>FR997738.1:15234763-20687263 GCA_905475445.1 Ochropleura plecta | reverse complement strand
ATCAGCTAGCCCGCGCGGAGACGCGTCCCTGGACACCTCGCTCGAGGGTCTAGCTCAAAATAAAACACTTTGTTTTTTCATAATAGTCATTTCATCGTAATTTTTCTAAGTCCCAAAATTCACCTAAGGGAACACGTAAAACATAAAAGTATCGATAACTTTCTCATTTAGGGTCCGATTTTGAAGCTGTTTTCAGCCATTTTAGACTAAACTAGGCAACCGCTTAGTAACTGACCACTTTGCACCCTGTCGCAAGCACCCTGAAAAAACTTCCCTTAGACAAACCCATATTTTTAATAATTTACAAATTCTAAATTCAAAATCTACTTTGTTTTCAAAATTTCAGCTATTGTTTCAGTAGATTATAGCGTCAATAGTACTCATCCTTCATCCCTGAAATTTGGTCCGCGTTCCGTGTACCCAGATTCAGGTTGGGGGTTGAAAACTGTAATTTTTTCCGTAAAAACCACGTTTTTTGGCCCAAACTCAAAATTTTTGTTCCACCGACAATAAGTTTTATTTCGTAATCAGCTAGCCCGCGCGGAGACGCGTCCCTGGACACCTCGCTCGAGGGTCTAGCTCAAAATAAAACACTTTGTTTTTTCATAATAGTCATTTCATCGTAATTTTTCTAAGTCCCAAAATTCACCTAAGGGAACACGTAAAACATAAAAGTATCGATAACTTTCTCATTTAGGGTCCGATTTTGAAGCTGTTTTCAGCCATTTTAGACTAAACTAGGCAACCGCTTAGTAACTGACCACTTTGCACCCTGTCGCAAGCACCCTGAAAAAACTTCCCTTAGACAAACCCATATTTTTAATAATTTACAAATTCTAAATTCAAAATCTACTTTGTTTTCAAAATTTCAGCTATTGTTTCAGTAGATTATAGCGTCAATAGTACTCATCCTTCATCCCTGAAATTTGGTCCGCGTTCCGTGTACCCAGATTCAGGTTGGGGGTTGAAAACTGTAATTTTTTCCGTAAAAACCACGTTTTTTGGCCCAAACTCAAAATTTTTGTTCCACCGACAATAAGTTTTATTTCGTAATCAGCTAGCCCGCGCGGAGACGCGTCCCTGGACACCTCGCTCGAGGGTCTAGCTCAAAATAAAACACTTTGTTTTTTCATAATAGTCATTTCATCGTAATTTTTCTAAGTCCCAAAATTCACCTAAGGGAACACGTAAAACATAAAAGTATCGATAACTTTCTCATTTAGGGTCCGATTTTGAAGCTGTTTTCAGCCATTTTAGACTAAACTAGGCAACCGCTTAGTAACTGACCACTTTGCACCCTGTCGCAAGCACCCTGAAAAAACTTCCCTTAGACAAACCCATATTTTTAATAATTTACAAATTCTAAATTCAAAATCTACTTTGTTTTCAAAATTTCAGCTATTGTTTCAGTAGATTATAGCGTCAATAGTACTCATCCTTCATCCCTGAAATTTGGTCCGCGTTCCGTGTACCCAGATTCAGGTTGGGGGTTGAAAACTGTAATTTTTTCCGTAAAAACCACGTTTTTTGGCCCAAACTCAAAATTTTTGTTCCACCGACAATAAGTTTTATTTCGTAATCAGCTAGCCCGCGCGGAGACGCGTCCCTGGACACCTCGCTCGAGGGTCTAGCTCAAAATAAAACACTTTGTTTTTTCATAATAGTCATTTCATCGTAATTTTTCTAAGTCCCAAAATTCACCTAAGGGAACACGTAAAACATAAAAGTATCGATAACTTTCTCATTTAGGGTCCGATTTTGAAGCTGTTTTCAGCCATTTTAGACTAAACTAGGCAACCGCTTAGTAACTGACCACTTTGCACCCTGTCGCAAGCACCCTGAAAAAACTTCCCTTAGACAAACCCATATTTTTAATAATTTACAAATTCTAAATTCAAAATCTACTTTGTTTTCAAAATTTCAGCTATTGTTTCAGTAGATTATAGCGTCAATAGTACTCATCCTTCATCCCTGAAATTTGGTCCGCGTTCCGTGTACCCAGATTCAGGTTGGGGGTTGAAAACTGTAATTTTTTCCGTAAAAACCACGTTTTTTGGCCCAAACTCAAAATTTTTGTTCCACCGACAATAAGTTTTATTTCGTAATCAGCTAGCCCGCGCGGAGACGCGTCCCTGGACACCTCGCTCGAGGGTCTAGCTCAAAATAAAAAATCCCCGCCCACCCACCCATTGGTCTATAGGAAGGTAGAAGCTGACCAATCGGCAAAATATTTTATTTTATTTTTTGCCTCTCTATCGTTTTCAGGGGTGTTAAAAGTTGGTTTTCAGGGTTTTTGACCTTAAAATTTTAAAATCTGACAAGCCAATTGGCTAGACATAAGCCTTATTTATTGTACGGCTTAGGAAATTGTAATTTTATTGTATTTTAATCTTATTTTTACCATATTATAATCTCATTTTAACCTTATTTTAATGTCATTTTAATAATTTTAATCCCATTTTAATTTTATTTTAATATATATTAATCTCTTGTAAATTATTTGATTTATTTAAATTTTGCAGTCTGTGTCCCCCTTTTACAGGGACTCAGTTTGCGATAATTACTCTTTTATTGACTCTGTATCCCCCATTTACAGGGATCCAGTTTACGTGTCCCCTGACCATCTAGTTTGGTTAAGTGCTGTCTTTCCTGCCGCGCGATGTTCGGGATCAGAACACCCGTAACGAAGGCGAAGGTTGTGGAGGAGATCATAGTGGTGGAGGAAACTTGCCCAGTACAGGCGGGCCCCTCAGTTCGGCGTAGTAACGGCGAGTGGGAAGCGGAGAGACTAAAGCCGGGGCAACCTGGCAAAACTACACCACCCTCTGTAGAAACACCCGCAACCACACCTCCCAAGAAGACACTCGAGCCCAGTCCCTCCAAACCCAAGCCTAAAGCCACATCCACGCGGCAAACAAAGTTGGACGACCCGAAGCAGTCTGACAGGGCCCTGCAGAGCTCGCCTCGGGAAGTGCCACCCGTGAAGTACATAAACAGAACCACGGAGGCAAAGGCGTGTCTCTGCAGTGCCAAAATACAACTAGACAGCTCTCGGAATCTCAAAAAAGAGATAAAAGATAGCCTTACTAAAGCGGTCGAGAGGCTTTACCAATTGGTAAAAGAGGGAGAGAGCGAAAGAGGGAAAGGAGCCGGAGCGGCAGTCAATCCCGAACAGCCCTCTAGGGACCTGAGGCCAACCTCGGATGCGACGACAGAGCTCATGAAGCAGCTTACGGAGAACCTTCAGCAGCACAAACAGGCGCTGGAGGAGTGCCAGCTGCATACACGGGCTCTGTCGGAGCACCTCCAGCAAGCCCCACGCTTCATCGCCGGCCAGGGACCTTCGTTCGCGGAAATGGCTGCTGCTGTCCCAAAGCAGAAATTCCAAGAGCCTCTTCACTCGGTGGTTGTGTCATCTGTCGATGACAAGGACACCGGGGAAGAGGTGATTGCGAAGCTGAGGACGGCAATAGACGCCAGGAACGAGGGTACTAGGGTGGACAGGCTGAGAAAGGTGAGGGACCAAAAGGTCGTTGTTGGCTTCAGGACCAAAGAGGAGCAGTCACGGGTAGCTGAGCGGATCAGAAAGGCAGGAAACCTAGTGGTCGAAGAGGTTAAAAACAAGGATCCGCTCATCATCATGAAGGATGTGCTCTCCTGCCACTCAGATGAGGAGGTCACCAACGCGTTAAAGCGTCAGAACGCCCACCTGATCGGGGACTTACCTGCAGGCGATGTGAGGATGGGGGTGAAGTACCGTCGCAGGACACGGAACCCCCACATGAGCCACATCATCCTGCAGGTGTCTCCGTCAGTGTGGCAGAGCCTTACAGCGGCGGGTCGAGTGCACATCGACTTGCAGCGGGTGCGGGTGCAGGACCAGTCACCGCTGATCCAGTGCACCCGCTGCTTGCGCTTCGGCCACGGCCGTAAACTGTGCACGGAACCCGCTGACCTCTGCACACACTGTGGTGACCCTCATCTGAGAGCCGACTGCCCCTCACGGATAGCTGCTGAACCTCCCAAGTGCAGGAACTGTGCCTTGGCAAAGCTGGGCGGGACCGAGCACAACGCCTTCGACAGCGCGTGCCCAATTCGCGTAAAGTGGGACGCATTGGCGCGGCTGTCGGTGGCGTATTGCTAAGGGCCAGCCAGCGGAAACAGCCAGCAGGGACTCTCCCAGGGATTCCCGAACACACCCGAGTGCTCAAAAGAGTTACCAGGTGATCCAAGCGAATCTGCAGAGAAAGAACTTAGCAACCCAAGAACTCATGATTGTGGCTAGTGAGCGGAGGGTTGCGTTCGCACTGCTCCAGGAGCCGTATGTGGGTGGGGTTAAAAGGATGCGAGACTACCGGGGAGCGAGAGTCTACCAGTGCGCTGAACAAGGAGATGGAACTGTGAAGGCGGCAATAGCCGTCTTTGATCACGACCTTGATGTGATACAGTGTCCGAAACTCACCACCAACAACATCGTGGTGGTGAGGATCCGTACCAGCGCCTGGGAAATCGCAGTAGTCTCCTTCTATTTTGAACCAGACCGCCCCATACAGCCATACCTGGAGCAACTCCTGCAGATTCGCGAGGAAATAAACCCCACTAGGATACTCATGGGCGGTGACGCCAACGCCAAGAGCACCTGGTGGGGTAGCCTGGTGACTGACAGCAAGGGTGAGGACATGTCGGGAACCCTGGAAGAAATGCGTATGCAGGTACTCAACGTCGGCAACACCCCGACCTTCGACACCGTCAGAGGTAACACCTTGTACAGCAGCTTCGTTGATGTCACATTCTGCTCGACGGAGCTGCTGGACTTGGTGGAGGACTGGCGGGTCGAGGAAGGTATCACGAGCTCGGACCACAACGGTATAGTATTCAAAATTAATTTACAAAAATCAAAGGGAATTAAAATAAACAGGACCACAAGACTGTACAATACAAAAAAGGCGAATTGGAGCCAATTTCGTGAGAAATTGGCCCAATTAGAAGCTGATGCCAACTTAAACGAATCAGAAATTAGAAAAATAAATACTAAAATAGAGCTAGAGTTAAATGTGAATAAATTTATAACTAATATATTACAATCTTGTGAAGAAACTTTTTCTAAATTAAAAAATGAGGAAACCGTTACTATACCGTGGTGGTCCAAAGAGCTCGGTGATATGATGTCGGAGGTGAACACCCGGAGACGCCGCATCCGATGTGCTGCACCTGTCCGCAGACAAAAAGTCATCAATGAGTACCTGCACGCAAAAGCAAAATATGAGTCTCTTGCCAAAAAGGCACAGACAGAGGGATGGAAGGGGTTCTGTGGCAAACAGGACAAGGAGGGAATGTGGGAAGGAATTTATAGGGTCATAGGACGGACCGCCAAAAGACACGAGGACTTGCCGTTGGTGAAGGATGGAGTGCCACTGAGCGCACAACAATCGGCCGAGCTGCTGGCCGAGACCTTCTACCCCGAGGACCTTGAAGAGGGTGAAACCGTAGACCACCGTCGGACACGAGAAGCGGCCAGTCGTGTAAACGAGTGGGCGCATGATGAAAACCATGACCCGCCGTTTACACTTCTGGAGCTGAAAACCGCGGTGGAAAGTTTCAACCCGAAAAAGGCACCCGGGGCGGACGGTCTCACGGCCGATATCTGTGCCCAGGCTATTTCCCGGGACCCAGGGACGTTCCTTGCACTGGCCAACAAGTGCTTGGAGCATGGACACTTCCCTGGGGCCTGGAAAGTGGCCACGGTGGTAGTCCTCCGAAAGCCCGGCAAAGACTCCTACACCACCCCTAAATCGTACAGGCCGATCGGCCTCCTACCAGTCCTAGGCAAAACGCTCGAGAAGATGCTCGTAGCAAGGCTGAAGTGGCACCTTATCCCCCGGTTTAGTACTCGTCAGTTTGGATTCATGCCCCAAAAGAGCACCGAGGACTCCCTCTACACAATGATACAACACATCAAAGGGAAGCTAAGTGAAAAGAAGCTGATCACTGTTGTATCATTGGATATAGAGGGAGCCTTCGATAGCGCATGGTGGCCGGCTATCAGGACCAGACTGGCTGAGGAAAAGTGCCCGGTAAACCTAAGAAGGTTGCTAGACAGTTATTTGACTGGTAGGAGTGTCCGCGTAAGGTACGCAGGGGCCGAGTGTCGAAGAGACACCAACAAGGGGTGTGTGCAGGGTTCCATTGGCGGTCCGATCCTGTGGAACCTGATTCTGGATCCCCTACTGAAGGGGTTGGTGACGAGTGGCGTCCACTGCCAGGCTTTCGCCGATGATGTTGTGATGATCTTCGACGGTGACACAGCGTTGGAAGTTCAGAGACAGGCCAATGCCGCCCTCGAGTATGTTCGGGAGTGGGGCATCCGAAACAAGCTGAAGTTTGCACCGCAAAAAACATGTGCAATGGTGGTAACCAAGAAGCTGAAGTACGATGTCCCGCTCTTGAGCATGGGCGGGGTAGACATTGGCATGTCTAAGGAACTGAAAATTCTGGGGCTCACCGTCGACCACCAGCTCACTTTCAACTCCCACGTCGCTAACGTTTGCAGAAAAGCTGTGAACATTTACAAACAGCTGGCACGAGCGGCAAAAGTGAGCTGGGGCCTTCATCCGGAGATCATCCACACCATCTACACGGCAGCAGTGGAGCCAATAATTTTGTACGCGGCGAGCGCATGGGCGCCGGCAGCTAGAAAAATCGGAGTGCAGAAAAGCCTAAACACGGTCCAGCGAGGTTTCGCGCAGAAGCTCTGCAAATCCTACCGCACCGTATCGCTAAACGCGTCCCTGGTGCTGGCTGGGATACTCCCACTCGACCTCCGAATACAGGAAGCAGCCGCACTGTATGAGGCAAAGAGGGGGGTGCCACAGCCGGCACTGGCGGGCAGGGAGGTGGAGCGTGTGGTGGCGTTTGCAGAGACTCCGCACCCGGCGAAACATACGGCCATGGAGTTCGTGTGCCTGGAAAACCAGTCACTTGTGGACACCTACAACACCCAAACCCTTAGGGTATTCACCGACGGCAGCAAGATTGGCGGTAAGGTTGGAGCAGCACTGTCACTTTGGGACGAAGCTGCCGAGATCAAGTCCGTCAAGCTTAGCTTGCCGTCGTACTGCACGGTGTACCAGGCGGAACTCCTGGCCATATGTGTAGCCACGCGCGAAATCCTCAAGCGTGGGGAGGGAGCCTTCGGAATCTACAGTGACTCGAGGGCCGCACTGCAGACAGTTATAAACCAGGGTTCCCTCCATGCGTTGGCCGTGGAGGCGAGAGCGAACGTGGGCGCGGCTTTATCCCAGAACAAAGCTGTGTCTTTGTTTTGGGTAAAAGCACACGCCGAAGTAGAAGGTAACGAGCGCGCAGACCACCTCGCAAAGGAAGCTGCACTCCGATCCAAGAAGAGGCCGGACTATGACCGCTGCCCGGTTTCATTCGTCAAGCGACAAATCCGTATGGGGTCGCTCGACGAATGGAACCGAAGGTATCAGGCCGGGGAAACTGCCTCCGTCACCAAAATGTTTTTCCCAGATGCGATCGACGCCCACAGGATTGTGCTCAGGATAAAACCAGTCGGTGTTTTGACACAAATCCTTACAGGGCACGGTGGGTTCTCTGAATACCTGCACCGTTTCAAG
Source organism: Ochropleura plecta (assembly GCA_905475445.1). Taxonomy (NCBI): domain Eukaryota; kingdom Metazoa; phylum Arthropoda; class Insecta; order Lepidoptera; family Noctuidae; genus Ochropleura; species Ochropleura plecta. The sequence goes on along the minus strand of FR997738.1, from coordinate 20,679,626 downwards.
TGTAAGGAGAGCCCATCGTGCATCTGCGAACCTGACAAAGTGGAGTCGATCGCACACATTCTGACGGAATGCCCAGTATTTGGTAAAGCAAGGTATGATGCGGAAAGAAAAATAGGGACGGCAATAACTAAACTATCGATAAAAGACATACTGTCAAATAATAAAAATAGAAAAACGCTTTTAGAATACTGCGAAAATATTGCAAACACTGTAATAAAAAGAAATCAAGAAAATTAAAATACCAAGTTAATGCTCCATGCTTCTTTAAATATGTAAGTTCCTAGCTAGAATAGATATTTAAAACAAGCACTGAATAACAAAATAAATTATTAATAATTATATAAATCAATTAACTCTAACTCAATAAAACATATAAGTAAAATTCTTTTATTCCTTAAATTTTTAAATAAAAAAGACAGCAGTACAGCGAAAAGCGCTGAAAAAGGTCTCTGACCATGTCAGGGGGACACGAGCAGAGCAGGAGGGTGGTTTTAGTCGGTTCGAGTCCGACACTACCTCGACTGTCTCATTACTTGTGAGGCAGTCGAGGTGTCCGTGGGGATTTCCCCCTCCTGCCAAAACAAAAAAAAAAAAAAAAAAAAAAAAAAAAAAAAACCTAACCTAACCTAACCTAACCTAACCTAACCTAACCTAACCTAACCTAACCTAACCTAACCTAACCTAACCTAACCTAACCTAACCTAACCTAACCTAACCTAACCTAACCTAACCTAACCTAACCTAACCTAACCTTTTTTTTTTTTTTTTTTTTTTTTGCGCTGGGAAAAAATGCATTACGCATACCCTCCCATCGGGGGATGGGGGGGCTATGTGGGACTCCCCGGTTTGACCCGGTATACCCACTAAAATAACCCAGCGGCACTCCCGCTTCGTCCAAGAGGCGGGGGACTGGGAAACCGGCACAGCCTTAACGTCCAGTCCTCCGCCGACGATTGCCCTCCATGCCGGGACCCCTAACGCCCTCCCCTAGGTGGGGAGGGGGCCGGGCCCGGGAGTGACCGACGATGGTGGTGACGGGTGCAATGCAGGCAAGGGCACCCCCGTGCCCATTGCCCGCCCGTCGCCACCATGAAGAGGAGGGAGAGGACGGCGCCTTCTCCGACCCCTTCGTCGTCTGCGGAGCGGCGCAGCGAGAGGGTCGTCCTCCCGCGCGCGCTCCGCCTCCTCCTTTTGCGAGATGACATCCTCGCAAAACGAGGCAACCGCTGCCCAGGCCTCCTCGCTCTCCAGCATGGCGTTGACGACGCCGGGAAGCGAGAGGTCCTGTCCAACTACCGCGGTCATACCGCGGCGTTGTTCGGACCAAGCCGGGCACACTTCGAGGGTGTGCTGGGCCGTGTCCTCCGCCGCGCCGCAGTCGTGGCAGATCGGGGTCTCCTCCCTCCCGATCCGGTGCAGGTGCGATCCGAAACAGCCATGGCCGGACAACACCTGCACCAGACGGAATGAGAGGAAACCGTGGGACCGCTCGAGCCAGCCCTGCAGGACCGGACCGATCGCGTCCAACGTCCGGCGGCCGAAGGCGGCTGCAGCGAGGTCCTCAGTCCAGTGGAGGACGATGGCTTCCTTCGCCTCTCGCCGCACGGCCTCCCGCTCCTCGGCGACGGGGCGCTCCCCGAGCGCCTTCCGTTGCGCGGTCCACTCGTACACTCTGGCGAGCACCCAGGCCTCCAACTCCCAAGGAGGGGTGCCGGCCAGAGCGCACGCCGCCGAGAAACCCACCGAGCGGTAGGCCCTTGCCACCCTCAGTGCAATGGCCCTTTGGGGCTTGCGGATGGCAGTCGCGTTCTCCCTCCTGTGTAGGGAGTCGGCCCAGATGGGGGCCCCGTATAGGGCCATGCTCCTCAAGATGCCCGAATACAGGCGCCGGCATTTCGCCTTGGGCCCCCCCAGGTTCGGGAGGAGCCACGAGAAAGCATCCGCGGCTTTCAACAGGCGCGTCGACAGCCCGCTGAAATGCGGGCCAAACCGCCACCTGTCGTCCAGCACCAGGCCCAGATACTTCATCTGGGGCTGGAGCCCTATCGTGACGCCCTCCACGACAATGTGAGCATCGGGAGGAGGGCAGCGTTGCCGAGGCCCGCGAAAGAACACGGCCTCGGTCTTGTGCAGCGCCACCTTCAATCCCAGGCGGCGGATCCTCTCTGCAACCAAGGACCCGCCAGCCGAGGCCAGACAGGCCGCATCCCCAAAGTTCTTCCCCCGGGCAATGAGGAGGGTGTCATCCGCGTAGCAGATGACACTCGTGCCCTGGAGGAGGACTCCCCGCAGGATCCAGTCGTACCCGATGTTCCACAGGGGGGGTCCGAGCACCGACCCTTGCGGAACACCGGACTCTGCGCCGTACCGCCTCACCGTGGCCGTCTTGTCTACGAGGAGAACCTCTCGGCCCTCCAAGTAGCTGGCCAGGAGGTTGCGCAAGTATTGCGGCACGCCGTGATACCGGAGCGCCTCCAATATCGTCGCGTGGGGCATGGAGTTGAAGGCGTTGGCAATGTCGAATGACACCGCCAGCACTCCGTCCCCCGCCCCCACCGCCTCCTTCACCTGGCCCTTGAGTAGGGCTAGCGCATCGATAGTCGAACGCCCTCGTCGAAAACCGAATTGGGCGTCCGACAGGTTGGGCCCAACCCCCCGCAAAAAGCTATCGAGCCGGGAGGCAACGATTCCCTCGAACAACTTACCGACCTCATCGAGCAGGACGATGGGCCGGTATGCCGACGGAGAGTCAACCGGGCGTCCCTCCTTTCGGAGGAGGCATAGCTGCCCCTCCTTCCACAGTTTCGGGAACCTCCCAGCAGTAAAACACGCGCTGAAGAGGTCCCGAAACCTGTCCTCCATTTCGGAGGCGGCGATCGCCACTACCCGTGCGGGGACGCCGTCTGGTCCGGGTGCCGTCTTCTTCGCGCGGAGGCTGAGAACCCCGGCGTGAAACTCCGCCGCCGTCACCGGGGGGACCTCCTCCTCCGGCGAAGCCGCCCCTTGTGGGGGATCCATAGTTGGTGGGGTGAAGTCGGTCCTGCGCGGAAACAGGGACCGGACCACCCCATCCAGCAACACTGGCTCGAGGGTCTCCGTCAGTGGGGGACCAAAGGGGCGTAGCTGGTTCCGCGCCACCCTGTATGGTCTCCCATAAGGATCCCTGTCGAGACCCTCCAGCATCTCGGCTCTCGCCGAGTCTTCTGCAGCTCCCATCGCAGACTTGAGGACCATCGTCGCCTCTCGGTAAGAGGCGTATAGGCGGTCCTCTTCTGCCTGGACTCGATTTTGGGCGCTGCGCCGTCGGCTCCGCGCGTAGGCCCTTCTGGCCGCCACACAAGCAGCCCGGAGCCCCGTCAACTCCTCCGTCCACCAATACACGGCGCGACGGGGAGGCGGGCGGCGAGACCGAGGCATGCTGGAGTTGCACACTTCGGTCAGCGTCCCCCTGAGTCGGACCGCTGCGGCGTCCACGTCTAGGACCGCGACAGGGGGCGACAGCCAGTCCTGGAGAAAGGCTGCCTCTTTCGCTGCCTCCCGGTCCAGGCGGGTGAGTGCCCACCGCGGGAAGGGAGATTGTCCAGCGCGGGACATCCCCCGCCCTTGCCGGGTGGAGATGTCGAACCGCACATATCGGTGGTCCGACAAGGTCTCCACCATCTCTACCCGCCAGTTGACGACGCGGGTGGCTAGCGCGGGGGTGGCAAACGACACGTCCACCACTGACCCTCCCAGCTGCCGTACACACGTGTGGACCGCCCCCCTGTTGAGGAGGGACACACCGCATGATGCCGCCCAAAACTCGAGGGCGCGCCCAACCTAACCTTTTTTTTTTTTTTTTTTTTTGTCGCTGGGAAAAAATGCTATTACGCATCCCCTCTCTCGTCGGGGGACGGGAGAGGGGTATGTGGGACTCCCCGGTAAAGTCGTTCCCGGTATACCCACTAAAAATACCCAGCGGCGCTCCGACCTCGCCTGAGTGGAGGGGGCCTGGGAGTCTATGTCGTCCAGTCCCCCTCCGGCGAATGCCCGCCTTACGGCAGGCCCTACACGTTCCCCCCCGAAAGGGAGGGGCTTTTATTATGGCCGGAGCACAGGGGGTGGATCATGTGGTGCAGGCGGTGGCGCCCCCGCGCCTGTCGCCCGCTGATCACCCCCCGGGGTGGTTGAGGACGGGCGTTGTGCTCGCCGTCTTCCACCCCTTCTTCGTCTGCGGAGCGGCGCCGCGAGAGGGTCTTCTTCCCGCGTGCGCTCCGCCGCCTCCTTCTGTGACATGACGTCCTCACAGAAGGAGGCTACTTCTGCCCATGCCTCCTCACTTCCCAGCATGGCTGAAATCACACTGGGGAGTGAGAGGTCGTTCCCGACCACTGCCACCATGGCGCGGCGGGGTTCGTCCCACGAAGGGCACACCTCAAGGGTGTGGTCTGCGGTATCCAATGCGGCCTCGCAGTGGTGACACTGTGGGGTCTCCTCCCGCCCTATCCGATGCAGGTACGATCCGAAGCAGCCGTGCCCGGACAGCACCTGCACCAGACGCAGGGAGAGGCAACCATGTCGCCGGTCGAGCCAATCGTTCAGGACGGGCCCGATGGCGTCCAGTGTCCGGCGACCGAATGTTGCCGAGGCTAGGTCCTCGGCCCAGTGCCGAGTTATTGCCTCGCGAACCTCCTCACGCACTTCCTCCTTTTCTTGAGGGTCCGGGCGCCGGTTGAGCGCCCTCTGACCCGCCGTCCAGTCGTACACTCTGGCGAGCACCCAAGCCTCGAGCTCCCAAGGTGGGGTTCCCGCCAGAGCGCACGATGCCGCGAAACTCACTGTGCGGTACGCCCTCGCCACCCGCTGTGCAATGGCCCTTTGTGGCCTGCGGAGGGCAGCGGCGTTCTCCCGTCCGCCCAGTGAGTCCACCCAGATTGGGGCCCCGTATAGGGCCATACTCTTTAGTATGCCGGCGTATAGACGCCGGCATTGGTCGCCGGGCCTCCCGATGTTCGGGAGGAGCCACGAGAGGGCGCCCGCAGTCTTCAGCAAGCGCGTCGACAGCCCGCTGAAGTGTGCTCGAAAGCGCCACTTGCTGTCGAGCACTAGGCCCAGATATTTCATCTGGGCCTGCACCTCAATGCGGACACCCTCTACATGGATATGGGCATCGGGCGGTTGACGCTGCCGCGGCCCGTGGAAGAACACGGCCTCGGTCTTGTGCAGCGCCACCGTCAGCCCTAGGCGGGAGATGCGGTCCACCACCTGCGAACCGCCCGCCGAGGCCAAGCTGGCCGCCTCTAAATAGTTTCTCCCCCGGGCAGTCAGAAGGGTGTCGTCTGCATAGCAGATGACAGACGTGCCACGGGGGAGGTGTCCCCGCAGGAGCCAGTCGAATCCGATGTTCCAGAGGAGCGGTCCCAGGACAGAACCCTGTGGGACACCGGACTCGACGCCGTATCGTCGGAGCTGGCCCGACTTGTCTTCAAGGAGGACTGTGCGATCCGACAAATAGTCCGCCAACAGCCCCCGCAAATACGGAGGCACTCCGTGGTAGCGGAGCGCCTCTAGGATGGTGGAGTGGGGAACGGAGTTGAAGGCGTTGGATATGTCGAACGACACGGCCAACAGCCCATCCCCCGCGTCCATCGCCTCCCTCACCTGGCCCTTGAGCCGGGACAGGGCGTCCACTGTCGAACGCTCAGCTCGAAAACCGAACTGAGCGTCCGCCAGGTCCGGGCCGATTGTGCACAAGTGCCTGTTGACACGGGCGGCGAGGATCCTCTCGAACGTTTTACCGACCTCATCCAGTAAGACGATGGGCCGGTATGCCGATGGGGAGTCCACCGGCCGCCCTTCCTTCCGAAGAAGGCACAACCGACCCTCCTTCCATGGCTTCGGGAACCTCTCACACGCAACACACGCACTGAAGAGGTCCCGAAACCTGTCTCCCATCTGGGAGGCGGCGATGGCCACCACCTTTGCGGGGACGCCGTCCGGACCCGGGGCGGTGTTTTTGCCCCGGAGGCAGAAGACCGCCTTCTCTATCTCGTCCTCCGTGACTGGAGGGACCGCCTCATCGGCCGATGGAGCCGCACCGCGCGGGTCGCTCATCACTGGTGGAGTGAAGTTGTCCCTGCGCGGAAACAGGGACTGGACCACCCCATCCAGCAACGTCGGCTCGAGGGTCTCGGCAACTGGGGGACCGTACGGGCGCAGTTTGTTACGTGCCGCCTTGTACGGCCTCCCGAAAGGGTCAGCATCTAGACCCTCCGCCATTTCCGCCCTCGCGCGGTCCTGGGCTGTGCCCATTCGCGCCGTCAGGGTCGCTTTGGCCTCCGTGTAGGCTGCATAGAGGCGGTCCTCGTTGTCGCGGTCGCGATGGCGCCGCCGTCTGCTCCTAGTGTAGGCGCGCCGGGCCACCACACAGGCAGCCCGCAGTCCCACCAACTCCTCCGACCACCAGTAGACGGCGCGTCGAGGAGGCGGACGGTGAGACCGAGGCATGCTCGAGTTGCACACCTCGGTCAGGGAGTCCCTCAACTGGGCTGCAGTGGCGTCCACGTCCTGGACGTCGACAGGAGGCGACAGCCAGTCTTGGACAAACACCGCCTCCGTGGCGGCCTCCCGGTCTAGGCGGGAGAGCGCCCATCGCGGGAAGTGAGACCGACCCGCGCGAGCCCCCCGGGAGTCCGGGCCGGCGACGTCGAACCGCACGTATCGGTGGTCCGACAGCGTCTCCACCAGCTCCACCCGCCAGTCCACTACACAGGCAGCCAAAGACGGGGAGGCAAAGGCGAGGTCCACAATGGAGCCCCCCTCCCGCCGCACGCAGGTGTGAACACTGCCACTGTTGAGGAGGGACAGACCGGACGCCACGGACCAGGTCTCCACCTCGCGTCCTCGGGCGTCGGTGGTCGGGTTGCCCCATAATACAGACTTGGCGTTAAAGTCGCCCACGACCAACACCCTGCGCTGCGCCACCCTACCTGCCACCCTGGCAAGGACCTCGAGGAAGTTCTCGAAGGCCGTGATGGGGCGGTTTGGGGAGAAATACACCCCTATAAGGGCTATGTCCCCCCACGCGGCGGCCACGTATCCCGGTCCCCTCTCCAAGAGCGAGAGGGAAGGGGAGTCCGTGGAAAACCGCGACACCAATGCAACCGAACCGTTGTCGTCTCCTAGCCAGCTGCCAGGGACAGAATACGGCTCGGCTACAATCACCACGTCCACCAACCACTCCGCAACGGTTTGGACCAGTAAGTCCTGGGCCGCTCTGCAGTGGTTGGTGTTGGCCTGAAGAATTCTTCTTCGAAGCCCAGCCATCAGTCCGTGTTCATGGCACTTCCCTCGGTGGCCGGCACTGAAACTGGGGTTCCAGTGGCGGCGGCAGCAGCAGGACGCGAAGGCGCCTGCACTTTCCCCTTGATCTTCGGCGGACAGCACTTCTTGCTCGTCATGGTGTGGTCAGCTGGACGACCACTGGCAGCACAGACTGCACAGTGCGGGGCTGTAGCCTCGCAGGTGGCCGACCTGTGCCCCTCCTTTCCGCAGCGGAAGCACAGTTCCTCGCGCTCGGCAGTGGACGGACAGAGAGGCCGGGTGTGGCCGATGCCGAAGCACTTGTAACAGCGCATCGGCTCATCCTCCAGCACCCGGACCCCACCCGAGCTAAATCCGACCGGGAGGCGACCCTTGGCCAGAACTGCCTTGGCCACCACGATAGGGCACTCTAGGCGCATGGTGCCCATACCCCGACGACCCTGTCTAATGGCGCGGCCCTTGACAGCTGCGACGTCGCAGCCCCCCGCCGCCGCAACCACGGCCACCACCTCCTCTTGGGTAACTGAGTCGTCGAGGTCAGTCACCTCAAGACCCACACACTTGACGGGCCTCGCGACCTTAGCCGTGTCCGCGACGGCCTCCTTGAGCTTTGCCGCAAAGAGGTCCGCCTTGGTGCCACCCTGAGCCCCCGAAAACTCGAAAAGACGAGCCCCCGTTTGGGTCTTCCGGCAGGTAACTCTGCCGGCCCCGAGTTGCGCCGGATCGACATTTGTACGGGCCCGCCGTAACACGGACTCGTACGTCTCCCCTCGCTCCGCTGCCTCTGGGGTCAGCGTGACCACCACGGCTGCCGTTTTTGGAATAGGAGGGAGCTTCCTCCTCTTATCCACAATAGCTGCAGCCGCAGGCTTGGCTGCAGGGGGCTTAGGGGCCGTCTTCTTCTTCCCCTTCTTCCCCACTACCTTAATCCAAGGCTGGTTGGAAGGGGTGGTGGAGGGTAGGAGAGGGTCTTGGTCTTCCCTCTCTGGTTCCGGCTGGGCAGTCGGGGCAGAAGCGGTCTTCTTGCCCTTGCCCTTGCCCTTGGTGGTCTTGGGCACCTGGGGCTGCTCCTGCTGGACTGGGGCCGTTGAGGGTCCTGGTGCGCTGGACACCCTTTCGGGAAGCGGCTTATCCGCTGCAAGCGGAGGACGGAGCCGCTTTTCCGGCAGAAGCCGGTCCTCAATGCCGGCCAAACAGGCCCTGGTGAAGGCCCGCTCCTCCATGACGACCTTGCGGATGATATCCTCAAGGTTGGAGGGTGAGGGCATCGTCACTGGACCTGCGTCGGACGACACCTCAGGCCGAGTAACCAGCTCGGCAACGCGCGTGTGTAGCGCGGACACCTCTTTCTGCAGGCGATCGACTTTCGCCTGCAGTTGCCGAGTCTCGTCCGAAGTTGTGCGCTCCGCCAACTCCTTGACAATGCCGAGCAGGCTCGCTGCCCGGCATTTCAGGGCCTTCTGGAAGGTGCCCTTCAAGTTGGAGGACTTGGAGGCCACCTCCAAGATCTCCTCTTGGTCCTCCAAAGCCATGCGCTCCATTTCCTCTACGGAGTGATCCGCGTAGAGGACACTGGAGGCGCCGTAGCCAGCCTTGGCTCTGGTGGTTCGCGCCCGCTGCTCTTTGGAGGCGATCCTCTCCTCCAAGTCGGCTTGTATGACAGCCCGCTTCGCGGGCTTCTCCGCTGCGTCCGGAGAGCCCCCGGGGCCGCGTCTGAGGAAAGCCCTCTTCCTCGATTGGTGGGTTGAACCGCAGTTCGACCCACTCATAATCGACTCGGTATCGGAAAAATCCGTCACGACGTCGCTCCCTCTCACAATGCTCGCCACGGATGGCGCGCGACTTGTCTCCGATGCCGAAGCATCGCGAGACATGGGTTGGCCCTGAGAAGGGCCTTTGGATTGGCCCTGAGAAAGGCCTTTGGGTTGGCCCTGAGAAGGGCCTTTGGGTTGGCCCTGAGAAGGGCCTTTGGGGAGAAAGCGCCCGGAGGCGTCCCTCGAGGGTTGTGACATGGTCACTCAGCAATAGTATCGCAGCAAAAGACAGTGGATATGCTCCGATTCACAGTGTTCGTTAGCCGCCGGCCTGCCACTCCGTTACGGTGGTCAGGCGCGACGTTGCCCAGGGGTCACTACGTGGAAGTCAACACTGTGGGGGTACCCCCAACCTAACCTTTTTTTTTTTTTTTTTTTTTTTTTGTCGCTGGGAAAAAATGCATTACGCATACCCTCCCATCGGGGGATGGGGGGGCTATGTGGGACTCCCCGGTCTGACCCGGTATACCCACTAAAATAACCCAGCGGCACTCCCGCTTCGTCCAAGAGGCGGGGGACTGGGAAACCGGCACAGCCTTAACGTCCAGTCCTCCGCCGACGATTGCCCTCCATGCCGGGACCCCTTACGCCCTCCCCAGAGTGGGGAGGGGGCCGGGCCCGGGAGTGACCGACGAAGGTGGTGATGGGTGCAATGCAGGCAAGGGCACCCCCGCGCCCATCGCCCGCCCATCGCCACCATGAAGAGGAGGGAGAGGACGGCGCCTTCTCCGACCCCTTCTTCGTCTGCGGAGCGGCGCAGCGAGAGGGTCGTCCTCCCGCGCGCGCTCCGCCTCCTCCTTTTGCGAGATGACATCCTCGCAAAAGGAGGCAACCGCCGCCCAGGCCTCCTCGCTCTCCAGCATCGCGTTGACGACGCCGGGAAGCGAGAGGTCCTGTCCGACTACCGCGGTCACACCGCGGCGTTGTTCGGACCAAGCCGGGCACACTTCGAGGGTGTGCTGGGCCGTGTCCTCCGCCGCGCCGCAGTCGTGGCACACCGGGATCTCCTCCCTCCCGATCCGGTGCAGGTGCGATCCGAAACAGCCATGGCCGGACAACACCTGCACCAGACGGAACGAGAGGAAACCGTGGGACCGCTCGAGCCAGCCCTGCAGGACCGGACCGATCGCGTCCAACGTCCGGCGGCCGAAGGCGGCTGCAGCGAGGTCCTCCGTCCAGTGGAGGACGATGGCGTCCTTCGCCTCTCGCCGCACGGCCTCCCGCTCCTCGGCGACGGGGCGCTCCCCGAGCGCCTTCCGTTGCGCGGTCCACTCGTACACTCTGGCGAGCACCCAGGCCTCCAACTCCCAAGGAGGGGTGCCGGCCAGAGCGCACGCCGCCGAGAAGCCCACCGAGCGGTAAGCCCTTGCCACCCTCAGTGCAATGGCCCTTTGGGGCTTGCGGATGGCGGTCGCGTTCTCCCTCCTGTGCAGGGAGTCGGCCCAGATGGGGGCCCCGTATAGGGCCATACTCCTCAATATGCCCGCATACAGGCGCCGGCATTCCGCCTTGGGCCCCCCCAGGTTCGGGAGGAGCCACGAGAGGGCATCCGCAGCTTTCAACAGGCGCGTCGACAGCCCGCTGAAATGCGGGCCAAAGCGCCACCTGTCGTCCAGCACCAGGCCCAGATACTTCATCTGGGCCCGGACCCCTATCGTGACACCCTCCACGACAATGAGAGCATCAGGAGGAGGACAGCGTTGCCGAGGCCCGCGAAAGAACACGGCCTCGGTCTTGTGCAGCGCCACCTTCAATCCGAGGCGGCGGATCCTCTCTGCAACCAAGGACCCGCCGGCCGAGGCCAGACAGGCCGCATCCCCAAAGTTCCTCCCCCGGGCAGTGAGGAGAGTGTCATCCGCGTAGCAGATGACACTCGTGCCCTGGAGGAGGACTCCCCGCACCCCCAACCTAACCTAACCTAACCTTTTTTTTTTTTTTTTTTTTTTTTTTGCGCTGGGAAAAAATGCATTACGCATACCCTCCCATCAGGGGATGGGAGGGCTATGTGGGACTCCCCGGTTTGACCCGGTATACCCACTAAAATAACCCAGCGGCACTCCCGCTTCGTCCAAGAGGCGGGGGACTGGGAAACCGGCACAGCCTTAACGTCCAGTCCTCCGCCGACGATTGCCCTCCATGCCGGGACCCCTTACGCCCTCCCCAAAGTGGGGAGGGGGCCGGGCCCGGGAGTGACCGACGTAGGTGGTGATGGGTGCAATGCAGGCAAGGGCGCCCCCGCGCCCATCGCCCGCCCATCGCCACCATGAAGAGGAGGGAGAGGACGGCGCCTTCTCCGACCCCTTCTTCGTCTGCGGAGCGGCGCAGCGAGAGGGTCGTCCTCCCGCGCGCGCTCCGCCTCCTCCTTTTGCGAGATGACATCCTCGCAAAAGGAGGCAACCGCTGCCCAGGCCTCCTCGCTCTCCAGCATGGCGTTGACGACGCCGGGAAGCGAGAGGTCCTGTCCAACTACCGCGGTCACACCGCGGCGTTGTTCGGACCAAGCCGGGCACACTTCGAGAGTGTGCTGGGCCGTGTCCTCCGCCGCGCCACAGTCGTGGCACCCCGGGGTCTCCTCCCTCCCGATCCGGTGCAGGTGCGATCCGAAACAGCCATGGCCGGACAACACCTGCACCAGACGGAACGAGAGGAAACCGTGGGACCGCTCGAGCCAGCCCTGGAGGACCGGACCGATCGCGTCCAACGTCCGGCGGCCAAAGGCGGCCGCAGCGAGGTCCTCCGTCCAGTGGAGGACGATGGCCTCCTTCGCCTCTCGCCGCACCGCCTCCCGCTCCTCGGCGACGGGGCGCTCCCCGAGCGCCTTCCGTTGCGCGGTCCACTCGTACACTCTGGCGAGCACCCAGGCCTCCAACTCCCAAGGAGGGGTGCCGGCCAGAGCGCACGCCGCCGAGAAGCCCACCGAACCTAACCTAACCTAACCTAACCTAACCTAACCTAACCTAACCCTTGCGTCAGGGGGCCGCGGGAACATGTGTGACTTCCGCTGCCCCGGACTGGTGTGCTCGACCTGTGCGGACCTCGTCCCGAAGGGGGAGTGAAGTGAAGCGTCTGAGACGCGCTTGAACATCGCGCCACCGTCTCGGGTCCAATGTGATGGGGGCAGTGGATGTCCCCGAATCCGCCGCCCCTGTACCCATTTATGGGGGCTGGAAGAGGGCGTTGTCCACTTCTTGCCGACGCTCAGCGCGTCTGCTGCGGCATGGGCGAGTGTTGGTCATCTCCCTTACCCTTCCGCAGCTTTTTTTCGCGTCCCAGGACTCTGTTCTGTCAACCTTCGATCGGACGACAGCCGGCAGCGACAGGTTTCCTCCGACCTGTAATGAGGGCACGGTGCTGCTCATCCCACGCCGTGCATTCGGCCAGCGTATGTCGCGCCGTATCCTCCAGACAGTAGACGCAGTTATGGCTACAGTGTCCGAGTCCCTGATTAAGCGGCACTTCCCGAAGCAGCCGTGCCCCGACAGCACCTGTGTGGCCCGAAATGTCAGAGGTCCGTGCCTCCTCTCGAGCCAGTCGTCGAGTACTAGCCGGATCGCCTCGATCGTGTCCGAAGGAAGCGTGAGCCTCCTCCGCCATTTCGCCACCATGACCACAATTTGCAATCCTAGCGGTGGCGCCCGCCGGGGGCCATGAAAAACAATGGCCTCCAACTTGTTAAGGGCCACCTCCAGGCCCAGACGCCGTATGCGGCTCACCACCTGTGACACCGCAGCCGTAGCCAGCAACGCTGCCTCCCTGAGCGAGCTGTGACCAATGTGTCGTTCTCATAACACGTCAGGTTCACGCCCGGCAGGAACTCGTCACGCAAAACCGTACGTCGTACCCGATGTTCCACAGAAGCGGGCCAAGAACCGAACCCTGTGGATCACCGCACGACATCTCGCGACATCCTATGCCGTCGCGGCCCATGAAGGTGACACACCTCCCCGCCAGATAGACCCCCACGATGTTGTAGAGGTAGGAGTGCACTCGATGGTAACGCAGTGCCTCCCTAATCTCCCAACTCCAGGGCAGGACGAAGGCGGGTTGAAGGCGTTGGAGATGTCCAATGACACCGCCAGCATCACCCCACCCCGGGACACCGCTTCCTCCGCGAGGACTCTCACTCTCGCAACGGCGTCGATCGTTGAGCGCCCGCGCCGGAATCCGAACTGGCTGTCGTTCAGGTTCGGCCCGTCAGTACACAAGAAGATAGCAGAAGTCAGCATTGTCAATGCTGAATGCATGTGTTGCACAATGAACAATGGCCTGTAATAGGACACTAGCGTCCAATTGCCAATACCAGTATGGGCTATTATCTCGCTTAACAAACATAGGTAGCAGATCGATATAACATTACGTGTACAAACAAAATTGACTTGTTCCCACTAACGTATAAAGAATGTTGAACGGCCAAGTCACACAACATCCTTACTATCCTTACAATATTAAACAAGCGAAAGTGAGTTTGTTTGTTACGTCTTCATGCTTAAATGGCTAAACCGGCTATTTATTGACGTGATAACGTCTTATAATTCGATGGAGCCGGCTGCACGCACGAAAAAACATGACTCATGTGTCGTTACCTCGCTCTGAGGCGTTCCATGTACTATGAAAAAAAGACAGAAAAATTTTACTCAAAAACAACGCCTAATCAAGCCTTCGGGATCCGGTGGGATATGGGAGTATTAGGGTGGGGGAAACACCCGGGAACGACCTTAAGGTCAACGGCCTTGACCCCAAGGTCAATGACCTTGACCTCAAGGACAAAGATCAATTTATAAAAAATACCGGAAATGCCGGGAACCCTTAAGATCGATGACCTTGACCCAAGGTCAATGACCTTGACCTCAAGGTCAATAAAAAACACTGGAAAGGCCGGGGACCCTTAAGAATGATAACCTTGACCCCAAGGTCAATGACCTTGACCACAAGGACAAATCTAAAATAAACACTGGAAATGCCAGGAACTCTTAAGATCGATGACCTTGACCCCAAGGTCAATGACATTGACCTCAAGGTCAAATTAAAAAACACCGGAATGGGGTCAAGGTCATCGATCTTAAGGGAACTTAAGATCGGAAACGCCGGGAACCCTTAAGATCGATGACCTTGACACCAAGATCAAATTTATAAAAAATACCGGAAATGCCGGGAACCCTTAAGATCGATGACCTTGACCCAAGGTCAATGACCTTGACCTCAAGGACAAATTAAAAATAAACACCGGAAATGCCAGGAACTCTTAAGATCGATGACCTTGACACCAAGATCAAATTTATAAAAAATACCGGAAATGCCGGGAACCCTTAAGATCGATGACCTTGACCCAAGGTCAATGACCTTGACCTCAAGGTCAAAATTATAAAAAACACTGGAAAGGCCGGGGACCCTTAAGATCGATAACCTTGACCCCAAGGTCAATGACATTGACCTCAAGGTCAAATTAAAAAACACCGGAATGGGGTCAAGGTCATCGATCTTAAGGGAACTTAAGATCGGAAACGCCGGGAACCCTTAAGATCGATGACCTTGACCCCAAGATCAATGACCTTGACCCCAAGATCAAATTTATAAAAACGCCGGAAAAGCTGGGGACCCTTAAGGTCAATGACCTTGACCTCAGGGTAAAAGGTCAAATTTATTAAAACACAGGAAATGCCGGGAACGCTCTAGGTCAATTACCTTGGTGTCAAAGTCAAAGGTCAAATTCATAAAAACGCAAGAAAAACCTAACACGAAGGGGATGACGGAGGTTTCGTTCGCTCGCTTCGCTCGCTCACTTTAGTCCCCGTCATCCCCTTCGAACCTAACCTGTCCGTGTCGGGGTGCCCCAAAATTCCGAGCTCGCTTCGCTCGCTCTTGAATTAATTATTCGTTAGGGAATTAATCAAGCTGACAGAGTCCGGGTAAGGTCGACGGAGGCCCCTCCGGGGCCTCCTCTTTCTCTGACTCCAAGGGTCAACAGTAACCTAATACGAACCTAAACTGTCCGTGTCGGGGTGCCCCGAAAATTTTTAAGTCCAGGACGCCTTAAAAAGGAAGGTTACATTTTACCTTCTATCTCAGCGGTCATTGACCTCACAAAAAAATCCCCGCAAAACAGTTGTTCCTTTTGATGTCCCCCATACGATAAAATCATAAAAAGAAAGTATTATTAACTTTGAAAATTTCATCAAAATTTTTTTAAGTGTTTTTTCCTCATTGTCCCGTTTCGTACACTCCAATGTTTCCAAATTAAAATTTTCTTTTGAAAAATGCTACCATTCCATCAGTATTTTCTTAAGACGTCACGTTCAACTATCGTCAGTAAACCGACTTTACAGACAACCAATTTTTTTCTTTGATATTAGTTCAAGTTTTTTCTTTGATATTTCAAGTTACTCTTTTTGAGCGTAGTGACCGATAAGAAAACATTTTACTTCTTTTATTAAATAAATGAGAAGTTAATATTGTTTAAAATATTTTTATTATCTTACAACACATGTAGGTTATTCAGGAATGTTTATCATTGAAACTATACTCGGCTCGAACTCACTCGTGGACGCGGTCAGAAAGCATTAGTGTCTAAAAGAGATAGAATCAGTTATGAGCAGTTAACAGCTAGTCTACACGCATACGTCTATAAAAATAGTCGCACGTACACAAACCCAAACACCGTCCCGAAGTCTGCGACGTTAGACGATGCACGGCTTTCAAAACCGCGCCGCCGCCGCCCGCCGCCGCCGCCCGCGCCGCTGCGCCTGCGCCGCCGGTCGGAGTGGGGAGTGTCAGATTTTATTTTCGTTACCTACGGCATATCTTGAGTCGGTCGCCGCGCTCAAAGCCCGCGATAAAAGTTATGCAATAGCTTAAAAAACAGAATAGGTACTTACATACAACTTTTGTTACTTTCACTCATTTAAATGAATTTAATGAGTTGTTAAACACAACTCACTCAATTCGTAGGTGGTAATTTTACATGAAGTAGGTACCTACCTATATTAGTTACACGGATTGCACAGGTTAAAGGTAAAACTAGTGCTCAAGTAAAGGTGAGTTTAAAAAAAAACATAGTACCTACATTGGTACCTAGGTACTATACTTTCAAGTTTTGTTGATTAAGAGGCATTATTTATTCTTATTAGATATATTTTTATTTAACAAAACACATACTTAAATATATAAAATACAAAAACTTTGTTGCCAACATCATTACACTAAGGCTTTACATTGGCCCCAAGCTAGGAAGCCTGTGTAGTAGGTTACAAGTTAGATTAGAATAGAACAATTTATTTGTGTAAAAACATGGTAGGTACATTGAGGTCTATAATACGGCTATGTTTTAACAAGTTACAAATAGAGCTTGAATGTAACATTCAAATGAGACGAGAGCTTTTTAAAATTATTAACAAGAAAACAAAGATACAATAACTAAACTAATCTGCGTCATCCGCGCTCAGACATGTGGTCATAGGTACACACGCGCAGTTTGCGAGTTCTACGCACGTGACGTTTCTGAAGAACCTCACCAATAAAGTCAGTGTATGTCCATCGAGGGCATGGGTATATCCCTCATAGTCATGTGGTATCTAGTAATATTATATCACTTATATATCAACGGTCCCTACGTACATAACGTTAAGTCAAAAACCGAGGTTTACAGGAGAGCGTAATTTGTGTTCAACACGCTTTAGAAATAATTCTATGAGCAATCCTTATCCTTACTAATATTATAAAAGCGAAAGTGAGTTTGTTTGTTACCTCTTCACGCTTAAATGGCTAAACCGATTTTGATGAATTTTGGTATAGAGATAGTTGGGAACCAGGAGACGGACATAGGCTATTATTTTTTTTAAAAGAGCGGGATATGAGGGAGAAAGAGGGAAGAAACGGGAAAACTTAGCGTTGCTATTACAAATCAACAAGGCGCTACCGAATTGAACGCGAGCGAAGCCGCGGGCAAAAGCTAGTAATAAATATTTTCTTTCTACAATATTTTAACAATTTTAAGAGCTTTATGATACCATTTACACATAAATCGACGGTCCCTACGTACATAACGTTAAGTCAAAAACCGAGGTTTACAGGAGAGCGTAATTTGTGTTCAACACGCTCTAGAATTAATTCTATGAGCAATAATAAATATTTTCTTTCCACAATATTTTAACAATTTTAAGAGCTTTATGATACCATTTACACATAATTGGTTTGTAGGTACAACCGCAAACGAGGATTCGAAAGAACGTTCGTTGATTTTATTCACTAAATCTCGGCGTAGTGCCCGTTATCATAGGATACCGTAACCTGCGAACCGTTGCGCGTTGGTTTTTAGCATTTCAAAGATAGATAGACTATATAAAGAGATAATACTTAGTAGTTTCGGCTAGATTCGGAGTCCCGACCTCTACTACACGGAGCCGCGTCGACTCGTCCCCGGCTGCAAGCGCACACTGCATGACGAGGGCCATCTCGGCAGACACGGCGTGGACAGCTGCTTGTGCAGCCGGGGCCTGGCTGGCGAGCTGGCCGTACCAGTCGTTGACGGCTGCCAACAGGATGCGGTTAGCCACGAGTGTAGGAGTGCATTGCGCAGGCTGGTTGTGGAAGACTCTGAGTGCAGACTGGGAGTAGGACATGGTGAATATAGGTGTATACTGGACGTGGAAGACGGTGGGGTTCGTGGTAGGAATTCCGAGGGCTCTACATCATCTTCATGTGCGAGTATTTGTTCGACTATTTCTTGATTACTTAATTCGACGATGCTATTTATTGCAGAATCAGATAGAAAAGAAAAGTTTTCTCGCAACAAACAAGTTAGTTTCGATCCATCGATATTTGTAACAATATCAAGCACAAACAAAAGCATCACATCGCTTTTCAATTCTCGAGCTGATAATAATAATTGCGAGCCTTTAACAATATCCAGAAATTCATTCAAGTTACTCCTATTCAAACAACTCCCGAGTATTTTAACGAACAATAGTAAGAAATTATGTGCTTGTTGTTTTAATGCATCGGATACTGCCCAATAATTTATTCCCACAGAGTTATCAAATCGGTGCAATTTGTAAATGTTATACATAAATTCAGAATGAAGTCGCCCCTGTTCCATTATTAAATTGAATATAATTTCTGTATTCTTCTCCAAAATACTTATTAGCGACGTATCATATTTTATTTTATAATCTAAAATATTGCGTGTGTACGACAATCTGTCCGAAGAAAACATCACATTAAAAATAAAGTCCATCCACAATATTTGCTTTTCGCTCGTCTTTTCGTTCTTCACACAATCACAAACATACTCCACCGCAAAGTATTCCGTGAATGTCATATGTATGAATATTGGGATGTGGTTCTCGACGCTGTATATCAGGCCCGTCTTCTCTCCTCCCTTCTCTATGAATCTGATCGTCTCTCTAATCTCTGTCAAGTCTGCCATACTAAACAACTTAACGCTTTGCAGATTGAAAATAGCGTAAGCCGCCAATTTTTTATGCTTTAAAATAAAATCTGCAAGTTCCTTGTCGTAAGTGATCATAATATCAGGATTATAGATGTTCAATTCATTTTTCTCCTGAAACCGTATAGATTTCATTTTAGTTTCCAAAAATCTTTCGTAAAAGGTGAACGTGTTGACTTCTAGATTCCATTTGTTACTTTTATTGCTTACACTTTTTATATTGGTCTCGAAAAAAACTGCTGCCAGGTAGAGATGCAGAGGATTCCCGTCACGGTTGTCATCGTGAAACGTGAACAAATCGTCATCGAGTTTTGACTTCACATAATACGAATCATCATATTTTGTGTTGTATGACCACAAAGTAATGTACGTGTATTTAATTTCATTAACCAAGTAATGGGCTGCGTTAATATACACTTTGTGTAGAGGCATAGCAAACTTATGTAGCCGTACATGTTCGCTTTCCAGCATGTATTCTATGAAGTTCTTAACGTTATCGAGCTGTGAGCTATTGAGCTCCTCTAATTTCAAATTAAACTCCCAAAATGTTTCCAAATATTTTTCCATTTCTTTGGGTGAGAAGTAGTCTATTTCGTAAGACGAACCAAACTCTCGCTGCAGAATGGTTTTCACTTCGTTATAGGATCTGCTTGTGACCCAAATCCTGTGATTCCGGATACTATTTAAACATTTTATGACCTCTTTCATATAATGCGGACAGATTTCATCAAATCCATCAAAAAGAAATATAACTTTTCCTTTTTTATAAAAATGTAGAAACAATTTCAATTCGAACTCGGCCCACTGATCGCCTGTACAATGTTTTAGATACACAACACCGTTTTCTTCTTCTAATACAATGTCCACGTTATTTTCTTTACCTAGTTTCTCGCGGAGTAAAGCTTGACACATAAAGTTTAAAGTCTCTAATGTAGCGATGACTGTTTTATCTTCCTTCCACTTACTGAATTGTCTCGAGTATTCCAATAAGTTAATCCTTATAATCCAAACTGCAGGTTTGTGTTCCTTTGTCTTAAGCGATAAGTGAGTGAGTAAAGTTGACTTTCCCATTCCGGGTTCGGCTGTTACCAGTACGATATCGTCTGGTATATCATAAAGCGTTTCAAGTAACACGTCGATATCATTTTTCGTGTTCTTAACGCGTCTGTCAACATACAAGTGTCTTATTTCGTCATAATTTCTGTTGCTCAACAGTTTACCAACGAAAATTATCTGTTTACTGATTACTGTATTCAAAATATCTCCTTTCACATAAGCCATTGATTCGTCATCTATAATTAAATTTAATTTTATTTCTATGCCTTGAAAAAAAACTTTGGTTTTTTCTAAAATATCCTTTTGAGCATCTATAGTCATGTCAATTAAACTGCTCTTTACGTCGCGTACTATATTATCCGCGCGAGGAAAATAATTCTTGATCATTTGAAGTGACACATTATTCGTTACAATGATTATTTTTTTGTTCAGTACAGCTTTTGCAATGTCTTCTAGGGTTTTCTTTTCGTTTCTAGAATGTCTTAATTTGTCGCTAACTAAAATAATCACTTTTTCTGCATTCGTATTTGTTAGCTCATTTCGTAATGCTTTACAATCGTTCTTTGGTAAATGAATAAGATATTCGAGGTCGAACACTACATGTTCCTTATTCTTCAAATATTGCAATATTTTCACAACAGTCAGGACGCTGTTCTCGGCTACGACGACAGTAGCCGAATGCTGATTTTGCATGTTCAAGGATTTGACTGCGTCGTCAGTAAATGTGTAATTACATTGTTTTATGTTGCTCATGTATGACACGTTAATGGAATTTATCAGAGGGTCTTTAATTATGTTGTTTATTGCATTTTGAAATAAATCGCTTTCTCGTGTAAGAAACGGTGCTTGTTTCGGTAGCATCCACCATTTTTGTATTTCAGCATGATACTTCAAAAAAATTGCGTCCGTTTTCACTTGAAAGTAGTTAGGATGTCCACGCTGGTAATCTTCTATTTCGCTTTTTAAGAGTTCCTCTACGCCGATTTCATCGGCTTGGTTACAGTAAAATAGCAGCTTTTCTAAAAAGTCTCTGGCTAAATTATTTTCAAATTCACTACTGTCAAATGAAAGCTTTGGGAACTTGTTTACCTTAAAATAAAACTTATATTCGTGTAAATTGGGGGTTCCATCAATTAATTTTGTATACAGTATTTTAGCAAGGCTTCCTAGAGACTCCATATTATCTGTGATTTTCATCAGTTTGGTGTTATCATCGAGTACAAATATATTTCCGACGGCACCAGCTATGCCTCCATTGAGCTGAAGGAATCCTTCTTCCAAAGATTCATCAACAATAACAATTTTGCTAAATTTACACTTGTCTAATAAATTGATAGTTCTTGAAGTTATATAATTTAGTCTTTTCTCTATTCTCAAATCATTACCGCTTATCGTTAAATCTTTGTTACCGAACGTAGACGGGACTTTAAACTTTCGAGATGATAATATTTCCTTTGCAGCAATTTCAACTGCTTTGTTAACTGTCGACCGAGAAACGTCTATTGGTTTCAAGTCGTATTTGTAATTCTTTGTGGATTGTTTATCGAACTGTAACTGACCATTGTCGTATGTTACAACGGTCCCTATCAGTTTGCTCAGCCTTTTAGGATCAATGCGGCTACACGAGAGAATATTCAGATAAAACTGTATTTCAGCTGGTTTTATCTTTCGTCTTTTAAGAATTTCTTTATACAGAGAATCTTTAAATAAAATTAGATATTCATCAGTGGTGTCAAAAAAGTCTTGCCGGAACGATGCGATTCGGTACCGCAGAACATTCTTACCCTGTAGTGTTTGAATTTCTGAAACGTCGATAACTTTTTGCGATAGAACGACATGATAGCGCTGCAGCAACTCATCAGTAAGCATCAATTGAAAGTTCCCTTCATCATGAATAAACGTGGCTATCCGTTCAGCTAGTGACGTCATTTGCTCTTTCACAAATACTTTGCATAGAAAGTCTGCGTCCTCTTGTCGTTTGTACGGCTGCTTAGCAGTTCCTCCCGTGTCAATCAGATCATAGAGATTTGAAGAAAAGCGACTTTCAATTGAGTCAGTGCCGAAGTCATCTTTTGCGGTTGTATATATGATGAAAAAACACTGTGTTTCATCAAATGTATCATTAAATAACAAGTCATTTTTATGCGTTTCGAAAGTTTGTCTGATCTTTATATAACTATCAAAGTATGTGACTAAATCGTTTTTTAGCGTTTGTTTTTCGTTTTCCCTGTGCTTGGCCTGTATGAACCAAACGAACGGATTGATATGCCCCTTTACTTTTGCTTTAAAGCAAATGTCATCGAATGCCCCTATCTTGTCGATATTTGTAGCCAATTGAAACTCTTCAATAATATCGGCATGAATCGCTCTAAAATATAACAAACTTATTAACTTTGTCTCGTACAGCTGTCCGCGTATGCCTGATGTTTCTGAACGCTTACTAAACATGGCACAACTTCCCGACAGCACGGTTACGTCAATTCTGCTAGGAGCAACGCGGTAGCCGCGCCCAGGGCATCAAGGTCTCGGCAGCACTCAGCAGCAGCAGCAGCACTTGGTGTCTGGCGAATCGTATCTGCAAGTTCAACCAATAATCATATTTTAGCTCATTTATTATGTCACTTTACACTCAAAAGCAAAACGAGTTTGCTAGAGATGGCCCGAAATCCATTTCATATTCGGTAATACCGAAATTCTACTGTATTAAACCGAATTTCGAAATTCTGTAAGACCAACCATTTAGAAATATTAAAGCTATAATACAATATTTTTGAGAACATGAGAGAGCTGTTCGTAGTACAATGGAAGCAGCTGAAGAAGAACGAGATAATGCAATGAACAAAAGCATTGTAGTAAGCTTTTATTGGTTAGTTATAGCCGTTATTATGAAAGATTTTAATTTATTTGGTATAGTGTTTGAATATGACTCGGTAGTTTAGGTACTATAATATCGTATGTTAACTTCCTATGTCCACCTTCTACCTCCATTATCAGACCCTGAACACCACCTAGTGACAAAGTACTCGTCAAGACGAATCCGACGAGCCTAAACTTTATTGCGGACTTCCTATAGCCATCTTCCAGCTCCATCATCAGACCCTGGACATCATCTAGAGACAAAGTACTCGTCAAGACGAATCCAACGAGCCTAAACTTTATTGCGGACTTCCTATAGCCATCTTCCAGCTCCATCATCAGACCCTGGACATCATCTAGAGACAAAGTACTCGTCAAGACGAATCAAACATTGTCAAGCGATTTACATTTATGCGTTTTAGTTTAATTCTATGTCAATAAAACAAATACAATTTAAAAAATAAGTAGGTACTTTTGTTTCGGTCCGAAAATGTATCAACGTTTTTCGAGTCGTAGTATACGAATCTGCACACTTTATTAAAGGCTTTGACGTACTTATTTATTTTTTCTAAAAAAGCGATACACCCGTGCGTCCACGAGCGCATCTGAGCGCGGTCATAACATTGAAAACTTGGATTTTAATCTAAGTGCCCCCAATATCATCACCGTACCTAACTAGAAAGTTCCAAGGTGTAGTCAGCAACAAAAAAAAGCTATGACGAGAGTAAGTGCCTTTCGGTTTTAGATAAGGGTACTTTAACATCCTTTCCTTTTAGGTATGTACCTATTAAAGAAATAATCATTAAACTTTAAAAACCACCAAATTTTGTTCAAACCAATCATTACATTTACAAGTGACGGCACAGTTGGAGCAGTGGCTCAGCGATCGACTGCCGCGCTGCGTGTCGCTGGTTCGATCCCCGCACGGAACAAATATTTGTATAACCTACAGGTAGTTGTTCCGGGTCTGTTTGTGTATGTGTGTTTAAATGTTTGTGAACGCAACCACGATACAGGAAATATCCTAGTGTGGTGCAACGTTTTTTAAAACAAAAAAATTGGTTGTCTGTAAAGTCGGTTTACTGACGATAGTTGAACGTGACAACGTCTTGAAAATACTGATGGAATGGTAGCATTTTTCAAAAGAAAATTTTAAATTTGGAAACATTAATATTTTCGGTTGAAAAATAACCGCTAAGATAGAAGGTAAAATGTAACCTTCCTTTTTAAGGCGTCCTGGACTTAGAAAAAATTTCGGGGTACCCCGACACGGACAGTTTAGGTTCGTGTTAGGTTACTGTTGACCCTTGGAGTCAGAGAGAGAGGAGGCCCCGGAGGGGCCTCCGTCGACCTTACCCGGGCTCTGACAGCTAGATTAATTCCCTAACGAATAATTAATTCAAGAGCGAGCGAAGCGAGCGAACGAAGCCCCCGTCATCCCCTTCGTGTTAGGTTTTTCTTGCGTTTTTATGAATTTGACCTTTGACCTTGACCCCAAGGTAATTGACCTAGAGCGTTCCCGGCATTTCCTGTGTTTTAATAAATTTGACCTTTTACCCTGAGGTCAAGGTCATCGACCTTAAGGGTCCCCAGCATTTCCGGCGTTTTTATAAATTTGATCTTGAGTACAAGGTCATTAATCTTGGGGTCAAGGTCATCGATCTTGGGGTCAAGGTCATCGATCTTGGGGTCAAGGTCATTGATCTTAAGGGTTCCCGGCATTTCCAATCTTAAGTTCCCTTAAGATCGATGACCTTGACCCCATTCCGGTGTTTTTTAATTTGACCTTGAGGTCAATGTCATTGACCTTGGGGTCAAGGTCATCGATCTTAAGAGTTCCTGGCATTTCCGGTGTTTATTTTAAATTTGTCCTTGAGGTCAAGGTCATTGACCTTGGGGTCAAGGTTATCGATCTTAAGGGTCCCCGGCCTTTCCGGTGTTTTTTCATAAATTTGACCTTGATGTCAAGGTCATTGACCTTGGGTCAAGGTCATCGATCTTAAGGGTTCCCGGCATTTCCGGTATTTTTTATAAATTGATCTTTGACCTTGAGGTCAAGGTCATTGACCTTGGGGTCAAGGCCGTTGACCTTAAGGTCGTTCCCGGGTGTTTCCCCCACCCTAATACTCCCACATCCCACCGGATCCCGAAGGCTTGATTAGGCGTTGTTTTTGAGTAACTTTTTTCTGTCTTTTTTTCATAGTGCCCCGTTTCGTATACCACGACCTCAAGCCTTACATGGAACGCCTCAGAGCGAGGTAACGCCGCATGAGTCATGTTTTTTCGTGCGTGCAGCCGGCTCTATCGAATTATAAGACGTTGTCATGTCAAAAAAAAAACACAAAAAAAGTAAGGTTTAAAAATAAAATGTGAACGCGGTAAAAAAAATTAACGTGTGCAACTCCATGTCTTTCCATATAATAATTTTAATATTTTAATTTTATTGCTTTTACCTGCTATCCGATGACAGGTGTTAAATACAAAATGTAATGCAAATGATATTCAAGTTTATGGGCAGATGTTAATACAATAATTGTAAAGTTTGAAATTAACTGAAGTTAATAATATTTTTTTCGTACCACTTGCTCAAAAAAGTGACATTCTATGCCACAAAAAGCGAACATAACAATAGTCATTTTAAATCAGTCAAAAACAGGGAAAGAAAATTGTACTGAATTTCATTCTTCCTCTAGGGAGAGAATGTGATTTAAATTTGGAATACTTACCGAAATTTATATTGAACTACATCTGTGGTTACACCATTGAGTTTATATATAAAGCATAATACATCTTTTTGAAAAAGGAATACGCATTTATTATGCAGTTATGATTATTAAATAAAATTACGAAAACCGACGACGCCGTATGAGCTTGATGCCTTTGCTTTTTCGACAAAAAATAGTAGTTTATGAATTTGCCACGTTTTTGTTTTCTTCAAATACATGAAATTAAGTTTATTTTAAATTATTTTTTTAAATGAGTTAATGTTTTAAAAATACGTCACGATGTTAAATCAAAGCGACAGTGAATTGTCGGATTCAAATCAACTCGGCAACAATAAATGTACCAAACAAAAATGTAACTCACTTTATCAACAATCGGACCAATGTTTCTGTTAACTTTTACTTTGAATTGTCATTATTTTTAATAAATGCTTATCTCATATTATTATTGCGTTAATTTTTACGCAAATGGTACGAAAAGTAGAGTATTTTCCTAGGTGATAAAGCTGTCTTAGTCTTGGGTGAACTTTAAATCCCTCGCTACACTCAGGACTCGTCTTAAATCCCTCGCTTCGCTCGTGATTTAAGTTATTAACACCCTCGCTTTGCTCGGGAGTAAACCTCGAGTCCTTCATTACGCTCGCGATTTAAATCGTCACCCGCGACAGAAGACACTGCTTTATCCCCTTGGTTAATAATCTACTATTTTGCTCAAAAAAGTGACATTCTATGCCACAAAAAGCGAACATAACAATAGTCATTTTAAATCTGTCAAAAACAGGGAAAGAAAATTGTACTGAATTTCATTCATCCTCTAGGGAGAGAATGTGATTTAAATTTGGAATACTAACCGAATACTGAACTATATCTGTGTTTACACCATTGAGTTTATATATAAAGCATAATACATCTTTTTGAAAAAGGAATACGCATTTATTATGCAGTTATGATTATTAAATAAAATTACGAAAACCGACGAGGCCGTATGTGCTTGATGCCTTTGCTTTTTCGACAAAAAATAGTAGTCTAGGAATTTGCCGCGTTTTTGTTTTCTTCAAATACATAAAAAATAAGTTTATTTAATTTATTTCTATAAATAAGTTAATGTTCTAAAAATATGTTACGATGTTAAATCAAAGCGACAGTGACAGTGAATTATCGGATTCAAATCAACTCAGCAACAATAAATGTACCAAACAAAAATGTAACTCACTCTCTCAACAATTGGACCAATGTTTCTGTTAACTTTTACTTTGAATTTTCATTATTTTTAATAAATGGTTATCTTATATTATTATTGTGTTATTTTTTACGCAAATGGTACGAAAAGAAGAGTATTTTCCTCGGTGATAAAACTGTCTTAGTCTTGCGTGAACTTAAATCCCTCGCTACACTCAGGACTCGTCTTAAATCTCTCGCTTCGCTCGTGATTTAAGTTTTTAACACCCTCGCTATGCTCGGGAGTAAACCTCGAGTCCTTCATTACGCTCGCGATTTAAATCGTCACCCGCGACAGAAGACACTGCTTTATCTCCTTGGTTAATAATCTACTAATTTATTTTATTTACCTATGTAGTACATTAATAATAAATGCACTTTGTTCATTCATATTCAAAACACTTTATACACAAATTTTACAAGTAGGTGCAGCTATTCACTGTTGTACATAAATACCTAATATACACCTATACTTTCTCTTAGACAGCTGCTTATGTATGCGTCCGATTTCGGAGCAGCTCGTCTCGATTCCTGCGAGCTTCGTAGAGTCGTACAATACGTCTAGTTGCACGCACACAAACACCGTGTCGAAGACTGCCGAAAAGAAACGACGTTAGACAATGCACGGCCTTCAAGCCACACCTCCGTGCCCGTCGGAGTGGGGAGCGTGAGGTTTTTTTTCGTTACGGAATTTCTGGATTCAAGGCCCGCGATAGAAGCTATGCAATAGCTTAAAAAAATGTTAAATTAAATATAGTTTTTTTTTATCTAATATATAAAATTCTCGTGTTGGCAACACCGAGTGAAGCTACTGAGGGCGGCGGTCAGGGAGGAGGGACCGAGCTGATGCCGGTGGACATGGCGTGATGATCGCCCCTTTTTTAACGAGCGACCTCGACGCGTACGCCTGTGCTGTGCTTACATTTGCATTTTATTACTGATTAATTATCCAGTGTAAATTGATTGTCTGTATTTAAATTTAAATTATACTCAAGTTAATTACCAAGTTTATTTAGTTCAAGAGCCCTAAATAATAGAATACCTGCAATATCTTAACACAGTGTTCGTTCCCATACTCCTCCGAAACGGCTCGACCGATTCTCATGAATTTTTTTGTGCATATTCAGTAAATCTGAGAATCGGTCAACATCTATCTTTCATACCCCTAAGCGAGCAGCGGGTGAAACCGCTGGGCACAGCTAGTTTTGATATAAAACACAATCAAACGAACGAGAAACCAACTACTGGAGGTAGAGTTATTTTCCGTTTATAGTGTAAGTCTTTTGAAGTCGGTTTTAGGTTTTGCAAAAACTTTTATGTAGGGTTCCGTGTTAGCCATATGACCACAGAACACTAAAAAGTACCTACTAAGTAGGAGATAACTCAGAGCATACCTCGTAGTATACGTGTTAGTTTTATCCTTGTTGGCAGCAGGCCCAGCGATGCCGCCGTGGTGTGACGTCGCTCTGTCGCGGGCGATGCACCAATACGTAAGTATAGGTACCTCCACACAAGTACGCATGCACTCTGGTCACAATATTTAACCGCGTCTGAATCGCAGTTCGGTTGGCGCAGTAACAACGACTTTATTAATAAGGTACACGGTATGGCGACACAAGCTTTACTGAATATCCTTATTTTGGAGCTGTGATGCCAGGCGTAGGCACATTATAGGTATCATTCGTCTGTGGTTATGATGACGCATAGTTTGAAACTCGTTCATTGGATTTCTTTAAACCAGTTATATTACTCGTACTTCACCACTCACAGCAAAATTTTATTTGTTTTTAGTTTTTATAGGTTTGAAACTAGTGTGTATAAGTGTGTCAGTCTTTTTTTTTTCGGATGGGAAATCATCTAATGACTTCCCCCGCTCTGGGCGGAGCGGGGGGCATGTCAGACTTGTACTGACTAAAACCCACCCATGTTCCTTCTGTTGCCCTTTACGTTCCGAGGCCGCGGTATCTCTTTCGAACAACCCGCAACCCCGGCAGGCGGAGGCCCTGGCAAGCCCCTCTGCTTTGCTGACTCTCTTTGAGGCGCGCGTGAAACACGAACGCGCCGTCGACACGGCCTGTCGTCAATCGACGGACGGACGGCGAGCTACCCATTGCTCACCGTCCACAGGCCCGCATCTACGGTGGCCGGGAGTTGTCTCGCGGCGCCCGGCACCCGGGGCGTCTCCCGCGGCGGCTGGGTTGGGTAAATGACCTCTCCCTCAAACGCCCGGCCACCTCCTTTGCTAGCATTACTGCTTCGCAGAAGGAGGTGACCGCTTCCCATTCCCTCTCGCTCCGGACCATGGCCTGGACCAGGGCCGGACGCGAGAGATTGCCGCCGCCGATCGCCTCTACGAGGGCACGGCGGTGCTCCGCCCAAGCTGGGCAGACCGCCACAGTGTGCTCCACCGTGTCCTCCGGGCGATCGTCACAATGGTGACACCCGGGCGCTTCCTCCCGCCCGATGATGTGCAGGAACCTCCCGAAACTTCCGTGTCCGGTGAGGACCTGCGTCAGGCGGTAGGTGAGGACGCCATGACGCCTCTCCAGCCACTCCTCAAAGAGGGGACTTACCGCCACTATTGTGGCGTGCCCAAGTGTGTCAGTCTGTGACATCGATAGCTCCTGAAAGCGCGAACCGAAGTATTTGGTTGAAAAGTTTAATGATCGAGTGTTCTTAGCTAGGTTTGAAGCCGTTTGAAGATCGTCTCTTTTCCTGTTGATGAAAATACAATATAAATAAAAATCAAAGACCGAAATGTATGTAAGCGAAAAACTTCCGAACGACTGAACAAAATTTGCTAATTCTGTTTCAATACACTTTATTTATTTATTTCTCATTTATCGCAATGAGGGCTTTCATTTATCAGGCAGTGTCGGCGGCGGCGGCTTCGTGTTGCACGCGCGCCTCAAAGAGAAGTCGGCAAAGCAAAAGGGTTTGCCAGGGCCATCTGCCTGCAACGGTTGCGGGTCGTTGAACGGAGATACCGCGATCACGGAACACAAAGGGCTAAAGAAGCAACATGGATACGTTTTAGTCATTAAAAGTCTCACACTTCCTCCCGCTCTGCCCAGAGCAGGGGAAGTTTATGATGATTTCTGTGTGATCCAGGGCCGCACTATCTCTTACGAACAACCCGCAACCTCGGCAGACAGTGGACTTGGTAGGCCCCTTTGCTCAGGTGTCATCACTTTGAGGCGCGCGTGGAACACGAACGCGCCGTCGACACGGCCGCGGCCTGTCGTCACTAGACGGACCGACGCGACGCGACGGTGAGCGACCCACGCAGGGCAGACCACCACTGTATGCTCCACCATGTCCTCTGGGCGATCATCAGTGATGTAACCCGGGCATTTCTTCCAAGTGAATGCCTTGGCGCCTCTCCAGCCACTCCTCAAAGATCTAGATATTTTGATCCTAGAGTTTTCTTCATGTCGTGTTTCCATCTCACTTGTGCCTCTAGGCCTCCTTTTACCCCAAGGATTCCACTCCAAAACCACTTTGCCCTTGTTTTCGGAAAGAGTGAATACACTTACCATACTACAATCAATTTTGTTTGTGACCCGGCCTTTACTGGGCCTTCTAAAGCCCCGTTCCAATAAACAAAAACGAGTCATTTTGCTTACAGATAGTAAGATTTTGACATAAGTCTCATAGAACTTATGTCAAAATACTACCATCCGTAAGCAAAACAACTCGTTTTTGTTTATTGGAACGGGCCTTAAGATCATAATTAGGGTGTTCTATATTCAACCTTATATATTTATTAGCAAATTACAAGTAAATATTATGTTAATTTAAATTTAAACAGTGAGCACATTCTTTATTATTATTTTTAAGATTGGCACATTTTTTTAATTGAGCCATAAATAAGTTTGTGCTGTTTGTTGTTAACTCGGTTTTAGTGGCATAAAAAATATAATTCATATAATTATAGTAGCATATAACAAAATTATTTTAATATTCATCTAATATTTTCTAAAATACCTAAATTTAATTATTCAAGTTTATTGATTTACAAAAAAATAATCTACATGCATTCAACTGGGTTAAAATGATCTCATGTGTTAATCTCATTTTGCTGTGATATATGGTAACAGATACACAGACTTACCTTTGGATTTATAATAATAGTAGGGATGTTCAAAGAGGGTGAGTGTTTAGGAAAATACATCTGCTTTCATCATACATCCCAACAATCAGTATTTCCAGTCCTATACAGAATGAAAGTGTAATTGCACATTGCTATTTAATACAATATTATACTTAATTATAGTCAATATTACTTAATATAGCACAAAGGTTGATTTACTAGCTTGAGTGTAAGAGGACACAGTTATCGCACAAACACAATCCGTCATCAGTCAAGAAGCTATAATGAATGCACCATTATCCTGGAAGGCACTGAAAGCAGGCAGGTCCGCATGTTATCTACGGTTGTTGCCGCGCGCGTGCCCGCGGCCTCGCACGTACGTTTTGTGCGCGTGCTTGCCAGAATGCTCCTGGGCAGGCGGCGCGAATCGGTCGGGCTTGCTGCCATGCGGAGGTGCGGGCGCAGGTGGCGCCTGCAGAGACCGCAGAGGAGTGTGCGCGCCATTGGAGCGGTCGGGTGCGGCGGGCGTGGCGGCCGCGGGCGGCGGTGCCGGCTGCGGCTCGCTCATGTTTACCTGCTCGTTAAACAGCATACAAAATTCGCCCACTTTCTGAATGTCACCGGACTTGCCGGAGTAGAGCGTGAGCGCCGAGCGCCATAGAGACGCGTAGCCACGCGTGAGGCGTACGATGTCACCGGGCTGCAGCAGCGCACCAGGCTCGTCCCACACGGACAAGTTCACCGACGCCGTGGCATCTGCCACCCGCAAGGTGCGTACCTCTCGCGCTTCCTTTGTAAGCGTCGGTGGGCCAACCTCGAGCACGATGAACTCGGCATTTATGCTTTTCAATCCGGGTTTTAGGTCTTTTATTTGTACGTACTGTATATTACTCATTGTAGTATTAAGATTTATTTCCTAATATAAATGGTTCATTCGAAATACAAGGCCTCTCAAAATTATTGTTGTTTTCGCAATTTGGCATAGTTTTGACGTATTTTCAAGTTTGACATCTGTGACAGTCACTGTGTTCGACCTTCCCGGTGCGTTCCGAACGACAATAATAACGATATGAGCGGATAGTGCTAACAGGCGTTCCGAGACAGATAGGTATATAATTTCGCCGAACATCTCGCAGCAGCTGCTCGGACGAGTTTGTAGGAATAAACGAATACTTTTTTTTTATGAATGGCATCTCGCAGTTCAACCAAGGACATTGTCGTCTGCTTAACTGGGCGAATCCTGTGGATGCCTTAAAAATTAAGACCTCCAGCCAGGGTGGAAAACTTACAAACTAAGTGACTACACGCTAAGGGCACCCCCTGTGGGGTACGAGCCTCGGCTTAGGGCGTCGCTGAGGGACAGTATGGGAGATTTCCAAAAACAAATCGTAAATAATCTCAAGAATGACAAGTGAGCGATATGAGACGTTCCCAGATACTTACAAATCTTAACAAATTTTAAGAATGTCAAGTGAGTGATATGAGAGATTTCCAAGTACCTATAAATCTGAACTAATCTCAAGAATGTCAAGTGTACGCGGACAAAATGCAACACTTGTAATTAGTAGATAACATGTTAAAATAATTATAGCCAATAGGAATCGTTAATTTTAGTTTTGGATTTTTATCTCTGTGTTCTCATTGGTTAAGGTTTTTGATTTGTTAGTTAGTTGTAGCCAATAAGATTCTGTTTTATCCTAAGTTATATAGTTAAGCTTTTGTAAATAAATTCATTCAACCTTCTGATCTGGAGTCTGCCTCATCTCTCTGCTACCATACCCTACAACAGCAAGGGACAAGCTGGATCTGAGTGATATTATTTATGGGCTGATTTGGACTTACTGGCTCAGCAGCGCGGGCTGGCTCTAGCAAGGGACGGGTGGGACAATTACCGGGACGTCGCGACGGGCCTCGTCGGCGAGGACGGAATGACGGCGCTTTGCGTCTGAATTTGCGAAGGGTGTTAGTCTCCCTGCTGCTCTCCTGAAGCAGGGTTATAGCATCGTCAGGAGTGACGAGGGTATGACGGGGACGACAAATTTTACTTATTCGCGAGGGATCGTATCGAGCGGCCGATGCGATAAGGGGGTTGCGATGTTTTAACGCGGAGTCAAAGAAGCGCGTGGTAAGGCGCTTCATGAATTGAACGACGGTGGGGATTCTTAAGTCTAAGTGAAGACTATCGTTACGGACGTAAAAAGGGGCTCCCGTAATTTTACGAAGGAATCGGTTTTGCAAGGTCTGCATCTTATGAAGGAAACGCGGGTTGGCGTGGGCGAACACGACACATGCGTATGTCATGATGGGACGGATGACCGCGGTGTATAAACGCAATTTGCACTTGAGTGACAATTTGCTTTTTGCCTGAATTAAAAAGTGAAGCCTAACCATAGCAAAGGCAGCGCGCGAACGAGCCGCTTTGATATGTGCCGCGAAGGATAAGTGACTGTCGAGAATGACACCTAAGTATTTGGCTTGCTTCTCCCAGGAGATAGGCTTGCCGTACATAGATATCGGACTGGGGATCGGGGGATTAAAGCGCGGTTTGGAGTAAATAACCGCCTGACTTTTACCGGGATTCACCTCGATTCTACATTTCCTGAACCAAGCGCTTAGGACGTCGGCTGAGGTCTGGAGGGTACGGGCGATAGCGTTTGTACAGCGGCCAGTATAATAAATGGCCGTTTCATCCGCGAACAGAGCTAACTGAGCTTTTTTGCTCTTGGGAATATCGCTAGTGAACAGCGTGAAGACGAGGGGGGATAAGATGGAACCCTGAGGGACACCGGCCCTAATAGGATGAGGGGAACAAAATGAGGCCCCTATGCGTTAGCGGAAGGTGCGGTTCGACAAAAAGTCTCGTAAGATGAGCACGAGACGGTCCGGCACTCCTAGTGAGTACAGCTTGTATAATAAGCCGTTGTGCCAGACTTTGTCGAAAGCTTTCGCTATGTCGAAGAATAGTACGCGCGTCATCGCCCCGCGCTGGAAGCCAGCGCTCATGTGTTCGACGATGCGGTGGACCTGTTGGATACACGAATGTTCGGTCCTGAAGCCGAATTGTTCGTTGGAAATGAGACTCTTAGTCTCGGCGAAATCTCTGAGTCGCTTATAAATAAGTCTCTCATAGATTTTGCCGAGTGCGTTCAGGAGACTGATGGGTCGGTAGCTCGTGGGCCCAGACTTGGGCTTGCCTGGCTTGGGGATACCGATAACAGTGGCCTCTTTCCATATCTGGGGGAAGAAGTTGTTGCTCAAGGAAGGCGCCATTGAAGATGGCCGCCAAAAGGATGATGAGCTGAGCGGGGAGGAGTTTAATTACCCTATTGGTGATACCGTCGTAGCCGGGAGCTTTCCGTGGTTGAAGCCTTTTGATGATGTCTTGCACCTCGTCGGGCGTGACGAGGGGCAGAGGATCATCAGGGTCTTCTACGGGAGGTAGGGCAGCTCTACATTCTACTTCTGCGTTCACCTTGTCTAGGTGACGGTTGATGACCGGTTGTAAGCTAGGGGAGCACTGGGACTCCAAACTGTCGGCTAGGCATTCTGCCTTTTCAGAGTCATCGAATGCGACGCTTTTGTCCGGACGAATGAGCGGGGGCATCGAAGACTCCTCGGTAGCGCGCATCCTTCTCTGTAGTTGCCAAAAAGCTTGATGGGTGGGTTCCAGTTCGCTGAGCTCATTGTCCCAACGATTCGAACGATGCTCACTAGTGCGTTTCCTTATAGCACGCTGATATGAGCGCATGTGAGCCTTGTTCGCGTCGCAGGGAAAATGACTATAGGCACGAATGGCCGCGTTCTTGTCGGTTATCAGATCACGTACGTCAGCGGGTAGACGTCAGCGATGATCACTCATTGCTGGGACTTCCCGTGAACAATCCTTTAGTATGGATTGAACGTGCTCTGTAAACGAGTCGATAGCGGCCGTCGTGTCTGCGGCCGAAACTATGTGATCGGGGATGGCGTCCAGGTGAGGTGACGTGGCGGAGTTCAGCTTTTCGCTGACTTTCCTCCAGTCAGTTATCACTTGGACTTGGGCAGGTTTGAGCTGGCTGGGGTCAGAAGGGCCCGAGCGAGGGACTAAGTGAAGAAAAACTGGGCGGTGATCGGAGTCTAGCTCGTGAATCGTCTCAATGGTATGCAACCTAAGGTTGATATTTTTGAGAAGCGCTAAGTCGAGAACGTCGGCGCGGTGCGCGGGGTCGTGGGGAAAGTGAGTGGGTTCCATAGGCGCGATGGGGTCAAAGTCAAGTCTGTCACCTAAGTTAAAGAGGGCTCTTCCTCTGGGATTGGTCGTCGAACTATTCCAGGCGGGGTGCTTGGCGTTGAGATCACCCGCTATGATAACGGAGTCACTCAAGCCGAATAGGGAAGTCAGGTCGTCCATGAGAGGTGTATGATCCTCTGATGAACTAGCGGGAGGAATGTGCGCGGAAACGATGGAGATAGGCTGGTGACCGGTCATACCAAGCCGACGAATGGATACCTCGAGGAGAGACTTTAAGGGAGGAGGATCTAGAGGGATGTAGTGCAATTCCTTCTTGTAATAGATTAACGTACCTACCGCCTTTGTGACAGCGCGACCGATCGTTGCGAACTACGCGATAGTTGGCAATTTTCGGGTCGCGATGGTAAGGCTTGAGGAAGGTTTCCTGGATGAGGAGAATATCTATTTGATGGTCGCGCAAAAACGAGGCGATCTCATCACGTTGGTCTCTAATGCCGTTGGCGTTAAAATAACCTAACTTGAGGGAACGGGGTTTGGAGCAACTTAAATTTTTGTTAACCATTGATAGGTTCATTATATTTAAGCTCTCGGAGGTTTGCGAGGATCGTGGGATATGAATCCCAGATGTGTTTCAACTTGGCGACATCGCCTTTGGCAGCTTTGATTTCAGCTGCCATACGGTCGGCTTCTGCGGTGACAAAAGCACCAAAAGCCCTGGTGATTATTTCGTAAAGTACTATTACCGTAACCGACCGCGGGGCCGGGGGCCACGGGATGAGAAGGAGCGGGTTGGGAGGGCGCGGGAACGATTTCGCGAGTGATGGGCGGAGGGACGGGGGCATCTAAGAGCCCGGGAATGGGGTTGGACTTAGCCTGTGCGAGAGCTGGGAAAGCTCGCTGGTGGCTCTGCTGAGTCCATGGGATGGGCCTCTGTGGACTGAGCGCTCGGGCATCTGCGAGGAGGAAATCCTCACAGAGGGGCTTTCACGCTGCTGGCGGGAGTGGGCACGCTTCGCCAACTTCGAGGAGGATGGTTTGGGCGCTTTGGGGCAGCCTCGGTAGTTAGCCGGGTGCCCGGACTGGCCGCATAGCACACAGCTGGGTAGCTCTGTGCAGAGAGCGATGTCCTTCGGTCGTGAGCAGTCAGCGGTGCCGTGGTCGCCCAGGCACTTGACGCACCTGTGAGGCGCGTAACAGTTCCTCTGACTGTGCCCGTAGAGTTGGCATCGGTGACATTGCCCGATGACGTGGGACCTGTATGGTTTTTCGACTGCTATGCCTGTAAGAGAGCAGACGGATTTTATTTTAAAAATGGGATGGTGACCCTCCACTGGGTCGCAGACGACCAGTACCATGTCGTACTGTTCGCCTCCTCTCGCTTTGTGAAGGCGGTGGACGACTGAGACTGGGATGTCCTGGGCCTTGAGGTCTTCCAGGATGTCGGACGATGTGATCTCCTTCGGGACGCGCCTGATCACCACACGGGTGGGCGCTTCCTCTGGGAGGGTGTAGGTGTGGAAGGCGATGTTCCTTCCATGCAGTTGACGGATCAGCT
Organism: Ochropleura plecta; assembly: GCA_905475445.1. Classification (NCBI taxonomy): domain Eukaryota; kingdom Metazoa; phylum Arthropoda; class Insecta; order Lepidoptera; family Noctuidae; genus Ochropleura; species Ochropleura plecta. The sequence goes on along the minus strand of FR997738.1, from coordinate 20,643,336 downwards.
CCCTGTAATCAGGAGCGGTCGGGACGGTTATTTTAGTACCCTGCTAGGTGTTGGTGGCCTTTGTGTACTGGATCTTGTGAGCCAGACACAACTTGGACACGTCAGTCCATTTGGCTTTCTCTTAAAGAAAGACCGGAGGAGGAGGTTTGAGCTTTTTAGCTGAAGTCGCAGCGGGGGTAACGCTAGGGCTAGCTGGCCGGCTGGTATGAGCAGCGGCGGCGGAGGTCGAGGGGAGGGGAGAGGGAGGGCAGGTAGGCGCTTCGGCAGCTTTTTTGGCCTTGGTGGCCTGAGAGCTTTTGCCCTCCTTTCCCTTTCCGACGAGTTGGTACTCGTCTTCTGAGGTCGACGTGATGTCCGAGAATTCAGCATGCTCGGAATCGGAAATGGACTTATCGGTGTCCGGTTTCTCGGAACCCATTGTCGGCCCGGACAAAGGGTGAGTCACCGGTGCGGCGGCAAGATTAACTCGCTAAAACGAATACTATTAAATGTATCCTTTTATACCAGTGACAAACAGATAACTTCTAATTTTTCTGCTTCCTACTTAATGAGGGTTCATTAACTAATTAACATTACAATAATGGCTAAAAGTGAAAAAAAAATATTAATGAAATTAAAACGTTAAACTAATTAAGTTATTAAACAAATCAAAAGAAATGCAAAATTAGATATGTTCACCTTTTTGATACAGTATATTAGCAAAATTAAGCTAATTAGAGATTTAATTGTATTATTGTTAGTTGTTAAGTACATACCTGTATTATTAAGTGTTTACTTTCTATTTCATATTAAAATTGACCTAAAAGTATGTAATTTTTTCATTTTTTTAATCCTCATTTTTGGGCAGAGTTGCAACTTTATGCAAATGTTCATAGAATCAAATGATAGTGAATGAATGACGGGTCTGTTGGTCTAGTGGTTAGTGGCCCTGACTGCTAAGCCGGAGGTCGTGGGTTCGATTCCCACCCCTTTGTGTGATGAGCATGATTGTTTGTTCTGTGTCTGGGTGTGATTTATCTATAATATGTATGTATTTATAAATTATATAAGTATGTATATCAGTTGTCTGGTTACCATAACACAAGCTCTGCTTAGCTTGGGATCAGATGACCGTGTGTGTTGTCCTAAGATATTTATTTATTTATTTATTTAACGTATAAGAAAAATAACGTTGCAAAGCGGGATCTAACGCTACTTAGCAGGAATTTGATCCGTGCCATACAAAAAAACATAAAACCCATTTACAATATCTGCCCAAACTACTAAGTTTAGAGAAAAACGTCAAGAGATATTTATTATTGAAGCTGACGAGTTCTATTTATTCGAATACAGAAAACGCAAAAAGAAACGAAGCTATGTCATTAAAATCATAGTTTCGACCCACTGTGCGACATTTCGATCCGTCCCGGCCTCGTCGCAGAGGCCCGCCGCTAAACTTCTGTTTTAAAAGTTAAAGCCCGACCCTTGTTATAAGAGCGAACCCGCGAGTTGAGTCAGTAGTTTTGTTGGAGTATATGGGATACCAGAGAAAGGAAGTGTTACTTGAAAAACCTTTTATTAATTAATTGAACACAACACATACCGCTATACAACGCAACCGCCATTATACGAGAGAGTTACCATAGTCAAGACCACAGACTAAGAACTCATAATAGTGATGCTACATTGTAATCTCTAATACCCTTCCTCAATGTAAACATCACTCACAATCATAAAACTAACTTTCATCACAATACTTCAATGCAACTATTACTTCAATGCAACTATTACTTCAATACTGACTCTACATTACAAACTACTATAATTAAAAAATCCAAACTTATAATACTAAGAGAACAACATTTCTCTCAACTTAACAAAGGTAACTTTACATAATCCTTTAGTACATATATCAGCAAGCTGATCCCCTGAAGGTACATACTCCAAACATACAATTTTATTCTCAACTTTCTGTCTCACAAAATGATACTTAATATCTATATGTTTAAGGCGCTTATGATATTCTGGGTTTTTTGCAACATGAATTGCAGACTGATTATCAATTTTTATAATAAAACTTTTACAATCAACTCCTATTTCTCCTAATAAATTCCTAATCCAGCAACCCTCTGCGATTCCCTTTCCTAATGCTACATATTCTGATTCTGTACTTGACAATGATATACACTGCTGTTTATTAGAAGACCATGACACTATGTTACCAAAAACTTTAATTATATACCCTGATGTAGATTTCCTATCCCCTTGATCTCCTGCCCAATCAGCATCTGTATACCCTTCTAACGGCACATCTACTCTTTTTCTATAAATTAGTTTTAATCCTATAGTACCCTTGATATATCTCAAAATTCTTTTTAATGCCTTCCATAAGCTCTCATTAGCACAACATTGAAAACGACTTAGATAACTCAATGCATAACACAAATCTGGACGTGTTCCTAACATGGCATACATGAGACTTCCTATTAACTGTCTGCACCTTTTTATCAATTCTTTATCTGTAGTCACTTCTTTTTCTAAGACTAAACCTTGTTCTATGGGTGTTGCTATAGGCTTACATCCTTCCATATTATACTTCTTCAATAAATTCGTTAAATACTGCTCTTGGTTTAACTCAATTACATCATTCTTCTTAGTTATATTTATTCCTAGATATTTTAAATTATTACTCCCTAAGTCTTTCATATCAAATTTTTCTTGTAATGCTTCTTTAAATATTTTTATCTCTTGTTCATCTTCACAAAGTAAAATCAAATCATCAACATAAAGTAAGATATAGAACTTCTTATCCTTCTTATAATATAAACAGTAATCACTCTGGTTTCTTTGGAACCCTTCCTGAACCATAAATTGATTAAATTTGTCATTCCAATATCTTGGAGATTTCTTTAATCCATACAAAGACCGTTGTAATTTCAATACTTTGCCATCTTTCTTCATACCTTTTGGTTTCTCCACAAACACCTCCTCCTCTATGTTCCCATATAAAAATGCACTTCTGACATCCATCTGATGAATATCCATGTTATATTCACTAGCTATTGCTAATAAAATCCGCAGTGTAGGTAGTTTAGCTACTGGAGCATAAATCTCCGAGTGATCAAACTTATCTTCTTGCTTAAAGCCTCTTACAACTAATCTAGCTTTATAAAGATCTTTATTTCCTTCTTTCTTGATTTTAAATACCCACTTAGTATCAATTAATTTCTTGCCTTCTGGTAAACTAACTTCTTTCCATGTATTATTTTTGTTTAGTGCTTCTAACTCTACTTCTATTGCTTTTAGCCATTCTTCTTTATGTTCTCCACTAACAGCTTCTTCATAAGTTAATTGTTCTTCTCCTTGTGCTATCAATGCCATCTCGTAATCTTTTGTCCATACAGGCTTCTTCACTTTCCTTCTACTTCTAGAAATTGTATTTTCTTCAGATGTCTCTTCTTCTGCATCTAAGAATTCTTCCTCTAAGTACTCTTCCATCATGTCAACTTCACTTGATCTTTCATCTTCTACATTACTTCCTAGCCCGTCTTCGTGCTGTTCAACTTCTTTGCATTTTTCTATCTCAATCTCTTTATTTTCTTCCTCCACTTGTTTATCTTCTTGATTCTGTTCCCTGTTGTCTATATCAAGAGGGGGTTCTTGTACAATAACATCTTCATCTGTTAGTAAAATGCTTGAACTTATATTGTTCTCTACTAGTTCTTTTGTGTTTTTGATAAATACAACATCCCTATGAGTTTCTACTCTTCTTGTGTTAGAATACCACACTCTGTATCCTTTTGTACGATCACCATAACCCACAAAAACTCCTAATTTACTCTTAGAGTCCCACTTCAATCTAAGCTGTTTAGGTACATGTGTACATACCTTAGAACCAAAATCTCTCAATAAAGTAACATCAAAACTCTTATTATACAACAACTCATACGGTGTCTTCCCACTCACCTTACTTTTACCTGTCCTATTTATTGTAAACACCGCTGTATTCACTGCTTCAGCCCAAAGTTCTTTCCCTAAACCAGACTGAATAATCATTGTTCTCGCAGACTCAACTACAGTACGCATCTCACACTCAATTCTACCATTTTGCTCAGGAGTATAACTAACTGTTAACTCATGTACTATACCTTTTGTCTTAAATAAATTCTCTACTACTCTATTCACAAACTCTGTTCCGTTATCTGACCTAAATCTTTTTATTTTACGCCTAAACTCATTTTCAAACAGCTCTATAAATTCCACAATTTTCTCTTTAATTTCGTACTTGTTCTTGATAAAATAAACAAATCTGTAACTACTATAATCATCCTTCAATAAAAGAAAATATGAAGAGCCCCCTATTGACACTTCCTCCATTGGACCGCATAGATCCATGTGTATGAGTTCACCTGGTTCAACTGACCTACTACTACTCTGATGAAAGGGTAACCTATGCTGTTTTCCCTGGATACACGGTAAACACTGATCAGTCTGCCCTTCATATTTTATGCCTTTTAAATCTAAAAACTCTTTTACATACTGATAATTTTGGTGTGCCATCTTACTATGCCAATCTGTCAAAGTTAACAAAGCTACATCACTAAATTTAAATTTCATCACATACATTTTATCATATTTCTCAGCTACACCAGTTACGGAACCATTTTTATAAAACTTACATCCATTAGAATCTGAAACCATCTTGTGACCTTTATTAATGGCTGACCCGAGAGAAAACAAATTCACATTTAATTGAGGCACATACAACACATCATGTAAAGTACACAGAGTATACTCTGAATCATTATAGGCATACACATCAACTTTTCCAATACCTAAAACTTCTAAATTATTACCATTACCAATTGTAACAAATCTTTTAGTATTTATTTCAGAAAACTCTGAATACATCTCTTTAATATAACACATATGGTCACTTGCCCCTGAATCTAACACAAAATTCTTTGAATTTAATAAATTACCTTGAATCTCTCTTGTTACAAAAGAAGTTTTTGAATTGGTTTTCATATTTTTCTCAATAGGTTTATTTTTCTGAAACTTACAGTCTTTCATTAAATGACCCACCTTGTGACAGTTATTACACTTTCTATTTCTACACTCACTCCTTTTATGGCCTATTTTACCACACTCAAAGCACTTTATAGTATGCTGTGCACCGGCTACCAATGCAGAATTTTGCTGTCCGCTGCTACTAGCACTGGAAATGGCACCATTGCCACTGCGCTCCTCTTCAACTAGCAACCTGCCTGTCAGCTCCTGCAATGTCCGTTTTTCTTCTGGAATACTTTCCCAAGCTGAGGCAAAATGTTTGTATTTGTCAGGTAATGACATAAGTATCTTTGTTGTTATCATATTTTCTGATATCTTTTCTCCTGCTGATGCCAACTGGTTAACACACTCCTCAACCTTCGTTATGAACACAGCTATTGGGTCCTCATACTTTATATTAAAAAATCTCTGTTGCAACAAATGCACCCCGACTCTCGTTGCCGGTTCATATAAGGTACATAACTTCTGCCACATTTCACGACTACTGGAACACGAAATCAAATACGTCATCACTGTCTCCTCGACTCTAGTAACGATCACCTCTTGGGCTTTATTTTCTCTCTCATCCCATAATTCTTGTGTTTTACCAGCTTCCGCAGGCCTCACTTCAGTGCCTGTCACGATTCCCAATAACTTCTTTGAACGAAGAACTATTGTTGTTTGAAAACGCCACGCTTGCCAATTGCGACCATTAAGAACGATCGTCTTATGACTCTCCGAACTCGACATTTTTGTTAAGATGCACGCAATCTCACACAAATAGAATTGCCGCGCAAACCACTGCCGCCATTAAACTTCTTGTTTGCTTGTTCGAACCACGGGCTACGTAGGGCTCCAACCTTTGCTACACCGCGACTTAATCGAATCAAACTCGCAAAATAGGTTCTCTCAATCTTTCATGCCTGGGCCCATAACCTGTTGGAGTATATGGGATACCAGAGAAAGGAAGTGTTACTTGAAAAACCTTTTATTAATTAATTGAACACAACACATACCGCTATACAACGCAACCGCCATTATACGAGAGAGTTACCATAGTCAAGACCACAGACTAAGAACTCATAATAGTGATGCTACATTGTAATCTCTAATAAGTTTTAAAGTCCCCAAATAATAACCCGACCCGACCCTTTTCTAGTAGTTTCTTCTCAATGACGCCCTAAGCTGAGGCCAGCACCTCCCAGGAGTGCTCGTAGCGTGCGGTCATCGTTCATAGTAGTTAAATAGCCCTAACCGGGGGCCTTAAATTCATTTGAGGTCACCACAGGATAGTTCGATTGAGTAGTGGAAAACTTTGTTAGTTATGTTTCCACAGTTCTCAGAGCCTTGACACTTTAACAGTCTGTAGCGACACAAAAATATGAAGAGGCAAAATCTACTACAGCGCTATCTACGCAACTATATTATTGTAGTCTTTGTACGCAACCACTGAAGAAACAACGGCAAAAAATCCTACATCGCGCAAGTTAGCATATATATATTATACGATAATACGAACACCCGACATGCAACTGTCGGGCAGTGGCCACAGAACATATATACTCTCATGCAACTACTACTGTTTTCGAACTGCCAAAGTTACAACTATATTACTTTCCTCTATGGTTTCAACGTTCGGAGAACTGTTGGCCGAACGGAAATATTGTTTTTGGAACGTGAATTCGGAATCGGAACGCTTTTTTAGCGCCATGATCGATAATATTTTATTATATTCGTAACCTCTGATGTTTTTCTATCTTAATCACAGATTAAATGTGTATATTCGGAACGCAACAGAACGGTTACGGGTTAGATCAAAGAGTATAATAATATTATACTTCTAACTAAGGATCAAAGACTACTTATGGGTTACGGTGATACCACGTTTTGCATTTAAATAAAACTAACATTGAAAGCGCTTTCTTTTGGGAGTTACTCGGACGGAACGCATTGTGTGTTATCTGTGCACTAAACCAAAAACCAAACCTAACCTTCAAATTCAAAAAGTCAAAACAACTAGTGGCAATAGTTGCGTGCCGCGCTAATAAACAGATAACAGGATCCATTTCACCTCATAGCTGTGGCGCAGGCTACTTCGTATTTGTAACTAACGGTAACAGTAAGCGATAAGATGTTCAACCAGTTGGGCGGTGCGCCGAGCAACCCGAACAAGGATCTGGAGGTGACCTCGCCGCCGGACGACACTGTATCGGCACTGGAGTTCTCGCCGCCCTCCCTGCCGCAGACCTTCCTCGTGGCGGGCAGCTGGGACTGCCGGGTGAGTGGTGCGCACCACGGGCACAATGGCATCGGCTTGCCAATCTTAAGCCCATGTCTCATAGCTACGTTTTCCAGAAATGTGTGCTATAGTTCCTATTAGCAAAATTCACATATATAAACATGAGCAACTCCAAGATTTTTGTGTGTTGTGAATAGTTAGTTGTTTAGAATAGTTTCTCTGGTAGACCATAATACCTCAAAACTCAATAGAAGCTTGACATTCTGTCGATTGTCATTTTCTGGGTGAGCTTATGATGAAAATATGTTGATGCAGGAAGAATAAAATATACTTCTTGAATTGTGTTTTTCCTTAAATCTTTCTCATACATAAACAACACATTTTCTGAGATTGTGATCAAGCTTAATAAAGCAACAAAATGAAATGAAGGTCTACAAATTGTTGAAATAATGATTATGGTTTCACTGAGGGGACACTGATGGCACTGACCCTAATTGGATACTTCAATGAGATTGCATGAGAGCCACACAAATGGATCCAATATAGTAAAAGAACTTTTAAAATATTGTTTTAGGACCTCTGAGGACTGAATTCCATTTTTCCAGATCCATTTTACTATGGAGCTTTTATTTATTGGACAATTATGTTTTGACACTTGTTTTTTCTTGTATAATTAGTTATTTCATTTTTCTTAATAAAAATAATAAACAAAAATATATAATAAGCAATTCTTGAATGTGCACTTTATAGCTGCCTTAGATAAGTATTTAATAGGCTTTCATCTCTAATGCATCAGCTACAGACCCACTATCTTCAGTTATGAGACTGTATGTCTCACAGAATTGTAGAGGTTGAAACTTTTCAAATGCTAAGACCACACAATCGGCAATACAACTTGCACTTGGCCAGTTTTTTTGTTTGCCCAAGTGCTAGTCGGAAACAAAGGGTTCCATCTCACCAAACAAATTAATAACGATAATTTTAACGACATTAATAACCAATTTTAAAGTTGTAAGTTGAACAAACCCACAGTTTCTGAGGAATATTTTAACAGCTTAGAAGTGATTGCATCATCAACAATTGACTTGATGAATAGTATTTACAAATTTGACAGTTGGCGCAGTAGCTAGGCGATCAAAATGCTGCAGCTGCTGCCCTGCGTAACATTGGTTCGATTCCCGCACGGAACAAATATTTGCATGACCTTCAGATAGTTGTTCCGGGTCTGGCTGTTTGTGTATGTTTAAACCCATGACACGTGTGGGGCCAAATTTAAAAAACAAAATACATAATTATTTTTTTTATCTACACTAATACTAAAAAGAGGGAAGATTTTTATATTTATCTTTACATCATATTATTATAACGAAGTCGCTTTCGCTGTCTGTTGGCTTAGATCTCTTCAACGAATTTTAATGCATTTTAGGAATAGATAGTGATTAAAGAGGAAAGTTTATTAAATATGTCTAATATTATATATTGAAGATAAAAATGCTTGGCTAGTTAACCCATATGGTTGTGAAGCAGGACCTGCTCAATGCTGGTCCTGCTTCACAACCATATGGGTTAACTCACTAATTAGCATCTAAAGTTATTGTGGAAGCTGCAGAAGATTGTAGGACTATCTTTGCAATGTGTAGAATCAATTTTCTAGTATGAGTGCTATTATGTACTATCATTAACTTGACGAACCCCTGATGGTTGATAATGTCATGCTCACTTAAACTTAACTTAGTTCCCGTCAAAATGATTGAGCTGAAAATGGGGCTAATCCGTACGTCATGTTCCTGAACGGGCGCTGTCAGTTTCGCTTTGTTTCTGGGATAACGTGTCGCTGAATTCGTTTTATATAAATTATAAGTAGTTAAAATAGCGAATTTATTATTACTTGAATTAATTAATTTATATATATGAATTAAAAATAGTATAGTGTTTTCAATTTTAAAATAATGTTACCTCCTTTAGTGTACGTAACCTACACATACGCCACTCATCAAATTCAACTATGTAGTGCCAACAGTCTCTGAGCGAAATTGTTGTGACATACGTTTTACGAAACCCTGATAACTGTGCTTACAGGTGCGATGCTGGGAGGTGGAAGCGTCGGGCAAGACGGTGCCCAAAGCTGTGCAGACCATGGACGGGCCCATCCTCGACGTGGCGTGGCACGACGTCAGTATACTCAGCATAGCATGCTCAGTTCTCACCGCAGCTGACCATTGTTCAGAGACTGAAACATGCTCACATGCCTAATTAAATTTGACCAGGCTGTATCGTATTTGCAGGATGGCAGCAAAATCTTCATGGCATCCACTGATAAGAGTGTCAAGTGCTGGGACCTAGCTTCCAATCAATCAATGCAGGTGACATATTTGGAACAAAAATATCATAATTACACAACACAACACATCATTTCGATGTGCTTTAGGCATTTATTATTATTAGACTTATATGGCTCAGCTCTCTGTATTGATATTAGCGTTTCGACATAAGTCTTACCACTGAAATACGACGGCGCCACCTTCACAACTTTTAATCGCGTATTTTGCGACCAGAATACTATACTTTATTATACTATACCTATATATAGACTGTTTAGCACAAGGTTTTGATTCGATTCCCAGGCTGTGTGCATTATAAGTAGCTAAACCTCTGCCTAGCCCTTTGGGAATTACAGATGTGATGTTATTTTTGAGTTGAAATCCGTTGATATAGTTACAATGCTTGGCTCGCAGGTGGCGGCGCACGAAGCGCCCGTGAAAACGTGCCACTGGATCAAGGCGCCCAACTACACCTGCCTCATGACCGCCTCCTGGGACAAGACGCTCAAGGTACCGCCCGCTCCGCCTCCGCCCCCGCCCCCGCACCACACGCGCCACTCATACACTAACGACATGTTGCTGTTGTGTGTTTCAGTTCTGGGACACCCGCAGCGCAGTTCCCATCATGAACATGAACTTGTCGGAGCGCTGCTACTGCGCGGACGTGGTATGTAGCACCGTAGCCCGGGCTCTCGCTGTGGGTGTGTGCAGTCTGCACTTCTGTAGTGCGACGGAAAGCTCATTTAATTTCCGTGCAGGACTACCCGATGGCCGTGGTGGGCACGGCGGACCGCGGCATCTGCTTGTATACGCTAGAAGGCAAGCCGGGCGAGTACAAGCGCGTGGAGTCGCCGCTCAAGCACCAGCACCGCTGCATCGCCATCTTCCGCGACAAGAAGACCAAGCAGCCCACCGGCTTCGCGTTGGGTAGCGTGGAGGGCCGCGTGGCCATTCAGTACGTGAACCCCACCAACCCCAAGGACAACTTCACGTTCAAGTGCCACCGGCCGCCCGCCAACACCACCGGTTACCAGGCGAGTCTCTCCTCCCGCCCGCGTGCGCGTGCTCTACAGAGTACGTACGTAATGTAACGAGCGGCTTGTTTGTTACGTCACAGGACATCTACGCCGTGAACGACATCGCCTTCCACCCGGCGCACGGCACGCTGGCCACGGTGGGCTCGGACGGCTCCTTCTCGTTCTGGGACAAAGACGCGCGCACGCGCCTGAAGTCCTCGGAGATGCTGGACCAGCCGCTCACCAAGTGTGCCTTCAACCACAACGGCCAGATCTTCGCCTACGCCGTCGGATACGACTGGTCCAAGGTCAGGCTCTAGTACTATACCATTCGCAGCTCTGTCTCGACAGACTCATGCGAGTCGTCGCGCACCCAGAGTATGTTCATAATTTTACGAACAAAAATGTTAAGATATCTTTTGTAAATGAGTAGTGTACTGTGTGTGTAAGTATCGCATGTATTGATTGCCGCAGGGTCATGAGCACTTCAACCCGGCCAAAAAGAACTACATCTACCTGCGCGCCTGCTACGAGGACCTCAAGCCACGGTCCACGTGAGCAGCGTGAGCCTCCCCGGGGTCTCACACACACGCGGCTGCAATATTATACTTCTTACGATGTGTTGTGATCCGAGTATCCTGACATGTCTACTTAAACATGATGTTTTATAAAATCTTTTTGTTCCATCTAAGAGCAGCATACTCGACCTTTTATATTAATTTTTATTTAATAAGTGTCTAAATGTTATCAGGTGTTGAAAGAATGTTGAGAAGTTAAGTTAGAATATTGAGAATTGTAAGTAGCTGCTTGTTTTATCGAGCGAGCGAGACCGACTGATGTGTTAATAAAAAGGTAATAACGTAAACAATTTATTATTAGCGTACTATAACTACCGCATCTTGACCAACGAAATAAAGTTGAAATGTTTTAACATTAAAATATAATGGTTAAATAAGTAATGAAGAGTGGCAGGTCAGTGGTGGTGGTCGTCCTTGCCGCCGAGCATCTTGCCGACGCCGACCGTGACGAGCGCCAGCGCCAGCCCCAGCGGCAGGCCGCGGAACATCGCCTTGTTAGCGCGCGCCCACTTCGTGCCGAAGGCCGGGTGGTACCGCCACGCCTCATTCCTGAATCACAATTATTCAATGCTGAACCAATAATACTACCTATATCATTTTAAACATTCAATTGATTATATAATATTATTATTCAATGTCTTGCAGCCTGTCTCACAATTCTGTGGAAATCTAACTTGACAATTTTACCACCTTTCAAAACAGTTTAATGATATAATTTACTATTTGATAACAATTTTGGCAAAATGCCAATCTATAAATTGGGATGAGTTACATTATAAAAACTACACGGTTTGACGGCACGGTTGGCGCAGTGGTTGAGCGATCGACTGCTGCGCTGTGTGTCGCGGGTTCGATCCCCCGTACGGAACAAATATTTGTATGACCTGCAGATAGTTGTTTCAGGGCTGGGTGTTTGTGTATATAAATGTTTGTAAACGCACCCACAATACAGGAGAAATTGCTAGTGTAGGGCAACTTTTTTTAAAAAAAAGAAAGAAAAATAAGGAGTTAAAAAAATATATTTTTGATGTAATCATCACATCAAGCATTTTTTGATGTAATATATTAATATTTGAGAAGTTGACTGCTTGAATGCATTTTTAACCGACTTCATACAAATTCAGATGCTTAAACATAACCACCATGCTGAGTTGTATTTAGAGTGGCTTACATTATTATGTATAAGATAGCTAGTGGCTAAGTATAATTCAGACGGTTGTTAATTATTGTGATTTGGTTATTTAGAAGGCAATGTCGATTTTTACAGGCAAATAATGCTATTAAACGAATTTTTTTTTCTAATTTAATTCAATAATGCACCTGAATTTGTAACTAATAAATTCATACTACTATTATGTATGTACATAGTTCAATCTGTAAGCAGCTGATTGAATTGGATGCAATCACTATTTGGTATTTGCATGTATGAAAAGGGTTTAAAAGACAGAAAACTTGAATTTGTTATGTTGCCCTAAGCACTGCATCAAAGCAATGCCTAATACAATACAGTAAGACAGATTTACAGCGCTATAATGAATGTGTACATCTACAACAAAGTAGTGGTTGTTCTCACCTGATCCAGGGGTCACGCAGCCCCTTCTTCTGGAGTGCTGCCTCTAACTCCTCCAGCTGAGGGATGCCCTTGGTAGTGTACTGTTTGTAGTCTGGGACTGTGTATGGAGGCCCATGATCATGTCCACCCATCTATATGAACACAATACGAATTATTCACAACACTTTGTACACAGCAGCTGACTGGAGCTGAAGGTACTCTGGCCCAGCGTGTAATTTGCCTTAAAAATGTGCATTTTTTGAAAAGTTATTTTATTTATTAAAGGATAATGAACAACTACAATATACAATTTTTACATAAAATAATAAAGTTTTATATGTAATATTTGCAATATTACAGCCCACTACATTATCTGCATGTTATCAAAAATGAAATTATGATTAAATCACCACTAGTTAAGCATTATGTATGATGATTGATGTATAAAACAGTTATGATAAAAAACTAGCCTGACTCATGTTTGTTGTATGGGAGCCTTGTTAAATATTTATTTCGTTTTGTTTTTAGTATTTGTTGTTATAGTAGCAACAAAAATTAAGTAAAAATGTTAACTGTCTAATTATCACAGGTCATGAGATACATCCTGTGATCCTGGTGACTGATGGACAATGCAGCCATTAGTTAGTTACAGGGTCCTATTTTACCATTTAGGTATTGAACCTTAAAAAGACTCCAATTCATATTAGCTGCCCTAATGTTATGGTTTAAGAGAAAGATATACACACTGGAACATATTATTATGTATCTATGCATGACATTTAACATGATCAACATTAGAGACAGGATTATATAACAAAAATTGTGTCAAATAGATCCAAAACTAGTACAATTACCAACAAAAAACAATACAAGATCAACAAACACTCATGATTCATATAGGGAACATCTGTACTCAGCGAAACTCATTGAGAAAACATTATTAGGGAAATCCGTCAAGTTGGACCGATCATTATATAGCCTTGCCATAAGTGTCAGGGGGCTATTCATTATTAGTATCTAATGTTATTATTAATAGTATTTAGGTTAGATATAGGCAAGAAAAATGTGATGTGTCGCTTGCCACATAGGCTAATCCTAAAGGTAAAATAGGTAATCAATTGCGCATCCATGGAACCATTAATAATTTTGTGAAAAGTAAGTCAAAGTGATTACGTCTTTTCTTTAAGCTAATTAATTTAAAATGCTTTAGCCTATCATGATAATCAGGGATAGCATTTTTCATACAAAGATACCTAACAAAACGGGCCTTGCAGGTGGTTTTTTTTTTTCTATGATTTTTTTTGGAGATTCTCACGGTCGTTGTTTAATATAATAAATAATAACTACCACCACACAAAAAAAACCAACTCTGCCCCTAAGATGACCCACTGACCAAAACACCACATGCAACTGACCCAGAATTTCTGGAATAATCAATTTTAAGATTATGGCTTATGGTTGTCAATGAAACCTGTATCCTACATACAATATTGATAGTGAGGATACGTCGTAAGCATTCAGTATTAATTACTAGATCAATAATAATTTAATCAACCTTAATATTAACAACTATTTATGACAACTCAATTATTTTCAAAACACGTCATTCCTCTTATAAATACAGGTGAATTGACAGTTCGAAATTATTTCTAAGAGGAATGCTTTGAAGGTTTAACCTATGAACAAAAAAAAGTAGCATGTCCGCAAGTAAAGAAAAATAACACTAACATACTATCATTTTGTCCAGTTCTAAGTGATAGATGAAATTATGGGCGAACCTGTGGCCTTTATGTAAACTTTTTAAAGATCAAATTCATAACAAAAAACCTAACCAGGCTTGGTTAGGTTTTTTGTTATGAATTGATGATTCCATTACATAATTATCTGCCATGATTTTAAGTGGAATAAATCAACGTTATGCAACTATTGGTTTAACAGTACAAACCTTATGACTTCAACAAAAGTTTCAAAATGAATTTTATAGGAAATCACGAGAAGATATTATGTGCTTTGTATACCTTCGAAAATGTTCCTTTCAATCTTTCAATACTTTTAGGATGGATTATGTCAAGATTGACATTTGGCCGTTAAGCCTTTGACTTGACAGCATCAACCAGTGTTGCAAACGTTTGTTATCATTTTCAATTTTCTAGCTCACTAAACCGATTTTGATGAATTTTGGTACGGAGATAGTTGAGACCCTGGCTGGAGACGGACATAGGCTATTTTTTTTTAAAGAGAGATTTTCGGAAAGAAAAGGGAAAACTTGGCTTTGCTATTACAATAAATAAGGCGCAAGGGCAAAACTACAGGGAGCCGGTACCTGTAAATCAGGGAGAACTGTGTTTCCCCGAATTTAACATAAGCGAAGCCGCGGGCAAAAGCTACTAAGTAAATAAAGAAATAAAGTCTCTACCTATAATAACTCGTATTAGGCTAACTAAATAAACAACAAGATGCTGCGGCGTCCTGAATCTGATAATCAACAACCCTGAATGCGAGAACATCTGTTCAGGGCCTTCGGAAGATTTAAATCGATCACTGTTTTTAAGCTTTCACGGTTTGTATTAGTAAATTATGTTTTATTTATATAGATGATTTAAAAGAGTGCCCATTGCCCATCCTTCTACATTTAGGGCAACTACAGTACTTTCGTAAGTTATAATGTCTTATGACTGGGACTGTAGCAGCATCTTTTTTGTTCTTATGACATTCAAAAGTTCCTGTAATGGTCTAACTGAAATAAGTGATTTGAGTTTGCGATGACCGCAGAATGACCCCGCGATCATGGTCATGGTCGAACAGCGTCGAAGTATCGGGAGCCGCCAATAATAGAAAATCACGGAAGAAATTTCGTTAGGCTATAGTCATAAAGTTAAAATCTTGTAATTTTACATCAAAATATTTCTATTTTGTATAAATAAAAATGTAAACGTCTCGCAACATTGGCACCATAGATTAAAAAAAAAAACAAATGTTTTATGTTTACTGTTGCGGCGGCGCGGCGCGGTTCTGTTCTGTCGTGTGTTGAGTACCTACTATATCGAGATGAATTTGTTTATTTGTGTTGCATGAAAAGTAAATAGAACCTATTTTATAACACCGCGCTAAACAAGTTTTAATTGACTACTATAATTATAAACAATCTAATTACACACCTACTTATAAATCAAAGCGAATAGTGATATCAAGTTCCAGTTATTGTAACGAGTGTAGTATAGCGTCGATAGTAAACAGAAATAGATCGAGATCCATTGCAACAGTACTTGAAGATCCCAAGGAGGAAATCGGTAGAGTGGTTCGTAACCGTGAGGGGTGTATGTGAACGAGTTCGGGTATGCAAGTGAATACGGGATCGTGAGAAGACAAAGGATGGCGGGCGGGCGGGCCGGCTGGCCTGCGGCTCTGCTCCTGGCGCTACTCGGCGCGGCGCACGGCGACTCCGCCTCAGGTACTGAGCTCGACGGTCGGGCGGCGCCAGCTCTGAGCGCCTGCACGATCGCAGGTTTTGCACTTGCATGTTAGTGCACCTGTAGGTATTTCATTTGATCGAGAAATGTATGTAGGAAATATATTATCACTGACATAAAAGCAAGATGAATAACTTGAATGAGCGTCGTAGATTCTTTTTCAGGTCTGTTGTTCCGCTTTCCAGGCGGCCCCGCACTCGTTGGGGCCCGCAATAACATAGAATCCTTTACTAATACCCCTGTAGTGCTTGGTGCTTTAGAACTACATCCTATATTAATAAATAGATTAATTAATCTTTATTTCAGACCATGTGTCCATAATTATTATTATAAAGGTGGCAAGCAGAATAGGTATCTAAGAACTAAGCGCTGGTTTGGAATAGATAACCGTCAGGTCAGAAGTAAAAACGGAATCCTATGACAACTTTTTTTTTAATTCGCTGAACTTGGGTACATACCTACCTGACTAATTACTTAGTAATAGTATTGTCGATGACATTTGAATGGCATGGATCTTATCAGCCAGTTCTGGTAAGAAGTTTATGGACATTACTGAAAGGCATCAGGGGCCCGTGCCGGCTGGCCAGCTGAACCGACTGAAAATAATCTCACACAGTCGTCGCCTCGCGAGGTCTTCTTGAAGCTCCGAACCCTGACAAAATACTCGCGGCGCATCGCACAAAGCTACATCAGCCGAGGAGTAAGCTTCATTACTTTTCTAATTATATTAATGGTAATGATGTGGTACTGTATGTCATTGGTGGGAGTAGTGTCGCATGGTGCACTTGCGACATGGTAGGACGTCGAGATGAATACGACCCGTATGTCGCAGAAATTATGAACCGAAGCGTCACACGGCGTCAGATGATTAATGTCTACAGACAACAAGTTTTGTATGCTTTTGTCTGAGCTTTGAAACCTCAACGTCCACGACACTAGCGTTCAACAACTCTATGTCTATAGACGACCCAAAACGGGCGGAATAAATAGGGTACCTACTGTGAAAGTAATCTGTTCCACAACCATATTGGAGTTGTTCTTCTGTATCGTGTGGCTAGTGCGGAGTGCCTAACTTAGGGTCAGAGTTTTTAAGCCGCCCATTGGCTTCTGATTTGGCTTCACATGCCGTCGAGAAATATTTCTCAGGCATGCTGGTGTTTTTGTTCGATGTTTTCCTTCACCGAAGTAACAAAAAATATATAATAGATACGCACATAAACCCGAAAATCAGAACACCATAGTATTGGGAGCTATAGGGTGCTGGTTAGGGAGAGTGTCTTAATGACTCCGGCTAAGCGTCGCTGTCTAAGACGCGATAAACAAGATAAATCGTCGCTTTCGCTTGTCGAGTAGTCTAACGCATTGACATCGTCTCGTGGTATTTGGCGCAAAATCGTTGGCTAGGAACAGATTGTATATCCTTTAGATCCGGCTATCTGTACTGTGCTCGGTGCTCGTGCATGTGGAGTCGTAATCAGGTACAGAAGGTAGACGGCCTTATAACTCAGATACGCTCCGCGTTCAGCGAGCTTCAAAGCGGAGTCACGCATGAGTTACATTCGACTGGGATTTCAGCAGTGCGTACGCGGGATCGCGTGTGCACCATTGTCGCTCAATGTATTTAACCATGAAGCCGGCCTTCTGGATATTGTGATCCTCTATGTTGTGGCGCTAGTCTGCTTGCTAGGCGAAAGCGCGCGGCCTGGCGGCTGTGGGATGGCGTCGCGCGTCGCTTCCAGTAGTTAGTGACGTCGAACGAGCGGCACATAAAAAACAGCGAACCGGTCGGCGAGCCTGCCGCCCGTGCCATTCCATACTTGTTGTAATTACCTGCTCCGGCTCCGACTTTGTAACTTCACTAAACACTTGTGTGCTGCATAGCTGCAGTTTCGGCCTGTATCGTCCCATACCAAAGTCAGCTCCCTCACATACAAGTAATGTTACACATGTACATCTGGTGACGATATGCAATGCAACAAGTGTTATTGATGTAGGTAGAAGTCAGTAAGAAAGGCGCTTCTTTGGGACCTGGTACAGCTATATACATGTACACGTGTTACCGGTTCTTTTGGCAGTAACCCTAATTCAGTAATGTAAAACAGTATGGTGGCCTGGTGGTGGTGTGGTGGTTAGCATTCGTTGGGAGGGCCTGCCTGACGATGAAAATGAATAAAATGTAAAATAGCCTGATGTTTTTTTTTTAAACCATTATGTATATCTACATACAACTGTATGATAACAAAATTCTGCCGGTGAAACTGTGGGCCAAAATAACACAGGAATTAGTGCGCTGAGAGTTATACAGGTTCACAACAGGCCACAAAAGAGACGGCGCGCGGCGGGATGAACTGTAAGGTTTCATCCCAACTGGTAGGAAGCTACTACGAGCTGATGAAGAAGTGGGGGAGGCATTTGCCCAGAAGTGGAACGTCTTTTCCAATAGGCAGCTATAATAAAACAACTTAGATATGCTTTACTTCTCATCTCAGTGGCACGTGGTTAGCTGGCGCTCACGTCGGCATCGTAAGAGCGCTTATAAAGAACTTAAGCATGCTATACTATTTAATTATAATAATGAATACAATGACTACTCAACTATACTATCCTTACTAATATTTGAAAAGCGAAAGTGAGTTTGTTTGTTACGTCTTCACGCCTTAACGGCTAAACCGATTTTGATAAATTTTGGTACAGATATGGTTTGGACTCTGGAGACGGGCATATGATATTTTTTTGGTTTTTTTTTTAGTGGGAAATGAGGGAGAAAGAGGAAAGAAAAGGGATAACTTAGCGTTGCTATTACGATCAAAAACGCGAAAGGGCAAAAAGGGGAACTTGAACATGACTTGTGTGAAGTGGCAAGTTATCTCTTGTGATATAAGCATGGTTGGTTAGTCCCGCAGTTCTCAAGTTAGGGGAACGCCGAGCGATGCATGTGAACATGTGAGCTGTCACTCTTCGTTCGTCCGACATCCATTAGAGCTGCGTCGCGTCGCACGTCCCGCGTCCCCTGGCGGATTGTGATAGGCATACAGCGCGAGCGTTCAGTCATTACTCACTAGTATTATGCTAGTATGTACTATATATACTACTCAAAACAAAATAAGGGCCACAAGGTATTTTGTCTTTACCATGAAAATAATAAAACCAATATATTTTTTTTGTCTCCATAACGAAACACATTTATTCAAATAATAATTAAGTATTAAAAAGTTTATTTGCTTTTGAAAGAAAGAACACATTTTGGGTTAAAAATAAAAACAATGTAAAGTTACTGAAAACAAAAGAAAATACTCCATGCTCATGTTTTAGTAACGGGTATGCCCCCCTCGTTTAGCTACGCACTCCTGAAGCCTGGAGTGCATGCTCTCAATCAAATGCCTGACATTTTCCATTGGAATCTCTTCCCAGGCCCTTTTAACAGCGTTGATGAGTTGCTGTTGGTTGTGGATTTCCTGATCACCGTCTCTAACTCTTCGTTTCAACCAATCCCACATGTGCTCTATATATTGAATTTCCCTAGATCGCGGGATTTTTTCGATACAAAAACTGCTTTCCATACGAACTAAGATCTCACCTGTAGGTCCAAATGCATCCGAATATCTATGTATATGTGTGAAATCGGGTTAATTACATGATACATATTACGAAGTAAACACTTAAATTTAATTTCCCGGAATCGCTTTCCATATTAGCCAACATGTCAACTTTAGGTAAATATGCATGTGATCCCATGTCTACTGATTAGCTCCTACCCCTTATAAATACGCACATCGATCTAGAGAATTCTGTTAGGAACACCGTGGCCTGGCAACACATTTATGGTGGATGATAGCCCATGGCCATGAGATTGAGCTGCTTTTATTCCAGAGCATTCGCATGGAATCAAGTTACGTTTGTTGACAGGCTGCGCGCTGTAATACTCGGTTCGGACTCGATGTAATGCACGAATCAGAGCGACAGACTTCACCCTAAATATCATCAAGAGTATACCTTATCCCATCACTTGATTTTTCTCTGTATATATCTGTCGTTAAGGTGGAAGAACCGAGCCAGGGTAACCAACAAAATTAAAAATGTCTTATGTTCTCTGCAATTTACAGGTCGGTGTCAGGTTGTTTGTTGATTATAATATAAATTACGACCGTAACAAATATGGTTTTACACACTTATAATAATTAAAACCATCAAAACGACCCTGTACGTTCATTGTACCACCTACTCCAATAAATTACCATTTCATGAAAAACACATATTGGAGTCACATTAACTTAACACATATTTTAAAGCAAAAACCGTCGAAATATTTGATTTTCGGTCTACCCTGGCACTTCCACGTTAAGAACGTTTGATTCTGGATTCAGATACAATGAAGAGAGTTAAAGCACAGTACTACGCTTACTGCTCTGTGCGTGTTCCATACTTACCTAAAGGTTCTATTACAATTTCAAGCCTACATTATTTTGTACAGAGCTGCTCTACTAGAGCTCAGTGAATTCATCAAACAATATTTTCAGTGTTCATGAATGTGTCTAGCTGAGCTTGTTGCTTATTGTAAGAGAGGCTGCGACCGTTGAGGACTACAGTTGAGAAGTATGGACATATACAATAGATATTGCTCACACCCCTAAGTTATTGGCGAGGTAATATAGTCCTTCCCAGGTTGAAATCAATCTCCTTCCCAAATTTAATTACGTGAAAGGTACCTAACAAATCAACACACATAGGTACTATTACAAACAAACAGAGCTACATTCACATTTAGTTTTTGGTATGGATATTAAATTGGTTTGCCCATGACTTTGTGGTGTAGTCTTTTTAAAGTTTTTTATTCAATTTATATTAAATATATGGAGGTGCTATCATTGCTCCACACTGGATTGCTGACACATCGACCTTTCTAGACTGTAACCAATAGTAGAGCCATGTGTGATGTGGAACATGTGCGCGGGGTACATCAGCACGTGTGCGGCGAAGGGGTCTCGGGGCACTCGGGGGCATGTCTGGTGAGGCGCGGCCGAGCGCTTTAAGACCGCCACACTGCCTATAGTTAACTACACTGGAACTGTAAACAAAGCTCGAGCATTCATGTAATACCACTTACATGCACTTTGTCGAATATAAAACGACGAAGCCACAGTCTAAAAGGTATTTAAAACTGTGAGTGAACTTTAGTTGTCATTGAACACCAGTATACCTTACTTACTGGATGCGGCAAGCTGAAGACAGGGCGCTATGGCGCTCATTAGGGGAGGGCTATGTCCAGCAGTGGACTAATATAGCCTGATGATGATGATGATACCTTAGTATCCACACGTCAAGAAATTCTCGTGATCCCTTAGAAAACAAAAAAAAAAAACAGTCCAAGTCGAAAGGGTTCTGTAGCACCACACATTATAATAACAATATTTTTAAATCTCATTCATATAGGTAAATTTACGCTCAACAGCAAAATTAAATTTGTTTTTTTTTCATTGCACATACGTGACGATTTTTGAGGTATATGTCGTACTTTTGAGACACTCTCTTGAATAAAAGTTGTGGACACAATAATTATTTTATTGACAGGCTAGCAAGAAACCCGTTAGTAGTGTTCCGCTTCACTTTGCAGATTTCTCTGTACAGTCAAAAACGAATGAGACACTGGACAGAGTGTAAACACTGTCCAGTGTCTAACTTGCAGACAGATGATGACCCAACGCTGCACGTATAATCTGTTGACGGTACCTGTTCACACGTACTCGGATACTTAGGTACTACTAAAACTGCGTGACGATAATGAATGTAATTATGAATGAGAGGCAACGCTCGGGGGTGAAGGGGCCCATGAACGCGGCACATAAAGAGGTTAACATCGTAGACGTTGGTTCATACACTTCCACTGCACCCGCACTCGGGTACCAACCGGCCGACATCCGACTTTATATAACGTAAGCACTGTCCACGTGTCTTGACGGGGAATTTGAATTAAGAGCTCTTAGAGCTCTTACACACGAGCGGCATGTTCCCAACGGCAGAGGTAACTGCAGCCGTCGACGCGCGTCGACGGCAGCAGTCGACCAATAGCGACACTTGCAGTTGTAGTGTGCCGCGTCCGCCATTTTGTCAGTCGACTGCAAATAGATCAAGAGAGCGTACGCGTCGCAAATTTGTAAAATGAGTTTTACGTACGAAACTGATAATGAATTGCTAATTATGGCAGTAAAGAAAAATGAAAAGTATTTGGAATTAATATATTGAAAGATTATAGTAATAAAACAATAAAAAACAGAGCATGGATGGCGGTTTGTTAAGAAGTTGTAAATGATTTTAATAATAAATCCATTTTACAACTGACTCCTATACTATGAGAGCAGACGACGGCTGCCGCTGATCTTCGAAGTTGAAATGATGACGGCTGCCGTCGACGCATCGACGGTTGCCGCCGCCGCGCGTCGACGGCTGCAGTTACCTCTGCCGTTGGGAACATGCCGCTCGTGTGTAAGAGCTCTAAGTACAAAAGTATCTCATCTACCTAAATGCCATTGGAAAAAGTAACTATTGGAAGGAGCTTTATCTAATCGGACAAGGTTTGTGACATGGCAGCTCGAATATAAAGTACCGCACAGTGAGTGAACCGATGTCGATGTCGCGGTCACAATGAAGACGTGCGGGAGGTCAGCGGCGGCGGCGGCGGCGCGATAACCTCGCTGTTTGTGCGAGAAACATATTTATCGTTCGATCGTCATATTCGTCAGTCATCTGGCCCTCCTGCCATTCCTGGCCGGTGCAATTGTTCCAGGTGACGAGAGTCAACCTGGCCGGCTTAC
Source organism: Ochropleura plecta (assembly GCA_905475445.1). NCBI lineage: Eukaryota > Metazoa > Arthropoda > Insecta > Lepidoptera > Noctuidae > Ochropleura > Ochropleura plecta. Next base: position 20,620,323 of record FR997738.1, on the reverse strand, counting down.
TTTCTTCACGCATCCCTTAACATACTCACCACTTATTTTTCACGTAACGAGATTGCCTCCAGCGACGAAGATTGAAGAGTGGCTTGATCTATTAGCGAAAACCGGCTAATCCGGTCGCAAGCTCCGGTCAGTTGTCCCTGGCGGCGGGCGGCGGCGGCGGCGGCGAAGGCTGTGCGTCCACTACACGTTTTGTTTCTGGAACTGAGTCCGAACAGTATTGTAGTATACAACACTGTTACAACTAATATTGCTAGCGATATTAGACTAGTAACACGGTTCCCCTTTCCTGATTTTGCAGCTATTTTTCGTTGGTAGCAAAGAGTGTGTACAAGCAAGCTTTATAACCTTGAAAACTGCGAAAAGTCCCACATAAAATTTCACCCCCTCTTTTCCTTAAAAGAGGGGGTAACCCCTTGGTTGGAGGCAGTTTTCCAAAAGAAAAATAATGCACGATTTATTTGTACAAATAGACCGCATACCAATTTGCCGCTTTCTACCTTGAAAATTGCGGAAAGGTCCATACAAACTTCCACCCCCCATTTTAGGGAAGTAGGGGGTTAGAAAGAGACATAAAGTAGCCTGTGTCACTCTCCATCCATGTCATTCTGCATTTTACTCCTCCGCGTGGCATAGTTACTTTGGGCTACACTAACTTTAACCCACGTGATGATCGAAAAAATCATTTTTTTCTCTCCCATTTTCTTCCCTTTTTTCCAAACTTTTCTCAATTAAAAAAAATATAAATAATTAGCCTATGTCCGTCAAAAATTCAAATTCATTTATTTGCATAAAACATGGTATATAAGATGGTGGAAACAGTTTTAGAACATACATGTTTTGCTTTTTAGGTAAAGAATGCAAATACAGTACATACACACAACTTTCATCATCCGGTTTTATACTCTAGGAACTCCCTGATACTGTAAAAACTTTTAGCAAACAGCCATTTATGTAATTTTATTTTAAACAATTTTAAATTCATCTGGTATCTTTTTGTAAATCCGAACGGGTTCGTGACGGCTTCGAGAATTTACACTCCAATTTGTCTCCAGGGTGAGGGTCGGTCCCAACTATCTCGGTACCAAAATTCATCAAAATCGGTTTATCCATTTAGGCGTGAAGACGTTACAAACAAACTCAATTTCGCTTTTATAATATTATATATAGGTACCTATATAAAGTAAGGATTATCACACTAATATTATAAAGTGAAAGTTTGTATGTGTGTGTGTGTTTGTTTATTGCTCCTTTAAGCTGAAACGGCTTTGCTTTCAAGATAGGAAAAATGCGGTGTGTGCGGTGTGTTTCTGTGGGATGATTACATAACTTAAAAATGGTTTAACACTGCGGGCCGCAGCTAGTCTTATATTATAGAGTAAATATTTGATTTATTACAAAAAAATAATATGTATAGAATAAAAGTATTTTTATACATAGGTAATAAATAAACTCAAAGACCAGTAGTTGAGTAACATAGGCTATAATTTTCTTTTCTAAAGCATGAGGGATCCCGTCGATAACTTCATTATGGTCAACAAAGTAAAAAAAAATATGTTGTAAAAACCGGCCAAGTGCGAGTCGGACTCGCGCACCTAGGGTTCCGTACGAACTTGCGACATAAACGGCCATAACTATCTTTTGACTGCGTAGACTTAGAAGGTTGATTTTTTACAGCTCCAACTTATTGTCATTGGCTCCAACGAACTACAGACTTGAGTACCTATATGGTTTTGTAGCGACACAAAGATGCAAGTGGCGATAATTACTACAGCGCCATCTATCCAGCCACTGAAGTACTAAAACGGCAAAAATCCTACATCGCGCAAGTAAAGTTGTGCATGCAGTTAGCATATATACGAGCGCCCGACAAGTAACGTCGGGCACGTGTTCAAGACGGAGGCACAAAACAGGCGGGCGGGAACTGTCGCCGCCACGACCGCCTCACAGCGACCGGCAGAGGTCCCAGCGAGGACACTAAAACCAGCCTCCACAGAGGCCCAAGGTACCACCCTGATGGCGGCGGCCAACGGACCCACCAACAGGGGAGAAGCCCCCTCCTCCTCCAGACGGAGGAACCGGAAGCGGAAGAAGCGCGGTGGCAAGGGGAAGAAACTCGCGCCCCCCCCCGCCGCTACCACAGAAACCCTGGAGCCCACCACACGGGCCGACCAAGACTCGGCGGAGGCGCAAACCTCAACGGTGCCGAGACCGACTGTCCTCAAGCCCACGGCCGGCGCCGGCATAACGCGACCAATGGGTTCAAACCGGACAAACAAAACCCCGAAGACCATGAGCACCGACGCAGCGACTAGCGCCGGCCTCGGAAAAAACCAACAAGAGGTGACAGCCTGCGCAATCCGGCTGCTGATGGACGTAATCACGGCCATCAGTCAGGGCCAGGATGTGGCAATGGTGGTCGTCCACGGCCTGTCCGCCCTACTCGCCCTGATCAATGGCTAAGCCGTTGAGGATCATACATTGGAATGCCCGCGGCCTTCGTGACAAGGTCGCCCCCCTCCGCCGCCTCCTCAGGGATGAGGACATAGACGTGGCGCTAATCAGCGAGACGCACCTGGGACCCGAGGACCGACTCAAAGTCCCTGGTTTCCTCGCCTACAGAAAAGACGAAAGGTCGGCACTCGCAACCCGCTACCGTGGTCTGGCGGTACTCGTGAAGCGAAGAGTTGTCCACCAGGAACTCCCCGTGCCAACGCTTGGCACGCTCTACGCGCTGGGTGTACAGCTGCATGTCGCCGGCGAGGACCTCGCCCTGTACGCCTGCTACAAGGCGCCCTCAGCCAAACTGAATCTCTCGGAGCTGAGGGCCCTTCTCAACAACAGCGGGGGTGCGACGGTCCTTGCAGGCGACCTAAACTGCAAGCACCCGGCGTGGAACTCCGCAACCACCAACAGCGCGGGAAGACAGCTCTTCGCAGACGCGGAAGCCTTCGGATACACGGTGTCCGGCCCCGAGACGCCTACCCACTATCCTGAAATCAGCTACCACATGCCGGACGTGCTGGATATCGTGGCCTTCCGAGGGCTACACTGCCAGATCACGCAACAAGTGCTAGAGGACGACATGCAATCGGACCATCATCCTGTGCTTGTCGTCCTATCGGGGATGCCGACCCGACAGAAGCCTTTAGCGCCACGTCGCAAGATTTGCTGGGACATCTTTAAAGAGAGGATTGAGGCCACCACCCCAACTCGGCCCTTGACTACCTCCGCAGACGTCAATTCAATGGCAGACGACGTCACTGCTTGCATTCGGAGCGCCCTGGACTCGGCGACTACCGAAGTACCACAGGGGAGAGTGCATCAGCCGCCCCTGCCAGCGTATATATCAAGGATGATCGCCGAGAAAAGGCGCCTTCGCAAGCAGTGGCAACAACTACGATGCCCCACCCTAAAGACCAGGGTGAATCGTCTCGCGGAGAGGATTAAGGCCGAGTTGAGAGACCAGGAGTCCGAGAGCTGGGAACGTATGATCGAGGAGACGGCTGACAGCTGGCCGTCCGTTCACAAGCTGTGCCGCCGGCTTACTGGCACCCCAGCTCCGGTACGCCCTCTACAGGACTGCAGCGGGGCGCTCGTGTACGTGGCGGAGGACCGAGCGGAGGTCTTCGCCGAACACCTGGAGCGCCAATTCCGACCGAACCCGACCAGTGACGTCGAACATGTCGCAACAGTCGAGAAACACCTTGGGGACTACTTCGCCGCGCCGATAGCCCCCGAGGAGGACGCCATATTTTTCCCGCCTGGGGCAGTCAGACGCGCCATCCTTAAGACGCGGCCCAGGAAGGCGCCCGGTGCGGACGGTATCACCAATACAGCGCTGCGCCAACTACCGTTCCGCATGGTAGCGGCCCTGGCGCGCCTGTTCACGGCGATACTGCGCACCGGGACCTTCCCTGCTGCGTGGAAGGAAGGGCGCGTTATCATGCTGCCAAAGGCGGGGAAAAACATCCTGAAGCCGGAGAGCTATCGGCCTATCACGCTGCTGGCGACCATCTCCAAGGTGTTTGAAATACTCCTGTTGCGGCATCTCCAGCCGCACATCTCTCCACGACCCGAACAGTTTGGGTTCAGGTCGGAACATAGCACGACGCTCCAGCTGTCGAGGGTACTGCACCACATGGCACAAGCCCTGAACAAGAAGGAGTACACGGTTGCAGTATTCCTCGACATGGAGAAGGCCTTCGACCGCGTATGGCATGACGGTCTAATATACAAACTGTCCACCTCCGACGCGCCCCGCCGCGTAGTAAAGGTGGTCCAATCCTTTTTAACGGACAGGAGCTTCCGCGTGGTGGTCGAGGGAGCGCTCTCCAGCGCCCGCCCGGTGCTTGCGGGCGTTCCGCAGGGAAGCTGCGTGTCGCCGGCGTGTTACACACGTTACACCGACGACATCCCCACTACGCCAGACACGACGCTCGCGCTGTACGCGGACGACGCCGCGTACCTAACAACCTCGCTTAATGCGAGATACGCGGCGTCGAAGATGCAGCGCGTGATGGATCTGCTGCCGGACTGGCTGTCTAAGTGGCGGCTGTCGGTGAACGTGGGTAAGACGCAGGCTCTGATCACCGGCTTTGCGCCCCTCCCACCACCCCTAACCCTACATGGAGCCGACGTCGCGTGGTCGCCCCAGGTGAAATACCTGGGCGTCACCATCGACCGACGGCTCACGATGGGGCCACACGTCCGCCAGGTCGCGGCACGGACCAGGGTCGCCCGCGCCCGCCTCCGTCCAGCGTTCTCGTCCCGCCTCCCGGTGCGCGTCAAGTTGGGCGTATATAAATTATATGTACGCTCAATCTTGACCTACGCCACCCCAGCTTGGTATGCCCTCACGAGCGAGGGAAACAAGAAACTCCTCCGCACGCAGCAAAATCTCGCGTTGCGGACTATCGTTGGTGCCCCTCGCTACGTGAGGAACCATGTCATCCAGAGGGACCTCGGGACTGAGAGCCTGGACGACTTTATCCGACGCCTCGCGACGGGAATGTTCGCGCGTGCCGACGCATCTGCTTGGCCGCATGTCAAGCACATAGCGCCCTGGCACGCGCGCCCCCCCGATGCGCGACGCCTTCCCCGCAACCTGGTGGCGGACGTAGACCCCATCGCACCGGACTGGACGCCAGGGTAAGCTGTACAGGCTACACACAGCTTGCCCCACAAGAAGACTCCACATACTACACATGCACCCAGCTGCACGTCGTGTGCTAAGTTAATATAGGCACGACGTGTGGCTTGACCACACACTCGCCACTTTACACACATAAAGACACACGCGTGGAGCCGCGGCTGCGGGCGCGCGACCCATGCAAAGCACTGGGCGGTGTTACTCAGTACAATACCGCCCACACACTCATAACGGCTCCTTAGTCCGTAACGCAACCGGCTAGCTCTGGGAACGGGACGGACGGGAGCCTCACATCCACTGTAGGTGCGTCGGAGTCGGCACCTCTGTCGCGGGTCGTCTCCTGCTGGGCCTCCCCCGGGCAACCGGGGGTCTCACCCGGCAGGGACTGACCGCCGAGGTGTCGTGAAGCAAGCAGTGCTGTACACAGCACTGCAGGCGCGCCTACAGACACAACACTGCAACTACTCACACAGGCGCACGTTCCTACATGTGCCACCACCCCACGGCCAAGAATGGCAACCCAACGACGGGCCCGTTTTAACGGGCCGAGGTATAGCTCCCGCGGCCAAGGGGCGATGCCCCGAGACCGCTAGCCGCGCCCCCCTGCGGGGACGCAGCGACGACCAACGCAAGATAACGTCGGGCAGTGGCCCGCCAGACACGACACCCGTCTGGTCGGAGGATCCTCCCTTTTCCTTAGAGTATGGAGAACTTTACACTCTGTTCTTCATACCTCTAAACTGGTGACCCCGACGTGATCACTCCCTCCAGCTCCCGATCGGTGACCATGGCGCCAGCACACTGCACTCCCGACAGTTGAGAGTCGACGCAGATCCTCTCCCGGTCGACGCCGGCAGTCAGCCACGACTCGACCTTGGGCCGTGTGGGGGGAGTGATGTAGCGACACAAAGATGCAAGTGGCGATAATTACTACAGCGCCATCTATCCAGCCACTGAAGTACTAAAACGGCAAAAATCCTACATCGCGCAAGTAAAGTTGTGCATGCAGTTAGCATATATACGAGCGCCCGACAAGTAACGTCGGGCAGTGGCCCGCCAGACACGACACCCGTCTGGTCGGAGGATCCTCCCTTTTCCTTAGAGTATGGAGAACTTTACACTCTGTTCTTCATACCTCTAAAGTTTTAATTTCAACACGAAACCTTCAAGCGTTCTCGAGGTCTCGACTCTTGACAGACAGACTGACGGCAATGTAATCCTATAAGGGTTCCGTTTTGTCCTTCTGAAGTACGGAACCATAAAATCACTAAGAAGTACCAAATACATTTACTTTTGCGGGTTTTACCGACTTTCTTGCCACCGACTTACGAAATTAAAGTTATTTCGACGTTTGTGGTTTTTTTGTTAGTGGCAGTGAGGGTTGAAAAACAGTTATTTGCGCAGCAAGGGAGCAACGTTATTGTGAGCAACGTACAATTCTGAGTGTGGCGAGGGATCCAAAGACACGAGATGCAAATATTTTTATGTACTCTATTCAATAGATATGTAAACACTGTCCCGGCACGGGCAATCAGCATAATGGCGGGAAGTTGGAAGGCAGAAGCGTACCCTGGACTGGGGCTTGGTGGTATGGCGAGCCAGTGATGTAGTTAGTTAATAGTGTTAATCTGCATCTCTGCTACAAGCGGATACTACAGGGTCATTCATTTATAGTTAATTAAAACGGTATAACACCAATTACAATAATTAACATAGACACATAAAATGAGATAGAAGTAAAACATAAAGTAAACAACTTGCAATAGGTTCAATTAAAACTATTCACTAACATGGAACAGTGGACACTCTTGCATACTTACTTTGTTTCACAAAACACCAGCATGACTAGACATAGGTACTAGCATGACTTAGAAAACAGTTGAGCGAAAAGATTGTGTCGGCGGTTCTGATGCCATGATGGTGTCCGATGTATTTGTCGGGCACGAATAGCCGGCAGAGAGAAGGGTATCAAGTTCGGGTCAGTAAATACGTCCCCAGAAGGTTTTACAGGCTACTGTGAGCTGATCAAAGCCCCGTCTCACCTCTAAGGAGTTCATTTATTTATTTATTTAACATGGAAGACTTACAGCTAAAGGGAACGTAACAAAATTTTGCAAAAAAGACTGAGAGCCAATTACAAGTCTTCGCTTATACAAACCTTAACAAAACCAAATTCAATGGACATAACAGTAGCATACTTAAGCAGAACACCGAAGAGAAAATAACTAATGAAGAAATTACTGCAGCTAAACAAATATTGCACACTATTTAACCCCAACATTCCTAATAAATAGTTGGTAGGATACATGTAGGGAAAAAAATTGTATAACCTTTGGAAAAAGCTCCTCAGAAAAGTTTTCTACATCTGTACCTGTCATATACAATATAATATTTTTTCAAAAAAAAAAAACGTTGCCCCACCCTAGGATTTTTTTCTGTTTCGTGGGTGCGTTTACAAACATTTAAACTGACCTACACAGCCAGACCCGGAACAACGATCTGTAGGTCATACAAATATTTGTTCCGTGCGGGGATTGAACCCGCGACACGCAGCGCAGCAGTCAATCGCTCAGCCGCTGCGTCAACCGTGCTGTCAATTATTTTTATTCAGTTGTTTTTTTTTTTCGAGTAGAAATAATGAACAGGATTTGACAGTGACAGAAATAGATTGAATTGATGTTTAGCGCGTTCTGAAACTGCAGCCTTTTCAGCCAGCATTTTAAAATATAATATTGATGAAATAAAAATTTGTAAGTTAATATCAGTTATATCTGCTGAAATAAATATAATACATTTTTGTTTAATAATTATAAGTTCAAGTTCCATTATTTACATAAAAAATAATAACCAATATTATAAAATGTCTATAAAATTTAGTTTTTTATGCATTTCCGAACGTAACAAGGACAATGCGCGGCTCTCTTGTGCATGTAGGTTTTCATAAACACACGTAGTTTTTAAGACTAATGAGGCCGGTTTATTGTACCCGACTAGTCTGAGAAGAAACAACCGGAACAAACTCAGAGGTAAATCCTTACTAATATTATAAAAGCGAAAGTGAGTTTGTTTGTTACCTCTTCACGCCTTAATGGCTAAACCGATTTTGATGAATTTTGGTACAGAGATAGTTGGGACCCAGGAGACGGACATAGGCTATTTTTTAGAAAAAGGAGGGATTTGAGGAAGAAAGAGGGAAGCAAAGGGAAAACTTAGCTTTGCTATTACAAATCAATAAGGCGCAAGGGAAAAACTGCAGGTACCTGTAAATCAGGAAAGGGGAACATTGTTACCCCAAATTTTACGCAAGCGAAGCCGCGGGCAAAAGCTAGTCGGACATAAATCTTGGGTAACTTACATGAGGACTACGCAGACTAGTGTCTGAGATGGTCTTTTTAAATTAAACACAGGTTTGAGTGGACCTGTCCAGACAGTACAAGTGTTTGTCAGCCATCGTGTAGCTTGATAACCACACATTGGTTACCGTCCACAGACCCGCGTCTGAGGTGGCCGGCAGTCGTTTCGCGGCACTCGCCTCTCCCTCAAACTTCCAGCCACCTCCTTTGCTAGCATAACTGCTTTGCAGAAGGAGGTGTCGGCTTCCCATTCCCTCTGCCTACGGACCATAGCCTGATCAAGCACCGGATTTGAGATGTCGCTGCCGCCGATCGGTTCTACGAGGATACACGGGGCACCGTTGCGGCAGTGGAGTTTTCCTCCGGGCGATGTATCTACTATCACCTCTAGATACCACGCCGAATGGAATCCTTATAGGCTCACTTTGATGTCTGACACTTGAAGATAAATATAGTCTCTTGTTAGAAAGAGTACAAACAAATTTACAAGAAACTAGCTGTAATTTAAAAAACTGTGGCCGTTATCTAAGACTGCAATGGGTTCCTTCTCATATCGGGTTAAAAGGAAACGAGGAGGCTGACAGATGGGCACAACGGCGGATCCAGGGGGGGGGTCATGGGGGTCATGACCCCCCCCTGGGCGACAGGCTGGGTCATAGGTAGGCAATGCAATTTTATCTAATTTTATCTATAGGTAAACGTAAACAAATTATAGGCGAAAGACGCACATAATCATAATAATACAATACTGTGCTTGTTATTGGTTACATTATAAGGGATAAAAAAAAAAAAAACAAATTTTTGGACATTTTGAACAGGGTGTAACTTCGAGAAAAATTGTCTTACGGGAAACCAAAAAATAGGAAATTGTAGCTCCAAGTGTCTAATTTTTGTATTATAACTTTTAATTATTGTTCCTCGCGGGTTTTTTGAGTAATCTTAGAAAAACCAGCCAGAAAAAAAACCTTTTTTTTAGTTTTTTTTTTAAGTTAAAGGTGGGTTTCAAGATTTTTAATGAATTTTCTAAGAATAGCCAATTTTTTTTTCTGTCACATGAATTTGACACTGCAACAAAAAAAAAACGGCTTTTGGTGGTTTTTTGGAAAGTCAAGCACTGGCTCGAAAATATTGAGGAAACCACTAATGTTAAGTGTGCCTTTTTCAGTTCAATATGTCCACAAAAACCCTACGAAGAGCCAAATTAATCCAGCCAGCCGATTTTTTGTTTCACTGGATTGAATTTCTGAAAAAAATTAAAGGATTTTTGCACTGAAAGCTCATAATTTTTAAGAATGAGAAAAAAAATAGTTTTTCAATCTTATTCCACATGTTTGTTCAAGAAATGCTTATATATTTTCAAAAAAACAAATGGTGGCCCCTGTGCCTATTGTTCTATCGCGCACCAGCGAGTCACGCGAGCCAACCCCTCTACCCGAGCGCCCGCTCTGTTTATCAAATGGCGAACAAATTCGGACGCGGGAGGATTGATTGAAGTTGTAATAACTCGTAAAAAAATAGAAAAGTGTTAACTTTTATAAACTAACACAGTTCCCCTTTTCTGATTTGTAGGTACCTGCTACTTGTAGTTTTTGCCCTAGCGCCTTATTTATTGTAATAGCAAAGCTAAGTTTTTCCTTTTCTTCCCTCTTTCTCCCTTTTTTTTTGGGTTGGGAAATCATCAAATAACTTCCCCTCTCTGGGCGGATGGGGGGGCGTGTCAGACTTTTACTAACTAAAACCCACCCATGTTCCTTCTATTGCCCTTTACGTTCCGGGGCCGCGGTATCTCTTTCGAACAACCTGCAACCCCGGCAGGCGGAGGCTCTGGCAAGCCCCTCTGCTTTGCTGACATCTCTTTGAGGCGCGCGTGAAACACGAACGCGCCGTCGACACGGCCTGTCGTCAATCGACGGACGGACGGTGAGCTCCCATTGCTCACCGTCCACAGGCCCGCATCGAGAGTCGTCTCGCTGCGCCCGGCGCCCGGGGCGTCTCCCGCGGCGGCTGGGTTGGTTTGAGGTTCTCTTCCTCAAACGCCCGGCCTCCTCCTTGACTAGCATGACTGCTTCGCAGAAGGAGGTGACCGCTTCCCATTTCCTCTCGCTCCGGACCATGGACTGAACCAGGGCCGGACGCGAGAGATCGCCGCCGCCGATCGCCTCCACGAGGGCACGGCGGTGCTCCGCCCAAGCTGGGCAGACCGCCACTGTGTGATTATCGATCATAACAATGGTGACACCCGGGCGTTTCCTCCCGCCCAATTATGTGCAGGAACCTCCCGAAACTTCCGTGTCCGGTGAGGACCTGCGTCAGGCGGTAGGTGAGGACGCCATGGCGCCTCTCCAGCCACTCCTCAAAGAGGGGACTTACCGCCACTATTGTGGCGTACCCTGCACGGGGTTGCGACAGTCGCTCTCTCCATGCCACCATGAGATCGCACCGGAGGTCTGTCCGCCAAGCGGCAATTTGCCACGGTAGAGGAGTTTCCCCCCGGTGTAGTGCCTCCGCGCGCCACTCAAACAGGCGCGCGAGGACTATCACCTCCAGATCCGGCAAGGAAGCTCGCTGCCTCGCCGGAGATCGTGCGGTAGCCCCGGATCAGCCTAATGGCTACCACCTTTTGGGGCGCGTTCAGGTAGTGGGCGGTGCGCCGCCCTAAAAAACGCGCCCCCTCTTTCTCCCTCATTTTTCGATTTAAAAAATAAATCCTATTGGCCTATGTCCGTCTCCAGGGTCCCAGCTAACTCTGTACCAAAATTCATCAAAATTGGTTAAGACATTTAGGCGTGAAGACGTAAAACAAACTCACTTTCACTTTTATAATATTAGTAAGGATTACTAGACTACTCGTGTCAATGATTATAAATGAGTACCAGCTTTGCAAAGTGAAATGGCAGCGAAATCAAAACATTCCGCTGGCCATTTCGACCCTCGTAACTTGAACTTGAACTTGTGATAAAGACTTGATCCCAACATAAGAAGTTTTTTTTGTGTATTCTGGCGACACTACCCGTTAGTGTTGCAACGGCGGAAAGGTCTTTTTACACACTAAGAAGGGACAAAACTTGGCTTGGCAGAAGACCGCCTGACGGGCTTAGCTCTTTTGCACGTTCACAAGTCAATAAATATAGATGACGAGGAACTTATAAGGCGTTTTGCGAGACGACACAAACGAAGAATACATTTCATCATATAAGTTTGTAATGTTCTTCAGTGTGCACCAATTAAATTAAAATAGAATTTGACGGTGACTCCGTCTGCGACTAGGTAACTCCGCTGCAGTGGAAGACCAATGCAATCGACCCCATGAAATCCTATCCGTTTAGCGGTTTCATTCAACTTGAAAAATTGACAAACACACTTTCACGTTCCGTTATAATATTAAGTATAGCTATATCTATCCGAACTAGACTACGGAGACAAGCTGTATGCGACATGGTGACCCCCCCCTGATATAAAAGCTGGATCCGCCCTTGGATGGGCAAAATTATCAATTACCGATGGTGGTTGTACGGTCTCATCGCCGTACATTTTTATTGCTTACTCGTCAACCTACTTTCGGCCAACGATGCGCCTCATACTGTCGCATAATAAAATAACATGACGGACGAATTCCAATGTAGTGAACTTATAACTCGGTAGCTATCAACAACTAAGAGAAATAATCGCCTTCCACCGTTGTAACTTACATTAACTTAAATATACTCAACTTGTGTATTTTAGTGGAAAAGTGTTTCTCTATACTAACTCAACTTAAAAATCTTCACGACAAATCAGTGTACGGAGTTAACTACTTACAACCCGTACATTTATGGTCCTTCGAGCCTTTGTGTATTTTGTGTGTTTGTGTCTTTGATACGGTAGCGAATCGGTTCAATTGGTCTCCCACAAGCGGGTCGCCCCAGTTGGATTGAGAAGGCGCATATACCTGATCAGAGTACAGGCATATTGAATACTGGAAGAAACTTAAATAACTAGAAGAATCTTCAACTACTGGAAGAACTTTCAACTAACTACTAGAAGAACTTCAACAACTAGAAGCTCTTCAACCACTGGAACCAACTACACCAGCACAGCATTCGTAAACTGGAAGAACCTTCCGTAATCAAGATGAATAAGCTGTCACTACAATCAGCTTGTTTTGAAAACATCAAAACATTATGCAACAACTATAACAAGGATAGCAAAACAAGAAAAACAAAGGAATATTTGAGCAAGCGGCTGTCGTCTTTAGAAGCTCAATGGGTGGATTTTAACTCACGACATGCACTACTGTCGCAAGAAATCGAAGATAAAAACATTAACTATTTTATGGACGATGTCTACGGTAAGACAAAAATCATGTACGAAACAACTAAAGCCGACATGGTAAAACTCTTGCAAGCTACTGAGGAGAATGTGAAATTTGACCTATCAGACTTGTCGGCGGGAGAATCTGATGAGAAGACAAAGACTTTACTGACTCAACAGGAATGTAACTTTAAGGCCCTTGATCGAGCTATGGGTAAAATTGATTTTGACAACTTAAGTGAAAAATGGGAACTTGACGATTACTTGTCAATCTTGAAGTCGAAGTGGGAGCGTATTGACAGCACTCATTGGGAACTAGAAGCCTTACTAAAAGGCTCGAAAAACACGTACCATGAAATGTTCAACAGCATGGAAGCCAAATATGATGAAGCGAGGAAACGACTGAAAAGCAAGATGTGGTCCACCGCTCATCATCAACAATCAGCACCAAGAATCGAGATTCCAGAGTTTTCGGGCCACTACAACAAATGGATATCTTTTAAAGATCTTTTCCTTGAAACGATTCATAAAAACCCGACATTAAATAAGGCTCAAAAAATGCAACATCTAAAAACCAAGCTGAAAGGTGAAGCAGAAAGACTGGTGCAACACTTGAGCATCAGCGCCGACAACTACTCTTCATGTTGGGCGATACTGACTCAACGTTACGACAACCGTCGACTACAGTTCTCATCCTTTATGAACACAATGCTGCAGTTGCCTGTAATACATAAGCCAGACGCTTATAACTTGAAGAAGCTGCATGACGTAACAACGGAATGTCTGAACGGCCTAACAAACATTGGCTTTGACATAACTAGTTGGGACCCCATGATTGTGCACTTGATGGCACAAAAACTAGACTGTGGGACCTACAATGAGTACATAAAGAGTTTGCATGATAATAGAGAAGTGCCAACACTGCAAGAATTTCTGGTGTTCTTGGAAAATCAGTTCACGGCGTTTGAAACCATGAAAAGTTCCAAGAAAGACTCACAGAGCTCAGAGGAGGCAGCTGGGACTAAAAAACATGTTTCTCGAAATTACGAGCATAAGAAATGGCATCCGAAAACTTACCACACTTCATACGGGCAATGCCCTCTTTGCAAAAACAATCATGTTTTGATGCAATGTCCGCAGTTTATTGACTCGGATACAAAGCAACGAAACAGCACAGTTGCGAAATTGCGTCTATGCAAAAACTGTCTGTTTCGACACGAAAACGAAACTTGCAATTCTGCGAAAACTTGTAAAGAATGCAATATGAAGCATCATACGCTATTGCATTATAGGAAATCTAATAACAAAACAACAAACTCAACGAGTACTGAAAACCAACGTTCAGGTCAACGACCATCGAAAGAAGCTGAAACACCGAGTTCCAATCATCTATCTGCCAACGAGATGGAAGTTTTACTCACAACTGTCCAAGTTAAGGTCAGGACAATAGATGGGACTTACATAAACCTTCGTGCGCTTGTAGATCAGGGCTCACAAGTCAACCTGATTACTGAAAATGCAGCACAACTTCTGAGACTACCAAGGAACAAACTAACTGCGAAGATATCAGGGGTTGGATCTGTCTCAGGCGACTGTAAGGGACGACTAAGCGTAACATGCAAATCAATCCATTCGGAGTATACTTTCAACGCTGAAGCTTTGATTATGAAGAAATTAATCAACAAACTGCCGAACAACACATTTGAACGACCAGATTGGTCCTATTTGAAAAACTTAAAACTAGCAGACCCTGAATTTAATATTTCGAGGTCTGTTGACATTCTATTTGGAGCTGACGTTTATGCCGAAATTATCCAGGACGGAATACTAAAAGGCGCCCCAAGGTCACCCGTTGCGCAACAGACACAACTGGGATGGATTTTGTGTGGAAAACTAGAAACTTTTAATTGTAACGTCACCCTCTTAGACTTGACTGAAATAACAAAATTTTGGGAGAGTGAAGATGTCACTATAAAAAACGCTGATCGAGCACAAGAGGATCAGTGTGAAACTTACTATAAGGAAACGACTCGCCGTGATTCAGATGGAAGATACATTGTGAAGATGCCCTTACGTCCGGATTATCAAAATAAGATCGGAACATCGAAAACTATCGCAGTATCACAATTGCTACAGCTGGAAAGAAAGTTTCAAAGAAATGGTAGACTTGAGCTGTTATACAAAAACTTCCTTAAGGAATATCTAGAGTTGGGCCATATGAAACTAGCAAATCCCATTCCTTCTTCAACTACTGAATGTTTCTTACCACACCACGGAGTACTTCGAGAAGAGTCTACTACTACAAAACTCAGAGTCGTCTTCAATGCATCTCAGAAAACTAAAACGGGAAACAGCCTGAACAGCCTACAAGAAAAAGGCCCCAACCTACAAAAAGATATCCAAGAACTTATCATAAAATGGAGAACTTACAAATACGTGTTTACAGCTGACATCGAAAAAATGTACCGATGCATTTGGCTGTCTGAGGAACAACGACAATTGCAAAAAATTGTTTGGCGACCTACTACGTTAGATAAATTGCAAGAGTATCAACTTTGTACTGTTACTTACGGCACTAAGTCCGCACCGTGGTTAGCCATGAGAACGATCAAACAACTTGCCTATGATGATGGTTACAAATACCCCATGGCTGCCAAAGTACTACTAAACGAAGCATACGTCGATGACGTCATCAGCGGCCACAACTCACTGAATGCGGCCCAAGAACTCCAAACATCGCTTATCGAAATGTTAAAAGGAGCCGGGATGAACTTACGCAAGTGGTCCAGTAACGAACCAACATTGTTAAAAAACTTAAGGGATGACCAGATTTCAAGCAAAATTACTTTTGATTTCAAGCAGGAAGAATCAATGAAAACTCTCGGACTTGGTTGGAATCCGCAGGCCGACACATTTGTGTTTAACTGGAAATTTGAAGAAAAGTATCGACCGGAAATAACCAAACGGCGGCTGCTTTCTGAAATTTCACAACTTTACGACCCACTGGGTTGGCTATCGCCAATAACTATCGCAGCGAAAATTATATTTCAAGAAGTGTGGGTCAACAAACTTGATTGGGATGATCAGTTACCATCGCATATAGCAGATAAATGGCTGAAACTGAGAGCTGACATACCCAACGTAAAATACATAAATATCAAGCGCTGGGTCGGTTCAAAGGAGCAGAAGATCGAACTATATGGATTCTGCGACGCCAGTGAGAAAGCTTACTCCTGCGTGGTTTACAGCTGCGTCAGAGACGAACAAGACAAGGCAAAGATAACATTACTTGCTGCTAAAACAAGAGTAGCGCCGTTATCAACAATCACATTACCGAAACTTGAACTATGCGGCGCACTTTTACTTTCGCAACTCATCGTAAAAATCAAAGAAGCGCTGAATGAGTTCGAAATCACTACGACTGTTTGGTGTGATTCTCAAGTGGTCTTGGCATGGATACAGGGGGACACATCTAAGAGAGAAAAATACGTTGCCAATCGAGTTGCAAAAATTCGACAATGCATACCAACAGAGCAATGGCACTATGTGAAGTCTCAAGATAACCCCGCAGACTGTGCATCAAGAGGATTGCTACCAACAAAGCTAAAAACATTCAACTTGTGGTGGCAAGGCCCTACATTCCTGACTACACTACAAGAACAAAGTCGTGAAGAAAACTTATCAAGCACATTTACGACTAACTTAGGCAGCGAATGCCAAGCGAAAATGAACGCTAAAAACAATTCAACTTATAATTGTATTCATAACTTATTAACTAATTGCAGTTCGTTGACCAAAGCAATCAGAATTGTAGCATGGATACAACGATTTATCGGAAACGCACGTAACAGCAAAAAACGTGACACCGGATGCCTGAGTTTATGCGAATTAAACAATTCTGAGGAACAAATAATAAAATATGTTCAACAAACGGAACTTACGCAAGAATATAAACAACTAATGAAGAAAGAAAATATTTCATCAAAATTCAATATTTATAAACTTAGACCATATTTAGACAACAACGGCATAATCCGAGTTGGGGGTCGACTGAACTACTCCAGTTTGCCTTTTGAAATGAAGAATCCAATTATTCTACCTAAGAGTGGACGACTTACTGACCTTGTGATACAAAAAGCTCACCTCACGACTTTACACGGAGGAGCCAGACTAACTTTAGCGTATATTCGTCAACGATACTGGATCGTTGGCGGCAATAGAGCTGTGAAAGCTGAACTACGGCGCTGTGTGCGCTGTCACCGCCACAGGCCATCGGATTTCAATCAACTAATGGGAGAACTTCCACCACAACGAGTAACACCTTCGCGACCGTTCACCCACACCGGAGTTGACTTCACAGGACACGTCGAAGTCAAGCTCAACAAAGGAAGAGGAGTGCGTACTTCTAAGGGATACATATGCATATTCGTTTGCATGGTAACAAAGGCTGTGCACATCGAACTTGCATCGGACTTAAGTACTGAAACTTTCATAGCAGCCTTCCAGAGAATGTGCTCCAGGCGTGGTACACCAAGTCACGTCTACTCAGACTGTGGGACGAACTTCATCGGCGCATCAAGGTTGCTGCAGAAAGAATTTGAAGACTTCAAGCAAATCTTGTCACCTGACTTCTTCAACAACATCGCAGACATGGGAGTGCAATGGCATTTTAATGCGCCAGCCTGGCCGACTGCTGGTGGACTATGGGAAGCAGCGGTCAAATCGATGAAGTATCACCTTCGTCGAGTACTAGGAGACCAAAAACTGACGTATGAAGAATTCACTACTCTTCTTGCGAAGATAGAGGCGTGCATGAACTCCAGGCCGCTCTGCCAACTCACTGAAGACCCCGAAGAATTTTATAATTACCTGACACCAGGCCACTTTCTAACGGGGGGACCAACAATGTCTTTACCACGTGCTGACTATACTGACGAAAACAAAATAAATCTAAGAAAACGATGGCAATTAACGGAACACATGCACCAACAGTTTTGGAAGACTTGGTCAAGCGAATATCTTTCTCAACTACAAACACGCAGTAAATGGAATAACCCAAGGAAAAATCTAAACGAGGGGGACATCGTATTAATCCGGGATAACAATTTGCCCCCAGGAAAATGGGCTATGGGACGGGTGCTAAAACTTCACCCTGGAGCGGACGGATATGTCCGAGTGACAACCCTAAAAACTCAAACTGGTGTCATCAAACGACCCATTGTAAAACTATCAATTCTACCCATCGATACTACGAGCAACAAAGGTGATGAAGAATGCAAAACAGATTTACAAAATGCTGAGACATCGGTAAAACCTTCCACAACAAAACCAACTACGAAAAAATGTCTTACAAACATTTTAATGTCTCTTTTCACAATGTTAATACTTGTGAACGGATCATACGGTTCACAACAAAGGTCAGGCACTCAAATTACTAACTTGGAACCTGAGAGACCGATTTACTACGACACCGTTGGCAAGGTTGAACTGATTCACGATGAATGGACTTTGCTTACCTACTACAACTTAACTAACTACTGGCACGGCATTCAACATATTGAAAATTACATCAACGGAGTATATGGCCTTTGCGAGAATATTCACCAAAGCTACTGCAAACCAACAATCGATCAACTTTCCCACGAGATGGAATTACTCAACTTCTACAATACAATCCTGCTGGCTCCTCACAAGCAGTTATCTTCGCGCAAGAAGCGCGGTTTGATTGACGGAGTGGGCATGATAGCAAACAGCTTATTCGGCGTTCTAGACCAAAAATTTGCTGAAAAATACCATAAAGACATTGAAGCGATACAACAAAACGAAAACTATTTACGTGAACTTGCAAAAAATCAAACGTCGATTATGCAACTGCAAAATGACGTATTAAAGAAAAATGACGCTAACATCGAGCTTCAGTGTAAAATGATAGAAAAATTCATGGAAGAAACTAAGACGAACCTAGCCAGTATAGAAACAGAAATACAGATATCAATGGCAACAAGTTACTTCAACTCTGCTGCGCTCACAGCATCTCTACTGCTACACAATCTCAAAGAAATTCAAACCATGCTCCTGAATACTCTCACTAATGTATACAGTGGGCATATGGACGTGCACTTGATATCACCAGTCAATCTTGTAAAACAACTGGAAGACATAGCTGGCAGATTACCGAGAACACTGTCATTGCCGACAGAAAATATCAAAGAAGATATCAAGGAACTTTACAAGTTGTTGTACGTGAAAGCGCGAATAACAATGAACTACTTTATGTTCGAAGTTCACATTCCTTTAATTTCGGATGTGGAGTTCACCTACTATCGGGCCATCGCTATACCATTCAAGAGAGACTCGAATTACAAACAGATGCAGTTAGCTTCGCAATACATTGCCGTAAACTTTGAGAAGAATTCTTATATCTCACTAAAAGATGAAGATGTCAAGTTATGTATCAAAAGACAAAAACATAACTTCATTTGTAACGCAAACATGCCAGTCTTCAACTTACATAACAAAAATGCGCCGTGCGAAGCAAAACTCCTGGGTCACCGTACTACGATGAGTACGTCACCGTGTGACGTACACAGCGTGTCATGCGAGGAGGAATGGATAAAGTTACAAGGATCAAACAGCTGGCTTGTTGTTTGTTGCGGAAGGTGCGAATTACGTACAGTTTGTAATAACGACGTAATATCGCAAACAATCACATCGACGGCTATAGTTACTTTGAGTCAAGGATGCGTACTGCGATCAAAAGATCTCACCATCACTTCATACAATCGGTACAACAGCAACCTCAACGTGAACTATGACATGCACGTACCGAACCTGAATTCGCCGATAAACAACATTGTTAACGTGACACTACATAACACGCCACATGAACTGTTCCGCCTCAAGAAAAACGACTTCGCGGAAATTGACAAAAAGCTGCGGTTCCAAGAAGAGTACGAGCCTAAACTACCATCCACTATCACAGACCATGACGTACATCAATATGTAATTTGTTATCTTTTACTAACAATTGCTGTCATCACTTTCCTGTGGATAATAATAAGGAAATACTGCAGAGTGCTCAGAACCCAACTTCCAAGGAAGAAAAATAAAAAGCCTACGCATGAAGATATCGAGCTTCAACCAATGGGATCTCGACAACAGACTGCCAGAGAAGACAACCAACGGTCGCCCATAGACGGCTGCGATGTTCAACGTCAAGGACATCACGACAACATTGCTTTTACTTTTAATTAATTCATTTGACTTATATTGTACATTTATCTTTACTACTTTACTTTATTCTTTGACTTTGTAAAGGCGTTTCTTTCTCTCTCTCTCTCTACTCATCTTTGCTTCTTTAAGGGGTTGCCAATATGTACGGTCTCATCGCCGTACATTTTTATTGCTTACTCGTCAACCTACTTTCGGCCAACGATGCGCCTCATACTGTCGCATAATAAAATAACATGACGGACGAATTCCAATGTAGTGAACTTATAACTCGGTAGCTATCAACAACTAAGAGAAATAATCGCCTTCCACCGTTGTAACTTACATTAACTTAAATATACTCAACTTGTGTATTTTAGTGGAAAAGTGTTTCTCTATACTAACTCAACTTAAAAATCTTCACGACAAATCAGTGTACGGAGTTAACTACTTACAACCCGTACAGTGGTGAATACAATTTAAAATTATTTTATACAGAATACCTACCTAAAGTTAAAAATAAATGTTATGACATATAGAGTATTTCAATGAGAGAAGTAAAGAGAAGGGAATTTGGTTCAAAACAATACAATGTCAGCCTCCTCGAACTCCATGGTTCATGAACTGTAAAATTTGTAGGAATATTATAGTCATAGGAAATAGGTTACGTTCAGGACATTATCCCTCTAACAAATTTGGTTATTTAATGAAAAAAGTAAATTCCCCCAATTGCGAAATATGTGGAGTGCTTGATGATGCACAACACTTACTGTTAGATTGTAAGAAATATGCGAGTAACAGGGAATTACTGATGCGTGAATTTAAATTAAATTTAATGGAAGTTGGCATATTTACATCTGTACTAGCAAATCCCACGTCACCTGCTGCAGTTACGTTATTTAGGATGCTCACGCGTCAGTAAGGTCTTGTTATTCGTTGATATGATACTGTATAATTTTGTGTTATTTATTTAGATAAATATGACTCAACGGGGCTGACATGTTCTTAAAGAACAAAAGCCCCTAAAAATAAAGATAAAAAAAAAGAAACTAGCTGTGCCCAACGGTTTCACCCGCTGCTCAGTAATGTATCCAACTTTGTTTGTTTTAGGTATGGTAGGAGTAGGATACAATGAGCTAAGGGCTAGGAAGGATCTTGCACTCGCTACATACCTGTTTAAGTTATCGGGAGAGATGGTACATAATGCAGTTATATTAGGCCACGTGAGTGTGTGTGTTCCGGACAGGTACCTACGTGTGGCGACGACGACAGCCTGCTAGCGGTAGAACCGCGCGCTCAGACCAACTTTGGGAGGCGCCGCCGCCGATGACGCACGGGAGCTTTCCAGACGCTCAACCTGATATATTTTATTGTTGTCTGAGTAAATTCACAAGAATTAATTTCTTATTAAATAAGGCGCATTTATCGCATTGGGTTAGCTTGTAAATAAACTCTTCCATTTTTTGGGTGTCAATTTAAAGGCCATTAAACATTTCAGTAGATGCCAATATTAACTGGGTTTAACATATGCGTTGAAGTCTGGATGTACCTACTTAAATGTTTCTTTCACAGAGGTGCATTTTTTATGATGCCCAGTGAAATGGAACCCTCTCTGAAAAAATACAATTTACACAATTCTATCACGCATGGTGATATACTCCAGATTTCGTAGTCCTTCATTTTTATTGTTGTTTTGGTGGCTCACAAATACAGATATAAAAATGGAAAAAAGTATCTCTACTTACAACATACCTGTACGGTGTACAATAATAGTAACAAAGAAAATGAATCAGTGACACACGGGCAGACAGACGGACGTAATGTTGTTATGTGTGTGACAGGAGGTGAGCCTGCGGCGGCGGCGGAGTCGGCGAGTGAGGCGGGCGCGCCAGAGAGCGGCACGCGAGCGCCCTGCCAAGCGTTGCAGTTCGCGTGCGCCGACGGGCTGCGCTGCGTGCCGCAGGACTGGCGCTGCGACGGCCGAGCGCACTGCGCGGACGCCTCCGACGAGCTGCACTGCAGTTTTCCCAACCGTAACCGTTACCTTTAAGTGCTATGCAAACATAAACTAACAAACACTTTTCTATCACTGACACATTCACCAGTTACACTTATCC
Source organism: Ochropleura plecta (assembly GCA_905475445.1). NCBI lineage: Eukaryota > Metazoa > Arthropoda > Insecta > Lepidoptera > Noctuidae > Ochropleura > Ochropleura plecta. The sequence goes on along the minus strand of FR997738.1, from coordinate 20,598,205 downwards.
ATTCATACTATTGAAGTATAGATGTACTTACGTAGCAAACTAGCTACGAGTATGTATTGTGTTATGCAGCTTGGATGGCGCAATGTCGCGGCGACGAATTCCGCTGCGCCGTTAGCAACTTCTGCCTGGCGCCGAGCTGGCGCTGCGACGGTGAGCCCGACTGCGGCGCGCACGACGCTTCCGACGAAGACCCCTACATGTGCCAGAAGGACTTCAAGTGCCCGGGCAACAGCGCGCGCTGCGAGACGCCGGTGGACGGCCAATTTTCGTGCGTGCCCATCGAGCAGTTCTGCGATGGCCAGCGCCAGTGCCCCGACGCCAGCGACGAGTGGGATATCTGCGACAACTGTGCGTACCACTATGTCGGCACATGGCTCTGGTGGTTGAGGTCCCGCATTTGCCAGCTAACGCGTCATGTTTCTGCGCAGTCACGGTGGCGCAGTGCGACGCGCTGCGCTGTGAACTCGGCTGCCGGGCCACGCACGCCGGGCTGGCGTGCTACTGCGAGGCCGGCTACGAGCCTGACGCGGCCGGGCGCTGCGTGGACACGGACGAGTGCGCATGGGAAGACGCGTGTGCGCAGCACTGCCACAACGCGCGTGGCTCGTACACGTGCGCGTGCGCACCTGGATACACGTTGCATGAAGACCGCCGCAACTGCGTGCCTGTCAATGGTGAGTGCAACGCATGGTATCAACCTGATAGGCAGTTTTAAGTTTAGAGTTTTTTTTAGTTAGATTTGTGTATTGGGCGCGCAACTATCAGCGTAACCGGAAGTTCTTAATATCCACAACATATATATCCCTACCAGGATACCCTGCCGGCGCCCGATGCAACTTGTGAAGCGTGGAAGGTTGGGGTTTTAGCTTGGCGTTCTACCGGGAACGCTGTTGTTTACGTTGCCTACCAATAATCAGGCTAAGAGATGTTAAAAATGGATGGTCAGGTACTCACAGGATGCTGGGAACCAGTAGATCACCACACATGTAACTAGCAGTTATATTTCACGGTATATTGCGTGCGCTCCGCGTGCGGTCGTCGATGAGGCGCATGGATGTGTGCCAAAATGGCGGTGTGTTTAAAATAGGTGCGAACGGAAGGGATTAAAACACATCCCAAAGCCTGTTCAGTCGGTAAAAACAAATATACCCACCTCTCTGCTTACTTATTAATTGGTCAATGAGTTACAATGTCCCGTCCTGTCACTTAATTATTCGTGCGCTGCGAAGGGAGACGCGTCAGCACTGTCCTGATTAACGCGCCGCGGAACAGAAGACTTCAGCCCCGAGGAAATACGTTCGGCCGGGGTGTGCACGTGCAGGTAGACGTGCAGAGGTGGATCGCGGCGCGTCTGCCAGATGTTGATAGGTGATGTGGGACCCGTAGAGATTCCGTCCCGTAGGTGTACGGTATTTGAAACCGGATCTAGAATACTGGAAATTAATGTCCACTGTCATAGCGTTATCAAAAAATAGGCTAATTAATTATCAAAATATCTACACTTGATATCTTAAGTATTTTTCTTTGTTTACATTTATTAAATTTAATTGAAGAAAACGTTAAATGCTAAAATACAACGTTACACCTGTGGCACAATTCCGGTCCACCTCCCACTATGAAGACTAGTCACACTAGGAAGAGACAACTATAGTGCATGTTATAGCCCGTTGGCCAGTAGAACATGGTACCTATAATGACAGAGTGAGTCAATATACTCAACAAACAAGTTCGTGTCGTACGTACATACGATGATGTCCTCGCGTCGGTGCTTCAGAGCCTGTGACGGAGCCGCTGTCGCTGATCGTGGTAACGGCGGGCGACGTGCGGCGCGTGTGGCCGGACGGGCCCGCGCGCACGCACAACCACTCCTTACCCGCCCTCAACGTGCGAGCGCTCGACTTTCTTTACGATAACCGGTACGTAAGGCCTCCGCCCCCCCCCCCCGCCCGACCCAGTCCCGCCGCGTTGATAACACGCTTACCGCGCCCGTGTGCAGGAGCGTCTGCTACGTGCACCACAACATTAGCAAGTCGGGCATCGTGTGCGTGGACGCGGACGACTTCAGTCGGCGCCGCGTGCTTGGCGTGCCTGCGCTGTTCCCTGACGTGAGCGGCGTGAGCCACCTGGCCGTGGACTGGGTGGCCGGCAACTGGTACGTGGTGGACGGCGGGCGCGAGGCGCTGTACGTGTGCGCGCGCGCGCTGAGTCCCTGCCGCCTGCTGCTGGACGCGGCGCTGGCCAAGGTCCACGGGCTGGCGCTGGACCCGGGCGCGGGCTTGATGTTCTGGACCGTGTGGGGCGCGTCGCCGCCGGGCGTGGAGCGCGCCAGCCTGGCGGGCGGCGCGCGCGCGCACGTCGCGGCGCTGCGCCTCGTGTACCCGAGCGCGCTGGCGCTGGATCCGGCGGCGCGCGCGCTCTACTGGGCCGACGCCTACCTGGACTGCGTGGAGCGCGCCGACTACAGCGGCGCGCGCCGCCGCACGCTGCGCCGCGGATACGCCGTGAGTTCACGACTCATCCTTCACCTCTGTCATTGAAAGACTAAACAGGGAGAAAAAAAGGCCCTGTCAAGGTCAAATTTTGAGTACGTTACCCAATATGAATAGATGTTGGTTTTGCGGCACGGTGACCTGATGTTTCGCTCGCACAGACACAAGAACTGCAACAAATCTCGGTGCTGGGCTCCGTGCTGTACCTGCCGGTGTGGCGCAACAGCAGCGTGGCGCTGGTGCCGCGCCTGGCGCGCGCGCCCCCGCCCCCGCCCCGCGCGCTGGCGCTGGACGCGCGCCCCACGGCCGCGCTGGTGTTCCACCGCCAGCGCCAGCCGCGCGTGCAGCACCCGTGCGCGCGCGACAACGGCGGCTGCGAGCACATCTGCATCACGGCGTACCAGCGCGGCGCGGCGCACGCGCACTGCGTGTGCCGGCACGGCTGGCGCGCGGCCGGGCGCGCGTGCGAGCGCGTGCACGTGGACGCGTACGTGCTGCTGGCGCGCGGCGCGCCGCCGCTGGTGCAGGCGCTGGCGCTGCGGCACGCGGGCTGGGAGGCCGCCGCGCCCGCCACGGACGCCGCGCGCCCCACCGCCGCCGACGCCGACACGCAGGCCGGCTACCTGTACTACTGCGACGTGCACCGCTACGAGATCGTGCGCCAGCGGCTGGACGGCAGCGGCCGCGAGGTGTTCGCGGGCCGCGACGTCGACAACTGCGAGGGCATCGCCGTGGACTGGATGGGTGAGTGCCGCGTCGCTCGCGCCGCGCGACCCTGTGACGCGCGACCCTGACGGCGCGGCGTGCGTGTGTTGCAGGCCGCAACCTGTACTGGACGGACGACGCGCTGGGCACGGTGAGCGCGGCGCGGCTGGACGCGCCCGGCGTGCGGCGCGTGCTGGTGCAGGAGCAGGACTACCACCCGCGCGCGCTGGCGCTGGACCCGGGCGGCGGGCGCATGTACTGGGCGGTGTGGGCGGCGCGCGGGGCGGGCGGGCGGCTGGAGACGGCGCGCATGGACGGCGGCGCGCGGCGGGTGCTGGTGGCGGCGGCGCTGCACTGGCCGGGCGGGCTGGCGCTGGCGGGCGGCGCGCTGTACTGGTGCGACACGTTCCTCAACAAGCTGGAGCGGCTGGTGCTGGGCTCGGGCGAGCGCCAGCTGCTGGCGGCCGACGCTCCGCACGCGCCGCTGCTCAAGCCTTACGGACTGGCTGTCTACGAGGGTGAGCCACGCGTTATACTTTATTTCAAATCCAACTATTACAGGTAGGAATCTGTCAAGAAACTACCGGGAAAACATTAATAATACATAAAAGTTAGTCTATCCATCTAGGTCGCCAAATTAGCAAAAAATTAAATTTGCGTTTGTATTTCGTATATAAAATAGCATGTAGGTTCTTTATAGATTACAACCTTTTATTTTATACTAGCTTTTGCCCGCGGCTTCGCTTGCGCTAAATTCAGGATAACATCTGACGATACGGTTGGCGTAGTGGCTGAGCGATCGACTGCTGCGCTGCGTGTCGCGGGTTCAATTCCCGCACGGAACAAATATTTGTATGACCTGCAGATAGTTGTTTCGGGTCTGGCTGTTTGTGCATGTGAGTTTAAATGTTTGTAAACGCACCCATGATAAAGAAAGCCTAGTGTGTTAAGCCAACTATCTCTGTACCAAAATTCATCAAAATCGGTTTAGCCGTTAAGGCGTGAAGACGTAACAAACAAACAAACTCACTTTCGCTTTTATAATATTGGTAAGGATTAAAATGACAAATACAACTACATATCCGTAATATCCGGATAGTGAAGGAAGCAAAATCCGGCTTTGAATAATGGCAGATATTCGGCTAATACGGATATTCGGATTGCAAGCCCTGAGCTCGACGCCTACAATAGGGCCGCCGGCGCCGGCGCCGATACGTTCGAACTGTTGAATGCTGTAGCACTGAGCCGCACGGTGTGACCTCTCCCGCAGGCGCCGTCATCTGGAGCGAGCACGGCACGGGCGCGGTGCGGCGCCGGGACGCCGACGGCAACGTCACGGAGCTGTACCGCCTGCCGCCGCCGCTCTACGACCTCAAGCTCGTGTCCGACACCGAGCGCCAGGGTGAGTCCGCGCCCCGCCCCTCACTCTCCCATGACCCGCCCCTCACTCTCCCGCGTGACCCGCCCCTCTCGCTGCGCAGGTCACAACCAGTGCTCGCTGAAGAATGGCGGCTGCGCAGAGCTGTGCCTGGCCGTGCCGGGGGGCCGCGAGTGCGCGTGCGCCGACGGGCGCGAGCCCGCCCCGGGCGCGCCGCACGCCTGCGTGCCCGCGCGCGCGCCGCGCCCCCGCCCGCCCTGCCCGCCCGCCACCTTCAGCTGCCAGCACGGGTGAGTACTCCCAGGTCCTCACACCACGACCGGAAACAGTCACTCATTTGACGAAGAGGTGTTTATTAAAAGAGCCGTGTACAGTGATGGCGATTATGCGCAGCTGTAGTTTTAGTGTGACAAGTTAGTGATATAGTGTGACGCGACAGGCGCTGCATCGAGGAGCAGTTCGTGTGTGACGGCGACCTGGATTGCCCGGACGGCTCGGACGAGGACTCGTCACCCACCGGCCCTTGCGGTGAGTAGCGTCACAGTACACCGGCGGCGAACGAGCACACGACACACGACACCACTGACCCATGCTTACCTTCGCAGCGAACACCACGTGCGGCGAGGAGCAGTTCATGCGCTGCGACATCAACCGCTGCATACCCAACTCCTGGATCTGCGACGGACAGAAAGGTGAGCGGACGAGCCCGGTGAGTAGACACACACACACGCACACACTGACACGCACGTGTTGCAGACTGCAACGACGGCGCAGACGAGGGCGCGGCGGCGTGCTCGCGCACGTCGTGCCGCGCGCAACAGTTCCAATGCGCGACGTCGCGGCGCTGCATCCCGCTGTGGTGGCGCTGCGACGGCGCGCCCGACTGCGGCCGCGGCGACCGCAGCGACGAGGCCGACTGCGCCGCGCAGCCCTGCAGCGCCGCCATGTTCCCGTGCGACAACGGCGCCTGCCTGCCCTGGGACTACTACTGCGACGGGCGCGCCGACTGCGCCGACGCCAGCGACGAGCGCGCCTGCGCCGGCACGTCGGCCGCGCCCCCGGCCCCGGCCCCGCCCCGCGCGCAGCACCCGCACCGCCAGGGGTGAGTATCGTGCTCGAGTGGCGGCCCGCTCGCTCGCTGCAGCCGCTCGATACTACTCGATATTGTTGTGGTTTGTGGTACAGGAAGCCTCACATCGACAACGGCCTGTGTGAGGAGCACGAGTTCCAGTGCAACAACACCGAGTGTATCAGGCAGGAGTTCCGCTGCGACGCGCACGTAGACTGCCTGGACGGCTCCGACGAGGTGGAGTGCGGCGACACGAGCAGCACGAGCACGAGCACGAGCACGACGGCGGTGCCGCTGCTGGAGGACGCGTGCCCGGCGCCCGCGCTGCGCTGCGACAACGCGACGCGCTGCGTGCCGCTGCCGCAGCTGTGCGACAACATCGCTGACTGCGCGGACGGCGCCGACGAAGCGGACCGCTGTGGTAACTACCCCTCCCCCGCACACACGCGAGGCGCAGGCGGCTATGATTCCTTCACATTATTAATTCATTCACCATGTCGTCGTCAGAAGACGAAGACGTACTCGCACTGATACAAGTTCTTAATTTAAATAGAAGAAGATTTTGGGTTGGTATTTGGGTTTTTTACCGGCGGTTAATGGCGGTGGAGTCGTGGCTTGGGCACACTTGAGTGCCCCTCCTGCGCCTGCACCTCGCCCCCACCCCGCCTTCACCTCGCCTCCACACGCCATCACTTCGTCTCCGCCCCGCCCTCACCTCGCCCGCGCCGCAACTCTTGTGTATGAGCGCACTGCCATTCATTTGTAAAGAAAATCTTGTTGCGGCGTGCCTCTCATGCGCCCGCGCCTCAACTGCACTTCGACTCGGCGGGCCCGTGTGCGCGTGCCCGGCATGCACTCCGCTAGATAGTGTGTTGTATTGCAGGCGAGCCCATGTGCGCGCTGTCGGCGTGCTCGCACGCGTGCCACGCCGCGCCGGGCGGGCCCGTGTGCGCGTGCCCGGCCGGGCTGGCGCTGGCGCCCGACGCCGCCACGTGCGCGCCGCGCGCCGCGTGCGCGTGGGGTGCGTGCGCGCACTCCTGCGCCGCCACCAAGACGGGCCACAAGTGCACCTGCGACGCCGGCTACCGCCTCGCGGACGACGGCTTCAGCTGCAAGAGCACCGGTCAGTGAAAACAAAGAAAACGTTTCAAACTCTATACTGTGATTAATACTCTTTAAATGAAATGAAATGCAAATGCAAAGGCGATGAAAATTGGGACTAGAACTCCGCCCGTGTCTTCGTCCTCCGATGAGTTTCAACTGCCTTTCAACCCATTGATTGGAGATTATTTATTAATCACTAGCTTTCGCCTGCGGCTTCGCCCGCGATAAATTCGGGATAAGACAGTTCCCCTTTCCTGATTTGCACGTACCTGCCACATGTAGTTTTTGCCCTAGCGCCTTATTTATTGTAATAGCAATGCTAAGTTTTTCCTTTTTTTTCCTTATTTTTCACTCTTTTTAAAAAAAAATAGCCTATGTCCGTCTCCTGGGTTCCAACTATCTCTGTACCAAAATTCATCAAAATCGGTTTAGCCATTTAAGCGTGAAGAGGTAACAAACAAACTCACTTTCGCTCTTATAATATTAGTAAGGATTACGACCTCTATTGTTTGCTTAAAGAAGTATTTGTGTCAACAAAATTTAATAAATAATATAAACGTTTTTCCAATAAAAAAATTCCTTGTGTGTACAGCTCCGAGCTCCGTGACAAATTAAAATTCTTGACATACGTACTACATTGAGCTAAAAACCTATGTAGTAAGACATGGATCTTTTAGGTCAATGTAAAATAATGTTATTCAGCCGCATCTGGTTACACTTGAATCGACCCAAACATTGTTTGATTTCTCAGATGATGAGATAGATTATTCAATCGACTTCAAAAAAAGGAGGAGTTTCTCAATTCGACTGGATGTTTTTGTATATTTGTTGCGCGAAATCTCCATCAATTGTGGGCCGGTTTTCAAAATCCTTTTTATAATCGAACGGGTATACCTACTCCTGAAGGGTTCTAAAATCAATTTTATCAATAAATAAATAAATGTTTTTTCTTGTAATGAATGTGGATGTTACGCATAGATCTTTTAGTAGGAATGGAAAATGAATTCTCGATAAGAATTTGTATGATTTACCATTGTATCACAACTAAAAAGACGAACAATAATATGTTTACTATCGGAAGTCAGTTTAAACAAAATCGACGAAACAAACAAAAGTCCACGTAATGATTGTTTTTTTTATCTTTCTCTCCCCTTTTATCCCCTCTTTCTCTCCCTTTTCTCACTTTTTTTATGCGCCTATGTCCGTCTCCAGGGTCTCAACAATATCTGTACCAAAATTCATTAAAATCGATTTGGCCATTTAGCCGTGAAGACGTAACAAACAAACAAACTCACTTTCGCTTTTATTTATTTACCGCACGGGGGGAGGGGGGGGGGGTATACGTGGTGCTGTGAGTAAGGTGAAGGTGTGAGTGACTGCAGACGGGACGACGCCGCTGCTGGTGTTCAGCAACCGGCACGAGGTGCGCGGCGTGTCGCTGCCGGCGCTGACGGCGCGCGCGCTGGTGTCGTCGCTCAAGAACACCATCGCGCTGGACTGGCGCCGCGACCCCGCCAGCGGCGAGGTGCAGCTCTACTGGACCGATGTCGTCGACGACAACATCTACCGCGGCACCATCGTCGGCAATGGTGAGCGGACCTTCTCTCTCGCTGTCGTATTTTTCATTGTGGTCGACGACCATACAGCCCGTAGATTAGGGGTCTACGGGCTGTTTGATATATTGTTCCAAACCAATTTTGTCAACTACGCGAAGCTGGCGAGGTAAGCGGGGTACTGCATACTGATTGGCCCTACCAAGGACATAAGCTAGAATAAGGGATGGAACAGATTAAAAATAGAACACGAACATATCGATATCTATCCAAACAATTATTATCAAAATTATACTTTTTTAATTTTGCTTTTCCTCTCATATTTACATATTTCTTAAAAAAAAAAAACATAAAAACAATCATTTAAAAATATAAAAATAGGCCTACATGGGCACACTTATAAAACGTCGAGAGAAGGTGCACGGTTCGGGTTGGTCATTTCCGATGGAGAAGAACCGGCAAGAATTTAATAACATGGTGTACGTGTAGGTTTAATGCTTAATTTTTATATGTTGTAAGCAGCTCTGAGCGGAATCGAGGCGGTGGTGCGGCAGGGGCTGTCCACGGCCGAGGGGCTCGCCGTGGACTGGGTGGCCGGCAACCTGTACTGGGTCGAGAGCAGCCTGCACCAGATCGAGGTAACGTTGGGCAGCGACGAGTCGGAGTGCGCGTCTCGTCGCCGCGGCGTCTTTAGCCTGTATGTATGTGTGTGTGTGGGCGGCAGGTGGCGCGGCTGGACGGACAGTACCGGCGCACGCTGATCGCGGGCGACATGGACAGCCCGCGCGCCATCGCCGCCGACCCGCGCGACGGCTACCTGTTCTGGAGCGACTGGGAGCAGGCGGCGCCGCGCATCGAGCGCGCGTCGCTGGCCGGGCGCGCGCGCGTCGTGCTGGTGCGCGTGGACGCCGTGTCGGACGGCGCGTGGCCCAACGGGCTGGCGCTGGACTACCGCGCGCGCCGCCTGTACTGGGTGGACGCGCGCTCCGACTCCGTGCACACGACGGACTACGCGGGCGCCGACCACCGCGAGGTGCTGCGCGGCCACGCCAAGCTGTCGCACCCCTTCGCCATCACGGTGTTCGAGCAGCACGTGTACTGGACGGACTGGCGCTCCAACAGCGTCGTGCGCGCCGGCAAGTGGAACGGCAGCGACGTGACCGTCGTGCAGCGCACGCTCACGCAGCCCTTCGACCTGAAGGTGGTGCACCCGTCGCGCCAGCCGGCGGCCGCGCGCAACCCGTGCGCGCGCGGCGGCGGCTGCTCGCACCTGTGCCTCATCCACGCGCCCGACACGCGCGTGTGCGCGTGCCCGCACGTCATGCGCCTCGCGCCCGACGCCGTCACCTGCGAGCGTACGTACCCACCCACACTATACTTTTATTGCTATTTAACACTTTATCAACCAGGAGAACATCCTCACATACATACATATGTACCTATAGAAAACCCATTGTGGTTACGCTACGTGTAAATAATAAATTATTTTATTGATAAATAATCTTCCCTTCATAGTATTTGTTTGTGGCCGACATTTGGGCCCCATGTGATTACCAGTGACATTTTTTACTTTTACTATAAATGTTTCAGCATCTTTCTGAACACGGCTAATTTATTTCTTTTATAAGTCTTTAAGCTGACATGGTTACATATTGTAATTAACACTTGAAACGGGATATTTACTATGTTTATTATTTGTACCGAGATTCCGATATTTCGGCGATGTTGCAAACGCCATGATCACGGATGAACATGTAAGTGTACCTACAGTGTACGGTACGTATGTAAAGAGGGGTGATGAGTCATGTAAATAAAACGACTGTTCCGGCGAGCGCTAGTACACGACTGAGAAAATGGATAATCATTTATTTCGATGTAATAATTATTTGCTTACGCACAAACACATCGCCGAAATATCGGAAACTCGGTACAAATAATAAACATGGTAAATATCCCGTGCGGAGTGTTAATTACAATATTTCTTTTATGTCTTATTTTTAACATTTTTGAATGGAATCCTACACCCTGCTTGGACCCTTTATCTTGGAAACGCGGGGGTATCGAGTTATAATAAATACCAAATACTGAAGTCTGCAATCTCTTCTAGCTCTACGCAATCAAAAGTTGACGCTACTCCTATACATTCGCAACTGGTTGCTAATCACACACATCCTGTACAGCCGCCTTCGATACCACTGTAGCTTGAGAGGCTTTATGTCCCACAGCGCACGAGAAGGTGCTGCTGATCGGGCGCGCGGGCGAGATCCGCGGCGTGGACCTGGAGGCGCCGCTCGTGCACATGATCCCCACGGTGTCGGGCCCGCACGTGACCGCGCCCGCCAGCCTCGCCTTCGTGGCGGCCGAGCAGAGCATCTACTGGGCCGACAGCGAGACGGGCGAGCTGAAGCGGGCCGCGCTCACGGGCGGCGGCGCGCGCGTGCTGGCCGACGCCGGCGTGGACGCGCCGCGCGGCTTCGCGCTGGACTGGGCCGCCGGCGTGCTGTACTACGCGGCCGGCGGCGCGCTGCTGGCCGCGCGCACGCCCGGCACGCACGCGCGCGCGCTGCGCCCGGCGCGCAACGTGTCGGCGCTGTGCGTGGACCCGCGCCGCGGCCGCCTGTACTGGGCGGCGCGCGAGCCCGACGCCGAGCGCCTGCGCAGCGCCACGGGCGCGGCCGAGCGCGAGCGCGTGCTGCTGGACTCGCGCCGGGAGCCGCGCCTGGCCGGCGTCACCAGCATGTGCGTGGACCTGGACGCGGACCGACTCTACTGGGTCAACGCCGGCTCCGACACCATGATGTACCTCGACGTCGCGACCGGCCGACTCACCACGGCAAGTAGTGGCCGGCAGACGAGTGTGTGTTGCGCGACACGTGTAGCTGGCGATCGAATGCAATGTGGTGGTGTTCCAGCTGGAGACGGAGGCTCGCGCGCGGCCCACGGCGCTGGAGGTGTACGGCGGCGAGGTGCTGTGGGCGGACGCGGCGGACGGCAGCGTGCGCGCGTGCGACAAGGAGCGCTGCGCGCCGGCGACTGCGCGACTGCTGCGCAACAACACCGGTCAGTGCGTCCGCGTCCACATCCACAGCGAGCCGGCACTAACACATCAGCCGCACTTTTTGACAGAACTTAATTATTTAAACAAATTCCAAGTCGCAAGTAAGTAAGTAACGTAAGCTGTGACCGCAGAGGGCGTGCTGTCTCTGCGCGTGTACGACGCGGGCACGCAGCGTGCAGTGCGCGGCGCGTGCGCGCTGCGGGCGCGGCCGTGCGCGCACCTGTGCCTGGCCGTGTCCGACGCGCACAGTGAGTGCCGCTGCGCCACCGGCTACGACCAGCACGGAGACAACTGCACCGGTACGCCACGCCACTGTCATTGTCAATGATCTTTGATTGATTTGATTTGATGCTTACGACTGTGATCCCTGAAGAGTTCAGAGAGACAGAGGTAGTACAGCCACATGTCGCCAGTTATGTTTAAGTTCCATGTAATAGGAGGCGAGCCTATTGCCTTCAACTTGTCGCATATACAATCTGTGGCTGCTAACAAAAAATCCAATAAAAAAATTCTCGACACAAAAAATAAAACTGAAATATTTTATTTCACATAGGCACTTAAAAAGGCTAGACGCTCCATGATTAATCTTTTAAAATGATTTGGTCTAACAATGTTGTTGTTACAGTATTAGTACTTAAGTATGAGAGGACAGCGTAGGCCCGACATCAAGTCATTACTTAGTTTACAAAATATGATAAAAAGTTAACAAGTCTCTCACTCTCTCTTTAAATAAAGAGCAACAAAATTATATGGAGGTAAGGTACGTAATATGTAATATGGTCGAGTGTTCGCAGCCGTGGACGAGGTGGTGGTGTACTCGGTGAGCTGGGAGCTGCGCGGGGCCGCGCTCAACGCCACCAACGAGACGCAGGTACCACACGACACGGGCCTCTGTTCTATATATAGTGATTCTCTTTGTTCATGACATGACACAAGACGAGTCTGTGCTGCAGGAGCAGGACCCGCGCGGGCTGCTGCCGCCCGTCCCGCAGCTCAGCATGGCGTCCGTCATCGACTACGACGCGGGTGAGTGTGCGTGCGGTGTGGTCCGGTGCGGCGCGGTGACGTCATGCCGGGCGGCGTCTAATGTTGTCGTGTGACGTGTGTGCAGAGGGCGAGTGGATGTTCTGGGTGGACTCGGAGGCGGCGGAGGTGTGGCGCGTGCGGCGCGACGGGTCGGCGCGCACGCGCGTGGCGGGCGCGGGCGGCGCGGGGGGCGCGGGGGGCGCGGGCGCGGCGGACTGGCCGGCCGCGCTGGCCGTGGACTGGCGCGCGCGCAACCTGTACTGGTCGGACCCGCGGCGCGCGCTGGTGCTGGTGGCGCGGCTGGACGGCGCGCACCGCTACGTGCTGCTCGACACCGACCCGCTGGCCGTCACCTGTGAGCTGCGGCCGCGTGCCTACGACGTCTGTATGTATGCGTGCCAGGTCCGTTAGGTAGCGTGTTGCGTTGCAGCGATGGCGGTGGACCCGGTGGGCGGCTGGCTGTTCATGGCGGGCGGCGGCTGGATCCAGCGCGCGCGGCTGGACGGCTCGCAGCGCGACCTGCTGTACAACGGCTCGGCCGTGGCGGACGTGGCGCTGGACGCGCGCACGCAGCACGTGTACTGGGCGGAGGCGCTGGCGGCCGTGCTGTGGGTGGCGCGCTACGACGGCTCGGCGCGCGCGCAGCTGGCCCGCTTCGCGCCGCAGCGGCACCACCCGGTGGCGCTCGCGGTCTACAACCGCACGCTGTACTGGCTCGACACGTGAGTGCACGCGGCACGCTCCGCCACTTCGCTCCGTCGTGCATCATGTATATTTGCTTCATCTATACGTCTGTTCACATCTGGTCACAGCACGGCCAACCGCGGCGCAGTGTTGGCAGCTCCGCTCAGCAACGTGTCGGACTACCGCGTGCTGCGCGACAACATCGGCGACAGCCTCAAGGACATCACGGTAACGTGCACGCGTGCCCGTCGTGCTAGCACAGCGGCGCGGCGGACACGGTTGTATGAAGTGGTCGTTGTCCGCAGATCTGGTCGCGGACAGCGCAGCGCTCGGCGGGCGGGGGCGCGGAGGGCGCGGAGGGCGCGGGGGGCGCGGGGGGCGCGGGGGGCGCGGAGGGCGCGGGGGGCGCGGCGTGCGGCGCGGGGGCGCGCTGCGAGGCGCTGTGCTTGTTCGACGGCGAGAGCGCGCGCTGCGCCTGTCCGCACGGCCGCCTCGCGCCCAACGGACGGAACTGCACGCGTCAGTACACTCCCCTCCCCTCCCTCCCCACACACATACATCCACACACACACTCATGCTTTGTCTCTGTCTTTAGCGTATGACTCGTTTCTGATGTACTCGCGTGTCACCGAGATCGACAGCATCCACCTGCAGGACGAGAAGGACCTCAACTCTCCATACAAACCTATCGAGAACAAGTAAGCATGCTACTTATCTCGCGTCCGGCATGACTAGCCGATACTGAGCGCGCATGTGTGTGTGCAGGGAGCTGATGCGCAACGCGATCAGCCTCGCGTACTGGTACGAGGAGTCGCGCCTGTTCTACTCGGACATCCAGCGCGGCTCCATCAACACGGTGCACTTCAACGGCTCCGGGCACGAGGTGCTGCTCGAGCGTGAGTAACTGTACTGTGACAGTGACACATGACGATGACGCCACGCCGCGCGCCCAACACTGTTTTTACAAGACCATTTTTCGGTCATTGCTTTTTTAGTAGAAAAACTGCTAGCCTTAGTCTTTTTAATACAAGAATTGGTATTCTCGCTTAACCAACATGTTTAGTTTTTGAACAACATATTTTTGAAAATTTAATTTTAAACCGGGCATTTAGAAAAACTAATATTTATCTAAAACTAAGACCTGTATGGAATTATGGTGTTAGAAACATCGACGACGTGTCTTATGCTGCACATATTGGAGCATTAATGAAACCCGAAACTTTGTTAGATTTGGATTATTAGGAGATTTTTTTATTTTATATTATTCTCCAAAATTCCGGCGTATTGGGATAAGTTATTTAAACTAAAATTATATTCATAATTTTCCGTACATACCATATAAATAACAAACCCCATTTGTATGGAATCTAGAAACCACAATCTGTTCCGTATGCGTCTATAGGGTTGCCACGTGTCACGATATTAACTTATATCCGGACCCGACTGAAATAATCTGAGATTTAATTTCCCTACTTTCTAATAAATAATATTAATTCAACAAAATGCGGATTTTTTATAAAACACTTTTTTTTTATAAAACAGTTTGTTTTTTCTATTTTTGGTGTGCAATAAAGTATATTCTATTCTATTCTATTCTATTTAAAAGTGGCGCCCCTGGCATAAATTGCAAATTTCGAATAACTTTTAGATTCCATGGAATTGAGGTTTGAAATTAATGTATTATGTACAAGAAATGATGAATATCATTTAAGTTTTAATTAAAACTAAACATGCTATTAAAATGGTCTTCATAAAACACTGCGTGCCTTGGCGCGTGCGTGTGTGCAGAGGTGGGCGCCGTGGAGGGCATGGTGTTCGCTCGCGCGGACGGCGTGCTGTACTGGACGTGCAACAGCGGCGCCGCCATCCGCGCCGCCGGCGTGGGCGCGGGGGCGCGGGGGGCGCGCGCGGGGGCGCGGGGGGCGCGCGCGCGCACCGTGCTGCGCCTGGCGCCGGGCGCGCGCCCGCGCGGCCTGGACTACGAGCCGTGCGAGCGCCGCCTGTACTGGACCAACTGGAACGAGTCGCGGCCGTGCATCCAGCGCGCGTACGCGTCGGGCCGCGCGCTGCAGACCGTGGTCAACACGCACATCCTCATGCCCAACGGGCTGGCGCTGGACCACGCCGCCAAGAAGATCTACTGGGCCGACGCGCGCCTCGACAAGATCGAGCGCATGCACTACGACGGCTCCCATCGACACGTGAGTGTACACGCTAAACAAGAACACTCATCGTTCCTTGTTGCATGCATGTATGAAAAGTGTGAAAGTGTAAAGTTGGAATTCGCCTGGCCAACGCCGACGCTGACGCCAACGCCGACGCCGCCTGTACTAGTAGTAAACGTGCATGTAATATTTTCTTCACGACTATGTTCTTGGCAGGTAGTCAGGTCAACTCAAACTCAAAGCATTTATTTCAATTAGACCATTACAGGCACTTTTGAATGTCATAAAAACAAGAACAAAAAAATGATGCTGCTACAGTCCCAGTCACAAGACATAATAACTTATGAAAGTACTGTAGTTGCCCATTCCAAAGCGTAGATCTCTATGGAGAAGAATGGGCAAGAAACTCCATGGACACTCTTTTAAATCATAATATTTATAAAATCATGGATGCAGTATTAATTTATTCTAAAATATAGAGAGAAATACTCTAGTACTCCAAACAAGCTGTTTGCAATATACCCCACGCTATATTTGAGTCAGTGATGGAAGATGCTATATCAGGATTTATTTATATAAGTGTATTATTTGTATGTATGTTAGTTTTATGATTGATAATTTAAAAAAATCCTGTTTAGCCTTTTCTATACACTGTGTCTATATATCTCATCCAACTTTGTTCTCGCAGCTCTGCTGGAAGAAATTTCTAACGAAATAAGCAGTACCTTTGTGCTCTCCTGTCTTAATGCAGTGTCCTGTCATGTGTTGTGTGTGTTCTGAAATCAAATCTAAATCATTTATTTCAATTAGACCATTACAGGCACTTTTGAATGTCATGAAAACAAAAAAAAATATGCTGCTACAGTCCCAATCACAAGACATAATAACTTGTGAAAGTACTGTAGTTGCCCATTCCAAAGCGTAGATCTCTATGGAGAAGAATGGGCAAGAAACTCCATGGACACTCTTTTAAATCATAATATTTTTACAACACATCATGGATACATCATTCATGTTGTGATTATAAATACATGTGAGAACGATGTAGAAAAACGAGCACATTAAGAGCGTCCAGAGTAAAAGCAAAAACAAGAGTTTAATAGATAAATTAATTAATTAAAACAAACCGTGGCGGCTAATAGATGACCAGTCACAACTGACAGCGCTCGTTCACGAACATGACGCATATATCAGCCCCATTCAGCTCAACCATTTTGAAGGGAACTAAATGTCCCGACATACTGACACGCCACCATCAGCGAGACCAGCACCACGGCACCAGGGCAAACGTCGAGTCAATTAAATTACATAGTACTCACACATGGGCATTACAATAAATTATACAATATTAGGAAATTGAGTCCATACAATGCAAATATAGTCTTACAATCTTCTACAGCTGCCACAATAACTTCAGACGCTGATCAATTAGTTCGCCCCTATGGTTGTGGAGCAGGACCGGTATAATATTGAGCCAAGCATTTATATCATTAATGTAATCCCCCAATTTATAATATGCTTGCCAACATAGTGTGCGTTTAATACAAGATTTAAACTTCGATTCATTCAATAAATGCTTATCAATATTTGTGGAAAAAATGTTGATCCAGTCTAGGACCACCTGGGTGTATAATCGTAGAATAGTCAGAGATCGCAACCAAAGTCGTCCGTGACATGCGTGCGCGCAGGTGGTGACGCGCGCGGGCACGGAGCACCCGTTCGACGTGGCGGTGAGCGGGCCCTGGGTGTTCTGGACGGACTGGCTGGCGCGCGGCGTGTTCCGGGCCGACAAGCGGGCCGGCGGCGCCACCGCGCTGCGCCGCGACGTGCCGCGACCCATGGCCATCGTCGCCGTGGCGCCCGCGCACCAGACCTGTGAGTACGGCGCCGGCCGCGGACCGTGCTCGCCCAGCCGTCGCGCGTCGGTCCGACTCACTGCTGCTCTTGTGCGCCAGGCTCGGCCGACCCGTGCGCCGTGCTGAACGGCGGCTGCGCAGAGACGTGCACGGCGGACGCGCACGGCGCGGCGGCGTGCGCGTGCGGCGAGGGCCGCGCGCTGGCGCCGGACGGGCGCGCGTGCGGCGCGGCGGCGGCGGCGTGCGCGGCCGGGCGCTGGGCGTGCGCGGAGGGCGCGTGCATCCCGGCCGAGCTGGTGTGCGACGGCGTGCCGCACTGCAGCGACGCGCCCACCGCCAGCGACGAGGACCTGTACTACTGCAGTCAGTACACTTACCTACATCTCATATTTCTTCATTCTGTTGCCGTTGTTTATATATGTAGTGGTGATTTTCGTCCAAAGAACACGTTATTGTTACTTCCAGCTTTTTATTACAATGTATCAAATGAATTGTACAGCATTTGAATGTATTCTTTACATAGACAAACACTCTTAAACCGCCGCCGTCGGGGGATTAATTTTTCATAAAACAGAAATTCTCTTTTCAGCCCAAATAAACTTGTACGGTCTCATCGCCGTACATTTTTATTGCTTACTCGTCAACCTACTTTCGGCCAACGATGCGCCTCATACTGTCGCATAATAAAATAACATGACGGACGAATTCCAATGTAGTGAACTTATAACTCGGTAGCTATCAACAACTAAGAGAAATAATCGCCTTCCACCGTTGTAACTTACATTAACTTAAATATACTCAACTTGTGTATTTTAGTGGAAAAGTGTTTCTCTATACTAACTCAACTTAAAAATCTTCACGACAAATCAGTGTACGGAGTTAACTACTTACAACCCGTACATTTATGGTCCTTCGAGCCTTTGTGTATTTTGTGTGTTTGTGTCTTTGATACGGTAGCGAATCGGTTCAATTGGTCTCCCACAAGCGGGTCGCCCCAGTTGGATTGAGAAGGCGCATATACCTGATCAGAGTACAGGCATATTGAATACTGGAAGAAACTTAAATAACTAGAAGAATCTTCAACTACTGGAAGAACTTTCAACTAACTACTAGAAGAACTTCAACAACTAGAAGCTCTTCAACCACTGGAACCAACTACACCAGCACAGCATTCGTCAACTGGAAGAACCTTCCGTAATCAAGATGAATAAGCTGTCACTACAATCAGCTTGTTTTGAAAACATCAAAACATTATGCAACAACTATAACAAGGATAGCAAGACAAGAAAAACAAAGGAATATTTGAGCAAGCGGCTGTCGTCTTTAGAAGCTCAATGGGTGGATTTTAACTCACGACATGCACTACTGTCGCAAGAAATCGAAGATAAAAACATTAACTATTTTATGGACGATGTCTACGGTAAGACAAAAATCATGTACGAAACAACTAAAGCCGACATGGTAAAACTCTTGCAAGCTACTGAGGAGAATGTGAAATTTGACCTATCAGACTTGTCGGCGGGAGAATCTGATGAGAAGACAAAGACTTTACTGACTCAACAGGAATGTAACTTTAAGGCCCTTGATCGAGCTATGGGTAAAATTGATTTTGACAACTTAAGTGAAAAATGGGAACTTGACGATTACTTGTCAATCTTGAAGTCGAAGTGGGAGCGTATTGACAGCACTCATTGGGAACTAGAAGCCTTACTAAAAGGCTCGAAAAACACGTACCATGAAATGTTCAACAGCATGGAAGCCAAATATGATGAAGCGAGGAAACGACTGAAAAGCAAGATGTGGTCCACCGCTCATCATCAACAATCAGCACCAAGAATCGAGATTCCAGAGTTTTCGGGCCACTACAACAAATGGATATCTTTTAAAGATCTTTTCCTTGAAACGATTCATAAAAACCCGACATTAAATAAGGCTCAAAAAATGCAACATCTAAAAACCAAGCTGAAAGGTGAAGCAGAAAGACTGGTGCAACACTTGAGCATCAGCGCCGACAACTACTCTTCATGTTGGGCGATACTGACTCAACGTTACGACAACCGTCGACTACAGTTCTCATCCTTTATGAACACAATGCTGCAGTTGCCTGTAATACATAAGCCAGACGCTTATAACTTGAAGAAGCTGCATGACGTAACAACGGAATGTCTGAACGGCCTAACAAACATTGGCTTTGACATAACTAGTTGGGACCCCATGATTGTGCACTTGATGGCACAAAAACTAGACTGTGGGACCTACAATGAGTACATAAAGAGTTTGCATGATAATAGAGAAGTGCCAACACTGCAAGAATTTCTGGTGTTCTTGGAAAATCAGTTCACGGCGTTTGAAACCATGAAAAGTTCCAAGAAAGACTCACAGAGCTCAGAGGAGGCAGCTGGGACTAAAAAACATGTTTCTCGAAATTACGAGCATAAGAAATGGCATCCGAAAACTTACCACACTTCATACGGGCAATGCCCTCTTTGCAAAAACAATCATGTTTTGATGCAATGTCCGCAGTTTATTGACTCGGATACAAAGCAACGAAACAGCACAGTTGCGAAATTGCGTCTATGCAAAAACTGTCTGTTTCGACACGAAAACGAAACTTGCAATTCTGCGAAAACTTGTAAAGAATGCAATATGAAGCATCATACGCTATTGCATTATAGGAAATCTAATAACAAAACAACAAACTCAACGAGTACTGAAAACCAACGTTCAGGTCAACGACCATCGAAAGAAGCTGAAACACCGAGTTCCAATCATCTATCTGCCAACGAGATGGAAGTTTTACTCACAACTGTCCAAGTTAAGGTCAGGACAATAGATGGGACTTACATAAACCTTCGTGCGCTTGTAGATCAGGGCTCACAAGTCAACCTGATTACTGAAAATGCAGCACAACTTCTGAGACTACCAAGGAACAAACTAACTGCGAAGATATCAGGGGTTGGATCTGTCTCAGGCGACTGTAAGGGACGACTAAGCGTAACATGCAAATCAATCCATTCGGAGTATACTTTCAACGCTGAAGCTTTGATTATGAAGAAATTAATCAACAAACTGCCGAACAACACATTTGAACGACCAGATTGGTCCTATTTGAAAAACTTAAAACTAGCAGACCCTGAATTTAATATTTCGAGGTCTGTTGACATTCTATTTGGAGCTGACGTTTATGCCGAAATTATCCAGGACGGAATACTAAAAGGCGCCCCAAGGTCACCCGTTGCGCAACAGACACAACTGGGATGGATTTTGTGTGGAAAACTAGAAACTTTTAATTGTAACGTCACCCTCTTAGACTTGACTGAAATAACAAAATTTTGGGAGAGTGAAGATGTCACTATAAAAAACGCTGATCGAGCACAAGAGGATCAGTGTGAAACTTACTATAAGGAAACGACTCGCCGTGATTCAGATGGAAGATACATTGTGAAGATGCCCTTACGTCCGGATTATCAAAATAAGATCGGAACATCGAAAACTATCGCAGTATCACAATTGCTACAGCTGGAAAGAAAGTTTCAAAGAAATGGTAGACTTGAGCTGTTATACAAAAACTTCCTTAAGGAATATCTAGAGTTGGGCCATATGAAACTAGCAAATCCCATTCCTTCTTCAACTACTGAATGTTTCTTACCACACCACGGAGTACTTCGAGAAGAGTCTACTACTACAAAACTCAGAGTCGTCTTCAATGCATCTCAGAAAACTAAAACGGGATACAGCCTGAACAGCCTACAAGAAAAAGGCCCCAACCTACAAAAAGATATCCAAGAACTTATCATAAAATGGAGAACTTACAAATACGTGTTTACAGCTGACATCGAAAAAATGTACCGATGCATTTGGCTGTCTGAGGAACAACGACAATTGCAAAAAATTGTTTGGCGACCTACTACGTTAGATAAATTGCAAGAGTATCAACTTTGTACTGTTACTTACGGCACTAAGTCCGCACCGTGGTTAGCCATGAGAACGATCAAACAACTTGCCTATGATGATGGTTACAAATACCCCATGGCTGCCAAAGTACTACTAAACGAAGCATACGTCGATGACGTCATCAGCGGCCACAACTCACTGAATGCGGCCCAAGAACTCCAAACATCGCTTATCGAAATGTTAAAAGGAGCCGGGATGAACTTACGCAAGTGGTCCAGTAACGAACCAACATTGTTAAAAAACTTAAGGGATGACCAGATTTCAAGCAAAATTACTTTTGATTTCAAGCAGGAAGAATCAATGAAAACTCTCGGACTTGGTTGGAATCCGCAGGCCGACACATTTGTGTTTAACTGGAAATTTGAAGAAAAGTATCGACCGGAAATAACCAAACGGCGGCTGCTTTCTGAAATTTCACAACTTTACGACCCACTGGGTTGGCTATCGCCAATAACTATCGCAGCGAAAATTATATTTCAAGAAGTGTGGGTCAACAAACTTGATTGGGATGATCAGTTACCATCGCATATAGCAGATAAATGGCTGAAACTGAGAGCTGACATACCCAACGTAAAATACATAAATATCAAGCGCTGGGTCGGTTCAAAGGAGCAGAAGATCGAACTATATGGATTCTGCGACGCCAGTGAGAAAGCTTACTCCTGCGTGGTTTACAGCTGCGTCAGAGACGAACAAGACAAGGCAAAGATAACATTACTTGCTGCTAAAACAAGAGTAGCGCCGTTATCAACAATCACATTACCGAAACTTGAACTATGCGGCGCACTTTTACTTTCGCAACTCATCGTAAAAATCAAAGAAGCGCTGAATGAGTTCGAAATCACTACGACTGTTTGGTGTGATTCTCAAGTGGTCTTGGCATGGATACAGGGGGACACATCTAAGAGAGAAAAATACGTTGCCAATCGAGTTGCAAAAATTCGACAATGCATACCAACAGAGCAATGGCACTATGTGAAGTCTCAAGATAACCCCGCAGACTGTGCATCAAGAGGATTGCTACCAACAAAGCTAAAAACATTCAACTTGTGGTGGCAAGGCCCTACATTCCTGACTACACTACAAGAACAAAGTCGTGAAGAAAACTTATCAAGCACATTTACGACTAACTTAGGCAGCGAATGCCAAGCGAAAATGAACGCTAAAAACAATTCAACTTATAATTGTATTCATAACTTATTAACTAATTGCAGTTCGTTGACCAAAGCAATCAGAATTGTAGCATGGATACAACGATTTATCGGAAACGCACGTAACAGCAAAAAACGTGACACCGGATGCCTGAGTTTATGCGAATTAAACAATTCTGAGGAACAAATAATAAAATATGTTCAACAAACGGAACTTACGCAAGAATATAAACAACTAATGAAGAAAGAAAATATTTCATCAAAATTCAATATTTATAAACTTAGACCATATTTAGACAACAACGGCATAATCCGAGTTGGGGGTCGACTGAACTACTCCAGTTTGCCTTTTGAAATGAAGAATCCAATTATTCTACCTAAGAGTGGACGACTTACTGACCTTGTGATACAAAAAGCTCACCTCACGACTTTACACGGAGGAGCCAGACTAACTTTAGCGTATATTCGTCAACGATACTGGATCGTTGGCGGCAATAGAGCTGTGAAAGCTGAACTACGGCGCTGTGTGCGCTGTCACCGCCACAGGCCATCGGATTTCAATCAACTAATGGGAGAACTTCCACCACAACGAGTAACACCTTCGCGACCGTTCACCCACACCGGAGTTGACTTCACAGGACACGTCGAAGTCAAGCTCAACAAAGGAAGAGGAGTGCGTACTTCTAAGGGATACATATGCATATTCGTTTGCATGGTAACAAAGGCTGTGCACATCGAACTTGCATCGGACTTAAGTACTGAAACTTTCATAGCAGCCTTCCAGAGAATGTGCTCCAGGCGTGGTACACCAAGTCACGTCTACTCAGACTGTGGGACGAACTTCATCGGCGCATCAAGGTTGCTGCAGAAAGAATTTGAAGACTTCAAGCAAATCTTGTCACCTGACTTCTTCAACAACATCGCAGACATGGGAGTGCAATGGCATTTTAATGCGCCAGCCTGGCCGACTGCTGGTGGACTATGGGAAGCAGCGGTCAAATCGATGAAGTATCACCTTCGTCGAGTACTAGGAGACCAAAAACTGACGTATGAAGAATTCACTACTCTTCTTGCGAAGATAGAGGCGTGCATGAACTCCAGGCCGCTCTGCCAACTCACTGAAGACCCCGAAGAATTTTATAATTACCTGACACCAGGCCACTTTCTAACGGGGGGACCAACAATGTCTTTACCACGTGCTGACTATACTGACGAAAACAAAATAAATCTAAGAAAACGATGGCAATTAACGGAACACAATGCACCAACAGTTTTGGAAGACTTGGTCAAGCGAATATCTTTCTCAACTACAAACACGCAGTAAATGGAATAACCCAAGGAAAAATCTAAACGAGGGGGACATCGTATTAATCCGGGATAACAATTTGCCCCCAGGAAAATGGGCTATGGGACGGGTGCTAAAACTTCACCCTGGAGCGGACGGATATGTCCGAGTGACAACCCTAAAAACTCAAACTGGTGTCATCAAACGACCCATTGTAAAACTATCAATTCTACCCATCGATACTACGAGCAACAAAGGTGATGAAGAATGCAAAACAGATTTACAAAATGCTGAGACATCGGTAAAACCTTCCACAACAAAACCAACTACGAAAAAATGTCTTACAAACATTTTAATGTCTCTTTTCACAATGTTAATACTTGTGAACGGATCATACGGTTCACAACAAAGGTCAGGCACTCAAATTACTAACTTGGAACCTGAGAGACCGATTTACTACGACACCGTTGGCAAGGTTGAACTGATTCACGATGAATGGACTTTGCTTACCTACTACAACTTAACTAACTACTGGCACGGCATTCAACATATTGAAAATTACATCAACGGAGTATATGGCCTGTGCGAGAATATTCACCAAAGCTACTGCAAACCAACAATCGATCAACTTTCCCACGAGATGGAATTACTCAACTTCTACAATACAATCCTGCTGGCTCCTCACAAGCAGTTATCTTCGCGCAAGAAGCGCGGTTTGATTGACGGAGTGGGCATGATAGCAAACAGCTTATTCGGCGTTCTAGACCAAAAATTTGCTGAAAAATACCATAAAGACATTGAAGCGATACAACAAAACGAAAACTATTTACGTGAACTTGCAAAAAATCAAACGTCGATTATGCAACTGCAAAATGACGTATTAAAGAAAAATGACGCTAACATCGAGCTTCAGTGTAAAATGATAGAAAAATTCATGGAAGAAACTAAGACGAACCTAGCCAGTATAGAAACAGAAATACAGATATCAATGGCAACAAGTTACTTCAACTCTGCTGCGCTCACAGCATCTCTACTGCTACACAATCTCAAAGAAATTCAAACCATGCTCCTGAATACTCTCACTAATGTATACAGTGGGCATATGGACGTGCACTTGATATCACCAGTCAATCTTGTAAAACAACTGGAAGACATAGCTGGCAGATTACCGAGAACACTGTCATTGCCGACAGAAAATATCAAAGAAGATATCAAGGAACTTTACAAGTTGTTGTACGTGAAAGCGCGAATAACAATGAACTACTTTATGTTCGAAGTTCACATTCCTTTAATTTCGGATGTGGAGTTCACCTACTATCGGGCCATCGCTATACCATTCAAGAGAGACTCGAATTACAAACAGATGCAGTTAGCTTCGCAATACATTGCCGTAAACTTTGAGAAGAATTCTTATATCTCACTAAAAGATGAAGATGTCAAGTTATGTATCAAAAGACAAAAACATAACTTCATTTGTAACGCAAACATGCCAGTCTTCAACTTACATAACAAAAATGCGCCGTGCGAAGCAAAACTCCTGGGTCACCGTACTACGACGAGTACGTCACCGTGTGACGTACACAGCGTGTCATGCGAGGAGGAATGGATAAAGTTACAAGGATCAAACAGCTGGCTTGTTGTTTGTTGCGGAAGGTGCGAATTACGTACAGTTTGTAATAACGACGTAATATCGCAAACAATCACATCGACGGCTATAGTTACTTTGAGTCAAGGATGCGTACTGCGATCAAAAGATCTCACCATCACTTCATACAATCAGTACAACAGCAACCTCAACGTGAACTATGACATGCACGTACCGAACCTGAATTCGCCGATAAACAACATTGTTAACGTGACACTACATAACACGCCACATGAACTGTTCCGCCTCAAGAAAAACGACTTCGCGGAAATTGACAAAAAGCTGCGGTTCCAAGAAGAGTACGAGCCTAAACTACCATCCACTATCACAGACCATGACGTACATCAATATGTAATTTGTTATCTTTTACTAACAATTGCTGTCATCACTTTCCTGTGGATAATAATAAGGAAATACTGCAGAGTGCTCAGAACCCAACTTCCAAGGAAGAAAAATAAAAAGCCTACGCATGAAGATATCGAGCTTCAACCAATGGGATCTCGACAACAGACTGCCAGAGAAGACAACCAACGGTCGCCCATAGACGGCTGCGATGTTCAACGTCAAGGACATCACGACAACATTGCTTTTACTTTTAATTAATTCATTTGACTTATATTGTACATTTATCTTTACTACTTTACTTTATTCTTTGACTTTGTAAAGGCGTTTCTTTCTCTCTCTCTCTCTACTCATCTTTGCTTCTTTAAGGGGTTGCCAATATGTACGGTCTCATCGCCGTACATTTTTATTGCTTACTCGTCAACCTACTTTCGGCCAACGATGCGCCTCATACTGTCGCATAATAAAATAACATGACGGACGAATTCCAATGTAGTGAACTTATAACTCGGTAGCTATCAACAACTAAGAGAAATAATCGCCTTCCACCGTTGTAACTTACATTAACTTAAATATACTCAACTTGTGTATTTTAGTGGAAAAGTGTTTCTCTATACTAACTCAACTTAAAAATCTTCACGACAAATCAGTGTACGGAGTTAACTACTTACAACCCGTACAAAACTCATTGGTCAAAAATGACCAATTTCTACTTATTTAGAAACTGTTTCGCTGTGTTTGTATGGGGGAATCCGAGTTTATAAGAAACTAGCCTTTGCCCGCGGCATCGCTCGCGGTAATCTAGAATGTGACGATCAATTCGGGTTGTGATCTGCTTGTAATAAAATCATGATTGTGAAGTCACGTGGCGCCATCTAATATCATAAGAACGTCATTGTTATTTCCCCCGGGAACAGTACATTTTTTGGGATGAATATGGTAAATTTCAGGATGATCGCTTCAGTGATTTAGGCGTGAAAAGGTAACAGACAAACATACTTTCCCATGTATAATATCTTTTTGGAAAATAAGGATATTAGGAAACTTATTGGCACACGTTCAGAGATATTTTTAGGGAGCCATCCAGCACCTTAAAAAAAAAACTTGAGAGGTGTCAAGGGACACCAGGATGGAACGAAGTTATAATTTATTATGTACAAAATACCTGTAAACACTCAACAAAATAATCGTCGCCGCGACACCACACTTTTCAATGCGAAATAGAAAGACGAAACGAAAATAACTGGCTTGATTTCTATGAGAGAGAGAGACAGACAGAGGTGTGGCTTACAACTATTGCAAAAAGTGTCGTTACAACTTTTAGACTTAATTTTTTCCGTCTAGCCCCCTTTTGCAACGCTCGATAAGGAACTTCGTTTCAAAAGAACCCTTATAGTCACTTTATTGTCCGTCACTCTATCAAGACCTTTTGTTCCGGGAACCCGTTGAGTTATCGAGTCGAAAATAAAACCACAATCTCAGGTCTGACAGACCCATTAAACTTAAAAAAACAACGTAAAAAAATACGGCCATGCTACAAAAAATGAAACTCGTCAAGGAAATCAAAATATATAGGTAGTTTCATTAGTTATCTACAAGTTTGTACGGAACCCACCGACTCGCACTTGGCTGGTTTTGAACCACAAAGTATCGAAATGAACTGTATATTGTAACGTTCGGCGGTGCGGTGCAGCATCGCGCGTGTGTCCGGTGGACGCGATCCGCTGCGGGCTCGGCGGGCGCTGCGTGCCGCTGGCGCGCGCGTGCGACGGCACGCCCGACTGCGACGACGCGGCCGACGAGGCGGGCTGCGACTGCCCGCCGCAGCACATGCGCTGCGACGACGCCGCCTGCGTGCCGCTGGCCGCGCGCTGCGACGCCGTGCGCGACTGCGCCGACGGCTCCGACGAGCGCGACTGTCCCGCCTGCCTCAATGGAGACTGCACACCTGTCACAGGTATAAACTACTCTTAACGTTCTAACGCCTTGTTTCTGAAATGCGCACCGGCGGCGCTGATCTCTCTCTGGTCATGCTAAGCTGTTGTAATTGGGTGTGTAATGTTTGGCATAATAACAAATGCTCTAATTGACATAATTTTCATATGACATAATATCAAATGACATAAATTCATATAACCTAATGTTTCATATCATATAATATTCATTTAACATAATAACATTTAGTATAACGTTCATTTTGTATAATTTTCAATATGTATAATATTCTTTTAATATAACGTTCATTTGACCTAATATTCTTTTGACCTAAAATTCATGTTTAATGGGCACAGTTAGGGCACGCCACAATAGTGGCGGTAAGTCCCCTCTTTGAGGAGTGGCTGGAGAGGCGTCATGGCGTCCTCACCTACCGCCTGACGCAGGTTCTCATCGGACACGGAAGTTTCGGGAGGTTCCTGCACATCATCGGGCGGGAGGAAGCGCCCGGGTGTCACCATTGTGCCTCACGGCCGGAGGACACGGTGGAGCACACAGTGGCGGGCTGCCCCAAGCGGTGCCCGAGCTGGAGGCGATCGGCGGCGGCGATCTGAAGCGTCCGGCCCTGGTCCATGCCATGGTCCGGAGCGAGAGGGAATGGGAAACGGTCACCACCTTCTGCGAAGCAGTAATGCTAGCAAAGGAGGTGGCCGGGCGTTTGAGGGAGAGAACCCCGAACCAACCCAGCCGCCCCGGGAGACGCCCCGGGCGCCGGGCGCCGCGAGAAGACTCCCGGCCACCGTAGATGCGGGCCTGTGGACGGTGAGCAATGGGTAGCTCACCGTCCGTCCGTCGATTGACGACAGGCCGTGTCGACGGTGCGTTCGTGTTTCACGCGCGCCTCAAAGAGAGTCAGCAAAGCAGAGGGGCTTGCTAGGGTCTTCGCCTGCCGGGGTTGCGGGTTGTTCGAAAGAGATACCGCGGCCCCGGAACGTAAAGGGCAACAGAAGGAACATGGGTGGGTTTTAGTCAGTAAAAGTCTGACATGCCCTCCCGCTCCACCCAGAGCGGGGGAAGTCATTTGATGATTTCCCACCCAAAAAAAAATGGGCACAGTTCTAGCCTAACTCAAATGGCACTTAACCAAATCTTAAAATATTCTATGCATGGTCGAGGGTGGGCTTGGTCGACGGAGCCCCGCTTGACGGGGCTCTTACTTCTGGGTGGTTTATAAAAAAATAACCACGAAGGGGATGGCGGGGTCTATACGCTCGCTTCGCTCGCTTACATGATCCCGCCATCCCCTTCTAACCTAACCTATCCGAGTCGGGGTGACCTAAAGTCCAGATTGCATCCAGTTTCTCCTGGTAACAATAGTTGAGGGTGGCAGGTGTATAGGGTATAAAGTGAAGAAAAAAAAAACAAAAGTTACTTGGAGATTATGAATATTATAAATGTAAGTGAATAATATGCTAAATGAATATTATGTGAAATGTGCATTATAGGAAATGTTCATTATGTCATATGAAATTAGGTAAAATGAAATTATATCAACAATTCATTATGTCAACTAATCGTTATGTTAAACAAAATTATGTTAACTAAAATTATGTCAAGTGAACGTTAGATATTTTGTTATTATGTCAATCGTTACACACCCGTTGTAATTGTAGGTCATAACCTGTCTAATGTGCACTTTAAATATCAGATTCGAACGCGATCGAGACGAGCACGGCACCCATCCCAGCGGCGGAGGGCGCGGAGGGCGCGGAGGGCGCGGAGGGCGCGGAGGGCGCGGGCTCGGCGGCGGCGTGCAGCAGCTCGCAGTTCACGTGCGGCGGCGGCGCGTGCGTGCCGCTGGCGTGGCGCTGCGACGGGCGCGCCGACTGCCCCGACGGCAGCGACGAGAGCACGCACTGCCGTACGTATCCGCCGGCGCGGCGCACTCGTGCTGCGCCGGCTGCTGACGCGCGTGTGCGTGTGCAGGGCACCCCAACGCGACGTGCACGGCGGAGCAGTTCGCGTGCGGCGCGTGGAACGTGTGCGTGGCCGCGGGCGCGCGCTGCGACGGCGCGGCGGACTGCCCGCGCGCGGAGGACGAGCTGGGCTGCGCGTGCCCGCCGGGCGCCGCGCGCTGCGCCGACACACAGCTGTGTCTACACCCGGTACGTCACTCTCACTTCAACCTACTTAGGTCACTACGTGGGTCAAATAGCTTTCTTATTTCGCTCAGTAGTTTTGCCAGAATTTTCTTAACTGATAGATCACATTGGTATGTGGAGCTATCGTTGTCTTGGTTCCACCTCATGCCCAACATTTTAGAGTTTTTTGTTTGTTCTGGACTAAAATCGATGTTTGTATTACGGCTCTTTTGATCATCTCGCAAGTCTTCCAAGATAATAGGTTCGTTTGTTTTGCATTTTCTTAACTTAAATCCTCCTCTTTTCAGTAACTCAATTAGCTGTGTGACCTTGTTTTCGAAGCGTCGATAGTATCCTGCCCGTAAAACAAATCGTCCATGTAGAAATAGTTTATCTTGTTCATCTTCTGCGAGTTTATGTAGAGTACGCATTGCCCAGTAAGGTGCACTTTTCGTACCGTAAGTTACTGTGCCTAATTCCCAGTCTTGTAAAGGTTCGTTAGAGGAAGATCTCCAGATAATAGTTTGCAGATATTGTTGTTTTTTTTTCAGCCAGATAAACCGATAAAGTTTATCTACATCTGCCGTGACCACGTATCTGCACGTTCTCCAATTACTTAGTAATGTCAGCATATCCTCTTGTAAGTTAGGACCGCAGTACATGTGATCGTTAAGACTGCTGTCTCCTTTTGTTTTGTAAGATGCATTGAACACTACTCTTAGTTTAGTAGTGGTGGACTCAGTTCTCAACACACCATGGTGAGGTAGGTAGACTCGGCCCCTAGTTTCTCCTGTGACAAGCAGTTAAATGTCTTTACATTCCCGCATAAAATCACACTTTGGTTTGTTGGGCTACTGGGTATCTTTTATCACTCCTGATAACGCCGTTCAGGATAAGTTCTGAGTAGATGTCCGCGCCCAAGAGCAGATCGATTGGTCCACCGGTCCACCGCTGGGTGAACGCTGGTGGTGGGTGGGTGGGTGGACCTCGAATCACACTTCTCCATTAATTTATAACTGTGCAAGAAGGTAGCATCTGGTGTAATGAGTAGCACTTCTGCAGAGTCTGTACTGCGACGGCGACGCGGACTGCGCGGACGGCTCGGACGAGCCGGCGGACTGCGCGGGCGCGGGCGGGGGCGCGGGCGGGGCCGGGGGCGCGGGGGGCGCGCTGTGCGGCTCGCCGGGCGCGCTGGCGTGCGGCGGGCGCTGCGTGGCGCACGCGCTGGTGTGCGACGGCCGCGACCACTGCCTGGACGGGGGCGGCGGCGGCGCCGGCTCCGACGAGGACCCGCTCATGTGCTGTACGTATTGATACTGCGGGGCCGGGGGCGCGGGGGCGCGGGGGGCGCGCTGTGCGGCTCGCCGGGTGCGCTGGCGTGCGGCGGGCGCTGCGTGGCGCACGCGCTGGTGTGCGACGGCCGCGACCACTGCCTGGACGGGGGCGGCGGCGGCGCCGGCTCCGACGAGGACCCGCTCATGTGCTGTACGTATTGATACTGCGGGGCCGGGGGCGCGGGGGCGCGGGGGGGCGCGCTGTGCGGCTCGCCGGGCGCGCTGGCGTGCGGCGGGCGCTGCGTGGCGCACGCGCTGGTGTGCGACGGCCGCGACCACTGCCTGGACGGGGGCGGCGGCGGCGCCGGCTCCGACGAGGACCCGCTCATGTGCTGTACGTATTGATACTGCGGGGCCGGGGGCGCGGGGGCGCGGGGGGCGCGCTGTGCGGCTCGCCGGGTGCGCTGGCGTGCGGCGGGCGCTGCGTGGCGCACGCGCTGGTGTGCGACGGCCGCGACCACTGCCTGAACGGGGGCGGCGGCGGCGCCGGCTCCGACGAGGACCCGCTCATGTGCTGTACGTATTGATACTGCGGGGCCGGGGGCGCGGGGGCGCGGGGGGCGCGCTGTGCGGCTCGCCGGGCGCGCTGGCGTGCGGCGGGCGCTGCGTGGCGCACGCGCTGGTGTGCGACGGCCGCGACCACTGCCTGGACGGGGGCGGCGGCGGCGCCGGCTCCGACGAGGACCCGCTCATGTGCTGTACGTATTGATACTGCGGGGCCGGGGGCGCGGGGGCGCGGGGGGCGCGCTGTGCGGCTCGCCGGGCGCGCTGGCGTGCGGCGGGCGCTGCGTGGCGCACGCGCTGGTGTGCGACGGCCGCGACCACTGCCTGGACGGGGGCGGCGGCGGCGCCGGCTCCGACGAGGACCCGCTCATGTGCTGTACGTATTGATACTGCGGGGCCGGGGGCGCGGGGGCGCGGGGGGCGCGCTGTGCGGCTCGCCGGGCGCGCTGGCGTGCGGCGGGCGCTGCGTGGCGCACGCGCTGGTGTGCGACGGCCGCGACCACTGCCTGGACGGGGGCGGCGGCGGCGCCGGCTCCGACGAGGACCCGCTCATGTGCTGTACGTATTGATACTGCGGGGCCGGGGGCGCGGGGGCGCGGGGGGCGCGCTGTGCGGCTCGCCGGGCGCGCTGGCGTGCGGCGGGCGCTGCGTGGCGCACGCGCTGGTGTGCGACGGCCGCGACCACTGCCTGAACGGGGGCGGCGGCGGCGCCGGCTCCGACGAGGACCCGCTCATGTGCTGTACGTATTGATACTGCGGGGCCGGGGGCGCGGGGGCGCGGGGGGCGCGCTGTGCGGCTCGCCGGGCGCGCTGGCGTGCGGCGGGCGCTGCGTGGCGCACGCGCTGGTGTGCGACGGCCGCGACCACTGCCTGGACGGGGGCGGCGGCGGCGCCGGCTCCGACGAGGACCCGCTCATGTGCTGTACGTATTGATACTGCGGGGCCGGGGGCGCGGGGGCGCGGGGGGCGCGCTGTGCGGCTCGCCGGGCGCGCTGGCGTGCGGCGGGCGCTGCGTGGCGCACGCGCTGGTGTGCGACGGCCGCGACCACTGCCTGGACGGGGGCGGCGGCGGCGCCGGCTCCGACGAGGACCCGCTCATGTGCTGTACGTATTGATACTGCGGGGCCGGGGGCGCGGGGGGCGCGCTGTGCGGCTCGCCGGGCGCGCTGGCGTGCGGCGCACGCGCTGGTGTGCTTCTCTATACGAAGGCACGTATTTTTTTTCTAATTTGGTCTTTATAAATATTTCGTAAATTTCTGTCATCTGTTTGCGATCAGATAAATATGATTTTATTAGGTTTAGGATGTTACCTCGGATGCTGTAGGCGTTTAGTTTTTGAAGCAGAATGTCATGGTTGACAAAGTCGAAAGCTTTCGACATGTCTGTAAATATAGCACATATAGGCGTTTAAGTGTCAACATTCGACATAATAATATTCAACAGGTCAAAAATTGCCATGTTTATATTCTTATTTTTAGTGAACCCGTATTGCTCATGGCAAAGTATGTATATTAAATTTAGTCAGGAAAGAGGATATCGCTAGAATAAACATACTTAGAGCCCATTCACGACTTCGGTCTTAGCGGGTCGCGGCGCGGCGGGCGGCGCGGCGGCGGCAAGCGGTGCGTTTTACACGCCACGTACTCTCAGTAGCGGCGAGCGGCAGCGGCCGAGGCGGACGGATTTAGGTAGTCAGAACGTGCTCAAAATAATGGCGTTATCGAAATTATCCCTTCTGTGTTTAGAAAGCAGTATATTTTTAAAACAAGATATTCTTAATATGAGAAAGGAAGTGCACGAACTTAATAAAGATCGATATATAAATGGCGCATTTCGTGACCTATACGAAGATTACAGAAAATATGTTGTTGTGTGTTGGGGATGTCTGACATCCGTATAGAGGGTCAATTTAAAATTTCTGTTATAAACGCCTCGGTATCCATTACCGACACAAAATCGTCTAAAATATTTTTTTCATTATTTCGCCGCCGAGTCCGTCCCGCCTACACCGCTGTCCGCGCCGCCCTGTTTCGTGGCGTCGCACTCATTCGCTTGTACTTTAGATCGCGCCGCTCCCCGCACCGCGCGCCGCTACGGCGATTCGCTCGGACAAAACCGCGCGCGTTTTCGCTATGAGCGGCGACTCGTGGCGTGCTTCATACATTTTCATACTTTTGTTCTCATCGCTCGCCGCCGCCGCTCACCGCGGCAAGGTCGTGAACGGGCCGTTACTGGTCTTTACGCGAAAATATTTCTTGTGGGTTTATTAATTAGATACTTTCAGTATGGGTGTTTTTACGGTGAATTATAAGTTATCTCAATGTAGCATACCTTTCTGGCGCCAATTTCCGAATTCACATTCTAAAATTAAAATCACTATAATCAGTTAATCACTTAACAAAATCGTAGGTTGTCACATCGCACCAATAACTTAAACCACATCACTTAGTAATTTTAAATAACAAAATTAAATCGTAACTCTAAAACAGTTCCCAAAATATTCAAAACAAACAAAATAATCACAATTGTAATTCGCAATTTGTTGCACTTGTTCTTGCAACTATATTCAGGCCGGTCATCGCGGATGGTTCATATGCGCGAATTTAATGGTAATGACTCCTAACAACCACGAAAAACACTAGAGGGGGTTGGAAGGGTTCCCATCTAAAGTCGATAGCTTGCCCTCCAATCAGGGCCCGGCCCGCCACTGACATCAAGCATACAGTATTGATACAACTATAATAGGGTAGTTGACAAAAACAAATATTTTGAAGATTTCTATTTTTTATGGTAGCTCAATATTTATATATGACGGGGATTCGTCGTGGCTCCATTTTGTGATATTTCTTCAGCTCGTGTATATCCCACTTCTGATGAACGAGATTCGTCACAGGATGGTCGAGATCATCATGGCGGAGGACACGAAATCATACTCGCAAAACTTTTGTTTACACTTGTATTGTCCTTTCACAAAATCAATAAAACAAAATAACTAAAGATGCTAATGATCGATACAGATTTAAATCAGAAACGCGGTAAGTTCGGTACAGGCTGGCAAAACGACCTCTCACGCTCGTGTCCATCCAAAAAGGTAACGTCTCTTCAATCTCATTCCTCTAATGCTCACAAATGACAACTGACAGCTATCAAACCAGACTTGCCACCTTGTACCGACCTCACCCAAGCCTACTGCTTGACGTTTCCGACAACCGATAATAGATGGCGTTGTTCTAAAATAACGATTTCAATCATTTCCCTTTGTTGATTCTGCGACATATATAAATGTGAATAATCGATCATATTGATTAAATAAACCATAATATTATATAAAAGTTGTAACACAATCCTTACTAATATTATAAAAGCGAAAGTGAGTTTGTTTGTTTGTTTGTTTGTTTGTTTGTTTGTTACCTCTTCACGCTTTAATGGCTAAACCGATTGTGATGGATTTTGGTACATAGATAGTTGGGAACCAGGAGACGGACATAGGCTAATTTTTATTTAAAAAAAGTGGGATGTGAGGGAGAAAGAGGGAAGAAAAGGGAAAAGTTAGCGTTGCTATAACAAATTAATAAGGCGCAAGGGGAAATGTGTCACCCCAAATTTAACGCGGGCGAAGCCGCGGGCGAAAGCTAGTATTATATAAAAGTTGTAACACAAAACAAACTTAACATATCGTGGTCATTACTCTATTGTGCATCTAATTCTATTTATTTGCGTTTTGTTGTAAATCTTAGTTATATCGTTATTCCTAAAAGTTCCTGTTAAAACGGAGTTTGCTACAATGGAAACAGATTTTACAAAAGCAAATAGCAGTAATTTGCCCAAGATCGATGTCGTCATGTTGGGTGCATTTTTCGCAACTAACACCAATTTTTGCACTGCAGAATTCCGACATATTAAAACTTCGTTGTAATTATACAACAGTACCTTAATATAATCATGAGGGAGGAGCTCGTGGCTAAATAATAGCAGCCGCTCGGGTCAATCTTTAGGTTAAGCCGCGCTTGCCTAGGTTGGTCTGTGGATGGGTGACCACCCGTTACATACCGAGTTTCCTCCGTGCCTCGGAAAGCACGTTAAGCCGTTGGTCCCGGCTGTCATTTGTAGATCTTTGACAGTCGTTACAGGCAGTCAGTGTTCCGAAAGTCTGACAACCAGTCTTACCAAGGGGTATCGCATTACCCAGTACTAACTGGGTTGTGGAGGTCAGATAGGCAGTCGCTCCATGTAAAATACTGATATTCAGCTGCATCCGGTTAGACTGGACGCCGACCCCAACATGGTTGGGAAAAGGCTAGGCAGATGATGACCTTAATATAATCATGAAACTAACCAACCATTCAGCAGAATGTCCCGAAACTCAACGTCAAGCGGGCACGGGGCGATAGGCTAGGTTATACTAGTTCTGGTAAAAATAAAAAAATATAATCTATGTTACTTGGTTAAGTGGTAGAAGGAATACTTTGATAATGTTTGAAAATCCACACCTTTGATCACATATTTAGGTGCTGTGATCACAAATTTCTTAATTTCGCAGTGTTTTTTTTTTACCGTAATCCCTAATAACTATGCCATTGATTGCAGTCACAAATGCAATAGTAATTATTGTCAGTTTAGTAAAAAAAAAAATAGTTTTATTGAGTCATGCTTCAAAAACATTTTATCAGATAACTTTGACAAATCATATTTAAAATAAAATGTACTATAGTACCATGGGCAAGTTATTTAAAAAAATGGCCCATTTAATCAAGATTTCGAAATGGTACAACACGTACTACTTATCTTTACATAAAAAATATTATTGCTTACTTACTTGCAAAAGGACCTTATTTCGAAAAAGTTTTTTAGCTGAATAATTGTAATTTCGTGTACAAAAAGATATGCTTCGATATTGTGTAAGCGAGACAGACAAATGAGTTAGAGTGAGATAGAGAATGACACTGTTCCAAGTTCATTAAGAGACACAGAGACGACAGAAATTTTATAAAAAAAAAAATAAGTACGATATGATACCTTGTTATTGGTATTATTACAAAAGTTAATCATAATGAAACAATAGCAAGAATTGTAATACATTTATTTTTTCTTTAAAACTAAATTAAATGTTCAAATTGTTTGCCTCCGGCACGAATACAGGCTCTACATCGTCTCATAAAAGATCTTTTCACTAGACGTGCGTATCTTCTTGTGTTTATTTCTTCTGCTGTTTCAGCAATTCTTTGGCGTAGTTCCGTCAGATTTTCTATAGGTTTTGAATAAACTTTTTCTTTTATGCAGCCCCAGTAAAAAAAATCAAGGGGGTTTAGGTCCGGAGACCGAGGGGGCCACAAAATTGAACCAAGGCGTCCGATCCATCTATCGGGATATTCCCTATTTAGGTAATCTCGGACCGGACGAGCATAGTGCGCTGGGCAACCATCTTGTTGAAACCACATATCTCTGTAAATGTTGAGTGGCACGTCTTCTAACAGAGTCGGCAAATCGTTTTGCAGAAACTCTAGGTAATTGTTGCCATTTAAGTTTTCAGGCAGCTCAAATGGTCCGATAACTTGCCCATTTAAAATTCCGGTCCACATATTGACTTTGAATTGATATTGGGAGCGATCTTCCCGCATTAAATGTGGGTTTTCTATGTGCCAACCATGTAGGTTGTGTAAGTTTAAATAACCGTCTTTTTTAAAGGTCGATTCGTCCGTCCATAAAATTTTGTTTAGAAACTGCGGATCTTCACGAATTTTCGCCAACATCGTTCTGCAAAACTCGATCCTAGGTGCGTAGTCACGAGGCAGCAAACTTTGTACACGTTGTACATGGTACGGGTGATAGTCACATCGCTTTAAAATTCGTTGAGCTATACTTTTCGGTATTCCAGTAGCTCTTTCTATTGCACGTAATGAAGTGCTGGGATCGTTTTCGACTTCATTTAAAACGACGTCTTCTTCGTATCCTTGTGGCCTTCCACCAGCCGTATGTGCACTTGGCAATCTTCCTTGCGAATATGACTGGTGCACGTTGATGAAAACGCGGTGATCTGGGTGACGCGCCGCATTTGGATATCTTTCGCGATATAATCTGGCTGCGGCAGAGGCATTACAGTGGCACTCACCGTAGATAATATGCATGTTCGCATATTCTTGCGCGGTGTACACAAATGGCATGTTGTCAAACTTTTTTACTATACAGCAAAACAGTCGGCAGCACAATAAATAATCGAGTCCAGGAAAATAGCCAAAATTGTCAACACAAATGCGATATCAAGTCCAGGATAACACAAGCCAAAGTCGTCAACACAAACGTGATATCAAGTCCGGGATAAAACAAGCCAAAGTCGTAGTACGAAAGTTTCACGATTACGGATAGATGCGCAGTAAACGAAAGAACAAAGCGTACTAACTGATAATAACCAATATTCAATTGACTAATTTCCAGTGACATCAATATCTTTTTTTTTTTATGAATGGCATCTCGCAGTTCAACCAAGGAGGTTGTCGTCTGCTTAACCGGGCGAATCCTGTGGGTGCCTTAAAAATTAAGACCTCCAGCCAGGGTATAAACTTATAAACTAAGCGACTACACGCTAAGGGCACCCCCTGTGGGGTACGAGCCTCGGCTTAGGGCGTCGCTGAGGGACAGCAAGGGACAGGCTGGATCTGAGTGATATTATTTATGGACTATTTTAACTTACTGGCTCAGCAGCGCGGGCTGGCTCTTGCAAGGGACGGGTGGGCATCAATATCTGTCTCGCTTTCTCTAAAAATAAATTTTCTGTCGTCTCATTCTAATGAACTAGGAACAGTGTTATCCTCTGTCTTACTCTAACACATTTGTCTGTCTCGCTTACACTGTAGTAAAGTACACCTTTTTGTACGAAAGTACAATTCAGGTAAAAACTTTTTCGAAATAAGGTCCTTTTGCAAGTAAGTAAGCAATAATATTTTTTATGTAAAGATAAGCAGTACGTGTTGTACCGTTTCGAAATCTTGATTAAATGGGCCATTTTTTTAAATAACTTGCCTATGGTACTATGGTACATTTTATTTTAAATATGATTTGTCAAAGTTATCTGATAAAATGTTTTTGAAGCATGACTCAATAAAACTATTTTTTTTTACTAAACTGACAATAATTACTATTGCATTTGTGACTGCAATCAATGGCATAGTTATTAGGGATTACGGTAAAAAAAAACACTGCGAAATTAAGAAATTTGTGATCACAGCACCTAAATATGTGATCAAAGGTGTGGATTTTCAAACATTATCAAAGTATTCCTTTTACCACTTAACCAAGTAACATAGATTATATTTTTTATTTTTACCAGAACTAGTATAACCTAGCCTATCGCCCCGTGCCCGCTTGACGTTGAGTTTCGGGACACCCTGTATAGTACCAATCAGATAATTACAAATTGGTTTTATTAAAGAAAAAATATAACATGGTGAAAAAATTATTGGCATTGATTCAGTTACTTATTAGTTATTCTGAACAAACTATATTCAGGTTTAAAAAATAAAGTTTAAAAAATATTGTATGTTTATTATATAGCCACTTTTTACGCATCTATTCCTTTCGAGGCACATGCACAAATAGTTTTTTGGTGTAATGATTGTTGAACTTTCACACCGAGGTACTACTATACAATATTTATAAAACTTGTGATCCATTATAAAAGATAATTTGTAAAAAACTTTTGAAGCACTCAAACAAACTGCTATTTGTTTAGCATATAGCACACGAGTCGCCATGACAATTTAACGCGTTTTGTAGCGATAATGTCAAATAGTTCGTAAAATATAAAATAAAATACAGTTATATATAATACAGTTTGTATATTTACTAAAATATTAATATTTTAGCTAAATTAGGCCATAAGGC
This sequence comes from Ochropleura plecta, assembly GCA_905475445.1. Classification (NCBI taxonomy): domain Eukaryota; kingdom Metazoa; phylum Arthropoda; class Insecta; order Lepidoptera; family Noctuidae; genus Ochropleura; species Ochropleura plecta. The sequence goes on along the minus strand of FR997738.1, from coordinate 20,558,949 downwards.
ACACGATGTCAAACAAACTAAACAATTATATTCACATGCTGAATAAGCATGTACATTTCTTGGTAGGTCACTATTGTGACAAACTTGTATATCTTGATATCAACACTGTTGTTGATAAACTTAGGTCGACACGGGGTAGTGTGTTTCTACCTACTAGTTGTAGACACAAAATAGCTAGGCTATTAGCTTATAATATTCACTCGGACATAAATATTATGTCTATGTTTTATTCTATTATTAATACTGCGACTATTAGTACTAATACTAATATACCTTTTTACAAGGAAGGCGGGGGAGTATTGTCGCTCACTCCGGCTCATTTAAACTAGCTCGTAAGACAACAGAAGATATAAATAACATAAGTGTTACACTCACTAACACCAAGGTACCTTCTTGCTATCAAACCGTTAAATTTAAAAAAGGGGCTAAGCAGAATTCCTTGAAATTATTCCATCAAAATATTCAAGGTTTCTCTTCAAAACAACTAGAGATTGAATTGTTTTTAGAAAATACCAAGTTTGATATTGTTTGTTTCACCGAACATTGGTTAAAAGATCATGAAATGTTAATTAATTATGAAAATTACAGTGTAGGCAGTTGCTTTAACCGTAAATCTAAGATGCGTGGGGGTTCATTAATCTTAGTCAAAAATAGTATTAAATTTAGAAGTCGTATTGATATAGTTGATCTATCGGTTGAACATAATATTGAATTGTCTTGTGTTGAGCTAGATAAGCATGTCATAGTGTGCGTTTACAGGCCCCCAAATTATCAAAACTACTCTATATTCGAGTCAGTAATGGAAGATGCTTTGGCAAAACTTGCAACGGGTAATAAATCGCTAGTCATTTGTGGTGACTTTAACATCAATATTTTGGACGAAAATTCAAATAGCAGTAGATTCTTAAATCTTTTTAAATCATTTAACTTGTTAAATGTGTTTTCGGAGCCAACCCGAATTACTACAAATACCGCTACATGTATTGATAATGTTTTCTGTTGCTGCGACTACTTAGATAAATCCATTGTAAATTATCTTCCCTCTGATCACAGCGGCCAAACCGTCGTATTCGAGTCATACACATCATCACAAAAAATTCAGATACAGTCTAGACAAATAACACCCAGTAATTTAAATAAATTTAATAATAATTTAATACGTAATCTAGGCATTCCGGGATATGATATTAATAATGTAAATCATTTTTATGAGGAATTCTTTTCGGTTGTCTACACAGAGTTCAATGATACGCTAAAAATAAAAACTAAATCTATTAGCCCAAAGTTTATGTTCAGTGATTGGGCGACTAAGGGTATAAGAAAAAGTAGGGAACGATTGTTTGAGCTTTACGGCCTTAAGCCTTACATCAACTCGGAAACATTCAATCGCTATGTTGCTACTTACTCAAAAACTTTTAAAAACACCTGCCAGGTAGCTAAAGCCTTATTCATAAGCAACAAGATTAAATCCGCCGATAATAAAATTAAGACGGTTTGGAAAATAATCAATAGTGAAACTAATAGAAATAAAAAATATAATAATGATATTACACTAGAGTCCTCACGTGGTCTTCTAACCACTAAAAACGAAGTTGCTCAAGAATTTGTGGATTTCTTTACTAGTATCCCAATTAAAACTACTGAAACGTTAAATTCGTCACCCTTGCTTTCTGTTGACTTATTAAGAGCAAACGTTTTACCATGCTCGGTTGAGTTTCAATTCAACCATATTAACCCCACTGCAGTCATTAAAGCTTTTAAACAAATAAAAATCAAATTAACCGAAGACCTTTGGGGATTGTCTATTAAAGTTTGTCAAGCTATCATTGAGACTGTAGCACCGTACTTAGCCTTTATATTTAATTTGTGTGTGGACCAAGGAGTCTTCCCGGACCTTATGAAATACAGCAAGGTAATACCACTTTTCAAATCTGGGGACAGTAAAGACACCAATAATTATAGACCCGTATCCGTTTTGCCGGTTTTCAGCAAGGTGTTTGAAAAGGTAATGCTTAACCAAATGCTTAACCATTTTAACACCAATAAAATCTTACATGAGAAACAGTATGGTTTCACCAAAGGACGTTGTACGACTGACGCCGGTGTCACCCTATTAAAACACATATTTACTGCGTGGGAGGAAGCACAGGATGCCATAGGGATCTTTTGTGACCTCTCAAAAGCATTTGATTGCGTGAACCACGAAACCCTTCTCTTGAAACTTGAACATTACGGCCTAGGGAAACTTGCGCTTAGTTTAGTAAAATCGTATTTAAATGATAGACAGCAGCAAGTACAAATAAATGGTGTCAATTCAATGGGTTTAAATGTAAAGATGGGTGTACCACAAGGATCGATATTAGGTCCCTTCCTCTTTTTAGTATATATTAATGATCTACCCCATTTATTTAAAAACCAACCACAAATGGTGTTGTTTGCTGACGATACCTCTTTAATATTTAAGATAAACAGACGTGCTACAAATCTTGACGACGTAAATAATGCCCTAATGCAGGTACATAATTGGTTTACCGCTAATAATTTAGTATTAAATGGGAAAAAAACGAAGTGTATAAGATTTGCTCTACCAAATGTCAAAAACAGTGAGTGTGACATAGTATTGAATCAAGAGAAACTAGAATTCGTCGAAAAAACTGTTTTCTTGGGAATAACACTCGATTCAAAGCTACAATGGGGTCCGCATATAACATCTCTTGCAGGACGCCTTAGTTCAGCAGCATATACTGTTAGAAAAATCCGTCAGTTTACTGATGTAGATACCGCGAGGCTAGTCTACTTTAGTTATTTTCATAGTATCATGTCATACGGTATTTTACTTTGGGGACGGGGTGCAGACATCGAGTCTATATTTATTCTGCAGAAAAGAGCCATCAGAGCCATATATAACCTACGTAGGCGAGATTCTTTAAGGGAACAGTTTAAGGATATTAACATCATGACAGTACCTTGTCAATATATTTATGAAAACATCATGTATGTCAGGAAAAACTTGCATATTTTTAGTAAAAGAGGTGACAGACACAATTATAATACTAGAAATAGGGACCAATTAGTTCAACCAGGTTTCAGGTTAGCTAAAGTAGACTCATCTTTCATGGGGTACTGTTTGAAATGCTACAATAAAATACCTCCCCACATTCTTCAACTGAATGAAACGAAATTTAAATCTTGTATTAAACGCACACTATGTAGGCAAGCATATTATAAGTTGGGGGATTATATTGATGATAAAAATGCTTGGCTCAATGCTGGTCCTGCTCCACAAGAATAGGGGTAAACTCATTGATTGGTATCCGAAGCTATAGTGGAAGCTGCAGAAGATTGTAAGACTATCTTTGCAATGTATAGAATCAATTCTCTAGTATTGTATAATTATTAAGCCCATATGTGAGTGCTATGTATTATTATTGACTTGACGAAGCCCTGGTGGTTGATAGTGTCATGCTCACTTAAATGTCTCGCTGATGGTGGCGGGTGTGTCGGGTCATTTAGCTCCCTTCAAAATGGTCGAGCTGAATGGGGCTAATCCATACGTCATGTTCGTGAACGGGCGCTGTCAGTTGGGACTGGTCATTTTTTTAGCTACCACGGTTCATTTTTAACTTATTTAGATTTTAAATTAAATTTTGCTTTTTATTTACTCTGGACGCTCTTACTGTGCACGTCTTTCTACATCGTTCTCACATATTTGTATAATCTCAACATGAATGATGTAAATACAATTTTGTAAAAATATTATAATTTAAAAGAGTGTCCATGGAGTTTCTTGCCCATTCTTCTCCATAGAGATCAACGCTTTGGAATGGGCAACTACAGTACTTTCACAAGTTATTATGCCTTGTGACCGGGACTGTAGATTAGTTTTGTTTCTTGACATTCAAAAGTGCCTGTAATGGTCTAATTGAAATAAATGGTTTTGAATTTGAATTTGATGAAATAGTTTTTCAAAATTAGTTAACTATTTTGGTCTTGATATTGGTCTTAATATTTTCCGTCTAGCCCCCCTCCGCAACGCGCGATAAGCTACTTTGTTCTAAAAATTTAATTTAGAACCGTAAACAAATTATTCATTACCGATATTTTTTTACTGAATGTACCTTGCGTGGGTGATTTGATTTTTAGGTGGACTTTTGAAAGAAGAATCGCACCTGTTGATTTGGAAAAAACGACACATCCTGTATTTTTACACCATACAATAGTGTTGTAGTTTTTATCAAAATCCAGCTCGAGACTCCATTTGAGCATTTTTTCCGTCTGATGTGTGTTGTGTATTGTGTCAGCGTCGTACGAGCGCGCGTTCGGCGGCACGGTGCTGTCGGGCACGTCGCGCGGCGCGTGCGCGCGCGGCGAGTGGGCGTGCCGCAACGCCGCCTGCGTGCCGCACGCCGCGCTGTGCGACGGCGGCGACGACTGCGGCGACTACTCCGACGAGAGCCACTGCAGTGAGTACCCTGCGCACATCGCGGCGCCGTCACTCAACACATACATTGACACCGTGCGCGTGCGCAGACGTGGACGAGTGCGCGGCGGGTAACGGCGGCTGCGCGCACAACTGCACCGAGCTGCGCGTGGGCCGCGCGTGCTGGTGTCGCGCGGGCTGGCGGCGCGCGCACGATGCGCGCTCCTGCGCCGACGTGGACGAGTGCGCCGAGGACGAGCCATGCGACCACGTCTGCAAGTCAGTACCACGTCAATCATTGATTTGGCGAATTAATGATCTCTGTTTGCTATACTATTCAAAGTCTATGGAAGAATCGCGTTGTAACAGTAGATGAAGTGTTTAATTGATCGGTTGTGTCGACTACTGTGTTATGTTTCACACAAAAACGTAAAAAGATTATTCTGTTAAACACAGACTAGTAAAACAAATATGATTGCGGTATAAGGTATCAGGCCTGGTTAATAACGTTTCGTCCCCAGGAACACCATCGGCAGCTACGTGTGCTCGTGCGCGGAGGGCTACAAGCTGATGTCGGACGGCGCCACGTGCACTCCCGACTCGCGTGAGTGTGCCCGCCGTGTGTGTGTGTGTGTGTGTGTGTGTGTCAGCTGTGTGTCTCACCCCGCGATGCCGTGTGTGTGCAGCCGTGCGCGCCAGCCTCATCTTCACCAACCGCTACTACATCCGGCGCGTGCCGCTGGAGGGCGCGGGCGCGGGCGCGGGCGCGGCGGGGTCGCTGCTCGTGCACGACCTCACCAACGCCGTGGCGCTGGACCTGCAGTGGGCCGAGGGCTGCCTGTACTGGAGCGACGTGACGCGCCTGGGCTCGGCCATCCGGCGCTCGTGCGGCGCGGGCGGGGCGGGGGGCGCGGCTCGCACGCTGCACGGCGCCACGCTGCAGAACCCGGACGGGCTGGCCGTGGACTGGGTGGGCGGCAACCTGTACTGGTGCGACAAGGGCACGGACACCATCGAGGTGTCGCGCGCGGACGGCTCGCACCGGCGCGTGCTGCTGCGCGGCCAGCTCAGCGAGCCGCGCGCGCTCGCGCTGCACCCGGCGCAAGGGTGAGTGTGCACGCTCTCTGCTCAACTAATCATGCTGGATTTGATAAGTTACAAGTCATTTTTTTGGGGGTGCAGACAAAACCTAAACAGGACTCAAACACTTTAAACAACCCATGTAGCTTTATAGTCTATATATAGTATAGATCACAATCCTCCTCTAAAACCTTGATTACCCCTTTTCATAGATATAGAATTTCTTTTCAAATATTAAGTACCGTACCTAGTAACGGTACGGTACGCTCCTTACAACGCGATGTTTATGTGTATATTACACGAAAACCAAAACGAATGAAAATTAAAATCTGTGAAAGACTAAGTAACAGAAGTCGGTGTCCGCATCTGATGGAGTAGTAATAACTGTTGGCCTTGGGAACGTGCAGCACGCTGTACTGGTCGGACTGGGGCACGACGCCGCACATCGGGCGCGCCGGCATGGACGGCAGCGCGCGCCGAGTGCTGGTGGCCGCCGGCCTGTACTGGCCCAACGCGCTCACCGTGCTGCCGGCCTCCAACGAGCTGTACTGGGCCGACGCGCGCGAGGACTACGTGGCCGTGGCCGACCTGGACGGCCGCAACGTGCGCGTGCTGTTCTCGCGGGGTGAGTGTCGCGCTGGCCGCGCTCGCGCGAGCCCGGAGTGCCACTTCCTCACGCGGCTCTCCCTTTGCAGAGCGCATGCCGTGGCTGCGCCTGCACCACGTGTTCGCGCTGGCCGTGTGGGACGGGCGCGTGTACTGGTCGGACTGGGAGACGCGCGCCGTGGAGTCCTGCCGCCGCAGGCCGCGCCGGCACTTCGCGACCAACAGCAGCGCCAGCACCGCGGCGGGCGGCGCCTACGAGTGCCGCACGCTGCTGCACACCATCCACAAGCCCATGGACCTGCGCGTGTACCACCCCGCGCGCCAGCCGCCGCAACCTGGTGAGCTCCCACCCACACACCCACGACACCAGCCGATGCCGGCGCAGTAGATATAGAGCGTGTGTCTGTGCGCAGAGCTGTCGGCCAAGTGCGCGGCGCTGAACTGCTCGGGGCTGTGCCTGCTGACGCCCGCGGCGCCGGGCGAGGCTGCGGGCGCGCGCTGCGCCTGCCCCGAGCACTGGCTGCTGGCTGCCGACGGCCGCTCGTGCACGCCCAACTGCACCTCGGCGCACTTCGTCTGCGCGTCCGCGCTCAAGTGCATCCCCTTCTGGTGGCGCTGCGACACGCAGGACGACTGCGGCGACGCGTCCGACGAGCCCGACACCTGTCCGCCCTTCCGCTGCTCGCCCGGCCAGTTCCAGTGCGACAACGGGCGCTGCGTGCACCCCTCGCACATCTGCGACGGCGCGCCGCACTGCGGGGATGGCTCCGACGAGCGCGACTGCGACAAGGTGCCGCACCACTGCATCACTCCTGCCCCCGTCTCCTCCCTACCTCCACCGGTCACTGACCCAGACATTCTGGCACAGTTCACGTGCCTGTCGTCGCAGTGGAAGTGCCGAGGCAACGCGAGCGCGCACGTGTCGGCGCGCTGCGTGCCGGCGGGCGCGCGCTGCGACGGGCGGCGCGACTGCCACGACGGCGACGACGAGGCCGCCTGCCCGCCGCGCACCTGTCCGCCGCACCACGTGAGTAGCGCTCCCACCTGCACTGTAGTGCCTGTGTGCCACGACTCCACGAGCTCACGTGTGCGACTGTGCGCAGTTCACGTGCGCTAACGGCGCGTGCGTGCCGCTGGTGTGGGTGTGCGACGCGGACTCGGACTGCGGCGACGGTTCGGACGAAGGCGCCATGTGCACCTCGCGCACGTGCGGCGCCGGCGAGTTCCGCTGCGAGTCGGGACGCTGTATCCCGCGCGAGTGGCTGTGCGACGCCGAGCCCGACTGCCCCGCGCGCGAGGACGAGGCCGCGTGCGGCCCGGGCCGCGCCCCGCCGCCCTGCGACCCCACGTACTTCCGCTGCCCCGACGGGCGCTGCGTGCCGGGCCGCTGGCGCTGCGACCTGGACGACGACTGCGGCGACGGCGCCGACGAGCTGGCGTGCGAGCCGCGCGCCTGCTCCGAGTCCGAGTGGCGCTGCGGCTCCGGCGAGTGCGTGCGCGCAGCCACGCGCTGCGACGGCGCGCCCGACTGTGGCGACGCCAGCGACGAGACCAGCTGCGCGCCGCACTGCGGGCCCGGCGCGCGCGCCTGCGCCCACGGCGGGGCCTGCGTGCGCACCGACTGGTGGTGCGACGGCACGCAGGACTGCTCCGACGGCTCCGACGAGGCGACGTGCGAGACGCCTAGCAACGGCACGGCGCAATGCGGCGCGCGCCTGGACTGCGGCGGCGCGGCGGCCTGCCTGCCCGCCGCGTGGCGCTGCGACGCGCGGCGCGACTGCGCGGACGGGCGCGACGAGGACGCGGCGCTGTGCCGGCGCCGCGTGTGCCCGCCGCCCATGTACCGCTGTAACGACGATACATGCCTGCCGCCCAACCTGCTGTGCGACGGCGTGGTCGACTGCGACGGCGACGAGAACCCCGCCTTCTGTACGTACCGCTGCGCCCCGTGCCGTGCGCCGTGTGCAGTGCGCGTGTGCTAATGTGTGTGTGTGTGTGTGCAGGTGACCGGCGGCGCTGGCTGGGCGAGGAGTCGGCGTGCGCACGCGACGAGAGCATGTGCGACGACGGGCGCTGCGTGCCCGCCAACGCGTCGTGCGACGCGGGTACGTGTGCGTCAGGCGGCGTGTGACGCGTGTGACGCGTGCGTCGTGCGTGTGTAACGTGTGCGTGTGTTGCAGGAGGCGCGCGCGCGTGCCGCTGGGACACCTGCGCCCAGTTGTGCCTGCCCAAGCACCTCAACCACACGTGCAAGTGAGTGCCGCCCCGTGGCTCCGCCGACAGTCGGCGTACTGCCTCGTGTAACCGTTCTCTTGTTTGCGACAGGTGCGTGCCGGGGTACAAGCAGCGCCAGCTGCCGGACGGCACGCTGACGTGCGAGGCACTGGGTGAGTATAATTGTCGAATGTTATCTGTGATATTTGTTGTAAATAATCGCAGGGTTCAGGTAAATTCAATGTGCATATTTCTGTGATGATACAATACGTTCGAGCAGCCAGTGAATGTAGCCCGTTCGTGTGTCAGGTGACAAGCCGCTGGTAGTGATCGGCGCGGGCGGCGCGCTGCACGTGTGGGAGGCGCACAAGGCGCAGGCCGCGGCCGGGCCGGCGCGCGCGCCCGCGCTCACGTGCGCGGCGGGCGCGCGCGTGGCGGGCACGTGGTGGCTGGTGTGGGGCGACGCGCGCGGGCGCGTGCTGCGTGCGGACGTGTCGGCGCACGTGCGCGTGCTGCGTGCCGACGTGTCGGCGCACGTGCGCGCGCCCGCCCCGCGCGCTCGCCGCGCCGCGTCCTCCGCCCCCGCCGCGCTCGACCTCACCGAGAACCAGGAGATCATTGTGAGTACTCATTAAACAATATCAGCTGCCCCGTATATTACCTACTAGCGGTCGCCCACGGCTCCGCCCGCGTGGATGTCGGTTACCGCTACAAAAAGCCTACCCAGGAAAGACACGGTCAATTCACAGACACCGACACTAACATCGACGACGCAGTCATTTTCCGCAGGCTGCATAGATTGTCTTTAAGTGGATGTTAAAGTTGTTAATGATGAAAATATTTAAATGTAATTAATACAAAGTTTTCACTTCTGCCGGCAGTCCCGGAGTGCAACCCGTTGTTTTAGGATAGATAACTAAAGCGTTGACCTGTAATAGGGCAACGTAAAGTTGCCCATGCGTAAAACATTCTTTTCGTAAATCAATTCCTACTAATTTGAATGTTTGGCCCTGGGATTTGTTTATCGTTAGTGCGAAAAAATTTGTTACTGGAAATTGGAGCTTTTTGAAGGGTATAGGCAAATCAGTAGAAATCATGGGTATTCTTGGTATATGAGCTAATTCACCAGCTGCAGGGCCGGTGATAATCTTCGCTACTATTAAATTATCTTTTAGCTCCTTTATAAGAAGTGTCGTGCCATTTCACATGTTGGGGGGGCTTAACTTTCTGAGAAGCATTATCGGCATGCCAACTTTTAACGACAGTTCATGAGAAGACCAGCGGGGCTCAGAGAATTTAAAATTTTCCTGGGGGTAGTGCACTGCATCCTCAATGTTAGTGACGGTGTCTATGGATTTATAGCACTTCACCTGGTACTTTCTGCATAATTAAATTGTTTATTTCGTTGACTGTTTCATTCCTGGGAGAAACTATTGGATGCTCTACAACACAGCCAACAAAATCATTTTAATGAAGTTTTCGATGTCAGAATATATAGCATGTATCAGACTACGTCTAAGCCGCGTGGTTACCTTACACATAGATCTAAACTCCCCTCCCGCACGCGCACGGGGGCCTTGGTGACGCCCATTTCGCAACGGGCCGTGCAGCAGAAATCGAAATATTTTAATATCGCCATAACTTCAAAACCAAACGTCCAATTTTAATATTTCGAAGACCAAATATTATCTATATAAACTGTACTTAGTGATGAAATATAATTGAAATTTATTTTGATAAGGATTAATAGCATGAGTAAAATAAATGCGTTTAAATGTAGTCCGAAAAAAAAACAATATTTTTAAATAAAAAAAATGGTTGTTGTGCGTCACTCGACATAGATAGGTATAGTGTGTCGCGGACTTTTTTATAGATATTTATAAGATCTGCAATTAATTAGAACATTTTATGGTTCTATCTCTTATAGTTTAGACAGCGTACGCAAAATAAGTAACTTTTCTGGTTGAAGAAGAAGGTATGGTACTTTTTACACACCAATTTTGCCATGTCGTGGAGTCGGAAGGCGAACTCATTGATCAAGTTTTTCCGAATCTGCAACAAATTATTATCTGTTTACTCAACTACTCAAATCGTGGCAGTTAAGAAAAAATATTATACATATGAATAATGTGTCTACAGTCTCCATTAATAAAATCTAATTTACAAAATTAACTAATTATCATTTCTGGCTCAGATAAGTTCAGACGGAGAGGTGCGCGGCGTGGCCGTGGACTACGTGTCGGGGCGCGTGTACTGGACGACGGCGGGGGCCGCGGCGGGCGAGGGGGGCGGCGTGCACGTGGCGGCGCTGGACGGGCGCCGGCGAGCCACGCTGTTCCGGCGCGACGGCGCCTCGCCCGACGACCTCGTGCTGCACAACGCGTCGCGCACGCTGCTGTGGGCCGAGCGCGGCGCCGAGCCCGGCGTGCGCGCGGCGGGCGCGTGCGGCGCGCGCGCGCGCTGGCTCGTGCGGCGGCGCGTGCGGCGCGTGCGCGCGCTGGCGCTGGACGAGCCGGCCGCGCGCCTGTACTTCGTGGACGGCTACTACGACACGCTGGAGTCGGTCGCGCTGGACGGCTCGCAGCGCGTCACGCACGCTACGTTCGCGCTGCGCCCGGACGGCGCGCCCAGGGCGCCCACTTACTACGTCGATGGAGGTACGCCATCGGCGAGATCACTTATTTATTTTATAAATCTTTGATGGACTAAACCGAACCGAACGTACAATGTGAGGCATGTCCGTCGGGCAGAGTTGCGGCTGGCGGGCAACACGTCGGCGGTGCCGGCGCTGGCAGCGCGCGCGTGCGAGCGGGCCGCCGTGTGGGAGGAGTGGGTGTGGTGCGGCACTGCGCGCGGCGTGCTGCGCGTGCCCAAGCGCGCGCGCGGCCCCGGGCCGCCGGCGCGCCCGGCGCGGGCTCCGGCGCGCGCTCTGACGGCGCTGGTGCTGCTGCACGCCGCGATGTTCGGCGCGGACAGCGCGGACCCTTGCGCGCGCGCCTGCCACGCTAGCGCCCTGTGCGTGCGCAGCCCGCAGCCCGGGGGCTTCGCCTGCCTGTGTCCCGACGGCTTGGTGCCAGTCGACGACGACGCCGCTCAAGTGAGTGACGCCAGTAGACTGGCAGTTATTTATCGTATAGTGACCAAGTAGCTCTTAACACAACACAAATTTAAATTAATTTTAAAATTAAGTACATTCAAGTAAATTATATCAAAACAATAAGAATAATTAAATTATACAAAATGCCAGCTAGTTGTCAATTTTAAAACTACGTGCTAAATGTTAGTCATCTTAAAACGGATTTAAATAAAATTTGTTCTAATTCTAAAGTAGAAGTTGCTCACAAGTCGTCCAATAGGCGTACAACTTGCGGTGTACCCCAAGGGAGTGTCCTTGGGCCCTTCCTTTTTCTCATATTTATTAATGATTTGCCGAAGAGTACGGACTATCAAACCGTCCTGTTTGCCGATGATATTACTTTATATTTAGATGAAAAAGATTGAGAGTTGTTGACCATTATTTAATAAATATAAATTGCTGACTTTGCCCTGCATGTACATCTACGAAATAGCAGTATTCGTTAAATTAAACTTGCATTTGTTTCAAACACTCAGATCAAAGCGACGCAATGAGATCTGTGCTATTCCACACAAAACTGCGCTCGATGCAAAAAGTTTTTTGGGAATGGGGCCCAAGTTGTATAATAAGTTACCTATAACAATAAAAAATCTTGACTGTATACACAATTTCAAAAAGGCTCTTCTTAATTTATTCTTTAATGTTCTCAGATAGTATAGGAAGGGGTGTAGGTAAATTGATAACAGTATAACTATGATAAAGTAATCACCTGAGTTTTCCCAATCAAAATACTTGTATGCCAGGGTCAACTTATAAACAGATAATGGCATTAGTAACTGGAAATGTTTATAGTAAAAGTATTGATTTAACTATATTTATAGGAAATTGTTCAAAAATTACAAAAGAAGACATCACAGACAGTGTAACTGAGTTATTAAAGTTAAATTGTCGTAAAATAATATTGTGTGCTTTTCCATACTTATATAAAATATCAAACAAACAAAACAATTATATTCACATGCTGAATAAGCATGTACATTTCTTGGTAGGTCACTATTGTGACAAACTTGTATATCTTGATATCAACACTTTTGTTGATAAACTTAGATTGACACGGGGTAGTGTGTTTCTACCTACTAGTTGTAGACACAAAATAGCTAGGCTATTAGCTTATAATATTCACTCATACATAAATATTATGTCAAAGTTTAGTTGTATTATTAACACTGCGACTATTAGTAGTAATACTAATATACCTTTTTACAAGGAAGGCGGAGGAGTCTTGTCGCTCACTCCGGCTCATTTAAACTAGTTTGTAAGACAACAATAGTGTTATATTCACCAACACCAACGTACCTTCTTGCTCTCAAATAGCTAATTGTCAAAAAGGGGCTAAGCAGAATTCCTTGAGATTAATAAAGAGAGAAAAATAAAATATTCGAGGATTCTTTTCAAAACAACTAGAAATTGAATTGTTTTTAGAAAAAACCAAGTTTGATATTGTTTGTTTCCCCGAACATTGGTTAAAAGATCATGAAATATTAATTAGTTATGAAAATTACAGTGTAGGCAGTTCTTTTTTAATCGTAAATCTAAGATGCGTGGGGGTTCACTGATCTTAGTCAAAAATAGTATTAAATTTAGAAGTTGTATTGATATAGTTAATCTATCGGTTGAACATAATATTGCATTGTCTAGTGTTGAGCTAGATAAGCATATCATAGTGTGCGTTTACAGGCCCCCAAATTATCAAAACTACTCTATATTTGAGTCAGTAATGGAAGATGCTTTGGCAAAACTTGCAACGGGTAATAAATCGCTAGTCATCTGTGGTGACTTTAACATCAATATTTTAGACGAAAATTCAAATAGCAGTAGATTCTTAAATCTTTTTAAATCATTTAATTTATTAAATATGTTTTCGGAGCCAACCCGAATTACAACAAATACTGCTACATGTATTGATAATGTTTTCTGTTGCTGCGACTACTTAAATAAATCCATTGTAAATTACCTTCCATCTGATCACAGCGGTCAAACCGTCGTTTTCGAGTCCTACACATCATCACAAAAAATTCAGATACAGTCTAGACAAATAACACCTAGCAATTTAAATAAATTTAATAATAATTTAATAAGTAATCTAGGCATTTCGGGATATGATATTAATAATGTAAATCATTTTTATGAGGAATTCTTTTCGGTTGTCTACACAGAGTTCAATGATACGCTAAAAATAAAAACTAAATCTATTAGCCCAAAGTTTATGTTTAGTGATTGGGCAACTAAGGGTATAAGAAAAAGTAGGGAACGATTGTTTGAACTTTACGGCCTTAAGGCGCGGTAACAAGCTAATCTTTAGGTATTCGCGGAAGTGAGGATAGCTGCATACTCGGCATGGTCTGACACAAGTACACGACAGTATTGCATCGAAAGATTAGAAATAAGGTAGAAAATATTTCGGTGTTTGATTTTATTTGAATATCATGTCCGCCAAATTGTAAGTCATTTTGCAGTTTTAATTGAATATAAAAAAAATACATTTCCGTGTTTGAAAAATTTTAGATATCTCTTTAGTCTATAAAATTTCCATTGTTATAGATTTAAAAAATATGATGGTTGTCGCTGAAAAAATTGAGAATTTCGGGACGAAAAAAAATTTTTCGTGGTCTTTTTAAACATTATTTTTCGAAGTACTAGACCACTTTTGTAAACTGGTTTTGTTTAAGTCTTTACCTTATGTATTAAACTATACACGGTAATTTTTGGCTAGTGGCATGTACAGATACGGCTAACTTTGCGACGAAAATCTAGACGTTTTACGAAGTGTTTGCTTTGTACAGCGCCTTAAGCCTTACATCAACTCAGAAAAAATTAATCGCTATGTTGCAACTTATTTAAAAATGTTTAAAAACGCCTGCAAGGTAGCTAAAGCCTTATTCATAAGCAACAAGATTAAATCCGCCGATAATAAAATTAAGACGGTTTGAAAAATAATCAATAGTGAAACTAACAGAAATAAGAAATATAATAATGATATTACACTAGAGTCTTCACGTGATCTTCTAACCACTAATAAAAACTTTTTAACAAAAAATTGAACCGACGAAAAGTGAAAAATAAAAACCTTTTAGTCTAGGTAAGCTCCAAAGTTAAAGTAGGTATGAAATTAATTTCAAGTCGGCGCCAAACAAGCAAGAAAACTAATAAAAATATGATGTCTTTGCAGTATTTGAACTAAATCAATATTTGTATTAATTTTATTATTTTCGATATCGAGTTATCGACTTCAGATGATAAAGGTAGCAGCACAGATTTTTACGATAAAGGGACAAAGGGAAAGAAAGGGATAGAAGCATTAGAATTGTGTAATGAAAGAGCGAGACTTTTCCAAAAGACATCAACGCGGGATACAATTTGTGTGCTTTTTCACCCAGCCACCATTTTATCTAGATCCCCGAAGTCGCTCATAATCTGGTTAAATCTAAAATAATTTTCATACTGTTTAGTTACCGGTAAAAAATTATGCCATCCTTTTTGTAACTAGATGTCTTGGAATGTTTCCCACACCATTTCACCGCGCATGAAGGCATTTTGATGCGTTATGATTGCTTAGGACGTTATAATTTCTTTTAATAGTTTTGCGTAGACACAGCTCTAACACTTGGACACGACTAAAATGGTCACCACTACCGTAGCCTATATATAGGCGAAAAAATACTAATACTTTTCGTGCGTCGGGGCACCGTATGCGCAGTCAAGTGGTTTTATAGTCTTTGCTCCAGATATTGTTGTACCTACCAAAAATCTAAAGAATTGTGGTACCGATGAAAGCAAACGAAATAGAGTGAAAGTGATGTCTGTGTTGCTAGACCTCTATTGATTGTAATTTCTAAAAGAATAAGTACTTAAAATGTTTTTGAAAGCATGATGTTGCCGGTAATTCTAAGCTGGGCTGTCAGGGTACATAAACTGCAAGAGTCGGCCCTCGATAAAGCATGAATTGACCTGCGACTGAAAGTTTTAGCAACATTATCAGATTTAGAACCAAATAAGGTGTTATTCTAACTGTATGATGAGCGCGCTGACTGAAGTGCAGAGACTGAAAGGTTAACTATGCCCTGCACATATACAGAAATTTAATTGTTGCCGTAATCTCTAAGAGACAATATGTTTTATCAAATAAGGGCATCCGTCCGTCGATGGAACCGTTTTTTGCGGATGGGAAATCATAAAATAACTTTCGGATGGCATCAGACTTGTACTGACAAAAACCCAACCATGTTCCTTCTATTGCCCTTTATGTTCCGGGGTTTCTAGTTGTTCGAAAGAGATACCGTGCTCTTTGCTGGACCTGGCAAGCCTCTCTGCTTTGCTGACATCTCTTTAAGGAGGTAACCGCTTCCTATTCCCTCTCGCTTCGGACCATGGACCGGTTCAGTCCATATAGGCTATAAAGTTCAAGAAATTAGCCCAAGTGGCTTTATACTGTTCGGGACCTCTTGTAATTGTCTTCCGTTTCCACCGCCAGAGTTTCGATGAAAACCATAATCCGGCAAGGTCAACAGTTCTCATCGAGGTACAAGAAATGAGCCTAAACTCAATACAACTGCTGTAAGCTATTGAGAACGTCTAGGAAATACTTTCCGTCTCCATCATCAGACCTTCTGTGACCGTAATTCTCCAGCTAGCTGTAAAGATCTCGTCAAGATGCATGAAAGGAGCCCAAACACGATATAGCTGCTGTAAACTGTTCAGAACCTCTTGCAAATACCTTCCGTTCTCCATCGTTAGATCATCCGTGACAGTAATTATCCAGCTTGGCTCAAAGTTCTCTTTAAGGTGAATAAAAGGAGCCCAAACACAGAATGGCTACTGTAAATCCATGTGGACCTCTTGCGATTGCATTCCGTCTCCATCGTCAGACCTTCAATGACACCGCCATCCTCCAGCAAGGTCTAAAGTTCTCTTCAACGTGCATGAAATGAGTTGTAACACGATATATCACTACTTTAAACTGTTGAGGACCTCTGGCAAGTTGCAAGTGTTTTCCGGCTCCATCATCCATCATCAGATCTTTACGAACGTCGAATTGTCATCAGAACTACATATATTTGCCAAATTTAAACAAAATCAGTTCACAATTGAAAATTCAGTATGAAAAAAATCAATCACCTCTATTTTCCCACCCTTAAGGGCCGATTTTTTTTTCAAATTAAAATGGGACCAACTTTGAAATTTTTTATTTTTTATTTTCCTTTATTGGCCAACCAACAATTGTTTACACTGATAACATTTACAGTAAGTACCTATATAATATGCAAGGTTAGTGTAACAATTAATTACAGGTTAGCACCGCATGCCCCATAAACAAATAAGATGTGCCACAAGCACTGAACTATTATTAAACATTAATATTTGAGCACTTAACTAAAATTAAAATTAATAAGTATAAAAGCATTACGTAATTAGATTTACAGTACGAAAAGCAAACAGAAACACATAGAAACTGTACATAGCGAATTTGGAAATCAAAATTACAATCAAAAATTAAAATCGAAATTAAATGTCAAATCAAAATCACAATTAATATCAAAATCAAAATTAATTATTAAAATTAATTAAAATCCGAATCAATATTAAAATCTAAATTACAATCACAAATTAAAATCTAAATAAAAGTTAAATTAATATCACAATCAATATTAAAAACAAAATTAAAATTAAAATCGAAATCAAAAGCCAAGTTAAAATCACAATATTAAAATCAAAATTAATTAAATTCCGAATCAAAAGTCAAATTATAATCACAATTAATATTAAAATCAAAATTACAATCAAAATTAAAATTTAAGTTAAAATTAAAATAAAAGTAAAAGTAAAAACAAGCAAAAACAAATCAAAATTAAATTAAAATTAAACAATTGATATAGTTGTTCTATGAAACTTGGCATATGAGTCAAAATGCACGTCAATAAGATCACTGCAGTTATTTAATAATTTGCAAAGACGAGGAACGACAGAGTTTGCACCCAGTATAGTTCTGCGGAGTGGAGGGTGTAAAGGAGTTATAGGAGCACGAGGGATTCTGGCAGGAGCACGAAACTGAAACTTTGATAGTAGTAGAGGACAATCAATTTTGTACCGGAGTAGCTTATAAACAAAGGAAGAGTCAATGATTGTTCTACGTTTCTCAAGTGAGACCATCTTAAAATAAGATAGTCGGGATTCATAGGATCGAATCCTTTTAGCGTTTCCGCCAGCATAGGCTAGATGCCAGAGGAATCTCTTTTGTATTCGCTCCAGTCGAAGAATGTGCGTAGAGTAATGAGGTCTCCAAATCGTACTGCAGTATTCTAAGATACTACGAACGATGCAGTTGTACAATAAGATCTTCGTCCGATTACGCTTAAATCCAGCAACATTCCTTATGACAAAACCTAGCATTCTAGAAGCCTTTTTGATGACACCCTCGACATGAGGTACAAATGTCAAGGTGCTGTCGAAAACAACTCCTAAGTCCCTTGTTTGATCCACCTCTTGGATAACGTTAGGGCCCACGCGATATACACTAGCAGTTGCTTTCTTTTTTCGAGTGAATTTCACGTGGTAGCACTTTTTTATATTCAAGCTCATTTCATTATCATTACACCATTTAACCAACGAGTCCACATCCCTCTGAAGTAATGTACGATCGTTTTCAGATTCGATTATCCGTGAGAATTTAAGATCGTCTGCATACATAAAACATTCTGAGAATCTTAGGCAGTGCGGGATATCATTAACAAACATAATAAATAGAACTGGTCCAACATGTGAGCCTTGGGGGACACCTGATGATGTTTTGTAGGTTCCCGATTGGAAACCATTAACTGCGACAAAGAAGGAACGATTTTCGAGATAAGACCTAAGCCAATCGTAAAGTGTACCGGTGATTCCATACGCAGATAACTTCGATAGAAGTATATGGTGAGGCACGCGGTCAAAGGCTTTGCTAAAGTCTGTGTAAATCACGTCAATCTGCTTGCCGCAGTCAATGGCATCCGATAGCATTTCTGTGAAAGTCGCCAGATTAGTGCAAGTAGACCTAGACCCTACGAAACCATGCTGAGAAAAGCTCAAATACAATTTGAAATGTGCCTGAATGCAAGGACAAACTAAGGATTCGAAAACCTTAGCAAAGGTTGATAAGATAGAGATCGGTCTATAATTTTTAATGTCATCCTTTTGATCACTTTTATAAATTGGAATAATCTTTGCTTTTTTCCATAAATCAGGGAAAACACCTGAGCTAAGAGACTTGTTAAATATTAGTGTTAAAGGGGAAACCAAAGCGGGAGCACATTTATAAATAAATATTGACGGAATACCATCAGGCCCAGCACCTTTACGAATATCCAATAGTTTGAGCTTGTTCAACAGGCTATCGCGATCAATCACAGGTGCTGTTAGTGGTAGACTGTTATTCTTCATATTATGAAGAAAATCGGACTCAGGTTCACTATGGGTCACTGTCGCGCTACTAAAAGCGGAGGAAAAATTTGACGCGAACATTTCACAAATTTCTGGACCATCTGATGTAAATACGGTTCCATTAGTCATTGTGGCTGGATAAGAGCTAGAGCCACCTTTCTTATCTTTAATGTATGCCCAGAAGCGGTTCGGATTTTTAGGTATTTCATTTTCAATGTCTCTAATATACTCATTATAACTATCGGTAGCTAATTTGGAACACCGTTTGCCTAATAATTTGAGCTCGATTTCATCCCTAGGGTTTTTATAGACTTTGAAGCGAGATCTTATTTTTTCTTTTTCTTTTAAAGCTCTTATTAAGCTTTTATTAAACCAAGGAGGATATTTTTTATATTTAAAAGTAGGTTTAGAGGGTTCGTGCATATGTATAATATGCAGGATCCTATCATAGAACGTTCGTAGCATTTCGTTAACATCAGCCATTTTTTCAAACAGTTGTTCCCAGTTTATATCGTTTAGATTCTCGCAAATTTTCGTGTAATCAAGTTTATTATAATTAATTTTTGTAGTCTGAGGATTGTATGGAAGTCGGGTTTCTTCACTCGCCGTAATCAGGATTTCGATGGGGGGGTGATGGACATCAATGGTGCTGAGGGAATTTAGGGCCGCAGTAACGCTACCGGTGGGTACATTACTTAATACAAGGTCCAATATTCGGCCAGACATGTTCAGGATGCCATTAAGTTGTGACAATTTATGCATGTGAATAAAGTCAGTCAGTACATTAGCAATGCCAGGAGGAGTATAATTTTTTTTTGCGTCATGTACCAAATTCCATTGTATATTACCCAAATTAAAGTCACCGACAATACAGGCGCACAAGTTTGTCCGTTCAAGAACCACGTTACAGCGGTCCAAAAAATTGTCCAAACTACTACGTAACACAGGGGGTGGTAAATAAACTGCGCACAGAGCTATTCGACGAATGGACATTAAAAAAGGTACCTCTATAATTATCCAAAGATCCTCACATTGACTTTCCCACTGAACCATACGTTTTGAGTTAATTGTTTTTAATATAGCGATCAACACGCCACCCCCGTCCTTTTTCCTACTATCTCTATCTCTCCTATACACTATATACCGATCGTCAAAAAGCTCCGCGCTCAAAACACTATTATTCAGCCATGTTTCAGTTAAAATCACAATATCATAGTTCTCTAAAGACAATTGACGACAAAAATTATGAGTTTTCGTGCGTAGACCTCTTGTGTTTTGGTAATAAATATTAATATTATGAGCTGAGAATTTTAACTACAATTGACACCAAAGCTGCGACTACACTATGTTAATGTTAATGAAAGTTAAAAATTATTTTAACTTATTTAAAGTGTCCATGTTTCTAACCATGATATGATCCGAGTCTTCCACTTTACGCATAAAAATCTTACCACCTCGAATCCACACAAATTTATAACCAAGTTCTTTGGCTTTGATCCTTGCGGCAGCGTGCAGAGCCCTGTATGTGGGGGACAGATGTTCAGTCACGAAGATTGGTGTTTTTGGCCCAGAATAGCCGAGATGCACGCTGTTCAGTTTATTATCCTTATTGTTCTTATTAAAATTAACAATAGCCGCCAGGAATTGGTCACGAAGTCGAGGGGAAGCCAGCTGTACAACTATTGAACGTGGTCTAGTATTATTAGGGTTTAGTTTGGCAACCCTAGTACAATGCAAAATATCTCTGTTTTCCACAACACACGTAGCCACTTTAGAAATTTCTGACACAATATCAAAGAGATTTTCATGTTTCTTCTCAGGTACGCATTGAATTTCAATGTTGTTAGATCGAGTTTGTTGCTCCAGCTGATCTACACGAGCATTTAGCGACTTCACAATGTTGCTGATTTCAAGGTTCTCCTTCCGCAGTTCCATAATGGTCTCCTGAGATGATGCATGCTCCTTTAGTAGGTCCTCATACTGACTGTTCATGAATTTCATCGAGTCATCCATGGCAGAAATTTTCGCATTGATGGGCTGCAACTCTCTATGTAGTATCGTATTGATGGTTTCATTTAGTTTAGACAACATCATCGATAATTCAGTCTTCATAACTTCCTGGATAATTTCGCGAACATCATCTCGCGATAGTACATTCTCAGTAGTCGCCGGAGGTGGGGACCCAAGAGCTTGCCTTTTGTTCCCTCTGGTGGTCGAAACATTACGCAGAGTAGCTTTTTCGTGCTTATTTGTTGGAGATGTGTCATCAGCCATGTTCAATTGTTATTAGTGAAAAAGCGCAAAATTAATTCAAAAATATGTGAATTATGGCAAAAACTAAGCAGTTGCTTCTAAAAAAAGAAGCACATCAACAAAAAAGGCAAGCATCAATAAAATAAAAATGCAAAAAGAACAGCTAGTACTCGGATTTGAACTTGTGCTCCCATCAACGCAGTGTCGCATCAAACTTCTGTTAGCTAAATCGACACATAGAGTAGTGGCGAAATACGCGATCACTATTTCGTACCTGTGTATTGGTGGGCGGGGCAATTGTAGCAATTGTGGATTTGTAACCATATATGGTAGCGCACCGAGCCGTTTCGTGTGTACTGACTCACCGCCGACCGACGAATAGGAGTAGCGCGCGTAGTGTGACTCACTGTTGTTTGGTGCTTTGTTTCTTCGTTCAAGTTTTAAACTGCTTATTTCTTCGAGATTAATGAAGTTCTCGTGGATGTTATTTCACCACAACGTGTAGTAACCAGTGAACTATTCTATTGGCGCAAAACTGTACCGATAAAGCTAATAAATAAACAGAAAATATTTATTCTTAGCGGAGCGACTCGCAACACGTCTTACTGCTAGCTAGCTGACATATAATTGAAATATACTCTTTCCAATAAAAAAAGAATTTTTAAAATCGCACGTCTCAGTTAAAGTTATGCGTGGTCATACATAAAAAAAATATATATACATGTCGAATTGAGAACCTCCTCTTTTTTTTTCGTCGGTTAAAAACGAAGTTGCTCAAGAATTTGTAGATTTCTTTACTAGTATCCCAATTAAAACTACTAAAACGTTAAATTCCTCACCCTTGCTTTCTGTTGACTTATTAAGAGCAAACGTTTTACCATGCCCGGTTTTTTTTTTTGACGTGATAACGTCTTTAAAATCGTTTTAGTCGGGTGACATGTTCAGAAACTTGTGTCACACCAAAACCTCACAAGCGACATTTCATAAAGATGGTAGCGCCATCTGTTACTTGGCTCGAAAAAAAAACTTTAAATTAGTACTTAATTTCATTTTAGATGTCACTACTGGTGATAACTTATATCACCAATAAGACGTTATCACGTAAACATCTCGATCGTAAACCTACTTTACAAACAACCAATTTTTTTTTTTTTTTTTTCGGGTGGGAAATCATCCAATGACTTCCCCCGCTCTGGGTGGAGCGGGGGGGCATGTCAGACTTGTACTGACTAAAACCCACCCATGTTCCTTCTATTGCCCTTTACGTTCCGAGGCCGCGGTATCTCTTTCGAACAACCCGCAACCCCGGCAGGCGGAGGCTCTGGCAAGCCCCTCTGCTTTGCTGACTCTCTTTGAGGCGCGCGTGAAACACGAACGCGCCGTCGTCACGGCCTGTCGTCAATCGACGGACGGACGGTGAACTACCCATTGCTCACCGCCCACAGGCCCTACCATGCCCGGTTGAGTTTCAATTTAAGCATATTAACCCCACTGCAATTATTAAAGCTTTTAAACAAACAAAAATCAAATTAACCGAAGACCTTTGGGGAATGTCTATTAAAGTTTGTCAAACTATCATTGAGACTAAGCACCGTACTTAGCCTTAATATTTAATTTGTGTGTGGACCAAGGAGTCTTCCCGGACCTTATGAAATACAGCAAGGTAATACCACTTTTCAAATCTGGGGACAGTAAAGACACCAATAATTATAGACCCGTATCTGTTTTGCCGGTTTTCAGCAAGGTGTTTCAAAAAGGTGATGCTTAATCAAATGCTCAACCACTTTAACACTACTAAAATCTTACATGAGAAACAGTATGGTTTACTGCGTGGGAAGAGGCACAGGGTGCCATAAGGATCATTTGTGACCTCTCAAAAGCATTTGATTGCGTGAACCACGAAACCCTTCTCTTAAAACTTGAACATTACGGCCTAGGGAAACTTGCCCTTAGTTTAGTTAAATCGTATTTAAATGATAGACAGCAGCAAGTACAAATAAATGGTGTCATTTCAATGGGTTTAAAAGTAAAGATGGGTGTACCACAAGGATCGATACTAGGTCCCTTCCTCTTTTTAGTATATATTAATGATCTACCCCATTTATTTAAAAACCAACCACAAATGGTGTTGTTTGCTGACGATACCTCTTTAATATTTAAGATAAACAGACGTGCACAAATCTTAACGACGTAAATAATGGCCGAATGCAGGTACATCATTGGTTTACCGCAAATAATTTAGTATTAAATGGGAAAAAAACGAAGTGTATAAGATTTGCTCTACCAAATGTCAAAAACAGTGAGTGTGACATAGTATTAAATCAAGAAGAACTAGAATTCGTCGATAAAACTGTTTTCTTTGGAATGACACTCAATTCAAGGCTACAATGGGGTCCGCATATAACATCTCTTGCAGGACGCCTTAGTTCAGCAGCATATGCTGTTAGAAAAGTCCGTCAGTTTAGTGATGTAGATACCGCAAGGCTAGTCTATTTTAGTTATTTTCATAGTTTAATTTGGGGACGGGCTGCAGACATCGAGTCTATATTCATTCTGCAGAAAAGAGCCATATCGCCTACGTAGGCGAGATTCTTTAAGGGAACAGTTTAAGGATGTTAACATCATGACAGTACCTTGTCAATATATGGTACACACATCAACACGGTCTAGGGATATTTCATACTCAATTAAATAACTCGAAAAGTACTGGCCGCATTGGAATCTTTTATACACCGATTTGTTTGTAATTTATCTCGGACTAATTCCAAATTCAAATTTTTGTAATAATATTCTAGTTTAAAAGAGTGTCCATGGAGTTTCTTGCCCATTCTCCATAGAGATCAACGCTTTGGAATGGGCAACTACAGTACTTTCACAAGTTATTATGTCTTGTGACTGGGACTGTAGCTTTAACATTTTGTATTTTTTTTTTTGACATTCAAAAGTGCCTGTTATGGTCTAATTGAAATAAATTATTTTGATTTGATATTAGTTGTAAAAACTTACTACACAGTCAATGAGTACCTAGAAGACATTTTTTAATTCATTGACATTTTGTATTTATTAATATTTTGCTTTCTTTTACTTATTATTTAAAATTAATCAAATGATGTTTTTAATTAATTATAATTTAATATTATAATTTAATTTAATATTTATTGCCTATAATAGTTAATTTTTTTTTTATTATCATTACTACTTTATGCCAGGGGCGAAGGTCCTATAGAAGCTATAAGCCAGGCTTGCCCTAAATTATAACACCAATCACACCAATAGTTATATAACCTACTACCTAAATGTACCCAAACTAACATATAACATTCATGAACAAAAATATTTTAAATACACGCAAATTAATTTGCCGCGCGCTTACTTTACCAGATCCATAAAATACTACGACTCACTAAAATTTAACCATTCATCAAATTCGAACAAAATTCAATCGTGCCTGATTTGGAGCGATTCGTGACATGTCAACACTACCAAAAGCGCGCGTAATGCTCTCTCGCTCTAGCGCGTCTCTTTCGCACTCGTTGGCTTTCAATGTGGCTTTTCATTTGTATAGAAGTTAAATACAATTCATTGATAAATTTTAGGTACTTATACGGCGATTTATACGGGCTAGTAAAGCCAGGCTTGTCCATTAAGTTCGCGCATATGAACCATCCGATGACCGGCCTGAATATAGTTGCAAGAACAAGTGCAACAAATTGCGAATGACAATTGTTATTATTTTGTTTCTTTTGAATAGTTTGGGAACTGTTTTAGAGTTTTGATTTAGTTATGTTATTTTAAATTACTAACTAATGTGGTGAAAGTTTTTGGTGCGATGTGACAACCTACGATTTTGTTAAGTGATTAACTGATTATAGTTATTTTAATTTTAAAATGTGAATTCGGAAATTGGCGCCTGAAAGGTATGCTACATTGAGATAACTTATAATTCACCGTATATTCAATGAATCCACAAGAAATGATTTCTTGTAAAGACCAGTAGGTATGTTTATTCTATTGTTTTGAAGGAGCGTGACAAACTTTTTTTGGTATAAAAAAACGCATCAAAATCCGCTTCAGAATAATGCTTAATGGTTATTTCGTATGTCATTTTGCATGATTTATACTTTGAGAGTTTGTGAATGTAAAAGATGAATAGCAAAATAAAGAATTAGATGTTCATTAATTTATTAGTGAGATTCAAACGTTGAATATAATATTCGCAAGCTTAAAAAACAAAAAATCGATAATTCGTAATATGCCATCTAGTGGCCATCAATTGAATTATTTTAGGAATTATTAAACCTACGTTATGAGATAGAACTTTGATGTCGCGTGGAGTCTCGGTACCAATAGATGGCTCGTGGAACGTTTAATCCCATACGTGAAAGGTAAATAGGCAACAGATTTTTTTAAACTATAATTTACAATAATTATGTTACTAGAGCTACTGCTCTAGTATTGAGCAGTATTTCAACTATACCAATGACTTCTACGACCAATGACAGCAAGACATAGCATTCATTTTATTAATATTGACATGATCTGTACCTGTGTTTGGTTTTTACCTATGTTCTACAAATGAAATTATTAAAATTTTTTAATTTTGAAAAAACAAGTAATTAAAGGCAAGAATTAATCAACAAAATGTCAACATTCTAAAAGTTTGTCATTTAGAAATTCGCTAACTGTATTACACTGTTTTTTAATAATTGTGATAGTTTATTTATAAGTTAATTCAGGCTTTTGAATTTTTTTTATATTTGGGTAGCTTATTGTACGATCTGGGTGCAATTAATTGCAAATACACTTTTATACATAAATTCTGTTTTAGCAGGCAATGTGTGCAGTTTGTTGCCAGAGCGACGCAAACTTTTAACAGGTTTATGAAAGTACATATTGTTTTGGACAAAAATATGGGATTTATAAAAATATAGGATTGGAAACGTCAATATTCAAGATCTTGCAAGATTCAGTACATTTAATCTTGCATATAGCTTTAATAAACTTCTTCTGTGCTATAAGTAAGTATTCGTACATCATGATGAAGCTAGAGTAGGCGAGGCGCTACATAGTCGTGAGCGTGACAAGCCGCCAGTAGAGCGCTCTTATTTATAATTTTACGTAGCATATAAAGATAAAGAGCATTGGAAAACTTCCTGACATATATTTCCTATTTGAATTCTCCATGACATAATAATATCGTTATCAATAAAAAGCCCCAGACATTTAGTAACATTAGTCTCACTTAGTCGTCGTTGTGATCGTTGCCGCCCCGTGCAGGAGCAGCGGCAGTGCGTGATCCCGCGCGGCGACGTGCGCGCGGCGGGCGCGTGCGCGCTGGCGTGCGGCGCGGGCGCGTGCGTGCTGCAGGCCGGCGCCGCGCGCTGCCGCTGTCCCGCGCTGTTCGCGGGCGAGCGCTGCCAGCACTACCGCTGCGCGCTGCACTGCCACCGGCGCGGGCGCTGCGAGCTGGACGCCGCGCGCGCGCCCGACAGCGACGCGCCGCCGCCGCTCAAGGTACCCGCGCTACACATTACTAGCTCCTCGCGTAGGTGCGCGCGGCGGGCGCGTGCGCGCTGGCGTGCGGCGCGGGCGCGTGCGTGCTGCAGGCCGGCGCCGCGCGCTGCCGCTGTCCCGCGCTGTTCGCGGGCGAGCGCTGCCAGCACTACCGCTGCGCGCTGCACTGCCACCGGCGCGGGCGCTGCGAGCTGGACGCCGCGCGCGCGCCCGACAGCGACGCGCCGCCGCCGCTCAAGGTACCCGCGCTACACATTACTAGCTCCTCGCGTAGGTGCGCGCGGCGGGCGCGTGCGCGCTGGCGTGCGGCGCGGGCGCGTGCGTGCTGCAGGCCGGCGCCGCGCGCTGCCGCTGTCCCGCGCTGTTCGCGGGCGAGCGCTGCCAGCACTACCGCTGCGCGCTGCACTGCCACCGGCGCGGGCGCTGCGAGCTGGACGCCGCGCGCGCGCCCGACAGCGACGCGCCGCCGCCGCTCAAGGTACCCGCGCTACACATTACTACACAGCCCTGAGGACGTGTGGACTCGTGGGTAGACCGAGGCTGTCGCGTCAGGACGCGTGACGCTATAGTATTATATACAGGACGACACACGGACAGGGCAAAATAAATGTTAAAGGTTCGGCAAGTGTTCGGTACTTTTATTAGTTATCTACAAGTTTACAGACTGTTAGGGCGCCATCGCACCAGAGATATGCTATGCTGTGCCATCCACCAGTCGTGTTGCGTGGCTGGATGAGCGCTTGGGATGCGTGCTCCCGATGGTCGCGAGCTGTGTAGCTACGTGCCGAGCAGGGAACCTACAGGAGCCGCGCGTTTGTCACCCAACATAAGAATCGGTCACATAGTTTCACATCCTCACAGCATAGCTGCATTGCATATATCTAATGAAAAATCACTGTAGTACCACAGTACTACAGTGATTTTTCATTAGATAATCATTTTACAGTGATTTGTGAGTACTACAGTGAGCGACACATCACAGTGCACACACTGTAATGTGCCGCCACGTGTGCTATGTGCTATGTCGCGCTCATGTCCCGGCGTGCCCGCAGTGCGTGTGCAACGCGGGCTACGAGGGCGCGCGCTGCGAGCGCGTGGCGGGCGAGGACGCGCGCGACGCGTGCGCGCGCCTGGCGTGCGAGAACGGCGCCGCGTGCACTGCGCGCGCTGGCCGGCACGTGTGCGACTGTCCGCCAGATTATACAGGTACGAATGTTGATAAAATTGAATGAGTGTAAACAATCAAAACAACGTTTAACAGTATGTTTAAAATGTATATAGAATTATTTGAATGTAATTGCCGTCATACTGCAAATAAGTAGTTCCGTTGTGGCGATGCGACATCGGAATCGTGGCGACGTAGCTGTAGTACGAGTAACAACCGGTACAGGCGCGCGCTGCGAGCGCTGCGCGGCGGGCCCCGCGTGCGGCGCGGGCGGCGTGTGCGTGCGCGACGCCACGGGCGCGCACTGCCGCGCCGACATCTGCCGCTTCTTCTGCCTCAACGGCGGCACGTGCAGCGTGTCGGCCGTGGGCGGCGTGGCGTGCGCGTGCCGCGCGGCGTGGTCGGGCGAGCGCTGCCAGCGGCCCGCCTGCGTGGACGCGGCGTGCACGCGCGCCGAGGACAACGACACGCACGACAACGACACTACGAACAACAGTAAGTTCACGCCGGCGCGGCGCCGCCATTATACTTTACAGATCATTGAGCGCTTGCATTGACCTACCAACACACGCTGCAGTATTTATGTTTAGTTACACTATTATATCCGACCAGCCACTGTCCGTAACAACAGACTATCATTGTGTTCACAGTGAGTGTGTTGATGTCCGCGTATCAATGTTTGTAGAAGCACTTACCGTCGTCCTCGTAGTTTACGCGTTAACTAAAACCACTCGTGACGCAATGTATGACGCTATGGGTTTTTACAAACTAACCAAACATCTAGCTAGACCAGAGACTACTTGTTGATAATCTAGTCCTCTCACAATGTACTTCCGGTATATATTCGTCATCATAACTTCGAGGACAAACCTGCTTTTATGAACCCCGGAGTATTACAGGTTTGCGCTATTTCTCTTTAGCCATGGACAGCGGGGATAGACCCTTGTCTATTGCAACCACAACTCTGTGCATACCCATCTCGGCTTTTATGAAATATTCCCCGAGTCGGCACACCTCTCGGTTGTGGAGGGTCTTTGTAGTTTGTATTTAAAATCTCACGACCCCCCACTTCCGTGGGATGTACAGTCTCATCACCGATGATCATGGGTAATGCATCCGGTTTGCAGTCAACAGTGTACGGACTCTTTTATCCAGGGCATCGGGTTCAGTCTGAGTCTATTTAAGTTTGACGAAAGACTACATCGAAACCGACATGAGCCATTATTATTGTTATAATGAGTCTTTATTGTTCCACTGCAGAACAAAGCTCTTCCTTCAATCCTTCCACTTCCGCGGTCTAGTGCGATTGTAAGCCAATCCTTTCAGAAAGAGAAGGAGTATAAACAATGAAACATGAAAATCTACAATTTAAAATCTTAACTTCATTTATTCATAAACCAATGCTTGACGAGAATCAATTTTGCAGATCTATTTATGATAACATAAGTGCGATGAAAAAAGATTTTTGAATAATCGACTCCTACATAGTTTAAATAGAGGATCTGTTCATATGGTAATTTGTGATTTTTACCGAAAGGGAATCCCATCGGACTCTTGCGTACAAAAAATCTTTGACTTCACTGTCACACGCTAGCGAGTAGCCGGGGCAGGCCGCGCGCCTCGACCTTGGCACCGCGTCACCGCGCACACGTGACACTCATACAGAAGGCCAGCTCCGTACAACGTTCGTTGATCTTACTATCACTCTGTTATTATAGACAAAGACTTCCTACTATATCACACTAATATTATTAAGGCAAAAGTTTGTTTGTTGCAAAAACTACTGAACGGATTTATCTGAAATGTGGTGCTCGTTGAGCAGGGCCGGCCTTCTGTACCGGCTGTGTAGCGTGGTCGCGCGGAGCGGCCGGGACACTTGCACTGATGCACGTCGCTCGACCCCCGAGACGTCTCGCGTCACTGAAGGGTACGATGCATCTAATTAACTTTTTGGCATTATGTCGTCAAATTTCTAAGTTTACATACTATTTTAACGAAACATTGAAATTGGAACAATAATTATACATATCATAATATTTACGTACTGATTAAAATTAAAAATGAGGTGCTTGTACTCAAATAAAGCTCTGCGCATGCGTCACCTCCGAGCGCGGGAAACACAGCTCCGGGCCAGCACCGCCACGAGGAAACAAAACGTTATCATATCAACATATACCAACCGAGTAATAACGAATGAGCTGCCATGAATCACACTGCATCAATCCACAGTCGAGTCGCAGACACAAACTTGCACCCTTACTGCTACTGCTGCTATATCAAATGAGCAAGCACTAGCTACTGATTGTACCAAATTCAAAATTAAGTTTTGACCCTACTGAACGATGAGACACTTGTAGAGTGCTTGCTCATCACAGGAGCTGATGGACGGTAGCGGTACTAAAGCTATGGCCGACTCAATTGAGATCGCCATCTACACGCTAAGATAAATAAGTGAATATTACACATAGCGTATTGTGGAGATTTATTTGTGTACCGTACAGTGTGCGTATGTGCCAGTAGCAACAGTTGTAAGTACGAGAGCGTAGCGATATACATGTGCGTGATGTGCGTCCCATGTATACGATGGAACAGTAACGTGCCGCGGAGCCCGCCCCGCGGCCGCGCCTCCGGTGAAGGCCGCCGTGCGCCGGCGCCGGCGATCAGGAAAACGAACTTCTTGGAAAATGCCTATTATTAGTTTCGCAATCGATATCTTACCCAATTTCAGCTCAGTTCAAGTTAAATGTTTTGAAGTCCTTTAGACTTAAATGTAATCCATTATTTAACTTTCAATACACTTCCTCGAAAATTGACTCCTAATGCACTACGATTAGGTTCAACATGCAATGAATTTCAGACGCGTGATTATTCTCATTTATCGCAACGAGGGTTTTTTTAGGGTTCCGTACAAAAAAAACGGAACCCTTATAGGATCACTTTGTTGTACGTCTGTCTGTCTGTCTGCCCACTGCCCAGACCCTCTATCTCGAGAATGCGTGGAGGTATCGAGTTAAAATTTAAACAATATACGTCAGTAAGTCTGTGGTTCTTTTATGCTGAGAAAAATTCAACCCTCTATGTGTACGCAGTCAAAAGATATGGCCGTATATGTCGCGAGTTTGTACGGAACCGTCGGTGCGCGAGTCTGACTCGCTCTTGGCCGGTTTTTTTTCTGATTTCGCCTCCGATATCAATAAACAACAGTTCGAATCCCTGTAGTCGGCGGGTTTTTTTTTTCACAGTAAGGCGGCGCGTTTTTTTAATGACTTCATATTTAGTCAAAATTTAAATTATGTTTATCCACAGAATATCATAAAAAAGTGATTAGATATTAGATTATACATAATTTGCTTCTAAACAAAATAATTTACTTATACATATAATAACAAATTGGCATTTTTTTTTATTTGTTTTAATATGTTGCTGTTTAGTGGATTCATACCTTTGCTTCTCCTTCAGCCTTGGAAGACAAAGCGCAGGAAAAAAGCAATTTAAAAACGAAACTTTGTTTGATTCACGGAGGATTTAGTCTATGCAATTCTCGGCTCACATGTGAATTATTCCTTGATCGCAATGACAAAGTTTTCTAACTTCAATCATTATGTGTGCACAAGCTGGCCCCCGCGGCTTTGTCCGCGTGATATCGAAAAAAATATATCATGTGTGTTATTCACGACTATAATCTAACTTATGCCAAATTTCATCAAGATCCGTTCAGCCGTTTTGACGTGAAAGAGTAACAAACATCCATACATCCATCCATCCTCACAAACATTTGCATTTATAATAAGTATTAGTAGGATTGCCCTTCAGTTGGCTAATTAGGTTTTAAGTTCATTATCCGACTGAGGAAGTGAGGTTTAAGTTTCTTGTAGGATTGTATGTATGATGTCTGGCATGTAAAAAGCGTGGCAGGTTTGAATGAATGAGTACAATTTATTTAGATCATTCTTAGTATTAGCGAAATATGAATATAATTTTTGAGAAACAAAATAATTCTTACGGGTATTTCCTAATTCTGGCTCTTGGTGTGACTCTCAACCTGCAATAGCTTGTTTTCAAATATTTGCTTGGGTTTTTTTTTGCTTTTGAATAAAATAAAATCTCGGTATAACTTTGTTTCTTATTTATTCTCGAAGAGGATAACTTTTTTCCTTTTATCAGAGGTATGAATCGATTGCCGTGGTCATCAACGTTGTATTAAATAGTTTACTTATGCAAATATCTAGTGAGTGATTGTCGGCCGCCACCTTGTAAAGTTCAGTTTAGCGGACAGCGAGGTTAATGTTCATTATTTAATAACTCTTAAAGGCAGCAATGTGACGTCATCGACGCGACGCGACTCCGGCAGACGCCGCGATCAATCAACATTGATTGCTTTGATTAACTCGCGTAACCGCGTAACATTTGCATTTTCTGATTGACTAGCAGGTTAACTCAAACGGTCAGTTTTATTTATCGTCTATCAGCGTTGACCACAGCCTCAGATTAAATCATAATGTTGAACCGTCATCATCAAATAGACTTAGCTGACGAAAGGCTTTCCCAAGCATCGTTACAACGATTACTGCTCCTGCGATTCGTCTCGTAACCAGTGTATTTCTACGACCTTCAGATCTTCTTGAAACACAAAAAAAAAACTTACAAATGTCATGTTATTCGAAATAGACTGATGATCAGCACTTTTTGCACTTCAATATACAAGACAGTCGCCACTTCCTAGTGTTTTAGCTGCAATGAAGTGGCGGCACAAACTCCCCAGCAACATAACTGTGTGTCAGGTAGCTTTGAAGAACCACATTTTATACAATAATATCCAAGGTAAACATAACAATAATGAAAGACTACATTTAATTTGAATCGCCACATGTTCGCTACCACACCAAAATAAAACTTTTCTGCAAAAAGAAATAGACTTCCAAAAAAAGCAACAAAAAGACGGAAAATAAAATTAAGTTAGCGGCTGCGGAAGCGGCTTTGCCCCGTAACAGCATGCCCGAAGACATAAGCATGCCATGCCCGAAGACATCACGCTATGAAAATAACTAAAATACTAACCGTGTTGTATCAACTGCAGTGTATTGCTTAAATTTCCTGACAGCATAGGATATTTTATTCTTGATCCCATTGAATTAGGAATCTACTGTAATACCTAAAAACACTGCTGAGTCAACAGTTTAAAGCTGTATATTTTTAGGACAATGTTGAGCCACATTTGTAAATAGCGTATAAAAAAGCGTCCAAAATGTAACTCTTATCGGTCCATACGAACAAAGTACAATGTTTAAGTGAACTGTGTGACCGCTGCCACCGCTGCCGCATCAGTTTCATGTGTACCTATTGTTCCGTGTGCCAGCGTGTGCGCACTCTGTGTACACTAGACCGCGTCGTGTGTCACGTGCGGTGCATCAGCGACTACGTTTAACGGAAAAGCTTCCTTGATTGTCTCTTTCAACATATTTAGTATTGAACCTGAGTTGACCTGAACAGTCGCTGCACTTCGTACTCGTCTGTGGGCAAATATTGTCATTGATTTTGATGCCATGTTTATGAGCTTGTCAAGTTGAAGTCGTTTTAATTGTGATTATCGCGATGTTGCTTCGAATGGTCGGAATACATCACCGCGGCGTCCCTTTCTTCAAGAGCGGTTTTTATTGGTTACCACTAGTTACTGCCTCCGGCGTCACCTGTGCTGTGCAGTGTGCATTGCCGATCCGCTTACTTCGCAGCAGGCATTCGTTAACACTTATTAACATTAATAGAGGCGCGGCGTCGCGGCGTGGTCAGTGCTGTCAGCGCGGCCGCGGGCGCCAGTCACCGTAGAGAGCAGGTCTGTGTCCGTGTGTGTGTGTGATGACGTCAGTGACGTCAGGCAGTGAGCGTGTTTACTAGTGGCGTGTCATAGTGTACTGAACACACTGAGTGATGGCAGGCGCACGCAGGAGGCGCGCGAGGGAAGGTAAGCGATCAGCTGTTTCTGGTGTACGAGCGGTCCGAGCATCGCTCCTTTGAATACAGCAGTGCAATAGGACATCCTGACTTACTGGGCACCTAATACTAATGCTGTCACAGAATATTGTACACATCTACTTCTAATCTTCAAAGAGCAACAGTTTCATTCCACAACTACTGACTGAATAGAATGGCGAAAGTTTCTCATGAAGTTCTCTCAGGCGAACAATGTAAACTGTTTACTTTGTTACACGTTTTATATGCTATGGGATTGAAATCGAAATTATATCTACTATTTCGTTCGTAACTTTCGGTTGTTTCGACTTGTAACGAATCAAATTATCTCTTCTAAAAAATCAAACATAGCAAGTCTTTTAAAGAAACACTTTAGAAAGCAACAGAAAATAGTTTTGATACCAGCCATTTAAACAAAACGAACAATTAAGACTTACTAAATTAACGTATTATGAACGGACGTGGTCAATACCCATTACCTATCCGATTAACTAATCGATTAAATATGAATCGTATAATTAAGAATATGACATAATCAACATCGGGTTGAGAAGTTGATGTGTGTGAAATTTTTATTTTTAAATTAGTATTATCACATTCGTGGATATTTTGCTTTTCCCTAGCTGTTCTCGGCTCCGTAGCACCCTCGGCTTAGGTTCGGGTGTGTATGGTTCAGAGGTAGCCGATTAGTTCAAGTTGAGTTGTTGGATGTAAGTTGACGAAAAACCACAGACTTCACGATATTTTAGTTTTATTTGGTAAAGTTACTGAAAATTCTGTTTGGATGCTAATCCGCGTTTATAGTTATAGCGCTACGGCATCTACTAGTCAACTGAATAATTATATGTAAATATAAAAGTAACTAAAACGCGTAGCGAAAGGTAGGTCGCAGCGTTAGCAATTTGCCTGTACGTGAACCGTACAAGGCGGGTGTGAATTCCTGTTCGGCTGCAATGACAAAGTTTCCCCACTTGAAACAAAATTTACTATTTTATGATAATGTATGTGATAGATAACAGACGCGTAAGGAACACTACTCACAAAAGCTTACCTTTGCTGGTAAATAAAATTCAGGTAAACAACCTTTGTTCAAACACGTGGTATTTTATCGGAACTAGGTAAAACTATTCCGGACTGCACTAAGTATTCCTGAACTGCCAAAAATAAAAAAGAGATTTTCAGAAACAATAGGGTATTTGCAAACAGGCCATGCGGCTGATGGCATTTCCAATCGGCTAAATTAAGTTCCATTAATTATTTAAACCATTTAAATTCCAGAAATTATTTAAACATAACGTGCCGTAGTAAAAAATGGTACGCACACCATTTTTAACTTAAAAAAAGGAGCAGGTTTTCAATTCGACTGTTTGTTTTGTTATGTTTGTTACCTCAGAACTTTCGTCTGGGTGAACCGATTATTTAATTCTTATTCTATTGAAAGCTGGTACTTTCCGTGTCGTCCCATTTGGTCTAGTTCTGACAATGGCATCCATGAGAAAACCATTTAAGTCTTAATTAATTTTCTTCTAATGTATTTGGACGATCGATATGCTAATACATAATATGTATCTTTTAGTAGGCAAATTAATACTCGATAAGAATTCGTATAAGATATAATCATACCACAACTAAAAAGAAAGTTTATTTTTTATTATTTTGCAATCAATACCGGCTTCCAAAATAATACTAAAAAGACAAAAAAAAAACCGGAAATTGACAGAATAAATCGATAAATCAAACAAAAGTCACCGACGAGTTTTGAAAGAACTTTTGTGCCAATTGTATTGCTTCTAGAGCCAGGAGTTTAGGCTGTACGATGTTGATAATGAAATAATGAGGTCAACATTTTAATTAAGTTTGAAAGTACAAATAGTGCTGAATTAAATTGGGTATTCTACTCTTTCGAATAGGAAACGTATCGATTGCTACACTAATCAAGTAATTCCAGTACGTAAACGTCCGCGATGAGCCGGTCAGGTCGTCAGTGCAGTCTGTTGCGGAGAGGTGCCGCGATGTGGCAGTGTTGCCATAGGTCAAGGTCGCGGCGGGTTGCGCAAGCGAGGCCGGTGCACGCGCAGCTGACCGGCGGGCGCCGCGTGGCGAGTAATGTGCGCGAGCTTACACTCAACGAGCCATTTAGTTTGTATACTGTCTACATCGACGGCGGCGGCGCACGGTGGGCTGAAAATCGGCTTTCATAGACTTAGGGATTTCAATTTGCAAGTGCTTGTTTTTATGCCGGATATCGCTTCTATTAGTCATTATTATGTACAAAAATGACACCCGAGTTAATTCTGCTCAAAACCGAAGGAAATATAATTTTTTTACGAAAAATTTGTATGAAGCTAGTATGAAAAATCGAATTATCTCCTAAACGGCATGTTTAACCGTAATATCCTTAGAGATGGTCATAGTGCTAATTATTTATGATTTTTTGGTTGACGATTGGACAAAAATTTTAATGCCGTTTTTTTTTTAAAAATCGTCAAAATATTTTTATTTGTTTTTACGTATGAAACGATTCCTTTTGGTGTTTATGTTGAAGAACACGGACTTTTAACTACACATAACATAAAATAGCATCACTCCTATATTTCCGAAGGAGTTGGCAGCGGTTTATAGTACACCCACACGTAGCCAACTATGTTTGAGCTAGATATTTATCAACACAAAATGAGTTTTAAAACTTTTCATACAACCAAATTACCAATTGTCTTCTAATGAGTCCAAAAAGAAGTGATTAAGTAACTACACTGATTAGGTCTTCTAATGAGTCTTAATAGGTGATTTAATGATTTTCAATATCTCACGACAATGGATTATATTTAACATTTCCTGATAAGTAAGCTAATTTGTTAATTAGCAGTGCTATGAGTTCTAAGAATAGTTAGTGACAATTATAGATTTTCATTAGCTAATGAGGAGATAACTAATGAGGGTAGTTACCTAATTATTGTCGTTTTGCAATAAAAGGGCTAAAGTTTTGTTTTATAATTTAATTTGTTCACAACTGTGTAACTGCTAACACTAAATCTGCGACTATAAAATCTTAAAATGGAAAGTTTAATGACCAATTTAGACTTGTTTGTTCTTCTACGAAGTGAGAGTACTTCATTTGATCATGAAGTATTGTTTAGTGCAGTTGTATCCCGCATAGGCGATTGCCTGTCTGACGAAGATTATGTTGTTCTCAAAGAATTTTGTCGGAGATTTACGCGAGCCGCTTTACAAAGGTGGGAGAAATCCAACCGATTCCTTGATAATTTCAGGAGAAAGTACGAGAATTGGTTGGGAGCAAATATTGATTGGCCGAGTTTTGTGCAAACTTTAGTTAATCAAGAACCAAGTGTTGATGAGATACCAAGAGCGCCCTCAGTCTCTCCAGAACCGTCGACATCAACGTCCATTGGAACAATGACGAAAAGATCCCGTAAACCATTCGAAGACCTGGGAAGTAAACAAAAAAAGAGAAGATCTGATGAACACACAGGCGAAGGTTCCAGTGAATTGGCATATGCAGCTGCAGCACGTTTAAAAGAAGAAGGGCATGGAGATATCGCCTCTGTCATCGAATACATGATGAAAAATCCTGAAGCAGCCGCTAAATTAAATGAAACGCTTAAGAAACCAGCGAAAACAATCATATTTACGCCAGAAAAGGCGCTTGGATTGCTTCTTTCGCTAAAACTCTCAAAGTGGCAATATATTACGTTGCGTGAGGCTGCCATTCGAGAAGGTGCTAAAGATATTTATCCATCTTACTATAAAGTGCAACAAACTAAGCTTGATTGCTACCCTCCGAAGCAATCAGTGACAGTTACTGATTCATCGGCTAGGATTACACTTCAAGCTTTACTTGATATCACGGTTACAAGAATCCTTCAAAGCCTTTCTAACGAAGAGCATAACAAGCAGTTGAAGCTGATATCCAAGTGGGGATTTGACGGTGCTTCTATCCAAAGCCGATACAAGCAGAAAATTGAGGGTGAGGAAGATGATTCAAGCATTTTCATGACCTCCTTGGTGCCACTAAAACTGACAGATGGAGACAACATTTTATGGACGAACCCAAAACCATGCTCAGTTTTGTATTGTCGTCCAGTTCAGTTTACTTTTGTAAAGGAGAGTGAAGCAGTTGTCCTTGGGCTGAAAAAACAAATGGATGAAGAAATTGAGGCCCTTATCCCCACAGAGTGCAATAATAATAATAGGGTGACTCATCAACTAATGATGACGATGATCGACGCTAAAGTCTGTACTTACCTTTCTGAAGCTAGATCAAATGCATCGTGCTACCTGTGCTTAGCAAAGCCTACAGAAATGAACCGCTTAGATGCTGTAACATCAAAAATTGTGTGTTCGGACCTGTATGAGTTTGGCTTGTCATCCCTACACGCCCGTATAAATTGTATGGAATGTCTGTTACACATTGCATACAGACTGGACTTCAAACGGTGGGCAGCGAGAAGTGATGAGCACAAAGAAATGCTACAGACAAGAAAGAAAATAATTCAAAATAAATTCAAAGATGAGCTCAATCTGTTGATTGATATAGTAAAACAAGGCTCGGGAACCACCAATGACGGGAATACTGCAAGAAAATTCTTTGAGTTTCCTAATAAAACCGCAGCTATAACCGGTTTGGATGAAGACCTCATCAAAAGATTTGCTGTAATTTTACAAGCAATTACATCTGGAGAGCAGATCGATATAATAAAATTTAGAGATTATGCTCGCAAAACAGCAGAAAAGTACGTATTACTATACGACTGGTACTACATGTCGTCAACCGTTCATAAGTTACTAATCCATGGGGCTGACATAATCGAGAAAAATAATATTGTGCCGATTGGGACTCTCTCGGAAGAAGCCTCAGAGTCTCGAAACAAAGATTTTAGGAGGTTTCGAGAACATCATTCGCGGAAAAGAAGCAGGCAGGATTCCAATCAAGACATTTTAAATATGCTTGTTGTTTCTTCGGACCCTTTGCTAAGTGCACAAAGGCCTAAGTTAGATGCCAAGAAAAAGCAGAGCTTTTTTGCTGAAACTCTCGACTTAATTCAATTTCAGGAAACTGAGTTCGAATTTTTGGATATATCCAATCTGGATGCTGACTCAGAATTGGAGTCTGACAACGAGAGTGATAAGGAAAATTTGTAAAAAAGATATATATGTACATATTTGTAAATTTGTATTTGAGTGTGTTTGGGTTTTTTTGTAATATTTAATGATATGTTTTATTTTTTTTATTTATTTTACTTTATTTTACGAATGCTTAGTATTAATTCCTTAAATTAACTTATTTTGTATAAAATATAACTTCATATGTTACTTCAATATAAATCTTTTTTTATTTAAATTAATATAAATGTGTCAAAAACAGCAATTTTTTTATTTTATTTTTCTTGTTTCGTGTGTTCTTAATATTTGGGTTAATAACATATCGAACTTTTTAACTTAGACACTAAAAGGGATCGTTTTACATGTAAAAATAAATAAAAATATTTTGACGATTTTTAAAAAAAAACGGCATTAAATTTTTCGTCCAATCGCCAACCAAAAAATCATAAATAATTAGCACTATGACCATCTCCAAGGATATTACGGTTAAACATGCCGTTTAGGAGATAATTCGATTTTTCATACTAGCTTCATACAAATTTTTCGTAAAAAAATTATATTTCCTTCGTTTTTGGGTAGAATTAACTCGGGTGTCATTTTTGTACATAGTAATGACTAATAGAAGCGATATCCGGCATAAAAACAAGCACTTACAAATTGAAATCCCTAAGTCTATGAAAGCCGATTTTCAGCCCACCGTGCGGCGTTAAGTGACACTTCCATTACATTGATTTAGTTATGTTTGTTGGTTGTGAGCTCGACAAGCATCAATTAGATTCGTTATTTATCACTTCAGTCACTATTAGTTCACCCTAGATAAAAACAACTCGGTCCACTGTACCTTAAGTGTTTCAGTAAAGTCTAGGCTCTACACTCTCTCGCCCGTTCGAAAGTACCTAGTTCAATTCAAAGTGAACCTATTATATTCCGTTTCATGAGTTTTAAAATGATATCGGAAAAAGAGATAACTGTCCAATCGTGCTGTCATTATGTTTTGGTTCGGCCACCTAACTAGTATTGTGTCTGTAAGCGACACGGTTTAGGAAACGACCGTAAATTCGCATGCCGTGCTTAGTTCTGTAACAGTTTGCGGAGACTGATCCACTCAATAACATCGTTTCCTTTGGTATGTAACGGTGTGTTATGTCGCAGCTCGTCACTCGGACTGCGGCGGGGGCGTGTGCTCCAACGGCGGGCACTGCGTGGGCACGTCGCGCGGGCGCGCGTGCACGTGCGCGGGCGCGTGGGGCGGCGCGCGCTGCACGCACTACGTGGGCCACGACCACGCCTGCGCCGCACGCGCCTGCGCGCCGCCCGCGCTCTGCGTCTGGGGCCCCGACCGTACGTACAGCCACCGTGCACCGTCTGAGCAGACTGACTTGCCTCGCGACCCAAACCACACCCTGAGTGTTACCACCTGCGGAAGTCTGGACTCGCTGATGGAACAGCTCATAGACCGACGACCGACGTGTTCACTTTTAAGAATGTTTACCTATTTAGGATGCGTTGCCATCCCAGACACGGAATTAAAACGTCCCAAGTGCATGTACACATCACTTGTTACAGCCGCACTCACACCCTTCAACCCGGAGTAGATACAACATCGCTGCTTTGCGGCAGTGTATACACCTGCTGTTATATGTATATACTTAGGAATAAAAACTTAAATTGCTTGCTTTTTAAATAAATAGTGACTACTTCTAGGACTGAATTATTTCTTCAGTGCACATAATTGTGTATCGATGTTCGTTGTTAAGCTTTATACTAAGTGATATGTGTGTATGATGACAGTGAGTGCTACTGAGCCCGGCCCGGTGTACTGCGCGTGCCTGGAGGGCGCCAGCTGCACCGCGCCGCACGCCGCCGTGCCGCACGCGGGCGGGGGCGCGGGCGCGACCGGGGGCGCGGGCGGGGGCGCGGGCGGGGGCGCGGGCGGCGCGTGGGCGGGCGCCGTGCTGGCCATGCTGTCGCTGCTGGCCGCCGTGCTGGCCGCGCTGTACCTGCTGCACCGGCGGAGGCAGTGAGTATCCGTACTGTCTGCTGGCTCGTGTTGGTCGTGCCACTTCACTGAACTAATGAGTGCGTGTGTGTGTGTAGGGGCGCGTTCGTGCACGCGCGCCTGTCCGACAACGTGGAGATCAACAACCCCATGTACCTGGCGGGCGAGGACGAGCTGGAGCCGCCGCACAACAACCACACGCACAATGTGAGTACAGGCGCACAGACTACACACTGTACAGACTCGGCACCAGTAGCGACGCCGCCGCCGCACGGTGGGCTGAAAATCGGCTTTCATAGACTTAGGGATTTCAATTTGCAAGTGCTTGTTTTTATGCCGGATATCGCTTCTATTAGTCATTATTATGTACAAAAATGACACCCGAGTTAATTCTGCTCAAAACCGAAGGAAATATAATTTTTTTACGAAAAATTTGTATGAAGCTAGTATGAAAAATCGAATTATCTCCTAAACGGCATGTTTAACCGTAATATCCTTAGAGATGGTCATAGTGCTAATTATTTATGATTTTTTGGTTGACGATTGGACAAAAATTTTAATGCCGTTTTTTTTTTAAAAATCGTCAAAATATTTTTATTTGTTTTTACGTATGAAACGATTCCTTTTGGTGTTTATGTTGAAGAACACGGACTTTTAACTACACATAACATAAAATAGCATCACTCCTATATTTCCGAAGGAGTTGGCAGCGGTTTATAGTACACCCACACGTAGCCAACTATGTTTGAGCTAGATATTTATCAACACAAAATGAGTTTTAAAACTTTTCATACAACCAAATTACCAATTGTCTTCTAATGAGTCCAAAAAGAAGTGATTAAGTAACTACACTGATTAGGTCTTCTAATGAGTCTTAATAGGTGATTTAATGATTTTCAATATCTCACGACAATGGATTATATTTAACATTTCCTGATAAGTAAGCTAATTTGTTAATTAGCAGTGCTATGAGTTCTAAGAATAGTTAGTGACAATTATAGATTTTCATTAGCTAATGAGGAGATAACTAATGAGGGTAGTTACCTAATTATTGTCGTTTTGCAATAAAAGGGCTAAAGTTTTGTTTTATAATTTAATTTGTTCACAACTGTGTAACTGCTAACACTAAATCTGCGACTATAAAATCTTAAAATGGAAAGTTTAATGACCAATTTAGACTTGTTTGTTCTTCTACGAAGTGAGAGTACTTCATTTGATCATGAAGTATTGTTTAGTGCAGTTGTATCCCGCATAGGCGATTGCCTGTCTGACGAAGATTATGTTGTTCTCAAAGAATTTTGTCGGAGATTTACGCGAGCCGCTTTACAAAGGTGGGAGAAATCCAACCGATTCCTTGATAATTTCAGGAGAAAGTACGAGAATTGGTTGGGAGCAAATATTGATTGGCCGAGTTTTGTGCAAACTTTAGTTAATCAAGAACCAAGTGTTGATGAGATACCAAGAGCGCCCTCAGTCTCTCCAGAACCGTCGACATCAACGTCCATTGGAACAATGACGAAAAGATCCCGTAAACCATTCGAAGACCTGGGAAGTAAACAAAAAAAGAGAAGATCTGATGAACACACAGGCGAAGGTTCCAGTGAATTGGCATATGCAGCTGCAGCACGTTTAAAAGAAGAAGGGCATGGAGATATCGCCTCTGTCATCGAATACATGATGAAAAATCCTGAAGCAGCCGCTAAATTAAATGAAACGCTTAAGAAACCAGCGAAAACAATCATATTTACGCCAGAAAAGGCGCTTGGATTGCTTCTTTCGCTAAAACTCTCAAAGTGGCAATATATTACGTTGCGTGAGGCTGCCATTCGAGAAGGTGCTAAAGATATTTATCCATCTTACTATAAAGTGCAACAAACTAAGCTTGATTGCTACCCTCCGAAGCAATCAGTGACAGTTACTGATTCATCGGCTAGGATTACACTTCAAGCTTTACTTGATATCACGGTTACAAGAATCCTTCAAAGCCTTTCTAACGAAGAGCATAACAAGCAGTTGAAGCTGATATCCAAGTGGGGATTTGACGGTGCTTCTA
This sequence comes from Ochropleura plecta, assembly GCA_905475445.1. Taxonomy (NCBI): domain Eukaryota; kingdom Metazoa; phylum Arthropoda; class Insecta; order Lepidoptera; family Noctuidae; genus Ochropleura; species Ochropleura plecta. Next base: position 20,516,008 of record FR997738.1, on the reverse strand, counting down.
TCCAAAGCCGATACAAGCAGAAAATTGAGGGTGAGGAAGATGATTCAAGCATTTTCATGACCTCCTTGGTGCCACTAAAACTGACAGATGGAGACAACATTTTATGGACGAACCCAAAACCATGCTCAGTTTTGTATTGTCGTCCAGTTCAGTTTACTTTTGTAAAGGAGAGTGAAGCAGTTGTCCTTGGGCTGAAAAAACAAATGGATGAAGAAATTGAGGCCCTTATCCCCACAGAGTGCAATAATAATAATAGGGTGACTCATCAACTAATGATGACGATGATCGACGCTAAAGTCTGTACTTACCTTTCTGAAGCTAGATCAAATGCATCGTGCTACCTGTGCTTAGCAAAGCCTACAGAAATGAACCGCTTAGATGCTGTAACATCAAAAATTGTGTGTTCGGACCTGTATGAGTTTGGCTTGTCATCCCTACACGCCCGTATAAATTGTATGGAATGTCTGTTACACATTGCATACAGACTGGACTTCAAACGGTGGGCAGCGAGAAGTGATGAGCACAAAGAAATGCTACAGACAAGAAAGAAAATAATTCAAAATAAATTCAAAGATGAGCTCAATCTGTTGATTGATATAGTAAAACAAGGCTCGGGAACCACCAATGACGGGAATACTGCAAGAAAATTCTTTGAGTTTCCTAATAAAACCGCAGCTATAACCGGTTTGGATGAAGACCTCATCAAAAGATTTGCTGTAATTTTACAAGCAATTACATCTGGAGAGCAGATCGATATAATAAAATTTAGAGATTATGCTCGCAAAACAGCAGAAAAGTACGTATTACTATACGACTGGTACTACATGTCGTCAACCGTTCATAAGTTACTAATCCATGGGGCTGACATAATCGAGAAAAATAATATTGTGCCGATTGGGACTCTCTCGGAAGAAGCCTCAGAGTCTCGAAACAAAGATTTTAGGAGGTTTCGAGAACATCATTCGCGGAAAAGAAGCAGGCAGGATTCCAATCAAGACATTTTAAATATGCTTGTTGTTTCTTCGGACCCTTTGCTAAGTGCACAAAGGCCTAAGTTAGATGCCAAGAAAAAGCAGAGCTTTTTTGCTGAAACTCTCGACTTAATTCAATTTCAGGAAACTGAGTTCGAATTTTTGGATATATCCAATCTGGATGCTGACTCAGAATTGGAGTCTGACAACGAGAGTGATAAGGAAAATTTGTAAAAAAGATATATATGTACATATTTGTAAATTTGTATTTGAGTGTGTTTGGGTTTTTTTGTAATATTTAATGATATGTTTTATTTTTTTTATTTATTTTACTTTATTTTACGAATGCTTAGTATTAATTCCTTAAATTAACTTATTTTGTATAAAATATAACTTCATATGTTACTTCAATATAAATCTTTTTTTATTTAAATTAATATAAATGTGTCAAAAACAGCAATTTTTTTATTTTATTTTTCTTGTTTCGTGTGTTCTTAATATTTGGGTTAATAACATATCGAACTTTTTAACTTAGACACTAAAAGGGATCGTTTTACATGTAAAAATAAATAAAAATATTTTGACGATTTTTAAAAAAAAACGGCATTAAATTTTTCGTCCAATCGCCAACCAAAAAATCATAAATAATTAGCACTATGACCATCTCCAAGGATATTACGGTTAAACATGCCGTTTAGGAGATAATTCGATTTTTCATACTAGCTTCATACAAATTTTTCGTAAAAAAATTATATTTCCTTCGTTTTTGGGTAGAATTAACTCGGGTGTCATTTTTGTACATAGTAATGACTAATAGAAGCGATATCCGGCATAAAAACAAGCACTTACAAATTGAAATCCCTAAGTCTATGAAAGCCGATTTTCAGCCCACCGTGCGCCGCCGACGCCGCCGCGCGCACTACCCTTTACTTTGGATTCTTACGTGGACCATTTTTAATGGTACATGCAGTACAAATGATCGATACTACGATTGTGATTTTATTATATACTAGCACTTGCCCGCGTCTTCGCTCGCGTTAAATTCGGGGTAACACTGTTCCCCTTTCCTGATTTGTAGGTACCTGCTACCTGTAGTTTTTGCCCTTGCCGCTGATGTATTGTAATAGCAAAGCTAAGTTTTCCCTTTTCTTCCCTTTCTCCTTCATTTCTCACTTTTTTTTTAAAGTAGCCTATATCCGTCTCCAGGGTTCCAACTATATCTGTACTAAAATTCATCAAAATCGGTTTAGCCATTTAGGCGTGAAGAGGTAACAAACTCATTTTCGCTTTTATAATATTCGTAAGGATATCAATCCAAATTATTGAAGTGCACTAGTCATGACAGTGATCTATTATTAATACTAGTTATTAATATATCGCAATAGAATTCTGTTAGTGTCTTATAATTATGTGGCCGCTTTATATTGGTATAATTATGCTTCAATGTGACTTCACGCCATGAATCTAGTACTGACTATAATTTTTTAATCTGTTGAGTCATTCTTTGTTGTGGCCCATGTTGCAAGATGTCAACTAAGGAGTTTATTCTATTAAGTGTTTAGTTGACATTTTGCTAGTCCAGCCATGAGAATGTGTATGTTGTGTTAATGCGCGTGTTGCTTGTGGCAGAACGGCGGCAACCACTTCGCGAACCCCGTGTACGACAGCATGTACGCGTCGCAGCAGAACAACCCCGCCGCCGCCGCCGCCGAGGTAACATAAACAGAGATAACCACTAAAACTACATTATGTACGTACTTTTGTTTAATATTCAATAGTTGTCCGACGGCTTACAAATACCATGAAACAAGTTTGCCAACAGTTTTCACCAATTAAAATACCAAAAATATTAAAAACTTGACCCCGCTGGGGTCACCAGAGCGGGGTCACGGCTGCGATGAAGATGGCTCGACTGTATCGTATGCCACTCGTAATGCCTTCGCAATATAGACCGAAAATATTTAGTGATTATTAAAATACAAAATATGGACATAACTCAACGATTATGTAGAAAGATGATAATTTATTATGTTCTGATCCAATAATAATATGGAAAATCAAAAGTGGTCATGATATAATGTTCACCTGTTAGCGGCCGACGTATTCAAAGCTAATTCCAGTGGTTGTAACATTTTGGTTTATGATATAATAAAATAAATAACTTTTGCAATCTCGCGACTTGTTCATGTGTGGGTGAGTGGTGTAGCTCGTCGTGTATGTGTGTGCACTGGACGAACTGAGGAAGGTCGAGTGTCGACTGGTTTTTACGTCGGCATTACGTTCGGACAGAACATGTCATACTGTACATCCGCAAGGATATGTACAACATCGTTTGTCTTAAACATGAAAAAAAATAAGTTTTTCCCCGCCGTCGAGGTCTGTCGCTAAACGACGCTCGACGCGTCTTCACGTCACTCACAAACATAGTTTTTATGAACTTCAACAAACCGTGTATTAGTCTGTTTGTAGATTTTTTCGTCACAAACATTGAAGGTAATTATAGATTATAGAGCATGCTTTACGTCGCGGTCAGCGCGGCCGGCATCTTTAAATCTCATGTTTGCTAACGAGATTTTTATAGCGAATGATTGCCTCGCGTATGTTTAACCGGCGCTAATACATTAATCGTGTTAAACTGTTGCCAATTGCCGTGGCTCTGAGTATACACTCGGTGTTTCTAATTAAACCAACACATTCTAAATAAAAACTTACAATGTTTAAAGCCAATTAGCACTTAGTTTCCTTTTAGTATACTATATTGAAATGTAGGGAAGTGAGGAAATAGCCTCTGATCTTCATCTGCATTATGTTGCTGTGAGCCTGTTTCAATAGCAGTCCAAGTACGAAAGCAATTATTTGTTGGGCAAACCATCACCTTTCATGTTCAATGTGAATGACTCATCTGTATCGGACTTGTCTGCAGCTCATGTGTGGCTATCGAATAGACTCGCTAGTTTTTTTTTATTGTTTGTAAAATGTACTGCTGAGCCGGCAGTAGATTTTAGTAGATTCTGTGCGGTCGCACCTATGTAGTCGGCCAGTCTTATTGAGATAGCAATACGCTCACATCTTCTCTTTTTTTCTCCTTCTCATTGTCAATAGTTACGCTCTGCGAACAACAAGGATCTTCGTTCCGCCAACAAAATCGTTTTCTACGATGTCCTTCTGACCGCTCTGGTTTTATTAAATCTGCTTTCTTTGTTCAGGCGGTTTTCCTTTGGTATGAGCTCCCTCAGAATATCAGAACGGTATTACCAGTCGGTTTATTTTAAAAAGGAAGCTCGTGAACATATTTACAAGAAGGTGGCAGATTCGTCTCAGAATGAAGTCGTAGTTGTTGTCTTGTAACGGTTTCTTAACTTAATATAATTTTGTATTATGGAAATGAGTATTTATAGGCAAGGCGCCTTTGTACAGTCTTTACTTGTGCATAAAGTTTGAGTAAATAACACGTTTGCCTAAACGTCCTTGCTGGGCGGTTGAAGCGTGGTATCCCATGAGTGGTGTCCGCAGGAGCACGCCACGCTGCTGTGGGAGCGCGCGCGGGCCGCCAGCCCGCCGCCCGAGCGCGCCGCGCTGCTGTGAGCGGCCCAGCGACGACGACCGACCGACGACCGACAACGGACCCAGCGCGGGATTCCTGACCTTACAAAACAATTAACTACATAATCGCGATTCCAACTTAATGTCTTCGAGGCCTAACTTTGCTGTATGTTTGACATATCTTCGAACATATTGTTGTAGAATATTTAAGATGATGTGTATTTAAAAACTTGACCAAATTCTGTCTATGTAGGTATACTACGTAGTGATCGGTCACGTTCTATGAGGACACGTGTCTGCGCCAATGTAGAGCATACAGTATTAGCAATATTTCGTATGTGTCTCTGTCGTGTCATTTGAAGGAGATATTACTAATTTAATAGCGACCGAAAATCAGTTTTAGAGTCGTTTGTTATTAATTTCGGCGAAAAATAAAATAAAATGTGTCGGCTAGCCGGCGTCGCGTGGCTCGGTTGGCATGTCACAATCAGCGACTCGACTTGTACAATCGAGCTAATCAGAATCTCATTATGTTCATAGTTTTGTAGTACATTTGTAGTTATATGTTGTAAGTATTGGCGAGCGGCGCGGGTGTGATGGAGCCGTGTTCACTAGTTGATACAGTAACTGGTACTGTGACGCCCGGGAGCACGTACACAAAACGTGGATGTCTAATAAAAAATGTGATCAATTTGTAGTGTTGTAAATAACCGATATACTCTTGCCTAGTTGTTTATACTGTCCTCTCACAAGTACATATAGAAACTATTTAAATACGTATGGTAAGCGAAATCAAATGATATTATATCTACTTATGACTGTCTCTTGAATAACTTGTGCCATAGTGGTGTCGATGTCGTGCTAGGAATCGTTCATAAGTGTTCCTAGCATTTCTTCACATTATTAAAATTACTCAATACTTACTCAATAAATCATTTTGAGGTATTGTCGTTATTAGGCCACCATTGACTTACCGAGAGTCCAAATATAGTTAAACTCTTGGTTTGAAAATTAAAGTTTATAATTGGAAGTCGCAGTTGCAGTGAAAGACAATAACTTCGGACAGTACACACACTGCGCGTATGACGCAGATATTTTTAATTCAAATTTATTATTCCAAAAGTTACTCAATCGTTATTCTGACATTTTGAGTCGTGGTTTTTTTAATTTATTTACAATGAATATAATGATAGTTAAGAGTACATACAAGGCCAGTTTAGTTAGTAATGACGAGCATTCAATGTTTAAACTTTATCAATTTTGTATAATCATTATTTCGGCAGCTTTCTGACCTTGCGTTGTGCAACCAAATGTGATGTTTTGTTTTTATTTTTTTGAACTGTATATTTTAAGTTTACATTGACATGAGCGTCGGTGTCAGTTGATATAAGACTCGGCGGGAGTGCGAGCTAGGTGTGACGAGCTTATAGAGCGGTAGGGCTGCACGCGAGTGCAATACGATGTGCTTATGATAGCTGTAAGTATGCTTTGATACAATAACTTACGGAACTTGTGCCAAATTGTTGTGATTTATTGATGACGGAGCTCTGATACTTAACGGCAGCTCAACAATATATTTATTTGCTCAAATTAAATTCGCATTTATCCAAATGCTGTGGGTTGTGTTTGTGACGCGATATTATTCAATCAAAAGACATATCAAATGAGATTTTCTGTCGAGTACAACTTTTACATTTAGTTTTAATGAATATCAATAGCGGTATATATTAATATACATATTACTTATTGTTCAGACTATAACTTCTCTGGTATGATGTAGGAATAGCCCCAAAATAATTATATTGTAATTAGTTCATAAGATAATGACTTGAAAATAAACATATTTCATTGCAATATCTGTGTTTTTATTAATTTCATCACATAGATACGATACATGATACATATAAATGCAGTCTTACACATATAATATACCTACAGCAGTATGTATTATCAGTACTAGAACATACTGTAACATTTGTGTTACAGTACGTTCTCACTGGCGAATATGCATCGCAAAAACATGTCTGATGTTATAAAGTGTTTCTCTATTGAGACGAAGAAGATTTTATGATATTTTATGTGAATGTATCGCCAGTAAGAATGCTGGTATGATAGATACGACGCAGTACAGCGTCGAAACTTGATGTGGCATATTACGCTGTTTCTACCAGAGATGTGCGAAGATACCCAGCGACTAGTGTGTGTAAATCGAACCAATATCATTGTAAGGCATCGAGTGGGCGCTCAGTAGAAGTCGTCCTGGTTCGTGTTGGGCCGGGCGCTGTTCTTGACGGTGTCCTGCGCGAGGTACATGTCCGCGATCTGTTGCGCCGACGTGGCCTGCTCCGGAGACTTGTCGGTGCGCACGCGCACGAACCTGGGAACATATTTAACTTTCAATTTCTAATATTACTGAATAGACAACCGAATTATCGCGTGAACGGCTAGTGAATGCTTAAGTACGTGTGGTGACGGTAAGAAAGCTAAGGGGTATGAATGCTGGTCTCCCTCGCTGGAGGCCATGCGCAAAAGAAATAATAGACTTAGGAAAGCATGGCAATCAGTACGAAAGGCCGGAGGGGACAGGGAAATGCGCGCGAAGAATGAGTTTCACGAGTGCCGCAGTAGCTACAGGTGCTTGATGGAGAAGGCGCAACTCGACATCTTCCGCAAGCTGGTTGATTCCGGGAATCAGGACCCCTGGGGCCCGGCTTACCGCACTGCCAGTGGCAGAGTCAGACCGCTACCCAACGTGGTATGTGGCACCAGACTTGCGGAGGGATTCGCCGTGGATGCGGACACTGCAGTCAACGGCCTCATAAAGGCACTGTGTCCGGACGACGACTGCACGCGGGACTCCGTGTACCACCGGCAGGTTCGGCTGATGGCCACTTGCATTCCGTTCGGACGGGATGCGCCTCCTCCGTCAATCATGGATCTCGAGAAGGTAGTTAGGGCCTTGCCCAACACGGCCCCGGGGATCGATGGGATAACGGCGCGCATTGTCGGACAGCTGGCGGGCGGCTGGAGCCGAGCTTACACACATGTTAGGCATGTGCGTTGCCGAGGGCACTTTTTCAAATGTGTGGAAGGACGGTAGGCTCATCGTTAACCAGCGGCGACAGCGTAGTTTGCTACGCTGACGACACGCTCGTTCTGGCTCAAGGGGGGTCGCACCAGGCGGCGGCCGACAACATGACACGCGGGGTTGCGATAGTCGCGGAGAGGATCCGGCTGCTGGGTCTCGAGGTGGCATTGCACAAATCCGAGGCCATGGTCTTTCATGGCCGCGGAAACACGCCACCGTCGGGATCCCAGCTGACGGTAGGAGGGTTTCGCATCGGCGTCGGGTCGACGATGAAGTACCTGGGAATCGTCCTCGACAGCCGGTGGAATTTCGTGGAGCACTTCCGACGTTTGGCTCCCAAACTCGAGCGGGCCGGGGCTGCTTTCAAGCGGCTCCTGCCCAATCTGAGGGGGCTAAACGCCTCCTGCTCTATGCCGGAGTCGTGCGGTCCATGGCCCTTTACGGGGCCCCGGTATGGGCGCGTTCTTTAGGGCGGCGCGCCGCCCACTACCGGAACGCGCCCCAAAAGGTGGTGGCCATACGGCTGACCCGGGGCTACCGCACGATCTCCGGCGAGGCAGCGAGCCTCCTTGCCGGATTGCCACCGTGGGATCTGGAGGCGATAGTCCTCGCGCGCCTGTTTGAGTGGCGCCCGGAGGCACTACACCGGGGGGAAGCTCCGCTGCCGCGGCAAATTGCTGCTCAGCGGACAGACCTCCGGTGCGATCTCATGGTGGCATGGAGAGAGCGACTGTCGCAACCCCGTGCAGGGCACGCCACAATAGCGGCGGTAAGTCCCCTCTTTGAGGAGTGGCTGGAGAGGCGTCATGGCGTCCTCATCTACCGCCTGACGCAGGTCCTCACCGGACACGGAAGTTTCGGGAGGTTCCTGCACATAATCGGGCGGGAGGAAACGCCCGGGTGTCACCATTGTGACGATCACCCGGAGGACACGGTGGAGCACACAGTGGCGGGCTGCCCCAAGCGGTGCCCGAGCTGGAGGCGATCGGCGGCGGCGATCTCTCGCGTCCGGCCCTGGTTCAGGCCATGGTCCGGAGCGAGAGGGAATGGGAAGCGGTCACCTCCTTCTGCGAAGCAGTAATGCTAGTGAAGTAGGAGGCCGGGTGTTTGAGGGAGAGAACCTCAAACCAACCCAGCCACCGCGGGAGACGCCCCGGGCGCCGGGCGCCGCGAGACGACTCCCGGCCACCGTAGATGCGGGCCTGTGGACGGTGAGCAATGGGTAGCTCACCGTCCGTCCGTCTATTGACGACAGGCCGTGTCGACGGAGCGTTCGTGTTTCACGCGCGCCTCAAAGAGAGTTAGCAAAGCAGAGGAGCCTGCCAGGGTTGCGGGTTGTTCGACCCGATTCACCCGAAAAAAAAAGGCTCATCGTTATCCCGAAGGTTAACGATAGGCCACATACCGATCCTAAAGCATACAGGCCCTTCATTCTGCTCTCCGTCCTGGGAAAAATCTTATAGAGCGAGTCCTTTTACAGTGCGCTCCAGCGATCACGCTATCAGTGTCGCCATGCCAGCACGGGTTCTCTCGCAGTCGGTCAACTTTGACCGTCATCAATGACATCAAGGGACCACCCCAACCGTAGAGTGGGTTTACTCACTGGGGCTGGGGTTGCTTGGAAGGCTCTTTCTTTCTTCTTTCTTGCATACCCAGAGGGCGTAACGGTGGTCGCGTACGCTGATGATGTTACGATCCTCGTCGGGTCTGATTCTCGCGCCGGCCCCGTGCGCCATGGCACTTATCACTGAGTTCGGAACAGATTGGGCTTTTCCCCTCTGTCGACTATGTCTGATCGTGGGTGGGCGCTTGGACAGTCCCCTGACTGTCCAGCCCACCCACGATCAGATTCGGCGGGACATCAGTCAAGAGCGTGCGCTCAACCCAAGTCCTGGGTGTCGTGATCGACGCGGGTCTCACATTCGCGGAACACGCCCAATCCATAGGTGAGCGTGCTGCGGCCGGTCTGGGTAAGATGTCGCGCGTCTTCGCCTTCTCCTGGGGTGTCCGTTACAGGACCACACACAGGAGTACAAAGGAATCTTTGCCGCGACCATCACGTACGCGGCAGGATGCTGGTGACGGCGCATGAGCACCCACATGGTCCGGTCCGCGTTGTTAAGGACCCAAAGGCCAGCACTCGTCCTTCTGACGAAGGCGTACCGGTCAGTGCTCTGCCTGTTTTGGCTGGGGTACTGCCGGCTGACCTCGAGGTTGTCCGTGCGGGCTTGATCGATGACATCCAGCACCTGCCACGGGATGCCTTCAAGACGGGGAGAAGGGACATCGCAAATGATGCCGTAGCCAATTGGCAGGCGGAGATGGGTTGCGGAGGATAAGGGTCGGGAGATCTTTCGGTTCTTCCCGCACGTGGCGGCTCGACTCAGGGCAACCTGGGTAGAATCGGACTACCAAGTCTCACACATCCTGACTAGACATGGTTGTTTTAGGAAGAGATTATGCAAGATGAAGTTGTGTGAGGAAAGCGTGTGCTACTGCGGGGAGAATGACGAGTGCCAGGACCATGTCTCATGGCGCTGTCTCCTTAATGAGGAGCAGCGAAAGGATATGTTGAGTGGGATCACGCGCGCGGAGGAGGGCCCAGTCTACTACGGTGACCTCGTCGCCTCGGAGGCGAACTTCCGGTGGCTGAATGACTTCGCCCACAGATGGCACAAAATCAGGAGCAGGCTAGAGGTCTAAGGACCAGGACAGGCAGCGAAGTCGTGCTGTGTCGTCAAAACTGGACGACGCTAGTTGCCGCCCCAGAAAGGGGAGAATGGCAAAAAAGGGACTGGACTGAAGAATTGTACAAGGAGTCAAGCAGCGGCTGCGGTGACAGCGCGTTTATCTAGGCGAGCTGTGTCCGCAGTCGTCTCCTTGATGTCTCGGCCCATGTGACATGATGCCGGTGGGGCCATGGGAGGTGGTGGGTTGATGAAGATTGCGCGAAGCACTCGAACAAGGAACATTATATTTGGGTACTGCAACAAGTAATTTTCAGGTGGGCTATACCTGAATATTACTCGTGCACCGTCATCTTGGACTCTTTCTACATACTTATATGTAATTCTACTTCGTGCGTAAAACAAAGGCAACGTTAACGTTTTTGTATTGCGTATTTTGATATGGTCGCGCGGTTGCGCCAGCGTGCAGCGTCACAACACACGGAGCTAGGTAACGTACCTGGGGAACCGCAGAGAGATGCCCTTGTCCGGGTGCACGCGGCCGATGGCGGCGCGGTGCGCGGGCGACAGCGACAGGTCCACCTCCCACACCGCGTCACAACACACGGAGCTAGGTAACGTACCTGGGGAACCGCAGAGAGATGCCCTTGTCCGGGTGCACGCGGCCGATGGCGGCGCGGTGCGCGGGCGACAGCGACAGGTCCACCTCCCACACCGCGTCTCAACACACGGAGCTAGGTAACGTACCTGGGGAACCGCAGAGAGATGCCCTTGTCCGGGTGCACGCGGCCGATGGCGGCGCGGTGCGCGGGCGACAGCGACAGGTCCACCTCCCACACCGCGTCTCAACACACGGAGCTAGGTAACGTACCTGGGGAACCGCAGAGAGATGCCCTTGTCCGGGTGCACGCGGCCGATGGCGGCGCGGTGCGCGGGCGACAGCGACAGGTCCACCTCCCACACCGCGTCACAACACACGGAGCTAGGTAACGTACCTGGGGAACCGCAGAGAGATGCCCTTGTCCGGGTGCACGCGGCCGATGGCGGCGCGGTGCGCGGGCGACAGCGACAAGTCCGCGCAGCGCACCTCCCACACCACTCGCGCCGCTAGCCACACGTCTGCGCTGTGCGACGGGTCGTACCTGCGCAATACACACGCACGTCAACATCACATGCAGACGGAACTAGCACACCAATATTGAAGGTATCGTACTCGAGTGTATCTCCTAAAAACTGTACTGAAAAATGTTTGCCGCGGCAGCGGAATTTTTCCCCGGCTTGTGCCTCCGTGCGCCACTCGTACAGCCGCGCGAGGACTATCTCCTCCAGAATCTGAAGGAGATAGTTCTCGCGCGGCCTTATCAAATTGCTACGGTACGGTTGGCTCGTTGAGGTGAGTAGTAAGTATCCGCGTGTTAGCCTCATGGCTACCACCACATTAGGGCGCGTTCAGGTAGTGAAGCAAGGAACTGGCTCACACCGGGGCTGTCACGAGACCCGCGTGAGATGTGAACCGCTCCTACCGTCAAAAGGAATCCCGAAGGTGGAATTCCGAGGCACATGGCTTCGTACTTGTGTAAAGCTTCCTTGAGACCCAGACTACGACTATTGTGATTACGGCGCACAGTGTTATTTTACCTTAATTGCGGTCATGTCTGGCTTAAGTGACATACTAAAACTGTCATTTTTTATCACATGTCTCTACAAGACTACGATATCGTTGTGCTTACGGAGACTTGGCTGAACAGTAGCATTTACGACTCGGAACTATAGTATGTAATTTACAGGCGAGATAGATACAGAGCACGTAAACACGGAGGCGGCGTTTTGATAGCTGTCGCTAAGCATTTAAATTCGTGTCGTATGTCGTACTTAGAAAGTCAATGTGAGGCTTTGTGGATCTCCATTGAGATCTTCTCTCCCGGGAATCAGCAAAATCGAATCTACATTTGTGGCGTATACTTACCTCCCCCGATAACACAGGAAACGATTCAAATTTCCCTAGATTCAGCTCAAAATGCCCTGGACAAAAACGAACAAACTGTTATTATTGGTTACTTTAATCTGAGCACTAACGTGGATAATTAGCGAAGATAGACAGGTGAGCCACACAACTCCTTGCCCTACTAACAATAACGATGCTACCAAACACTATCTCGATTATACAACTATGAATGACTTGAGTCAGTATAATTATCTTACAAATAACAAATCTAGAACATTACATCTAGTTCTCTCTAACACTACAGGGCTCAACCTGACATGTTGCCACACGCATCTGACACAAGAAGATCCTCTGCATCCACCGCTCGAGTTCACTTTACCCATGACCACCACCGTAAATTCGCTACAAACTAAACCGACCACTAAACCAAATTTCTTCAAGGCAGACTTTGACAATATTCTTACCACACTTATGTCTGTAGACTGGGAAAGCTTAGTCGGAAGCTGTGGTTCGGTGGGTGAGATGGTAAATATTTTATATGATATTTTCCACGACGTCATCAAGCGACATGTACCACTGAAAACAATATCTAAGAAAGAGCACCCGGCATGGTACACGCCCAAGATTAAGCGACTTTTTAAAGAAAAACACAAATGTCGCGTTAGAGTAAAAAAATACAATAATCCCCTGGACACTATACCATTTGAAACACTGCGTGCTGACTGTAGTGTTTACTATAGTATTACTTTACTATAGTGTTTATATCGATTTGCTACAAGTTCTGGTCTCACATTAAAAATAAACGGAAATCCAGCAGCGGTTACCCCGCAGTAATGAATTTAAATAACAAGACAGCATCAACTGGCCACGACATAATGTAACTTGTTTGCTGAAAATTTCGCAAGTGTCTATAATACTACGACGCCCTCGCACCCGTCAAATGTTAACTATAACAACAGTCCACCGACTTTCTGTAAACTAGAACTCAACGCTAGCGAAATATTCCGAACCTTAACATCCTTGAATGAACAAAAAAGTGTAGGAGATGACGGTATTCATCCCGTGTTTATAAAAAGATGTGCGAAGGCGCTGACTTTACCTCTCAGTATTATTTACAACAAATCTCTTAAAGACGGTATTTTCGTTGAACAATGGAAAAAGCCACTGGTCGTACCCATTTTCAAAGCAGGACAAAATAATATGGTGTCAAACTACAGGCCCATTTCTATCTTAGTCATCTTCGGCAAAATATTTGAGAAGCTTATAACCGAACGTCTTTCATGGCATGTAAAACACCTTCTCACCGGCGACCAACATGGCTTTATCAAATCCCGATCGACGACCACGAATCTCATGTGTTACGTGTCGACTTTATCTGAATCTTTAGATAAACGTATTCCTGTTGACACCGTTTATACTGACTTCAGTAAGGCGTTCGATTAGGTAGATCATGGTCTTCTGATAGCGAAACTCCAGCACTTGGGTGTAGAAGGAACAATGCTAAAGTGGTTTCAGTGTTACCTCAGTGACCGGTCGCCTAAAGTTGTCATGAGTGGACATCATTCAGTCTTTTAAAGCTACATCCGGTATCCCGCAAGGTTCACTTTTGGGCCCAATTCTCTTCAACATTTTCATTAACGACATCACGCAATGCACTCAAAGGCACTCAAAATGCTATCTCTTTGCTGATGACATGAAAATAATGAAGCCAATAGTAACTGAATCTGACTCCGCTTTAATGCAAGAATATCTGAATCGGCAGTCTAGTTTTAGTAGAAAGTTTGATGTTATTAATTTGCATTTGAATTTATTGTAATTGAAAATGCTTAAATCTTTATTTAATTTATTGTACAGTCTAGGTCCGCGAAATGTATGAATATAATACAAATTGAATGCTGCCTCCTAGTAGTTAATTTGGAAAGATCAAAAGCGGGAGGATCTGAATGTTGCCGGAGTATAGTAAAAAGGATACAAATCTGTCTAACAGTAAAAATCTCAGCTTCCTGATAAAGGGTTGAAGTGGGAAAGAGTCGTAAATTAGAAAGGGCGACTTTTAGTGTCAGTCTTTGGGCTCTCTCTATTTCCAGAATTTTAGTTTTAACGGCAACGCCCCAAGTTGTTACGCAGTATGTCAGGATAGATTTAAAAAGAGCAACATATACCATTTTTAATGTTTTACCATCGGCTACTTGCCTAAGCTGCTTGACCGTGTTTAGACCAGATTGAGCTAGGGCGTAAGTTTCTTCCCAAGAACCTCCCTCAAAGGTAAGAGTTGTGTCATCTTCGTATGACATTATTTTTCAATTTTGTAGATTAAGTTGACATAACTCATTTATATAACACAGAAACAACGTGGGGGGGGGGGGGTAATACCTTGAAGAACCCCGTGCGTGACAAGAAGTTCCCTACTCAAGTAGTTACCGATCCTTATCCGTTGAGTACGGCCTGATAAGTAGTAATTTATTCATTTCAATTAATTTCCCCGTATTCCCATCTCAGTTTGCGAATTAGACTGTGCCAAAAGCCTTCGCAAGATCAAGAAAGATAGTTAAGCATTCAGTTCAGTAGATTTGTGTGCTCTAAATCCATATGGTGTGTCAGCCAGTATTTTTTGTGTCTCTACGAATTTAATTACCCTACAATTGATAGTACGCTCGAACTTTAGAGTGAAGAAAGGTATGTCCTACAGGTAGTTATTTCCGGCTGTTTGTGTTTATGAGTTTAAATGTTTGTAACCGCAACCAAAATACAGGGGAAATTTTTAGTGTGGGGCAACGTTTTTTTTTATTTAAAAAAGACTAGTCATCGTGCGGCGAGTATAAATATTAATAAATTGATATTTTTTTATTACTAACCTTGGCCGCAACTAGGAATTTTTGGAGTCGCGTACTATTATGTACCTCAACAAATGGACTATAGAGCCAAATCATCGAAAGTAAACATTTCTTCAGATGATAATAATATGAGGCTATCGGCGTCTGTTACTAATTCAATATTAGTTTTCTTATTGACACCAATGTAAAATTTTTTGACGGCCTGTAATTTGTTTTCCCTTTTAAAAACCAGCAACTAAAAAAAACTATTTCTTTTTGTTTATTTTTTTGGTCTACAGGCGTGGAAAAACATTTGTTTGCTTAACCACTATAAGGATCGGATACTTAGTTCATTTAACTTCAATTTCTTTTTTTATTCACCTTAATACGTCCACTTCTAGAGTTATGGTCTTCAAATGGAAAAGGATATTTTTGTCTCTGACTGCCAAAACTTCAGCAATCAATGATCGCGCAGAAAGTTAAAGGTTTCAAGAACTTGAATGAATTTTCTTTAACCACTAGCCATTGCTTTAAAAAAAAGGTTTTTTTTTTCGGTTTTTCTAAGATTACTCACCGCGGAGGCTACAATATTTAAAAAAGCCACCAACAACCACCAAAAACCCGACACTTGAAGCTACAATTTCCTTTTTTTTTATTTCCCGTACGACCATTGCTCTCGAATTTACGGCCTGTTGAAAATGCACCAAATTTCGTTTGTTTTAATCCCTTAGTTTTTTTCAGTAGTGCAGATTGTTTATAAATACTTCATAAAGTGACATCCCTTAAGTCCGCTGTCTGGATCATTGGGAACAATAATTTGCATTATGGTGTTCTTCTTGAGAAAAGGGGTTTTCACAGACGCGACAGTATGAAACCGTGAAACTCGAAATAAAACGGTTAATATTTATGCAGGAAAACGATGTCCGTCCTGCGCCGCAATGCGCGCAACTATAACTATCTATCTAGAAACGTACTTATCAAACAAATATACCTATCCAAACAAATATACTTATCGAATAAACACACTTTTTTAGAAGTCTGTTAAAAGCAATATACTTAAAAACTTAATAAATAAATAAAACATTTATTTTCAGGCACCTTAGGCTCATAGATAAATACATTACAGACAACCATATTTATTGCTAATACAATTCATGTTAGTAAATAAATCCTTAACAACTATGTTAGTAGCACTTCACTGCACTATGTCACTGCGCGTTCATGTGGCACTTGTCCGTGGAAGATCCATCCGGACTTTTGGCCGCAGTGAGTGGTGACTCCCTGCGGCCAAAAGTCCTCTTCCACGACGAGGTGCTTATAACACGTCGGTACTCGCAGCACAATCGCCTTAAAGTTGACGTTGCGACGCGACTCCAACAACTGTACGTACTCAACGATGCCCTCCGCCGTAGTGGTGTAGTGTAGGCGGGAGATGTACACCGGAGTGTTCGGGTTAGCGGCTCTTATGGTCACGTTTGGCTCCGATGGAGCCGTGCCGCAGCGGTTCTTGTTGGTACGTTGACGACGCTTCCTCCTCAACACCGTCACGAAACCATCATCAGCCCGAATCGGTGCCTCTTCAGGCATGGGCTTCTCAACGCGAGCAGTAATGCTCGCGCCTACGCTAGCAAAATTCCCACAAACTCGACGTGATTCTGCCGACACTGCGAAAACGGGCAGCGGTCGTGTGGCGGCAGAATCACGTCGAGTTTGTGGGAATTTTATAAGGAGCCACAGGGGCGGGAGCGGGGCAGCGGTCGTGTGGCGGCAGAATCACGTCGAGTTTGTGGGAATTTTATAAGGAGCCACAGGGGCGGGAGCGGGGCAGCGGTCGTGTGGCGGCAGAATCACGTCGAGTTTGTGGGAATTTTATAAGGAGCCACAGGGGCGGGAGCAGGCAGCGGTCGTGTGGCGGCAGAATCACGTCGAGTTTGTGGGAATTTTATAAGGAGCCACAGGGGCGGGAGCAGGCAGCGGTCGTGTGGCGGCAGAATCACGTCGAGTTTGTGGGAATTTTATAAGGAGCCACAGGGGCGGGAGCAGGCAGCGGTCGTGTGGCGGCAGAATCACGTCGAGTTTGTGGGAATTTTATAAGGAGCCACAGGGGCGGGAGCAGGCAGCGGTCGTGTGGCGGCAGAATCACGTCGAGTTTGTGGGAATTTTATAAGGAGCCACAGGGGCGGGAGCAGGCAGCGGTCGTGTGGCGGCAGAATCACGTCGAGTTTGTGGGAATTTTATAAGGAGCCACAGGGGCGGGAGCAGGCAGCGGTCGTGTGGCGGCAGAATCACGTCGAGTTTGTGGGAATTTTATAAGGAGCCACAGGGGCGGGAGCAGGCAGCGGTCGTGTGGCGGCAGAATCACGTCGAGTTTGTGGGAATTTTATAAGGAGCCACAGGGGCGGGAGCAGGCAGCGGTCGTGTGGCGGCAGAATCACGTCGAGTTTGTGGGAATTTTATAAGGAGCCACAGGGGCGGGAGCAGGCAGCGGTCGTGTGGCGGCAGAATCACGTCGAGTTTGTGGGAATTTTATAAGGAGCCACAGGGGCGGGAGCAGGCAGCGGTCGTGTGGCGGCAGAATCACGTCGAGTTTGTGGGAATTTTATAAGGAGCCACAGGGGCGGGAGCAGGCAGCGGTCGTGTGGCGGCAGAATCACGTCGAGTTTGTGGGAATTTTATAAGGAGCCACAGGGGCGGGAGCAGGCAGCGGTCGTGTGGCGGCAGAATCACGTCGAGTTTGTGGGAATTTTATAAGGAGCCACAGGGGCGGGAGCAGGCAGCGGTCGTGTGGCGGCAGAATCACGTCGAGTTTGTGGGAATTTTATAAGGAGCCACAGGGGCGGGAGCAGGCAGCGGGGCGCACGAGGAGCGCACTGCAGGCTCAGCATTCCTTGGTGACGACTGCGACAATACTGCTGACGCGAAACTTGCCGCCGAAACATCGAGGACAGCTCCGCGACGCGTGGTTACGTTTGATGCACCCAACGATGACCCAGATACCGCTGCCTTTTGACGCAAGTCGCGCAATTCAGCCACGGATTTTTGGAAAACATCCAACTTGGTCTGCACATCCACCAACCTTGCCTTGAGAAAAACAATGTCCTTCAATAGGCTCATAACGTCGACATGGTCGAATGTGACGGGAGGGAGCTTGTGCAAGTCCTTCGCCACAAACGTCGGCACGTCGTCAGGGTCAGTCTCCTTTAGCAGCGTGATAATGTCTTATATGCTTCTCTTTGTCCCGTCACGCCGGCGGGACACCATCTGGTCACTCTTGTTGAGCATCTGACTGCAGACACCTCGTCCATCACATCCAACTTCTGCTGCAGGAAAGCCAGCAATTCATTCGCCACCATTGGTTGTTGACCCATGGTGATTAAAATAACAAGCGAACGGCTCGCACCGCCGCGTTTACGATATTATGTATGCGTCAGCAACACGTCCGCATCGAAACGTAGCTAAAACGAGACTCATTGAGTAATGTTATTACCCAATAATTGGAATAAAAGCGCATCACGATGAGTAATATTTTTGTATGAAATCTAAAATCCCCTAATTAATTGACAACTAGCTAAGACACTAAGCTTTTTTTTTTTTTTTTTTTGTTGGTGTATCTGCAATCAGCCCTAGAGCTATAATCAGATTTGTTGACTAATAATCTGTCTTATCGATTTGCACATCCAGTGATGTGCCATCTCCCATTTTTAATCAATCATCAGATTGAGGCTAGTCTTGTCCTTTTCAAGCGGAACATGCAGTTGTTGGTGTTCAACAGTGTTGTGGCCAGATGATTTCTGTGTTGTCTGAGTCTTTGTTTGTATGTCCCACAGGACTTTTCTATTTCTTCTTTGACTGTCAGAGTTTCCAAGTACTCATGTATTTCTGTGTTCCGTATGAACCATGGCGCGTTGCTCAAGCTCTTTAACACTTTATTCTCGAAGCGCTGTAGAATTTCTATATTTGACTGGCTTGCTGATCCCCAGAGTTGAATGCCGTATGTCCACACTGGTTTTATTATACTTTTGTATATGAGAAGTTTATTTTCCAGACTTAGCGACGACTGTCTACCTATTAGCCAATACAATTCACAAAACTTTTTGTTTGCCTGATCTCTTTTGGCCTTTATATGCTCTCGCCAAGTAAGCCTTCTGTCTAGATGCATACCCAGGTATCTGACTGTTGAGTTTTGCGGCAAGACAGTATCTTCAAGTGTCACAGGTGGGCAGTCCCCTCTTTTTAATGCAAATGTTATGTGCACCGATTTTGTAGGGCTAGGTTTTATTCTCCATTTCTTCAGCCACAATCCAATTTTATCCAGATGCTCTTGTAATTTGATGGATGCTGTAGTAGGATTTTTGTGACTGGAGAGGACTGCGGTATCATCTGCATAAGTTGCAGTCATTACTTCTTCTGAAAGAGGTAAGTCAGCAGTGTAGATTATGTATAAAATTGGCCCTAGCACCGAACCCTGGGGTACTCCTGCTTCTATTTGGGAGATGGATGAGAGGCAACCCTCACATTTAACCTGGAATGTCCGATGTTGCAGGTAGGACTTCACAAGCATGTAGACAGTATTTGGCAACTGAAGTTTTATCTTGTATAAGAGGCCTTTATGCCAAACACGGTCAAAAGCCTGCTGGATATCGAGAAAGACTGCTGAGCAATACTCTTTTCTTTCTAGTGTCTGCCGTATTTTGTGAGCTACTCGATGTATTTGCTCTATCGTTCCATGATGACCACGAAAACCAAATTGATGGTCTGGTATTATATTTTGCTCTTCAAGAATTGGGAGAAGGCGTCTCAAGAATAGCTTTTCGAGAAGTTTCGACAGTAAGGGGAGAAGACTTATTGGCCTGTAAGATGTGGCTTCTGTAGCAGGCTTTCCCGGCTTGGGAATCATATTTATAATTGACATTTTCCACAGCTTTGGAAAATATTGAAGTCTCAATACTGCATTGAAGAGAATCGTAAGCAGGACTATTCCCTTTTTTGGTAATTGTTTCAGCACTTCCGCTGTTATCAGGTCAAATCCTGGTGCCTTCTTTTGGTTTAGATGTGATATGGCTTTCCTGACTTCTACTGGTGTTATCAGCTTCAATGGTAATGAGAGTTGTTGGTCGCTGTCTAGGATTTTATTAATTTCATCTTCCGAGTGAGTGATATCAGATTCATTGGGTTTAAAGACGTCATTTAGAAATTTAGCAAATAACTCTGCTTTATCAGCGGGTGTTCTTGACCAATTTCCGTTTGATTGCTTTAGTGCCGGTATATGTTTCTTTGGTCTTTTCAATGATTTAGTCATCTTCCAAAGTGAATAGTCCTCTGCTTTGTGGGGAGATAAGGTCTTGAGTTTATCTTGGAGGGTATTATTTTCATTTTCTTTAAGTAATTCTTTTAGATTTTTTTGCGCCCTATTCAACGCCCTTTTATCTTGTCGATTCCTACTAGTGTGCCACTGACGCCTTAGTCTCCGCTTCTCAGCTATCATAGCTTGGATTTCCAGGGTGATATCTTGATTTTGTGGCTTGGGTTCTATACAAGGAGTTGATAGCCAGGCCGCTTTTTGGATTAGATTGGTAGTGTACAAAGCAGCATCTTCTATGTCATCTTCCGTTTTAAGAGATATACACAATTTAGTGTTCTCTTCGATGTAATCTCGAAAGGCTTCCCAGTCCGTTTTACGGTTGTATAGTGTCTCATTCGGTTGTTTTAAGATCACTGTGGTACTTATTGTACAAATGACTGGTGTGTGATCAGAGGAGCCATCTAGACATGATTCTACTTTGGTGTACAATCCTGACATTCCTTTGGTGACAAAGAAATCTATTAAATCTGGAATCTTGTTAGGGTCAGTTGGCCAATAAGTTGGTTCTCCCGTTGATAGTATGTTGAGAGTGTTACTATCAATGGCCTTTTTCAGCTCTCTGCCCCTTGTCGTTGTCAATCGGGATCCCCAAAAGATGTTTTTAGCATTCCAGTCACCGCCTGTTATATACCTGTTGCCAAGTGTTTGGAAGAAGTCACTGTACATTTGTTCGTCAATTCGGTGACGTGGAGGACTATACACTGCAGCCAAGTTTAGGGATCCTTGCCAGTCATCTATTGATACTACAGCTGCTTGTATATGTAGCTGTTTGAAACTCGGGAGGATATGATGCTTTATATTTTCCTTCACAATTATAGCAGCCCCAGCATGTGATGTCCCGTCTGGGTGGTTAACATAACATATATTGAATCCTTCAATTTTAACCACTCGTTCGTCTGTCATGTGTGTTTCGGAGATCAGGAGAATATCTATTTTGTTATGGTTGATAAACAATTCAACTTCTTGCTTGTTAGGGGATAAGCCGTTTATATTCCATGTAGCAATTCGCAGAAATTTCATTTTTTCTGCTGAGCTATGAGCGTCGTTAGGAGACCCATTAGGGTACCTATTTGTTCTATGAGAATATCTATCTTTGTCGATTGTTGAGTTATTATCTGCTCTAATGAGTTTGTTGGCTGAGAATCTCTGTTCTCTGTTTTTCTTTTCCAGTATCCAGTATTCTTAGTATAAAACATGTTATCAGGTAAGAGTTGAGGTTGCTCTTGGTTATTTTTGGACTGCTGTCTGGTATAGATGCTAGGTGCTAATGGAGGGAAATCATCTTTTTGAAAGAGTTGTTGTGACGGTTTGTCTAACGGCCTTGTGACTAACAGAGCTTTCCTGCTTTCTTTATTTGTTATTTTTCTTGCTCGAATCTCTTTATACACTTGACAACCTTTGTAGTTGGCTGGATGGTCGCCATGACAAAGAGTACACGTAGCTGGTGTATTTTTATCCTTTTTTGGGCAGTCCGTTGTTTTGTGTCCTTGAGCACATTTGACGCACCTGTATGGGCGCATGCAGTTATTTTTGGTATGCCCATATTGCTGGCACCTCGTACACTGAGGAATCTCCGTTGATTTTTTTGGATCTTCGATCTTAACTCTCGTGTGATATATAGATTGTATACTCTTAACATTGGAGTTGTTGGGTCCGGGTTCAATATTTACAAAGAACATATTAAGTGGCATTTTGTTCTTCCTTGATATTGCACAGATTACTTCACCTCTGACCTTGTTCCCTGTATTTTCAATTTCCTCTACTATAGCAGTTTTAGGGGTAGTATGGTGAAGATTTTTAATCACAATTCTATAGCACCTATTTTGCTTTTGTGTGAAGGTGTGACCAATAAGGCCATTTTTTCGGATGAGATCTATTATGTCTTTATATGTTTCCGTAGATTGTGTCATTACTCTGAGCTGGTCTCTGTTAATGATCTTATACGAGTAGCTATCAGTGGGTACAGTTTTATTTAGAAGTTCGGTTAACTTCGATAGATCTTCTATTCCATACAGGATTATAGGTGGAGGTTTATTGATTTTTTTAGTGAAGATGGGTGGATCTTCTGTTGATTCCTCAGTTAAATCTACAGTTAGTCCACTGTATCTGTTGGAAGTGCTGATTCCCCTTTGTGTTTGGTCAAATTTTGGAGGGCTATCTGATAGTCTCTTTCTTTTTGCATAGCGTTCTGAGGGGATTCTTTGCCATGTGGGAGGGCAAATTTGGTTGACAACTAAGCTAACATTTAAATATATTTCAAGAACAACGAGTCTGACACATCTAGTTTTTTTTGACGATACTTATTAGTAAAATAAACATATAAAAATTGTAAAACAAGTGTACATGTGCAGTGCAATTGGTTCTCTAGCCATAATCAGATGTGTTCCATAGCACTTACCCCCGAATACTGAAACGTCACTCAAAATTTGAGGGCTGCTTAACATTTGAGCAGCTCTTAAACTTAAGATTTTGTATTGTCAAACGTCACTTTTGAGTATCTGTTAAATTTAAGTGGTACTTAAATTTTAAGTGACGTTTCAGTATTCGTGGGTAAGTGTTGTAGACGGCATTCCATTAAATAACGCCATATAATTTTGTTTAGAATGTAAGTTCTCTGGTCCAGGTCCAGTTTGTCTCACCTTTTTAGGCGCTTGATATATGTCTGTAATTTATGAAGTAAAAAATCAAAACCTTCAACAATTACCGTCATTTACTATCACAACAGATTAATAAATCATTTATAAACGATCATCTATCAACATGTTAAGAAATAACGCGTATATTGTGAGAATGCTTCGTTGGACTAATTATCGACTGATGAACGTTTGATTACGAGTAGGGTTTTGATATTAAACTGTTGTCAACAGCAATCTGGAATTTAGATGTCTCTGACTGACGACAATGAACTGTCGACTTAATAAAAGGTTCGATTTATACCTTTGGTGGAGCCGTGGGGCGCGTAATGTTCGTTCTACCTCACCTGTAGTAGTTCTTGGGCGCCGGTATGACGTGGTCCTTGAGCGTGTCGGTGAAGGTCCGCAGGATGTCGTCGGAGAAGCCGGTGCCGATCTTGCAGAGCGCCTGGAAGTCCTCGCCGTGGGGCTCGTAGCACGCCAGCAGGAACCCGCCGTACAGGCCGGCGCGCTTGCCGCGGCCCAGGTACGCGCCGATCACGACCACGTCGATGGTGTCGCCCACGCCTTCCAGGTAGTCCTTCTTGAGCTGCTCACGGGAATCTTTATTTACTTTACGAAACTCAAACATTCAAACTCAATAAAATTAAGTTCCATATTTTGCGATTTTTTGACTTTTATCGCTGTAGCGTGGTGTGGGTGACGTTAGATGAAAATATATGTTTAGTGATGGGATGTATTGCTATGATGGGCTGTCCTTTACGATTATGATATTTAGGGTAAAACCATGATAGGGTGGGTAGTCATGATCGTAAGTCGTGGTAAAGTTTCAGATTGAAGAGGAATGGTTCATTTAACTTATATCATCTGCACTATGCTACAGAGGAAACAGTATAAAAAAAATATCATATTTTACACCACCATGGTTAATTTTACTCGTTATACGTGGTGCTTTTTGTTCGATCTATTAACATCCATATATATTAAGCTATTATCATAATAGTTAACTATTTGGATAAAACAATAACTAAAACACAATAATAAAGAAATACGTAAATTGTTACTGAATTTGGGCTAATTTTATGGCTGGGAATGTCATCGGCAGGCGATGGCGACAACAACAATAAACAATACCCCCTTTGGAGGGGAGTTGCTATTTTTAATTCTACAACTCCAAGGGGTTGATGTTGAATGTACAGACAAACTTCAAGACACCGAGTTTGTTCTGGATGGCATTTTTCATAAATTTTCTTTTCCGGGAATGTAGACATGAGGTCATAAAGTTGTGGAAGCTAGTGTTACCTTGAGCCAGTTGTGGCTCCTGCGCGCGATGTCGTACCGCGCGTTGGGTCCGCTCAGCGCCTTCACCATGAGCCCCTCACACGAGCCGCGCATGGCCTCTTCCATGAACTGTTCCACCTCCTCCACCGAGCTGCAGTCCTTGCTGGTCGCGAACTGCCACTCGCCTGACAACGTAACCACTAACAGTTAGCGAGAATGTTCCAGCACTCCACCAGCAAGAGTAGGACGGACGAAATACTAGGACTTCGGTTGTAAACCTCATCTTAATGTATTAAAACAAATATAAAGTCGACTGTAGTGCGCTATGTAGGAAGTGTGCGGATAGGTTTGCCTCGTTCGCTGGAGGGCTCATTTGTGAGCCAGGTATTCATTCGTGCGTTGTGTGGCTGTGGCTCGCAGCGGACGATCTCATTTACAATTTCATACAAAGCGAAGTAAAGAGTAGAAAGTAGTAACTGGCGTTAGTCGTAGTGAGTAGACTGGCCGTGGCAGGCAGTAACGATTGTTGATAAAAGATACCAAAACTCAAAAAAACCATCACGAACCAAAGTAGTTCGGCAAAAAATCTACACACAGCTGCAGGTATGGTGCAATTTATGGTCAATAATTTTCGTTACGCTTGGGAACACATCGACAAACCTACCCAAGTTCATTAATGAATGAATCAGACGGCACACAGACAAGGAAATAAAATCATTTTTGCAAAATAGCGTGTCTTTATTCTTAGCATTAAGTGCATCAAGCATTACCTACTTGTACGGAAATCCATGAAAAATTAAATAATATGCAATCATTCCGTATTTTTTATTGTGATGCATGATATGATTGTGTTCGCGTAGTTCCGGTACTTAGCACGTAATTACAGCTATACTTGACAATGCCAGGTTCAGAACTGGTTAGCGACTGAAGGCAATAACCTACTTCTGCCCTAAACAATCTTTTGTTGGCATTACGAAACCGAGCGAGATGGACATACAAGTTTCTCAATCGAAATAGAATAGGTGCGTTTGTGAATACGGGTGCTCGTAACAATGTTATTGTATAGTTTGAGTACTGGTATTATAAGGGCAGCGCGTACAATAATAACACCGTTAATTACCGCACAAATATACAATATAACAATAACACGTTGAATGTGTAATTAAACGCACAAATTGCATTTATTGCACCGGAGCTCTATTGTTTTATAGTGAATCACGTTACGGATATTCCGAGTCACAATTACGCAGCTTGTACGGTCAAGCAACCGCACATTGTACTTTGGCCTAGTTAGAGAACTGCAAATTTTGTTAATGTATAAAATGTAATACAGTCATGTAGTTGAGCTAACAGCTGAGCACCGCATAACTCAAGTCTGGGAAGTGTTTGTTGTTTTTGTTTTGCTAACTCCCTTTCGGCTCCAACAAAGTTTGTGACGCATCAGAAAAAGCGTTCTCGTGCGTAGTGTACAGCAAGATTACAGAGGGAGAACATCAACAGATTACATTGGTTGCGGCAAAAACAAAGGTCGCTCCAATACAAAAACAACAAACACTTCCCAGACTTGAGTTATGCGGTGCTCAGCTGTTAGCTCAACTGGTTAAGAAAATAAAACATTGCTTTGATAAGCCTAACATTAAAGTAACAGCATGGACGGACTCGATGATCGTGCTTGGCTGGCTGAAGGGAGATGTCTCGCGATGGAAAGCCTACGTCGGACACAGAGTTCAAGAGATCATATCTGTAGTGCCCGCAGAGAATTGGAAACACGTGAGATCTGAACAAAACCCGGCCGACTGCGCGTCACGTGGACTACTACCGTCTCAGTTACACAACTTTCCTCTGTGGTTTAGTGGACCGGAATGGCTTAACAGTGAATTCATTCCTGAAGCACATGACATGATAAAGATGCCTGAAATAGAACTAAAAAAGGTGCATGCAGTTACGTCACAAATTACGGAACACAAAAACATCAACTTTATAACAGAATTACTTAACAAGAACAGTTGTATTATGACTATAATACGCATCGTAGCTTGGGTGTCGCGTTTCATAACAAGGACGTCGCAAAACAATCGGCACGGGGAAGCCGCAGCTATGAATCATCCAAACATTAATGACTCGCACGCGTCAAAACAATGTAATTTAACACTCTTTGATATTCGATGCGCTACTAATATAATAATAAAACATGTACAAAACGAATATTATGAACAAGAAATTAATGAATTAAAGACTAAAGGAAGAATAAGCAAAAATAGAGGACTCCAAAAACTATACCCTTACCTGGATGAAAATAACATTTTGCGTGTCGGAGGGAGACTAAAGAATTCAAACTTACCAGAAGAAACAAAACACCCAGCTATCATCCCAAAAAACAGCAAACTGGCGCATCTCTTAATTGCTCGTGCACATTCTACAACACTGCATGGTGGAGCGAGGCTAACTATGGCTACATTGAGACAGAAATACTGGATCACAGGTGGAAATAACACTGTTAAAAAATACCTGCAGGACTGTGTAAAATGTTGTCGCTTCAAACCATCGAAACAATACCAATTGATGGCTGACCTACCCAGGGAGAGAATAACACAATCGCCACCATTCTACCACACAGGAGTGGACTTCACAGGGTTTGTTAACGTTAAATTAAACAAGGGCCGGGGCGTCAGAACGAGTAAGGGTTACGTCGTTGTATTCGTATGCATGACAACAAAGGCGGTGCATTTAGAACTTGCATCAGATTTATCATCTCAAACATTTATACTGGCTCTTAACCGCATGATCGGACGACGAGGATGTCCGAGACATATTTATTCTGATAACGGAACAAACTTTGTTGGAGCCGAAAGGGAGTTAGCAAAACAACTGCATATTTCAAAAACATTTAACAACGACACCTTATCGAAAAAGAGTAACGAGATGGGGATAGAATGGCATTTCAACGCTCCAAGCTGGCCGACTGCGGGAGGACTTTGGGAGGCTGCAGTTAAGTCTATGAAATATCACCTAAAGCGTGTCCTAGGAGAGCAAAAGTTGACATACGAAGAGTTTTTAACACTGCTTACACAAATAGAAGCCTGTATGAACTCTAGACCACTTTGCCCTTTAACTGAGGACGTGGACGATATTGACTACCTCACACCTGCACATTTCTTAATCGGCCGACCTTTAACATTCTTGCCAACAGAAAATATCGAAAATCAAAACATCAACATTCGACATAGGTGGCAGTTATTAGATAAAATGAAACAAGGGTTTTGGAGAAAATGGTCATCAGAATACCTTCAACAACTTCAAGTTCGCAGTAAATGGTTAAACAAAACAAACAATTTATCATTAGGGGATATTGTCTTAATTAAAGAAGATTGCCTTCCTCCTGCGAAATGGGCACTTGGCAGAATACAGGAAGTTCACCCGGGGAGAGACAATCTGGTCAGAGTTGTGACGTTAAAAACTAAAACAGGACTACTAACAAGACCAGTAACAAAATTAGTAAAACTCCCAGTAACAGAATCTCCTATAGAAGTACCTGACACCACCACCTCCAATGATAAAAGCTGCACTGAAAAACAAAAGACCACAACAAATAACACCAACAGGAAACAACGTTTTAAATCAAACAAGATAAGCTCCAGCCTGCTATGCATCCTCGTAACATTGCTAACATTATTTCAACCCACAAAGCAGAGCAGTGACGGCATAAATGTTACACCGTTTGAACCAAATAGAGGAGTGTATTTTGACAAAATCGGCAATTTGCAAACCGTGCACGATGACTGGAAGATTGTAACATATTACAACATGACAACATACTGGCAAGGCATGGAAAATATACATAGAGTTGTGAAACACCTAGGAGAAAGGTGTGAGCAATTTGCATACCAAACATTGTGCAAAACCATCATGACTGAATTCAAACAGGAACTCAACGAACTTGATCATAATAACTACATGCTGGAAACTCATCATGGGCAAACAAGGGGACGCGTTGCCCGAGGTCTCGTCGATGGAGTAGGTTACCTTGCAAACAGCCTATTCGGCGTGCTAGATGAAAGGTTCGCAACACAATATAAAAAGGACATAGAAACATTACATAATAACAGAGATCATTTATTAAATCTGATTAAAGGTCAAACCTCAATCATTGAAGCACACAATAACATTTTAAAGAGAAACGAAGAGGCGATGAACACTCAGTTCAATCTATTAGAGCAACACCTTAACGCTACAGAGAACTATCTGAAGAAATTGGACGAAGCTGTTCAACAAGATGAAGCGTTGAATTACTTTAACATCATGGCTTTAACAAGTTCAACCATTCTGTCCAAACTCCGTCACATACAACAGATGCTCTTAGACACAGCTATTAACATACACCATGGTCATGTAGACACCAGACTTTTACCGCAGAACCAACTCTTTCAAGAGCTTAACATTATCTCTGGACAATTGCCACAACAATTATCGCTACCCGTTGACAACATTCAAAACCAATTAGCTGATATTTACAAACTACTAGAAGTAAAATCTAGACTGTTTGATAATTATTTCATCATCGAAATAACATTACCACTAACGGGTGACACTCCATTCACTATATATAAAACAGTTCCCATTCCGATGATCAAAAATAACAACCAGTCAATTACAATGAAAACAAGCTCAGAATATGTTGCAGTAAATGTGAGAAAAGAGACATACATGCAGCTAACAGACAGTGACCTGGAAAATTGTATTAAAATAGAACCAAGGACATATGTATGCTCACTAAACAAACCAACACGCAACATGCGAAATCATCAAATTCCATGCGAAATCGGAGCAATAACAAATATTACATTATCAAAATGTATCTACACATCCGAGTCATGCAACAACAAATGGACGCCATTACAAAAACCGAATACCTGGCTCTATGTCTGCTGCACGGATTGTCAACTGCAAATCATCTGTGAAGGTCGTATGACTACGAAGGCAATACGGTCAACGGGAATTTTAGAAGCCAAAGAAGGATGCATAATTAGAAACAACGAAGAAACATATTATACACAACTTTACTACACAAACAAAATTTACGTCAACCCGGAAATACCGCTGATAGACCTAGATGACATCAACAATTTAACATCGGTACAACCGCTTGACTTATCAACAACCCAACATAATACGCATTTTGTGAAAAACGATTATGAAAAACTTCATAATTCGTTGAAAGAATTGGAAGAAGAGACAAAACAGACTGAAATGTCGCAACACGATGTCCATCAATACATCGTTTCATACTCTACGATGGGACTTCTGATCCTGTCAATATTCGTCGCGGGAGGAGCCTACGTGTACTGTAAACGCTGCGGCAAGCTCGCCGTCAGTGACGGCGCCGGCGCGCCAACCAGATCAGCGCCACAGAAGCCACCAAGAGCTACGGCATCTACCTACGCGACGCCTCATGATTTTAACATTTAACTTTATTTACATTAATCATTTTATTTACATTTCTTTTTATTCCATGAATTTATTTACATTGATGTTATATTCTTTCTTAATTTTTACTCTTTTTGCCCCGCCAAGATGTACGGTCAAGCAACCGCACATTGTACTTTGGCCTAGTTAGAGAACTGCAAATTTTGTTAATGTATAAAATGTAATACAGTCACGTACTCAAGTACGTCAGTCTTCGGTAGAATATCGAGCTCGCGTAACATTTAACATTTTAAACATTTTTTATAACATTTTTACATCATTTTCTTTTATATTATTTTAGTGCAATTTTTCGTATTAAAATACCTTTTTGAACATTAACATTTATTTTATTAACATTCAACATTTACTGTAAGGGTCCTGCCCTTACACAGCTAATAATACGTTCTTACTTCTGAGTATAGTATTATGATCTGTCTCGAGGTCCGATCCGCTATGGATTGCGATCGTTATCAAGTCAAATCGATGGTCCCATCGTCACTGTCGACGAGGAAGCTTCTATCTAATGATTATTTTGTCGCTCATGCTGACGATAATACTCGCAGGGTGCAGGTACCTTCCTTCTCGTTGAGATGCTCCCGGAGCTGTTCCCTCCTGCTGCACAGCGGCAGCTGCACGCAGGAGCTCCCGTTGAGGAACAGCAGGTCGAACACGAACACGCAGACCTGCACCTTGATGTCGGCCTCCACGGCGTCCTTGCGCTTGCGGCTCGACAGGATCTGACCACAAAGATCACGATATCACCATCACGTCGGCTACATCTTACATATCGACAGAGTCTATCGCTAATAATAATCGAAAAAATATAATTAATAATCTAGAACGTCTAGTTGCGCAACCATATTTGATCACGGAAACACCGCATTTTAACGCGATCAAAAATAGCCTGTGTGATTCAGAATATAAGCTTTCTAGATACCAAACTACATCCAAACCCTTTAACAAACTTTCGCCGTTGTAATATTAGTGTGATATCATGCGGAGGAGACAGTTCTCTGTTATTGTTCCGAGTGCTACGCTTGGTACGATACAAATAGCTGCGGCTCATGATGGACGATCTCATCTATGTGTTCATAAAAAGCAATAGCTGTGGCCTATAGAGCAGCGTTTTAACTATGGGCGAAAATGTCTAGAAGCGATAATGACACCACCAGGTCGGTTTGTTTGGGATGTTGTAACTCAAAACTTATTTGGATGGCAGTGAAGGAAGAAGGTGCGCCAGTTTAGTTGCGCACACGCTTGTGAGCATATAGTAGTACATAGTGTGAGTGTGCGAGACCTGGAAGGGCAGGATCTGCTTGGCGGCAGGGTCGTAGGCGACGACCTCACAGTCCAGCACGCAGCTCGTGAGCATATAGTAGTACATAGTGTGAGTGTGCGAGACCTGGAAGGGCAGGATCTGCTTGGCGGCAGGGTCGGAGGCGACGACCTCACAGTCCAGCACGCAGCTCGTGAGCATATAGTAGTACATAGTGTGAGTGTGCGAGACCTGGAAGGGCAGGATCTGCTTGGCGGCAGGGTCGTAGGCGACGACCTCACAGTCCAGCACGCAGCTCGTGAGCATATAGTAGTACATAGTGTGAGTGTGCGAGACCTGGAAGGGCAGGATCTGCTTGGCGGCAGGGTCGTAGGCGACGACCTCACAGTCCAGCACGCAGCTCGTGAGCATATAGTAGTACATAGTGTGAGTGTGCGAGACCTGGAAGGGCAGGATCTGCTTGGCGGCAGGGTCGTAGGCGACGACCTCACAGTCCAGCACGCAGCTCGTGACGGACGGCTTCAGGAGGGACGGCAGGCGGCGCAGGATGTCGGGGTACTTGCTGGGAACACACCAATATATTTACTTCATTGTATATTTTTTCATAAATAAAAAGTAAATTGTTGTTTAAAATTGATACGTAAGAATGCGGTTGCAATGTTTAGCTTGCTTAACATTTGTTATTTATAATAGCAGTCACGTGTAATATTGATGAATTAGAAACAATTCTCTAACCAAAATGTTGGATACAATTATGTCTCGTGAGTACGGCGGCCTGGGAGGAGAATACGGACCAAGTTGTTCACTTACGTCCCGTTCACGACCTTGCCGCGGTGAGCGGCGGCGAAAGCGGTGGCGGCGAGCGGTGAGAACAAAAGTATGAAAATGTTTGAAGCACGCCACGAGTCGCCGCTCATAGCGAAAACGCGCGCGGTTTTGTCCGAGCGAATCGCCGTAGCGGCGCGCGGTGCGGGGAGCGGCGGGATCTAAAGTACAAGCGAATGAGTGCGACGCCACGAAACAGAGCGGCGCGGACAGCGGTGTAGGCGGGACGGACTCGGCGGCGAACTTATGAAAAAAATATTTTAGACGATTTTGTGTCGGTAATGGATACCGAGGCGTTTATAACAGAAACTTTAAATCGACCCCCTATATGGATGTCAGACATCCCCAACACACAACAACATATTTTCTGTAATCTTCGTTGTAGGTCACGAAATTCGAATTTTAATATCGATCTTTATTAAGTTCGTGCACTCCTTTTCTCATATTAATAATATCTTGTTTTAAAAATATACTGCTCTCTAAACACAGAAGGGATAATTTTGATAACACCATTATTTTGAGCACGTTCTGACTACCTAAATCCGTCCACCTCGGCCGCGGCCGCTCGCCGCTACTGACAGTACGTGGCGTGTCAAACGCACCGCGCGCCGCCGCCGCGCCGCGACCCGCTACTGAGAGTACGTGGCGTGTCAAACGCACCGCGCGCCGCCGCGACCCGCTACTGACAGTACGTGGCGTGTCAAACGCACCGCGCGCCGCCGCGACCCGCTACTGACAGTACGTGGCGTGTCAAACGCACCGCGCGCCGCCGCGACCCGCTACTGAGAGTACGTGGCGTGTCAAACGCACCGCGCGCCGCCGCGACCCGCTACTGACAGTACGTGGCGTGTCAAACGCACCGCGCGCCGCCGCGACCCGCTACTGACAGTACGTGGCGTGTCAAACGCACCGCGCGCCGCCGCGACCCGCTACTGAGAGTACGTGGCGTGTCAAACGCACCGCGCGCCGCCGCGACCCGCTACTGACAGTACGTGGCGTGTCAAACGCACCGCGCGCCGCCGCGACCCGCTACTGACAGTACGTGGCGTGTCAAACGCACCGCGCGCCGCCGCCGCGCCGCGACCCGCTACTGAGAGTACGTGGCGTGTCAAACGCACCGCGCGCCGCCGCGACCCGCTACTGACAGTACGTGGCGTGTCAAACGCACCGCGCGCCGCCGCGACCCGCTACTGACAGTACGTGGCGTGTCAAACGCACCGCGCGCCGCCGCGACCCGCTACTGAGAGTACGTGGCGTGTCAAACGCACCGCGCGCCGCCGCGACCCGCTACTGACAGTACGTGGCGTGTCAAACGCACCGCGCGCCGCCGCGACCCGCTACTGACAGTACGTGGCGTGTCAAACGCACCGCGCGCCGCCGCGACCCGCTACTGAGAGTACGTGGCGTGTCAAACGCACCGCGCGCCGCCGCGACCCGCTACTGAGAGTACGTGGCGTGTCAAACGCACCGCGCGCCGCCGCGACCCGCTACTGACAGTACGTGGCGTGTCAAACGCACCGCGCGCCGCCGCGACCCGCTACTGACAGTACGTGGCGTGTCAAACGCACCGCGCGCCGCCGCCGCGCCGCGACCCGCTACTGAGAGTACGTGGCGTGTCAAACGCACCGCGCGCCGCCGCCGCGCCGCGACCCGCTACTGACAGTACGTGGCGTGTCAAACGCACCGCTTGCCGCCGCCGCGCCGCGACCCGCTACTGACAGTACGTGGCGTGTCAAACGCACCGCGCGCCGCCGCGACCCGCTACTGAGAGTACGTGGCGTGTCAAACGCACCGCGCGCCGCCGCGACCCGCTACTGAGAGTACGTGGCGTGTCAAACGCACCGCGCGCCGCCGCGACCCGCTACTGAGAGTACGTGGCGTGTCAAACGCACCGCGCGCCGCCGCCGCGCCGCGACCCGCTACTGACAGTACTGTAATGTATGGCCAGTAATAATTGTTTATGCTCTGCCCTTTGACATGAATGACAGGTAACGAGCTGTCAAGCTTGTCTCCATTAAACCGTACAATGGTAATTAGGTAGTTTTATTTAAAACATTTCATTGGCGACGAGGATTAAAAAGCAAGGTAGTGTACAAAAATCATTTTCAAAATGTCGATCGGTAAATTGATGGAATTCAATGTGAGATCGGGTGATTGGACCATGTATGTGGAACGGTTGGAGATGTTCCTTATGGTAAATCGGGTAAAAGAAGAATTTTGGCTACCTACCTTGATTGCTGCTATGGGTGACGAAGCGTATGAGTTGCTGAGCAACCTGACGAGCCCAGATAAACCGAGCGCTAAAACATACGCAGAAGTAGTGAAGGTTTTGACAGACCATTTACAACCAAAGCCTTCGTTCATGGCGGAGAGATTTCGTTTTCGCCAAAGAAAACAACATGCTGGGGAATCGATTCCGCAATACATTTCAGAACTAAAGAAGATGTCAAAATTCTGCGACTTTAAGTCCGCTTTGGAAGACAACTTAAGGGATCAATTAGTTTGCGGAGTGCAAAGCGAGTCGATCAGGCAACGTTTGTTTGCTGAAGAAAATCTGCGTTATGCAAACGCCGTTAAGATTGCATGTTCTATGGAAGCGGCGGCAAGAGATGCAGCGGCAGTTGAAGCTACGGTCGGGAGACACAGTGACTCTGGCAGCAGCGGTGATACCGCCGCCGGAGCGCTGAATGCGTTGACGCCGTCGGGTAATCGAGGCCGCCGAGGGTCTGGTGGACCACACCGTTTACCGGTGGCACGCGCATGGAAGGGAACCAACGACTCAAAAAACGGTTGTTTCTCTTGTGGTGCTTCGGATCACCAGAGTGAAGAATGCAGGTATTCTCGGTTTATCTGCGGTAGGTGTAGACGGAAGGGACACCTGCGTCGGGTTTGTCCTATGCTTGCAGGTGGAAGACAGCCGCAGGTTCGATGTCAAACCAACAACATGGTAACGCAGCAAGTAGGAAGTGGTGCAGCCAATCAGGCCAACCACGGGCACCAGTCAGGGGAGGATGAAGCTCCTTTGACAGACGAGGAGGATTGGGAACCGGTAGAAGATTTGAATCAACTTAGTTTGAATAGCTATAAACCGGTGAGCTTAACTATTTTTGTGGATCAAATCGAACTTTCTATGGAGATTGATACGGGATCTTTAGTATCATGTATTAGTAGAGAAATGTATGACCAATTGTTCAGCCATAAACCTTTAGAAAATTCCAATTTAGTATTTAGATTTTATGATGGTACTATTACAAAACCAATAGGGGTATTTAGGCCAATAGTGAAGTACGGTAATGCGTCGAAACAACTAGAATTATTTGTAATAAAGGGTGGCACAACCTCATTATTAGGTCGACAATGGCTTGCAGAACTGAACATTAAAATACCTTTATATCAAAATATTGTCTCTAGTCGCACAGAAGGGAAAAGTAGTACTATTTTATGTAATGAACAGTTGACACAATTACTTCACAGATATAAAGATCTGTTTACGGAGGGACTGGGCCGGTTTACGGGAGGCAAGGCACGGTTACGGCTGCGCGAGGGAGCAACGCCTGTTTTCTGCCGTGCACGGCCGCTGCCGTATGCACTACGCGAGCGCGTCGACGCTGAGTTAGAAGGTATGCTGCGCGCCGGTGTCATCGAGCCCGTGGAGAGCGCGGATTGGGCTACTCCACTGGTACCGGTGCGTAAGGCGGATGGTGGACTCCGTATCTGTGCTGATTACAAAATAACGTTGAATCCTGTACTTTTGGTGGACAAATATCCCTTACCACGTATAAATGACCTACTGGTTAAATTAAACGGGGCAAAGGTATTTACAAAAATTGATTTAACACAAGCATATAATCAAATTGAACTAGATGACCCTGATAATTGTACAGTTATCAATACTCACAGAGGCCTTTTTAAATATAAAAGATTAGTATTCGGTTTATCGTCAAGTCCAGGTATATTCCAACGAATTATGGCGAATCTCTTTAACGATATTCCAAACGTAGAAGTATTTCTCGATGATATTATTGTTGGATCACCCAATGTAAGTGAGCATTTAGTTATTTTGGAGAGAGTTTTAGATCGGTTATACCATAACGGAATGAAATTAAAGGAAAAGAAATGTGTGTTCATGACAAATGAGGTTAAATATTTGGGATATGTTATCTTTGCCGAGGGTATTAAAGTGGACCCGGACAAGGTGCAAGGTATATTAAATATACCCCGCCCTGATAATATTACTGATTTGAGAGCCTTTTTAGGGACTATCAATTACTATGCAAAATTTGTTAAAAACTTAAGTGATATACTCGCGCCTTTGTACAGGTTACTTAAGAAGGAGGTTAATTGGAAGTGGGACAACGAATGTGAGTCAGCTTTTAAAAAAATTAAAAATATTTTGATTAGTGCCGATGTTCTAGCTCATTACGAACCTGACAAACCTTTGTTTTTAACTTGTGATGCGAGCTCGAGGGGCATAGGCGGAGTACTAAGTCAGATGTGCGAGCACAATGACAGTGGCACGGTCGAAGCACGGGAGCGACCTGTCGTGTATGTTTCACGCGCGCTTTCAACGGCTGAGAAGCATTACTCACAAATTGAGCGGGAGGCTTTAGCTATTGTGTTCTGCTTTGAAAAATTACATCAATATTTATACGGGCGACATTTCAAATTACGAACAGACCACAAACCATTGGTCACAATCTTTGGGCCTAAACAGGGTATACCATTGATGACTGCGAGCCGGTTACAAAGGTGGGCTATTAAATTGTCAGCCTATACATATGATATCGAGTATGTCACTTCAAAGCAGAATGGGGCTGATGGGTTGTCGCGGTTACCAGCTCTTTCCGATACTAAACAACCAGTTAAAAGTCCGGAACAGTCGCATTTACATTTTGCCCAAAATGCCATGTTATTAGATTATAACGAGATCAAAAGGCAGACGAACAGAGACCAGTTGCTAGGCCGAGTTTTAAGATATCTCCGTGACGAATGGCCCTCTGATAATGAAGTTAAATCACTCCAACCCTATTTCAATCGCAAAAAAGAACTGTACGAAGAATTAGGTTGTGTAATGTGGGGCCATAGAGTGGTCATACCGAGCGTGTGTAGGAAAAAGGTGTTAATCGATTTACATGAGGCTCATATGGGCATAGTGAAAACTAAAGCTTTTGCTAGGAGCTATGTTTGGTGGCCGGGTATGGACGAGGAAATTGAAAAAACTTGCAGTCGGTGCCAGACCTGTGCTGCGGAGAGTGAGGCGCCGCCTCGACATATGCCTTGTCCTTGGGCATGGCCAGATAGACCATGGGCTCGTGTACATGTCGATTTCTTGGGTCCTATCGTGGGGCGGATATTTCTAATAATGGTTGATGCTAGGACTAAGTGGCTGGAAGTTTGTCAAGTACCTAGTACAGCGGCTAGTCACACAATCAGCGTTTGTAGTGATATATTTGCTCGTTTTGGGTTACCACGACAAATAGTATCAGATAACGGTCCACCATTTACTAGTCACGAATTCACACAATTTTTAAATACGAATGGTATTGAACACATATATTCAGCGCCATATCATCCTGCATCAAACGGGGCTGCAGAAAACGCAGTTCATACAATTAAAAGAGCTGTTAAAAAAGCCATTAGAGAGAAATTAGATGTACATTTATTTTTAAATAATTTTCTGCTGTACTATAGAAACACAGAACACTGTACCACAGGCGAAACACCAGCGTCGCTTATGTTTGGTCGTAGGTTGCGTACGAAATTCGACGCTCTTAGACCAAGTAGGGACAATAAAGTTCGAGATGCTCAGGAGTGCCAACAAAATCATGGCGCAAATGGGTCGCGTCAACTGCACCCGGGGGACGAGGTCTGGTTGCGTCAACATCGCGGACAGGATAAATGGGTATCTGGGAAGGTTACAGAGAGGATGGGTACCACCGATTATAAGGTAGTAGATGCTTTAGGTAAAGAATCTCACAGACATATAGATCAGCTTAAACAGCGGATACGGAGTTCATTAATCTGTCCTTCCTCCTCTAGCTCGGGTAAAGAGAAGTCGGATACAGTTGAGGAAGCTCAGGAACAGAGAGCGTCTAGACCGCGGTACGTTGGTACAACCGCAGACTTGTCTACAGATTTGGATGAAGGAGAACATTTCGAAGACTGCTTAGAACAACCAGCTCAAAGCACAACACAGCCGTCCTTGCTTACTACAGAGCCGCCCCAGTCTCGACCCGTTCGTCAATGCCGAATTCATAAGCCAGCTAGATATAAGTTCTGATGTACAGTAGTTCAACATTTAAGTTCTTTCTGTCTGTATTAGTTATTAAGTCGTTTTATGTTTATTTTGTTAGAATGGGTTTTAAGTTTTATAAGTTATCTATTTACTGTAGAAGTCTGTTGGGATTATAGATTAAGGGTGAGGGTGTAATGTATGGCCAGTAATAATTGTTTATGCTCTGCCCTTTGACATGAATGACAGGTAACGAGCTGTCAAGCTTGTCTCCATTAAACCGTACAATGGTAATTAGGTAGTTTTATTTAAAACATTTCAAGTACGTGGCGTGTCAAACGCACCGCGCGCCGCCGCGACCCGCTACTGAGAGTACGTGGCGTGTCAAACGCACCGCGCGCCGCCGCGACCCGCTACTGAGAGTACGTGGCGTGTCAAACGCACCGCGCGCCGCCGCGACCCGCTACTGAGAGTACGTGGCGTGTCAAACGCACCGCGCGCCGCCGCGACCCGCTACTGAGAGTACGTGGCGTGTCAAACGCACCGCGCGCCGCCGCGACCCGCTACTGACAGTACGTGGCGTGTCAAACGCACCGCGCGCCGCCGCGACCCGCTACTGACAGTACGTGGCGTGTCAAACGCACCGCGCGCCGCCGCGACCCGCTACTGAGAGTACGTGGCGTGTCAAACGCACCGCGCGCCGCCGCGACCCGCTACTGAGAGTACGTGGCGTGTCAAACGCACCGCGCGCCGCCGCGACCCGCTACTGAGAGTACGTGGCGTGTCAAACGCACCGCGCGCCGCCGCGACCCGCTACTGAGAGTACGTGGCGTGTCAAACGCACCGCGCGCCGCCGCGACCCGCTACTGAGAGTACGTGGCGTGTCAAACGCACCGCTTGCCGCCGCCGCGCCGCGACCCGCTACTGACAGTACGTGGCGTGTCAAACGCCCCGCGCGCCGCCGCGACCCGCTACTGCGAGGACGTGGCGTGTCAAACGCACCGCGCGCCGCCGCGACCCGCTACTGAGAGTACGTGGCGTGTCAAACGCACCGCTTGCCGCCGCCGCGCCGCGACCCGCTACTGACAGTACGTGGCGTGTCAAACGCACCGCGCGCCGCCGCGACCCGCTACTGAGAGTACGTGGCGTGTCAAACGCACCGCGCGCCGCCGCCGCGCCGCGACCCGCTACTGACAGTACGTGGCGTGTCAAACGCACCGCGCGCCGCCGCGACCCGCTACTGAGAGTACGTGGCGTGTCAAACGCACCGCGCGCCGCCGCGACCCGCTACTGAGAGTACGTGGCGTGTCAAACGCACCGCTTGCCGCCGCCGCGCCGCGACCCGCTACTGACAGTACGTGGCGTGTCAAACGCACCGCGCGCCGCCGCGACCCGCTACTGAGAGTACGTGGCGTGTCAAACGCACCGCGCGCCGCCGCGACCCGCTACTGAGAGTACGTGGCGTGTCAAACGCACCGCTTGCCGCCGCCGCGCCGCGACCCGCTACTGACAGTACGTGGCGTGTCAAACGCACCGCGCGCCGCCGCGACCCGCTACTGACAGTACGTGGCGTGTCAAACGCACCGCGCGCCGCCGCGACCCGCTACTGAGAGTACGTGGCGTGTCAAACGCACCGCGCGCCGCCGCGACCCGCTACTGAGAGTACGTGGCGTGTCAAACGCACCGCGCGCCGCCGCGACCCGCTACTGAGAGTACGTGGCGTGTCAAACGCACCGCGCGCCGCCGCGACCCGCTACTGAGAGTACGTGGCGTGTCAAACGCACCGCGCGCCGCCGCGACCCGCTACTGAGAGTACGTGGCGTGTCAAACGCACCGCGCGCCGCCGCGACCCGCTACTGAGAGTACGTGGCGTGTCAAACGCACCGCGCGCCGCCGCGACCCGCTACTGAGAGTACGTGGCGTGTCAAACGCACCGCTTGCCGCCGCCGCGCCGCGACCCGCTACTGACAGTACGTGGCGTGTCAAACGCACCGCGCGCCGCCGCGACCCGCTACTGACAGTACGTGGCGTGTCAAACGCACCGCGCGCCGCCGCGACCCGCTACTGAGAGTACGTGGCGTGTCAAACGCACCGCGCGCCGCCGCGACCCGCTACTGAGAGTACGTGGCGTGTCAAACGCACCGCGCGCCGCCGCGACCCGCTACTGAGAGTACGTGGCGTGTCAAACGCACCGCGCGCCGCCGCGACCCGCTACTGAGAGTACGTGGCGTGTCAAACGCACCGCGCGCCGCCGCGACCCGCTACTGAGAGTACGTGGCGTGTCAAACGCACCGCGCGCCGCCGCGACCCGCTACTGAGAGTACGTGGCGTGTCAAACGCACCGCTTGCCGCCGCCGCGCCGCCCGCCGCGCCCCGAGCCGCTAAGACCGAAGTCGTGAATGGGCTCTTAGATGTTCAACAGCACATGGTTACATATGACTGCACCTTACTGACATACTTGCAGATTTCGCCCCTTACAATGCAGTCAGGGCTAGGCCCCAGTGTATGTGTACCTGGTGTTGTTCTCCTGGTTGCGGCTGAAGATGGCGGCGGAGGCGAAGTCCGGGCGCTCGGTGCCGGGCACATGGATCTGTGCGCGCTCCCCGTCGTACTTCCACTCGCACGTGAACTGCTCTTTCTCGAACCTGCGAATGGATTTTGAGAACATTAATAACATTAGTCTCATCTATCTCAACATGACGTTAAAAATGACTGAACAAGTTTGATAAAGTCGACACAGCAAACAAGCTGAATAATCTGACAAAAAAAAAGAAGAAAATACATAAAATTGAACGCGAATACGAAGTTTCGTGTCCACGCTAGTAGCCGCTGAGGGGTTTAAAGTCACCAGAACCAAAGCTGTGTACATTTGTAAAGTTAAACATTTATTCAAGTAATAAAGTAGTACAAATAAGCACGGCTGAAATACCGAATATAGTAAAACCCTTATACCTTACTAGCTATGCCTCGCGATTTCACTCGCGTGGTGATAGAATATCCAATATATCTTTATGAATTGTAGCCTATGTGTTAATCTAATATGTAAGCTTTATAATTGTGAAGTTTCATCAAAATCTATTCAGTAGTTTTTGCGTGAACAACAAACATCCTTACTAATATTATAAAAGCGAAAGTGAGTTTGTTTGTTTGTTACCTCTTCACGCTTTAATGGCTAAACCGATTTTGATGATTGGTACAGAGATAGTTGGGAACCAGGAGACGGACATAGGCTATTTTTTTTTTAAAGAGTGGGATATGAGGGAAGAAACGGGAAAACTTAGCATTGCTATTACAAATTAACAAGGCGCTACCGAATTTAACGCGAGCGAAGCCGCGGGCAAAAGCTAGTTCATACATATATCCTCACAAACTTTCGCATCTATAATATTATTAGGAGAACTTATGTTGACTACCTATACTCAGTGGCGGCGTAAGGGGGGGGCGGTGGGGGCGGTCCGCCCCGGGTGCCAAGCATCAAGGGGTGACAACGGAATGCCAAGCCAGTCGCGCAGATTAGTAGCCACTGGCGCATCTGCACGATAACACATGAGTAGATAAACGGAACAGAGACAAAGCTTCCTAAGAACGTCCAAAATTGTTACCTATTTTGGTAGGGTTGTCACAATAGGTTAAGACAAATAAAAAAAAACATTTGTTAAATAGTTTTATTATTCAGTATGATATAATACTTTAGAAATTACTTACTCTAATAATTTTCTTTTTATAATTTACCCACCCACATACCTACAAATTATTAGTAAAAGCTTGTAATAATAATAAAAAGGTAAAAACACACCGTATAGTATCCTCTTCTTATTAAAAAAAGGATCATGCAATACAATAAAGGTATTTACTTGAAAAAATAATAATCAAATACATATTTAATTACCTATTGTACTCCTTGGGATAGTTAAAGTATGATATATTTTTATTTTTTAAAGTATTATTCATACACACAGTACAATAAACAACCATTATTATTAATAAAATACCACGTCTTATATTAAAATATTCAAACTTGCAAATAACAAAACAAAAAACGTGCGTCGCACGAACCCTGAGATTGTCAACTGGCTGTGCCTACGTGAACCGGTTTTTTCCAGTCTCGCCGCGTACGCGACAAGCGGCCAGTGGTCACGCACACATGCTCCGCGTGCTTGTAGTAGTGCAACCGATTCGCGCGGTTGTATGAAGCTTTGTCTCTGTTCCGTTTATCTACTCATGTGACGATAAGGTCGGCGCGGGCGGAAGGGGCAAGTTGTTGATGTGTCAATCAAAGCAATCACAGTTGACAGTTGGTCAGTCAACCAGTGTTATTGTTTCTACGATGTGGTCGTTTAATTTGCAAGGGAATCATTATCTGGGTCAATTTTGAAGTACGTAGCACCTTCGGCTTCTCTGGTATCAAATACACCACAGCAAGGTGTTGAAAGTGACATTGAAACAGATGATTTACAAACCAGGAGCCAAAATGCTTTGCATGAGGGGTGCCGCCGGAAAAGAGCTTAACAATCTTGATACACAGATGAAAGGTGGAGATTAGCATCCATATATACAGAGATAAAAATATGTATTATAGACGATAACTCCCAGGGTCCAGTTGTCTTTGAGTTCCGATGTTTGGCTCCCAAACTCGAGCGGGCGGGGGCTGCCGGAGTCGTGCGGTCCATGGCCCTTTACGGGGCCCGGGTATGGGCGCGTTCTTTAGGGCGGCGCGCCGCCCACTACCGGAACGCGCCCCAAAAGGTGGTAGCCATTAGGCTGATCTGGGGCTACCGCACGATCTCCGGCGAGGCAGCGAGCCTCCTTGCCGGATTGCCACCGTGGGTTCTGGCGGCGATAGTCCTCGCGCGCCTGTATGAGTGGCGCGCGGAGGCACTACACCGGGGGGAAACTCCGACACCGCGGCAAATTGCCGCTCAGCGGACAGACCTCCGGTGCGATCTCATGGTAGCATGGAGAGAGCGACTGTCGCAACCCCGTGCAGGGCACGCCACAATAGTGGCGGTAAGTCTTTGAGGAGTGGCTGGAGAGGCGTCCTCACCTACCGCCTGACGCAGGTCCTCACCGGACACGGAAGTTTCGGGAGGTTCCTGCTCATAATCGGGCGGGAGGAAACGCCCGGGTGTCACCATTGTGACGATCGCCCGGAGGGCACGGTGGAGCACACAGTGGCGGGCTGCCCAGCGCGGGGAGGGGCACCACCATGCCCTCGTAGAGGCGATCGGCGGCGGCGATCTCTCGCGTCCGGCCCTGGTTCAGGCCATGGTCCGGAGCGAGAGGGAATGGGAAGCGGTAACCTCCTTCTGCGAAGCAGTAATGCTAGCAAAGGAGGTGGCCGGGCGTTTGAGGGAGAGAACCTCAATCCAACCCAGCCGCCGCGGGATTTGCCCCGGGCGCCGGTCACCGCGAGACGACTCCCGGCCACCGTAGATGCAGGCCTGTGGACGGTGAGCAATGGGTAGCTCACCGTCCGTCCGTCTATTGACAACAGGCCGTGTCGACGGCGCGTTCGTGTTTCACGCGCGCCTCAAAGAGATGGTAGCAAGGCTTTCCAGAGCCTCCGCCTGCCGGGGTTGCGGGTTGTTCGAAAGAGATACCGCGGCCCCGGAACGTAAAGGGCAATACAAGGAACATGGGTGGGTTTTAGTCAGTAAAAGTCTGACACGCCCCCCCCGCTCCACCCAGAGCGGGGGAAGTTATTTGATGATTGCCCAACCAAAAAAAAAGGCGTCTTTGAGTAACATAACTACATAAAAACCCCTAAACCTCCTCCTTTATATGAAGTCGGTTAAAAAGGACGGAATAGCGACAATGAAGAAGCCATCAAATTGAAAACGATGAAGAAAAGCTGTATGACACTACTCGTTTCGATGTTGCTACTAGACTCCCGCTTTAACAATTCTAACCCTCAAATCATCACGCTTTACGACATAATGTGAACTTTTTAGATATAAGTATTTATATTTGGTTTGGATTTTATTTTTATTGTCTATTTTTGATACTTTGCTGTTTTTTGCACCTTTTGGCTGACATTATAATTTTCCAGACCGAATGGCTGTTTTTTGCTTATCCCTGAAATATTAAGAAATCTAACTTGTAGCCTACGAGTCGGTTATAGGCCAATGCGTGATGATTTGAGGGTTAGAATTGTTAAAGCGGGAAGTGAATCCTATTGAAGCAGAGTCGGCCCAT
This sequence comes from Ochropleura plecta, assembly GCA_905475445.1. Lineage (NCBI taxonomy): Eukaryota > Metazoa > Arthropoda > Insecta > Lepidoptera > Noctuidae > Ochropleura > Ochropleura plecta. The sequence goes on along the minus strand of FR997738.1, from coordinate 20,471,694 downwards.
TTGTAGATACTGACCAAAGATCTGGATATAAAACAAAAAAAAAGTTCCAACATTTCCATTCAGAATGGTTTTATTAAACGTTACTACTAAGAAAATGGGTGATAACTCTCCAGTAAAAAATAAATGATGCTGTTTTTGACAGAGTTTCGTCAACGGATTTAATTCATGGTGGAAACTAAATCCTTAAGTGTCTGAACATAACGAATTCTAAAGGCCTACTTTCCTGTTTTGAAAAATGGAAAATCTTGAAATGGATTGAAGCTGCAAAAATCTATCGACCATGAACAACAAAAAGTTGTGACCAAGAAAAAAGAAGTGGAGTGCCATTTTGAGTCGCCTTTTAGATGTTTTTCTCTTCCTGGCACGCTAAAATCTTCTTAGAGGGGATTTCATTAGACAAAAGAGAGTTTTTTTAGTTAATCTATTGTCAAAATATGACCTAGTGCTAAAAGAGCACATGCAAAAGTGAACGGGTAGATTCTTTTTGTCCATTTAAAGACATTCAAAATGAGTTCAATATTTCGGAATTATTTTCGATAGTACTCCAGACATATCACATGTAGATCAGTGTTCATATTGAAAGCAATTAAGTTGCAGTGAACGAATGTTTTCTAGGTTTCTTCCCTAGAGCTGGAAAGACTGCAGTCAAACTTGTCGGGCACAAGGATATAATAACGCTGCAACCATGGCAAGAATTATGGTGAAAATAATGGTGGTGTATACAAGCAATAATTTAAGAACAAGCTGAAAACGTTGTTTATGCTTTGTGTTAATCAATTGCTATGGTGAACTCTTCCGGGAATGTTAGTTCAAGTGTAACATATTTCGGAATAGTAGAAGCGAGATAACTCGTTCTTTTCGTCATCCACATATTGATGAGAATTTCTAATGAAAATTGCTGGTGTTTGGGGGAAAATGTCTAGTAGAGACTACATGGAGTGCTCATCACGATGCTGTTAAATCACTAAGGAATATTTTGAGAAACTTGTATAAACACTCGAAGACATGTGTGACGCTAGCAGCAGCAAAGAAAACGTTGATACAAGAGATGCAGCATCTACACAGGTTTTTTTAAGTAATTGTGTTTCAGTGGCTTCTTGTAAAAGAAGTTTCTCAAAATTTTAGTTAATAAAATCTTACTTAAGACGTGCAAGGACCCAAACACGACCTACCAGTCTTTCCATATTGTCCATGGAAGAGAACCGAACAGTAAATTTTGATATTATATTTTAGCAAAATAAACTCACACAATCGCGTTTAGTTTTTGTCGTTTTATTTTGAGGGTGCTCAATAGAAAGTCGCCCCGGGTGCCAACCCATGCTACGCCGCCACTGCCTATACTCTTGCAAATAAATATATCATTAATTCCTAAATAAAAGCTTACAATGATGTTTGACTACTTGTTCTGTGGTTTGACAAATTAATTTAGTTTAGAAAAATACATAAATTGAAAAAACTAACGTGAGTTTAAAAAACGAGTTGAAATTAGTGAATTTAATAAAAACATGATATTTATCATCTGCCTAGATTTTTCCCAATTTGTTGAGTTTGGTTTCTAGTCTTACCGGATGCAGCTGAATTGGTATTCAGCTGCATCATCTCCATGTAAAGTACACCAGTACTTTCTACACTAGTCACTGCCTATCTGACCTCCACGCCCCAGTCAGTACTGGGTAATATGATACCCCTAGATAGGAATGGTTGTTAGACTTACGGGCCACTGACAAAGTTCAATACTCAATTCATTTATTGCATTCCACGATGTATGCTTAGGTGGTGAGTAATATTTGTTGTAGCAATCGTGGATCCTATCGGGCTCAGCAAAACACAGTTCCTCAAATGGCAGCCAGGACCAACGGGTCAACGTGCGTCCGAGGCACGTAGAAAACTCTGTGTGTAATAGATAGACACCCCAAGCGCGGTTTAACACTGATGCGTGTGCTTATATTATTTAGCTAAGAGTTCTAAAAACATGAGAGTGAGTTGACATGCTTGAATCGTTCAATAGTAAGTTGTGCGAGGCCGTTCGTTACCTGTCGAAGACGTGCGTGACCTGCTTGGTGGGATGCGCCAGCATGGGCTTGAGCGGCACCCCGGGCGTCAGCCGCACCCGCCGCGCCAGCGCCGCCAGCCCGTGCTGCAGCAGCACCGGCACCAGCACCGAGTACGACGGGCACGAGCAGTACGTCGACTTTATCATCTGCGCCGCAGACTCCACCACGCCCTGCCACACCCACACTCTATCTTTAGACTCGTGTACTCGAAGCATTTTTTTCAACTACTCCATAACAGGTTTGCACCCACCTTGAATTCGTCGGGAGGCATGCCTTTGCTGGCGTCCAGCCGTGTGGGGCCGGGCCCGGGCGGCGTGAGGGCGCAGGCCTGCGCCAGCGCCTGCAGCAGGGACTGCTCCGCGAGCCCGATGCGCAGCTTGCCTTCCAGCGACCTGCACAGATACGATGGCTTGTGTGAAGCCACTCAAGGGTGGTGCTAGTACGATGGAAAAGTCGTGCAATAAATTGGAACCAGGGCTGAAAGTTGACGATAGGAATTGTAATAATTGCTTTAGTTTATTGGACACTAGGATTCTCTGTGCCATGGGGATTAGAATAAAAGATCTTAGAAGAAGACTAAAAGATTAATTCTGGACTTTTTTTTCCTGCTATTAACAAGTATTATACCTTATAAGATACTTTGCCTCGGAGTGCCGACACGCGACGTATAGCGACTGTATCTTGTTGATCTTCTTGTTCACCGACGCCGTGCCTGCCAACACACCGTATTACCGTGGAATGTATTAAGCCTTGCATCAACTCAAAACATTTTTTTAAACTCTTGCAAGGTAGCTAAACTAGCTAATGTGCTGTGTTCCTGATGGATAAGACATTCATCAGGAACAAGATTAAATCCGCCGCTAATAAAATTAAGACGGGTTAAAAATATTAATAGTGAAACTAACAGAAATTAAAAATTATAATAATGATAACACTTCGCGAGAGAGGACTTCGCGTGGATAGAGGACCACGCAAAGTCCTCTCTCGCGAAGTGTTGCGAAGCTCTAAAAATGATGTTGCTCAAGAATTTCTGGATTTCTTTACCAATATCCCACTTTAAACTACTGAAACCGTAAATTCCTTACACTTTCTTCCCATTGAGTTATTAAGAGCTAACGTTTCCGCCTGTCCAGTTGAGTTTCAATTTAAGCATATAAGTCCGATAGCAGTCTTTAAAGTTTTTAAGCAAATTAAATCAAATTAACCGAAGATTAATGGGGAATGTCTACTAGTTAGTCAAGCTATTATTGAGACTGCAACACCGTACTTAGCCTTAATATTTAAATTGTATATGGACCAAGGAGTCATTCCCGAACTTATAAACTTTTCAAATCTGGAGACAATTACGACACCAACAATTATAAAGCTGTATCTATGTTGCCGATACGGGCAGCAGGTAATGCTTGATCAAATGCTCAACCAATAGGGTATTTTACTCTATATAAAAGAAATTCTAAAAATATACAATTCAGATAGCTTAGGCAATAAGCAGTCGGAAAATGTTAAATTTAGTTAATAAAATAACTAAATATATTTTAAAATTGATTTCAAAGTTTTCACTTTTTTTAGTCTGTTGTTTTACTAAGCGAAACAGTGTCCGCCATGATTATTACGTCATATGGTCATGTAACAAAAAGTGACTGTTATGTTGGATGTTTATGAATGATAGTCCGTTGGGTAAGATACAGGTTTATTGGTAGGAGACACAGGACAAGAGATACACACAGTTCTACATCATGACATGAAGTGTGGCAGAGTGCCGCAGACCACAGATAATACATTTACTAGTGAAGACCATATTAGTAACATACTAAATAGTGATGTTACAACATCCCCCTTGTTGAGTTCAAATTAGACCCCTGACTGACAATTAATATAAGTGCTATGCTATTTAATTTTATACAAGACAACATGCTTAATTATACTTATAGTTACTTAAACTTTACTTATGACTCTATTTATAATTGAACTTAATCCATTTCTTCAATTAACCTTCTGGTAGGTTTTACAATACGACCTGACCTAGTTGTTACATTTGAGGATTGCTGAGATGAGGATTCTTGATGCCTAGGATCAAGACAAATTCGTAACTGACCTGAACTTTTTACTGTTACAACGACTGAATTAACCCACTCTGTAGGTTTTGTAACCTTTTTTATGACTTGCATTTTCTCCATGCGATCCAACTCCTCACGCAGTTTCCCTTGTAATGCGAATGGGACTTTCCTGGGCGGATCCACACATGGTACTGCATCAGGCTTGAGTTTCAGATGACAGACTGGAGGCAGACAGCCAAGACCCTGGAATACATCATTATATTGTGTATGAATTTGCTCACAAAAGTCTTGTTTTGACACTGAAAAGACACGTTTTATTATACCTAGCTTTTCACAAATTGGGAGACCAAGGACATTTGGACACTCTATATCTGGTATAATAAACATTATGTTTTCAACAATGTTCTTGTTGTTTAAGCAAAAATTACAATTTAAGTTGACTTTGCCTAAAATCGGAATGGATTTTCCACCAAATCCTTTGACATTTACTTGACATTTGACAAGTGACAATTTTGACAGCTTATTTTGACTTTTAACATTTTGAAATGTTTGTTTTGACATTATATTGACATCTGCACCTGAGTCTATAATGCATTTGACTTTGGTATCTCCTACCAATAAGCTAATTTCCCACGACTGCTTTGAATGATTCAAAGTATTGACGACTGATGATCCATTTTGTGACTGACTGGACGACTGTGACTTATTGTGAAATCCCTCAGACATGTGACTGATTTCATCATTGAGACTCTGACATTTTTTATTTTGACTATTTGACTGGATAAAAAATCTATCCGACATGTAATTGTTTTCATACATGTGATATGAATTGGGACCCTGACTATTTGACTGGATAAAAAATCTATCCGACATGTAATTGTTTTCATACATGTGATATGAATTGGGACCCTGACTATTTGACTGGATAATAAATCTATCCGACGTGTCACTGTTCTCCTCATAGGGATGTGATGTCATACTGTGTGTTTGTGACTGATTGTGTCTCTGACTGAGTGACTGACTGTGAGAATGACTATTATGACTGTGACCATTATGACTTTGCTGACTAAGTGACTGACTGTGAGAATTACTATTATGACTGTGACCATTATGACTTTGACTATTCAGCATACCTACGAAATAATCTTGACTACCATTATCTGAATTTAACGATTGCAACTGACTGACTTTTTTATTTTTGTGACAAAATTTAGCAAAATGATTGTAAGATTTACATGACCTGCATTGAACTCCTTGAGCTGGACACTTGTAGCGATGAGACTGCCCACAGCGGCTACATGTCTTCGAGCTGCCTGAAGCTGAAGGTGACTCGCGACTGCCTGAAGCTGGCTTGCGACTGCTTGAAGCTGACTTGCGACTGGAAGCTCGCTGTCGACGATCTCCTCGACTACGGCTCCTCCGACTGAGATGCATGACGTTTTCTGACGTTCGTTGACTGGCGATGCTGCTTCCTTTGACTATTTTCTCAGCATCCTGCTGTGCGACGATGAGCGTCCTCGCTAGCTCTTGCATTCTCTGATATGTTAAGTCATGTTCTTGCAGTAACCTTTGACGCACATGTGACAAGTCCAAATTGAGGTTTGCAATGAAAATATCTTTGATGAGCGATTCCCTGAGCGTGCCAAACTCACATTCTCTGCTTCTATTCTCCAAATCCGTGAGGAACTCGTCGATGCTTTCGGATTTCTCCTGCCTGCGTGTGAAGAATAGATACCTGCACATGGTCACGTTTCTTCTTGGCTCGAAGAATCTGTCAAATTTCGATTTGACTTCGTCAAGCGTGCTCTTGTCTATTTTTAGGTTAAATGAGTTAAATATATTGAGACCTCGTTCTCCAATGCAATGTAAGAGAATTGCGATTTTCCGTTTCTCGCTTGACTTATCTAGACCTGTGGCTAACAAATATAACTCAAGTTGTTGCCACCATCTTTTCCACGTTTCAGCGTTATTGTTCGTGGTATCTGACGAAATATTTAATTGCTTCACACGTGTTTGAAAATTTGTCTCACCATCATGGCTGACGTCCGCTTGGTCCGGCATTTTCTTCGACGACCTCGACTTTTTCTTGAATGATTCTTCTTAAACCACTTCTGACACCATGTTATGTTGGATGTTTATGAATGATAGTCCGTTGGGTAAGATACAGGTTTATTGGTAGGAGACACAGGACAAGAGATACACACAGTTCTACATCATGACATGAAGTGTGGCAGAGTGCCGCAGACCACAGATAATACATTTACTAGTGAAGACCATATTAGTAACATACTAAATAGTGATGTTACAACAGTGACAACTGTCAACTGAGCAACTATTACTATTTTTGTATTACAACACTTTACATTTTAATTTTTATTGAAATAATAGTAATAATACCATGGAAGAAATAAATACTATCATCATATAATAATACCATAAACTATAGTGAAATATACAACTAAACAGAAAGACTAATTACAGCGCATTTGTTTACATGACCAACTGACGTCATGACCACAGAGTAACATCGATGGCAGCAAAGTAGAAACGGTCATCTACAAAATCGCAACTTTACAGGAGAGTAGATTTAGTTTAAAAGAGTGGTTATTTTGAGAGTTATAGACCGATTAACCTGAAATTTTCTATGATGCTTTAAAATAACCTTCTTTATGAATTGTGTAACAGGTTTTATCGCTATATCATTGTTTTACTGAAATAATGTAGATGTCTTTTTTTACTCTGAAAAAACTTTGACGTAGAAGAAGACATCTGCCTGATAACCGTTTATACGTTGTTATAAAAAAGTGCCCATTTCATTTAAAATATCTAATAAAGTAAGATAATAATCTCCAGTAATACATTTAAGGATATTTAAAGAACATCTTCTAAGCAAAATGCAAACAGTATTCTACTTTTTTTACCAAATTTTGTAGATGTCTGTGTTTACTATGCATTCAACATTTTACACATTATCAATAAAAGAGTTAACTACAACTAAACTTCATCAATGTCTATCAGTTGAACTCATTTATTTAGTTACCAAATCACGTAAAATATTTTTTTGTCTCCATAACGAAAAATGCATGCTCTTAATCAAATGCCTGACATTTTCCATTGGAATCTCTTCCCAGGCCCTTTTAACAGCGTTGATGAGTTGCTGTTGGTTGTGGATTTCCTGATCACCGTCTCTAACTCTTCGTTTCAACTGATTTCACGTGTGCTCTATTGGATTTAAGTCCGGACTGTTCGCCGGCCACGGCAAGACTTGAATTTGCGAGGCTTCCAGTACAAACCGAGTCGCTTGAGCCGTGTGTGCACGAGCATTGTCTTGCATCAAGATGAATCCAGGACCCGCTCGCTGTGCAAATGGGATCACATGTGGTCTGACAACTTCCTCAATATACCGCTGAGCAGTAACAGTACCCTCATTTAAAATAAGCGAGCTCAGTTTTGCCATGTAAGCTTATCCCGCCCCAAATCGTTACATTTGGACCACCAATACGATCGACTTCATGGATGCAGGCTTCTGAAAATCTCTTGCCGCGTCTTCTCCATACTCTAATACGCCGATCGTCGTTAAAAAAATTAACTTTGCATTCGTCGGTGAAGAGCACCATGCCCCATTGGTTTATGTCCCAGTCCAAATGTTGACGGGAAAATCTTAAACGATTTGCACGATGATTTCTGGTTAATGGAATACGGACAACTCGCCTTCTTGATGCCTGCTGGTCTTCATGCAATCAATTACGAATAGTTTGGTCACTGACACGAGTACCCGTTGTCAGCCGTAAACGATTTTGCAGCTTGCGGGCCGTCGTTGTGCGATCTCGGCGGGCACTTAATCGAATGTAACGATCCTCTTGAGCTGTTGTAATGCGAACTCTGCCCGAACCAGGACTCCTTCTAACACTGCCGGTCTCTTGAAAACGATTCCATAGATTTTGAATAGCTCTTCGAGAAAATCCCAATTGCAAATCCACAGATCGCTGCGAATGACTTTCTTCAATCATTGTAACGGCTCTGGTTGCTGTCAGCGAGTCCATATGACGCCTGCGTGCTTGTGGCATATTGCAAAAGATGTTTCTGACTCAAGATATCAATGAACTCTGATAATTTCTAATAATCCAAGAAGCTAAGGAAAGCAAAACGTCAAAGAAAAAGGAATCAAAATTTTCAAAAAGAATTTTGAATCAAATTTTATTTAAAACTGTTGCCAACATTAGATGAATACTACAATATTAAAAAGTTTAGGTTTCAAAGAGTTTGTATACTCAATATTTTACTACTTTTAAAATGTAAATGTTTAATAAATTACACCAAAATGAAAAAATACCTCGTGGCCCTTATTTTATTTTGAGTAGTATATTAACTGATATTCTAATGATTAATTTAAGGTAGAATGCGTTAAACAATGACAATTCAATAAAATCGCACGAAAACATAACCTGTACGCGCTAGAATGTGACAGGTGACTGATGTCTTTGTTGACGTTTCATTCATCTGTCAAAGCTCCGAAGTAAAGGCGGACAAATTCAAATGGCCGTTTCTACTGCGATGTTTTTAAAAAATCCAGTGTAGATGTCTTCATTTACGTGTCAGATTTTTTTTATTATTTTAAATTTTGATTTTTTTTAATGCATACTTGTCGATAGGATTAATTTAAGCTCATTTTTGTAAAAAAAGCATTTTCGAAAAAATGTAGATGTCCGTTTCTACTTTGCTGCCATCGACATGGTGTCAAGCGTTTTATTGATTTTACGCGCGAAAATTTTTCAGTTTTATGGCACTTATCGATTGAATAATTTTTTTTTGTTTTTTTTTTGGTGTTTTACTAGGAAAGTATCTCATTTTGATCCTAGGGAGGATCAAAATGAGATACTTTTTAAAAATGGGTGTAATACCGTATTCAACACCAATAATATCTTACATGAGAAACAGTATGGTTTCGCCAAAGGACGTTGCACGGCTGACGCCGGTATCACCTTATTAAAACAAATAATTACTACGTAGCAAGATTCACTAGATGCCGTAGGAATTATCTGTGACCTCTCCAAAGCATTTGATTGCGTAACGTTACGTCCTAGGAAAACTTGTGCTCAGTTTAGTGAAATCGCTTTTTAAATGATAAGCAGCAAAAAGTGTAAACAAAATGGTGTCAATTCTACAGGTTAAAATCGGTGTACCACAAGGTGCGATTTTGGGTCCTTTCCTCTTTTAGTATACCTATACATTAATCATCTACCCCATTTGTGGTTGGTTTTTATTAGTAGTATTTAATATTTAAGATAACAGACGTGCCACAAATCTTGACGACGTAAATATCGCCCTACTTCAGGTCCATAATTGGTAACTAATAATTTAGCATTTAATGGGGAAAAAAGAAGTTTTACACTTAATTTTTAACTCTACCGTATGTCTAACACAGTGAGTGTGACATAGTATTATATACTAGCTGCGCGTGATGATAAAAACAGTATCCTATGTGTTATTCCAGACTATAATCTACTTCTGTGCCAAATTTAGTTCAGTAGTTTTTTCGTGAAAGAGGACCAAACATACATCCATACTCACAAACTTTCGCATTAATAATATTAGTATGATTCGACGAAACTGTTTTACTGGGGATCACGATCGACTCAAAGCTACAATGGGGCCAATATATAACATTTATTGTTCGAAAAATCGTCCGTAAACCGTCAATTTACTGATGGTAATACCGCGAGGCTAGTATTTTTTAGTTATTTTCATAGTCTCATATGGTATTTTACCATGGGGACGCAGACTATCCATACATATACTGCAGACATCGAATTATATTTATTCTGCAGAAAGGAGCCATCAGAACCATACATAATCTACTTAGGAGCGATTCTCTTAGGGAGCAGTTTAACTATATTAACATCATGGCAGTACCTTGTCAATATATCTATGAAAACATCATGTATGTCAGAAAGAAATGCATCTATTTAGTATAATAGGTGACAGACACTAGTACCATACTAGAAATAGGGACCAATTAGTTCAGTCAGGTTTAACGCTAGTTAAAGTAGACTCATTTTTCATGGGGTACTGTTTAAAATGTTACAATAAAATACCTGAATGAGACGTAATTTAAATCCTTACTAATATTATAAAAGCGAAAGTGAGTTTCTTTGTTTGTTACGTCTTCACGCCTAAATAGCTAAACTGATTTTGATGAATTTTGGTACAGAGATAGTTGGGACCCTGGAGACGGACATAGGCAATTTTTTTTTAAACTGAGAACTGAGGGAGAAAGAGGAAAGAAAAGGAAAAACTTAGCTTTACTATTACAATTAATAAGGCGCAAGGGCAAAAATTACAGGTACCGGCAAATTAGGAAAGGGGAAATGTGTTACCTCGAATTTAACGCGAGCAAAGCCGCGGCCAAAAGCTAGTCTTTTATAAAATGCACACTATGTAGGTAAGCATATTATAAATTGCGGGATTGTATTGATGGTAGAATAGAATATGTCTTTATTTGCTAAGAATGTAGGTAACATAAAAAATAAGATGGTAAGTTACATAATTGAGATCCATATACATTCTGCCTTATTATCATGCAAATATGAGTAATATGATATTGGCAGTTTTGTTATTAAAATGTATCATCTAAGAAATCCTGCACAGAGTAATAACATTTCTCTACAAGTAATTCAGGGGTAAGTTTTTAATTTGTTCAGGAATTTTATTAAAGATAACAGGAGCCATACCGTAAAAATGCTAAATGTTGGCTAAATGCTGAATCTGCTCCACACAACCGGTACAAGAGGTAAATTAATTGAGTGGTATCTGAAATTATTGTGATAGCTGCAGAAGATTGTAAGACTATCTTTGCATTGTGTAGACTCAATTTCTTAGTACATATACATATATGTATAATCTCGACATGAATGGTGTTACCATGATTTTGTATAAAAATCTAAATATTTTTATTTCACATAGGCCTACATGGGCACTTATAAAACGAGTATATTATGACTGATATTGATATTATGATTAAAAAGCATGTCCATGGAGTTGCTCATTCTTCTCCATAGAGATCTACGCTTCGGAAAGGGCAACTACGGTCGTTTCACATGCTATGCCTTGTGACTGTGACTGTTGTTTCATCTTTTTATTTTTGACATTTAAAAGTGCATGTAACAGTCAGTAACAGTCTTTTAGTAAACTTAAAGTAATTGAAATAAATGCTTTGAGTTTATTAGAACAAACAGATATCGATCGGTATGTATAAAAGTGGCGATTGCGCATCGCAGGATGCAATGAGGGTAGAGGGTGGTGTAACCGCTGGATATGAGCAGCACTGGACCAGTCGATGTAGAAGCTTGTGGGAAGGTTAATTTTAAAGATATTGCCTGAAGTTATAATGACGACGTAAAGCAAGTAAGTTACCAGTCATGTTGGCGATCTCTTTGAGCGCGGCAAAGACCTTGCGCAGCACGAGCGGCGGCGACGCGAACATGGTCCGCTGCTGCGCACGCGCCTGCTGCGCGACCACGCCCAGGTCGCCGCACGCCTGCGCCGCCGCGCGCGTCTGCGCCAGTGTGCGCCCCGTGCACTGCCCGATGGCCTTCATCAGGTACGTCTCTGCTATGCCTGCAGCACACCGGTATCATGTTCATTACGACTACTCGCACAAGAGTGTAGTTTCTGCTTAGGTGTGAGATATCTAATGTACGTAGGTATCTATGGTGGCCTATAGAGGTTGCGACACTAGTGCTGAGCATGAGGTCCACAATCTTGTGACGTCACTCACCCAGTTCCAGGCCCTCGTAGCTGGGCGCGAGCTGGTTCAGACACATGTACACGCTAGGCAGCAGGTCCTCGGGCGTCAGCACCATGACGGAGCGCAGGTAGTTAGCCAGGATGTCCACCATCTTGAGACGCGCGGAGGTGCCCTCGATGAGCTCCAGGGTGCGCGCCAGGGCCAGGTACGGCACCGGCTGGCCCTCTCGCCAGCACGCATCGTTTATTGGGTGGTACTTGATCTTCGCAGGATTGTAATCTACTTCTGTATGGAAAAGAAACATGATGGTGCAATTAGAATGAGAATCAAATGTAAATTATTGAAAACACTGAGTGACATCACCTGGCAGGTTTTCCAATATTTGTATTTACTATGGGCCTAAGTTGCCTGAGAATAAGTAATTGTATTGTTTTAACATTTCACTTTGGCATGAGATGAGATTATATAGAAACACGAGCTTTTGCCCGCGGCTTCGCTCGCGTTAAATTCGGGGTAACACGGTTCCCCTTTCCTGATTTAGAACACAGATAGTCCCATATTAAATGTCACCCCCTTTTTTAAGGGATAGGGAGCTGATTTTTATAATAACAAATCCTTAACTAATTTTTAGCTTTCTACCATGAATGCTCCATATGAACTTCCACCTCCCATTTTAAGGAAGTGGGGGGTTAGAAATAGATAAAAAGTAGCCTATATCACTCTCCATTTCTTCAACTATTACTTAAAAATTCAAGTCAATTTGTTGCTCCATTTTGCTGTGAAAGACGGACAAACAAACAGACACACACATACACTTCCCATCTATACTAATACTATACTAATATTATAAAGCTGAAGAGTTTGTTTGTTTGTTTGTTTGAACGCGCTAATCTCAGGGACTACTGGTTGGAATTGGAAATTCTTTTAGTGTTGGATAGTCCATTTCTTGAGGAAGTCTATAGGCTATATAACATCACGCTACAACCAACAGGTGCTGAGCAGCGAGGGTGAAACCACAGGGAACAGCTAGTTCATAATATTAGTATGGATTCTTACCACAATGGACAAGGTTAAGGATGAAGTAAAATGAACTGTTTTTGTATTATACTTTGTAAGTTTGTGAAACTGTTATACAAAAATTTTAAATGCAAAACTGCCATTGCCTGCAATAATTTCACACTGACACCTGACAGACAGCCTGTGCTTTTACTAACTAAACTACTTTCCATTTTGGACATCTTTAATTTATAATATTATAAAGTGGAAAGATTTGTTTGTTTGTTTGTATCTAATAAGCTCAAAAAATACTGGACGGATTTTAACCATTTTTTCACTAATAGGAAGCTACATTAACATGTTACATACATAGGCAACATCACGCTACTACCCATGGGAGCAGGGCAGCATCTAAAGCCATGGGTGAAACAGTGCAAGACAGCTAGTATGCAATAAAATGATAACAGTTAGTGGTAAATAAATCTCACCAGGAACCAAATCCTTAGGTTCACTTATTACTTGTTTTTCTTCTTTTATTGACTTGTTTTCACTCTTTGCTTCTTTTTCCTGCTTTTTTGCTTCCTGTTTTGGTGTGATCTTCTTCTTAGACCGCTCTGGCGAGCTTTCTTTTTTGATTTGCTTAGGCGATGGACTCTTCTTAAAGCTATTTGGTTCTGTGAGAGGTTTCTTCTTTTTACTCTTCGGCGATGCATATGTTTTAGGTGATTTACTCATTTCTACTTTAATTACTGCTTTCTTTTCTGGGGATGGGCTTGGTGATATTACAGTGTTTTTTACTGGTGATGGTGATAATGGGGACTTCTCTATTGGTGTTGTATCTGACTCACTGCCTGAACTTTCAATTCTCAGGCGTTTGAGTTTCTTCTTCTGTAAAATTATAAATGTTTAATTCAAATGAACATTTGGAAAAAGTATTTATGCTGACAGACAAAGCTAAGCAAGTACCTTATCTGAGCTGAGTGTGGGGCTCAGCTCTTTCTTCTTTGGTGACGAGTCACTTTCACTGCTCTCTACCCGCGGCCTTTTTGATGCTGTCTGTAAATAAGCCATAAAGATAATTAATATTCTTCTTTAATTCATTCAATTCTTTATAATGTTTCGGGTTGCCATTAATTTGTCTTGTAAAACAGTGACAGTTTAAAATAAAAAACAATGTTGATGTCCCCAAGCACTAAGCTGGTAATACCTATTATACTGTTATGAACTTTTTGCTGTTAAGACAAATTCCACTGGTTTTGGTATTAGATTTAATTAAGAATAGAGAAAAAGTAACTTTCATTTATTCTGTCAATGTCCTTAATATTCCCATGGACTAAACAATATTCCTTTTCCTGTAAAATTATATTTATCTGATTACTGACTTATTGCTTAGGGGCTCATATTAACAAATTCATTCAATACCTTAACTTTTCCATTTGTGACTGGTGACTCAAGTTTTGCATCATCATTTACTTTGATTTCATCTTCCTCAACTTTTTCCTCCTTCACCACAGGTTTGGGCGGAGACACCTTAAAGAAGGATGTGATGCTTCTCTGGGCCATTGTCCTTACACTAATACATGCAGCTCTTGATTTAGGGCACAGTACTCTAGGGATAGCAGGGAATATGCTCTGATGTACCTGTCTCACTACTCTACATGGTACAACTAGCTTCAGTATGCTGTTCATATGACATCTGTGTCTAATTCTGTACAGGCACTGGCTTTTTCATCTACAGCTGAAATTAAAAGATCAACAACAAATTTACATACTCATATTGTCACAACCAGATACTTAGTATTATTAAAGTGAATGCGGAAAACGTATACAATACAACGTGTATTATGAAGCTACCTATTATGTTTACCCCGTGTATGGATGTGGTGTGATTGTAAACAACAACAAGAAAAGTGCACCACAATCTTACGTAGTATCACTACAGTGCAGCTATTTGCACTAACTGATCCAAAATAGCACGCAGAAATTAATAATCTGTCAGTAAACGAACGTGTAGTCGGGTTGTTTTTGATTTTTTTAGCAGGGTACCGCATCATACAGCTTTATTCAGGCCAAATAAACATTTTACCTGTTCCAATTCCCTTTTTTGACTTCCATTTAACTTTAGAGCGATTTTGGTTGATAAAACGGCGCGAAAATCATTTGTCCACTCCAGGCCAGGCACTTTTTCTTTGACAGATGACAGAAACCTCAGACCACTTCGTTCTAAAATATATACAAATTGAAAAAGTGTACCATTTACTACACACGGAAATAGTTTGGATTTTGTTTAAAGTTGTAAATACGCACAATAAATATAAATATGGTAAATGGTACTCATTTTATGCTTACTTTATGCAGACTTACAGAATTTTTAAATCTTTTAAGATTGAAATAAATGGAGATGAATAATCACAGATTACGATTTACTGTGTTGCCACTTAGTATTTTTGTTTGGATACTCCCTTTAGATTAATCTTTTGTCTTGGTTTCAAAACTTTTGAAGCCTCTGATTTTTCATATTTTTTTTTTGTTTTTGCAAGTAAGTCGTAAAGAAGTCATGATGATAATAATTATAGTATATCTTGGCAGAAACAGAAACTTTTGCTGCAAATGCTTTTGACTTGTTTAGAGTGTGTATCCGAAATATTTTTTCACATCCTTTTTTGCTGTTGTCAAAATAGGCATGCTTTTTGCATACAAGCTGTAAGGACAATTAATCGAGTCTATTAAATCCTAAGAAATACTAAGAAATGATTTTTCAACACAATAAGTGGAAATAAAACAATTAATTGTGTGTTCAAATATTTAAGTGTCTGATTTGAGTTACAATCTAGAACTTATTTTGCTAAGATGGCTCCCTCTAGTTGTTAAAGTGTCAACTATACGCGTGTCGTCCATGTTCCGAATGTGGTGTGACTTATTTTTATTTTGTGTTAATTTTCATTATAATATTATAAATGTGAAATGCAACAGTATGTGTCATCCCATATAGTGGAACCTTGCTCCGGCTGAATGGATCCCGCCGTCGCGTGGTATCAGCCCGAGCAGGAAGGACCCGCGAAGCGCCTGTGGCTTCGTATCTGGGAAACCCAAAGTGATATAGACAAAATGAACTTGAAAAACTTAGAAAACGCTAACCCTAATGTGAATAAAGCGCAAGACTTTATACCAATAAATGATGTGAACGGTGAAAGTAGGAATAACAATTATTTCAACCCCGCGCGGAGGAAAATGAACGATAACCGCGCATCGACGTTTAACCTGAACAAAAACCACGATGCTCTCATAGGTGAATACGGGGGTTGTCCGTGGCGGATACCCAACTATAATTATAAGCCAGGGATTTTGGGGTGAGTGACGCTTTCATTATTATTTTGGTGATAGCTAGCGATGTCAACGTGTTTGACGTGTTGGTTATGAGCGGGTCGGCGGCGCGGCGTGCCAATCGCGGCGGAGCGCCGAGCCGCGGCAGGCCATGTGTCGCCGACGAGTATGTCACAGGCGGCGGCTGAGCGCTCGAGGCTGCGGAATCCGCGCCCTAGCTACTCGTAGACACATTCCAACTATTTGGCAATTATCACAAATGGAATGCTAAGTAGGCCCATTCACAATTAATTTGCTTAGGATGCACAAAGTATAAGTACCTACAAACATCATAAATGGTTAATGTATGGTATGTGAAAACACAATGTGTTTGTCTGTTTGTGTTTTCACACTATACTAGTGCCAGAAGGTTGTTAGTGCCTGTCAAATTGTGAATGATATGGTCAAAGCCATTTTGTAAATTTCATGATAATACCTATTTATTACAGAAAAGAAATACCTTGCATCCCAAAATAATGTAATGTCAGTTTGTATAATTATCATAATTGCTAAACTGCATTCAAAGAAGTCAGTTTGATTTATAAACATCCATTCAGTTTCTTTAAACTTAATTGAGATTTCTATATTAATCTGGAATTTGCAGTGATTAAATATAAAGTCTAAATTGGTAATCATGGGCTACATGCTAACTCCAAGCTGCTCGGGAAAACCCTGCATGAAGATGATTAGTACCATTTATAGTTATCATTCAATAATACTGAACCCCTAATGAAGTTTGCTAAATGGTGCACAACAAGAGTCAATCAAATGAAAATGTTTCATCTAATTTGTGTCACACATCAATTTACCAATTCAATGGTTCAATATAAATATATACTTTGTCAAGCATCTAGATTTAAAAGAGTGCAATAAAGATAACAAGTAAAGTAACAAATTTTATGATAATACAAACCTGCTAATTCCATTTTTAGGCCAATGTTTCCACTCTTAACATTCATCATCTGCATAGTCTTTTTTATGTAAACAATTTGCATTTTTTTTTTAACATAGTAATAATTTTGTTGTTTGCATTCATGTTTCATTTGCTAATACAATCTTTTCTTTTGTTAAGTTGTAGGAACGCATAAATAACAGTGGATTACAATACTAGTTTCATACCATTCAGATCATAAATTATACCAATTCTCCAATGTTGTCATAGTTATTATGAAACAGGAAGTTCTGTTATCATTCAATGACTAATGTTTATGCACATGTTCTAGAACTAGGTTCTGTGAACCAAACATCAATATTATTGATTGATAAACCCACATAATATTTCATGTCAAAGTAATAATAAGTAACATTAAAATATTTATTTTGTAAAGAGAATTATAATTGGATCAGTACGTCAACAGAGAGAACTTTCAAGAGAGAGAGAGGAAGGCCATAATTAGATACCGAATGTGATCACCTTACTTTATCAATGGTGTTCTGACTCTTCCGCTTCATATGCACAGTGTCGGGCCTGTTGGTCTAGTGGTTAGTGGCCCTGACTGCTGAGCCGGAGGTCGTGGGTTCGATTCCCACCCAGGACAAACTTTGTGTGATGAGCATGATTGTTTGTTCTGTGTCTGAGTGTGATTTATCTATAATATGTATGTATTTATAAATTATATATAAGTATGTATATCAGTTGTCTGGTTACCATAACACAAGCTCTGCTTAGCTTGGGATCAGATAGCCGTGTGTGAGTTGTCCCAAGATATTTAAGTGTGTTTGGCCAAAGTTGGACAAGTTGTTCACTTCAGGAGTCATAAAAGAGCAGCTGACTATAGCTCTCGACAACTACCCCAGGAAGCCATTGAATGTGGTACCTATGGCCAAAATCTGCTGGAGGGCATCATCATCATCAGTTGCAGTGGACAGTTCCGATCTGACTACCCTATTACTATAGTGAAGTAAGTGAAACGAATACAAGATCCACAATAGACAATTAGTGACATAACATAATGTACTTACATGAAGCATTTAGCATATAGTCCAGATTGAATAATGTGGTACATTAGCATAGCCGGTGTTTGAACAGGTGATGACTTATGTGTGGCATTGTTCTATGAGGTCACATACAGATATTTTGAGTAGAACTAGCACTGGTTGTATAGAACTATGTACTTAGGTGCTATTAGGATAGGGCAGCTGGTCAACGATTAATATTAGGGTATTAGAGTATCTAGTTTATTTAATTTGCTCCAATCAAAACATAGTAGGTAACAAGAAAAAAAAGGAGGCTGCATAGTGAGTTGTGTAGATCTAAACAGACAGGAGATCTATAATTTAATTATCAAAAAGGTGTAGTAGTCATGTACCCTTCTAAAAAGATAAAACACGAACTGTGATCCAGCTCACAAATTTTAGAAAAGGTTTGTAATGTAATAGAGCATTGCCTCTGGCACTCATACCTAAGTAATATTCTTTCTTAATACCAGAGTACTACACCTAACAGTTGACGTAAAAAGCGCGGACGACATTAAATTATACGCCCGATCCTAAATAATAGCGAATTATTTCTAAGATGTAGTACCTGCTATGAAATGTAGCAGGTTTCACATTGTAACAGTGTACTGGGCTGCTACCAGTACCCAGCGCAGTAAGTCGGCTACATCTCGCAGCTGAGCGGAAAGATAAGCAGCCGATACGCGTTGTGTTTTGCTTTCGCTTCGCTACAAGATTACCATGCAATCGTACAAACGTGCCTCTATAATATAACGTTTCATTCATTGAAGAAACGCTGTACAGCACATTTAACAACTTTTGGGAACTTGGAAGTTTTCCGAACAAAAGTTAAGATTCTTTATCCGAGCGCGTCTGTTGTTCCGTTTGTAATCTGACCGAAATATATGATCCCATTCTTCTAATATTTCAGCGGACTTGATAATGCTTCGAATTACTCGCCTGTATCAGTTGCTGACGACGTTTTTGTTTTGAACTAATTGTTTTTTTGATAGTATAATCTGAGGCATGTTTCCACACTGATAGCATCAGTCGTCAGGCTGGTGTCCCGGCGTGTGGCGCTGACTCACGGCGGCGGCGCTGGGGCTACACAAAAACTGCACCACTTATTTAATCGGAATAGGCTATTAGCCGCCGGTTGTTGACATTCTCGAGCGCACGATATATTAGCGAATAATCTACTGAATAAATTCAGTAGTTATTGTCCGCCAGTATTCTTGCCAACATGATTTACATTTTGATGGATGCTTCTTCTTGTTCTTCTATTTTGAAAAGCCGGTCGTGTACTGCTGAGTGGAATCATTTTCTTGAAACCTACCAACTGTCTGACTTCTGGCACTCACTCATTGCGAATTGCAACATGTAAAACATCTCGGTAAAGTGTCGAAGAATGGCGCCCTAAACCAATGTCGCATGTCTAACGCTCAGAACATAAGGCTCGTCGCGACGCGAACTATTTGCAACGAGAGCGAGTAACGATCACATTGCCAGTAGTGCTGTATCTATCGCCGGCCGAACAAGCGGCACTATGAAGCATTGTGGCACTCTATCTTGGTCACACACCAGTCTTTGGGTACGACGCTTACCAAAAGTTTGGCGACACGGTTGGCGCAGTGGCTGAGCGATCGACTGCCGCGCTGCGTGTCGCGGGTCCGATTCCCGCACGGAACAAATATTTGTATGGCCTACAGATAGTTGTTCCGGGTCTGGCTGTTTGTGTATGTGAGTTTAAATGTTTGTAAACGTACTCACGATACAGGAGAAATTCCTAGAGTGGGCCAAAAATTTCTAAAAAAAAAGGGCCGTCGTTATCACCGGGAGAGAGCAGTCGTCATGAGATTGTATGCTTTCGTGAGATAACTGACGTTCACATTTCCTAATGCTCATACGAGGTCGTTAACTTGTAGTAGTAGTAAATCTGTTAGTTTGTAGTTCTATTGAACGTCGCGGTTGAAGCAGAAGCACTGCTGCTGGCGATAGGCCAGCGGCTCGCGGTGTGACGCGCAACGAGATGACAACGATGATAATCCCCGAGGGGCTGCGGGGGCAGCGGGCGGGGCGCTATGTTGTGCTGCATTGTACCAGGTTCTGACCAGCTGCCAGCTCATCTAGTAGTATAAGCTGTTTCTGGCCAATTTCGGGACTAGTTGAGGATGGTAAACAGCAGTAAATTGATCTATTCATATTTTTGTCATTCTGGTGGAGTATTCAGGCTTAGATTGTACGTTCATTTTAAAATCAACGTTTACGGATCCTTGTTAATGCGCCTTTTGCATTCTGGCTCCGAAAGGTTTCCCTAGTTCCATCTGAGAATTTGCTCATCTAAATGTAGAGTAACTTTATATTATTCGTCAATCGATAGAGAGCTACTTCCGTCCGCTTATCTGAAAGTTTAAAACGTTACGTTCTGGCAGGCCTTAGTGTAGTGCGCCTGAAGGAACAAGAATTATATTTTAATTAGATCCGGGTTAGAGTGCAACCATTTATAAAATATGTGCGCGAAAATCATCGTGTAGAAACATAGAAACCCAATCTGCACAATACGTAACTATGAGGATAACTTGTTTTCCACGAACCTGTATATTAGTGGATTGGTATTACTGTGGTTAGGTGTGATCTGGTCTGAGGTAAGCTGTTTCTATGAATAATAAAGTTTGTGTAAATACACATTGTAACGTCACTCGGCTACACACATCTTTTTATCTTAATTAACTAGTACCTGAACTCGAGGAGTTATGCACGATATAAAAAAATCATGATTCAGTATTGTCATCCAGAATCCGACGTAAAAAAGATAAGATTTATCAAATACTTTTAGAATTGGAATGAAAGAGAGATAGGTAAAACATCACAAAAAAATGAGTTCAGTAGATATGATTTGCAATAACAAGCATTCGATCGTTTCCAGCTCCCTTGGGACAGTCTTGTCCAGTTAACTTGCTACACGGTTGAAGAATTGATACAGCTGGTTATTTCAGTTTATCATGTGAAATGAGAGCCAAGTTAAACATTATGATATTTTATATGCTTTGGTTGTTGACTTCAACGACAAAAGAAGTGAGATCTAAATGGGTGCCAAGTTCAATGGCCAGTCCTGAAATTTATTTATAACATCATAAAATACCATATCTTCTAGATTATAATTTAGGATAATATATTTTAGCCTAAGGTCTGACTTGACTAGTTCTCATAAATATACAAATTATGTTCGATGGCAATGACCAGCAAGCCAAATTTTGGGAATAATAAAATAAGAACCGACAAGTAACAGGTTTCGAACTTGCGAAGGGTATAATATAATTCGCATATGACAACTAGCCAAGTCAGAACTTGGGCTAACACACGGTGCTGCTCGCCAGTTCTGTTACTTGAACTTGGCTTGACACGCTACCGCGTATCTGAAAACGTCGCGACGTTATCAATGGTATCCCTAAGAAACGTAGAGAGAAAACCTTGGAAAATGCTTGCATGAAATTAAATCATCGACATATTTAACAGAGAAAATATAGTAGGCACAAACAACAGATTACCACCATTAACGTTATGTTTAGGAGTGCACTGTATGTACTGGATGGTCATGCTGTCAGGACTCTGTGCTTGAAGTTCTCATCAGACGAAAGTCGTCACGTGCGTCGCAAACAGTCTTGTGCTTCTTGCATCCATGATTATTAGCGGATATCTTGAGAAATGGTAAACATGTTTAAAATATCTCTCTTCTATAAAGTCGAGTAGAGATCTTTTAAACATCATTTTGATTCAATGATTCAAAATGGATGTTTACGGAAGTGTGGCAAATACTTTTTATTTGTCTACGAAGGCCTGTATATTTACGAGGTGCACTGACGATCTGCTCTCATGCGAACGTTCACGCAATGTTTGTTTACGACGCAAACTATCATTTTTAAATCCGTGATCGAAAAAAAAATGTTCTAACATTCTCACTGGACACATGCTTCTTTTTGCGAATGGGAAATCATCAAATTACTTCCCCCGCTCTGGGTGGAGCGTGCGTGGCGGAGTGTCAGACTTGTACTGACTAAAACCCACCCAAGTTCCTTCTATTGCCCTTTATGTTCCGGGGCCGTGGTATCTCTTTCGAACAACCCGCAACCCCTGCAAGCGGTGGCCCTGGCAGGCCCCTCTGCTTTGCTGACATCTCTTTGAGGCGCGCGTGGTACTCTAACGCGCCGTCAACACGGCCTGTCGTCTATAGACAAACGTACGGTGAGCTACCCATTGCTCACCGTCCACAGGCCCGCATCTATGGTGGCCGGGAGTCGTCTCGCGGCCACCGTCGCCCGGGGCGTCTACCGCGGCGGCTGGGTTGGATTGAGGTTCTCTCCCTCAAACGTCCGGCAACCTCCTTCGCTAGCATAACGTCGCTTTCCATTCTCTCTCAAGATCGCCGCCGCCGATCGCTTCTACGAGGGCACGGCGGTGCTCCGCCCAAGCTGGGCAGCCCGCAACTGTGTGTTCCACCGTGAGACACATGCTCTGAGTAAGTTCTATCAAAGAAATTGGCTAGGACTACTAGCCAGCATTGTAATAGAACACAGCAAGCTATTCAACGATATTTTGTTCCCGTGATCATTGAAATAAAATCAGAAAACACTTAACATGTCACACTCGTAACATTGAAACGTTAATTGAATGTGTAAACTGAATGAATGAGTCTGATTCGAATATCAATCACTTCGATGCCTTTCGCGTGACATCCGAGCACTGTGCAGTTATGAATGAATTCATGCAGCTGGCGAAGTATGACCGATTGACGACACTGACGTTCCGCACACTGCTCAGGTAACAGTTTGTTTTAGTAGTGGCAAAGTTAGCAGCTGCGTCAGTGTCTTGTTGTCCTAACTAAACATCGTTAACGCCCGTTTGTTTGTTTCGCCTTCGCACGGGAACTACTTGACAAAGCGTTGCCAAGATTTTGCGCCTACAGCAGAGTATACATTGTAAACAACACGCGACGGTTCAGTCGAGGAAATACGATTGTATTTTGTTAGGAGAGCCAACACATTTCAATGCTTTGGTCATCACATTCATATCATAACAAAAACTAGCCGCCAGTTCATTCACCTACATTGTTCTTCGAGAAATCATAATTTTATCGAGAGGATTTCATCACAAAAATAAATTGATATAGGTACAAATGAATCAAGTTTCTCTGTCACTAAAGCTTGTTTTTGTGAATAAAATCTCGACTCACGAGAGATTCTTAACATTTCCAAACGGATAGAAAACACACACTTTTATATTTACATCAGCAGTTTTTCATAAACATATTTTACTACCAAAGTTTCTAAAATAATCGAGGTTTGTTCCTTAGTGTCAAAACAGTGGGAAGACAGAGGCGAACGGTCGTTAAAAATAATAGGCGGATCAGAACGCCGCGCCGCGCCGCGACGGTAGCATTAGATAGGAACGGACTTGCTAGTTGTGAGGGAGGCTCAAGTAAACACATGCGCTCGGCTGACGACGAGGTTTCTAAATAGCCAAACAGTAACTGTTGGTGCTGCAGTGTTTTAATACGTTCGTAGTTCCCCAGAAGTAACAACTACAACGTAATAACAGTCCAAGTCAAGTCTTGCAGTAATTGTCAATTTACTCTCTGATAAAACAGTTGATTGACATCCCCATTTATTCTTCTAGACATATTGTCTTTTGTCTAATATTACTATGCATGGGTAACTTGTAAAAGTTTAGATTTGGCAAGTTTGGCTACTGATCTAAGGATATTTCTTTGAGGTGTGCACTGTCAGAACCGTTATCTTCATCATCATATGCCTAGCCTTTTCCCAACTATGTTGGGGTCGGCTTCCAGTCTAACCGGATGCAGCTGAATATCAGTATTTTACATGGAGCGACTGCCTATCTGACCTCCACAACCCAGTTAGTACTGGGTAATGCGATACCCCCTGGTAAGACTGGTTGTCAGACTTTCGGAACACTGACTATCTGTAACGACTGTCAAAGATCTACAAATGACAGCCGGGACCAACAGCTTAACGTGTTTTCCGAGGCACGGAGGAAACACGGTATGTAACGGTTGGTCACCCATTCACAGACCAACCTAGGCAACCGCGGCTTAACCCAAAGATCGACCCGAGCGGCTGCTATTATTTAGCCACGAGCTTCTGACCGTTATCTTACCGGTCATTAAATCAGGCAGATCACATTGATATAATATGGTGTATGAATGATATCAGCGCTGTATAAAATACAAAGTTATTCGTAATGCAATGAGTCAACGCTAAAAAGGAAATCGGTTGGAGCTGAGAACATCTGGTGTCGCAAGGCAGTGAAATACCTGTGTAATTGTCAAGCGCACGATGAAGTCTAGGCGTTAGAGCAACTCTTGCCCTAGATTTGCTTCCGCTGCTATTCCACAACTTAAAACTATGTTCTACAAGTGTTTGGATACTTGTATTCGTCTAGAAAGCTCGCTTTTCTTTGTTAACCGACTTAATAAAAGTAGGAGGTTTTCAATTCGTTTACTACGCGATTTCTCCGTCAATATTCATTTATCTATATTGCTTTGGTAGTTGATGACTTATCTTCTATATTACATATTTTTTCTTCTAATGTATATGATCCATAAGCTTATATCTTTTAGTGGCAATAAATCAATACTCTAGAGAGAACTCCGACGAAGTTATCCTTTAGATTTGTTAAAGAATTAGGTCTGGATTTCTTGCAAGGGTGTGGAACATCTTTACTAGAGAGTCAAGTGTCTTTCCGCTATTTTACGTTCACTGTAAGCTTTTCATAAGAAGAGCACTTTATTACTTTACTTTTCATTTTAAGTACCTATCGACCTCCACCATTGATCCTACATAATAGATAACTATTTGCATCCGTAACCTCTCTGATCCAGGACCAGTTGAAAACCAGTCTCAGTTGCTCGGCTTGTTTTTCTAAACTGGGCCTAGTTAGCGCAGCCGTGAGGCACACGGTTGCAAATTATTGTTTAGTTTTAAGTTTTGTTTTATACTGTTTGTGGCAAGTTACAAATAAGTGTAATTTATTTCTTTCACTTTGCTATTAAATCGTGATTTGCTTGCGTTTTGCAAGTTTCAGAATAAAAATACAGTATTCCAGTAGTAGTCGAAATCTTTAGATTGTGTGATATCACAAAATTCACGTGCCAATGCTGAAGTGCAATTAAATTAGTTCCTAAAAAAATTAAACCACCAACTATTTTCAAAAAAGATCACGTCATCGCATAAAAGAAATTACTTGGAATTTATTAAAACTTGCTGAATGTGGAATCAAAATTTAATGTTTTAGTGTTAAAAATGGTTAGAAGGTCATAAAGCTTAATTTTATTGCTAATTTTTATACTCTACGTGGTCAGCAATATTTTGTTTCGTTCAAAACTAAATGTGCTTCCAAACTTTTGGCTGGTAGTGTCTGTGGCTTATTTGCCAACTATATTATCCTGAATCGCGAAAAGCCATTCACGTGTAAAAACACTGAGCATGTTCTTTCAAGTTAATGATGTAAAATAGAGACTGGAATGCAATTAGCTGCGAGCTCGGATTTTGATGATTCTGCTCATGGGACTGCATATTATATTGCACTTCAAAAAAATTGTCGTCTTTGAGTTGTTCTTATTTTTTTATTTACCGGCGGAATACCTAACAATTTATGTGAATACCATTTTGGAAACTGATTTTGGATATAGGTCACAGTTTAAAGGTGTCATAAGAGTCGGGTGTCGGGTCGACCTCTCGCGTCTAGATTCAGATCACGTTTTAGCGCTAGCGCAGCTCCCAGGCTCACAGGCTCCCAGGGAAATGATAAATTGGACACTTGATTTATGTTCGCAACTCTGGGGGATGCCCACTGGATTGTTATCATATTTATGTAATAGCTTATTCATTTGAGACATACATAGAGACTGATTTATTTGAAATCTTCTGTATTTTAAGGTTTAAGTATGCAAGGCGCTAAGTTTATTTCTATCTGTCGAAGTTTAAGCACACGATATTAATTTGTCTCCGTTCTATTTTCGATTGTGCTGCTTAAATTAAAACTAAATCACCTTGTTTTTTGTGCCATATTGGCAATTGGAACGAGATTGAGGTGTGTCTGCCATAAACTTGATTTGAAAGAATGTGGTGCACGACTAGTAGTGCATTCTGGTGAAAGGTCTGTATGTTAAGGTCGGCTGGTGACTGATACAGCACTAAACTGACTGGCTGCACTACCATGTGAAGGTTACAAGCTGTTCGTAATTAGTAAGTTTCACGATTGCCTATATTTTATGATCACAGCTGAATACTAATGTAATGACAGGCACGCCGGAGGAAAGTAGTTTAGAGATTAGCAAAGTTGCTTAGCTTGTTGCTAGTCGGCGATCCGAGTTAGACGACAGAATGGGCTTACCAGTTTTCGTAGTCCCTTAGAAGGGATTATTTTTTCGTCCATTTATTGTTTTCTATACATATAATTAAATTTTTAAATATTTCTTAAAAACAAAAAATAAAAAACATTTAAAAATGTAAAAATAGTAGCCCACCGGTATCGGGAACAGGGTCCAAGCTACCAGCGGTCAGGGCTCCAGAGAAAGGAATAGGTATATTTTAGAGCAAGTTGCTGATGAATAATCCTGGCTACAAGGTTGTGTCTATGCAAGTACTCTCCGTTAGCTAGACGAGAACAACCGGAGATAATGTGTCGAATTGATTCACCCGGACGGTGGCATGCCCGACATATGTCAACCGTGCCGTCCTTCACAATAAATCTCCGGTAGTTATTCGTCATCATAACTTCATCCATAATTGCACAGACAAAACCTTCAGTTTCTCCAAAGAGATCCCCGGAACGTAGCCAGGCTACGGACGCTGGTTGATCTACATCGGGTCCATGTAGGGCCCGGAAAAAGCGTCCGTGAATCTCCTTACTCTGCCATACCTCCCTGCGGTCGTTAGTGTCAAGCACTACAGGTTTGCGCCAGTTCTCTTTAGCCAAGGAGAGCGGGGTGAGGCCTTTGTCCACTGCAACCACATCCCGATGCATTCCCACGTCGGTTTCTAGGAAATATTCCCTGAGACTGCATATCTCGCGGTTGTGGAGAGTCTTGGCGTTTAAAAAGCCTCGACCTCCGTAACTCCGCGGGATATACAGTCTCATAACCGAAGAACGTGGGTGATGCATACGAAATGCCGTTAACAATGTACGGACCTTCCTATCCAGGGCGTCCAGTTCTGTTTGAGTCCATTTGAGTATGCCGAAAGAGTACATCAAAACCGGCATGACCCAACCGTTGAAAGCACGCACCTTGTTTCCGCCTGATAAAAGACTATTAAATACTTTTCTCAGGCGGCCAAAGAAGCGTTCCTTCAACGATTGCTTCATGTTAGCAACATTGATGCCCAGCGCTTCCGACATCCCCAAATACTTGTAGGTTTCGGTTGCTGAGAGGGATCTAAGGTTTATGGAATCTGAGAGCTGGGTTCCCACAGATTCCACAATTTCCCCTCGCTTTACATGCATGACCGCACATTTGTCCACACCAAATTCCATCTTGATAGAGCTACTGAAAGTTAGTTAAGAAAGGGATTATCATTATTATCGAACCGAATAATATAACTTTATTTATTCATAGTTAAATTGTTATGTTTCTGTTCTATGTATCGTACGTTTCACCGTTTTACTAGTTTTTTATTCGGTCTTCATGACAATTAAAGTGCTCTGTCGGTTTCCATAGGTCTTAAAAATAATAACAATGCATATTAATAAAAAATAAAACATTTAATTCAGGTACTTAAAATTAAATTTAATATGGGTATATTACAAAAGAAAATAGTCAATCAAATCATAAAAGAATACATTAAGTTAGTCAGGCTGAATTTAAAATAAACTAATTATCTTAAATTGCTATTGCAAAAACCAAATTTATAATAAGTGGTAAAGTTGAAATAAAACAATGTCAACAAATTTTAAATACATGTCAGATTAATTTAAAATACGTGTTAAAGAAATTCCAACAAAAAAAGCAATTAAAGATAATATTATAATTAGACAATGGTTACGTCCTGACGATCGACATAATGGAATGTGCCTGTCACAGCGGCTCAAATAGGAATAGTCGCGTCGAGTGGCGATCATCGCCAAGATGACATTGGAGCTGGCTCGCTCCCGGCGCGCGGCGCACTAAGGACGCGCACCGCCTTCGTATGGTGGCGTAAAAGCAGTCGGTGCGCGTTTCCGTCAACATGCAACACCGCCCTGAACGCGTTGTTGTACTAGACAACAACTCAACTCTTACTAACAAGTAACTCTTGTCTCTTTAGGTACGTTTACACAAGGCACCTGTCTGAAAGGGTTATTCTGTGATAAGTTTCTAAACTAAAGGCGATCCCAAACTAAGTTAGCACCTTTTCACCTTCCGCTGAGTTCAGCCTGCTCGACTCACAGACAGGTCTTACTCACGATCTTCGACCCACCTGGCTGTGAGGAGGTATACAAACACTAAAGACTGCGTTGAGTTGCGCTTTAAGTTAACAATATTGTGTTGTGTGTTTCAGACTGCACGAGGAGATCGAGCACTTCTACCTGTACATGTCTCCCACGGAGACCGAGCACCTGGTGCGCTCCACTGTGGTGAACCGCATCCGCGGCGCCATCCTGGCGCTGTGGCCGCAAGCGCGCGTCGAGGTGTTCGGCTCCTTCCGCACCGGCCTCTACCTGCCCACCAGCGACATTGATCTCGTTGTTATTGGTGAGTATTTATTATTAACTCGTCGCGCGACAAAGTGTTACGACGGGTGCAAAGTTTACCTACATTGTTACCCTACATTTTTGTAAACAATCGGTCAACGGGTGATATAATTAAATTAAAAAAAATTACTACCCAGTACCTGGGTTGTGGAGGTCAGATAGGCAATCGATTCATGTAAAATACTGGCGTGCGGTTAAAATGATAACCGATGGATGTACAAAGAAGAAAATTCTAGGTCGGGCCGACAAGCTGTAATAAAATCTTGGACTTTCTACTGTGACTTTCTGGACGAGCCGGCAGAGCAGCTGTGACACGAATATCATCAATATTGATGGAATGATTGCCTATCTGAATAACTTAACGAATAATATCTGTTGTTTCCAAAGATAACTGATATCAGTACTAATCAGTAGCAAGTGCAAGTAATCACGCGGAGTGCCTAAATAGTCGAGATGTCTGAGCCTTGATCGTTCGCTGTTCACTGACACCTAGTAGGTAGTGATGCTCTGATGTCCCGGCGCCGACTGACAACTGCAGCGGTATGCTTGTTGCGTATTTGTATACATTCGTCTTACATCATTTGGACGAGTAACAATTTCTGAACAGTGTTCAATGTGACCTAGTCCAAGAACAGCTTAAACTGTAAACGTTCCCCAAACCAGCCCGACATCATTCTGCAGTATAAACCGTTTTCATGAACGCTCCCTGTGGATAAATGCCGCAATAAATAAAATACCACTTCTAAAGAACATTCTCCTACTTGCCTATTTAGGGTTAACAAACGCGCTATTGGCTTTACTGTTTCAATAGTCTTGAACCTAGCTTGCGACAAAAACCACCGCGAATAATGGTTGAAGATTGACCTCTGTAGCGGTATTCAATCCCGTCGTCGCCGAAGTAGGCATGTATGTACAGTTAGTAAAAGAGATAAGTAACCAGAGTCGACTGATTAATAGTTGTTTTTTTTTCTTAGAAACCTATGGACGTCGTTCACTCAAATTTATGTTATTTAATTTTGTTTCAAATAGATGTTAGTTTATTCGAAAACATTCTTGGATTTTTAAGAAAAATTTAACTGTATTTGACGAGCCTGCTGACTCCTCCTTTGCTGACTGTACAGAAATAGGACCCTAAACGCGCAAAAGGCGCTAGCGCTTTTGCTGGTTTTATGACAAAAACAAGGGCAACTAAGCATAATGAACACTTTTCTGATATAAATAAACGTTGCAAATCATTACAATCTGCATTCTATGAAAAGTAATCGCCGCACGGACTAAATCGAATGTTGTTCGAGTAAAGCGGTTTATTGTGCTATTTTGTTCGGAGTTCGCGTGTCGTCGTGCGAAAAATGGAGTTCACTAGTCAGGCGACCTACATACTATGCTGGCGGCTTTTATTAGAACTAGAGAGTGTATACTGTGTATAGATCATTAAAGTCTTATGTGGGTAGTCTCCTACCTATACGTATCAAGTTTCATAAGACTATGCCACCAAATACTTCACACTTTTTCGAAAGTGCGAAAAATCATTAAAATCCCTGTCGGACTAATGCCCGTAAAGTCAGGGGTTGAGAGGGATGTCAATAACAATCACACACCAAACACGACCGCGAGGAAGTTGCCTTAAAACTTGTAAATCGATTAATTTGAGTGGCAGTCGCCTCCCGCACGAATTATAACAGTATGACATTATAAAACGCTGTTATCGGGGCTAAGCTAGCGCCTAGCAACAGCTGTCAAGTGAGGCCACATCATGTGCCGATCAATTCATAACGGTGTTGGCGGAACACAAGCCGGCCGCAGCGAGACAGTGGGATGCTTTGGTGGCAAAACGTGCGTCGTGTTTGTCGTCTAAGCTTATTACACTAACTAGCGAAGATCAAAAGGTTCGCTTTGCTCCAAGACGGTCCCAGAACGTCTTCGTTAAAATAACTACTATCATAGGGTTTCTTATCATGCCAGGCAGGCACCGTTGACACATTGAACCTCCTAGAAAAAAACAATCATTTTAGCAGATCGTCTCCGTTGTTCTTGCACCTGAATATCATCTCTGAGTACAGAAAGTGTTTCTGAGAGCCACAGCTCACAAATATCCCGCGACACGTGGTGGTGGCGCCACGGATCTTTCTACCGCATTGTATATAATATTTTGGTAGTGACGTCAGCCTATTCTCGCGCACTATTCCGACTGCTCCTTCGTCGCTATCCACTGTGTGGACACATTAGAGCCGGCTAGACGCCGATCGTAAAGCCGCTACAAGGCCGCGGCCGCACGCACCTCGCCCCTCACCCCTCACCCCTCACCCCTCACCCTGCCGCCACAGGGCTCCTCTGGGACAGACACATCGTGTCCTACACAGTTCAGGGTTTTGTTTGTCAAAAACTTGTTTTAACAATCCGTTTGAAAATTATCTCCAATTAATGGATTGACCACTCCAATTTAGTTGTTCCTTTACTTGGTTCTCTACTATTTTCCCTATAAATTAGCTAGTGTTGTCCTTTAAAAATATAACACAAATTTTGGGATTTCCATCGCGATTTCTAGAACAATTATATTAAATAATACTACGTCAATGGGCTTACACAGCTGATATACTTACACTATTTATTTATGACACTAATCTGAATTTTCTTATCGTTCAATTCGTAAAATTGTCCTCAGTAATGTACGACTCGTGTGCACAGTATATCGGTATCTCTATCGAGAATTAGTTCACTGGGCTTTCGTTTCGCTATCGTAGCAGATACTAGAGTACCTACCTTTTATCTGTTTTTTAAAGTTTATCTGCTATTTTAAATACGGCCCGGCTATTTATTTTCACGACCTGATAACATATTATAATAAACACAAATTAGTTCGTATCATATGCAAAAGAAATGCGTCTAAAAATGGATTAGTTGTAAGTGCAGTAATGTAGTCTTGAGATAATATTTAAATTCGCACGTTACTTCGCCACAGTTGACCGGACCCCGGCGACTTGCTAGTAAAGAAGTGCAGCGGTCATGTCTCCGCTGCATCCGTGTTGTTGTGCGGTAACAAGCCGCGTTCATCTTACTTATTATGTATACAGGGTGGAAAAATAAGTCGGGCCCTGGGGGGAAACTTAATTCTTAAGTTGGCTCATTTTACTTTAAAGAAACATTCCTTTACTTTTTTAAAGAATGAACACAGAACATTAAAAAGGTTAGAATGGAAATGGACATAATTTGTTTGAAAATCAGCGTAGCTGAGACCCACTATCCGTCACACAACTACATGCTCACGCACAAACAATCTCAACACGCAAAAGAAATGCACTCACACACTGAAAACTAACTAAACTCCGCACGTAGCCGTCACACCATCAAATGAACCGATTGTTAGCGAACCCACGACTACGACTGCATAGCCAACGCTTAGGTAACTGTGTGACAACATTTCGTCTACACCTTGAACGCTCCTTGCGTTCAAGTCAAGTTTTTAATGTAAGCGCATCTAACAGAATCACCTGGCGTGCTAAGAGTGTTCGCACTTTATAAAACTCATACTTAGTGCGTCACTACTCACTACACTCTAGTGAGTGTAGTAGACTTGCACTTGTCACGAGCTGCCGGCGTGACCAGCTCGCTGTTGTACTATCAATCGACCGCGTTGCTCTTATGTCATTCACGAACACGCCAGATAACGACGCCTATTTACGTATGGTAACATACGCACTTGGGTTTACTAATTATTCCAAAAGTTCACCATCATTATAACTTTAACGAGAAGGATATATCTAAACGTCTCGACAGTAAGTAATCCTTTAATGAAAAACAATTGGTGTATGATTTGGATTGAGATCACTCGACTTGGGAACATTTACGAGTTAGTGGCGCTGGCGACCTCAATACGCGCAGGGTCACACATCTTGACATTGATACCCGCAGCCTTAACAGTGCCACTGAAAACTCACACCTCTACCGCGCGCCCTCCTTACAAACAATACTCGCACACAAACATTCACACATTCTATGGAAATCGAAGACAAGTGTGAAATGTACTTGTGCCAAGCACCTCCGCCCTGGCCCTGCGTGGAATACAGGTATTATGTGTGAGTCTATGATAATGAAAAGGATCTTAAAACACACTTAAAGCTGTCGGTAGTGTTTTAGTCATGAGCAAGCATCGGAAAACGAACGTAGTCACCATCCACGTATCATGTAACTGTAATCGCCGCGCACTCGTCACAGAAATAGTTATCTACGGCGATAACGCGCGTTATGATGGATGGTGCGTGCGACTAGTCGCCGCGACTAATCTGTCGAACCGAACGCAACGACGCGCTACGCGACGCGTCACTAAGTGTTATGTAAAAGAACTTTGTCTATTATTAACACTTGAAACGGGATATTTACCATGTTTGTTATTTGTTTCGAGTTTCCGATATTTCGGCGATGTTGCAAACGCCATGATCACGGATGAACTGAAGTTATTGCGGGTGGCTGTTTACGAGCAGACAAAACGATCTACCCTCTTCCTTATTCGTTTTTTTGCGTGCGGTATCATTGGCACCGTCACTCACAACTCGATTTTGTTCTCGACTCTCAACTGGATTTTGCTCGCAGCACCCAAAAGTCACTGTATCAGTTTTTTTCACTACTTTTTGAGTTAGTACACAATGGAACTCCACTGGATTCCAGGCTCGTGTTATTTGAAACCCATCATCTCGGTAAAAATTCCTATATGTATTTGGTAATCTCAATCGCTTCTCTTACCAGTATAGGAATATAGTAGCGTTCTGTCGAGATTACCTGGCGGTTATGTAACTCAGTCCAATGGTTCGATCCTGCTTCTAAAAGTTTCTTGAACGTAGTGAAGAAAGTATCGCAGAATCGAAAAACCTTATCTGTCGCTCCCTTCACATATGGCAAAAATGCTGGCTGCCTCTCAACCTCGCACTTCCGGTGCTTAAAAAACATCCACCCGCAATAACTTCAGTAATCCGTGATCATGGCGTTTGCAGCATCGCCGAAATATCGAATCGCGGAAATCGCGGAAACTCGAAACAATTAACAAACATGGTAAATATCCCGTTTCAAGTGTTAATAATAATGTTAGTAAGCATGTCAGTTTAAAACTTTGTTTAGCTTTGAGGTAATCAATTGCATTACTGATTTAACGATTTAATGGTTCGGCAACATAGAAATTGTTCAGAGATTTGGACGGATTCAGATTAACGTATTATTGGTGCATTTAAATTTATTTTTCGAAGCTCACGCAGGTCCGTCCGCCTGTCGCCAGGCTGACATTTTCACAAATGGTGTTTTTGTGTTGCTGCTATGACAACAAATACAAAAAAGAAAAACAGAACAAAATAAACATTTAAGGTTGCTCATATTTAATAACAAAACTGTTTATTACGTTTTCGTTAATAATGGTACCTACGGAACACTTGGTGTGCGAGTCCGACTTGTACTTGGCTGGTTTGTTTGACTGACTGGCCTTTTCTAAGAGCACAATAGGTTATTTTAATCTTGAAACACAGAATCGACGTTTGAAGCTTTTCTAAACGGAAGCCGGCTGTGTTCTGTGCAAGTACATGACAAACATCACAGTACGTACGTACAAGCTAACGATGTGAATGATACGGTAACAAGCACGTAACGACAGGAATGCGGAACAGGCTGGAACAACCGTAGGTCGAGGGGAGTCGCGGATGACAGGTGGATATCAGCTGACTGATGGACCAACAGCGTGGTTTGTTGAACTGCGCCCACGCCACGTGCGTGCGTGCGTGCGTGTGTGTAACAATCGAGAATGGAGCGAGCTCGTGGACACTGAACAATAATGTTATCAAATAATAAGCAATGAAACACTTGCCAACATAATGGAAACTTAAAAAGGGACTGTTTTGACAGGCTAGTCAATAGGATAACTTATGGAATTCGTTTTACATCCATGGTCCATCTTATCGTGAAAATAACGATTTGCTAATAGAAAACAAATTCATTTGAATTTAAACTGACCTAGCGGATACGAAATAACAAGATCTGTAAGCTAAAGACGAAACAAAACAATACACAGATGAATTGTGTAGACTGTGAGCAATTACTAGTAGAGGCAGTAGGCGCGCGCCGCGGCTATTAATATATCGGCGTCCACTCGCTGCGACCTCGGACCATTGGGCGGCGGTCATATGCACTCAATACTCTGCTTCACTAGCCACACTAGCGATACGATCGCAGACAGATTGGAAAATATGTAGCATTTCTTTTTGTGGGACCCCCAATCAATTCGATCAGGGATTTTTGTCGTTGAAGTAATTGAACTTTTACTTCGAGCGTGAATGTTACACATGCTATCATTTAACGCTTCTCGATCCCTGATGATTAAAATCTAGATCTCTTCTAAGTTCGAGTGAATTGGTTTCTTCTAGGCGTCCTCTACGCTAGGCCGGGCATTTTGGCTTCAAAAAAAAAACATTTTCCTGGTCTGGCTGTTTATCATGCCACTGAAGGGCTCACATCCTTACTGTAGAGCTGATCCTCTCACGCGTTTTTTCATAAGCATGATTGATTTTCTGATTCAATATTTAATAGTTGGTAGTGTTTGTTGTTTTGCTAGTTTAGCTAGCCATTTTCATCCAGAACAACAGAAATAAAAAAAAAGATACTCATTACTAATTTGAGTCCATGTCATGTAAAATGAACTCTGAAATACCTTGAGATCATTATCTCCGCAAATATAGTATTATGACAGCAAATAGAGTCTTGAGTGAAGCCGATGTGTTGGCAGCCGCCTCGGTACGATAGGTGCTGCGAATACATGCGGTGTGGCACGCCTCCAATGACAGTACGCAACCACGTGCGCCGTGGTTACGCTGACACTGGGGCTCCCGCCTCAGTGGCTACTTAATTTATGGAATTACGTGACTGCTTGCATGACAGCGCCAGACTTCCTCGTAATTTTCTAGAACATGAATGGCCGTCCTGGATAACTTAGGCATAATGGGCGCTTACCTTAGACCAGTGAGAAAATCGTTTTCTGACTTATACACAACAAACTTGGCTGGTCAGTTCCGAAGTAAAAGTAGATGCGTAAGTCTTAACAATATGATCGCAGCTTTACAATGTATAAGAGAAACAAAAAGCGGGCTCGCACCGACCCATTATGCAGATGTGCGTACACACATTACGAAGTCACGCATCGCTGGCGCGTGAGTCACCCGCGCGGCGCTGCCTACAGCCATTCATGTCTTTATATGTACGCACACTGGGGTGCATCACATCATCGTGACATAGTACTTTAAAACAAGAGGTTTTGCTGAAAAGCGATAAATCTTGTGCCAATATTGAAGTGAAAAATGTTGAAAAAGTAACGATAAAATAAGCTTTATTATATCATTCAAATCTGATAATTGACGTGATCGACGAAATATGGATAGAGCGGCGAAAGATGCATTCGATTCGGAACACTTACAAGTTGTTTGTTAGTGAGGAGAACATGTGGTCGCGGTCGGTCGGCAGACGGAGTTCCTGATACGTCAGCGACTCAGCCGTGTTAGCTGTATGTTCGTCTGTCACGAGTTGGTGGGGTCATGACGCCCGTTTGCATAGCGAACACTAGGACTGTGATTATGCGCCATGACGCGCTCTCATCGATTTATTAGAAGCTATTATCGAATCAAGCATGCTCCAAGCTCCGCTGTTGGTACGTTGGCAGTGAGTCACGCTGTTTTTGCACGTATCTGTAGCGTCACGTGGAATTCGCGAGTTTTTCTTGTTGTCATAGAACCGTTAACCCGAAGTGTAACGGTTGCTTTTTTTAAGTTACTCTTTTTCTTATTGTGACAATCAAGGAGATTTTAGTGCTGATTTCAATCTTGAAGCATTGAAAATGTTCAAGACTACAGTACAAGTTTTAGGATGCTGCCTTATTTAATTTTTATCCTTCTTTCCATCCTGCACAACCACCAACAACCTACACCCAGGTTCAGGGTTTTAACGAAGCCAATCTATAAGTACTACTTTACACAGACTTACACACTACTCCAAACTTACAGCTCAGTCTCATTTAAATTATCCCTTTCATTCGTTGTTCTTAATTTTTTTATATGGAAACTTGACTATTTTCTTAGTTATATTTTCCGCCTCAAAGTCTTGACTATGTGTGTATTCCCCATACTTATGAGGTTGGTGTATATTGTCCCAGGTCAATGGGAGAAGCTGCCGCTGTGGACGCTGGAGCGGGAGCTGGTGGTGCAGGACATCGCGGAGAAGGAGAGCATTAAGGTGCTGGAGAAGGCTACCGTGCCCATTGTCAAGATGACGGACAAATACTCCGACGTTAAGGTAACTCACTATTTAAACTGAAAGGCGCAGTTTTCACCAGAGATGTGCGAGTTACCCGTATTAAAGATAAATGTATCGTCTCCTTCCCTTAAAACGTCCACGCCAGTGGTACCGGCGTGGACGTTTAAAGAGAAGCTTGGCACCGGGCTGTATGGTCGTTGGTTGGCACATATCAAAACTATACAATCACATTGCTAGATTAGCTCAAGCGATACTATTGCTAAGTTTCACTCACATCCGTCGCTACGCATATCGCATATCTCATATAACTATAACTAAAGCTCTAGGATAGATATCCTAGAGCTAACACCTATTCCGTTTAAGACAATTAAAAACTTGAATGCTGATTGCGTGATCTAAACTTCTCTATTTAGATTGGACAAATCATGACTCGGACGTGCTCATACTCATTATTGTTGAATATAACTACCCTATGATAGCATTTTTATTTTTACTAAAAACAGATTTTGCAAAAAATACAGCAATCCTGTCTGATGCTCCTCATACTACCCGTATGAAGAAGAAGAAAATAAAACATTTTTACCAATTTATTATTGAATTTGACAATGTACTTATAAAGTGTAATGATAATTATCACATCAGTGTTCGTCGGTTAATGGCCATGTGTTCACACGTTCAGGTAATTAGCGAGGCGCTCTGGAATGCTAGCAGTTCAACACTTGTGTCATAATGTGTAGCCCGGTATGTGGCGACGATGATTACGTGCTATTAAATACTGTATGTGTTGCTACGGACGTAATTCACTTCTGTAGGCATTCTTGCCTTCCTGCCGGAGTTGCGCGTTGTTCTTTGGAATTTAAAGGGCAAAAGAATGAACATGCCCCGCTACGCCCAGAGTGGGGGAAGTTATTTGACGATTCTCCAGCCTAAAAAAAGGCATCCTCGCCGGGCATATCCTCAACACTTTTCTTTGTTAAGAAAAAAATTGCAAAAATTTCTTCGATCGATGGTAAAACGACAGTATAAATCAGATTTCCAATTCAATCAAGTTGTCGCTTTTGTTTAGATTCACATGACTTCTTAACATACTAATCGATACAATAACAAAGGTACGGTGACGAAAGGTCAAGGCACGGCCGCTACTCCGCCGCCGCCGTGGTCGCTAACTATACAAGCACAACGACCGCCCTTGATACGTTTCACGTTTCTGACTTAACGTAACGTAGTGGGTAGCTACGTGACTAGATGTAATACAATAAAACAAGTTCAATTGAAATAATTTAATAATTTCTTTAATGAAGGTAGAAGAAAAACTATATCCTTACTAATATTATAAAAGCGAAAGTGAGTTTGTTTGTTTGTTACCTCTTCACGCTTTAATGGCTAAACCGATTTTGATGAATTTTAGTACAGATATAGTTGGGAACCAGGAGATAGACATAGGCTAGGCTAATTTTCATTAAAAAAAGTGGGATGTGAGGGAGAACGAGGGAAGAAAAGGGAAAACTTAGCATTGCTATTACAAATCAATCAGGCGCAAGAGCAAAAACTGCAGGTAGCAGGTACTGTGTTATACCGAATTTAACGCGAACGAAGCCGCGGGCAAAAGCTAGTAAAATTATAAAAGCGAAAGTGAGTTTGTTTGTTACCTCTTCACGCCTAAATGGCTAAACCGATTTTGATGAATTTTGGTATAGAGATAGTTGGGATCCTGGAGACGGATATAGGCTATTTTTTTTAAAGAGTGAAAAATGAGCGAGAAAAAGGGAAAACTTAGCATTGCTATTACAATAAATAAGGCGCTAGGGCAAAAACTACAGATGGCAGGTACCTGCAAATCAGGAAAAGGGAACTGTCTTATCCCGAATTTAACGCGGGCGAAGCTGCGGGCGAAAGCTAGTAATACCTATCATAAAAGCTGATTTTGATGAATTTTGGTACACAGATAGTTGGGAACCAGGAGACGGACATATTTAAAAAAAAGTGTGATGTGAGGGAGAAAGAGGGAAGAAAAGGGAAAACTTAGCGTTGCTATTACAAATCAATAAGACGCAAAGGGAACTGTGTTACCCCGAATTTAACGCGAGCGAAGCCGCGGGCAAAAGCTAGTTAAAAATAAGGTAGACAATTAAGCTGGGTGTGAGTGCGAAATAGTTGGTAACAGTATTAATATACATTGACGTCCACATAGGACCTCACTGAATTAAAAATAAAATAAATAAATAAAATAAATATCTTGGGACAACTCACACACGGCTATCTGATCCCAAGCTAAGCAGAGCTTGTGTTATGGTAACCAGACAACTGATATACATACTTATATAATTTATAAATACATACATATTATAGATAAATCACACCCAGACACAGAACAAACAATCATGCTCATCACACAAAGTTTGTCCTGGGTGGGAATCGAACCCACGACCTCCGGCTCAGCAGTCAGGGCCACTAACCACTAGACCAACAGGCCCGTCAAATGTATTTTAGATCGTTTTCACCATTGTTAATTTTGTCTTTCTTCCTCAGGTGGATATATCATTCAACATGAGCAGTGGAGTGAAGAGTGCAGAGCTCATCAAACAGTTTAAGGTGAGTGTAAACCTACAAACATGGTTGTACCTTTCAAATTCGATCCAATCAGGGACCCCTTGCGCGGCATATAAACTAACACTAGGTTAGGCACTAACTAAACGCCAACGAAAAAGAAAATTTACCAAACAAATTATTAAAAAGTGCGTAATGTGTACATTACCAATTAAACGATGGACTCGTTAAATCATTGATAACAGTAGATAATAAAACAAAATATGCGAACGACTAAAGTTATGTGTTGTCTTATAACTGCTCACATTCCAGCCTGCCGGGTGTTATTATGGCAATTAGTTTGTCTGCCCTCGTTTTAGTACACGGGCGTGAAGCATAACGTGAATGTATTTGATTATAATCCACTGCATATACTCACCTTATAGAATCCTGCATAAACCCTTGTAATAATCGTGTGTTCAGCGTAGGAATGCCTAGCAAACGTTAACTATTCTTGCTTATACCTCACTATTATGAAGAGTTGCCATAGAAAACCTTGGAATCAAGTTGCATTTCCAATTCTATCTTATGATGTGTTGAGTTGGATGCCCCGGCGTGACTGTGTTCGAATGGTTTTTGCATGAGGAATTCCTCTGCAATTATGCTGTACTGTAACTATATATCCTGGGACAAATTATTTGCCAGTACCATGGATCAATTTAATCTCCGACCCATCTATTCCAGGAAAAGTATCCAGTCCTAACACGTCTAGTGATGGTCCTGAAGCAGTTCTTACTCCAACGCGACCTGAACGAGGTGTTCACGGGCGGCATCTCGTCGTACTCGCTGATCCTCATGTGCATCAGCTTCCTGCAGCTGCACCCGCGCCCCGAGCGACTGCGCCAGCCGCACAACTTGGGCGTGCTGCTCATCGAGTTCTTTGAGCTGTACGGACGCAAGTTCAACTACGTCAAGACTGCGATCAGAGTCAAGAATGGAGGCTCCTATGTGTCCAAGGATGATATACAGAAGGTATGTTGTTTAATTGATCATTTGTAAAAATATTTGAAAACTTATTTATGCTATTGCTGGATATGCTTTTTTTTGGAAAGAATTGCAAAGTGAAAGCCACCATTTTAAAGTTGTTTGGGCCATTGGGTCAGTGCATTAGCATTGTAATATTAGTAGAACCACTAAGCAGTGCATACAGTCGTTATTGTAAGCTCACCGTCACCACACAATTTGTAAGCAACTCCTCTATAAAACGAGAATATACACTGGGTCTAGCAAAAAAGCGCTGAGGCAATATAGATCGTCGAGGTCCTGACAAATAATGTGATGTTGCTGTGAGTAACATTTACCGAAATGTTTGTAGGAGATGAACGACGGTCACCGGCCGTCGCTGCTGTGCATCGAGGACCCGCTCACGGCTGGCAACGACATCGGACGGTCCAGTTACGGAGCGATTCAAGTCAAACAGGTAACGTATCACTTTACACAAACTAAAAAAAAACCTTGTCGATGAAATACTTATATTAGATTTGGGAATGGGCTTAATTTTCGGTATTGGCATATCCGCAGAACGAAGCAATAACCGTGCTATTTTTTTTTTCACAAAATCATCTACATAAACCAGCTCGAGCCCAAAGTTGAAAATATAGAGCGGTTATTATTTTTTTCGCAAGAAAGTTCGAAATATACCAAAGCTGGAAGGAGAACATAAAGAAAATGTCTGTAAATTA
The DNA here is from genome assembly GCA_905475445.1 of Ochropleura plecta. Lineage (NCBI taxonomy): Eukaryota > Metazoa > Arthropoda > Insecta > Lepidoptera > Noctuidae > Ochropleura > Ochropleura plecta. The sequence goes on along the minus strand of FR997738.1, from coordinate 20,430,251 downwards.
ATTACGGATACAACTATCGTCATGGATATTTCCATGCAACGTCAAGAAATCAAAGATATATACCGCAAATGAAAAATGGTTCATCTTCAATCATTGAAAACTTTGTCAGTATCACTACAGAAGATAATATTCTGCAAAATCTACAGAACTTGAACCAAAAGATCAGTCATAATAAGCTGAATACAAACCATATAAAACTAGCAGGAGCTGCAAAAACCGCTCCGCCTCTCAGAAAGCCTCACTCCAAAATAGCTATTTTATCTGTCACGAAAATGATTTTTAAGTTCTGTTGGACCACGTTTGGCAGAGTATTTCTTCATCAAGCCTTGGGAAAAATCATTTCTTGATCAAAAGCAGAAGCGAAACAGACCTTAATAAAACTGACCTAGGAATTAGACTGATGATATCTTTAATAGATTTCTACTCACTTCGGCTTTAATTTTATTTGACATTGTTTTTACTGCTTTTGTATTACACAATTGAGGTAGCCCAACAAATACAACTCTCATACACTGCGCTCACGTTATTAAAATTCACAAACAAACCGCAGGAACCTTAAAAAACTGTCTAACATAGGTACACAATCGGTTTCACTAGTCTACACACAAATTTACGTTATCTCAAAATAAATTTATACACACTAGAGTTACCAATATCGATAGCCTGCTACCTTTCATCGCCGCCCTCTTAACCAAAAAATCTTTTACAAATGGCTAACAACGCAATTCAGATAAACAAAATAATAAAATGACGAAACATTAAATGTAACCTATAAACGATGCAGAAACTTTACAAAATATTGCTATTTGGTACAGAAATACTAAGCAAAGCAAGCAATAATCCAAAATCACTCTGGGATACCATAAAACGAATAACACACACCACAAACACTATACAGTCATCTATGCAATTGTTATCCTCATTACACACACCTACACAGTCATGTAACAGTGGGAACTGCTTTTTTGTGAATATTGGCATGAAACTTTTAGATAACGTTGTAAAAACGAAGCCCTCACAACAGCCACTTACCCCACCATCTTCAACCTTTGTCATGGACAAAACTGACCCAAAAAAAATAATATACACCAAAATTATTTGCGACTAAACGCTGCTACTGGTTGGGATGGCATCTCACCTACAATCCTAAGAAGATTTTCCACCACACTGGCGCCTGTCTTATGCCATATGTATATATTCAATATTTGTATTGTAACAGCTGCTTTTCCAACTTCTTTTAAACAGGCTATAATTTAAATCTTCAAGGGGGGTCACGGAACTTAACCAATTAACTACAGTTCTATTGCTGTTCTTAGTGCTAGTTCTTGAACGCTTGAAAACAAAAGATTAGTAAATTACCTGGAACATTGTAAGATAATCTCATAACAATATGGCTTTCGCAAACATAACTACGTGCCACACAGTTCATGACCTAAACAGTTATATCATCATATAAACAAAAATGTGCTTACAATATTCTTAGATCTCGCTAAAGCGTTCGATAATGTTCCCGTTTCTTCACTCATAATCAAACTTGAGAAAATAAGCGTCAGGAGGTTACAACTGGACCTTTTCAAAAGTGACCCCTCGAATCGTTACCAAAAAGTCAGGATTGATAGCTATACCAGCGACGAGCTTTGTATTCACTATGGGATACTACAAGGAAGCATTTTGGCACCCACCCTTTTCTTAGTCCATTATAGTCCATTACAAGGTTACAAATGCAAAAAAATGTGCAATCGTACCTTCACAATAAGTACGACGACGATTTTGGGTCGCTGTTCGCCACGACACTTTTTTACATTTAATTGGCAAAATTAAAAAGCACACACAATCTACCAAGCACTCACGCACACACACTGTCCCATGAACACACATAATCTTGGATGTTTGCAATTTGCCTCGTCTCGTGTTTGGGGGAGATATTTAACGTGTGGTTGTCTGCGGCAGGCCTTCGACTACGGCTACATAATCCTGCAGCAGGCGGTGGGCGCGCACAACGCCCTCCTGGCGCGCCACAGCGTGCTGGGCCGCATCGTGCGCGTCACGGACCACGTGCTGCAGTACCGGCGCTGGGTGCGCGACACCTTCGAGTCGTACTTCTTCCCGCACCGCCGCGCCGCGCCGCTCTCCTCGCGCGAGCCCTCGCCCGAGCCCTCCGACAGCGAGCCGGTCAGTACTGCACACACAGCCATAGGTCACCCACCACGTGCTGCAGTACCGGCGCTGGGTGCGCGACACCTTCGAGTCGTACTTCTTCCCGCACCGCCGCGCCGCGCCGCTCTCCTCGCGCGAGCCCTCGCCCGAGCCCTCCGACAGCGAGCCGGTCAGTACTGCACACACAGCCATAGGTCACCCACCACGTGCTGCAGTACCGGCGCTGGGTGCGCGACACCTTCGAGTCGTACTTCTTCCCGCACCGCCGCGCCGCGCCGCTCTCCTCGCGCGAGCCCTCGCCCGAGCCCTCCGACAGCGAGCCGGTCAGTACTGCACACACAGCCATAGGTCACCCACCACGTGCTGCAGTACCGGCGCTGGGTGCGCGACACCTTCGAGTCGTACTTCTTCCCGCACCGCCGCGCCGCGCCGCTCTCCTCGCGCGAGCCCTCGCCCGAGCCCTCCGACAGCGAGCCGGTCAGTACTGCACACACAGCCATAGGTCACCCACCACGTGCTGCAGTACCGGCGCTGGGTGCGCGACACCTTCGAGTCGTACTTCTTCCCGCACCGCCGCGCCGCGCCGCTCTCCTCGCGCGAGCCCTCGCCCGAGCCCTCCGACAGCGAGCCGGTCAGTACTGCACACACAGCCATAGGTCACCCACCACGTGCTGCAGTACCGGCGCTGGGTGCGCGACACCTTCGAGTCGTACTTCTTCCCGCACCGCCGCGCCGCGCCGCTCTCCTCGCGCGAGCCCTCGCCCGAGCCCTCCGACAGCGAGCCGGTCAGTACTGCACACACAGCCATAGGTCACCCACCACGTGCTGCAGTACCGGCGCTGGGTGCGCGACACCTTCGAGTCGTACTTCTTCCCGCACCGCCGCGCCGCGCCGCTCTCCTCGCGCGAGCCCTCGCCCGAGCCCTCCGACAGCGAGCCGGTCAGTACTGCACACACAGCCATAGGTCACCCACCACGTGCTGCAGTACCGGCGCTGGGTGCGCGACACCTTCGAGTCGTACTTCTTCCCGCACCGCCGCGCCGCGCCGCTCTCCTCGCGCGAGCCCTCGCCCGAGCCCTCCGACAGCGAGCCGGTCAGTACTGCACACACAGCCATAGGTCACCCACCACGTGCTGCAGTACCGGCGCTGGGTGCGCGACACCTTCGAGTCGTACTTCTTCCCGCACCGCCGCGCCGCGCCGCTCTCCTCGCGCGAGCCCTCGCCCGAGCCCTCCGACAGCGAGCCGGTCAGTACTGCACACACAGCCATAGGTCACCCACCACGTGCTGCAGTACCGGCGCTGGGTGCGCGACACCTTCGAGTCGTACTTCTTCCCGCACCGCCGCGCCGCGCCGCTCTCCTCGCGCGAGCCCTCGCCCGAGCCCTCCGACAGCGAGCCGGTCAGTACTGCACACACAGCCATAGGTCACCCACCACGTGCTGCAGTACCGGCGCTGGGTGCGCGACACCTTCGAGTCGTACTCCTTCCCGCACCGCCGCGCCGCGCCGCTCTCCTCGCGCGAGCCCTCGCCCGAGCCCTCCGACAGCGAGCCGGTCAGTACTGCACACACAGCCATAGGTCACCCACCACGTGCTGCAGTACCGGCGCTGGGTGCGCGACACCTTCGAGTCGTACTTCTTCCCGCACCGCCGCGCCGCGCCGCTCTCCTCGCGCGAGCCCTCGCCCGAGCCCTCCGACAGCGAGCCGGTCAGTACTGCACACACAGCCATAGGTCACCCACCACGTGCTGCAGTACCGGCGCTGGGTGCGCGACACCTTCGAGTCGTACTTCTTCCCGCACCGCCGCGCCGCGCCGCTCTCCTCGCGCGAGCCCTCGCCCGAGCCCTCCGACAGCGAGCCGGTCAGTACTGCACACACAGCCATAGGTCACCCACCACGTGCTGCAGTACCGGCGCTGGGTGCGCGACACCTTCGAGTCGTCAACTATGATAGTGTCGTTATGTGCATATGTTGTAAACGTTTGGAGTGTGTAAATTACCTTATACTCATAAGTTTGTGTTGTTCTCAGGAGTGGTCAGATAGCGGGTCTCGTGCTGCTAGCTCGCCGCCCATCGTGGGAGCCGGCGGGGGCGGCGGGGGCGGCGGGGGCGCGGGCGCGGGGGGCGGCGGGGGCGCGCTGGGCCGCACGTCGCCCCCGCCGCTGTCGGCGCTGCAGTGCTCGTCGCCGACCCCGCGGCGCGTGTCGGCGCACCAGTCGCTCATCATCCACCACATCACCAGCAACTCCGACTTCAACAACATCCCGTCGGGCGTCATCCAGCGCTACGGCGGCGCCGACAAGCGCGCGGCGCGCTCGCTGGCACCCAAGCAGCGCCGCCTGTCGTCCCCGCCTCACGCCCCTCACGCGCCGCACGCGCCGCACGCGCCGCACGGGCAGCGCTACCGCGGCCCGCAGGAGCGGCACCGGAAGCGGCGCGGCTCGCACGCGCACGCGCCGGTGCGATGATACGCGCCCTCTGCCGACCACTGCCACTACTACCATGACTAGATCATCCAAATCACTTAAACGTTTCTTGGGATATCAAAATTCCGTCTAGTTCGACTACGATTCGACATCATTTTCAAACAATTTCAATAACCTTACTTAATGCATACGTATCTATAAGTTACCAATTAGTCGCAGATGCTCTTTACACAACTTTATTAATTCATAACTAAACCTTGTAGTTCTGTGCTAATGCAATAGTATGAACCGTCCGCCGTACGGCAACAGATGTCATGGGTGTCGTGACTTGGTCGCCGGAGTCAGTGAGCGCGGCGGTGTCAGTGTGTGGAACCTGTGCTCACGTGGTGGAGAACTAAGTGCGTGTGAACAGTGCGCTCGACTGGACTTTTTTATTTTATTTGGAGCAGCAGATGTAACAGACTCATATTCGGATTGACGGAATGCAATAATACTGCAAGAATATTGTGAAAATGTGAGCGAAATTATATTACTGACAAGTACCCAGGCGTTAATATGACACAGTCTACCGCTGCTTCGTACAGCATTTTCATCACTCATACGCGTGAGACGAGTGTACAACTTGATGCGTCATATTACCGCCCGAGCGCTGTAGTACAATGTATGGAGAGATAGTCTGCAATCTGTCCTCTATGTTGCGGTAATATTAACTTATTGACTGTAACGTCATGTACTGTGCTGGCTTTATATCTTATTGTTTGCAATATGCACACACACTGTCGTAGGAAACACTTACATAAACCTAAACCGTGCAATAACGCTACGTACATCAATCATATTACGTATTTGCTCGAGTTTAGTCGATCAGAGGTCAACAATCAAAAAGCCTTTGAGAAAATGACTTACCACATGTCTAAAAATGTATGCTTTATATTACACCTGCCATGTTGTCATCTATAAGCTTTACAATGAAGCTTGTTTACATTTGTGTTTCTTGGTTGCAACACAACAATGTGCGGCAAAAATTATAGCCTGGCTATAGTGCATAGATTTCGTCAACCTAGTATGGCCAAGTTCGGCGGCAGACACCGGACTCTGTAATCCCTAGTCGCACGTGTCCGCTCCGATGTGACGCAACGTAAGGCCTGGTAACTTGCGACCCTTTACTAGTTATGCCAGGCAGCGATTTTTGATGTAATACTAATCAGTAATGTTGATCTTCTAGTTGTGCATCCATAAACAAAATTGTAAGTAAGCGTCGTGATCGCCGTGCAATACCATACAATGCTTTACCAAATATTATTTACGTGCTTCACGGAGCTCGTACGCGGCATGTCGTACATACAGTAAACTTTGGTGGAACGAGATGACTCGATTTCACATCAACTGTAATAGGGATTCGGAGATAGAAAAGCGAGAAAGTATAGTCCAGATCGTTTGACTTTATAGAGCGTCGTAACTGCCACTTATATCTGTGATAGACTTTTTGTATAACTCGACATGCTTCGTATTGATCGGTAATGTACTTTCTCGTGAAACATGATCTCAATGCGGATAAACACTCATAATACGTCTGAAGCCCCGATTTGTGACACGTTACGAAAATGGTAATAAACAAAATGTTTTCTGCAGTGGTATATTAAATAGAGACATTTAGCAAATCTTAGACCAATACCAGTAACATGTTATGACTCGAATTATCTTATGAAGGTATCTTACGATATTGGTGTAAATTATATAAATAAGACGCCTACAACTTTGCTTGAGTAGTATTCCTCGTGAAATACCTGCACTTGACGCTGTACAAGAACAAACGTATCCAGTTGTTCTTCAAGTTTAGATTAATCGTAATACTGCTAGTACAAAACTTCTTACAATAAATGAAATCGTTATCTGATCAGTGAAGTTTTCAGGGCGAGAAATTAATGTAATTCAGGTTTATAGTATGAAACAGAAACTGTTTTTGAAAATCATATCAATCATCATCTAAACAGGACTACAGCAATGCCTCCATATGCTTTAAACGTCATCAGTATAGTTGATTATATATTTACGAAAAGACGCGGAATGACAACGTCGGTTTCACTTGGCAAGTAAAAGAAGAAAATAAACTGAAAACCATAAAAAAAAAATTCTAACACTACTGTTTTAGAATTCGGACTCGTTTTTTTACTTAAACTAAAACTAATTTTATTATTTAGGCAAATTTGCGGCCAAATATGGTACGGGTAAGGGCTGTTTACATAAACGGATGTACAAGTACATAATGTGAAGTGCACATAGTCGTAATGCATTAGGCTGGTGATGAAGTTGTGGTTGCCTTACACTAACACCATGATAGCGTTGGTACTAGTAGGAGACGTTATCATTATTTATTTGTACATTATAGCTTTTTTTACTAGTTGATAATAATTTGATTCATCTTTTGATCGAGAAACATAGATGGACACTACTTCTGCTAAACTTTAAACATCAACGGCATGCCTTCATACAAATAGAAACATGAAGCATAGAGTATTTAACTAATGGAATAACAACCTGTGACGTATAAAAGATACAGCCATTATGTAAATCGGCGCGACAGTGACGACCCGGAAATGCACTATACACAGTATATTTGTTGTCAGCTCGGTGGCGGCGTCACCAAGGTAGCGCGTAGTACTCATTCGTTTGTATGCACGTTGGGGTAGGTCAGGCACAACGCTTGTGACGTCACGCTAGACGCTGTATGTTAGTACTGAGCTTTATTGTGTTGTGGTTAAAAAATGTAATGTGAGGCACTTTAAGTTTGCTGTTGGATTTTCAACTTTCTTATACATAATTTCCCATTTCATTGGCATTTCAATCGTGCACATTGCTCAAATACCGTCGTATTTCAGCAATCAAAGCTACATATTAGCTTGCGAAAACTTAAAAATCGTTATTTGTTCGAGACAAAACTATTTAGTCTGTAAGATATAAAAAAATTGAACATAAGTGATGACCCTTTTAAATCAATTAAATTAGTGCAGTTTTCTATCGACTTCGAAAAAGCACGATGTTCTTGTGTGTTAATTGAGAAATGAATTTGTATAAAATATTTAGAAACTACTGCCATATCGAGTAAATAAGTTGTGGTTGTCCTATAATGTGTTACTAAATTATATAAAATGTAATGTTTAATACTATCGTACTGTTATCGTCGCCGTCATAGATGTAGCTTACGAACTCGCGTATTTTATAGAGAAGTAGATTATATGGAGCTATATGCCATTCTACCCAAAAGTAAAACATTCACAATCTACCTAAGAGTACCTTATCTAAGAATATTCTACATAATATGACAAAATAAGTAAAAACTAGTAAGTAGGGAATAAGTATGTGTTTGCACACGACGGCATTATAGTTCGTTAGTCGAACTACTACAATCATGTGAAATTAACTATTGAAGTGATTACACGCGTGTTGCAAACCAACGATACAGCGATGAAGTGCAACATCAGCCTTACGTAACATAGTTATGTTTGTTAGACACAATACATTGTATTTATGATTTCACTTCCTGGAGTGTATATAAATATTGGTGATGAACAGGGACTTGTAGACAAACATAGCTTTAGTGATAAAACTACATAATTACTTAAGTTTCTGTGATTAATAGTATGATAATAAATTATTCGCTATGGTTTGAGCTCGAAGAAGTGTCGAAGTGTGGGTACAAATAGGTAACGCGAAACAGATCATAGTTAGTATTATTTGTGTCAATAAAACTGCGATATGCACTAAAGTAAGGTTTCCCTCATAATCATAATGAACTCGTTGCGTGACAAGCATTCACTACACATAGTTACAATTACACTGATGAGTTCAGTACATAGTTTCCATCAGTGATAACAATACTAGATAATAATTGTTGAAATGATTCACAAAGCAGTTAAACATGGATTTAATAATACGATAGCTGTAAATAAGTTTTTTCTCGAGCCCTTTTACACGGGACTTGAGTATAACTGGCGAAATGTGTGTGTACTATTAGCTACACCTCTGCTTATCCCTTTAAGGATTATCGCGTGATGTTCTGTTGGTCGTAGTTTATAGTCGTCGCGTCGCCGAGACCATGGTCAGCTTCAATTAAGAACTTATTATCTCATCATTAAACTATTTTATGTTGATTTGTTTCTTTTTAATTTTGTATCGTTATTAAGTTGTTAGCAGCGTCCACTGTGACTGCCGACGGCGACGCGCTGTCGATATCATATTGTAGCTAATTATATATTATGTTCCTATTTGTATGTACCACAGTTGGTTGTTATGTTCTTCTGTTAAGTTTGTTGCGACTACGCGTACCGCCTGTAGTTGTTTCCACGTTAATTTTCCGCTAAAATGTCTTACTATAGTGCAGTTGTGGGACTGTACCACTATATTTAGCAGTATTATTTTAATAACACATTTCACAGTGCGGGAAAGAGATGGTCAGCTACGCTTCATGTATATCTCGTAACATTAATATGATATTGTTATATGTGGTGGTTGGAGCCCTGCTTACGAACAAGTTGCGTCTCGTGCTCTTGCGATACAAACTGTCTAGAAAAAATAGATGAGAAATCATTTTTACAACTACTGTATTCATAAGACTATCGTCCTAACAGCAGAATAGTTTATGTAATAATAAGTAGTATAATTGAGTGCTTTATCTAGCAATAATTTGTTAACGTTAGCTTAATGGCTGTTGACTGCAGTGACGTAACGTACGTGTACGAGCCGCACGAAGTTGCGCGCAATACGTCACTGTCAGGACGCAGCGCCTTTTATAGTAATTGGAAAATATGCAGATTAGAAACATTTGATGGATTTTTTTAATAATTTTCTTTTGGATGTTTCCGCGTAAGGACTTAGTAGGTCGAAACCGACTGATGTACACACAAAGTTATCGGAAACTTTTGATGTTCATATCAGGGGCTGAAAAAATGTAAAATCACGCGCCGAGGCCACGATTTAAGTTGATAGAAGAAAATGTAGGACAAGTTCAACGAACTCGTAGAATGACTGTGCTGTTCTTATACAATGCGCACGTGAAAGGGATTCTAAAAATAACGGGAAGGTAGAAATGGCGGTGATTAATGACCCGCCGACCCCCCCCCCCCCCCCAGCACAGGGGGGTGTTAGGGTCGTAACGATTACTCGCGAATTGTGCACCGCTGTGTCGCGAACAGATTAGGCAATGTATGGAAATGTGTTGCGGCTCACAAATAAAGTACGCGTTCCTCTGACAGCTAGATATAACGAGACGAGTTCATGTATTGACGAGACGAGTGGAGGAAACTAATTGTTGCAAAGAATTTGGGTTCGATAGGAAATTCGGAGAACCGGTGGTGGTGACCTACATCATAGTAGACTTAGTCAAAATCAGTAGTTAAATGTAATACTAATATTTACTACAATAAAAAGTTCTGAAGACAATGTCAAGACTTTCAAAAGTTGAATTCTTTGAAAGTGAGATAGTGTAAAGTTGGTAGTAGGTTATTGCTCACTAGTTACCATGCGCAAAAGCTGTTCTTTCGTGTACTTAGCTTCGTTATGCGCTCTTTACATTATGCATACGACTGCATGTATTTACTGAGAAAATCACCTGCAACTGAACTAATCGTAACTGCGTACACACGGCAGTAGAATTCTACGAGGAGTGCTAGCTCTCTACCAAATGATCGCACTATTGTAAAATCTAAATAATTATGTTGCTGCTGACCTTGTGTTCTATGATTATCTCGCAACGTTTCGGACTGGACTGTTTCTAACACATGCCTGAGTGCTCGAGCTGGCCCAAAACTTAATGTCTTGCTCACTATATGTCGTTATCAAGGGCTGCTCGAGTAGCCTCAGGCATTTGTTCCACTGGATTGTGTTGCAGTGCCTTCGGTGTGGGTACCTGGCGGAGGGACCAGGGAGTACTATGACTGTGTTGTCGTGACTTATGACATGCAGCCAGCTTGTGGTGTTGTGTGAGATGTCGCTCTGCCTTATAACGGCAACGCGTAACCCACGGAGTAATATGCAAATGGAGTGATACGCTAAAATGTGTTACTTTTTCCGAGCACGTTGTGAGAACATGAGTTTGTTCCGTAGAGCACTCCATTTGCATATTACTCCATGTGCATAACATTCTTCACACATTACTTGTTTCAACTTGATGTTATGTAATTAGACAAACGAGTTCGGCCGCCATCCTGTATAATGTACCTTATAACGATAATGCCAGTGTTTTGCTAAAAAAATCTAAACAAATAAAATAAAGTAAAAATTTAAAAAATGATATTACATAACGAGTGCAACTAAAGTAATGTACGAAATTAGTTGTAAGGTGATCGTCGTGGCGAGTTGTTCACATTTGTTAGTCATTAAAAATTGTAAGTCGGCGGCATCGAACCGGGAGCACGCGAGTGATATATATGTAACGAATATGTTGGTTACAGCACTTGGCGCGAGGGCTCGCCGTGTCAGCCCGTGTGTCGGTGACGTCACCGGGTCGCCGCCGCCCGCACCCCGTGTGATTACAAGCATGCATTTATCAAATAGGTTGTCTCGTGCAGTGTGACTCACTCGCTGCGGCGCCTGTAGCTTAGCGTTTTTTGTATATTTGTGTATGTAAGGTACCTAGCATAATGTTAGCATATAAACGTTGTACATAGCGCCGCGGCCGATATACATGTACATACACATCTGTATATACCATGTAAATACACTCGAGATATATTATATATTTAATATAAATTTGATTTAAAGAACGTTTTCAAAATAAATTGATAAAAAACACAAAAAAAATAAAATAAAGACACAGTGAGTATGAAGTGGAAAAAGCGATTTTGTCTTTTATTTTTTGAGCACCCCTCCCCACTCGCCAAACTTCCGAAGTCTTAAGCCGTGTCCAGACATGATCATTTGACCGATCCTATCACCGTATCCGATCACCGTATCCGTATCTGCGTATTGTATCAAGCCCCGTATCAAGTTGTGGACGCCTCCGATTTGCTCCGTATCCGTATCTTCACAATAGTCATGATCGCGTATCAAATTGCCCAGTTCAGTTTCTGCTCTCGATCAAACATGTCGTCGCAGTTGGTTGAAATGTACGAGAATTTAGCAATTTCATGTGACTGTTTTATTGTCATTCACAACATTCTAACCTCAAAACCAAAACAGAGACGATGGTGGCAAACGGAATTATTTAGAAACAGAAACAGACTTGGAGGAAGAGCTTTGATGACAGACCTTGACGCGTCCAGACTGACCCACGTCCGTATCTGTATCACCTTTGATGATCGGACAAAAACCGACACGACATGGGACGGGCCGTATCATAACGGCGTATCGAGATCCCGTATCATGATACGTATATCATTACCCGTCCACATATGCGATCATGATACGCGTCGTCGATACGGATACGATGATCGGATCGGGCAAATGATACATGTCTGGACCCGCCTTTAAGTGCCTCATAGAATCCTACTAATATTATAAATGCGAATGTTTGTGAGGATGTATGGATGTTTTCTGCTCTTTCACGTCAAAATGACTACATAACTGAACGGATCTTGATGAAATTTGGCATAGGTAGATGGAATAACACAAAGGATACTTCTTTATCGATCTCTCGAATCTCGAATCTCAGTGTACGGAGTTACCGTCCGTGCAAGTACCATGCTTTGTTTACAGTGGATGCAATGTTTGGCGTAAGTACGTAATTAGGGTCCTGTTAATGATTTCAATCACAAAGTCCTATTGCCTGGTGGATACCAAATTGTTAAGAGAAGGATACATAGGTACGTAAAATTATTAGTAATTGCGAGAACGTGCAGAATTGTCGCGTTGTAATGTTACTAATATGATATACAGTAGGTACCTACCCATCTGGGATTCATTCCAATAAATTCTTACCGATTTGGTGTTGAGCCACGTTAACTTGTGGTAACTGGTTTAAATGGGTACAGAGGGCACTCCATTGCTGTTAGGCTATAAACCGACATACCTACCTACAATATAAAACAAAAATGATTTTCTTCAATAGAAAATTAATTAACTTTTCATAAATATCCGTGAATAATGTGTGTGTGTGTAGATCTCGAAAAGTCGTTGAAAAATCCGTACACGGATTATCCGTACTACGGTTGTCGAAACGTTTGATGTGGTCACGCCTTTACCGCGCCCCTCGTAAGACTATTATGAAAATTTTATTTTGTACCTACTGGAAATTGTTGTCACAGTTGACATTTTGTCCCCTTACCAGCTGTGCCGGCTGTGCGCCTGGGGCGACTTCTTTTGCGCTATCCCAGGGCATACCTGCATGTCATGCTTATGGCTTGATAAACTTACCCCACATGTATTAAAATTAATAAAGGATAATAAGTAATGTTCCTTGCTCGTCAACGAGGAGGACGCCGCCGGCCACCGGACTGCTTAGGATCTCGGGCGGGACCCACCGGCGTCGGCACCAAGCGTGAGCTGTGATCCTATCAGAAGATAGGGTACCAGCTCTCGGCGAAAGTGTGCAGCGCATACGATTGAATCAATCCATCAACAGAAATGTCATGCGCTCATACTATAAAGCTACAGCAGGGTGAAACAACCACCTGACTGCGTACCGGGTTCGGATGCTCCTGTTTCAGGTGCTTTAGCCAGCTATCAACGTATCGGCACAACGACTGTTGGGTTATTCAGCGTAATCGTATGTTGGATAACAACGTACTTGATCGCTTGTGATCTGAAACGCAATGTAGCCATGCCATCTCATTGTCCCTTCGTGGCAGGCTGTGGCTCCACACACCATAGGCCAACCACATTGTTATTCGCGCTGACGAGGTGAGTAATGACCTGGCCACTATGTAAGTACCTACCCAGTGCAGTGAGGAAATGAGGAGTTCGATTCATAGCGATTTGAGAATATCAATATCAGTAGGTACCTACATGTCGCCCGAACTTAGACCGCGCTTACCTCGTTTGCCCATGCATAATAAAAATAGGGCGCTGGTGGCTGTTCTGGATTCGCAGTTATCAAACTATTTTAAGTGCAAAAAGCTCACTTAAATATTTACTCACTCCTGTAGTGTGCGGCTGTAGCAATATGTACGGGAGCTACACCCGTAAAATTTCCTTATGACTTATCTATACCTACGACCGAAACCAGCCGTACCAGTTTGATTTTTTACAGGACTGAGTGACGTATTGGTGTGGCCAGAGCACTCAAATTTATTAACACTCGACCTCAAGTGATGCGCTTTGTGAGGTGGGAATTTGGAGGGACTGATATTAGTCCTCCAAACTACAGGTTCGGTATCATAGATCTTATCGAAGAAATATTTCCTGAAGCATACTCTAGGTAAATCACACATTTCAAAGCGATCAAAGGTGGGTGTATAGAGCATGGGAGCGACCAGACCAAGGTGTGCCTGACACGCGCCATGGAGGACGCCATGTGTTTGTTCTGGCGCACCATCTGGTCGGTGCCTGTCAGTCATACCCAGAGTGAACGGACTTGGGAAGTCGAGCGAGCGTGCAACCCAAAACCAGAAATGTAGGCAATCACAATCAGCCCCCAAGACGTAGCACGTGGAGTCTGCCCGAAATCTCCATTGCCGGACGGTCTAAACAACTTATGGATTAAATGTTAAAAAGGTCGTACGCTCGTTTGGCGAACTAGCTGGCGGCAGAGTAAGGATCTTCACGGATTCCGTAGCCTGGCTACATTCCGGGAACCTCTTTGGTGAAATCGAAGGTTTTGTTTGCCCAATCATGGATGAAGTTATGATGACGAGAACTACCGGAGATTTATTGTGAAGGACGGCACGGTTGACATATGTCGGGCATGTCACCGCCCGGGTGAATCAATTCGTCACATTATCTCCAGTTGTTCTCGTCTTGCTAACGGAGAATACTTGAGACACAACCTTGTAGCCAGGATTATCCATCAGTAACTTGAAATCTAATCTTTAGATTAGATTTCAAGTTAGTAGTTAGTAATCTAAAATACAACCTTCTGGAATCGGAGGTGCCGTACTAAAGATATTTGTGTCCGACCTTGTTCTCGAACACGGCAATATCACATTGTATTGCGATCAATCCATCATCACTGACAGGACTATAATGGCCAATAAGCCTGATATAGTAGTGGTGCATCAATCAGAGCGGCACGCATTGATTGTTGACCTCGTTAAAGCCGAGAAAGATAAGCAAATCAACTACTCCTCGATACGGCTCGCTTTATGAGGAGGTTCTTGTCTCTAGGTCCCTAAACACCAGCACCGCCAGTGGCTCACACCTTGCTCCCGACAATGGTGGACCACTAGTTTTATAATAATTTAAAATCTGGAGTGTTTGTTTATTTATTAAATAATTTAGGCACACACCGGAGAAAACGTAAGGAACATCGAAACAAAACGTAGATTACCAAGGAAGGCACACCTTATTTCAAAGGAAATTCATAGAATAGACTGCTGGTGGTTGTAGTCCATTATATTTATCACAAAAATTTTCTTCTTGTATTATCATCGATCAGATTTTACTGCGGGCAGATCTCAACAGATCTGGTTACTGAAGTACTGCGCCTACCGTACCTGTACCCTAATCAGTCAGTTATACAATTCTACGAAGCTTTCAATTCCTCGCGGAATTGTGAACGTTTCACTCGTATTTAGTAAACTTACCTTTGCTCAAATGTTGAACGAGTTAACCGAAATTACAATGAACCCCTGAATTAATTGGAACCGCACGTGCTACCGACGGTTTGTTAAAAGTTGTAGCTACATGTGCGTGTGAGTGACAGCGTGACAGGGGGTAGGTGTGGAGCGGGGAGGGGGGTACCCGCGGACAAGTCGCCTGAAAGCCTCCCATGACGGCGCAGGATTGAAACAAGTCTTTTTTTTAACTCTTTCGCAATCGCTGGTGTTATAATGGTAGGTTATAGTTGGTGCTTACACATAAATTATTTCTGTGTTTATAGTGTCATTATACATGTGGATTTATTGAGGAAGAGGCAGGGTTATACAATTATCACCCAGAACAAAGTCTAACTATGTACTAAACGGTTGAAGGCTATGAAAGTGATAATATCTTATTACTTAACATAGATTGAGGTTATTAAAAACTAACTATCGAAATATCAAAAATACATTACACAAAAAAACAGTCTCACCTACCTATTTGTCGGACGCGAGACGTTTCGCATCACTCGCAATCGTTCCCTCTCCCTCACTAAAAAACATTGAAGTAAGCTAATATCTCACGACGGACGATGGGTTTGTCCAGACGTCGCTAATTGACGTCAGTCACGGGCCACGCTTCTCTTCGCAAATGAAATGAAATAAAATGCGCATTCTATTTCATTTTCAACTACCTAAGCAATGGTACTGACCACTGCTTGGTATTTAATAAAGACTACGTATTTGTATTAACTCAATCTTATTTAGAATAGATCGGATCTCAAAGTGACAATCGTTATTCAACACGCAAAATCACTTTCTTTATGAAAGCAGGCCCGTGACTGTACGTACAACGATCAAGGTGCACGCTCGTAGCCCGTAGCCAGTGCAGCACTTGTTTCGTCTACGCCGTAGCGCAGCGTAGCGCGTGGAAAGCTTTCGTGTTGTTTTTTATTTGTAAGTTTGAGCTCGCGAGCATTTTGTCCTAGTTTTAGCCGCTATTGAATATTTCGTGAAAGCCTCACTAGTTTTTATGCAGTTAGTAGATAAAGTCGTAAACGTGAGTTTTGCTCAGAAAATAGGGTAGCCGTAGGAATAATGCGTTAATGATTCATTATTAATTTAGACCCATCAGCTAAACATTGTTTGCCAAAAAGTAAGATTACATCCTATTTATGGGCTTAAAAATATGACTAAAGTATTCTTATTTCCCCCCTAAGACCTTACTCTGAAATCTAAATAAGTCTAAAAAGTGACCGTGTTGACAAAAAACTAATTAAATTGAATCTGGAATCACGTTACCTCTCAAGTTGGCTTCAAAACGGTTTACAATCCTGCAGTGCTATTCTGTAAAAGTGATTCACTTTTAGAACTCCTGTTGTGCATGTGTGTACACTACACACAATACGTACATCCGAGTGAGAGTTAATGTCGCTCCAGCTACGAGTACGTTCTTATTGTAGGCAGCTTTAGTGCCGATAGCTCAACGGAAACGCTGCACGTGTGGGAACGGGGAAATAAATATCGCGTATCACTGGAGACATGAGGAAACACTCGTTCGAGACATAGTTAAGAATACTGGAATCTTTTTAAAGTCGCGTACGGAGATTTTGTCGCCGCTTGCCGGGCCGCGCGTGTGTGTAGAAGCCTTTATTTGAAGGAAGATTTACTACACGGCGGCGATTCCCTATGTAGTTTTGGGCTCAACTGTGGTTTCACTCGAAAAGGCGTAAGTTATAATGTCATATTTTTTAAAGGTAGACGCTACTATTAAAATGCTGGTAAGCACGAATATCAATATGTCTTCTGATTATTTTATTCAATAAAGCAAAAGTACAGTTGTCTTTAAATGTATCAGGAGACTACACAGAAGATGCGTAGGTATATTAAATGACTTAGGTAAACATTATAACATAACATCGCATTTCTTCCCCGATGAGGCAGTTAGAATGAGTACAGTTAAACACCTTCTTTGAGTAAGTTTAGCAATCATACACAACACTTCGACAGCACGGTTGCCGCAGTGGCTGAGCGATTGATTGCTGCGCTGCGTGTCTCGGGTTCGATTCCCGCATGAAACAAATATTTGTATGACCTACATTGTATGATTGTTTTGGGCTTATTGTGTATATGAGTTTAAATATTTGTAAAGCACCATACAGGAGAAATTCCTAGTGTAGGGCAAAGTTCTTTAAAAAAAAAGAAAAATACTCACATCAGTTAAGACCTATGAATAATTGTTAAGTGGAATGCTTGAATAGGTTCAGATTAGATTTAGTTATAACTAAGAAGTAGTTCTTCGACCCTGGTCACAGTCGAGTCGAGTCTCTGCGTTTGGTAATCAAATGTGGTGTGTGGTGTTCTCATCTCTAACATCGCGGATCGCACTCTTATCGTAATATAAGGGTTCTAGACCACGCCGTGTCATTCGTGTTGCACGCGGCTCAAGGAGATGTCAGCAAAGCAGAGTCTGACTCGCACACCGTGGGTTCCGAACTTGCGATACAATCGGTAATGTCTTTTGACTGAGTCCTATACCAATCTGTTCCAACTTCCGGTACCTCAGGTCGCTTGTCCAAGGGGATGGCGAAGTCGACCGGGACGTAACGCACCGGATCAACGCAGGATGGATGAAATGGCGACAGGTCACTGGAACAACTTGTGACCCACGGATGCCCCTCAAGTTAAAGGGGAAAATATACAAGTCCGTGATTAGACCTGTTGTACTGTATGGGTCAGCATGCTGACCTGTAAAAAAGGTGGATGAAAAACGATTGCATGTAGCGGAGATGAGAATGTTGAGATGGATGTTTGGAGTGACAAGAATGGATAAAGTAAGGAATGAGTATATTAGAGGAAGTTTGAAAGTGGCGCCTGTTACAGAAAAAATGAAAGGGAGTCGTTTGTCTTGGTATGGACATGTAATGAGGAGGGATGAAGCACATGTGACTAAAAGAGTGATGGATCTGAATGTCGATGGACGGAGAGCGAGAGGAAAGCCAAAGAAAAGATGGATGGATTGTGTAAGGAATGATATGAAGGAGAAAGGAGTGAATGATGCTGTGACGTCTGATAGGGGAGAATAGAAGAAGAAAACGTGTTGCGCCGACCCCAAATAGAATGGGACAAGGGCAGGAAAATGATGATGATGTCTTTTGACTGCGTAGACATAGAGGGCTGATTTTTCACAGCTCCAAAGTATTACAGACTTGAGTAGAATAATTTAATTTCAACTCGATACCTCCATGCATTCTCGAGATAAAGGGTCTTGACAGACAGACGGATGTACAGCAAAGTGATCCTATAAGGGTATATACCGTTTCTTCCTTTTGAGGTACGGAACCCCAGACGGGCCTGTTGGTCTAGTGGTTAGTGGCCCTGACTGCTGAGCCGGAGGTCGTGGGTTCGATTCCCACCCAGGACAAACTTTGTGTGATGAGCATGATTGTTTGTTCTGTGTCTGGGTGTGATTTATCTATAATATGTATGTATTTATAAATTATATAAGTATGTATATCAGTTGTCTGGTTACCATAACACAAGCTCTGCTTAGCTTGGGATGAGATAGCCGTGTGTGAGTTGTCCCAAGATATTTTATTTATTATTACATAGTTCATTTTCTGAAAACTTGTTAGTACATTAGTTGGTTTTATTATAAACGAAAGAAAATTATGAAATTTCTGGGGTCAATTAAAAAAACCCTTAATGGTTTAAAATGTAAGATTTGGTAACTCTAGCTAGAAGGTTGATTACATCATCAACTTTTCCCAACTTTTGTTGTGTTGAGGGTTTCCAGTCTTACCGGATGCAGCTGAATACCAGTACTTTACATGAAACCTCTGCCTATCTGACCTCCACAACCCAGATACTACTGGGTAATTCTGAGACTGGTTTTCAGAGTGTTGGAACACTGACTCATCTGTAAAGATTGACCAAAATATAGAAATGGCAGCCAAGACCAACTGCTTATGTGCTTTCCGGGGCACGGAGGAAACTCGGTATGTCATGACGGTCTGTGGACTAGCCTTGGCGCAGCTTAACCTAAAGATCGACCCGAGCGGCTATTATGATTTGGCCTCGAATTTCTCTAGAAGGTAGGATAGACGTATGAACTTAAGTTATTGATGAATGATGAGATGAAGTTTATCAAAAATATATCATGTTGATAACATACCTATCACCATACTATCTCATTTTTAAATAATTTTTGGGATGCCCATAAATACTTCATTAACAGATATCATCAATTTTCCATCTATGTGTCTGTGTATTCAGCCAGCCCTTTTATTTGTGTCACGTAAGTTAACTGTTGTACACCCGTCATGCCACCGTCGAATGATTTATACCAGTCCATTGTTAACAGTGAACAAACATTCGATCCAAAACCCATTACTATATCTGCATGACATCGCCATTTTCACAATATGAACGAAACTGTAATAGAGAGGTTAATAAAGTCGACAACAAGTTATTAAATAAACGGGTGTACCTACTGTGTATACGTAGCGTATCTCAACTTGTTCTGAGCAACGTCCTGTCAATCTGTAACCCGGAACAGGGATTATGAACAAATCGCGTGCGATATAATGACTCAACTTATCTGAGCGATGAGTCAAACGCGATCTCTCACAATAACGCACACTGAAAGCGAACAGCGTGAAAAAAGTGAACGAGATACAAAGGACACTCAACGTTACCACACTACAACACTTTTCATCCCCCACTGCCAATGAACCTTATCTCAACGTCTGACAGTCGAAAATTGATTGAAATACGGCGTTGAGCGAGCGTCGACATTAGAGGGTAGTTGAACGCGCATGCGCGATACGGCGTAAACACTGCCGTGTCGTCAGTCGTACGGCAGCCGCCGGCGCGCACTGTCGTAGCGCGCGTTTATAAATAGTGGGGGACGCGTCGCGTGTGTTGTGGTGAATTGTTTCAATCACATTTAATAAAACGTTTGTGCACAAATAAGGAAAGAATTTAGGAGTGATTCGTACGGTAAGTGGCACTTGAATATTTTAATAAAAATGTTGAATACCAGCGCTACGACGGTTGTGAGGTTGTGACCCGGTTTTCGAAATAAAAATAAATTTCCATTTTTTCGTGTGACCACGTGCGAAGGGAGGGTGCTGTTGAGACTGGATCCTTTTCCACATGCTTGCTGACTCAAGCGGTATAACTCGTCTATGTTATTTGCATGTGATTTACGTAACAAAAGGCTTTTTAGTAATGGTGTTGTCATGCGACACCATGGCTACTTGGCTGCAGTTTTTTTCGCAACTTGAACTATAATAAAGCCCATTTAAATTTCTATGTTGTTCATCGATCTGGAAGCATGTTATTCAAGTATGATATTTACTATGCATCATTGTTCGTCGTTAATATTCGTATTCGTATATCGTTAATATTGAGATGTAATGAAATTCTTTATCTAGCGCCTGCCAGTAACAAGAACAAACTAAAGCCCCGTTCCAATATACAAAAACGACTCGTTTTGCTTACGGACGGTAGTATTTTGACATAAGTTCTATGAGACTTATGTCAAAATCCTACTATCCGTAAGCAAAACGACTCGTTTTTGTTTATTGGAACGGAGTAGGCAGGACTATGTTAAATCTTAAGTCGTTAAGATTTAACATAGTCCTGCCTACTCCTGCGTAAAAAGGTCATACAATATTCTGAGCTTTGTTTAGAGAACTAACTCCGCTGGGCGGCTGCCGACGGCCGTCTGGATTCGAAATTATACTGAAAAGTAAACGTCTAACTCTAAACTCTAAGTGGGTAGGTTAATAATTCAATTTCGTGTGTCTACCGACATCAGTTACTTAATACATTATAGTATTTAGTGCCCTTACTTAAATAATAACTGTACAAAGCAGTGCTGATTAATACCAACAGCATGGTTCAAAATATTGGAGCATTAACTCTGCACTACGGAATTATCATTATTGATGACATAGGGCGAATTTTACAATCAACAGATAACTTTAACCCTATGAGCAAATGTTTTTAAATGTTTTGACAGAGTGTCCATACTAGAGCTGACAAAATGACAAACTTATTCGTCAGAAAAAGCTTAGCAAGCGATTGAATAATTGGCCCATAGACAATTGTTTATATGCAGACTATTTTGAAAGAAGAACATGATGTACCTGCAACTATATCATAATACACCAGCAGGCTGTACCGCCTATTTTTATTTAAACGTTGCCCCACACTAGGAATTTCTCCTATATCGTGGGTGCGTGGTGCGTTTACAAACATTTAAACTCACATACACAAACAGCCCGGTACCGGAACAACTATCTGTAGGCCATACAAATATTTGTTCCGTGCGGGAATCGACCCACAACACGCAGCGCTGCAGTCGATCGCTTAGCCCCTACACCAACTGTATCGTCAAATCTTTCGCCTATATCTTCTGCCAACCTGGAACTACTTCGAAATAGGTATCGGGTCCCGCAGGATTTGTTTATGAGAAGTAGGAATTCAAAAGAGTTTAAGATAAAGTACAACCATCGGAATGCTTCCTGTATTTTTGTCACAAAATCTCCATATCTATGTTTCAATAGTAGTCCATAAACAGACTCAATCATAACAAATCGGTTCCCAACGTAATTTCAAACTAACTCCTGTTAACTTCTATGAAAAGCGATGGAACACCAAAACTTAGCTGTGAGTCAAAATATAACGAGAAGCATGCGCAATTAGATCACGTCTCATAGGACGTATATCATTCGATACGAGAATTCTCAAATCTGTTTATTTGAAAGCCGATTTTGGTGACTTGTCATTACTTTGTATTGATCTATTCGTAATTTCTCTATGCCACGTGAAGTTTAAATTTTCAAAACTTGAAAAAGATAACAAAAGCAATATAAATTACGTGATTCAATTTTAGTTCAAGAACTTGCTTGTGATGCCAGTAATCTACCTATCTAGAATAACTTTGAAAGGATTGAAAAATATCGTAAAACGATTGCTTGAAGTAAGTGGATGCCTTCGGCTTGTATCTGTCATGGCATGAAGAGAACGCCGCGCCGCACGCAGCAAAATCTGAGTCATGAGAAGAAGAAGAATTCAGTGAATGGCTAAAAAAATGGAAAAATGCGCCATCTATATCTTTAGGGGTGATGTTATAAAAGCAGAAATAATCAGGGAAACTAGGGCAGTAATTTATTTAATGACTTATAATAACATTTTCATAATAGGGAATGAAATGTTAACATCATGTTGCTATTATCAATATGATGGAAGCTCATTTCGATGATAGTCAGATGGTAGACGTGCCTTCTGCCACTTAGAGCGCATATCAGCTGATTGATGCAAATATAACTAATTGTCATCGCTAAATAGATCAAGGCTGTGATCTAACTGTCATCACAAATTACTTACTTAGATAACATATTAATATGAAATAAATATATAGTAGTAGTATAGTTGAGCATTTGTACTAGTACTTTATATTAACGTCTTGAAGTACCTATGTTCGTAATAGCATGTCAGTTACAGTAAGTGGCTTCATGAAACTTGCAGCAAATTAAACTCGTACTTAGTTACACATTACGCTACAAGGATGCCCCCTACAAGCTTTATTTATTTATGTACCACTACAAGCACACACAGTATGAGGTCCCAGTGCTGGTAATATAGTATAGCGCTGTTTCTGTAGCATCTTTGTATCGAAAAATATAATTAAACTAGCTTTTGCCCGCGGCTTCGCTCGCGTTAAATTCGGGGTAACATGGTTCCTCTTTCCTGATTTGCAGGTATTTTTCGTTGGTGTGAGAGTGTGTGTACCGATTTTTAGCTTCCTACCTTAAAAACTGCGAAAAGTCCCATATAAAATTTCACCCCCTCTTTTAAGGGGTTGGAGGCAGATTTCCAAAAAATAAGATGCATGATTTATTTGTTGTGACAAATAGTCTGCTTTTTCTCCCCCTAGTCTCAAAAAAAATAGCCTATGTCTGTCTCCAGGGTCCCAACTATCTCTGTATTTACCAAAATCGGTTTTGCCATTTGGGGTGAAGACGTAAGAAACAAATCCACTTTCGCTTTTATATATTATATATTAAGTAAGGATTAATGTAACTGTCGAAATTTAAAAATCATGGATGGTACACGTGTTCACGTGCGCATGCGAAATCGAAGGAGGTGCGTTTACTTGAATAATGGCACAGGCCTACCGTTTTGTAAATTATTCTTGTTAAAATTTGTTGGCACAGTAGATTGACACACAAACTTATGGAAATCATGGCATCAAACTAAAATCAAGATCACTGTGTAATACTTTATCGGCCATGATATCGACTTATTCGTTACTAAAACTTCTAAACTCACTTTCACTTCCATAACTCGATTTAAGCCCCACCTTAGGCATCATTAACCCAAAATATCTTAATCCGTATATTTTGCTTGACAACTTTACAACAATAAGTTAGTTAAGTCGTTACGACGCGAATCTCTCGCGATATCACTCGCCTTAACTTAGATATAACTTGAGTATAAGTTGGATGATTTAATTAAATAAATGTGGGTTGTCATGGCTTACGATGCTCAGCGGCTGAAAGGCTCAACGGCTGAAAGGCTGAAGAAAGGCTTAGGGCTACAACTATTTAGCGGCGATAGTGCAAGATAAATGTCGCAGCCTGCTGGCTGAACTGCAGGGTTGAACGCGAGCGTGGCCAACATTAATGAAACATTTTTTGAAAAATGGCTATTTAGTTTAACTGGGTCATACAAAGTTGAAATTATGATTTACGTTAATATATCTCTAAATAACATTATTTCATCTAAACTAAACGTTTGTTATAGTTTCTGCTGGTCCGGTTACCGTCGGGTCCTTTGAACTAACCGACGGTCGTAGTATACACCAATATTTCGCCATGTTTAGGTCTCAAGGGGGTGAACCTATTTCGACAACCGAGCACGAATTCAGACTTCAATGGTAAATTCTCATTGGAAGTGCTCACAGTAGCACTGCCCGGCCTGAGTATCGTACCCAACGCCTTACTCAGGGGTATGTAATGCTGGCAGGACACGACTTAGATGCTGTTGGTGTCGATGTAAATACTGATTGTTTATTGTAAATTAAAAACTTTCTGCTGCTCTATCAAGTGTCATCCTTGTGGTTAATCCAGCGGCCGTAGCTGGGGGTGTAGCGCTGGACTTCAGTCATACTTCATAATGCCGGTCTAGCTGTGCTAATTAACACCAACACCAATGACCAACAAATCTGGACATATAACCATAAATTTTATTTACGGAGATAGTTGATAGTCAAGTTTATTTGAATTAGTGACTAAATTGTATAAGGCTAGCTTTTCCCTTGGGGACGAATTTCTTAATTTATTAGTAAGCTAGCTTTTTGAGTTATTTCAATTTATTCGTATTGTGATGAACAAAATCATTACTCTAATTCAATATATTTTAATTGGTCATACCTCCAGTGGAAACTCCACTGGAGGTCCACTTTTATGATGAGTGTAAAATTATGCTGTATGGTAACAAGTTCTACAGAAGAGATGGAGAACGGTTTGCACAATGCTACATTGAAGAAAAGATAAGATAAGATATTTTTATTTGCTTAAACATGTGTACACATACATGAAATAGTACAAAAAAAACATGCATGCAGGATAACAAAAAAAAAAACGGTCCCGACATGTTTGCCACATCATATGGCGTGCAAATATTATGTTTATGTTAAAAAAAATATATTAAAATTTAAAATCATGGTAGCAACAAAATAATTATGTGAATAACAGAAAAAAATATATAAGAATGTCAGAACAGTAATGGAATTTAAATAATTTCAAATCTTTATAAAAAATATTGGTCAATTAATGTCAAAATAACAAAGCAATTTATTATGTCAAAGTTAAGGCTTACACTATTTAATTGTATTTTTATTGATGTCAGAAATTAAAAAAAAATGAATAATATACAAACTTATATATAAAAATCATAAAAAAATAATGTTAAGTTCATGTATCAAGTATTTTTTCTTCAAGAAACTCTGAAATTTTATAGTAGGCTTTACCAACGAGAAATTTCTTTAGATGCCTTTTAAAAAGATTAATGGTTAGCAGTTTAATTGCTTCTGGTAAATGATCATAAATCATTGGAGCCATACAGAAAATACTGTTGCCCATCAGTGCTGTTCTGGATTGTCTTGAACACAACATATTGGCGTGCCGTCGACTGCGGTCATTTCTGTCTGATAACTTAGGAAATAGTTTTGGGTTGCTTTTTACAAATACTGCAGCTTCGAAAATGTACAGACAGGGTAACGTCAATATTTTACATTTAATAAAAAAAGGCTTACAAGTGTCTGTGCATTTTAGCCCAAACATTGACCTGATGCATCTTTTTTGGGTCTTAAAAATGAGCTCCTTATTTATTGAGTTGCCCCAAAAAATAACTCCGTATCTAAGTAAAGAACTAGCCATGCCATGGTATGCAGTAACAATAGCATCTACTCCTGTGATAGGTGCAAGTTAATATAAAGCATAATATGCTGATTTGCTAAGTCTCTTTGCTAAATCTAATGTATGTGCTTTCCAGTCCAGTCGCTGGTCTATGGTTAATCCTAGGAATTTAGAAGTGCTCACTTGATTAATTCGTTTACTATCATAATAAATATACAAAGGTAAATTTTTGCGTTGGTTGAAAGTCATTAATTTGGTTTTGTCAATATTTATCTTAAGATTATTGTTATTTAGCCATTTTATAATTGAATCTATAGTATTAGTAATGTCAGTATCATAAATTTCTTTGTCTTCACAGTCAATGGTAACTGTGCTGTCGTCGGCGAATAATGTCATCTGATGCTTTGTAACTTTTGGTAGGTCATTTATATATAATAAAAATAAAGGGGGACCAAGCACGCTGCCCTGTGGCACACCATATTTGATTGTTCTATCACGCGAACGATAGATCTTTTCGATCTTTGTTTTAGGATCTATTTGGGATATTTCCACATATTGTTTTCGGTTTTTTAGATATGTCTCAATAAGCTGTAGGATATTCCCTCTTACTCCGTAGGCCTCTAATTTATTAAGTAAGATATTATGATCTACGTAGTCAAAGGCTTGAGTCATATCACAGTAGATTGAACATACTGGTACATTGCGGTCAACATTAGCGATAACTGTATTGAGAAAGTCATAGATGGCCATATTAATGGTTTTATTTTTTCTAAAGCCTTTTTGTTCTTCAATTAAGATGTCATATTTTATTAAAAATTTATAAATTTGTTCATAAATGTATTTTTCACATATCTTTGAGAAAATAGGCACAAGTGCAATAGGTCTATAAGACTCAGTTTTATCCCTTTCGTTTTTTTTATATAATGGTTTTATTACTGCAGTTTTGAGTTTGGTCGGATTTATACCTCGCGTTATACTTAAATTAATTATGTGACTTAAATGGCCACTAATACTGTCTGAAACATATTTTATCGTTTCAGTGGCTATACCATCATTTCCTACACTCTTAGTGTTTTTTAAGGTTTCTATTATTTGTTTTATGTCATTTTCATGACTAGGAGCCATAAACATTGAGTTGTTGCATTTGGACATTTTTGAAGTAGTTTGTATGCCGGTTTTGCAAACAGGTTCAATTTTATCAATGAAAAAGTCATTGAAAATATTAGCTATGTCACGAGGTTTTGTTACAGTTTTATTTTCTATTTTAATGCTAGTAATAGTGTTTTTGGGTAATTTTGGTGTTGCCTGATTTATGATATCCCATGTTGCTTTTGATTTATTCGCTGCTGATTTTATTTTATACGTATTTTGTGCACGTTTAGTTAATTTAACTATACGTTTGTACGTAGTCGAATACGTTTTAAGCTTTATTTTATTTGCTTCATTGGGATTGAGACGGTAACGCCATAATAGTGCCCTCTTCTGGTTACTGCAGGCTCTAATTCCACGTGAGACCCATCGAGGTCGTTGGTGTACCTTTATTTTTATTTTATGCAATGGGAAACACAGATTATAAAACATTAAAAATGTTTCCAGAAATAGGTTATAAGCTTTATCTGGATTATCGGTTAGATATATATCTGAAAAAGAGGTGTTTTGTAGACATTCTCTAAACTTTTTCATATTTTCCAAACTAATGTCTCGTCGTTTTATATACCAATGATTTAGGCGGAAAGTTCTTTTTATGGGACACTTCAATATTTGACAGGTGTGATCTGATAAACCTAGTTCAATAACGTTAGCTTTACATTTATTGCCAAGATTGTGTGCAAAATTGTCAATGCATGTGTTACTTTTTAACCTGGTTGGTTGGTTGATTTCTAACTTCAAGTTAAAGTTAAGCAGCAGAGATTCTAGATCTAGGGATGTATTGCTACGTTTTAATATGTCAATATTGAAATCTCCGCATATTACAATATTTCTGTTTTTTTTCTTCGTTATTGACTGTAATATTTTTTCCAAGCGGTCAAAGAATGATGTCAAGTTATTCATTTTGGAATTCTATAGACACATATAACAATGGAGCATGATTGCGTTAATTCGATAGCACAACACTCAAATGAATTACTTATTGCTAGTTTATTTATGTCACGCAATTCTACCCATTGAAGTCCTTTTTTTACCAGAATACATGTTCCCCCACGTTTTGTTTCAGTTCTACTAAAACACGTAGCTAGATTGTAGTTAGGAATATCCAGAAAGTCTTCAAAGGTCAGCTATGGTGGCGGCTCGTTGATGGTTTGGGGCGGAATCAGCGCCACCGCCGACGGTAAGATAGGGTTTGTCTTCGTGTCTGGGCCTCATCTGCCTGAACTAACTAACTTCGACACATCGAACATTTTCTTACCTAACTAATGTTCCAAATTCAAATAAAATTTTCAATGTCATAGTTTAATATTTATACATTAGAAAACCTCATATTATTCACTGTTAAACGACATTTCACTTAAAATCTTAAATATACACAGTTTTCTGGTAATCCTCACAAAACATAAACAAGCAAGGTGTTTCGATTTTTCTGATGAGAAGTATTAAAAAATTGACTACCAAATTATACTATCAGAATTTCCAAATGACAGCTGTAATTATTGTACAGTGTATGAAATGATGAATTCGCTTTTACTCGTCCAAATAAATAGCCCAGTTGCCTAACTACACTCAGCTCACTAAGTATTAGTAAATCCCGGCTAAAGGCTTACCCGTTCAGCAAGGATACGGGGTCCGGGGGCCCGGGGGGCAACGTGAGCCGGGAGCTTGTAATTACGTAGCTATAGATACGGTCGTTACAACTACAATTTATTGTGCTAACTAGACCAGCATTTTAAAAAGGTTTTTTTAAACTTTGCCCCCCCACAAGGAGTATCTCTTGTAACGTGGGTGCGTGCACAAGCAGCCATACTCAGAATAAGGTCATACAAATATTTGTTCCGTACTTGTCCAAACAGCGACACGCAGCGCGCAGCTGTCCATCGCTCAGCCACTGCGCAAACCGCGCCAACCGTGCCGTCGGAATATACTGAACATAGCTCATGTAAGTATTGCCTCTGGGTAGATGCACACCAGTGTGCAGTACCTACCTACACGTACATATTATCTTGCAGGACTTCAAACCACAAATTCTTTCAAAACTTTAAATCTTTAATTTTTTTCTTTTGTTATAAATCAAATGTACAGCCTCCTTCTACCGTATGGAAATTATAAGCGTGATGTCATGTAATGTTATGTATGGTCCAAACAGAACCTAACTATTTATTTGGTCTAGTGTTTATTAGTTTTGCCGCTGACTGCCATTTCCGGGTCCTGGGACTGGTTCCCCGGTCTGTACATGAGTTTTCCATCAGAAATTTTGCAGTAACCGCCCAGTCGATGGGTTTGTGTCTAATCTACGGCTAAAGGCTCGCTGGTAGAACTGTACTAGCTAAATATGGATGTTTCTTTAATAGGGAAATATCTGCCCAAAGTTACGGATACTGGGTATTAACTGGTTCAAGACGTCATGAAGGTTTATAATTGGATTAACAGAAAACAATAGTTCAAAAAACAATTAAATCAATTGCTTGTTAGGTTTACCGATGTTTACAAACAGCTGTGTGCTGGGGGTGGCTCGCTGCACTGAACAATCGTCAACAACACTCCTCACGATACCATAGCGGTGGTTAACCGACAGCCGTAGGGTAGGTAAACAATCGTCGTCCCACCCGACCGGCCCGTCGTCGTCGTCGCGGTCGCGAACACCGGTCGGCCACTGACCCGCGCACAGAACGTCAACATATAATGCAAGTTCTGCACTTTGTGAACGAGCTTGTTTTGTTGTCATAGGTTACGTACATACGTTATGTGGTGATAGGTTTGCTCAATGCTATTAAATGGGGACGTTAGTCTGTTTACTGAAACTTTTCTGTTATCATGTTGATCGTTGGTATTCTTGCACGTCCGGTACACCTAAGTAAAGTCTCGCCCTCGGGCAGTGAATGATTAGACTATTTTGCTGCCATTACAAATACGTGCTTCCCTTTTTTATTCTTTTAAACTTATGTAACACAAATTGACACCTATAATCAGCGAAAGGTTAAGCAGAGGTGATCGGGATCGAAACAAGGACATCACGCTCAACAGTACTGACTGCGACCACTAGACTTACGACAATATCGTTATATATAATTAATTAATATCTGTTATCTGAAATCAAAGACTTCAAATAAATATGCACTGACCACTGGTTACAATTATAATTTAAATCACTATTTACATAAACAGGCTGATGATTGCTCAAACGTGGGCAATAAAAGTCCGGAATGAAATAAGTACTCGAAATTATGAGCAACTTTAACGAATTTTAGTAATAATCTATTTATTATCAGGCAAGTTGAGACAACTGATAGCTGTAGTATACATCGGTCCTTACTAGATTTTCTTTTTGTAGTATGATATTTGTCTTGAGTTACGCGACCAATATAATTAATGTATGGAGCAGCTAATATAATGTTAGCGCCTTCATGGCCGGTCTCATAGTAGTCATAGTAAAACTAGACCACCCAGTATTCAGAAATATTATGTACTAGTTGTGAGGTTGTGGTCGCGTCAGGTGGCTGCTCCCGTTACCGGCACAAGGTCGGTCAGCTCATTCACAGCATTATGTGTCGCCGGTCGTATTCAACTACCACATTCATCCAGTACAACGGGATAAAGATACCCCCTTGTACCCACTAGGTACTCTTATATTGCAGTGTTTAGCGAACGAACACCTATACAGTGTGTTCAAGTTTGAAATAATGAAAAGGCCGGAAGTTAGTAACAATTATTGTATACATTTTTCTTGTCTTGTCGACTGTGTGGTCATAAATTATTAAATAAATAAATGAACAAGTTAAAGACACGTTTCGCTCGTAAGCGGCTCCAAAATGTCCTTGAACTTTTGGTTTCGTCACAATAAATACCAAGAAGTTCTGGTCATCTGCTAGGTATAATATTATTTGATTTGATTTTGTCAAATTGATAAGATCGTTTAACGATTCATTCATGCTTATCCTTATGGGTCTGCTGTTGTTCTAAAGAGATACCGCAGCCGCAGCCCCGGAACACACAGGGCAAAAGATTAAACATGGATGGGTGTTAGCCAGAGTACAGGCTTTTTTGGGTCAAATACAGCCCGTTAACCTTTATGGACTTTTTTAGCTTCCAAAACGTTGTACGAGTCAGTTACCATCCTTACCATTCCTTACTAATATTATAAAAGCGAAAGTGAGTTTGTTTGTTTGTTTATTACGTTTTCACGCCTAAATGGCTAAACCGTTTTTTATGAATTTTGGTACAGAGATAGTTGGGACCCTGGAGACGGACATAGGCTATTTTTCTTAAAAAAAGATTGATATTCATATATCAATCTTTTTTTGGGAGAAAGAGGGAAGAAAAGGGAAAACTTAGCATTGCTATTACAATAAATAAGGCGCAAGGGCAAAAACTACAGGTAGCAGGTACTGTAAATCAGGAAAGGGGAACTGTGTTACCCTGAATTTAATGCGTGCGAAGCCGCGGGCAAAAGCTAGTATCTAATAAATTCGCTATTAACATATACAGAATAAGAGCAGCCGCCACCATTCTACCTCCGCGCTCTATAACTCAGAAAGTGCAACCATCTGGGCCCATTGTGTGCAGATGGCTCAGTTCACAATGGACCACGATGGACAATAGTTTTCATTAAGCGTCACCCAGTCTTCAATCCGAATACAACAGATCAAGTGGCTGATTGATAACTCGATACTAATTGGAGTTCTGTAGCGATTGTAGAATGTTTAATAACAACAAAATAAAAAGGTGTTGGAATGTTCCGGCCATCGGATACTTTACCGAAGTGTTCGAGTTGTGGGATGTTTTTACTTGGTACGTTGGAACGAGAGCAGGCTTGTTAACATATATGTACCTACGGTAGGTACGATTAGGTAGATTTATTTTGGTTTTGATTTCTGGGGATACAGTCGCAATAATGTCGCAGCTTCGTCAGTTGTTTGGTAATCGATGAAGGCGTTATTATTTGATATTGCATACATATTATTGGACGCAGTTTTTAACACTCTCTTGTTGATTTACCTACAACTATGTATAAAATCTCACAAGTAAATATAGGTCACTTCGGTTTCCGATTGAGATGACATTTTGAACACATGTTTATTTTCTTACAAGGTATGACAAAGTGTGGTCAGCTAAGTCAGGTTATTCTAATCTTTCAATTATTGTGCTCACGCGCAAAATAACCGGTGATAAAGTAGGTATAACATGCGTACACAAAAAGTTTTGAAATGACTGGCACAAATACCTACGTTCGTATATGGCAAATTAGCTCTAGAAAGTTCATAAAGTACATCGAATTTCAGAGCATCCTGATGCAATTGTTTAAACTAGAAAAACCCATTTTCTATAAAAACAAACATTCTTCTAATCTTGGACTAAACTCTTCTAATTTCAACAGTTAAGTTCAATACTAACTACGGATTATCTTCGGTGTGGGTTCTTGTATAAGTTCGATACTTGTAGGTATGTACTCCGCGGCGCGTTAAGCGGGGTGCGCGGGGGGGGGGGGGGGGAGAACAGTCGCTTTTCATTTGTTTTCCTCCTTGGTACTTCAGTCCTACGACTCAGCGAATGTTTCCTTTTCATTATTAACGTCAATATTGTACCAAGATTTGTTTTCTTTAAGGTTACCTATTTATGAATGGCACTGGAGTCTTTAAAAACTATTCTATCGTAATTTAATCTTCTGTAAGCTTGCTTAGGGGAGAGTCCTACAGTACCGTCACCTTAAGGTTTATCTTCAAAAAAATCAAAATTCTCAAGGTTACATGATCAAACCTCCTGATTTATTTACAAGAACTATATTGTGCTATTAATAAAAATAACCAAACACCAAATCGTTTAGAAATAATCAGCTTTATTATTGCAATACTAAGACTAGGAAAAATCAGACTAAAAAAAATGGCCTTCAGTACCGGCCAGTAAGAATGTAGCCATTTAGACAATACAATAATCGCAAATGTACTGATTGGATAGCTCCGATATATTTACACAAGCCTCATGGACTCAAATTTTACAGTTTCCGCACTGTACCCAATCTTCTTCATGACATTCAGCGCACAAAGGGCAAACTGTTTCTTCTTCATTCGGTCTGTGAGTAGGAGGTAGGTTTTCGTTTGTATTTTTCTTTGTTTTCTTACTAACATCTCTTCCTGACAGTAACCTCTTACCTTTTCTATTACCACCTTTTCCTGAAACCTTAGTTTTCTTATTATTATCTTCATAAAAAAAATATCTCGCTTATGTGATTCTAATTTTTTCTAATAATAATTGTCTATTTTTTTTTTCCAATATTTCTTCATGTTCAGGACAAAAAGTATTGTGAAAACGACCCATAACTTGTGCAATGGACATCTCTTCATTATTTTTAATAGGACTAATTCTGTCATTCAGCGTAGTTCGGGGTACCTGATAGCGTTCTGCGTTCTTTTCTACAGCTTTATGCATATCTGCCGGGTCCCAAGCGCCCTTTTTTGCCTCGTCTGACCATCATTTGTATATTTTGGCATTTTTGTGTATCTGTAAGTAATGCAAACCTTTTAAAACTAATTTAAGGAATGGCCGGTACTGCAGGACAGCGTACTGACCGGCACTGGAGGAAACGAAAAAAAAACAAAAAAACGATTTCAGATGAAAACAAACGTACAAAGGTTGAAATAATATTCGGTTTCTAATAGCCATATAAGCATACTAAACTTACCAGGAGTTATTTGTTTTAAATTGAATCCCTGAACTTCGAAAATCACCAACAGAACTTTAATTGCGTAGCGTACATTCATCGCGCGCAACAGAAATCTTTGCACTGACAGTAATCCGGTCGCGACAGCTCGACGCCGCGCGGGGCATATACTTACACGAGCGTACCGCACTTTAAAGCGTAAAACTATCAGTGCCATCTATTATAGAATTAGAGAACTTGCAACTGGCCGGTACTGGATGCTGGCCGGTACTGTAGGACTCTCCCCTACGTGTAGTGGGGCGGAGATCGACAGATTTCTCTTGTTGAATTTGTGTATTGGTCGGAAATTGTTCTGCTAGAACTAATTGAAATAAATTATTTGAGTTTGAGGACATCCTATGAATTACCATGGTCTATCAGAGTGTATAAACCAGTTAAGGTAAAAAAGAGTAAATACGCGCTAAAGTTTAGCCTACAAAACACTTTTCATCAATTTAATCTGTTGATGTCATCATGTTACTAAACTTTTAAAATTAAACGCCACGATCAGACGTTATTAGGTTCATGGAATTAATCATTAAAAGAAGCTTCCTTTGAACTTCAATTTAAATTGTAATTTCCTTCGCAACTGTCATTATTACAACGCGAACACACTCATTCTTTCACAAAATTAATCACAGGAAATGCTTGGAGTCTCCCATTCACCGCAAATGGATTCAAATAGTATTAAACGAGAATTTTCCCATTAATAAAACACGTCCCTGTTAACCGTAGAGGGTGGGCAGACAAAGCGCGCTCGTTATTTGAGTGAAATAAAATTGAATTAGTCGAGTTCGGCACAAGGCGACGCCATTGCTCTGTGCTTGTCATCGTGTGAGAGGTGTAAACAATAAAATTGAGTTAAAATTACTTTAGACGTGCTTGTAGTTGCGAGCTGAACTGAATAACATAGAAGAGTTAGGTACGCTCGTTGTTTAAGAATCAGTTCTTTGAGCATAAAACCAAAAAATATATATTAAGTGCATCAGGTCTTGTTCTATTACGAAGAATAGCAATGAGCCAGGTGGCTAACGATTTGAAAGCGTTTCTTATTTCTATAATACGACGATTTATACGATTTACAGGACTGATATAAGCACATATGACTAAGTTTATCATTAGTTTATGTCTGTCCAATATATCTTTGACTTTTCGTTGATTTAATGTCACTTTGCCTTGCCGCCGCCGCCGCGCCGCGCCGCTTGGACGAATATCCGTTCAGTAGCCACCCTTCCTCTAACGTTACTCCCGACCCAATTCGTCAGCAGATGAGCACATCCTCAGTTTTTGTCATTTGCATACCCGCCAGGAAACTTTCCTAAATTCATGTAAAAAACAATGTTATTATAGCGACGATCACCGCGTCACGCCTCACCGTGGACTCTCGTCTGACACTCGTGTACAAATAAAACAGTCTGGCTTCCCAAATAGAAGTTTTGATTAAAAACAATATTACTTCACCGTTTCTTGTGAAATTTAGAATTTAGCAGAACGGTTTGTAAATCAGTGGCACATATGAGCCGTCGTTTTAAGTGCCCATCACTGCCAATATGTCACATAAAATATTTTGATTCTGCTCATTCCGAAGTTGACCACATCCCAAATAGTTGTCAATTATTTACTTTTAATTTGTTTGCTTCTGTATTACTGCTTTGAAATTTGAATTCTCGTTGATTGCATTATATTATTATAATGTAGTTTATACTGAAGACAGAAAGGTATGAGTCTCCAAAGTAACATACTGTATCACATCAAGTAGGCCGTTTCTATGTCACGTCGAGTTTCAGAAAAAGTTCGTGATAGTAGATCGTTGTCTCTGTCACTCATGACTCTCTCGGTCCCTTTCTAAAGCTCGATCATGTCGACGTGTCTCATCAACTACGGGACCACGGAGTTGATGAGACACGTCGACTACACAAATTGTTTGAGAACACAATGTAGACTTACAAATTGAGTAGAAACTGTTTCGTTGTTAGACACATCTCTTGTTACTAACTTCGTTCCGATTTGTGTCGCTATCAATAATACATTAGGGTGAATATCCCAGGCGCTAATTTTACGTGTCCACGTTGAGAATCATGGTGTAAAATGATGGGATTTTTCTTAATTTTTTTTCTAGTGAACTACTTAACTTATTCCACTTAGGGCCACATTTTTTTTTTAAATAGGCTTACCTATGGAGGCTAGGAAAAATAAATAACTTTAAAATTCAAGTTTGGTGGCTTGTCCTAGCTCCATTTTTTGATATAAATGTATTTACCAAAGGAACAATTTAAAGTGAAGTTAAAAACAAATTATTTCATTGGTAAATGCATATGACACACTATCTAAAAACATCTAAATCATATTATAAAATTGATGTTAAAAGCACAGGATACTCGATTCAAGTTTGTCCTAGCAAAAATCATAATTTTGGTAGCACTTTTTCAATTTACATTATCATGAAGATTCGTGCGTGTGCGATCAATCGCTTTTTATGTTCTGTATTTCTCAGTCGTGCGCGGGAAGTGGCGCGTAACAGGTCTGTGCTTAGTGCTGTAATTGCTCGCCAAAAACAAAGTATTCATCTTGGGTCGAACAGGGGACAAGAATTTGTCAATTTTGGTGGATCGATTTGCTGGTGATTTTTTAGTGTTTTAATAGTAAGCTACGTATTGTAGGTAGTGATTTGGGTAACTTATTTATCAGTGATATTTATTCTTTTGTATCTTAATAACTGTATTTTTTAAGATTTTTTTTATGCCTGGTTTCAATTTTGGTGGTTCAATTTTGGTGGCTTTGGTGGCGATTTTCACCACCAAAATTGAAAATAAGCCACCAAAATTTAAGTATGTACTGTTTATATATTATTTGTATATATAAAGACAGTTTTTCACTACACATTGTTCATTTATATGTATACGTTACTATTCTATTTGTTTCTGTTCTGTTTGTTCTATTTATTAAAGTGCACATACCATGCTATTTTTCTGCACTACTGTAAGGTTGACTGGCAATGGCTACTGAGACTGTACACCTCTCGGTTATGGAAGGTCTTCGCGTTAAATAGGCCTCGACCCCCGCACTTCCGAGGGATGTACAGTCTGATTACCGATGATCTTGGGTGATGCATCCGGTTTGCGTTTAGCAGTGTATGGACTCTCCTATCCAGGGCATCAAGTTTAGTCTTAGTCCATTTAAGTATGCCGAAAGAGTAGGTACATTAAAACCGTATTATAATTAGTATTATTATCGTTTATTTATTTGTATACATATTTTTTTTATTTTTACATATTTCTTATCAAAAACATATAAAATAGTAGCCCACCGGTATCGGGAACAGTGTCCAAGCTACCGGCAGTCAAGGCTCCAGAGAAAGGAACCTCCTACCAATACGAGCCCTGTCCAGGAGTACCGCTTTCTGTATCAAGCCCTTGATCCAGCTGCCCAACGAGAGCCTTCTCAGGTGTTGGTCGAGGCTCTTGGCAATTAAGCCATTGGCTGTAACGACTATCGGCACAATGATCGCTGAGTCCACGTCCCACATGTCGACAACCTCGCGAGCCAAGTCAATATACTTGATTTGTTTATCTTTTTCGGCTTCCACAAGGTTCTCGTCATGTGGGACCGTTATGTCAACAATCATTGCGCGCCGCTCTGATCGATCCACCACCACATCAGGTTTATTTGCTGCAATAGTCCTGTCAGTGATGATGGATCGATCCCTATACAATTACGTGTACAATTATAAATACTTATTTAAGTATTAATTATTTTAATATTACATGTTTTTTTGTAATAAAGACGAGAGAAGGTTCATGTTTAAAAACTATAATATCTTTTCTTTATATATTTTACGGTTTAATATTGTTATTTAATCATGTTTTATTTTAGAGTTCATTATGTTTTAGTTTCTTAGTTTTGCTGAGAAAAAATTTGTAGTATGGCAGGTAATTTTGTTCAAAATAAAAAGTTTTTTTTTAAGTCTACCCTCATAGTTCTCATTACGAGTTCATCAGATAAATAATAAATATTGTGGTAAGAAAGTATGGCAAGGCAAGGAGCTTCACGGGCGCTTTTACCGGGCTCTTCATGGGCCCGATGTAAATTTTCTAGCATCCGTATCCTGGCTACGATTCAGCGACCTTTTTGGGGAAACTGTAGATTTTGTCGGTGCGATTATGGACGAAGTTATATTGACGAACAACTACCGGAAATATATTATGAAGGATGGGACGGTTGATGTGTGTCGGGCATGCCACCATGTCACCCATCCGGGTGAGTCCATCGGGCATATTATTTCTGGTTGTTCTCGTCTAGCTAACGGCGAGTACTTGCATAGGCACAACCAAGTAGCTAGGATTATTCATCAGCAACTTGCCTTGAAATATAACCTTGTGGAATCTGAGGTACCGTACTACAAGTATGTGCCCGACCCAGTTCTCGAGAAAGACCATGTCACGCTGTACTGGGATCGGTCTGTCATTACTGACAGGACTATTGTCGCCAATAAGCCTGACATAGTGGTGATAAGATGTAATCACCCCGCATGACGAGAACCTCGTGAAAGCTGAGAAAGAAAAACAACTAAAATATCTCGACTTGGCACACGAGGTTGTTGACATGTGGAATGTGAACTCGGCTTTCATTGTGCCGATTGTCGTAACGGCCAATGGCTTGATTGCCAAGAGCCTCGACGAACATCTGTCGAAGCTCTCCTTAGGCGGTTGGATCAAGGGCCTGATTCTGAAGGCAGTTCACCTCGATACGGCTTGTATTGTGAGGAGGTTCCTGTCTCTGGAACTCTAACCACCGGTAGCTTCGACCCTGTTCCCGATACCGGTGGGCTACTATTTTTTGTATTTTTAAATGTTTCTTTTTTATTTTCTGTTTTTATTTAGAAATATTTAAAAAAAATATTAAAATGTATTTAACTGAATAAACGAAATATTATTATAACAAGACTGAGTTTTATTAACTGATGGAGTTTTTTGGTCATTGAGCTTTATTAGTGAGATTTAAGTTTGTGACAAAAACTGATTTTTAATGTATTGTTTTAAGCACTTTCAATTTTGGTGGACCAATATCAATTTTGGTGGTCAACTTTCAATTTTGGTGGACAATTTTCAATTTTGGTGGCTACACTAATCTTTGAACTCAAATATCTCAAAAAGTTACCAAGATATTTTCGGACCTCGTGAAGATTCCTAAAGCTTGAACCTTCTATTTTTGTCCTAGGTCAATAGTTTCACGAAAAGTTAAGAAAAAATTTTGCCACCAAAATTGACAAAAATATGGACTTGTTGATATTCACCCATTAATGACATAGAATTATTGTTAGTGAGTCCATTCTCAGTATCGTCACATAGCAAAAACTTTGACACGGTACACCCAAACTATAACGACAAAGTACACAGCAAAATGTCCTTTAAATTATGTCAATATAATAATGTTTGAATACAACAACATCTGATAGTCCATTAAATAACGTAAACAAACAAAAATATTATCCTTGACGGCTTGACGAACGACTCGGAAGTTACCAGGTACGTAAACAAAACACAACTCACTCAAAGTTCAAACAACTGCTACCGACAATAGGTATCTAATTACTATCAAACTAATTTGGTTAGTTAATTAATATACAATCATAAAATACTAAACGATTTATACCTTTTAGAGTATTGACTTCGTAATAGGTTATTGATATAAGTATTATGTCATTAGGCCAAGGGCCAAGGTTGAAGGAACACGTTCAAACAAATGGTTCTGCAGACGCCATGTTGATTAGCTAGAAATTATAGCAGTTTGTACAAAATAGCTAAAGGGTCATGTTACATGTTTTAAGTCGACAAAACATTCAAAAACCTCACGAGGCCGAGGTCCCAAGTTAGTCAAAGGATAAAGTAACCTTTGTGATTAAAATTTCTGTAGAAAAAATATCAATTGCCGTAATTGAACCCGAAGTAAAAAACTTGTTCACTCAGCGAGTCGGTATATGGAAAAAAAAGTAATTATTGAGCAAAAACTTAGCAATTTAATAAACGTGTAACACATGAATAGAGTTTAATAGGCTTTTTTGATTAATTTAACAAATATTCATGTGGGGATTCCCATCGTGAAGAATTATATAACTGTATTTGATATGTCAGTCGTTTTGGTTATCTCCGCCAGCTCCGATGTTCGGTATCTCGGTTCGTTTGTGCAAAGAGATGGCGATATAGATTGGACTGTTAAGCACATAATTAAATACTGCATGGGTGAATGGCAAGGGATGAATAAAAGGCAATTGCATGAGTATGAAATGAAAATGCTAACGGAGAATATGTGTGGTGGTTTCTTGATCTGCGTTGCCTTTTCCATATTGTGTTGGGGTCCGCTTCCAGTCTTACCGATTGCAGCTGGATATCGCTGTCAGTCCGTGGTATGTCACCTGGTTGTAAAAGCATTTTAAGGGTGTAGAGAACGGGGTGTAAAGTTCTTCTTGCCCCCTAGAAACCTTCCTGTCCTTTCGTAAAACGGATGTGTCGGGTGTATTAGGAAAGGACCTAGTCTAGTCTAGTCTTATGTCGCGGGTAGTTCTTCATTTATGTCATAGATGGCGCTGTAGTATTCATAACTGAATGTACTGCCGATTATAAAACCGTTTCATCTCATATTAGTACCTACCGTTATCTGCTGCAGAATAATTTTCAGAAATCAGCTGGCTAATCACAATTCAGATTGCTTTCGCCTTTGTTTTTGTTGTATATTCATACTCTTTTATTCAAAAAGTTATGGTTATAAGGTCTTTACTCTATACTTGTCATGTTCTTTAACTTTTCAATAAAGCCAGTTTAATATGCTCCTGCATTATATTTTCTTATAATATTTATATCCTTCCAACACGTTATCAGCACGAATTATAAGGTGTTATATGATGGCAGGGAATAGTATGAGTTTTCACGGTATTCAAATGTTAAAAAACCGAGATGGATACCCAACCTGGAAGTTCAAAATGCGGATGCTTCTCATTCATGAGGAGCTGTGGACGTCCATCACTGGGTATGATGATTCTGATAAAACGGCGGAAGATGTGCGCTCTCGTAATGACCAAAAGGCGTTGTCAAAAATATGCCTTACGGTTGACGAAGCAGCAATTTCGCATGTGAGAAATGCAAAAAACGCCAAGGACGCTTAGAGTGCTTTACAAAAAGCTTATGAAGATAAAGGTATGGGTCGTAGGCTATCACTAGAGCGTAGACTTTACAAATATGCCTTAATCGATTTCCAAGATATAGAATCGTATCGTATATCAACGCCATTATGAGCACTGCTCAAGATCTTGAAGATATTGGTAAGAAGATCGATGATGGATCTGTGGCTGCGATAATTCTCGGAGGTTTGACATCACGATATGAACCGTTGATAATGGCTTTAGAGAATTCTAATGTTGAAGTAACCAGCGAGTTGGTTAAGGCGAAGCTGTTAAACGAGCTTTCCAAGGACCCTCACCAAGACCAGGTGGCTGCGCTACGTTCAACAGGTTCTACTAGCAAAAAGAACAAGCCTATAATCTGCTTTAAATGTAGAGAACCAGGACAGGACACAAAAGCCCCCAATGTCCCAATAAGAAGAATAAAAAAGAGGCTTTGAGTGTGTCGGCAAAGGTTTCCAAAGGTACAGATTGCCATCATCATAAGGAGGTGGAACAGGCTGTTTTAAAGGAAGTGGCTCTCTCTGCGCCAGCTGCAATTGAAATTCAAAATTCAAAATCATTTTATTTGTGTAACATAGGTAGTGAATACAGTTCTTAAATAATGTTTATTAGGTCGCTATGTCATGCCAGAGGCGTACAAATATGGTTGCATGCGAATATAATATTAGTCATGCGAGAGGTAAGTACCTACATATTATTGGGTAGTTATGTCAACATTAATATAATTGTCATAAATAAATAAAAAATAAATTACAAATGTCACAATATGGTATCATTTCTACAATGTCAATGCATGATTAAAAAGTAGCTACAGTCAAATAAAAATAAAATAATATTAATAAGCCTACATTAATTTATCATTCAAAAATTCATCAGTCGTATAATAGCATTTTTCGATTAATAATTGTTTTAATTTATTTTTGAATTGCGTAATATTAGATTTTTTTATGACCTCTGGTAGTTTATTGTAGATGCGTGGAGCCATACCCAGAACGCTATTTTGCACTAAGGCAGTCTTACAACGCTGATTTCTTAAAGTGTTTGCGTACTGGCTACGAATCGCCACATCTCGGAACGTCGACACTGTTTCAAATAACCTCATGTTTGTTTTGACGAAAACACTAATTTCAAAAATATATAATGAAGGTAAGGTAAGTATTTTCAGCGATTTAAAAAAAGGTACACAGCTATCATCAATTCTTAGACCACACATTGATCTGATGCATCTTTTTTGTGCCTTAAAAACGATATTTTTGTCAGTAGAATTGCCCCAAAAAATAATGCCATATCGCAAAATTGAGGCTACTAAGCCATGATATGCAACCAATAGCGCTTCCATATTTATTTTTCTACCAATTTGGAAAAGTGCGTATGCTGATATATGAAGGATGGATTATTGATTCCGGTGCAACAATTCACATGACTCCGCATCGCGAGTGGTTCAGCAGTTATCGGCCTGTACAGGGTGAAACGATTACTGTGGCAAATGGTCAAAAAGTGGCGGCTGTTGGAATTGGTGATGTATCAATAGATACAGGTACTTTGGCGAACAAGATAGAGAATGTAGTTCACGTTCCTGATTTAAACTGTAACTTACTTTCAGTTGATAAAATAGTAAAGAAAGGTTACTCTGTAGTTTTCAATAAAAAGGGCTGTACAATTTATGACACAAAATGTGATATTGTAAATAGTAAAAATGTTTTAGCGTATGGTTCTGAATGTAATGGGCTGTATACTTTGAATTGTTCAATTAATATGTTCAATAATGTTTCAGCTAAACTTGTGCACTCTAATTGTACCAACTTCCAGCTTTGGCATAAGAGGTTAGGACATTTATGTCGTATAAGCATGGATCTACTAAGAAAAGGTCAGGCTATCGGCGTAGAGTACACGGAGGTTGACAAGGAACCATGCATACCCTGCATAGAGGGTAAGCAGGCTAGAAAGCCATTCAAAAGTTTGAAATATAGGAAAGCTACGTCACCACTTCAATTGGTTCATACCGATATTTGTGGACCTTTTTCTACTAATTCGTTTACAGGTAATAAGTATTTTATTATTTTTGTAGACTGAAAGAAATAAAATACACAAAAATATAACGTGTATATACACGTTATATTTTTGTGTATTTTATTTCTTCTAAAACGGAAGTGAAAACCAAGTTTTGTTCTTTTCGAGAGACAGTTTGGTGGCAAGATTAAGGCTATGCGGTCGGACAATGGCACTGAATTCATGAATAAGGAATTGATGGATTATATTCAGTCTATTGGTATCGCGTGGCAAACGACTGCGCCTTACAGCCCTCAACAGAATGGGGTAAGTGAACGGTGTAATCGTAGTTTAGTAGAAAAGGCTCGCTCACTGTTGTCACATGGCTCACTATCAAAAGGCTATTGGCAGGACGCAGTGGAGACAAGCGTCTACTTAAAAAATCGAGCACCACACCGCGCGATTAACGGTAAAACTCCATTTGAAATGTGGTTTCATGAAAAACCAGATCTGTCTCACCTGAAGGTTTTTGGATGCAGAGCACTTGTTCATGTTCCATCAAGCCAGAGATGTAAGTTGGACATGAAAGCTGAAGAACAGATTTTTGTAGGGTATTCAGAAGATCCTCATACGTATTTTTTCCGGAATGCGATAACTCCTAGACGGTTATTGAAGTCAAGAGATGTTACATTTTTTGAAAATAACTTTACTGGGCTGAAGGATAATATTGAGAATATTGATACTGTCAACTCTGATATTGTCAATTTGCTTTCACAGTCACCATCGGCAGCAGTGCCAAGACAAGAAGTACTTCCCTCCTCTTCACCTGGGAGTAGCGAGGTGGATGTTCCTGATGTTCCTAGCATGGATACTTCTTTCGTGGATGCTGAGGATACTGGTGTTGAAAACAGTGAAGCAGTCGATACAGAGGTCAACAATGT
Source organism: Ochropleura plecta (assembly GCA_905475445.1). NCBI lineage: Eukaryota > Metazoa > Arthropoda > Insecta > Lepidoptera > Noctuidae > Ochropleura > Ochropleura plecta. The sequence goes on along the minus strand of FR997738.1, from coordinate 20,386,611 downwards.
TGATGATCAACAATCTAGACGATATCCTTCGAGAATTCGCAAACCACCGGATTATTTTTCATATAAAACATTGCTAGATGATGGATGCGACGATCCAAACAGTTATCGGGCTGCGATTAACAGCGACGAAAAAGATAACTGGTTTTTAGCAATGAAAGACGAGTATGATGCCTTAGTCAGAAAGGGCACGTGGGTTTTGGTAGATAAACCAAAAGGTAAAACTTGTATTCCTAGCAAGTGGGTTTTCAAGTTGAAGCGAGATGCGAACGGTGATGTTGTTAGACATAAAGCACGCCTAGTAGCAAAAGGTTTCTGACAGCGAGAAGGTGTCGACTATCATGAAACATTTTCTCCGGTTGTGCGTAACTCATCTTTGCGAACTTTGTTAGCTCTTGCAGTGCAGGAAGATTATAAGGTTCGGCCTAAGGATGTGGACACAGCTTTTCTGAACGGAGATATAGATGAAGAAATCTTCATGACACAGCCAGAAGGTTTTGTAAAGGAAGGCGATGATTCGAAAGTTTGTTTATTGAAACGGTCTCTTTATGGGTTGAAGCAAGCACCAAGAGCCTGGAATACAAAGTTAAAACAGACTTTGTCAGTTCTTGGTTTTATGCCGACATCTGAACCATGTATTTTCAAAAACAATTCGTACTCGGACTCCTTGGTTCTTGCTGTTTACGTCGATGACCTCTTAATTTTGTATAAAAAAGAAATTACGTTTGACAATTTCAAATGTCAATTTGTAAAATATTTTTATCAAAAGATCTTGGACAAATTAATTTCTTTACGGGGATAAATATTCATCATAATAAGGATGGGATGAAATTATCTCAAAGCACATATATTGATAAGTTGCTCAAGAAATTTAATATGCCAGATTGTAAGGATGTGTCTACACCTCTGCTCAAGAAAACTCTTCAACCTGGAGTAGGTGAGTGTGAGCATCCATACAGGGAGTTGATAGGATGTCTCATGTTTTTGGCTGTAAATACAAGGCCAGACATCGCATATACAGTGAGTTACTTAAGTCAATTTAACTCAAAATTTGATCAGTCACATTGGAATGTTGCCAAACGATGTCTTCGTTACCTGAAAGCAACAAAAGATTGTGGTATTACATACGACAAAAAACAAGGTAATACAACAACTTTGACGGGGTTTTCAGATGCAGACTGGGCAAATTGTCTAACTGATAGAAGATCATACACTGGGTTTTATTTTGAACTTGCAGGCGGCCCTATTTCGTGGGAAGCTAAGAAACAGCCCACAGTGGCTTTGTCGTCCGCTGAAGCCGAATATATGGCGTTGGCTACAGCAGTAAAGGATGCGTGCTTTTTAAAACGATTGATATCCGATATAACAGGTAGGACTCCTAACATAGTTTTGTATACGGATAGTCAGAGTGCACAGGTTTTTTATGTTATTGTATTATGAATGCCATGGGATTAACTTTTTGAGGGGGCATGTTGTATATTCATACTCTTTTAGTCAAAAAGTTATGGTTATAAGGTCTTTACTCTATACTTGTCATGTTCTTTAACTTTTCAATAAAGCCAGTTTAATATGCTCCTGCATTATATTTTCTTATAATATTTATATCCTTCCAACAGTTTTCAATCAAATCAATCTAATTGTTGTGTCGCAATAAAGAATAATTAATCAATATGCTCAAGAACGTGCGAAGTTTTTGTGCAGATTTCTCGGAATATGAGCCAATCAATTATAATATGTAGAAGGCCGTGAGTGTTGATAACATTTTGAATGTTGGTGTAGTGGCTATGGCGCAAACGGGGCTGTTGTGCGTCGGGATCCAGGTTCAATTCAAGTGGTTTGTGCACAACAAAACAAACTGCAAACTGGCAGATATGAACACTCATATCTGCCAGTTTTATCATTTCTTCTATGAAACCTCGTTTTTTTTTACAGTGATAACCAGCAATACATGGCCCACAGCTAATGTACAAAAGTACACACTTTACATGGTTCAGTAATTATGTAATAGTAGTAAAGCAGTTCAGTTGCTAGTACACACGACGACACATGAACCTATACAAAACCAGTTTATGCTGCTCTCTCAACAACGGATCGTACACCATAGATTTCAAGTACAATGAGAGATCCGCATAAACTGGTTTTGTATAGGTTGATGTGTCGTCGTGTGTACATTTGTACTGATTTGATTGCACGATGACGTCACGATATCAACCATAGCATTCGATGATATCTTCATATTATATCCTATAATTATAATATTTACAGAAACTCATGCTATGGGTAAACTTAAATTCAATTCAACAAATGCAATCATTACTATTATTATTTATTAATAGTAATGATTGCATTTGTTGCTATTTGAATTTAAGTTTACCCATAGCATGAGTTTCTGTAAATATTAATATTATAAATGCGAATATTTGTGAACATACATGGGTGTATGTTTGTATGGATGTTTGTTACTCTTTCACGTCAAAACGGCTGAATGGATCTTGATGAAATTTGGCACAGAGATAGATTATAGTCTGGATTAACACATAGAATACTTTTTTTTCGTATAGTAATTAAAATTTTTTTTTTTTCGTTTAGACATTAATATTAGGAAATATAACAGGAAATTGAGTTCTTATGGAATACACATTTAGAGTGATGTATATTTTATTCAGACTTATTAATTTAGAATGGATTAGAATGTTATAATAATATTGTTAATCTAGGTGGTGAAGGAGCTCGTGGCTGAATATAAACTGCCGTCGATTAAGTTTAAGCCACGCTTGCCTAGGTTGCTCCGTGGATGGGGGACCGCCCGATACATACCGAGTTTCCTCCGTGTTTCAGAAAGCACGTTAAGTCCTTGATACCTGCTCTCATTTATCGATCTTTGACAGTCGTTACAGTCTTACCAAGGTATTAACCCAGTTGTTAAATGGCTTGTGGATGTCAGATAGGCAGTCGCTCCATGTAAAATACTGATAGTCAGCTGAACCCGGTAAGACTGGAAGCCAGCCCCAATATAGATGCCGTGTAGCCTGTGGTGGTGACAAATAAAGATGTTAAACATTTTAAGATAGTTGTGTTGTTACAAAGAACATAAATGAAAGACTAAAATATAATATATAAAATTCTATTATATAATAACACATTTACCTATTGATTATGGACCAACATTGATAAAATATACTAAAGACCATTTTTTTTTATTCCAACCCATTAAAATCCACCCATGTTCCTTCTTTTGCCCTTTATGTTCCGGGGCTGCGGTATCTCTTTCGAACAACTGTAACAGTGTGACCTTGGGAGTCGATTTTGTGCAGGTTATCGATATTTTCCCAGTGAGTGTGACTGCGTACCTACGCGGAAGTAATTCTTCACTACTTCCCACAAATAAAGTCAGCACAAAGAGCTTTCTCTTCCCCCAACTCTCTCAAGGTGAACACGCTTACACGCCGCCTCCAAAGTTTTAGCCATTTATGAAGTTTAAATAATACATAGATAGGTTATCATATTGTAGGGTTTAACAAATTATATGGACGTTAATAAATAAACAACCACAAATTTAACCTTATGATGGACTGTACGACCATAAATAACAAGTGTAGTGTTGATTACTAAAGAACTTTTTTCACTAGTGCAGTTATTGCTTACTTGCGCGTTTGGCCAGTCACAACGCTTCAACTCAAACGCTGTATCTCTCGCACTGTCGGCAAAAATCCTGTAAATGTTGCATAAATCTATATCTACGATAGAATATGCACCCTAACATAAGTAAATATATGAAGGTGTAGACGTCATTGTGAGCTACATCTTCAGATATATTATGTATAAAGTTTGCCGGATATCGGATACGTGATCACATCGCCGCTGACAAATTTCTCCAGACTTTATATCGGTGAACAAATTCCGTGACTTTACGTTAATGTACCGAATATTGGAATAAAATGAGATCCCATTCTAACAAGCGGTCGCGTTATTCAAAAGGTAGCGACAGTGATCATGGTTGTCGGCTGGTTACTCACCCAAAATAGAAAAACCACACATGCATTCTAATATCATACTCTTCCTTGTTTCTTATCTAAACGGATAGCAATAAAAAAACTTAATTTGCAAAGCAAGTTGAAGTTTTAACAATATTTTAAATTGGAGCTTTCTTTTGGTCAGATAAAGCCTGGGTTGGGAGGCTCCGCTCTTCCGTCACAACACGTTTCACGAAGGCAAACAAGGCGTATCATTTTAAACTAATTCTAAGAATACAATGAAAACAAGTGTGTGTATGGTGTGTGGGGTGTAGGTGTATGTGAGTGTATGTGAGTGAAACTGTAGACGGATGCAGGGGAATACTAGTGTTTAATATGGAGCAGTATAGGCAAATGAAGATAGAACCACGAACTCCAGCATATTATTTAAAACCGTTTCCTGTACCTAGTCTGAGTTCCCTGTAATTAATTAATTCACCTATTAAACTTTTGTGTTTGCTTTTACTCTGGAAGCTCTTAATGTGCTCGTTTTTCTACATCGTTCTCACATGTATGCATAATCTCAATATGAATGATGTATTCAGATTTGTAAAAATATTATGATTTGAAAGAGTTGAGTGTTGCCATTTGCGAAAAATACCCTAATAATCGTGCAAGAAAAAATATTTTGTTTTGAAATAAACCAAAGATTATCCGTTTTATTCGTATTATCCGGATAGTAATGCTATTGATATCCGAATATTTTACATCGCGGATATCCGGATAATTCGGATATCCGGATATCCGGATAATATGCCCTAGTCATAGTGTTCGCATTTTTTAAAACTAATGCTAACTAATAAACTATGTAGCAGAATGTGTTGGGTTCAAAAGGTTTTCGATCAGATTGCTTTCCAAATCACGTTTGGCACGTTATAGTATTCCTAATTCACTATACAGATGTGTTGTTGTAGAGTTTGCTCTATCACTTCTTCTTTCCAGCTAGAAAGAATACTCGGTAATGGTAAGGGGACTGACATATTTTCTGCAATCACGACATTTGCTACGATTCTCACCCTAATTTGAACAATTGACTATCCATTTTGATTGATCAAACTTCAAAAAAGGGAAAACATATTTGGGATGTTGCATTTTGCGGTCATCGATCAATAGGTTAGCTAAACATGGTGTTTACGGAAATACCTCCAAAACAACATCCACAATACACAGTTACTTTTTCCACTTTTCACAAACTATTAAATTACAATTGTAAATCGATTTATTACAACAACCAAAGCCCAGTTTCTCAAGAAAACATGAAATAAATTTCCCCGTTTTTCATTTAATGAAAACTTCTTTCAATGAATGTGTACTTTCGCTATACAGGGAGTCGTACCACGGCATGCGGCACCACAGTGAATTGATGGCGTATTAAACTGACATAAACATTAGTCGTTAACGGTCGGTGCAACTCGGCACGTTACGGGCTCGGCTACATCTTGGTGTTACTGTTATGGCGAGAGTTTCACACAAGCCTATCTGTTACTATGTATCATAGATTTTGGAAATATGTAGGTATCTATTTACGTTATATTCGTTTCCATTTTTTTCCTTGAAAGATTCACTTTGTAAGGTTCCGTAGCCAAATAGCTAAATTAATGAATGGATAAGCTTATTTCGGGTGGCATATATCCATGGAAAACTCTAACTAGTATAATATTACATATACACAGCGATACATTAAATCAAATTCAATATTATTAAAATAAAGGATTAAATTAAAAAATAATCTACTGGTTACTTTTCTCCTTAGGTACGGGTAAATGTACAGGACTCTGTATGCCCAAATTTCGTCAGATTTCTTAAAATCAAACGTCTTATTCAAACTAAGCTAACGATCAGCATTTTTTGAACGTCATTACACAAGACAGTCCCCCAAAACGCACACCCTTCGTTTAAAATGTTTTTTTTACGGGATGAGCCTTTTGCCACCACCAGGGCCAACAGGGCACATATCCAAGATCTGGGTTGCAACTGAAAAATAATTCTGATGGATAACCCAATAACTCTTTGTCCTCCTTGACACCTGGGAATCGAACTCAATTCCTCATTCATCCAATAATATCATAATCCTCAATTAATATTATAAATGCGAAAGTGAGTTTTTTGTTACGTCTTCACGCCGAAAAGGCCAAGCTGATTTTGATGAATTTTAGTACAGAGATAGTTGGGATCCTGGAACAATAAAAAAGTGAGATAAGGGGGAGAAAGGGGGAAGAAAAGGGGAGAGAAAGATATGTTTTTTTCGATCATCACGCGGGTTTAAGTTAGCGTCAGCCCAAAGTTAAATATGCCACGCAAACGAAGTCGCGGGCGGAAGCTAGTTATTCATAATGTGATTATTTCTTTTTACTCCTAACTTTACCTCATCATTCGGCTCTCAAACCGACAGTCTGAGTCAACGCCACAGACAGCCGACAACTTGTTATACTCCAACATTACTGTTCATACCTATTTCATAATAACTAGCTGTGCTGTGGGGTTTCACCCGCGTCTTTGTTTACTGCTCACTCCCGTGGGTAGTACCGTGATGTTATACCTATAGGCTATGTTACTGAGTCATAATGTAGCTTTCTAAGGACAACATAATTTTTGAAATCGGTTCAGTCGTTTTTGAGTTTATTCTTTACATACAAAATTACAAATCTTTCCTCTTTTTAATATTGATGTAGAAGTGTATGTGAACTCACTGCACTTGTCGCTAAATCGCGCAAGTCTATTAATAGCTGACATTTGTTTGCCAAACACCTTGCATAGTAGTCCGATGTGGATAAACTAGAATCAACAACATGTGTATGGTTCTATTGGTGACGATCGTATTGATTTTAGGATTCCGTGTCTCAAAAGGAAAAAAACGGGACCCTTATAGGAACACTTTGTAGTCCGTCTGTCTGTCTGTCAAGACCCTTTATTTTGAGAACGAATGGAGGTATGGAGTTGAAATTAAACCATATAGGTATTCAAGTCCCTTGGAGCTCTGAAAAAAGTCTGAAAAGATATGGCCGTTTATATCGCAAGTTTGCACTTGGCCGGTTTAGGGTTTAGTAGGTAAGTAATACGAAAATCGACCAAATATTATATCAATATCTTGTTTATATCTACAATTACTTTCGATGCCGTTGTATTATATCGGGTCGAAATAACTTCTTTAACTGGTTTTCTTTGCAACGGCTGACGTAAGACACGTGTCGCCCGTGTGTAGGTCGCGGACATTTTATTTTTTTTGTGAATGGCATCTTAATCTTCAACCTATGAGGTTTGTCTGCTTACCTGGGCGGTCATGGTCAAGCTTAGGATAGAAATCTTTATACCCGCGGGTTCGCTCGTAGGGAGTTCAGCAGTTGTTCCACAGCAACGTACAATCAATATAAAAAGGTTCCTATGTATAAGTGTATCCAGGTTATAAACTATTCGCGAGCCGTTTTTGCATGAAAGAGTAACAAACATCCATACATGCTCACAAACTTTCGCATTTATAATAGTAGAGAGATATTACAAATAATACCTTAAGTACCTGCGGCATTAGGTTCAAAGTTCACGTCTCTCAGAAGCAAGACCGAATGTCCTCAAAAAAAAAACTTGTTACGAAAGTAGTTAGAACAATTGTTCTAAGAAACAAAACAAAGTAAAGTAATTAATTGTCATCGTCATTCGTCATGACCACTGATTGACCACTTTCTGTGATGTGTCAGCTTTTTACAAGAATATCCATTACGGTATCGATAGGTAAGTATATCAAGTTGTTTTCTTCTAGGAGTACCTTCACGCAGTGAGTAAGTGTGGTGTCAGCACAGATGTGGCGCCCAGACGGATTTAGTCAAAGGGCGTTTCATAAAGAGTATTGAAATTCTTGCTTCTAATAATTAATGTTAATCCGACTTTAAGATATCTAATCTAGGTGTACCAATTTAGCTTTCTTTTACAAAAACATATATGTTTACATTGTTAGCTACTAAAATAAAAACGCAGTACCTTTATTTGTATAACTAGCTTTTGCCCGCGGCTCCGCTCGCGTTAAAATCGGGGTAACACAGTTCCCCTTTCCTGATTTGCAGGTACCTGCGACCGGTAGTTTTTGCACTAGCGCCTTATTTATTGTAATAGCAAAGCTAAGTTTTCCCTTTTCTTCCCTCTTTCACCCTCATTTCTCACTTTAAAAAATTGTTAGCCTATGTGCGTCCCAGCGTCTCAACTATCTCTTAACCAAAATTCATTAAAATACCAAGTAGCAAAATGGTCCTATAGCAATCGACTTATAAGACTAAACGTCTAATACGCATCTAATAGACGCTTTGACTAAGATCACTGATCTCACAAAAGCATATCAAAAGACAATTTGCGCTTAAAGTGCTTTCGATCCTATTTCTTAGTTTTATAGACGTTTACATTATAACTACACACGATTCCTACCCGATCTTGCAGTTATATAAGAGCATTAAATAAAACTAATTAGCAAGTATTTCATTTTGATCCTTTAAACGCATTTGATAAGATTGTTTATACTAACACGCACAAGACATGCACTTCTATAAACGTCTTACATATAGGTGTTATAGGTCAAGTATATTAAAGGATTGATTTGTCTGAGACGCGACTTCTAATTGATTGTTAGCACGAAACTAGCATGCCCGCCGATGTTTATAGGTAATATTACGCTAACATGAATCCTACATTTGCTTTTATATACTGGAGTAACCGGCCATATTGTTATTATTTAGAGAAAGCAAAAAAATAAAAATGGATAAACAAATGGAAACGATTTAAGCGTAGTGGCAGTTATCGAAGAAGAGTTTCAAAAAAGTTACTTGAAATGAAATCAAGATCGAAGTGCGGGTCGATATTCTTCTTAAATACAAGAGAGTCTCGTGAAGTTCGTGATGGTTCCGTACAATATAAAAAAAATGAAATGGTTCAAGAAGACTGCGAAGTTATTTTTACTGAAAGTTCTAATAACCTTGAAGATAATGGAAGTAGTGATAGTGAATTTGGTAATGACAACCGCCCTGACTTTGAAAAAAATTCCCATACTCGTAATTATCAGATCAAAACGCAAAAATAAAGAATTTGGCGAAAAATAACTTAAAGGTTCACCTTTAAGTTATTTTACTTTTGCATGTTCTTTCTTCAGAAAGAACATGCAAAAGTGTTCAAATACCTATTGATTTATCGTTTTGCATCCCTACACTGCCAACTCTTCATCTATGTCGAAATCAATTTTATGGAGAAAGTTTAAAGTGTTGTAACGTAATTCTGACACATAGGCATGACGACAGTATAAAAAAATCGCTGATTCAGTGATGACAAGGGAGAAGTCATATTAAAAAAAAAGTAAACACAGGTTTAGTTTTATTTAAAAATAACAGATTATTAAGATTTTCAATAAAATAAAACATTAAAATACTGCAATCGGCCATTTTGACTGAAACACCGATCACAGCGTATGACGTCACGGTAATGTGATTTATGGGACGTTGTTATAGAAACAATGTCATTTTTATTTTACTGTGACGTCATGCCGACGCCATGCACATGCGAGCTGTTTTCGGGCACTATTGAAAATTTATGAGAAAAATGGCTTCAAACTTTGTTAAACTTAAGTTTATTACCGAAATAAAGGCGTTTTTGTAAATAGTAAAAGTGTACCTACCCACATTATGGAAGAGTATTTTAAAATCTTTCGTCACGCCTCTTATAATATTAGTATCTACTAATATTATAAGAATAGGCATGACGACATATAAAACGACGATTATATAAAATTACATATAGAGTATTTCTGATGTATTTATCTAAAGGAACCCCAAAACTAAAATATGGTGGCAAAGTAGGGAGGTCATGTAGTAGTCTTAACTCTCACTAAATAGTTTTGTAAAGGTTTTGATAAATGCAATATTGTGGCACATCATCCGATCCCATGGCGGTTTTTTAAGTATGTTAATTATTACTTAATAAACAATTACTTAATACGATTACTTTGAAAGGGGCATGAAAACATGTTCATTATCTTCGAATACTTTATCAATAAAATTAATTTCGCAAGTTGATTAGGCATTCTTTATACATAAAAGCAAGACAAAATTTACATATGTTATGCTAACAGATAATATATTATAATGTGGATTACTTTAATATTTTTTTTTATCAAGACACCCAGCGCGTCACTCTTAAAGAATTCAAAACGAATGCTCTACTAATAACATCACCCTGATCAATGTAGGATCAATCACACCAGTAGCAGCACACACTAGATCGTTAAAGGACTAATCGCGCTTACTCAGTGCGTTTACCGGATCTTTATAGGACAATAATATCCTGTAAAAGCACCTAATAAGATAATTATAAAATCCGATTGCACATTACCGGACTGTAACACAACGGTCACAGGACGTAATAGTCCTATAAACTGCGCCCAAATGCGGTTCTATAAACGTCAATAGTATTTCTATAGTGCAAAAAAATGCATGCGCCTAGAATAACTACAGGACTACAATTTGCTACTTGTCGGTTTAGCCGTAACAAACAAACTCACTTTCGCTTTTAAAATATTAGTAAGGATTATATTATGTAAAACTAATTGAATGTATAAATAGAGCTCGTCTTTGTATGGACGTGGTAACTGCGGAGGCATCAAGTCAATGTACCAACCACTTATATATATATATATATATGTATTCGTAACCTTTAACTTCTATTTGCTTGTTGAAAGAACAAACAATAGATAAACAAACATAGGACCTTTGTTTGTGGCCAAATAATGATGTCTGGTCAACAGAGAGATAAGTAACCAGGTTCGTCAGATCATATGTGTATGTATTATATAGTTGATTTTTTTTTATAGAAACCGTTGGAAAAATATAATGAATAAACTGTTTGTTTTTTATTAACATAATTTGAACTTTAATCGAAAACAATCATTGATACACAGGAATATTCAATGGTATCTGATAAGTCTGGCTACATAGTTCTTTTATATATTTTTTGTACACTTAAGTTTAAGTCAGCAGTTTGTGAAGAGATTATAAGTGATATTTTTAGATACACTAATAAAAATGATAGAAATATTAACAGTACGAACGTAGGAAATCATGAATGGTCAACCACTTTTAGCAACTATTTCCAAAATTTTACTAGGGTTAAAATATTCAACACACAAAAATACATTGCTGTTTCATGCAACATACACATTCATACATTCATACATACATATATACTCTCACCTTTTCCCCATGGGGTATTGTTAACTATTGCGCTCCTTACATTGTTCAGTTGCAATATAAACTAAGATACTGTCTACTATACGTACAGGTATTGCTTGTATTAAGGGGAATACTACACTCTTAAGAAAGTATCTTAGAATCTTAAATAAATGGTGCAAGAATAGGAAGGAAAATCTATGAAGTTAAAACTTCAATCGAAATACCCGGACAGGCAGACACGTACTTTGAATGATTACCATTTCTAGTCTGTGAACGCCGCAGATGTCTTTTATTATTTTTGAACTAACTAGCTTTGATTTTTTTGTTACCTTCCATAAATTAATATTTAATTAACGGGTTTTCTACGCTGCGATTATTCTGATTGTTTTTTTTTTTAAATATTTTGTCGAGATGACACTATTTTATTTTGGATATTATCAAGTTAATTGGAATATATAAAACAAAAAGGTATAGACTCTTCAAACAACAGGGTCAACAACAAGCTGGAGCATGTTTCTCAAGCTATCCTATCCTGCCGGGGTTGCACGTTGTTCGAAAGAGATACCGCGGCCCCGGAACATAAAGGGCAAAAGAACGAACATGGGGGGGTTTTAGTCTTTAAAGAGAGAGCGGGGAAAGTTATTTAATCGTCATCCGAAAAAAATATATTTCCTATATGTTAACTACTTTAGCATGACTACATACTTACATTAACATGTATGTTGTTTTTTTTTGTATTCTAATGAGGACGACGTATGCCATTGGCTTCGTGTCGATTAGAGTTACTGGCGGGTCAGCAGAGGGCCGCTATGACCGGTAGTCTGAAGCCTGGAAGTCTGACCATGTTTCATCTTACCAAGGGTATGGTGTGACCTAGAAAACCGCAGATCAGCTCCAAGCAAAATACTAAATACTTAGTATTCAGCTGCGTCCGGAGCGACTGCCTATACGACCTCCACAAACCAGTTAGTACTGAGTAATACGATACCCCTTATACTTATTAAGTTACCAACGATTTAATTGAATCATTATTTCTACAATTTAATCAGGACAATGCAACAATCTAATCATGATCTTGTATTTAAGTAATACTTAGGTTAAGCATAACATAAAACGTGATGGTAGCCATCGGATTAAGGAAAACACCGCTTGATTGGCTTATGTAACGACTTATGTACTTGTTTATATACCGGTTGTTGTATTCTTTACAACGGTTATTTATTTTATTGATCTGGACCAGGGCTCTGAACCGGTTTAAAAAGAGCGGTTAATTTCGATAAAATACCGGTAAATATATCGTTCCTTCATTAACCGGTTAAACAAGTGAACAGTTCATATGTAACCCAAATGATAAAGGTTACCGGTTACATAAGCACAAACGGTTTTGACACCCAAATTAACCGGTTAATTCCGTAATTCGTAAATATTTTTCAATACTTCCAACAAGTTATAGTGACATTAATACATTTAGTACCCCAGAAAAAAATAGGAAAAAACAAATTTTTGATCTGAGGACGTCAAATACAACCGGAGAACTTAAATGGTGCGGGTAGATTCATGTTTCGACTTGCTTAGTTTTTTGCGCGCCCGCAAACAAAGCGTCGAGCAAACCTACGCCACACAGTGGGTTGAAAGTATGATTTTAGTGACATAGGGGTCAATTTCGTTTTTTTTTTGCGTTTTCTGTATGCGGATGGATAGAACTCGTCAGCTTCAATAATAAATATCTCTTGACGTTTTTCTCTAAACTTAACAGTTTGGGTAGAAAAATGGGTTTTGTGTTTTTTTTGTATGGAACTGATCTAATAAAATCAAATTTCTGCTAAGTAGCGTTAGATTTTTTTTCACTTTTAGCCATTATGGTAATGCTAATGAGGATCATTAGTTAATAAACCCTCATTAAATAGGAAGCAGAAAAATTAGAAGTTATCTGTTTGTCACTGGTATAAAAACGAATACTAATTAATATAAAATAAATGTAGCCCACATTTATTTTATATTAATTAGTATTCGTTTATTCGTACTACTTCTAACATCCAGTGATTGTGATCATACCTTTTTGGCTATAATGGAAGGTTTAGTTAATAATTTAGATTTATTTATGATTTTAAGAGAGCAGCTGCACTCATTGTCGAATAGTTCAAACCTTTTCCAATTTCTACAAGAAAAAAATAATGTGTCTGAGGAAAACATTGCTGAACTCCAAAAAATCTGTACGTGATTTTGTTCAAATATAAATGCAAGGTGGGAGCGAAGTAACCGCACGTTGGCAGAGTTTATTAGAAAAAATGGGGATTGGTTGGAAAGTGCAATAAGTTGGTCTGCGGGAATAATACCTGAACCTGTTGACACTGAACAAAGAATGTTTGAGGTTTGTGATAAAAAAGATGTTGAAAATCTACCACCATCTACAGCAGAAGCTTCAGCATCTACATTTACACCTCGAAAACCTTTCGAAGAATTGAGATCCAGACAAAAACGAAGACGTGTTGATGAAATCAACAAATCGTTTTCAATATCCCCGGAAGAACTGAATGCTACCACAAATGCTAATTTAAGAAATACTGGAAATGAAGATGTAGGAAAAATAATGCATCATTTGTTAAATAACCCAGAAGATTTATAAAAAGGTAAGGAGTGTTTGAGTGCAAAAGTGAAAAGTAATCAATATTCACCCGATAAGGCACTGTCTTTGTTGGTTTCTCTTAAATTAAGTAGATGACAGTATATAAGTCTAAGAGAGCAGCAAGTAAAAATGGGTCGGACTTATACTCTTCTTATTATGAAATTAAGTAAGAAAAGTCACAATGTTACCCAGGAAAAGAAAACGTAACTATAACAAAAGATGGAGCTGCTATTAAACTGCAAGCTTTACTCAACTTGACGGTCTCGAGGCTATTAGATGTGATTGCTTTGGATTTGAGCTCGGCAAAAGATTTAGAGCTTATAAGCAAATGGGGTTTTGATGGAACCTCAGGTCAAACTAATTACAAACAAAAGACGGAAATAGACTTTGATGATTCAACTATATTCATGGCCAGTCTAGTTCCTGTAAGGCTTCAACAATCTGATGGCACAATTGTTTGGGAAAACGACCGACCCTCATCAGCATTCTATTGCCGTCCGATTATGTTTAAATTTACCAAAGAATTGTTACACAAGTTACACACAGTCAACAGTGGTAAGTACAAAAAATTGCATAGAAAAAGAAATAGATGAACTTCAGTCGAATTGAAGTAACGCATAAATTGATCGTGACAATGATACACGGCAAAATTACTTCATATTTGTCAGAGACATCATCGTCTGTCTGTGATATTTGCAAAGCAAAACCGTCCGAGATGAACAATTTACCATCAAATTTGCTCAAAGAGAAAAAAACGAAGATATGTACCATTATGGATTGTCATCTTTACATGTAAGAAGCAGAGTGCTTACTTCACATCGGTTAGTATATATTATATTTTTACTACATCCTTTTTCTGCTTCATTTATGTTTAATTTCCTTTTATAAAGTGTCATTCCTCTTTCTTTGCAGCTTATCGTTTGGAGTTTAAAAAATGATGTTGCAGGGGCGATGATAAAGAAAAAAATATGCTCAAAAAGAGCGCTATATAGCAACAAGCATTTAAGAGTGAAACCGGTTTACTCATTATATTATCAAGCAAATGATGGCAATACTGCTAAAAGATTTTTTAGAGATCCACCAACAACAGCCCGCATAACAGGAATTAGTTTAGAGTTAATTGAAAGGTTTCACGTGATTCTTCAGACTGTGGCATCTGGAGAGCGCGTGGCCCTTACAAAATTTTTCCAATATTGTAATGATACTGCTAAATTATATGTTAATTTATATCCATGGTATTTTTTTAATTTATTTTTTTTTCGGGTGGGAAATCATCTAATGACTTCCCCCGCTCTGGGCGGAGCGGGGGGGCATGTCAGACTTGTACTGACTAAAACCCACCCATGTTCCTTCTGTTGCCCTTTACGTTCCGGGGCCGCGGTATCTCTTTCGAACAACCCGCAACCCCGGCAGGCGGAGGCCCTGGCAAGCCCCTCTGCTTTGCTGACATCTCTTTGAGGCGCGCGTGAAATAAGAACGCGCCGTCGACACGGCCTGTCGTCAATCGACGGACGGACGGCGAGCTACCCATTGCTCACCGTCCACAGGCCCGCATCTACGGTGGCCGGGAGTCGTCTCGCGGCGCCCGGCGCCGGGGCGTCTCCCGCGGCGGCTGGGTTGGGTAGATGATCTCTCCCTCAAACGCCCGGCCACCTCCTTTGCTAGCATTACTGCTTCGCAGAAGGAGATGACCGCTTCCCATTCCCTCTCGCTCCGGACTATGGCCTGGACCTGGGCCGGACGAGAGAGATTGCCGCCGCCGATCGCCTCTACGAGGGCACGGCGGTGCTCCGCCCAAGCTGGGCAGACCGCCACAGTGTGCTCCACCGTGTCCTCCGGGCGATCGTCACAATGGTGACACCCGGGCGCTTCCTCCCGCCCGATGATGTGCAGGAACCTCCCGAAACTTCCGTGTCCGGTGAGGAATATCCATGGTATTATACGGCATCCAGTGTTCACAAATTGTTGGTACATGGGGCTGACATAATTAAGCATTTTGGTGCCATATTTGTCGGTAAACTGTCGGAAGAAGCAGGAGAGGCTCGCAATAAAGATTTTTGGAATTACAGAGAGAGCCATTCTAGAAAAGTAAGTAGAACGGCGACAAACGAAGATAGGTATAGATACGATAGATCACAAGTCTAAGACCTCAAATGAAAAGACAAAATATGGGTCTCTCTCCAAAGAGCTTCTGATGAGTTTTCCAACAGAATCCGATTTAGATTTTATTGATGTAAATAATTTACAAGATAGTCCTAGCGATAGTGAATAAGATTTTGATAGATTGTAAGTGTACTTTTAGATTTTTTTTTTTTGTAAGTATTAGTGTTGTATATTCGTAGTCCTAATTAGGTGTATTATTGTGTACCTTTACTAAACCTTTACTATGTATCTTTTGTAAGTAGCTTTATTATGTACGTTTTACTACTATTTACCTTTTTCCTAAGTAAGTTTACATTTTTACTTAAAAGAGCACATTCGTATCCTCTTTTAAAAATAACATATTATTACGAGTACCTACCAATTTAAGCGTTTATGAGATCTTTTAAATGTATTTTTGTTACTGATTAAGAACTTACCTGTATTAATTCGTCTTTTGTCTTACTATTTTATTTTTGTCATTGTATTTCATATTAAAATTGAACTAAAAGAACGTACGAAAATAAAGCTTTTTATTGTATTTTTTTCATTTTTTCAATCATCATTTTTAGGCAGAGTTGCAACTTTATGCAAATGTTCATAGCATCAAATGATAGTGAATGACACAAGGTATAAGAAAAATAACGTTGCAAAGCGGGATCTAACGGTACTTAGCAGAAACTTGATTTTATTTGATCCGTTCCATACAAAAAAAAACAAAATTCATTTTTCTGCCCAAACTATTAAGTTTAGAGAAAAACGTCAAGAGATATTTATTATTGAAGCTGAGTTCTATCCATCCGCATACAGAAAACGCAAAAAAAACAAAATTGACGCCTATGTCACTAAAATCATAGTTTCGACCCACACAGTGGCCACTGTGTGGCAGCGACGTTGCGAACTTGCATGCGACTTGATGCGACTATTTCGTAACTAAATGACATCGCAACGTCTTAACCGTGATTGTGAAAGAGGCGGGGGCGGGGGGTGTTCAAATTTGGTTTTAACCGGTTAATTTTCACTTTCAAAACCAAAATTCATGAAAAACCGGTTTCTCGCAAAAACCGGTTAAAACCGGTAAAGTGCAAACCTTAACCTAAATCGATTTCGGTTTGAGGTCAATGACCGTAACCGGTTAAGAATTTCAACCGGTTTCCGACCCCTGATCTGGACAAAAAAAAAACTAAATTAAATACAATAATTTGAGTTTCTCATTTACTGTTTGATGGAATGTCGACATAATGTAGGAAATTGAGGAAAAATACCAGCCTTTTAAAGTTTATCGAGATCAGTAAATCAGCTGACAAATTATTTACGAATTGTTCTGAATCTTGATCGATTGAATAATCTGTTAATATGACCTTTGGAAACAGCGGTTTAGGGTTGAAACTCGTCTATCAGCAGGGAAATGCACTTTTTCATAATCTTCTTTTTGCTGCAGCACTCCCTCTATGTGTGAACCCCTCGTAGGGTTTCAAAACTTGGAGTACAGTTTTTATCACTCAAAAGCGCCCGTTACTATTGCATTGCCACCCATGTGTACACACCTATGTCAAGGAACAAAACAACTAATAACTAAAATAGTTATTTGTCCACAATAGCCAGCTCTAAAAACCAACACATTATGCATTAGTACTATTCCATAGTACTATTCTTAAAACCACAAGTATACTGCTTTTTAACCGACCTAAACAAAGGAAGAGGTTCTCAATTTGAGCGCATGGTTTTTTTTTGTATGTTTGCTACTCGATTACTCCGTCAATTGTTATCCAATTATATAAATTATTATTGTGATCGAAAGGGTAAATTCTCCGTATTAATGTTATTTTTATTGTTTGGGTAGTTTATGAGTTATTTTTGACGTGATAACGTCTTTAAAATCGTTTTAGTCGGGTGACATGTTCAGAAACTTGTGTCACACCAAAACCTCACAAGCGACATTTCATAAAGATGGTAGCGCCATCTGTTACTTGGGTCGAAAAAAAAACTTTAAATTAGTACTTAATTTCATTTTAGATGTCACTACTGGTGATAAATTATATCACCAATAAGACGTTATCACGTAAACATCTCGATCGTAAACCTACTTTACAAACAACCAATTTTTTATCTATGTCTAAATGGGTGATCTGCTAATATCTTTTAGTAGCAATGGCAAAAGAATACTCGAAAAGAATTTACCAGAGAGATACCATCATACCATAACTAATAATGCTGGAATAAAAACTGTTTTTGCTTACGGAAGTCGGTGGCAAACAAGGCAGTGAAACAAACAAAAGGATCCAACTTCCGGAAGTCAATTTATTTTCCCCTTTTAGTATTTTTGGTACTCTTTCTACTCACTTAATTCACCAACTTTTTCCGCAAGATTTTCATTTAAATGAAACTGTAAGATCGCGGCGGAATATAAACGCACCGTCACCCTTTATTACGTTGATAGTCGGTGGAGCAGCGAGCTCGTCGCTCGGCGCTCGTCGCTCGTCGCTCGTCGCTCGTCGCTCGGCGCTCGTCGTTCGTCGCTCGTCGCTCGTCGCTCGGCGCTCGTCGCCCGTCGCTCGTCGCTCGGCGCTCGTCGCTCGGCGCTCGTCGCTCGGCGCTCGTCGCTCGGCGCTCGGCCGTGGAGACTTCAGCAGTATTTTCGAGCACTTTCCTCGCTGAATAGGATTTTATGCATAATGCATCGGGACTGCTGACTGAGTCGCTATCACGCTGAGATCTTAGAGGGTGGGTACGTTGGTAGCACCTGGGGTTAAGAACGTTTATGCCAATGCAGCGCACAGCGATTGTAGGTAAATTTACTCACACAGCTTTATAGCAGACAGCCGTGTGTGTTGGAGCGTACGGCCCCGTATCATACAGCGCATTGATCATTTTGATACTTGGCCAGCTATTTTATTAGTACCTATGGAGTGTTTTAATTTCTTTGTATTATTTGTGAAGTTGGGATATAATTAATTGATTGTAATTGATAAGCAATATAATATTTTGTTTAAAAACGGTAATGTTAAAAGTAAATAAAACATGTCGTGTAAAATAAATATATATATATATATATTTGTCGTCTCTAAGTTTCATAAATCTTGCTTTACGGGGATCTACAATCTCAAAAGATATTTATTATAAAAACAGACCAGCCGATGTTCCATGTTTTCGCTCCAAAATGTAAAGCCCCTGATTACCTTTTCTGTTTTCAATTTGTGATCTTTCCCTGTCCACATAGCAAAGACACGGTAGTTTTGTTAGTTATGTGTAGCTGCCCCTGTATTTGATAATACCAGTCATGGCGTCGATTCACAAATTCATTTACTGTCCAATTTTTTTTTTGGCTTATATTGAGTCTGATCCAAATGCTGAACTAGGACATTTAATTTAGACGATTCCATCAGATTCGATCAGTCCATCTAGCGAAGCATCTGTGATCATAATAATTTGACTTATTACTCAAATGACTACTTATTAATGGAATTTAAAAATAAAATACACTGTTTTTCAGAAAATTTAAAAACCTTCTCTTGTAACTAAGCAAGTGAAATAATAAAATATAATATCTAATGAGTTTTCGAAGTGTGAGTGCCGAATTTTTCAAATATATAACATCACAGTAATACAAATAGTAAGCACCGTGACCGGTGATTTTTATTTCACTTAACACATGATACTGTGAAAGTAAGCATAGTATACTAACCTATCTGTGTCTACATCAGTTAACTGCCCAATTTTCCTTACTGCATTATGCAGCTGAGCTGAGCTGAGCCTACCCGAAAGAGTTCTAATGTGCGCGCCCCATGGCGTTTTGAATCGATAGTCATCCCCGAGAACACAGTTTCCGCTGTAGACAAAACATCGCCTTCTTCATTCTTTATGGAATGGTTATTGACTAACCTGGTTTCTATGCCGCCAATATCTCCCAACATGAAAAATATCTCTCAGGCATGCTGGTTGCCTCACTCAAACATTGTGAGGAGAGACCGTTAACCCAGACTAGGAACTTCTCCAATATCGTGGGTGCTTTTACAAACAATTAAACTTACATACACAAACAGCCAGACCCGAAACAATAAATATTTGTTCCGTGCGGGAATCGAACCCGCGACACGCAGACGGCACGTTGTACCGTCACAATGTTTTTGTGAGAACATCCGCGTTAATCTGAAACTTGGCTATACTAACAACACTACACTACACGATAATAACTAACGGCTCAATCAAAATTAAGAAAACACCATTTCTTTGGATACAAAATTCTAAGAAAAAAAATACCAACAAGAGTATTTTCATTTACGTTCTGGTTTTCGAGTATTTGAACTTCTTGGTTCTGCCTATAACAACAAATAAGTTACTACAAAAACTTTTTATAAAAACGACTTTCGAAACTTATTTCTCAGTTTTTAGTTGTATTATATACCTAAAAATAACAACTCATTACAATTCCAACAAACCCAAACACGGCTATGTTCACCGTAATAATATAAAGTTCTGGTATCTTTCGGCTTCATCATCAGTTCTACTTTATTAAGTGGTACTCTATATACAAATGCTTTACTTGTTTTGTTTGTGTTTGTGTTCCTATAAAATTGAGAGTTATCTCGACATTGAAATCGAGATCCAAATGACCATAGAATTACCTGGAAACTTTAGCCTTTCTAACAAAAAAAAATATTTTCTTAATCAGTCTAGTCATGTTCGAGTAAAAGATTCCGATGAATTGAGAGCCTCCTCCTTTTTTCAAGTCGGTTAATAAAAATCTGAATTGTTCATAACCTTCGCCATATTTTCGTATGATGTTCTTTTTGTCCAATATGCTTTCTTTTGTTTGCCATATATCTGCAAAAAGTAGGTAAAATAAAAATACAATTTACAGAAGTCTAATTTAATCTTCTTACGTTCATTACAAAAAAATATTTACTCACCACAATTTTGTTCTATAATAAAACTGTATTAAAAAAAAATCAATAGTGTCACGATGTCGCGGTCGCGCTACAAACTCGAGAAATAAGGATAATATTTTACGCAGCGCGCGGCGACCAGAGCGACATAGGTCCTACCTCGGCAAGGCCTCGGCCGGCACTGATATATATTATTGTAGTCTTTGCGGCACTGAGCGCTGATGCCATTTCGGGCCGATTATATACTAAGACTAAAAAAATCATTAAAAATTAACAAAATAAGTTATTTAAAAAATATTTATCCCATGTTTTAGAACGTTAATGTCTTCATTTACTAGGTCTAAAAAAATAGAATTGCTTCAGTTTTTACCCTTATCCAACACGTTTAATATCTCGAAAAATGGCTAAAAGTTACGGTTTTTAAATATACTTTTCTTGAATGAAAACTTAAAGAAATTGTATTTTTTCTAAAACCATACACTAGTAAATGTTATTGTTTATTTAAAAGTGATTTTTTTAACAGTTTTTAATTTACGGTTTTACTAGTATCTGGAATCTAAGTAGACCGTCGACCGCCAGTTTTAAAAAAGGGTTGAATAAAAACTGTTCTTATAGGAATACCACACAAATATTTGAAAATGTTTTAAAACCAAGCACTAGATTATGAAATTTCCAATCATATGGTGCCAGTTTTCAATCTAGTATGCAAGCACATTATGGTTTTATTGTCCGTCGAAAATGGTTAATTTTGAAGATTGAGTGAATTTTTCGAATGAACGCTCTTAAGTAGGTGCTACACATTCTGTACTCTTGGCTCGTTTCCGTAAATGTGAAAGACGTGTTGTGTCTGTGCAACAATGTTTATTCACGTCTTTATTAAAATGCCTGCGTCCTTGGTCTAGAACATGCGCTACTGAGTATAAGGTTTGGGTTCGATTCCCAGGTGGTTAAAGTTCTTTTTTTAGTTTTTATCAGATGCTAGTTGATGGAAATAGGCTCGTCTCCTATGGAACTTAAACAAAACCCGCTGAAATGAGCGTGTTATGTAAGTAATTATGTTGGGCAAAAGCCTCTTCTCAAACAGAGAAGGCACGCGCATTAATAACCTTAACACTTGCTTAAGACGGGCATGCTGGCTGCTTATTTCTTAAGAAGTGTCTGCTGGCAGAAACTTCTTAAGAAATAAGCAGCCTTTGTACTCTAATTCTATGTTGTTTTTTTTCCTGAAATCTTTACTAATATTATAAAAGCGAAAGTGAGTTTGTTTGTTACGTCTTCACGCCTAAATGGCTAAACTGATTTTGATTAATTTTAGTATAGAGATAGTTGGGACCCTGGAGACGGACATAGGAATTTTTTTTAAAGCGGTGCCATTACAATTAATAAGGCGCAAGGGCAAAAACTACAGGTAACAACAGGCAACTGTATTACCCCGTATTTAATACGAGCGAAGCCGCGGGCAAAAGCTAGTAAATAAATAAAAGTCCAGATTTCCTCACAATGTCTTCCTCCAGCGATGTCTGAAATGTCCAAGTAAACTTAGAAAGATTGAAAAAGTCACATTGGTACTTGCCCGGATTTGAACCCACAACCTCATGCATGAGAGGCAAGGGTTAACCTTTGAGCCGTCACTTCCTCTCACTCTCCATCCATCAAATCTTTTCGTTTGTACCGTCTCAAAATTTGTCATCGTATAATGCTCTGTCATGGGGACCATAGGGTTCATAATAATACATCGATTTAATTGACTTTGTTTTTCTATTTTTATAATACTGTTAAGTTTATTTTATAAATACGTCTTAAGCTATATTTTATTTGTATACATTCATAGTAGGTACCTACCATCATGGCATAAGAATACATACGTATAAGTACTAATATAGATCTAATATAATAATTTTATAATTTAACTAAATATAATACACGGCTTATTTTAAATCAACATAACATCGCGACTGTAATTCCCGAAGGGTTAGGCACAGGAGTGCCTCATAGTACTCCCACGTTTCGCCATCTTGAGTTAATTAATTTAAATCAATTTCCATAAAGCAAATACTATTATTAATTCTGTTCAATTAGGCAGATGTGTTGCTGGGGAACTTGTCTGTTTGCCAATTCTTGTCTCCAAAACACTGGGAAGTGGATAATGTAATTATGACGTTCAAAAAGTGCCGATTTACGATACCTAGCCATCGGGTAATCAAGAATTTCAATATACGTACAAACTATAGTTAAATCAACTTTGATTTTTATTTTCCAGAGAGCCAAATGGCACAATCAAATCTGTTTATTTTTACCGCTCATATACCTACTGGTAACGATTATGTATCGTTTTGTGGAACTACGTAGAAACAATTACAATTACAAAGATTATTCCTAGAACACTGAGCATAATCATTTTCATATTCATTTAATTATATTAACAACATAAATACTTATTTCAATGAAGTTGTTACACAAATTAGTCAAAAGCTTTTTTGTTCTTTGTTCGGGGTTCTTTTGATTCCGGGAAGTGTAATGGCGTCTGATGACCCTCATCAAAATCCATGGCTTTGCTTAGACAACACACATAGAGTCACTAAACTTGACTTTAATTTATAACAATAAAACTATCGATGCTGACTCATTAATACCTGACGGCGGAATACATTTTGAAGTGTTAATTAAAACTACTCACGTCACTTAGGTACCAATTAAATCGTCAAAATTCGTAAGTACCACTCCGCTCTGCAGTAGGTAGCTACTCGACCACTTACTCTCCCGAATTCAAACGATCCCCAGGGAGGAGAAAGCTCAATATGTCGAGGATAACCTTCGGTACAACAGCCA
The DNA here is from genome assembly GCA_905475445.1 of Ochropleura plecta. Lineage (NCBI taxonomy): Eukaryota > Metazoa > Arthropoda > Insecta > Lepidoptera > Noctuidae > Ochropleura > Ochropleura plecta. The sequence continues at coordinate 20,362,925 of FR997738.1, read as the reverse complement.
GGTGTCGTTTGATAATAAAGTCTTGATAATGAAGAGGTTTCATTCTTACTCGGCAGCTAATCCAACTTGTTTTTGCCTTCACAGCAGAAGCCTTCGCAAAATATTAAATCAAGTGTAGTTCTTCCAAACCACCTGCTGTTGCCGGGCTGTTGGTCAACACATTTGGACACGAAAACACGAATCACTTTAAAGTTCAATGTGACGTAATCATGTTTCACTTCACAACACTGTCCATGTTAGTATCCGTTACCACACTTTGTTGTCAAATCAATGTCATTATTTGTCTTTTTCCACACATAGATTTCCGAACCTCCCAAAACCTTTGGGACATTCCTTCCCTTCGAGAGCCACTCTGTCTGCAGCGTTACTCACGTCTTCAACAATCCGTGTGGAAGTGTCCGGGTCACCCTTCCCAGGATTCTGCTTCACTTTCTTATCTCCTCCTTTCTTATCACAATCCACGTTGATCTTGATGTTAAGTTGTACTGTATTGGATTCATATTCACGTATTGCGTTGCTGATATCCCTCTGATACGGTTTGATTTTCTTCTCTTTGATGACACTTTCGTTTGCGACTAAAGCTGGAGTATCTCCTTCTGTTGTTGCTTTTGGTCCAAAGATCAATTCTAACTGTTCTTTAGTTGGTATGTAGTTAGTGTTGGGAACTGATCTGCACGTTACGGCTGCGAGCACAGTTAAGAATATAAGAATAGTTTCCATTTTGAAATATACCGGTTCGTACTTGTTCGCTAGTTACTAGTGGTCGCGTTCACGGTCGCTGCCCGACTGTTTACTTTCCAGCTTCGTCTTACGTTTATATATATAGGTATATATATAATTTGTTGTAGGTACTATGTTAGTTTGGGAGCACGTTGTGTCTTATTTTGCGAAATTGTATCTTTTGGTGGCAAAACTTGTGATAAAGATGTAGCATCTGACGTTCATAGGTGTATTTCTGTTTTATATAAATTGGGTACGTAAATAGAACAGAAGGAATTTCTCCATTTTGATGAGTGATGTTTAATTTTCTTGCGCAAATACAAATTATAAATGGGATCACACGTGCGGTGGCATTCTAAATATAGATCGTATGTGCCAACAGACGTACATGGTAGAATTTGACAAAAGACATTTATTTTAAAGTCAATTACAATTTTTGACGCTGGCCAAGTGGTTGTAAGCGCGATTGCTGAGTATCAGGTCCTGTGATTGATTCCCAGGTCACCCGGAAGGTCAAAGTGTTATTAGGTTTTTCCATTAGATAGTAATTTCTCAGCAGCTGCCTCGTTGTCTGGATTTGTGCCCATTTTATAGCAATAGTCTCGGCCCCTATCACATTTTACGCCTTAAACATAATTAGCGAAATAGGAGCGTATTATTTACACCTCTACCTTACAGCCGTGATGTTGTAGTATGTTTCGATTGAGTAATGAATGGTTGTGTCATATGATAATTGTTGTTGTTGTTTATAGGCCTCGACCGTCGAGTGACGAGTCCGTACCTTGAGCCCAACGATCGAAGAGGAAATTGACTTAATTACCTAACAAGAACTACGCATGACGATTTAACGGTAAACTTGTGATCGCACGTCAACATTCCACTGCAGATTTTTTTTTTAAAAAAACGTTGCCCCACACTAGGAATTTCTCCTGTATTGTGAGTGGACAAACATTTAAACTCACAAACACAAACAGCCAGAACAAGTACCTGTGGGTCATACAAATATTTGTTCCATGCGGGTATCGTACCCGCAACACGTAGCGCAGAGGTCAAACGTTTAGCCACTGCGCCAACCGTGTCGTCAATTCGTATTGATCGTAGTTGAAAGGTAACCCTCCCCCTACCTGGTGGTCCTCGGTGACCCTTCACGAAGCAGCCAGCAACATTCTGTACATCTAAGTTAATAACACTGTGCCGAAAATATTGCTAGGAAACGACTGTTTAGGTGTGAACAATCCAGCTGGCGGGTACAGTTAGTAGGTCATAACGACATTTTAAGCTAAATTACAATATTTAAAACTTATATTTAATAAAAACCGCGTAAATATGTTGATACTTTGTACTCCGCAATTAGAATATTGTCAGGTGTGGTCCAGAAAAAAAATATCGCAATGATGGGCAGAACCAGGGCTTTTCGCCATCGTTGTCTGTAACGGTCTTATTGATATATAAAGCCATGAGTTTGAATTAAGGGTGTTGTGACACAATGTTATAACTTTTTAAATATATTTAGCAATTGAACATGACGTCATTAAGATGATTTCCTGTCTTTGAATACACGTCCGTTACGCTGCGCCTGCGACATCATACTATGTCATCTCCTACGTCACAGTGAAGTATTTTAGAATATGACGTGTGCGCGACACGCTTCACGAACACGAGCGGATGTTGGTGTCGTGACGTGTCTTGTGATATTTAATTTATACTACTTGTAGCGTCAAAGCGTCTGACACTCATTAATAACTTCAAGTAATAATGTTCTAATATAAGCGACATATTTGCGTACATAAACCAGTTTTTTTTAATATAAGTGAAAAGAATCTTGTGATAAATGTAATAATACACAATTAAATATTCTTCCAGATCAAAACTTCTGTTGACATCCTTACCAACATTATAAAAGCGAAGGTGAGTTTGTTTGTTTGTTACGTCTTCACGCCTAAATGGCTAAACTGATTTGATGAATTTTGGTACAGAGATAGCTGGGACCCTGGAGACGGACATAGGCTAACTTATTTAAAAAAAAAGTGAGCAATGAGGGTGAAAGAGGGAAGAAAAGGGAAAACTTAGCTTAACTTAACTTACAAATCAGGAAAGAGCAACTGTGTTACCCCGAATTTAACCGCGTGTAACCGCGTGTAACCGCGTGTAAACCAGTGTAACCGCGGGCAAAAGCTAGTCTTGATATAAATTAGTGGCCTTTCCTCTGTAAGTCAGGAGCGTTATACAGAGGTTATACAATGGCCGCTTATGCAGAATCATAATTTGGTTTATAATATGAATAGTAACGTTATTCATAAAATGGTCACAAAGCTACAAATCACAATTTTAACTGCTTCTGCGAACATTTTAAGAATGATACCTCCTACCTCCAGTATCTCCATGACAGATATTTAGCGCCATTTGTACAGAAACCTTTTCACATAGGCTAAGGCGGGTGGTGTGTTCGGGCCTGTGGACGGTGAGCAATGGGTAGTTCACCGTCCGTCCGTCGATTGACGACAGGCCGTGTCGACGGCGCGTTCGTGTTTCACGCGCGCCTCAAAGAGAGTCAGCAAAGCAGAGGGGCTTGCCAGAGCCTCCGCCTGCCGGGGTTGCGGGTTGTTCGAAAGAAATACCGCGGCCCCGGAACGTAAAGGGCAATAGAAGGAACATGGGTAGGTTTTAGTCAGTACAAGTCTGACATGCCCCCCCGCTCCGCCCAGAGCGGGGGAAGTCATTGGATGATTTCCCACCCGAAAAAAAAAGGCGGGTGGTGTTGTTATATGTTTTAATTTTCTTAATACCTTAAAACCCTAGTCTTATATTATAGAGCAGCCTCATACCCCGCATTTAACACATCGTCTACTGAAATAAGCACAACTTATTAAAAAGTAAATAAATATAAGCATGAATATAATATTCAATAACAATAGCGGTACAAAAACAGCATTTTATGTATAATGTCTTGTTATAAGTAACTAGCTGTTACCCGCGACTTCGTTCGCGATTTTGCTTTGTCTGTAGGCGTTCTTTTCTAATTTATGTCATAACAACTGTGGTCAGTTGTCAAACAGTTGAAGAATATGGACATGGCGCTCTCCTCTAATTTATTAGCGGGATAATATATTGCCTATGTCTTTCTCCAAGTTGAAATATATCTCTTTGCCTTTTATTACGATCTGATGTACATACAAACAGAGTTACTTTCACATGTATAATATTACTATGGACATTGACCACGTAATTGGTATGGATAGGTTCTCGCTATGTTGTGTCATTGGTGACATACACCTTAAAATACAAAACTTCAATTAAAATGTAAATACAAAATGTCATGATCGACAAAAATGACGTTCGGTTTTTGGAATTAATGAGTGAAAGCACGACACGTTCGATTTTATTAAAAAACTGTTTAATCAGGAACATGCGCATGTAATGGTCGCTGTTTAATTAGGAACATGCGCATGAATTAGCTTATATTTCCAAACAGCAATGATCTTATTGATCTTTATTTGGTAGATCATTACAAAAAATGGCGTTATATACAAAAGTGCAATAGCTACTGACGCGCGGGTGTATTTAAGTACGAGACTTGAGCGCTAATGGGTTATTTTTTATGATTTACTCCGGAAACGTGTGTTTACCAAGATATTTATTTAGTCATATTTAACGTCACTCGTGGGAAAACAAAATATAATATGTCCAGTATTATTATCTTTGCTGCAAGCACACGATGAGACTTCCATCATGATCTGGGACGAATGCAACGCTTTAGACATAAGGCACGTCCGAAGTGAAGACCAACCATTTGTGAGGCAGAGGTTATCGCTTACCATCTGGGTTCAAGCTTACCTTATTTAATTAAATGACTTACAATATGTAGCTGGGCTATTTACCAAGTTATATCGTAGTGTCCTATTAGGTTTTACCCGATTACATTTAAATTATAATCTTAAATCTCTTTGTTAATGCCCATTTGGTTTGTATATTGTGTTGCAAAATAATAAGAGCCGCTCGGGTCGATCTACAGGCCAAGACGTGGTTACTAATACTCAGTGGCGCAAAAGTCAGACTACCAGTCTTATCGAGGGGTATCGTGTTATCCAGTACTAACTGGGTCAGATATGCAGTCGCTTCAAGTAAAATACTGGTATTCAGCTGTTGTTAGTTAGTTAGGGTTAGACTGGAAGCCGACCCTTAACCAAATTAGGAAAAAGCTGCTAGATTATGAGTTCTAAGCATAGCGAACACGTGAGTAAATCTGCCGCGTATCTGTCCTTGGGGAGAGGTGGGGGAAGGGGGGGGGAGAGGTGGGGAATGGGGGAGGAAGACTTACTGCCACAGTATTGTATCACGCACATGAACTTAGTATTGAATCACGCGCATGGCCGTAGAAATAGTTTTTCCTAAATCAAGGCAAGAATATATTAGCACATGCTTCGGCCCGCAGTTTTGAGTGCGTGCATTTTAGAATACGCAATATCTCAATTACAGCTTAATATTACAGGATAGAGATTTTTGGAAGGTGAAAGGGAAAGGAAAGGGCGCAGGAGTGGGGCAACTGCGCAGGTAAACAAAAATATGTTAGTCTGATGAACAAGCAACATTACAGTAAAGTTTCATCAAAATCCGTTCACTAATTTAGCAGTAAAAACTTCCGTTCATTTTTATTTATAAGAGGGTTTTTTTTTTTTTTTTTTTTCGGGTGGGAAATCATCCAATGACTTCCCCCGCTCTGGGTGGAGCGGGGGGGCATGTCAGACTTGTACTGACTAAAACCCACCCATGTTCCTTCTGTTGCCCTTTACGTTCCGAGGCCGCGGTATCTCTTTCGAACAACCCGCAACCCCGGCAGGCGGAGGCTCTGGCAAGCCCCTCTGCTTTGCTGACTCTCTTTGAGGCGCGCGTGAAACACGAACGCGCCGTCGACACGGCCTGTCGTCAATCGACGGACGGACGGTGAACTACCCATTGCTCACCGCCCACAGGCCCGCATCTACGGTGGCCGGAAGTCGTCTCGCGGCGCCCGGCGCCCTGGGCGTCTTCCGCGGCGGCTGGGTTGGCCTGATGTTCGTTCCCTCAAACGCCCGGCCACCTCCTTTGCTAGCATTACTGCTTCGCAGAAGGTGGTGACCGCTTCCCATTCCCTCTCGCTCCGGACCATGGCCTGAACCAGGGCCGGACGCGAGAGATCGCCGCCACCGATCGCCTCCACGAGGGCACGGCGGTGCTCCGCCCAAGCTGGGCAGACCGCCACTGTGTGCTCCACCGTGTCCTCCGGGCGATCGTCACAATGGTGACACCCAGGCGCTTCCTCCCGCCCGATGATGTGCAGGAACCTCCCGAAACTTCCGTGTCCGGTGAGGACCTGCGTCAGGCGGTAGGTGAGGACGCCATGACGCCTCTCCAGCCACTCCTCAAAGAGGGGACTTACCGCCGCTATTGTGGCGTGCCCTGCACGGGGTTGCGACAGTCGCTCTCTCCATGCCACCATGAGATCGCACCGGAGGTCTGCCCGCCGAGCGGCAACTTGCCGTGGCAGCGGGTTTTCCCCCCGGTGTAGTGCCTCCGCGCGCCACTCAAACAGGCGCGCGAGGACTATCGCCTCCAGATCCCACGGTGGCAGTCCGGCAAGGAGGCTTGCTGCCTCGCCGGAGATCGTGCGGTAGCCCCGGACAAGCCGTATGGCCACCACCTTTTGGGGCGCGTTCAGGTAGTGGGCGGCGCGCCGCCCTAAAGAACGCGCCCATACCGGGGCCCCGTAAAGGGCCATGGACCGCACGACTCCGGCATATAGCCTACGGCAGGAGGCGTTTGGCCCCTTCAGATTGGGCAGGAGCCGCTTGAAAGCAGCCCCCGTCCGCTCGAGCTTGGGAGCCAAACGTCGGAAGTGTTCGACGAAGTTCCACCGGCTGTCGAGGACGATTCCCAGGTACTTCATCGTCGACCCGACGCCGATGCGAACCCCTCCTACCGTCAACTGGGATCCCGACGGTGGCGTGTTTCCGCGGCCATGAAAAACCATGGCCTCGGATTTGTGCAAGGCCACCTCGAGACCCAGTAGCCGGATCCTCTCCGCGACTATCGCAACCCCGCGTGTCATATTGTCGGCCGCCGCCTGGTGCGACCCCCCCTGAGCCAGGACGAGCGTGTCGTCAGCGTAGCAAACTACACTGACGCCGCTGGGGAGGTCGGCGCGCAGCACCCAGTCGTAACCGATGTCCCACAGGAGCGGCCCCAGGACCGATCCCTGTGGGACACCGCACGACATCTCTCGCCGGTTCCACTCTCCAGAGCGACCGGGGTATATGACGGCCCTGTCCGTCAGATATGCCCCGACCACACGACGAAGATAGGTCGGCATCCGGTGGTATTGGAGTGCCTCCCTGATGCAGCTCCAAGGCATGGAGTTGAACGCGTTGGCGATGTCGAGAGACACCGCCACGACTACCCCACCCCTGGACACTGCAGCCCCCGTCGTGAGGGCCCTCACGCGCATGATGGCGTCCACCGTCGAGCGCCCCTTGCGGAAACCATACTGGTGATCCGCAAGATCCGGCCCCGTCCCCACAAGGTGCCCGACGAGGCGGTTTGCAATTACTCTTTCAAAGAGCTTGCCCACCTCGTCGAGCAGCACAATGGGCCGGAATGCGGACGGAGAGTCCGCAGGGCGCCCCGGCTTCTGTATGAGGACCAGCTTCCCCGTCTTCCAACGAAGTGGGAACTGGCCTCTCTCCAAGCATGCGCTTAGGAGCCCTAGTAGTCGGGGCCCGAGAGCCTCCAGGGCCAGGACCCAGGCTTTGCCATGCAAGCCATCGGGTCCCGGGGCGGTGTTTTTGGCTTTCAGCCTGCCCACCGCCGCTCTCAGATCTACCCCAGTCACCTCCGGAACGTCGTCGTCGTCGTTGTCCTCGTGGTCCGCTTGTGGCACCGCAAGCGGCGGAGCCATGGGCGGAGGAGCATGCTCCCCTCGCGAAGGGAACAGAGCGCTCACCACATCCTCAACTAGTTGGGGCCGGAGACTCTGCGTCAGCGGGGGGGCCCTGGTGCGGAGTTTATCCCGCACCATCTTGTATGGGCGCCCCCACGGATCCCCGTCCAGAGACTCCAGCATCTCCTCGCGGGCCAGATCCTTGGCCCGCAAGACACCTTCTAGGAGGGCGGTCTTCGCCGCTCTGTACCCCTCATACAGCTCCGCCTCGATGGTTGCCGCATCCGGTGCTCGAATGCGGAGCCTGCGGTGCCTGGCGTACAGGTGTCGCGCAGCGACGCATGCCTCTCGCAGTGCCGTCAGCTCGCGCGACCACCAGTACACCTGACGCCGGGCGCTTCCAGACCGGACTCGGGGCATTGCCACGTCACAGATCTCAGACATGGCCTCCTGGAACCAGTCCGCCTCGTGGTTGGTGTCGGCAGGCCTGTCCGGTGATGACACCCAGGCCTGCACGATCGAGGCTTCCAGGAGGAGCTCCCGGTCCAGCTGTTTCAGCGCCCACCGCGGACCACTCGGGGCCTGTAGGACCGGCGCGCTGGAGGTCTGGGTGGAGACGTCGAGCCGGATGTACCGGTGATCGGAGTAGGTCTCCACCTCCTCCATGACGCGCCAGTCAACGACACGCGGCGACAGAGCGGGGCTGGCGAACGAAATGTCCACCACCGACTCGCCCCGCATCCGCACACACGTGGGAACAGAACCCCGATTTAGGACGACCAGGCCTGTCTCCAGTGCCCAGTCCTCCACCATCCTTCCCCGCACATCCGTGCAGCGAGAACCCCAAGCCAAGTTCTTGGCGTTGAAGTCCCCGAGCACTAGCACGGGGAGGGAGCAGTTACCGACGACGACGGTCAACTCCCTCAGGGAGTTGTGGAACTCGGCGAGAGTTCGGCTCGGGGAGAAGTAGACGCCCGCTACGACTATATCCCCGAACCGTGCTGCGACGCACCCCTGACCCTTCCTGACACCCTCGAAGGACGGGGTACCGGCGGCGGCCGACGAGATGATGGTCACTTTATAAGAGGGTTTAAAGTAATAATAAAATACAAGTTTTTCTGTACACGTTTTGTTTTGAAATGTCATTATAACAGGTTTTGTGCTCGAGAAGAAAAAAGTCATTCGTACGTAGACTGAGTGTGTGGGGGACTCCCAATGTAATCGAAAACAAAAAATGCGCGGGAGACATAAATATAACGCCCACTTACCTGATATCGTGTACCTAAATGAGACTTCCAATTGACGTTTATAGGTTTCTAAAACAACAATATTATGAGTTTGTAAGTGTACAATCTCAACTTTTGACTTTATAGGTTGTCAGGTAGCTGTCTTGTGCGGTTTCACCTGCGTCTTTAATTACTGCCTCGCTCCCGTGGGTAGTAGCGTGATGTTATTAGCCTTTGTTGAAGTTGAAGGTAAAACATTTTTTTAACTCGGTTGAGTAGTTTTTGAGTTAAAGCGTAGCAAACAAACCAACATTTTCCTCTTTATAAGGAGAGGAGCCACTGCCTTTCTGAACTTCACAACCCACTTGGTACTGGGTAATACCCTCTGGTAAGACTGGATGTCAGACTTTCGTGACACTGACTAACTGTAACGAGTGTCGAAGATCTACGAATGACAGCCGGGACCAACAGCTTAACGTGCTTTCCGAGACACTGAGGAAACTCGGTATGGAACAGGTGGTCACCCATCCATAGACCAACCTAGGCAAGCGCGCCTTAACCTAAAGATCACCCCAAACGGATGTTGTTATTAAGCCACGAGATCTACAACACGCTTAGTTTCCACTTAAATTTATCTATTTATTGCTGTACGTAAAACGTTGTTACATTGCATGTCCACGCCACAACAGTAGCTGTCTTTGGTCCTGTACATTAAAAACTTATTTCTGACATCTTCGGTCTTCTTTCGGTCTTGCGTCGTTCACAAATATATTTTAATGAACGATAACTAATAATATTATCCTCCTGGACAACAGTAATTATGCAAGTATTGCACATTAATTAGATCATCACAAATGATTACTCACTATTAGGTGAGTATTAAATAAATTTTATTAGAATTGATAAGTTCCCATTAAATTGTGGTCATTTGGTGTATAAGGAAAGTGTTTCGCAATTTTAGATAGGTAATGAGTTGTAGGAACACTTTTCATTTTAATTTACGTAACATAACATCACTAAATAAAAAGGATAGAATCAGAAATATAGATATTAGGGAGAAAACCAAAGTGACAGACATACTTGAACGTATATAAATAGAAATGGAGCTGGACAGGCCATATGATAAGAGACAAGCAGGAAAAATGGAGAAAAACAATAACTAATTGGTACCCTAGGGACGGAAAAAGGAGGAAAGGCAGACAGCATAGAAGATGGGAAGATAAGATCAAACTTATAGCGGGACCAAACTGGAGAAGAGTAGCGAATGATAGGCGGCAGTGGAAGCAGCTGGAGGAGGCACTCTGAAACCAACGATATTTTATAATAATTCTAAGTAGTAGGTAAATAGTTAAATTCATAATAAGGTGTAAGGAGGAATATTCTTTTCCTTTTCCTTCTTTAAAAACGGTTACTTTCTTATATCCAAAGATGACGCAACAAAACATTATTTGCAAACAATTCGTGCATTAGGGAAGATGTCAACGAATCCGATGGTGGGAAATGAGTTATAAGCAGTGATAGTTAGAGGGACCTGCCAGGTCCGCCTCAAAGAGATGTCAGCAAAGCAGAGGGGCCTGTCAGGGCCTCCGCCTGCCGGGGTTGCGGGTTGTTCGAAAGAGATACTGCGGCCCCGGAACGTAAAGGGCAATAGAAGGAACATGGGTGGGTTTAATCAGTACGTCACTAAGTCTGACACTCTCCCCGTCCACGGCGGGGGAAGTTATTTGATGATTACCCAGCCCAAAAAAAAAGCCTAGTAGTCTGTTAGTCACGGCTCGCACTACATGTCGTTGGTACACACAGGGTTGCTAGTTCACGTTTCTGAGTTTGCCCTAAAATTAATTTTCTATTTTGGAAGATGCACTTTCTTCTAATTCTACTTTACATACTTGCATCTACGGCAAATCGTCCCGCAATTGACGGAGAAATCGCGTAACAATCATAAACTGTCGTGAATTTAAAACCCCTTCTTTTTTGAAGTCGGTTAACAAATGAATTTTCCGCCCATAAAATTCAACCTAATTTTGCATATCATAAGTCAAATTTTAACTAGTTGTAAACGGCGGGGCAGTTTAGCGCGAAGCTTGTTCACGAGGCTCGGCTGTCATCAATCCATCAATCATTCAGTCGTTCACTCACTCACTGTTACGCGGCATGTTTAACGTAGTTTCCGGTCAGCGAGCACACGTTGGCTGTTATACGCTATGTTTACGGTCACAAACACACAGGCGTGTTGGGATTCTATATTGCATGAGTACATAAAGTCACGCCTTTCCCTCATGGTGGCCTACCCCCATGTCCTCCATATGTAAAGACTACAGAACGCCATCTGTAACGATCCTTACATCATCCTTCCACATATAAGTTTGTTAGCAGGAACTGTGTTAGCCCCCACCCGTCCCTTGCTAGAGCCAGCCCGCGCTGCTGAGTCAGTAAGATCAAATCAGTCCCAAAATAATACCACTCAGATCCAGCCTGTCCCTTTGCTGTCCTCCCTCAGCGACGCCCTAAGCCGAGGCTCGTACCCCACAGGGGCTGCCCTTAGCCTGTAGTCGCTTAGTTTGTAAGTTTTTTGCCCTGTCTGGAGGTTTTAATTTTTAAGGCATCCACAGGAATCGTCCGGTTAAGCAGACGATAACCTCCTAGGTTAAACTGCGAGATGCCATTCAGAAAAAAAAGCTGTGTTGGGCTAGTGGTCTGTGGTCACGGCTCGGACTACTTGTCGTTGATACCCACAGGGTTGCTAGAACACGTTTCTGAGGTTGCCCTAAAATTAATTTTCTATTTTGAAGGATGCACTTTCTTCTAATTCTACTTTCAAACGCACCAATACATGAGAAATTCGTGTAGGGACCAACATTTAACAAAAAGAATGGCCACTAAATGGACAGGTCGGGAATCGGGATATAAGTTTTGAGATATCTTAGAGATAAAGATTTGGCTTCCCCAAAATGTACCCGTCAACGATTATGACACCAAACATGAAGAAGAAATGCCCAATCCACCAACGTTACGCTGGATTTCCTGCAGATGCTCCCAAAAGTGAAGGATGACTAAAGAACGGACCTGTCCAGCTAAGTTTTTCATTGACTTTTTCTGCAAGAAGTTATTCACTTCCAGCTCGAAGTCAGGAAGCTGCTGCGGACACACCCCTGTGCTTGCGCGAGCACGTGGAACCGTCATATTTTGCCTGTTATCTTGCACATTCTTCACCACTGTGGACTCACTTGTACACTGGTCTTGGCTTGTGTCCGTTGAAATTGGTAATTCAGTAGTTTATTAAACAGCATTGTGTTAAGGGTTGAATGTCCTATTGTGCGCCATTGGAATAAGGTACACAGCTCAGGTGGTGTCCTTTTTAATGTTAGGTAGACGATTTAAGCAGTTGTTAAGTATTTGCATAGTTTTGAGCTCTACTAACAATTATAAATTAACTAGCTTCCGCCCGCGACTTCGTCCACGTGGCATAGTTACTTTGGGCTAACGCTAACTTCAAACCGAGTGATGATCGAAAAAAAATATCTTTCTCTTCCCCTTTCTTCTCTTTTCTCCCCCTTATCTCACTTAAAAAAAATAGCCTATGTCCAGGGTCCTAACTATCTCTGTACCAAAATTCATCAAAATCGGTTAGGCCATTTAGGCGTGAAGACGTAACAAACAAACTCACTTTCGCTTTTATAATATTAGTAAGGATAGTAAGGATTTTGTTCTGAAATAAATTAATAATAATAATTAATGTTAGAGTTTTGGAAACAAATATACACTGAAAATCATAGAAGTGCATCGTACAACGCAATTGACTAAGTGTAGCTAATTAACGTTCAGTGGCTTCCTTATTGTTGTGGTGGCATGTTCTAGGACTCAAGGTTCTATTGACGTAATTAATTGTAAGCACCCTCACTGGTATGCAGTTATCAAAGAACTGCGTAATTAGTAGAGCTACACTGTTTTGTTTATTTCTGACTCCATCCTTGGTATTTTGCCTCGTTGTAATATTTTACATCATAATCATTGTTCGTCTCGCCTCATAATTATCACAAATCATAATTGAGAGAGGTGTGCAACTATAAACATTGTCATATTTTTATATTCTTTCATTAATTAATTGGTTTATCATTAATGGAAGACATACAGCTAATAATAAATAATAGTATGTTAGACTAACCGCCAATAATTCAATATAGGTATTAATATTTTAATAACTGTTTTTTTATAAATTTTATGTTGTTTTTTTTTGTGACGTATTGGAAGCGTCTGATATTTTAAATTTATCCAAATTCTAGGCAACAATATTTCACTAATCAAAATTCCTCTACGTACATCAGTAACAAAAACTTAACAAAATAAATTAAGCTTATCTCATATCTTCTAAATTAGTTAAATTTGAGCTGAAGACGGTATTTTTAACTGGATGATGTCATAATACAATATTTAGACACAAATAATAGAAGACACGCTGGCACTTGTGAACTAACAAGACGATATTGATCAACTGTTTTTGTCCTCCACGACGCAGCAGCATCCCAATCTGAATGTGCCAGTAGGACATGCACCGACAAATGAACTTCTGTCTTCGAAGTGTTTTCTTATCTGTTCATTATTCTGTTCTTCAATCACTTCCACAGGTTTCAACACATTATCCACTTTTTCTTCTAGGTCTTCATTGCCCTCTTCCTGGTTGTCTATGCTTCCGTTGCCGGGTTCCCTCTATCTGGCAGAATCTTGATGCTCCGATTTTTTTTTGGCATAACACACTTAGCATAATTTTCTTTAAACGAACATTTTAAAGGCATAAAACTTATTTGGTATAATTATCGTTTGGCATAATGTTTAAAACTTCGAATTAACAATGGCATACTTTTAAGATGGCAGAATTACATTTAGTATAATTGCGATTGGCAGAGTTCAAATTTCGCATAATATATTATTTGGTATAATTTCACTTGGCATACTATGCAGACGGCAGTAATGGCTAGGTTAGGTTAGGTTAAAACTGCGACCTCCTACGACTGACGCCAGAAACGACTTGCATTAATAGAAAAAAGAGATTGTTTTAAGTAGGTTACCCGGAACTGAACTAGTTAGATTAGGATAATTACTTATTGAATTCAATGACATTATTTCAAATTCAATTAAACAATAACTAAAATAAATAACATTATTTTAAAGAAATAATTAATTAAAATAAATGACAACTTATAATGACAAAGATGATCCTAATTATAAACTTTCTGCGATATGAAAATTCTGATGTTTAATGATTATCGATATAAAATATATGCCAAAAGACGATTCTGACTGTGAACTTTCTGCGATATGATGTTTCTACTTTTTAAATATTATGGATATTAAGTTTATGCCTAGAGATGATTCTGACTTACAAAATTATGAGTTTAGACTGTATGATAAATGAGTGTCTGCTAAACAATTTTCTGCGAAGTGAAGTTTATGCCATCCGTTGTTATGCAAAATAAAATTATGACATAAAAAGTTCTGCTATAAAGGGTGGACCCTCCGTTGCCATCGGTTTCCAAGCCCACCTCATTGTAGCCATAATCTTTAACTATTTCATCTTTGTCGTTTTTGTTCAAATGAAGTTCCTGATTTTTGTTGACCACACTTTCGACCAGTTCTCGATTGGAGAATATTGTAGCGAGAGATGTTTTCGTATAACTGTCGATGTTGGCAAACTCCAGCGGTACATCTGAAGGTGCGTCCTTGTGAAAGGGAATGTTCCTGGCTCCTGTGGCACCCAGGAGTATCAGGACGAGACCAGTGATCACTTCCATCTTTAAAGGACTGTATATCAGTTAACTGAATTTGTAGTCACAATAACTGATGGGACAGTGACAGCGCACACCACCAACCTAGGACTGTTAACTTCAACGGAACGTAGACTATGTATATATAGTGCCACAGTTATCTCTATAGGTTTAACTGTGACATAGTCTTCCTCTGTAGTTGACGCAACAATTATGTGAAGCATTACAAATAGCTCACATTTGCCTCACGAAGATACGCCATTGGGTTCACCCGCGTTCTACCGGAACTATGGTTTTAACTATTTCCCTCTCTATTTCCTATATTTTATTTTCGTTGTTAACGTCACAGGCTTTTTCAACATTATGAATAAGAGTGTTTAAGCTTATTTGATCAATAAAAGTATTTTTTAATTTACGATTCTGATAAAAATTCAATAAAGGAAATATTAAACTGCCACTAGGGCTGAACCTATTTTTTAGTTATAATCTTAGTAGTACAACTTACAGGAAAATTGTAAATAACTAGTTATCTTTCATTAAAATGAAGGAGCGATAGGTTTTTGGAATCCTATTAAACTATCTCACAAACTTTATGTTGAATACTCATGATGTAATATAGTCACTCTATTGGGGTAGGTACATACATAAATTGGCGAATTTTCCCAGATGAGCAGGCCTACTGCAGCACCTGCTCCGTAAATACTCGATTTGCTTCATCCTAGTCTTTATATAGGCAGTCGCTCCATGTAAAATAGTGGTTGTCAGCTAAATCCGGTTAGACTGGAAGCCGACCCCAGCGTTGGGAAAAGGGATTTATTTTCGTTGGATCCCAGTTTTTGATCCCATTTTATAGGTATTAACGATGGGTCCCATTTGATATTACCATTGAATCCCATTTTATGACAACATGTGTACATTTCAGAAGAAAAGTGATTTACTTTTATTAAATATTTCAAAAACACCGTGTGTGTTTTTGGATTTTTTAGGATTGTTGCCACTGGGGAATAAACAAGCGCCTCTTATCTCAAAAAAAAATACTGCCGTGATGATTTTTCCATATTTTTTTTTTTTTATATAATGTGGCCGTTTCTGGCACACAGGTCACAGGTTTAACCTAACCTTTTTTTGTAAATAAGTAATTATCCTAATCTAAATAGTTCAGTTCCGGGTAACCAACTAAAAACAATCTCTTTTTTCTATAAATGCAGGTCGTTTGTGGCACTCCCCGGCCGCTGCCGCGGCACCGCTCGCTCCGCTCGCTCGGCTCGTGCATAGGAGGTCACCGTTTTAACCTAACCTAACCTAGTTCCCGGTTCCTATAATTTGTTTGGGTAATGACATTTTGTCAAAATCTTTTCGGAAAAACGGCAGGCACCCGTTATTCTAACATAACCTATCCACATACCCAAATTTCATCCTAATCAGTCTAGAAGTTTGAGCGTGTTGGAATAACAAACATACATACAAAGTTTCGCCTTAAAATATTATTGTGATTTTGTTGTTGGATGTACCCGCATTCAGATGTTTTTAAACATCTGGGATCCAACGGAAATAGTTTTTGGGATTCAATGGCAATAAAACGTATTTTTTTAGTATTTTTCAAATTTGGGATTCAACGGAAATATATAATAATGTTTTGTGGGATCCAACGCCAAAAATATTAAAGTGGGATCAAAAACTGGGATCCAACGGAAATAAACGGGAAAAGGCAGGGCAAATAATGAGTTGGGATGTACTTATTAGTTATAATTTATAATCGGCGTGCATTAAAAATAGAACATTCATCGTTTTGTTCTGTTGTTTCCTCATTAATAATGTTTCAATACATTTATTTAAATTATAATCTATCCCTGAAAATAAATAACAGGAAGTCCACATAGTTGTTAGTATTGCAATTGTACCTGATTTTAACAAAAATATATAGCACCTACTAGCTTTTGCCCGCGGCTTCGCTCGCGTTTAATTCGGGGTAACAAAGTTCCCCTTTTGCTGATTTGCAGGTACCTGCTACCTGTAGTCTTTGCCCTTGCGCCTTATTTATTGTAATAGCAAAGCTAAGTTTGCCCTTTTCTTCCCTCTTTCTTCCTCATTTCTCACTTTTTTAAGAAAACTTTTTTCTCTGTACCAAATTTCATCAAAATGGGTTTAGCCATGTAGGCGTGAAGACGTAACAAACAAACAAACTCACTTTCGCTTTTATAATATTAGTAAGGATGTGATGCTGATATTTTTATCATAATCACTTGACGTCACGTTTCCGTTTGGTGAAATAATCTTGTAGCATGGCTGCGATTTTGTTAGTTTCAATAAAACACATACACGGGTCAGATGAGACCTATAATCTATTCATATAACGATAGCCCAAGGCGACTAATACTAAAACGTTATTGGTTGAGAACAAAGTCAGATATTTCAGAATTTATTTTAAGGTTTTGATCGAAGTCACTGAAAACAGAACGGAAGGAAAAGCCAATTAATAATTGACTAGTGCCATGATATGTGCACGACACAGCAATTATGTGATTTAATAACACTCATAATAAATATCTCAGCCTAAAATAGCATGTGGACACTGTATATAAACCCGAGTCAATGTAACGAGGTAAATAATAGCAGTAGGACGGTGGTTGAATCAGTTCTTGTGACCAGAAGACACATTCATCATGGAATTAGCCACTGTAGTGATCCTGACTCTCATTGTGGCTGTAGGAGCAAAAGACATACCTGAATATAAGCTAATAGACGGGCTTTTAGCAGATGAGCAACCATTAGAAAATATAGAACCTCAAAATAAGGATCCCAAATTGTTTGAAAACCTTAAAAATGATGTTGTTACTTTGGAAAGTTTGAAAAACACATTGAAATTGGAAGTTTTAAAAATGATTGCAGAACCCGTGGAAGTGGTGGATGAAGCCGTGGCAAAAGAAAATTAAATGCCTCCGATTACAGACATGAATGTTCTTGTACGAACGTCAAAGATAACGTGTGAATGTAAATACAAAGCGTATATTTTTATGTTTGAAACTACATAAGTCGTTGCATTTAAATTAAATAGTTACTGGATTTATGGTAAAGGAAGGAAAATCATTTTGAAACCAATAACATACCGATAGCACATTGGACAACGTATATAAATACGAGTTAATAATTTGAGGCAAATATTCGTAGTGGGACGGTGAACCAACTAGTTTGTGTGACCAAAAACTCATTAATTGTTGAATAATTAACTTTACGCAATGAAAGTGGCTACTTTAGTGATCCTGACTGTCCTAGTGACTGTAGGAGCGAAAGACAGTAGTCATTATATATATTTAAATGGAATTGATCCACATACAGATAAATACCAACATATAAAGAATGCAAAAGACATGGACAAACCTTTGGAACTGCCTGATGGAGGAGAACTAAAAGAACTTGAAGTGCCACCGCTTGCACTCAGCTGTGTTTGTGGAGAAGTGAAAGACGGTGCTTGCAGTAACAAGAATAAACAAATAGTGCACTTGGATGCGAGTAAATTTAAAGAAGGGTGGCCCAAAGATCTCAAACCGATAGTAAAGCCGACGACAAAGCCGATAAGAGAGCCGACAAGAAAGCCGTCAAGAAACCGGACACGAAAGCCGACATCACAGCCCTCCTCAGCGAAGCCGATTCTATACTAAAGCCGATAGAAATTTATATAACTATAGTCGCCCTGGATAAACGATCGCGACAGACATAGGTACCTACATCCAAGTACAGTAAATTGGCATTCGTCATAGAGCAAAGCGTTTGTCTTTTTGTTTTATGATATTTTATATCTGATTTACTAATAATAGACCACTCTTAGAAAATCAGTAAGTTTTGAATACTGACTTAAGACTGTGCAAACTACTGTGTTGAAATTCTGAAAGTTATTTGAGTAGGTGTAAATATTAATTAAAATGTCCTAACCTACGGTGCACAAAGTTGGTCACTCGTCCAAACACAAGATTTGTCAGCGGGCAATGGAGCGCAGCATAATAGGTGTTTAGCGTATAGATCGTGTTTGAAACACCACCCTGCGCTCCATAACTCAGGTTGCTGACGTTGGGGAAAAAACAGCCAATCTAAACGGAGAGGTGGGTCAAGATCATCACTCACTGGACGACTGATGGTGGAAATCCTATCTAGTGGTACCCTATCTGTGTAACAAAACATCCTCGCCGTAGAGGGCAAGAAGAAATAAAGGTATCGATACAGATTTTTAAACGTATATTTATAATGTTAGGGTGAATTTGTGTGAAGAACTGAAGTTTTGTTAATGGATTATTATGTAAACAATGATTGTACTTATAATACATTGTTATTACTGTCTAATAAAAGTTTGTTTGTACCGTGAGTACAATGATCTTTTTCCTGTCCCAATAATAATATCCTACATATGGTACTCGACCAGTTTCCTCATGTTAATTGTTGAAATTAAGTTATATTATCATAATTTAATTATTATATAAATACTGGCTTCCGCCTGCAACTTCGTCCGCGTGGCATTGTTACTTTGGACTAACGCTAACTTTAACCCGCGTGATGATCGAAATAAAAATATCTTTCTCTCCCCTTTTTTCCCTCTTTTCCCCCCTTATCTCTGTATCAAATTTTATCAAAATCGGTTGGGCCATTTAAGCGTGAAGACGAGATTTTGATTCCACAGTGTGTACTTTTGTCGTGAATTCAATTTTTACTACTCATACTACCACCAAACTATCTGCAAATATTCTACCTGTAAGGTCGCGAGGTATAACAGAATGCCTCTCTCTAGGTCGTTCCTCATTTTAAATATCTGGTTACAAGTTATAGTTCTTTACAGGCTTTATAGACCTTCATTTTGATCAGTTGCTGTTACTTACATCAATATTATTAAGAGGAAAGATCTGTATTCTTGTGTGTAACGAATAAACTCAAAAGGTATTTTACCGATTTAAAAAAAAGATGCCTTTAGAAAGCTCCATTATTATTCAGTGGGGTAACATAGACTACATAACATTACGCTACAACCCACGGGAGCGGGCAGTGATCAAAGACGCGAGTGAAACCGCACAGGATAGCTAGTCTATTACAATTGTGTAGTTCAATTGTACTAAAAACTGTACCACTGCTGTCCTATGAGAGGAGGGTCGATCCTCCGGCGACAACGGCTCGCAACTGTAGTTCGAGGCAGTGTAATACGATTAAATCCTACATAAAAGCATTTCTATTTTGTAGTTATGTTCATTAATTGTTAATTATTTCAAAGAATTGTTAGTGAATGTAAAGAAAGACAAGTATTGCGTTTCTTGGAAATATCTCCACAATGCCTACATTACCAGATAATATCTTTAGACGGCACAGCTGGCACAGTGGCTGAGCGATCGACTGCTGGGCCACGTGTGGACTGGCGCGGGTTCGATTCTCGCACGGAACAAATATTGGTATGTGTAATAGTAGTCAGCTGCATCCGCTAGACTGGAAGCAGATGACGTTGACACTGTAGGTCCCTAGACCACTTCTACCCAGTGTCCTAAGTAGCGGATAACGATATTTGGTAAGTTTAGGACAATCAATACTTTAATCCTGGTAGTACATTTTCGGGAATACGTCCCAACCTCCACGCGAGCGAAGCTGCAGGAAAAAGCTAGTAGTAGAATTTAAAAAAAAAAACAGAAATACATTCCAACATTTGTATTTTTATTTAGAATACATAAATAAAAAAGAATTGGATTGCTCACAAGCTGGGAGCCGAGCTGAACGCAGTCCGTGTCGCAGTGTGGGGTATACTGACATTTGTTTAATGAAGGAAAATACGTGAGTTGCGGACACCCGCACGTTATACAATTCAGTAAAATTGGTTAATTATACACAATTGCTATAGGTAAGTCATTTGAGTGTCCGTATTCTCCATTGCTTTAATTCCATACTTCTATCGCTGTCGTTCGTCACGTGAAGCTTTCTTTTCCACTTCAAGGAAGTAGTGAAACTAATCCTCATCGACGGGATCGCATCGATTTCCAACCCGCACTGTTCCCTCAGTACAATAAACACCACCGAGCGAGTCCCTGTCTCCGAGCTTCACGATGTGATCCATCTCATCTGCTCCTGTTTCTGCGCTCCTGTTATAAGTTACCCTGAGGTCTTTATTAGCGGCTGGCTTATTATCAAACTTCTTGAAAATGAGTTCTAAAATCTTTTTATCTATGAAGTTTTCCTTTGAATCCAGTCCGGGATGCTGCGCGGCGACTGTTTCTTCTCCTTCTGTAGTGGGTACCTTAGCATCACGTGCTGAATGTTTGGAGAACTCCTCAATCACTTGAAGGTGGTTGTTTTCTTCTCCTAAAGGTGAGATGTTCCTTCCTGTGACGAGTCCCAGGAGGGCTAGTATAATGATTGTGGTAGCTTCCATTGTAGAATGACTGTGATCAGTTGAACTGAATATGTAGTCACAATATTCGGAGAGCTCGGTCGCGCGCCTCGCTGTCAATGCGCTTGAGGTTGAGACTCTTCAGTTATATAGTGCTTGTGTGGAGCATTATGTGGAGCTGTTTCCTTGACAGTGACGTAGTTGCAAGGTGGGTATCATTCCTATAATGCTCATATGGTTTTACCTTTTGCATAATTTTATATAATGATGTGTGTAAGTTGACTAGATATTATGTTATATATGTAAGTATGAATTTTCCGGTTTGTTAATGCTGTGTGTATTTTAATCTAGGACCGGTTGGATGTAAAATCCTTACTCCCTTACTAATATTATAAAAGCGAAAGTGAGTTTGTTTGTTTGTTACCTCTTCACGCTTTAATGGCTAAACCGATTTTGATGAATTTTGGTACAGAGATAGATTTAAAAAAATGTGAGATGTGAGGGAGAAAGAGGTAAGAAAAGGGAAAACTTAGCGTTGCTATTACAAATCAATAAGGCGCAAGGGGAACGGTGTTACCCCGAATTTAACGCGAGCGAAGCCGCGGGCAAAAGCTAGTAATATTATAAATGCGAAAGTGAGTTTGTTTGTTTGTTACCTCTTCACGCTTTAATGGCTAAACCGATTTTGATGAATTTTGGTACAGAGATAGTTGGGAACCAGGAGACGTACATAGGCAATTTTTTTTTAAAGTAGGATATGAGGGAGAAAGAGGGAAGAAAAGGGAAAACTTAGCGTTGCTATTACAAATCAATAAGGCGCAAGGGGAAAAACTGCAGGTAGCAAGTACCTACTGTGTTATACCGAATTAAACGCGAGCTAAGCCGCGGACAAAAGCTAGTAAACAATAAAATGATAGCAAGTCTCTCTTTTTGTTACGATTTCATGTCGAAGCTTTGAAACTATGTTGTTAGTCAAAGTGTACGAGTACTTGAATACTTTTCATTTCAGGCATCAGAAAAACTTGCAAGCAACAACTAAGTTAAAAATAGGCGCGCCGTTCAGTAGCAATAGCAAGTTCTACTCATAATATGCTCATCATGCAAGTCGTGATGGACACAGGGATTCACAAAAATCAAATAAGGAACATTACCATTTTGCTAGCAAACTTGATATAATATGTACGGACTGAAAAGTTAGCTCTTACTGCACTACACTAACGAGTAGGTTCAACATGCAATGTATTTCACTTTTGTTGTTACATTTAAAAAACAAATATCATTTTTTAAGGCTTTTTTTTTGGGGTGTGAAATCATCAAATAACAAAGTTAGGTGCGCGTGAAACACTA
Source organism: Ochropleura plecta (assembly GCA_905475445.1). NCBI lineage: Eukaryota > Metazoa > Arthropoda > Insecta > Lepidoptera > Noctuidae > Ochropleura > Ochropleura plecta. The sequence goes on along the minus strand of FR997738.1, from coordinate 20,340,605 downwards.
ACGCGCCGTCGACACGGCCTGTCATCAATAGACGGACGGACGGTGAGCTACCCATTGCTCACCGTCCACAGGCCCGCATTTACGGTGGCCGGGAGTAGTCTCGCGGCGCCCGGCGCCCGGGGTGTCTCCTGCGGCGGCTGGGTTGGTTTGAGGTTCTCTCCCTCAAACACCCGGCCACCTCCTTCGCTAGCATGACTGCTTCGCAGAAGGAGGTGACCGCTTCCCATTCCCTCTCGCTCCGGACCATGGACTGATCCAGGGCCGGACGCGAGAGATCGCCGCCGCCGATCGCCTCCACGAGGGCACGGCGGTGCTCCGCCCAAGCTGGGCAGACCGCCACTGTGTGCTCCACCGTGTCCTCCGGGCGATCGTCACAATGGTGACACCCGGGCGTTTCCTCCCGCCCGATTATGTGCAGGAATCTCCCGAAACTTCCGTGTCCGGTGAGGACCTGTGTCAGGCGGTAGGTGAGGACGCCACTCCAGCCACTCCTTAAAGAGGGGACTTACCGCCACCATTGTGGCGTGCCCTGAACAGGGTTGCGACAGTCGCTCTCTCCACGCCACAATGAGATCGCACCGGAGGTCTGTCGGTCAAATTGTCGCGGCAGCGGAGTTTCCCCCCGGTGTAGTGCCTCCGCGCGCCACACATACAAGCGCGCGAGGACTACCTATATGTTTTTAAAGCTTTACCTTTTAATTAAAGTAAACGTAATTTGTGTTTTTCAAGAGAATATCCTTACTAATATTATAAAAGCGAAAGTGAGTTTGTTTGTTTGTTACCTCTTCACGCTTTAATGGCTAAACCGATTTTGATGAATTTTGTTACAGAGATAGTTGAGAACCAGGAGGCGGACATAGGCTATTTTTTTTTAAAGTGGGATATGAGGGAGAAAGAGGGAAGAAAAGGAAAAACTTATTCGGGGTAACACAGTTCCCCTTTCCTGATTTGCAGGTACTGGCTACCTGTAGTTTTTGCCCTTGCGCCTTATTTATTGTAATAGCAATGCTAAGTTTTCCCTTTTCTTTTTTTAAATAAGTTAGCCTATGTCCGTCTCCAGGGTCCCAACTATCTCTGTACCAAAATTCATCAAAATCGGTTTAGCCATTTAGGCTTGTAGACGTAACAAACAAACAAACTCACTTTCGCTTTTATATATTATATACAATAGTAAGGACTAGCTGACGCCCGCGACTTCGACGGCGTGACATAAAAAAAATATCCTATTTGTTATTCTAGACTATAACCTACCTCTGTGCCAAATTTCATCAAAATCCGTTCAGCCGTTTTGACGTGAAAGAGTAACAAATATCCATCCTCACAAACATTCACATTTATAATATTAGTAGGATCAGTCATAAATGATGGCAATAACGACCTCTTAAAGGATCTAGGTCGAATTAACCGGTAATCGTGTAACAGCAACATTGAAGTTATACTGCCATGACCCTCTCATGTGTACCAATTTCTCGTAACTGTCACCAATATAAACTTCCGAACAATAACATAGAAAATAGGACCACTAGAGCAGTAGGGACGTACGTTCGCACACGACACCAATATCAAATATTTGTGGAAAAACTATGGCAGCCGGATATTACGCGCTTCGCCAACACGCAGTGGACGCGCAGGGAATGTTAAGTGACGCGGGTTTGTATGAGACCCTTACAAATGGGTGACATCTGCAATTCTGAATATACTAGTTTGTGAACTTAGTAGAACGCAATATAAAACCCACGTTGGGTTTTTCTGGTCAAAAAACAAAAACACTTTTGTAGACATCATCTGCCTAGCCTTTTCCCAACTATGTCGAGGTCGGCTTCCAGTCTTACCGACGCGAGGAGGAAACCCGGTATGTAACGGGTGACCACCCGTTACATACCATCCACAGACAAACCTAGGCAAGCGCGGATTAACCTAAAGATCGACCCAAGCGTCTGCTATTATTTAGCCAAGGGCTTCTGACACACACACTTTGCACACGTATATGTGTGTAGGTGACTTTTGTTTGATTTATGGTTTTTGTTTTGCCACCGACTTCCGGAAGTCAATTTATTTTCCATTTTTAGTGTTAGCGTTTTTGAAAATAGTTTTTTTGCAAAAATGATTTTTAATTGTGTTAGAATAATGTAGAAAATAAGTTAATTTATTACTTTTGTATTTTGTTAGTAATTGTGGTCAATAGTGTAAGTAGTTGCGATGATGCCTTTTAAGTTGGTACGACTGTCATTCGCTTCTTTTGTTTGATATGTTTCCGTTTTATCAATTCCTTTTAAAATAGAATTTATATTCATAATAATGTTTAATTAATTCCTGAAATATTATATTACGATAAATCGAATATGTAAACTTAATCTATAATTGTTTGTCTTATATTCATATTATCCGGTTGTACCAACCAAAATGGCGCCACATTCAGTCAGTTGTCAGTGTGGCGCGTTAGTTTTAAATCCAGTCGGTTATGATCGTAAAGTAAGCAAGGACTTATTGTCGGGCCTGCGCTGTCCTCATATACTTAAGTACTAACGCTGTAACAAGAACATTGTACCAAATGATTTAAAGGAGTAACCATGGAGTTTCTTGCCGGTTCTTCTCCATGGAAACAACCAACCCGAACCGTGCATCTTTGATTAGACCAGTGTGACTAGAAAGTCAGTGGAATAAAGTATTTAGTTGAATTTAAAAGTGAGTTTTACTGTACGAGTCCAACATTTCAGAAGTGGGATAGCACTGGAAACAATTAAGTATCTCAGTGTTACCGAACGCCCAGCAAAGCGCAATATTAAGGTACAGTTCCTTTTATCCGTTTATAAATTCAATCAAATGACTAGCATTTAGATAAATAGTGTAACTCGCTTGATATCTTATTATACCTACCTAATAACATGGAGTGATATGTTTATCGAAAAATATTTTTTAAAAATATAATCAAGGTAGGTATTTGTAAAAAGTTAGTCAGTTAGCGTTAATACCTCATTAATAATTTCTCTACTGGGTAACTCTTGTAATGAATACTTGTATGATTTGTTTTTATAAATAAACACACAGATAATTGTGTGTGTGTTTTTTTATTCTATAATTGTAATGAGTTCTTGTATGATTTGATTTTCGGAGCGACTCGAGGCGCAGCCGGAACGGTTGAAGGCGCAGCCGGAACGGTGCGAGGCGCAGCCGGAGCGGTTCGAGGCGCAGCCGGATCGGTTCGAGGCGCAGCCGGAGCGGTTCGAGGCGCAGCCGGAACGGTGCGAGGCGCAGCCGAAGCGGTTCGAGACGCAGCTGGGGCTGTTCGAGGCGCAGCCGTGGCAGCAGTTTTTACTGGCGCAAATGTTAAGAGACGTCATTCAGACCATGAAAACTGATGGAAGCAATGAACGCTTTCCTGTTTTTAATGTTATTTATTTATTTAACACTTCAAGTACAAAGTACAGAGGCGGACTTAATGCCATAGCATTTTCTACCAATCAACCTTTTTTCTGAATTCAATCCATCGAAACGAAATCAAACGATAGAAATGTGGATATGCAATGTGAATGAGTGTGCACAAAACACTAATTTAATTTACTGTCGAGTGTCGGACAGGTAAAAAAGTCGTTTCGCACTGCCAAAACTTGTAGGTTTGGCGCAAAAATGGTACGAAGGACTTCCCAGTGTCATGTTTTCCTGGTCTGAATGACAAAACAAACTACGTTCCTCTTTCCCAAGTGACGCGAATTACGCTCAGTTGTTAGATATGCTTGCTTATAAAGCGCGTTATAAGATATAAGATACATTATACATTTACATATTATTGCGTTATAAGATACGTTAGAGGAATATTTTTATGACAAAACAGTTTTACTTAATCGGTGTTAAGTTATTGGCAAGAATGCCATTGATGCATACTTTTGATATCGAAGATCGTTCTATAAGAACTAGTGCGAAAGCAGCCCAGTATTCTGATCTCGGTAAATTACTAGGTTATTTGAAGGGGGTAACTAACAAAGGAATTGACAAAACGGTGCAGCAGGCTAATTGACAATGAAACCAATATGTCGGAAACCACAGCTAAATGCTACAATAGTGGTGAAGAAAGACACCCATATTATAAGTGTAAACAAACAGTCACTGCTTGTAATTGTAGTTTATCGTAGGGAAAGGTAATGAGTGATAACACTGTGTTGTAACTTGTATATGTTTCGATTTATTTCTACTATTTACATATCCTTTTGGAACTGGCATGTAGTGGTTGATCTGCCTCTTAGTTTTATTAATTTGACCAACCACGAAGCTTTACATATAAATGGAATATTGTTAACGGAGTAACAAAATGGACGAAATTTATAAGTATAGGTGGCGGCAGCGCGCCCTTTGGTCCAGCGTTGTATTGTGTTTACGATGTATTGGCATGCAGCTACAGTGCTACCCCTCTAGCGAAGCGTACAGGCATCTTCACGAGTCTGCCAGATATGGTTCTCAGCGGTTGGTTGGAGTGATCATCTGTGGCTGCAGGTTTCGAGTCACTTTTGTAGCTGCTGTTATGATCGACCGTATGGATGGTGTAAGCTGGTTTCAACCGTTCGATTGATATGTTTGCAGTTAGTTTAGGCAGTTGTATGTTCATGTTTTGAAGTCACCAAATACGGACCTTCATACGGGCGCTGCAATGGCTTCTTTACTGCGTCTACAGATCGCTTGTTGGAATGCGGTTGAAATGCCGGCGCGAGCTGCTTGATAATTAAGTGTAGGTGTTCGACGAAGGTAGTGTCCATCTTCACTGCAGGCATAGACGGTGAGGCTGATATGAAATCACCGGGCAAGCGCAATGCTTGTTCATGTGTTAGTTGTGCGGCACTGATATTGGTGTCAGTCCGAACGTTTGTTCAACCATTTGTTATTGTTTGATAATCGCGTCATTAGTGCGACTTTTAACGATCGTGCATCATGCAGAAATCGGTAATTATTTAACGATATCGACGTGTATATAAAGAAATCGCTCGCTCGGTGGGTAGGTTTCATATTCCCTATGTGTGTGTCGTTGGACTTGGGACTGTTGACTCGCAGTACATGATTTCGCCCAGTTGCTGATATCCTTATTCACGGATGGCCAAAAGTAACGTTGTTGCATCATTTTCCTTGTAGTTCGTATTCCATGATGACTTCAATCGTGATCAGCTCTGAACGTAATACGACGATAGTCATCTGGTAGGTACGATCGTACGGACGACGACCTTCTTAAATTGAATGTTATTTTGTTTCATTAACACAGGTAACGATGAGTCGTTGTCTTGGGCTTGAGCTAATTTGTTGTAGTCGATATTTGTCGGAATGTCGATAGTTTCAATGCGTGATGTGCGGCCGCGACCGTATTATTGGCACCACTGACACCGCTCACATGTCGTATGTCCGTCGTGAATTCGCTAATGAACAATAGATGACGTTGTGTGTCGCTATTAGCCGGCGGCCTATGTATTGCATAGGTCAGCTGCTTTTGGTTGGTAAACACTATTAATTCTCTTTCTTCGAAAGTATTTCTGAAGTGCTTGACGGCCGTATAAACAGACAAAGTTCTCTGTCAAACGTACTGTATCGCTGCGTAGTTTCTGAGAATCTCTTTGAGAAATAGCTGAAAGGAACCCATTTGTTGTTGATGCGCTGTTATAGTACGGCTCCAGCACAGGTATTAGGACGCGTTGCACATTAGTGACTTAGCTGCGGTTCTTACTGTTGTGTAGATATGCATTGAGAGGTGTTGTACATGCGCGGCGTTTGGAATGCTATCGCGATAGAAGTTCACCATTCCCAGGAAACGAAGTAGATCTTCAATAGTTTCAGGCTTAGGGTAGCCAGTGATGATTTTAACTTTATCGTTCGGTGGTTTGATTCCTTCGGACGATACGTCATAGCCGAGGAACTTAACGCTTTGTTTTCTAAAAATACATTTTGATGGGTTAATTGTGATTCCATAGTCATCTAATCTTTGTAGGACAACTTGTAAGTCTTTCTTGTGCAGAGGTTCCAGTGAAATGACTTAACAGTTCTGAAGACATGAATAGCCTTCAGTATTGATAGTATATTGTAGTTGTTGTCAAACCACTGGAAATGTGTTGAAGTTCCAGTGAAATGACTTAGCAGTTCTAAAAACATGAATGGGCTTCAGTATTGATAGTTTATTGTGGTTGTTGTCAAACCACTGGAAATGTGTTGAGGTTCCAGTGAAATGACTTAGCAGTTCTGAAAACATGAATGGGCTTCAGTATTGATAGTTTATAGTAATTGTTGTCAAACCATTGGAAATATGTAGAGGTTCCAGTGGAATGGCTCAGCAGTACTGAAGACATAAAGGGGCTTCAGGATTCAGTGTGATGAATTATTTAATTTTTAAATTTTGTAAAAGCTTATTATATATACTAGCTCTCACCCGTGGCTTCGCTCGCGTTAAATTCGGGGTATCGCGGTTCCCCTTTCATGATTTACAGGAGCCTGTTACCTGTAGTTTTTGCCCTTGCGCCTTATTTATTGTAATAGCAATGCTAAGTTGTCCATTTTCTTCCTCATATCTCAATCTTTTTTTAAAATAGCCTAAATCCGTCTCCAGGGTCCCAACTATCTCAGTACCAAAATTCATCAATGTCGGTTTAGCCATTTAAGCGTGAAGACGTAACAAACTCACTTTCGCTTTTATAATATTTGTAAGGATTAAATTCCCGAGACGTGAATTTGTCAGGAAAGGCCGACTGTTAGCTATTGTCATTATTTTATTTGATTGATCTAATTATAATTTAAAACATGTGAATAAAATGGTATGGTGGTTTCGAGGTGGGTTCCCTCTGTCTGGCAGAATCTTGATGCTCCGAAATTTATTTGGCATAACACACTTAGCATAATTTTCTTTAAACGAACATTTTAAAGGCATAAAAATTATTTGATATAATTATCGTTTGGCATAATGTTTAAAACTTCGAATTAACAATGGCATACTTTTAAGATGGCAGAATTACATTTAGTATAATTACGATTGACATAGTTCAAATTTCGCATAATATCATTTAGAGCGATGACTATTTAGTATAATTTCACTTGGCATACTATGCAGATGGCAGTAATGGCTAGGTTAGGTTAAAACTGTGACCTCCTACGCCAGAAACGACTTGCATTAATAGAAAAAAAAAGAGATTGTTTTTAGTAGGTTACCCGGAACTGAACTATTTAGATTAGGATAATTACTTATTGAATTCAATGACATTATTTCAAATTCAATTAAACAATAACTAAAACAAATGACATAATTTTAAAGAAATAAATAATTAAAATAAATGACAACTTATAATGACAAAGATGATTCTAACTATAAACTTTCTGCGATATGACAATTCTGCCGTTTAATGATTATCGATATAAAATATATGCTAAAAGACGATTCTGTCTTACAAAATTATGAGTTTTGAATGTATGATAAATGAGTGTCTGCTAAACAATTTTCTGCGAAGTGAAGTTTATGCTATCCGTTGCTGTGCAGAATAAGATTATGACATAAAAAGTTCTGCTATAAAGGGTGGACTCTTCAAGGTAGTAGCGACTTATACCACTAGTAAATAAGACGGCTTGGTAGTTTCAAGGTAGTAGCGACTTGTACCACTAGTAAATAAGACGGCTTGGTAATTTCAAGGTACTAGCGACTTGTACCACTAGTGAATAAAACGGCTTGGTAGTTTCAAGGTAGTAGCGACTTGTACCACTAGTAAATAAGACGGCTTGGTAGTTTCAAGGTAGTAGCGACTCGTACCAGTAGTGAATAAGACTGCTTGGTAGTTTCAAGGTAGTAGCGATTTGTACCACTAGTAAATAAAACGGTTTTGTGGTTTTAAGGTAACAGCGACTTGCACCACTCGTATATTTACAGTAATTTATAATATTTAAAGTTGATTAAGATATTGTATTATGGTTAGGTACTTACAGTTGTAATTGCTTTGTGTTGTTGATTTGGATATTACCTGTATAACTGTATACAATTGAAATATTTTCAAATAAAAAACCATTTACCTAAATACGCGAGGGCGCGTAAGTTACATGGATGGCCGAATGTTGGAATAGGGTGCAATGCAAAGTAGTAGCTACTTATACCATAAGTAACAAACTATTTCGTACAGTTGGATGTGTTAGTCATGATTAATCAAGATATCCAGTATGGCTTCAATAGTTGCATTGTAACTGGAACAGTTGATTTAGATACGCAATATTGATTATTGTATATAATGCTATTCGTATACATACGCGAGGACGCGTAAGTTATGCGGATGGCCGAATGTTAGAATAATGTAGAAAATAAGTTAATTTATTACTTTTGTATTTTGTTAGTAATTGTGGTCAATAGTGTAAGTAGTTGCGATGATGCCTTTTAAGTTGGTACGACTGTCATTCGCTTCTTTTGTTTGATATGTTTCCGTTTTATCAATTCCTTTTAAAATAGAATTTATATTCATAATAATGTTTAATTAATTCCTGAAATATTATATTACGATAAATCGAATATGTAAACTTAATCTATAATTGTTTGTCTTATATTCATATTATCCGGTTGTACCAACCAAAATGGCGCCACATTCAGTCAGTTGTCAGTGTGGCGCGTTAGTTTTAAATCCAGTCGGTTATGATCGTAAAGTAAGCAAGGACTTATTGTCGGGCCTGCGCTGTCCTCATATACTTAAGTACTAACGCTGTAACAAGAACATTGTACCAAATGATTTAAAGGAGTAACCATGGAGTTTCTTGCCGGTTCTTCTCCATGGAAACAACCAACCCGAACCGTGCATCTTTGATTAGACCAGTGTGACTAGAAAGTCAGTGGAATAAAGTATTTAGTTGAATTTAAAAGTGAGTTTTACTGTACGAGTCCAACAATTGGCAATGTTATATGGTTTGTCAGAACTGGACCACATTGATATGGGGCCACCAAATTTAAAATAGAAAGTTAATCAAAAGAATCGGTGTATTGTAATATAAAAGACTAATGATGACGATGACATCGTATTTTAGTAATTGCAAATGTAATAAAATAATCCAGTATGATAACATAATTACTATGACATAATTAATTTGCGTGACATTATTATTTCCTTTATTCACTTCGCATCTTAAAATTAATTTTTTAAATATTTCTTCACTACATAGTATAAAACAAAGTCGCTTTCTCTGTCCCTATGTCCCTTTGTATGCTTAAATCTTTAAAACTACGCAACGGATTTTGATGCGGTTTTAGTAATAGATAGAGTGATTCTTAAGGAAGGTTTTAGTATATAATTTGTTAAGTTTTTGTATTTATTTCTGTGTACATTAACTATATTTGTTGAAGATGTCGGCAAAAAGTATGCTGTCTGGGAGCTTTCAACGAAAACGCTGCCTAAACCCTTTAAGATATAACAAAATAATGTATGGTGTAATTGTGTATCTTATATAGGTCCACAGAAAAGTCAGCGGTGACATATGTCTATATCTTAAGGATAACATACTATATCCATTTTAATACTTTAACAAATGGGCAATTATAAAGCGCTAACTTGGAAAGCTATTTACACAAATACAGTATTAATCCTTATCATTTTAAATAGGTTGGTTGGCATGAACATTTTTCATGAAGATTATTTTTTCCTTTTACATCATGCAGATTAAATAAATACTTTAGGAGATATAGCAAAATCAAAATAACGCGCAACAAAATTAATTTCATGTCGCCGTGACTAGGCTGGCCCGCTCGGGCGCGGTGTAGGGAACAAGTCGCTCATCGCTGAGTGCGCGACCCGAACACGGGCAGACGCGTGAGCACAGAGTACGTTGAGTTGACACGTTCCTTACAAACTAAATTCAAATCCTTTATTTGTGAACATATAGGTACAATAAGATCTAATTACATAAAATGTAATAAAACATAGGTTTTATGAAGTTTCATAATACATACCTATTAGTTAGATTCGTACCATTATTACCTATGGACGGACGGACAGCGAAGACTTAGTAATAGAGTTTTTACCCATTGGGGACGTAACCTTAAAAATGAGACGTACCTAATTTTATTTATACTTCGATTTTGTTATTTTTGCTATAGGCTGCTTTTTATCAACACACCACGCGGGCGAAGCCGCGGGCGGAAGCTAGTAGAAAATAAATTAAAAAAAAAAAACATTTAAAAATATAAAAATAGGTTTCCGCCGGTAACGGGAGCAGGGTCCAAGCTACCGGTGGTTAGGGCTCCAGAGACAGGAACCTCCTCACAATGCGAGCCGTATCGAGGAGTACTGCCTTCTGAATCAGGTCCTTGATCCAACCACCTAAAGAGAGCTTCGACAGATGTTCGTCGAGGCTCTTGGTAATTAAGCTATTGGCCGTTACGACAATCGGCACAATGATAGCCGAGTTCACATTCCACATGTCAACAACCTCGTGTGCTATGTCAAGATATTTTAGTTGTTTTTCTTTCTCAGTTTTGTGCGTGACATTATTGTTATATTTGCACTGGTTAGGTTAGGTTAGTAGCAGCTCTGATATGATTTGATTTGGTGAGCATCAGTACCGAGCTATGCTCGAAGCGTCTCTGTGGAATCGCACCCAGACCGAGGTGATCCGACGGAAAACCAGAGTTGTCGACAAACTTCACGGAATAAATAAGTTGAAGTGGCAGTGGGCCGGTCATATTGTCGTTGCTACGTAGATTGCATAGCAGTCGTAATAGCATCCTGCACTCATTCGCCGCCAGGGCAGACAGCCCGCTTGTGCGTTTGCTGCTCGATCGAACCAGATCGCTGTTTACTATTAAGTACTAGCATAGGCTAAGAATTTTGTTACTAACACACTGGACCCCTGTTGTCTTCATAATGAATATAAATAAATAAATGTTAGTCGTAGAAGAACATGACCGTTGGAGAAGACGTGTACTTGTGTGGAGACTGTGGTGTGGTGAATCGGTAAGCGTAACGTAGGAGACCTCGAGGGTCAATGGAGCGACGACCTGCGCAGGGGGGAGGGGAGGGTAGCAATTGGATGAGAGTTTTTCAGCCGCTCTCAATAACAAGTCTTAACTTATTTTATTTTACAATCAAGTAATATAACGTAATATAATAGCTAACTTGGACGTAGGTTTAAACAACTTCTTACTTTGATGGCACGGTTGGCGCAGTGGGTGAGTGATTGACTGCTGAGCTTCGTGTCGCGGGTTCGATTCCCGCACAGAACAAATATTTGTATGGCCTACAGGTAGTTGTTTCGGGTCTGGCTGTTTGTGTATGTGAATTTAAATGTTTGTAAACGCACCCACGATACATGAGAAATTCCTAGTGTGGGGCAACGTTTTATAAAAAAATATCGAATTACATTTTTCGACATCTCAAAAACTAAGTCTCGCTTCTGATTGTAAAGATGTCCATTTTTAGGGTTCCGTGCGTCACAAGGAAAAACGGATCCCTTACCTATAGGATCACTTGGTAGTCCGTCTGTCTGTCTTTCTCTGTGTCGGGAACATATGGAGGTATTTATTGAGTTGAAATTAAAACCATTTACTCAAGTCTGTGGTCCTTTTGTGCTGTGAATAAATCAACTCTCTAAGTCTATACAGCCAAAATATATGGCCGTTTATGTTGCAAGTTTATACGGGACCCTCGGTAAATGAGTCTGACACGCTCTTGGACGGTTCTCTCCAACACGAGCATACTTCACCAAAGCGTGGGAGTATTTCTGCTGAAAATAAATGATTTTTGATTAAAATATGCTAATTTACTATGGTTGATATGCATGCAAAATACCCTCTACCGGTGCTATTGCCAACGAACCTTACGTGCATAGTTTTAGAACATGACTTGACATGTCACAGGAAGGTGCTGCTTGTCTTAACTCGCCACAATAAACGGTGACCAATCAACATGCGTCACACTTCGGTACTCCACTGTTGGGAAACTTGGGAAATATCACCTCTAGGGGACCCCGTGCGCTAGAAAAAATGAGTAACTACAGATATATTTAAACATTACCTTACAGTAAAATTGTAGTGATTATACCTACTTATAAAAGTTTGAATGTAAGAATTAGGTCACTCATACTTTTTTTTTTTTTTTTTTAGAAACGTTGCCCCATACTAGCAATTTCTCCTGTATCGTGGGTGCGTTTACAAACATTTAAACTCACATACACAAACATCCAGACCCGGAACAACTGTCTGTAGGCCATATAAATATTTTTTCCGTGCGGGGATCGAACCCGCGACATGCAGCGCAGCATTCGATCGCTCAGCCACTGCGCTAACCGTGTCATCTTTTACAGAAAAAAATATTGAATTCGGTTTGTATTTAACCGGAATGCAAAGATTGTATGATCTTAAATGATTTTTATTTGTACTTTGATATGGTCAATATGTTCATGTAGATTTATTAATGTTTAATTCATCTATTAGCAAACGCGCGCCACTTCAAATCATCGTAAAGTAAGAGAACCTTAAAAACTCACATCAGCAATATTAGTGTGAATAAAACAATTAACAGTTTTCTTTTTAAATAAACTATCTGTAGGCCATACAAATATTTGTTCCGTACAGGGATCGAACCCGCGACACGCAGCGCAGCAGTCGATCGCTCAGCCACTGCGCCAACCGTGTTGTCCGATATCCGTTTGTACACATAATAACTTTCTGGAACCACCTCCTAAATAGTAAGACAAACCACAATAAAGCATTTTAACTCGCATCTGAAAGAAATCTTTATTGATAAGGCACACTACTCTATTAATGAGTTTGTAGATGATAAAAAAATAAAATAAAACTCTGTCAGATCTATGTGTTATTCTATTTGAAACGGTTTTACTCTACTATTACCTAGCATGTATTTTTTTTGTAATTAATTTGTACGCCTTTCAAGGCAAAACATAGTGAAACAACACAAATATACAATATACTATGATTACCTATGTTTAACAAATAAATAACTTTGACTTTGCTCAAAAAAGCCTCTCAAGTCTTGGGCAAATATGGTTTAACCATCAATCAATGAATGAATAAACTTTATTTTGGTTGGCATAGACACATAAAAGCTTTAAACTAAGTAGTATAATAGATTAGAATTAAAATGGTAAATTAATTTTCTTGAGAATAAATTAGAATAATTAATTAAATTTAGTAAGAATTACACAATTAAATGACCTTAAAAATTATCTATATATCCGCAAGCCCTAAAATTGATTGTTTGGATCTATAAAAACAAAATATTTCGCAAATACTTCCAAAATAAAAAAAGCAACTGATTATATTTAGTTAGAGTAAGTAATCTGGGTCGAGGGTCAGACGTTGTTTGTGTTATGTACTTGTGTGAGATCACTCTTATTTACTTATTTTGATATTTGTAGGGCTGGCCCTGGATCGCGTGAAGTATGTCGATACTAATCTTTTAAATTAATTTTATTATTTATATCAGACGCCCTACTTTAATTGGTTGTTAGTTTAGTTAAAACTAGGTTAAAGACGTTTATTGTTTCATATTTGTATTAAGTTTAATTACTTTATATCATGTAAACTTTGAGGTTTGTGAGGCAAAAGTCAAAAAAAGGTAGTTTAGGTAACCGCCAAGGAAAATCTTGATTAAGCTACTTATGACAATAACATTCATAAAAATCATTAAAAATGCACAATTAAGTTTAAAGTTAATTTAAGCTATTTAATTAAAATTATTTAGTTATTTAATTATAACTTAAAAAAACTATATTATTTTTTAATAAAATGATGTCCGTTCAATTAGAATTCCATTATCGTATTTCACACTTACTTCACATTACCATCCCTACTTCAGTTGAATCACACTGTGTACACGGAAGCGTCCAGTACATACCTACATCTTGCAGTTGTTCGCGAAGACGCGGCGCGTGCGCACGTCACTATAAAAGAAAATATCAACTTACTACACACAGTTAATTCCACCTTGAATATTAAACACAGTGACAATGTTACAAGTTTTACACTTCTCCCTCATTACATCAATCTGTGCGTTTACAACTCACCGGTACGATGCCTACGATAGTTTCGGCAACTATCGCCCCAATAGAGCTCTTTTGGATGAAATCTTCGGGTACCAAAACGGCAATGGACATCGGCCAGTGCAAACATATGAGTACATTAAACGACACGATAGTGTAGTGATCAGTGATGTGTATAAAGAGCCAGTGCCTAATAGTGATGATGATCGAAGGATATTGGATATGCCATATACTTACGAGAATCCGTATCAATGGAATAGGCAGGTCACATTGAATAGAGTCGTTGTTACGGAGCCTGCTAAGTTGTATAATAGGTTCGAAAACACTAATAACGATAGAGAAGTTGAGAACAATCCAAATAGTGATAACAGACAGCCTGTTGTGCAAATAGATGAACAAGAAGTAAACAATCAAACAAAACCCACAAATGAATTAAAATCTCAAGGGAACTTTTCTGTGCCAAGCAAACAATCAGATGACGTCAATCATACACTGGTCATTAACGAACAGCAAATTACTTGGAATGACAACAGTCAAGGGTCGAGTGAGGACAATGCTAATATCACTATAAGAAGCATTAACTCCGATAGTAACAACACTAATTCTTTAGAAACTACCAAACAAAAAGTTGCTCATCGAAATGATGATACGCTTAATCGTCCGATGAAAGTAAATGACGCTACTGACGTTAAAATTAACAGGAGTCTACCTACAAATGCAAATACGACCATTCAAGACAACGAAGTAACCCCCACACCTCACGAACAAACAACTAAAGCCAATGAAGATGATAGATGGGTATGGAGCGATGGGTTAACAACCATAAAGGTTGATGTTGATGACAGAGCCGCCTTCTCAGGAAATGAGTGTCCTTCAGATAAGCAGAAACTTGGAAATACTTGCGTTTTGAAGGATTGATTGAAAATTAAGCACATATGGATAAAAATGTGCTGACAGAAATTATAGGAACACAAGATGGTGCCCGTGCTGGTTCTGTTTATCCCAGTAGGTATTGAGCGTGAAGATTTTGTGTCTGACTGTAGAACGATTTCGCAGTATTATGAAAGTGATCGGAATAGCAATTGTGTGAGGTCATTGAACCGAGTCTTTTTCCTAAAAGCACTGCATAATACATTTTTGATCAATTCTATTGTATGTAAACGTTACAGGAAGTACGACAGTAAATAAAACTCTTGAAAGTAAACAAACAATTTGATTGTTTATTTGTCGCTATTGTTAAACTGTGATTACTTAATATAGTTCCTAAAACATGTATAAAGTTTAATATTATGTTTAAAATTAAATGTTTTTATAGCACTTTTGATTTTGGTTATTCAAGAACGTTGCACATCATTGCTACTTATGTACAGACATTATCCAAGAAGTTATGTATAGTTATGTTCTTCCACAGAGAAACATGAATGTACTTGAATTTTTTTTATTAAACACAAAAAATATATATTAAAAACATACATTTATCAGTTTATGGGTCAGATCAAAATCAGTAAAATAATTGTAATGGTCTCCATGACCCTATTCATGTAATATATTTTAAAAAAATATTACCTACACTTACTTGGCAACATATTTGTGAGTAATATACACTTACTTCATGGAGGTAATTTCTATGAACCAACTCATCTGGTCGCAGTCTACTGATGGAATTAGGGTTCTCCCAATATGCTTCCATAACACCCTGTCTGGTTGTGGCGTTACAACATCTTAAAAAGAAGAAAATAAAACAATACATGTATATTTGGCACTTGCTACAAGTGCACACAACATACAAAATAAACTTAAACGGTCAATTACAGTTAAATACTATAACAATATGTTTATTGCTCATTCAAATGAAATGGAAAAATACACTCAACCGCAAAACTAAATTTGTTCTTCATAGTATCTTAAAGAAGACCAAACTTACGACTGCAGTTTAATGAAAATGCCCCATACCTCAAAAACAAAAGAATTTTGATTTCATTTGTCTTTTACTTTTCTTTGAAAAGCATTTGGACGGTTTCTTGTCAAAATATGAATGGAAAAAACTTCATTGGAAATGAAACTATTCGCAAAATTTTCCATACAAACAAATTAATAACGTTAAACTCAGGAGCCCATCAAAATGTTTGTGACAAAAAAACCCGGAGACTTAACTATGTACAACGTACGGTACTTATACTTCAGTCACGAGAATTAAATATACAAAACATTTATTTTCGTCACTATTTGTTCATAGGGCTCCCATTTTGACTATTCGAAATATTAATATTATGTAAGCTATACATAACCAATTTATGCTCATCTCTCATTGTACGGGAAACTCATATAAATCGAGTTTAGGTTATACTGGAAAGCTAAAGCTGATGTGTCCCCATGTGTACTCGAAATACTTCGTCATAGTCTGTTTATTCCAATAATGTTTAGTTTACGGATCTTTACATCTGAACACTAAATTGCTGAAAAGTAAAAGCATCCGTTAGTAAAACGATACGACGTTGTTTCATTATTGGCTTCGGTATCGCACTTTCATTTGTGTAAAATAAAATGAGCAAATGAACGTTCATTCCAATGTGCCTAATTATCGGTATTGTAAATAATTAAATTTGGACCAAAATTGTAGCACATTTAGTAAACCCACCACACTGTGTTACCATAGTATAAGGTGTTACAGTTTGTCGGCGCCGTCGGCGGGATTGGCGAATTTTCACATTCCATCTAAAAAAAATACAATAGGTATATTGTGTGTATTCCCCAACTTACGACAACTTCTTTAAGGAGAACAACAGCCTTTAATTTATTTTTAACTAGCTGTCGCCCGCGGCTTCGCCCGCGTGATGATCGAAAAAAAGTATCTTATGTGTTATTCCAGACTATAATCTACCTCTGTGCAAAATTTCACCAAGATCCGTTTTGACGTGAAAGAGAAACAAACATCCTACATCCATCCATCCTCACAAACTTTCTTGTTTATAGTATTAAATAATAATAATGAGTAGGATATTCGTTTACACATTCCAGTATTATCCTTTCTCAGCCAATCGAGGTTATTGTGGAAACGTAAAATTAAACAAAATAAACCATTTACTGGAACGGAGCTCTCTGATGTTTATGTTTATAGCTATCTTGGTATACAGGGTGATACATATCACGTGTCATAACATGACGCTGTATAACGTGATTAAAACATTAATTAGAACCATTACAGTGTAATAAAGAGATCGTCAACTTTATTATAATAGTAAACACAAACATTAGTTTCTTAACCCGCCGTTGGTGACGTCAATTTCACTTACATCTTTGGTGACGCCGGTCTCACGGTCCAGGTTTTTCGACCTTAGACTTTCCCAATAATTAATAGTATATATGATGTTTAGTTAGTTTCGTTTTAATTTTGCATGTATATATAGCAATAAAACATAAATATTTTATGAATCACAACTCGTTTATTATCTATTAATCAGTCATACTTACAACACTAGAAATCAACATGTATTTTTTTATAGTTTTATAAAATTTAAAAATAATAACAAATATAATCATATAAGCATTAAATCAGCCTTTGTCAGTCTTATGACATTACAAACTAATTAAAAAAAAAGAAAAACAGATACTCTTCTAAAATAAAATAAAAAATAACCCCTCATAAAATTACTCTTCTTGTACCGTCAAACAAGTACTACAACAAGGCACTACGTGCTCAAGGAACAAGTATTTCTTGCACTTGTGACAATATAGATACTATAATGTAAAAAAGAGTAAATGTAGCAGTTACTTTTACTAAATTTTCATTATTTTTTAAATTATGTTAATTCAACTTTGAATAATTTACTTACGTAATTGGTGACGCCGGTCTCAGGGACCGGGTTGAGGCTAGAACTCTGGAACTTGCAGCCGTTGCGGTGTCGCGGAGAGGACTAACGGTGGGGGAAGTGAAATGAGGCAGCTACTCAAAATCGCAACACCCAACAATAACGGGTCAAAAAGTTATACCATTTTTTTTAAACACCCGGTCTCTCAGACCAATGCGTCACCAACGGCGGGTTAAATTGTATCGCATATAGCGTCACTGCCAAATGTGACTAGACTGACATAATATTGTACAGTTGAGAAGAGTGTTCGGAGTTCGAATCCCAGTGATACATGTTTATAAGTTTTTCGATCAGGAATATCTTAGAAACTGCCTGGAATCGAGGTCTGTGGCTAACAAAAGAAACCAAGGCACGCCCGTATTGCATGGAATTTCCACATAACAGTCGAAATTAATGTCGTACAGGTACATCTCTAGCATACCCACCGGGAATACAAGCATGGTGATATGTTATTCTATAGTCAGTCTGTGTACCCACGACTACATACTTTTTTGCTAATTCAATTCAGAGAACGCAAAAACTGCGCTCCGTATAATTACTTAGAATTCTGCTCGCGCCGCGAACAAAACGTGACAAATGGTGTAAAAACAAACGAAGAGCGAGCGCGCTGTATGTCGCCACGTGGCACTGTCTACAACGTCATGAAAACGTATTGAATTTGACATCATTCCAGCATTTCTCTTCACAATCTATCTATCTTAAAGCGTCAAGCCAAAATGGTCATAACGGTACTGGCAACTGAATGGGAATTTTATTAAAAGTATGTGCCAAACCTTATATACTAATCTAAATTAAAGCAAAAAGTTATCCATGGTACTAAGTAAGGTTTTTGTAATTATATTCAGAAGAATATAGTTAATATGTGGGCAAAGTTTGATGATACGGCTGGCGCAGTGGCTGAGCTATCGATTGCTGCGTGTTGCGGGTTCGATCCCCGCACGGAACAAATATTTGTATGGCCTACAGATAGTTGTTCCGGGTCTGGCTGTTTGTGTATGTGAGTTTAAATGTTTGTAAACGCACCCACGATACAGGAGAAATTGTTAGTGCAGCGCAGCAGTACGCAGCGCTTCCTTATTTACCGGTGGTTTTGGTCGCAATATGTCATCACCTATTGACTCCTTTACATCTTAAGACATTTCACGCAAGTCTTAAAAGTGCAAGTTGTGTGATTCATAAGAAAACAACATTGTTATTGGTTCAATTTGCTAGGCGTGCATTTGACGTTAAGAATTTAATTAGAATCCCTTGTGTTAAATTGTAAATTTTAGTCACGCATCCCGTGCTGGAGACGCGACTGCAATACGAGAAAATATACAGTCGAAATGAGAATCCTCCTCTTTATTCGAAGCCGGTTAAAAACTTCCATACAAGTAGTCGGAACAATCGAGCTCGCTGGTTGATAGACGCGGTGCATGAGATTTTCATCCTGAATCCGCTATGAGCTCAGCTCCTGTGTGCCCATAGCGATATCCTATTAATGTAAATTCCTAAAATATGTAGGAAGCACTTATTTAAGAAAATTAAAGGTTTTTAAAGAATGATACCTTTTTTGTTTAAGAATAAAAATTGCTACGGTGCACATCGAAATCGGTACGAATAGAGAAGAAGCGATGAATGAATTTAAAATGACAAATAATTGCTAATGAGCACATGTTGTGTTGACTTCATCAGTATTCATGGCCGTGTTTTCATAAGTAAATACTATATTGACAGACTTACGCTGTACTTAAGCTGTTTTGATGTGACTTCCGATATGCATAACATTATTATTTACTCGCAGGTGGCAAGTGCGAGTCGGGCCCGCGTACGAAGGGTTCTGTACCATCCTTACTAATATTATAAAAGCAAAAGTGAGTTTGTTTGTTTGTTACGTCTTCACGCCTACGATTTTGATAAATTTTGGTACAGAAATAGTTGGGACCCTGGAGACAACCATAGGCTATTTAAAAAAAAATGTGGGATAAGGGGGAGATAGAGGGAAGAAAAGGGGAAAGAAAGATATTTTTTTTCACGCGAGTTACAGCTAGCGCTAGCACAAAGTAAGCCACGCCGACGAAGTCGCGGGAGGAAGCTAGTTATCCATAAATACCTCATGTTTGTTGTATGGGAACCTTAAATATTTATTTTATTCTGTTTTTAGTATTTGTTGTTACAGCGGCAACAGAAATACACCACCTGTGAAAATTTCAACTGTTCAACTATCACGGTTCATGAGATACAGCCTTGTGACGGACAGACGAAGGAGTCTTAGTAATAGGTTACTCGTAAATGTATTTAATACATACTTAGACAAGCGGATATTACAAAAAAAAAACTAATACAAAAAGAAATGCCCGTAAAACAACAGCTTCATGTAACTTTGCTTGGTGTTTTCTTTGACCGACATGAGAACGAGTTTCCCCTGTTCCAGTTGCCTACACCAAACCAGTTAATTGCTAAGCAAGGTATTCCCAAATACCATTATATAATCAGTCATATGTATCCTTTATCAGGTTGGTTTTCAAATAAACAACAGTCTACAAGCAACCATCACACTTGACGTAACGAATCATACTTATATAAGTACATACTCACTGGGTTTTTATGCTTCTTACTTTTCAGGGATAATGTAGCACACTCCAGCTTGAATAATGTATTAAAAATTAGTGTTTAGGCGTGTTTATTTCCCCACACACGCCAGTCTGTCGCGTGCTGGCTGACCTCCTTCGGAAGCAGGACAGATACGTAAATATGCGCGTACGCGTTGCAAGACCGACTCGTGCGTACAACACTAGTCATTGAAGTTCAGCGCCATTCATGAACTGACTCATTGATAACTTCCTTCGTTGGAAGATGTTCTGGATCAAGGTCGTGTGGCGAGGCACAATTATATGTTGAACTGCTTTTTATTCTGTTCTGCGTCAGAGGACGTATTAATGTATTCGTAGTTTAACTACCTAAGGATGTTATGTATTTAAAAAAAAAACATTGGCATTCTCTTGGAATTTCTCCTGTATCGTGGGTGCGTTTACAAACATTTAAATTCACATACACAAACATCCAGACCCGGAACAACTAACTGTAGGCCATACAAATATTTGTACCGTGCGGGAATCGAACCCGCGACACGCAGCGCAGCAGTCGATCGCTCAGCCACTGCGCCAACCGTGTCAAAGTGTGCCAAAAGTGATCCAATAAGGGTTCCGTTTTATCTTATTGAGGTACAGAACCCTAAAAGGAGGCAACAATATTGCCAGCTACCACAAAAATTAAGACTCTGATTTTTCACTTTGCACGAGCTGGTAATCGAAAACAGGACGTCATGATGAGCAGTTGCAACCGTAACGTCAATACCTATTTGACCTAAATGTATGGACAACACAGAAGATAATTATGTTATCGTGGTTTTGATGGCACCCTGAAATATGACCGAACCTTTCTGGTAAACGCAGTGTATTTAAATAAGTAATGTTTGGATGAAGAGGGTAAGATCTTCAAAACTGCTGTTACAGTTTCCGAAAATTTTTTCTCTAAAGAATATTTACATTATCCCCGTGTGTCACAGGCTATATTCGAAACGTTCCAGTGGATATATCCATAGATGACGCGTGCGAAGTCACCTGCTAAATAAAGTAAGCTTACTGCTACTAGTCCAGGTTAATCATAGTCAAAAGGTTTTCCCAGACCTAGTTAGAACATTTTCAATGATCCAAAGTCTATAACTCATCAACATACTGTTGTAGCTATGTGAGGACATTTTCCTCCCAGAGGACAGGTGTGTCACTCTTTGTAGCAGGAATATCTCACCGCGCCTTCGCGTATTCCCGGAGTTGATTTAGGAAAACATTCATCGCGAGGGAATTTGCGGTAAAACTCAATAACGTTTAATTATTCTATCACCAGTTACGTCAGAACACGTCCTTGTTATGTAAACGTCACATGTGATAGGTAAACGGGATCGATATATAAAACAAAGTGAATGTATTGCAGTCATCAGTTCCAGCGGGAGTGTGACAGCGCTGGCTTCCTCCTGTCATCAGTTACTGCGACTAGAAATTGAGTTCACTGATATACAGTCCTTTAACCATGGAGGCTACTACTCTGCTGACCCTGATACTCCTCGCTGTTGCAGGAGCCAGGAACATTCCCACCAACATGGATGAAACTTTAGGAGAACTCCAGCAAATTACTGAAGGCAGTTTAACCAGTTATACCAACACTGGTCCTGAAGACGAAGTCTTTGATAAAGATCCAGTAGAACACGCTGTTAGTGCAGGAGATTTGCAACGAACATCGAACAAAAACATCAATGGAAAAGAAACATCTGAAGATCGCGACCACCATATTCGTGTAGCAGACATCGTAGAAGCTAAGGACTTGGAGACGAAAACAAAAGAAAACGAGAACACAACGACAGCAATAATCAACCCATTTAAAGTAGTCGAAGACAGAGAAGGAATCCAAGCGAACTATTGTCCTGACGGTACAAGAAAAGGTAAAAATTGCTGGAAAGAAGACAAAGATTAAAATTGTGGATAAGAAGCTGGATACTGTAAAAACAAAAACTTTTTGTGCTTTTCGCAAAGAAATATAACTTAATTGGGTGAAATTAATAATCGTCATTTTCCATTGTGCTGTGTTCATTATATGGTATTATAGATATATAATTCTTTATTATGTACACCATACAATTAACAAGAATAACACTAGACAACTTATAAATAGGGTAACACAATGAGCGGTCTTATCGCTAAAAAAAATATACCCATTTTTTTCTGTTTACTTCAAGTCACCTTTATTGTTTGAATTTAAAACCTTTACGACAAGGAAATCACTTGTAACCTCGTCCTAGGTGGACATCCAACCTTAGACATGCTGTGGTAGTTGAGGTTGTGTCGGTGTAATGTTAATGTGTGTGTGTGTGTGTGTGTGTAATGTGTGTGTGTATTGGTTGGCTCCTAATGGCATAAATAATGGAGAACTTAAAGAAGACTAAGGAAATGTTGTTACTCGTCGGAATCTATGTACGCAATTAATACAATCTTTAGCTGTTGCTCATATTATCACTGAATGGTTTTGTGGAACACAAATATACGAAACAGTATAAGATTCCGAACGCAGCGATTTTGTTTAACATACTTTTTAATTTTCATCAAGTAGATACCGGCTTGTAATATTCTGCACATTGTTTTGAAAAATAACACCACGTTCCGTTGAACGTGGTGTTATTTTTCATGGTTATAGAGAGGTCCCAGCAGCATATTAGGATCACTTCTAGTAGTAGCGCCATTACGGTTTATGCGTCAAAACTGTACTGTGACTCAACATAGTTCGCATTTGACGGCACGGCTGGCGCAGTGGTTGAGCGATCGACTGCTGCGCTGCGTGTCGCACTTTCGATCCCCGCACGGTCAAATATTTGTATGACCTGTTGTTTGTGTACTTGTTTCGGATCTGATGATTTGCCGAAGTTCTCCTAAAGATTCGTCCATGTTAGGTCCAGGGTCAGCAGAGTAGTCGGCTCCATAGTTAAAGGACTGTATATCAGTGAACTGAACTGATTTTCTAGTCGCAGTAACTGATGAGAGGAGGAAGCCAGCGCTGTCACACTCCGGTGGAACTGATGACCAATACATTCACTTTGTTATGCATCATTTCTATCCATGCGAAGTTAACTAGGTGCTGTAATAATTATCCCTAATTGAGTTTTACCGCAAATTCACTCTCGAGGAATGTTAACCTATCCTTATTGTGGGAATGCGTGAAGGTGTCGCGAGTTATTCCTGTCATTTGTTAATAATTGGAGGGAGTGACACACTTCTTGCCTGATAGCAAATTCATGTATGTATTCATGACTTATTATAACATATCTGTACCAATTTGGGTATTACAGGCCATAATTATTTTGAGTCGAGAAAACCTGCTGTACAAGGAATTTCCTTTTATAATGACTTGTTTTAATGACAGAGTCGCTATAGTTGTTGATATTACAGTCACTGCGTGAGTAAAATGGACATCCTTTTTTTATAAACGTTTTTTGCAAAAAAATGACTTCATAATAAATTCGAAAATGTAGAAAATAAGTAATATCTTCCGAAAGTCGGTTCTTTTGTTTGTTTCATCGATTTTTTTTATTTCAACTCTTTATATAAAGTATGATTTGATGATGACTTCTTATCGAGTATTAATTTTCCATTGCTATTAATATTTATAAACAGATCATCCACATGCAGTAGTAGAAGAAAGAAGATAAGATATTATAGAAGATAACTAATAAACTAACCAAGCAATATAAATAAAACTGATGCGGGAACACTTCGAGAATAACGAGTTTTTTTTTATAAATCGTCCTAAAATTGGCGATAAAGCGCGTCACATCCTAAGAAACAGTATTTCAGCAGATACAACATATGAGAATATTGTCATTATTAACCTCAAAGTTTGATTAATAACGCATTGTGTTTTTCACAAGATTCCTGGCTAAATAGAAACTTCGGATAACATCTTGCGAAAAGATTGCAATATTTAAATTGTCATTGTTTTGAAGTGCTTATAAAACCTAAAGTTCGGTTACTTCCAAATCAATCATAGACGCGAACTCTTTATTTACTTATAAGAACCTATCAATTATAATTTATGTAATGTTTTGATAAAACATAATCCACGTTAATGATAGAAAACTAAAAATAAAACTTGAAATTGACTTAGGATCATTGCCAAGCCCCAGTTTAATTAATACGGTTAGAATAGAATAGAATATTCATTTATTTGCTCTGAATGTAGGTATTTACAATAAGGTGGTTACAATAATAATAATAATTACGGAGAATCCTTGTACATTCTACCATTTCGGCATGCAAACATTGATGCAGTTCATCATCAAAACATATTTAGTTTGGAACACAGATACCTATACAACTAAAATTTATCAGACAGAAAATCCGATATTAGGTTAGAAACGTGATTGCTGATTGTCATAGTTATATTAGGTCCTTACATATGAAATTGGCGTTTTTCGTACTGGCCACTTTAATCACGAATTTCTCCTCTTTGGTAAGGAATTCCAAATTCAAATTTGTACAGCTATTTACTCATGTATTTGTGCTTCGATGACCGTCATTCATTTGTTTTTTTTCTTCTGTTTTTTCTGTTTGCGTCACTCATTTTACAAAATGGAAAATTTAAAATATCGCATTATTTACGAGTACGAGTTCCGCCGTGGCACTAGTGCTGCGGAAACGACTCGAAGGGTGAATGATGTGTATGGCGGTCATGTTGCAAAAGAAAACACAGTTCGTTTTTGGTTCCAACGTTTTCGTTCTGGAAATTTCGACCTGCAGAACAAGCCCCGTGGACGGCCTGAGACCCAAGTTGATAATGGAGATTTGAAGGCTATTGTGGAAGCGGACCCATCGCAAACCACGTCCGAGTTAGCTGCAGGCTTCGATGTTAGTGATAAAACTGTTTTAATTCACTTGAAGCAAATTGGGAAGATTAAAAAGCTTGAAAGGTGGGTACCTCACGAATTGACTGAAGCAAACCGGCAAACGCGCGTCGACTGCTGCGTTACATTACTGAACCGGCACAACAATGAAGGTATTTTAAACCGAATCATTACCTGTGATGAAAAATGGATTCTTTACGATAATCGGAAGCGCTCAGCGCAATGGTTGGATCCTGGCCAGCCAGCCAAATCCTGCCCCAAGCGAAAATTAACCCCAAAAAAGTTACTTGTAAGCGTTTGGTGGACTAGTGCCGGTATTGTTCATTACAGTTTTCTCAAATCTGGCCAGACTATTACAGCTGATGTCTATTGTCAGCAATTACAAACCATGATGGAAAAGCTAGCGGCTAAACAACCAAGGCTGGTCAATCGCTCCACGCCACTGCTGCTTCACGACAACGCCAGACCACACACTGCGCAACAGACGGCTACCAAATTAGAAGAGCTTGAATTGGAATGTCTTAGACATCCTCCGTACTCCCCGGACCTTGCTCCAACAGATTACCATTTTTTTCGCAATTTGGATAACTTTTTGCAAGGGAAAAAATTCAACTCCGATGGGGCAGTCCAAATCGCCTTCAAAGATTTTATTGATTCCCGTCCGACTGGTTTTTTTAGTAAAGGGATCAATGAACTACCTATAAGATGGCAAAAGTGCATTGAAAACAATGGTTCATACTTTGATTAATTAAATATATTATATTAAAAAATATTCGACTTTTTGTTCCTTCCATACAAAACGCCAATTTCATATGTAAGGACCTAATATAATCTATTACAGGATCGAAGAACATGATTACCAAACAAACCACAACGTGAATCATCATGTATATATACATCATGTAGATCCACTCTATTTATAAATCAGACTACATAACAGCTTGGTCTTTTTATAAACTTGAACGTTTGCGGTTTTGTGAGATCGCCATTCACGAAACCGCAAACATTTAAGTTGACTGATAAATCAGTTTTCACAAATCGTAAATGATGTTAATTTGTCAAAAAAATAAACAAAATAGGAAGTCAACATATGAAGTCAGTCATCGTTATAAAATTTGTTTTGTACAGGTTCGTTAGCTTCCTGACTATTATATAATAATAAGGGAGGTCTTGAGTTCAATTCCCAAAAGGAGCACTATTGACTCGAATGTCAGCATATCTAAAATGCGACCTGTTTTTCTTGGCAGGTTACAGGCTGAATATGCAATTTTAGCAGTGAAGAACGTGGTTAAATAGCTCAACCAGGGATGTTTTAACTAGTACTTTGTCTGCCATCTAAGGGCATTGTTGTGTTCTGGTTTGAAGGGACCGGAGTACTCAGTATAATCAACGATGCGTTCTCACTGTTAGGACAGTCCTGTGTCATCGGTGCCAGCATTGGGCTGTAGTTTATAAGCAAACATACAGACAGTGATTTGATTGAAGTTACATTTTTACATAGTTTTGGTTTTAAGGCATGTGTCCTTTTTTTTTGGGGGTGGGAAATCATCAAATAAGTTCCCCCGCTCTGGGGGGAGCACGGGGGCGTGTCAGACTCCTTGCAATGTTTTCATGTGTTATTTAGAGAATAACAGTGACAAATTAAAATGACACAGAGTAAAGACGGCACGGTTGGCGCAGTGGCTGAGCGATCGACTGCTGCGCTGAGTGTCGTGGGTTCGATTCCCGCACGGAACAATTATTTGTATAACTTGCAGATAGTTGTTTCGGGTCTGCTGGCTGTTTGTGTATGTGAGTGTAAATGTTTGTAAACGCACCCATTATACAGGAGAAAATCCTAGTGTGGGGCAATGGAAAATCAGTGGTGGACCGCGATTTGAATGATGATGAGTATAGTGAATTGGAGTCTTTACCGCGGTCTTCTGAGGTAAACACACACACATGCATCTTGGCGGCGATGCGTCGTCGTTACCAACAAGTTGGTAGTCAGCTTGTTTGCCTTTCCTTCATCTCCCTGCCTTTGTCCAGTGTTACTTGGGATCGGGCCAACTCGTTTTGAGGGATTTCGTACCTCATCATTCGATCCTTACAGGATCTATAATAGGATAGGTCTGTCTGTCAAGATCCTTTACCTCGAGAAAGCGTGGTGGTATCAAGTTGAAATTTTAAAACTCAGAAATCAGAAATGTTTATTTGAATTTCAACCCTCCAAGACAAAAGATTTGGCCGTTTATGTTGCAAGTTTTATACGGAACGATCGGTGCGCGGGTCCGACTCGCACTTAGCTCGTTAATTTTTTTTCAAAGCTTCGTTCGTTTGCCATTGATGGAGGTTGTATATCTACATGACAGTGTGCAGTGATTTAATATTCGAGTAAAAACTAATTAGAATATGTCACTTGAAACTGTTCCGTCAAGGAGAAAAAGTCGTGGATTATTATAATCAGTGTGGTGTTAATAAATGTGTTCGATCCAAATAGCCTCTTGATTTCAATAGCCATGACATAAAATAAAGATGCATACAACTGGTTATAAAGTTACAATAATTAACTGACTGAACACCTAACTTCGCGAACTCTTTTTTCTCAATAAAGTAATTGGGTTTGCGTGTTGTTGACCTCTGTAGCTGACATTATAACACAATAATTTGGTAACATTTACAAGAGACATCATAACTTAGCCTTGCCGATCGATATATGTGTATGATCTATCAAACGACAAGGTTGAGTAATTATGCTGTGGTTAAATCTATGGTAAGATTGATGATGATTTTATAAAAGTAACCATGGAGTTTCTTGCCGGTTCTTCTCCATAGGAAACGACCAACCCGAACCGTGCATCTTTTCTCGACGTTTTATAAGTGCCCATGTAAGCCTATGTGAAATAAAAATATTTTGATTTTGATTGGGATTTTTAACATTATGATGGCGAGTGCGATTCAATCGGTCAAGTTAGTTTGAGGAAATCGATTTGATAAAAAAGTGCGAGTTTACGTATGATAATAATTATACTCAATATGTATCAAATCTATTTACGTTATAAAACCTGTCTAACTGCATAGTCGGGGAATAACTTAATATAAGTTATTCCCCGACTATGCAGTTAAACTAACGGAAACGAAAATCGCTTTTAATTTCTTTGCATGAAAGATTTGTTTCTTGACATAAATTTGCATTAAAAACGTGTATTTAATGTCACGTTTCTACAAAAATATATAATATTAGCTGGCGCCCGCGGCCTCGCCCGCGTGATGTCGAAAAAAAGTATCCTATGTGTTATTCCAAACTATAACTTACCTCTGTGCCAAATTTCATCTAGATCCGCTTAGCCGTTTTGACGTGAAAGAGTAACAAACATCCATATATCGTCACAAACATTCGCATTTAGGATGTAAACAAAACACACGATTTTTAAAACCCGTTATATGTTTCTACAGGTTGAGTTGCTGGGTTTTTCCTTCAAGTATTTCTCAGTAACAGCTTTAGAGTCTGGATTTGTGTCTGGATGGCAATAGGCTCGCCCCCTATTACAAGAAACATTCCTGACATAGTGTAAAGGTACACCTACAACACCACCTAACCCTACGAAAATAACCAGCGTGATCTTTAGCTAGCTTGAAAAAGTAATAGGAAAATAATGTGTTATATTACGAATCGTATTATAATCGTATTTCTGAGAATTTAACTTCGAACGATGATCACGCCACAGGATCACGTTTCTAACGTCATCGGACATCCGAACCGGAATGTATGACCCGCGATCAACCTTGCAAACGTGTTCATACTTCAATATTTCGCTTTTTAAATTTGTATTTAAATGCTAAGGATCAAAAAAGTTAAATTTCCAAAACTTCTACAGTGCTACAAGGCTACAAGCTGACCGTCCATCCGTCTAGTGGCGATAGGCCGCCGTGTCGACCGTGACAAGGTGTTCCACGCACGCCCGACAGAGGGGCCTGCAAGAGCCACTGCCGGCCGGGTTTGAAAGAGATAACGCGGCTTCGGAACTCAAAGGGCAACAGAAGGAACCTTGATGGCTGGCTTCAAAAGTCTGACAATCTCCCCAAAGGGGAATATATTTCTTGATTTCTTATCTGAAAAAAAAGTATGCTGGTTTCCTCATTCCTTCAATACGGTATTACACCCATTTTTAAAAAGTATCTCATTTTGATCCTAGGGTCCTAGTAAACCACCAAAAAAAAACAAAAAAAAATTATTCAATCGATAAGTGCCATAAAACTGCATTTCAATTTTACAATTTCTATTTTCGCGCGTAATATCACAAAAACGCTTGACGCCATGTTACTCTGTGGTCATGACGTCAGTTGGTCATGTAAACAAATGCGCTGTTATTAGCCTTTCTGTTTAGTTGTATATTTCACTATAATTTAAAATGAAAAATGTACTGTCTCCTTTTACGAAACCGTCTTCCATGGTATTATTACTATTATTTCAATAAAAATTAAAATGTAAAGTTTTTTAATACAAAAATAACAGACGTTGCTCAGTTCACAGTTGTCACTTTTTGTTTATATGACCGTATGACGTAATAATCATGGCGGACACTGTTTCGCTTAGTAAAACAACAGACTAAAAAAAGTGAAAACTTTGAAATCAATTTTAAAATTTATTTAGTTATTTTATTAACTAAATCTAACATTTTCCGACTGCTTATTGCCTAAGCTATCTGAATTGTATATTTTTAGAATTTCTTTCATATAGAGTAAAATACCCTATTCCTAATTCCTTGCCCTTGTGCTTACAATGCAGAAATATTGCTCACGACAGTCTTCCTTCCTGTTCGCGGCAACCAATAAAGGTATCGGTATGGAAATCGATTCGCGTCACAACACCATTATGTGAACCCACCTTAATATCAGCAAAACGGTCTAATAAAGACCTTTTCCAACCTTAAATTATTCCTTCACCTCCACAAGGAAATTCAAACCGTATGTTAAAATAGGAAGGTCGCGTTCAGATTGAAAGTCGGGTTAGAACAATTTACATATTTATGGAGAAACTGTTTGTACGCAACCTTCGTGTATCTTCGTCAGTGCGAACTCTTCCGAATGTGACGTCATCAGGGGTTCCTTATATTACCTTTTTGAGGTCCCTTTGATATTTTTCTACAGGATCATATTGGCCCATAAAGAATTTTTCACCTATTCTTTTTCCATGTTTTGGCAATGTATATGCCATAGGAGAAACGTATAATATGATATATAGTACAATGTGTCCAGTCACGGACTAGCGATACTCGTATGTACTTATATAACAAACATTCCAGTACTCAAATTTATTGATTTAAAAAAAAGCTACTATTTTTTTCAGTTAAAAGTTTACAAAACTTTCGTTGATTTGCATATTTTTTGGGCTTTAATTTTGTTTTCATAAGTTACGAAAATGTAAGCTCATCATTTCTTCCACTTTTTTTTTGCGTAAGTCGGGTTATTTTTTTGCATACATCTAGTTCTTATATCAAAACCGTTGTAGATAAAACAAAACTCTTATAAGCGATAAGCCCTTTTAGGGGGGCCCTTTTAACCCAAAGTAGGGGAAATTATTTGATGATTTTTAGGATTGATTGATTTCTAGGGAGTCAGTCTTTTGCTAACTAAAACCCATTCATGTTCTTTCGGGGCCGCGGTATCTCTTTCGACCAACCCGCAACCCTGTGGTTGCGGGTTGGTCGAAAGAGCTACCGTGCAGAAGCAGTGGAGCCTGCCAGCAGGCGGTGGCGGTGGCTCCACTGCTTTGCTGAGCGATTAGCCCTTGTGTAGGCTCTCAGGTGAATAACCTACAAACGATAGCCTGTTCCAGATCACATAGCAGTTTATTTCAAGTCAAACCTGCGGTCAGCCGTATCCAGTAACACAGATAACGATTTATTCCGGGAATTTAAACACTGATCAACGATGACTTAATGTCATTGTCCTGAAGTTAGGTACAGTTTTATTTGCATTAGGTAATCAACGGACAGGTAGGTAATTACAGTAATCCCTGATGTCATGTTGGCCGTGAATTTCCTGTGAATTTTAGCTAGAGAGTTCTGTTTGCATTTTTTGTTCTGGATTGTGAATCATCGAGTTAATCGTCCAACATATTTTTAAGATATTTCTGGCGTGTGTCATTAGTGTTAGTTTTGGTTTACGGTCCTCGTTAGTTTGTATCAGAAGAGTGAACCTGATTAGTCATTGCGAGATGATGCAAGAGTCTTATTTAACAGCATAATGAATCATATAGGTGTGGTTATATTAAAATAAATAAATATTAAGGGGGTTGGTCAATCCATCGAACTGCAAAACTTTCTCCATGTGGCCAAGGTTGTAATCATTGGAAAATAATTAGTTATTCCGCATATTTGGGCTGAGCAGACTCAGTCTAAGATATACAAGTCAATCTGTCAAAGATATACAAATGACATTGGTGATGTGTGAATACAGAAGTTGTACGGATTTAGATTTACAGGTAAATCGCTCTTGCCTGGGCTGGTCGGTGGATGGATAATTGATTCGGGCCGCAAACGCTGCTATATTTAATTTGCATAAAAGTTTTCCCGCCATCTTGAATTTAGAGTTTCATTGTCTGCCGTTTTATGTTAGAACCAAAAGCGCAAAGTGAAACGTGGTCGGTGTCGTCGTCTACATTGTGTCATTAGCAGATGTTTGTCGCGGTTAATTTGTATGTCAGTGTTAATTGTTTCACACACAAATGAAAGGTGGAAATTAACAAAAGTTAAGTGTCCGACACCATTACTTAACTTTATTTTTATTTTAACCTTACATTCAGCATTCTTTATTCGAAGTGAAACAATTGAACACAAAATGAATCAAAAGCGAAAATTATTCAAACACTTACCAAGTGTGAATAATCAAATTAAATGTAAGTTTTTGGTGGCGTGTGAATGTGGAATGAAACAAAATGAACGCCCACTCAAATAAACCATTCACTCAAGTGTCGTCTCGTCTCATATCGGCTTAATAACGCTTTAATAACTAAGCCTTGAGCTGCTTTGTAGAGTAGCACCTTCAATTCGGAATAGCGTCTGAAATATATTTATTTGAATATCAGGCGTCAAGTGAAAAACTTAATATAATATTATTATGCAAATACTTGTCATTGTGAGGTAGCGAGGCGAGCGGCGCCGGGTGGTCGGACGAGTCTCTCGGCTCATCAACCGCTCACTCGGACAAAACTAAAAAGGGTTTATTTATTGAAATGATAATTGATTATTTTTATCGTGATTGGCGTCCCTTAACGCCATAATTATCATTAGATATTCGTATAGTTGTTCGAAGATTATACATAGGAACTTGTTTTAGAACTACGGTTGAAATACGGTTTTGCGTGGTGATCGCTAAAATTGGCGGTCCATTAAATTATTTGCTCGTACAACAGCCGGTCAATGGGATGGTGTTCTTGTTGCAGATGTCAGGACGGGCGGCGTGACCACGGACGGGCTGCTGAGCGCCCTGGCCCGCCTGCGCCGCGCCCCGCCCCCTCTCCCGCACCCCACACCTCACTCGTCCCGCTCCGTAAGTACTGAACATGGACCAAGTGCGCTGGTCAAGGCGGAGGACTTGGCGTGTTGCTGCCTGGAGACTTGGAGAGTGCACCCGGTTGAGTGCAATGCTTTTATAATCAAGATATCAGATTGCAGGACGTGATTTTAAATTATGTTTATAAAAGTATCACACCACTGTGATAGTAATTAAAGTGATAGTAAATGACTGTCTCATATTGCCGCTGATTCATCTAGGATTTTTTTTTCGTTTTTAAACTTTGCCACACACTAGGAATTTCTCCTGTATCGTGGGTGCGTTTACAAACATTTAAACTCACATACACAAACAGCCAGACTCGGAACAACTATCTGTAGGCCATATTAATATTTGTTCCGTGCGGGAATCGAACCCGCGACACGCAGCGCAGCAGTCGATCGCTCAGCCACTGCGCCAACCGTGCCGTCATATTGTGTATTTGTTTAGTAACCATCCAAGGTATGTATCGTTGCTATGATAGCTATACTTTAACTTTACTGCTTATGTTTTAATTTGTTCCTAATAAATAAAATATGATTTTGTTTACTTTATTATTTACTGCTGCTAGTTATGTAACTACATCGGTATCGAGGCACCAAATAAACAGAGTTCATCAATATTGCAGACACAAAACTTATCCTTTACAGCTCCCATTCCCAATCTACAACCTCTTGCATTTCTCAATCTAAAACTTGGAATATTCCTGTAGCATTGACCAACATCAGTCCGGATGGAATCTCGACAAACTTCAGTTTAACCTGACCGTTTGAACTTCCTCAACTTGAAACGAATTTTCTTTTTTCGAGTCGTATCGTCTATCCCCCGAGTGTTAGCTACCTCGAAAGTTTACCAAGTAGGCGTGATACAAAGTTCTCGTTTCATTCCGTTTATCTAAGTGTGAAAGAAAAGCAAATTAGTTTTTGAAGATATTATCGTTGAGAAGTTTTTGAAGGTGACTGGGTGAGATTTGGGAAGACTGGTCGGATTTGTCAGTGCAGATAGTCTGGCTATATTACCTTAGTTTTGTTTGTAAAACGGACTACAACTTTACTTTGGGTAACTAAGTTTGCCTTTGCCAGATTATAAAATTTCAAGGTAAAATTGTCACAAGTTCTTAAAACGGAACTCAAACTTACTGCAATACAATATTTAGCATCATATACGTTCATTGTTGTAACTTCGCTTTAAGATTGTTGAACATGCAGCTCATTGTACTGGGCTTTGAAACATATAGCGCGATTTGCACGAAGCCTAGGTACGATAATGTTCGAAATGCCAACTACATGGAGAATGCACCAATTAATTCCACTGTATCCAAACCCAGGTTTGAATCGGAAGCTTATTAATTATTCCAATCAGACTCCAGTTGAATTCAAATCGATTTAGAATGCTATTGGATGCTCTCACTAACATACAATAACTGCACAGATCTGATTATGATAGTCACGAGTGATTGATCTGTTGTTTGACTATTAGTCCATATATGGGAGTATGAGTACCTACTATAGCAGTAATAGTAAAGTATCGTACATTACTGTTACTGGTATACCTGTGTATGTGGTGGGCCAAGTCGATGCGATCGGTGTGGTGGGGACTGGAGACATAATATTATTATACTGTGACGCAATGCTATAGTGGCACCTTTGTAGGGATTTTTGTGTTTGGTTCCTACGAACAAATTAGATCGTGTAGGAGTTAAAAAATAAGAAACATTACTCCACACATTGGAATTTCTCCCGCATCGTGGGTGCGTTTACAAACATTAAAACTCACAAACACAAACAGCACAATATTTGTTCCGTCCGGGAATCGAACCCGCGACACGTAGCGCAGCAGTCAAACGCTTAGCCATTGCGCCAACCATGTCGTCATTATTAATGTAACTATATTGGTTCTAGTAGAATAACATCATGTGTAAGATCTACATTATTTTATTAACCGACTCCAGAAGGAAGAGGTTATTAATTCGTCTGAATGTTTTTTAGACCTAACTGACCTAACTCAACAGCTAATATATTTGGAGGACGTGATAACATGAATGTAACAAACGTTTATGTAATTACGTCTTCTAATTAGTCGTTAATAACTCAGTGAAATAACCCAGAGTTAGTCGATAGCGGGTAACCGTCGCCAATTGTCCTGTTCTTACTAACTAATTATAAAGTTTCTCTGTTCTATATTAAAATTTGTTTGTCATCGCCAAACTGCTGGACCGCTATCGCATGTGTTATGTAATTGTAATTCATTTGCTTATGTTAATATTATTTATTTAATTTTATCTCATTCATTTACATCAATTAAACTAACTAAGCATACAAACTAAATATAGGCCCAAACTAATAATAAAAACATGTACTTGTTAACGGCATTTCGTATGCATCACCCACGTTCTTCGGTTATGAGACTGTATATCCCGCGGAGTTGTGGAGGTCGAGGCTTTTTAAACGCCAAGACTCTCCACAATCGCGAGATATGCAGTCTCAGGGAATATTTCCTAGAAACAGACGTGGGAATGCATCGAGATGTGGTTGCAGTGGACAAAGGCCTCACCCCGCACTCCTTGGCTAAAGAGAACTGGCGCAAACCTGTAGTGCTTGACACTAACGACCGCAAGGAGGTATGGCAGAGTAAGGAGCTTCACGGACGCTTTTTCCGGGCCCTACATGGACCCGATGTAGATCAATCAGCGTCCGTAGCCTGGCTACGTTCCGGGGACCTTTTTGGAGAAACCGAAGGTTTTGTCTGTGCATTTATGGATGAAGTTATGATGACGAATAACTACCGGAGATTTATTGTGAAGGACGGCACGGTTGACATATGTCGGGCATGCCACCGTCCGGGTGAATCAATTCGACACATTATCTCCGGTTGTTCTCGTCTAGCTAACGGAGAGTACTTGCATAGACACAACCTTGTAGCCAGGATTATCCATCAGCAACTTGCTCTAAAATACAGCCTTGTGGAATCGGAAGTGCCGTACTACAGGTATGAGCCCGACCCAGTTCTCGAACATGGAAATATCACATTGTACTGGGATCGCTCCATCATCACTGACAGGACTATTGTTGCCAACAAGCCTGATATAGTGGTGGTGGATCGATCAGAGCGGCGCGCAATGATTGTTGACATAACAGTCCCGCATGATGAGAACCTCGTGAAAGCCGAGAAAGATAAGCAAATCAAGTATATTGACTTGGCTCGCGAGGTTGTCGACATGTGGGATGTGGACTCAACGATCATTGTGCCGATAGTCGTATCTGCCAATGGCTTAATTGCCAAGAGCCTGGACCAACACCCGAGGAGGCTCTCGTTAGGCAGCTGGATCAAGGGTTTGATACAGAAAGCGGTACTTCTGGACACGGCTCGTATTGTTAGGAGGTTCCTTTCTCTGGAGCCCTGACCGCCGGTAGCTTGGACCCTGTTCCCGATACCGGTGGGCTACTATTTTTATATTTTTATATTATTTTTTTAGAAATATTTAAAAATTTAATTATATGTATGTAATTTAGACAATAAATGGACGAAAATATGTACAAGTAAAAAATGGTAAATTACAGAGCGTCATGTTATCTTATACAAATATTATCACATTTTCCTCATAGACTAGTTTGGTGGTTAGGCGTGGAATCCTGGGTTTGACTCCCGAGTTTAATTAATTAAATTAAATGGTCGTAACGTTTTAAAAGGTCATTGCTGGATTATGAAATCACTCCAATTATGCACAGTATAAATGACGCAAATGGCATTGTTTTCGATAACGTCGGTGGATCACATAATTGGCAGTTGTATTAAACAAAGTGCTGATTTAAAAATAAACAGAATATTAGGTAAAAAATAGATGTTGATAAAAACTTGAGAGGTGTCAAGGGACACCCGGATGGAACGAAGTTATTATTTATTATGTTCAAAAAACCTGTATAGGTACACTCAACAAAAATAATCGTCGCGACACCACACTGTTCAATGCGAAATAGAAAGACGAAACGAAAATAACTGGCTTGCTTTCTATGAAAGAGAGAGAGACAGACAGAGAAACACGCGCACGCCGCACGGCTTACAACTATAGTAAGAAGTGTCGTTACTACTTTTGGTCTTAATTTTTTCTGTCTAGCCCCCTTTCTCAACGCGCGATAAGGAACTTTGTTACAAAAACTGACACCACCTCGATGCTCTGATTGCTTTTTTTATGATGGAAAATTATGAAATTATTTCTGTCATTCTGCAGGGAGCAGAAGGGAGTGTGTGACTTGTATTGACTGAAATACATCCATTCATTCTTTTGTCCTTTGCGTTCTCATTTGAACAAGCCGCAGCCCCGACATTCAGTGGCTCTGACTGGCACGTCAGATTTGTTGACAGCTCTTTGAGGCGCGCTAAAACACAAACGCGCCGTCGACACAATCTCTCGTCAATAGACGGACGGACGGTTAGCTGCCCATTGCTCACCATTCACAGGCCTCAGTCTACAGTTTCCGAGAGTCAGCACGTGGCTCCCGACGCCCGGAGCGTTACTTACGGTGGCCGGCACTTATCGAGGATCTCTTCGTCAAACTTCCAGCCTGCTCCTTCGCTAGCATAACTGCTCCGCAGAAAGAGGAGACTGCCTTGCTGTTCGCAAGCAGTGGTCGCAAGCGCTACTGATGAGAATGACACTCTGGATTCGATTCCCAGAATATTTTCCTGGCTGATGAATGCTCTCTCACACATGGGATTTAAACATAAGGAACGGGCAAAATGTGGATATCCTAATAGATACACCTCTTGGATAAACAGACGTGTGTAAGTTACTGGAACTTTGTTAAAGAAATATACTCGTGAGTCTTTAAACTGACATGGTCACTAACATTATTATTGACACTTGAAACGGGATATTTACTATGTTTGTTATGAGTTTCGAGCTTCCGATAGTTCGGCGATGTTGCAAACGCTATGATCATGGACGAACTGAAGTTATTGCGAGTGGATGTTTATGAGCAGACAAAACGATCTACCCTCTTTCTTATTCGTTACCACTAACACCGTCACTCACAACTCGATTTTGTTGTCGACACTCAACCGGATTTTGCTGTTGACACACAAAACTCACTGTATCAAGTTCGTTATAGAAGATAAAAATGCTGAGTAAAACTGTAATTCAGTCAATTATGCTCAATACCTCCATTGTCCCCATTTTACGGCGCGGCGGCGCGATGGTGCCAAGCTTATCGTTAACGTCGCCCGAGGCACATGGCTACCATTAACCAGATCTATCGAACGCACAATACCGGCCGACATAATGTCTGTCTAGTTAAATTCCGGATCCGGTTGGATTTAACCAGCGTTCATCTTATTTTATAGCAAAAATCCCGCTCGAAATAACAATAACTTACAAGCTTTTTAACTATCTTAATGAAGTACAGTCAGTCGGAAAGGTGTGTTTGCGGAGCGATAGAAGGCACAGGCACAAACAAGAAGTTAAAAATATTGTGTTTGAGAGCTTAGAGCACAGACAAGAAGCAATCGCTTGTATTGTATAACAGGCTGATGTCTGCAAGTCCACGTCTTTTTTTTTTTCGGGTGGGAAGTCATCACATGACTTCCCCCGCTCTGGGCGGAGCGGGGGAGCATGTCAGACTTTTACTGAGTAAAACCCACCCATGTTCCTACTATTGCCCTTTACGTTCCGGGGCCGCGGTTTCTCTTTCGAACAACCCGCAACCCCGGCAGGCGGAGGCTCTGGCAAGCCCCTCTGCTTTGCTGATATCTCTTTGAGGCGCGCGTGAAACACGAGCGCCGTCGACACGGCCTGTCGTCAATCGACGGACGGACGGTGAGCTACCCATTGCTCACCTTCCACAGGCCCGTATCTACGGTGGCCGGGAGTTTTGTATAACGGGCTGGTATCCGCAACTCCACGTCTGAGGCGCGTATTTTGCGTATGGGTGGGAATATTATTCGATCCACCCCAGGTCCACGAGAAACGTCAGCAGTGCCTTGGTGTTGCTGACGATCTCGCGAAGAGTACCTGGGTTACCGAAGTACTTTGCCCTGTATGGGGCAACCTCTGGGCAGTGCAGAAGTACGTGGGCTGCTGTTTCGTCTACCTCCATGCAGGCTCGACACAGTGGGCTGTCTGTGACTCCTAAGACAAAGAGGTGTTTATTAAAAGAGCCGTGGCCAGTAATGCAATCAAGCAATCGCTTTCAAAGCGTTTAGTATTTCTATAACAACTTTCAGCTAAATTGACGTAGTTGTTCGGTAGCCTATGTCAATCAATACATTTTAGACTTTTACACTATGAATTGGCAGTCTTGATTATTACTCAATTCAGTTCATTACTTCCTAAGAAAGTTCCATCCAAGATATTCCAAGAAAAGTCTGTTTGCTGACCAAGTATTACGCATGATATCCTTTGTAAATACTCGTAAATATGTTTAAATGGCGAAAACTTTAATAATATAATTCTGAAATGGTTCTGTCAGTGATTGTATCAACAAACAAAGCTTTTAACCAAAATCTCTGAAACATTTTACGTTATTTATATTCCAGTTAATTAGCAGAAGCCTATCTAGGATAATTAGTGAAATACTAAACTGTTTTAGCTAAGAAAATGTCGAAGTTTCCAGACTGATTCGCGAGGGGTTCAATAAACTGAACTCCAACGATGCTGGGTTGACTAAAGTGAATTAAACTAAATGTATCGTGGTTTGAATGCTAATGTAGATTCGATTTTTTTTTGCTCGATTAGGGGAGGCGACGGATTTAGGGCTCATGTCATCCATTACTGTATCGTGGACGGAATTGTGTTGATGTTAACACTATCTGTAAGTCTTGATGGCTTTAGGAAGTAGGATTAGAAGAAATAAGTGTTAACAACACTTGGCTAAATAATAGCACTGATCGATCGAAGGTAGATAAGTAAACTTTGCTGTGGTTGGTCTGTGGATGGATGACCATTTATTGCATACCGAGATGCCGTCGGGCCTCGGAATGCCGTTGTTCTCGGCTGTCATATAAATATTTTCTAGTAATTTTAGATATTCAGAATCTCGAACGTCTGACCACCAGTCGTATTTACCTGTGGTTTAGGGTAACCCTGTCACTGCTGTAGAGGTCAGATAGGCAGTCGCTCCATGTACAAGACTGACAAGCGGTTGTTATCGGTTAGATTGGATGCCGATCTGAAACGGTTAGGAAAAAAAAACTGCAAATAATCCTACTAATATTATAAATGCGAATGTTTGTGAGGATGGATGGATGTAGGGATGTATGGATGGATGTACAGATGTTCGTTACTCTTTCACGTCAAAACCACTGAACAGATCTTGATGAAATTTGGCACAGAGGTAGATTATGGTCTGGAATAACACATAGGATATTTTTTTTTTT
This sequence comes from Ochropleura plecta, assembly GCA_905475445.1. Taxonomy (NCBI): domain Eukaryota; kingdom Metazoa; phylum Arthropoda; class Insecta; order Lepidoptera; family Noctuidae; genus Ochropleura; species Ochropleura plecta. The sequence goes on along the minus strand of FR997738.1, from coordinate 20,300,423 downwards.
CGTATGACGCGAGTGAAGCCGTTGGCACGCAAGCTAGTAATGTGATAAACCTATCCCAGCTGGAATTAGTTGTGGAATCAATATTTGGTTTATTCCACAACGAAAATAGCTAGAAACTGCATGGTTATTTTAGGTACTCCGGCACCGGCCTATTTAAGTTGATATGTTTTATTTTAGTTCGCCCATTGCTAAACAATTGCCCTCCATAAATAAATGTATTCCACAGACAAAAGGAAAAAAATCATGACAGAATGCGCAGTAATTAATATAATATAATTTGACGGCACGGTTAGCGCCGTGGCCGAGCGATCGGCTGCTGCGCTGCGTGTCGCGGGTTCGATTCCCGCACGGAACAAACATTTGTTTAGCCTACAAATAGTTGTATCGGGTCTGGCTGTTTGTGTATGTAAGTTAAAATGCTTGTAAACGCACCCAAGTCACAGGAGAAATTCCTAGAATGGCTCAAATATTATTTTAAAAAAAGTAATTACGTGACACTTTTAAAGTTATTTGTATTTAGTGTGGCAATGCCATTAATTTTGAAAAGTAAACTACATTCCTTGCCATGTAATTCACAAAACGATGTTTTTGGCAAATCTTCTGGATTATGATAGAAAATGCGTTACACAATCAAAACATAGGTAACAAATGTCGGGTCGCGGGTTGTTCGAAAGAGATATCGCGGCCTCGGAACATAAAGGGCAATGGAAGGAATATGGGTGGGTTTTAGTCAGTAAAAGTCTGACACTCCCCCCGGGAAGTTATTTGATGATTTCCCACCCCAAAAAAAAGGTAACAAATGGTTAACAATTCTCTAGGTTCTTAGTTACTCTTCATGATTCTGCATCCCTTGCGATGTTGCCGCACTCCAGCAAAAATCGAAGCCACACAACAAATAAAAAGAAATAACTATAATGTTGCACACCCAGACAGTAGCAGCATGTTAAAAAGCAGTTTGGCGTGGATCTGGCAGCGATGTGCCAAGGCGTTGGCGGGCCGTGCCAAGCGGCGCGGCTGTCTGGCGTGCCAATTCCCCGGATTTTTAGTGTATATTCCTCGCTTTAAACAGTCCTTGCGTCTTAGTCTGGCTTTATACCTATGTAGTTAGAAGCATGATAGTATGTTTATCTCAAGCATCTTGCTGTGCAGTTGCTTGCGTTAAGTCCCCCCCCCCCCCCCTTTAACTGGGGGCCAGTTAAAACACAGGCAAGCGGTGTGCAGTGGGCGTTTTGGGGTTGCAATCATTTTCTCGTTTTGATATTTGTACATATTTTTATTACTTACTAACTTTTCCCCGCGGCTTCGCTCGCGTTAAATTCGGGGTAGCAAAGTTTCCTGATTTGCAGGTACCTGCTACCTGTATTTTTTGTCTTTGCGCCTTATTGATTGTAATAGCAATGCTAAGTTTTCCTTTTCTTTCCTCTTTCTCCCTCATATCTCAATATTTAAAAAAAATAGCCAATGTCCGTCTCCAGGGTCCCAACTATCTCTGTACCAAAATTCATCAAAATCGGTTTAGCCGTTAAAGCGTGAAGAGGTAACAAACAAACAAACTCACTTTCGCTTTTATAATATTAGTAAGGATTTAAGTTTGTTTATAGTTTTTAAAAGGTATAAATGTATGTTGGATTCAATATTCATTTTGACAATAGAAATACTAAATATAGGTACTGTAAAACCACACAGGTATTTATAAATCATAATCACCTGTCTTATACCTAGTTTCAGGTAAACCGCGAATTTATTCACACTAGGAAAAAACACAGTTATAACCACAAATTAAAAGTGGAAAAAATCATATAATTTGTTACCTATATTTATATTGTGCCTCACCGAGATTAGATAGACATCCTCTTTATACTATGTAGACATATTCAGGTAAATATACAAATTGTTACAACTTTTGGTACTACGCGTGGAACACGAACGCGCCGTCGACACGGCCTATCGTCACCAGACGGACGGACGGTGAGCTACCCATTGCTCACCGTCCACAGTGGTCTCAAGGCGCAAACATTAGGTACAGCGGTCACTTTACGTGGAATTATAGTGCCACGCGTCAATATTTTAAAAGGTTTATAAAACGTACAAATGAGTAATGTGAAACTCTTTGGAAATTTCGATTGAGTACAACATTATAATATAATGTAAACCTAATATTATTAGGTCGTATTCTAGGGAAGCCTGTGACCTTTATAGTACTCACCAATGTGTCATCGGTTTAACTGGTGAATAACTTAGCAACTTGTCTCTCAGTCTTGCGTACAACTTTTTTTTTCGTTGAAGAAATCATCCAATATGTTCTGGGAGGGAGGTGTCAGAGTTTTACGACTAAAACCCACCCATGTTCCTTCTTTTGCCCTTTGTGTTCCGGGGCCTGGTATCTCATGACGTTGACAGGGCAGGGGTTGTCTATAAATATTTGTGTGATATGGTTAATAGAAACAAAAGATGTATTTTAAACATTAAATGGCCCTGCGCTAGCACCACTTGGTGACCACCCGTTACATTGAAACGACCAACCCGAACCGTGCATCTTTTCTCGACTTTTTATAAGTGCCCATGTAGGCCTATGTGAAATAAAAATATATTGATTTTTTGACTTTTGACATATAGAGTCAGTCTCCCGAGAGTCTGACTACCAATCTTATCAAGGGGTATCGTATTACCAAGAACTAACTGGGGGTTGTGGAGGTTAGATAGACAGTCACTCCATGTAAAATACTGGTATTAAGCTGCATCCGGTTAGACTGAAATCCGACCCTAACCAAGTTGGTAAAAGGCTAAGCAGATGATGATGTGCCATGTGTGAGGCTTTCTCTGCCCATTTTGATAGGTTTTTCCTCATCATCTGCTTTGTACTCCAAACTATATTGTTAGTAAGTTTTGATGTTAGACGTGAATAACCCCAACAGCATTTCGTATGTTTGCATTTGTGTTGATAGGCGTCACTGCTACAGGTTTAAGATTTTTTTCCCTACGTAATAACCAATTGCAACGTACACGTATGTAAATTGTATGTATGGAAATTGGTTAATACGTGGGGAATAATTTCCTTTTTCTTTGTGACCTCATGCAGATATATTGTTATTTTCACTAACTAGAAGGGAATACCGTGATATGGGTCACATTTCCTTTGGATGTGTCAATAGGTAGGTATGTATATAATTTAATTAATTTAATAAAGTGACTAACTTATGTAGTTATTTTAACGACACTTCCTTCCTGTAAAATTTGGCTTTTCCCAGGTGACTGGTGAAAAAGTATTATATTTACGGGCTGTATATGTTTTCAAAATGTACATTTGCAAGACAATCTGAAAACCAATATACCGTCTTAACGAAAGAGCGATGAAACAGGCATTTGTCCTGTTGGCGCCCGCTTGGGACCTTATTGGCGCCCGCTTGAGACCATTTTGGCGCCCAGTTGGGACACACTATCCTAATTCAGGAAACATTATGTAAAGCATTTAATTACTTGCGGCAGGTGTGTCCTAACTAATGCTGTGATTACAACGAGATAGTGCAAGCTGCTGAGTAATAGTTACCTAGGGAGGATCCAAAATTTAACGGGTTCAGGCGTGATTTAAATTATTGAACTAAGTTTTGGGAAGGTGTTTATTGGTCCGTTAGTTACTTGTGCTTAGTAAAGAAAACCTTGAAATATTATTATAAGATATATTATAGTTGTTACTAGCAAAAAGTCATACAAACAGACAATCTTGCTATTGTTTATACGAAAATTATCAGACTACAACCTCTAAGCAAACGCGATCCATTCGTTCATTGCTTTCCAATCAACTGTAGAACTGCAGCTTCGCTCAAAGTTTAGAAATACCTATGGAGTCCCTTCCAAGTATTGGAAACTTTATTTGGCGCAAATAATTTATGAAGCAAATACTGCGATCCCGGAAATAGAACGTGGTCCAAAGGGCCTCAGCAATTTATTTTATTACAATAGGGACAATGGAAGACTATTCTAACTGTACCAGGTATGTTTCTGTCGGGCCCGTAGTTTATAGAAAGGCTGACACGGGGTTGTTGGATTCGGGTGCACAACATTTATTACAATAATTTAGATGTGTGTATTTATTTCAGGACTATAATTTATAAGGCATCCCCAAGGTACAAAAGTTATACACATTATTACTTTATTGCCAAACTAATTCGCAGGTGGTTTGCCCATGATAATTATTAATTTACAATACGTATGTAGTGTCAGTATCAAATCTTGCTCTCTCTCTTAAACAACCTCCTCTGCGTCGATAAAACTAGGAAGTACTTATAATTTGGTATGGTTATCTTTTAGTCTAATTCTTACACAAACCTAAGCTTCCAGATTTCTACCTGACCTTGACTGCTTAGCTTCTTCCAACTGCCCACGAAAAGTCTCAAAATCAAGTTGAAGGTCACAGTTTAAAAACCACATAAACCCGTCCTAGTAGAGCAGCGAGCAATCTTCCACGTCTGCCTACCACAAAGCGGGCTCACCGGACCGGACATAACCGCATCACTCGGCCGTCCGGGCCGGATTACCGCTCCGGTTTCACGCTCCGCTACCTCGCAAAGAATTATATTATCGGATAGTTTCCAATCGCCGCGACAGAGGCTAGGGTTGGGGTATTTTTTGAAGGTAGGATAGGTGAAGGTACCTGCGAGATAGTTTCCTTTGGATATTTCAAAAGATTTTCATAAAACTGTCTCACGGGGAAAGTCTTTTCGAAATAAAAAAGTGTGGGATGTTAAGACATCCGACACTTTATTTCGTCGTTTTTCACCAGCTAGTAAAGTGAGATATATTATACTAGTTTTTGCCCGCGGCTTTGCTCGCGTTAAATTTGGTATAACACAGTACCTGTTACCTGCAATTTTTGCCCTAGCGCCTTATTGATTTGTAATAGCAACGCTAAGTTTTCCCTTGTCTTCCCTCGTTCTCCCTCATATCCCACTTTTTTTTTAGAAAAAATTAGCCTATGTCCGTCTCCTAGTTCCCAGTTATCTTTGTACCAAAATTCATCAAAATCGTTTTAGCCATTAAAGCGTGAAGAGGTAACAAACAAACAAACAAACTCACTTTCGCTTTTATAATATTAGTAAGGATTAGGTATGGCTGAATCAGATATCTTATCTTGCATTGAGGTGTAGAGCCCTTAAATTTCCATTGTCATTTACCTACATTACATAACTCAAAGTTTAAAAACCTTCTAATCCACAGATCTATTTTTAAAAATCCCTGCGGGTAAAATTCAAACAAGATCAGAAAAAATGCGTTTTTAAAGAGCGATCCGTTACCATAAAGTGATTAAATGCTCGTTTTACTTTTTTTTTCTGCTCGCGTCACGTGGCCAGGCTTTAACATTCAAACCGTTACACTCGTATTTACGTCATGACTGCATATGGCAGTTAATGGATTTATAAAGTACTAGCAGTTACCCGCGACTTCGTACGCATTAGGTTCGCAATTTGCCTTGCCTTATAGCCGTTCTAGGTACTCTTAGATATGTTTATTATATGGACATAATGCAAAACTGTTCACCCCTCTAAGTTATAAGCATGATCATTTTATAGCTTTAAAATCTATCTCCTGGCCAAATTCCAATACGATCTGTCCAGACGTTTAATCGTGAAACGGCAACACATACATAAACAAACATTTATAATCCTTACTAATATTATAAAAGCGAAAGTGAGTTTGTTTGTTTGTTACCTCTTCACGCCTAAACCGATTTTGATGAATTTTGGTACAGAGATAGTTGGGACCCTGGAGACGGACATGGGCTGTTTTTTTTTTAAAAAAAGAGTGAAAAATGAGGGAGAAAGAGGGAAAAAACGGGAAAACTTAGCATTGCTATTACAATAAATAAAGCGCTGGGGCAAAAACTACAGATGGCTGGTACCTGCAAATCAGGAAAGGGGAACTGTCTTATCCTGAATTTAACGCGGGCGAAAGCTAGTATTATATAATAATATGATATTATAAATGTTTGCATATATAAAGTAACCTTTTTAATAGACATATCAGTACCCTCACACTACAACATAGGGGCTAAAGAAATAGAAAAATTAAGCAAATACCACCATTTAACTCTTTTGCTGCCCAGAACTCCAAAATGTATGGTATAATTTGGACTGGGCAGCGAAAGGGTTAAAGACAGAAATTCGGCGCCTATGGAATACGCAAACCGCAGTGATAGCAATAGTAATAGGAGCTACCGGCAACATAACCTATATGATGCTACTCATAATAAGCAAAAGTTTACAGAGACACAACTGAACACAAAAATAGACAACGGTACTACAAAAACAAGCAGCCATACACACAACTATCATACTCAGTAAGGTATTGGGAGACACTGTGTTTGTTCATGGTACACCAAGAACACAAGAGCCCACACCAGACACACAACACACAGTAGACTCACAGCAATCATTCATCACACAACATTTATTTTCCTCACGCACACCTAATACACCAATGAATTCATCATTGTCAACCACACAAAGCACAAATAACACTCGATGAAGAAGAGGAAGGAGAGACAGATACGAATAAATATTTTTTTTCTTGCGGGATTCAGGGCAAGATATTTATTAACACCGATGCATGGTCGAGTATCGGAAAACCGAAAAAACACAATATTATAAAGTAAAATAATTTTTGAATGGTCTGCTACATCGGTGGACTGCTTCGTTAGCATACTGTATTATAATTGACGCTGCTATTGTGCTCCGTCGGATTGATCGCTTTACAACGGCATTACGTTGCGAGTGACAAATGTTGCCATATGGAGCCTACCTAATTAAAGGTCAGTATATGGTCAGTTCTAAGCAGTGTCCTAGCTTAGTCGGTAGCGGCTGGCATAGAATCGGTCCTCAATTCCCGGAGACAGGCGTCGCGGCGTGCGCCCCACGCTGACGATTGTTTACGGTGCCGGGCACGAGGGGCGTCCCTCACCGCGACGGCAGGTTCTCTGCACAGGTGGCGCGTGTGAGAACTCGACAGCTCTGGCCGTTCCCACGATCGCTGGAACTTCGGGCGCTATATATGCCCCCACCAGAAGGACGAACAGCATTCGCGTTCAGTGCTCAGTGCAAACGCACGTCTCCACTCGCTAAACACAAGTGTCTAGCATGTCTTTCGAGATCGCGTACTCGCGTATCAATATCCCAAAGCAATACAGTCGATGATGATTGAGCTCTAAAGACATGTCTCTGAACTTCACCGGGGATGCTGTTTTTACTATTCGGACGGCTGCGCTTGAAATGCCGAAACCCCGTTATTTTATCAAAGGAATTTGATTTGCCTTTCGTTGCCAGTTTTTGGCAGCAAAAAACTACCCTAAATCTTTAACAAACTGGCTTCACTGCGATTGAATTTGAAAAATCCCGAATATCCGGGAAATCTGTGCAAAGGAAAAAATATTTTCACCACGAGATGAGAGTAACCAAATATTTTAGTTTGCTTTCAGTCTTTTCAGATGCGGTTGAATATCATGTATACACGGTTTAAAGATTTTGCAAAGCTCAATAAATAAATTCCGAAATAAAATAGAAGCTGAATTCAGAACCCGAATGAGTTTTCATGTTTTTAGAGTTCGTTTTGTTGTGCACTGATCACTGACTAGTTTAGTGTTTTCGAATAGAGTAATTTAATATAATATGGTTGAGTTTTTTCAGCCTATGGTCATATTATTGTAACCTTACTAAGGCACTCTTTCACCGACGTTTTTCCCTTATGATACTGGTTGGGTGTATGTGGAATTTGGAGCCCCGAAATAGTAGTTTTGATTTATTACAAAAAAAAATCTATTATCTTAAAAGATAAGCTTTATTATTTTATGTAAATTTCAAATACTTTTTCGAGACATCATTTCATAGAAATACACGTTTGAAATCAAAGGTAAGTCACATTCGTGAGTTTAGTTATTTTACCGAGCCTTGAACTTATTTGTATCATGTTTACACACAGATCATAATTATGTTCCACATTATTAAAATATATATTTTCTTTCTTATATTTGTGGATTTCCAGAGGTTAAAAGTTCAAAATTGGTGAAACCTCGCCGTAAAGTATAATAATACAAGTGTCTAGTAGCCCTTCTTATGGCGACAGCTATGAATTCTGTTATATCGAAATAAGGAACTCTACGCAAAACAATATTGCTAGCTTTCCTTTTGGGGGACAATAATCAGGTGTTAAATAATTAAATTCGGATATTTATAATTCCGGTATTCATGAATATTCACGTATACAAATCAATTCAGAAATGTCAGTAAATACAAAAAAATAATCTAACGTAAATTATATAAAGATAAGAAAAAATATTCCTATCCTCTAATAATAATATTATACTTTTACGTAAGTAACTATAAGTGAAGGTTGCTCTAAAGCTTATTTATCCAGTCTGTTACTAACCAGCGTTAAAATGCTGCGCAAGGCGGCCACCTGTGCATCCGCAGACATGCTGTAAGCCCGCGGTACACGTAACAACATCCATACCTCTTCTTATTGAATTGGACGCTAGAGCAACCATCTCTAGCGCAACCATCTCTAGAGCAACCATCTCTAGAGCAACCATCTCTAGAGCAACCATCTCTAGAGCAACCATCTCTAGAGCAACCATCTCTAGAGCAACCATCTCTACAGTCAGATTTCAGGCGTACAGAAATGTACGTATAAAGTGTAACTTTGACGAGTAGAATATTTTAATCCAAGCGTCGCGTCGTTGCGTCGGGGGACCGTATAGTACTTTGGCGAACTTCTTGCCGCAGTCACGAAGTGCAAGCTGTTTTTGTTCCGTCTATGCCTTGTATGTTCTTCTGAGTGCTCGTCGTTCTTGCGACGCATTATTATTTTTATTTTTAAATCACTAACGCAGTTAGCGATATCCGGAGCAGTCGGCTCTTCACGGTCTTGCGGCTCTTGGGGTTGTTGGCGCTAAGAGCTCTTGACGATGGAGCAGCTTCCCCAAGGAGTCATGAGTAGTACTTGGATGGTTAGCGAGAGCGTCAGGTTCTCGACTAGCAAAAACTGGTTAGCAGAGGAAAGTATTAATATTTTTTAACAGTATAATCAAATATAATATTTAAGGTTGTTTACAAAAAGCTCAGCCTGGAATACTTTGTTTGTATTGATCGACGTCCGCGAATAGAATAGTATTAACGTATGTATACGTGGTACATTTTAACCGACTTTTAAAAAAGAGGAGGTTGCAAATCACCAGTATGCTAAAATCTGCTATCAAAAAATCCTCTTCAAGCCTGAGAGACTGGCGGTGTTACCAAATTGCATGGTACGTTTGGGCCTCAAACCAAGGTACCGCCAGCCCTTGAGCCACATTATTATTATTTCAAGTAGGTATTTTAAAAAAATAAAACGGGATATTTGCGCGCTCTGCGCTTTTGCATATCAGATGTTTTTCATCATGCAACTGTTTGCTCCCAAGCCTCCAATAAAATAAACCTTGTGTGTGCGTAAATAATAGTTTATAAACAAGCACACTCTGTAATTACGTTCCGAAGTTATTATTTACTTTATGAAATTACACTTTTTACCAATTAATTACTTGACTACCTTCAATTTATTTAATTGGTGAGTAATTTCATTTGTGACCTGTTTTTACGCCATTTTCTTTTTCTCATCATCATGGTTATTGAGGCCGGCTTCCGGTACGACCGGATGCTGCTGAAAACCAGCATTATACTACGAAGCGACTGCCTATCTGACCTCCATAACCTAGTTAGTACTAAAAGATACTCATTTGGTAAGACTGGTGGTCAGACTCGGGCCACTGACTATCTGTAACGAATGTCACAGATCTACAATGGACAACGGCTTACATGATTTCTGATGCATGAAGGAAACTTGGCATACTCGGCAGCCCAGGCAAGCGAGGCTCAACCTGAAGATCAACCCTGGCGGCTATTATTATTATTATTATACTAACACCGTCACTAGCAGTTGTGAGTGACGGTGTTAGTGGTAACGAACGCAAAAAACGAATAAGAAAGAGGGTAGATCGTTTTGTCTGCTCGTAAACATCCACCCGCAATAATTCAGTTCATCCGTGATCATGGCGTTTGCAACATCGCCGAAATATCGGAAACTCGGAACAAATAACAAACATGGTAAATATCCCGTTTCAAGTGTTAATAACCATGTCAGTTTAAAGACTTATATCCTCCTCTCTTTTTTTAATCTAGATATCACTGGTAGAGTTTGCATTCTATTGTATAAGACTTCCAAAAAGCTGGTGGAGTGTGTGAGGCCGACACGTTACTACCTATCAAATATAAACATAACATCACGCTTGTAAACCCCGTAGGGTTAAGCAGAGATGTATTTAATAGTACACCCACATTAATAGTACACCCACATTTTGCCAGTTACGTTTAAGGCCCATGTAATACGGGGAGGGCCTATTGCCATCAACCGCGCACGAATCCTGCTTGCTATCGATAGAGAAAAAAAACCCAATAACACCAGGGTCAGGAATCTGACCCGGGAATAGAACCTAGGACCTCAAACTCACCATTCACTCTTACAACCACTCGACCAACGACGCATGTAAATGTTAATAGGAATACATAAAGACAATGTTATATTTATTTCTAGATACTTGAGTAAATTACAACCTCAGCAAGACTACACGTTACAGTATCAGATTGGATTTAAGCTCCAAGTGGCGACACTCGAGTAACGATCGAGCCTTACACGTATATGAAACGACTACAGTCAATAAATTAAAGAGAAACATTCAAGAGCCGGCGTTAGGGGCGACCCTAACTGGTTCTGTACAACATTTCAAAGAACGGATTTTAGGTAGCAATGAAAGAAAATAAATAGGATTTAGAGATTTATTTACGAATTAAATGTAATATATTGTGTTTAGTTGAGCTCCCATTAATTTTCAAACATAAATACTTAAAAGGTTATTACTAACACTGTTTCAGTCTTGAGAACTACAGACGCTATTTAATAATTAAATTTCAAGAAAACAGCTTAACATACCTCGGTGTTAAGCAATGAATAGAATTAAGGATCGTGATTAAAAAATACTTCTAGAAAAGTACCTCTAAAAAAAAGAATTGGTGTTGAAATATGTTTTAAGAAATAGATTTTTAATCTAAGTGTTGCGTCATTGCTTCGCTTCGGGGGACCGCTTTTGTTTGTCTTCCAAGACAATAATATATGTCTATGTCAGTATTCTATCCTATATACCACCACGGACTGCTGTTGAATACAATTAAGATGTACTGATCGTGTTCAAATTGATAAGTGAAATTCCCTCAAAGTCAAAGTATTCGTCTAAAACATGGTTTAACGGATGGCTCTCACAGATTTTAATAGAAATTAAAGCGTAATTAATTACTTACCTGCCTAAATAAATACAAAATGGCCTTTCTACCCAAAAAGCGCAAACCGCATTGAATTTCCAAAATCAAATGATAGAATAATTGATTCCCGGTAGAAAGCGACCAACCAGTTGCTGGCAGCAATCGTATTTGAAAATGGAATCCCCAAACAGCTTTGCCAACGGTTTATTATTTCGCTGGAAATTCATTTCTGAATGTTACAATTTTATTACGACGCGTTTTGAATCGGCTTTTCACGGAAGAACTCGGAAGCACTCGTAAAATATCGTTGAAATTTAGGTCTGTTTTTACATCAAAGATTTAAGGGTGAATAAGTATGTAAATAACTGTGTTGTGGTTTTTGAACGTTTAGTATAGGCTTGGAAACACCTTACTGTATTTAAAAAGAAATATAAATTACTTAAAAGAAGAAGTATTTAAATAGATCATACCTTTCCTTAACTCCCGTAGTTATGTATCATAGTACACTCATTTACCAAGTTTTAAGTTACGATCGAACTGGGAATCGAACACAGAACCGTATGCTCAGCAATAACGATTTTGACCACTAGACCAAGGAGACAGTTAATTATTTAATTCTTAAACACTATTTTATTCACAGGACCTATATTATAGCATTAAGCTGGTAAATAAAACTGTGGCTGTTTTGTTTTATAAACGGGCTCCATTTATCGCAGTCCAATACTGGCAAGAAGCCAAAACAGATTATCCCACAATTCTACAGGCTAGAAGCAACTCCTGTAAAGTATTTAAACCCTGAGCTTTAATTGTTATTCAATTTCTGAAATTGAACACTTGCCTTTTCGCTCACAATTCAGGCCGTCAACAAAATAATTTCGTCTAAAATCCCTGTTCCTAGAATCCACCAATTCAATTCATTTCGTGTCGAGATCGGGTCTATTCGGGAGTCCTCGGGTATGATCGTAACAGAAAGGTTTTATTTGACGTCTGTAAGTGAAGTAAATCCCATTGGTGGTCCTTTGGATCGCACGGGTACCTACGTCTCTCGGACGTAAATAGGCACTTGTGTGAATAATGCTCAACAATACGCGAGGACGGGATAGAATTGGGACATATTTATTTGTGAGAGTATTGCAAAAAGAAAATTTTGATACAGGATATTGTTTATTCTGAGTTTGAACATAGAAAATATTGTAATAACATTTAAACATCGTAGGCATGTGCTTTTAAATATATTTCATGAATCTGTGCGCGGCAAGCTAGCGGTGGCTTTTCAGGTGTATCTGTGGTGTTATTCGGTAATATAAATAAATCGAAATATTCGGATGTTGCCGCCAAGTCTCCGTTCTCGGCCTCGGGTGGTTCGACTTCTGTCAAGCGATGCGAGCGTGCGTCAATTGTTTCGTTCAGGTTACATCGCTCCGCAAGTCGTTACGTTCCCAGCGTGGAGGTGGAGGTGCTCGATATTAATCCTTACTAATATTATAAAAGCGAAAGTGAGTTTGTTTGTTACGTCTTCATGCCTACATGGCTGAACCGATTTTGATGAATTTTGGTACAGAGATAGTTGGGACCCTGGAGACGGACATAGGCTAACTTTTTTTTTGCAAAAAGAGTGAAAAAGGGAAGAAAAGGGAAAACTTAGCTTTGCTATTACAATAAATAAGGCGCAAGGGCAAAAATTACAGGTAGCGGGTACTTGCAAATCAGGAAAGGGGTAACTGTGTTACTCCGAATTAAACGCGAGCGACGCCGCGGTCAGAAGCTAGTTAAGTAATATTTCGTTTGAATTCTCACCATCGCTTTGGCATGTTAAACGCGAAGTCTTCGCAGGCAGCTAGCTCCTTTAATACTTTGTTCACGAAAAGCGGCGTGTGAAACGTAGGAATCCCCGCGACGAAGCACGCGGCATTTCACGCGCCGCTTCACGCCTCGCGTCTCTATAAACAACATCGTACATATGCTTGTGTTTGCGTTGCCGTGTGATAACGCAGTGCGCTGCCCTGCTCCGTAAACGGAAAAAAACGCACATCTCACCGCATCTTCGTAAAAGCCCTTACACATGCCTAATTCATCACACACTTTTCTTCTTCAACCTTTGGTCACTCAATGCATTCTTCTCTCTCTTCCAAATCTCTTTACTTTCGGCTTTTTGAATGAGATCGCCTATCCACCTAGTCTATCACCTTCCCACATGTCTCGTCCGATCCATGGTCTCTACTCCAGCACTCCCCATACATATGTCCCGCCCACTTCCACTTTCTCGATTACCAATATAGACCCGTAAAGGCCTTTATCTATTCCACGAATGTTTCAACTGACACTAAAACCAACAATGACAACCATAATCCAGTTTCTTGTCTAGAACTAACAAGGCATAGAGACCGCTCAACCCGACGCGCGACGCCTGCCGGTGACTGCGGCGACAAACACGGGGCGCAAACATTAGCTCACGGCGCGGGCGCGGGCGGCACCAACAAGTATTGTTTTGTTACTGTTTATTTGCAAGGAAAAGTTACCTTTTGTCCGGTTCTGTGTACTCCGGTTTAAATCAGTATTCTATTCGAATATAGTTAAACATGTGCTGTTTTTAGGGTGAATGGGAGAATGATTTTAGCGGGTTTTTTTTTGTAGACTGGGTTGAAGTAATTGTGAAGGTAAGCAGGATTTTTTTGACGTTTATTTATTGTCACCATTTTGCTTTTCGAGGAAATACCTACAATGTGGTTTCAATGTTTTTCAGTGAAGTGCTGCAAGTACTTTTTAGCGCTCCAATAGGTAATGTTACCAAGAGGAACTGTTGGTAAACATTTGTGTAATTAATTTTGTTTCCAATTGTTGCCCTGCGTCAAGCGATCCTTTAACAGTTTACTTTAGTGACATAAACAGAGAGCCGAGAAGGTTGATCACTTGCTTATAAATCAAACCGAATGTCCAGGAGCTGCTTTCATTGGGTTTCAGGGTAACCAAATGTAGTACATAATTTATAATACCTAAACACTTTAAAATAGAAAAATTGCTCCACTTTGCTTATTTATGAAACATACTTTTGACCGCGGCTTTGCTCGCGTTAAATTCGGGGTAACACAGTTCCCCTTTCCTGATTTACAGGTACCTGCTACCTGTATTTTTGCCTTTGCGCCTTATTTATTGTAATAGCAACGCTAAGTTTTCCCTTTTCTTCCCTCTTTCTCCCTCACAGCTCAATCTTTTTAAAAAAAAAAATTGCCTATGTCCGTCTCCAGGGTCCCAACTATCAAACAAACAAACTCACTTTCGCTTTTATAATATTAGTAAGTATTAGTAGGGATTTATGTAGACACCGAGAAAATCGGTTTAGCCATTTAGGAGTGAAAACGTAACAAACAAACAAATACACTTTCGCTTTTATAATATTAGTGAGGATTATAGCTTCTGCGGTTTCAGCTGTGTGGGAAGCTTTCTGGCACATGATTGCTCCTTCAATGAACACCTTCAGCTTCATTCACAACATCAATAAATGATAAAACAACAATGAAAACTACAAACAACGAAAGCACGCACACACCCACTTCAAAAGCTCAAAAATATAATATCCATGTATGTAGCCACATTCACAAAACTGTAAATATGAAACATTCCCATTTGAAAGTGCTGTATGCAAATGTTTGGAATAAATCATGAGTTTGTTTACGTCCATGGATCCGTGGCAGGTCGCCGCCTCGCGTGCCGTCCGGGTCCGGTACACCGGCACCGGTGGACGGTGGACGGGAACTACGTAATGTATGCCAGATGGAACGAACGATAGCCGTAGCGTTGTGTCTGGGAAAGTGGAACGGACGGGACTATTCATTATTTTTTGGAAACTTTACTGTGGTTGTGGAAATGGGGACGCAAGGGTGGTTGTAGTTTGTTCTTTTTAATAGTTTCGCACTTGGATATTTCTTTCTTCAAGATGTGATATTCGCTGATTTAGCCAGATTCAAAATCAAAATATTTTATTTCACATAGGCCTTCATGGGTACTTATAAAACATCGAGAAAAGGTGCACGGTTCGGGTTGGTCGTTTTCTATGGAGAAGAACTGGCAAGAAACACCGTGGTTTCTCTTTTAAAATCATTCAAATCAGATTGCTACTGAGAGTCATCTTGATCCTGTGAATTTGTTTGTTTGTTACGTCTTCACGCCTAAATGGCCAAACCGATTTCGATGAATTTTGGTACAGAGATAGTTGGGACCCTGGAGACGGACATAGGCTAATGAGAAAAGGGGGAGAAAAAGAGAAGAAAAGGGGAGAGAAAGATATTTTTTTTTCGATCATCACGCCGGTTATATTTAGCGTTAGCCCAAAGTAACAATGCCACGCGGACGAAGTCGCGGGCAGGAGCTAGTGGTAATATATATTTGTATTAATACGATTAGCCATTTAGTCCAGCAATTAATGTAATTATCGTCAGTGATGAAGGCTCTTTCAATTAGTCGTCCACGACACAAGTGTCTCTAAATTGGCTGAGATAGCAAAAACTCGTGAAAAGCAAACTTGTCATAATCGTATAATACTTACGAACAAGTTTCTGTGAACTTGTGTCGGTCGGGTGTGTGTTGTGCGAATGAAGGTAGTTATGATTCAGTTATGTTCATATTGCTCAATAGTTAAGTGATACTAGTTAAATTGGTACAACAAAGTAAGAAGTAACATTATTTATAACATTTTAAACGGGATATTTAGGTACCATGTTTATGTTTATTATAAGTTTTCGCTAGTTTCATTGATCGCGGATAAACTGAAGGTATTGCGGGTGGATGTTTATAAGCATACAAAACAGTCTACCCTCTTCCTGATTCGTTTTTTGCGTTCGGCACCGCTACCACCGTCACTTTTTTTTTGGGGTGGGAAATCATCAAATAACTTGATGAGTGTCAGACTTGTACTGACTAAAACCCACCCATGTTACTTCTATTGCCCTTTACGTTCCGGGGCCGCGGTATCTCTTTCGATCAACCCGCAATAGACAATAGCTTAATGTATCAATTGGGAGACTGATACACGTCTTGTCCTTTTTTTTTAAAAATAAATGAGTTAAACCAAACGATTTCCTTAATATTTATTTTTGACGTGAAAACGTCTTTAAAATCGTTTTAGTCGGGTGACATGTTCAGAAACTTGTGTCACACCAAAACCTCACAAGCGACATTTCATAAAGATGGTAGCGCCATCTGTTACTTGGCTCGAAAAAAAAACTTTAAATTAGTACTTAATTTCATTTTAGATGTCACTACTGGTGATAACTTATATCACCAATAAGACGTTATCACGTAAACATCTCGATCGTAAACCTACTTTACAAACAACCAATTTTTTTATACCGTAAAACCTTTTCCAATCTTTTGATTTACCTACTGTTTTTTATTCGTGCTGTGTTTGATTAATGAAGTTTATATTTTTACTAGCTTTTGCCCGCGGCTTCGCTCGCGTAAAATTCGGGGTAACACAGTTCCCCTTTCGTGATTTACAGGTACCTGCTACCTGTAGTTTTTGCCCTAGCGCCTTATTAATTGTAATAGCAATGCTAAGTTTTCCCTTTTCTTCCCTCTTTCTCCCTCATATCTCAATATTTTTGTTAAAAAACAACATTAGCCTATGCCCGTCTCCAGGGTCCCAACTATCTCTGTACCAAAATTCATCAAAATCGGTTTAGGCGTGAAGACGTAACAAACAAACTCACTTTCGCTTTTATAATATTAGTAAGGATTCGAAAAATCTTTAGTCGCTGGGGGTGACGCCAGCTCCTCCAGAGTCGCTCAAGGTCGCTGGCATTTAGTGTCGCCTTAACACAATTCCTTCCGCGCCAAAACCCGCAAAAACGATTTTCAAACCTTTTACTTTTCTCTTCATAAAACAAAGTGAAGCAAATGACGCTGAAACAAAACGGCGTTTAACAATATAATGTAGTACATTGATGGCATGTTAAGGGAAGGTAAATAAATAATGTTTAGCGTGCATACTTACCTTGTTATACATAATATAGAGCAAGGCGGCTTGTTGGGCGACACTCACGGAGTTTTAAAGGGTAATCGTATCGCCTTTTTGGTAACGGTGGAGCGTTTACCTTGTAATCATATCAGTTTGTGACATGTTGTGCTTTTTACACCTAGAGTGATGGAATGAGCCTCGATCAGCTTTCTTGCTCACTTCCGATACCGTAAGAGGCAAAACTTGTTAAGCAATTTGACAACTTTTTTCCTGTGGATGGCCGTTAGTTTACCCTAATTAATTTTAGTTTATTTCAGACTTGTTTTCAGAGTTTTACTAAGTTTTCCTTCTACAAATTGTTGTGTGGTAAAGTAAAACTTAAACACCAGTCGTGTTATCTAAGATCAAAAGAGTCATAATAACTATTCATGAGTCTAGTTCATTTAAAACGCTGCTATATTATTTTTTAAACACCTACTATTAAAACTATTAATAGTTACAGTCTTGCTAATATTTAGTTAGCAGTACCGCCTATTGTGGCGTAAAGACCGCTTAACTTGTATAATTTCTACTTTAACTATTATATTATTCTTAATTTTCGTGAACAAATACTACAGTAGAAACCAAAGATTTCTTTGTTGTCGACAATGCGGCGTTTCTACCGTGTAGTCAGTGTTTCAGGCGAGATTTATTTTGTTCTTTTTAATAAAATAAACCGTTGGTAAATGACCCGTGAAATAACTCCGCCGTTTTCTGCCTAATGTCTCATAATGTATTGCTTGATAAAAGTGATTTTTTTGGACAAATGTTATTGCCTGTATAGTTTTAAAATATGAGATACAACGAATGCCTACTACTTAGTTATTAATTTATATTTTTCAGCATTTTTAAAAACAAGTTGGATCAATAATTATTTCATCATCTGCTAAGCTTTTTCTCTATTATGTTAATTCGGCTTTCCAGTATTTAACATGCCGCGTCTGACTATCTGACCGAACCCTGATGGAATATAGAATGATAAATAAAAAGAGTTTAACTGTAACCTGACGCTTTAAATGGTTATTGTTTTCTTACAACTAGCTGCGTGCCTTTCAATTGAAAGAAAACAGGAGAATAGGAATGACGTAACCACATTCAGGCATCAATCACGTTTCATAAGCCTTATGAGATATATTTACGATCTCATTAGAAGACAGTGCGTCAAATGAAACATGTGCAACGTGGGGGAACAGACATCCCATCCCAACCCACGTCGCCAAATGTGGTATCGTCGATCTCTTCCAAATGGGTCCACCCTTTATAGCAGAACTTTTTATTTCATAATTTTATTTTGCATAACAACGGATGGCATAAACTTCACTTCGCAGAAAATTGTTTAGCAGACACTCATTTATCATACAGTCTAAACTCATAATTTTGTAATTCAGAATCATCTCTAGGCATAAACTTCATATCCATAATATTTAAAAAGTAGAAACATCATATCGCAGAAAGTTCACAGTCAGAATCGTCTTTTGGCATATATTTTATATCGATAATGATTAAACGGCAGAATTGTCATATCGCAGAAAGTTTATAGTTAGGATCATCTTTGTCATTATAAGTTGTCATTTATTTTAATTAATTATTTCTTTAAAATAATGTCATTTATTTTAGTTATTGTTTAATTGAATTTGAAATAATGTCATTAAATTCAATAAGTAATTATCCTAATCTAACTAGTTCAGTTCCGGGTAACCTACTTAAAACAATCTCTTTTTTCTATTAATGCAAGTCGTTTCTGGAGGAGGTCACAGTTTTAACCTAACCTAACCTAACCTAGCCATTACTGCTGTCTACATAGTATGCCAAGTGAAATTATACCAAATAATATATTATGCGAAATTTGAACTCTGCCAATCGTAAATATACTAAATGTAATTCTGCCATCTTAAAAGTATGCCATTGTTAATTCGAAGTTTTAAACATTATGCCAAACGATAATTATACCAAATATTTTTTATGCCTTTAAAATGTTCGTTTAAAGAAAATTATGCTAAGTGTGTTATGCCAAAAAAAATCGGAGCATCAAGATTCTGCCAGATAGAGGGAACCCCTTCCAAATACAATGTATGGAGTCCCACTGCATGATATGCCTCAACTCCTATCATACCCATCCTGCTCCTCTACCTTCCAGGATTTAAACGAAGCCAACAAAACAGATGTGCAGGTACCCCATACGGGCTGGGTCTTATTTAAACCCATCGACACGCAATGATGAATTATTATACGGGCCTGTTGGTCTAGTGGTTAGTGGCCCTGACTGCTGAGCCGGAGGTCGTGGGTTCGATTCCCACCCAGGACAAACTTTGTGTGATGAGCATGATTGTTTGTTCTGTGTCTGGGTGTGATTTATTTATAATATGTATGTATTTATAAATTATATAAGTATGTATATCAGTTGTCTGGTTACCATAACACAAGCTCTGATTAGCTTGGGATCAGATAGCCGTGTGTGAGTTGTCCCAAGATATTTATTTATTATTATTATTATAAATGATAATATTCCACTTAAAAAAAACACAGAACGTTTAACATATTTATTATTCACTGAACTATAAAATACAGCCCGTTAAAATTGCACACTGAACTAAATAAAATATTTGCAATCAAAGTGCTCCGGGCCTGTGAGCGATACCTGTCAGTGGAAATGTTAATTGAAATCAATCCACTAACTATAAATGTCACTACGCTTTACATACGCCGCGTAGTACACTTCGCTTACTACGCGCTACGCGCTACGCCTCGTCGGATAAACAAGTAATTAATAATCAACATGCAGTCAGTTTGTTCAACCATATTTATTCAAATATTTTTATTTAGGAAATTTTATTTTTGTATGAATGCTGTTCGCTAGTTTTTGAATTCTACTTTTTCGACAGAGAATATTTTATGTTTGCTGACGTGTAGGTGACTAAAGTTTACAAAAGGCTGCACAAGTACGTAAATTATTAGATTACCAACCTGCACAGAACTGTTTTTTCATACATATTTATTATACTAATAAATACCCTGTAAATGTGACAATAAACGACACATAAATGACCAACACAAAAGTGCGTAGTTATGTTTTCACTTCAGCGCAGAAACCAAGAACGCGCATATGGGAGTAGATGTCGCACAGAGTTTATAAAAACGTGCATTTCTTGTCCATTTTACGAACTTGTATGCGCCCGCTTCGTCTTGCTGAACCTGAGAAAATACTTACAAATGACGGAAATGTTTACATTGGTATTTTAGAAGATGCTTATAATGGCGCCCGCGGCTACGCCCGCGTGATATCGAAAAAAATTGATGTGTTATACCAGACTATAATCTACCTCTGTGCCAAATTTCATCAAGATCCGTTCAGCCGTTTTGACGTGAAAGAGTAACAAACATTCATCCTCACAAACATTGCATTTATAACATTTTTCTTTCATTTATTCTTTTATTTACATATAATTAAATTTTTAAATATTTCTTACAAACAAAAAAAATATAAAAATAGTAGCCCACCGGTATCGGGAACAGGGTCCAAGCTACCGGCGGTCAGGGCTCCAGAGAAAGGAACCCCTAACAATACGAGCCGTGTCCAGGAGTACCGCTTTCTGTATCAAGCCCTTGATCCAGCTGCCTAACGAGAGCTTCCTCAGGTGTTGGTCGAGGCTCTTGGCAATTAAGCCATTGGCAGATATGACTATCGGCAAAATGATCGCTGAGTCTACATCCCACATGTCGACAACCTCGCGAGCCAAGTCAATATACTCGATTTGCTTATTTTTACTTTATTATTAGGAAGTAGGACAGGATAGGATAGTAGGATTAGGCAACCTGTCTTGTTAGAAACTGCAACGTTTCACAAACATAATATTATGAAGAATGTTAGACATACAGGCACACATACACACACACGCACGGAGCTATGGGTCGATAGCTGTCCTATTTTCTTTTAATGACAGTAATAGAGCCGGGCCAGTAAGTCCAGTTCGCTCGCATTACCCGCTGCTATTATATCGACCGATTTAATTTATACTCAGCGGGAACCTACTTTGTTATTGTTTAGGTAGTTCTACTTTAACTTTGTCTGTTACTTTTTTACTTCAAATGGATTTATAGGACACCGAATTCGTGTTCATAAATTGCTTTTATTTACTTATTAGCTTCTGCCCGCGACTTCGTCCGCGTGGCATAGTTACTTTGGGGTAACGCTAACTTTAACCCGCGAGATGATAAAAATCGTTCTCTCCCCTTTTCTTCCCTCTAGCCTTTGTCCGTCTCTACATCTAGGGTCCCAACTATCTCTGTACCAAAATTCATCAAAATCGGTTTAGCCATGTAGGCGTGAAGAAGTAACAAATAAAAAAATAAATTCACATTCGCTTTTATAAAATTAGTAAGGATTTATGTACACACCGAGAAAACACAAGGAAACACCTTAACAAAAACATAGAGTACAAAGACACAGCTTATTTCAAAAGAAATTTCTACCAGCAGGGAATGGAAATATGAAGAAAAGAAACGTAGACAGTAGTGTGTGAGAACAGGAAGAGAATAGCTTCTAAAATAAACTTATTCGTGTGTTACCGTTGGGAAGTTTTCATCCTCCAAATAATTGCTTTTATTATGCGATTTGCTGCTTGATCCTGTCTGAGAGGAGACTGCGTACGCGCATACCGACATGGTATGCGCGTACGTATATTTTGAAAAAGTGGTGGTTGGGACAGACCGGATGGAGCATGGACAGCATGTTATGGCACTGCTTGTGATAACTACTTGTAAATTATCAGCTTATTACATGCTCCACAAACGCCATAATACATCACGTAGGTTCAGAGCACCACCCTGCACTGAACTAAACCGCAGAACAGAAAGATTGAATCTAAGACATACCAGTTTCTGTACAATGTTTTCCTTCGATATTTTGAGAGCAGTGGTGTGAGTCGCATGTGACGAGTGACCAGTTGATGGATGAAAACGGAGAGGAAGGCCAAGGAAACGATGGATGGATTGTGTGAGGAATGGTATGAAAGAAAGAGAAGAAATAATGACAGCAGATAGAGTACAAGGGCAGAAATATTTTCCAGCCCTTGTCCCATTCTACTTGGGGTCGGCGCAACACGTTTTCTTCTTCCATTCTCCCCTGTCAGATGTCACGGCATCATTTACTCCTTTCTCCTTCATATCATTCCTTGAGAGATGAAGATTTGAGATTGGTAAAATAAATGACACAAAGCAAAGTTCCTGTCTGTGGTGTCTGTGTTCAAACCTACCACCCGCAACACGTAAACCGAAGCCTATACCACTGGGCCAATACTGCTCTACATTTTACATTTCAATAGTTTATGAACGACCAAATATCGACCTTTTTTTTTGGGGTGGGAAATCATCAAATAACTTCCCCCGCTCTGGGCGGAGCGGGGGGGAGTGTCAGACTTTTACTGACTAAAACCGACCCATGTTCCTTCTATTGCCCTTTACGTTCCGGGGCCGCGGTATCTCTTTCGAACAACCCGCAACAAATATCGACCCTCAATACGTATTTTCAATTCCCGATAACTTAACTGAGCTACCGTATCCCTATCTATATTATAGTAGTACAGTTTTACGTTCAATGTTTGTGTTGAACAGAATTTAATCAAGCTCAGGGCTCTCCATTTATAATGCACTGCCTGAGCCGCTGCCGACCCTCCCGAGGTTTTGCATGCGTAAAGTTATGACGTCCAGCCAGTGATGCTCTTTGAGGAGTTCTCTCAACGCGAAATAATCTAAATGGAGAGGATTTTGAGATTAGCTGAATATTTCAGCAAGGGTTGCTCGTCTGATAATTAGGGTTTTGTAATATTCGTTGCGTAATTATTGTTTGTTACTAATTGGCTTCTTATTTAGTAGCTCTTGATCTCGACTTTGACTGCTTGGAAGTCGGAAAATTAACCATTGAAACAGTAATATTGGGATATGATGTATCCTTTAATTGAAAATGCGTTATATTACTAGTGTTGCAAAAAAACCGTTTTTTTTCTAATGTGAAAAAAAACCTTGAAAAAAAACCTGATAAAAAACTGTTTTTTTTCTGGGCCTTGTTTTTTTTCAAGAGTATAATAACTCTAAAATTGTTCGGGCAACTAAGCTAACTCCCATAGCCTGGTGGGCAGGACTTTGCAAGTCGACTGCTTTGTCTAAACTAGCCCTCAAATTTCTTTCACTTCCAACTACATCGGCAGCATGCGAGAGAACATTTAGTACTTACTCTGACGTTCATTCCAAAAAACGTAATAGACTGACAAATGACAGGGCTAGCAAAATAGTGTATATTGCTCACAATTTGAGATTGAAATCTGAAAAAACAAAAGAAGAACATAAAGAAGCACCAGGCATAGAAAATATGACCGTAATTCAGTCTGTAGAGGAGATGGATGAAGATGAAACAGACGACAATTCTGACTCTGACAAGACCAATGTAAGCACTGAAACTGATACAGAAAGTGAAGATGAAGAATAAATTGAAAAAAGATTATTGAATTGTAATTCAATGTTGAAAGTAGTGAATTATGAATAAATAATATTTTGATTTCTTATATAAATTTAATTTATAATTGAACTAAAACGTAGGCTGTTATGTTGGATTCTTAATAAAAGATGTCCATTAAGTATGATACTGGTTTATTGGCAGGAGACACAGGAGATGTATACAAGGCTACATCATGACATGAAGTGTCGCAGAGTGCCGCAGACCACAGATAATACATTTACTAGTGAAGACCATATTAGTAACATACTAAATAGTGATGTTACAACATCCCCCTTGTTGAGTTCAAATTAGACCCCTGACTGACAATTAATATAAGTGCTATGCTATTTAATTTTATACAAGACAACATGCTTAATTATACTTATAGTTACTTAACTTTACTCATGACTCTATTTATAATTTAACTTAATCCATTTCTTCAATTAACCTTCTGGTAGGTTTTACAATACGACCTGACCTAGTTGTTACATTTGAGGATTGCTGAGATGAGGATTCTTGATGCCTAGACTCCTGTCTGTCACCTTCCTCTCCCCTTTGTGACGAGTTGGATTGCATGGGAGGGTTAGCACAATTATGAGAATATTTATGTCTTAAGTGTATTCTATTCCTCCTATACCTAACTCCATTGACATCCTCAACAACATATGATCTATTATTTGACAATCTTTGCTTAACAATAGCTTGTTCCCAGTTGCTACTAGGGTTTCTCTTAAAATAGACATGATCATTATGATGTAACATAGACATTGACTTGGCATTTTTATTGTAGTATTTTGACTTATTTTTATCATTTTTCTTGACAGACTCTTTGTAATCTTTAAATGTTACCACTTTTGGCTTCAACTTCTTATATGATGTTGGAATGTTATCTCTTAAGTTCCTAGACATGAGTAACTGTGCTGGTGATGAAAAATTATTTTTACCTGTATTTCTGTATTGTAACAATGCTATGTATGGATCTGATCCATTTTCTTTGCATTTTCTTAGCATGTTTTTTATGATTTTGACTGAACTCTCTGCTTGTCCATTAGACTGTGAATGATATGGGCTAGTTACAATATGTTCTATGTCCCATTCTTCCATAAAATTTTTAAAATCAACTGACTGAAAAGGAGGTCCACCATCTGATACCAGTGACAATGGTATTCCATGACGAGCAAATATGGACTTTAAATGAGTTATTACATTTTTTGATGTACTGTTGTTATTTAATAATGCAATCTCTATAAATTTTGAATAATAATCAGTGACAATTAAATATACTAAACTATCGAAATGCATTAAATCAATACCGACTTGTTGCCATGGATATTTGCTTATTTCATAATTCTGTAGTGGTTCCTTTTGGTTACATGGTTTGAATTTTGCACACACTAGACATTGTTCTACTAAATTCTTAATATCACTAGACATATTTGGCCAATAAAGAGATTCTTTAGCTAAGTTTAGACATTTATTTATACCTTGGTGACCTTTGTGAATTTTTACTAACATTTCTTTATGCATTGACTGTGGTACTATTAATTTTGAGCCTTTGAATACTAAATCTCTAATTTTATGGATTTCTCCTTGTATATTCCAGAATGGTTTTATTAATGGACTGACACTATTTTTGGTTTTTGGCCAACCTTCATTATAATACTTTATTAATAGCTGCAGGGTTTCATCTTTCTTAGTTTCCTGAGCCAATTTTGTGCTATATTCATCTGTAATTGCTAAGTTAGCATACATTAGATTGACATGACAAGACATTTCTGATTCATTTTCAGGCCTATAATGTTCTTTCAAAGCTGCTCTTGACAATGTGTCTGATATGAACATTTCTTTGCCTGGGACATGTATAACTTCTAAATCATATTTTTGACAAGTTAACATCATACGCTGTAATCTAGCTGGGACATCATGTAATGGTTTTTTAAATAGATAGACTAAAGGTTTGTGATCAGTATGAACTGTGACTCTATTACCATATACATATTGGTGAAATTTTTCACAACCAAATTGAATTGCTAGCAGCTCCTTCTCTATTTGAGCATACCTTTCTTGCGTTTCAGTTAAGGTTTTTGAACTGTATGCTATTGGTTTATTTTTCTGTAAAATGACTGCGCCTAACGCTGACTTTGACGAATTGACTGACAGGACTAATGGAATCTTGGGATTATAATGAGCTAAAACTGGTGAATTTGTAATTTCATCTTTCAGTTTCCTCAGACATTGACTATGATTCTCATCCCAAGTCCAGACTGAATCTTTTTTCAAAAGATTTCTTAATATTTGTGTTTTTTCTGACAGGTTACTTATAAAAGGTCCTAGGTAGTTTATCATACCTAGTATTCTCTGTAACTCTTTGACATTTTGTGGTGTAGGCATGTTGACAATTGCTTTGACCTTCTCGAGATCTGCCCTTGCACCATGTTTACTGAAGACATAACCTAAAAAACATACTTCTGACAGTGAAAATTTACACTTTGACTTGTTAAATTTTAAATTGACTTGACGAGCTCTTTGCATGACTTTGTGTAATCTTTCATTATGAACTGACTCATTTGGTCCATAGACTAAGATGTCATCGATGAATATAAGTACGCCTTCTATGTCACCAAATAGATTCATCATGACTCTTTGAAATATTTCAGACGAGGCATTTATGCCATAGGGTAATCTTAAATACTTATATCTACCAAATGGTGTTTGAAAAGTACATAATTCTGAACTATATTCATCTAAACGTAGCATCCAAAATCCTGAAAATGCATCTAAGTGCGAAAAACATACAGCCCCTTCGAGCTGAGACCTAATCTCATCAATTGACTTGAGTGGATAATGTTCCCTCATGATATTTTTATTTAAATTTCTGGGATCAAGACAAATTCGTAACTGACCTGAACTTTTTACTGTTACAACGACTGAATTAACCCACTCTGTAGGTTTTGTAACCTTTACTATGACTTGCATTTTCTCCATGCGATCCAACTCCTCACGCAGTTTCCCTTGTAATGCGAATGGGACTTTCCTGGGCGGATCCACACATGGTACTGCATCAGGCTTGAGTTTCAGATGACAGACTGGAGGCAGACAGCCAAGACCCTGGAATACATCATTATATTGTGTATGAATTTGCTCACAAAAGTCTTGTTTTGACACTGAAAAGACACGTTTTATTATACCTAACTTTTCACAAATTGGGAGACCAAGGACATTTGGACACTCTATATTTGGTATAATAAACATTATGTTTTCAACAATGTTCTTATTGTTTAAGCAAAAATTACAAATTAAGTTGACTTTGCCTAAAATCGGAATGGATTTTCCACCAAATCCTGTGACATTTACTTGACATTTGACAAGTGACAATTTTGACAGCTTATTTTGACTTTTAACATTTTTAAATGTTTGTTTTGACATTATGTTGACATCTGCTCCTGAGTCTATGATGCAATTAATTTTTGTATCACCTACCAATAAGCTAATTTCCCACGACTGCTTTGAATGATTCAAAGTATTGACGACTGATGATCCATTGTGTGACTGACTGGACGACTGTGCCTTATTGTGAAATCCCTCAGACATGTGACTGATTTCATCATTGAGACTCTGACATTTTTTCTTTTGACTTTTTGACTGGACATTGGATCTCTCAGACATGACATTTTTTTCATACATGTGATATGAATTGGGACTCTGACTATTTGACTGGATAATAAATCTCTCCGACATGTCACTTTTCTCATCATAGGGATGGATGGATGGATGTGATGTCTTACTGTGTGTCTGTGTGTTCCTGTGTCTCTGACTAAGTGACTGACTGTGAGAATGACTATTATGACTTTGACTCGACGTTTGATTGTGATTATTTAGACTCAACATTTGACTTTTATGACTTTGACCATTATGACTTTGACTATTCAGCATACCTACGAAATAATCTTGACTACCATTATCTGAATTAAACGATTGCAACTGACTGACTTTTTTATTTTTGTGACAAAATTTAGCAAAATGATTGTAAGATTTACATGACCTGCATTGAACTCCTTGAGCTGGACACTTGTAGCGATGAGACTGCCCACAGCGGCTACATGTCTTCGAGCTGCCTGAAGCTGAAGGTGACTCGCGACTGCCTGAAGCTGGCTTGCGACTGCTTGACGCTGACTTGCGACTGGAAGCTCGCTGTCGACCATCTCCTCGACTACGGCTCCTCCGACTGAGATGCATGACGTTTTCACTGGCGATGCTGCTCCCTTTGACTATCTTCTCAGCATCCTGCTGTGCGACTATGAGCGTCCTCGCCAGCTCTTGCATTCTCTGATATGTTAAGTCATGTTCCTGCAGTAACCTTTGACGCACATGTGACAAGTCCAAATTGAGGTTTGCAATGAAAATATCTTTGATTAGCGATTCCCTGAGCGTGCCAAACTCACATTCTCTGCTTTTATTCTCCAAATCCATGAGGAATTCGTCGATGCTTTCGGATTTTTCCTGCTTACGTGTGAAGAATAGGTATCTGCACATCGTGATATTTTTTCTCGGCTCGAAATATTTATCAAATTTTGTTTTCACCTCTTCAAGCGTGCTGCCATTGATTGTTAGGTTAAAGGTATTGAAAATGTTCAGTCCTCGCTCACCGATTGAGTGCAGCAGAATGGCGATTTTGCGTTTCTCAGTTGCTTTGTCAAGGCCTGTCGCTAGTAAATATAGCTCAAATGCTTGCGACCATTTTTTCCATGATTCAGCGTTGTTATGAGCTGGATCCGACGATATGTTGAAATTTTTGATATGTGAGTTGAACGTTGACTCACCGTCATGGCCGACTTGCCGGGTCGCGTCGGCTGGGTTAGGCATTTTCTTCGACGACCTCGATTTTTTCAGATGACTTTTTCTTAAATGACTTCTGACACCATGTTATGTTGGATTCTTAATAAAAGATGTCCATTAAGTATGATACTGGTTTATTGGCAGGAGACACAGGAGATGTATACAAGGCTACATCATGACATGAAGTGTCGCAGAGTGCCGCAGACCACAGATAATACATTTACTAGTGAAGACCATATTAGTAACATACTAAATAGTGATGTTACAACAAAAACAACGATGCAAAGTTTTTTTTCATGTTTTTTTTTCAATAAAGTGAGAAAAAACAAATTTTTTTTTTTCATTTTGCATCACTATATATTACGTTAGGTTGAAAAGCTAGTTCAGAATGCAACACAATTAGGTCAAATACTTGGTTCTAATTATCTTTAGTTTATGAAAGCAGAATTAATTTGACAGCGGGTAATAAAATTCTAGATTATTGGCTAAGTATTCAGGTAGACAGGACGTACCTTCCCTTTTAAGTATAGAACTTTCCTTTCGCTAAATGTTTGTCTAGATAAATGGCGAAAGTAACATTCTTAATTAGTTGGCTCGCACCGCTAGCACTTTACAATTAGAATTGTTGAGAACTTCCTGTAGATACCGGATGTCAGCGGGATGGACAGACTGACTACCCACCTACTGTGCTAAGTAATTTATTGTTGATGGCGCCAGCTATTTACAGTTTTAGTGATGCCTACAAACAACAACTTAGGAACTGCCCCGCAGTACCTGAGGGCCTCGCGAAATCGTTTCGATATTCAGATGATTTAGAATTGACCGATTTACTTTAAAAACTAGAGAGGTGTCAAGGGACACCCGGATGGAACGAAGTTATTATTTATTATGTACAAGAAACCTGTATACACTCCACAAAAATAATCGTCGCGACACCACACTGTTCAATGCGAAATAGAAAGATGAAACGAAAAAACTGGCTTTTTTTCTATGAGAGAGAAAGAGAGAGAGAGAAACACGCGCACGTCGCACGGCTTACAACTGTAGCAAAAAGTGTCGTTACAACTTTTGATCTTAATTTTTTCCGTCAAGCAAGTCCCTTTCGCAACGTAAAAGGAATATAAGGAATATAATATAATATAAGGAATTTCGTTCCAAAAATACAAAAAAGGAACGGACATAGCGGCTGGTGTTCCGGGGTTGCGGGTTGTTTGAAAGAGATACCTCAGCCCCGGAACATAAAGGGCAAAAGAAGGAACATGGGTAGGTTTTGGCCGGTAAAAGCCTGACTCTCCCTTATTTGATGATTTCCTTACCGCAATAGAACAAGCGGCTGCGGGCTGGTGTTGTGTAATCTTTGACACAATCAGGAACTGGAAGCGGCCTGGCAACGCTGTCGCCGACGTCCCCATTTGGCCTAGTCCTGCCATTGGACCCGTTGCTTTCGTAGTGAGCCGACTGATGATGGTCCTGGGTTCGATTCTCAGGTGAGGCAAAGTGTTATTGGGTTTCCTATTTAGGTTTCTGTAGCAGGGAAAACGCTAATGCAGGAAATTGGCAGTGCAATACTTTCTTGACTCGGAAAAAATGTTAAGCGGCAGTCAAGTTGGCTTGCCGTCCCTAACTTATTTTCTACTAGCCTTTTCCCGCGGCTTCGTTCGAGTTAAATTCGGTATAACACAGTACCTGCTACCTGCAGTTTTTGCCCTTGCGCCTTATTGATTTGTAATAGCAATGCTAAGTTTTCCCTTTTCTTCCCTCGTTCTCCCTCATATCCCATCCAATAAAAATTAGCCTATGTCCGTCTCCTGGTTCCCAACTATCTCTGTACCAAAATTCATAAAAATTGGTTTGGCCATTAAAGCGTGAAGAGTTAACAAACAAACAAACTCACTTTCGCTTTTATAATATTAGAAAGGATTAGTAAGGATATTGACTTGTTCTAGATTGATAGAGAGTTCTGATTTTTTGATTTTGGTTTCAAGGTTGTGTCCTCTGATATTGTCTGCCAGGTAACAATGAAAGTGAAGCAAGAAAATTTCCATTGTTTTTCTAGACGGCAATCAATACCCTCTGCTTTACCCGATTCTCTCAAGAAAAGATGGATGTAATGTTGTTTTTATGTAAATTCCAGGTTTTCTACGTTTCATTTCGAACAAGAAAATACTTCTTTGTGTTCGCGTCTACCTGAGAAGGAAATAATAACAACGGTTGCTTGTTTATTGCAAAAGTAACTTTAAGTATAGACAATTAGGTGCAAATTTCCTTAATAAGGTACAAAAGTTTTTTTTAAAGAGGTCTTTTTCGAAAACGATTTCCTGCTTATAATTCATTGGACTTTAATAAGTCGTTTATATTTTCGTATTTCAATAATAATTAAAGAACTGTTCGAAACTTTTAATGGCAATCGTCCATCTTACATTTACCGTAAAAGTTAGGAAGCCTCATTTAAATTTAGTTACCTAAGTAATTCATTAAAAGTTATGCGGCACTTAGGTACATCCGTAATTTAATTTTAATGACAAATATTTTTTTTTGTGTTTAAGGAAATTCATTGCAGAAGTTTTTTCTTACAATGCCGCCATAGCCAGGTAAACAAGAATTTACTTTTATTCATAATTGCTTTGAACATCAGAAAAGATAAGCTAAATAGTTAAATCTGTCTGTACATGAGTATCTTAAGGAACTTTTGTCTGAGCGAAGATACGTTTTAATTTCGCTCAAAACAAACACCTAATTCATCACACTCCATCAAACTCAAAGTACAACTTAAATGTGGACAATATTATCAACCTCATATACATATATCTTATTATATATAATATACTATATGCTTACTAATATTATAAAAGCAAAAGTGAGTTTGTTTGTTACGTCTTCACGCCTAAATGGCTAAACCGATTTAGATGAATTTTGGTACATTGGTTGGGACCCTGGAGAAGAACAAAGGCCAAATTAAAAAAAAAACGTAAGCAAAGGGGGAGAAAGAGGGAGGACAAGGGGAGAGAAAGATATTTTTTTGGACCATCACGCAGGTTTAAGTTAGCGTTAGCCCAAACTAACTATGCCACACGGTCGGGAAGCTAGTATTTAATCCTTACTTATATTATAAAAGCGAAAGTGAGTTTGTTTGTTTGTTACCTCTTCACGCTTTAATGGCTAAACTTTTTTTTTAAAAAAAAGAGTGGGTTAAAAGGGAGAAAGAGGGAAGAAACGGGAAAACTATAGTCTGGAATAACACAAAGGATACATATTTTTTTGATATCACGCGGGCGAAGCCGCGGGCGCCAGCTAGTAATTTATAAATGTCAACTCAATTATTTCACGCGCGCCTACATCAAACAGTTCTGCAGTAATGATACAGAACGCAACATTGCTAACAGGATACAATCAGACGCAACACGTTTGAACTGTGTTTACTATACTGACGAGACATCACCACCATATTTACTTGATCGCGTTTGTATTACATACCTAGAATCAATATAGCAGTGCTTTTAATTCAGTTGATTTTGACATCCTCTTAGGTATCCTTTCCTCTTTAAATATATCTCCTTCTGTGACTGCATGGTTTGATTCGTATCTTCGGGGTCGCTCGCAGTCGGTACATTTAAATGATGCTTGCTCAGATTGGTGCGATCTTGCTGCGGGTGTTCCCCAGGGTGGCGTCCTTTCTCCTCTTCTCTTCTCTGTTTTTATTAACGCTATCACTAAAGTACTTAATTCTCATTATCATCTCTATGCAGACGACTTGCAGCTATATCGCCATTTTAACCTCGAACAGCTTCCTGAGGCCATCGATGCCATCAATGATGATCTTCAAAACATTAGTCAGTGGGCTAAAACATTTGGATTATTAGTTAACCCAATTAAATCACAAGCTCTCATTATTGGTGGCAGATACTTCATCAATTTACTGAATCACCAGTCAATACCGCCTATTATTTATGATGGTGTCGCTATAGCGTATTCCAAAAAAGTCAAAGACTTAGGAGTGTTCTTGGACTGCAACTTATCTTGGAGCGTTCACGTTGCTGAAGTAAGCAGGAGGATGTTTTGTTCTTATCGATCCCTTAAACGTCTTCAAAAGTTTCTGCCATTTAAAACCAAAATCACTCTTGCTCAGTCTCTTCTTTTACCTCTTCTAGACTATGCTGATGTCTGTTTTCTTGATGCGACTGAGGAACTTCTTGATAAGCTCGAACGTTTGCAGAACTTGTGTATCCGCTTCATTTTTGGGCTTCGCAAGTACGATCATGTGTCAGAGTTTCGGAAGCAGCTGAAGTGGCTACCAATTCGGCAACGTCGAGATTCTCATACACTTTCTTTTCTCTTTTCTGTTCTTCACAATCCTAAAGCTCCTTTGTATCTTCGGGAACGATTTGAGTACCTTGTTCCTAGAGGTAAACCTTGTCGCTCATCATCATCTCTTCTCCTTCGTTTCCCACCCCACTCTTCAAGTCGGTATGATGGATCTTTTACTGTTCGTGCTGTACGCCTTTGGAATTCACTTCCCCACTCCTTGCGGGATAGTCCCTCGGTAGACGTGTTCCGGAAAGGAATCAGGGAACATTTCCTGTCAATATAATCAATATGTATGTATGTTATCTTATGTTTTTTATCTATTTATGTATTATTTGTAAGCAATTTTTATTTAATGTTAGTGAACTAACAACTGATCAGTTTTGTATGTTATTTTAAGCTTTTCAATGTTCTTCTATGCACAATATGTACCTATCCTATTATGCAAATAATTTTAATCATTAAGAAATGTTTGCTGTAAGAAAACCCAATTCTGGGTTAAGCTCGCCGTTGTACATAAGCTGTATATTGTAATTTGTGTGTTTATTATTGTTTTGTGTGCAATAAAGAATAAGAATAAGAATATAGAATACTGTGTCAGATAGAGGCGTGTCTTAGAGCCAGAAATACGGTAAGACCCAGGCACGTTGAGCCTAGCAGTCTCATCAATAACCCCAACAACAAGAAGAGTAGCAAGTTTTATGGGAAAGCCGAGTTTGTAGGCTTGTATAAATATACCGCCACTAGTGTCACAGTGTTGTTTTGTTTTACAATTTTGTATCAGGAAAACTCGAGTCAATGAAATAAAGTGCTGCCTATGTTAAATTTTTTATTATTTTCCTTATCAAACCAAAATTAATAGAAACGTATAACGATAATAACGATATGATTTGTTTTTGCAAAAGGCCAATATTTTGCAGAATAAAAAATCTCGTTATCTGCGTAATAATTATAAGTTACACTATTACTTAAAACGTAACCACACTAGTATTATTTACTACAATTTTTTTAATTTATTAAAGAGTTTCGCTATTTTACGTAGAATTCATATGTCTTGCAAGGATTCATGTTAATTGCAAGTTCGCGTGTACTTTCACGTGAGTAACCACAACTCAGAATGTTACAGGTAGTCCTACGGTAAACACCGTCACTTTACGTTAAAAAATTCCGTCTTCATGAACACGTAGCTTGTTAAATAACATTCTATTTCTCAGAAAATTTAAATGATAATAAAGCCTATTCTATATTCAGCAAAATTACAAAACCGTAAAACAGATTATTTGTCGTCCTTTCTAAGAAGCAACTAAGGCGTTACGGACAGTTCAAATATTTCTTAATCTCTAGGCTTGCAATTTTAATTAAACAAACTGTAACAAAACTCGCAGCGCCTGCTCGACATTTAATATTTAGTTCCGTTCTGTTGACAACAAAACATTGCTGTGAGAAATTGATCAGGCGTTACAAACCTTTTGGAACTAAAGCAGCGGCAGCGCACGGGATTGTTCATTTAGTTTGTGTTCATGTGGTGTCACGGTATTGTGAACGAGCTCATTTGAATATTAATGGAAGTAATTAATGTATTAGGTTCGCTTTTGATCTTTGTTCAGCGAATTTGTGAACATTACGGTTGTCAGGGCTGTTATATTGTTGCTGGGTTGTTTTGTTACCGATAACCGATGGTAGTTATTGTAATTTATTGGGTAACCATTATTGTATTATGGTTGTTTCCATTGTGGTGGGTTGTCAATAGTTTCCTAACGTTAACGAATTAAACTTTGGAATACTCGAGTCGACATGTTAGTTTCGAAATTGGGAACCCAGTTTAGTTAGTTTGACCTAGTAGGTAAGTATCCAAAAGTACTTACATAATACGGTATTACACCCATTTTTAAAAAGTATCTCATTTTGATCCTAGGGTCCTAGTAAACCACAACAAAAAAAATTATTCAATCGATAAGTGCCATAAAACTGCATTTCAATTTTACAATTTCTATTTTCGCGCGTAAAATCACAAAAACGCTTGACGCCATGTTACTCTGTGGTCATGACGTCAGTTGGTCATGTAAACAAAATGCGCTGTTATTAGCCTTTCTGTTTAGTTGTTAGTTCACTATAATTTAAAAATGAAAAAATGTACTGTCTCCTTTTACAAAACCGTCTTCCATGGTATTATTACTATTATTTCAATAAAAATTAAAATGTAAAGTTTTTTAATATAAAAATAACAGACGTTGCTCAGTTGACAGTTGTCACTTTTTGTTTATATGACCGTATGACGTAATAATCATGGCGGACACTGTTTCGCTTAGTAAAACAACAGACTAAAAAAAGTGAAAACTTTGAAATCAATTTTAAAATTTATTTAGTTATTTTATTAACTAAATCTAACATTTTCCGACTGCTTATTGCCTAAGCTATCTGAATTGTATATTTTTAGAATTTCTTTCATATAGAGTAAAATACCCTATTATAACTTTTCATGGTAACGTAAAACTAAATATTATTATGTTTCCCTGGTAGGTGTGGTAGAAAGTACCACGTTATCCAAATAATATTATATTATGTTTTTTAGATGAAAATTATTTAAATACATCTTCAATATCAAGTCATAAACTAGTCAAATTAATTCGGAAAGTTTTCTTCAACAGAAGTTTGTAATAGGTACTCTCGTAAACTTTTGTAGTAGGAGTAGATACCTAACGGTCGAGCAATATTTTATATATTTTTTACGGTCTGTGTCTAGCGGCTTGCATCAAGTTCAGCTGTACCTAGATATGCCTATATAAACGTTCGATTTTATGCGTTTTTTTAAGTTGGATTCCGTATTTATAAGATCAATAAAGAATCATAAACGGATAATCAAGAAAAATGTGCACATAATTATATGATCAAATCGTTGATGGCCATAATAAAAAAAATACAAAGTTACCATTACAATTTGTTGCTAAGTCAGTACGTGACCCGCTACAGTACAGGTGCTTACAGGATCATTAATAAGCTGTTAGCCGCCCTCTCGCTCACAGCTTGGATCGAGTTCACAGCTGTGCATTAGTAACGACTGAACCAGTTACTGGCGCTAGTAGCTGTGCCACTAAAATATATTTAATAAAGGTACTATTGACCGGTTCCTGCTTGCCCTGGTTCGTATGGTTTGTAGGTAAATACACCTCGACAAAACGAAACTTCTATCGGAAAAAATATCGGAAAACTGGTTCACTTGTTATGTTTTGGTTTTTGTGGCGATATAAGTGAATTCACGGTCTGGGTATGTAAATAATAAAAGAAAATACAATAATATTGTAGGGGTTACTCAGCTAGGACTGACGTACTTCAATTTAGCCTAAATTTTTTCGAGTCTGCGGTATCTCGGCCCTCGGAACACAAAAATGAAAGAAAGAACATAGACTGATGGGTTTTGGTCAGTAAAAGACATACGGGAGATATTTGATTGTTTACTACCCAAAAAAAACTCCTCACGTAAATTAAAGAGTGCGTTGTGAGCCTACTACAGTAGAATCCGTTTATTATGACTCCGCTTATAATGACCAACCGCTTATTATGACGTATTACACAGTGATGTCTGGTTTTCATATAAAGTTCTTTAAACAAAGTCGGGTATAATGACTCCGCATTGAGTGACAGTTCGCTTATTATGACCCATTTTTAATAAATTGTGTCCAGTTGATGTAGTGACCGAAATTATTCCTAACACTTTCGACAGTGTTCGGTGTTATATTATTATTTTTGTCTTATTTCTATTTTGTCTCTCTCTATTAAAATAAATACTTACTGACAAAAACAGGAGATTGTTTATTTCGCACAAAATGTTTTTTATGACGTCCGCTTAGTGTGACGTGTTTGTTATTTCCCTTCGATGTCATTTTAAACGGATTCCACTGTACTTATTCGAAGTCGGCTGAACATGCTTCTAACTACTCGACGCCCGCGCGGCTGTTGCAAACTAACAATGGCGGATGTGCCAATAAAGCAAATAGTGTGGCGTAACAGTGGTTGTAGGTTGATTACTGAGGTAACTCCAACATGAAGCTTGAACTATTCAGGCTAGAAAAAGTGTTTTTTGAGAAAGATTATATTTTCAACACGAGCAAGTAATGAGAGTAAACTTTATCATCGTCAATCCTTCAAAACATGTTTAATTTTGGGCAGTATCATTAATGAAGTAAATTGTTACGTAGACAATACGTAAAGAAGAAATCATTAAACTATGTAGAGTCTCGAGCATTTATATAATATTATGATGCACTTGAATCTTGAATTTTCTCGTACTGAACCGACTGAACTGGTATCTTGTTGCGAACATAGTATTTTAGAAGTCGTACTGTTCTTGAAGTTGTACACATTCAACAAGCAAACTTTAAAACATTAAAAAGACGGAAAATAAGTTAACTTCCGGATGTCGGTGAGTTATACTTTTTAGCCACCGACTTTTGTGTTTTTTTTGGCAAAAAGGTTTTTATTTCAGCCTTTTAGTTTTGGTTCTTTTCGAGTATTCATTTTTCACTGCTAACATTAGAAGAGAAAATATGTACTGTAGAAGACTAGCTTTTGCTCGCGGCTTCGTTCGCGTTAAATTCGGGGTAACACAGTTCCCCTTTCCTGATTTGCAGGTACCTGCTGCCTGTATTTTTTGCCCTTGCGCCTTATTTATTGTAATATCAAAGCTAAGTTTTACCTTTTTCTCACTCATATCTCACTGTTTAAAAAATAATTAGCCTATGTCTATCTCCAGGGTCTCAACTATCTCTGTATCAAAATTAATCAAAATCGGTTTAGCCATTTAGGCGTGAAGACGTAACAAACAAACAAACAAACTCACTTTCACTTTTATAATATTATAGTAGGATAGATATTATATAGGATAAGGATAATTTATAAATTGCTCAAGCAACATAGATAAAGTTTATATGGGACCCTTTCGGAAGTTAACTCTTACGTGTAAATTCGAAAAATCGCGTAGGTAACAAAAATACATAAAATATACAGTCGAATTGAGAACCTCCTCCTTTTATTGAAGTCGGTTTCGGTTTATGTCTAATTTGTAACTACATATTAACGCTTATGTCTGTACCTATAAGGATAAAGTTGATGGTACCTACAGTATGTTCCGTCGAATATATTGTATGTAACATATACGCGACATCGACATAATAACATAAAGTGCTTTTAGTTAGACACCCCTCCGTGCACGTGGGGCCTCGAAAGCGGCGGTAATCCTTATCCTTACTTCCTTACTAATATTATAAAAGCGAAAGTGAGTTTGTTTGTTTGTTACCTCTTCACGCTTTAATGGCTAAACCGATTTTGATGAATTTTGGTACAGAGATAGTTGGCAACCAGGAGACGGACATAGGCTTTTTTTAAATGTGGGATGTGAGGGAGAAAGAGAGAAGAAAAGGGAAAACTTAGCGTTGCTATAACAAATCAATAAGGGGCAAGGGGAACTGTGTTACTTGTTTAATGCGAGCGAAGCCGCGAGCAAAAGCTAGTCTATTTTATAAATCCGCGTGCGCAACGGTTATTTCGAAAGAGTTCTGTCTATTTAGTCATTATGCAGAAAACTGATTTTGAAAGTGCCAAGGTAGAATCAGGCGTTACTTTGTGTATCTCACTGACTTTAAATGTTGTGCAAAATAATTTTTTTGACAGTGATAGTAATTCATTGGTAAAACAACTGTGGCAGCTTCCGTTTATTTCGCTTACCTATGTTCTACAAATAAACATATTTGATTTTGAGAATTTTATTGTTGAAAACATTAAGCGGTGATGTCTTCTTCGCTAAACACTTGGATGCTACGACTGGAAGGGTTCGTTAGATAAAGGTTATCTTAAAGAACCTGACACATTTGGAGGGTTCCATACCTCAAAAGGAAAAAAAATTAACCCTTATACGATCACTCATCCTGTGCCGCGGTATCTCTTTCGGAC
Organism: Ochropleura plecta; assembly: GCA_905475445.1. Taxonomy (NCBI): domain Eukaryota; kingdom Metazoa; phylum Arthropoda; class Insecta; order Lepidoptera; family Noctuidae; genus Ochropleura; species Ochropleura plecta. Next base: position 20,261,521 of record FR997738.1, on the reverse strand, counting down.
AACCCGTAACCCCGGCAGGCGGAGGCCCTGGCAAGCCTCTCTGCTTTGCTGAAATCTCTTTGAGGCGTGCGTGAACACTAACACGCCGTCGACACGGCCTGTCGTCAATAGACGGACGGACGGTGAGCTACCCATTGCTCACCGTCCACAGGCCCGCATCTACGGTGGCCGGGAGTCATCTCGCGGCACCCGACGCCCGGGGCGTCTGAGGTTCTCTCCCTCAAACCCACCACCACCATCACTAGCATTACTGCTTCGCAGAAGGAGGTGACCGCTTCCCATTCCCTCACGCTCTGGACTGCATCAGGGCCGGACGCGAGAGATCGCCGCCGCCGATCGAATCTATGAGGGGTGTTAGGACCCTTTGTCTCGGTAACGCGTGAAGTTTGTAGACAAGTTTGTAGTCTTTTGGACCTGTGAAAAAATCAACCCTTTAACCCTTGGATCTGAGCGTTTGGTACTAAAACCCATAAAATCAAAAAATCAAATCAAAATCAAAATATTTTTACTTTACATAGGCCTACATGGGCACTTATAAAACGTCGAGAAAAGATGCACGGTTCGGGTTGGTCGTTTCCTATGGAGAAGAACCGGCAAGAAACTCCATGGTTACTCTTTTAAAATCATTTAGTTTTACAATGTTGTTGTTGTTACAGCGTTAGCACTTAAGTATGAGAGGACAGTGTAGGCCCGACAATAAGTCATTGCTTACTTTGCAAAAAGTAAAATAAAATAATACGTTAACAAAAGTTAACAAGCGTCTAAGAATCTACAAGGCCAATCATGTCCACTCATTCACAACGAATAGGTAGAAAAGAATCTATACAGAGTAAAAAAATATTGCAAAAACAAAATAATAACTAAAAGACGAGTCACACAGATGTTGCTATCAGTACTGTAACTATTCAGAACAAGGGTGATATAAGTATGTGATTTGACAACTATTGCAAAAAAAAAAAACAAAATGATTATAGAGATCACAAAAATAAATAAGATTGAGAATAGTTAGAGACATCCACAAATTTGTGCTGATTATAGCTACCAGGGAAGCCGCATGCGCAGAAGGAACTATAGCCAAACTTCTTTATCTTCAATGTAGTCCTTGATTTTGTAATATGCGTTTTTAATAAGGACACGTTTTATGTAGTTTTTAAACTTTCCATCTGTCAGTTCTATAACTGATTTTGGCAACTTGTTATAAAAGCGTATACTGTTCATTAGAAATGACTTGCTAGTTTTTGTTAATCTAAATTTAGGAATTACAATTTCGTGTTTACTGCGTGTATTAATATTGTGGTAGTCGCTCCTAATTTTGAAAAGCCCCCGATTTTTACGGACATACAATATACATTCTAAGATATAAAGTGAAGGCAGAGTCAGTATATCGATCTCTTTAAATTTTTCTCTGAGGGACTCGCGAGGACCCATTTTATAGATCGCGCGGACTGCCCTCTTTTGTAATATAAAAACTGAATCGACGTCTGCTGCTGATCCCCACAGGAGAACGCCATAGGACATAATACTGTGAAAGTAAGCATAGTATACTAACCTAGCTGTATCTACATCAGTTAACTGCCTTATTTTCCTTACTGCATATGCAGCTGAGCTGAGCTTACCCGAAAGAGTTCTTATGTGCGCGCCCCATTGCAGTTTAGAATCAATAGTCATCCCCAAGAATACAGTTTCTGCTATAACATCAAGATTTTTGCCGTCAAGATTTAAATTTAGATCACGTTGTGGTACATTTGGTAAGGCAAACTTTAGACATTTGGTTTTGTTCGCATTCAGTAAGAGATTGTTAGCTGCGAACCATTTCGATAGAACGGTTAGACTTTTGTTAACATTAACAACATCCGTATTATATGTACAGGTAGGTTATCGTTTTAATATCTCGATGGGTAGTTATAGCATCAGTATGCGAGCACTCCGTCAAAGATGCTCAAGTTTCGCCTAAGTAGAGACGTGCGAGCGCCTGCAGTGCTTGATAACTTGAACCGTGTTAACTTACGAGACTTCGGTATATTCTACGTAAGTTCCACGATACTTAGGTACTCCTATGATCTCGAATATCTATCCATATTCATTACTAGCTATGCCTAGAGTAGTAGCGTGACTAACCTAAAATCTTTCTCAATTTTGCTATCGAATACCGAAATATTCTTTTAATCTAACCGGAAGTTTCAGAGCACGTTCAAGCAAATTCTATGCTAAGTTCCTGAGCTAAGCCTATGCTAAGTTGTAACACGGGGCGAGCGTATTGCCATCAACTGGGCACAAATCCAGACTAAATGGCTGCTGTTGAGAATTTCCTAGTGGAAAAACCCAACAATTTGGTCGACCCCTTAATTGAACCCAGCACCTCAAGCTCAGCAGTCGCGATTGCGACCACTAGACCAATGATACAGTCACACAAAACAGTTAATTCTTCGGTTTCGTCACTTCTCGTCATTAAGATGTCTTGTCGCTGGGGTCTCATGTAGCAATAAAAACAAGTAAATTTTAATGATTTCTTGGAAAGTCAGAAAGCATACTAACTGTTGTCCAATGTCCAATGATTTTTTCTCTAAAAATGATACAATTACAAGTAATAATTGCAACCAGTTGGTTCCGCAGTGCATATTTAGTGGCCACACTGTGGTACATTAATTTGGATTCCATTATTGAACAGCACGAACTGGAGCCGGCAGATTGGAACTACTACAACAACATTTGATATGCAGATGTATCAGACAGACGATCTATGTAGAGTGGGTGGATTTGTTAGTATTGGAATGATTCAGAGTTATTGTAGTTAATAATCCTAACTAATATTATAAAAGCGAAAATGAGTTTGTTTGTTTGTTACGTCTTCACGCCTAAATGGCTAAACTGATTTTGATGAATTTTGGTATAGAGACAGTTGAGACCTTGGAGACGGACATATGATATTTTTTTAAAGTTTGAAATGAGTGAGAAAGACGGATGAAAAGGGAAAACTTAGCTTTGCTATTACAATAAATAAGGCGCAAGGGCAAAAACTACAGGTAGCAGGTACCTGCAAATCTGGAAAGGGCAACTGTGTTACCCCGAATATAACGCGAGTAAAGTTGCGGGCAAAAGTTAGTATTATAATATATACCAGCCTGTAAGTGTCCCACTGCTGGGCCTACAAAGGCCTCTTCTCATATAAAGAAGGCACGAGTATTGATCAACCACGCTTGCTCAAGATGGGTTGGCGATTTCAGATTTATATTAATTACAAGTCCAGGGGCCTTAGTCTGCTATTACAATGGTGACAGAATGGTCGATCACTGATCGCATAATGGTTGATTTTGACAAGTTTAGTATGTAGTAGATGTCAAAATCAACCATTATGCGATCAGTGATCGACCATTCTGACACTATTGTAATAGCAGACTAAGGCCCCAGGTATCCTCACGATGTTTTCCTGCACTGAAGTCTGTTCTTGTAGTTATTAGATGTAAATAGGTACGTATAACTACCCAACTGAGTTCACACAATAACAAGGAATGAAGATAATTTATGTTGAATACAAATCTTAAATTGAATCAGTAATAGCAGTCTTTCGCCACTGGAGTAAGCATTGCAGTCTTGTACATGTGATCTAATTCTTAGTTAGGACTTTTGATAACGCAAGTTATTGATGAAATTTCATTCATTCTCACGGCTAAAAACCAGAACAAGGTTAAACTGTGTTATGGAAACCAAATCACAATCAATTTTGACGTTTAGAAATGTTTGTACTAACAAGAATAAATATCGTATGAATTTATAAATGTTTGTGATTTTCCGTTATTTTGTTTGCTTGTCGTAATTTGCGATTAATATTTTTTTCTTTTTCTTTTATATATCACTAGCTTTCGCCCGCGGCTTCGCTCGCGTTAAATTCGGTATAACACACCAAGCAGACCTGTAGTTTTTGCTCTTGCGCCTGATTGATTTGTAATAGCAACGCTAAGTTTTCCCATTTCTTCCCTCGTTCTCCCTCATATCCCACTTTTTTTTAATAAAAATTAGCCTATGTCCGTCTCCTGGTTCCCAACTATCTCTGTACCAAAATTCATCAAAATCGGTTTAGCCATTAAAGCGTGAAGAGGTAACAAACAAACAAACAAACAAACAAACAAACTCACTTTCGCTTTTATAATATTAGTAAGGATTATGTTGCTGCTCATCACTGCAATGTTCAAAGTCGGAAAACATAAATGCCAATTGATACAAATTGGCGGCACGGTTGGCGCATTGGCTGAGCGATCTGAACTATTGCACTGCGTGTCGCGGGTTCGATCCCCCCACGGAAAAAATATTTGTATGACCTACAGATAGTTTCAGGGCCATGGGTTCATTCAGGGTCTGGCTGTTTATGTATGTAAGTTTAAATATTTGTAAACGCAACCATGATACAGAAGAAATTGCAACGGAGGCAACGATATTTTTTAAACCAAAAACATTTTATAAAATACTGCCAAACCTTGCTTAGAAACTCAGACGCGAACAAAATCGGTATCTAATGTATAGCACCACGTATCTTTGGGTAGGATGTGTACAAATTGCTCAGGAAGCGAGAGACCCTGCTGAAATTGCCCGGCTTCCGGTCCAGTCACCCGGGACTTACGGACAGACCACGGTATGAAACGGTGAACTACATGAAGTAGGTTTCGGTTTTATATGAAAGATTTATCTTTCAATTGAAGCACGTTAAGCCGATGATCAGATCTGTGACACTCTCTACAGATAGTCAGCGGTCTGAGTGTCTGATAACAAGCCTCACTAACGTCTATCGTAACTACTAACCAGTTAGTACCAGTACTAGATAATGATGTGTCTATTCTAGTAGCTATTATTTTATTTTATTACTTTTAGGAAGGCTTACCAGACTAAATACACAATAAAAAGTAAAAATGCATAGTCCTACTAATGTTTGATCCTCTTTCACGAATAAAGTACTGAACGGATCTTGATAAAATATAAATAATCTATATAAATATAAGCTAATATATAAATAAATATAAAAAATAATTACCTAATATATAATCTAGAATATTAATAACTATTAATATTAAATAAATACCTATATAAATAAATGTATAATATCTAATAATAAATAAAATTAATATAAATCTACACATAAATAATATCTACTTAAATATCTTAATATAAGATTTTCTTCCTTAATTTCAATATGTTTTTAAACAAAAAGCGCTTCATCCTCTCCTCTAAAAACTAACTTGCTGTGCCCGACAGGGTCCATAATTGTTTCTCTTTAATTACCTACCAGCCTTGTATACATTATGGGATGCAATAAAGTATTGAGTATTGAGTAAAATTTGGCATAGAGGTAGATTATAGTCTGGAATAACACATAGGATACATTTTTCTTTGCTATCACGCGGGCGAAGTCGCGGGGTTCAGCTAGTGAATTGTAAAATTGCTAATAACAAGCCCCCACAGATATATATGTAAAAACGAACTGTGCCTGCCGGGGTTGCGGGTTGTTCGAAAGAGATATCGCGGCCCCGGAACATAATAGGGCAAAAGAGGGAAAATGGGCTGTGCAGGTATAGTATTGGAAACTGAATCGGGTGTAGCGGTCGCAATAGCTACTGCTGAATTAATCAATCAATCTTTATCTGTGACACTACCTGTGTACAGTAATTGGTGTTTTATACACCAATTCCCTATATAACGAATATAGGAAATTTGTGTACTAAATCACCACCAAATAAGAAAGAAATAAGTCTGAAGGAATACAATACAAATTCAAATTTTGGTACAGAGATAGTTGGGACCCTGGAGACGGACATAGGCTAGAGCATAGGCATATTTTTAAATGAAGGAGAGAGAGGGAAGAAATGGGAAAATTTAACTTTGCTATTATCTATACTAATATTATCTATACTATAATATTATAAAGCTGAAGAGTTTGTTTGTTTGTTTGTTTGAACGCGCTAATCTCAGGAACTACTGGTTCGAATTGAAAAATTCTTTTTGTGTTGAATAGACCATTTATCGAGGAAGGCTTTAGGCTATATAACATCACGCTGCGACTAATAGGAGCGAAGAAACAATGGAAAATGTGAAAAAACGGGGAAAATTATTCATCTTTGAGGGCTTCCGTTGCGTGCGCTGCGAAAACGGTTCAAGATATCAAAAAAATATGTAGATAAGAATTTTTCCTCTTGAAATGATCTAAAAAAATGTCCGTGACGGTATATGTCTATCTTTTAAGATTAAGTCACTAGAACCGTTTTTATGGTAATCAAATTTGGTCAAAATTAATGCATGATTACCAATTATTTGTTAGAGTTGTTTCAACATAATAATATTAATCTTTATCCAAATAAATGTGTTGTTAATTAACAGTATTTAATTGTGAACAAAATTGTCTTTGACATCACTTAATTTCAATGAACATCTTAGAAGATATTACAATTTAAAATAACTCCGATATAAAATTCACACGCGCCGCATGATGTGCAAAACATGACGCTGGGCATGGGCGAGGAGAGGCGTTGCTTGCGGGCGACGCGGAGGGGGGGTATAGCTCTACGATTGTCAAGGATAATATTTTGGTTCTAATAATTTCACAATTATTCATCATCTGCCTAGCCTTTTCCCAACTATGTTGGGGTCGGTTTCCAGTCTAACCGGATGCAGCTGAATATCAGTATTTTACATGGAGCGACTGCCTATCTGACCTCCACAACCAGTTAATACTGGGTAATACGATACCCCTTGGTAAGACTGGTTGTCAGACTTTTGGAACACTGACTACCTGTTACGACTGTCAAAAATCTACAAATGACAGCCGGGACCAACGGCTTAACGTGCTTTCCGAGGCACGGAGGAAACTCGGTATGTAACGGGTGGTCACTGGTCACCCATCCACAGACCAACCTAGGCAAGCGCGGCTTAACCTAAAGATTGACCCGAGCGGCTGCTATTATTATTCTTATAATTATTCTTAGGGCTGTTTAATCAATAGTCAGATAACTTTTATCTGAGGAATAAAAATGGCGGTTTGACAGCTCATCTATAGAAAATATGTCAAACTGCTATTTTTATTCCTCAGATAAAAATTATCTGACTATTAAAAAATCAGCCCTTATTAGGTTAGGTTTTAGTTTAAGTACACAGTTAGTTAACCTTATATTTTACGTAAGTACCAAATACAGGTAACAATAATTAGGATCCTAATTATTAACCTTACGTTTGTTTTTTCTTGATTACGAGTTACGGTTTGGTTAAGTTTTCATTTCCTATTTTCTTTCTTCGTCACTATAATGCCTAGAAAAAGAACTCAGCTTTCTCGGCAGACTGTTACCGCAAAGCGGCTGCGAGCTTTGCGCAGCAGTGAAACAGAGAATGAAAATATGCATAGGTTGGCTACTCAAAGAGGAATCAGTGAACAAAACCGTGCTAATGAATCGATCGTTGAACGTTCGCAGTATCTAGCCTCACAAAATTTCCGAACTTCGGCAAACCGTCAACGGGAAGCAAGCGCTGAACGTTTATCCTTACAAAATTTCCGAACTTCGGCAAACCGTCAACGGGAATCAAGCGCTGAACGTTTATCCATACAAAATTTCCGAACTTTGATAAACCGAGAACGGGAATCAAGCTCTGAACGTTCTCAACGTTTAGCCTCACAGAGTTCTCGAACTTTGGTGAACCGACTACGGGAATCAAGCGCTGAACGTTCTCAACGTTTAGCCTCACAGAGTTCTTGAACTTTGGTGAACCGACTACGGGAATCAAGCGCTGAACGTTCTCAACGTTTAGCCTCACAGAGTTCTCGAACTTTGGTGAACCGACTACGGGAATCAAGCGATGAACGTTCTCAACGTTTATCCTCACAGAATTCCGGAACTTGGGCTAAGACGCGGACAAAGTCGTGGGTAACAGTTATAATTTATAAAGCTGAGGAGGTTGTTTGCAAAAATAAATATGATGCCCAAAATACTATTCCACGCGGACGAAGTCGCGGGCACAGCTAGTAATTAATAAGGCGCAAGGACAAACACTACAGGTAGCAGGTACCTGCAAATCAGGAAAGAAGAACTGTGTTACCTCAAATTTAACGCGAGCGAAACCATGGGAAAAAGCTAGTCAATAATAAATTACGTAAAGCTGCAAAGCACAAGCGTGAAATTTTTGGTTTGATTCCTAGAATGGTTATCGGGTGCTTCTCTGTAAATGCGCCCTCCATTAAGGCACGCCGCCTATTTCATGGAATTTGAACTTTACTGGCTAAAAATATGGGTGAACGTCTGCCAACCTTTCGGGAAATAAAAGTGTCATAGTATTTTTATATTGTGCCTATGTTTATATTCTGGTAACTATGTCCAAACCGAGTATTTTGTACTCGTACATTCAGGTGTTAAACGCGATTTCTGTGTATCTCTACCTGTGTTAAAATAAATCTGATGCATTCTCTGATCAGTTTACTTTAAGCTGTCAAACACTGATATATGCGCAGGGGAATGATGAGTAACTCAGTGGAATGCCCATTTAATTTCCCATAAAAGAAAGCAACTACACACGTTAATAGATAGTATATCTAATCAGTATTTCACACAGGTGGTGCGGCGGGCTAAACATAGTCACCATGTTGTCACGCGTCCTAAGATATTCAGTACCGTACGAAGCACATGTCTGACAATACCAGTACATACGTCAGGTAGAGTACATACAAGTGTATATATGTAACAGTAAATACCTCCAGTAACACCTATGTTTGTGCCTAATGGCGCGTGTTCATGGTAAATAATATCATATTAGCTTTTAGCGCTGGCTCTTGTTACAAATGCTAGATGGAAACGATGTTGTTTCATCGACCGTACAAATGAACTTTGTTTAAATCCCGACCACATACGTGTAGAAATATAAAGATCTCGGAATAAGTGCTATGTATGTTCAGTCCAGGTTTCGAATTATCCAAGCAATGTTTTTTTTTGCGGATGGGATATCATCAAATAACTTTCTCCACTCTCGGCGGAGCGAGGGAGAGTGTCAAACTTTTACTGACTAAAACCCACCCACGTTCCTTCTTTTGCTCTTTATATTCTGGGGCCCCGGTATCTCTTTCGAAAAACCCGCAACCCCAGCAGGTAGTGGCCCTGGCAGGCCCCTCAGCTTTGCTGGCGACTTTTGAGGCGCGCGTGGAGCTCACGTGCACCGTCGACAAGGCCTGTCTTCACTCGGACGGTGAGCCCGCATCTACGGTGACCGGGAGTCGTCTCGCGGCGCTATTCAAGCAATGCTTGTCTTTTACATTTTCGCGTCGTGACAGCTGGAGGGATTTCTATACAATTGGTCAATGACCAAGGTAATCTTTGATCTGAAAATACGAATATGAACTTGCGGCACACAGCGCAGTAGCCACTGTGCCCAATCAAAACAGATCTCTACTCAAGCCAACCATGGGCAAAACCTAGTTCACAATAATTTGATTGATTCTTGACTTCCGAACGGCACGCTTCTATTAACATTAACCGAACCCAAAAACAATTGATGATCAAACCCACTACAGACCCAAATCATTTTGATTACTTCTCCTTAAAATTACTTACTAAGACTTAGATATGCAATTAAAGTGTTAAGTCATCCCACACCATCCCTCGTCAGAAGTTGGCCACGGTTCGACAAGTGAGAGACGCTCAATATCAATATTGTGGCTCACGTATAGTCAGGTAATATGCGTAAGACGGTGGCTGATGGAGTGAAGGTAGGTTAAGTTTGGAGGAAATTGAGATTTGTTGTTGTAGGTTCTATCGATATATGTAACTATGTTTAACCATCGGGTCCTAGGGTGTGATGTTCTATTGTGTTGAAATTAAGATGAGTCACGGCATTCATTTATGGGTCTTCACATAATTGTTCATGTACGTTTGTGCCTGGTTACTCTTTATGCAGCCGGGCTTCCCTGTTGTTTGATAGATACCGGGGCACCGGAACACAAAAGGGCAAAATAAGGATCATTGATGGTTTCTAGTCAGTAAAAATCTGACACTCCTCTCCACTCGGTCCAGAGCGGGGGAAGTTAATTAATGATTTCCCATACCTAAAAAAATATCAATGCAGGCAGAGGATTCCAAATAACTACTTTGCTTCATCAGCCGTTAGGAAACTTCTGAGAAGTATATACCACAGTAAATATCTCTTTAATATTCAAGTTGCCACCTGCAAACGATTAGTCAAATCAAGTTGAGTTTCCTACTAAGCATAAAAATGACTTTAATTTTCGATGCAAATTACATTAGCAGCTCTAAAAGTATTATTAGTGCAACCTAAGTACGGTTTGCTTTGCGAAAATGTTTTAAGTTTTATGTTCATTTGTACGAAAATTTCAATAAGGAAGTAAGTCATTGTTTCTGTTACTTTTAACACCTTTACGGATTTCGATATAAACAAAAAACATAGGCACTTATAAAACGTCGAGAAAAGCTGCACCGTTTGGGTTGGTCGTTTCCTAACGAGAAGAACCGGCAAGAAAGTCCATGGTTACTCTTTTAAAATAGAACATAAAGGTACACCATGTCCTGGTTAAGGCCATAGGATACTTTTTATCCTGGTAGTACGGTCCCGTGGGATTATTTCCGACCCCTCACGGTCGAAGCTAGGGGCTAAATTGCCAAATATAATATGTGAAATTTTGAGACGACCGCGGTTACATCCTTAGTCATGCCAATCTTCATAAAACAAGTTCCAACACCCTTTTTTTTTTTTTTTTTTTCGGGTGGGAAATCATCCAATGACTTCCCCCGCTCTGGGTGGAGCGGGGGGGCATGTCAGACTTGTACTGACTAAAACCCACCCATGTTCCTTCTATTGCCCTTTACGTTCCAGGGCCGCGGTATCTCTTTCGAACAACCCGCAACCCCGGCAGGCGGAGGCTCTGGCAAGCCCCTCTGCTTTGCTGACTCTCTTTGAGGCGCGCGTGAAACACGAACGCGCCGTCGACACGGCCTGTCGTCAATCGACGGACGGACGGTGAACTACCCATTGCTCACCGCCCACAGGCCCGCATCTACGGTGGCCGGAAGTCGTCTCGCGGCGCCCGGCGCCATGGGCGTCTCCCGCGGCGGCTGGGTTGGGCAGATGTTCTCTCCCTCAAACGCCCGGCCACCTCCTTTGCTAGCATTACTGCTTCGCAGAAGGTGGTGACCGCTTCCCATTCCCTCTCGCTCCGGACCATGGCCTGAACCAGGGCCGGACGCGAGAGATCGCCGCCGCCGATCGCCTCCACGAGGGCACGGCGGTGCTCCGCCCAAGCTGGGCAGACCGCCACTGTGTGCTCCACCGTGTCCTCCGGGCGATCGTCACAATGGTGACACCCGGGCGCTTCCTCCCGCCCGATGATGTGCAGGAACCTCCCGAAACTTCCGTGTCCGGTGAGGACCTGCGTCAGGCGGTAGGTGAGGACGCCATGACGCCTCTCCAGCCACTCCTCAAAGAGGGGACTTACCGCCGCTATTGTGGCGTGCCCTAAGTTCCAACACCCTTACATCGCCTCGTTCAAATCTGCTCATAATAACTCAAGCGCCATCTAATAAGATCATCAAAGAGTAAGAGGCTATACGTGTGATCATACAATTATTCCCTCCTCTCGAGCGGCCCTTCATTACGACTCGTGCTAAGAGGCCCTCAGCCTCTTTGAGGGAGTTGTTGCGTCATAAATATAAGATGCGAACTGTTACTTGTGCCTAAATTAGATGGAACTTGTATTATCTTGAAAGTGAGATAAAGCAGGACATTTTTTGAGATAGTTCCATGCTCGCGTAGACGTTGAAATTTATCTCTAAGGCACATAGTACGGGCGCCCTGCGGACTCTCCGTCCGCATTCCGGCCCATTGTGCTGCTCGACGAGGTGGGCAAGCTCTTTGAAAGAGTAATTGCAAACCGCCTCGTCGGGCACCTTGTGGGGACGGGGCCGGATCTTGCGGATCACCAGTATGGTTTCCGCAAGGGGAGCTCGACGGTGGACGCCATCATGCGCGTGAGAGCCCTCACGACGGGGGCTGCAGTGTCCAGGGGTGGGGTTGTCGTGGCGGTGTCCCTCGACATCGCCAACGCGTTTAACACCATGCCTTGGAGCTGCATCAGGGAGGCACTCCAATACCACCGGATGCCGACCTATCTTCGTCGTGTGGTCGGGGCATATCTGACGGACAGGGCCGTCATATACCCCGGTCGCTCTGGAGAGTGGAACCGGCGAGAGATGTCGTGCGGTGTCCCACAAGGATCGGTCTTGGGGCCGCTCCTGTGGGACATCGGTTACGACTGGGTGCTGCGCGCCGACCTCCCCAGCGGCGTCAGTGTAGTTTGCTACGCTGACGACACGCTCGTCCTGGCTCAGGGGGGGTCGTACCAGGCGGCGGCCGACAATATGACACGCGGGGTTGCGATAGTCGCGGAGAGGATCCGGCTACTGGGTCTCGAGGTGGCCTTGCACAAATCCGAGGCCATGGTCTTTCATGGCCGCGGAAACACGCCACCGTCGGGATCCCAGTTGACGGTAGGAGGGGTTCGCATCGGCGTCGGGTCGACGATGAAGTACCTGGGAATCGTCCTCGACAGCCGGTGGAACTTCGTCGAACACTTCCGACGTTTGGCTCCCAAGCTCGAGCGGACGGGGGCTGCTTTCAAGCGGCTCCTGCCCAATCTGAAGGGGCCAAACGCCTCCTGCCGTAGGCTCTATGCCGGAGTCGTGCGGTCCATGGCCCTTTACGGGGCCCCGGTATGGGCGCATTCTTGAGGGCGGCGCACCGCCCACTACCTGAACGCGCCCCAAAAGGTGGTGGCCATACGGCTTGTCCGGGGCTACCGCACGATCTCCGGCGAGGCAGCGAGCCTCCTTGCCGGACTGCCACCGTGGGATCTGGAGGCGATAGTCCTCGCGCGCCTGTTTGAGTGGCGCGCGGAGGCACTACACCGGGGGGAAAACCCGCTGCCACGGCAAGTTGCCGCTCGGCGGGCAGACCTCCGGTGCGATCTCATGGTGGCATGGAGAGAGCGACTGTCGCAACCCCGTGCAGGGCACGCACAATAGCGACGCCTGTCCAGCCACTCCTCAAAGAGGGGACTTACCTCTCTTTGAGGAGTGGCTGGACAGGCGTCATGGCGTCCTCACCTACCGCCTGACGCAGGTCCTCACCGGACACGGAAGTTTCGGGAGGTTCCGGCACATCATCGGGCGGGAGGAAGCGCCTGGGTGTCACCATTGTGACGATCGCCCGGAGGACACGGTGGAGCACACAGTGGCGGTCTGCCCAGCTTGGGCGGAGCACCGCCGTGCCCTCGTGGAGGCGATCGGCGGCGGCGATCTCTCGCGTCCGGCCCTGGTTCAGGCCATGGTCCGGAGCGAGAGGGAATGGGAAGCGGTCACCACCTTCTGCGAAGCAGTAATGCTAGCAAAGGAGGTGGCCGGGCGTTTGAGGGAGAGAACATCAGGCCAACCCAGCCGCCGCGGGAGACGCCCAGGGCGCCGGGCGCCGCGAGACGACTTCCGGCCACCGTAGATGCGGGCCTGTGGATGGTGAGCAATGGGTAGCTCACCGTCCGTCCGTCAATTGACGACAGGCCGTGTCGACGGCGCGTTCGTGTTTCACGCGCGCCTCAAAGAGAGTCAGCAAAGCAGAGGGGCTTGCCAGAGCCTCCGCCTGCCGGGGTTGCGGGTTGTTCGAAAGAGATACCGCGGCCTCGGAACGTAAAGGGCAATAGAAGGAACATGGGTGGGTTTTAGTCAGTACAAGTCTGACATGCCCCCCCGCTCCACCCAAAAAACAAAAATTTTATTTATATTGCTTATGTAGTTTATGAGTTATCGTCTATAATATTTTTTTTCTTTATGTCTATATGGATGATCTGCTAATTTGGAAAATTGTGACAAAGATCCATACATTCTCACAATTTTAATAATATTAGCAGGAAAGAGGACAACTTTGGATGTGCACAAAAATAGCAAAGTGAAAGTTGTTATAGAATGGAATTTTAATTGTCTTTGGAAAAGGAAGAAATAGTTTTTAAACACGGAACGTTTTATTGACAAGAGCTTTTTGTCAGAAGATACTACATAATCTGATTGTAATTCAGATATAACATCTGAATTACAATCAGATGTTATATGAGTTTTAGAAAGACCGGTTCAAAATGTAGGTAATTTATAAGAAAAAGTGTTTTTTTATGTTTTAGCAATTTATATACCTATTACCATATACAGTAAATGCAGTGATTTAAACTCAGTGTTTTAATAATCAAATCCAGAGGTTATAACATTACGAAAAAAGTAGGTTCTAACAAAAGTGTGCCACGTGCTTGTATACAAGCATACCTGACCACAGGAAAATATATTTTTAAATTAGCCATTCGGCCTGTTCCGAATCAGGCTCACTTAAAAATCTATGTTTGTTAATCGTCATCACCCAATATCATCCTTTGCAACTGACAAATATTAAAATATGCGAATGACACGATCGTGGTAAAATGTCAAGTTTTTACAAGGAACATAGTCACTTTGCATGACTTACATTTTAATAAAATACCTAATGAAAGTTCTTCGCTCTACTAAAATGCCCGACATTTTCATTTTATCTAAGAAAATCAAATTGCTGTTAAAAGTTGCACTTTACATTAAAAGGTATCTAATTGAGGGAAGTGCAACTTTAAAGTGCCGTTATATTTTGTAAAGACCTCTTACTTGTCGCGAGACGCCTCTCTTTCCTCCTTCATGTAATTGGAGTTCCGTTTAAAGATACACTTTTGTATCCTTAACCGACGTCACGTCGTTTTGAAATGAAATTATAATTTACTAGCTTTTGCCCACGGCTTCGCTCGCGTTAAATTCGGTATAACACAGTACCTGCAACAGTTGTGCTGCAGTTTTTGCCCTAGCGCCTTATTGATTTGTAATAGCAACGCTAAGTTTTCCCTTTTCTTCCCTCTTTCTCCCTCATATCACAATTTTTTTTTAAATAATTAGTTGGGAACCAGGAGATGGAAATAGGTCCGTCTCCTGGTTGCCAACTATCTCTGTGCCAAGATTCATCAAAATCGGTTTAGCCATTAAAGCGTGAAGAGGTAACAAACAAACAAACTCAGTTTCGCTTTTATAATATTAGTAAGGATAAGGATTGTGTCGGACTGTTTTTTTTATAATAACGCAATTATTTATAATCGCTAATCGAAATGAAGAGATTTTTTCATGTAAATAAAATATATGGGCAAGTAGGCATGAATCAATACCTATAACCGTGTTTTGCCGCGTTGCGTGTTGCGGGTTTGTATCCAGCACGGAACAAATATTTGTATGGCCTACAGATAGTTGTTCCGGGTCTGGCTGTTTGTGTATGTGAGTTTAAATGTTTGTAAACGCACCCACGACACTTGAGGAATTCCTAGTGTGGGGCAAAGTATTGATTAAAAAAAACTTGTTTATAATCAGTGGACTCTCAATCTGAGTTGGAGCTGAAAGGTTTTAAGAACATAGCTACAACAGTTGAGGTGTTTAACTTTAGGATCTCGTCGCACAAATCTGACCTGTAAGATTATATTGTTAATAGTTCATATTATGTTAAGAATTTTAAGTGTGCGTTGCAGAAAAGCAAAATATATAATACACTAGCTTTTGCCCGCGGCTTCGATCGCGTTACATTCGGGGTAACACAGTTCCCCTTGCCTGTAGTTTTTGCCCTTGCGCCTTATTTATTGTAATAGCAAAGCTAAGTTTCCCTTTTCTTCCTCATTTCTCACTTGAAAAAAAAAATATTTCCATCTATCTCTGTACCAAAATTCATCAAAATCGGTTTAGCCATTTAGGCCTGAAGTCGTAACAAACAAACTCACTTTTGATTTTATAATATTAGTAACGATTTGTTCAAGATAACTGTTTTTAAAGTTTCTAAATTCTACAGTCCAGACAATTTTCTGACTAAAACAAAGAAAGACAAAATAGTTGACACAAAAATGTATCTGGTAAATATACCGTTTCAAATATTATTAATAATAATTATCCGATTATTTAGAGACATTTTTAGTGGCTAATATAAAGCAACAAGTCTAGGACACATAAAAAACAATCAATCAATAAAACCGTAAATAAATACAAGCTATTGTCTAAACCTCTTTGCTTCGAGTGGGTCTCGCGATATTATTGCGTATTGCGAGTATTGGGGAGGCCGATCTTTAATTCAATATCCTGCTGCCTAATAATATTACATCGTCGTTTTTATTTATGAAAATATCCCGGGCAGGGATAGGACGGAAGACATTTTGTCCATAGTGTTGGCTATGAGAGTTTATTGAGATGCGTTAACCTAAATGTTTACTGTTACAACGAAGCTAACGTCAATGTCTACCTAATATTATATTTAATAATAAATAATTATATTTAAAAACATTTTTTTTAATGAAAATCTTTTAGGCACTCCCTTAAGTAATCACTGATTCATCTGTAAACCAATTAAGCTTTATAAAGGAAACCTATCCAAATATTATAAAAAAACCGTTTATAAATTTTTGTACATAATTATTATTCAAAAATATCATTAACAAAATTATTATCTTCACTTATTACCCTATCTTGAGTTACATTAGATACTTTTAAAAATCTGTCTCAAATAAAAAACAACAGGCCTGGAAAATAGCTATCGAGTAACTAACAAACCAGGTAGTTCAATTTGCCTTCCCTATATGTAAATGAAAATATACCGGAACACATACATGGTTGGTAGATCGTGCGGTTGACACCGTTGTTCATGTATCGCGTAATTTATGACACCCATACAACTCCCATCCAATATGTGTGAGCTTTTAAATCTCTTGCGTCATTTATCATAAGTAATCGCTTTTGGAGTTGAGGGCGAATATTTGTATGATTTCTTATCTTTCATCTTATTTTGAAATGATTTGTTATGACGGTTGAGTTTGGGAATATCATCAAATAAGAAAATATGGAAAAAATACTGTTTGCCTCGTTAGTCGAGTGGTCACGCTACTGCTGACCATAAGGTCTTTGGTTCAATTCAGGTTCTTCCATCAAGAATATCTCAGTAGCTTTCTGAGTCTGGATTTGTGCCCGGTCAGTGGCAATATCATATAGGACTAAAACTGGAGAAATCTGGTTTTACTGATGGGTACACTTTTGCTTAAACCTTCGCGGATTACAGGCGTGATTTTTATTTGTAGATAAAAATTAGAATGTGAGAAAATATGGGAAATTTGGAAGAATTTCAGTCAGTGCTATACCAGCTGCGTTTAGTATATGGTTATACTACGTCGTAGCACTCGCGCATACTGACGAGTGATACGACGGTGCTACGAGAGTGCTACGCTGTTTCAAAGCGGGCGCTACGGCAGCGCTACGCCGTTGTTAGGCCACCACTGGTTTTATTTTGCTACGCGGGTATAAAACACCCGTTTTATACCCGCGTAGCAAAATAAAACCAGTACTAGTAGTCACTACGTGAGTATCGAACATGTCTCACAAGTGCATTATGACATTGCTATTAATGTACTAAAACGCTGTACTACACCAAACTGCTACGAAACGGGGACGGCACGGAATTACAATAACCTGTAATCAATTATATTACTAAACATGATTACTTTAAGATATTGTTTAATTTTTTATTCAAATTTAAAAAAAAATTGAGCGCAGCACTAGTCATAGTAACCACATTTAATTAAATTGTAGCGCCTAGCGTTATAATATCTAACCGCAATAATATACACGTGTTCTTGTTTGGAACATAAATGTCTTCTGTATGTATGTTTGTGTGTGAGTGTGTGTGTGTGGAAATAATGTTGCACGTTTCAGTTGAGTGGAATGTAATTTTGCGGAGAAATATTGTGGTTAGCAACGTGATTAATTAATTATTGTGGGAATGGCTATTTAGATGTGCTTGTGGAATTAAGGTTTTATTGAATGAATGTACTTGTGATCTGATTTATTTCTATTGTATATATTAAACGTATGATTTGAATTGGCGTTGCCTGAAATAAGTATATTTATATGTTTGTAATTAGCTCGAGTTTCATTGAATAATGTCGAAGGAGAAAATATACTATAATCTTTATGCTTTTTTTTTCGAAAAGGGTTTTAATGTGATCGAGGGTTCGGTAGTTGCTGTAAGATACGATACAACAATATCTCAGTTTAATCTAACACTAGGTTTTGCCCGCGGCTTCGCTCGCGTTAAATTCGGGGTAACACAGTTTCCTTTTCCTGATTTGCAGGTACCTGCTACCTGTAGTTTTTGCCCTTGCGCCTTATTGATTGTAATAGCAAAGCTAAGTTTTCCCTGTTCTTCCCTCTTTTTCCCTCATTTACCACTTTAAAAAAAAACTATGTCCGTCTCCAGGGTCCCAACTATCTATGTACCAAAATTCATTAAAATCGGTTCAGCTATTTAGGCGTGAAGAGTTAACAAACAAACTCACTTTCGCTTTTATGCCATTAGTAAGGATTGTCATAAATATTACAAATCACATGACCAAAATAAAAGCCACGCTACACACGTAGATGGATGTGTATCAATGATGCAAGCTGCCCTCATGCCAACCACATTGTATTTGCTGAACCCATACATAATATATAAATGCCTGGTCACGCACAAGTCATACATTCCTGTGATATGGTGGACTTGGGGAATATCTATGGCTTTTCACATATGATAATTTAAAATTGTCGCATATTTGATGCTTCTTTATTTTTTTGTAAATCCGTTTGCCAGTTGGCAAAGGCCACCAACCTACTCCATACTGATCAATCTCTCTGTTTGTGTATGTGAGTTTAAATGTTTGTAAAAGCACCCACAATACAGGAGAAATTCTTAGTGCGGCGCAACGTTTTCTATTAAGTCTGCTATGCGCCATGATGGAATATATATTTCCTTCTTGTTACCCGTAATATTAACAGTGCATTTTGTCTGTGTCTACAACCTGTACAGATGTGAGGATCATTCCCTCACCTTTTACGTCGTCATATTTTTAAGTTACGAGAGGGGAGTAAAAAACTGTTGAACTAAATGTACATAAAACAAATCATAAATCGTCGGTACGAGTATAATACGATCGTTTACGACCAGACTGGTTACGACGTTTACTGCAGTTATATGACTCGACTGTATGAGATGGCTTATGGTTTCCTACACATTATAGGGTATGTTAGGGGGGGACCAACATACTCTTTAATATGTGTGTTAAGATTTTATTAATAATGCCATCACTCAGAAAATTTCTGGATTTATTGGAACGAAGTTCCTTAACGCGCGCTGCAAAAGGGGGCTAGATGGAAAAAATTAAGACCAAAAGTTGTAACGACACTTTTTGTTATAGTTGTAAGCCGTGCGGCGTGCGCGTGTTTTTCTCTCTCTCTCTTTCTCTCATAGAAAGCAAGCCAGTTATTTTTCGTTTCGTCTTTCTATTTCGCATTGAACAGTGTGGTGTCGCGACGATTAGTTTTGTTAAGTGTTTACAGGTTTTTTTTATCAAATCATAAATGTTTTTCTCTTCTTAATTGTCTTATGGGTGTTTGGTTTTTTACTTTTCTGGAAGGAGTTCGTAGCTAAGTAATAACAGCCGCTTGGGGCGATCTTTAAGTGAAGCCGCGCTTGCCTAGGTTTATCCGTAAAGATAATGGTCATTTATGTTTTAATTTTGTACGGGACCCTCGGTGCGCGAGTTCGATTCGAACTTGACCGAATTTTAAACGTTTCTACAAGACATAGCCACAAAACTTCCACATAATAACAGCAGCCGAATGTATTTGTATTTAATCTTCCTTAACCTTGTTCTAGCCTCATTATGTTATGCATGTCAAAGTGCACATCAACACTAGCGTCGCAGTATATTGATAGTTTATAGATAGATAAGGAAACTTCCTTACGACCTTCGCGCTGAAGGTCATAAAAATGTTTATTTCTTAGCTTTATGAGCTCACCATGCAGTAATGTGGTAAATATCATGGTAGTGTGTCGATATTGAGAAGATAATGGACCAATACTTTTGCTCGTTACTGAGCTTAACCTATAAAGGGTTTAACCCTTTGCGGAATACTGACGTGATGTTATGTTATTATTGAACAAGCTTCTGCCCGTGGCTTCACTCGCGTTAAATTCGGGGTAGCACAGTTCCCTGATCCTGATTTGCAGGTTGCCTGTAGTTTTTGCCCTTGCGCCTTATTGATTGTATTAGCAATGATAAATTTTCCCTTTTCTTCCCTCTTTCTCCCTCATATCTCAATCTTTTTAAAAAAAAATCGTGTGTCCGTCTCCAGGGTCCCAACTATCTCTGTACCAAAATTCATCAAAATCGGTTTAGCCATTAAGGCGTGAAGACGTAACAAACAAACAAACAAACTCACTTTTATAATATTAGTAAGGATTGCTTTGTGGAGCAAGATCGACATAACAAACATTAGATACCTATTACGTCAACTCGCTAATTGTTATAAGACCGGACTTTTGACGTAAAGCAGAATTTTTTAACATCAAAAATACATAAAACCAGTCTCCTGAAATACCTAGACTTCATAACTTTACTGGTGCTTTAGCTGGGAAGATGTGGCAAAGTACGGGTAGCTTATCAAACTGCTCAGTGATGCATCTGTGTGAACCTTGTATATTTTACTATTATACCTTCTTCTATCGGCACGGTATGGTTGGCGCAGTGGCTGAGCGAATGACTGCTGCACTACGTGTCGCGGGTTTGATCCCCGTACGGAACAAATATTTGTATAACCTACATGTAGGTGTTCCGGGTCTGGTTGTTTGTGTATGTGAGTTTAAATGTTTGTAAACGCACCCATTCTAAACACGTACTGTGGGTGCGTTTCAAATCATTAGAAAAAGAAATAATTTATTTTAAGTTTGCCAGTTACAGGCACTTTTAAACTGTAAAAAAAATAACTGTAAAAGTACTGTAGACCAGTTACCGACTCCAAAGCGTAGATCTCTATTAAAAAGCATGAGCAACAAACTACATGGACACTCCTTTAAATCAGAATATTGTTACAAAACCTTGCAATTCTGTTAATCTTCTACCCACAACGATTTTCCAACGTGGTCCGATCCCCCAAGGTCACACGAGCCAGACCGCTTGTAGTGCAGGTCGCTGGAGCACATGATTCTCCGCACCTCGGCATAATGCCTCAGAACTAACCCTATTTGGGTCAATCGCCGCCACACTGACCCAATAGACAAGCCATGGGGAATCATACCAGAAGGTGAACTGGGGCTCATCAGAACTTTTAGAAATGCGAAAAGACGCATTGCACAGTTTTGTTTACCAAGGTGACAGTAGTTTATTGAAATAACGCCAATAATCTATTAGCCGCCTACAGTTTGTTAAAATTAATTAATTTATCTATTAAACTGTTGTTTTTGCTTTTACTCTAAACGCTCTTAATGTGCTCATTTTTCTACATCGTTTTCATCGTATCCATGGTTTTGTAAAAATATGATTTAAAAGAGTGTCCATGGAGTTTCTTGCCCATTCTTCTCCATAGAGATCTACGCTTTGGAATGGGCAACTACAGTACTTTCACAAGTTATTATGTCTTTTTTGGTTTCATGACATTCCTAAGTGCCTGTAATGGTCTTATTGAAATAATTGATTTGATTGATTGATGTATCACCGAAGGATTAAGTAGAGGTGTACCTATAGCAAACTCAAGTTTCAGTAAGTGTTAATAATGTTAATCAGGCACTATGTATGACTCCGTGGTACTATTTCTGTATGAAAACCTCAAATAACATAGCCCGGCCTGGGGTTCCAACCCAGCATGATCAGCACTTCAGCAGTAGGGTTGTAGGACGAAACCTTAAGCAAAAGTAAGTCTAGAATAAAGTAACAAATTTTTATTAATCGGATCAACTTCAATAACTTTGCCAGGGGTTCATAAAATCACTGACAATGCCATTTATTATCAATTACCTTTATTAATCACCCCTCTTGAGGGGGTGTGGAAAGATTTACTCTTCCATAAATTGCAGCAGTTTCATTAGGGGGCGAATTGCCGCGAACACCCCGTTTGAAAGGGGGTTAATGACCGGCGCGTAATGATATTACTTCAGGTACGTGCCTTTCTGTTTAACACAATGTCGGATGGAGCCACTTGCCTTCTTTGTAGAAATTGTTTTTATGGGACCATGTAACTACGTATCAAAGATAAACTATTTTGATTCATTTATGGCAATGCCAATGCTTGTTTTCATAAGCAGAAAAATAGTTTTATTACATCCTTATATTTTGATAAATTTTGTTCAAATTTGAACAAGCATATTTTTTTACTTTTAGCGTGACCCCGCTAGTCAGTCACTGATTTAGCGATTTTTATTTTATCCGTACATTAAAAAGAAAAAAAACAGAACCGTATACTAGTAACCAGTAACGCGTGAAAACATAGATTTAAAATTAAAATCATATACTCAAATTTGTAGTCCCTTAAAGCTGTGTAAAAATTAATTCTTGCAAGTCTATGCAGCCAAAAGATATGGCTGTTTGTGTCGCGAGCTTTACAGCACCCTCGGTGCAACAGTTCGACTCGCATATGGTCGGTTTTTTCTGTATTTTTCTACTGCCACGAGTATTATTCCAGACTGCCACACATCCTGCCGGGGTTGCAAGTTGTTCGAAAGACATACTGCGGCCCCGGTACATAAAGAGTAAAAGGCAAAACCTGTAGTCAATAAAAGTCGAATACTCCCCCCAGTCTCCCCACTCCTCCCTGCGCCTAGAGCTGGGCAAGTTATTTAGATAGGGAAGTTATGTTATGATTTCCTATCCAAAAAAAAACACTGACCACACACTTCACTTCGCTTCTCGCGATCTTCCTCGCGGTACTCCGCCATTCAGTATTCGGCTTGCTATGGATTGCAACATTGTGACAGTGTACGCGTTATGCTTGATGATGAGTGATATTGCTTTTTCTTCCAAATTATAGGCTAGCAATTCAATGAATTTATATTATTATTACTGCTCACCGACAAGCAATGGATCGCTGGGCAGGACGAGCGGCTGGAGGCGCAGCAGGACGTATGACGTGGCCACGCCATATCATCTATTTCTCTCGGGACTCGTCGAGTGTGTGGCAGCGCCACAAGATACTGTTGAAGTAACAAGGAGGACCTAAAACCTGACGATACCATCGTTTTCCTATTCAAGTTTGAAGCAACCTTTTCAGTATTAATTGTCCTTCTGACTGGCTCGCCTGTTGACCTGTCTCACTGGCCGATAATCACGTTATCTTTTGAGAGGGCTCGTTCCGTTAGGGCTGGCCCTGCGCTCCAGCGTGTAACGTACATGTAGGGAGTGTCCGATAGGATCGCGGCAACCCTAGCTATGTTTGTTGATGTTTGAGTTAATAGCGGATTAGAGGTATTAGTGACCTCGGGGATTCCAAATGAGGATTTAGTGTTGAATTAAAATTTCAAAGGAATTGGCCGAATTAATGGTTATTTTCCCTTCGGAGGTAGACTATAAGTGGCGGATTATTAAGTTGAAAAACAGATTGGTGTTCAGTGAGTTAAATTATTAACAATTTAACTTAACATAATATCACGCTTGTAATTTCCGAAGGGTCAGGCAGAGGTGTACGTAATAGTACCCCCACATTTACCCAGTTATGTTTTAAGTGCCATGTAACTCACGACCATTCAGTTACGGTAACCAAACACACACACAAACACCAGAAACTCCATTATCAATTACTAGCTGGCGCCCGCGGCTTCGCCCGCGTTATATCGCAAAAAATACTATCTTATGTGTTATTCCAGACTGTAATCTACCTCTGTGCCAAATTTCATCAAGATCCGTTCAGCCGTTTTGATGTGAAAGAGTAACAAACATCCATACATCCTCACAAACATACGCATTTATAATATTATAAGTAAGATTAATAAGTAGTATTTATTTTGTTCAACTGCCGTACTACTACAAAATGAAAAGTCAGATTCTCATGACGAATCTTCCCAGATCAGTCACATTGTTTAACAGCGGGATCTACAAGGATCAACTGTGTGTGATAAAAACCGGAACTAAAACTACCATGTCGTTGTGTTTTACCGATCTATTTCATATATGTAATATATGTCGCAGAATCAACAAAGAGAAATGATTGAAATCGTTATTTTAGAACAACTCCATCTATTATCGGTTGTCGGAAACGTCAAGCAGTATGTTTGGGTGAGGTCGGTACAAGGTGGCAAGTCTGGTTTGACAGCGGTCAGTTGTCATTTGTGAGCATTAGAGAAATGAGATTGAAGAGACGTTACTTTTTGGATGGACACGAGCGTGAGAGGTCGTTTTGCCAGCCTGTGCTGAACTTACCGCGTTTCTGATTTAAATCTGTATCGATCATTAGCATCTTTAGTTATTTTGTTTTATTGATTTTGTGAAAGGACAATACAAGTGTTAACAAAAGTTTTGCGAGTATGATTTCGTGTCCTCCGCCATGATAATCTCGACCATCCGACGACGAATCTCCGTCATCAGAAGTGGAATGCAATCCAAACGCCACACATGGTGCGAGTGACAGTGCTAACCAAGAAAACTGTAAAGACAATACGTGCGTGTTTGAAAGTGACACAGAAACGGAAAAATGGCGTTTTCTGTTCGAACAGCAAAATAAAAACTTTATGGCTTCGCCTACCAGATTTTGACCCTGAAAAACGGGAAGTGACGGAAACACGGGAACGGCAACAGCAGACATGTGTTATCAATTCTAATAGTCAAGGTGCATCGTTGATGATTGCCTTGAGTCGCGCACTTAAGGGAAAGCTTCGTCATGGTTGTCATCCATATCTTACCCTGGGATGAAATGGAGTGATTTTAAGGAACTGTTTTTAGCCAGGTATGATTATCCAGAGGCTACCGCTTCTTTTCTTGTTAATCTGCATGGAAATAAGCCTAAGGAATAAGAGTGTTTGGCCGCATACGCAGCTACCCTCATGACAACTATTATGTCAAAATGGAACGGCCTCACAACAGAGCAGATTGCCATCGCGACGGTGTTAGCTCACATCGCGAAGAACGATACGCGAGTCCAGCGATTGTCCTTTACTACGGACATCAAAACCCGAAACGACCTACACCGGGAGCTGAAAAAGCTGTTTCGTCTCTGAAGAGGAGCGCCCCGCCAGGTGCTGATGAGCGTGAAGGTCTTGACGCGAAGAGAAACCGCCCCAATGAGCCCTACGCTGAGCCTAAATGTTACAATTGTGAGAAACCAGGACACCGATCGGTGCAATGTCGCACATGAAGAAGAATCGAGATCGACAGTGTTTAGCACTGGCAAGAGTAACCAGGCAACAGGAAAAGCCTGGATCACTTGTTTCAGCTGTCGCGGACAAGGACACTACGCATCCAGCTGCCTTAAGAGGGACGCCAAGGAGGCACGCAGCAGCACGGAAGTCGATCCCGTCAGGAAAAGCGAGTTGATGTGTGCCTTGTGAACGCACCTGCTGGATCCTTAAGACAATTTGGTGAGCAACTCCATTTTTATTATTATTCTGGTGCAGAATGTTCGTTTATCAAAGAATCTTCTGTATGCTGTAAATTTAGTGGGACTTTATGAAAATGTGACATTGACTGGTATCGGACAGACTTCTAAAAGGTCGACTGTACAAATATTGAGGACTAATGAGTTTTAATTACTTTTGTACTTCTTTTCCACGTTTTACCTGACATTTTATTGCGGTATGAAATCATGATTGGCGATTTGACGCGAAGTTTTATCATTTGGTTAAACAGTTCATATGTCGTCAGATAAGAAACGATTTAAGAAAATACGGACTGTTCAGACATATGACGTGATTGTGGATTATAAATTTGAGTTCGACACGATAGACACTGACGAAACGAGACCGACTGACGATGAGGATGTTAGACCTTAAAAGGGGTATAAAAGATGCAAAATGTAGTATGCAAATGACTCGGATTGCTTGAATCCTGGTGCTTACTTAAGGTTGGTGACCTTGGGTGGGCACTTGGGGTCAAGCATGGTGCTAAGTATTGTCTTGAGATTGGGTACCGGATGGAGGTCCCAATGTTGCCGGATGGAGGCAATGTGATGTGTTGAGGTCGGGTACCGGATGGAGGTCCCGGTGTTTTGCCGGATAGAGGCAATGTGATGTGTTGAGGACGGGTACCGGATGGAGGTCCCGTTGGTTGCCGGATGGAGGCAATGTGTTAAATGTGATGAAACTGGTTACCGAAAGAGTATTGCATACTAGATTTGACTAGATTTGACTAGATTTGACTGGATTTGACTGGATTTGACTGGATTTGACTAGATTTGATCGTAAAGTTTCATGAATTGGTTGAAATTGATTAAGAGTGGTGATTTTAATGTTAAGATTTTCTTTATGAGAGTTGATGAGAATCATGCGAATCAGAAAAATGTGTTGAATGTGATGAAACTGGTTACCGAAAGAGTATTTCATACTAGATTTGGCCGTAACGTTTCATGAATTGGTTCAAATTGATTAAGAGTGGTGATTTTAATGTTAAGATTTTCTTTATGAGATTTGATGAGAATCATGTGAATCAGAAAAATTGTGTTGTTTGAATCGTGTGACTTTATTTCTCCTCGTGTTTGTCAGAAAGGCCGAGCGAAGAACGTTTTACTTTCCATGAATTCTTGTTTCAGGTTGCCTATTGTGTAAGTAACCGGATAGAGGTTACGTGTAGTGACCGGATAGAGGTTACGTGGTGATGACCGGATGGAGGTCGTATTGTCTGGTGATTATGACTGGATGGAGGTCATAAGTGTGACGATGGATACGCTTGGAGGTACTTCACACGAGGTCGTGTGACCATCAGGACGGCCGTGTCGCAGAATCAACAAAGAGAAATGATTGAAATCGTTATTTTAGAACAACTCCATCTATTATCGGTTGTCGGAAACGTCAAGCAGTATGTTTGGGTGAGGTCGGTACAAGGTGGCAAGTCTGGTTTGACAGCGGTCAGTTGTCATTTGTGAGCATTAGAGAAATGAGATTGAAGAGACGTTACTTTTTGGATGGACACGAGCGTGAGAGGTCGTTTTGCCAGCCTGTGCTGAACTTACCGCGTTTCTGATTTAAATCTGTATCGATCATTAGCATCTTTAGTTATTTTGTTTTATTGATTTTGTGAAAGGACAATACAAGTGTTAACAAAAGTTTTGCGAGTATGATTTCGTGTCCTCCGCCATGATAATCTCGACCATCCGACGACGAATCTCCGTCATATAGAAGTGTATAGGTTATCGTGTATTTGCCTGAAATATCAGACACAGTATATCTGACATATAAAGTTTGTTATTAGGTAGGGACCTAGTAACAAACTTTATATGTCAGATATACTTTCATTTTGTGACGACGACACATAAAACTGCGGACACTGAATGATCCTACTAAATATTAGAAATTCCAAAGTTTGTAAGGATGTTTGTTACTTTTAAATGCAAAAACTACAAACGGTTTGTATGCAATTCGACACACATATAGTTTATAAGTTTCGCCCCGGCGCGGCGTTTTGTCCTAATAGACCGGGATTAGAAGCAGCCTATGTGTTAATTCAGGGAATAAGCAATTTAGTGAAGGAGTAATAAACATACTCACACATATACAAACTTTTCACAACACCTTTATACTATTAAGTGTGATAGCCTGGTTTCTGGATTTTAGACTCTTGGTATTCAGCTGAATTCGCCCCAACATGGTTAGTAAAAGCTTAAGTCGATGAGTGTGATAACCAGTATTAATATGATACTTTTAAGCCCGTCCAAGCAACGTTATAAGATGGATGATGAAAACATGTCTCTGTGTTGTTGCAGGCGGATGGGCGTCACCAAGCAACCAAAATCCAGTCGTCTCGACCCTCCCCTGAAATCGCCGCAGGTAAACTCAATACTATTCACTTTTATAGTAGGTTATCAGTAAACATTCAGGGGTCGGCTGTGGACATCGGACAGCCGACAGATGCTTCAGAACATAATCTGAAAAAAAGACAATAAAAAATTACAGCATGCCTATGAGAAATATTTGGTTCTTTACGAGTTGCGGGTTGTTCGAAAGAGATACCACTGGCCCTGAACAGAAAGAGGAAAAGGAAGAGCATGGATGGGTTTTAGTCAGTACAAATCTGACACTTCCTCCCGCTCAGCACAGAGAGAGAGAACTTATTTGATGATCCCTATCCCTAAAATAAAGCCATGCTGGTTTCTTTACAATGTTTAGCTTTACCGAAACAAGTGATACATGAGACATTTATATACGACTAGCTTTTGCCCGCGGCTTCGCTCGCGTTAAATTCGGGGTAGCACAGTTCCCCCTTTCCTGATTTACAGGTACCTGTAGTTTTTGTCAAAAACGCCTTATTTATTGTAATAGCAATGCTAAGTTTTCCCTGTCTCCCTCATATCTCATTTTTTTTAAATTATAGCCTATGTCCGTCTCCAGGGTCTCAACTATCTCTGTACCAAAATTCAAAATCGGTTTAGCCATTTAGGCGTGAAGACGTAACAAACAAACAAACAAATTCACTTTCGCTTTTATAATATTACTAGCTGTGCCCAGCGGTTTCACCCGCTGAGGTTTAGAATATATATAAAATAGATGTTGGCCGATTCTCAGACCTACCCAATATATACCCAAAATTTCATAAGAATCGGTCGAGCCGTTTCGGAGGAGTACGGTAACAAACATTGTGACACGGAAATTACGCACATAAATCCGAAAAATCAGTTGGCAAAACCACAACACATTAAACTTTTTAGAAGTCTTAGAACTTAGATAACAAAATAATATGTTATATATAACTATAACTATTGTAACGATGTAGTGTCAATATTATAGTGAGCTAAGTCTAACATAAGGCTGCCTTGCTAACAGTTTGAGTTGTATTCTGAGAAATATACTGTAGCCTGTAGTACCGTAGCCGACAGCTATTAATATATCGAACTTACATTCCCCTTTGCAATTCAGCTCTTAAACTGCTGTCAAAGTCGTTTGTAGCTACTCGTTGTTGCTTACTGTATAACTAACTTGAGGGAATAGCTGCCACTAGAATTCACTCCATCGACGTAAAAGTTTATTAAAGTCCACTGCTGTTGAGCCTGTTTCTTTGGTCTAGTGGACACCAGTGCGACCTTTGAGCATGAGGTCCTAGTTTCGATTCTTGGGTTCGGCTAGTGTTCATGGGTTTTTCCTTCAAGAATTTTCTCATTGGAGTCTAGATTTGTGGACAGTTGATTCCAAAAGGTTAGCCTTCTATAACTTAGGACTTAGAACATAACTGATGAAATATGGTTCTACTATTTGGTAGACTTTAGTTTAACCCTTTAGATATTACAGACGTGATGTTATGTTATGTTATTTCCACAGATTTTTATTTTTCCTTACTTTCACAAACGTTGCTCACGACACTAGGAATTTTATCGAGGTTGCAGGTTGTTCGAAAGAGATACCGCGGCCCCGTAACATAAAGGTCAAAAGAAGGAATATGGATGAGTTTTAGTCAGTAAAAGTCTGACACTCCCCCCGCTACGCCCAGGGCGGGGGAAGTTATTTGATGATGAATGGGACATCCATTCGCAAAAAAAAACAGCAGGAATTTCACCTGCATCGTGTGTGCGCTTACTCACAAACTCACATGCAGAAACAGCCAGACCCGGAACAACTACCTGTAGGCCATACAAATAATTGTTCCGTGTAGGGATCGAACCTGTGACACGCAGCGCAACCACTGTACCAACCGTGCCGCCAAATTAAAAGGACTGATCAAGATCCGTTCAGCCGTTTTGATGTGAAAGAGTAACAAACATCCATACATCCATCCTCACAAACATTCACATGTATAATACGTGGAATTTTCGATAATAAACCGCACAGCCACAAACACAGAATTTTCGATCAAAATGCCAACATTATGTTCAAATACGGGTAATAATCCAAATAAACTGACATCAGTGGTTCAAATGACGCTCAAATGACTGACTGCTTTGATTTGATATTCAGCGGTGGTTTATTCACCACAACTAGTATTCAGCCAATTGGATAATTTATTCAATGATACTGATAATTGACTTGCGATTGGTAAATTATTTATTCAAACGTAGTACGTATTGGAATTGACGGGCCTGTTGGTCTAGTGGTTAGTGGCCCTGACTGCTGAGCCGGAGGTCGTGGGTTCGATTCCCACCCAGGACAAACTTTGTGTGATGAGCATGATTGTTTGTTCTGTGTCTGGGTGTGATTTATCTATAATATGTGTGTATTTATAAATTATATAAGTACTAGCTTTTGCCCGCGGCTTCGCTCGCGTTAAATTCGGTAGCGCCTTATTGATTTGTAATAGCAACGCTAAGTTTTCCCGTTTCTTCCCTCTTTCTCCCTCATATCCCACTCTTTAAAAAAAAATAATAGCCTATGTCCGTCTCCTGGTTCCCAACTATCTCTGTACCAAAATTCATCAAAATCGGTTTAGCCATTAAAGCGTGAAGAGGTAACAAACAAACAAACAAACTCACTTTCGCTTTTATAATATTAGTAAGGAAGGATATCGAAACACTATATTGCGTACCGACCATGCGATTCGAGTGCGAGCCAGT
Organism: Ochropleura plecta; assembly: GCA_905475445.1. Lineage (NCBI taxonomy): Eukaryota > Metazoa > Arthropoda > Insecta > Lepidoptera > Noctuidae > Ochropleura > Ochropleura plecta. The sequence continues at coordinate 20,230,928 of FR997738.1, read as the reverse complement.
ATAGGTATCTACTCTTTGTGATATCGTGACGTATTCTAACTGACCGATTTCTCTGATGTTCGACATAGGTTAAGAATGGTACGATTATACTCACTTAATTCACTTTCTTTTTTAACAATAATAATAATAAATATGTAATAATAATAATATGTTATTAAATAATGGAAGTAATTTATCTTCCCTTGATTAAAAAAATCATCGTAAGTTATCTATCAACCAACCTAGGGATAAATCGCCTTATGATATGAATATAGCGAACTACCACATAAGTTTCGCTATTCACAATATGTACGTTAAGATTACTTAACTACTTAAGATATAACATTGTGCGATATTACCCATGTACGTCAATATATAGTTTCAGAAAATATATGAATGAATATGGAATCCAATATCAAAAATCGATATAAACTTTCGATTCGATATTGTAAAACAGCGATATTACCCACTCCTAGTACCGAAGCGCTCGGCCGATACCCATTCAAATGCGTGTAACGAAACCATAGCGCGATCTATAGTATCGATATTTCGATCCCAACGCCATCTATCGACATATCATATCATAGTGACAACTCGGATTATTTATCCATACTCCGTTCGGGCATTTTCTTTGTATTAAAAGTTTTATTATATTGATATTATTTTTGTCATACCTTTTTACCTTTTATTTACTTTTTCCCGATGAATTAAAACAATAACATGAACCGAACTTACCGAACTCGTGTAACGATCGACACAATTGCGCGATCTATAGTACTAATCAATGATATTATATTAAACAGATATGTTATACAAATACGAAACAAAAGAAAAAACTGTTCCGCGCCGAGCGGCAGCACACATTCACACTTTTTTATTCACACATTACATTTCACTACAAGTAAAAAGGATAGCTTGATAAAACGCAATAAGAAAAAAAGGGACAGCTAGATAACCGCGTCATCCATCCCCCCGCACGTCGGCACCATAGACTAGCCAATTAACTAGGCAGAAGGTACAAACCGCGTATACAGAATTTGTAGCGGGATTTTTGCCTATGCAACGAATAAACACTATTAGAAGACAAAAGGTAGGTGAAAAATAAAACACTTTTTTAAAAGAAAGAAATGTGAAATCAGAGGTTGGAAACCTACGAAGAAAAGACGGTAAATAGTAATAAGTACAGTAATAATATTAAAGTTTGTTTACGAACAATTGCAATCCATAACAAAATACATACGATATGCAATTTACATTTTCTTTTCCTACATAATTATGACATATTTAATTTATAATTAAGTATATCAAACAATATTATAAAGTTATTATAAAGGAAACTAGAACTCCGGAGTAAAGACGACTTTACTGCCTAATATTCGCATCTGTATTTTTATTCTATGACCAGAGTGCACGCATCCTTGTCGTTCTTACGACACCAAAATATTACGAAAATAATTGAAATATATTAATAAATCGAAGTATTTTGCTTACTTACATGTGGTATGAGATCTCTTGTGTTTTATTAATTTTGGCATTATAATTGGTACACTTTCTAAACACACACGAAGGCATTTATTTTATAAATTCGTAAAAACGTACGACTCGAAGCGATGCGTAACGCAGACTAAATGCAATAGATGCCAATTGGGGTCTTTTCGAGTCTTCACGATTGCGCGCTCATAACATATCTGTTTAATATAATACCATTGGTACTAATAGAATTATTATACTCCGTTAGAGCATTTATCATCACCTAAAAGTTGTATTATATTATATTTTTCATAACTTTTTACTATTTATTTACATTTTTCGATGCATTTTCCGATGAATAAAAATGAAACAATAACATGAACCGAAAACGTGTAATGACACCATTGCGCGATCAACGCCATCTACTAACACAGAATTTATGTATAAAAGTGTATATGCAATGGCACCCAGACTGTACAATAAGTTGCCCAAACAAATTAAGGAGTGCAAAAGCCATGAATTTAAAAACCAACTATCACTATTATTGATTGACAAAGTGTATTATTCAGTTAACGAATTTTTTTAATGACAAACTTTAAGAATGTTGACATATTATTTATTTATTCTTGCTTTAATTACTTGTTTTGATATGACTAACGTTTTGTGCATGTATTTTTAATATTGACATCTAGCTGACGTTTTATATAATCTAATGTAATCATTGTTATTGTGTTAATTACGTTTATATGATTTAATTTAATATTTTTGTAAAAATTGTATGCCTAACGGCGGAACATAGATAGTTTCTGACTTCCTTTTTACCATCTATTTTTTACTTGTGTTCACAAAATAAATGAATTTGAATTTGAATCTATCTACGGAGCATAGGAACAGCTCGACATTTATAATACTGAATTGATGCCGACGTTTGACCAATAGATGGCGCTGTATGTCCGGAATAAATTTTATTTTTTATTTTTTGTAATAAAAACTATCCTATGTCCTTTCTCAAGTTCCAAACTATGCCTGTACCAAATTTCACACAAATCGGTTCAGTAGTTTAGGCGTGAAGAAAAGACAGACAGACAGACAGACAGACAGACAGAAAGACAGACAGACAGAGTTACTTTCGCATTTATAATATTAGTTTGGATGTTTATCAGTTGTCTGGTTACCATAACACAAGCTCTGCTTAGCTTGGGATCAGATAGCCGTGTGTGAGTTGTCCCAAGATATTTATTTATTTAATTTAACAAAATTTGTTTTTATTTGTCATTTTTTGTTTTTTTTTGTAGTGGAATAACGTTATTATTCATTTTTGATAGCTGCTTTTGCAAAATCTGAGGAGCTCTTAGGTAAATAATAGCAACCGATCGGGTCGATCTTTAGGTTAAGCCGCGCTTGTCTAGGATGGTCTGTGGATGGGTGACCACCCGTTACATATCGAGTTTCCTCCGTGCTTCGGAAAGCACGTTAAGCCGTTGGTCCCGGCTGTCATTTATAGATCTTTGACAGTCGTTACAGGTAGTCAGAGTTCCGAAAGGCTGACAACCAGTCTTACCAAGGGGTATCGCATTACCCAGTACTAACTGGGTTGTGGAGGTCAGATAGGCAGTCGCTCCATGTAAAATACTGATATTCAGCTACATCCCCCCGACCCCAACATAGTTGGGAAAAGGCTAGGCAGATGATGCTTTTGCAAAATCATAGTTATTTTTGTATATATTTCATCAGCATCACGTTTCCAGTCATATGATACAGATGTTGCCGCTTATTTTATACTATCTGTATTAATTACTAGCTGCGCCTCGTGGTTTCTCTCGTGGTGATAGAATATACAATATATCTTTATGAATTGTAGCCTATGTGTTATTCTGATGTATAAGCTTATAATTGAAAAGTTTCACTAAAATCCATTCAATAGTTTTTGCGTCAAAGGGTAACAAACATCTTTACATCCATACATACTTTCACGTTTATAATATTATAGTAGGAAGTAGGTTTGTTCTGAAATGTTAGCGTCTTATGTCCATCAGCTACCAATGCTATATTCCTACTAACCCTGATTAAATCAACTTCACCACTGTTCCTTGTCACCTATTGTTTGTTTTATTTCTTTAATTTCCAACAGTGGTGTTTGCAGCTATGATTTATCTTTTTGAACTGGCGTTGTGTCCCACAGTGGGCGCCAAAACGTCTTAATGGCGCCCAGATGGGCACAGCTCTCTTTTCAAACGAACCTGACTGCCTACCGTCACCGCTATTTTGTTCAATTTTACTTCAGTGTGAAAGATATGGAGTTATTTAAGACGTAAAGCTCCTTCTTCTTTCCAAGACTGTAGTATAACTGGTAGTTTTACATTCTCAGGATTTTAATTAACTGAAACTGTGTTTTCCTGTGGCAGGTGCAGACGGCAGCATGACAGTAGCTCGCGGCGACGGTTCCCCCGAGCGGCTGGGCGGCGCGCTCCGTCGCCTCCACTACAAGGCAACGAGGCGCGCGCACTCCGCCGCTGCAAGGCATCACAACTCCAGCAGCACCCCGCCAAAGGTAGGTGTAGCATTAGTTGTAACTTGGGCCATTACGAGGTCCTGCATATATGTGTGTGACAAATAAGAATAAGAATAATTTATTAAACCAGTGTTACAACATTTTTCTTAATCTAACATCACTATAAATATCGGTAACAAGTTCTATGTTATTATTAGAAAACTATGGTCCCCAAACTAGGCTGCGCCTGTATCTTGGGGGCCGGAGTTGCGATAACTTTAAATTAAAACATTTATCTTTGTCGATGTGATGATTAGACATTTTGACATTAAGGAAAAATTATATTATAAAATAAAATGAGAAAATAATAATGAAAATAAAATAATTCTAATGTTTAAAAATACTAACATGGTTAATTGGTTGAATCGTTAATTACTGGTAATTAATTTTTGATATTCAAATTTAAATACGATATATACTGGCCCATTTTGTGTGAAACTGTGCCAGTTCATTTATACTGAAACGTTATACATCTAGGAATATACAGGCATGTTGCAGCGGTCATGCCGGATATAGGAACAACTCTATTTCCTCCGCCGGTAATATGCACAGCGATGCATCCTCATTTATTTACCGCTGCGCTACGGAACTCTGAGAAGCTGTACTTAATTAGAGCACTAATTATAACGTACTTTACTATCTACGCATGCTTTCTTAAGTGTGTTTAGATCTTCGGTTCGTTATAATCTTTACTGTTATACGAACAAATGCGTGATTTTGTGAGGATAGATTGTGGATGTTCGTTACTCTTGCACGCAAAAACTACTGAACGGACTTAGATGAAATTGCTCCACAAATAGTTTATAACCTACATTAACACGTAGAATAGTTTATATCCTGGTAGTACGTTCTCGTGGCAACATTACCGATATCTACGGGGGCAAAGCCGTTATTGTTTTTTGCAGTTATTGTTTGTTTCATATGCCTACAGCATTTTTTACTTTGTCTTGGCTTTCTGTTTACAGCCCTCTGTTACTAATAAATGTACATTGTTGTAAAAAAGCGTGGGGTGCATAGTGTCAATAGTTATAAACATTTATTGACAGATGAGTAGAAGGATCATCACTTTGATAATATCATAAAAAGCACTTCAGATGCACCCCACGCTTTTTTACAACAATGTACATTTATTTCTTACTAGCTTTCGCCCGCGGCTTCGCTCGCATTAAATTCGGTATAACACACCAAGCAGACCTGCATATTTTGCTCTTGCGCCTGATTGATTTGCAATAGCAACGCTAAGTTTTCCCTTTTCTTCCCTCGTTCTCCCTCATATCCCACTTTTTTAAAATAAAAATTAGCCTATGTCCGTCTCCTGGTTCCCAACTATCTCTGTACCAAAATTCATCAAAATCGGTTTAGCCATTAAAGCGTGAAGAGGTAACAAACAAACAAACAAACAAACAAACAAACAAACAAACTCACTTTCGCTTTTATAATATCAGTAAGGATTTACACTATTCTTAATCCGAATTTATTAGATTTTATTTTCTAATTTTTAGTTAGTATTTCTATAAAAGCGTGTTTTGTTAGTTTTTTTAAACTATTATTTATTTTTCAATTTTTAGTTAATTTTTTAAAATATAAATTATTTTATCATTACATCAATTTACTACTAAAGTAAGACTGAGTAAATGATGGCTGCTTTTAGATTATATATTCAATAAAGCGTGTTGAAGAACTATAGTACTCAATAATTTCAGTATCGTGTCATAAAAATCAATGATTTTCAAAAAAAACAGAAAATCACTGATGTTTATTCTAAGACAGTGACTAATCAGATAAATGGGGAAATTGGGTGCCTGCTGCCTTCCTTGGATGCGGTAGTCGTTTCTCAGGTTCCCTCTCCGAAAATTTCACCTTCTTAACAGTTGGTGACCTTATCGACTGCAGACCCAAGGTCATGCTGGTAACTAAATTATATGACGCAAAATAAATAGATATTTCTGTCCTGAATATTTTGTTTTGTTGTGAATACGAAGTGTTTTTTGGTAAATCACGGTTATAATTATATTATGGATATTATAAAATGATAACAGAATGCGTATTAGATTTGTCGGGACATATATGTAAGTATAAGCAACAAGACGCAACTACCATATTAGTCTCTATAAGGTTGTGCTGAACTGAGTGCCCGAAAGAGTAAGTCTGGAACTGCACGCATGCGTAGTTCGCGCACTAACTCTGTCTCTCTTACTCGCATGCAAAGGATGCGGAAAGAAATTAATTAATCCTGGCGAATCTAATTAGGATAATCGGATATTTTGATCGGATTATTGCATTGTCATCGATCTTTGACAGGTGTGCAAAGTTTGAATTAAATCTGATCGTTCAAAGTAGGACAAAATCGAGCTCAAAGGGGTCGGTTACAAACATACATACATACAAACATACAAAGGATAATCGGATATTTTGATTGCATTATTGCATTGTCATCGATCTTTGACAGGTGTGCAAAGTTTGAATTAAATCTGATCGTTCAAAGTAGGACAAAATTGAGCTCAAAGGGGTCGGTTACAAACATACATACATACAAACATACAAAGGATAATCGGATATTTTGATCGGATTATTGCATTGTCATCGATCTTTGACAGGTGTGCAAAGTTTGAATTAAATCTGATCGTTCAAAGTAGGACAAAATCGAGCTCAAAGGGGTCGGTTACAAACATACATACATACAAACATACAAAGGATAATCGGATATTTTGATCGGATTATTGCATTGTCATCGATCTTTGACAGGTGTGCAAAGTTTGAATTAAATCTGATCGTTCAAAGTAGGACAAAATTGAGCTCAAAGGGGTCGGTTACAAACATACATACATACAAACATACAAAGGATAATCGGATATTTTAATCGGATTATTGCATTGTCATCGATCTTTGACAGGTGTGCAAAGTTTGAATTAAATCTGATCGTTCAAAGTAGGACAAAATCGAGCTCAAAGGGGTCGGTTACAAACATACATACATACAAACATACAAAGGATAATCGGATATTTTGATCGGATTATTGCATTGTCATCGATCTTTGACAGGTGTGCAAAGTTTGAATTAGATCTGATCGTTCAAAGTAGGACAAAATTGAGCTCAAAGGGGTCGGTTACAAACATACATACACACAAACATACAAAGGATAATCGGATATTTTAATCGGATTATTGCATTGTCATCGATCTTTGACAGGTGTGCAAAGTTTGAATTAAATCTGATCGTTCAAAGTAGGACAAAATCGAGCTCAAAGGGGTCGGTTACAAACATACATACATACAAACATACAAAGGATAATCGGATATTTTGATCGGATTATTGCATTGTCATCGATCATTGACAGGTGTGCAAAGTTTGAATTAAATCTGATCGTTCAAAGTAGGACAAAATCGAGCTCAAAGGGGTCGGTTACAAACATACATACATACAAACATACAGGTGAAGCTAATAAAAGCGTGTTAAAAAGGGACTGTGAACAGTAATATAATCACAGAAAAACAAAATGACAATGAACTTCAACAAAGCTTCTTTTGTCTTCAACGAAAACTCATCTTATATCTTTGTACAGAGATCACATATCAACGCCATGCTTTTGTTACATTCTGACTTCATAAAAATAATCATTACAATACCCACCTGAGGTTCATTCAGGTATAAGTAATCGGATAGACTGACAAATCGTTGTTACCCTTCCAAGCTCGGATAGTTTACAGAACCATCACTTACAATGGCGTTCGGAAACTTTCCGATATTTTTTTGTGCTTTTAAAGAGTCGTCACACTCGATCGAGTTTATTGTGAAAAATATTATCTATTTATGTTTATTGAACTGTCACTAATGAACGTTTTGTGTCAGCTTGGAAAGAGGTCAAAAAATATTAGAAGTTAATAATATTCTCACAAAAAACTTGTAAAAAAACGTTTAATGAAACATTTTTAGTAAAAGATAAAGTAGATACTTAATGAGTGTATTTGTAATTAGTCCTTGGTTTATCACATCGGATCATCGAGATAAGACAGCTTTATTAAAATATTAATAAAATCCTAATTAAGAATCTATTTACAACGCCTCATTAAAGGTAATTTGGCAACTAATTGGAGCCCGATATTTCGTTTTGAATTACTCAAAAACAAAAGATTGAAAACTGATATATTTGAAAAGTAAGGTAATGTAAGAAAGGGCCCAGATGTTTCGTCATCACCTTCAACATTAAAGAAGTAGTATCCTTACTAATATTATAAAAGCGAAAGTGAGTTTGTTTGTTACATCTTCACGCCTTAATGGCTAAACCGACTTTGATAAATTTTGGTACAGAGATAGTTGGGACCCTGGAGACGGACATAGGCTATTTTAAAAAAAGGAGAAAGAGGGAAAACTTAGCTTTGCTATAACAATAAATAAAGCGCAAGGTCAAAAACTACAGGTAGCTAGCTAGTAGGAAAGGGCAAAAGCTAGTACAACATAAGAACCTAGTTGGCATAAAATATATGATACGAGAGGTTTCTCAATCCTACGGAGACGAAGATGTTCAATTTTTTCCTTACTGTAACAAAAATCATCGGATCAGGCGGATTGGAAGGCAGTGTCAGACTTGTACTGACTAAAACCCACCTGATGTTCTTTTGTCCTTTATGTTCCGAGGCCAGGGTATCTCTTTCGAACAACCCGCAACCCTGTCAGGTGGTGGCAAGGTCTGACGTCACTAGACGGTTGGACGGTCTGCTACCCATTGCTCACCGTGCATGACCCGACATCTTGACTTATATTAGCGGGTCCTTCTATGATCGCGGAACTCAAATCAATTCATTTATTTTGCAAACATGGGTAATTAATTTATGGATGTTTAACTCTTTTAAATAACTCGATTGTAGCTTATTGTCATTTTAAAACTACTGGAAGTTAAAATGAAAATATGTACAAATATAAAAAAAACCTTACTTCTTTACTAATATCTATTATAAAAGCGTTAGTGTTAGCGTTGCCATACAACGTGGCAACGCGGCCAGTCTCTTGGGGACGTTGCCAACTGATAGCGTTGAGGACGAATTTTTTGACGCTATTTTTTAATTTATTTGTAAGTTATTTAGTATGTTTAATATTATAAAAGCAAAAGTGAGTTTGTTTGTTTGTTACGTCTTCACGCCTAAATGGCTAAACCGATTTTGATTAATTTTGGTACAGAGATAGTTGGGACCCTGGAGACGGACATAGGCTATTTTTTTTATGAATTTTGGTACAGAGGTAGTTGGGACCCTGGAGACGGACATAGGCTATTTATTTTTAAAAGGGAAAACTTAGCATTACTATTACAATAAATAAGGCGCAAGGGCAAAAACTACAGGCAGCAGGTACCTGTAAATCAGGAAAGGGGAACTGTGTTACCCCGAATTTAACGCGAGCGAAGCCGTGGGCAAAAGCTAGTAAATAAATAAAATCCACTTGCATGGTACACTCACGTGAATAGTCAACCAACAGGTTTAACTATGCAAAAAGTGTGTGTAACTTAAAAATATACACTTTTTTTGTAGATTCACTGATAGCACTAAGCAAAAAATAGTGGTAACAATACCCTGTTTTTACTGATTTTTTTAGCTTAGTAATCATTTAAATAGGTATGAATTTACTGCGAATTTAGATGCAGAGACATTTTATAACGAGCACGAAGTGATTATGAAATTCGCGGGGCATAAGTACCTACTACTACTACTAGCTGTGCCCGGCTGTTTCACCCGCGGCACAGATTATTGTGACGTAGCGTAATATTGTTAAGATTGTTATTTTTGTGAAAGAATGCCTGTGCAAAGTTTCAAGTTAATCCGGCTAAATAATCACGTCCTAACATACAAACTTTATCACCTTGTTTCACCCCTTTAGGGGTTGAATTGTGTTAAATCTACGTCCTAAAAGTAAAATTTGAGACTCCTAAAACTTGTAGTTTCTCAGATTTCGTGATGAGTCAGTGTTTTTCTCTTTATCTGTACCTACCCTGAAGGACAAAACGGAACCCTCGTAGGATCATTTTGTTGTCTGTCTGTATATGAATAACTAGCTTTTGCCCACGGCTTCGCTCGCGTCGCCTTTTTTAGGAAAGTGGAGAGTTGAAAAGAGACAAAAAGTAGCCTATGTCACTCTCCATCCCTTCAACTATTTCCTCTTTAAAAATCACGTCAATTCGTTGCTCCGTTTTGCCGTGAAAGACGGACAAACAAACAGACATACACATACACTTTCCGATTTATATATACCTATATATATATTTATAAGTATGGATATACACAATGTTATAAAGAGTAGTTTATACGTGCAATCCTGAAATCCTTAAACAGTAAAGATTTTACACACAGACAGAAGAATAGATCTTGGTTTGTTTCTAGATTCTTCTAATTTTAAATATGTCTAATAACACAATGCACAGTCATGTCACCACTTTAAATAAAGCCCGAGTTTACATAGCGACTTGAAACATTTTTGTAATTTATCATTCTAAAATCAACTTAACTTTACTAACCTAAACTGGTTATTTGTTTACTTATAATAAAATATCATATTTCTATAGACTTTCAAGTATGAGCCATTTAATTAAATATGTAAGCACGACGTACGTTTTAATAAAATTGCCTAAAAGGTAAGGTAATCCTCTATTTCAGGCTAACAGGCTCCAGCCTAAGACCCAAATTTATTTGGTTTTATAATATTTATTTTCTTTGAACTATCGTATCGAACGTCGACAGCGCGTGTATCGTTCTCTTGTTGCGAACACGTGTAGAGATTGGGAGTACTCCCAAGCAGGAGTCACGTCTCCGTGACTCCTGCTTGAAGTTGCAGCTAATTATTTCTTTTGAAACTGAGAGTCTTTGATCAGTGATGACAGCTCAATCACTGGTAATTTTATTTGTAAAAAAATTTAAGCTAGATTGAGAAAACGCTTGTGTCTTTGTAAGTTTTAAGAAAAAAATTGGTGACATAAAGCTATCTTCGCACTTTTGCAATCCCCTAATGGTGAGACGGAGGTGATCCTAGTTGTTACCCCCCACACCCACACCACATTTTTTATGCGGATGGGAAATTATCAAATAACTAACCCCGCTCTGGGCGGAGCCGGAGTGAGTGTCAGACTTGTACTGACTAAAACCCACCCATGTTCCTTCTATTGCCCTTTATGTTCCGGGGCCGCGGTATCTCTTTCGAACAACCCGGAAACCCGGCCCACATCCCATTCCGCAATCCTCTGCCACCAATTGGAAAATCGGACATCGGATTATCATGCTCATAAAATCCAAAATCCCTATGCAGGCAAATCTAAAACCAAGTGAACAACCAATCCTAATTAATAACCTAGCGACAAGTGAGCGATTATGATCGATGCAAACCCATTAACTACGTGAGCCGATTAGTTTCCCACACCTCCCACCCGGTCACGCACGTGCGAGCTACTGGGAATGTTCCCAACGGTGGGAGGACTTGTTACGACTAGTTTTGGCAAGTTATTATTTGTGAGGTTAGTTGTAACAGGGCGAGAATGTTTATGTCACGAGAAGTTAGTTGTCTTATTGTGTTACAAGAACAATGTAAATTATAATTTGAATGAATTAGGTCAAGACCTATAAATTTTACTTAACACGTATTTTGGATAACAACTATCAAACTACAAGTGCAAAAAATGGATGAATAAATCAAATCACGAGCAATTAAACTAAGAAAACTTTATATCTAGGCCATAATCTAATAGACATGCTCGCAAACTTGAGTATCAATCTTTATGTGATATTGTGTTACTAGACACTTATTCATATCCTCTCGCACAAAAAATGCTATTTGTTTTTATCACACACTTTACCCATTTCAGTAACTTTTGTGATTTGCTTTTCAAACAACGAAATATAACATAACAAACCTGAGCTTTAACGTGCAGAAATATCATTTTGTTCAGGTACCTACTCTTTTGCAAAACGATGCTACCATATTTTTTTTTATCTCAAAACCCACGTCATGATTTATATTAAAATTCCTACCCAATCTGATATGTTTTCGTAAAACTTTCGCGATAAACAGGACTTTAACCTGTGAACGGAACTCCAAGCAAATGTTATGCGAACGAATGAGTGAACGAGAAACGGAGTGAATGTACGAAGTTAAAATATACGAGTAAATACGAGCTGTGCTTTCAAACGGAGTTCGTGTGCCTGGGAAAAACGTTATTTGATACGTATAGGGTTGCCTAAACTGATGGCTTCTATGAAAATATGGCCAGAAGTTTTGTCAGACAGACTACCACTCTTGTCAAGTGTTTGCAATGGAAGTTAATATCAATAATACCTGATTAATAACTTTATTGATAGTAAAGAACTATATTGTTGAATAAAGACGGCCGTTAGACTGAAATGGGATTGGTCGGGTCACGCCAGCCGCATGCTCAAAAAAATGTCAAAATTCTCCTCACGATGGGTGCAGAAAAAAGTGGCGAGTCGACCTAGACACTCCGGGCGTCAAGCGCCGCGAGACCACTCCCGGAAGACTCCCGGCCACCGAAAAGATACGTGTCTGTGAACGGTGGGCAAAGCGTATTTCACCGTCCCGTTTATTAACGACAGGGTGTGTCGAGGGCGCGGTCGTGTTCTAAGCTCGCCTCGAAGAGATGTCAGCAAAGCAGAGGGGCCTGCCAGGGTTGCGGATGTTCGAAATAGATACCGCGGCCCCGGAACATAAAGCCCAAAAGAAGGAAAATGGGTGGCTTTTAGTCAGCAAAAGTCTAACACTCTCCCGCGCCGCCCAGAGCAAAGGAAGTTATTTGATGATTTCCCATCTGTATAAAAAGGTGTGCAAATGACAGTCTGGAAAATTTACCTCTGAAGAGAGATTTATTATAAGACGTGAAAAAACATTGAATAAAGTTATATTAAAGACTTAATAAAACCATGTTTACCTTTGAAATAAAGCTAGAAAATAACAATTTTCTCCGCAGCCCTTCAAGGCTTTCAGTCTGCCAAAGAAACGTCAACTTCAGGTTTCTTTATAAAAACATGACTCATTTCATAATCTAGTTTGTGTGATGAGGTTAGAAAATAACCAGATTCTGTAAAAACAAATAATGTTCACATAAACAGAGGCAAATTGGCAGTAATAACAAACTAATGCACTATGTTATGACTGCGAATCCGCCTCTGTTCTTTTTAACTGTTTTTACATGTCATAGTGTAGCGTTCTTTAGTTTTTAATTAAGTTGTAAAGTTTAAACTTATTGTTTTAAAATATAGAATTCAAAGTCGTATTCGTTTGTTTTTATTTAAAGAAAGGGTAATAAATTGTAAAGCAAATTGTCTTCCAATTTAACTTAGTCCTCCTGACCGTTTTTAGCCACGGCGACTAATCTCAACATAGATTAGCCATCGGCGCGGGAGATACCTCTACCTACCTTACCTCCTCACGATGCCTTACCTCTTCACGCTTTAATGGCTAAACCGATTTTGATGAATTTTGGTACAGAGATAGTTGGGAACCAGGAAACGGACATAGGCTATTTTTACAAAAAAGTGGGATTTGAGGGAGAAAGAGGGAAGAAAAGGAAAAACTTAGCGTTGCTATTACAAATCATTAAGGCGCAAGGGGAACTGTGTTACCCCGAATATAACGCGAGCGAAGCCGCGGGCAAAAGCTAGTACCTAATTAATAAATCCTACACCTGCCGGCGGTAGGCTTACCTCCCTACCACGCAGTATCCAATCAAAAATTCTACTGTATAATACTTAATTAGATAATTCCAGTAACAAATAAAACATCAAGAACCTCGCGATAAATTTCCATGAATGTTCACAAAACAACAACACCAACATTATGTTAATCCATTCATGTACCTTTGTTCATAATTTCGTTAATCCTCTTATACTTGTTTGTTGTGATGCCAGATTATAAATTAAACAACCATGTATAGCATTTAAGGCTCCACACCGTAGCATAATATAGGCTTAGTCTCGTCCGCCGTCACATGGGCCTTTGAACACTTGAAACGGGATATTTACCATGTTTGTTATTTTTATCGAGTTTTCGATCGTCGTTCTAAATATCCACCCGCAATAACTTCAGTTCATCCATGATCGAGTATGGACCAATTTTCAAAATTCTTTTTAAAATCGATAGGATATACTCCCGAAGCTCCTGAATTTTATCTATATATTATATATATTTATTCAGTCATTTATGACTTGTCTAATACATATTTCTTCTAATTTGTATGTACGATTTGTTAAAATCCCTCACGCCCGGTTCCAATAAACAAAAAACGAGTCGTTTTGCTTACGGATAGTAGGATTTTGACATACGTCTTATAGAACTTATGTCAAAATACTACTATCCGTAAGCAAAACGAATCGTTTTTTGTTTGTTCATAAGAACCGCGCGTTAGTAGAATTTGTGTGAGATGCCATCATTCCACAACTAAAAATGCCGAATAAAAATGGAAATCCGGATGTCGGCTTTTGTACACCTCCTACTTCAATTGGTGCCTTTCGTCAGGTCCTTTGGGAGTTGGTAAAGCTGAGCAGTCCTCGTGACTCCGCGCGGTTCATTCGCTAATATCTTTCTAAACCATAGCCACTCACTGATCGATTGCACGGTAATGACGCGTATACGACTGACGAGGCACACCTCAGGGGATGAGACTGCCTTCCGTCTCCATTCAACTATGATTAATTAGTTTACAATGCACCAAGAGGAAGGCCAAAGAAAAGATGATTGGATTGTGAATGAAATGATATGAAGGAGAAAGGAGTAAATGATGCCGTGACGTCTGACAGGGGAGAATGGAAGAAAACGTATTGCGCCGACCTCAAATAGAGTGGGACAAGGGCAGGAAAATGATGAGTTTACAATGGACTGAATGAGTGCGTAATGTCTTGTGTCGTGTCTTTTTTTTTGGGGTGGGAAATCATCAGATAACTTCCCCCTCTCTGGGCGGAGTGGGGGGTGTGTCAAACTTGTACTGACTAAAACCCACCCATGTTCCTTCTATTGCCCTTTTCGTTCCGGGGCCGCGGTATCTTTTTCGACCAACCCGCAACCCCGGCAGGCAGAGGCCCTGGCAGGCCCCTCTGCTTTGCTGACATCTCTTTGAGGCGCGCGTGAAACATTAACGCACCGTCGACTGCCGTCGCCACGGCCTGTCGTCAATAGACGGACGGACGGTGAGCTACCCATTGCTCACCGTCCACAGGCCCGCATCGACGGTGGTCGGGAGTCGTCTCGCGGCGCTTGTGTCGTGTCTTACTGTTGTCTGTGGTGCGAGGCAGTGGCATGCGGCACAAAATGAAAATTCGCAAGTTATGACCCATTTACCATGTTAGTCAAATTATTAGAAGTGCTAAGTACTACTCAGCACTAGGTTCTGCTTAGCTATTCAAAACCACTTAATTGCAATCGAACCGTGAGTATAGTCGAAAAAGTCCTCCAAACGCCATTTACAGATCTGTAATCGGCTAATTTCGACATGTTTGTACAACCGTGTTACGTTATGAAGACGTTAATCATACCGATTAAAAACAAATACCTTGTAAAAATAATATATTTATCACTTTAAACTTTAAAAAAAAATATTTATATTTGCTCCCATTATGTGTCTAACGTACCCTGTTAAACATACCTTGCAATGTTACAAGAAAAGAAACTCCACTCGGATCTGTGATTAGCGTTTCAAACAGTCGTCAAACCGGTAAAACGCTAAACCGTAATCGACAATCGGCACTAGTCCATGTTCTCGTGAACATGGACTAGTGCCGATTGTCGATTACGGTTACGGTTGAATAGCTATGCTGGATTGGACTCCCGGACGGGAAATTGGACGATTTACTTTGGAATCATATCTCTTGAGGTGTTAAGCAGTTTGGTGCAGTATTTGTGGTGTGATATGACTTTGTCTTGTCTTTTGTTTTATAAAATACCTAACAAACGAAATAAAATAACATAGGTGTTAAGCTCCTGACACCCACATGTGTTTGTTTGCAACAAAGACACAGTGAACGTGTCGAGAGTGCATAAAACTCACGCCCTGTGCTTTATGTGCCAGCTTTATGTGACACACCTCGTTTACTTCCACGTAATGTAGTTAACGTAATGTTGCATGTAACACTATGATAGTAATGTTTATTATACCTGAAACTTTCGATAAAATACTATGACTTATACGCTTGTGTTAAAATTTATGATACCTAAATACCTTACCAGGCTAGTCAGACACAGTTGAAACTTCTATGAATGTTTTCGAATAAAATTAAAAAACTTTGATAAAAAACAAAAATTTCATTAAATAAGTTAAATCCGAGTTGAAATCCTTACTAAGAAAAAAATAACTGTATCTGACGGGCCTAGTTACACTTAATTAGTATTCAATTATTCTACTTACTAATGCTCTTCAACCATTTTTAGGAGAACTAAATTCTCTCGCGAATCCCATAGTTCGTTCCGCTACTATTAAAATTAGTCTGAGAAAGGGCCGAGGTATATGATATACGTAATTAATCAGACATTCGGTTCAAAGATTCATCGTCGAACACAATTAACTGCTCACGCAACCGTGAGACACACAATATTAGCTTAGCTTTTTTTCTTTGCTTTGTTAAGACTTTAGTTTTTTTTTTTGCACATAAGTTTTCTTTTCTGTAGTGTTAGGTTAGATTAGGTCTACTCGTGGCACGTACCAAATAAACATGTTTTCTTGTCATGTCACATAGGCCTTTATTACTTATAAAACGTCGAGAAAAGGTGCACGGTTCGGGTTGGTCGTTTCCTATGGAGAAGAACCGCCCAGAAACTCCATGGGTACTCTTTTAAAACCATTTAGTTTTACAATGTTGTTATTACAGCGTTAGAACTTAAGTATGAGAGGACAGCGTAGGCCCGGCAATAAGTCATTGCTTACTTTATAAAACGTAAAATAAATAACAAAACAAAAAGCTAATAACAAAAGTTAACAAGCGTCAATAATCTACAAGGCCTTGCTTTTCTTTCTTTCTTTCTCTCTCTCTCTCTAGGACTTGAATGAGTGTCCAGTTCGCTAGTCTGACAAAATCGGAGTCATCGATTAGAGTAGATGAGTACAACAATCCACCAAAAGTCTTAGTTCACCACTTCCTTGGAGGTAAAAAGTGGCGCAGCAACCACCCCAGAAATAAATAAGTTATCAAACCTAATTTAAAGCAAGTTGGCTCGAGTTCAGGCTCCAATTGCACCGGTCCCAAGTTTACTGGACTAGCCTCAGACGGCCGTCCCGCTATCTTCACGGCGTAAATTATGCAGATGTCGTGAAAAGCATTAACATTTCAGTGGTCGCTTAAATAGGCATAATTTGAAGGCAGAATTTTTAAAATGGCTTGTTCACTTTAAAAGCTAAGAAGATATTAACTGATTAGGTAAGTCCTTCTTTTCATAATTTAGGTATAGTTATTATAAAGAGTCCCTCAGAATTTTTCGCTCACTAAACTGTAAAATTTGTAACCTTTTTTTTGTTTTGAAACTTAATTTTTTTCTAGTTGTAATTCAATATTTTTGACATATTCTTATCAAAACTTTTGAAGTTTCAAATGACCGTCTGGCTCTATACTTGTTATCTAAATATATCTTATGGCCCGTGACTAATCTCAGAATAAACTTATATTTTCACTGCATTTCAGTGGCATTGTGTTTAAAAGTTTCACAAATATGTACTTACTTTGTATCGACAATGTTGCAACATCACAAACGCATAAAAAGGCCTTAGTAGTGGCTTTATAGTTAGTAACAAAAGCATCAGCAATAACGATTTCAATACACAATACTCTTTGTCTGTCAATCTGTCCCCGGTGGGCGCCACATCCGCCGCCGACTGACGCCGTAATGAGCATGACGGCACATCCGGGCCGCATCCGCTGCAATATCCGTTAAATTCACCGGATCCTACAGTATTAATAGTTCTGTAGTGCTTTTATTATGAAGAGGGGTGGAAGTTGTCTTCAATAGTAGGTAGGTACCTGATTCTCTTTTCGAATCGATGACTCAGATCTCGTTCGAAGTACGCCCCGATCTGGACACTGGACAGTCCTGTGCCTCATGCAAAATCTAGGTAGAGAGTGGAATTAGCAGGATTACCTATATCTGTGTGATGCCACCTGCTGTGATCCACTCTTTTTTGCTTTGACCACGGTCACACATTACAAGCTCGTTTAGGTATACGTTTCTTCATAACCTCTTATTTTACTGACAACAACCATGTCCTCTCTTATGGTCCTTATGTTTCGGGGCAATGGTATCTCTTTTGAACAACCCGCACCCCTGGCAAGCGGTGGCCCTGGCAGGCTCCTCTACTTCACAACCCTCCGAATTAATTAAAAAATCTGTGCAAGAAGTATTCTCACATCAAAATACTTAGTCTGCATTACTTACGGGACGATAGGAACAGATAAGGCAGGCTTCCAATTATATGAGAGAGTACCCTTTCGTCAAGTGCTCTCCAGCCAAAGGTAGGCGAAATATATTTGTGAAGTGTCCTTGTACGGTTGGCCAGTGTTTTATTTAAATATTATGGATGTCGGTGAAGTTATCTATGTTTTTTTCTTGTAGAACGTAGAATGAAGAGGGGCCTGTGGCTGAATGAGGACATTTGGTCGATCAGGTTAAGTCTCGTTTGCCTTAATTGTTTCGTGGATGGGTGGCATCCATAACATACAGAGATGCCTTCGTGCCTCGGAAAATTAAATCGATGGTCCCAGCTGTCAATTGTGGGTCTGTGACAATCACCGGGTAGAAGTACTGGCAACCAGTCTTACCAAAGGGTATCGTATTGCCTTCAACTAACTGCGTGGTGGAGGTCAGATAGGCTGTTGCTCCATGTAAAAATACTGATATTCAGCTGCCTCCAGGTAGACTGGAAGCAGACCTCATCATAATAGGGAAAAGTTAGGCAGATGAAGACTCGTAGAAGGATTTAGAGTTTTTTTTTACTTTTGTAATATGTTAATTAATGTGTTTATCTACGGACTAAAGGCACTGCACTGTGGTCCACGGTGCGTTGCCTGGTCAATATCCTAATTGACCTGTATACAGTCAACATCGTTTATTAAATTTATCTAAATTTATGTAATTTATTATCAGTAATTTTATCCACGTAATATTCATATTAAAATGTAATCTCTAGAAATGTGACATTTATATAATTGAGTATAACAACTAGAGTAATTTATATCTACTTGCATTACAGCTATCTTTTGAATAAGAGCCCATTAAGAGATAGTGGCAGTGTCGGGGGGGGGGGAGGGGAGGGGTCACTACCCTTGCTCTTATTTAGTTACGGTCGTAAATATTTACTTTTAGATTTATGGATAAGCATTAACTCTATCATTAGTCTGACATGATAAATTTAAGTTCTAGCATAAAATTAGTCGGTCTAAAATACTTTAAACAGAGTTCTAATTGCAGTTATATCTTTTTGCTTTATACACAGGGTGTAAAATAATATACGCAACAGTTATCGTAGGGTATCTCAGACCGTGATAACAACTTTTTCATAGTCTGGGATCAGCTGGTCCTGTTTAAAGTCCATTTTGATAGTATATTTCAAGAACTTTTAGAAGAAAAGGAGTCCAGTTTTCGAAAAGGATTTATTACAAATCTTAACACGAAAATATTAGAAAATCTAGAGTTACAGCCTTTTTTATTGATGTTTTATGAAAGTCGGGGCATTACTAAGAAATCTATGGATCAGGACTTAAGTGTGGGCTTACAGTAGATCGGTACCCTTTGTACACAAAGCTCAATTCGAAGAAATAACAAAACCCCACACAGCCGAGCAAGTACGATTGTTAGAGCCGCAGATAAGCCGCGAGTTGACCCGCCACCGCTACCCAAGGAAACTCTTTACCCTTCCCGGCGGTGGACAAAGAGGAGTTACGGATGGAGTGACAATGTGCACTATGTAATCGAACACAAATATTTATGTGTGTAATGAAAATTTATTATGCAGACCGACCATGCGACCCCAATATTGTTTAGTGTAAGCTAGGCAGATAATGCTGAAACCAAAAATTAATAAAATATCCTATTTCTTCTTTGTAAACCTGGATTCCATATCAGCGAGTAGGAATCATTATCACATCCTGAAAGCATAATGAAAGCATTTAATCGCATGTTACTTTGCTAGACGCACCTCAATGCAGATTTTGTATGTCTAACATTGCTACTCCATTCACTATTTAATGGGTATTGTATTACCCAGTAACTAAACATAAATAACAGATATTCCCAGATATTGATAAACAGTTACTCCCAGTCAAATACTAATATTCAGCTGTGTCTAGTTACACTGTAAATCGACTCCAACATATTTTGGGTAACAACTAGGCACACTTAGCGACACTCCATTCGCTATCTCCGCGTTGTCAGTTGTAGAACCTTCTTTAGTAACGTTTTCCCTAACATTGTGATAAGGAAACATACACCCACGTGTCGGACGTGACGCGTGGAGTTGCCTTTATTTTTTTGCCCTTTTCCCTTACAAAAACTCACGTTTTTTTGTGGAATAAAATTTTGTTAAAAAGTAGATAATGCAAAAGGTAGAATAATATTTGTTTCCACAATGAGTGTTAAAATGTAGAATAAAGTCATGCTTACATTTAGATACATACAGAAACGGTAAACTGAGTTTTAATAGTACGTCTTGTTACAGGTGAGAAACCTGAGAAATTCAATAATTCGAAAAACAGTAGTGCATTTTGATGGAAGTGAGGTAGGTTTAACACCCGAGCCGCTAGGAGGATGTTATGAAGCCGAGAATAGAAGTGACAATTCTCACGACTAAATTAAAGAACAAAACTTACTTTTGTCATTAATCATTATGATACTATGATTTAATTAATATATTTCCCTGCGCTTTGTCTTCTCAGGCTGGAGGACAAACAAAGGTATGACACCGCTGAACAACCTAATATTAAAAATAAGAAATTCAAATACTTTTGAATTTAGAACTCAAATAAATATCAATTTATTGTTATAAACAAATTCATTTATAAATAATCATGTTTATTTATGATATTACTAGCTTTCGCCCGCGGCTTCGCTCGCGTTAAATTCGGTATAACACACCAAGCAGACCTGCAGTTTTTGCTCTTGCGCCTGATTGATTTGTAATAGCAACGCTAAGTTTTCCCTTTTCTTCCCTCGTTCTCCCTCATATCCCACTCTTTTTTAATAAAAATTATGCCTATGTCCGTCTCCTGGTTCCCAACTATCTCTGTACCAAAATTCATCAAAATCGGTTCAGCCAATAAAGCGTGAAGAGGTAACAAACAAACAAACAAACTCACTTTCGCTTTTATAATATTAAGTATGGATGTCGATAAACACATTTTATATTAAATATGAAGGCCTTTAAAATATGCACGACTATGTTCTTAAAAAAAACCCGCTGACTATCAGGATTTGAAAATTTCATGTTTATTGTGGCAAAAAAGCCCTTGTTACGAAAAAGAAGAAAAAGCACGTGTGTGGAATACATAGCATATTGAACCTTATCTTGGTACAATAAAAGGCAGTTTGCGGGTAAGTGAATTGAAAACACATTTCTCAACCCACAAAACGGAAGAAACTCTTCCAAAGCTCGTAACCGCATCAGTCAAGCTTACGACGCGACCAACTTACAGTCCAAAGCACCTTTAATTAAAATACATTACCTATGCTATCTCACCGTCATCACAATATTCCCATCCTGTGTGACTTGAAGCAGAATACCTCGCTTAAGTTGTACTTTGACAATAGAGAACTGATCACTCAAGTGTCCGTCTGTTGCTAGGTAACGGGAGGCTAGGCCTTTGTTAAGAGGCAGAATAGATGACGGTCCGATGGAGACGAATCATGTTTCAGCTTAGATGATTTTAAGGAAAGGCGCTATAGATTCTGAGATGTTAGTGCAATATAATAGACTAGCTTTTGCCCGCGGCTTCGCTCGCATTAAATTCGGGGTAACGCAGTTCCCCTTTCCTGTTTTACAGGTATCTGCTACCTGTAGATTTTGCCCTTGCGCCTAATTAATTGTAATAGAAAAACTAAGTTTTCCCCTTTCTTCCCTCTTTCTCCGTCATAAC
Source organism: Ochropleura plecta (assembly GCA_905475445.1). NCBI lineage: Eukaryota > Metazoa > Arthropoda > Insecta > Lepidoptera > Noctuidae > Ochropleura > Ochropleura plecta. The sequence goes on along the minus strand of FR997738.1, from coordinate 20,208,836 downwards.
TCAATCTTTTTTTAAAAAAATGTCCGTCTCAAGGGTCGCAACTATCTCTGTACCAAAATTCATCAAAATCAGTTTAGCCATTTAGGCGTAAAGATGTAACAAACAAACTCACTTTCGATTTTATAATCCTTACTAATATTGGTGAGTTACACGGTTATATTACACGGTGAGTGCGTGAGTGTGTGTAATAGTGAGAGTGTATGTTAGGTATTACGTTTAGGATTGTTTATACAGTTTTTGATAGCCCGCGTGTAGGTACAGTTTAAAGTTTTATTAAAGTTCACGATTTGAGTTTCGGTTAGCCACGAAACAATGCCTTTTTTGCAGATGGGAAATCATCAAATAACTTCCCCCGCTCTGGGTGAAGTGGGGGGAGTGTCAGACTTGTACTAACTAAAACACACCCATGTTCCTTCTATTGCCCTTTACGTTCCGAGGCCGCGGTATCTCTTTCGAACAACCCGCAACCCCGGACGAAACAATGCCTTGGGATCGGAAGAAGCCAGTTCAACTTCTACCACTAACGAATTCGCGACTATACTAGAACACAAGGCAGTTTACCTTTCCATACCACCTCATAATGATAGCGGAAACTGACCTTTTGCATTCATCGCGTCTGTAACCTTGTCGAACTAAAGGGCCTGCTACACTGGGCTGCATTCACCCATTTAGTAATAATAAATTTCAGGTGACATACATCCATAGATAAATACCTAAACATAATTATACATGCTATAAATAACCTTTGCGTTAACATATAAAACTGAAAACTATGCCAGTACTTCACTGGCACGATGTTTTCTTGTGTTCCTGTGGAATGTTTCCGAAAGCGACGGAACACAACGTCATGCGGCTATTTAGTGCGGTCTAATTGGCTATTTTAAATACGACAAAAACATGTTTTTTTTGTATCGGAGCCCCCTTAAATATTATAATAATTTATTCTGTTTTTTAGTATTTTTTGTTATGTCAACTGTCTGTGTGTCACGATTTATGAGATACAGCTTGGTGACAGACGGACTGCGGAGTCTTAAGGGTCTCGTTTTACCCTTTGGGTACGGAACCCTGAAAACAGTGATCAAATAATATAAGATCTGACAGAGTCAAATATTGGGAGGGACTTTGGGTACACTAATACAAATAAAGTGTCCAAAGTCCTCATTGTTCCCATGTGTGCTAATAACATTATTCGGAGTCAAAATATCTGGTTAAACGGCATGTTTTTGTTAAGAACTACTTCAGATCAAAATTTTAGATTTACAAAAATGGTTCTTAAAATAATTCTCTTGATATATCGCGATTCTAAAAGTCTGAATGTAGTCAACTTTTAAGACTGCACACTAAACTGAATTGAGAAACTCAATTAGTCTGCAGAAATAATTTACGAGTAAATACTAGAAATTGTGATAGCGGCAGGCGTTTGGGAGTGTCAGACTTGTACGGTCTAAAACCCATCCATGTTCCATCATGTACCCTTTGTGTTCCGGGGCCACGGTATCTCTTCAGAACAACCTGCATCCCCAGCAGACAGTGGCCCTGACGAGGCCTTAGCTTTGCTAACATCTCTTTGAGGCGCGTGTGGGACACGAAGACGCCGTCAACACGGCTTGTAGTCACTAGACTAACGGACGGTGACTAGCGGCTGAGAGGTGTTGAGAATGTTTGTTTCCACTACCTCCTGCACTAGCATGACTGCTTTGCAGGAGGTGAGTTGAAACAATTCCCTCTCACTCCGTGCCGGAAACGAGAGGTCGCCGCCTAGTGTGTACACCTCTACTTTCATTCGCTGTCAGTTGTGACTGGTCATCTCTCAGTTACCATGGCTTATTAAAATGTATTATTTTTTGCATTTCTTATTGTTTTACTATGGACACTTTTAATGTGCACGTCTTGCTACATCGTTCTCACATAGTTTACCACTTTAACACGAATGATGTAACCGAGGTTTTGTAACAATATTATGATTTAAAAAAGTGTCCATGGAGTTTCTTGCACATTCTTCTCCATAGAGATCAACGCTACTTTCTTAGTTATTATGCCTTCTGACTGACTGTAGCTTCATTATTTAGTGATGTCAATATTTCGACATTTCAAAAGTGCCTCTAACTAGCCTACTTGATATAAATGATTTTGATTTGATTCAGCCATATTTAAAATCAATAAAATCAGTCTATTGACGTTCCTCCAATCAAGAGATACTCCACAGTTAACTAAGCTGTTTAGACGACTAAATCCAGCCAGCTGTAGTATGCCCTTATGTGATAAAGGTCATCGGAGGTCGGAACTGTCGGCATTAGCGGAAGTGGGTCAAGTGACCTGTCTGCGCCGCTTTGAACCCGCGCCATGCTCTGATTAGCAGCGAATGGGATGTTTATCAATACCATGTACAATGGACCCGAGGGAAATTGTTCTCAGTTTAATAAGGGGGTGATTATACCGGTGGGTTTCAGCTTGTTGTGTTTTATCTGTTGTTAAGCTTATTATGTTACAGCAGGATTATCTAATACTAGCTTTTACACGCGGCTTCGCTCGCGTTAAATTCGGGGTAACACAGTGATTTGCAGGTATTTTTCGTTGGTAACAAAGAGTGTGTGTACCGATTTTTAGTTTCCTACCTCGAAAACTGCGAAAAGTCCCATATAAAATTTCATGTTTGCCTGAACTGGGTCCATTTTCGCAGCCGTGAGTCACAGTGTTGTTGTTGATATTATTGTTTAGTTTTTTTTTCTTTAACTGTTTAGGGTACTGTGTGCATTTGTGGCATCATGTATTTAATTTCTTTCTTTCACCCTCTGTCCAGCTCTCTCCGATATTAAGTGAAGGTATTGCACCTACCTAATTTAAACACCAGTACATAATGTATTACTGATATTAGTGCTGAAAAAAACTACTATTTCATCACAAACATCTTCATTATTCAAAAAACGTATCTAAGGGACAAAAATATTAAATAACTTACAGAAAAGGCGCTGTAAAAAATGTTAACTAAAACATATCAATCGAGACCCTAATCTGCCAACTGCGAAATTCGAGTGATGTGTTTTGCTACGCACCTCGCACTAATCGAATCACGCCTCGTTTACTCGAAATGCTTCACTAGTTTAAAGGGCTATACAAAATAAGTTTGGTATCCATATGAGAATATTAATACGTCATCATCATTTTCCTGCCCTTGTCCCATTCTATTTGGGGTCAGCGCAACACATTATCTTCTTCCATTCTCCCCTGTCAGACGTCACGGCATCATTCGCTCCTTTCTCCTTCATATAATTCCTTACACAATCCATCCATCTTTTCTTTGGCCTTCCTCTCGCTCTCCGTCCATCAACATTCAGATCCATTACTCTTTTAGTCACATGTGCTTCATGAGAATATTAATACGTAATCAGCCTATAATGTTTCCACTAAAGTTGAGCTGCAGGCCTCCTCACTGATATGAATACCACTAGGTGGACCCAGAGCGGGATGCGTGTTGGGTGTCACATGTCTTGAATTGGTTCTAGCGGTTGAAAGACAGCGTTCTAAAATTTGACTGGCGCAGTATTGAGCGAATGGCGACGCTACGGGGTTTAAATGTTTATAAACGCACCCACGAGAAATTCCTAGTGTGGGGATGAAAAAGATCTTTTGCTACAGTTCAATAGTGATCAAATAAATAACAGAACTACTAAAAGACTAGGAAGTGGCGAAGGGCAGGGCGTTTTGTGGGACTTTTTCTTGTAATGTGACGTTCAAAAAGTGCTGATTATCAGCCTAATTTGAATAAATGACTTTTGATTTTTGACTCAAGTCGATCCCACGGTTTCAACCCTCGTAAGTTGTAGCCGCGGTTACCATTGCTCGGGCTAGTCAGCCCAGGGCAATGGCTGATGCAAACAGCTGACGGCAGGCCGTACCCTGGATAGTTTCAAAAGAAACGCGCCGCTTTATCTAAAAACAGCATGCAATTCAGCCATTTTTAAAACCGTTACCATCAGTATTTTTTTTTCAAGATAAATGTTACCCCACACTAGGAATTTCTCCTGTATCGTAGGTGCATTTACAAACATTTTAATTCACATACACAAACAGCCAGACTCGAAACAACTACCTGTAGGTCATACAAATATTTGTTTCGTGCAGGGATCGAAACCGCAGCAGTCGATCGCTCAACCACTGCCCCAACCACGTCGTCTATGACGTTGTCAGTGACGTTCTTCCAAGAGGGAGGTAAAGTTAAACTAATTGAATAGGAGCCTCTATTTGATTAGAAGTACTATCACACAACAGTTCATTGCTTCTAAAGCGATCGTTTTAAAACCAATAAAAATGAAGATGAGGCGACCGGATAAATGGCGGCTAAATGTGATAGAACCGAGATAGGGTGAAATGTCAGAGGGAAGCGGCGGCGGTGGAGTGAATGAAAACGATGTTACGGCATTAAACCACGGCATTACTACCTTCTAATAGATGTTTTAATCATATTTATGGTTATTTTATTGGGTGCTGCCTTTCATTCGAGGATTCGTTAGGTTTTTATTGCTTTTTGATGTAATAAAGATTATTTTCAGTAAATGTCAGGCGTGAAATTTATTTTAGGCGTCGGCCGGCACCTTGTTTTAGCTTCGGTTATTTGAAAGGGTCGAGAGCTTTAATGGTTAATGTTGCTGGACACTCACTGAAATAGATTTAAATAATTCTCTACATTACTCAATGAAGAATGTTAACTAATTTTGATTATTAGCAGTCCATTTTCTCCGTCAAAAATAAAAAATACTAATGAAAGAATTACTTATATATGCCAATTAGTTTCCGATTTAGAAGTAAAACAAGACGCGGGTTGCCGGTTACGATGTGACGTCATCACACAACATGCTCAGTCTGGCTCATTCAGTCCGCTCGTGGTCGCGCGCCCAACCTTACCGTTGAAATTATAACTAAATACTTTAAAAAAGTCCAATCTTAATACTAGGAAATCATGTGTTGTACCTAAATGTAAAAATACAACGCGCGGCGCATTGTGAAATGACGTCACAAGCGGTCACGTGACTGTTAGCGGGCTCGATATTTTTCGAAACTTTAAATGCCTATAGAATCAAAACTACTAGGTTTTTTTTACTACAACAAAAACTAGTGTGTTTGTCACAGGCTTTTCTGACACAACATTTCAAGCGATTTGGCATACCTAGTAACATTCTCCATTATGGTTTGCACTTCGGCAATTGTCGCTAAGCTATAAATAACTATGTTATTTGCTCGCTTAAGAGTACTTTTGCGTATCACAGAAGTGCTCTTTTACGCTATTTTGATTGCGTGTATGAGGATGTTTTATTATTAACCGTTAATGACCTAATGCTGGGCAAAGGCCTAAGAATATAGAGCTTTATGAAGCGGCCTGGATAGGCCATTTCAATTAGGCATTGTAACATGTCAATAAATATGACAACTGGTTTTAACAATACTATTAATCATGATTGCTTGACATGCATGACAGTGCTCGCGTGGTTGATTGTCAAACTGCTTCTCACGGTGTAGACGGCTACACCTGAGAACGACGTAGGCTGGACTTACTTTAATACGTTTTTAAAAAACGTTGCCCCACACTAAGAATTTCTCCTGTATCGTGAGTGCGTTTACAAACATTTAAAGTCACATACACTAACAGCCAGACCCGAAACGACTATCTGCAGGTCATACTAAATTATTTGTTCCGTGCGGGAATCGAACACGCGACACGCAGCGCAGCAGTCGATGGGTCAACCACTGCGCTAACCGTGCCGTCAAACGCACTCTAAACTAATAATACTATAAAGAACTTCTCGTAAAGAACCTGGTCATTCTTCCAGTCCTTTCCCTAGTATCGAAATGACTAGCTTGTAAAAAAACATGATATCATAAACTCTTCTGTAACTTGTGTTTGCTCTTCATAACAAAGGCACAAATAAAAACCCTCCTCAATGTATTACAATACAAATTTTCTTACTACAACACCAAACCCAAACTTCGTTTAAACTATCGAACTATTTCACATCACGCGTATAGTCCCACGCCACGCGTAGTACCCTCCTAGGGTCACGGGAGGTCATGCTTCGTTCAGTATCTAGGTCAAGTGGCTGTCTGCGTCTGGACCTCAGCTGAGATGTGGAATCAATACCAGTAGGATCCGCGTGGTGAGCTGTGATGAGGTTGTGAGTGGTGATGGTAGCTAGAATTAGATGTCGTGAATTGGAAAGAGATTGAAGAAGTATCCTTATTCCATTTATGTAGGCTATCAAAATAAACGTCGTGGAAAAAGTAAGACAAACACACAGATTTTTCTTGTCACATTTGAAACACCTTTTTATATGAGCTTCACCGGTAACTATATAAAAAAATCGTTTTTATTTCTGAACAGGTAAAAAATTGTCTTTATTTTAAATTAGGCTGTTTATCAAGGTCATACCTTTGCTTCTTCTTCAGTGTGAAAAAGAAATTAAATACACACAGTACCTACACAGTTTCATTTTGATTAATGACAAATGTACATTTTGTTCTGTTATTTAATTTCTCCGTAAGTTTATGTGTGATGCGTGAGAATTTGTCACTGCTGTTCTCGGCTCCATAACACCCGCCTAACGGCTCGGTCGTTAAATCTACCTCGGATGTAATGACAAAGTTTCCTCAATTGAATTAAAATGCACTATTAAACGTCAATGTTCGGTCCACTCTGTATTTGAACTTCTGATCAAAGTAGTGACGTAACTAAAATCTTCTACAGCTGACAAACTACAAAACTAATCGTTCTTGATCTATGAACCCCTTCAGGGATTAGATGATTATTTAAATCTACGTCAAACAGTTAAAACCTCCCGAGTCATGTCTTCAGGGGAACAGTTAAGTATTCGCTATGTATAAGCTTATGGGGCTTATAGAGGCAGCTATAGACTTCCTCTTATCTTCATATCCCCTCGACATAATCCCTTAACGACTTCTTGAAGCGACGGGGTGACCTTTCCGTGGATCGAAACCGTACTTGAGTGTGGTAGGCGTGATTAATATGATACTAGAACATTGATATAGAGGGTGTAAGTACCCTTAACGAAGCCTTGAGAGCACGTGTTTAAACCGTCCTTGCGGTATTTTATTTTGATCTAAACCGGGGAACCTTTTAGTTTCCGAGATATTGGGGGTGTAAGTTCCAATTGATTCGCATCCATCAGTCCAATGTTTAGGGTGCGTAACATTTTTCGTTGTTTACAAAAAGTTACAAAAAGTCGTTTTACAGTTATATTTTTTTACCACCTTCAAAAAAAGGTACAATTTCTCCGTCGGTTGTGGGCCGATTTTTTTAAGTATCGTGGACCTCCACGTTTCAAAAATACGAAAATATAATAATATATAATATCTATATTTCTTGGGTAAACCGCTGTTTGATCTTCTCCTCGAACGATCTCCAGGCAATCAGTGTTTGTGTGAATTTCTCAGTATTTAAAAAAGGTTTGTATTGTGGCAAAATCATCCGTCACAGAACATATTCAACATCAATAACGAAATGTTGTGTTTTTACAACCAGGCCATAGTGTTCCCACAGCTGGGACTCAGGCCTATTCTCTATGACCACGCGGGCCCGTTTAGGCTATCTATGGCATAATCCGGTTTCCTCACTATGTTTGTTTTTCACCATTTTTAAGACCAGTGGTGATGAAATAAAAAGATGCATTATAACCCCTGTCCAGGTTTGAAGCCACTACCGAAAACTTGGAAACAGTACCATAAAGCAACACTGCTGCTTATGCCTTCTGAAACAACCGTGAAGAATGAAGACTGAATCCTTACTTAATATAATATTATAAAAGCGTAAGTGGGTTTGTTTGTTTGTTACATCTTCACGCCTAAATGGCCAAACCGATTTTGATGAAATAGTGAGAAAAGGTTCCCACAAAAGGGGAGAGAAAGTTTTTTTTTTTCAGCCCAAAGTAACTATGCCACGCAGACGAAGTAGCGGGCGGAAACTAAGTAGATATTATATAAAACTACGTACGCATAATTACTAAGAGATATAACAAATTTGCTCAACCATTAAAGCACAAATCTAACGTATCTCTGAAAGCTGTTGCAATAATGTCGCTATTACTGGCAACACTCCAGCGCCTCCCGAAGCGATGATCAATCGCGCGCGGTCGTTGACCCCGCATCGATCCCGCTAACTAGGTCACTCGGCTGAGCGTAGCTCTTCTATAGGAGGCACTAGGAAGTCGAGTCTAAAATACTAAGTTCGTTCAAAATTCGTAATATTCACATCTAAGTTTGAAGATTAATGATGATAGAATGGAGAATGTTACTAGGTATGCCAAATCGCTTGAAATGTTGTCTCAGTAAAGCCTGTGTAGTAAAAAAAAACCTAGTAGTTTTGATTTTATAGGTATTCAAGTTTTCGAAAAATATCGAGCCCGCTAACAGTCACGTGACCGCATGTGACGTCATTTCACAATGCGCCGCGCGTTGTATTTTTACATTTAGGCACAACACATGATTTCCTAGTATTTAGATTGAACTTTTTTGAAAGTATTTAGTTATAATTTCAACGGTAAGGGCGCGCGACCACGAGCGGACTGAATGAGCCAGACTGAGCATGTTGTGTGATGACGTCACATCGTAACCGGCAGCCCGCGTCTTGTTTTACTTCTAAATCGGAAACTAATTGACATATATAAGTGATTCTTTCACTAGTATTTTTTATTTTTGACAGAGAATATGGACTGCTAATAATCAAAATTAGTTTACATTCTTCATTTTAGTGTTCCGTATCTCTATAGGAAAAAGGATCAGTTCGGTATCCGTCTGCCTGTCTGTCAAGACCCTTTTGTCTCGGAAACTCATGGAGGTGTCGAGTTGAAATTGAAAACATATACTCAAGTATGTAGTCCCTTTGTGCTATGAAAAATCCAACTCTCAAAGTTTATACAATCCAAAGATATGGCTTTTAATGTCACAAGCTTGTACGGAACCCTTGGTGCGCGAGTCTGACACGCTCTTGGCCGGTTTTCTGGTCTTCCTCTAATCTTATAACCATTTACAATCATACTCAAAACTTTCCTTACAACATTTTCCTTATTCCCTTCTCATCATCATCATGAACAACCAGCACAGGGTGTAAAAATCAAATCAAATCAAAAATGTTTATTTGTAAGAATATGGTGAAATAGATGTTATAATATTAGTTTCAGCATATCCTGAAATACTATGACGTAGAAATATTTCTGTAAAAATAATAATCAGGGCTTATATTATTAAACTATTAGTAATTATACATTTGAAGATTTAAATTGTGTTGTAGTAATATTATTGATTGACATTGAATTTATAATTGGTCGATATGATAAGGGGTTTTATTATGTTACTAACGACTTATCCTCTAAATATTCTTTGACAATATTTTTTTTTCGCTAAGTCGAGCCAATACCCTTTTAAACAACGATGTCGGCATAACGATGATGGAAGGATGATTGATATAGGCGTCTCTTGGCGTATCTCCATGTTGGAGTGCAAGCTTCATCCGGGCTTTACCCACGATAGCAACAAGAATCCATCAACTCCTACGACTTATCCATTTTAACTGGCTCTTCTGTAGTTTCTTGCTTCGTGACATTTATGTGGCATTGCCGGCGCGGGATGTCGGGATATTACTTGTTGATATTGTTGAGATACCAGTGCTTAATTAAACTGCTAAATTGAATGCTCGTTTTATGATATATCCGACATAATGACCATTTCACTGTTCCTTATCGCTAGAAGGAATTAAATATATATGTATGAAAAAGTTATTGCTTATTTTGCCGCGGGAGACGCCCCGGGCGCCGGGCGCCGCAAGACGACTCCCGGCCACCGTTCAAGCAAGGTTAGATTGTATTGCTCTCAAGTTTAAAAGTCCTCTTCACATCCAGCTGATGAGGGAGAAAAGATGAACCACGTGTTCGCAGGCACAGCAACCTCAAGTACCGTGAAACAGGGGCAGGAAAGCAATGACGTCATCACTGTCAACACGTCACTTTGTCGATATTAACTAAACGAAGATCAAAAGGTACCATGGCTGTCATTGTCAACAAGCATTGTTCTTCCGCAAGACAATTAAACGGCCTTTAACTCGCGCTGTGCTCGAATTAAAACTTACTTCTGTTTGTTTAAATATATCGATATTACCGTTTTACAAAACTGCCGTTTCCGCGTCAACTAGAATGTCAAGGGTGTTGGGTTTTATAAGTACAGCCGATCCAAATAAGTAGTGGGTAACATTTTAATTGGAAGTTATTTATTGAATTGGTTTGGGATCTGTAGTTTTTTTTTAAATATTTAATGTTTCAATATCTTCAAATTACAAACAAATAAAGTAAAATTATGTGATAAAAATCCCTACTAATATTATAAAAGCGAAAGTGAGAATGTTTGTTTGTTACGTCTTCACGCCTAAATGGCCAAACCGATTTGGTACAGAGATAGTTGGGACCCTGGAGACGGACATAGGCTAAACAAAATGAGAAAAGGGGAGAGAAAGATATTTTTCGGCTTAATGTTATCGTTAGCCCAAAGTAACTATGCCACGCGGACGAAGTCGCGGGCGAAAGCTAGTCTTCTATACAAAATCATTTTGTGTATTTATTAGGAACGTTAATATTGAACTAAGAGCTGACCTCAGTTGCGGGTTGTTCGAAAGAGATACCGCGGCCCCGGAACGTAAAGGGCAATAGAAGGAACATGGGTGGGTTTTAGTCAGTACAAGTCTGACACTCCCCCCAGAGCGGGGGAAGTTAATTGATGATTTCCCACCCGAAAAAAAAAGAGCTGACCTCATGAACAGTGTGAAAACTTTTTTGACCAGTCTTTAACATAGAGAACGTAGGTCCTGCTGTTTAGCGAACGGTCGTAAGTTCGATATCGGTTGTACTTATAACAATTCTGAAAACATGTGGCTGTAGAATCTATGAAATTCTTCTATCAGGGAACAATCTTGTTGTTGTTTTCTCTCAAGGTTCGTTTTTGGCGATTCTTCAAATTTGGAACGATCGCTGCCATCTTGTTTTTTAAATCAACAACATCGTCATCACAGCAACCTTGCTCCACCCACAGTCACTGCTGAGCATCGGCCTATGTTTCGCCATTCTTTCTTGGTGCGTGTTTTGCCCATATATAGAAAGAAGAAAGAAAGAAAAAAACATTTATTTGGCCCATACCACAAGTATTATACAGTAACAGTACAGTAACACAAGTATTATACAGCGTGTTGTTTTGCATCCTCGTCAAATTCAAGGACGTAACTATGCTAATGATTCTCGACCCGAATCGATAATAAAATAAGTAGGTTTTTTTTTTTACTTTTTTCCTATTTTCAGAAATCGGTAAGTGCACACAGGTGCGTGCATGCCGCTGTATGATACGTATGCGCCGACGCTCACGCACACTGTTCTGTGTGTTCTGTAGGTGATTCTCTACTTTTGAAGTGAAATATTCTGTAATACTGTTAAATTTAAACACACAGAGACAGATCATAAAAGCGCCGTATATTATTATTGATCAGGTACCGTAATTTTCATTGATTATTTATGACTTTTACTAGCACCTCCTAAATTTTGACGAGGATGCAAATCAACATATTGTATAGTATATGTATTTCACAAAACAATAAACTGAAATGGTCAGCCCCTGGCCAACGTTTTTTTTTTTAAATAAAACACTGCCCCACACTAAGATTTCTCCCGTATCAAGGGTGCGTTTGCAAACATTTAAACTTACATACACAAACAGTCCAACCCGAAACAACTATCTGTAGGCCATACAAATATTTGTTCCGTGCAGGGATCGAACCCGCGACACGCAGCGCAGTAGTCGATCGCTCAGCCACTGCGCCAACCGTGTCGTTAAAAACTTATTTTGTCCGCGATATTACTTTTGAGTAGTTACTTGATTACTGTGATTAGCGATCCGAAAACAAGTAAAAACATAAAAAAACATAGGTAGGTACATCCGCTAGATTTAATTACTTACTTAATGACTACCATATTTTAATTCTACTGTGTAACTTGAGCAAATATAAAATACAAATACGAGTATATCAAGTTATGTTACTTTGTCTTGGCAATATTGTTACAGGTAGTCAGTGTTCCGAAAGTCTGACAACCAGTCTTACCAAGGGGTATCGTATTACACAGTATTAACTGGGTTGTGGAGGTCAGATAGGCAGTCGCTCCATGTAAAATACTGATATTCAGCTGCATCCGGTTAGACTGGAAGCCGACCCCAACATAGTTGGGAAAAGGCTAGGCAGATGATGATATGTATTAAAAACAGAACATAGATACATATTATATGCCGATATATGTCCGAAGCTTAGGGTATGTGTTTCAAAAACCCTATAAAATTATGTCTAAATTTTACTCCTAAGTTTCTAAAACAAAACTATTATTAAAAACATATGTTTAGATTACTATATTAGGAAATATTGATATATATATATTTTTTGCGTATTGGATATCATCAAATAACTTTCAATCTTAATAACTTTTACTGACTAAAACCCACCCATGTTCCTTCTTTTGCCCGCGCCGGAGTCGCGGTATCTCTTTCGAACAACCCGCAACCCCGGCAGGCGGTAGCCCTGGGACCCCTTCTGCTTCCCTGACATCTCTTTGAGGCGCGCTTGGATCACGAACGTGCCGTCGACAAGGCGAGAATGGATTCAGAAAATAGAAACGAAATTGTTTTGCAATGAGGTCGCATTGCAAAACAGTTTAATTTCTATTACTTTATAAATGGTCTGAATACTAGAACGTAAACATAATCAGTGTCATATACTGTTACAGTTACGTGTTACAATCAATACATAACAAAAAGCGACCTTAACCTTCATATCGTTGTGTATACGTATCTATTGATAATTAAATATCATTCGTTTATAAGTGATCGAAATAGAATCTTGTTGTTTGTTTGTCAACAAAATTTTGGAAACTATAATGTGTTTCCTGGTTGTAAAGAGAATATTAATTTCATGGCCTTCGTAGGGTGACAAGTCATGATTAAATATGTTATCATATCATAGAATCATGGGTTTAGTTAAGGGATTTTTTATGTACTAAAATAGATAAGATACCTACACTATATATCTCAATATTAACAATTCAATTTACGGCATTTTTTCACCTTTTTGTAAGAAAATCTTTTAGACTGATACACGCTTGAAAATTGAAACATTTTACTGCACTAGAGCGACATTTGTCCTAAAATGGTGATCATTTACCAACATATTTTACGTAGCGGTTTTTAATCAATAGGACCTATTTCGTCAGTAAAGACAAATTATTTCTATTAACTTTATCCATGTTCTAATTTAATCTATGACGTAGGTGTGAGTAGTACTTAAAGCGGTCAGTGCTGACGTCACTCAGACCTTCAATGTCCCTTTCTAGGATTGTTCTCTTTGGGGAATTTCCTAAGCGTCTCACCTTACTGAGATTACAAGGAAAATTCATCGAATGCAAGGATTAATGCATAATTTATTAATTGATGAGCATAGTAGCTACATTTGATTTTTTGAATATTTGTTCGGATACCGGACTAACTGCGGACAACGGACTTGACAGACATTACAAACACTCATCACGTAGTTTCTAAAATCGAATGAGACGAAATTTCAATCTCGTGTAAAACGCATATTATGTAGGCAAGCGTATTATATGTCGAGGAATAACATTATTTAGTAAAAATGCTTGGCTCAATGCTGGTTCAGCTCCATAATCATGCGGAAAGACTGTGGAAGCCACAGAATATCCGGGGTTGCGGGTTGTCCCGGGGTTGCGGGTTGTTCGAAAGAGATACCGCGGCCCCGGAACATAAAGGGCAATAGAAGGAACATAGGTGGGTTTTAGTCAGTACAAGTCTGACATGCCCCCCCGCTCCGCCCAGAGCGGGGGAAGTCATTGGATGATTTCCCACCTGAAAAAAAAAAAGCCACAGAATATTATAATATATATATAGATCTGACTAGACTGTCCAGTGTCCAGATCACCCGGTTAACCACACCTAATCAAGATTGATCACCAGAAGCACGCCACAATGGTTTTCAAAGCGCTTTAGTATTGTACATTGAGTTACGACAGGATCGACATACATCTGTTGGGGTGATTTTGTAGAATGCAATTGTATCCCCGTACCCCAGCCAGAAGTGACGAGAAGGAACACCGTGTGGTTTGAGACAGTAGGAATCTGACGGACCCTTCTGACGCACCCACCCCTCTGACGGTCCCCTCTGACGGACCCCTCTGAGGGACCCCTCTGACGGACCACTCTGACGGTCCCCTCTGACGGTACTCTCTGACAGACCCTTCTGTCGGACATCATACGAGGAATTCCATACGAAAAAAAATGATCGACTAACTATCTTCCCTTACTTGTGTCAGAAATACGTTTTCGAGTCTTCGTCAGCGTTATCGCTGATAAAATGTCACTTATTTATCTTTGTTAATTGCGTGTTTGTGGTGTAATTATTTTTATTTAGGTTCTGTGCTTGAGCAAAGATCTTGAGATTGATTAATTTAATCGTTATTATAATATTATTTACAAATCACAAATAAATATAGAAAAATAAAACACAGTAAGCATCAAACCGAGAAAAAAACTATTAATTGCTATTACTATAATGTTAATTATATTGACTGCTTCGTGGTAAGCAGGTCATGTGTTTGATTCCTGAGTCGAGCAAAAAATTATTGGGATTTTTATAAGGATTTTTTTGTTGCTACGGCGTCTGAATTTGTGCTGTTACTAATGGCAATAGGTACGCTCCCTTTTACATGAAACTTCAAAACATAACTGCTGAAATGTGTGTGTGTTTGTGTTATTAGGTGTACCTCTGCCTTACCCTTCAAGGAATTAATTACAAGCGTGATGTTATTTATTTATTTAAATTGACATTTGACTTATTTTGGTACTCGTAAAGTTTCGAACCAGGAAACAAGTATTTTTGTAAGTTAACAAAAAATAATAATTTATGTAACTTTTTCTACATTATAAAATCACAATTGTTTTCGTAGTTTATTTTATTTAAATTAATTATTTTATTCTTAATTATAATTCTCATTGTTTCGTGTATCTTCAGTGTCATTGTAGGTGAAACCGACAAAGTATACTAAATATTACAGCAATCGAGCAATGTTTACAATACGAATATCATGAAACAAATATTTTTTTGCGCATTTTTTTTCCGCTGCTAACGTTATGTTCATAAATTATCAGCGGGAACATTTTATAAAATCCTATGACACTTTGAGATAGTGTAGCTTCCCAATAATGAAAGAATTTCGTGTCAGTAGGGCCACACGTCACCCCCTACATACAGTCGGCCAGTCGCTAACGGAGAGTAATTGCATAGACACAACCTTGTAGCCAGGATTATTCATCAGCAACTTGCTCTAAAATACAGCCTTGTGGAATCGGAAGTGCCGTACTACAGGTATGAGCCCGACCCAGTTCTCGAACATGGCAATATCACATTGTACTGGTATCGCTCCATCATCACGGACAGGACTATTGTTGCCAACAAGCCTGATGTAGTGGTGGTGGATCGATCAGAGCGGCGCGCAATGATTGTTGACATAACAGTCCCGCATAATGAGAACCTTGTGAAAGCAGAGAAAGATAAGCAAATCAAGTATATAGATAAGGTCCGCGAGGTTGTCTAAATGTGGGATGTGGACTCAGCGATCATTGTGCCGATAGTCGTGTCTGAAAAAGGCTTAATTGCCAAGAGCCTCGACCAACACCTGAGGAAGCTCTCGTTAGGCAGCTGGATCAAGGGCTTGATTCAGAAAGCGGTACTCCTGGACACGGGTCGTATTGTCAGGAGGTTCCTTTCCCTGGAGCCCTGACTTGCTTGGACCCAGTTCCCGATACCGGTGGGCTACTATTTTTTGTATTTTTAAATGTTTTTTGTTTTTTTATAAGAAATTTATCTAAAAAAAATAGAAAATATGTAAGAAAATGAATAAACGAAAATAAATATGTACATAAACTCACGCCATTTTTCACTTCAGAACAGAAGTAATTACTTTCTAGAAGGATATTTGAATACCTTCCTCATACTATGTAGCAGCCATTTTTTTTTTCATATTTTTAATAAGAAAACAAGTGAAGTCACCGAACATTATCTGTTTAGTAACAATTAATTTAATAGCAAACAACAGACTGACGTAGCTGTAACTACGTACTACATATTTATGTACAAGTTTAGACCGCGGCGATGCCCGGGGTATTTTTTTTTTTTGTTAGTAAAGTTAAGAAAATTTGGATAAGGATAAAAGTGTAAATGAGTTTCTAATTATTATTGTTATTTAATTGGGATACGGGCAGGAGAACTGTGCCTGCCTCGTTGGTCGAGTGGTTCTAAGCGTAGCTGTTGATCATGCAGTCTTAAGTTTGGCCAAAGTGCTATTGGCTTTTTTCATCAGAAATTTCTTAGTAACGGCAATAGGATCGCCCTCATTACACATTACTTAAACAAAACACTTTCCATGGAGTTTCTTGCCCATTCTTCTTCATAGAGATCAACGCTTTGGAATGGGCAACTACAGTACTTTTACAAGTTATTATGCTTTGTGACAGGGACTGTAGATTCATTTTGTTTCTTGACATTCAAAAGTGCCTGTAATGGTCTAATTGAAATAAATGATTTGATTTGATAACAAAAATACCAGAGAATAATAGGGGTACCTCTACCTCATCCTTCGGGTATAATTAACGTGATGTTATGTTGGGAAAGAACTTACTTACTGATAAATGTTTACTTTAAAATGATTTTGGTTGGTAACATTTAAGTTGAAGAGATAATTTATAAATAGGTAGGTACTTTAGATTTGGTTGAGTTATGTAAGTGATTAATTTTAAAATACCGACGTCATCAAAACGATCAAAATAAAATAATAAACATTCAAACTTAAAACTACTGTTTTGACAAACATTGAGTACGACTTATTCTATTATTTAAGATAACATTAATATGGCAATCTAGTGTTCTACAAAAACAAAACAAAGTCTAAAAAAATACAAAAAAGGTTCATAAAATGAAACCCTCAAAACAATTAAACAAAAGATGATTTTGGAAATATCATAAAATAAAAATATCTGCCTACTCACAGACACTACATACAAGTTTACGTCGTCGTATATAGATTAGTCGATTCGCGGAGGTGCGAGCTCAGTTGATAACATGTCTTCGAAACGGCTCAACACGTTTAACGTCCTGCTGATATCCTTATCAGTGGTCGCGGTCGGGTACGTCATTCGGACGCCATGGCTGCCCATCAGAAGGGAGACCAAGACCTCCATGGGGTATCCCAAGGATTCTCTCATGAATTTTACGGAGCTGACCGAAACATATGGATATATTTCCGAAGAACATAAAGTTATCACTGACGATGGCTATATTCTGACCATGTTCAGGATAGCGAAAGCGAGGAACTGTCATCAGAAGAAGAGATCACCCCCAGTTTTACTGATGCATGGATTGCTGCAGAGTTCGGATTCCTGGATAGATTCCGGCCCCAATGCAGGACTAGCCTACCTCATATCTGATGCGTGCTACGACCTATGGCTTGGCAATGTCAGAGGGAACTACTACTCAAGGGGACACGTCCACATGAACCCGGATAAAGATGAAGCCTACTGGAATTTTTACATCGAAGAGATAGGGATTTACGATGTACCAGCGATGATCGACTACGTTTTGGATTATACAGGATATGAAAAGCTGAATTACATTGGTTATTCTCAAGGAACCGGGACTTTCTTAGTGATGTGTTCAGAAAGGCCAGGGTACTGCGAAAAAGCCCAACTTTTGATTGGTTTAGCGCCAGCAGCCAGACAAAAAAACACAAAATCAATAATATTTAGAACTCTGACACAAACATTTGCACGAATGGAAGGTGCGTTAACAATGTACGGTGTCCAGGAAGTGTTTTCGAAGGGAGAATTAAGTCAGGAGTTTGTCGCGTTCTTCTGCCAGCTGTCAGACTTTACTGAGAGGCTGTGCGAGACGGTTCTCGACGTGTTCGACCACGTGCACTCCCATCACGTGGGGTCCATCAGCAACGGGACTGCAAGGGTACTGTTCGGGCACTTTCCAGCGGGAACGTCCGTACACAACATGGCTCGGTACGGCCAGAGCACAAACAGCAGAAGATTCGAGAAGTTTAACTATGGGAGGGAACAGAACCTAGTGGTGTACGGAAGCGAACAGCCTCCTAAGTACAATCTAAGTGCGACAACAGTGCCAGTTGTGTGCATCTATGGGAACAATGACGGTTTAGTGGACACGAAAGATGTAGAGTGGTTGATGTCGAAACTCCCCAATGTGTTAGAATCAGTGAAGGTAGAGGATCCTCTGTGGAACCATATGGATGTTACCTATAGTCAGTATACCAGTGATACTATATTCCCTAAGATTAACGAGTATTTATTAAAATATACAAGTGCGTAGCTGTTATATTGTGTTTGAATGGAATTGTTCCTGAGTAATTAAATATCGATAGTCGTCGACACGGTAGGTACGAGTATTAACCTGGTTTTGTTTTTAACCTTGGTTTTAAATTGTTGTTTTAATGTTCGGTTTCGATTTTGTTTCTTTTTCGGATCAGAAATGTTAAAGCAGGTAGATTGTAAAAAATATTTTAACAAAGTGCAATGCCCTGACGATAGTTCAATGCAACAAAAATACAACTTTGTTTGGTATGTAGAATCAGATGTTAAACTATGTTATTTTTCATTGAAAATTCTAAGAACAAAATATGTTTAAACAAAATGAGATCTATTTAACTTTTATGGTCAAAGTTAAAGAAAACTACATTCATACATTTTTCTTAAAAATAAATACGACTTTGAAAATGTTATTGACTTTTGTAGAACAATTCGTAAAAATATTTATTAAAGTCGTACATGTTGAACTTGAATCCTTTAGGAGAGGTCTTTGTCCGACAGGTCATTAGTGCTAAAACGGGAAAGGTCTATATAATATTAGGTTTTTTCGGGTTCCTTTTCTCAAAAGGAAGAAACGGAATATATATATAATATAATATTAGGTTTTTTTTTCGGGTGGGATATCATCAAATGACTTCCCCCGCTCTGGGCGGAGCGGGGGGGCATGTCAGACTTGTACTGACTAAAACCCACCCATGTTCCTTCAATTGCCCTTTACGTTCCGGAGCCGCGGTATCTCTTTCGAACAACCCGCAACCCCGGAGAAACGGAACCCTTATTTACACTTTGTTGCCTGTCTGTCTGTCTGTCTGTCTGTCTGTCTGTCTGTCTGCAAAACCCTTTATCTCGGGAAGGCGTGGAGGTATCGAGATGAAATTAAAACCATATATTGAGTATATGGTTTTTATGGTTTAAAGGGACTACATCGTTTACTATGTAGTCCCGTTGTGCTGTGAAGAAACCCTAAAAGTCTTCGCAATCAAAAAAATTGGAAGTTTAAGACATCACAAACGTCGTAAGGAAACCTGGACTAATGGTTAATACAAGTCTTCAATCACCAACCCGTCTTGCAAGAGCGCCTTCTCTGTATGAGAAGACATTTGTCCATCAGGCCTTTGTCCATCAGTGGGATAGTTATAGGCTTTTAAAAAGTATTCAGTTAATAAACTGAATGTGTGAGTCTTAACATTTAAATAACTGTCTGTTGTCATAGTCCACTTTCTATTGTTAATGGGTCACTTGCATGCTTCGGAGCTAATTTCTAGAAGGCTCTCGTTAGGCAGCTGGATAAAGGGATTGATATAGAAAGCGGTACTTCTGGACACGGCTACCATCGATAGGAATTTCCTCTCTCTGGAGCCTTGACTGCCGGTAGCTTGGACACTGTTCCCGATATCGGTGGGCTACTATTTTTATATGTTTTTATTAAGAAATGCACGTGTAAGTGGGCACACCCGTTAGACTGGAGAATTTATTATTTAGGCTTGGGTAATTTTATTTTAAAATAATTTTATATACATAATTGGTGTTTGCTAGCTGACATGTGACAATGAATAAATAATGTCTTTTTTTGTGATAAACGGAATTGTATAAAATCTGGTTCTTCTAACCTGACAGACAGATGTGTTGCTGGGCAGTTTGTTCCGCCACTTCTTCTTCCCGACTAAAACACTAGGAAGTGGCGAAGGGCAGGCCGTTTTTGTGGGACTGTCTCTTGTAATGTGACGTTCAAAAAGTACTGATTATCAGCCTAATTTGAATAAATGACTTTTGATTTTGATTTGATTTTGATACACAAATATTAAATAATTTAAAAATATAAATTAATATAAAAATGTAAAATTATATGTAATCTTATGAATACACGAAATGTGATGTATGTTTGAGTATGTAGTGAAGCTACTTACAAATAAGTAATTATCAATATCTTTCATTTGAGCATATCGTCTAGGACTTTGGATCCGGATCGATTGTCTTTGTTTCTTTAATCTTAGTAATTAATATGTTTATCTTAACATAACAATACCCTTTCAAACGGGATCAAAACTGCGCCTCTGGTTTAATGGTCGCACGAGCTACTGGCGACATTAAATCTTGGGTGCCATTCTGTGGCAGGGCAAAATGTTATTGGGTTTTTTCATAAAGATTTCTCAGTAGCAGAAAAAAGGCTATTTGATGGCAATAATAAATATACATACACCTTTGCTTTCGAAAAAACAAAGTGATTATAATTAGGAACATGGCGTCAAACCATAATTGCTTGTGTGTAGGTAAATCTGGTTTCGCGAAACAACAACAGTCGCATGAAAAAATTATATTGCGAGGCCCACTAATTTGGTGTATCAAAACCTGAATTAAACTTATCCGACCAGGTATATTATAAATCACCAAATAAACGTGTTATGCGTATAAGTGACTACCTACATCAAAAAACATCATGAGTTCGCCTCCATTTATTACATTTAAAATATTGTTATTTATAAATACCTGTTTCCTTTAAAGAATCCTTACCTACTAATATTATAAAAGCGAAAGTGAGTTTGTTTGTTTGTTACGTCTTCACACTTATAATAATATGGTTAAACCGATTTTGATGAATTTTGGTAAAGAGATAGTTGGGAGACGGACACGGGCTATTTAAAAAAAAGGATTGAGATGTGAGGGAGAAAGAGGGAAGAAAAGGGAAATCTTAGCATTGCTATTACAATAAATAAGGCGCAAGGGCAAACACTACAGGTAGCAAGTACTATAATCAGGAAAGGGGAACTGTGTTACCCCGAATTTAACGCGAGCGAAGCCGCGGGCAAAAGCTAGTCAATTTATTAATCACATCAAAACAGGCGTGATGACCAGAACCAGTTCTTCCAAAGCTGTCCTTCACAATCATCGGAGCGTGACAAGAGTTCTTTGGACTGCAAATGGACGACTGGTCTTAAAAGCAATAATCGTAACATGTTTTTGGCAAAAATGTTTGAAGGCAACTATTTGTTGGGAAGTCTAAATATTGACACTAGCTGTATTCAGCGGTTTCACCCGCTAATAAAGGGTATGATAAATAAATGTTGACCGATTCTCACAAATAAAAAAAAAAACTAGCTTTTGCCCGCGGCTTCGCTCGCGTTGAAGTCGGGGTAACACAGTTCCTCTTTCCTGATTTGCAGATACCTGCTACCTGTAGTATTTTCCTGTGCGCCTTATTTATTGTAATAGCAAAGCTAACTTTTCCCTTTTTATTCCTCTTTCTCCCTCATATTTCACTTAAAAAAAAATGTATATCCTATGTCCGTCTTCAGGGTCCCGATTATCTCTGTATCAAAATCGGTTTAGCCATTTAGGCGTGAAGACGTAACAAACAAACAAACTCACTTTCGCTTTTGTATTATTAGTAAGGATTTCATAAGAATCGGTCGAGCCGTTTCGGAGGAGTATGGGAACGAACATTGTGATACGAGAATTTTATACATTAGAAGACAATGTCTCATGTTTCCACCTCATGAGGAAACAACGGAACCCTTATTGCATCACTTGTTTTTTTTATATCATTTACCTAAAATTGGTTTAAATATACTTAGGATTATTTTAATTTCTGTACTGCACTGTAGTACTCATTATTTATTACTAATCATATTGTTGTATTAATGATATGGATAATTCCCGATTTGCGATAGGCGAAGTCAAGGGCAGAAGCTAGTTACTATAAGTAACATAACTCGTGATATATAATGAGTCCATTTTAAACAAATAGACGTATTAAAATATACTAAAAAAGTATTAAAATATATATAAGATTTATAATTAACTAGCTTTTGCCCGCTGCTTCGCTCGCGTAAAATTTGGGGTAACACAGTTCCCCTTTACCGATTTGCAGGTAACCTAACCTGGTTGTTTTCCTTCCCTCGCGCCTTATTGATTTGTAATAGCAAAGTTTTCCCTTTACTTTCCTCTTTCTCCCTCATATCCCACTTTTTGCTAAAAAAAAACCGTGTCCGTCTCCTGGGTCCCAACTATCTCTGTACCAAAATTCATCAAAATCGGTTTAGCCATTAAGGCGTGAAGAGGTAACAAACAAACAAACTCACTTTCACTTTTATAATATTAGTAAGGATATAATGTTTACTTTTCGCCGTCTCATACGAACTTTCCAGAAGGTGAGGGTCAAAACTAGCTTTTGTTGTCCTCTGATATCACTTGTCCGTGTGCTGATAAGGGCAATTAATATTATAATGAGGTAATTAGTGTGTTCAATGGCAATAATACTTGTATGTACTAATGCAAACGTCACGTCTCAGTCGAGGAAAGCGAACAGTCACTACCGCTTGCTCAGCTCAGGGTGGACTTGACATTTTGGATCATTTTTAACCGACTTCAAAAAAATATAAGAGGAGGTTCGCAATGAAGAATGTTAACTAATTTTGATTATTTGCAGTCCATATTCTCTGTCAAAAATAAAAAATACTAGTGAAAGAATTACTTATATATGTCAATTAGTTTCCGATTTAGAAGTAAAACAAGACGCGGGCTGCCGGTTACGATGTGACGTCATCACACAACATGCTCAGTGGCTCATTCAGTCCGCACGTGGTCGCGCGCCCTTACCGTTGAAATTATAACTAAATACTTTTAAAAAAGTCCAATCTAAATACTAGGAAATCATGTGTTGTGCCTAAATGTAAAAATACAACGTGCGGCGCATTGTAAAATGACGTCACAAGCGGTCACGTGACTGTTAGCGGGCTCGATATTTTTCGAAACTTTGAATGCCTATAAAATCAAAACTACTAGGTTTTTTTTACTACAACAAAAACTAGTGTGTTTGTATACATACAGGCTTAATGAGACATTTCAAGCGATTTGGCATACCTAGTAACATTCTCCATTGCGAACGAAGACACCTGGACAAATTTGCAAAATTCTTTTTTACTTTGATAGGGTATACTTTCTAGGTGGTCCAATTTTATTTATATTGCTTAGGTAGTTTATGAGTTATCGTCTTTAATACATATTATTTTCTCTATGTTTATATGGCTGATCTGCTAATCTTTTAGTAACAATGGAAAATTAATACTAGATAAAAATTATATGATATATCATAATAAAATCTATCAACTAAAAATACTGAAATAAAAAACTTTTTTGTATAAAATAAAAACGACTTCCGGAGGTATAGTTATTTTCAACTTTTTAGTATTTTTTTTTATAAGTTTTATTCAATCGTTATAATTGGTGCTTATTTCTTCATAATAGGTGCTCGCAAGCTGCCAATGTCAGATGTGAAATAAAATAAATGTTTATCCGTTGAATAAGGACTCAATATCTTTATTTGTTGCTCTCATGTCTATTTATGTGGTAATTTATAGTTGAGATCATGATGCAGCCTGTAAGGCATAGCTAAACTTACTATTTACATAGATGCCAAACTTTCTGATGGTCACGGAATTCGAGTTGGACGATCTACCGAGACTAATCTGATAATCCGAGTATAATTCAACGGAATAGTAAAATGCAGCGATTTAGTTGAGCGTAAACCATATTCGGTCCCCTCAACACCTCCCAGATCATCATCTGTCTAGCCTTTTCCCAACTATGTTGGGGTCGGCTTCCAGTCTAACCGGATGCAGCTGAATATCACAATTTAACATGGAGCGACTGCCTATCTGACCTCCACAACCCAGTTAGTACTGGGTAATACGATACCACTTGGTAAGACTGGTTGTCAGACTTTCGGGACACTGACTACCTGTAACGACTGTCAAAGATCTACAAATGACAGCCGCGAAATACCTCCCAGATATTCGATGGAATAGGAATATGTAACAGTCTAGTGATGACTAGACTGTTACATATTCCTTTTCAATACTCTCTTACTGCGAATGTACAGAAGCCGTATTACCCGTAATTACATCAACAGAGGGAGGAATAATCTCTAATCTCAATGCATACCGTGTTAGGATGATGACTCTCTCTCTACAACCCTCCCGTCTGAAGGCCTGCATCGGGGTCCTAACGCGAGTCGGGGGGCAAGGCGGTTCGAGCTGTGACTGGTTATACACCTTGAATTTTCAGAGGAAAGGTTTTTACGCCGAAGAAAAGGGATAAAAACCTCCCTTAGACATATTTTGACTGTCCTGCATAATATCATGAGCAAATTTTAAGTTTTTAATCGAAAATTATCCATTTGAAATTCATTTTAGAGGTAATTTTGCAGTATTTTTCTAACGAGAAAATGTTGTGAAATTGTGTTTTCAAAACTTATAGTATTTAGGTACAAGTAGTCCTCAACTTTGCCATATTATTTTAATCACAGCGTGAATGCTCCACAAATATTACAACGAGAGCCATTCAAATTTCACAATGTGAGATTATTCCGGGCTTTTTTAAACTACATTATCTAGACCAAAAAAAAGTATTTTTGAAAAAAAAAACAATCATTAAACTCTTTAGCGATAGGTATAAATCTCATGTTTATAAACGCACAGGTTAAGAAGTTGAATCATAATTTGCACAATAATTGTCATTTTTATATAGTCTGTATTTATGTAAATAAACAAAACATTAAAAAATGTTTTTGCGAAGTTAAAGTCCATAAATCAAAGTATTGGATATATTTTTCAGGGAACTCTTTAATGCCTATTTAAGGTACTAGATACCATTTGAAAAGGCATTTTTTTTCAACAAAAAAAGTCGGTATCCCCATAAAAGGATTCATTATAGAAAAATAGTTTTGGTTGAGTTATAAGTAATTATTTTATTTAAATGTCAACCAAATTCAAAAGATCAAAATAAAATGAAAAATATTCAAACTTATAACTACTATTTAACAAAGTCATTAAGCAGAACTTATTCTATTATTAAAGACTAGCTTTTGCCCGCGGCTTCGCTCGCGTTAAATTCGGTAGCGCCTTATTAATTTGTAATAGCAACGCTAAGTTTTCCCGTTTCTTCCCTCTTTCTCCCTCATATCCCACTCTTTTAAAAAAAATAATAGCCTATGTCCGTCTCCTGGTTCCCAACTATCTCTGTACCAAAATTCATCAAAATCGGTTTAGCCATTAAAGCGTGAAGAGGTAACAAACAAACTCACTTTCGCTTTTATAATATTAAGTAAGGATTAGTAAGGAAGGAAGTAAGGATTTTTCATACCTTTTTACTATTTATTTATATTTTTCGATGAATTTTCCGATGAATTAAAACAATAACATGAACCGAAAACGTGTAATGACACCATTGCGCGATCAACGCCATCTACTAACACAGAATTTATGCATAAAAGTGTAGATATATGCAATGGCACCCAGACTGTACCTACAATAAGTTGCCCAAACAAATTAAGGAGTGCAAAAGCCACGAATTTAAAAACCAACTATCACTATTATTGATTGACAAAGTATATTATTCAGTTAGCGAATTTCTTAATGACAAACTTTAAGAATGTTGACATATTATTTATTTATTCTTGCTTTAATTACTTGTTTTGATATGACTAACGTTTTGTGCATGTATTTTTAATATTGACATCCAGCTGATATGCCTAACGGCGGAACATAGATAGTTTCTGACTTTCTTTTTACCATCTATTTTTTACTTATGTTCACAAAATAAATTTATTTCAATTTGAATCTATCTACGGAGCATAGGAACAGCTGGACATTTATAATACTGAATTGATGCCGACGTTTGACCAATAGATGGCGCTGTATGTCCGGAATAAATTTTATATTTTATTTTTTGTAATAAAAACTATCCTATGTCCTTTCTCAAGTTCCAAACTATGTCTGTACCAAATTTCACACAAATCGGTTCAGTAGTTTAGGCGTGAAGAAAAGACAGACAGACAGACAGACAGAAAGACAGACAGACAGAGTTACTTTCGCATTTATAATATTAGTTTGGATAATCTGAATGTGACAATCTAGTGTTCGACAAAACAAATATAACTACAAAAAAAAGGTTCATAAAATTGTGTCCATCCAATCATGTTCAAGAAAACCAAAACTAAGCACAATTATTTTTTACATAAAAATGTAACCCTCAAAACTATTGCAAGAAAAAAGCTAATGTTGTTAAAAAAACATTGCCTACTTCCACAGACACAACCACATAGAAGTTAACATCGTATATAGATTAGTCGATTCGCGGAGGTGCGAGCTCAGTTGATATCATGTCTTCGAAACGATTCATCACGTTTAACTTCCTGGTAATATCCTTATCAGTGGTCGTAGTCGGGGACCTTATTCGTACGCCAGGGCTGCCCATCAGAAGAGAGTTCAAGACCTCCATGGGGTATCCCAAAGATTCTCTCCTGAATTTTACGGAGCTGACCGAAATATATGGATATATTTCCGAAGAACATAAAGTTATCACTGACGATGGATATATTCTGATCATGTTCAGGATAGCGAAAGCGAGGAACTGTCATCAGAAGAAGAGATCACCCCCAGTATTACTGATGCATGGATTACTGCAGAGTTCGGATTCCTGGATAGATTCCGGCCCTAATGCAGGACTAGCCTACCTCATATCTGATGCGTGCTACGACCTATGGCTTGGCAATGTCAGAGGGAACTACTACTCAAGAGGACACGTCCACATGAACCCGGATAAAGATGCAGACTACTGGAATTTCTACATCGAAGAAATAGGGATTTACGATGTACCAGCGATGATCGACTACGTTTTGGATTATACAGGATTTGAAAAGCTGAATTACATCGGTTATTCTCAGGGAACCGGGACTTTCTTAGTGATGTGTTCAGAAAGACCAGGGTACTGTGAAAAAGCCCAACTATTGATTGGTTTAGCGCCAGCGGCCAGACAAAAAAACACAAAATCGATAATATTTAGAACTCTGACACAGACATTTGCACGAATGGAAGGTGCCTTAACAATGTACGGTGTCCAGGAAGTGTTTTCGAAAGGTGAATTAAGTCAGGAGTTTGTCGCGTTCTTCTGCCAGCTGTCAGACTTTACTGAGAGGCTGTGCGAGACGGTTCTCGACGTGTTCGACCACGTGCACTCCCATCACGTGGGGTCCATCAGCAACGGGACTGCGAGGGTACTGTTCGGGCACTTTCCTGCGGGAACGTCCGTGCACAACATGGCTCGGTACGGTCAGAGCACGAACAGTAGAAGATTCGAGAAGTTTAACTATGGAAAGGAACAGAACCTAGTGGTGTATGGAAGCGAACAGCCTCCTAAGTACAATCTAAGTGCGACAACAGTGCCAGTTGTGTGCATCTATGGGAACAACGACGGTTTAGTGGACACGAAAGATGTGGAGTGGTTGATGTCGAAACTTCCCAATGTGTTAGAATCAGTGAAAGTAGATGATCCTCTGTGGAACCATATGGATGTTACCTATAGTCAATACACCAGTGATACTATATTCCCTAAGATTAACGAGTATTTATTAAAATATACAAGTGTGTAGCTATTATATTGTGTTTGAATGGAATTGTTCCTGAGTAATTAAATATCGATAGTCGTCGACACGGTAGGTACGTGTATTAACCTGGTTTTGTTTTTAACCTTGGTTTTAAATTGTGTTTTGAATGTTCGGTTTCATTTTTGTTTCTTTTTCGAATCAGAAATGTTAAAGCAGGTATATTGTAAAAATATTTTAACAAAGTGCAATGCCCTGACGATAGTTCAATGCAACAAAAATACAACTTTGTTTGGTATGTAGTATCAGATGTTAAACTATGTTATTTTTCATTGAAAATACTAACAACAAAGTAACTTTAACAAAATGAAATCTATTTAACTTTTATCAAAGTTAAAGAAAACTACATTCATACATTTTTCTTAAAAATAAATACGACTTTGAAAATGTTATTGACTTTAGTAGAACAATTTCGTAAAAATATTTATTCAAGTCGTACATGTTGAACTTGAATCCTTTAGAGAGGTCTTTGTCCGACAGGTCATTAGTGCTAAAACGGGAAAGGTCTATATAATGTATAATATTAGGTTTTTTCGTTTACCGTTTCTCAAAAGGAAGAAACGAAACCCTTATTTACACTTTGTTGCCTGTCTGTCTGTCTGTCTGCAAAACCCTGTATCTCGGGAACGGGTGGAGGTATGGTTTTAAGTGACTACATCGTTTACTATGTAGTCCCTTTGTGCTGTGAAGAAACCCTCAAAGTCTCCGCAATCAAAAAATTTGGAAGTTTAAGACATCACAAACATAGGTGAAGCAAAACGTCGTAAGGAAACCTGGACTAATGGTTAATACAAGTCTTCAATCACCAACCCGTCTTGCAAGAGCGCCTTCTCTGTATGAGAAGACATTTGTCCATCAGGCCTTTGTCCATCAGTGGGATAGTTATAGGCTTTTATAAAGTACTAGCTTTTGCCCGCGGCTTCGCTCGCGTTAAATTCGGTAGCGCCTTATTGATTTTTAATAGCAACGCTAAGTTTTCCCGTTTCTTCCCTCTTTCTCCCCCATATCCCACTCTTTTTAAAAAAAATAATAGCCTATGTCCGTCTCCTGGTTCCCAACTATCTCTATACTAAAATTCATCAAAATCGGTTTAACCATTAAAGCGTGAA
The DNA here is from genome assembly GCA_905475445.1 of Ochropleura plecta. Taxonomy (NCBI): domain Eukaryota; kingdom Metazoa; phylum Arthropoda; class Insecta; order Lepidoptera; family Noctuidae; genus Ochropleura; species Ochropleura plecta. The sequence continues at coordinate 20,179,814 of FR997738.1, read as the reverse complement.
GAGGTAACAAACAAACAAACAAACTCACTTTCGCTTTTATAATATTAGTAAGGATTCAGTTAATAAACTGAATGTGTGAGTCTTAACATTTAAATAAATGTCTGTTGTCATTGTCCACTTTCTATTGTTAATGGGTCACTTGCATGCTTCGGAGCTAATTTCTAGAAGGCTCTCGTTAGGCAGCTGGATAAAGGGATTGATATAGAAAGCGGTAATTCTGGACACGGCTACCATCGATAGGAATTTCCTCTCTCTGGAGCCTTGACTGCCGGTAGCTTGGACACTGTTCCCGATATCGATAACATATAATTTTATATTTAAAAATGTAAAATTATATGTAATCTTATGAATACACGAAATGTGATGTATGTTTGAGCATGAAGTGAAGCTACTTACAAATAATTAATTATCAATATCTTTCATTTGAGCATATCGTCTAGGACTTTGAGTCCGGATCGATTGTCTTTGTTTCTTTAATCTTAGTAATTAATATGTTTATCTTAACATAACAATACTCTTTCAAACGGCATCAAAACTGCGCCTTTGGCTTAGTGGTCGCAAGAGCTACTGCCGAGATTAAGTCTTCGGTGCGATTCTGCGGTCGGGCAGAATGTTATTGGGGTTTTTTCAAAAAGATTTCTCAGTAGAAGAGGCTATTTGATGGCAATAATAAATATACATACACCTTTGCTTTCGAAAAAAACAAAGTGATTATAATTAGGAACATGGCGTCAAACCATAATTGCTTGTGTGTAGGTAAATCTGGTTTCGCGAAATAACAGTCACATGAAAAAATAATATTGCGAGGCCCACTAATTTGGTGTATCGAAACCTGAATTAAACTTATCCGACCAGGTATAATATAAATCACCAAAAAAACATGTTATGCGTATATGTGGCTACCTACATCAAAATCATCACGAGTTCGCCTCCATTTATTACATTTAAATAATTACTATTTTTAAATACCTGTTTCCTTCAAATAATCCTTACTATGTAATATTATAAAAGCAAAAGTGATTTTGTTTGTTTGTTACGTCTCGTCTTCACGCCTAAATGTCAAAACCGATTTTGATGAATTTTGGTACAGAGATAGTTGGGACCCTGGAGACGGACATAGGTTATTTTTTTAGGATTGAGATATGAGGGAAAACACAAAAACAAAAAACTTAGCATTGCTATTACAATAAATAAGGTGCTAGAGCAAAAACTACAGGTAGCAGGTACTTGTACCCGAATTTGACGCGAGCAAAGCCGCGGGCAAAAGCTAGTCAAGTTATAAGTCACACCAAAACAGGCGTGATGGCCAGAACCAGTTCTTCCGAAGCTGTCCTTCACAATCATCGGAGCGTGACAAGAGTTCTTTGGACTGCAAATGGACGACTGGTCTTAAAAGCAATAATCGTAACATGTTTTTGGCAAAAATCTTTGAAGGCAATCAGTCGAACAGGCAAGAATTTGTTATGGGAAGTCTTTATATAAATTATATTGACACTACCTGTGTCCAGCGGTTTCACCCGCTGATAACTTAGGGGTATGACAAATAGATGTTGACCGATTCTCAGACTTACTGAAAATTCATAAAAAATACTAGCTTTTGGCTCGCGTTACATTCGGGGTAACACAGTTCCCCTTTCCTGATTTGAAGGTACCTGCTACTTGTAGTTTTTGCCCTTGCGCTTTATTTATTGTAATAGCAAAGCTAAGTTTTCGCTTTTCTTACCTCTGTCTTAAAAAAAAATAGCTTATGTCCGTTTCCAGGGTCCCAACTATCTCTGTACCAAAATTCATTAAAATCGGTTTAGCCATTACGGCGTGAGGACGTAACAAACAAACTCACTTTCGCTTTTATAATATTTGTAAGGATTTCATAAGAATCGATCGAGCCGTTTCAGAGGAGTTTGGGAACGAAAATTTTGATACAAGAATTTTATATATTAGAAGATATTTAACACGAATGATGTAACCAAGATTTTGTAACAATATTCTGATTTAAAAGAGTGTCCATGGAGTTTCTTGCCCATTCTTCTCCATAGAGATCTACGCTTTGGAATGGGCAACTACAGTACTTTCACAGTTATTATGCCTTGTGTCTGGGACTGTAGCTTCATTTTTTATTGTTGTCAATGTTTCGACAGTTCAAAAGTGCCTGTAACTGGCCTACTTGAAATAAATGATTTTGACTTTGACTTTGACTTTGATAATGTCTTTAGATGGGTTAGTGTGTTATTAGGGTTCCGCACCTTATGAGGAAAACGCGGAACCCTTATTGTATCACTTTGCTGTCTGTCTGTCTGTCTGTCAAGACCATTTATCTCGGGAACACGTGGAGGTATCGAGTTGAAATTAAAACCATATTCAGAAGTCTGTGGTCCCTTGTTTTTTTTTATATCATTACCTGAGATTGGTTTAGATATAATTAGGATTATTTTAATTCCGGTACTGCGCTGTAATACTCATTATTTATTACTAATCATATTGTAGTATTAATGATATGGATAATTCCCGATTTGCTAGAGGCGAAGTCAAGGGCAGAAGCTAGTTACTATGAGTAACATAACTCTTGATATTTAATGAGCCAATTTTTAACAAATAGAAGTTATAAAATACGGCCTATTAAGATTCATAATTAATATAATGTTTACATTTCGCCGTCACATACGGACTATCCAGAAGGTGAGGGTCAAAACTAGCTTTTGTTGTTCTCTGTTATCACTTGTCCGTGGGCTGATAAGGGTAATTAATATAATAATGAGGTAATTAGTGTGTTCACTGGCAATAATAATTGTATGTACTAATGCAAACGTCACGTCTCAGTCGAGGAAAACAAACAGTCAGCACCGTTTGCTCTGCTCAATGCGGAATTGACATTTTGGATCATTTTTAACCGACTTTAAAAAAAGGCTGAGTTTCGCAGTACGTCGGAATCTTTTTTTATGATTGTTAACCGATTATTCAATGACAGCTGGACGGATTTGCAAAATTCTTTTTTTGTGTGACTGGGTATATTTTCCAGGGGGGTCCAGCGGAATCCTTACTAATATTATAAAAGCGAAAGTGAGTTTGTTTGTTTGTTTGTTACCTCTTCACGCTTTAATGGCTAAACCGATTTTGATGAATTTTGGTACAGAGATAGTTGGGAACCAGGAGACTTAGCGTTGCTATTACAAATCAATCAGGCGCAAGAGCAAAAACTGCAGGTCTGCTTGGTGTGTTATACCGAATTTAACGCCAGCAAAGCCGCGGGCGAAAGCTAGTTTTATTTATATTGCTTTGGTAGTTTATGGGTTATCGTCTTTAATACATCTTTTTATCTCTATGTTTATATGGATGAACTGCTAATATTTTAGTAACAATGGAAAATGAGTACTCGATAAAAATTTTATAATGCTGAAATAAAAAACTTTTTTGGAAAAAAAAAACTGACATCCAAAAAAAAACTAACATGACGAAAATAAGTTGACTTCCGGAAGTCGATGACTTTTGTTGGTTTCGTTACGAATAAAACGGATAAAACCCTCTTCTATACATTATATATTTCGAGTGTCCTGCAAAATGTCATTCAATGAGCAAATTTTAAGTTTTTAATCGAAAATTATCCATTTAAAATTCTTTTTTGAGGTAACTTTGCAGTATTTTTTTAAAAAGAAAATGTTTTGAAATTGTATTTTTAAAAAACAAAAACCCCTTTTTTATTTTTTTTGGGGTGGTAAATCATCAAATATCTTCCCCCGCCCTGGGCGGAGCGGAGTTACCATGACACCCATGTTCCTTCTATTGCCCTTTACGTTCCGGGCCCGCGGTATCTCTTTCGAACAACCCGCAACCCCGGCAGGCGGAGGCTCTGGCAGGCCCCTCTGCTTTGCTGACATCTCTTTGAGGCGCGCGTGAAACACGAACGCGCCGTCGACACGTCCTGTCGTCAATCGACGGACGGACGGTGAGCTACCCATTGCTCACCGTCCACAGGCCCGCATCTACGGTGGCTGGGAGTCGTCTCACGGCGCCCGGCGCCCGGGGCGTCTCCCGCGGCGGCTGGGTTGGCTAGATGTTCTCTCCCTCAAACGCCCGGCCACCTCCTTTGCTAGCATAACTGCTTCGCAGAAGGAGGTGACCACTTCCCATTCCCTCTCGCTCCGGACCATGGCCTGAACCAGGGCCGGACGCGAGAGATCGCCGCCGCCGATCGCCTCCACGAGGGCACGGCGGTGCTCCGCCCAAGCTGGGCAGACCGCCACTGTGTGCTCCACCGTGTCCTCCGGGCGTTCGTCACAATGGTGACACCCGGGCGTTTCCTCCCGCCCGATTATTTGCAGGAACCTCTCGAAACTTCCGTGTCCGGTAAGGACCTGCGTCAGGCGGTAGGTGAGGACGCCATGACGCCTCTCCAGCCACTTCTCAAAGGGGGGACTTACCGCCACTATTGTGGCGTGCCCTGCACGGGGTTGCGACAGTCGCTCTCTCCATGGCACCACGAGATCGCACCGGAGGTCTGTCCGCTGAGCGGCAATTTGCCGCGGCAGCGGAGTTTCCCCCCGGTGTAGTGCCTCCGCGCGCCACTCAAACAGGCGCGCGAGTACTATCGCCTCCAGATCCCACGGTGGCAATCCGGCAAGGAGGCTCGCCGCCTCGCCAGAGATCGTGCGGTAGCCCCGGATCAGCCATATGGCTACCACCTTTTGGGGCGCGTTCAGGTAGTGGGCGGCGCAACGCCCTAAAGAACGCGCCCATACCGGGGCCCCGTAAAGGGCCATGGACCGCACGACTCCGGCATAGAGCCTACGGCAGGAGGCGTTTGGCCCTCTCAGATTGGGCAGGAGCCGCTTGAAGCAGCCCCCGTCCGCTCGAGTTTGGGAGCCAAACGTCGGAAATGCTCCACGAAATTCCACCGGCTGTCGAGGACGATTCCCAGGTACTTCATCGTCGACCCGACGCCGATGCGAACCCCTCCTACCGTCAGCTGGGATCCCGACGGTGGCGTGTTTCCGCGGCAATGAAAAACCATGGCCTCGGACTTCTGCAAGGCAACCTCAAAACCCAGTAGCCGGATCCTCTCCGCGACTATCGCAACCCCGCGTGTCATGTTGTCGGCCGCCGCCTGGTGCGACCCCCGCCCTGAGCCAGAACGAGCCGTGTCGTCAGCGTAGCAAACTACGCTGACGCCGCTGGGGAGGTCGGCGCGCAGAACCCAGTCGTAACCGATGTCCCACAGGAGCGGCCCCAAGACCGATCCCTGTGGGACACCGCACGACATCTCTCGCCGGTTCCACTCTCCAGAGCGACCGGGGTAGACGACGGCCCTGTCCGTCAGATATGCCCCGACCACCCCCTGGAAGCCCCTTAAGGATTCATTATAAAACATTGTTTTGGTTGAGTTATAAGTTATTATTTTATTTAAATATTAACCAAATCCAAAAGATCAAAATAAAATAAAAAATATTCAAACTTATAACTACTATTTAACAAAGTCATTAAGCACAACTCATTCCATTATTAAAGATAACATCAAATGGCAATCTAGTGTTCAACAAAACAAATAGAAATACAAAAAGAGGTTCCTAAAATTGTGTTCATTCAATCATGTTCAAGAAAACCAAAACTGAGCACAATTATTTTTTACATAAAAATGTAACCCTCAAAACTATTGCATGAAAAAAAGCTAATGTTGTTAAAAAAAAAAACTGCCTACTCACAGACACACCACATAGAAGTTAACGTCGTATATACATAGACTAGTCGATTCGCGGAGGTGCGAGCTCAGTTGATAACATGTCTTCGAAACGGTTCATCACGTTCAACTTCCTGCTGATATCTTCATCAGTGGTTGTCGTCGTCGTCGGGGACCTCATTCGCACGCCAGGGCTGCCCATCAGAAGAGAGTTCAAGACCTCACTGGGGTATCCCAAAGATTCTCTCCTGAATTTTACGGAGCTGACCGAAATATATGGATATATTTCCGAAGAACATAAAGTCATCACTGCCGATGGCTATATTCTGATCATGTTCAGAATAGCGAAAGCGAGGAACTGTCATCAGAAGAAGAGATCACCCCCAGTTTTACTAATGCATGGATTACTGCAGAGTTCGGATTCCTGGATAGATTCCGGCCCCAATGCAGGACTAGCCTACCTCATATCTGATGCGTGCTACGACCTATGGCTTGGCAATGTCAGAGGGAACTACTACTCAAGGGGACACGTCCACATGAACCCAGATAAAGATGAAGCCTACTGGAATTTCTATATCGAAGAGATAGGGAAATACGATGTACCAGCGATGATCGACTACGTTTTAATAATAATAATAATAATAATAATTTATTCAATAAGTAGTTTGTACATGGTATACAAAGTTGTCTTATAAAGAATTAGATATGTTATAACAGATAGAACCAGTACACATATAACATGGGTCATAGGACTCCCCTTCCTAAACTAGGCAGAAAATCTGTCTGTATCTTAGGAAAGAGTATCCAATCACAGTGAGTCTTACTACGGTTACAAAAATATTGGTACGTGCAGAAGGCGAACAAAGTACTTATGTTAATTAAAGTATAAAAATAAGATAAAAAAAAGAACAAAAGATGAAATAAAAACATGAGTGTGGGTGGGTGTATGGACGTGTGTGTGTTGGTGTATATGTGTTGACGGGCCTGTTGGTCTAGTGGTTAGTGGCGCTGACTGCTGAGCCGGAGGTCGTGGGTTCGATTCCCACCCAAGACAAACTTTGTGTGATAAGCATGATTGTTTGTTCTGTGTCTGGGTGTGATTTATCTATAATATGTATGTATTTATAAATTATATAAGTATGTATATCAGTTGTCTGGTTACCATAACACAAGCTCTGCTTAGCTTGGGATCAGATAGCCGTGTGTGAGTTGTTCCAAGATATTTATTTTATTTATTTTTTTATATGTGTGTGTGTGTGTTAGTGTATGTGTGTGTGTGTGTGTGTGTGTATTTGGGTGAGTTGTGTTGTGTGTTGCGACCTATCTCTTTACTGTACCGTGGTTAGAAGCTCTTCGGTATCACTATATGTCAATGTCAGTAACCAGGAATTTAGCTTGTTTTTTAACTGGCCCTTAGTCAGGGCGTAAATATTTAATTGTTTGTGGGCTTTATTATACAGCCTAGCACTAAGGCCATTAAACTGGCGTCTTGCGAAGGCAGTCCGGCAAGAGACAGTAGGACATAAAGGAAAGCCACGGCGCCGCTGACTGACAAGCTGCTTATTAAACGGGATCATAGAATGCTTGTAGAGGATGGATCTTAAGATGTACAGTTTCCTAACAGTTAAGACACTGCATTCTGAATATAGCATATGTGTAGGGTAGTCCCGAGGTTTAAAGTGAATTACTTTAAGCACAGCCCTTTGGGCTCTTTCAAGTTTTAATAGTTCAGTTTTATGAGTCCCACCCCACACAGGGATACAGTACATCAGGATTGTTTGACACAGAGCCAAATAAACCATTCGGAGAGTATTTTTATCTGCTGAAAACCTTAGATTTTTAAAAATATAAATTAGTCTTCTGGTGCGTGAGGTTAATGACTCCAATTGAGTGGTCCAGTCTAGCTTCTCATCAACGAACACACCGAGGTATCTTATGGATTCCACCATAGTCAACGAGAGACACTTACAAGCATCCGTCTTTTGCTGACAGTTATGGGCTTTTAGATTTCCGGTTACTTCAGGTGGTGTTGATGTATGCGGTAGAATGAAACGTAAAAATTTGGTCTTATCAACGTTTAAGGTTAAAAGATTACTTGCTAACCAATGCATTACTCTCCGCAATGCGTTTTCCGAATGCAATTTAGCGTCATCCCAATTCTTACCATATGCCACAAGTGCAGTATCGTCTGCGTAAGTGAAGATATCACAGTTGACGAGAGGCAGATTACAAAGGTCGTTTATATAGATTTGGAAGAGGGTTGGACCCAAAATACTTCCCTGGGGGACTCCGAAGGTAATTCGTTCCTCTGCGCTAATTGTATTGTCAATCTTAACGGACTGTCTACGGTCAGAGAGATAATCTTTAAAGATTTCAAGAGCCAGACCACGAATACCTACATTTTCCATTTTCTCTATTAGTTTGGAAATACAAACAGTGTCAAACGCTTTACTGAGATCTAGAAAAATGCCATAACATTTCAGTTTTTGGTCCAGTTTGTCAGCTACCGACTGCACAAGGTCGACTACGGCATCTGATTTTGGATCATACAGGATATGAAAAGCTGAATTACATTGGTTATTCTCAAGGAACCGGGACTTTCTTAGTGATGTGTTCGGAAAGACCAGGCTACTGTGACAAAGCCCAACTTTTGATTGGTTTAGCGCCAGCAGGAAGACAAAAACACACAAAATCGATCATATTTAGAACTCTGGCACAGACATTTGCACGAATGGAAGGTGCGTTAACAATGTTCGGCGTCCAAGAAGTGTTTTCGAAAGGTGAATTAAGTCAGGAGTTTATCGCGTTCTTCTGCCAGCTGTCAGACATCACTGAGAGGCTGTGCGAGACGATCATCGACGAGTTCGACCACGTGCACTCCTATCATGTGGGGTCCCTTGGCAACGGGACTGCGAGGGTACTTTTTGGGCACTTCCCTGCGGGAACGTCCGTACACAACATGGCTCGGTACGGCCAGAGCTTGAACAGTAGAAGATTCGAGAAGTTTAACTATGGGAGGGAACAGAACCTAGTAGTGTACGGAAGCGAACAGCCTCCTAAGTACAATCTAAGTGCGACAACAGTGCCAGTTGTGTGCATCTATGGGCAAAACGACGGTTTAGCGGACACGAAAGATGTAGAGTGGTTGATGTCGAAACTTCCCAATGTGTTAGAATCAATGAAAGTAGAGGATCCTCTGTGGAACCATCTGGATGTTACCTATAGTCAATACACCAGTGATACTATATTCCCTAAGATTAACGAGTATTTATTAAAATATACAAGTGCGTAGCTGTTGTGTGTGTTGTGTTGTGTAACAAGCGTGAGCGCTTTAAGAACTTAGGGATTTGTTTGTTTTTGGTTTTCAGAAGTATGACCATGTTCTCACCTTCGCAAAGAACTCAAGTGGTTTCCTATCCACTTTCGCAGGAACACCCGGATACTATGTCTCCTTTTTAACATCCTACAAAACCCGTCCTATCCTTCCTACCTGCGTGAGCGTTTTACTTACGCTCGCCCTCTGTATGCACCATTAGATCGCACCTTAGATCCCTCCTTAAATCCTTTCCTCATAAAACCAGTTACTATTGTTATTCCTTCTCCGTCTTTGCTGTAAGATTGTGGAACTTACATCGGCCTTGCATTAGAGACTTGAAAAGTATTTCGATTTTTAAGAAAAGATTGAAAGAGTATTTTGCCTTTCCCCCCAATAGTGAATATTTGTTTATATATTTTAGTGTTATGAATTCAAGTTAAGTTAAAGTTAAGTGAGTTCCTATTGTTACACTTAAATGTGTACTTATACAGCGTGTTGTTTTGCATCCTCGTCAAATTCAAGGACGTAACTATGCTAATGATTCTCGACCCGAATCGATAATAAAATAAGTAGGTTTTTTTTTTTTTACTTTTTTCGTATTTTCAAAAATCGGTAAGTGCACACAGGTGCGTGCATGCCGCTGTATGATACGTATGCGCCTACGCTCACGCACACTGTTCTGTGTGTTCTGTAGGTGATTCTCTACTTTTGAAGTGAAATATTCTGTAATACTGTTAAATTTAAACACACAGAGACAGATCATAAAAGCGCCGTATATTATTATTGATCAGGTACCGTAATTTTCATTGATTATTTATGACTTTTACTAGCACCTCCTAAATTTTGACGAGGATGCAAATCAACATATTGTATTTAATATTTAGGTTAAGACATTCATATTTTAGATACAATTCTCTTCCTGTTCTCACACACTATTGTCTACGTTTCTTTCTTCATATTTCCTCTCGCAGGCCTGCTGGTAGAAATTTCTTTAGAAATAAGCTGTGCCTTTGTACTCTATGTTTTGTTATGATGTTTCCTTCTGTGTGTGCCTAGATAAATTATTAAATAAATGAATTATAACTGAAGAGTTTGTTTGTTTGTACGCGGTGAGCTTTGGAACTACCAAAGGAACTTAAAAAATCTTTTGACATATTTTGACAGCACATCTTATGAGCTGAACGGTGAATGAAACCGTGGGGCACAGCATAGCTAGTTATAAATATGACGCAATGATGACAATCAGTTTCAAATGAGGATGAATACAATTGTGAGGTCCTTAATTGGTTCGCTAGTTTTCCTTATAGGAAATTACTGTTAAATAGCATATATTTTCTTAGAACAATGTAATGCAATGTAAAAGACGACCAGTACATATGACGAAACCGAAAGTAAAGTATGTAAGTAAGAATTAATTATTGTTTACCAACATCCCCTTGTAAGTCAAACTATCAATCATTTAACAATTTTTTCTTATATATTTGGCACTTCGACAATGGGACTTTAGGAGGTAATGTTAACAACGCTTTGAATGATCTGACACTCCTAAAACCACCACGTAGTATTTCAAGAAATCGCCAAGCGGTTGGTCGACTCTTCTCGAGACCAGAGGGCTGGCCTTTTTTTGCCCGAAGAATAAGCATTGCCATACAACGCGGTAATGCTGGCAGCCTCTGAGCGCTTTTCCTGTTGACAGCAATGTGGATGAATTTTTGACGCCCTGTAATTATTTTACCATACATTTTATACTTGTACATATTTTTATGATTAGTTTGTAAATTATAGTTGTTATAAATAGATAAAACTATTAAAAAAACTGCCAAGCAATTTCCATCCATCTTGTCACGTGGATTTCTAAACAAGCGGAGATAAACTTTATTTAATAGAAGAATAAGGTTTAGAATCACCTGCATATAATCTGAAGGTAAATTACAACGCGTTTTTACCGATTAGACCGTAATCGGTAACGTGGTTAGACGTAGCGAGCTCAAGTTCAAGTTTGTCTATTATGTAACTGACGCAGTTCGGAATTCCTGTCTTGTAAACAACTGTAGCTATACAATGATCTATTGGCGCCATTTTTGATAGATGATCGACGATTGGTTAAAATCTGAATTAACGCCGCCTTTAGGCTTTTCCTAATTTAAAAACAAAATGTGTAAATTGACGACACGGTTGGCGCAGTGGCTAAGAGTTCAACTGCTGCACTACGTGTCGCGGGTTCGATCCCCGCACCGAACAAATATTTGTATGACCTTAGTTGTTTCGGGTCTGGCTGTTTGTGTATTTGATTTTAAATGCTTGTAAACGCACCCACGATACAGGAGAAAGTCCTAGCGTGAGGAAAAGTTTTTAAAAAAGCCACTTAATGGTAATTCAATTTTGCCTTTCTTTATAAACAGTTTCACTAGTTGTAAGCCTAGCGTAAGTATATGTACATTGTGCATTAAACAGATTAATAAATAATTTTCTCCTTTATCGTAAATCGTGGGTTTAGAAACATTTTAAATCACATACACAAACGACCAGATCCTACCTACCTATAGGTATGTTATACAAATGTTGTGTTGTAATTTTAATGCGTGTAATATACGTCCAGATTATCCCGAAAAATAAACCATCACGTTGTAACCCACAAGGGACAGACAGTCCCTGTGGGCAGAGTTCCTGCCTAATAGTATACCCACGTTATATGAGCCTGTAAGCCATCAGCTGGTCACAAATCAGGACTCTACTGCTTCTGACTAATGATGGAAATTTCCAATAATGCTTTGCTCGACCTGGGTAATGAACCCAACACCTCGCCACATAAGAAACGACCTTTTTTTTTGATGATGAGAAATCATCAAATAACTTCCCCCGCTCTGGGCGGAGCGGGGGGGAGTGTCAGACTTGTACTGACTAAAACCCACCCATGTTCCTTCTACTGCCCTTTATGTTCCGGGGCCGCGGTATCTCTTTCGAACATCCCATAACCCGAGCAGGCGGTGGCCCTGGGAGGCCCCTCTGCTTTGCTGACATCTCTTTGAGTCGCGCGTGTGAGAAACGACCTGAAGAAGTATTTTATCAGTAAGTATACCTATTAAGAATAATTTGTTGTTAAGGTCGGTGTGTGCACACACGGAGTAGTTTCTATCCTTCCTTTAACACCGGTTTCCTCTAATTAGCTCACAATACACCTGAAACAAATTAGTTTTATTGTTCTTTAAGTATTCCGAGTTAGGACATTATATCCTTTACGGTTTGAAATAAGAAATTCCTAGTTATTGCGTTAAGAAGTCGGGGGGACGGGTATCACAATTATAATTTTAGTTCGTGTAAGTAGATGTTAAGAATCATATAAGTAGATTACCGTTTATCTCAAATCTCTATTGTACACTATTAGTAGTAGTCAACTAGTGTCTGTTCTCGAAATAGCTGTAGCTACGTTCTCGTATAACGTAGTACGCGTAGTATGGGCGTCACGGCCGAGGCCGGGTGGCCCCTCTGCCCCGTTAGGCCACCGACGACGGCGCGTTCGTGTATAACGCGCGCCTTAAAAGGATGTCAGCAAAGATGAGGGGCCTGCCAGCGCCACTGCCTGCCGGGTTTGCAGGTTGTTCACAAGACATACCGCAGCCCCGGTACACAAAGGGCAAAAGATTGACACTCCCTTCCACTCCGCCCAGAGTGAGAGAAGTTTTTGACAATATCCAAACCAAAAAAGAAATGAAAACACTAAATTAATTTCTGAAACTATCCACTGAAACCTAAAAAAAAAACGGAAATGTGAATTGTGTTAATGCTTTCGGCGAATTTAGGATGAATGTTGATTCGATGAGGAAAACATGCGGAAAGGTTAAGTTAGTTAAGAAAAGTTAAATTTTTGTAACTCTCATGGTTTTGTCAGTCAGTTACTGACAAAACCATGAGAGTTTGACGTTGTCGACAGGGTCTTTAAGAAATCGGTTTCCATTGTTCCGATCATTCGGCCACTTAAAATAATTTTCTTTTTTAATTTTAATAGATCCGTCAATTTAAGAGGAAAGCATTAGTATACTTTTCGACAAATATAATAATACTGTCTAGTGGTTTGTCCGGTTGTCATTTGTAGGTTGTCATAGTCAGTGTCCCGAAAGTTTGACAACCAGTCTTACCAAGAGATATCGTATTAACTAGATCTAACTGGGTTGTGGAGGTCAGATAGGCAGTGGCTCCATGAACAATATTCGTGACAAAAGTACCAGATCTTTTCAGTTTCCGAGATAAGTAGACAAGTTTTATTTATAGAGGGCAGTGAAAAATGTAACCAAAAATTCAATAATATTTTAATTTCAATTACAAACATCCCTATATTTTTGATATCTAAATTAGTTTCTTAACCGAAAGATTATTGTAGAAATCCTTACTTATAAAAGCTAAAGTGAGTTTGTTTGTTACCTCCTCACGCTTTAATGGCTAAACCGATTTTGATGAATTTTGGTACAGAGATAGTTAGGAACCAGGAGACGGACAAAGGATATTTTTTTTTTAAAGTGGGATATGAGAAAGAACGAGGGAAGAAAAGGGAAAACTTAGCGTTGCTATTACATACAAATCAATACGGCACAAGAGCAAAAACTGCAGGTAGCAGGTACTGTGTTATACCGAATTTAACGCGAGCGAAGCCGCGGGCAAAAGCTAGTATATTATAAAAGGCTATGGGGAGAATTTTGCCCAGTGGGACAAAAAGTGCTAAATAATAAAATATTAACAATAATTGATCCCTAAATCGATCCATTATCACTGACAGGACTATTGTTGCCAACAAGCCTGATATAGTGGTGGTGGATCGATCAGAGCGGCGCGCAATGATTGTTGACATAACAGTCCCGCATGATGAGAACCTCGTGAAATCCGAGAAAGATAAGCAAATCAAGTATATTGACTTGGCTCGCGAGGTTGTCGACATGTGGGATGTGGACTCAGCGATCATTGTGCCGATAGTCGTATCTGTCAATGGCTTAATCGCCAAGAGCCTCGACCAATACCTAAGGAGGCTCTAAAAATTGAATAAACGAAATAATAATTGATCCCTAAAATCTTCAACAAGTATTTTAGGGTCCGCGATTTTAGACCGCTGCTGTGCTCACTAACCACGCAACTGCTTGAAGGTTAAATACTTGTGAATACACACGTCATGTTCTGTCATGTTCAAAAAAAATCTATTAAAACTAGCTTAACCATAAAAACGCACAAAAAATAAGGAAATAATTAAATTTAGACAACAAAGTAACAAGTTCTTAAGCAACCCATGTACAATATGTAAATACGCACAAATACTTACAATACTAGTTTAATAAATAGTTTAATTAAAAATACACGTTATTGCGACGCCGTCATTATTTTCTCAGCGTATCCGCAATATTTAGGAGTCCGCCATTTTTATTTAGAATGACGTCTGTCATACATTGTCAGTCAAACTAAACACATCATCCGCTCAGCGTTTTCCTAACTATGTTGGGTCAGATTCCAGTCTAACCGGATGCAGCTGAATACCAGAATTATACATGGGGCGACTGCCTATCCGACCTCAACAGCCGAACAGTACTAGTATAATACGATACCCCTTGTTAAGACTGGTTGTCAGACTTTTAAGCCACTGACTACCTGTAACGACTGTCAAAGATCTACAAATGACAGCCGGGACCAATCGCTTAATGCGCTTTCCGGGGCATGTACAAGTAGGAAAGTCAGTATATTGCGTGTGGTCACTTATCCACATGGCAGTTGCGAGCTCCTCAAAACAAAACATGTAGGAAAAATTGTAAAGTGGGTCAAATTTTATTTTGAAGATATTTTCACAGAGTTACTGAAGAAGCTCATGAAACCGTCTTAAAAATGTTATAAAGAAAAAGTCAAAACCTCGTTTTGGTAACCCAAAAAGATCCTCAGTCAAAAAAAAAAAACAAAATATGTATATCAGAATCTGAATCTAAATAAATTATATGTTAAATAACTTTTGCCTAAATAGCCTTTGCCCGCGTGGATGTTTTTAAAACAGTCTTAGCTACCGGGTCTAATATTAGCCCACCAGGTGACCCTAGCAATATGTACAAAAAAAATATCATGACGATCGGTCAAGCCGCGCACAACAGATTTTTTATTTTAAAGATTAAGATCAATTAATGAAAATAAATATCTTAGTTATGTGTGGCATAACCAGGCTACAACTAAAAGTATTAATAACCTGTCGAACTGTGCAACATCTATTGCTTGGTTTAAATTTTATACTAATAAAAGCCCATTGACCGTTTTCTGCCACGGCAACCAATCTCAGCAGAGATATTATGGAGCAAAGTGTAACAATCTTCCCTCACTCTCATAGCCCGATGGGACGGCAATCCAACACGACCGGAGTGAGATCAGGCGCAGGGGATATCATACTGCCAACTCCAACATCTCGGGTTGCTAATGGGAAATGCCTTATAAAAAACCTAATTATTAATTATGTACATTTGAAAAAAAAAACTAAAGTCGTTCCGAACTGACAAAGTATATTATAACATTCATGAATTTCTGACAGAACCATTTACTGTGACATAAACAATTGACATTATTATTATGTACTTTAACTTTTATAATTTTGATATTATTACAACTTTTTTATATTATTACTCACTGACTTTTTTAACCGACTTCAAAAAAGGAGGAGGTTCTCAATTCGACTTTATTTTTTTTTTACTTTTGCCATGTATAATTTTAACATTTCTAGTCTTTTGCTAATTTCACTTAAAATTCATTATATTGGTATGTGATTATTTAATGACGACACAATTTTAACATTTTAAACATTTGCATGCCATGGTATATTAGGCAAACATGTCTGAACCATTTTTATTATTTTTATATCATCATCATACATGCATTTTTCTTTCTATATGTAAACACATGTTTGAGCAAATAAATATATCTTATGTTATTTAATAGCACCATATGCTCGACCAGAAACCAGAATCCAGGTCCCCACGGCCAGTAGTCGTAATTGCGACCGCAAGACCAACTGACTAACCCGTCAATATATCATAGTTGACGTATTATAAACTCGTTTATAAATGCATCATCCGGTCAAGTTCATTGAACCAATTCGTTGATTCCTCGTGTAAGGTACAAGGTTGAATATATAATCGTTTTTATTTAAGTTTTGTGGGTAGATACCTAAGTTTACGATTTTTTTTGCTTGCTTGTTTTTATTTTATTTGCGTATATTTATTTTTTGTTAGAAGTACATACCACCGTAATTAAATAATAATATTATGTTGTGAATGGAACCGGTGGAAGGAGCTTGTGCATATCTAAATAAAACCTGCCGCTTGGATCGGTCTTGAGGTTAAGCTACGCTTGCCTAGGCTGGACCGTAGATGGGTTACATTTATATACATACTAGCTTTTGCCCTTTTTTTTTTTGAGAGGAGCTCGTGGCTAAATAATAGCAGCCGCTCAGGTCGATCTTTAGGTTAAGCCGCGCTTGCCTAGGTTGGTCTGTGGATGGGTGACCACCCGTTACATACCGAGTTTCCTCCGTGCCTCGGAAGCACGTTAAGCCGTTGGTCCCGGCTGTCATTTGTAGATCTTTGACAGTCGTTACAGGTAGTCAGTGTCCCGAAAGTCTGACAACCAGTCTTACCAAGGGGTATCGTATTACCCAGTACTAACTGGGTTGTGGAGGTCAGATAGGCAGTCGCTCCATGTAAAATACTGATATTCAGCTGCATCCGGTTAGACTGGAAGCCGACCCTAACATAGTTGGGAAAAGGCTAGGCAGATGATGAGCTTTTGCCCGCGATTTTGCTCGCGTTAGATTCGGGGTAACACAGTTCGCCTTTCTTAATTTACAGGTACCTGCTACCTGTAGCTTTTGCCCTTGCGCCTTATTTATTGTAATAGCAAACCTAAGTTTTCCCTTTTGTACAATCATTTTCCCACATTTCACACTTTAAAAAAAAATTTGCCTATGTCCGTCTCCCAACTATCTCTGTACCAAAATTCATCAAAATCGGTTTAGCCATTTAGGCGTGAAGACATAACAAACAAACTCACTTTCGCTCTTATATTAGTAAGGATCATAGTTTCCTCCGCACCTCGGAGAGTAAGTAAAGCATTTGCTTGATCTCGACTGTCTTTTGTTTAACCATTATGTAGTCAGTGTCTCTAAAGTCTGACAACCAGTCTTACCAAGGGGTATAGTATTACTAACTGCACTGTGGTGATCATATAAGCAGTTGTTCCATATAAAATATTAGTATTTAGCTAAATTCGGTTACACTGGCCGACTCTATAATAATTGGGAAGATCAGGAAAATGTTTGTTTTACACAATTTCGAAAAAGAGTGCTATATATTTATTTGGTTTAAACGGCTTTTAGAAACCAATTATATTAACCAAAGTACCTATACAATAAGTTAAAACGTAAAACTTAAACTAATAACAACAATTCATTAGTATTATTCTTAAATAAATGTAGGTACATAATTAAATTTGTTAGCGAATAGAGCGCAGTTGGTGTTGGCTTCCACGAGCTTGTTTTTATGTTTTTGGGTTTTCTACCGTATGCATATAAATTTGTTTCTTTTCCCACCCTTTACATGTATATAATGCAAATCAGTGTCCCGCCAACATTGCTGTTATTTGGGTTCGGTACCTGAAAAGGGAAAAAACGGAACCTCTTTTTTTGCGGATGACAAATCATCACATAACTACCCTCGCTCTGAGCGGAGTGAGGGAGAGTGTCAGACTTTTACTTGACTAAAACCTACCTATATTCCTTCTTTATTTGGGCGGCGGTATCTCTTTCGAACAACCCGCAACCCCGAAAGGCGGAGGCCCTGGCAAGCCCCTCTGCTTTGCAGACATCTCTTTGAGGCGCGCGTGAAACATGAACGCGCCGTCGACACTGCCTGTCGTCACTAGATGGACGGACAGTGAGCTACCCGTTGCTCATCGTCCACAGACTCGCGGCGGCTGGGTTGGTTTGAGGGTCTCTCCCTTTAACGTCCGGCAACCTCCTTCGCTAGCATAACGCCGCTTCCCATCCCCTCTCGCTCCGGACCATGAACTGAACCAGGGCCGGACGTGAGAGATCGCCGCCGCCTCTACGAGGGCACGGCGGTGCTACGCCAAAGTTGGGTGGATCAATCGATCGATCGTCCGTCGTGGTAAAACGGTATAGGAACACTTTGTTGTCTGTCTGTCTGTCAAGAGAAGATCCTTTATCTGGGAAACGGGAGGATGTATCGAGTTGAAATTAAAACCTTATACCTACTCAAGTATGTGGTCTCTTGAAGCTTTGCAAAAACTAACAATAAGTTTGCGTATCTGCCAATGGCTTCATTGCCAAGAGCCTCGACCAATACCTGAGGAGGCTCTCGTTAGGCAGCTGGATCAAGGGCTTGATACAGAAAGCGGTACTCCTAAACACGGCTCGTATTGTTAGGAGGTTCCTTTCTCTGGAGCCCTGACCGCCGGTAGCTTGGACCCTGTTGCCGATACCGGTGGGCTCGTATTTTTGTATTTTTATATGTTTTTTATTTTATTTAAGAAATATGTAAAAATATATAATATAAATATATAAAAAAAGTTTACGCAGTCAAAGGATATATTGCTCTTTATGTTGCAATTTTATTCTAAATGGCTGCGCGCACCTACGCGAGTCGCACTTGGCTGGTATTTTTGCGCATCTTATAACCTTCTTAGTTCACATAATTAACCAAAAGAATGGATACCTAATACATATTTTAAAGTACTTTTTTCCTTAACACCATATAAAAACGGTGTAGGTAGCCCATTAACTACACAAATATCGTATTTTGTGGTTCTGTCAACCTCTGCAGGGTCCTTATATATCTTGACCTAGATTGTGTCTGGGCCTTAGAGGCCGACCTCTGAGTTTGTATTCGAGTTTCTTTTCAGAATAGTTGGAAATACAACTGTTGTTTCCCATGACTAACCGACCGCAACTAGTTGTTCTAGTTTTAAAAATACAATTGAAAAGAGTTTTGTAAAACAGATTTACGAAATAGACGTCATTAATTATTAAAGCTACACAACTTGAGGTTTAATTGGCGAGTGAAGACGCGGCGCGGCGCGAGGCTGCGGCGGCGTGACAATTTTCGTGTTGCAAATGTTGTCAGTAATGGCGAATGACTATACAGAACTCGAAACCGGTTGTAACTCTCACTTGGTTGTTTTTTTTACATCTTTCCATCACCAAGAAAAAAAAGCGTGTTTTTAGTTTTGTTTATGCTGTGGCGTTCAAAAGGTTGACTTTCAATGTACCTTGACCTTCATCTTCATTGTACGTAAACTATGGTAGTACCATTGCCTATATTAATACCACAACAACATAATTTCCATGTCCTACATTGCGAACATGAAGTAAGTAATATGAGCAGTCAGCCATGCTTGTAATTAAAATGGCGGACGATTACGCTACTGGCAATATTCTATTTTTAAAATCACATCGGTCAATTACGGACGAGTAGAGGAAAATTAAAAAAAAATGTTTTCCATTCGTTCGCGAAATTGTTTGAATTGAAAGAACGAAGCTTTTAATAAAAAAATATGTGTTCATTCACCGTTCATTGAATCAGGGACTGGAATAGTTTTTAACTATTAAGTGTTGTGCGTTTTGTTTTTTTAATAGGAATGAGTTTTAAAAATGAAATACTAAATGATTATTGTTTTGAAAAGATAAGATGCGACTACAAACCGGTGTGTACCGATTTATTGCGGACAATCTGTGGGCTTGTCATTGTCCGGTGTCCGGCCTGAGCCCACGTTATGCCCCTATCAGTTTTATAATCCTTGAAATAAGACGAAATGTGTCAAGGATGAATTATAATTCTAACGTACATTTTTATACTTAAAAATAAAACAAGTTTCCAAGAATCAGTGTTCGAAATTATTCTGCCACTTATTTTGTGCGTATCGTATAATGAGGCAACACATGAGGAAGTGGAAAAACGTGTTCGGATACACGTGACATGTCATAAACAACTATTTAAATTCTTATAAATATGTATGATAATTGATAAATCGGCAGGAACACCCGGATACTATGTCTCCTTTTTAATATCTTACATAACCCGTCCTATCCTTCCTACCTGCGTGAGCGTTTTACTTACGCTCGCCCTCGGGACACCCCTTGTAGATCGCATCTCAGATCCCTCCTTAAAGCCCTTCCTCATAAAACTAGTTACTATTCCTATTCCTTCTCCATCCATGCCGTAAGATTGTGGATCTCACTCCCGCCTAGCATTAAATACTTGAAAAGCATTTCAATTTTTAAAATTAGATTAAAAGAGCATTACCTTTCCTCTCAATTGTCAATTGTGAATATTTATAATATTGTATTTACATATCTGTTTATATATTTTTGTGTTATGTATGTATACAGTTAAATATTATTATGCTTATATGTGTACTTATATTTAGGTTAAGACATTCATATTTTAGTTACTATTCTCTTCCTGTTCTCACACACGTCTTGTCACGTCGTGTCTACGTTTCTTTCGTCATATTTCCTCTCGCAGGCCTGCTGGTAGAAATTTCTTTTGAAATAAGCTGTGCCTTTGTACTCTTTGTTTTATGATGTTTTCCTGTGTTTTCTCTTGTGTGTACATAAACTAATAAATAAATAATTATCACTTTTAAAACCTTCCAATTTCTAAGAAATAAATATTTTGTATATTCATAATATTGTTTAATCCAAACCGACTACAGCGTATGTATTCATAGTACCTACTAAACTTCAAGAGAGCCATTTTTTACATTAAAGAAAACCCATAGATACATATCTATGAGAAACAAAGACCTTCTAACAACCTGCAGTATTACTAAATAAGAATAAAAACTAGGATGTGCTCATCATAACAATATAAATTGCAACAATTATCTGATCACAGTAATTAAATCTTAATAAAAGGTAATAGAGTCTGTTTTTGGTCATAAAATAAAAGGAAAACCCGGTGGAAACTTCCAGTCATTAAAGATTACATAACATAACATCACGCCTGCAATCCTGAAAGGGTAAGACAGATGTGTACCTTGTATAGTAAGCGAGACTATTGACATTAACGCAATGCTATGGCGATTCGTATTAATAATAAACTAGCTTTTACCCGCGGCTTTGCTCGCGTCATATTCGGGTTAACACAGTTCCCCTTTCGATTTGCAAGTACCTGCTACTTGTAGTTTTTGCCCATTGCGCCTTATTTATTGTAATAGCAATGCTAAGTTTTTCCCTCTTTCTCCCTCACATATCACTTTTTTTAGAAAAAAATAGCCTATGTCCGTCTCCAGGGCCTAAACTATCTCTGTACCAAAATTCATCAAAATCGGTTTAGCCATTAAAGCGTGAAGAGGTAACAAACAAACAAACTCACCTTCGCTTTTATAATATTAGTAAGGATAATTATAATATTTTTAAATATTACAATCTATTAATAGTATTGGAGTAAGGTTAAATATTTAAATCTAAAGAAGCGACTAGTTCTGGTGTCTGTTAGTGTGACCTAGTTATTTTAAGTTACGCATCATATTTTAGTGCAATCTTCTACATCATTTCAAACATTATTAGTTGGGAACCAGGAGGCGGACATAGGATATTTTTTTTAATGTGATGTGAGGGAGAAAGAGGGAAGAAAAGGGAAAACTTAGCGTTGCTTTTACAAATCAATCAGGCGCAAGAACAGGTAACAGGATACAGGACAGTAACAAGTAGCAGGTACTGTGTTATACCGAATTTAACGCGAGCAAAGCCGCGGGCAAAAGCTAGTTTCATCATAAAACGCCTATTTTACAATGCGTATTGCAACGACCGCGACGTTCAAGTTACAGAATTCATTACAATAATAGAATATCTGCAGAACTTGTATGCTGATTTGTTACAGAAATAGTTAGAATCGAGGAAGTGTTCCGCGAACGAATCACAAACAAGACACTATTAAGATGAATTTGACCGCGAAATTTAAATATTCTATTTGTATTTGGAATTTGCAGGTCAATGTCAGGCTGTTTCTAGAAATACTAACGAATCGCCACTGCAACAAGTAATTATTTTCTGCTGAAGTTGCGGGTTGCTCGAAAGAAATACCGCGGCCCCGGAACATAAAGGGCAAAAGGAGGAACATGGGTGGGTTTTAGTCAGTAATAGTTGATAGGGAGAAGGTTTTTGATGATTTCCCATCCAAAAAAAAAGTATTTATTTACAGAAAAAAAAGATAAAAAGAATGAATTTCAGTTCATCTAATTCCAAAAATAATCCAAAAAAGGCTGCAACTGAACATGCTCAGGAAAACCTTAAAAGAACCTAAGATTTCACGCTCAATGCCCGCGCTTACAACTACGATAAATAAAAGTGACGGTAATTATGTAAACCTATACGCATGTTATCGAAACGATCAAACCGCATAGCTAGTCCTTACTATCCTTACTATATACGATAATATTATAAAAACGAAAG
The DNA here is from genome assembly GCA_905475445.1 of Ochropleura plecta. Classification (NCBI taxonomy): domain Eukaryota; kingdom Metazoa; phylum Arthropoda; class Insecta; order Lepidoptera; family Noctuidae; genus Ochropleura; species Ochropleura plecta. The sequence goes on along the minus strand of FR997738.1, from coordinate 20,157,350 downwards.
TGAGCTTGTTTGTTACGTCTTCACACCTAAATAGCTACACCGATTTCGATGAATTTTTGTACCGAGATAGTTGAGACCCTGGAGACGCACAAAGGCTATTGATTTTTAAAAAAGGATTGAGATATGAGGGAGAAAGAGGGAATAAAACGGAAAGCTAAGCATTGCTATTACAATAAATAAGGCGCAAGGACAAAAACTACAGGTAGCAGGAACCTGTAAATCAGGAAAGGGGAACTGTGTTACCCCGAATAAAACGCGAGCGAAGCCGCGGGCAAAAGCTCGCGGATTATAAATATGTACCTACTCAAGCAGATATAATGTAAAGAACAAGATATCACATAAAAGCATCATCCTTCATTGCCTATGTTAATATGTTACTCGTTCGAAGGTAAGACAAAGGACATTGCTCCTAATTCCAACACAACAGACGGCGCAACCTTGGCAAGTGGTTAGCAATGTCCTCAATGACGTGATGCAGCGCGAATGTCATGGTCTGCTGATGAAGATGTCCTGCCGTGTAAGGAAATTGTTTACATAAAACTACCTATATAGATTATTGTGAGGTCAGTGCAGAGTGGATTATTTACAGTTTATTACACGACTGCCCCTAAAAAGGAGTGTGTTCTTCTTCTTAGAAGAAGAAGGAGTGTTTGTGCTGCGATAAAACAAAAAAAATCATTGCAGTCGGGAGACTTTATACAAGAAAGTATTCTACAGATTGGTCCCCCAACCACGATGAAAATTATTGTTTTGTTTATTGTATGCTAGCTTTTGCCCGCGCTTCGCGCGCTAAATTCGGGGAAACACAGTTCCCCTTTCCTGATTTGCAGGTACCTGCTACCTTTAATTTTTGCCCTTGTGCCTTGTTGATTGTAATAGCAAAGCTAAGTTTTCCCTTTTTTCCCCTCTTTCACCCTCATTTAAAAAAAAAGTTAGCCTATGTCCGTCTCCAGGGTTCCATCAAAATCGGTTTAGCCATTTAGACGTGAAACCGTAACAAACAAACAAACTCACTGTCGCTTTTATAATATTATTAATGATATAGACTTAATAAGCCGCTTGTTGTTTCCCAAAGGATTAGTGGCGTATTTGAGAGGCTCCAAGTTAAATAATAACAACCGCACTTGTCGATCTTCAAAGTTAAGCTGTGCTTACCGAGGCTGGTCAGCGGATGGGTGACCGTCTATTGCATTCTGAGTTTCCCTCGTGCTACCAAAAGCACACAAAGCCGTTACCGTGTTGGTCCCGGCGTGGTTGTTATAATTTAGTGTATAGTGAGAACTGTGAGAAGGTTGCTTTCGCTGAACCTGTAGCCATCAGCAACCCGCTTCCTGATTCCAATGAACAATTTTGTTTTTTATTTGGTTTTGTTTTACATTTTAAAAGTTAAAAATGTAAATCTCGATATTTATAATTTTTTATATTCCAATATTATAAAATAAACACGTTTTGTAAGTTATGTTTTTTATTATTCTGGTAACCTTATTCACTGTCAATGTCAATTTGATTAACATAAATGTGGTTGTTATTATTTTAATGTGTTTGGTTTTGTGCCAGATATTTAGTGTACGAAAAGAAATCATTTTATCATTCATCAATTTATATTTTTTTTTGGTAGGAAATAAAGTGACTTAGCTAACCATGCTTTCCAAACTAAATATTTTTTCAAATATTTTACAGTGAGGTAAGTAATTTTTTTAAGGAAAAACGCGTCTACACACTAGGAAATTCTCCTGTATCGTGGGTGCGTTCACAAACATTTAAACTCACATACATAAACAGCCAAACCAGAAACAACTACCTGTAGGTCACACAAATATTTGATTTTTATTCTGATTCTGATTCAAACCTGCGACACGCAGCGCAGCAGCCGATCGCACAGCTACTGCGCAAACCGTGCCGTCAAAATTGACTTAAATAATATTTAAATTTGACTTCTAAGATGTTTTACATAGTTGCAGGTGAAATTAATGTGTGCGTGTTAAATAATGGGAATCTTATTGAAATATTGCTGTTATTCAAAGTTGTATGGAACAGGTTCTTAATACCAATTAGGTACTTCTTCTTTTTTTACGGATTATCCAATAACTTCCCCCGCTCTGGGTGGAGCGGGTGGCTGTGTCAGGCATGTATCTACTGACTTAAACTCATCCATGTTCCTTCTTTTGCCCGTTGGGGCCGCGGTATCTCTTTCGAACAACCCACAACCCCGGCAGGTTTATTACCACCTGTGATTACTTCTGATAAAAAACTATTTGACCATTTTATAGCTTAGTGCGTAAATAACACATGATTTATTTGACCATATATAGATGTCATGTATAGCAACAAAAGGAACTTGTAATAATGTTGTTATATTAGGTCGGTAGTTCATTAAAGTTTCTCGTTTATTAATATACTAGCTTTTGCCCGCGGCTTTGCTCGCGTTAAAGTCGGGGTTACACAGTTCCCTTCCTGATTTGCAGGTACCTGCTACCTGTAGTTTTTGCCCTTGCGCCAAATTTATTGTAATAGCAATGCAAAGTTTTCTCTTTTTTTTTTAAATAGCCTATGTCCGTCTCCAGGGTCCCAACTATCTCTGTACCAAAATTCATCAAAATCGGTTTAGCCATTTAGGCGTGAAGACATAACAAACAAATAAACAAACTCACTTTCACATTTATAAATTAGTAAGGATTAATCATTAATTTCCTTTTGCGTAACTAAATAATATTTAGAATCAAACAAAATCGATTTCCCTGTACATTTATGTATGTGCCCTTATTGTGTTTATAATCTACTGAAAAGATTCAAACTCAATCTCAAACTATTTATTTCAATTAGATTACAGGCACTTCTGGATGTCAAGAAACAAAATAATGAAGAAGTCCGATACACGTTGCATAATACGTTGTGAAAATACTGTAGTTGGCCATTCCAAAGGGTTAATTTCTATGGAGAAGAATAAACTCAAACTCAAAGCATTTATTTCAATAAGACCATTACAGGCACTTTAGAATGTCAAGAAACAAAATAATGAAGCTACAGTCCCGGTCACAAGGCATAATAACTTGTGAAAGTACTGTAGTAGCCCAAAGCGTTGATAAATAGGCACAAAACACCATGGACACCGTCGATTTTGTGGGATTTTTATTATTTTAACCTATTTGTGCTTTAAAACGGCCAAAACTTACAAAATACCTGCTTATAGCGAAAAAGGATTGCAAATAAACAAAGGAAAGAAAATGTGCTTTGGAATCTACGCAGGCGGTCCAAGCTGACATTCTTAGATGTTTCAGTTGTATGGTCAGAAACCTGATAGCCTGGCAAACTGTAGGTTTACCATGAGGCATATAACATTTTAAGTCAGATAAGCAGCCACCTCACGAGGACTGGAAACTGAACTATCCATTTTTTATACACTTCAGGCACCAAAAACCTGATAAAATGCCTCTTTTACATAAACTCACGTCTATGATATTAATCTCATCGCCTCACGTAAAAAAAAAAACAATCTTCTTTTTCTCATATTTTATCATCCAAGACAATCTTTTATTAAACGAAGGCCTTACAAACTCATAATATTGTCAATATAACATACCCATTGAAGTAGACGCCGGTATTAAACCCAACCGTATAGAAAATTCAGTATTATGACCACAGAGTATTTGTCAGATGGTATTTCAGCTCAGGATATAGGCAGTAGAACAATGCAGGGGTGTGCTCAGTGGGTGGCCTATAATACATATTTTTCTGTACATATTTGTCCATTCATTGGAACTCGTAACAATGGGGTGAGGTAAAGTGGAATGTTTTTGTGTTCGCTGGTCTAAAGTCTAGGCTAGCTTTGGTATTTGATGTTCAGCGTCGTGCCTGACTGAAATTGAATTAACTTGTCAAGACGCTCTCTGTCTTGGATATCAAGTATGGATTTGCTTCTGAATTGTACCTAGTATTACAAATTATGTACACACGACGGCAGGTCAACCTATTATAAACTATTATAACCTGATCTCTCTACTACGGATCGCACACCGTAGTAGAGAGATCAGGTTAAAATGGTTTGTATAGGTTGATGTGCCGTCGTGTGTACGTAGCTGTCAATGGCCACCGCGGTGGGGTGACCACAAACAACCAGATGTGGCGATAATTTACTTGCTCACCAATAGGCAATAAAGAGTTACAATTAGGTAGGACTGATTTAGGACTATAGATTTTAGAAACATAGTCAGCGTATTATGTTCCCATAGTTGCGACACAGGGCTTTCTATACGAAAAGATGATAGACGAAGATGGTACATGTACCTACTTCTTCACCGCAGCGGTGATGAAATAAAATATCAATCTGTGTGATGATTTCTTAAAAAGACCATTTCAGACACTAATCTGCATAGTCCTCATGTAAATTGACCAAGATTTTTGTCTGGACCTTAAAAGAAACCTTTGAGTTTGTTTCGACTGTATCTTCACAGAGTAATCGGGTACGAAACAAAGGCCTCATCTAGGTTTTTTTTAAAACGACTTCACGGCCTACAACTTGCAAGTTGGAGCCGTCACCACTGGGATACCACTCTGTTCTCCTGTTTCATTGCGTCATCATTGGTGATATTGAATCAAAATGACGGCATGGTTGGCGCAGTGGCTGAGCGATTGACTGCTGTGCTGCGTGTCGCGGGTTCGATTCCCGCACGGAACAAATATTTGTATGACCTGCAGATAGTTGTTCCGGGTCTGGCTGTTTGTGTATGTGAGTTTAAATGTTTGTGAACGCACCCACGATACAGGAGAAATTCCTAGGGTGGGGCTAAGTTTTTTTTAAAAGAAAGAAAGAAAATTCCCTAGGTACTTACCGTGTTAGAATATTGATTACCTTGTAACCGTTGTTTGTTTTTGTTTCAGGTAAGACGTGAAGATGTTCGCAGCAAGTATGGCAAGCACACAAATAGGTATGTGGGTATGTACCTCCATTGACCTGCTTGACTTCACACTTATGAACATCGATTATTTCTGCGTAACAAATTATTACGATACATATGTATATCAAGCGTTTGTAGGACTGAAACGTTTTAAAGAGTATTCTATCATTTGCCAGCCTTTTCCCAACTATGTCGGGGTCGGCTTCCAGTCTAACCGGGTGCAGCTGAGTACCAGTATGTTACTGTATGGAACGACTGCCTATCTGACCTTCACAACCCAGTTAGTACAAACGAGAGCCTCGTATTATCCTTTGACTAAGACTGTTAGTCAGACTTTCGGCACACTGACTACCTGCAACAACCATGAAAGACTAGCTTTTGCCCGCGGCTTCGCTCGCGTTAAATTTGGGGTAACACAGTTCCCCTTTCCTGATTTGCAGGTACCTGATACCTGTAGTTTTTGACCTTGCGCCTTATTTATTGTAATAGCAAAGCTAACGTTTCCCTTTTCTTCCCTCTTTCTCCCTCATTTCCCACTTTTTTATAGCCTATGTCCGTCTCCAAGGTCCCAACTACCTCTGTAAAAATCGGTTTAGCCATAAAGGCGTGAAGACGTAACAAACAAACAAACTCACTTTCACCTTTATAATATTAAGTAAGGATGTACAAATGACTGCATTTTATTTTAAAGATGAAAGGATGAAAAGAATGAAAGGCATACGATAACCAAAAGTGAGACATCTAAGCTGATAGCCTTACAACCTGCCCGTATCCCCGTTACACAAGACTGCGACAAATCCCCCACGTATGCAGCTGTACAAGGTTTAATATCACAGACAACAGTCGCTGGCACCAGTCGACTCTCAATATAAACACCTGGCCAGGGGTGCCACACATTGTTGTTGTCTCGAGATTTATCGAGATTCCCGGGAGGGTTCTGAAAGGTTGATCAATTTAATCTGTTTTCGCTGTCAAGTGATTTGGTTGTAGTTGTTTTGTTTGGAAGTTACCGTAGTAGGGTTTTAAGGATTTTAATCATTTGTTCTTACTTACATAAATTCTCTCGCCTTTTTTCCCAACTTGATTGGTTTTTGAAAAATGGCAACACTGTTCATCGGTAAATTTTGCGGTGGTTTTCAAACGAAGGCACCTTGTGAAGTACTGTAGTGCCTGTATCTGCATAGGAGTGTTTAGAAAAATATAGTATGTCTATATATAGTGAGTTTTATTACAACACTTCTTATTTTAGTAACGAGTCACGACGGTTGATATAAGGTTGAGCAGCAGTTTGTGCTATTGATATTCAGAGATTTAACCTCAAACCGCGGGACAAACGTAGAATCATTTCATTTTGGGATATTACAAAAAATAATTACAATCATGGGACCTTTATACCTCGTTAAACTGATTTTAGTTTTACAAAAGAATTATTTCACAAAACAAAACGGATGCATATTAGGGACACCCCTGTCCAAGACATGTCACTAAGCGGGAAAAGGCTAAAGGTATAGTATATCTGTGCGACAACGTAATATACCGGTCTAGCGTCGCACTTCTAGAAATACTCCGGACGGATATAATGGAATATTTGTCCATGCGGATTAAATAGTCGGCATTATTGTTAAATTAATTTCTTTGTTATGCTTGCAGTATGTTTTCCTGTTTTAAGTGAAAAGTTATTGGAATTCAGTAAATAAAGTATGTAATAACTTGAGTAAGTTCAGTAATAACTTGAACAAGTTTATATTTAGGCTGCTATACATATTTCGTTAACGCCAGTTGGAAGCTATGTTACGCACTATAAATGTGATTGTGCCGCTATCTTGTTCAATGTCGTTTTTACAGTCCTATAACCATCATTACTAGGATTGCGGCCAAATAATTATTAGTCTAGACTCATTCGGTTTACCAGGTTAAGGGGCTCCTTACAAACAAAGTTTGAACTCATTTCGTAAGGAGCCCCTTAAAGGTACGGTTAGGGGCTGGGTCTAGATGATCTTCCATTACTTATCGAGATCTCTCCGTGTGATCTGTGACAGTCGTCACGGTTTTTAATCGTCTTCTACAAACAGGAGGTTATCAATTCGATTGTACTGTATTTTTCGACATTTTTTGAGTCGATTTGCCCCTTCTCAATTTTATTTACCTAGCAGTTTATGAGTTATGTTCTATTTAAATACATATTTTTTCGTCTATGGAAATGTGGATAATCTGATAACGACTTTTAGTAACAATAGAAAATGAATGGTCATCGACATGAATTTGTGTGAGCTACCATCATAATTATCATACCAAAACTAAACTAAAAGGCTGAAATAACAAACTTTTTCAAAAAAAAAACCTAGTTGCTGGCAAAAAACAATGAACTAAAAAAATTAAAGAAATATCAATTAAAATATTAAAAAAAAACTGTTTTTTTGGCGCTAATGCTTAGCGTTTGGGTAAGTAATCAGAAACCTTTTGTTTGCAGATGAGAAATCATCCCCCGCTCTGGGCGGAGCGGGGGGCTGTGTCAGATTTGTACTGACTAAAACCCACCCATGTTCCTTTTATTGCCCTTTATGCTCCGAGGCCGCGATATCTCTTTCGAACAACCCGCAACCCGGGCACGCGGTGGCCCTGGCAGGATCCTCTGTAACCAGAAGCCTTAAGGTCTGACAACTGATATTCAGCTTAATCCGATTAGACTGAAAGCGTTCACCAACTTTGTTTTCGAAAACAAAATGTTGATGTTTTTCTAGATTTATTAGTCAGCATTTGATTTGATGTTTTTCGATGAATTCCCCATCAAATGATATTCTACATCCACCTACTCAGTATAACATTATCCAAATGAAATGACTGAAAACACGGTTAATTTCGAGTCGAACGATACATTTACGAGCCTCGCATGTGGTATCCTAATAACTAGTCATCGCGGGTGAAATCTAGGGCTTATCGATGACCTAGTTGTTTAACATTCGCTATTATACGCGTCGCTAATTATGCTGTATGATTGTGAACAGAGGTTCTCAAGGACATGACCATTAACGCTAGTATGTAGTTAGGAATCCTTACTAATATTATAAAAGCGAAAGTGAGTTTGTTTGTTACGTCTAAACGCCTAAATGGCCAAACCGATTTTGATGAGTTTTGATACAGAGATAGTTGGGACCCTGGAGACGGACATAGGCTAAAAAAAGTGAGAAAAAGGGGAGAAAGAGGAAAGAAAAGGGGAGAGAAAGTTATTTTTTTGGATCTTCGTGCGGGTTAAAGTTAGCGTTAGCCCAAAGTAACTATGCCAAACGGACAAAGTCGCGGGCGGAAGCTAGTAAATAATAAATCGCAGGACTAGACCTTAATGAAATTCCTAGCTTTCAGCTGTAGGTTGGAAATAATTGCAAGTCCTAAGCCCTAGTACTTAAATCCTGGTCTACTTGAGCACAAAAATTCCATCGGTATTTGTCGTGACATACAGAGTTACTTTGCCATTCATGTTATTAGTATATAACTAGCTGGCGCCCGCGGCTTCGTCCGCGTGATGATCGAAAAAGAAGAATCCTATGTGTTATTCCAGACTATAATCTACCTCTGTGCCAAAATTCATCATGACCCGTTCACCTGTTTAGACGGGAAAGCGTAACAAGCATCCATACATCCATCCTCACAAACATTCGCATGTATAATATTAGTAGCAGGATAGGATTTAAAACCGGACAAGTGGGAGTCGGACTCGCTCACCAAGGGTTCCGTACAAACTTACGACGTAAACTACTGCGTAGATTTAGAAGGTTGATTTTTTCACAGCTTCAAGGGACCAGAGACTTGTATATGGTTTTAATTTCAACTCGATACTTGCACGCGTTCCTGAGATAAAGGGTCTTGACAGTGCCCCCGTAGGTAAGGGTTCCGTTTTTACCCCTTAAAAGAAAGTGAAATCTTTATTTTGAAAATATGTTGAACAGGAGTGTAACAGGGGTGTTACAAATAAATGTAAAGTAGCGAGAAAAACTCCACGAGCAAAATAAGACTATCAAGTGTCTATTTAGAGGTGAAAGGTTATTATAATATAAGTGAGTACCTACCTTACGGAGAAAGACTTTTTGAATTAGAACTGTTTTTTGTTTAGTGTAATATTTTAAATTGTTATGTAAAATTTTTAAGTGGTTTCTTAGTATAAGTTGTATGTTTCAAAACTTTTGCATGCCTGAATGGTAGAATATGGCTGAACCTATCAATATATTTTTGTCATCATTTACTGTTACCCATATTTGCAAAATAAAATTATCTTTATCTTATCTTTATCAATTTCCTAGGAACAGACGAAAAAAAGTCTCCACAGTTTATGTATGTCTGTCAATTTTTATCGGGTTTAGATCATTGTCACATATCGGTATTTGTGACTCTCACCAACTACACTCAAACGAATATTGAATCCATAACCTCCATCTATTCGTAAGCCGGTTAAAAAACAGACACACGCAATTTGGACTTCCCAAAACTAAAACCTGTAGCTCCAACCATCCTCACTTCCAACCTTGACCACCAAATAATCCACGAACACTCACAAATTTACGATCCCCTAACAAAACAATCAAGGCATTGTAACGAAACCTTATCTTGTACCATCAAATCAACGGAGCAATCATCTTCAAGACGAGCGCAGTAAGTACTGCTGGTGACGTCACGCGCCCTGTTGACCAATCAGCGTTATTGTTCTGAGGACAAACAGACACACGTCATCGAATGTGCCTGGTGACACACGGGGGTGCGAGGGACGAGAGGGAGCGGGGAAGAAAACTATTAAAAAAAATAACATATCAATATAGCGCCTAGTATTTCACTAGTTTAGTTTAAGTTCCATTAAATTAGGGCCAGCCTATTGCCATTAATCGGACACAAATCTAGAATCCGTAGCTGATACTGAGAAATTTATAATGGAAAAGCCCAATAACACTTTGCCTGACCGGGGTATCGAACCCCGCACCGCATGCTCGGCGGTCTCGCTTGCGACCACTAGACCAACGAGGTAAAGAGTTTGTAAGTAAGAGCCGAACTCTTACTTACAAACTTCAAGAAAGTATGCAGGAGACAGGTATGTTTTGAAGTGACCATTATTTAAAAATTAAAAGCACAGTCATGAGGGAGAAAGAGGGAATAAAAGGGAAAACTTAGCTTTGCTATTACAATCAATCAGGCGCAAGGGCAAAATTACAGGTAGGAGGTACCTGCAAATCAGAAAAGGAGAACTGTGTTACCCCGAATTTAACGCGAGGGAAGCAAAATCAAAAGCTAGTAACTTATAATTCACTCATCAGATTAAGTACATTTTTTTTTGCAGTTACCAAAATTTATAAAAGATACCTATTGCATAAGTGCGTGTTTTAACTTGAATGATGTACTTAATAAAGAGTATTCTATCTATCTAACATCCGCTACCGCCCATAGCTCACACCACGAGCGGCGCCCCAAAACGCAAGGGTGAAAAGTGGCCACCGGTCAGCCACTCGGAGCGACCGCCGCGGCCCGGCCGCACCTCCCTTCTGAACTACTGTCACGACACACAACTTGACGAACCTTCCAAACGAGTTCAGAACGATTTTGAATTTTTCTTTATTTTTCTTGAAGAACAGATGTTTTCGGCTTTCTTTCTTTTTTAATTTGGATTTGAAAAAGAGGTTTTGTGTTCTGTGAGTGTACTTAAAAAAGTTTGGGAAAGTGACTGACATAACTGAATGACATTTATTGATTGTGATTGTTTTCAATAGAAACTTTAAAAGTTGGTTTTAACAATTTGATTTCATCGTTAAAACTTTTAAATGAAAAGTTTACAAAGAGACTTAACAACTAATAAGTTATTTATTTCGTTCGTATTTTATTTATAACGAACATAATCCAATCAGTGTGTTTCGAATTTCGAACAGTGGGACCTGACCGACCTATTAGCGAGCCCAATTTGAAAACAGAACTTCAACTTCGGCAAAGTTCGTCAGTCTTCGTCGGGTGATTTAGATTGAATAAAAGTTTGTTTAAATCGAAGTTTTAATGAATTTGAAGTGGTTTTGTGATCAGTGGGTGAAATAATCTGTGTGATGAGTGTGTTGTGAAGTTGTCAATAATGATGGATGCAACATGGAGAATCAATTGGTGAGTTACAATACATGACTAAGAGCAAAAGTTTTGTATTACTTGATATAATTTGATTCAGTATTATTGAGATGGTAATGGGTGAATATCCCAGGCGCTAATTTTACGTGTCCACGTTGAGAATCATGGTGTAAAATGATGGGATGTTTCTTAATTTTTTTTCTAGTGAACTACTTAACTTATTCCACTTAGGGCCACAATTTTTTTTTAAATAGGCTTACCTATGGAGGCTAGGAAAAATAAATAACTTTAAAATTCAAGTTTGGTGGCTTGTCCTAGCTCCATTTTTTGATATAAATGTATTTACCAAAGGAACAATTTAAAGTGAAGTAAAAAACAAATTATTTCATTGGTAAATGCATATGACACACTATCTAAAAACATCTAAATCATATTATAGAATTGATGTTAAAAGCACAGGATACTCGATTCAAGTTTGTCCTAGCAAAAATCATAATTTTGGTAGCACTTTTTCAATTTACATTATCATGAAGATTCGTGCGTGTGCGATCAATCGCTTTTTATGTTCTGTATTTCTCAGTCGTGCGCGGGAAGTGGCGCGTAACAGGTCTGTGCTTAGTGCTGTAATTGCTCGCCAAAAACGAAGTATTCATCTTGGGTCGAACAGGGGACAAGAATTTGTCAATTTTGGTGGATCGATTTGCTGGCGATTTTTTAGTGTTTTAATAGTAAGCTACGTATTGTAGGTAGTGATTTGGGTAACTTATTTATCAGTGATATTTATTCTTTTGTATCTTAATAACTGTATTTTTTAAGATTTTTTTTATTCCTGGTTTCAATTTTGGTGGTTCAATTTTGGTGGCTTTGGTGGCGATTTTCACCACCAAAATTGAAAATAAGCCACCAAAATTTAAGTATGTACTGTTTATATATTATTTGTACATATAAAGACAGTTTTTCACTACACATTGTTCATTTATATGTATACGTTACTATTCTATTTGTTTCTGTTCTGTTTGTTCTATTTATTAAAGTGCACATGCCATGCTATTTTTCTGCACTACTCTAAGGTCGACTGGCAATGGCTACTGAGACTGCACACCTCTCGGTTATGGAAGGTCTTCGCGTTAAATAGGTTTCGACCCCCGCACTTCCGAGGGATGTACAGTCTGATTACCGATGATCTTGGGTGATGCATCCGGTTTGCGTTTAGCAGTGTATGGACTCTCCTATCCAGGGCATCAAGTTCAGTCTGAGTCCATTTAAGTATTCCGAAAGAGTAGGTACATTAAAACCGTATTATAATTAGTATTATTATCGTTTATTTATTTGTATACATATTTTTTTATATTTTTACATATTTCTAATCAAAAACATATAAAAATAGTAGCCCACCGGTATCGGGAACAGTGTCCAAGCTACCGGCAGTCAAGGCTCCAGAGAAAGGAACCTCCTACCAATACGAGCCCTGTTCAGGAGTACCGCTTTCTGTATCAAGCCCTTGATCCAGCTGCCTAACGAGAGCCTTCTCAGGTGTTGGTCGAGGCTCTTGGCAATTAAGCCATTGGCTGTAACGACTATCGGCACAATGATCGCTGAGTCCACGTCCCACAAGTCGACAACCTCGCGAGCCAAGTCAATATACTTGATTTGTTTATCTTTTTCGGCTTCCACAAGGTTCTCGTCATGTGGGACCGTTATGTCAACAATCATTGCGCGCCGCTCTGATCGATCCACCACCACATCAGGTTTATTTGCTACAATAGTCCTGTCAGTGATGATGGATCGATCCCTATACAATTACGTGTACAATTATTATAAATACTTATTTAAGTATTAATTATTTTAATATTACATGTTTTTTTGTAATAAAGATGAGACAAGGTTCATGTTTAAAAACTATAATATCTTTTCTTTATATATTTTACGGTTTAATATTGTTATTTTTATGTTTGTTATGTTTTATTTTAGAGTTTATTATGTTTTAGTTTCTTAGTTTTGCTGAGAAAAAAATTGTAGTATGGCAGGTAATTTTGTTCAAAATAAAAAGTTTTTTTTAAGTCTACCCTCATAGTTCTCATTACGAGTTCATCAGATAAATAATAAATATTGTGGTACTTACTACCGATGACCGCAAGAAAGTATGGCAAGGCAAGGAGCTTTACGGGCGCTTTTACCGGGCTCTTCATGGGCCCGATGTAAATTTTCTAGCATCCGTATCCTGGCTACGATTCAGCGACCTTTTTGGGGAAACTGTAGATTTTGTCTGTGCGATTATGGACGAAGTTATGTTGACGAACAACTACCGGAAATATATTATGAAGGATGGGACGGTTAATGTGTGTCGGGCATGCCACCATGTCACCCATCCGGGTGAGTCCATCGGACATATTATTTCTGGTTGTTCTCGTCTAGCTAACGGCGAGTACTTGCATAGGCACAACCAAGTAGCTAGGATTATTCATCAGCAACTTGCCTTGAAATATAATCTTGTGGAATCTGAGGTACCGTACTACAAGTATGTGCCCGACCCAGTTCTCGAGAAAGACCATGTCACGCTGTACTGGGATCGGTCTATCATTACTGACAGGACTATTGTCGCCAATAAGCCTGACATAGTGGTGATAAGATGTAATCACCCCGCATGACGAGAACCTCGTGAAATCTGAGAAAGAAAAACAACTAAAATATCTCAAATTGGCACACGAGGTTGTTGACATGTGGAATGTGAACTCGGCTATCATTGTGCCGATTGTCGTAACGGCCAATGGCTTGATTGCCAAGAGCCTCGACGAACATCTGTCGAAGCTCTCCTTAGGCGGTTGGATCAAGGGCCTGATTCTGAAGGCAGTTCACATCGATACGGCTTGTATTGTGAGGAGGTTCCTGTCTCTGGAACTCTAACCACCGGTAGCTTCGACCCTGTTCCCGATACCGGTGGGCTACTATTTTTTGTATTTTTAAATGTTTCTTTTTTATTTTCTGTTTTTATTTAGAAATATTTAAAAAAAATATTAAAATGTATTTAACTGAATAAACGAAATATTATTATAACAAGACTGAGTTTTATTAACTGATGGAGTTTTTTGGTCATTGAGCTTTATTAGTGAGATTTAAGTTTGTGACAAAAACTGATTTTTAATGTATTGTTTTAAGCACTTTCAATTTTGGTGGACCAATATCAATTTTGGTGGTCAACTTTCAATTTTGGTGGACAATTTTCAATTTTGGTGGCTACACTAATCTTTGAACTCAAATATCTCAAAAAGTTACCAAGATATTTTCGGACCTCATGAAGATTCCTAAAGCTTGAACCTTCTATTTTTGTCCTAGGTCAATAGTTTCACGAAAAGTTAAGAAAAAAAATTGCCACCAAAATTGACAAAAATATGGACTTGTTGATATTCACCCTAATCCTTCTTAGCAACATGAAACAGGTTAGTTAGAGGGACTACTCAAGTAGTTATCGCTTTCAAGGCGTTTTAATAGAAGCTCTATTTCAAGCCATACATACACTCACATATTCATTGTCTAGGCTCTGAGGAGTCCAATGACTAGAGACCGGATTATATTTTATTATGCAATTGCATATTTGCTTTTTGAAGAAGCTTATTTTTATTTTATAGCTAAATAATATTAAAAAAAAAGATTTTTCGGGCATTTTTACGGGTGGTTAAGTTAGTTTATCTCGCAAGTTAAAGCACGTTCACTCAAACATTGTCCTTTGATTTCAGTGTACGTAGAACAATCGTTCTCAAACATTTTTAATAATAGAAAGTTTAACACTACTAATAATTTGGACTTTAACTCGATTATAACAGTTTTCAAGAATAATAATGATACGATAATATCTTCGAAAATACAGTAGATAAAAAAATCAATCTTTTGTGGTACTTATTTCAATTTTATATTAAATATTGAGATACATATTTGCATGCATATTTCGACGGTTTAAAGTTTAATATAATTCGCCAAAAATTTCCTGATCCATGTTTCTTTGCTGATATTTCTTTCTCATCCATACTAAGTCAACACAAACACAAAACGTAATAAGGACAATCATAATTATTCATTGTTTAACAAGGGAAATTAGATGGTGTTCCAAATGTACGCGGACATATTGAACAAATGGAACGCGAGTAACTGGTAATAATTTCAGTTAGACGTAAAAACACCCGCGGGGAACATACACATTAGTAATTAAAACGTGTTACAAGAGCGGGAAGTAGGACACCCTTGAACTTTAAGTAACTGATTATTTGGTTAACTACGTACATGGGGGTAAGCAGAGGCCACACAGAATACGAGCTGCTAGTACAACGATCCTTCAGTACTCCTTTTGATTCGTCTTGTCTTTTCTTTCTCTTTACTCTTGTATAGATTCTTTTCTACCAATTCGTTGTGAATGAGTGGACATGGTTGGCGTTGTAGATTCTTAGATGCTTGTTAACTTTTGTTAACGTATTATTTTATTTTACTTTTTGTAAAGTAAGCAATGACTTATTGTCGGGCCTACACTGTCCTCTCATACTTAAGTACTAACGCTGTAACAACAACAACATTGTAAAACTAAATGATTTTAAAAGAGTAACCATGGAGTTTCTTGCCGGTTCTTCTGCATAGGAAACGACCAACCCGAACCGTGCATCTTTTCTCGACGTTTTATAAGTGCCCATGTAGGCCTATGTAAAATAAAAATATTTTGATTTTTATTTTGATTTCATGTCACGCACGCTGGTTCTGAGTAGGTAGGCACACGACACGTACTTGTCATCTGTCGTTCATCCTATCAATATTAGTTTTTGTAAATAAAAGACCCTTTTCCTTAAAAAAAACACCGGCTTACAGCGAGTCAGACTGTCGCACCAAGGGTTCCGTACAAACTTGCGAGTTAAGCGGCCATATATTTTAACTGCGTTAACTTAAAGGGTTGAGTTTTTCACAGCTTCAAGGTATCACAGACTTGAGTGAGGTTTCGACTTCGGACTTTCGGATTTCAACTCAATACCTCCACGTATTCCCGTGAGAAAAGGTCTTGACGGACAAATCTGACACTCCCCCCCACTCCGCCCAGAGCGGGGTAAGTTATTTGATTTCCCAACAAAAAACAGGGTGTGAGCTGGGCGTTGATGAATAAGTCAGTCAGAGATTAGGACACCTACATTTCTCCTGTATTGCGGGTACGTTTACAAACATTTAAAATCACATACGCAAACAGCCAGACCCGGAACAACTAGCTGTTGTTTCATACAAATATTTGTTCCGTGCGGGGATCGAACCCGCGACACGTAGAGCAGCAGTCAAACGCTTAGCCACTGCGCCAACCGTGTCGGCATACCTATGAATGAATGATGCATTAAAGATTGAAGAGTAATAATAAGCTTAAAATACCGAAACGATCAACACAGCGTTAATAACTGAATAACTTGTTCATATAAAAACCCGATAGGTCTAGATATCAATCGGCCAGGTCGTGGTCACCCGTCCGTGTCGTGTCCAGTTGAATGAATGGCCGGTTAGCGCCCCCCCACCCCCTCACCCGGCGCCCACCCCCTGCTGTCATACCCTTAGTCTACAAGTGAATACAGTTTGCAAAAAAAACCCTGTCCGATCCATGTAGTTATTATTAGGTATCAAAAGTAGATTCTATTTACGTAATCTTTTTTGGATAGGTAATAAGTAAAATAAGTCAATTCAAATCAAATCATTTATTTAGACATTTAGACCATTACAGGCACTTTTGAAAGTCAAAAAACAAAATGAATCTACAGTCCCGGTCGCAAGGCATAATAACTTGTGAAAGTACTGTAGTTGCCCATTCCAAAGCGTTGATCTATGGAGAAGAATGGGCAAGAAACTCCATGGACACTCTTTTAAATTATAATATTGTTACAAAATCGTATTTACATCATTCATGTTGAGATTTTACAAATATGTGAGAACGATGTGTAAAGACTTAGTAAGGAAACGTATATAGCAACACTGGACTGGGGCGGGGCGGAGACAAGCCGGTCGCTTCTCAGTTAGTGACGTCATGAACAAACAATTGACAATCGTACATACTAAAGCCGTCGATGGTGTTGTCATCGTTTTATAAGTTTGTTACAATTTAGGGAAATGGTGATAATTAGAGAAAAAATACTTTAATATATTTATTTTCATGAATATTGTATGTTTCTTATTTAATTTTGGTAACTAGCTGGCGCCCGCGGCTTCGCCCTTGTGATATCGAAAAAAAAATGTTACCCTATTAACCCTATGTGCTATTCCAGACTATAATCTATCTCTATGCCAAATTTCATCAAGATTCGTTTAGCCGTTTTGACGTGAAAGAGTAACAAACATTCATACATCCGTCCATTCATCCATCCTCACAAACATTCGCATTTATAATATTAGTAGGATATCATTGCTATACCTGCATGCCCCTGTCAGGCCGGACAGGGTTTATTATAACATTCTGATAGTATAGACAAACCATTAAACTGAAAAACTTGGAGTAACCATGGAGTTTCTTGCCGGTTCTTCTCCATAGGAAACGACCAACCCGAACCGTGCATCTTTTCTCGACGTTTTATAAGTGCCCATGTAGGCCTATGTGAAATAAAAATATTTTGATTTGATTTGTCCATGTTACCAACATCGCGATCTCGAATCAATATCAGCTGTTCCATATTATAATGGATCGAGTAGGTATTCAAAATTAGTAAGAAGCTGTTTTAATATTTCTATAAGAAAAACTAGTTTAACTTTTCTTTAGCGTATCGAAGGCAAAAAGGTCAACAAATTTCCAAATTATATTAAAAAACAGTGTACGATATTCATTCATTCATAAAACACTGGTCACTAGCCCATTAGATAAGCTAATCATTAGTATATTTGAATAATTTAATTGGTATGAAATCGATGGATTGTTAAATTTGTTAAAAGCTTACTGAACGGACACTATGAATGAACAATTTACTCGTTTATCGAGCACGATGTTAAAAGTCTATAGCAGCAACAACATGCCTCATAGTTATATATGTACTAGCTTTTGCCCGCGGCTTTGCTCGCGTTAAATTCGGGGTAACACAGTTACCCTTTCCTGATTTACAGATACCAGCTACCTGTACTTTTGCCCTTTTGCCTTATTTATTTTAATGGCAATGCTAAGATTTCCCTTTTCTCCCCTTTTTCTCCCTCATATCTCTATCTTTTTTTTTAAAAATTGGTTGTTTGTAAAGTAGGTTTACGATCGAGATGTTTACGTGATAACGTCTTATTGGTGATATAAGTTATCACCAGTAGTGACATCTAAAATGAAATTAAGTACTAATTTAAAGGTTTTTTTTCGAGCCAAGTAACAGATGGCGCTACCATCTTTATGAAATGTCGCTTGTGAGGTTTTGGTGTGACACAAGTTTCTGAACATGTCACCCGACTAAAACGATTTTAAAGACGTTATCACGTCAAAAAAATAGGCCTTTCGGCGTGAAGGCGTAACAAACAAACAAACTCACTTTCGCTTTTATAATATTAGTAAGGATTTTAAAAACAACTTCACAATTACTAACTAGCAAAAAAATATCTTTGCAGCATAGTTTCCGCAATTTCATCTTGTAGTAATTGACAGACAAAGCTTACAAACTTACTACTTCCAAACACCTCTTACCATAAACCAAGCGTTATTGAATAGCTTCCGATTTAGGTCAGTGGTCATAGAGCAGCTGTCTTCAGTACGGCCCATTCACATAACAGGTGTATCATTACTGTCGATGGTCTGGTTATCAATATGTTGAATAGACACCATGGTTCAATGTTCTAACGTGTTTACTGGTTTAAGAAAAAAGTCCACTATTTCTTTTGAGTCCGTTTCCACCATGAGAAAAAGTGCTCGCGCTTACCTACAGATTTAGACAGCGCGGTTTACAGATACCGGCACGGTTCTTGAGCGCTCGGCGGAAAAGTGGGGATCGCTTTGCGCATCGTACACATATTATGGCAAATAAAACGCACGCCCGTTTATTATTTATTTTTCTAAGTTACCTACGTAATTTCTTACTGGTTCTATGGTTGAAAGAAAGATTAAATAATGATTCATTAAATTAAGAAATGTAAATTGAGATCAAAGAAGTAGGTAATTAACAAGTGTTTCTAATTTAAAATTATAACTTAGTTCTTGTAGTTTGTCAAAAATTACTAAAAAAAACTACTACATACCTACGTACTTTTTTTGTTAGCATTTTTGACTTTGAATTTTATTTGTTGAAGATAAAAACTTTATTAAATATTGTACATTGCCATACAAGTACCTACAAATAAAATAATTGAATGAAAAATAGTTTTGCTATAATTACAAACTGACATATTTTTTTCCCCCGTTTTGCTGTCAATAAATATCACCCTTGATTATAATTCTAAAGGTATAGTTAATAAAAAATCACATAAAATAGGTATTTGAATAACATAATTTAAAAATGTTGTCTATTAAATTGGCCGGAATTGTACTCGTCGTCGTGAGGTACATGCAGCAGGAAAAGCGAATCCCGAGTGACGTCTATGACGCGATGCGCTACGGGCCAATCACTGCACTTTCCCCGCCCCCGCGCCTCACTTCATACCACCAAAGGGACCCAATAACTCACTTTTTTTGCGCAGGTGAAGGTCAGCGCTCAAGAACCGTACCGGTATCTTGTACGCAGGGTGCGTTGTGTCGCGGTTTCGATTCCCGCAACAGGAGAAGTTGCTAGTTGCTTCGCTGTAGTCGAGTAAAAATTGGGTACTAGCGCGCGCGTGCAGGCCCATTGTTTTCGTTATTTTTTTTTAAATACTACCATTTAATGATAAAAACCTATATTCAGTGACAACAAAAAAGGCCGCCAAGATTTTACCAGTTGGTGGTCAAAGGGAACCTGTCTAGGGACTGGTGTGATTAGTTCGCAAGTTTTTAGCAGAGATCAATATTATTATTATTACCCAGGGTATAATACTCAATAAGTCAATGCAGCATACTACACATAATGATTGGTTGAAGTGTACGCGTTGCTTATAGCTCATCAATCAATAGAAAATAATCACAAACTAGTTATTCTTTTTACTGTAAGTCGATATAGCCATCTGTATCTGAATTAGTTATGAAGACTAGAAATTAATATTAATACCTACAGCCAGAAAGTTATTTATTAAAACATTTATTTGTATTCGACGTCGGTGTTTCAACAAACGCCTTGTTATCGAATGGATATCGGATAGTAGTTATGCTAACGACATCGACAGTCCGATGTAACAGCTGTCAAGTATTGATTTAATTTTAAATTGTTATTTTCATTCAATACTGTATCAAGTATCTACAACTGCATTTGTGGAAATGAAAGATAGTGCTGTAACGCATCTGGAGACCAAAAGCTATGTCCACACTGTGTTTTTTGGAACGAAGTTCCTTATCGCGCGTTGCGAAAGGGGGCTAGACGGAAAAAATGAAGACAAAAAGTTGTATTGACACTTTAAAATGTTCGAGATTAATTCCCGCGTGACCACTCTTGACAGCGACTCTGTTGACAGCAACGCACTATGTTGTCAGTTGCCATGGTGACTCAGTTTTGAGATATCACACACTTTGGTTTGTGGTCCTTTCGTTTAAGTCACAAACTCATTGCGAAAAAATTAAGAATAACATGTTGTCTATCGTCTATCGGGTTCGTAATAGTGTCATGTCATGTCACTATATTCTTAAACATAGTTCAGTTTAAAAATAATTAGGCGCCTATTCATTTTCCTTTTTGAGGTAAAGCCGAATCGAAGCCACTGTTTTTTGGACTCTCACACATGACTACTTAAGTACTTAGTTCTTCCTTTTATCGAAGACATTGTATATCAGTTTAGAAGTAACTATTATTGAAGATAATTGTGTTTCCGATAAGAAACCGATTCCCACAACTTCTCTTATTCAATATCTCAGTTGAAAACGTTTGTGTTCTGTTCAATTGAACAACAAGTTATACACAAACGCTTATATTGAATTAAACAAGTTTTACAACATTTAAATTAGTTTTCTTGCAAAATGGAAAGTTTCTACTGGGTGAATATTTATTTTGGACAAAGAAAACTGTGTTGTTTCGAACTAGCGGGGAATAATGTCTACTAACTACTACTAACTAAAAACTTAATCAACCACATTACAATACAGGTGGTATTGTAATGTGGTTGATTAAGTTTAAACACTAGACCTATATTTTATAAACTTGAACAGTGTGGTTAAAGATATAGGCGACCCGGTTGGTGGAGTAGCTAAGCTTGCGACTGCGGCGCTACGTGTTGCGGGTTCGATCCCCGCACGGAACAATTATTTGCATGACCTACAAGTAGTTGTTTCGGGTCTGGCTGTTTGTCTATGTGAGTTTAAATCTCTGTAAACGCAGCCACGATACAGGAGAACTTCCTAGTGTGGGGCAAGGTACTTACAAAAGAACTTGTTGGTTTACGGTTAAGCTGGTATTTAGCTGAATTCAGTAAGACTAGAAGCTGACTCCAACATAGGAAAAGGTTAGGCAGCTGATGATGATGAAAATTAGCTTTACCGCTTAGTATGGTTATGAAGGTGATGACACACTAGGATTTCTCCTGTATCGTGGGTGCGTTTACAAACATCTAAACTCACATACACAAACAGCCAGACCCGGAAAAACTATCTGTGGGCCATACAAATATTGATTCCGTGCGGGGATCGAACCGGCGACACGCAGCGCAGCAGTCGATCGCTCAGCCACTGCGCCAACTGTGTCGTCGAATAATAAGACAGTAGTAGTGTAGTATACGACGGCTGACCTTTTTGTGGTTTTGAGAAATAACCTAGTGACTCTACAAACAATCTTCCTTCTATTTTTTGTTTCATTTTGCCTTTCTTTCTCTCCTTCTTCCTTTCTGTATGTTTTTTTTCGCCTTTGTTTGTCTTTCCGTCTTTGTTTCTTTCTTTCTTTCTGTTTTTATTTTTTTCTATCATCGCTGTATCATGTTTTAAATCGCTGTATGTATTGCGTTATGTTTGGAAATTAAATGACCTTAAAAGTTTGGAAGATGCGACCTCCTTACTTCCTTGTAACAAAATTTCAATAGCTTTCAATTAGACTGGAAGTCGATTCTTACAGATTACATCTGATAATCCGATTATTGTAACTCTACTTTTTACTTTTTATTTGTCCTTTTCTTCTAACTACTAGATTATGCCCACGTCTTCGCTCTCGTGGAATCTGGTATTTGTACCACGGGATCGTGTTACCGGGATAAAGAGTACCCTACGTGCTAATCCAGGTTATCGCATGAAAGAATAACAAACATCCATACCAAAGTTTAAATTATTTATAAGGTAGGTAACCTTTTTCTTTTTTTTTGGGGATGACGCTCTGGGCGGAGCGGGGTAGTGTCAGACTTTTATGGAGTATACTTGTACTGACTAAAACCCACCCATGTTCCTTCGATTGTCCTTTATGTTCCGCCGCGGTATGTCTTTCGAACAACCCGCAACCCCGGCAGGCGGAGGCCCTGGCAGGCTCCTCTCCTTTGCTGGCATCTCTTTGAGGCGCGCGTGGAACACTAACGCGCTGCCACCGTCGACACGGCCTGTCATAAAAGATGGACGGACGATGAGCTACCCATTGCTCACCGTCCACAGGCCAGCATCTACGGTGGCCGGGAGTCGTCTCGCGGCGCCCGACGCCCGGGACGTCTCCCGCGGAGGCTGGGTTGGTTAGAGGTTCTCTTTCTCAAACGCCCGGCCATCTCCTTCGCTAGCATGACTGCTTTGCAGAAGGAGGTGACCGCTTCCCATTCCCTCTCGCTCCGGACCATGGACTGAACCAGGGCCGGAAAGGTAGGTAAGCTGTAAGATAATATTTAATTTGTCAGCCCCTTTTAGTTGCCGCACGACCAGACTGTCTACACCATCTTGAGTAAATACCTACTTAAAACAAATTGATTTAAAGTTAGCACAGTAAAGAAAACTCTTCAATTAAAAACTTATTGTTTTTATTTCATTTGAATTGATTGGAGTGTGGCTGGCGGCGCCTCTGAGAAGACTAGCGAAATTAATTGGATTTATTCAATTAAAATAGTTATTTGTTTTAAAAGAAAGTGTTTTATGCAGTTCCATAGTTGATTAGGATTGACGATTTTATAAAAGACTAGCTTATGCCCGCGGCTTCGTTCGCGTTTTTTCGCACCTGCTACACTTACCTGTAGTTTTTGCCCTTGCGCCTTATTGATTGTAATAGCAATGCTAAGTTTTCCCTTTTCTTCCCTCTTTCTCCCTCATTTCTCACAATTTTTTTAAAAAAGCCTATGTCTGTCTCCAGGGTCCCAACTATCTCTGTACCAAAATTCATCAAAATCGGTTTAGCCATTAAGGCGTGAAGACGTAGCAAACAAACTCACTTTCGCTTTTATAATATTAGTAAGGATTTTGCATTCTTCAGGATTTTGCGTCCAGTCAAAAATAAAAGCAATCCATGAACGTTTTCAAACAAAATAAAATGTATTTGAAAGAAAACTACAGAGCAAAAAATGAACTGAGTTAAAGATGTCCATAAGTTTTTAAATGTCATTTTGTGATTGTTCCACGGCAGATCAAAATCTTGATCTAAAATACGCCTCCAGACATTAGCAGGATCATCATCTGCTTGGCCTTTTCTTAAATACGTTGGGGACGGCTTCCAGTCTAACCAGATGCAGCTGAACTCCAAACAGGATACTATACAACCAGGTATGCCAGAGCCTGGTGTCCAGTCGGACGGTAAGCTGTCCGTACTTGTTTGGCTGATTTTTAATATATTATAATTATAATATAGATATTTAATATAGAATTTTAGAGAATATTCGACCGTTTGATGGCTCCTAGTAACAATTGCACGTTTTTGTATAACAGGAATTGTTTTAATTGTTGTTAATAAACTAAAAAGTGCAATTTGACGACACGGTTGGCGCAGTGGCTGAGCGATCGACTGCTGCGCTGCCTGTGGCGGGTTCGATTCCCGCACGGAACAAATGATTTTATGGCCTACAGATAGCTGTTCCGGGTCTGGCTGTTTGTGTATGTGAGTTTAAATGTTTGTTAACGCACCCACGATACAGGAGAAATTCCTAGTGTGGGGCAACGGTTTAACTAAAAAAAAAAAAATTGTCGACATTTGTTGGTTGACTCAGTATGCTTCGGAGCCATCGCGTTGATACTCATACCTATTAAATAGATAGGTAAAATACTACATTATATTGTATAACAAAAAAAGTTTTAATTTTCACTTATAATACCACAAGAGCTTCAAAATTCGACAAGTTTTTCGTCAATCGTCATGTTTTTCAGGAAAAATCACTCGCGCTTCGCGCTCGTGATTTTTTAACCTGAAAAACTTGACTCCTTCATTTGTTTGCAACGAACCTATCGGGAAATGCCAGATAATTTTGAAGCTCGTGTGGTATTCGGGGGATTATTTTTCCGTCCCAAATGTCGGCCAATAGAATTGCACAAACTCCAAATCGACTCATTTTCATGCAAAATCTCCAATTTTCACAATTGAATTCAACCTGTCAGTTTGACGTGTGGTTAATTTGACTGGATCATGTTTTGTTTTTTATGCATAGCAACGACCAGAGAAAATTTTCAAAAAATTAGCAGTATAATACCATGTAGGTTGTACCACGTGACGTCGAATGGTGCAATTCTATTGGTCGATATTTGGGTCGGAAAAATAATCACTATTATCTTTTTAAAGTGAAACTTTTATTACGTCGTCTCAAACTTTTTCGTCTGTGTGTTGCATGTCGCGTGATGGTCGGCCGCGGAGTAGGAACGTCTAAATGTCTATAATGTGAAAAAAAGTTTCACTTTTACCGTGGTTTCATAAAACCACAAAATCTTTTTTTGTGTTAAATCCATATATTTACTGAAAACTTAACACACCATGGAACTTAACGTAAAAATAAACCACGAAGTATTCAAAATAACACGCTACGCTAATAATATCACAACGTTTTGACTATAAGTGTTAGTAATTTGACTGAACTACAAACAACAACACGCATTAATAAAGAAATCCAATTTGAGATAATAACAGAGCCTACCCGCGTATTGACTATATACGTGAGGTATACACCTATTTGTGTGTTTATAAAATATATCGTATAATATTATCCGGGGTTGCGGGCTATTCGAAAAATATACCGCGGTCTCGGAAAAAAAGTTACACATAATTGATAGATAAAGTTTGGACTTTTACTATTATTTTACTAGCTGGCGCCCGCGTCTTCGTCCGCGCTATATCGAAAAAAATCCTATCTTATGTGTTATTCCAGACTATAATCTACCTCTGTGCCAAATTTCATCAAGATCCGTTCAGCCGTTTTGACGTGAAAGAGTAAAAAAAATCCATACATTCATACATCCTCACAAACATTCGCTTTTATAATATTATTAGGAAAGGATTTTTCTCTTCGGATGTGAAATCATCAAACATCGTCTCCCGCCCTGCGTGTAGCGGAATGGAGTGTCAGACTTTTACTGACTAAAACCGATCTATGTTCCTTCATTTGCCTTTTGTATTCCGGGGCAACGGCATCTTTTTCAAACAACCTACAACGTCGGTACCTAGGTAATGGCCATGGCGGCCCCTCTGCTTCACTGACATCTCTTAGAGGTGCGCGTGGAACACACACGACCGCGCCGGCGCCGTCGACACGGCTTGTCTAGTTTTGGGTTTACAATACTCGGAAATAATAATGTTTGACGGGCCTGTTGGTCTAGTGGTTAGTGGCCCTGACTGCTAAGCCGGAGGTCGTGGGTTTGATTCCCACCCAGGACAAACTTTGTGTGATGAGCATGATTGTTTGTTCTGTGTCTGGGTGTGATTTATCTATAATATGTATGTATTTATAAATTATATAAGTATGTATATCAGTTGTCTGGTTACCATAACACAAGCTCTGCTTAGCTTGGGATCAGATGGTCGTGTGTGAGTTGTCCCAAGATATTTAAAAAAAAAAATGTTTGTAATTATTAATTATTATGATGAGTCATAAATGAGGGCAGTGCTGGTTATGTAAGAAAAAGTCGTAATAAACGTACTGTGATAGGGTGGAATAGACACGTTAGGGACGCTCATGGGTGCGCTAGGGTGGCTTTTAAAAACTGGGTTTGGCACGGGAAACCTCAATTTGGTCAGTTGTTTATAGATATGCGTGAAACGAGAAAAGTCTTTAAACAAAAACTTAAATACTGCCAGGACAACGAAGAACAAATTAAGTTGGACATTATAGCTTCAGAACATAAGAAAAAGCAGTTCAATAAGTTTTGGAAGTCAACTCAGAAGTTAAACACCAGACCTGCTGTACCTTTGAGCGTTAATGGCGTGTCTGAACCAGTGGGGATAGCGGACATGTTTAGAGTGCATTTCTCTGTGACACCACGGTTGCAAGTCGATAAACAGGAGGGGTGCGCTGGGGAGAGACTTGGGTCGTCTAGCCCGATT
Source organism: Ochropleura plecta (assembly GCA_905475445.1). Taxonomy (NCBI): domain Eukaryota; kingdom Metazoa; phylum Arthropoda; class Insecta; order Lepidoptera; family Noctuidae; genus Ochropleura; species Ochropleura plecta. Next base: position 20,130,874 of record FR997738.1, on the reverse strand, counting down.
TACATCTCGTCAAAGGAGATAGGGAAGGTTATAAAAAACATGACTAGGGGTAAGTCTCCTGGTCATGATAACCTTAGTATAGAACATTTCCAACATGCCGGTCCGCATCTTCCCAGGGTCTTATCCATGTTATATAACTTTTGTATTAGGCACTCATACCTGCCGGCTGAGTTGATGAGGACGATTGTTGTGCCTATTGTGAAAAATAAGACAGGAGACGTTTCAGACAAGGAAAACTATCGACCAATCTCTTTGGCTACTATAACTGCAAAGGTGCTTGACAGTGTGCTCGGGCGTAGGATGTCTGGACAGCTCAATTTACATGACGCACAGTTCGGTTTTAGAGCTGGGCTGTCTACAGAAACAGCTATCCTGGCGCTCAAGCACACGGTCAGTTACTACACCAGCAGGAATACACCTGTTTATGCTGTATTTTTAGACCTTTCGAAGGCATTTGACCTGGTTAATTACAACGTCCTATGGACTAAGTTGCGTGACCGGGAACAACCTGAGGAGATAGTTGAGCTTCTCAGGTATTGGTATAATCACCAGATTAACCAGGTCAGATGGTCGGGTGCTTTGTCGGAGACGTATGGTCTGGAATGTGGTGTGAGGCAGGGTGGTCTGACCTCCCCAGCGCTGTTCAGCTTGTATGTCGATCAGTTGATCGGGGAACTCAGCAGCACAGGGGTTGGATGTTCGGTAGATGGTAAAATTATAAATAGCATATCTTACGCGGACGACATGGTGCTGCTGAGTCCCTCGATTGAGGCACTCAGACGATTGCTTGAGGTTTGTGAGGGATTCGCCTTGACTCATGGCCTCCTGTACAACGTGAGGAAGAGTGTGTTTATGGTGTTTGGGGTTGCTGCAAAGGGTCACAGGGCAGTGCCGCCGGTGTACCTATATGGGGTTGCTCTAAATAGGGTGCCTTGTTTTAAATACCTGGGACATAAACTAGTCGAGAATCTTAAAGATGACCAGGACATAGAACGGGAAAGGAGAGCGTTGTCGGTCCGATGCAATATGTTGGCCCGTAGGTTTGCAAGATGTACGAGACCGGTCAAGATCACCCTTTTCAAGGCTTATTGTCAGTCATTTTACACTTGCAGCCTGTGGGTCAGGCATACGCAAAGAGCCTACAACGTTCTTCGTGTCCAGTACAACAACGCCTTTCGGATGCTGTTGGGGCTACCGCGATTCTGCAGCGCGTCAGCCATGTTTGCTGAATCTAATACAGATAGTTTTTCAGCAATCATGAGGAAAAGAACGGCATCATTGTTACGTAGGATTCGTGGGAGTACCAATGGCATCCTGAAGGTGATTGGGGATAGGCTGGACGGCGTTTTCCTGGAGCATTGGACCCGTATGCATAGCTATGGGTCTGATGCTGCAGGAAAATACATGAATTAATGTTTTGTAGTTAGGTTTTATTATGTTCGTTTTGATTAAAAGTAAGTACTAACATAGTTACGTAAGTTGTATCACTAACAAACTATGGAGCAAGTTTCCGAAAATAAAAGTTTATTATTATTATTATTATTATTATAAATTAATAATTTACATTACTAGCCTCAGTAATGGGGCAATACACTGACTGTATTTACACTTACCGACACGGAATCGGCTTGAGTCAATCAGAAAGTGCTTAATAGAATAGAACATACTTTATTGTACACCAAAAATTTAAACACAACTGTTTTACTTAAATTGATAATTCTATGGTTACTAATGGCGGTCTTAAAATGAAAAATGTATGTTTTTCTCAAACCAGGTACTTACATGGTTTATAAATGAGATTTTTTTTTTTTTTTTTTTTTTATTCATATGTATACGTAGTTGACAATTTCAAATTTATATTGTACCATTAAACCAATAAATGGTTTGTATTGGTACTCACATTCATTACTTAATTTTCTAAAAACAAGATACGTACTTTCAATTAATAAAATTAACAACATTATGCGGTATCTAATCACCCATTCACAAACAGAAATTGAAGGTACTCAGATAAAAACGACTGGTTCTACGACTCAGACAAAGTAAATAGAGGAGAAGTAGGTTATCTCCGGCCCAATTCGCGATATAATTGCCTACTGTCATAGGGTTGTCACTTTTAGCTAAATTTTAATTCAGTACCTATAAATTGGCAAGGGTCGAGAAGTTGTATTTTTTACTTTTATTTTCTGGGTACAGGGTTAGTCAGGCCTCTCTAATTTGTACTATCACAAATTCATTAGTTTAAAGCCCAGCCCTGTCAAAGATCTCATAATAGTCAATAAAATTCAACAATGGTTTTCCTATCAAATATAGAAATGTATTCAAGATACAGAGCAGCATTATTTATAACTAACTTCCACCCGCGGCTTCGCCCGCGTGGTGTGTTGATAAAAAGCAGCCTATAGCAAAAATAACAAAATCGAAGTATAAATAAAATTAGGTAACTACGTTTCATTTTTAAGGTTACGTCCCCAATGGGTAAAAACCCTATTACTAAGTCTTCGCTGTCCGTCCGTCCATAGGTAATGGTACGGATCTAACTAATAGGTATGTATTATAAAACTTCATAAAACCTATGTTTTATTATATTTGATGTAATTAAATCTTATTGTACCTATGTTCACAAATAAAGGATTTGAATTTAGTTTGTAAGGAACCTGTCAACTCAACGTACCTACTCTGTGCTCACGCGTCTGCCCGTGTTCGGGTCGCGCACTCGAGCGATGAGCGACTTGTTCCCTCACCCCGCCCGCGCGGGCCAGCTTAGTCACGGCGACACGAAATTAATTTTGTGGCGCGTTATTTTGATTTTGCTGTATCTCCTAAAGTATTTATTTAATCTGCATGATGTAAAGGGAAAAAATAATCTTCATGAAATGTTCATGCCAACCAACCTATTTAAAATGATAAGGATTAATACTGTATTTGTGTAAATAGCTTTCTAAGTTAGCGCTTTATAATTGACCATTTGTTAAAGTATTAAAATGGATATAGTATGTTATCCTTAAGATATAGACATATGTCACCGCTGACTTTTCTGTAGACCTATATAAGATACATAATTACACCATACATTATTTAGTTATATCTTAAAGGGTTTAGGCAGCGTTTTCGTTGAAAGCTCCCAGACAGCATACTTTTTGCCGACATCTTCAACAAATATCGTTAATGTACACAGAAATAAATACAAAAACTTAACAAATTATATACTAAAACCTTCCTTAAGAATTACTCTCCCATTAAAAAAAACCGCATCAAAATCCGTTGCGTAGTTTTAAAGATCTAATCATACATAGGGACAGACAGACGGCGGATAGCGACTTAGTTTTATACTATGTACCTAGTGATAAAAAAAAGATAAAATAAACCGAGCGAAGTTCAATAGGTAATCTGAACAGACAATTCTGGAATTGATGAATTATTAAGACACCCAAACACACAGGAATACTTTCTCCCGCGATTATCAGACATTTTTTATTCGTTTAGCGGTGCCGAAAAGCCGTGACGCGCGAACCTCGTGCAGTGTTAGCCCCGACTGGCGCAGCGCGAAAGGAGCCGAGATTTTGTTTAGTGTGCGTGCGGCGACGCATAGATACTACGGCGCACACATACAAGCCGCGCGCTACGCGTTTGTACGAAGTTATCGTACTTCCCCTCTTTATACTATGACTCAGAGCAGCAAAGACACATATACAGGTTGTTGAATTTTATTAATTTTTGGCTTCAAATGTTGTTTTTTTTTTCTTTTTGTTTGTTTCGTTGTTGTGTGTTAAACGGTTAAGTTTACTTATTATTACTACTTTCGTTAGATATTAAATATTATGTCGTCATAAAAGTATTTTTTGTATTTTAATCTATAATTTTTGGCGTTTATTTCCTTTTTAATATTTTGCGGGATTTTATTCAGTATTGAGGGAATTAGAAATTCTACTGTTCGCCTTCCATAATAATTTTTGACTTGGGGTACTATTAACATGTTGTTGGTCATACTTCTAGTAATTATTTTATGAGTTATAGGTATTTGACAGCTTTTATTATTAAATTGTTCAATTATGAGTGCCATATGGATTCTAGTTTGTATGGGCAAGATATTACAATATTTAAATAATTCTATCACGTTATCCTTGTGCTGGATTTTTATTTTTCTTGGTACAATGAGCTTTAATAACCTAACTTGCAGTGTGTAGATTCGTTCAATGTATGTTTTAAATGTTCGCCCATAGCTTGTAATTCCGTATGCTATAATCGATTCTGCCAGAGCAACATACATATTCAGTAGAACTTTAAAAGGAACTTTAGGTTTGAGAATATAAAATTTAGCCATAATAGCTCGCAGTTTATCACAGACAGTATTCACGTGAAAGCTCCAACAGAAACGACTATCCACCACAAGTCCCAGATAAGTGTGATGCGTCACTTGATCAATTGCTTCACATTTGCATGACCCTGAGACAGTGGAGTGGAGGCAGCTATGACTGTGCGCAATTACCTTAAAACAACTATTATTTTTTAGATGGTTAGAGTGTACATGAATGATTTTGGTTTTATTTGCATTCAGAACCAGCCCAGCATCATGCGCCCACTTAGATACTTGGGTGAAATCTTGCTGCAACCATTGAGCTGCTGTATTCACATCTTTGTGGGCCGCTACTAGACATGTGTCGTCTGCATATTGGTAAACAGAACAGTGGTTAACCACATGTTCCATGTCGTTGACATATGCAAGGTAGTGTAAAGGTCCAAGTACTGAACCTTGTGCCGTTCCTTCAGTGACTTCAATGGCATCGCTGATTTCATCACTGATCTTGACATTGTATTTTCGTTCTTTTAAGTAACCCCTACACCAGTCAAGTATTGGTCCACGAACTCCGGAATTATCTAGTTTAGTTAGCCGAGTGTCATGTCTGAGCGTGTCAAACGCCTTGCTGAAATCAATAAAAAGCAAAATGACATGATTTCTACCACCAAGAGATTTATTGACATCATCCGTAAATTTCGATAGCAACTGTGAGGTCGATTTATTGGGTTGAAAACCATATTGTGTTTTGGATAGCACATCATTATTTACATAAAATTCTTGAATCTGGTTATATATGTATTTTTCAAGTATCTTATCGATCACTGGTAAAATAGTGATAGGTATATAGTTTGAATAATCGGCATAGCTACCTGTTTTGTGTATTGGTCGCACAATACCTGATTTTAAATCATCCGGGTATTTCCCCTGTTTCACACTGGCGTTAATTAGTTTGGCGATAACACCGGCCATTTTGTCACATATAGATTTGATGTCAACACACCTAATATTATCTGCCCCAGGAGCTTTGTTTGTGTTTAGGTTTCTAATTAATTTAAGGACACCATCCTTTGAGGCTTTTTTGAAGTAAATTGATTTGTCTTGAGGAAACATATAGTCTGATTCTTTTAGGAGCCGATGGGTACACTTGGGCAATATCTTTTTAACACTATTCCTAAATTCTATGGCAAAGTTATTAGCTATGGACTTAGCTCCTGTATCATTCTTTTTGAACGCTTTTAATATTGCTTCATCGACCGATTTTTTGTGGCGGCCAGATAAAGTATTCAGTATTTGCCATAGTTTCCTAGGATTCAATTTATTGTTATTTATTTGTTCCATATAATATTTATTCCGAGATTTTTCAATTGTTTTATGAGTTTTATTTCTTGTTTTATTATATTCTAGTCGTAGTATTTTATCTGTTGGATAATTTTTCCATTTTATAAATAATTCGTCCTTTTTTTTGCACATGTTATCAATTTTAATATTAATCCAAGGTTTTTTATTTCTTTTACTGTTGTTATTTATTTTTTTAATGTATTTTGATTTTTTGTAACATTCTTGAAATTTGTTTTTTATGAAGTCGTAAATTTTATTTGGACATTCCATATAATCTAATTCGTTCCATTCTAAATTATTAAGTAATACTTTAATTTTATTATTATCAATAAGTTGAATATTTATTTGATCATCCTGTGAACGTATTGGGTCCGTTGCTATACACGACAATATTAGCATACGGTGGTCGGCCAGTACAGTTCCGAGCGCGGCCGAGTAAAGATCTAACGAACGCGTTCTTGTAAAAATGTGATCTATGCAACTGCGTGAGATGTTATTTCCGCGTGTCTCAATTCTTGTGTAGTCAGAGATCGCGCTCGTTAGACCACACTCGGACAAGCTACTAATGTAGTATTCTCGGATGTTGTCGTATGTTTTTAGGTCTATGTTTACGTCTCCTAGCAAGTACGTGTCGTAAGAATGAATCAGTGATTTGGATAATAGATTAACTATTTCTTTTATGAATAGGTGCTTACTTTCGCTTGGTGGTCTATACAGTGCACAAATGTATGCGTGATAATTGTGAGGAGTGGAGACTTGACCAACAATACATTCGCAATGTATTAGAGAGTGATGTGTTGGTGTGAATATGTAGCCATCTCGGGCATAAATTATTATACCACCGCCTTTTCTGTTTTTACGCAACACACTGTGCATTTCATAGCCATTGATATTATACATATGAACAGTTATTTCGCTTATATTAACTTCTGTTAGAATTAATATATCTATAGGTGCGTTAGAGGAACTGATTAATTGTGTTACATAGCAATAATTTTTGACTAGCGATCTAATGTTAATGTGGACTATATTTAGAAAAACATTATTAAAAAGAGGCAAATGCTTAAAGTAATCATTAATATTGACACAGTCGAATATTTCTTGGTGATCGGAAGGAGGAACCGGGGAGACTTATTTTAAAACTATTACCGATAAAGATTCTGCTTGCCTACCGGCGTGTCAGTCGAGAGTGTCTCGATGTCGGCTTCGCTCCTAATGGCTATGGGCTTGTCTTTGTCTTCTTTACGTAGGAGAACCTTTCCATCCTGGAACCAGACGTATTTATATGTTGGTCGCAGTTTCTGTTGGGCTAGCCACAGTAAGGATTTATTAGCTTTAGTTAGGGCGCGTCGCACGATCACTTTGGACTCAGCAAATTCTGCAGGGGCTTCTGGCAGCACTCGCGGAACCAGTACTTCATTCTCTCTGGATGCCCGTACCCATGAACTTGCATGTTCTTCCTGTTTGAGCTCCACTTGTAAATTTGCTTCACGGTCATTACGACTTTCGACTCGTTTTACATTAATTATTTGTTTCTTGTCCATGTTGAGGGTTTCAGCCAGTTTGACAGATATCGATTCCAGGTTTTCACCTTTAGCTTTAGGGATTCCAATCACTTCTAACACATTATTGAGACGTTGTTGTTCAATGTTTCGAAGGTATTGTTTCAGTGAGCTCACTTCAAGCTCAAGATGAGTTTTTTCGTTGTTCAGGTAGGTATACTTCCTTTCCAGCTCTTGGATATGCTTATTTTGAGTTTCCACTGTTTTCGTTAGTTCATCTATCTTTTTACAAGAAGTTTTCACCGATGAATCTATTGGCTGTAACTCCATCTTAAGGACTCTTTTCAGTTCATCTGTGATATCTTTTAAAAACTTGTCACTTTCGATGTTGCAGTTAATCATGTTTTTACCGGAGGTCGCGACGTCCTCTTCTTCATCATCCTCTTCCGGAATAAAAAATGACGACTTTCTATTTGGCGAGTTGTGATTGCACTCGTCACATATCCAGTCCAGGCTGTCTGCGTTACGAAGTGCAGATAGTTGTTTAGTAGTAAGACCAGAACATGCTTTACTTGCATGAACAGTCCTGCTGCAGGACCTGCATTCGAGTCCTGGCGATCTATTTGTTATGCTTTTATTGCAAATATCGCACTTGGTCATTTTTGGTAACAGAGGGTAGTTAGCGCACAATGAACTTTAAGATTTGACACCACACCGGTACGTACGGCAGCACGAGAATCCAGTAAGTTATTGATAATACTTGTGTTGGGACTATCTATTTATTACTGATAGCGATGTCTTTCAGACAAGCTACAGATTTACGAGTATAAAAATATAAAGGGGGTAGTCAATAGTGTGCCTACTACACAAACAACCTGCAGGGGTTGCGGGTTGTTCGAAAGAGGTACCGCGGCCCCGGAATATAAAGGGCAGTAGAAGGAACAGGGGTGGGTTTTAGTCAGTACAAACCTGACACTCCCCCCCGCTCCGCCCAGAGCGGGGGAAGCTATTTGATGATTTACCACCCTAGAAAAAAATGTACTCAAACATCCTAAATAAAAATATAGATAAAAGCGAAAGTGAGTTTGTTTGTTACCTCTTCACGCTTTAATGGCTAAACCGATTTTGATGAATTTTGGTACAGAGATAGTTGGGAACCAGGAGACGGACAATTTTTATTAAAAAAGAGTGGGATATGAGGGAGAACGAGGGAAGAAAAGGGAATACTTAGCGTTGCTATTACAAATCAATAAGGCGCAAGAGCAAAAACTGTAGGTAGCAGGTACTGTGTTATACCGAATTTAACGCGAGCGAAGCCGCGGGCAAAAGCTAGTTTAAAATAAAGATTTAATTTGAATAAATAGATATATATATATATATAAATAAATTCATATAATACTTTTATTTAATATGTGGTAGACAAATATGTCCATGCAATAAAAGCAAAACAGACATCATTCGGCTCGTTTCAATTCGGACGACGCGATTCGACTTTACGTCGGACTATTCTCTTTTATTAAACACATAGGTAAATCTCTTTGTGACCAGTTCTAGCTGAAAATTCAGTACCCTCTCGAAGCTTTGCGCGTAATTTTAATGTCTAAATCGAATCGCCTTAGTTCCCATTTGGACTTCAAGCATTCACGGACAACCCTAACTGGTCCTTAGATATACAGTAAACGCAATTATTCTGTAAACGCTACTGAAAGGGTTCGCTAAGCTGTGGAACGACGCTTTCATATATTAATGAGGGACGAGTGTTTCAGTCTGAAGAAATTGATTGAAAGCAGATCTGAAAGAGATCGTAATTCAATATACGAACAGATCTTTAGAAAAAGTATGAGTATATTGTCTAAGTTATGTTTGACGACATGGTTGGCGCAGTGGCTGAACGATGGTTGTTCCGGGTCTGGCTGTTTGTGTATGTGAGTTTAAATGTTTGTAAACGCACCCACGATACAGGATAAATTCCTAGTGTGGGGCAATGTTTTTTTTTAAATATTTAGAGTAAGTTGACTTTTTAACCGACGAAAAAAAGGAGAGAACCTCCTTTTTTTCGTCGGTTAAAAAGTCAAACAATTCGACATGTATATTTGTTTTTTTTTTTTTTTTTATGTATGACCACGCATAACTTTTTACTGTGACGTCCGATTTGAAAAATTTTTTTTTCATTGGAGAGAGTATATTTCAAAGTTGGTCCCATTTCAAATTGAAAAAAAAAACCGCCCCTAAGGGTGGCAAAATAGGGGTTGATTGATTTTTTTTCACACTTAATTTGCAATTGTGAACCGATTTTGTTTAAATTTGAAACACATATGAAGTTCTGATGATAATACGGCGTCAAAATGACCTGATGATGGATGATGGAGACAGGAAATACTTGCATTTTGCAAGAGGTCCTCAACAGTCTAAAGCAGCGATATATCGTGTTTCAACTCATTTCATGCACGTTGACGACAACTTTAGACCTAGCTGGAGAATAGCGCTGTCATTGAAGGTCTGACGATGGAGACGGAAGGCTTTTGAAAGAGGTTCTTATCAATTTACAGCCGCAATATTGTGTTTGGGCTCGTTTTATTAACCTTGATGAGGACTTTGAGCCAATCTGGATAATTACTGTCACTGAAGATCTGACGATGGAGACGGAAGGTATTTGCAAGACGTTCTCAACAGTTTACACCAGCTATATCGTGTTTGGGCTCATTTAATGCACCTTGACGTGATCTTTAGACCTTGCTGGAGAATTACGGTCATGGAAGGTCTGATGATGGAGATGGGTAGTATTTACTAGACATTCTCAATAGTTTACAGCAGCTGTGTTGTGTTTAGGCTCTGGCAGTGGAAATGGAAGTCAGTTACAAGAGGTCCCCTACAGTATAACGTCACTTGGGCTTATTTCCTGATTTTTATTAAAAACTGTAGACCTTACTGGGTTATGCTTGTCAATTTTTTGAAAAAAACATAATAAGTATGTTTTAGCCATTACTGCAAGAATTAAATATCTGTGTATGTGCAGCGCATAGTGGGTTAACCTTTCAGTAGCTGCATTTCAGTCAGCGCGCTCATCATGTGGATTAACAGCTTATTTGGTTCAAAATTTGATAATGATGCTAATAAAATGTATGCAGGTCAATTCTTGCTTTATCGAGGGTCGTCCCTTGAAGTTTTTGTAAATTGACGGCCCAGCTTAAAATTACGGGCAACATCATGCGTTCAAAAACATTTCTAGTACGTGTTCTTTTGAAAATTGCAACCAATCGAGGTCTAGCAACACAGTCATTGCTATCACTCTATTTCCTTTGCTTTCATTGTTAACACAATTCTTCAGATTCTTGGTAGGTACTAGAATATCTGGAGGTCTATTATCCCAAAGACTCGATAGTGTTTCGAATTCATGGTAGTCATCTTAGTACTTGTCATCCTGTTTGACGGTAAGGAACACTCTTATCGAAGCTCCCATCCCCGAATCCTTCATCTTACGCGTCTGTTCGCCTATCAAGGATTTTTATTAAATATCAAAAGCAACTAATCTGGGTTCAAAATAATAGCTACCAAATATTTAGTAGTGTCGAAGTATATATATTTATATATATATATATAAATCGACGAAAAAGGAAATTAGATAGCAAAAACAATATTTTGTTTTAAAAAGCCGAAAAATTTGGAATTTGAATAACAGTCAAAAATTTTATACAAATTAGATTAAGCAACAACAAATTTGTTGTAAGAGAAAACCAAAAAGAGTAAAATAAAAACTTTTTAACAAAAAATTGAACCGACGAAAAGTGAAAAATAAAAAACCTATAATCTAGCTAAGCTCCAAAGTTAAAGTATGAGATTAATTTTGAGGCGGCGCCAACAAACAATGATCGACGATCAATCAAGTTGTCAACGTTTACCATGTTACGTTATGAAAATCAATAAATAGTTTGTTTGGCGCCGACTTGAAATTAATCTCATACTTTAACTTTGGAGCTTAGCTAGATTATAGGTTTTTTATTTTTCACTTTTCGTCGGTTCAATTTTTTGTTAAAAAGTTTTTTGTTCAACCATATTCTTATAGAAAAAAAACTGGCTAAATGCGAGTCACACTCGCGCACCGAGAGTACAAACTTACGACAAAAACGGCCATATCTTGTGACTGAGAGACTTGTAAAGATAAAGATGATTTTATTTTACAAACATGGGTAACAGTAAATGATGACAAAATATTGGTAGGTTCAGCCATATTCTACCATTTAGGTATGCAAAAGTTTTAAAACATACAACTTATACTAAGAAAACACTTAATTTTTTTTTATACACAACAATTTAAAAATATTACACAAAAAAAACAGTTCTAATACAAAAAGTATTTCTCCGTAAGGTACTCACTTATATTATAATAACCTAGACATAGAGTTGTTTTTTTTTCAAAGCTTCAAGGGGTACAGCCTTGAGTATATGGTTTTAATATCAACTCGATACCTCCAAGTGTTCCCGAGATAAGGCTCTTGACAGACAGAAAAACAGAAAAACAACTAAGTGATCCTATGATTGTTCCAATTTTTTTTTTAGGTACGAAACCCTAAAAATGCTGTTGTACTGTAGCGCTAATGGTGGCCTAGAATGGGCCTACGAAGCCAAGGCCGTCCAAAAGAGCGGGAAACAGATAAAATAAAATAAAAAATAAATAAATATCTTGGGACAACTCACACACGGCTATCTGATCCCAGGCTAAGCAGAGCTTGTGTTATGGTAACCAGACAACTGATATACATACTTATATAATTTATAAATACATACATATTATAGATAAATCACACCCAGACACAGAACAAACAATCATGCTCATCACACAAAGTTTGTGCTGGGTGGGAATCGAACCCACGACCTCCGGCTCAGCAGTCAGGGCCACTAACCACTAGACCAACAGGCCCGTCAAATGAAACGTCCCGTCAGATGGATGAGAAACGCAAAAAAAATTTAAGAGTGGCACAAGAAAAGGGAGACCCAGCGCTGGGTGATTCCGGGCTATAATGATGAACAATATATATATATATATTAAACAAGCTGGCGCCCGCGGCTTTGACCGCGTGATATCGAAAAACATAGTATCCTATGTGTTATTCCAGACCATCATCTACCTTTGTGCCAAATTTTATCAAGATCCGTTCAGCAGTTTTGACGTGAAAGAGTAACAAACATCCAGACATCCATCCATCCTCACAAACGTTTGCATTTATAATATTAAAAATTAATAGTAAGAAATAAGATTAAGAATCTACTTAATAACACATGTATTCGTAAATGAACCTGAAAAAAAATGGGACGTTGACATTTTTGTTAAAGCACACAGGAACACCATGGCTTCGGCGGCAAGCGAGTTCGTTAAGTGTAATTTTCTACCCAGTAACCAAGTATAAAAATAAGAAGAATTAACAACAGTGTACACCGATTAAGTGCAAAAGCATCGTATTTTTAAGACTATAAACTTCGTACAGTACAGACGTACTGGCGGATAACTTGCACGTGTAGCTCTCTCGAGAGAGCTCGCTCGTACCTTGTAGTTAGTATTTATGTGCTATTGTATACCCCGAGTACCATATACTTGGGGTATAAAATAGCACATAACCTTACTAATATTATAAAAGCGAAAGTGAGTTTGTTTGTTTGTTACGTCTTCACGCCTAAATGGCTAACCCGATTTTGATGAGTTTTGGTACAGAGATAGTTGGGACCATGACCCTGTTGGGACCGGGATACGGAAATAGGCTTTTTAAAAAAATGTGAGATATGAGGGAGAAAGAGGGAAGAAAAGGGAAAACTTAGCATTGCTATTACAATGAAAAAGGCGCAAGGGCAAAACTACAGGTAGCAGGTAGCTGTAAATCAGGAAAGGGAAACTGTGTTACCCCGATTTTAACGAGAGCGAATACGCGGGCAAAAGCTAGTTTTTAATAAAAGAGAGTATCACTGACTCACTCAACACGAAATCTCGAAACTACAAAGTGTTAGTAGTCTTAAATATTGTTAAGACGTAGGTGCTCAGTAAGACGGGATCTTGCAAAGTTCAACTTTGGGGGTGAAACAGGGTGGCAAAGTTATTATAGGAGAGCGCGATTCCTTGGCTGGATTGATTTGAAATTGCTTAGGCATGCTTTCACGAAATTTAAAGACTAACATTTCGCTACATTGAGAAGCTGAGCAGTGGTTGAAGCCAGTTAGCACAGCTCGTAAATACTATAAGTAATGGTGGCTTACAATAGCTTAGCTTAACTAATAAAAAATAAAAAAAACTTTTATTGCAGACAAAGCCCATTTGGTTAGTACAACACACAACTTAAAAACCTAATGTTAGTACTTAAATCTACCAGAAAAACAAATAACAATCATATAGTTTACGCTACACTTGCATGTAGGCGTATCCAATGTCCCAGTATAGGGCTGTCCCACAATGTCTAATGTCTCATTTTCAACTCACAAAAATCTAGCTCTAAATAACTCTAGCGGTAGATTTTAATACTGATTTCAACAGTTTTTTTTTATCGAATTAATTATTTTTAAAAAAAGTTATAACTTACAACAACCTCACACATATATCTACTTCTATCTCATCATCATCTGCCTAGTCTTTTCCCAACTATGTTGGGGTCGGCTTCCAGTCTAACCGGATGCAGCTGAATATCAGTATTTTACATAGAGCGACTGCCTGTCTGACCTCCACAACCCAGTTAGTACTGGGTAATACGATACCCTTTGGTAAGACTGGTTGTCAGACTTTCGGGACACTGACTACCTGTAACGACTGTCAAAGATCTACAAATGACAGCCGGGACCAACGGCTTAACGTGCTTTCCGAGGCACGGAGGAAACTCGGTATGTAACGGGTGGTCACCCATCCACAGACCAACCTAGGCAAGCGCGGCTTAACCTAAAGATCGACCCGAGCGGCTGCTATTATTTAGCCACGAGCTCCTCTATCTCTACTAGCTCCTCTATCTCCTATATCTACTTCTATCTACGATCTACTAAAAATAATATTTCATTTCTGAATCTTTTATAGGACTCGACAAAAAGTAAAAAAAAAGACTGGGGATTTCTTATTTAATCCCCTTTAAAACTCCTTCTGAAAATATTTTGTATACGTTTACATACCCATATGTACATAAATGAGCACGTAGGTACGTGCAACATAGAACAGTAACCTATAGACCTCAAGGGTTTAAAATCATCATCATCACTCTAACCGGAATCACCTCCATTTCTGACGGCACAGTTGGCGCAGTGGCTAAGCCATCGACTGCTGCGCTGCGTTTTGCGGGTTCGATCCCCGCACGCAACATAATATGACCTACAGGTAGTTGTTTCGGGTCTGGCTGTTTCTGTATGTGTGTTTAAATGTTTGTAAACGCACCCACGATACAGGAGAAATTCCTAGTGTGAGGAAAAGTTTCTAAATAAAATCTTTCTTCTTCCTGGTTCTGTTGTCGCTCATCCTGTTTCCCGCGACTTCTGCGATATCGCCAACCAAACAAGGTTTTGAAAGACTCTGGTTTCTTTGGCCCAAAGTATTATTATTATTTCCTTTATTTATTTGTATACATATTTTTCACATTTTTAAATTATTCTTAATCAAAAAAATAAATAAAAAAAAATCATTTAAAAATAGTAGCCCACTGGTATCGGGAACAGGATCCAAGCTACCGGCGGTCAGGGCTCCAGAGAAAGGAACCTCCTAACAATACGAGCCGTGTCCAGGAGTACCGCTTTCTGTATCAAGCCCTTGATCCAGCTGCCTAACGAGAGCCTCCTCAGGTATTGGTCGAGACTCTTGGCAATTAAGCCATTGGCAGATACGACTATCGGCACAATGATCGCGGAGTCCACATCCCACATGTCGACAACCACGCGAGCCAAGTCAATATACTTGATTTGCTTATCTTTCTCGGCTTTCACGAGGTTCTCATCATGCGGGACTGTTATGTCAACAATCAATTATTATTATTATGAGCCAATTGTGTCCCACTGCAGGGCAAACGCCTCCCTTCCTTCCTCCCATTTTTTTCTGTCTTTTGCTGTTGTGACCCAGTCCCAAAGTAAGTGAACACAAAAACAAAAGCCAGTATAAAAATGTAAGTGTTTATATATAATTCAGTTTTAGTGTATGTACGGGTAAGTACATGCTCTAAGTTTAAGTACAGATCGTGTCGTTTATTTTTATTGTAAAACACTAAAGTTGCTCCGAAGGTTAGCCGCCGCTTTCAAGTTATTACACCTAGTGATTACTTAACTTAAGTAGTGCTTGTACTACTTAAGCTATCAAATTAGGCTAGATGTTTAAAAAAAATATGTTCGGTTTTTGACGCTATTTTTAAGTTTGTTTAAATGTTCGTTTATTTAAGTTATTTAATCATGTAGCTTTAAAATAAATTACAATAAAAAATATTTTCATTAACTATGGACAGTGTTTCCACCTAGGAAACACTGTCCATAGTTAATGAAAATATTTTTTATCTAGCAATGTGATTTTTTCATCAAAAAATTATCCTTTCTTTAATTAGTCTCCGGTAATATGCCCACTATTACACGAATTTTAATATAACTGATAATATGTTGGTGTGATATTTGGTAGACCTCTACCTAACCCATGTATCAGAAAATATGTAACGGTGTGGTTCCTAAACATGGCACAAACCATCAAACTTTAACAATCTCTCCATGAGGACAACATTTAAACGTTGCCCCATACAAACAGCCAGACCCGGAACAACTACCTGTAGGCCATACAAATATTTGTTCCGTGCAGGAATCGAACCCGCGACATGCACCGCAGCAGGTGTGTAACAAATATAATATAACAAGTCCATCTATGTTGGCGTTAAAGCGAATAATTGTACCATTAAAATTGCTACTTATCAATATTCATGAAGAGTCAAGTTAATGTTATAACAGAAGAACGAAATGTCAGAATTATAAAAAAAGACATTATAACAATAAGTAGGTACATGTCTCATAATTTTATGGATAATATTATAACTTAATTTTAATAATATAATTCGATACAAAATACCATAGACAAAGTATTTTTCATGGACAGATTCTTGATCTGTACCAAAACCCTTTAATAATTATTACCATATCTTTCAGATTCGTTCCAGACGTAGGTTCTCATCTACTCTATAACAATCTCTCATCTGTCTCGTCCACGACTCTCGTCTAATTGCAGCACAATCCTGCACAATACGTCATCTGCTACGAAAGACATAACAATGCCTGTTCAGCTCACACAGGCCTGTATTAGCTCACAGCGTGCACCTAAGCCAATTAATTCCGTAATTACTACCCTGAATAAAAGCGTTGTCACTGTAGAATATAACTCAGAATGTCCATAAAATCTTACGGATACTAAAATAAAAGAAAACAATGTACATAATTTGATCTGACAAGACAATGTTTGGACTTTTAATAAAGTCTCTAGTCTCTTACTTTGGTTCGGTACATATAATGGCGTCTGTCGCGCGACATTATTTGTGTTTTTACCTGACTACGGTAGAGCAAACGTGAGGGTTATTAAAACGAAAGAGATACCGCGGCTCCGGAACATAAAGGGCAAAAGTAGGAACATGGGCGTGTTTTAGTCAGAAAAACTCCCCCGCTCTGGGTGGAGCGGGTGGTGTCAGCACCACCCGCTCCACCCAGAGCGGGGGAAGTTATTTGAAGATTCCCTATCCGCAATCCGCCTATCCGTTTGTTTATAAGGGTTATAAACAAACTCCAAACAAAAATAAATAGCATTTAAAATTTGTCAAAGCTTTGTCTCAAATTATTTGATTTATTGCATTGTTGTGTAGCTATTGTAGGTAGGACCACCTAAACAGCTGTCATTTTTGTAAGCAGATTTATATTATGAAAGATTATTCTTTGAGGTATTCTTTTTAAAGCTACGCATATAATGTCAGCCTGTTTTTTCAAAAGTTTCAGCTTACGGTGTTCAATACACATCCTTACTAATATTATAAAAGCGAAAGTGAGTTTGTTGGGTTGTTACGTCTTTACGCCATAATGGCTAAACCGATTTTGATGAATTTTGGTACAAAGATAGTTGGGACCCTGGAGACCAGAGAAATGAGGGAGAAACTGAAAGAGGAAAGAAAAGGGAAAACTTAGCATTGCTATTACAGTAAATAATGCGCAACGGCAAAAATTAACGGCAAATCAGGAAAGGGGAACTGTGTTAACCTAAATTTAACGCGAGCGAAGCCGCGTGCAAAAGCTAGTATACGTAATATATTGTTACTAATTTTTAACGCCCATGTAATCAGGGAATCTGTGAATCTATTCCCTCCGAACAAAGCAACACAAAAAAACGTTTTTTTTTGTTTATTGCATCTCTGAATAAAACAAATTTCAGGTGAGGTTAGCTGACGGAGATGTAACATAGGATTCTGTGGTAAGGTATCATTTCAAAATCATAACCTCGCTTTTGAGCCCCGTCGAGACGAGTAAAAACAGTATGAATTCGAGGTACTATGGTTTATTTTTGAAAGGCGAACCCGGAACTAAATGAAATAAAACCGTATTTCTATAGGGCAATTATTTTGATTCATTCGTAATACGTTTAGTTCGCATTCATGTCTATAGAAAATGTGCTCGTATGGAAACATTATTTATTCAGGCGTGTTCTATAGAACATTTCAGGTGCTCTTTGAATGTATGTAGTTATTAGGAGTTTTATGTTATGACCCTATTTTGAATCGGTAATTAGGTACTTACTGTAGTTTCAGGTGGTCGGTAGCCTGAAAGTTTGACTACCAGTCTTACCAAGCGGTGTCGTATAATTACTTACTGGATTTTGGAGGACAGATAGGCCGTCACTTCATGTAATTTTTTTAATCAAAATCGGTCCAACCGTTCAAGACCTACGATGCCGCAAACAGACACACAGGTTCACACTTAAAGATTCATTGGAGAGGGGAGGGATGTACTGGGTTTGAAGTTGAATCTAGCAAGACTGGTAGCTGTCGCATACATAGTTGGGAACTCTTGAGTCCAGAATTAAAGTATATACTTTAGTAAAGTACATAGTTAACACCATTCCAATATACAATTACCTACGATTTGAACACCTACAAATCCCTTCATAAACGCACAATAGCCCACACACCATCAATAACCTACCTACTAAATGGTTCACAAAAGTAACAATTTACTTCGCTCGCAGCACTTTGTCACCAATACGCGGTATAACCCTACGTTACGTCACTACACTGCTACAATACAACGTAACTCGGCTGTATTAACACAATGACGGCTGTCACAGCGTCAGCGTTAGGGCTCGTTCACACTAGGGATTAAATCGGCCGTTAGTATAATCGCATAACCAGTTTATGAGAGCCGTTTACACTGGTCAGACAACGGCTTCGTCTCTGCGTGCTTTCGCAGAGCCGTCATAATTTTTATCTTTACCCCACACTAGGTATTTCTCCTGTATCGTGGGTGCGTTTACAAACATTTAAACTCACATACGCAAACAGCCAGACCCAGAACAACTATCTGTAGGCCATACAAATATTTGTAGTGTACGGGGATCCAACCCACAACACGCGGCAGTCGATCGCTCAGCCACTGCGCCAAACGTGTCGTTATTAATTTGGCACAGAGGTAGATTATCGTCTGGAATAGCACACAGGATACTTTTTTTTCGATCATCACGCGGTCCGCGGACGCTAGTAGAATATATTCGTGACGTTCGCATTCGGTGAACGACTGTACGTGTCACGCATCGTGTGACGCATGACGGTGTGACCGCAGCCTCACCGAGTTGTTTCGTACTTACTCGCGCTTTGTTACAGTTAACCGTTTGTTATTAATGTTTACGTGTTAATGTTCGGTGTCTTTGTGACGGATGATTAAGTGTTCGTGTGCGGTCGTTAGTGTAGGTGGCAGGTGCGATAGAGATGTTGGGTTTTTGTTAATTGTGACTTGTATTCTGATTTTGTTATTGGGTCGGATTCATTAAATGGTGTTCGTGTTTATATGACCTACTAGCTGTGCCCAGCGGTTTCACCCGCTGCTCAGGTAGTAGGTCGCTGTAGAACCTTGCCTAGGGGTATGAAAAATAGATGTAGTTCGTGATATGCACACAAAATTTAATACAAATCTGTCCATCCGTTACAGAGGATCTGACAGCCAAAAAACTTTGGTTTTCGTTTTTTTGCTGTGAATCCTCAGAGTACATAGAAGGGGCTTAGAAATGGACTCACCGTCACCGTCCACTTCATCTATCCAATGACTACTACACATTAGTAAAAAAAACAAACATATGAGTAATTAACAAAATATTTTTATTATTGATTAATATGACGTAGTGTAAAACACTCTAGGCCTTACCACGAGTTCGTATTTCGTTACGTTACCGCCGCGGACCGGTGGGAGGGGCTAGAGTGTCAAACTACGTCATCCGTCATAATAATGTTTTTTTTTTATACAAAAATGGCCAATGTTCATAAAAAGAATATTGCTAATAATATGTAGTAACCATTGAATTTTGAAATTCCACGGTGTATATGTAAGTAAATTAAAAATATATTCCTGCAATTATGTATTTCCATTGTCCTCTGTGTGTTTGGGTCTATCCATCATTATTCTTCTACCCATGATTCAATATATTTGGGCAGCATATCTTCAACTTCCTTACTTCAATGAAGTAATGTAACATTAGTGTAATGTTTTAGTTCAAAAGTTAACTTGTGCTACAAATGTTGTGGGTTAGCAAATCGTAGTGCTATAATGTATGGCCAGTGGGCTACGAACAGCTACGACATTAACTTAGTAGCGCTACGAGCTACGAAATTCGTAGAATCAGCGTAGCTGTTTCGTAGCTCCACTATTCGATTAGTTAGAGCAAGTCTGCAGTCGAATGCAATCAGCTTTGACGCCTATTGCATTTATTGGAGCTTCTACTAACTAAGTAGCTTTGTTGTGTGGTCACGTTTTATTTTACATTTAAAGTCCGTTATTAATACTCTATTTCTATTATTCACGCTTTTAATGTTTCTGTAGTAAGTAGCTCTACTTGTCCCATTTGGTAAAATAAATCGTTAAGATTGATTATGTTTTGAGCTTCAACCATCACGGTTAGTTCACCGTCCGTCCGTGTTCCACGTGCGCCTCAGAGATGTGCAAAGCAGAGGGGCCCGCCAGGGCCACCGCCTGCCGGGGTTGCGGGTTGTTCGAAAGAGATACCGCGGCCCCGGAACGTAAAGAGCAATAGAAAGAACATGGGTGGGTTTTAGTCAGTAAAAGCAAAATTTACATAGTTTTGAGCGGTAATGAAACCCACTACAAAAAAACATAAAAATCATACAATTAGCCATTGAGCAACTCAGGAACCCAGGAGCGCTATTTACTAGATTTTATGACAGTAAATACTGCACTAAAACCACCATTTAATAACAAGACAGTAATACTATAAAGAAGAATTAATTGAAAACGAAAACATCAATCGCTCATTTTATTTCTCCAGTTCTATATAAAAGCAATTAAAGCTCTTTCTGTCATCAACGTTTATATCTCTGCCGGTCCCCCGTTTACGAGTCGTGAAGCTGGCATCGTAAACTATTGTTATTGACCGTAGTAAGTGCTTGGCGAATATTATTAATTGTTTTATTGTACATCTTTAGGGGAGGTGATCAAATTAATGTTGGACATGGGAATCAAAATGAATGGTTTATTTTGGAGAAAACGGGTTTGGTTTAAATGATAACTTGATGTTTATTTTGCAAGTAAGTTTTTACAAACAGTTT
Source organism: Ochropleura plecta (assembly GCA_905475445.1). Taxonomy (NCBI): domain Eukaryota; kingdom Metazoa; phylum Arthropoda; class Insecta; order Lepidoptera; family Noctuidae; genus Ochropleura; species Ochropleura plecta. Next base: position 20,109,947 of record FR997738.1, on the reverse strand, counting down.
TACACGTCATGTTTTTTAAACGACAAGAGGCCGGTTTTTCGTACCCTGAGTATACTCTGAGAAGAAACAGCCGAAACAAACTCAGAGGTCATAGTCTCTTTTAAGGTCCAAATAAAAGTCTTGGTCAGTATTCAGTGAAGTAATACTAGTAGTGTATTCAGCGTGTATAATTATAAATAAATAAAATAACAATAAACGAACAACTAGTCCATTAGCGGACACATACATATTTCTTTAATAATACACCGCTGAACCGAATCCGTGGCTAAATACTCTCAATCCAATTAAACTTAAACGGGACATTCGTCAGCTTAAAAAATATAGCATTGAATTAAAAACCAGTTTGTGTTGCACTTCAATTAAAATTCAAACCCCGGTCAAGGTCTATAACTTGTCCAGGTCATATTCCCCAACGTAAAGGACTTTTTAACACAATTTTAATCTCAGTGCACTCCTCCCAGTCCTCCCTGCAGTGCGAACCTTTGACACTAGGAAAGCACTTAAACTCCCTCTGAAGCTTGAATATTTCAGTTATTCGTTGAGTGAAGCTGGAATTGTAGTGGATATGAATAAACAAATTAAATACACTACACGTTGTTCTAAGTGCAAGAAAAGGTTAAATACTGTGATTGTCGCTGGTACTATGTTTTAAAATTCTTAGGAACTACTTTGAGCTGTGCTGGCTTTTGCATTGTAGGTTATAGATTCGATCTCAGACAGTGTGAAATTTATTTCAAAAATTTAATAAGCAATCTGCCAGATAATATGGTAAATGTAAAAGTGCAAAAAACAAAATGTTAAAAGCTTATGTGTGTAAATTACTTTTCTTTTTACCACCGACTTTTTTGTTGTTTTTTTTTTTACAACGATTTGTTGCATAATCTATTTTATCTGTGTTCTTTATTAGAGCAAATGTCTTAAAACCGATCTGAATTGATGCAGAAAACTATCTAGAGGAAGCCGATACGATCAAGATCCAAAATCGATCAGCCACACTGCGCCAGCGTGTTGGAACTCCTTGTGGCTCATTGCTTCTCCCATAAAGAATAACTGTGTCTCAGAAGTTTCGTTAGCTTATGCCAATGGTTACAGGCTCGTCATCTGTTACTTGGATCTTAATCAGAACTTATGAAATGTGAATGTTCCATTACCTATTATATACGCCCTCTCATATCTCCCCATCTCTTACCTGCCTGTTGCAATTACATGAATAGTTCACACTACAACAACAACTTAGCATTCTGAAAAAGCATTACTATTTTAAAAGAAACAAATTAATTGCCATCCTGAAAAATCTAAACAATCTCCCGAATACGTCCCACATTGCTACTGACCTCTAAAACTAAGCCCTTAAAACCAAAATCACAAGTGATTCCCAACACAACAGACCCCTAACCCAGGATAACTTTGGTCCTACCTTTTATCATTACAAAACTGACCCCCTGACCCACCAGATAACACGTGACCCCTGACTACCATAAACAAGCATCTCAAGGACAAAGGTACGCCTTAACGAGACCCCCCTGTGCCATAAATCCATCGAGGGGGTGAAAGGGAGAGCTAACGATTAATTGCCACCCCGTCCTAATTTCGGCTAGTTTTATTAATAGGGGTTGTAGTGATGTGTGGTTGTAAATTGTGTCAATTCGCGGATCGTATTTATGTTGGCACTGGTCCCTGAGTAGTTACATTTTTAGGTAGATAGCAACATGGGATATTTTGAGTCTTTCTTGGGTTATTTTTTTAACTTAGGGCAAGTTGTTTCCTATTTTTGTTTTAAGGCGATATCAGCGGTTTTTTTCACTGTGTATTTTTTTGGAAATAAAATGCAGTGGTTCATTAATTTTATTACTTTCTCTTAAAATATATTTAACTGTCCATTAGACACAATTTATTAAATTAAGCTAGCATTCTTAGTTTCGGCGATTTATAGGTTTCTTTAAGTGACCCGGATTCATTGCTCTGGAGTGTATATACATTGGTCGATAGATAAGGAATTTAATGAAAACAGCTATAATTGTGACACTTAGTAAAAATGTGTGATATGAGTCAGTTTTTTTTAAACAGTGTAGAAGTAATTTAAGAGGCAAAAAGATTTCTCGCAATTTTAATAAATAAGTAGTTTTGGAAACAGAGATCTATAAGGACAACATGCTATTATAATAATCGCACCTTCTACATGCGTTTATTTGCCAGTGTGTAGTATAGTATACAAAAAAATATATAACACTAGCTTTTGCCCGCGGTTTCGCTCGCGTTAAATTCGGTATAACACAGTACCTGCTACCTGCAGTTTTTGCCCTTGCGCCTTATTGATTTGTAATAGTAAAGCTAAGTTTTCCCTTTTCTTCCCTCGTTCTCCCTCATAACCCACTTTTTTTAATAAAAAATAGCCTATGTCTGTCTCCTGGTTCCCAATTATCTCTGTACCAAAATTCATCAAAAGCGGTTTAGCCATTAAAGCGTGAAGAGGTAACAAACAAACTCACTTTCGCTTTTATGATATTAGTAAGGATTCTACTACAAGATACCATTAACAATTTTCCTTATAGAGCGTAGCGTGTGCGCGTTTACGAATATCATCATCATCTGCCTAGCCTTTTCCCAACTACGTTGGGGTCGGCTTCCAGTCTAACCGGATGCAACTGAATATCAGTATTTTTACATGGAGCGACTGCCTATCTGACCTCCACAACCCAGTTAATACTGGGTAATACGATACCCCTTGGTAAGACTGGTTGTCAGACTTTCGGAACACTGACTACCTGTAACGACTGTCAAAGATCTACGAATGATAGCCGGGACCAACGGCTTAATGTGCTTTCCGAGGCACGGAGGAAACTCGGTATGTAACGGGTGGTCACCCATCCACAGGCCAACCTAGGCAAGCGCGGCTTAACCTAGGCAAGCGCGGCTTAACCTAAAGATCGACCCGAGCGGTTACTATTATTTAGCCACGAGCTCGAGCGCGTTTACGAATATATGAATCCTAAATCATTTAAACGAATCGCGTTTCCTTAGCATATACTGTCGTCGATCTGATCTGGCAACATCCTTACTAATATTATAAAAGCGAAAGTGAGTTTGTTTGTTACCTCTTCACGCTTTAATGGCTAAACCGATTTTGATGAATTTTGGTACAGAGATAGTTGGGAACCAAGATACGGACATAGGCTAACCTTTTTTCAAAAAAAGTGGGATGTGAGGGAGAAAGAGGGAAAAAAGGGAAAACTTAGCGTTGCTATTACAAATCAATAATGCGCAAGGGGAACTGTGTTACCCCGAATTTAACGCGAGCGAAGCCGCGGGCAAAAGCTAGTCTTCCATATCGCGAAGAATCGCTATTTTTAAAAATATTTCACTTCTGTGAATACAATTTCAGTACTATAATTTTATTTATATTTTTCTTTGATAATAAGATATTCAAGACGTCTACCAAACAAAGGTTGCTAATTCGGTCCGGTGCTAACTATACTTATACTACTACTATTTTCAATGCGAAAGTTTGTGTTACTCTTTCACGCAAAAACTGCTGAATGTAACACAGAAAACTTTTTATTCCTTTACGATGCTGTGGAACAGTAACCAAACTCCATAGTGAAGCTGCAGGCATAAGCTACTCGTAGTAACAAATAAATCTTTCTTATCTTTCCATGGAAATTGTAAAATTCTTACAGCAGCCATGTTGCTCTGCGGGCTATAAGTCAGGCTGTCTAATTGAAAGAACATCCTCCAGCAGGGAGGGGAGTGGGGGATATGCCCGGTTATTTATGTATTGAAGATGTAGCTCTTATAAAGATATCAGAATAAGAAATTGTGCTGTTTTTCCATTGTTGGTCAGATAAGCTATTCTGAAAAGAAGTTTCAGTATTTCAGTCTAGTTAGATTGAAAGTCAACCACTACATAATTGGGACAATAGAAGGTAGATGACATTTAACATTAAGGAAGATGAGTAAGCAATTTAGTACTGTATGACACAAATCCTTTTTATCAAAAGAAACTTCGGGTAATTGAAATCATCCAGACAGAAACCGAATGTGGTCGGAAACGACATTTGGAAATAGAAAAACTTTTTTTTAATACCTTTTGTCTACCCCCAAGGGACAATAACTTGAACTTATGTACTTACATTATAATTTATTAAATGTAATACATTTTTGGGTGACATCTTTGCCAGTTTATAATTTTTTCTGAAATTAAGAAACTAGCTATCGATGATTTGAAAGATATTAATCACTGTTTTATTTTATACTTGTGGGTTTTACAAATTCGAACAATGCATATTGCACAGACGGAACCAGAGAGAAATAAAACAAAAGAAAAAGGGCGTAACCATAAACAAGATACATGTGGAGCTCTCTATGAGCTCTGTTGAATGTTTTTAAATTTGGCGCCTTGTGTAGCGCCAAAAAAAACATTCAACAGCTATCAATACTATTTGCTCTTCAAGGACACTATTTAATCTAAAATCCAACATAAACTTTCCAATCTACAAAATCAGTTAAGCCCCAGCTGAAGTTAGTAACTAATTGAACGAGCAACAAACTGATCTGATGTAAGGCACCGGTACCACAGCCGGCGAGTCACGAGAAACGATTAGAGCTAGCGACAAGCGAGTCTATATTTTGTTTGACAGTAGCTGAACGAGCCTCATCATTCCCAAGCCAACACAACTCCTAAAAGTGCCGAGACAACGATGCTCGACGAAGTCCGAAACAATGTAACAGTCTTGAATCTGGCAACAAAACTAATCAAAGAAGAATAGCAGAGGAGTAGGAAAAAACATAAGAGCTACGTATAATCACGTTTGTTTATCAGGAAACTTAGAAAAAAAAATCCTAAAAATTATATCTGAAAGGATAAGCAGAAAACTATATCCTATGTTGTTTGAACAGTAACATATAAAGTAGCAGTTTTACATACATTTCTTAAGCTAACCAAATGAAGCTATTATAAAAAATATAATTTCATTTTCCTGCCCTTGTCCCATTCTATTTGGGGTCGGCGTAACAAGTTTTCTTCTTCCATTCTCCCATGTCAGACGTCACGGTATCATTTACTCCTTTCTTCTTCATATCATTCCTTACACAATCCATCCATCTTTTCTTTGGCCTTCCTCTCACTCTCCGTCCATCAACATTCAGATCTAATATAAATAATAGTTAAGTCGCTAGTCGGCGGCGGTGGGGCAGATGCCTTATGTTGGCGCACAGTTTAACTTATTGCAAACTGCTCTGACAGCGCTGTGTAAACACGGGAAGTGTCGCCGTTAGTGTTGTAGTGTTACGTTTTATTTTGAAGAACAGTTTTTAGTTTGTCTGTGGTTCGATTAGAAGATTTTTTGTTGGCTTGATTTTTTACCTGATGCTGGGAAACGAAGTACAGTTTTGTTTGTAGTTTATTTTCTTTTTAGGGTTACGTTGGAAAATGGCAAATAAACGGCCAAGTGCAAGTCGGACTCGCGTTCGAAAGGTTCCGTACAAAATAAAAAAGACAGAAAACTATGTTTATTGTATGGTTGCCCATGTTTTTTTTTTAATTTCTCTATCTATTTGTTGTTATAGCGAAAACAGAAAAACATAACCTGTGAAAATTCCAACATCTGAATACCACCGTTCATGAGATACAGCGTGGTGACAGACGGACAATGGAGTCTAAGTAAAAGTGTCACGTTTAACCCTTTGGGCTCGGAACCCTAAACACGAAACATTACGACGGTAACGTTGCGGCCCACAGCTGATATATATGCTGAATATAATGAAACCCTTATATCTTAAAACTTCTGTTTGTTACCTATATTATCCTACTAGTATTATAAATGCGAATGTTTGTGTGGATGGATGGATGTTTGTTACTCTTTCACGTCAAAACGGAACGGATCTTGATGAAATTTGGCACAGAAATAGATTAGAGTCTGGAATAACACATGGGATACTTATTTTTTGATATCACGCGGGCGAAACCGCGGGCGCCAGCTAGTCGCAAAAAATATACTATTAATTAAACCATAAAGCAAAAATGAAAAGCATAAATAATAAATATGAGGAAAACCACAGTTCACCCCTACTTCCAATATTAAAAGTCATCTATTCAAATTGACCAGAGAATCAGAGGTTTTTTAAAAGTAAAATAACATAAGACGGTCTTCCAAAGCTCCCGCCCTTCGCTTTATTTTATGAAGTTCCTCATTTTACACACTAGTGTATTATGGAGGGTTTAAATATGACACTGAGATATTGAAGAGGCTTCGTGTAATAAACGCGGGTTCAAAGTTAATACCGCTGAAGTCACTTAGTTATTATAATGGTATTAACTCGCTCATGTGGAGCGCTCCACTTCGGTTAAAATAAACTGAATGAAAGGTTAAAACCGGTCAAGTGCGAGTCGGACGCACGGAGGCTTCCAAACTTCAAAATCAAATATTGTTATATCACATGGGCACTTATAAAACGTCGAGCAATGGTGCATGGTTCGGGTTGGTCGTTTTCTATGGAGAAGAACCGGCAAGAAACTCCATTGTTACTCTTTTAAAATCTTTTGGTATCAGATATCAGGCGAGGCTTGATTTGTTGACAGCTCCAAGGGACCACAGACTTGCGTATATGGTTTAAATATCTACTTGATACTTCGACGTGTTCCCGACATAAAGGGTCTTGATAGACAGACAAAAAGTGATCATTTAAGGGTTCCGCCTCCATCTTTAGAGAAACGAGTAAAGTGCGATGTCGACATGATATGACGACATATTGATATGTACTGATTTAATATTTAACAGAATTTTTCGTGGAATGAGGAAGTAGAAGAAGAAAGAAACGCGTCTGAACATTTTCCCTAAATTGTTTGAAGAATTCCACATATGGGCCACAATATTTTGACAGCACATTTAACAGAAAATGAAAAGTATCATATAATTTTTTAAACGTTGCCCCACACTAGTATTTTCTTTTGTATTGTGGATGCGTTTACAAACATTTAAACTCACATACACAAACAGCCAGACCCGGAATAGCTATCTGTAGGTCATACAAATATTTGTTGCGTGCGGGGATCGAACCCGCAACACGTAGCACAACAGTCAAACGCTTAGCCACTGCACCAATCGAGTCGTCAATTCAATGCATCCATGCACAATGTTTTGAATGCGCAGCATTGACTTCTGATTTTTACCCTGATAATTTTTATCCCAAAAAAAGTCGTTACCTAGCAATCGTTTATGCGTAAAGCTACTTAGCAAAAACGAGAGGAAGGCCAAAAAAAGATGGATGGATTGTGTAAGGAATGATATGAAGGAAAAAGGAGTAAATGATGCCGTGACGTCTGATAGGGGAGAATGGAAGAAGAAAACGTGTTGCGGTGACTCCAAATAGAATGAAACATCATTATCTGCCTAGCCTTTTCCCAACTATGTTGGGGTCGGCTTCGAGTTTAACCGGATGCAGCTGAATATCAGTATTTTACATAGAGCGACTACCTATCTGACCTCCACAACCCTGTTAGTACTGGGTAAGTAGTTAGTACCCTGTAAGACTGGTTGTCTGACTTTCGAAACACTGACTACCTATAACGGCTGTTAAAGATCTACAAATGATAGCCGGGATCAACGGCTTAACGTGCTTTCCGAGGCACGGAGGAAACTCGGTATGTAACGGGTGGTCACCCATCCACAGACCAACCAAGGCAAGCGCGGCTTAACCTAAAGATCAACCCGAGCGGCTGCTATTATTTAGCCACGAGCTCTCCTCTCCAAATGAAATGGGACAAGGGCAGGAAAATGATGATGTTGACTTAGTTTGGTGTACTTACAGAATGCATGGTGGATGGCTTCGTTTACACCCTTCTTACATCCTAATTACAAGTATCTCATACCCTATGACTCACATACTTACACTAACCACAAAGTCCTCATTAAGGTAGGACACCTTCCAATCTCCTTTAAACCCTCGACCACAACCTTCACAGACATAAGGTGTAGGACACATTAGAGCCACAATATTAACATACAACACGCTCTATTAAGTTGTAACGGGCCGGTCTGTGTGTACTTTGTCTTATAATTAAGACTAGTGGGTTTGTAAATTGTGTGCTTAGAGGTACATTGTTGAAAATAAAAGTCTCATTGATGTAACCAAATCTATTTTTGTATTCATTTAATGAACAATAACCCTCCATTGCGGTGCGCAGTCGGGTAAAAAGTTTTGACGACACGGTTGGCGCAGTGGCTGAGCAATCGACTGCTGCGCTGCGTGTCGCGGATTAGTTCCCCGCACGGAACAAATATTTGTATGACCTACAGGTAGTTGTTTCGTGTCTGGCTGTTTGTGTATGTGAGTGCATACCGAGTTTCCTCCGTGCTCGGAAATAACGTTAAGCCGTTGGTCCCGGCTTTTTTTTTGGTGTGGGAAATCAAATAACTTACCCCGATTTGGGCGGAGCGAGGGAGGGGGAGTGTCAGACTTGTACTGACTAAAACCCACCCATGTTTCTTCTATTGCCCTTTACATTCCAGGGCCGCGGTAGCTCTTTCGGACAACCTGCAACCCCGGCAGGCGGGGGCCCTGGCAAGCCCCTCTGCTTTGCTGACATCTTTGAGGCGCGCGTGGAACACTAACGCGCCGTCGACACGGCTTGTCATAGTAGACGGACGGACGGAGAGCTACCCATTGCTCACCGTCCACAGGCAAGCATCTACGGTGGCCGGGAGTCGTCTCGCGGCGGCCGTCGCCCGGGGCGTTTCCCGCGGCGGCTGGGTTGGTTTGAGGTTCTCTCCCTAAAACGTCGGGCCACCTCCTTCGCTAGCGTTGGTCCCGGCTGTCATTTGTATATCATTGACAGTAATTACAGGTAGTTAACACCCCTTGGTTGCACTGGTGGTATTACCCAGTACTTATTGGGTTGTGGAGGTTATAGACAGTCGCTCCATGCAAAAAACCGTTATTGATCTGCATCCGGTTACACTGGAAGTCAAGTCAAACAGGAAAAGAAAAGGCTACGCAGCTGAACAACTTCAAGAAATGATTTTAACTTATGCTTAACTTAAAGCTTTTATTTGAACTTAAATGTAACATAAGAAAACTTCAGCTTATTTTGCAACTAACTTGACTAGTCTGTTTTTAGAATTCCGTACTTTTTTTTTCGGGTGGGAAATCATCCAATGACTTCCCCCGCTCTGGGCGGAGCGGGGGGGCATGTCAGACTTGTACTGACTAAAACCCACCCATGTTCCTTCTATTGCCCTTTACGTTCCGAGGCCGCGGTATCTCTTTCGAACAACCCGCAACCAGAATTCCGTACTTCAATATTAAAAATGGAATCCTTATTTGATCACTTTGTTGTGGGTCTGTCTGTCAAGACCCTTTATCTGGTTAACGCGTGAAGGTATCGAGTTGAAATTAAAACTGTATATTTAAGTCTATGGTACCTTAAAGTTGTGGAAAAACCGTATCTCTAAGTTTACGCAGTCAAAAGATATGGCCGTTTATGTCGCAAGCTTGTACAAACGCCTGCACATCAAGCTACTACAATCTGTCAGATTTCTTTGATAGATTTTCGACTTTATATCTAAAGTATTAGGTTCAAGGTTCATTGGGAAAAATTGACAGTTTCGGGTAGCTTGACCTGCTGGCGTCTGTACAAAACCCTCGGTGTCCATTCCAACTTGCACTTGCCCAGTTTTTTGTATGTAGTTTTTCTCAGTTATTTCAGTCTTAATTAAATTGTGATGTTCTCCAGACCGATAAGGGAACGTCATGGCGTCTAACAATGGACACGCGCTTTTCAAATTTCTTCAGACGCCCTCGTCATAACATTTTAAACAATATCGATTAGTTCTACACTTGACACTTATCGCATCGACTCATTGTGTATTTAATTACTTTCGATAAAACTTTGTCAATAGTATTTCGAATTGATCGGTGTCTAGTTTAACGACATCTTAGATTAATTGATATCTGAAATCGTTGAAGTTAAAATTGCGTTCCATTAAAATATTAATAGATTATCGGTTTTAGAGAGATTGTATTTTCTAGTAGGTTTTTTAATGTTTTGTCTATGGTTATTAATTCCAGATTTTGCGACGGATAGCTTAATAGATTTTAGACTGAAAGTGACTTTTAATTTATCTAAGGACCAAATCAAAGCCAAATTATAAATAGAATCTTGTTTGTTTGAACATTACCTATTATTGTTTGACATCACTTTTAAACGAGTACCTAATTATGGGTTCATTTTAACCGATGCTTGGCGAAGGTATAGAAAATTCAGGTCTTTAATACAAAAAAACCTTAGTTATAAAAGTTTTCGTTACAAACAATTTGACGGCATGGTTGGCGCAGTGGCTGAACGGTCGACTGCTGCGCTGCGTGTCGCGGGTTCGATCCCCCAACAGCACAAATATATGTATGACCTACAGGTAGTCGTTCCGGGTCTGGCTCTTTGTGTGTGTAAGCTTAAATGTTTGTAAACGCTACAATACAAAAATGGGGTAACGTAAAAAAGAAATCAATGCTGACAATAAAATCCTCTACAATGACTGGTGCCAGTCAATAAGCAGTACATCATCGTGGATCAGCATGATCCTCCTCCCACAACGTCATCCCTTTCATATCAATAAATCTTTCACCATATTCCTTTTGTTTTTCCTTATCCGTGGCGAAAGATCGTGACATTATTCTTCTAATTTAACAGTAAACTAAAGAAAGAAAGTATTTTTGACTTGCTCGTGGATAAATAAACTCTGCCGCTCAGGTCGATCTTAAGGTTAAGCCACTTTGCCTAGGTTGGTTCATAAATGGGTAACCACCCATTACATACCGAGTTTCCTCCGTGCTGCGGAAAGCACGTTAACCCGTTGGTCCCTGTCAATTGTAGATCATTGACAGCCGTTGCAGGCTCAAAAGTTTGACACTCAGTCTTACCAAAGAGTATCGTTTTCCCTAGTAGTTAAATGGGTTGTAGAGGTCAGATAGGCATCGGTCTATGTAAAATACTGGTAGTCAGCTGAATCCAGTAACATTGGAAGGCAACCCCAACATAGTTAGGCAAAGGCTAGGCAGATGAAAGAAGACCTGTTGGTTCGGACTGTCAATTGCACATCTTTGACAGTCGTTACAAGTAGTTAATTTCCCGAAAGTCTGATAACCAGTCTTACCATTGGGAATCGTATTATCCAGTACTAACTGGGTTGTGTGGGTTGTGGAGGTCAGATTGGCAGACGTTCCATGTAAAATAGTGATATTAAACTGCATCTGCTTAGACTGTAAACCGACTCCAATAAATTTTGGGAAAATGTTTGGCAGATGATGATGAAAGGCAAACACAGTCATTCTTTATTTATTTAACAACTAGCTTCCGCCCGTGAATTCGTCCGTGGCATAGTTACATACTTTGGGCTAACACTAACTTTAACCCGCGTGATGATCGTAATAAAATATCTTTCTCTCCCCTTTTATTCCCTCTTTCTCCTATTTTCTCACTTTTTTAAAAAAAGTTGCCTATATCCGTCTCCAGGGTCTCAACTATCTTTGTACCAAAATTCATCAAAATCGGTTTATCCATTTAGGCGTGAATACGTAACAAACAAACTCACTTTCACTTTTATAATTTTAGTGAGGAGTTATGTACACACAGTAGAAAAGACAGGAAAGAGCTTGAATACAAAGGTACTGCTTATTTATTCCTGCCAGCAGCAGCATCATTTTTATTAATTTCAATATAAAAATGATTTGATTTCTCTATAAATCTCATGAGTCAATAAGCAATAAAAGATTTTCCGCATTTCCTATAGAAATCTGAAATGGAAATTTGCTGTTTCGGCGTTTTTTTCCCATAATAATCAGAGAACAAGAGGCAATCAAAACCAGCCAGAATTGTATTTACCAACTTCCTATAAAGTCAGCGATTCGATGTGATTTTTTATTCCTTAAACCGGTCAAGTGCGTGCCAGGCCGCGCACACTATGTGGTTCCGTAGTTGCTCGTCAATTTCCAACTTAAAATTCTGCTTTTAAATTGGTTTCATGTATGTATTAATTGAGTTCATAGATATTGTACGACGTCATCCGCCTTCAAATACATTTTATAGGTTGCTTAGATATTAGTAAGTTAGGAAGTAACGATAGCTCCTTACTTCCTAACTTACTAATATTTGAAAAGCGAAAGTGAGTTTGTTTGTATGTTTGTCTGTTGCGTCTTCACGCCTAAATGTCTATACCGATTTTGATACATTTTGACACAGAGATAGTTGAGACGCTGGAGACGAACATAGGCTATTTTTTTAAAGTGATAAATGTGGGAGAAAGAGGGAATAAAAGGGCAAACTTAGCATTGCTATTACAATAAATAAGGCGCAAGGGCAAAAACTACAGGTAGCAGGTACCTGAAAAAAAAATTGGTTGTTTGTAAAGTAGGTTTACGATCGAGAAGTTTACGTGATAACGTCTTATTGGTGATATAAGTTATCACCAGTAGTGACGTCTAAAATGAAATTAAGTACTAATTTAAAGTATTTTTTTCGAGCCAAGTAACAGATGGCGCTACCATCTTTATGAAATGTCGCTTGTGAGGTTTTGGTGTGACACAAGTTTCTGAACATGTCACCCGACTAAAACGATTTTAAAGACGTTATCACGTCAAAAGGAAAAGGAAACTGTGTTACCCCGAATTTAACGCGAGAGAAGCCTCGGGCAAAAGCTAGTAGTTATTATACACCTATATAGGAACACAGTTGTAGAGTGAATCAATCGTTTCTAGCAATTTCTCTGGGACCCCGACCTACGTAACTTTACCTACCTTCCACCAAATCCTCTGAATCAAATACCACATAGTAATTGCAGCTGTCACTCGTGGCGCTCGTAAAAACTTTACGACTAGAACCGAACGAATTCGTACAAGTTCGGACGACTTCGGGCGAAGACCAAAGAAAGCAAAGAAATTATTATTAATAGGTTTGCGTTTGGGTTAAAAGGATTGAAAATAAATACGCAAATGGCAAAGACAAGCAAAAGGTAAGATAATCTCACTTTATTTTTATGATTTTAATCATTCAGAGTGTAAAACCGTGTAACAAATAAGTATAAATCTACAGGCTATAAAAATAAAGTCGCTTTTCGTACCTCCTCTTTTCTTTCTAACTGTCAGGTCTGTTTTGACAGACAGAATTATTGTGCGAAGTCAAGTTCTTATTTGTATTTCAACCCAACGGTACTAAACATTAGATACCTTTACAAATCCTCGCTAATCCCACTGGTTATCTAGGTATAGGACAATAAATATCCCATTTTTACGATACAGCTACCCTATACTAACTTTCCTAATGGGATTACGTCAAAGATTTTCAATACACAGATAAAATCTTATATAAGTACCCATAAGTTTACTAGTATTACTTAACCTCACATTGTACAAGCTTTCCGTATAAAGACAGGTCAGCTTATAATGGAAAGGCGTAGCTTGTTGCCTCTTTCATTGTTGAGGTAGGTACCGTTAAGTGGACTATGCCGCGATTTGGGACTCGGAATAATGTCCGGGATAAAATCATAATATACTAGCTGCACCCGCGGATTCACTCGCGTGGTGATAGAATATACAATATATCTTTATGAATTGTAGCCTTTGTGTTTTTCTGATAAGCTGTATTATTTTACTATAACTATGTTTAAATAAATAAAATTATTGTGAAGTTTCATCAAAATCCATTGAGTAGTTTTTGCGGGAAAGAGCAACAAACATACCTACCTCCTATCCTCACAAACTTTTGCTTTTATAATAAACCTATTATATATAGTAGGATTGCTCATTAGAAACGGATTAGCTTGTTTAAAAAAAAAAAGAAAACGTTGCTTCACACTAGGAATTTCTCCTGTATCGTGAGTGCGTTTAAAGGATCGTCAAACATTTAAACTCACATACACAAACAGCCAAACCCGAAACAACTACCTGAAGGTCATACAAATATTTGTTCCGTGCGGTGATCGAACACGCAACATGCAGCGCAGCAGTCGATCGCTCAGCCACTGCGCCAACCATGTCATCTGTGTTGTTGAATTGTAAATATGTAGAGGTTTATTAAGTCTAGATTGCAATACAAAGAAAATAGATCTTGTGATTTCTGTAATTTCCTGTACACTTTGTTGTCCTTCTTTTAAGATCAAGACTCTTTATTTTGGGAACGTGTGGCAGTATCAAGTTGTAATACGCAGTCAAAAGATATGACCCTTTATGCCGCAAGTTCGTACAGAACCCTCGGTGCTCGAGTCCGACTCGCACTTGACCGGTTTTTTTACATTATATGGAGCTACACTTGACCTCAATCCTATTCGAGGCAAAAGATGTGGTCAACAGATTTGTTATTACTTAAATTAAAATTCATTTATTTCAGATAACTCGATCCATACAGTCTCAATTAAAAACACATTAAATCAAAAATAAAATAAACAATTTTTTTTATTTTTTTAATTAAAATTTTATCGAAATGAAATCAAAATTAGAAACACAATTTTTTTTTATACAGAAGAGGCAAAATTGCTTAACTGTTAACAATTACTTTGAAAGACAAGTCTCAATTATTTAAATGGACATGGACTAAGTATATAGCAAGAGTGCATATCTTAGATTCATACGAAAAGCAATGCCGGGCATCGCAATTTACTTTTTCTTTATCAGCAGTTTGATTCGTAAAAGCTAGCGATGCACCTTGTAGTCTGTTGTCAGCTAAATTGTAATACAAAGGAAATACTTGAAGACGCGCACTAGGTACAGCGCTGACCATTTCAATAGTGAAACTTGACGTTTTACAGAACATCAATTTCTAGCTAGCTTGCAGTACTACGTACCTGTTCTATCTGAAGAATCTCACCAATAAGGTCGATGTATGTCCTTCTAGAAAGGTTCATATTCATCTAGTAAATACCTTTTGTTGGTCCCTTTTCTCTCGTTTTCTCCACATAACCAAACGATCCAAGCTTCTCGTACCTACGCTTGTCAATTTTTGCCACTACTTCTTTATATAAGCCGCTACGTTTACATTTAAGGGTGAATATCCCAGGCGCTAATTTTACGTGTCCACGTTGAGAATCATGGTGTAAAATGATGGGATGTTTCTTAATTTTTTTTCTAGTGAACTACTTAACTTATTCCACTTAGGGCCACAATTTTTTTTTAAATAGGCTTACCTATGGAGGCTAGGAAAAATAAATAACTTTAAAATTCAAGTTTGGTGGCTTGTCCTAGCTCCATTTTTTGATATAAATGTATTTACCAAAGGAACAATTTAAAGTGAAGTAAAAAACAAATTATTTCATTGGTAAATGCATATGACACACTATCTAAAAACATCTAAATCATATTATAAAATTGATGTTAAAAGCACAGGATACTCGATTCAAGTTTGTCCTAGCAAAAATCATAATTTTGGTAGCACTTTTTCAATTTACATTATCATGAAGATTCGTGCGCGTGCGATCAATCGCTTTTTATGTTCTGTATTTCTCAGTTGTGCGCGGGAAGTGGCGCGTAACAGGTCTGTGCTTAGTGCTGTAATTGCTCGCCAAAAACGAAGTATTCATCTTGGGTCGAACAGGGGACAACAATTTGTCAATTTTGGTGGATCGATTTGCTGGTGATTTTTTAGTGTTTTAATAGTAAGCTACGTATTGTAGGTAGTGATTTGGGTAACTTATTCATCAGTGATATTTATTCTTTTGTATCTTAATAACTGTATTTTTTAAGATTTTTTTTATGCCTGGTTTCAATTTTGGTGGTTCAATTTTGGTGGCTTTGGTGGCGATTTTCACCACCAAAATTGAAAATAAGCCACCAAAATTTAAGTATGTACTGTTTATATATTATTTGTACATATAAAGATAGTTTTTCACTACACATTGTTCATTTATATGTATACGTTACTATTCTATTTGTTTCTGTTCTGTTTCTTCTATTTATTAAAGTGCACATGCCATGCTATTTTTCTGCACTACTCTAAGGTCGACTGGCAATGGCTACTGAGACTGCACACCTCTCGGTTATGGAAGGTCTTCGCGTTAAATAGGCCTCGACCCCCGCACTTCCGAGGGATGTACAGTCTGATTACCGATGATCTTGGGTGATGCATCCGGTTTGCATTTAGCAGTGTATGGACTCTCCTATCCAGGGCATCAAGTTCAGTCTGAGTCCATTTAAGTATGCCGAAAGAGCAGGTACATTAAAACCGTATTATAATTAGTATTATTATCGTTTATTTATTTGTAAACATATTTTTTTATATTTTTACATATTTCTTATCAAAAACATATAAAAATAGTAGCCCACCGGTATCGGGAACAGTGTCCAAGCTACCGGCAGTCAAGGCTCCAGAGAAAGGAACCTCCTACCAATACGAGCCCTGTCCAGGAGTACCGCTTTCTGTATCAAGCCCTTGATCAAGCTGCCTAACGAGAGCCTTCTCAGGTGTTGGTCGAGGCTCTTGGCAATTAAGCCATTGGCTGTAACGACTATCGGCACAATGATCGCTGAGTCCACGTCCCACATGTCGACAACCTCGCGAGCCAAGTCAATATACTTGATTTGTTTATCTTTTTCGGCTTCCACAAGGTTCTCGTCATGTGGGACCGTTATGTCAACAATCATTGCGCGCCGCTCTGATCGATCCCTATACAGTTACGTGTACAATTATAAATACTTATTTAAGTATTAATTATTTTAATATTACATGTTTTTTTGTAATAAAGACGAGACAAGGTTCATGTTTAAAAACTATAATATCTTTTCTTTATATATTTTACGGTTTAATATTGTTATTTAATCATGTTTTATTTTAGAGTTTATTATGTTTTAGTTTCTTAGTTTTGCTGAGAAAAAATGTGTAGTATGGCAGGTAATTTTGTTCAAAATAAAAAGTTTTTTTTTAAGTCTACCCTCATAGTTCTCATTACGAGTTCATCAGATAAATCGATACCTTTAGGCTCAAAGGGCGTAACCGCCATTTTGGCCAAAATGAGATTTTAATGCAGAAATACTTAGTTTTTCGTCCTCTATCGATTGGTATATTTAAAAATTCGATATTCGCAAAAAGGTGGTGGATACAGCCATAATTTTTGGATCGCTAAACATTGATTTTCCTTAAATTTGGGTCGTAAATCAAAAATACTTCATTTTTCATTACCACCATCGTCGTAACAGGCAAACAAAATTATAAACTTGGAAGTATATCCTGTGATCTGTCTCTTTTGGCGTTTACGCCCCTAGCTATTTTAGAATTTTATTCATACTCGTCGTATACAACCCGAAATTTTATTAAGTTTGGTGGTTACGTCCTCAAATACACTAAAATATTTACAATTTAGCTTATACGCCCTATTAAAATATTTTCGATGAAGCAATAATCCCAATATTTTATAGAAGTCGGTGGTTACGGTTCCAGATACTTTTTAACTATTAACAATTAATTACTTATACGTCCGATTATTACATTTTTTATGCAAGCGTCTTGTACGTTACACTCAAAATTGTTTGCTATTGTTTGGCCCTAAACCTACGTAATAATGTACATTATCGTTTATAAATCTTGCCGTCTTCCAAGGCAATAAGCGTTCGACGCGATTGTTCTGAGAGAGATAGCTATCTATATCGGGAATGAGCGGGGTGGGGTAGGGGATTTGTTTACGAATATCACTTGGCGCGTGCCGACCGGCCTTTCGGCTGCCATTGTACACACACGATCGAGCGTAATTACATGTTTTTAGTGTTTTGTGGTTATAATCAATGATGGACACAGAAAATAAGCTCAATTTTTTGTTGAGGCGTCGCAAGCAGTTGGCGTCACTGGTAGAACATCGCCGGAGATTGCTGAGGTAAGTTTTTATCTTGTAGGGTCTTAGATAATATCTACTTAAATACCTACTTGTGCAAATAGAGAACTCAGACCTCACTCATGGTACCCGAGATATCAAACGTATGGAAATAGGTATATTTATTGCTTATAATGATTATAAATAACGAGACTAAAGTTATTAAGGAGTTTACGCCATAGCTTAGTATAACTATTGTTGTCTTTGTTTAGCGTTAAGCTTCGAAAATAGTTATTTTTCTAAATAAATGACACCAAGTTTAATCGTTTTTGGTACTTTAAAGTACGAAACAATAAAACTATGCCCAATTGAATGGTTTTTAACACCGAAAGATAATACCTACACTGTTTGTTTCGTGCGTATACGTTAATATTATATTAATTGCCAAGATATGGATTGATATGTCGTATACGTCAACAAAAACAAGCCAATGAATGATATTTTACGTCGTGTACGTCATTAAGAATAGCTACTTTCCTTAAGTTTTGTGTTGTAAAATCCTTACTTAGGTACACTTTAAGTGCTTCGCACGGGCTCCCACTGACACGCGTTATCAATATTGTGTGCGAATAATACGTAGGTATGTAGTGATGATACGTATACCGTATCTAATTAAATACCAAATTGGTCTCTTTTGGCGCAGTATACCTAAATACTTGAACCTTAAACCATGGTGATAAATGCATTATTAATACATTCTTAGTTCAAAGGCTTTTAATAAAATTAAATAATTCAACACTATAATTCACATAATTGTACGAGTAGTATGTGAATACTTATGTTGAAATAGTTTTTATAATTTCAAGAAGAGTTTAATAAAATGGTATTTTTATTAATAATCATTTTATAAATTATTGTATGTTTATTTTTCAGGTCTTCTTCTGAAAAGGCCTGCCTCAACACAGTGAACGATAACAACCAAGATCAATCGTTTCTTAGCAACAACAGCGCTGACAAAATGGACGACAGCGTTGACGAAATAGATAACAGCGACGATACTGATATCGAACCGATGAAGCAAAATTTGATATTTAAGGTACCCAAAACGTTAGTACCCCACACAAAAGCATCTTTTAAGAGTCCACTGAAAGCGAAAGAAAATATTAACCAAGTTTCATGCAAAAAAATTAATATTATCTCTGACGTAATCGTCAAACCACCTTACCAGCAACAAGATATCGGAAAACAAGCCCCAAAATTAACTCCTTGTGCCAAAGATGACATTGAGAATACTTCTCCTGAACTTTCCGAAAATAGCCTAAACTCCGCGCCTCAACTTACCTGCCGAGTTCGTGCAGTACCGTCTCAATGTGCTAATACCGGTCAAGAGATTAACTTGTCTCCTGGAACTTCCAAAGACATGATGAACCCTGTGCCTGTACTTACCTGCCATACTCCTGCGGTGTCACCGTCCATCCCAACCGATGCCGAAATAATTATTTTTCCTGAACATGACTGGCCAGACTCCGTTCCTCAACTTACCTGCGTCAAACCTATGTTAATACCATCCGTCATCGCTGATGTTGAGATAAGCGCTTTTCGTAAAACTGACAAAGGCTCCGTTCCTGAACTTACTTGCCTAACTCCTGTGTTGTTACCGTCGGCCATCACTGATGTTGATATGAATATATGTACCGGTACTTCGAAAGATTTGCTGGAATCTGTACCTGCAGGTACCTGCCTAACTCCTGTGTGTTCACCGTCCATCATCATCGATGGTGAGTTAAACCTCTTTCCTAGAACTTTTGAAACCTCGCCAGACGACGTTTTCCAGCATACTTACCGAGCACCTTCTGCATTATCACTGCCTGTCATCAAATATAGAGATGAATGTCACTCCCGGAACTTCCAAAGACACGCTGCACACCATTGAACCAAATAATGATCATACTTTAAGCACCCCTAGTCAACAAAGTAAAAGACGTTTCCGTAAAATAGCAAATAAGGCATATATCGACTTTTTGTCTGATGAAGAACTAGAAGATTTTTCAGCAGGAAGCTCTGATTTTTGGTCCGACTTTGAAAATTCAGATGACTCTAGCGTATCTAAAAAGGGAAAGAAAAAAAAGAAAGTAAAAAGACGCAATAATGCTGAAAAAGATGAAACCTTAATAAAAAAAATATCGAAACGCCCCAACAAAAGACAAATACGTAAAACATTAAAAGAAAAAGGAAAGATGCATGAAACAAGACAAGGTACTGTAAAAGATGAAAAAAAAATTAAGGTAAATCCTTGCATTGAAGGCAAATGTGTCAAAAAATGTCATGAAATTACGGAAGCAAAACGAACTTCTTTATTTAATCATTTTTGGAGTTTGGATAACCAGCGCAGACGTGACTGGATAGTCAGATGTTGCCGTTATATTCCAATAAAAAGGAAGAGGACGAGTGCACCAGAAAGTCGTAGAAACGCCACTTATGAATATTTAATTAATGACGGAGAGGATCACAGACAAGTCTGCCAGAAGTTTTTACTTGCCACCCTGGACATAGGCCAAAAATACTTACTGTATACAATTAAGCACGCTCAAGAAGACATGGCTAAAAAAGACATGAGAAAACCAAATGTCACACCTAGATATACAGAAGCTGCTAAAAATGTTGATACAACATTTATAGAGCAATTGCCTGTACTTCCATCTCATTATAGTCGAAAAAGAAGCAGTAGAATGTATTTGCCTCAAGAGTTTAAGAACACTGCGCATATTTATCGCATTTATTTAGAAAGTTGCAAAAAAAATGGCCATGAAATGGTGAGTGAATCTATATTTAGGCAGATATTTCAAGGGTATAACATAAGCGTCCATACGCCTAAAAAAGATAAGTGCGTTTTGTGCACAAAATACGAAAACAATAAAGAAGAGAATAATCCCCAGGACGTAGAGCTAATAAAAGCGCATCTTGAAGAAAAGGTTGCCACTTATAGAAGATTCAAATTTCACCAGAACCTTAAGCCACTTTCATATGATAC
The DNA here is from genome assembly GCA_905475445.1 of Ochropleura plecta. Lineage (NCBI taxonomy): Eukaryota > Metazoa > Arthropoda > Insecta > Lepidoptera > Noctuidae > Ochropleura > Ochropleura plecta. Next base: position 20,089,136 of record FR997738.1, on the reverse strand, counting down.
CATTACTGCTTCTTTTGACTTGCAAAAGGTTTTAAACACTCCTCATGGAGAAAGCATGTTGTTATACTATTCACGAAAATATTCCGTGTACAATTTTACTATTTACGAGAGTAACACGCAAGATGCTTTTTGCTTCACCTGGGGTGAGTGCGATGGCAAACGTGGTAGCAATGAAATTGCTTGCTGCTTATTTAAATATCTTGTTGAAGTAGATAAAAGAGGCGTGAAGAACCTTTTATTGTACTGCGACTCATGCAGTGGCCAAAACAAGAATAAAACAGTGTTGGCTATTTTCAATCACTTTTTAAAGACGTCTATAAATCTAGAAGTCATACAGATAAACTTTTTACTCCCCGGTCATACCTATATGCCCGTGGATTCGGTCCATGCTGTCATTGAAAGAGAAGTGAAAAGAATAATTGTTTGGTGTCCATCACAATGGGCGACCTTTTTCGTAGCAGCCCGAAAAACACCAAAACCCTATCAGGTCATCGTCATGGAATATTCCGATTTCTTAGATTTAGGAGGTTTAGCTAACCAAACATTTACACCTTGTACGTTAAAAAATATTTCCTTCAAAGCAATAAGAATAGCTACTTTCAAAAAGAAAAATCCAAATAAAGTTCAACTAAAATATTCTATGAAGGAGAGTGCGGCAGAGGAACAAATACAATTATTTGAAAAGACACAAAAGAGATTAATTGGCAAAGGTAAGGGAAAAGGAAAATCTAAAGGAAGGGACACGAAAACCAGGAATAGTAAAAGTAAGACCATTGAAAATAGTACTGATGAAAATGTTGTGAGCGATATATCCGAACACAAAAACTACATTATCAAGCCATTGTATAATTCCAAACTACCGATATCTATAGCGAAATATAAAGACCTTATGAGATTATGTGACAGTGGCACAATCCCTAAGATCTTCCATGAAGAGTATCGTCGGCTCCGCTCTGCTGATGATGTACCCGACACATTACCTGAAACTGATGACGAAGACGAAGCTACAGATGAATAATAAGTTTTATGGATAATTCTTTGCTGTTCGGGATGCTTATGCTTCGCTACAGTAAACTCTTTTTCTCTGTTTTTTTATGTCATAATTATGATCCCGTTAGTCAGGAAGACGACTTGTTATTGGACAATGATTGTTTTTACGATGACCAATTCTATTATAATCATTGCTGTGATTAAATATTTTTGATAATACATTAATTCTTTTATTTTTTATCACTATGTTCTGGACTATACTAATGTTGTGAGTAGGTGTAGCACTAAACCATAGAACAAATGACCTGGGGGCCTACCCCCATCTCTTAAAACCATATTATTTTATTAACAATATTACTTTGCCTTGCGCACTGTTAGATTTTCAACGCTCGGCTCAGAGCCGAGAATTGAAAATCAGTCAACAGAAATTACAAGGTAATATTATAATAATAATTATATTGTTTTATGAGACGGCGGTAGGCCTCCTAATTGGCAAAATTCAAATTTACCTGAGTTTATATTGAGAAATCATTGATAAGAAATGCCACAACGTCACTTACACCACATATTGCTCAAACAGTTTGTAGCTTACATCGTTTGATAAATAGTAGAATACAAAGAGATTGTAACTTACATCCTAAGCTGTTAGCTGATTTCGTATGAATTGCAATTACACCCTAAGCCGTTTGCGCAGGAGCTTTTTTTTTTTGGCGTAACCGACAGTTTGTATTTGTTTTTTAGGGCGTATAGGAAGTCTATTTTTTTATTTGTTAGATTTACTTTAAATATAATTCTACCATGTTCTTTATCTCATAATTCTAAGAACTTTTGTCTTTGGTTTTTTTTTTATAGCTATAAGCACAAAAAAGTTATGTCGGAAAACAGTTTTATTTTTTTGTTTTTTGGCTCTCCTGAAAAGTCGTGTTTTGGTGGTTACGCCCTTTGAGCCTAAAGGTATCGAAATAATAAATATTGTGGTACTTACTACCGATGACCGCAAGAAAGTATGGCAAGGCAAGGAGCTTCACGGGCGCTTTTACCGGGCTCTTCATGGGCCCGATGTAAATTTTCTAGCATCCGTATCCTGGCTACGATTCAGCGACCTTTTTGGGGAAACTGTAGATTTTGTCTGTGCGATTATGGACGAAGTTATGTTGACGAACAACTACCGGAAATATATTATGAAGGATGGGACGGTTGATGTGTGTCGGGCATGCCACCATGTCACCCATTCGGGTGAGTCCATCGGACATATTATTTCTGGTTGTTCTCGTCTAGCTAACGGCGAGTACTTGCATAGGCACAACCAAGTAGCTAGGATTATTCATCAGCAACTTGCCTTGAAATATAATCTTGTGGACCCAGTTCTCGAGAAAGACCATGTCACGCTGTACTGGGATCGGTCTATCATTACTGACAGGACTATTGTCGCCAATAAGCCTGACATAGTGGTGATAAGGGCCTGATTCTGGAGGCAGTTCACCTCGATACGGCTTGTATTGTGAGGAGGTTCCTGTCTCTGGAACTCTAACCACCGGTAGCTTCGACCCTGTTCCCGATACCGGTGGGCTACTATTTTTTGTATTTTTAATGTTTATTTTTTATTTTCTGTTTTTATAAAGAAATATTTAAAAAAATATTAAAATGTATTTAACTGAATAAACGAAATATTATTATAACATTTTATTAACTGATGGAGTTTTTTGGTCATTGAGCTTTATTAGTGAGATTTAAGTTTGTGACAAAAACTGATTTTTAATGTATTGTTTTAAGCACTTTCAATTTTGGTGGACCAATATCAATTTTGGTGGTCAACTTTCAATTTTGGTGGACAATTTTCAATTTTGGTGGCTACACTAATCTTTGAACTCAAATATCTCAAAAAGTTACCAAGATATTTTCGGACCTCATGAAGATTCCTAAAGCTTGAACCTTCTATTTTTGTCCTAGGTCAATAGTTTCACGAAAAGTTAAGAAAAAATTTTGCCACCAAAATTGACAAAAATATGGACTTGTTGATATTCACCCTTAAACTCATTCCTCAATTTATCATTCAGAGTTACGACACACATGCTTCGCAAGGAATATAATGTAATTGACATGTCTTATGATAATAAATTCTGAAGAGCTCGTGGCCAAAAAATAACTGCCGCGTGGATCGATCTTGAGGTTAAGGCACGCTTGCCTAGGTTGTATCCTTGGATGGGTGACCACCCGTTACATACCGAGTTTCCTCCGTGCCTCGGAAAGAACGTTAAGCTGTTGGTCCCGGCTGTCATTTGTAGATCTTTGACAGTCGTTACAGATAGTCAATGGCTCAAAAGTCTGACAGCCAGTCTTACCAAGGAGAGATCAGGTCAGATAAGCAGTTGCTCCATATAAAATACTGATATTCAGCTGAATCCGTTGAGGTTGGAAGCAGAAGGAAAAGGATAAGAAGATGATGATATATTAATAATGCGAGTCTCTATTATCGCTGTACGTTAGCATAAATCATGTAACTCTTCCGTGTAACTGTTGCTGTACTGTGCTTCTTTCAAATCTTTTAAAGTAAGTGTAGCTTACTAAAATATGTAAATCGATAGATTGGCCTGGACCGTCCCAAGACAGGTCGCGCGAGGTGTTAACTGAGTACTCAGTGTGGACACTCGCATGAAACGATACGCACGATTTTGAGTATTATTAAGCAAGACTTTATTCAAATGACAACGAAACAGAAATGTGACGTCGAGGCCTTCGCCCCTCGCCTATATCTTTCCAGATACATTGTTTATACCGCCATCTTAGACCAACCATCACGGTGTGTTTCCAGGTCATCTCGCCACCTCTTTTTGGACCGGCCTCGGTGGCGACGTAAATGCTAAGACACCGATTGCATGGAGATTCTCGTCCACCAGTCGTTGTGCAGGGCTTACGTGACCCGCCATATTCCATTGATCCTGAAAACCTTTACCTATTAGAATATTTAACTTCATTTCTTTAACAACCTCAATTATGACGTTACTGTAAAACTGACGTAAATCCTACTAATATTATAAATGCAAATGTTTTTGAGGTTGGATGAAGGTATGTATGTTTGTTCTGTGTTTGTTTTTGGACTCTTTCACGTGAAAACGGCTAAACGGATCTTGATGAAATTTGACACAGATGTAGATTATAGTCTGGAATAACGCATAGGATTTTTCCGTAGCTGCGGGCGCTAGCTAGTATCATAATAAAGTTATTATAAGTTTAGAGCATCCTTTAAGCCAGCACTGCTTTGGGCACAAGCAGAGGTGATTGATTGATTCTTACACGGAACAAGACATCTGTCTCACCGGTAAGCCCGCATGGGGACACATCTCTCAGTCTAGATTAGTCACAGACGTGATATAGGTACCCTAGATGGCCTAGATACCGTGAATAATCGAGTAGCCTAGTGGTCGAAGAGGTCCTTGTTAGTTTGTGAGTGATTATGAATTGCCTAACTACCTAAATAGATTCAGTGTTCGTTTTTTTAACCGACTTTAAAAAAAAGGAGGAGGTATATACAACAACAAAAATACAGTCATCATCTGCCTAGCCTTTTCCCAACTATGTTGGGGTCGGCTTCCAGTCTAACCAGATGCAGCTGAATACCAGTATTTTACATGGAGCGACTAGGGAATGCAATCTCGAGGCGAGATCGCAAATTCGAGATCTCGCGAGATTAGAAATGTCAATCTCGCGAGATCTCGGGAATTTCGAGATCTCGGCTGAAATTTAAAAAAATATCGTTTTTCTTAAGTAAGTAAAACGCAAAGAAAACAGCTTAGTTTTCTTTATTACGAGAGTAAGATACAGAACGAATTGGAAAATAAAACCCTCATTTATTTAGTAATCATTTACTATTAATAATAATTAAGCCATTAATGAACATACGAATCACAATTAAGTTTTTGAAATTAAAATTACCAGTCTTTGGTTTATAAAGATATAAAAATTAACAACATCTCTCACGGTAAAGAATTTTAACAAAAAATAGACTCTTTATTGCGCAGTAAACCGTTCTTATTTTTCATTTAAGAGCATGGATCATTAATGTAGTAAACGGTTACAGTAACTACTTATCAGTAGACTTAAGTTGAACCTATGTTAGAGTACAAAAATAATAAATATAAAAGAAACAAGTCTTATGAATGGTTTTGGAAATAACTCCTTATAAAACATCATCAGCGTAAATTGCGAGCGTAATGCATCCCTGACTGCCGCCATTCAATCTCGTCAATCTCGGCCGAGATCTCGTCATTTTATGCTTCGAGATTAATCTAAAAAAATAAGGCGAGATCTCGCGAGATCTCGATCTCGCGAGATCGAGATTGCATTCCCTAGGAGCGACTGCTATCTGACCTCCATAACCCAGTTACCCGTACCCGGTACCCGTACTGGGTAATACAATACCCCTTGATAGTCATAGTCATAGTAGTCATAGTATTTTACTGATAAGGGATTCTTACAAGTCACAGGTTCATAGTATTCATTACATTAAAGTTACAAAGCAATAAAAAATGTCAAATCAGTAAAAAATGTAAAATCAATAAAAAATGCCAAATCAATAAAAAATGACAAATCAAAAAAAGATGTCCAAATCAATAAAAAATCAAAATATCAAACAGGTAGAAATATTACAAATAAAATAAAAAATCACAAACACAAAAATCTAACACATTAATTTCAAGTCAAAGTTTAAATATTAAAAAAATCGTCAAAGCAGTAAAACGCTTGCTCGACAAGCCATTTTTTAAACGGGCTTTGAAGGTTCCAATGGTCGGGGCACTAGAAATAGTGATAGTGGTTGTTAGACTTTTGGGATATTGACTACCTGTAACGACTGTCAAAGATCTACAAATGAAAGCCGGGACCAACGGCTTAACGTGCTTTCCGAGGCACGGAGAAAACTCGGTATGTAACGGGTGGTCGCCCATCCACAGACCAACATAGGCAAGCGCGGCTTAACCTAAAGACCGACTCGACCTTTGCGGCTGCTAATAATAGCCGCGAGCTCCAAAAAATCCAACAAAAAAATACAGTCGTAGTGATAATTCGACTGCTTTTTTTTGTATGTTTGTTACAGTATTTCTCGGTCAGTTGTGAACCGATTTTCAAAATTCGAGGTTTAGAATCGAAAAGTTTAGTCCCATATCTGATATGAATTTTATCTAAATAGCTACGGTAGTTTATAAGTTATCTTCTAAAATACATTTGATATGGATATATATGATAGATCATCATCTGCCTAGCCTTTTCCCAACTATGTTGGGGTCGGCTTCCAGTCTAACCGGATGCAGCTGAATATTAGTATTTTACATAGAGCGACTGCCTATCTGACCTCCACAACCCAGTTAGTACTGGGTAATACGATACCCCTTGGTAAGACTGGTTGTCAGACTTTCGGGACACTGACTACCTGTAACGACTGTCAAAGATCTACAAATGACAGCCGGGACCAACGGCTTAACGTGCTTTCCGAGGCACGAGGCATGGATATATATGATAGATAGATATGTTTTATATCTTTAAGTAGCAATGGAAAATTAATACTCGATATGAATTTGTGTGAGATACCATCATACAAGAACTAAAAAAGGTTGAAATTACAAAAAAACGGTGAATCAAACAATGGTAGTAAACTTATTTTTCACTATTAGTGTTTTTTTTTGCAAGTCGGTTTTCCTTGTCTTTTACCCAGTTGAAATACATTACAGATCAAAATCTGACCGCAAAACCCGTGAGTAACGGGTGGGTTACTAATGAATGTTTACCGGTATAGAGTACTAGCTTTTGCCCGCGGCTTCGCTCGCGTCAAATTCGGGGTATCATAGTTCCCCTTTCCTGATTTGCAGGTACCTGCTACCTGTAGTTTTTGCCCTTGCGCCTTATTTATCGTAATAACAATGCTACGTTTTCCGTTTTCTTCCCTCTTTGTATCTCATTTCTCACTTTAAATAAAAATAGCCTATGTCCGTCTCCGCGGTCCCAACTATCTCTGTAACAAAATTCATCAAAATTGGCTTAGCCATTTAGGCGTGAAGACGTAACAAACAAACAAAGTTTCACTTTTATAATATTAGTAAGTATACTCTACCTATAGAATTATTAAAATTACAGTAATTTTTTGAGCAACGCTATATTTTTTGAATATGAGATTGTATACTCAATAAAAATGTGAAGGTTGTTTTAGAAAGAAAAATACATGTAACCGTATGAATAAGTAAGAGAATGTCTTGTGATTCTTGTCTGGTTAAAACCGTCTGAAAAATATGAAGCGTAATAAATCTTAACTGGCTAGGTAAAAGATATCTTAGTTTAAGAGGCTCCTTACGAAATGAGCTTGAAAATATACGTTTTTCAAGTTTCAAATGATACTTAAGCGATAGGTATAAATTTCAGGTTGAATCACAATTTTGCACAAAAAAAAACATTTTTAAGTATGTTGATGAAGAACCTGAAGATGATGAAAACAATTTTTTTTTCGATTTTAGTTCCTGTCCCCTCGATAGATGGCGTTGACGTCAAATTAGATCCTGCTATAGTTTCGTTACCTGCATTACTATAAGATCATCACAAAGTTGCTGAATAAAAACCAGCCTAGATCAGGACTCAATTGTGGTTTCATTTTCAACCTTATTAGTGTTCACAAACAGTCCAACATTACCAGCTCGGTAATAAACACTGTATTAATTTCAATAAATAATACATTAAAAAATATATTTTTGCAAAACTAAAGAGCATAACTATTAAATAGTTTTGCATATATTTTTGGGATTTCTTTGATGCCTTTGAAGGTACCATTTGAAAAACATATATTTAAAATAAAAAAAATAGGGAGGTCCTTACCGCCTTAACAGTTATATGATAGTTTAATTACTTTAAACAATCCTTAAATAAAATAATGTGGGCACTGTACAACTTATCTTTTTTCCTCGAATCGAAGGTTAGGTTAGTTCTGGAACAACAGGTGAAATTATCTACTTCTCAGCGTGTCGATGGCAAATTAAAAAAAAAACAGCTATGCGATATCTACTCTCTGAAGTAGTCAAATGATCTTCAAGAACGTGTCAAGGAGCATAAGGTGGGAGGTAGATTGTCTGTGGGGACACCCACTTGACATCTGAGCCGTCCATGAAATCCCATCTGTGGAGATTATCTCAGCTGTGGCTTTAAGCGAAAATATGATTAAGTTTTAATATAGATTTTCCTATTATCTACACTAATATTATAGAGAAGAAAGATTTGTTTTTTTGTTTGTAATGGATAAACTCCAAAACTACTGGACCGATTTTAACCATTTTTTCACTAATAGGAAGCTACATTATCAGGTAACATAGACTATACAAGATCACGCCACTACCTACGGGAGCGGGGCAGCAACTAAAGACGCGGGTGAAACCGCGCAAGACAGCTAATAATGCAGCTAATAATAATGATAATTATTAACAAGCCTGATATAGTGGTGGTGGATCGATCAGAGCGGCGCGCAATGATTGTTGACATAACAGTCCCGCATGATGAGAACCTCGTGAAAGCCGTGAAAGATAAGCAAATCAAGTATATTGACTTGGCTCGCGAGGTTGTCGACATGTGGGATGTGGACTCAGCGATCATTGTGCCGATAGTCGTATCTGAAAATGGCTTAATTGCCAAGAGCCTCGACCAATACCTGAGGAGGCTCTCGTTAGGCAGCTGGATCAAGGGCTTGATACAGAAAGCGGTACTCCTGGACACGGTTCGTATTGTTAGGAGGTTCCTTTCTCTGGAGCCCTGACCGCCGGTAGCTTGGACCCTGTTCCCGATACCGGTGGGCTACTATTTTTGAAGTGAAAACTTCTTTAGCGGCGTTGAGCACTTTTTCTGTAATGGGTATAAAATCTTAAACTCGCGTCAGGACACGTGACCTGATCGAAAAAGCGTAAGACGGATGGAGAGTAGGCAGCTATCCCCTCTCTCTCTCTTTAAAACTATTACAATTATTTTTAAAGTGTTAAATTTTTAATGTAATATAAATTGTCATGTTTGTGTACGATAGCGCAATAAATGAATATTGTATTCTACCACATAAATGATAGTACTTTTATACTGATAAAGCAATTGGTGCAAAATTATTCCCTAACCATTCCAAAATATCAAACATGCTCAACGTTAATAATCAAGTTTTCACTTCTGCCGGCACTCCCGGAGTGCAACCCGTAATTTTTTATTATATTTTTAAATGTTTTTTCGTGTGTTTTTTTAGTAAGAAATATTTAAAAATGTAAATAATATGTAAATTAATCAATAAATGAACGAGATGATAATTAAAATAACTGACCCTGTCTTTTGCCAGAAGAATACTAACTGTTTCTAAAAAAAAACCTCAAAAAGGTATCGTAATTCAAGACTGTTACCATAGCAACCACACTTGGAAAGAAATAGACAAATATGCACCAGAACAAATATTGCAACAAAGACAACAGCATAAAAAGATAGATGCAAAAACATTCAAACCTGATACCCCAAGTTATAGTCCAGAAAACTAACCCCAACTTACATAGTTTTCAGACATTATTGTTCCCTAAGTTGTAAATCAAGTCACACAATGTAACGTAGCCTAAGTTTACAAGGTAATAAGTCGGTGCAGCGAGCTAACAAAGTAAGAACCGCGTGTAAGGCGTGGTCACACGGCAATAAGGGCGGGGCAATAGTGTTACCTTAATATACGGTGTGGTGTACTTTGTAAGGCAAGGCGTGGAATATATTATGCGACTTGTGTGTAAAGTAAAGCTTTTGGCTTGAAATGGTAGTACTAATCTGCACACGTCATTATACAGGGTAGAATTTTGTAATGCCACCTGAAGGGGAAGTACTCTTGATACTTTAGATAGAAAATTTTACTCAAAAAAAACATTCCTCTATTTTTGAAAAGAAAGAAAACGGCATTCAAATATTTTAAAAAATTCGCTTGCCGCACCCGGTAATCGAACCGACTAAAATCTGTGAAAGTTGCACCCTGTACTTTTATTGCATCGATTGTTAGGGTCAATAAGGATGAAATCTCTTTAAAAAACTTCCATAAGTTAAATGAAACTCTTAGTTATTATAAATAAGTATATAAGTCTCCATAGGAAATGACCAACCCGAACCGTGCATCTTTTCTCGACGTTTTATAAGTGCCCATGTAGGCCTATGTGAAATAAAAATATTTTGATTTTGACACTGTATTATATCTAGAGATGGGATAATATTTGGCTAACTTAGTAGGCAGTAGAAGCGGCCTGTTAAGATATATTTATTAAAAATCAAATCACGGGATTTTGGGATTGCATAACTAAACGGATGTATGTATATTGACTTTACTTAATTTAATACAAACCTTGTCAAAATTCAGTGAAAATAGAAGTAGAGAAATCCATATTACGTTATAGCAAGAGAACAGTCATTGGGCTTATAATTAATCTCACGAAGTAGAGACTTAAATTGATTCAATTGAATTTGATCGGAATCGCAATTTTTTTTGCGATCACGGGACGAACGCAAAAAAAGTGTTTTCCATGATAGCCAGCTTCTTACCTTTAGTATTTACTTAAAACTTAAATAGCGAAAATCCTTTTTCTTATCATAACTTACAATATAACTGCAAACATAATATTATCTACTCGTATTGGTTGTTTTCTTATTACCTAATCAATGACATTGTCATTAAAAATAACACATTCATAACACATTAATACAATTGTAAAATTAAGTTGAAATAATAGTATCATGCTTATGAATTATGCCATAGTCATTATAATATTGTCATAATGAAAATATTACTTTTATTTACCCTCTTTTGACGCCGTTTGAGTTGCATCAATATCAGAATGTTTTTAAACACTCTTATTTTGTTATTCTCGTGTCATTGCTAGATTAGAGTTTTCAACAATATCTAAAACATTTACCTCATTTACTATCGGATTTTTAACACTAGGAAATATTTCTATCTGTGTATTTCTAGATTTATTCTACCCCCATCCCACTAATAAATCCGATCACGTTAACCTGCTCTCTCCAACACTGTATCATACGTACGCGTATCGATCACTATATATTTAGCCCCCGACGACCCCTGGGTCAATACCTCGGTCATGCAGTCACAGGACACACATTACTATTACCATTCAGTAAGTCAAATAAGAACAAATGAAGGAACAAAATAAGAATCGGCTTACACACACACACATACAAAGCGTTTACATGCTTCAGGAAAAGTTCTGAGTTTGGTTGCACTATACGGGAATGAGAAATTGTTATAAGGTATTTCCGATCTCTTTTTTTAAATTTAGCCTTACACTAAGTATTTCTCCTGTATCATGGGTGCGTTTACAAACATTCAAACTCACATACATAAACAGCCAGACCCGGAACAACTATCTGTAAGTCATACAAATATTAGTTCTGTGCGGAGATCGAACCCGCGACAGGTAGCGGATCAGTCAAATACGCCAACCGTGTCGTAGTAGTAGCAGCTACGGAGTCAGGTTGTACCCGGTTCATCATCTGCCTAGCCTTTTCCCAACTATGTTGGGGTCGGCTTCCAGTCTAACCGGATGCAGCTGAATATAAGTATTTTACATGGAGCGACTGCCTATCTGACCTCCACAACCCAGTTAGTACTGGGTAATACGATACCCCTTGGTAAGACTGGTTGTCAGACTTTCGGGACACTGACTACCTGTAACGACTGTCAAAGTTCTACAAATGACAGCCGGGACCAACGGCTTAACGTGCTTTCCGAGGCACGGAGGAAACTCGGTATGCAACGGGTGGTCACCTATCCACAGATCAACCTAGGCAAGCGCGGCTTAACCTAAAGATCGACCCGAGCGGCTGCTATTATTTAGCCACGAGCTCCTCAGGTTTTACCCGGTTGATGGTAATAATTGATAGGGAAATACTGGTGTACTGTAGCGTACACCTTTACCTTACCGAGGATCACAAGCGTGTTATTATGTAAATTGGCTGTTCTAAACAGTACTGTAGAAGACCCCGGGGGAGGAGATGTATCAGGAAGGTCGTAGTGCAACAACGCAAAAAGTTTTGTTGACAACCCTTCTTTTTGGGTGGATAACCATAAAATAACTTCCTCTGCTCTGGGCGGAGCGGGGGGTAGTGTCAAGCTTGTACTGACTAAAACCCACCCATATTCCTTCTATTGCCCTTTACGTTCCGGGGCCACGGTATCTTTTTCGAACAACCCGCAACCCCGGCAGGCGGAGGCCCTGGCAGGCCCCTCTGCTTTGCTGACATCTCTTTGAGGCGCCGTCGACACGGCCTGTCGTCAATAGACGGACGAACGGTGAGCTACTTGTTGACAACCCTATCACCCGATTTTGTTTTCACATTTTATTTGGTATACTGGTATTCTTTGTACTGTGGCACAGTGTAGCTCACTGCCCACAAAGTGCTGGTTCTTTCCTCTTTACATACAATTACTTTGCTCTTAAGAGGTTGGCTAACAATCATATTGTAGAGGTAAGGATGTAGGGACGGTAAATACATTGTTATTTGCCGTTTAGGCCAACTTATATCTACAGATGACTGCATGAATAAAGAAATAGAACGAAGAATAACGAATACTTGGAGAAGGTTTTGGTCTCTTAAGGAAATAATGAAGAATAAAGATATGCCAATGGCAGCAAAAAAGAAAATATACGAAATCTGCATTATACCATGCTTACTATACGGGTGCCAGACATGGGCATTAACAGAGCTACAAGAAAATAAATTGAAAGTCTGCCAAAATTCAATAGAAAGGAGTATATTAGGTATAAAAATAAGTGATAGAGTAAAACTACAAATAATCAAGAAGAAAACTAAATTTAAAAATGCACTCACAGCCTACAGACCGTTGAAATGGCGTTGGACGGGACATATGTTGAGAGAAAATAAAGAAAAATGGACTAAGATAGTAACAGAATGGTATCCAAGAGATGGTAAAAGAAATAGAGGCAGACAAGTCAAAAGATGGGAAGATGACCTAAAGAAAAGAGCAGGCCCGGTATGGATGGAGCCGGTTAGCAAGAGACAGGTTTTCGTGGAAATCCTTAGAGGAGGCCTTTGTCGACAGACAAGCTGTTCTACAAAAACAACCAGTTGCCGATAATTATTTAAATTAATTAAGGAAATCAATTTAGTTTTAAGTAGGCATGTATTGGAAACTTCTGTAAGAAATTGAACAGCAATAAAGGCTATTTTATTTATTTTATTATATTCTTTGTACTGTGGCACAGTGTAGCTCACTGCCCACAAAGTGCTGGTTCTTTCCTCTTTACATACAATTACTTTGCTCTTAAGAGGTTGGCTAACAATCATATTGTAGAGGTAAGGATGTAGGGACGGTAAATACATTGTTATATGTTTTTGTTGTCGTCCATTGTAGTTTTATTTGGTTTCGTGATAGGATTTGACAATATTTCTTCTATTAAGGAGATTGGCTGATGCCTGTTTTGTTGAGTTACTTAAAAGCCGCTAAAATATAGGTACGTAAGATATTTTAACGTTACCAGTTAGCTACGTTCAGTAGGCGATCACCATATGGTTTCTTTTCAAAACAATGTAAAAAAACAGGGTTTTTCACTCATTTATCATTTCCACTTTATCAGTGTAAGTTGCAGTTAAAATATATAATTAATAATAATCAATATTGCACCAATTTTTTACTCTATTTTTTGTAGTGCTACACATTTGCTACGAGAGCTACGCCGCGCGCCGCTACGAAAGTACTACGCGAGTTCTACGAACCTCTTTCAAAACTTTACTAACTAAATATTTACTTTGACTTTAGCTTTCAGTACAAATAGTTGCAGCTGCAAAAACTAGTTTTTCAGTAAAATTAATAACATTTCTGAAATTCAGTTAAAACTCGTTTATTCAATAGTTCACGCTCTATATGTCGGTTTGAATAATCAAAGCATTGTTGGTTCAATCGATCATGTTATGATTGCTGGTCAGTAGTTTATAAATAGATTTAATACAAACTATCTACTAACAGTAGAAGTAGGTCAAACTGAACGAAGTTTTTGATTTTAATCTAATATATAAAATTCTCGTGTCACAATTTTCGTTCCCATACTCCTCCGAAACGGCTGGACCGATTTAAACGAAATTTTGTGTACATATCGGGTAGGTCTGAGAATCGGCCAACATCTATTTTTCATACCCCTAAGTGAGCTGCGGGTGAAACCGCTGGGCACAGCTAGTGTGTTATAAAAATACATCTGTGAGTATTTTTCCGAAAGGACTGTAACAACACGCCTTTTTCAGTTTTTTTTGCGGATGGAAAAACATCAAACAACTCCCCCCGCTCTGACTGGACCGGGGGGAGTGTCAGACTGACTGACTAAAATTCCCCCATGATCCAAATTTTGCCCTTTATAACACGCCTACGATTTAATCGAACAGCGAATTGAACCAACTACACTAACAACAAAGACGTCCATAGTAACCTTAAGATTTATTTCTTAATGGTTTAAAAAAAACTTTGACTTTACTTAGCGAATAAAACTCATCATCTGCCTAGCCTTTTCCCAACTATGTTGGGGTCGGCTTCCAGTCTAACCGGATGCAGCTGAGTATCAGTATTTTACATGGAGCGACTGCCTATCTGACCTCCACAACCAGTTAATACTGGGTAATACGATACCCCTTGGTAAGACTGGTTGTCAGACTTTTGGAACACTGACTACCTGTAACGACTGTCAAAGATCTATAAATGACAGCCGGGACCAACGGCTTAACGTGCTTTCCTCTCGGTATGTAACGGATGGTCACCCATCCACAGACCAACCTAGGCAAGCGCGGCTTAACCTAAAGATCGACCCGAGCGGCTGCTTTTATTTAGCCACGAGCTCCTTAGCGAATAAAACTACAAAGTTTAAATTAAAGTTTTTTTTCTAGCCTATCAAGTCTCTCTCTACTAGACAGAAGCCTCCTCTTTCTCCTTCCAAACCTCTTGAAGATGTGCGATCTCTGGCCATGGTTACTCCGCTGTTGTTTTGTCATGGTTTGAAAATATATAAAGGTGAGTTAATACTTTAATCCACCACGCTCGTCCAGTGCGGTTTGGTGGACTTCTCGTCAGAACCTCGTCCGTAGGAGAGCAGGGTGCACCCCGGCCACGTGACGTGGCCTTGGTGTTGGATGATAAAATAAAACTTTTGATTTAATCAAACGCTGTATTCATAACATTAAACGTTGGGATATAAATTCAACCTAGATCAAGCCAAAGAGCATCTTAATGTCGATACAAACTAAAGAGACATCCTTACTAATATTATAAAAGCGAAAATGAGTTTGTTTGTTTGGTACCCCTTCACGCCTAAATGGCTAAACCGATTTTGATGAATTTTGGTACAGAAATAGTTGGGACCCTGAAAACGGACATAGGCTACTTTTAAAAAAGATTGAGATATGAGGAAGAAAGAGGGCAGAAAAGGGAAAACTTAGCATTGCTATTACAATAAATAAGGCGCTTGGGCAAAAACTACAGGAAGCAAGTACCTGTAAATCAGGAAAGGGTAACTGTGTTATCCCGAATTTAACGCGAGCGAAGCGGCGGGCAAAAGCTAGTACATAAATAAATACCTCTCCTCATTTAACACCACAATATAATAGGCCTCATCTAATTATTGCTTCATCATCCGTCTATACAACATGAAGCCCGGTCGTTCGTCACTTCCGGTCCGTCAGGCTGGGACACATCCGGTATCATTCCAGTTCATTCGCGGCAAATAATTGGGTGATTGTCCTGTTAATTGCGCTGTTCCTATGTCTGTTAAGTGAACTGAATCGTTTTGTTTTCCAATAGATGAATGAGTTAGATTTAGGCCTCCTTTTTACTTCGTACTGTTTCCTGCTCTGTTGCCTTGGGAATCAAACCCAGGATCTCAGCAGTCACGCTTACGACCACTAAACCAACGAAGCAGTCAGGGAAAGAAACTAATTGACTTGAACTAAACTGATTTACGTACTGCCGAAAACTTCATACTAGTCGTAATTCGTGTCATTCTAGTCCAATGATCCCTAAACATTACGTTAAATATTCCGGCCCCATTTTTTTTTTGCCAAAATATCATTATAATAATCTTCGGAGACAGAAACTTAAGGAAAATCCCTCTAATCGCTAAACAAAGTCCATTACCAACCCGCCCACGTAATATTCTTCAATTTAAGAAAAAGCCTATAATGTCTTCACAAACATTTTTCGATCTAAGTAAAAGGTAATATTTTAATATATTTACTAGCAACTAGCGACGCGCCCCTGCTTTGTATGGGTGTGATCTACTGGCATGGCAACATAAGAAAACATCGAGTGTGTTGATTTCATTATTACAAACAAAATGATCCGGCTACCGTAGATGCGGGTCTGTAGACGGTGAGCAATCGGTAGCTCACCGTCCGTCCGTCTAGTAACGTCAGGCCGTGTCGTCGACGCGTTTGTGTTCCACACGCGTCTCATAGAGATGTCAGCAAAGCAGAGGGGCCTACCAGGGCCACCGCCTACCGCACCATACCGCTGCCCCGGAACATAGAGCAAAAGAACATGGGTGGGTTTTAATCAGTACAAATCTGACAGTACTGAGAAAAAGGCGCACAAGATGACAGCTAGCTTCTTCAGCCTAGATCGTCATACCCCGCTCGCGCTATCAAGAAGTCACCAGCAACAAGCTTAAATAGTCTTCAACCAATGATCTTGTCACCACGCAAGGCAACTTGTCATCAATGGTACATTACAAGTAGTAATAAACACATTAATACATTTTATTTTATACATTCGGGCCCTAAATTACACCGTTTAGTTTTTTTTTTATATTGGTACAAACTCAGCACACAATCCCCAAACTGTGGCAAGTCCTGAAAGCAAGAATCAACAGTGGTGACCACCAGAAAACAGCCAAGACAATGAAGCTTGGTAAAGTCCCAGATAAATATTTACCGCAGTTTAGAAAAAATAAGCGATCACACCAACAGACACCAACATGACTTTGTTTTCACATACATATTTTTATAACGGGTTACCTACAGGCCCAGAGCGAGCGGAAGGGAATCAAACCCCTGTTAGTAGGATTAGGTATGCGAGCTGTATTTACTGAGCACCCGGTAGTATCCGGACACGCGATAACAAATTACGTAAAAGGGTTTGTAAGGGATATGTAAAAGGAATAATGTATTGCTTGTGTTTTCTAAGAAAGAGAAAAATATATAAAATATTTATTTTGTAGAACTCTATAATGGAGTCTGTAGTTACCATATTGATATCAAATCAAATCGAATCAAAAGTATTTATTTCAAGTAGGCCAGTTACAGACACTTTTGAACTGTCGATACAATTATAACAATAAAATTAAGCTACAGTCCCAGTCATAAGACATAATAACTGTGAAAATACTGTAGTTACAGGACAAACGCTTCCTACACTTGCGTGTTAAGTAATGGCATAAGTAATTTCAGGACATTAATATAATTAAAGCCATTAACTTATCGACTGTCTCATTAATGTTAAAAGGAATTGTCAAAAATTATGACAATAGCAGAAAATAAGTGAGTGCCGTTTACTGGTCCAATCAAAACAATTGGTTTGATGTAGATATTTAATGAATGGCGACATGAAAGAAATCATTATAAGGTAGTTTGTACAAGGCTTATTTTATTGTTAATCTTGTTTAATGTAACTAAAATATATGCGAATATTATTTTACCTTACTCTGGGTTTGAGAATTTGTCTTTGCACAAACTCAAATCAAAATCTTCATAAAACTTCTTAATTAAGAGAGATTCAGAGGGACCAGGGCATGCTTCTTTTTAGTACCTTCAGAGGCATCAAAATATGTCAAAAAATATATGCAATACAATACAAACTATGATTTAACTTCTTATTAAATTCTGTGCGTTAATCAACATGAAATTTATGCCTATCGCAAGAGATGGGTTTATGAAAAAAAAATTAAAGCAATATGTAAAAGTCTGACACCGCTCGACCCAGAGCGTAGGAAGTTATTTGATGATTTCCCATCCGAAAAAAAAAGGAAAAAATATTACTGAAAGACAGTAGCAGTCCTCTATTGTGTTATTCTGGGAACTAATTATAATCTGTAATGTTATAATTCAGATCATATTTTTTACGAATCATTGCGTTGTAAACTGTAAGCAACAATTCAAATGCAGGAATTTGCAATTTGGGCCACTTTTATTGAATAGCGACATATAAAAGACCGTTCCTAAGTAGACAGTTGCCCAATTTACGACGTCAATCTTAATAATACGAGTTGCTGGTTTTTTCTTGAGAGGGCCAAGTGGGACAGTGTAAGTAACTGCTCTATCCTGCGAATAATTGCTGTCTGAGAAAAATCTGCGGTAAAAATAAATGGAGCAGTAAAACTTTTTTTCAGACTAGTATTGTTTTAGATTGGGTCTTCAAAATGTGTGTTTTTAAAAAAAAAAAACGTTGCCCCACACTAGGAATTTCTCCTGTATCATGGGTGCATTTACAAACATTTAAACTCACATACACAAACAGCCAGACCCGAAACAACTATCTGTAGGTCATACATCTATTTGTTCCGTGTGGGAATCAAACACACGACACGCAGCGCAGCAGTCGATCGCTCGGCCACTGCGCCAACCGCGCCATACCTTTGTAGAATAATAACAAGTACACTGGTAGCTTATACCCCAGGACCTCGGGACTAACAGAGGTAAACATACTGGCCTCACATACACATTTAACCTATTAATTACTTGCTTGAGGTAACAGAAACCTACCAAGTGTAGTATTTAAAAAAAAACCACCAACATGGAGTCAATCAAATGAGTCTCACTTGTACAAACACTGTATATTTCATCGTTGGCTGCTCCATATCAATTAATACTTCCATCACGATATGTGTTGGTCTAGCGTCTCTTTGACTTGGCTTTTTGCGATGATATTTTATGTAGTATTAACTAAGCACTCGGAAATACGTTGGTTCCAACTTGATAGTGATATTGGATCTTTTTATTTACTTTTCTAAACTTGGGCTGTTTTTGCCAAATCAGGCGATATCTGGACGGATATATTCGACATGCAAACATCAATAAAATGATTAGCAAAATTTGATAATGGTTTAAAATTAAACTAGCCTGCATAATACATTCATACTCATAGTTTTTCATACTCATTTCTTTAAAATCTTCTACCTAATTGAAATTAGAATGTGATTCGGATTGAAACAATAAAATAATTACATATGTCAATGAATATATTTTTGGGTCCATTCAATTATTCAATACATAATCATTTTCCTGCCCTTGTCCCATTCTATTTGGGGTCGGTGCAACACGTTTTCCCCCCCCCCCCCCCCTGTCAGACGTCACGGCATCACTCACTCCTTTCTCCTTCATATCATCCCTTACACAATTCATCCATCTTTTCTTTGGCCTTCCTCTCCATTCATCAACATTCAGATCTATCACTATTTCAATCACTTGCGCTTCGTCCCTCCTCATTACATGTCCATCAAGACAAACGACGATTAATATTAATTAAATTAGTCAGTATAATTTATAAACTCACTAGCTTCCGCCCGCGACTTCGTCCGCGTGGTATAGTTACTTTG
Source organism: Ochropleura plecta (assembly GCA_905475445.1). Taxonomy (NCBI): domain Eukaryota; kingdom Metazoa; phylum Arthropoda; class Insecta; order Lepidoptera; family Noctuidae; genus Ochropleura; species Ochropleura plecta. The sequence goes on along the minus strand of FR997738.1, from coordinate 20,069,517 downwards.
CGTGGTATACTAACTTTAACCTGGGTATGATCGAAAAAAAATATATATCTGTCTCTCCCCTTTTCTTCCCTCTTTCTCCATCATTACTAACTTTAAAAAAAATAGCCTATGTCCGTCTATGTCCGTCTCCAGGGTCCCAAATATCTCTGTACCAACATTCATCAAAATCGGTTTAACTAATCAAATAATAAGGAGTACCTACTGTCTAATATCACGTACATTAGGAACTTTCAAAATGATATTATATTAATTTAATTCAGAAACAGCTTTTAAGTCATTATATACCAAAACAAGCAAGAGAAAACCATGCATAATAAAACCATCTGTCACTCAAAACTCTTCCCTAAGACAGGGCAAATAAGTATCTATTTACTTCATAATATATGTAAAAGTATGTCAAAGTCAAGAATGTATCATGTAGGATCTTCCCGGCAGATCATTGTTCCGTACTTAGGATCATGCGGCAAATTGCCTAAGATTTACTTGTCTCATGTCCGGGTAGCGGTGTTAGTCATAGGCGGAAGCGTTTTTATGATGACACTAGCTTTTGCCCGCGGCTTCGCTTGCGTTAAATTCGGGGTAACGCAGTTCCCCTTTCCTGATTTACTGTACCTGTAGTTTTTGCCCTGGCGCCTTATTTATTGCAATAGCAAAGGTAAGTCCCTCATTTCTCATGTTTTAATAAAAATATAGCCTATATCCGTCTCCAGGGTCCCAACTATTTCTGTACCCATCAAAATCGTTTTAGCCATTTAGGCGTGAAGACGTAACAAACAAACTCACTTTCGCTTTTATAATATTGGTAAGGATTTGGCTGAGGCGGTCGTGAATGTTGGCATAACCAAACGTCACTCAAGTTGAATTGCGGTGTTGATTAAAACGTCAGTCAATTTGACCGCAAACTAAACTCAGCGGCGCATTTAGTCCAAACACTAAACTCGAATTTGTGTACAAACGACTACTACTAGGTACTTAATATATAGTTTTTAGGGTTCCGTAGTCAACTAGGAACCCTTATAGTTTCGCCATGTCTGTCTGTCCGTCCGTCCGTCCGTCCTCGCTTAATCTCTGTGACCGTTAGCACTAGAAAGCTGAAATTTGGTACCAATATGTATATCAATCACGCCGACAAAGTGGTAAAATAAAAATTGGAAAAAAATGTTTTATTAGGGTAGCCACCCTATATGTAAATTGGGAAGTGATTTTTTTTTTAATTTCAACCATAACGTGTGATATATTGTTGGAAAGGTATTTAAAAATAAATAGGGGTTTACTAAAACCATTTTTTGATAATGTCAATAATTTCGGAAATAATCGCTCCAAAAGTAAAAAACAATGTGTCCCCCCCCCCCCCTCTAACTTTTGAACCATAAGTTTAGAAAATATGAAAAAAATCTGAAAAGTAGAACTTTATAAGGACTTTCTATGAAAATTATTTTGAACTTGATTGACACAACAGTTTTTGTACAAAAAAGACAAAAAGTTGTACAAAATAATTTCCTCCTCCACCTTTAAACTCATAAGTGGGAACACTTATTATGACGGACGGGAAACTACGGAACCCTACACTGAGCGTGGCCCGACACGCTCTTGGCCGGTTTTTTGTTTGAGATATCAGCAATGTAGAGCGGCCTGCCAGGGCTATCGCCTACCGGGGTTGCGGGTTGTTCGAATGAGCGGCCCCGAAATATAAAGTGCAAAAGAAGCATGGGTGGGTTTTAGTCAGTAAAAGTCCAAAACTCTCCCCGCTCCACCCAGAACGGGGGAAGTTATTTGATGGTTTTCCATCCGCAAAAAAGGGGTTCCTGTTGGACAGGTATCAAGTAGCTTCCTTTGTTGGTTTAAGTGAACATTTTTTATTTACAGTGTAATTTTTGATCGACAAAAGAAATGAAATTCCAGACACCGTTATGCCCTTACCGCACAGGAGAAGTATTTTCAAAACTTCTTTAGCGTTTTCGTTTTTAGGAATTTTGCAAATCTTATGCTTCTAGATCTAGCTGTTTTGGCCTTTGAATAAAATAAATAATGATTTTAACCGACTTCAAAAAAGAGGATCGGCCTGTTTTTTATGTATGTTTACCGATTACTCCGCCAACTGTGGATCGATTTTCATAATTCTTTCTTTGTTTGAAGGGTACACTTCCGAGGTCCTCCTTTTTTGAGGTACGGTTAGCGCAGTGGCTGAGCGATCGAAAGAGGCAGTGCCATATCAATTTTATGTATAGTAGGTAGTTTTTGAGTTATCGTCTATAATACATATGTTTTCTTCCATGACTGTATGAATGATTTGCTATTATTTTAGTGACAATGGCAAATGGATACTCGTTAAAAAATTGTGTGAGTAATCATCGTATCATAACTAAAAATGCTAAAATAAAAAAAACCTATTTTGCTAAAAAAATAACTGGCTGCAAAAAAACAAACGAAACCATCAAGACTCACCGACTTCCGGAAGTAAGAATACACATTTTACTTTTTTTTAGGAAGTCGGTTATCTATTTTTGCATAAAGGTTTTTTATTAAGCAGTTACCAAGATGACGTTTCATAATACCTTGCCAAATAAGTCGCTTTTTCTTGTGACTTAAATCAAAACACATTAGTGTCAGGTAAAAACGTTGACATAAATGAGTTGGTGAACAGTAAGCCTCGCGGAGACGACTCCTGATGCGGGGCTCATCGGGGAACGAGGGGGGAAGGGGGGAATAAGTTAGTTAAAGTATTACTGAAGAAAGTTGCGAGTATCGCTTAGGAGATCTGAAGTTAGCCGCGTTATAACTGTGTTGGTAATTTGGTTTCTAGAAGTTTTTTATGTGGAATGTTCTGATGAATGGTTTCGGTTTACTTTTTAGGGTTACGTTAGGTTACATTACCTCAAAAAGAAAAGAACGGAATCTATTTTTTGCGGATGGGACATCGTCAAATAACTTACCCCGCTCTGGGAGCCCCGGGTGTCAGACTTTTACTGGCTAAAACTGACTGTTCCGTATCTCATTCGTTCGTTCGTTCTTTTGCCCTTTATGTTCCGGTGCCACAGTATCTCTTTCAAACAACCCTTGTAAGATTATTTTGTAATCCGCCTGTATGTTGATCAAGACCCTATAACTCGGGAACGCGTGGAGTTATCGAGTTGAAATTTAAACCATATACCTAACTCTGTGGACCCTTGGTGCTTTTAAAATCAACCTAGTCTACGTAGTCAAACGATATAGCCGTCTATGTCACAAGCGTGTACGGAACCGTTGGTGCGGTTTGGTTAGCTAAAATAAAACTATGTACTACTGGGCTTCACTATATCTTAGTTATGTATTTATTCGCTAAAGAAAAAAATATGTTCTTTTAGAATGAATAAAGAATGTTTAAACCCATCTTTATACTCTTCTTATAGTATGTAAAACTAAAATCATTATATAACTTCGAGCGTTTTAAAGCAGTAAAAATCACCTTTCTCATAAAAAGGAACCAAAATTATGCAAATTCCACATCTATATTTTACTTACTCCACGAAATACTGAACGTCTCTATAATAAAACGAAAACCACTTTTTCATGAAGCTATCACAATGTTTTAACACTTACACTAACGTTTAAAAGGGAAAATTTTACGAATTTCTATGAAAATATTTAAGGAGCTTTTCCTGCCGAGTTTTACGATAATTTTTATGGGTTTACTTTCGCCATAAAGTTAAAATATTACGGCGAAATAATGGCAAGAAACCAGTGATTGTAACAACAGATTAGGGGGACTTACAATGGGGTTGGAACGTGTTTATAACTCTACTTAACAACACATTTTGTGATGGTACTTAACCAAAGTAATACTTATTATGTCATGCTTTTGAAAACACAACTTATTTAGTTAAGCTATGGATTTTATTCTGGCGTGCTTTTGGAAATCGAAATGATTAAATAATACATTTATTGGCTTAAACAAGTTTATACATATTTGTGAATCACTGGTGCCTGTGGTAGGTAGTGAAACACCTGTATTACAGGTCACCAAAATTAGAACTGCAATCTACATAACTAACAAATTAATATAATTCAGTTATTTTTCAATTTATGTACACACAGTAGACAAGACAAGAAAAAAGAACATAAAATTTGAGACAAAGGTACTGCTTATTTCTTATGAAATTTCTACCAGCAGACCTGCGAAAGAAGATATGAAAACGAAATGTAGACGATAGTGTGTGAGAGAGTACGAGAAAAATATGTGCGTGTGCCTTAGAATTTGCTCTCGACTTAATATAAACTTACACACTTAAGTAAATATTAATAAATCCTACTATAAATAATATTATAAATGCGAATGTTTATGAGGATGGATGTATGAGTTTATTCCCGTTGTCCCCGTATGCCATATCCCCGTCACGGGGACAGCGGGACGTGATTAAATTTATTTCCAATTGTCCCCGTAACGTACATTCGGCTAACGGGGACAACGGGAAGTAAACTTTTCACGAGTCGTTGTCCTCTTCGTTTAGCATAATGTTCATTTAGAGCGATTATTATTTGGTATAATTTCACTTGGCATATTATGCAGATGGCAGTAATGACTAGGTTAGGTTAGGTTAAAACTGTGACCTCCTACGAACGAGCCGAGCGAGCGAAGCGAGCGGTGCCGCGGCAGCGGCCGGCGAGTGCTAGAAACGACTTGCATTAATAGAAAAAAGAGATTGTTTTTAGTAGGTTACACGGAACTGAACTATTTAGATTAGTATAATTACTTATTGTATTAAATGACATTATTTCAAATTCAATTAAATAATAACTAAAATAAATGACATTATTTTGAAGATTTAAATAATTAAAATAAATGACAACAAATAACGACAAAGATGATTCTAACTATAAACTTTCTGCGATATGACAATTCTCAATTTCGGGAGGGGACAACGGGAAGTATTTTTAAATATTTAATTGAAGTACCGCTGTCCCCGTAGGACGGGGACAGTGTACGGGGACAACGGGAAGTATTTTTAAATATTTAATTGAAGTACCGCTGTCCCCGTAGGACGGGGACACGGTGTACGGGGACAGCGGGAATAAACCGATGTATGGATGTTTGTTACTCTTTCACGTCAAAACGGCTGAACGGGTCTTGAAATTTGGCATAGAGGTAGATTATAGTCTGATATAACATTTTTTCAGTCATCACGCGGGCGAAGCTGCGGGCGCCAGCTAGTTCTTGTTTAAAAACATAATGATAGTAATATCCATGAGCTAGAGAATGAAATTTGTTGTGATAAAGGTTGAAATTGACAAGTTGGGTCCAATGGCTTGACATACTCACCAACGAGATCAGTAACAGTATGCGCCCATCCACAGATCGACCTTGACAGACATTGTTAAACAGTACGCATAATATATTTTTTTGGTATTATTTCACACCAGTACCTATATTAGTATCAACGTCTTTTATAACTCACAGACAAAAAGAAAGTTACGGAGATAACTTGGAAAATTAAAGTCGAATAATAAAAAGTTGGTCCTCATTCCTCTTATCTTGACAATTATGCGGGGAGATAATTTTTATGGTTTTTATTGTAATGAAATTCATGAATTAAAGTAGTTAAATGTTGGGCTACTTTCAGCCACAGGGTGCTGATGTCCTTGGTTTGTTCGTCAGATCATCGGGAAGCTCTTAATGGTTTTTTCAATCAAGCATTTTTTCTAAAGCAGTTCGGAGTTTATATTTGTGCTTAGTTTGTCGCTACAGGCTTAAACCTTTGCGCGACAAAGTGTTACGACGGGTGCAAAGTTTACATACATTGTTACCCTACATTTTTCAACGTGCAACGGGTTAAACATACCTGGCAATGTTTGTGTGGAACTTTTTAAGGTATAGTTCTGCCTATCCTTTATTACCGGCGTGATACTATTCTAGGAGTTTATTTATTTAATAGTTTATGTACACACAGGAGAAAAAAAGGACACATCATAGAAAAAAATAGAGTACAAAGGCACAGCTTATTTCAAAAGAAATTTCTACCAGCAGGCCTGCGAGAGGAAATATGACGAAAAGATACGTAGACAGTAGTGTGTGAGAACAGGAGGAGAATAGCTTCTAATATATGAATGTACTAGCTTTTGCCCGCGGCTTCGCTCGCGTTAAATTCGGTATAACACAGGACCTACTACCTGCAGTTTTTGCCCTTGTGCCTTATTGATTTGTAATAGCAACGCTAAGTTTTCCCTTTTCTTCCGTCGTTGTCCCATATCCCACTTTTTTAATAAAAAATAGCCTATGTCCGTCCCCTGGTTCCCAACTATCTCTGTACCAAAATTCATCAAAATCGGTTTAGCCATTAAAGCGTGAAGAGGTAACACACAAACAAACTCACTTTCGCTTTTATAATATTACTAGCTTTTGCCCGCGGCTTCGCTCGCGTTAAATTCGGTAGCGCCTTATTGATTTGTAATAGCAACGCTAAGTTTTCCCGTTTCTTCCCTCTTTCTCCCTCATATCCCATTTTTTTTTAAATAGCCTATGTCCGTCTCCTGGTTCCCAACTATCTATGTACCAAAATTCATCAATATCGGTTTAGCCATTAAAGCGTGAAGAGGTAACAAACAAACAAACTCACTTTCGCTTTTATTATAGTAAGGATTAACCTAAATATAAGTACACATATAAGTATAATAATATATACCTGTATAAATACATAATTATAAATATTCACAATTGAGAGGAAAGGTCTTTTAATCTAAATCTTTTAGTTTAGTGAGTGCGGCCATAACACTTGACGCAAGTGGTGGCATGTGATAATGTCTTGTTATAATTAATGATAAAGAAATGAAACATTAATTACTCTTACCTTTTAAAAATAAAAAGTACCTTTTTAATATTGTCTATTAACTTTCCTTATTCGCCTTGAAGTGCAGACCATAATTATGACACAAAAATAACAGTCTGTTTTAGTTTTAATTACGAAAATAAACTCGATTCTAAGAATGTCTTCTAATAAGGGCACCAAATTTCCAATTGAATACGACAAAGTGTTGATGTATATGTTCCGGTTGACTTGATTCGGCACGGCTGACCGGAAAACACAGATAAAGGATCGCTCGGGAAAGAACCGGACAACTCAGTTGTGTCCACCCTGATAGTAGCGATGTTGCACTATGTCAAACGGAGAATGCCGATCGGCAAGTGCCGAATGAAAATTGCATACATAATTATTTGATCAATATGCAGACATTCTATAATCGGGAAAAAAGCTCGCGGAACATGACTTAACGGATATTCCAGCGAAGAGGATGGTTTTATTAAGGTGGAAAAGAAGAAAAAGAAGAAGCCTCCTTGTCAGAACCTGTGCGGTACCGCGCTGGCAGGATCCAACACGCTGCTGCGTCCAGCATTACCCACGACGCAGCTGTACGTGTCGAGATTGCTTCACACCACGGCGACTGAGGACATCGTGGAGTATGTACGTGTCAAGACAAACTGGACTTTGAGAGTCGTGCAGTTGGAGTCGCTCCATGACATTAATTTTAAGTCGTTTGTGGTGTGGGTGCCGACTAGTCAATTGGACACCTTCCTCAAAGAAGAGTTTTGGCCGAAGGGTGTCGTGTATCGACGTTTTCGTGGAAGGATACCGAACTCGCAGCGAAATACGAAGCCGTCACCTCGTGTGCAATAGTTTTTAATTTTATAAAATATGTATTAGTTTATAAATTTAAGATTATTTGTGTATAGTATGTACAGGCCTTCGATGCCTGAAATAAATTGATTTATTTATTTATTATTATTATCTAGTCAATGCCGAACAGAGTTTGCCGAGAGAAATGAGTTCATTGCTGTTCAATAAATATATCCTAATCGAAAGTTAGTACACAAAGAAAATATACATACAGTTTTCTTTTGCCCATATATTTTCACATCTAAACATAAAACAGTTGAACTCGAAAGAGAACGTCATTCACGTGAACGAATGAATGAATGAATGAATGGCAAATGGAGTGAACGATTCAACTGACACGTCTTGTTCACTCGTGAGTAATTCGAATTACTTGACACACATACTGAAAGCCATTTATATAGGCTGACAGTTTTATTGCTGAGGAGAAAATGTGACGTAATGTGTATGTTCGTATATCCTGCTTGCCAAGATGGCTCTGAGACATGATCATTTAAATCGCAAAATTGAAATTGGAGAATTAAGCATTAATCTTTGTGTTCTTAATATAAGATATTGCCGTGGTCACATGGCCATTCAGAATGACGTAGAGGTTTTTTTTTATAATTTTGCCCAACTTTACTGACACTTAAACCCACATATACAAACAGTCACACTCGGAACAATTATTACCTGTTGGTCGTTCAAATAGAATTATGTTCTGTGTGGAAATCGAAGACGTGCGCCAACCGTGACGTCATTGATAGTTGACTGCGCAGTATGCGCCGGACTCGTATTCAAGTAACTATATAACATAGGTACCAAGTGATCGTTTAGTTTTTAGGTAAGATGGTTTAACTGCGATATAGCGATACTAATTTCTCAATAGAAATAATAAAGACTTGCAACACGGCTTGATTTTTTCACAGTTCTAAGTGGCTACAGACTTAATTACTTATATGGTTTTATTTTCAACTCGTTACCTCTACGCGTTTCCGAGATTAAGGGTCTTTACAGACAGACATACAGACAGATGGACAGCAAAATGATCCTATAAGGTTTCCGTTTTTTTTCTTTTGGTGTACAGAACCCTAAAAATGAATTTAAAGTGTGGCAACATATTAGATGGCGAGATCTATTAGAATCAGTGTAGATACTTATTCATAAGATCAACAAAAGAAAACTAATTATTATAAGCAAACACCCGCTAATGTCTATTTATAATCTAAAGCAAGATATAATCATTATTATTCTTTATTATTATTCTTTATGCCCAAGGCATTAAGTCCGCCTTTGTACATTGTTTTTTTTATACATGTGCATAAAGTTTAAATAAATAAATAAATAATAATCTGTGCAGTATTAAGTTATAATCCTCGGTTGACGGAAGTGAACAGATATCTTTACTTCCACCTCTTGAGATTTACAAGTACCCATAGTTAATATTGTACGTTTGCTTTAGTTTCTAACTGTTTTAGTAGCTTGTTAGCTAGATAACATGGTAACACAGGGTATGAAACTACCCTTAAGGTGCTCCCTACAAAAAAAGTTAAAGTTTCAAAATATACTGCAAAAAAAATCAGAGCATGTATCAAAGAATTGTATAGGTATATATATTTTTGTTACCTTTTAAGGTACTAGGTTCCATTTGATAAAACGTATATTTTCAAACTTCCTTTGTAGGGAGCCCCTTAACACAGCCGAGAGGCACATGATCTTCCCGTGATTGCATTTTTTTTTACAGAACCATACCTGGAAACCTACCAGTTACGAATATATATCGTAGGTCAAAGTTCAAACTTATCCCACATTTTCTAGACTGTCCCACTCCGGGGCAAAGACCTCTCTCTACCCTAGTAGAGAGTCCTCCACCCAGTTCTAAAATAACCTATCCAGTACGTCCCGCCATGTCCTTGGTAACCGGGGACCAGTTGTCTGCTCGCTCGAATGCATATATGGAAAATTTTCTAATAGCTCTAAGTTTTTAATTATATTTTTATTTCTTTTCTTACATTTTTAATAAACTTTAGATTGCTTAAATGTACTTAAACTCATGTGAAAATGTTTTGAATTTGTAAAGGGAAATGGGACTGGTATCTTTAACACAGGTTACTTTGTAATCTAGCTAAGATGGCAGTTGCGACCTGTACCGTCACTATAAAACCACAATCACTGTCTATTGTATTGTAACTGTGTAATTTTAAGGTTTTAAACTGTGAGAATAAATAAATAAATAAAAAAAAATTAGCCTACAGTTTTCCGCCATGGGGCAGACATGTCCTGCCCAGTCCCATTTGAGTTGGGCAGCCGTTTGGACCACAGCATTGTGTTTCGAACAAGGTCCATTAATTTAACACCTAATATTATACTGCGCTTTATTTCTCGTTGGCAAACCTTGAGCTTAGACTTCTGGATGTTAGTCAAAGACTGAGTCTGAACAGCATAGCTTAAGACGGGGAGAATACACATGTTTATAAATTTGCGTTTCAGTACAGTTTAGTTTGTTCTTCAGTTTTGTTTAGTTTATTACATAAATTTTAAGTAAACTCTGAATAGCTCTATGACCCTGTAATTATTAAATACTAGCTTTTGCCCACAGTTTCGCTCGCGTTAAATTCGGGGTATCACAGTTCCCCTTTCCTGATTTACAGGTACCTGCTACCTGTAGTTTTTGCCCTTTGCGCCTTATTTATTGTAGTAGCAATGCTAAGTTTTCCCTTTTCTTCCCTCTTTCTCCATCATATCTCAATCTTTTTTTTTTTAAAAAAAAAGCCTATGTCCGTCTCCAGGGTCCCAACTATCTCTGTACCAAAATTCATCAAAATCGGTTTAGGCATTTAGGCGTGAAGACGTAACAAACAAAAAAACTCACTTTTGCTTTTATAATATTAGTAAGAATTTTGAGATCCTTACTTTAAAAGCTTTGAACGATTTCGCTCAAGATTAAAAAAGTCGTTTCTTGACAATATTTTTGCGCAGTATTACTTACTTTGATGTACAAAATATTTGGTTGAAATAACGGATCGTTAACGTAAGCAATTGTAGGTCTTGTTTGTTAACAAGACCTGCGCTCAGTAACTTGGCGTAACCCGTCTTTTGAAGTAACTTTGAAGGTGACCTCACCTTCAACGTGCCTTAAAACGCTTGTTAGGATTGAAAGGGACGTCGCGGTGTTTATTGACAAGGTCAAACTGAAAATTTCAAATTTCCCGCACATAATTTCGCTATTATTATCAATTTCCTTGATCTGCATCTTCCTTAAAAAGTTTGACATCGCCTGCCAATCAACATAATAAACACAAATATACAAACAAAGCTTGTGAAACTTGGAACCCTTTATTTACCTGTAGTCGAGTAAAAAACCAACGTTATATATTTAGTTTTACACATACGGATAAAGCCTAGATTAATGAGTGTACTTCGATTCTCAATTTCAGAGGATTTCGTTGAAACCCGCGCTCAATTGAAGTGGAGGCTTAATTTACTATATAGCGCTGAAAACGCCTGAAAGTCAGACATATTATAAATCACTAGACATTATTGAATTTTACACAAAATTATTGAATTTCTGTGAAGTAAAACATTTTTATGCAGATTTAGTAAATTATTCAGTACTAGCTTCCGCCCGCGACTTCGTCCGCGTGGCATAGTTACTTTGGGCTAACGCTAACTTTAACCCGCGTGATGACCCGAAAAAATGTATCTTTCTCTCCCCTTTTCTTCCATCATTCTCCCCCTTTCCTCACTTTTAAAAAAACTTGCCTATTTCCGTCACCAGGGCCCCAACTATCTCTGTACCAAAATGCAACAAAATCGGTTCGGTCATTTAGGCGTGAAGCCGTAACAAACACGACACGGTTGGCGTAGTGGCTGAGCGATCGACTGCTGCGCTGTGTGTCGCGGGTTCGATTCCCGCACGGAACAAATATTTGTATGACCTACAGATAGTTGTTCCGGGTCTGGCTGTTTGTGTATGTTAGATTGAATGTTTGTAAACGCACCCACGATACAGGAGAAATTCCTAGTGTGGGGTAACGTTTTAAAAATAAGAAAGAACAAACAAACTCACTGTCGCTTTTATAATATTAGTAAGGATTTATGAAAATAACCGAAGGTAACTGAATGCCTATTCAGTTACCTAACGAAATAAGCTACGTTAGAGGTCCTAACTGTAGCTACCTTACACTTAAAAAAGTGCCTACTTAAATAATAAAACTGATCCTAAATACACTACAGCTACAACTAAATAAAACTACAGCTAAATAAATTAAAAAATAATAATTTGAATTTATATTTAATCTGAAAATAATTTAAGTACTAAATTATATATTTATATTTTGTTTTTTTTTTTTTTAATATATCTAATTATGCCTATTATCTATAAGAACCTATTAATTACCAAATAAAGTAGGTACTAAAACTAAATAATTCTAATAGAATTATACCCAGAAATATGTAGGTAAGTACAACTTGTAACAAAAAAAGAAATTAAAATAAAGCTAAAACGCCTGTCCAATACTGGGTCCACCCTTTATAGCAGAACTTTTTATGTCATAATTTTATTTTGCATAACAACGGATAGCATAAACTTCATTTCGCAGAAAATTGTTTGGCAGACACTCATTTATCATACATTCAAAACTCATAATTTTGTAAGTCAGAATCATCTCTAGATTCCATAAGTAATTATTATTCTAATGTAAATAGTTCAGTTCCGGGTAAACTACTAAAAACAATCTCATTTTCTATCAATGCAAGTCGTTACTGGCACTCGCCGGCCGCTGCCGCGGCACCGCTCGCTCCGCTCGCTCGGCTCGTGCGTAGGGGGTCACAGTTTTAACCTAACCTAACCTACGCATTTTTTTTTAACAAATTAACCTAATCTTAATAGTTGAGTCCCGGGTAACCTACTAAAAACAATGTCTTTTTTTTCTATATGATTCCAAAAATATCTTATTTTTGCCTTAATATGTTTTTTATACAATTGTAACTCACTGTATCGGTTCACACCAAAATATTGGAAACTCAAAATAAATAACAAACATGGTAAATATCCCGTTTTAACCGTTAACAATAATGTTAGTGACCATGTCAGTTTAAAGACTTATTAGGCATATAAGTCTTTAAACTTAAAGTTATTCTTAATTAAATTCTGCCATCTGCATAGTATGAAAAGTGAAATTATACCAAATACTCGTCGCTCTAAATGAACATTATGCTAAACGATATTATGCGAAATTTGAACTCTGCCAATCGTAATTATACTAAATGTAATTCTGCCATCTTAAAACTATGCAATTGTAAATTCGGAGTTTTAAACATTATGCCAAACGATAATTATATCAAATAATTTTATGCCTTGAAAATGTTCGTTTAAAGAAAAATATGCAAAGTGTGTTATGCCAAATAAATTTCGGAGCATCAAGTTTCTGCCAGATAGAGGGAACCCGTCCAATACTATCTACCTATGTATACCTACTTCACTTAAAAATAAAAATCTATAAATACTTTAATTAATAATACCTATAACTATAATAAAAAATATAACTATATAACGCTATGGCGCTCATTAGGGGAGGGCTATGTCCAGCAGTGGACTAATATAGCCTGATGATGATGATAATGATAACTATAATTACTATAATTAACTACGCTTTTACCAATATAGTATAAAAAAGAAACTGAACTTAAATTAGCCGAAACTCGGTTTCTAAAAATCTATGCGTACCTACTACTACTTCACCTTAAAAGAAATAAAATGTAAACTATGAATAATTTGTAATTTGAACGAATATTTAAACACTACCAAAATAACTAATACCTATTTTATAAAATAACAACAAAAGAAATCTAAAAAGAAATTATTTAAAGACTAAAAGTCTGGCTGAAAGCATTGTCTGTCAATAAGGTCGAACACTCTGAACGTCTATTCTCATCAACAGCCAAATATTACACAAAAATAATCCTTATAGCATGATTCAGTATTCATGCGCGATGGCTTATTAGCGTATTTCATGCATAACTTTGGTGTTTGTATACCGATTTATATGATTCTTTTTTTATTAAATACGTAATAATGTTAACTGTTTTTAATTAGAGATGAGTGGGAGTGTTATAAACGTAAGAGTAGACAAATATAATCAGAGAGCTCCGAACTGCTAAGTTATCGGGAGTTACACGTGTTATTGTGAGTCAACCATTAAAGATAGACCTATGCTGTCGTAGGATATTTTTTATATAATTTTAAGTAGAACATTTCCGTCATACATGATTTCTGAATAGCTTTAACCAACTTCTCCCGATTACCCAACATTTTCCTTCACTGCTCTGCTCCTATTGATCGTAGCGTGATGAAAAGTATACTATAACCTGCCCAGGAGTATGAAGAATAATTGTACCAAGTTTCGTTAAAATCCGTCGAGTAGTTTTTGTTTCTATAACGAACATACAGACATCCAGACAGACAGACAGACAGACAGACAGACAGACAGACAAAAATTTTACTGATTGCATTTTTGGCATCAGTATCGATCACTAATCACCCCCTGATAGTTATTTTGGAAATATATTTCATGTACAGAATTGACCTCTCTACAGATTTATTATAAGTATAGATAAGTTGTGCATTCGAAATATTGTTTAAAGTTAGTTTATTTAAGCATTTCAAAGTTATAATTGAAATTCAGACAATGTACTAGAAATGTAAATTGACAAAGAGTTGAACTCACGAATTGCTTTTGGGAGTTATTTTAACTTGCAACCCAGCTGAAAATTAAAGCTATAGACATTTTATTTTTTATTATTAAATCCGACAGATGTGTTGCTAGGGAATTGGTTTTACCGTTTCTCCTCCTCAGTGAAATCACTAGAAAGTGGAAAAGTTGCAGTGTTTTGGAAATTGGCTTCATGCAGGTTTTTACGTTCAAAGAATGAAAATAATTCGCAACCTAATTTGATTCCGGCGTCTTTCGACGGCAGAATTAGCGCAGTGGCTGAGCAATCAACTGCTGCGCTGCATGCACGCGGGTTCGATCCCCGCACAGAATAAATATTTGTATGACCTTCAGGTAGTTGTTTCGGGTCTTGTTGCTTGTGTAAATGCGTTTAAATGTTTGTTAACGCACACACGATACAGAAAAAATGCTAGTGTGGGGTAATGTCATGTAAAAAAAAAATACAAGATTATTTTATTCTTGTGTTCTTCGTTTCTCATGTGAATCTTACCGTATTAAGTAGTTTATGGGTAATACTGTTAAGACCAGCAGTCCATCCATATAACTTACTGGTGGTCAGCTGCATCTGGTTAGACTGGACTGGACTGACCCCAATATAGCACTGGAAAAGAGCAGGCAGATGATGACAAAGACAATGTTTCATTTTTATATGAAAGTGTTATTGTTCGTAATTTATCATAGTACTAATATAAACAGGGGGCTATTTAGAACCCCTCATCTACCTGTGTGCCAAATATCATCAAGATCCGTTCAGCCGTTTTGACGTGAAAGAGTAACAAACATCCATACATCCTCACAAACATTAGCATTTATCATTTGTAAAATTATATTTTTTCTTCTAGAAACAGTAGACTCGTTTTCTTTAAATACCACAACTAATGACCGTGTCACCGGTGAAATTAATATTCAATTAAATCATTTATTTCAAAGTTGTAAAGAGCCCCTGGACTCTCAAACAGCCCCACTTTGCGCTATCTTACTTTAATATTATAAAAGCGAAAGTGAGTTTGTTTGTTACGTCTTCACGCCTAAATGGCTAAACCGATTTTGATAAATTTTGGTACAGAGACAGTTGGGACCCTCAAAATCAAGACGGACATAAGGTAATTTATTTAAAAAAAAAAAGTGAGGAAAGAGGGAAGAAAAGGGAAAGCTTAGCATTGCTATTACAATAAATTAGGCGCAAGGGCAAAAACTACAGGTAAGCAGGCACCTGCAAATCAGGAACGGGCAACTATGTTATCCCAAAAGAAGCCTCGGGCAAAAGCTAGTGCTAAATAAAAATCACATTCTCTGAATAGCTATATAAATAGATTTGTCTCACCCCAGACGTCACCATTTTTCAACAAATCCTCTCATTTACAATACTGTCACTCAATTTTAAGCAAACTCTTCACACGATGATCCCATTAATTCTAAAACAATATGAAAAATTCCCGCGCATTTTTGAATGATTCTAAAATGGCGCCCAAGGGTACTCGAGGTCATTGAGTCTGGGTTCAAAGCCCCAACAATCTGTTTGGCACGCTTGAACACAGGTTGGGAAAGAACAAAAAGAAAAAAGTCAACCTGGGTACATATAAAGGTGTTTGAAATTAATTCTGTCAACGTTAACGCGGTCTGAGATTTGTGAAGTGCGGTTTATCATGGCGATGAAAAATACCTTATTTAAAAAAAAATACTAAGACGATCCGTTTTTTTTTTTTTTTAAAAAACATTGCCCCACTAGGATTTTGTCCTGTATCATGGCTGCCTTTACATACATTAAAACTCACATGCATACACTAACAGCCAGACCCGAAACAACTATCTGCAGGTCACCCAAATATTTGTTCCGTGCGGGAATCGAACCCGCGATACGCAGCGCAGCAGTCAATCGCTCAGCCACTGCGCTAACCGTGTCGTTATATCGTGCCGATTATACCATAACATCACGCACGTAATCCCCTAAGGAATGAGCAGACTGCAGTTATGTTTAAATTTCATGTAATAGGTGGTGTAAATAGGTGGTGACCATATCTATTACCATCAACCGAGCAAAAAACCACAATGCGCAGGCCTGTCAATTGAACCCAGCACCTCATGGTCAGCAGTCGCACTTGCAAATACTAAACCAACAAGGCAGTCGATTGTTTTAATTGGATGATTAGTCATTATTGTGGTTACGACGGAAGAGGACGCCCCAAGACATTCACTGACAATATTGGTGAAATTTTACAGAAGAGTTAGGTGCGTACCACTCGCGACCAGATATATGAAGTTAAACGAGTGGAAAGGATATAAGTTTTAAACCGACAACGTCACATAAGCACATAAATGAGGTAAAAGTCGACATCAAACCTCATTTATTCATTTACACAAGACAGTCCCCCAAAACGCCCACCCTAAGTGGTTTGTACAAAGTAATATTGATGGTGCCCGCGGCTTCGCCCGCGTGATGATTGAAAATCGTATCTTATGTGTTATTCCAGACTATAATCTACCTCTGTGCCAAATTTCATCAAGATCCGTTCAGCCGTTTTGACGTGAAAGAGTAACAAACATCTATATACATCAATCCTCACAAACGTTCGCATTTATTATATTAATTAATATGATTTCTCCCTTCATTTTCCTACAATGTTTCAGTTTCTGCCCCTAAAGTGAACTTAATTTTCTATTCACTGTTTTAAATTAGTTTAATTAATTTCAGACACGTCGTGCATTCGTAAATATTTAGGACGGACGCTATGTTTAATTTTATTCTAATAACATAGAATTGTGATAATACCTGACCACGTGTAGATAATCATAGGTTAATTAGAATATAATGATAGGTTTCAAGGACTGATTGGTACGATCAAATATGTATCAAGTTGATACATGAACCTAACTTGATACAGTCAACTTAGGTTCATGTGATGTGTGGCATAGGTTTTTAGCTGACTTCAAGAAAAGATGGAGGTTGTCAATTTGACTGTATTTTTGGAACGAAGTTCTTTATCGCGCGTTGCGAAAGGGGGCTAGACGGAAAAAATAAGACCAAAAGTTGTAACGACACTTTTTTCTATAGTAAAGTTCTAAGCCGTGCGGCGTGCGCATGTTTCTCTGTTTCTCTCTCTCTCTCTCTCATAGAAACCAAACCAGTTATTTTTGTTTCGTCTTTCTATTTCGCATTGAACAGTGTGGTGTCGCGACGATTATTTTTGTTGTGTCCCGTCGATTGAGGGCCGATTTTCAATTTTTTTTTATAATCAACAGGTATAATATTCCCGAAGGGGTCCCATATGATATTTATTCATATTGCTTGGGTAATTTATGATTTATCTAGCTAATATCTCTTAGTAGCAATGAAAAATGAATACTCAATAAAAAAATGTCTGAAATACTATCTAAAAAGTCTGAACTAAAAACTTTTTTTGCCAAAAACCAAACGGCTTAAAAAAGAACACTAAAAAATCTATGAATCAAACCAAAAGTCACCAGGGCCGCAGGGGCCTAAGTCTGCTATTACAATAGTGCCAGAATGGTCGATCACTGATCGCATAATGGTTGATTTTGACATCTACTACATACTAAACTACTGACACTATTGTAATAGCAGACTTAGGCCCCTGGGGCCCTAGTCTGCTATTACAATGATGTCAGTAGATTACCAAAATTATCAAAATCAACCATTATGCGATCAGTGATCGACCATTCTGACACTTAGGCCCCTGGGGCCTTAGTCTGCTATTACAATGGTGTCAGTAGATTACCAAAATTATCAAAATCAACCATTATGCGATCAGTGATCGACCATTCTGACACTATTGTAATAGCAGACTAAGGCCCCTGGTCTACGTTTTTTTAGTTGACTTTTTTATTGAATATTTTTTTAAGTTTTTTTATCAGGTATTCTACTCAATGTATGGTCTTTCTTTATGTTGATGGTATCTTTTGCACCAAATTGACACAAGTATATAACTAGTGAAATATACATAGACTTTAAGTACACATGTCCTTCCGGGGAAGATGCCAATAGTGTTTTATTATCACTTTGAAACCATTTTGTGATTTGAACGCTCTGGTATACAAATGCAGCCATTAGTACGTTCCCCGTAGATGTTAGTCTGGTCAGATCCTTAAAATGTATGATGAGTTTTATCAAAGTCTAGAGTTTGTTAACTCATCTTGACATTAATTGTTCAGAAGAAAAAAAAAACTGATTTTGGCATGAAAAGCCTACGGAGGTCAAGTAAATAATTATTCCTAATTAGTTTTATCTCTGTCGACCACCTGACTAATCTTGAGAATTAGCATTTTTTATAAATCTCTGAAAAATCTTAAGTTTATTCTTTTAAGTAAATTTTAAGTTTGTAATGGAAGCCAGCGAGTTACATTTGTGAAAAAATATTCTTTGAAATGTATTAAAATTATTTCACCTCAAACGTTTTTTAAAGAATTTTCTACTCAACTTGACGTGAAAAAGTTTGGAACACGTTATTGACTGAGTAAATTAACTTAGGTTTTGATAAAGTTGCTGATTATTTCAAAGAAATGAAAGAAAGAAAGAAAAGATGTTTATTTAGCACTTGCCACAAGTGCACACAACAAAAAGTGTAAAGAAAGTTTAAAATCTAAACAATAAAACAAAAACATTACCTCTCCTCTAGTACTTTGATATTTCGCATATATTTTAGACTAGCTTTCGCCCGCGGCTTCGCTCGCGTTAAATTCGGTATAGCACACCATGCAGACCTGCAGTTTTTGCTCTTGCGCCTGATTGATTTGTAATAGCAACGCTAAGTTTTCCCTTTTCCTCCCTCGTTCTCCCTCATATCCCACTTTTTTTTTTATAAAAATTAGCCTATGTCCGTCTCCTGGTTCGGTACCAAAATTCATCAAAATCGGTTTAGCCATTAAAGCGTAAAAAGGTAACAAACAAACAAACTCACTTTCGCTTTTATTATAGTATTAGTAAGGATAAGAACTATTGTATATTTACTATTATATTAGTTTATAAATTACCCATATTTGCAAAATAAAATTCTATCCCATTCTAAGAGATACTAACGATGTCTCATCATTCGACTCTTGAACAATTATTATTCAAAGCGCATCGTGACCGTATCGTGAGTAATAAACGTCCTTCATCGGAGGCAGCTCGACTGATCACGGAGTTAATCCTAACGTAATGGACGCTCGCTGTAGCAGATCAGTAGCCTCTGAATTATTTATTGCTCATCATCATTTTCTTGCCCTTGTCCCATTCTACATGGGGTCGGCGCAACACGTTTTCTTCTTCCATTCTCTCTTATCAGACGTCACGGCATCGTTTACTCCTTTCTCCTTCATATCATTTTTACACATTCCATCCATCTTTTCTTTGGCATCTCCCTCCCCATTCATTAACATTCATATCTATCACTCTTTTAGTCGCTTCGTCTCTCCTCATCACATGTCCATACCAAGACAAAGAACTCCCTCTCTTTTTTCTGTAACAGATGCAACTTTTATAATTCCTTTAATAATTTATTACTGTTTATTGCTGCATAATTCAAAATAAATCCTACTAATATTATAAATGCAAATGTTTGTGAAGATGGATGAATGTATGGATGTCCTATGGGAGTATGGATGTTTGTTACTCTTTCACTTCAAAACGGCTCAACGGATCTTGATGAAATTTGACACAGCGGTTGATAATAGTCTGTTATAACACATAGGATATTTTTTATATATTACGCGGGCGAAGCCGCAGGCGCCAGCTAGTATAAGATTTTTAATTGTTTACCTTAAATTGCAATTTAAGTTCCGATACTTTGATTTATTATCTAACAAATTAAATTTAATCAGCGTGAAGGGACTTTATTAGAGAATTTATTATTCCTACTATGTGTAGGATCATGATCCTCCCAAAAAATATTAATTTTTCCTTCAAAAGCATGATTTATTAATTTACTGCTTGTACTCTACCATGAAAAACCATTTAAAAACCGGTATTACAAAAATAAAATAACTATTATTTTTAACAACTAAATCTGTGCAAATTACTCATCCAACTTTTAAATCATTACTGAAGGTATAACAAAAGAGAATTCGCTGAAATTCAGTAGCTTGAAGGCTGTAACTGTTCATTAAGGTTTGCCAATTAGATAGCGGTACAACTTCAACTTACAAAGTTAGCATGTACAACGGTTTGCAGAGCGCTCCATGGTGTCACAGGGCTGTGCTGTGATTCGAATAAAAATCATTTAGGTTGTTACCGCTTCCTGCCGGGGGATTGATGGTTGTTCGAAAGAAATTTTTCTTTTCTTATAATTCGCCTGTGTCAGGGCGTTTACAAACATTTAAACTCACATACATAGACAGCTAGATCCGGAACAACTACCTGTAGGTCATACAAATATTTGTTCTGTGCGGGGATTGAACTCGCGACACGCAGTGCAGCAGTCAATCGCTCAGCCACTGCGCTAACCGTGCCGTCAAGAGATACCGTGACCCAGGAACACAAAGAGCAAAAAAGGAATATGCATGGGTTTTAGTCAGTAAAAGTCTAACACTACCTTCTGCCCCGCCCAAAGCGAAAGAAGTTATTTGATGATTTCATATTCGAAGAAAAGGGTTTTACCGCTTGGTAATATACTTCAGGCTGAAACAACAAACGTGGTGACAACAACATGGAAAGAACGACTGAAAAAAGTTCTGTGATTTCTAGATTTTTGCATAAAATATGACACACACGCGAGTCGCTGGTCGATTGATGTAAGTAACATTAAACAATGCCGTAAACGGATCGTTAATTCAGATTGAATCTGAACTTTTGTTTTGTGTAACTTGTAATTTGTTCAACAAAGAAATAAATATTGGATTAAAACAACAAAATAATTATATGAAATATTTTTATTAAAATTATGTGAGAACTAGTTTTCGCCCGTGACTTCGCGTAGCATAGTTACTTTGGGCTAACGCTAACATTAACTCGCGTGATGATTGATAAAAAAATATCTTTCTTTCCCCTTTTCTTCCCTCTTTCTCCCTCTTATCTCACTTAAAACTCGTTTGTGTCCGTCTCCAGGGTCTCAACTATCTCTGTACCAAAATTCATTAAAATCGGTTTGGCCATTTAGGCGTAGAGACGTTACAAACAAACAAACTCACTTTCGCTTTTATAATATTAGGATTTAATAACACTGTAATTGTTGTTTTTTTTGCCCTGTGTTTAGCTATTATGTAGGCTTTTTACAATAATTATGATGCCGTCATATTTGCGTGTACATTATTCACAGCTGCAGTGGCAAAAGCGGAACTTAAGTTGTGCGATGTGAATTTAAATGAGGTAGGAAATTGAATCCATGAATGAATCATTTCACCATTGGATTATGATCGAAATGGCGACGTTTGGAGGATGCCCATATCCAACAGTAGACGTTTTTTGGTCAGAAGTCGAAGATAATCTATAACAAAATTAATGATCTAGAAAATACTTTGCAGTTTATAATCTAAATATAGAAAACCTAGCTGGCGCCCCAGCTTCGCCCGTGTGATTATCGAAAAAAAAGGATCCTGTGTGTTATTCCAGACTATACCTACGTCTATCAAAATCGGTCTAGCCATTTAGGCTTGAAGACGTAACAAACAAACAAACTCACTTTCGCTTTTATATTATTAGTAAGGATATAGAAGGATCTCATGACACAGTGTTTGTTATAGAACTTCTCCGAAACGCATGACTGATTTTTATGTTTTTTTTCCTGTAAGCCAGGAAATAGGCCGTAGGCTTTTTATACCCCTAGGTGACAACGGAGGGAACGGGTGAAACCGCTGAGCACAGCTAGTTAAATAATATAATTTCATACTCAAAGCATTTATTTCAATTAGACCATTATAGGCACTTTTATCAAGAAACAAAATGAAGCTACAGTCCCGGTTACAAGACATAATAACTTGTCAAAGTACTATAGTTGCCCATTCCAAAGCGTTGATCTCTATGGAGAAGAATGGGCAAGAAACTCCATTTCCACGACGTGTCAGCCCTATATATTTAGGGCGACCCGCTCATCAAATAGTTTTGAAGTTAGATTCGTTCGCAACATGCGATACTTTTCCGCATTCGTCAGGGTTCTCACAGTGAGGTTATATCTTATGTAGATATTTATGTTAGTGTATCCATCCTAATAGGATACAGAGATGATTTAGGTTCATTAGGCTCGTGTTTTTAACCGACTTCAAAAATAGGAGGAGTTCTCAATTCGTCGGAATCTTTTTTTTATGTTTGTTTACTGATTACCTATAACTCAAAGACGCCTGGACTGATTTGCAAAATTAGTTTTTTTTTGTTTGATAGGGTATATTTCCCAGGTGGTTCCTTATCAATTTGATTTATATTGTTAAGTTAGTTTATGAGTTATCATCATCATCATACATACTTTTTTGTCCATGTATATATGGATTATTTGCTAATATTTTAGTTACAATGGAAAATGAAAGCTCAATAAAAATTATGTGATATAACATTTATACCATAACTAAAAATGCTGAAATAAAAGATTTCCAAAAACAAAAGTGGAAAATAACTTTACTTCGGCAAGTCGGTGGCAAAAAGTTAACGAAACCAACACAAAAGATATGGCCATTTATGTCGCAAGTTTGTACGAACCCTCGCAGGTAACGACGTTTTATGCCAAGTACATGATTATGTTTTTTTAAATAGTGGTTCACTGTGCTTGAAATTTTACTATGATTCAATTAAATTTTATGAAAAATTGATAAACAAGGTCTATGACATTCACGAACATGTGTGTACACAATACACCTTTTTTACGCTTGTGAAATCATCAAATAACATCTCCTTCTTTCGGCGGAGTGGGAGGGAGTGTCAGACTTTTACTGACTAAAACCCAACCATGTTCTTCTTTTGCCCTTTGTGTTATGGGGGAAACCTGTTAAATTAATAGCAACAACAAAATTGTCTGATACTTCATGTTATTACGGACCATAACCACTGCCATAGCCCCATTCGTTTACGCATATACCTAAATATGTAGATATTTACTGTGAACGCTGTGTTTCCTTTTATGTCGAGATGTTCCATAATTATGACAGCAATGGTTTTTGGATTTATAACGGAAAAGCGTTTTTCTGTTTTTTTATTTTGCCTTAGGGAAAAAAGTGACTGAATCGGATGTATAACAAAATGTACGACATAAACGATTGAGGATTCGAACACAAAGTAAATTTACGTGTATTGGTTTCTCGTCGGCAAGTATGCTTCCCCCTAGGCCGCATCATCGCTCCACATCAGACAAGTTGATGCCAAACGCAAGCATATTTAGTATCAAAAACTTGAGAGGTGTCAAGGGACACCCAGATGGAACGAAGTTATTATTTATTATGTACAAAAAACCTTTATACACTCAACAAAAATAATCGTCGCGACACCACACTGTTCAATGCGAAATAGAAAGACGAAACGAAAGAACTGGCTTGCTTTCTATGAGAGAGAGAGAGAGAGAGAGAGAGAGAAACACGCCGCACGACTTACAACTATAGCAGTGTCGTTACAACTTTTGGTCTTAATTTTTTTCGTCTAGACCCCTTTCACAACGCGCGATAAGGAACCTCGTACCAAAACTCTGCTTACATTTTCTATCTTTTAAACTCCATCTCTTTGTTCCAGGTGGTCGTCATGGGCAGCAGCACGACCTCAGATAAGACGATCAACACGAGCACCGACTCCGCGGCAACCGCGCTCACCTCGGTCACCGGCACGGACGACTCCATGGACGCCGAGACCGACGCCCCCGACCTGTCCGAGCCCTCGCTCATCGACGACCCCAACGTGCCTGTCCACCCCCCCAGCACAGCCCCCCCGCACTACCACAGGCCGACGAACAGCTGTGATATTGAGTCCCCTGCTTACACCAAACCACAATCAGCAACCGATGTTTTAGACTCCCCTAGACCCGGCCCAGCAAGGTTCGTGTTCGATGTGCCCTTACCCGACCCAAAGAGACAAGACAAGCCAAGAAACAGAACACAAACACAAGTCAGTCAGACCAGTGTAGCGTCCACATCGATCCAAATACCGTATGACCCAAAGATGGATACTCCGAAAAGTCCAAAGGCGAATCAGGCGAAGTACGAAACACATTTTAAATTCGAACCTGATCCGGTGAAGAGGAGAGGGAGTGAGCCGAGGGTGAAGAATAAGCAGAAGATTGAGAAGGAGTATTATAAGGATGAGGTGGCGAAGCTGCGGAGGCAGCTGGAAGGCACGGAGGTGTTCACGACGTCGAGAAGACGGTCTTCTGCGCACCAGCATTCTGTGCCACCGCCGTCTTCTAGGAGACAGTCCACAGGTATGGAGTAAAAATAAAGCTCCTGCTGCTATATTCAATAACTGATTATTAAACATATACTAGCTTCCGCCAGCGACTTCGTCCGCGTGGCATAGTTACTTTGGGCTAACGCTAACTTTAACCCGCGTAATGATCGAAAAAAAACTCTCTCCCCGTTCTGTCCCTTTTCTCACATTTTTGGCCCATTTCCGTCTCCAGGGTCCCAACTATCTCTGTACTAAAATTCATTAAAATCAGTTTAGCCATTTAGGCGTGAAGACGTAACAAACAAACGAACTCACTTTCGCTTTTATAATATTAGTAAAAAGGAAGCGTGTTACGCCAAATTTTACGCGTGCGAAGCCGCTGGCAAAAGCTAGTTTTTTTAATATAAAAAAGGTGCACTCAAACTTGTGTGGTGCTTTCCTTACTGTGTATCTATTATTGCTTTTCCTGGCCGAACATGTATTTGTTTGTGTTGACAGTTAGACCAATTGTGCTAAGGTTACCTGACAGCCAGGTCATTAATTTCCAGTGACATCTGTATTAAGGCCTCCCTTAGAGGTGACTGAGGTAAGGTCTCCTCTATCCCTATAAGTAACTGTTTGAGCGACAGTTTTCCTGTTACCTTTTTTAATACCGTAGTTTTGCCATCTCGAGAGCTATTATTAAATGCCAACACAAAAAGGGTGCTTACACAATTGCCCAAGAATAAGAGCCGCCCGGTTCGATCTCTAGGTTAATCCGTCCGAGGGATGAGCACCCATTACATACCAAGTTTGCTTGACTCGAAAAGCACGTTAAGCCGTTGGTCCTGGCTGAAATTTGTAGATCTTTGACAGTCGTTGCAGGTAGTCAGTGACCCGAAAGTCTGATAACCGGCTTTACTGAGAGGTATCGTAATTATAACCTAAGTGGGTATTAACTGGGTTATGGAGGTCAGATAGGCAGTCGCTCCATGCAAAATACTGGTATTTAGTGCCAAAAAAACTTGTCCAAAGTAAAAGACAGCTTAAAATATTATAAACTTTTCCATCGGCGTTATCGATAAGAAATATCAATTAGTCTAGGAGTTGGTCTAGAGACCCAACGTCTAACTGTGAGATTCATAAACAATTGAGAGTACACCTTTTATACGGATGTGAAATCATCTAATAACTTCTCCCACTCTGGGCGGAGTGGGGGGTAGTGTCAAACTTTTATTGACTAAAACCCACCCATGTCCCCTCTTTTGCCCTTTTTGTTCCGGCCCCTCTGCCCCTCTGCTTTGCTGACATCTGGTCAAAACCCTTTGGTTTGCATCGATCTTCGCAGTTATGTATGTCTACAGAAACATTAGTATTCTAAATAGTCAGACATTTGTTGAGTCAGATAACAGTTTCGTGCCTCAAGCTCGTAAACGCAGGCGATTACCTGAAACGTTCACTTAAATAGATGTTTTATCAAGTTCTGCATCTCATTAGGTACAGTATTAATGTTTCATATTCATTTTACAAGTTAACCGCAAAGTTAGATATTGAAAAGTATTGTGTCCTACATATATCATAAGAAATTACAGCCGCATGGGTCGATCGACGGCTAAGCTCCTCTTGCCGAGGTCGGTCTGTGGATGGGTGACCCCTTCGCGTCACGGAAAGCAGGATAAGTGGTCGATCCTGGCTGACATTTTATAACTGTTGTAAACCTGTAAGTCTATCAGCCAGTCTTATCTCAGGATTGGTAGATGGTAAATAGTCGTTTCTCTTTTAGTTTTTTTTTTTTTTTTAGAAAACCTTGCTCTGCTCCACACTAGGAATTTCTCCTGTCTCGTGGGTGCGTTTACAAACATTTAAACTCACATACACAAACAGCCAGACCCGGAACAACTATCTGTAGGCCATACAAATATTTGTTCCGGGCAGGGATCAAACCCGCAACACGCAACGCAGCAGTCGATAGCTCAGCCACTGCGCCAACCGTGTTGTCGTACAGCAGATGACGACCCAAATTTGTTTAAGACAAGGCTAAGCAAATGATTTCTTTTTTGCAAGATTTAGGTACCCACATAACTCACACTGTATCTCTCCCCAGCTGCTCAAGTCCACGTGACTGCGAACCCCCTCGACTCGGCAGCGAGCACCATCCCGGCAGGTCGAACCACCATCGTGGTGCAGCAGCCCTCCCTGTCGCTGGACTACGGGGGCTGTGCCACCATCCTCGTACGAGATGCAGATGAGCGGCGCAAGAGCAGGGTCTGCAGTGATCATATACAGCAGCTCTTGGATGTCACCAGTCAGTTCACATCTGAAGATCTGCACGAGTTTGATAAGAGGTAAGTTGGAACTAGTAGCTGGCGTTTTTTTTTTAATGTGTGTGTGTGACGAGCTCGTGGCTAAGCTACTCGGTCAATCTTTTGGTTAAGCCGCGCTTATTTAGGTTGGTCTGTGGATGAGTGACCACTCGTTATTTACCATGTTTCCGCCGTGCCTCCGGTCTGACAACCAGTCTTACCAAGGGGTATCGTAGTACCCAATACTAACTGGGAAAAGACGACGGGCCTGTTGGTCTAGTGGTTAGTGGCCCTGACTGCTGAGCCGGAGGTCGTGGGTTCGATTCCCACCCAGGACAAACTTTGTGTGATGAGCATGATTGTTTGTTCTGTGTCTGGGTGTGATTTATCTATAATATGTATGTATTTATAAATTATATAAGTATGTATATCAGTTGTCTGGTTACCATAACACAAGCTCTGCTTAGCTTGGGATCAGATAGCCGTGTATGAGTTGTCCCAAGATATTTATTTATTTATAAAGGCTAGGTAGTTGATGATGTATGTGTGTGTTTCTGCGTGTGTGATATGTATGAAATATTGTGCAAGTTGTGTATTGCTTTTTTGAACAATAAAGCTTTCTATTAGCTGCCAATTTTCGAAGCCGCGACCGCAACCTTTCCGTACGGATTTAAGGAATCTTTTTTAAACCAATTTCTGAAACTGAATTAATAACTTATGTAATAATTTAATAGGTATGTGTCAGAAATATAAATGCTAAACCTATTTATTTTTTCGGTCCCGATTCCCGCCCAAGCGGGGGAAGTCCCCCGCTCTGGGTGGCGCTGGGGGGAGTGTCAGACTTTTACTTACTAAAACCCATCCATGTTCATTCTTCTGCCTTTTGTATTCCGAGGCCGCGGTATCTCTTTCGAACAACCCGCAAACCAGGCGGGTGGTGGCAATGGCAGTCCCATCTACTTTACTGACATCTCTTTGAGGCGTAGAACATAAACGCGCTGCTTGGCCAATAATTATGTTCTGTTTAAATTTTCACATGGTTTGTTTATTTTTTATTAAAGTTTTCCCCACACTAGGAATTTCTCCTGTATCATGGGTGCTTTTACAAACATCTAAACTCACTAAACAAACAGCCAGACCCGAAACAACTAACTGTAGGTCATAACCGTGCCGTCAAATAACCTCAATTTAGCATCTGCTCTATTACACTGCCTTCTTTACAGATTTTGTGGGTACAAAATGATGACTGATGGTATTCGTAATTTATAAACCAGGGCCCGATGAGAAACATGAAAACAATAAGGAAATGAGCCTATTTCCGGCCATGACAGCTAGAGGCGGGGCTTCAATAACCTGGTTCTACTCATAGTGTTGTACAGCCAACGTAAATAATGAGAAACAACACATCAATAAAAAACTTTTTTGCAAAAAATAAAACCGACTTCCAAAAAAAAAACGAAAAAGTGGAAAATAACTTTATTTCCGGAAGTCGGTGGCAAAAAAGTCAACGAAACCAACAAAAGCCACCGACTTCCGGAAATAAAGTTATTTTCCACTTTTTAGTTTTTTTTTTGGAAGTCGGTTTTATTTTTTGCAAAAAAATTTTTTATTTCAGCATTTTTTAAAGATAAAGATAAGATAAAGATAATTTTATTTGTTCAAAACATGAGTATACACAACACATGGCATGCAAGATGTTACATCAATAATATGAGACAGTCATGTTTTGCCTGAATGGCGTACAAATATTGGATGTAGGACGCTGGACAGCATCAATTAATTTTAAAATTGTCCATTTATACACATTTATCAATAGTTCAATTTTTTTTTTAAGAAACGTTGTGTTAGTTGTGTTTAGTTATAGTATTATTAGAAGTCGGTTTAAACGTTGTGTTTAGTTATAGTATTATTAGAAGTCGGTTAAAAAAACTTCCCTCGATTTCGCCAAGATTCCATCATCAGATTACGACATTAGACATACAGGACCATTTGGGAAGTATAACCTTTCCAACAAAAAAAGAATTTTTAAAATCGGTTGGCAAGCGACGGAGTTAAGCGCGAACAAACCTAAAAAAAAACATACAAACATCCGAATGGAGAACCTCCTCCTTTTTTAGAAGTCGGTTAAAAACTATATTTTTTAAGTTTATTTTTTTTTATTTTAGCCTTTTTAGTTGTGGTATGATGGTATCTCATCACAAATTCTTATGGAGTATTAATTTTCCATTGCTACTAAAATATTTATATATGATAAAAGATATATCAATAAACATTAGGCAACGTTTCTTAAAAAAAAAAAAAAATTAGGAGAAAAAAATGTATTATAGAAGACTAGCTTTTGCCCGCGACTTCGGTCGCGGGGGTAATACAGGGGGCTTAGACAAAGTAACAATTTAAAAACGATAACGAAGTTAGAAATCGTTATCGCTCAGCAGTCACTAATACATTTTCAACTTTATACGCGCGTTTAATAAAGTTGAAAATCTATTGACGTTTACATATTGTTTTTGTTTGTTTCGCTCAGCAGTCTTTAATAGATTTTCAACTTTATGCACTAGGGTATAAAGTTGAAAATGTATTAGTGACTGCTGAGCGATAACGATTTCTAACTTCGTTATCGTTTTTAAATTGTTACTTTGTCTAAGGCCCCAGTTCTCCTTTCCTGATTTGCAGTTACCTGCTACCTGTAGTTTTTGCCCTTGCACCTTATATATTGTACCTAATAGCAAAGCTAAGTTTTCCCTTATTTTCCCTCTTTCTCCCTCATACCTTACTTTTTTTTTTAAGTTAGCTCTTGTCCGTCTCCAGGGTCTCAACTATCTTTGTACCAAAATTCATCAAAATAAATAATAAATAAATATCTTGGGACAACTCACACACGGCTATCTGATCCCAAGCTAAGCAGAGCTTGTGTTATGCTAACCAGACAACTGATATACATACTTATATAATTTATAAATACATACATATTATAGATAAATCACACCCAGACACAGAACAAACAATCATGCTCATCACACAAACTTTGTTCTGGGTGGGAATCGAACCCACGACCTCCGGCTCAGCAGTCAGGGCAGTGGCCCTGACTGCTGAGCCGGATAAAATTGAGATGGGGGTCCCATCTCAATTTTATCTACATTCGCATTGTTAAACTAAATGATTTTAAAAGAGTAACCATGGAGTTTCTTGCCGGTTCTTCTCCATAGGAAACGACCAACCCGAACCGTGCATCTTTTCTCGACGTTTTATAAGTGCCCATGTAGGCCTATGTAAAATAAAAATATTTTGATTTTGATTTTTGATTTCGAGAGTATTATAAAAAAATATTTTGAAAATCGGCTTATACAATTCCAACGTCCTTCTTTGTTTTAAGTCGCCAAAAATATTAGGTCTGTGAAATGTCTGAAATAAAAAGATCGTGGCTAGATACAGGGTAGCACGGTCGGTTCTCAATGTACGGTTTCACACACACACGCACAAACTTTCGTTGGTTTGGCCTAATGTCCGGTTTAGCAGAATCATAATAGGATAATTAAATGAATTACGTAACTATTCGTAAAATGGTCACAAACGTAGTTAGTCACATAATGACCATTTTACGAATTGTTTGACATTTTAGGCCCCTATTTTGTTCGTCCCGATATTTTCTAGGTAGAGCGTGAGTCTACATTAGTGTATACAATGTAATGTAGGTACACATTGTGTGCGATTTGTTTGATGTATGAAGTTGTAGTGCATCGTTTGTGCTGGCTAACGGCCTGTGATGGTACACGATACGGTTACTTATGTATGTAACGTTTGTGTGTTTTCACAATATAGCAAAGTTGCAAATTGAGTTGGGAACGTATCCAAGTTGTTCTAATAAAGAAAATAAAGGGGTTTTCTAGTCAGAAACCATAATGTCATTTTGTTTTATAAATGCCAAAATAACTCAGTCTCTTTTAGAGTTCCGAACCTCAACAGGTCGTTCGTCTGTCTGTCTGTCTGTCACGACCTTCTATCTCGGAAACGCATGGAGGTATCGAGTTGAAACTAAAACCATATACTCAAATCCGTGGTCCCTTGGAGCTGTGAAATCAACGCAGTCAAAAGAAATAAACGTTTATGTCGCAAGTTTGTACGGAACCCAGTGCGCGAGTCTGACTCACTCTTGTCCTGTTTTCTTTTTATAATCGTTAAAATAAATCAAATCTTTTTTATTGGCTTAAGCCCGCCCCACTAATCCAAACCACAGCTACTCCTGTGCGCCAGAATAAACAATGGCGATCACCAGAAAAGTACCGAGACTATGAACTTCAAATCAAATCATTTATTTCTGTGCAAACATGGGTATAGTGTATAGGTGTTTTTGTAGTAGAGGTCTCCATATTTTACCGTCACATGGGCATGCAAAGGTTATACAATTTTCAAATTAAAATATGTGGCAGATTAGTGTAATCCAAAAATAAAAATTAAAAATATCAGCCTTGTTGTAATAAAGAACAATAAATAAATGCTACATAATGTTACTTATATATGAACTTCGCCAAAGTCACGGAGAAACAATTTAACTGTCTTGGTAGCTCAGTAACTCATGCAGTCTGACTGTTATCTGTCCACGCCCTCCAGGTTCAACGAATTTAGTCCCGGAAGTAGACAGAAAGATGATCCTCTAAACAGTAGTACGTTCCGTAAATCTTTAATCAGTGTAATACCCGAGAGGTGGGCAAAGGGGCACGTAAACTCCGCATTTCACATCCTTACTAATATTATAAAAGCGAAAGTGAGTTTGTTTGTTACGTCTTCACGCCTAAATGTCTAAACCAATTTTGATGAATTTTGGTGCAGAGATAGTTGGAGACGGACATAGACTAACTTAAAAAAAAATAAGATACAAATGAGGAAGAGGAAAACTTAGCATTGAAATCACAATAAATAAGGCGCAAGGGCAAAAACTACAGGTAGCAGGTACCTGTAAATCAGGAAAGGGGAACTGTGTTACCCGGAATTTAACGCGAGTGAAGCCGCGGGCAAAAGCTAGTATTACTATATGTTTAAGTCCCATGTATTAGGAGGCCATTGCCATCCGGGGTTGCGGGTTGTTCGAAAGAGATACCGCGTCTCCGGAACATAAAGGGCAATGGAAGGAACATGGATGGGTGTTAGTCAGTACACGTCTGACACTCCCCCCCGCTCCGCCCACAGCGAGGGAAGATGATTTCCCAAACGCAAAAAAAGCCCATTGCCATAAACTACGCACAATCTCAGACTACGAAACTGCCACTGAGAAACTCCTAATGGTAAAACCTTATAACACACTACCTAACACGGGAATCAAACCCTCATGCTCAGCAGTTGCACTTGCAGCCAACCGACCAACGAGGCAGTTGTTTTTTTTTATTAAGTTGATCTTTATTTTGTAATATAACCAGTAATTAAATTAATGATAACCGTCTTAACAACCCTGACTAATCGTTAATATAACGTTTCGACTAAGTCAAGAAAACACTTCGCGTGCAACCAACTAATAACACTTACCTCAGCAGCTAATTAAAACTAATTATCCAAATCACTCATCGCAAATCACAATTCGACTTCCACTTTCCTTCACGTCTTCGACTTTGATCGTAACTTAGAAAGGATCCCGACTTCAACTTTGGCGTAAAAGCCTCCTTTGTGACATTTCATTTTAAAAAAGATAAAAGACGTCTTTTTTCTTCCTTTGTGGGAGGTAATTCGCTTTGCTTGTGCCTCGGGCCGGCGACGCAACTTTTTTAAATGTTGCCATCTCTTTGCAAATGCGTCGCGACTGTTATATTCAATTGTCGGTGAGTGGGGTGCCTTAATTGGGTGGCGGTGT
The DNA here is from genome assembly GCA_905475445.1 of Ochropleura plecta. Lineage (NCBI taxonomy): Eukaryota > Metazoa > Arthropoda > Insecta > Lepidoptera > Noctuidae > Ochropleura > Ochropleura plecta. The sequence continues at coordinate 20,036,752 of FR997738.1, read as the reverse complement.
GAATGGGATGCTTTATTGGCACATTTTCTTTTACTTTTTATTTTGATAATGCTGGCTAGTGCAGCTGTCAGGGCTTTCTAGTTTATTGCGACGATTTTTAACCTTTTTTCGTTTTCGGAGTACGCGTATTTGCGATTAAGGTGTATTATAATTATCGAAGCGTATAAAGGTAATTTGTCCTCTGTTATCCAAAATGTTTGTTTAATAGTGTACAAGAGATATTTGTGGCTCCTCCCATCCTACTAAAATATGTTTATAGTTTGTTTAATTTGCCATCAAACACATCATTCATTTATAATATAAATAATGAGTACAAATTAAAAAGCAACTCTGTCTATTTGTTAAATCTTTTATGCCAAACTAAACCCATTTTCAAGTCGGTTAGCACTTAGTTTTAATTACCGACATTACCGACCCTCACATTGTCAAAACCGCGGGCAAAAACTAGTTATACGTAATACTTTTGTATTTTTTAATCAAACTGATGCACAGAGACAGGGAAGTTCCTAAGTTTACTTTAAAAAAATTACTTGACACCTCTCTAAATTATAAAATTAAAAGCAAGTGAATATTCACCACATTTGTGTTATGTTGGATTCTTAATGAAATATATTCCGTTGGGTATGATACTGGTTTATTGGCAGGAGACACACGAGGTACACATCGTAAGACATGACAGTAAGAAGTGTGGCAGAGCGCCGGGAGATCACAGATAATACATAGACTAGTGAAGACCATAATAGTAACATACTAAATAGTGATGTTACAACATCCCCCTTGTTGAGTTCAAATTAGACCCCTGACTGACAATTAATATAAGTGCTATGCTATTTGACTTTATACAAGACAACATGCTTAATTATACTTATAGTTATACTTAAACTTTACTTATGACTTTATTTATAACTTAACTTAATCAATTTCTTCAATTAACCTTCTGGTAGGTTTTACAATACGACCTGACCTAGTTGTTACATTTGAGGATTGTTGAGATGAGGATCCTTGATGCCTAGACTCCTGTCTGTCACCTTCCTCTCCCCTTTGTGACGAGTTGGATTGCATGGGAGGGTTAGCACAATTATGAGAATATTTATGTCTTAAGTGAATTCTATTCCTCCTATACCTAACTCCATTGACATCCTCAACAACATATGATCTATTATTTGACAATCTTTGCTTAACAATAGCTTGTTCCCAGTTGCTACTAGGGTTTCTCTTAAAATAGACATGATCATTATGATGTAACATAGACATTGACTTGGCATTCTTATTGTAGTATTTTGACTTATTTTGATCATTTTTCTTGACAGACTCTTTGTAATCTTTAAATGTTACCACTTTTGGCTTTAACTTCTTATATGATGTTGGAATGTTATCTCTTAAGTTCCTAGACATGAGTAACTGTGCTGGTGATGAAAAATTATTTTTACCTGTATTTCTATATTGTAACAATGCTATGTATGGATCTGATCCATTTTCTTTGCATTTTCTTAGCATGTTTTTTATAATTTTGACTGAACTCTCTGCTTGTCCATTTGACTGTGCATGATATGGGCTAGTAACAACATGTTCTATGTCCCATTCTTGCAAAAAAATTTTGAATTGGATTGACTGAAAAGGAGGTCCACCATCTGAGACTAGTGACAATGGTATTCCATGGCGTGCAAAAATTGACTTTAAATGAGTAATAACATTTTGAGATGTACTGTTTTTATTTAATAATGCTATTTCTATGTATTTTGAGTAATAGTCTGTGACAATTAAATATACCAAACTATCAAAATGCATTAAATCAATACCTACTTGTTGCCATGGGTATTTACAGATTTCAAAATTTTGTAGTGGTTCCTTTTGATTGCTTTGTTTAAACTTAGCACATATAAGACATTGGTCTACTAAATTCTTGATATCACTTGACATATTTGGCCAATACAGAGATTCTTTAGCTAGTTTTAAACATTTGTTTATACCCTGGTGACCTTTGTGAATCTGTTCTAACATTCCTTTGTACATAGACTGTGGTACTATTAATTTTGAGCCTTTGAAAAGTAAATCTTTAATTACATGAATTTCCCCTTGAATATTCCAAAATGGTTTTACCAATGGACTGACATTGTTTTTATTGTTTGGCCATCCTTCATTATAATATTTTTTTAATAATTGCAAGGATTCATCCTTTCTGGTTTCCTGTGCCAATTGTGTACTATATTCTTTTGTAATTGCTAAGTTAGCATACATTAGATTGACATGACAAGACATTTCTGATTCATTTTCAGGTATATAGTGATCTTTCAAGGCGGCTCTTGACAAAGTGTCTGATATAAACATTTCTTTACCTGGGACATGTATAACTTCTAAATCATATTTTTGACAAGTTAACATCATACGCTGTAATCTAGCTGGGACGTCATGTAATGGTTTTTTAAACAGATAGACTAATGGTTTATGATCAGTGTGAACTGTGACTCTGTTACCATATACATATTGGTGAAATTTTTCACAACCAAATTGAATTGCTAGCAGCTCCTTCTCTATTTGAGCATACCTTTCTTGGGTTTGAGTTAAAGTTTTTGAACTGTATGCTATAGGCTTATTTTTTTGTAAAATGACTGCACCTAACGCTGACTTTGACGAATCGACTGACAAGACTAATGGAATCTTGGGATTATAATGAGCTAAAACTGGTGAATTTGTAATTTCATCTTTCAGTTTCCTCAGACATTGACTATGATTCTCATCCCAAGTCCAGACTGCATCTTTTTTTAAAAGATTTCTTAACATTTGTGTTTTTTCTGACAGGTTACTTATAAAAGGTCCTAGGTAGTTTATCATACCTAGTATTCTCTGTAACTCTTTGACATTTTGTGGTGTAGGCATGTTGACAATTGCTTTGACCTTCTCAAGATCTGCCCTTGCACCATCTTTACTGAAGACATAACCTAAAAAACATACTTCTGACAGTGAAAATTTACACTTTGACTTGTTAAATTTTAAATTGACTTGACGAGCTCTTTGCATGACTTTATGTAATCTTTCATTGTGAATTGACTCGTTTGGACCATACACTAAAATATCGTCAATAAAAATTAGAACTCCTTCTATATCACCAAATAAATTCATCATGACTCTTTGAAATATCTCTGATGAGGCATTTATGCCGTATGGTAATCTTAAATATTTATATCTACCAAATGGTGTTTGAAAGGTACATAATTCTGAACTATATTCATCTAAACGTAGCATCCAAAACCCTGAAAATGCATCTAAGTGAGAAAAACATACAGCCCCTTCGAGCTGAGACCTAATCTCATCAATTGACTTGAGTGGATAATGTTCCCTCATGATATTTTTATTTAAATTTCTGGGATCAAGACAAATTCGTAACTGACCTGAACTTTTTACTGTTACAACGACTGAATTAACCCACTCTGTAGGTTTTGTAACCTTTTCTATGACTTGCATTTTCTCCATGCGATCCAACTCCTCACGCAGTTTCCCTTGTAATGCGAATGGGACAACGGAATATATTTCATTAAGAATCCAACATAACTTGGTGTCAGAAGTCATCTGAAGAAACGAAATCTAAAGAAGAATGCCCAACCCAGTCGACGCGACCCGGCAAGTCGGCCATGACGGTGAGTCAACTTTCAACTCACATATCAAAAATTTCAACATATCGTCGGATCCAGCTCATAACAACGCTGAATCATGGAAAAAATGGTCGCAAGCATTTGAGCTATATTTACTAGCGACAGGCCTTGACAAAGCAACTGAGAAACGCAAAATAGCCATTCTACTGCACTCAATCGGTGAGCGAGGTCTGAACATTTTCAACACATTTAACCTAACAATCAATGGCAGCACGCTTGAAGAGGTGAAAACAAAATTTGACAAATATTTCGAGCCAAGAAAAAATATCACGATGTGCAGATACCTATTCTTCACACGTAAGCAGGAAAAATCCGAAAGCATCGACGAATTCCTCATGGATTTGGAGAATAAAAGCAGAGAATGTGAGTTTGGCACGCTCAGGGAATCGCTCATCAAAGATATTTTCATTGCAAACCTCAATTTGGACTTGTCACATGTGCGTCAAAGGTTACTGCAAGAACATGACTTAACCTATCAGAGAATGCAAGAGCTAGCGAGGACGCTCATAGTCGCACAGCAGGATGCTGAGAAAATAGTCAAAGGGAGCAGCATCGCCAGTGAAAACGTCATGCATCTCAGTCGGAGGAGCCGTAGTCGAGGAGATGGTCGACAGCGAGCTTCCAGTCGCAAGTCAGCTTCAAGCAGTCGCAAGCCAGCTTCAGGCAGTCGCGAGTCACCTTCAGCTTCAAGCAGCTCGAAGACATGTAGCCGCTGTGGACAGTCTCATCGCTACAAGTGTCCAGCTCAAGGAGTTCAATGCAGGTCATGTAAATCTTATAATCATTTTGCTAAATTTTGTCTCAAAAATAAAAAAGTCAGTCAGTTGCAATCGTTTAATTCAGATAATGGTAGTCAAGATTATTTCGTAGGTATGCTGAATAGTCAAAGTCATAATGGTCAAAGTCATAATAGTCATTCTCACGGTCAGTCACTCAGTCAGACCAGTCAGTCAGTCCAGTCAGGTCCTATGTCCAGTCAAAAAGTCACGGTCAGTCACTCAGTCAGACCAGTCAGTCAGTCAGTCAGTCCAGTCAGGTCCTATGTCCAGTCAAAAAGTCAAAAGAAAAAATGTCAGAGTCTCAATGATGAAATCAGTCACATGTCTGAGGGATTTCACAATAAGGCACAGTCGTCCAGTCAGTCACACAATGGATCATCAGTGGTCAATACTTTGAATCACTCAAAGCAGTCGTGGGAAATTAGCTTATTGGTAGGACATACAAAAGTTAAATGCATTATAGACTCAGGTGCAGATGTCAATATAATGTCTAAACAAACATTTCAAAATGTTAAAAGTCAAAATAAGCTGTCAAAATTGTCACTTGTCAAATGTCAAATAAATGTCACAGGATTTGGTGGAAAATCCATTCCGATTTTAGGCAAAGTCAACTTAATTTGTAATTTTTGCTTAAACAATAAGAACATTGTTGAAAACATAATGTTTATAATACCAGATATAGAGTGTCCAAATGTCCTTGGTCTCCCAATTTGTGAAAAGTTAGGTATAATAAAACGTGTCTTTTCAGTATCAAAACAAGACTTTTGTGAACAAATTCATACACAATATAATGATGTATTTCAGGGTCTTGGCTGTCTGCCTCCAGTCTGTCATCTAAAACTCAAGCCTGATGCAGTACCATGTGTGGATCCGCCCAGGAATATCCCACTTCTGACACCATGTTATGTTGGATTCTTAATGAAATATATTCCGTTGGGTATGATACTGGTTTATTGGCAGGAGACACACGAGGTACACATCGTAAGACATGACAGTAAGAAGTGTGGCAGAGCGCCGGGAGATCACAGATAATACATAGACTAGTGAAGACCATAATAGTAACATACTAAATAGTGATGTTAGTGATGTTAAAATGCCATTAAATCTAAAATAGCAGGCTAACTCATTTCCAGGGAATTGTCACGATGTAGGGATAAGAAGAAGGTATAGTCTTTTTAAACTTAGTCTTAATCTATGGTTCACAGAATTGGTCTTTGACTACCATCCTTAAGGCCAAACTCAAGGTTTGCTAACGAGCAATGAAGCGAGTATACCTGGTGTGAAATTAACAGTTCGTGTTCGAAACACAATACTGTGGTCCAAAACAAAAATACCTGACGTGGCCCAGAAGCTGCACATCTCAAATGGGACTGGGCAGGACATGTCTGCCGCACACCGGACAAACTGTGGGCTAAAAGAACAGAAAACTGGTGCCCTGACAAAGTGAGGTGAGGTCGCGGCAGGCCACGGAGGGGATGGCGGGACGAAGTAGATACCTAGGTTCCATCAGAGCAGGAAGGAGGACGCGTGGGTCTGTGAGAGGTGGAAGGAGTGTAGGGTTGCCCAGGAGTGGAAAAGAGCAGAAAGCAAAGCCATCTCCTTGCTTTGCTCTTTTATTCGACAACACATTGGGCTACAGTTTGCCAGGCAACATCACTTGGCTGATGTGCCATCATCTTTTCATTTTAAGCTGGAGGAGAAATTTTCGTCTTGTATTACATTACTAACTAGGTGATTTTTTTCTTGTTCACTAAACTACTTGTAGACATGTTGTCGCTCGTAAAATCTGGTTGACATATTGTTTTAGGTATACAATCTACGAAAAATTTGAATGTGAAGGCCTCATTTCTCTGTGGTCAAAACGCTCTTCCGTAGATGGTTGCCGTTTACCTTAACTTAGGTTGAACCTAGTTCTGTTAGTCTGTCGTTGGATATGACTTTGTAGCTGCAGTTTGCAGTTGCGGTGTTACCTTTTAGGACTGCGTAGAGTGAGACTTCTATAGTTTTCTCTATATTGACAGGAATACCATGCTCGGGTGAGCGGAAACATTATACCCCCCCTTCCTCACCCTCCCCGTGCGCTGCGCTTTGTGTTATAAAACGTATTACTTCCGACCGTTTGAACTACTACTATAATGCGGAATGTTACTGAAATTAATAACGTTTTGTTACTCATCAAGGATAATTATTTCAGGTATGAAGAGAATTTAATAAAAAATAAAACTTGTGGCGAAATGCAGGCCATTTTAAAAACTACAAGCGCGATATTTTGTTATGTTATGTGAAAACACTTTGCCTGGCGATCTTAAGTGGTTGGCATCTGCACACATGGGAAGGTCGCACCAGAAATGATCACACAAAGATGATTTCGCGCAAGCAGTTAAAGATTAAGTTATAGCAGTAGCCTGGACATAACCGTTGGGTAGTAGCCCACTAGAAATAGCCCATCTGATCGGCAGATCCCCCCTTTTGAATGGACAGTATGATTGCAATGAATTTTCTGGCCTGTTCCTTATATCTCTATGCAGGTGTTCCCGACTATGAATGGTTAGCATGCAGTTACTTCAACGTCTTCTCATACTCAAGTTCTAAAAAATAGTGACCTCCTCGATATCGTCTATCTGAAAAGTAGGAAGCCAATAAATCAGCTAGTCAATAGACTGGGATAAAACTACAGCAGTCCATAAAATTCGCTTGTATTTATTAACCCACACAAATTAAAAGGTAGGTAGCCAGCTTGTTGGTTCTAACAACACAATAAACCCCAGAACAACGCGGTAATCCTGGCGGTAAAATACCCTTTTATAAACCTTTTATACAATATAAGTGCTGTCGATTCATCCCTAAGGCACACCGATGGGAGCGCATCCTTCTCAACCGCCGGGGGGAGGATATTGTATCCTCGGCGATAACCTGCACTACTCCTTACGGTGTATGAGTTTTATGGAGTCGCAGATTGCTTCCGTTGGCTTCTATAAGAACTGCCTCAGTCACGACGCGTGAGCGAACGGTTTGAGCTGAATTTGAAGCGGTTAAAGGAACGGTAGCATGTGATACTTTCGTTACTTTTTTTAAATAAAAATGAAGTGGAGAATATATTGGATAACACGTACAGGATAATAACAATTTACGCATAAATTTATAAACACGAAAAAAGTGGCGTGTGCAGTGGGTGTCAAAGCTTTGATAAATATAGTGTTTAGTGCGTCAAAGTAATTACTAAGTAACATAAAATGATAAGTGAAAAACACAAATAAAATGGCAAAAATGAAGGAATTTGTACCTTAAATAATCGTAAGTCAATGTAAGTTCTATCGAGTAAGTGAAGTGTCACAATGCCGGCGATTCGCTTCAGTGTCATAGTAGATGATATGTCAACTGCGTACCCTGCTCCAGACAAAAATGAGTGAGTTTTAAGTAAATCTTAGTTAGTTGTACATTCATTCACGTATGTGTGTTAGCTAAGTTACATCCAAATTCTAAGCAAGTGACATCCTTACTATAATATTATAAAAGCGAAAGTGAGTTTGTTTGTTTGTTACCTCTTCACGCTTTAATGGCTCAACCGATTTTGATGAATTTTGGTACAGAGATAGTTGGGAGCCAGGAGACGGACATAGGCTAAGTTTTATTTAAAACAAGTGGGATATGAGGGAGAACGAGGGAAGAAAAGAGAAAACTCAGCGTTGCTATTACAAATCAATAAGGCGCATGGGCAAAAACTGCAGGTATCAGGTACTGTGTTATACCGAATTTAACGCGAGCGAAGCCGCGGGCAAAAGCTAGTATTCTATATTAGCATCCGCCCGCAACTTCGTCCGCGTGGCATAGTTACTTTGGGTTAACGCTAACTTTAACCCGCGTGATGATCGAAAAAAATATATCTTTCTCTCTCTTTTTCTTCCCTCGTTCTCCCCCTTTTCTCATTTTTTTAGCCTATGTCCGTCTCCAGGGTCCCAACTATGTCTGTTCAAAAAATTCATCAAAATCGATTTGCCTATTTAAGCGTGAAGACGTAACAAACAAACTAACATTTGCTTTTATAATATTAAGTAAGGATTCTCACACTGGAGATACAAGTGTGTTAGGACAGGGAGATAAAACACTTTTATATTTTTTGTCCGTTGTAAGTTCAATATAATTGATGATGCAGCATGATTCGGATCCTTTCACAACAAGTGTAACATCAGCCAGAATGTGCTTAAAGCTTCAAGTTTTTCAACTAACCTACGAATTGTTCTTATTGCCCTATTTAGGGTTCCGTACTTCAAAAAGAAAAACGGTACCCTTATTGGATCACTTTGTTGCCCGTCTGTCTGTCTGTCAAGACCCTTTATCTCGAGAACGAGAGGAAATATCGAGTTGGAATAAAATCCATATACTCAACTCTATGGTCCCTTTATGCTGTTTTTTTAACAACAACCTTAGTCCACGCAGTCAAAATATGCTGTTTATGTCGCAAGTTTGTACGGAACCATCGGTGCACGAGCCTGACTCGCTCTTGGCCGCTAAGTTGATATAAGGGGGAGAAAGAGGGAAGTAAAGGGGCGAGAAAGAATTTTTTTTTTCGATCATCACGCGGGTTAAAGTTAGCGTTAGCCCAAAGTAACTATGAGACGGGCACGAAGTCGCGGGCGGAAGCTAGTTTATTACAATTTCTCATTTAACTGTTAACAAATCATAATAATATTCAAAACATTTGTAAAACTGTCTTTGTGGAATAGATATATACCAATTTACCTTTAAATTAACACAATGTACTGACGTGTGTTTATCTAATAATTTTTAGTCTATTTCTATACGTGGGGACTTGTAATTGGCTTTCTGTTGTCTATGATTTCTTGCTTTTGTTAAGTTTTTATATAGCTGTAAGTTTTCCATAGAGGTATAAATAACCAAATCTGTTATTAAACGCGGTGCATCCCTATGGTTGTATTGCTAACACTTCATCATCTGCCTAGCCTTTTCCCAACTATGTTGGGGTCGGCTTCCAGTCCAACCGGATGCAGCTGAATATCAGTAGTTTACATGGAGCGACTGCCTATCTGACCTCCACAACCAGTTAATACTGGGTAAACTGGGTAATACGATACCCCTTGGTAAGACTGGTTGTCAGACTTTTGGAACACTGACTACCTGTAACGACTGTCAAAGATCTACAAATGACAGCCGGGACCAACGGCTTAACGTGTTTTCCGAGGCACGGAGGAAACTCGGTATGTAACGGGTGGTCACCCATCCACAGACCAACCTAGGCAAGCGCGGCTTAACCTAAAGATCGACCCGAGCGGCTGCTATTATTTAGCCACGAGCTCCTCTCTTGTATTGCTAACACTTAAACTGACTAAATCGATCGTCGATCTTCTTCGCGAATTACTGAATCTACTACTATCGAATCTTCTGATATCTACCTACTCGCTATGCCCCTGTTCTCTCAATTTATTTTGAAAACAGATTTCCACTGCAAACTTTAAAATTCCGAGTCCTTTTTTTGCCAAAGCGAGTATCATGAACTTCCTCAATTACAAAGAAAAAATCGTCTAAAATTTTTCATGAAAAACCTTATCACATTTCCAATCAACAAAAATAATGACCCGACTAGAAATCGAACCCCAAATCAATAGTTATTAAAACCGCACGATAGGGCTCAAGTCTTGATATCAGCTATTAATTTCCCATTATCGTTCCCTGAGAGTTTCCGGTTCTTTCCGAATCGTTGCGGACCGGACCGGACCGACGACCCGTTTACGATGTTTTTCGGTCGATGTTATTTTGAACTTTTCCTAACAGGGTAGAATTTCTCGTTGATCGATTTGAAAATGTATTGAATGCCTGACTTCACCAACATTAGATGATACATAAATATATTTAACGTATTCAATCCAACAGTGCACAGAAATTTAGTAATCTGCTTCCCACTGCTTCCCATTCCCTCTCGCTCCGGACCATGGACTGAACCAGGGCCGGACGCGAGAGATCGCCGCCGCCGATCGCCCCTAGCTCGGGCACGGTGGTGCTCCGCCCAAGCTGGGCAGACCGCCACTATGTGCTCCACCGTGTCCTCCGGGCGATCGTCACAACGGTGACACCCGGGCGTTTCCTCCCGCCCGATTATGTGCAGGAACCTCCCAAAACTGCCGTGTCCGGTGAGGACCTGCGTCGGGCGGTAGGTGAGGACGCCATGGCGCCTCTCCAGCTACTCCTCAAAGAGGGGACTTACCGCCACTCCAGGTCTTCGATGATGAATTTAAAGGACTTCAAAAAGCATCTACAGGACGCATTCACGGACTGGGTCACGTAGAAAATTTTCAGTTCGTTCCGGACTTTTACGACTTTGTTAAATATGTAACAAGTACAAACAGTCGTAGGTGCTACCCCAAAGTTTAGGGTACAGTCCGGAACGACGGAGTTGATCGGCACCCTTCGAATTAGTTATGATGGTTGAGGGTTTAAAGGAAAACTAGGTTATAGTTAACTGTTTGTTTTGATCTCTAATTTATTGTTTATCGAATTAGCCTCTTAACTCGTTCAAAGTCCAGACTAAAATATAAATGAGTTTTAACAATATTTTCTCACAAATCACTAAATTGCAACTTTACGAGTTACTGCCCCAGATGGGCACCTCCACCACCTCCACAATCCAGCAAAAACTGGGTAGCACGATCACCCTTGGTAAGACTGGTTGTTCAAAAGAGATACCAAGGCCCCAGAACACAAAGGCCAAAACAAGGAACATGGATGGGTTTTAGTAAGAAAAGTCTGACACTTCTCCCCGCTCCACCCAGAGCTGAGGTAGTTATTTGTTGATTTGACTTCTCATCTGATAAAAAAGACTGGTTGTAAATCTTGTGACTACCCATAACGCTTGTCAAAGATCTTCAAACGATAGCCGAGACCAACTGTTTACCCTGCTTTCCGAAGCACCCTCTGTGTTCCTCTGTTTAAAATGGATGGTCTGGACACCTATCTTCCGACCGAACTCTCCAAGCGTAGCTTTACCCTCGATCGACCGGTGCGGCTGTTATTGTTAAGCCGCAAGCCCCCGCGGTTGCCAATGGTTATTAGTTAGTTATTAGAGATCAGGCTCGAGGGAAATTGAAACTGTTTCGAGAAACTGCCCGTTGAAGTGAATTAAGCTTTGTGGTTGTTACGAAGTTTGTTGGAAGTATGATTTGAAATCTTAATTTTATGAAAATGTGGCTCCTGCCTGCGGCTTCGACCGTGTACACGACGGAATTGACCCCAGGGGGACGAACTGACGAGATAAATAGTATCTGATATATGTCTCAACCTAGTGGCAGTGGGCCATTGCGCCTTTGCGTGTGGAATAAAAAATAGCAATGCGCGTTTCGGATTGAAACATTACCTTTTAATTTTTCCAAAGTCCAATATTCAACAAAAACGGACGTTAAAAACAGACTTGAAATTTTTCAAAATGAGGGGCCTGCCAGGGCCACCGCCTGCCGGGGTTGCGGGTTGTTCGAAAGAGATACCGCGGCCTCGGAACGTAAAGGGCAATAGAAGGAACATGGGTGGGTTTTAGTCAGTACAGGTCTGACACTATCAGCGGGGGAAGTTATTTGAGGCTTTCCCATCCGCAAAAATTAAAAAGTTTTACAAAATTACATAATAATAAAATTCCTATAAACAATGCTGTTTTTTAGCCTGATCTGATAAAACAAAATGTGAGTTTAATTAACACGCAATTTATGATACCCGTTCGGAGCAACAATAAAGGATTAAACGTACATATTATATACAGGCTAAGTGGTATACATTATATAATCCTCTTATGAAAAATGAAACCACTCAACAGGTAGACACAGAAGACTTACTGTACACAATAATATAAATCAAATATTTTTTTTTTAAATACGTTGCCCCACACTAGGAATTTCTTCTGTATCGTGGGTGCTTTTACAAACATTTAAGCACACATATACAAACACCCAGACCCGGAACAACTACCTGTAGGTCATACAAATATTTTTTCCGTGCGGGGATCGAACCCGCGACATGCAGCGCAGCAGTCGATCGCTCAGCCACTGCGCCAACCGTGCCGTCAAATATATAATTCACTAGCTTTTGCCCGCGGCTTCGCTCGCGTTAAATTCGAGGTAACACAGTTCCCCTTGCGCCTTATTGATTTGTAATAGCAACGCTAAGTTTTTCCTTTTCTTCTATCTTTCTCCCTCACATCCCAGTATTTTTAAATAAAAATTAGCCTATGTCCGTCTCCTGGTTCCCAACTATCTCTGTACCAAAATTCATCACAATCGGTGTAGCCATTAAAGCGTGAAGAGGTAACAAACAAACAAACAAACAAACAAACTCACTTTCGCTTTTATAATATTAGTAAGGATTCACCACAATATTAAAAGATTACATGGATATTGTTTAGTAACTAATTCAATAAAGAACATACTATAATATTGAGGGAGGCTGGTGCCTAAGCTAGGCTTATGACCTGTGTTATAGGACGCCAGGACCCCACCTCGAGTAACAATATCGGGACGTACTAAAACAATACACCTTTAGTTGCGAAAAGTACGGTGTTGTGGGAGGTAAGTTATATAAAGATGTGTGTGTGTGGGTGTGGATGTGTGTGTGATCGTAGTTAAATATACCAGAAACGTTACTGCCTCGATAGTAGTAAGCGCGGCTGCTGAGCATAAGCTCCTGGTACTTCGATTCCTAGGTCTGGCAGTGTTAATGGGTATTTCCATCATATTTTTTTAATCATATATTTTTTTGAGTCTTTCCCCGCTCCGGGGGAAGTTATTTGAAGATTTCCCATCCGCAAAAAAACAGTTAAATTGTTTCTTGCTGTAGTCACCGCTGTTCGTTCTTGCTCACAGGAGGAGCTGTAGTTTTGGCAATAGTGTGGCGGATTTGTCCCTTAAAAAAGATGATGACGATATAAAAACGAGATTCGATTGATCGATTGTTCGAATTTTTACACTCGGAACATTCTGTTGACCGTCTGACTGTCTGTTAAGACCGTTTTTCTCGGAAACGTCTGTATGTATAACGTCTTCGGGAATCGTGGAGGTGTGGAGTTGAAATTAAACTCTGTGGTCCCTTTGTGCTGTGAATCATCATGAATCAACCCTCTAAATCTACGCAGTTGACACGCTTTTGGCAGGTTTTTTACAATCAAAATGTATTGTAGGCCTTTTACAATTTCTGTTGTGTGTCACAAAAGGTGCTTATGGTCGGATATTATTGATGGCGCTGATGGCGAACAAATGTACGGGAGTTAATCTTTGACAGCGGACTCGATGTTCTCACCACAATGGTACACTGATGGATGGGCACGTCAGGGATATGATGTGACATTTAATTTTATTTTATCGGCTTTGTGCAAGTACTGAATTTATATTTTTGTAGGATTGTAGGGTTCTGTTCCTCTAAAGCTGGCTGTTTGTGTATGTGAGTTTAAATGTTTGTAAACGCACCCACGATACAGGAGAAATTCTTAGTGTGGTGCAAAAATAAAAAAAGATGAGTACCACGGAACCTTTATTGGATCACTTTGTTCTCCGTCTGTCTGTCTGTCAAGATCCTCTATCTCGTGAACGCGTAGAGGTATAAAACCATATACTCAACTCGGTGATCCTTTTGTGCTGTGAAAAAATCATATTTCTAAGTCTATGCAGTCAATAGATATGACTATTTATGTTGCAAGTTTGTACGGAATCCTCGGTGGGCAAGTCCGACTCACTGATGGCCGGTTTTTTGGAAAGAAGTTCCTTATAGCGCGTTACGAAAGGGGGCTGGACGGAAAAAAATAAGACCAAAAGTTGTAACGACTCTTTTTGCTTAAGACCAAAAGTTGTAACGACACTTTTTGCTATAGTTGTAAGCCGTGCGGCGTACGCGTGTTTTTCTGTCTGTCTCTCTCTTTCTCTCTTAGAAAGCAAGCCAGTTATTTTCATTTCATCTTTCTATTCCGCATTGAACAGTGTGGTGTCGCGACGATTATTTTTTTGAGTGTATACAGGTTTTTTGTACATAATAAATAATAACTTCCGTCCATCCGGTTGTCCCTTGACACCTCTCAACATGTCAATGGCAATGTCTACCATATTCTATATAACAAAACAGTTAACCGAAAAGGCAAATGGCCGAAACCATATCAATTCGAATTCCCCTTCTTTCCCCATAGTACTTAACTTCACTACAATCATTAATTAACTAAATTACCTACAACGCTTACAAATGGGCCGGTGTAATCAGACGCCACTCACCGTTAGTGATAGACTCCGTCAAGTTAATGATAACGTTCTTTACTGGGTACTCGCCGCTAGTTGATTGTCATTGAAAGTTATAGGGCTTGTATAATGGACTGCGAAAGAATACTGATAAGGGATTATTGAAGTATTTATATTGATATACAGGGTTATTTGTAAAACACCGACAACTTTGCAGGACTGTATTACAATCATCATAAACAACAACTTTTGTTCTATGATTTTTTACAAAAATTTATACATTTACCAAAAACAAATCTTCAAGATTTCGTTGTCCTATCTAACACATTTCAACTCCGTATTTTACTGTACCTAGATACCTACACCGCCGCTTGTACGGGTACGTTTGCTTCGCATAGATTTCGTAACATTTAGAGCGTTCAATTTCAATATTTTTATTTTTGTATGAAATCTGATGAACTAAAATATGATAAATGTTTAAATGTCCTAGAACAAAAGTTGTTGATTATGATGTTAGTAACATGCTCCTGAGACGTTGCCAGTGTTTTACAAATAACCCTGTATATGTGTATTATCGTTATGGCTGCCATCTTTTGTCTTCGTCGAGAATTAATTGAGATGGTGCGTGAAACAAAAAACCGGTCAAGTGTGAGTCGGAAACGCGCACTGAGAGTTCCGTACAAATTGCAACACAAACAGCCATATCTTTTGACTGCGTAGACTTAGAGGGTTGATTTTTTCACTGTACAAAGGGACAGAGAAAGGGAATTTTAACTCCATAACTTTACGCGTTCTTGAGATAAAGGGTCTTGATAGGTAGACAGACTGACAACAAATTGATCCTGTAAGGGTTCCGTTTTTTCTTTTGATGTACAGACGCCTGCACATCAAGCTACTACAATCTGTCAGATTTCTTTGATAGATTTTCGACTTTATTTCTAAAGTATTAGGTTCAAGGTTCATTGGGAAAAATTGACAGTTTCGGGTAGCTTGACCTGCTGGCATCTGTACGTAATCTATAAAGTGGTACCTACTCTGCCTATTACAACGCACTGCCAACGATTTTGGTTTTATGCGATTATTTAAAATGGTTTTTTAAGCTAATAGACAGATGTGTTGCTGAGGAGTTTGTTCCACAACTTCTAAAACACTATGAAGTGGCCAAGGGTGGGCGTTTTGTGGGACTGTCTTGTGTAAACGTTCAAAAAGTAATGATTACTAGCCAAATATGAATAAATTACTTCGGATTTTGGAATAGTAGGTAATGAAACTAATCTATTTTGAGGTATCTACATAATCAGTAGTGATAGTGATAGTTTCGCGCTTAAGCTTGGGCTAAACATATTGTAATTTGTAAACGTTTAACTGTGTATTTTAACGAAGTGTTGAAGTTCTATGTATGTATGTATGTAGCTGGTATGACATAAAATGGTGTTCACCCCCAGGTACGGCAGTCCCCACCACTCCAGATCGCAGTCGGTGAAGGCGGGGCGGTCCCGGACTGGGGAGCGGCAACTCCTGGGGCTGCCCCAGCAGAGGGCGCGCGTCGCCTCCATGCCCAACACAGGCGTCGAGGAGGAGTACTACAGGCTCAGGCACTTTAGTATTACTGGTGAGTTTTCTTTATGTATAGTTTTAACACACAGCAATTAGTTTTTATAAGTGTTATTCCAGACTATAATCTACCTCTGTGCCAAATTTCATCGAGATCCGTTCAGCCATTTTTCGTGAAAGAGTAACAAACATCCATACATCCTCACAAACATTCGGATTAACAATAATAGTAGGATTATATATTAAGGATACTTGTTCGCGTCGTTGATCGAGTGGTCGCAATATCTAGTTCTGAGCATGAGGGTTTGGGTTCTGTTCTCGAGTCGGGCAGTGTCATTGGGTTTATTCATTTGTATTTTTACGAATCCAAAAAATAAACGAAGAAAACAAGTTAAATCTAATTTAAAATTAATATACACTATCTGGCGCCCGCGGCTTCACCCGCATGATGATCAAAAAAAAGTATCATAAAATATGTGTCATTTCAGACTATAATCTACCACTGTGCCAAATTTCATCAAGATCCGTTCAACCGTTTTGACGTGAAAGAGTAACAAACATCCATACATCCATCCTCACAAACATTCGCTTTTATAATACTAAGTGGGATCACATCACATTCCAAAATAACTCCGTCTTCCACAGTTAAGCATTCTGTAGCCAGTCAATCAACGAAAGTATCTCAAACAAACGGACTGAATCACTTTACAAACACCTTCGGACATTCGGGCAATGCCTCAACGCATCCATAATTCATTCCATTGATAGACAAACCCTGACTCAAAGCCTATGACAACGGTCTAGATCCAGCTCAGACCTAAGCCAACACTAGACCTTCTCAAATACACATAGTTTACACTAAGCCTGATTAATCAGTCCTAAGAGTATAGATTCAAAGAGATGATTGAACTTAAAATGTAGACACGTTCTAGGAGCTGATTGCGAAGGTGACGTTCTATATAGGTAAGATAAAATCAAGACTGCGAGGAATTTAAAAAAATAACTTGAGAGGTATCAAGGGACACCCGGATGGAACGAAGTTATCATTTATTATGTACAAAAAACCTGTATACACTCAACAAAAATAATTGTCGCGACACCACACTGTTCAATGCGAAATAGAAAGACGAAACGAAAATAACTGGCTTGCTTTCTATGAGAGAGAGAGGTCACAAATACTAATATGTTCGGTGCGGGGATTGAACCCGCGACACGCAGCGCAGCAGTTGATCGTTCAACTACTGTGTCAGACGTGCCGTCAAAAAAAAAAGTGTCAAATAGAGTGTCAGACTTGCACTGACTAAAACCCACCCCTGTTCCTTCTATTCCCCTTATTGTTCCGAGGACGCGGTATCTCTTTCGAACAACCCGGAACCCGGCAACAAAAGTCTAGGTACTTACAAAAGAGATGAGCGTTGGGAGAAAAATCTAGAAACACTTAAAACAAAATTCCTACTAAAAATGTGCCACAAAATCTTTAATTCACTGAAAACTCCGGACTAACTATTGCCAAAGAACTACGTTTATTTGGAGAATACCACACTCTTAGAGTGAAAGGAATAAAAAGGTGAGAACTCAAACAGGTTTCTAAAAATATATTTCCTGAAAATGTTAAGGGATGCATTTTCGTACCTTTTTACTTTTTTTAGAACAAACCGGGAATGTGTACAGTGTACAGACAGTAAAAGAGATAAGTAACCTGTCTCATTAGATATATTTGATTTATAGGAACCGATGGAAGTCTTTAACTCTTTAATTTATATAATTAACTGTTTGTCTTCTATCAAATAAACAAGAAAATTCATTTACGAAAATTTTAACTGTATTTGTAATGAATTAAACCTATGCTCCGCGCCCATACATTTGACTGTTGGTCAAGAACATCGGAAAAAAATCTTTTTTTAATATACATATTTAATCTAAAAAAAAAATATACAGTCGAATTGAGAACCTTCTCCTTTTTTGAAGTCGGTTAAAATATACTAGGTCTTGAGGTTACAAGTTACAATTGAACCATAACAACGAATATTGGGTATGATTTTATAGCTCCAAATGAGTTAAAGAAAAAAAATGATATCATAATACATTTAGCTTTTCTTAATACCTACCTAGACAATTAGGTACCTATGCATTTTTTTTAACGCCTATGTAGATATAAGTGCATCATTAAAATGCACAGGATCCATTCATATTTTTAAATGTAGGTATATAACATAGGTAGGTATTCGTAACATTAGGTGTCGATGGCAGCTTGCGGATGTTATTGGTCGCGTAAAATACTATAAAATGTCAAATTCAAATCCATTTATTGTTTGTTACAGGTTAAAAAAAATTCTTCTTATTAAAAATTTGCTCGCTGTAACATACCTTTAAGGTGTGTGTACATGTGTAGTCCGTGTTACAGAAGTATTTGCAATAAGTTGCAAATACTTCTGTAACACGGACTTGATTTGATTTGCTTTTTTTTAAAATTTTTATTATGTAAGCATAATAAAATTTAAAAAAAACTATCAAATCAAATCAAAATCTTTATTTCAGACCAAGCGATCGTGTATTTAGTCTTTATTGCAATAGGCCATTTTGGGCATTGTCCTTTGAATTTATCTGACTTTATTTTGTTGATTAAACTTCAGCCAAACTTCTTAAATCCGCTAACCATAAATATGACACAAACATAGATTGGCTGTTTTATAAGACAGTAACTTTCTCATCAAATTTCACCTTCAAAATGACTAAACACCATTATCAAACGGTAGGTAACAACAGCCGTCCCTGACCTCTTGAAAACCCCTAAACATAACAGTTACTGTAACATCCAGCGATTACTTTCCCTCCCATAGCTTACTAAGGCAAGGTCCTCATTACCCTCTCTGCCTAAAGCCTTCCCGTGAAAGTAATGGCGATCATTTTCGCCCTCTTTTCAATTAATTCGTAGCAGAGTTAATCGTCCGCGCCAGGTTGAAGTACCTATCTTGTTAATGTAAATGATTTGTTTACGAAAGATCATGTAAAAAATATCTGGGAACTCTAGCTAGACCAGATACATAAGCGGTGTAAATGTATCTAACAAATAACTAAGTAACTCTTTAACGACTTTTTCAGGGTTCCGTACCTCAAAAGGAAAAATCGGAACCCTTTTTGGAACACTTTGTTATCCGTCTGTCTGACAAGACTATAAATCTCGGGAACGCGTGAAGGTATCGAGTTGAAATTAAAACGATTCACTTAAGTCTGTGGTCCCTTGGAAGTGTGGAAAAATCATATCTGATCTATAAGCCTACGCAGTCAAAAGATATGGCTGTTTATGTCGCAAATTTGAACGGAACCCTCGGTGTACGTAACGGGACTGAAAGTTTTATATTTAACCATCATAATCATCACTGCTCTTGTTCCATTCTATTTGGGGACGGTACCACACGTTTTCTTCTTCCATTCTTTTCACGTCTCTTTCATCTCATTCCTTACACAAACCATCATCATCAGCTTAGCCTTTCCCCAACTATGTTGGGGTCAACTTCCATTCCAACCGGATGCAGCTGTATACCAGTATTTTTCATGGAGCGACTGCCTATCTGACCTCCACAACCCAGTTGGTACTGGGTAATACGATACCCCTTGGTAAGACTGGTTGTTAGACTTTCGGGACACTGACTACCTGTAACCACTGCCAAAGATCTACGAATGACAGCTGTGACCAACAGCTAAACGTGCTTTCCGAGGCACGTCGAAAACTCGGTATATAGTATAACGGGTGGTTCCTCCCATCTTTACACATACCATCTTAAATATTGACCCGAGTGGCTGCTAACCATCAATCTTTTATTCAGTTAATATTAACTCATAGCTTTCAACAAAAAATGCATTAGCAGCTCAAAAGGCATTATATGATGACCAAAGTCAAGTCCGTGTCTTGGTCCCAATAGTCTATGGTCCCGAATAACAAAGGAGCTTTGAAACCAAACCTTAAAACAATACTAGCAAGCTGGAAGACCTGGAAATGCACGAATTAATTGAACAGGGATTGTAAATGGCCACTTAATAGTAGAATTATAATAGAATAATTATTTAAATGACGTTACCATTCGTAAATAGAACCAGTTAATATTGTGAATTGTAACTTTGTGACCAGTTTACGAATGATCTATATTGTTCTAAATATATTTGAGTGTAATTTTGGGACTGGAGATGCGATGCGATAAAATATATTCGGAATAGG
The DNA here is from genome assembly GCA_905475445.1 of Ochropleura plecta. NCBI lineage: Eukaryota > Metazoa > Arthropoda > Insecta > Lepidoptera > Noctuidae > Ochropleura > Ochropleura plecta. The sequence continues at coordinate 20,016,339 of FR997738.1, read as the reverse complement.
TATAAAACCCAAAATGGCGGATGAAATTATTGTTTGAAATGCGGAGCGGGGCGAAGATATGGTGAGCCAATTTACGTCCACCAGACGATTGTCCTTAGCGATTCACAACCCACTAACCTGCCAATTGTTTTCTGCCGGCTTGAATATTCCTTCTAGATTCTTCTCTTCTTGACTTGAAAACAGCTCACATACACACGTGTATTTTATTGTGCGACGTTATTGAGGAATATTATGCAATTAAAGTTTATATGGTATTAAAGTATTGACACGGAACACGTTGCCCGTCGTGTATTACGGCAGTTAGCGGGGCGGAGAGACGATGATTAGCGGTAACGTGTGTTCTATTAGATAGATGAAGGTAGACTGGCGTGGGGAATGAGCGGGAGTGATCTCAATGAACTGTCACGACTGAATGAACGAGTTTCGGCTCGACCATCCTCCCCCCCTTGGAAATCCGTAGGATTTTCGAAACAAAAAGGAAAGGATAAGGAAAGGACCTTAAATTAAAGCGAAGCGAAATCAATGAAATTGACATAAATTTAGAAGTTATAAGGTGAATATTGAAATTGTAGATTAAATTACAGATATCCCAAATTATACTAAAGAATAATTAATTTATAACTGTGCTAATTGATAGATTTAGTTAAAATTATTGCGAAGGAAGGGGACACAGCTTAACGACTGGGCGTTTGAAAGTTCCAGCGGTAGTGCGTACTAACGCGACCCGCACGATTCCATCTTTACCCGGATATACTTGTTCAACAATGCCAGTAGGCCAGCGAAGCGGTGGAGAGTCATCCTGATGGATTAGCACAAGTAAACCTGGCTGAATAGGTATGTCCGGAGTATTCCATTTTTGCCTCAGTTGAAGTGTATGCAAATAATCTACATGCCATTTTTTCCAATAGCTTTGGACTAAACTGTCTAGCAGCCTTTTCCTATTATGAAGGCTCACGGATGCGTCAACCTCACAAGCAGGTAACGACTGCAAAGGGGTTGTATTTAAAAAATGCGCAGGAGTTAGAATTGTATGCGGCTGGTCTGACAACGCACACAATGGACGAGAATTTAAGACGCTCTCAATTTGAGTTAACACGGTCAACAACTCCTCATAGCAGAGTAATTGTTGCCCAATGCAGCGGTATAGATGAGTTTTTATACATTTTATGTTGCTTTCCCAAATACCTCCCCAGTGGGGTGCGCGAGCTGGAATATTACGCCATGTTATTTTACGATTATTTAGTTCATTTTGAAATGCGGTGGATGTATTTTTAGAAGAAAGAAATGTATATAATTCGTCCAACTGACGCTTCGCACCTATGAAATTTGTTCCGTTATCAGAATAAAGAACAGACACTGGACCACGCCTAGATAGGAAACGCTTGAAAGCATCAAGAAACGTTTCTGAACTCAAATCGGAGGCAATTTCAATGTGTATGGCCTTAGTGGTCAGACACACGAAAAGACAAATGTACGCCTTTTGGCTTTTAACGCCCCTCTTTCGAGTCATAGTGATATTAATGGGCCCAGCGTAATCAACGCCAGTGTGAGTGAAGGCCTTAGCTTCTTGCACTCGAGAGGGGGGTAAACTTGACATCATAGGCGTAGGATGAGAGGGCGCTACTTTGAAGCAGAAATTACATTAGCGTATGCGTTGTCGAATAATATTTCGAGCGGAAATGATCCAATAGCGTTGCCTTAAGAGAGACATAAGAAGATGTGAACCGGTATGACAATTGGATCTATGACAATCATCTATTATTAGGTCGACTAAGTGATGTCGACCGGGAAGCAACAATGGATGCCGACTTTCGTATGGTATATGAGCATGTGTCAGTCGACCACCCACGCGGAGCAGTCCGTTGTCATCAACAAACGGATCAAGCTTTCGTAGAGAATGCGAAGGTAATTTACCCTTTTTAATATTTTTGATTTCGTCACCAAAGTGTTTGCTTTGCAACTCACGAAGAATCATGAGTTCAGCGGTATCGAGGTCTGAGACCTGAATTACAGAAGCGGGAGGTAACTTACGTATAAAACGTAAGACATATACAAGAATGCGTAATAACCTTTTCCATGAGGAAATTCTGAGAGCTAGCGCAAGAAGTATAGAATTGTCCAAATCAGGAATGACTGTTAGAGTAACAGAACTCTTTGCTTCAGGTATAGAACCTTCAACACAGGACGGTTTGAATGGTGCAATTGGCCATTCAGCGGTTGGGAAGCAAATCCACGGCGGACCATGCCACCATAACGGATGATGAATGAGCTGCGAGGGTAATAAACCTCGCGATAAACAATCACTGGGATTTTCTATCCCATTTATATGGAAAAAGCGATCAGGAGATAAATTTTCCTGTATTTGGGTCACACGATTGGCCACGAATACTTGCCATCGGTGTGGAGATGAATGGATCCACGACAGAGCGATCGTAGAATCACTAAAAGCGAAAATCTTTTTTATAGGATAGCGATTATTAAAACCAGTATGTACTTGATTAATAAGTTTAGCGAGAAGTAGCGAGGCACACAACTCCAGCCTTGCTAGCGAAACTGTCTTTAACGGAGCTACCTTGGACTTAGCACAAACTAAATGAATGGATATATTACCATTAGGGTTTGTTACGTGTAGGTATAGAACGCAGCCGTAAGCCCTCATACTAGCGTCTCCAAAGCCAAGCAAATTTACGTCACAACCGGCCGCGACACCTAAGTGACGAGGTATTTGTAAATTAGATAACAACGGTAATTCAGATTTGAGTTTAACGAAACATTTAGTGACGATCTCCGGGGGCTCTTCATCCCACCCCACCTTAGCAAGCCAAAGATCTTGAATTAGAAGTTTCGCGTAAAGAATGACAGGTGCGACGAATCCTAGCACGTCAAACAAGCGAGCAACAGTAGATAGTATAGCACGTTTAGTATTACAGGTAGTCGCGGAGGATGTGGCGAACGAGAACACATCAGAAGTAGGTATCCATTTTAAACCTAAAACCTTCAGTGTGTCATCATCATCTGTGAACTCGATCACAGCACGATGCGACTCCGGCAAGTGAGCGAGAAGATCTGAGGAGTTGCTTGCCCACTTGACGAGATCAAATCCGCCGGCCCTGAATAAAGCGAGCAATTCATCCGCTAAGCGAGTACCATCTTCGTCAGAGGGAACAGAAGTAGTAAGATCATCCATATATAGCTCTTTCAGGGCAACATCTGCCGCGAGAGGATAGCGTTCGCGATAGTCCTCTGCCAATTGATGGATAGTACGCATCGCCAAAAATGGACTCGAGCGGAGGCCGAAAGCCACAGAATTAAATTGAAAAATACGAATACTCTCGGAATCGTTAAAACTATATAATATTTTTTGATATTTACGATCGTCGGCTGCCAAGGAAATTCTCAGATACATTTGACGTATATCAGCGGTAATTGCTACTTTAAAATATCTAAAGTTAAGCAAAAGCGAAAATAAGTCTGCCTGCAAATTAGGCCCTGTATACAACAAGTCGTTGAGCGAATTGCCGCTATCAGTCTTAGCGCTAGCGTCTAAGACTATGCGGACTTTTGTTGTCGACTTATCAGGCCGGACAACAGCGTGGTGCGGGATGAAGTAGCCTTCATTTATAGCGGACAAAGAATAAGGTATTTCAGAAAGATAACCCTTATCTATATATTCATTAATGACGTCGTTATAAGCTTGACGTAAAGCAGGTAGCGAATGAAATTTGCGTTCTAGCGCAGACCATCTACGCTGAGCGTGAATAAAGGAGTTACCTAAAGACTTAGGTTCACCCTTAAACGGTAATGAAACGATATATTGCCCATATGAATTTCGCGAAACGGTCGATCTATAAAAATCTTCACATTCCTGAGATTCCGGACCTTTTTTGTTGACAGTAGGTACTTCCTCTATTTCCCAGAATTTTAAAACTAAATTATTTAAATTATCTACTAACGGGCCGAAGGACCAAACTACACCGTCATGATTGACATAAGGTATCTCCCCCATGACGATATAGCCAAGCGTGGTTTCTAATGCATGAGGTATTGAGCGGGCGTTGACCGCGGAATCAGCTGATTGAGAGATAGATGTTGGTATAACCTTTTTTCCGAGCGCAACAAACGCGAACATTTGCGTACCAAGGATCGCGTCTATGCTTCCAGGTACATCCCAGCATTCATCTGCCAGCGGCAAACTCTTGAAATGCTCCATTACGGATCTTTGTACCGCGCGAACCGGTAGCGGTTCAGCGATTTTATCAATTACTAACATTGTCAGTTCGTATTGAGCGTCACTTACACGCGATTGTATGGTAAGTGACACGTAACCTTTAATGGGAGTGGAAATCGTACCTACTGATTTTAAAGATGAATTAATAAGCGGTTGAATATTTAGTTTTAATTTTTCACAACATGCGAGGGTGATCAGGTTATTTTGACTCCCACTGTCTACCAGACATCTTATAATAAAGCGATTTCCATTAATCGGAACATAAACCTGAGCTGTCGGTAAAACGACCAACGTATTCAACTGGTCACAAAATAAGTTATTATTCTTACGAGTCGTCAACGAAACCGAATTCTTAGAATTGGTACCCAACTCGGCAATAGACTCCGCGACTGGCGCGAGCGAGACAGAGTTTAAATGCATACACATCGATTGAGCGCTGGACGCGATCGGTTGCTGCTCGTGATTATTAAAATGCAGCATTGAATGATGCCTTTTGTGACAATGTTTACAAGTGTTTTTAGAACCACAATTATAGGTAGAATGTTTACCACTCAAACAATTGATGCACATTTTCTTATCTTTAATAAACTTAAAACGTTCTTTAACATCTAATTTTTTGAATTCTAAACACTCGTATAGATGAGTGTGCTGAGACGATTTACAAAGAATACAAGCGGGTACGTTAACAATCTCTTTTTCTGTTATTGCAAAACTATGCGAAGTTCTCACGTTAGAAGAACGCGAACGATGTTGTACATTAGTCCCCTGACTGTTTTGAGGCGATGTATTCTGACGAACCGTAGTTGTTCGTTCAAGGATCTTTATGTGATGCCGTACGTAGTTTACTAAATCATCACTTGTAGGTATATCTTTATTGCGGACAGACAATTCGAAACTTTGTAGTATTTGCGAATCTAACTTTTTTAAAACGAGGTGAGTAAACATAAAATCGGGTAAATCGTTAATGTCTAACTGTCTTAACGCGGACCAAGATGAATGAACCTTTTCAATAAAATTATTTAATTGATCGGGTGAACCCGATGTAGGTTTGATGTCGAGTATATTATTTAAGTACATAGACCCAAGTAACCTTTTGTCTTGGTATTTTGACACTAAAGAATTCCATATCGTAAGATAGTTAGACGCATTAGGAACGACTCCCGCGAATATATTTTTTGCGTTACCAGTCAATTTACCCACCAAATACTGGACACGTTGACCATCATTCAGACTCTTATTATCGTGAACGTTAGTTTTAAAGTACTGATAAAACAACGGCCAACTTTCCGGTTGACCAGAAAAACTTATTAATTCTAATGGCGGTAGGCGGCAAGAATCTGATACGACTGCGGGTATTTCTACATTCGCGCGGTTCGATATCAAACTATTACGAATGTACTGTATTTCCGCAAATAATGTTTCGAAAGAACTCCAATTACTAAAACTTATTTTACAATCAGGGTCCACTTCTAATAATAAAGTATTGTGTTGATCACAGAGATCGTTAAAGTTAACATATAATTTTTCGATATTCGAAGACGCGGCTAGAAAATCTTGTTTACTTCTAGTATCTATATTTGAAGGAATTATTTTCTTTGCAATCTTGTATAAATCGTTGACTTTCTCGAAAATAGCTTCCTTCTTCGCAACTATCATTTTCAATGTTGCTTGTGACGCCATTTTGGCGTGACCTAAGTTCACGGAATTCGCGCTAAACTTTATAGAAAATGCGTTAGGTATGAACCTAATGGATTATTGAACAAGTAAATTATATTATTGCTCGTTTACGAGAACGTTAACTGAATAGACTTAATATCACTAAGTCAAAAGTCACTCGAAGCACGTGGCCTCTTTGTTATGTTTTAGATGCGCTAATTACTTGAACAAGCACAGTTATAAACGTAATCATTTAGGGATTACTTTAATAGGGATATAGGGAATATAGGGACTGGCTCAGTCCGACTCGATTGGACCAAAATTATGGAGATGCGATGCGATAAAATATATTCGGAATAGGTATAAAACCCAAAATGGCGGATGAAATTATTGTTTGAAATGCGGAGCGGGGCGAAGATATGGTGAGCCAATTTACGTCCACCAGACGATTGTCCTTAGCGATTCACAACCCACTAACCTGCCAATTGTTTTCTGCCGGCTTGAATATTCCTTCTAGATTCTTCTCCTCTTGACTTGAAAACAGCTCACATACACACGTGTATTTTATTGTGCGACGTTATTGAGGAATATTATGCAATTAAAGTTTATATGGTATTAAAGTATTGACACGGAACACGTTGCCCGTCGTGTATTACGGCAGTTAGCGGGGCGGAGAGACGATGATTAGCGGTAACGTGTGTTCTATTAGATAGATGAAGGTAGACTGGCGTGGGGAATGAGCGGGAGTGATCTCAATGAACTGTCACGACTGAATGAACTAGTTTCGGCTCGACCAGGGACTATGAATAGATTATGTGTTAATATTATTAATGAGAATGTTTGTGAGGATGTATGGATAAATAGATGTTTGTTACTCTTTCTCGTCAAAACGGCTGAACGGATCTTGATGAAATTTGGCACAGAGGTAGATTATGGTCTGGCACAACACATTGGATACTTTTTTCGATATCACGCGGGCGAAGCCGCGGGCGCCAGCTAGTGTGTTTATAATATCATGCCCGTATCAACAAGGTGGTACTTTCACAAGTTAATTTGTCTTGTGACTGGGACTGTAGCAGCATCTTTTATTTGTTTTCATGACATTCAAAAGTGCCTGTCAGTAATGGTCTAATCGAAATAAATGATTTGATTTGAAATAAAACTGTCTGACTTAATCGAACTCGTCATGTTCCGCAATAGCGCGCAAACGGTTCCGTTGAATCAACTAGTCAAGTCCCCTCGTAGGAAATTAAAACGTGTAAATATATAAAAGTCTATATACTAAGTCTAATACTATGTACTAAGAACTCACGTACACACATATTATATAGAGAGGTAACCTTTGGCTCGAATTACCGATGTAAATAGATTATATCGAGAGACGAGTGTCAGGCAATCAGCGTGTAGATTGAAACACGATTAGATCCTTTCGTAGGGGAATGTGTGTCAATGTTTTCGTTTTAAATGACTATAAATATAGGATGGGACAAATACTTTACATGTTTTACAAGATTCGAGTTCTTTCTCTGGACTTTGCATGCAAAAACGTAGGTCAGATATAAATGAGAGCTAGCAGATCTTAAAATGTGTTGCGGGCGATTTTTGTTGTGACGTTCGGACGACGAAGGAACCCGTGGCTAAATAATAGCAGCCGCTCGGGTCGATCTTTAGGTTAAGCTGCGCTTGCCAACCTATGGTCTGTGGATGGGTTCCTCCGTGTGGATATCCTCCGTGCCTCGGAAAGCACGTTAAGCCGTTGGTCCCGGCTGTCATTTGTAGATCTTTGACAGTCGTTACAGGTAGTCAGTGTCCCGAAAGTCTGACAACCTGTCTTACCAAGGGGTATCGTATTACCCAGTACCAACTGGGTTGTGGAGGTCAGATAGGCAGTCGCTCCATGTTAAATACTGATATTCAGCTGAATCCGGTTAGACTGGAAGCCGACCCCAACATAGTTGGAAAAAGGCTCGGCAGATGATGATGATTTTTGTTGTGACCTACCATACCTACTGCCCTGCATTCAAACAGTTTGACTAACTTATTTCCCAAATGCAACTGAAGCCATCAAAATCCACCGTAGATTTACCGTAGCCTGTGGACGGTGAACAATGGGTAGCTCACCATGACAGGCCGTGTCGACGGCGCGTTAGTGTTCCACGGGCGCCTCAAAGAGATGTAAGCAAAACAGAGGGGCCTGCCAGGGCCACCGCCTGACGGAGTTGTGGGTTGCTCGAAAGAAATACCGCGGCCACGGAACATAGAGGGCAAAAGAAGGAGCAGGAGCAAGGGTGGGTGATAGTCAGTACAAGTCTGACACCCCTCCGCCCAGAGCGAGGGAATTATTTGATGATTTCCCATTCGCAAAAAAAAACCATCAGAACATCTAAACCTCGTTCAACAGCTGCCAGCGTGCATAATTATAATGGAATATTCACACTGACAACTCCGGAACGCCGTTCACTTCAACTGTGGAATTCGCTCTTAACACTTTTAGCGGATTATCTTTCCACATCTAACCGACCTTCTTCTCCACCAGGTAAAGGAGTGGTGAACCGCGGCGACTCGCTCCGCTCCCGTCGCTCTCGCTCCAACACCTCAGTGGCATCGAGTGCATCGAGCACGGAGGCTGTCACCAGAGCATCAGCACCTTGCTCGCTGGCGTCTTCTAGGTAAGCACATATCGTGGTGTCTGGTTCGCTCCTCTCACTTCCGTCATTCTCGCTCCAACACATAGGTGGCATCTAGCACGGGAGCATTCACCAGAGCTACGGCACCTTGCTATGGAGCAAGACGACCATGGGGTCGGTCTTCTTGGTAACAAATTTGTTGAATTATATCAACAAACTAACTCAGTAAACTGTTTCTTACAGAAATAGCTACAGTCAAAATTAATTTTGCCAAAGGTTGCGGTCACTGTGCGTGTCGTCCGTCAGCCTGTCCGTCCGTCAATTACGGCAATGCTCGCCTTGCAGTTAAATCTATTTCACTATTATAAAACAAGTTAACTAGTCTATTGGAAACCAGCATTTCTGCTGAGCCGAAGTCTTGGGTTCAATTCGGAAGTCAAGCCCTACATAGGACCCAAACATTTCTGACGAAATCAGGCTGCTCAGTAACAGTGTACAACCAAGGTTTTGTAACAATATTCTGATTTAAAAGAGTGTCCATGGAGTTTCTTGCCCATTCTTCTCCATAGAGATCTACGCTTTGGAATGGGCAACTACAGTACTTTCACAGTTATTATGCCTTGTGACTGGGACTGTAGCTTCATTTTTATTGTTGTCAATGTTTCGACAGTTCAAAAGTGCCTGTAACTGGCCTACTTGAAATAAATGATTTTTGATTTGATTTGATTTGTAGCTTGTCATCAGTGAACGATTTTTGTAATTGAATGACCAAGTACTTACATTATCAGGCTGTTTTTGAATTGTGATATTGATTTATTTAAACAAATATTTTTTGGTAGTTCACAAACACATTCATATCGTCTCGTCTCTGCTCCGGCGGAGGCCTCGTGAGCTTTTAATTTCGAATTTGGAATGCTACATTAAAGGAATCGCAAGAAAATACGGTCTTACTTACAGTATAAGTAGTTGTCACCATAACCAAATACAAGCAAAAATGTTGCAATGGCAGCCTTGCTCTGTTTGTCACACATTCCGACCAAAGGTCTCCTAACAAACCATGTTTGTATTGTCCAGGGACTCATCAGCCGGCCTGAGTTCGTACCGGGTGCTGGTCCTGGGTGCGCCGGGCGTGGGCAAATCCAGCCTGGTGGGGCAGTTCATGACCTCCGAGTACTTGCACGCATATGACACTAGCATCGGTGAGTTGGGGAACAATTTATTGTTTGGCTTGATGCCTTGCTGATTAAATGATAATTATTTGCCTTCATTCTTTCTTTCTATGTGTTGTTGGGTGCCCAACTTGGTTTAAGAGTTTTATGCCGCCAATGGGACTCTGACTTGGCTAAACACGCCAATATCTCTCAGATGAGCAGGTTTCCTTACGATGTTTTCCTTCACCAAAGTGCCTTATGTGGTGTGATTAAACTGGTGTTGATCCTCTCTGGGGTCTGTGCAAAATGAGCGCTCGATACAGGCCGCGTCACCCAAATGTAGAGCATGATGTTACAGATGACGAGTCGGGCGAGCGCTCCGTGTGCGTGCTGCTGGCTGGTGAGGAGTCCGAGATCACCTTCCTGGATGCGCCGCCGGACAGTATCATTGTGAGTGAAGTCTTTTTAATCCTTGCCAAAGGGTCAGGTAGCTTGGACAGTACCACCTCCCCTTCGAGAGGTGACCCCTTGTGTGATGCATTCGCCTGGGATCTCCTCCACCTTTCTCTTACCCATCACTGGAAAGGGCACAGATGCCTTATCCTTACATTTATCTTTTCCCACCTTCCAGACGGAAGGCTGTGCGCACGGCTACTGCGTGGTCTACTCGACGGCAGACCGCGCCAGCTTCATGGAAGCCGAGAGGAGGCTCCAGATCCTGTGGGCGGCTGGCCACACCTCCCGGAGGGCGGTCATACTTGTGGGAAATAAGGCTGACCTGGCCAGGTCGAGAGCTGTTCCTACTGACGGTATGTATGAAGGGCTCTTTTACTAAGCATGGGTTCCTTTAGGGAGGGACTTTCTGATCGGCTGGAGCCGAATCTGTGACGATGACGTAGCTCACTCCAGTTCGCTATAAGTTACGATTACTAATGACCAAAAATAATAGTGTCGATTTAGTACTTAGGCCTATTGATTTTGTATGTTTCCATGTAAATATCATTAGGATTGTTAGATATACAGGTAAGGGGTAGACAACCACGGTGGAGCACACAGTGCAGCACAGTGGTGGTCTACCCCGCGTGGGCGGAGCACCGCCGTGCCCTTGTGGAGGCTATCTCTCGCTTCCGGCCTTGGTTCAGTCCATGGTCCGGAGTGAAAGCGAATGGGAAGCGGTCACTTCCTTCTGTGCCAGCCGGCCTGGCCGGGCGTTTGAGGGAGAGAACCTCAAACCAACCCAGCCGCCGCGGGAGATCCCCCGGGCGTCGGGCGCCGCGAGACGACTCCCAGCCACCTTTAGATGCGGGCCTGTTAACGGTGAGCAATGGGTAGCTCACCGTCCGTCCGTCTATTGACGACAGGCCGTGTCGACGACGTGTTAGTGCTCCACGCGTGCCTCAAAGAGATGTCAGCAAAGCAAAGGGAACTGCCGGGGTTGCGGGTTGTTCGAAAGAGACACCGCGGCCCGGAACATATAGGGCAATAGAAGGAACATGGGTCGGTTTAAGTCAGTACAAGTCTGATACTCCCCCCGCTCCGTCCCGAACTGGGAAAGTTATTCGATGATTTCTAATCCGCAAAAAAGGCGCGGACAACCATCAGACACACTAGTCACACACACACACACACACACTTTAATAAGGTCTAATGACTTACTCCCGGGTCGTAGGCTCGGTAGGTTACACATATACATACATAACAAGGGCTTAGAAACATTTTGAATTAAACATACATTCTGCAGCTTAAAATCAACATAAAAATTAGGCATTAAACAAGATAATAAACGCAGCAATTACATCTCAACTCAAACAATTCAAGCTGTTACATTTTTCCAAAATTACCGAAACAAACTCATGATTAAACCCAGATCTCGCCAATTATGTTCGTTAGAACGAATTTTACGTATTTTAATTAAATTCTTGACGATTTGTGTACAAACCAATTAGTACCGACAGACGCCTGTTAACAACGATACGCCACATTTTGCACACAATAATTTACCAGGCGCTTGTAAATGTTATTGAAAATCTCGATACTTTACATGTGTGATGTGCATCTCAGTAATTAATTTTCATGTTGCGTAAATCTGTATCGGCTTTTAACGTTCGTGTACGTCAAAATAAAAGGTTATCGTAAATAAACCTGTTCAATTTAATTTGAGCGCCTGCGTAAAAAACGTGGATGAATGATACGTTTACATTTTGATTGCTATTAAAATTTTGTCAAGCGTTTCAAGTAAATTCATTTGTCATCTCTCGTTTAAGGGACTGTTTAATGCGGAAGTTGTTTTTGAACACAAAAGTTGTAGATTGGGTAGATAGAACTTGGTTTTATGAAGTTAATTAATCAAACTGTCAATAATTGTGTTCACAATCTTTGACAGCAATCTTTATTTGAAATCCTGCCTATTTTCGTTACTTTCTAAATCTTGATTTGTTTATACTAACACTGTTTATTTACTTGAACTTAGTAGTTTAGCTGTCCATCAATTTGTGGTCCGTCTGTCTGTCAAGACCCTTTATTCGGGGGAACGCCTTGAGTTCCAAGTTGAAATTAAAACTATACTTATACTAGAGTCTGTGGACTCTTGGAGCTATGAAATCCCAACCCTCTTAAGTCTACGTAGTCAAAAGATATGTCCGTATATGTAGTTATATATTGATCTTGAAAGATATTTCTGTTTACAAAAAATAATTAAGTATTAAAATTCCAGAGGGTAAGAACCTAGCTACCTCGTACGAGTGCAAGTTCATCGAAACATCGGTGGGCATCAACCACAACGTGGATGAGCTGCTGGTGGGCCTGCTGACGCAGATCAGGCTGAAGCAGCAGCACGCGGAGCGAGTCAGGTGAGCACGTCACCAGCGCTACGTAGACACTGCGTATATTAGGTGGCATTTTGAGATGAAGCAGTAAAGCAACCTTAATCGCTGAAGTATATCAGTATAATCTTTTAAAAAAAATGTGAGCCGCCGCGGGACGCCTGGCAGATGTGAAACATCGACCATTATTTTGTAAAAGTAATATGCAGAAAAGAACAGGAACTAAATATGTCATTGAAAACATCATTATTCTGTTTCATTGTGGACTTAAGGACATCGTTTTCGTTTTCGTGTTCATCATCGTTTATGAATTTAGGATCGAAGGCACTTTGAATAAAACTCTAATACTGGCTCCCTGTGGTAACCCATCCATTTCCAAACCTTGGTGAGGGTTACTTAACCAGGCCCCCTGTGGTAACCCATCCTTTTCCAAACCTTGGCAAAGGTTGCTTAACCTGGCCCCCTGTGGTAACCCATCCATTTCCAAACCTTGGCAAAGTTTGCTTAACGTGGCCCTCGTGTGGTGAATAAAAATCTAATATGCGAGAGAGATGGCTTAACGCCGGATCGAGTGGGAGAGAATCGCACAGTCGATTGCGCATGGCGACGCGTCGCCACATCGTACACACTACTGCATATAGACTGTATATACCATCATAATATAGCATAGCGTCAGAAATCGGTTTTACGTGTGGCTATAGATGTTTCACATCAAAAAAATAGGTTTTTTTTGGTGCTTATCGGCTTTGTTTCATAGGGGGGTCAGAAACTTTGTGGGACAAACTGGTTTCAGCACTAGGAAAGTCATAAATCGTAAAAAGCTTTTTCTTACATTTCAAATACATGCTACGCGAACACCACGTAGACACTGAAGCTAAAAACATTTGTTATGTCGTGTTCCAGAAAGCGCAGTAGCTCGCGCAAGAACCGTGCGCGCGCGCGCTCCCCGCTGGAGCCCGAGCCGCCCGCGCCCCCCGCGCCGCCCCCCTCCGTGTCCGCCAGCAGCACGCCGCGCAAGCGCACGCGCCTGTCCGCCAGCGTCAAGGTAACCTAACATTCAAAATAAAAAGTCAGTACAAAACACAGTCCTACTAAAACGCCCCGCCCTTCGCCACTTCCTAGTGTTTTAGCTGGGAAGAAGAAGTGGCGGAACAAACTCCCCAGCAGCACATCTGTCTGTCAGGTTAGAAGAACCAGATAAACCAGAGGGTCTACAGAAACTGACATTCTATCACTGATAACGATCATCAAAGTCAAAAATCTATTGCATGGCCGTAATACTTCCGAAAAATCTTGTGATGGTACTGTAGAATTATGAATAAATGGTTTGAAAGCCGTTGTCACTGGTTAACTAGGACAGCTTCAATTCACGTGTTACTCCTACACCAACACCTCCGAACCGTAACAACAACACTATTTGGTGCTAAGCTATTACAGACTTTTACCTGCATTCTTTTTTTATTTTAGACGACTGCCCCAAAAAGGGAGTGTGTATGTTTGTATGTATGTGAGTTTCTTTATTCCATCATAACTTTTAAACGCCTGAACGGATTCACATGTATAGGGTATCATTAGAATCCTTGCATCGTCGCGAGTAACATAGGCTATTGAAAAAGTATAGAAATGCAATGTGGCGAGTATGATAGATAAATGAACTCCCACACATTTCTTTAAAAAATATTTATTCTGTTAATGAATGTTATTATCGTCTAGAATTTGACGAGTGGATTCCAAAAATATAAATATGTTACATTGTTAATCAAAACTGACGGTTAAACAAAATGCCGTATGTATCCGATAGTTGGATTCGTTGAAAACAAAAAAGGTGCGCCATCTAATGACAATTAGAAGAACTAGTGACGGGTAGATTTATAAATAATCTATTTCTATCATAGAAAATCATAATAATGTGTGCCAAACTTAAACTTCATTGGCTCAGTAGGTAGGTTCGAACTTCGAAGCAGATGTAGGCAGTTAAATACAGATTACCTACATTTAAAACACGAAATCCTTTAAAAGTTCCATTTTTCTTACGGACCTACGGAACACGACCGGTCAGAAAACACGACTGCCATGGTTTATATGAAACTTATCACTAAAAAGTTTTTAAATAAAAATAAATAATTTTAAAATAAAAAAACACGACTGCCATGTCAAAGAAATGAACTTAAAAGAAAAAAAAAACAAGATGTGTGCTAGGAACAAAGATGAAAGGGAATCAAAAACGAAACAAAATTTTCATCGCAGTCGGGGGACTTTTTATATAAGAAAGTATTCTACAGATTGGTCCCCCGACCGCGGTGAAAACACGTCAAAAGGTAGGGTATGGTTAAAAGAACGACTGTTATAATACCACCTCACATATTGTCCATACTCAAGCAAATAAATGATTTGCTTCTGATCTCTTGAAAAATCTTGTACCACGAACAAAAACTAGGTTTAACATTATTTCAAAAGTGGCGCTTGTTTCCCACAAATATTTAATCGTCATTGCCACACTATTGAAAATAACGTTTGAAATGATTAAACTAGGCGGTAAAATCACAGGATATTGAGCAGTACTAAACCGTTAACCGGTAACTATTCACTTCCTAAATATTAAACAAGGAAGTGATTGTGGTAGCCGAACTTAATAACTTAATTTACTAATACTGTAATAGGTTAGTTTAAATTAATCACTAAAAGACATAAATCGTAACTTAATATGCTACGTCTGTAAGCAATCTGCAATGTTTTGGAAAACATGTACCGGTGAGCAAACATGAACCCCATTTATTTAAACTTCATGTACAATAGTGGTACATTGGCGGACTTGATGCCATAAGGCATTCTCTACCAACCTTCGGGTCAAACGACAACATTGTGATAGGGTACAAAAATCCTTACTAATATTATAAAAGCGAAAGTGAGTTTGTTTCTTTGTTACGTCTTCACGCCTAAATGGCCTAACCGATTTTGATAAATTTTGGTACAGAGATAGTTGGGAACCTGAAGACGGACATAGGCCAAAAAAAGTGAGAAAAGGGGCAGTAAGAAAGGGGGAGAAAGATTTTTTTTTTCGATCATCACGCGGGTTTAAGTTAGCGTTAGCCCAAAGTAACTATGTCACGCGGACAAAGTCGTGGGCGGAAGCTAGTTTTATATAAAACAATTGGTTTCCGAAAACGTATATACTTATACAGATATTAGTACACATATGCCTATGAATTAAACTAATAAATAACAACAAGAAACTTAACACTTATTATAATGTTTTCGATTGGTAGACGGACCTAAATAGTGTAACGAACTTAATCTCTAATCTTATTTAGAACAACAACAACGCAGTAGATAGTAGTCGTCTTTTGTTACTGAGTTCGCCTAACAACGTCCTAACTTCAGATCTTCTACTGTACTGTACTGAGTACTGTTTCTCCTCCTTTAAATTCATCCAAAGGTTGTCTTGAAAAGATCGCTTTTAGCGATAAGACCGCCCATTGTATCACCTTATTTATTGTTAGTTGTTTAATGTTATTCTTGTTATTTGTATGGTGTACATTATAAAGAATATTCTATCTATCTATCTTCAGCTCTCTGTATACTGGCTTACCAGTGCAAAACGAGAATTTTAATACATGACTTTTTTCTAGTATTTTGAAATAGCAACTCACTAATTGCCTTTGGTATTAAAGGTAGGTACCCAAAGAAATACATTGTATATTTTAATAGACCCCTAAAATCCTGCAGGGGTTGCGGGTTGTTCGAAAGAGGTACCGCGGCCCCGGAACATAAAAGGCAGTAGAAGGAACATGGGTGGGTTTTAGTCAGTACAAGTCTGACACTCACGGTTAAGTTATATGATGATTTCCCACCCCAAAAAAATAAATCCCTAAAATTACCATATATTTTGAAACTTTTTTGAGTTTTTGCTATAGAGACCTCCAACAGCTTGACTACAAGAAAAGTACTAGAAATTTGAATACACTTTTTTTGCCGCAGGTCCGAGGCCTCCTGGGCCGCGTGTGGGCGCGTGACTCCAAATCGAAGTCGTGTGAGAACCTGCACGTCCTCTAGCACTCGGCCGCCGAGTCCGTCGCCTGCTTCCCGTTCTTCGACTGTGCTGCCACCTACACGTAAATGCGTGGCAGCTTATGGGAGTGAGTTAGACTGTATGGAGGCGTAGTGTGAACTGACATTTTTTTTTTCTTAGGACAAAGTTGTCAATGAAAATGAACGCATTTAACACGTTCATTTAAAATGCGTCATTATCGCTACAGATTATTTTAGTTGACTGCCCTAGAACTTTAAAAGTTAGAATTGATTCTGTATTCATTAAAGTGCAAACGTCATTACCTCATTTATAGATATCGAAATCGGCGTTTCTTTTTACAAATTGAATACCTACCCCAAATAGTTTTTGAGACAACAAAAATTTCGTTTTGCGTATCTTACAGCATTGATTTACATTTTACTAAGTTATTTAAGCTATAATGAGTTCACTCTACATCGTCTACATACAGTCTAGTTCACAACTCGTCTATGTCTGTAAAACTATTGTCTGTCTACCCCATAGCACCCCTTGTAGCAAGAACCCCAATACCCTAACATTCTGTGAGTCCTATAGATTTATTGTTTTTAATCTTTTCGTCGATAGATGGCGTTAAATTAAAACGCCATCTGTTGACGTTTAGTTAAAATAATATTTAAACTAGAATAATAAAACCAATTTACATCTTAAGCCAATGTTATTGGTTTCATTGCTCTATACTTAAAGGGATTTTTATCAGTCTCCTAATAGTTTTAGAGCTTCTGACTTGTCTAAAATATACTAAACTTACTATGCCATACAAAAAACGGGTTAAATGGATAATCTTTCGGGAAATTGACGGATCGGCGGTAAACGAATAAATATTAAATGGATTAATGAATTTGTTAACAAAATATAAATGTTGGAGGACTGAATTTAAATAAATTGTAGTAAAAATAAACTATTAAATGTTTTTGGAGAGTGTGACGGCATTGTTAGAATTATGACGATAGATGGCATCAATTATAATTGCACCAAAAAATGACTAAGAATTCTCATTATTTATGTCGAATCGATGAAACAGTTGTTATTTTGTTTTTGGAATTGTAGTACTTATAATTTTTAAATATTAATATAATTTAATAATAATAAATATATAAATTTCATCACACTTCAACACCATCTATCAGAATGTTCTAAACCAAACGCCCGTCACTCAGTAGAATGTTTTTAGACTTTCATTTCAATAATAAAAATGGGAAAGATTTTAAAAATATCGTATAGATATTTGTAAACAATGGTATTATTCAAAGTAGGATAGTGAGGCTTATTGAGTATTAGCTAACGAATGACTAGAAATTAGTAAAATATATAATTGTGATCCCAGTGTGTCTCGTAAAAGTAATGTTTGTACTCCATAAAGATATATGTCATTTTATATATTATTATTAATAAATAATTATTATGTGTGACTTTGGATTATTGCAAATAAAATTAAATGTTATGTATAAAATGGAAAAGCTGTCATTAAATTTTAAATGCTTTTTTATGCAAACTGTATGTAGCATAAATATTTTAAAAAATACCATTTTATGTGTAGGTAATTAGTTTTATTATTTAATTTATTATGTTTTATGTGATAACGTATCTTATATTTAGTGGTAATTTTAAGAATGAATAATCGCTGTACATTTATTCAAAAAATCAGACATTATAGTGATCGTAATTAAATAAATGTAAGATTTATGTAAAATTCCGAAACTCATTGTGTATCTTCCACTTACTGTTACCCATTCCATTACCTATGAAGTACCTAACACATTATGTAACCTAAAGCAGTTATTATTACTTGACAAACTATTTAACGTTTAATACTAATCTCAGGTAAAATAATCTATGTCTATCGTCCAATTATCAGAATATTTTGTACATAATTATTTGTTTTCTAATTGTATGATATTTTAAAAAAGACATAAATACACTTACAAAATATGTAAGTTTACTTATGAGTTTAAATTGCTTCTTATTTAGTTCATAAGTATAGTTTCTAACTTTTCTACCTTAATCATACATTTCAAATTCAGACATCGTATTCACTTTCATGATTCACTTTAAACTCAGCGTAGTTCTGCCAAAATGTAGTAACTCACATCGAAATTTCTCTCATTTTTCCATGTTTATTTTGGATATTTAACACTGGTTAATTCAGATCTTGTTTTGCATGTATAAGCGACTGGATCGACTAAAAAGTACTATACCACATTTAGAACTTTGAATTAGTTTGACATACTTATATCAATAAAATTTATAAGAGATGCATACTGTATATAATAAGAAATTGTGGGTTAATTCATTTTCGCAGAACAAACTCTTCCTGCATAAATATATCAACAAAATATTTGGGTCCACCGCTGCAAAAATTGGCGTAACGAATTAAATTAAGGCTATTGTTTGTTTAAATCGTGGAGAGTACATAACTAGGTAGGAATAGAGCGACGTCATTGATTTCGTCTTCAGCTGACAACAGGGCTAGAACGTATCGCTTAGCGTAGCTTATGTATAGATGCTGTGGAGCTGGGATGACAGAAGCTAGCTGTTTTGCTCCGTGCACATCTCGGGGAATTTAATCGTCTTTAGACGAGGTAAGAAATATATTTCTTTAGATTAAGAAAGGATTCTTGAGATGCGGTCAGATGTTTGTATAGTCATCAGATTTTCTGCAAATTGAATATCAAATGAAATGCGATGCCATATTGAGAACATTGGAATACAGTTAAAGGATTCAATATTGTAAATGATGGCTGAAACTAACACCAACATTATTATGAAAAATATCATTCTAAAAGATTTTAAACACAAAAACATGAATTAAGTAAACAGAGAAGGAACAAAAATACGAGTCCATCCAAAAAATAGATTGCCAAAAAACAAACAAAATGTATGTTCCTCAAAAATATTAGGGCAGTAGTTAATCAGTTATTAGCAAAACCTGCATAGTATTTTGGTTTCCCTTAGAATCGACTCCTTAGAACTTAGAGCATGTAGACTGGAGGAATAGAAATCGGAGCAATCAAACAGAACTACTTAAGCTACGCATTTATGGGACACATGCACAAAGTACGTCCATATCCACTAAGAATGCCTAAATGCGCAAAGATGCCAAATTGGGCATGGTACGCCCAAACACACTAACTATGCCCAAATGCACAAAGTACTCCCAAATTTACAAAGTACGCCCAAATGCACAAAGTACGGCCAAACTGCGGTTAAATGCGCAAAGTAAGACCAAAACTGCAAAGTACGACCAAAGTATGCTCAAATGCATACAAAGAATACATAAAAATAACGTAAATATTTTCCAAAAAATATCATCTCCAGTTTAAATGCTTCAAGCCTTAGATTTAGCGATGTTATGTTAACGGAAATGATTTCAATTTGAGTGCCTGATGTTCGGAATAACATAATTATTTAATCCCTCCGTAAAACCTGTTTGCCTTATTTTATTAGTGTCGTGTTAATTTCATAGGTGGCGCGTGCTAAGTATACATATTATGATATATTAGTATTATTGAATTACTAGTCGTTAAAGTAATCTAGATGTATTTTTAACTTCTCTACTCGATGTTAAATTGTAATTCAGTATTGTAATTATTAGTATTTTGTTGAGTTTTAGTACTCTGATCGACTTGGTGAATGGTCATTTGACATCTAAAAGTATAAAAAAAAATTAAACGTCAGATTATTAAAATAAACTTAAGGACTGCAGTCGATCAGATAACCAAAGCTAACAACATAAATATCAACGTGGAAGTTTTTAACGCTTCTAATCGTTTACCTTAAGACATATTTTTAAGCCCAGGGTCCAAAAAAAACACCAATTTCGCCTCACACTTGGACTATCCTGGCCCATCCTAGACCACCCTTGACCATCAGCAGTAGAGATTAGTCGTTCTTAGGAAGCTAGGTTACTGAAATAGGACTAACGTGTCTACATTTTTATAAACTTCATCAAGTGTAAATGATCTTATCAGTATGCGAAAAATAGATTTTATACGAAAATTGATACTTTGTAACATTTGCTAGAACCGATTTTCTGTCAGTTCCAATTACATATATGTTCGCGTTCGTTAGAAAAAAACTTTAAATTCTACATTATCTAAAAGAGCTATTCCAATGCTATTCCAAACGCGAATCTATTTGTAATAGAAATAGTGTTTATTTTCAATATTTACGTTCTATGGCCAAGTGTACGACTAAACGCCGACAGACACTACGCCGACAGACTGAACACCGACAAGACTTTACTTCGACGGGACTCTTCGCCGACAGGACACTTCGCCGACAGGACACTTCGCCGACAGGACTCTTCGCCGACAGGGCTCATCTCATCATCATCATTTTCTCCGATAATCAGATACTTATCCGCATGCAACTAATCATGTATCACGATTCAGATTAGGTTAAGTAAAAAAACGATTTTAAAGACGTTATCACGTCAAAAAAAAATGGGTAGGTTAGGTTAAAACTGCGACCAGCCAGAAACGACTTGCATTAATAGAAAAAAGAGATGACATTGTTTTGCAAAATTTTGACGATCAATTAATATGGGATGAGTTACATTTTAAACGTACTGAGTTATTATTTCCAAAGTAAGTATCTGATTATCTGAGATAAATTGCGTCGCTGATGAGTCCTGTCGGCGAAGAGTCCTGTCGGCGAAGAGTCCTGTCGGCGAAGAGTCCTGTCGGCGAAGAGTCCTGTCGACGAAGTGTCCTGTCGGCGAAGAGTCCCGTCGAAGTAAAGTCTTGTCGGTGTTCAGTCTGTCGGCGTAGTGTCTGTCGGCGTTTAGTCGTACACTCCTATGGCCCGCTCGCACCACATATAACTGAATGCACTTAGCACTCAACGTATTTAAAGTATCATAATATCTATGTCAGTTTCAGAAGATTAAAAGAAACAAAGCGATATTTTAAACACGGTTAGCAGCAAACGTATTTAGTTATCTGTGCAAATGGGCCCAACTGTATTTAATAAAGGTAACAAGCTAGCTAGCAGTATCATGGGCTTAGAATCGGAGCTACATATAACTAAGGAAACTTCTAGAAGAGACAAAGTTGTATCCAGGGAAACGACAATAAGGTATCGCGAATTAGAAGAATCGTGCCGTTTGACGTTTCTATAAAAATATTTATTAGAACATAAGCTTATTTATTTAGCTTTGCTTCAAAAATTGGGAAGAAGAATAATTGCTTGAAGAGTTTATCGAAAAAGCAATATGTCAAGTTACACCCTCTCAACTGAAACGTCATCATAGGGCCCAGTTAGGGCGATATTCACTTCCACACATTTAAAATGGCGACTGAAAACCGACGTAGGCGTATAAATCAAACCATTATTTATCAATTAATGGAGTGTGGAGCTAATTCTACTGCTGTTTCCTTTCTATTTCCCTCGCTTGCTTTGCGAAATTGTTCACCCTTGTGCTTGAATGACACTTTAGTGACATTCTTAGCCCAAGTCGTGGGTCGAACGAATGTGTGACATGGAATTTCGATTAAACAGGTCAACTGGGCACAGAACACCATCTGGTCCATATACATTTTGTATTTTTACCGTTGTTTTTGTAACTGAACGGAATAAGGAGTAGCTCAAATTGATATAATAAAGAAGTATGGCAAATGCTGCGCTGGCCCCTAATAAATTTGAATAAAGGCTAGAGAATGATGATGTCTTCGAAAATAAATAATCTTTAAATATTTTTTTTTTGACGTGATAACGTCTTTAAAATCGTTTTAGTCGGGTGACATGTTCAGAAACTTGTGTCACACCAAAACCTCACAAGCGACATTTCATAAAGATGGTAGCGCCATCTGTTACTTGGCTCGAAAAAAAAACTTTAAATTAGTACTTAATTTCATTTTAGATGTCACTACTGGTGATAACTTATATCACCAATAAGACGTTATCACGTAAACATCTCGATCGTAAACCTACTTTACAAACAACCAATTTTTTTTTTTTTTTTAAATATTGGCAGTTAAATTTTAGTATGTATATCTATCGTGAGTTAAATTAGGACTGACCGATACAGGCACATTAACTCATTATAATTGAGCACTCATAATTTTATTGGTTCTGAACAAAAAACTTCTGAAAAAGTTTATCAAATCGAAGTTGATCGAAATTCCATATACTTTAGCATTCGTTGTAGATCTTATTAACCTTAAATAGGTTCACGCCTAATTATAATAATCCCATCGGACCACGTTAAGCAATATATCTATATATTTGATAGGCCCGTAGATATTTCATAGATTTTTAGTAGGCGTAGCTTACTTTAGAATTTTATATTTAAATAGTAAAATATATTATTATAGTCGATGTCTCATATGAATACGTCATTTTATGTGTGTTTAAATATTATTCACGTTTTATATAAATGTGTTATTTATTATCTTATATTAGATGGCATTTAATCTGATATTGTAAAAAAAATATTTGGAAAAAAAAACTTAAATGGGTAAAAAGCCAAATATAAGAATCTATGATTTTAAGACTTATCGACGGAACACCAAAAACTATTTTGTAGTAATAATAATTTACAAATAAATATTTTACAATATCAGATAATAAATATTTATCAGTGTATTATTAAACTACATTTTAGATAACAACATTTATTGCATTTAAAATCTTTACTGGTAGTGGAAAAAATTCTGTCATTTTATAAAATATAAAAACTTTTTGGAAAAAATGTACCTACACATTGTAAAAATCTTGTGAATTTTGTCTATTTGCACGTAAGTTGGAGTCTTAACAAAAAAACACACAATGGGTACCTACTATTATTAAATATTCACTGGCATTTAAAGCTAAGTTTCGTTTTATTTAAAAATTATTCCGTCTCTTTCATCTTCAAAAATTGAGAGAAAGAGAAAGATGTCTAAAATGATGATTTATTTAGCACTAAGCGCATTTAGTTATTTCTGGTTAAAAACTCATTTAACATCAAATTATTTGCAAATAGACAAAAATAATGCTTAAAAAACAATGTACCTACCCGCACATTCTATAAAAGAATACTTTAAAATATTATACATTATTGTAATATTCATATAAAACGCCAATTGACTGTCTCATCGGAATATCATTTTGAACTATAATATTATTAATTATAACATATCCGATTTACACAATTTTCTGAAGATATTTTTACGCACAAAATGATATCAATTTAACAGTTTAGATAAGCTCAAACAATGAGCACAATTTTTGTTGTTTTTTAATTGTTTTAAAATTATTGTGCAGTAAATTAATTGTTTATCCGTTAAACGTAATTTCGAAATATATTCTGATGTTTTATTATATAAAATAAATTGTTGTTTTATTTAAAACCCCAAAAATCATCCTTTATATTTTTCTAATAGGTACATTACAAAGTGAAAATGAAACGACTTGTTGTATTTCTAAACTTTTTACTATCTATTTCGCTACAGAAAAAAATATTAAAATTAACTTATTGGGTATAAATATTTGTCTTAAATATAATTAAAAAAAAAAACAAAAATTTTCTCTTACGCAATAAATATGTATTAAAACTTAATTTTATTTATTTACAATTATGAAAAGTTTTATAATTTGGGCAAAACAAAACATGCAAAATGGGAATTCCTTAAAACTTATGTGAATTTGCACTCTTCATTATGTAATTTATAAAAGGCAAGACCAGAAGCGGCAACACATTTTCTAATTAGAAATTATGGTGGGAAACAAAAACCCACATAGAGACCTACACAAAACCTGAAAACATAACACTCCTTTTTTGTCAGTCGTGTGAAAACCTCCGACAAGACTACGGTGAGTGGAGTCAGGCCAAGGAAGCTCTTCCTAGTATCGACGGCCGCTTCACTAAACAAGCGCTTCGGATGACAAAACCACGGCTGCGCACAATTACAGCAGCCATTACTGGCCACGGCTCTTTTAATAAACACCTCTTTGTCTTAGGAGTCACAGACAGCCCACTGTGCCGAGCCTGCATGGAGGTAGACGAAACAGCAGCCCACGTGCTTCTGCACTGCCCAGAGGTTGCTCCATACATGGTAAAGTACTTCGGTAACCCAGGAACTCTTCGCGAGATCCTCAGCAGCACCAAGGCGCTGCTGGCGTTTCTCGTGGAGCTGGGCTGGATCGAATAATATTCCCACCCGTACGCAAAATACGCGCCTCAGACGTGGAGTTGCAGACAACAGCCCGTTATACAATACAAAAATATACAATACAACCTCCGACACGGTTAGATCCTGTTCTAACGTTTAATTATATTGCCTGCTCGCTGCGGTCACTGTCTCACACTTAAACACCTCTGCTTAACCTTTCAGGTATTATAGCCGTGAAATTATGTAAACCAACTGCTTTATGGTTTCTAGGGCCAAAAACTTCCCAGGCTATGGAGTCCTTTTCTTTAATTATCACAAATGTTTCTCCTATCACGGCAGTATTAAGTAACTAGAAGGTCTCGTTATCAAACCACTGCCACATCCTGGGCTTTGTGTAGTCCAGCTCGTATTCCTCGCATTTCTGCCCAGTTATCCTGCAAACAACACAAACATAAGGATTCTGTCATAAAATCAGACCTACCTAATTTTCCCTTAGATAGATGGGTATCCCTTTGTTGGTAAATTGGTAATATGCTGGCTACCAACGAGTTCAATAACCCTGAATATAGGGGTTATTCGGTCTTTACAAGGTAGATGTCAGTGCCAACGCCGAGAGCATACGCCCTGGGAAGACATTCTTTTTTTCTTTTTTTGTGTAAACGTTGCCCCAATCTAGGAATTTCGCCTGTATTGTGGGCGCGTTTACAAACATTTAAACTCACATACACAAACAGCAGACCCAGAACAACTATTTGTAGGCCATATAAATATTTGTTCCGTGCGGGGATCGAACCCGCAACACGCAGCGCAGCAGTCGATCGCTCAGCCACTGCGCCAACCGTGTCGTCAAAATATACAGACATATGCTGACCATATTGGTGACGTTCCTAAAACAAGGCTAGATAACCGGCTTTACATCATCTTGTGATGCACTGTATGACTAGATACATATATGAACGTATATGAGGCTATAGGTTCTGCTAAGATACAAAACTTGAGGTAATATATCAATGTTTCTCACCTGGTCTTCCTCACGCACTTGACGATGGGATGGGTGTTTCTGAAGCACTGAGGCCCGAGGATGTTGAAATACGTGACGCCGATCTGAGCGGACACCAAGGAGTTGGTCTTCCGGAGACACTCGCGGAATTTGGCGTCACAGCTGCAGTGCGATCTGGTAGAAAGAGAACGTTTGTGAACACATAGGTATTGATTAACATAATATAACCACTAAACTAATAATTAGGAGTATTATGTTTCTTATAATTCTTACTAATATTATTAAAGCGAAAGTGAGTTTGTTTGTTTGTTACGTCTTCACGCTTAAATGGCTAAACCAATTTTGATGAATTTTGATACAGAGATAGTTGAGACCCTGGAGACGGACATAGGCTAATTTTCTTTCAAAAAAAGTGAGGAATGAGGGAGAAAGAGGGCAAAAACTACAGGTAGCAGGTACCTGCAAATCAGGAAAGGGGAACTGTGTGTGTGTTACCCCAAATTTAACGCGAGCGAAGCCGCGGGCAAAAGACACAATATGACATACTAATAGTTAAAATGTTGTACTACAATATAAATATATAAGTACTAGCATTTTAACTATTAGTATGTCATATTGTGTCTGTAAGTTATGCTTATATTTATTTAATAATGCATTGTGCATTAGTCATTGCGCGTACAAATAGTTTATGTCATGGTCTGTTATGAGTTCATGACCCTGTTAGGGCGCAGCAAAATGTCTTAAAACTAATAAAATAATATTGAAGTGAGTATTTACTATCTAATATAACGTTTGTCCGTCAGGATCTTTCACAATGATATATATTATTTGAAGCCATATACAACTTATAATTACCTACGTTTAAATTTTAACGAAACTACAATATATTTTGACCTAACTTTTTGCAATAAATTTGTTATAGGTATTTAAGCTCAGGACCATCCTACTTCAGACACCGTTTTCAATATAATATTATGATGTGAACCAACGTCTGTAGTTATTGATGTCAAGATAAAATAAATAAAGATTTATGAGTATCTTAAAACCACACATCCATTTTAATGTTCGACATCGAATTATTTTACCGTTGTGATACTCGTAAATCAGCTAAGTCAGACATTATCTAAGAGATTTCACGTCGAAAAGATTCGTTTATTTTGCTAAATATAAAAAGCACATGTGTCTAAAATAACATTAATGTAGAAAGTAGCTATTCACTTAAAACATTTCCGAAAGTAAAAATTTATAATGATCCACAATTATAAACGCTTCCCAATTTAAATCAATTACAGTTTCAACTGTAAGTTAAAGATTATATTCGTGCATAAAATTAGATAATAAACATTGCATCAGCATTCGTTCCTGAACGTCATCGTGATGGTTCAGCTTTCTATAAACTAAACAAGACTTGTCTAAATCTAGATGATAAGATAATTAACTGTGCTAAAATTGCGAATTAATTACAGTCTAGTGACTAGTGTTTCATATCCGATCCTATATCCTATATTAGTAATTATATAACTACAGCCGTCCTATCTTTAATATGTAAATATATCAATGTCATGTTCCATGTAGAGTCTATATTTCTAGTTTTAAGCCGGTACCTCCGATTATCGATATCAACAGAACAAAATCGTAAGGAAACTCACAACAGTTTAATGGCGAAAATGCACATAAAGGCAATTAACTTGATTGATATTTTAGCAGAATTTAATAATGTCTTGTTTAAAGGGTGATAACTCGAAAGATAAAAAAATAGAAACCCATCTATGTTACTTCTTTTGCCCTTTATGTTCCGGGGTTGCGGTATCTCTTTCGAACAACCCACAACCCCGGCAAGCTTGCTTTACTACAGTTTTCGTTTTTAATCAAAAATATTTCGACCCGTACTCAAATACCATTTAAACTGGGAATACTACATTGTATCTTGATAGATAAAGGTAGTAGTAGGTGTTTATGGCTAACCCAATACATCAAGTTGATCGGAGATCATAATAATTCTCTATCCTTATCCCTATATATTTGAGGCCGACGCAGTATGTCTTTTCTTCCATACTTCTAAATTACTAGTCAATTCAGTATTCACGTCCTTTCTTGTCATATCATTTCTTCATACACTTCAACCTTCATTACAAACAGCACACGTAAATCTGTCGATAATACTAGAAAGGGGGTACAAGGTGGGTAGGAAACTTATATTTCTGCGTAGGTACCCCAATAAAGCTAGCTATCACAGATACATCTCGCTAAGTACTCACAAGTAACAAGCCTGTAGCAGTAGGTAGGTAGGTAGGGAACTTTCTCCGCGCGCCGATCACTTGCGCAAGCGCTTATCTAATGATGCAGATGCTTAGTGCCGTTTACTGCTCCACGCTTGTAGATGTGATGTAATTACTAATTATTGAAGTTACTTAGAGTTTGTTGAAGTTGTGCCAGTTACAGAATAGTTAAAAGGGATTCGTCTGTCTTGATATTGACTAAAGGAGAGATGATTATATACAAGGAAAATATGGATGAATTGTGTAAGGAATGACATTAAAGGCAAACGGGGTAATTTAGCGTGACTCCTGACAGAGGAGAATGGATGAAAAAAATGTGGTGCGCCGACTCCAAGAAACAAAGAATAAGCGCTCGAAGATGAAATAAAACATTGAAAAGTTTATGTCTTTAAGAAAAAGTTTAGATTTTAACATAAGAATATACATATCATTGAGATAGGAAGCTATATCAGACGTAAACACAGATTACTGATAATGCCTTTGAAGTGAAAGAGTACTCGTCATATTGACATTGACAAAGCAGAAGAAAATGTTGAGATCACAGTTGAAAATGAGTACATTCAAAGTTCGGAGTATACAATAACGCAATGCGTTAACCCGCATGATTTCGCTGGATTTGGCATAAATTAGCAAGTTGTGCAATTGACATGTCAAATAGAAGGAAAACGTAAGTGCGTTATTTACCGGGGTTGCGGGTTGTTCGAAAGAGATACCGCGGCCCCGGAACGTAAGGGGCAACAGAAGAAACATGGGTGGGTTTTAGTCAGTACAAGTCTGACACTCCCCCCCGCTCCGCCCAGAGCAGGGGAAGTTATTTGATGATTTTCCATCAGCAAAAAAAAGGGTTAGTTACGTTTTTTCCTTTTGAGGGACGCACCTTTAAAACCTCAAATGTTGTTAAAAACTATCACTAGATTTTCCGCGTTCAAGATAACCCAAAAACCTTTTATATTTGAACCTCAAGCCACAAACAAACGGTTAAATAACTCTGCGCATTCCTCCCCAGTTCAAGCAAAGCCACAATAGCGGTTTCGTTTGACAATTAACTGTTATTCAACTTCCGGCAGACGTTACACAAGATTGCGCAAGCGGCGCTTGTTACGAACTAACTTAATCACACGGCGACGCCTCGGGAAATCACATTGTATAAGCGTGTGATATTAATTTAGATAGTGCAAGAATTATTGAAAAATAAAGATAAAATTGCTTGGTAGTTTTAAATACTTCAACTATTCAAAATTAAATTAACAGCAATTTGCTTTGAAACCTTTTGTTTGTATGATTTCATTATTGAAAGCATCATAATTAGGTAAAAATTGTAAAATACGTAAATGATGGATAAAATCATTTTGATGATGGGCAGCTTTCCTCACTTCAAACAACACTTCAAACATATGTCGCATATACTAGCTTTTGCCCGCGGTTTCGCTCGCGTTAAATTCGGGGTAACACAGTTCCCTTTCCTGATTTACAGGTACCTGCTACCTGTAGTTTTTGCCCTTGCGCCTTATAAATTTATTGTAATAGCAATGCTAAGTTTTCCCTTTTATTCCCTCTTTCTCCCTCATATATCAATCTTTTAAAAAAATAGCATATGTCCGTCTCCAGGGTCCCAACTATCTCTGTACCAAAATTCATCAAAATCGGTCTAGCCATTTAGTCGTAAAGATGTAACAAACAAACTCACTTTCGCTTTTATAATATTAGTAAGGATGAGCGCTTAGTGTGTTCAGTGTAAGGTGCACAATGCTTTAAATGTAAAGAAAATAAACATTCCGTTTTCAGTAAAAAAAAATTGCAGGATCCTTTTACCTAAGAAATATAAGAGAACCGTATACTTTCGACTTTAGGAACCCATTCGAGCCGAACGAACTCCGTAAGTACTTAAGTTGCAAATCATTCTCTGTAATACGAATTTACCAACAACTGACAATGAAAACGCGCAGATGTATCAATCAAT
Organism: Ochropleura plecta; assembly: GCA_905475445.1. Classification (NCBI taxonomy): domain Eukaryota; kingdom Metazoa; phylum Arthropoda; class Insecta; order Lepidoptera; family Noctuidae; genus Ochropleura; species Ochropleura plecta. The sequence goes on along the minus strand of FR997738.1, from coordinate 19,986,454 downwards.
TAGCAACCGGTTGCTAAGCCGACCGGTTAGCGATTCCTAAGCAACCAGTCGTAGTTTGTTACTGCAGCTTGCAATGCTACAGGCTTTTGTTCATTTTTTTAAGTTATTGCCTAGCTTAGTGATGTTACCATATTGAAAAGGTTTATTCTGAATGTGAGTACCATGAGGATCATTACTTTTATTTAATTTGTTTGTTTTTCACGATTATCTGGCAGTTTAAGTACTATAAGCGACCTACACTAATGTCCTTTTTTGGTATTGTTCGTCGTGTAGTTGAGCTCCTTGGGTTATGAGTCGAGCTACATGATAACTGACAAATGCTTGCACTGATTGGACAGGTCCACTCAATCTGTGTGGTGCTTTCTTAAAAAGACCATTTCAGACACTAATCTGCATAGTCCTCATGTAAGTTGACCAAGATTTTTGTCTGGACCTTAAAAGAAACCATGACCTCTAATTTGTTTCGGCTGTTTCTTCTTAGAGTAGTCGGGTACGGAACACCGGCCTCATCTAGTTTTTTTAAAAAAGACGTGTAGAAGTGTTTGTGAAAACCTACTTGCAAAATAAATATCATTAATTATGTGAACTGAAACTGTGGAAGGTAGGAATGTGATCTTGTTGTTTGGTATAAAAATTGTGCCTTTCGTTCCATGTAAAATTTGTTAGCTTATTCTAAATCAGAGTGAAAGCGTGCCTCAAAGAGATGTCAACAAAGCAGAGGGGCCCGCCAGGATTGCGAGTTGTTCGAAAGAGAGACCGCGACTCCGGAACATAAAGGGCTAAACAAGGAACATGGGTGGATTTTAGTCAGTTAAAGTCTGACACTCCCTTCCGCTCCGCCCAGAGCGGGAAAAGTTATTTAATAATATCTCATCTGAAAAAAAATAAGAAAGATTCTAAAGAAAAAAGTACGGTAAGAGACGATTTGAGTAACTATTTGAATCTTCGAATAGAATCCTTACTTCCTTAATAATATAAAAGCGGAAGTGAGTTTGTTCGTCACGCCTAAATGGCTAAACCGATTTTGATGAATTTTGGTGCAGAGATAGTTGGGACCCTAGAGACAGGGTAGGCATTTAAAAAAAAGTGATATATGAGGGAGAAAGAGAGAAGAAAAGGGAAAACTTAGCTTTGCAATTGCAATAAATAAGGCGCAAGGGCAAAAACTACAGGTAGCAGGCAGGCCCCTCTTTCCCACTGGGCACACTGGGCACGTGCCCAGGGCCCTGCGATGGCTGGGGCCCCCTAGTCTAGTCCCCACTCCTTTACCAAACGAAAACCGATAACTACTCTACTCTCGTCTGAAAATCAGTCTTAACAAATGCTTACCGACTATGGTCAATTTGTAGAATTGCACTCGCAACTGCAGTGGGGAACGCTTTTTCTCCAAATCAAAACGAATAAAAAAAGAATTAAGAAGTACAATGCTCCAAGAGAGATTAAATAGTCTGTCGGTATTTATAATGTTGATAGAATGTGAATTGCTCAAAAACATAGATTTTGAAGATGAAATTAAGGATTTTGCTCAACTCAAATCTAGAAAGGCACCGCTTCAATCAGCGTAGATACTTATTTATGGACTCATCGTGGACGCTGGTTATTTAGTGTGAATCACATTATATTATCTATTCATTATAATAATATCTAATGTAACTGTAAAGAAATAAAAATAAAGCTAAGTTCTTTGTTTATTTTAAGAAAAGAGTGCTTCATTACTATCGTCATAGGGGGGCCCCATTATCCTAATGTGCCCAGGGCCTCTAATAGGTGAAAGACGGCCCTGGTAGCAGGTACCTGCAAATCAGGAAAGGGGAACTTTGTTACCCCGAATTTAACGCGAGCGAAGCCGAGTGCAATAGCTAGTAGAATAATAATTTATTGTCGTTGTCATCGAGGTTTAAAAATAAACATGATCTGCCCAGCCTTCATGAAGCTGATGTCAATACCCGTATTACACGTGGAGCATCTGTCCTCTACAATCTAATAACCACTGAGTACAATACCCCTTGATAAAAAAAACAACATATTCATACGCTGTAATAGCATGCAATCAAACTGCTCGCAAATCAACAGTAGGTACATCGCAAGCAAAAACAAAAAAAAAAAAAAAAAAAAAAAAAAATGTTTATTTAAAAACAAAACATTAGGATTCTTAATGTCTCTTGAACATTATTTAATGTTTTCGGTTGACCCCACTAAGTCTACATACAAAAGACAGTAAATCAATGCGCATGGCAGGCTGACTTGAGTACGCAGTGAGTTATAACTAATAAATTATTATAAGCTGGCAGAGTCCCACCTGCACACTCGCTCAGGTCGATCTTTAGGTTAAGCAGCGCTTGCCTAAGTTGGTCTGTGGATGGGTGACCACCCGTTACATACTGAGTTTCCTCCGTGCTTCGGAAAGCACGTTAAGCAATTAGTCCCGGTTGTCATTTGTAGATCTTTGACAGTCGTTACAGCTAGTCAGTGTCCCGAAAGTCTGACAACCAGTCTTACCAAGGGGTATCGTATTACCCAGTGCTAACTGGGTTATGGAGGTCAGAGAGGCAGTCGCTCCATGTAAAATACTGGTATTCAGCTGCATCCAGTAAGACTGGAAGCCGACCCCAACATAGTTGGGAAAAGGCTAGGCAGATGATGATGACAGTCCCGCTTACAAAAACACTAAACGATAAAGATACGCTTGACATTTTCGGTCCAAAGAATTTTTCTTAATAACTTTGGGATCAGCTTCATTCTCACCAGCTGAATCAACTCAACCAAGTCTGATCAATGTCCCCTGGTTGTCACAATGTCAGACTTTCGGGTTTCCGACAACACATAACGACTGTCAAAGATTTACAAATGTAATAGCCTTTTAATAGTCCAGTCATTTAAGCATTTTAATCCCCAGTGAGCTGAAAATCGACATACATATCGAGCCGGCTAAAAAAACTGTTTTTCGTGACCTGTTGACCTTTGTAACGATGTTCACATCTTCATAATAACACCATAATAAAGGTAATATAGATGTATACAAAAATTCAGCTCACTAGGATTTTTTCCCCAGATAAAACCTAAAATGACTGCACTGGAAAGCGGGCTTCACAAACAGGCAATCGATCTGTATTTCGTATGCTATTGCGAATATTCTTCTAGTTCATTAAATCCTCCAATCAATGATCAATTTAATATAATCTTTGTCGACATCAAAGTTGGGAAATATTGCTCATTCAACCACAACATTGCCTACAAAGTTAAACACAAACTAACACACGGCAATAACAACCCTGTCACATACCATATAAGGTCGATCACAGATGTATGTATAACTTGGTAAGTAGTACATAGGAAGTAGATAACGGCAGTGTCCGCCGTATTGGTTCATTTTTGATAGGCAGTAGGAAGTTTCTAGTGTTACAATGATTTGTTTAGTTATTAGGTAGATGGGCTATTTCCCAGGTCAATGGCAGTTACAGGAACCGACGTGACGTACTGTTACGTTTGTGAATCCGGGAAACTAAGGTTGGAGTTACTGTCTTTGTTATCTTTGTTAGAAAACAAACATACGATTTAGCAGTATGTATCACTAAGGCCTTATTCGCACGGGAGCTTTTTTAACGCCCGTTAAAAAAGCGTACAAATAGAACAAATGCATTTCCAAGTACATATTCATACGACGGTGCTTTTAAAACGCGACGCTTTTTTATCGAGCAGTGTTGCATTTTGAGCGCTGGACGTTGGGCTCTACAAGGAATAGATCATATGAAACTCCGTATTATTATTCATACGAGCGGTAAAAAAGCGCCAGCCCTTCACTCAGTGCGAAGCGCGCTGGCTCGGCGATCGGACGTGTTTCTTTTGTGTTTACGTTACCGTTATGATGGGGGTTTTGGATCCCGAAGTCCTAATTATAGAGGTGGAGTCTCGTCCACTTCTATATACAAAAGTATTGCCAGAATTTTGTAATAGACATACGAAAATAACTAAAAAACTTATCGGGGTATTGCCTCAATTCTTCGTACAGTGGCACAAACTGTCCTTTTAAGCATCTCAGTTCATTCAGAGGATGAACCCAGAATACCTTTTGCTTTTTTTTTCGTCTTCTAGCAACACAAATCGCTATTGCTAGTACTTTAGCAGAAACCATTTCCACGTCTTACTGAAGCGAGAAACGAAACAAGAGTGATTATATAGCGTTCGTATGAACAATCAAATCGAAAACGTTATTTAAGCGCCAACGCCGAGTTTTAACGCAACGTTTTTTTAAGTCTCGTGCGAATGAGGCTTAATGGACGCTATTGGCGGCGTTAGCTTTTGTTGGTTGGTTGGTTTAAAGATATACCGCAGCCCCAGAACGTAAAGAGCAAAAGAACATGGGTGGGTTTTAGTCAGTAAAAATCTGACACTCTCGAAGTTATGATGATTTCCCATCCGCAAAAAAAGGGTTCCGTTTTTTCCTTTATAGGCGCGGAACCCTTAAAACGACGGAAATTGGAACAATAAGTCTTGCTGTTGAGATCTTGTATCGACAAGCGTCATGTATAAGGACCCGTCGCGTCGGCCGAATCAATTTGATAAGATTAGACAGACAGTTCCCGAGTTCGACAGTCGGACCTCTCAAGTTTGTCTCAAATAAACACAGCATCAGCATAATATTAATCAGTCTTTCAGGCAATGATGATCTGTCAAATAGGAGTCAAATGAGCCCGAATAAAATTATCTCTAGTTTAACCTATATTCTTAAACTTATATCATGTCATAATTTAAGATCAAAGCCCCAAGAAAACCTTATCACAACCCGCAGTTCATTGACCACCACCTCCGCATACCTTCCTGGTACCAACACGCAAGCACGCTACGCACGCAACCAACCACAATATGCTATGTTGTACTAAACGCACGAGTTCTCTGCATAGTGCCCTTGAACATGCGCAAGCGCCAGCCGAGCGTGAGCGCGTTCTGTGTGACCCAGTAACCAATTGTGTGGGCTTTCTGAGACAATAAAAACTACATGTTCACTCAAAACGGAAAATTTATAAAAATAAGATAAATGAAAAGCAACGTCATTATTGACGACACGGTTGGCGCAGTGGCTGAGCAATCGATTGCTGCGCTGCGTGTCGCGGGTTCGATCCCCGCACGGAACAAATATTTGTATGGCCTACAGATAGTTATTCCGGGTCTGGCTATTTGAGATTGAATGTTTATAAACGCGCCGGATACAGGAAAAATTCCGAGTGTGGGGCAAGGTTTTTTAAAAAAAATGTTCGAATTATTTCTTGGGTGCAGGATCGATAAGAAGCCGTTGTTTGAGTATAAACAATGGACATCTTGCAAGCTGATAACGTTGGAAGACACAATGAGGTGGGCAACGCAACAGATTCTAGTAGATAGAAATTTCTCCAGCAAACGTTTGAAACTAGATGTTTATATGAATTCCCCGATATTTCGGCGATATTGCTAACCCCCATGATCAGCGGGTGGGTGTTTATAAGCAGACAAAACAGTCTACCCTCTTTCTATACGTTTTTTTTTTATGCTTGGTACTCTTCGATCACAATGTACATTTTGATCGAAGTTGGTACCGCTACCATTGTCATGCACTCACAGCTCGATTTTCTCGACTAACGAAACTCACTGTGTCTGGTTATTTTTCCGCTTTTTTTCTGTTGCTACACAATTCAGTGGTTCTATTGGGTTTCAGGCTCTTAACAGTTGAACCCCTTCCTTCCGATGATGCTTGACATCAATCATCAAGCAAGTAAGAGAGAGTTTTCCTACATCGTTCTCACATGTATTTATAATCTCAACATGAATGATGTATCCATGGTTTTGTACAATTATGATTTAAAAGAGTGTCCATGGAGTTTCTTGCCCATTCTTCTCCATAGAGATCTACGCTTTGGAATGGGCTACTACAGTACTTTCACAAGTTATTATGTCTTGTGACTGGGACTGCAGCAGCATCTTTTTGTTATTTTCATGACATTCAAAAGTGCCTATAATGGTCTAATTGACCAGGGCGCCGGGCGCCGCGAGACGACTCCCGGCCACCGTAGATGCGGGCCTGTGGACGGTGAGCAATGGGTAGCTCACCGTCCGTAAGTCTATTGACGACAGGCCGTGTCGACGGCGCGTTCGTGTTTCACGCGCGCCTCAAAGAGAGTCAGCAAAACAGAGGGGCTTGCCAGAGCCTCCGCCTGCCGGGGTTGCGGGTTGTTCGAAAGAGATACCGCGGCCCCGGAACGTAAACGGCAACAGAAGGAACATGGGTGGGTTTTAGTCAGTAAAAGTCTGACATGCCCCCCCGCTCCGCCCAGAGTGGGGGAAGTCATTTGATGATTTTCCACCCGAAAAAAAAAAAAGACATCACAGACAACGGTGAAGCAAAACATCGTGAGCAAACCTGGAGTTTATGTAGTTAAAATAAGTCTGAAATTGCCAACCCGTCTTGAGCACGTGGTGGTCATGCGCGTGCCTTCTCTGTATTAGAAGAGGCCTTTCTCCAGCTGTGGGACAATTATAGGCTGGTATCAAATTGGAAGTGGTTGGCTCAGCAGGAAAACGGCGAACCCGAAACAACTATCTGTAGGTCATACAAATATTTGTTCCGTGCCGGAATCGAAGCCGCGACACGCAGCGCAGCAGTCGATCGCTCAGCCACTGCGCTAACCGTGCCGTCCTATAAATATAGGAACATCAATCAATTAAGAGAAACCAACTCTCTCCAGTCCAGTCCAGCCCAGTGTTTCGCTTACCAGTCGTTTTATATATGTAGTTGCGTTCTATCGAGATGACCTAAACATCACTATAATAATATACCTACTATCCGTGTCGAGAACAGAATCGAGTTGTGACGTTGACGGCCAGCTGGCATATTTGGCAAACATTTAGTAATCCCGATAAGGTCAGGTTTCCAAATCTATGTTTGCTGCATATTGTCAATATTTCTCAATAGTTTCTACAAGATGCTGCAGTGTCACTTAGTTATCCACTTGTTGTTCAATGGGGCGTTCTAACTTCAAAGGTCTAGTCAACTCTAACTCGTAAAGATGGCGACACAAGCTGTACTTCTCCATTATTTATTTACTAGCTATTGCCTGCGGCTTCACTCGCGTTAAATTCGGGGTAACACAGTTCCCCTTTTCTAATTTGCAGATACCTGTAGTTTTTGCCCTTGCGCCTTATTGATTGTAATAGCAAAGCTAAGTTTTCTCTTTTCTTCCCTCTTTCGCCCTCATTTCTTACTTTAAAAAAAATAGCCTATATCCGTCTCCAGGGTTCCAACTATCTCTGTACCAAAACAAACCCACTTTCGCATAATATTATAAAAGCGAAAGTGAGTTTTTTTGTTTATTTGTTTGTTTACGTCTTTACGCCTAAATGGCTACACCGACTTTGATGATTTTTAGTACAGAGATAATTGGGAACCTGGAGACGGACACAGGCTATTTTAAAACTACAGGTAGCAGGTACCTGCAAATCAGGAAAGGGGAACTGTGTTACCCCGAATTTAAAACGAGCGACGCCGCGCGCAAAATCTAGTTAGACATAAATGCACAAGACCGGGTAATCCAGTGGTGAACTGGTTACTTTCAAAAGTTTAAAATATATTTTTGTTGAAATAAACAATATACTTTCTATCATTGTTAATGTCTTCTGATCCGTTAACTAGGTTTTATCTATGCCGAATATTCAATGAAAAGAATACAATAAACTTTATAGTTTCGCGGCAATTAATCGATTGTTTTAACTTGCGCGCGCACAGTCTGGTGTAATTGTAGTTTTACGCTTTTTATTAAACTATCGCAACGTTTACCAGTCTAGTTGTCGTTACACACTTTTTAATTTCTTCAACATTCTATTTATATTGCTTTCTTTTTTATTGACTACTAGCTTTTGCCCGCGACTTCGTCCGCTTGGATTAATAGTTCCCGTTCCCGGGGGATTTCCGGGTTGAAAACTATCCTATGTCCTTTCTCGGGTCCCAGACTATATCTGTACCAAATTTCATTGAAATCGGTTCAGTGGTTTAGGCGTGAAGAAGAGACAGACAGGACAGACAGAGTTATTTTCGCATTTATAATATTAGTTTGGATTAGTTTGGATTTTTATTAGTGTTGGTATTGCAACTAACGGCACGGTTTGTGAAGCGGCTGAGCGAGTGTCTCGGGTTAGATTCCCGCACAGAACAAATATTTTTATTGTCTACACACCCACGATACAATGAGAAATTCCTAATGTAAGGCAAAGTGTAAAAATACCCAACAAGTGCGAGTCACACTTTTGAACAATATAACCGCAAAACTAAATTTGTTTTTTACATTATTCTAATGAAAAACAAAGTTACAGCGGTAGTTTGATAAAAAGATCCCATATCTAATAAACTAATTTTATCAAACCATGTTCAACCTACATATTTATTTTTAGTAAATATCTCAACAACCATTTATTTGAGAGAAAATTGTATAAAAAACCTCAATATCGTTTTTAAAGACCTATCGATAGACACTCAGTGCATACTAAGATATTTTTTTTCAACACTCAATTGCATTCATGGACGAGAGGGGAAAGCATCAAATAACTTCCATTAATAACGCTCTGGGCGGAGCGGGACGGAGTGTCAGACTTTTACTGACTAAACCCACCCTTCCTATGTGTTCCGGGGCCGCGGTATCTCTTTCGAACAACCCGCATCCCCTGGCAGGCGGTGGCCCTGGCAGGCCCCTCAGCTTTGCTGACATCTCTTTGAGGCGCGCGTGAAACACTCGCACGCCATCGACACGGCCTGTCGTCACGAGACGGACGGTGAGCTACCCATTGCTCACCGCCCACAGAAAATTAACTTCAAAAGGAAAATTTATTTTTAATACGACTCTGATATCCGATTGATGCAGTCACCGTACATTACACTACCTCAAAATAGGTTTATTGTTCTTACTATTTTATAAAATAGTAGTTTCAAGCATGTCTTCATGATAGAAGATTTCATACGAATTAAGTGAAATAACTTTAACCTCTCAAGGACCGCTATTATTTACGTCAACTATCCGTCAAGCACCGCCGGGCGGGCTCTTATCGTAATCTGATTTTAAGAGTTATCTTAACTACAAATACAGTTTTAAATCGATCGGGCTTTGGTGGCACAAATTTGTGCCAGCGGGGCTCAACGGTTATACTTGTTTACTGGCACGTTTTTGTGCCGCTGGGGCTCTAGAGGTTAAACTGTTTTCAAATCCCCAATTAGGATTACCTAATATTTGTAACAAAACAGTCGTTTGTGACAACAGAACGTGCTGTAGATAGCCGATCACTCGTCATTACCATTCTTCTCAAAAAAAAGGTTTCACAACTAACACTTTATTTGCCTAAATCATCGCATTATGGTAATAGGACCATTATGGTGGTTAATGCCATGGGTTCTGCAATCCTGTGATATTTTGTGGTTAAAATGATGGTTACACCATCGATGGGACGGTTGACACAATGGGCCATTAGTGAGGTCTTATGTGACAAACAAATCAGTTAAATGTGTATAATTTATATTTAAACTAGCTCTTGCCCGCGGCTTCACTCGCGTTAAGTTCGGGGTAACACAGTTCCCCTTTCCTGATTTGCAGGTACCGGCTACCTGTAGTTTTTGCCCTTGCGCCTTTTTTATTGTAATAGCAAAGCTAAGTTTTCCCTTTTCTTCCCTCTTTCTCCCTCATTTCTCACTTTAAAAAAAAAAGTTAGCCTATGTCCGTCTCCAGGGTCCCAACTATCTCTGTACCAAAATTCATCAAAATCGGTTTAGCCATTTAGGCGTGAAGACGTAACAAACAAAAAAACTCACTTTCGCTTTTGTAATACTAGCTTTTGCCCGCGGCTTCGCTCGTGTTAATTTCGGTAGCGCCTTATTGATTTGTAATAGCAACGCTAAGTTTTCCCGTTTTGTCCCTATTTCTCCCTTATATCCCAATCTTTTTTTTAAAAAAATAGCCTATGTCCGTCTCCTGGTTCCCAACTATCTCTGTACCAAAATTCATCAAAATCGGTTTAGCCATTAAAGCGTGAAGAGGTAACAAACAAACTCACTTTAGCTTTTATAATATTAGTAAGGAAGTAAGGATTAGTGCAGGGCAGAGCAGGATAAGTTATTTTAAGATTTCCCATCCGAAAAAAAAACCATGTCATTGTATTTATCTGTAATTGTTGTCTATAGCTACCACAGTACTTTGTATCAGCTAATTAGGGTTCTCTGTAGCCCTATCTACACAAATATTATAAAGAGAAAAGATTTATATATTTGTATGTAACTAATAAAGTCATAAACTACTGGACCAATTTCAGAAATGCATTAGAAAGTTACATTATCACACACAGTACCATAGGCGACACAGGTGAAACCTCGCAGGATTGCTAGCACATGCTTAAACTGACAACGTTTTCCGTTGGCGATAGACAAAAACGAACGCCTATTAATGCCTCTTAGTACCACTGTGACATAGTCCTTTTCAAATCAAATCAAATCATTTATTTCAATTAGACCATTACAGGCACTTTTGAATGTCAAGAAACCAAATGTATCTACAGTCCCGGTCATAAGGCATAATAACTTGTGAAAGTACTGTAGTTGACCATTCCAAAGCGTTGATCTCTATGGAGAAGAATGGGCAAGATACTCCACGGACACTCTTTTAAATTATAATATTTTTACAAAATCGTATTTACATCATTCATGTTGGGATTATACAAATATGTGAGAACGATGTAGAAAGACGTGCACAGTAAGAAGTTTTGCTTCATACATCATCTACATCTTGTCACATCCTGACGCACATAGCTCTCTACCTATACCATAACATCCTCACCTGGTGAACAGCCCAGTATTGGTGAGGCCGTGCTTGGTCTCCCCCGCGCGGATGTACATCTTGCACGCGTCGTGCTGCCGGCAGCAGGTGTCTGTGAAGAAGAACAGCCCCAGGTCGCTGGAGCGCGCCGTGGCGGAGCGCCCGTCTCCGCACCATACTGTGCCTGTGGGTGGGAGATGATGATTAATGACAGGTGACATGCAAAATGTGGTGGTTTTATCATTGAAGATTTGACAAAAAATTTAGAGTAAAATTTATAAACTGTCCGTATTTTTTTACGATTCGTGATGTGCGTTAACATGGGTCACAGGCGCGTTTTGTCGCGTCGCGACAAAGCTGTGCCGCAGACCCTCACACACTGGCGCGGCGCGGCTGGCGTTATTTACTCGATCTTAAGCTATCGAAAAATTCTAACCTATCCCTTTTGATTTCAAATCTTCGTAGAACATTTACTATGAAAACGCATGCTACCGTTCACACAGACGCGGCGACAGTGCCCACTTTATACAAAAATGTTTTAGGCTTCTTTTGTTTTTCTGCCGCAGAGTTGTCGCGGCGTGTCGCAGCCCAAACTTGCTTATCAAATCTAAAATGCAACGTGTCGCGCCGCGCTAGTGTGAACGGTAGCATGCGTTTTCATAGTAATTTTTCTACGGAGATTTGGTCGCCGCTTGCCCCGCCGCACGTGTGTGAAGAAGCCTTTAAAAAAGCATTACTGCCGTCAAAAAATAAAACGAATCGTCCTCATGTGAATGAGCTCTAAAGTCGGAGGTAATGACGGTATAGGTGCAGTATCTGCGGGTTGGTTCAAAATAAGGAACATGGATGGGTTTTAGTGAGTACAAGTCTGACACTCCCTTCTGCTCCGCCAACAGCGGAAAGACTCATTTGATGAACAACAACAACATTGTAAAACTAAATGATTTTAAAAGAGTAACCATGGAGTTTCTTGCCGGTTCTTCTCCATAGGAAACGACAAACCCGAACCGTGCATCTTTTCTCGACGTTTTATTAACTTAAGTGCCCATGTAGGCCTATGTAAAATAAAAATATTTTGATTTTGATTTTGATGATTTTCCACCCAAAAATGGGTAAGATGTAACTGAATGGCGTACATCGACTAGGACATGAATTGTTAGTCGTGCGCTAGCCAGAAAGGTGGTCGACATTGTTGATAGTGCAAACCTGTATGAGGGTGACACGGGATCGTAGAGATAGGCATAGTGTGGGATAAGTGAGGCTGTAGAATATGATAATGATGACAACATGAAGTCATTGTTTACCCTCTGAATACTTTGAAGAGAAACACCGGAACCAACTCCGAAATATTCTCTTTTAAGGTCCAGACATTGTCTTATTTGTCTTAGTCAGATCATGCAGGTTACTGTCTTAGATCCTGGTCAGTGAAAAGAACCACCCAGATTTCAGTAGATCCATCCAGTCAATGCAAACTGGTGTCAGAAATCGTGTATTTAAAAAAGGAGAGAGAACATCAGCATACCTGGATAAATCGCCTGCACCCGATCCTTAAACGAGTCCACGACGGAGTTGGCAACGTTGGCCACGCTGGTGACCCCGGAAGCCAGGCTGGCCACGAACCCGCGATCGGTGTCCAAGGAGCCGATGTCCCGAGCGCCGGCCATCAACTGGCTCAGCGGCTTGCTGATGCCAGAGGAGATGGATTTCAAGAGGCCGCGCCCGAATTGACCTGGGGAAGAAGATAGAAGCTTTATAAATTTGATCTGAAAATTTTGTATCCGAACACAGGCTTCTTTGATTCCAAATAATTGGGATGAGAGTAGGAGAAAAAGGATTGTCCCTTGTCTGAACCCTGAAAGTTTTGCCGCCGGTGTTAAAGATCTTTGCTAACTAGACTACACAAATACACTTTGTTCATTTAAAATCTTAAAAAAACCGTTTTAATGAAATACATGTAACTAGTCGAAAACCTTTAAAGTCACAATCGAGTTTATTGTAAAGGCAAGCGTAAAAAATCTTACGGTAAAGAATGGTTAAGAATCAATCCATTGTGCTTACTTACTATTGTCGTCTACTCAAGGGTCGTGAAGGGGGGCTCTTTACAATAGCTATAACCCTTTTTTAGATAAATCCCAAGAACAGATGTTTTCTCTAACTACAATAACACCCCACATTAAAATTGAGAGTTTTACACAGTAACGACGCCGTGACGCCCCTCCAGCCTCTCCTCAAAGAGGGAGCTTTTCGCCATATTATGGCGACAGTCGCTTCCTCCAAACCACTATGAGAAATCTATAAGCCTTGAGTCTTCTACATTAAATATCTGAATTTCCTTTTTTGTAACATTTAAAAATATAAAAAATAGTAGTCCACCGGTATCGGGAGCAGGGTCAAAGCTACCGGTGGTTAGGGCTCCAGAGACAGGAACCTCCTCACAATTGGGTCATACACAAAACGGGTTATAAAAATATTCGAAATAAAAAGTCGTTGTTTTTTTTTCAAATCAGTCTCATTTATTAGGTAATAATACAAGTAATTAGAAATTAATCAAAAACCAGATCGTTATTCGAATTTCAGCAAGTTATTTAACTTTAATTTTTTTTTACGTCCACAGAAAAGACCCGTTTCCACAGAAGAGAGGTTAAACCTCTCTTAATATTATATAATCACTGTGATATTGACATTTACTTGCCATTTAAACTCGTAATAATTAACAAAAGTTATCCTGTCAAGAATAGGTACTTTGGTAAATACAAACAAAAAAATCTTACCAACAATCTTTTTCTTTGATGATATTAGTAATAAAATGTAATTTTTCAAGGGTCATATTGAAATTATACCATTTATTTTTTAATTTTTGCCTCTTATCTTTATTAATCAAATGTCAAATTAATAAAAAGAACATAAAAATACCTTACAAAAAATGTTTTCATCACTATCATCATTTTCAAAGAACGAAGGTCTTTTTTTTGTTTGGGGTGGGAAATCATCAAATAACTTCCCCCGCCCTGGGCGGAGCGGGGGGTGGTGTCAGACTTGAACTGACTAAAACCCACCCATGCTCCTTCTATTGCCCTTTACGTTCCGGGGCCGCGGTATCTCTTTGGCAAGGAGGAGGCCCTGGCAAGCCCCTCTGCTTTGCTGACATCTTTTTGAGGCGCGCGTGAAACACAAACGTGTAGTCGCCGCGTCGACACGGCCTGTCGTCAATAGACGGACGGACGGTGAGCTACTCATTACTCACCGTCCACAGGCCCGCATCTACGGTGGCCGGGAGTCGTCTCGCGGCGCCCGGCGCCCGGGTCGTCTCCCGCGGCGGCTGGGTTGGTTTAAGGTTCTCTCCCTCAAACGCCCGGCCACCTCCTTTGCTAGCATTACTGCTTCGCAGAGGGAGGTGACCGCTTCCCATTCCCTCTCGCTCCGGACCATGGACTGAACCAGGGCCGGACGCGAGAGATCGCCGGCGCCGATCGCCTCCACGACGGCACGGCGGTGCTCCACCCAAGCTGGGCAGACCACCACTGTGTGCTCCACCGTGTCCTCCGGGCGATCGACACAATGGTGACACCCCGGGCGTTTCCTTCCGCCCGATTATGTGCAGGAACCTCCCAAAACTTCCGTGTCCGCTGAGGACCTGCGTCAGGCGGTAGGTGAGGACGCCATGACGCCTCTCCAGCCACTACGAAGGCCTTGAACAACCTACTGATGAATCTTCCATAGGATCTGAGACACATTCTATATGAATTTGTCTTATTTTAAAATTAGGACAACGAACATGAGTGCCGCTGGTGGCGCATGAAATACAGCTTAATCTTCTGGCGTGCAGTAAATTAGGTTCAGTAGTGTTCCATACAATTTGGTTGGTACCTTTAAACGGACGACATTTATTTGCATCCGCTATTCTCTGTGTTTCAGGAACATGATTATCATCAGCTGGAACAATTTCGATACCTTTTGCAATTGTTAATTGGGTTCTAGACTGACTGGATCGAGGCATTGTACCTGAAACAAACCCAAACATGCTAAGCACCCAACATTTTGCAAAAAATAAAACAAGCTCCTTTTTTGGAAGCCGATACCAATGATGCAGTTTTTAAATCATGCTATCTCAGCCCGCCCGCTTGTTTTACCAACATTGTAGCTTAATTAGCATAGAAAACCATTAAAATGTTATTTTTTGTGGACATGCATCTTTCCAGTGGACATTTATGTTCACACGAAAGATGTCCACAGGAGAGATATTTCAAACTAAAATCAAAGCAGCCATTTTATTTTGAAGGTTAGAAAAACAACAAAAGAAACTTTGAAAATACTCCTCAAATGGCATATCGCCGCAATATTTACTAAAATATAAAATAATAACTTACCAAATTATAACCCAAGCAGGAAAGACGCAATGAACTTTGACAAAAACACTTAATTTTATTTTAAAACTTCGTAAATTAGAAAATGGCACGTAGCTGTACTAACAAGGACTCCAACAACTGGCGGCTATCCAGTGTTGTCAATATAAAAAATATTTGATACATGGTAGCTTTAGTAGAAATTAAAATTTGGTTGATTTTTAGGTCCACCAAAAAGACCTAAATCCGTATAACAGCATGTTTATTGGAAATAAATAAATATATCTTGCGCAATTATTAACAAGTACCTAATAAAAATAATATTCATTATATATCACTTAATGCGACAGTGATGTTTTGATAAAAATGTACAAAATAATTAACTACATCTATCCAATCACTCATACCCCAAATCTGAACAGTCCACACGAAGAGACTTTTGAAACATTTTGTTTTTTTTTTTTAAATAAAGAAATATTATTTCATTCCTTGAAATGTTATGAGCAAACAGAAAAGTAACAATGATTTAACTAAAAAATAAAAGTCTTCAGTTACTGTCGTAAATTTTTGAGTTATTTTATTCGAACACCCAAATGTGTATGACCCAATTGCGGCCGTCTCCAGGAGTACTGCCTTCTGAATCAGGCCCTTCATTCAACTGTTTAAGGAGATCAAGCCGTAACGTCTATCGGCACAATGATAGCCGAGTTCACACTTGACATGTCGATAACCTCGTGTGCCATGTCAATATATATATCTGCATAGTTATTATGTATTCTATTAACTAATAAAGCCAGGGTCAAAGTTATCGAACGCCTTAGGTAGTTGCCTTGATCTTAGTTTAAATTTATGATCGGAATCAAAAAACCTTATCTAATTTAATTGAATCTATCAAAAGATTGTGAAAGAATAACTCAGTATGGCAGTTTGAGATTCGTTCACATTCATCAAAACATGATGCTATAATAAAAAGCAGTTTCATGCTTAACTTTATAACAAATAAAAATTTTTTTGCTAAATAAAAGTGAAAGGAAGTAAAATGAGTTTCCACTTTTTAGGTCTTTTTTGAAAGTTTTTTGAAAGCATTTTTAGTTATGTTGTGATGATATCTCCCACAGTTTTTTATCGAGTATAAATTTTCCATTGTTACTAATAAATAAAAGATATAAGCAGATCAACTAAAGATATAGTAGAAAAATAAATATGTATTAAAGACGAAAACTCATAAACTACCCAAGCAATATATTGTTCTGGGACCACCACAAAAGGTATTCCCCTTCTCAGTATACCCTCTCAAACAAATAATTATGAAAATTAGTCCATAGTTATCGGAGTAAACGGAAAACATAACCTTCTTCTTTTTTTAAGTCGGTTAAAGGGATTTTTTTCAATTTTATAGTATTTCTTATTTATGTCTACTCTTGTCCTGAGGAGGACTGCGATCAGGTCGACAAGGAAACGAGCTGACCTAAAACAAGCCTAGATTAACTCGCCATGTAAATAGATCTAGAGGTTATATGAAACTGTTCCCAAGTTCCAACCGATTCCAAGGGATGTCAAGATGGCCCTTGTTAAATGTTGATGGGGCTTGTCCTTCCAATCTCTTTTCGATTTTATATAAATTTTGTACCAATATATTTGGCAAACGGGAGTAAATCTAACGCAAATTCCACAGAAATATATCAAAAATCGGATGTCAATGTTGAATTCTAATGATGTTTATATGTATGTGTTATGGTATAAAGCAATGGGTTCGCCCTCTATGACAAGGCACTTAGAAATAAAACTGGTGCAATGTGTGTGTACTAGGTACACCGCTGCCAAACGACACGGTTGGCGCAGTGGCTAAGCCGCTAAGCGTTTGACAGCTGCGCTACGTGACGCGGATTCGATCCCCGCACGGAACAAATATTTGCATGGCCTACCGATAGTTTTACCGGGTCTGGTTGTTTGTGTATGTGAGTTTAAATGTTTGTAAACGCACCCGCGATACAGGAGAAATTCCTAGTGTGGGGCAACATTTCTTTAAAAAAACCCCTTAAGGGATACCAGTCGTGTTGTTATGTATAAGTGGTACGTTTTTTTCGCATTTTTAAAAACCTTGCCCCATACTAGGAATATCTCCTGTATTGCGGGTGCGTTTACACAAACAGTTAGACCTAAAACAACTACCTGTAGGTCATACAAATATTTGTTGCATGCGAGGATCAAACCCGCGACACGCAGCGAAGAAGTCAATCGCTCAGCCATTGCATTTAATTTAATTTAATTTAATTTATTTAATGATATTGAATCCATTTTAGTGCTATTGAATCTGTTTTAATGATTTTGAATCTGTTTTTTAATGATATTGAATCTATTTTAATGATATTGCATCTGTTTTTTATGATATTGCATCTGTTTTTATGATATTAATCTGTTTCTTAATTAAATGGAATCTGTTTTAATGTGTTTGTGTATGTCTGTGTATGTTTAACAATGTTATATTAGTTTTCTATGGGTCTATGCCACCCAAAATAAAGTTTATTCATTCATTCATTCATTGCGCCAATGTGTCAATATTACAAAATGGTTTCAGATTGAGAGCACAATTTTTATTTTTATTGAGAGGCTGTTCGTTGCTATGCGGGGCCCATTGTGGCTTGTTTGCATCTTGCAGCGTACTACCTAAACTATACAACTTATTGTTGCTAGTTACAGTATAGGAGAGAGCTAAGATTACTAGTATCTTGTTGGTAGGTCAGGTATCGTTGTGGTTTTGAAACTCCACTTACTTAGGGAGTTTATTATGTTGTTATTGTCGGTGGCAAGCTCGCTATCTCCAAGTTGATATAATATTGAGTTGCAAATGATATTAAAAAAGGAGTTTTAACTGACAATTATTATCATAGTCACTACATAGTATAAAACAAAGTCGCCGTCGCTGTCTGTCTGTTGCTTAAATCTTTAAAACTACGCAATGGATGTTGATGCGGTTTTTTTAATAGGGAAAGTGATTCAAGAGAAAGGTTTATATGTATAATACTTCACGCTATGACTCTTAGGAGGTGAGCAGCGGGTAAAGCCTCTGGGCGGGTCGCTAGTTTTATTTATAAAGAGAAAATGCTCTCAACGAAGAATTAAGACTAACTTGTAATTTTCTTAAATAACCAATCATTAAAATACCCAACGCAACTCACATGTAGGATATAACTAAATGAATGGAGTGACATTCAGTTTTTATTTTTATTTCATACTATCATTATTAAGTTTTAAGACAAATATTGACACATCAAAATGTTAAAACCAAATCCGAATGGACTAATTATTTTACAATAAAAAATGTATGTAACAATAATCTAAAAATACCACGCTGTAACATGACCTCATGGCTCGCCAGTCGTCACGGCCGCCGAGACATAACTTCGAAACCGCACTACTAGATGGCGTTGTACTTATGACGCGCATTCCTACATCGCGGTGTTAAGATTCTCCGCGGCTGAATGACCCTCCTCGGTTCGCCCGTTTCGTATTAAGACCTTACTTCATAGGATCATTTCTATAGTAAGCTCTTCTCGAGACTTTCACACTATGTGAGTCCTCACAAGTCACGTTGATGAGATGTGGCGCGGTTCCCTGAGCGTGAGGCGGGCGGTGGAAGACCTTCCATCAGCCTTCGATGATCGTTCACTTCCCTTCATTGGGGAGCGTGGGGTACTGTCGCTGTCTGAGTGGCTTATTTTTAACCATTATAACACTGAATAATCAATAATCATCGCGATGAGATGAGACGTCCGTCGTTGAATATTCTCGAAAACTTGATTTATTAATAAAAAATACTGTTGTTTAAAGTTAATTAATCTCTAGTAAATGTGTAAAGCAAACCCGACTGCAAAAGTTGAAAAATCTATCCAAACCCGCAGTGCAATCGCTTTGACCAAACTATAGCAAACAAGGCGTTCGAACTTAAGGTAGTCTTTATACCAAGGATGGCCAAACAGTCGATCGCGGCTATTACTCCAGTCGATCGCGACAAGGCAAGCAAAATAAATATGTCTAATAGATAGACAGTTCCGTGCCTGAAAAGGCAATAATGAAACCCTTGTAGGTCACTCTGTAGTCTGTCTGTCAATAACCTTTATATCGGGCACGCATAGAGGTATCGAGAATTTGAAATTAATACAAACAATATTATACTATATAAGCTGTTAAAAAGGCATCCCTCTAAGTCATCGCAATCAAAAGATATTGCTGTTTATGTCGGAAGTTTGACCGGTTTTTAATATAAAAAAAAAACTACATAATGGCATAGATACTGGACAATACTGTTTCATTTTAAATTATAAGAGGGATGCCATTGGTAAATCGCACAGAGTTTTGTTCGTAAAAAAAATTAAAAAAGTGGAAATTTCAAAAAAGTTTTTATTTCAGCTTTTTTTGTGATGGTCTGGTATCTCTTATTTTTTATCGAGTGTTCATTTACCATTGTTACTAAAACATTAGCAGATCATCCATAGAGAAAAATATGTATTATAGACGATAACTCATAAACTACCTAAGCAATATAAATAAAATTTCACTTTGACAGCTTTCTAATAAAAAGAAATATCATAAAAATCGGTTCACCCAGTCAAAAGTTATGAGGTAACAACTTCGATCAAAAATGTACAAACAACAAAAAAAAACATACAGACGCATTCAGAACCTCCTTTTTTTGAAGTCGGTTAAAAACTAGATCTTGGGTGTATTCAACTACTAGACTTCAAATGCGAAAAATATTAATCATTTTACAAATGACTCCGGCTGGATGTTATGCTTTTTTTCGTATGTTTTAAGATCGGAGAAAACAGCTGATGCTATTACGGTTTCGTGTGATGGTGTTGCAACAATCTTTTATATCTAACTCCGTGATCAAAATGACCCCGTATGGGAAAATATAAAAACGTTGCACGTTACGTGTACCCATAAACGCTGTAGTTAATGTTTCTCGCAAGCATTAAGTGGAAATTACATGCCTAATAAACTTCAAAGAATCTTTTTCATATTTTCTGCATAATATGCGAATGCGAATAACCAAATATTCCTTTACAATATTAATACTAATAAATAAACAGTCAAATGACTAGAAATTATAAGCGAAGCATCTACCACATATCTCTTATATTTTTTTAATGCGAAGGTTACCAAATATGTTTATAGAATGGCATATGTCAAACTATTACTCACTAGCTTTTGCGTTAAATTCGGGGTAACATAGTTCCCCTTTTCTGATTTGCAGGTACCTGCTACCTGCAGTTTTGCCCTTGCGCCTTATTTATTGTAATAGCAAAGCTAAGTTTTCCCCTTTCTTCCGTCTTTCTCCCTCATTTCTCACTTTAAAAAAAAAGTTAGCCTATTTCCGTTTCCAGGGTCCCAACTATCTATGTACCAAAATTTATCAAAATCGGTTTAGCCATTAAGGCGTGAAGACGTAACAAACAAACTCACTTTCGCTTTTAAAATATTATATATAGTAAGGATTAACTGTTACTATTCTAAAGAATACTTGATTTATCTTACCAATTCCACCATTCTCCTCCCGGCTCCTAAGCCTCTCGGCTTCCAACATCTCGCTTTGCCTCTGCATCCTTCTGAACAAGTCGACCAACCCTTTAGGCACGACTCGTTCAGCCACTGTCTCCACCACACTGCCAACCACGCTGCCGGCCAGACCGAAGATCACAGACAAAGCATCCGTCTTGGGAGCCGTCGTTGGTACCACATCCTTAGAATCGTAGTAATCTTCTGGAACATCTTCTTGTTCTGTATCAAGTTCTGTGAAGATTGGTACATCTGAATCTGAGTCTTCTCCATCTGTGGTTAAGTCTACTCTGCTTATGTTTTCCCGACTTGGTACTGGAGTAGATTTCTCAAAGTTTACTTCAGTTGCGTTCGTAAAAGGCAATAAAGTGCTTTGGTGTTCGAATGAAATGTCAGTCGTAGTATCGTAAGTTGTAGATGTGTCTACTTCAGTTGTTCCTGTATGTTTACTTGTATATTTCTCAATGATTATTGCTTCTGTTGTGGTTTCATCATCACTGTAATATGTTACAGTATCAACTTCTTGTGTTGATGTTGGTAAAGTAACTGTCTGCTTAATTTCTACTTTGGGCGTTTTTCTTGTAGTTGACAGTGGTATAACTGTCAAATCCGGTTCCTCAGTACTTTCTAATATACTTACAAGAGTATTTTCAGTTGTTGTACTTAACAGTTCTAGAGGTATGACACTATAATCTATGGTTGATGTTGCTTCTAATTTGGTTTCGGTATTATTTCTATCACTATCTACATTTTTATCAAAATCCTTAACTATTGTATATCTATGTGATTTTTTGTTAAATAATTCATTGGAGTTCCATGGGATCATCCCGTGCTTCTTATTGTATTTGAGAGTGTATTCCTCATCAAAATCGATGATGCTGTTGTCCAGGTTGTCCTCTCCATATTTGTTGGGTTTCTGGGTGGAAACGATTGACTTTGAGTAGGAGTATGCTGGAAAACCCAGTAGGAGCACAGCACTGATGATGAAGTGCCTCATTTTCTGTCTTCCACGGTGGTACATTCTTGTTTAGCCATCTGTAACAAAAGAATAAAAGGATTTAGAAAATTTGGTCTACAATTTTCTGCATTTGTTCAGCTTCATTCGTTTTTCATGTCATAATCATGCTTATTAATTAATTTTAAATGTTAAGGCACTTAGCTCACGTATCCTTACTATTGTAATATTATAAAAGCGAAAGTGAGTTTGTTTGTATGTTTGTTTATTACATCTTCACGCCTAAATGGCTAAACCGATTTTGATACACAGATAGTTGAGACCCTGAAGACGGACCAGGCTATATTTTTTTAAAGTGAGATATGAGGGAGAAAGAGGGAAGAAAAGGGAAAACTTAGCTTTGCTATTACAATAACTGCGCATGGGCAAAAGCTAGTATTAAATATTTGTAAACCTAGTACTGGTGAAGCTTGTTGAACTTTGCTTATTATTTGTACCATCCTCGATACCATGTTTTTGACAAATAAATTACTTTGACTTTATCATTTCAGTCCGGATTTACCTACTTCTGATTATAGACATCACTTTCTGTCATGCTTTCCGATTTCATGCTCCTCTCGTCCAAGTGTCTCCTACTGTTCTAACAATATCTTCAACCCAATTTCATGTCGGTCTCAACTGTCTCTAATAAATGATACCATTTAGAAAATGCCAGTCTCAATTAAATTCATGTGATGGAAGTGACATAATATATTACGATTGAATATCGTTATTAAATTATTATAATTAACAAATACAACGATTATGTTTGTCACACAAGGAGTCACTGATACCAAACAAAACCAAAATCGAATACCTAATTATCTAATTGTCATTTCTAATTATCGTAGACTACAATGAGTATATTGTAAGAGAAAAACATAACATTACGACGTCTATTGTGTGGTCTTACATAATGTTCACAGCAGATGCGCACGCGCCTGTCTGCCGTACGTACCTACTGTCGTAACAAAAGCAGAATTAAACAAATACATATTTGTCACCAAAATTATTCGATACATTACATTTTTGTGGCTGCTATTATTTAGCTCGTGGCTAAATAATAGCAGCCGCTCGGGTCGATCTTTAGGTTAAGCCGCGCTTGCCTAGGTTGGTCTGTGGATGGGTGACCACCCGTTACATACCGAGTTTCCTCCGTGCGTCGGAAAGCACGTTAAGCTGTTGGTCCCGGCTGTCAATTGTAGATCTTTGACAGTCGTTACAGGTAGTCAGTGTCTCTAAAGTCTGACAACCAGTCTTATCAAGGGACATCGTATTACCGCATCGCTCCATGTAAAATACTGATATTCAGCTGCATCCGGTAAGACTGGAAGCCGACCCCAACATAGTTGGGAAAACGCTGGCAGATAATGATTACATTTTTGTAGCTTAAAGTTTGTAAGTGTACAAGTATTGTGCTTTCTTTGGTTGCTGAACGGGTTAAGGGTTCTGTACCCAAAAGGTAAAACGGTACCCTATTAATAAGACTCCACTGTCCGTCCGCCTCTCTGTGTTTATCTCATGAACCGTGAAAGTTAAACAGTTTAAATTATCACAGACGATGTATTTCTATTGCCGCTATAACAACAAATACTAACAGACTGGGGTCTCCTATACGACAAAAAAACAAGACAGTAACAGATCTTCAGTCGCTTCATATGTTAACTGCTGTAACTAATTTCTAATCCTGGTTTTTAGAATTTAGTGAAGGTATAAATTTCAATTAACGAATTTACTTTATTATAAACTAGCTTCCGCCCGCGACTTCGTCCGCGTGGCATAGTTACGTTGGGGCTAACGCTAACTTTAACACGCGTTTAAAAAATCTTTCACTCCCCCTTTCTTCCCTCTTTCTCTCCCTTTTCTTATTATTTTTTGTCCTATGTCCATCTCCAGGGTCCCAACTATCTCTGTACCTAAATTAATTAAAATCTGTTGGGACATTTAGGCGTGAAGACGTAACAAACAAACTCACTTTCGCTTTTATAATATTAGTAAGGATACGTAAGTGCCTTTAATTGACGACATGCAGATTCTGCTCGATACCGGACGAGGTCGGTTATGAGTGTATCAACAATAATCTTGTTAATGGAGATTAACAAGATTATTGTTGATACATATTTTAGTAAATTAATATCTCTGCTTAAAACCATAACCTTGTAGGAAGTAATAATTATTATATTAGGTCACCGGAAAAACCAGGTTATTATTTAAGTATTTTATTTTGTTCCGCAATTGAATTCCGCTGAATGACTTTCAATGAAAAAAATTGTTTGATTATTTGTATAGAATTACTACCTACTTATTGATAAGTACTAGAATCTCAAAACTTCTAACTTTGTTTTGTTTATATAGATCAAGAGGCACAAATCCAGTCTTCGTGTCAGCTACTTAGAAATTCCTGATAGGAACGCCAATAAGACTGGCCGACCTGGGGATCGAACTCGATGTAGAAACTTGAACGAGAACGTCTGAACGTCTGTGTTTCAAACTCAAACTTAGGATTTATTCCATTATACCATTACAGACACTTTGGAATGTCAAGAAATAAAAGAATGAAGCTACAGTCCCAGTCACAAGGCATAATAACTTTTGAAAGTACTGTAGTTGCCCATTCCAAAGCGTTGATCTCCATGGAGAAGAATGGGCAAGAAACTCCACGGATTTTTTTTTAAATCATAATATTTTAACAAGATCGTGGTTACATCATTCTCATGTTTCTTTCTCTTCGTATTAATATACATATAAAGGAAAAAATACGTGTGGCACTCGGGGACTGCCGCGGTAAAGCTATTGCATAGCATTTTTTATCAACTTATGCAATAAATAAAAACAATCTAAATAAAATATTTTAAAAGTACTTCCAATGAAAAGAAAGCAAAAAGAAACATTTTTTTATCAACTTAGACAATGAATAAAAAAACTAAATATAATATTTAAAAAGTACTTCCAATGAAAAGAAGTCGCAAAAAGAAAAACAAGACCTTGGGGTTTGATCCAGCGTAATGTCGATTGACTATCCGATTCTCCACCAAACACGCTATTAGAACATTAGAATCGGGATTGAAATAACTGACCGTATTGTGTAAACGACGTTAGACAATGCACGGCCTTCAAGCCACACCTCCGTGCCCGTCGGAGTGGGGAGCGTCAGGTTTTTTTTCGTTACGGAATTTCTGGATTCGGTCCCCGCGCTCAAGGCCCGCGATAGAAGCTATGCAATAGCTTAAAAATAACTGAATCTCTATCTACACGGTACATGTTAGAGAACTAACGCTCATTGTTGGCTAAACAGTTATTACCTAATGTTAGTTTTAACAAATAACCAACAAACGGTATTTTAGTCACGGGCAATAATGTCAACATATATCATGATTATAAATTTTATTGTAATGTTTCAAATTGGTGTTAGTTGGTCAAATTAATTCCAAAACAGTTATAGTGTCGCTTTTAGCATATTACTATTTTTATGAATAATTTATTTGAAAATTTAGGTGAATTATTTTCTGCGGTTCGATGTATTATTTTGTGTTTCTAGATTTTCCTCCTCAAAGCTCAGCTCTTTTGTAAGTACCTAGACTTTTGATGCCGGGGTTGCGGGTTGTTCAAAAGAGATACCGCGGCCCCGGAACATAAAGGGCAAAAGAAGGAACATGGGTGAGTTTTAGTCAGTAAAAGTCTGACCCCCCCCCCCTGCTCCGCTAAGAGCGGGATAAGATGTTTGATTATTTTCCATAAAAAAGGCTTCTTGTAAATTACTAATATTAAGCTGTATCCGGTAAGACTGGAAGCCGAGGAAAGGTTTGAAAGATGATGAATAACATTTAACACGGATGAAGCGAAAGCACTGTCTCATTGGACTAGTAGTGTAAAGTGCAACAACTGAACAGTATGTCCGGGGTTCGATATTTTAAAATGTTAAGTATTGTGTTTTTCCATTTGGAATTTCTCTTTAGCAGCCACGTAATCTGGATGGCAATAGGGTCACCCTCTTGTTACAGTGGACTTTAAACATTATAGTGTACTAGCTTTTGCACTCGAGGAGAGGAGCTCGTGGCTAAATAATAGCAGCCGCTCGGGTCGATCTTTAGGTTAAGCCGCGCTTGCCTAGGTTGGTCTGTGGATGGGTGACCACCCGTTACATACCGAGTTTCCTCCGTGCCTCGGAAAGCACGTTAAGCCGTTGGTCCCGGCTGTCATTTGTAGATCTTTGACAGTCGTTACAGGTAGTCAGTGTTCCAAAAGTCTGACAACCAGTCTTACCAAGGGGTATCGTATTACCCAGTATTAACTGGTTGTGGAGGTCAGATAGGCAGTCGCTCCATGTAAAATACTGATATTCAGCTGCATCCGGTTAGACTGGAAGCCGACCCCAACATAGTTGGGAAAAGGCTAGGCAGATGATGAGTGTACTAGCTTTTGCCCGCGGTTCCTGATTTGCAGGTTCCAGCTACCTGTAGTTTTTGCCCTTGCGCCTTATTTATTGTAATAGCAAAGCTAAGTTTTTCCTTTTCTTCCCTCTTTCTCCCTCCTTACTGAGTTTAAAAAAAAATTGCCTTTGTCCGTCTCCAGGGTCCCAACTATCTCTGTACCAAAATTCATCAAAATCGTTTTAGCCATTTAGGTGTCAAGACGTAACAAACAGAAAACGTGTTGCGCCGACCCCAAATAGAATGGGACAAGGGCAGGAAAATGATGAGTACCTAAGGATGTACCGTGAGGTACACTTTTGCCTAGCCCTTTGATTTGTACAGGCGTGATGTTATGAAACGAAAGGAGTAAGAATCGTAACTGGTGGCGTTCTGTAATGTCTACCTTACTTTTTGCGAAAAGGCTCGAGACTACCATTCACATATACCTATTTACGCAAAAGAAAATAATATAGACGCATTTAGACAGAATTGTGTACAAATGGCACTAGAGCAGCAATAAATTCATTCGACACAAACCAATCACACATATATTAACTTAATCACACACACTAGTTAAGTTTATACGGGTCTTAAATTGTATTAGAAGTATATACAAACCGAGGCGATGTTATAATGGAAATGTATAGGTTGAAGTATTGATGTCTGTACAATGATATTATATGTATTTAAATAGTTATACGGTACCCATGATATCAATACCAGTACCCTTCACTTTTCCATTCACAGGTGCAGTGTTGCAGGTTTCAACCATAGAGTATCAAGCCGAATAGATTCACAATGAATGGAATTCTCTTGTTATTGTTATCTTTCTTGTCTCTCTCTCTTGTTGCCTTTAGAAATAGGTTAAATACATTGAAAATGTAAGGACAAACGTAACGTAACTAAAAAAATAAAACGACTTCTAAAAAAAACCTAAAACCTTCTGAAAGTCGGTGACTTTTGATTGTTTCGTAGACTTTTTTGCTACCGATTTCCGACGGTAAAGTTATTTTTCACTTTTAGTTTTTTTTTTCGGAAGTCTGATTTATTTTTTACAAAAATAAAAAAAATCATTATTTTTAGTTATGATATAATGATATATTACATATTCTCTTTTATCGAGTATTCATTTTCCATTGGTATATTGCTAACAAAAAATACGGTCAAACATAGAACTTCCTCCTTTTTTGAAGTTGGTTAATAATTTGCCGCTCGGGTCGATCTTGAAGTTAAGCCACGCTTGTCTAGGATAGTGCGTGGATGGGTGACCACTAATAACACGCCGAGTTTCCTCCGTCCCTCGGAAAGAAAGTTAAGCTTAACAGCTATAAATCTAACAGCTATAGATCTTTATAAATGATATAATGAAATTAATATAAGTGATATAATCTTTTTTTTATAGATCTTTGACAGTCGTTATAGGTTGTCAGTGGCTCAAAAGTGTGACAACCAGTCTTACCAAGGAGTATTATGATACCCAGTTATTAAATAGGTCGTAGAGGTCAGATAGGCAGTCGCTCCATGTAAAATACTGGTAGTCAGCTGAACCCGGTAAACCTGGAAGCAGTACCTACATAGTCGGGAAAATGCTAGGCAGATGATGCCCGCTTTGATTTAGTTGTTTGCATACATGTTTAGATTGATGTCATTCTAAATAATATACTTACGGTTTAAGATATTTATTTCTCAAAAGAATAACAATTCACTTACAGAGAATAACTTAGTTAAATCGTTGCAAATAAATCATGAAGCAGTAAGCCTAGCTTAAAATAAGAATACTGCGGCATGTTATGGTTTGTCCATGTTTAACTAAAACTTAAAATTATCTTAATCAAAAGTCATTTATTCAAATTAGGCTGATAATCAGCACTTTTTGAACGTCACATTGCAAGAGACAGTCCCACAAAAACGCCCTGCCCTTCGCTTATATTAATGTCTTGGCATAACAAACAAATACGACGTAATGGTTGGCCCAGTGGCTGAGCGATCGACTGCTGCGCTGCGTACCGCGGGTTCGATTCCCGCTCGGAACAAATATTTGTATGATCTGCAGATAGCTGTTTTGGGTCTGGCTCTTTGTGTATGTGAGTTTAAATGTTAGTAAACGCACACACGATACAGGAGAAATTCCTAGTGTGGGGCAACGTTATATAAAGAAGAAAGAAGAAGAAGAATACTTATGTGAATTATTACGCAGTTTTAAGCATGATGATGACTTAGCTCCCTTAGTCTATGATACATAGGTATCAGTAATACAGCACCTACTTAGGGGGCGTCCATAAATTACGTGAGGTGTTTAAGGGGGGGAGGGGGTCGAGTCAAATCTCATCTAATCTTACGTTGGAGAGAGGGTCTCGGCAAATATCACGCAATTTTTTTTCTGATTGAAACAAATATTTTTATTACACTTATAGTTAAACTCTCAGCAATATTGATTACTAGTCGTAAATAAAAGCACGAAGCAAATTTTTTTTTTCTTTTTACAATAACAATCCAACGCGTTTACTTAAGAAACCCACATTTTGAAAAATCTCACGTGAGATTGGGGGATGGGGGAGGGTGTTGAATAAAATCTCACGACATCTCACCAGGGGGGGAGGGAGGGACAGAAAATTCAAAAAAACACCTCACGTAATTTATGGACGCCCCCTTATATGTATAAAGTATATAATTGTATTGAACCAGTTTCTCACGATTCGTAAGGACATCGCTTGGGCAACAACCATTCCTCGAACACCGCTCACTTGCAAGGAAACCCGCTCCACCATATTGTAGGTACTGTGGAACTGTTTGTTTTTGCATAATTGCATATCCTTAGGTACTATAATAAATATTATAAAAGCGAAAGTGAGTTTGTTTGTTTGTTTGTTACCTCTTCACGCTTTAATGGCTAAACAGATTTTGATGAATTTTGGTACAGAGATAGTTGGGAACCAGGAGACGAATATAGGCTATTTTTTTAAAAGTGGGATATGAGGGAGAAAGAGGGAAGACAAGGAAAAACTTAGCGTTGCTATTACAAATCAATAAGGCGCTAGCCCCGAATTTAACGCGAGCGAAGCCGCGGGCAAAAGCTAGTCATAAATAATTTAATATCATATAAATACATGCGTATGTAGGCACGTTTAAATGGCTATTATAAAGATAAGATATTTCTCAATGTTTTTGACATTAAGTTGTGTTAGTTCATTACTTCGACATGCTCCATTTATTCCAATAATAAGAACAACCTGTAACGTAAAGAGTAGTAGAGTAGTATTTTTAAAGAGCAAAGCAATCAAATTTAATAAAAGCACAATCCGATTCCATCTTGGGTTTGTTAACCTTTGCAGGCATATTATTTTGTTTTCCGGTTCGATGCCCAAGTCGGGCAGAGTGTTTAAAGGGTTTTTGTTTCCACTCGATATCTCCACGCGCTCCCGATATAAAGGGTATTTATAGACAGACAGACGGACGGACAATAAAATGATCCTATAAGGGTTCCGATATTTCCATTTGAGGTACGAAACCCTAAAAATATTTTAAAACGTAAACCGCAGAACTATGCACCAACGTGCACTGGCCCAGTATTTTATGAAGCATTGCCTCTCACAGACAGATTCCCAGTGTCCCAGCAGTGGGAATGTAATAACCGCGTTAAGTGGTTAATTCAAGTAGTTAAAGATTCACACTACATTGTGATAAGTAGACAAAATGTGATAAGAAATCTACCTACCCCCATGGAAAAAGGACGTGACTTTATATGTATATGTTGATGGAATCTTATCGGAATAGATTTTCTTCTTATCTTTAGTTATTGTGAATTAAAAACATCAGAATATACACTATGTTTTTATTTTTTTTTAGGAAAGTCCTAAATATAACGAATTTCCTTCTAAATTCTTTGGAATTTGATAGAGGGTGTGTCACAATTGGAATGCTAGTTCTTATCAGATTGTATTTTAAGATTGTCCGGAATAAACGAGCTCTCCCGACCCTTTGCTCAAGCCAGCCCGCGTTGTTAAGCCAGTAAACCCCCAAATAATGGAGCTAAGATCCAGCCTGTCCCTTTGCTGCCCTCCCCCAGCGATAACCTATGTTAAGGCTAGTACCTCACAGGGGGTGCCCTTAGTGTGTAGTCGCTTATTATATAAGTATTTGCCCTTGGCTGGAAGTCTTCACTTAAAGGGTTGACTTGAGAGAAGCAATTCATAAAAATAATATTTAAAAAACAAGGAAGTCATCAAGAACAGATGACACACTTAGCGTTTTATAATAATTATAAAACAATGCGGTTAATTACACAATAATAAAAATATGTTAATGCTAACCGCGTGAACTGGACTGGAAACATTTTTGTTAATGCAATAGTCGAAATGTTATAGTAATTTATAAATAACCTAGACTAGACTTATTAATTTTATTACTAACTTTTGCCCGCGGCTTCCGCTTTTCGCGTTTAATTCGGCATAACACAGTTCCCCTTTCCTGATTTGCAGGTACCTGCTACCTGTAGTTTTTACCCTTGCGCCTTATTAATTGTAATAGCAAAGCTAAGTTTTCCCTTTTCTTCCCTCTTTCTCCCTCATTTTCCATAAAAAATATTAGCCTATGTCCGTCACCAGGGTCCCAACTATCTTTGTACCAAAATTCAATCCAATCGGATTAGCTAATTAGATGTGAAAACGTAACAAACAAACAAACTCACTTTTGCTTTTATAATATTAGTAAGGATTACAAAATAAACTAAAATATGTCCCCGACATCGCCTGCGTGGAGTTTGGTAACCCACGGGTTGGTACAACTAATATAAAAGTGTCCGTACATTTTGAATAAATCCGTTCAGTACTATTACATGAAAGGGTTACACATCCATCCATCCTCACAAACTTATACATTTACAATATAAAAATAAGATGAGTTTAAACACATCATAATCTGCCTAGCCCTTTTCCAACTATGTTTGGGTCAGCTTCCAGTCTAATTGGACGCAGATGAATATAGTATTTTACACTGAGCGACTGGCTATCCAGTTAGTACTGGGTACTAAGGTACCCCTTGGACGGTTACGAAGGCAACTTACCCTATGGTTTAGAACCACACTGTCTAATCGAAGGTGACTGAAACACTTGGCCTATTTAACCCAAGGGTTTTTCCGGTAGTATTCGTAGATAATTATAGAATAGCTACATATGAAAGTTCTTTCTGCGAGTACTACCACGATATCGAATGCGCATGCGCAAGTCCTTTGTATCGTCATCATCAGCCAGCACACCCACTTTTTTATTTCCATAATTCGGAGGCAGTTTCTTCTAGAATTTAAATATTATTCTAAACTTAGGTATTTCTTCACTCTGAGTTACAAAATCATGGTCACTATAATTTAATGCTCAAAATAAAGAAAGATGCATGTTCGTGTATTGGAATGTCAATATTAAAGAAACGCCTTGAAAATTGTTTGATGATTGACGAGTGATTTGTTCAAGCAAATTGTATTTATTATAGAAACCGGTTTGGAGATCTTGACCTGAAAGTATTTGGTGAGATTGTTTATTGTTCAAAAACAATGTTTTGTCTTTATTTTACTTTCGAAGAGTGATTTCAAATTGTAAGTTTAATAGAGAATATTCAATTATTTTTCATGCATTGTCGGGTGCAACCTGATCGATGATTGAACAATTACTTCTCACTAGGGGTCAGACAGCAGATTAAAGGACTTTTCTCATCATCTTCCTGCATTATGATAAATTATGTGGTTCCTCCTGGCCGTTTTCGGTCATGGCGGCCAATCCTAAAGGAGATTAGCCATCGAAGGCACACGTGCATTCTCTGTGCCCTCACTCTCATAGACCGATGGGCCGTCAATCCAACAGGACCGGAGAGTGATCGAGCGTAGGGTCCTTTCCGAAGAACGAGGGAATCATACTGGCAACTTGTTGTGTTTTTTTTTCAGATGAGAATTCATCAAATAACTCCCCCCGGCTTAACCCATCCATGTTAGGTTCTCTCCCTCAAACGTCCAGCCACCTTCTTCGCTAACATAACTGCTTCGCAGAAGCAGGTGACCGCTTCCTATTCGCTCTCGCTCCGGACCAACTGGACCAGGGCCGGACACGAGAGATCGCCTCCATTGGCTCTACGTGAATATAGCGGTGCTCCTCCCAAGCAGGTCAGAGCGCCACAGTGTGCTCCACCGTGTCCTCCGGGTGATCGACACAGTGGTGGCATCCGGGCGTTTCCTCCCGCCCGATTATATGCAGGAACCTCCCGAAGCTTTCGTGTCCGGTGAGGACGTGCGTCAGGCCGTAGGTAAAGTCGCCTTGGCGCCTCTCCAGCCACTCCTCAAAGACGAGACTCATCGCCATTATTGTGGCGTGCCCCGCACGCTTGCGACAGCTCTCTCCATGCCACCATGAAAACGCACAGGAGGTTTGTTCGCAATTTGCCACGGCAGCGGAATTTCCCCCCGGTTGTACTGGTGTGCCTTCGCGCGCCACTCGTACAGGCGCACGAGGACTATCGCCTCCAGAACCCACGGTGAAACTTGCTGTATTGGGGACGGTTTCCATTCTGGCGGATGCAGCTGAATACGAAGTTTTAAAATGGAGCGACTGTCTATCTGACATCCACAACTGGATAGAAAATACGATACCCTTTGGTAAGACTGTTTGCCAAGCAGACATTCAGGACAGTGACAACCTGTAACGACTATCAAAGATCTATGAAAGCAAGCGTCGCTTAACCTTGAATAACATCATCTGAAGTGAAAACTAATATTTGCATATAACACTCAATAAATCACAATTCTCAGTGTTTTGTCTACAGTAGATCTATTGAATAAATATGATGTTTGTCGTCTGCGCCCACAGAGGTGTTGTTTCACAAAGACAAACATTTCAACAGTCGGCCTTGACCTTTAGTATCAGCTCTCGAATCCACCGCATGGTCATGAGACCACACTTATTGTGGTAGATTTGACCACGATTGGTGATTCATTAGTCTATTGTGGCGGATGGTAAGATTTACGTTGTACCTACCTTGTTATATACCTTATATTTTTATAAAATTTTTCCTATTACTTATATAGATTTTTGTTTACCGATTGTTTGTGAATGAGTTGACGTTTGGTTGATAAGTAAGCATTGAGTTACTTGCTGGTTCTCCATAAGAAACGACCAACCCGATCCGAGCACCTATTTCCGACGTTTTATAAATGCCCATGTAGGCCTATTATGTTTTTTTTATTCAAATTATTTTACGTGCGCCGTCACAGCACATTAGCCGTATGAAAAAGTTTTAATACGGAGACGAAAGAGAGCTCGCATAATAATATGCTGATACATAAAATTTCAGTACTATAATAAATGATTTTCAATGTTTTTTGACACAATGGTATGTTATGGTTTAAATTTTTGGTTGAATCCAAACAGGATGCTGGATACAGTGATTATTTTCATTTATTTGAAAAAGTGGTATACCGAAACTCTTTATTCGTAGACAACTTATGGTCTATTCTACGAGTATTTGTTGTAAGAAAAAACCGGCCAGGAGCGAGTCAGACTCACGCACCGAGGATTCCGTACAAAGCTGCAACATAAACGGACATATGTTTTGACTACGTAGTTCTCTGGCGTCGTTTTTTCACAGTACAAAGGGTACTCAAAGCTTGAGTACCTATATACCACATGTTCCCAAGATAAAGCGTCTTGACAGATAAACAGAACCAATGATAACTGAGTGTGAACTTATTGTAATTCTTACGGATTGAATAACATTTTTATTAAATTGTAACTGAATGTTACCAGACTTTAGTTTTGATGGAACAATACATTCTCACAAAGAACTCTACCATTGCTGAATGTGTTGGCACTTTACCTACAGTACCCACAAAAATGTTTTCTAGGATTTACCACACTTAAATAACGTATTCAATTATGTGGGTGCAGTAGCTTGTCTATTAACCTTTGGTCTAGCCATAGCTCATGGAATTGTATGGTCTATGGTCCATGAGTGTGAACGGCCATGATCCCAATATGGGCCAATCATTACGGTTTAGTGAACGGTGCTGATCGCATTATATCGTTGTTTATTCTACATAATATGCAGATACAGAGGATGTCAAATAATAACGTAAATGATGATGATTGATATAATGTTTGTTATAAATGTAGGTAAATGTTTATTTAAAGGATTTTATTACAACAACCTCGGCCAAATTACATCCCACGTTATTTTTTTGGATTCGTCCAGAATCGCCTGCCCTCGCTCGTTAGAAACATTATATAGGTAGTTAGTATTTCACACAGCTTCTGGAAACAAAAGCCTATCGGCATCGAGGGGGCTTCTAGTCATAGTACACTAGCTGTCGCCCGCGGCTTCGCCCGCGTGATATCGAAAAAAAGTATCCCTTGTGTTATTCCAGACCATAATCTACCTCTGTGCCAAATGTCATCAATATCCGTTCAGCCCTTTTGACGTGTATGGATGGATGTATGGATGCAATATGCCATACATCCATCCATTCATCCTCACAAACATTCGCCTTTATAATATTAGTAGGATTACTGCAGCGGCCAGCAAGAGGCGTTGATGGACGAACGTGTTAATGTGGGCCGAGGCACATTCGTAACTCCATCAATGCCTATTTGTGGCTAAGGCTTGTATAATGCTTTTCTGCAATGCAATTTTTCTACCCTACCGACCCTATCGAATTTTTCTCGCCGTAAAAACCATCCTTGGACTTCAACAAATATAAAAAAAAATTGACGGCACAGTTGGCGCAGTGGCTGAGCGATCGACTGCTGCACTGCGTGTCGCGGGTTCGATTCCCGCACGGAACAAATATTTGTATGACCTGCAGATAGTTGTTTCGGGTCTGGCTGTTTGTGAATGTGACTTTGAATGTTTGTAAACGCACCCACGATACAGGAGAAATTCCTAGTGGGGCAACGTTTAATTAAAAAAAAATGAATTGGTAAAATAGGTCCAGGCGTTGTTGAGTTATGCGCTTACCAACACATTTTGCGATTCATTTTTATTTTATAGAAGATAAAATAAGAGTATATCAATCAAACAAGAAAAGGCTAAACAGATTTACACACAATTGTAAATAAAGGTTAACGCTATTATTTAGCAATTATTGCATAGTTTTTTAATGAGATTGTAAGAAATATTTGTAAGTAATGTTTTTTCTAGCACCAAGATATTCTAAAACACTGTATCATCTGCGTCTGGATAAAAATGATCAAAGAGGCGTTGATGCCTAAGAAGAGATTATGGATATTCGATATGGATGCGGAGCCATCATTAGAGATGGCCCATCTCCTGCCATGCTGCATGTGCAACTTTTCTAACTCCTTAAAGGAAGCCACTACTAACTCTGTCGAGGTGGCTTCACTATTTCGTTTATGCATTGCAACATATATAATTTGCCGGGCTTGCGGGTTGTTCGAAAGAGATACCGCGGCCCCGGAACATAAAGGGCAACAGAAGGAACATGGGTGGGTTTTAGTCAGTACAAGTCTGACACCCTCCTCTCCGCCCAGAGCGGGGGAAGTTATTTGATGATTTCCCATCCGCAAAAAAAAAATATAATTTTACATTTTTAATTTTACATTTTTAATTTTAAATATTTCTTAATAAAAACTGAATAAAAATTGAGAAAAAATCATTTAAAAATATAACCAAAAATAGTAGCCCGCCGGTGTCGGAAACAGGTTTCAAGTTACCGGCAGTTAGAGCTCCAGAGAGAGGAACCTCCTAACGATATGAGCCGTATCCAGGAGTACCGCTTTCTGTATCAAATTCTTGATCCAGCTGTCTAACAAAAGCCTACTCAGGTGTTGGTCGATGTTCTTGGCAATTAAGCCATTGGCTGTAACTTAAATTAGTAGCCCATGGTGATATGCGAAACTGCAATTTATAATTGAATTAGTATATTCTGTAGGTACTGCTTTATAAACTGCGACAAAACAGCGGCAGAACAAACATGTAGAAACAGTGGTACACCGTAGCGTGCGAATTGACAATAAATTGTAATGTTTCAACTGTACAGTCATAGACGCCAATATGTACACAATAAGCAACTACAGAAAATTATTCTCTCAGACTGTATTGATTGCAAGTTCATGTGGAACATGGTCATTTGGTATATAATATTATAATCAATCAATCAAATTATTTATTTCGGCCATCGTCCATAATTGGTCAGAATTACAAAATGGTACCCTGTTTTTGCAACCATAGGTTTAAAAAGCAGTGTAGCATCGATAGATAATCAGAAAAAAAATTACAATTCATATTAATAATATTTTTATGATCGTAGGCTATTCCATAACAAAATTGCGAACACACAAAACTACGTTCGAATTCACATTATATTGGCGCATATTGGTGCTGAATTGGTGATGGGGATTCATAGATTAATCTGCCCTGAAGGGTAAATGTGGGGTTGCCCGACAAACGATAGAACACTTGACATCGTGTCTTGCATGTTGTTGTTTACACATCACAGGAGTTGATGGACGCTACTGAAAGCGTCGGGCTGACTCCATTGTCATTGACACGCTAAGATTGGTGCAGTTGACTGTACAGTTGTCAGTCAGCCACAAGAAACTCCACAATAAGATAGAAATCAGTTGGTAGCGCACCGCTTGCGACATAGAAATCTGTAGTGAATTGATTGCAGGAATAATAGAAGTTGGAAGTTAAACACGTTTCATATCTTTGTTTGAAATAGCGGTCAAGTGCGTATAAGTCTTGAAAAAGTAAAAAAAATCAGGGTTTCTTCCTACTCACTGCTAATAATTACCTAATTATTTGATAGTCAAGGATCTTTAATTGATACAAAGAGATTTAAAAGAATTATGGATCAGACATTGGGAATATTTTCAAACAAAAATGTTGGTTCAATAATTTTTCGAATTTTTGTCAAGCGAGCGTGCGACACTAGACAGAACGATTTATTACCAATAAAAATAACAAGTAATGGATTATGATTTTCTTCGTCTTGTCCCGCTCTCTCGTAAATATTTGAATGTCCAGTCGAAATAGATTGAAATTCACAATGAATTTCATGTCTTAAATACGGAGTCCTTAGAAATATATATATATATTTTTTTTTTTTTTAAAAAACGTTGCCCCACACTAGGAATGTCTCCTGTATCGTGGGTGCGTTTACAAACATTTAAACTCACATACACAAACAACCAGACCCGGAACCACTATCTGTAGGCCATACAAATATTTGTTCCGTGCGGGAATCGAACCCGCCACATGCAGTGCAGCAGTCGATCTCTCAACCACTGCGGTGGGAAAAATAATAGGTATTAAAAACTAATTTAGAAAGGGTCCAAGTGAAACATTTATTGAATTAATCCCTGTAGCAGAATTTCCAGAAGTTTTATTATTTATATATATATCTTCTCACATCTACCATTATCTACAGGCTAACCCAATGCGATAAATGAGATTTATTTAATTATAACTTAATTGATACTTATATAATAACTAATATCTGTATCTAATTATAAACAATGCATATCTTGTGAATTCATTCAGAGAACAATAAAATAAATCCGTTTCACATTCATCATCATCACATTCATCATTCATTCATCCGGTAAAGCGTGCGGATATCATTTATATGATACTAGCTTTTGCCTGAGGCTTTGCTCGCGTTAAATTCGGGGTTACGCGGGGTTCCCTTTTCCTGATTTGCAGGTATTTTACGTTGGTAACAAAGAGTGTTTGTTCCGATTTTTAGCTTCCTACCTTGAAAACTGCGAAAACTCCCATATAAAATGTCTTCCTCTTTTCTCACTTTTTTATTAAATAGCCTATGTCCGTCTCCAGGGTCCCAACTATCCTGTACCAAAATTCATCAAAATCGGTTTTGCTATTTAGGCGTAAAGACGGAACAAATTAACTCACATTCGCTTTTATAATATTAGTAAGGATCATGTTAGCAATGGCTATAAAGTATAAATACACACATTGCTGCAGTCTATGGTGATGTTGGTAGCGGTGACACCAACGTTGAACCAAAATTCAAATTCATAACAGAGAAGGGCTCAGAATCAGAACTTACGAATGCCATAACTTTCAAAAGGCTAGCAGTAAAGCCCTTCACTTTGAATCGAGAATGTGATGTACATATATAGCAGTACGGACCTGTACAAGTATGGAGTCGTTTAACAACTTGTCGCCAAGTAATGTAAGAATGTCTGCCCTTCTTTTTTTTGCGGATGGGAAATATTCAAATAACTTCCCCCGCTCTGGGGAGTGTCATCTCTTGCTTTTTATGTTCCGGGGCCGCGGTATCTCTTTCAAACAACTCGCAATCCCGGATGTCCCAAAATCAAAATCGAAATCAAAATATTCTACCTCTTCATTAACACTCACCTATACACCCATTCACCCTACTCACCAACATATTTATGGTAATAAATATGTTGGTGAGTATAAATATGTCAAATAATTATGTCATGTACTTTATTTTTATTTTTTTCTTTTTTTTTCTTTTGTATTACCTTATTTATTGTTTAAAAATATTTTTTCAAAATCATTCCATTCTGTGTCTGGAGAAGGGCGTTGTTAGCTACAGTTAATAGTTTATACTTTTGCGGCTAACATCATTAACTATTTGTACTATACTCTTTTGTTTTTGTTCCGAAATAAACTAAATTATTATTATTTATTTTTATTTCACATAGGCCTACATGGGCACTTATAAAACGTCGAGAAAAGGTGCATAAAAGCTGTGTCTATCCGTCTTGCACTAACGTTATGCGACATCTAAATTAATGCCTAAATATTAAAGTCTCGTTGAAATTGTAAGTCTCTGCGCTGAGTGCGCTTTAATTTAGCTGGATTTAAATCCCAGTGCAAAGTGATATTGGGTTATTTTCATCAGAAATTTCTCAGCAATAACTTCAAAATCTGGATTTGTGTCTGGTTGATGAATACAGGCTTGTCTCTTAATAAATAGCACTTGAACATAACTGGGGTATTGTAACCCACGTACGCCTCTGCCTACCCTATGGGGTTTACAAACGTTATAAATATAACTAGCTTTTGCCTGCGCTTTCCCTCGCGTTAAATTCGGGGTAACACAGTTCCCCTTCCCTTACTTGCAGGTACCTGCTACCTGTAGTTTTTACCTTTGCGCCTTATTGATTGTAATAGCAATACTAAGTTTTTCCTCTTCTTCCCTCTTACTCCCTCATATCCCACTTTTTTTAAATGAAAATTATGACTATGTCCGTCTCCAGGTTCCCAGCTATGTCTGTACCATAATTCATCAAATCGGTTTAGCCATTTAGACGTGAAGACGTAACAAACAAACAAACTCACTTTCGCTTTTATAAAATTAGTAAGGTGTAAGCATCTATAGGGGTAAGTAAAAACAGCCACCAGCCGCAGAAGTCTTAGTATGTTACTCTTGTGAAACAAATTTTATTTTCCACATTCATATGACAGATGAACAGCAATGAATGGCACAGAGCGGCAGTTGACCCAGAATCCGCGCAACTCATGTAATCTTGATCTAAATAATTAACTTAGACTGATTTACGACAACTGCCTGACTACTACACTTGTATCTTTATAACATCACGCCGTTTTTGACCCAAAGTGGGCAGACAGAGGTTGTAGCAGTACCCCCACACTTTGCACAGTTACTTCTGACTATTAAGACTTGGTTTCCATTCCCGAATCAATCTTCAATCAATCTTATGGCGAGCCTAATGCCATCAACCAGCCCTTGATCCAGCCTTCGTTGCTGCTATTGAAAAAATCCTGAAAGAAAAATCCAATAATCGAACCCAGGAATCCATTCTGGGCAGCCGCGCTTGCGACCACTAGACCAACGAGGCAGTCAATATATAGACGCATAGAATACTTTTTGTTATGTTCCTACTCCACAAGAGTTGTGATTGAATATTATATCATCATATATCACACGAACTTTTTCACAAAACAAGAAATTCTGCCTACTTATCTTTAGGACTCTCTAACTGTCTTCAAAGGTGCAAATTAAGTGGTACCTGAACAATCTGAGCACCAACTTGTAGATACTGTCGCAATGTTAGAGGCAATACGCCATTGCTTCATGTGCTTTTAAACAACATTACACAGCTGGTTATAATGTACGAAATACTTGGGCTCGTGGGTATTCCGGTGCCAAAGAGTTGTTGACATGGAATTGTTGAGAATTTGCTTTTAACTTTAACATTGGTCTACCATTTTCTTGGTCCATCATCTATGATGTGGATGTTCGGTGGTAGTGTTGGTCAAATTTTAATGATATTGGTTAAAATTTTACTAGATTTAAACTAGATGGCTTTATCCAACCAATTACTCAGTAAAAAAAAATATTGAAAAAACGCAGATGTTGACACAACTACATTTTCATAATCATCTGCTTAGCCTTTTTCCAACTATGTTGGGGTCGGCTTCCAGTCTTACCGAATGCAGTTGAATACCAGTATTTTACATGGAGCGACTGCCTTTTCTAACCTCCACAATGCAGTTAGTACTAGTTCGGGACACTGACTACCAGTAACGACTGTCAAAGATCTATACGCTCACTTTTACATTAGTGATCATAATAAGGAAGCCAATCAATTAGGTAAGCACTACATCTTGCATACCTAGGCAACCTACCTCTTAAAACTACTATTATAATATATATTCTTATTAAACGTTTTGCTGATTTCACATTAGAGCTAAACAATTGAAACAATGTATACCGGTGACGGAGACGTCGATTGTCAACATTTATTTATTTTCGGGCACCAAATTATTTGATTGACCTATGAAATGCATGCGTGATGATTCTAAATTAGTTTAGTTTTTAATGACGATGACTTAATACAAAACTTAGGTAATAAGAATTAGCATAAGGCGAGCATATTACAGTATGTAATCGTATTAAGGTTAAATAGCCGCCTTTTAAGGCAGTGTAAAAGCATGGATGTTGCGAAAAAAATAACAAAACATGATTCTATAACAGAGAAACTTAAAATCATAAGGTCATTTATATGCAATCGAATAAAAAATACTTTCAACCCAACCCACCTGAGCGCAACCGGCGAAATTTGTAAAAAAAAAACACGACACTTTTTAAAAACTCTCACTCTAGTTTTTTATAAGTCATCTCTCAAACACAAAATAAAAAGCTAAAGCAAATTTAATTTCAAAATAAAAAGTCACTTATTGATTCACGATCATAATAAAAAAATAAAATAGAAAACGAACTAGGCTGAACGTAAACCCGCGTGCGTTTGCCGCCAAAACGCGGTGAAATGTCAGTTGCAGCGCGCGAAAGGTCGCCGGCAATATGGCGGGGGGCGAAATATTGTTCATGTAATTTGTTAAACCGGATAAAATTATGAGACTACGTCGAGTTATATGACGTCTCTCAATTTTATGTAACTTAAGATACGGAACTATGATAGGCAAAATTTTAATTAATGTATGATACTAATTATGTAAGAACGCTTAGGATTAAAAGCTGATAGCGTCATAGACCAACTGCTATTCAGTCAGCAATAACTATGATGGAAAAGCCATTGGATTGACATAATATGCCAACGCGAACTAAATGCTTTGAAAGTGATTGCCACTTGTCTAGGTTGCCAGGTATATTTTACTTGACTAACTTGCAAAAAGTTTGTGAGGATGGATGGATGCATGGATGTTTGTTACTCTTTCACGTCAAAACGGCTGAACGGATCTTGATGAAATTTGGCACAGACGTTGATTAAATGGAAT
Source organism: Ochropleura plecta (assembly GCA_905475445.1). NCBI lineage: Eukaryota > Metazoa > Arthropoda > Insecta > Lepidoptera > Noctuidae > Ochropleura > Ochropleura plecta. Next base: position 19,944,576 of record FR997738.1, on the reverse strand, counting down.
AACACATAGGATACTTTTTTCTCGATCGCCAGCTAGTAATAGATAAAGAGAAAAATCTGTAAGTAAAAAAACTTATAATGCCTCCCAAGAAGTTTTAGTTTTGGATTGTCTTCTTAAAATAGCGTACCTACCTGAAATGTTCAGACAAATTTTCCTAAACATGCCAATCTCATCATATTCCTCAATGATTCCATATGCGGCGACACAAGCTAAATATGTTCTAACCTAACTCACTTAAAGCTGACGAAGGTTGGTCACTGGACTGTGCCGCCTATTGTGTATAAGAGGAAGAGCATTTGTTGATGTAACGCATTAAGAACAGGCGTTCTTAACACAAGTTACATTATGAAAAAAGACTATTTTCGTCTTAGAAGGTCAAACTGATGTTTATCTACGGCCAACCTCTTTGGTAGGTAAACTTTTTAACAAAATGACACTTTCCTTCGTTGAATCCCAAGTTCTCCACTAGATTTTGAGACTAATAAACTACACAGTTTATTTATTTTCGTATTGAAAACAATCAAGAATGGCTTAATAGTATAGCATAGAATACAAGAATGGCTGTCTCATATCATTAGGTTTCCCAGTTGTTTTCAATTAAACTTGCAATATTGGACAGGCAAAATTAAGTTAACACTAGCTGTGCAGCCAGGCAAGACTTGTGTGTTCAAGACGAGGCAGATTTAGCAACGATGAACCTTAAGACACGTATCTTCGTACGATAAATCTTTTACAGTTAATAAGCTGTACGGCTAAGGAATGCCCTGCCCATGTCTGTAAGGAGCGCTCAAACCCTGTCAACTTTTAAAATTCTAGTCAAAAAGCACTACCTCTCTCTTTAAACAACAATATTAAATACTACTCTTCATGATTATTATTTTAAATGTATATGATATGTATTTATATATAGGTATTTGTTTTTAAAATGTAGCTATTAATTTTGAAAAATGTGTACCCACAGACTATCTACAGTACTGTTTCTCTTTCTTTAAATCCATCCAAAGGTTGTCTTTAAAAGATCGCTTTTAGCGATAAAACCGCCCATTGTGTCACCCTATTTATAAGTTGTTTAATGTTATTCTTGTTATTTGTATGGTGTACATAATAAAGAATATTCTATCTATCTTCGCTGCCAAATGCCTCTTATGAACACGATTTTGTAACATCTCTATAAAGACAACACATGGATGAGCGCAATTACATTTATTATCAAGTGTGAAGGGAATGTGTGGCAATGTGCAGAGTGGATCCTTTAGTCCTGATAGTAACGCCAACTGTAAAGTGCGTTGCGAATTTACCGCTAGTCATAAATTATCTATGTCGACAGCACTCACAATATTGTTAACAAGAACCTTCGGCTTTAACAAATTAAAAGTTTTTGTTTTTCAAAAAGACTTTCACAGGACAAGACAGAAAGAAATCCTTACTAATATTATAAAAGCGAAAGTGAGTTTGTTAGTTTGTTTGTTACCTCTTCACGCTTTAATGGCTGAACCGATTTTGATGAATTTTGGTACAGAGATAGTTGGTAGCCCTGGAGACGAACCTAGGTGAGATAAGGGGGAGAAAGAGGAAAGAAAAGGGGAGAGAAAGATATTTTTTTTCGATCATCACGCGGGTTAAAGTTAGCGTTAGCCCAAAGTAACTATGCCACGCGGACGAAGTCGCGGGTGGAAGCTAGTTTATTTATAAATAGGAGCACCAACAGCTATAACGTAGTTAAACAATAAAATTATAAGTAGCACAGAGCCAATTACAGGTCCGAGTAAAAACGAGCAAAACAGACAAAGCAGTAAAATTTTTAGGATCACTAACAAACGCGACAAAAATAATGAAAATTAAATTTAAGGAAACTAAATAAGGTAAAATAAGCATTACGCGCTTTTAAAAAAAGTCTTGGCGTTTAACCGTGTGCGTGTACCCGTGTGGATACCCTTATTTAGAAGAAAAACTGAAAAGATTTGTCAGACCTATCCATACCGGGGTTGCGTGTTGTTCGAAAGAGATACCGCGGCCCCGGAACGTAAAGGGCAATACAAGGAATATGGGTGGGTTTTAGTCATTACAAGTCTGACACTCCGTCCTGCCCAGAGCGGGGGAAGTTATTTGATGATTTCCCACCCCAAAAAAAACACCTATCCATATAATTAAACAAATCTACCATCTAAACAATACAATATTCGTATACATAACTAAACCTCATCACATATATCACGAGCTACAGTTAAGTGAAGCAGTTATTACATAAACTTGCGACAAGGTCGCTCAGATGCACGGATAGATAACATGTTGCGTTAAACCACAGTAATGGCGTTTTATGTGCGTTCCAGTAAATGAGCCGTAACTTTGAACCAACGTAACGTAATTGAACCAAATACATTAAGATGTATTTGGTTCAATAAATCCATAGCAATATTATAAACTAGCTGTTGCCTGAGAAAAAAGTTTCTAAAAAATTTACGTCCCTATTTGGATCGGATTTTGGACTGCACCCTAATCTTGTACATCTGTTATTTGTCAGTAAAGGCCCCGTCAAAATCGATCTAGCGGTATTGAGGATTAGTCGGGAACAAATAAACAGAGCGACGGAATGTAAGTTAACTTTAAACGATTAGCTTCTCAGGAGAGTTTTGTCAACCTTGATTCCGTAAGGAATATTTGGAAGCTAAATTGCTCAGCAATTAGATAATTTTCACCTTCAAGACTTTAAGCAATAATGTCTTTTTCAAATCACCACATAATTACCAGCACAAACACATTAATATCGTACACACAGATCATTTACAAAACCGAGCTTCTCACAAACTATAGAGCATCGTGTCAGGTTCGGCGGTAACCGAATATTTCACCGCATTGTTGGTATAATGACGACCGCAGACCGGCAATGAGACAATTTGTGTAACATGCAGACCTTATGACCTAGCACGTTGGTATACGTGGTTTGAGAAATATTTATAATGCATCTTATTTCAACAGCAGCTGTTATTTGAGGCCTTGAGGTTCCGATATGATACCCTGTGATACACCCTGAGACTCCCGCATGCTTCTTAAACTTGAGGGAAAGAGTTATAAATCAATGGTTAGACCTGTTGTCTTGTATATATCAGAATGACGGACCACAAAAGGTATGAATTAAAGGCATTTGCACGTGGCTTAGATGATAATACTAAGGGGCCGGGGGCGTCCATAAATTACGTGAGGTGTTTTTTTGAATTTTCTGTCCCTCCTCCCCTGGTGAGATGTCGTGAGATTTTATTCAACCCCCTCCCCCATCCTCCAATCTCACGTGAGATTTTTCAAAATGTGGGTTTCTTACGTAAACGCGTTGGATTGTTATTGTAAAAAGAAAAAAAAATTGCTTCGTGCTTTTATTTACGACTAGTTAAGACTAGTAATCAATATTGCTAAGACTTTAATTATAAGTGTAATAAAAATCAACAATCTGGATTAAATGGACCAAAATAGTATATTTTTTTTTTGTTTCAATCAGAAAAAAAATTGCGTGATATTTGCCGAGACACCCCCTCTCTCCAACGTAAGATTAGATGAGATTTGACTCGACCCCCTTCCCCTCTTAAACACCTCACGTAATTTATGGACGCCCCGGGAGATTTTAAGGGAGATTTGTGTTGTTGATGGATGAACGGTGTGAATGATGATATGGCAAGAAAGGAGATGTCTGACGAAATTATGAGTAATTGAGGAGTATGGAAACGGGCACGCCACAATAGTGGCGATAAGTCCCCTCTTTGAGGAGTGGCTGGAGAGGCGTCATGGCGTCCTCACTTACCGCCTGACGCAGGTCCTCACCGGACGCGGAAGTTTCGGGAGGTTCCTGCATATAATCGGGCGGGAGGAAACGCTCGGGGTCGGTCACCATTGTGACGATCGCCCGGAGGACACGGTGGAGCACACAGTGGCGGTCTGCCCAGCTTGGGCGGAGCACCGCCGTGCCCTCGTGGAGGCGATCGGCGGCGGCGATCACTCGCGTCCGGCCCTGGTTCAGGCCATGGTCCGGAGCGAGAGGGAATGGGAAGCGGTCACCACCTTCTGCAAAGCAGTAATGCTAGCAAAGGAGGTGGCCGGGCGTTTGAGGGAGAGAACCTCGAACCAACCCAACCGCCGCGGGAGACGCCCCGGGCGCCGCGAGACGACTCCCCGCCACCGTAGATGCGGGCCTGTGGACGGTGAGCAATGGGTAGCTCACCGTCCGTCCGTCGATTGACGACAGGCCGTGTCGACGGCGCGTTCGTGTTTCACGCGCGCCTCAAGGAGAGTCAGCAAAGCACGGGGGCATGCCAGGGCCTCCGCCTGCCGGGGTTGCGGGTTGTTCGAAAGAGATACCGCGGCCCCGGAACGTAAAGGGCAACAGAAGGAACATAGGTGGGTTTTAGTCAGTAAAAGTCTGACATGCCCCCCCGCTCCGCCCAGAGCGGGGGAAGTCATTTGATGATTTCCTAACTGAAAAAAAGGAGTATTGAAAAAGAAGACATGCTGCGTCGACCTCAAGTAATTTGGGAAGAGGGCAGGAGAATGATGATGACCCTGTGAAACACTGCGTTTCAATAATAGAGATTTTGGGACAGACCTTTATAATGTAATCTTTTTGTAATAAGTTTTACTGACAAAACCTCGTCATTTGTGTTCAGCAAAAATACTGCATAATTTAGTAAGAAAGTGTGACTGATTAGAAATCTTTGCAGAATGATGAAACGTCTAAATAATCTTAAGTCAATGTCGTTCTGGTTTATTGTACTGAGAAGTCTGAGCTGTAAATTAAATAAAAAATGCAACGACAACCCGCAGACCAAATCTTCTTCGTACTGCTCTAATATATTTTTCTGATTAATTTGGTTACGGGATCCAGGACAGATAAATTGTTTCTCCGGGACTTCGTCGAGCTTTATTGTCCCAGTCATTTCCCAGTGGTTACTTCATTCTGGCGCACAGGAGTTACAATGATAAAGATAAAGATAAAAGATACTTTATTTTGCAAATAGGGTGCAGAATGTGGTGGTAAATAAGGAAAACAGGATCAGCCATATGTTAATGGTTTGTAAATAGTGTGGTTGAGACAAAAATACTAACACCAGTCTGGTTATTTGCTAAGTTTAGACTTTTCCCACCTATTTGACTGTCCCAAACTCGTGGGCAAGATTGGTCTACTACCGTTGTTTTCACATCCTGTCACTAACATATGGTCTTACATTGTATTTAGTAGTACGAGTATTAATAATAACAGAGTATACATGAAGCAACTGCTTAGATATAGCTTCTCATCTTACTGTTGTACAGTTAGCGCACCTTATTAATCTGACAGAGGAGACAGGTAGGTCAGATAAGGTCAGGCAGGGCTCTCTGCATTCGTAATCAGAGTAAGAAAAGTCTTAAATTGAAATCATCCTTACTATTCCTTACTAATATTATAAAAGCGAAAGTGAGTTTGTTTGTTTGTTTGTTACCTCTTCACGCTTTAATGGCTACACCGATTTTGATGAATTTTGGTGCAGAAATAGTTGGGAACCAGGAGACGAACATAGGCTAACTTTTATTTTAAAAAAGTGGGATGTGAGGGAGAAAGAGGGAAGAAAAGGGAAAACTTAGCGTTGCTATTACAAATCAATAAGGCGCAAGAGGAACTGTGTTACCCCGAATTTAACGCGAGCGAAGCCGCGGGCAAAAGCTAGTTATTTATATATTATAGTACCCATTTATACATTTTGTTCCAATTTGTCCGTTACCTTTACGAAACATCGCAAAAACAGTATCACTATCAGTGCTAACGGATGTTTCAGAACTGGAGACTGTAGATAAGCCGTCGGACAATTAGACGCGATGAAGTCGGAAGGTCGGGCCGTCGCCAGCAGACCGGAACGGTTGCAACACGATGAGACGGCTCGGAGCACTCACCGCCGGATTATGTATGTGTTTATTATAGATAATGCTCTTCTTAGAGGAGCCGCACGGGTCCATCTTCTAGGTTAAGTAACGTATAGTACATACCTGAAAGCCCTCCGTGGAGGTCAGATAGGTCGGGAACCCGACCCCAACGCAGTTGGGAATAGGCTAGGCAGATAAGACGACGACATATTACACTTATCGACGTAGACTCGGTTTGAGCCGTTCAAAAAAGCTCTAAGTTCATGCAATCAACGATAATACGCTGACTCAGCTAAAGGCGGTCGTTTTAACCGATTTCGATTACATCTGAATACATAGCCAGGTAATTCAAAACCATCAGAACAATGTTAATAATTTATTTAACTAGAAATTATAGTCGAGTAAACGAGTGTATGTACAATTAAAACAAATGAGTACATAAACATAAGTCAATATCACTCTAACTTCACCGCTATTTAACTGCAGAATGTAAACTATTAATTAAATACATCAATAATTTATTAGAACATAACGAACATATAACGTCTTCAATCCCGTAAAGATGTATTTATTATAACAGATACTTAACCTCAAACATTTAGCTTTATTTACGATTCGAGAGTCATAAATTGCTATTTGTTGCATACAATAATATCCTTTCACTAGGACTGCACAAAGTTGAAAATAGCAAGATTAAATTACAAATATTAAAATGGAAAAAAATACAATTATATGAAATTATTTAGTCTCTATATAGATCAAGGATTACACATAATACTTTTGAAACAACCTAGGTAGAGTCGCGATTATTAATATTTATGTACAGGGAAAGCTTGATTTATTAAAACAAAATTAGTCTTCTATTGAAAAAAAAGCAAATGTCAAAATAAATATAAAGGTATAATAGTCACAGGGACACGAGCATTTAAAAAACTTAACAACTGTATTAATAACTTAACACTAAAAACAGCCCTTGCCTGTAAATTCTGTTTAAAATGAACACCAGAAACAGATGCTTAAAACACTATAAAAAGAGAAATATCAAGTAATTTTAAAAGAAATATCAAATTGCCAGCATGTGGCCAGTGAATTATTATATCCAAAATAATACACATTCGTAACAAGTTTCACCAGTCATATCACAGCCTTTTTTCTCTTACATTTTGAACATAATGTAGTCTTCGATTCTTCATAAAGAACGATAGACGTCAAAATAATTAAGAATGATCATTTATATCGTCATTGTGTAGACAAACAACAAACAAAAGACGAAAAAGAGTGGAAAGACTTAAGACTTTCAGAAGGACAATAAGAGATCCAACATCATAATATATCTGTGATCCCCAAAGATTAGGCAGAAAAGCACCTAATAGAAGATTTATTCACCAGTAGATATACACATTACAGTATTGTAAAACAAAAGTTTAAAAACCATCCAATCATACTTGCAACCTGACAAGCTGACAGGTTTCCATAAAACTATAAAATTGGCCGATTTAAATATATTTTCTGACAAAAATCAAATATGCCAATCAGCTATAAAAATAAGCGATAGTCGTCTTAGCTTAGATCGAAATAACAAAACTTACATCTAAAGAAATAAAAAGGGTAACTCAGGATACTCTTATTCTGACTGATAAATTATTACAAAACAGAACATAACATAATACCAACCTGTAATTCCCGAAAGGGCAAGCAGCGATGTGGCTCACTAGCTCATTTCACTAGTAACGTTAAGACCTATATAATTGGGGGGAGCGAAATCAGACATGCACATTCAGGCTGCTACAGAAAATACTACAATTGAATGGAAATGGATTCCTGCATTGTTTTGTGTTCTAACATATTCTACAGTTAAACAACAAATTGAATCATTACGAACTACACGAAATATGACGGAAAGCTGTCCCCTGAGTATCTTTCGTCGACGTTACTATCCCTAGCATCTGCTTCAAATACTTCGCCTCGCTCGGTACCGTAGTCTAGAGAATTTAATAGTTCCATTTGCTTCCGAAACATTATTTCTTCAGCACTTAACTTAGTGGCAGTTTTCTTCTTTTCGGTAACATCATACTTTTCTATTTCTCCATTTCTTTCTCTCGCTTCACTAATTCTGACTCTCTCTCTCACTTCACCTTTTTCTCTAGTTACATCTATTTTAGATAGGGTTTTTGCAGTAACAGTTTTAGCTGTTACAGGAGGTAAACCTACTGTAGAGTTATTGTCTTCCAAATCTACATATCCTTTTTCTGTTTCTTTGCCAAAGTTATCTTCTATCCATTTAAGTTTAGTTATCTTGTCACCGCTGTCACTGTCAAAAGTTTCTAGGTTTTTCATTTTGATTTTAGACTTCTGAGCTTCAACACGATGAGTTTGGATTTCAGTAACTATAGTAGTAGGTAAATCTGATTCTGTCGTAACTGTACTTGTTAAAATGTTTTCTTCATCCATGTCTCCTGCGTATATTTCGATTTTTTTCCCAGCTGCTTCAGTATAATCTTCGGGTTTCTCCAAATTATTATTTTCTACAACAAGTTTCTTATCCACATTCAAATCATTAGAAGTGACAAATTTATTATCAGTTTCTGTATCCATCGTATTTATGAAGGTCGTAGTTTCTAATATACTTTCTGATTCTTCTATTAGTTTACCCTCTCTTTCAAGATGACTAAAGAAAGACATTTCAGTGCTTACATCTGTCTTTTCAGGGTCAGCTTTGCGATCGAATTGTAATTTATCTTCGAATTCTTTCTCATCGTCGACTATGTTTACAAAATCTTTATTTTCATCAAATTTCCTTATATTCACTTCTTGCTTGATTTTACTACTATCTTCACTGGAAGACGTTTTTTCATATTCTGAAGGGTTATCATCTTCATTTTGGGTATCTTCAGGGATAACAGTGTGCGTGGAAGGTGCAGGGGGATTAGGAGTAGTAGTAGTGGTGGTGGTGGTGGTGGTGGTGGTGGTGGCATCCGAAATAATAGCAGGTGTGTATTCTAGCACTTTTTTCTTGATAGGTTTAATATCTGGTGCATTTTTAATAGCGTCTATTAGTAAATCTATTCCGTCATTCACTGAAAAATAATAGGATAGCCTTAATTAGTTTTTCAAAAATTAAAGACAAGAAGACGTTCGAATGTGTTACGACGAATGCTCGAACTTAATAGTGAGAAATAAGAGAAAATAACAAACAAATATTGTTATCATAAAATGTTGTGAAAAACATATTAAGTACCTATATAAAATATTGTTTTCTCAGCTGCTTTGATAAAGCATATTATAACTTTTAGATTCAAAAGTTTTACCTGGTTCGGCGTCCAACGGATGGTTCTGCTTTATTAAATACTCCATCATCATCAAAAGATACTCTATGGCATCGTCCTCTCTGCCGATACCTCTCTTGGTCCTCCCTGTCCCCCGGCCCTTATAGTTCACAGTCTGAGCGAGGTGCTTCAGCTTCCTGAGGTTGTGAATGATATTTCTTGAGATATTCTCTATTGCTACACTATTATTGAAATCCTTAACTTCACTCACCTTCGGTTTCTCATTCATTTTATTTTCAAAATTGTTCAACAGCTCATACATTTGTTTCATAAATTTATTTTGAACTAAATTGTATGTCAAAAGAAGATTTTTCAAACTTTGAAAAGGATCGTCGTTTGGTAAATCTTTGTTCATACTGTAGTTGTTTGTCTTTTTTTTCAAGCGGTTAGTACCTTCTTTTGTAAGTAAATCAGTTATTTCGTTCAGCAATGTTGCAAATTTACTAACTAGCTGTATGAAATCTTCAGTGCATCTTTTTATATATTCTATTTGAGTTTTCTGCGTCGCTGTCAATGTGGCGTTGCCATTTTCAAAACTACCTTTCAGAATGCGACTTAATTTTTGTATATCGTTTCGTATATGCTCCTGTTCCGAGGTATCACTATTGTTATTTGTGGGTAATTCTATCAATTTCAATAAGCCCTTGATAGTTTTCACAGTTTTCAGAATTTTCGCAGTTTCTCTGTTTAATTCAGCAAGTTTCGAATTTAATAGAACTTTGTCTTTTCTGTTTATTTTTAAGCACGGCCCAAAGTTTTCACATAAAGTCTCTATTAGTTGGTGCCTGTTCATTCTGACCGGTGTTTTCTTGCCTTTAAATATTTTGTTGAAAATCCCCTTTAAATATTTTAGAATGCTGAGTTTCCTTTTTCTCTTAGCTCGGTAAGTGGTGCCATTTTTGAGGTGATAGTTGAATATTTTTGTCAAATAACCTTTCAAATCACTCTTGAAATTAGTTGACGTTGATTGAATATTGTTATTGTTGTTAATCTTACAGTCTTCAAACTTACATTTCGAATGATTGAGCAGCTTTACCACGTTATATTTCTTGTAACTCAGCTTTCTTTCAATCTTCTTCCCATGACTCCTGTTTTTATTTTCAATAAGAATAACTTTATCTGTATCTGGCATTAACTTCATGAGACTTTTATGTTTAATATCAGAATCCGAGATTAGTGTATTTTCCCTCAAAATTTTGAAATTATACAATTTTGAATATTTCAATTCATTTTCTTCGGCATTAGTTTCTGTAAAACGAATACTTTTATTTGCTTCATCATTTTTGACTTGCCTTTTTTCTGTAGGTACAATGGGAGTTAGCTGTGGGTGAATGAGGTTAAAGACTGTTTCTGTTTTATTAAACTGTGTCGTTGCTGTATCTTCGATCGGGACATCTATAATTGAGATAGGCGTTCTAGATTCTTCACTGCTGAGAGTATATTTGTAATATGTTTTATCTGGAAGAGTGGCGCTTTCTCCAAGAGCGTATATAACGTTGTTATTATCGGGAACAAACGGATTACTTGAGACTGGTATAACATACAATGGCGTTGTAGTATTTGTTAGCTCTGCCAAATCATCTGAGAAAGAGATAACCAACATCAAACATATTTGCTACTAACATTATATATAGATATTGTGACTAAACGTTATACGAGGGCGTAATCATTGTAGGAGGATGGGAGTACACATGTGTTATGGCTCCTCAAAAAAGGGCCTCATGAACTATATAACACAAGTCATTTGGTGAGTGTTTAATGTAACATAATTATACCTTGGATGGCATCAGTAGATATTCCAGTATTTCCAGACATTGTGACCTCTCGTTTATTCCTGACGTACTTTCTATTGCCAGGTTTCTTTGTAGTCTTCGCTTTGTATACAGGTTTCTTCATAGGTTCCTTTTTTACTTTCATCGGTGGCTTTGGACCTTTCTTAATCTGTCTCTTTTGTACATTTCTCGGATTGTTTTTCGTCTGATTCACTTTTGTTTTGGCTTTCTGATTTTTAACATTGTCAGCATTTCGCTTGGCTATTTCAGACGCGTTTTTCATTTTAGCTGAGACTTGCCTCCTAAGGTTCTGCATAACTTGCTTCATTAAATTATGCGCCAACTTCGCTTCTATACTATTTTTATTAGGTTTTTTTTTTATTTGAATTGGTTTTCGTGCTGCGATGTTCTTTTTGATCATTTTAGATGCGTTTCCTTTGTTGTGTGCAAATTTTCGGTATTTTATCGGAGTTTTTATCTTTCCAGGTTTTTTCGTCACGCGTCCGCCCGGCTTAACAGGTACATTCTTCTTTACGATGCGTGCTGGTTGTGGCGGCTTCTTTTTTCCTCCTCGTTGTACTGGTTTGCCGTGATTGTTTGCCACTTTAGTTTTATAAGTTTTAACTTTGCTTTTGATTGGCTTTGACTTCGGCTTCTTAGATGATTTCTTATCTCTGTTCAATTTTTCTTTTGTCTTCTCCATGAATTGCAGCCATTCATCTGGTACTGGAGGTGGCTTTTTGTTATTGGGTTTTTTCCTTTTCCCTGAAAATGATTTTTGTGAAATTGAAACCATCCAATAAAGTGTCCTATAAGATATCTACGTACACAATTAACTATGAATATGTAACATGGCGCCTTGTTGTAAATAGAGGTCACGTTACTCAAAAGTTTGTTCATATTTCAACCCAGTCATCATCATTATCATCATCACAGCATCTTACCGTCAGGACAGAAGCTAAGGAGGTGGCAGTCCCAACGCCCGTTGGCGTCGCAATCGCACACTGTGCAACCGACACACCAGTCAGCTGTAAACCCATCAAATTCAGATGTAATATATGGTATGATAGATCGATAAAATATTTAGGACCCCGGCGATAATAGCCTTACACTCCATAAGGCTATTATCGCCGGGGTCCTGATTATTTTTTGAATGAGAGTGTCAATTAGAGTGTCAATTATGTAGTAATGTTTAGGTGAAACTGGTACGGACTAATTGCACACAGAGCTACGGCGTAGCAATGTGCTACGAGCGCGTAGCACTTACACATAAGTTTCATACGCACTGACAAATGTCTTGCTGTTCGCGACTACCTTTATAGTTTGACAGTGGCGATGATAATAAATGTTAAGCCAAAATATATGCTAAATACCGTTTATTGAGGTAATTTTTACTAAAACCACGTTTTTCAAATACTATAAGAAGACGTGTTGTTAGATTCTAAACGTTCGCCGCTGAACAGACCAGTGACGTTAATTTAGGTATTTATTTAGATGGTGCTTATTGTAAGTAAAAAAGGGGCAACATCTTGGTCAAAAATTAAAGAAAGAATGTACATTTATTTAAAACAGACTTACATACTCAACATATTCTGCAAGATGCAACAAGAGAAACGTGAATAGAAAAAAAAGTAAGAAAACAAAAATGGCCACACGGCTGCGCAGTTCAGCTAAAAATGCCTGACAAATACTGCCTGACGCTGGTTGTCAAGTAGATCTGGAATACTGAAGAGAAGAGTGTAAAACAGTTTTATAGTTTGTGTCAATTACTGTCTCAAAACGTTATAAAATAAACGCAAAACCTTCAATGCGATTTCTCAAACGATAAAATTAAACAACTTTTCTCCTATGACATCTTGAATTCGCAAAAAAAAATGAACTTTATATATATGACGGCGGGAGCGGGGGCGTAGCGATAGCAGGGTCTTCATCTACGTTTCTTGGTACAGGTTTCATGAGGAATGTGGGTACTCGGGCAAACCAGTTAAACGTTGTTATAATCACTTACAGTCACGTTTATTATTTCAATAATTTACAAAGGTAGCGTAGAATAACGGCTTGTACGGTGAACGTGGCAGTTTCGATCGTATGATCTGAACAGTGCGGTGTCTGCTTTAGCAATCCCAGTCTAAGCTATCAGGATCGACTCTGTCACAGGTTTTGGCGGGAAATTGAAGCGCCAACTGACGGCATTCACTGTACTAGACGATCAACCAATGAGAACTCAGTCACAGTTGACCAACATTATGTAATCAACAGGTAAACCAACATTATGAATAAAACTGAAATGTTGCCGTCTTGAAAATTGCTCGCGACGACATATACATATATAGGAACTGACGCAATCAGCTGATCAACAAGTACGGTAAAACTAAAAACAAAGTAATTCTCCGAAAGTCATAGAACAAAAGTTAATCTTTAGGTTGGTCTGTGGATGGGTGACCACCCGTTACATACCGCGTGTCCTGCGTTTCTCGGAAAGCACATCAATAAGCTGTCATTAGAAGATCTTTGACAGACTTTTGGGACACTGACTGTGTCTTAAAAGTGTGACAACCATTCTTACCGATTGGTATCGTATTACCCAGTACTAACTGGGTTGTGGAGGTCAGATAGACAGTCGCTCCATGTAACATACTGGTATTCAGCTGCATCCGGTAAGACTGGAAGCCGACCCCATCATAGTTGAGAAAAGGCTAAGCAGATGATGATAGGACAAAAGTTGTTCAGTTTCATGGTCTGATACAACACACGAGCAGTCTTGCGTTTATAATATCACACCTTTTGTATAAGTAGGTACTTAAATAATTGTGTTAGTGTTGAATAATGCAAAAGTAAGTGAGATAAACAAACCACCTGGCGGACAATCATCACTGAAGCTCGACTCGTACGGCTTGCACTGCGTCTTTGTGTTCCTGTTGAACACTGGAACGAAATACACAATTAAAATTACACAAAGAGTTTTCACACGTCACGCCTTTACTCACCTAAGATAAAGGCGAGAAGTGTGTGATAAATCACTAGGAAGTGGCGAAGGGTGGGCGTTTTGGGGGACTGTCTTATGACCCTCAAAAAGTGCTGATCATCAGTCTAATTTGAATATATTACTTTTGATTTTGTAACTAAACTATACACAAAAACTAAATACTAAACTAACATCTTCTAATGTATAAAATTCTCGTGTCACAATGTTCGTTCGCATACTCCTCCGAAACGGCTCGAACGTTTCTTATGAAATTTTTTATGCATATTCAGTAAGTCTGAGAATCGGCTACTAACTATCTTTCAAACCCCAAGTGATAAGGGTGATAAGCACCGGGTGAAACCGCTGGGCACAGCTAGAATATTTATAAACAAATAAATACACCCACATTTCAAGAGTTCTGTTTTAAGTTCTATGTAATTGGGAGGAGCATATTGCCATCAAAGCACAAATCCAGACTTCCAGCTGCCACAAAGAATATCCAGTTTGATGGAAATTCAATTTTAAATTCAATTTGGCCATGTGCTCTCCACAAATCCAGACTCAGTGACTCCTACTGAGAAATCTTCTGTAAAATACTCAGTAACACTCTGGCTGAGCTTTGACTCGAACCCAGGACCTAATCCTCTGCAGTGCATTAATGGATGATTGAAATAACTTGATACTCACCATCTCTTGACGCATCGCGAAAGAAGATGTCCGAGAAACCGGGACTGCGCTTTTCCCTGTTAAACAAAAATCTATATTTAACGCAAGGGTGAGACAAAATCTTCTGTGCGGGCGCTAACAAAGAATTCTTTCAGATGGAGAATGTTACTAGGTATGCCAAATCGCTTGAAATGTTGTCTCAGTAAAGCCTGTATGTATACAAACACACTAGGTTTGTTGTAGTAAAAAAAACCTAGTAGTTTTGATTTTATAGGCATTCAAAGTTTCGAAAAATATCGAGCCCGCTAACAGTCACGTGACCGCTTGTGACGTCATTTCACAATGCGCCGCGCGTTGTATTTTTACATTTAGGCACAACACATGGTTTCCTAGTATTTAGATTGGACTTTTTTAAAAGTATTTAGTTATAATTTCAACGGTAAGGGCGCGCGACCATGAGCGGACTGAATGAGCCAGACTGAGCATGTTGTGTGATGACGTCACATCGTAACCGGCAGCCCGCGTCTTGTTTTACTTCTAAATCGGAAACTAATTGACATATATAAGTAATTCTTTCACTAGCATTTTTTTATTTTTGACAGAGAATATGGACTGCTAATAATCAAAATTATCTAACATTCTTCATTACAAGGATTCAATTACAAAGCGCGCTCAAGTCGAAGACGCATACATTACAACTCTACGAGAATACTCTGCTTATGTTAGTGATCATTAAAAAAGTTTAAAAAATATAGAACCAAATTGGTGTTAGAATATTTTTTTCGTTTAAACATTCATGCACATAATTTGTGCAGCAGCAGAGTCGTGCAGGTGATAAGAAAATACATTTTAAAAATTATAACCTTTTCCCAATTCCGTGATAATCAAAACTCTCCTGATTACACTTCCTATTGTCCCTCTTCCAGCAGACAGCAGTGTGTTCCCCCTGACAGAAGCAGAGGTAGCAGGCATCGGGGAACAAAGAGTTCGCAGAAGCCTCCCTCTTGAAGAAGAATCCCACATCGGGGCATGAGTCTACGTGCGAGACTTTGTACTCCGCGTCCTTGCGGGGACGGGCGGGGTGGTCCACGTCGTTGCGGCGAGGGGCCAGGTGCTCCGCGTGTTTGCGGCGAGGGGCGGGGTGCTCCGCATCCTTGCGGGGAGGGGCGGGAACATCTGAATCAGGTTTTTTATCTGGTTTGGATTAATAGGCTATAGATGGAGTGGGTTTGTCAGAAGGTTAGGCGGTTGTAGAAGGTGCTAGCAATTTTTTGGGTTACAAAGCATTACCAAAGCTTGGAATAACATCAAATGCCATAACACAAATTAGGTCAAAATTACATAAAAACTCCCCCAAAACATACGAACAGTCTCGCTTTAGCACTTCTTTTAGAGAACAACCAACAAAAAGCATGGGTGCTGTCCAAGTAGCAGAAGACCTGGCTCAATCAAAAAACTTTAAAAAGTGGAAGGTCAGGTTTTTATCTCGATGTTCCTTTTATCTCCACGTTCCTTCAAAGGTCTTCTACGCTATGAGTTGATGGTTGTGGTTACACAAAACTAGACGCAACTCACTCTAGTTTTAACTGTTATGGGGTTCCGTACCTCAAAGAGAAAAACGGAATCCTTAAAGGTTTACTTTGTTGACCGTCTGTCTGTCAATAAGGTCATGACTTTCAAACATTTTAGATTCTCAACCACAATGCTGTACTTGGATTGCAAGGTTTTGACCGTGCGGCAGCTCTTTGTGCTCCAAATCGTTCTCCGCAAGCATAAAAACTCGGAATTTGATGCGAGTGCCGCTAATAGTCGCCGACCTTATAATGTCTGTACCACACAATTCTCCTATACCGCTACTGCCCATAGAAATTATAATTTTGTCGGAAGCCACTTGTATAACTTGATTAATAAACATTGCAGTATATTCTCTCTCACCACAAAATTATGTAAGGCTAAGGTTTACAACTGGCTCCTGAGTCTGAATTATGAAGAGACAGAGAACTTAATTAAAATTAACAAAAATTAATAATATAATGTAAATCTTTACAAACTCACTCACACACCCCCACACATTCTTCACTAACTCACATACTCTCACGCTTTCCTCACACAACCACACTCATCCACATAAATTGTTTTAATACATATATGGAAAAAATTGAATCGTCCATCATTGAGAACCCTAAGTCTTTTTGGACATATGTAAAAAGCAAAAGAAACTGTGGTACTTTTCCAAAAGTAATGTATTACGGTGATAAGACTGCGAGCACAGGTGATGAGATCAGTAATTTATTTGCATCCTATTTCCATTCCACTTTCCAGGAACCTGATCCTGTGTCTGCCACTTCTGGCGTCACTCGCGTTGAAGACAGTGTATCATGTATTGGCTCGGTGTGTGTGTCTCAATCTCAAGTTTTAAATTTATTAAAGACCTTGGATTTATCCAAATCTGGTGGTCCTGATCGTATACCTCCAGTGTTTATTGTAAATTGCGCCCATAGTCTAGTACTACCGTTATGTATTTTATTCAGACGGTCTATTTCGGAAGGCATTGTTCCAAGAATTTGGAAATCGGCATTTGTCACCCCAGTTTTCAAAAAAGGTAATAAGTCGGATATATCTAATTATAGACCAATATCTAAGATATGTCTGTTCTCTAAAATCCTCGAACGTATTGTATTTAATGACGTATACGCTGCTATGAAATCTAACTTTGGTGATGAACAGCATGGTTTTTTAAGGAAGCGGTCCACTACATCTAACTTAATCTTATCCCATGAGTTTATATCCCAAGCTATGGAACAGTGTGCACAGGTTGACGTTATTTATACTGATTACACTAAATGTTTTGATCGTATTGACCATAGGATGCTATTGGAGAAGTTATTAAAAGCTGGGATACACGGAGATTTGTATCGCTGGTTCTCCTCTTATATTGATAAGAGAACGCAGGCTGTGGTGCTTCAGGGATACACATCTGGATGGAGCTCCGTCCCCTCTGGTGTTCCTCAAGGTTCAATTTTAGGATCTTTATTATTTGCTCTCTTCATTGCTGACGTAAAACACTGTTTTGAAAATAGTTATATTTTACTACTAGCTTTTGCCCGCGGCTTCGCTCGCGTTAAATTCGGGGTAACATAGTTCCCCTTGCGCCTTATTGATTTGTTATAGCAACGATAAGTTTTCCCTTTTCTTCCCTCTTTCTCCCTCACATCCCACTTTTTAAAAAAATAGCCTATGTCCGTCTCCTGGTTCCCAACTATCTCTGTACCAAAATTCATCAAAATCGGCTTAGCCATTAAAGCGTGAAGAGGTAACAAACAATCAAACAAACTCACTTTCGCTTTTATAATATTAGTAAGGATGAGCCTGGTTGTTTATCTTTTTTGTAAATGGGTCTAATACGGACTCATAATGGCAGAGCACGGGTCCACGAGCGACGACGTCCTCACATTTTGGCTAGCGAGGCGCTGTGAGCGCTCGGAGCTAGATTCTGTAGCGCGTGCTTGCGAAATATATTCTTTATTTCTCGAGAGGCGCTGCTCATTTTTAGGGGCAGATTCTTCCGTACGGCGTACTCGAGCGGCTTTTGTCTGTGATGTCTGTGTGTGTATGTCTGCCGGGCAGTGCCGGGACAGTTGAGATTTCCTTTTAGGCATGCTCTCAACAAACTACGCACAGACTTGAAAATAATAATGAACAAAGGGAGAGCGACTCGAACACCGTCCGCCTTTACAAAACAAAACAATCGTAATATCGAATAACTCGTATCGATTATTACGATAGAACTAAGTACGAAACTACGAACATACAAAACAAACGTACAACAAAATTACGATATTTTCGATTATAAGGTATCTATCAACAACAACAACCATAAGAAACGAAACAACCGAAACCAATAAGCAACTGACATGTAATATTTAAAACTCCAACTTATTTTTTTTTTATAATGGCATCTCGCAGTTCGACCTAGGAGGTCGTTTACTGCTTAACCGGTCGATCCCTGTGGATGCCTTGAAGTTAAGGCCTCCAGCCAGGGGCAAAAATCTTATATAATAAGCGACTACACGCTAAGGGCACCCCCTGCGGGGTACGGGCCTCGGCTTAGGTCGTCGCTGGGTGAAAATAGCAAAGGGACAGGCTGGCTGGATCTGAGTTCCATATTTGGGGGATTTTGATTTACTGGCTCAGCGTCGCGGGCTGGCTCTAGCAAAGAGACGGGGGATAATAATTCGAGAGGGTCATCAATCCACGGAAAGTCTTAACACCGCGTTTCAGAAAAATGACGTAATTGCAGAACGCCATCTACGGGCAAATAGGTAAAACGTCTGCACAATGAAAGTTATGCTAGGGGCATTTTGCGTTTTAGTAATTATATATTATCTCCGAAACTGTATGACCAATTGATATACTGTAAATGGCAAATCTTATCTGTATGATGTTCTTGTGATACTGAAATAATTTATTGTCATAAGAATTAATATATTGTTGCTCAAATAATCAACCAAACGTAAGAATGCCGAAAATATTTTTTTTAATGCAATAAAAGAAGTATAAAAGATAAAATATAAAAAATAGAGATATGGTATCACGGACTTTTTTGTAGAAATAATTAAGACGAACCAGGTAGCCATACATTGTTTTTAAGTTTAAGCAACTGTTTAGGCAGCGCACGCAAATAATTCTGTTTTATGAGGTATTTTTTTCCGACTTGCTAGACAAAAGTTGTGATAGCTCGGTTAATATACATGTTATAGAAACAATTTATAGCCTATAGCACTCAGGAATAATGTAGCTTTCTGCCAGTTAAAAAAAAATTAGGATTGGATTATGAGTTCCAGAGATTACCCCCTACATACAAATTTACAAACTTACAAACATACAAACTTACAAATTTTACCTCTTTATAATATTAGTATAGACGAAAATATTTTTTTTAATGCAATAAAAGAAGTATAAAAGATAAAATATAAAAAATAGAGATATGGTATCACGGACTTTTTTGTAGAAATAATTAAGACGAACCAGGTAGCCATACATTGTTTTTAAGTTTAAGCAACTGTTTAGGCAGCGCACGCAAATAATTCTGTTTTATGAGGTATTTTTTTCCGACTTGCTAGACAAAAGTTGTGATAGCTCGGTTAATATACATGTTATAGAAACAATTTATAGCCTATAGCACTCAGGAATAATGTAGCTTTCTGCCAGTTAAAAAAAAATTAGGATTGGATTATGAGTTCCAGAGATTACCCCCTACATACAAATTTACAAACTTACAAACATACAAACTTACAAATTTTACCTCTTTATAATATTAGTATAGATATGCTGACGACATGAAAATTCATAAAATTATTAGAAACATTTCTGATGCACATCTATTGCAGGCCGATTTGAATAGGTTTGAAGAATACTGTAGACTTAACAGGCTTGAATTAAATGTTTCAAAATGTTTTCACATGTCTTTCACACGTCAAAAGTCTATAATTGATTCCACATACAAACTTTATAATAGTAATATAGGAAAAGTTAAAAGTATTAGGGATCTTGGTGTTGTTCAAGATAGTAAACTACTTTTCGATCAGCATATTGATTATATAGTGAATAGGGCGTCAAAAGCTCTTGGTTTTATAATGAGAACCACAGCCTGTTTCAGATCACTAAAACCGATCAAGGTCTTATATTGTTCGTTCGTACGCAGTCACCTAGAATATGCGTCACAGGTCTGGAACCCTCAATATGGGATATATAAGTCTCGTATTGAGGGCATCCAAAAAAAGTTCCTTAGGTTTCTTGATTATAGAGCAAAACAAGTATCTGATAACTACACTCACCGATGCAAAAGATACCATTTTCTACCGCTTGACCTGAGGCGTGATATCAATGATGTGTGCTACTTGATTAATGTTGCTAATGGTACAATTGACTGTCCTGAACTTGTCTCAAAATTATCTTTACGTACTAATCAGATGGGGTTACGACAGCGACCACTTCTGCATGTACCTAGTGCAAACACTAATTATAGGCGTAATGCATTTTTTCTGAGAGCCAGTCGCAGTTTTAACGAGATTTCATGTGAACCGGGCATTGACTTCTTTTGCACCAAAGCGGGCACAGTTAGGAAGTACTTGGCAAAGCCATTTTTTGAGCAACCAGCACCTTCTTGGCACTAGAAACTTTAATATTATTGTTTGTTGTAGTTACTAAATACCTACCAATTGTGGGACCAAATTTAGTTCATTTTTTTCATAATTATTAATTTTTTTGGTAATTATAGCTACCTACTCGTGGAAGCTTGTAATTAGCAATTTAGTTATCTATAATTGTCATAAGGTTGCTATTAGTCTGTAAGCTTTCCCAAAATGTGAAAAAAAAAAAAAAAAAAAAAAAAATAAACGCCATACTGAGGCTTTTTCTTTGTTTCTGTTGTATTTTTTAAATCTTTTTTTGTTTTTTATTTTGTGTATATTTAATTTAATGTGTTTTAACTTAATGTGTTTCATTAAAACCACGTCTCAATTTTATTTAAATTGAAAGGAACTCTGTAGGTAAAACATGAGAGAGCACTGGTACCCATAACACAAGTTAAATCTTACCTTGGGTGCCAGGGTTCATTTCACTACTTACCAATATGATGTATGTTAAAATTTTAAAGACATTGTTAGTTTGTAAGTGGTTTTGTACAAATCTCTTTCTGGCAATATTTTTTTTTATACACTTTATGTAGGAAACGCGAGGAGACACCCAGTTGAAATTAAACCCATGTATATTAAGATACTTGCGTTATGTAGATCGCCATTGAAATCCTAGTGTAACATTATGGCTAGTAGTGGTGTTAGTTTTTATTAATGTTGTAGATAATATGCCTTGGATTATATGAAACTACTACGTGATTTATGTGGTTCCCCCTAGGTCATATCCTTACTAATGTTAAAAGCGAAAATGAGTTCGTATGTTTGTTACGTCTTCACGCCTAAATGGCTAAACCGATTTTGATGAATTTTGGTACAGGGGTAGTTGGGACCCTAGAGATGGACATAGGCTTTTTATTTAAGTGAGTTATGATGGAAAAAGAGGGAAGAAAAGGAAAAACTTAGCTTTGCTATTACAATAAATAAGGCGCAAGGGCAAAAACTACAGGTAGCAGGTACCTGCAAATCATGAAAGGGGAACTGTGTTACCCCGAATTTAACGTTAATTATAAAGCAGCAATAGGACCTTCGTAAGCAAGGTACAACTATTACAGAAAAACAATAAAAAGTGCCACTAACACACTTCTGTTCACAAACTTGAACAGTTGTCTTCAAAAGATCGTTTTTGCTGTTTCGACGGCGCGTTAGTGTTCCACGCGTACCTCAGAGATGTCAGTAAAGCAGAGGGGCCTGCCAGGACCACCGCCACAGGTTGTTCGAAAGAGATACCGCTGCCCCCCCCGGAACATGAAGGGCAAAAGACGGAACATGGGTGGGTTTTAGTCGGTAAAGGTCTAACACTCCCCCCCACTCTACCCGGAGCGGAGTAAGTTATTCGATGATTTCCTAATCCGAAACCATTGTATCACCCTAAGTCAAATATCCACCATTGTTGAACAATTATTGCACAACAAACATTAGCATTATAAGTGTGGCAGTAATTACATATCTGCTAAAACAGCGTGTCAAGTTGCGCGATTGTTGCTTCAAACAAAATATTCAACAGGTTTGACAATTGCTAACAAAACATGATAATGAGTAATAGGCATGTCTACTTATACATATAACCTATATGTAAGTCATACCTACATCATCAAATTACTACTTTTAAAGATTCCGTAACTCAAAAGTTTTGGATCACTTTGCTGTCTGTCTGTAAAGACCGGGAATTTATCTCGGAAAAACGAGGTATCGAATAGGGGATATTACTGCAAAATTCTGGCGCAAGGGCGCAGCACTTTTCACTTTTTATAATATAAGTACCGGTGTGCCGCAAGGATCGATACTAGGTCCCATATTGTTTATTTTGTTTACAAATGATTTAATAAATTACATAAATAAAATTCTACCCGACATACAACTTGTGGTTTTTGCGGATGACACGAATGCCATTATTGGGGCAAATGATACAAAAGAACTTGCTGATAAAGTTAATGCCGCTATATCTCACCTGTATTCATGGTTTACTGTAAATAAGTTAAAAATTAATATTGCAAAGACCAAGGTAATTTTATTTAAAACAACTGCCCGAAATAAAGACACTATGACAATACTACTAAATGATGGCAATATTGAACTCGTGAGAGAAATGAAATTCCTGGGAATACACATAGATGACTCATTAAACTGGAAAAAAGAAACTAGCCGCTATTGATGCATCTATATCATCCGCGTGTTATGCTTTAAGAACCCTTAGAGACGAAATTGATATTAGGCACTTAAAAATCGTATACCACGCACTCGTTGAATCGAAATTAAGATACAGTATACAATTCTGGGGGAACAGCTATAATTATAATTGTCAACGAGCTTTTGTCCTTCAGAAAAGAGCTATACGTACCATTGTCCGTATCTCACAAAGAGAGAGTTGTCGTCCGCATTTCATAGATTTAAAGATCCTTACAGTTCCCAGTCTCTACGTTCTAGTCCTTCTAACTAATTTAAAAAAATACATACACGAATATGAGACGAATGAGGAAAGACTAGTCAGGGAGAGCACACGTAGGAAAGACTTGAGAAATAAGATAAGTCCTCATTTTAACATTGTGAAACATAGTTCACAATATCAAGCAGTGCAATTATACAATAGGTTACCACTACAATTAAAAAGCTTAATCTATACGTCTTCATTTAAAACAAAGCTTCAAGCATTCCTACTGGATAAATGTCTCTACTCCGTTCACGACATGTAATAATGAGGAATATAAATACGAAAAAGTGAATTTAATTTTAAAATGACATATTTGTATTAAGCTGACATGAATTCCATAACAATTTTATTTATTAAATTAATTGTATTTTTGTATTTTTTTATCATGATTTAAAATTGTATTTAATGTGTGATTATAATTTTTGTTGTTAATGTTTAGTTTTGAACTTATGATTGTGTTTTTTTCTTTTATGCTATTATTATTACTTTTAAATTATGTTTGTGATTTCAAATACAATGTAAATTGTTTGTGAATAAAATTGAATTGAATTGAATTGAATTGAATTGAATTGAATTGAATTGAATTGAATTGCACTAGCGTAAGCAGTAAAAAGTTTTTTGCCGAGACGTAAATGACCGTAGGACGCCATAATATATATAATTAAAGTACAGATAGGTAAGTTATACCAAAATAATTAACACTTTGACATATTTTCACAGAATATCTGGATACGCGATTGCGCACATGACGGTTTGTTTACTGCATGTGCTAGTGGCGCCCTCTGCGCCGAGGTTTGCGTAATATTCCCTATTGAAATTCCATTCGCAGTTATTATGCCTGTGACTCCTGTGACTAGACTTTAGGTAGCTCTACTAATATGAATAAGTGCTCATCACGGATCTATTTAATTTTTGGAACTAAGTTTCTTATAGCGCGTTGCGAAAGGGGGCTAGACGAATAAAATTAAGACCAAAAGTTGTAACGACACTTTTTGCTTAAGACCAAAGTTGTAACGGCACTTTTTGCTATAGTTGTAAGCCGGTGTGCGCGTATTTCTCTGTCTGTCTCTCTGTCTCTCTCATAGAATGCAAGCCAGTTATTTTCGTTTCGTCTTTCTATTTCGCATATAACTGTGTGGTGTCGCGACGATTATTTTTGTTTAGTGTATACAAGTTTTTTGTACATAATAAATAATAACTTCGTTCCATCCAGATGTCCCTTGACACCACTCAAGTTAAATGCTTTTAATTTAAAGGCACGACTATCGGCACAATGACTGTTGAACTCACGTCCCACAAGTCGACAACATCCTGAGCTAAATACTTGAATTGCTTATCTTTCTCTGCTTTCATGAGATTCTCGTGATGCGGGACCAACAACACGCGACGCTACAATATATCACACACAATGTCAGCCATTTGAGAACAATAGATCCGTCAGTGACGATAGATCGATGGCAATAAAACGAGATGTTATCATCTTCGAGAACTAGGTCGGGCACGTACTCATTATTTAGCACTTCTGGTTACACTAGGTCACCCTTCAAAGCAAGTTGCTGGTCTACAATCAATATTATTAAGAGGAGACAATCATGTTATGTTTTGAAATATTATGTATTATACTAGACAGTAATTTAATCTGGCGCGTCGTTATCGTATTTACAAGTTTTCAAGAGATCCTTTGCGAACTATGCATTTTGCATCATAATAAGTTTCTCTACGCAAAAAGTATTACCTAGAAACCTTTTTTTTTCTGGGTAAAAAATCACGGTTAACGATAAAACTCAATGTTACATACTCAAAACATTTCAGTTATGGGATACTAGTTTCCGCCTGCGACTTCATCCGCGTGGCATTGTTACTTTAGCCTGCGTGATGATCGAAAAAAAAAAAACTCCGCTTTTCTTCCCTCTTTCTCCCCTTTTCTAGCCTATGTCCATCTCCAGGGTCCCAACAATCCCTGTACCAAAATTCATCAAAATCTGTTTAGCCATTTAGGCGTAAAGACGTAGGTAACAAATAAACAAACTCACTTTCACTTTTATAATATTAGTAAGAATAAACTATAACAGAGTGAACAACACAATAACGGGAACACGTGTCTTTTGGCTTTTATAGCGGATGGGAAATTTTCAAATAACTTCGCCCGCTCTGGGCTAAGCGGGGGGAGTGTCAGATTTTTGCTGACTAAAACCCACCCATGTTCTTTCTATTGTCCTTTATCTTCCGGGGCCGCGGTATCTCTTTCGAACAACCCGCAACCCCGGCAGGTGGTGGACCTGCCAGGCCTCTCTGCTTTGCTGATATCTCTTTGAGGCGCTCGTGAAACACGAACGCGCCGACGACACGGCCTGTCATCACTAAACAGACGGACGGTGAGCCCATGCCCTGCTCTTCGCAGGAGGTAACCGCTTCCCATTCCCTCTCGCCCCAGACCATGGACTCATGTGGGCCACCTTTTTGCAACCTTTAGTTCTTAAAATGAACGTTTTGGCCTAGGAAGCCGTCATTAGTCATGCTAATCATAATTTTCATCAATCTACATAGATTATTTTTACCGTTCAATAACAAAAATACGAAAGCACGCCTTATGATCACCCTGGTCGTAACGATCTTCCTCTATGGAGTGGACACATGGACGTTTCGAACTAAGGGCCAAAGAAATCTTGACGCTTGAGATGTGTTGGAGACGCATGCTCCGGTTAAGCTAGATCGCAAATCAGACTAACGTGGCAATACTCGATATTAAACAAACACTGTCATCGCTTCTGCAATTACGAATCTTCAGATTCTATGTACACGTTACCGTCAACAATGACTTCATTTGGAGCGTTTAGTGATTAAGTGTAGATTCTAAGGCACGAGACCATTGCATCATCATGATCATGCGAATCATCCAATTCCGACCGGTGGAAAAGAATCGCCAAGAGTGAACGACGAAGAAGAAGATTACTTTCACATCATCAGCACATTATATTCCATTGCTGGGCAGAAGATATTTATGACTATACTATTGACTTGACTTGACGATTATTGATGACTATACTAGAGGAGCTCGTGGCTAAATAATAGCAGCCGCTCGGGTCGATCTTTAGGTTAAGCCGCGCTTGCCTAGGTTGGTCTGTGGATGGGTGACCACCCGTTACATACCGAGTTTCCTCCGTGCCTCGGAAGGCACGTAAAGCTGTTGGTCCCGGCTGTCATTTGTAGATCTTTGGCAGTCGTTACAGGTAGTCAGTGTCCCGAAAGTCTGACAACCAGTCTTACCAAGGGGTATCGTATTACCCAGTGCTAACTGAGCTGTGGAGGTTAGATAGGCAGTCGCTCCATATAAAATACTGATATTCAGCTGCATCCGGTTAGACTGGAAGCCGACCCCAACATAGTTGGGAAAAGGCTAAGCAGATGATGATGCTGGGCAGAAGATACTTCTGCTTTCAGTTCTAGACAATGGTGATAAGCTATGACAGCACAAACAGTAACACATATCAGGTTACCAGTCTTACCAGATGCAACTAAATACCAGTATTTTTCACGAAGCGACTGCTGTCAGATCAGCAGTCGCTTCGTGAAAAATACCAGTTCCACTACCCAGTGAATGGGTAAAACGGTGCCACATGATAAGACTGGTTGGCAGACTTCCGGGCTTGCGACATTTCCCACAACACTTTTAACTAGCAACCCGGTCCAATGAATTGGTCTGAAGCATAATGTGTAAATAAACAATTCTGTCATGCTTAGGGTTGCCACATTTTTTTGTCCAAATAAAATGAATTGGATATTGAACGTAGAAAAAGTACAATATGTTAAAATAAAATACTTTTTATTCCATTTTATTATTTCGTTTGAAAATATGCCAATTTTGGCAAATAATCATTCGGACTGAAAATCTCTACAGCATCTTTGTCAGTTACTTAGTTATCTGTTTCGTTTATCAATTTTTTTGCGCTAATTTATTCGGAGTATTCACTATCTATTTGATCCGTTCCACTATCCTTTGTTCGTTTTGCAGACGTGTATGGAGTAATTTGTTTAATGAAGTATTCCCTGTCAATGATTTGAATAAGAAAATAATGAGATAAGTTTTTAAAACGACCCTGTCTGGAATGAGCCTAGGGCGTCCCCTACATAATATTCTGTTGTTCTGTTATGCGCAAAAAAAATCTTCTTATCAATTTTTTTTGTAACTTTATGTCAAATGAATCTAAATCAAATCACGCTAAATAAAGTATTTTCACGAACTTTATAGTAATTTTAAGTATAGAGTACAATTAAATGAAACATCGTACAATACTTACTTTATATTATAAGATAGTCAGTGACCCCAAAGTCTGACAACCACGTATCACATTACCTAGTACTAACTGGGTTGTGGAGGTCAGATAGGCAGTCGCTTCACGTAAAATACTAGTATGTATTCAGCTGCATCCGGTAAGACTGGAAACCGACCCCAATACAGTTTGGAAAAGTTAAGGCAGATAGATGATGATGACTTTATAATAAAGTACGGCACGAACGTGGCAACCCTAGCATACATTCACATTGGTAAACAAACAGTCTGAGGTAACTATTTAATCATCATTGTTAACGCATACCTATTATGTCAGTGGCTAAGATTCTGGAAAAAGTCTAAAATGCACTGTCTCAAGCTACCGAATTATTTGATCAATCCTGTTGAAAGTCCTTGCAGGAACGTTGTTCTAAATGAATCGGTGCAAGGTAAAGCTCTATATTGTATTCTAAGTTTAAAACCACACAGTCGTCGTGACAAGACAAGACTAAGAATGCCATCACATCAAAGCACATTATGCCAAAAGAAATGTTTAATAACTGCAATAAAAAAAATTAACAACATGCCAAAGGAATTAAGGAGAGCTCTTTCTAAAATGTTTAAAATTAAAGTTGCATAAATGGCTTGTAGACAATTGTTTTTATAGTATAAAAGAATTTCTTGATAAAAATGTGACTGCTAGATATGGTTAATAAGTTTATTCAATGTGTTCTGTGTTGTTTTTTATCACTCATTTACTTATATTATTGTTAAGATTTAGTATAAATGTTTCATATGAAAATGATTTGAAATTTGTATGCCATTATATGGTAAAACATGTGAGTTCACAACTATAATTCTAAGACCCTATGTACCATGTCTTTACCCAAATAAATTATTCTATTCTATAAGTACCCTCAAAGACGTTGGTAACAGCGGATATGTTTACAAAAATATTTGTGCGACGGCTAAAGACAATGTTTCAATGTTCTTTCCAATTTTTTCATAATATTACTGCTGTATTGTATTTGTTTAGTGAATAACTGTGGAACAGATATGTATTTTATTAAACTGAAATCGTCACCAACACTATCATTTACACTTGAACCGGGATATCCGTGATTATTATATGTACTTGTACTGACATAAATCAAGTAATCTAAAGAAATATTTAATATGGTAAACAGCCCGTTTCTAGTGTTAATGGCAGATATATAAAGAAAAACAATTCTTTCCAATATTGGAAAGCAAACATTTGCAATGCAACAAAGTTAATAAATACACACTTCACAAAAAAGCCGATTGGTTAAAACTATGTTATACCACTTTTTAGCACCTTTAAAGCAAACTTAAAAAAATATTCGTTAAAGTCCCTCCCCCCCCTTAAGACCCTCTTAAAAAAAACCCCTAAAAATTTGAACCCAAAAAAGCACCAGTTTTATTTGTCATATCTTTTTATACGTATCTTCATATGCTCACCACTGGCTGTCAGCAGGTGGAAGATAAGCAGATGTAGGAGCACGGCCAGTAGCATCGTCGCCGCGAGCGCGAATATGCGCAGGAGTCGACGCAGCGACAACGTACGAGCCAGCTCCGTGTTTATAAACATTTTGGAGAAATTCACGTTTTCTTCACAGTGACGGATTTGGAGACGCGGATGTGAGCATTTTCTTGGTTTCCGTTCGTTGGGGACCGTTGGTGTGGGATTTATATTCAACATGTTTGGTTGCTGCAAAAAAAAACGGGCGTTTTCATCACTGTTTTCGTTGATTTTTAACCGACTTCTATAAAAAGAAGACGGTTCTCAATTCGTCTGCATTATTTTCTTTATATGTATATTACGCGATTTCTGCCTTCATTTTGGGCCGATTTACAAAATTATGTTTGTATTCGAAGGGGTCCTGAGTTTATCCCATATCAATTTTATTTTTTCAATATTGCTTGGGTAGTATAATCATCTTCTATAATATTTGTCCGAGGCTTCGCTCGCGTCAAATTCGGTATAACACAGTACCTGCTACCTGCAGTTTTTGCTCTTGCGCCTTAGTGAGTTGTAATAGCAACGTGTTTGTTTGTTACGTCTTCACGCTTTAATGGCTAAACCGATTTTGATGAATTTTGGTACAGAGATAGTTGGGACCCTGGAAACGAACATAGGCTATTTTTAAAAATATATTGAGATATGAGGGAAAAAGAGGGAAGAAAAGAGAAAACTTAGCATTGCTATTACAATCAATAAGGCACTAGGGCAAAAACTACAGGCAGCAGGTACCTGTAAATCAGGAAAAGGGAACTGTGTTACCCCGAATTTAACGCGAGCGATGCCGCGGGCAAAAGCTAGTAAAATATAATTTCAAAAGAAATTGCAATTTTCGAATTATGGTATGTACTAAATATTGAAAGCAATATAGAGAACTGTATGTTAAAATTAATTAACATAAGCTTTTGGTAAAACTGTTGAAAGTCGTTGCAAAAGTCCGAAGCGATAGCAATCAAAGTTTGTAATCAGAACTCGTTTAAATATAAAGTTTAACTTTAGCCGCCGAACGGCAAGGAAAGCTTATAAAACATCTGAAGTCCGTCCCTGACCCGGAGAACAATAGAAGCAGTAAACAGGCGATTAAGTTACAAAACGGACACAATCATAGTTGACGGCGATGCTGACCTGGGTGTGCGCTGTTGGACTCCTCAGCTTGTCCGGTAAGACTTCCGTTTAAGAACGTCATTTGTTTGTTTATTTATTTATTAAAACTTCATGCACAAGTAACAAAAACATTGTACAAAGGCGGACTTAATGCCTTTTGCATTTTCTACCAGTCAACCTTAGGGTTTATGTCACTATTGCCTAGCCATCACGGACTTTGTAAACTGCATTTGTTTTTATATTTTGTAGCACCTTCTTAAATTTGTCCTTAAAAATACGATATACTAGAAAGAGATGTAAATACGATTTTATAATAATATTATAATTTAAAAGAGAAAGAGTATCCATGGAGTTTCTTGCCCAATCTTCTCCATAGAGATCAACGCTTTGGAATGGGCAACTACAGTACCTTCACAAGTTATTATGTCTTGTGACCGGGACTGTAGCTTCATAAATTTGTTTCTTGACATTCAAAAGTGCCTGTAATGGTCTAATTGGAATAAATGCTTTGAGTTTGAGTTTAAGAGTGAGCTCATTTACAAAAACCGGTCAAGTGCGAGTGGATCTCGCGCGCCAATGGTTCCGTACAAACTTGCGACATACGGCCATATCTTTTGACTGCGTAGTCTACGCGTAGTCTTAGAGCGTTGGTTTTCACAGCTCTAAGGGACTACAGACTTGAGTATATTATTTTGATTTCAACTCGATACCTTCACGCGTTCCCGAGATAAAGGGTCTTGACAGACAGACGGACAACAAAGTGATCCTATAAGGGTTACTTTTTCCTTTTTTTTTGTTTTTTTTTTTAAATAAAAAGCGTTGCCCTACACTAGGAATTTCTCCTGAATCGTGGGTGCGTTTACAAACATATAAACTCACATACACAAACAGCCAGACCCGAAACAACTATCTGCAGGTCATACAAATATTTGTTCCGTGCGGGAATCGAACCCGCGACACGCAGCGCAGCAGTCGATCCCTCAGCCACTGCGCCAACCGTGCCGTCAAATTTTGAGGTACCGATCCCTAATAAATATATGTATATATTCACCGTCTGTACATCATTTTCATTTTTATTGCCGCCATATTGTCATCATAAAAAAGTTAGTCACAGATTTTTGACATCTTAATATTTTATGAAATTTCTTGCTTTCATCATAGTTGTTGTTTCGTCATAGTTGTTGTCTGTTATGTAGCACGTTTTGATGGTTTTAGTTATAGGCCCTTTTAAATTATATGGGCCTACTCTTGACCCCAATCTTCTCCAGAATACAGAACTAAGGACGACGTCGGAATAAGCTAACTAAGTAGACACCATCGGTAAATTATCTCATAACATCGATCGAAAGTATAAGAGTTTCAAAACCTCCAGATCATACAACTGGCTAAAATGTTAGCAGTTTTCTAATCGCCCACAAATACAATGTTGATTATTTTTACCTTTTTTTACTGCCTCGCCGTGCGCGGCTACAAACACTTTTCACTTCAACTACTTATGTTGGTAATTTTCAAACACCTTACCGTTTAGCAGTTAAATCTTTCGTAACTGGATTTTTATGTTATTGTTGATTCTATTTCCATGGTTTCTTTAGAAGTTTTTATCGTACTAGTGCATTTGTTTAACTAAAATTTTGCTCACAAACTTGAAACACCTACATAATGGCATTTGTTCATAGTAGTTCCTCTAGAAGGTTCTTCAAAAGGAACAACTGCTACTATTTTGCCAGCCGCTTTAATCGACATTCTTTCTACCCTTAACTACTGCTGGGAAAAGACCTATCAGGCATATCCTTCTAGGTATTCTTCCGCTGCGCCGCCTTGAACCAGGCTTTAGCCGAAGCACGTCCAGATCATTTCGTCCCTTGAGATATTGTCTTTTTATGTATGTTACAGCCACTCACGACAACGATACATGTATATTCCATTCAATTATATAGAAATCGTTGCCCACACTTGTAATTTCTCCTGCATCGTGGGTGCGTTTACAAACATTTAAAGTCACATACACAAACAGCCAGACCCGGAACAACTAGTACCTGTAGGTCATACAAATATTTATTCTGTGCGGGGTTCGAACCCGCGACCCGCAGAGCAGTCGATCGCTCAGCCACTGCACCAACCGTTCCGTCAAATAATCTATATCTTCTTTTCTCTTATAGCACCAATAATATGCAGTTCAGAATTCTTCTACACTCAAAATGTCTACCGAAGATCTGACGAACTATGTAGCCTCTGCTTCGAGGAGGACTGCCTGACCCTCGACAAGGCCAGGTGTGACTACTACGCGGAGGCTGATGCTGTGATCCCCAAGGATGAAGAGATACAAGGAGGAAATGAGAACGCTGCTAAGAGGAAAGAAGTTGATGACCTTATGTTCGAGCTAATAGAAAAAGGTAAATGATTAATTATGTTTATTTTGCAAGTAGGTTTTTACAAACTAAACTCATGAGGCCAGTGTTTCGTACCCGACTACTCTGAGAAGAAACAGCCGAAACAATTTCAGAGATCTCTTTTAAGGTACATGCAAAAATCTTGGTCTACTTACATGAGCTCTGTGCAGTGTATGAAATGGTCATTTTAAGAAAGCACCAAACAGATTAAGTGGACCTGTCCAGTCAGTGCAAAGATTTGTCAGTCATCGTGTAGCTCGAGTCGTAACTCAAGGAGTTCAAAAACACGACGAACAATACCAAAAACAGGACATTAGTTTTGGTTGCTTATAGTACTCCAACTGTCAGACAATCGTTAAAAACTGTAATATATATGTTAATACCATAACTGTGTTGCTCATAATGATATCGTTTGTTGCATCCCAACCCCCTGGTTCTCACGAAATATTCACCAAGTCGTCGGACTATCTCCAACTCATGCTAGTGTAAGTTCACCAAGTCATTGATAATCTTATTTGTATTTTCAGGGCTCTATATCAACATGGAATGCATTCCTTACATCTCCCGCTATACAAACTGCAATAAAGGTAATCTTTTATTAATACAAATTATTACAAAGAAGAAATTGTTGGAAAACAAGAGCATAGGAAATGGCAGTAGTTATGAGAATTAACAATTCTTGATTATGATTTGATAACAATTGATGATAGATTTCTAAAACATGAATACACATGTTTTGAAAAATGTGTGAAAGAATAAAAAGGTAGTATTAAACAGGGCTTTGTGACGTCATAGGAAATGTAATATTATCACTTAGTTACCTTTCGAATCCAAATCATAATAAAAAAAACTTTTGGATTTGAATTAGACTTCATTTTGAGAGTAACTACATATACATATATGTTTATTACATTTGGAAAAACAAACAGTAATATATTAAATGCAAACAGAATTGTCTTAAAAATTAAATGTAACAAATATACTTCCCACAATATTTCCCACAAATTACTATATTATGAAATAAAAACTAACTGCTAGGAACTACTTTTGATCATTAAAAGATTTAACTAACTTATAAATAAATAAAAAAATTGCGGCAATGTCCCCAAGAGACTGGCCGCGTTGCCATGTTGTATGGCAACGCTAAGCCTCTGGCCAAAGTAAAAGCCAGCCCTTGGGTCACGGGAAGTGTCAACCAAACGTTTTGAAATATCCTTAAAAAAGCTGTGAGCACAAGGACCCGGAGTTTCAACCCCAAACGGCTCGAAAATATAGTTACTAATAAAGCTAACTATATTTACTATTAGTAAACGTTAACTTTAGCTAAGTAAGCACGTAAGCTTCAGCATAAATTAATGAAAGTAAGTTAATAAACAAGAAAAACAATAATCTATGAAAGAGGAGAAAACAAAAAAAACATTCGTGATGTAGGTATTATGCAGGTCTAGCCTATTAATATTATTTATATTATGCAAAATCTATAGAGCCCACTACTGATCCTCTAGAATATTATTTTTAAATTTGCATCTGCTTAAATAATTTGTCAAATAATAAGTCTGGCGATCTAGGTAAAACGAAAAATCGACTTCCAAAAAACAGCATTTTGTAAGTCAATTTTACTTTTGCAAAAAAGTTTTTATTTCATGCTTTTTAGTTGTGGTATGATCTCACACAAAGACTATAAAATAAAAAAATATATATATATTTGACGGCACGGTTGGCGCAGTGGCTGAGCGATCGACTGCTGCGCTGCGTGTCGCGGGTTCGATTCCCGCACGAAACAAATATTTGTATGACCTGCAGATAGTTGTTTCGGGTCTGGGTGTTTGTGCATGTGAGTTTAAATGTTTGTAAACGCACCCACGATACAGGAGAAATTCCTAGTGTGGGGCAATGTTTTTTTTTTTTTTTTTAAATAAATAAAATAAAAATAAATAAATAAAAAAATATGAAATATTTGTATGGCCTACAGAAGTTGTTTCGGGTCTGGCTGTTTGTGTATGTGAGTTTATATGTTTGTAAACCCACCCACGATACAGGAGAAATTCCTAATGTGGGGCAAAGTATAAAAAAAAACCGGCCAAGAGCGTGTCGGGCCACGCTCAGTGTAGGGTTCCGTAGTTTCCCGTCCGTCACAATAAGTGTTCCCACTTATGAGTTTAAAGGTGAAGGAGGAAATTATTTTGTACAACTTTTTGTCTTTTTTGTACAAAAACTGTTGTGTCAATCAAGTTCAAAATAATTTTCATAGAAAGTCCTTATAAAGTTCTACTTTTCAGATTTTTTTCATATTTTCTAAACTTATGGTTCAAAAGTTAGAGGGGGGGGGACACATTGTTTTTTACTTTTGGAGCGATTATTTCCGAAATTATAGACATTATCAAAAAATGATTTTAGTAAACCCCTATTCATTTTTAAATACCTTTCCAACAATATATCACATGTTAGGGTTGAAATTAAAAAAAAAATCACTTCCCACTTTACATATAGGGTGGCTACCCTAATAAAACATTTTTTTCCAATTTTTATTTTACCACTTTGTCGGCGTGATTGATATACATATTGGTACCAAATTTCAGCTTTCTAGTGCTAACGGTCACAGAGATTAAGCGAGGACGGACGGACGGACGGACGGACAGACAGACATGGCGAAACTATACGGGTTCCTAGTTGACTACGGAACCCTAAAAAAGACTCTTATTCATTTTCCATTGCTACGAAAGATATAAGCATATCGTCCATATACACCATACACCCTTTCGATTATAAAAAATAAATAATTGAAAACCTGCCCACCACTGTCGGAGAAATCGCGAAACAACCACAAAAATATAAAAAAATACCGTCGATTTTTTGGTCGGTCGGTTAAAAATATTACATCCCTTTCACAAAAGACTTAGAAATTATAAAGACGAAAATGTTGTGAGGATTTTGTTGGTTATCAATGTGAATGGCTTTAAGAGTAGGAGATAACCAAAGATGCCTGAAGTGTGTCAAAGTTGTCTAGAAAAGACCCCTTTTCTGGAAAACTTTAAAGATGACAACTAAAGAAAGCATTAAAAAAAGAAGACCCAAAAAAAATTGGATGGTATTTAAAAGTACTTCAATTTATTCCCATTTCGTTTACCTAATTTTGCCTGTGTTCCACCAAATATACTGAATGTGCACCAAAATATGTTAATTAAAATATGTCATAACGAGCATCAGCGCACTACAATAAAAAAGTGTTATATCTTTATCCATTTTCTATTAATGCAAGTCGTTACTGGCGGCGCGTAGGGGGTCACAGTTTTAACCTAACCTAACCTACGCATTTTTTTAACATTCAGGAAAGAATATTTGGTGCACGATCAGTATTTTTGGTGAACACAAAAATATTTTCCAAAAAAATATGGCATGGAGCAAAGAATAAGGTTTTTAATCATTACGATACGTTCCCTGAAACTAGTATTACATTACACAAACATGTTTCTGTTGAGTTCGCTATTTCCTGTGGATGTTTTCTTTTACTTAGACTAGTCACAATTTGTACACATTTTGTTTTTTAAAAACAAACCGTCGTTACCCACGGATGTTGTCAGTACATATGTTGTCAGTAGTTTGCTGAGAACATAGATTTGTTGTTTTCACATACCATGCGAATTGATGACAAATTGTAGAATGTGTGTGTAACATCTGTGACTCAACAACAACAACAACAATTCAGGAGTACTATCTGTTATGCATTTCGTAATAACCGATATGTTTACAAATATTGAATAACTGTTTCTTTTCACATCGTAGATGCTTCACATTTGTAGTCCGAAATAACTTTTTAAACTAACATGGCTCATACATTATTAATATCATTTGAAACCATATAAAACTTTTTCTGTTTTAGTTTTCTTTTTTTTTTGTTATAAATAATAAATATTTAGTGAGTCTGTGATAGAATAAGAAAACAGCAGTCTCCAAACTAGGCTGCACCTGTATTGTGGGGGCCGAAGTTGCGATTTCTTTAAAAACATAATATATAAACCTTCAAATTGTTTGTCATACTTATATCATTTTGAACAGTTTCAGTTCAACTATTCGTTGAACCTTTATATTTTACTTTGTTTCTGTTACCTTTTACAAGTTAACTTAACGTGTTAAGTGCTGTTGTGTTCATATTTCATTTACAATTTCTAGTCTATACGTGAGGACTTATAATTGGCTTACTGTTGTCTATGGTTCTCTGTTTTATTCAGTTTTATAAGCTGTAAATCTTCCATGCTGTAAATAAATATTTTTGTCGATGCAATGTTTAAACAATCCTACTAATATTATAAATACGAATGTTTGTGAGGATATATGGATGTTTGTTACTCTTTCACGTCAAAACGGCTGAACGGATCTTGATAAAATTTGGAGCAGAGGTAGATTATTGTCTGGAATAACACATAGGATACTTTTTTGGTATCACGCACGCGAAGCCTCGGGTGCCAGCTAGTTTTCTATATTCTCAGTTCCTTGCCTTAATTATAAATATCGAATAACATTTTTTACAGTAACTTTGTTAATTCATCTTTCCAGGTAACGTGTGCCTTGGTTGCAAGTCCTGTATCTGCGACCCTGAAGGCAGGTGGAACTGCAGCACCTTTCAGCCGTGCCACAGCCAGGACCCTCCTCTCAACATTGATCACCGCGTCCTCGTTATGATCATGGAGGCTATAACAGACAGTAAGTAACATTATCCTTTTTCTGTCTTTTTGTGGTCCGCTTCATTCTCATAACGAGTATTTGACATTAAGCGACTGTCAACACCCGTTACTGACTAAGAAACTTTCTGGTTTCCGCCATCCATAACTACAGAAATGAACGACAGAGTAAGCTCATTAATCTATAGAGAAAACTTACTCTTCTTCTCTACCCGATAGCCCTAAGCCCAAAACACATTTCACATGCACTTTACACTCCACCAACACATACACTCACACACCTAAACACACACACTTATTCAGTAACACGCAGGGTGCGTGTTACTGAATAAGTGTGTGTCTCACAACACACTCTTAAAAAAAACATTACCTATGTCCGTCTCCAGGGTCCCAACTATCTCTGTACCAAAATTCAGCAAAATCAGTTTAGCCATTAAGGCGTGAAGACGAAACAAACAAACTCACTTTCGCTTTTATAATATTAGTAAGGAAGTAAGGATATTTTTTTCATTACATTTTTGGTTACCTTTAACGATACGACATGTATAATGTCTTTTTTAATGGAGAAACACTGTCTCCCAACTCACAGGTGAAAACTTAGTTTGGGAGCCAGGGGACATATCCGTTCACAATGTTTGTACAATAAATATAAGATGTCTATAACAATGTTTACCGTACTGAAATAAAGAATTAATTTATAATTTATTAATCAACTAAATGATCACTGCTCTACCTCCCCCCCTCCCTAAGTACAACCATATCGGCGGGTTCTGAGATTCAGTTAATTCCCTTAATCATCATTAAGAGTCATCATTTGCCTAGCCTTTTTCCAACTATGTTGGGGTCGGCTTCCAGTCTAACCGAATGCAACTGAATATCAGTATTTTACATGGAGCGACTGCCTATCTGACCTCCACAACCCAGTTAGTACTGGGTAATGCGATACCCCTTGGTAAGACTTTCGGAACACTGACTACCTGTAACGACTGTCAAAGATCTACAAATCTCAATCATCATTAAGAGTAGGAGCCCATAATCTGATCTTAAATATGTTCCACTTTAATACTAAAATTCTTCCTTATAATAATTACAGATCATCCCAGGATCAGTAAGCGTTCAATAACCGTTAACCCAAGAGACTCAGCCAGTACAGTAACCTATGAGCAACTGTCAGAATGGCTGTATGGAGCCAAACCTTTTAGCTTGAAGGAGGTCGGTACAAGGGACCTTACATCAACGACGGAGTTCACTGCACTTGAGGATGATGAGCCGGCTAACGAGATTGCTACTACAGGAACTGGTAATGATTGTTTTTTTTTACATATTGATATTAATCTTGTCTTTTTGCCACCGGCACGGCTTGGTGCCAAGCGCGGCTGCGATTACTTTTATTACTGAATCGGAATAAGGTTGCAGTCCTCTAAGCGACAAGGAAATATCTCCAAAATTATGTTTTGTAATGACTAATATACACAAACAGCCAGACCCGGAACAACTATATCAGCAATATAAATATTAGGTACGTAAAGGGATCAAACCCGCGACACGCATCGACAATAGTTTGGGAACTAAAACACTTTTGAACTCAACTCGCAAACATAACCTATATTCTATCAAGTGTATTGATAGAATATAGTTTATGTTACGTGTTAAATGGTTATCCAGTTAAAGTATCACTTGTCAACGTGTGTGAACCGCCATTTAACAAATACCATGTCACCAATCTTTGAAGGGTTAGGCAAAAGCTTGCTTTATATTATACTGGAAATCTGTAAATTCACACACACACAAAGACTTTTACAATAAACGAGAAGACATATAGACAAGATTCACACTCCGATTCAAAACAGGATAAAAACTCCCGACATCCCTTTTAAAAATCCACTCGTCCACCATTTGTAAAGTCTATAAAAAATTATAACAAACTATCCGAGATACTAAGAATGAAAGAAAAAATGGTTGTTTTAACAAATAAATTTGAAAAAATTATTACTTAGTAAAATTGAGGAATCCATAGAACCGACATAATGTAAATTAATAATACAATTTTGGATTAAAATAATATTAAATTGATATAATACTTCCAGTAAGTTAAGTTGCATGTTTAAATAAGTCCTCTTCCAATTTTTCTTTTGCTGTGCCCGACAGGGTCCACGAATGTTACAACAAATATTACTCACTAACCATATTTATTGTGAAATGCAATAAATGAATGGAGTATTGAGAAAAGCGTTCCAAAAGTATACCCACATTTTGCCAGAAAAGTTTTAAAAGTCCCATATGATAGTGGTAACCATTTAAACAACTCGTGTTACAGATCTCAGCTCACCAGTAACCGTTCTAACAACCACAGGAGAGCCAGAAACAACAACCACAGAAGATAACGACTCTATAGCATTTGAAGAAGTACTCCGCGATATTGCTGTAGACCTCAAAACTGTTAACCGAGGAAAACTTGTGGACAACAAATCATTTACCAATGAAACTAATAATCAGGCGGAATTTAACTTTGATTATATGATTATGGATGATGACTCTGCAACTGAAGGCACCTCTAACAATGAAATGAGCAATGTGATTAATTTTATGCTAGACTACGATGATTTTGTCACTGAATCTACGGTGACATACGCTACTGAAGTGGTGCTTGATTTGCAAAACACAGTTGGAAGCAGTGATACTAACGTGAATGTCACTGAAGGTATGTATTAAAAGAATCATGATTCAAAGTATTTGCACGCAGCATTATTCTACAAATAACTTTTGTTTTAGGTTTTACCACTTATACCCAAGATCCAAACATCTTCGAAAATATGAACGATATAATTGAGCACAGTGCTTTTAACATTATGAAGAGAGACGTGGCACGGCAAGACAATATGACTACAGCCAAAGTCATGCCAACTGTAACAATCATAGTAAACACGACTAATATAACTTCCACTACAAATACAACAAATGCAACTGAAGATAGTACAGATTTAAAAGAAAATGTCCTCATTCCTTTGAATAAAATAATTTATGAAAAGATAAAAGAATTAGAAATTTTGCAAAAAATTAAAGAGGAGCTGCTGAAATTCGTCAAAAGTACCCCTGACGATAAACCGAAAGAAAATAATATTACCAGTAACACATACTTTTCTATATACAACGTCGCAGTGGCGACTGGGCTAGATGTAAACCTAAAGAGAGCTAACCCAAATAAGTATGAAAAATATATGTTAAAACTGAAAACTGACATTTTCGAAGTCATAAGAGACATCTATGGAATACGAAAATATAAAAACTCTGATGTTCCAGACGATTTAAAGCTTCTCGTGCATGCAATGAAGCGATATGTATACCAAAATGAATTATTCGAAAAACCAAAGAGAAACAAGTTAAAACGACGAAGAAACTTTAGACGAAGAATGGAAGAGAGTGGTCGGTGTGGTCGGTTGTCTTTGAGGGAATGTTTAGTTCAAGTCCTCGAAGTAATTGACCAAGACGTGCCAAAGCTTAACGCTTTATCTCCGTTGTCACCTACTACTAGGAAAATCATGAAACATGTTATTCAATCTTTTTATGTAAATCAGTTTACCATACCAGGGTTAAAAGTTGCTGACCCACGTTATAATTTGACAACTTTTTTGAATAGTATCGGTAGTAGGTGGCAGGAACTGACGACCAACCTTATCGGTAGCACTCCTTTTGCTAGCCTCTACAGGATGAAACTATTACATTGTACTTTAACTTTGGATTTAAATAAGATGAACGATGCTCTCGGCATAATAGACTTTGCTCATAGCAGAAGAATGGCTTTTTTAGTGGGTAAACTGAGTGACAACACATTGGATAGAATAGACGCTGGATTGTCTTTGATTCATAACAAAATACTGATGCTAATGAAATATTACAACCGAACACCAGAGACGCCAGTAACGAAACAACCCCGAGCAGTAATGAAACCAAACACAGAAACCACGCCCAAACTACACGTCTACGTACCAACAGTCACAAAAGATGGACCAAAAATAAGCAAAAAGAAAAAGCACTCATTCATAAAACATATACGTAGCTTATTAAAGACTTCTAAGCACGATATCAAAGAACTTCTTCACAAAAAAGTTCCAAAATCGGAAATAGTGAAAAAATTAGCTCAAAAGAGGTTGGATGAAATTTCAGAGAGAAGATACGGCGAATATGAGGAAACAATGAAAAGATGGCAAAAGAATTTACAACTTACGAAGAGAATGAAACGGTCTGCTATAGATCAGTTCAAGACTCGAATAAAGAATATTATACCTAGATACCTAAGACATAAGGTAAACCCGAAAATAAAAGAAAATCAGGAAAACGCTACGGCAGAACGTAAAGCTGACGTCAGGAAAAGGAAACAGAAGAAAGCTTCAAGACATGGTAACATATTTTTTATTAATACACAATGACTGGTTGAACGGAGGATCTTTATCTGAAGGGATTCTGTTTCATAAAAATCAACAACTTCAAAAATGTTCGCCGATTTCAAAAAATCTTTCAATGACAAAATACTACAGCATTGACTATTGCCAAAAGATGTGTATCTTTATTGTAAACTAGCTGTGCCGGACATGCGCTGCAATGCAATTTTTCTACCTTCCTACCCTACTTACCTTTTTTATAAGAACCTTCTCCTGACATTAACCAACACAATAAAAAAAAATAAGCGAAATTAGTCCAGCCGTTCACGCGTGATGCCGTGACCAAGGAAACTGGGGATTCATTAATATTTATATACTAAATAGCATATAGGTATGACGGCACTATCGGTGCTTTAGCTGAAAAACACCTAAATAAGGCACTTCTAAAATATTTTATTGATTTCAGAACACAAAGTCCGGAAGACCACAACACCAAGATCGAAGAATTTTGCGAAGCCTGGAGTGAAGGTCAACAGGGCGGCCCACGCCAGGGACCCAAATACTTAAACATTCATAACTGTCAAAACGCATTGATTTAAATAAGATATGAATCACCTTTAAAATAAGTTCTGTGATTGAATTCATCTGAAGTACAAATAAAGTACACGTTTTAAATAAAAGCTTCTTTTTAATCTTAAACCTAAAAATATTGTGTCGAAAAGTGGTCATCGCTTACAACATGATTAGTATATCTACGATGACTTCACATAACCATCCCGTTCCTGGGTGGCACGCAAACATCCACTGCCCGCCACCATCTTAAAATCGTTGGTCATTGTGCAGCAGGGAATCCCACACTACGCTTACCTAAACGTGGTCTCCACTTTAACAAGTGTCTGTTCTGACCGTCTGTCCGTTTGCAGACATGACCGGTCCACTTCCACTACAGCGTACTGATTTTGCAAGCTTCTGTCCATCACACGCTATGCGACTTCGAACTTGTGGACCAGCCCAAGTTTCAGCTAGCCCCATAGGCCATTACTAGTAGGATGCACTAGTTGAAGACCCTGGTCTTAAAGGTTTGTGGGTTCCACGATGCAAAAATATCGTGCAGCACCCCGAATGCTGTCCAGTCCATGTTTTTGTTCGCCTTCTTTTCAAAGTTGTGCCGCCCTACTTATGGTTTGACCAAAACAAATGTACTCTTGCACAACCTCGAAAGTAGCGCCATTTTAGGTAGTTAGGTGGTAAACTTATGAAAATCGGACTTATAAAGCTCAGCAATACAGTAGAACAAAGCTAGATTCAATTTCAAAAATCCAATACAATTTAATACAAAACCTTTATTAAAAATTACAAAAGTATCTAAAACTATAGGTTCTACAATCTCATGTTTTTGATATTCAGCAGCTGTTTTATAAGATGGTCTTGCGTGGCCCAGTTCACTTGCTTCGCTTTCAACTTGTTTGGATCTTCGAGCAGCACTGGCGATTCCTTTGGTTGTTGTGCCATCCGACGCATTGGTTTTGGTGTAGATGGTGCTGTGAACCACGAAATGTTTATTTTAATACATATCTTGGTTAGGATAGCAACATTAATTCTAAGTCTAATAATACAAAAAGATTGGAGATCTGGCCTGGCAAAATGTAGGTGTACCATTAGGTATTTGATGACACGGTTGGCGTAGTGACTGAGCGATCGACTGCTGCGCTGCGTCTCGCGGGTTCTATCCCCGCACGGAACAAATATTTGTATGGCCTACAGATAGTTTTACCGGGTCTCGCTGTTTGTGTATTTGGGTTTAAATGTTTGTAAATGCACTCATGATACAGGAGAAATTCCTAGTGTAGGGCAAAGTTTAAAAAAAGAAAGATATACCCCAGCCCAAACCTTCGGCCATTACAGGCGTGATGTCATGTTATGATGATAAGATTGAATAGCTTACACCTAGAAAGGCTTATGTCCGAAACTGCTGTCAACAAATCATGAACCATAATACCTAATAACGTAAATCCAAAAAGTAATGCAATTAGACTTACCAACATATTTATCGTTCAAAGGTTCATTATGTTTCTGCAATACAAACAACTCGAACAATTCGTTAGCAAGTTTATAATTGCCAGTGTCCAAGTAGTACAGAGTCCTTTGAGCAATATTATACGTCATGTCATTCTTGACGTCAGACCCACTTTCCTCTTTCAACTTGAGGAACATTTTTATACGATTTCTGATCAGCTGGTTCATGATCTGAATCCTAGATATTTTCACCTCATCACTTTCGCCACGAGGGTCACT
Organism: Ochropleura plecta; assembly: GCA_905475445.1. Lineage (NCBI taxonomy): Eukaryota > Metazoa > Arthropoda > Insecta > Lepidoptera > Noctuidae > Ochropleura > Ochropleura plecta. The sequence continues at coordinate 19,900,685 of FR997738.1, read as the reverse complement.
GGCCGAAAGAACAGGTTTCTTATTGAAATTAGTTTTCAACATGTTATTATTATTCATTTCGGTCATCATCATTTCCCAACTTTTTTGGGGTTGGCTTTCAGTTTTACCGGACAATTTAATAGCGTCGAGTTTAACTTTTTCATTTACTTTCCCACTTAAATTAATACTTGTCGCCAGATTTCCGACAAATTCTTCAAGATCTACAAATTGTTCTCTAGGCAGTTTAATTATTTCTTCAATGGATTGTGTTATATCAGCGATTACATTTATTGCGTCCTTAACGTCTTGCTCCAGCGCTTTTAGTAATATGAGTTTTCCAGCGGCGGGGGTTTTGACAAGTAAAGCATGGCGCTTATACGAAGAACTACCATTTTCAATTCGTTCCATCATTATTTTGATTTGATCATATGATTTAGGAATTTTATTTATTAACAATCTACGAGTTTTAGAATGTGATTTGTCATTTAAGTTCTTAACTATTCGTTCCCATACAGCGGCGGATTTGGGCCTCTCTGTCGTTATGCCACCAGTATTTCTTCGGGATGGCGAAGTTTTCAATTCATTTTTTATTCCTTGAAATATGTTTGCTATTTTTTTGACTGGATCAATATTTTCTTCCTTTTTCTCGATTTCTGTTCCATCTCTTAACAGATTGTAGATACAAGGTAACGCATCTGCTACTTTTATGTTGTCTTTGAAGGTCACTCCTCTAGCACTCTGGATCTCCATCAAATCTTCCATTATTGTTTTTAAATGCGCTTTCAATTTCTCTTTTGTCGAACTTAACTTATAAGAATCAACATTTTGAGATGGCATATTGTTTTTTAAAATAGCTTTAGTCGTTGTTTCAATTGTTTGGTTTTCAGTTTGTATTGAAGATTCTTGGAAAGTAGGCTTTTTAGGTTCTATTAATTTTATCAAATCACTGAACGATTTCAATTTGAAAAATTCTGATAAGTTAAGTAATATGTTACCTTCAACACTTGGCATCCTTTCTGCTTTTAAGTTTTTATTATTCAGTAAGCAGTCTGGGTTTTTATCAACATGTGTCAAGTAGTCAAGAATCATTTTGTCTTTAGCTGAAACACTCATATTAGTTATATCAACATTGTACATATTCTTTAACTTTTTCTTCAGATTTTCATCATCTTTTAAGAAGTTTTGGTTCTTAATTCCATTTCTTATTTTATTGTTGTTTCTATTTGGTAAAATTAATTTTGTTATTTTATCTAAAAGATTTCCAAACAAATTAAAAGAGTTCTCCTCATCTTCAGTCAGTTTAGTATCAAATTTAAATGTTCTGTTATCTGAAAATGTGTGATTAAAAACGAATTTCGGTCCATGTTGCAATGCACTTAAATTGCTTTGTACAAATTCAAACTTTTTAATTAAATCTAGAACATTATTTATTTTATCAATTGCTTTTATAGTGGCTTCTTTTCGGTTAATTTTCAAATCTGCTTTAGTTTTTTTTTGTTGAAGTATTTCTTCTATATCACTTAGTGCTTTGTTTTCCGCTCCCTTGGCGTTTTTCCTACTCTGTACCTTCGTAACTTCCTCATCGCTACCACTGCTATTATGTAACAACCGCTCTGATTCATGAAAAGTCTCACAGATAGATATGTTTTTAGCATCTTTATTCTTATCTATTGCACTTGATAGATGCTCTAAAGCATTTTTCAGGAACAATTCTTGCCTCATATTCAATGGCTCTTTGAATAGTTCAAGTAAGTCAGCAATCTTTTCATGTTTTAATCCATCTGTTTCTGATGATGTAGTCGCAGCATCTTTTTCCATGTTCCATAACTTATTTAATAGGTTGCCTGCAATAAAGGCCATCGCAGTCAAAGTGTCATTTTCCGGAGTGAAAGTGATGGATGAAACTGGAGAAGCACTGGTATCTCCAATAGTTTCGCTGCTTTTTTTCAATTCATTGACAACGATTTTTGAAAGATCTTTGTCCTTCGCAGTTTGTGTGAAATTACCAAGAACTATTTTTAAATTTTCATGGCTTGCATCAAATTTGATTTCCGGTTCTGTTGCCTCTATTTTATTGTCAGTTATGTGATTGATTGACTGGGGTTGGCTGTGGTCGGTGTGCAGTGTCTTGCTTATATCTGCAAAGCTCGATCGTCTCGAACCAGTGAGTGGCTGAATCATGTCGATTTTTTTGGCAACCAATGTACCCGTTAGATTTGAATCCTTTAACGTGTCTGCACGAACAAAAAATATTATTACACTCGGTTTCAAAGATATGTAAGTATTGTTTTATTTAACTGAGTATTAATGAGTGCTGAAGTAAGCTATCGTAACAATATTAACGTACCTTCGTTTATTTCATCAATTGCATTATAGATTTTAACCGTATTGTTGTGAGTAGAATCGTTGCCTATTTTACTTGACTTGACAACTGATCTTTTAGTATGTTTGTTAGGTTTGAGAGCAGTAGATCTTCTATCCCGAGACAAGCGTGCCATTGCTATCAGATCTTCGGTGCGCTTAATTTGGAACGGAGCTGTAAAACGTCGCACAGGTTAAAAAATATAACAGTTATGCAGTATACTGAATTTAAAACTTACCTCGGTGACTTTCAAATATTTTGTAATTAAGGAATGAAACTAAAAAGTTTGTGCAATGGTGCTGTATTTAAAAAAAAAACGTGCGAATCAGTGCTCTTGCCGAGGTATTGCTACCACATAACCTGGAAACAGATTTAAGAAATTAACACTTAAGTCTGACAGACAAGATCTAGTCAGTTTACGACTTCGGTCAAATTATACCAACCAAACTGAACGAGATCAGCATATCTAAACGGCGTTCAACAGCTGTCACTGTCATAATTACTAGAGAGTATTAACATTTACACTTCTTAAACGCCGTTTAAGAGGAGGAGTTGATTTTCAGCGGTGACTTCCGCTCTAAGTTAAAAGTGCGTTTTTTTTTCAAAGCATATCGAATCAAAAATCAGGATCATCAATTAGGGAATAAAATGTTAGTACAATTCTATAAAATGAAGTAAAGCAGATAATGAATAGAGGCCGTGACAGACTACGAAGTAGATTGTAAAATGAGTTAAACCTGTTCATAGAGAATTAACAAGAACTGGCGCAGGATGCAGACCAACAGAAATAACAAATGGAAGTTTAACCAAAAATGGGGCAACACAAGCATGTTTTGTTAATAATAAAGCAGTTAAAGATTAAAATGGTAAGAATAGAACTGTTTATGTAAGGAGTGCTATAAATAAGCCGCACCTAATAGTTCCTGGTGCTCTGTCAGATGGCGAGGCGCGGGCACTCTCGGGTTTGCTGACCCCTTGATACTCTGAAGCTTTTTGTTTTGCATATCTAATGAACAAGAAACAGTTATTATTTAAATCTATTACTTATTAAACACTTTGGAAGTGATTTCCCCTTTAAGTTTCTAGTTGGATATTAATAATTTAAAAAAATACATATTGAACTCCTTTCGCATCCGTCTTTAGAATCAAAATATAGTTTCCTTAGCATTTCATTTGACTTATTAAAGTATGATCACGTAAAGTGTTCACTGCAAAGTGCTTGTCAAAAAAAATTGCATCAATATATCAAATTTGGTACATTTATTTTAGTTCTTTGTTCTTCCGCCTGCACTTTAGCTTGTCAGTTGTACCACGATGACACTAAACTGTAATACGATTCAAACCGTAATACAACGCAAGTTAAGTTAAAATGTTTATCAATGTTGCTGTTCTAACTCGGCTCTCCCTCCGACGATACGACACACACGTTTGACACTTGTTTCTGTAGCATGAGTACCGTCATGTCGCAAATCGCGTCGTGTACACTTGTGCCTTCCTATTAACATATTTCATTTACTCGTGTCGCTAGAGAGTGCAGCTCATTACCAAGAAGTTAGACATTACTCTGAAGTAAGACTTACCAGACTCCAATATTTGTAAGGCATCGTCAAATATATCATCATTTTCTTCCGCTACGTCAACGTTGGAAGGTGTAGATTTCAAATCAGCATCGTGACATTCCTGTACGTCTTGGCAATCCCACTGTCCGGCAGCGTCACATTTACAGCGGCTGCAGCCCGTGCATACATTTTCTAGAATATATACAGAATGTATCTAGAATATAATCATGATATAAATCATAATAAAAATGAATATATGATTTATTTAAACTTCGTACAATAATGGTACATAAGTACATAAGGCATTCTCTACCAGTCAACCTTTGGGTAAAATACGACAAAATTGTGGTAGGGTACAAAAATTATATAAAGATATATATTTATACTAGCTGTACCACGGCATGCGTTGCAATGCAATTTTCTACCTTTCTACCTAGCCTAAACTGTAACTAACTAAACTGTACACGGTGTGCAAATTTTATTTAAAATCGTTTAAGTAGTTTAGGAGTCCATCGCGGACAAACAACGTGACACGTGATTTATATATATTAAGAAGAAGATAAAAGTATTTGTTTTCATAAACATTTATACTTACTGATACTAATACATATGAAATAAAGTAATAAATACGTTTAAAAAAAAACGAGAAATTTAACAGTAATTACTATGACATTTAATTGGTAGACGGACCTAAATAGTGGTATAATATATCTGGAATATATACAGTTTATATAGCCACGAAAAGTGCATAACGAATGCACTTGTCGTGTTTGACATGACATCACATTTATGGATGAGCTGGTAATATCCGAAAGGTCATTTAGGAGGGGACACAATTAGTACACCCAGAGTTACGCCAGTTATGTTTAACTAGTGACCCGCCCAGCGGTTTCACCCGCTGCTCACCTTCTAAGAGTCACAGCGTAAAGCATCATACATATAAACCTTCCTCTTGAATCACTCTATCTATTAAAAAAAACCGCATAAAAATCCGTTGCGTAGTTTCAAAGATTTAAGCATACAAAGGGACATAGGGACAGAGAAAGCGACTTTGTTTTATACTATGTAGTGATTTCTAAGCGCAATAGGAGGCGAACCTATTGCCATCAACCGGGCTCAATTACAAACTCCGTGGTTACTACCAAGCTGATGGAAAAACCCAGTAACACTTTGACCGACCTAGGAATCAAACCCAGGACTTTATGCTCAGTAGCCACGCTTGCAATTACTGGACCAACAAGCTTGTAACTGTAGTACAGACATTAAAGTTTTGGATTGTTAATTCATTCATTCGCGATCAAAAACCATTTTTAACCGACTTAAAAAAAAGATAAGAAATATTACAGTTTTATAAACTGTAATATTTTTTATGTCCGTTGTCAGAACTTTTGACTTTGTGAACCGATTCTTTTCTTATTTGAAAGCTGGTGCTTCCCGTGTAGTATCATATCAAGTTGGTGCAGTGTTTTTTTCAAGGCGGTTTTTTTCGCAATTTTTTTTTTTCGTTTGCCTTTTGTGCATGACTAGTACCGTTGACCTCGGTAGAATCGGTCATACCGAGATTTTACTAGAATAAAATAAATTATAATTTCTTACCTTCATTACAGTCTGTGTATTCGGAGATCAGTGGCACACATTTCTGATTATTTAGCTGGACGTTATTAACTGAAAATTCATATTTATTTTAAACACGATACCTTTCGGCCTATAAGACTTACTTTATTTTTTCTTTAAATTCTTTAAGGTCTATACACCCGTAATATAAACATTAAATTTTACTTTACTGAATTGTACTGCCTGTATTTATTCACTGCATATAACTATAGGACTCCTTAAGAATTTGAGAACGAAGGATCTCAAAGGCAACTGTTGTATAGACCCTCTGTTACAGTTAGGTCAATTGGAAACCATACAGGAACCGGGGTTGCGGGTTGTTCGAAAGAGATACCGCGGCCCCGGAACGTAAAGGGCAACAGAAGGAACATGGGTGGGTTTTAGTCACTAACAGTCTGACATGCCCCCCGCTCCGCCCAGAGCGGGGGAAGTCATTTGATGATTTCCCACCCGAAAAAAAAAACCATACAGGAATCGAACCCACAGTCAAGATTGCTGAGAGTCTCTCAGATTTAGCAGTATTAGAATTTTACATTATATCCAGAAGTGCTTTTCAAATTGAAACGTTTTACAAATTAGTTACTACGTTATTCTCTTCTATTTTATTTTTTCTAACTTTAACTGTCTGAATAGATTTAAATAACCTCTTCTAAAATGGAACCTTAAAAATGATTTATCTTTGTTGTGTTTTTAATTCTATCTAAACCTGAAAGTGTCATAACAAATAATATTATCTTAGTGGCAAAAATAAGAAATATAAATCAAAAGGTGCTCTTGGTGCAGGTGCAAATAAAACGTTTTAAATTATGCAAAAAGTTTGTGAAAAGTGACTCTAATTGGCTTAATACGAAATCAATTGGCTAAACCTTGTAATATGTGCAGTATGAAAGCGATATTAAACCGTGCAAAAAACAGGATAAAATAACGTTATTGAAAGTGGTAAACTTCATGAAAGATATTTAATAAACGGTACACAAAATACAAAAATGAAAATGTACACTATCACTCGACACACAACACAAATTGCACAATCACTGATCTGTCTTTACTAATCTCTTCCGTTTCCAAATATTTTGTATTTTAGTTAGTTAATTCTCCATAATTCTCCGTTATTTTTATTTTTCTTATAGTTTTCTGTGTTTCATATGCTTTACAACCGTTCGTTCTTTCCATTTTTTTCTTTTTATGTCATTGTTGAAAGAATCATTTTTTTTTCAATGCTTTTCATGCCACTCTGGCTATTTCTAAATTTATTTCTTTTTCATGACCCATATTCATAACTTTAAATTAACATCCATTTCCCATACTCCATAATTTAAGCTACAACCGACGATTCTATCTTTTTTAAAGTTTCTTTTTAATCGTTATTCACTATGAAGTCCACATAATCTCCTCTCATTGACTCCTTCTGTCCCAACATGTTCTCCTTGGGGATTCTTTTCATCATCGTTCTCAGCTTGCTCCGCACACTGTTGTGGATCAGCCTCCGGTGCCCATCGGGATGACTGCAGCATAACGTGTCGCCTCCTGCAAGCACCAATCTTTATTTTATTATTTGGAATTAAACAGACAATATTTGTGAAGATTTACTGTCAGGGGAGATGAGTGAAAATGAGAATTAATTTTGCGAAGTTGGCTTGCAAAAGGCGACGCTTACATTTTCGAAATATGGGCAATGGAATGTGTAGTAAAAATATTCCGTCCATTCGCACTGAGTCCAAATGGTTGGGTTCTTTTCAAACAGATTTTTATCATATTTATTTTAAATCACTTTCACAGAACTTAACATTGTTACAATTTGCCACTATTTTACTTATTTTCAAAACAGAAATCACTTAACACGAGTAACAAAACAACACAAATAACAACACGAATAACAAAACACTCACATAACAAAATAATCAAGAAAAATACAAGAATTCAGAACAAATCAGAACCAAAATCCCAAAGTAGTACCAATAACAACGGGAAAGCATACCAGCATCCAACATATCAAAGATGCCATTATCCATGGTTCTCCTCAGCCTATACGACAACTGTCTGAAGTAGGTGGGTCTATCCTGCTGCATGAGAGACGTGTACCTATCTCTGACATGCTTTTCAGATCTGATGACCCGGTAGAAGTTGCAGAAGGAGACTTCTCGTCCGATGCAGCCGACTTCTTCGCCACTCGCGGAGCAAACGCAATAGTAGCAAGTGTTCTCGCTGTCGTAGTCTAAGAGGGATTCCACATCGGTCCCGACATCGATGTCAGTATCGTTCGCGGTCACACTGTTGGTGTAGTACGAGTGGCCTCGGAAGCATTTCGCCTTGGAGTTGTAAGGAATCTCGTCGTTGTGCCAAATATAATCTGTGGTGAAGGTTATGTTTGTGTTATTTTTGTTATGAGCTTGATATTGGAAAGCATTTTATCTTGCAATTATAATTAATAGGAAGTACGAATATTTCAATAGCGTTATGGGACCTCGCGCACTACGCGGACTCGAGCACTATTTTTACCCAGATCGACCGTTTTCCTGAACAGAACTAGTCAGATGCCCGGAGTACAACCAAACTTTCTTCTTGGTCAGAGTGTAGTGCGTGAGCTCCATAAATGCAGATACTAAAATACGTTTGCTTTCATTATTTCATATATCATTTCAAATAAACATTATAAAACAACGGTTTTCGAACAATAACTTTAAGAGTATTAGGTTCTTCTTTTATTTTTTGCTCAAGGTTTTGGTGAAGTTTGCTTAAAATAAGAATAACTAAATAACTTGATTCAAAATTCGATGCATGACAAATGAGACTAAAAATACATCCTATAACAATTTAACTTTGCAACCAAATTAACGACTAAAAAATTTCACGTTGAGCTACTTTGATTGCTAGTATAAAACCTACAGTTTACGTTGTATTGGCACCTGCAGCACCGCGACAAACCTCGTCGGATCCGGTTGGACAGATTATTCATATGCTTAAAAGGCGCGCCTGAATTAAACTTCTCCGTAATAGTTTTCATCACCAGACATTCATTGATATTCGCCGTGGGTCTATTCAAGCAGTACTCGTCTTTCCCTTCGACAGAACAAATGCACATTTGGCAGGATTCATCTTGCGTGGGAAGAGTCATATGTCTCTTTGTAATTGAATCCGTTGAATTGTGTTCCTGTACTGCTGGTCCTTCTCTTAACCGGTATTCCTCAGAGTCTGACTGTTGTTCCACGGCTATTTGAGCCTTCTTCTCCGTTATCTTGATGGTGGTACGACCCGGGACACATTTGTAACCTGAACCAACGCCGAGTTCGTTGGCCTTTGGTGATGGGTGGTTGAATGAGAAGTCTAAAAGTTGCTAATGTGTTAGATTTGAATTGAATCGTTAGAATTCTAGATTTTTTCAAATTGTCCAATTGTTTGAGTTTTTTTCTTTTCGTTCTATTCTTCTAAATTGCTAAAAAATATTTGTCCAAGCAGGCAACGACTGGAAGTATTTCACCATACTTTTTAATTATTATGTCGTCAAATGCACTATCCAATTTAAAAAGCAAGTTTCTTATTTTATGTAAGTATATTTACCGTTTCTAATATTTTGATAAACACAAAACTGATTATTATAAAATAAAAAATTAAATATTGCATTTAACCATTTTAGTGATCCACCATTTTGATTCGTGCAATCCACATTGCCCATGTGATGTCATCACCAAATCACACAGCAAATCCCATTGCTGATCGTAGGCCTCTGAATACCACCAAAAGATATTCACGATCACCATTTTTGTCAAAGGAACATTGGTGGCACCACCAACCACATTTATCCAACTTTAAAAAAAAAAAAAAAACAAAAAACGTTGCCCCACACTAGGAATTTCTCCTGTATCGTGGGTGCGTTTACAAACATTCAAATTCACATAAACAAACAGCCAGACCCGAAACAACTACCTGTAGGTCATACAAATATTTGATCCGTGCGGGGATCGAACCCGCGACACGTAGCACAGCAGTCAAACGCTTAACCACTGTGCCAACCGTGACGTCAACTAGTTGTTGATGGCACCAGCAACAACAACATTTATGTATGATGGCACCATATCTATTTCATTAAACTAGGGTTACTCACCACCGACAACCACGTCGACCATCAGAGTCATAGTGATGAGCACAACAATCAGCTTAACCTCCATGATGCACAAACTGAAGAGACCACAATCTATGGGGTTTTATATTGGCGTTACACTTCAATGGAGGCTTTGATTCTTTGTTTAAGTGCCCAGGGCCGGATTCAGTTGGCCATTTGGTATTGTGTTTTAAAGCTTCGGTTTCAGAGAATAATGGTGCACCTGTATTTGTATGGAAGGATTTGGAAGGGAAAGGATACTGGTGAGGTTACACAGAGGTATCTGAAGGGCACTAAATTTGTTTGTTATGGTCAATTAAGTAACCCAGGATTTAAATAAGAATTTTTGTGGTTCGCAAGGCTATCAATCAAGCTGTACAAAATCAGTTTATGCTGATCTCTCATTATACGGAAATCTATACAAAGTGAGGCTGTGTTATACTGGAAATGTATGACTTGGCGTGTCGTCGTGTGTAAAGTAAAAAACTTAAAAGGGTAAAGTAAAAAAACTTCTTAGCAAAACTACAACATAAATTCTAAACTTTCGGAAGTACAACGGCACGGTTGTCGCAGTGGCTGAGCGATAGACTGCTACGCTGCTAACGCTGCGTGTTGCGGGTTCGATCCCCGCACGGAACAAATATTTGTATGACCTGCAGGTAGTTGTTTCGGGTCTGACTGTTAATGTATATGTGAGTTTAAATATTTGTAAAGAAGGAAGAAGAGTTGAATTCTGTTAAGAAGTATGAACGCCTACGCTTATACGACATAGCAATGCGGTACTAATGTCGTACGTATAGCGCCTATAAATGAAGGATTGTCCGTTGTCAAATATTATTTGTTTTAAATATATAGTTACAACTATATTGCTTTGCTTTTATTTCATCAAATTCCTAGTGTGGGGCAACGTTTCTATAAAAATAAAAAATTGTATGTGGCAATAAAAGTCAATGAAACTAAAAGTCCCAGAGTTACGAAAGTAACGTTATTTAAGACATTTTTTTTTATTTTAAAGTCGTTTTTTTTTGTCAAACACTTTTTATGCCATAAAACTCCACAACTTTAACAAAACTTTCAAATTAACTTGTTCCTGATAATCTAAGCCTACAAATGACATTAATTTTAAAATTTAGATGATTTAAAATTCACCTGAAAACGTAAACTCAAATCCGTCCCTGTTTAGCATGAATGCCGTAAAAAACGACGTCGCTAACAAGCGGCGGCACAATCAAACCTTCTGATAAGGATATCATACACCTGCATCGACGACAAGCACTCGCGTACATCTGGTTGACGATGATAAATAAGCACTATCTTGTTGGCATTACACTCAAACTCTGCGCAGGTCCGCGAACCGGCAGGTTGGGGGTTCATAACCTGGTGTTTGGCGATGTATTTTCTACGTTATATTTACTAAAACACCTTGGGATTTTTAATAAGGATTTTCTTAAAGTAACACGGAGGCTGAATTTATTGCTTCCTGTTGATGTCAACAAACAAACACATACAAATATTTTTATTTGTTGAACATAATATACCTAGCGTAAAGTATTGACGACACGGTTGGCGCAGTGGCTGAGCGATCGACTGCTGCGCTGCGTGTCGCGGGTTCGATTCCCGCTCGGAACAAATATTTGTATGACCTGCAGATAGTTGTTTCGGGTCTGGCTGTATGTGTATGTGAATTTAAATGTTTGTAAACGCACCCACGATACAGGAGAAATTCCCAGAGTGGGGCAACGTTTTATAAAAAAAAAAAAAAAAGTATTCATACTTTTCACTCAGATCCAGCTTGTCCCTTGCTGTCCCTCAGCGACGCCCTAAGCCGAGGCTCGTACCCCACAGGGGGTGCCCTTAGCGTGTAGTCGCTTAGTTTGTAAGTTTCCACCCTGGCTGGAGGTCTTAAATTTTAAGGCATCCACAGGAATCGCCCAGTTAAGCAGACGACAATCTCCTAGGTTGAACTGCAAGATGCCATTCAGAAAAAATAAATAAAAAAAATACTTATTGCTCTACCCAACTCTCATCTATAAACAAATCAATGTGATTACTTGAGTAAAACTCATTTTTAAGACACGATTTTAATTCTATAGTTTAGTAATTGATTGAAGTTTAAACTTTCAATAGTTATTAAAAATACCTTTGCTTTCTTTTACGGTTCTTACTTTATTCAAAATCTTATCTATAATATAAAAATGTTTACTCAAGTTTTTATTAAGTAATATCTTTAAGAATCTTTAAGATCAAGTAATATCTTTAACTTGTTGACTAAAGATACAAAAGTCAACCGTTTTGGAAACCTGTACGTGACATTATTGAAACTAACCGCTTATATAAAGAATTGTTAAATAGTAATTGTAACTCCCCTTCCTTAATAACTATTGATTTGACTGAAGATTCCTTACTAAAACAAAATTATTCAGTAAGCAATAAGAAAATTAAGAAATATGCTAAGTTAAATAGACTAATTAAAAAGTGTTATCAATTTAAAAAACAACATAAACACTTTTCCAAAAACATTCCACTGAGAAAAGAACGTATTGATTTAGTGAACAAGTTAAAAAATTATCAAATAAAGTTAGAAGATAGTATTAAAATATATAATATAGATACTCAGCAATTGCAGTCTGAAATAGAGGTACTTCAGGACTCACTTAGTTCCATTTCCAGTAGGTATTTGAGTTCTCAGAACCAAATTAGGGAACATATTCTTGCAGCAAACGAATTAGTAATGTCTCAATGTAGTTGTCAGACAGTTTTCAACCATGAAACTGTCCAGCCTGAGGTAATGGAGGACCCATCCCAGGCTGAGAATTTGCCTCCGGACTGTATCCTCAACCAAGATGCAGCTAATATGTCACAAATTAATTTACAAGTGGTACAGACTGAGATACATGATAGTCATGATTGTTCTAACTCTGTAATGTTCTCAGATAGTATAGGAAGGGGTGTAGGTAAATTATTAAGTAATAACCTAAGTTTTCCCAGTCAAAATACTTGTATGCCAGGGTCAACTTATAAACAGATAATGGCATTAGTAACTGGAAATGTTTATAGTAAAAGTACTGATTTAACTATATTTATAGGAAATTGTTCTAAAATTACAAAAGAAGACATCACAGACAGTGTAACTGAGTTGTTAAAGTTAAATTGTCGAAAAATAATATTGTGTGCTTTTCCATACTTATATAAAACGTCAAACAAACAAAACAATTACATTCACATGCTGAATAAGCATGTACACTTCTTGGTAGGTCACTATTGTGACAAACTTGTATATCTTGATATCAACACTGTTGTTGATAAACTTAGGTCGACACGGGGTAGTGTGTTTCTACCTACTAGTTGTAGACACAAAATAGCTAGGCTATTAGCTTATAATATTCACTCGGACATAAATATTATGTCTAAGTTTTGTACTATTATTAACACTGCGACTATTAGTACTTATACTAATATACCTTTTTACAAGGAAGGCGGGGGAGTATTGTCGCTCACTCCGGCTCATTTAAACTAGCTAGTAAGACAACAGACACCAAAGTACCTTCTGGCTCTCAAATAGTTAAATTTAAAAAAGGGGCTAAGCAGAATTCCTTGAAATTATTTCATCAAAACATTCAAGGTTTCTCTTCAAAACAACTAGAGATTGAATTGTTTTTAGAAAAAACTAAGTTTGATATTGTTTGTTTCACCGAACATTGGTTAAAAGATCATGAAATGTTAATTAATTATGAAAATTACAGTGTAGGCAACTGCCTGCCCACGCATCTTAGATTTACGGTTAAAGCAACTGCTTTAACCGTAAATCTAAGATGCGTGGGGGTTCACTAATCTTAGTCAAAAATAGTATTAAATTTAGAAGTCGTATTGATATAGTTGATCTATCGGTTGAACATAATATTGAATTGTCTTGTGTTGAGCTAGATAAGCATGTCATAGTGTGCGTTTACAGGCCCCCAAATTATCAAAACTACTCGATATTTGAGTCAGTAATGGAAGATGCTTTGGCAAAACTTGCAACGGGTAATAAGTCGCTAGTCATCTGTGGTGACTTTAACATCAATATTTTAGATGAAAATTCAAATAGCAGTAGATTCTTAAATCTTTTTAAATCATTTAATTTGTTGAATGTGTTTTCGGAGCCAACCCGAATTACTACATATTTAAAACGCGAATAGTAGGGTAGGATTAGTAACAAATACTGAACGCCGTCTTTCCGTTCTCTTCCCCCTCCCGATCGATAATTTTTTTAACATCCCCCAAATAATGGAACACAGGTCCAACCTGTCCTTTTGCTGTCCTCTCCCAGAGACGCCCTAAGCCGAAGCTCAACCCGCAGGGGTGCACGCGAGCATACAGTCGCTCAGCATATTAGTATTGCCCCTAACTGGCGGCCTTGCTCTCAAGACACCCGTTGAGCAGCTAACAACCTCATAGGTTGACATGCGAATTGTTATTAAAAAAAAATACCCTGTAGTCAGTAAGTCTAAGCCTAGTTAAGGTCTTTTGAAACTATGTGATACTAGCTGACGCCCACGGCTTCACCCGCGTGATGATCGAAAATAAAAGTATCCTATGTGTTATTCCAGACTATAATCTAACTCTGTGCCAAATTTCATCAAGATCCTTTCAGCCGTTTTGACGTGAAAGTTACTCTTTCACGTCAAAACAAACATCCATACATCCTCACAAACATTCGCATTTATAATATTAGTAGGATTGTTTTATACCAAACAAAACAATTAAATAACAAGATTTATAGAATAACATTTTTTTAACACAAAACACGGTTAATAATAAAAAAAAACATTTATTAAAAGTATTTTAGGTACAAAATTCACAATAATTTCTTATTTACAATATTTACAAGATATCAGGTACAACTAGCAAAATACTAGACATAATCTCTTACACCACACATAAAGACAAACAAATAAAGTTAACAACATTGTTTTTATTTACGTTCTAGTAAATCATTGGTGCTGACTGATCAGACATTGTTATTTTAACTATCTAAGGTCTGTTAAAATGAGTAAACTGTTCACTTAGCCCCGAGTTTTACTTTTAATTATAAACAAGTTACCCGCGACCTTAGTCTGTGTAAAATAATTATGGAAATGTTACTTTACTCATTTAAATTGGATTTGGTTAATAATTTCATGTGTTTTAATTGTTTTACACATCCTAATCTTTGGTCTTAAGCAAATGTAACGTTACTCTATATATCATCACTTATCTGCGAGTAAAAGTTCGGTCTAAATCGGTACAACCGTTTTCCGAGATTATAAATAACTAACATACAGAGAGACAAAAATATTAAAATTGATTTTTGTAGGTACCATCTTAAGCTCGCGTAATAATCTGTGATTTTGAAATTTATCTTTATTTTATTTCTTGACTTTCATCATCTGCTTATCAAACTTCACCAGAAGACGTAGGTCTTTAAATCGTACACCATTTTTTTTTGGGGTGGGAAATCATCAAATAACTTCCCCCGCTCTGGGCGGAGCGGGGGGAGTGTCAGACTTGTATTGACTAAAACCCACCCATGTTCCTTCTAATGCCCTTTACGTTCCGGGGCCGCGGTATCTCTTTCGAACAACCCGCAACCCCGGAATCGTACACCATTGAGTGTCATTGATTGACAATTGGTTTAACGTTATTTGATAGCAAACTAGTCATACGAACCACCTGAAGTCAATTTGCAGTTACACTCACTCGTCTTCAATTCCCCTCATTTCGACTACATCACCAACGTGGATTGACTATATCCCTAGTTCAGGAACAGGGATTCTCTCCATCATCAAAACAATGCTAGTTCACTATACTCTTTCAAATACGAGTTAAAAAACCAACAAGCATTCGTATCATTGTTCTTCTCTAAACCCTTAACTTTCGACCAGGCTGCGACCATTTCTTCTGGAGCAAAGCTGTGGATGGACGCCAAGTCCTGGTAGATGCAGGTTAGCTGAAGCCAAGGCTTGTAGGGACTCAGTCTCCTGTCGTGTGTAAGGGTCAGTCCCAACTCCTTGTAGGCAACAAGGTATGTGAAATACACGTCTTCTAAGTTCACCATAGGTATTCTTTCGGCTGTTTTGAAGATTTTTCCAAGGTAGTCTCCTGGAATTGCAGAATTTTTATTAATAAAAGAAATAAAAAAAACAACTTGAGCTTCGGTACGCATTTTTATTAAAACATTTAACTTAGATATTTTTAAGATTCAAGAATTTCAAGCGGATTGAGATTGTGTTCAATAAGCCGCAAATGTGCCAAAATAGGCGTGTTTTCGTATCTATCAAAATAGGCCTGTGAAACATCATGCTAGTTAAAAAATATAAGCACTCGGAATTCCCCGGGCGCCGGGCGCCGGGCGCCGCGAGACGACTCCCGGCCACCGTAGAGACGGGCCTGTGGACGGTGAGCAATGGGTAGCTCACCGTCCGTCCGTCGATTGACGACAGGCCGTGTCGACGGCGCGTTCGTGTTTCACGCGCGCCTCAAAGAGATGTCAGCAAAGCAGAGGGGCTTGCCAGAGCCTCCGCCTGCCGAGGTTGCGGGTTGTTCGAAAGAGAAACCGCGGCCCGGAACGTAAAGGTCAATAGAAGGAACATGGGTGGGTTTTAGTCAGTACAAGTCTGACATGCCCCCCCGCTCCGCCCAGAGCGGGAGAAGTCATTTAATAACTTCCCACCCGAAAAAAAAAAAAAGCACTCGGAATTTCCGTAGAATAATTAATTTGACGGCGCAGTTGCCGCAGTGGCTGAGCGATCGGCTGCTGCGCTGCGTATCGCGGGTGCGATTCCCGCACGGAACAAACATTTGTACGGCCTACAAATAGTTGTTTCGGGTCTGGCTTGCGTATGGCAGTTTAAATATTTGTAAACGCACCCACGACACAGGGGAAAGTCCTAGTGTGGGGCTAAGTTTTTTTTTATTTCCAACAAAGGAGCCACTTGCAAATTCCGTAACAATCACCTCAACGATAATTTCAAGCATATAAATCCATTTTACAAATCATGATACATATTTGTGCCTGTTGCTTGATAGAACCTTACCACTTATAAGGTACCCGGTCCCACTGAGGTACCTGGAAACCAGATCCTGGCGGAGCAGCCAACGCGGGATGAACCACTTGGTGTACTCGTCTCTGTGTAGGTGTGTGTCGTTTTTACTGTAACCTGGAATTAAATGTGTCGACATCATTTTCAGGACTAAACAGTTGTGAAGGCTTAAAGGGATTTTTTTTAAACCAATTTACAATTCGTAGATTGTTGGAGTTATTGAGGAGCTCGTGACTAAATAATAGCAGCCGCTCAGGTCGATCTTTAGGTTAAACCGCGCTTGCCTAGGTTGGTCTGTGGATGGGTGACCACCCGTTACATACCGAGTTTCTTCCGTGCCTCGGAAAGCACGTTAAGCTGTAGGTCCCGGCTGTCATTTTTAGATCTTTGACAGTCGTTAGAGATAGTCAGTGTCCCGAAAGTCTGACAACTAGTCTTACTAAGAGGCATCGTATTACCCAGCACTAACTCGGTTTTGGAGGCCAGATAGCAGTCGCTCCATGTAAAATCCTGGTATTCAGCTGCATCCGGTAAGACTGGAAGCCGACCCCAACATAGTTGGGAAAAGACTAAGCAGATGATGATGAATCGTAGATTGTTATATTAGGGGCTAAAATGGTTAGGTGGTAAATAGAAAACGTATGTCATTCTGTAAATTCACTACGAATGCGAGAAAATAATAGTACTGTTGGAATCAAGTGAGGAAACTTTGATATTGCGTTCGAAGCGGAATTATTACACGAGCCGTTCGGCGAGGGTGTTATAGATCCGAGAAAAGCAACCATATTTTTACCCCGGTAAGCGGCAGAATATTATGATGGCACAAAACACATAGCAACTATTGTATGTACAATATTCTGACAAATAAATGCATTCTATTCTATTCTTGGGTATCTACGAGTACTAAGGCTCAATCACTTTCGGTTCAGCTCTGCACTATATCAGCTGAGCCCAGTGGCATTTCCGTATTCAACTTCTCTATATACTATATACTCGATTTTACCGCCCAGCAATGCCGAAACGCCAACCCTACGTTACGCTTAGCAAAACCATAAACAACATTTTTCTGAGAGAAGAGAAAAGAGAAAAGTAGAGAGAGAGCAGTAAAGTAGGAGCAAACAAAGAGTATACCTCCACTTACCAAGCAACTTAGCATCCTCATTCTCCTTGAGAACCTTACGGAGAGTCCAGGGGTTGACGAGCACATCATCGTCAGTCTTGAACAGGAACTGCGCCTGTGGACAGCGGCGCAGGCTCCACTGCATCATCAGCGCCGTCTTTAGCGTCAGGTTCTGGTAGTGATCGTGGAAGTCGAAGACTATCAGGTCGCTGTACTGCTTTGCTTCTATGTAGGTGTCTACCTGGAGTCAAAGAGACATTTGAAATTATAATGAGAGTATTCAATGCATCTCAAGTTGTAAAAGAATATCAATTCACTTACATAGGAACGTAATATACACTGTGTCCGGTCACGGACTAGCGATATTATATGTACTTATATAACAAACATTCTAGTTCTCAAATTTATTGATTTAAAAAAAACTACCATATTTTTTCACATATTTTTTTGGACTTACATTTTGTTTTCTAAAGTAACGAAAATGTAAGCTCGTCATTTCTTAATTTAAACGATAGACAATATTGTTGCTCTTTGAATAAACCTATTTTCGTCTCAGTAAGACCAACTTTGTCTCATTTATCGCAGCGGTTCCTTGTCTTCTCTGACAACAGCCACCCAAGACCAAGCTTATGACAACTAGAATATACTGTGATCCTGACATCGTTGTGAAGTAGATTAGTTTTTAAAAGAACTGTAGAAACCCCCCATCTATGTTGTATATGTCTTCCGTTTGCGAAGTCCGTGATAACGTGTTATGACTAAGGATAACCTCACCAGCTGCTCATCCACATTATCCCCATACAGTCCCAGCACGAAGTACGTGGGCTGGTGCTTGGCCCAGGTCTCCCGCACAGCCA
Organism: Ochropleura plecta; assembly: GCA_905475445.1. NCBI lineage: Eukaryota > Metazoa > Arthropoda > Insecta > Lepidoptera > Noctuidae > Ochropleura > Ochropleura plecta. The sequence goes on along the minus strand of FR997738.1, from coordinate 19,882,034 downwards.
TCCGGTGATCCAGTCGGGGCGGCGCGCTGGACACCAGGATGATGACCGGCACCTCATCCGGGGTGCTGCATGGGGTTGATGATGGCTCTATAAGAGCTTGTCTGGAATGTAAAACATTAACTTATAGTTGAAACGGTTTTTTGTTTTAAAAAAAACGTTGCTTCATACTAGGAATTTCCCCTGTATCGTGGGTGCGATTACAAACATTTAAACTCACACACACAAACAGCCAGACCCGGAACAACTACCTGTAGGTCATACAAATATTTGTTACATGCGGGGATCGAACCCGCGACACGCAGCGTAGCAGTCGATCGCTCAACCACCGCTCCAACCGCGCCGTCAAGTTAGTCTAGTGGTCACTAGCGCGACTGCTTAGCTAGAGGTAGTGGGTTTGATTCCCAGGCAGGCAGATAGAGTAGGTTGCTAGTTGTTCGAAAAAGATACCGCACGGAATATAAAGGGACTAAGAAGAAACAGGTTTCAGTCAGCAAAAGTCTGACACTCCCCCCCCCCCCCCGCTAGTAAAGTCAATCCTTACTAATATTATAAAAGCGAAAGTGAGTTTGTTTGTTTGTTTGTTTGTTTGTTACCTCTTCACGCTTTAATGGCTAAACCAATTTTGATGAATTTTGGTACAGAGATAGTTGGGAACCAGGAGACGGACATAGGCTAATTTTTATTTAAAAACAGTGGGATATGAGGGAGAACGAGGGAAGAAAAGGGAAAACTTAGCGTTGCTATTACAAATCAATCAGGCGCAAGAGCAAAAACTGCAGGTCTGCTTGGTGTGTTATACCGAATTTAACGCGAGCGAAGCCGCGGGCGAAAGCTAGTTAACAATATATTTCCTTCTCTTCGGGGAATCAGTATCATAATATACAAGTACCATGATACCTTTTGATACTTTATAGATATAACAGAGTACTTACACGTGAGTCAAGTAATGATGCAGGCTCCTGTTCCTCCTGTAGTGGTCCAGCCGCTGGTCCGGTGGGGGAGGCGGCAGCAGCGCCAGACTGGCCTCGTTAGCGAACCACCAGACGACAGGCCAGAGCGCCAGCACCGTCAGTACCACGGGCAGCAGCAGGCACAGGCACTTTGGACGAGCTGGAACACGTTTTTAAATTATCATAGATGGATGTGTGGAGTGACAAGAAACCTGTGCCTGTTACAAAAATATTGAAAGGGAGTTGTTTGTCTAGGTACATGTAATGAGGAGGGACGAATCCCATGTGACTAAAAGAGTGATAGATATGTATGTTAATGAATGGAGAGGAAGAGGAAGGCCAAAGAGAAGATAGATGAATTGTGTAAGGAATGATATGAAGGAGAAAGGAGTGAATGATGCCGTGACGTCTGACAGGGGAGAATAAATAAATAAATAAATATCTTGGGACAACTCACACACGGCTATCTGATCCCAAGGTAAGCAGAGCTTGTGTTATGGTAACCAGACAACTGATATACATACTTATATAATTTATAAATACATACATATTATAGATAAATCACACCCAGACACAGAACAAACAATCATGCTCATCACACAAAATTTGTGCTGGGTGGGAATCGAACCCACGACCTCCGGCTCAGCAGTCAGGGCCACTAACCACTAGACCAACAGGCCCGTCACGAATGGAAGAAGAAAACGTATTGCGCTGACCCCAAATAAAATGGAACAAGGGCGGGAAAAGGATGATGATAAAATAAACGCTAGCTTAAGCCCGCGGCTCCGTCCGCATGATGTTCGGTAATTTTCTTACTGCATTCTACTAAGATGTGTTATCCAGGTTATAATCTAGGTATCTTTGTGCTGAATTGTATCCAATTCCGTTCAATATTTTTTGTGTTAGAGTAACAAACATTCATCAACCTCAGAAACTTTCACATTTGTAACAACAGTCAGAAGTATGATATCATTACGCCTATATTTCCTCCAACGGTTAAGCAGTACACGTCAGCCATGTTTGAGTCCCATCCCATTGTTCTGACACATGTTCTACCATCCACGTGACAGTCTATATCATGATGATCTCTACAATGATGGCATTGAAACCCAGAAGCTAATACCTAGCAATAGGTACCGCTCTAAAACACTTTATCTGATTTTAAATTTTACAATGTAAACTGCTTGTGTTCTGGTTTTAGGTAGCGCAGGGGAAGAATACCTGGATGGTAAGGTCTAGGAATGAGAAATACAAGGATACTAAATCATCAAATAACTCCTCCCGATCTGGACTGTAAGGTAATGTCAGACTTGAGTAAAACCCATACATTTTTTGCCCTCTGTGTTATCTCTTTCGAACACGCACTCACGGGCGCCTCATATTTCCTGACATCACTTTGGGACACTAGACGGACGGACGGTAAACAAAATAGCAATAACAAGTTTGTTACATTTATTTACAACTAGCTTTTGCCCGCGGCTTCGCTCGCGTTAAATTCGTGGTAATACAGTTCCCCTTTCCTGATTTACAGGTACCTGCTACCTGTAGTTTTTGCCCTTGCGCCTTATTTATTGTTGAGATTTCCCTTTTCTTCCCTTTTAATCCTTCATATCTCAATCTTAAAAAAAAAAAATATGCCTATGTCCGTCTCCAGGGCCCCAACTATCTCTGTACCAAAATTCATCAAAATCGGTTTAGCCATTTAGGCGTGAAGACGTAACAAACAAATAAACATACTCACTTTCGCTTTTACAATATAAGTAAGGATAGTAAGGATTCGGTAGCTCTCAATAAACAAAGTGGATGATGCCTCACTTTCCGTTTGATAACAACGTTACTGTAGTAAGCCACTATGATGTCAGATCGTGGAGTCATGAGTAGAACTCTTACATAGTCGGTGACGTAGTTCCTTGTCCAAACAAATACTTGCTATCACGAGCTCGTAGGAATGAATCCTACTAATAATTATTATAAATGCGAATGTTTGTGAGGATGGATGGACAGATGTATGGTTGTTTGTTACTGTTCCACGTCAAAACTGCTGAACAGATCTTGGGTACTTTTTTTTCGATATCACGTGGGCAAAGCCGCGGGCGCTGCTAGTAATACTATTATATAAATGTTTGCTTTTTCCCAACTATGTCGGATTCGGCTTTCAATAGTTGCTAGATGGACTATTTATTTATAAAAGCACTAGCTTTCGCCCACGGCTTCGCTCGCGTTAAATTCGGTAAAACACACCAAGTAACCTGCAGTTTTTGCTCTTGCGCCTGATTGATTTGTAATAGCAACGCTAAGTTTTCTCTTTTCTTCCCTCGTTCTCCCTCATATCCCACTTTTTTCAAATAAAAATTTGCCTATGTCCGTCTCCTGGTTCCCAACTATCTCTGTACCAAAATTCATCAAAATCGGTTTAGCCATTAAAGCGTGAAGAGGTAACAAACAAACTCACTTTCGCTTTTATAATATTAAGTAAGGATAAGGAAGTAAGGATAGTAAGGATTTTACAAACGCGGACTTAATGCCTTCTATTAGTAAATCTTAGCCTATCTGACCTCCACAACCTAATCACCACTAAACAAGAGTGAGTCAGACTCGCGCAACGATGTTTTCGTACAAAATTGTGACATAAGCGCCCATATTATGTCTTTTGACTGTTTAGACTTAGTAGGTCGATGAATTCACAGCACAAAGGGACCACAGACTTAAGTATACAGGGTGGAATGTTGTAATGCCACCTGTAGGGGAAGTTCTACAGGCCGTGTCGACGGCGCGTTCGTGTTTCACGCGCGCCTCAAAGAGATGTCAGCAAAGCAGAGGGGCTTGCCAGGGCCTCCGCCTGCCGGGGTTGCGGGTTGTTCGAAAGAGATACCGCGGCCCCGGAACGTAAAGGGCAATAGAAGGAACATGGGTGGGTTTTAGTCAGTACAAGTCTGACATGCCCCCCATAGCGGGGGAAGTCATTTGATGATTTCCCATACGAAAAAAAAAAGGGGAAGTACTCTTAATACTTTAGATAGAAAATTTTAATCAAAGAAAACATTCCTTTATTTTTGAAAAGAAAGATAACGGCAGTTTTCCTTTCATTTAATTTATGAAGTTTGTTAAAGAGCTTTCATCCTTATTGACCCTAACGATCGATGCAATAAAAGTACAGGGTGCAAGTTTTACAGATTTTAGTCGGTTCGATTACCGTGTGCGGCAAGCGAATTTTTAAAAATCTTTGAATGTCATTATCTTTTTTCTCAAAAATATAACGAAATATAATAATATAAAAATATTTTTTTTTTATAAATAAATAAAAATAAAGACTCGCTGTCAGACTTCTGGGCCACTAACAAATGTTATCAACAGCTGAAGATATGGACGAGACACGGAGGAAACTCAGTATGTAATGGATGATCATCACCCAAACACGGCGCGAAATAAGCCCTGCTCAACCTTAAAGGTCGACCCTTACCGCTATTATTACTTAGCCAAGGTATAGTTGACAGGTATAGCATGCGTCCCAGAAACCATGCTCTTCTATATTCATCGCTCTCTTCGTAACTAGCTCGTTCTGAGACTTCAAGAAATTTAAAAATTTATTAAGTAAGTACTAGCTACCGCTATAGTTTTTTTGGGCTAACGCTAACTTTAACCCGCGTGATGATCGAAAAAAAAACTATCCCCTTTTCTTCCCTCATTCTCTCCCTTTTCTCACTTTTTTTAGTCTATGCCCGTCTCTAGGGTCCCAACTATCTCTGTACCAAATTTCATCAGAATCGTGTTCTTTTTAAGTATTTATAGTGTTTTTTAAATATTCATTGTGGTTTTTGAGATTTGAAGTGTTTTCGTAGCAAAATTATTTAAACGGAAGCCACATAGATCATCATATTGGTGTTTATTGACAGGTCTTTTAAAATATATCAGCGTTTCGAATACACTTTTATTTCTTAGTCCAAAAGTACAAAAATGTGACCCCCTTGAAATTAGAGGGGGGGCCCTCTAATTTCAAGGTGAAGGAAATTCTGAAAAAATTAGGTTGGTTTAAGAAAGCTCCAACGAAAATTTATTTGAACAAGTTTTTGAGAAATGGGACTTATTCATGAAACTACAGCTGTAACTGTTTTTTTATTAATGAAAGAATAAATTTAGTTTTGCGGTATATTATGTAAAAAATACCTGTATAAACTCAACAAAAATAATCGTCGCGACACCACACTGTTCAATGCAAAATAGAAAGACGAAACGATAATAACTGACTTGCTTTCTATGAGAGAGAGAGAGAGAGAGAGAGAGACAGGCAGAGAAACACGCGCACGCCGCACGGCTTACAACTATAGAAAAAAGTGTCGTTACAACTTTTTGTCTTAATTTTTTCCTTTCGCAACGCGCGGTAAGGAACTTCGTTCCAAAACATTATAATTATATTGTTTGATGTGTGAGCCCCGTGTATAAGAGTACTCACACTTGGTCAGTTAAGAGGTCAGTTAAGTTGAAGAAAACACAGTCTTGTCTTAACAAAACAAAACGTTATTTTTTAACGAACACTTTTATAAAGCACAATAATTGTGCTGACGTCAATTCTACAAAGCGTTATACTCTGTGTCTTATCTGACCAAACAGGAAACGGAATTCTCGGTATCGTCACAATGTTTATTTGTCTACTTACTATGTATTTTAGATTACCTCAAACGGACAATTACTTAGTCACGTTCATTTCATGTTGTCTCATCATCTGCTTAGCCTTTCCCCAACAATTTTGGAGTCAACTTCCAGTCTTACTGCATGCAGCTGAATATTTATACCAGTACTAGCTTTTACTTACCTATGCCAGCTCTCAGCATTTATTAAAGACTAGCTTTTGCCCCCGGCTTCTCTTCCCGTCGTCTAACGGGATCGTACTACGTGGATAAAAACTATTCTTTGTTATCCAGGCTATGTACTATCCTATGTGCCAAATCGGTTCATATTTTACGTGAAATAGTAAGCTCAAAAATTACAAACAAAATTTGTTTGTGTAAAAGATGATACAGCTGAATATGGAGTGATGAAGATGATGGCTAAAAGAGATGGAAGAAAGAAAGAAAGAAATCAAATAAATTGGGATAAGAACAACAGAATGGTGATGTCATTAGAGATAACTTCGTTAATGAGGTCATCATTTTCCTCCCGTTTGCTGCTACCATGATTCGAATCTCGAAACTTCAAACAAACAATCGGAAAATCTATTGAGCTTATCATGTTGATGAATGCAAAATGAATGCTGAAATCGAAAAAAATATCAGTTATCAACCTGACATCACTTTGTACGATAACACAGTGACTTCTGAAACTAGTGCATAACAGGTGTTATTAAAACACGATTGCGATTTGATCCTAAATACGGAGGTGAAGTATCACACGAGTGTTGTAATACAGTTATTTTACATTTATAAATAAACATGTCCCACGCACATGTACCGCCACGATATTATTATAAAGTAAGGGCTTAGCGCATTTCTGCCTCTGACCTCTGGCTTCAAAATATAGGGCACGCCACAATAGTGGCGGTAAGTCCCCTCTTTGAGGAGTGGCTGGAGAGGCGTCATGGCGTCCTCACCTACCGCCTGACGCAGGTCCTCACCGGACACGGAAGCTTCGGGAGGTTCCTGCACATAATCGGGCGGGAGGAAACGCCCGGGTGTCACCATTGTGACGATGGCCCGGAGGACACGGTGGAGCACACAGTGGCGGTCTGCCCAGCTTGGGCGAAGCACCACCGTGCCCTCGTAAGGCGATCGGCGGCGGCGATCTCTCGCGTCCGGCCCTGGTTCAGTCCATGGTCCGGTACGAGAGGGAATGGGAAGCGGTCATCTCCTTCTGCGAAGCTGTAATGCTAGCAAAGGAGGTGGCCGGGCGTTTGAGGGAGAGAACATCAAGCCAACCCAGCCGCCGCGAGACGACTCCCGGCCACCGTAGATGCTGGCCTGTGTCCGTCCGTCCGTCTATTGACGACAGACCGTGTCGACGGCGCGTTTGTGTTTCACGCGCGCCTCAAAGAGATGTCAGCAAAGCAGAGGGGCTTTCCAGAGCCTCCGCCTGCCGGGGTTGCGGGTTGTTCGAAAGAGATACCGCGGCCCCGGAACGTAAAGGGCAATAGAAGGAACATGGGTGGGTTTTAGTCAGTACATGTCTGATACTCCCTCCCGCTCCGCCCAGAGCCGGGGAAGTTATTTGATGATGTCCCACCCCAAAAAAAAAGGGCCTAGCGCAGTTCAGCCTTTAAGGCTTCAAAATGTAACAGTCAAAAAAAACTTTTTTGCTAAAAATAAAACCGACTTCCAAAAAAAAAAACTAAAAAGTGGAAAATAACTTTATTTCCGGAAGTCGGTGGCTTTTGTTGGTTGCGTTGACTTTTTTGCCACCGACTTCCGGTAATAAAGTTATTTTCCACTTTTTAGTTTTTTTTTGGAAGTCGGTTTTATTTTTTGCAAAAAAGTTTTTTATTCCAGCATTTTTAGTTATAGTATTATGATATAATTCGCAAACACGGTTATTTTTAGCTTTTTAGTGCGTAGGTCCCGTCTTAAAAACAAGCTTTAGTTCACATCACGCTATAGTATTAAATACTATCTAAATTATGCTTTAGTTTAAAACCAATTCAGAAATCACATGCATCATCGCCTAAGGGATACAGCTGATACTTGATCTGATGATTATGTTTTTTAATGACTAGGTGAGGGGTGGGGAGGGGGTACGGGCACCTTGCTCCCACTCGCCTGCCTACCCTGGCGAAACCCATACTTATACATGTGATTGCAGCAATCACGGCAGATTTGCGGTCATTTATTGAAGAGTTCCGTTGTATATCACTGAAGATCTATTACCAAATTAAAATACAATCACCTCAAAAAACTGCGATGACCTTCCAAATCATAGTGCATAGTGTTTTTTGTTCATTTAATTTTGTCTTCGACAACCTCTAAAATTATATCATCAACGTAGACGAAGTCAATCTAATACGCATTATTAAAGATAACTCAAAAACTACTGGCCGGATCTTGATATTTTTTTATGGGACCAAACGACAATCACCAGCTTTCGAATAAAAAAAGAATCATCAAAATCGGTTCACCCAGACCAGAGTTTTATGAGGTAACATACACAAAAAGAAAAATACAGTCCAATTGAGAACTCCTCCTTTTTTGAAGTCGGTTAAAAAGTCAGATTACTTTAAAATATTATTGTGAAGGTATGGGTATATATGTAGACATATAAAATAGAAAATCACCGACTCACTTATGGAGAAATCTTAGAACAAATGTTAGGTTAAACTACAAGTGTTAGGTTAAACTACAAGTGTTAGGTTAAACTACAAGTGTTAGGTTAAACAACAAGTGTTAGGTTAAACTACAAGTGTTAGGTTAAACTACAAGTGTTAGGTTAAACTACAAGTGTTAGGTTAAACAACAAGTGTTAGGTTAAACTACAAGTGTTAGGTTAAACTACAAGTGTTAGGTTAAACTACAAGTGTTAGGTTAAACTACAAGTGTTAGGTTAAACTACAAGTGTTAGGTTAAACTACAAGTGTTAGGTTAAACTACAAGTGTTAGGTTAAACTACAAGTGTTAGGTTAAACTACAAGTGTTAGGTTAAACTACAAGGTGTTAGGTTAAACAACAAGTGTTAGGTTAAACTACAAGTGTTAGGTTAAACTACAAGTGTTAGGTTAAACTACAAGTGTTAGGTTAAACTACAAGTGTTAGGTTAAACTACAAGTGTTAGGTTAAACTACAAGTGTTAGGTTAAACAACAAGTGTTAGGTTAAACAACAAGTGTTAGGTTAAACTACAAGTGTTAGGTTAAACTACAAGTGTTAGGTTAAACTACAAGTGTTAGGTTAAACTACAAGTGTTAGGTTAAACTACAAGTGTTAGATTAAACTACAAGTGTTAGGTTAAACTGCAAGTGTTAGGTTAAACTATCCAAGGGGATCCTTTTAGAACGTAGGTACTAAGACGGGATTTTGCAAAATTCAACCCCTAAGGGGATGAAACAGGGTGGCAAAGTGTGTATAGAAGGACGCGATTCCTTGGCCGGATTGACTGGAAATTTCGGATAGCCATGCTTTCACAAAATTATCATCACTCTACGATAGTGTGGAGTTGGTGAAACCGCTAGGCACACCGCACAGCTCGTAAAATATAAGTGTAGAAAACTGTTATGGTAGGTTCATTAGTTGATTACATACATTAGTAAAGTCACGCCTTTTCCCTAGAGGGTTGAATACGGTTGTTGCTACAAACCTTGCACACTCTTTGCTCCTCGTCCGCGGTCATACACGCTCGCCGTTTGCGAGTACTACGCCAGTCAGTTTATTCTTTTAAATAAACGGATATCAGGATAACGATATGATAAGAGTGATAGGCAGATACGTAACGTAAAGATAGTTAAATCTAGTACAGCAAGCACTGAAGCTAAGGTTTGCGTCGCCAGAAATGTATGGTGATAGTCAATGGGATGTCACTTCTTTTTTAAGCCTTTGTTTGTTAATGGTGTTAATGAAGTCGAAAGGCACTTATTCCCTTCATTGCGATCAGGTTTTTGTTCTAAAGGATAAACGGGAACTTTCTAGTTACGGAGTAATTGAGGGTCAAAGTTTAAATTTATTTTAAATTTTTTTTAACGCAAGTTACTAATGTTACCTTCTTAAGTTTATATATGTTTTGTTTTTGTTAAATCGTTATTTAACCGTTACGTTACCAGTCTTACTAAGTGTATCGTATTACCCAGTGCTAACTGGGTTGTGGAGGTTAGATAGACCGTCGCTCCATGTGAAATACTAGTATTCAGCTGCAACCGGTTAGACTGGAAGCTGACCCCAACATCGTTGGAAAAAGGCAGACGGATGATGATTTTACAGTTTATAATTTTGCTTTAAATACCTCCAGGACCCTTGATGAGAAAAGACATACATTTATAGAGTAACTAGCTTCCGCCCGCGATGCCGTCCGCGTGGCATAGTAACTTTGAGCTAGCGCTAACTTAAACCCGCGTGATGATATATAAAAAAATATCTTTCTCCCCCCTTTTCTTCCCTCTTTCTCCCCCTTTTCTCACTTTTTTAGCCTATGTCCGTTTCCAGGGTCATAACTATATCTGTACCAAAATTCATCAAAATGAGTTCGGCCATTTAGGCGTGAAGACGTAACATACAAACTCACTTTCGCTTTTATAATATTAGTAAGGTTACATGCACACAATGTTTTGAGCGCGTTTTATTGAGTCCTACTTTAAACATGATATTTCACTCCAAAAACAAACGCGTTTCCCAAATATACTTTTTACGCAGACTTACTCAGTTGAATGTACAGACGCCTGCACATCAAGCTACTACAATCTGTCAGATTTCTTTGATAGATTTTCGACTTTATTTCTAAAGTATTAGGTTCAAGGTTCATTAGGAAAAATTGACAGTTTAGCTTCGGGTAGCTTGACCTGCTGGCGTCTGTACATAATGCATGGTTTCCGGCTTTGTGAAGGCTGTATACCTTGTATACGAAATAATGTCTATGTCATCAGATGCTCCTAGGTGTCGGTAACAACTTACCATCGACTTCAATTCAATCCAATCACACAAAACAATAATAAGAAACAAAAAAGGTGCACAAAAATCGAACAACACTTCACTCACAAAAAAGAACATTAAATTCAAAATTATCTCCTCACCAAAATACTTGATGATGGCGACCACCTTCCTAATAATGATCTTTAGCACCAACATTAGCATAATCGTTGAGCAGACTAGCATATAAGTATAGTTGAGCAGACTAGTATATAAGCCTTATAGTGTATGAGGAACATAGCGACTACCACTGCCCCGTTTCTAACACGCACTGGAACGGGCCGCTAAAATGCTGCAAAGGGACAACTCACAGATAATATGTCGATAAGCCAGGTCTTATCTATTGATAGAAAAATATTGGATTTTGGAGTTTAGTGTTTATTCATCCGATAGTGTCACAGTGTTTGACTTTTTCCGCGTACAAAAACTTTATTTCGTTTACGTTTTAGTTGAATAGAATGACTTGTATAATTTGTTATAAACTCATCGTTATTTACAGCTTTTACTATGGAACCAACTCTGAAATCACATTAAAGAAAGCCCTATAGATTTTTTCAAAGGTTTTCAGTAACTTCCCATATATATTTCTTATTACATTTACGGTCTAACGTGTTATCCAAATCATTTACTTAGTCAATATCAAAACAGTTGACTCACATCTTGATGGAAACATCCGTTTATTTGATTTAATCAACATTACTTGATGTACGCAACTGATTAAAATATTTTATGTCGATAAACGGATGTCTGTCTGTTAGGCAAACAATTATTAAGAAACATTTTTAACTTAACAATTTTAGGTTAGTTTATTGACGACCTCTTTCAGATAAAAAGTATTTTGGTAATCTTTATAAGCTTTTTAGGCTTTTATTACTAAGACAGGTTTCAATTACCATCTACCAAACCATAACATCGTTATCGAAACCAAGAACTACATGTTCTGACCCATGCCACCAGTTCCTACAACTTTAATTTTTTAACCGACTCCAAAAAGGACGAGGTTCTATGTTCGACCGTATTTTTCTTTTAAATTATGTTCACCGATTACTCCGCTAACTGTGGACCGATTTTTCATAATTAGTGGCATAAGTATATGGTAAAAAAGTCACCCACTAACGGAAGTAGTTATTTTTTTTGCATAAAGAAATCAATAAAATTATTTATCCCATTTTTTTCCACTACTGGGAAAAAGTTTCCCCCATTCTTTTCCAACTCTCTCGGTGTTTTGCCTCGTCTGTGCTCCGGCCAGTTCCAACTTAACCACAAGTTCCCTTTACTATTCAACACAATGTTTCGTGTGCGAAACATTGAGCGCTACCACAAACTGTGAACTCGTTTTTCAGCAGTAATTTATGGCCAGTATTAGTTTGATGTATAAAATCCTTGGTTGGCAGCTTCGTTAAGGGTTCGTTTACATCCTGTAGATAGCCAACTGCCTCTGATAGTGTATTGCACGACATTCAACTCGATTCTCGTCTTCTCCCAAACAACTCTGGAAAAGATACTTGGCTTTAATTGGCTTAAGTTTAAAGCGCCATCTTACCGCTCTTCTTTTGTTTTCGAAGAACCAAATGTTATGAAAACATACGCTAAACCGAATTAATAACGTTTAGGAAGATACATTAGACACTAGATTTTGTAACACTATCTAATATGTAACACATGCTTGTTACAGCGAATCAAATGAAACATCAGTCTTCCTTTAAGTTTAATTGAATGAAAAACTGTGTTTCTTTTTTTCACAAATAAGACACAGTTTTATAAAATCACATTTGTACCTACCCTACGTGGGTGTAGGTACTAAGGTTAGGGTAGGTTCACATTTCGCCAATCAATGGCGGATTATAAAATATTATAACAACAAAAAGCCTCGCACTTAACAATCCTTTCTAATATTATAAAAGCGAATGTGAGTTTGTTTGTTTGTATGTTACGTCTTCACGCCTAAATGGCTAAACCGATTTCGATGAAATTGGTACAGAGATGGTTGAGACTCTGGAGACGGACATAGACTACTTTTTTTTTAAGTGAGAAATGAGGTAGAGAGAGGGAAAACTTAGCTTTGCTATACCAATAAAAACTACAGGTAGCAGGTACCTGCAAATCAGGAAAGGGGAACTGTGTTCCGTCGAATTTAACGCGAGCGAAGCCGCGGGCAAAAGGGGTGTGAAACGATTGACATAATAACAAACTATCTAACGTTCACTTGACATAATTTTAGTTAACATAATTTTGTTTAACATAACGATCAGTTGACATAATGAATTGTTGATATAATTTCATTTTACCTAATTTCATATGACATAATGAACATTTCCTATAATGCACATTTCACATAATATTCATTTAGCATATTATTCATTTACTATAATATTCATAATCTCCAAGTAACTTTTAATATAATTTAGAAAATCTGATACGATTTTAAACGCCTGCCACCTTTCTTAAAAAAAAGGAATACACTGAAATTGAATTCCTTCGGGCTTTGGCCTCTAATTTAAAACTAAAATAAGATGTAATATTTATGTTATGATTAAATAAATATTGTTTTAAGTTTTTTTTTCTTCACTTTATACCCTAAACACCTGCCATCCTCAACTATTGTTACCAGGAGAAACTGGATGCAATCTGGACTTTAGGGCACCCCGACTCGGATAGGTTAGGTTAGAAGGGGATGGCGGGGTCGTGTGGGCGAGCGAAGCGAGCGAATAGACCCCGCCATCCCCTTCGTGGTTATTTTTTTATAAACCACCCAGAAGTAGGAACCCCGCGAAGCGGGGCTCCGTCGACCAAGCCTACCCTCGGCCATGCATAGAATATTTTAAGGTTTGGTTAAGTGCCATTTGGGTTAGGCTAGAACTGTGCCCATTAAACACGAATTTTAGGTCAAATAAACGTTATATTAAAAGAATATTATACATATTGAAAATTATATAAAATGAACGTTATACTAAATGTTATTATGTTAAATGAATATTATATGATATGACCCATTAGGTCATATGAATTTATGTCATTTGATATTATGTCATATGAAAATTATGTCATAATTATGAACGTTAGTTCAAGTGAAATTAGAGCATTTGTTATTATGCCAAACATTACACACCCGGGCAAAAGCTAGTGTAGTAATAATCCCCAGTAAAAAACGATTTCTGTTGTTAACTCAGTACATTTTAGACTTCAAACATCGATAAACTTTTTCCAGTGATGAATCTTGATCAAGTGCCTTTAGAACTGGTACCTAACCTATAGCTAAAGTTGACATTCCCAACTGCGGGTGCTGACAGGAACCTCAACCTAAAACCAACCCAGCCGACGACTACCGGCCACCGTAGATACGGGTCTGTGGACGATGAGTAATGGGTAGCTTACCGTCCGAACGTCTGAACGTAAAAGTCTGACACTCCCCCACGCTCCGCCCAGAGCGGGGAAAGCTATTTGAAAATTTCCCATCCGAAAAAAAACATGGTTCTAACATTGTGTTGTGAACTATCGATAAATTGTAAACTGTACCGTTACCGCTGATACTATATATAACGTTTCGATTTGATACTCCATAATCTATGCACGCCGAACTGTCAAATTTTGAGCTGAAACTGCACTTAGGTACAGAGTGCTACGAGGAATTCGCTAAATTACTCCAATAAAAAGCGCATAAAATCCTTTTAAGATTATATTTTGCTAGCCTTTGCCCGCGGCTTCGCTCGCGTTATATTCAGGATAGCACAGTTCCCCTTTCCTGATTTACAGGAACCGGCTACCTGTAGTTCTTGCCCTTGCGCCTTATTTATTGAAATAGCAAAGCTAAGTTTTCCCTTTTCTGCCCTCTTTCTCCCTCACATCCCAGTTTTTTTTTTAAATAGCCTATATCCGTCTCCTGGTTCCCAACTATCTCTGTACCAAAATTCATCAAAATCGGTTTAGCCATTAAAGCGTGAAGAGGTAACAAACAAACTCACTTTCGCTTTTATAATATGTATTAGTAAGGATTTGAAAGATACATCTCACACTTCCTACGCCATTCTCTAGTCTTCTTCATAATTCTTTTAAACAACATGAGTATTGGAACGTCATAGCCAACCAGCCAGCATTCCGCGTTGGTTAAGGTATAAAACCTCTTACAGTGCTTCAACTTTCACATATTATTATTTATAAGTGAAGTAGGTACCTACGTATGTTCTTTTTGGAAAATACATCTCTTAAAACCTACATACTCACACCAAGCTATCGAACAAGGAAACTAAACAACACATCCTTATTATGATTGAACCGTTAATTTAGTTAGCCAATAATTAAAAACGTTACATATTCCGAGAACTTGTTAGCAGTTATAGGGAAAATACTGTTTAATACATCCAAAAAGAACGATAGTATTAATTAATGAATTTATGTCTGTATATTATTATTTTTTTATATTTATAATTATATCCGTTGGTCCTGGCTGTCAATTATAGATTTCTCACGGTCATTTGCCCGAAAGTCTGATAACCAGTCTTACCTACTGCGTATCAGCGTACCCAGATCTAACTGATTTGAGGAGGTCTGACAGTCAGTCTTTCCATGCAAAATACTGGGGCTCTAAATGGACGCTTTAGCAGAATCATAAAAGGGTAATAATATGAATTACGTCGAAAAACATAAAATTCCCTCACACCCTTATTATTGTGAATTGGCAGTTTGTAAACATTTTACAAACCGTTACTAAGCAGCCATTTTAGACCGCGTAGTTCAGCTGAACCTACCTCAACATCGTTGGGTTACTAGGCGGGTGACGATTGGTTATCACAACCACCGACATTTCCAATGCTAAAGAACTCATCGGACTTACTTATCTTACGATTTTATAACTTTACAATAATTGTAGTTGAAATGAACTGCATGAATGTTTGCATGAAAAAATGTTGTGGTTTCTTTAATGTTATTGTAATCACCATAATTATAGTAAATTCCCTCATTCTGAGCAAATAAATGAAAACTCTATTCTTATGTCCGTTTTCACTATCACTCGGTGGTACATAAACCAATGCTTTATTAAATCGACGTCTCTTCGTTGTCCTAGTAGTTGCAAGCACGACTGCCGAGTATTGGAGTCTTCCATCAGGAATTTCTCAGTAACAACCACGGAGCTTGGATGTGTGCCCTTGTAGGCGAAATGTGAGTAGCTATACAACAAGGTACCCATCTACCTATCCCTTGGATGTTCCAACAAGAGACCTTCACTTGGATGGATGTCGCTTGGTGTCAATGAAAATGGCTTTAAAGGAATGGAAAACATGCTGGAAGCTGCAGAAAAAGCTGATATTTTAGGCTTTCTCGGGCTGGAAAATAAAGCAGTAACTTAGCTCCCTCTGCGAAGCTGTTATGCTAGTGTAGGAGGTAGCTGGACGTTCGAGAGAGCATCACGTGCCAGCCGCAGAAAAAAAAACGTAGCAAATGAAAAAAAGTGTAAAAAACAAAAAATAACATTTATTATTTACTCAACATTTTGTTACCATTAACCTCAATTAACTAGTTACATAATACTTAATAAGGAAATCCGTCAGTAACGGTCGCTAAAATAACAAAGGAAAATAGAACACTTAATTAATATTAATAATCTTTGGTTTTACTAACGAAGACAGTGGCGCCATCTCACTCATAACAACGTTCCCACAGCGGGGACACAGGCCTCTCCATAAGAGGAAGCTGTCAACCAAAACTTTGTCTATGTGCGGACTGGTAGATTTCACATGTCTTCGAATTGGTAGTTCTAGGACAAAATGGTTTTCTGCCGATGTTTACGTACACCATCTTGAAACAGTGGTGGCGAAATGAATTACACAGTGCAAGGCGTCCTGCAGGATTTGAATTCTCGGCGTCTACCTCTACCACTGGGCATAGACTGCTACTCCATATTGACGGAATAACTAAGCGCCATCTACCTTATCTACTACAAACTAAACTAAGTACCTACGACTAATATTTTTAACACAAATTTAAGTTAATTATTCTTCGTCCGAAGGTTGCTTGACCCAGAATCCCCAAGGGGCGTAACCATCATGTTTCGTGGGCCCTCTATATACCTTTATTTGCACACGGGCCGGGTCGTCTGTGAATGACATAAAAAAAACAATTAAAAAGAAGTTTGAACTCCAGTCACTGGTCCCTTGTTTACAGACAAAGTTATACGAACCTAGTTCTTGTTTTGTAAAATCTTATTGTCAGCCTGTGACTCGTCCTGGGTTACCCAGTCCACGACTGACAGGTTTGATAGGTACTACAATCTCCAGGAAGCAAAGGGGTGCAAAAGGCTATCCAACTATGCACACGGATCATATTAATTCCAATACATTTTCGATTTTAAGTTATTACGCGTTTCCGAACGTAAAAATGGGAATGCGCTGCTCTCTTTAACTCTTTATTGTTTAAAAAAATGAAAATTGTAAAATAGGTACATGTTTGATCTCCTGAGTTAAAAAGATCTTTGCAGCGCTATTTCCATCTGCAGGTTGGTTCGAAAGAGATACCGCAGCCCCGGAAGACAAAAAAAGGAACATGGATGCGTTTTAATCAGCCCAGACACGCCGCCGCCGCCCACTCCGCCCAGAGCGGGAAAAGTTATTTTATGATGACAAAAAAAACTGGGCATTACCTAATTACATGGGCCTGCTAGTCCTTTTGAAGAATAAAAGCGTTATAGTCAAAAGTCAATGGCAGATTATCGTAAAGTTCGTGTCGCGCCTAATAGAGTGATAACTTAGGGCGAAGTTTTTTTGAATACGTTATCTAATCATATATATCTCTTTAGTCAGCTAAAGCTGTCTGCTTAACTATACTGGATTTTTACTTATCTGCTTTGTATGTATGTGTGAATGCTTTGTTATCACACTTTCGAATTCCCGACACAAACTTTGCCTTTTACAAGCCCAGCAATTTTACCCGCTGCTCACCTCCTTAGTGTCTTAGCGTATCATTAATAGTCTTCTAATTTGAAAAAAACCTCATGCAATATTTCAAGTACTTATCTACTAGCTTATTTGCAATCAAGGAGATACCCGCCGCAGCGCCCCTTAACCGTAAGTAAATCCATATCCTACATCCATACCATAGGTACAAAACTGATTTTATCGTCACCTTTCCTATCGTCGGCTCCATTATGTCCGTCCTCATCATCATCAAACTCCTGGGGTCTTGCAGCCGCCAGCGCCAGGAGTGACAGCAGCAATATCACGATCCATACATTTCCCTAAAAGTTGAAAGAGTTTCAGTTAATAAAATGTTACAAATATCCGAACAAAATTTTGTTTCTCTCTGCCTTGAACAGAAGTCTACGAACGAATTTAGCAGAAGGCGTTCAGTTGTTTCTGACGAGAGGTCACTAAGGTCTGTTTAAGCCTTCAACCCTTTGCAGACTTGGTAATGGGACCTATGGGTGGATTCGTGTGCGTTCGCGCAGCGGAATGTTGTTGAATTTAAAGATTTAAATTATGCAGATATTTAGTGTATGACGTCGTGTACCTAATTGTGTATGGTAAAAAAAAAATTGTGCACGCAGCCATTGTGGAGAAATTCACCAAAAACTGATTCCGCTGCGCGAACGTTGTCCTAGCGGAACTTTTTTTGAAATATAGACTTTAGAAGAAAAGAGATGTGTCTAAAAATTTGTGTGTATTTATGTGTAATTGTGTATGTATGAATAGAATTTGTGCATGCATTAACTTCGGAGAAATTCAAGTTTCCGCTGCGCGAACGTTTGGCCATTAGCTAGTTTTCATATAAAGCGCTTACATAGAGAGCTGTAGATTTTTACATACGTTGTTTTGAATTTGTGTATATTTGTGTAAAAAACAGATTAAGAAAAAATCGTAGGGCTTAAAAGATAAAAATATAAACGTAAAATACGGTTATTAGGTCTTAGTTCTTAAAGTATGCACTTTGGGGTCTAGATTTTCACGTTTATACAAACCTTGTAAGTGTCTGCAACATGTTGCCAAGTATCAATGATGTTCCGTTAGTAATTAAAGAGTTATAGGACCATTTACCATGAATAGATCACTGTTTACAAAGCAGTCAAATAGCACGACGTTCTAAAGGAATTGCATGGTAAAATGTATGCCAATAATTAGTGTATTCATTCAACTATTCACATGCAAAATTTCATGTCATTAAATTCAGTAATTAAAGAAAATCAATTATAATACTGACGAAGCATCGAAAACCTACATAACCCGACCAAGTTCGGATGGCTACAAAAAAGCGGCCGTGCCATATATCTAACAAACGTTCTTAACCTTCCAATATAGTATTTATTAATTTGGTACTGTTGCGTACACAAGCGCTAGGAAAAATAAAACAATTGCATTTCTTGAATGAAAAATATTATAAAATAATAACGCCACTATCTACGATAAAAATAAATCTTCAATTATCAAGTACTTCTCTATTTAAATATCCGTGTACAAAAATATTTTTAATTCCATATAACAACATGGAACATCATTGATACTTGGCAACATGTTGCAGACACTTACAAGGTTTGTATAAACGTGAAAATCTAGACCCCAAAGTGCATACTTTAAGAACTAAGACCTAATAACCGTATTTTACGTTTATATTTTTATCTTTTAAGCCCTACGATTTTTTCTTAATCTGTTTTTTACACAAATATACACAAATTCAAAACAACGTATGTAAAAATCTACAGCTCTCTATGTAAGCGCTTTATATGAAAACTAGCTAATGGCCAAACGTTCGCGCAGCGGAAACTTGAATTTCTCCGAAGTTTATGCATGCACAAATTTTAATCATACATACACAATTACACATAAATACACACTAATTTTTAGACACATCTCTTTTCTTCTAAAGTCTATATTTCAAAAAAAGTTCCGCTAGGACAACGTTCGCGCAGCGGAATCAGTTTTTGGTGAATTTCTCCACAATGGCTGCGTGCACAATTTTTTTTTTACCATACACAATTACACGACGTCATACACTAAATATCTGCATAATTAAAATCTTTAAATTCAACAACATTCCGCTGCGCGAACGCACACGGTGGATTCCATTCCATGTTTTTTTTTTGCATTTGGCCGCACTACTCACCTGACGTTTTTGATGACACAATGATGCGGCCGAAGAAACCAATTCACTCGAGCTTTAAAGTTTGGCAGAGTTACAGCACTCAGCGTTTTACCATCAGAAACTGCTCAGTAGCACCCCAGTCTGGATTAACCCCTGGTTGTGGGTAACTTGCAAATTATGTATATGACTGGCGAAATGTCAGTGAGCCTCAGAAGAGATGGACCTGTTTTAAAATTAACTCGCAGGTGTGCATTTTTTATGCAGTATTGGGATTCAA
Organism: Ochropleura plecta; assembly: GCA_905475445.1. NCBI lineage: Eukaryota > Metazoa > Arthropoda > Insecta > Lepidoptera > Noctuidae > Ochropleura > Ochropleura plecta. Next base: position 19,862,152 of record FR997738.1, on the reverse strand, counting down.
CTTTATCCTACAATGAAATCCTGCTCAGCTGTATTCCTGGACGTACAACAAGCATTTGACAAGGTCTGGCACCAGGGACTATTGTACAAAATTAAGAAGCAAATGCCGCATAACCTGTACGTACTGCTGAGGTCATACCTAGAAGACAGAATCTTTCGGGTAAAAGTTAATGACTCTTACTCGAAATTTCACGATATAAAAGCTGGCGTACCTCAGGGTTCAGTGCTGGGTCCCACGCTCTACCTTATATACACAGCTGACTTGCCAACAACAGAGGATGTTCTTAGTGCCACCTTCGCTGATGATACAGCGGCTCTGTGCAGTGACAAAAATCCACATATTGCATCACAAAAGCTACAACTCGACAAGATCAACAAGTGGATGTCAGAGTGGAAAATAAAAGCAAGCGCGAACAAATCTGTTCACGTGACATTCGCACTAAGAAAGGAAGATTGCACACCTGTTAAACTTGGAGAAGATATACTTCCACATGGCGTAACGGCTAAGTACCTCGGCATACATCTTGACAGGAAACAAACATGGAGACACCACATAGAAAAAAAGCGTGATGAGCTGAATATCACACTTCGTAAAATGAACTGGCTCTTAGCAGGAACATCACACGTATCACTTGAAAACAAGATCCTTATCTACAAAGCAGTATTAAAACCTGTCTGGGCATTGGTGTGGAACTCTGGGGCTCAGCAAAGAACTCAAATCTGGAGATTCTTCAGCGATTCCAGAATAAGGCTCTCAGAATCATCTCAAATGCTCCATGGTTCATCAAAACCTCTGAACTACATGAGCATCTACAGATTGGAACCATAAAGGAGGAAATAGAGCGCAGATCAAAGTCCTACAAAGACCGACTAATGACCCACAATAACACCTTAGCCACAGCTCTGAGTAAACCAGCAGCTGTCAAACGACTAAAACGCCACCACATTTGGGACTTTGCTAGTTAGAGCAAGGTGGAAATAGCACTGAGAAGGCAGATTCTTCACTGGAAGAATGAACCTTGACGCTAACAGACTCCCACAAAATCTGCTAATGGTTCACGAACCGATTGCAAGATAAAGAAAAGAAAAAAAAACAGGTGTAAGGGTACACAATGGAAACCGAGTTTAAGTTACCTAAAAATATATTTACTGTAATTACCTACATTACATTATTATAGAATACCTTAATTAAACAGCTACAACAGCTTTACAAATAATTTAAATCTAAATTAAAATTACACATAATTTACCTAAATTACTGCAGCTACAATTTTTTTCAGTTTGTTACTTAAGAGAATGGTGTTTACAATATGATTTTTATAAAGCTGTTTTCTTCAAATGCCAAAAATGTATCAAAGTGTAAAATAGTTATTTGTATATATTATCCACTTGCAAAACTGCAATGACATTTACTTATCCCATATAAGTATGTGTACTTTAAAAATATATCAAGTTGGAATAAATTCAACCTGCTGATATATTATTACCCTAAAATATTATAATTATTTATAGTTACAAAACTTTAGAACACCATCTTAGTCTCATTTACTGCTTGCAGAAGCCCTGTCAGACTCGTTTCCACTGTCAGTAGAAACATGCTGTCCAGGACTTGCTGTCTTTGGTACCTCCTCTTCATCTTCGCTCAATGATGAGCAATCCGATAGGTCAGCATCAATCCAAAGCTTGGCTTTCTTTGGTTTAGCTTTTTCATTGTCCGACTTGCGTTTTAAAGTATTTGATGAGCCAGCAGCCTGCCAGCCAGCTTCAACAGCCGAGTTCACACGTTCAGGTAGATCCTTACGCTCTTTTTCGTAAGCAGGATTCAAGTTCACTTCAATCTTTGGCTCTGCAACAAGTCTCTCAAGTTTCTTCTGTTTTCGTTCTACTGCTTCCTTTTCCCTATCTTCTTGCCCTTCCAACCACTTCCTGAGCCTTTTTTCTTCATTGATGTCACGTAATCGACGGCCAGAGAGGTCTCTGCAAGCTTCGCGGTTAGTTGTTTTTTCTATTTGCGCTCCAATAGCACGTAGCATAGATCCGAATCCGCCTTTCCCTCCAACGAGCTTACTGGCCAATCTAACGACATTGTTATCCGCTGTGATGTCGTAACTGTCAGACACAGACCTACCGTTAAGCGTAGCAAATAGATCTTCTATCGGAACACCATATTTTTGTGAAATATCGCGTTTCAACGATGACACATCTGTGCACTCCAGATCCTTTATATAGTTGTTTTCAAAGATTACTAAACAAGGCATTTTGACTTTTCAAGTGAAATGTTTTCAAAAACAGAAAGATCACCAAGAGAAACAGTATTTTTTTATAGAAAACACCACAAAGCAAGTTGCAAATATTTAGGAAAATGTGTACGACAACAATGTGACAAGACAGACCATGAGTGACAGCTCAAACAGTCATTTGAGTGAATGAATGAATAGAATTACGGAATGGTACGTTTGTTTATGGTTCGTACTAAAACAAAAAAGATTAACAATTTTTTTGTGCCTCACGCTACAAGTCGCGGTTAGTAGCAAGTTAATAATGAAAACGGGCATTCATTTATTTTCATCCACTACTTACATCGAAAAACATAACCTTTCCACCTAGGTAAAAATAAATAGTAAAGTATTACTTACTTTAAAAGCCATTTTGTCAGTAAACAACGTTGCACTATTATTTCCTCACAAAACCTTACTAAAAACTAAGCGTAATTATTGATATCAACATCTTAAATAGACTCTTGAAGTCTGGTAAAGTAAACTTTTCCTTTTCTATTAAATAATCCCGTCACTGATTTTCAATTTCACGCTCAAATGAATAAAGAAAGTGAAAGTCAATCTAACAAAGCAGGCAATCTTATTAGTTATTTGGAGTATTTTGACTTAGAAACACACTCAGACAGCTTTGAGATCATTTTATATAGACTTATATAGGCTATATATCGATAATATCGATGTAATTATACTTCGGTAATTTGAATTAATCTGTATAAACTCTGGGACATCATACCACTTTCCGAATCGAAGCGTATTCGTTCGTATCGTATTTGGATACGGGAGTACATATATATTTTTTGTATCACGCCCTTTAACTTTATATGTACATACCTACTAATATTTCAAATACCGTGTGGCGGTGTGGTTTACACAACGATGGTTGGTTGTCGCGAATGTTAGAGGAGGATAGCTCTTTTAGTCATATTTTTTTCTTGTTATAATGATACGGAATTTGTGTGCGTTATAAATTACAGAGTAATACTAAAACTATAATAGAATCGCCTTCAAACTAAAACATTCTTAGGGCCAAATATGAACCTCTGAGCACAGGTATGTACACGCAACGACACATCTACCTATACAAAACCTGCATGTACTTATATATTTTGATTTCCACTGAATATAGTCGCAATATAGGAGCAAGATGTAAATCTTTTCGAGCTCACTCTTGCAGCCTTAATTCTTACGTCTCAAAGGCAGAGTTTCAAAAACTTTCGAGCTCCCTGCACTCGTACTTACGGCCTGCTTCCTCTTGGGTCCTTACCTTGTTTGTAAGTCGACCAATTAACACCTGTATGAAAGGTTAAAACATTTCTAGCATGTACTAGATAGTGTTAAAATTCGTAGTTTTCTGACCCTCTTATTTCCAAAGCCGGTGACGCTCCTAACCCTTACACTTTTGATTATTTTCTTATCCTTTCCCACCCCCCAATTCAAAAGTGTGCGACGCGACGCCCTTGCTTAGAATAGTTCTATCCTGTCCAATCCTGACGTTCAGACAGACGAATATCTTAATGATTCTTTTGTATCTTTTTCAAAATAAGAAGGTATTAGGAAAACATCATATTATTATTTCGCTTTGCGACCAACGAGAATTCATTGCAAAATCGTCCATAGATATTCTATTGAATGAAAGCGATGTCGATAAATGATAGTGTAGATGGCGCTGAATAAAACGTTGATTGCCGCCATTACGTATCGCTGTCAGATGTGTGTAAAATATCCAATAAAAATTGAGCTTTTTCAAATTAAACAGGAAGTTGTCTTCGTTTAACAGAAATTTTGTAGAATTGGAGGCATCGAATTTTGTTAGCTCCTCATATTATGGCTCAAAATATTAATCCACATTACGCATCGTCGTCAAATCCAGCAAAACAAAATGAAGATACGATTAAATTAAAAGATAATCATGCTGTGAGCAAACGGTAAGTAAAACATTGTAATAGCTTTGTTAATTCTTGTACCTCCTACTTCTCTCATGTTTCGTGGAGTAGGATGAATTAAAATGCTTCTACAAGCATAATTTTTTAAATCAAATCGCTATTACTCATGGGAGGCCTAACGGTTTCACTTCAGATGCAATATTGACGTTGATTTAGCAATATTGTCTGCTGTGGTCAGTGACGTGTATCTCCATAAAAAAGAACCTTCTGACTTCGGTTTGACCTCCACAAACATCGTGAATAAGTTCAGAGAACTTGTCTTTGTTCATAGCATCAATGACGACCCATTAAACCGTTGGAATCTGAACTGGTTCACTGAAAATTGTTTTTTTTTTGTGAACCAGTTCAGATTCCAACCACTTGGATTTTAAAATACATTAATTCATGTTTCTTTTTGTTGGCAGGCTGCAAAAAGAATTGATGGAGTTAATGCGTTGTGCTGACAAGGGTATATCCGCTTTCCCGGAGAGTGAGAACCTTTTCAAATGGATTGGCACAATCAATGGCCCTCAAGAAACTGTGTATGCAGGCCACAAGTACAAACTGTCATTAGAGTTTCCAAACTCGTACCCGTATGCCCCGCCTGTGGTGAAGTTCATCACTCCGTGCTTTCACCCTAATGTAGATACCTGTGGTTTAATATGTTTAGATATTTTGAAGGACAAGTGGACGGCACTGTACGATGTTCGCACTGTGCTACTGTCCATCCAGAGCCTACTAGCGGAGCCGAACACGCACAGTCCTTTAAATCAACAAGCATCGTACCTGTGGCCGAATCAACCAGCTTATAAGAAATATGTAGATGAATTTTACAATAAGCACAGAGACTCATAGTGGACTTGTGTTGTTTGTCATTAAAGAAAAACATATTTTTGATTTTGCGTTGTATTTTGTGTTGTGAATTGAATGTTTGAATGCATGATTGTAATGTGGTTTTGTGCTGACGAGGTCTGTTTCCTTTCTCTTTCTAAAGCGGGATCTACTTGGTTACAGATAGCTTTTTAAAAACTCCATTTTTTGACTAAACTTGGCAATGTGTAGATAGTAAATTGTAGGTGTATTATGACTGTGATAGATTACCTGAAAGCATAATATCAAAATTTATATTATAAAACCTATATATTATAGTTATTAAGATACAATCTGCTAGCTCAACTTGATGTGTCAAGTAGAATTTGCTTCTCTATTCCACTCTTTGTTTTGTATAGAATCTCTTACTAAATACTATTTTTATTGACAATGTTAGCCAGTTTACGTTTTCAGAGGTGACTGTGTGATTGGTTGGTTGAGCTCGTCAGCTCAAAATCTCAGCTGATGGAGTTATGTCTGTAAAATGAGATCACTGACAATTATAATTCTTTAGTGCAATTGAAGTATTTTGTTTACTTTTCCTTTATTCCTTAACACAACTAAATCTAATTTATTCATGCTGCTTTGCTGTTGGTCCTAATGATTTATTTCTGAAATGTATTCAACACCATAGACAACTAAATTACATATTTACTATTCATCCATGATGCAAACACCATCTGTGAGATCCTGGGTTCAACTCCTCCCAGGTCAGAGGTCAACGCCCTATTTATGGGTTAATCTTGCAAACCCTTTAAATGGGGTGAGGGTTCAATTATTATTATTTTACGTTGACACCTTATCAATATTCAAACTTATTTGTCGACACACCACACAGCTGGGGTACAGGGTACTACTAACAAGTTCTAGATATTAGCAAAGTTTGCTAGTTGTATATCTTTGTGTTTGCCGACTAACGTTACAGCCTCTTCAAATCGTTACGGTCAAACTCCAGTAACTAGGTCAGATAAATATGGGTTAGTGAGTGTAGTTGTGACTAAAGGAAACCACCCACACGTTATGTTACGCGCATCCTTGCAATACCTCGCCCAATTTATGGATGATAGACTTGCATGGCTGTAAATTGGGTCAGATGCATTATAGCTATGTATGTGTGCTATAGTGTTTGTAACATGTAGGGGTGTTGCACGACGACGCGAATTCATGAGGGGACGAAGGTCATCTGCAGCACTGCTGTTTTTCTGTTGTAAAGGGTAGTTGTAATCATTTGGACATTGACCTTTTGAACGCCATTGTCACATTTATGATTTATGTGATAGGCAAACGCGTGCCTTGGGATGCCAACGACACAAATATGTGTCAAACATTGATGTAAAAAGATTGGATTGGCGTGAAACGAAATTGAGTACTGGCAGCATATTATAAGAACATGAGGCTGTTCTTATAATATTAATATTGGTACCACGAAACGCCACGCTGATAGTCTGTAAAATTGTGACCTGTAAAACAACAGCGGCTAGAAGACACTTCTCATTCATCAGCTCTAAAATTTACAACAAAATAAATAGGCTTGTGAACATTTATAGCTCAACGCAAAGAGAGTTAAGAAAGAAGTTGTCCGAGTGGTTGAAAACTCTCTCATATGACGAAACTGAGAAAATCGTGGAATCGTAATTCATGTCAAATATATACACCCCACACAACCCAACTCACACACAACACACACTCACACACCGATATGCACACACGTTCCCACACCGATATATAAACACACTCCCACACCCCAGCACCCACACATACCTACACTCACAATCTAACATCCCTCAAAATACACAACTGCATGTCTGGAACAATTGTTCTCCTTATGTTAAAGGGCGTTGATAGTTGCGACACAGTTTTTACTTTTGCAGCTATCATCGTTTTTAGGGTTCCGTAGTCAACTAGGAACGCTTATAGTTTCGCCATGTCTGTCTGTCCGTCCGTCCGTCCGTCCGTCCGTCCTCGCTTAATCTCTGTGACCGTTAGCACTAGAAAGCTGAAATTTGATACCAATATGTATATCAATCACGCCGACAAAGTGGTAAAATAAAAATTGGAAAAAAATGTTTTATTAGGGTAGCCACCCTATATGTAAAGTGGGAAGTGATTTTTTTTTTAATTTCAACCCTAACGTGTGATATATTGTTGGAAAGGTATTTAAAAATGAATAGGGGTTTACTAAAACCATTTTTTGATAATGTCTATAATTTCGGAAATAATCGCTCCAAAAATAAAAAACAATGTGTGTCCCCCCCCTCTAACTTTTGAACCATAAGTTTAGAAAATATGAAAAAAATCTGAAAAGTAGAACTTTATAAGGACTTTCTATGAAAATCATTTTGAACTTGATTGACACAACAGTTTTTGTACAAAGAAGACAAAAAGTTGTACAAAATAATTTCCTCCTCCACCTTTAAACTCATAAGTGGGAACACTTATTGTGACGGACGGGAAACTACGGAACCCTACACTGAGCGTGGCCCGACACGCTCTTGGCCGGTTTTTCATCTTAGTATCTATGTGTTTTTGTGTTCCAAAATAAATCTTTTTTATTTTTTTTATTTATTTATTTAATATGCTGCTAGTACTGTATTGCATAAAGCCTGTTGGCAGTTGTTGACTTCACCCGGGTGTCGAACCCGCGTCCATGAGTAGGTAATACTGATAAGCACTGAGATATTGGATCTATGTATTTAGACATTTTTTAGGCAATTCAGTATGTGATTTGGGATTAGGGGCTATTAAAATAGTAAACTATTCATTTACAGTTGTATTTAACTCTTTGATGATTGATATACGCACGCGTAGATACGGGCCTGTGGACGGTGAGCAATGGGTAGCTCACCGTCATGGGCGTAGCCAGCCTTGGGCTCAGGGTGGGGCAGCAGTCAACCTTTCCCCCCCCCCTACCCCGGTAGTTTTTTGTAACTTGAGCCGTTTGGGCTCTGCGCCTATGCCAATTTGTTAATCTGTAAATTTAGAGGTTTATATTTTCAGGTACAGAAACTAAACAAACACAGAAAAGAAATGCAATTTTATTCCAGCGTAAAAACTGCACTCGCTATGTTTCTTGCCCGTTCGGTAAATCGTGCGCGCTTTTTGTTTTGATTGCACTTTTTTTATGTCGACTAATTTTTTTGTGTAACTTTCTTACGGATATTATGATTGTTGTTAGTAAAGGGTCTTTCAACAAGGTCGAGTCGATGTTGAAATTAAATAAAACAAGCTATATGTGAGATATTAAAGAAATTATTATTTTATTTGAAAGACCCATTTATGCCATTATTTATGAAATACGACATCGTTCAAATGTCCACCGCGGCTTCGAACGGTGGCACGGATCCGAGAGGTCCAATTTTCAATTACTCTTCTGCATAGATCCGGCTGAATCTGAGCGATAGCCTGCGTTATATGGATTTTCAGGGCATCGGTTCATTGCAGATTATTGGCATAGACTTGCGACTTGAGAAAACCTACAAGAAAAAGTCTAGCGGGGTCAAATCGCACGATCTTGGTGGCCAATTCACGTCACCTCTGCGGGAGATAACTCTACCCTCGAACCGTTCATGCAGCATGTCCATTGTGTCGCTTGCTGTGTGGCACGTAGCGCCGTCTTGTTGGAACCACATGTTGTCCACGTCCATATTGTTCAATTGAGGCCAAAAAAAAATGTTAATCATTGATCTGTAGCGCTCGCCATTGACAGTAATGGTCCTGCCATCATCGTTTTCGAAGAAGTACGGACCAATGACGCCGCCGGACCAAAATCCGTACCAAACAGTAACTTTGTGTGGATGCATTACCACCTGGTGATCCTCATGTGGGTTGTGGTCGACCCATATACGGCAATTTCGCTTATTAACAAAACCATTCATCCAAAAATGCGCCTCGTCGCTAAAGATAATTTTTCGGCCAAAAACGGGGTCCTCTTCAAAACGTTTTGTAGCCCAGTTAGCGAACAAACGGCGTTGTCTATGGTCATTCACTTTGAGCTCCTGCTGAGTCAGTTGGATCTTGTACGGGTGTAGGCCCAAGTCCCAACGCAAAATTCGCCAAGTTGAAGTCTGCAAAAGGCCGAGTTCTTGTGCACGGCGAGAAATCGACTGCCTCGAAGTCACCTGCACACTCTCACGTGACTTTTGACGTAAGGGTGTTGGTTGGTACGCCTCTGGGCAAACAAAGAGGATCTACCTACCTATCTGTAACATCTCACACTTTGTAACTTCACATATGTATACAAATAAAGTATTCTGATTCTGATTGGTTGTTTACCGAACCAGTCGTCTCGAATTTGGTCACCTAACGCTGGAGAGTCGATTTTGAAGGGCCACCGCGTCTGCCATAAAATGGACGTGTGTAATGCGCGCAACGTTTGCACTAACGAACACTCATTTTGATAATAAAGTTTTATCATTTGGACGTGCTGCTCAATCGTGTAACTTGCCATGATGATTTGGCATCAGTAACTGAAGAAATAACAATGCATTTAATAAATGCCGCCAAAACAGCATTGGCACCACAAACTATCAACATCGACCCGCCCTATTTGAAAGACCCTTTAAAAGAAAAACATTTTTTTTTAGTTAGGCACCTTGTAGGTCAGAGCCAGGGTGGGGCAAGCGCCCCAGCTTGCCCCAGTGTGGCTACGCCCATGCTCACCGTCCGTCCGTCCAGTGACGACAACGATGCGTTAGTGTTCCACGCGCGCCTCAAAGAGATGTCAGCAAAGCAGAGGGACCTGTCAGGGCCACCGCCTGCTGGGGTTGTGGGTTGTTCGAAAGAGATAAAGGGCTTGGGTGGAAGGAATATGGGTGGGTTTTAGTCAGTACAAGTCTGACACTCCGCCCAGCGCGGGGTAAGTTGTTTGAAGAATTCCCACCCGCAAAAAAAAGGATTGATATGATTAGTCTTCGTCATGAATCGAGATGACCTCAGGTAGAATCGTAGGTACCCGGAGTCGCGGGATGTTCGAAGGAGATACCGCGGCACCCAAAGTTACTAGGGCGAAATAAGTATAATGGATGGGTTTTAGTCAGTTAAAGTCTGACACTCCCTTCCGCGCCGCCCAGAGCGGGACAAGTTATTTGATGATTTTCCATCGTAAATATTTAATCCACTTCGAAGTAATCGCATAAGGTACTTACATTACGGCGACGCTGTCTGTTTTATGAAGACTCAAAGGCGAAGTAATAAAACAATTAAGTGGTTTGAATAATTGTTTATATTATCACTTTGATGTCATTTATAAGTAACCAATATTTACACAACGTCGTAAATAAATACATTAGGTACATACAAAAGTTTATGTCTTAGGAAATATTTGCTTCGTTTGCAAAACGATGTTACAGCATTTATTTATTACATTCGCTTCATATATTTATTCATTTCAAAAGCATTCATTAAATTAATTTACATAACATTTCATTGTAGTTTCAAACAACCATAATTAAATAACTTAAAACCAGTCCGATATTAATTTATTGTTTTACAAAAAATAGAATTTCTCTCGATGACAAAAATGTAACTTTTAAAGTGTTAATAAATTAAATTCTCATTTACTCTTTAATAAAAACTCTTTGCTCTTTACTTGGCAACATTGGCACACACACTCACTATCATGCAGTAACATTAACGAATAACGATATTGCTTGAGCAGAAACATAATATGTACAAAGTTGTCTGGAAGATATCGCTATTAGCGATAAGACCGCCATTGTAACCATAGATTTAGCATTTTTTTGTAAAATTTTGGTGTGCAATAAAGTATATTCTATTCTACAAGTACTTGTATATTAAAATTAAAGCCAGTGACAAAATATGTCATTTATAATCGGAACGAGCCACCATCCAGGATGCTATTGTAAAATATCTAATCACTGAATCAAGGGTGCAATCGAGGCCAAAAATTGAGAAAACAAAAATCTTCCTTCTTTATTTTCCTGCTCAAGAACAATCTACCACTCAGTCACACGTTTAACTTGTAATTGCAATAAATACGCCTTAATTAATACTTACATTTCTTAAATGGACATAAAGACTAGAATATGTGCATTAGTACAACAAATTATTTGAATGGGTAATCTATTGGATCCTGATGAATGTGGTATAATGTCAGTAAGGTTGTTCTTTAGGGTGATACGCATATGTTAGGGTCGGAAGGTCGAAGTAGGGCAGGGAAGAATATGAATATACACGGTGGAAGCAACACCGACGCCATAACGGATACCACATAATCGGTACATGGTTCTGAAGCCCTCCCAATTAAATACTTTTTATCAATTAAAAAACAGCTTTTGCCTACAAAACTGCAAAAAAAAGAAGAGCTGTTTTTAGGGTACCTTAAAAGGAAAAAACGGAACTCTTAGAGCTGAAACTGCGTTAAACGTGCACCCGCGACAGACACCCGCCGCGTGTCTGCAAGCGTGGGTTCTGTGGGCATGTGAAGGACCCTGTCACAGGTGCCTAAAGAGTTCATTCGCTTGGCCTCATATGACAGAGCGACACTGCAGTTTCACAATTACTCTTTCTCTATTGAAAGGCATTTTCATCAAGCGTTATTGACTGAACAAGCCCGCGCGTGTCCCCGCGTCAATACTCAATACTTTATTGCATCCCATAATGTACATATACAAAGCTGGTAGGTAAATTAAAGAGAAACAATTATGGACCCTGTCTTGCACAGCAAGTTAGTTTTTAGAGGAGAGGATAGAGCGTCGGTTCATTTTTGTATTAAACCGCGCGGTTGTCCGTTTAACGCAGTTTCAGCCCTTATCATTTAGAATCATTTCGTAGCCCGGAAACTAAACTATTTACTCAAATCTGTGGTCCCTTGGCGCTGTGAAAAAACCAACTCACTGAGTCAAAATATATGGCCGTTTAAGTCGCAAGTTTGTACGGAAATCTCACTGTGCGAGTCCAACTCGCACTTGGCCACGGCTTTTAGAGTTCCGTACCTCAGAAAAAAAGAATTGGATAACTTTGTTGTCTATCAAGACCTTTTATCTCGGAAACGCGTAGAGGTATCAAGTTGAAATTAAAACCATATACTCAACTTTGTGATCCCTTTGTGCTCTGTAAAAATCATCAACCCTCTAAGTCTACGGAGTCAAAAGATATGGCTGTTTATGTCGCCAGTTTGTACGGAGCCTTAGGTGCGCAAGCCTGTCTCGCTCTTAACCGGTTTTTTTTTCTTTTCAATTTAATTAAAGCTTGTGTTTCTGTTTTTTTTAATGTTTTTAGGATCCAATGTTACATCGCCAAATGCTACCTGATTTCTTATCCTATTAAATATGGTCGCTTTATATACAGATAATTTACTTATTAATTTAGATTAATCAATGGGATTAATTCATTTTTAACAACATTTAGGAGTTTATTGTATTAATAGGAGAATTATAAATGGTTATTAAAATTTTAAATGTGTTTTTTTTTTGTTATTGTGATGCACTGAATCTGTATCTGAAAGCCTTTTCAATCAAATCTGATTTTATCATTGACATATTCCTGAGCATAACCCAATTTGTGTTGTGATGGCCCAGAGGTTAAGCTCGTCGCCTCTCATGCATAAAGTTGTGAGTTCAAATCCGGGCGAGTCCACATGTGACTTTTTCAATACTTAGTAAAAGTTTACATGGGTGAAGGAAAACATCGTGAAGAAATCTGGCCTTATAATTACATTAAATAAGTTTGAAAAAGCCAGCCAGTCTTGAGCAAGCGTGGTGATCATTGCTTGTGTCTTCTATGTATGAGAAGAGGCTTTTGTCCAGCAGTGGGACAGTTATTGGCTGGTATTATATAACAATTTATTTAAGGTCAATGCAGCATGACTTTTTTGAAAATGTTTTATAATTTTTCTCAGTACGTACTCCCTTTCTAGCCTCACAAACCATCACAGAGTATCCCGTAGTTGGATATTATTTAGCTTAGCCAATCACAAAACAAACATGGGTCGGTACAGTCACAGATTAGACTTGTCCAGACTCTCAGAAGCTTGGGTAGGTTGGTTGGGCTCTTAATTTCAACAGATTATATTTACTTTCTAAACTTTAATGTTGACATAGGAAGCCCGGTGACATTCTCGTCACTTACCTACATGTTTATGAAGAACAGAACTTTGGTAGCAACTAAAACCAACAGTTTAAAGGCACGTTTACACATTATTTAATTCAGATATCGTGTAAACGACTTCCTTCATATCAATATAGTACCCACGTCAACTAACTCCTTTATAAACTACTTCTAGAATTTTGGAAATTTGAACTTCAATCTATCTTGCAAAGGTCACAATATCTTATTAACTCCCGGTCCAGCCGTTCGGCCATTTTCTAAGAAAAATAAGGCAGTTTCTGCTTATTTTTACCTCAACTAACTTTTTATTATAATGAGTAGGATTACTAAAACTATGATTGTTATTCCTAGCATAAGGATGCAATGCATCTTTCTATTCGACCGCTGATATCTTTCTGCTTTCTGTAGTTGCTTGTATCCTTCATGAACTTGAACTTGAGTCTGTTCAATGTTATAATCTATTCTATCTAGTACCGTACCTTGTTCATTCACCATGTGAGCTAAATCTTTGAATATATCATTCATATCAACTATTGATCGAACTATTTTGTTCACTTCCTCTTCTCTTTCTGCTACATCTCTTGTATTTTCTTCTTGTATCAACATTAATTGTTTTTGACTTAGTGCTGGTCGGGTGTAGTCATCATTGTCATCAAATTTCTGAGTTCCTGACGTACTGGGCAGGGAGAATAGTAAGTCTGTTTGGTTGCTGGATAGACCTGGGAGGAGTTCATTGTCGTCTAGGCTCAGTTCTTCGAAGTTGGGTAGTTCAAAGTACGCGTTGGAGCGCTCCTCGCGGGACGTAAGAGACTTCAGGTAGTTCGACTGTGCGGTACGAAACGTGACGCTCAAGTCTTGGAGAATGGTGACTAGAGCTAGCACCACGTTTGTCGCTAGTTTTTGTTCTGTTGGGTTACCTGGAAAATTATGTAGATTAATTAGTAACAGTACTGATAGCCTAGTTTTACCGTCCGTCTAAAAAAAACAAACTAATCATCTATGAATCTTGGGATTCATTCGCGTTTTGTTTAATAATGATCGCTTGCTATAGGTGAAGGATAACATCATGAGGAAATCAGTATGCCTGGGAGATATTTTTTTTTTAAATTGAAACGTTGCCCCACATTAGGAATTTCTCTTGTATCGTGGGTGCGTTTACAAACATTTAAACTCACATACACAAACAGCCAGACCCGAAACAACTATCTGCAGGTCATACAAATATTTGTTCCGTGCGGGAATCGAACCCGCGACACGCAGTGCAGCAGGCAATCCCTCAGCCACTGCGCCAACCGTGTCGTCAAAGGCTTGCTAAACCAAATCAGAGGCCCAAGGGCGGTATAAAAACTCTCACACCAAGTTATGAACAAACAAAAAAAAAAATATACATGGAGCGACTGCCTATCTGTCCTCCAAAACCCAGTCAGTACTGGCTAATACAATACCCCTTGATAAGACTGGTTGTCAGACTTTCGACAACTGACTACCAGTAACGACTGTCAAAGATCTACAAAAGCACTTAGTGAAGTAATAATAATAAACACAATGTTGCCCTAGTTAACAAATGATCCTAAACATACTGATAAGCGAATTACCACGATATAGTGCCCCACTTTCTTTGTACACCGTATTTGTTATCATGCGTTTTTATGGGAAGAGGAAACTATGCACACTAAGTGAATTTGGAGAAATGAGAATGGTTATTATTGGAACGAAGTTCCTTATCGCGCGATGCGAAAGGGGCCTAGACGAAAAAAATGAAGACCAACAGTTGTAACGACACTTCTTGCTATAGTTGTGTTGCTGTTTCTCTCTCTTTCTCTATCTCTCATAGAAAGCAAGCCAGTTATTTTCGTTTCGTCTTTCTATTTCGCATTGTACAGTGTGGTGTCGCGACGATTATTTTTGTTGAGTGTATACAGGTTTTTTGTACATAAAAAATAATAACTTCGTTCCATCCGGGTGTCCCTTGACACCTGGGACCTGGTCGGCCACGCCTGCCGTATGCTCAATGAGAAGTGGACCAAAATAGCCACTAATTGACGCCATGACACAACCAGGCGCTGCAACAGATTTTGGACAAGATAGCGGCACGAGCTGGACCTAACCACCAACCAGTGGACAACATTAACCATGTATCTAAAGAACTGGTAGTCATGGGAAGAGGCCTCCGTCCAGTATCGCAATGATTATACAAACAGTATCTTACCATGTCGTATCTGCGCCTTGATCGCCGTAAGATGCGAGTGCGCCTGCGTGAAGTAGCGCCCGATCTCCGTAGTCAGTCGCTGGATGTGCTGCTGTTCGGTTGTGTCGTCGAGTGACGGTCGGCGGATCTGCTTCTCGTGCCGGGACTGTAGCTCTGATAGTTTTGTTCTTAGCCTGTGAGAAAAAAAATGGGGTATTTAAACAAAGTAAAATTAAGGAAGCTTACCCCAGCAATTCCTGCCAAGAAATTAAAGAACGCCACATGGATTACCTACATGAACAATGACGACTTTTTTTTATTATAATGAGTAGCTAGGTAGCTACGATCGTTTCATCGTAAACCTCATGTTTCTTCCCCACAAACGGAAACTATTAAAAACATGATAACCATGGCGACCCATCTAATGGTAGATATCGCCGCCTGATCTTCTTGAAGAGGAGACGCCTCATTTACGTGACCTACGCCTTAAACACCTTTTCTCGTAAACATGAGCATGACATGAACCCTCATGTTTACGAGAAAAGGCGTTTGTCAGATTTTCAAAATGGGACAGATGCTGGGTGTCCAAGACCCGTGGCGTCAATTATGCTTGTATTTATTAAGCATATTTTTTTATCATTGTAAATAATCCTCGCATTTCGCACCGCACAAAATCACCAAGGGTGTATGCATATCAGCGGCTACGTTACACTGAAAGCAGGAAGCGGGCGAGCGTAAAAGAGCTAGGGCTCTGAAGCTTATATGACTGGTGATACCAAACACGGTACAAGGTGACTACATTGAGGAGTAAATGCAAAACCATTACTGCAATATCGCTGTCGCTTCGCATCCTATGTAGTTGAGGTTTTAGATATAAGAGATTAGTTTCACAATATACTTGTTATATTGATAATTGGTCGTAGATTATCTAACCTATTAGCGTAAAAGCAATAGATTTATATCAACAATGTTGCTAAAGTCTCGTAATAACCCCTGATAAGATTTTTTTTAGTAAAAGGTTTCAAAAATTTTATTTTGGATTTGCCAAAGTTGGGCCAAGCCAAGTAATGATTACTGTATAATACAAAACACCTTGATAAGACTGGCTGTCAGACAAATAGTTATCTGCCTAGCCATTTCTCAACAATGTTGGGGTGAGCTTCCAGCCTAAACGGATGATACCGAATACCAATATTTTCAATGGAGGCTGCTTATCTGACGCCCACAATAGTCAGCCACTTAGTAAACTATAAAATTAAACTAAGGTCATACCTAGTGATAACATAGTGTGCTTCCTCAAGTGCGTCCGTCCAGGGCGGAGGAGCGTGGGAGTCATTCCTCATCTCCAACCCGGACTCCAAGTCATTGGAGTTACTCCGCATGAGGCGGACGCGCTCGGAGTCATTACGCTAATGGAGGAAGAATAAAACATATCTTTACAGCTGTTTATAAAATGTTATATTACCAGATATCTGAATATATTTACTTAACATTATTTATTGGACATTCAATGTTTACAGTGCAACAAATTATTTTGGTATTTACCACATAGTCAAGATAATACGACAATAAATTAAACTACGCATACCTCAAGACGATATCAGTCTACCTATAAAAAATCATTTGAATATATCCAGTAGTTTAGTCACAGGAAATTATTTTACATTTTCCAAAATTTTGTACATAAAAACTTATTACATGATGTATCTAATAATAGGGAAGTACTGACATGTTAACGACCGGCGCACGATTCTTGAGCGCTGACCTTGACCTGAGCAAAAGTGAGTTATTGGGTCCTTTTGGTGGTATAAAGTGAGGCTGCGGGGGCGGGGAAAGTGCAGTGATTGGCCTGTAGCGCATCGTCATAGACGTTACTCGGGATTCGTTCTTTACTCCTGCTGCATGTACCCCACAGGTTAGTGACCTATTTATAAAGGGTGTTCTAATTTGCTTACACTTTTATGCCATTTAGTTTGTTCGAAATTTTTGAATTTTTATTTTATTTTTGGTGTTAGGGTTTTATGATAGTTTAGAATTATTCTTATGAACTAGTATTGTCATTGTTTTCACTTATTGTCGTATAGTCATAACCACTTTCTTTTCAACATTTTGATAAACTAATTTATCTATCCAGATCTAGATATAAAACATCAATATGTATTTGTACACTTTAAATAAATATCATAGTATTTAGTTGCATGGATCAATTATTATTAAGACAAGGAGCAATTTACGAGGTTTTTATATTGTGTGGGATCGGTTTTATTTACTAAGTAAAATCATTTAGTCAAAATATGTCAGTTAGGAATTCTTGGCAGTTAACCATTGATAAGTAAGATGGTAGAAACCAAAGATACTTTCTCACATATAGCATCTGCTTCTGCAATCCTAAATAAGCTTAGAAAGATATAAAATAAAATTTACATGCACAAAGTCAACAAACAAAAAGAAAATAAATATATTTTAGAATGAGGTTAGTGTTTTGTGGTGTGGTACTCTTTCAAAAAGTTAGAGGACCTTGCAGATTAGTGTCTGAGATGGTCTTTTGAACAAAGAACTACACAGATTTTATTGGACCTATTTCAAACAGTGCATGCATTTTAGTACAGTTCCACTTAATTTATGAACAACTTAAAAGATACACAATTGACTTCACAGAAGATAAAAAAATGAAATCTGTTTTCGTGAATATTACACCAAGATTTATAGTCTTTCATACCTGTCCAGTTTGAGAATGCTAAAAAATATGAACAATTTATAGTTAATTTGTGAAGGGTTTTAATAGAATTTGGTTCATTGCAACAATTGTAAGTATCACTATAAAATTTAGAACTTTGAGATCTCCTTTTATACATTTACTATCATAAAAGCCACTTGAAAACCTCAGAAGGGCGATTGAGACATTTTCAAGTTTAGTCAACATATTTTAGGCTAAGCTACTTTAAACGCTATCATCTGATAATGGTTCTCTAGACGGCATACACATGTTAATATCGCGGCTTAATTCATTTCTAAACGCTCTTAATTGCATCACTTAATATACGAGTAAAATGGACAAAACATAATCAATAACAAGAGAGTGCTTGCCTGGTCAGCGAATATGTGCCGGCTGTGTATGGCATTGTTGCGCATCAACACAAACACTTCAGTTAAACTCCTGGACACCATTTTCGCGTCCAAGTTTTATTGTTTTCCAATTAAAAATTCGGAAAAAGTGTTTATTTTCTCCGATTTCGTGACACGACGATAGATAGCGGATGACATTTGTGACAATTAACAATTTTGACTTGACAGTCGGCTGGCAGTCGTTTTATCATTCGTTCTTTTGGTTCGGATATATTTTCCAGTGTGGGTTCAATTACAATATTTGAATTAATTAAATCTTTTGGAGGCATAATTCGAATAGAGTGCATAACTTATTTGAGCATTTAAATTGACTATCTACTATCCATTAACTGAATCCTGAAAATACTGGAAAACCACAAAGCTAGTTTCTAAACTTTTCACAGATATTAAACCACTTTCTAAATTCAGTGTCAACTGTCAAAATCGCCAAATAGAAAAAGGTTTACAGTCGGTCAACAGTCGGTTTTCGATGTAAATTGAAGAAATATCAAATATTTCTTATTATACCGAGAAATATCCGTTTCTGCCGGCAATATACTGCATAAATATAACCTAGGTGGTTTTTATCTGTATAAATCAACAAAAACTATATACAAATGAGTGTTCCTATACCATTATTTGAGCCGGGTCCGGAGCATTTCCAGCAGTTCCCGTCCAACAGGATCATTGTTATTCACCCTGGATCACTCTACGTCCGAATAGGAAGAGCTTCAGACCTCGTACCAGTAAAGCAACTCCACTGCATAGCAAGAAAACGTCGACCCGGAGGTAAAATATACCGAGACTCTTTTATTCCCCCCAGTGTGCCAAAAACAAAGGAATTGATCGAAGAATTAGAAGAATGTCGTCTGCAAATATCTCACACGTTACAGTCATGCGTGCAGTCGAACGGGGCCCGGAGGTATGCCACGCCACCGCAACAAATTGCAGCTTTCAACCGTCGCTCTCTACCAGAATGCGTGAACGACGGCGACCCATGGCCCCAAGTACAATGTGATATCGTGATCGGCGACCTAGTACTCGACATCGACCCAGAACTACCATACAACATACACTTCCCATACCGCAGAGGAGATTTTAACATTCATACGGAAGTTGGTGGGTCTATTTCATCTGTTTTGAATGACTTGTATACTATATGGAGTTCTATCATTGAGTATAAGCTGGGAATACCTTTGATAGAGCTGGTAAAGTACAGGTGTGTGTTGCTGATACCTGATCTGTACTCCAGAAGCCATTTGAAGTATTTAATGTCATTGTTATTAAAGGACTTGGGTTTCGGACACTGTTTCTTTGTTCAGGAGAGTGTCGGAGCCACTTTTGGAGCTGGTATTGGTTCGGCATGTGTGGTAGATATAGGGGACCAGAAAACTGCAATATCTTGTGTTGAAGATGGCATTTCACATAAAACTACAAGGTTACGAATGGACTATGGGGCAGGGGATGTTTGCCAAGCCCTATCGTGGATGTTTCACAAAAGTGCATTTCCTTATAAGAATTGGAATGAAAATATACCTAGAGATGTAATATTAATGAGGAACTTGTATGAAGATTTCTGCCATGTTAACCTAGATGTCTGTGGTCCACAAGAAAAGTCTTTTCTAGTTGATCATCCTGGTGATGTAGTCAACAAATACACACTGCAAGTTGGTGATGAATGCATCATATCACCTTTATCAATGTTTTACACAGATTTACTCAAAATCACTGGTTCAAAGTCTACCAAAATCCAGAACAGACAACCTAGTGACCCTGAAGATCCTTTTGATGCTGAGTTTTTGAGAGAAACTGGTAGGAAACGTGAGACAGCAGATCCTACTGCAAATGAAAGTCAGCAGTTTGAGGCAGCAAATGAAGCTCAACCTGCAACCAATCCTGATGAAGACATAGTCGTAGATACATTAGAAGGTGGCCCAGGGGATGTTGTTGCATTGGCACCTGGACAAGTCCTAGCTCTAGATGCAGCAATACTACAAAGTATAGACCGCTGCCCCAATGAGGAGTTAAAACGAAAAATGTACAGCAACATTTTAATAGTTGGCGGAGGTGTGAAGGTCCATGGTTTAAACTTATGGTTACAGAACCGTCTAGCATTACAAATCCCTTACACATATAAGACCGAGCAGCTGGAGATAGTAACATCTCCTAAGGACATTGATCCTGCAAGTACAGTTTGGAAGGGTGCTGCAGTTATGTCTTGTCTGGAGTCAGCAATAGAGTTATGGATAAATCAGAGTGAATGGAATAGATTTGGATTAAAGATACTGAGGGAACGGGCACCATTTATTTGGTAACTGTACAAAATCATTAATTTGTTACTTAACAGTTCCATTTTCCAACGCTTATTTCAATTTTTAAGCAAAGGAAGACCAAAGAGAATATGGATGGATTAAGTGAGGAATATGACAGATAATGGAGCAATTTGATTTGTGTTGGTTCAATACATCCATACGCAAAACGCGCCTTGGACGTGGATTTGCGGACACCAGCAGATTATACAATGAAATGTATGATATTTGATATGAGGAGAACAACATAAAGTGCGTTGCGCGCACAACAAGTAACACCTTGTTACAAGGGCAAGAAAACAGTGCTTACTTCAATGATTAAAAAAACAAACACTTCATGTAAAATAATTTATTTAAAAAATATGTTTTTTTTTTTATATAAAACATTAATTTGACGAGTATTGTTTGAAATTCACTGAAAATTTTCATAAGAATTAAGTACAAAAATAAAAGTTAATTTAAACATTCATAATAAATGTTGTTCATATGAAACTACTATAAAAAGTATTGTACATATTATGACTTATTACTATGCAGTCTTTTGTTTAAAAGAGCACCTACTGATATTTAAATGATTATTTTGACTGCCCTTTGACCTAGGTAGTGCATTTACTTGAGCTAGAGTGGTCTAGCATTTACAGATCTATTAAACAGTTTTTAAACTTTCCTTGCAATGGCAGTATAATTTTATACTGTAGGTGTACACATATTGAATTGTGGGAAACTACAATAATTGAGAAATCTATATTGTATTTTAAAGTCTTGTTAATTACACTATTTATAACTGAAGATAAACCGATTTTGCTGAAAATTGGTGGGGAGGTAGCTTAGAACCAGGAGACCGACAAACGGCATTATCCAAATAGGTAAGATAGAGTAGTATAAGCTGCATTGCAACGCATAGCTAGTTTCTCAATAAATGGCTCTTTCACATTTTTTTATTACTTTTAATATTTATTCTACATTCCACCTATCAGCTTTCTAAAAGTAAAAAATATCATACATGGAACTTCGTCACAAAATTTTCAAACAAATACAGTTTCCCTCATTATCAATATGTGCACATTATCACAATGTATTATTAAAAAAGATTTCGTTGTAGAATAATTATTGCTTATTTGATTTGCAGGTACCTGCTACCTGTAGTTTTTACCCTAGCGCCTTATTTATTGTAATAGCAATGTTAAGTTTTCCCCTATCTTCCCTCTTTCTCCCTCATTTTTCATTCTTTTTAAAAAACAGTTAGCCTATGTCCGTCTCTAGGGTCCCAACTACCTCTGTACCAAAATTCATCAAAATCGGTTCAGCCATGTAGGCGTGAAGACGTAACAAACAAACAAACTCGCTTTCCCTTTTATAATATTAGTAAGGATTAAAGAATGAGAAGATCGCACTCTCATCTCTCTCTCATCATCGAGATTAGATATATACGATACTGGGCTAACTTCTATCTTGAGAGACTAATTTATGAACGCAGGCTTGTGATATTGGCACCCAGCTCAGCTCAGATTAATTGAACCTAGTTTAACACAAACTAGATCAAACAATAATTATTATGCCTAACTGAAATACAAAAAGTATTTTAGTAAAAAATAATATTTCGACGAATTGAGAACCTCCTCCTTTTTTTAAATCGGCTAAATAAAATCAGATCAAGCTTTGACCACGGAGTAATAAAGAAATGGAGCGCCAACGTTCAGACTGAATCAAGTTGTGAGAAAAGCAGGGTACGTAAAGTTTGCTGTTCGTGTTTTTGTTCTGGATTATATTAAATAGCGCCCTTCAGTTCACAAGTGTTTGTGTAATTGTTAAGTCCAACACTATTTGACTATTACTCCTAATCAAGATCCGACAAGATCTTTCCAATAATTAGATATCTATGGGCTGATATGTTATAACATTAGTAATAATCTCACAGCTTTCGTAAATCTATCTAGGCTAGGTGGCGCTAGTTGCCGCGTAAACATCAGCTCCGTATTATTTATGTTTTAAAAATAGTTTTAATAAGTTATTAAGTAATCTAAACAGTTCAACAGTTAATGTAAACTGTAATAACTAAGTGACAGTGTTATCCAGTGCTAATATATGGATATTAAAAAGCTTTAAGCATTTAAAGTGAACAAGTGCTGACTCTTTTGGCAAAAACGTCAACTTTGTCATTGCTGTGATTACTTCATCAAAACAACAAAATAACTAACATTTCATCTCCAAATAAAGTCTTTTCTCTAACTATTAACAGTGTCAAGTACCGAAAAGTGATAAGAAAGTGTATCAAAATTTTACAAATTGATAACCGTCAATGGAAAAAATATTCGAATTTTAACGACACACCCGATTTTAAATTTATAAATATAACCAAGCGAAGTATAATTTGGTCAACTAAAATAGTTATCAGCTGGTCTAGTCGGCCAAGTGACTGGTAGGCGACTAATACGCACAGTGACCGTGAGTTCAAACCCCAGTGAAGACATATTCTTTTCTCATTTGTTTTAAGCAAATAATTTAAAATATTTGAAGATACAATGAATTTTTTCGAAAACATAACGTTTAGAAAAACACGCACACTATCTGAAACAGCAATGTCGTCTGATAATAGTATGAACAATTCAAACCTAGATGGCACCACTAGTAGCTTACCAAACACATCGGTAGATGAAAACTTCACTCAAATCCAAGAATATAAACAACAAATTGAACAACTGACTTTGCAACTGAACTCTGCACATGAAGAAATCAATAATTTGTCTATCGAAAACAGTGAACTTAAAAAATCCTTAAATGATATCATGTCCAAACATGACATTCTTAAAAAAGCATCAAGAGAGTTAACTATGGAAACTGACAGTCCTTGCAAAAGTCTTAAAATCGCAACCCCACGTAACAAGTCTAAAAAGAAAACAAAGTCAGTTTTAAAAGAATTTCCCACACCAAAAGTTGTAAACAAAGAAAAAATCACATCGTCGCCTCAAAGTGATGTAGGTATGCCTGACACAACTGGAAGCAGCCTCCAATCCTCAAAAATAAATAAATTATGTATTGTCAGTTCCAACAAAACGAATAACATCTTACCCATTGCTGAAGAAACATTTAACAACTCGCAGATATGTCACTATCTATCTCCAAACAGCGGGATTATGCAGCTTTTTAGTGATTTACATAATAAATTAGTGGATTTTTCAAACAATGACTTCTGTGTCATATTGATCGGAGAAGAGGATTTTCAAAAATCCATGAACTATTTAAACTTAATTTTAGAGATAAGATCATCTTTACAAAAAATTCAACACACAAATGTTATTATTTGTTTACCAACTTTTAAATTCTTTACATCTTCCGTAATGTTTAATTCCCGTATTGAGATGTTTAGTAATCTACTTTATTTGGACATTCATACATACAACTATGCTACGCTACTGGACTCTAATCTTAATTTATCCTATGACGCCACTATGTTCTCAAAATATACTGGAAGACTTAATAATAATGGTATGAGGAATATAATGAGTAATATACTAATGCTAACTACGATTGACCGAGAAGAATCTTGTATGTATATCGAATCAGAATTTAACCTTAATAATGATCCCATTGTAAACACAAACTCTGATTTTTTTCGTGTCTGATCATATTTATATCATGCACCAAAATATTGCTGGTCTTTTAAATAAGTCAGATATATTAACAGTTCACATTCAAGAACTATTATCCAAACAAATAAACATTGATATCTTATGTATAACAGAGCATTTTATAATGTCTGGACACGAGAAACTGTTACTCATTCCAAATTATAAATTAGCAGCATGTTACTCTAGAAATAACATAAAGCGCGGAGGAGCGTGCATATTGATAAAACAAGGGCTTGAATACAAGGAACTACCAGACATAATGAGATACTCTGTAACAGGTATAATTGAGTGTTGTGCTATAAAACTTGTTAAACAAAATGTCATCGTTCTCTGTATATATAGACCTCCTAAAATGTGTAACTTAAACAAATTTTATGAAAATTTAGACAGTATTTTAAAAATTATATGTACTAAAAATGGCTCTAAAATAGTATTGTGTGGTGATTTCAACATAAATACAATGTTGAGAAACAGATTTACATTGGAATTTGAATGCTTTCTCCTGAGCTACAACCTCAAATTAGAAATAAATGTTCCCACCAGGCTTAACAGTAACACTTGTTTAGATAATTTTGCTCACAATTACAGACAAAAATGTAAATGGGAAGTAATAGACTTAGCATTGTCTGATCACACAGCGCAAATTCTAAAGATCAAGGTTAATAAATCATTTCAGATACAATCTTGGCGTAAAAGTACACGAGATATTTCGAATGAAAATCTACTCAAATTTAAAAACCATCTGCTATCATTAACTTTTTCAGAGGTATATAATAGCGAGGACCCAAACTTAGCATATGATATGTTCTTGGATTTATTTCTTTTACTATACAATCTGTGCTTCCCCATAAAATATACAACTGTTAAATTTGGGAAATCAATTAAATGGATATCACGGGGTATTCGTATATGCAGTAAAAGACAGCGCTTTCTACTGTGGCAGCAACGAATAAAACCCACAGAGGAGAATAAACAAAAGTTTCGTAATTATTCCAGAAAATTTAAAAAAATCGTCAAGTTAACTCAAAAAGCCCAAAATAACCACTTACTTCTAAACTCAAAAAATAAATCAAAGACAGCCTGGCATATAATAAACAACAATAATAATATCAATGAACCCATCTCAAAGATAAATAATCACGATGTCATATTAACTAACCCTAAAGATATAGCTGAATCATTTAATGATTTTTTCGTCGATCAAGTCTCGGATTCACCAAAATCTGCGTCTCATCGTGTAAAGGAAATAGATTATAATCCAAATTCGTTTTTCATGTCCCCGGTTGTACCGCAAGACGTATCAAGGGTAATAAAATCATTGAAAAATAAAAAGAGCTTTGGTTACGACGGCATTTCCACTAAAGTCATAAAATTCGTTTCTAATGTGATTTCTGGTCCTTTAAGTCACATTATTAATGCAAGTATATCATCCGGAGTATTTCCTAAGAGTCTCAAAACAGTAATTGTGAAACCTCTTCATAAAAAAAACAATAAAGAAAATATGTCAAATTACAGACCCATTGCTCTTATTCCTGTGTTCTCTAAAGTAATAGAAAAAATTATATATGAACAAATTTACAATTTTTTGACAAAATTTAACTTACTTTGTGACGAACAAAAAGGTTTCCGTAAAGATAAAAACATCAATATGGCTATATTCGATTTATTAAAAACTATAATGGTGAACGTAGATAATAAAACACCAGTTTGCGCCATTTTCACGGATATGACAAAGGCCTTTGACTACGTAGATCATGAGACACTTATAAACAAACTTCAAGCTTACGGGATTCGAGGAAATCCATTAAATTTAATTAATTCCTATCTTACTGGTCGCATGCAATATACTGAAATTTCTAATATTTCTTTACATACAAAACGCGAAATAAAATTCAGATCTTCTTATAGAAACATCAAACATGGCGTCCCTCAAGGAAGCGTTCTCGGTCCGCCTTTATTTTTAATTTATATCAACGACCTTCCACTTCAAATAGACCATCCAATCGTATTGTTTGCTGACGACAGCACAGCACTAGTTAAATGCACAAGTAAAGAAAACTATGAAAATGATATTAACAACACTCTTAAATCTATAGTTAATTGGCTTAATTACAATAATTTAAAAATAAATATACAAAAAACTAATATCATGCATTTTTACCAACGAATTAATCCAATAGACTTAAACGTCAATTATGATGATCATAAGATTGAAAATGTTACGGTAGCTAAATTTTTAGGAATATTAATTGACAATCAATTAACATGGAAACCTCAAGCTGAATTTATTTGTAAGAAACTAAGTACTTATGCCTACATGTTATACAACCTATCTAAAAAAGTCAATATCAATACAGTCCTTGTTGCTTACCATGGCTTCGTTATTTCAACGTTGAGGTTTGGCATCATATTCTGGGGTAATAGTAGTGAAAGAGAAAACATTTTCAAAGCCCAAAAACGATGCGTTCGGTCGATTTTTAACTTACAGGTTACAGACAGCTGTGTTCCTATTTTTAAATTACATAAATTACTAACCTTCCCATGTCTGTACATTCTAGAAATATCCATTTTTGTAAAAACCAACCCGCATCTGTTTCCATCGTTATGTGAGACACGAAAGAGGACAAATTGTATGAGATCTCAGTATCAAAATCTATTGCACACAGGTACCTATAACACCACACTGTTAAAAAAAAGCGTCATGTGTGTGGCGCCAAAGGTATACAATAAGTTACCTAAAGTTATTAAAGAACAACCATTTAGAATATTCAAAAAACGACTAACCGACTTATTGTTACAAAAATGTTACTATTCTATATCCGATTTTTTGAATGATGATTTGTGATAGTATATGGGAACATATTTTTCTGCGCTGGTAAGCTGCAATGTTTTATGTATGTACCGGTGTCTACCCATAAATGTTTGTATGCCGAAAGGCAGAATGTACAAGGACTCTTGAAATTTTGTTAACATCTTATTGTAATACCTACATTCTATACAAATAAAAAAATTCTTATTCTTCTTCTTATTCTTATCCAAAACCAAATATTTCGTACTGTTCGCACGACCGCGACAAAAGATGATAAACTGTTGCTTTCGTTGATATTTCAATAGTTGTGTCCCACTCACTCATTAAATATCGAATCTATAGTTTCATACAGAATGTGTGAGATCAATGTTCACCTTTCGCGTAAACTAAAAACACTGAAATACACTAACTAACTTCCGGCACCCTTTCGTTAATAAACGTCACGCTAAACCCACTTTTACTGACCTCAGGGTGGAAGAACCTGTAATATATCACCATTATAACTAACCCCACCACATAAGGAACCACAGTAAACGCTAAAACTGGAAAGAAATAGAATGAATTCCTCATTTTATCACTTACATACACATACCAGATGGCGGCACAAGTTACATTCTGTATAAAACATATACTATAGTAGATAGCATATCTATACCTAGTTTTGCCTTCAACAGGAAGGATGTATGTGAAGAGGTATACAGCTCCAAGTGCGAAAGAGAAGGCGATATCGGCAACGCGGTTGTGCGAGCAGAACGGTGAACGGTCGAAGGTTTGTATGAGTGTGGCTGTTATTAGGACGTGTATGAGGCACGCTAGGATCGTCCAGTGAGGGTAGAGGTATGCTATCACTGATATTGAGATTATACGGCTCACTGGAAAGAAAGAAATAAAATGATTATCACACCTTGGTGCTTAGGTTAGGGTCCCAAGAGCACCATATGCTCTCTTAAGTCAGGCAGAGGTTTATAGGTACGGGGATTTTGCCAGTTTCGCGAAGGCGGAAGCGGAGTTTGATGTCGAGAACCTCAATGGTCTTTACAAGTATACTAGTTAATTACAAGATCCTGTTAATTATACTTACACGTTACAAGGAAATGCCAGATAGTCTGCAACGCGGTGCCAATCCAGCTCATGTTGTCCTTGTCTTCTTGGAAGAAACGCGTCGCTCGCTGGTACGCTGCCAGGCACCATCCCATGCCTATGATGGATGACGCGATTGAAAGGATTTGGTGAACTGCGGACGAAAACATATCATTTAAGGAGTGTAAAAAATATTTTTAACATGAAACCAGAGAAAGAATATGATACAGTAGAACATAAAAAGTCAAAGTCTGATGATGGCATAAAAAGTTGAGTATCCCTTAATCTGTAAGTAAACATTTATTGCAGACTTACAGAATATAATGTGGTCATATTGATAAGTGCCGACAACGTTAGCAATGGGACTTACAAATCTGGTCAATGTCAACTCAATAACCACACTTAAGACATGAATTGGCGTACGCAAATTCGTTATGCGCGAATTCACGTATACACCTAAGCCTCACCAGTAAAATCCGGGTTAGCTCTTAACAACAGACTGGTTTGCAGCACTTGCTGGGGCGCGGCTTCGAGGAAACACTCGAAGATCCTCAGCAGAGCGGCATCCGAGTCCTCTTTCAACATCAGTTTGTAGTACTTCCGCTGGGTTGCCTGGTCTGCGTTGCGGTCAGCGCGACGGGACTTCAATGCGTAACTGGTGAATTTGTAAAATTAATCACTGTGTGTGTTGTTTGTTTTTTTTTTTACTGACTAAATTATGCAACTTCTCTAGTATACAAAACGTTCGCGAATTGTTTTTGATATTTATGGTAAATCTGTCAAAAAAAAAAACAAAATCCATACAATAGTGGAGTTGGTGTCCTTAGGGCTTGGCTTCTAACTAAAAGTTCTGGATCAACATTCAGCCACATCAACTTTTACAGGAGATTGACACTTAGAAAATGATTTCTATATCAAGCTTACCTAAAACTCAATAAAGCCATATTACATATTCTATAATATGTGAAACTTTGTAACCATATTTTTGGCTTACTACTCATATTATTTAACTTTATACCACATAGGGATGGGCAAACCTTTTGTATAATAATTATGACATTTAATAGATATTATTAAATGTCATAATTATTATACAAAAGGTATATACAAAAGGTAATGAATTAAATTCTAATAATCAAATAAGATAACAAACTTCTTACATGAGAGCATCAGCAAACCGCAGTATTGGTGCCATTTGTAATACTAGAATGAAGATCCGTAGCCACTTGCGTTTCGTGAACTCATTCGATAATGAGTCCTGTTTCTTATCGAGAGAGTACCTGGAGATCAGAGAAATGCTTATTAGTTCTACTTTTGTCATATTTTCTCAAGATTGTCCTAACTTTTATTCTTGTTATTCTATGTCAAATGTTTTACTGTGCTTTTACTAGCAAATACTTTAGTTTTTATTTTTGTATGAGCATACATAAATTATGTTGTGATCTCTATTTTTCTTGCTTCTCTTAGTTAAAGCTTAATCAGAAAATATGTATTGTTTTGAATGTTTTGTTGTTGCAAATGTGCAATGCTAACCACATTTGGTGCTATCAACAGTTAACCAAAACCACAATAAAAACAATTGTATAATTATCCTGGAATGGGAACATTACAAAAATAACACAAAGGGATTATATACTAGCAAGGAAAATGGATACAATGAACCTGTCTAATAAAGATATGTTGATGCCTGATAAAAAATCAAAATATTACAATCTTTGAATATTATTTGTGCCTTATCTTACTTATCCTATTAAATGAGCATTGTTTGTTATTATATATTTGATATCACATTCTCAAAAACAGGTCTAACAATTTTGATGAAAGGTGCAATAGTTGGTTTTCAGGGGTGAAAAAACAATCTAAAAGAACTTGGTTGCCCAGGTTATTAATGTTAAAGTTTATAGTTTTTATTCAATCATTCAAAAACACCTGTAAAGGATTAACACATACAAATATTTTTTATCCCAGTGAACCCAAAGCTAATGAAATTGTAGACAGAACCTAGTTCTTAAATAGTATGACTATTTGAACACCTTCCTTTGACCAATTTAAAAAATATTACCAGTTTCTGAGATGAATATTTGAATTTTTTGTTCTACATTTATATACCAATGAAGCATTACATTGAAGGAATCAACATAAGTAGTTTGACTAGTTATTTAGTCAAATACTCGAATACAGATAAACTCACATAGGTTACGACAGCAGTAATATTTATGGGTAAACAAAGACACTTACATTCTAATAGAGACTGCAGTGTTCACAAACGCAGGCACAAGTATGAACGCCAGCGTCCACCCGAACTCTGTCATCTTCAGGGCTATGGAGTACCTCACAGCGATGTTTATATCCAAACCTAAGTCCACTAAATGACCAACAATTGCCACCATGTACATGAAAAGATCTAAGTTTGTTACGGTTATTTTGCTAGGCATCCGATCCGGTTCATCGTAGGAACGCTCATTTTGGAGCAATTCCCGGATCTTTTTAGTCATTTTGGTAGTTTTAAAGTCCTTGATTGGTTAAAAATCACCAAAACATCATGGTGATTTGAAGAACAACTAGAATAACAAACAACAAACGCGCGTTTTTTTGACAGATGCTAAAACTTTGTATTTTTCTTGTTCACTTGTCATTAGCACACGCAACTGTGTTATACAGCCTATAACTACGAGTAGTTGTTTAGTAATGGTTCGTTAATATTATGGTATTGGTAATTTTTCCTTGTTATCAAGTCAACTATGTGGACAAGGGCACATAATAATTAAAACAAAAGTTACACGAGCAAAACGTGCTTTATTTCTTTGCGATAAGCATGTTTTCTGCTGTAGAAACAATTCAATGGTTAAATCATTTTATTTCGATTCGGTGACTAACGGCAATTATAATAATTATTATGTTACAATTAAATTACGAGAGTAACTGTTATTCTATTAAGTAAACGTGACTTATTTTTTCTTATACAATGTCCTAACAACGTCTTGCGATGATAGATTTGCTGCAAAAAGAGTTAAATGTAACGGCTCTTCTAGGGCACTTATAGGCTGTTTCGTTCTGCAAAAAAAAAATGTCGAAGAGATAAATAAATTCTTTTTGTGTTTGCTGATTGATGAAATTTATTATTTAAAAGCAGAACAAAAACTTACTTCTCTTGCAACAATCGCACAAGAGGGCTCCATTTCTCTGGGAACACAGTTTCATTGCCTATCCACTTATCTTTGACAAGATCTGCAATAGACGCATTGACGACCCGTAGGTATCCGCACTTTTCAGTATATGCGTCCAGCATTAGCTGCTCAAAAAACTTGGGAACAAAGTCATTGATGCATTCCTGAACGTTATATAGCGAGGTATTCATATCTTGAGCGTGTTGCCTTGTCTTTATTTCGACTATTGTTACTAAACTTTCTTGCATCGTTTCATTGAACCTGTAGAGAAAATCCAGTGATATCAAATCTGTTCCTTAGAACTGTTTATTTCGTGTGAAACTAATAGCATATGCAAATATCTACCTAATTTTACTAACACTAAAGAACTAAGTCCTGCTATAATTAATTTTATAAGCCAGCTTTAACCTCTTTTTTGTAATGGCCATCCTAAGGAAACAGATCAAGGTTTTTCCCCAAAATAGTGTTGCCCTCTTTCATTTTCTCGTTTCTCTTTATTACTTATTTCCTTTTAATAAAAGTACTTACAAAACCGCTTGGTGTAACAAGCAGTGAGCCGCAGCGACTTCATCAGGCAGTTCTTTATGGCACTTATTGACAGAGTCAAAGTTCCTCACGTCCTGGAAGTTTTTGATGACGCTGTGGAACTGCGAGCGTATTTGCTCCAGCTTCTCCATGGGATCCATTAGGCAGTGCTCCACTATTTCTATCATCTGAAAATATTGTGAGAAATATCAAGAGGGATAAGAGATAGAAGTTTTATAATTATGCTGCATGCGGCAGGGCTCCAGACATTCTCGTTAACTAACCCTAAGTAGGTATAGTTAAGTCACTGGAATGGCCCTTGTCCCAGGAATTTCCTGTGATTTGATTTCGAATTTGACATAGTTATTTAAAAATTCTGGGCCACATGCAGTATCACGTTCATCCGGTTGTCCGTAGGTACTTGTCAGGTCCTTGTTTAATGCAGATCGAATCGTACCTCTGGCTCGTACAAGAAAATGAGAAGCATTTGTTGTGACGTAATACCTACGTTATGGTTTCATCTTTGGAAGAAAAAACAATGTGTAAAAAGGTTATCGCTCTTAAAATAAGGAAATAGCAAGATACAACCGACACCTTACGTTCTCCTCAAAGAAATACATACCTCTTCCATGCTAATAATATAATTCGTGAAGTCATGCAGATATTTCACTTTGTAGAACTTCAGGACAGCACTCCTCAACTCCTTGGACATCTCGTCATTCATAATATAAACGAGATCGAGGAAAGTATCTATGTTCCGTAATGACTTGCTCTTTAAACTGATGTAGTTGGCTCTGCCTTGGTTGAAAAGGTTCTTCGCCATGTTGTAGGCTTCGGAAACCAGGTAGTATTTCTTGTCCATTTTTTGGAATACATTGTGTGTGCACTGTGTGGTAAAATCAAAGATGGAAGAATGTTACAGATTCCTACTGCAAGTTATAATATGGCGATCATTTAGTCTATTTTTTTTTAAATTCTGCCCAGACTAAGACTGCAAATCATTTTCACAATTTTATTTAGCTTTTCCTAAAAGATAAAAGCGTTCAACAAACGGCTCAGCGCTAAGAGTTGAAACTTGTTATTCCAACAATGCATTATGATTAAGGCATTGATAAGTGTAGATTTATGTAAACATATGAATGTGAACTGAGAAAAAATTATACCCTATATTGATCAAATATATTAAATTCTCGTGCCACGGTGTTTGCTACCAAACTCCTCCGAAACAGCTGGATCAATTTGTATGCATATGCATATCGGGTAGCTCTGATAATCGGGCAACATCTATTTTTCATGCCCCTATGTGAGAGTACACCCATGGTACACCCTAAGCAGCGGGTGAAACCACTGGGCACAGCTAGTATAATTTTATAAATACACTTAATTATAAGCAATTTAAAGTAATTACTTAAGTAAGGGTTTTAATTAAATCATGATAAACATTGTTTTTTATTTTACTGATCCAAATGTGCCACAGTACCTCATTTCCCTGTTTCCGGTACCGGTAGGCCGGTAGACTACTATTTTTTTTATATTATTAAATGTAATTGTATCTTTTTTTAAGAAATATTTATAAATGCAAAATTTTATGTTTAAAAATAAATAAACGAAACTACAATTACACCAAATAATTTTATAACCATAATTGGTCAATTGTGAAATAATATCGACACGTTTTTTTTTAAAGGCCAAACGCAAGCATATGTATATGCTTGCGTTTGGCCTTTATAATGATCAGGGAACAGAGAAATTAAGTTATGCATAAGTTTGCTTCCTTACCTCTCGATTATGTATAAAAGCAATAAAGAACACCAGTGTGAAACACAATCTGCAAATAAAATTCATCACAAAAAAAACTAAGCTATTATTTTTTTCTTTATCCCTATATTTCACCTCATCTGTAAATTATTATTGGCTACAACTCAATACAGACACAAAATAATCGTTTCTCTAACAAAGTAATAATAACATCAGAAAATGGCATTTATTTACTAGCTACTAATGTTTAGTTTTACCAGTTTTGCACAACAAGTGCAGCTGCAGGATAAAATATTTTAATTAACTAAAGTTAATTGTTCTTTGTAATTTACTTTTGTAGAATGCTTTTCGAGTCATGCAACTTACTTTTTGATAAGCAATTTTATTGTAAAAACCGATATTACTTTTTATTGGCAGCCAGACTTGCCAATAGAAAGAAAAAGCAAAATCATTCCAAAATCAAAATATTTTTATTTCACAGAGGCCTACATGGGCACTTATAAAACGTCGAGAAAAGGTGCACGTTTCTGGTTGGTCGTTTCCTATGGAGAAGAACCGGCAAGAAACTCCATGGTTACTCTTTTAATTGGTTTTACAATGTTGTTGTTACAGCGGCAGCGTTAGTACTTAAGTATGAGAGACAGTGTAGGCCCGACAATAAGTCATTGCTTACTTTAATTTTGTTTTGGTTAAATTTAATAATAAAATGTGTAATTTAAGAACTGCTAAACTTCAAGAGTATTTACCAATCCAACACAAGTCTAATTAAAATCCGCCAAGCAGTCTCCATATTATGTACAGCATAGAAAAACAACAAATTGGTATGGAATATAAAATTTATTTGTAATAAATTCGCTTAAATATAACATCATACTGTCTAAAATATAGTGTGAACCAACACTTGATACAAAAGCTGCGTAACATAAAAACATTCATATTATATCAGAAACAATTTAGAGATCTAAAATGTGGAAATATTTAGTCGAACATCTATTTTCGTATTATAATAATGTGTTTATGAAATATTTTTATTATTCCGTTTATAATTTAATTTTTTTAACTAGGTATTACATTAATTCTGGACTGAACGAAAGTAATCATAAATTATAAATATTTTGATGCAGTGAATGGTTGTTACATTGCTGTGTGTTGTGGCGTTTGAATGACTATATCAGGAGGGCGCTGTGAGAAGAGCCTGCCAGCGCCATGGCCTGCCGGGGTGAAGAGTTGTTCGAAAGAGATACCGCGAACATAACGGCCAAAAAAAGGAACATGGGTGGGTTTTAGTCAGTCTGACACTCCCCACAGAGCCGGGGCAGAATAATGTAGTGAATACGTGGTAAACATTTGTGCCTCGGTATTCCTTCCACCTTCTGTAGGTACATTGATGATATACATACAAATAACATAGTATTTTTTTTCTATAAGTTCTAGGAATTCGATATGCATGAGTAAAATATTATAATAGTACATTTGAGACAATAGTTAACATACAAGATATATTAGAAATGTTTTAATAAAATCACGTAAACAAGCTACGGGTGAATATACACAACGCTTTTGAGCCGGGTCACATCTGAAACAAAAAAATAATAATATGTATAGTAATCACTTAGATGGGTAGACTTTCTTGATTACGTAGTTGTAGTTGGGGGTCAGCCTATTACCGTCATCATCATCTGTCTTTTCCCAACATTATTGGGATTAGCTTCCAGTCTTACTGGATGCAGCTGATACAAGTATTTTACATGGAGAGACTGTATCTGTCCTCCACAATCCAGTTGCCCTATTTGAGGCAACCTAGGCCAGATTAGAAGCATATGGGCTGTATTGTCTGATTAGGGGTCATCCATAAAGTACGTCACATGTAAAGGGGGGGGAGGGGGTCGACGAAATGTGACATGGTGTGACAAGGGGTGGGTGGGGGTCCTAGTTTTGTGACATCACATTTCAAATTTAATAAATTGAATCGCGAAATTTGAAATATTAAATTATTTTTTAGTTTTCTCTATAAATTAGGTGTGTTTAGATGTAAAATTGCAAATTTGTGACGTCACACTAGGGAGTGGGGGGTCTCAAAAATTCTTGCAACCTGTGACAACCATTGGCAACCATTGTGTGTGTGTTACACCTGTGACAAGGAGGGGGGAGGTGTCTAAAAATCATGAAATTCGTGTTACGTACTTTAAGGATGGCCCCTTAGTAGACCAACGAGTCTGACCAATATAAATGCTTACCTCACAGAAACATACTCAGTCCTTGTGCAGGAACTTGTTGAAGGCTCCGTACGCGGTCTCCAAGTCAAACAGCAGCTGTCGCACCTGACTCTCGGACAGCTCGTCGGATGCTGACATCTCTGATAGCTTGTCTACCCATTCTTGTACCTGGGAAATGGAGGGAAGAGTTAGGACAATAGAAAAAAAGTATGCTACACTTAGTGATGGATCTAAATCCTGACTGAACAGTTGAAAGCAGAATGCTGTCTATCATTGTTTTGCCCACCAGAAGATACTGACAGGACTTTTATTGCAGGGTCTTTCTTTCTTTCTTTCATGGTCAAATACGAGAACCTATGAGCAATGGTTTAAAGAATCTTCTGATTTACTCTATTAACTTTGCAAAGTTTTGAAATAAAATTTACAAAAATCTCTTATTTCAAACGCAAAAGTCTATAGGCAAGGCAAGGTTGTTAGAAACAAGATTATTGGTTTTACCTAATGTACCCCCCCCCCACTCACTCTAAATAGGGGTCTATTCAGTAGGCTCATCGGCCTCGACCGTCGCGAAACACATGGATATCAGTGAACCTACTAAGCAGAACAGTGTCGGCTGTTTTACCTTGATCTTGCCCTCAAAGTCTTCAGGCAGCATGATGAGACGGTCCATGGTGTCACGGAGATCTCGCAACTCTGGCTGTATCATGTCCATAGCGCGGAACTCAAGGCGTAGTTTGTCCATCAGAGTAATGAATAGCTGTGGGGATGGAAATGTGAACATTAATATTGGTACCGCATAAATATAGGTTAGTTAGATTGATGATGATAGAGTGATGAATCTGAATGTTGATGGACGGAGAGCGAGAGGAAGGCCAAAGAAAAGATGGATGGATTGTGTAAGGAATGATATGAAGGAGAAAGGAGTAAATGATGCCGTGACGTCTGATAGGGGAGAATGGAAGAAGAAAACTTGTTGCGCCGACCCCAAATAGAATGGGACAGGGGCAGGAAAATGCTGATGATAAATATAGGTTAGATTAGAGATAGCACATACTAATGTTAAGTAATAAAGACCTAAGAATGGGCTTTTTTGAATTAGCTCGTCCCTAAGTCTATTTTGCTTCTGTCCCCATGACAAGATTGAGAAGAAGAATAGGCATACCAATTAAAAGAAGAATGATGACTGCTATTTAACTGGTAGGGTGTAGTCTTAGGCTGTGGGTTGGTTCAAAAGATACGGTGGCCTCGGAACACAAAGGGCATTTGAAGGAACATGGATGTACAAAATCAAAAGGTTATTTAATGAATAATTGAACTCGGTTGTGTTCACACGAATGCCAACCAATGCCGACTGCCAACGATGAATTATAGCGGAACACAATGGGCAATTGAAGGAGGGTTTCAGTCAGTACAAGTCTGACACTCGCCCCCGCTCCGCCCGTAACGGAAGAAGTCATTATTTTAGGAAAGGTTTCTGATTTAGCGGACATTTTTTTTAAATGTTCGTATTCTCGACTGTTTCAACAACAAAAAATTACATTGTATTGGGTTTTTTATTAGGAACTGGCTTTTGCCCGCGGCTTCGCTCGCGTTAAATTCGGGGTAACACAGTTCCCCTTTCCTGATTTGCAGGTACCTGCTACCTGTAGAGTTACCCTTGCGCCTTATTAATATATATTGTAATAGCAAAGCTAAGTTTTCCCTTTTCTTCCCTCTTTCTCCCTCATTTCTCACTTAAAAAAAAGCCTATGTCCATTTCCAGGGTCTCAACTATCTCTGTACCAAAATTAAACAAAATCGGTTTAGCTATTTGGGCGTGAAGACGTAACAAACAAACAAACTCACTTTCGCTTTTATAATATTAGTAAGGATTTCTGAGTATGGAGTCCACAAAGCCTGGATTTATGCCCATTACATAGGTTAAAATATAACTGGCTAAATGTATGTGTACTATTAGGTACCTCTACCTTCCCTTCAGGGATTTTGGACGTAACAGTATCCTACAGACATAGTTGGGACCCAGGAGACAGACATAGGCTATTTAAAAAAAAAAGAATTGAGATATGAGGGAGAAAGAGCGAAGAAAAGGAAAACTTAGCATTGCTATTACAATAAATAAGGCGCTAGGGCAAAAACTACAAGTAGTAAGTACAGACCTGCAAATCAGTAAAGGGAACTGTGTTACCCCAAATTAAACGCGAGCGAAGCCGCGGGCAAAAGCTAGTGTTTATATATGATGTACTTACAGACACAATCTCAGCAATATATTTGTTGGTGTTGCCCTTGTCATCTTTGATCAGGTTTGGCTTGTTCTCTCTTATCCTCTCCAGGGCTGCTGGACAATCCAGCTGGAAAAGAATATTAGGTTCCAGATCAACCTAGGCTGTAACTGTTGAGTCGAGCTACACGATAACTGACAAATGCGTGCACTGACTGGACAGGTCCACTCAATCTGTGTGGTGCTTTCTTAAAAAGACCATTTCAGACACTAGTCTGCATAGTCCTCATGTAAGTTGACCAAGATATTTTGTCTGGACCTTAAAAGAGACTATGACCTCTGAGTTTGTTTCGGCTGTTTCTTCTCAGAGTAGTCGGATACGAAACACCGACCTCATCTAGTTTAAAAAAAGACGTGTAAAAGTGTTTGTGAAAACCTACTTGCAAAATAAACATCATTTATCATAGAACAAAACTTATAATCTGAATTCCTGTGCTTATTTTATTTTAGCAATTAAGTATTCTATACCACTACAATGTGAAGGTCCTCCAGTCATCATAGTCATAGCCATCGAGTCAAAAGCACAGACTGCAGCTAAAAAGCTGGGCATCCTAAATAAGGTGAGGCGATACTTCACGCCGGGACAGCTTTGTAACTTGTATAAAGCACAGGTCCGTTCCTGTATGGAGTATTGCAGCCACCTATGGGATGGCTCGGCAAAATACCAGCTCGCTGCACTCGACTCGGTGGAACGCAGGGCCAAAAGGCTCATAGGCGATGAGATGCTTGTGTCCAAGCTTCACAGCCTGGCGCATAGGCGTAACGTTGCCAGCTTGTCGGTTTTCTACAGATTGTACTTCGGAGAGTGTGCGCTGGAGCTCCATGACCTGATCCCACCATCTCCGTTTTACTACCGGGCTACCAGACGAACGGCAGGGTACCACCCGCACTTGGTCGATATACCGTCTTGTCGTACTAAGCGCTTTTCCTCAACTTTTATTGTGCGCACGGCCAAGGTGTGGAACTCTCTGCCAGCTTCTGTGTTCCCTACCACATACGACCCGTCTGCCTTCAAAACAAGAGTTAATAGGCATCTTCTGGGCTCGCTCGCTCCATCGTAGACCTCATCTGTCGCTTACCATCAGGCGAGATCGAGGTCAAGAGTGAGTTCATTATAAATAAAAAAAAAAAAAAAAAGTCACCCGCACTACTCAGTTGATTGCAAAATTATTTATTAAACATTTTTTTTTTTTTTTTTTTATCCTCATCTTGCAATCGGTTTGTTTGAACCTTTAGCAGATTTGTTGAAAGTCGAATTGTCGTACGAGGTTCATTTTTCCAGTGAAGAATCTGCCTCTCATCAATTGTTTTTATTGTTGTTTCTCTTTTATGAAGCAAAGTCCCATATGTGACGACGTTTAAGCCTTTTTGTCATTGTGGTTGAGCCAAGAGCTGTAGCCAGGCTATTGGTGTGCGATTGTATTCGTTGTTTGTACATAGTCGTTTTGTGCTCTATTTCCTCTTTCACAGTTTTCATTTGTAGATGGTCATGTAGTTCTGTTGTTTTGAGAAACCAGGGAGCACTGGATATTATTCTGAGAGCTTTGTTTTGAAATCGCTGTAGAATTTCCACATTTGAGTCCTTAGCGGAGCCCCATAGTTCAATGCCGTATGTCCAGACAGGTTTTATTACAGTTTTGTATATAAGTAGTTTATTTTCGAGTGAGACTCGAGATGTTCCTTCTAAGAGCCAGTTAAGTTTTCTGAGTAGAATATTGACCTCGGCACGTTTTTTCTCTATGTGGTGTCTCCATGTTTGTTTCTTGTCGAGGTGAATACCGAGGTACTTAGCTGTTACACACTGCGGGAGTGTGTCATTTCCTAATTTGACTGGTGGGCAGTCATCTTTTCTTAGAGTGAAGGTTATGTGTATGGATTTGTTAGAGCTTGCCTTAATCCTCCAGTCGCTCATCCATTGATGTATTTTGTCGAGGTGATTCTGTAGCTTTAGTGAGGCTATGCAAGGATCTTTGTTGTTGCACAGAGCGGCTGTATCATCAGCAAAGGTGGCAGATAGGACTTGTTCTGTGGTTGGTATATCAGATGTGTATATCAGGTACAGAGTTGGTCCTAAGACAGACCCTTGTGGTACTCCAGCCTGTACACTGTAAAATTTGGAATAACATTCGTTGACTTTAACCCGAAAAAATCTTTTTTCTAAATATGACCTAAGCAGTTCATACAAATTGTGTGGTAGTCGTTTTTTCAGCTTGTATAGTAAGCCACAATGCCAAACTTTGTCGAACGCCTGTTGTACGTCTATAAACGCCGCTGAGCAATACTTCTTTTGTTCCAATGCCTCTCGTATCTTGTTAACAACTCTATGCACTTGCTCTATAGTTGAGTAACCTTGTCTGAATCCAAACTGGTGTTGCGGAATTATGCTTTCGTTGCTAAGTATTTTATTAAGTCTCCGTGCAACTATTTTCTCAAAAACTTTCGACAGAATAGGCAAGAGACTAATCGGTCTATAAGATGATACTGAGTTTGGTGGTTTGCCAGGTTTTGGGATCATGATGATTTCGGAGACTTTCCACAAGCTTGGGTAATGTCCAGTTCTCAAGATGCCATTAAAAAGCTGGGTTATAAAGACGATAGCTTTTCTGGGCAGGTGTCGAAGTATTTCTGCCGTTATTAAGCAATATCCCGGAGCCTTATGTAGATCGAGACTGTTAATAGTTTTCCAAACCTCTTTAGGTGAGCAAGACTTTAGTGGTGGGCTTAGTTGGTGATCTGTTTCCAAGTAACTCTGAATTTCACTATCATTTGAAGCGTCATTAACATTGGGGGTGAATACTTCAGCCAAGAAAGATCCAAAGGCTTCAGCACGCTCTTCGTCTTTTTGTGCCCATTTATTACTTTTAAGTTTGATTGGGTACTGTGTGGCTTGTGGTGCTGCTTTACTATGACTTACAGTTTTCCAAAGAGAATATTCATTTCTTACTGTCGCGTCTAAATTTTCTAGTTTATTTTGTAAGGTCTTATCTTCGGTTTCGCGCAAGTATTGCCTTAAGTCTATAGCTGCTTTATTGAAGTTTCTTTTGTCTGACGCTTTACGACTATTGTGCCACACCCTCCGTAATCTTCGTTTTTCCAAAACCATTTTTCTTATCTCCCAAGAAATGTTCTTGTGGGTTTGTTTAGTTGGTGCAGGTGTGCATTTCCAAGCTAACACTTGTATTAGATTTGTTATACTTGCTGCAGCTTCATCTATGTCATCGCTTGTTTTTAGTGCTATTTTTAAATTAACCTCTGCTTCCATAAGTTGTCTGAATTCTACCCAGTCAGTTTTGCTATTACATAGCCTCTCCTTTGTGGGTTTTTCTATTAAGGTGGTACTTATTGTAGCTATTAAGGGGGTGTGATCCCAAAAAATTTATTAAACATAACATACAAATTATTAAATAAGTTAAAATTGATAAAAAAAACACAGTTTTTTTTTCAATCTCTTGACGTTTTGTATATCCTCGTTTTTCACAAATATAATATATAGGTAAAAACCAATTTGGATGATTGCTCTACAGCACCGCACCGCTCACACAGAAGCATCTTATGGCTCACAAATTCATTTCTACAACTGGTCTGCTCTGGAATCAGCTGTGCCCTAAGCGGCCGCTTGATAGAAGGCAGAGTCTGGCCACCTACATGGCACAGAACATGTTAACACCTATCCTCACACTGTTTACAACTTTAAGATTCTGAGATGATTCTATTAGTAGCAACTCAAATCATGGAAGGTTAATATTATATCAGTCTTCAAACTGATATAGTTACTAATATTATAATTGACACTTGAAACAGGATGTTTACCATATTTGTTAAATATCCTGTAAAACAAGCATGATTTTGGATAAACAGTTCATCCGTGATCATGGTGTTTGCAACATCGCCCAAATATCGGAAACTCGAAACAAATTACAAACATGGTAAATTTCCCATTTCAAGTGTTAATTATTATATCTCATAGTAGAAATGCTAACTTAAGTGGTTAGTACTAAAGTAATAAATTATAGGTGTCCACTACTTACCCTGTACTTAGCAACAAAAGCCTCAATATTGGGAAATTCATCGGCTTGAACTTGTTTGAATGCCACCTTATACTGCACAAGCAATCGGCTGCAAGCAGCTGTGTACTCCTGCGCTCGCACACAGTCCCTCATGTAAGCCTTCTCTAAGTGTTGCAGAGTGCTGACTACTGCATATAACTCTGCCATGTTATCATGCCTGGAATCACGTTAAAGGTTTGTTAACACTTATTTTGATGTCTATGGTACTTATTGTGACTCATTGTATGACCAATTGACCATCTAGCTGATATTGTGATGATGATACAGTATTTATTACAGAAATTCTAAGTAGGAACATGCTAAATTTTCAGTATAAGAGAGACTACTTGTAAAAAAATGAAGTTTTAGAATTATTATGTATTTTGACTTCTGTTCTCAGTAGGTATCAAAATAAATAAAGAAATATAATTGAAAATCAATAAAATTGTAGGTATGGGTTACTTACTTTTCACGTTCCCTAGCGTTTCTGTATAACTTCACTTCCTCATATAATTCGGGCCTTGTGTCTGTAAAATAATAATTAATTATGAAAAACGAAAACAAAGAAATCGATTGAAAAATCAAAAT
Organism: Ochropleura plecta; assembly: GCA_905475445.1. Classification (NCBI taxonomy): domain Eukaryota; kingdom Metazoa; phylum Arthropoda; class Insecta; order Lepidoptera; family Noctuidae; genus Ochropleura; species Ochropleura plecta. The sequence goes on along the minus strand of FR997738.1, from coordinate 19,819,320 downwards.
ATTTACCACTATTACCTTGCATTTTGAAATAATAACTTTGAAGCAATTAATGCAGTCAAAATCAGGTGCTAATAAATCTGAGCAGGAAAAAGGATTATTGTCGCAATTTTTTAATTAAATTTAATAAAACAACAAAATGATGACAAATACTTCACAATCTTATCAATTTTGTTTGACACTTGACACTAGTGAAACGGGCTGCTATTATCTAAACAAAATTTTCCTTAATTTCATGCAATTTTAAAACAGTCATGGTGTGTGTTTGATAAAGTCCCAATTCTAGTTTGCAAATAGACTCACAAGTTATTGAAACGGAGTCCATAAATAGTAGTGACTTTTAATTTAAATTCTTGGTATTAATTAAATATAAAAGAAAATAATTATGTAAATATTTTAGGAATTAAGCGAACTGAAGTAGTCCGTTCCAAAGATATTGAAATTGGACACAACGCTTTCAATAAGAAAAAGTATTTTTACTTTTGGGCAAATAAAAAAAATTTTAACCCATAAACAGGGACACTTTTATTGGTATGGTAACTCCAGAAATGAATGAACTAAATGACCGAATGAAATCAATTGAATAATGAGTGGATTGTTCGGATACACTTACAAAAGTTGCGAACAGTGTAGAATAAGCCGTTACTTGGTAGAAAAACTAGTTTTCGAAGCTTACTCATGCTTTATAAAAAAAGTAACGACAAAATGACGTAATCCTCCAATTAACTCCAATATGGCGGATGACGCGCGCGCTCCCTGCCGCCCGCGCTCGTAGTTTCTTTACCAACTGCCACTCGTCTCGAATGATTTCACCTTGCGATGAATGAAAATTGTTGTAGACAGTCCGAGTGCGAATTATTCACATAATAAACTCATCACCGGACACTTAGGGTGTATTGTGATACAGTGCGTCTAAAGGTGGATTCGTGGTTGTGTTATTACCAGTTCTCCCTTTTGTGAGACCGTTGTGTTTACGTGCTGAAAATCATCGAGTGCAAAATCTACAGGTCTCTGGAGTCGCCGGTGCAGTGTTTAATGGGATCTTGTTGATCAACAGGTAATTTTTATGCAGTTCTCATTGAAAACTAGTTTACTGTAATTCTGTTCTATCGGCATACGAAGTTACGAACATACGAAGGTAGTAACGGCTTGTTTTTGCGTTTCCTGCCGCTTTGTCGATGCTGTGAAGTGGTTGAAAGTGGTGTAAAATAGGCGTTGAGTAACATAATGTTGTTTTTGTAAAAGGTTTGTGTAGTAAAAATGTTGTTTTTCTTATTGGAATGCGTTCGCGGTAAGCGGGTGGGGTCCTGGGCGCGGTGCCGGTTGTCCCACTTTTGGCCAGTAGGCAGCTCGTGAGACGTGAACTGTTTACAACTTTGGCACGTTTCTACGTCGCTGCACTTTTATGGACAGTTAAATGTAGTTTTAGACTGCTGGGTAATGTTTTGGGACGCTACTGATATTTTAGAAGCACTTACTCACTCTTAAACGCTGTTAAAATACCATTAAACTGTTTAAGCCTCGTATTAATCAGGTGATTAAATAATAGAGCCAAGAAGATGCAATAAAACATTGAAAACTAGAATATTAAATATTAATTAAAACCATTTTTCTAACTAATCACTTATCAGAATCTAATACTGGTTTAGCTAATTGTGTAATAAGTTCATTAGCATTACATTTGCTAATTGGGCTAATTACTAAGTATTAATCAATGTTAATAAAGCAACAATCTTAGTCATGCATGGTAAAAAGTTTTATAAAAGTTTAAATTTTAGCAACAACATAATTTTATGGTATTGTATATAAATTACTTTATGTATGTAACAATTCCACACTTTTATTCTACTCTTATGTCTGTAAGTGTCAATCAATCAGTTTCACCTGTTTACACATGACTAAGTACTCTACTTTCCCATTTCTAGTATTTTTTAAGAATTGTAACATTTTATTCATATTATAATCCTATTATGATTCTGCTAAAGTAGTCATTTTAGGCCTTGTAGTCTCCAAATCCATAGTAATCCACAACAAAATCATACTATTTACAATTATTTAAAAGCCAATCATTATCATAGTGGTTTGCCATCCTTCCTCAATTTTCTCACAGGTATTTTTATTATATAAACTACTACAAGTACAGTTGGTTGCATCTACTGGGTACCCCCTTTGAAAGTGAATTTTAATATAATTGGGGTATCCATTTGATTTAGTCCACGGCATGAGGATAATATACCTATTATTGGCTGTGTAATACTCATAATCCTTACTAATATTATAAAAGCGAAAGTGAGTTTGTTTGTTTGTTTGTTTGTTTGTTACCTCTTCACGCTTTAATGGCTAAACCGATTTTGATGAGTTTTGGTACAGAGATAGTTGGGAACCAGGAGACGGACATAGGCTAATTTTTATTTGAAAAAAGTGGGATATGAGGGAGAACGAGGGAAGAAAAGGGAAAACTTAGCGTTGCTATTACAAATCAATCAGGCCCAAGAGCAAAAACTACAGGTCTGCTTGGTGTGTTATACCGAATTTAACGCGAGCGAAGCCGCGGGCGAAAGCTAGTTTCTTATAAATCCCTATCAGGAAAAAGTATGGTAAATAATTTTCCCTATCAAGTTTAAACAATTGATTTCATGTTTATTTTAAGGTATTACACATATTGTAAAGCTATTTTGGTATTGAAATATCTTCATTTTTGTATTATTTAGATATTGTAATAATCAAAAATGAACTACTTGTAATAATCTTGTGCCAAGAAAGTCTTGTTTTATTGGATGAAAGTAAAGACCAATGCTTTGTTTAGGAGAACCAGAGATTGAAATTTAACAAAATTCTACTGTTTTCCCTCCTTTTTAGCTAGCACTTCTGAAATAACAATTTATTAGTGAACCGCTTCTTTACCTAGTGGAATCAAAATAATATAAGGAACATTAAACTTGGTACTATTTAAACTGTCATTGATTTATTTTTGTTAATATCGGGAGCTCATAACATAACAAATGAATATATCATGCAATAATATATCCCATAAGTGTCAGTTTAGATAGTACTGTAAACTTGAAACCTATAAACAATGTTGTATTTTACTTAATTGATTCAAATCATTTTATACCTAAAACAACTCACTATTTCTCATGAATCATTTTTTAATAATATTTACTGTGATGTTATTTGTAACAAAGTAGAGAATTGTTGACAACGCCTTCCTTGAAAATTTGTTGAGCAGTATAGCCTTGATGGTGCTTATGTCACTGCTATATACTTAACTGCCAGTACTGGTGGAACCTTGGAAACTTTGTTTGTTGTGTTTGTTTTTGATATTTTAAAAAACTTTTCTGAAAAAAAAAAATGTCATGGTAATTAAATATGTACGCCTCCAGGCAAAACATAGAGGATTTACCTACCTATCTTACAGTTTGGAACTTGACCTATGTTTACAAATAAAGCATTCTAATGCTGATTCTGAACTGCAGCTGGTTTTATACAAATGATAGTGTGAAACCAAACAAAAGTTTTCAAAAGCCCTTTTATCATAAGAAAAAGCTTTCATTAAACACAGGGTATCCAGGAAGTACATCAAAACCTGCACACAATGAAAGGAATGAGAAAACTAGAAATAAAATCTTCTAATTCTGTAACTGATTGTACTTGTCACTGACAGATTCTTGCCCTCTTATCATCAAAAGTAAAGAAGACCATAAAAAACCTTATCAGCAACTTCTCCTGTCAATAAACTTTAACTAACAGTCTGTGCCTATTCAAAAATGATTATCAAATCAAGTTCATTCCAACCTCGACCTTTGGGCGGTGACATCACCGTGATAAGCAATGGACCGCAATGGTCGACAATGGCCGACAATGGTCGACGATGGCCGCGGTTTCCTGATGACATCATGTCAACACTTTTTGTGATTGCCCAATATAAAATGCTCCATTTGTAAATGCATGATGGCTGGCGCGAATCACGTCTGCTTTTTTATGATTTTAAATTATTGCTTTGTCTGTCGATTTATTTTTATTTTACTGCGTTGCTCTTGTTAGTATAGTTTTGACGTGTCTCGAACTCTCGACAGACAATACCATTTCTCTTACGGTTCCTTGGTACCTACTCCACCACATCATTCCTCATAGTTCTACGGCATAATTTTCTCAAAGCTAGGACGCAAGCCTCCCATCTGTGATCCACCATACGGGCCCAGTGCGAATAATACCTTAATTTAAATAGGGTAACTATTCGACACAAAACAATCTACAAAGGAAAACTTAAATCAGTGTATATAAGGGCTGGCAGCAGCTGGACGCGTGTTACCGACAATATGGGATATACTGATGATGAATGAGAGCTTCACTAGGCCTCAAACTGGCTAGGAAATCAACTGATAAGGGATTCACTCCAACATGACATGTCATTGACATAAATAGAATTAATAATGTTATGATATCAATTTCTGTACATACAGATTACGATTTGTGGGTAATATTAGTCATGTAACATTTGACCTCCACGGGTTCCGAGTCGATTAGATCATTGGTTCCGGTGCAATCGCGTCATCTATGATTTAATTTAATATATTGGATATCTGTTTATTACTATAAATAGTTGTTAACAAATTAATATTGACCAAAGATGTCGTCATTGAGGTTAGATCATATTTGGTAGCTCATTGAGTTATTCCTTTAAGAGATTTCGGTAGCTATATATTATGATATTTCTTGAAAAATCTTCAAAATGTTTAATGCAAAATGAAGTAAAAAAAATCGCTCGTTCGCTTGAGAACTGTCGAACCAAACAAAAAAAAAAAAAATCCCGGGCAAGTGTGAGTCGGACTCGGTAGAGAGTTGATTTTTTCACAGCTCTAAGGGACCACAGACTTGAGTATATGGTAATTTCAACTCGATACGTTCACATGTACCCGAGATATAGGGTCTTGACAGACAGACTGACAACAAAGTGTTCCTATATGGCAGGGGTGGCCGACTTTAATAAACCCAAGATCTACTTTTTACGGATTAAATCCTGTGCGATCTACTACATTATGAATGCCATTATGTAGTATTTTTTTTTGACGTGATAACGTCTTTAAAATCGTTTTAGTCGGGTGACATGTTCAGAAACGTGTGTCACACCAAAACCTCACAAGCGACATTTCGTAAAGATGGTAGCGCCATCTGTTACTTGGCTCGAAAAAAAAACTTTAAATTAGTACTTAATTTCATTTTAGATGTCACTACTGGTGATAACTTATATCACCAATAAGACGTTATCACGTAAACATCTCGATCGTAAACCTACTTTACAAACAACCAATTTTTATTAAAAAAACACAAATAATACGCACTGACTTTTAGTGATTACGTTGCGCATCTCTTAGAAGTATTAATTTTATTTGCCTTGCCGCGATCGACCGGAGTAATAACCACGACCGACTGGTCGATCGCGATCGACTGGTTGGCCATCCTTGCTATATGGGTTGCGTTTTTTCCATTTAGAAAAATGTTCAAGAGCACTACAATTCACCACTGCAGTCTGCAAAAAGCATGATTATTAATATGAGTCATCTTAATATATCTTATCAGGATGCAAATATGTCATACAACTAAGTATCAACGTCGGATCTTGGAGAATCTTGAAGACGGTCTGTCTTCAAGATTCTCCAAGATCCGACGATGCGAATTCAAGAGCTGCAATAAAGTCGAATTTCAAATTCATCGTAGGTATGACAGACACCTCATCATGGCGGGTCTCATAAAAACCACTTGACTTGCAGGTTAAGCGAATGACGCAACCGTGTATTTATTTACTAATTGTTGAGATGGAGTCTTTTGTACGAAAAACTGTTTCTAGGTATGTCATGTAATTGTTCAAATGATTGTATAGGTCAGTTCAATGACAAGGCATTTCTTTTGTGTAATGTTAAATTGGCCAAAACATACGTAGCGTAAAATAACAGCAAAAACAGTACACAAAATTGCATAAGTCTGACAAAATCTTGCGATTGTTTCTTCGTAATTTAATGCTTCAACAAGAGAAATAACCGCGAATGAATGGATGTCCTGTTGGTAAAATGAATCAATGAAGAACAGAAAGTAACGTCGGCTGGATATAGCCAAGCGCACCTGCGTCATTATGGAGTAACACTTTCACAATCGGAAACGCTTCGAATGTGTATTTCTGAGTACACAAGCTTTTGACCAAACGGTACAAACTGCTAAACCAGTCTACTGAGACGCTGAAGTATTGATTACTTTGCAAATTCTGGACCTAACGCTCGTTCTTGGGCAAAAGTAAGTTTATAGTAAGAGAAATTTTTCTCTCAAAATATCTTCATAGCTAAAGAAAAGTAAGAAAATGCATTTATTTAACAAAAATATGTTGTATATTTTGCAAGATACACATAGAACGGCTGTGCCAAATAAAATTGCAGGATCCATACAAAACTGTTAATTAGCACTACTTCAATAAAAATATACGTAATTTCTTACTCCTTGGTCACGAATTTCCTAATTTATCCGCCATTGTTTCGTAAGAATCCATCAACGAATACCATTAGCTTCTAAACCCAAACTTCCGCTACGGCTAGCGCTTAGAATACTATATTAATTAACAGCTTGTTTATACGTTGCTAGTTGTGCGTGCTTGCTGTATATTTTGTTAATGGTAGCTAATGCGGCGATCGTAGTAGGAAGAGACGGAAATAGGAATGGGAAGTGGCAGCCTATTCTTTGTATTCGGAGCGAATGAAGATGAGCGGATCTCTCCCTGTAATGATTTTTGTTAATCTGTCCCTGTAATGATTTTTGTTAAAACTGCCAATGTTTTCGCCCACAACTCTATCTTTGTCTCATGTCCAGAGATATGCTAGAAGTTGTAGTCATGGTTACACTATACTGTATATGTAGAAACTGGAACCTAACGGTTTTGTAATATATCTCGGCCTTTTCTAGCTATGTGTAAATAAAACCACCCATTACATCCACTCTTTCTATCACAAAGATTCGCAAACTCTATCCATACAAAGATGTCCCTTATTAAATACCCTGCTTACCCCCAACGAGGCTATAACCACAAAGATACACAAACGCGTGAACATAACTATCCATCGCATTCGTTCGCAATGATTATGCTATAGCTAGAGTTACGTTCGTTAAAACATGCCATTTAGATGCGCCGCTGGTTCTCCGATGGATGCGAGGCCCGCTTGGCTTTACCGAGGACCTTAAGTAGGCAATTACGGGAAGTTATCGGCACCTACCTATGGGCCTTACAGAGTTCTCCGATTTTATGTGTTAATAGTCTATTAACTTTGATTTATTGAATTGCCGAGTTGGGCTTAGATGCTGGTGAATGATCAACGAGTTAAAAGCTTGAGCTGCTAATTATCGTTAATCAGAGTTTCTTTGCAAGCAAGAAAAGGCTGCTAACATAGTTGAAAAACCGGCCAAATGCGAGTCGGACTCACGCACCGAGAGTTCCGTACAAAGTTGCGTCCTAAACGGCAATATCTTTTGATTGCGTAGACTTAGAGTTGACAACAAAGATTCTATAAGGGATCCGCTTTTTCCTTTGTAGGTACGAAACCCTAAAACGACTACTATAACACTTCTTTACTGTCTACTATAACACTTCTTTTAATCAACACTAGTTCATAATAAACTGTATAAACGATTGCATATTTAATATCTCTGGGTCTTAAATCTTGCTGTCAAAACTTGGACAACTAAACACTCCCCTATGAAAACCACATCAATCTCTATTCTCAACGAAATCCTTGAACCAAAAGCTCATCAATTCGCTCCAATATTTCTTAGTGAATGCCCAGCAATTTGTCCTCAAATAACTCACCCACAGATGTACATCTAAAACATTGACATAATTGCTGGCTGCAACAATTGCTCCAATTAACAATGTAGCTCATGCTTATTTTTGCGCCGATAAATCTTAGCAATTACTGTATTATACTCGAGTTTGAGTCAGCTGATTAAAATGGCGTTGTAGTGTGAAAAAAATTAGTTTACACGTATTGTTGTGAATGAGATTGGAGTTAAATCAACAAAAGAGATCTGTTAACATCTTGACCTTTTTAGGATTGGAATTATGACGGTCGAAATGTTCTAGGTTTCAAATTAAAGCATTCGATAAGAGTGCCATGTGCTTAGCCCATCTATATTGGAAGTTCATTCGCTTAATGCTAATGCCCTTATGTCTCTTTTCTTTCACTATTTAAGTCCGAAGTACAACATCGCAGCTTGTATTGAAAGATTTCCTCCTCTCTTGCTTTCGTTTGTATGAAACCTCAAGTTGACCGCAGATGCCTTGACAATCGCTAACCGCAAACTCTTAACAGAGATCATTGTGCTAAACAATAGTCCTGTTGCTAACAGAGCTTGGGTCTTAGATGTAAAATAAGTGATTTAAATACAACTTGTTCCATACTTCGAAAATGACCCATAATTGGGAATGACAGGGTATATTATTGCAGGTGCTCCGTTATTTTGGTCTCAAAACAACACTGTCTATAATAACTTAGAGTCTTGTTTAGCGCCAGCTGCCAAAAAAGGTGTCAGGCAAATGAACTCCCTAGAATCTTCGGAATCGGTCTCACTGCGACACTGGCATAGCTAGTCCTCTCGCGTACACTAGCGAGAACACACGTGTCTATTTTTAACTGGATAAATATGTACGTCGAGCACCAGGCGCTAAACAAAGTCATGTTATTACAATTTAAAACGACTCACTTCCTAATTCATCTTCTAATTGTGATCCTCAAAGAAAACCAAAATCAACTTGTAATACCGACTAAAATGTTTCTTTTTTGGTGACATTACGACTTCTTATAAGGCCTGTAACTGTATTTTATAGCTTCGACGAACATGTAGGAACAGAATGCGTGTAAAACAGCAGGACGTGAACAGAATGCATTATATCGTTACGATATTCTTGGGGTCAAATGTCCCCAAAGTGGGTCATAAAAATTCGCTAAGGGCTTGGCCATACAATGTGTAGAAATCTGCTCATTCTGCCTCAATTGACGTTATGTCTGGGCTTAGAGAAACGAACGTTATATCAACTGAAGTAGATACATTATCAGTTAATATGTTTCTTGGCCTATTTCTTGGAAAGTAGGATTATTATTTCGTTACAAAATAATCGTAACATTGGCCCGTTTGGCTCGATTTCAATTCACATTTCTCCAAACTTATCGTAAACGTATAAAGTAATAAATCAAAAGGAAATTGTCTAACGCCCAGAAATCAACAGTTTTGTTCTCCAGAGGAAAGAACAATTATTCGAAAGTAATTAAATAAAATTGAGACTTATAGTGACTGCCAAATGGTCGAAAACCTATCAAACGATATGTCCACCGCGTCCATAGTAACTTCACCACATTTTACTAATAGCCATCTCATATCACTGCGTATGTGTGTGTTATCTAAGCCATACAGACTCAAAGTTATTTCACGCTGTGACTCATTTGACATTGTTTACAGTGTAGATATCATTATCGCAGCTAATTATGTTGGAGTTACTTTGTTTTTATAAATATTAACTCTTTATACACAAGAATCTTGAAATAGATAACATTCTCAGATCAAATATTAGTGTAAACTGTTTTAATTCGATCTGTTTTTGTTAGCAGACGTTTGTAGATAAATCTAACTGGGTTTAGCTATAAAAATACACGTGTTTTTTTGTTATTTGGAATTAAAATATTTTATAGACAGATTCCGAGGTGATTTCAAAGTAAAATACTGTTTAGAATACATGAAACAAACAGAAGGTTTCAGCTTCTTCGTCCTCTTTTTAAATTCTGAGCTAGCCAAAAATCTTTCGAGGCGGCGAATCAGCAATGTTTAAACAATAAAACTACTACGAGACTATATCGTCCCAACCGTCTGCCTGTATACGGCTTTCTTTATTTTGTTGTTAAAGCCTAATCTGGTGTCCCAGAGTTTTTATGCCGCCCAAGTGCCTCTGACTTGGCTTAACTTTATCACGGCCTAAGGTTTTAGCGGGTCTGTTGACGTTCGTCTATTGACGATGGGCCCTGTCGACGACGCGTTCGTGATCCACGCGCGCCTCATAGAGATGTCAGCAAAGCAAAGAACCCATTAGGGCTATAGGAATGGAAGGAACATGGATGGGTTTTTGTGAGAACAGGTCCGATACTCCCTCCCGCTCCGCCAGAGCAGAAGACGTCATTTAAAGATTTCACATCCGACCAAAGGCTTTTAGCAGTCGGTTCGATTTGATTCTCTGCAAGCATCATAATCACCTGTTCTACTAACTAATATTGATGATACAATAAAGCATTCTAGAGCATCACCGCTACTGAATCAATATCAGCTTTTCTTCACTACCAATATGATTTATTTCAGACATTTCAGTTTAAGTACTTTATGAATATGGAACATCTGTCATGTCAAGGGTACTCCGAATAAAGTTTACGCAGATAATCTTTTTTATTCCAATAAATAATTCAGTTCGCGCATAAGATACTGTTGCTTCGTCTGGTTCATACTTACAAATGATTTCGTAATAGTGATGTGTTATCTTAAAAGGGTAATCTTATCGATGAAAATAATCGTGTGTGTAATATACGACATTACTCGGCACTTCAGTTGCTCGTCTTTCTTCAACTGTTGATGAAGAATGTTAAGTGTTTTAGTTGAATGAAATGGTGAATTAGTATGATGGATTGTAGCATCCGGTTTTATATTAATGAAATCTATTTCGATGCTGTGTTCTGGTTTCCGAATATCTGGGGAGGTCGGATAAATAATTTTAGATCCAATGATCTACAAATAAAAAAACTTAACACACACTGCTAGGTTATCAAATAACTTCCTCCGCTATGGGCGAAGCGGGGGGAATGTCAGACTTTTCAGTAAAAGTCTGACCCCCAAAGTGTTATAGGATTGGATAGGATTGAAAGTGGATAGGAAGGTGTTACTGCCTCGTTAAAACCATCAGTAGTTCAAACTACTCCCCAGTAACATCTTTTTAGTACCTTGTGATTACCGAAATCAGTTTTACTATGTCTATTACTATCAAAGACATGATACGACAAAGTTGTTTACTAGGTCACCGTATAATCTATTATCTAGGTGGAACGGTATCACATTGCCCCATCAGCTGTGCGTTATCAGCGCCACAGTTTTTCTCATCTATTTGTTCTCAGATAAGGTTACATGTGTACACAGATTACGCTTAATTGATGCTGGAGATACGAGCTTTTGTTATTGTTTGTGTTGGACAGAGATTTTACCGTGATTTGACCTTATTTGGTGTAAATGACAAAGTAGGGTTATTTAGGAAGCTTGTCTAATAGTGTTGCATTGTTAGTAACAAATTAGGGAGATCGTTGGCTATTTTTAGGGTTCCGTACCTCAAATGGAAAAATCGGAACCCTTATATTGGATCACTTTGTTGATAGTCTGTCTGTCAAGACCCTTTATGTCGAAAACACGGGGAGGTATCGAGTTGAAATTAAACCATAATATTCAACTTGGTGTTCCCTTTGTGCTGTGAGAAAACCAACCCTCTAAGTCAATGCAAGTTTGTACGGAATCGTCGGTGTGCGATTCCGACTCGCACTTGCCCGGTTTTTTTAATAACACAACTATATGAGAGTAATTTGGCATACATTTCAACTGGCCAGTTTATGAAATATTGTATGGTTGTGAAAATTTGTAGTACACTACATACTACAGTGATTATAAACAAACACAAATTCTCCAACGATTTGTTATGATAAACAACTCGCGACTGAAAATAGCGGATGTCGAACACCCGGCTTATTTTCACAGTCACACATTCCGATATTGTCAATATTATTTTATTCTCATTTCACAACGGAACTAATAATTCATGAGGCGAGTAATATTTAATAGGTTCGCTGAACAAAATGATAAAACTAATTAATTGGAACATTTCGGAACAGTTGAGTTCTTTTTTACCACAGAGTCCTTGACACAGTCCTATTAATATGATCATCATCCCACATTCACAACTCGGCTCCACTAGTAATTACACCATAAGGTGACGTCACTTCAACTCATGGAAAACAGAAGATTTTAAGTGGCTCCGAATTAATTGTGTTCGCCGAATGCATTTGGATTCCCTCCAGAAATGTGAGTCCACACAGCTAAAACTGAAAAACAGTTATTAATGCACTCAACATAAACATGAAATTGTGGGAATAATAAATAAAGTGACTTGACTCGTAAACCAGTGGAAGAATATTTGCTTGACCCAAAAAGGATGCGTCAGTTTTTGCGATGTTCCGAATTGCGAGACTTGGCTCCGCGAGCATTTATTTAATCAGGCATTTGAGGCAAAATTGTCGTGGCAACCTTCCTTATTTAATTTAAAGCTAAAATAAAATAAAAGTGAAAGGTGTTTCATTGGATGAACCAGTCCCGAAGACGATCTTACTTAGAAAAAGAACACACATCATTCATGGTTGTTCGCAGTCTATTCCATTGAAAGGCAAGCAAAAAGAAAAAACCACTTCCTCAGTAAAAAATCTAACCGCCATTGAGTTTCCACCATTAATATCAAATGGTTTCTTCAAAGCAAAGCCCTTTAATTGACTACCGTTAGTCTGTCAGTCCCACCATGTTGCAACAGTCTACAAATTGAGCCCTCATAACGAATTCTCTATGTTCACCTATTAAGTCTACACATGACTGTCATAACGGAGAGACATTTCCTCCTTAGGAACTGTTAGTCCGTCGGATCCAGTTAATTGAATATGGTTAACCCCGCGAATGCTGTTGAAAATAGAACTTGATTAACTGTCTATTGACGGGCTGAGAAAGGGTTGGCTTGTGTGTCTAACGAGACAGTATAATGTGATCTTAGACAGGTTCGGTATTTATTGGTTGGCTATATTTAGGCATGTGGTGTAATTAAAAGCTTACTTGCTTCTTTGGTTGCAGGGTACATATCTCTGTGTAGCTTTTCTATCGTAATTTGCAAAGTTGTGCCTCATTTCTGCGCTAGCAAAGAAAGTTGCTTCCCGAAGCATCCAGCTTCCGTTCAAAACTTTCCGAATGCATTGCATGTATGTATTCCTTCCATTATGATCGTTCCTAACATTTTAATGGAGTTTTGCGTAAATATTTGCTTCGTATATTCGTATCATATCAGACAGTTGTGTTGGTTGATTTGTTTCAGCTGTCAGATTTGTTAACTTGAACATCCTGAGCTGTCAGGAGAATTGAAACAAACTAAGGTGTTCCGTACCCAAACTGTTGGACAATGAGACGAGTTATGTAGTTCGTATATAACTACTTACATGTGCCTCTGCGTAGGGTTGGCAGTACCGGAAAATTAGGACTGTTTCAGAACTGACTGTTTGAAGGAGTGTCGTTTCGAGATCGTGGTATCTTTTAGGTTTCCATTTATTTATTACCCCCTATTACGATTTTACTGACAATTTCGTGAATAATGAAACTTGTATGTAATATAACCAAATGACAATGGCCTTGACTGTTTAATTTTGAATATTTGAATATTCTATCGGCAGAAAATATAATGTGTTTAAAATTTCTCCGCCTTCAACATTAAAGCAACTTCAATCACCAGCGCAAACGGATAGAACCACTTCAACTTTGACCTTCGCAGTACGCAAATGTAGTGCTTGATAAAGACTGACATCCATCGGATCGAATCTATCATCCCTAACAATTACCCGCCTACGATCTCGGCTCGTTTAGCTGCGTGGGCTCCGGTCTAGCCCGGCTAGATTACAGCTTACGTTGCCAACTCATCGTTGGCATTCATGGTACCGTTGCCATGGAAACGGTTGTTTACGAGAACTGTGCAATATTGTGTGGGATTAGTGTTTTGTTGTCCTCTTGTCGTAAAAACTTTGGACGTCAAAAAGTTGGCAGATTTTTGCAATGGCGTGCACTTCCTAATCTTAATTTACTGTTTCCGATGAATTGTAGATTTACAATTTAATCAGATAAAACTAGAAATACTCTGATGATAGTTAATTAATTATTGAAACGGATATACTAATGAGTATTCGTGTTTAAGCGGCACAAAAACTTCGAAATATAATGATGCTTATGGTTAATTTAGAATCCATAATCTTTGGTTTTCTTGACACGTTTTGTGGTCCTTCTTTTCTACAGCCAATAAGACAGGCATACTGCCTATAATATTAACCTGATAATGCTGCTTTATAAACTTGTTTGCCATGGAACAGAGAATAATCATTTTCTATATTTAAAACACTCTCGTCATGATCAAAGCCTACTGCTTACGTCATCTTTCTATAATGTAAGGCTAAAAATAAGGTTGTCTGTGTCAGCCATATCTAGTATTTTGACAGGCTCCTTTGAGAATGTTACTGCAAGAAGCTGAGGTCATCGACGTCGTAGACTCCTAAATAATAAATGAACTTGAACCTGCCATCGTTATTATTTATTCATAGATTCAAGAAGTATTGAATTATGTAACTCTTTTCACTACAACATGGGTCCGCTTCCAGTCTAACTAAATGCGGCTGAATACTGGTGCTTTACATGGTGGTCAGTCCCAGTTAGTTGGTGTTACGACACCTCTTAATAAATGGTTAGACTTTTGGGACTACCTGTAACGAGTGGAAAGGATCTACGAATAACAGCCAGGACCATCAGCTTATCGTTTTTTTCCGAACCACGGAGGGAACACGGTATTTAATGGTTAGTAGTTCCACGGACAATTTCGGACTTGCCATTAAACATATACATTATTCAATTCTGTACCATATGCGCGCCAACTGTTAACTGTCACCTTGACCTGCTCTGTACATCGCTTGCTCTGTAATTGATTGTTGCCTTCAACTTGAGAGAAAGGCGTCTATATTCCCATCTTTTGTTCCAAGAAAGTAGCAAAGCGTTGAGGTATTATATAGTAGCAGTAACGAGCTCACGTTTCGAAGCGGTTACCTCATCATGAGGTCACTTCTGCTTGCATGGGCCATCATTAGGGCGACACGTAATGCAGTTACTTAAAGACTTGACACATTACAGACATTTGTCACGTATAGAAAAGCTTACGAAGAGCAAAGCTGTATATTTATTATCTATACTTAAATTCGTTCTTCTTGTGGAGTGGGCTGTGCACTATCCCATAGTAAGGTGGCTATGTCCCAGTAGTGGGAATGTTTAGATTGTTAGCGTTAAAAATAAATGGGGTTTTTAACGATCTCTTGTTTGGAGGGGTTTACGTCATTCCATGACTTCATTTTTGCATCGCGCTGTTAATGAAGTAGGTATTGCAGTTTTCTAGTTCAATAATAGCTTTTATTTTCCCTAACAACCTTTTGGCGTATTATACACACTCGCACAAACCAGCTAATAAATAATGTTTATAGTCTTCACTAATAAGTTATTTAACATGCAAAGGCCACGTTTGTAAAATGTTTTACGAGTACCAGGAGTTCAGAGCATGCGAGTAGGTGTGTGTATATGCGGTCAGTTTTACAGTCTCCTTACAGTTTGATGTCTGGTCACGACCAAGGCGCAGTGCACTTAGTGAATGCCGATAAAAGTATCAGTGTCGCCTTGACATTGTTTGGCGTATAGTAAATTACTGAGCTGTCTGTCTGATGATAAAATATAAAACAAGTATTGATGTTTGTTTTATATTAACCTCCTTACACATATGTGGTCTGTGCTTTAAATTAGATGGAGGATCCTGGGTAGGTTTGCGTGGCTAACTAAATAGTCGGACTATTAAGCGATGCCCATCCCTCAGTACCTATTACAAACAGAACCAAGCTCTGGCTGAATTCCTGTGCTTTTCTTCGTCCAGCTTCTAGCTGACTGAGCCTTCCCTCTAACGTTGTTGTTAAAAGCTCAACTTTCTAGTACGATGAGTCACAAACGTATCTTCAGCGATGGTAATGACCTATCAGCGTTATTAGAGGCATGTACTTCCTACAACGCATGCTGTATCGCCAAGTAAGGACCCTACCGGTTCTTGCCGGATGCGGGCGTGATATCGCCGCGGCTAGTTCGACGAACCGACGATAGATGTTAATTATGTCATAATAATCGACGAGGTTGTGATTCAGAACAATTTCGCTCGATTTGTAGATTTTCTGGCTGGTATTGTCTTAGTGGGTGGGACTTTGGCATCAGAACTGTTTATCCAACTGTCGCATTGTGACTAGCTTTGTACGAAATAATCAACAATCATTTTTCTCTCTAGAATTTTTTTTGCGATGATTTTCCATCCTAATACTGTAGCCAAAAATACCTGAGCTTAAAATTCTGAACACGACTGCACAAACATTCCGGACCTGTAATTTAATCTGGTAAACTGATCTTGCACAGTCGCATACCAAATTAAGATCCTTTTCCAAGACGAACAAGAGCGAACTATCTACCTAATCTCATCAGCCACTTTAATTAAACAAAAAGGTACGTTTAACAGATATCGATTAAAAAAATATCGATGGTATAAATCGTAAATCAATTTTTCCATCAGTTCTAGACTTTCTAATATCGGCAATTTAGCGTTCGCGTTAAGAGCTAGCACCGTTAGAGATTGGCTTCGCCGATATAACTTGATAACATCGAGTTAGGGAGCTTTCAGACTTGGCTTGTTATGCGTGGCGTTTTGTAAGATCGTGAAAAATAAAAGAAAAACATATTGAACTCTCTAGGAACAACTTCACTCTAGTAAAGACTAAGACATTCAAAAATTTACGAGTGATAGACGGAACAAGACGAAGAAAATTGTAATTCAATACTTGTTACTACTTACCACGCCAGGTTGTCATGTAGCATTCGTGTCTCAAACTCGAAAATGTTCGGGATCTAAATTTTGTTAAATATGAAAATACTAGCGCGCGTAATATCGAAAAAAAAAATATCATATGTGTTATTCCAGACCATAATCTACCTCTGTGCCATATTTCATCAAGATCCGTTTTGTAGTTTTTTTGTGAAAGAGGATCAAACATAATACATACATTCGCATTTATAATATTAGCATTAGTAGGATTCCCAATGTCCGCTCTAGACAACTTTTTTTAGGTCTCTTCAGGTAAAGAAATGTAAATTAATGAAAAAGTTTTCTATTCGAGAGGAACTTTTATTATATCATGCATTCTTTTCTACTTACGATGCCTAGCTACAACTGAAGGTTGCTTGATCTTCTCATTTTCTCTCTGATCCGGTCTTACACCTTGGCATTTTGAAGCTATAGCTTTCATCGTAAACCTTTCGAAGTATATTGTAATTGTCTAAACACACGCAGCATCACATCTCCAATATGTAGGTGATTAGCCTCATCAGAGCAACCGACCTGATCTGCGGAACCGGTCTTGCACTTATCCGTTCATTCTTGTCAGGTGGGCTGTCTCTACAAATGGTTCTACTTGCGAATTCAATTATTTTTAGCCCGTGGTCTCATAATTTTGACGGCTGCATGGACGCGTAGTTTTTGTTATAGGAAAACCATTTCAAAATCTGTTTTCTTCGGAGCAATTAGTCCATTTCTAATAAGAAAGAATGTATAATACATACTTGTGTTGCTTAAGGTCCTTTATTCTGAGATTGCATATGCCTAACATCAAACAGTATATATCAGCGCTACTTGTAGAACATAATCCATTATTAATTTTCTAGTTGACAAACGCAATATATGTCAATTAGTCCGACAGATGGTAAATGGATTCCAATCAATAATTGAAAGAATCATATTTCTAATCTTCCATCATTATAATAGCTTTTGGCTTGACACTCCATTGAACGACCCTTGATTTATTTAATGTCTTTTCTTTTATATAAATTAATTACTTATCAGCATTTTTTGCTGTAACCGTAGTTAAAACAACGCGATCCTCGCCAAATTACAGTCCTTTTACGACAAAACTATGTGTCTTATGTGTGTGGGTGTATGTGTATCTCCTGACATAAAAATCTTTGCTTCTCCGATCTTTGTCTGCAAACGCTCTTGGTACGTATCCATAAAAAACAAAACCGGTCGCAGCCCATGCCCCGTATATTTAATGGCGTGATGTCACCGCTTTGGTCACAATCCTATAACCCGACCGATTTGAGACACACACTGTTGATTTGAGCATCCAAACTTGCGTGAGAAAATGGACTACGGCAAAATACCCTAATTGATAGAAATATTTGATTGTACTCCGAACCTATTTCACAGCTGACAATATTACTAATTTCATGGGTGCAAAGGAGGCCTTATTGCTGGTATGGTAGCTTTAAATTCTCAACGCCATATTTCTTCTAAGAAACAACCCAGCATGAAACTTTTATACCCGCCAAACACGTTTTCAATTTGGTCGCGTATTAACATTTTGAATGGCAACTTTTAAATTGAATTTCGCTTATTTTTTTGCCTGTAGACATGTGGACAGTATAATGTGGATGCGTGTCCATGTATGGAGGTTTCATATAACGTATAAATTTTAAACGACGGTGCCTTAATGACTGACAGGTTCTAGATGCATTCTAGTATGGCAACTATGTAAGTATTTAATCGAGTAGCTATCTACAGAGATGTGTTGAAGATGGCAGGCTTTTTCTTTTTCTAATGCCTCTTCAAATACTGAAGGTTGACTATCAACTCCGAATATTTCTCCTTGGCCTTTGCGTGGTGGAAGGGTTTTTTTGGTTGGGGCGGAATCGTGTGTTTTTGCATGGTTATGGTTGTGTTTGTTGTCTCTGGCAGCGTCATAAATTTCGCGGTTCAATGAACTCTTTTTTTTGTTGTTTAAAAATAGAATGCCCTTGCCTAATGGCTGTGGGGGTGGTAAACGAAAGCGAGGTTACATTTACAAAATACTCTAACTCTTTTTCAACAATTCAGCTTTTCAGTTTGACCTGTCTGTTCCTCCAATCGTAACATTTTAAGCATAAACGGACAATATGGTCTGTTTGCATTTATTTGCTCTAATGGAGAATCAATCCTAATGGAGATGTCGTGATAGCCCTGAGGGTAAGCGCCTCGCCTCTCATGCATGAGGTTGTGGGTTCAAATCCGGGCAAGTGTCAATATGACTTTTCAATTCATATGTACTTTCTAAACGTTTATCTAAGATATCACAGACATCGCAGAAGGAAAACAACGTGAGGAAACCTGGACTAATTTATTTATTTATTAACAAAGGATGAGCGACCTTTGTTAATAAATAAATAAATTAGTCCAGGTTTCCTCACTCTGTATAAAAATATCTTAAAAAATTAAAATTGAGATAATTTATAATTGACTAGCTGGCACCAGCGGCTTCGCCCGCCTGATATCGAAAAAAAATATGTAAAAAGTATCCTATGTGCTATTTCAGACTATTTCTGTACCAAATTTCATCAAGATCCGTTTAGCCGTTTTGGAAAGAGTAACAAACATCCATACATCCATTCTCACAAAAAATCGCATTTAAAATATTAGCAGGATATATAAAAGTCTGAACTTCCAACAATCACCACGCTTGCTCAATAGTCCAACCCGTATTGAGCAAGCGTGGTGATCTATGCCAGGAGCCAGTGATCACCACGCTTGCACCTTCTCTGGATTAATGGAGAATCAAAGTGTTTATAACCAAGAGTTTCAATGATGAAAAAAAAACTATTACCTATTAAAATAATTGAGCGGTCATCAAACGCCAGTGTTAAACAGTAGCCATTCATATTCACTCACAGTTCATCCCGACATACACGATAAAATAAAATCACATAATATTATCGTAGTTCATATTCCACGCTGCGTGCCTCCATATGCGATAAGCCATGTTTATGAATTACCCATTGTTGTGCTGGTAATCAATTTGAATATCTGTGCTTGTCGCTGTGGTGAGCTTTGTGACTGTCATGGGACTCATGGTCTATGTGTTTTTGTCAGGCATGATATTGAAAATAATAAGGAAAATCTTTGTAAAAACATACCCAGTAAGAAAATACTTTCGTACAATTTTTATTATTATTTATTTACACTTACATTTGTCTTACAGATAAAATCCAAGTTACAATGTAGTCATATTTCTCTTCTCTCACCGGCACTAGAGATAGGTTAGGCAGAGGACAATATATTAAGTGTTACCCTGTGGAATTCCGCCAGAGAGCAAGTAAAAATATCCAATTTCAGAGAGACGCTGTTGAGTATCTGCATTGCCCGAACCACTGGTGCAAACTTCAACAAGTTTGTACGCGCCACCGGGACTTTAAACAGCCTTTCTCTGGGCCCTTGCCGCAGCCTACTGTTTTATTGTACTGTTAATTTTAGGAGTCTACCCGTGCTAGGAACGTGTCACTTTGTTCCTTCATGCAAAAATACATGTTGCATGATCTGGGGGTGTAAAATAGCCGCTTTAGCAGAATCATAATAGGATTATAACATGAATTGATGACACAGTTGGCGCAGTGGCTAAGCGATCGACTGCTGCGCTGCGTGTCGCGGGTTCGATTCCCGTATCCCGTATGGCCTACAGATAGTTGTTTCGGTTCTGGCTGTTTGTGTATGTGAGTTTAAATGTTTATAAACGCACCAACTATACAGGGGAAATTCCTAGTGTGGGGCAACGTTTTAAAAAAATAATTATGTTATTATTCGTAAAATGATCAGAGACGCAGTTAATATTGCAAACTGTTTTAAAAATAATGGTAAAATGTGGCAGAGCTTCGATTTATTATAAGAACTATTGTATATTACCCTTATTTGCAAAATAAATTTCTATTCTACTCCATTGTCTGTATGACGACTTAATTGACCAAGAGGAAGTAGTAAATCCTTACTAATATTATAAAAGCGAAAGTGAGTTTGTTTGTTTGTTTGTTACCTCTTCACGCTTTAATGGCTACACCGATTTTGATGAATTTTAATTTTTAAAAACTGGGATGTGAGGGAGAAAGAGGGAAGAAAAGGGAAAACTTAGCGTTGCTATTACAAATCAATAAGGCGCAAGGGGAACTGTGTTACCTCGAATTTAACGCGAGCGAAGCCGCGGGCAAAAGGTAGTGATCTTACAAAAGTCCATCTTAAAATACTATAGCATACTTTTTAATATTACGTATTTACTTGCATGCCTATGTCCAATGGAAGCTGCTGCCATTTGTATTGCTGACTTTTGGTGATCACCAGTCCTGACAAAAAGAGTTCTCGTTAACAAAAGATTAATTGCACACTTAGCGGTTTCCTTTGATCAATCTTCCTCTTGAATGAATCAACAAGATCACTCAAGCTGGGACATTACTACAGCCAATGAAGTCTACGTTGATTAATCTCACGAGTTTTCTTGCTCCATTGTTTTATCGTAGTCTTAGCTTTTACGTAGCAATCGTGATGTGCAGTATTAGAAGACCCCCATTAATAATTGTCATATTGCTTGAGCATCATCATCTGATGTCATAGCCTTTTCCCAACTATGTTGGAAGTCGGGTTCCAATCTACGGAATGTAGCTGGATAGCAATATTTTACATGGAGCGACTGCCTATGTGCTCCCTTTGACTGGGTTAGTAATGTCCGAAGACACAGCCTATCAAACCATATACACCGAAAGACCACTTTGCTCCAAATATTGCATTTAAGTTGCGATGAAGTGGAACTTTCGATTTTGAAGGGTAGGAATTTAAGCAAGAATAGGCTCAACATCTGGCGAAATGTGGAAGTACCAGTCGATCGTACAGACTTAACGGTACACTCACGTTTCACCTCAACACCTCTGCCTAAACCTTTGGGGATAACAAGCGTGTTATAGGCAAACAAAATAGTGTTTCAATTTAATAGTAGGTTCTAATGAAACATTTAGCAATTATTAAACTAAACAGACCGAACCGTCGTGGTTAGCTAACCGAAATAATAAAACCAATATAACGAGTACCTAACTAAAACCGCAAGCTTTAAATAAATAACTAATGATGCAACATACACGTGTATTTATAATAAGTAATAACAATATTCGTAGTTAATTATTTTTATAAAATATGATCTGGCTGTGACGCCGTGATGTGTAGGTCAATGAGGAAACAATAGTCATTATCATCGTACTTCTGCCTGCCTTTATCCTAATTTATTTGGGTCGGCGCAGCATGTTTTACTTCTATAAGAGTCGTCAGCTCATCAGGCACCTCCTCCTTTGCAGGCATATCCTTTTTCACACAGTTCATCCATCGTTTCTTTGATCTTCCTCTACTCCGGCAAACAAAAGTTCAATATAATATATGTATGGGGAATATTTCCGTATCTAAAAGGATACTTTTGCAATAAGATGCAAATTACAAAAGCTTTTAGTTGTAGTTTTCGTTCTAATTGGCTTAGTCCTTGATTACCTTTCATACACATGTGGTCCTTTAAACAAACATTCCAATACCTGAAATGGACCTTCTCCATAAACTACAACAATGCATGGTCCTTGGTCTTGCCATAACAAAGTCTTAGTGACGAACTTTATATAGAATTCCTCATGTAATTAACATTGCAATATTTGAAACTGACTGAATATTAATGATGCATGACGCAACTTCAGTCTCATCAAATGCATTCTCCGCTTCATGAATTCTTCGCAACCGTTAAAAATCATAACGACTAATAAAATATAAAATTAATAACATAAAACTTGCTATCGTGCAACAAATTACGAAATATCCTCACGCCACGTCCTCACATCACAGCATGCCGTCATTTCCGGCACACACGCAAATGTTGGCATTCCTGCATAGTAATCTTACGTGCAGTTGGCACTACCGAAGCCGATAAAAGATACATTCAAACATGTAAAATAATTATTATGACTATCTGTCACGAAATATTGCTATGTCCTGAATTCCTGACGTAGAAAAGGCTTTATTTTGCACTTAAATTTATTATCAGTCAGTATTTCGTTAAAATTATGGATCCATCCGTTTAACTTAAAAATTGCTTCCAAGCACTACATAGAACAACCAGATGAACATTTTTCTAAATCAAGACACGCTTAATTATATTGCTCCGTGTTTTCTTTACATTTGTTACCGCAACAGTAGGTGTATACCAAAGTAAATAGAGGGGAAGTAGGTTATCTCCGGCCCAATTCGCGATATAATTGCCTACTGTCATAGGGTTGTCACTTTTAAGTTATAAGCTTGTTATTTAACCTGGCTGTCCGTACAAAAACACGGCCACGGAGCGGCACAAACTACGCCGCACGTAGGTACTGTCGCTTTGACCTGCCGTGACCTTGTTGCGCGCCGTATGATTTCGTATGCCTACTAAGTGTCCAACTCGTAACCTTTTATTAATATATTTGGGACAAAATATAACATGGTGTAAAAACTATTGGAATCGATTCAGTTACTTATTCTCAACAAACTATATTCAGGTTTCGCATATACTAAAAATAATGTTGTATATAATTTAAAATTAGTCAATAACTTATTTTTAATTACGATTTCATAACTGTGGGTAGTTAGGTACTTAGTTAATATACCTACAATACTGAGAAATCGGCACAACTAAACGTAAACAAAGCAATTGCGGTAAATCAGTTGACAGATCAAAAGTACAAACATTCTAGTGGGAAAGTAGACCTACCTACCTACCTACTTCGCGATAACTCGCGGTACTTCTTAGCGATAAGACCGCCATTGTAACCATAGATTTAACATCTTTTTGTAAAACAGTTTTGTTTCGTAGATTTTGGTGTGCAATAAAGTATATTCTATTCTATTCTATTCTACTTCCTCTGTGTGATAGAAAACTAATATGCTAATACAACAAAAAGAAGTCAGTAGGTAGGTAGGTATCTCATTATGAAGTAAAAAATTGAATTATGCTAGAATAAGTGAGTAGCTTACCTTTCCTGTTCAATAGGTAATTTAAACTGAGACAATTCTGGAATTGATGAATTATTAAGACACCCAAACACACAGCAATACTTTCTCCCGCGGTTATCAGACATTTTTTATTCGTTTAGCGGTGCCGAAAAGCCGTGACGCGCGAACCTCGTGCAGTGTTAGCCCCGACTGGCGCAGCGCGAAAGGAGCCGAGATTTTGTTTAG
The DNA here is from genome assembly GCA_905475445.1 of Ochropleura plecta. Taxonomy (NCBI): domain Eukaryota; kingdom Metazoa; phylum Arthropoda; class Insecta; order Lepidoptera; family Noctuidae; genus Ochropleura; species Ochropleura plecta. Next base: position 19,795,319 of record FR997738.1, on the reverse strand, counting down.
TGTGCGTGCGGCGACGCATAGATACTACGGCGCACACATACAAGCCGCGCGCTACGCGTTTGTATGAAGTTATCGTACTTCCCCTCTTTATACTATGTGTATACTGTAAAGGTTTAAAGTAACCACTTTACAAAAATAATCATCGTTTAATTTCATAATTTCACTCGGGGCCTGTAGATCATTCTAGACTTTGAATGGGTTCACGTTGCCCACATCTTAGAAGGTAGCCGATGTAGGTACGTAGGTCTATGTTTATTTAAAACTCACAGTGACCTAATAACTTTGGGAGTGTATCAATATCTTATCTGTTTAACTTTTGTTTTAAAATCGATTTGACCGACGATAAAGTATGATAAACTTGACTCTATTCTTGTTACTGAAGAGATTGTAAGAATTATATAATTTAAAGAAAGCGAATCCTCAATTAAATTTGTAGGCGCTTTAAAATCACGAAGGATAACCGCCTTCAGACCACGGCAAACCCTCAGCTAAAACCGCCACAGTATCAGTTTTCGCTTACTACTCTTAAATTTTTAAATTAAAACAGTCAAGTTGATTGATTGGCTATTTCATAAAATATGGTGGTTTTCAGAACCTTATCGGTAAGCTGTCGCATGCACCTAAAGCATGTTAACCCTGACCCAAGCAAGTCTTCATATCTCCGTACCAAGATCCAGGTCAAACCAATCCTAATTCTCTTCAATTTCATGCTGTGCTAGACACCACCATGCAGTACCTCTGCTATTCAATGTAAAGTAGCTAGTTGCCCTACAAACAAAACACCAGATGGCACGCATTCCACGGTAATGGCCGCAGGGCAGATATAAATACGGTGACCAGCAGGGAAATGACGTCAGTTGATTATGAAACTCTTTTATAAGCGATTACGTACCGAAATACCAGGAGATTATGAGTGTGTAGTTGTTATAGAGGAAACGGGCGTAGGGATCATCTTGTAATGAATCTGTTGGTTGTTTAGAGCCAACTTGTAAGGTAGCTGATGCGAAAGTAGGATTTAGCCTGCTAGGACCAAGTGCCGCTGAGACATAGATTCATTACCAATTTTCTCAATTCTTAGAATGTCGAAAGCAGCCATTCGTTTTTTGTTCTAATTAGTGAGCTTTACTTGAATGAGATGGTGTATTTTTCTAATATCAAAATTGACTTGATGCGTTCAGTATATTGCAATTCATATTTGCAACTGAGGGCCTCACTAAGGGTATCTTATCGTATCACCTAGTAATCGGGATGTCGCAATAAAATTAGGAAAAGGATAGGTAGACGATTTGGGACTGCTCCCCCCCCCCCCGCACCACCAAGCGGTTAAACAATACAGACCATGTGGCTCTTGTTTCGTACATTTGTATCACAAATAAACGTTCGTTACTGCCCGACCACTCGAGTTAAATCAATGAATGCTGATGAATGAGAATACCGATATTCATTCATTCATCGAGACAACAATAAAGTCACAACAGCAGTGCGTAGACAGTTTATGAAAGCAGACAGAAATATGTTAACGGAATTCAGTGCATTGAATTGCTTTGTCCCCATTGATCTTGCCAAGACACTGGCGCTATATAAGCGGTTGTACTCCGACCCCCTATTCTTAGCTCACATACTAGGGCAATTATTTGGTCACCCTTTCTCTAAACACATAATTAGACAGCATGTCTGTTCAGCCTGTGTTGTAACTTTTTTTACACGATTCGTTCCGCCATTTATGAAGAATTGAGGTGATAGTTGTTATTGTAAAACTCGTCGAAAAAACGATGGCGTAATGGTTTGAAAATTTGTTTTTTAATATCTAAGTACGTGCACATGCTAGTAAAAGTTTCAACATCAGTTTTCTTTTATGTTACCGATTTTGGTCCTTCAGGTCCTGATATTTTGGTCTTCGCAATAATCCGTCCAGCTTTGCTTGCTTTCCATGAGTAAACAGTTATGACTTAAAGTGTAAATAGAACAAGAATACGCATAACTTTTGCATTATTATCTTTACGACTAACTGTACAAGAGGTACAGCCAATCATGGAGAGGAAATGACTTGATAATATGGTAATAGTCGCTTATAATTTGCGCTGAGAATGACTGTCATTACAACCACCTGTTAGGCACGAGCTATCAATACATTTAATGTTATGTATGTTATCCATAATGTTATGTTTATCTTAGTTGTATGGGCTAAAGCAGTGAGTAGTATGCAAGTAAATCAATATACTCGATTGAACTATACGACTGATTTGACGACACGATTGGCGCAGTGGCTGAGCGATAGACTGCTGCCATGCTACCCTGCGTGTCGCGGGTTCGCGATTCCCGCACGAAACAAATATTTGTATGACCTGCAGATAATTGTTTCGGGTCTGGCTGTTTGTGTATGCGAGTTTAAATGTTTGTAAACGCACCTACGATACAGGAGAAATCCTAGTGTGGCGCAAAGTTTTTTTTTTTTAAAAGGTTTACAACTTCTTCTAGTGTTTACAATTTCATTAAAAGTTTCTATTTAAAATAACCTTCGCTGATTTAGAAGATTACTCACCGGTTGGTCACCGTATCAATTCATTATTTCAGTCTGTAAGTATTCACTGCTTAACCTAAGCTTCCTAATTACTGTTTCAATGAATGATTAATCGACAGATGAATTAAAAAGTCTAGCTTGTCGTGTTCCAATACGGTGACGTGATACTTCAATGAGGGTTTAGTTTACCAAGTTACCATTGCATTTGGACATGCTTTTAAAGTCTCGGTACTATTATTAGGCCTTCTAAAATAGACCAGACAATACTTAGGACCCACAGTAACATCGACAGCAAATCATTAGTATGCATCATTGAATAAATTAACGTAACAAACATCACGCCTGCAATCCTCGAAAGGTTAAGCAAAAGTGTACCTAATAGTACACCCACATTCCGCCAGTAATAAGTCCCATGTAAAAGAGGGTAAGCCTATTACTGACCAAACAAATCCAGACTACATGGTTGCTACTGAGAAATGTTCTCATGGAAAAACACAATAACACTTTGACCGACCCGGAAATAAAGCCTAGAACCTCATGATCAGCAGTCCCGCTTGCAACCACTACACCAACGAGGCAGTCAATTCACAATACACACAGCAAGACTCATTTCACTCACGATTTTCTGCAGCAGCCGCAAAGATTTAATCAAGTTTCTAATATTTTACCGACTACCCTAAATCACCGTGTTTACGGTCGAACAATTTTAAACTTTACAACCTCGCCCTCGTGGTCGCGTCACCGCTGAAAGGAAAACCGGTCAAGCGTGAGTTGTGCTGTAACATTTACGCTATGAACAAGAAAACTATTCTTAGTAAAACTATTTACTATTCGTGTAGTAAATAGTTTCTCGTAGTAAGAACATTATGAATACCTACTTGTGACGCGTAAGTCAGCTTCTATTTGTTAATTGACTGATTATGAATCATTCGAACATGTTTATTTTTAACCGACTTCTAAAAAAGGAGGAGGTTCTCAATTCGGATGTTTGTATGTTTTTTTTTTTTTTTTTTTTAGGTTTGTTCGCGCTTAACTCCGTCGCTTGCCAACCGATTTCAAAAATTCTTTTTTTGTTGGAAAGGTTATACTTCCCAAATGGTCCCATGAAAATTTTATCGAAATCGGACAAGCGGTTATATCTTGGCGAAATCGAGGGAAGTTTTTTTAACCGACTTCTAATAATACTATAACTAAAAATGCTGAAATAAAAAACTTTTTTGCAAAAAATAAAACCGACTTCCAAAAAAAAAACTAAAAAGTGGAAAATAACTTTATTTCCGGAAGTCGGTGGCTTTTGTTGGTTTCGTTGACTTTTTTGCCACCGACTTCCTAAAGTTATTTCATAAAGTTATTTTCAACTTTTTAGTTTTTTTTTTGGAAGTCGGTTTTATTTTTTGCAAAAAAGTTTTTTTTGTTTTTAGTATTCACATTTCACACATGAATTTTATAGTTTTCCCTGAGCCCTACAGGGTTCGAAATTGTATCGTAGTTTTAAGCCCATTGTAATATTCTCACACATTATGTAATGCAAATAAAGATATGAATATGGTGTCAAGTTTATTTTTAAGAGGTACCTACTTGTTTTTTACTTTTCTAATTACTGTCATCCTTAATATTCTAAAGTTGGCTGTGAATGAGTAGTTAACGTTAAGTTTTACGTTAAGACAAGTCTACCTAAGCGTCTGTCCAACCGGGGTTGCGGGTTGCCCGGGGTTGCGGGTTGTCCGGGGTTGCGGGTTGTTCGAAAGAGATACCGCGGCCCCGGAACGTAAAGGGCAATAGAAGGAACATGGGTGGGTTTTAGTCAGTACAAGTCTGACATGCCCCCCCGCTCCACCCAGAGCGGGGGAAGTCATTGGATGATTTCCCACCCGAAAAAAAAAAAAAAAGAGCGTCTGTCCAACGCTACTTGTTAGTGTTTTAGCTTTGTAAAAGAATTGACAGGACTGCCCAGACACGAAGTAGAAAACTTTATAAGTTTGCAGAAACACTAGATTAAAAAAACAGGAGCTCCAAAACACATTTTTTCGCTTGTCTGTCAGTTAACCATTGCAATATTTGAGCCTACAAGTACTAACCTACTCTGTTACTTAAGCAAATAATGTTCACGATTACGTTTCTCAATTTCGCTTTGAATTCTTTAAAAAAAAACGTAACAATAAAAAAACGCGTATCGTTCGTGAGTTTTGGCAGCAATGTCGATTATTTCAGCTTTGTTTGCGTGTTCAGATCACTGCCAGTCGAGCGACTGTCCAATAGATTCTTTGTAGACGCGAAATCGTGATTGTTTTGTTTTCTTTTGCTTATTTATTGTGTGGTTATATATTCTGACGTGCAACATTCCCAATGAAGCACGTCAAAAAGTAAAAAAAAAAAACCGGCCAAGAACGAGTCAGACTCGCGCACCAAGGGTTCCGTACAAACTTACTACTTACTAAACATCTATCTTTTGACTGCTGTAGGTTGTCTTGATAAGACCGCCCATTGTGTCACCGTATTTATAAGTTGTTTAATGTAATTCTTGTTATTTGTATGGTGTAGGTAGGTACATAAAAATATTCCATCTATCTATCTATCGACTGCGCAGACTTATAGGGTTTCACAGCAACAAGGGACCACAGGTTTCAGTATATGGTTTAAATTTTAACTCGATACATTATGCGTTCCCGAGATAAACAGACAGACAGACAGACAACAAAGTGATCCAATAAGGGTTCCGTATTATCCTTTCGAGGTACGGAAAAATAAAAATATATTTATTAAGCTATTCAGCATGGTTTGTCTCTGAATCTACCATCGTGATCATCCACAACCCGACTTCGCCCACTGCGGGGTATACTTTTAACTCAACCTAATCTCCATGTTTCTGTGTCAGCCTAGTGATGGCAAAAATGTCGTCTACCCTACTTGGTCTAGAGTTTGTCAAAAGGAGATTCTCAGTAGAAGCCGGAAGGTCGTATTCATGTCAATAGACTTGGCGCTATTACGTGAGCCTTAAACGTGACTGATGTGGGTTTAAACCTTGCCTAAACCTTCGTGGATTACCAGCATGATAATATTAAAAAACTGCTCCACATTTAAAGGCCTTATCTAATCCAATTGGCAACTGCGAGCTCCAAGCCGTCTCTAGCCCATCCATACGGGCGCAACAAAAGCATGTAAGTACTACACAAAGGACCAATTGGTATACAATACTAACTGATGACTTCACGTGCATTCGTCACCAGCATCATGCATCTGAAGGTCGCTGCTTTGTAATGGCAAATGTTACTGATAGCATTGGAGGAAAATGTGCGCTAATAATAGATTGGCTGATTTTGTGGTCCTTAGTCATACACAATTACAACAGAAAAAACCAGCTAAGTGCGAGTCGGATTCACGCACCAAGAGTACAAAATTCCTACATAAACGGCCATATCTTTTGAGTGCATAAACTTAGAGGGTTGATTTTTTCACAGCTCTAAGGGGTCACAGCCTTGAGTATTTGGTTTTAACTTCTACTCGGAACGCGAGGGGCGTTCCCGAGGTAAAGGGTCTTGACTGACAGAAGAAATCATAAATCCAAAACATCTTGTTGTAACTTTCCATTATTAAAAAAAAAAACAAATCTCAGTGATCTTATTTTGATGCTGGCTGTACCATTGATTGACCTAAAGGCTACAGTCTCAATAATGCAATTCAATTTGCGACCCATTATGAATAATGAATGGTAATTTATCTCCTAAGGATACTATACTGTAGTGAATATATCTCGCGACGGAGTGATGCGTGGAGCTGTGATATTGCAATATTTTTTGCGTAATTTAAATCCCATTTTTTAAGGGATGTATCCCATTACACTGCTGTAGTCGCTCCATATAAAATACTAGTATTTAGTTGCATCTGGTTAGACTGGAAGTCGACCCTAACATAAGAAAAGGCTAGACAGATAATGATGATGAAAGACTTGTGCCATATTCGGTCCTTCGCTTCTTCTTCGATGATTAAATGGTGGTCCAACACATCAACGCGCCGGGGTTGCAGGTTGTTTGAAAGAGATTCCGCTGCCCCGGAACACAAATGGCAAAAGAAGGAAGATGTGTTTCAGTCAGTAAAAGTCTGACACTCCCTCCCGCTCCGCCCAGAGCAGGGGAAGTTATTTAATTTACCATCCGCCAAAAACAATACTTCAACGCTTAATTGCATCGTCGGTCTTCGTCTTTCTGATAAACAGATTAAATTCCATTCCTAAATAGATATTATATCATGCTTGTAAGAGAATATTGTCATAATGATTACCTTCATTTAATTTATTCATTAATTATTTATAGTCTACTCAGCATTCAATTGCTGGATTGACATACTTGGATATTCTACTCGCTTGTTTTGCTCATCGTCGCCGAGAATAACCTAGTTTTCTTTTACGACGCTACGTCTAACAAAAAGAAGTCTTTGTCGGTCTTAAGATCTAGGTTCGTGTTTCTTAGGCTTCAAATTGCACGCCGCATCGTAGAAAACTAGCAGTATCATTGTCTGATGAAGTACAACATCCTGTTCACAGGTCCTCGTACATTTTTTAAATTTTATTTATCATTTTCATAGCTCTTTTGCAAGCTGATTTGCTCTCCTGGAGTAATAATTTGACGAAGGAACTGGGTCGCCACTCGCCTCTAGTTATAGTTCCTTACTTTAAACCCAGTCCTTGTATCTTCTTGAACCCTCTAACCCTCAACGTCTGTCGTAGCGATGAGTCATTGCGTCGATAGCGGACTGTTGACCCCAATTAGAGCCAGCGTGATCGCGCTAACGATATTATCTTGTCTTGATTAATGTACCGATGTCAGTAATGTTTCAGTTTGTTTGTACTGAGATATCTATCATTCTGAAGGGTAGCTGAGTAGGGTGGTAGATGAGATTCGCATTATCCCTTATCTCGATTCATTTAGGCTCGTCGCGGTATGTATTTCTTCTCTATACTTCTCTATGAGTTATGAGTCGTCATTCCAATAGTGCCTTTCAAGCCATATCATCTTAGCATCATTATCTAAGCAAGGTATGCAGTCGAGACACGGTATGCAGGACACTTTCTCCCAGACATAAGTTTCACACACAAATAGCAGGAAACACACAAATAGCAGAAAACATAAAAAGATTTGGAAGGTGCAAGAATCGAGTCTAAAGCAAAACTGCGAACAGACCTTGAGCCTTCGAAGATAACTATCTGTTTACGATATATCTCAAAAAATATGTTTCTTTAAGCCATCAACTCAAATTTACAACCTTACCAACAAACACAACCTGTCTTCATTACAGTTCTATAAACTTAGAGAAACAAACACACGTCAATATGTTCCTACTAAATCTTTCAGTGTGTTTGTCGACCGTCTGTGTTTACGCCATGTTGAGACAGCGTGGTGAAATGTCCGAGAAAGCACCACACCGCACGTTCCTGACGTTATTTAATATTATATTAGGAGTGAACATGGTGCGATGGAGATATGAAATTTATTTGCGGTGCAAGTTATGGGCTTAACGATACGCGAATGAAAGAAAACTGTAAACAAAATGGAGAACGATGGTAGCAAGCTGTCGATCTTCTCACGAATTCAACAGCTCACACTTCGGAAGCATACTTTAGTAAAAATATCAATACATAAGGCATTAAAGTTTTCTCGTCTCGCTTTCTTCCATTCTTCCCTGTCAACCGCCTGTATGATTTGATAGAGCCCTAGCAGTATTGATAAACATGTGGTTGATCTAGCAATCAGCTTACCTACCATTTTACCTATCTATCTTAGTGTCTAGGTCATTCAAATTCGATAAGAAGCAACTATTACTTGCCAAAGGTCTGCTAATCAGCAATTGTTGACCTCTTTTTTGTAAGGGACTATTTTGAGTGAAATTTGCGGAAATCTTGAAGGCCTCTTACTTGATTGAGACTGTTTGCGCACACCCTCGTCCTTCTATAACTTAGTATCAACAGCCCGCGCGATGTTTACCCGATACGAGTACAATTCCATCGGGGACGTGTGTCGGTGTGTACTGTATAGTCTGGTGAAAATGTTTCGAGAAAGCTGCACGCCTTGGAAGGGAATACGAGGAGTAAGCAATGCCTCTGTTACAAATATGTATGTAGCTGTGTTGTGAAGATTGTGTTCATTGTAGCTATGTTGATTGCTCCATAAATATCTGAATTTGGGTTATTTGCAATTCATATTTAGTGAGGAATACTTACAAACACTGAAGTCTTTTTCCCGTAGGCATAGACGGAAACCATAGACCATCTACTGCTACGATCCTTACAGAAATACTCCTTTTGCTTTGGCCACGTTCGTATCTAACAGTCAGAACAATAATCAATATCTTCCATGTCTCTTAGAGGTCTTTTTGTTATGTCCAAATATCGATATTACGGAAAATGTAATTTGTGTTAAAATCAAGATGATAAAATATTTTGGATTTGGTCCTTTGAGACACGTTCCATAAACTTGTATATTTGTAGCAACTACACAGAATCAAATCCACTTAACTTAAATGAAGAAAAGTGTCAATTAAGCTACAGATCTTTCCTTCCTACGTGTGTCATAAGACGTCTAAATTATTATGCCAGGCAGGCGGATGGCTCCGGTCGCCAACCCGCACATAAACTCAAATGATTATGGATGAAGATTCTCCCTCTAAGTAAACGAGAAAGACGTCTAATGAAAAATGGTCTTATACGGCTGAAACATGTAATTTATGTTTGTGCATTAGTTCTGTTATTTGACCTATCACGATTATATGGCTTACGTAGCTAGTCTGGGAACTTGGTGTTTAACCCTGAAAGGAGCATTGAGGTCTAAGTCCTATCTAATGAATTGTTTTGGAATGAAGTCACAGCCTACACACTTTTAAATACTTGTATTCTTTATTTCCGGTAGGCATTAGTCCAAGAATAACTTTGTTGTTGGATTGGTATACTAAGTTTAATTTACATCACGTTGATAAAAGTTTTCGGTAGCATTATAATATACAAGAAAACTGCCTGTTTTACAAGACACTGTGACAAAGAATTTCAGACATTTCATTGCTCAGTTTTCTTAATTTTTTGTAGATTAAACTTTAATTAATGTCGTTGATTGATCTTTGACAGTCGTAACAGGCAATTATTGGTCTGAAAATCAGATAATCAGTCTTACCAAAGGGGTATTGTATTACCCAGTACTAACTGCGTCGTGGAGGTCAGATAGGCAGTCGCTCTATATAAAATGTTGTATTCATCTTTATCCGGTTAGACTGAAAACTGAACTAAACGTAGTTGAGAAAAGACCAGGCAGATGATGACAAAGAGCCATTAGTTTATGTGAAACAGGCCCCTAACCACCGCCATAGTTACCGACACCAACAATTAAAATTGACTTAGCAAATACCTAATTATCTAATCAAATATTTAACAGTTTCTCTCACCGTAGCGTGCTTATAACTCATCAACAATCACGATCATCTAAGTAATGACTTTATTGTGCTTGTTTCAGGTAATGTGATGCTGTGGTTACTTTTAGACTGGCTTGGTCATCTAGACCCGCTGGTGATTTCATCGTCATGACGGTATTCAGGTAACAAGGTAATGCAGACCCATTGCGTAAATTATTGAAGGAAATTGTGTTAGTGGGATGCGGAATTTAAAACATTTCATTGAAAAAAAGAAGGTTTTTGGTGTCTGCAGAGAAAAGAAAAGATCTAAATCTCATCTTTATTTACTTCGGGAAAATGCAGAATTATAAATAAATTGATTTGTTTTTCGGATTTCACTATGATCTTGTTGTGTTGATTTGGTTTGTGTCAATTCGGCCGTTAAGATAGCAATTCTTGTAACACGTATTAATTAATAACTTGGAAGATACTTTAAAAAAATATCTGTTTAATAAGGCAGCTGGCATGGCGGGTAGTCATGCTTTTGGCGAGGCCACAGTGACCACAAACCGCTCATCCAGTATATTTGTGGGAGGTGACGTAATTCTTTTAATTAGTTAAATGTAGTTCTGGTTATGTTTATATGTCGTGACAGAGTACGACTTTGCATCAGTATGTTCCTGGAATTTTATTTTAATTAAACCTCAAACACATTAACCAACATGGTCTAATGTTTTATAAACATTCTACAACCTGCTCCAACATACCAAACAAAATTACGAAACAGTTTTTAGTCTGCTGTCACCCACATGTGAATCGGTGATCTCCTCAGTTTTTATTACACAAAGGCTTTCTTGGAGCAACCCCGAGAAATGTGTCTCTAGATAATGTACCTTAAACAATATTTCTTAATGGAAGAACGGTATAAAATAATTGAACCTTACCATATAAATAAAAGACCAAATATAAATCCAATTCCAAACTGCCTATTAGCTCACGATAAAAACGATTTGAATTACAATAATTTTACGACGTCATATTTATGATGTCATTTATATCTATAACAACCACATAAAGCTAGATGACGTAAAACCACCATAAACTAGGCTGGTCCCCTTTCCAATAGGAAATGCTCCCGCCATGGAAATTGCATGCCACGTGCCCCGTTGCGGTGTACGTAATTTATACACGGTGTCACATACATGACCGTTTTAATTTTAACCCTATATGGTGTGGATTAAGTTCTATTTTCGTGTAGAAGTTGTTGTGAATGCGTGACTCGTGGTGCGTTTTTATTCGTGTCCCTTGAAGAGATACGATGAAAGTTTTGTTTTTGCGTCGACTCACCCTTAGAATTTTTATTGTGAGTTGTACCGAAGGACCAAGTTTTTTCATTAAATTATATTGCGACACAAATTGGTGTAAGAGCCATGTTTTTGTCCAATCAACCTTAAATAACACAAGCAAAGACGACAATCAGCCTGCAAAGACACACATTTGTCAATCCTACTAATATTATAAATGCGAATGTTTGTGAGGATATCAAAACGGCTGAACGGATCTTGATGAAATTTGGTAGATTATGCTCTGGAATAACACATAGGATAATTTTTTTTTCGATATCACGCGAGCGAAGCCGCAGGGGCCAGCTAGTGTACAATATTTGTCAGTTTTTATTCCATAGTAATTTGTTAATATGACAAAATCAACTACGGACTCTCGTTACCGTCGATAAAACAATTGATTAGAAAAACTTCAGATGAACTTCTTATTTTGTCGCGAAAAGACAACATAGCTAACGATCACGTCCTACAAACAAACCGTTAAAGAATTTGGTCCAAAGAGATCTCCAGATGAAGTTAAATCGATCGTGCGTAACGTTGCCCTATTAGATAAACAATCACGACTTTTGTGTTAACAGAGAGAGTAAGGATATCGAGTCCGAATAACTGGGTTTTGTGGGTAAATCCCACACACGTCTTTAACTCAGATTTATTTATGCTAGCGTGCGTAGTAAACCGTGTTGATGAAGATGCGAAAGCTCGTAATTTTCATTGCAAAAGCATTACTTGATCTGATTTCGGCTAAGATAACTAATTAACAAGGATTTACCAAAGATAATGGTCATTCATCTTATCACAATTTACCTATATGGGGTCGGCGCAGCTTATTATTCGATATTTCTTCTATTACACGTTATCTCAGGAGGCTGTAACTATCTGTCGTTTCTTTTGTCTCCTCGACTTCCTGGCACAGGGAAAAATTAGCATTGCTATTACAATAAATAAGGCGCAAGGGCAAAAACTACAGGTAGCAAATCAGGGATAACTCTGTTACCCCGAATTTAACGCGAGCGAAACCGCGGGCAAAAGCTAGTTTTATATATATTTTCTACATTAATGTTAAAAACATACTGACAAAAAATTCTTCTTTCCTCCACATCACCGAATACACAATCACTTTTGACGCTGAAAGCTTTGAAACTTCATAATCGGATCACGTCAAAATAAAAACACAATATATTTTAAGCCACGTCCATCACAACCCTGTATTAGACAGGGAGGGTATTGGAAGAAGGCTGTCTACACCCCTCAACCCTCACTAGGGGGAGGATTGCGCCTTTCATTTTAACCATAATACTATGCGATGTCACGCTAAGTGACGCAATTTTGAATTAGGCTATTTTGTCGTCAGGAATTGCGTGTTTTGTCGTCTTTGAGGGGTAGTTTATTTGTTGTTATGATATTATGGGGATGATAAATGTAAGAAAATTCGGATGAGGGACACAAATGACTGGCAAAAAAATGGATGAGTGCACAGAAAGGTGGTCTAGTACAATGATATCATTGTGTCGTCAAAGATACGACCGAATTTAGGGATTATACCTTCAATAACACCTAAATAAACATACAAAAAGCAGTTTTCAAACAAAGGCAAGGCTAGAAATTAAAAGCCTCCAACGAAACAATGCTCGCAGCCTCCACGACGGATAATGAAGCGTTACATCTCCGACACGTTATTCATTTACATGTCATCAGCATTCTCCCACATTTGCGCTCAGAGTGCTTTTCAAGCCACCACAAGTACGTCATTAAATAAAACCTACGTAGAGTTTTGGTCTCATAATTGTCCGCAAATGAAAAAGTTGTTTTTTAATAGGACTCTAGGACTCGAATCAACTATCTGTAGGCCATACAAATATTTGTTCCGTTCGGAGATCGAACCCTCGACACGCAGCGCAGCGGTCGATTGCTCAGCCACTGCGCGAACTGTGTCACCAAGAATGATTAGTGCATCCTTACTAATATTATAAAAGCGAAAGTGAGTTTGATTGTTTGTTACGTCTTCACGCCTTAATGGCTAAACCGATTTTGATGAATTTTGGTACAGAGATAGTTAGGACCCTGGAGCCGACATAGACTAATTAAAAAAAAAGAGAAATGAGGGAGAAAGAGGTAAGAAAAGGGAAAACTTAGTTTTGCTATTACAATAAATAAGGCGCAAAAACTACAGGTAGCAGGTACCTGCAGTTCATCAGTAAAGGGGAACTGTGCAAAAACTAGATTATTATGGACTAATAGTATCTGTCATAGCATATTTTAACATCTTCATTCGCTGAAAATCACTTAATCTGCGAAGCCGATCTAAAAAATAAACAGATTATTTAGTCGGCCACACCAAAAACACCGAAATATAAACCATATTTTCCCCACAAAGTATGTAACCGGTCCCCCGAGTAAGCTGAAATCGTCGTGTACCGTAATAAATATACCAAGGCAACAGGAAATGTGAGAGGTAATTCTGCTCTTCAAGAAATTTAGGTGTTCCGGTAATGTGCGGAATGTTGCCTGAAATATGAGGACGATTGTGGGTGTAAATAACAGTCTTTTGATCTTGTTTCCATTGCCCAACTCTTTCAACTACAAACATGTATGATTACGCCACAAATATTTTTTGCGTTATGAATGTCGGTGTTCACGACAATCTTGGGAATTGGAGATCTTGTCAATATACTATCAAGCCAGTCTTTAACATCTCCTCGCTGGCCCATAAAGGCTTTACATATTTTAAAGAACTGATTTCCAATTTACGACCGTCTACCAAATTATGTTGATCCTTGCCATCACCATCACTCACTGGTGTTTACTCTGTGCCTCCCTCTTGAACTAAAATGGCGACCTATGCCACCCCTTGTCGAGTCGTGCTATGTAATTTTATTTGCAATTCCCTCGGTACTTTCGGTACTCCACCCTCGTATTTATTTAGTTACAGCCCGATATTAAGTGATATTTTGACAGTCAAGAAATTAAGTGGCCGAAATTGAAATGTAATTTCCTTAGTTCTTGTATCCTAGAATGAACCTTAATCACCAAGTTCATCATCCCAATAACTACTTAATTTTGCTGCCAACACAATAGACAACTTCTGATTGGATTTTTAATTGACTTGGCAACCATTGAAACACAATTATCCAAACTTTATCTGAACCCGACTCATACAAATGAATCGACAATGAAACTCCAAAACATTTCACTCCCTAATTAACTTCGGAACAAATCGACAGAGTAACGTGAAATTCTGGAATAGTATCAGTTTCAATTAGCGTGTTTGCCGCGATTTAATGACGTGTCTGGCTACTGCCGCCGCCCGGTCCGGAGCGCTCGTGACCTGGAGGCTGTCGACCGGACGTAACCCGTATCTCCAACGTATCCCGGACACAAGATCAATATTGCGTTAAATCTAGACAGGTGACGGGAAAGTTTGCATGCACTAAGGTGTATCCTTATGTTCATTTATAAAAAAATTGTTGCCGCGCGTGTTTGCATCGAAGCAATAGTTTTATCTCTGTAAAAATGCCAGGTTTACAAATTTCTGCTTAAGAAAACAATGTGATGTGGCTGTAACTCGCTCTTGAATTTCTTAGCGAAACGTTTCTTATTTCGGCAACGGGTGTTAAAATGATCAACTATATGAATTAAAATTTATAAAAATCTCGGAGAAGACTGTTATTCATTTAAAGGTTGTGATTAGTATTGTGCGGGATCTCTTTGAAGTGAAGTTCAGAAGTTGTTTCGCTTTCAAACAATATGGTCTTGAAATATCTGATGTGACTTGAGTATTATTGAAGAAAGTTACAGTGTTTAGAATACTGTCTGGTAAGTAAGTTGAATAGTATCCCTCCATTGAATGCCTTCTGCAGGGGATAGGACGATCATCTCCATCCTGAACACTTTCTTTTGTCAGCGGTGACAAAAGCGGGCGCGCGGTGCAGAAGTTTGAATGTGACCAGGAGATTAGAAAAGTTTACCGAGATTGTGGTAGGTAGGACCTTTTCTTATCATCCGCGTCTTGGGAATATCTTATGAAATTGCTGAGATAATCATAACTTTTACTATTAGTGAAAACTCTGCTGTCGATCTATGTGTTATATATAGCCATTGATTAGTCCCTTGTGTAATAATACTTTCATGATGGTTCTGTGCCATATTGTCGGCTTAAATTGTCAATAATTACAAGTATTACGGGGAAAGTTAAAAAGCTTAAAAGCACGGTAAATAATTTGTCTGAGTGTTCATTTATGTAAGTGTGTGGTTTGCAGACTGGTGGTAGGTGCATTGCTTGATGATGATGCAATATCCACTGTCACCGTTTATATTCATTTTTCGGAACTTTTATTTTTGAGTGGTGCTGGTATTTTAAGCTTTTGAACTTTAATTGTGAACAAATAGAATGCCCGATAGCTAAATGGTTCACTATTTTTGTATGCATCATTATTCTTTAGCCCAATTTATTTACTTCGGCGCAGCATGTTCTTTTTTTAACATGTAACAGTTCGCACAGCATATATAACTGCAACAAAGAACGCAAAATATGACTTCCAATATTCACCTACTTTCCCTTCTATTCAAAATTCTTTGACTTTGCTCCAAAGACAACTGAGTTATCACCTGCGTAGTGTAATATGTAAAATATGCTCGAGTACAACAGGTAGGTATATTATGATAAAGTGGCGCTGAACCCGTGGTAATTGATTCACCAAGACAGTGTTGGCGGGCTGCCAACGCCCCTACTATGGTGCTTTTAAAATGAGTTTGCATTTTGTTAGTTATTACTTGGTGCTTTTCGTTTGTTTTGATGAATGTGATTCTGTAGCTGTTAGTTGAACTTATACAAAAAGACTTTGGACATTGGTTTCTTTTTATCAAAAAAATAAAACCATTTTAAGTAACTAGCAAGTCAATGTTTTGTTCAGATTTTCGTGTTTCGCATTGCTGACTTTCCAGTTATGTTCCTTTGAAATACGTTCGAATTGTATGGACAATTGTGAGGAAGCAGTTTCATTTAATTTCATCTTGTAGCAAGGATTATTTTTCTTACTCTTAGTAACGGGGGCACCAGTAACTAATCTAGTTATGTGAAAAGTTAATCCTGTTAATTGAACGCGGGATTAAACTGCGGGCTTTGTTTTAGAACTGGCTTAATTTACTGTTACGGGCGGAGTACTGTTAACTGTTACTGTTTCCGGTGGTGGAGGATTTTACAGTAGCTAATGGGAATGAATCAAAAAAGTTGCTTTTCTGCGGGTGTGGCTCTAATATTTACCTGAAGTGGAATCGTTATCAGCTGTATAACATTTGACTGACGATTATCTCTCTATTATTGATAGAATCGGAAAAATGAGGTCATTCGGACTGGCTAGCTTTTGGAAATCTAATGTAACGAACAACTCATACACCTATTTTTTTATTGATACGCTTCTTCTTTCACAAAAGAATAGTAGCTTAACTATAAGCCACTATTATAATCGGAATCCGTCCAGTTCGTCCTGCCATCTCCTTCGTTATCTACTGTGACCCCGTTTTATTGACACAGTTAAGACAAGCTGTTATGATTGGTTGACCAAATAACAACAATTTAGATTTCATGACTAAAGGTTTCAAGAAAGGATGTACGATCTACTTTGGTTGCCACTCATCGACCGTTTTGTAGTTTACAAATTCGTTGACCTACAGAATAACTTAACGCTCTGTTGACTACAGTTACGCCGACGGGACACAAAGCTTTTTTCCCAACAGGTACAAACGGATGAGTTTTTAATTATACAGGGGAAACTGTTACCCATAGCTTCTTCCTTCCTGTCATAAATAATAAACTAACTATCAAATGCTAATTCAATGTGAGTTCTTGTAGTACGGTCACTATTGACCAACATGTTGGCTTCGCGATTTGTCGCTGTTCACAGGGCAAGGCACTTTGTGTTTGGTAGGAACATTCGCTTTTGTAGTATTTTTACCATTATTTTTGTGCTACTGTGGTTTTATACTAACTTCGATCACAGACAGTTCTGAATCTTTTTTATGAGAGATTAGACTGCAGATGCTTTCCCGTTTGGAAAGACCCAAACTCAAGATACAGGGATTATTCTAGGGTGAACACTGTGACCAATTTTGTTCGTAAAAACCCTATTGACGTAAACAATGGAACTCAAGTAATCTTACAATTTGAATGGGTTGTCGTTATCGGATATGCTGTAGGTCTGAGCTACTCAACCGTGAAGGCATGACCATTGTGGAATATGTGCGCAATAGTGAGTATGGTTTGATGAAAGAACGCAGTTAAGTCGTATTAAGGTACCTGAATACGACTTAACTGCGTTAAATATAATAAAAAAACCTACAGTTGTGCGTGTGTGTGTTTTTCTGGAATGAAAAGAATCTCGTTCTACCTCACCGGTCCCTTAAGAATACTAAATTTGCAGGAGTTCAGAATTTAAAGCTAAACAGACAGAATCGTAATAACGATTTAAAGTTTAGGTAAAAAATAAGTACACCACAAAGATGTACAATGTCCAGAATCCAGATACTTTCTTTGAATAAAGAGGACAAGTTTTTCTAATACTTATTCTTATTATAACCGCCCACTTTCAACATTTGTGTCAACATAACTAATTTGTTTCTTCAAACACATGGCTCTTGGAAAACTCCATGTTTGACTGTTTGATCGATTTGACGTAAAGTAAGTTTTGTGCGTGTCTGCGTGACTGATGCTCATTTACTACTTAGGTACCAATGATATGTTTGTGTGTGTGAATGGATACGGGTGCTACGATAACAGTGCTATTATTGCAACTTGCATTGATTGATAAATATTTCAAGGATATATATATATTTTTTTTTAAAACGTTGCCCCACACTAGGAATTTCTCCTGTATCGTGGGTGCGTTTACAAACATTTAAACTCACATACACAAACACCCAGACCCGAAACAACTATCTGCAGGTCATACAAATATTTGTTCCGTGCGGGAATCGAACCCGCGGCACGCAGCGCAGCAGTCGATCGCTCAGCCACTGCGCCAACCGTGCCGTCTATTATTGAACAACGTGGTTTTCTTACGGTTCACATAAAATCCGGCTCGAAGGACTAATTATTTCTCGCGTCCGCGTATCTTTTAGTTAATCAAGGGTTGACCCTTCATCGAGTTGGTATTTCAAGGTACAAACCAATCGCAAGAACGCACGAGTGTCCTAAAAAAATACTGCCAAATAAAAAATGCCTACGCATGCGACAGAGTCGACAGACATATCGATGAAAGTTAAAGCGCGTTTGACATATGAACAATGAGTGAGTGACGTGGAAGGGTCCCATTGTCGACCATTGTGAGCCATTGTGTGGTAATGTGGGGAAACCTGGCGCTTGAGCACCAATCAACATGGATTATGCCGCCATTGATGATCTACGTGATTTTTAGACGTTCATTTTGGTTTTTGATTTCGTTTTTTTTTTACGAAAGAAAGAAAACACTTTTATTGAGACTCGTACAGGAATATAATTATGATGGATGAATGACAAATGATGATGGAAGAAGACACAGAATAAGAATTTAGAAAAACTCAAATAGCATGCATAAGTATTATTACCAATCATATTCATAGCAGTAGATCATTCTTGTCCACAAACGTAAACTTGACGCCATTTTCTAATGGGGGTAGCCCGAAACTATTAAACGCGTGCTACGATCCTTATTTGCGGATGGGAAATCATCAATTATCTTTACTCGCATGGGCGGAGCGGGGGAGAGTGTCAGACTTTTACTGACTAAAACTCACCCATGTAAGGAACATGGGTGAGTTTTAGCCTTTTACCCTTTATGTTCCGGGGCCGCGGTATCTCTTTCGAACAACCCGCAACCCCGGCAGGCGGAGGCCTTGGCAAGCCCCTCTGCTTTGCTGACATCTCTTTGAGGCGCGCGTGAAACACGAACGCGCCGTCGACACGGCCTGTCGTCAATAGACGGACGGACGGTGAGCTACCCATTGCTCACCGTCCACAGGCTCCATCTACGATGGCTGGGAGTCGTCTCGCGACGCCTGGCGCCCGGTGCGTCTCCCGCGGCGGCTGGGTTGGTTTGAGGTTCTCTCCCTCAAACGGCCGGCCTCCTCCTTCACTAGCAGGTGCTACGATCCTTACATAGTCCTTTCACCTGGTCCAAGTTCACACATCTGGTCATACACGCTCGTTGATTGCGACTACTATGCACTTGCCCTTTCTGAATGACCTTGCAATAAGGTCGTGTATGTCTTTTTTACGGTGCATATTATCTATCGTGCAAGGTATGAAAATAACTGCTGAATATTACAAACAATTTTAGTCTTGACTTGACCCTTCGTTCCCTTGGGACTACTGTCACCTCTGTTTATATCAACAAATAACTCGGTAGAGATGGGTCAGTGGTGCGTTCGAGTAACCATTAAAAGATTAAATACAACAAAGAAGTTGTTTGTGTGTGCCCCACCCTATCGTCTGGTTCTCTGTCTGTGTCTGGGGCCACTAATCTTAAATCTTTTTATTCCCCTTTATTTTTTTGGTAATTGTTTTGGTCTTAGGGTATGGCCATACCAGACTGAAAATACGACACATTTTATAAGTCGCTTAGTCGGCCAATGGTTTCCATGCATACAGTAGTTGATTCATATACAATATATAGTGGTCTATCCTAAGCTATACGTATTGTCGAATAAGTTTTCCAAAGCAACAGCGGGGAGAAACTTGTCTAAGCCGTCTTGCAATTGCATTACTACATTCTACGCATTCGGAGCGTAAAAGTTAGAATCTTCAATGTCTATCAAACTTTTGAGTTTAATGACATAATAGATTGTGTCAGTAGAAGCAAGAAGCTATCAACAACGAAGTAACAAGCCGTGATATTTTACTTGTTCCACTACCGGTCCTCATGTTCGCGTAACTCCAGTTAGATGTGTGTGGGTCTATCCTAACAACGGGAACCGGTTCCGTGAGTTTCGGGACAAACTCGTATTTTATCCGCTGTCTCAGACTTGCAACTTTGATTGTATGAGTATATTCTAAGCCGTCTTTCTTTATGAGTTTAATTTGTAAAGATATGTTAGTGTGAGTCGGTCTGGGCTCGATTTTATGGGGGCATGGCTAATTTTGTTTATTTATGGGGTGTTTTATTTGAATAGGTGTATTAATTTTCTGCGAGTCGTCGTTGTTTGTATAAAATATTGACCTTTGCGCCATTGAGTAGGGTCAAATAAGATAAGGGTGCTTTTAAATGGGTGTTTTCTTGATTTGAAATGTGTTAAACTTAGTTTTATCCCACTTCTAAGCCTTGCAATACGAAATCATTTCAAATTGCTTGTCAAGAAATTCTCTACGCTAAATAAAATATTAGACTGACAGACAGATGAAAACGTTTCATATCATCTCACTTCTTAAAAAAAAAACATCTCAGCTTCACAAGTACCCGAACACTTCTCGTACAACAGCCACTTTCTGGCACTTAATAACACTTCAACTCATAGTTTTTCTACCATACAAGTCATACAACCCGTTCCTGCAACGTGATTGCTGTGCGAGCGGTCGTTGACCCTGTGACGTCACGCCTAACTGTGCTGGCCCTGGCGAGTACTTTGATAATAGCTGGTACTACATATTTGATAGTACATAGTATAGTTTGTGTGTGATTTGTTCGTGGTAATAGCTAAACTAAAAGGGTAATGGTATGTGGTTTGACATCCATCCATAGTTCTATACATGGGGATGATAAGTGTGTCAGCATGGAGGAGAGTCTCATTTTGGAAAATGAAATGTCAAGCGTAGATAACCAGATATGATATTTATGGTGCTGAAGTCAGATATAGATCCAGATGAAGACCAACCACCCAAACCAAACCAACCAGAGCGAGAGGATTTAAAATATATCTCGTTCGAATCCACCTACAAATTGACACATAGTGGCAAGACTGGTGTCTGGCGCAGTCGAAATATAAAGTGGAGGTTCTGCGGTTATTCAAATTTCCCAGGACCATCATTTACCTTATTCTCTAATATTTCGAAGTATGTCAGTCTTCGTGTTTCCACCAGAGGCAGCTAAAGAATGTTATTTCACTTAGATTGACGACCATCTTGCCGCCTTCCAATAAGGTCATCACATGTTTTCAACGATTGCATATGCACACCTTCAGAAAAAAAATAACGGCATTCAGTAATCTATTAAGCAGTTTAATTGCGTCCTACATGATATAGATAACCTTCTTCACAATAATTGACCTTATTTTCAATCTCTTGTTCTTATTTTACCTTAGTTAGCACAGTTTTGTCCAATTCTATTTATTTCTTCGACGAATAGAATTGGATCGAATTGTTTTACCCTGCGGTCAGAACTACCTGAATAATGAACTACCAGGTTAAATTCGGAGTAGGATATTTCTGGATCTTTCTATTTCTGAATTTTCTAAGTTCGGTAAGCTGAATGACATAATAATATCTTGCTACCTATAATACGGGCAATAGTAAGCTATGAAGAAACTCCATTTGCATTCCACAGTACTACTTTTTATTTTAATAGTAAACATATTCCACGACACGACATTTAAAACCAAAGTACTAAAACGTCATCCAAGTCAAACACAAGTAGGTCGTGTTATTTCCTGACGAGGTTCAGTCTACGTTTTTCCGTCCGCGAAAACTAGGTTAAAAGTATAAAGCCATAAAACTACCTATTTAAAACTAATCTACACGTAATACTCCATCAGTACTCAACCATTATGCAGTGCTAGTTTAAAAAATCTCCCATTTCGTGGAACTACGTCCATTCTCATACACACGCGATCGCATTGTTTAAACATTTAATCAGAGCACATTGTCATGCAAACTTGTGCGCGATTCCTGCTCGATTGTGCGCTAATATTCTTTGTCAATTGCTGGTTGAGCACGTGTGTATACGGCTCTAATGAAAAGCTTGCAATGTAGGAAGGAGGTATATATAAACTGGTGGTAAATTTGTAACATACTGCATACATCATCATCAGGCATCTTACTTTGTTTTACCTACATTACCGTTAACATTTATTTTATATTTACACCAATTTATTATCCTTTCAAATGTTATGATATGTAGCTACATTTTTTGGAAGGGTAATCGTCAAATAACTTCTCCCGCTCTGCGCGGAGCGGAAGAGAGTGCCAGACATGTACTGACTACAACCCATCCATGTTCCTTCTTTTGCCCTTTATGTTTCGGGGTCGCTGGATACCGGCCGTATGTCCAAAGAGATATCTTTTGAACAACCCGTAAACCCGGCAGACAGTGCTTCCTTTTCTTTGAGGCGCGCACGGAACATGAACGCGCCGTTAACACGGCCTGTCGTCACTGGACGATCGGACGTTGAGCTACCCATTGCCCGCAAGCCAGCATCTCCCGTGGTACTTCGCTTCCTCAAACGTCCAGCCACCTCTTACGCTTGCATAACTGTTACGCAGAAGGAGCTGACCGCTTTCCGGTCATGTCCGGAGGGATAGGAATGGTCCTATCCCTCCGGACATGATCGGACACGAGAGGTCGTCGCCGCTGATCGCCTCTACGAGGACACAGCGGTGCTCCGCCACAGTGTGCTTTACCATGTCCTTTGGGCGGGCGACACAGTGGTGATAACCGCGCGATTCTGACAAGAGATTGGTTATAGATCTCAAGAAGTTTATTCAGGTCCCAATAAATTACGACCAATTTTTACCAATTGAATTTAGTAACATCGCCATTGAGCGCAACATCTACTACTTCAAATCCATCAATTCCTAGACATTTTTATTTCAACTAGCACATTAGTTTCCGGTCTTACTGTACACCATATGTCCACAATTTGTCACCGACCGCATTCTAAACGCCTCAAGACTCCATTTTGTGTAGTTTCTCACGCTCATAACAAAATCTTCAGCATGTATTGTCTCGAACACTGCTGCAATGACATCATTATTTTTGTTAGATGTTATTAGCGGGCTGGAGGCTGTTATCATTGTTAATTAAGTAACCTTGACCATGTTTTGTCTTTCTATCGAGAGTGTGTTATGCCTTAAACTGGTTGTTTTCAAGTTTTTCACACGACTGTGGTCGTTTAAGAACTTTGGCCTTTCCCAATTATTAAAAAAAAAGTAGAGACTTAGATTCTAGGCCCTAGACTCTAAGCATTCCAAAACAAAACTACATCTAGACTAGAGTGCTAGTTAGTTCCTTTAGATTTTATAAGGAACTTAAACAAAACTAGCGAAATGTGTAAGTTTATAGAGCTTTTTTATGCATATGAGTTTGCCCTTTAAACGAGTAAGCGGGTCACCGAGGTGAGCACCGCTGTCCAAAGACACCCAGTTACACTGAATGGTAGTTTGTCTGCAATCCCTAATTATATTTAAATAGATAATCTATGAGGTGTAGACTACAAATGAATGGCTTCATAGAAATGCCAACAGAAGTCTGTGTTAACCGTAGACTGGCAATTAAAACCTCGTGGTTTCTAATTATGATTCTCTAATCTGATGTGTAAGACATTCTTGGCATAAAACGGACTGGAGACTCGGAGAGTCCATATCGTAATAACATAACATCATACCTGTAATCCACGAAGGGTTAGGAAGCATGTATAGTACACCCACATTTCGCCAGCCATGATAAGTCCCATAAGCTGCAGGAGAAAAGTCATCCAATGAGGAAGGACGGCCATTTGTATTGGATCAAATGAAAATAAGAAAGGAAAGCCTATAAATAGAAGAAAGCCACCTGGTACCAAAACATTTGTTAGGAGTCTAATATATCCCGTCGCTTTTATTTTACCCAATTTAATTTCGGAGTTTTCGTTCGAGCGCTTTTTAAACAACACTTCAAACGTATGGGTCCGGTTTTATTAAACTTTTCCCAACTCCCGGCAAAATAAACCAAACTGGGTCAGTCCGTGAAATCCTTCCAATATTCCTTTACTGTTGATATTCTATATGAGGATGAGGCGTGCCTACAAATAGTGCTGAAGCGAGCTCCTGAGGGTAAACAGGCGATCCCAAACATAAATGTCACGATTGCGAGCCGCGCCCTTGCGGTTAGGTCATAACGTAACCGTGGTTGCTACCGACGACAAATGGGTTATTTAACCATTTGAATGTTAATGTTATTAAACTTCGTTTTCATATCCAATTTTTTGAGATAAAAGGATACCTATTTTTTGTGTGGTTTTGGTTCGGCGTTTGGTCCTTCGTGATCTGGTTCGAAAGACCACTTGTGTGTTCATTAAATTATTGTTGTAACGAAGGCAACAAAAGGATTATAAATGGATGGATAGGCGTCTTTTAGTAGCTCTTAACCTTTTTCTTAGATGTTTTCCATATTTATGGTTGTATTTAAACTTGGCCGTTTAAGAAGTTTCTCCCGATGTGGGCGGAGCTGAGTGTAAACACTAGATATGGGATATTTGGGTGAATATTAGCATTGTGCATACTTGTATCTCCATGAGATTAGTAAACCCAATCTGGCACAAATGACTTTTTCCTATTACTACGTAATGTGGTTGCTTTTCCTTACCTTTATTGTCAGTGATTTTTGCCGAGATTTGTAACAAATGTCATATCGGGCCCATTAACCATTAGGAAATGTTAAGTAAATATATATTAACTCTAGGTAAAAATGCATCCGATTATCCCATCTCTAGTTATCACTGTTTTCTCAATTAAGACAGTACAGAAAACGTCAGAATGGAATAAACTTTATGGTCGTGAGAATATTGGGGTGTTTTCGACAGCCCTATGTGTAATGTTAATTAATAATCACATGTAGGTCGTTTATGTCATATTAAGTGAGTTATTTGGGTGGCGTGTCCAAGGCCGGCCGCAAACGCGACGCACT
This sequence comes from Ochropleura plecta, assembly GCA_905475445.1. Taxonomy (NCBI): domain Eukaryota; kingdom Metazoa; phylum Arthropoda; class Insecta; order Lepidoptera; family Noctuidae; genus Ochropleura; species Ochropleura plecta. Next base: position 19,770,240 of record FR997738.1, on the reverse strand, counting down.
CGCGATATTAAACTTATGCGTTAATTGTATTACAGTTGTATGACATACCGACATGTTACGGGTGTTGTGTGCTTGTGGCATGTAGATATGAGCAAATGGGAGCATGGCAGAAATTAAATCTGGTCGTGTTTCGGCCTTCAGGCTCTTCGGTAAAGAAATATGTTTTTGAAATTATTCCTAATCTTGACATTAAATTTTTTTTCGGGTTTATAAATACCCATTGGCGCTACTGTGAACTTTTTTTGCAAACAGTGCAACATTCTAAACCAACATATTGGATAATGTATTGTAATTTATGCTTTAGGGACACATTGCACTGCTTGGAAGTCGTAATTAACCTACCATATCCTGGAAGACTAATCTAGGATTTACGAACAGAATAGAATAGATAATCATTTTATTTTGCAAAAATGGGTAATTTACAATAGTTCTTATAACAAATCAAAGCTCGGCCACATGTACCATTCGGCATGCAAACATCTACATTATTTTTAAAACATGTCAAAAGAAATAATTAAATAATTAATACATTGGATTAAACTAAAAATATCAATAAATGCTTCCTCCGTTAGGAATTCAGCTACACTGTAGTAAGTTTTACGTATCAAAAAATTTCGTACGTAAAGGCATATAGGCAGCCAGTAACAATAAACATGTCCTAGGTCTCTCGGCACTACGTGTATTGCCACCGTTCTACCAACCACAATGTACAAGAAGCCTTAAACCCGTCATAAATACCAAATTCAATAACCATATTGTACAGGCGTTTAAACTTTAACCCATTGGCTTTTAAACTTTAAATGTCGGGTCCCCATAGACGTATAATTTCAATGGAAAGACCATAAACTCCTTCCATAGGGGTTTTACTATCAGAACATGCTTACATGTAGTCTTTGTGTGGTTGACTGTTTAGAAGCAATTTCCATGCGGTTTCGTACGTATCAGAAAACGTATCAGGTATTGTATTTGTGAAGACATGTCGATAGTTCCCGCGGTGGAAGCGAGTTTCATGTTCGTTTTCACTGACACTACACCTAAATGAATGCCTAAATAAAAATGTGTATTTTTTTTTATTTGATTCGTCTCACCGACAAATTGTAGAATTTATCATCGCTCCACCCAGAGCGGGGGAAGTTATTTGATGATTTCCCATCCGCGTGTTCTATGCTTCTTTTAATAAATAATAATAAATAAATAAATTTATTCACACATAAAAGTACAAAAAATAAAAAAAACATAATACAAGGTAAAATTGGCAAAGTTATTGTACAAGGCTTTTAAAAGTGATTCAACGACTCCCAAACTGAGCAATGCTCGTATCTTGGGTAGTCGGCGGTTCACCGAACTATTTATCTTTTTTAGGGTTCCGTAGTCAACTAGGAACCCTTATAGTTTCGCCATGTCTGTCTGTCCGTCCGTCCGTCCGTCCGTCCTCGCTTAATCTCTGTGACCGTTAGCACTAGAAAGCTGAAATTTGGTACCAATATGTATATCAATCACGCCGACAAAGTGGTAAAATAAAAATTGGAAAAAAATGTTTTATTAGGGTAGCCACCCTATATGTAAAGTGGGAAGTGTTTTTTTTTTAATTTCAACCCTAACGTGTGATATATTGTTGGAAAGGTATTTAAAAATGAATAGGGGTTTACTAAAATCATTTTTTGATAATGTCAATAATTTCGGAAATAATCGCTCCAAAAGTAAAAAACAATGTGTCCCCCCCCCCTCTAACTTTTGAACCATAAGTTTAGAAAATATAAAAAAAATCTGAAAAGTAGAACTTTATAAGGACTTTCTATGAAAATTATTTTGAACTTGATTGACACAACAGTTTTTGTACAAAAAAGACAAAAAGTTGTACAAAATAATTTCTGGACTAAGTTTGTAGTATAATCGTATATGCAAGCATTTTTTTAACTTCGTTTACATATTTTATTATCCTGAACGTATTTTTTTTCAAACAAAAAAAGAATTATTGATATCGGTTCTTGCAATCCAAAATTACCTCCTTGCACGTCTTTGTAACCCAATTCCCCGAGAGATGGCGCTGTAGGTACTTATTACATTGGATCGGGTATTACCGAATTGTTCGGTTGGTCTCTCCTTGGCGTTGGCGGTATCTTATAACTACATAGAACTGCTATCAAGAACATGCTAAGGCAATTTAGAACAAAACTAAAATTCATTTTTTAACACCATCAAAATGTTAAGGTAAAAACCAGTTCATAAATGGTTCGATAGATGGCGTTGCGTAATAATGTCATTTTTTTAAAAGTCGATGTTAAGATTTTCCGTGCTTTCATGACCTACCGTTATTGTGACGGACGGGACACTACGGAACTCTACACTGAGCGTGGCCCGTCACGCTCTTGGCCGCTCTTTTTTTTTTATTAATTGTTGTCCTATATTTGTTGGAATGTATTTAAATTGTTTTCCTAATACTACTAAAGTGACACCATAACAATGTGTAGGTTTGCATGCAAATAAATTTCATTGAATAAAAAAATAAATAAATAAGAAAGTTAAAAACAAAAATAGAGAAGAAAATTAGAATTTCAAATTATTTTACAATATTAATAAGGAATAAACGCCCCTACATATTAACATTAATTAAACTATTACAGTACCTATCGCGAAGTAACAGCTACCACCAACAGTTTCAATGTTGTTTTCTATTTAATTGTTAACAATACAATGAAATTGCTTTCAAACAGGAAAAGTGGTTATTTGAGCTACTTGCTAGAGGTAAATATTCAGAAAAACAAGTGGTGTGTAGGTTAACTAACCTTAGCAACATTGTTATTCGGAAAATATTTTGCTTTTAAAATAGATATCAGTATCAACAATATTAAATTATTTAACCGGGATATTTAATTCTTGATTAAATTTTAGGTTGTGTAGCATGTGATTATTCCACTGGGGCAGCATATCTTCTTCTTTTATGTTTGTCTATTAAATTCTGTTTTTAGGGTTTTGTACTTCAAAAGGAAAACCCTTATTGGATCACTTTGTTGTCCGGTTGGCTGTCTGTCTGTCTGTCTGTCTACCCTCTAAGTCTGCGCAGTCAAAGATATGGCCATTTATGTCACAAGTTAATACCTCGGTGTGAGAGTACGACTCGCACTTGCCCAGTTTCTTTTTCTCTCAGTTCCAATCTAAAACAAACGAACAAGTAATATAGAAGAAATCGTTAAATCTTAAAGAAAACTGTACGCCTACCATGACGTCTTAAAGCAGTACTTAATCCACTGAGGGAAAGAGATGGTGCTAGACACCCTGTATAGCTCTGTCTCTTTCCCTCTGTGGAATAAGTTCTGCTTTAAGACGTCATGGTAGGGTAGCTGTTCTAAATAACAGCACCGTTCGCCAACATTCCTTTTAGCTCGATTCCGTGATCAATCTTTGCGTGCAGCCACAACTCTTCAATTTCACAATAATGGTGTAAACTCCCAACTTTTAGGGCGCCTCCACGAATAAAGTTCCGTTTTAAATTCCAACTTTGTACCCGATGAGGGGAATCAGTGCTTTGATGCGTTTTATGTGTTCCACGGAATCGTACGCCGTGCGTTTGAATATTTGGTGGGATTCGTGTTAAAGAAGTTTTTGAACTTCGAAATTCGAGGGAATTGATGTTTTTGAAACCTTATTCTTGTGCAAGGAGCAGATTACGAAGAAATATTTTAAGCAACTTTGCATTATTTAAGGTTTTCTCGAAGATATCAGAGATATGGCCACCTTTGTACGTAGCCATAGATAAAAGAGTATTGTAGTAGAAGTATTCTCTACCTATCTATTATTCTGTTGGCGTATTGCTTCAATCGGCGTTGCTTGAACATACTGATTGTTACGTCCTTAGGGGCATCCCCTCATCAATTAAGCCCTGATTGGTCTATTGTTGACCAATCGGCCACCCTCTTCTATTAGTGATCGCTTCACTCAAGTGAACAGCTTCTTAATCTTCAAGTTTGTCTGAAAACTTTTAAGGATATCCGTATGGTTTCCCGACACTATTTGTAATCCTAGCTGTCACGGTTAGATACGGGTAGTATCCGCAATGCTTGGTAAATTGGCAATATTTAAGGAGATTTCTTCATTCAAAATAAAGGGGGTTATGAAAGAGGCAGGAAAGCAGTAGAGCAAGAAGCAGGCCGTGATTGAAGCCATTTGAATTGGTGACTAAAAATGATATTTATTTATTTATTTAACGATTTATGTACATACACACTGAATACAGAAAAATAAAAGACAGGAACAGAAAACAGTATAGTTAGTCATACAAGGTGACTAACAAAAGGTATTTCAGAGGCAAGAAAACAAGGCAAATGTTGGCCTATAAGGACATACACTGACCTAATTGCTGATGTTTTTAATAAAGCTAGGTGAGAAGTACTCTTATCGGCGTACGAGGATGACGGGATGCGTGAACTAGTGGCGGTACTCATACACGCCTAAAAGTTTGGCTTGCTCTTATAACGTCCTACTCTTTGAGTCACGAGTTTCTGAAGTCTGCTTGCCTTAAAGGCTTGCTAGGTGTGTGGCGTTCTGTGACTTCAACCCATCCCTGTGGAAAAAATGCGGGAGTTTATGTATGTCTGTCATTTTTTTTAAGATATGCCAGCGTGTATAATAACTTGTAGAAGATAAACAAACAGATCAATATTCCTGTCTTCATATCTCCATCCGCACTCCCCTCTGTTTGCCGACAGGCGTCAGGCGTCTGTCAACACGTCTGCCCATCCCACTGTCGGAGGTGTGAATAATATATTCGCTACCGTCTGTCTGCCTGGTGTCCATTGATCCAAAATTCCAGACCGACTGGACTAATATGAATGTAACTGTATTTTAATTTAGAAGGATGTTTGGAATGATGTCACAATGATTGGTTTTGTTGGGAATGGGTCTTAGTGTATGTCTAGGCAGTTATGCGTTCTAGATCGTAGAACCCTACTTTTAAGTCTAAGGCTGATTTGTCATTCATAAACTCACGCCTTTTTCTAATGTTTCCATGTAATTTTTTCTATGATTTATTAAATTCTGTAAAATTTAATCACGATGGAAATACTTCAACGGGACTCGTTTTGTAAATGCTTTAATAACGTAAAGTATATCGTATATCATACAGATTCATTTCCAGTCATCTTCCTTTGAATCTAAATCCCCAAAATATTAAATTGGCGGAACTAAGATATTAGCTCTTTCACTAGGAATACGTGTAGAACGGAGATCGCAGTTAAGATATGCTGAAGCCAGACATGAAATGCCAATGAGGACCGACTGGCGCCGAATTTGCAAATAGGCTTTCGTATGTGTATGTTTTGAATAAATTCAGAGGTTGCTGAGGCTTACTTATATCCCGCTGTAGTAGGGAATATGGATCTGTGAGTTGGTTTATGTTCTAGTTTAAATACATCCAGTTGGGAGTTTGAATTCCATTAGTAAGCCACGTTTGCTTTAGATGGAATATATCTATACGCACGTTATTAGCGGTATCTTTAGTTCCAGATGAAGAAATGGAGATATCTTGTCTAGCTTCGTTTTGGAAAGCCCGGAATTAAGGATGAAATGTATCTCATGTGTGGTCATGCCACATATCACACACGATTCGAAACTCTACGATTCAAAACATTTGTCGTGCTCATAAATTAGCTGAAACCTCTGGATCAGCATGATTTGTTTGCTACCACATCTTCGTTCAGCATTCCACAGATAGTGTCTGAACAAGCACGTTCAAAGCAATCGTAAATCACGTCCAGTCGTAACCGCGCGTAACCATCGGTTATAATTTACTGCTTGGACGATATATGGTCCGTAATCTATAGGTATCTGGTGGAACCCAGCTGAAGTGTCGATATGGTGTTGTGTATTTTTGGCTTAACTACTGCGGAGTACAGTATCTTGAGAATGTTGTGCTGCTGAAGAAGGGTAGTGGAGCTCTACAAGTAATAAAATAAAACGACGAAATTACTTAGCTGTATGAAAGAAAACTCTTTATAAACTGATGACTTTTTAATGACTTTTATATCATTATTTCATGGGTCCAATATACAGGATCGCATGAGAATAGCGTTGTATAACAGTGAAAAGTTGGGTGAACTAGCATAAAAGAGAAACAGCCTTAATAAAAACAAACAGTCTATAACAATGATAAGTCTAAAATGAGACTAGAAAATCTTGAAAATTACAACAATAATCACTAAGGGATGTGGGTTGTGAACTTGTATTATTTCAGACCAAAAATACAGCTTTTTATCTTAAACCCACATTACTCAACGATAAATCATTGTTGATTCATACAATAAAATGTTGGTTCAATAATATTTTTGTGCTACTGAGTTACGAGTAGATAGCAAAAGCACACGTGTCGGATGATTCAATACGTTAGTTGTAATATAAACACATGTATTTATAACCTTTATAAATAATCAGATCACTATGAAGGTACAGCTATGTTTAGAAACTCCATGGTGGGCTATTTGCGGCCCTGACAATGTTATGGTGTTGGGTTTCCTTTTTGCCCTTAGCGTGATAGGTTCAAGTTCAAGTTGCGTAACTGTTAAGTCATACTTTCTAAGTTTTGAACTTTTGTTGGTAAAGTTTTTATTCAGACTAGGTAGCACAAGGTCACCGATAATACAAATATTCTTTAGGGAAATTCGATGGATGGTTTGCAAATTTCTCCTTGGCATTGTGGAGGTTGAGATCAACATTTCCCATCAGTGATTGTGTTTTGTTTAGCACCAACACGAACATCCTACTTAAACCGTTAAATCCCTTCCAGCTATTCACAGTCCAAGAATAGCGACCGAAGGGCAGACTACAATAAATTCCATTAGTTCACAAACAAAGTGTTTAACATTCCTGCCGTTAAGTTGCCAATCTCAATATAGTTGTACACTCAAATAGGCGACGGGCTCAGTAAATTAACTAATAAAACAGTTAAGTGGATGACGCCATACGGCCGTGTCGGCGCCTCGCAGACCTACCCTGGAGCGCTGAGATTTTTATATGAACGGAATGCTTCTATACATATTTGGTCCTCATCATCATCTTATTTGTCGAATTCCAGAGTTCCTCCGAGAGAACTAAATAGTGGATGCTGCCTCTCGTGTCGATTTTCGCATGAATTTGTTAATGCATTTTTCCTCTTCTTTCCTTTTGTGTTTTTAGAATGACATGGTATATTGTTGTTAGTATTTGTGCAAATAGATGTTTTTGGGTCATTTATCATAATCATCAAAGTAGTAAAGTGTTTGATTCAGGTTCATGACTTCATGTTTCCTTTTTGTCGCTCGCTCGTCTGTTATTAGCGTCCTGTTTTCTTCCCTTTGTTGCATTAAGATCATAATCGCCCACGATTGTAGCTCTAGTGAACAAATCAGATTGGTTATGTTGATGTTCTTATTTGTCTCAATCTTGTACTAGTTGAGCGCTCTGTTCCGTTGTTTTATTAAGTTGTGTGGAATTGAATAACTGCTTCACAATGAGTAGCCGATGATCAACTTGTATTATCATCTTTATACTTTTTTTTACGGATGGGAAATCATCAAATAACTTCCCTCGCTCAGGGCCGAGAGAGTGGAGTGTCAGGCTTTTACTGTCTAAAACCCTGTTCCGTATTTTGCCCTTTATGTTCCGGGGCCGCGGTATCTCTTTCGAACAATCCGCTATCCCGGCAGGCAGCCCTGCTGGTCCCTCTGCCATTGAGGCAGGCGTGGAACATTAACGTGACGTCGACACGGAACCATCTTTATCTTCACCCTTTTTTAGGCATCAGCTGCATGCCAATAGATGTACCCAATAAATCAATGAGTTCGATGACTTTCTCCATCTTTGGAACTGGCTCATACATTAGCCATGTTTGGCACTACCCGTCTATAGACATCATAAAGATAGATAGATAGATAGATAGATAGAATATTCTTTATTATGTACACCATACAAGTAACAAGAATAACACTAGACAAACTTATAAATAGGGTGACACAATGGGCGGTCTTATCGCTAAAAGCGATCTTTTCAAGACAACCTTTGGATGGATATAAAAAGAGGAGAAACAGTACTGTAGGTAGTCTGTGGCGTAACATTTTTACAAAATTAATTTTAAACATTTTTTAAATTTACAAAAATAAATACTTATATATAAATACATATATTATACATATAAAATAACAATCATGAAGAGCAAAGAAATATTTAATATTGTTGTTTATGGAGAGAGGTAGTGCTTTTTGACCAGAATTTTAAAAGTGGACAGGGTTTGAGCGCTCCTTACAGACATGGGCAGGGCATAAACTGTATGATCAACTGCCATGTTGACTCTCACACAAATATTTACCGAATAAACTCCGAAATATGACATAATATTTACAAGTAAGTTGTGTACGAAATATCTTAGCTTGTCATAGCAAGTTACAATGAATATTCACGCGTTTTGCAAAGTAGGTCTACGCAGTTGTTCTTAAGGTCATCGCCCTCGGCGTCTGGTTTTGGTACTTAACCAAGTACTGTTTTACTACAAGAGGAAGTTGTAATCTTGTAATACATTACGGCTGTTCATCTATCGAGAGACGAGAGTAGGTTTTGCTCTAAATAAAGATTTAAATTACATTGTCCCAGTTTAGAGCACTTTTATTGTTCGCTATATACACTAGGTCGTCAAGATACTGACGGCATCTCCACATGTGCTACTGCCAGTGTAATAGTTACGAATATTTGATTGGATAGATTAAGAAAAGAGCACTATTAAAAGATTTCAACTATAAAACCACGTACTGTGCCATTTGTATCAGATTCTAATAGTATGCCATAAAACACATTTCCGTTCGTATTACAATCTTCAGAAACAACCATATCTAAATTAAAATCAGCATCCTTTCCCATCGATTAGATTAATGTCCCAATCTCTGCTCAACCACTTCATTCCAAAGTTCACCCAGCTTCGCAATACACTAACTTCATGTAACTCCATTACTCAGTTCAAATAGAGTTTCTGAAGCCCAGACTGCCAGTTACCCGCATTATTGTCACTTTAATTAGCTGAAGCGCCGTCTAGTCTAACTAAATCTATCTAGGAAGGGTAATGGGATCGCTGGTTAGTTCCAACGCGATCTAGATTGGAAGCTGTGGCTTTTATTGTTCATTAGAGGGTCTATTTAGAACGTTTTCTGTTTATTACGGCTTGCTTTTGTTTGGTGTTAACTAGTAGTGCTTCGGGAAATGTTTTTGTTAAGTTTTGTCTTCGGGATTAGAATTTTAACACTATGTGTTTTTCATTTACTGTATTTTACATTATCTAGATCATATTTATTCAAGTTATTGTTTAACTTGCTTCTACATTTTGGATGAATGATACTTCTACACCTAAACTTTACTCACTGCTATAGGCTTGAATATGTCTGCTTTAAGATAGTAGTCACTTAAACTAATTCACTTCTTTTAACGTTTTTGAGTTTCTTGTTAAAAATCAAATTAATTCTGCGTTTTTATCAGTAATTACTACGTGTCTCTTATCTCATTGGGCTCGAGTTGTAGACTCCCTAAACATAGCACTTATCTATCTGCAGAATTTAATAATAATGTCTACTATCAAACTATTATGTCACATTACCTTCGGCTCCTCAGCAATTGACCTTAGCTGCGAATATATTATGCTAATACAAAGCGCCACTGACTCATTTCGTAGGGCCGCTTGAAGTTTCTATTGTGCTGAATTAGCATCAGTTGCCATGATGTCACTTCGTTGTGGACGGTCAGACTGGCATTGATTTATTTTAAGTGCTGAGCTTATGGCCTGTGTCATTATGTTAAGATGACGGTCATTGCTAAAGGTGTACGTAACTTATAGAGGGTTTATTATTGGTGAAGAAAGTAATTGGAGATTCAACTGGGGCCATGCAATGTTTCCGCAATTTTTATTTGTGAGAATTATAGGTTGTTTTTGCCTATTATTATGGTTTGCAGATCATTTCATCAACAAAGTCGTCTTTTACTGCATATATATCTATATCTCCTCCAAGGTCTAGTCGATATGAATTTGGACTCATTTAACACCAATTTTGTTTTTGGTCCTTGTCTTGCTTATCTTATATGTACCATGCTATTGACTTATGCAAACTACAGATTAATAAACATGACCCTCTATTTACCCTTGCAAATTAATTATATTAGCAATTTAAACGGTTTTTCTTATCTCCCAGCCCGTTTCTCCTTACAAAGTCATTGTAAATTTGAGCAGGATTTACACTAAACTCGACTTGCCAAGCAATATGGCGGAGGTCTAATGGGCAAGACTTGAGTCTGTTATCTTGAGTGATATAAAAATGGACGATTTAACGATCCAAAGACACTTTGTGAAACATACTTAAGTATCGAGAACATTTATTGCTTAGTATTATACTTCTCATATTTAAAACTCCTAGTCAAAATCATCCTTTATTTGCGGATGTGAAATCATCAAATAGCTTCCCTGGGAGGAGCGGGGGGGGAGTGTCGGGCTTGTACTGACTAAAACCTACCCATGTTTCTATTACCCTTTATGTTCCGGGGCTGCGGTATCTCTTTCGAACGACCCGCAACTCCGGGTCGAAAACATCATCCGCTACTGACTCATGAATGCTCGTCCTACAAACTTTCACAATACCATCGAAAAATATTTCCAAATCAAATTATAAAGCTCGAAGTAAAAGTTAAAAGCAACCCAAGAGCACAGTTACTCGTTGTCGCTTAATTAGCAAGAGAACTGTACGGACTTTGATTTTTTGCTTAATTAGCAAGAGAACTGTACGGAAGCTTGTTTGGATAACTATTAGTAAGTTTATGTTGTCCTAAAACATGCTTTAATGGAAGGCCTAGTGTCAAAATCAACGTATTAGGATCAGAAATTCGTGTCGAATCCTACTAACATTATAACTGCGAATGTTTGTGAGGATGGATGGATGTATGGATGTTTGTTACTCTTTCACGTCAAAACACCTGAACGGATCTTGATGAAATTTGGCTCAGAGGTAGATTATAGTCTGGAATAGCACATAGGATAGGACTTTTTTTTCGATATCACGCGGGTGAAGCCGTGGGTGCCAGCTAATGTTTTATAAAACATCATCAGCTTCTAGCCCTTGTCCCATTTTATTTTTAATGTGGGCAACACGTTTCTTTTTCTGCTATCCTCCCAGTCAACCGTTACGCTATCATTAACTCAATTTATATTCTTTCTTTCCGAATATGGCAATATTTTACGACATATAATGGCCTGTGGCAGCTCAGGACTCTCTTTCCTCAATCGAACATCACTTTTACATCTAAAGGATTCACTTGTATTCTTAGAATAGAAATACTACGAATTCAGTGCTGCCAAGTAGTGAATCAAATACATCGTAAATACTAGTATGAAACATCGCTGATTACTCTATAAATCGATACTGTACAATAAACTTATCGATATCTAAACAGCTTGAATATACGAAATAAGGAGTGTTATGCTCTTAGGTTTTGAATACTTAGTCAAAAAGTGAATATACATATTGCACCGTAAAGTTTGAATGCGTGTCTGATAAAATCAAACTTATTATAAAACTATTAAAATAATTTTCTGGGCTCATACCAAGTTTTGTAAATCATCCACCTAATTTTCTAAAAAAATGTCTTGAGGTTAGCCATATCTAGGGCATTAGAACCACATACATATCGGTTAAGTCTCTGGTTCTAATGCCCCAGATATGTCTTCCTGCAAAACCGAAGAAGTTCGTAGTCCGTATGCTCCCAGCCTTACTGAGTCACGTTTGGCTGTCTGCCAGCGTATGCCATATTCCGACAAAATGTCTATTAAGCGTGTATCCGAGACATTAAACAAATTACAGGGTTCTGGCTGTTAAGCCGCCGAAATTTCTGCGAATAAAGAGATTTAGACGTAAAACCAGTTCGGCCATTTTATGAACGGCACCACAGTTTCATGGTTGTAAATGCAACTTAGGACTTTTGTTATTAGTAAGTCGTAAGAGTTCGGGAGGAAACGGTAATTTTGTTAGGTAAGTATTGACGTGCTAAATAGAGCGAGAGATTTCTTCGAACTTATCTTTGTGAAACGGAACTGCTTTCCATGTCTTTTGATCTCGATCAATTTCGTTGAAATGTAGGAATGCAACATAATATGTTATGCTTTTTTCATGACTTGCCTTTATAATTTCAAATTCCTCTACTTCCTGCTGCCATTTCTCGATAACAAGGTAGTGGGGTGGCGCGGGTGGCTAAATTCAATTGTAAGAATTACGGGAGCAGACGCTTAGTTTTGACAGCAGGGGTTCTGCAAAGGAAAAAAAAAACAATATTGTGAAAGGGCAGAGGAGATTCTGTTTTGTTAGTGAAGTTATGCTCTCATTTTATCTTTAAAGAGTTTCTTCTTTCGTATCCAGATAGAATACATTTGATATTTTGATTAGCAAGTGACCAAGGTAGATTAAAAGACCTGGAAGATTTTCACAAGCGTCATATTAATACCATTTTATTTCTTATTCAACACTAGTACCCCGAAAACAAAAATTACAATGACAAACATGACTATATCTATATATATATATAAAAGAAAGTCGTGTTAGTTACTCCACTTATAACTCAAGAACGGCTGAACCGATTTAGCTGAAAATTGGTGAGGAGGTAGCTTAGAGCCAGGAGACGGACATAGGATACTATTTATTAGGGTAGGTAGGGTAGGTAGGGTAGGTAGGGTAGGTAGGGTAGGTAGGGTAGGTAGGGTAGGTAGGGTAGGTAGGGTAGGTAGGGTAGGTAGGGTAGGTAGGGTAGGTAGGGTAGGTAGGGTAGGTAGGGTAGGTAGGGTAGGTAGGGTAGGTAGGGTAGGTAGGGTAGGTAGGGTAGGTAGGGTAGGTAGGGTAGGTAGGGTAGGTAGGGTAGGTAGGGTAGGTAGGGTAGGTAGGGTAGGTAGGGTAGGTAGGGTAGGTAGGGTAGGTAGGGTAGGTAGGGTAGGTAGGGTAGGTAGGGTAGGTAGGGTAGGTAGGGTAGGTAGGGTAGGTAGGGTAGGTAGGGTAGGTAGGGTAGGTAGGGTAGGTAGGGTAGGTAGGGTAGGTAGGGTAGGTAGGGTAGGTAGGGTAGGTAGGGTAGGTAGGGTAGGTAGGGTAGGTAGGGTAGGTAGGGTAGGTAGGGTAGGTAGGGTAGGTAGGGTAGGTAGGGTAGGTAGGGTAGGTAGGGTAGGTAGGGTAGGTAGGGTAGGTAGGGTAGGTAGGGTAGGTAGGGTAGGTAGGGTAGGTAGGGTAGGTAGGGTAGGTAGGGTAGGTAGGGTAGGTAGGGTAGGTAGGGTAGGTAGGGTAGGTAGGGTAGGTAGGGTAGGTAGGGTAGGTCGGGTAGGTAGAAAGGTAAAAAATTGCATTGCAACGCATTGCGGGCACAGCTAGTAATAATATAATAATGATTTATTCACAAAAAAAGTTGTACATTATTTCACAAATGATGTGCTTAGTCTACAGATAATTGTTAATTGTACCACAAAAGTATTAGCATTTGGGGCCGAACTAGGCATAGCCTGTATTTCAGCCCTCAACGCCGATTCCCCTGAGTTCACATTTAGTATTTAAGCTATGTATTTTGGTAAATCCTTATTTAAAATGTACATGTCTAATTTTAAAAAAGATGAAATAAAAAATGTAATAAGAAAAAAAAAAATATAAAGAATTAAGAGATAATTTACAAGTTATATAACATAACTTGGTAAGTGTGTGTCAGTCCTCTCTTTGTGTGAAATGGGGATGTGCATGAGTGAGTGTGAGAGGGTGTTTAAGATTGTGGTATATTGGGACTTTTGTATAAGTTTAAACATTAGATAACTGTATAACAGAGAACTAGTTATTAAGTAGGGACCTGAAGTAATTTTTCTGTCTCTTCGTATGTGAGCTTTTGAAGGTATTCAGTTACTTTAATTTTGCAAGATTTTTGTGTTAACGGGTATATGTTCAGAATTTTATTTATCTTGTTGTAGATGTAGGGGCCAATAAACGGAGCAAATCGGGTGCTGAATTTCGTTTTGGCCGCGATCGATTGCGGGCAAACGAAATGTTTTGTGCGTCTATTTAATTTAAGCGGGTCGTAGTTCAATTTCCTGTGTTGGGTCAATACTAGATTTAGAAGATAGAGCTGCCTTACGGTTAGGACTCCACAATATTCGTAAAGCAGCGAGGTGCTAAACAGACGTGGTTTGAATAAGCAAACCTTCAATATAGCTCGCTGAGCAACTTCGACGGATTTAATGGTAGTTTTAGCGGAACCACCCCAGGCCGTTATGCAGTAACTTATGAGGGACTGACAGAGTGCAAAATATATCCGCTTCAGTACAGTGGGTTCGGCGACATGTCGGAGAGTCTTAAAGATATAAATCAATTTTCTGATTCTACCACAGAGAGATTTAGTGTGTTCTTTAAAGTTGAGTTTGTTGTCTATTGTAATGCCAAGGTATTTTATTGTTTTAACATGTTCTAATTTAGAACAGGAACAGTTTACTTTAGATGCACACTCGTGTGGTACAATGTTATGACGATCGTGATTGGAACCTGTGCCGGACCGTATACTGAAACAGATATACTTGGTTTTATCCAAATTTAAAGTAAGAACATTATGCTCGAGCCATTTCCTCACAGAGTCGAAACCACACTGAGCAGCCTCAAAGACCTCTTCCCATGTATTGGCAGAGAACATAAGAGCAGTGTCATCCGCGAATGAGATTATTTTGCCATGGGGAAGCTTGAGGCTCGTGAGGTCGTTTATATAAACGAGAAATAAGGTTGGTCCCAGGATACTGCCCTGCGGAACCCCGTGTGTAACTGGAAGGTCTCCACTAATGTGATTACCAATCCGAACACTCTGGAGTCGCCCGGACAAATAGCTCTTGAAAAGTTCCAGTTGAGTGCCTCTGATTCCAAGTGCCTCCAGCTTTTTGAGTAAGATTGGGACAGAAATTGTATCAAAAGCCTTGGCAAGGTCTAGAAAAACTGTAAGGCATTTCTTTTTTTTGTCGAGACTGTTGCTGATACTATCTATGAGAGCATTAACAGCCTGTTCCGTTGATTTGCCTTCACGAAAACCGTATTGGTTAGTAGAAAGCAAGTGTTTAGTTTCCAGATACCTCACAAGTCTTGTATTAATTAGTCTTTCCAGAATTTTAGACAGTGCTGGGAGAATTGAAATTGGCCTGTAATTTATGATACAACCTCTGTCCCCACTTTTGTGAATTGGGATTACCACAGATTTTTTTAAGGTTTCGGGAAAAACACCACTTTGAAGGCAAGAGTTAAATATGGAGGTGAGCGGAGGAACCAAAAACTTTTTATATGTTTTAAGAAAAGAGCTGCTTATTTTGTCATGGCCAGTAGCACAGTCAGTTTTTAAGTTAACAATGAGACGTTCAACCTCTTCCTCACTTGTAGTTTCTAAAACAAATGAAGTTAACTGTGTAATAGGTGGAAGGCTGCGACTCGAAGTAGTGCTCAATTTTTCCGTTTTCTTTTGCCCGATCTTGTCAGCCAGTGACTTGCCCACATTAACGAAGTAACTGTTTATATCGTTTAGTGATGATTGAGGAGATTTTGAGACCGACAGTAGTTCATTTGGGTGATTGGTATTTTTGGAAGTATTTGTTATATCTTTTATTACTTTCCATAATTTTTTGTTATCGTTATGCGCGGCCTGCATCAAGTTTTTCTCATAGGCTCTTTTTACTTTTTTTAAAAGGTTATTGCAAAAATTTCTATAGCGTGAGTAGGTTGTTTTTAGGGTGTAGTTGATCTCTATGTTTCATGCAGCGCAGAAGGCCTTGTGTAATCCACGGCTTTATAATTTTTTTACGTCTTGATAGAGTTATTTCTTTGGTGTTGTTTGCTATGGCTTTTTTAATACTTTCAGTGAGATAATTTAGAGAATAGTTGGGGTTTGGAGAATCATAAATGGGTGTTAAGTCAATTTTAAAGATATCATGTTCCAAGCTTTCAGTGTTGATTTTTTTAATGGATGTTAGAGAAAATTGAGTAGTCTTCTTGAAGTTTAGGTTAAGCAAGACGGGGTAGTGGTCAGTCAAAGATGAGTTAGGAACGACGGTCATTGCTGAGCTGTTTGTTTTAAGAAGGGCGTGGTCAATGCATGTGTCACTTTCGCTACGTGTTATGAGAGTATGGGCGGGAAGAAGGCCATGGGATGCAGCAAGGGTTAGATACCGTTCGCCATTTACTTCTAATTTATTATGGTTGATTGCAATATTGATATCTCCCATGACAATAATATTCTCAAAATTGGAATAATTTGTGAGAACTTCATTTAGAGATTGTAAGAATGGATCTAGATTATGAAAGGAAGGTGAGCGATACATAGCAATGATTGCCGTGCGGTTATCTAAAGTGGCTACCAGACAATTACATTCTTCAAATTTTGGTTCTTTAACTGTTAGCCGAAGGTTTTTTTTATAGTACATAACCACACCATCATTTTGTTTATGATTATTTTTTGTTGCCTCAAAACAATAGCCACTCAATTTAGGAATTACTGGTGTACATGAAAGCCAGCATTCAGTAAGAATAATTATGTCACATTCTAATTTTAGTCTAGTAAGTAATGCCTCTAGTCCTGGCATATTACAGTTTATGCTGCGTATGTTTTGCGTTATAACTAAAAGGTGATCTGATGATGGGGTGATAATTTTTTGACATTCGTCCACATCAGAGGATTGCGATTGTGAAACAATCACCCTATCTATGTCCTCTGACAATTCGTTAATGTTACCGAATTTGATTGATTATGATAATTTCCATATAATATATTGTCATTACCATATAAGGTAACAGTTTTAGGGTATGGTGGTTACTAAATGATAATATAATGTAAAATGTGTGTGCGTCGAACAGTCCGTAGACCGTGCGAACAGATAACAGAAACAAAGCTGCACACTTCTCCAAACGCCTATAACAGTGACAGGGCTTAGTATATTTTTTTGTGTGGAATGTTGCTATTTTTATTTGAAAGGCAACGGTATGATACTTCACTAATTTGGTTTTTGTTGAAAAATTATATATTTCAGTGTATTTATAGATTTGTCCGCAATATAAAACTATAGGAGAGAGAATGGTGTAGAGTGTGGGTGTGTAATACAAAATCAAAATATAACAATGAACATGAAATAGAAAAAGAAACATATATATAATAAAAATATCCCTAGGCTTAACTATTATTAGTCATTCCGAGTTTCTTAGCTTATCTAAGTCTACCTCATTTGTTATGCGTATCTGCGAAGCGTCTACGTTTTTTTTAAGGTACACTATACCATTTGAGGTCCAGCAGAAAACGTATCCATAAGTCTTCTTAAATATTCTTGCTTGGTAGTACAACTTTTGTGCCTTTTGTGTTAATGTTTCCGAAATATAAATTGGTTTTAGTGGGTAGTCAGGGTTTATGCAAGTTGTGTTCAGCTTATTTCCTTTAGATTTTGACTTGTTGAAGCATTTTACCGCACGCAGGACACTGTCTTTCGTTAGGATGGAGGTAAATTCAACAATAACAGGATTTGAGCCATCTTTTGCAGGAATTCTATATATATCCCTAATTGTTGAGGAATCAATAATGAGGTCTAGTGTTTTACCAATTTTAGTGACGTCGTTGCATAAGTTGTCTTTCGTTTCTCCGTGGATTTTTGGCAAGTTTCGGATTTCAATTCCAGTTCCACGTAATTTACGCTCCTGTGATTCCAATCTTTCTTCCAGAAGTTTAATGGTTTTTTTATCTACCAGTCTTTCTGACTCCAGAAAAGATACTTTTACCAAAAAGTCGTCATATTTTTTTGACATTAACTCAACGCTATTTCGTAGTTCGATATTTTGGGCATTTACTTCTTTGATTGTGTTGCTTAATTCCTGGAAACGTGATTCCTGTTCCTTAGAGAATGTGTCAAACATTTCCTTGATTATTGAATAAAAGTCGCAGTCCTCCTTATCGAACTTACGTTTCTTGCGCTCTGTAATATTTGCAGCTAATGTACGAAGATCAGACACTGATTGGGAGTGCTGCAGATCACTGGTTGATGGTGTCAATTTAATGGTCGTCGGTTTAGGTTTGGTTGTATTAATCGGTGCTGCGGCCGTCGGAGAAGATAATGCGGGAGGTGATCGGCTTTGAATCATATCGAAGTCGCTGCGTAGGTACTTATACAGATAGTAACAATAATACACGAATAATACACGTCGTCTGCTCGTGTTCGAGATCCGAGTGAAAGGAAAAGTTCGATATGACAAAAAGTGCTACTTGTATGAAACTTGGATTTGAACTTACGACACGCAGCGCACTTTTACTTAAAGGCGAGCACAAGTGCCTCTAGACCACGCTAACTTAGAATAAACTGTTGAAATTGGCGATTAGTTGATAGTGTTCTAAGGTACGTGCCGTGACCTGTTTATTGATCTTCAAGGTCAAGCACCACGACACATCACACTTTTAACGTTCACTTTGAGTTGATTTAAATTGTTTTCGTTGATAACTTGAGTAATTGTTTATGCACTCTTATAGTTTTTTCACTGTTTTATACGTCGGCACTTTGTTCACGTAGTTATTAGATGGTTTTACTGTTTATTGTGTTTTTTTTTTTTTTTTTTGACTATCCTTGACTATCCTTATGCGTAGCGTGTAATTTCACAGGATGACATCATATTACTTCAATCATTCAAATACCATTCGTCAGTCATTCTGGTCAATCTTTTTACACGTATAGTTAAAAAAAATGCCGTCGACTCAAAGAAGCAGATCCGAAAACTAGCCTAACATATTGTCTGAAGACAATCAGTAATTCTGCCGCAATAAAGTATACTACTTTAACTTGACAATATGTAATTGTGCTCGTCGCGACGGCAAAGCAATCAAACGGCTTCGCAAGTAGATAATCGTCATTCAAACGGACTCGCTTTAATTGTATAATAACACGCTGTACTAGTAATGGACATTGTATTGGAAAATGCGATGTATTTATATGGTAGGATGTAGAAAAACAGTACACAAATATTCAACGAGCTTGAATTATAGCGGTTTTTATATACTTAAAGGTATTCAAAATATAGTCCTCCAAGCTATGCCAAGGCATTAGCTCCTGCTTTTTGCGCCCAGTCTCTCACACCTGGTAAAACTACCGTTAATAGTAGAGCTCTAACGAGTATGAATGTGGATGGGTATAACAATAGAGGAAGACTTGATATGGCAAGAAAGGAGGTTTTTGAAATGACGAGTAATGGAGGTCTAACGGAACAACATTCATAAATTCATGCTACTGCCAATGTGGGAACGCAGAAACCACAAATCGCCACCTGCCACACTCCTTTGCTTCATCCATGTCTATTCAATATAAATAGCAACAACTGACAACACGGTTGGCGCAGTGGCTGAGCGATCGACTGCTGCGCTGCATGTCGCGGGTTCGATCCCCGCACGGAACAAATATTTGTATGGCCTACAGATTGTTCTTCCGGGTCTGGCTGTTTGTGTATGTGAGTTTAAATGTTTGTAAACGCACCTACGATACAGGAGAAATTCCTAGTGCGAAGCAACGTTTAAAAAAAAACTGTTAGTCTGCAAACACTGAAATATAGACATAATTATGCATAGTTGTTTGTGTCTACCAAATGCCATTAACAGACGTAGTTACTATTGAAGGGATGGCTGTAATGCCTTCAAGTTAGCCGACTGACGCAGAGTTAGATAATTTGGTTATCGCACGAGATTGGCTTTCTGCTCGATTTATGGCAATAGTTTCATCTCCATTAGGGCTTAATCATCCGAGAATAATTGACTTTATTGACATAACATTTACGTCTGGTATAGAATTATATTATTGAATGTGGCATAAATCATCTAAATATGAACTACAAAAATTAAGATCAAAGGCTTTCATTTGGTAACCGCAGTTACCATGTGCCAAATTGTGGAAAATATAAAAATCGTCGAACACAGGTATAGTATGTACAGGTTATACAACATTATTTTTAGTATATGCGAAACCTGAATATAGTTTGTTCAGAATAAGTAACTGAATCGATTCCAATAGTTTTTACACCATGTTATATTTTGTCCCAAAAATATTAATAATAGGTTACGAGTTGGACACTTAGTAGGTATACGAAATCATACGGCGCGCAACAAGGTCACGGCAGGTCAAAGCGTGCGGTGCCGTTTGTCCCGCGCGGTGACACTGGTTTTGTACGGACAACCAGGTAAAATAACAAGCTTATAACTTTCTGATTTTTCATGATAAAGTTCTGAAATTTTGTACATAGATTCTTCACATAAAAAGACTAGACACGTGTTTCGGGTTTCGCATAAAGTAAAATTAATGTTGTATAATTGAGGTAAATAAATCTATCCAGCACACCTAACACCACATAATAGTAAGTTCGTTAACAATGGATTCCCACGCTGTGCGCAGTCGATCCATGCCATTGTATCGTACGGGTTGTCTTGTGTAATCTACGTATATATGCTACTGAGGTCGACAATGATTCCACTTGTCTTAGTCATCGTATTGGTTTTAAGCTTGAAATTTCACGTAAGGATTTTAGAAAAGCAGCTTCGCACACCATCCTGCTGCCCTTTCATCGTTCTGTTACTTGACTAGGTTTGAGTTACATCTTTCTACTTTTTGGTTGAGGGACGGTTCAGGGACTTCCTTCGTCTAAGACGCACAGGAAAGCCACTGCCAGAATGCCACTTTTATTTGACCCGTTATTTTAGTAGTAAGTAGTGATGGGGTACTTCGATTTTACTAGCCAAGTTCCTGCTTCATGGGGCGTTATATTCATAGCCACGACCACACACCAGATACAGTTTAATGCATCGCTATTAACTGTTTGATCGGTTTTCCTCGTTCATGCGGCCATTACAATGTTTATTAGCTCAGTTCCTATATAAACTCCATTAAGCAAGTTTAGTTGTTTTCGTTGCGAAGAGGAACTAGATAACTGCAGACATTGCTCGAAATGCATTCACTGGTTTGGTGCATTAAAATAGACTCGGCGTGTAGCGATACTTGTGCATGTAAATTTCGCTAAAACACACAGGATTTCTTTGCAGCTTATTCCACCATTAACCCTCCATTAAGCGTTAATTGAGCATTTAACTAGGGTTTCAGAGAATCTTGTATAGGTCTCATAGTGAACAATCACATTTGTTTGTGACTCAGATGTGTTTTTGTTTAAATATTCGTGTACAAATGTTCATTAGTTATGTTGTTGTTAATAAAGCGAATGATAGTTGTAATTGTGTGGGCATCTTCAGTGCCAATGAAGTGACCTCTCTGTTAATGGGCCACGGTTTGAGTCACCGCTACTAAATGTTCTTGTTGTTGTTTATATTTCGAAAACAGTTTTAGTAGTCTTGTTCCTTTCAGCTAAATTAAGTATTGATCTAGGACAGCTTAAAATCAGTACAAGGGGTCATATCGGTGAAAAATATCGTAGTTAATAGTAACCAATCGTTATAAGCGTTTGTAGCAAATCATGTGTCTGTGACCCAATAAGTTTTAATATCTTTTCCTGATGAAAGTTCACCTAAACGGTATAATTTAGTTACCTTAACCTACTTATTCCGTCCCATCTCGTAAAAACAAAACCATAAACCTCAATTACCCTAGCCAATAAAATATTCTCCGATAAAACTGCCTAATAAAACCATTTCCTCTTTCCAGGGTCTGAAGGTCGGTCGGCACGATGCCGGAGGGAGTGGCCAAAGAGGGCGATGCAAAGGGCAAGGCCAAAGAGGCCTCCCCGCGGCGTCGCCCAGCTGGCAATGTCGCCAGGGTGCGAGTGGAGCTGCTGGATGGCTCCATCATGGAGCTGGATGTTGATGTAAGTACAAAGAAAGCGAGGCTAAGGAGATCTTCTCGCGGCGTCATTTGTTAGGCACCTTCATCAGGGTGCGAGTGGTGCTGCTCTATGATTCCAACATGCCGCTAGATGTTAATGTACGTAAGTGGAGCTTTACGCAGCGACTGTATTTCGTATTCGACGTGAACTGGTTAGAAAGATGTGTAGGACGACTATAAGTCTGGTCATTGCCACTCTGGCCCTGATAACAAGATCAGGGCCAGCTTGGATACAACTCGCCGGAAAATCGTTTACAGCCAAAATTTTCTTCCTAGTCGAAGGTCATTCACTTCACAAGAATGTTTCAGAAAGTTGTGAGAACTACCATACGGTTCTAGTCGATCGATCAGAACTAATCAAAACTATTGATCAGATAATTAAACAACGTTGTTGTACCTAATATGTATTAACTTATAGTATAAGTCTAATACCATAATAGTCCATAGAAACCTTACTTTAATTCTAAACCAATCACTCTTGAAACTATATTTCAAAGTAGTTTGATGACCGCAGTCAACAGGCAGGTCGTACTGAGATTTGGCAGTACAATGCTCTGCGGTCCGATGTTGCTTTAAGAAGTTTTCGAGTTTTCTGTAAAGTTGGCTCGTAGAAAATGTTCAGGCATGAAGTCTACTTCCGTACACTATACTTTTTTCCATATGCATAAAGATTTAATAAGCGAATCAACAAGTAAAGGCTCCTCTTTAACATTCATTCAATTTCCACCTTGCAGAGAAAGATCCGGGGTCAGGAGCTGCTGGGCAAAGTGTGTGACAAGCTAAACCTGGTGGAGAAGGATTACTTCGGGCTGCTGTACGAGGACCGTGGCGACCCGCGCGTCTGGGTCGATCTCGAGAAGAGGCTTTCCAAGATGCTCAAATGTAAGTTTGTGTGATTTTATAAAACTTATTTTTAAAAAACTCGCACCGTGTTTTTTTGGTATGAGGAAATAATCATGGCTACCTTCCGTACGTAGGTGTGAGTGGGTTACCTTCAACCTCTAACAGACTATAACTTCACTGTCTCTATTACTAATATAATGGGTGCCCGGGACTCGTCTTATTCGCTTTTTTACCCATGGAGAAGGTCGTACCTTGACATTGTCACCATATATGGATGAATCGACGTTCCACTATTGGTTTACGTTCATCCTTCTGCCAAAAGCGTTTCTGGACCTATATTATGTTAAATGTTGCTACAACGATCGTTCTTGTACCTTCAGCATTTGGTGAATTCCTGTGATACCATTTCTTCGGTTTAATTTTGTAGGCGTCTACAGCCAAATGACACAAATTCTACTTGGGCTGTTATTATTATTATAATTTGTTGTGTTCTACAGTGTATTATAAAATCTCTTTACATATTTGATTGCAGACGAGCCATGGTCGGTGCGGTTCTCAGTGAAGTTCTACCCGCCGGAACCTGCGCAGCTGCAGGAGGAGCTGACGCGATACCAACTAGTGCTGGCTGTCAGGAAAGACCTGCTTGAAGGTAAGAATTTATTTTTGGGATATCGCTCAATTCAACTGGTACTCTCTGGTACTGGTGGTGGTGGTGATCTTGGGGGTTTGCCTTATTAGTCGAGTGGTCGCAAACATGACTGCTGAGGGTTTGGCTTTGATTTTCGGGTTGGGCAAAGTGTTATTGGGTTTTTCCATCAGAATTTTCTCAGCAGAAGCCACGGTGTACCCGATTAATAGCAGTAGGTTCGCTTACATGGGATTTTCACATAACTGGCGAAATCTGCCACCTCTGCCTAACCCTTCGAGCATTACAAGCGCGATGTTATGATATGTATGAACTGATGCTTGCTGTCAAGGGACTACTTAAATTTGTCATTGGCTGTTCTTCTTAATGTATTGATAGCTTGAGATTGAAATTCGGGGTCAAGTTTGGCATTTTTAGAAGCGTCCATCATTTTAGTAAATTATTTTCATTGGCAGTTGATAATGAACAAATGTTTTTATCACAACGTCTATACTTAAAGGCACACTTCTTTACTAGATCATTCTTGAAAAATTTGTCAGCATTGGTTATTTTTTTCTTTCTTTGTCGTTCCCTCAATGCTGAGGATTGCAAGTTTGATGTTTGTCAGTATTCATATTGTGATGTTTGTTGATCAGGCCGTCTCCCCTGCTCGGCGGTGACGCACGCGCTGCTGGCCAGCTACCTGCTGCAGTCGGAGCTGGGCGACTTCGAGCCCACGGAGGCGGGCGCCGCGCTGTGCCGGCAGCTCAAGCTGGTGCCGGCCGCCGCCGCCACGCCCGACCTCGAGGAGAAGGTGCTGGAGCTGCACAAGACGCATCGGTACGAACACTCAGAACCGGCCTATACACGCCTTCAAAGAGTCAAAACTAGAATTCCCACAAACGCGGTATTTATGGTCATGACAAAAGCTTTTGATCTTGTTGATCATAATATACTGGTACAGAATCAAAATGCCAATGCAATAATTGGCAATTCAACTTTATTTAAACAATAGAACGCAGTGTACAAAAATGAGGTTTTCTAAACTTATAATATACTTAAGGAAAATGAAAAAATCACTTAAGGCCTACCACAAGGTAGCGTATTGGGCCCACTGTTGTTTTTAGTTAAAATGATGTCAGCACAATAACTATAAAACGTAAAAAGAAAATCAAAGACGCATCATAACAATAAATTTATTACTTTGTAGATAATAAAGTAAAATTAAACAAATAAATTGTAGTTCTGACAAAAGGTTAGCGATAAGAATTTACTATTGACTTTAAACTAACTTGAAAAAAAGAACTACTGCTTTCATTCATATAACAGCATTAAGTAGATTTAACAAAATAGCTTGGCCTTTCTCTCAATATTCAATACAATTAATTTCACTTACAGAGGTCAAACACCAGCAGAAGCCGAACTGAACTATTTGGAGAACGCCAAGAAGCTGGCGATGTACGGCGTCGACTTACACCCCGCTAAGGACTCGGAGAATGTGGATATTACGCTCGGCGTGTGCTCGTCCGGGCTGCTCGTGCATCGAGAAAAGTAAGCCATTGTGTGCTTATTAAGAATTAATCCCGCTATGTCGATTTCCCTTACGCTAACTTTTTCTAAGTTTTCATAACATCATTATTTCAGTCACTGAGTACACTTACTCACCTAAAGACGAAATACAGTTGTGCTAATTAATTTATTTCATCCGGTGATAACGTCTTTTTAACACCGTGCTATTTTACCCACCAAAAGTACTAGGCTAGCATAAATTCAAATAGAAAAACGTGTGTCAGGAAATGTCGTCACTTGGCAATGAAAAGCAAATGCTTTATTTGTTAATTAATCATGCTGTTACTCATAGCCGTTATTAAAATGTAGAATAGATATTTAGAATTAAGAAAATTAATATGAGTCATATTACCTCCGAAAGTGCAGCAACTTTCATTTTTCTCTATTAGTCTTTATATCAGTAGTCGCCCCTCTTTTTCACCATTATCATCTTTCAGACAGTCCAACTATGGTTTATTTGTTCTTTCTCCGCTCTTATAGCATTCGCCATCAACGGCATTTTCTTCTTTCTGACCTATCAAATGGTCGTACCGCAACAAATTTTAAACTTTCTCCCATTCTATTTGAGGTCGGCGCGACACTTTTTCTTTTTCCATTCTGCCCTGTCAGCTGTCACAGCATCATTTACTCCTTTCTCCTTCATATCTATTCCTACATAATCCATCCATCTTTTCTTTGACCTTTCTCTCCCTCTCAGATCCATCACATTTTAGTCACATTTTGAATTCAATTCAATTCAAATCATTTATTTCAATTAGACCATTACAGGCACTTTTGAATGTCAAGAAACAAAATGAATCTACAGTCCCGGTCACAAGGCATAATAACTTGTGAAAGTACTGTAGTTGCCCATTCCAAAGCGTTGATCTCTATGGAGAAGAATGGGCAAGAAACTCCATGGACACTCTTTTAAATTATAATATTTTAACAAAATCGTATTTACATCATTCATGTTGAGATTATACAAATATGTGAGAACGATGTAGAAAAACGTGCACAGTAAGAGCGTCCAGAGTAAATAAAAAGCAAAATTTAATTTTAAATCTAAATAAGTTTAAAAATGAACCGTGGTAGCTAAAAAATGACCAGTCCCAACTGACAGCGCCCGTTCACGAACATGACGTATGGATCAGCCCCATTCAGCTCGACCATTTTGAAGGGAGCTAAATGACCCGACACACCCGCCACTATCAGCGAGACATTTAAGTGAGCATGACACTATCAACCACCAGGGCTTCGTCAAGTCAATGATAATACATAGCACTCACATATGGGCTTAATAATAATACAATACTAGAGAATTGATTCTATACATTGCAAAGATAGTCTTACAATCTTCTGCAGCTTCCACTATAGCTTCGGATACTTATCAATGAGTTTACCCCTATGCTTGAGGAGCAGAACCAGCATTGAGCCAAGCATTTTTATCATCAATGTAATCCCCCAACTTATAATATGCTTGCCTACATAGTGTGCGTTTAATACAAGATTTAAATTTCGTTTCATTCAGTTGAAGAATGTGGGGAGGTATTTTATTGTAGCATTTCAAACAGTACCCCATGAAAGATGAGTCTACTTTAGCTAACCTGAAACCTGGTTGAACTAATTGGTCCCTATTTCTAGTATTATAATTGTGTCTGTCACCTCTTTTACTAAAAAGATGCAAGTTTTTCCTGACACATATGATGTTTTCATAAATATATTGACAAGGTACTGTCATGATGTTAATATCCTTAAACTGTTCCCTTAAAGAATCTCGCCTACGTAGGTTATATATGGCTCTGATGGCTCTTTTCTGCAGAATAAATATAGACTCGATGTCTGCAGCCCGTCCCCAAAGTAAAATACCGTATGACATTATACTATGAAAATAACTAAAATAGACTAGTCTCGCGTTATCTACATCAGTAAACTGACGGATTTTTCTAACAGCATATGCTGCTGAACTAAGGCGTCCTGCAAGAGATGTTATATGCGGACCCCATTGTAGCTTTGAATCGAGTGTTATTCCCAAGAAAACAGTTTTTTCGACGAAGTCTAGTTTCTCTTGATTCAATACTATGTCACACTCACTGTTTTTGACATTTGGTAGAGCAAATCTTATGCACTTCGTTTTTTTCCCATTTAATACTAAATTATTAGCGGTAAACCAATTATGTACCTGCATTAGGGCATTATTTACGTCGTCAAGATTTGAGGCACGTCTGTTTATCTTAAATATTAAAGAAGTATCGTCAGCAAATAACACCATTTGTGGTTGGTTTTTAAACAAATGGGGTAGATCATTAATATATACTAAAAAGAGGAAGGGACCTAATATCGATCCTTGTGGTACACCCATTTTTACATTTAAACCCATTAAATTGACACCATTTATTTGTACTTGCTGCTGTCTATCATTTAAATACGATTTAACTAAACTAAGGGCAAGTTTCCCTAGGCCGTAATGTTCAAGTTTTAAGAGAAGGGTTTCGTGGTTCACGCAATCAAATGCTTTTGAGAGGTCACAAAAGATCCCTATGGCATCCTGTGCTTCTTCCCACGCAGTAAATATGTGTTTTAATAGGGTGACACCGGCGTCAGTCGTACAACGTCCTTTGGTGAATATTAACCAATATTATTTAATTTCTTTCCACAGACTACGCATCAACCGGTTCGCGTGGCCAAAGATTCTCAAGATCAGCTACAAACGTCACAACTTCTACGTGAAGCTGCGACCCGGCGAGTTCGAGCAGTTCGAGTCCACCGTCGGGTTCAAGCTCGCCAACCATCGCGCCGCCAAGAAGCTGTGGAAGACTTGTGTGGAGCATCATACGTTCTTCAGGTAACACCATCGTTATTTAGCTGGAAGACTGGGGCCCTCGGGTTATGTTAGTAAACTTGCATATCTGTATTTGTTTTCCGTGCATCAAAAGGAAAAAAATGGAACGACGATGAATTTGTCGGGCCTGTTGGTCTAGTGGTTAGTGGCCCTGACTGCTGAGCCGGAGGTCGTGGGTTCGATTCCCACCCAGGACAAACTTTGTGTGATGAGCATGATTGTTTGTTCTGTGTCTGGGTGTGATTTATCTATAATATGTGTATTTATAAATTATATAAGTATGTATATCAGTTGTCTGGTTACCATAACACAAGCTCTGCTTAGCTTGGGATCAGATAGCCGTGTGTGAGTTGTCCCAAGATATTTATATTTTATATTTATTTTATATTTAACTCTTATAGGATTACTATGTTGTCTGTCTGTTAAGGTATTTTATCTCTGGAGCGCGTGGAGGTAACGAGTGTCTGTGTCTGTGGTCCTTTGGAGTTGTCAAAAAATCAGCCCTGTGTAGTCAAAAGATATGGCCGTTTATGTCGTAAGTTAGTACGGAACCCTCGGTGCGGGAGTTTGACTCGCACTTGGCTGATTTTATTATACAACATTATTTTTAGTTTATGCGAAAGCCGAAACACCTGTCCAGTATTTTTATTTAAAGAATCTATGTACAAAATTCCGAAACTGTATCATGAAAAACCAAAAAGTTATAAGCTTGTTATGTTACCTGAATATCCGTACAAATACACTGTCACCAACAGTGCACGGCGTCACCGCGCCGCGCGCCTTGCGTTCATTGATAATAATAATTTCTCAGTTTGTATTGTAATTAACTGGTGATAACATTTTCCATCACACTGTCTTGCAGGCTTTGGACTGTCGTAATGGTCAAGTGTAGGTAGATATTATTATGAACTTTATTCGTAAATGTAGCCGTAAGTGATAACATTTAGTCAATGCCATTTGTTGCACCTTATGCAAACCACTTAAAGTTCAAAATCGCATTGACATGTTAACACAGCTGACTGTAGGTACAAATAATAACTTTTTACAATTAAACATTTTGGCGTGTTTAAAAATGTTAATCATCATTATTTACAATAATTCACTTATTTACAATAATACACGAAAGCTACGGTAGTCCTTGCATCTCTGTGTATGCTGCAAGCATCGTGTTTAATTTTTTTTGCCGAGGTCCGGCCGGGTGTTTTGTGCGCTTGCTAATAGGTACTTAGTGTCGCATGGTGTCCATATTTTAAACTTTTTTAAATATTTAAAAAAATATAACATGGTGTAAAAATGATTGGAATCGATTCAGTTACTTATTCTGAACAAAGTATATTCAGGTTTCGCATATACTAAAAATAATGTTGTATTGCTTCTGGTTTGGTAAAGTTGTATGACGTTTTATGTGCTGCGACGACCGAAATCAAGCCAATCACGCTCTGTGTGTTGCGTCTCGAATGATGTCGTGTGGTGACATATAGTTGATGTAGAGTGATGTCCCGTTAGGCTGATGTCTCCCGAGCCCGCCAGCAAGTCCACGCTGTTCCCGCGGCTGGGCTCCCGCTTCCGCTACTCGGGCCGCACGCACTACGAGTCCCGCGCGGCGCCGCCGTCCCGCCCGCCGCCGCACTTCGCGCGCACGCTCTCCAACAGGAAGCTCTCGTCGCGCAGCATGGATGGTGAGTTCTCTTTACAATCACAATAGATTACTGAACTACTTGTTGTGGCACAATTATATTCTCATCCACAAAGAAAACATTGACGAAAATAATACATTTTGATTCAAGTCGGGTAATTGTGGCTAAGACGAAATTCACACCCGACCCGTAGACGACGACGATGATACAGCTGAATCCCACTTGAATCAAACGACATTTTTCAATACATTTACGATTAATTTGAAACTATGATTTCATTTTCTTTTTGCTTCGCTCTTCGCCTTCGCAGATTGAATGCAAAACAAAGGTATAAACAAAGCCTCTAACCAAGAAAAGGTATTCAATATATTTTTGATTTTAGAACATAAATGTTAGTTTGTTGGTAAAACCAAATTATTTTATCGATAATCACATATATTCTGTTCGTAAACACAATTATATAAACATTACAATAGGTTTAATCAGTGGCGTGCCTAAGAGGCTTTAGCCACTTAGGCTCGCCATTGACTGTATTTTAATACAGCAAACCCATAGAGGAAGCAGACAGTTCAGAAATCCTAAAATCAAAAAGAGAAGTAGGTTTAACGTGCAAACTAAGCTTTCAGACTTGTATCAAAGTAAGTTTGATCTCAAAAGTAATTCATTCAAAATCTTACTTCCGTATTACAAAAGCTACCAAACACACAATATCAATGACAACGTTAAAGAAAATCATGATCAAATCATTTTTGGCACAACACCTTTTCTCACACCCACACTCATCACTTATTAATCTAATTGATTCGTTTGTCATCACCTTTCATTCATCTGCCAATATTATCATCACACGGATTCTCACGAAAATGACGTCATCGACACAATCATACAAGTACTGGGAAAAAAGATCCGTCTTGAATATTCTTTAATGTTTATATTTAAAAGCCAACGTGAACAACTTACTGATTGATATAATTGTTATATTTAGATGTTACTTCAGTCTGGCAATTTGCGTGTAACGGGTTAAAAATGAAATTATGCGTTTTGTTTTATGAATAAAGACTGACATCATCTGTCATCAGAAGCTACATATATAGCACTGACATCATTTGTCATCAGGAGCTTGTGGCTAAATAGCAGCCGCTCGGGTCGATCATTAGGTTAAGCTGTGCTTGTCTAGGTTGGTCTGTGGATGGGTGACCACCCGTTACATACCGAGTTTCCTCCGTGTCTCGGAAAGCACGTTATGCTGTTGGTCACAGCTGTCATTTGTAAATCTTTGACAGTCGTTACAGATAATCAGTAGATCTCGAAAGTCCGAAAACCAGTCTTACCAAAGGGTATCTCGTATTACCAAGTATTAACTGGGTTATGGAGGTCAGGTAGGCAGTCGCTCCATGTAAAATACTGGTATTCAGCTGCATCTGGTTAGACTGGAAGCCAACCCCAAGAAAGTTATTAAAAGACTAGGCAGATAATGACTGACATCATTTGTCATCTACATAATTATGACTACCAAAACTAAATTCTAGTGGCCCTTACCAAACACACTTTAACAATTGAATAATACTTAATAATCTTCATTACGCTAAACATCTGAATTGACAACCTCCTCCTTTTTAGAAGTTGGTTAATAAAAATGGTAGGATAAAAGCGTCAAAGCGCGATGTTATATCTGGTGTAAAAGGATTGATGAAGAATTTTGATTCGCGAGAGTTCTTGGTCAATGTCATTTTAAAATACTCTGTCGAGTTTTATTACCTTGCAACACTTTTATAAGCGACATAGCTCATATACCGACATACAGGTCTTGTGTCAATGGACAAGTAACACAGGATTACAAAACATTAATTGGAACGAAGTTCCTTATCGCGCGTTGCTAGAAGGAAAAAATTAAGACCAAAAGTTGTAACGACACTTTTTGCTTAAGACCAAAAGTTGTAACAACACTTTTTGCTATAGTTGTAAGACGTGCGGCGTACGCGTCTCTCTCTCTCTCTCTCTCTCTCTCTCTCTCTCTCTCTCTCTCTCATAGAAAGCAAGCCAGTTATTTTCGATTCGTCTTCCAATTTCGCATTGAACAGTGTGGTGTCGCGACGATTATTCTTGTTGAGTGTATTATACAGGTTTTTTGGACATAATAGATAATAACTTCGTTCCATCCGGGTGTCCCTTGACATCTCTCATTTTTTTTATTAAAGGTTTTTGACATAAAAGATAAAGGTCAATGAACATCTAAAATCTAGTTCCAATAAAATTAAACGGCTCATTGTCAACACTAAATTACTAGTCAGGGCCAAAACAATAACACGAATACAGCGTCAATGTACTTACAGAGAAATGGCCGCTTATGCCAATAGGACATAGAATAGTAAGGTACAGAAGGGCGACTTTGCACAACCAGCAAAAACGCACGCATTCATAGACACGCTTCACGTACAGGGAACGCGACCGTCATTTGTTTGACGTCGCCATAGAAACGCAACCATGTGTACGTTTGGCTCTTTTCGCTAATAAAATGGGGCCCACGCTGAGGCCTGAGCCGTAGAAATCATCTGATTATTGCTTGGAGACATGTCCGTTGTTGCTAGATACGGCATTGTTAATACTTTACGTATGAACTCAAGTCCTCTCATGTGGTGTGTCGGACAATGAAACTACTGTGCTGCTGTAGCATTGGGCGCGATCAGCAGTACAACATGTTTGAGAATAGCTATAGAGGTGATGAATTTCCCAAAAGTCATCGAACAAAAGTGGTTCAGTTTCAGCAACAACATGACATGTGAACACTTACCAAAATTCTAAAGTAATTTTCTCGAGAAAAATCGGTTTCTACTTTGAGATACGACTTATTTCGTAATAGTATGGCTTCCAAATGCTATTTTTGTGAAACCAAACCGTAACGAACCATAAAACATTAATCAATACACTAGGAGGAAATAGGTTTTCTTTTCTGTGGCATAGACTCACGTTCCATGTCGAGTGCCTAAACGTAGTACTTAGCTATATTGCTATATACATTCTGTTGAAACTAAAAGAAAAACTAACTGGAAACCGGATCCTAGAAAGATGAACCCAGGCCGTCTCTAAACGCGTCAATTCCAAACACTGTAATAGATCAGAACTTCTGCGCTTTCTCTATGAATTGAGGCAAACAAACAAACATACAGACACGACCTTGACTGTGACGGCTAATAGTTGAGTCACATACATTTGTCACTATGCCAAACTGATGCACTGGATGGTGCTATGGAAGAGGTACAGAATAAGTAATACAAGACAGAGCTAATCATTTGTGGCTTGAGAATATTTAGAGATGCATTTATTTAGGTAGGTTTTCGTGAAAGTACATGTAAAGATTATTATGGTTAGAACCTAGTAAATCAATCTTTCTTGGTAACACGATAAATAATTCGAATTTTGGAGAGTGACTAAAAAGTAAATAACTTACTTTTCACTTGTCATAAGCGCATGAGCTTTTCACGACACACCTTAGACAAGAACTAAGATTGGGTGTGAAATATATTTTGGAAAAGGTCATTTCGGAAACAAATTATTTTGTATTGTTATTTCTTGCTTGATGATGCTTTTACTAAAGAGCCACAAAAATCCTTAAAATTATTTCTGTGCAACAAATCACACCTGCTATTGCGTCAATAACATAAAATCCACATGAAAATCAGTCCCAATTTCATATAAAACAGTATGACCCAAACTTTGATTCATATACCATTTAAAACTATTTTATGTGCCAATCTTATCATAAAAACAAGAATTCGGTGAATCGGCTGTCGGTTCCAGAAAATCAAATAAAATAGATCACTGTTATGTGATCTAAAAAAAAAATAATAATAATAAATCAATGTACAAATGTGTATGTAGTATTCATACATTTGATGAAATAGAAATACTTATGTAACCTGAAGTGTTTGTAGAATGTCTATTTTTGATTCTGACTATTAATCAGCAGGAATTCTTTGTGATTATACCGAGTTATACGATGGTGGTGGTCAGTGGCGGGCGAGGGGCCTGGATGGAGGGCAAGCTATCGACTTTTAATATGCCCCCCCCCCCCCCGCCCCCATCTTAGTGTTTTTTGTGATTGTTAGGAGTCATTGGTATAGTTGAAATACTGCTCTAGTCACAATTATTGTAAATTATAATTAAAAAATCTATTACCTATTTACCTTTCACGTATGGGATTAAACTTTCCACGCGCCATCTATTGGTACCGAGACTCCACGCGACATCAAAGTTCTATCTCTTAGCGTAGGTTTAATCATTCGTAAAATAATTCAATCGATGGCCACTAGATGGCATATTACGAATTATCGATTTGTTGTTTTTTAAGCTTACGAATATTTAATCAACGTTTGAATCTCACTACTAAATTAATGAACATCTAATTCTTTATTTTGCTATTCATCTTTTACATTCACAAACTCTCAAAGTATAAATCATGCAAAATGACTTACGAAATAACCATTATTATTCTGAAGCGGATTTTGATGCATTTTTTTATACCAAAAAAAGTTTGACACGCTCTTTCAAAACAATAGAATAAACATACCTACTGGTCTTTACAAGAAATAATTTCTTGTGGATTCATTGAATATACGATGAATTATAAGTTATCTCAATGTAGCATACCTTTCAGGCGCCAATTTCCGCATTCACATTTTAAAATTAAAATCACTATAATCAGTTAACAAAATCTTAGGCTGTCACATCGCACCAAAAACTTTCACCACATTAGTTAGTAATTTAAAATAACTTAACTAAATCAAAAGTCTAAAACAGTTCCCAAACTATTCAAAAGAAACAAAATAATAACAATCGTCATTCGCAATTTGTTGCACTTTTTCTTGCAACTATATTCAGGCCGGTCATCGGATGGTTCATATGCGCGAACTTAATGGACAAGCCAGGCTTTACTAGCCCGTATAAATCGCCGTATAAGTACCTAAAATTTATCAATGAATTGTATTTAACTTCTATACAAATGAAAAGCCCCATTGAAAGCCAACGAGTGCGAAAGAGACGCTACTCTTTCGCTAGAGCGAGAGAGCATTACGCGCGCTTTCGGTAGTGTTGACATGTCACGAATCGCTCCGAATCAGACACGATTGAATTTTGTTCGAATTTGATGAATGATTGACTTTTAGTGAGTCGTAGTATTTTATGGATCTGGTAAAGTAAGCGCGCGGCAAATTAATTTGCGTGTATTTAAAATATTTTTGTTCATGAATGTTATATGTTAGTTTGGGTACAGTTAGGTAGTAGGTTATATAACTATTTGGTCTGATTGGTATTATAATTTAGGGCAAGCCTGGCTTATAGCTTCTATAGGACCTTCGCCCCTGGTGGTGGTGTAAGATACTAGCGATGCCTGGTGATTCCACCCACTGCTCAACTCCTAAGTCTTTTAGTGTGATGTTATAAATATACCCTATGTAACTCAGTGATAATGTAGCGTAGTGTGGGTCAAAGAATCTTTGAAATCAATCGGTTCAGTAGTTTTTGAGTTTATTAATTTTTTTAAAATGGCATCTCGCAGTTCAGCCTGTGAGGTTGTTATCTGCTTAACCGGACTATCCTGTGGATGCCTTGCATTTAAAGCCTCCAGCCTGGGGTGAGTTTATTCAGTAAAAAATACCCGCTTAAATATAAATATTTTAAACGTTGCAGGAAAATTTCCTAGAGCTCACTCTTGGAATTTTTTGTTTTTTTTTGTATCGGGTGCCTTTAGAAACATTTAAAGTCACATAAACAAACAGCCAGTGTCGCGGGTTTAGCTGTTTTGTGTATGTGAGTTTAAATGTGTGTAACCCCACGATACAGGAAAAAGTCCTAGTGTGGGGCAACGTTTTAAAAAAGAAAAAAAAAATATCAGCCCCTTCTGAATTAGCTTTCTTCTTTTGGGAACTTTAAAAAGAGACGAATATTTAAGTTCTGCGTCATCTCCGCAATCTGTCCAACAATAGAGTTCATTCTTTTCTGACTTTTAAACTGGAACACTCAGGTTAATCAATAAAATTTGTTTATTATCTGTAGAATATACCCGTTTAACGAAAACAATCCTTTTAATTCAATGATGAATTCATTTGTTTACTATAAATGTTTCTAGAAACCTTTCACCGTATCCAACAACATACGCTTATAGTTCATAGTAACAGACAAAGCGATATCTAAACTGTTTGGTTATGATCTATAATAGCTTGAATGATGGCTGTTGGGCGCTTGCCAAAGATACTAGAACTGGAGAGCATGGATAATTGGATATGGAAATATGTAGTCATCAATACATATTTTTTATCATAGGATTGTTTGACTTGTGACGTTCGTGGTATTTGAGCAGTTCAAGAATTTAAATTGGTCTCTATCATTGTTTTACGGAACCCTCATTGGATCACTTTGTTGTCCGTCTGTCTGTCAAGACCCTTTATCTAGGGAACACGTGGAGGTATCGAGTTGAAACCATATACCCAATACTGTGGTCTCTTTGTGCTGCGTCAAAATGAACCCTCTAAGTCTACGCAGTCAAAAGATATGGTTTTTTTTTTAAAAAAAAACGTTGCCCCACACTAGGAATTTATCCAGTATCGTGGGTGCGTTTACAAACATATAAACCCACATACACAAACAGCCAGACCCGAAACAACTACCTGTAGGCCATACAAATATTTATGTCGCAACTTAACCTGTTGTCGAGAGTTTTAATGCCGCCCATGAATGTTTGGTTTCCTAACGATGGTTTCCTTCACCGAAACAAGTGCTAGTTATACAATAAGCTTGGGTTCGGAATGAGTTGGCATTTAGACGGTGACTTCACTAGGCTATCACTACTATTATGTTCGATTAAAAACGAATATAATTATGGAATACCTCAACAGAGAAATCAAAATCAAATTTAAAAGTCATTTATTTAAATTAGGCTGATAATCAGCACTTTTTGAACGTCACATTACAAGAGACAGTCCCACAAAAACGCCCTGCCCTTCGCCACTTCCTAGTTTTTTAACTGGGAAGAAGAAGTGGTGGAACAAACTCCCCAGCAACACATTTGTCTGTCAGGTTAGAAGAACCAGATTTTATAAAGAAGAGACTAAAAACTAAAAACAGTTTTGTCAGGTCTTATCTAGATCGGTTACTCTGTCATACTGAGATGATCCATAGAATAAACTCCTAGAAAATTTTCCATCCAAGATTGTTTTTTTACTTTTGTTCTTTGTGGAACTGATTTATGTTTATTTGTTAGTCCATACTGTTCTACTGCTGGCAAAAGGACTCCCGCATAACCTTCCACTGTCTTCTCTGTGTGGATCACTCCGGCAACTCGATGACAAACGCCTCTAAGTCGTCACGCCCCACTTCGTGACGACTCTGACCCATCGGCTTTAATTTTTCTTGCTTTATAACACCATAAA
Organism: Ochropleura plecta; assembly: GCA_905475445.1. Lineage (NCBI taxonomy): Eukaryota > Metazoa > Arthropoda > Insecta > Lepidoptera > Noctuidae > Ochropleura > Ochropleura plecta. The sequence continues at coordinate 19,733,444 of FR997738.1, read as the reverse complement.
ACTCCTCGTAGTTTTACATGGTCCTCCTTTCATCAGGTATTCCTGAAACAAAAAAAATACCGAAAGAATTTCTTCCAGAATTCGCACGCAATTTCCTTCATGTCTCACTTCGACATACAGCCCACACCCAGCTGCAAGTCAGTAGCACGAAACTATGAAGTAGTCGTTATTAATACACCGTACCGGTCAGACGCGCAATATAAACAAACGAATAAAATTCGTACAACTCACACGGTATTCGGCTCTACTACTAGTACATTATGGTGATAGCAATTGACCAGTCGACTAGGTGCGGTATTATATAAGAAAAAAGTATTTAGTCAGTCGATAGAAAAAAAGAAAATTGTTGATCCAGTTGACAGTGCATTCTGCACCAGGAAAGAAAGAGAGGAACTAGTTTATTTTGTGCAAAAATCATGGTGTTTGGTGATTGTTGGACTCATTCTTGTGCATCTGGTGGTTACAGTGAGTATCGGTGATTTCCTGTAATACCTAAGTGTTGTGTTAATTAGTTTTTAACCAATTAATTTTTGTTGTGGATTTTTGGCTGATTGGTGGAATTAGTCCCACATCTTATTAAATGGGATTTGAATATAACTTGCGAAATGTATGGTGTGTTAAGATAATAGAATTTACAGACTTTTCGCGATACAAAATCAAAATATTTTTATTTCACATAAGCGCTTATAAAACGTCGAGAAAAGGTGCATGGTTCGGGTTGGTCGATTCCTATGGAGAAGAATTGGCAGGAAACTCCATGGTTACTCTTTTAAAATCATTTAGTTTTACAATGTTGTTGTTACAGCGTTAGGTTACTTAAGTATGAGAGGACAGCGTAGGCCTGACAATAAGTCATTGCTTATTTTACAAAATTCATTCAAGTGCTTTGTAGTTCTTAGTCCCTGATAAATCGTATTTCGAAAACTGGACTGTATTAGTGTTAATATTGCTTTTACGTGCAAAAGAAAAAAAAAACTATCTATAAAACTACCAAATTTACAAAAACTTATCAGGTAATTTACACATAGTCTTAAACAATTAGGTAATGTTACCCTAATGTAAACGAAAGACCCAGCTTTAGCACAAACAAACAACATTATCGACTGTATACATTGTTGACTGCATAAGCTTATCGTATAAACATAGTTTTAAATCCGCCCAATTAGCTAATCAGCTACGAATGTGCGGTATTCCTGATTTTTATTACCGACTTCCCAAAGTGTTACCGATCTCAGGTGTTTAATGTAAACATACAATATGTTATTACTGGCCTCTGGGATATACTGTATTTCTTGCTTTCGTAAGAATTATAAACTGATAGTGCTCTTTAGAAAATCTTTGGCTAAATAATAGTAGGAACATGCGCTTGCCTGGTTCTCTAAATACCCGTTCACACCATCACCATACCGAGATTCCTCCGTGCCTCGGAAAACACGTTAGGCTCTAAATTGTAGTTTTTTGACAGACGTTAAGTAATACGTGTCCCGAAAGTCTGATATCCAGTCTTACCAAAGGGTACCGTATTACCCAGTACTAACTCGGTTGTGATGATCAGATAGGCAGTCGCTCCATGTATAATACTGGTATTCAGCTGCATCTGGTTAGACTAGAAGCCGACCCCAGCATAGTTGAAAATAGGCTAAGCTGACGATGACTCATCAACGTCCTCTTGCCAATCATGTGCATTTCATTTATTCATCCTTACTTCCTTATCCTTACTAATATTATAAAAGCGAAAGTGAGTTTGTTTGTTTGTTTGTTACGTCTTCACGCCTAAATAGCTAAACCGATTTTGATGAATTTTTGTACAGAGATAGTTGGGACCCTGGAGACGAACATAGGCATTTTTTTTAAAGTGAGAAGTGATGGAGAGAGAGAGAAGAAAAGGGAAAACTTAGCTTTGCTATTACAATAATTTAGGCGTAAGGGCAAAAACTACAGGTAGCAGGTACCTGCAAATCAGGAAAGGGGCACTGTGTCACCCCGAATTTAACGCGAGCGAAGCCGCGGGCAAAAGCTAGTCTTCTATAAATTTCTTTCAACCGTCTTCGTATCGGAGAGCTCTAAAATTAGATAGAACTATTTAATTGTACTCCTCCAATTTAAGTCAAACTCAATTTTTGATGCGACATTCACAAACCTTATATATGAACGGCGTATCTGATTCACCTTTAACAAGTCTAGAGGCTGATCACGTCATGTTATATACTTATCACGTTTTCACCCGATCGGTTCAATTGCCACGATAGTCTTGTGATCGTAAGTATTACTGCTAAGCATGAGGTCCTGCGTTCCATTCCGAGATCAGGCATACTGTAGATAACAGCCTAGATTCTGGATTTGTGTCTGGTTGATTTCAATAGGGTCCTCTGGATGTCAGGTACACCTCTTCCTTTCCCTTTGGGAATTACAGCAGTGATGTTATATGTATATAAAAAGTAAGACCACATAATTCCTAGAAGAACCTCTGGATCACCAGACCACCTCCTCCCCTCTTCCCATCCTCTACTCTTTGTCCTGTCTTTCTCTCCCACTGGTTCCTTTCTTTATAAAGTTTAAATATGTATGTGTACCAAATAATTCAACCCATTAAGTCCACTATATTCTTGAATTGAGTTTTAAATGGGTTCAATTCTCAGATTGTCTCGCGATGTTAACAAGTATAGCGTCTGATAACGTCATGTTCTGTATTTAGGCACGAGTTACACCGGCGGCTCTTTGCGCAGATGTAAATAGAAAATCTTGATAATTAACTATATGATATCATATTTGTTCCGCGCCCGTTTTATTCACTAGCCTTTTTGACGTTTTATTTGTTTAGGTTCTGCGGTTTTTTTTTGTTATATGTTAAACGATGAGCAATTGAAGAGCTGGTGGCTTAATAATAGCAGCCGCTCAGGTCGATCTTTAGGTTAAGCCGCGCTTGCCTAGGTCGATCTGTGGATGGGTGACCACCCGTTACATATCGAGTTACTTCCGTGCCTCGGAAAGCACGTTAAGCTGTTGGTCCCGGCTGTGATTTGTAGATCTTTGACAGTCGTTACAACTAGTCAGTGTCCCGAAAGTCTGACAACCAGTTTTACCAAGAGGTATCGTATTACCCAGTACTAACTGGGTTATGGAGGTCAGATAGGCAGTCGCTCTATGTAAAATACTGGTATTCAGCTGCATCCGGTAAGACTGGAAGCCGACTCCAACATAGTTGGGAAAAGGCTAGGCAGATGATGATGTTAAACGATGACCAATTTTTGTATGGGTTATCATACCAGTTTGTAGTTCAAATAAACTACCTTTTTCAGAACATAACTCTATTGTATGAAGAAGTTTAAAGAAAATATGAGCTGTTTCTATCATGTTAATGCAGCAGTTTAGTATAGAAAAGTTGATAGTAAATTGTTTAACAAATTAGCACGTCTGCTTAGTGATAATTTAGTTTTTGTTATATTCAAAGCATTTATTTAAATCAAACCATTTTCTTACACTTTTGTCAAGGACTCGGTCTGGTTGACTAAAAGTTGAAGATAGTCATACGTTAAATTGATAATAATGAGTTACATATTGGAATCGGTGCCAGCCAATTATTTTATTCCATATTAATAGAATACGTCCAAGTTATTATAAATAATATAACATCGAGAGAAGTGGAAGACATGGAGAATAGTGGCAGTTCAGGCTAACTACACACGCACACACATACGCATACACACGCACACTATCGAAAACTCAGGCAGTAACTTCTGGTACCGACGCGCGACGGAACGTCTAAAGAATGTAACGTAATAAACGTAAGACCTCTCGTCTGGCTTCTCAGACCATCAAACTGAACAACTTTTGTTCCATGATTTTTGGAAATACGTAACTTTTGTCTTACTTTTCCCATTCATGTTGATTAACTGATCGCGTCACTTAGAACACGGCGACTCTTTTCTCTTTTGACGGCATTGTTGACGCGGTGGCTGAGCGATCGACTGCTGCACTGCGTGTCGCGGGTTCGATCCCCGCACGGAACAAATATTTGTATGACCTACAAGTAGTTGTTTCGGGTCTGACTGTTTGTGTATGTGAGTTTAAATGGTTGTAAACGCACCCACGATACAGGAGAAATTCCTAGAGTGGGGCAAAGTTTAAATAAAAAACAAACTAATGTTTGTTTTGTTCAGTATCATGTTCTTAGAGGAGCCACATTTATTGCATTCAATTGTTGTTTAGATCGGTTAGTTATAAGTGGATAAATAAACCAGCAAAACATTATTTAACCGTCATAGATTCAAGCCAATATTTATGGGAACCATCAATCATTGTATTTCAGTCAGCACGCTCGCTATTATAAACATCGACGCTGAACTATTGCATCCTGAGGAAATGCACTCGTAAATAATAATCAATAATAATTTGTTATGTGGAAAATGTTGAAGTAGCGAGAGGTGGGAGCTATTGCATATCAGCGTGTATGAAACCAGGCAAATAGATAGTTGATAACTTTAAGTTCAGATGGACGAACAAATTGAAAGATATTATTAATTTCCATCTTGAACAAGTTAATAGCAGGATAAGAAAATTAAGCTGGATTTTTAAAACGTTAAGGCATATTGCTCCTAAAGTTTTACCTATTACAACGGAGAACAAGAGACACCTCCGTAACGAAATCTACATTATCTTTGGCGCCATCTGTTTTGACGTACTGCATCCCCATTTGGGGAGGTGCAGCAAAACCAAATTCATAGACCTCGAGCGGGGACAACGTGCTCTAAGTAAGCTAATGTATTTTAAAAACATTAGATTTTCTACTCATACTCATAGGTCATATAAGTTTGACCGTACAAATCCCATCATAACAATAATCTAAGCTCTCTTCCCACAGCCCTTGCACAAGGCGACAAGGATGAATCGATGCCCGCAGACGCAGCCAAGCGTCACACCATGCCGCCCCAGCCAGCGCCGCGACCCACCATCAAAGACAAGGTACGATACCAACTTAGTACTACGTGGTAGTTATAGCATAGTCTGTAAGTTGTGTAGCATGTTTATGAGGGTTAGGGTGCTGAGGACCTGGTTTTTGATTCTCATGCGGGACATAGTTATGAAAAAAGGAGGCGGCGTCAATCTGTACACATCAATTATTTAGATATTGATGCTATCTTACTGTTTTATTAAACAACCGAGATTAATCTGGGATTAGGTTTTCTGTTAGAAAACATTATGATCGAGTTTGGCAAAGCGGATCGACAATGAGATTTTATTATAGTTTATTTATAAATTGAAATTAACTAATTAATTAGTTGAGCATAAAGAAAATTTTTAAGATGATCATTTAAAAAAGGGGTTTCAAAACTAACTCGATTCAGTTTTGAACGTTCGCCTCCCAAAGCCGCATCATAACTTCACATCAGGCGAGTTGCAGCCTAAAAAAATAGCTAAAGAAGTAAGCTATTTTGTATACTAAATAGACTTGCGTTTCTGTATTCCGTTCCCAAAACGGTTCGGTTCGAAAACTCGTGTCCTATTTTTGTCAAAAACCGGTTGTTTGGCAACCCTAGAGATGCTTTCGGTCGGATGTTTAGTCTCGAACGAGAAAACGAACGTGTTCGGGTTTCATTGAGGATATTTAGACATTAAATCGTTTTATTTTTTAATGATTCTCATAATTAAACTGAACGCATCTCACTGACTGTTTAGCTGCTGTAACATTTTCACAATTAAAAACCCTTCAAGAATGTTAAAGCAGTTTTGTCTAATAATAGTGTTAATACAATTTGTAATTAATAGTCCGATAGCATATACCTTACAATTATTGAATGCAGTCATTTGTTTGATGATCTCAGCAGACCTCAATTTGAATAACCTTATCTATAATAAGATTATTGTTGAGACATATTTTACATATAAACGTGAGTAGTCCATCCACTGCCTCGTTGGTGGTGCTGAGAATGAGGTGTTGGATTCGATTCCGATTCGAGAATAGTGTAATTGGGTTTTCCATTAGGAATTTCTTAACAGCCTGGATGTGTGTCTGGTTGATGGCAATAGGCTCACACCTTATTACATACGACTTAAACATGTGGTGTACTATTACGTACACTTCTACCTAACCCTTCAGGTATTACAGACGTAATGCTATGTGTGGTCCATCACATAGCGGACTTTAACCTAAAAGCTATTGTTAGGGTTAGCGACGATTTTATATATATTTATATACGAGCTGCTACGGCACGTTTGGAGCGGTGCCTGAGCGATCGACGCTGCGTTCCGTGTTCGATCCCGCACCGAACAAATATTTGTATGACCTACAGGCAGCTGTTTGTGTTTGTGAGTTTAAATGTTTGTAAACGCACCTACGATACAGGAGAAATTCCTAGAGCGAGGCATCGTTATAAAAAAAAAAAACTTAATAAATATAGCAGGCTGATGGCTAAGTCTGATGTAGACAGAATCTAGCTGCGTCCATTTCTCAACTACAAGGAATATGAGTATGTTTCTCTACACGAAACAGATAGCGATGATGACAGGTGCTATATTTAGAAGAATAATCACTGCATTAGTCACCGTACCAAGATGATGCATTCATTTACTTAGATTTACCTCAGGGTGACTCCAATGTAACAAACTTAAGTTATGCAGTTCTTACACGTATGTGCTATCGGGCTTACTATTTAAATATAACATTATTTAGTTTTAAAACACTATATTCTAGAGGGCATGGTGACATCATACCATCATAGGGTGGGGTCAGACGAAACCTGACGTAGTTTCTGTTGCCGAAAATGAGTTTTAATTTCTACGTAATTTCGACGGCTCACTGTGTGCGACGTAAATTGCGCCAGGTTTCACCTCAACCATAATTATGTCAGTTGTACTAACAATAACATTTATTTCACTGAACTTGTACTGGTATTGGTTTCATGTTTAGATATTGTTTTCTTGATTTTCATCTATTTACTAATGTCATTTTTCATTATAAGTAATGTTGCCAGATATTGCGTAAAGAAAAAACTAAATAGTAAATTTTATGCTATTGAGTCTGAAAAAAAAAATATTGCAACTTAGCAACATAGACAATGCCAATAAAGGACAATGTAATGCATATCTGGCAACACACTTGTGCACGTACTAACGGTGTGCGCACGCGGCCGGACAGCTGCGGCGGCGCTCGGGCGGCACGGCCAGCGCCTCCTCCGCCTCCTCGCTGGAGGGAGAGTACCTCGCCGACAAGGTGTGCCCACCCACCACTATCACAACCACAATCCCCACCACGCTGATCCTGAAGCCCATCCCAATGGCCAAACTTTCACAAAGTAAATGTATGAGAAAACCTACAAAGAGAGAGAACCATAAGCAAGAGAAATATTAGCATGTTTTATGTGAACGTTGCGCCAATGGACACCACAGTTACATCATCATCCACCAGCCTCCCTGTTCCTCGCTCACCTTCCATCCTATTCTCAACCATTAGGACAAATTTTTATACGCGCTTTAGTAGCTTGAAAAGTGAAGTCTTGTAAGCACTGTAGATTATGACTGGCAGTGACGAGGTAAACTTAATTGGGAAACACAAACAGTAGGTTTCTGAACGTTGCGTAGTTATCATACTCTTAGCTCTATAAAAGGTACAGTGAGCAATGGGTAGCTCACCGGCCGTCCGTTTAGTGACGAGAAGCCGTGTCGACGGCGCGTTCGTGTTCCACGCGCAGCTCAAAGAGATATCAACAAAGCAGAGGGGCCGGCCAGGGCCACCGCCTGCCGGGGTTGCGGGTTGTTCGAAAGAGACACTGCGGCACGGAACATAAAGGGCAAAAGAAGGAACATGGGTGGGTTTTAGTCAGTAGAAGTCTGACAATCCGTGCTCCGCCCGAAGGAAGGCCCTAGGCAAGTTATTTGATGATTTCCCACCCACAAAAAAAGCTCTATAAAAGGTTATTTCTAAAAAAAATTGTTCATTTCTTTTTTTTATTACACCATAGTAAATGTTGACATGTTCTCCACGTAAAATTCTTAATTCAGAAACTTTGTGAATACACGTTCTGCTATTTACATTGTTCTCAGATTATATTGAAAGACGAGAAAATCCCAAGTTGCAAATTGCACGACAAGATCACACAAACAGACATTTTTAATCTGGTCGAAACGAATCCACATCTCTTGAAGACACATAGATTGTGCTTTATATGTACTAGTGTTGTGTGTTGTGTGTGTTTGATATTCATTGCTGTGAATTTTAATTAAATCTTGCTTAATTTGTCAGCTATTGGCTTTTATTTAAAACTTAGACAAACTAGAAATCCAGCTGAATTGTTCAGAATAGCCCTTTTAGTAAGACCTTATGAAGCAGATAAAAACTATACACTCCAAAGCGCTTATAAGTTATGCTAGATAGCCTTACAAAATTTGTTAGGAATTTCTGTAATGAACTTGGTTCAAAATAGTACTTCACAGGTGAACAGTAGATCATCCTTCGAATTCAAAACAGCCTTACAAGTCCAAGTTTATCCATTTATCATTAACTTTATTTACTTTCACATTTAAATCTTTGTCAATCAATCATCCCACGATACTTTTATCAGAGCCACCATCGTGATCGCTTATCCTTTAATATTTTGTAATTTTTGTGTTCTTTGCACTGTGTCTATGTAGTGTTTGGGTATCATTCTCCATGTTTTTAGTGCATACTGCTTTCTCTACCTATCTAAGCTTACTATAATCAATTTTAAGCTCTTTCTTTTTTTATGGCGCTGTGTAAAAATACAATCAGTTAGACCAAAAACAGGAATGCCTAGTAAAAAACAATCACAATAAAGTTTATGTTGTGTTTACAGAAGCCGCCTCCGGGAGCCGTGAAGGTGATGCCCACAGCTCCCCCCGACAAGAAGGATGAGAAGAAAGTCCTGGAGCAGAGGAAACCTGCTGAGAATGGTAAGCATTTAAGTAGTCTAAATTAGCTTATAGAAAGAAAGCAAACAGGTTTATATGGCACTTGCCACAAATACACACAACATTAAAAAAATAAGAATAAGAAAACGTAAATATTAACATTACAAAAAAAAATTAATCCTAACACTAGAAAGAAAAAGATAAGAAAGAAAGCAAAGCTAATATTGTGTATTTCACGGCTGCGTCAAATAGGTATAATAGTTATAATTTTGAAAGTTTCTGAATGACATAGAATCCTCATACAATTCAGTCAAAAATACACTGTCATAGTCATGGTAAACAAAGCAATAAATGTATAATACCGCGAAATAACTAGGAAAATCACCAGAAAGCAATGTGGTCTATAGGGTAGCAATAAGTTCGTGAATCGTCATTGGTAGAAAGCAGTATCCTCCCATTTTCTAATTATAGCATACCTATATTTTTCTTGTAGCATCTTTTTGCCTAGTACCTACGTAAGTATTTCTCACAATTTTGTTTATATCGGCTGAAAACCCGCGAGGCATGTTCACTACCAGATGTTAGTAAACAACATTTTTAAGCAGTCAATTTAGTCTCTATCCAGAAATGTTGTATACAAAAGGTTTTCCTACAAGTTTTTCGCAGAAACTCGCTGATGGTAAACAATCTGTCCATCTAATATTAATCAACTGAACTTGTACCAAACGTATGTGCTATTTATTTCAGGTACAGATACGACTAGCGATCCGGGTATCACGAACAATGTTGAGACAACACCCAAGAAGTCCAAGGTGAGTCCATTTTTAATTATAAACAATGCAATAATTATCTCAAATGTTCATACAAGCAAGAATGGTAGATTCAAAGCATTTTCTCAGTTCTGTGACGTCTGTAGAACCTAGTGTATCATACAAATGTTCAATGTAAATATGAATGTTAGACAACGCAACTAGACATGCATGGTGCATAATGCAATATTTCTTATTTTGTTCGCGGTTGTATACGTCAAATTATACAAAAGCACTGTTACAATTTTGTTAATTTTTATTTTTTGTTTCACCCCATCCTTTCCCTAAAGACCGGAGGATTCGGACTGTTCGGTGGTAGAAACAAGTCGCCTAAGGAAGAGAAATCTCCTAAAGAAAAGTCTCCAAAAGAGAAGTCTCCGAAAGAGAAATCTCCCAAAACAAAAGATAAGAAGGAGAAGATTAAAGATCCTAAAGTTAAAGTGGCCGCGCTTGAAACGTCGAATGATAGTTCTAACCTCGATAGTTCACTTGAGAAGAGTCCCACGAAGGGTGAAGACAAACCTTCATTCACTAAGCCATACGAATACACTGACACAGAGAAGAGTCCCACTCGCAGTAAGCCCTTCATCCAAGGCGCGTTCAGTTACGAGAAGGAACCAATTTCCGATGAGAAACAGCGGGCGCTAGATGAAAGCCAAAGCCCGACCACTAGGAAGGCAGGCCTCGCCTTTAACTACGCGCCCGGCGAAGACAAGAAGGTCGCTGAAAGCGCCGAGAAGCGAAAGACACCTGAAGATCCGAGCAAGCTCAAGACACCAGGACTTGACTACGTGCAGTCGGCGGCTCTGAAGGAACAGGCTAAGGCTAACTTGATAGACCCGACACTTGCTTTACTGGATTCTGAGAGGTCACAGCATGAAGTGCCTTTAGCCGCCGCTGTTCCAATTGCAGTTAAACCAGAGAACGAAATCCAAGTAGTGATCATCACTGGTCGCTACAATCCTAAGTCCAAGAAACTTGATGATGCCAACGGCACAGTACTGGTAGCCAAGGGATCGCTGAATAAAGCCAATGGAAAGATCCAGACGGACAAAGAACTCATCAACACCAAGTCTGGACAAGTTAGCTATACAGACCCCGCGACAGGCAAGCAGGAGGTCAAGAATGGGCATGTTGATAAGTTAGGACATATACTATTTACGTCAGGAGTTATTGATCCTAAGACTGGCAAGATTGACCCAACATTGGCCCAACAATACTGCTTCGTTGAAAGATCGCCAGACAAACTTGGAACCAAGCCTGGACGTGACGTCGATTTGGTTGTTATTACCGGCAAATATGATGGTAAGAATAAAAAGTTGGATGCTTCACATGGCCATGTGGACGTTTCGAGAGCAGTCGTCGGACCAGATGGCTATGTCTGCTCAAACTACGGTGTCATCGACCCAAGAACGGGCAAAATTGAGTACATCGAACCTAAAACAGGCAAAATGGAGCCTAAACAAGCTTACGTTGATCAGAAAACTGGAAACATTCTGGTCACCACAGCAGTCATTGACCCCAAATCTGGAAAAGTAGACTCTTCGCTTGGTCAGCAATTTAGTATTGTAGAAAAGGACGCGACTAAAGCGAACCGTGAAGTCAGATTAGTTGTTGTTACAAGTAAATACGATCTAAAGTCGAAGAAGTTAGACCCTACATTCGCTCATGTAGATTCTGTCAAGGGAGTCCTTAGCGGGACTGACGGCAAGATTTACACAGAATATGGAGTTATTGACCCGAGAACCGGGGAAATCCAGGTCACTGATTCTAAGACTGGCAAACAAGAGACAAAGCAAGCAACTGTCGACCCTAAGACTGGAAATATTCTGTTGCTATCTGGAGTTATTGACCCAAGGACTGGACAGCTGGACACTTCGCTAGGACAGCAGTACAGCATCGTAGACAAGCCCATAGATACCTTTGGAGCTACCACTGGCAAAGAAGTTCAAGTGGTCGCCATCACTGGTAAATACGACTCAAAGAGCAAGAAGCTAGACAATCCTAACGGATTTATTGAAACGTCACACGCTATCATCAGCGATAAAGACGGCAAAGTACATTCCAACTTCGGTGTACTGGACCCTAACAATGGAAAAGTGTACTTCACTGATCCCAAAACGGGCAAGCGTGATTCCAAACAAGCGGTCGTTGATGCTAGGACAGGAAGCTTTATTCTTACATCGGGAGTCATTGACCCTAAAACGGGCAAGTCTGATTCGTCACTTTCTCAGCAGTTGACTGTTGTCGACAAAGACGCGCCAAAGGGTATTCCTGAACGATACGCCAACTTAGTGGTCGTAACATCTAAGTACGAGCCTAAAAACAAGAAACTCGACATCACAAATGCACATGTCGACAGTTTCCCCGGAAAATACGATAATGATGACAAAGTACACACTGACTTCGGAATAGTGGACCCAGCGACTGGTGAAATCATTGTCACTGATCCAATCACAGGCAAGCAGGAAGTCAAAAAAGCAGCTATTGATCCTAAGACAGGCAATTTGCTCCTCACTTCGGGTGTTGTTGATCCCCAAACGGGTAAAGTTGATCCTACTTTAGGACAACAGATTACTGTCGTAGACAAGCCAAAGGATACCTTCCCGTCCGTGGCAGGAAAGGAAGTTCAACTAGTGGTCATCACAAGCAAATATGACTCGAAATACAAGAAGCTAGATAGCCCTAATGGGCATGTGGAAACTTCACGAGGCGTCGTTGCGTCTGATGGTAAAGTTCACTCCAACTTCGGGGTTATCGACCCAAAAACCGGCAAGATAGACCATATTGACCCTAAGTCCGGTAAACAAGAGCTCAAGCAAGCTGTCGCAGATCCTAAGACAGGACACCTAGTTATTTCTTCCGGAGTTGTGGACCCGAAGACAGGAAAGGTCGATTCTTCATTGGCACAACAATTCGCTATTGTTGATAAGGATAGGGTAGTACCAGAAAGATACGTTAACCTCGTCATTGTGACTTCTAAATACGACCTTAAGAACAAGAAGTTAGATCTTACCAACGCTCATGTCGATAGCATTCCTGGTAAAGTGGATGCTGATGATAAAGTACACACAGCATTCGGTGTCGTTGACCCTAACACCGGTGTCATCATTGTCACAGACCCACACACTGGCAAGCAAGAGATCAAGAAAGCCGCGTTGGATCCTAAAACAGGAAATTTGCTGCTTACGTCGTCAGTGGTCGACCCACTGTCAGGGCATGTTGATCCTACTCTTGGACAACAGATCAGCATTGTAGAGAAATCTAAAGACCAATTCGCGAATGTTCCTGGTAAAGAAGTACAGTTGGTTGTTATTACCAGCAAGTATGATCCCAAGACAAAGAAGCTTGACAACCCTAACGGTCATGTTGAAACTTCCAGAGGCATCATTGCCCCTGACGGCAGAGTACATACCAACTTCGGTATTATTGACCCGCAATCTGGAAAGATCGATCATGTCGATCCTAAGACAGGAAAACATGAAACGAAGCAAGCTGCTCTCGATCCGCAATCAGGACATTTAATACTAACTTCAGGTGTTGTTGATCCTAAAACAGGTAAGGCAGACGCAAGTCTTGCACAGCAATTCGCTATTGTAGACAAAGATGCACCTAAGGAGAGATACGTGAACTTAGTGATTGTTACTACCAAGTATGATCCCAAGAACAAGAAATTAGATCTCACAAACGCTCATGTAGACACAGTGCCCGGAAAGATTGGTGCTGATGGAAAAGTGCACACGGAATTCGGAGAAGTTGATCCAATAACCGGAGATATCGTCATTAAGGACGCAGTAACAGGAAGACGTGAGACTAAAGTAGCTACTATTGATCCCAAGACTGGTAATCTCCTCCTTACATCAGGAGTTGTTGACCCTCAGACTGAACAGGTCGATCCTAACTTAGGCCAACAAATCAGTATCGTTGATAGACCGAAAGATACTTTCACACCAGTTCCTGGCAGAGAAGTTCAGTTGGTCATCATTACGTCCAAGTACGATCTTAAGAACAAAAAGCTTGACAGTCCTAACGGCACCATTGAGACCTCAAGAGGTATTGTGGCCGCTGATGGTAGGGTTCACACCAATTACGGCATAATCGACCCGAAGACCGGAAAGATTGAGCATGTTGATCCTAAGACAGGCAAGCTTGAAACGAAGCAAGCGGTCGCTGAACCTGGCGTAGGCTTTAAGGCCGGTAACCTGATCATAACCTCTGGTGTCGTTGACCCGAAGACTGGCAAACCAGACTCTACACTCGCTCAACAATTCACGATTGTCGAGAAAGAGACGAAGCCCAGCGAGAGGGAGATTCATCTCGTTATCATCACAACTAAATACGACCCGAAGACTAAGAGAATCGATCCCAGTCAAGGCCATGTGGACACCATCAGTGGTGTTCTTGGAGCTGATGGCAGAATCCGCACAGCTATTGGTATTGTTGACCCAGCTACCGGAGAGATCGTTGTGACTGACCCTAAGACTGGCAAGCAAGAAGTCAAACGCGCTTTGGTACATCCTGAAACCGGCCATATGGTGATAACAAACAACGTTGTTGACCCTACAACTGGCCGAGTCGATCCTACATTAGTCCAACAGTACAGCATTGTTAACAAACCTAACGTGCCTTTCGCTAAACCAGTCTCCAAGGGTGAGATACGTCTTGTCATCATCACAAGCAAATTTGATCCTTACACGAAGTCCGTTGACGCCGGCGCAGGCAACGTCGAAGCAGCTAAAGGCTACGTCAGCGCTGAAGACGGCAAAATTCATACAGACTTCGGAATCATTGACCCAAGATCTGGACAAATTCTATACAAAGACCCGATAACTGGCAAACAAGAGCTAAAACAAGCAGAGATTGACCCTAAGACAGGTAACTTGATTATAACCACTGCTGTAATTGATCCTAAGACAGGCAGAGTAGAACCTTCGTACGCTCAGCAGTTGACTATCGTTGATAAGCAGAATGTGTTGTCTAAGGTAGCGCCAGTGACGCAGAGAGCTAGTGTGTCACCCGCCCGGCAGGTACCCTCGCCTGTAAAGACTCCGACTCCTTCACCAATTCAGACACCTCTACAATCACCCGTGCGTACGTCATCACCCATTACAAGCTACTCTCAGAAATCAGCTCCACTCACACCGACGATAAAGTCCCCTGTTAAACCTACCATGGCGCCTCCCGAACCTCCCAAGAGGAAAATCGTCAAAATCATGGTTATCTTCACCAAACTTGACCCTAAGTCAAAGAAGCCTGATATGAATACCGCTGAAGTAGAACACCTTACTGGTATACTTGATCCTAATGGTTTGATTGAGACTAAGTACGGTGTAATCGATTCCAATACTGGTAACATTGTTATTACCGACACTGCAGGTCAAAAACAAACTCGTGAAGGTTACGTTCTAACTGAAACAGGGCAAATTTTCATCAACTCAGGCGCAATTGACCCTAAGTCAGGCAAAATCGATCAAAACCTAGGAATGATTCTAAGCGTTGCCAAGCAAGAGGACCCAGTAGTCGAAATAACTACTGTCACCGGACCAATTGACCCTAAAACAGGCAAAGTTGACATCGACAAAGGCACAGTAGAACACACTAAAGGCAAAGTTGACGCTGAAACTGGTCACATCTCTACCAAATACGGTGTCATTGATCCCTCGAACGGAGTCATTTTCGTCACAGACACGTCAGATACAAAACCAGTACATATCGATGAGAACAACGGTCTTATCACCATCAAGGGTGTTGTTGATCCTAAGACTGGCAAACCTGATCCTAATGTAGGACAGGTTATTGTGGTTGGTACGCATATCGACCCAGTAGTCGAAGTAACCACGTTTGTTGGTAAGTTAGATACCAAGAAAGGTCTGATCGAGCCCAAGCATTCTCTCGTAGAAAGCAGCACAGGTCAAATCAACCCCGACAACAATAAAATCGACACGAAATACGGACAAATCGATCTTGTCAAGGGAACTGTTACATACAATGATCCTAAAACCGGTAAATTTGAGAGCAGGGAACTTAAAGTGGACCCTGTCACTGGTCAGTTCTTATTGAAGACAGGACAGATCAATCCTAAGTCTGGAAAGCCGGATAAGGATGTCGCCAGAATGATTTGCTTGAGGATTATCAAGAACAAGGTCGATCCCGTGTCTGGTAAACAAATCGTATCCAACGACCCTAAGAACGTCAAAGTTGATCCCAAAACCAACCAGATTTGGATCGCTGGACCCAAAGACCCAGTATCTGGAGAGGTCATATACACCGCTGGTCAGGTTGATCCGGTCACTGGCTACATTATCACGATATACGGTCGTCTCGACACCAAGACTGGAACAATTATCAGGACACACGATGTTGATAAGACGCTTATCAAAGTCGACCCAGTCAACGGACAGATCTACACAGCAACCGGAGAAGTTGACGCAGATAACCACCCATTATACTCCGCTTCACAAGTTGATCCAAGCACTGGAGAGATCTACACGAAACTCGGTAAGATCGATCCCCAGACGGGCAGGCTGATCATCATCAAGATCTACATCATCACACAGAAAGACGACAAAGGAAGGGTCAAGGAAATTGATCCTAAAGAATGTACCATCGATGAAACGACAGGTAGAATCATTACGACGAAGACAGTGTATGTATACCAGATCATCGACCCTGTCACAGGAGAAACCATCGACGTGGACCCTGATGACCCGAGGTTGAAGGGCGCGCGAACAACTGTCACGCAGACCATGACGCTATCCGGCAAGATCGACCCCGTCACCGGCAGGATAAAGACTGAATACGGAGACATAGACCCCGACACCGGCGACATTGACCCCAGCACGGCTGTCAGGGACCCCGTCACTGGCCAACTGATCTTACATTACTCACAGATAGACCCCTCGCACTTCGAAGATAAGAGCGGCAACTACACGATAGAGAAGGAAACTCAAGACCTGCCAGCGAACATCGACATACAGACGGTGAACACACACAAGTTCTCCACTTTCGGCAAGGACGAGAGTCCGCTGAGAGGAGACGAGCCTAAAACGTTCACAGAGTACACGACTAGCGAACACATACGGCATCAAGGCTATTCGTCAGCCACCACCCCTCTCTCCTCCAAGATCCCGGTTTCACAGCGCTCTAAGAAGACGCCCACTCCCCCCGTCGTGGTGAAGACCACCACCAAACAGCTGCTGACGCGCAACGACGAGGGCGTCACACACAATGTGGAACACGAGGTCGAGAACCTCGGCACCGGGGAGGTCACCTTCTCCACACATACCAACAAGGTGCGTTTTATTCTCTTACTCAATTTCCAATAACCGGCACACAAGACGCCACCCTGATTTATTTTTCATGTCGTTTTTTTTTTCTTTTTTAATTTGTACGTGTGGCCTAATTTTTTTTTCTGATTTTACCACGGCTTCTTAGTTTTAATGTTAGATTTCTGTGTACATAGTAAATGCATGCTAGTCTAACCTTAATTAGGCGGAAAGCCTTGAGCCGATGGAGGGTCCGGGGAAGAGTCCGTACGTGACGGCGCGCGCTGTGACGACGCGAACGGCGACAACGCATCACGACCTCGATACGAAGGCTAAGACTCAGCAGATGGAAGAAAAGACAGTCGCACACACGCTGACGTCATCAGCCACGAGACAGGAACAACGCGTCTTGACTCAAGAAGTCAAAACAATGGTCACGACCGGCGACCAGGTATGATCATAACCTTTTTCCTTCGCATTTTCATTGTTTTAATCCAGTCATAAGCATGTAAATGGAGTTTTTTTTTGTTCATTTAAGTTGAATTTTGTTCTTTTTATTTCTTTACTTAATTTTCTGTTAGATGATTTTTTTATGATTTTGCTTAACTATGGCAGCTTTTTTGACACGCGCAGAATACAGAGCAGGTTTTCGGAACGCTTAGTCCGCGCGACGCTTTGGCAGCGCATTAGTAATACTTGAAAAAACTGACAATAAATCTCACGCAAGCATGACAGCATGTTTAAAAACGCCGCTTGACACCAAGTAGGCGATATACTAAAGATATTGAAAAATAAACTTTTTAATGTGAAAAAGCTGTCATATAATTTTGATTGCATGTTGAACTTTGTTCTAATTACATATTTTTTTATTTTCCCTCCATCCCATATGTACATCGAACGGACATGACCCGGTAATTCATCTAAACCGAACTAAATGGGCATGACATTACTAAATCATACATTACGTGGTAACACCACCGATCTCTATATCACCAAACAACTTGGTAATTAATACCTTTGCCAACATTTGGCAAACGCCTACATGATGTGGTAACTTCACCAACATTTGGTACACAACCATGTAATAACCTCACCGGCAAACATTGGTCAAACATTGGACGGATCACAGCAGCTAACTAGACGCGGGTCAGAGTCGTCACTAAGCAGTGGGGATTCTGGGACTCCGATCGACTTTGATGAGGGAGCGGGCGAAGGACATTATTATATAACGGTGAGTTTTGAAGCGCTGTAAGCGATAACATCGCTTTATTGTGAACGTTATAGGAAGCTAAAGCGCTTTCTTTTGATTATGTGATGATACAGGAATAATGAGAGGCTTATGTCCAGCTGTAGATAACTAGAGATGGGATATTAAAGTTGAGATTTTGGCTATAATGAAAAACAAAAAACTATTTTATCGAAAAAGAAACCGCTATTTTATGTTAATAATGAGAAGAATAAACCCAATTTAACACAAATGACAGTTGCCCTGTTACAACGGCAAATACGTACTTTTCCATACTTTGATTGTCAATAATTGTTGGACGCGATTTGTAACAAATGTCAAATTAGGCTTATTCTATATATTATATTATCTCAGGGAATATACGCAAAAAAGCGCATTTAAATATACTTATTTTAGATTTAATATTTTAATAAAAATATCACAAGCCTTTTCCATAATTTGCTAGCCAAAAAATTTATTTAGGTAAATATGCATTCGATTATCCCATCTCTAGTGATAACATAGAAAACACATCTAGTTATATATTTCTGGAAATATATGTCTTACAGGGATCACACACATGGGAATGTGTGTGATTCTAGATCAAATAAATAAACAAATTGTCTTTGTAAATGAAGAAGAAACGAAATTAACGAAAAACCTACTTTCTTGCGAAAAATACAGCTTCACGCAAAAGTTTCGGGTGGGCACTAGTAATATGCACTAGAAAGAGTCAAATTATTGCGCACTTCACAGTATTGATAAATTGAAATATAACTAACAAATAATATGTATAATGTTTATCATAATTTTCAGGGTAAAGTAGACTAGTCGTATGTGTGTGAATTTATAAAACATTTTAAATAATTGAAATTATTATTAGAAATTTCTTTAGATTTGCAGTTCGTAGTAATTTAATATCCTTGATAGAATAGGATGTTTATTCCTTCTGAAATGATTTTGTTTGGCATGAAAATCGTGTGAAAAGTTGCATTTAAAAAGCATGTTGCATCAAAAACTGTTTTGTGATTGTCCACTGCATTTTAGATTTTTATGTAATATAGGTATTTAATTTATTTTATTTACAAAATTAAGGTACAGTACTGGGTTTATATTATTTGTCACGTTTCTTTTTTACTCTTCCACTTAATCACAAATTACTTTGTCAATCCTTAAACTATTTTTTAGATATTTTATTTTGAACATTGTTCTTATTTTTTTTTTTTATTGAATTAAGCTTGTCAGCGCCATTTAATTGATTGACATATATACTTCAAAGTCAAACGCTGAAAGAGAGAAAACTATTTAAGTTTACGAACAGTAGGCCTACCATGACGTCTTAAAGCAGAACTTATTCCACTGAGGGAAAGAGATGGTGCTAGACACCCTGTATAGCTCTGTCTCTTTCCCTCAGTGGAATAAGTTCTGCTTTAACACGTCATGATAGGGCAGCAGATCTACATAACTGACCCATCAAAAAATAACAAAAGCTGGATCTTTAATTTGGATACTTAATAACATACCCTTGTAAATACTATATCTATGTAAACATAACATCATGACTGCGATAAACTAAGTGTTATGCAGATGTGTACTTAGAGTACACCATCATATCTATGTATTATGCGTAATCTATGTTTAATGTATAAAGTCGTATGATGATCGCAATGGTTGTCTAACACACATTATGGTACAGGAGCCGGGCTCGTACAAGACGACCACCACCACCACAGTGATGGGCAACGCGCCCTTCGGCAGCATGGTGCACGGGGCTACCACCAGGGTCAGTAAACATCACCTAGTCTAAAGTACGGCCAACGAGAAGCGATACGAAAGGTCATTAACCTAAAGAACAACTGTGGCGTTGACAATCTAATATTTATCTCTTTCCATCTTGTGCCTTTGTCGTAATGTCTCGTTCTCCCGGCAAAAACATGACAACGTTAAGACGGGTTCGCCAACATTCGGGCGGCCATTTTAGATGGGGTTTTAGCATGGGTTTTGTTTACATTTGGTATCGCTTCTCGTTGGCCGTACTTATTTTTTTTTTTTTTAGGTAGGGGGCCACTCGCAGTTCATCTCTCTTGAGTTCAGCCAGGGTTACAAAAACTACTGTATACTAAATGACCGCTCGCTAAGGGCACCCCCTGTGGGGTACGGACCTCGGCTTAGGGCGTCACTGAAGGAGGACAACAGGGCTGGGTTGATTATTTAGGGGCTTTTAGTTTTACTGGCTCGCTTGTAGAAGTTGGCGAGGTCGGAAAACGGATTGCAGTCTTGAACATTAGTCAATTGCACCTTTTTAAGGTAAACGGCATTTGGGGGGGGGGGGGTTTAATGAATACCAGCCTCTGTTTCAACTTAAAGTTATGTCTGACCCGTACCGACTAAAACGTACGTTTTTATGCTAGTAAATTTGCGCTCATACCCAACTGTTATCAACCCGCTTTGCTTAACAGGCCTGTATAGAGAAGTGCCGCCGACGACATGAACGCTCATACATGCGCAATCCAATACTTTGCATAGTATTTTTGTTATTTGTCTGATAGATGTGATACAGCAGTATTAATATGTCGCACTTCTATCAGAAAAGCATAAAACTTATTGAAATACCGCTTTAAATGTCGTCGTGTGTTGTTTAAAGTAATGTAATGAGAGAGAAAGAAGGGAAGGGAAGAGCGTATAACAGTAACGTTTAAAGGCATTCTTTAGAGCAGGGGTCGGCAACCCGCGGCCCGCGGGCCGCATGCGGCCCGCGGACGTCTTCCTTGCGGCCCGTGAATGTTTTGTAATTATAAGTTATCATTATCAAAATCAACGCATTAACTTAGCGCCCCTCTGCTCGGCAACGCTTTGAAATGTGTCATACTAGCTGATATTCTCAAAGCTCCTATGAATCCAATGACTTTGTTAAATGCCATCTGATTTTGACGAGTTGAAAAAGTTTGCTAAGCAGTTCATTACAATTTTGCAATTGTCAATTATAGAGAAAATAAATATGCTTCTCGTCTTACAGATGAGCATTTCAGCACTATTCTACAGCCAAAAATACCACCCCGGGACCCAATGGCTTGCACGGCAAAGCTTGAGTCCTGGCCTTGGAGCCTCTCGGGCCCCGACTACTAGGGCTCCTAAGATGCTTGCATGCTTGGAGAGGGGTCAGCTCCCACTTCGTTAAAAGACGGGGAAGCTGGTCCTCATACAGAAGCCGGGGCGCCCTGCGGACTTTCCGTCCGCATTCCGGCCCATTGTGCTGCTCGACGAGGTGGGCAAGCTCTTTGAAAGAGTAATTGCAAACCGCCTCGTCGGGCACCTTGTGGGGACGGGGCCGGATCTTGCGGAGCAGCAGTATGGTTTGCGCAAGGGGCGCTCGACGTTGGACGCCATCATGCGCGTAAGAGCCCTCACGACGGGGGCTTCAGTGTCCAGGGGTGGGGTCGTCGTGGTAGTGTCTCTCGACATTGCCAACGCGTTCAACACAATGCCTTGGGGCTGCATCAGGGAGGCACTCCGGTACTACCGGATGCCGACCTACCTTCGTTGTGTGGTCGGGGCATATCTGACGGACAGGGCCGTCATCTACCCCGGTCGCTCTGGAGAGTGGAACCGGCGCTCCGTCCACTACCTGAACCCGCCCCAAAAGGTGGTAGCCATTAGGCTAATCCGGGGCTACCGCACGATCTCTGGTTAGGCGGCGAGCCTTCATGTCGGATTGAGACCATAGGATCTGGAGGCGATAGTCCTCGCGCACGGCGCGAGAGCGCGGCGCGCGAGGAGGAGCGCGGAGGCACTACACCGGGGGAAATTTCTGCTGCCGCGGCAAATTCCCGCCCAGCGGACAGACCTCCGGTGCGATCTCATAGTGGCATGGAGAGAGCGACTGTCGCTACCCCGTGCAGGGCACGTCACCATAGTGGCGGTAAGTCCCCTCTTTGAGGAGTGGCTGGAGAGGCGTCATAGCGTCCTCACCTACCGCCTGACGCAGGTCCTCACCGGACACGGAAGTTTTGGGAGGTTCCTGCACATAATCGGGCGGGAGGAAACGCCCGGGTGTCACCATTGTGATGATCGCCTGGAGGACACGGTGGAGCACACAGTGGCGGTCTACACAGCGCGGGGCGGAGCACCGCCGTGCCCTCGTAGAGGCGATTGGCGGCGGCGATCTCTCGCGTTCGGCCCTGGTTCTGTCTATGGTCCGGAGCGGAGCGGAATGGGAAGCGGTCACCTCCTTCTCCGAAGCAGTCATGCTAGCGAAGGAGGTGCCCGGGTGTTTGAGGGAGAGAACCTCAAACCAACCCAGCAACCGCGGGAGACGTCCCGGGCGTGGGGCGCCGCGGGACGACTCCCAGCTACGTTAGATGCGGGCCTGTAGACGGTGAGCAATGCCGGGGTTGCGGGTTGTTCGAAAGAGAAACCGCGGCCCCGGAACGTAAAGGGCAATAGAAGGAACATGGGTGGGTTTTAGTCAGTACAAGTCTGACACTCCCCCCAGCTCCACCCAAAGCGGGGGAAGTTGTTTGATGATTTCCCATCTGTAAAAAAAAGCTATTCTACGATTTGCCACGACAAATATGACTGCTAACATATAAGAAATACCTCCTCTGCCCTACCGCCTCTCAAATGCAACCTGAGATATCACACTAAAATTTGTGTAAAATCGGTTTCCTTAAAATAAATAAATAAAATAAATAGCTACAAAGCCCAAACATACACTTGGGAGCAAATAAATCGAGCCACTACCTTTTTTCACGTAAAATGGTAAATATTTTTGGTAATATGGAACGTATCAATTCGAACTATATATCGCCTAAAAGTTTAGTTAATAACCTTTACAATGAGGGTAAATTATTGAATAATAACCTTATTGAATGATAAATTATTGGCTCTGCAAGAAAAATGGTAATTTTGATAGAAAATTTAGTAGGGCTAAAACAGTCCATAAAAACAATAAAAAACAAAATTATTGCAAAAAAAATATTCTTAATAACTGGTATTACCCCCCCGGGCCCTGATACATTCTTGTAGCCTATTAGTCATCGATCTGATCAGCGTTACGATGACATATTGTGGTATGTTCTCCCACTCTTCAAGCACAGCGACTTTAAGCTCGGGAATGGATGAAACAGCGGGAACCCTGGCTCGGACTCTCCGTTTTAGCTCGTCCCATAGGTGTTCGATCGGGTTCAAATCGGGACTTCGTGCTGGCCATACCATTTGTTGAATCCCGATCGCAGACAAGTATTCCGTAACGATCTGCGCGGTATGAGGTCTCGCATTGTCATGCATAAACAAGAAATCTTCTCCAACAAAACCAGCATACGGCATTACGTGGTTTTCAAGAATGTCAGTTATGTATCGGTCAGCTGTTAATCCACGTCTACCACTGCCATCGTTGGCGGGGTCGACGAAGACAAGTTCCGTTTTTCCGTCTAGAGAAATTCCTCCCCACACCATACAAGAACCACCACCAAAACTCACCGTTTCTCGAATGCAACATTGGGCAAATCTTTCACCAGGACGTCTATACACTCGGTTTCTCCCGTCATTGCTAAAAAGACAGATTCTTGACTCGTCAGAAAACAAAACTGACCTCCAGTCTTCTAACGTCCAATTAATGTGTTCTCGAGCAAACTCCAAGCGAGATCGGCGATGAGCTACAGTCAATTTTGGGCCAGTTGCTGGTTTGTGTGATGTTAAATTTCGTTCTTTTAGTCTTCGTCTCACTGTCCACCTACTGATTGCGACTCCTCGAACGTCACGTAACGCTTGCTGTAGCTGAACAGCATTAAGTCCACGGTCGCGCAACGAATTGGTTGCAATAAAGCGGTCGTCACGTTCTGTTGTTGCCCGTGGTCGGCCAGTTCCAGGTCGCCGAACAAAAGCACCAGTCTCCAGATACCTGCGGTATACCCGCTGTACCTTTGAACGACTCAAATGAAGTCTGCGTGCCACTTCACGTTGTCCGTGTCCAACCTCAAGTAAAGCTACAACTTGGGCAGCTTCCGTCGGTGTAGTATCCATTTTATCAGGTTATTTTGATTACACAGACACAGATAAAGACAACAATAACAAGTAATATGGGTATGATTAACAAAAACCTCAAATTTAATCTTTTCTTAACAGAGTACAATAAAAATGTCATAAGCAAATTAAATGCGATAATTTTATTCTACCCTTTAAACTTTAATAAAAATGAAATTTTGACAACTAACTACCCTCATTGTAAAGTTTATTAAATACCCTTTTAGGCGATATATGTTTCGAATCGATGCGTTCCTTAATACCAAAAATAATTACCATAATGCGTGAAAAAGGAAGTGGCTCGATTTATTTGCTCCCAAGTGTATAAACATAATGTAAGTATTACGTGTACGAATTAAAGTCCCTATGTTTTAACAATTTTCAATGGCATGTTTATTTTTTTATGGAATTTGACCTATTATTATGAGCATATTGGGCTTCTTGGGTTTATGCAAGTAAAATGACTGCGGCCCGCCTTTAGTTTATTTTGTCACCTTGCCCTTGCTTGCCAAAAGGTTGCCGACCGCTGCTTTAGAGTAATCCAGTTCGGAAGAGAAACCGCGCCCCCGAAATCTGCCCTGATAACAAAGAATGCAGTAATCGACATTTTTGAGATTTTCACTTTTTTCCAGAAATGGCATCCCAAGAGGTTCATGTACATGAAAAAAATATATTTTCATAAAAAAATTCACTCGAAGTATGTTTTTTATGTAATGATTTTCGCCGTACTTGCATAAAAACTGCTTCAATGATAAGAAAAAACGCAGTATTAAACATGGCCTAAGAAAGAATGCAGTACTTGCAAGAATACCCTAAAACAGAATGCAGTAATATCCAGTACTTTATTATTTTGTTTTAAATTCAGTAGACAAATTGCTAAATTAAAACGCAGTACTCCACATTACTGTATTTAAGTGTAGTAAAGGCTTGCGAAGTCGCAGCAGTGCGATCCATTGCCGCGTTTTGTCTTAGTAAATCAGTTCAGCGACGTCATCATACGTGTGCCACGAGCGGGACTCCGGTGCGCCTCTTGTTGTTTTTTTGACGCAACGAAGTTTGGGTGAGTATACCTAATTATGATAGTCTACTCTAACTTCGATCGAGTAGTTTACAGCAATTTAATGACATTCACATTAGTTTGATATTAATACTAGGAAAGTTATAGATAGATACAGAAGTCAATCTAATACTCGTAGGTACTAAGTATCTAAATTGTCCCAAGATATTTATTTATCTGAACTTTGTAATGCAAAAATTGAGCCACAAAAACCAAATTCTAACTAGGTATTTAGTGGACGGTTGTGAATTATCGTTTTCAACCGACTTCTTTAAGACACTGTTAGTTCTTTTGCGCCGCCAAATATTACGTAAGGTGAAAACATGATTTTATGTTTACGTATAAGTACATTGTGTTGGTTTTAGTGTTATTTGATTGGTTTAGAAATAAAAACGATAGGGAAAAAGAAATTATGTAATTAGAGCAATCTGTTTTAAAGTTATTAAGGGTCTTGCATTTAAAGAACAAATTGTCAAATGTAGGTAGGTACCTACCTACAATTAGATTTATGTTTTTATTCTGTAAACTTTATGTTTTGTAATAGTTTGTTAATATTGGAGAATAAGTTAAATATAAGATAAGATAAGTAATTGGTTTTAATATTGGAGAATAAGATTTTTGCAATGCGGGTGGGTAGGTGTACTTTGCGGATTCAACAACACTAGCGCGAGCGCTTGGCGCCGTGCGTAGGTTAGGGTATGAAAAGTGAAGTACCTACAAATGAATTTGACTTCGGTACCTATCTATTACTTATTTTAATGCCTTCTTCATAATTCTTCCTTAAAATTATTCCTATCAATTCTTACTTAATCCATATGCAGTATTTAATAAATCAATCTGTATCTGTAAATCAGTGTTACGAAGTGCGGATGTTTTAATTTTGTTATTTTTCGAAACTTCCTAAGCAATACACTAACTTAGTACCGATTTCGACAGTGAGTAGTGTAGGTATCTTTAATAGTTTTATGCTACTTAGTTCTTGCTTAATTAGTGTCTAATAGATGTCTTATATTTCAGATCATTGTTTTGACAATGAGTAGCAAAAACTTCCGCGGTCGAAGCATGTTAGACATGGTGCTGGGAAAATCGAATGAAGTCACTGAACCACCTTCTGCTTCAAATGTTAAAGTCACGGAACTGCCTTCTGCTTCAAATGTTCAAGTCACGGAACTACCTTCTGCTTCAAATGTTCAAGTCACGGAAATACCTTCTGCTTCAAATGTTCAAGTCACGGAATTACCGTCTGCTTCAAATGTTGAAGTTTTTCCAGTCAACGAAACAGAGTAATTTTCTTTGTTATGTGAATAAACGTTCCCAAGTTCTTTGATGCATTTAACATTCACAAATATAACATTAGGATTAGATGAATCCGTGAACAGCTTAGCATCAATGGAAAATACACTGCAAACGGAAGATAATTTAAACTACAACATGATTGCTATCGTATCTAGTTCAAAGGATTCGTTAAATCAAGAGCCCTAAAATAATAACTTGAACCACAATACAGTTGATACTGAATCCAGTTTGCAGAATGTTGGATATATAGAGCCAGAAATTAATGTCGAACACGCCGATCCTAGAAACGGAAAAACAAAATCTGGCAAACCAAGAATTAGGCGTAAATTTGAGAGATCTGTAGAAACACGGTTAGAAGAAAAGAAAAAAAATAAAATTGGAGAAAATGACCTGTTTTTGCTACTAAGTCATGCCAATGAAAACAAAGACTGAATATTAGAATTACACTGAAAGAGTCTGATTTAATTTAGAAATTAAGAAAGCGCTAAATGGTTCGTAGATGATACCAATATTGTACCTACTTAATTAATGTTGATTAACAGTCTGGCTGAATTTTGTTATTTTTAGTTATATAATGTCGCGATAATTATTTCCTTATTAAAACTGAATTTGCAAAAGCACGTTTTATTTATTTCACCCTAATGCTGCATATTATAAGAACATGAAGTAGGTTTTTAACATCCGTATAGTTTACTCAATACTTTATTTGCATTCCTCGATGTAAAAACTTAGGTCGTAGCTAAGAGACTAAAAAAACCTTAACCTTAAAATTATGCACCTATATAAGTCCTTGAGAAGACACAATACACTTCAACTTAGTTCCGAGCATATAATAATGGCAATAATTACTAAAAAATAATGCAGTAATCGACTTGTGCTAAGACATAATGCAGTAATACGCGCAAGTGCTGCATTTAGTTTTAGTATCCTGTGACTCAGAAACGACCTGATACTAAACCGAAACGCAGTAATACGTATTATAATTGCATATATTAGTAAATTAAATAAAGGAAAATTATCTCGTAAATGCTTGATTTTTTTCCGAATTTTCAGATATATATTTTTACCAATAAAATACGAACATCTTGCTCAGATGATATAAAATATGTTTTTTGCGTTTATCTCGTAACCGCCATTTTGCGATTACTGCATTCTTAGTTATGACGGCAGAAATATGAAGGGCAAAGAAAGGAACATGGGTGGGTTTTAGTCATTAAAAATCTGACACACCCTCTCGCTCCGTCCAGAGCGAGGTTGGGGGGGGGGGGGGGTAGTGGTAAAAAAGTGTAGAGCAAAGTGTTGAAAAAAGGATCTGTTATCTGATTCCAGACGAGTACCGGTCCTGTGGTAACTGAGCCAGAAGAAACGACGGAGACACAAGAGACGGAGACGGTATCAGCTGACGGCGAGGTGGTGTCCTCGCAGACCATCAGCTCCAAGACGCGCACTGTCGAGACTATCACCGTACGTATACTAACATCACATCCATCATTCACAGCATTAGATATAAATATGATTTAAACATGGGTTTAACAGTGTACTCGTGTAAAATGCTATAATTGCTGAAACAAGAAAAAACATTTTTGTACTAAATTTTTACAAGAAAGTTACGTAGCAATAGAAAGATCGTTTAAAAGTTAATTGTAGATGGCGTGACCATAGCTAAGTCTCAATCTGGCTTTGAGGTTATACTATTTTGAATTATAAACTCAAACTTCAAGAATTTATTTCAATTAGACCGTAACAGATACTTTTGTATGCCAAAACAAAAGAATTAACAGTCTATTAGTGTATAAGGCATAATAACTTGTGAAAATACATTAAATAACATCATCAGATTTTTCATCATGGAACTATCTATGCTAGCGCCATTAGTTTCACAGTTTCCATCCCCATTTAAACACAGTTAAACTTGAGTTGATTTTAAATTGTAAATGTTGAATACTGTTTTATATAATGTGGTGTTCTGTAACCTGTTGCAGTACAAGACGGAGCGCAACGGTGTGATCGAGACGCGCGTGGAACAGAAGATCACCATCCAGTCCGACGGAGACCCCATCGACCACGACCGCGCGCTCGCTGAAGCTATACAGGTTACACTCATTTTTCTTTTTTAAGCTTCATCTAACAAAAATGTGAATAAAACTGCACTGGATTAGACTGGCCTAGAAACGGATAGACAAAAGAAAGGCTTACATCAGGTAGTAGGTGAAATCAGGCTGTAGATGATTATGATGATACCGGCTAAATTACTTTTACGTTACCGAAATGAAAATAAACTTAACTACGAAAGTCTTATAAAAGTTGTAGTTTGTGAGGATGTATGTAAGTATGTTTCTTGCTCTTTCACGCAAAAACTACTAAATGGATTTTGACAAAAATCACAATAATATAGCTTACATATCAGAATAACACATTGGCTCCAATTCATAAAGATAAACTGTGTTTCCTCCTATCACCATGTGAGTGAAACCGCGGGGCGCAGCTCTTGTATGGTAAAAGCCCTGTCAAAAACAATTTGTATTGGGATCTGTGAACGAAATAGCCCATCAAAGAACTGAGTGGCCTTGCCTCCTAGACTAAAACATATAGTAAACAAAACTCCATTACACTATGCAGCTAGTGTATTGTGTGGCCATTTTGTGACTATGTGTACATTTTTATTAATAATCCTATTTCTGCAATCTCCAGGAGGCCACAGCAATGAACCCAGACATGACAGTCGAAAAAATCGAGATACAGCAACAGAGCACGCAACCCTAAACTGTTACAGCAACACGTTGCAACGTCCACCAAGTTCGCGCCGTAACACGGCCTGTATGTATATGTAGGTACATACCTTAGTTGTAAGCGATAACAATGCGAATATTAATCACTAAGTTATTTAAAAACAAACATTTATATTGATTAATTAATAAAGCGTTAATTATATTTAATATTTGATGTTGTCACGTCGTGCACTTTACGATTTTGGGCGAGGGGAGACTGTTATACATAGTTACAGTCGAATAGGCCATTATGCTGCGAATATACATTAGAATGTATAATAATATCGATAGGCAAAGTGTTGTAGACATATCGATGTCGATATGTTGATAGAATAACAATGGCCTGAACAATATTGAAAATATTATTATGAATAAAAACTCGTTTTTTCTATAACGGTTCTCTGTCGAACGAGTCGCCTTCGCCCCGAGAAAATGCAATTTTTATATTGTAAAATATTATCATAAGTATTGCAGCATTTTTTCTTTTTTTATATAATTAAGCTTAGGCTAAGGCATCCATACAATCCGGACGGCATAGGGCTTCGTAGAGATATAAATGTTGCCATAGTAAAAAAATATAAAAAGTGTTTTTGTATTACTATATTAAAAAATCATTTTATGCCTTGTGTTTGACAAATCTGGCTGGATAATGTTTTAAAAATATAAAACCTTGCTCAAATCATTTACCTTTAGCTTCGAAATAGTTGGGTAAACAATTATCACTGCCAATGAAAACAGCTGTGAGAAAATACTTATACCGCGTAGATTTTTTAAATTCAGATCATGCATGTAGCCTAGTCTTAAAAAAATCACGTCTCAACTTAAAAAAAAAAACTAATTTTAAATAAAATCTAGCTCGAAATTGCTGAATCCAGCCAGGTTGAAACACGAGCTAATTTTCCATAACGGAATAGCTTTAAAATATTGTCACACGAGTTAGACCACCGTTTTAGGTATAAAAAGATACAAATTATTATTTTTCTCCTCCCTTCTATTTAAAGTGTCGATATACAATGTAGTGTGGGACTAATCGGTTATCTATCGATAGATTTGTGATGCTTTGGCGATCTATCGAGGAGTAAAACCCTAATGGTATTAAAAAATTACAGTTTGATTTATTGTTAAAAGAATCACAAATGTTTATCGAAAACTACAGAAGTATATGTTAAAAGATATATTATTGACGTGTTGCTATGGACTATATTATATCTGCGCGCTCCCTTAATTACGTACAGAGCTGTTATAATTATCATTTAGTAAGATTTCCCTTACTTTAAATGTTAAATTTTGTTGTTAAAATTAAATCTAAAAGAAGCTTATACGGCTTAAATAAATCGTCTATAATCTACAAAGCCGCTAGCTTACTATGCAAACGTTTAAAAAATAACGTTATTAATAACGGTTATTATGCTAAAAATAACAGTTCTGTACATAATATAGCGGGCGTTATATTTCACCATTAGGTGCTACTATTTAGGATTTAGCGTTATGTAAGTTTGTAACAGTGCCCAGCGGAGGGCGCTACATTTTATATGTAATATTAGTTTGGCAGCTTTGGCAAGATAGAGGCCGGGACGACTGACATAGCGTAAAACAAAATATAATTCTTTCTTTGACACATATAAAAAGTTAATAAGTAAGTGTAAAGTTAAGATTACGAAAATCGGGTCTGGACGAATTACGAAGGTAAATCTGGACACCGGACTCGGCCAAATAATTAACTAAAGTCTGTGTTTGTCATCAGTTTCTATCGGCTTAACCAAACCTTGTAGGTCGTAAGTTAATTAACTTCCGAAAATAGCAGTTACAACAAGTAACTTGTTGTTTCATGTTGTGCTTTATGTCTTTCAAGATAATATAAGCTGGTATTACATTGTCGATGTGTGTCAGTCGTTCTCCGGAGAATGTAAACTAAGCTTAGTCGGTCAATGTTAGAAGTTAGGGCCAAGCGAGCATTTGTTGCATCCGACAGTCGTCAGTAACGGCGGGACATTCCATTCACAAACTTAATGTAGGAGTAAACGCTACATCATGACACTGAGTGTTTGTTTCTTTTATTATTATTATTATTGTCCTAAGGTTATTTCTATTCAGCAGTTTAGTTCACTTTGCGAGTGAAGAAATAGTCGAAACGTTTATGAATATATTGTGTTAATTTCGATTTAAAAAAATAACTTAATCGAACCTTTTTTTTCTAATGTACAGTTGTATTTTTTTGGTTGGGCAACATCGCACAAATCTTGGTTTGTAACTCGCAAAGTAAACTAAACCGACATAAATAAGTTGGAATGATACTGATATTGTACAATTTATTATTATAATATTAATATATTTCATACACGCTAGACGTAAACTTTAGTTACTTTGTATTAGAGTTAAGTTTTAAACGCTGGTTTAAAATCAGATTTTATGTATCAGCTGGTAATGGTTTGGTATATTTACTTTTTCACCTCACTGTGACGTGTGTTGGCGTCATCGATGACGAATTTAGGCGTCATTGACTCGTTTGATGCCTATTTTCATTGATTACTACGCTATGGGGTTCAGTTTTAAAATAAGTGCCTAAAAACACTGTTGAATTTTCGACACTCGCTTCAACAACGAGGATTGAAATTCGATGAGGGAAAGATATTATTCGAATAATGAAAGATGAAGCTTTCATTTAGTATTAGTAAAACCAGACATAGACGTTATGATGGCAGTCTATATAAACGTTCTCAGTAAATATACCAAATTATTACCATTTTTTTTATAAATTTGACATTTTATTGTATTTTTTGTTCTTGGAAATGCTGTCAAGTATCGATTAAATAAAATTATTACACAAATATTTGTAATCTTTGTCTATATCCTGTCTATGACATATTCACGTTGATATTTTAAGGTACAGATAGAGGAAGAAATGTCGTAAAAATGTATCGATACAATGCAAAGTAAACATTGATGAAAATAAGTGTAACTAACGACATTTGTTTCTTGTTCTGTACACGATATTCTGTCTTGTGTTAATTTACAACTTCACTTTTATTCGTTGTTATGAGACAGAGCATGGGTTTAATCAACTATTACATTCGCATGTTGCGTAAATACAATTTGGTATGTATCATATTTGTAGAGTTGAAAATACATTCTTAAGTCTAGACCATGAATAACGAGATAAAAACCACGTGATATTTCACATCTAGTGCCAGAAAAGAACTTGTTAGTGGCACAAACATTATTTTTATCAGTTTATCGCACAGATTATCTTTTTTTTTATATATAACGAAGTGGATGTAAGTCTGATCATTTTCATCATTAAATTTATTAAAAAAAAAATGCTCTTGTCTCTGTCTCGTAACAATGTATGCAAGTGGGGGTGTTATTATATTTATTGTAGATGTTTATTTTTGTATCGAGTGGCCCTGCTCCGTAAGCGGTATCGAGGAGAGTTACGTATTACAAATAAACAATGCTTTGTTTTACAAACGAGTTTTATTTAGTTCAACATTATTCCTTCCTTGACTATGGTTTATTTTTTTATTTAAATCATGATTATACAACTTAGGATACTCAAGTCACCGTTGGCAGAAAATAATTCATAAGACAACAAGCACCCATATTTTTTTTCAGTGTTAACCACCTGCATTCTATTACAAAAGTTATTTAAGTGTAAGGTGTGAGCCACACGCGCCAGACTCGGGACGTGCCCAAACGTTAACGAGCCGCCCTCCCGCCGCACACGGGACGACGTTAGTGTAACACGCGCGACTCAAAGAGATATCAGCAAAGCAGAGGGAGGGGCCTGCCGGGGTTGTGGGTTGTTCGAAAGAGATACCGTGGCCCCGGAACGCAAAGAGCAAAAGAAGGAAAATGAATGGGTTTTATTTAGTAAAAATATGACACTCCCGTTCCGCCCAAACCGGCAAAAGTAATTTGTTAATTTCCCATCCGTAAAAAAAGGGTAAACGCACACAACCGAACACAAATCTTCTGTTTCAGACTTGCGTTTTTGAACTTATTTTGTTTTGAAAACGCCAAATAATCCCGCTTCATCTGTAATCAAACTCGTTTATCAGTTGCACTAGCATTCTTACGCTAGGCAAGCCAACGTATAATAAACTTCTGTAGCAGTCTGTAGTCTATACCATTTAAAAACATATCCCCGAAACAGCAGGAAAATCTTAGAACCAATAATGTATTCACAATCTGTCCTTGCAATACAATCACTTCCTGAACTTATTCCGATACTTCAAAGCGTTACTTTTTGTATACGGTATGGCTATAGGGGAAAACCAAAACGCCGGGATTGAAATTTAAAAAAAAAATATGCCGGTTACAAAAAAAAGTAATGTAGGTAATGTGACGTAAGTTATAGGGGTATAAGTATGAGTTATATTTTGATTCAATTGAAAAATCTTTGTCGTTGCATTTAAAGCAGAATTCACACCCGAGCCGTAGGCCTGAAGGATGCCATTGGCCCGAGAGCTGCAGTGACAAATTCCACATGAATCAAACTATGTGACTTTTTCAATACACTCACGAAAAGTATTTTTGGTCGAAGTAGTGATCGAACTAACAACCAGTTTCCGAGGAAGTGTATTGAAAATAGATTTTTTAAACACGAGATCTTTTGTTCGAACTGTTGTGGAATTTTCCATCTTATCCTCTCGTTTTCTTTGTTCTTATTTGATTGTGGGTAACTTTTTGGAGTTTATTTTGAATTTTAGTCTTCGTATTATACTTTATTTTTATTATAAAAATGGTATTTGCTTCACCGTGGGATAAATTCAAACTGCATCATAACCACGGCTTTTGATTGAAAAGCTCTATGATAAATAAGACAAGACCGCTCATTCAACGAAGTAAAGCGTTTGAAACGATTCTGCGTAACACTACAAGTCAATTAACTATCTACTTACCTACCTATGTGAACCGGTTCTCCAAGTTCAATATGAAGATAGACTTAATTACCCATTCAACGATTTAAACGAAAACTTATCTAATTACCATTGCTAAACAGGAGCTGTTTGTACTATTGATTTGCATAATTACTGCGAAATAATTCGATAAAATAGAAATTCGAAGACTTGTGATATGTAACCCGCATTGGGCCTCGAAGGGTTAATGGTCCACTCTAACTTACAGAGAGAGGCCTAATAACAGCTGTGGGAATAGTAAAGGCTAATTATGCTGTGGCTATGATACTAGACTATATCACAGACATAACAACAAGAATTAGGAAACTAAAATGGACGTGGACTGGTCACATAATAAGAGGCACCGAAAAGTGGACGAAAAATAGAGGCAGGCAGTTCCGAAGGTGGGAAGATGAAATTAAAATGACAGCAGGAAAAACATGGACAAGGATGGCGCTAAATAGAACGGAGTGGCAAGTAATGGAGGAGGCCTTTGTCAAAATAGGGCGAACAGACCAAGTTGTCGGTGTCACTGACGCGCAAGGTTAAGCTAATAATAATTGTAAAAATGTATTACGTCTGAAATAAGAGGCTTATATAAAGCTTATTAATATTATTTCCTTTATTAACTTCTCATCTCAAAATTACATTTTTAAATATTTCTTAGTAAACACATATACATAAAAAAAAAACATTTAAAAATATAAAAATAGGTTTCCGCCGGTAACGGGAGCAGGGTCCAAGCTACCGGTGGTTAGGGTTCCAGAGACAGGAACCTCCTCACAATGCGGGCCGTATCGAGGAGTACTGCCTTCTGAATCAGGCCCTTGATCCAACCACCTAAGTAGAGCTTCGACAGATGTTCGTCGAGGCTCTTGGCAATTAAGCTATTGGCCGTAACGACAATCGGCACAATGATAGCCGAGTTCACATTCCACATGTCAACAACCTCGTGTGCCAAGTCAAGATATTTTAGTTGTTTATCTTTCTCAGCTTTCACGAGGTTCTCGTCATGTGGGATGGTAACATCGATTATCATTGCGCGGCGCGCTGATCGGTCTATCACCACTATGTCAGGCTTATTGGCGACAATAGTCCTGTCAGTAATGATAGACCGATCCCAGTACAGCGTGACATGGTCTCTTCGAGAACTGGGTCGGGCACATACTTGTAGTACGGTACCTCAGATTCAACAAGATTATATTTCAAGGCAAGTTGCTGATGAATAATACTAGACACGGTTCACAATATGTTATTATACTAAAATGGGCTGCTGATATACCTGAGTTTAGTCTTGGTCATCAAACCGCTATCGCGTTTGGCGTGTACCACTTTCAGTGGTAAGCTTCTGGATTTCATGCATGGCCACCTTTAATTTTAGGAGAATGTAAGATTATGATGAAGAACGAACTCAAAGTTTTTCAAAGTCAAAAGTCAATTTTATTTGCAGTAAATGTGGTATAAAAGATAAGCTAAGTATAATGTTTGTAATGCAAAGACATAATTTCACCATAAAAATAGCAAGCAAACATTTATGAATTTGATCAAAGGTTCAATATCGGATGGAAAGTCCCCCGCTCTGGGCGGAGCGGGGGAGGAGTGTCAGACTTTTGCGCAGCACCCACTCGTGACCGATGTCTCACGGGAGCGGCCCCAAGACCGATCCCTGTGGAACACCTCACGACATCTCACGCCGGTTCCACTCTCCAGAGCGACTGGGTTAGATGATGGCTCTGTCTGTCAGATATGCCACAGAAGCGACTTCATTTTATGCTGTTTGAAGATATCACTCGGCAAGATCATTATATTAAGTAACAAACGGGGTGAGCTAAATAAAACCGTTTAAAAAAATATCACAATCAATAAAATCAAGGTCGTCATCTGTAAACTAGGAAGGTACCAACTTCATAGGCTTGCAGTTCTAAAATAAGAATTGTTATCGCGACTATCAGTTTGTTCTAACAATAGGAAGTAATTAAATGAAACATGTGCCTGACTAATTTAAACAGGACAAGTTAATTAAATTGATAGTTTGCCTAAATGAGAATAGTATTTGATTATTAGTACGTAAGTGATTTCATTTAACCTAAAACCGTATTTTGTTACTGCCGCAACAATATTGTGAGAAATTGCAAAATTTGAAGAATCTGATGCTATTAAATAAGCATAGGTAAGAACCGTCTAGATAGAACCTATATTTACTAAATGGGTTAGGCAGAGGCTACTATATTTCACCAGATTTTAAAGTCCCATGTAATTGGGGCCGAGCCTATATTGCTATCAAGCGGACATAAATCCAGACTCCCTTACTGCTACTGATACGTGAGACGTGCATCGCGACCTGATCGGATGAAGCCCAGGCCTAGTAAAACTACATGTCTGCAACATGAATGCCTTCCAATTGAAGCCTGAAAAGTTATTATAATGATTAATAACTTGCTCAAAAGAAAAGTACATCTTTTCAATTAAATTTAATAATCTTCATGGAAAGCGGAATAAACATATTTCGTATTAATAGAAAGTTATCCACTTTTAAACACACCCATTATTTCTGTTAGAACTGTCACAATAATTTATAAAAGCGTATTTCTGACTGTTTGTAGCATTCTATTTGAAGCTAATATGGAAATTAGGGTTCCGTAGGAAAGAGAGAGGAAAAACGGAACCCTTATAAAATTTACTTGTCTGTCTATGAAGACCATTCTTGGGAACGCGTGGAGGTGTCGAGTTGAAATTTAATTATAACTATATACTCAATACTCAAGTCAGTAGTCCCTTGAAGCTGTGAAAAAAACAACTGTAAGTCTTTGCAATCTCAAGATATCATGTCGCAAGTTTGTGCGGAACCCCATTTTTTACTCTTTTGCACATTCTTTCTGGCTTATTTGGTTCGGGATCCAAGACAGTTAAACTATTTCTCCAGGACACAACGAGTTTCATTGCCTCTTCTTTCACGTAGTTATCAAGATTCTAGCTTTCAGGCGTTGCACTGGTTTAAAACAGTGTTTCGGGATTATCTCAAATTAAAATATATTCTACTTAGGTGCGTACTCTAGACTCAAATACACGATGTTATCTAGAAGACTGAAAGTTAAGCTCATTGAAAAATCAAGCTTATTATTATTATTTATTTGTCAGATCAATACAATCCATTATTGTTAGTAAAGACATACACAACTTAGAAACTAATGTTAGAACATAAATACTTAAATACTTTGGTCAATTCATAACATGTCAAAACTTATGATATCTACATACACAAGAACAACACAGACACATTATTTATGGCTACGGTTTGAAGGCAACACTAACGTCGTCGTTCAGTGTTTACAAATAACGCCATCAGTCCTATCAGCTTCAGTAATCAAGAGACTGTTGGCGCTTCCACGAACCCGCCACATCAGGGATGCGATACGCTTTCGAATTATGGCATAAAAGTCATCAATATGTGCCTCAGCGAACATCCCAGATGCGCTGCAGTATCGCGGCAGCCTCAACAGTGCCTTATTGCCTATTGAATATTGCCTATTGTATTGGACACGTAAGATTAAGACAATCCTCTGGCCCGCCGACCATCACCTTAGTTTCCTCAGGTCAAAGCAACTTGTTATAATCGCAAACTCTTACAAAATAGATTATACATAATATAAAACGTGGTTATTATTTTTCCTTTACACTCGAGATATTTATAAGCACTTCATTGGCCTGTTTCCGGCCAGTGTGTCGAGGACTGTCCGAGCGTCTATTTGGCCTTTGCCATTTCATATTGGAGCAGAAGATCGATAAGGTAATTAAGTTTATTTTATTCAAGAGATTTAATTAAACGCTTAAAACTGATTGATTCTTTTTATCGCCTTTTCTGGCCCTCAAAAGTGTTGTTGGTCAGAAAACTATTTTAAATTAGAGGCCTCAATTTAACTTTCTGGCACCCCAAAAAGTTGATCTATATATCATATTAGCATACCGATTTAGTTAGTACAAAACCGGAATATGAATTATTGGAGGATCAACTTCAAGGTACCGATAGTTTTTTCTGTTGTCGGTACTTACGGCATTTAAAGTTATCAAGTAATCGAACTCGTTTTATTTTTACTTCCCACAGTTAGTACCTTTATTGTTTGTTATTTAATTTGACTTTTAATTACAGCCATCTTTGTATTTATGACCAAGTCCAAGGCGATTAGGACTGAGTTTATAAGAGCGAGTGTGGTAGCTAACCATAAAATGATTGGTTAAGTGTTTTCTGCTTTGTGAAGTTTTATGCGGAGCAGAAAGTTGTGAAAGGTGAAATTTTACGGTTCAGCTGTCTAAAATGATAGGGAGGTTGGTCCATTCTAGACCGGAGGTAGGAGGGAGAAGGAGGTCCGATTCTGGTGTTGTGAACTACACACTTTTCAATTACAGTGCGAAGAATTTTGAAGAAGATTGGTTTTGCATTGTTTGTTGTTTAAAAAAAATCGTCTGCTTGCCAATGTATTTCGCAATGAAAAAATTAAGCCTTCAAACTGTATTTTTTCTGATTTAATGACAAATTCTACAGCTTAAATACTGTGCTGTAAGGCCGCTCTAAAATACGCTTAATAAAGAAGTCCAGAGATCCAGTCTTAAGGGTATAATAGGATAAGTCCGATGGGACCTTGGGGATTGCTGGTTCTTCTCCATAGGAAACGACCAACCCGAACTGTGCACCTTTTCTCGATGTTTTTTAAGTGCATGGGCACTTCACATATTTCACATAGGCCTACATGGGTAGGCCTATGTGAAATAAAACTATTTTGATTTTTGATTGGGAAACATCCATAAAATAATGTATTTTACAGACAGGGTGTTAAAAGACCCTTTACATAGCGGAAAGGCATTTGTTCTCCCCGATCCATGCGATCGTTGTTTTGTTCTTAACCATATTTTGGAATTTTCCAGTTACGAAGATATGTGAGGTCAAAGTTTGAATTTTTAGTTTTTAAGATATAATATATATAACTCTAATTTAAATACTTCTATGACACGATAACTATTCACATGGTTTTGAGTGACATTGAGTTAGTAAATATTGACGGATAGAATGATTTGTTGATAGCCTCGTGAAAAATCTGTGAAGGGTTATTATTCTATCAGACTCGAACTTTTTCTGTCAGTGATAAATTCATTCAACCTAGATGTCAGATAACGCTAATACCAATCTTAGAGGATTTTTTAAGCTAAAATGTTATATGTGAGTCCTCGACTACTGATATATCCATGTCTTTACTCTTCCAGATTCCTCGCATCATGAATTCTCGCTTCATCCTCTTTGTATCAGCGGTGTGGCTGTGCATGGCGACTGCACAGCTCGACTTTATCTACTCTATTAAGGACCGAGTAACCAAGGAGCTCGGAGACCTCGCAGACCCCATTCAGAAGACTATCGTGTCGATCGGGTTTAGTCAGTGTGAGTACCAACACTTAAAGTTACCTGTCCAGGGATGTCTACTGCAATGTCCTGTGCAAGGATGTGTGCGTGCAATTTCTATATTATAATATATCGGGTGTGCTGGAATATCAGCTCATAACAAATGACGACACGGTTGGCGCAGTGGCTGAGCGATCGACTGCCGCGCTGCGTGTTGCGGGTTCGATCCCCGCACGGAACAAATATTTGTATGGCCTACAGATAGTTGTTTCGGGTCTGGTTATTTGTGTATGTGAGTTTAAATGTTTGTAAACGCACCCACGATACAGGAGAAATTCTAGTGTGGGGCAACATTTTTAAAAAAAAATAAATTCGTATGTGACAGTTTAAATATTTGCTACCCAGTATTACAAGACAAAATTGAAATTATTTATCAACTATTCCAGGTAAATACGTGAAGAGACTGCTGGGCGTTGACTACGACTCATACAACAAGACTGAACCCAACATGAGTGAGCTGAAACTCAACTTTATAACCAGGTGAGTGCAGTTACTAGATAACTCTGTTGGGCGGTTCAATTAGAAGAGCTATGGGGTTGTGATCGTATACAGGGTATTTTTCGTAATACTGTTGTTTTATTTGCTTCAAAATCAAGGTCATGGTTGTGGAGAACACCACTCGGACTCATGGCATGCCGTCAGGTTTAAAATAATAAATAAATAATAAATAAATAAATATCTTGGGACAACTCACACACGGCTATCTGATCCCAAGCTAAGCAGAGCTTGTGTTATGGTAACCAGACAACTGATATACATACTTATATAATTTATAAATACATACATATTATAGATAAATCATACCCAGACACAGAACAAACAATCATGCTCATCACACAAAGTTTGTCCTGGGTGGGAATCGAACCCACGACCTCCGGCTCAGCAGTCAGGGCCACTAACCACTAGACCAACAGGCTCGTCAAACACACCTCCCAACACACATTTGATTACATTTCTCCCAACGATTCGGTGAAAAAAACAATCATCGGCATATAGTAGTAACCACAGTCCTGGTTTTTGTATGTTTGAGGTCAGAAAGTCCAAAAGGTCGAGTAGTACCGGGCTTAGGGTCGAACCTTGACGTACACCTGCTCTAACCTCAATGTTTTACTCGTGCCTGCTGGGTTGACCGCTCTTGTTTAAACATTGTTGTACAACTCTTATAGGAGCTCGATATACTGTTCCGGAAGTAGTTGTGCTCGCATTGTTTGTCAGGTTAGACCACGCGAAACTAGGCCAATTGCTTTTTCAAGGTCGATGAAAACACTCCATATACATATGTTTACAAGAGTATTTAAATGAGTTTTCAAAGTGAATTAACAAATGGATATTATTTATATTGGTAGGATATTAGTTAAAAGATTAATTTTATTTACTTAATTGTTCATATTTGAGAAAATCATTACACAATAGGCAGCTTGACTATGTGATAAGGCAAAGACATCCAAACTCTCCAATTTGACAAAGCTCAAAGTAATGTCATCATTTCCAGAGACGTGAACGTGACATACAAGCTGACAGCGGCCCCGGTGCTTATTCCCAAGTCGGGCTGGTTCGACCCTAAGAGGCCACTCAAGATCTACATCCACGGTTTCACTGATGACCCCTCTAAGGAAAGCTTCACCAGCCTCAGTACTGCTTTCCTAAATAAAGGTAAATTATGAATAGTACAGGAGATTTAGACATTAGACCGTTTTTTTTTCATTGGTTATAGATATGAGCAGATCATCATTTGCCTAGCCTTATTCCAACTATGTTGAGGTCGCGTTCCGTCTAACCATATGCAGTGTAATATATGGAGGCTATCTAATCTCCACAACCCAGTTAGAACTGGGTAAATCAACGCCCCTTGGT
Source organism: Ochropleura plecta (assembly GCA_905475445.1). Lineage (NCBI taxonomy): Eukaryota > Metazoa > Arthropoda > Insecta > Lepidoptera > Noctuidae > Ochropleura > Ochropleura plecta. Next base: position 19,691,937 of record FR997738.1, on the reverse strand, counting down.
AAGACTGAGAGGTTAAGAGGAAACTAGTTTGTTTTAGCTCCAACAAATCGAGACATGTAAAGTGCACCAGCGGCACTGGGCCCGTGTAGCTGATTACCGACCGACTCCCTCCCTCACAGAGAGAGAGGTCTGTTTCCAGTTGTGGAACGTCATTTGCTGACAACTTCTGTAAGATATTTTCTTGCAGAACAATGCACAGCGCTGTTTATAATCGCCATTTTTTGTTGTCAGGTGATTTCAACATTGTGGCTCTAGACGCGAGCTCCATGATCAGCGGGATGTACCTGCGCTCCACCACCATGGTGCGCTTCATCGGCGAAGAGCTGGGGCAGCTACTGGTTTCATTGATTAGTGGTGAGCTGAATTTTCATACTGTCTCCTGATTGGCCGGTTTCTATTTTCAGACATTTTATTAAAAAGATGCATATTTTAACTTTGTACGGATAACTCTTAGGCTGAAAACCGGTTTCTGATTTGAGAAAGTGTCAAATCAGATATAAGCGTTATTACATTTTGAACTTTTCATAGTGGGGGATATTTACCATGTTTATAATTTATCTCAAAATACCGCCACTGTTTACATGGCACACGGCGTGAATTACGCCATAACGACATAGTTTTCCTACTTGCATCAAAATTTAAACATCATTCTCCTGCCCATATCCCAAGTCCAAAATGTACAATTTTACGAATATCTTTTGGGAAGCTCAAACTCAAAGCATTTATTTCAATTAGACCATTACAGGCACTTTTGAATGTCATAAAAACAAGAACAAAAAAATGATGCTGCTACAATCCCGGTCACAAGGCATAATAACTTGTGAAAGTACTGTAGTTGCCCATTCCAAAGCGTTGATCTCTATGGAGAAGAATGGGCAAGAAACTCCATGGACACTCTTTTAAATTATAATATTTTTACAAAATCGTATTTACATCATTCGTGTTGAGATTATACAAATATGTGAGAACGATGTAGAAAGACGTGCACAGTAAGAGCGTCCAGAGTAAATAAAAAGCAAAATTCAATTTAAAATCTAAATAAGTTAAAAAAAATGACCGTGGTAGTTAAAAAAATGACCAGTCCCAACTGACAGCACCCGTTCACGAACATGACGTATGGATCAGCCCCATTCAGCTCGACCATTTTGAAGGGAGCTAAATGACCCGACACACCCGCCACTATCAGCGAGACATTTAAGTGAGCATGACACTATTAACCACCAGGGCCTCGTCAAGTCAATGATAATACATAGCACTCACATATGGGCTTAATAATTATACAATACTAGAGAATTGATTCTATACATTGCAAAGATAGTCTTACAATCTTCTGCAGCTTCCACTATAGCTTCGGGTACTTATCAATGAGTTTACCCATGAAGTTTGTACTATTTCAATTAAAAGAAATATCTTCCTTCCCTCGTCCAATTCCAATGTATCGGCGCAACACATTTTCTCCTCTCATCATTTACTCCTTCATATCATTCTTTACATAATCCTTTCATCTTTTGTTTGGCCTCCCTCTCCCTCTCCATCCATCAACATTCAGATCTATCTCTTTTAGTCACATGTGATTTTAATTTTGACAGAACATGCCAAACGATGGTTTCCCATTAATAAGTGCTTAATTTCCTTATTCCTCTTTCCAGTTGGCCTGAACCCATCCAACATCCACCTGATAGGCCACAGCCTCGGGAGCCACATCGCTGGGTTTGCTGGTAAGACCCTCATGATGCTGACGGGCCAGCGCGTGGGGCGGATCTCTGGCTTGGACCCCGCGGGGCCCTGCTTCTCTGACGTCAACATGACCTTCAGGCTGAACATTAATGACGCTGACTTCGTTGACGTCATACATACTGATGCTGGGGTTTATGGGCTGGATGAGCAAGTTGGTGAGTGGGATAGTGATGGTGGTTTACGCTTATAAGTACTTTATTTCGTTGTGGTAACTACAAAGTTAATGTCTTTTAACAATTTCTAGCGGAGGAAATAGTAGTAGAGGATATCGATTGGTTATCTTAGTTAGTTATTTTTATAATAGTATCAATTTCAGTTTCTGAGTTGAGATTATTTACTGTACATTCGTACGGTCTTCTTTTAAACTAGCATATTCCCCTCTCCAGGTCACGTAGACTTCTACCCGAACTCGGGCTCCAACCAGCCGAACTGCCTGCCCATCATACTGCTGGCATCCTGCAGTCACAGCCGCGCGTGGCTGATGTTTGCGGAGTCGGTCACTAACCCGCAGGCCTTCCTCGCCACTAGCTGTGCCGACTGGCAGGCCTTCAGGACTGGCCAGTGCAATTATAATGATTTGAGGTAAGGAGAAATACTTAACAAGTCTAACAGAATCTCACGTCTGTATTACCCTGAAGGAAGAGGTAGAGGTGTAAGAAAGTGCACAGATATTGCGCCAAATCACGTTGGGCTTTGAAAATAATTATGTAACTAATGGCATGGGTATCATAGGGGGGTAAGATATCAACCGGGAACAACATCAAGACTCCGTTGCTACCCAGTGAGATTTTTTGATAGAAACATATGTACACTTACCCTACCTGAGAATCGAACCAAGGACCCCGGAACTCATATTCACCATTAGCGGTAGTGTAGGGTCACTGTGCTAGCTCAACATCTGCCTAGCTCTTACCTAACTGAGTTTTGATTGGCTTCCAGTCTTTTCGAATGCAGCAGTCAATACTGCAGTAATCGACAACATGGAGGTACTAAACTTCTGACATCTACTACTCAATATCTTTATTGCTTTACCATAATGTGTACTTAGGTGGTAGTTTTTATAATATTATGATCATTATGGACCCTGTAGGGCACAGCAAAAGGGTAGAGGACTACCAAGTTACTAAGCGATACGATACCCCTTCGTATGACTGATTGTCTGTCTGGGTTTCTCATTAACCGTACCGGCTGTCATGGGTCTATAACTGGCAGCACAGACCACACGATTAACGTGCTCCGGTGCTTCCTCCACAGCGCAACTTAACTTTAAAGATTGACACATCCGGCTGTTATATTTAGCCACATTAACTATATCATACTTAATTGTCAATGTTATTGCTTCAGCCTGATGGGATACGCGACCCAGCCGGGTACGACGGGCGCCTACTTCCTACAGACGGCCGGAGCGCCCCCTTTCGGGCTGGGCGCGGACGGCGTCCAGTACGTCAATAACGACGGAATCGTCAGGAACATCGGGAGCTATATCAGTGGCTGAAGCTAATGCATCTCATTTCATCTCATAATTCATCATCTAGTTGGATCCACTGGTTTAAAGCTATAAAACGGAACAGAAAAATTTGACAATCCATTGCTAAGTAACCAGTTGGCTACAAGAAGCGATGCGCTGTTTGTGTCGGCGACTGCAGTAGAAAAAAAAAACAAATGAAAGAAACTGTCGACTGTGGAGTAGGGGTACCATGCATGAGTTACTTCAACTGTCGTCTCTCGCGACGAAAACAACTGAAGATCGCGCTTGTCGCTTGACTTAACCACTCTGCACGACAGGATTTTGACATATGACACATCAGCTGAATCGGTGGGGGGTGACGCGAATTGTCATGAAATTCAAGATTTTTCATCAATTTACAGCATTCAATTTTGTTATTAAAAATAAATCACAGCGGCTGTGTCATACGATAAGTTTGAGGTTTATATTTCCAAAAACCTCATAAGGTCGATAAAACGGCGTCAATCTATTGGAAAATGTGTGTAAAATACATATTACTACACCCTTCCAAAAATTAGGTACTTTAAAAACGCTGGAAATAATGTACATACACAAGATAACCATTTGATAATAACATCGGAAATCTAAAATAAAAACAGTGACATTCCATCTGCATTCTTATTTTTGCGCTTTTACATATAAATTAATAAAAAAACACGATACAAATCTCGACAAAAAATACTACTAAATGTGTTGCAATATGACATTTCTTAGTGCTGACCGTAAAACTAAGTTTCATCATTACGATTAAAAAGTTGCATTCAACCTAATCGATAATCGTAATAGAGTAAACTTTAAAAAAAAGTTTTGGGACCATTGAGGAATTTAGCTATGGAGGTGGCATAATATTCTACTATAGATATTATAGTTGTACAAATATCTATGATATCGATTATAACAGAAAGACATTTTGTCACGTGCTTTTTTATTATGCTATAATTATTTTGTTATGCGCCCAGATTTGAGGTACATTTGCTGTCAAACGGTTTCGCGGTAAAAGATTTTGGCTGTTTTCTTGAATGACGATAATTAAATGAAAATGGTGGCCAATTATGTAGGTCATGCTAATTCTGTAGGTAGCCAGTCAGGCAGCCCAGCCGGCACAACCATACCGTACCGAACCTAGAAAGCCATGCCTCCGCAGTAGAGCCTTGTTTTAGACATACAGGGACTCCGTACACATCGGGGCTCTAAAATATTGACACTTAAAAGTATTGGTTGGATAAAAAAATTAGAAAGGTATAAGGAAAACTTCAGCCTATTAAAAATAGACCGGCTAAATGCGAGTCGGACTCACGCACCAAGGGTTCCGTACAAACTGACGACATAAACGGTCATATCTTTTCTCTACGTAGACTTGGAGGGTTTTTTTTTCACAGCTTCAAGGGACCACAGTTTTGATATTTGGATTTTGTTATTTATTATGAGGTACGGAACCCTAAAAAGTATTTTTAAATAGTGTATCTCTCTTTTTTGGAATTTAAGGACTTCTTTAGGAATTTGAAGGAGGCCTTCTCATAAACTTCTCAGGAACTTCTTTAGTTCCGAAATTCAAATTCCGCCATTTATATCGGTCTTGCGCCACTTGGATGGGAAATCATTAAATATCCGCTCCTGTTAAACTTTTAACAAAAAGTCGTTGTCGTCTCGCGGCGCCCGACCCCTGTAGCGTCTCCCGCGGTGGCTGGCTTGGTTTGAGGTTCTCTCCTTCAAACATCACCATCTCCTCCGGGACAGAGCGGTGCTCCGCTCAAAAGAGCAGACTGCCTGTGTGCTCCAACGTGTCCTCGGGCGATAGTCACATTGGTGAAACCTGGGTGTTTCCTCCCGCCCGATGATGTGCAGGAACGTCCCGAAACTTTCGTGCCCGGTGAGGATCTTCGTCAGGTGGTAGGTGAGGATGCCGTGGCGCCTCACTTCCCCCGCTCTGGGCGGAGCGGGGGGGAGTGTCAGACCCGCAACCCCGGTAGGGTCCTGCCGGGATTGCGGAATGTTCGAAAGAGATACAGCGGCCCCGAGTAAAAGAAGGAACATCGATCGGTGGACATTAGTCAGTAAAAGTCTGACACTCCCCCCCGCTTCGCCTAGAGCGGGGGAAGTTATTTGATGATTTCCCACCCCAAAAAAAAACCCCGGTACACGACATCAAGAAAACTCCAGGTACAAAATGGACCCATTTTGAACCTGGAGTTTTGTTGATGTACCGGGGTTTTTTTTCCATCTCAATTATTGTGGTCTCCCTCTAGGCCATTTTTACCCCAAGGCTTCCACTCCAAGAACACTTTGGCCTACGAGCCATGTTTTAGGAAAGAATGAAAACGCTTTCCAAATAACTAATCCAACCATACTACAAACAATTTTGTCGAACAAATATAATTTATCTTGGCTGATTTTTTTTACTGTGCCTACCAAGATCATAATAAGGGCGTTCTATATTCAACCTTATTTATTTCTATTTGCAATTCACATTCAAATAGTAGGTACAAAACCAAATTATTAATAAAATAGCAAATAAACATTTTAATATAAATTCGAACAGCGAGCGCATTCCTTATTTGATTTTTTATATGAAAATAAAATTGGCGCGAATTTAGCCATAGATCAGATTCTACTGTTTGTTGAGTCGGTTTTAGTGGCGTAAAAAATATTATTATCAATATTTATAGTATTTTACACGTATTACAAAATTACTCTTATTTTCATCTATCAATTTCTGATATTCCTTAATTTAATTATTCGAGTTGATTGATTTACAAGAAAATAATCGATTGAAATAATCGCATTTACACATCACAAATTAAAAAAAAAAGAAATGGACGTCATTTTCGAAAGTGAAATTTAGTAGTGGTTATGAATATTACTTGTTAATGGTCCTATTATTGCAAATTACGATAAGATCTGGGCATGTTCATGTTATTTATAATATTTGCAATGATATTTGTCTCATTTGTTATAGAATCTATTCGCGTCCGTGTGATATAATGTGGAATGAAAAATGTAAACAAGCACGATTGGCGCGAAACTTCGACTTTAGATTTCAAAATGTATCATTACCACTGCTAATTTAAGTTCAATTACGAATGATTTCTGCACGTAATAAAAGGACACGATAATCAGGCCCAACAATGTGGAGCTTATATGTCCGAAAACCATTTTTTATGATTTTTAGCGTCGACCTACACTGCCATCAAAATGGCTATGATCGTAATTTACGCATTTGGATTTTATAAGACTTAATTAAGAAACTTGCTCAATAATTAAAGAACTTCTAATGACGTTTACATATGAGATTTTTATTCTACTATCCTAATGAATGCACACCCATATTATTTTTTACCCAGAAAATAAAATATTTACAAAAATAATGAGGAGGTCGTATGACTTAAATGTTCGACCCCTTTCGGGGCTAGTACCGAGCCAGCGGAGGTTTGAATGTCGAGCCCCCGAAGGGGTCCGTACCGAACTATACGGTTAAGTCACTTCATCTGTTACCTTGCATGCGTCCACGACTACGTAGGATGTGTGCGGACACATTTGCCACGTTAGTTGGCAAGTCCGTAACTGGCAGTGGACGATCCCGCCAACATTTTGATACAAAGCAATGTTACTACGACCGTAGCTTTGCCGTGGGGGGACTGTAGATAAGTCCATGCCACCTACCGTGTTCAAATTAATCCTGTACTCTAAGCTTACAATTTAACATGTTTTTTTTACATAATCTACCTCTATATTTAGTTTCCTATTTAATTTAGGTATCTATCTGTTGAATAGTCGCGTCATGACACTGTAACCAAACCGTACTTAATCTGCTGTCAAATCGCACGACAATTCGTTCGTTTGGGCCTTGGTAATTAATTTAAATTTTCTCACTCACTACCAACTTTTGATATGACAGTAGATTGACTGAAACTCATCAGGCTTTAAGACTGCATGTTCTTAAATAAATATAAGTAAAATTATGTTCTTAGATTATTTAAGCAAGGGTGACATTTATCTAATAAATACATTCCCTGAGAAGATTTTCAATTAAGTCATACAAGAAAGAATTACATCTGTAGCTCGCTGTTGCATTATAATATAATATTGATTATTTTGAACTGAGTAACTCATCTAAATTTTTTTTGGACAAAAAAGCTAATTTTAATGACAAAAATGCAGTACCCTATTTAAATGTCTTCATTTTTGACCTCTTTTCTTGACCTGTAGGTACTCCTTAAGACGGGGTTTACCAATTCTTAACTTTTTTGAACCCCTAAAAATCCACAAATATTAGTTAGAACACCATTATTTAAACAACAGCTGTGTGAAAGATAAATTCAAATAATAAATCAAGACATGATAAATTACTTGGGTCGATAGAAACAAATCACGGATGTGACACTAACTTACGATTTCAAACGTGTATCTATTTCTATGAAATTATTAAGTATCGGAAAAGTAAAAAGTTATGTTTTTTTTTAAATTAATATTTTTTTGTGTAACTTTCAAATGACGGCACGGTGGCTGAGCGACCGACTGCTGTGCTGGGTGTCGCAGATTCCCGCACGAAACAGGTATTTGTATGACCTGCAAATAGTTGTTCCGGGTCTGGCTGTTGGTGTATGTGAGCTAACTGTTTGTAAACGCACCCACGATACAGGAGAAATTCCTAGTGTGGGGCAACCTATTTTTTTTTAAATGACACCTTGTTTTTAAAAAGGGCTTGATGAAAGAAGGATTATTGAAAAGGTACTTTTTTATAAAAATAAAACTACTAGATACTATTATTATTGCGGAGCTGCAAAATTGGCATAGATACACGGTACCCGAGCCAATGAGAAAATACGCCCCATTAAAAGAGAATCTTAATTATAAAGGATATAGTATTTTATAAATAAATAGCTAAAAAAATAATCATTGAAAGAAAAAACATTAAATCTTGCATTCTCTTTAATAAATGTTTAAAAATAGTTAAGTACGTATTGTTTATGTGCTGATTTCACTAATGAAGCTGATCGCGTTCAACTCATTTATTAAAACTTCGTTCAAACTTAAAGAGTTATTAGGGCTTTAGAAAACTGATGTTTTCAGTTTCATTGATGGAATTTACTCATGATCAACGACGAATTTGGGTCAGTGGAATTCGTCGTTATATGTTTTCATGTATTTGGCACATGTTTTTTTTTTAAAGTTCAGGTCATTGGGTTATACCTATGTATATCTACTTAATAAACTATAAAACAGTTGTAGTAACAAAGAAATATTAAAATTAGGTAGGTATAATAACAGCCATTTTTTGTCATCAGACGTAGATAATTTAGACCGCGGTAAGGACTTAATTCAAAGGTTCCGATATTTTTAGTTTTTAATAAATGTTGAATTGTTAGATGTGTAGTGAAAGGTGGATCTTTAAAAAAGAGATTATTTTCAACATAGAGTCTCATAATTATATAAAAGTAATTGTTGCAACACGTTCAAGAAGAAATAAAGAATTTAATTCTTTTTTACTAAGTTAATGTTGAACCGTATGTCGTTAAGCGTTTAAATATTAGCGCACTAATGTTTAAACGCTTAACTAGTACACTAATGTGCTTAATTAGTACACTAATGTGTACTAAGGATGAATTTCATAAAAAAAAATACGATCAGCGCATTCAAAACTGCGTTCTCGTTCAGTGTCGTGGTAATTAAGGAATATTTACACTAACAGCTCATGACCGCGGCGTGAAGGTTTAACACCCTCAACGCCAGTGTATCATTTTTGCACACGCTTGTTAAAACATAGTGTATCAAAAATGATACACACGACCTATTGCGTTCAAAGCGTTGTGTACCAATAATGCACACGCTTTTCATAGATTTTGTATTAGAAATAATATCCTCTGGCCTGGACGTTTGGTTTGCTATATTTGGGATTGGGTTATGAGACATATGCCAAAAAATATTGGTACTGGAAAATTGAAGGTGAAAAAAAAAGTCATGAATTAGTTTCTACATAATTATATTAAAAAAACAACTACAAAGAAAGACACAAAATAAGATTAATTGCTAATGAGTTTTGTTGAAACATTGACGACATAAAAAAAAATTACACACTGAACATTTTGTGTATATTTGGGGTGCTTTTTTATTTTTTCCTGCAATTTGTAATCCTGTCCTCCCGTAAATTTTATAGCACTCCAAACAACGACCTCGAACTTTCTTATCGTTTACAATGTTTTGGACCAAATAATGCTTGTCGTCTGGTCTCGATCGTGAAGGTCTGTCAACATTCGTTGAAGAAATTCTCTCCAGCAACGCATCGATCACTTGTTCACGAAATTCCGTGATTGTGAGTTTCTTTTGAAGTGAATATTCGTTATACAGGAAATGGGCATTTACTACACTTGTTCCCCAAATTATTTCAAACGCTAATTTGCGGTACCATTTGGTGCAGCGTCGTAAGGCTGTACCATACGTGGCCATTTGGTCGCTAATATCTATAGAAGATTTACCTTTATTGTAGTCAGCTATACATTTGGGTTTTGTGTGCATTGCGTTCGTATTTCTACTATTATTTGGCACCATTTCAAGAGCAGACGTTTTCGTGGTAAGCATCCGTACGTCGCGTTTATCACGCCAGTTCAGAACAACTATGCCTTCATTGCTCTGCTTTGCAGCCATTTCTCCTCTCTTCAATTTGGCCTGTACCACTTCCTTTGGTAAATATTTTCTATTAGCCCTTAGAGTTCCTACTAGATGGGTTTTTCTATTACGCAAACGTAAGGCGAGAGGAACACTGGTATAATAATTGTCTGTGTACAATGTTCTTCCTTCATCTAAGAGTTCTTCTGCCAAAGACATAACTGTTTTTTCTGAGACTTCAGTTTGCGGGTCTCTAGATTTGCCACAGTAAACAGACAAGTTCCAAGTATATCCTTTTTCGGTACATAGCTTGAATACTTTGATACCGTATTTTGCACTCTTATTGGGTATATATTGCCTAAACAAAAGTCGTCCGCGCCAAGGTATCAGCGATTCGTCTACACATATTTTTTCTCCCGGTGTGTATGTTTTCTTGTAGTTATTTATAAACTTGTCAAGTATATCTCTCAACTTGTAAAGCCGGTCATTTGGGTCAGCTAACGTATTATCTGAGAAGTGAATAAATTTGAGAATCAACTCGAATCTGTTCCTAGGCATTACAGTTCGTGCTAATGGAATATTGTAGAGCTTATGAACGCGCCAGTAGTCTTTTATCGATGGCAGTTTCACCAATCCCATCCAACCAATGAGTGCGAGAAATTTTTTCATTTCGTCCAAGGTAACAGGAACCCAGGCATGTTGCCTAGAACCTGAAGGAATATCATTTGACAGTAGTTGCTGCGTGGCGTATAAATTCGTTTGGTCTACAATATGCTGAATAATGTCGTTAGTCATGAACAAATCTAAATAGTCTATTGGCGAAGCATTAGCAAGAATGCCTGAGTATATTTCTTTGAAGCCTGAAATAGGCCCGGTGTATTCCATGGGCGTTGGACCTTCTTGAGTAGGCATGTGCCACTCTATTGAGTCGAGTTTTTGTTTTAGCCACTCGGATGTTGTACCTGAGAGACTTGGCTCATTATTACCAGTAGTAAGAGTAGTTGCAGATGTACTTGACATACTAATTGTAGCAGATGATGTACTTGGCATATTATAAGCGTCCAAATCTGTATTACCTATTCTTCTTGCAGAAATCCTCCTCTGAACTTCAGGTAAAGGGGGCAGAGCACTCTCAGTGAAGGTCGATGCTCGCCTAAAAGATAAAGGTGGATTCCAACTTTCGTTAGCACTGTCACTCTCCGAACTAGCCGTCGCATTACCGTCACTTGGATAATAATCCGGATCATACAAAGAGTCGTCACTTTCGTAGTCCATTTTGATTCACTTTTCTCACTCACGTTATTTACGTTTTATAGAATATCCTATAACAAAACAAAAAAGGAGTTATAGAAAAACACAACAGTTGTTGTTTTTCTAAAACTCCTTTGTGATTTCTTCGTGTTTGATCTGAAACAAATATAAAATAATCAAATAAACTAAAACATACCGTGTATCCAAAATGATACACATGGCCTACGATATTGGTTAACAGAGAAATGTCTTTCATAGGCCAGTGTATCATTTTTGATACACATTCCTGAAATCCTGAAAAATGAAAGGGGTGACAGCTGGATAAAATATAACAGCAAAAAATATAAAAAAATGCATATTTAAGCAAAAAAAATACATTATTAAAAAAATTAAATTTTAAGAGATTGGGCTTGGCGGTGAAGGTGTTAAAGAGGCATCCAGTTCAATTCGTGAAATTCACCAGTAATTTATAAAACCGTAAATGTTATTGTTTATCCACCAAATATTATGTTCTTGGCTTCAAGCGTGATTTGCTTTGTAAGCGCTGTGTTCTGGTACGATAGTCCCTTGCTACCCGAAGCGTAAGGTGAATCACCAAATGTTGATAAGAAGTAGTCGCCCCTGGTGGTGGGCGGACAGGCGTAGCCCATGAAACTGAAACAGGAATAACGTTTGTTAAGTCAGTGGCGACAGCAGAGGGGCCTGGCAGGACAACCGCCTGGCGGGGCCTCGGGTTGTTCGAAAAAGTTACCGCGGCCCTGGAATATAAAGGACAAAAGGAGAAACATGAAAAAAATGTTTATTAAACTCAACAAATTCTTTTACTTAATTAGGAAGTGATTGGAGCCTCCTTTTAACCTGAAAAATATGTATTAAGAGACTCCGCTATTCCATACATTGTTGTTATTAACTATAAACTTGTTTATCAATAAAACAATATAAAAAATAATCTCTACGAAAACTAAAATATGGTTGAATTAATAAGTTATAAACTTATAAGTGAAGCTAAAGTGCTTCCAGAGTTCAAAGTGCGCGTACATGATGTTTTCAGAGTTTTGTTTGTATGTGTGGAATGTGTGTGTTGTAAGTGTGGGTGAGAGTATGTAATGAGCGAATGAGATTGAGGCTTAAGATATTGCTGGAGTATATTTATATAATTTTTTCTGCTCTAATATTCTTGTTCAAGATTTTAATCAAGGCGTGTATTTCTCACAGCTTCTGTCATCAATTAATATTAACACGCCCCGGTCATCAGCTAGACTTCATAATTATAAGCCTTTTGCTCCTGGAAGCCGCAAAACCAAGTACGGGAGAAATACAAAGACATATTTCACGAACAATCGTGAAATATGTTGTAAATCGAACAAACTCACAAGAGTTTGACATATTCTCAGGCAGCGTTACTAACTTTAAAAGAGCTGTGCTCAATAAACCGTTTTTAAAATTGGTTGCTTGCAAATTTAGTTTTGGTTTGAGGAACTTCTGCTACTAAGTCTTTCTTCATTTTAAATATAAGCTTGGGTCATAAGAAGGGAAAGGATTTGTGGTTTTTAATTATAGTTCTAATAATGTAAAGTTTTCTCACAGATAATAGGTTGCTAATTTGGTAGAGGTTTTGAGTAAGAAATCTAATGTTTTTTTAAATACATTAGCTTAATTAGAGCACGTTGCCCCCCCTCAAGGTCAATGGATTTTGTTTTTGTTGTTCTTCTTCAAACGGGGATGCAGTACGTCAAAAAGATTTCACCAAAGCTATGTTCGTTAAGGAGGTCTCTTATTCTCCGTATTAATAGTTCGCTCAAACAAACGCTAAAATTAGCATGCAAAATATGGAATATATTATCAAAACAATTGAAGCTAACAGAATTGGTATGATATAATATCAATAATTTTAATGATATTTATTTATTTATGAATAGGAGAACCATCAACTATAACAGATAGATAAACAATTGTTTAAGTAACATAAAGCCAATTATAGGTTATCACGATTAAAAAACATAGACAACAAATTAAGGGAAACTAAATAAGATACAATAACACTACGCGTTTTTAAAAAAGTCGGCATTCAGCCGAGTGCGTGCAAAATGGCTTTTGGTGGTAAATGGGTGAAATAAGTACTCTTTACATAGAATATTAAAGTCACTCTTACTCGCTCGCAACGTATACTTATATGTTGCGAACGAGTAAAGACTGAAAAAGAAGAAAAAGGAATGGAGATAGGCAGATTAAATCTAACTGATCTCTGGGGTTTTTGCAGGAGATCAGGCCAATCAATCAACTGGGCCAGCCAGATTAAAAAAAAAGGAAAGTACAATCAATCAATCTATCTAGCCGACGACGAATAATGAATGGCTGTAAATGAAACTTTGTAAGTAAGTATGTCAATTTGTAATAGAAAAATGACAACCTGAATCTTTAAAGTTAAGATACTCATGCACCAAATAAAACAATTTGTCTACAAGAAACAAATAAACTGATGAAACAAACAAAAGTCACCGATTTCCGGAAGTAAACTGATTTTCCATTTTCGTCGGTCGGTTACATTTTGCATAAATAGTTCGAGTGACAGGAAATTGACCATTATACAGCACGCGACACGCGGGTGCTGTGCACTGGTAGCTATCACACGTCATCGAGTTTGTAGATTTGTTTATGCCGCTGTTCTCCCAAGTTTCGTAATAAAACTCACTAAGTAAAAGGCCTAGGTTCAAAGCGAACGGCTCAGACCTCTCACCTGGTATCTGTGAAGTTACACTCTCCTTTACTGAAGTCGTAGTAGCTGTCACACAGCACTGCTGGGAACCCTTCCCTGTTGGTCACGGACTCAGCGTAGTACTCCCAAGCACGACTGTGGCTGCAAGTCTGGAACAAGCAGTTCGGCTGCTGTGACCCGCCGTTTACCCAGAAATCCACGTGTCCTGCGAATCAAGGCGAAATTTTTATTGGGCTAGCAAAAAGGTTGACAACATTATACTGACTACTCCTACCGAGGCAATATCCCTTTGAGCCAGTGCGAACACCTTTAAGTCTACGTCTATACTAGTCCATGGTTTCGCGTTCCAAATTACATCAGAATAGGTTCTCGCGACGTGCACAGTTATTTTTAAAGATTTTGTATGGATGAATTCATTTGTAAACAAATCCGGAAACTTGCTAATGACGAAATAACTATCACTTGCTATAGTTAATTCACTGGTAGACTCAAACTTGTAGCGGCTTGAAAGCCGCGATTTGCTGAGTTGCATTTGACGTTATATCGGGACGCGAGCGGACGGCTGACCAGTCGCTTACGAACCACCGTTCTGCCTCTACACATACTAGAACGTAGTTAGATATAACGAAGTATTGTGGAACCAAATTAAAGACATTTATTAAGTTTTAAAGTCACTTGTCATTAAGTACCTCCCAACATAGGGGAACACGCCCCAACACTGGTGACCTCCCGACGTTTTTCAAATTGAAGTGACAGCTGAGTAGGCGACTCAAGTTACGTAAGAGGCAGAGGCATACGGACCGCGTGGCGCAAAATAGAACGCAACGTGCCAGTTAGGTTATAAAGAAACGTGTGTGCATCGATTTTTCCAAAATGAACCCGCAAGGAATAACCGATCCTCCAGGGTCAGCACCAGTAACAGCAGTGGATATAGCGATGGTTACGGTGCAGATGAGAGTTCCAGAATTTTGGAAGGAACTACCGAGGTCATGGTTTTGCCAGTACGAGGCAATCATGGCAACGCAGAAACAAGGCGACACACAAAGGTACGATATGGTGCTCGCAAAGTTACCTACAGACGTTTTACAGCAGGTAACCGATATTATTGAAGCCCCGCCGGAAACAGGCAAATATGAAACGATAAAGAAGCGTTTATTGTCCGTTTATGAAGAAAGTGCACACAAGCAATTCCAGAGATTAATGTACGAAATGGATCTGGGAACACAGAAACCGTCACAGTTACTCAGGAAGATGTCAACATTAGCAAAGAAATGCGAATTGACAGAAGAACCGCTAAAGAGGCTGTGGTTGGACAAATTAACACCAAATGTACGCGCGTTGTTGGCGATGGGTGAAGACACCAAGTTAGAAGATATGGCTAGGAAAGCGGACAAGATATTAGAGACATGGGGAAACGGTGAAGTTGCATCTATAACACCAAGTACGACATCAGGCGACAGTGTAGCTGATCATTTGAAGGAGTTGGCAACGGAAATTAAAGAACTGCGTGGAGAAATAAACGAGATCAGGAGGCGAAATAGGAACAGGAAGCAGGAGGTGGACAATGGCAACAACGTTCGAGACCCAAAAGACGGTCGTGTGAATCACCGTGTACTTGGACCAAGAAGCAGCAGCAGCCGGGAAACTAGACGCTGCGCTGTGCAGTCAGCGACGGTGGACGATTGTGCCGCGGGAAACCACCGACTGTGTGTGAAAGACTTTAAAACGGGAATAGTGTACCTTGTGGATACAGGTGCTAATGTGTCAGTGATACCTGTGAGTAAAGTGAAAACAAAGCAAGAGCAAGAGTGTACGTATAAACTTTACGCCGCAAATAATTCAGAAATTAAAACCTATGGTGTAGTGACTTTAGACTTAAACTTAGGTTTACGTAGAAGTTATAAATGGTCATTTATTGTTTGTGATGTAAAGCAGCCAATCATAGGAGCAGATTTTTTGAAGGCACACCAATTAGTGGTAGACTTACATCATAAAAGGTTAATTGACGGTCTCACTAAATTAAGTAAGGAAGCGAAAGTAGTAAAATGTTCCGAAGTATCTATATCTAGTATTCAACAAGATAACCCATACAAAGAATTGCTCGAAGAGTTTTCAGAAATAAGCAAACCGGTTTCGTACATAGAACCTCCTAGTCATAATATGTATCACCATATCGAGACCACAGGCCCACCCGTATTTACCCGTGCTAGACCGTTGCCACCCCATAGATACGAAGTAGTTCAGGAGGAATTTAGGTTAATGCAGGATTTAGGTATATGTAGGCCATCGAAGAGTCCGTGGGCGACCGCACTGCACGTCGTGCCGAAGAAGGATGGACAGATCAGACCCTGTGGCGACTATCGTGCACTCAATGCGATCACGAAGCCGGACAGGTACCCGATCCCGAGGCTACAGGATTTCACCTATGGATTAACAGGCAAGAAAACTTTTGCACGCCTAGATATAAACAGAGCCTATCATAATATTTGCGTAGCACCACAGGATGCAGAGAAAACCACTTCCTCTATTGGCTCTATTTAGAAATTAAAGTTTGTTTGGCAGGTTATTTTTGTCGATAGGCGATACCTGTGCACAGACATCGTCACAAAAATAACTTACCAATCGAGTGATCCATTCCGTAGACTCCAGCATCAGAATGTATGACATCAACGAAGTCAGCGTCATCCTTGGACAGCCGCAGTAAGTCATCGAGTTTCGAGAAGCATGGGCCAGCGGGGTCCATGCTGGAGATCCGGCCCAATCGGGTTCCAGTCAGGTTCCGGAACGTCTTGCCCGTGAATCCTGCAATGTGGCTCCCCAGACTGTGGCCCATCAGGTGGATATTTTGGGGCTCTAAGCCAGCTGGAAGGAATAATCTAATGATTAATGATCTTGTTGATATTTCTGTTATTAAGACTAGTATATAAAGGCGATGCGGCAAATACGTACATATATATATAAACGGACTCGTGCATTTTGGCCGAAATAAACGTCTTTGTGCATATCCTGCTTATCAGTGAACAGCGACCTCTTATTTACGAAAGTCTTGGCAAATTTAGAAGGAAGTTTGGGACTTACCAGGTATCAAGGCAGCGAGTACGGCTGCTAAATACTCGCCGATGTATCGAACCATTGTGGAAGAGCGGAGGTAAAAGAATTTGATCAGCGAGCTCGCGTCCAGCGCCAGGATGTTTATATCGTCTGGCAACACAACACACACATTAAGTTTCATCTCTTATTTCATCACGAACTATAAACGGTAGCAAGAAGGCTTGCTTGGCTAGCTACCAACCTTGGTTTTGAAGAACACCTACCTACAGTGTTAAAAAAACAGATACTTCCTACATGACTGCAATACCTACACTATCTAAATATGAAAAAGTTGATTTTATTCTGAATCCGTGGTAACAATTTGTGCATCAGTGTCTGGTGTGTCCTGGGTGCATAAATAATGTAAAATTTCATAACTTACAATAACTATTAAGGCTGTTTAAAAGTTGCATTCGGATTCTCAAAGGATTTGGAATTTTACTCTTAAATACATAGATTTGACAGAATCGAAAAAAAATACCTACTGTGTGGTATATAATGTTTAAATCTTGTATTAAACGCACACTATGTAGGCAAGCATATTATAAGTTGGGGGATTATATTGATGATAAAAATGCTTGGCTCAATGCTGGTCCTGCTCCACAAGAATAGGGGTAAACTCATTGATTGGTATCCGAAGCTATAGTGGAAGCTGCAGAAGATTGTAAGACTATCTTTGCAATGTATAGAATCAATTCTCTAGTATTGTATAATTATTAAGCCCATATGTGAGTGCTATGTATTATTATTGACTTGACGAAGCCCTGGTGGTTGATAGTGTCATGCTCACTTAAATGTCTCGCTGATGGTGGCGGGTGTGTCGGGTCATTTAGCTCCCTTCAAAATGGTCGAGCTGAATGGGGCTGATCCATACGTCATGTTCGTGAACGGGCGCTGTCAGTTGGGACTGGTCATTTTTTTAGCTACCACGGTTCATTTTTAACTTATTTAGATTTAAAATTAAATTTTGCTTTTTATTTACTCTGGACGCTCTTACTGTGCACGTCTTTCTACATCGTTCTCACATATTTGTATAATCTCAACATGAATGATGTAAATACAATTTTGTAAAAATATTATAATTTAAAAGAGTGCCCATGGAGTTTCTTGTCCATTCTTCTCCATAGAGATCAACGCTTTGGAATGGGCAACTACAGTACTTTCACAAGTTATTATGCCTTGTGACCGGGACTGTAGATTAGTTTTGTTTCTTGACATTCAAAAGTGCCTGTAATGGTCTAATTGAAATAAATGGTTTTGAATTTGAATTGAATTTATCAGTCCTTGAAACTGAAGAACTTTTGTTCTACAATTCTGAATTTCGCACGAGAAAATTTTCTATATTTATATAGCTTGCTATAATGTTCCAATCCTCAGGTCGTTTGATTGAATAATGCAAAGAAATGATATAAGCTTGTCCCTCAATTTGAAAATAAACTAGTAAGTACCAATGTAATTATGTAAATTGATCTGATATATAATATTTATTATATTTTCAATGTCAATTTAATTAGGTAGATACTGATAAGTAATTTAAATCTCGCGAAAAGCTTTTAATTATCTAATATATAAAATTTCCGTGTCACAATGTTAGATAAAGATAAAAGATAAGATAAAGATAATTTTATTTTGCAAACATGGGTAACAGTAAATGATGACAAAATATTGATAGGTTCAGCCATATTCTACCATTTAGGCATGCAAAAGTTTTAAAACATACAACTTATACTAAGTAAACACTTAAAACATTTTTTTTTTTTACACATCAATTTAAAAATATTACAGAAAAAAAAACAGTTCTAATTTAAAAGTCTTTCTCCGTAAGATACTCACTTATATTATAATAACCTTTCACCACTAAAAAGTTTCGGAGTCTTTTTTTAAATAATTCTAGCGGAAGCTCTTTCCAGCTTTTTGGCAACTTATTATAAATAACTGGAGCCATGCAGTAGACACTTTTGCGCTTAAGTGCTGTTTTAGCTGGCTCCTGACATAGCAAGCTATTATCGCGTCTATTGCGGGGAAACACGTCAGCTACACGTCTGAAACGACTCGGGTTAGCCTTCACAAACACAGCTACTTCTAGTATGTACAGACAAGGTAATGTTAATATTTTATATTTTTTAAAGTATGGTTCACAACTATCAGTGGGTTTCATTTTAAACATCGCACGAATGCATCGTTTTTGCGCTTTGAAGGCAGTTTCTTTTTCAGTAGAGTTTCCCCAAAATATGATCCCATACCGTATATGTGATTCTACTATGCCATAATAAGCAGTAAGAAGAGCATCTGTGTTAATTATAGATGATAATGTTTGAAGAGCGTATGCAGACTTACTCATTTTCTTATATAAGATATCAATGTGGGATTTCCATTTTAATTTATTATCAATTACGAGACCCAAGAATTTTGTACTTTCAACTTCTTCAATGCTATCATTATTGTAGTGTATATTTAAATTAATAGTATCGGTCTGTTGTCTAAAATGGATTACTTTTGTTTTACTTAAATTTATTTTTAAATTATTTGCATCTAACCAGGTTACCATCTGTTGTAAACTATTATTAATTTCATTCTCATAATTATCTATATTTTTACAAGCTATTGTAATTGTACTGTCATCAGCAAATAGTGTTACTGGTCGTTCAATAGATTTCGGTAGGTCATTTATGTATAGAATAAATGTAAAAGGACCTAAAACGCTGCCTTGCGGTACCCCAAATAATAATTTACGCTCTGAAGACTGAAATATCTCTTCACGTTTACTTACTGTGTTAACTTTACTGATTTCTGTGATTTGTTTTCTATTTTGTAGGTAAGAATTAAGCAAATTAAGGACATTGCCTCTTATCCCGTAGGCTTCGAGTTTCTTTAAAAGAGTATTATAGTGAACATAGTCGAATGCCTGGGTCATGTCACAGAATATACTACATACAGGATTCCGGTGGTCAACGTTTTTTATGACATTGAGTAAAAAATCATATATGGCCATATTTATAGTCCTATGTATACGAAATCCCTTCTGTTGCTCACACAGAATGTTGTGTTTTTCTACGAATTTATAAAGTTCCCTATACATATATTTTTCAAAAATTTTTGAAATAACTGGTATTAATGATATTGGCCGGTAGTATTCCATTCGTTCTCTATTATCCTTCTTAAAAAGTGGCTTAATAATCGATATTTTTAATGCTTCTGGAAAAATACCTGCGCTAATACTTAAGTTAATTATGTGACTTAAATGACCACTTATTTCCCTAGACACATATTTCAGTATTTTTGTAGCAATACCGTCATACCCTACACTATTTGTATTGTTTAATGAGTTGATGATTCTCTCTATATCTTGTGGTATACTAGGGGCCATAAACATTGTTTTATTATTAGTGTTAGTTACCGTACTCCTCCGAAACGGCTCGACCGATTCTTATGAAATTTTGGGTACATATTGGGTAGGTCTGAGAATCGGCTAACATCTATTTTTCATACCCCTAAGTGAGCAGCGGGTGAAACCGCTGGGCACAGCTAGTCATCATATAAATTGTATATAATGAGGTTATAACTTCATAGGTAATTTTTTTACAGAAAAAATATTTTCTTCTTTTTAAAGCGTATTATATATACTTTTTATAAAGCTTTTCTAAAAAAAATTTTTGCTTTTAACTTTTATTACTTAGTTTCTTTTCACATTTCGATCATCAATCGACTACATTCTATTATAGTGACAGAGGATATCGTTCCTGAATGTTGATGCTGTGAGATAGTTACCTATGGTTTTAAAAGCAGCGAGCATGGTCTGGAAGCTGCTCTTCGTGGGGTTATCAGTGAAACCATGCAGGTAAATCACCAGTTTTCGGTTCCACCACCTCTCCTTGGGGATCTCTACCGCGGCCTCTGCCAATTTGTAGTAAACGGTTTTGGAGCTGGAGATAATTGAAAAATTATAGATTAACAAAAAGGTGTAGAAAGATGAGGACAGGTTTGTGGAGCAGCTTTGGAAATATTTCGGTTTCAGCCCTAGTCGGCGAAAGGCTGAGTTGATTGTTACCATACGCCTACAGGTGTAATGTTATGGTAACTATCAAGCAACAGAAGCTATCATAGATATACCTATGTAACAGAGTGGGTATTTTACCCTCTCTGTTGCCTCAACCTCTTTCCTTTTAGATCATAATTGTTTTTTTTTAAATATTCATATTTCGATTTTTTTTCTGTCATTTCATCTTCAACAGTAATTTTTTTGGCTCATTATGTTTTTGGATCACGGCTAGCAGTCACATGGGTAGTTGTTGTGTTTTTTTACTAATATAATATAATATAAATAACTTTATTTCAGGTAAATTACACCCATTTCATCACATTTACAACAAGATTAATTTACATTATAACATCCATATTAAAAATAAATTCATAAATTAAATAAAATAAATTATTAGACAAAACAAAAAATTAAATTCTTACATTCTATACAAACATTAAATAAAATAAAAGCAAAATAAAAAACACAATATATTATTAATCATTTCACATACGCGGGTCTTTTACTGGCACATGTCGGCTACTACAATGCCTCAGAATATAACTATCCATCCTAGCAGCAAACATCGCCAACACGGCGTTGGTGCTACCCCTCACTCTTCGCAACATAGACTCGGCACGCTTTCGCATGGTAGCATGGAAGCAATCGGTACGTGCTTCTGCGAACATGCCTGATGCGCTACACGCTCGGGATAGCCCCAAAACCGCCCTGAATGCGTTATTATATTGGACGCGGAGGGCGCTGTAGGTTTTCTTACTGTAGTCAGCCCATAAACTACATGAGTACAGTGAGGTACAGTACGCTCTAAAGAGCGCTATTTTTACCTCACTGGAACACCGCGCAAACCTACGAGCGATCATGTTCTAAGCTGTTTCTATTTTTTTTTTAAGTTGTAGAATCAGTTTGTGAATAAGTTTTTGTGCAGTTCAGCTTCACTTAATCTATTGTGTATTTTCTCCCTTGATAAAAGGTATGTGTTAAATTATTTTGTATTAGTCTTCTACCTCTCCATGTTATTTTTGTGTAGTAGTATAGTGTTTCAATTTTGTTATTTTATTGTTAAAGTTTCCTCCCTCGGGATTAAAATTATCTAAAACCTGTAGTGGGTATCATTTGTACACCTGTCCCTCTAACGCCTGAAAACTTCAACCTCGCTCGAAGGGCAACGAGCGAGAGTCACAACTATATAGAATATTAATTACCCTTTAATAGATGGCGCTACTAGTTTGTAATATTTGATATTGTCGATACTAAAGACACATAAAATAACAGAGGTGTACCTATAATTAATTCACCAACAAGCTGTAGTGGCCAGCATATGGCTTTAACCAGGTACAAATCTAGACACCGAGGCTGCTACTGAGAAATTCCCAGTGAAAAACCCAATAACACTTTGCCTGACCAGGGAATGGCACTGAAGACTAGGAGTAATGTAGAGAACAACTAAATATAAAACTGTTGTTAGATTTTGAACTATCGGCAATGAGCAGATCATTAACTATTAAAATGATTATCAAAACAATATAAAGAAAAAGGCATATGGTACAAGACCATACAAAGTCAGCCTCCTCGAATCCCTTGGTTCGCTGGAAGTAAGTGTAAAAAGGTCGTATGTGGTTATGGCACCATAAGTATTACATTCTGGACATTTTCCATCTAGGAAATTTGGATTCCTAATGAAAAAAGCCGAGTCACCTAATTGCCCAGTGTGTAACAAAGTCGAGGATGTCCAACATTTACTAATGGAATGTGAAAAGAACAGGACAGAGAGAGAGGTAGTGATGCGGGAGTTTAAAATTAATATGTTTGATGTTGGAGCATTCATTAGAATTCTATCCATACCTAGTGCGGAAGAGGCGATACTGATTTATAAAATGGTTGCTGCATCACCATCTCTCTCGCTTAGACAATAATTTTATACAGGGTTATTTGTAAAACACTGGCAACGTCTCAGGACCATGTTACTAACATCATAATCAACAACTTTTGTTCTAGGACATTTAAACATTTATCTTATTTTAGTTCATCAGATTTTCATACAAAAATAAAAATATTGAAAATGAACGCTCTAAATGTTACGAAATCTATGCGAAGCAAACGTACCTACAAGCGGCGGTGTAGTATGTATGCGGAGTTGAAATGTGTTAGATAGAACAACGAAATCTTGAAGATTTGTTTTTGGTAAATGTATAAAATTTTGTAAAATATCATAGAACAAAAGTTGTTGTTTATGATGATTGTAATACAGTCCTGCAAGGTTGTCGGTGTTTTACAAATAACCCTGTATACTTAATTAAGGTTTTTAAATAGGGTAGTAGTTAGTTAGATTAGGGTATGATGAGGCTGAAATACCTTTGTAAGGTAAAATCAAATCAAATCAAATCAAAATCTTTATTTTAGACCAAGCCTTACAAAGGCATGTCAGTAAAAAAAACAATATTCTTGACTAAATTGCCTATGTATTATATGGATCTTGTCTAAGTATTAAAAACAAAAACAGTCTTTAAATAACCTCCCGGCGTATTTCATTATTAACAGCCAACTTAAGATCTCATTAATTTAGTAAATAATTATTTATTTTATTTGTTTATTGTGAATTCGAGAACCATGTGGGGCATTACTTTTATTTTATTTGTTTGTTTTTGACAATTATTCGGCAGTTTGAGTACTATTAAGCCGCCTAAACAAATGCCCTTTTTTGGTATTATTCATTGTGTCGTTGAGCTCCTTGAGTTATGAGTCGAGCTACACGATAACTCACAAATGCTTACACTGACTGGACAGGTCCACTCAAATCTGCTTTTTTAAAAAGATAATTTGAGACACTAATCTGCATAGTCTTCATGTAACTAGATTGTGGGAGTGAAGGAATAGAGAGTTCACCTGCGCTTGCGCACACACGGCTGCACTATAGTTACTCCCGCGCCTATGGCTAATCTCCGCTGGCCGAAAGCGGTCAGGAAGACTATATATTGGAACGAAGTTTTGGAACGAAGTTTTGGAACGAAGTTTTGGAACTAAGTTTTGGAACGAAGTTCCATATCGTGCGTTGCGAAAGGGGGCTAGAGGGAAAAAATTAAAACCAAAAGTTGTAACGACACTTTTTGCTATAGTTGTAAGCCTTGCGGCGTGCGCGTGTTTCTGTCTGTCTCTCTCTCTCTATCAGAAAGCAAGCCAGTTATTTTCGTTTCGTCTTTCTATTTCGCATTGAACAGTGTGGTGTCGCAACGATTATTTTTGTTGAGTGTATACAGGTTTTTTGAACATAATAAATAATAACTTCGTACCTCCTGAGTGCCCCTTGACACCTCTCAAGTTTTATTTATATTTTTTGTCGCCTTTTTCTTTCTCTCATATCTAGATAAATCAACCAATCATTTATTTTGTAGAACATAGTTATATAATTAGACATTAATGTTCATCACGTTTTACCAATAGATGTCGTAACAAAAAACATAAACAAAGTAGGACAAAATCGAGCTCAAAGGGGTCGGTTACAAACATACATACATACAAACATACAGGTGAAGCTAATAAAAGCGTGTTAAAAAAATAGGTCTGTTAATTAGCTTGGAATTTCTCGATTTATAAATAACTAGCTTTTGCCCGCGGCCTCTCTCGCGTTTAATTAGGGGTAACACAGTTCCCCTTTCCTGATTTGCAGGTACCTGCTACTTGTAGTTTTTGCCCTAGCGCCTTCATCCCACTTTTTTTTTAAATTGTCTATGTTCGTCTCCTGGTTCCCAACTATCTCTGTACCAAAATTCATCAAAATCGGTTTAGCCATTAAAGCGTGGAGAGGTAACAAACAAACAAACTCACTTTCGCTTTTATGATATTAAGTAAGGATTTTACCTGTTGCCATAATGAGAGAAAAAGTGAGCTCTCATCCGCATTTCTATAAGGAGCATTATTCTTACTTGGTACTGTAGTAGAGCGTCAGTTGGCTCATATCCGGCTCGTTGCCCTGGTAGTCCTCATACTCTACTCCGGCGATCGGTTTAACTCCTGGACCTGAGGTGAAGGAAAAGTAGGTAAATTAATAATAATTTAATCCATTCTAAAATTAAATATTTGCACACCACATTTAATGATAGAATGTAAATGGGCCACATTAATGTTAAGATCATACATACTACTTGTACACATACATTCTTGCAAATAAATTATTCTCATTCAATCTTATTTTAAAGCCCTCTCTTCATTACAATATAAATGTATTCAACAAAAATTGTCCCGATCACTAATTCGTATACATTTTCCAAAATATGAAAGCGATTTTGCGCACGTTTCGTTAATTCATAATAATATGATTACCAGAATACTGTGTTTGCACCAACATTAAATTTCAATCAGTACAGTAAGTCGAATCACTTAAAAGTTTCGAAGTGTTTACTTGGAAACTTTTATAGACAGACAGATCAGTTGCATCTTGCTCAGGTACCTCGGGATCCAACCTTGGAGAGCTTGGGGAGCTATGAAAACCAGAAGTAAAATAATACGCAAATGTATCTTCGTATATAAATTCAATAATTGGTTGTCTTTTTTCCTTTTATCTTTAACATAATTCCAGAATTTTGAAGGACCATCACTTGCTCCTTCGTATTGATACGAGCTGTACCCAGCGATTTCACTCGCTACTCAGCTCCTCATTGTCGTAGCGTGATGTTATATTGTC
Organism: Ochropleura plecta; assembly: GCA_905475445.1. Classification (NCBI taxonomy): domain Eukaryota; kingdom Metazoa; phylum Arthropoda; class Insecta; order Lepidoptera; family Noctuidae; genus Ochropleura; species Ochropleura plecta. Next base: position 19,666,316 of record FR997738.1, on the reverse strand, counting down.
TATTAATTTTGTGAAAGAATGCCTATGCGAAAGTCAATCCGGTCAAGTAAAAGCGTTCTCCCATACATATTTGTCACCCTATTTCAGCCCTTCAAGGGTTAAATTTTGCAAAATGCTTGCGATTTTGTGATATACATACATGAAATAAGCCGCTACCGTCTACCTACGGTATACCGTTCCCTTATGAACGGTTAATTTGTTAATATTCTGTAAACACAGTTTTATATTTTGACTATTGTTGAAACATTCGCGTTTTTGCTGTAAAAAAAACATTCACCGCACTAGTTGAGAAAAATGAAAAAAATCCACTAGAGTGAAATTAGGTGTCTACATTACATATGGGATTAGTTTGCCAGGAAGTGTATTGAAAGTATATTAACAATGCCAGGATTCAAACTCACAGAGAACGCCTGCAAATAAAGCGATGCCTTGCCCAAGAGGATCAACTGCACCCTGCACTTCATTGACTGCTACGTTCTTGACGATGGTAAGTCCGCTGCTAGTCTTGCTGTAGATGTCATTGAAGAAGCCAGGGTGTGCAGCCGCTGAAGACAGCCATAGGGCCGTGAAGAAGGACGCTAGTCGAGACATGGTGGCGGGTATCTGAGAAAGAAAACAGACGATTAAAGTTCACAAACCTGAGTAACTGGTTTCGTGTACATAGAGTCCGGTTCTCGGTATACTTAAGTAGAAAAATGGACACTCAAGGAAGTTGATGGTATGGATACTTTGGAGATATGATGTAGGAATAACAAGTGGCAGGTCCCTGGGCGTTTATTTTTCCTAATTCGAAGATACGGGCCAGGATATGAACCGATTGTCTGCAAGGAATATGAGAGGTTTCGGTCTAACACGAAAAACGATGGACTAGCACAACTGGTGCGCGTTTGTATTCCACGCCCGCCTCAAAGAGATGTCAGCAAAACAGAGGGGCCTGCCAGGGTCACTGCCTGCCGGGGTTGCGTGTTGTTCGAAAAAAATCTGCGGCCCCGGATCATAAAGGGAAAAAGAAAGAACATGGGAAGGTTTAGTCATCAAAAATCTGACACTCCCTCCCGCTCCGCCCAGAGCGGGGGATATTATTGAATGATTTCACATCAGCAAAAAAGGATCACAACTGGTGGCTATGGGCAGTAGATGGTAAGAGCCCGAAGGGTCTTAGGTCGTAATTCACATGGTCTGATCGCTGGTTCCGTAAATCTACTTGCGTACTTCACAATGCCAATGAAACATCGACCAAAAGAAGATGACTCTACGTCGCTCGTCGGGGAAATCTCGAACCAGATCAATAAAGAATACGACGTGAGCACTCCAAAAGCTAGTAGATACAAAAAACAAAGTGAAAAATAACTTAACTTCCGGAATTCGGTGACTCATGTTTGTTTAGTTGTACTTTTTGCCACCAACTTCCGTAAGTTAAGTTATTTTTCACTTTTTTTTTGGAAGTTCGTTATATTTTTTACTTTTGTTTCAGAATTTTTCTTTATCTCACATATTTTTTTTATCGAGTACTCATTTTCCATTGTTACTAAAAGATTAGCGGATCATACATATAGACATAGAAGAAAAAAATTATATTAAAACATAAACTACCCAAGCAATACAAATAAAATTTATAGAAGTATACCCACCTTAGAAGCATACCCTTTCAAACAAAAAAAGAATTATGAAAGTTGGTTCACAGTTAGCGGAGTAATCGGTACATAGATACATAAAAAATACTGTCGAACATAGAACCTCCTCTTTTTTTGAAGCAGGTTAAAAACTTACCAAATCGGCGATTTCTTGAAAAAAATTAGGTTCCTCAGTATTTGCGTCCATTGCATCAATTTGAAAACATTCATGTGTAAGAAGCGCCTAATAAATACGAAACCACTAACAAAAACACGCTGTTATTTATTTTGAATCGTTCGACAATTAAAAATGTATTGTAATGTTGACATTGCGCCGTGTACATAAACATTGCTTGTTTATCTGTAATTTCGCGCTAACTGCTACTGAGTTATGTAAGCGAGGCAATTGACGTAAATTACAAGCAATTAAGAGAACTCCTTATCTAATGTTAAAATATATAAACCAATCAATTTGATATTTAAGTAAATATTCTAGGCTGTAAGGCCCTGGCCACAGTCTCGGGGGATACGACTTGAGTCAGAGACTTTTTTTTTCGGTTGGGAAAACATCAAATAACTTCACTCGCTCTGGACAAAAACCTATAACCATGTTCCTTCTTTTCTCTTTGTGTTCCAGGATCCGGTCTCTCTTACGAACAACCCGCAACCCCGGCAGGCGGTAGCACTGGCAGACCCCTTTGCTTTGATGTGAGGTAAAAACTAAGCGACTACACGCTAAGGCCACCCCCTGTGGGGTACGAGCCTCGGCTTCGGACGTCGCTGAGGGAGGACAGCAAAGGACAGGCTGGATCTGAGTGATGTTATTTAGGGACTAGTTTAAACTTACTGGCTTAGCAACGCGGGCTGGCTATAGCAAGGGACGGGTGGGAGCGGTTTCGATCCCCGCACAGAACAAATGTATGTATAGCATACAGGTAGTTGTTACGGGTGGCTGTTTATGTATTTGAGTTTAAATGTCTACTAACTATGTTAAAAGATCCATGTTAACTATAACACTGTTTAATTGCGAGATATACAACTTTTACACAGGGTTATCAAAGACAAACTAGTTCCCAATGAACCCGTTTATGAAGAAAGAATAATAATTATATTTCGTTTCAAATGAACCTACATACTACAAGATAGTAGGTATCTTGTATTATGATTTTACTCACTACAATACTAAATTAATAATATTAATTAAATTACTCAAATGGACTCAAACAGAACTAGATAGATATGCTCTGGATAGAAAAGTCCGTACATTGTTGACGGCATATCGTATGCATCACCCACGATCTTCGGTTATGAGACTGTATTTCCCACGGAGTTGTGGAGGTCGAGGCTTTTTAAACGCCAAGACTCTCCACAATCGTGAGATATGCTGTCTCAGGGAATATTTCTTGAAGCCGACGTGGGGATGCATCGAGATGTGGTTACGGTGGACAAGGGCCTTACCCCGCTTTCCTTGGCTAAAGAGAACTAGCGCAAACCTGTAGTGCTTGACACTAACGACCGCAAGGAGGTATGGCAGAGTAAGGAGCTTCACGGACGCTTTTTCCGGGCCCTACATGGACCCCATGTAGGTCAATCAGCGTCCGTAGCCTGGCTACGTTCCGGAGACCTCTTTGGAGAAACCGAAGGTTTTGTCCGTGCAATTATGGATGAAGTTATGATGACGAATAACTACCGAAGATTTATTGTGAAGGACGGCACGGTTGACATATGTCGGGCATGCCACCGTCCGGGTGAATCAATTCGACACATTATCTCTGGTTGTTCTCGTCTAGCTAACGGAGAGTACTTGCATAGACACAACCTTGTAGCCAGGATTATCATATCAGCAACTTGCTCTAAAATACAGCCTTGTGGAATCGGAAGTGCCGTACTACAGGTATGAGCCCGACCCAGTTCTTGAACATGGCAATATCACATTGTACTGGGATCGCTCCATCATCACTGAAAGGACTATTGTTGCCAACAAGCCTGATATAGTGGTGGTGGATCGATCAGAGCGGCGCGCAATGATTGTTGACATAACAGTCCCGCATGATGAGAACCTCGTGAAAGCCGAGAAAGATAAGCAAATCAAGTATATTGACTTGGCTCGCGAGGTTGTCGACATGTGGGATGTGGACTCAGCGATCATTGTGCCGATAGTCGTATCTGCCAGTGGCTTAATTGCCAAGAGCCTCGACCAACATCTGAGGACGCTCTCGTTAGGCAGCTGGATCAAGGGCTTGATACAGAAAGCGGTACTCCTGGACACGGCTCGTATTGTTAGGAGATTCCTTTCTCTGGAGCCCTGACCGCCGGTAGCTTGGACCCTGTTCCCGATACCGGTGGGCTACTATTTTTATATTTTAATAGTAATAGTTTTTAAGAAATGTTTAAAAACGTATTTGTATGTAAAAAAACAATAAATTTTAAACAAACCAATCAAAGACATTTCCATAACAATAAGATATAATGAAGAACAGTTCATGACGTGTTGTTCTTTCCTTCACAAGGCGACAAGCACAACGTGATCTCTGTGATCAAGACTTGACTTGACTGCTGCGCTGCGTGTCGCGGGTTCGATTCCCGCTCGGAACAAAATATATTTGTATGGCATACAGGTAGTTGTTTCGGGTCTGGCTGTTTGTGTATGTGAATTTAAATGTTTGTAAACGCACCCACGATACAGGAAAAAATCCTAGGGTGGGGCAACGATTACGTAAAAAAAAAAAAAAATGCATAATCCATTATCCTGCAACGCATACTCAATTACAGGTAACACAGCTACACATTATCGAGAAGGTACCCATGCTATTAATACATTATTTAATAAAAAGGGATACAATAATACAGTCATTATTCGGAGCGTTAAGATGTCTTCTATGAACCACTAATATTATATCTGAAAAAGTATAAAAGAAACTTGGATATATTTTTTTAAGAGCTATCCATAGGCACCTCATACTGTGATATCCTCAGTTTAATGTATGGAGGGCACCCCTATTCAGTTAACAGTAAACGGGGAAAAAATTAAGACCAAAAGTTGTAACGACACTTTTTGCTTAGTTGTAAGCTGTGCGGCGTGCGCGTTTTTCTCTATCTGTCTCTCTCTCTCATAGAAAGCAAGTCAGTTATTTTCGTTTCGTCTTTCTATTTCGCATTGAGCATTGTGGTGTCGCGACGATTATTTTTGTTAAGTGTATACAGGTTTTTTTATACGTAATAAATAATAACTTCGTTCCATCCGGGTGTCCATAGACATCTCTCAAGTTTTTTTTCATAATTTACGTAGCGGTTTATAATCTCGGAGTAAAATGGCCGTGACATACGGATAGACAGACGAACTGAGAGAAGCTACATATAAGGGTTCCGTGCCATCAGAATCTTAAAAAACTAAGTATATATAACACGGGTAAGGAAGTTACCCATTTATTGAAAGCGGAAACATAGATGTGAACAGATAATAGACATGGTAACTGTTTGTTTTTATACCGTACAAGAAATAAGGAAAAATAATAACTACCGGTAAGTAAACTTAATCGGTTTTCCCAGCGAATAAGGTAAATCGTGGCCGGTCTGTCTGTCTGTCAAGACCCTTTATTATATCGGAAAGGCATGGAGGTTGAAATTAAAACCATGTACTCAAATCTGTGGTCCCTTGGAGCTAAGAAAAATTGACCCTCTAAATCTCCTCGCAGACAAAATATATGGTCGTTTATGTCGGAAGTTTGTACGGAACCCTCGGTGGGAGTCCGACTTGCACTTGGCCAGTTTTTTAAGTTGCTAACCAATTTTTTTAAGTTGCTAACCAATTTAATTTTTTTTTTTTGGTAAAATTCCATAATATTTGTGATTTGACAAAACATTGGAATTTCTGTAAAATTATGTAATACTTTTCTTAGATTCCATTAAATTAAATTATGTCCTATTCTATTATTATTAATGCGAATGATGGTGAGGATGTATGGGTGTTTTGCATTCTTTCATTCAAAAAGTATACGATCGATGCAATAAAAGTACAGGGTGCGACTTTTACAGATTTTAGTCGGTTCGATTACCGTGCGCGGCAAGCCAATTTTTAAAAATCGTTGAATGCCGTTTTCTTTCTTTTCAAAAATAAAGGAATGCTTTATTGAGTAAAATTTTCTATCTAAAGTATTAAGAGTACTTCCCCTTCAGGTGGCATTACAACATTCCACCTTGTATACACAAAAGCTGCCTTTCTTTTAACTCTGGTGTTTTCTTGGCATAAATTGCGACTTCCATGCGGTCAAACCCACGAATAATACTTCGATACCAATAATAAAACGTAAGGAATACTCCAGCTAGACGGTTGGATCTAGGGCCTGATGCAAAAGGCTGTATCTACTCCTCGATACTGCTCGCATTGTGGCAGGATTGTCGCTTAGCCCTTAGCACCAGTTCCACTGTTTTTTTTAAGAAATATTTAAAACTGTCATGAATATGACGACAATTATAAACTAAGAAAATAATAAAAATGTTTCCAAAGTTAATTAAATATTTACTTAAAGTTAATAAGGAATTGTCCGACCCCAATTTGCTGAGAAGAAAACCCATGTTTAAATTAAAAACAGCGCTTATTGACAAAACCACAAGCTTGGCTATTTGTCAAATAACTGATAATTATGCATATAATTATGTCACCTTTACAATAATTATAATGCAAAGCTCGTATGCTAACAACACACAATATGTATTACTTAGCTACCTGGTAGTCAGTACCACCAGGGAAACATACCTAATTATCAAGCGTATTAATTTAATACCTACGTGCCGAGTTAACCACTTCATACAAGACTAGCTTTTGCTCATTTTAATTAACCCAATATTAAAATAATTAGTTATCCCTAATAAATCACTTATGTACTTCTGCCAAATGTTTTAGATCGAGTGTTTTGTATAGGTATGTTAAAACATTATAATTTAAACGCAGAAGCTATTCCAATTATTGATCTAACAGCACCACCTTGACGATCCGGTGAGCTTCCATGCCGAACTGCCACCGCGGGATCAGGAGGCTGTAGTCCTCGTGCACGTCCAAGTGGCGCACGTATGCACTGCATCGCTGCCGCGGCCAATCGTTACTCAGAGGTCAGAACTCCGGTGTGATCTCATGGTGGCATGGAGAGAGCTACTTTCGTAGCAATAGTGGCCAGTGTTCTCAGCGGTAGGCTAACAGGTCTTCATGGAGCACGGAAGTTTCGGAGGATTCTTGCACATAATCGGGTTGGAGAAAACGTCCCCATTGACGATAGCCCGGAACACACGGTATTCACTGTGGCTGTCTACCCCGCTTGAGAGGAGCACCGCTGTGACCTCATAGAGGCGATCGGCAACGGCCCTAGTTCAGTTAATGGTCTGGAGCTAGAGCGAAAGGAAAGGAGTCACCTCCTTCTGCGATAGAATTATGCTAGCGAAGAAGGTGGCTGGATGTTTGAGAGAGACGACACGATTAGCGCAGTGGGCGAAAGATCGACTGCTGCGCTGCGTGTCGCGGGTTCGATCCCCACATGGAACAAATATTTGTATGGCCTACAGATAGTTGTTTCGGGTCTGGCTGTTTGTGTATGTGAGTTTGTAAACGCACCTACGAAACAGGAGAAATTCGTAGGGTGTGGAAATGTATTAAAAAAAAAAAAACTTTAAAGCAAACCAGCCGCCACGAGAGACGGTCTGGGAATCGAGAACCGTTAAACGACTTCCAGCCACTGTATGCGCGGGTCTGTGGACGGTGAGCAATGTGTATCTCACCGTCTGTCCGTCTCGTGACGACAGTCCGTGTCAACAGCGCATTCGTATTTCACGCGTGCTTCAAAGAAATGTCAGCAAATCTAAGGGCCCGCCAAGACCACTGCCTGCCAGGGCTGCGGGTTGTTTGAAAGAGATACCGCGACACCAGAACGCAAAAGGCAAAACAAGAAACATTGATGGTTTGACTCAGTTCAAGTCTGACATTCCCTTCCCCTCATAGTCATTATTTTGATGATTTTCCATCGGAATAAAAGCACCAGTTTGAACTGCAGGAGAACTGGTCGTTCTGCATATAATATACAGTACGCCACCTCTGAGTTCTGGAGGTCAGATAGGCAGTCGCTCTACGTAAAATATCAGTATTCTACCAGTAAGATTAGAAGTTGACCCCAATGAAGTTGGGAGGCTAGGCAGATGATGAAATAGGCATTTTATTCAGTTTCAGTAAAATATTTTAATAAATATGTTGTATTTACATATCTTTTAATGTATACAAATCTATTTATTGTACCGGTCTCAATTATCATGTTACGAGTTTATACCAAGAAATCAAAGATATCTGTGCTCCAAATTATAAACAAACTTGATAACAAAGAATAAAAAATGTTGTTAAAATACAAACTCGTACTACTCTAGACTAAGCTGTTTACAAAACTGAACTAAAAAAAAAAAACAAAAAGTAGATAATGGTTGTACTTCCGAAAGTCGGTGACTTTTGATTTGTTTCATCGATTTTTTTCGTCCGACTTCCGGAAGTCAGTTTTTTTTGGAAAAAAGTTTTTATTTCACCGTTTTTAGTTACGAATTTGTATTCATGTTCCATTGCTATTTAAAACATAAGCATATCATCTACATACAGAAGCAGAAAAATATCTACTTATACTTACAGAAGATAACTAAAACTACAAAAACAATATAAATAAAAATTAAATGTAACCACCTCGGGAGTATAATAAATAAATAATAAATAAAAAATAAAAAAGCCTTATATTTCTTACAAAAGAATACAAAAAAAGATATTTTAAGGGAGTATAATACTCTATCAATAATTTTTATTTTGGATAATTTTAAAAAATTGCCCAAAATTTACGGAGAAAATGAATAACAAAGCTACAAAAAAAAAATACAATCAAGTTGAGAACCCTCCAGTTTTTGAAGACGGGAATGTACCCATTCAATTATAATAAAAAAAAATGAAAATCTCCCCAAAATTGACGGAGATATTGGATGTCAAAAATACAAAAAAAAATAGAACTTGACCGTATTTTTTTAGGAGGACCTCTTTCAAAGAAAATCTCATTTACAAATTAGTACTTACGACTTTGGTCTGTGATGTCTTATGGGCAAGAGCACTGCTTACCTCGTGACAGCTCGGGTCCAACTGGCCGGAAGGGATCCGCCATCGTATTTATTATCTTGAACTTGAATAATAAATAAAACGACAGATAGCGTAGACAAACATCGTAGGTAAATATTGCTAATTTTTCATTAGGATTGTGATCACTCGCCGCGACGCACGGGTTTGCCTGATGGTAAAACATACTACACTTAACATAACATAACGTCACGCGTGTAATCTCGATGGGGCAAGCAGAGATGACCCATATTTGATCCATATTTGCTTAAGTTCCATGTAGGAAGCGAGCCTATTGCCATTACCCGGATACAAATCCAAACTCCGTAGCTGCTTGCCCTTTTGTTCCGGGGTCGTAGTATCTCTATCGAATAACCCGCAATCCCGGTAGTCGCCGTCGCGAGCCCTTCTGCTGAGGCGGTGGAACACGAACGCGCAGTCGGCACGGCCACCACACGAGACTCTGTGGATGTCTCCTGTCTTTTATTCTAGGATGTGTTCACGGTGTTTCCTTGCATTTGCAGGTAATGCACCTGCAAATGCTAACATTTAAAGTCACATACATAAACAGCCCGATCTGGAACAACTGCCGTTAAGCCGTACACACGCACACACGCAGCGCTGCAGATAATCGCCTAGCTACCGCGCCGACCGTGTCGACAACTGTCCAATTTTTGTTAACTTAATGATGGCCACGACAGTGACCCGGAGCCCCCGTGTGAGTGCTTGTATATCTTGGACGGACAGTTAATAAACACTTATAATACCAGCCTGTACTGTCCCACAGCTGGGCAATGCTGGGCCTCTTCTTATACAGAGAATACTCATTTATATTCATATATATATATATTCAAGACGAGTTGGATATTTCAGGATTTTCATTTTATTAATTACTAGTTTTCGCCCGCGGCTTCGCTCGCGTTAAATTCGGTATAACACACCAAGCAGACCTGCAGTTTTTGCTCTGGCGCCTGATTGATTTGTAATAGCAACGCTAAGTTTTCCCTTTTTTTCCCTCTTTCTCCCTCACATCCCACTTTTTTCAAAAAAAAGTTAGCCTATGTCCGTCTCCTGGTTCCCAACTATCTCTGTACCAAAGTTCATCAAAATCGGTTTAGTCATTAAAGCGTGAAGAGGTAACAAACAAACAAACAAACAAATAAACAAACAAACAAACTCACTTTCGCTTTTATAATATTAGTAAGGATAAGGACTAGCTGTGCCCAGCGGTTTCACCCGCTGCTCACTTAGGGGTATGAAAAATAGATGTTGGCCGATTCTCAGACCTACCCGATATGCACACAAAATTTCGTTGAAATCGGTCAAGTCGTTTCGGAGGAGTATGGGAGCGAAAATTGTGACACGAGAATTTTATATATTGGATAAGTCCAGCTTTCTTCACGATGTTTTCCTTCACGGATGTCTCTGATAAACTTTAAAAAGAACATGTGAATTGAAAAAGTCACATTGGTACTCGCCCGGAATTGAAGCCACAACGGCATGCTCAAGATACGAGGCGGTTAACCTCTGGGCATCACGACATCCACAACTGCTAAAATACTACTAAGTACACTTAAACTATTACCTTCTTATAGAGCTTTTTGTGAACCTTTTTTTTGCGGATGGGAAATCATCAGTTGACTTCCCTCGCTCTGGGTGGAGCGGGGAAGAGTGTCAGATTTTTACTGACTAAACCGCACCGATGTTCCTTCTTTTGCCCTTTATATTCCGGGGCCACGGTATCTCTTTCGAACAACCCGTAACTTTTTGTGCACCTTTGAACTCCAGTTTGCCGGTATATTTTTTTACAAAAATGTAACTTCTTCCGCTGTGGACAAAGCGGGGGGGAGTGTCAGACTTGTACTGACTAAAACCCACCCATGTTCCATCTTATTACCTTTTAAGTTCCGGGGCCGCGGTATCTCTTTCCAACAACCCGCAACCCCGGTAACTGTAACCCGGTTTGTGAGCCGGTTGTAAGGATATCATAGATATTGGTTACCACTTATCTTAGATCCATCTGTAATGAGTTTGTTTGCCATCATAATTCTTATATACAAAACTAGCTTTTGCACAGTTCCCCTTGCGCCTTATTGATTTGTAATAAGGCGCAAGGGGAACTGTGTAAAACGCTAAGTTTTCCCTTTTCTTCCCTCTTTCTCCCTCACATCCCACTTTAAAAAAAATGAGCCTATGTCCTTCTCCTGGTTCCTAACTATCTCTGTACCAAAATTTATCAAAATCGGTATAGCCACTAAAGCGTGAAGAGGTAACAAACAAAGTTGCCATATTCCTCCGAAACGGCTTGACCGATTATCCGGTCTGAAAAGCAGTCGTAATCTAATTTTCATATATCTAAGTGATAAGGGTAGTCCTTTCTCTTCAAAAGGGAACCTGAGCAGCGGGCGAATCCGCTGGGCACAGCTAGTTATATGTAATATAAAAATTAAAGTGACTCGTGCACTTGTTTGTTTAACATTTTACTGCTCAAATTACAAAATATGTCGCTTTGTTACCGTAAAGAACAGCCCTCTCCAAAAGTCCAATTAGAAAAATATTGCTGCGTCAGTGGGAAGACTTATGGTATCACGCTAAAACCCACGGGAGCGGGCAGTAATCTAAACCAATATCTTCACTGGCAAATCTGGAAACTCGATATTCAAATTGCCTGTGAAATTGACTGTCCTTAGAGCAACAGTTTGAGACAAACAGGCTTTTTATCCCATTACTGTGTTCCCTTGGGATACATTCCGACGTCCATGCGGGCAAAGCCGTGGGCAACAGCTAGTATCGTATCCAAAGAAATGCATGAGTCACTTTAAAATACTCAATTTTATAAAACTTGAGAACTTATTCCTTTTTGTAAGTCGGTTAAAAAGGATTACCTACAGACAGACAGTAACATTGTCTTTATTTTACTTTTTTTGATATGATAACAAGTTAAATCAGTTTGTTCAGTTGATTCTGATTTTTGCAATTTTATCAAGTGTTTTATAATTTTCCTCATTGACACTTCAAAATTCCGACAAAGTATCGATTCATTTTAGATGTATTGTTTGAATTGAAACAGATCTTCAAACATTCATGTCCTTGGAAACGTTTCGCAATGTTAAACTGACCGTTTTTAAAGTAAGTTGGTATAATTTCCTTTATTTGTCTTTATAATTTATGTATATTATTTTTATATTATATACCTATTTATTTGTCTTTATATAGTAGTTTGCCGGTATCGGGAGTTAGGTCAAAGCTACCGGTGGTTAGTGCTCCAGGGCTCAAGATACAGGAACCTCCTCACAATGCAGGCCTTTATCAAGGAGAGCTGCCTTCTGGATCAAGCTTTAGATTCCACCGCTTGGCGAGAGTCTCTTGTATTCAAAATCAAACCATTTATTTCAATTAGGCACTTTTGAATGACAAGAAACAATAGAATAAAGCTACAGTCCCGGTCACAAGGCATAATAACTTGTGAAAGTACTGTAGTTGCCCATTCCAAAGCGTAGATCTCTATAAAAAAGAATGGGCAAGAAACTCCATGGACACTCTTTTAAATCATAATAATTTCACGTGATCATAGTTAGATCATTCATGTTGAGATTATACAAATATGTGAGAACGATGTACCTAGTTAGACTTGCACATTGAGAACGTCCAGAGTTAAATCAAAAATGGCAATCCTTACTTAATATTATAACAGCGAAGGTGAGTTTGTTTGTTACGTCTTCACGCCTAAATGGCCAAACCGATTTTGATGAATTTTGGTACAGGGATAGTTGGGACCTTGAGACGGACACGTGAGAAATGAGGGAGAAAGAAAAGGGAAAACGTAGCTTTGCTATTACAATAAATAAGGCCCTTGGGCAGCAGGTACCTGCAAATCAGGAAAGGGGAACTGTGTTACCCCGAATTTAACGCGAACGAAGCCGCGGGCAAAAGCTAGTACGTAATAAATGAATGGTCCCGTCACGTGGCCAGGCCAGGTGATGTGACGCAAAATAACTTATTTGAACAGGTTGTAGACGAGCTTCCGTAACCGTCAACCATGCAGTCTGTTCATGACACTAAGTAACTCTACACGAAAATTATTTTTGGGAAACGATATTTTTTCATGAGGTGAAAAGTCACATTTGCAAAATGCACTCAATCTTCAAAATTAAGCATTTTCGACGGACAATAAAACAATAATGTGTTTAAATTCTAGATTGAAAGCTAGCATCATATGATTGGAAATTTCATAATCTAGTTCTTGGTTTTAAAACATTTTTTATTTTTGTGGTTTTCCCTTAAGAACAGTTTTTATTTTTGTGGTTTTCCCATAAGAACAGTTTTTATTTAACCCTTTTTTAAAAACTGGCGGTCGATGGTCTACGCCAGGGATCTTCAAAGTAGGGGGCGCGCCACCTTAGGGGGGTGCAAAGAACTGCAAAGGGGGGCGTGGGCTATAAGTATGGTAAACAACCTTATTAACTCATTACCCGAATTTACGTCCTACGTATTGTTTTATACAAACTTGGTAACATACTCGTACATAGGTACTTAATATACTGGCTTAAAAATTACTGAAAATATTTGCGAAAAAAAGTTCAAGTTTTTTTTTCATTTTGAATTATGATTAATTAAAAATTATTATTATATTTTATCAGAACAAAACACCTTGGGCACCGAATGTTTTGTTCTTTAGAAAGGGGACGTTTAATGAAAAAGTTAGGGTACCCCAGGTCTACGCACATGCCAGATACTAGTAAAACCGTAAATTAAAAACTATTAAAAAAACACTTTTAAATAAACAATAACATTTGCACTAGTAAATGTTTTAGTTGTTTTATGGTTTTACAAAAAATACAATTTCTTTAAGTTTTCATTTAAGAAAAGTATATTGAAAACTTACTTACTCAACAACCTACGTTGCGGGTTGTTCGAAAAAGATACCGTGGCCCCGGAACATAAAGGGCAATAGAAGGAACATGGGTGGGTTTTAACTAAAATCCACTCAGGGTTTTGGTTGGTACAAGTCTTATACTGCGGATGGGAAATACTTAACACGTTGCCTGTCCGTGCATTATATATAATGCATTTTTGGCTGCTGCTGTGACGTCCGTGCCGTATTTATAATGCATGAGCCTATTCTTTTTGAATAGGGTTTTGTAGAATGGACGTGAGAGCTACGTCTTTAATATTTTGCAGACGTATGAGCGGTGAATTGGGAATAATAAAACACCAATGTCCCGCGAATTTTTTTTTGGTTGGTAACATGAACTGGCTTATTGAAAAGCATTATTATTTGAATGAAATCCTCTGGCAATTAGTGAGATTCGTTATAACATTGTAAGCAAAATGGTTTTTTGCATGGAATGCACTCAGTTGTAACTTGTGAAGTCTTCTTCCTTGCATCAGGGGCTTTTAAAAAATATTTGTAATGCACGGTATTCTAGCTGTCACGTCCGTGCATTATTTGTAATGCCCGGTGTTCTAGCTGTCACGTCCGTGCATTAAAAATATTGCAATGCTGAAATTCAGTAAATTCAGAAGTTTTATTGAAAATCATTTGTATATACTTCGTAAGTACATAAAATGAAACAGTTTGGCCAAAAAAAAAACTTGGACGTCACGACAACCTTATCCAAAATACTCTGGACAGTCAACGTGTTTTGATTATTTTTCATCCGCAAAAAAAAAGGTAGAACTCAATCTTGCGTACTCAAAACATTGTGCGCATGGATGCATTGAATAGTACGGGGGGGGGGGGGGGTATCGGGGAGGCATTAAAAGGTCTCCTAATACTAAAATTCCGCTTTCCGTCCGTCTGTCCGTCTGTCACCGGGCTGTATCTCATGAACCATGTTAGTTAGACAGTTGAAGTTTTCACAGATGACGTTACACTTTCTGTTGCCGCCATAACAACAAAAACTAAAAAATAGAATAAAATAAATATTTAAGGGGGCTCCCATACAACGAACATAAAATTTGTTTGTACGTTGTATTTCCCGTTTATATAGACAATGGGGCAGAACCCGTCGCACGCGTGTGCGACACGCAGTTGGCCGTTTTTTATGGGTTTCCCTTGTTTCCCTTGGGGACGGGACCTTAACTATGACTGCTTCATAATCTAAACAGTATCGACGGCACGGTTGGCGCAGTGGCTGAGCGATCGATTCCCGCATGGAACAAATATTTGTATGACCTGCCGATATTTCTTCCGGGTCTGGCTGTTTGTGTATGTGAGTTTAAATGTTTGTAAACGCAACCACGATACAGGTGAAATCCTAGGTGGAGCAACGTTTAGAAAACAAAACAAAATAGAGAAAATTAGAGTTCCGTATCTCAAAAGGAAAAAATGAAACCCTTATCCTTGTCCCTCTGCTGACTGACTGTCTGTCTGTCTGTCAAGACCCTTTATCTCAGGAACGCTTAGAGGTATCTAGTTGAAAAACCATATACTCAAGTCTGTGGTCCTTTAGAGCTGAAAATCAGTCCTCTAAGTCTACGCAAACAAAAGATTGTGACGAACCCTTAGTGCCTAACATGGTGTCAGAGTTTTTAAATGCAAAATAGCAATGCAATAAAAATGCGTAGTTTTGCACAGCATAATATAATGGATAATAGGTATAAATAAAACTAATCCTTACTAATATTATAAAAGCGAAAGTGAGTTTGTTTCTTTGTAACGTCTTCACGCCTACATGGCTAAACCGATTTTGATAAATTTTGGTACTGAGATAGTTGAGACCCTGGAAACGGATATAGGCTAACTTTTTTTTTAAAGTGAGAAATGAGAGAGAAAGAGGGAAGAAAAGGCGAAAACTTAGCTTTGCTAACTTAGGCGCAAGGGTAAAAACTGCAGGTAGTAGGTACCTGCAATTCAGAAAAGGGGAACTGTTAATACCCCAAATTTAACGCGAGCGAAGCCGCGGGCAAAAGCTAGTAAAATATAAATGTGTGTTTGTGAATAAATGCGTGCTTTAGGTTCAAACTCGACACCTATGACTTGGCAGTCCAACGGTCTCACCACTAGACTATCACTGCTTATTTACCTATGTAAGAAACTTTGGTTCAAAATTCTGTGTTTCCAGCACCATCAGCAGATGAGACTCTGCATTGTCTGTCAGTGAATGAATTTAAAATCGAAGTCTTGGCGTAACTTTTCAAGCTAATCGTAAAGTCTCAACGCAATGGGAGCCGGAGGATGGATATTTCTGCTGAGGCGGGCCCAGAAATATTTGGCGAGATTGCTTGGACTGTTATGGCTGATTGGAGGTGGCCCAAGAAAAGGGTACCTGGAGAGATATGAGTATTGTTTTGGGAGTAATGTCTTGCCGCTGGGCAAAAAAAAATAGGCGAATGTCGTGGTATACACAAGTTTAAATAATAAATCAATACTATCCAAAAATGTACAAAAAGATAATTTTTTGTTTTAACCGATTTAAAAGCAAGGAGGAGGTCCTCAATTCGACAACGTGTTTTTTTGTATATTTGTTAGGTACGCTATTGCTCCTTCAATTGTGGGTAGATTTTCAAAATTCGTTTTAAACGAAATGGTTCCATATGGATTTTATCTATGCTTGGGTAATTTATAAGTAAATACATATTTTTTCTTTTATAATGTATGGACGATAGCCTAACATTTCATGTATTTTTTAACATTGCCCTACACTGAATTTCTTCTGAATCATGAGTGCGTTTACAAACATTTAAACTCACATACACAAACAGCCAGACCTGGAACAACGATCTGAAGGACATAAATTGTTCCGTGCAGGAATCGAATCTGCGATACGCAGCGTAACAGTCATTCGCTGAGTAACTGGGCCAACCGTGCCTAGTTCATGACTAAAGGAAGCATGTTCTTATTGACAAATTCAAGATCACACTGCTATAGTTATTTATAGAATACAATGACGACGACCAGTGGAAGCCCTTGGTTGTAGTATTTAATTATAGCATAGGGACTAATTAGCATAACATGAAGACATTTTTATAATGTTTGTGGTCAATGCAGGGTCGAGCGCGGATTCCGATAATCGTCCAAGATCTAAGTGTACTAGGTGACCATGTATTCTATTTGTTACTGTAAGAGGGGAATCAGGGTGCTCCAGGTGTTTCTATCAGAGTAATTAAAAAAAAAACGTTCCCCACACTAGGGTTACTCCTGTATCGTGGGTACGTTTACAAACATTTAAACTATCTGTAGGCCATACAAATATTTGTTCCGTGCGGGGATAGAACCCGCGACACGCAGCGCAGCAGTCGATCGCTCGGCCATTGCGCCAACCGTGGCGTCAAATCAGTTGGTTTGAGAGTCCGGTGCTGTCTGAAGTTTCTGCGTGTTCCTGCCATTGGGGAATGGCGTTCAGTGTTATAACGAACGATCACTGAGGGCCTCTTTTTTGCGGACGGGAAATAAAACCCACCTATCTTCGTTCTTTTGCCATTTCTCTTCTGGGGCCGAACAGGGGGTCTTAATTGGCCGCTTTAGTAGAATCATAATAGGATAAATTATATGAATCATATTAAAATGGTCACAGACGCAGTTAATACCTACTATGAATTTAACAATTTCCAATATTAACTGCTCTTTTGTGACCATATAGCGGCCATTTAAAACCCCAACCGAACTCACCAATTTGGCAGGTTTTTATTGATCAGAAGTTTTCCCTTTTAGCTGTTTGGCTCAGCTGGCGGTATATGTGTTTAGTTTGAGCTACAAAGTGTAAGTCACCTGATTCGACTTTAAATTTCGAATTTAATCGACTTACGATTGTTAGGTACCTACAAAGTTTGTTTAGTAATTTTTTTTCTTTTAAAAAGAATCCCCACAGCTGGAATTTCTCCTGTATCGTGGGTGCACATGCACAAACAGCCAGACCCGGAACAACTATCTGTAGGACATAGAAATATTTGTTCCGTGCGGGGATCGAACTCGCGACACGCAGCGCAAGAGTCGATCACACAGACACTGCGCCAACCGTGTCGTCATTTGTTATGAGCACCCGATATTCCATCACACACAATTTATTATACAATATGTTGATTTGCATCCTCGTCAAAATTTAGGAGGTGCTAGTAAAAGTCATAAATAATCAATGAAAATTACGGTACCTGATCAATAATAATATACGGCGCTTTTATGATCTGTCTCTGTGTGTTTAAATTTAACAGTATTACAGAATATTTCACTTCAAAAGTAGAGAATCACCTACAGAACACACAGAACAGTGTGCGTGAGCGTCGGCGCATACGTATCATACAGCGGCATGCACGCACCTGTGTGCACTTACCGATTTTTGAAAATACGAAAAAAGTAAAAAAAAAAAACCTACTTATTTTATTATCGATTCGGGTCGAGAATCATTAGCATAGTTACGTCCTTGAATTTGACGAGGATGCAAAACAACACGCTGTATAGATATTGCACGCACACTAACAGTAGACATCCCTGGACATGTAACTGTAAATGAGTATATTAGAGGAAGTTTGAAAGTTGCGCCTGTTACAGAGAATATTGAAGGGACTCGTTTGTCTTGGTATGGACATGTAATGAGGAGGGATGAAGCACATGTGACTAAAAGAGTGATGGATCTGAATGTTGATGGACAGAGAGCGAGAGGAAGGCCAAAGAAAGGATGGATGGATTGTGTAAGGAATGATATGAAGGAGAGAAGGAGTGAATAATACCGTGACGTCTGATAGGGGAGAATGGAAGAAGAAAACGTGTTGCGCCGAACCCAAATAGAATGGGACAAGGGCAGGAAAATGATGATGATGATGATGATCTGTGCAATGGTGATGAGTTACGAGAAAACACTAGTTTTACATTTAAATTACTTAAAGAAGAGGATTCTTAAAGTAATTAAAATACTATAAATGACTAAGTAAATAATTATACAGATTGCTGACGTGATGCGTAGTTTCAATAAATACTTAATCGATAATAATAACTATTTAGTATGCGAGCAACGCCGCAGGGCATTTTAGAACAGATACATTATTGTTGTGAGAGAATACCTATTTTTAAATTCCACCAGTTAATTTAAACAATTATTATGTCGTTTATTTACACATGTTTTTACATATTTAAAAAAATTGGTTGTTTGTAAAGTAGGTTTACGATCGAGATGTTTACGTGATAACGTCTTATTGGTGATATAAGTTATCACCAGTAGTGACATCTAAAATGAAATTAAGTACTAATTTAAAGTTTTTTTTTCGAGCCAAGTAACAGATGACGCTACCATCTTTATGAAATGTCGCTTGTGAGGTTTTGGTGTGACACAAGTTTCTGAACATGTCACCCGACTAAAACGATTTTAAAGACGTTATCACGTCAAAATGTATACATATATAAAATAGGTTACCGCGGGCATCGGGAGCAGCTACCGGTGGTTCAATCAATCAATATCTTTATTGTGGATCAGTACATAATACAGGTCTTAAATAATTAAATAGATCAGCTATGTCCCGCCCTTTGGGCATACAATAGTCGTGTAATCATATAGGTACGTAAATTAATTAAAAAAACTATATTAATATTTCACAAAACAAAAAACTAAAAGATAAAACCAAACAAAAACGAATTAAGGTAGGTATAGGGTACAAACAGGCTCCAGAGACAAGAACCTCCTCACAATGCGGGCCGTATCTTCACTAATCACTGCCTTCTGAATCAGGCCCTTAATCCAACCGCCTAAGGAGGGCTTCGACAGATGTTAGTCGAGAAAACTAATCATTTACTAGTTAAAAACATTTATCTATAACTAGCTTTTGCCCGCGGCTTCGCTCGCGTTTAATTCGGGGTAACACAGTTCCCCTTTTGCTGATTTGCAGGTACCTGCTACTTGTAGTTTTTGCCCTAGCGCCTTATTTATTGTAATAGCAATGCTAAGTTTTCCCTTTTCTTCCCTCTTTCTCCCTCATATATCTCAATCTTTCGTCTCCAGGGTACCAAAATTCATCAAAATCGGTTTAGCCATGTAGGCGTGAAGACGTAATAAACAAACAAACTCACTTTCAATTTTATAATATTAGTAAGGATAAGGATTCTGCAACAGGAAAAATTTACTTGATATCAAAGCTCTGAATCAAAATTTTGCATTTAGGGTTTATACGGGTTTATATAAAAGAATAAGTAAACAGACAATTTATAGCAAGATAACCTGGTAATTACCATTCAGAACACGCCCTGGGCGGTGACTATTCTTACTACTTCGTGGTAGTTTACAGAACTGGTTTATCTAATGACGTATTTCTGATATTATACACTGACCTGACGCGCTTTCGGCCACGGCAGCGAAACCCAGCCCAGATTAGCCTTTTTTTTATAGTGCCACTCGCAGTTCAACTCATTTGAGTCGTTTCACTGCTCAACGAGACTATCCTGTGGTGACCATAGTGAATCTAAGGCCCCCGGCCAGGGCTAAAAGCTACGAGAATATCGATGACCGCACTCTAAAGGCACCCCCTGTGGGGTACGAGCCTCGGTTTAGGGGGTCACGATAGAATCGACTATAAAAGGGCCGGGTCGGGTTTTTGTTTAAACTACTAGCTCAACTCGCGGGTTGGCTATTATAGCACAGGATTCTAGTTTAAACGAGGACGGAACGGATCGCCCCAGATTAGCCAACTGCGCGGGAGATATTATAGTGCACAAGAATGTTCGCAGGCGCAGGTGCACTCTCTGTTCCGTCACTCTCATAGTCCGATGGGACGGCAACCCCACACGACCGGTGTGAGATCAGGCGTAGAACCAACGGCTTAACGTGCTTTCCGGGTTATCTTACCGCCAACTTCCAAACTCCGGGTTGCTACTGATTAATACCTAATGGAAAAACCGAACCCATGATTCTCTGCTTAGCAGTGGCGTTTGCGACCGCAAGACCAACAGAGTAGTCAAATATGTGTGTAAATATTGTGACTGTATGTTGCCAAAGTAAAGTGTGATCCGGATTTCTAGCTACTGCGTTCATGAGTTCACATTAGAAACAAGTTTTTTTCATTTGAAGGAATAAATTTTGAAGATGTGGAATATTGTAATAGTGTTTTTGCATATCCTCTGTCCGAAAACGCTTATCTGCTTTATACAGTTGTTGAAGTTGGCTTGCGACGACGGTCACAAGCAGTGTATGTATGTATGTGCATGTGTAATGTATTGATGCCCTTTGTATGCATGTATTATGTTCCAATAGAGCGACATAGTCATGTCTGACAAAGCTCTTTAAATAAAGATTTAAAAAAAAGACAAGTTTTTATCGTTGTCCTAGCTGAGTAGGTAAAGATAGATAGATAGAATATTCTTTCACACCATACAAATTACAAGAATACCAGTATACAACTTAAAATAGGGTGACACATATTTTTGATTGCTGCTCATACTAGTTGACTTTCATTATTACGCAGTTATTTCTTAAATTTACCTTGTGATAAACGAAATTGTTTAAAATCTGGTTCTTCTAATTTGACAGAGATGTGTTGCTGGGGACTTTGTTCCGCCACTTCTTCTTCCCAGCTAAAACACTAGGGTGTGTAGGGCTTTTTTGTGGGACTGTCTCTTGAAATTTTACGTTCAAAAAATGCTGATCTATTAGCCTAATTTGAATAAATGACTTTTCATTTTGATTTTGAGCCAACTGATTCGAAAGTAAGTTCTAATGCATTCGTTGTCACGGTATGTGTTGCTGAGTTCTTTCGTCGTCATGGAATTTGTTGTTGCAAACTTTTGGCGCTGCCTAATTCGACATAACAAGTTTCGTCATCACGTAGCGTACTCCTACTGTACAAACAAACTTCTGAGGAGTTATAGTTTCTGATTAAGTTTTGGCAACTCATACTTATACAATAGGTACACCTGTGTGTACCGATACCGATTTTGTAACGACATAATTTAGAATGGTCTGGTCCTTCGAGCCGGATGGTGCCTGCCAGCCTGGTTTTGAAGACTGTTATTGTGGTTTTTATGTCTGTTTTAGGGTTCTGTACCTGAAAAGGATAAAACGGAACAATTATTAGATCACTTTATTGTCCGCCTGTCTATCTGTCTGTCAAGAATTCGGAACTCGGAAACGCGTGAAGTTATCGAGTTGAAATTCAAACCATATACTCAACTATTTGGTCCCTCTCGGCCGGTTTTACTGACTAAAACCCATCCATGTTCCTTCTTTTGCCTTTTATGTTCCGGGGCCGCGGTACCTCTTTCCACCCCGGCAGGGGGTTTTTTGCCGTATCCTTTATTTGCGTACTCTTGGGTCAGGCCTTCCCATAGCCTTCCACTATTCTCTCCGGACGATTTTGTCGGACCAATCTCTCACGAGCGCCAGTAAGTCGTCACATTGTTCCCTTTTAAACCATGATCGAGATAAACGTTCAAGACTACTAAACTAGATACTTGACATGCATAACACAGTAAAGTTGTATGGTTTGTTAAATGATTCTGACATATCAGATGCATAATGGCGCCGATGACGAATTTCCCTGATACGAGGGATGCATGCGTATAAGTAGATGAGTGTGTTGATGATCTAATATCCTACTGGTTAATACATAAACTGGTATTAAATTACAAAATTGTAAGTAAAATAGTATCTTATATCATATAATTATATCATACTTAATAAGTTATCTTTTCTGAAGCAATGACGCTTGGATAAAAAAATCTTAGTATAATTTTTACTTATATTAATGTTATAATTAATATTTTGTCTCCTTTTTAGAGGATGTGTCGAAAAAAAACTACAGCGGTTTCGTACCTACTTAAACATGTTTTTTTTTTTTAGTTTTCGGCTCCAAAATTTTGTTCTATAACGAAATATGGAGTAAAAAAACAGAGAAGCAACAAGGTGGACTATTAAGCACACGATACCTAAGAGTACACCAACATTTCGTCAGTTATCTTGACGTTCTATATAATATTTAGGAGGCGAGCCTATTGCTTCTGAGAAATTCCTGATAGAAACTCAATAATAAATACTACCCAAACAAGCATGCTAAGTGGCCAAGCTTGGGACCACAAGAAAAACGAGGCAGTCAATCCTTATCCTTACTAATATTATAAAAGCGAAAGTGAGTTTGTTTGTTTGTTACCTCTTCACGCCTTAATGGCTAAACCGATTTTGATGAATTTTGGTACAGAGATAGTTGGGACCCAGGAGACGGACATAGGCTAAAAGAGGGAAGAAAATGGAAAACTTAGCTTTGCTATTACAAATCAATAAGGCGCAAGGGCAAAAACTGCAGATAACAGGTGGAACTGTGTTACCCCAAAAACGCGAGCGAAGCCGCGGGCAAAAGCTAGTAAAAAATAATACACAAACTATTGCTAGTGGTCCAGCCAATGTGATGCATGTTTAGCGTTCTGTGCAATATTTCTTCCACGTTTAGACCGTTTAGACGGTCTTTGACGTATTACATTCTCGCTGGCTACCGGGTTCTGACTGACTACGGGCGTTCGATTCCCGGGACGAGAAAAAGTGTTATTGGATTTTTTCCATTAGGAGTTTCACAGTAGCAGCCAGGAGTTTGGCAGTTGGCGGTAAGGTACCCCCTTCAGTCGGAAAGTACGTTAAGCCGGTGGTCCTGTCCCTGATCTCTGTCCGCTCGTGTGGGCCCCCCGCCCCCCGGACTGTGGGCGCTCTCCGCTCGTGTGGGCCCCCCGCCCCCCGGACTGTGGGCGCTCTCCGCTCGTGTGGACCCCCCGCCCCCCGGACTGTGGGCGCTCTCCGCTCGTGTGGGCCCCCCGCCCCCCGGACTGTGGGCGCTCTCCGCTCGTGTGGGCGCCCCGCCCCCCGGACTGTGGGCGCTCTCCGCTCGTGTGGGCCCCCCGCCCCCCGGACTGTGGGCGCTCTCCGCTCGGGTGGGCCCCCCGCCCCCCGGACTGTGGGCGCTCTCCGCTCGTGTGGGCCCCCCGCCCCCCGGACTGTGGACGCTCTCCGCTCGTGTGGGCGCCCCGCCCCCCGGACTGTGGGCGCTCTCCGCTCGTGTGGGCCCCCCGCCCCCCGGACTGTGGGCGCTCTCCGCTCGTGTGGGCCCCCCGCCCCCCGGACTGTGGGCGCTCTCCGCTCGTGTGGGCCCCCCGCCCCCCGGACTGTGGACGCTCTCCGCTCGTGTGGGCGCCCCGCCCCCCGGACTGTGGGCGCTCTCCGCTCGTGTGGGCCCCCCGCCCCCCGGACTGTGGGCGCTCTCCGCTCGTGTGGGCCCCCCGCCCCCCGGACTGTGGGCGCTCTCCGCTCGTGTGGGCCCCCCGCCCCCGGACTGTGGGCGTGAGGGAGCCGCGCGTGCACGTGCGCCTGCGCACACCGGTCTGCTCTATAACATGTCCCGCGCCGCTAATCTCCGCTGAGGACTATATTATATTCACAAACCTTTGAAAAAAAATAAAATAAAACAATCACAGTTATTTAATAAAATATTTTATTTGAAATATATTTATTTTTGTCACATAATTTCTAGTAGGTAGGTACTAAAATACATTTTTACTTAATCACTAATAGGATGTACAGGTTTTAATAACAGTCCTTCAATATTTAGTCATTTAATTGTAAATCTATTGCTACCTACTGTTTAAATTAAACTTTTTTGTTCGATGAACAATATTTTATGTTTTGTGGATGCTAGGGCCTAGGCAAATAAGATTAATAGATTGACTTTTGAAGCATAAATACAAGATCGGTACAGTTATCAATTTATTGTATCTAAATATTAGCTTTTGCCCGCGGCTTCGCTCGTGTTAAATTCGGGGCAACACATTTCCCCTTTCTGATTTGCAGGTACCTGCTACCCATGTTTTTTTGCCCCTGCGCCTTATTTATTGTAATAGCAAAGCTAAGTTCTCCCTTTTCTTTCCCGTTTCTCCCTCATTTCCCACTTTAAAAAAAAAACATCAAAATTGGTTCAGCTATTAAGGCGTGACAAACAAACAAACTCAGTTTCGCTTTTATAAAATTAGTAAGGATTTCAAGTTTTCAACACATACATTTTAAAATATAATTTAATATGTTCTTTATTTTTTGGAATCACCTTTTTTAAAAAGAAGTGGAAGAATAAAAGGTTGGTAACCTAAGGCTTGCACTAAAAAGTCTTTGATTTTACCTTACCTTGTTCGGCACCCACAATCTTCAGTAACAAGGTAATTTATATCTTAACTACATAAACATAGAACTTAATCGTGTAAAACTAACAGATTATGATTTATGATAATGTCATAATCTCGAGTTCAGCCATCACTTATATCTACAATTAAATTATTAATAATTATTATTTACAGTTTATTTACTGCGATAATAATGGCACTTAAAAGTTATTAATTAAGCTGACAGAAATGCATTTACATAGTAGATTTCTATGAGAGGAATCTTTAAGATCTCACATTCATTACATTACATGCAGAAACAATAATGGCCCCTTAGAAGTTATAGGTCGAGCTTTCGAAACCGCCTGGGTTGCTCTACTAGATTATGGCCCACAAGCTTTTTAAACGGATGGGAAATCACCAAATAACTTCCCCTGTTCTGGGCAGAGACGAAGGGAGTGACAGACTTTTACTGACTAAAATCTACCCATATTCCTGCCGGGGCTGCGGTATCTCTTTCGAACAACCCGCAACCCACGCTCTCTCATGGAGATGAGGCCTGTGTCCCAGTGGTGGGAACATAAGAAGCTGATTTAGATGTAAAACCGATTATTTGTTGCCAAAAAACCAATTGTATCTGCAGGAGAAACTGAAGAAGACCATCCAAAGTCTTTTCTGTGTTGGTTTGAAACACGAGTTCAAAGCATCGTTCGCAACTTTAGTAAGTAGTGTTCGAAACTAGCCACTTAAATATTAATACACACAACGACACATCAACCTATACTAGACCAGTTTTTGCGGATCACTCATCGTATAGGAAATCTACGGTGTTCTAATCCGTTGTTATCTGTATAAACTGTTTTTAAACAAAGTGGTAATGACAATACGACAATAAATGAAAACATTGACAATACTAGTTCATAAGAATAATTCTAAACTATCAAAAAAACCCTAACACCAATAATAAAAATTTCGAACAAACTAAATGGCATAAAAGTGGAAGCAAAATCGAACACCCTTTATAAATAGGTCACTAACCAACCTGTGAAGCACGTGCAGCTGGCGCTACGGACCAATCACTGCACGATCCCCGCCCCCGCGCCTCACTTCATACCACCAAAGGGACCCAATAACTCATTTTTGCGCAGGTGAAGGTCAGCGCTCAAGAATCGTGCGCCGGTCGTCTGTCAGTCCTTCCCTATTATTAGATACATCGTGTAGCAAAGTTCAAAGATGACTAAACTACTGGATAAATTCAAAGATTTTTTATAGGTAGATTGAGAACGTTTTGAGGTATGCATAGTTTAATGTATTGTCGTATTATCTTAATCACTTTGTGTACGTTGATATATCGTCGAGTGTATTTTTTTTTTTTTGTAAAATATTTCAGTTTTATCGGTTTATTTTTGACAACCTTTACAAGCGTGATGTACAGTTTAATGACGCGTTCGATAACTACGTATTTACTGTACTGTTTGCGTGTAGTCTCATAGATGGCGCTACAATGCAACGTGTCAGTTGTCTTGTTGCTGTAGAGATGTCGTTACTAGACGGTGGTCCTTAGCGTTTAGTTATTGTTGCTTAATAGATAGCGCTATAACACAATTTAGAAACGCCATATATGGTCATTTGCCACACTTTCAGATGTTTCTACAAGACTGTAATGGGTGGCATCCTCGTGGGACGGCAGGAGATGTGTCAGGCGGCAGTGGGTGCGCGGTCCGCGTCAGCGCGCAGCTGGCGGAGCGTGCGGCGGCACGACAGGCGCCGCGAGCCCAGACGGGCGAAGCCCGGGATGCGCTCTACTGGTACTGGGGACTCACGTCTGGAAATACAGACATAACAGTTTAGTATCTCATTGGTTTGGTAATCGCAATCGTATGGTGTAATACAGGTATGATCGAAAACAAAAAAATAATCGCAGTAGGTAGCAGAGCAAATGCTTTGCGGTTTCGTTTACACTGTAGGGGTATGGTAGCAGAGAGATGAGACAGACTCCAGATCAATAATAATATATCTTTTCATCCCACCATCTCGGAAAGAGTATTATATCTGAGTGGAAAAGCCGTTTTTATTCTCTAGAGGATAAAGTAAATTGAATTTAGAACATCGTGTGCACTAAGTTTGTGAATTAAAAAAAACATTAAACCGATTTACTGCTAGCTCTATGTATGGTGCCGAATATATCATACAACTTTTTTTTAATTTGTTAAAAACTTAGATTCGGAACCTTCTTGGTGTTTTTTCAATTTGCTTTGTACTGTAATGTCCAAATACTCAGGTCGTTTTTAGATATAGAATAGGTTGACAGCTTTGCTAGAAAACATGTAAATTAAAATGATTTAAAATATATTCTTTAAACTATTCTAAGTGCTTTATTTAATTAGAAAAACCTTTAAACCCTACATTTGGTGGAGGCTTTATTTAAGTAATACAATAGATATACATTAAATAGCCTCAACACATTCCAGATGTTATGATTGCATAATGAAGTATAGTACAATTTTTTATAAACTGTCGTCCTTTCTGGAAGGGAGGAACATCACTCAATCTTCAGTGAAATCAACTTTACAATAAGAGGCATAGCCTTAGTAAAGTGTGTTGAGTTGACACAATTGGTAAAGCTGATGGTTGAAGTCCGACAGTTCAGTCAATATGGACTGCTAATATTTAATTTTTTTATTGAATGTAATGAATAACCTGGAATGGATAGGTATTATAGGTAAATTGGACCTTATCCTCTTTTTCTTCCTTAAGACTCAATCGCGTCCGATGTAGTTAAAGATTATGATGTACAGTTTTATTTTATTTTTCAACCCCATCTGGGTATATATGAGCTTATCATATATTTGTTTAGGGGTACGTATCGTTGCTTTTCGGGGTTTTGCTGCGACAAAATTTCAATACTTTGATTTAAGATTTGTTAAGTGCACGTTAGCACAAGTTAATGTATAACTATTATAACTCTAAATGGAGTGACAAACTATTTTATACCGGTCATCGTATTGAAATTACCTCTCCAGAGGCGTACCTATTTTATATTCCCCCGTAGGTAGGAATGCTGGTTTAGGGATAAGCAGGAGTCCTTGAGTATTCGAACTTAATGAATAAAAGTTAAGTTTCACTTAAGCTATACCTACGTTGATCCTTTTATTCATAAGGGTGGGCGTAGCTCATGTAAGAGGTTTTATAACTAAAGCAATACTGGCTGTTAAAACACAATGTCCAAATACTCAGGTCGTTTTTAGATATAGAATAGGTTGACAGCTTTGCTAGAAGACATGTAAATTAAAATGGTTTAAAATATATTCTTTAAACTATTCTAAGTGTTTTATTTAATTAGAAAAACCTTTAAACTCTACAGTACTACCAAGTTCAGCGCCATTTACGATTTACTGGAATACATGGAAGGACATTTATTTATTTATTTATAACCAACTTATACTAACAGTAAACACCACATACAAGTTATCGGTCGTACATAAGATATGAAAACTAAGAAAATTAAATACTGTCACACAAAACAATAATAGACAAAAAATTTGCAAATTATAAATATAAAAAATATAAAAATCAATATAATTAAGTGCTAAGTTATTTAATTTACAGAGGTAGTACTGGGAGTAGTAATGGACTAGGTAACGGGTAGCAGTATTCAGGAATCTCAGCCCAGTAAGTACTTGTAAATTCTATTTTAACTGTTTACTTCCAAAACTAGTTGATCCTCATTACGCTAGGTCTAGGAATCTTAGAGACTGCAGCTTACATACAAGAAATATACTAACGGTTGTTCCGTTAGTATATTTCTTGTTCATTCATGTGTAAAATCTTTTTACACATTAGTTTGGTATCTTCGTTTTTTTTTTGTTTCACATTTTGTTTTGTCTTTTTTATTTTATTACTAGCTTCCGACCGTGACTTCGATCGCGTGGCATAGTTACTTCGAAAAAAAATATCTTTCTTTTCCCCTTTTCTGCCCTCTTTCTCCCCCTTTCACTTTTTCACTTTCTTTAGCCTATGACCGTCTCCAGGGTCCCAACTATCTCTGTACCAAAATTCATCACAATCGGTTTGGCCATTTAAGCGACAACAACAACAAACAAACTCACTTTCGCTTTTATAATATTAGTAAGGATACTTAAAATTATTTATGTTGTTTTGATTAAAAACACTATATCTAAATCAATCGGGAGTCGAATTTTGTCAAGAACCATGAAACCCTTAAGTCGCAACCAACTTGGTTCAATGAATCCTTATCCCTTACCTGCTAATATTATAGAAAGTGAGTTTGTTTGTTCCCCTTTCACGCCTTAACTGCTGAACCGATTGCCATGGAGTTTTGAATTCATCATATTAAAAGTCCAAAAGACAAAAACAAAAACACATAAAATTTATAAAGTTTGAAGACTTTCTACTACTTTTTTTGTTCGTTTGTTTGCAATCGAAGGTTGTTTATAATTGTGTAATTAAATTTATATTACGTAAATATTTCATTTTGTTATTTATATCCTGTACAAGATAAGCAAATATACTCATTATAAATTTGGTGGTTATTTCATGTAACGTTATTCATAATCATTTATTTGCTAATATGGGTAATTACTTACATAAAGTTGTTGTTGTGTTATGCTACCCACCAATTTTTTTTCATATACGGCCAGCTGTTGAAATTGAGTAAGTGGGTACCAACGTATTGCACTATAATTACTGATCAATAAAATCAATAAATACCAGAAAAAAAATATCTTCAAGTATCATTTGTTATGTTAAAGTATTAAATTGAGCGAATGATTGATTGTAGTGTGTGTAAGCGAAACGTCTATATGTTGCGACTAGGATACCTAAAACTGAGCGCGTCAAAAATGAGAAAGCGTCCTTAACTATATAAACTTCTTAAGGATAAAACAGAATCTTATTGGCTACAAACAACTAACAAATCAAAAACCTTAACCAATGAAAACACATAGATGAAAATCCAAAAACTAAAACTATCGGTTGCTATTGGCTATAATTATTTAAACGTATTATTTACCAATTACAAGGGTTGCATTTTAGAGATACCGCGGCCCCGGAATGTAAAGGGCAATAGAAGGAACATGGGTGGGTTTTAGTCAGTACAAGTCTGACATGCCCCCCCGCTCCGCCCAGAGCGGGGGAAGTCATTAAATAATTTCCCACCCGAAAAAAAAGGGTTGCATTTTGTCCAATGAACTACGCGTTGCCGTTGTGACGTAGTTCAGTTTTGTCGGGACAATATCGCCAGTGCGTACACTTGACATTCCTGAGATTAGTTGAGATTTGTACTTGGAAATCTCCCATAAGACTATACAGTTACTAGCAGATTTTTCTATTCTTTTACCTGAAGAACATATGATGTTCAACGCTGCATCTCCACAGCTTCTTACACGCGCTGGTGGCAGCCAGCTTGAAGCTCAGGATCGTCTCGTACTCGTCGAACTCCCCCGCCCTGAGCCTGAGCGTGAACAATCTCTTGTTGTAGCAGATCTTAGTGATCTTTGCCCAGGGGAAGCGGTTCATCAGTAACCTGGAGGTGAGGCTTGTATTTTAGAATTTCTAGTCAAGTAGATGGACATGGCTTAAAAATTAGTTGATCTTTTACATTCACATGTATCTGGCAAACGTGTGGGAGTCGGTAAATTAATGTGAACACGTAATATTGATAATATTTACTTTTATAAAATAAAAGCTTGTGTTTATGAAGGTAAAGGAGTGATTGAAAATGTTTGTCGTCGTTTACAGGAGTGTCAAGAACGAAGTGGAGCACATTTAGGTAAAGTGATTTTTAAAAAATAATTCCCTTTTGATGTAAATTACTAAACAATAAATAAAAAAAATATATTGTACATAGTTTATTTTTTATATTTTTTTTTTAGTTCAAAGGATTATGGGACACCCTGTATTTGGGGTCGGTCCCCAAATAGAATGCGTTTGACTGCAATTCACCTGATGTGAAGAGATGATACGCCATTATCATCATCACGCTTGCTTGAAATTCACTCGGACTTTGAAGAGATCCAGACTATAATCTTTAGGGAACAGAGAAGCTGGCAATGAATTCCACGGATTGGAGGTTCGCACAATAGCGGTGACGCGTTGCCGTATCTCTGCTCGTCCGATGATAGAATGGGGATGCAGGATAGATTGTGCAAAATAAGCGTAGAAGCAGATTTTCAAAGTATAGCATAGATAGATATTATAGAATACAATGGAACGTGTTTTCCGTTCATAAACTGCGTAGTTCTTGTGTAAACATAAATCTGTGCGTAATGTGTCTTACCCGTTGCCTCGGAAAGCACGTTAAGCCGTTGGTCCCGGCTATCATTTGTAGATCTTTGACAGTCGTTACAGGTAGTCAGTGTTCCGAAAGTCTGACAACCAGTCTTACCAAGGGGTATCGTATTACCCAGTATTAACTGGGTTGTGGAGGTCAGATAGGCAGTCGCTCCATGTAAAATACTGATATTCAGCTGCATCCGGTTAGACTGGAAGCCGACCCCAACATAGTTGGGAAAAGGCTAGGCAGATGATGATGAATGTGTCTTACCCGTCTCTATACACAGCGACCCCGCTGTGGCACACGCCCAGCGCGATGGGCACCTCCTGGCAGTCGGTGGCCGCGTGTAGCTCCGCGCCGTACAAGGACAGGCGCTTCGCAGTCTCGAGGTAGTTCAGCTCTGCTTCTGCTGGAGTCTGACCCCTGGAAAAGGATAGTAACATGTGGGTAAAAGAATCAACTAAATAAAAACCCCCACCGAGGGTTCTAAACAAACTTGCGGCATAAACAACCATATCTTTTGACTGCATAGACTTAGAGAGTTCATTTTTCACAGGATTAAGAGACCACAGAGTTGAGAATATAGTTCTAACTTCAACTCGATAGCTCCACGCGTTGCTGAGATAAAGAGTCTTGTCAGACAGACAGACGGCCAACAAAGTGATCCAAAGAGTCTCTGGTTAGATTCCCACACGAAACTAATATTTATGTGACCTACTGGGAGACTGAGTGGTCCGGATCTGGCTGTTTGTGTCTTCAGGAGTTTAAATGTTAGAAACATTTAAACGCACCTACGAAACAGAATTGAATTGCTTTTTTTGTCTTTACTACGGACACTTTTAATGTGCATGTCTAGCTACATCGTTCTTTTAATATAATTAACTATCTCAACATGAATGGTGTTGTGAAGGTTTTGTAACAATATTCTGACTTAAAAGAGTGTCCTTGGAGTTTCTATCCCATTCTTCTCCATAGATATCTACGTTTTGGAATGCGCAACTACAGTACCTACTTTCCCATTTATTATGCCTTGTGTCTGGCTCTGGGACTAATTTAATTGTTGTCATTATTTCGACAGTATTTTTTTTATTCTGATGAAAGTCCTTAGTGTAAACAACAAAACGATGAAAACTTACTTGTGTTTCCGATACAATTCGTCAATATTCGCCTCTAGATCCGCAGTGATGGCGTTGACCGGGACCGCCCTGTGCTGGTGCAGGGCGGTGTTGATGTCATGCGACTCCTCGAAGTCGCCCAGCTCTGCCTGCAGCACGTACGAGGACAGGAGCGCGTAGGTTATCTGCGAGCACGTGAGCCGACCTGGGAGACAATGGTGGATATTTTAGAACCATTCCTAGATATATTCTAGAGATTTGTAGATCCACTTTTTCTTACTTTTGAACGCTGTACCATAACCGGCTAGCCTCCTACCAGCCTATAATATACAGTTGCTGAGGCCTCTTCTGTGAAACTCCTTGAGAGGTATTTAAACGTGGCCACCATGCTAGCCCAGATCGGATTGATGGAAGTGCCCATGTCTTCGAATTTTGGAAAATGGTGGTAAAATTACTTTAAGTGTAGTGTTGAATGAAAATGAAATAAAAATGTTGTTAAAGAAATGAAATCACTACCATATCCTTATCCTTATCCTTACTAATATTATAAAAGCGAAAGTGAGTTTGTTGCCTCATCACGCTTTAATGGCTAAACCGATTTTGATGAAATTTGGTACAGAGATAGTTGGGAACCAGGAGACAGACATAGGCTAATACTTTTTTAAAAAGAGTGGGATATGAGGGAGAGAGAGGGAAGAAACGGAAAAACTTAGCGTTGCTATTACAATGCAATAAGGCGCTACCGAATGTTGTAACATCACTATTTAGTATGTTACTAATATGGTCTTCACTAGTAAATGTATTATCTGTGGTCTGCGGCACTCCGCCACACTGCTTCCTGTGATGTCTTACTGTGTGTATCTCTTGTCCTGTGTCTCTTACCAATAAACCAGTATCATACTTAATGGACATCTTTTATTAAGAATCCAACATAACATGGTGTCAGAAGTCATTTAAGCAGAAAGAAAAAGTCGAGGTCGTCAAAGAAAATGCCGGACCAAGCGGACGTCAGCCATGATGGTGAGCAAAATTTTCAAACACGTGTGAAGCAGTTAAATATATCGTCGGATCCAGCTCATAACAACGCTGAATCATGGAAAAAATGGTCGCAAGCATTTGAGCTATATTTATTAGCGACAGGCCTTGACAAAGCAACTGAGAAACGCAAAATCGCCATTCTGCTGCACTCAATCGGTGAGCGAGGACTGAACATTTTCAACACGTTTAACCTAACAATCAATGGCAGCACGCTTGAAGAGGTGAAAACAAAATTTAACAAATATTTCGAGCCAAGAAAAAATATCACGATGTGCAGATACCTATTCTTCACACGTAAGCAGGAAAAATCCGAAAGCATCGACGAATTCCTCACGGATTTGGAGAATAAGAGCAGAGAATGTGAGTTTGGCACGCTCAGGGAATCGCTCATCAAAGATATTTTTATTGCAAACCTCAATTTGGACTTGTCACATGTGCGTCAAAGGTTACTGCAAGAACATGACTTAACCTATCAGAGAATGCAAGAGCTAGCGAGGACGCTCATAGTCGCACAGCAAGATGCTGAGAAAATAGTCAAAGGGAGCAGCATCGCCAGTGAAAACGTCATGCATCTCAGTCGGAGGAGCCGTAGTCGAGGAGATCGTCGACAGCGAGCTTCCAGTCGCAAGTCAGCGTCAAGCAGTCGCAAGCCAGCTTCAGGCAGTCGCGAGTCACCTTCAGCTTCAGGCAGCTCGAAGACATGTAGCCGCTGTGGGCAGTCTCATCGCTACAAGTGTCCAGCTCAAGGAGTTCAATGCAGGTCATGTAAATCTTGTTAGAGAAAGAAATTTTAATTGTCTTTTGTATAAAAAGAAAATGTATTTTAAACTGAGAATGTTTATTTGACAAGAGATGTGTCATGAGAAAATTGGGGATCAGTTCAGTTTGGTTTTGAGCAAAGAGTGGGATCATATGTTTAGAGTTATTTACGAAGACCGGTCATGATTGTTTTATAAGTTTACGTTATTAAAAGTATATTATGCAGTATTAAAGATCAGTGTTTCCTTGAAGAGTAAATAACGTCCTGCAGAAATGGAATATTATAACAGGTTATGGGCCCAGAACGCTTCCACTGCGCGACAATGATGTTTCGGAGTTTTTAAATTTGAGTAAATTAATTTGAAGTAGAAAGACAAGATTTTATAAGAAGAAGAAGATGGGAGTGGAAACTCCGGGTTTTGTAAGAAGAAGAAGATAAGAGTTGGGAGAAGAAAAACAATTAGATTTTGTAAGATTTGTGATAAGAAAAACAATTATATGTTGTTGAAGATTTGTGATAAGAAAAACAATTATATGTTGTTGAAGATTTGTGATATGAAAAACAATTATATGTTGTTAAAGATTTGTGATAAGAAAAACAATTATATGTTGTTGAAGAAGAGTTGGGAGTAGAAAATCTCCAGATTTTGTAAGAAGGAGGAGAAAAACAATTGATGTTGAATGTCAATTTTTTTATAAAGATTTTTATATGTTGCTGAAGAAGACTTGGGAGTAGAAAACTTCAGATTTTGTAAGAAGGAGAAGAAAAACAATTGATGTTGAAGGTCAATTTTTTTATAAAGTTTTGTATGTTGGTGAAGATTTTGTAAGAAGGAGGAGAAAAACAATTGATGTTAAAGGTCAATTTTTTATAAAGTTTTGTATGGTGTTGAAGAAAAGTTGGGAGAAATTTTGTAAGAAGCAAAACAACTGATGGTGAATGTCAGTTTGAGAGGGGACATTTTTGTATGTTTCTTTGAAGATGCAGACAAGTTGATTGAAGAAACTAGTAGTATTAGTGTTAGGAAGTGAATACTACTATGTGTTTTTTTACTTTTGTATTATGTGATGTGATGATGGCCTATGATGGGCCTATGTTGAGTGTTGTTGAAGTTATTAACAGGTTGTTCTAATTGATTGTTAAAGTTTTATGTAAGGTGATTTAAATTAGATATTATTTGAGTTATATAAAATTTAGAGGGGATGTTAGAGAAAGAAATTTTAATTGTCTTTTGTATAAAAAGAAAATGTATTTTAAACTGAGAATGTTTATTTGACAAGAGATGTGTCATGAGAAAATTGGGGATCAGTTTAGTTTGGTTTTGAGCACAGAGTGGGATCATATGTTTAGAGTTATTTACGAAGACCGGTCATGATTGTTTTATAATTAGTTTACGTTATTAAAAGTATATTATGCAGTATTAAAGATCAGTGTTTCCTTGAAGAATAAATAACGTCCTGTAGAAATGGAACATTATAACAAATCTTACAATCATTTTGCTAAATTTTGTCACAAAAATAAAAAAGTCAGTCAGTTGCAATCGTTTAATTCAGATAATGGTAGTCAAGATTATTTCGTAGGTATGCTGAATAGTCAAAGTCATAATGGTCAAAGTCATAAAAGTCAAATGTTGAGTCTAAATAATCACAATCAAACGTCGAGTCAAAGTCATAATAGTCATTCTCACAGTCAGTCACTCAGTCAGAGACACAGGAACACACAGACACACAGTAAGACATCACATCCATCCATCTATCCCTATGATGAGAAAAGTGACATGTCTGAGAGATCCAATGTCCATTCAAACAGTCAGAGTCCCAATTCATATCATCTCAATGATGAAAACTGTGATAGGTCTGAGAGATGTAATAAAAACAAACATCTCAATGATGAAAACAATCACATGTCTGAGAGATCCAATGTCCATTCAAACAGTCAGAGTCCCAATTCATATCATCTCAATGATGAAAACTGTGATAGGTCTGAGAGATGTAATAAAAATAAACATCTCAATGATGAAAACAATCACATGTCTGAGAGATCCAATCTCCAGTCAAAAAGTCAAAAGAAAAAATGTCAGAGTCTCAATGATGAAATCAGTCACATGTCTGAGGGATTTCACAATAAGGCACAGTCGTCCAGTCAGTCACACAATGGATCATCAGTCGTCAATACTTTGAATCATTCAAAGCAGTCGTGGGAAATTAGCTTATTGGTAGGAGATACCAAAGTCAAATGCATTATAGACTCAGGAGCAGATGTCAACATAATGTCAAAACAAACATTTAAAAATGTTAAAAGTCAAAATAAGCTGTCAAAATTGTCACTTGTCAAATGTCAAGTAAATGTCACAGGATTTGGTGGAAAATCCATTCCGATTTTAGGCAAAGTCAACTTAAATTGTAATTTTTGCTTAAACAATAAGAACATTGTTGAAAACATAATGTTTATTATACCAGATATAGAGTGTCCAAATGTCCTTGGTCTCCCAATTTGTGAAAAGTTAGGTATAATAAAACGTGTCTTTTCAGTGTCAAAACAAGACTTTTGTGAGCAAATTCATACACAATATAATGATGTATTCCAGGGTCTTGGCTGTCTGCCTCCAGTCTGTCATCTAAAACTCAAGCCTGATGCAGTACCATGTGTGGATCCGCCCAGGAAAGTCCCATTCGCATTACAAGGGAAACTGCGTGAGGAGTTGGATCGCATGGAGAAAATGCAAGTCATAGTAAAGGTTACAAAACCTACAGAGTGGGTTAATTCAGTCGTTGTAACAGTAAAAAGTTCAGGTCAGTTACGAATTTGTCTTGATCCTAGAAATTTAAATAAAAATATCATGAGGGAACATTATCCACTCAAGTCAATTGATGAGATTAGGTCTCAGCTCGAAGGGGCTGTATGTTTTTCTCACTTAGATGCATTTTCAGGATTTTGGATGCTACGTTTAGATGAATATAGTTCAGAATTATGTACCTTTCAAACACCATTTGGTAGATATAAGTATTTAAGATTACCCTATGGCATAAATGCCTCGTCTGAAATATTTCAAAGAGTCATGATGAATCTATTTGGTGACATAGAAGGCGTACTCATATTCATCGATGACATCTTAGTCTATGGACCAAATGAGTCAGTTCATAATGAAAGATTACACAAAGTCATGCAAAGAGCTCGTCAAGTCAATTTAAAATTTAACAAGTCAAAGTGTAAATTTTCACTGTCAGAAGTATGTTTTTTAGGTTATGTCTTCAGTAAACATGGTGCAAGGGCAGATCTCGAGAAGGTCAAAGCAATTGTCAACATGCCTACACCACAAAATGTCAAAGAGTTACAGAGAATACTAGGTATGATAAACTACCTAGGACCTTTTATAAGTAACCTGTCAGAAAAAACACAAATATTAAGAAATCTTTTGAAAAAAGATTCAGTCTGGACTTGGGATGAGAATCATAGTCAATGTCTGAGGAAACTGAAAGATGAAATCACAAATTCACCAGTTTTAGCTCATTATAATCCCAAGATTCCATTAGTCCTGTCAGTCGATTCGTCAAAGTCAGCGTTAGGCGCAGTCATTTTACAGAAAAATAAACCAATAGCATACAGTTCAAAAACCTTAACTGAAACGCAAGAAAGGTATGCTCAAATAGAGAAGGAGCTGCTAGCAATTCAATTTGGTTGTGAAAAATTTCACCAATATGTATATGGTAATAGAGTCACAGTTCATACTGATCACAAACCTTTAGTCTATCTATTTAAAAAACCATTACATGATGTCCCAGCTAGATTACAGCGTATGATGTTAACTTGTCAAAAATATGACTTAGAAGTTATACATGTCCCAGGCAAAGAAATGTTTATATCAGACACTTTGTCAAGAGCCGCCTTGAAAGATCACTATATACCTGAAAATGAATCAGAAATGTCTTGTCATGTCAATCTAATGTATGCTAACTTAGCAATTACAGATGAATATAGCACAAAATTGGCTCAGGAAACTAAGAAAGATGAAACCCTGCAGCTATTAATAAAGTATTATAATGAAGGTTGGCCAAAAACCAAAAATAGTGTCAGTCCATTAATAAAACCATTCTGGAATATACAAGGAGAAATCCATAAAATTAGAGATTTAGTATTCAAAGGCTCAAAATTAATAGTACCACAGTCAATGCATAAAGAAATGTTAGTAAAAATTCACAAAGGTCACCAAGGTATAAATAAATGTCTAAACTTAGCTAAAGAATCTCTTTATTGGCCAAATATGTCTAGTGATATTAAGAATTTAGTAGAACAATGTCTAGTATGTGCAAAATTCAAACCATGTAACCAAAAGGAACCATTACAGAATTATGAAATAAGCAAATATCCATGGCAACAAGTCGGTATTGATTTAATGCATTTCGATAGTTTAGTATATTTAATTGTCACTGATTATTATTCAAAATTTATAGAGATTGCATTATTAAATAACAACAGTACATCAAAAAATGTAATAACTCATTTAAAGTCCATATTTGCTCGTCATGGAATACCATTGTCACTGGTATCAGATGGTGGACCTCCTTTTCAGTCAGTTGATTTTAAAAATTTTATGGAAGAATGGGACATAGAACATATTGTAACTAGCCCATATCATTCACAGTCTAATGGACAAGCAGAGAGTTCAGTCAAAATCATAAAAAACATGCTAAGAAAATGCAAAGAAAATGGATCAGATCCATACATAGCATTGTTACAATACAGAAATACAGGTAAAAATAATTTTTCATCACCAGCACAGTTACTCATGTCTAGGAACTTAAGAGATAACATTCCAACATCATATAAAAAGTTAAAGCCAAAAGTGGTAACATTTAAAGATTACAAAGAGTCTGTCAAGAAAAATGATAAAAATAAGTCAAAATACTACAATAAAAATGCCAAGTCAATGTCTATGTTACATCATAATGATCATGTCTATTTTAAGAGAAACCCAAGTAGCAACTGGGAACAAGCTATTGTTAAGCAAAGATTGTCAAATAATAGATCATATGTTGTTGAGGATGTCAATGGAGTTAGGTATAGGAGGAATAGAATACACTTAAGACATAAATATTCTCATAATTGTGCTAACCCTCCCATGCAATCCAACTCGTCACAAAGGGGAGAGGAAGGTGACAGACAGGAGTCTAGGCATCAAGAATCCTCATCTCAGCAATCCTCAAATGTAACAACTAGGTCAGGTCGTATTGTAAAACCTACCAGAAGGTTAATTGAAGAAATGGATTAAGTTAAATTATAAATAGAGTCATAAGTAAAGTTAAGTAACTATAAGTATAATTAAGCATGTTGTCTTGTATAAAATTAAATAGCATAGCACTTATATTAATTGTCAGTCAGGGGTCTAATTTGAACTCAACAAGGGGGATGTTGTAACATCACTATTTAGTATGTTACTAATATGGTCTTCACTAGTAAATGTATTATCTGTGGTCTGCGGCACTCCGCCACACTGCTTCCTGTGATGTCTTACTGTGTGTATCTCTTGTCCTGTGTCTCTTACCAATAAACCAGTATCATACTTAATGGACATCTTTTATTAAGAATCCAACATAACACCGAATATAACGCGAGCGAAGCCGCGGGCAAAAGCTAGTATAATATAATGAAATGTAAGGGGATTGAAATGGTAATATATTGTTACACGAAATGTTTATTGTGTATTTAAATGTAATGTAATGTGTACGTAATGTTCCGAGGTTGCGGGTTATTCGAAAGAGATACCGCCGCCCCAGAACATAATAGGCAATAGAAGGAAGTAGGAACATGGGTGGGATTTAGTCAGCACAAGTCTGACACTATCCCCCGCTACGCCCAGAGCGGGGGATAAGTTATTTGATAATTTCCCATTCGCAAAAAAAATGTAAGTTATGTTAAACAAAATGTATTGTAAGAAATGATTGGAGGAATAGGCAATAAATGGAAAGTGCCTACTTGAGTTCGAACCCACGACCTTCTACTTCATAGCTTGGCTCTCCTTCCCCGTTTCATAGAAACCGCTATCCCTTATCAGCTAAAATCAAGCTGCAAGGCCTTACCTTCCATAAGGTCCCTCCTCACGGCGAGTGCTATCTGGTAGCGCGTCACGTCATCCTTCAGCTCGCTCGGATCCGGAGGGTAGAACTTCACCGCCAGTCGAACGTCCCATGGTTCGTCTGGAAACATTTATTTCTTAGTTCTTGATTTTTCGTTCGATATCCTACTAATATTAAATAATAATAAATATCTTGGGACAACTCACACACGGTCATCTGATCCCAAGCTAAGCAGAGCTTGTGTTATGGTAACCAGACAACTGATATACATACTTTATAATTTATAAATACACACATATTATAGATAAATCACACCCAGACACAGAACAAACAATCATGCTCTTCACACAAAGTTTGTCCTGGGTGGGAATCGAACCCACGACCTCCGGCTTAGCAGTCAGGGCCACTAACCACTAGACCAACAGGCCCGTCAAATATTATAAATGCGAATGTTTTTGAGGATGGATGTAAGGATGTTTGTTACTCTTTTACGTCAAAACGGCTGAACGGATTTTGATGAAATTTGGCACAGAGTTAGATTATAGTCTGAAATAACACATAGGATATTTTTCGATCATCACGCGGGCGAAGCTGCGCCAGCAAGTTCTTTATAAAATGTACCATAGATAGTAAATGTTGTAAACTTTTTAGTCGTAATTAATACCGAGTTGGGACAATAGTAGCCCATCTCAGCGGATGCTATCCATCGACGCGGTAGATAAGAAAGAAAGAAGACATGTTAATTTGGTATATGCCACAAGTGCACACAACAAAAAAAATTAAATGTAAACAATAATAAAAAAGACAATGTTGTGTGTCTCACGGCTGCCCCAAATAGGCCCGACGCCGACGGTGACACTTTTATGATTTGTGTATATGTTACTGTAAAAGCTCGAACTACGGTAAATCTTAAGATTTGCCAGTAAAACCTAAGATTTACCGACTATGAATGGTAAATGTCCATAAAAGTTTGGGATTCGAACTTTTACCATCATTCACTGGTAAATCTTAGGATTTGCATTCAAGGAACGGTAAATGTCGAAAAAAATCTTCATCACTTTCTCTCACTCACGACTCAGAGTACCCCGACTCGGATAGGTTAGGTTGGAAGGCTAAGGCGGGAGCGTAGCGGAGCGGAGCTCCCGCCTTAGCCTTCGTGGTTTTTTTTTAAAACCACCCAGAATTAGGAGCCTTCCGTCGACCTATCTTGGGGCAGGTGGTAATCAGTTGTAAATATTAGAGATGTATTAATAGTAACTCAATCACCTGAATGATTTTACGTCCGCTCTGTTCAAAGAAAGAAAGAAAGAAAAACTTTTATTTGGGACTCGCACAAAACAAGTAAAACAGTAACAAAATAAAATAGTACAGACAAGGTTATTGTCTGTGCGAGGCCAAAAAGGTCCCTGTCTCAGCATAAGATGCGATATTTTAAAAAAGGGCTATCTTACAATTAGCTATCTAGTTGGACGTTGAGTGACGCTTATTCAACCAACAACGTTCGGCCTTTACATTCAATTAAATGTCGTCATTCAATGAACGCGCTAGTCATACTATCAAATAGGTAGCAGATTCAACCAGATAACTACGACATAAGCATTGTTTGTATTAATTGTTTGTTAAATACCAAATTATAATAAGAAACATACAAATTCTGTTTTTACATTTTTACTACTTTAGAAGTACATATCTCAAATATTAAAAAAATGCTTGTTCCTAATTGTATTAATACAACTTTGAAATGAAAATCATTAAAAAGGTTAGGATTATACCTAAGTTTTTGACTAATAACTTGAAATAAATGACGAAGAATTCATTAATCATAGTTTTACTCCTAAAACCAACATTTACCAGTCCACATTGGTAAAACCTAGCATGTACTGAATTGATATGGCAAAAGTCCGAAAAAATCGTCCCTTTATAATAAATACTTACATTTACCAAGTCATATCGGTAAATCTTAGGTTTTACTGGAAAATCTTAAGATTTTCCGTAGTTCGGGCTTTTACAGTAACATATATATAACAAACAGATTAACAAAGTAGATAATTGAAATGGTCGACAACTAGATTTAGTGTTGAGTTCACTCGCGGGGGAAGGGAGTGTGAGCGTGCGCGCGGCTGAGGCGTCTCTCGTGCCGGTGGATGCGTTTCACCCGCCGCTCGAAGTTTCGGTTAGCCTGCGCGTGCGCCGTAACTTGCGCGCGGGCTCATCGGTACCAGCTGAGGATACTCATGAACATGTAGGCTGGAATTTTAATAAAGCCGACTTTTTCGTTTTGTGCTCATCATTAGCGTCGGTAGATTGGACTCCAATGTATGAGTTAGATTTACAAATGAGTTTAAACTACTTCTACACTATTATAAATTTCATTTTAGATGACTGCGTTCCAAAGAAAAATTGAAGTCGTGTAAGTTCAAGGTATATATACCCTGAATGGTACACTGCTGAAATAATTCGCGACATAAAATTAAAGGCTGTTCTACATAAACGATACAAAACAAGTGGGCTGAGTTGTGATTACGAAGCGTTTGCTCAGTGTAGAACTAAAGTTAATAATTTAATATTAGTAGCTCGGGAACAGTATGACCACCGTGTTCAATATCAAATGCTGGAAGACCCAAAGCCGTTCACGAATTACGCAAAATCTAGAAGGGGTAGTAGAAGTCCGCAAAACATTTTAAAGAACGGCGAGGCGTTGTCTGAGGAACAGTGCGCTCAGGAGTTTGCAGAGTACTTTTTTTCGGTGTATAGTACGGAACAAGCCGAGTTAAATGTAAGTGCAGCTATGGCGGAAGCGGGAGGGGAGAACGGAGCGACGCGGGTACATCTTGATTTCTTGCAACTGTCGGACG
This sequence comes from Ochropleura plecta, assembly GCA_905475445.1. Lineage (NCBI taxonomy): Eukaryota > Metazoa > Arthropoda > Insecta > Lepidoptera > Noctuidae > Ochropleura > Ochropleura plecta. The sequence continues at coordinate 19,623,392 of FR997738.1, read as the reverse complement.
TATATTGCGCGCTTCAACAGCTAAAATCAAAAAGATCTTCGGGACCGGACAGGTATCCCGCCCTACATCTTCAAGGATTGTCGAATGGTGCTAGCCAAACCATTGCAATTTATTTATAATAAATGCTTAAATGGGGCTGTGTTTCCCGAGACGTGGAAGATTACCCGCGTTGTTCCAGTTCCCAAGGGAGGCTCTGCTCTGGAGGATGACGGTGGATGGTTACAGGCCTATCGCAGTGCTGTCGACCCCAGCTAAGGTTTTTGAAGCTGCTATTCATAAGGTCAATTTTCCACAAATCCGCAGCCAGTTATCAGACGCCCAGCATGGATTCCAACCAGGAAAAAGCACTACTAGCAATCTCCTGAGCCATATGATTACTCTTGTGCCATCAGTGGACAATGGGGGGCAAACTGATGCTGCTTACTTCGACTTTAGGAAAGCATTTGATTTAGTCAATAATGATGTTTTGCTTAAAAAGTTAGCAGCATTTGGTATTTACTCCACATCTACTTAAGTTTTTTGCGAGTTTCTTAAACGGAAGGCAACAGTATGTAGAATATGCGGGGCACAAGTCAGAGCCATATTTTACCAGATCTGGAGTGAATCAGGGCAGTAACCTAGGGCCTTTGCAGTTCATTCTAGTGATTAACGACCTACCAAAAGTTGTAAAAGACGCCAAGTGTTTACTGTTTGCTGATGACCTTAAGCTGTCGCTACAGATAAATAGTGTGGGTGATTGCGAGAGACTTCAGAGGGACATAGACAGAGTGGCGACCTGGAGCAAGGACAACCTCCTGCAGTTCAATACCTCAAAGTGTTAAACTATCACCTTCTCTCGCGCACGTGCTCCTATCCTGTATAATTATAGTCTAGACGGCAATGCTAAGAGCTACTGAAGTAAAAGACTTAGGGGTGAAATTTCACACGGGTCTAAACTTTCGTGATCACATCATAAGCTGCTGCAAAAAAGCTTATCGTAATTTGGGTTTTGTGCTGCGTATGGTACGTAAGTTCACAAACCTAAAAGCGGTTATAGCTTTATATAAAGCATTGGTTAGGAGTCAATTAGAATGTAACGCAATTATCTGGGCTCCACATGAATCTAAATATAGATCCATGCTAGAGAAAGTACGAAATAAATTTGTTCGGTTTTTATATTGGAAATTGCATGGTGTATATCTACCCATTTTATCCGCTTATGTACCCAACCTTATTTATTTTGGGTATGGTTGGGTATTACGAGTTGAGGGTCAGGAGAGATCTCACACTCACTTCGTACATATTCGAGATACTGAGTGGGAAAGTACATAATGCGGATATTTTACAGCAAATAGGGTTATTGTGTTCCAGACAGGTACGTAGGGCGACGTCGACAGCTACGCTTGCTGGCGGTGCCGCGCGCGCGTACCAATCTGTTAGGGGAGGCTCCAATGACGCGCGCAATTCGTACGCTCAACCGCATAGCGAGTGATATTGATATGTTTCTTTGTTCTTTAAATGAGTTCACAAGGGTTGCATTATTTGTAATTAGTTACAAAGTATAATTAACCGTTATTATTATTGTGTACACTATCGCATTAGGTAACCCTGTAAGGATAGTCGTAAGATAGAGAAATAAATAAATAAGTGTACGTATATAGAATAAATTTACTGTTAACTTCATATTAATAACATGCAAGACAAAACAACAGCAAAACGATAAATAAATATATAACTAATATTAGATATCGCGCAGAATTGCTTCATAATGCGCGCAATCTTTCTCTTTTACTCTTAAAGTCACACATGATTCAATATGGGCCGAGGAATGATAAAGCATAGGACCCAGGGTTTCACATGCTTGGTGCCAAGGTACAGCGATGATCACATCTTACAAATTCTAGGCTACTGCACCATTTCTTAAAAAAAAAAACCGAATAATACCCTACAGATGCTGTAGGTACTTACTTCTAAAAGTCTTGGAGAGTCTCCTATTAAGGTCGACCCACACCCTGGGGTCCCCTCGCTGTGTGTACAACAGCCCGAAGTAGTCCTTCTCCAGCAGGTCCAGCGACTCACAGATCTGATCCAGAAGGTCTGCGCCACGTGCTTTACGCTGGAAGAAGATTGTTCTGATAAGTTTTTTTTTGACGACACGGTTGGCGCAATGGCTGAGCGATCGCCGCACGGAACAAATATTTGTTCCGGGTTTGGCTGTTTGTGTATGTAAGTTTAATGTTTGTATACCCACGATACAGGAGAAATTCCTAGTGTGGAGCAACGTTTTTTTTTTATTTTAAAGTGATTGGATTGGAGTGGCATGTGGGTGTGGGAGAACGGTCGGAAGATAATGTAGTTCTTTACTGAGTTGAGATTTGCAGAATAAAAGCAAATATTGATTTTGTAAGCTTAGATTTGCCTCAACGTCTCAGTGTCGCGGGTAGAGCAGTTTTTTTTTCTTGCGGATGAAATATCATCAAATAAATTCCCCACTTTGGGTGGAGCGGGGGTCAGACTTTTACTGACTAAAACCCACCCTTTTGCCCTTTATTTTCCGGAGCCGTAGTATCTATTTAGAACATCGCAACCCCAGCAGGCGGTGGCCCTGGCAGACCCCTCTGCTTTGCTGACATCTCATTGAGGCGCGCGTTAAACAAAAACGCGCTGTCGACACAGCCTGTCGTCGAAATAAGGCACCCTTGTTTGTTTCGTTTATTTTTATCAATTCAGAAACTCGTTTAAGGTTCTGACTCGTTCGCTGCTAGCGGAGTTCGCGATAAAATGTTTAACATTTGACTTGTCAGTAGAAATTCACCTATATTTGACAGCAATCTTCGGAAACAAATTATTTTTGCCCGTCACCTCATAATCTGCACAACTTGGTCATTATTTTTAAAACTAAATGAAACTATCCGCTAAATGGCCGTATCCACAACTTTCATTCCGCACACGTCCTTCATACATTCCTCAAGGGACAAGTAACTGTAGTGTCCTCAGTTAACCTGCTCAGGGCCCAGCACTGCACGGCACTAAGGAGGAGCCACCTGCATTATTTATTAACCTCACGTTAGTTTTATCACGTTTACAGATATCATTGTTAACAATGTACTTACAACATTATGTATTTTATACGAACCTTAAAAACCGGCAAAGTGCGAGTCGGACTCAAGCACCGAGGGTTCCGCACAAACTTGCGGCATTTTCCGCCACATATTTTGACTGCGTAGACTTAGAGGGTTGATTTTTGTACAGCACCAAAGGACTACAGATTTATGTAAGTATATGGTTTTAATTTCAACTCGATGACTTCGCGTTCCCGAGATAAAGGGTCACGACAGACAGACGGATAACTAAGTGATCCTATTATTTTTCCGATTTTTTCCTTTTGAGGTACACACGGCGACACATCAACCTATACAAAACCAGTTTATGCTGATCTCTCAACTACGAATCGTACGCCGTAGATTTCCCGTACGACGAGATATCCGCATAAACTGGTTTTGTATAGGTTGATCTGTCGTCGTGTGTACCTCTGCCTTAAAAGAAGTTGAGAGTCAAAAGGTATCCTTACTAATATTATAAAAGCGAAAGTGAGTTTGTTTGTTTGTTACCTCTTCACGCTTTAATGGCTTAACCGATTTTGATGAATTTTGGTACACAGATAGTTGGGAATCAGGAGACGGACATAGGCATTTTTTTTTAAAGTGGGATGTGAGGGAGAAAGAAAGAAGAAAAGGGAAAGTTTTGCGTTGCTATTACAAATCAATAAGGCGCAAGGGGAACTGTGTTACCCCGAATTTAACGCGAGCGAAGCCGCGGGCAAAAGCTAGTTTAAAAATAAATGCAGCCTGCGTTCCTAATAAACAGAGGCGGACCGTAAGTTGTGGGGCCCTGGGCTAATACTATTTGGCCTGCTTAATTAACCAAGTAATTAACCTTATGTCAAAAAACTGTTTTTGATAATGATATACTAGATACACATGACGACACATCAAGCGCACTTCCAGTTTAATATAGCCAGGCTTTTTAGTAGTTTTGTGTTTGGTAAGGTTGCTTATGGTAGAGTTGTATACCTGCCAAATTACAGTGTTTGTTTTATTATTCACAATTGTCTATTGTCTTAAATGGTATATTCAACCTCAGGGGGGCCTGGGCTACAACCCAAAAAATCTCTATATAGATCCACCCCTGCTAATAGATCGGAGTCTGAATCAAAATGAGTTCACACTTGGATTAAATAAACCTACTTAAGCACACATTCTCAAGTGGGAAGGTTACTGAAAGCCCAGTATGTTGCTTATTGAATGTTATTGCACAAGTGCACTTGTGCTTGATCGAGTTTTCAATACAGTTGAAAATGGAACAGAGTTTGGAGCATTAAGGGACTGAGGTAGTAAATAAATATTTTGACGTTCTGGGCACAGGGCAGTTCGTACCCAGCCATTCCACCCACTAGTCAAATTGATAACAAAGTAATCTTTGATCAACGAATGAACCGTTGTCGCTTAAAACAATGAAACAATAAGAAGTCAACACGGTGTGCATCAAATATCATTCAACACAAACAAAGACGTCTATACCCAATCATCCAGTCATCTACCGCACATTCACAAACAAAGTGATTAAAACAAAACATTAAAACAATTCGACAACTGTGTTGTGTCTAAATCTATTTACATTTGAATACACTAAACTACCTATTTCAATGTACAGTGCAATTGAATCATCAAAGCCTTTTCCCACATGTTGTAGTCAGCTTCTAGTCTAACCGGGTGCTGCTGAAAAACCAGTATTTTACAAGCTACTCCTTAACCCAATTAATGGGTAATACGATAGCCCATAACAAGTACTAGATTGGGTAAGTCTGGTACTTACAGGCTTCAGACTTCTTGTAACGCCTGTCAAAGACTATAAATGACAGCCGGTCCAACGGCTATATATGGCTAGCACTTTCCAGCAGATTTTATTTAGCTACGAAACTTTCAATCGCAATGAAAGCACTAAGACTAAATTATACTTCCCTATTATACTAAGTGTTATCATTCATTCATTTTGAAAAGTATTTGTCTTAAATAAAACGTTGCCCCACACTAGGAATTACTCCTGTATCGGGTGCGTTTACAAACATTTAAACTCACAATTGAGAAGTAATTGACTTCTACATTCTCGAATATAGTCAAATACATAACGCAATCAGCTGCGGACCAAGGCTGACCGTTTAAAGACCAATCACGCGATTTAGTACAAGAAGTCCCACACGATGGCTTTGGTATCATCATTCAATTTAGAGCAATATTCTGCAACACTCCTCTCAGTAAATAAACGTTAAATTGTATGAGCACCAACATAAACTCCATCTGCGTTTTACGAGTCGCAGTAAAATATACGTCAGACTCGCAATTCGTAAAACAAGTCTTCAAAGAATCAAGCCTTGTGTTAATTTTACACACATCACAAAAATCTCAGTAGCATTACCTATTCATATACACAAAAACACAAATTGCAGAACTGTCTCTCACGTCCAGTTGAAAACCAGCGTCGGGCATTCAGTAAGCTGAACTGGGCCTATTTGGCGCAGCCGTGAGACACCGAATATTAGCTTTGTTTTTTTTGACGTGATAACGTCTTTAAAATCGTTTTAGTCGGGTGACATGTTCAGAAACTTGTAAACCTCACGAGCGACATTTCATAAAGACGGTAGCGCCATCTGTTACTTGGCTCGAAAAAAAAACTTTAAATTAGTACTTAATTTCATTTTAGATGTCACTACTGGTGATAACTTATATCACCAATAAGACGTTATCACGTAAACATCTCGATCGTAAACCTACTTTACAAACAACCAATTTTTTTTATAGTGTTAATATTTTATTTTTCTCTTTAAAGCAGATGAGGATCTATACAGCAAACACACAATGATTTGGACTAATCAACTTACGAAATATTTTATACCATACTGTTAAAAAATGTGACAAATAAAGACAATCTATCTATTTCAAATTAAGAACAATAAAGGCCCAATAATTGATCCCTTAGAGACAACAATGGTAACAAGGAATTCGTCAAAATGGTACCCGTTAATCTCAGCAGGTTGCTGTTGTTAATCTTTTTTTCTCGGATGGGAAATCATCCAACAACTTCTCCCGCTCTGGGCTACAAGTTATAGACTTTTACTGACCAAAACGCATCCATGTCCCTTCTCTAAGTATACGAGTGCAGTACTTGTTATTTTGTGATCAACTCTATTGAATGCTTTTTTCAAATCTACGCTATGAAGTATAATACCGTTCTAACGGACGGCTATTACGTGACGATTCCTTTATGTGTTTTTGAATAAGAAGAAAAATTTTGACATAGACAAGTTTTTGAAATGGCTGAATGAGAATTGATGAAAAGCTCTCACCACAGAGGGAGAAAAAGAGGTTAGAACTAAACTGCTACTTGACTGTGCAACATTATATACATAGTGACACTATCACAGACGGCTTTCGAGGTATATTAATACGCAAAAACTGCTTCGTTTAAATATCCTGAGGCGGAGAACAAATATATTTATATGTATATTTTTATGAAACGTTGCACACTAGGAATTTCTCTTGTATTGTGGGGGCGTTTACAAACATTTAAACTCTCATACACAAACAGCCAGACCCAGAACTGGTCTCTGGTCTGTAGGCCATACAAATATTTGTTCCGTGCGGGGATCGAAGCAGCGACACGTAATGCAGTAATCAAACGCTTAGTCACTACACCGGCCATGTCAAGTGAAATATAATAATACTTCAAATATTAGGCATTTTGTGTGGACGTTTCATAGCAATGTTACTAACACTGAAACAAGCTGTTTGTAATACTAAAAACATATGGATGAATGTTGGTCTGTTACCCGAAATAAATAAATTATAATTTTATTTTTCACTAGTATTACTTACTTCAACATCGACAGTGATGTGCTCCCCCAGCATGAGCTCGACCCTCACCCGGCGGGTCCCCGCGTTGCGCCCGCGTCGCTCCATGCCCTCTCCGTCGTCTGAGGCGAGTCGACGCAGACTCTCGCGCATCGTGCAGCACTGGAAAATAAAACAGCGATAATGAGCGGTGACTAGGGATTTGATCCCGGTTTTGTTTTTCTTAAGTTCTGTGCCTGATCTCTCTCCGGTTGCGTCGGATTGTTCTTCCATCCGAAAGAAAGAGAAGAAGAGTTTATTTTTTAGTATATAGTACTCATAAAAGATGTTACAGTTTTTACATACTCATATATTCTACTATTTCTGGTGTAAAATTAATATTTTTTTTTTAGACTTTATGAACTTAAATTTTACTTAGTTATAAACAAAAAAAAACTAAATTCGTACTAATATTACAAAATGCGAAAGTTTGTGAGGATGGATGGAGGTTTGTTACTTTAACATGCAAAAACTACTGAACGGATTCAGATAAAATTTGGCACACAGATAGTTTATTACCTGGATTAACAAGTAGGCTATTTATTTCGATGTACATTTTAGAAACCGCGTGGCGCAGATAGTTTACAATAATAAAAAGCAATAAAAAAAAATTACAGTTAAAAGTATCATGCTTAGTACGATAAATTATAGCATTAAAAAAACAAGATAAATTATATGTAGAGAATACATATATTTATTATTAATGTGCGGTTTTTTGCGACAGTCCCGCTTTTATCAGGTGTTATCAGACGTCGAAATGGTAACCCAGCAGCGATGTCAATTCGGTTAGCCTGAGGCGAAATGTGATAAGAACTGTTGAACAGTTTTATAGGAACGAACGATTTGAACCGCCACAGGTCACAATACGACGTGATAAGAGATATAGGCCAGTTATGGCACAGTGGTAACTGTCAGCTCTTACTTATCGGGATTGGATTCGAACCTAGACAGGGCCTTTTCTTTCAAATCAAAATCAAATCACCAGGATCCAAAAAAATTTAACCTATGAAGGATAAAAAAACTCATGTCACAGTTGTTATCGAACTCTTCCGAAGTCGACTGAATTTTGTGAAGTTATTTGTGTATATTTCTGCTAGGTCTATGTGCTATGATTTTAACTGACTTTAAAGACTTTTGACGGGCCTGTTGGTCTAGTGGTTAGTGGCCCTGACTGCTGAGCCGGAGGTCGTGGGTTCGATTCCCACCCAGGACAAACTTTGTGTGATGAGCATGATTGTTTGTTCTATGTCTGGGTGTGATTTATCTATAATATGTATGTATTTATAAATTATAAAAGTATGTATATCAGTTGTCTGGTTACCATAACACAAGCTCTGCTTAGCTTGGGATCAGATAGCCGTGTGTGAGTTGTCCCAAGATATTTATTTATTTATTTAAAAAAATTTGGAGGTTATATGTATATTAGACAATTTTTTTTTGCATGTTTGTTACGCGGTTTCTCCGTCGATTTTTGACCGATTATCAAAATTTGTTTTATTAATCGAAAGGGCATACTAAAGGGTATATATATACTCTCGAAGGGGTTCCAATTTTATCTATATTACTTGGGAAATTAATGTGTTATCTTCACATAGATTTTCTTCTAATGCGGATGTGAAATCATCAAATAATCGGAAAGGATCCATCCCACATAAACATACTATGTGGGGTGGATCTTTTCCGTTTAACTACGACCAATTTCCCCGTTATGCTCTGGGCGAAGCGAGGAGGAGGGTCAGACTTGTACTGACTAAAATCCAGTCATGTTCCGTATTGTCATTTATGTTCCGGGGCCGCGGTATCTCTTTAGAACAACCCGCAACCCCGGCAACAGCTAGTATTAGGCTCTAGACAGACGGACCGCATTTCAACTTACAACAATAGACGGAGTGCATTTTGAATGCAGTTGACACGACTGCAATAGAACTGCAAACCAAACGTGCAGTTCAATTGCAGTCGGCGTGCAATCGTGTGAACTGCACACCGACTTTCTGTCTGTCTAGAGCCTAACTGCGAACCAACCGTGTGGTTCGATTGCAGTCGGTGTGCAGTTTATTGCAGTTGTGTCAACTGCATTCAAACTGCAATTTGCGGTTGGATTGCAGTTGAAATGCGGTCCGTCTGTCTAGAGCCTTATATATACATAAGTACTAAGTAGAAGAATATCTGAGTAGTTTAGTGACAGTTGTAAGTGATCTCACGACGTAGACAATAACACCAACTTCACAGTCACACGATGAGAAAGTTCCGAGAAATATAATACGATACCCATGTGTGATACCAGGTGGATTGAATATAGATGGCTTGGCTTGGCAACTGTGGGAAATATTGGAACAAATTATTTGATCATGTTCAATGATAAGCATAATCTTTTTAAACGTTAGTTGACTTTAGTTTTCATGAGCGTTTCTAAACAAAATTGTTGCTTCTTTCAGAAGATTACTTTCCTTTTAACAGACGTCAAAATAAGAAGGAGTTTTTCAATTCGTTTTTTGTGTTTGTTACTCGATTTTTCCGTTCATTTTGTGCTGAATTTTAAATTATTTTTATTATAGAAAGAGTAAGTATACTTCCGAGTTGTTCCCATGTCAATTATATTTATAATAAAAGATATATAAATAACAATACAATTTTTTTTGCAGCAATGGTCAATGTATACTTATGAAGAATGTGTGTGAGAGAAAATCATAATACTAAAAATAAATACAAGTTCCGGGTCTGGCTGTTGGAGTATGTTAGTTTATATGTTTGTAAACGCACCCACGACACAGGAGAAACTGAAGAGTGGCGAGGTATTTTTTTAAATAACAAAGAACTTGCCTTTAAATTATAACAATGTTATCGTGTTTTTAACGCCACAGCCTTTTTTCAACGCACCTTAAAAATATCGTCACGAAAATCGACCAATAACCTTTCTTCTTGTCCCCGCGTCTCACGCTTCCCTATTCAATATCTTGTCCACTATTGCGTCATGATTGATTGGTCACCAGCGCGGCGTGGTGAAAGCTCATCTGACGCCCAGTCGAGCGTGGCGACCCCTAGCGCTGATGAGGCGGAACTGAAGGTAAACGGACGAAGGAAAGATGGGTCTTCGATGAGCTGTTTGCTTTTCCATGAAGCAACGGCGGGGGGTTCACATTATTGTGGTCAAGTCACAAGAAGTTATAATTTAATTTTGATAATAATAGATAGTTAAAAAGTAGGTATTTTACTAATATATTTATTGTAAATACATTAGTAACATAACTGTATTTTTAAGTACAATACAATCCATAAATAAAATTATACGAATATTATTATAACTTATAACCTACTAATATTATAAATGCGAATGTTTAGATGGATGTTTGTTACTCTTTCTCGTCAAAAGGCTGAACGGATCTTGATGAAATTTGGCACAGAGGTAGATTATAGTCTGGAATAACACATAGGATACTTTTTCTTTCGATATCACGCGGGCTAAACCGCGGGCGCCAGCTATATACATAACATACATACAGTATATTATAATTAAAAACTGACGAACATAGGACTTCCTCCTTTTTTGAAGACGGTTAAAAATGACGTGAAAATGATTTTCGAACAGCACCATCTAAGTACTTATTCAAAGGTATTGATTGAAAACATGAATGATTACGATAAACATAACATTTACTCGGCACAAATACTTGCAGGTGTAGATCGGAATAAGACGAATAGTTTTCGTGTTTCAACGAGTACCTTCACTTGGCAGTGAGCCGAAACGTGAATATTGTTTTAACGATAAACTGAAACATGGTTTATAGTATGAGGTATCTAAGTATCACTAGTAGCGTTTCCTAAGAACTATTGATGTTGGATTGGATAAGACGTGGTACAATATTGTCACACACTGTCAGCCGTGGTTACTTCAGCTGCTTTACTGGAACATTCTAGATAACTTTAAGTATGGCATTATACTAATTGCGTATAAGTTACAATGTGAGAATTATCCTAAAAATCTGCTTCAACGAAGGTTCGAGAAATATGTGGAACTTTAGCTTTTCGTCATATGAGGTTGTCGTCTGCTTAGCCGGGCGATTCCTGTGGATGCCTTAAAATTTACATTTTCCTGGCCTCGTCCCATTCTATTTGAGGTCGGCGCAACACGTTTTCTTCTTCCATTCTCCCCTATCAGACGTCACGGCATCATTTACTCCTTTCTCCTTCATATCATTCCTTACACGATCCATCCATCTTTTCTTTGGCCTTCCTCTCGCTCTCCGTCCATCAACATTCAGATCCATCACTCTTTTAGTCACATGTCCTTCATCCCTCCTCATTACATGTCCATACCAAGACAAACGACTCCCTTTCAATTTTTCTGTAACAGGCGCAACTTTCAAACTTCCTACACAGATAATGCGTGATATCCACATTCACGTTTTTTACCTAGTTGCTAGTTTAAACAAACTTACTTGTAACAAATCATTGCGCCAGCCGTCTAGTTGTTGGTGAAAATGCTTGTATTTGCAACGGCTGAATGCGCACACGCCGATAGTTGTATTAGACCGTGACTTTTAATTTCTGATCAATACGAATTTACTGTATAAAATTCCTATCTTCCGGGGTTGCGGGTTGTTCGAAAGAGATACCGCGGCTCGGGAACATAAAGGGAACAATATAAGGAATTTGCGGGGAGGGGTAGTCAGTATAAGTCTGTACCTCTTCGCCCAGAGCGAGGGAAGTTCTTTGAAAATTTCTCATCCGCAAAAAAAAAGTATACTTAAGTATATCTTAGCTTAGTTTATTACGCTTTTTAATATATTTAAAAAAATGGGTTTATCAACAGAATAGCACACATAAACATGATTTTTAGAAAATAACTAGCTGTGCCCAGCGGTTTCACCCGCTGCTCACTTAGGGGTATGAAAAATAGATGTTGGCCGATTCTCAGACCTACCCGATATTTACACAAAATTTCGTTTAAATCGGTCCAGCCGTTTCGGAGGAGTATGGGAACGAAAACTGTGACACGAGAATTTTTTAAATTAGATTTGCTTAAGAAAACAAATTGACATTTATTTGAGATCTAAATTCAAAAATATTTAAATTTCTTATTTTTTTTAATTGGTCTGTTTAGCGATATCATGCCTTTGTATCTCTTGCAGTATGAGAAGACAAAGCGCGGGGAAAAAACAAATTAAATTGATTAATTACAAAAGTACTTTTTGTTATGTTATTTAATTTCTCCGAAGTCTGTTGAGGAACGTTGATTGATTCACGTAAGAATTTGTAACTACTGTTCTCGGCTCTATAACACTCTCGCCTCAAGTGAGAATGCTGTTCTTGGCTCTATAACACCTTCGCCTGGCGGCTCGTGTCTTAGATCCGAATCGGCTGCGATGACAAAGTTCCCTCTCTTGAATCAGAATGTTCTATTGCTGCACAGAATCCTTAGTTATCATCATCAGTCATATTCTAAGAGAGATGGCATCCATAAAACCAAGTTATTATTACATAAAAGTGTTCAATATCGTTCGGTAAAAAGCTCGGTACGTGATGTGCGTAAAAACAACGACTTTTATGATTCAATCTCTTACGTAGATTCCATTGACGATTTGTTCATAAAGATTGAAAGGTAGAGTCGTAAAAAGCAGTTAATGCATGTTTTCGCACACCTAAATAAACGTCTAAAATATCGTGCTGCTAGAATTTCGATGATCGATTCAACGCCAAAGAGTAGAAATTCGAACAGTGTAAGTATCTAATAATATTTAGGTGTTGCTTGGTGTCAGGTGTTAGTGAAATCGGCCATATAACAAGATTCAACCAAATTGATTCTAGGTGTATATGGTGTACGTACAGTCAGCAAATGAGATAACTAACCAAGCTCGCATTTACAATCTTTTTTTTTATAATCCTTATAAATTTTCGAATAGGTATAGTTAAATTAATTTAAAAGAAAAAACAGTTCAAATTTGAGTTGAAAATGTCCATTGGTTCCTTGGAAAAATTCAATTATATTTGACGAGCCTGACAATTTATCTCTTTTGCTGAGCATACGTATCTACGGTAATCATGATAGGAAACTTTTTCAATCATCATTGATGCGGAACGGAATCACAATTGGCCCATGCCTAAGGAAACCTCACAAACGGGCAGGAAAAGCCGGAAATTAAGAAAAACAAACAGAAAAAGGAACAGCCTAAAAAGATATTGAAGAGAACAAAGAGATTAGAAAAGGAAATTTGAGAATCATTTGAGGGTACAGAAGCACGTCAAGCTGTTGGTCCCGGCTGTCATTTGTAGATCTTTGACAGTCGTTACAGTTCTTGAAAGTTCTAAAACCAGTCTTACAAAGGTTTCGTATTACCCAGTACTAACTGAGCGAGGGGGAGGGTCAGACTTGTGCTGACTAAAACCCACCCATGTTCCTTCTATTGCCCTTTATGTTCCGTGCCGCGGTATCTCTTTCGAACAACCCACAACCCCGGCAGGCGGTCAAAACTCAGTAGTCAGTGGCCCGAAAGTATGACAACCAGTCTTACCAAGGGCCCCAAGGGGTATAGTATTAGCCAGTACTAACTGCGTTGTGGAGTTCAGATAGGCAGTCGCTCCATGTAAAATATTGGTATTGAGCTGAATCGTTAGACTGGAAGCTGACCCCAACATAGTTGGGAAAAAGCTAAGCAGATGATGATGAGGGGTACTGAAGATGATTCTTTGATTGAGGGATAATATAAAAGTTTTTAGTAAAAACAAAAACCGACTGCATCTACAAATAGAAGAAGGAATTTATATCATACTTAGACGATTACTCATAAACTACCCAAGAAATATAAATAAAATTGATATGGGACCATCTCCAAAGTGTACCCTTTCGAACATAAAAAGAATTATGCAAATCGGTCCACAGTAGGTGGAGTAATCGGTGAAAATACATAAAAAAATAGAATCTCCTCCTTTTTTGAAGTTGGTTATAAACAAGCACTCCTGTGTAATAGGTATTATTTTAAATAACTTGATAAGTTTTACCATTAAATTCCATTTCTTGTCGCGTTTCACAAGTTTTTCCATTAAAAACGAGATACACCACAAAGTAAACAGTTTCAACTAACACTCTAGCATTTCTTAATTACTAAACATCTAGTTAATGTACGCGAAATACACACAATTAAAAAACAAAAGAGTTTTTAAAAACGTAATGTTTTTCGTTTGATGAGCCGTTGACGCACTAGGCTACTAAGACGCGACTGAGAAAACGGGCTGTTTGAGCAACGCGATGGGCACTTTGCAGTAACGTGTTATGATAACGGCTTTACGTTGGAGATTTATTACTCTTCACATTTTGCAGGAGAGCCGCGAGGATTGCCTTTGACGTCAGGCGGCCTAAATGTTTAAAGTGGTGGGTTATTGTATCTTCTCGTGTAGGTGTTTAGGTTATTAATATCAATAGCGGACTCCAATAAACCTATCGACGGCCAAGTAACTAATAACAACGTACATTTGTACCTGCTTGTCTTAAGACTCATCTAATGAAGATTGACATACATATTCAGAACGTGTTTTTAAGTCAGTCTTATTAAATGGAGCTAATAATAGAATATATCAGTAATCGCAGAGTTCTGAAAGCGTTTAGGTAAGTCAATGGAAATGCACATATTTAATTAAACAGCTTGCTTTTTTATATTGAACTAGCTGTGCTTTTGCATTGCAATGCACCTTTTCCCCTACCTACACTACATACCCTACCTAATGGGATAAAAGTATCCTATGTCCATCTCCTGTAAGCTAATTCCCTACAAATTTTCAGCTAAATCAGTTCAGCCGTTCTTGTGTTAAAATTTAATTTAAATGAAAAGTTCGTGAGCACTATTTAGGTCCGACTAAATAGCTCCCTATTAAAAGTCATAGCAATTAATGCTAAGTTTTCTTGTTTTATTAGGGTTCCGTAGTCAACTAGGAACCCTTATAGTTTCGCCATGTCTGTCTGTCCGTCCGTCCGTCCGTCCGTCCTCGCTTAATCTCTGTGACCGTTAGCACTAGAAAGCTGAAATTTGGTACCAATATGTATATCAATCACGCCGACAAAGTGGTAAAATAAAAATGTGAAAAAAATGTTTTATTAGGGTAGCCACCCTATATGTAAAGTGGGAAGTGATTTTTTTTTAAATTTCAACCCTAATGTGTGATATATTGTTGGAAAGGTATTTAAAAATGAATAGGGGTTTACTAAAATCATTTTTTGATAATGTCAATAATTTCGGAAATAATCGCTCCAAAAGTAAAAAACAATGTGTCCCCCCCCCTCTAACTTTTGAACCATAAGTTTAGAAAATATGAAAAAAATCTGAAAAGTAGAACTTTATAAGGACTTGCTAGGAAAATCATTTTGAACTTGATTGACACAACAGTTTTTGTACAAAAATGACAAAAAGTTGTACAAAATAATTTCCTCCTCCACCTTTAAACTCATAAGTGGGAACACTTATTGTGACGGACGGGAAACTACGGAACCCTACACTGAGCGTGGCCCGACACGCTCTTGGCCGGTTTTTTTTTTCTTATTTTTGGCATTTTAAATTGTATTTATTAGTTTATTTTATTTGTATACATGTATTAGTATCTATATAAAGCCTCGAAGAAAGAAAAAAGAAGAAGAGAGAAGCAGTCGCTCCAAGTAAAATACCTACTGGTATTCAGCTGCATCCGGTAAGACTGGAAGCCGACCCCAACATAGTTGGGAAAAGGCTAGGCGGATGATGATAAAGCCTCGAAAACAAATAGGTATAATTTAGATTTTTTTTTGTAAACTATAACAATGTTGTCGTATTTACTCAAAGATTGTCTGGTAGAGAATGCCTTATGGCATTAAGTCCGCCTATGTACCACTATTCGACACGAAGTTTAAATAAATAAAAGCTTATCATGTGCTTCTTTCAAATAAGCCGCTACGTCAAAACTGCCCAGTGCGCAATCCCCCACAAATAAAGACGCAAATGACTAGATTAAGAAGTCCTAACGTGTTAATAGTCTGTGTTAACGTAGAAACTAGTGGCAATTAAACAAAACATCTTTGTTTTACACTGATTCACATCTTTAAACATTGCTGGCACGCTGTCGATGTGAACAAATCTGTGTTTTGACTTTAAATTCTAGCTGTTTAAGAAACAAGAAGATTTAGTGAATGAAAATAGCATTTTAATTCACTGTAGTTTACCGCGAGCAGAATTACTACACAATAAAATGCAGATAGACGGAACTGTTTTTTTTTTCTCTAAAAATAATAAACGTCGCGCCACGCTAGGAATTTTTCTCCTGTACCAGTGCGTTTAAAACAAATATTTAACTCACATACACAAACAGTCAGAAACGGAACAATTACCTGCAGGTGTTGCAAATATTTGTTCCGTGCGGGGATCGAAACTGCGACACGCAAAGTATTAGAGTGAAAATATTATAAAGAAGCAAGATTTGTTTGTATCGAATAGGCTCCAAAACTACTGGAGCGATTTTAACCATTTCTTCACTAATAGGAAGCTATATTATCAGGAAGTAACATAGGCTATACAACATCACGCTACTACCCACGGGAGCAGGGCTGCTGCCCCGCTCCCAAAAAAAATTACATACAGGGTAGTGGTAATATTTTTAAATTTTTAAACCGCGTCTTAAGAAGCAACTTAAGACGCGGTATGTACATTTTTGAAATTTATGTGTTTGTAAAATCCAACCTTAGCCTATTTGTGAAAGCTCAGGACATCTATCCGAGGGATAAGATATATCCGCGTAATGCAAGACAAGGACAGCGCCTTGTATTAGAATTTATATCAAAAACAGCAATGTTTAAAAAAAACTGTTTTGCGATGTGTGTGAAATTTTTTAATAGGCTACCGTTTGACGTATGTACAAGATCTTCCTTTACCAAAATTTAAACTAAAACTAAAAGAATACTTTTAAAAAAGATGATCTGCTCTGTAAATGAATGGCTTCAGAATGAAGGTTAAATAATTGAAATTGTGAAAATAATGTGAATGATATATAATGTGATATCATTGACTTGTATAATTATGTGAGCACTGAATAGAACAAACTGTATTGTGCTATAATAACATCATGATGATTTAATGTAATAGAACTTAAGACGACAAAATGTAACATTATAAAAACACCGAATGTAATTATTATTATTAACTAGTGGTATTTAAATTCTCAATTATGTGGGCACAAATACAGACAGACAAGCGAGGGTCGTCTCCATAATAATATGGGTATGTATAGGTATACTTTTCAATGCATTTCTGCCTACCCTTTTGGACTGATGACGCAAAACAGGCGTGATAGCATAATATAATCAATTATCTCACATTACTAAAGCCAGTCATGAAGCTACTATCTATACGTAACAGGTTCAACACATCAGCTCTTCTATTTGCCTGAATATACAATGCCTAATTAAAAGCCAAGCTAATGAGGAAGTCTAGATTTAGCGCTCACGTTGCAGCCTAATAGTCAATGGAGTGAATTAGCGACCTAATTCACTCCAATTCTCAGTGGTGGTAATTTTTTTGCCGTATTATTTACTATTTTCTCGGCAGCTCGTTTAGTTCCTTTAAGAGCTTTAATTCGTTCAGATTGTATTTCTTGTTCACATTTGCAAAAGAAACAAAGAACCTTTGAACCATAGACATCATGTTCCTCGTCAGATAATCCACAAATAGCGTGCACGGCATTTTCACACGAAGTGCACTTATGTGCCCCAGTACAATCACTGTGACATACAACACAAATGAAGTTTGTCTCTTGCTTCTCTAACTGCTCAGTTTCAGCATGGTCTTTGTTGTCATCTGGTTGTTCTCGAACTAGTAAATTATGTTTATTAGTCGCAGATTCATCCCTTAAATTTGTTGAACAACAGAGCTCCAATTTAATATTTGGATGAGATTCAATTTGATCAGGACTCTTTGAATTTACGGGTTATTCACCAACTGGACACAAGAGACCGGACACACGTGTGTCCAGTTGGTGAAACTCAAAGTTAGTATCACTTATTATTTCGTCATCTGGACACGCCAAGATTTTCATTCGTGTCCACTTAGTGAAACTTAAATTATATCAATTTTATGTTTTCGCCAACTGGACACAAGTTCGCATTTTACCCGAATTCAAGATAAAGTACTGTCAAGCACATTAATGTTTTGTGTCAAACATCATCGGCCACTGAACGTCCCACTACTGAGAATGGGTAATTAAGTATGTAATTTTAAAATTATTCACAATTTGTGAATTTATAAAGAATGTATTTTTGACACTGACAGTCACTATCTCTATCCTTGTTTTATAATCTTCAACATGTAACCAGTTTTATTACACTTTCTGTATTCCCGGCGGCCGGCGACTAACAATGACGTAGTTTGCTCTGATTGGTTGGAGCAGGTAAAAAATCCCAACCCGGTAACACTTTTTTTTTTTTTCGGATGTGAAATCATCTAATGACTTCCCCCGCTCTGGGCGGAGCGGGGGGGCTTGTCAGACTAGTACTGACTAAAACCCACCCATGTTCCTTCTATTGCCCTTTACGTTCCGGGGCCGCGGTATCTCTTTCGAACAACCTGCAACCCCGGCAGGCGGAGGCTCTGGCAAGCCCCTCTGCTTTGCTGACATCTCTTTGAGGCACGCGTGAAACACGAACGCGCCGTCGACACGGCCTGTCGTCAATCGACGGACGGACGGTGACGATACCCATTGCTCACCGTCCACAGGCCCGCATCTACGGTGGCCGGGAGTCGTCTCGCGGCGCCCGGGGCGTCTCCCGCGGCGGCTGGGTTGGGTAGATGTTCTCTCCCTCAAACACCCGGCCACCTCCTTTGCTAGCATTACTGCTTCGCAGAAGGAGGTGACCGCTTCCCATTCCCTCTCGCTCCGGACCATGGCCTGGACCAGGGCCGGACGCGAGAGATCGCCGCCGCCGATCGCCTCCACGAGGGCACGGCGGTGCTCCGCCCAAGCTGGGCAGATCGCCACTGTGTGCTCCACCGTGTCCTCCGGGCGATCGTAACAATGGTGACACCCGGGCGTTTCCTCCCGCCCGATTATGTGCAGGAACCTCCCGAAACTTCCGTGTCCGGTGAGGACCTGCGTCAGGCGGTAGGTGAGGACGCCATGACGCCTCTCCAGCCACTCCTCAAAGAGGGGACTTACTGCCACTATTGTGGCGTGCCTTACCCGGTAACCCTTTGGTCATAATTCGTTATCAGTTTACTTCGTTTCGCGTGTGCATTAAGTGCAGTATTTGTGCCATTTAAAAGTGACGTGGATTTTAATAAAGGTAAGTACCTACTCAGTTTTAGATTCAATATTGTATTTTTTAAGTTAATTTAGTTTAGCAATCCCGCTATATTTTATTTTTTCTTAAAAAAATCTTGTTTCATGTAAAGACAAATATGTCTATTGAAGAAGTCGCAGGCCCATCATTGGCTAACAGAAATACATTTTCATTCATCAATTCCCAAAGAAATCGTCCAATTTGATTAAAAGATGGATATAAATATGCACACCTGAGGAAAAATAATGATGGATCTTCAATGTGGCGTCGCTCGAAAAAGTCAACTTGTAGAGCTCAAATTAAATTTCAATAACACCACTATATTAAAAGTGACTGATCATAATCATGAAGGCGATTTTACGAAAAACGAGATTTTAATCAATTTAAATGATGTCGAGGATCAAGTAAAGCATAATCTAGCTGCTTTTGTCTCAAGTCTATATTTTGATACTATTGAGCGAATAGAAGAGAAAGGAATCCATTTAGTTGCAAATATCCCACGTTTCCAAAGTGTGAAAAATAATCTATATAGAAAAAGGAACAAATCATTGGGCGTTCAGCGCATATCATTCAATAACATAAGTAATACAGTTGTACCTGAGCAATTTCAAGATATCTTGCTTGCAGATCGCATCGGAGATCAACGTATTCTCGTTTTTGCCCACCATAATATGAGAGAAATTGTTGCACATTCAAAAAGATTCTTCTGTGATGGAACATTTAAAACATGCGTTAGAAAATTCCATCAGCTATTCACCATTCATGTCGATATTGGGAGTACGAAATATCATACGAACATTATTCCCACTATTTATGCTCTGCTGCCCAATAGAACAGTTGACACTTATAAAACATTATTTTGTTTAATTAAAAGCCAAATACCGGAGTGGCACCCAGAATCCATCACATGTGATTTTGAAAAGCCTCTTATACAAGCTTTGCAACGTAAATTTCCAAATATAAAAATTTTGGGGTGCTATACTCATTTCAAGAGATGTTTGTGGCGAAAAGCAGAAACGTTACACCTAACAAAGTCGAAATTGGGGAAAGATCACGTGAAGAGATGTTGTACATTGCCACTTTTACCGACTGACACACAATCTGATGCCTGGTTATATATCATGGCTGAATGCTTAAACACTGAAGATGTCACAAAATTTAACGATTATTTTATTAGAACGTGGCTCGATGAAAATTCCGATTATGCAAACACATACAACTGCTATAAAGAACATCATCGCACTAATAACTCTGTAGAGGCATGGAATGCCGGAATAGCCACAAAATTGAAACGGAAACCAAATATAGTACAGTTTCTGGTAGCGATCAAAAGAAACATGAATGATTTTTGGCGCCGGGTTGTGATGGATGGACCTATATCAAGAAAAAAAATTGGAACTATCAGAATGAATACTATGATCGCAGCCAC
The DNA here is from genome assembly GCA_905475445.1 of Ochropleura plecta. Lineage (NCBI taxonomy): Eukaryota > Metazoa > Arthropoda > Insecta > Lepidoptera > Noctuidae > Ochropleura > Ochropleura plecta. Next base: position 19,602,751 of record FR997738.1, on the reverse strand, counting down.
TGTTAAAGATTTTGAATCAGGAGAAATTAGCATCGGTCACTGTATCGAAAAAATTAAGTAAATAAAAATATATTTATACTGGCTTATACTAATTTTCTATGTTTTACTGTTGATTTTATTGATCTCTGTAATTATTATCTTAGTCTTAGTAAAATGATTGTGATACAATTACCTTAATTATTACTAAAATACTCTATTTCCAAAGAGTCAAATATTGTTGTTCCAAAGTTATGTAGAATGATTATTGTTTGTAAAATTACCCATTTTAGTATTGTTATGTCATAAGTAGGCTCTACCTACTGATGATATTTTATTTTATTATTGTATGCCAAAAATCAAGGATGAACGTTTCGACTCCGTACTCGTACAAATTTTACTGTAACTACATTTAATAAGAAAGCAAGCTTTGCAAGTTTGTATAAGAGTGGAGTGTATATTTAAAGGTTAAAAACGTCATTGCGTTTATCCTTGAAAAATATAAAAATATATTTTGCTGTGTTTATGTATGACCTTACACATATGATTTTTCTGTGATACTCGAAGATTATATTGAATATTGTCACGCTGCTGTTATAAAAGCACCTACAGGTAATCAAAAAATAATATTAGTTAAGTATAGTATTTTTCACATTAATAAATCGTCATGATATTACTTAAATTTGTTTTATTTCAAAAATTGTCTTAAATACTCGTAGAAGCTAATAAGGTTGTTCAAGTAAAAAAGTATGGCAGCTTTTTCATGAAATTGAGGCGATTATGAACCTGACTGTACCCTTTTTTGCAAAAAAAAATAGTTGTGTCCAGTTGGCGAAAACATAAAAGTGATATAATTTAAGTTTCACTAAGTGGACACGAATGAAAATCTTGGCGTGTCCAGATGACGAAATAATAAGTGATACTAACTTTGAGTTTCACCAACTGGACACACGTGTGTCCGGTCTCTTGTGTCCAGTTGGTGAATAACCCGAATTTACAAGCTTTAAAGCTGAATCACAAGATTGATGTTGCTACTGATTTTTTTCTGCGAGAGGTTTTATAATTGTTCTTCTGTTATATCTTGACTTGATAGCATGTAACATTTTGTCTCGTCCACCATGACCGCATGCTTTATGGATGTCTTCCAATGTGCCAAAATATGCGTTTCTAGGTACGCACCGTTGGGTAATCAGGAGATTTCCTTTTAAATATTAAAAGAACTTCGTTAGCTATAACCATAGTATCGTACTTTGACATCAATGATATCCAATAATAATCCATAGATGTTCTGGTTTCCTTAGAAATTATGGACACCCTAGCCTTTCGAACATTGTTTATAACCTCTAAAATTCTTTCGGTAGTCCATGGTTTTCTTTGGGATCATGAAATAGTAACAACAGAATAAATTGTAATTGTGTTCACGGCAACAAGAACACTAACTTAACGTAGGGTTTATTGCTTGGTTTGCTGGTTTTTCGATAGAGATACGGCAGCCCCGGAACACAGGATACAGAAAGAACATGAATAGATTTCAGTCAGGAAAAGTGTAATACTCCCTCCCGCTCCGCCCAGAGCTAGGGAAGTTATTTGATGATTCTCCATTCGAAATAAAGGGGGGAAGGTTGGTTAATCTTCGAATCTTCTGATTCAATACCAAAAATTCTTATTCCCGATTATCATAGGCCAAAAAAATCTGCCTAAAACACGTGCGGAGCTGCAGTCAAAATCATTTTTTTTATTCCATTAGTTTAACTCACATACCTGAGGTTTCCTGGTGGAACTTAACGACATTCGATATGCCTTGTGACTGGGACTGTAGCTTCATCCTTGACATTCAAAAGTGCCTGTAATGTTCTCATTGAAATTTATAAACTTTGACTTTGAGCTTGAAACGTGGCTTGAGGGTGGGATGCAGTTTAAACACAGATCCGTGCAGAAACTGATGTATGATAAAGAAGATACGCTTCTCCACAGCCTAGATATTGGGAAGAAAAGATTTGGGTCTTTATTAAGGATGAACCTTCAACCTTAAGGATGACCTTCAGTGCAATTGTTGTACCGAACTACCATTCATACTTACTATAGGTAATATTTTGAATGCGTAAATAACTATCTCATACCTTGACAGCTGAACGGATTTCTGAAAAAAATAAAACACGCATAGACAATGACCCGAGTTAGAATTAGGCAGGACACTTTTCATTCCGGTAGTAATTTGTTATAAGATAATTCCCGACGTCCGCCTCTCAGTTAGCAATTTATAACCTCAAACGACGGTATGACCATCAAACGACAAATTAAACCCACACTGTCCTATTTCCTTAATCCGGACAATTAAGAAAGCAATCTGACACAATTATAAGCTACCAAGCTGCAGTGTCGCGCGGGTCAGTTTCGTCACACACTCGCGCACACACGGCTAGTGGGAAGGTAGGGCTGCAGACTTTTGTAACGGGATTTTATTGCAAGTACAGTTGTTAAGGCTTTCATTTTCTTGCTTTTGTGTCAAAGAGTCTCTTGGGGACATTTATAAACTTCTATGTGTGTCTATGGAACAATCCACAGACACGGTTGAGCAATTCGAAAATGATTAGAGAACTTATGGCATCTGAAAACTGATTTGCTTTTGTTTTTATGGGGTGAAAGTTTTGTCTAAATGAATTGCATTTATTTTAGTTAAGACAGGTTTGAGCGCGGCTCTGTTTCTTGCCTTGAGTCACGACATTCTTACTTAATCTCAAAAAACATGCAATTTCGGCGTCATTGGCTTAACGCTGAACCAACGTTGTAATCAAGAAAGAAAACATTTTCTCCCCAATATCACGATTTCAGATAAATACGTAACACTGCTTGCCAAAGCAAAATAAAAAATCTGCTCTCTACAATATTAACTTGTCTATTGTAACGTAGCTTTGAGACGACTCCCGATCGCCATAGACGCACCAGCCTCGTCGCACGGACGGTGAGCAATGGGTAGCTCACCCGTCGTCCGTCTATTGACGACAGGCCGTGTCGTCGGCACAGTCTTGTTCCACGCGCGCCTCAAAGAGATATCATCAAAGCAGAGGAGCCCACCAGGGCCACTGCCTGCCGGGATTGCGGGTTTTTCGAACGAGATACCGTGACCCCGGAACACAAAGGGCAAAAGAAGGAACATGGGTTTCAGAACAAGTCTGATACTCCCTTTCGCTCAGCCTAGAGCGGGAAAAGTTATTTGATGACATCTCATCCAAAAAAAAAACTTGAGAAGTGTCAAGGGACACACGGATGGAACGAAGTTATTATTAATTGTGTACAAAAAACCTGTATACACTCAACAAAAATAATCGTCGCGACACCACACTGTTCAATACGAAATAGAAAGATGAAACGAAAATAACTGGCTTGCTTTCTATGAGAGAGAGAGAGAGACATAGAAACACGCGCACGCCGCACGGCTTACAACTATAGCAAAAAGAAGAAAAAATTAATTCTTTCCGTCTAGCCCCCTTTCGCAACGCGCGATAAGGAAATTCGTTCCAGAATCGTAACGTAGTAGTTTTATTTACATCCAAAAAATAAATCCTGTTCTATCTAGGGAGATAATAACAGGGGTTTGCTTAACACTTTCCACCTTATCATTTCCGTTGGCATAGTCTCTATTTCTCTGATAGATTATGAAGCCGTGTGACATCCCTGTCAGGAGTGGTCACGTTAGCCGTATCGTATCGTTTACTTAGCAACTTAGCGTAATCTATGCTGTGCGCCGTGAGCGGCCTACTCGGGATTTACGACCACTTCCCGTGATAAAAGATTAAAGGAAAGCTTGAGTGGATCTGAGTGGTTTTCGTTCGCAAAAGGTGAATTATATCGGGATATTTCGTGACGTAAAGTTCTATATACACCCACACTTAAGTAATTTTATAATACCTACTGCATTTTTGACGGCGCGTTCGTGTCCCACGCGCGCCTCAAAGCGATGTCAGCAAAGCAGAGGGGTCTGCCAGGACCACCGCTTGCGGGTTCTTTGAAAGAGATATCGCGGCTTCGGAATGCAAAGCGCAAAAGAAGGAACATGGTTGGCCTTTTTTTTTCGGGTGGGAAATCATCAAATAACTTCCCCCGCTCTGGGCGGAGCGGGGGGGCGTGTCAGACTTTTACTGACTAAAACCCACCCATGTTCCTTCTGTTGCCCTTTACGTTCCGGGGCCGCTTTATCTCTTTCGAACAACCCGCAACCCCGGCAGGCGGAGGCTCTGGCAAGCCCCTCTGCTTTGCTGACATCTCTTTGAGGCGCGCGTCAAATCAAATCATTTATTTCAATTAGACCATTACAGGCACTTTTGAATGTCATGAAAACAAAAAAAAAGATGCTACTACAGTCCCAGTCACAAGACATAATAACTTGTGAAAGTAATGTAGTTGCCCATTCCAAAGCGTAGATCTCTATGGAGAAGAATGGGCAAGAAACTCCATGGACACTCTTTTAAATCATAATCATAATATTTTACAAAACCATGGATACATCATTCATGTTGAGATCAAAAATACATGTGAGAACGATGTAGAAAAACGAGCACATTAAGAGCGTCCAGAGTAAAAGCAAAAACAGGGGTAATCTATTAGATAAATAAATAAATTAAAACAAACCGTGGCGGCTAATAGATGACCAGTCACAACTGACAGCGCCCGTTCACGAACATGACGCATATATCAGCCCCATTCAGTTGAACCATTTTGAAGGGAACTAAATGACCCGACATACACGCCACCATCAGCGAGACATTTAAGTGAGCATGACAATCTCTCAACCACCAGGGCAACCGTCGAGTCAATTAAACTACACACATGGGCATTAAACACGAACGCGCCGTCGACACGGTCTGTCGTCAATAGACGGACGGATGGTGAGCTACCCATTGCTCACCGTCCACAGGCCCGCATCTTCGGTGGCTGGGAGTCGTCTCGCGGCGCCAGGCGCCCGGGGTTTCTCCCGCGGCGGCTGGGTTGGTTTGAGGTTCTCTCCCCCAAACGCCCGGCCTCCTCCTTCACTAGCATTAGGTACTGCTTCGTAGAAGGAGGTGACCGCTTCCCATTCCCTCTCGCTCCGGACCATGGACTGAACCAGGGCCGGTCGCGAGAGATCGCCGCCGCCGATCGCCTCTATGAGGGCACGGCGGCGCCCAAGCTGGGCAGACCGCCACTGTGTGCTCCACCGTGTCCTCCGGGTGATCGTCACAATGGTGACACCCGGGCGTTTCCTCTCGCCCGATTATGTGCAGGAACCTCCCGAAACTTCCGTGTCCGGTGAGGACCTGCGTCAGGCGGTAGGTGAGGACGCCATGACGCCTCTCCAGCCACTCCTCAAAGAGGGGACTTACCGCCACTATTGTGGCGTGCCCTACATGGTTGGCCTTTACTCAGTAAAAGTCTGACACACCTTTCCGCTCCGACCAGAGCGGGGAAAGTTATTTGATGACGTACCAAACGCAAAAAAAAAACAACGACAATCGAAACGAAATGACATAGTCTAGACCACGCTGTTTTCTTCTCATCCTAAGATTCAGCATCATCATTTCTGTTCATGTTTTCAATTTGATTTTATCGGCTTCAACCTTTAAAAGTGTGAAAAGTATTAAAATCCAGAAAAGTTTACAGCTCTTCATCTACGGCGCCAGTTGTTTATAGATTTACTACGCTTTCGTTTTGTGTCGGTAAAATGTGAAGAGAATCGAGCTATTGGAAAATCTTTAATAGCATTTGAAACACTTTAAAACGTTTTATATCTTTTGATGTGCACGTTAAAAAAGTGTCCGTAGAATTCTGATTCAGGTCATCACCATTTGTTTACATCTTCGTCAATGCATAAAGATGATCTGCCTAGCCTTAGCCCTAATGCAGCTGAATACCAGTATTTTACATAGAGTGACTGCCTATCTGACATCCACAACCGCCAGTACCCGTTAGTATTGGGTAATACGATACCCCTTGGGGCCCTTGCTAAGACTGGTTGTCTGTCATACTTTCGAACCACAGACTACAAGTAACGATTGTCAAAGTTCTGAACCGATATAAGACGTCATTATTGTCGACAATTAAAACTTATTGTTTTGAACACCATAAATCGATTAGACGCACAATTTTGTTGGGATTCGTTCCAATCATCGAGTAACTTTGTAACTGAACGTTTAAACGCACGTGTTAATTACTAAGAAACCTTATAAGTTTTACTTTGTCTTTTGAGGGGGAAAAATAACAATTTGTACTTTATTTTATGCTAGCTTTTGCTCGCGGCTTCGCTCGCGTTAAATTAAGGGTAGCACAGTTCCCTTTTTCTGATTTGCAGGTACCTGCTACCTGTAGTTTTTGCCCTTGCGCCTTATTTATTGTAATAGCATTGCTACGTTTTCCCTATTCTTCCCTCTTTCTCAATCATTTCTCATTTTTTTTTAATTTAGCTTATGCCTGTCTCCAGGGTCCCAACTATCTCTGTACCTACAAAATTCATCAAAATCGGTTTAGCCATTAAGGCGTGAAGACGTAACAAACAAACTCACTTTCGGTTTTATAATATTAGTATCTAAGGATAAGCTAGTTAGGTTAGCTAGTTAGGTAAGCTAGGTAGGTTGGTGTAAATCCTTTACGGGGAGAAAGTTATCGTCAAAATATCACACGTTTGATGACACAGTTGGCGCAGTGGCTGTGCGATCGACTGCTGCACTGCGTGTCGCGGGATCGATCCCCGCACGGAATAAATATTTCTATGGCCTACAGATAGATGTGTGGATCTGGCTGTTGGTGTATGTTAGTTTAAATGTTTGTAAACGCTCCTCCTAAACGAAATTCCTTGTGTGGGGCAAAAAAATAAATAAAAATTAGCTTATAATTATGAAATGTCTGTTTCAAGGATCAAAGCACAGTCTTGCTATCATTGCGGGGCCGAAGGCACTTCCCAGGGGAACACCAAGAGGTTTCCATAAGTGCTTAATAAAAGACCCATAATATTTGGTGGAATTACTTAGTAGGGTAAGTGCCTTGGTCAGTGGGTACCTAGTCTTAGGGGCGGGTTATAAATAGAACAAAAACCGTGGAATATAGAGGTCAGTTATATAAAAATGTTATGAAATTGTGTTATCTTAACATTAACGCGCGTTATCCCCGAAGGTACAAAGGTATAAGGTAGAGTTGTACTTAAATAGTAGGTACAACGTCTTTACGACAGTTTTTTTTTTAAATCAGATGTAATAACAAGCCTCTTGCCATCAACGGGCAACAATCTAGTCGTACGAGAAATTTCTGATGGAAAAATCCATAAACATATCTTTATTGCATACCATAATGTGTGAAGATCTTACAATGTGCTTAAAGCTAAGGTATGTACAATTACGGACCCTGTAGAGCACAGCAGAGTATAAAATAATTATGAAATAAAATTAACCCATTAACCAAATTATCCAATAACGCTTTTCCCGACATGACAATCAAACCAGGGACCCCATACTCAGTAGTCGCGCTTTCAACCACTAGATCAACGAGACTGTCAAGTTGTGTATTCATGTCATGTCAAATGCTTTAACGGAATGTACAGGTAACAATCGGAGTAAGTATCGAATTCATTGCTATTCCACAAAATGGAAAGAATCACACGCACAATCTAACCAAAATTAACTTAACCGACCAACAAATTAAGTTTAAAATCGGTTACACTAACTGACGCCTGCAAATAGCGACATTCCAAGAATATGGCGGGGAATGAATTTAAAATATGCAGATTTTTTTTTTTTGTAGGCACAAGCACATACCCATACAAATGTGCCTATGTGAGAGGTCTTTATAAATCAGGTTTTGCCTTTTTCGATACAGACAGGTCGTCGGTGTAATCATTCCCGCCTTTACTTTTAGTCGGTTCTTTTTTGTTGTTGTCGAGGGCTCATAAGATGACTGGAATAAAAAGTGACGCATAATGAAAGGCATTTATTTAGACGAGCATTAAAATCCCATTGATAACGACTGCAACTTTAAAACCGTCAAAGTATGGATATTTCTTTTATTGTGATTTCTAATTAGAATCCTGCTGCGTTCAGATTATTTCATAATTTTACCTTGATTTTTAAGTGATTTTTCAAAAGATGCATTGCATAATTTATTACAACAGTAGCGCGCATCTTCGTGCAAGTGTAATTAGAAGAGCTATGCCAGAAAGGCAAGTAAATAACACGGCGCGCGTGTCACAGTGCGTTGAGGATCGGTCAACGCCTTCACAACTAGTCACACAACACAACTTTTCAATACTAATTATGTTTACCTTATAAAATTATAATCCAACGGCCACAATAAAACCGCAAATAAATCTTGACATCCAAAACTTCGCACCAAAAAGTTCAGTTGAAATGCAAACTTATTTCCAAATACAAATTTAATTTTTAAAAACAATTCAGGTATTGTTAGAGCGTTCCACTCATTTTTTTTAACATTTTTAGATTTAGGATTTATTTCATTTTTCACTTGTTTAAAAACACTTGTTTACTGACGAAAATCCAGGATTTATTTCTCGTTCGCGCAGGCGTTATTATCGAGCGCTGGCTACGGTTGCTACCCCGCTCGCCGGCGGCAAACTAGTTTTGTTTTCGTTTGCTTGGTTTCTCATCGCTGCACCGCATTTCTTTGGCGCCAGAGAGAGATGGTATCTTGCCTCTCTTTCTAGAGCTTTCTTACGTCACTGCAAGTCTCAAAAAGCTTATCATTTTGATACTGTTTCATAGGAAGAATAATAATACCTAGACTTGTTTTTGTAAGCCGCCGACCGTGAAGAACTATTAAAACTAGTCAAAAACTTAATGCAAACGATGTTTATGAATGTATGTCGAGTGAGGAATTGAATATTAAGGGTGCACCTAATTGAAAGTTATTTTTAAAAGTAACTTATAGGGCATTGCACTTGAAAATGTTTCTTTAAATAATGTAGTTGTCCGTGATTGAAATAGTAAAAGTTATAGTAAGTATACACTTGAATGAAGGAATTAATTAATTTATTTATTTATGTACACACAGAACAAAATATAAAAAAGTACATAGGGAAAAAAGAGCACAGAGGTACTGCTTATTTCATAAAGAAATCTCTTCCAGCAGACCTGCGATAGGACAGATGGAAAAAAATTAACACGTAGACAGGGTGTAAAAAAAAAACAACTTAAGCACTAACTTAAATAAACAAAACTTTATCAATATATGTGGGCAATCCAAAAATCACCTTTATGAATTTATGGATCAAAGTTCTTTCCTAAATTCAAACCCGTTACCCGCGACCCTTTGCCTTGTACCTACTATTACTCATTCTTTGCCTTTGAATGCTGTTATGTGAGTACTATTATTTATTACGTATAGGACGTTCATTCCACCCCGTTGTGTTGATGATTTTAATTATTATGATTCTAAAATATATTTGTTATAGAGGCAACTTACATTTTAAGCAACATGCAACCCGGAACAGATCATAAGAAATTTTGAGTTTCGCGGGCTGCCCTGGCGCTTCCACCCGTGAGGCCGTGAAGCCATGTTGGGATTTTATTCCGTTTCATCAAAGATCTTTTTATGAACTTCAATCGTTTTTGTTTTAACTCTACACGCAAATAAAGGTACAGTATTATTAGGTATATCATTTAATAACAAATGTTTGATTATTTATATTTTTCCATTAGTGGGTTAAAAGAAAATGCAATTTTTTGCTTTATATAAGATAACGGAACACTTCAAAAGTCACAACCGCATGAGTTTGACTTTGACGTTTACATAACCTCGAAATCCACCTGTGTTTTTGTTTGTAGTGTGATAAACTAGTGTTAAATTATCTAAAATGAGTGAAGAAAACGTGGATAATAACCCAAACAAGAAAAGGTCGCGTAAGAAACGCAAGAATTTCCTCGCGAACGCCAAGAAATATGCCAAGAAAGGTCAGATGGGTCGCGGAACGAAGATCCCTGAGGAGTTGTACCAGTATTTTGTAGGAATCTTGGATGCTATGAAACAGGGGATAGAGGACAAGGAGGAGAGACGTAAGTTAATCGAATTGAGTTGTTAAAAACTATAGGTGGCTTGTTTACAATAAACAAATAAGTATTGTTTCTGAGTAATTAAAAATTGATTTTCATTATTGTTGTTTTCGTGATTTTAGAAAAGTCAAGAGAAAGAAATATTTTGTACTGAAAAATCCCTTGTACCACCCAGTATTTTATTTACTAACCATCTATACTAGTTTCAGTCCACTTTACTAGTTCCAGTCTATTCTAGTTTGCTTCTTTCTGCTAATACTATTATCTTGCTGTTTTCAGATGCCTTAGTAAACAATGTGCTAGAACGTACAAAGGGGGAAGAACACAATGTAGTTGGCAACCAGCTTGGCTGTCGTGTAATAGAACTTTTACTACCCTTTGCTTCAGCAGAGGATTTAGAACGGTTCATCGAAGTACTCTCACCAGACCTACGTAGACTCTGCGCTGATAACTTTACCAGTCACGTAGTAGAGACTTTACTGAGAGTAGCATGCGAACGAGCAACAGAACATTTACAAACTGAAGAAAATAGTTCTTCTGATACAGAGGAAGAAGTGCCGAAGAAAAAAGCAAAATTAGAACATAAAACAGAATCTGAATACACACAAGACCACATACAGAAATGCCACGAATTCACCATAAAACTATCAAAATATGCTCTAAACAATTTAGAGGAATTTGTATGGGACAGTTACGCAAACCATATTTTACGTAGTGCTTTGAAATGTCTCAGTGGCATCACATTACTGCCTGGAGAAAAACCTAAAGTCAACATATTCAAGCAAACAGTTGATGATGGTAAAGGAATACCACCGCACACTACAAAAATGACTTACAAGAAAGTTCCAGAAGAATTCAAAGCAATCGTAAAAGATTTTGTTACCCGTTTATCTGCTTGGCCACAATTTAAGGATATGCCATACAAGAACATAACCTCAGGTTTACTCCAAGTGATGTTATATGCTATTAAAAATGTAGATAAAAATGCTACGAAGGACTTGTTACGGAAGCTCTTGGATGAGAGCTTTGCTCCCGAAGACTGGGTCGCCAATGGAGATGATGATAAGAAAGAGGTGAAGGACGGTGATGGTGAGGGGAATAAGACTCAAGGAAATAATCTACCGCCCGTGTTTGATTCTGAAGCAGCTGTGAGGTGAGCAGTCTTGGCTTATTTAAAAAGTTTGTTTTATTTATTTAGGATCTCCAACAAAAGTACATCCTTTGTTAGAGATACATATGTAGATGGTAAATAGATCGTGAAACGTAAATTATAGATGGCAATAGTATCACGTAGATTCACTACTTGACTTACAGGAGACCACATTATTCACAAAATAATTTACTCTAAGCTGAAAAATAAACATTAATTATACCAAAAAATAAATTTAAAAGTTCAAAAAACAATTGAAATTAAAGCTCATTTAGTAGTATTTTCATCAGCAGACATTTAATTTTTATCTGAGTACATATTTGAAAAACCTCCCCTTTTGGTTTAATAAATCCAAGCTACTGTCAGATGTCTGACAAATTAGCTTCAATTACTTAGCTTGGATGATACTATTAAAAACTTCAAACCCCTTTCTGCAGCTACTTAATAACTGACTTCTGACATTTTCAAAACTTGCAGATTTTTTCTTGTATGTGGTCGACCTAAATCATGTCTAACATGACAGATTTTCTGCCTACAAAAAAATAAATAGTTTTTTTTTTAATAATTTCCACAGACTACTAGAAGCAGCCCTCTTTGTTTCAAAGAAGAAGACCTACACTCAGATATACGCACGCTGCTTCATCAACAGGCTCGGACAGCTGGCGAGCATGCCCATGCTCAACTACACGGTGCAGCGGCTCATAGACAACTGTGATGTCAAGGAAGAGGTGAGTACAGCTACCCTACCATGACGTCTTAAAGCAGAACTTATTCCGCTGAGGGAAAGAGACAGAGCTATACAGGGTGTCTAGCACCATCCCTTTCCCTCAGTGAAATAAGTTCTGCTTTAAGATGTCATAGTAGGCCTACAGTTCAGATTACATTATAAACTGTAAAATACCTACTGGACATTCTCAATGTGACTGCGAGTGGGCTGTATGCATAATATGACATCTTTATAACCAACTGCAAAAAAAGAGGAGGTTCTCAATTCAACAGTAAAATTTTATTTTACTTGATTTCTCTGTCGATTATGGGCCGATTTTCAAAATTCATTTTATAATCGTAGTAGTATACTCTCAATGGGGTCTCAATATGAATTTTATCCATATTGTTTGAGTAGTTTATGACTTATCTTCTATAATACACATTTTTTCTTTTAATGGATACGGACGATATCCTAATATCTCTTTGTAGCAATGGAAATTGTGTAAGATACTATCATACTACAACTAACAAGGCTGAAATAAAAAACTTTTCCAAAGGTGTGTGGCAAAAAAATCAATGAATAAAATAAAAGTCACCAACTTTCGGAAGTACATATATTTATTTTCTCTTGTTTTTGATTCTAAAACATTCCGGTTCCTTTACAATGTTTACCATAATTGTTTCAAATCAGATAAATAATGGATCTCCTTGGTGTTCTTCTCTCAGTGCAACTTTCTACAAATACCCATTACATTTCAGTTCGAGCCGATGTTCGAGGAGTTATCGGACAAGTTGGGGACCCTGCTCGCGTGCGGGAACACCGGTGTGCTGGTCGCGCTAGCTAAAGCCTGTCTCAGGTTGAAAGCTAAGCAGGCGCAGTATCTAAATGTAAGTTAGAATGTGTTGTTGTAGTTATTAACCACCAAGTTGTTACCAAGGAGGTGGCCGGGCGTTTGAGGGAATGAACCTCAAACCAACCCAGCCGCCGCGGGAGACGCCCCGGGCGCCGCGAGACGACTCCCGGCCACCGTAGATGCGGGCCTGTGGACGGTGAGCAATGAGTAGCTCACCGTCCGTCCGTCGATTGACGACAGGCCGTGTCGACGGCGCGTTCGTGTTTCACGCGCGCCTCCGCCTGCCGGGGTTGTTCGAAAGAGATACCGCGGCCGCGGAACATAAAAGGTGGTAGAAGAAACATGGGTGGGATTTAGTCAGTACAAGTCTGACACTCCCCCGCTCTGGGCGGGCATTTTTTGTTTCAAGTTGTACTTACCTACATATTTCTGGGTATAGTTCTATTAGAACTATTTAGTTATAGTACCTACATAATTTGGTAATTAATAGGTTTTTATAGATAATAATAATTTTACTTAGGCATAAATAGATATAATTTAGTACGTAAGTACTTAAATTATTTTTAGGTTATTAGACTTAGTTTAGGTACCTACTTACTTATATATTTTTAAGAATTTAATTTTGGATTTAAGGATATATTTAGGATCAGTTTTATTATTTAATTAGGCACTTGGATTTTTTAAGTGTAAGGTAGCTATAGTTAGGACCTCTAACGTAACTTATTTTGTTGGGTAACTGAATGCCTTTCAATTATTTTTATTAATCCTTACTAATGGTATTATAAAAGCGACAGTGAGTTTGTTTGTTTGTTACGGCTTCACGCCTAAATGACCGAACCAATTTTGATGAATTATGGTACAGAGATAGTTAATACCCTGGAGACGGACATAGGCAATTTTTTTTTAAAGTGACAAATGTGGGAGGAAGAAGGAAGAAAAGGGGAGAGAAAGATACATTTTTTCGATCATCATGCGGGTTAAAGTTAGCGTTAGCCCAAAGTAACTATGCCACGCGGACGAAGTCGCGGGCGGAAGCTAGTGTAAAATAAAATCATACGTTAACAAAAGTTAACAAGCTTCTAAGAATCTACAAAGCTAACCATGTCCACTCATTCACAACGAATTGGGTAAAAAAGAAAAGTTTAATTTAAATTCCTTCCTTGTTTTATCTACATTCGATTACCTTGTATTTTCCAAAACCACTAGACGCCACTTACTTTTACAGAGCCTGGAAGCAGCTTTAAAATGTACCTCCCCCGAGCATCAGAAGTACTTCTCAGTTCTCTGCCTTCGTCTCCTGCCAGTAGACCGAGTAGACCTGAACACGCTTGACAAGGAGTACTTCATCAACGTGCACGGCTCCGTCATACTGCAGTGTATACTTGACTTTCAAGTAAGTAACATTACATATACATGTCTTCTGCGAATAGACAGTCGCATACTCCCAGTAGACCGCCGTCTTATCCCAGTAGACCGTCGTCTACTCCTAGTAGACCGTCATCTACTCCCAGTAGACCGTCATCTACTCTCAGTAGACCTCCGTGTACTCCCAGTAGCAGTCTACTGGGAGTACACGGCGGTCTACTAACTCTTTGTTCTTCCATAATATTCTGGAATTCAAATATTATTGAATTCCAGAATATTATGGAAGAACAAAGAGTTAAGTCCTACGCTACATGAAATTATAGTTATTTTGGTTCACAACTTCAAATTTTGATAAAGTATTCTCATATTTGGCATGTCCGGTACATTACTATGTAAGATACATAATTTTTTACCTGTTCCGTGATTGATATGTCTAAATAATTTCGTTGCACGTTAATTTGGTGTATCGAAATTATTGTTTGTTGTAATTATACAAATTGTTTTGCGATAATATCATGCATATCCCAGATAATTAAAGCGATAATAACAGTATATTCTTCTCCCCAGCGTCCAGCAAAAGCAGTGAACGGTCTTCTAGAGCTCACTACTGACCAGCTGATGATAATCTTGTGCGACGCCAAGGGCTGCCACGTGGCTGACGCGCTGTGCAAGGGACAATATGTCGGAGTGAAGGCGCGGGACAAGCTTATATGGAGGCTTAAGGTATGTGCTGCTCTTCTGGTCTTCTAAAGCTCATGATAGTCTTCCGCTATGGTATGATGACGAAGAGACTACACGTCGGAGTGAAGGTTCAGGACAAGCCTGTGTGGAGGCTCAAGTTATGTCTTTTCTTCTTCAATCTACTTGACTAGTTACCGTTTACTACTTAACGTTTAAAAAAAAAAAAATCTACTTGACTGGAGGCACGTATTATTCGCAAATTTTCGCTGTCTGTTTTTTTTTTAATAATATTGAGACATATCCTCTCATGAGTTTTCATCTGAATCCAAATAAATAACTAGAAAAATATGTATTTAATTCTGCTGCCGAGTCCACAAACCAGTTATTTAACAGTTATATTATTACAGAGCAAGATAGTTCCTTTCGCTACCCTTAGATTTAATATCTCAGCGGCCAATCTTTGCAGTAGGTATCTCCCGCTTCTTTCTTGATATTCTTAATTTAAAAATAATCTTAATAATAAGGCGGAAATAATAATAAATACCATACCAGCCTATAACTGTCCCACGGCTGGGCAAAAGCCACTTTTCATACAGAGAAAGCACGAGCATTGATTTCAGCCTCATTTTAATTATAAGCCCACGTTTCCTCACGATGTTTTCCTTCGCCGTTGCCTGTGATAGGAAGTTGGTACTTGCATGAGAGGTGATGCGCTTATCCTCTGGGCCATCATCACAACAGATACGAGGAAAAAAACTTACAAATTTGATATCTCTTCTATAAATATTTTTGTGTTAACACCTAGTTATATGTGCATGCTGTGGTCTCCTATAATTGAAGGAACACAGTCAAAACAACGCATTGTATTGTGTTTTATAATGTTTCTGTGTATCCTTTGATGGAGAACCAAATAAATAAACAAAAAAAAAACTTCCAGGGCTATTACCAACAACTAGCCCTCTCTCAATACGGCTCCCGCGCCTTCGAGCAAGTCTTCCACGTAGCTTCGGCAGAGCAGAAGGTCAAGATAATGACGGAACTGTCAGAGAAGAGCAACCTTCTGAACAGCACCACGTACGGCCGTCTGATCGCAGGGAAACTGGAGGTGGAGACCTTCAAGCTGTCGCAGAAGAAGTGGGAGCAGATGTGGAAGAAGAAAGAGGAAAATAATAAATGATTTCCACAAAATTATGTCTTTTTTTACAGCCATGTGATAGGGATGTGAAAATGAATGACTTAATTAGGAAACTAGGCTCATCTCGTTCATAGTAAGTTAACACGTAAAAACCAACACAGCTAACTTGGGTTTTCGGGTACAAATTTGGGTTTTCGAGCAATTTTATAAACACTGCCATCTATCGGTTGTAATCAACAATCTTATACAAAGGCCATCTACTGTCCACATGGTAAAACAAATAAAAACCCCCACTCCACCATTTAATTTAAATGTCAGCTTAAATACAAATAGAATTTCGAGAATAAAACAGGATAAATAAATCTAAAACTATTTATTTATTCTTACAGAGGATATTGGCAGATACCATTACATCCTTCCGGTTCTACTCCTGGTTCCAGCTTGCAGATCTTGTTTCCGCAGACGTACTCGCCCTTCCGTAAACTCATTTCGAGGACACTAGTTGGCGCTGTATTAAGGAAAAATAAAATTTTACAATGGCTGGTTTTGTCACGATGATAAGCAGCAGCGTTCTCTTGTTTCCCAATGGTTCGTTGGTAAATCCGACGCTGTACACTGTGAATCCACTGTAACTGCAGTTACAGTGTTTTGAATTAACAACGTCCATTCGATTCCTTTTCCAAATTCTAATTAATGTTAAATTTAAGATAGCGTAATGCAAAAAACATTGTATTTTACTAAAACTTGGCCAAAAATATCAAAACACGTTAACCGAAGATGCAGTGTTAAATGTTTACGCGCGTTTTCAAAAAATTGTCTTTCGTAGTAACAGTGTAAGTATTGTATTCACAAGGTACCGGTGTTTTGCACTGTAGCATGGTGCGTGTGACATCAGATGAAAAGGCTTGTTTAGAGATGGGCTGCATTGCTATGATGCTATGCTATCCAGGGTATAACCAATTTCCAGTAAGGATGGTAAATTGCTGGAACTTTCCAGATTAAACAGAAACTGTTAACTCCACGAATGTCATCCGCACAAAGCTACAACGAAAAGAGTATAGTGATTGGTTTAATAACATTTGAGTATTGAGTGATTTTTGGTCGGGTAAGGTTAATTTGTCGCTCGGGGTAATTTTCTATATGAAAATGTAAGTATTTCCCAAAAAGACGAGTCATTTCAGGGATTACAGGGCGTGATGTTAACTGCTTGTATTTTAAAGGGCTGAATGGAATGTGACCATGATTCGACTCGAGTTTAGGTCTGATAAAGTTCCATAGACAATACATTTCAGAAGTCCCTCTAACTTTTATATGGGATAATTAGCAAGTAAAAATTGTTAAAGGTACCAGGTATTTGTTAAAGGTAATATTACCTGGCTCAGGTCTATACCCCTTCACCCCTCCTTTGACCCCGGCTGCTCTCGCGAGCGGCCAGGGGGCGGGGGCGCGCTTCTCCCGCGGCCCGAACACGTCGATCTTGGGCCGGTTGATCAGCACGTGGCGCTTGTCCGAGTGGTTCCTGACAGCAGACACGAGGCCTACAGCCACGCATACAGTTATGAGCAGTAACTGGAAGAGGATAAAAATATGTTATAAACCCGGTCAGTCTATGGGTTGACTTGATACCAAGGACTTTTAAGTGTATGGAGAAAAGGGTGTAAAGCTCTTCACCCTCTATAGAAAAGGGAGAATCCTTCGATCAGACGGGTGTCGTGTCTGGTGGGTCACTGCCCGCTTGTTGTCGGGTTCTATATCTTCTTAATTCGCGGATAATTGTGCTTGCGCGATGTAGGAATTGTCAGTTCGTTCTCCAGTTGTGGCATAGATGGCGCTGTAGTACTTTTTGCCATTTTCGGTGTTGGGCGGTGTTCCCTTGTGTTGGGAGATACTTAAATGACAAGTGACTTTAACTTAATAAACGTCTTTATTTTTGGTTCCACAATACTTCGTTATATTTAACTACGTACTAGGTATGTGTAGAGGCAGGGCGGTGTACTGTAAGTGACTGACGAGCCGTCCGCTCGCGTCCCCATACAACATCAAAAATGCAACTCAGCAAATCGCGGTTACCAAGCCGCTACAGTAGGGTACAGCGATATAGGGTAGTTTCCAGGGTAAAGCTGTTAAGTAATTACATTCTATTAAGTCCGTCTTTTAGGTTACTTATTCAAATTTTTAAAATTTTATTTGTAAATTAGAAAAAAAGCCCATTAAAGTTAGGCGTGACGTCACGCGTTTCTGCATTTTTCGCAACGAGTGACGTCACACTAAAAGACGGACTAATTTTTTTTTTTTTTTGGAAACTAGCCTATTGTGTGTGCGTTCGCGCAGCGGAATGTTGTTGAATTTAAAGATTTTAATTATGCAGATATTTAGTGTATGACGTCGTGTAATTGTGTATGGTAAAAAAAAATTTGTGCACGCAGCCATTGTGGAGAAATTCACCAAAAACTGATTCCGCTGCGCGAACGTTGTCCTAGCGGAACTTTTTTTGAAATATAGACTTTAGAAGAAAAGAGATGTGTCTAAAAATTAGTGTGTATTTGTGTGTAATTGTGTATGTATGAATAAAATTTGTGCATGCATAAACTTCGGAGAAAATCAAGTTTCCGCTGCGCGAACGTTTGGCCATTAGCTAGTTTTCATATAAAGCGCTTACATAGAGAGCTGTAAATTTTTACATACGTTGTTTTGAATTTGTGTATATTTGTGTAAAAAACAGATTAAGAAAAAATCATAGGGCTTAAAAGATAAAAATATAAACGTAAAATACGCTTATTAGGTCTTAGTTCTTAAAGTATGCACTTTGGGGTCTAGATTTTCACGTTTATACAAACCTTGTAAGTGTCTGCAACATGTTGCCAAGTATCAATGATGTTCCGTTAGTAATTAAAGAGTTATAGGACCATTTACCATGAATAGATCACTGTTTACAAAGCAGTCAAATATCACGACGTTCTAAAGGAATTGCATGGTAAAATGTATGCCAATAATTAGTGTATTCATTCAACTATTCACATGCAAAATTTCATGTCATTAAATTCAGTAATTAAAGAAAAACAATTATAATGCTGACGAAGCATCGAAAACCTACATAACCCGACCAAGTTCGGATGGCTACAAAAAAGCGGCCGTGCCATATATCTAACAAACGTTCTTAACCTTCCAATATTGTATTTATTAATTTGGTACAGTTGCGTACACAAGCGCTAGGAAAAAATAAAGCAATTGCATTTGAATGAAAAATATTTTAAAATAATAACGCCACTATCTACGATAAAAATAAATCTTCAATTATCAAGTACTTCTCTATTTAAATATCCGTGCACAAAAATATTTTTAATTCCATATAATAAATTATAATAAATAAATAATAATAAACAAACTTAAAATCACACCACATAACTAGACTGATCCGTGAAATCTTCAATAGAAATTAGTTGTATGAATTTTATTTGTCCTTAACAATATAATATCTAGATTATATCTCAAATCTCAAGCGCATACTTAAATAAAGTACCTACGTAAATAGTACCTACTTTCTGTCATAGTCAAATACATTTAAAAAAGTAGGTGTACAAAAATAAATGACCTATAAATTATATCAAAACAACAATTGTGTTATCACTTATACCAATTCAATACCGGTATTATACTGTAAATTTTGGGATGTTACCTAAATATATTGCACGGCCGCTTTTTTGTAGCCATCCGAACTTGGTCGGGTTATGTAGGTTTTCGATGCTTCGTCAGTATTATAATTGTTTTTCTTTAATTACTGAATTTAATGACATGAAATTTTGCATGTGAATAGTTGAATGAATACACTAATTATTGGCATACATTTTACCATGCAATTCCTTTAGAACGTCGTGATATTTGACTGCTTTGTAAACAGTGATCTATTCATGGTAAATGGTCCTATAACTCTTTAATTACTAACGGAACATCATTGATACTTGGCAACATGTTGCAGACACTTACAAGGTTTGTATAAACGTGAAAATCTAGACCCCAAAGTGCATACTTTAAGAACTAAGACCTAATAAGCGTATTTTACGTTTATATTTTTATCTTTTAAGCCCTATGATTTTTTCTTAATCTGTTTTTTACACAAATATACACAAATTCAAAACAACGTATGTAAAAATTTACAGCTCTCTATGTAAGCGCTTTATATGAAAACTAGCTAATGGCCAAACGTTCGCGCAGCGGAAACTTGAATTTCTCCGAAGTTTATGCATGCACAAATTTTATTCATACATACACAATTACACACAAATACACACTAATTTTTAGACACATCTCTTTTCTTCTAAAGTCTATATTTCAAAAAAAGTTCCGCTAGGACAACGTTCGCGCAGCGGAATCAGTTTTTGGTGAATTTCTCCACAATGGCTGCGTGCACAAATTTTTTTTTACCATACACAATTACACGACGTCATACACTAAATATCTGCATAATTAAAATCTTTAAATTCAACAACATTCCGCTGCGCGAACGCACACGCCTATTGTAGTGGCACTAGCTAGAGACTGCAGCGTCGCAAGCGTGATTGCAGAGCATAATGGGTTGGTTTCGATTTCCAGGTCGTACAAAATGTTATTGGGTTTTTTACATCTGCGATTTTCCAGTAGCTATCACGTAATCTGATTTTGTGTCCGGTTTATGGCAACAGTTTTTTTTATAAAAAACGTTGCCCCTCTCTAGGGTTTCTGCTGTATCGTGGTGGGTGCGTTTACAAACATTGAAACTCACATACACAAACAACCAAACCCAGAACAACTATCTATGTATAGGCCATACAAATATTTGTTCCGTGCGGGGATCGAACCCACGACACGCAGCGTAGCAATCGATCTCTCAGCCACTGCGCCAACCGTGTCGTAGTTAAGGCGTAGGCAATAGGATCACCCCCTGTTACAAGGTCATTATTTTACTATTTTCGCTGTAACATAATGCTGGTAATAGTATATGACTAGACATGTTAAACGCTGTGATGTATTGCTATGATCGGTAGCCCTTTACGACGATGACATTCAGGCTGAAGCCCAAATTCAGTAATGATCGTAAATCGCGGTCACGTTCCAGATTAGAGAGGAATGGTTCATCAAACTAATGTCACCCGCACCATGCTACAGCAAAAACAGTATTGGTACAGACGCCTGCACATCAAGCTACTACAATCTGTCAGATTTCTTTGATAGATTTTCGACTTTATTTCTAAAGTATTAGGTTCAAGGTTCATTGGGAAAAACTGACAGTTTCGGGTAGCTTGACCTGCTGGCGTCTGTACATACCTATACCTCTGTCTAACCTATCGCGGATTACAGGCTTCATGTTATAGGTGACAAAGATGTTTCAAAGGTACAAAGAACTTCGTATTCGAAAATACAACAAAACAAAACAAAAGTAAGTATAAGGAAATAGAACGCTAAGTTTTACTAAACTATGGTAGGTACCTATTTTGACGTTTGACGGCACGGTTGGCACAGTGGCTGTTCGATTGACTGCTGCGCTGCGTGTCGCGGGTTCGATCCCCACACGGAACAAATATTTGTATGACCTAACAGGTAGTTGTTCCGGATCTGGCTGTTTGTGTATGTGAGTTTAAATGTTTGTAAACGCACCCACGATACAGGAGAAATTCCTAGTTGGGGCAACGTTAAAAAAATTCTATAATTTGGCATTGACAGCCTGGCGAACGGTACCTTCGTTTGCCAACTGGGTGCACTAGCTCACTTATATCTACTAAGTACCTAGGTACATACTTATAGGTATCCAGAATGCGATTCTGGATTATGTCAATGACAAAAAAAAAAAACAAAGTAAAAGAATACAAATAAATATGTAGATCGCATTGAAGCAAACCAAACTTCCTTGATAGTACACTGTCTTGGAAACCAGTTTTTTTTAATAGCACAAAAACAAACCACAAAAATTGAATAGGTACGCGCACTTAATATCACCACTATTTCCAAGAATCAGAACGAATGTAATAACAAAAACATTGTTTTATTTAGTCACTTACCGTCAACTTCATTGTGATATATTTTTTTGTTTTAAGAACACGTCTGTCTTCTAAGAAGTTCAATTCTATACTGTTGATTGGGTGGGCTTCATATGTTTACTAAGCTCAAACCGACCACAGAATAATATAATGCAGTAGACTAATTGACGACTACTTTAAATAATACCTAATGTGGTTGAAAACAGGATATTTTGTATTCTAAATGCGTTTGACAAATTGTTTTTACCTACTTTATTTCTGATTATTTAAAAAAAAGTAGGTTAGACGGATCTTGACGGAGCTAGGTGTGGTCGTAGGTGCAGCCTTCTCTAGTTAATAATATTGTGACTAGATTACGATTTTATATGATTGGTTTATGACTCATTTTTGTCACGAATTTTATGAATCAATCTGCTCTCACGCAGTAGCGTGACCTAACAGTCCAGTTAGACTGTTAGGTGCTTTAGTGAATTGAGTTGTTTGGAGAACTAGAAAAAATATATGACTTCTAAAAGGCACCCATAGTACACAAAGTTTATACAGGTAAGGACTTCCGGGTTTGAAGTGAAAGTAAAATCGAAAAAATACATAGGTATTGGTCTATGTACAATGTACATACTATGTGACTATCTTCTTACCATAAACAATTTCTCAATGGTTTGGTAGAGGTGATTTGATCTAGGTAATCTAGGACAACTACATTTCGGCAGTCACGTTTGAATCCCGATAGAGGCGAGTTTATTGCTAACAACCAGGCAGGCACAAATCCAGGCCACATGCTAACCTTATATCTAAACAACGAAGTTCAAAGACAAAATGTTTTTTTTAAAGTGCCTAGACATTGTCGAACTCATTTTCCTACTCTATGCCCAGCCGGTGGGGAAGAGACCCTGACTCACACTAATTTGCGTGAATCACTGCACACGTAATGGCACACTGTTTGTCTGTTGGTCCGCGGACAACGAGAACTGACACGTTGTATCCTTGCGTTCAATGCGGGAGTTAAGCAGACGAGAAAAAATATATAGATACTGCATTTTTACTTGCTTTCTTTTGCAACCAATGACGTCGAATTAATGTAAGGTCCCCCTCCATGTCTTACAAACTCAGTTACAGCTCGCAAAGGCACCGCATGTAGGGTTCGGACCTTAGTTTAAAGTACTTTAAAGCGTCATTGAAGGGATTGCAGCTAAGAACATGGTCGTATTATTCTTAATCAGAGAATTTGAGTAACTTAGAACGTAGCTGAATAATATCTACCGCTCGTGTCGATCATGAGGTTAAAGCCACGCTTTTTTTTAAATTTGACCTACATTAGGAATTTCTCCTGTATCGTGGGAGCGTTTACATACATTTAAGCTCACATACACAAACAGCCAGACTCGAAACAACTACCTGTAGGTAATACAAATATTTGTTCCATGCGGGAATTGAAACCGCGACACGCAGCGCAGCAGTCATCGCTCAGCCACTGCGCCAACCGTGCCGTGATTTGTCTAAGTCGGTCCGTATATATATATATATACACTACCCATAACACAACCAGTATCCTCCGTGCCTAGGAATGCACGTTATGCCGTTGGTCCCGCCTATCATTTGTAATTTTTTTACAGCCGTTACGGGTAGTTGACAGTCAGACAACCAGTTAAGACTGGTTGTCCGACTTTCACTTTTACACTTGGTAAGCCAAAGAGTTCCGTATTATCCAGTTATTGAATGGGTTGTGGAGATCAGATAGGCCGGACTCCATGCCAATTAAGACTGAGAGCCGACCCCAATATAGTTTGAAAAAGGCTAGACAGATGGCGACATACAAACAAATATAAGCACAGAATAAATAATCCTATGTTGACGGCACGGTTGGCGGAGCAATCGACTGCTGCGCTGCGTGTCGCGGGTTCGATCTCCGCACGGAACAAATATTTGTATTTATTTATTGTTCTATAAAAAAAGTATACATACATTATTTAATTGACACTATGAGCTACAGATAGTTGTTTCGGGTCTGACTGTTTGTGTATGTGAGTTTAAATGTTTGTAAACGCACCCACGATACAGGAGACTTTCCTAGTGAGGGGCATCGTTGCGGGGCGTCTCTTGGCAGTTTCACAAAGAACCTCATCATCTTTAGGGTGTCATTTCTCAGATTTAAGCGTATTGTTATGAAGGCAATCAATTCTCAGACACTTGATGATGTAAGTAGGTATTACTGTCCCAAAATCATCCTCATTACAACTCGTTTATCGATGACATCAATAAAAATGATAACCTATAAGGCCGGGTCACACCGGATGCGTGGCGTGACGTGACGCGTGACGTGACGTGCACACGCGCGTGCGAGCACTGTCACACCGGCCAAGATCGGTGCAGCACACGTCGCGCGTGCACGCATCACGTTACGCAGAACTGCTGCACGCACGTGCGAGCCGCCTTGCCAGCAGGCATTTGGAGTTGAGATCATTTAGCGAAAAGATGTTAGACAACAGCAGTTCTTCTGATGAAGAAGCTTTATTGCTGCTATTATGCCAAGAATCTTCTGCTGCTACAAAGAGACTTTGGGTTGACGATTTCTATTAGTTTTTCCTTTAAAATTGTCTCCATTGCGAAAAAAACACACGTAAACTGCTTTCTGTTTGTAAATAAATACAACTTTGCGTGCGTGCGCACGTGCAGCAATGACGGATGCGTATGCGTGCGTGCCCGGTCTGGCATCTAACAGGGAGCGCCATATAATACAACGTCATCACTGCAGGCGCGTGTGCGACGTTGCCGTTCCGCTACACACGCGCACGGACTCGGTTTGTGACAAGATGCGGCTCTGCGTGCGTGGGTCACGCGCGTGCACACGTCACGCATCTGGTCTGACACCTTTCTTACAGTTTCATACATTACAACTGGTGCGTGCACGCATCACGTCACGCCACGCATCTGGTGTGCTTCGGCCTATAAGGCCGGGTCACACCGGATGCGTGGCGTGACGTGACGCGTGAGGTGACGTGCACACGCGCGTGCGAGCACTGTCACACCGGCCAAGATCGGTGCAGCACACGTCGCGTGCGCACGCATCACGTTACGCAGAACTGCTGCACGCACGTGCGAGCCGGCTTGCCAGCAGGCATTTGGAGTTGAGATCATTTAGCGAAAAGATGTTAGAAAACAGCAGTTCTTCTGATGAAGAAGCTTTATTGCTGCTAAAAATCTTCTGCTGCTACAAAGAGACTTTGGGTTGACGATTTCTATTAGTTTTTCCTTTAAAATTGTCTCCATTGCGAAAAAATCACACGTAAGCTGCTTTCTGTTTGTAAATAAATACAACTTTGCGTGCGTGCGCACGTGCAGCAATGACGGATGCGTATGCGTGCGTGCCCGGTCTGGCATCTAACAGGGAGCGCCATATAATACAACGTCATCACTGCAGGCGCGTGTGCGACGTTGCCGTTCCGCTACACACGCGCATGGACTCGGTTTGTGACAAGATGCGGCTCTGCGTGCGTGGGTCACGCGCGTGCACACGTCACGCATCTGGTCTGACACCTTTCTTAAAGTTTCATACATTACAACTGGTGCGTGCACGCATCACGTCACGCCACGCATCTGGTGTGCTTCGGCCTATATTGTTGGTTGACTCCATTATTTAAATACCTAAAACATTTTTAAATCCTTACTAATATTATAAAAGCGAAAGTGAGTAGGTATGTTTTTTGTTACCTCTTTACGCTTTTATGGCTAAACCGATTTTGATGAATTCTGGTACAGAGATAGTTTTTTTTTTTAAAGTGGCATGTGAGGGAGAATTCAAATTCAATTCAAATTCAAATCCATTTATTGTTGAGAAAGAGGGAAGAAACTTAGCGTTGCTATTACAAATCAATAAGGCGCAAGGGGAACTGTGTTACCCCGAATTTAACAAGAGCGAAGCCGCGGGCAAAAGCTAGTCTTCAATAAAAAAAAACAGTAGCCAACTGGTGACCGGAACAGTATCCAGTATGCGCGCGGTCAGGGCTCTAGAGAGATGATTCTTCTAACAAATAACATTAGGAGCGATTTCCAGGCGTCGCGCTTACTGAATCAAGTCCTTGATCCAGCTGCCTAACGAGAGCCTCAGCGATTGGTCCAGGCTCTTGGCAATAAGGTAGACACGACTATCGGCACAATGATCGCTCGCTGAGTCCACATCCCACATGTCGACAACCTCGCAAGCCAGTCTTTTGCTTATCTCGATTTCCGAGGTGCTCGTCATGTAGGACCGATATGTCAACAATCGTTTAATGCTTATTATTCATATTTATAAAATAAACAATTAATCAATTTAAATACTCATTACCATAAAGTGACGTGTGTTTCGATTGCCTTCTTAGCTGAATTAACCACAATCATTAAGTCATTACGGTATCATATTATTCAATATTGATCGCTTGCTGAGATCACAATCTGTCTAAAAAAAAATCGGGAAGTAGTGGAGAAGTTTCAACATTTAAATAGGAATAATTTAAAAAAAACAAAAAAAATTCTCTAAAAATAAATAATTTATTTGACGTAATAGTGTTGCTTGCAATTTAGTAAAATCAAATGATTTTATTTGTTACAATGCAGGTATATCGTTCACAATAGGTGTTCAAAATAATTATGTTAGTGCGCTGCATTCTGCTTTCAAGCATACAAACACATATTAAACACACATTAGGTACCTACATAAGATTTTTTTAAATGTCGTTAAATATAATATCGAATAATAAATTAATTGGTGTATTTAATGGAAATGGGCTGGATGCGTGGCCCGGAATGAAATGACCTGGTGCAAACGTATCCTGGAATGATGCCGTGGGGTGAAAAGCGCCCTCCAAGACGACCACAAGTGCGCTGGAAAGATGACGCGAGGAAAGTCGCTGGTTCGAACTGGCCACAAAGAGCGCAGCACAGGGAGGAACGGAGGAAGTTGAAGGAGGCCTACACCACAATGGTCAAAAAAGGCTAAAGAAGAAGAAGAAGAAGATGTGTATTAAGGCAAGTAACGTCACGTTTCCACCGTGCGATCCTTAGCGTCTGGCCTCAGCTACCCTACCATGACGTCTTAAAGCAGAACTTATTCCACTGAGGGAAAGAGACAGAGCTATACAGGGTGTCTAGCACCATCTCTTTTTCACACAGGAATAAAAACTGCTATAAGATGTCATAACAATGCAGATCTTCAAGCCGAACATGAAGCTTGTTGGATCAAAAAGATAACTACGAACACCTATATTCATTATTATATAGCCTCATTCTTACTACTGGCATTGAATCATATCATTGAACCTAGGACCTTGGCTGCTGCGGTTTCAGCCACCGAACTAATAGGTGCTTGAACTACAAGGTAAAGTGGTAGACAAAGGGTTTTATAATTAAAAATGCTTCAACTTTGAGTTCCCAGAGAATAATTGGAGCAAACGGTTTTTCCGTAATGTATGCACAGCAGGAAATTACTTACGTCACTCAAAGTATAAACATAATATGTGGGAAATAGAATAAAACACTATTTCTTGTATTACTTCCTCTTCACAGAGGATTTCCCCGTAAAAATAGATAAGTGACGTTGAGAATGATTAACTTTCAGACTTTTGATTGAACAACCCCTGTAAATTAATGTCATATTATACTCAAACTCAAAGCTTTTATGTCATTTAGACCATTTCAGTCCCAGACACAATGCATAATAACTTGTGAAAGTATTGTAGTTGACCATGTGAATCATTACTTTTATTTAATTTGTTTGTTTTAGACGATTGTCTGACAGTTTGAGTACTATAAGCGACCTACACTAATGTCCTTTTTTTGGTATTGTTCGTCGTGTCGTTGAGCTCCTTGAGTTATGAGTCGAGCTACACGATAACTGACAAATGTTTGCACTGACTGGACAGGTCCACTCAATCTGTGTGTGCTTTATTAAAAAGACAATTCCAGACACTAATCTGCACAGTCCTCATGTAAGTTGACCAAAATTTTTGTCTGGATAAAGTAAAGACAGAAGGAATAAAAAAGAAACATGGATGGGTTTGGGTCAGTAAAAGTCTGACACTCCCCTCCCCGCTCCGCCCAGATTGGGAGAAGTCATTTGATGAATACCCATCCGAAAAAAAGGCAGTCGAAAAGTGAAACAAAACAGGTTCAGTCAATCAAAATCTGTCCATTGATACGTCTAGGTACTTCTAAAGAAAATTCTAAAACTAAAATATAAAGCAGTTCCCGTTTAAACAGTTGCTAGTTTTAATTACAGACTTCGGACGGGCGAAACTAAATGAGCGCATTTACTTACACAATATTATGATTTTTGTATGAAAACTGTTAACCACTTACAGTCAACAACAAATAAATTAGTTGAAAACGTCCATGCCAAGAGTCTCCTAACACAGGCATTATTAGCTTAAAAGGAGGCTCCAATCACCTACTGATGTAAAACGTTTTGGTTCACAAATAAAGATTTTGTATTTTTGAATTTGTATTTGTAAGAGTACACTGTCACCTTATCAAAATCAGAATCATTTATTTGCTGGTGGTTTAATCATAAATTTATATTTTGCACCAAGCAAATAAGTATAGCAATAATTTATTAATTACGCAAGATATAGAATAAAATAATACGTAATTAATAACGCATTATTTTACTGCTAAACACATCAAATAAAAAAAATCCTTAAGATAATTTAAAGTAAAATCATCAGCTGCCTAGCCTTTTTCCAGCTATGTTGGGGTCGGCTTCCAGTCTTACCGGATGTAGCTGAATACCAGTATTTTACATGGAGCGGCTGCCTCTGACCTCCATAACCCAGTTAGTATTGGGTACTACGATACCCCTTGGTAAGACTGGTTGTAATAATTATAAAAAAACCTTGATACTATATTGCACATAAAACTACAGATAATATCTCCAAATTACATTTCATGTTGCATAAATCCTTGTAGACTGTAGAAGAAAATTTCTGTCAACCATTGCAATTTTTTTCTGAAATATATAAATTAAGTTTCTCTTAGACTTCTAGGTCATTTAAAAAAATAGATACATACATGTAAAACACGTTGTTATTAATCTCTTTTATTGATCATACATTGGTTAACGAATTGCATTAACTACCCCTTGAAATCGAACACCAACCAATATTCTGCGACTGACGTGAATTGACGACTCTTTTCCGCGCGACAAGCGACAAGTCGTCGACGTATCGTGCGCGCGATATGGAGTGACGTGCTATGATTAAATCGGGCTGTGAGTGGGCCGCTTTATGTCGAGGACTTTTGTCGGGCCGTGTGTGGACACGACGGACAAGTGGGGTGACTGTGAAAGAGGAAACATGGGAACAATGTTGAACTGACCTCAGTCTGTAAAAGTGCTTAGTAAAGAAAAAGAAGATATAAAAGATGTTTTTGCCTTCTTATAAGTAATAAAATAAAACAAAATAAAATTCAGGGTTTAGACCAAGTACTGATTGGACTAGTCCATCATAGTATACCTAGAATGTCTATGGTTGCAAAAGCCATACCTTGTTGGTGCAAAGATTTTTAGCTAAAAACTATGCTTCCTTTGGTTAAGACTTTGGAACGTAGAACCTATTCAGGCAACTATTTAATAGTAAAAAGAACTATCATACGATAGTTTAGTTTACTTTGGGGATAATAGGAGGGTTTTGACGTTTGGGGATACCAAACGTCAAAACCCTCCTATCACAATCAGAAACATTGAACACGCTTGTTCCAGAAGACAGATTGACGATTTGAAGAATTGAAATAAAGTCCTCTATAACGCCTAAACCATGGTCACCGTGCATCATAAATGAAACTCCATCGCTTGCGAATGGTGCTTGTTGGTTGTCAGACGGACGCGTTGCCATGACAACCTTTAATTACCACGTTCACTTGATCAACGTGACGGGCAGGCGATCGAGACTCAAAGAGCTGGGACTTGCTTGAAAGCCTATCTCTGAATTCTTATAGATTTTACGTTTATTAGAATATTTTGGACGTTTGGTTTCAGGTAACGTAAGAACGTTACATGGGCTTAAGTTTTTCCATAATAAATTAAATTAACTTAAATTTAATATAAAATTAATTACCTACTGACAAAAAGGTATAAAGTACAGTCAGCGTTAAAAATAAGTGATAAATTTCTCGAGTTAATTGATTTTTATTTTGCATATAGGTAAGAATGGAACCTTCATCTTATGTGTCATTTGAGGTTTGAGCTGCAGATTGACGTATTGTATGGTCAATTTGTTTGGAAACCCTATTTCAGAATTTCATTAATAAGTACTTAAAGAGGTATACATGAAATTCTAAGTGTTATCTGTTGGAGAATATTATTAAATTGATTTGATTTATCTTTGTAAAGAAACAGTAACATTTCAAAAGAAAACCACTGAAACATTAATACCGTTCTCAAAGCTGATTGGCCGCGGGCTAGCGACGTATTTCAAATTGCGAACCAAACCGCTACAACGTTGTCAGCTACCGTGACGAGCGGACGTCTCCACAAGTTATATTGCTCCTGGCCATAGCTTTGTGAACACAACAAAGATGCGTCAAATGTCATAATGGCGAGCAAGCTTTGTAATATTCGTATCAAAGAGTAGTCAGTTTTCAGGAATATTTAAGATGTGACGTTTCTTTGGTGGAGGGTGCCCCAGGGGCTTCTGTTACGTGTGCCTTTCATTTTGATTTTGGAGTAGAGATACTTGAAATTATTACTTTTTAGTTGTTCCTAATTAATCTGAGGCAGTTTACAAATTAAGTTGAATTATTCTGACTGCTATAAGACCGTAATCCATCCAAAAGCTATTTATTTAAACTACGCTGATGGACGGCACTTTTTGAACGTCAATTACACAAGAAAGTCTCCCAAAACGCCTCCCAAACTCTTCGCTGGTGCCTAGTGTTTTAGCTGGAAGTGCTGGAACTAACTCTCTAGCAAGTCACACGCCTTAAAAATTCTTTACCGTAGACCCAAAAAAAATATAATAATGGAATCTCATCAAAATCAAACTCAACTCAAAGTATTATTTCAATTTGAACGTTACAGGCACTTTTTAATGTTTTAAAAAGAAACAAAAATGCAGAAATAAAGTAAAAATTAAGTTTACATTTGGAAGTCAGTGGCAAAAACTCGATGAAACAAACATAAATCGTTCTTTTTACAAAAAAGTTTTTATTTCAGCCTTTTCAGTTGAGGTATGGTGGTATCTTACAGAGATTCCCACAAACCTTGGTTTTTCAAATATCAATTGGGAAAAAAAATAACTACTTCGACTATCTGTCGTTTACGGTTAAATCATTGTTGTACTCCTTTTTTCTTGGCCAAACTTAGGATTAGGGATAGCTCTCTTTGTGAATGCGGTTTGGATGAAGGAAACGTGGACCATTTATTTTTCTCCTGTCCCAAATTGCGGTTCTCTTTTCATGAAATCATTCCTCCTCATATCCCTCGTCCAACTTCTGTTAAATGTCTTCTTTCTTTTGTGTTTTCTCGTTTTGTTTTCAAACTATGTAAATTCATCGAAATTAATAAAATTAAGTTGTAACTTTTTGGATCGTTATTTTTTTTATTTTTTTTTACTTATAGTCTCTTTTCTTTTCTGTCATTCTGTCATACATCATCATCTGCCTAGCCTTTTCCCAACTATGTTGGGGTCGGCTTCCAGTCTAACCGGATGCAGCTGAATATCAGTATTTTATATAGAGCGACTGCCTATCTGACCTCCACAACCCAGTTAGTACTGGGTAATACGATACCCCTTGGTAAGACTGGTTGTCAGACTTTCGGGACACTGACTACCTGTAACGACTGTCAAAGATCTACAAATGACAGCCGGGACCAACGGCTTAACGTGCTTTCCGAGGCACGGAGGAAACTCGGTATGTAACGGGTGGTCACCCATCCACAGACCAACCTAGGCAAGCGCGGCTTAACCTAAAGATCGACCCGAGCGGCTGCTATTATTTAGCCACGAGCTCCTTCATTCTGTCATACATATGAAATGATAATCTAAATCTGCAAAGAAATACTTTTATTGTTTTTATATTTTTTAATCACTGTGATTACTTGCTAAATATTCTCCAGCGTTTGATAGTTTATTTCCAGTACACGTGTTATTGGCAAAATTGTGGTATCTCTCGTCCACAAAAGCCATTAATGAAGAGTTGAAGTTGAAGTTGAGTTTTAATTTTCCATTGGTACTACACTATCAAAACTTAGTATGGTCCCATATCAAGTTTTTATTTCGTGAAGACCATTCCCTTTTAATTACAAAAAGCATTTTCAAAATATGCCCAAAATTCATTTTTTTCTTCAAAACTAAAAAACTATGCAGTAGAATTGAGATACAGGCACACAAACGGTAACCTCGTTTTCAGTACATCATTCTGACTATACATTTTAACAGTCTGCACACTTTTACATGTACTTATAGTGCGTTTGTTTTAACTGACATGCCACAATTTTAATTCCTTCTAACCTAATAATGACCATGTTTGTCCAAATAATTACATGTATGTACCACGTATTTGAACTTGAACGCGTCAAGTGGTGAGAGCTTTGATTATATTTAAGTCCATATTAATGAGCCATATTCAGATAATTAAATGAATTTGAATTTGTTGTTTTTTTTTGTTTTTTAAATAATCGATGAATTATGCAGTGGGGTTCAAAAACAAAATCTTTTAGTTCACTTAGGCCTATATGGGCACTTATAAAACATCGAGAAAAGGTGCACGGTTCGGGTTGGCCGTTTCCTATTGAGACAAATCGACAAGAAACTCAATGGTTACTCTTTTAATATCCGGCTCTTTTAACATGTTCGTTGCATAACGAGATCTATCAGATCTCTTGCAGGACTTTTATATTGTGCGTTGAAAATAATCGTGTTGTTTACTCCTTGCGGAAGGATCTAACGTTGAGTATGAGAAACCTGTATCTTTATGCGACTTATTAGGTCTCAAACGCACCAAAGGGTAGGTTAGTTTCTAGATCTTTTACGCCTCCCAAGCTCAAACTGAAAGTTCTTTGAAAGTTATGGCGCAGGGAACATGTTAAGCCCCGATATTAAGTCATTGCTGACTTTACAAAACGTAAAATAAAATAACGATATTCAAAACTTTTCACAGAATGCGTGTTAGTTTGTATGGTGATTACCCTTGCAATTGTGACGTGCAGAGGTATATATTAGTTTCGAGGACCAGTAGACCAGTAGTACTGGGAGAGCAGGAGTAGCAGTATCCAGCAACTCTCCACCAAGTTAATTGGACGATAACGGAGGCCTTGTGTCTCAGCAAAATCAAAATATTTTTATTTCACATAGGCCTACATGACCACTTATAAAACGTCGAGAAAAGATGCACGAGTCGGGTTGACCGTTTCCTATGGAGAAGAACCGGCAAGAAACTCCATGGTTACTCTTTTAAAGCACTCTCAGCAGTTGTTAATTGGCTGATGATGTTAAGTGTGTTCAACGAAATCCCATACAGCGTCATATAATGACAAAATCTAATACTACCATTTAAGCTGACTAACAAATTATAGAGGAAAGAAGCTGCTCAACTAATATCCGATATTATAGTTTTGTTACGGGGAATGTAATTAATGCAATTATTTCCTCAATGCCTTTTAATATGCATAAACGCTGATAGCACTATTCTATTTGTATCAATAAATAATAATTAGCATGTACGTATCATGGTCTTCCAGTGGTGTAGTGATTCGTCAGCCATGATGTCTGGATTTATGCCCAATTGCTGGCAATACTCACCCTTTATTCTACAGGACTTGAAGCTGACTGGCGAAATGAAAGGGTCTCGTGGGTGTAGGTAACCCTTCAGTTAAATACAGAGGTGCTGTGTCTGGAGAAGCTTGTGGCTAAATAATAGTCGCGCTTTCCTAGGTTGGCCTGTGGATAGCGAGTTTGCACCGTGCCAACTGCCATCGAAAGCTCGTTAAGCTGTTGGTCCCGACTGTCATTTATAGATCTTTTACAGTCGCTATAGATTGTCAGTGTCCAGAAAGTCTGACAACCAATCTTACCAAAGAGTACTAACTGGGTTGTGAAGGTCGGATAGGCAGTCGCTCCATGTAAAATACTGGTATTCAACTGCATCCGGTTAGACTTGAAGCCTACCCCAAGATAGTTGAGAAAAGACTAAGCAGATGATGCTAATATGTAATGACAGAACGTACAGAAATGTATCTATTAGTTCAAGTAAGTTCGTAATCCATTTATTTAAATTAAAGTCAATGAGTTAGTCTTATGAGTAGTCCATGCAAATAAGTATTTGTATCGATGGATGTTGTCAGGGCCGATTTCTCTGTAGCTTTTCTATAAACGTTGTGGTAGTTAACGACAAAACGACGTTTGATGACACGTCGCGGGTTCGATCCCCGCACGAAACAAATATTTGTATGACCTACAGGTAGTTGTTCCGGGTCTGGCTGTTTGTGTGTGAGTTTAAATGTTTGTAAACGCACCCACGATACAGGAGATATTCCTAGTGTGGGGCAACATAAAATAAGTTAGATTTAAAATATGAATTACATAAATTACAATGTTGGGTATCCTTTGTTTGAAAGTCAAGTCATTGTATTTCGGCGGCAAGATCTCTCTCGTCCGGCCCTAGTTCCGTCCATGGTCCGAGGCAAGAGGGAATGGGAAATGGCACCCTGTCCTTCTGAGAACCTCAAACCATCCCAGCCGCTGCAGGAGACGCTCCAGGCGTCAGGCGTGAGACGATCATGCTACCGTAGATGCGGGTCGGTGGACGGTAAGCCGTGTCGACGGCGCGTTCGTATACCACGCGCGCTTCAAAGAGATGTCAGCAAAGCAGAGGGGCCTAGAGCCACCGCCCTTCGAACAGCCAGGCAGGTTGTTCGAAAGAGATACCACGGCCTCGGAACATAAAGAACAAAAGAAGACATGGTTGGGTTTTAGTCAGTAAAAGTGACAACCCCCCGGCTCCACCCAAAGAGGGGGAAGATATTTGATGACGATCCCATCCAGAAACAAATAAAAAATTTCATTGTAGTTTAACCTTTTTTTTCCGGGTGGGAAATCATCCAATGACTTCCCCCGCTCTGGGCGGAGCGGGGGGGCATGTCAGACTTGTACTGACTAAAACCCACCCATGTTCCTTCTATTGCCCTTTACGTTCCGGGGCCGCGGTATCTCTTTCGAACAACCCGCGACCCCGGCAGGCGGAGGCTCTGGCAAGCCCCTCTGCTTTGCTGACATATTCTCTTTGAGGCGCGCGTGAAACACGAACGCGCCGTCGACACGGCCTGTCGTCAATCGACGGACGGACGGTGAGCTACCCATTGCTCACCGTCCACAGGCCCGCATCTACGGTGGCCGGGAGTCGTCTCGCGGCGCCCGGCGCCCGGGGCGTCTCCCGCGGCGGCTGGGTTGGGCAGATGTTCTCTCCCTCAAACGCCCGGCCACCTCCTTTGCTAGCATTACTGCTTCGCAGAACCGCAAACATTGTAGTTCAACCTTGTTTGCGGTTAAAGTAGATATTAGTTGGGGAAATGTGTTTTCTGAGCAATCCTTTCGTGGTCTTTGTTTAAACAAAAGCCTGATTACTCACAATACATACTTATTGGAGTGCGTGACACAGACATGAGTCCGTCACTTGTCCTCAGAAGCTTTTATGAGTAAGTGTACCCAAATACGTAGGTAATTGTAATTCATACGATGACCATTTTAAAAGGTGAAAGTGATTCTGTCTTTTTTTTCTGTATGGCATTTCGCAGTTCAACCTAAGAGTTCGTCTGTTTAACCGGGCGATTCCTGTGGATGCCTTAAAATAATTAAGACCTCCAGCCAGGGTAAAAAAACTTACAAACTAAGCGACTACACGCTAAGGGCACCCCCTGTGGGTTACGCGCCTCGAGCTTAGGGCGTCGCTGAGGGAGGACGGCAAAGGGACAGGCTGGATCTGAGTGATATTATTTGGGGACTGATTTGAACTTACTGGCTCAGCAGCGCGGGCTAGCTTTAGCAAGGGACGGGTGGGGTGATTCCGTCTGTGCTCTGTTACCTTTTATACCAGTAAATGCTGTTCTCTCATCGTAAGGGTCGTTCATTGTAGATTTCCCGTACGTTGAGAAAAAAATATGTATTATAGACGATAACTCATAAACTACCTAAGCAATATAAAAATTGATATGGGACCACCTGGTAAGCATACCCTATCAAACAATAAAATAATTTTGCAAATCGGTCCCGGCGTCTTTGAGTAATCGGTGAACATACATAAAAAAAGAGAAATAAAAAAGTTTTTTGTAAAAGTTAAACCGACTTCCAAAAAAGTTTTTTGAAGTAGAAATACATGGGGTATTAGGGGGCGAAGCTATCGCCATTATCCGGACACAAATCTCGTCTCCGGGGCTGCTACTAAGAAACTCCTGATGGGAAAAAACAATAATACATTGCATTACCTGAGAATCGAACCAAGACCCCAGCAGCTCAGTAGTCGCACTTAAGACTACTAGACCAATGAGGCAACATTTAAAGGTAGTAAAATCTGTGTACTGTTTTGTTTGTGATCTTTGTAATACACTGACAACTTAAAAAAATAAGAAGTGTGTAATCAAAAGTGATGGTTTTACATTTATTTCTGAATACTTATTAACTTTAAGAAACTGGCCAAGATCAAGTCAGACTCGAGAACCGAGGGTTCCGTACAAACTTGCGATATTAACAGCCATAACTTTTGACTGCGTAGACTTACGAGTGTTGCTTCACAGAACAAAGGGACCACAGAGTTGAATATAATTATGGTTTTAATTTCAACTCGATACCTCCATGCGTTTCCGAGATGGCGCGGTAACAAACTAATCTTTAGGTATTCGCGGAAGTGAGGCTAGCTGCAGACTGGGCGTGGTCTGACACAAGTACACGACAGTAG
The DNA here is from genome assembly GCA_905475445.1 of Ochropleura plecta. Classification (NCBI taxonomy): domain Eukaryota; kingdom Metazoa; phylum Arthropoda; class Insecta; order Lepidoptera; family Noctuidae; genus Ochropleura; species Ochropleura plecta. The sequence continues at coordinate 19,565,927 of FR997738.1, read as the reverse complement.
TGCATCGAAAGAATAGAAATAAGGTCGAAAATGTTTCGGTGTTTGATTTTATTTGAATATCATGTCCGCCAAAATGTAGGTCATTTTGCAGTTTTAATTGAATATAAAAAAAATACAGTTCCGTGTTTGAAAATTTTTAGATATCTCTTTAGTCTATAACATTTCCTTAGTTATAGATATAAAAAATATGATGGTTGTCGCTGAAAAAATTGAGAATTTCGAGACGAAAAAATTTTTTTCGTGGTCTTTTTAACATTTTTTTTTCGTAGTGTTAGACCACTTTTGTAAACTGATTTTGTTTAAGTCTTTACTTTATGTATTGAACTATACACGGTAATTTTTTTTGCTAGTGGCGTGTACAGATACGGCTAACTTCGCGACGAAAATCTAGACGTTTTACGAAGTGTTTGCTTTGTACAGCGCCTTAATAGACAGACAGACAACAAAGTGATCCAATAAGGGTTCCGTTTATTCATATTAAGGTTGGGAACCCAAAAAATAAAACAAAAAAGGGGTACTTACAATGAAAACCGCAGAAAATATTTCTAACACTTTTTTATTTCATCAATACGACGCAAATATGCAGGTAAGTAAGTATTTATTTAGAACTAAAACATTATTTTGCTAAATCTTAACCATTATTAAATTCGAAAGTTTATACACCGATTATTATTAATATTGCACTTTATTACACAAGAAATAATAATTATTATGTCATACAATTATTAACATTTTAATTAGGTAGGTTTTCGTGGGAGTATGTATAGTTATATATGGGTTATTATAAGTATATTTAATAATATGTTAGAAAACAGACTTGCAAGTACAATCAATGTGAAAAATTTGCCATCGGAGGCCCTAACACGAACGCGCGAGACGTAAAAATATTTATAAACGGTGCACGAAAACGCGGTGTGATGCTAACAAGTCACAAGTACTTTATTTCATTGACTTAATTATAATTAACTAGCTTCCGCCCGCGACTTCGGCTCTCTCTCTTTCTTTTTCATATTTTTTTTAAATATGAAAAAGAGCCTACCTATGTCCGTTTCCAGGGTCCCAACTATCTCTGTACCAAAATTCATCAAAATCGGTTTGGCCATTTAGCCGCGAAGGCGTAAGAAACAAATAAACTCACTTTCGCTTTTATAATATTAGTAAGGATAAATAAAGAACCTTGTTGGCGGCACACCATATTATTAACCGTTAAAATAATTTACATAGCTATGTCTAGATTCACCCGGTTTACTAGGTTCTCGATACACAAAATATTTACCAAGTTTTAGGATCTTATTCACATCTCTACATAATCATAGGGGGGCGTGTTGCAATTTAAAACAAAATGCGGTCAGAGAGTGACGACACGGTTGGTGCAGTGGCTGAGCGATCGATGCTGCGCTGCGTGTCGCGGGTTCGATCCCCGCACGGAACAAATATTTGTATGACCTACAGGTAGCTGTTTGTGTCAGTGTATGTGAGTTTAAATGTTTGTAAACGCACTCACGATACAGGAGAAATACCTAGTCTGTGGGCAACGTTGTTTTAAATGACCAAAAAAGTGGTTTTATACAAGAGTTTAATTTACGTCGCGAGTTTGTGTCAATGTCTCTAAACTCAGGGACAATTATATACAACGTGTAAAAAAGAATCACTACCTAATACTTATAGGTAGGCACATATATATCATGTAAAGATAACATTGTGAAAGAATCATAATTAAAATCAATGTAATTAATACAACTTTCCATTTTTTTAAATTTTATTTCAATGTTACGACCCTAGGCGTTCAGGTCAATGGCCGACGATAGTAGGTACTAAAGAATATTAAGTACGAATGCGCTGCTTACATGAAATGCTTTTTCCTAAAGTTCTTACCTACTGGAATAACTTACCAACCACTTACTGAATGTAGAGATACCTACCTAATAAAACAAACTTAGAAATAAAAATACGTGTGGCACTCGGGGACTGCCGCGGTAAAGCTATTGCATAGCATTTTTTATCAACTTATGAAATAAATAAAAACAATCTAAATAAAATATTTAAAAAGTACTACTTCCAATGAAAAGAAGTCGCAAAAAGAAACATTTTTTTATCAACTTAGACAATAAATAAAAAAAATAATAAACTAAATATAATATTTAAAAAGTACTTCCAATGAAAAGAAGTCGCAAAAAGAAAAACAAGTCCTTGGGTTTGATCCAGCGTAATGTCGGTTGACTATCCGATTCTCTACCAAACACGCTATTAGAACATTAGAATCGGGATTGAAATAACTGACCGTATTGTGTAAACGACGTTAGACAAGCCACACCTCCGTGCCCGTCGGAGTGGGGAGCGTCATGTTTTTCTTCGTTACGGAATTTCTGGATTCGGTCCCCGCGCTCAAGGCCCGCGATAGAAGCTATGCAATAGCTTAAAAAGCTCTCAGCTGATTTTAGGGTTGTCGCAGGGAGTTTGTGCAAAAAAAATAAAATGTTTTTACTCTAAAAGTACCTATAGTATTTCAGAATCTGGGAACACGCACAAAGATTGCATATTACCTTAGCTGTATACCCCTTAAATGTTATTGCTCCTTTTTTACACGTTGTATAACTGTGATGGTCAAGCAATTTAGCAATACCACACCTGTGCTAGTGCTGATTAGTTATTTACTTTCTACATGTTACAAACTTCAACGTGAATAGACATCTATGCAAGCAATTATTAAAATATTGTATAAGTCGTTGGAGAGCTTCTATTTACATATTTTCTTTATTTTTTCAACGTAATAAATACATGAGGTTTTTATCGTATACTTATCGTTTTTTTATTATTATTTTACATTTAGATTCGAAGATTTAATAATTTATAAATAAATGATCATGTATTTATGACGCTGACTGTACTTTTGACAGTTTGCTTAAAATATTATATCTAACTGAAAATTATAATTATCAATATTTGTTAACAAAAATAAATAAATGACTACTTACATACTTAATACATTTTTACAATAATTATAAAATAATAGGTTTACAAAAGTGTCACAACTCACTTATTTTAAACGTTAAATAGTTAATTATTGCCGTATTGCAAACTAGTAAAATATTTACAGAAGATATCTTTTTAAAAGTAATTTTTATTATTAAAAAAAAAATTTTTTAAAAACATATGTTTATGTATGTAGGTACTTAATAATATATGTTCGTTTCTTCACTTTGAATTATTAATGTTTTTACTATGGAAATTACTTTAATTCACTCGAGTTGTTCTATAAAGTAACATAATTAGCTGAAAAAGTGACAGGGAGACATTAAAATTCTTATAATTTAATCGTATCGTTATCGTAAGTAATTGTTGAAGAACCCATCCAAAGAAACAGATTTAGTTTCAAGAACTTTAGAGACGAAAAGTGCTATTTTGAATAAAATGTGAAAAATTACAATTCATACAATTCTTTTCTATGTCTTATACTATCTTTGGTATTTTCTATTAATTATACAAAAAAAAAACTTAATCAAGTTAAAAATATCTGCTTCAATCTATAAAACAATTTTTAAATCACGAATAGGAACTATGAAAAACAATTCGAAATAAAGAAAATTATTTACATTATTTAAAGAAGATCTGTATGCACGGTAGAGCACAGCCAAGTCTTAAATGCTAGATAAGGGTACGTTCACACAGGAATCTATTTTACAGGATCGTTTTAACGGGTCCCTAGTTACTGGATGCAATGGATGTCCGCATATCTTCGATCTGATTTGGATCAGTGTTGTCTTAAAACTACGTCCACCATCAACAAATAAAAACGTGACATAAAACAGGTCTGTAAAACTGACTGCTGTATGAAGATAGCGTGAGAGTTATTTACAGAAACGTCAAATGGATCCAGTTAAGACAAAACTATTTTATATCACAATATTTAAATTTACCAAAGTAACTGTTTTAATCATTTGAATAATACATGCTCATTAATATTAGATTTGTTTTAATCATATATTTTTAATGTGACAGTAATTTAACTTAACTAATATATCACATTAAGAATGTTGGGTTCATTTAGAATGGTGAATTCAACTCGGTTAGGTTATTATGACAGAAGGCAGAACAAAGTCATTAATGTTTTAGCAAAACTGGAACCCATTTGACTGTTGCAACAACTAGCAGTCTACCGGCGAACCTTCCTCGGGAACCTCACGCTGCTAACAAAGGGTTCCTTGCTCAGGCGTCATTTCTTCCCGATGCCGATCATGCCCTGCGCTGTGGAGAGTGACGCGAGGGTGATCCTTTCCGTCCTGTCGGCGTTGAGCAAACGTTCGGCGGGAGTGAGGAGACGCTCGGCGGGAGTCAGGAGCCGCTCGGCCGGAGTCAGCAGGCGCTCGGCCGGAGTCAGCAGGCGCTCGGCCGCACTCAGCGGGAGGCGCGCGTCTTGTGGGGGTAGCGGGGCCACTGGGGTCGACGTACTGGACGCGATGGGGGTAGTGGAGCGGGTGAGGGGCTTCGGAAGGGATGGTTGTATAGCTGGTGGGGATGTACGGAGAGAGTTTGGTTTTTGGTCGCGGCCGCTGCAGACCTGTGTATGGAGACTTGGGTGAGTCGCTGAATGTTAAGATGAGGTTCTGTGTTTTTCAGAGGGGCCTGCCAGGGTCACCGACTGCCAGGGTTTCGGGTTATTCGAAAGAGATACCGCGGCCCCAGAACATAAAAGGAACAACCCGCAACCCCGGATTTAAGAGCTTACATTAATTTTTTCATGTATTTTCACAATACCTGATGATGGTTCTCCCAGTCCTTGTGCTGGCAGAAAGCACCGCAGTAGCGCGCCGCGTTGCAGCCGGAGCAGGTCTCCTGCGCCTTACGGCCACAGTTCCAGCAGCACTGCGCATACAACAGTACGGTCATGGCACCGTCTTAAACTGAGAGGGTTTGTTCATCAACATCTTACAACGGTTCGTAACTGGGGACAACCTTCTTCAATCGTACACTATTTAAATCATTGATTGAATTGAAATACTGCTGTGTGTGATGTTAGTCCATGTGCGCGATTTAGGAATTTAAATTTTAAGACCTGCTGAGTGCGAATTCCCCTCTTTGAAGAAAAACATGGTTCAGAAAGACCCGTTTTAACAAAATTTTTATAACAACTATCCTGGATATGAAAATACAATCGCTATGATTCTGCAAAGTATCTTAGAGTGAGAAATAAGAGGATCTTCTACAATTCTCCCAAATCTACGTTACCGTTGGTCAAACCAGTAACTACAAAGCGACTCACATTCTGCTGCGAGCTGGCGTTGGGGCTGAGCTCTCGTCCAGGCGGCGGCGACTGGCGGCAGCCCGCCTTGCCGCGCTCCGCCGCCACCAGCTCCAGCGCTTTGGACTCTGCTGCGCCCACTGCGCGCTGGAGCTCCAGTAGAGCTTGACGCTTCACCTACGAAGTAAGGTTTAATTTGATAGTAGTTTAATCAATATGGATAACGGGTTCAGTATAAAAAAAAATAAACAGGTCTCAAACCAACACAGAAAGTCAACAAGACAGGTCAATCACAACGACTAAGTAGCACGAAATCAATAAGTGCTGATGTTTCATTTCAAGATAATGATATGATCTTTGGTAAAAACTATTAGGTAACAACAGCAAGGGTCCCAAGACACAGATGCTGATGAACAGAACAAAAGCCAGTTGCTCTTTTCACAACATAATACAACATAATTTAACCCTATAAAGACGGGTGGGCGGGATGGATTTGACCAGAACCACCAGAAGCACCGAGGGTTCTGTACAAACTTGCGACATAAACAACCATATCTATTGACTCAGTAGACTTAGATGGTTGTTTTTACAGCACAAAGGGACCACAGAGTTGAGTATATGGTTTAATTTCAACTCAATACCTCCACGCGTTTCCGAGAAAAAGGGTCTTGACAGGTAAACAGAGGGACAACAAAATGATCCAATAAGGGTGCCAGTTCTTCCTTTTGAGGTACGGAATCCTAAAAAGAGGTATATGTTTAGGTGGAACTTGTTTACCTGGTTGACAGCATCCTCAGCTCGTCTCCTAACCTCGGCCACTCTCTCTTCAGTCTGCCGCACCGCGGTCGCCATGATCTCACTCGCGGCACGCTTTATGTCATTGCTCTCTGTTGGCTCTACACCTAGAGGAATACAAGAGGTGTAAGGAATATTTATAAACGTGATAGTGGAGCAAAAAATTCCGGTGATTGCTTAACGCACTCGCATTTCTAATGTCATTTTGTCAATTTAACAATACTCATCATATTTTTACGTTATCGACTCTAAATATGGTTTGTTATTCCAAACTTCCTTCAAAATTATTCAAACTGAGATAGTAAAGCATCATACGTACTATAAATAAGTTAAAAAAATATATTTATTGTATATTTATATTAAATTTATTATATTATATTAAGAGCATTTTTGTTAACTTTATGAGTGAAATAAACTTTTCTATTTCTATTTATTTATTGTGTATGCTATTTTTATGACGTTGTCTGCCCAGTACGTATTTGATCTACCCCAATCACATCATACGTACTGGTTATTATTTCCTGAAATGAAATCTATGACTTACACCCGTGACATACAAGAAGTGAAGTAACTAAACTAAATTTAAACTTTCATGAAGACATAATTCGAGCATGTTCGTTCGGCAAAGAGAACGATCATTCATTTTGACCCCTGGGTTCCTAATAATTATTAACGTATGATTTATCGATGAATCATCGCTGTGCGTGGACACAGTTATCGCTCTTTCGTATTGCATGCTCTACCTAATGTGTCGTCTTTTATTTCAAGGTAATGTCACAGTTGTAAATGAATGCTTCTGTATCAAGCAGTGTGACCACTTTATTTAACTATTTATGTACACACAGTAAATCACACAGGATAAAAACATATAAAATTTGAGTACAAAGGTGCTGCTTATTTCTTAAGAAATTTCTGCCAGCAGACCTGCGAAAGGAGATATGAGAACGAAATGTAGACGATAGTGTGTGAGAGAGTATTAGAAAAATATGTGTGTGTGCCTTAACCTATTATAACTTACATATATAAGTAAATATTAATAAATACTTGTATAAATACATAATGCTTAAATATTAATAAATACTTGTATAAATACATAATGCTTAAATATATATCCATAAATAAATACATATATTACGATTGAGAGGACAGGTAATGCTCTTTCACTCTGTTTTTGAATAGGGAAATGGAGGACTTTAAATCGCGAATGCTAGGCGGCAGTGAGTTCCACAACCTAACAGCGTGTACAGAAAAGGAATATGAATAATAACTGGATTTGTGCGGATGGGATTTGAGTAGGGATCTGAGGTGAGATCTACACGGTGCGTCGCTAGGGCGGGCATAGGAAAAACGTTCACGCAAGTAAGAGGGATAGGAAGGATTGTGTAGGATGTTGAAGAGGAGACAAAGGATCCGAGTGTTCCTGCGAAGGCGGATTGGGAGCCACTTGAGTTCTTTACGAAGATGAGAAACGTGATCATATTTACGGAGACCAAAAACAAAACGAATACATAAATTTTGCAGGCGCTCAAGCTTATTTAATAGCTCCTCAGTAGCATCAAGGTAGCAAGAGTCGGCGTAATCTATGATCGGCTGAATAAGGGTTTGTGCCAACGAAATTTTAGTCTTCAAAGGCAGGAGCTTCTGAAGGCATTTCAGCGAATGTAAAGAAAAATGAACTTTACGGCTGACCTCATTCACTTGAGCGCACCATGACAGATTGCAGTCAACAATTACACCCAGATCTTTAGCGGTATCAGTATAATGAATGCGAACACCATCGAGGTATAAAGGCATCAAAGACGCAACAACAGCAGCACTACGAACGAAACGGCTGCCTATGATCATGGCCTGACTTTCTTATAAAAGAAAATTGTTTATTCGGTTTTCAGTTACAAAATGCAATAAAAAAAACTAAGGCAGAACATACATATTATTAAACATATTTAACTAAATTCTTCATGTCGCTACTATGTCTGACATAGTAACAACTACAGACAAAACTATATTAGCAAATTATTTCCAAGTATTACTGTTATTATCACCAATTTTAACTAACTACCAAAAGATATAAAAAACACCTGATCGTTATTACTATTTCAAATGCTACTTAAATGCCACATCATAGTATGTCATATGAAAAAAAATTACAAATATAATAATAATATTTAATTTGCCTCTCGTGTGAAGGTGAACAGGTCCCTATATTTCAAGCATATAAGCAAAGAATACACGACACCGCACGTCGACCGCTACAACGCGCTGCAGGGCGGTAGACAGTACATAACTTTTGACAATTATCTTCTTATTTTGTACTAACTGTTAAAACTACAAGCTCCTGCTACCCCTAGACATCAAACGTTTATAAATTAAGCAATAGTTTAGTATTTATTTATGTACAAGTGATTTGTAATCTTTATAATATATGAATTCAAACCGTAAACAGTAATATGCCGACTTCAAAAACACTGAACTTGTTGACCACACTACCGTGCAACTCGACCGAAACACTAACATTGTGCCGTCATTCTTACCTCTTTGCTGCAGTATCGCGAGCGCCCGCTTCGTCTTCTCTACCATGCTAAGGATGCAATTGAGCATGGTGTTGATGTTCTTCCACTCGTCGTCCGTCTTCAGCAGCCCCGAGGGCGCAGCCCCCAGGCCGCGGGGCTCTGAGAACGGCGCGTTCATTGAGGATACGTCGCGGACTGTTATTCCTCCTGTTTGAAGAAGATATGGTTTTAGAACTTTGCGAAGTTATACAGAAATGGATCATCTTGCAAAAAGCATCGTTAGTTTTTTTTATATTTTTTTACTTGGCAATGCACCAATAATATGCTTGTTTCATGTCAACTTCTTTTATAGTTATAAATTACTTTTTTTGTTTTTGTTTAAAGACCTTGCAATAATCATTGGAGTTTTGGTAAAATAATCGTGACATTTAACTCGGCCGGTATGTACAGACGAAGGCACATCAACCTATACAAAACCATTTTAACTTGATCTCTCTACTACGGTGTGCGATCCGTAGTAGAGAGGTCAGGTTATAATAGTTTATAATAGGTTGAACTGCCGTCGTGTCTACCATGCTGTAGTTGTTGAACTCAAATTGCAGTCACAAAGTTCATTGCAAGAAAAAGTAGTAAAATCTAAGTCAGACTCACCATCCCTCCTCTCATACCCGCCCTCCTGGTTACCGTGGTATGCATGATAGGGGTGTCCGTAGTCAAACAGGCTGGCGTTGCTAGGCAACGGGTACAGGAACGGCGACGGGTTCAGAAAGAGGCTGGACGCAGCTCGCTTAGCTTGAGGAGGGTAATCTTCATGAGAGCCGTTCGTTTGAGGGGGGTCGTAGAACCTATGGAGAAATGGGGGGTTAGTAGAGTTGGTCTTGTTGCTGTGAAATTTGGGGGGGTGGGAATAGATTGTGGTAGAGGCAGTAGTAAGGTCATTATCGTCCGCCTAGGCTTTTCCCAACGACATTAGGGTCAACTTCACGACTAACCGGCTGCAGGTGGTACCCAGTTTCATCCGGAGTTCAGATAGTCGCTCAAACTCCAACTCAAAGCATTTATTTCAATTAAACCATTACAGGCACTTTTGAATATCAAGAAACAAAACGAAGCTACAGTGCCGGTCACAAGACATAATAACTTGTGAAAGTGTTGCTCATCCTTACTATTACTATCTAATATTTAATATATAAAAAATAAATAAAAATATAAATTTAATATAATGCGGGATTGTTTGGCACTAAAGAAGACATGAATGGACTTTAGTCACTTAAAGTCTGACACTTTTTTCTGCTCCACTCACAGTGGGGGAACCATTTGATTAAAGTTTGCCATCCGAAAAAAGGGGGGTTTCAGCAGCTCGACCTTGAGATTTACCTAATATTACCTATTACACTGTACAATGGAAGCTTGAACCTTAAATGTTTTGTATTAATTAAAACCCACTTCCAGGAAGTCAAACAATCAACCCTTTGTTTTAACCAAATTAATTTTGAAAGTTGTCAAAACGGTCGGTAGCGCAACCGCTATGAGCCAGAAAGCGAACAATACTATTATCGCGAACTATTATTAATAAATATTAATAATGCGAACGAATGAACTAGAAAATAAAGACAATACAAAACTTGGAACAAGCGAGCTCGTTCATAAATTAGTTGATGGGGCAAGTTATAAGCGGAAGCGGTTTTCAAGTTCTTGACAAAACCTAGTAATATTTGATTACTCCTAAATATTATATTATAGTGCCTCATTGGTCTAGTGCTCGCAAGCGTCACTTGCTCAGCCTGACGTCATGGTGTCTAGATTCAGTACCTAACAAGAACAGCAACCGGATGGTTTTAATTTTTGAGAGTCTGATAAAACCGGTTGCCATTAGCATAAACTTGACAAAATCTTTAAATGCCTTGGTCTTATCTTACATATATACAGGGTTATTTGTAAAACACTGACAACCTTGCAGGACTGTATTACAATCATCATAAACAACAACTTTTGTTCTATGATTTTTACAAAATTTTATACATTTACCAAAAACAAATCTTCAAGATTTCGTTGTCCTATCTAACACATTTCTACTCCGTATTTTGCTGGACCTACATACCTACACCGCCGCTTGTAGGTACGTTTGCTTCGCATAGATTTCGTAACATTTAGAGCGTTCAATTTCAATATTTTTATTTTTGTATGAAAATCTGATGAACTAAAATATGATAAATGTTTAAATGTCCTAGAACAAAAGTTGTTGATTATGATGTTAGTAACATGGTCCTGAGACGTGACCAGTGTTTTACAAATAACCCTGTATATAAATGTAAGATTATTTAGATTTAATTATTACATAATCTTTATGTAAAGATTTAAAGTAAATAATCACTCCCCTATTTAAACGATTTCACAAATCCGCTCAACACTGTCCAACAAACCTCCAACCATTGCCACATAACTTGGGCCACTCATGCCCTGTACGGCAAACAAGCTCGCTAGGCGCGCAGTGCAATCGAACGTAATAAATAATAATCGAACAAGAGACGCCCCGCCTGCTGCCTCACGCCTGCTAACACCCCTGATTTGTAAGGGATGAAGGCGGGAGCGTGACCGGAAAGTTTAAGAGCTAACTTACAGCCTAGGAGAACTTTTCTTAGGAAGAAATTAGTAAACTATTGGTTTTCCTAAGAAGTTCTGTATACCTATGCAGTTGGTATTGGTACCCAACTCAAATGGGACTAGGGAGTTTATATCTGCTGTATGCCAAACAAATTATGGGCCAAAATGCCAGGAACTGGTGCCCTGTTATAGTGAGGCTGGTTCGCGGCAGGCTACGAAGAAGATGACAGGACTAACTGGAACTAGGACGCGCGGGTTCGTGAGAAATGGAAAGAGTTGAGGGAGGCTTTTTTAGGCCCACGAGTGGGACAGAGCCGGTAATAAAAAGGAAATAAAAAAATGTTAAAACCCTCTGTTTTGAAAAAAAAAACAGCTTGTTGTTTTTGACAGGTTATAAGATTAGCTGTCGCTTGTTTATGAGAAAAAAAGTGTCATAAATATTGCTCTTGTTTGGTTTTCTCAAGATGTTTGTTTTTATATTTATTGCAGATATTGAATGTATTAATGAATAGTTAAAATTATATGTTTATGCACATTAGTATAACCATATCCTCTTTTACAAATTTAATATTGATTAATCTCAGTTAGGTTTGATGTAAGAAAACCCAATTCTGGGTTAAGCTCGCCGTTGTATATACATAAGTTGTAGTATTGCAATTTTTTTATGTATATATATTACAGGATTAGATATTATTATATTACAGAAAAACATAGGTACTTATTATAAAAATAATATAAAAATGTTTTTATATTATTTTTATAATAAGTATGTTTTCCTGTAATACCAAGTAAAGTGTCTGATTTCGACCGAATTATGGTCGAAGGTTCGGGCAAAAATACCAGGGGCCGTACCAAAGCTCGTTCGGTCTTTGATATCGTCAAATCGCAGGAAATAATATTTTTTTCTGTTAGCATCGCGTATTGTTTAAAACCCGCTTCCGCCTATGCATTACACCGCCTTAAGGTCGAGCCAGCGTTTGATTCGCACGGCCGTGTCGCGCCGCTGTCCCCGGCACACTACAGTGATCTATTCCCCACGCCTACCAGTTTTTGGCTTTATCCACTGCACTGATAAGCAATATTCATTACGCGGAATTGGCGGGAGATAATTAAATTAAAATACGAGGGTCAATTTATTTGGTGTTTGTGAATATGCTAATAGAATAGAATTTTGAATTTAGACAACTAGTGATTCTAGTTGTTTAACTTTGTTTTAATGGAAATTACAGTGGTTATAATGGCATAAATGAAATAATAGTTTGAAACTAACTTTCTTTCTTTCTCTTTTTTTTAAACATGTTGCCCCACACTGAGAATTCCTTTTGTATCGTGGGTGCGTTTACAAACAATTAAATTTACATATACAAACAGCCAGACCCGAAACAACTACTTGTAGGACATACAAATATTTGTTTCGGGGATCGAACCCGTGACACGCAGCGCAGCCACTCAATTCAACGCAATTCAACTTGTTATTAAGTTGTTTTTCTGCTCCACCGGACTATCCTGTGATGTCACTATTGATTGAGTTATTATGAATTAATTTATACCCGTATTGTATCTCTTTATCTATTTGTTACTCACAACATGAGGTTCAGACAAACCTAACACAAACAGTATCAAGAACGGACACAAACATCCTGAAAATATACTCGTAGTGACTTGGAAAGCAGAATTTTCTGAAAAACCACATCAATAAAAATCTTCAAGAAGGCAATTACTCCAATCAAATGAAAGCGTGACCCACCTAGCACATCTTTCCTAACTACAATTACCAGCTAGCCATATATCAAAAGTTCAACAAACAGTAATTTTCTACGCAACATGTGTTCCCGCGGCGTGGCTTGAACTAACGCCTTACTGTTTACTACTAGCAATTAGTCGGCAATCAAACTTATGCCAGCTGTTGCTAACGCCATTTTGCCAGGCGTCAGCTTGAACTTGAAACTTGCTGTTTATACGAGTACGAGCTATTAATAAATATGGGATTAATTTAATACTTTTTCTTTCAAGTTTCATTGTTTATTACTTACTTACTTCCTTTACTTTGTCGCTGGTGTACAGGCGAGACTAAGTTGATTGCGCATTGTGCTTTTAACTTGTTCTCATATTTTGTTACTGTTGTTTTTACTAAGTTATTTTAAAAGAGTACCTACCTAGTTACAATGTTTTAATTAAAGACGCTATGTTCTTCATCATTATGGTTTGATTTTTGTTTGTTCTTGATCTTTCACATTACATGAAATTAAAGCAATGGCCGTCACTGTATTCCAGCAAATACCTTCATATAACATACCAATGCCTCACATACATGGCAGAAACTACTCTCCGTACAGTCTTATAGTACTGCTCACCCCTTTACCAAACTTCTTAAGCCTCATTAGCAATACCGTTCCATAACACACAACCTGTGATAATGAAACAGCCTATCAGCCACATCTGCGCGCGCTATTAACCGCCGAGCGCCTGCTGGTAATGTAATAGCAAACTCCTAATCACACAAATTGCTAGCACTAATCTGGCAGGCGTTTTACCTCCTTAATGAAATTATGATTCTTACGTGTTATAAAAACGTATTCGGAGAATTCGAAATTCAAAACTTGTTCTGACAATAATTGGATTAGGTTGGTATTGTTAAGCTTAGCACAGCAAAACATTTTGCCAACTGCTTCAGAATTCAAATATGACTAACGTTAACAGCTTGTTAAGCTAAATAGCTTCTAGCTTGAAATAACATACCAGTGCTGCGTTTATCTGGCTTCTAAGTTATGCCAGCGCCACAGCCTTAGCTACACGTTAATAAACAATACTGTATGCTAAAAATTTACTTTACAACTTGGCAAACGCACCAGGCGCGGGTTGCTTGCAATAAATAAGGCTCATACGTGGCTCTAACGAATTGGGGTAGGCAGTATTTAAAGCTGGCGGTCGCAACAGCCTGCCAAATTGTCCAATAATAATAATTCAACGTAACCATGGCAACCGTGGTAGTGGTTAGACGTGGCAAGTTTTCTGTTGTGTGTGTTTTTAGCGATAAAAAAAGGGCGTTTTAGAATCTCTCTTCATGATACTCAATCAGAACCGAAGTTGTAAAAGTATGCTAATTGCGAAACTACTTGTGAAATTCTCAGCTGGACGGAATATTTTTTTGTTTGTTTTCAAATCTATTTTGCCAAATTTCGATCAAAATTGACCGCTTTCTTTGCAGAATACTGAAGATCTTAATACCTTCTATTCAACGATATCATCTAGTTTTAAAACTTAATTTATTATAGGATATTTCTTTTTATGCATATTACAAAATGTACATTGTGCATTTAATGAATAAATAAATAAAATGAATATTTGACTCATTTAACTAAGCAGGAATCCTAACTTACCCAAAAACTACCCGCAATAATATACATAAAAGAAAATAAAAAACTTGAGAGGTGTCAAGGGAAACCCGGATGGAACGAAGTTATTATTTATTAGGTATGTACAAAAAACCTCATTAAACTCAACAAAAATCGTCGCGACACAACACTCTTCAATGCGAAAGAAGGAACGAAAATAACTACCTTGCACGGCTTACAAGTATAGCAATAAGTGTCGTTACAACTTTTGGCCTTAATTTTTCCGTCTAGCCCCCTTTCGCAACGCGCGCTAAGAACTTTGTTCCAAAAATAATCGTCGCGACACCACACTGTTCAATACGAAATAGAAAGACGAAACGAAAATAACTGGCTTGCTTTCTATGAGAGAGAGAGAGACAAACAGAGAAACACGCGCACGCCGCACGGCTAACAACTATAGCAATAAGAGTCGTTACGACTTTTGGTCTTAAGGCGCGGCAATAAGCTAATCTTTAGGTATTCGCGGTATAAGTGACGCTAGCTGCATACTAGGCTGGTCTGACAGAAGTACACGACAGTATTGCATCGAAAGAAAAGAAATAAGGTCGAAAATATTTCGGTGTTTGATTTTATTTGAATATCATGTCCGCCAAAATGTAGGTCATTTTGCAGTTTTTATTGAATATAAAAAAAATACAGCTCCGTGTTTGAAAAATTTTAGATATCTCTTTAGTCTATACTGTAACTTTCTTTGTTATAGATATATAAAATATGATGGTTGTCGCTGAAAAAATTGAGAATTTCGAGACGAAAAATTTTTTTTCTTGGTCTTTTTAAACATTTTTTTTTTCGTAGTACTAGACCACTTTTGTAAACTGATTTTGTTTTAACTCTTTACTTTATGTATTGAACTATACACGGTATTTTTTTTGGCTAGTGGCTTGTACAGATACGGCTAACTTTGCGACGAAAACCTAGACGTTTTACGAAGTGTTTGCTTTGTACAGCGCCTTAATTTTTCCGTCTAGCCCCCTTTCGCAACGCGCGGTAAGGAACTTCGTTCCAAAAATATCCATTGATTGTCACACACTCACCAACAAAAATACATGATCCACCAATATGAACACAGTCTTACATCCCACATTACCAAAATTTACACATAGCAACACTATCAACCAGCAAAGTGTACCTCCCCTACACACCGGGGCAGGGGGGGGGGTGGAGGGGTACAAATTACCTGTCCGCACCATTCCACCTGGATCTGACGGACATTATTGATAGTACCATTCATATTGTTTCGGTTTTCACCAGTAGTTAATCAATTTTTGGTCAGGAATAGCGGAATATCTACATTTTGTTTGTAGTAATTAATTGTTGATAGTTTTGGCATGACGGACGACAGGTGATGTTAGAGTTAATATTTCGTTTGGTATGTTTTGACATTGTGTTAATTAAACTTTTGGCGTGATAGCTTTTAATAAATAATTGCAATAATTTTTATTTAATAGATTTTGATTTTTAGGTTAAGCAGTGCTTGCCTAGGTTGGTCCGTAGATTGGTGATCACCTTAAACATATCGAGTTTCCTCCGTGTGACTTGGATAACAAGTGAAGCTGTTTGTAGATATTTGACAGTCGTTACACTTTTAAATGTTAAGAAACAAAAGCTACCGTCCCGGTCACAAGGCATAATAACTTGTGAAAGTACTGTAGTTGCCAATTTAAAAGCGTTGATCTCTATGGAAAGAATGGGCAAGAAACTCGAAGGACACGGTTCGTCTCTATGGTTCGCCATAGAAGGTGCGATAGACAATAAAACGTGAACTATATAAGACAATTAGTGCTATCCTTCGTTAACAACAACTTCACAATCATATCCCAATAATGATGCTCAATACATACGGGTCACTAGCTCGTCGCTTGACGCCGGTCTCTGCCGCCACCCCAGGCGGATGAGGCGCGAAGATATCGCTGCTGTCGCCCCCTGACTCCAGGATTAGATGCTCGTGTGATCTGATGTACTGCAGTGGTGTCTGTGGGAGAGGAACTTCGGTTAGATGAATATATGTGACTGACTTATCGGTCCAGTGGTTGTGCGACTACTTTTTTTTTTTCGGGTGGGAAATCATCTAATGACTTCCCCCGCTCTGAGCGGAGCGGGGGGGCATGTCAGACTTTTACTGACTAAAACCCAGCCATGTTCCTTCAGTTGCCCTTTACGTTCCGGGGCCGCGGTATCTCTTTCGAACAACCCGCAACCCCGGCAGGCGGAGGCCCTGGCAAGCCTCTCTGCTTTGCTGACTCTCTTTGAGGCGCGCGTGAAACACGAACACGCCGTCGACACGGCCTGTCGTCAATAGACGGACGGACGGTGAGCTACCCATTGCCATTGCTCACCATCCACAGGCCCACATCTACGGTGGCCGGGAGTCGTCTCGCAGCGTCCGGCGCCCGGGGCGTCTCCCGCGGCGGCTGGGTTGGTTCGGGGTTGTGCGACTACTGAGTATAAGGTCTTCCGTTCTGTGCCCGGGTCGTGCAAACTATTATTGGGTTTTTACATCTGGAATTTCTTATTAGTAGCCGAAACTGGATTTGTGTGGTTGATGGCTATAGGCTCGTCCCCTATAACAAGGGACTTAAACATATATACTAACGATATATGGGTGTAATGTTGATACATCTCTTTCTAGCCATTAAAGGATTGCAGGCGTGATGTTATGCGGATGTTATTAGTATCACTGTGTGGCAGTTCTTTTATACCACCAGCTTAGCTGCAAGAATGTTGCGGGTCTAGTGTACCTAATGTCGTACATCCTTGATTGGTCCCTCAAAGATATTTTTTTTTATTTAACGAACCGCACAATATGAATTTATCGTGTATCGTGGGTGCGTTTACAAACATTTAAACTCACATACACAAACAGCCAGGCCCGAAACAACTATCTGTAGGCCATACAACGACGGGCCTGTTGGTCTAGTGGTTAGTGGCCCTGACTGCTGAGCCGGAGGTCGTGGGTTCGATTCCCACCCAGGACAAACTTTGTGTGATGAGCATGATTGTTTGTTCTGTGTCTGGGTGTGATTTATCTATAATATGTATGTATTTATAAATTATACAAGTATGTATATCAGTTGTCTGGTTACCATAACACAAGCTCTGCTTAGCTTGGGATCAGATAGCCGTGTGTGATTTGTCCCAAGATATTTATTATTTATTTATACAAATACTTGTTCCGTGTGGGAATCGAACCCACGATACGCGGCGCAGCAGTCGTTCGCTCAGCCACTGTGCCAAACATGCTGTCATCTCTCTGATAATTGAGGCATCGGCAAGTCTTTGACTGCTAACATGGCATGATGAGAAAATAAGAGTATTGCATAAATTTAGCTGTCCAAATAAAAGACGTCTATATTTAATTCTCACCTGTTTTGCCCTCCTGGCCCTAGCATGCAGGTCTCTCTGTGCGAGTGGCAGCAGAGCCCTGAGGAACCCCGGTACGGAAGCGCGCAGAGGATAGTTGGTGCACTCTTGGACACCAGCCTGGAACTCCTCGATGTTCAACGTGCCAGACTGTTGGGGAGAAGAGTAGATTAGTCAATTGTAAAGCGTCCAAATCCTTACTAATATTTTAAAAGCGAAAGTGGGTTTGTTTGTTTGTTTGTTACCTCTTCCCGCTTTAATGGCTAAACCGATTTTGATGAATTTTGGTACAGATATACATAGTTGGGAACCAGGAGACGGACATAGGCAAATTTTTATTTAAAAAAAAGTGGGATTTGAGGGAGAACGAAGAAAGAAAAGGGAAAACTTAGCTTTGCTGTTACAAATCAATAAGGCGCAAGGGCAAAAACTGCAGGTAGCAGGTAGTGTGTTATACCGAATTTAACGCGAGCGAAGCCGCGGGCAAAAGCTTGTATGTATAATAAATACTACTGATAACTAAATGATTGGGTAATGCAGTAGGAACAAGCTCGTTCGGGAATTTCCAGTTAGGGCACAGATTTACGTAAACCCTGTTAATTGCCTATTTTTCCTTACTTTGCAATTTGTACGCCAGGCATCGTTGCTATTTTCAAATTAAAGGCTCATTGAGGCGCGCGTGAAACACTAACGCGCTGTAGACACGGCCTGTCGTCAATAGACGGACGAACGGTGAGTTACCCATTGCTCACCCTCCACAGGCCCGCATCTACGGTGGCCAAGAGTCGTCTGACGCAAGTTGGCAGGCTTCTTTTAGGGTAACTGGTCACATCATCGATCATCACACCTTTTTCCTTAGACATGATTGAGGTCAATAATGATCCCATTTCATAAAAAAGTGGTAAAAATACTTTCAGTAGTAGACGTTTAAGTTTGATCAGCTCTAAAGTCGGGTACGGTTTGTTTAAGTGCTAGACAAATACCTCAAATGGACTCTATCCCACTTACGACAAGATTGTGAATCAGTTGCCGCACCCTGTCGCCTGTATCTGCACCCACATCGGTAGCGAACTGCTGCAGCGCTGACAGGAACTTTCGTAAGCGCTGCAGCGCTGGGGCGGAGCGGGAACCTTCGGCTAGGGGCGGTGATAGTGACTCCGTTGATGATAAGGCTGCTGTATGGAGAGAAAAAGGTTTATTCGTCAACACAAGGTATTTCAGTAGAATATTGGCATCGAATATTGTTCTGCCTGCTTTTTTACTATGTTGGATTCGGTTTCCGTTTAACTGGATGCTGCTGAATAACATTATTATCCTTACCAATATTATAAAAGTGAAAGTGAGTTTGTTTGTTTGTTTGTTACCTCTTTACGTATAGGCAATTTTTTTTTAAAGTAGGTTATGAGGGAGAAAGAGGGAAGTAAAGGAAAATCTTAGCGTTGCTATTACAAATCATTCAGGCACAAGGGCAAAAACTGCAGGTAGCAGGTACTGTGTTGTACTGAATTTAACGCGAGCGAAGCCGCGGGCAAAAGCTAGTTTATTATACATGGGGCGACTGCCTATCTTACCATCACAACCCAGTTAGAACTGTGTAATACGATACCCATGGGTAAGTGCGGAAGTAGTTGTCAGAGTTTCAGGGCACTGCGACTACTCAACGATTGTCGAAGATCTATACAATTGATAACCATCGCAGGACAAACGGCACGCAGATGAAACTCAGTACGTAGTGGATGGTCACCAATTCTCAGACCAACCTAGGTAAACGCCCTCTCGCCAAGGAAGGGCGAGTGCGAGGGGTATACATGTCGGTGTTCCTCACTTGGCTGTGCACTCGGTCTGCCTCGGAGTACCTTTACCGTGTCTACCTTTACCATGTCCTTTGATTCATTTGCTTCAGAACATTGCATGTGGCCAACTGGTTGAACTGAATCAGTTAAAAACTAAAAGGCCCGCCGCAGGATGGGATACCGTCAAGTGAACCAGCGACCAAGTTCTACGTCTTTCCTTCATGACACACATTATAGATATCTGAGGTCATCGGAAAACCTAAGACTGGAGATGCCGCATGCCGTGCATTCTACTAGCTTCAGCTACGACAAATCCTTTACAGTTCAAACTGTACGGCTATGGAATGCCCTGCCCGTGTCTGTAAGGAGCGCTCAAACCCTGTCCACTTTTAACATTCTGATCAAAAGGCACTAACTCTCTCCTTAAACAACAATATTGCAACTTTCTTTGTTCTTTATGATTGTTATTTTATATGTAAGTATTTATTTGTATATTTGTATGTGTAAGTATTTGTTTTTTTTTAATGTTTTCAAATTTGTTTGAAAATTAATTTTGAGAAAATATGTTACGCCACAGACTACCTACAGTAATATTTCTCCTCCTTTAAATCCATCCAAAGGTTGTCTTGAAAAGATCGCTTTTAGCGATAAGACCGCCCATTGTGTCATCCTATTTTTAAGTTGTTTAATGTTATTCTCGTTACTTGTATGGTGTACCTACATAATAAAGAATATTCTATCTATCTATCTTTTACATCGATTTTTTTCCGATTTTTTTCCTTATTAGACTTCAGTAATGCTTTTAACACGGTAGATTTTGATGTTTTGCTCGGTATACTCTGTTCTCTTAACATATCTCCAACGGCAATTGATTGGTTCCGTAGTTACCTCTGTGGCCGCCGACAGCGTGTTCGCATTGAAGATTCGTCTTCTTCTTGGTGCAATACCTCTGCCGGTGTACCACAGGGGGGCGTTCTATCTCCTCTTCTTTTCGCAATATTTATTAATTCAATTTCAAACGAACTTCTTTCAGCCTACCACCTTTATGCTGATGATTTACAGATTTATTCACAGGCTCCTCTAGATGGACTGTCTGAAGCGGTGAATTTGGTGAATAAGGATTTGGAGCGTATTTCTGGATGGAGTCAGGCTCATGGTCTGAAGGTTAACCCTGCGAAGACTCAAGCCATTGTTGTCGGCAGCTCTAGGCTGCGTTCGAAAATTGATTGGACGAAGCTGCCTCTGATTGTCTTCGATGGTGCTATAATACCTTACAGCAACTCAGTGAAAGACCTGGGTATTTTTATTGACAAAGACTTGTCCTGGGGTCCTCAGTTGCAAGAAGTGAGCCGAAAACTGTTTGCGTCGGCAGGGTCTTTACGCAGGCTTCGTAATTTCCTCCCAACTGCCACTAAAACTGCGCTCGCCCAATCCCTTCTTCTCCCAATCCTCGATTATGCTGATACCTGTTATCCAGATCTCACTGTAGTGCAGCTGGAAAAGCTTGAGCGACTCCAAAATTTTTGTATTAGGTTCATATTTGGTTTGCGTAAGTATGACCATGTTTCAGAGTTTCGTGTTAAGCTCAAGTGGTTGCCTATCCGCCTTCGCCGGAATGCTCACATCTTATCATTACTGTACAGTATTCTTTTTAATCCAACAACACCCTCTTATCTCAAAGAACGTTTCAAGTTCCTTCATGACACACATATTAGACACTTGAGATCATCGGAGAATTTGAGACTTTTGATGCCTGAACATTCCACAAAATTTTATGACCAGTCTTTCACGGTTCAGGCTGTCCGTTTATGGAACGAATTGCCGTTGTCAGTAAGACAAGCTCAGTCACTTGTTGCTTTTAAAACCTTAGTTGCAAACCATTATCTTTCCCTTTAATGTCATCGGATTTTTCTGAAGCTATGAATATTATAAAACACATGTTAAATGAATAGATTATGTGTATTTATGTATTTATATATTTTAAATAAAAAGCTTTATTTTAATTGTTTGTGTAGTATTAGCAGTAGGTACACCATTAACTACCCCCCGTTGTATTTTTATATTCGAACAGTCCATCCAAAGGTTGTCTGGAAGATATCGCTATTAGCGATAAGACCGCCATTGTAACCATAGATATAGCATTTTATTGTAAAACAGCTTTAATTCAATTTTGGTGTGCAATAAAGTATATTCTATTCTATTCTATTCTATCGATATTCCATAAATGAATAGGTACAGTTACCTACCAGCTGTGCCGTTGTTGAGCGGGCTGGGGGGTCCAGGAGTGGGAGACGAGCGCTGTTCCTCTTGTTCAGGAGATCTATGCTCTTTGGCGGTGGTGGTGGCTGTAACAACAGAAATATAACAATTTATTAACCGGTTCAAGTTTGTTTTTAAATGGGTTTACTCTTGAGCAAACATATTGGATCAAAATTTTGAGTTTAAAGCTTGACGGTTAACCCCGGCAGTGTTTTCCCTGATAACACTGCCGGGGTTAACCGGCGGTAACAGTATGGTTTTACGGGTTGCCGAAATATAAAGAGAAATAGATGCAACATGGGTGGTTTTAAGTCAAGTCTGAAGTCGTCCTTCTTTTGCCCACTATGTTCCGGGGTCGCGGTATCTCTTTAAAACAACCCGCAACCCCGGATTATTATAACACTTAATGTAGTATTCGGTACGAGTGAAACTTGTTGAATCAGCCTGTAGTTTTCAATCATAAACCAAAAATCCCAACCAAATATACACTGCCTGCACACGACCACATCGCGTGACGCGATAATGGTATGCGTGGTCACGCGGGGCCAGTCGCAGTTTGAACAGTTGCCCAGTTTATAGCTGATCAGGCAACGCCGGGCAATGCAAGCTGATAGAATAGCCGCGACGCGCGACGACCTGACGGTAACAGGAGTTTTGATTAAGTTTTAGCTTATATCAAAGTTTATAAGTGGTATTTAGCCTTTAGGTTTAGTACTTTAAGTAAGCTTTCTTAGATTTCTCCGATGGGTTTAATACCTAGCGGTTTTGTTATGGTGTGTATGATAATAATTATACGGCCTGGCTGAATGGTTAAGCTTGGGCCAGCTAGTTTCTTTCCAGTCGAGAGAAGACTAGGAAGTCAAGTCCGAACCGAAAATACCTGGTCGATGAAATAGCTTAGGAAAAAATCTTTCTTTTACAGAAAAGCGAAAAAACAGGGATCTACGGAACCTAGTTTTGGTGTTCGACGAAGTTAACTTTTGTTAACGTATTATTTTATTTTACTTTTTGTAAAGTAAGCAATAACTTATTGTCGGGCCTACGCTGTCCTCTCATACTTAAGTGCTAACGCTGTAACAACAACATTGTAAAACCAAATGATTTTAAAAGAGTGACCATGGAGTTTCTTGCCGGTTCTTCTCCATAGAAAACGACCAACTCGAACCGTGCATCTTTTCTCGACGTTTTATAAGTGCCCATGTAGGCCTATGTGAAATAAAAATATTTTGATTTTGATCATTCAAAAGTCCAAACTCAATTTAGCAACCTTTTAATTTCACTACCACCGAGCTCATTATCGATAACCAAAACTGAAAATATTGACAAAATAAACCCGCCAAGCAGGTGTCATTGAAGCCCACTAACCTTATTCAATTTTACATCCAATATCGGAATAAACAGCGCTACTCTATGCCCGCGCACGTAGCTCATCACGGCGTTTACACAGGCGCCAATACTCTATGGCAAGCGCGCGGCCATCAACATGGCGGAGCGCGCCAAAATTTTGGCTAGAAAATATTGTGGGGATTGGCAATTTTTAATAGGTAATGGAATTTTTTTTAAAAGAGGTCTCTCAGAAAGATTTTTCTTAAATTATATGTTTTGATAAAATTAGTCGAAAACATTTCATCATTAACATTTGCAAAATCAGGTAAAAAAAAGGTTTGTCGGGTGCTTACTAGTCGTAACCAGCGTGCATGTATGAATGTAGACAAAGTAAAGAAATATGTAAGTGAGTTTATGTAGCTATTGTATAAGTAAGGTTATACCTTTTTTGTGAACCGTGTTTTTCTTTCATATTTAATTGAACTAGTGACCCATCCCGGCTTCGCACGGGTGCAATCTACATAGGTACTAATATCCTTACTTCCTTACTAATATTATAAAAGCGAAAGTGAGTTTGTTTGTTACCTCTTCACGCCTTAATGGCTAAACCGATTTTGATGAATTTTGGTACAGAGATAGTTGGGACCCAGGAGACAGACATAGGCTATTTTTTTTAAGTGGGTTATAAGGGAAAAAGAGGGAACAAAGGGGAAAAAATAGCATTGCTATTACGAATCAATAAGGCGAAAGGGCAAAAACTGCAGGTGGCAGGTACCTGCAAATCAGGATAGAGGAACTGTGTTACCCCCAATTGCCGGCAAAAGCTAGTTATACATATAAACCTTCCTCTTGAATCACTCTATTATTGGTGTTAACTGCATTATTCGTATACAAATCCGTTGAACAGTCGGAAGTTGCTTTATTTAATACTGTGTGAAGAAGATAAAGATGGTTACAAAATATTTGTATAGAGGGTGTAAACTTTTGACGACACGGTTGGCGCAGTGGCTGAGCGATTGACAGCTGCGCTGCGTGTCCCGGGTTCGATCCCCGCACGGAACGGTTGTTCCGGGTCTAGCTGCTTGTGTATGTGAGTTTAAATATTTGCAAACGCACCAACGATATAGGAGAAATCCTAATGTAGGGCAATGTTATTTTATTTAAAAAAAAAACAACCCTTCACGAAGCCGTCAGCCATCACGGTTCACCTTAAGATAGTGCAAGTTTAAAGACTTTTTTAGTTTTAATGGCCCAACACTATCGATCTTTTAAATATGGCCCAACATGCAGCTGCATGCATGCAGCAGTCGATCCTAGTTGAAAGTGCTTTAGGCTGAACTATAGTGCAGACAACATTCAATCTTGAATACAGACAGTATTAAGTTGGTTTTACCTAACTACCGCAAACGGTTTTTGGTTATGTTTCTTAAAGCATAACTCTATGCGTTCAGGTCCGATTTACGTAATTCTTTTTTCATTTCGTGAAGGATGTGGTATTCGATATAAATTTTATTTACAAAAAAACCTGTCAGCTGCTAATTTAACATGTCCGTTGCTTAACGAGATCTATCAGATCTCTTGCAGGACTTTTGTATTGTGCGTTGAATATGACCGTGTTGTTTCACTCCTTGCGGAAGGATCTAACGTGTTGATGAAAAACTGTATCTTTAGGAGACTCATTAGGTCTCAAACGCACCAAAGAGTAGGTCAGTTTCGAGATCTTTTGGGGCTCCAAAGCACCAGCTGAAAGTTCTTTGAAAATTTTGGCGCAGGGAACTTGTTGTGTTAAAACAACGTAGAAAGGATTTTCTCATCGCTACATGGCATGCCACATTAATAGGAGGACACCGATGCACAGCACTGGCATAAGGCTGCCAATTAATGCGCCGAAGCCCCCGGAGTATTAATATTTTAGGTAGTTTACAAAGAATTTTCAGTTATGGTTTTCAAAGTATTCCTAATCACACATATTATATAAACGATATCAAACCACGTCGTTATAGTATAAAGGAATCCGTAAGTTATATAGAAATATAAAAATGGCGGACTGTGTGCGAGTGACAGAATAAATAAAAGTTTAGTGAAAAGCTAGTGGTGTGCCAAGTGCGGCCCGCGTGCCACGGACACGCGCCCTCGCTGCACGGCTAGGGAGGGGCCACTGTTGATGAGCTATCGATAGTTGGATGTATTTCGATTCTTGCATTTTTTTTTTCAGTGGCATATTCTTATTTACATTTTTAATCTACATAAAAGAAAACATTTTATACAGGGTTACAATGCTAAATATAACTAATCACTAAAAACAAAATCTATTATCAAGACAACCTTTGGATTGATTAGAAGAAGAGGGAGAAACATTATTGCGGGCCGTCTGTAGTTTACTATTCGGCATTCTGGTATTAAAAGAGTATCACGATGACAACCAGCAGCAACTCCTGTGGGGTTACCACGCTTTATAACAGTTTTCTATAAATCTAACTCCATTGTGGGATCGAGATAATATGGCGCTAGAAATCCTGAATAGCTCTGTGTCTTTCTGACACTGGAATGACTTTAAAACAACCCTGCTTTACAATGGTAGCCTGGTCTTGTGCAAGTTTTAATTGGAATAACTAAAAAGTGACTTGAGCAAAAATGTGAAATCACAATATTTTAATTTCACATAGACCTACATGGGCACTTATAAAACGTCGAGAAAAAATGCACGATTCGGGTTGGCCGTTTCTTATGGAGGAAAACCGTCAAGAAACTCTATGTTGCTGTTTTAAAATCATTTGGTTTGTACATGTTTATGTATGTAGAGAACTAAGAGGAGACATTATTCCGTGCCCAGCCAGGGCGATAAGTTTACGATTGAATTGGGATGTCTATTAAAATCCTCAGAAAGAACTTTTTTTACGTACTAGTCTTCTCGCACGCTATCCAACCTCAGTAGAATTTTATTATAAAACAATCGACATGTAAATCCCTCTCGTTCCCATCCCTAGCAGGTCGTGTTGGTAGTGACAGGCGACACCTCGCCCGGGGCGCGCCTTTCATCCCGCGCTGCCACGCAATTACGGATAATATCTGATGCGACATTACTTGTGTTACAACACTGTGGGAGACTGGGCCTCCAATAGCTAGCCTCGTTATTTTGTAGTTAGGATATTATAATGGACTGTGAAGAAATAGATAAATTCGGAATGATTTTTGAACCTGCGAGTGGGTTGAAATTGGTAAAGACAAACCGTTTTTTTTTAAACCTGGCTGTAAATTTTCAGAAGGCGGAAACATTTATATTACAGTCAATTACGTAATTTGGGGTCTGTTCTTGTCTCTGGTTAATAATTAAACGCCAAAATTTCAATAAAATAAAGAAATATGCTTCGATGAATAGTGCACAAAGGCCTCTCTTCTCAAACAGAGAAGGCACGAGTAGGTATTGATCACCACGCTTGCTCAAGATGGGTTGGCGATTTCAGACTTATATTAATTACAAGTCTTGGTTTCCTCACGGAGGACACGGCGGTGGTCTTCCCAGGCGATCGGCTGCGGCGATCTCTCGCGTCCGGCCCTAGTGCAGTCCATGGTCCGGAGCGAGAGGGAATGGGAA
Source organism: Ochropleura plecta (assembly GCA_905475445.1). NCBI lineage: Eukaryota > Metazoa > Arthropoda > Insecta > Lepidoptera > Noctuidae > Ochropleura > Ochropleura plecta. Next base: position 19,539,051 of record FR997738.1, on the reverse strand, counting down.
GCGGTCACTTCCTTCTACGAAGCATTCATGCTAGCGAAGGAGGTGGCCGGGCGTTTGATGGAAACATCTTCAAACCAACCCTGCCGCCGCGGGAGACACTCCCAGCGTCGGGTGCCACGAGACGGCTCCCGGCTACCGTAGATGCGGGTCTGTGGACGGTGAGCAATGGGTAGCTCACTGTCCGTCCGTCCAGTGACGACAGGCTGTGTCCGTCAGAGTTCCACGCGCGCCTCAAAGAAATGTCAGCAAAGCAGAGGGGCCTGCCAGGGCCACCGGCTACCGGGGTTGCGGGTTGCTCAAAAGAGATACCGTGGCCCCGGAATATAAAGGTTTTAGTCAGTACAATTCACGCTTCGCCCAGAGCGGGGGAAATTTACGGCACTGTTGGCGCAATGGCTGGGCGATCGACTGATGCGCTGTATGTCACGGGTTCGATTCCCGCACGGAACAAATATTTGTATGGCTGGCTGTTTGTGTATGTGAGTTTAAGTATTTGTAAACGCACCCACGAGACAGGAGAAATTCCTAGTGTGAGGCAACGTTTTATTTTAAAAAAATATATAGGTAAATAATATGATGATTTCAAATACGCAAAAAAAAAGGTTTCCTCACGACAGTTTCCTTTACCGATGCCTGTGATGTCTAAGATAAACTAAGAAAGTACATAAGAATTGGAAAAAACACATTGGTACTTGTCCGGATTTGAACGCATCACCTCATGCAATAGAGGCGAGGCCTTAACCTCTGCGCCATCAAGACTATTCTGAATTAAAGATAAACAATAACATCCAAGATATATAGTCGTTATATACCTCGTTTCTAGTACTATTAATCGTTGGTAATGTGTATAATATTACAGATGAAGCGAGCTCACACCTGAGACGTGGCCCAGGTGTGACTGACAGCGCATGCCTATAGCAGAATAGTTTCAAATTAATGATAGCCGGTAGCTACGGACTGTATCACAGAAATATAGAATAAACTATGAAGTAGGTTTGTAAGTTTTGGTACAATGACCATACGTTGATACCATAAAAAAACAACGTGCTAATGTTGTACACGCGCCTGCAAAATTGCACTAATATTATAAACTAGATGATGTTTCTCGCTTAACACGATTTTTGCAGCCCATTGTACAAGTACATACTATTCCTCTATTTTCCTTACTTAATATTATAAAAGCGAAATTGTGTTTGTTTGTTACGTCTTCACGCCTAAATGGCTACACCGATTTTGATGAATTTTGGTACAGAGATAGTTGGGGCCCTGGAGACGGCCATAGGCTAATTAAAAAAAATAAGATTGAGATATGAGGGAAAAAAAGGGAAAACTTAGCATTGCTATTACAATAAATAAGGCGCTAGGGCAAAAACTACAGGTAGCAGTACCTGCATCAAGAAAGGGGAACTATGTTACCCCGAATTAAACGCGAGCGAAGCCGCGGGCAAAAGCTAGTAGGTAACCAATAAATCCTTGTCTACAAATCATGGCTAGGGCTCCACAGCACGTCACTCGAGTGGAGAGCCCTCGACGCGGCGCCGAGAGCAACTGATCATGCTGTCACTGGCTATAGGGATCATCTGCCTATATGGTAGTAGTATGTTATAGACGTTATAGATGTGTGTGAACTGGATTGAAGACGTGAATGCCGATAATAGTCTTGATACTTGAAATTTAAAAAAAAAAAATATTCTAGGAATTTCTCACTCTAGGAGGAGCTCGTGGCTAAATAATAGCAGCCGCTCAGGTCGATCTTTAGGTTAAGCCGCGCTTGCCTAGGTTTGTCTGTGGATGGATGACCACCCGTTACATACCGAGTTACCTCCGAGCCTCGGAAAGCACGTTAAGCTGTTGGTCCCGGCTGTCATTTGTAGATCTTTCGTCGTTACAGCTAGTCAGTGTCCCGAAAGTTTGACAACCAGTCTTACCAAGAGGTATCGTATTAACCGTACTAACTGGGTTATGGAGGTCAGATAAGCAGTCGCTCCATGTAAAATACTGGTATTCAGCCGTAAGCCAGTAAGACTGGAAGCCGACCCCAACATAGTTGGGAAAAGGCTAGGCAGATGATGACAGGAATTTCTCCTGTATCGTGGGTGGGTTTTTTTTTAAATCCTTATTGTGATACACAATAACACATTGGCCGAGATGGAAGTCGAACCCAGGACCTAACGCTCAGCAGTGGCGCTTGCGCCTACTCGAGAGGTAGTCTCACCACTTTGTCTATGTGTGTGACTATGACAAAGATTTCCTCAGAGAACGATAAAGAACACCTAAAACACAAAACCTTTTTTTTACAAAAACAATTGACAGTCCTTGGTGCGATAAATGAGAAAAAAAGCAAAATAACGGTGTGATCGAAAAAGGGTTCCGTTTATTTCTTTTGACTTACAGAACCATAAAAAGACTTAAAAACAATAAAACTACATTTTAATAGATAGAAAAAATACAATACTTACAATTTCAAATAGTCAAACAAGGCTAAAAGCCACATTATGAAAAATGTATCACAAATGACAGTAAGTGTAGGCTCGTTGGCGATAATAATAGACACAGCAGTGAAGCCTACTCCTCTACTCCTAGGCAGGAGGAGGCGCGGGGCGGGGCGGGGCGGACCGGCCTCTTCATCATTTATTAGTAGCACCGATTGACGGCGGTGACCGGACTTGGGAGCGCTTTAAAGTCAAGCAAGATATGTGTTTAGGTTGACTAAACCTTGTGTCTCCATACCTAGAAAACTCCCATGTTTGGTCTAGAATATAAATATGATCCCAATGACTGGGAGAATGTGCTTTTCGTGGTTTCGTTAGTGGTCTTGTTATACCCACTTTGTCACCTACTTAATGGAACGAAGTTTTGGAACGAAGTTCCTTATCGCGCGTTGCGACAGGGGGCTAAACGAAAAAAATAAGACCAAAAGTTGTAACGAAATTTTTTACTATAGTTGTAAGCCGTGCTGCGTGCGCGTGTTTCTCTGTCTGTCTCTCTCTCTCCCTTCTCTTAGAAAGCAAGCCAGTTTTTTTCGTTTCGTCTTTTTATTTCGCATTGAACAGTGTGGTGTCGCGACGATTATTTTTGTTGAGTGTATACAGGTTTTAGGTACACAATAAATAATAACTTCGTCCATCCGGGTGTCCCTTGACACCTCTCAAGTTTTTTTATCAATCCCTCCCTGCCTATAATTCTAGGACAATCAGTTCTGTTCGGCTAACCGATGACCGCGGGTGGGCGGGTCGGTAAACAGAATGAATGAGTAACGTGGGAGCCAGCAGGTGTTCGGCGTGCGCCCGCGGCTGGCGTGGGGGATCCGCGGCGTTTTTGCTACAAAGTGTTACTAAGTAGACTGCTTTCGTGGGAGTTTGTTGCCGGGGTTGCGGGTTGTTCGAAAGAGATACTGCTTCCCCGGAACATAAAGGGCAAAAGAAGGAATGGTGGGTTTTAGTCGGTAAAAGTCTGTCACTCCCAACTGCTCCTCCCAGAGCGGCCAAAAAATACGTGGTCCTAAATTGGGTATTGAGTGTACGATTAAGTTCAATCATATAGATATCTTCAGGGTGTCCTAATTGAAGATCGCAAGCTAGTGCGTAATCACAGGCAATGGTCTATGAAAATTGTACATTTTCACGACGAGAACTCATCGTGTTAGCCATTTAGGAGGACGCCGTAGAACTAAACATGCGAAGACATGTGACATCAATATATATGTATACAAGCTCGCATTGTCGATTATGGCAATTATTCAATCAAAATTTACTTCACATAGCACATACATGCTTATAATAAGTCGAGAAAAGATGCACGGTTCAGGTTGGTCGTTTCTTATGGAGAAGAACCGGCAAGAAACTCCATGTTCCTCTTATAAAATTATTTGGTTTTACGATGTTATTGTTACAGCATTAGTACTTAAGTATGAGAGCACAGCGTAGGCCTGACAGATTGCAATCTCCGACTATTCTACCTGTAGGAACTATTAAGGAAAAACTTAACAAGTTCGAGAAGCAATTATTAAAAAACAAAAACTATTAGATTTATTATAGTGTCGACAGCGCTAGAAGCATAAGAGCATTAGCGCCTTTAGTAAAAGGTTTTCTAAAACATCTAAGCAAGAACAGGGTAAATAATAAACAGTTCAGTGAAAAATACTTAGAATCACAAGCGGTCGGTGCAAATGTTCGAATTTAAACGTTAGGACTCGGTAAATACAATGCTTTTACACCAGCCGTTACTGACAGCGATCTGTGAGGACTGGATGTGGCTGAGAAATACTTACGTAATAATCCTTACTTCCTAACTAATATAGCGAAAGTGAGTTTGTTTGTTTGTTACGTCTTCACGGCTAAATGGCCAAACCAATTTTGATGAATTTTGGTACAGAGATAGTTGGGACCCTGGAGACGGACATAGGCTAAAAAAGTAAGAAAAAGGAGAGAAAGAGGAAGAAAAGGGGAGAGAAAGTTTTTTTTTTTCTAACGTCACGCGTGTTAAAGTGAGCGTTAGCCCAAAGTAACTATGCCACGCGAACGAAGTTGCGGGTGGAAGCTAGTCAAATATATTGAAGCAAGCTGTCTTAAAACTGAATCACAGTGGAAATATAAAAAAAAAACCAGCCAAGTGGAAGTCGGATTCGCGCACTGAAGGTTCCGAGCAAACTTGCAACAGCCAAATCTTTTGACAGCTTAGACTTAGAAGGTTATTTTTTTCAGAACTCCAAGGGACCACAGACTTGAGTATATGGTTTGAATTTCAATTCGATACCTTCACACGTTCCTGAGATAAAGGGTCTTGACAACCACGAATTGTTTTGCTGTCGCGAATTGTTTTTTTTTAATAAAAAAGCTCCAAAGAATACTTATTTCAGAGTACACGCTCTATCTAGTCTCCCTAAATCCGTGCATCCATCAGCGTATTCGGTTCGTGCCGCGAGCCTCCATCGCTAGATTATGATCATTGTACAGGTGTCTGCTCTCCCACGGGAGGTACAGCTACATGAACCACTCTCATTTGTTGCCTCCTCGCTGCTTAATTATTGTTATAAAACGTAATAGGTGTGATGTGCACAAAGCTAGTTATTCATAATCGAAATCAAGCTGATTGTAATGTGATTTTACTGTGGAATGGGCAACTACAGTACTTTCACAAGTTATTATTCCGTGTGACCGGGACTGTAGCTTCATCATTTTGTTTCTTGACATTCAAAAGTGCCTGTAAAGTTCTAATTGAAATAATGCTTTGAGTTTGAGTTTGGTAAGTATTTTTTTGTGTGAAATTTTAGATACAAGTATTTTAAATACAAACAGATGTGTTGCTTGGAAAATTCTGGGTCTTTTTCTTCGTAGCTTAATAAAAATGGTAATTGTGTTTAATAAATCATAAATACATTATTATAATGAAAAAACGATGAAATAAACTCCGCACGGGCTGGCTTTTACCAGAGGCTACAAGCTACACAAGTAGCTGACAGCGCTTATGAGTTTTTTTAAGAACTGTCATTTTGGGGCACTTTTTCATTAAATTTGTTAAAAATGTGCTGATCCTTACTAATATTATAAAAGCAAAAGTGAGTTTGTTTGTTTGTTACGTCTTCACGCCTTAATGGCTTTACCTTATTTTGATGAATTTTGGTATAGAGATAGCTGCGACCGTGGAAACGGACATCGGCTAATTAAAAAAAAAAATAAGATTGAGATATGAGGGAGAAATAGAGAAGAAAAGGGAAAACTTCGCATTGCTATTACAATAAATAAGGCGCAAGGGCAAAAACTACATGTAGAAGGTACCTATAAATCAGTAAAGGGGAACTGTGTTACCCCGAATTTAACGCGAGCGAAGCCGCGGGTAAAAGCTAGTACTCAATAAAACTAATTTATGACTGAAGAGATTATGATCGGGAATATTTGTGCAGTCAAACCGAAGGATTGTTCGATCACTACGCTCGCATCGTCGCTACAACTACGCTCATGAGTGCCACTTCTAGCCGCTGTAGGTACATCGTTGTACACTGGATGGTCCGTGCTTCGCGCCGGCGTCGCTAGATTATGATCGGGAACAGTTGTTCGTTCCCACATCACGTGCTGATAGAATAATGCGTTTTTGTTGTGTATACTCTGTAGCACCCAGTTATTACTGTGAATGGGTAGGTATCGCGATTTAGATATTAATACTGAATGTGGCAGGTTGTGTTTGTCATGTTTAATCAGAATTTAAAAACGAAAAAAAAAATGCATTTTTTTTTCTTTTCAATTATTTGGAAAACTCCACTACCGAGAACCGTACCTACGAAGAAATTCTCATAATGGAAGCACTTACTAAGTACATTTCATAATTCTGTTCACATAAGTAACTATGGAGACTGTTATTTATTGATATAGGTACTAGCTTTTGCCCGCGGCTTCGCTCGCCTTAAATTCCGGTTAGCATAGTTCCCCTTTCCTGATTTACAGGTACCTGCTACCTGTAGTTTTTGCTCTTGCGCCTTATTGATTGTAATAGCAATGCTAAGTTTTCCCTTTTCTTCCCTCTTCTCCCTCATTTCTCACTTTCCAGGTCTCCAGGGTCCCAACTATCTCTGTACCAAAATTCATCAAAATCGGTTTAGCCATTTAAGCGTGAAGACGTAACAAACAAACAAACTCACTTTCGCTTTTATAATATTAGTAACGATTTAATTTTACAGAAGGCTTACAAACTAACAAACCAATGCTATAAAGAGTTTAATATTGTCAAACATCTAATTCCAAACCTGCAGTACAAGATAAAAAGAAAACTAAAGAAGTAAATGCACAAGTTAATTGAATGAGTTATGAGAGTAGTAAGTTAACTATCATTCAATAATAACTGTACCAGCTACTGATTAATTTTATGCTAGTTACCCTGAAAATATCCGGTTGACAATTATCGACGTTGTTGGCGCCCAACGTGGGCTTACCCAACGCCCAGTATTTCTTTGATTAATTATAGCAGTATAGGTGACCTTGTATTTAATTATGATAAAAACGCACAGTAAACTATTAAATGTTTGACGGCATGGTTGGCGCAGTGGCTGAGCGATTAACTGCTGCGCTCCGTGTCGCGGGTTCGTTCCCCGCACGGAACAAATATACAAATCGTTCTTCGATTTGTATGACAAACAAGTAGTTGTTCCGGGTTTGGCTGTTATATAGGTGAGTTTAAATTTTTTTCAACGCACCCACGACACAGAAGTATTGCCTATAAGTGAGACAATTTTTTATTTAGTTTTTTAAACAACCTACTACAAATGACAATGTCAATTGTCAACGCGCGGGTCGGCCAAATAAATAAATATTTTCTCTGCAGCCCCAACCTCGCTGCAAGCCTCACACGTTGATCTAGGAAAGGGGGGTGGCGAAAGAGTATCAACATAAACGTGTTGAGTGTTTTTGTTTTTTCTACCCATCTTCCAAACGATCAGAAACTTTAAAATGGTCAGCCAAAAAACAACCAAGTAGTTCATTTCGACTTACATTTCCTCCTCTCTGTTGTGGTCGGTTGGGTGTAATCTTTGTCGGGCACCTCCTCCTTGACCTTTGCTTCCATCTAGAACAATACAGAAGATCTTGTTAATGATTACTACATGAGGCATTTACGTTACAATAAAAATCCCGGCCAAGTGGGAGTCCGACTCGCGTACTAAGCGTTCCGTACAAACGTGCGACACAAACGGCAGTAAATTTTAACTGCGTAGATTTAGAAAAAAAATTACAGGTTCAAGGGACCACACATCTGATTATATGGTTTTTATTTCAACTCGATTCTTTCACGCGTTCCCGAGATAAAGGGTATTGACAGACAGATATACAGACAGTAAACTCAAACTCAAACTCAAAGCATTTATTTCAATTAGACCATTACAGGCACTTTTGAATGTCATAAAAACAAGAACAAAAAAATGATGCTGCTACAGTCCCGGTCACAAGGCATAATAACTTGTGAAAGTACTGTAGTTGCCCATTCCAAAGCGTTGATCTCTATGGAGAAGAATGGGCAAGAAACTCCATGGACACTCTTTTAAATTATAATATTTTAACAAAATCGTATTTACATCATTCATGTTGAGATTATACAAATATGTGAGAACGATGTAGAAAGACGTGCACAGTAAGAGCGTCCAGAGTAAATAAAAAGCAAAATTTAATTTTAAATCTAAATAAGTTTAAAAATGAACCGTGGTAGCTAAAAAATGACCAGTCCCAACTGACAGCGCCCGTTCACGAACATGACGTATGGATCAGCCCCATTCAGCTCGACCATTTTGAAGGGAGCTAAATGACCCGACACACCCGCCACCATCAGCGAGACATTTAAGTGAGCATGACACTATCAACCACCAGGGCTTCGTCAAGTCAATGATAATACATAGCACTCACACATGGGCTTAATAATTATACAATACTAGAGAATTGATTCTATACATTGCAAAGATAGTCTTACAATCTTCTGCAGCTTCCACTATAGCTTCGGATACTGAGTTTACCCCTATGCTTGTGGAGCAGGACCAGCATTGAGCCAAGCATTTTTATCATCAATATAATCCCCCAACTTATAATATGCTTGCCTACATAGTGTGCGTTTAATACAAGATTTAAATTTCGTTTCATTCAGTTGAAGAATTTTTTATATTTCAAGTACAGACAGACGGACAACAAAGTGATCCAATAATCCCCGTTTTTTCCTTTTGAGGTACGAAAACTAAAAGTATTTAGTATTGTAAATCCACCAAAAACTTTAAAATCTGGATCCAGCGCTAGACTACCAAATTCTAGTGCGTTATAATAGTTGCTTATTATATGTCCCACGCGCCTGGCTTGTGTCTCACTGACGCAGCCCAGCTGGATTCCAATGGTACACCTGGTTACTGTTACTTAGGGAGAATGCACACTGTTCTCAGCTATAGGTGGTATTCAACTAGACGAGGACATTTGATTAGAAAGAACTACATAGAAAGACGTGTAATTTAAAAATCGATTGACATTTTATTATTAAAAATCGATTGTCATATTTTGTCAGTTGCATTCAAATATTCTCGTATTTTAAATCACTGACATTCGAGAAAAACGTAAGTCATTGAGGTTATTGTGTTGTCCAGTCGTTTGTTGTTTATTTATAAATTCAAATAAAGCTTTGCAAAGCCTTATCTGCCTATCCATAAGTGGTGACTGCTGTTATTTATTAATCGTTATATTAACTAGTCAGCCAGTGTGTACACTCCTCATGCCGCGTCTGTTGGTCTGCACAATGTTCCGCGTCATCCGTACTCACAACATCCGCCTGAAAAATTTAGTTTAGCACCATCTAGCGGACTTAGAACGAAATCATCTTGCTGAGAAGAGTTTCAAAAGGTTCACTGTCCGAAGCCAATTTCATCATCATCACCAAGCATCGTTCTTCTATTTTGATTAACTAAAGTTTTAACCAAAAAACAAAAGCTTCAAAGCAATTTCAACCTACTAACAATAAAAACTTGAGAGGTGTCAAGGGACACCCGGATGGAACGAATTTATTATTTACTAGCTTCCGCCCGCGACTTCGTCCGCGTGGCATAGTTACTTTGGGCTAACGCTAACTTTAACCCGCGTGATGACCCGAAAAAATGTATCTTTCTCTCCCCTTTTCTTCCCTCATTCTCCCCCTTTCCTCACTTTAAAAAAACTTGCCTATTTCCGTCACCAGGGCCCCAACTATCTCTGTACCAAAATGCATCAAAATCGGTTCGGTCATTTAGGCGTGAAGCCGTAACAAACACGACACGGTTGGCGTAGTGGCTGAGCGATCGACTGCTGCGCTGTGTGTCGCGGGTTCGATTCCCGCACGGAACAAATATTTGTATGACCTACAGATAGTTGTTCCGGGTCTGGCTGTTTGTGTATGTGAGATTGAATGTTTGTAAACGCACCCACGATACAGGAGAAATTCCTAGTGTGGGGCAACGTTTTTAAAAAAAAAGAAAGAAAGAACAAACAAACTCACTGTCGCTTTTATAATATTAGTAAGGATTTATGAAAATAACCGAAGGTAACTGAATGCCTATTCAGTTACCTAACGAAATAAGCTACGTTAGAGGTCCTAACTGTAGCTACCTTACACTTAAAAAAAGTGCCTACTTAAATAATAAAACTGATCCTAAATACACTACAGCTACAACTTAATAAAACTACAGCAAAATAAATTAAAAAATAATAATTTGAATTTATATTTAACCTGAAAATAATGTAAGTACTAAATTATATATATAGGTATATATATTGTTTTTTTTTAATATATCTAATTATGCCTATTATCTATAAGAACCTATTAATTACCAAATAAAGTAGGTACTAAAACTAAATAATTCTAATAGAATTATACCCAGAAATATGTAGGTAAGTACAACTTGTAACAAAAAAAGAAATTAAAATAAAGCTAAAACGCCTGTCCAATACTGGGTCCACCCTTTATAGCAGAACTTTTTATGTCATAATTTTATTTTGCATAACAACGGATAGCATAAACTTCATTTCGCAGAAAATTGTTTGGCAGACACTCATTTATCATACATTCAAAACTCATAATTTTGTAAGTCAGAATCATCTCTAGACATAAATTTCATATCCATAATATTCAAAAAGCAGAAACATCATTTCGCAGAAAGTTCACAGTCAGAATCGTCTTTTGACATATATTTCATATATCATTAAACGGCAGAATTGTCATATCGCAGAAAGTTTATAGTTAGAATCATCTTTATCATTATTTGTTGTCATTTATTTTAATTATTTATTTCTTTAAAATAATATCATTTATTTTAACTATTATTTAATTGAATTTGTAATAATGTCATTTAATTCCATAAGTAATTATTATTCTAATGTAAATAGTTCAGTTCCGGGTAAAAACTACTAAAAACAATCTCATTTTCTATCAATGCAAGTCGTTACTGGCACTCGCCGGCCGCTGCCGCGGCACCGCTCGCTCCGCTCGCTCGGCTCGTGCGTAGGGGGTCACAGTTTTAACCTAACCTAACCCACGCATTTTTTTTTAACAAATTAACCTTATATTAAAACAATGTCTTTTTTTTCTATATAATTCCAAAAATATCTTATTTTTGCCTTAATATGTTTTTGTATACAATTGTAACTCACTGTATCGGTTCACACCAAAATATTGGAAACTCAAAATAAATAACAAACATGGTAAATATCCCGTTTTAACCGTTAATAATAATGTTAGTGACCATGTCAGTTTAAAGACTTTTTAGGCATATAAGTCTTTAAACTTAAAGTTATTCTTAATTAAATTCTGCCATCTGCATAGTATGAAAAGTGAAATTATACCAAATACTCGTCGCTCTAAATGAACATTATGCTAAACGATATTATGCGAAATTTGAACTCTGCCAATCGTAATTATACTAAATGTAATTCTGCCATCTTAAAACTATGCAATTGTAAATTCGGAGTTTTAAACATTATGCCAAACGATAATTATATCAAATAATTTTTATGCCTTTAAAATGTTCGTTTAAAGAAAAATATGCTAAGTGTGTTATGCCAAATAAATTTCGGAGCATCAAGATTCTGCCAGATAGAGGGAACCCGTCCAATACTATCTACCTATGTATACCTACTTCACTTAAAAATAAAAACCTATAAATACTTTAATTAATAATACCTATAACTATAATAAAGAATATAACGCTATGGCGCTCATTAGGGGAGGGCTATGTCCAGCAGTGGACTAATATAGCCTGATGATGATGATGATGATAACTATAATTAGTATAATTAACTACGCTTTTACCAATATAGTATAAAAAAAAACTGAACATAAATTAGCCGAAACTCGGTTTCTAAAAATCTATGCGTACCTACTACTACTTCACCTAAAAAGAAATAAAATGTAAACTATGAATAATTTGTAATTTGAACGAATATTTAAACACTACCAAAATAACTAATACCTATTTTATAAAATAACAACAAAAGAAATCTAAAAAGAAATTATTTAAAGACTAAAAGTCGGGCTGAAAGCATTGCCTGTCAATAAGGTCGAACACTCTGAACGTCTATTCGCATCAACAGCCAAATATTACACAAAAATAATCCTTATAGCATGATTTAGTATTCCCGCGCGATGGCTTATTAGCGTATTTCATGCATAACTTTGGTGTTTGTATACCGATTTATATGATTCTTTTTTTATTGAATACGTAATAATGTTAACTGTTTTTAATTAGAGATGAGTGGGAGTGTTATAAACGTAAGAGTAGACAAATATAATCAGAAAGCCCCGAACTGCTAAGTTATCGGGAGTTACACGTGTTATTGTGAGTCAACCATAAAAGATAGACCTATGCTGTCGTAGGATATTTTTTATATAATTTTAAGGAGAACATTTCCGTCATACATGATTTCTGTGTAGCTTTAACCAACTTCTCCCGATTACCCAACATTTTCCTTCACTGCTCTGCTCCTATTGATCGTAGCGTGATGAAAAGTATACTATAACCTGCCCAGGAGTATGAAGAATAATTGTACCAAGTTTCGTTAAAATCCGTCGAGTAGTTTTTGTTTCTATAACGAACATACAGACATCCAGACAGACAGACAGACAGACAGACAGACAAAAATTTTACTGATTGCATTTTTGGCATCAGTGTCGATCACTAATCACCCCCTGATAGTTATTTTGGAAATATATTTCATGTACAGAATTGACCTCTCTACAGATTTATTATAAGTATAGATATTATTTAATTGAATTTGTAATAATGTCATTTAATTCCATAAGTAATTATTATTCTAATGTAAATAGTTCAGTTCCGGGTAAAAACTACTAAAAACAATCTCATTTTCTATCAATGCAAGTCGTTACTGGCACTCGCCGGCCGCTGCCGCGGCACCGCTCGCTCCGCTCGCTCGGCTCGTGCGTAGGGGGTCACAGTTTTAACCTAACCTAACCCACGCATTTTTTTTTAACAAATTAACCTTATATTAAAACAATGTCTTTTTTTTCTATATAATTCCAAAAATATCTTATTTTTGCCTTAATATGTTTTTGTATACAATTGTAACTCACTGTATCGGTTCACACCAAAATATTGGAAACTCAAAATAAATAACAAACATGGTAAATATCCCGTTTTAACCGTTAATAATAATGTTAGTGACCATGTCAGTTTAAAGACTTTTTAGGCATATAAGTCTTTAAACTTAAAGTTATTCTTAATTAAATTCTGCCATCTGCATAGTATGAAAAGTGAAATTATACCAAATACTCGTCGCTCTAAATGAACATTATGCTAAACGATATTATGCGAAATTTGAACTCTGCCAATCGTAATTATACTAAATGTAATTCTGCCATCTTAAAACTATGCAATTGTAAATTCGGAGTTTTAAACATTATGCCAAACGATAATTATATCAAATAATTTTTATGCCTTTAAAATGTTCGTTTAAAGAAAAATATGCTAAGTGTGTTATGCCAAATAAATTTCGGAGCATCAAGATTCTGCCAGATAGAGGGAACCCGTCCAATACTATCTACCTATGTATACCTACTTCACTTAAAAATAAAAACCTATAAATACTTTAATTAATAATACCTATAACTATAATAAAGAATATAACGCTATGGCGCTCATTAGGGGAGGGCTATGTCCAGCAGTGGACTAATATAGCCTGATGATGATGATGATGATAACTATAATTAGTATAATTAACTACGCTTTTACCAATATAGTATAAAAAAAAACTGAACATAAATTAGCCGAAACTCGGTTTCTAAAAATCTATGCGTACCTACTACTACTTCACCTAAAAAGAAATAAAATGTAAACTATGAATAATTTGTAATTTGAACGAATATTTAAACACTACCAAAATAACTAATACCTATTTTATAAAATAACAACAAAAGAAATCTAAAAAGAAATTATTTAAAGACTAAAAGTCGGGCTGAAAGCATTGCCTGTCAATAAGGTCGAACACTCTGAACGTCTATTCGCATCAACAGCCAAATATTACACAAAAATAATCCTTATAGCATGATTTAGTATTCCCGCGCGATGGCTTATTAGCGTATTTCATGCATAACTTTGGTGTTTGTATACCGATTTATATGATTCTTTTTTTATTGAATACGTAATAATGTTAACTGTTTTTAATTAGAGATGAGTGGGAGTGTTATAAACGTAAGAGTAGACAAATATAATCAGAAAGCCCCGAACTGCTAAGTTATCGGGAGTTACACGTGTTATTGTGAGTCAACCATAAAAGATAGACCTATGCTGTCGTAGGATATTTTTTATATAATTTTAAGGAGAACATTTCCGTCATACATGATTTCTGTGTAGCTTTAACCAACTTCTCCCGATTACCCAACATTTTCCTTCACTGCTCTGCTCCTATTGATCGTAGCGTGATGAAAAGTATACTATAACCTGCCCAGGAGTATGAAGAATAATTGTACCAAGTTTCGTTAAAATCCGTCGAGTAGTTTTTGTTTCTATAACGAACATACAGACATCCAGACAGACAGACAGACAGACAGACAGACAGACAGACAAAAATTTTACTGTTTGCATTTTTGGCATCAGTGTCGATCACTAATCACCCCCTGATAGTTATTTTGGAAATATATTTCATGTACAGAATTGACCTCTCTACAGATTTATTATAAGTATAGATAGATATAGATAGAAGATAGATTATGTAAGTACAAAAAACCTCTAAACACTCAACAACAATAATCGTCGCGACACCACATTGTTCAATGCGAAATAGAAAGACGAAACGAAAAATATAACTGGCTTGCTGTCTATGAGAGAGAGAGAGAGAGACAGAGACCCGCACGTCGCACGGCTAACAACTATAGTAAAAAGTGTCGTTACAACTTTTGATCTTAATATTTTCCGTCTAGCCTCCTTTCGCAGTGCGCGATAAGGAACTTCGTTCCAAAAACCGGTCAAGAGTGAGTCAGACTCGCACACCGTGGGCTCCGTACAGACTTGCTACTTAAATAGCCACATTTTTTGACTGTGAAGACTTAGAGGGTTGATCAGACAGACAGATGGATGAAATTGATCCAATAAGGGTTCCGATTTTACATTCTGAGATACGGAACCCTAAAGGACCCCTCCTTTAGGGTTCCGTGTTAATAAGTTTAAAGTGTGTATCTGTGTATCATAAGGTCCTGAAGGGATGAACCGATTTAGATTTGGTTTTTTTTGCAAGAGTTCGCAGTGAAAACTTATTTCATTATTTTAGGCAACATTATACTGTTGGTGGAAACCTTATTCAACTTTAATTGGTACTCTCCATGTACTCTCAATCTCATATTAGTGACATTGATTTGTTACTTTGTTCTAAGAATGAGTTCACAAAAGTTGCTTTAATTGTAATAAGTTACAAAATTTGAATAAACATATTGTTATTGTGTATATTATCGTATTAGGTAACCCTATAATGATAGTTGTAAGATGGAGAATCCTTAATTCCTTAATTATATTATAAAAGCGAAAGTGAGTTTGTTTGTTACGTCTTCACGCTTAGGCATGGCCAAACCGATTTTGATGAATTTTGGTACAGAGATAGTTGGGACCCTGGAAACGGACATAGGGTAGCTTTTTTTTTAAATAAAGTGATAAAAGGGAGAGAAAGAGGGAAGAAAAGGGGAGTGACATAATTTTTTTTTCGATCATCATGCGTGTTAAAGTTTGCGTTAGCACAAAGTAACTATGCCACGCGGACGACGTCGCGGGCGGAAGCTCGCTCATATCGAGTAAACTAAAAAGATATTCATTGACAGCGTTTTCTCTTTGATTACCCGGAGTGGCACTTCGTCGCTCATCTTTGTTTCTCCACTCTTCGAGCTCATGATGACGCGTCCGTGCGTCACTGTTGCAGAGCTACAGTTGCGGGCACTGATTTGTGCGTGTTTGTGTGTGTGTGTGTGTGGAAGGCTTATTGATATAGAGCAGCATTTCCCTACTGATTCAATATTTGGCTAAGAGATCTAGGATTGCTTTATAATTTTGTTTGTTAAGAATTTCATCTCCTACTATGATGATTGTCTAATTTAGAGTTTTAATATTGTATATTATTCTAAAGAACAACATAGTTTGGAAAAGGCTAGGCAGATGATGATGTTATTCTAAAGAGAACGATAAAATGAGCCAAAAAATACAGCAGGAAAATTTAGGGCTAAAAAATATTTCTATTTAATTATTTATAGTTTTCTTGCGTTTTTTAATAAGAGAGCTTCAATGGTTTAGTTGTAGATATAACGGTTTATGCCAACACTATCCTTACTAATATTATAAAAGCGCAAGTGAGTTTGTTACGTCTTCACGCCTAAATGGCTAAACCGATTTTGATGAATTTTGGTACAGAGATAGTTGGGATCTGGAGACGGACAAAGGCAATTTTTTTTAAAGTGAGAAATTAGGGAGGCAAGGGGAAAGCTTAGCTTTGCTACTACAATAAATAAGGCGCTAGGGCAAAAACTACAAGTAGCAGGTACCTGCAAATCAGGAAAGGGGAACTGTGTTACCCCAAATGTGCTATCCGCGAGCAAAGCCGTGGGCAAAAGCTAGTGTATAATATATTAAAGACTATAATAACCAAAAGTTTAGCAGTAAAACAGTAGGTATAAGTGGTAGTATAGCAATTACGTGCGAAAGTAAAGATTGTATTGGATTTGGCGACACCTGCGTCGGGAGCGCACCTGTGCAAGGGTGGCGGGGTCCCGCACTACCCACTGCGCCCACCCCCTGGGGGCATACTACGAGTTCTCGAAGAGAAATGTCGAAGTATTGAAAAACTCATTATAGGAAGAAATTTTTACACGGCTATTACTTTTGGAAATCAAGTTCAATATCTTAAATAATATTCTTATGACTAAACTCATTACAATGACTACAATGTGTAAAAATTAATGTATTTGAGATTGACCAACAGGCAAAATTTTCACTATTCAAAAATAAATTCTTCTCTAAATAACTTCCCCCGCCCTGTGCGGAGCGGGGGTGAGAGTCAGGCTTTTATTGACTAAAACCCACCCATGTTCCTTCTTTTGCCCTTTATGTACCAGGGCCAAGGTATCTCTTTCGAACAACCCGTAACCCAGGCGATGGCCCTGGCAGGCCCCTCTGCTTTACTGACATCTCTTTGAGGCACACTTGCAGGCTGTTATTAATGCTGCAATTTATAATCGCAGACTAGAGACGGTGCTACAATTATCATCTATAGGCATCACTAAACTAACCTATGGGAGCTCTGACTTGACGCAGAGGCTGTGCGATTGAATACTGCGTTTCGTATCGCGGGTTCGATCCAGACTGAACGTTCGATTCGGAACGGAACAAATATTTGTATGGCCTACAGGTTGTTGGGGTCTGGCTTTTTTTGTATGTGAATTTAAAAAGAACAGGTTTTGCTTGTCGCCTTTAATTCAACTTCTCTCTTCTACGTGACTATAGCATCTAAGTAAGTTACCTTAATTTTTTGTTAACACACTACTTTTAACCGCAACGTTGTGTAAGCATCTAGATCCTGCCTATCCAATTAGAAAAAAAACCGACCAAGAGCGGGTCAGAGGGTTCCGTACAAACTTGCGACATAAACTGCCATGTCTTTTGACTGCGTAAACTTCGAAGGTTGATATTTTCACAGCTCTAAGGGACCACAAACTTGAGTACCTATATGGTTTTAATTTCAACTTGATACCTCTACGCGATCTCGAGATAAAGGGTCTTGAGAGACAGACAGATAGAAAGACAACCAAAGTGATCCGATAAGGGTTCTGTTTTTGTCTTTTTTAGGTAAGGAAACCTAAAAAGTCTGAATTAAAAATGTAAAAATAATTTTAAAAATCTTCGTCCTCATATCATGAAAACTCACTTACGTTTTCATTCAATCAAGTAGAACAAAGGTAGGGCCCAACACACAGGTGCGTGGCGTTGAAAAATATCATATTCCTCTCCCCCCTACAACTGTTGAGCGCACCAGCGACTTACAACCGTGATTTACACAAGTATTTATTAAATTATTGATTGCCAACACTTTACCAAAATACAACCATATTTTTTATATCCCTGTGCCACATCTGGGAAGGCTGGAAATCGATTCCAGAATGGAATTATAGTTGGAATATTGGATTAGGTTTGAAACTTTGTGTGGTCAGTTAGGTTTTTGAACCGTACGCAAAATACGCGTCTTGGACGTGAAGTTGCGGACACCAGCCCGTTATACGATAAGATAGGTTTTTGAACTGTGTTTGATATCTAGGGTTTTCGATGTCCCATTTATTTGCTTTACAATTTGTCATTTTTTTTTGACGGGCCTGTTGGTCTAGTTGTTAGTGGCCCTGACTGCTGAGCCGGAGGTCGTGGGTTCGATTCCCACCCAGGACAAACTTTGTGTGATGAGCATGATTGTTTGTTCTGTGTCTGGGTGTGATTTATCTATAATATGTATGTATTTATAAATTATATAAGTATGTATATCAGTTGTCTGGTTACCATAACACAAGCTCTGCTTAGCTTGGGATCAGATAGCCGTGTGTGAGTTGTCCCAAGATATTTATTTATTTATTATTATATTTATTTATAGAATGTCATAGACAGTTATTTAAAGGCAAATATAGAGAAGCTATGGCATCTAGAAACACATCAAAGGTGACTTTGTAATTTTAAATGTGGACAACGTTTATAAAAACACACTAGTTATTTCTCCTGTATCGCGGGTGCGTTTACAAACATTTAAAGTCACACACACAAACAGTCAGACCCGCAACAACCTGTAGGTCAACAAGTACTTGTTCCGCGCGAGGACCGAACCCGTGACACACATCGCAGCAGTCAAATAGCTGCCGTTATAAAAGTCTGAAATTTCTTGCATTTTTTATTCTCCCTGTTGACCCTGATAAGTTGTGATTTTATCAGAAAAACGATGATGGAAGAGTTAAACATGTATTGGACTGACGTAAGCTATCGAAAAGCAATTCTGTTGACAGTCGTTGCAAATACATCACCTTTTTTTCTGTCCCTGCTTCTGTTATTTTAAGGATGTGTAGATAAATTCATATGATTTAACATCTTTATTTGCATTCCATAATGTGTAAAGATCTTACAATGGACTTAAAGCTAAGATACAATTATGGACCATGTAGGTCGACTAAGTAGCTGTGTCTTTTTTCGATTCCAAAATACATCACTATAACCCTTAAGACCAGCCCGCTGTTTCTAGGCCTTACTCATATTAATTACATTTTAATGTATGACAAATCCATAGATATCTTTACAAGTACTGAGCTGAGATTCCTGAACACTGCTTCCCGTTAACTGGAGTCCATTCCTACTCCCAGTTCTATCTCATAAAAATATTGTTTTTTTTCTTATTTCCTTTTCTTTGACTTATATTTTTTTTTCTAATTCTAATTGTGACTATATTAAATTTTTATGTTTTATGTAAAACTCGATAACTTGTATGTGTGGTGTTTATTGTTAGTATAAGTTGATTATAAATAAATATAATCTTTTAATAGTGAGAGGCACGAACCCTTACAAGAAAAATCAAGATAAACCCATGAGTCACTCAATGCAATTCTACATAGACCGACCAGAAATAAACCATGCAATACAAAATACTAATATTTATACATTTTAAAATAAACTTGTATGAGTTTATTGAATGTTTTGTCTGTTTCTATGTTTCAGTCTAGAATTACAGGTAAGAATGTAGACTGCAATCAAGGCGGCTGTACGCTCCAGACACGTCTGTTTTGTGATAAATATTTATTATTAACCAGTTGAAAGGTCGGTTTGTATGTTTAATGTAGTTTTCGAGTGAGTGAAAGATGAAGTCCTGGTTACAGTACTCGCCTTTTTTCTAGTAATTTGGTTACTTTGCATATGATATGCGAATATCAGCTCTGTGCCATAGCTGCAGCACCATGCTGAGATAGGGGCCTTTTGGCCTAGTACTGGACCAAGTAAGTAAGTTGATTATATCGGTTACGGTTGGCGCAGTGGCTGAGCTGTCAACTGCTGCGTGTCGCGGGTCCTATTCCCGCACGGCACAAATATTTGTATAACCTGCAGATAGTTGTTCCGGGTCTGGCTGTTTGTGTATGTGAGTTAAAATGTTTGTAAACGCACCCACGATACAGGAGACATTCCTAGTGTGGAGCACCTTTTAAAAAAAATCTTAATTTGTATGGTTCAAAAGGGAAAAAACAACCCTTATAGGATTACTTTGTTATTCATCTGTCTGTCTATCAGTTAAAGCCAAATAGGTAAAAGAAAGAAAGAAAAAACATTTATTAGTCGCAAATTACGACGAGCAACAAAATAACAAAAAAAATTAAATAAACATTCAACATGCAAAGTATCACAAACATTTACAAATACATGTATGGGACAAAATAAAAATAGCTTGCACGTCGTGACTGCGACAGGTAGGTCACCACTCAGCATGATGCTGTGCCATGGGACACAGCACAGCGCTGGTTTTCAGTGGTCAACCCGTGAGTAA
Source organism: Ochropleura plecta (assembly GCA_905475445.1). Classification (NCBI taxonomy): domain Eukaryota; kingdom Metazoa; phylum Arthropoda; class Insecta; order Lepidoptera; family Noctuidae; genus Ochropleura; species Ochropleura plecta. The sequence continues at coordinate 19,518,520 of FR997738.1, read as the reverse complement.
AACGTACTAAAGTCTGTGGTCACATTGTGTATCTAAGTGTACGCAGTCAAAAGTAATGGTCGTTTATGTCGGAAGTTTGTACGGAACCCTTAAGTGCGCGAGTCTGACTCGCTCTTGAATTCACTCTCCCCCGCTCTGGGCGGAGCGATGGGAGAGTGTCAGTCTTCTTTTACTGACTAAAGCTCATCCATGTTCCTTCTTTTGCCCTTACCTCCTGCAACCCCGAAAGGCGGTGGCCCTGGCAGGTTCCTAAGCTTTGCTGACATTGGATGTTGGCCTGAAAAAACATGAAACATTTCCACTTCTCTCTGCTCATCACCGCTTCGGTGGATTCTCCGCAGGCATTGTCGTGTTTCATATCGTTTAAGCCTGTCGAATGTAGCATTAGTAATGTGCAACAATATCCCGCGTGATATGATAAAGGCACGGGACCCGAGTCTGCACCTCCGCACCGTGTCGACAGCCCGTGTGCTGTGGGCGGACGTCATTGGCACTGAGCTTTCAGCGACAGGTGATGTCATAATGAGAGAGGAAACAATGTTTACGAGTAGAACTTATTAGATACATTCCTATTGTTTTTTTTTTGTGATCTCTTTAATCATTTTTTTTTGCAATAGTTGTCAAATCACATATTTATATCACCCTTGTTCTGAATAGTTACAGTACTGATAGCAACATCTGTGTGACTCGTCTCATAGTTATTATTTTGTTATTGCATTTTTTTTATTCTTGTTTAGATTCTTTTCTACCAATTCGCTGTGAATAAGTGGACATGGTTGGCCTTGTAGATTCTTAGACCCTTGTTAACTTTGGTTATTTATTATTTTATTTTCTGTAAAGTAAGCATTGACTTATTGTCGGGCCTACGCTGTCCTCTCATACTTTAGAACTAACGCTGTAACAACAACATTGTAAAACCAAATGATTTTAAAAGAGTAACCATTGAGTTTCTTGCCGGTTCTTCTCCATAGGAAACGACCAAGCCGAATCGTGCATCTTTTCTCGACGTTTTATAAGTGCCCATGTAGGCCTATGTGAAATAAAAATATTTTGATTTTGAAAATATTTGTATGGTTCTGTACCTGAAATGAAAAAAAAAAGGAAACCTTTTTATATGTTAATTGTACAGTAACGAAAATACTACCGAAAATCTTTAACTAAATAAAGATGATCGAATGGAAAGTTTTAGCAATATTGGTACTGTCTGTAAAATGTACAATTTATTAAAAGTAAAATAATTGATTTGATTTATGGGTTATGCTCTATTATTTTATTTTAATCTCTCTCTCTCCTCTCTCTCTTTCCCATTCTGGCCCGGAATTGACCAAAATAGACACTAGCCTCCGGTGGCCGGAAATCACTTCACGACGTCCCTTGCCGTGAGCGTCTCCCGCGGCGGCTAGGTCTTGAGGTGGAGGCTGTCCTCTCCCTCACGTATGGCGCGTCCATTGTTCCGCGCACAGAGGTGTCAGCCACTAGAAGGGGCCACTAAGGGCCAATGCCTGCCGGGGCTGCGGGTTGTTAGAAAGAGATAGGTACCGCGCCCCCGGAACGCAAAGGGCACACGAAGGAACATAGGTGGTTTTTAGTCAGTAAAAGTCTGACACTCCCTCCCGTCCCGCCCAGGGCGGGGGGGGTCATTTGATGATTTCCAACCTCAAAAAAAAAAAAAAGGCGATCGTTACAGTGGTGACACCCAGGCGTTTCTACCTTCCCAATCACACACAGGAACCTCCCGAAATATCCGTGTTCGGTTAATCTTACCCCTGCGCTCATGTCAGTTTACTATACCTACCTCACTTTCTATGATTAGAATGCTATTTCCCGAGAATTCAGTGCATATTGGATGTACTTAATTCTCAGGTGCAGTGAATTCAATGTAGTTGCATCGATATAAAACTAAAATAGATAAATAATAACAAGGATCATAACGAGAGGTTAACCTCTTAGGTTAGGTTACTTATATCCACTTTGCTCAGACAGTACAGAAATTAAAAAAAGTACATATCCTAGAAACTACTTGAAGTAAGCAACATCCTAGCCTACATTTGGTTGATGTACAACAATCTTAAGCTTGTCCCCAAGCTCCATACAAAATTGCTCAATCTCCTTTGTACAGAACCTTCGGTGCGCGAGTCTGACTCGATCCTGGCCGGTTTTTTTACTTTTCAAGGAACCCTAATAGTATAGCAAACTGATTTCAAAATGGCTTCGACAGGCTGTTAACAACCTAACCGCAACCTTATTGCAACGGCGATAAAGGTCACTGTGAACTTGCTAGAGAAAAAAAAACAAATGCAAAATCAGAGAGGGTTTTATAATTATTAAAAAAATGATGTGCCTGCATGTCTAATTATACTTACTTATTACAAAATTTTATGTAAATTGGCAACCATTCGTGATTGTTTTACGGTCTGTGATCATATTATGCAAATACAAAAACAACTGTTATTAGAAAAGATGCACTATAAAGCGCCATAATAGTGTTCGCAATTTAGTTAGTTCCTGTTGTTCCTGTGCACCAAAGATCGATACCAAATGTGCACTACCGTTCTTTTCCCCGATATTCACAAGTAGTTTTAATATGTATGCACTCTCCATAAGATTGAAAACCGATTGTTTACCAAACATTAAGAGAACCCAAGTAAACAAGAATCAAATCGAATCAACCACCAAACGCGAGAACTCAGAAGCACTATTAAGGCCACATAAAACTAGATTGATGGTAACACAAACTGTTATTACAGGCTGTCCAGTATAATGGCTGCATAACGCAGGCGGCGCCGCGGTCCGCCGCTAGTGCGAGAGTAGATACAGAACAGAGACTTCACTGCATACAAGAGCGCTACGACGGTCAGACAGGTGTGTTGCTGGGGAGTTTTTCCCGCTGGTTCTTCTATCTAGCAAAAATATTTAAAAACTTGGTTTTGCGCGCGGCTTCGCTCGCGTTAAATTCGGGGTAACACAGTTCCCCTTTCCTGATTTGCAGGTAACTGCTACCTGTAGTTTTTGCCCTTGCGCCTAATTTATTGTAATAGCAATGCTATGTTTTCCCTTTTCTTCCCTCTTTCTCCCTCATATACCTCATACCCTTTTTTAAAAAATAGCCTGTGTCCGTCTCCAGGGTCCCAACTATCTCTGTACCAAAATTCATCTTAATCGGTTAAGCCATTATGGCGTGAAGACGTAACACACAAACAAACTCACTTTCGCTTTTATAATATTAGTAACGATTCCTTTTAAGGGACTGTCTCGTGTGCGTGCGTTTATAGACCCCCAAATTATCTAAATTACTCTATTTTTGAATCAGTAATGGAAGATGCTTTAGCAAAACTTGTGACTGGTAATAAACCAATAATTATCTGTGGTGACTTTAATGTCAATATCTTAGAGGAAAATGCAAATAGCAGTAGATTTTTAAGTCTCTTTAAATCGTTTAATTTGTCAAATGTGTTTTCAGAACCAACCCGAATTACCACAAACACCACTACGTGTATTGATAATGTGTTTTGTTGCTGCGACTATTTAGATAAATTCATTGTTAATTACCTTCCTTCAGATCATAGCGGCCAGTACGTTACTTTTGCGTCCAACATAAAAATTCAAAAAATTCAAATACAGACTAGACAAATGGCAGCCAGCAACTTAGATAGATTTAATAATAATTTAATTAGCAAGTTAAGTTTTCCGGGTCATATAAACAATGTAAATAAATGGTATGATGAATTCTTTTCAGTAGTGCACACAGAGTTCAATAATACATTAAAAATAAAAACAAAAACTATTTGCCAAAAGTTTATTTTCAGTGATTGGGCTACACAAGGTATTAGGAAAAGTAGGGAACGATTGTTTGAGCTGTATGGCCTTAAGCCTTACATCAACACAAAAACTTTTAATGAATATGTTGCCACTTATTCGAAAATTTTTAAAAACTCTTGTAAAGTTGCCAAATCCTTATTCATTAGCAACAAAATTAAATCAGCCGATGATAAAATAAAAACGGTTTGGAAAATAATCAACAATGAAACAAATAGAAATAAAAAAACAAGAAATGATTTTACATTAGAAACCTCACGTGGCCTCGTGAGCAATAATAATGACATTGCTCAGGAATTTGTAAATTTCTTTGCCAATATCCCACATAAGACTACAGAGACCTTAAATTCCTCGCCCTTGCTATCTAAGGATTTATTAAAGGCGAACGTTCCAGCCTGCCCGATTCAATTTGAATTTAAGCATATAAACCCCTTATCAGTCATTAAAGCTTTTAAGCAAATCAAGGTCAAATTAACCGAAGATCTCTGGGGTATGTCCATCAAAGCTTGTACCGCCATTATTGAGACTATAGCACCGTATTTAGCCTTAATATTTAATTTGTGCGTGGATCAAGGGGTTTTCCCGGATCTAATGAAATACAGCAAGGTAATACCGCTTTTTAAATCCGGGGACAGTAAAGACACTAACAACTATAGGCCCGTATCCGTTTTGCCAGTTCTCAGCAAGGTGTTTGAAAAGATAATGCTAAATCAATTGCTCAACCATTTTAACACCAATAAAATCTTACATGAAAAGCAGTATGGTTTCACCAAAGGACGTTGTACGACTGACGCCGGTGTCACCTTAATGAAACACATATTTACTGCGTGGGAAGAGGCACAAGATGCAATAGGAATCTTCTGTGACCTTACGAAGGCATTTGATTGCGTTAATCATGAAACCCTGCTTTTAAAACTTGAGCATTACGGTTTAGATAAACTTGCGCTCAGTTTAGTAAAATCGTATTTAAATGATAGACAGCAACAAGTTCAAATTAATGGCGTTAATTCAATGGGTTTAAAAGTTAAAATGGGTGTACCACAAGGTTCTATATTGGGCCCTTTCCTCTTTTTAGTATATATTAATGATCTACCCCATTTATTTGAAAATCAACCCCAAATGGTGTTGTTCGCTGATGACACTTCTTTAATATTTAAGGTAAATAGACGTACCACGAATCTTGACGACCTAAATAACGCCCTATTGCAGGTCCATAATTGGTTTACTGCTAATAACTTAGTATTGAATGGAAAAAAAACGAAATGCATAAGATTCGCTCTACCAAACGTCAAAAGTAGTGATTGTGACATAGTATTAAATCAAGAGAAACTAGAATTCGTCAATAAAACTGTTTTCTTAGGTATCACACTCGACTCGAGGCTACAATGGGGTCCTCATTTAACATCTCTTGCAGGACGGTTGAGTTCAGCAGCATATGCTGTAAGAAAAATCCGTCAATTTACTGATGTAGATACCGCGCGACTAGTCTATTTTAGTTATTTTCATAGTATAATGTCATACGGTATTTTACTTTGGGGACGGGCTGCAGACATTGAGTCTATATTTATTCTGCAGAAAAGAGCCATCAGAGCCATGTATAATCTACGTAGGCGCGATTCTCTAAGAGAACTGTTTAAAAAAATTAACATCATGACAGTACCTTGTCAATACATCTATGAAAACATCATGTACGTTAGGAAAAATCTGCATCTATTTAGTAAGAGAAGTGACAGACATCACTATAATACTAGAAATAGGGACCAACTGGTTCAGCCAGGTTTCAGGCTAGCTAAGGTAGGCTCCTCTTTTATGGGGTACTGTTTAAAATGTTACAATAAAATACCTCCACACATCCTACAACTGAATGAATCGAAGTTTAAATCTTGTATTAAACGCACACTATGTAGGCAAGCATACTATAAGTTGGGGGATTACATTAATGATATAAATGCTTGGCTCAATGCCGGTCCTGCTCCACAACCATAGGGGCAAATTAATGAATCAGCGTCTGAAGTTATTGTGGCAGCTGAAGAAGATTGTAAGACTATCTTTGCATTGTATAGACTCAATTTCCTAATATTGTATAATTGTAATGCCCATGTGTGAGTACTATGTAATTTTATTGACTCGACGGTTGCCCTGGTGGTTGAGAGATTGTCATGCTCACTTAAATGTCTCGCTGATGGTGGCGGGTGTGTCGGGTCATTTAGCTCCCTTCAAAATGGTCGAGCTGAATGGGGCTGATCCATACGTCATGTTCGTGAACGGGCGCTGTCAGTTGGGACTGGTCATCTCTTAGCTACCACGGTTTGTTTTAATTCATCTATTAAACTCTTGCTAATTATTGCTTTTACTCTGGACGCTCTAAATGTGCTCGTTTTTCTACATCGTTCTCACATTATGTATAATCTCAACATGAATGATGTATCCATGATTTTATAAATATTATGATTTAAAAGAGTGTCCATGGAGTTTCTTGCCCATTCTTCTCCATAGAGATCTACGCTTTGGAATGGGCAACTACAGTACTTTCATAAGTTATTATGTCTTGTGACTGGGACTGTAGCAGCATCATTTTTTTGTTCTTGTTTTTATGACATTCAAAAGTGCCTGTAATGGTCTAATTGAAATAAATGCTTTGAGTTTGAGTTTGAGTTTTTGAGTTCTCATATAACTTTTGTCTTTTGATTTTGTTCTTCATTTTAAATTCTGATGAGATAAGTCCATGCATAGAATATATTGATAGATATGGATTTCAAACTCAAATCAAAATCGGAAAAGGAGCGCTAACTGTTAAAATGAACTTAGCACGTGATTTTAATCCCGGTAGAAATTATGATGACTACGCGTTAGTATTCCACGCGCGTCTCAAAGAGATATCAGCAAAACAGAGGGGCCTACCAGTGCCACCACCGCCGGCGGAAAGGAACATGGGCGAGTTTTAGTCAGTACAAGTCTGCGACTTTATTTGATTATATCCCATCCGCAAAAAAAGGGTAGAAATTAATCATAGGTTATTAAAAATCGGATAAAATTTTTGTGTTCACCAAAAATACTGATCGTGCACCAAATATTCTTTCCTGAATGTTAAAAATATGCGTAGGTTAGGTTAGGTTAAAACAGTGACCCCCTACGCACGAGCCGAGCGAGCGGAGCGAGCGGTGCCGCGGTAGCGGCCGGCGAGTGCCAGTAACGACTTGCATTAATAGAAAATGGATAAAGATATAACACTTTTTTATTGTAGTGCGCTGATGCTCGTTATGACATATTTTAATTAACATATTTTGGTGCACATTCAGTATATTTGGTGGAACACAGGTAAAATTAGGTAAATGAAATGGGAATAAATTGAAGTACTTTTAAATACCATCCTTAAAAATCTTACATGTTTGCACTATCTAAACAAGACCCTCAAAAAACGATTAGTACGAAGTCTATACTAAGCTCAGTCTCTGTACCATTCAACCGTCCGTGCGCGCAGGAATAGCGCGCGCTCCCCCGTGCCATATGCGTGTTGTATGGCGCACGTGCGCGTGTTTACAGCAGCGCGTCTCGACCAGATGGGAGTCACGAGCCTAGACAGATTTGAGGAGGCAATTTATTTGCTGAAACTCCAACCAGTCTTATCAAAGGGTAGGTGTCGTGTTACTTAGTACCCGGGTTGTAAGGAGAATTAATGACTACAGACTGCCTTCCATTTTTCCAATATAAGTACTATTGGAAAGAAGTCCCTTATCGCGCTTTGCGTAAGGAGGCTAGACGGAAAAAAATAAAACCAAAAGTTGTAACGACACTTTTTGCTATAGTTGTAAGCCGTGCGGCGTGCGCTTATTTCTCTGTCTCTCTTTCTCTCTCTCTCTCATAGAAAGTAAGCCAGTTATTTTCGTTTCGTCTTTCTATTTTGCATTGAACAGTGTGGTGTCGCGACGATTATTTTTGTTGAGTGTATACAGGCTTTTTGTACATTATAAATAATAACTTCGTTCCATCCGGGTGTCCCTTGTTTTCATCTTTATCTTACGGTTAGTGCCTAGTCTGGTGTCAGAGTTCTTATGCCGCCCGTGAGCCTTTGAGTTGGCTTAACAAGCCGTTCAGAAATATATCTCTGTTCCTTTGATTAGCACGTTAGTTGCATTACCAGATCTATCAGATCTTTTGCAGGACTTTTGTATTGTGCGTTGAATATAATCGTGTTGTTATACCGCGGCCCCGGAACGTAAAGTCTGACATGCCCCCCCGCTCCGCCCAGAGCGGGGGAAGTCATTGGATGATATCCCACCCGAAAAAAAAAAGGGTAGGTTAGTTTCGAGATCTTTTAGGCCTCCAAAGCACCAGCTGAATGATCTTTAAAAATAATGGCGCAGGGAACGTGCTAATCTTAGCGTTGCGCATTTTTCCATGCTCCTATAGTTTTCTGAACCAGAGCGTGCTGTCGAACGCATCGCTGATGCTGCCGCGTGCGATATCACCCCTGTTCTGTTTCTCGCTTTTGCATATGACGGTTCTAAATGACGGAAGAGGATGGGAGAATGCATGAATTATTCCTTACTGGTAGAGAAGGCGCATCCTTTGATACTGTAAGAGGTTTTACTCGTATACCTTAACCAATGCTGTCTGATTGACCGTAACGTTCCAATACTCAGGTCGTTTTTAATTAGGAACTTAGAAAAAAACATTAGAATAGGAATGAAATAAAAAGTTTGACGTGTAACTTAAAATATAATATAAAAATATAATCTTAAAAGGATATTATGAGCATTTTATTAAAGTAATTCTCATCAAGTCCTTACAATACTGTGCCTTAAAAACAAACCAGGATGATCTTTTAAAACGTTCCTACGTACAGTGTCTGATGAAAAACCCTATAACAATTGTTCCAGTAACAGTAAGTACTGTCGACCACCAGGCTTTTTTTGCGGATGGTAAAACATCAAAAAAAAATCCCCGCTCTAGGCGGAGCGGGGCGGAGTGTCACACTTGTACTGACTAAAGCCCACCCATGTTCCTTCGTTTGCCCTTTATGTTCCGGGCCGAGGAAACTCTTTCGAACGACCCGCAACCCTGGCAGGGCGCTCTAGGCCTAAAAGATAATCCTGGAATGTCATAATGATTTAATAATCCTTACTAATATTATAAAAGCGAAAGTGAGTTTGTTTGTTTGTTTATTTGTTTGTTTGTTACCTCTTCACGCTTTAATGGCTAAACCGATTTTGATGAATTTTGGTACAGAGATAGTTGGGAACCAGGAGACGGACATAGGCTATATATATATAATTTTTATTAAAAAAAAGTGGGATATGAGGGAGAACGAGGGAAGAAAAGGGAAAACTTAGCGTTTCTATTACAAATCAATCAGGCGCAAGAGCAAAAACTACAGGTCTGCTTGGTGTGTTATACCGAATTTAACGCGAGCGAAGCCGCGGGCGAAAGCTAGTTGATTTATATTTAAGTGGTAGGTGTAGAGGCAGGTATAAGGTGCTAATTGAATTTTCGTCTGCAAAGCGATGGAAGTGAACTCGTTACTGAGATACGAGTGCGAAGGTTACGTCATGAACATCTGTGAGCGACGCTGAGCTACGAATCTAAATTTACGGTGCGAATAGAGAGCGCACCTTCTAACACATGGTAAACTAACTGTCCTCCACGGATTTACTCGCGCCTTTGGTTACTGCCGAACTCTTGTGGGTAGTAGTGTGATGTTATATAGCCTATGTTACTAATTGATAATAAAGCTTTATATTGACGAAAGAATTTTTGAAATCGGTCCTGTAGTTTTTGAGATTATTCGGTACACACAAAAATACAAATCAAAGACAAGTATTTTACCCAAAGGTTGAGAATGACTTATGTGGTCAGCACATAATGTAGGTACCAATATTTTACCTACATGGAGTTAAAATAAATAAAAAGTCACCTATGTTAGCTTACTTAAAATTCATGTTCGAGTTTCTATTAAATTCTGTGCATTTTTAAAATACTTTTGCCAAATTTATTAAAAATAAGTAGTGAATTGTTTCTAAACCTGTTGAATTACGGAAGTTTGTATTTAACTATAACATTCATTATTGCTCAGTGTTCTATAAGTTGTGTTGATTTTACTTGTATTTTTAAAAAACTATCTTATATTTCATTTTAATATTATTGTTAATGCTACTTAAATTCGTGGCTCAATTTTGAGTTCCGGTAAGGTAATGGCGGTAAAATGACGTTGTTGATCAGATGAGTGGGTACTTCCAATAACTTGCTGATGCCTATAAATAAGCCCCACAAGTTATTCAAGGGGAGTCATCTCTGAGCTACGAAGTGAGCTAGTTATTATTGTTGTGTATAACTGTGTATTGTTAATAAAATTATGTTGAAGTGAAACAGTATTTGAATTAGTTATGAACAATTTTTATAAATCAGAAGTGGGATTACACCAAGGATTCAGGTTCGCATACTGCTACCACCCTGGTGTCAGCATACGCCTACAATAAGGTATGTTATTAAGATATTTAATTATTGAATAAAGTGATGTGTAAATTATTTTTCGCTGAAGCCATAACAGAAAAAAATATCCGTAATACTGCGGGTAGATTAATTATTAATTGGAATTGTGCATATAACTGGTGTTTAACACCTCTTTTTGCGTCGGGTGTTAAAAAGACCAAGTCTCTTGCCTTCCCGGAAAATACTATTTACTATATGTATTGGACTGAACTTGGGAACATTCTGGTGTGTGAATGTCAAAGTTCCAGTTTTATTTCATTATTAAAAATTAAGAATCGTATTTTTTATTTCTCCTTAAAATACCCTATAGCTTGGCTACTATTGTGATCGTGTAAAACGCCAAGTGGTAGTTACTTTTTGCTTAAATAGGCTGAAACGACCAATTAACCGGGGTTTATTCCTCTATGTCGTTGGGATTTTTGTCTTTTGTACACACAACCTCATTTATCCAATTATTTGGTTAACATTTGAATAGCGTGTTTGGTCCATAGGATACTATTTATACGAAATAGATACTCGTTGTTTTAAAATAAATTTCAGGTTATTGGACATTGTACTGATCCAAGAAGAGACACAAGTCCAGTAGAAGTCATCACAGCGTCATGCTGAGAGGTTCTTCAAGGCGCAGTCGATCCCCGACACGTGCCAGAGCCCCAAGACCAACTTGTCGCCCGTCAGCAGCACCCCGCAGGGATACCCTTTGCTTGTGGAGTTGCAGGCAAGAAAATAAAAACAGTGGGTAAGACTAAAATTTAATTAATGATTGACAATGCTAAAATTTCTGTTGATGCAATCGTAATACCTGAAACTTATTTAAATCAAAATCAAATCAAACTAAAATCATTTATCTGCGTAAATAAGGTACCGAAGGTTGAAAAGTAGACCAAATTGATCTCTTATTCTGCCTCTAATTTCGGCGTGCAAATTAACAACAGGATATGTTGCCTTAAATGAACCAATTATAATCATGCTGTCATCATACAGTCAACCCCATTAAAATTTAACATGTCAATACATTAATAATGAAATAAAATATAAAATAATAATCATAAATGCCAATGTAACAATGAAAAATTAATAATAATAGATAATCACTAATGCCAATGTAACAATGAAAAAAAAAATGAATGAGCAGTACTATGAATTGCTTATTGGTCATACGGTTACGGAACGACCCCAAATGTGGGTATTTAAATCTGATATAAATTTCGTGATTAAGGCGCCTTCCCGACCATAACGCCGCGCAAGCCGTTTCAAAGCAAATTTCTATTTAAAACTAAAAAAAAAAAAATACATTAAATTGACCAGAAATGAGAAATAATGATCAATAACAGGCATCTCCTCGTAAAATAAACATTGTTTAATTTTGCTACTGACACTAATGGATACACAATTTTATAATGAACATTTTGGTACAAATATTTATATAGATTTTATTCCAAAAAAAGAAACATTACTCACTACTGTTACTCCGGCGCGCCAAAGAGGAAACGAATGCTCAAGGTTATTTGGTTAGGGTACGTCCTTAATGATAAACGGGAACAAAATGACAAAGCGACTAGTTTTAAAAATCTTACGAATTTGTCAAGGCTTAAGGTTGTATTTCTGTTGTCAGTAAAAGTATTTACTGATTTCAAATTTAGTGGAATTATTTTCGTTGAAAATAGTCATCGCTTAAACTATAGTGTAGCAATCGGTTGTTATAGTATTCAAAACGGTGGTGGCTAATTAACTATCCTAAACTAAAAATAAAACATCAGAAATAACAATGGCCAAATTTCTATAGGAGCTGGACTTGACTTTTGTTTTTCATGTCCCAAAATAAACTATAGTGAGTTTGGTTTGTTTTTATGTTATACACCATCCTGTTAGTAAATCATATCTAAATAGCCACATTTTTTTTATGGTTACCTCGTCAATGCTTTGAGGTTAGAATCAAATGAAAAGCACAGAATAATCGTTACAAGTGGTAGTTATCAGTCCGTAAGACAATGCCAAGGTCAAATAGACAGAAGGAAATCCAAAATAGCACAGTATGTATATACAACAATTCACAAGTGGAATGATCCCCGGGTGTCAATCAATGGTGCGGGTCGATGTCCACAGATTAAGTAACCTGTCCATGACAAATGATGTTCTGTTATACGTAGTTGAACAAAACGCTTATATTACCATGAAGTTACATATTTATTTTTTTATGACAAGAATCCGTAATAATAATCAGTATATTAGAAGATTTAATGCCTGTAGGTACACTAATTGTATTCAATTGCAGTCAACTATTCAAAAAAATCGTGAATAATTATAGTCTTTTATTAAAAAGCCATTTTAACATTTTTCCGAAACTATTACCTATTCCTTTTAATTTCGAAAATGTTGTGAAAACTAAAATACAGATAACTTTTTTTGTGGCTACTTAAAAAGATAATTCTTGTGTAAGACCTTAAAAAAATAACGGTATTTTTCATATATATGGCGTATTCGGACGCCACCGTTTAATAGTCTGGTACGAAATGACCATCCTGCTTTAAATTATTCAATAATTTGAACCGGTATCGAGATTGAAGAAGAAAAATAACCACTGATTTCTAGGCTCGTACTGGCAATATATAATTCTAACCTTGAAACACAAATACACACAGATGCTAGCAAACATGCTATAGGTAGTGTTTTACTACAAACACAAGTCGATGGAGTTTTCAAACCGGATACACCGGCTTACAGACTTCGTCTGAAGAGTCCCATTCTTCGTCGTATGAGTTAGAGATACTGGTCCTTATTACTGCTCTATTGAAATTCAGATCATATATATTTGACGACACAGTTGGCGCAGTAGCTGATCAAACTAGACATGATGCCCTGAGTTGCACGAGTGTAGTTTGATTCAGGAATATGACTAACGTCGTATATAAATCCGGCAGAGGCATTCACGTTGATGTATTGAGTAAATGTTAAATGATGTTTATTTTGCAAATAGGTTTTTACAAACACTTACACACGTCTAGTTAAAAAAAAAAAAACTAGGTGGAGAAACAGCCGAAACACTGAGAGATCATAGTCGCTTATAAGGTCCGAACAAAAAAAAATCTTGGTCAGTATACAGGGGGACTGGGCAGATCTAGTGTCTGAAATAGTCATTTTAAGAAACCACCACACAAATTGAGTGGACCTGTCTAATCAGTGCCAGGATTTGTCAGTTATCGTATAGCTCAATTCATAACTCAAGGAGGTCAACGCCTCGACGAACAATTCCAAAAAAAAAAGGGACATTGTGTAAGTCTCAAACTGCCAGATAATCGTCAAAAACAAACAGATTAAATAACAAAAATAATCGACATGGTCTTCACATTCAAAATACACAACTAAAGCAAATAAAACATTCACGAAATTAAATTAATGGGATCATAATGAAATCATAATGTGATATTAAATAAATATAAAAAAATATGTATGTAAATAAATAAATGACCATAAAAAAAACAAAGTGAATATTAATGTCACATCATTAAATGTTTAAATGTTCAATGTTAAAAGTAGAAATCCAACTATGGAAAATTCAGGTATAATTCAAGTTATTGTTATTTTCGACATCATGAAGATAACTGATCATTGGCTAACGACCGTACAGCTAGCGGACTCTGTAGAGCAACGCAAAAGAATTTTGTGCTAAATCGTAATAGGGTTTATCGTGAATAACTGAAGATGGATTAAGGTGGTTGGTTCCAAAGGGTTGTAGGTGAAAAAAAAAAAGAACAGGGTTTCTTGCACCCTAAAATAAACACACAATTTTACACCATTCATGTTGGTCATCTTGGTCAATTTGTGAAAATTTGGGTGATTGTAGAATCATTTACTAAATCTATGCCGCCATTTTTTAAGTGCAATGTGCACACAACCAAAGAGGCCGCTATGAGCGAAAGGCCACTTTTTAAGTGCAATGTGCACACAACTATAAAGGCCGCTATGAGCGAAAGGCCACTTTTTAAGTGCAATGTGCACACAACCATAGAGGCCGCTATGAGCGAAAGGCCACTTTTTAAGTGCAATGTGCACACAACCATATAGGCCGCTATGAGCGAAAGGCCACTTTTCAAGTGCAATGTGCACACAACTATAAAGGCCGTTATGAGCGAAAGGCCAATTTTCAAGTGCAATGTGTAAATAAAGCCGCTATGAGCGAAATGCCAATTTTCAAGTGCAATGTGTAAATAAGGCCACTATGAGCGAAAGGCCACTTTGAAGTGCAATGTGTAAACAACTATAAAAGTGCAATGTGTAAACAACGATAGAGGCCGCAATGAGCGAAAGGCCACTTTTCAAGTGCAGTGTGTAAACAACATGGTCATTCTGTAATAATAAGCATGTACTATAAAATACAATGTAATGTGTATGGTATTTTTATTGTTATGTAATGAGAATTGTTCAAGTATAAACAAAAATAGTCAAAGGCAAATATTTATTTGCAGATAAATATGGTTACAAAAGTCGTATAATAGTGGCTGAATATAATTAATGGTAACATAATGACATGCAAATTTAAGATATGTTTTAATTGTTATAATTTGTATTGAAGGATTTTTTTGCAAATTTAAGATATGTTTTTAATTGTCAAAATTTGTATTGAAGGATTTTTTGCAAATTTAAGATGTTATTTTAATTGTTATAATTTGTATTGAAGGAATTCGTGCAAATTTAAGATTTGTTTTAATTGTTATAATTTGTATTGAAGGATTTCTTGCAAATTTAAGATATGTTATTAATTGTTATAATTTGTACTGAAGGAATTTTTGCAAATTTAAGATATGTTTTAATTGTTATAATTTGTATTGAAAGATATTTTGCAAATTTAAAATATGTTTGTAGTTGTTGTAATTTGTATTGAAGGATTTTTTGCAAATTTAAGATGTTATTTTAATTGTTATAATTTGTATAGAAGGAATTCTCAATTAACCACCAACGTAAAGCCGTTCTGAAGCGAACTATTGGAAGCTAAATAGATAAAGCTAATTTGTTTATGAATCTTATTGGTATCTTATATAGGATCGCAGCTTCGCCTATATAACAGCGTTTTTATATTAGAAAAAAATTAGTGTTACTGTATCTAGTATTAATTTCACTAAAAAAAGGCAATAAAACTATCGGTTTATAATTGTCAAAAGAAAACTTTATTATCGTTCTTTATATTGTCATTTTCAATTTTTCGGGAAACACTCCCATCAATGATGATAGGTTTATTAGATGCGTTGGTACTGGAATAATAATAGGGCCTATTAATTTGTTATTTTTGTGAGTATTCACCATAACCGTTAAGTTTGCATTCCTGAGTGAATTTATAACTTTTTGTAATTCGCTTGTGTCAGGTAGAATTAAAAAAAAAATACTAGAATTAATAGAATCAATATCATAATTACTGTGTTAATGTCAAAATTGTTGTTAGTCAAATTAATACAATAGTCATTTGCATAATTGACAATGTCCGTGGGGTTTGATAATAGTGCGGTTTAACTTTTTATCTTCTTAATATTTGACTCCTGAATTTAAACATTATTTGTGTTTAAAATGTTTTTGCGCTTTTTGCATACACTTTCTAAGCCATTTATTATATTTTAAGTATTTCTGTTTACTGTGTTTGTCAGATGAAAAGTAATATTTAAACTGTAAGTTTCTTTTGAATTATTTGATATTTTAATACCTTTGGAAATCCATTACGTATATTTTTTTTCCTGGGATTATTTTGTTCTTCATATCATCATAGATACAATAATAAATATTTTGTAATTATTATTTTAAAATAGTTGCTTTTGCTTAATTATTGCAGTCATTCGCGAGGACGCGAAGTTTATCAGGATGGACGAATTGTTAGCTTACTTAAAATTCATGTTCGAGTTTCTATTAAATTCTGTGCATTTTTAAAATACTTTTGCCAAATTTATTAAAAATAAGTAGTGAATTGTTTCTAAACCTGTTGAATTACGGAAGTTTGTATTTAACTATAACATTCATTATTGCTCAGTGTTCTATAAGTTGTGTTGATTTTACTTGTATTTTTAAAAAACTATCTTATATTTCATTTTAATATTATTGTTAATGCTACTTAAATTCGTGGCTCAATTTTGAGTTCCGGTAAGGTAATGGCGGTAAAATGACGTTGTTGATCAGATGAGTGGGTACTTCCAATAACTTGCTGATGCCTATAAATAAGCCCCACAAGTTATTCAAGGGGAGTCATCTCTGAGCTACGAAGTGAGCTAGTTATTATTGTTGTGTATAACTGTGTATTGTTAATAAAATTATGTTGAAGTGAAACAGTATTTGAATTAGTTATGAACAATTTTTATACCTATTTCTGAATGTAAATTAATTTTCCGTCTTTTTAGTGTTTTTTTTTTGTTCAAAAAAGTTGTTTTTCTTCATTAAAGATCTTGGGGAGCTAATCTTACTATAAGTCATTGCAAGAAAGCAAGTCATATCACTTTTTCATCCATTTTATAAGGTTCAAATTGCAACGACAAAAACATATCTGAAATACAGGTATTCCAAACATTTTCTTGCTCCTTGAGCTACTTAAAGTAGTGTGGTGTTTCCTTCGAGCGGTGCTTGTACGACCAGATGGCTGTGACGTAATGCACAGCTGGACGGATGTGTGGACGGCACGCGCCACTGTGTGCACGGTTCCAACCATGCTGGTATATAGTGGCCCGGAGGGAAAGGTCAGTGGCATTCGTGTAATTGAAAGAGATGAGTGAGCGAAAGAATATTTTGTAAGTAATGGCAGAAATGGTAAGATTGTTATTGATTTTGGATTTGAAAGCGTTACCATGCATTTTTATTACAAGCTAACACTGTGACGACTACGACTTTCAACCGTGAGATCTGAAACCATGAAACTTAGAAGTGGAAAATTAATAATATTTTATTGGTATGGCGAAATCATATGGTTATATATGAAACGTACATATTTATTATAATTACTACATATTGGCATAACTTATAAAAATATTGACATAGTTATTATAATTATTCTTGCAATTTGATTTCGTTTGGAATCAAAATTTAAATTGTCATATAATGTATGTTAATGCTAATTACTAAATGGGTACTGACAGTTTAGATCATTCAAGTTGTAAAATACAAATATTTTTATATATTTCCGAAAAGTAGTGAAAAACTTCTATATCTTAAGAACTTCCTATATTTTTGCAAATAAAATGTGTCATTTAACTATCATTTTACACAAAAAATAACTTTTTTGGCAGATGTAGCACCCAAATACAATATTAGAATTAAAGTTTTATTTCTTACTAGCTTTTGCCCGCGGCTTCGCTCGCGTTAAATTCGGTAGCGCCTTATTGATTTGTAATAGCAACGCTAAGTTTTCCCGTTTCTTCCCTCTTTCTCCCTCACATCCCACTTTGTTCAAAAAAATATTAGCCTATGTCCGTCTCCTGGTTCCCAACTATCTCTGTACCAAAATTCATCAAAATCGGTTTAGCCATTAAAGCGTGAAGAGGTAACAAACAAACAAACAAACAAACAAACAAACTCACTTTCGCTTTTATAATATTAGTAAGGATTTCATAATTGTTGTTGACCTTACTAAGCAAACAGCCATGGTAGCTGTCAACTTTCTATTATTTTCAATCCGTCTATTCAGCAAGAAACAATTGAACGACGACAAACTTGTAAGCACATTTGAATCACAATGTAATTGTCCAGAGCTTATGAAATAAAGAAGGAATCCTTTATAAAAGGATAATGGAATAACACAGCGGATAACAAGATGCAAGCTGGTCCACTGTCCACTTCCGATTACACAGTTAGCGCCTGTGACAAACACATATACTTGAAACGGGATATCCTTACTAATATTATTAAAGCAAAAGTAAGTTTGTTTGTTTGTTACGTCTTCACGCCTAAATGGCCAAACCGATTTTGATGAATTTTGGTAGAGATAGTTGAGACAATGGAGACGGACACAGGCTAATTTAAAAAAAAAGTGAGAAAAGAGAGAGAAAGAGGGAAGAAAAGGGGAGAGAAAAATATTTTTTTCGATCATCACGCGGGTTAAAGTTAGCGTTAGCCCAAACTATGTCACGCGGACGAAATCGCGGGCGGAAGCTAGTTTACCATGTTTGTTATTTTTTTCGAAGTTCCGATATTTCGGCGATGTTGCAAACGCCATGATCACGGATGAACTGAAGTTATAACAGGTGTTTATGAGCAGACAAAACGATCTACCCTCTTCCTTATTCGTTTTTTGCGTTCGTTATCAATGACACTGGCACTCGAAATAAATAACCAACATGGTAAATTTACGGGATATTTACCATGTTTGTTATTTGTTTATTTAAACTGTTAATAATAACGTTAGTGACCATGTCAGTTTTAAGACTCACATATTATCTTTACTATTATTATAAAGCGAAAGTGAGTTTGTTTGTTTGTTACCGTCTTCACGCCTAAATGGCCAAACCGATTTTGATAAATTTTGGTAAACAGATAGTTGTGAACCTGTTATTTAAAAAAAATGTGAGATAACGGGAAGAAAAGGAGAGAGAAAGATATTTTTTTTTTCGATCATCACGCGGGTTAAAGTTAGCGTTAGCCCAAAGTAACTATGCCACACGGACGAACTAACGGGCGGAAACTAGTATTACATACATAATAAGCCGTATAGTTAAGTTAAACCATATAGCTTATATCTTCTCTATATAATCCTGTGTCTAGATTCGTAGTACGCGCTAACATTGGAGCAATTTCCGCGACTCACAGATGCATTTGATGAATAGTTTTACAGACACGGTTTTACATACTAGTATTTCTCTTGATGTTAAAGTAAATTTTCATATAACTTTGGCACCTGTATACGATTGACTCATGAGCATAAATATACGTATTCATATTATAATATGTATTATATATTTGGGTTCTATTATATACATATTATAATATGTATACATAGTACAGCATATATAATAAACGCTTTTGCAAAAAAAACGGGCTCTTTAGATTTTTTTCTCTACTTCAATGAAGAAGAACAAGAAATAGGTTTTATTAATTTGACGATATATTGGCATGTTATTTGAAGCATCCTGGCATGATTCTTTACGTTCTAAATTTAAAATTTGAAATTAATAAAAGAAAAATAATGTTTATTGTGGTTATTCTAAAATTGCTTTACTAATGGCGCGAATTGCTGAAACGATTTTTAACTGATTACGATATTTTAAAACTTTTTGGATATTTTCTGCAAATTAAACAATTTAATCTTTCTTTTTACATTAAATACCACTTTTTGATATGAGTGATAAAGTGATAAGGGCCGGTAAAATTATAGCCCTACTTGAAGAAGGTTGTTCGCAAACTTACGTGTCTCAGCGGCTAAATGTGAGTCGTTCAACTGTCCAGAGGACTTGGCAACGATATCAAGAGACCGGTTCGGTCAAAAGAAGACCCGGTTCGGGAAGAAAACGATGCACAGAACCAAGAGATGACCGCTTTTTGGTGAGCCAGGCGTTGCGGAATCGTAAGGCGTCCAGTGTGGACCTGAAGAAGAGCCTTGAAGAAGAGCCTTGAAGAAGTAAAAGGAGTAGAAGTTAGCTTGTGGACGGTCTGGAGGAGGTTTTTGCCAATATCAGGAGTTACCGCCCAGCTCGGGGCCCTAAATTACTCCGTGAGCACCGTGTTGCTCGACTTCAGTTTGCTCGGAACTGTGCTTCATAGACTCTGGAGGACTGGAATAAAGTATTGTTTTCTGATGAAGCTAGAATCTCTTTGTGTGGAGAGGACCGACGCCGGCGAGTGCTGCGAAGACCACGGGAACGCTATGCGGAAGTGTGTTTCGGAGAAATCACTCCTTAAGGCAGAGGCTCCGTTATGTTTTGGGCAGCAATTAATTTGACGGAGCGTACGGAGTTAGTTTTCATAGAAAATGGAACATTAAATGCACACCAGTACATAATGGAAGTCCTAATTCCATATGCACAACCCACATTGACTGCACTTGGGGAAGATTCCATTTTGGACGACAATGCTCGCCCGCACCGTTCTGGCGACGTGGAAGCGTACATGCAAGAAGTTGGGATCCGTCGTTTAGATTGGCCAGCTCGAAGTCCTGACCTCAATCCAATTGAGCATGTCTGGGATATTCTAAAGAGACGGGTAAGATCAGTGCAACCTGCTCCACAAAACATCAGGGAGCTAAAAAGAGTCATTGCAGAAGAGTGTGAACGAATCCTCAAAACGTTATTAAAAACATCGTGGAAAGCATGCCCAGAAGGACTCAAGCTGTGATTTTGGCAAGAGGAGGTCACACTCGTTATTAGGTTTTTACATTGTAACTTTATTTAATTACAAAAAGTAAAAAAAAAAACTTGTCTTTATTGCCGACCACTTCTTATTGTTTGGGCGTGTACATCGGTTTTAAAGAATCCATCGTTTTTGTTTTCTTTTAATTGCCCGAATTCACTTCACGCGCATTAATTTACACGATTATAAGTATACAGACTACGTCAAAGAAATAAATTTCATTTAATTAACTCAAATCGACCTTAGAACGTAAATTTCCTTAGGTGCCCGTTTTTTTTGCAAAACAGTGTATACATTTTGACGGCACGTTTGGCGCTGTGGCTAAGCCATTGACTGCTGCGCTGCTTGTCACGGGTTCGATCCCCGCACGGGACAAATGTTTGTATGACGTACAGATAGTTGTACCGGGTCTGGCTGTTTGTTTATGTGAGTTTAAATGTTTGTATATACCCACGATACAGGAAAATTCCTAGTGTGAGCCAAAGAATTAAAAATATGCACATCATATTACAATCTCTTTTCCTGACTCTTTTTTGTGGGTCTTAGAAAAAACAAAACTGTCGAAACGTGGGTATGGTGTGTTGGGTTCCTGGGATTACAGACGTGAAGTTTTTAAGCTATTGCATAGCTTCTATCGCGGGCCTTGAGCGCGGGGACCGAATCCAGAAATTCCGTAACGAAAAAAAACCTGACGCCCCCCACTCCGACGGGCACGGAGGAGTGGCTTGAAGGCCGTGCATTGTCTAACGTCGTTTACACAATACGGTCAGTTATTTCAATTCCGATTCTAATGTTCTAATAGCGTGTTTGGTAGAGAATCAGATAGTCAATCGACATTACGCTGGATCAAACCCAAGTTCTTGTTTTTCTTTTTGCGACTTCTTTTCATTGGAAGTACTTTTTAAATATTATATTTAGTTTTTTATTTACTGTCTAAGTTGATAAAAAAATGTTTCTTTTTGCGACTTCTTTTCATTGGAAGTACTTTTTAAATATTTTATTTAGATTGTTTTTAATTATTGCATAAGTTGATAAAAAAATGCTATGCAATAGCTTTACCGCGGCAGTCCCCGAGTGCCACACGTATTTTTTTTATATTATGATTTATCTTGATTGTGACTGAGAGAGTGTTGCCCTTATTCCAGTTACTTTTTACGAAACAAAAGCACTCATTCGTTGTCTAAACAAACAAATGCCTTTACAATCAGACATCTATTTATCTAGTAAATTTACAATTATAGTCGGACACAATACGCGCGGAGGGCAGCTGTCGCCGACATTAATATAAAAAAGATTCAGCGCCGCCAGATGGCAGCACTGCTTTCAATTTGTACGGTAATCCGCCATGTTTGAACTGAAGGGTAGCAGTGTAATGTTAGATACTGTTTTGATAAATACAGAATCGAGTTGTAAATGAACATTTGTGCCTATTGGCCTGGCTCTGTGCTGTATCCTGCTGGATTTGGTAGAGGGAAAACTACGTTTGTCTTTAACCGACTTTAATAAAGGAGGAGGTTTTATGTTCGACCGTTTTTTATAATTTATTTAAACTTCATGTACAATAATGGTACATAGGCGGACTTAATGCCATAATACATTCTCTACCAGTCAACCTTTGGGTAAATACATTGTGATAGGGTACAAAAATTATAAAAGATAAATACACATATACATATGAAATCCTTACTAATATTATAAAAGCGAAAGTGAGTTTGTTTGTTACGTCTTCACGCCTACATGGCTAAACCGCTTTTGATGAATTTTGGTACAGAGATAGTTGGGACCCTGGAGACGAACAAAGACTATTTAAAAAAAAAAGTGAGAAATGAGGGAGAAAGAGGGAAGAAAAGAGAAAACTTAGCTTTGCTATTACAATAAATAAGGCGCAAGGGCTAAAACTACAGGTAGTAGGTACCCGCGAATCAGGAAAGGGGAACTGTGTTACCCCGAATTTAACACGAGCGAAGCCACGGGCAAAATCTAATAAATAAATAAATACATTTAAATAAAAATATGTGTGTTCACCCATTATTCCGCCAACTGTGGACAGATTTTCATAAATTTATTTTTGGTTCCAATTGGGTAGTTGACACCATTAACCAATAATTTAAAAATAAAATTTTTCGGAAAGAACACCTTATTCTAGACCTGAGAACTCCATTCATTTCAAAATAACTTTAAAATTCGATTTTTAGTTGCTTTTAAATCAATAAATAGTTGCATCATTGACTTAGTGACGTCATTGGTTGCGAGTCTCATACAAAATCTATGGGGGAAGCGCGATTTGACAGCTCATAAAAAGTATATCAATTGATTGGTGGTGTCAACTACCCTATTGGTACACTTCCGAGGTGGTCCCATATTGATTTTATTTATATTGCTTTGGTATTTTATGAGTTATCGTCTATAATATATTTTTGTCTGTATGTATGATCTGCTAATTAGTTTAGTAACAATGTATTATAAATACAATTTATTTTTTATTTTTTGTGTAACATGAGTAATTGGTACATAGATGTTTTCTAGCTGCCCCGAATAGACCGGGATCAGAAGTTAAGGTATGGGTATGTGTTAACTCAAGTTGTAAACTAGTCGTGTCCACTGCGCGTTCGTGTTCCACGCTCGCCTCAAAGAAATGTCAGTAAAGTAGAGGGTTGTTCGAAAGATATATCGCGGCCCGGAACACAAAGAGCAAAGAAGAAACATGGGTGGCTTTTAGTTGGTACCAATTTGACACTCCCTTAAGCGCCGCCCAGAGAGCGAGAAGTTATTTAATGATTTCCCATCGGAAAAAAGGTTATAAAACCATTGGTGTTCCAAATTTCATACAACATCGTTCAGTTGTTTTTGCGTAAATCATTATCATCAATTCTGGTCAACAAAATTAAATTCCAAAAAACGAACTGCCTTTTCCATAATAAGCTGATCTAATATTTGATGAACTTCGTTGTACGACCCAAGACCGCTGTTATTTTCATCTAGTTTCATTGCATTTCTGACAGAATGGTTGAGCGATCGTCTGCTGCGCTGCTTGTCGCGGGTTCGATCCTCGCACAGAACAAATATTTTTAGGACCTACAGGTAGTTGTTTCGGGTCTGGCTGTTTGTATTTAAATGTTTGTAAACGCACCCACGATACAGGAGAAGTTCCTTGTGTGAGGCAACGTTTTTATAAAAAAAAAAAACTGGTGGAAAACAGTGTCAATTTGAGCGTTCACGTATTGCAGTGATTGGGAAAAGTGTGTTGAACTAGAAATAAATACACTATTACCAGTTCATCAGCTACTTCGACCATCCAATCCATGGGAACAAAGACACAAAGAAGAAAGGAACGCTGGCTAACCATTTCAATTCTATACACGTCACTGATCAAAAAGCAGCACCCCATCGAGAGAAGTGGAAGGAATAAGGGCTGGCTTTTGGCCCGGAGTTGGACAGCAAGGGCAAATTAAACCAAATAATGAACAAAAATAATGGAAGGATAGTGGCATGATAGTATCGTGATAGAAGCACGATAGTAGCATGGTAGTAGCATAGTTGTAGCATAGTAGTAGCGTGGTAGTAGCACGGTAATCGCATGATGGTAGCCTGATAGTATTAATACTGGAGATAGGTAACGAATGCAAACATTTATTTTATTAAGAGTCATCTGACTAAAAAACAGCAAATCGCGAATTTAACACGGGCGAAGTCGCGGGCTGTAGCTAGTGTTAAATACACATTACGCCCATCGCATCGCTGGCCGAAACCATTTATCCATTAGCTCCCTAACACGCTGCTCTTTAACAGCCCCACAACATAGGATTGAAAAGTGCAAACATATAAATCGCGCGCACCATCTGCTCGCCTCGCTCGCCGCGTGTTGTCCAAACACACGAACGGACAAACAAACACTCATATATGTATGTGTCAGGATCATTTGGGATTTTCACTGCAGTAAAACGTTTGTACGGATTTGGGTGATCTATGCTGAGTTTAAGTGTATTTGGATTTTAGTTAGGGTAAAGTTTTAAACTAGAAAGGTACATACTCATAATATAAAATCACGCCTTTAAATTCCGGAAGGGTAAGCAGAAGTTTACCTATTAGTACAACCACATTTCGCCAGTTCCAGGCTCAGCCCTATTGGGACTGCCAGAACCTCTGCCTACCGGGGTTGCAGGTTGTAGAGATACCGCGGTCAAAAGGAAGAACATGGATGGGTTTTCGTTTGTGAAATTCTAACAGTCCCCCGCTCTGCCGAGAGCGGGGAAAGTTATTTGTTGATTTCTTAATCGAAAAAAAAAAACAGAAAGCTCACCCCTATTGCTTTTTTATTATTGTGTTACTGGCGACCGATAACTACGATTCTGCGTAACCCCTAAAAAACTACAGGCGTAATGTGATGTGATGTAAAAGTTCAAAATACCCACGAAATAACAAAATAATGCTCCGGAAAAAAACAACAAAAATTAAAAGCTTTTTTCTTCTTTAACGATTACAAAATAATAAAAAAGAAAAACGAATACGTGACATGTCTGAAATAAATGTAATCGAAATAAAAATTTAAACTATTGCGTAGCTGTAGGCCTACGCGCGTAGTACTAGCGTAGCCCGTAGCAATTTGCTACGGAATGTTGCAGGCTACATTGCTACGCATGTGCTACGAATCTCGCAATTATAAATATTGAAACATTGTTTTTACAAGTTTCATACATATATATGTATTATGAAACTTGTAAAAACAATGTTTATGATATAAATGTATATGTTGCAATTAGTGTTAACAAAAATCCGCTATTTTTACCGTTGGTGTCTGAAATACTAACATTAATACCACTTTTAGATGAGATTTTAGAGATAGTATTTTATGAGATTATTCATTAATGCTTTAGTAAGAAACACAAACCTGTGTTTTCCCACTTGGATCATATTCTCAACAAAAAATATAGTTTTCTCAAGACCAAAATATTGTTTTTAACAAAATTTTGGTCTTGAGAAAACTATATTTTTCGCAATAGAGAAAAGGAAGAATGATAAAAGGATATGAGTAACAAGTTGGAATAATTATAATTCTCCATTGAAAAGGAAGGATCCTCGAACCAGTTACCGGCTGTGTGTGTGATCTGTGGTAGCAGTTTACTTTGATTACGCGAGATTTTCCCTATCAAGTATGACCTAATTTGCTACAAAATTTACGTTGAAATCAGTTCTGTAATTATACTTAAGCACCTTACAAACACGTTACAACATTGCCTACGATTTAAACATTAAAATGTTCCCTCAGTTTATTTTCCTCCAACTACCCACACACATGTTAGTTCACCGACGGTCATGTAATCGCTAATGTTGCGCCCCTAGCCCTTCCCTTGGTCCTAAGACAACAGCCCCCAGGGCGCCACTTAGGACGGACGCATTAGCATGCCGCATGAGAACCGGCAGCTGGATTGCTGCCAGACCCCTCTGTTATTGGAGATTGAATATACGTGTATGGGTGAGAGAGTTACAAGAGTTGGTGTGGAGTTGGGTTTTAAATTGATTGCAGATATTTTTAATTAGTTATGTATTAAATTAAAGATATGCACCTCGGTTTTGTATTTGACAATAAGCAATGTACAGCCAAATCTCTAGGTCTAGAACTGAGTAAAAAAATATATTTTATTAGAAGACGAAATTAAGTAATTTATAGCTTTTACCACATTCACACTCCAAACGGGTTAAACAAAGGATAAAGGCCTATTCAGACCTAAGCGGTATTCGCTGCCGCTGTGGGTAGAGGTACATACCGCGCGGGTTTCGCTCAGGTATTTAGTATCAAGTACCGCGGCTAGAGCGACCTGAGCGATATTCGCTGCCGCTGTGGGTAGAGGTACATACCACGCGGGTTTCGCTTAGGTATTTAGTATCAAGTACCGCGGAAAGAAAGAAATGACTAACAGTAATTTTACCGCATACCCACTGGGTTTTCTCTGCCGCAGACGGTAGCGAATACCGCTTAGGTCTGAATAGGCCTTAAAAGATTACATGAAACATCATCATTTTTGTCAAATGATAATCCCAGCAGACAGCGGCATATAATAAAATAAATATAGAACATGTGTTTTTTTTGGGGTGGGAAATCATCATATAACTGACGGAGTGTCAGATTTGTACTGACTGAAACCCACCCATGTTCCTTCTATTGTCCTTTACGTTCCGGGGCCGCGGTATCTCTTTCGATCAACCCGCAACCCATGGAGATAATTTAAACAGTATCCACGTTCCGCGGTGAAGTGCAATCCGGAGCTCCCTGGGTATTCAGTCTTCAGCAAAGTTGTAGGTTACCTTACCAAAAAGCTAAAACCACATCTGGCTTTTTTTACGGGTCCGGGACCTCAAAATGAAAAAACAGAACCCTTATAGGATCGCTTTGTGGTCCGTCTGTCTGTCTGTCAAGACCCTTTATCCCGGGAACGCATGGAGGTATCAAGTTAAAATTAAACCACCACCCAAGCCTATAGTCCCTAGAAACTGTAAAAAATTAACCCTCTAAATCTACACAGTCAAAAGATATGGCCGTTTATTTTGCCGTTTTTTTTTAATTAGAAATCATCAAATAACTTCCCTCGCTGTTATTGGAGCGGGGGGAGTGTGTCTAACACTCCCCCCGCTTCTTCTTCTTCTTCTTCTTCATTTGTTCCACAGGAACGGTATCTCTTTCCAGCAACCCGTAATCCCGGCACTAAAACCGACTAAGGTCCATCAATTATTCATTTGGTCTTCATCTACTCTTATGAGAGTGAGGGAATAGAATAATAATAGTTCACCTGTGCCTGTGCACACACGCTGGCCGTCGCTTGGTTGGCGCAGTGGCTGAGCGATTGACTGCTGCGCTGCGTGTCGCGGTTTTGATTCCCGCACGGAACAAATATTTGTATGGCTTACAGGTAGTTGTTTCGGGTCTGGTTGTTTGTGTATGTGAATTTATAGTACACTAGCTTTTACCCGCGGCTTCGCCCGCGTTTATTTAAGAATAATATTTTTAGTTGGATAATAAATGTGAGTAACTGCACAAAAGTATGGTCGAGTTAGATGGGCAGAAAAGAAATACATTATGTATACGGCAAGAGCGGCCACTCAATGGGTGCCAGGAGATGGACGGTGTCGCGCGGCGAGGCTGTGTCGGCACCCGCAAGAGATGGCGTGATGACTCAGCCGTGATACCACAATGCTGGCTGGTTCAGGACAGCATGAGAAAAGAAGTGGGACGTGGCGTGGGCCAGGAAAAAAAAACAACTCCGCTAGTCCTTGACCGCTACAATTATGGATACAAAACAGAGCATTATTTGAGGACACTATTGTACACTATATTCATTGTCCTTCCATCAGGTGCTAATAAATACAAATTTCGGGCACCGGACACTCGCGAACATGCTACATACAGCTGCCCATGGGAAAAGCATGGCTTTTCCAAATGCACGCCTGCTACCTGTAGTGTTTTGAGCTTGAGCTTTATTAATTGTTATAGCAAAGATAAGTTTTACTGGGAACTGCAGTCTTTTGAATTGGAACGGTAAGTCCGTGGGAATTATTGGTATTCGAGGTATGAACACACTTTCTCCTTTTCCCATACCTGTTAAAATAGTAGCGCCTATTATATTTTGCCCTAATTGTGTGATACGAAGCCTCGTCCCGTTACATAATCTAGGTGCATCAATATTTCGCATAAGCATAACTGGTACATTACATACTTAATTTTAATTGAAGTTTATGCGAAGGCACACCTGACAATTCAAGCAAATTTAAAAATTCAGCGGGGTAGGAAGTGCTCTGTCCTGTATCCATTATTGTATCAATTGACAAATACTCCTTTATTACTCCCTGCACCTCTTTTAAAATGTCCTGGTAAATTTGATTGACACTATCATTTTTTGGTGCAAGAATTGCTCTTGCGCATAACCATTGATCACAATTCATATTTTGTTGTAAGTCCGGGTAAACTTTAGCTATGAGGTCCACATCGTTCTCTAGCAAATTACAGAATTCTTCTGTGAGCACAATCATACCTTCGGCATCTGTATCCAAACGTCCATCGCCAATTTTTAAAAGTGTCTACGTCATTATAAAGATGCACCCGCATATTTGTTGTTAGGCTAAATTTTTTAACTTTTGCCCATAAGCTTGAGGACTTGAGACAGGCCTTGATCTCATCTGCAGGTGTGCCTCTCTGAATCACTGGTAGAGTTTGTTGGAAATCACCAGCCAGCAAAACTACCATTCCTCCCATGATATCGGTACTGTCTCGTAAGTCCTGAAGTGATCGATTTAACGCCTCTATAGCTTTTTTATGAGACATCGTGCTTTCATCCCATACTAAAAGTTTACACTGCCGTAGCATCATACCCCGAGAGCTGTTTTTGCTGAAATTTGCAGATGGGTGACTCTTCCTGTGCAAGGTTTAATGGCAATTTTAGAACGGAATGTGCGGTGCGGCAACCATTCAGTAATGTAGCGGCTATACCAGAGGAAGCCACGGCGACAGCTATATTTTGGTCTTTTCTTATGAAAGCCAGTAATAAGTTCAGTAAAAACGTTTTCCCAGTTCCTCCAGGGGCATCGAGAAAGAAGAGAGCGCCATTACCTGAATCCACTTGATGTAACACTTGTTGAAATACATAACTTTGTTCTGGAAGCAATTGGGGAACTAACTCAATTACTTGCTCTTGCAACGCTGTGAAATTATAGTTTAATTCGCGAGCAATTTCATCGCTAAAGTCCCTTCATCTGAACGCCGTCGAGGACTTACCATTCCAAAATCTTGTAACTTCTTCCCAGTCATTGTCATCACCTTGTTTTTAATATTTATCAGAGCTTCATTGTATGTGTTTTCATTTAAAGTTATGTCTACATGGACTTGTTGCAGACGTCGTAAAATATCTTCCGCCATGTATTCTTTGACTTATCCCACAGCGTTTGAGGATTGGAAAGGCCGCATGATGATATCAGGGTTGCGTAAAGTTCTCTTATTTTGTCTGTGGTCAGTGGTTGTCGTTCTCTAACAAATGTAGAGTCTTGCATGCATCTCTAAAAGTTTCACATTCCCGACCGTTGTCATTTTTAAGGTCTTTAAAGCTAGTTGGGCCTCGAACGTGATGCAGCAACATTCGAAGACAAAAGCACTCAAAGTTCGTGACGTGGACGGTGTAGACACGACCCAGGGCGTCCGATGATTTAACTCCTGGCCAATTTGAAACGGGTGTACCTTGCAAGCGGCGTTTCCACTCCTTCTTGGAGGTGTTCCATGTATAGTAACGGGGGACTTCGGAATACAATAACGTTTTTGCGAAGGTATCTGTTTGGCAAAGCTGGAAAAAGGCAGTTAAGGTGGTTTTAGGAGGTGATGAAATTCTTTCCTGAAAATTATTAACGTTAAAAAAAACACGCTGTCCATTTTCTAAGTGTACGGCTAGATGGGTAACAGCCGGATGTCTTTCGTGCAAAAGAAAACCTAGGAGCCGCCATACTGCCTCATTGCTACTAACATATCGCCCTGCTTGATATGTCTGTACTTCATTGAGAGGCTGCGCTGAACCTTCATTACGCAAATTGAATATCGCCTGATCGCTCCCTTTATTAATATATTTGCAAATATATTTAATAGCGCGAACAGAGTTGCAGGCTTCTACATTTATGTGGGCATTAAAAATTTTACATAAAATGGGCGAATATGGCACAACCCAGCTATTTTCAAAAGTTTGGACCATACCACTGCGAGCCTGAATGGTAACACTTCTGCCACCATCCTCAGGTGCTCTCCGTCTGTACAAAGGGTAACCCTTATCGTTGTGCACAGTCTCCTTTAACAGCTCTCGAGGGATTTTTTTGGTACATTTTCCATTTTTCATGCAAGGCGATGCTGGATTGCGTGCTCAATATATAGAATATATATATATATATATATATAGAGTTTTTAGAGGTTCTTCTGGTTCACCAAGTAAAGGAAGGAAAACTTTGCCATTAGAACAACACATTCCTGCAGTTTCATCCTTCCATTTTAAAGCATTACAAAACTTGCATTTATTATTCATCAAACCAACAACAATTAAAGAATGAGTTTTGTAATCAATTTAAGGATCATATTGAAACTTAGAAAAATTAAAGACAGACCAAGCGTTACGCATAAAAGTCCGTCGGCGTTCGGTTTGCATTTCTGAATGAGCAGTTCTTCTCGCCTGCGACTCTTCTGGAGTTTCTAAGGCTCTAATGGCTGCCTGCCGTTGAGCTTGTTCTTCTAAACGCAACTGTGTTTGAAGGGACGTTTCACTCATTCTCAAATTTCTCTGACGTTCGGCTTGTTCCTCCAAACGCAATTGTGTTTGAAGAGACGTTTCACCCATTCTCAAAGCTGTCTGACGTTCAGCTTGTTCCGCCAGACGCGATCGCGTTTGAAGAGACGTTTCACCCATTCTCAAAGCTGTCTGACGTTCAGCTTGTTCCGCCAAACTTCGCCCTTAAAATGTGAATTTTCATATATAATTTGTAAATTGACGTTTCTTATCCCCGTTTCTATTCCATTTTAGGGATCGTCTGCAAAATAAAACAAATATGCAGTCTGTACGAACTTTATTGATTTGTTCAAAGTAAATCGGACAACGCAATTAGTTTCGCATAAAAATTCACCCCTCTCCCCCATCCTTTCGAAAATTATGTCTGAGATACAGATATTTTTATCTAGTTCAGACACAGATGCCTTCAATATAATATTAAGAAAATTATAAAATGTCCTGTTGTATCTGTTTAAATGTAACCAATGTTTGTGTCAAATAAATTAATTTATTATTATATTATTATTAAAAGTAGCCTATAACCATCTCCAAGGTTCCATCTATCTCTGTACTAAAATTCACCAAAATAGGTTCAGCGGTTTGGGAGTGAAAGCGTAACAAACAAACGTCGAACTCTAGAAGCAATCGGATAACGCAATAAGAAGTTTCTCCCGTTTTCTTCCCTCTTTCTATAAATAATTCTATATTATATATAATTCTACTTTAAAAAAAAGGTTTCGCCCGCGGCTTCGCTCGCGTTAAATTCGGTATAACACACCAAGCAGACCTGCAGTTTTTTCTCTTGCGCCTGACTGATTTGTAATAGCAACGCAAAGTTTTCCCTTTTCTTCCCTCGTTCTCCCTCATATCCCACATAGCATAGCCTATGTCCGTCTCCTGGTTCCCAACTATCTCTGTACCAAAATTCATCAAAATCGGTTTAGCCATTAAAGCGTGAAGAGGTAACAAACAAACAAACAAACAAACAAACTCACTTTCGCTTTTATAATATTAGTAAGGAAGTAAGGATTACGATATTAGTGCGTTAAGATGGTTATAACATGCGAGTCGGAATTTCAGCCGGAGCCGTAGGCGAGGGCATAATTGAGCCGAGCATGTTATAACCAATACGCACGTATATCGTACGACGTTTTTTAACACATTTGCGAGGAAACAGAAAAAAAAAACATTTTAAATAAACTCAATCTGTGAATGCACATTGTTGCTTCCCGCCATTTTAACAGCGAGCTAGCGCTGCCTACTTTCGAATTAGTTCAAAATTTGAATAGCAACAGCGCTAAGCGACAAAACCCTTTATATAATTTTTTTAAAAAAAGAAAAAGAATAGCAACAGCGCGCTGCTCACTAGCTGGAGTCGTGCGGCGGGGCGATCAGTTCCAAATTTGAAATGGCAAATAATACCGTTATGGAATTTGTATGGACTATAACTTAACTATTTGCTTTGGTAACACACGCGTTTTTTATGACCCTCTTTACATATTTAAAACCGGTGGAATTACATCAGCTTTACGAGCAAGGGTGTTAAAAAATGTTTATGAACACACACGATACAGGAGAAATTGCAAGTGTGGAGCAACGTTTTTTTTTTCTTTTTTTAAATAGCCTTCGCTAAGATTGGCCGCCGTGGACGAAAACGGTTATCAAAATCTCACTTTATTTTCCTCATTCCTTCCCATCACATCCGTAATACCCATTAAGTTTAAAACAACAAACAAATGCTCATTACAACACTCGGCGGTCAACCCATTCTAAAACGTTGTGTTCCCATATTGATAAAGGAGGTGTATACTGGGGATGCGGTGCAATGGAATGGGGGTGAAAGGGGATGAAAAATACAACTCAGCTGGTTCAGTCACACGCACGCGTTGTGCTGGGAGCATGTTGTTTATAATATACGAGTCGAGAGAGATAGATAAAGGGACCAGTTATTCGGAGTTTGATTGAAAAGATGGCACGGTTGGCGCAGTGGCTGAGCGATCGACTGCTGCGCTGCGTGTCGTTCGATTCCCGCACGGAACAAATATTTGTATGTCCTGCAGATAGTTGTTTCGGGTCTGGCTGTTTGTGTATGTGACTTTAAATGTTCGTAAACGCACCCACGATACAGGAGAAATTTCTAGTGTGGGGCAAAGTTTAAAAAAAAAACTAAAAAGGCATAAGTGCCAGCTACGTTATGATCTCGCTAATCTTACTAGTCGATTGAGACGAAATGATCAGGGGTTTCAAGGTTGATTTGCAGTGGTAAATTTTGCAAGCTTTTCAGAGCAAAAAACATGTTTCTTTTATTTATTTTTTAAATTAGATCGACTGAAACTATATATAAATTAGCTCTTTGTAGGGTTTTTGTGGACATATTGAACTGTAAAAGGCACACAACATAAGTGGTTTCCTCAATATCTTTGAGCAAGCGCTTGACTTTCCAAAAAAAACACTAATGTAGTAATTAATGAGACAAAAAGAAAAAAACTGACAAACCATTAGCTAGTCCTTAAAGAGAATTCATTCAAGTTCTTGAAACCGACCTATAACTTTCTGTGCAATCATTGGTTGCTGAGATTTTGACAGTCAAAGACAAAAAGATCCTTTTCCATTTGAAGACAGATATCTCGGCGAGAAATGGACGTATCAAGGTGAATAAAAAAAGAAATTGAAGCTAAATGAACAAAATATCCGATCCTTATAGTGGTTAACCAAACAAACATTTTTCTACGCCTGTAGACCAAAACAAAAAACTAAAAAAATGTATTGTTTTTGTTGCTGGTTTTTCTAAGATTATTAAAAAACCGCGGAGGCTACAAAATTTTAAAGGTCTAATCCAATAACTATAAAGACACTTGGAGCTACAATTTTCTTTTTTAGGGTTCCGTAGTCAACTAGGAACCCTTATAGTTTCGCCATGTCTGTCTGTCCGTCCGTCCGTCCGTCCTCGCTTAATCTCTGTGACCGTTAGCACTAGAAAGCTGAAATTTGGTACCAATATGTATATCAATCACGCCGACAAAGTGGTAAAATAAAAATTGGAAAAAAATGTTTTATTAGGGTAGCCACCCTATATGTAAAGTGGGAAGTGATTTTTTTTTTAATTTCAACCCTAACGTATGATATAATGTTGGAAAGGTATTTAAAAATGAATAGGGGTTTACTAAAATCATTTTTTGATAATGTCAATAATTTCGGAAATAATCGCTCCAAAAATAAAAAAAACAATGTGTCCCCCCCCCCTCTAACTTTTGAACCATAAGTTTAGAAAACATGAAAAAAATCTGAAAAGTAGAACTTTATAAGGACTTTCTAGGAAAATTATTTTGAACTTGATTGACACACAGTTTTTGTACAAAAAAGACAAAAAGTTGTACAAAATAATTTCTGGACTAAGTTTGTAGTATAATCGTATATGCAACCATTTTTTTTAACTTCGTTTACATATTTTATTATTCTGAACGTATCTTTTTTTAAACAAAAAAAGAATAATTGAAATCGGTTCTCGCAATCCAAAATTACCACCGAAAACTACTTGCACGTCTTTGTATTAATTAGTAACCCAATTCCCCGAGAGATGGCGCTGTAGGTACTTATTACATTGGATCGGGTATTACCGAATTGTTCGGTTGGTCTCTCCTTGGCATTGGCGGTATCTTATAACTACATAAAACTTCTATCAAAAACATGCTAAGGCAATTTAGAACAAAACTAAAATTCATTTTTTTAACACCATCAAAATGTTAAGGTAAAAACCAGTTCATAAATGGTACGATAGATGGCGTTGCGTAATGACGTCATTTTTTTAAAAGTCGATGTTAAGATTTTCCGTGCTTTCATGACCTACCGTGGTAAAGAACACTTCTTATTGTGACGGACGGGAAACTACGGAACCCTACACTGAGCGTGGCCTGACACGCTCTTGGCCGGTTTTTTTTATTTCCCGTGTATTTCTCTCGAAGTTACGGCCTGTAGAAAAATCACCAAAAATGTTGATCCCTTAATTTTTTCCAGTAGTGTACAATTCTCTTGTCACAGTTTTAGTTGCCATTTTCCGCCGACACGGCTTAACAGATATTTATGAATTTTTATATGTATATTAAACTAGCTTTTGCCTGCGGTTTCGCTCGCGTTAAATTCGGGGTAACACAGTTCCCCTTTCCTGATTCGCGGGTACCTGCTACCTGTAGTTTTTGCCCTTGCGCCTTATTTATTGTAATAGCAATGCTAAGTTTCCCTTTTCTTTCCTCTTCCTCCCTCACTTTCCACTTTAAAAAAAAAGCCTATGCCTTATTGCCTATGTCCGTTTTCAGGGTCTCAACTATCTCTGTACTAAAATTCATCAAAATCGGTTTAGCCATTTAGGCGTGAAGACGTAACAAACAAACTCACTTTCGCTTTTAAAATATATGTATGTATAAAAATCCTACTTAATATTAGTCTCCCCCGCTCCGCCCAGAACAGGAAAAGTTATTTGATAATATCCAATCCGCAAAACAAGGTGTAATAATAATAATAAATATCTTGGGACAACTCACACACGGCTATCTGATCCCAAGCTAAGCAGAGCTTGTGTTATGGTAACCAGATAACTGGTATACATACTTATATAATTTTTAAATAAATACATATTATAGATAAATCACACCCAGACACAGAACAAACAATCATGCTCATCACACAAAGTTTGTCCTGGGTGGGAATCGAACCCACGACCTCCGGCTCAGCAGTCAGGGCCACTAACCACTAGACCAACAGGCCTAATAATAGAGAGAATGATATTTTTAGCCTTTTTTGTTTATGGATGTTAAAACATTGTTTGCAAATGCACCCGCAATCCATTACTGGTTCTAAGTGTTGCTTTGTTCTTTTACATAAAAGCACTTTCCAGTTGAGAGCTCAAACTAATTACTTAACACTATTTCCTATAACATATTTTTTTCACTTGTAAACTATGAAATAAAGTTAGAAGTTTGACTCTGTTTCCGGTTGAGCCGAAATTTGGATTTATGTTTAGTTTTAAATGACAATGCATGGTTAGCGAAGTGACGTAACTGTAAATGAAAAATATCTTAGAAGTAAAATTTGACCTTATTTCCGGTTGAACTGAAATGTATGATTAGTATGGATGACAATGCATGGTTAGCGAAGTGACATAATTGTAAATCCAAAATATCGGACTAGTTATTTTTCAATGGCTATGAAATATTGTTTTGGACCTTTCTATGTACGGAACCGCGTCAATTACAGTATGGTGATGTAACATCAACAAGGGCAGTCACCTGGTGGTTCCCACGCTAACTAATCCCTAGTGACACTAGGGTTCTGAGGACAGGTTCTAAAATAGGTAGAATTCTCGGTAGCTATGTTTAATGAATCCATATAGACACACTTAGTCTCATGGAAAACCTTAATAGAACTTTGTCACTTAGCTAACTTGATTTTTTCACTGCCATATGAGACCACAATCTTAAGTATTTTTTAAGGATTAATTTCAACTCAATACAAACACGCGTTCCCAAGATAAAGGGTATTAACACACAGACGGACGGACAAAACAGTAATCCTATAAGTGCTCCGTGTTTTTTTTTAAACTTTGTCCCACATTAGGAATTTCTCATGTATCGTGGGTTCGTTCACAAACATTTAAACACATACACAAACAGCCAAACCCGGAACAACTTTCAAGCTATACAAACGGTACGTTCGGGTAGCGTATTGCCATAATGTATACTAGCACAGACAGGGGTTGCTCTGTAATCGCACGCAATATGCTCTTGTAGCTAGAGAGCATACTGCATATCAGTACAGAGACAGACTGAAATAAAATACACTTTGCTCTAATTCGTGAGAGCAAAACACATACGAGTACAGACAATTTGCCGTAGTAGGCACCCCGACATGGACAGGTTAGGTTCTTCGTGTTAGGTTACTTTAAACCTTGAATGCAGAGGTAGGAGCCCCGCAAAGCGGGGCTCCGTCGAGCCACTTTGATAGGTAGTAATTAGTGAGAGCTCGGGACTTGGGGCACCCCGACATGGACAGGTTAGGTTCGAAGGGGATGGCGGGGTCTGAAAGACCCCGCCATCCCCTTCGTGTTAGGTTACTTTAAACCTTGAATGCAGAGGTAGGAGCCCCGCGAAGCGGGGCTCCGTCGAGCCACTTTGATAGGTAGTAATCAGTGAGAGCACATTTTGCTTTAGACATATGCGAACAAACCGTATACTTATACAGACAGGTCTGTAGTCATACGTAGTTTGCTTTAAAAATATGCAAGCAAACTGTATACTTATACAGACTGGTCTGTAGTTATACGTAGTTTGCTTT
This sequence comes from Ochropleura plecta, assembly GCA_905475445.1. Classification (NCBI taxonomy): domain Eukaryota; kingdom Metazoa; phylum Arthropoda; class Insecta; order Lepidoptera; family Noctuidae; genus Ochropleura; species Ochropleura plecta. The sequence continues at coordinate 19,481,297 of FR997738.1, read as the reverse complement.
AGAGTATTTGTTATTTTTAAGAGCACAAAGTGATCTAGTACAGACTATGGGTGTCTGTACTGATATACACAATGGCAATACGCGGGTACGGAACCCTTAAATGGTTGCCTATTAAGCTATTGCATAGCTTCTATCGCGGGCCTTGAGCGTGGAGACCGAATCCAGAAATTTCGTAACGAAAACACCTAATATTACGAATACGGTCAGTTATTTCATTCGCGATTCCAATGTTCAATTAGCGTGTTTGGTAGAGAATCGGGTCGTCAATCAATATTACGCTGGATCAAACCCAAGGTCCAATTTTCTTTTTGCCTCTTCTTTTCATTGGAAGTACTTTTTGAAAATTATATTTAGATTTTTTTATACATAGGTATATTGCATAAGTTTTTTTTTATTTATTGCATGAGTTGATAAAAAATGCTATATAATAGCTTTACCGCGGCAGTCCCCGAGTGCCACACGTACTATTTTATTTTATTTATTATATACAGAGTGATCAATGCTTTTCCTTATTTTCCCGACTAACAATGCAACTTACCAAACGACTCATAACTTCCACCACTCTATAACTAAAAAGAAAATCAATGGTAACTTTTCAAAAAATTCTCTTTCTTATCGTACCAATATTTACGCTACTAACAATTGCAGCAAACGCTATACATTGCGGACTGGCACAGTGCGTTAGCATGTTGCTGTTGGCGTAAGCGGCGATGTATACGGCACGAGCTGAGCGGGTCGGCGACGTCAGGTGCGGCCGACGGCGCCGCGGGTTTGGCAAATTTTAATGAATGTCAACGCTGACTTTGTGTTGCTGGATGTGGCTTTGTTAATGAAAGAAAAGAAGAAAACAAAAAAAAGCCTTAGATTAATGTATAAAAGGTACAAATATAGATTGCTGCTGTTTGGCAAAGCGTTCATCTTCTTCCTGCCTTTTTCCCATGTTATTTGATGTCGGCGTAACACGTTTTTTTCTTCCATTTTCCAGTGTCAATCGTCAATCGTCACCCTATCATTTACTGATCTTCTTTCAAATCATTCCTTATACAATTTCAGCCATCTTTGCTTGGCTAAGCGTTATTTCTGTCAATGTAGCTGAATTGTCAAACTAAAAATTCACGTATTGTCTTACAGTAACGTAGTTGCTAACTAGTAACGTTTACAGGTTTCGATCTAAGTTACTGTAAAAATTACAGTGGTATCGCAAGGAGTCAACATACAGATAAAATACGTTTTTGTAGACATTTCAGCTGACGTTTTAAAGCTGTTACAGATCTCATCGTCCACGCTCACCCTACGCACGGAACCACGCTCCTACCGCATCCAGTGTTCCCCTACGTCTGTGTAGGTCGCCATGTGCCTGCGAGAGGCGTGTTATACGGGATTTCATTTAGGAAAACGTATAACATCGTCAGGCTTAACGCTAATGCGAATTTTTATGCGCAACTTTAAAAATATGTCGCCGGCCAACGCGACATGTTGCTAGCTTATTGAGAATAAGTTTAGTGAAGAAATTCTTAGGGTGACCAGAGTTGAAATATGGCAATCGATAGTATTTTTTAAACGCGTACTGGTTTATAAGCAAAGAGAATGGATTCCTCAGTACCAGCCAGAGTTTTAATTTGTGCCTAATTGATGACAATAGGCTCGCTCCTATATTAAATATATATACTATATGTATATAGCTGTAGTTTATGCCCTTGCGCCTTATAGATTGTAATAGCAAAGCTAAGTTTTCCCTTTTCTTCCCTCTTTCTCCCTCATTTTTCACTTTTTTCAAAAAAAAAGTTAGCCTATGTCCGTCTCGAGGGTCCCAAATACCTCTGTACAAAAATTAATTAAAATCGGTTTAGCCATATAGGCGTGAAGACGTAGTTTAACAAACAAACAAACTCATTTTCGCTTTTATAATATTATAGTAAGGATTTGAAAGAACTGTTGAGGTGGCGAGAGTTCAAAGACTTGACTTCTTTATGATACATGTTTGGAAGAGATTTTTTTAGAAATAAGCATTACCTTTGTACCTATTTTCTGTTCCTGTCTTTTATTTTTCTGTATTCAGTGTGTACGTAAGTCGTTAAATAAAAAATAAAAAACATTTTTATTTATTGGTCAACTGTTGATCATGTTGAAAACTGTCCTACAAATCATCAAATCAAATCATTTATTTCAATTAGACCATTACAGGCACTTTTGAATGTCAAGAAACAAAATGAATCTACAATCCCGGTCACAAGGCATAATAACTTATGAAAGTACTGTAGTTGCCCATTCCAAAGCGTTGATCTCTATGGAGAAGAATGAGCAAGAAACTACATGGACACTCTTTTAAATTATAATATTTTTACAAAATCGTATTTACATCATTCATGTTGAGATTATACAAACATGTGAGAACGATGTAGAAAGACGTGCATAGTAAGAGCGTCCAGAGTAAATAAAAAGCAAAATTCAATTTAAACTAAATAAATTAAAAATGACCGTGGTAGCTAAAAAAACCGGCCAAGAGCGTGTCGGGCCACGCTCAGTGTAGGTTTCCGTAGTTTCCCGTCCGTCACAATAAGTGTTCCCACTTATGAGTTTAAAGGTGGAGCGCGGCAGGCGCTCCAACAGTTTTTGTACAAAAAAGACAAAAAGTTGTACAAAATACAACTTTTTGTCTTTTTTGTACAAAAACTGTTGTGTCAATCAAGTTCAAAATGATTTTCATAGAAAGTCCTTATAAAGTTCTACTTTTCAGATTTTTTTCATATTTTCTAAACTTATGGTTCAAAAGTTAGAGGGGGGGGGGGGACACATTGTTTTTTACTTTTGGAGCGATTATTTCCGAAATTATTGACATTATCAAAAAATGATTTTAGTAAACCCCTATTCATTTTTAAATACCTTTCCAACAATATATCACACGTTAGGGTTGAAATTTTAAAAAAAATCACTTCCCACTTTACATATAGGGTGGCTACCCTAATAAAACATTTTTTTCCAATTTGTTTTTACCACTTTGTCGGCGTAATTGATATACATATTGGTACCAAATTTCAGCTTTCTAGTGCTAACGGTCACAGAGATTAAGCGAGGACGGACTGACGGACGGACAGACAGACATGGCGAAACTATATGGGTTCCTAGTTGACTACGGAACCCTAAAAATGACCAGTCCGAACTGACAGCGCCCGTTCACGAACATGACGTACCTATGGATCAGCCCCATTCAGCTCACATACAATTACTGCAACGACCACCTCAGCATCAAAATTTCCAGTATTTTGGCCAGAACATACTCGTATCAACGAATCAATTTAGGGGTCTTCAAATAAATAAACGGTTTGGCCCCGCTGCGGTTGACAGCCGCCTGCTAGGGATGGCGGCGCAGATGTTACCACCCCCTAACACCCCCGTCCACCCCCACAACCCGCCCCGGGGGAAAGGATTACAATTATCGATGTTACGGAAAAAATGGGGGCGAGTTTTTTGATATTATTTTAATATCTTTTGTGTTTAGTTGATTAGCTTAATGCGGGTTACGGTGATAAGTAGTTACTCTCGTGTGGTTACAGCATGGTCATGCGGGTGACAACTAACTGAGGCATTTATTCTTCACGCAAGTTAAAGTTGAGAGACATCGAAAAATGTATGGTTACGAAAACATTCATTACTAAGTCAAAATCAAAGTTACTTATTAACTATACATAGGTTATAAAAATTGTATGTTGTGTGTGTCACAATGTTTTCCTTTACAAGGCCACTAGTACCACTTAATTATAAAAAAAAACACTTGCGACATAAATAGCTATATCTTTTGACTGCGTAGACTTAGAGAGTTCATTTTGGAACAGCACAGAGAGACCACAGAGTGTAGTACATGGTAGTTATTTCAAGTCGATACTACCACGCGTTCCTGCGATAAAGGGGCTTGACAGACAGACAGACGGACAACAGAGTGATCCAATAACGGTTCCTATTTTCCTTTTGAGGTTTGGAACCTTAAAAATAAGCTGATTATAACCGTGTCATAAACAAATAGATAGATAATATGTAGATCGTACAGAGTTTTAAATGATATGATATTATCATCTACTCGCAAAAACTCCTACGTAAAATACCTATGTTTTTAAATGGGGAGCTCTAGGACCTAGAGTTGAGTAATACCTAAAGATTCATTTATTAAATTAATTACTATTTACAAACTATAAATAGACACAAACTAATAATAACTACTATTTTAATATATTTTTTTTTGAGAAATATTTAAAAATGTGAAATTATTTAAATCCTTACTAATAGATAGGTATTATAAAAGCGAAAGTGAGTTTGTTTGTTACCTCTTCACGCTTTAATGGCTAAACCGATTTTGATGAATTTTGGTACAGAGATAGTTAGAAACCAGGAGACGGAAAGTTTTCCGTTTTCTTCGGGAGAACGAGGGAAGAAAACGGAAAACTTAGCGTTGCTATTACAAATCAATAAGGCGCAAGAGCAAAAACTGCAGGTAGCAGGTACTGTGTTATACCGAATTTAACGCGAGCAAAGCCGCGGGCAAAAGCTAGTTAATCCATAAATGAACGAAAATGTGTACAAGTAAAAATGGTAAATTACAGGGCGTCAAAAAATCGTCCGTATCGCAGTCAACAGGAAAAGTAAAGTACCTAAAGTAGGTATTACTTATATATTGTCATTTATTTACAAAGCTCACCAACAGCTTCTGAATAAAAAATATCTTAAAAATAAAAATTATAGTATTGGACAATACTATAATTTTTATTTTTTATTACATTATACAGTTGCCAATTACAGTTTAACCAACCTTTTCACATATGAGTAATAGCAATAATAATTAAGATTTTAAAATAATATTGTTCATTCATTAAGGTGAAAGCTCCAACCTACCCGCGAAATTCAAATTTTCTTACGTTTTTTGCAATTTTCAGGCCAGTGCTAGGTTGTATGTTCATTAAAATATTATTCGCGGCTGTAAGACGTATGTAGTTATAGAATTATAATCATCAAAATCACCAATACAACCCTCCAAGTTCATAAAGGCGTAGGAACAAAAAAAAACAGAAAAAGTCTTTCCTACAGCTTTATGAACTTAGAGCGTTGTATTGATGATTTTGATGATTATAATTCTATAACTACATACGTCTTACAGCCGCGAATAATATTTTAATGAACATACAACCTAGCACTGGCCTGAAAATTGCAAAAAACGTAAGAAAATTTGAATTTCGCGGGTAGGTTGGAGCTTTCACCTTAAGTTTATTTTCTATTAAATAAAACTATTCAGTGGCTACTAAGAACTGACGAAGACTTTTGCAAGTTGCCAATAATTCACAAATCAAAGTAAACAATGATTTATGGGCGAATGCAAACTAAGGGGAAGACTGGCCGCACCATCTGGTTCAGTTATTAAAATAAGTTAAAGTTACAGCACAGAGTATACAGTAACTGTAGTCTGAAGGTTTGTAATGAACTGGGGCGTGCGATTGACTTGCTATCGAAACTTGCAACTACAAAGGATTCCATTCTTATATTTTTACGAAATTTTAACTGTAGAACTGTGTCGTTTGCGAGGATGGATGTATGGATGTTTTTCACGTCAAAACGGCTGAATGGCTCCAGATGAAATTTGGCACAGAGGTAGATTATACTCTGGAAAATCACATAGGATACTTCTTTTTCGATCATCATGCGGGCAAAGCCGCGGGGGCCAGCTACCTTACTTCCTACTAATATTAAATCCTATTCTACTAATATTATAAATGCGAATGTTTGTGAGGATGGATGGATGTATGGATGTTTGTTACTCTTTCACGTCAAAACGACTGAACGGATCTTAATGAAACAGACTCGAGTCTTTAGACTATAGTCTGGATAACACATAGGGTACTTTTTTTTCGATATCACGCGGGCGAAGCCGCGGGCGCCAGCCAGTTGATTATATTTAAAACTATTTAACGCTTTTGGTGTTGTTCTTCGATACCATATCATCACGCTTATACTGGGCGCACCTAGAAGTGTTAGGTAAAGGTGTGCCTTTTGTTACATCATCGAATAACTTCCCCCGCTATGGGCGGAGAGAAGAAGTATCAGTTTTACTGACTAAAACTCATGTTGATACTTTTGCCCTTTAGGTTCCAGGCCGCGGTATCTCTTTCGAACAACCAGCAGACGTGTGCCTTCCGTACTGATATTTCGAAAGTTTTAAACGGGATGGGTCTATTGCCAAAAACCGGGCACAGACTACATTATGATGATACTAGCTGCGCCCCGCAGTTTCACTCGCTTGGTGATAGAATATACAATAAAGGTATCTTTATGAATTGTAAACTATGTGTTATTCTGATATGTAAGCTATATTATTGTAAAGTTTCATTAAAATCCATTCAGTAGTTTTTGATGAAAAAAAGTATCCTATGTGTTATTCTAGTCTATAATCTACATCTGTGCCAAATTTCATCAAGATACGTTCAGTAGTTTTCTCGTGAAAGGGGATCAAACACACATCCATACTCACAAACGTTCGCTAAAGTAGGATGGTGAATGGTGATATGGTATTTAAAATGAGAAATCTATTCCTGAAAGTAATATTAATCAATATCCAGCAAAGAGGTCAAATATCAATGACAAAATTTGATCCAAAATACAAAACAGGACAAATTAAATAAAGCAGCTTTTAATAATATGGTTTTAAAATTATTTCTGAAAACTACTTTAATAAAAATCATCACGTTCTGCAAGCCTTTTTCCAAATATGTTGGGGTTGACTTGCAGTCTAACCAAATGCAGCAGTCTACCTGCCCTCCACAGCCTAAGTAATATGATATGCCATAAGGCTGTAACCATGGAGTTTCTTGCCGGTTCTTCTCCATTGGAAACGACCAACCCGAACCGTGCACCTTTTCTCGACGTTTTATAAGTACCCATGTAAAATAAAAATATTTTGATTTTGCTGACGGACAGTTCGTTCAATCATAACTGGCTGCCATCCAAAACTAAGCCAATTTTTAGGTGCAAACTCACGAATTTTTTCAACATTGACTTTCCCAAGATATGAAGCAAAGCATCGGGTGTATGTAAAAGTTTAAGAGTGCGGTACCGGCTGGTTCTGACGGCGACAGCTGACGTCCCACCCCCTTGCGCCCCCGTCCCGCCTAATTTGCGCCCCCTACAACACGTTTGATTAACTACAGTCGAAGATTCAGGTGACGCCATTGTTTTTGATGGGTGGAATTGCAAATCGTGAGGGCTCTTGGAGTTTTCACGATTGTTTTAATTCTAAGGTAACTGCGTTTAATGTACTTACTTTTGATGCCTTGGCACAAAGACAGCTACACATAGCTTTCTTTCTAATCCTACTAATATTATAAATGCGAATGTTTGTGAGGATGGATGTATGGATGTTTGTTACTCTTTCACGTCAAAACGGCTGAACGGATCGTGATGAAATTTGGCACAGAGGTAGATTATAGTCTGGAATAACACATTGAACTTTTTTTTCGATATTACGCGAGTGAAACCGCGGGCGCCAGTTAGTTTTGAATATATTTCGAATTTAATTAAGTCTTGAAGACATACATAATGTTTATTTTAATTTATTTTTTGTTGCCAATATTCTTAAGCGTACAGTCCTGGAATTTGAAGGGTTTTTTTTCCTTTTTGTATGGATTTGTATTAATTGTACTTTTGGAAGCAGTATCAAATGAAACAATAGTGACATTAGTCTTGTTTTGCATGAGACTTAAACGAAACCACTACCTATAACGTGGTATCGTATCAACGTGGGTTTACTATTAGATACATACAATCCACGTTACAACATTTACGTTGATACGATACCACGTTATAGGCAGTTGTTTCGGGTCTGGCGGTTTGTGTATCTAAGTTTAAATGTTTGTAAACGCGCCCACGATACAGGAGAAATTCCTCGTTTGGGGTTTTTTTATGTTGTAACATCACTATTTTAGTATGTTACTAAGATGGTCTTCACTAGTAAATGTATTATCTGTGGTCGGCAGCGCTCCGCCACACTTCATGTCATGATGTAGCCCTGTGTGTATCTCTCTCCTGTGTCTCCTACCAATAAACCTGTATCTTACCCAACGGACTATCATTCATAAACATCCAACATAACATGGTGTCAGAAGTGGTTTAAGAAGAATCATTCAAGAAAAAGTCGAGGTCGTCGAACAAAATGCCGGACCAAGCGGACGTCAGCCATGATGGTGAGACAAATTTTCAAACACGTGTGAAACAATTAAATATTTCGTCAGATACCACGAACAATAACGCTGAAACGTGGAAAAGATGGTGGCAACAACTTGAGTTATATTTGTTAGCCACAGGTCTAGATAAGTCAAGCGAGAAACGGAAAATCGCAATTCTCTTACATTGCATTGGAGAACGAGGTCTCAATATATTTAACTCATTTAACCTAAAAATAGACAAGAGCACGCTTGACGAAGTCAAATCGAAATTTGACAGATTCTTCGAGCCAAGAAGAAACGTGACCATGTGCAGGTATCTATTCTTCACACGCAGGCAGGAGAAATCCGAAAGCATCGACGAGTTCCTCACGGATTTGGAGAATAGAAGCAGAGAATGTGAGTTTGGCACGCTCAGGGAATCGCTCATCAAAGATATTTTCATTGCAAACCTCAATTTAGACTTGTCACATGTGCGTCAAAGGTTACTGCAAGAACATGACTTAACATATCAGAGAATGCAAGAGCTAGCGAGGACGCTCATCGTCGCACAGCAGGATGCTGAGAAAATAGTCAAAGGAAGCAGCATCGCCAGTCAACGAACGTCAGAAAACGTCATGCATCTCAGTCGGAGGAGCCGTAGTCGAGGAGATCGTCGACAGCGAGCTTCCAGTCGCAAGTCAGCTTCAAGCAGTCGCAAGCCAGCTTCAGGCAGTCGCGAGTCACCTTCAGCTTCAGGCAGCTTGAAGACATGTAGCCGCTGTGGGCAGTCTCATCGCTACAAGTGTCCAGCCCAAGGAGTTCAATGCAGGTCATGTAAATCTTACAATCATTTTGCTAAATTTTGTCACAAAAATAAAAAAGTCAGTCAGTTGCAATCGTTTAATTCAGATAATGGTAGTCAAGATTATTTCGTTGGTATGCTGAATAGTCAAAGTCATAATGGTCACAGTCATAATAGTCATTCTCACAGTCATAATAGTCATTCTCACAGTCAGTCACTCAGTCAGAGACACAATCAGTCACAAACACACAGTATGACATCACATCCCTATGAGGAGAACAGTGACACGTCGGATAGATTTATTATCCAGTCAAATAGTCAGGGTCCCAATTCATATCACATGTATGAAAACAATTACATGTCGGATAGATTTTTTATCCAGTCAAATAGTCAGAGTCCCAATTCATATCACATGTATGAAAAAAATGTCATGTCTGAGAGATCCAATGTCCAGTCAAATAGTCAAAATAAAAAATGTCAGAGTCCCAGTGATGAAATCAGTCACATGTCTGAGGGATTTCACAATAAGGCACAGTCGTCCAGTCAGTCACAAAATGGATCATCAGTCGTCAATACTTTGAATCATTCAAAGCAGTCGTGGGAAATTAGCTTATTGGTAGGACATACAAAAGTTGAATGCATCATAGACTCAGGAGCAGATGTCAACATAATGTCAAAACAAACATTTAAAAATGTTAAAAGTCAAAATAAGCTGTCAAAATTGTCACTTGTCAAATGTCAAGTAAATGTCAAAGGATTTGGTGGAAAATCCATTCCGATTTTAGGCAAAGTCAACTTAAATTGCAAATTTTGCTTAAACAATAAGAACATTGTTGAAAACATAATGTTTATTATACCAGATATAGAGTGTCCAAATGTCCTTGGTCTCCCAATTTGTGAAAAGTTAGGTATAATAAAACGTGTCTTTTCAGTGTCAAAACAAGACTTTTGTGAGCAAATTCATACACAATATAATGATGTATTCCAGGGTCTTGGCTGTCTGCCTCCAGTCTGTCATCTGAAACTCAAGCCTGATGCAGTACCATGTGTGGATCCGCCCAGGAAAGTCCCATTCGCATTACAAGGGAAACTGCGTGAGGAGTTGGATCGCATGGAGAAAATGCAAGTCATAGAAAAGGTTACAAAACCTACAGAGTGGGTTAATTCAGTCGTTGTAACAGTAAAAAGTTCAGGTCAGTTACGAATTTGTCTTGATCCCAGAAATTTAAATAAAAATATCATGAGGGAACATTATCCACTCAAGTCAATTGATGAGATTAGGTCTCAGCTCGAAGGGGCTGTATGTTTTTCTCATTTAGATGCATTTTCAGGGTTTTGGATGCTACGTTTAGATGAATACAGTTCAGAATTATGTACTTTTCAAACACCATTTGGTAGATATAAGTATTTAAGATTACCCTATGGCATAAATGCCTCGTCTGAAATATTTCAAAGAGTCATGATGAATCTATTTGGTGACATAGAAGGCGTACTCATATTCATCGATGACATCTTAGTCTATGGACCAAATGAGTCAGTTCATAATGAAAGATTACATAAAGTCATGCAAAGAGCTCGTCAAGTTAATTTAAAATTTAACAAGTCAAAGTGTAAATTTTCACTGTCAGAAGTATGTTTTTTAGGTTATGTCTTCAGTAAAGACGGTGCAAGGGCAGATCTTGAGAAGGTCAAAGCAATTGTCAACATGCCTACACCGCAAAATGTCAAAGAGTTACAGAGAATACTAGGTATGATAAACTACCTAGGACCCTTTATAAGTAACCTGTCAGAAAAAACACAAGTATTAAGAAATCTTTTGAAAAAAGATTCAGTCTGGACTTGGGATGAGAATCATAGTCAATGTCTGAGGAAACTGAAAGATGAAATCACAAATTCACCAGTTTTAGCTCATTATAATCCCAAGATTCCATTAGTCTTGTCAGTCGATTCGTCAAAGTCAGCGTTAGGCGCAGTCATTTTACAAAAAAATAAACCGATAGCATACAGTTCAAAAACCTTAACTGAAACCCAGGAAAGATATGCTCAAATAGAAAAAGAGCTGCTAGCAATTCAATTTGGTTGTGAAAAATTTCACCAATATGTATATGGTAATAGAGTCACAGTTCATACTGATCACAAACCTTTAGTCTATCTATTTAAAAAACCATTACATGATGTCCCAGCTAGATTACAGCGTATGATGTTAACTTGTCAAAAATATGATTTAGAAGTTATACATGTCCCAGGCAAAGAAATGTTCATATCAGACACATTGTCAAGAGCAGCTTTGAAAGAACATTATAGGCCTGAAAATGAATCAGAAATGTCTTGTCATGTCAATCTAATGTATGCTAACTTAGCAATTACAGATGAATATAGCACAAAATTGGCTCAGGAAACTAAGAAAGATGAAACCCTGCAGCTATTAATAAAGTATTACAATGAAGGTTGGCCAAAAACCAAAAATAGTGTCAGTCCATTAATAAAACCATTCTGGAATATACAAGGAGAAATCCATAAAATTAGAGATTTAGTATTCAAAGGCTCAAAATTAATAGTACCACAGTCAATGCATAAAGAAATGTTAGTAAAAATTCACAAAGGTCACCAAGGTATAAATAAATGTCTAAACTTAGCTAAAGAATCTCTTTATTGGCCAAATATGTCTAGTGATATTAAGAATTTAGTAGAACAATGTCTAGTATGTGCAAAATTCAAACCATGTAACCAAAAGGAACCATTACAGAATTATGAAATAAGCAAATATCCATGGCAACAAGTCGGTATTGATTTAATGCATTTCGATAGTTTAGTATATTTAATTGTCACTGATTATTATTCAAAATTTATAGAAATTGCATTATTAAATAACAACAGTACATCAAAAAATGTAATAACTCATTTAAAGTCCATATTTGCTCGTCATGGAATACCATTGTCACTGGTATCAGATGGTGGACCTCCTTTTCAGTCAGTTGATTTTAAAAATTTTATGGAAGAATGGGACATAGAACATATTGTAACTAGCCCATATCATTCACAGTCTAATGGACAAGCAGAGAGTTCAGTCAAAATCATAAAAAACATGCTAAGAAAATGCAAAGAAAATGGATCAGATCCATACATAGCATTGTTACAATACAGAAATACAGGTAAAAATAATTTTTCATCACCAGCACAGTTACTCATGTCTAGGAACTTAAGAGATAACATTCCAACATCATATAAGAAGTTGAAGCCAAAAGTGGTAACATTTAAAGATTACAAAGAGTCTGTCAAGAAAAATGATAAAAATAAGTCAAAATACTACAATAAAAATGCCAAGTCAATGTCTATGTTACATCATAATGATCATGTCTATTTTAAGAGAAACCCTAGTAGCAACTGGGAACAAGCTATTGTCAAGCAAAGATTGTCAAATAATAGATCATATGTTGTTGAGGATGTCAATGGAGTTAGGTATAGGAGGAATAGAATACACTTAAGACATAAATATTCTCATAATTGTGCTAACCCTCCCATGCAATCCAACTCGTCACAAAGGGGAGAGGAAGGTGACAGACAGGAGTCTAGGCATCAAGAATCCTCATCTCAGCAATCCTCAAATGTAACAACTAGGTCAGGTCGTATTGTAAAACCTACCAGAAGGTTAATTGAAGAAATGGATTAAGTTAAATTATAAATAGAGTCATAAGTAAAGTTAAGTAACTATAAGTATAATTAAGCATGTTGTCTTGTATAAAATTAAATAGCATAGCACTTATATTAATTGTCAGTCAGGGGTCTAATTTGAACTCAACAAGGGGGATGTTGTAACATCACTATTTTAGTATGTTACTAAGATGGTCTTCACTAGTAAATGTATTATCTGTGGTCGGCAGCGCTCCGCCACACTTCATGTCATGATGTAGCCCTGTGTGTATCTCTCTCCTGTGTCTCCTACCAATAAACCTGTATCTTACCCAACGGACTATCATTCATAAACATCCAACATAACGGAATCCAACTTAAAGGAAAAAAACGGTAGCCTTATAGAATCACTTTGTTATTCGTCTGTCTGTAAAGACCCTTTAATTCGGAAACGCGTGAAGGTATAGAGTTAAAATTAAAACCATATTTTTTAGTCGATAGTCGCTTGAAGCTGTGAAAAAATCAACTCTCTAAGTCTATGCAGTCAATAGACATGGCCGTTTATGTCGCAAGTTTGTACGGAAACCTCTCTACCCTTCTATGTGGTTCAATGGTTGCAAGCAGCATCCTATTTTGTGATAACATTCCGAAATGTGATCATTATTGCTACATTAACGAAAGCTTATTTAACATTGTTATTTATTCGCCTTAAATAATACCTGTGGGAAATAATGAAAGAGCCTTAAATATAGAAGATTATATTTACCAGATGATGTAACAAAATATTTGTTTCAAATATTTCGTTCGAAAATAACAAATATTGTATTTTAAATCTTATTAGTAGCACACACCTCTAGCCAACTCCCTTTTGCTTACCATACACAACCATCAATAAACCAATCTATCATTTTATCTATTATCCCAAAATACCCTTCACTACCCAGCCTGACCTATTCTACCCCATATTTTAGATTTTTTTTCAACCCAAAACTCAGAATGCAAACATTCAGCCTGAAGTTGCGGAGTGGTGCGGTTGCGGGGCGTCGGGGTGGGGGAGGAGGGGGGGCGTAATCGAGCTGTCACTGGCAGACCATCGGCTCAACACTTGGAGCGGCCTAAGCAAGGATTATAGCTTATACATCGTACCTGTTTCGTACTGTACCTCTTTGTTAAAAGTGGGACTGGCTCAACTGGCTGTGTGGAAAGTTGTCTTTGCCACAGATATTTTTGTTGTTGTTATTGTAAAGTATGGGTTTGTTTATGACTTTTATTTTGTATTTGGAAGGAAGCTGTAAACATGCAAGCGATACCGTGGCTTTTATTAAAGAAGAACCATAATATTGATTTTGTAAAGATTGCTGATGGTGATCCCCAAATCGATTGTAGAGTTATTGCCCGTTATAAAAAGTCCAAACAATGAGAGAGAAAATGAAACGGTTTAACTTGAAATATTGGTAACTTGGTATTTATGAACCCAGAAACCTAAACCATCACAATAAGTAGGTTTCTAACTCTAACAATAACGAACTGTTTAATGTTGCCATGGCAACGGCTCCCAAACGCGGGAACATTGCCATCTGTCTGTTATTCTTCCATTTTTCAAATCAACATCCACCAGATATATGTTATGAATTTATGATAATTAACTTGGCAGTATAAAAATGATAATTTTGTAATAGAAGGCTCTGGAAATGTGCTATAATTATTCAATTTGAGGATCGGTTTTAGCATTTTTTGGTTAACCTTAACGTTTCACAGGAGCTTTTTGATGCTGTATTTTAGTTTGTTGTAAGCTTAAAAGTTGTTTGTGATTTCATTTTTCATATAACTTTATGATTAGTCGTAATACTAATACCTAAATGTCAAACGAATCACACTATTATTATTTTGTATGTTTGTTACTCCTTCATGCTCAAACGGCTGTACCGATTTAAGTATATGACATTTGGTATGCAGATAGCTTATACCTTTCCTGGACCATAGGCTACTTCTTATCCCGGTCTAGGGAAGCGGGGGGCTAGTTGATAACAACAGATATTGAGATGGCAAATTGACAGCTATTTAAAAAGTAATCTGTCAAACTGTCAAATTTATTTGTTTTACGACAAAACATTTTTGTAAACAATCGTGCAACGGGTTAAAGGGAGATAATTTTTTTTTGCGTTTGTGATTCATCAAATAACTTCCCCAGCTTACTTCTCTCGGGGGAAGTGTCCGACTTTTACTGACCAAAACCCATCCATGTTCCTTCTTTTGCCCATTGTGTTCCGGAGCCGTGGAATCTCTTTCGAACAACCCGCAACCCCGGCAGGAAGGGAGAGTCTTGTACCGTATCTTGAATAAATGTAGTTTTTTTTTAAAGTAAGGCTCAGTCTATGTATTGCTAGCCAAATAACAAGGTAAAAGAGAAAAGTGTCTCTGGCGTCCTAACTAGGTTTAAACCTGTATTAAGGTTCATTAGTTCCCATGGGAATTTCTTTTCAATTCCCGGAAGAGGTTCATTGGGAAAAATTGACAGTTTCGGGTAGCTTGACCTGCTGGCGTCTGTACCTACATCTCTCCTGAAACCGTAACTGATAATCCTACAAAAATAGACAAATACTGGTAATAAGACTATGACACACTTTGATAATAATATAACTTAGCCCAAAAATAGAGCGTTCACATTTTTATTTTTCTGTAAAAACAGAAGATGTTACAAAAATCAGTCACATTTAAGCAACAATATAAAAACCACAGAGAACAAAGAAAGCATGCGAGTGACATGGCCGACACAGTTTTTGGTCATAATCGAGTATGTTTAAGCGCAATCCCGTTTGGCGCCATAATCGAGCTGTCAGCGGCAGAGGTTCCCGCGCAAAAGTTTGATTAAAACCGAACCAATCAGCTAAGCGGAGGCCAAATAACAAAGTCAGGTGTTTTGATTTTCAAATTGAGAATTGGTTTGTTGGTTTCAAGTGTTGTGGACATGGTTTGTTTTTCTTTTTCACATTTGATACAGGCAACTGGAGTGTTGTTTTTTTTGTTGTAAATGTCAACATAGCTTTTACAAGACCTTTATAGCCCCGTTCCAATAAACAAAAACGACTCGTTTTGCTTACGGATGGTAGTATTTTGACATAGGTTCTATGCGACTTATATGTCAAAATCCTACTATCCGTAAGCAAAACGACTCGTTTTTGTTTATTGGAACGCGAACGGGGCTTAAATGGCACTCAATATACTCACATCGACTTTCCTATGAGTCTATGCAGAAACTACAGATCATTTCAATCATAATCTTTTTTCCTCGCCCGCATTAATACATCTGCATAGCTATTCACAGCCACTCGATTGCAATCGTGCCGTGAGTATAATCGAAAAAGTCCTTTAAACGCTATTCACAGATCCGTAATCGGCCAATTTTGAAATGTCTGCACAATTGTGTTACGATATGTAGACGTCAATCATACCGACAAGAAACAAATACGTGGTAAAAATAATATTTTTATCACTTTAAAGTTTTTACCACAAATTGCTATTTGCTACCATTATGTAATTACATTAGTCTTTAAAAAAAGCTCCAGGCGGATCTGTGGATAGCGTTTTGCCGGTTTGACGATTGGTTTACGAGAACTGCTACCCTACCATGACGTCTTAAAACAGAACTTATTCCAGTGATGGAAAGAGACAGAGCTATACAGGGTGTCTAGCACCATCTCTTTCTCACACAGGAATAAGTACTGCTATGAGATGTCATGGTAACTCTACAGAGACTAGTGTCATTTGTCAAATTACGGTTACGAATAGATTGTTTGTGAATATCTATGCAGGTCCTACTCGTGAAAGTATGTTCTTTAATTAAAAGATCTTCCAATTGAATATTAATATGAAATTGCTTAAATGTTCTTACTTTAATGTTCACTTTTTAATATTGAAATTGATTTTTTTATTGAAAGACGGCTTTTACTGCAGTTGGTTCATAGCTGAAGCGCTCTACTTTTTAATTGTATAAGGCAAAATTGATTTATTTTTCCTTCTGCATAATTTATTATTCTATTTGCATATTATATTATTTTTATTATATTCACACCGATATACAAACAATTCTCAATGTGTACAACCCTGGGCACAAAAATAGGTAGTTATTTTTCTCAAAATACCTAAAGAATTCTAAGCATCAATCTAACAATGGCCTAAGTAATTCACTCCCAATGCAATTCTTCTCATTCACGCCGGCGGAGACGACCGCTCGTCAGGTGCGCCGCCTGATTAATGCCTGCCAGCGATTAATTGTACCCCCCTCTCCCGTCCCTAGCACTCAGCGCGGTACAACTACCCTCAATATTGACGAACTTGTTTATACCTATGTTCGTGTTTAAGTGTTTCATTGTCGATGAGCATGGAGAAGTACCTATTTATAATTAAATGTTTAGTGAGGTAATGAGATTGTGAATACTGTGCGTGCGTATAGAGCCCGACATGTAGTTAATTTTATAATTACTTTCTAAATTTATTAAGTACTATCGTTAGCGAAGTAATCTGCTTTTGGTTCGAACACGATTGGGCTGTAATAAAAGATGTTTATGTTGCAAGTAGGTTTTTACAAACACTTTTACACGTAGTTTTTTTTAAACTAGATAAGATAAGATATATTTATTTGCATAAAACATGGTATACAAGATGTTATTAAAAATATTAGATCAAACATGTTTAAAGCATGCAAACTAGACATACATTAAGGCATTGGGATAAAATAGATAACATTGAAATTCATTTTAAATAATCATTAATGCAATAGAAATTATTATTATTGAGCCATTTGTATAGCTGAATTTTAAATAATTTACAATTTAACGTTTTAAACATATTTGGTAATTTAAAAAACCGTAAACACGTAAACCGTACACACATTGCCAGAGAGTTTTTATTATATTTTGCTGATCTGGGTAGTTCATCCAAAACAAGTCTGTATTGGTCTCGCCGACTTCGAGAGCTTATTTCCTCTGCTGTTTTAAATAATTGTTTGTATTTTCGAACAAACATGCATGCTTCGTATATATATAATGATGGTAACGGTAGTAAACCAAGTTCCTTAAATATTGGTTGACATGATTCGTCAGATGGAATGTCGTATAGGGCTCGTAAACATTTTTTTTGGGCTATAAATGCTCTATTGTGGTCCGTACTATTTCCCCACATAATTTAGTCCATACCGTAGTGAGGACTCTACATATGCGCGATAGGACATCACAGCCGTTTTTATATTAGTGACTTTTTTTATTTGTCTTAAAGCGTAGACAAATTTATTTATTTTATTGCACACGGTATCGACCTGGGCTTTCCAGTCAAGATGTTCGTCAATTACTACTCCTAAAAATTTTGTTTGTGCCACTTGTGTAATTTTCGGAATGTCCATTTTAAAATTAAATGCATTATTATAAGATTTATTAAATTGTATGTATACTGATTTATTTAGATTAATAGCTAGTTCATTATTATTTAACCAATTAATTAGATTGTCTATTGTATTATTTATGTCTGTTTCATGATCCGTAATTGATTTATATTTTTTGTCAGTGGTAACAATTATGCAAATGTCATCAGCAAACAGGAAGCATTTATGATTGGTTACATTAACTACATTGTTTATGAAGAGTAGAAATAAAATAGGGCCCAATATGCTACCCTGGGGGACGCCGCGCTTTATAGTTATATATTCAGACGAATATTCAGTCATATCCTTATGATTAGATGAGGCCTGTGTTTCGTACCCGACTTCTCTGAGAAGAAACAGTTGAAACAAACTTAGAGGTCATAGTGTGTGTCATGTGCGCAAACCTAGAAAT
Source organism: Ochropleura plecta (assembly GCA_905475445.1). Taxonomy (NCBI): domain Eukaryota; kingdom Metazoa; phylum Arthropoda; class Insecta; order Lepidoptera; family Noctuidae; genus Ochropleura; species Ochropleura plecta. The sequence goes on along the minus strand of FR997738.1, from coordinate 19,462,857 downwards.
GCCAAGAGGCCAAATAGTATTGAACCCAAAAAAGGTGTTTTGTCAAAGGCAGTCAAAACTGTAATACCTTATTAGTAAGTACAACCCTTTTTTTCGGACGGGACATTGTTAAATAACTTCCCCAGTCTGGGCGGAGCGTCGGGTAGACTTTTACTGACTACATCCCACCCATGTTCCTTCTTTTGCCCTTTATGTTCCGGGGCCTCGGTATAGCCTTCGAACAACCAATCTTAGATTGCTCTCAAAAAGACGATTTATGATGTAAAAGTAAAAAAAATTATTGACATAAACTAAAACATATTTCCAACCCACAGTCACTAAAAATAAAAATATTATTAGTTACAAAAAAAAACCTTATATTCTTTTCTGCAAACCCTTTCATTTGACACCCTTAAAATCATTTAAAGACTTAAAAAAACGTCTTTGGAATCTTTGAAAGTCCGCCATGTTAGATTTTTTACCATACAGACATGCAAACTAAACACGGATTAAAATGCAACATTTCTGCTCAATCGGATACCAATGGGTCAAACTAACTAACAAAAACTGTTTATTTAGTTTAGTTTAGTTCAGTAAGTTACAGGTAAAGCTAATTAAGGCGTATTAAAAATATGAAATGTTTTACCCCGGTGGTTATCTGTGCCCGGTCATGCTTACTCCGATTAGTTTTTTTTTTACCGTAGTTGTTCTCCAAGTACTACCATACATCCGCGGGCTACAGAAGCTTTATGCCAGTTTCAATGTCTGTCCCTGGAATACTAGACGTGTTGAAAACCAAATAAATGTTACTTGTACCCTAAGGAGCTGTCTCCACGAGTGAGAGAATCGCGCGATATAATTCTTTCGCTCGCGGACACAGTCCCTTATTTTTTGCAGATGGTATATCGTCAATTAACTTTCCCAGCTCTGGGCAGAGCGGAAAGGAGTGCCAGACTTTTACTGGCTAAAACCCATCTATGTTCCTTATTTTGCCTTTGAGATCCGGGGCCGTGGTATCTCTTTCGAACAACCCGCAAACCCGGCAGGCGGTGGCCTAAACAGGCCCCTCTGCTTTGCTGAAACCTCTTTGAGGCGCGCGACGACACTCGCGTCAATGGACAGACGGACGGTGAGCTACCCATTTCTCACCGTCCACAAAGACGTCATCTAAGAACCCTTTAAATTCAGATGAATCGTCATCCGACCACCTTAAACAAGGTAAACCAGTTACTGTTACTGTATAAAACCACATCGCACAGGGGCACGACACCCTCATGTCCTCGCAATAAGTTTATCTGTTCTGCAATGGCGACCGGGGACAAGATGCGGGCCCCGTATGTACTCGCTAATTCAATGACAATACTGTTACACCTGAGGTTGTTTGACAATGTTTTTGTTTAAGGGAGACGTGTTATGGTAGATCGTTTATTTACATACTAGCTTTTGCCCGCGGCTTCGCTCGCGTTTAACTCGGGGTAACACAGTTCCCTTTTCCTGATTTGCAGGTACCTGTGCTAAGTTAGCCTATGTCCGTCTCCAGGGTCCCAAACTCCCAACTATCTCTGTACTAAAATTCATGACAATCGGTTTAGCCATGTAGGCGTGAAGACGTAACAAACAAACTCACTTTTACTTTTATAATTTTAGTAAGGATATTTTTATCTACATTGAGCTCCTCTGACTGTTTCTTCTCAAAATAGTCGGGTAAGAAACACCGGCCTCATCTATTGTTAAGAAAACACGTGTAAAAGTGTTCGTAAAAACCTACTTGCAGAATAAACACCATTTATCATTTACACGATTATTGCAAGTTGCTGGTGAGTATCAGGCCAAGTATTTAAAAACGTTTCGATTTGATATCGCTTCTTATTGGACTAGCGCACTAAGGGTCCCGCACCATTATCTGTAAAAGACGGTAAAAATAACATGTTTATTGTAGGGAAGCCCCCTTTTTTTTTCGTGTGGGAAATCATCTAATGACTTTCCCCGCTCTGGGCGGAGCGGGGGGGCATGTCAGACTTGTACTGACTAAAACCCACCCATGTCCTTCTATTGCCCTTTACGTTCCGGGGCCGCGGTATCTCTTTCGATCAACCCGCAACCCCGGCAGGAGGGAAGCCCCCTTAAACATTTATTTTATACCTTTTTGTGGTATTTGTTGTTATAGCGACAACAGAAATACATCATCTGTGAAAAATTCAACTGTAACTATCACGGTTCATGAGACACAGCCTGGTGACAGACGGACAGCGAAGTCTTTGTAATAGGGTCCCATTTTACCATTTGGGTACGGAACCCTAAAAAAGATAGACATACGAATAGTCGAATCAAAATCGAATTGAATTGTTGCGCGCCGTATGATTTTGTATACCTACTAAGTGTCCAACTCGTAACCTATTATTAATATTTTTGCGACAAAATATAACATGGTGTAAAACCTATTGGAGTCGATTCAGTTACTTATTCTGAACAAACTATATTCAGGTTTTGCATTACTAAAAATAATGTTGTAAGCATACAAAATTAAAAAAACAGTCTTGATAATTTATTTTCAATTTTAACAAATAGTAGCTTAAAGTACAATTTGAGCACTGATTATTAAGTTAAAATTAAGAAACGTAAAATGATGAATTATTGGTAAAAAGGAAGACACAGTAAGTTAACTTCTGATTGAGAATCATCATTAGAGACCACTGCCATTTTGGCAATGAGCTTTATATTGCTTACTATAAGGTCGATGTTCGCTTGCGGTAGCAAGACAAGTCAGTCAAATAAAAGTGTATTTTATTTTTGAAATGAGTGTTTCACCTATATTACGATACGATAATTTCTTAGTTGTCTTTTACAAATCTTGATCTTCCTCCACTTTGACGCTTAACGTAACTTCCGGCTCCATTTCCTCTGCATCATCAATTGTGTCTTCTAAAGGATCTTCCTCCTTCTTAGGAGTTAAACAACCATCTTCTTCTTGGTTAATTTCTAGTTCCTTTTGCTTTAATATCTTCAACTGAATGTTAGCCATAGTTTTTTGTAGTTCCATTCTTGCTAAAATTGACATTTCCTCAGGCATAGATCGTAGACTCATTGCTATGTATTTTCCATAGACGTCAAATTCATCGTCTTCGTGATATATAGTCTGTGGTTCACTTTTTTGGGGTGACGTGGTCGGTGGAGTTTCTAGTCTAGCTATTTTGTATATAGTTGTTATTTTTTTTTGTTTGTCGTCTTTTTTCGCTGTTTTAGCACTCGGCTCTGCTTCTGATTCCTATAAGGGATAGAGAAATAGTTAATTATAGTCGGTAAAAACAAACAAAAAAATTAAAAAAACCGACGAAGTGCGTGTCGTGCTCGGGAACCGACGGTTCCGTACAAAATTGTGAAATAAACGCCTAATTATTTTACTGCGTAGACTTAGAAGATTGATTTTTACAGCTGCAAGAGACCACGGACTTGAGTATGTATATGGTTTTAATTTCAACTCGATGCCTCTACGCGTTCCCGAGATAAAGGATCTTAACAGACAGACGGGCAACGAATTGATCCTATAAGGGTGTCGTGATTTCTTTTTGAGGTTCGGGACCCTAAAAAACAAATTACCAGTGCCTTTAAAACAGACTACAATGTTTCTTCTGAAGAACGGCCCAAGGTAGATGGAGAAAGAAACCGATGGAAGATGATCTGATAACCTTCATCCAGAAAAGGATGACACCGTAATAAGTTTTTTTTTTAATAAAATACCACGGAAACAAAATACAATGTTTCTTACGTGGGAATCGAACCCACGACCCAGCGCGCAGCGACTGTTTTAAAAATAATGTCAACGCATTGACCGCAGCACATCGCATTCCACTAAAATGGAAGCATAGATTTTTTTTAATGCGCGCAGCTCCTAAATGTCCGTCACTATTTTTCAATAACAATGTTTAGCAAATCTATAGAACGAACTCAGACTTAGCTCAGTAATCAAAAATGAACCTTATTTCCGTAAGGTTAATGTTCTGATTTGTTTTTGTGTTTGTAGGAATGTGTACATTAAATGTATAGTGATAAGGTTTATTTTCGGATGAAGCGTGGTTAACTAACTTCACTCTAAAGATCTCAACGTTAGAATTGTATTATTGTACTTGAAACTAGATTATGAACTAGTCCATTTTATTGTATCATGAGTGACGTTCCGTAATATGTAGGTACTAGACTTAAAAAAAGTTTTTTTTAAATATTTGTTTTGTAATTACTAACGATTTTTACTCACAATTTCAATGGTTTTCGTTTCATTTGGATTCCACAACAGTTGGTTGCTTGAGACATTCCTTAGCATTTCATCAACCATGGAGAACCAAGCCACTTTAGGCCTATACACCTTCGCTCCAGCTCTCACACTATGCTCAATCTTCTTCAATTCCGTATAATAAGACGTCCGTAAATTCTTTATCTTCTGTGGTATATCTGTCAGTTTTAATCTTGGAATGTTAAGTTTCGCCAAGATTTCTTTATAAGCATTGTCTCTTACTTGTCTATTCTTATAATCTTTGTGCGTAACATCCCAGAGACAATCAAATTCCTTGTATATCTTTACTAAATCAAATACTTGGAATTCTGACAATCGTTCGGACATTCTGTCTTTTTTCATGGAGCGTGTGTTCTGTGCGCGCTGTGCGCAGTAACTGGGGTGCCAGACGACTGCGGGGGCACGACTGCGGGGGGACGGCTCGGCTGTGATTGGTCGATACGGATGGAAGGTCGTTTCGGAACGACTTTTGTTTGTGTGATGGATGACGTAATGGGCTGGTGTCGATAACCCGCATGCTTGTTGGTAACGGTATTATTTATACTGTGGTCGAGTCGAGACGAATATTGTTATTTGTTTCTATAAATATACTGCGTTGTTTAGTTCGGGAAATAGTCTATGGTCTAGTTGCAAGCTACTTTCAACTTATAGCTCAGTATATTAAATTTTGTCGTTTTATAATTGCAATTTATTTTATTTTAATTGATATAATTTTTAAAATATTAATGATTTTTGTAATTTTATTTGGCTTGATTTTATATTATTACTAGCTTTTGCCCGCGGCTTCGCTCGCGTTAAATTCGGGGTAGCACAGTTAGCTGCCTGTAGTTTTTGCTCTAGCGCCTTATTTATTGTAATAGCAATGATACGTTTTCCCTTTTCTTCCCTCTTTCTCCCTCATATCTCAATCTTTTTTTTTAAAAGTAGCTTATGTCCGTCTCCAGGGTCCCAACTATCTCTGTACCAAAATTCATCAAAATCGGTTTAGCCATTAAAGCGTGAAGAGGTAACAAACAAACAAACAAACTCACTTTCGCTTTTATAATATTAGTAAGGACTAGCTTTTGCCCGCGGCTTCGCTCGCGTTAAATTCGGGGTAACACAATTCCCCTTGCGCCTTATTGATTTGTAATAGCAACGCTAAGTTTTCCCTTTTCTTCCCTCTTTCTCCCTCAAATCGCACTTTTTTTTAAAAAAAAAAGGCTATGTCTCCTGGTTCCCAACTATATCTGTACCAAAATTCATCAAAATCGGTTTAGCCATTAAAGCGTGAAGAGGTAACAAATAAACAAACAAACTCACTTTCGCTTTTATTATATTAGTAAGGATTTAAGGCTTCTAAGCAAATAGTTGTTTATATACTAGAATGTATAATGCATTACATAATATACAAGTCATTTATCAGACTCAAAGCTGCGGGTGTACCCACATGTGGAGCTATGTGGAGCACTCACTTTTCTATCAAGGACACATTATGAAATCTCCATATAAAAACACTAACTTAACGAAACGAGTACCTACTAAAAGCTAATAATTAATCATCAACTTGATAATAATGAAACTATTCCTCTATGTTGCAGGTTAAATAATCCTTATTAATATTATAACAGCGCAAGTGAGTTTGTTTGCTTGTTTGTTTGTTTGTTACGTCTTCACGCCTAAATGGCTAGACCGACTGATGAATTTTTTAGATTGAATTTTTTACAGAGATAGTTGGGACCCTGGAGAGGGACATAGGTTAATTTAAAAAAAAAAGTGATAAAAGGGGGAGAAGGAGGGAAGAAAAGGGAAGAGAAAAATATCACGCGCGTTAAAGTTAGCGTTAACTATGCCACGCGAACGATGTCGCGGGCAAAAGCTAGTGTCAATATAATTTAATACAGAAACCTGTTTATTGGAACTCTGAATACCTATTTGAAAACATCCGCTAGGTATTGACAATGCAATGAGGTTTCCACAATGTTTTATTGGAATTTACCTTTGTCACTATATAATTTCCAATACACTTCCTCGAAAACTGTCTCTTATTGGCACTACGATTAGGTTCAACATGCAATGTATTGCACACGCGTGCTTTTTGCTCAATTATCACTACAAAGGCTTTAATTTTTCTGTTTCATCACGGATAACAATAAACAACTGCTCAAGTATATTGACTTGAAAAATTCATCAAAATCAGTTTAGCCATTAAAGCGTGAAGAGGTAACAAACAAACATACTCACTTTCGCTTTTATAATATTAGTAAGGAAGTAAGGATTTAATAAAACAAATACTTATACATATATAAAATAATAATTATGAAGACCAAATAAATATTTAAGTAATATTGTTGTTTAAGGAGAGAGGTAGTGCTTTTTGACCAGAATTTTAAATGTGGACAGGGTTTGAGCGCTCCTTACAGACATGGGCAGGGCATTCCATAGCCGTACAGTTTGAACTGTAAATAATTTATCGTAGAAGCTAGTAGAATACACCGGCAACTGCAGTCTCAGGTTTTCCGATGACCTCAGATCATATCATATTCATTTCTACACACCTAATCCCTTATTCTTCACAATCAACCTCCACCATATCCCCCTGCACCCTGAGCCCTGTCCCACAGTGTGGCGAGCAATTAAATGTAGATTAGTGTAAACAGTCCCGGCGAGATAAAACTGTCCCCCATGATCGAGAGTTGTGCGCCTATCACAGACATGCGGGCCGGAGGAGCGTCGGCAGACAAAGTGGCGTTTACATTTTATTTGTGATGCTTTTCTTGATAAGTAAAAAAGCTTACCGAAAAAAAAACTGACTTCAAAAATATGTAATTTACTTGTTTTTACTTGTACGAAATTATATTTTATATTTTTTTATGAAATTTGAAACTGCTGACATTTAATCTAATTTTAATTTATTGCATTTTATTTCGTTTATTCATTTCTATACCTACATACTTTTTTTATATTCTTATATAAAAAAACAACAAAAAAACATTTAAGAATATAAAGGAGATTGAGCACTTATAGTCTCACTTTTTGACGCGTAAAGCCATTAGAGTTAATGTATAATTAATTATGTTATTTTTAATGTTTTTTTACCTAAATTCATTGAAATCATTTGTGGGGTTTCTATTTTAATTTTAATTAGTATGTACATATTTAATAAAATAAATACGTCATTTGTTGCCTAATAGTGAAGCGACTCCTTTTTCAATTATAATCGATCGATTAAACACTAACATAAATCATAGAACAACAAAATAATTAACATTTGCAACTAAAAAGTATTAAGAGTTGTCCTTATTATCATTCTTTAATTCTGTTACTATTTTTTTCCATTAAATACAATTTCTAGGCAAAAATAAAATAATTAAGATATAATCGATAATGTTATGATGCCCCGTAGTCTATTGTTGTGTCACAACACTATTCGGTGAAATGTCAAACAAAATCGGTGTTTTCTGTTTACCGTGTTAGCTGCCGGTTAAGCCGAGAATATTGTTTAGGATTTCTAGATCAATGTGTTTAATCAAATATCTTAAATAGTAAGTAATACTCAATTAATATGTACCAAAATAATGCAAAATATGTGCCAGTTAATAAAGTTTCAAAACGAATTGTTTTGAGATGTAACATAACCTCAAAAGGTATTAAACATTTTTTTTTTCAAAAACCCCACAATATTTCATTTTGAATTTAACCTTGTTTTAAAGTATGAAACTACCCCTTTTTTGTGTCTAATTTTCACTACTATACTGTGTCAAAAGTTGCGCAACCAAGTGCCATAGTAGGCTGCGCAATCTCCTTTGTATGTTGTGTAATTTATTTGTTTTGATGTAATTTTATTGATTTCTGACATTATTCTATTTAATTGAAATTGGAATGCTTGTGTTTAATGTTACCTAAAATGAGTCTTTGTGTTACTTGAAATAAATAAATAAATATAAATAAAAAAAAAACACTTAAAAGACAGAAATAAATTTGAAACGCGGCTCACAATCGACGCAGAAATCGCGAAACAAACTTACAAAAAAAAAACAGTCTAACAGATTTATTCTGAGAGAGAGAAAATTGTAATACATACTTACTTGCCATTAAATCGCATGAAAGGTGTTTGGTTGTTTGTTTCTGGTTTTTTGCGCAATCCAATGTTCCTATTTATCTCAACGGTTAAACGGATTTAGATGTTATTTTATGTAAAATGTTTGTTGATCATTCGTAGATTGACGTTACAGTGTTTACTCGCCAGAGGGCGCTGCAATGAACCACTGTGTTAACAGTTGAAAAAAATACTATAATATGTAATATATTCTGTTTACATTTTAATCCCAGCGTCGCCGTCGTAGCGTCGGGGGACCGCCTAGTACAGGTAGATGACATACGCACAGACAATGATAAAAAATGATAAAAAAACATAATCTAAACTATCTCCAAAAATAAGCGTAAAATATTTTACTTAATTTGCTATCGGTACCACCTTGTCCCGCATACGGGCTCGATTGGAGTCCGCTTGCTCTGGCGTGGCGCGCGCTTGATAAATTGTCATCGACTCACCACGCCGGCGTGAGGGCCCACAGATAAGTAACGATGACTTGTACTCTATGGCCCGAACGTTTAGCAACAGAGTGGCCGTAAGCAGCATACGGCGCGGTTGAAGTCCGTCTGCACTGGCATGGCGCACGTGATAAATTGGCACTGATGCATAAGGCCCACAAATAATTATCCAGAGGTTGTAGAGTTGTAGACCTTCAGCGTTTTGCAACCTCTTTAATTGGACAGTGGAAAAGGAAAGTTAGCCACAAAACGTCATCATATGCTTTGTCATTTCTTAACTACGTTGGAATAGGTTTCCAATCCGATCACATGCAACTGAAGATCATTTTTTTACATAGAGTGTTTATCTGAGCTCCAGAATCCAGATACTTGGATTAAAATGCACGACTAGTTGACTTCTGACTACCCGTAACGACTGTCGAAGATCTACCAATGAAAGTTGGGACCATTTGTATTTTTTTGACCAATTGGGACTAATTCCGAGACACGGATCTCGGTATGCAATGAATGATCGCACAAATTTAAGGACTGAACAGGATAACGCAGCCAGACTATAAAGATCAACACGTATCTCTTTTATAGTTGAGTCCCTGAATTGCCACAGTCTCTCACTAAACCAGCACCAAAGTATGTTCCCACTTCCTCCCGCAGATAACTCTTGCAACACAAACGTTTAAATCATAGTATAATTAGTGCGACAGGTGCTGAGCTCAGCTGGGTGCTCCTAATCGCACCATTACGCGCACCGTAACGAGAGCACCTAATGATGCTGATGCGGAACAGCGGTGCACAGCGCGTGGCGCGCGTGGTAGCGAGGTTGTACGCATAAAGAAGTGTTTAAGTTGTTGTGACGAAAATGGTAATATACAATGTGTCCGGTTATGGACTAGCGATATTCTAGATACTTATGTAACGAGTGCTTTAAAATACTATTACGATACACACTTGGGTCTAATTCACTTCCCTGCTTTTTGGCAGCCATTTTGAGATATTATCTATGCGTGTACAAAAAATAATCATATCTCTCAAAGTTTTGGTCTTACTGAGACGACAATAGGTTTATTCAGAGGGCAACAATAATAATATAACAATTTCTATAAAAAATAAATTTCTTTATTTCACCAAAAGCCATTACATAATAAAATAACATTGAACAATAATGTCTATCGTTTAAATTAAGAAATGATGTGCTTACATTTTCGTAACTTTAGAAAACAAAAATAAAGTCCAAAAAATTTGCAAATCAACGAAAGTTATGTAAACTTTTTTTGACCGGACACATTGTATACAAGAAATCCGGGTAAATGTGATTCTGACTCCTACACCGAGGGTTTCGTACAATTTTGCAACATTTAATAAACAGCCAGATCTTTTGACTGAGTAGAATTAATGATATGATTTTCTACAACTTCAAGAGACCACAGAGTTGAGTATATGGTTTTAATGTTAACTTGATACCTCCAAGCCTTCTCGAGATAAAGGGTCTTGACAGACAGACAGACGGACTACAAAGTGATCCAATAAGGGTTCCGTTTTTCCTTTTGAGGTACCGAATCCTAGAAATTACGAGATATAATTTAAAAGCTTTTAAAGCTAGTATTTCCATGTTCTGTGAAGTTAAAATTCATTTTATACAAAGTAACAAATCTCTCTAACGCAGTCCAGAATAATTATTGGCGCCCAACATCCTGCCCATGTTGGGCGCCAATAATTATTCCATTATTAAATATTATTCTTAGCTCCCAATTTATTTGTAGATGACCTTCATAATTAAATCTTTATCATTACTTGCAAACCTAATCAAAATCCGCTTCGAAAATGTCGCAACTAAAACAATAGTAATTCCTCTAATGTTACAAATACACACTACATGCTTTATTATACCCACGTCAGAGCCCATTACAGCTGCCATCAGTGCTGGGATCAGACTAACACACCAGCATCGCAATCCGCCATTGTATAAATAACGCTAAGAGCCCAGCTGTGCACAGCCGTGTTCCGTGTTGACGACGCGGCTAAATGTATCTCTTTCGCGCCAGACTCAACGGACTTTAAATAAAAACCAGGTGTAGTTTACATAGGTAACAAGTATAATTGTTGAGGGAAAGAGATGGATGGATCCTGCCGGGGTTATGGGTTGTTCGAAAGAGATACTGTGGCCCCGTAACTTATAGGGCAAACTATGGAACATGGTGGGTGTTAGTCAGTAAAAGTCTTACGGCGGGGGAAGTTATTTGATGATTTCCAAAATAACTTCCATAAAAACAAAAACTGGGCAAGTGCGAGCCGGACTCGCGCACCGAAGGTTCCTTACAAACTGGCGACATAAACGGGCATATCTTTTATCTGCATAGACTTAGAGATATGATTTTTGAGCAAGGGACCACAGACTTGAGTATAACGGCACGGTTGGCGCAGTGGCTGAGCGATTGACTGCTGCGCTGCGTGTCGCGGGTTGGATTCCCGCACGGAACAAATATTTGTATGGCCTACAAATAGTTGTTTTGGATCTGGCTGTTTGTGTATGTGAGTTTAAATGTTTGTAAACGCACCCACGATACAGGAGAAATTCCTAGTGTGGGGCAACGTTTTAAAAAAATATAAATTGCTTTATTCTCAACTCGATACCTACACGAAAGAGATACCGTGGCCCCGGAACACAAAGGGCAAAAGAAGGAACATTGATGGAGCACAAATAGCAACAAACTATTTGTAGATTTCCCATCCGAAAAAAAGTGTGGTTCACAAAAAACACATGTTTTAATAAAGAAGATGTTTCTAGTAGCATTTTAATTTTGAACTTTATATAATGAAATATAAACTCCCAAATTAACATGCAAGCAGAACAAATAACAGAAATCATCCAAATACTTGACAGTGCACGAGTGCGCGGGCGCAGCCGCCGCACGCGCACAGTGTTTGCACAGATGTTTCCGCCAAAAACAATATTAAACCAAATGGCTGTTGTCAGGAACATTCTATCACAGTTCATGGTGACAAATACGGCGTGTATGAAGAAAGAATCATGGTCTAATTCTCAGCCATTAATCCCTTGGTGAGTGTCTAAAGTGCCAGATACATTGTCAGAGTAATATATCTGGTACTTTTAACACTGCTGGGTTTGACTAGGAAGCTAAAGCGAAGCTGGTTGAATTTTCATCGTCACTGCCTATGCTATTCCCTAACATGTTAGGGTCGGCTTCCAGTTGAACCAGATGCAGCTTAATAGGTACTAACTAATTCGGCTTAAGCTGGCAGAACTCTATACGTTTCCAAAAACAACAACACATGCCACGGTAAACAAGGATGCGCCTTAAAGAGTTGTCAGCTAAACAGAGGGACCTGCCAAGGCCACTGCCTGCCGGGGTTGTGAGTTGTTTGAAAGAGATACCGCGGCCCCGTAACACAAAGGGCAAAAGAAGGAACATGATGGGTTTTAGACAGTAAAAGTCTGACATTCAAAAAAATGGTAAACAACAAGAATGTACCTATGGGTTTCTCAATTTTCAGATCATGCATCCATAACTCAGAACTGTATTCTTTTTATTTACAAGAATTAGCAACATTGCTTCTCGCATCATTTACTTAAAGACATGGAAGGATAGTGAAATAGCGACAAAACTTTTAAACAACTTATTTTTGTTTAAAAAGATATCACCCAAAGGTTGACTGGTAGAAAAAGCTTTTGTCATTAAGTCCGCCTCTGTAATTCGTGATTCAAGTGTTTAATAAATACTATTTCAATTGCTAAAAAAATACCATAATAAAGACGTTAAATATGAAAGATCGTGAATCGCACTCCGAGGCCCCTGCGCCGGCGCCGGCGTCGCACGCGCCGCGGTTGACACAGGTGTTACCGCCATTCCGCCAAAAACAATGTAACCGAACGCCTAATGACGTCATTCGAGAATAGCGCTGGTCTGTCACTGTTGCTGGGTCCTGCGACAGCTATTTATAGGAACTGAGGACTAAACCATGGAGATGGAGTTTTGATCATCAGTAGTTTTGTTTAGACTGTATTTTTTTTCATATTTTCGTATCAATGTAGAAGGATATCCTTACTAATATTATAAAAGCGAAATGAAAGTGAGTTTGTTTGTTACGTCTTCACGCCTTAATGGCTAAACCGATTTTGATGAATTTTGGTGCAGAGATAGTTGAGAACCAGGAGACGAACATAGGCTATTTTTTTTTAAAGTGGGATGTGAGGGAGAAAGAGGGAAGAAAAAGGAAAACTTAGCGTTGCTATTACAAATCAATAAGGCGCAAGGGGAACTGTGTTACCCCGAATTTAACGCGAGCGAAGCCGCGGGCAAAAGCTAGTAATAAAAAGCGAAAGTGAGTTTGTTTGTTACGTCTTCACGCCTTAATGGCTAAACCGATTTTGATAACTTTTGGTACAGAGATAGTTAGGACCCTGGAGACGGACTTAGGCTAACTTACTAGGACGTTATTTTTCAAAAGTGGGAAATGAGGGAGAAACAGGGAAAAAAGGGAAAACTTAGCTTTGCTATTACAATAAATAAGGCGCAAGGGCAAAAATTATAGGTAGCAGATACCTCTAAATTAGGAAAGGGGAACTGTGTTACCCCGAATTTAACGCGAGCGAAGCCGCGAGCAAAAGCTAGTAATACAAAAAAATATCTTCGGTGAGACTAAGGTATTAAATGGCCTTAAAAACTTACACCACCTTGCACTAAAAAAAACACCGCTATAGGGATTTGTTTTTAGTTATCCGTGGCCCTCATTGCGAATTTGCGATAAACAAGAAAAAAGCTCGCGAGTGAAATACATTGCATGTTGAACCTAATCGTAGTGTAATAAGAGCCAGATTTCGAGGAAGCGCTCAGGATGAAAACACAAAGGAAATATTAAATCACGCGAAGGGACAATTCGATAGACCTACATCAGTATAATTGAAGTGAGGGAACTACGATCGCCATGACTTCTGTAAGAAAAAATCTAATAACTCCACAGTCTATTCACACAATCTAACCCTTTATGTCATTGAGAGCTCTTTAGCTGTCCGGGACGACTCCGACACGACCCGGAGATTTCAGAAATGGAGTTGAAATAAGATGGGTACTAGAAATAGGCTTGTGTAATACGCCCACACATAAGTCAACAAAAAAAACATAGTTGTTGAATTGAGAACCTCCTCCTTTTTTTGAAGTAGGTTAAAAACAACTCACCAGTTTCCCTGTATTCATAATTAAAATATTACTATTTCACATAGGTCTACAAACGTATTAAAAGTCGAGAACACGTACGGTTGGGGCTGGTCGTTTCCTATGGAGAAGAACCGGCAAGAACTAGCTATTACGCAGCCAAATGCATATTATGTGAAAAGAGTTACCGTAGAACTTGATGCCAGTTCTTCTTAATAGGAAATTACTAAATTGGAAACATTTTAAGGAACTATTTGCGTATGGTGATGTTAATTTAAAATGTTACGTAAAAGGCTTTATTTTCGGCAACGCGATATGCCTAGCAGGAGATCAAGATGAGCTGGTCTTACCAAATGGATTAGGTATAGATAAAGATAGAATAAATAGGAAAGCAGGAATAATAAAAATAAATAAAAATGTTTAAGTCTTAAATTGATATATATATATAATATATAAGTTTTATAAACTGTAAATACAACATTATTTTAATTAAATAAATGCATAAGGCATCTTTAGAATAAATATGACAATAATACACAAACTGAATCTTTAAAAAGATAAGATTAAACTAAAACAAAACTAAGTACAATTACATTTTGAATTCAAAGTTCGCAACAATACGTTAAAATTTATTTTCCCGCAGAAGATTTTCAATCTCCAGTTAGATTATCTGTCTGTTCATAACTGAAGAGACTTAATTAGTAATTAAAAACAAATTAGTACGTAACAGTTATATAATAAATTACCTGCATTCGTCAACTAACAATTGCACAAACAAATGACGTGTGATTTTCTCGGTAAATGTATTTCGTCCGGCGATGGTTCCGCGGATCAATATTTGTTTGATATTTTCGCCAGCTTTACGATGTATCTACCTATGCATATTTATTGAAATAAAAATGTATGTTGCAAGCAATTGGTTACATATTAATTATCGCACAAGCGCAAAAAGTAGACCGCACACTAGATGGGAAGACGATTTAGGAGAAACGGCCGGACTAACAGTGGATGAAGAAAGTACAAAATAGGACCAAATGGAACTCTTTGGAGGAGGCCTTCACCTGGGGAGGGGTTCTTGCAAGTAGCAAAACTTAAGAAGAAAAAAAAAACATAAATATAAGAAAAACAAAGGATTATTTAAGTAAATAGCTTGATAGGTTGTGGCAAGAAATATAAGGCATTATTATTTTATTTTATATTCACATTCGCTGTAATTTACCTAGTTACCTGTATTTTTTATCTCTGCTTTGGGTCTTTCTGATCATCTCTTAGCGTGTGCAAATCTTTAGGTGTGCTTTATGCAGAAGAGCTTGCTTGTCTGATAAAAATATTTAGGATAATCTTCGTAAAAAAGTAATCCACAAGGCCCAGTACCAAAACGGTCCTTTACTTAAAAGGTTTAGAGGGGTCAAAACTAAACTAAATACCTACCATAGACTTGTTGACCTCATAAGAAAAAGTAACTGTTAACTTTTTTTTTTAAGGTCAACAAGTCTATGTAGGTTCATAGAGGTAGAAAGAAGAAAACCTACAAGACCATTCATGTTGGATCTCCAGCCTATTATTAAAACAAAGAGTTCCAATAACTGTTCCTCCATAACCCAGTCACAGTCCCGATCCATCACCCGCCACAGTATGTCGTAGCCACTAAATCTCCACGGAGCCCTACGTTATTGGAATTTCCCTGTTACAATTTATACGTAAAACTACACCTGCGGCCCACAGATGCTGCCTTATGCCTTATTGTTGACACAGATGTGCTCTGCTGGATGTGCCAGAAGTTTGTTCAGAGTTCTTTGTTTTAATTCTGTAGCGGTTTTGAAGGGTGTGGTGTGAGAGGTGTTGTCGTTTCTAGTGGGGGTGGGAAGTTAGATCGGTGTTGTGTTTAACATGGATATTGATGCATGAAACTGGTGCAATATTAAAAAAAAATATTAATCTACGTTCAGTTAAAAATTACCAAATCATTGTTGAGGAGTAATCTGAAAAATCTCCTTTCCTTAAACCGATAGACTTTTTCATGAAATTGTAATTCAATAGGATTAAAATCGTAGCAATGTTGCCATTTTTCGTATTGACAGGGATTTTGATGAATTTTTTGACGCCCTAGTTGTAATTGTTTATATGATAGTTAGATAGGATTAAAATGAATTTACGTAGCCACCCAACCGTCCGTGGTGACTATGGTTGTATTAATAATTTTAATTCTGCAAATACATACGTGTTACGGGCGCAAATCATGCCTGCAATTTGTCAAAAATGTAAAAAGTATTGTATTTCACGGGTTACATAAGCGCATCGTACAAAATAGTTTTTTATTAAGACTAAGACTCTAAGACCGCGTTTGAGGGAGAGAACATCTACCCAACCCAGCCACCGCGGGAGACGCCCCGGGCGCCGGGCGCCGCGAGACGACTCCCGGCCACCGTAGATGCGGGCCTGTGGACGGTAAGCAATAGGTAGCTTACCGTCCGTCCGTCGATTGACGACAGGCCGTGTCGACGGCGCGTTCGTGTTTCACGCGCGCCTCAAAGAGATGTCAGCAAAGCAGAAGGGCTTGCCAGAGCCTCCGCCTGCCGGGGTTGCGGGTTGTTCGAAAGAGATACCGCGGCTCCGAAACGTAAAGGAGAAGGAACATGGGTGGGTTTTAGTCAGTACAAGTCTGACATGCCCCCCCGCTCCGCCAAGAGCGGGGGAAGTCATTGGATGATTTCCCACCCGAAAAAAAAAAAAAAAAACCTCTAAGACCCCGGTGTCCATCTGTCACCAGGCTGTGTCTCATGAACCGTGATTGTTAGACAGTTTAAAATTTTCACAGATGAAGTATTTCTGTTGCCGCTATAACAACAAATAAAATAAGTATTGAAGTGGCTACATACATACAACAAATATGATTATTTTACCGTTTTTAAAATATAATCATTTCTTTTCTGAAAAAACGTAGCCCCACACTAAGAATTACACCTGTATCGTGGGTGCGTTTACAAACATTTAAACTCACATACACAAACAGCCAGACCCGGAACAACTATCTGTAGGCCATACAAATATTTGTTCCGTGCGGAGATCGAAACCGCGACACGCAGCGTAGCAGTCAATCGCTCAGCCACTGCGCAACCGTGCCGTCAAAAAAATAATGGTACGGAACCCTACGTGCGCTTGTCCGACTTGCTGGCTTGGCCGGTTTTTGTGTCTAGGGGCACGCTCCCAATTACATATGACCTAAACACAACTTATAAGTAAAGTAAAGTAAAATTGACGATAAATCTGCAGTAAATACACCTCTACCTTATCTTGCCTGATGTTTCGTTGTATTTAAATGATTCTTATACAAATACTAAGTCAACCAGACATATAATTTTCATCAATGAAACAATAATTTAAACAATGATGTATTTCAAAATACCTGAAACCATACTGAAAACAATATTTCATTCTCCGTATTACATCACTAGCTGCTATTCTATCGGAAGTAACCATGGCAACGGGTTTATCATACAAATATAACTTCACACAGAAGTACCTTAAGATACGCGATCATCATCTGCCTAGACTTTTGCCAACTTTAAGGGGGCGGCTTCCTGCCGGGGTTGCGGGTTGTTTGAAAGAGATACCGCGGCCCCGGAACGTAAAGGGCAATAGAAGGAACATGGGTGGGTTTTAGTCAGTACAAGTCTGACACTCGGGGGAGTGCCAGACTTATACTGATTAAAACCCATAATAACCCCCGCTCCGCCCAGAGCGGGGGTTATTTGATGATTTCCCACCCCAAAAAACAAGGGGGTGGTTTTCTGTACTCGATATCCTTTGGATGTTTGTTACTCGTTCACGTGAAAACGGCTGAAACTTATCTTGATGAAATTTGGCACAGAGGTAGATTATGGACTGGAATAACACATAGGATACTTTTTTTCGTAAAATATGAACTCATAATCTTCTTAGACTTTTTCGTTGGGATCGGCTTCCAGTCTCATGAAATGCAGCTGAATACCAGTATTTCACATGGAGCGACTGCCTATCTGACCTCCACAACTCTGTTAGTACTGGGTAATACGATACCCCTTGGTAAGACTGGTTGTCAGACTTTCGGGACACTGCCTGCCTGTAACGACTGTCAAAGCTCTACAAATGACAGCCGGGACCAACAGCTTAACGCGCTTTCCGAGGCACGGAGGAAACTCTGTATGTAACGGGTTGTCTCCCATCCACAGACCAACCTAGGGAAGTGCGGCTTAACCAAAAGATCGACCCGAGCGGCTGCTATTATTTAGCCACAAGCCCGTATGACATTGCGAAATGTTCATTGCATTTTCAGATTTCTAGCAACGTGCCTAAAACATTACGCAGGCACTAAATTAAGCCTCAGAATACTACAAGAAAATTGCTCCAAAGTGTCCTTTTCACAGATCATTCAGAGCAGATCTTCTGTCTCGCTCCTGTGATATGTCAAACGAGTCATAGCCAAACTCGCGCCAGTTTGAGCGCGGGAACGAACACAGCTGATGTGATGTTTATCTTTCAATGGCAGCTCCGCACCTAGAATTAATGCCGGAGCTTGAACCTTGGTCGAAAAACTCTTGAGTGGTGGTGAAAACTGCACCCAAAGCTGTTTAGGAGATTAGATTGTACTTGATGGACAATCGGAAATGGTTTTTATGTATAAACAATCAATCCTACTAATATATTAATACAATAAGTAACTAACTTTAATTAAAACAGTCTAAATATGGTGAAAGAGATCTCGGTGTAGTGAAAAACGTTTACCCTAAATTCCGTTTGAAAACCTGCTGTCGTATTTATTTCAACAGTGGAACAGTTGATTTTTTTACACAACCACTGATTAATTTGTGTCTAGAAATATTAAAATACTAGCAGAGCTTCTCAGTGTTACCCGCGGTAAAAAATTATATTTGAGTTATTTGCCCATCCCACGGAAACATGGCGTGTTTTTATATGTTTAATAAATAATTCATTTATTTGCTTGAAATATGGTGCTTACAGATCAAACAAAACAATACACAGTACCTCATATTTCGCCTACTATTTTCAGCATGTAAAATTTTGGATGCGCCATGTCCAATTTAGCATATCTTGATACCAATCCAAATCCGTTAAGCTGTTTGAGCGTGTGGAAGTAACAAACATACACACCCATATACAAACTTGGTATGATGGTATTCGTGACAAAAGTTTCTTTTTCTTTGCCTCAAAGCTAAAAAATAAAAAATAAAAAAAAATTAAATAAAATTTATTCAAGTATAAGTAAAACTATGATTTACATTAATCATCATAGAGGAAAATTAATTCTAACTATTATGTAGACCTGCCTGATCTAGGTTTATGAAAACCTGTGTTTCAGGCCATCAATTTACGTCAAACATTTTAAAAAGAGGACATTAGTAAATTTATTAGTTGCTAACTTATAGAAAAGACATATTATTTTCAACGACTTAACAAGTAAATTATTTAGGTATATAATATTAAGACTTCTATATTATTAAATATTATGTTATTTTATCGAATGTAAGATATAATATTATGTTAAAATAAATTAACGAATAATGTTAAAGTAGATAGAGTAGATTAGGTAAACAGAGACTTTTATAAATGTATGTTTAACCTGGAATTCTATTTAGGCTATAAACACGAAGGTAGCGTGAGTACCAGCACTAACGTAGACTCCATTATCGTCTGCACATTACCACATTCAGCACCAAGTATTTGCAAATTGCTTCAGACATATGCCTCACCGATTGAAAGTATCTGTATGTTCTTTAGAGTTCTTACTTGTCCCTATAGTCCGTGACCGACTCATCATGTAGGTCCATTGCTGGGCTTAAACCTCTTTGCACCGTACCACCCTCTTCTTCGTCTTCAGCATCTAGTCTGGCCTAAATCCTTCAATAAGTTCATCTGGCTGAGGAGCCGTTTTCTTGTCTAGGTATCTGTCGGATTTGAAGACATGATCGACCACAACACCTAGACACGATCTTTTCTTCGATCGGCCTTAGTGGTTAATTGTTCAAATCATACTTGTTGCAACTTCTCAAGTTAACGCATTGAGTGCCGGGAGCCAATCAGGTATTTCGAAGACCAATGATAGACTGCAAATTCGACCATAAGACAGGTTTCTTTGAAACCATGGAAACGGCATCAAGCGATATTAACGGCATCTATTGATGCGTTTTCGTAGAGTTAGATACAGTAAAGGCATCGTTACCTGATACAAACCGTGCTGTGAAGGTCAGACAACCAGTCGTACTAAAAGAATACCGTATTATCTAGAACTAACTGGATTGTGTTAATCAGATAGGCAGTCGCTTCATGTTAAATACTTTTATTCAGCTGCATCCGGTAAGACTGAAAACCGAACCCAACATATCCGACAAAAGGCATACAGATGATGACGACGAAAATAGGAACCAGTATCATCATTTTCCTGTCCATGTCCCACTCTATTTGTGATCGGCGCAACACGTTTTCTTCTTCCATTCTCCCTTATCAGACCTCACGGCATCATTTACTCCTTTCTCCTTCATATCATTCCTTACACAATCCATCTTTTCTTTGGCCTGCCTCTCGCTCTCCGTCCTTCCACATAAATAGGAACCAGTATGTCCTATTAATATACAATTAACCAATTTAAAGCAACATATTACCCAACACCCGCACTCGATAAGCTCCTTCCCTACACAACAGAAGCCCCGATAACACAACAAGTACAAACAGCACTTGATTTACAACAGTATACTTTAATGTCTTTAATTGAAGACCTAACAGGGGTAGCTGATGCGTCATGCGGGTCTTAGGTGACCTCAATAAGGGCAGCATTGAGACTGTAGCATACGGGTAAGTGATTTATATGATAGACATCTGTCTGGCAGTGTGTGGTGGTCGGATGGAAGTAGATTGTGGTCGAGGTGACATGGTGGTAATTGTTTATCTGTATTTCTTGCGTGTGTGTATGCAGTGATGTATTTCATGTTTCAGTCATAAGTCGTACATACTAAATCGGGAAATCAGAGGCTAAACGGCCAGTCTCTTGGGAACATTACCCATTGACAGCGTTGAGGACGTTTTTTTTGCAATTTTTTAGTTTATTTATAACTTAGTTTCTTTAAGTTATTTTAATTTATTTTTGTAAAGTATTTAGTGTTTGAAATTAGACATAAGAAAAGTTATTTTAATCGGGATGAAATAGAAAAGAATATTCTATATTATCGTACGCCAAAATTGAAACACAAATTGTTTTACAAAAATTGTTATATCTATGTTTACAATAGCTAGACTTCCAGACAAACTTCACCGTAGATATTCAATATGTATACTATTTGATATGAGATTTTAGCGTTAATGATAGTGTGAGTAACCATGTCTCGCTTTTAAAATCTTATATGGTTATTTTTTTTTTTAACAAATAACTTCCTCTCTCTGGGCGGAGCGAGGGGAAATGTCAGACTTTTACTGACTAGAATCCATCCATGTTCCTTCTTTTGCCCTTTCAGTTCCGGGGCCGCGGTATCTCTTTCAAACAATAGGGTTTTTTGAAAGAGATACCGCGGCCGGCAGTGGCCCTGGCAGGCCACTCTGCTAATGAGTCATACATTACACACTCAAATCGATCGTTAAATTGTTCACCTTTTTGTCTAATTTAAGTCTAGTTAAAAAGTATAAACGATACTACTCGTTCGTGGTATAAACGATAAACAAAACTAGTGGACAGAATACTGCGCTGACCAGAAATAATTTGGAAAAAAGATTTGGATAATGGTTCACCTATTCTGGTCACTATAGTTTTCAAAGTTTCGTAGCACTTAGAAGTCACCAGGAACCGGCTTTTGCGCTTTAGCAATGGATTTTACTTTCAAAACGGTTTAATTCAATAAAATTAACGAAATAATTAGAAATTACCGAATAGACAGCGAGCCAAAAAACCTGATACCACTTTCCACTTCAACAGGCTCACATTTTACTAACGGGTTTACGACTGAAAACTAGCGCTGTGCTGTGGGCTCCCATAGCACAGCATCATGCTAAGTGGTGACCTACCTGTCGCAGTCACGACGTGCAAGCTATTTTTTATTTTTGTTCTATTACCTTACTCATTACTAATATTATAAAAGCGAAAGTGAGTTTGTTTGTATGTTTGTTACGTCTTCACGCCTAAATGACCCAACCGATTTTTATGAATTTTGGTACAGAGATAGTTGAGACCCTGGAGACAGACATTTTTTTTTAAGTTGAGATTTGGGGGAGCAAGTGGGAAGAAAAGAGGTTGGAAAGATATATTTTTTTCGATCATCTCGTGGGTTAAAGTTAGCGTTAACCCAAAGTAACTATGCCACGCGTACGAAGTCGCGGGCGGAAGGGATTTATAAATGTTTGTGATGCTTTGCATGTTTATTTATTTTTGTGGTTTGGTGCTCGTCGTAATTTGCGATTAATATTTTTTTTCTTTCTATTATGGTTACTTAAAATACTTTAAATGCTAGAAAATTCACCGCCATCGCCATGTGTTTATTTCATTAATAAAAGCTTGCCTTCAAAGGATATTAATTATATTACAAAAGCCCGGTTACAAAACAAAATTACTCTATTCGAGAATGTAAAATGAAAATTGGTATTTTGCAGAAAATACGAAACCTACAAGCAAATATTCCTAAAAATATGACTACTAAACAGCTTAGAAATTCTTTTAACAAAAAGTTGCCATACAAAAAATGCCGTTGTTTTTTTTCTAAAACAGGAAGCAAGGGTACTGGCGCGTGGTATAAAGTAAACTTTTGTGTTAAAAATAAATTCCTTGTGTACTTTGAGATATTAATAGACGGGAGAAATGGATGCAGTTCATTACCAAATAGTGTTCAAGAGAATCGATCGCATGAGAATAGTGAACTGAGTAATGTCGTATGATTTGCATATTTAGATGACCCTGCCTAGTTGTGTTTCTTTGCATCAATGTTTTTTCTTGAAATAACTAAAAATAGTGAAGGTAAGTATAATGAGGACATGTTAATGTCCTAACACCAAATACACGAAGACATGACATCTGGCAACCAACCCTGACAGGAGGTCCTGTATCCCGGCAGTAATCTGCATAGTTCTTATATGTAAGTTGACCAAGATTTATGTCTAGACCTTGAAAGAGACCTCGTAGTTTGTTTTGGCTATAACCCGGGCACCGAAGGTTCCGTACAAACCTGCCACATAAATGACCATATCTTTTAACTGGGTAGACTTAGACGTAAGATTCTTCCACAACTCCAAGGAACCACAGACTTGAGTATATCGTTTAAATATTTAAGTCGATACCTTCACGCGTTCCTGAGATAAAGGGTCTTGACAGACAGACAGCTGGACCACAAATTAATACAATAAGGGTTTCGTTTGCGGGAGACGCCCCCCGGGCGCCAGGCGCCGCGAGACGACTCCCGGCCACCGTAGATGCGGGCCTGTGGACGGTGAGCAATGGGTAGCTCACCGTCCGTCTGTCTATTGACGACAGGCCGTGTCGACGGCGCGTTTGTGTTTCACGCGCGCCTCAAAGAGATGTCAGCAAAGCAGAGGGGCTTGCCAGAGCCTCCGCCTGCCGGGGTTGCGGGTTGTTCGAGAGATAAAGAGATACCACGGCCCCGGAACGTAAAGGGCAATAGAAGGAACATAGGTGGGTTTTAGTCAGTAAAAGTCTGACACTCCCCCCGCTCCGCCCAGAGCGGCGGAAGTTATTTGATCATTTCCCACCCCCAAAAAAAAAGGCTTTCGTTTTTTCTTATTGAGGTGAGGGCATCCTAAAAACAAAGTGTCGAAGTATTTGTAAAACCTATTTGCAAAATAAACATCATTAATTCGGTAAGAAGGCAGTCGCTCCATGTAAAATACTGATATTCAGCTGCATCCGGTTAGACTGGAAGCCGACCCCAACATAGTTGGGAAAAGGCTAGGCAGATGATGATTTCGGTAAGAACACCGCATTATAGAACTGATAACGCTTAAGGCGCGGTAACAAGCTAATCTTTTAGTATTCGCGAGGTGAGGCTAGCTGCAGACTGGGCGTGGTCTGACACAAGTATACGATCATAGTGCATCGAAAGAATAGAAATAAGGTCGAAAATATTTCGTTGTTTGATTTTATTTGAATATCATGTCCGCCAAAATGTAAGTCATTTTGCAGTTTTAATTGATTATTTTTCCGACCCAAATATCGACCAATAGAATTGCACCATTCGACGTCACGTGGTACAACCTACATGGTATTATACTGAAAATTTTTTGAAAATTCTTCTGGTCGTTGTTATGCATAAAAAACAAAACATCAATGCAATCAATGCAATTCTATTGGCCGACATAAATTTTCTCTGGTCGTTGTTATGCATAAAAAACAAAACATCAATGCAATCAATGCAATTCTATTGGCCGACATTTAGGACGGAAAAATAATCCCCCGAATACCACACGAGCTTCAAAATTATCTGGCATTTCCCGATAGGTTCCCTGCAAACAAATAAAATCGTCAAGTTTTTCAGGAAAAATCACTCGCGTTTCGCGCTCGTGATTTTTTAACCTGAAAAGAAATACTTGACTCCTTCATTTGTTTGCAACGAACCTATCGGAAAATACCCGATAATTTTGAAGCTCTTGTGGTATTATATGTGAATATTTAAAAAATACAGTTCCTGTTTTAAAAGTTTTAGATATGTCTTTGGTCTATGAAATTTCTTTTGTTATAGATATAAAAAATATGATGGTTGTCGCAGAAAAAATTGAGAATTTAGAGACGAACAAAATTTTTTTCGTGGTCTTTTTAATAATTTCTTTTTGTAGTGCTAGACCACTTTTGTAAACTGATTTTGTTTAAGCCTTTACTTTATGTATTGAACTATACACTGTATTTTTTTGGCTTGTGGAATGTACAGATACGGCTAACTTTGCGACGAAAATCCAGACGTTTTACAAAGTGTTTGCTTTGTACAGCGCCTTAAAAGTCCAAGTATGTTTTAATTGGTCCAAAAACACTGCACAAAACCTGTAGACCTAAGAGTTTTATTTCAAAATTTAAATGTTCCCATTCAACCCAGTTACGCGTACCACATCGTCGACATCCACAGTACGCACATGGCACAGGGCGCCGAGCCACATTTAATGATCGCTATATTGGAACGACCAGCTGATGCACACCACTAGTAAAAACCTCTGGTTTTGGTTACAGTGGCAAAGGATCTGCTGGTACGATACCAGCTTTGATTACTTATAATTATGCTTTTATTATTAACATGATGATGAACTGTCCAGTAAATCCGTGATCATGGCGTTTGCAACAGACCCAGAACAGACCCAGACCCGGAACAACTATCTGTGGGCTATACAAATATTGGTTCCATGCGGGAATCGAACCCGCGACACGCAGCGTAGCAGTCGATCGCTCAACCACTGCGCCAACCGTGTCGTCATTCATATTAATTTTCAATACCTCCCTAGTAGAGCTGTTTAATGTTTTATTGGGATTTGCGTCCCTTTTAGTCACATTTTAGGCATTCCACTTGTCACAAACTCAGTGGGCCTTCTCTACCCACCAAATTCCCACATCTTTCTTTTCATTAGACATCCTATGTTCCCTTAAACTTCGCAGCGCTACTTAATGCTCGTCATGTGACAGAAGCACCAGCTGATGCAGTACACTAGAAGCTAATAGTACCTTAGGTCCTGAACAAAGTTGCATTCTAGCACCCTCTTTTGGGTATAGGCCTTCCTTTTCTTCTGCCACTTTTCTCTGTTTTGTGCGTCCCTCAAACATATGATTCCCGCGATTTTGACTAACTCATCAACCCAACGCGATTTGGACGGCCATGGCTTAGTAGGCCTAACCTTGGCTACCATTAGATCACAAACTTACTCCATTGGTCATCTCCGCGTCTATCCAGATGCTGCTTAACTGGACTTTAGGCTATAATTGATTACGACTATTTAAAAGGCAAAAAAACCTTATAATGAGCTCTAGTTTTTCATAAATCCCTGTACGCATACAGGCTGGGTTTCTAACCTATATCTAGGTCAATACTAAAAAGAAAACTCATAAAATGTATCCTGTTCTGCCCAAAGCTACGCGTATGGTCGTCCATGCCGCGCTACACTTAATGCTCGCCATATTGGAAGGAGCAGCAGCTGATGCAGTCACAGGTGCCTCTCTTTATGAAAACTAATAACGTTTTATTTATTCCCTGCGACGTGCGCTTTGAGTAATGGCGGACTTTTATGTGGACCATTGTGTTTGCTAAGGGAACCGATCGGTTTTGGTGAAATTGAAAGAATTTTGGTGGTAATTTAACCGTTTAAAAACTATAGCCAGGTTTTATCAATAACTTTTAGAGGTTCGTAGATTCATTTTATTATTTAAAAACTTCTTATGGGAAGCGGAGGAAAGAGAAGAAGAAATTGATATTTTCAGTTATTTCATAACATCAAGTTGTTCCTAAACCATTAAGAATCTCCTAATATTGCGATTGCGAACATATTGTCGGGAGTTGTGATTCTTTTTCTGTGCATCTAAATCAAACCGAAGTGCTTACTATACCTATATGAACAAAAGTTTTGAAATACCAACACCACTAGCAATAGACTTGATAGTTACAAAACAGATTTAACGAAAGAAAGAGGTAAAGGAATAAATATGATGCGGGATTTAATTATTTACTTTTTGATTACGAATTTCAATTTTCATACAGGTAGCACAAACTCGTTTAAGATCCCTCAAAGGAGTATGCATAGTGTTTTAGTGAAACCCCATGTTGCCCCAAATGTTGTCAAAACTTAAAAGAGACAAGGTGAAAGGATTTTTTTCAAATTTTACTACTTATAACTTAACCAGTAGTCTTAACCTTATGGACATCTCCATGATCTTTAAATCTTACTAGGAACAAGGCCAGTTTATTCTCATTAAACATCATAGACAACGCAATCATTCAATAGTAGAACTCCATATTGCATACAATTCCTGAACTTAAATCTCACAACGTTCTAGAAGTATTCAGGTATTGTTATCGTTGCTAGATGCAATGTACTTACAGTATTGCTCTGCATTTTCATAAATTATATGTATCCAAACGTTCCTTATACCCATATCAACAACACTACATTTAAATATTTTATTGCAGTTTCCGAAAGCTCAATGCAGAGCTTTTCATGAAACTTTAAATAGGACTTACATATTTTTTATCTCTTAAAACTTTCACATAAATAATAATTAATTTGACGCCGGAGAACATGTTACATACAGTTTTGATGTTATTCTATATCCTATAGTAGTAAATGTAACATCGAGTTTACAAGAAAAGAAATATCGTACGTTATTAGTATAATTTATAACTCGATAATAAATTATAATTCATCGCTCACCTCAACCTTTTTGACAGCTGACAGTGACAGCAAACAGCTTTCCCTCGCTTTTTATTGCAGTCTTCCACAGTAACACGCACTATTGTAATAAATCACTTTATTTCCAGCCAAAATATTCACAAAAATAAACAAATTGAAACTAGATAGATCAAATATTAAGATTTAAACAAATAAAATTAACTTCCGAGATATATATTTTTTAAATTCGCCGCGATCTATGGTCGTAGGCGCGGGAAAATGACGCGTGTTGTTCTCTCCGCGCTTGGATAAGCACTGAGGGCGGGAACGCCTGCGTCTAAGCCGCCATTGCTCGAAAATCGCTTTTTTTTTCAACGAATACTGTTCAGCTGTTGGGCACCAAACATTCTGCGTCTGTTTTTCACATTCAAAGTGGGTTGCTGATTCGCTAGTCGTTTGGTTATGTGGAAAAGTGGATATTTTGTAGTGCAGTTTTGCTACTTTGTTTCATTGTGTTAAATGCATATTAATTTGCTTTTGTATTTGACTTTTTAAACCCTTTATAATATTTACCAATGAATTTTTTTCTTCACATGCAATTAAAACACTTATTTTACGAATAGTTGGCTTTTGTAAAATAGTCATGCTGATTTTTAAACATAATTATATTGAATTCACGTAAGTCAATCATAATAAATTAAAGTGATTAAGTATATGTATCTAGGGTGTACCCAGATAAAATAAAGAAATTTAAGTGCTATTAACAAAGCAAAAAAAGGCGCCACAAGTAAATGGGTGAATATCAACAAGTGCATATTTTTGTCAATTTTGGTGGCAAAAATTTTTCTTAATTTTTCGTGAAACTATTGACCTAGGACAAAAATAGAAGGTTCAAGCTTTAGGAATCTTCATGAGGTCCGAAAATATCTTGGTAACTTTTTGAGATATTTGAGTTCAAAGATTAGTGTAGCCACCAAAATTGAAAATTGTCCACCAAAATTGAAAGTTGACCACCAAAATTGATATTGGTCCACCAAAATTGAAAGTGCTTAAAACAATACATTAAAAATCAGTTTTTGTCACAAACTTAAATCTCACTAATAAAGCTCAATGACCAAAAAACTCCATCAGTTAATAAAACTCAGTCTTGTTATAATAATATTTCGTTTATTCAGTTAAATACATTTTAATATTTTTTTTTAAATATTTCTAAATAAAAACAGAAAATAAAAAAGAAACATTTAAAAATACAAAAAATAGTAGCCCACCGGTATCGGGAACAGGGTCGAAGCTACCGGTGGTTAGAGTTCCAGAGACAGGAACCTCCTCACAATACAAGCCGTATCGAGGTGAACTGCCTTCAGAATCAGGCCCTTGATCCAACCGGCTAAGGAGAGCTTCGACAGATGTTCGTCGAGGCTCTTGGCAATCAAGCCATTGGCCGTTACGACAATCGGCACAATGATAGCCGAGTTCACATTCCACATGTCAACAACCTCGTGTGCCAAGTCGAGATATTTTAGTTGTTTTTCTTTCTCAGCTTTCACGAGGTTCTCGTCATGCGGGGTGATTACATCTTATCACCACTATGTCAGGCTTATTGGCGACAATAGTCCTGTCAGTAATGATAGACCGATCCCAGTACAGCGTGACATGGTCTTTCTCGAGAACTGGGTCGGGCACATACTTGTAGTACGGTACCTCAGATTCCACAAGATTATATTTCAAGGCAAGTTGCTGATGAATAATCCTAGCTACTTGGTTGTGCCTATGCAAGTACTCGCCGTTAGCTAGACGAGAACAACCAGAAATAATATGTCCGATGGACTCACCCGGATGGGTGACATGGTGGCATGCCCGACACACATCAACCGTCCCATCCTTCATAATATATTTCCGGTAGTTGTTCGTCAACATAACTTCGTCCATAATCGCACAGACAAAATCTACAGTTTCCCCAAAAAGGTCGCTAAATCGTAGCCAGGATACGGATGCTAGAAAATTTACATCGGGCCCATGAAGAGCCCGGTAAAAGCGCCCGTGAAGCTCCTTGCCTTGCCATAGTTTCTTGCGGTCATCGGTAGTAAGTACCACAATATTTATTATTTATCTGATGAACTCGTAATGAGAACTATGAGGGTAGACTTAAAAAAAAAACTTCTTATTTTGAACAAAATTACCTGCCATACTACAAAATTTTTCTCAGCAAAACTAAGAAACTAAAACAGAATAAACTCTAAAATAAAACATGATTAAATAACAATATTAAACCGTAAAATATATAAAGAAAAGATATTATAGTTTTTAAACATGAACCTTGTCTCGTCTTTATAATCGTTTTAATAATTAATACTTAAATAAGTATTTATAATTGTACACGTAATTGTATAGGGATCGATCCATCATCACTGACAGTACTATTGTAGCAAATAAACCTGATGTGGTGGTGGATCGATCAGAGCGGCGCGCAATGATTGTTGACATAACGGTCCTACATGACGAGAACCTTGTGGAAGCCGAAAAAGATAAACAAATCAAGTATATTGACTTGGCTCGCGAGGTTGTCGACATGTGGGACGTGGACTCAGCGATCATTGTGCCGATAGTCGTTACAGCCAATGGCTTAATTGCCAAGATCCTCGACCAACACCTGAGAAGGCTCTCGTTAGGCAGCTGGATCAAGGGCTTGATACAGAAAGCGGTACTCCTGGACAGGGCTCGTATTGGTAGGAGGTTCCTTTCTCTGGAGCCTTGACTGCCGGTAGCTTGGACACTGTTCCCGATACCGGTGGGCTACTATTTTTATATGTTTTTGATAAGAAATATGTAAAAATATAAAAAAATATGTATACAAATAAATAAACGATAATAATACTAATTATAATACGGTTTTAATGTACCTACTCTTTCGGCATACTTAAATGGACTCAGACTGAACTTGATGCCCTGGATAGGAGAGTCCATACACTGCTAAACGCAAACCGGATGCATCACCCAAGATCATCGGTAATCAGACTGTACATCCCTCGTAAGTGCGGGGGTCGAGGCCTATTTAACGTGAAGACCTTCCATAACCGAGAGGTGTGCAGTCTCAGTAGCCATTGCCAGTCGACCTTAGAGTAGTGCAGAAAAATAGCATGGCATGTGCACTTTAATAAATAGAACAAATAGAACAGAAACAAATAGAATAGTAACGTATACATATAAATGAACAATGTGTAGTGAAAAACTGTCTTTATATGTACAAATAATATATAAACAGTACATACTTAAATTTTGGTGGCTTATTTTCAATTTTGGTGGTGAAAATCGCCACCAAAGCCACCAAAATTGAACCACCAAAATTGAAACCAGGCATAAAAAAAATCTTAAAAAATACAGTTATTAAGATACAAAAGAATAAATATCACTGATAAATAAGTTACCCAAATCACTACCTACAATACGTAGCTTACTATTAAAACACTAAAAAATCACCAGCAAATCGATCCACCAAAATTGACAAATTCTTGTCCCCTGTTCGACCCAAGATGAATACTTCGTTTTTGGCGAGCAATTACAGCACTAAGCACAGACCTGTTACGCGCCACTTCCCGCGCACGACTGAGAAATACAGAACATAAAAAGCGATTGATCGCACACGCACGAATATTCATGATAATGTAAATTGAAAAAGTGCTACCAAAATTATGATTTTTGCTAGCACAAACTTGAATCGAGTATCCTGTGCTTTTAACATCAATTTTATAATATGATTTAGATGTTTTTAGATAGTGTGTCATATGCATTTACCAATGAAATAATTTGTTTTTTACTTCACTTTAAATTGTTCCTTTGGTAAATACGTTTATATCAAAAAATGGAGCTAGGACAAGCCACCAAACTTGAATTTTAAAGTTATTTATTTTTCCTAGCCTCCATAGGTAAGCCTATTTAAAAAAAAATTGTGGCCCTAAGTGGAATAAGTTAAGTAGTTCACTAGAAAAAAAAATTAAGAAACATCCCATCATTTTACACCATGATTCTCAACGTGGACACGTAAAATTAGCGCCTGGGATATTCACCCAAATGCTACATACTTTTTAACCGTCAAAAAAAATGAGGAGGTAATCAATTCGACTGTATTTTTTTATGCTTGTTTCTTCAGAACTTGCGACTGGTGAACCGAATCTTTTGATTATTTTTAACTTGTAAGCTGGTGCTTCCCGTGGTGTCCCATTTCAATTTGGTCCAGTTCTGACCGTTTCAATTTAGTCCAGTTCTGACATGCATGCATGAGAAAAAGTGCATCGTATAAGGCATCTTGTATCTAAGACAGATTCCATTAATTGATTTCGAGATTGTCTTGAAGTTCGAATACAATATATGTTCTGTTTCAATATTTGATATCTCACATGCTAACCACCCGTCAATGGTAACATGCACATTTACTTATTTCTGTATAGCGTAGCACAAAACAATATAGGTTCTTAAGCCTTATTTTTTCTTTTTTCTTCTCATGTAAATATATGGACGGTATGCTAATCTCTTAGTACCTAGCATTGGAAAATGAATACTAGATAAGAATTTTGTGAGATACGATCATAACGCAACTAAAAAGACTAAAATAAAATATTTTTTGCAAAAAAAAACAGACCGTAAAAAATGCACAAAAAAACTATTAATTAAACAAAATTCACCGACTTCCGGAAATATTACCAGAAAATTATTTTCCGTAATTTTAGTTTTTTTGGAAATCGATTTATTTTAGTTTCGTTGCCAAACGACACCGTAGCCTTATTGATTCGTCCTGTCTATCTGTATGTCACAGACATACTCCGAGATTGCACTAGGGGGCTCGCGCCCAAAATTTTCCTAGAAAGCTCGCGTGGGGGACATATGCCACCCATCAGTAACGAGATTTTTTCTTACTATTTTAATTGTGATGAAAGAAAACAAGATGTAATAAGACTAATCAACTTTATTTCTTAATAAATACTTTAACAAAAGTTAACAATTGCCATATGTTGAATTAAATATAAACAAAAAATAAACATCTGATAAAAAAATAACATTTTTACTTATTGTGATTAATCAGTCTCTTATTTTTTTTAAAAACCTTAATTTGGTAAGCTAATCATTTTTTATTAAAGTTTACACATGGGTTATTCCAATTCAGAAGCTACTTGATTATAATTAGGGCACACTGTGATTTGGTGATCGGGACAAACACGCCTATTACATTTGGCACAGGTTTTACGTGTGGTTCGATCTCTTCTTCTACTACAGAAGTCGCACCGTCCTTTTCCACTACGTATTGGCAAGTTTTGCACTTGCGGTTTTTGGGCAGCCCCAGAAGAAGCCTTGCTTTCAATTTTATAGCTCTTGGTATAGCTTTCTGGGAAATACGACGTGAAAAACACATTTTCGTCATTGTCGTCAGATACATCACCACTCTCTTGTTCCGTGTCAGAAACGTGAGGTGAACCAACTGGAGTAGTTTGCTCTTCTGAAGTATCGTCTTCAAATTCAAATTCAATTTATTCGCAGTAAGTGTTGGTACAGTTTAGGTCTTAAATTATTAACTACAGATCCATAATGCTTAGTCATAATAATGTGACATGCAAACATTTGGGATCTGATTTATTTTTTATAGAATATTGATAAAATTAATTATAACTAGTAAACTTCCTGGTCTTCTGACGCACTACTCTCTGTGACGGCTTCCTCCAAACATCTACTTATAGTAAATTCGTTCGCCATTATAGCCTAAAACAATATGTGTCACTTGGTAGTTATAAAATTAATAATATTCACGTAAATATACAACCAATTTGTAAAAACAGTTCGTTGACCATAAATGAATGTAAAATAAAAACGATAATGAACGTACGTAAGGGTATATTTGATTTTCCACCACAATGTTACATTTTCTAAAAGTTCCTCGGATGCTCGCGCGGGGGACATGCGTCACCCATGCACTTTAAAAATTTCACTATTCACACGTCGTTGCACTTAGAGTGACGACGCACTACAGGTGCGTGGACGCGCTACTAGTTGAGGAATACCTTAAAGGACAGCACTGAAACGCGTTTCGTTCAAAAGTTATTAAACAATATACGAACCTGGGTGACATATGTCACCCACGCGAGCCCTCCAGTGTTAACACGGTTAAATTTGAAGAGTAAATGACTTCAATAGCAAATAGCTACATTTGAATAGCGGTGATGTGAAATAAGGAAAAAAAGTCGTTAAAATAGTCCACAGACGCGCTTGGCCTGTTTTAAACTCACAAACCAGGCAACAAGTTAAAAATAAATCATGTAAATCACACTCAATTATAAATTAAAAAGAGTTTTAATTACTTTGTTAAATATTAAAAACTGAACGCACGACAAATGGACAGGTAGAGATAGGTCCCCTACCGGTCATTTTCTAATAATTCAATTGTAGCTGAACATTTCAGGGAAACCATTAGTCCTGGAATGAAATACAACAAATAGGGCCGAAACTGAAAAAACCTTAATAACGGTCTACTTAATTAAGCGTTTGTTTGAATTAGTTTTTGGAAAAGGAAAAAAGAATATACCTGATATTTATTTATTATTTTTTGAACATAAAACCAAATAAAATGCAAATAAAAATTGTTGATTGTTTTCTTTTTTGTAATAAAAATTGTGTGTATCGACTGTTAAAGATCTACAAATGATAGCCGGCTATTATTTGTAGATCTTTAACAGTCGATACAAGAAGTCAGTGGTCTGAAAGTCTCACACACACTATTTTCCTGTCCTTGTCCCATTCTATTTGAGGTCGGCGCAACACGTTTTCTTCTTCCATTCTCCCCTATCAGACGTCACGGCATCATTCACTCCTTTTTCTTTCATATTATTCCTTACACAATCCATCCATCATTTCTTTGGCATTCCTCTTGCTCTCCGTCCATCAACATTCCACACACACTCTTAGCCAATAAAATATATACTACCGTACAGATAATACAGATATTACCGTACCTCTTGTTCCGGTATTATCCAGAATCTACAGACAAGGTTATGTAGGTCAGATAGGCCTCTTTATCTATAAGAAAACACCAACACACCCATCACGAAATCTCAGCAACTACAAGTGTTAGGACTCTCAAATTTTGCATTAGCAATTCTTTTAGAACGTAGGTTCAGTAAGACGGGATTTAGAAAAAAACAACTGGATGGAGGAACGCGATTCCTTGGCCGAATTGACTTGGAATTTTGCATAGGCATTCTTTCACGGAATTGTTATTTACAGTTATGTTAGCGAAGGACATAGCTGGACGTTTGAGGAAGATAACCCCAAACCATCAAACCAACGCATCCGCCGCGGGGGAATCTCCGCAGCTGGCATTGGAAACTGCGAGAAGGCTCCCGGCCACCGTAAACGCGAGTCTGTAGACGGTGAGCAATGGGTAGCTCACCGTCCTTCCGTCTTATTACGACAGTCCTTGTCGACTGCCCGTTCGTGTTCGTGTCTACAATATGTTGATTTGCATCCTCGTCAAAATTTAGGAGGTGCTAGTAAAAGTCATAAATAATCAATGAAAATTACGGTACCTGATCAATAATAATATACGGCGCTTTTATGATCTGTCTCTGTGTGTTTAAATTTAACAGTATTACAGAATATTTCACTTCAAAAGTAGAGAATCACCTACAGAACACACAGAACAGTGTGCGTGAGCGTCGGTGCATACGTATCATACAGCGGCATGCACGCACCTGTGTGCACTTACCGATTTTTGAAAATACGAAAATAGTAAAAAAAAAAAAAACCTACTTATTTTATTATCGATTCGGGTCGAGAATCATTAGCATAGTTACGTCCTTGAATTTGACGAGGATGCAAAACAACACGCTGTATAAGAGATAGCAGCAAAGCAGAGGGGTCTGCCCAGGCCACCGCATGCAGGGTTACGGGTGGTTCGAAAGAGATACCGCGGCTCCGGAACGTAAAGGGCACAAGAAGGAACATGGGTGGGTCAGTAAAAGTCTGATACTACTGGAAAGTTATTTGATGATTTTCCTTCCGCAAAAAGGCTAGATTCTATAAATAAAAACGAAAGAATTGCGTGCTTTCAGCCCATTAAATATTCTCTAGACAAATAATACATACATATACATAATAAAACACTAAACAAACTTTTACCTTTTATGTTGACATAACCTAGAACGTATTCTTGCCCCTCCTTATACCACCCAACGTCTTCGTTTATGGTTTCAAATATTTTTTTCAATGCGTACATATAGGTATAGGTAGGCACTAATCGGGTTAGTTTTAACTACAGGTTAGGGTTTTATTTAACCTTGATTTTAGCCAATTATGACATTAAAATTAGCTATTGGAACATTTCAGATAAGTAAAAGTTGTTTTAATGATTGTGATTATCCTACTTACTATTCAATATTACTACTTTTGCCGCGGCTTCGCTCGCGTGAAATTCGGGGTAACACAGTTCCCTTTTCCTGATTTCCAGGTACCTGCTACCTGTAGTTTATGCCCTTGCGCCTTATTTATTGTAATAGCAAAGCTAAGTCTTCCCTTTTCTTTGCTCTTTCTCCCTCATTATTCGCTTTTTAAAAAAGCCTATGTCTGTCTCCAGGCACCCAACTATCTCTGTACCAAAATTCATCAAAACCGGTTTAGCCATTTAGGCGTGAAGACGTAACAAACAAACTCACATTCGCTTTTATAATATTAGTAAGTTTTATCATTATTAAACTATACAGAGTGCAGCCTTTTTGAAAATCACGAAAATATACCTGGTGTAATGCATATTGTGAACACTCAAGGAAACCAGCAAACTTGACTAATAAAAACTAAGCCTCTAAAAGCTACATCAATAAGCTATAAGTAGTAATTTTTAGACGAGTGCTATATCGTATGTGCGCAGGTGTCGTATTAGCTTGCAAATAGCATTAACAGCTTGCCGCAGCGATGTGCCTAAACCTAAGTTTATGATCCTGTAAGTTCGATCGTTGCATTTTACGAGTTTGTCACGTTGGCTGCGCTGAAAGATAATTTTAAAGTTGGTTTAGTCACCGAAATATTGTTATGTTGGCGATAAGTCTACAAGGCTAAAGTTGAATTTCCTACCTATACGTGTCATGCTTGTATAGATTAGAAAAAAGAATAGTAATCCTCCTGAAAATTGGTGGCCATCGATTGATTAGAAAGAGAACCGATAAAGAGAAATAGAAAAGTATGGTGGTGGCCCAGAAGGGGGGATATTAAAAAGAGATACGCTCGGGCAGCTAACGGTTTTTATTCACTAAACTAAAAGAGTGGCATCTACGTTAACGATAAAATTTCCTTCTATAAGTCACATACATATGTTTTCCAGACCTTATTAGACAGTTCTACATCAAACCGGGATAAAGGGATTCGTAGGCATGCAGCCTATGCATCCGTGGTTTCAGGCAAAAATAGACTTGGGAGCTTCAACCTGCGGTATTTCTAAGATACAAAACTTGTGTCATCCCCCAAGCCACTCCCTCTCATGTAGAAAAGGCTTGTGTTCAAGCTATAGGAATAGTTTTTTTTGGAATATCACCAAATAACTTACACCATTTTGGGCAGAGCGGGCGGGAGGGTCACACTTTTACTGACTAAAACCACTCATGTTCCTTCTTTGCCTTTTATGTTCTGGTGCCGCGGTATCCCTTTCGGACAACCCGCAACCCCGGCAGGCGGTGGCCCTGGCAGGCCCTCTGCTTTGCTGACATCTCTTTGAGGCGCGCGTGGAACACGAAAACGCCGCTGACCCAACTGGCTATAAAAACCTTACAGGCTGATTATATTTTTAAGCATTTTTGACTCTTTTGTGTTACCATCTTACTCAACACCCACAAACATATATTCGCACTAACCTCATCATCATAACAATAGACACAGACCATAGACTCCAGCTTAGTGACCGTCCACCTGTTCCGTTGCAAATTGAACGTTATTTCAAAGTATATTTGATCAGTTGCGCGGCGGCCGCGAAGAGGGGCGCACGCGCCAGCTATATGCTCTGTTGTTGTAACAGATGGCAAGAAGAATTATATTGTGATATTTTAATATTTTTCGTTACTTTTTTAAAGATCAATTTTCAGATTTTTGTTTGCTATGTCTGAGGGTTATAATACAGATAAAGTATTATTTTTTTCTTAAAAATCGTTTATTGTCATTGTTCTTAAAACGTTATACCTATACATTTCAGCCTATCAATGATTCTGTAGTATAATCATTCATGAGAATCCAACATGTTAAGACAACAACAGACGAAGACCTTTCTATAATCACTCTACCAGTTTCTCAAGTGACAATTTTTTTTTTATTTAGAATGAACTCACTCTTGACCTCGATCTCGCCTGATGGTAAGCGACAGATGAGGTCTACGATGGAGCGAGCGAGCCCAGAAGATGCCTATTAACTCTTGTTTTGAAGGCAGACGGGTCGTATGTGGTAGGGAACACAGAAGCTGGCAGAGAGTTCCACACCTTGGCCGTGCGCACAATAAATGTTGTGGAAAAGCGCTTAGTACGACAAGACGGTATATCGACCAAGTGCGGGTGGTACCCTGCCGTGCGTCTGGTAGCCCGGTAGTAAAACGGAGATGGTGGGATCAGGTCATGGAGCTCCAGCGCACACTCTCCGAAGTACAATCTGTAGAATGAGAATTCAATAAATGTTTGAAGTGTCAAAATCGTCTGTCACTGTAGGGCATGACTATTATTTATTCTGTAGACCACAATTTATGTAAAAAAATCACTATCATCAAAAGCAATTTTAAACGTATTAACTACAGTTTAAACGTAAATAAACCTAGAAGGGGTGTATCGCTATCTGATAGAAATCACTCATCGTTGCTCATAAACTATTAACTCTATAAGTACTGCTTACCTTTGCCTATGTCAATAGATGTCCACCTTTTTTATGTCGCCATCAATCAAATATTGTATTGAAGTTTTTTGGTTCTTTTTGTCGAGTAGTCTGTTACTTTCGTGTGTTACTGTACTACGTAAAACGTCTAGATTTTCGTCGCAAAGTTAGCCGTATCTGTACATGC
Organism: Ochropleura plecta; assembly: GCA_905475445.1. Lineage (NCBI taxonomy): Eukaryota > Metazoa > Arthropoda > Insecta > Lepidoptera > Noctuidae > Ochropleura > Ochropleura plecta. Next base: position 19,424,477 of record FR997738.1, on the reverse strand, counting down.
CACTAGCCAAAAATTACCGTGTATAGTTCAATACATAAAGTAAAGACTTAAACAAAATCAGTTTACAAAAGTGGTCTAGTACTACGAAAAAAAAAATGTTTAACACGTTAAGTGCGAAGCGAGGCCTAAATCACCCCTGATGCAACTTCCCTGTGGTGCGGCAAGCAAAAAAGTGAATTTCTCTGTCGTGCGAATGGCATAGCTTTGGTTTGGTCCAGTGTAGGAAAGAGATAAATATATATTTGAGATCACTAATGGTTCCGGACTCGGTGGTGTACCTACCTTGGTACCGGATGTCTTAGGCCTCGTGCCGCACTGAATTAATATAATTTTAATGCAGTGCGGAACGAGGCTAAAACGTCCCATATCCCCCCTGACCTCGTACCGCACTCAACGCGAGCTTCCCGCGACCAGTGTTGTGCATCACGTCGATTGGAGAGCACGTCCTTTTACAGCGCCGAACATGTCTAAACGATGTCGGAAGAAGTTATTTTTAAAAAACCCAGAAACAGAGCCAAAACAGTTAAGTTTACTTGGCCGGTTTTTTTTTCTTTATGGCGCCTTTTTTTTTTATTTTTTCGGGTGGGAAATCATCCTATGACTTCCCCCGCTCTGGGTGGAGCGGGGAGGCATGTCAGACTTGTACTGACTAAGACCCACCCATGTTCCTTCTATTGCCCTTTACGTTCCGGGGCCGCGGTATCTCTTTCGAACAACCCGCAACCCTGGCAGGCGGAGGCTCTGGCAAGCCCCTCTGCTTTGCTGACTCTCTTTGAGGCGCGCGTGAAACACGAACGCGCCGTCGACACGGCCTGTCGTCAATCGACGGACGGACGGTGAGCTACCCATTGCTCACCGTCCACAGGCCCGCATCTACGGTGGCCGGAAGTCGTCTCGCGGCGCCCGGCGCCCTAGGCGTCTCCCGCGGCGGCTGGGTTGGGCAGATGTTCTCTCCCTCAAACGCCCGGCCACCTCCTTTGCTAGCATTACTGCTTCGCAGAAGGTGGTGACTAGGGCATGCAAAACCGGTTTTCCGGTTTTGCGCAAAACCGGATTTCGGCCAAAATTTTTCGATTTTTGAAAACCGGTTTTGAGATTCAAAACCGGAGCTCAGCTCCGGTTTTCCCATTGTTGAGTAACAATTAACATTTCGATTTTTATCAACATTGTTTTCGAACACTCTCAAAAAATAATTATCTTTGAGGCATCAAATGTATCCGAACCGACCGAACACAGCCTGCATCCACCCACTTACACGCCTCCCTCCACTACCCCCGGCCCCGCACCCGTAACCCGCCAGGCTGCGCCTGCGTTGTTGCAGTAATACCCTTCCCGGGCGTGCAAGTGCGTGTCCGCCGCCCTCGCGTGCGACGCTAGGACAAAATGTGAGTATTTACTTAGTTATTAATGTATTATATTTTGTGTCTTTTAATGTACATTTATGTTGAGCTCGTGGATGAAACGACACAAAGGGCGCAATTACATCCAGTAGTTGCTGCGTTAACCCGAATTATATTACATTATGGTTCACGACTTGTGACAGAAAGCAAGATTTAATTAAAACTTGTGTTTTATTATCCGTGTAATATAATCCCCGCACGTTGATATTGGGAAGGAACCTCGTCACAATAACAGCTGCGTGACGAATCCCGTCGCACAAAAAGAAAGCTATTGGAGAGCGATTGGTGGCTAAGATGGCCGCCAATCCCAATATCAACGTGCGTCTTCAAAGTTACAAAAATGATAATTTTTTTGGTAATTGTGGGTGGCTGTACTGGCTGTGTTTAATATTTGAAGATGCTGATTGTGTTTTCTATGTTTAAAATATACTTTTTTTTATAGCAGAGATAGAAGACTTAATAGGTACCAAAGATACCAAAAACTTACTTGTTGTTGATTTGATCTCAGTTAATTAATCTTTATACTATTATAAGTTCATTGTTATCTGTACAATTATTATGGTTTGGATTAAAAAGAAATGTATCATACAATTTGTTTTATTTGTAGACTTAGTGGGTATTTTAAAAAAATGGTGTTTCTTTTTAAATTATACTACATTAGATTTTTTTTTGCTAAAACCGGACCTAGCTCCGGTTTTCGGTTTTGGTCCCAAAAAAACGATGTTCAAAACCGGTTTTGATGACTTTCCGGTTTTGCATGCCCTAATTACATCCAGTAGTTGCTGCGTTAACCCGAATTATATTACATTATGGTTCACGACTTGTGACAGAAAGCAAGATTTAATTAAAACTTGTGTTTTATTATCCGTGTAATATAATCCCCGCACGTTGATATTGGGAAGGAACCTCGTCACAATAACAGCTGCGTGACAAATCCCGTCGCACAAAAAGAAAGCTATTGGAGAGCGATTGGTGGCTAAGATGGCCGCCAATCCCAATATCAACGGGCGTCTTCAAAGTTACAAAAATGATGATTTTTTTGGTAATTGTGGGTGGCTGTACTGGCTGTGTTTAATATTTGAAGATGCTGATTGTGTTTTCTATGTTTAAAATATACTTTTTTTTATAGCAGATTTAGCAGAGATAGAAGACTTAATAGGTACCAAAGATACCAAAAACTTACTTGTTGTTGATTTGATCTCAGTTAATTAATCTTTATACTATTATAAGTTCATTGTTATCTGTACAATTATTATGGTTTGGATTAAAAAGAAATGTATCATACAATTTGTTTTATTTGTAGATTTAGTGGGTATTTTAAAAAAATGGTGTTTCTTTTTAAATTATACTACATTAGATTTTTTTTTGCTAAAACCGGACCTAGCTCCGGTTTTCGGTTTTGGTCCCAAAAAAACGATGTTCAAAACCGGTTTTGATGACTTTCCGGTTTTGCATGCCCTAGTGGTGACCGCTTCCCATTCCCTCTCGCTCCGGACCATGGCCTGAACCAGGGCCGGACGCGAGAGATCTCCGCCGCCGATCGCCTCCACGAGGGCACGGCGGTGCTCCGCCCAAGCTGGGCAGACCGCCACTGTGTGCTCCACCGTGTCCTCCGGGCGATCGTCACAATGGTGACACCCGGGCGCTTCCTCCCGCCCGATGATGTGCAGGAACCTCCCGAAACTTCCGTGTCCGGTGAGGATCTGCGTCAGGCGGTAGGTGAGGACGCCACATGACGCCTCTCCAGCCACTCCTCAAAGAGGGGACTTACCGCCGCTATTGTGGCGTGCCCTGCACGGGGTTGCGACAGTCGCTCTCTCCATGCCACCATTTCTTTATGGCGCCTTCAAGCACAATTTAGATTATTTAAAAAAAAAAAAAAATGTATCCTTTGATAGCTTTGTGTTGTTTTGCCAGGTTTTGCCCTTAAAACGATCTAATGAGATATAATTGATCAAAATCGGTCAAGTCGTTGCGTAGTTAAGACAGTTTAAAAACGTCGATATTATTTTTCCCATCACTAATCGCAGCGAAAATTTGCCCTATTTCAGTGCGTTACGAGGTGTATAAGATCCCATATTTTGTTTTGCTAATAATTCCTAAACTAGCCATCAGATCCCGTGGCGACGGTGGATTAGGGTTCATCAATTCACTGTCTATATCAATAAGGACCAAAATTCTCATTTATCTTTGATTTCGCGCCAGAAAATGGATTTTAGTCTGTAAAAGGAGGTGGGGTCTAATAGACCGCGTGTCGCCCTAACGTCTGGTCACGGTACGGGCCGATTATACCTCGTGCCGCAGGAACGGAAAGTATGCAAAAATTGGTGCCGCAGCTAACGTGTTAAAAAAACCACGAAAAAAAAAATTTCGTCTCGGAATTCTCAATTTTTTCAGCGACAACCATCATATTTTTTATATCTATAACAAAGGAAATTTTATCGACTAAAGAGATATCTAAAATTTTTCAATCACGGAACTGTTTTTTTTTATATTCAATTAAAACTGCAAAATGACCTACATTTTGGCGGACATGATATTCAAATCAAATCAAACACCGAAATATTTTCTACCTTATTTCTATTTTTTCGATGCAATACTGTCGTGTAGGTACTTGTGTCAGACCATGCCCAGTAGGCAGCTAGCCTCACTTCCGCGAATACCTAAAGATCAGAATGAATGAAGAGAAAGTATCTTAATTTATCAAGCAAAGGGAATAAATAGAAGCGCTATAGGCGCATCAAATCAAAATTTAGAAGATTCGTAAGAGAACCTAACTGACCGACGAAGTCCAACGAAAAATCAAACTTAAGTGGCAGTGTTCCGGGGTTGCGGGTTGTTTGAAAGAGACACCGCGGCTCCGGAAAGGGCAATAGAAGGAATTGGGTTTTAGTCAGTACAAGTCTGACACTCGCCCCCGCTCCGCCCAGAGCGGGGCAAGTTATTTGATGATTTCCCCACCCGCAAAAAAAATGCAGTGTTTGGGGTAAGAATTGCAAAACGGATTGCCCTGATAATCGGACATAATCGCAATTGGTAATTGTCAAGCTTAGGGACAAAGGGCAAGTTAGATTTCTTGCAGAACAGATAGGGATCATTATGTCTAAACGACTTGATGATAACAGGCCCCTCTTTCCCACTGGGCACACTGGGCACGTGCCCAGGGCCCGCGATGGATTAGGGCCCCTAGTCTAGTCCCTACTCCATTACCAAACGAAAACCGATAGCTACTCTGCTCTCGCCTGAAAATCAGTCTTAACAAATGCTTACCGACTATGGTCAATTTGTAGAATTGCACTCGCAACTGCAGTGGGGAACGCTCTTTCTCCAAATTAAAACGAATAAAAAAGGAATTAAGACAATGCATCAAGAGAGATTAAAAAGTTTGTCGCTAATGTCGATAGAATGTGAATTGCTCGAAAACATAGATTTTGAAGATGTGATTAAGGATTTTGCTCAACTCAAATCTAGAAAGGTACCGCTTCAATCAGGATAGATACTTATATAACGACTCATCGTGGATGCTGATTTTTTAGTGTGAATTACATTATATTATCTATTCATTATAATAATATCGAATGTACCTGTAAAGAAATAAAAATAAAGCTAAAACTTTGCACATCTACGTTCTTTGTTTATTCTAACAAAAGAGTGCTTTATAACTATCATCATAAGGGCCCCATTATCCTAATGTGCCCAAGGCCTCTAATAGGTGAAAGACGGCCCTGGATGATGATAATTGTTACTTTACAATGACACGTGCCAAGAGAATTCTTGAATTTTTTTTTCTCCTACATTCCAACTAGTACTTATGTATGGAATGATCCTGCATAAACAAGTTTATCTTTTGTTTGCCAACATCCTAGATGTGTGACTTTTTAATACCATAATATAAGAAATAAACTTTTCAACTGATACCCAATCAGAGACGCGACACGGCTAATTTGTACACATTACAAACGTTAGTTTACCTTCACATTTTTCTCTGTTTGTGATCAGCATGGAAATCAGCACAGCTCGCCAATAAAACACCAATGTCGTGTAATTAAAACGCCATCAAGCGGGCACACGCGCGCGCCAGCCGGTACCTACGCTACGTGACGTCACGAACGCGGCCATTTGCATTTTTTTCCCGCCAACCGCGCGTTTGCGGGGTGCGTTAGCGTTAAGCGTTGTACGTTCGTACAATACGAATATTATTATTGGAATACTTTAGAGTATCTACGATAGAGGGATTTCATTGTCTGTTGTTTTTAATTAGGATATACAATAAAATTTGCTGATATGTAGGTAAGGTGAAATTATTATAAAATATCAGAGGCTCATATTCAGAAGTGGACTGTTATAGTCTGAGACGATTAATTGATTAGTTACTCCAACGGATGCTTCGTTTAGCCATCAACATCACCTACAACTGGAGCATTTTGCGAAAGAATTTCCCTTCCAGTGAAACCAGGACTCAGTATCCTTCCAGATGAATTTTTACCATAAAAATGTTTCAAATTGTCTTCAAAATCCGACACTGTTCCACCTTCAAAGCTGTTGAATCTATCGTCTTCTGCGAAACCAGTATTATTAGACCTTCGGAAGGCATGAAGAGGGTGTTTATTCTTGAGTAAATCTAAGAGGATCTCGGTATCAGCATCAGGCATATGTCTCCTGTAGTCGGCATCGGATGGTAGTCCCTTTTGTGTGTCGGGACGTTTTTGCTGGAAAATTTCTGGGAGAGCCGTGTCTTCTTTTTGTAAATGTCTCCTGAAGTCGGCATAGGATGGTAGTCCCTTCCGTGTATCGGGATATTTATGCTCTAGAATATCTAGAAACGACGTATCCTCTTTTTGTAGATATCTCCTGTAATCGGCCCCCTCGTCTAGTAGAGGAGTATCTCGGAACATCTTGTTGTGTGCTCTCAGCATGGAGGATATGTCGAACCGGTTGTTCTTGTCAGTATAACTTACGTCGGGTTTGATGGGAACCATTTGACCAAGTGCGCCGGAAGTCAGTAGAATGAGGCTGAGGATGGTGTAAATCTGGAAGTAAAAAAGGACACCCACCTGTTTGTGATTATTAAAATAATTCTTACGTACCCAACTTCACTTCCACTCTTAGGGTGCAGAGTGTGCGGGTAAGTAACTAACATCATCTCAAACATTGATAAACGTAAGCATTTACGAGTAAGTATTTGGACCTTTTTTTTTCTTTTTTTTTCGGGTGGGAATCATCTAATGACTTCCCCCCCTGGGCGGAGCGGGGGGGCATGCCAGACTTGTACTGACTAAAACCCACCCATGTGCCTTCTGTTGCCCTTTACGTTCCGGGGCCGCGGTATCTCTTTCGAACAACCCGCAACCCCGGAAGTATTTGGACCTTAGAGTAAAACTAGCTTTTGCCCGCGGCTTCGCTTGCGTTAAATTCGGGGTAACACAGTACCCCTTTCCTGATTTGCAGGTACCTGCTACCTGTAGTTTTTGCCCTTGCGCCTTATTTAATGTAATAGCAAAGCTTAGTTTTCACTTTTCTTCCTTCTTTCGCCCTCATTCCTCACTTTTTGTTAAAAAAAAAGTTAGCCTATGTCCGTCTCCAGGGTCCCAACTATCTCGGTACCAAAATTGATCAAAATCTGTTTGGCCATTTAGGCGTGAAGACGTAACAAACAAACAAACTCACTTTCGCTTTTATAATATTAGTAAGGATAAACTCAAATACTATACCATTATTTTCTAAATGTCAACTTGTATCAAATCATTTGTGAAGGAGCTGATTTCATAATATTTATGTTCTCCAAGGTAATGTGAAGTTGACTGTGATTTTTTTTTAACAGTTTTTTTTTTAAATGTAATAACAAAATGCAAACACTACTTCTTTACTTTGTCTTAAAGAGCCTTTGTCCAAACTGCGAGAAAGTTACTTATAGGCTGATTGGTTCTTTTTTTTAAACTAAATAAAGACTTTCGTTTATTATACAATATATAGTAATATCTACTACTGCTAACTATACTAATTAGTAGATATATTTATGACAACAAAATGCAGAGGTTATTGTATAAACAAATAACCTGCAAATAAAAATCAGCCTTTAAAGTTATCTCAAAATTAATTGAAAACAAAACCGTAAAATTGAAGTTAACTCTTTGAATACCTAACATAATGGAGAAAAGAGAAACTGTGGGCAATATGATTTGTAATTGAAATAAACAAAATGGTATGTTATATTTTCTTATTATTAAAAACAAACGGGAAAGTGCGAGTTGAACCTGCTCACCGAGGGTTACATTCAATCCTGCGACATAAACAGCCATATCTTTTGACTGCAGAGATATGATTTTTCCACAACTCCAAGGGACCACTGACTTGAGTATATGGTTTAATTTCAACTCGATACGTTCATGCTTTCTTGAGATAAAGGGTCTTGACAGACAGACGAACAATGAAATGACCCAATAAGGGTTTCGTTTTTTCCTCATAAGGTACGAAAACTTAAAAAATAAAAAGATTAGAGGTCAAGGTTACAAAATACCAAAGTTGATAATATGGGAAAGAATGTGGTATTAACGAGAATGAAACAAAAGGAGTATGTTAGGATAGTAACAGGTTTCGTTTCCTGGTTTATAAGAATTATAATTTACTTGCTCTTGCCCGCGGCTTCGCTTGCGTTAAATTCGGGGTAACACAGTTCCCCTTTTCTGATTTGCAGGTAAAGTTGCACCTAAGTTTTTGCCGTTGCGCCTTATTGAATGTAATAGCAACGTTAAATTTTCCTTTTCTTCTCTCTTTCTCCCTCACATCTCATTATTTTTTTAAAATAGCTTATGCCCGTCTCTAGGGTCCCAACTATGTCTGTACCAATATTCATCAAACAAACATACGAACAAACAAACTCACTTTCGCTTTTATAATATTAAGTGAGATATGAGGGGAAAAAAGGAGAAAGCTTAGCTTTGCTATTACAATAAATTATTAAGACGCTAGGGCAAAAACTACAGGTAGCAGTCCTGCAAATCAAGAAAGGGGAACTGTGTTACCCCGAATTAAACGCGAGCGAAGCCGCGGGCAAAAGCTAGTAAATATAGCAAAAGGATATTAGTAGGATAAATTAACAAGTGGTTGGAAGGATTTAAACACAGCGCTGCTTAAGAGTAGACTACGAAATTTTTTGATTGGTAAAACTCACTACAGTGTACCTAGCTGAATTCCTAACGAAGAAAACATTTAATGATTGTTGATATTTTTAATTTAATGTGGACAAATTCTTTATCTTTTTGTTTTGTCTTGAAATTAATTGACATGTTTTAAAAATAATGTATGTTTGCATGCTGAATGTTAAAATGTAGCAGAGCTTTGATTTATTATAAGAACTTTTGTACATTACCCATATTTGCAGCAACATCTGTGTGACTCGTCTTTTAGTTATTATTTTGTTTTTGCAATATTTTTTTTATTTATTTTTTTACTCTTGTATAGATTCTTTTCTACCTATTCGTTGTGAATGAGTGGACATGGTTGGCCTTGTAGATTCTTAGACGCTTGTTAACTTTTGTTAACGTATTTTTTTATTTTACTTTTTGTAAAGTAAGCATTGACTTATTGGCCTACGCTGTCCTCTCATACTTAAGTGCTAACGCTGTAACAACAACAACATTGTAAAACTAAATGATTTTAAAAGAGTAACCATGGAGTTTCTTGCCGGTTCTTCTCCATAGGAAACGACCAACCCGAACCGTGCATCTTTTGTCGACGTTTTATAAGTGCCCATGTAGGCCTATGTAAAATAAAAATATTTTGATTTTGATTTTGCAAAATAAAATTTTATTCTATTCTATGCTACAACTTCCAGGTCCGGACAATTCTCAGCTTCATCTTACTGGCCCACACCACACTGGCGCAATTCGGGGATTCTCCTAAGCCCGACATGAGTTTTACAAACAACAACGATCGGTTCGACATATCGTCAATGATGAGATCACACAACGACATGTACCGTGACACTCCTCTAAGTGATGAGGATGGAGCAGCTTCCGATGCCGGCCTCAGAAGACATCTACAAAACGACGATACGGTACTCCTAGAGATTCTCCAGCAGAATCCCGATACACGCAGAGGTGAAATAGATTTTGCGTACGATCCTGACAATCTACCCAAAATCGGACGAGCTGGAGACGATGATATGTTAGACTTGGAGTATCAAGAAAATTTAAAGCTCTTTGCAAAGAATATTCCTAAATCTGGTAGAAGGAATGCCCCGGTAGATGATCATGAAAGTGAAGTACTTATGCAAAACGTTGTTCCTATTGTTATGACAATTGATGGCTTTTTGAAGGCTCCGTTGAAAGAAGTTGATTCGGATAAAGTAAAAGAGGTAGAGAGAGCATGATTTAGACACAAGTGCTGTAAATATAGTTTGAACTCTGTTAGTTTTATTTTCCGTGCATAAATTTACCGAATTTATCATTATCATTTCACCACATCACCACCTATAGGGATTTAAGGAGTTGTTTATTGTTCTCCGTGATGAAATCATAAAAAAAATAAAACCCCTGTAGCCATAAATAATTGAAATACATTGCATGTTGAAGCTAATCGTGCTGCAATAAGAGCCAGTTTTCGAGGAAGTGTATTGAAAAAAGAATTTAACAGATATCAAATCAAATCAATCAATCAAAATATTTTTATTTTACATAGGCCTACATGGGCACTTATAAAACGTCGAGAAAAGATGCACGGTTCGGGTTGGTCGTTTCCTATGGAGAAGAACCGGCAAGAAACTCCATGGTTACTCTTTTAAAATCATTTAGTTTTACAATGTTGTTGTTGTTACAGCGTTAGCACTTAAGTATGAGAGGACAGCGTAGGCCCGACAATAAGTCATTGCTTACTTTACAAAAAGTAAAATAAAATAATACGTTAACAAAAGTTAACAAGCGTCTAAGAATCTACAAGGCCAACCATGTCCACTCATTCACAACTAATAGGTAGAAAAGAATCTATACAAAAGTAAAAAAATAAATAAAAAAATATTGCAAAAACAAAATAATAACTAAAAGACGAGTCACACAGATGTTGCTATCAGTACTGTAACTATTCAGAACAAGGGTGATATAAATATGTGATTTGACAACTATTGCAAAAAAAAACAAAATGATTAAAGAGATCACACAAATAAATAAGATTGAGAATAGTTAGAGACATCCACAAATTTGTGCTGATTATAGCTACCAGGGAAGCCGCATGCGCAGAAGGAACTATAGCCAAACTTCTTTATCTTCAACGTAGTCCTTGATTTTGTAATATGCGTTTTTAATAAGGACACGTTTTATGTAGTTTTTAAACTTTCCATCTGTCAGTTCTATAACTGATTTTGGCAACTTGTTATAAAAGCGTATACTGTTTATTAGAAATGACTTGCTAGTTTTTGTTAATCTAAATTTAGGAATTACAATTTCGTGTTTACTGCGTGTATTAATATTGTGGTAGTCGCTCCTAATTTTGAAAAGCCCCCGATTTTTACGGACATACAATAAACATTCTAAGATATAAAGTGAGGGCAGAGTCAGTATATCGATCTCTTTCAATTTTTCTCTGAGGGACTCGCGAGGACCCATTTTATAGATCGCGCGGACTGCCCTCTTTTGTAATATAAAAACTGAATCGACGTCTGCTGCTGATCCCCACAGGAGAACGCCATAGGACATAATACTGTGAAAGTAAGCATAGTATACTAACCTAGCTGTATCTACATCAGTTAACTGCCTTATTTTCCTTACTGCATATGCAGCTGAGCTGAGCCTACCCGAAAGAGTTCTTATGTGCGCGCCCCATTGCAGCTTAGAATCAATAGTCATCCCCAAGAATACAGTTTCTGCTATAACATCAAGATTTTTGCCGTCAAGATTTAAATTTAGATCACGTTGTGGTACATTTATGATATGATATGGTTGTAGAAAAGCTTTTTACATCCAGGTTGCCCGTCGTAAATAAGAAAGCCTTTAAAACCGATGACCCTCAGTATTTTATCTATTTGGGAAAACCAAATAATTAGTATGCTAAGTATTTAAATTGTTATCAAAGAATAGGATAGTTTCCAGGGTTAAAGTAATTTCATTCTATTTAGTTCATCTTTTAGATTATTCAAAAATGAGGGACACGTATTTTTTTATTTGTAAATTAGACCAAAATTTACAAAGATATAGCCCATTAAAGTTACGTGTGACGTCACTTGTTGCAAAAAATACAGCAACGCGTGACGTTTCTAAAAATTCTTTGCTTCTTCTTCTTCTAAGCGTACATACCTATCGACAACATAAAGTTCAAACGTGTAAAACCCAAAACTCAGCAGTGCGCAGGTGATAGGGTATGCGGTGCAAGATAGAAAGTGGGCCATAGTCGTTTCCCCACAGGGAGACGCCGCATACGCACTTGAGATCTGGTTATAGGGTTACCATGACATCTTATAGCAGTTCTTATTCTTGTGTGAGAAAGAGATGGTGCTAGACACCCTGTATAGCTCTGTCTCTTTCCCTCAGTGGAATAAGTTCTGCTTTAAGACGTCATGGTAGGGTAGCTTGACGGCCCATATCTTGTGTCTTCTGATAGTCATAAGCACTACATAATAGCACTATATATACATAATACTAGTATTCAGACTTTAAAGGTATTAAGTTGAAGGTACAACACAACAACACAATATATGTATACATGTTGTATACCAACCAATAACCATTCAGAAAGCCGCCAACCATGGGTTCTGTATATTAAACTAACTAAGCAAAAATATTAAATATTGGGGTGCAAACTCATGTTTTGAGTTTTTCAGTAGAACTGGTAATAGTGGTGGATGTATTGGGATCGGGGAGGTATCCTTACTAATATTATAAAAGCGAAAGTGAGTTTGTTTGTTACGTATTCACGCCTAAATGGCTAAACCGATTTTGATTAATTTTGGTACAGAGATAGTTGGGACCCTGGACAAAGGGGAAACTTGGCATTGCTATTACAATAATTAAGGCGCTAGGGCAAAAAGGACAGGTAGCAGGTACCTATAAATCAGGAAAGGGGAACTGTGTTACCCCGAATTTAACGCGAGCGAAGCCGCGGGCAAAAGCTAGTTAATAATAAAGCAAAAATTTTTATATTTATAAATGATTTTTTAATGTTTTTATTAAAAAAATATTTAAAATTATCCTACCGATACTATAAATGCGAATGTTTGTGAGGATGGATGTATGAATGTTTACTCTTTAACGTCAAAACGGATCTAACAAACATCCATCCTCACAAACATTCGCATTTATAATATTGGGAGGATAAGTATAAATACCGTCAACTAATAAACTCTAGCTAACTAATCTCAGACGCCTCGTAAGATCGTGAGATTGGTTTCGTAACATGTATGAAAACAATCTCACGGAGGATTATACGTCACTCGACAGTTTCATCTTTATCACAAGTTTTCCAATCAATTGTATGCTTCCGTGATAGGTATTGTTTGGTTGAACAGTACCGTACTGCTGAGTATGAGGGATTTTTGCGGATAGGAAATCCTTACTAATCCTTACTAATATCACTACATAGTATAAAACAAAGTCGCTTTCTCTGTCCCTATGTCCCTTTGTATGCTTAAATCTTTGAAACTACGCAACGGATTTTTATGCGGTTTTTTTTAATAGATAGAGTGATTCAAGAGGAAGGTTTATATGTATGATGCTTTACGCTGTGACTCTTAGGAGGTGAGCAGCGGGTGAAACCGCTGGGCGGGTCACTAGTGTATTATAAAAGCGAAAGTGAGTTTGTTTGTTTGTTACCTCTTCACGCTTTAATGGCTTAACCGAATTTGATGAATTTTGGTACAGAGATAGTTGGGAACCAGTAGACGGACATAGGCTATTTGTCAATATTGCTAAATTTTTATTTAAAAAAGTGGGATATGAGGGAGAACGAGGGAAGAAAAGGAAAAACTTAGCGTTGCTATTACAAATCAATCAGGCGCAAGAGCAAAAACTGCAGGTCTGCTTAACCGAATTTAACGCGAGCGAAGCCGCGGGCGAAAGCTAGTCATCAAATAACTTCCGGGAGTGTCTGACTTGTACTGACTAAAACCCACCCATGTTTCTTCTGTTGCCCTTTATTTCCGGGGCCGCGATATCTCTTTCAAACAACCCGCAACCCCGGCAGGCGGTGGCCCTGGCAGCCCCCCCTGCTTTGCTGACATCCACTACCCATTGCTCACCGTCCACAGGCCCGCATCTACGGTAGCCGGGAGTCGTCTCGCGGCGCCCGACAACCAGGGCGTCTCCCGCGGCTGCTGGGAAGTATGAGGTCCAGGGTTCGATTCCCGATTAATGCAAAGTATCATTATGAATAAATAAAAAACTTTATTGCTTGAATATGAGACAACCATACCGACTAACTTAATAACAACCACAAGAAGGCACGGTTGGTGCAGTGGCTGAGCTATCGACTGCTGCGCTGCGTGTCGCGGGGTTCGATTCCCGCACTGAACAAATATTTGTATGACCTTACAGGTAGTTGTTAAAGATCTGGCGGTTTGTGTATATGAGTTTGAATGTTTGTAAACGCACACACGATAACGGAGAAATCCCTAGTGTGGGACAACGTTTTAAAGTAATTTATTTAAGAATGTGCTCCGTCCTGTGTCCGTGACACCACTAACTGACCCTGTCAGAATACCAGCGCTGTGTTATTTTAATCCTAAATTATCGCAGCGTATGCTGAGACAGGGACCTTTTTGGCCTCGCACAGATAATAACCTTGTCTGTACTATTTTATTTCATTTTGTTATTGTTTTACTTGTTTTGTGCGAGTCACAAATAAAAGTATTTCTTTCTTTTCTTTTTTTTTTTTTAAAAAAGATAGACACTCGTTCATAGTTATTTTGAAAATAATATATGGGCACGGAAACAGTTGTAGAATGTGAAAATGTAGATCATAACAAATGTTTAGAATGTCTTAGGTAACCCCTTGTACTAGTATAAAGATAGGAAAGAAAAAAATAAAAAATAAGTAAAAGATGGGTATGGGTTTCCCACCCCGAATTTCAATAATAGTAAAGCACGGTTGGCGCAGTGGCTGAGCGATCGGCTGCTGCGCTGCGTGTCGCGGGTTCGATTCCCGCACGGAACAAATATTTGTATGACCTTACAGGTAGTCGGTATGAGCCGGTACCCACGATTCAGGAGAAATTCCTAGTATAGTACGTTTTTTTTTTTTTAAATTAAGCTTAAATGTTAATTTTAAAATGTCGATGTACAGACGCCAGCAGGTCAAGCTACCCGAAACTGTCAATTTTTCCCAATGAACCTTGAACCTAATACTTTAGAAATAAAGTCGAAAATCTATTAAAGAAATCTGACAGATTGTAGTAGCTTGATGTGCACGCGTCTGTACTAAAGAGAACACCTCTGCTTAACATTTCATGCATTACAGGCGTGACGGTTATGCTATTCTATCGAATGGTTGTCTTATTCTAGCAGGAAACTACTAATTTGTTCAATTTTCATAACATTGACCACCTATTTAATGGGGCCATTACATCATCTACCCCCTTTTACCAAGTATGGTAAGGTCGGCTTCCAGTAACACATATTTTACATGGAGCGACTGCCTATCTGACCTCCACAACCCGTACCAGTCAGTTGCTACTGGGTAATACGATACCCCTTGATAAGACTGGTTGACATACTTTCGGGCCACTGACTATCCGTAACTACTGGCAAAGATCTACAAATGAAAAACGGGACCAACGGCTAAACATGCTTTTTGAGACATGCAGGAAACTATATAATGGGCTGTCGCCCATCCATGGACCAACCTAAGAAACCTGCTTAACCTGAAAATCTTAATCTTAATAGATTACACGCACATGATAGGTTTTTAAATTTCAAATCTCATGCTTAGTTATGTAGTTTTAATTTTCCATCTTCTATCTAATTTCACAGTGAATTATGTAGAATAATTGATAATAACCAAAGGAGACAATGAAGATACTGCCATTATTATTTTGAGTAGATACCAGTACGGTACCATGGAAATAACAATGGTATCTAAGATCACATTTTTAACTCTTTTCGGAATAATAATCTTCACAAACGGGAAACCTGCATACACACGAAATTCGAATCATGAAGGGCCTCTATATGACATCAAGACGTTAATCGAGGAGCTGTCGAAACAAGGTAAATACGATATCATATTAAATCACCACGAAGATCAACCAGGAAATCATCACGAGGATATCACTCAACTAACTTTTAATGGTGGAAAATCAAATTCTCATCAGTATGATGCACCAAAATACCATGCTGCAGAATCGTACAAAGTTCAAAGTTCTCTGGATAAACCTTTACACTACGGTTATCATCCAAAGTATCTTAGAACTGCAGAAACAAATAATGACAAAACAAAAGATTTAGATCACGTTGATGAAGTTACGACTTTTCTTGAAGAGCTTGATCAAAAATTAAAATTAAACGGACGTAACGACTTGGAGTTGCGTTGCTATGGTGACAGATGTGGCGCAAGCAGAGATGAAGCTAGCAAAAATAACAAAGATGAATATTTGTACGCAAACAGAGAATACAATCAGAACATCAACAATTATGACAGTCACCTGCGCTGCAACGGTATGAGATGCAGCGTAAACGAGGATAACGATAGAAATGACAGAGATGGTCTGCGATGCTACGGAAACAGATGCAGCAGAAAAGCAAATGACAATAACGCAAATGACGGATACGATAACATAGATATTTCGAAGGTTTTGCGTTGTGCTGGAGAAAATTGCGGCATTAACAGAGATGATGATTATAATGACAGACATGGTTTAGATACCTTGCGTTGCATTGGAGACCGATGTGGTGCCAGCAGAGCTGCAGCTGATGGTGATGATGGTTTTAATGAAGATGTATACTATTTACAGTGCAATGATAAGAGCTGTAATATGTTAACAAATGATGGTGATTATACTAACGTAGAAAATTTACGTTGTAAAAAAAACTGCATGTCTGAAGACTATGGTATAACCTCATTGCGTTGTCGTGGAAACCAGTGTAGTAGAATCAGTGAAGATGATGATGATGATAATGACAACAGTATGTATACTGTACGTTGTGCTGGTAAAAGCTGTAGTATATACAGAGATGATGATGATGACGATGATGATGACGCCAGAGATAACTTACGTTGTAATGGTAAAAGCTGCAGCAGAAATAGAAATGATGATGACGATGACGGCTTAGATAATTTACGTTGTAATGGTAAAAGCTGCAGTATTAACAGAGATGATGATGATGACGGTAAAGATCATTTACGTTGTAACGGTAGAAGCTGCAGTAGAAACAGAAATGGTGATTATACCGTCATAATCGACAATGATAGATATGATGACGCAAACGAACGAAATAATGACAGATACGACAGAAAGGATGACAGATACGATGGTTATACTTTGCGGTGCATTGGAGACAGATGTGGTGTAAATAGAGATGATGACGACAGCGGCAATCTACGCTGCATTGGCGATAGATGTGGAAGGAGTGGAGTTTCTGCTAAAGTTCCGGATTCAAAGCTTAAATCTCGGGAAACGATGAGAGCGCTGCTAGATAAACTCCTAAAACTTCGTTCACCAGACAGGAAATAGACGTATTGATGAACTTAGAAGTACAGACGAACTAACACTATACGAACGAATCTTAGTCGTTTGTAGAAGCGTTTGAAAATGTAAATGTTTATGTATCTACTGTAGCATTGTTCCATTTGTGCAATAAAGTTTTGAATATAGATATCCTAAAGTATTTTGTTATTTTAGTAATTTTCCCAACAGAGATGATCAGAGAGCTTAGTTAACCAGCAGTCACTTTCAAAGCGTTTCGTTTTCTACTACGACTGGCTTTTCGGCAGCTTATGTCAAACTTTTTTTTTTATCATAGTTATACTCTTAGGATGCTTCTATATCTATGGCCTCTGTTGGTCAGCAGTAAGCATCACTTACCCCTTTCCCAGTTTAGGCATTCAATAAAAAGAACAATAAATATAATCTGTCTAAATGGGAGTCGGACTACTCCATCGAAGCTGTTGCGGTTTCAGTTTCTTTAGTTGATATGGTAACATTTTCTTATAGATGATTGGTCTGGTTTGAGGTAGAGTTTAACGTATTTTTGAAGCTGATGACGGCCACATTCACATTTCAAACATTTTTATTTCTATCTACGCTGCCGTACTACTTTGCAAAAAGTATATATTTTAGTAAAGCCTAATAACTATTAATTGAATTATAGTGTAACTAAGACAGGAGGTCAATGTCCCAGCTATGGGAACTTTTAAAGCTGAGTATCATGCACGTTACATGGCGGTTTCAACTTGTTAGCATTTTCAATTTCGCAATCAATTAGACGTCAAAAACACTTTGCTATATGCGCAATCAATTATACTTCTCAATAATAAAGTTTCAACCAACTCAATGTCATTATAAGTTTTGTTTGAGATTGAACAAGCAGATGTACAAGGCAAAATAAAATTGAAGTATGGTTCCAAAACTCTCATGTTTCTTTCTAATCGCGATCGTAACAGTCGCAAATGGAACGATCGATTATTACAAACAAAAATCTGAAGGCTTGATAGCAAAATTATCAGGTCTGAAAACGAAGTATGGTCTAAGCTTCGCCAATATTGCAGGAGTCGCGAGTTTGCCGGAAAAGTACAAAAAACAACATCCAGATTGGAATTTCGGTGAAAATACAAAGACAGACGCACAGGCAAGCCCGAGTTTTGCAATGAATGAAGAGAAATTTAATTATTTAACGGAAATGGCAAAAAGCAAACTAGTGGCAAGAACTCTTGACAAAGACAGTGATGAGACAAACGAATCAGTGGAAAGAGAAGACCTAAGAATGTGTAGAAAAAATCCCAAACAGTATGCATGTAAAAATAGGTGCAAACCACTTAGAATGAAGTCTGACTTGAGTTCTGGTTATGACAATAAACAAGGTAATGCTGATGGCACTGTTCACCTACTGGATGATCTCGAAAAACTGTTGGCAGGGAATGGTAAATACAGAATTTTCTTGGGTTGTGTGGGTGACCAGTGTGGACGAAGAAGCCATAGAGGCGGTTATGATAAAGACAGAGACAACACGGACAAAATTGAATACCTTGGTTGTTTTGGAGATGGATGTAGTACCAATAGAGAGGATGATAATACCGGCGTCAGAATTTATTAGCAACAGTCACAAATGGGACTAAATCATAGAGAATATAGAGACAGTACAGAAATTTATTGAGTAAAATAATAAACTACAGAGTTTTAAATAGATGCCTAGTAAAAATGAATGCTAGACACAACTTAACATCACAAATTTAATGTATTCCTTGCAGATTCCCTAGTACACCAACATTTCACCAGTATCAACCAGGCACAAATCAAGAATCCATAGCTGCTACTGAGACATACCTGCTGGATAAACAATTTGAAGGAGCCTCTGGACTTCGTATTCAGCAGTCGCGATTGCGATTATTAGACTAACGAGGTTGTTGAAAATAAATGAATAAATGAACGAGAATGAATGTATGAATGACAATGAATGAATGTACCAGAATGAATGCTAGAATCACGACGTAATATACCTACCATCAAAGTACCGAGACAGAGAAACATTTTATCAGCGACGACGATATCGAAAATTAAATCTCAGAATCATTCATAGAATAAATAAAAACTGCTGTTGCATACAGTTCACAAATGTATTATCAAAACTCCTTTAACTTTGACTTTCCCGTATACAAGCATTGTTTCATAAACATCTACCATTTATTATTTACTAGCTTTTGCCCGCGGCTTCGCTCGCATTTAATTCGGGGTAACACAGTTCCCCTTTCCTGATTTGCAGGTACTACTTATAGTTTTTGCCCTAGCGCCTTATTTATTGCAATAGCAAAGCTAAGTTTTCCCTTTTCTTCTCTCTTTCTCCCTCAATGATCACTTTTTTTTTAAAGTTAGCCTATGACCGTCTCCAGGGATGATGAATTTTGGTATAGAGATAGTTCAAATTCAAATTCAAATTCATTTAATCACTTATAAATAGAGTAAATTACATTACAGTTGGGAAACTATGGTATAGAGATAGTTGGGAAACTATCTCTATACCAAAATTCATCAAAATCGGATTAGCCATGTAGCCGTGAAGGCGTAACAAACAAACAAAAATGAACAAACAAACTCACTTTCGCTTTTATAATATTAGTAAGGATTTCATAAATAACTAATTCCGCAACCTTCGCCTTCTCATATTTCGCGGCTCAAAATCAAGTCTAACGAAAATATCATCTTTTTCACGATCTTTTAACATAGTAAGTATAAAAAAATTGATTCACTTCCGCTGTCTGTTTGATAAGATCTTTTAGTCACATGCGTTCAGCCCTCCTCATTACATTCCCATATCAAGACAAAAAACTCCCTTTCATTTTTTTCTGTAACGACTCATTTCTTGCTTTATCCATTCTTGTTCGGTACTCCACTCATCCATTTCACTACGCTCCTAATCCTCCTAATCCTCATCTACGCTACGCTACATGCAATCGTTTTTTATCCAGCCAGGATTTTATTTTCTCAGCCCAGCATTCAGACCCATACAGTACGACAGGACTAATTACGGACTTGTATATTTTCTCTTTAACTTGAGGGTCATCCGTGGGTCGACTCGCAAGTTGTGTTCTCCTGTCGCCATTTCATCCATCCTGCATTTTTTCGCTCTCTTCTCTCAATCGCCATTCAATGACTTTCTCCCAAACTTTCATACCACGTGACATTAGCTTTATTCCTCTTTAATTATTGCACTCCAGTACATCACCTTTGTTTTAAGTAATGGGCACCAATCGTCAGGTAGGTCTTTTATAGCAACAGTTTATTGAGGAATAAAGCTAACTACATCCATCCGTCCATCTACAATAACGTCCATACTTCTAGTATTCCGTCCGGTCCCAATGCCTTACCATTCTTCATTTCATTTACTGCAACAAGGATTCATGAGAAAGGTTAGTATATTTGAAGGGAGGATTCCCTTCAAATATACTAACCTTTCTCATGAATCCTTCATTCACTTGTTTATTTTCAAGCACACACACCATTCCAGTTCTCTTCTTCTCTTCATTCATCAGTCTTTCAAACGAAAAAACCATTTTAGCTTCGTATTTTACGCATTACACCCGGCAAACATCTTTGCGAAAGAATTGGCGAAGAATGTTTTTGTGAACAGTAGCCTAACGACACGAATGCCTAAACGAATCTCTAGATAAAATAATGTAAGCTACTGTTATAATAATATGTAAGAACTTTTGTATTATTTTTTGTAAATATTTGACTTTGAATGATGAATTAAATAAAACTGACGAATTGAGGAAACTGTCGAGTTGACGCAACTATCAGCGAAACTGATGACAAATTAACGAATCCTTCGAATGTAATAATCTGACGAATGAGGGATTTGAACAGTGTTACACAGACACCAAAATGATTGCCTGTTTTATTTATTTTCCCGGCCTTATGCCAAATTACTTAGGTAGGTACTTGTATTGTCAGTCCCGGTACTGCGTTTGAGTTAGAAAATTTCGTGATACCTTCCACGAAATTTTCTATCATAACGGCGTAAAAGCCCCGGTACCTACTGCGTTTGAATTGAATTGAATTTCGTGGTACCTTCCACGAAGTTGTCTATCATAACGGCGTAAACAGTATTTCGACATGGTACTTAAAACATTTCAGTGATAACATTTAATACGAAACAGTATGGATTTTTTTGTAAGATTAGTCACGTTTAGTCACAAGAAAACTAAGTAAAATAATTCATTCAATCATTCATGGATGACGATTAAAATACTACACATATCAATGTGTAGTATTTTAATCGTCATCCATGACATGACAAGTACAAATTGAAGTGCCACTACCATCAGGTAGTGGCACTTCAATTTGTATGAGCTACTAGTATGTGATTGATGTTTCTTTCTGTGAGTTTGTAACTATAGGATGCATGTTCCTGTGTGTGTACGTCGAATTTCTATATTGTACAGCACAATGTGTTTAACTGGACTTCCATAAAAAGTGGCAAAAGAAATGCTTCGGTGACTCGCCTTATCCTCTCTCTATGGTCTAGACTCTAGATAAATTCTAAGACTCTAGGTTGTGATTTTGTGAAAGTGTTAATAAATAAGCCCTGCTATTAGCAAGGGTCATTGAGAAAGCGGTCATAAATCAACGTATATATTTTTTTTAATCTGGTTTGAGACCCTGAAATTTATTCTCTATTTCCCTATACCTACTAACAACTGCTACCACGCCTAATCAAATGCGATGGCAGCGGGCCTGGGGTAGAGCAGCCCTGCTCCAAGTAATTCGCGGTGTCAACACGCTTGTGTTCTTGTAGCTCGTGGCGAAGCCGTGACGCATGCTAGTTTATATGCTCAAATAAATTTAATTAGTCGCGTGGAACGCACACATCTCACTGTGACGTAACTAATCATACTTTTCCAATCTCACGCTCGATTACTCGTCGATACCGTTACCTGTAACTACTTTCTTAATCAATTGTTTTAAACAAACCTATAATAAAGTTTTTATTATTAATAGTTAGTAGGAAACCTACCATGCAACGAAACAAAATTTGAAAAATGATGGTAACGATCTCATATTTTATTATATTTGGAATCATAAGTATTGCTTCAGGGAAACCGGCAAGAAATGGCAGAGAAGATGCTTATCAAGTAACAAACAAATTAGAGCTTCAAAAGTTATTGCAGTTCCTGGCTAATCAAGATTCAGAAGACGTTTCATCACATAATGGAGAATATGTACCAAACACTTATCAAGAAAACAGTGCTGGAGCATCACTGTACAATGAGAAACCACGTCAGGAATATCACCAAATAGTTAAAGATAACCCTCAACAGTATTATAAATCCTACGGAAATGCAGGTGAAGATAATTTGAACAACTTACAGCTAATCAACCAGTTTTTGACACAGAACGGGGAAAACCCAGGTTACAACAATGCACAAAATCTGCTTGAAGAGTTACTATCGCTTGATCGTAATAATAAATTTATTCCACTAAAACCTAGCGATGAAAGCGAAAACGTAGATGAAATATTATCTTTATTGGGTAATTTAGAGAAAAATCCTTCAACTGTTGAAAATCATAGAGTTTATGGCAAGGTTAATGGTAATAATTTAAAGGCAAAGAAGTTATTACTTAATGCAAATAATGACCAAGCAGACGCTGTGCTGGTTCAGGGTAAAAATGGAGTTATGAAATTAGTAGAAAATATTGTTGGAAATAAACCTCAATATTATAACCCGGACTATTATAACAACTTACATTACGAAATGTATATGGGCCGCGACGACAAAGACGATGATAGTTACAAAGCCAGAGATGATCTACGTTGTAATGGAAAAAATTGCGCACGGACCAACAGAGCTGTCACAGATAAAAATCGTTTACGTTGCAACGGGAAGAATTGTGCCAGAAGCAAAACTGATGAAAATGATAGTGATTTGAAACCCAACTTGAAGCACTCAGCACAAAAAATTAAAGTTAACGATGAATTAGATGCTGTTGTTCTGGGGCTCGCAGATGTTGACCATTTGCTAACCAAATTAGCACCAAAATCCAAACAACGTACACACAAACTAAGAGCTAATAAGAATGTAAAGTTGCTTCAGAATGTAGATTTACAAAATCTTCTCAGCAGTAAAAACCATATTGGTAAAAACCCCAACGTGGAAGCTGTAGTTTTCGATTTAACACAAGTAGAAAATGGAGATTCTATAGCAAAGCAAATTAAACAGTTACTTTCACATGACAGCCAAGGGTCATATGACGACTACGAAGATTATGGAAACTTAGTTGAAAACAAGCTCAAGCAAGGAATATATGATCTTCAAAAAGAAGTCAACACAGAGACACAGAAACAGTCGGCAGGTAGAGAAAATACGCAAATTTTAGCACATAATGAGAACAATAATAACGTGTACCTTCCAAAATGGTTACTTAATGAGGTGGTTAAAACACATGGCGTTCGCACCGCTAAAAAAAAATCGAAATCGTTGCTTCCGTCAGCAAAGCATAAGAAAGAAAGGCGTAAAAATCGCACCCCAAAACCGCTTCGAATTTTTCGCCGTAACCTTGAGCAAGATGTAGGCGTTCCATTCCACCTGGAGATCGAAGGGTTAGGTCAAGTTAACCCTTGATAATATTTATAATATTGACTTATAAGTTGTTTTATTTTTCTTTTGAATGTGCAGTCAACTGCATCTCAGTAATAAACTATTTGAAACTAAACAAAACAAAACCATTAAGTTGTACATACCAATAATAGCAGTTTTCGCAGCTTAAGATTTAACATTGATCTGCTACTGACTGCACCTTATGCGATATCTGTGATGATGTATAGAATAGCCTCTCCAGTCTAGCATCCACTATCTTTGATTCCAGAGTGTTTACTGGGTTCCGTTCGCAAAAGGTGCCAGCGACACCCTAAAAACTAAGCTCACGCTTTCTTTAAGTGTGTAACTTGGCTTTACGTTACTAAATTACCTGAATAATACTGTATGCAATGTCTAGTCATTTATGGTAGTAGTACTAGTTGAATCAAATGAAATCAGAATATGAACGCCACCTTATGAGACTGCCGTTTTACACAGAACACTATCCTACTGCTAGCCAATCGGCATTATAGTACGAGAGCCCACGACCAAAACCATGTCTCATAGCAATAAAAAACCCTATAAAATTGTTAGATTGTATGATTCTGAACCCGACTAGGTGTGTAGTAACGGTCGAAAGTGTAGCAACTGCGTGGGAGGCCATTTCTGCTGTGTCAAAAAAAAAGACAGTCGGTATTATAGCAATACGTCTGATAGTGAAAATGTACATAGATTTTATAATTGTATTACGAAAAAGTTTGTTTTCAGACATTTTGCGCGTAGCCTGAGCGCATTTTTGAAAATGTCAACAAATTTAGCCGACCTGTATCATAGCAATACGAATAATTTTTTTTTTCAACTTTTCGTATTGCTGCCATGATTACCAAAAACCTGTTTTCAGACACTTTAAGTGTAGTGATACTCCCAAAAACAAAAATAACGTTTCGGAGTCGCCTGGCCGACGCCTCTGTTAAATTTTTTTTTTTAAATTTACAGCCTTCATAGGATATTCAACAGCCTCAGCGCTTGTTACGCTCCTGCCCCTTTCTTACTATTATAGATACCGGCACGGATCTTGAGCGCTCGGCGGAAGGGTGGGGATCGCTTTGCGCATCGTACACATATGGCAAATAGAACGCACGCCCGTTGATTATTTATTTTTTCTAAGTTGCCTACGTAATTTCTTACTGGTTCTATGGTTGAAAGAAAGATTAAATAATGATTCATTAAATTGAGAAATGGAAATTGAGATCAAAGAAGTAGGTAATTAACAGGTGTTTCTTAATTAAAATTATAACTTAGTTCTTGTAGTTTCTCAAAAATTACAAAAAAAAACTACTACGTATTTTTTTTTGTTAGCATTTTTGACTTCGAATTTTATTTGTTGTAGATAAAAACTTTATCTATTGAATATAGTACATTTTGATACAAGTAAAAATAAAATAATTGAATGAAAAATAGTTTTGCTAATTACAAACTGACATAATTTTTTTCCCCGTTTTGCTTTCGATAAATATCACCTTTGATTATAATTCCAACGGTATATTTAATATGAATACGAGAATATTTTGTAACTTTGAATAAACCGTTTTTTTTTCAACTTCATCCCAGTTTCCTTTTGTGCGATTTATTTCAGTCCTTCAACTTCAATGTTACGGTTTCGGGTAAATTCTTTGTTAATTATCATCTAATAAATTCAGGGTCGCAACGTATTCATTGGTTTGTAACAGAAAATTCAAGATGCCTCAATACGATTTTTAAATGATATCTGAGTATCGAAAAGTTGTCTGATAGAGAAGGTGCTACACTTAATTTGTCTGATATAATTTTTTTGCACATGTGGACAACTTATTTTATCATGTCCAACAATTTTCAGACATATTGCTATGATACCGATCGGTAAAATTTGTTAACATTTTCAAAACGGTCTCAAAATTTAATGCGTTCACATTTCCGTCTGAAAATTGTTTTGTTCGCATCAAATAACCAAAATTTACTAATAAAAAAGATTTTCAGACGTATTGCTATGAGACATTTTTTTTGTCTCATTTTTAATTTTCTTAAGTGATTTTACGGGTTTGCGCTACACCACTAACGTCTGAAAAATATGTTTCCGGTATCTCAGAACTATCATTCAACTACAGTCTGCAAATCAGACATATTGCTATGATGCAGTTCGGTAAAATTCTTTGACAATTTTGAAAATTCGGTCAGATCAAACGCTACGCGGAAAATGTCTGATATTGGTATTTTCGAGTTCAGGATAATCGTATCTATCGATTTGATGCGGTTTTGGCCGTATTGCTATGAGACAAAAATTTTGGTCGTGGGCTCTCGTACTATTATGGACTTTGTCTGCAATAAAAGAATTTTATTTTATGTTCGTTTTCGAGCTGTGTTCAATCGAACGCACCATAGCTGTCAAATGTCAAACTGACGTTTCTTTTCTTGCCATTTGTAACTTGCAGGGCAGTCATCGACGAATATTGATTTAATTTCCACCCTTTAACTAATTTAAGAAGGTGTTAAAATGGCAAACGGCACACCAGAGAGTGACTTTTCGATAGAATGCTTCCAAAACTACTCCGCTCCGGAGGTGTTCGTCCAGGGCTTAGCGGGAATGGTGAATCAAAACGATGTGGAAACTGTTATTAGGGCACAGAAAAATATGTGAGTTGATAAGTATTGTTTATCATAACATCAGACGTGTTATTCCTGTAGAGTTAGCCGAAGATGTTTCTATAGTAAAACTTCATTTCGCCAGTTATGTTTTGGTCCCATGTAATATCTGGCAAGCCTACAACACTTGTAATAAATATGCACCGCTTTCTGTCTCCCAAAATAAAAAGACACCTGTAAAATAAGGATGACCAACTTCACCAACCGGCTTTAAATTGACCCTCAAACCAACAAGGATTATTTCATGAATATAGCATAGGCATCAATATACATCC
Source organism: Ochropleura plecta (assembly GCA_905475445.1). NCBI lineage: Eukaryota > Metazoa > Arthropoda > Insecta > Lepidoptera > Noctuidae > Ochropleura > Ochropleura plecta. The sequence continues at coordinate 19,397,914 of FR997738.1, read as the reverse complement.
AATCCAACAGTAATGATAATGCTTTTCATTCCAACAGCCACCTTGTTTTTATTTATTACGAAATAGTACTTACTAGTTTTTATTCAAATCACTATATTGTCAATTCCAGGTTGCAGCGTTTTGAGAAGACTACTGAGATGCTGACAAACTGCAACCAGCTGTCTGCCAGCCGCCTACGAGCTGCCTCCACAGAGTTCAAGAAGCACACGCAACTACTTCTGGAAATGAGGAAGGATCTGGAGTTCATATTTAAAAAGATTAGAGCTATTAAGACTAAGCTAAGGTAATAATGGCTTGATTTATTGTAAATAAGGAACACTTGAATTCAAGCAACATAACATTTCAAAATTTCGATATACTCTGTAGTTTCCGGCTTCCTAAACCGTGTCTGATCTGTTCAGATAAATATCTATGTTGTGGTTTGGTTAAACCAGTCTCATTTGTTGAAGCTTGATATGTCAGAAACAATCCTTCGATAAAACAAATCATATTCCTGAATATCGTGACGGGCCTGTTGGTCTAGTGGTTAGTGGCCCTGACTGCTGAGCCGGAGGTCGTGGGTTCGATTCCCACCCAGGACAAACTTTGTGTGATGAGCACGATTGTTTGTTCTGTGTCTGGGTGTGATTTATCTATAATATGTATGTATTTATAAATTATATAAGTATGTATATCAGTTGTCTGGTTACCATAACACAAGCTCTGCTTAGCTTGGGATCAGATAGCCGTGTGTGAGTTGTCCCAAGATATTTATTTATTTAAATCTGCCAGCTAGCCAGCTTGCTAAAAGTTATGATTTCTTTGTACAATCCTAATTAACCAATGAATTCTTTCCAGTACTCAGTACCCAGAAGCTTACAAAACGGCAGTAGCAGCTTCAATAGCAAACAGAAGACCAGCTGAAGAAGATGATGACGAAGACTTCAAACCCTCAGACTCTAGACCTGAATCCAAAATGGTTGCCACCGTCTCCACAGAGACTCTAAAACCAACCACAAGTGAAACTGGCAAGAAATCCAAGAAAAAAGAACAAACCAGTGATGAAAGTAATAATAATAAAGAGCCTAATGTTGCCAGTGCTGAAAATTTTAAAACTGTTAGTAGAAAAGTTAAACGGAATAGTAGTTCTTCGGAAACAGAGAGTGCAAGCTCTGGTGATGACAGTAGCACAGATACTGGTTGAATATAAGCAATGTATTATTAGAATATTTATTCAGCTTATTGTCAGTACTATTAATCACTAAAGCAAGTTTATGCAATACTATATTTGGGATTAATATTAAGGACACTCGATTATATCCTAATGTTCAATTTGAGTAACACCCAGCGACACATAAGGCTATACAAGCCAGCCTCGCTGTGTACGGAATTCTCATAATACGAGAGATCAGTTTATACTGGATTTGTATAACTTTGTTGCCAGTTGTGCATACCTTAAGCTTTTCAGGGCTCAAGTTGATACCAATATTGCAAATATGTAGTATTACTAGTTACTAGGTTTTGCTAACTGCCTAGTTATCGCGTCATTCTTATTGTTCATTTTGCTTTGTGGCTTCACTCAATTACTTAAGAAATAATATTTCTAAGTAAGTTAAGTTCTATATATTGATGAAAATGAATAAAATAGTAGGTATGTTAAATTTTGAACGCCTAAGTATAAACACACGCGCATGGCCTCCACGCCGAGAAACTTATTTTACCTACATTTTTGTCACATATTTGTGTCTTTAGCGTCCAGGACACGCGCTTGTTACAGGAGAGTTCGGGAATGATGTCTGGAATACATAGTAATTATTGTTTGTGTGTAAATGTCGCCTGTATAATTTGTTATCTTATATTTTTTATTGACAATGATAGAGAGCGCGCTAGATAAATTTAATCACTTTCAGCAGTGTGGTTTTGTTCGTTTTCAAAGTAATTCATTGTAATCACTAAGCCGAAAGAGATTAAAACAGCTGGCAGGGATATTTTCTTGGAACATGCCACTAGTTGCGCATAGAGTTATCTTGTGTGCACTCTTGTATTTATGATCTGTGTTTGGAAAGTCAACTGTGGTGGATGGTTGGCAGAGTTTACCTCACTAAGTTATCTCTAGGTTTAGGCCCCACTAAGAATAATGTCCAGAGGACCCATCACATAAAGATTACTAAATATTCATTCCCAACAATTGTTAAAGTGATATTTTACATTCAAATTCAAGTCTTCCATCAAGATATTATAATAGTTAAAATGTAATAATACTAATCAATCAATCAGCAATATCTACAGTTTGTAATCATGTAAATAAAACAATGATAAATAAAGAAATGTTTATTAAAAATAGTAGATATTTAACAGTCTCTTATTTATATGTACTTATAGTTAACTGCATGTGCATGGCAATATAATTAACTTTAACATTGTTTTTATGTCATACTAAGGTAGTTTTTGATGTTCTAGTCACTAGAAACATTATAATTACTGACATGCAGTTTGACTGTAGGTATAGTTTTATAAAAATCTTTTTTATTATATTTAATGCTACCGTTGGAAGCAAATGGGGTGGATCTGCGGAAATATATTTTAAGAAATAAGTCTTGTTAAACTAAAAGGGAAGATTAGTAAAACCCTTTTGCTTATTTTCTTTCTTTGGAAATGTTGATGCGTTCTATTTCATGTGATGAAAAATTGAAAATGGTTAATATGACATTGCCTAAGCACAATGGCTTGTGAGCTACAATTAGGATATTAAAAAAACTGTATGCAACATACTCATTGTGCTACAAGAACACATTGTGTCAAATGTATGATTGATAGGACAACACCTGACCCAAACATGGCATTCTGACATGATGTTTATGAATGGAAATGTATGTATGTTATTATAAACTCTTTCAACATTCTTTAACCATATTTAATTTTAGATCCCATGACAACCATCATGAACTTTCAAGGAAACTTGCTGCTGAATAATAATGATACAATACATTATCTGAAGTGCCAATCTGACTTCCACAACTCAATTACTGAGTTATGCAATACCCCTTTTCTTGTGAAAGGGAAATGAACCTTTCCCTACTAGGGATGGAGCGGGGGAAGTAATTTAATGTGGGGAGTGTCAGACTTTTGAGATCAAAAACCCACACGTCATGTTCCTTCTTCTGCCCTTTATGTCCCCATATTTCTTGAATAACCCGCAACCTTGGCAGGCGGTGGCCCTGGCAGACTGTTTAATGAGACTTTCAGACTGTAAACAAAATCACCAACTAAACTGAAGATAAGATTCTTCTGATTAATAATATTATTCAAAAGATTTTGATTAACAAGCAATTAACTCTTACATCCCAATTATTCACATTATCTAATCATATTTTATTTCAAAAATCATACAAACACAATCAGTATCTTGTTAGAGAAAGAAATTTTAATTGTCTTTTGTATAAAAAGAAAATGTATTTTAAACTGAGAATGTTTATTTGACAAGAGATGTGTCATGAGAAAATTGCAGTTTAGTTTGGTTTTGAGCACAGAGTGGGATCATATGTTTAGAGTTATTTACGAAGACCGGTCATGATTGTTTTATAAGTTTACGTTATTAAAAGTATATTATGCAGTATTAAAGATCAGTGTTTCCTTGAAGAGTAAATAACGTCCTGCAGAAAGAGAAAATAATAACAGGTTATGGGCCCAGCACGCTTCCACTGCGCGACAATGATGTTTTGGAGTTTTTAAATTTGAGTAAATTAATTTGAAGTCAGTAGAAAGACAAGATTTTATAAGAAGAAGAAGATGGGAGTGGAAACTCCGGATTTTATAAGAAGAAGAAGATAAGAGTTGGGAGTGGAAACTCCGGATTTTATAAGAAGAAGAAGATAAGAGTTGGGAGTGGAAACTCCGGGTTTTGTAAGAAGAAGAAGATAAGAGTTGGGAGTGGAAACTCCGGGTTTTGTAAGAAGAAGAAGATAAAGTTGGGTGAAGAAAAACAATTGATGGTGTATGTCAATTGTTTTATAAAGATTTTTATATGTTGCTGAAGAAGACTTGGGAGTAGAAAACTTCAGATTTTGTAAGAAGGAGGAGAAAAACAATTGATGTTGAATGTCAATTTTTTTATAAAGATTTTTATATGTTGCTGAAGAAGACTTGGGAGTAGAAAACTTCAGATTTTGTAAGAAGGAGAAGAAAAACAATTGATGTTGAAGGTCAATTTTTTATAAAGTTTTGTATGTTGGTGAAGATTTTGTAAGAAGGAGGAGAAAAACAATTGATGTTAAAGGTCAATTTTTTATAAAGTTTTGTATGGTGTTGAAGAAAAGTTGGGAGAAATTTTGTAAGAAGCAAAACAACTGATGGTGAATGTCAGTTTGAGAGGGGACATTTTTGTATGTTTCTTTGAAGATGCAGATAAGTTGATTGAAGAAACTAGTAGTATTATTGTTAGAAAGTGAATACTACTATGTGTTTTTATTTTTGTATTATGTGATGTGTTGTTGGGCTTATGATGGGCCTATGTTGAGTGTTGTTGAAGTTATTAACAGGTTGTTCTAAATGATTGTTAAAGTTTTATGTAAGGTGATTTAAATTAGATATTATTTGAGTTATATAAAATTTAGAGGGGATGTTAGAGAAAGAAATTTTAATTGTCTTTTGTATAAAAAGAAAATGTATTTTAAACTGAGAATGTTTATTTGACAAGAGATGTGTCATGAGAAAATTGCAGTTTAGTTTGGTTTTGAGCACAGAGTGGGATCATATGTTTAGAGTTATTTACGAAGACCGGTCATGATTGTTTTATAAGTTTACGTTATTAAAAGTATATTATGCAGTATTAAAGATCAGTGTTTCCTTGAAGAGTAAATAACGTCCTGCAGAAATGGAAAATCATAACATATCTTATCCCTTAGCATATTTCTCTGTATGTTTCTTAGCATTCTCCAGATATTCTTCTATGTTGTACTTATATTCATTGGCTACGTCCATCATGAGCGGATCATCTGGGTTAGGGTTAGCCATCAGCGTCTGAAGGGACACAAGAAGGGTCTCCAGTGTGATAGTGGGCAGCCAGGCACCTTTGGGTGGCATTTTTAACATGTCCATACATATTCTACCACCTGGAAGAGAAAACAAGTAAAATAGTATACAACAACAACATATTATTTAATACGTAAGATGTTAGGATTGATCTTAATTGGTAGCCTAAAATAAATAAATTAATCCATTAAATAACTTTTGTTCACACTACCGACTGTTAAAATCTCCTCAGCATTTTAAGTAACAAAGGCAAAAATTACAAATACAACTGTAGCTATTCCAAAAAAAAATCTTGTGCTTTGTCAGTTTTACCTTTATCAATGTTTGGATGATATACAGGCGTAGAGAACTTGACAAGTGGCGGCTCGAAGGGATACTTCTGCGGTATAGTAACGGTCAATTTAAATGATCCATTCTCGTAAGGAGAGCCTTTAGGACCTTGCAAAGTGAAGTTCAAAACATCGTAAATATCTTCTTCTCTCGGATGGCAAACTATACCCCAAGGAGGTTTTGTTTCGAAGTTTTTTACTTCTCTAGCTAATCGAGCTGTTCGAGCACTGGGTATCATAATGTTTGGTAACGATTTATAGCGACTTTGTCCCGTAAAACAATAACAAGACCGCGGTTTTATTTAACAGCTGATATAACATTGACATGAATCGACAATTTGACATCATATCATATGGCATACTGTCAATAATAAATTAGGTAATATAATTTTGTTGTTAATGAACGCGGCTTAATTTGAATAACAATTGAATTATTATAAAGCCTTTTTATAATTTCAAAAAAAATATTGTAAAACGCTGACATTATTTAGTGCCCCGTCTATTCATGTGATTAGATAGATTAACATAAAGAGATCAAAATGCATAATTCCAAATAGAAATGAACGCAGACATTACAGAAATGTCAAATAGCAACAGAAGCGCCCTCTGGCACTAGCAAATTGAACTATTCCCGTAGAAAAATATCGCGAAACCGAAATACTTTGCGGAAGGTTAAAACACGTTTTAAATAGTTTTTCTTGTGATTTCCGTACTTAAATCTGTTCTCAAATTAAAACCGGTGACCTCTTATTCGTAATATTCTTAACCTACTTTAGTACATCATCACTTAGGTCGTAGAGGACAACATAAATAATTCAGTGCATTACTCCAGACACCATTGCAGCTCCGCTCCATTATTTGGTAAGTAATTCATTATTTCTGTATTGTCCACAGCAGTTTAAGAACAAATTATGGAAAAACACAATTTTTTACTGTAGTAGCTTGAGTTTAAATGGTGAAAATCGTTTTATTTATACAGAGATGTAAGTAAAATCAATACGACCAAGTTTGGATTCATAACATTTATTTACGTTTGTCCTGTGGAGTTTTATCGATCTGTAACTGCAAGTTGGGTTTTTATTTGAATGTCAGAGTGTAGCACGGAGGTGTTTTATGTAATGTGATAGGATGTTAGCTTCGTGGAAAACAATTATCGTGACTTTTGTTATGATTTGTCTGCGTCCGAACAGCCGGTAACTGTTCCCGATTCTCTGAATACATTGTGGCTTCGCTGCACGCGACGCGTGTATCTGGCCAGTATTTGTAGTAGACAACCTCATTCTCGTGAATCAACCTCTTTTCTTCATTAATAATCAAGCCATTAGGCCTTTTTATGGCTTCTACTGACTGGAAATAGACCTGTCAGAATATCAATAAGATATCGTTTATATCTTGTTTTAAGTATCATTGGGATTTAAATAAAGAATATAAAAGCCATAAAATAGGATCAGTGTTAATAAAATCTAAGTTTTAATGGCTATTAATTCAAGATAAGCCTGTAATCAAATATTGTAATAGGTGTACGAAATGCTAAAACTAAAAATCTCTTTTAATTAGATTCTAACTGGAATTTATCATCTGTATTTAGATTTTTTTTAAATAGTTGGTATGTGTGACATACATATTGTTATTAAGGTAATTGGGTCATGACCTTTCCTTGCATACTCTTCTATTTACTTTCATCTTGATATTCACTACCTATCTAAGCCACGTCATCTTTTGCAAAGTTCATCTATAATTTTTTGACAGCTTAGATGAATGAAGAATAAATTATGTTCAATATTTCCATAGACAATTTTATGATAATTATGTCATAAAAATTGGCACAAACTCCAGTAGTATAGTGACCTAGTTCTTTCATTGATTTTCCAGCTTATGCAGATAGATAATTATGCTAGTTGTATTATTGTGAACTTTATGAATCTATATTCAGGTCATTTAACTCTGGAAATCTTTCTCTATCAACAAGATGAGCAAAGCATAACTAATTATAAACTTTTCATTTCTAGTTACAATTTGAATTCAGAAGGTGATCCCTTTCTTAATACTTTATTTAAATGACATTGTAATAAAAGTATAGATCACCATCACCTTTCCATTTCTTTAATTTGTGAGGTATCTTAATAGTGTGACCAATAAATAAAATCTATAATATTTTTTAATTTTGCACACAATACATTTTATTTTATTAGTTTTAATCTACCGAGATATTCCAATTTTTAGTTTAATTTAATTTGGATACATTTTGGGCATGAAATCAGCTAATTGCGTCAATTCAAAGAAAGTCCAACTTCATTTTTGCTAATTTTATGAACTCATAGATCTAAAGTTGTTCACTTTCATGGACTGAGAAAACACACGGAAGGTCTTACATTTATTATGCAACACCTTGTATATGGAACAGTAATCCACTCATTGAAAACTAAATCAAAACTTTGGATAGAAAGTAAATACTTTCTATTTACATTGATGCACATGATACAATTCAACATATTATATTGTTAACCGGAACAATGATATTGTACTAGATTGTTGCCAAAACATATTGGATAGGTTGTTTTAATAGGTAGATTGTAAAACAATTATTTTATATACCCCACGAGGCTGTAATATTAAGTAGGATATAATGTTTATTTCTCACCAGAAGCCAAAAATGCAGACAAAATTGACATAAAGAACCATTAGCTGTCAATTTTTGGCTGTGGATCGCTGGTGCCTGTGCTAGGTAGTAACACCTGTAGAACAGGTCACCAGGTCCCCACCTTTTCTTAGTTTGCATAACTAGTAGCTTAAATTTAAACAACTGATGGCTAGAAAGTATTCTGGGTCACATACCAGCTTTATTCTTTGGGTCTTTACCCAAGACTTATATGGGTCCCTGATTAGCTAGATTCCAAGTTAGCTGATATTTTATAAAATGATAGAAATAAACGCAAACTATTCAGTATTACTTCTAAGCATTAGCCACGAACCCCATGACATATCTTTGATTTTATAAGGGGTGTTAATAAATTACGTGAGGTGTTTTTTTTTTATTTTCTGTCCCTCCCTCGCCCCTTGGTGAGGATTATACGCGTAGGATTATTATTGTAACAAGAAAAAAAATAAGATAACAACGTACAATCTGGATTAAATGGACCAAAACAGTATAATTTTTTTTTGTTTAATTCAGAAAAAAATATTGCGTGATATTTGCCGAGATGCCCCCTCTCTCCAACGTAAGATTAGATGAGATTTGACTCGACCCCCTCCCCGCCTTAAACATCTCACAAACGACATCCAAAAAAAGAGGACTCTCAAAACGACTGTATTTTATTTGTATGTTTGTTACGATTAAAACCAACATGTCGGTGCCAAAAAAAGGGACGAATCAAACAACTCACCGACTTTCGGAAGTTAGCTTATTTACCACTTTAAGTGTTTATTTTGTGACTCTTTTCGTCTTTACAGCGGTTTTGTTCATCATAAATAACATTCATAACTAAGTGCTTTAAGGAATCGAACCTATGAGCTACAACACCCTAAGACGAAGCCGTAACCTGCATCACCAATTTTAAATGTTCCATAGTCGACAACAATTTGTTATTCCGAAGGGCATTTTACCGTTCCACTTTATTTCCAACTAGCTTTTGCCCGCGGCTTCGCTCGCATTAAATTCAGGGTAACACAGTTCCCCTTTCCTGATTTACAGGTACCTGCTACCTATAGTTTTCTTATTTATTGTAATAGCAATGTTAAGATTTCCCTTTTCCTCCCTCTTTCTCCCTCATTTCTCACTTAAAAAAAAAGCCTGTGTCCGTCTCCAGGGTCTCAACTATCTCTGTACCAAAATTCATCAAAATCGGTTTAGCCATTTAGGCGTGAAGACGTAACAAACAAACAAACTCACTTTCGCTTTTATAATATTAATAAGGATTGACAGCCTCCAATAAACCCTTCGCTTTATTGCCAAAGATATCTCGATAATGATAATCTATGGATTAAGGGAACATCCGACAATCGATTTTGGGTTACGATAAGACAATTTATACTTAGGGTGCCTATCAATACGATAACATCAGTGATGCCTGAAGGTATTGGCAGATATTGGTAGACCTACATTGCCCTGGTACCGTTTGCCTCATGAAATTCTATTGTCATTAACATATATAACCTGAGCATCAAGTCTGGATACACACCAGCCACTAGACCAACAGCCACTTTTTCTTTTTTTTGTTGGGGTGGGAAATCATCAAATAACTTCCCCCGCTGACTAACTTCCCCAGTCTTGTAATTACTAAAACCCACCCATGTTCCTTCTATTGCCCTTTACGTTCCGGGGCCGCGGTATCTCTTTCGAACAACCCGCAACCCCGGCAAGACCAACAGCCACTTCAACTTATCTTTTTGGTCTACCTATAAGTTTCTACAAAGTAAAATATCCTTTTTCTCGGCAGTCCTAGATATTCAATTGGATATGCAAGCCACTTTAGAGCATATGACAGAGCTGCACACCAAAGCTCTCGACAACCACCCTAGGAAGCCAACGAAAGCTGTCGATGTGGCCGAAATCGGCTGGATAGCATCAGATCATTTTCACTGAATCGATTTCTCCCTGTCAAAACTCTTGACATTCTGGAAAATACTGAATCGATAATGTATACGGCGAAATGGGTTGTTGTACCATAGACATAAAAGGAATATCGAAACTTTTTAGTACTTTCATATACTACCCATTTTTCGCCGATTGTTCCAGAATTGATGGTTCCATGGCGCTATCATTGCCCTCGTTAGCCCCGGCCTCGATGTCACACGGTGACACCGCCGCCGCCGCCGGCCGCCTCGACTCGAGACACTTCCAAAAGCCTGAGTGCAGCTCCCTGGTTGCGTACTAACACACGTGCGCTCACTAAAACTAGGCAACATGTAATGGAATGCCTAAATTATAAAATTCTGTTGGATTTCACAGGTAGTTGCTTTTTCAACAGTGCAATAATATGCGTTCGACTTTTGGTAGGGAGGAAGTGGACATTAAAATCACAAGGATTTAATGAACTGCACATTTTTCATCAATAAGTTCAAATGATAATTAGATGGTTTAGCATGGGTAGATTATGAACTATCGATTATTAGTTCGTTATATTATAAATAGCACATAGTTTATGAACGATTGGTTTTCCAGTCATACGTTGTCATAATATACAGACATTACGCAATTAGGCTGCAGCGCCCTAATTGCTTTACGCCTTTGCAATGGACGATCCCCATCATTTAAATAATAATTCATCAATATTTTGTTACATTAATTTACGTTTGTTCATCGATCAGACGAATCAACTAAACATCATTAGTTGATGATCTAGAATCAAGGACAAGCCGGGTATATAATGAATATTTAAAACACATTTTTTACCGTTACAATCAACATAGCAGAATTTATTACCATGAAAAATTATAATCGGTAAAATAATAAATCACATTGATTCGTCATGCTTATAAAACATGGCGAATTACGCAATGTAAAGTTTTTCCTTAACATAAAAAAAACTGATAAGGAAAACCGATAGATGATTTTAATTTTTGGTTTGGTAGGTACACGAACTCTTCACGCGAACACACTTATTTCGTGGCTGTGGGTGTAGGTACTACGTACACCTCTGCCCAACTCTTCAAGAATTACAGTCGTGATGATAAAATAAATGTAATAGGAACGCGACTATCGCGCGATTGATCACTTTGTTTAGGACGCAGGGCAACGCTAAGTGCGATGCCTGTTCGCGTTTCATTTAACAAAATCTTTCTTTGGTCGTCTCTTCGACAACTAAATGTTAACCACAGAATGCTGATATATTAGTAACCCCAATTTTATACATAAATGCAATTGTATTTATGAAATGGCTAACGCAATGTAACTGCCGCTCATTCATTGCCAGGAAATTCCATGCAATTTGATAAAAAAAGCACCCTGAAAGATGCTTACGAAGACAGTTATTTTGATCTCGTTCTTAACCGTTCAAGATATATCAACTGTATCAGACGCCATAATTAAATTAGGTCCAGTGATAAAACATACCTAAATGGGTAAATAAATTTATATTACATAGCTGCAGATATGTAATACGAATACTGAATACTGAATTTGTGGCGATGGGTCACGGTCAACTGTTGAGCTAGTTGTAACATCATTATAAGTTGATTTCACATTCCCGGTTACAAATTTAAAGCATTTATTTCAATAAGACCATTCAAAGCACTTTTGAATGTTATATATCATGGATACTCTTTTAAATTAAAAGATTTTTAGAAAATCAAAGTTATTATTTATAATTTGCATTCGTTATCTCTATTTAAATTATATTATGGTTTCGTCCTCGTGAATTAGACGACGAAAACAGACAGACAAAATAAAAAAGGTTTCTTTGTATAAATACCGTATTATAGGTACTTTTTTATCCATTTATTAAAAAGCTGTAATTTGGCATTACAAAAAGACACCTTAATGATATTTTTTTGATATAATAACAAATACAAGGGAGTAAATGATGCCGTGACGTCTGATAGGGAGAATGAAAGAAGAAAACGTGTTGCGCCGACCCCAAATAGAATGGGACAAGGGCAGGAAAATGATGATGGTGATTACAAATACAAGTGAATTGCTATTTCGAGTGTTATGCAACTAGATTGCGAAATACCGCCATATTTACGTGCCAATAAACACGAAACATGCGTTTACTGACACATTTATCGAGATCATCTTGTAAACTTATCGCAATCAGATGCTCTAGTCTAGACATCTCGTCTTAGGATTAAGATTATCCTTCGAGCTTAGATAAAGCCATTTTTACCAAAAAATACAATTGTTTAAACAATTTCGGTTTAGTAGAAACAGCCCTATGACAGACAACGTACGCATAGTACGAAGCCGTGTTCTAATATGAGCGATAGTCACGCGAATACACAATCGTCTCGTTCGTTTGTTCCGAAAACGTTTCTAAATAACCGGCTTCCAAAAACACATGTTTTTTCCATTGTTACCTAAAGTTATTAGCAAATCATCCACATAGACATAGTTGAAATAAAAAATATTTACATAGAAGATAACTCATGAAATGCAGCGAGAGTATACCCTTTCCAATTAAAAGAATAATATTGAAAGTGGGCCAGAAATTGACGGAAAAATCGAGTAACAAACACACAAAAAACAGTCGAATTGATAACCTTGTTCTTTTTATAGAAGTTGGTTAAATAAATTATCGTGTATTGACACGATCGCTTCCTGTTAGGACACGGGGTAGCAGTTTCGTTACCACCCTTTTAGGCTTTGGGCCTTCATCATCATTTTAGCCCAGAATCACCCACTGAGGCATCCCCTTTCTTCTACCATACTTCCCGATTTTGCCTGCTTTATTCAGGTGTTTGGGGGTTATCTTATTTAATCCAACATGATTCTAGTCTTGGGTTCATCATCTTCCATGACCCATTGGGACTTAAAACGATGTAAGTGGAATAAAAAACCTGCCGGGGTTGCGTGTTGTTCGAAAAAGATACGACGACGAACCTTCTATTACCGATCATGTTCCGGGGTCGCGCCCCGGAACATGATCGGTAATAGAAGGTTCGTCAGTACAAGACTGACACTCTCCTGAAGTTTTTTTTAAAAAAAAAAACGTTGCCCCTCACTAGGAATTTCTCCTGTATCTTGGGTGCGTTATGTTTAAAGTCACATACACAAGCAGCCAGACCCGAAACAACTACCTGTAGGTCAAACAAATATTTGTTCCGTGCGGGGATCGAACCCGCGACACGCAGCGCAGCAGCCGATCGCTTAGCCACTGCGCCAACCGTGTCGTCAAAAGTCTTTGTCAGTTATTTGATGATTTACCATCCGAAAAAAAAATGTAGTATGTATGTTAAGTTATATGGAATCTACGCAACACGTTTTTTTCTCGAAATAATCGTCACGCTGTCATTTAGTCCCTTTACTACAGTACATGTAATATTCAATTTATGAATGAAAGAGCAAAGAACGCTGTAATTACGTCACTATAGTCAATATTTACACACAGTTCGTACGTTCAATGTTCCGTTGCCAAAACTGTATCGTTTGCATGAAACGTCTCGTCGTAATGTATAGTGTTGGATGACGTAGACATTAACACAGGGCCTTGCAAGGCCATCATCGCTTCCGGAAATAACTACAAAGTTACGGATCTGTGATCTGTTAATTGGCTGACGCTTTGACGATGATAGAAATGACATAAATCTATTGCACTGACATTATCTAACGAAAATGTGTTAGAGTGACTTAAGCTAACGAAAATTGTGTCGGAATGACATAAGTTAACGAAAAGTTTATGTCGATCCTGTTGATAGTCGCTTTGGCAATTGTTTCGAAGCGATTGACACTTGTTAAGGCCGTTTAGAATGTCATAAACAAGTACGGTAGTTATTTAGAATCAAACAAGTGCGCATCAAAGCTATATTCTGCGAAAGAAGTAAATACATTGTGGTAGGGGAGCCCATGCGGGGATTTCAGGATTTACTAAAGCGCGGCAGATTAATATACAGGGGGATACCTTGTACCCGGTTAAGTACCTCCACAAAACATGAGGCACATATATAAGGCCGCCCGTGAAGGATACAGGATCAGATTAGTAAAAAAAAATTGACCATCAGAAATTCTCGAGCGCGTCAGATTAAGGTAGGGTGAGTTAATTACATCCTAAAAAGTGTATATTCCACTAATCTGACAATTTGAGAGTGACGTAAAAAAAGGGGAGGGCAACAAAGTTGTAAAAAAAAAACGTCATCTCGACATTCTCGAGCGTAGCTAAATTTTTTTTTATTTTGAAGGAACTAATTCAAGAATAATGAAAAATATATAATCTGACGATTTCCGCAAGCCGAAATAACAAAAATTCGTCGATAAAGTTAAATGCGTGCAGCTGCGTGATGCCTACATTTCCTTCTCCGCGTTTCTATTCCTCTCTCACTCTTTCTCTATCTATTACTCTCTCACTCCGTCTCCACTCTGATTTCTGCTGCCATGACGCCATCACAGGAATTCGGGAAGTTATTGGTTTTACCCCGTTTTGCGAAAATCGAGTTTTCATCAGATCTTGACGTTTTAAGGTCATAGGAAGCTTCCCTGACTACCCCCGTGATGTTATTTATCACTATGTCTATATGTACAATTATTGTATGTGTGTGTGAGTATGTGACTCGCTTATAACTTTTGAACGACTAAACCGATCGGAATCCACTAAACGGCGTTCTAAAGATTTCTCTCAAAATTAGATTTCCTGTGAATTTGAACTAATTCGGACCGATAGATTTTGAGAAATTTTGAAATATCTCAAAAAAAATAAGTTTTTTTTTTTTGAAAGTGGTTTTTTTGGAATAACTTTTAACCGGATTTATCGATTAACTTCAAAAACTAATCCGCCTTTGAACATGAAAAACCACCTTGATCGCCACCAAGCTGGTCAAAATCGGTTGATTCGTTCGAGAGATATCGTGAACGAAAGAAACCCGAAAACGTGTTTTTTCGGGATTACTCCGAAATTTGTGGTTCGATCAATTATAATTGCAAAATTACTTCTGAGGATGATAAAACTGCGTCGAGTGCCGCTAACCGCGTGAAAATTGCTTGATCCATTCAAATGTTATTGCGGTTTGAAAATGCCAAAAATAGTGTTCTATGAAACTGCTATCAGACTTTCGAGCTGGGAGAGCTCAAATGCATAGAAATATTATTTCTTTAACTCAGCGAGCTCAAAATATCCGCCCAGGAATGGAATTAGCGAGATGTTGCAGGGATGGCCTTTAAGGTGAACCGTTTTTCTATTTTTTTTTTTTGTCAGATCAGGCGAATCCCTCTAGATAATCGTCAGATTATGAGACAGTACGTTTAGAACATAAAGATGAACCATATATATCTTAATCTGACGCGCTTGAGTATTTCAAAATGGCGATTTTTTTTTGCACATTATGAAAATGGCCGCGAGTTTGCGTCCCATCGAAATCGTCAGATTAGTGAATGAGAGCTTTTATTTGGTGCACTTAACACTCCCTTAGAAAATCTGACGCGCTCGATATTTATTTATTTTTTTTTCATTTTCAACCCTTAAATACAACCACCCGCACCGTGCAAACGATCAGATTAACATACGTACATTATTAAAAATACGTAGGGCATTGATGCTATCAATATCTGACGCGCTCGAGGATGTCCATGCAACAGTTTTTTTTTACATATTTAAAAATCTATAGCTGCTTCCCCCACCGATGTAAAGGTATAATCAAATAACATTTTTTTCTTCTTATCATCTAAGCTTTGCATCCCAATAGGTCTCTACGACGCTCGAGTAAATCCCCATTTAGCATCGTGGGCTCCCCTACTATTGGAAATTGTACGTACTTACTTTCAGTCTTTTCACAGTTCATTTTGAACTTTATTGACATTGAAAATAAGATGGTTAGTAGGTGTGTTGCTGTCAGAGGTAAAACAAATTTGAATGGACTGCACATTGTCACCTGCACGCGATGCAACTCACTGATAAAACTATGACAATCTATAGATAGCGATTAAATTCCTAGAGTGGGGCAACGATTTAAAAAAATATTGATTGATTCAAGAGGAAGGTTTAAATATATGAGTGAAACCACGGGGTGTAGATAGCTAGATTTACCACCAAACTTCACTCACAGCAGTCACGGAGTCTCTTACATTTCCTTCTTTTATCATGTACTAGCTCGCCCCACAGTTTCACTCGCGTGGTGATATTATTATAATCCTTACTATCCTTACTAATATCTCCTTACTATAATATTGCGAAAGTGAGTTTGTTTGTTTGTTACCTCTTCACGCTTTAATGGCTAAACCGATTTTGATGAATTTTGGTACAGAGATAGTTGGGATCCTGGAGACGGACATAGGCTAACTTTATTTTAAACAAAGTGAGAAATGAGAGAGAAAGAGGGAAAAAAAGAGAAAAATTGCTATTACAATAAATCAGGCGCTAGGGCAAAAACTACAAGTAGCAGTTACCTGCAAATCAAGAAAGGGGAACTGTGTTACCCCGAATCAAAGGCGAGCGAAGCCGCGGGCAAAATCTAGTATACAATAAATCTTTATGAATTGTAGTCTATTTGTATTTATATTGTAGTTATTCTGATGTATAAGTTATTTTATTGTAAAGTTTCATTATAATCCATCCATGAAAGAGTAACAAACATACATACAAACTTTCGCGTTTATAATATTAGTAGGATTGTCCCACTGCTCAGTAAAAATCTTTACAATAGAGAGATACTAACATATTTCTAGCAAAAGTTATCTCTTGATAAAACCAGATTAATCTATGCAAAATTGCGCGCAAAAACCTGTCAAAATATCACGACCAGGATTTAAATGTTTTCCTAAAGATTAAACACTCACTGATAGCCCACAATATCATCATGACTTTCAGTTTCTACCTTGTAACACAAATATAAACACTAGTTTAAAAAAAGAAGAAGATTGCACTAGTAATATAAATGTTTACTTTTATATACCTCCCTCGTACCAGTTTCTTGCATAATATTTCGCAACACCTTGGTATTTGCTTAGTAAGCATCACGTTTAGTCTTTAAACTTTCCTTGTACATAACAATGCATGATGAATAGCAAAATGCCGCACGTTCGTAGGTATTTGATTAATTAATACTATTCATTATATGCCTAGCCTTTTCCTAATTATGTTGGGGTCTTCCAGTTTTTTTTTTTGCGTATGGGAAATCATCAAATAACTTCCCCCGCTCTGGGCGGAGCAAAGGCGGAGTGTCAAACTTGTACTGACTAAACCCACCCATGTTCCTTCTATTGTCCTTCATGTTCCGGGGCCGCGGTATCTCTTTCGAACAATCCACAACCCTGGCAGGCGGTGGCCCTGGCAGCAACAACACAGCACAAGTACAACTTAGTTTTAAAATGGCTAGGTAGATAATGATGATACGTGTTCAAAGTCAAAATCACAACAAAAATGCACTAAGTATTTATTTCTTGAATGTTGTAACTGCTCGGAAAATTCCTGCGACAACAACCTAAAAATAGGCGAGAGTTTCGCTCTATTTCCACCTGCGTAACCCGAGCATCGAACTCACAATAGAAAATTAGATTAAATTAGAAATGTAAACTGCGACAGAACGCAACTATGTTCACACAAAATTAGTGGAAACGTACAAACTATATTCTATCCTATAACATGCAAAATAAGGATGAAAATAGTTCACATATGAAAAAAACATGTGGTTGCAGGTCTACTCAAAACGATACAAGCTATTACCTCCTCTATGCTTCAAAGGCTGAGGGTCTAAAACCCCATGCATATAAAACCTTTATGTAACACTATATAGTCGTGCTCGTTGAACTTGGCACTGATTCAATATCTCTTATGTCATAGAATTGTAAACAAGTACGAACCGAACTGCATTAATTTTCCGCATAAAAGGATAAATAATTTTGTTTTGCAATTAGGTCACTTATACACCGACTACTCTGAAAAGAAACAGCCGAAACAAACTCAGAGGTCATAGTCTCTTTTAAGGTCCAGACAAAAATCTTGGTCTATTTACATGAGGACTATGTAGATTAGTCTGAGATGGTCTTTTTAAGGACGAACCACACAGATTTAAGTGGACCTGTCCAGTCAGTGCAAGCATGTCAGTAATCGTGTAGCTCGAGTGATAACTCAAGGAGCTCAACGCCGCGATAAACAAAACAAAAAAAATATATTTGTATAGGTCGCTTACAGTAACCAAATTACCAAACAATCTTTAAAAACAAAAAAAAGTACCCACATGCATAGTCCTCACATTCACAATAAACAAATAGAAATAATAATTATTTACAAAACTCAAAATAAATACGAAAACTTCTAAAATGAAATAAAGAAGTGATAAAATACTTAATGATATTATGAACATCTGACAGTTAACGTAAAGATTTGCAGGGTTAGTATTTGCGTCACCATTTGATAATTAAAATTCATGATTTTTTCTTACAAAATGAAGACCAATATCTTTAAAGTCTTTTGCAATGCGATAGAAATAAAAAACGCAATTCCAATCAAAATCCAAAAGCCTAATTGCGAAAAAAGACTCACAAAAGTCCTAAAACTTAGTTGTATTTGACAAAATGTTAGACAATGACATTCCGTATTACGCAATTCGGGGGCTCGGCAAACAAATGTACCCAAGGCATATTTCAAACTAGCCAAGGAGTGTTCATTAGAACTTTCTTTGTGGACATAATACTAGTAACTTCTCCCACATTATGTACCTTGCGTTCGACCTTAGCTTGAACAGTAAATTCTATTGCTACAGTTGGTTTTAAAGGAGTTTCCAGCTGGAACAACACAGCTGCGTCCGTTGAGCAAGTACAGACTTGAATCCAGTAAGTGACATTCTATCAGCGATAACTGTGATGCAGAAGTAATAAAACCAGCCCAGTGCCAGTCGGGACTCGCGTACCGAGTTCTGTAAAAACTTGGGACTTGACAATTTTTTTCATAGCCCCCAAATTGTCCATAGACTTGAGTATAAGGTTTTCAATTTCAACTCGATACCTCATGCGTTCCCCAGATAAACGGACAGACAGACAGACGGTCAACATGATCGTATAAGGGTTCCGTATTTTCCTTTTAAGGTACGGTACCCCAAAAAGACCTCTCAATGTAGGGTTGCCAACTTTTTTACAAGAAATAAAGTATATTCAGGTTTGTGAAGAACATTAAACAGTATTCTAGAAAAATGAACAGTATTTTATTTATTTATTGTTTTAAATACATATTTTTTAGAACTTCTCGCACAACTTGCAAATTTACAATATTTTTTAATAACTTCATACGCCTTACCACATTTATAAGTGTAATTAAAATAAATGAAGAGCTCCTTTTTTATCAAATTAATAGATGCTCTATTTCTATCCTTCCGCCACTTAGCATTAATTACTGAAAAAACTCTTTCAGTAAATGCAGTATCAGTAAATGTGTAACTTGCATGCTGATAAAACAGTATTTTGTATACTTTATTTTTGTTCAACAGTAAAAAGTATAATTTAGTGAAAAACGTATAATACTGTTGAAAACAGTAGTTATATTGGCAACCCTATCTCAATGAGAGGAGCCGAATGTATTTTCTATTGTTATTACTGGATACCATACCCTTCTCTACTTTGTACCAAAAACCAAAAAAGTTCAATGATGGCTTCCATCAGACATAAAACATAAAACTGATCATCGCTAGTCATTGAGCATGACACAGCAGAATATATCAAGTACTACACACACACGCGCACACACACTAACAAACACATAGCCAAGCGTTCAGGAGGTGTGGTGCGAATGACGCACTTGCAAACATAAAGTTATGTACATAAATATATACGTAGCACTTATCAGGAGTGCTATTTATGTGTTTGCTCAGTTAGTGTATGTGTTTGTTTATACCTACCTATGTATTCTTTTTTATTTAGGAAGTGTGTGTGGTATCGGGTGTTGGTCGATGACCGGTGTTGTAATGTTGCAGGTTTTTGCATTATGTGACCAAACATGACCACATGTAATACAAGTACTCACGATTGTATATGGGATTCGATAGATTGTGAACTTGTCGCTAATATTATATAGGTAGGTAATGGCAATCTCGACACGAGTTGTCATAGGTGACCTGGAAGTCATTTTTTCCCGGAATGGGTATTCATCAAATAATTTGTCCCACCCTAGGGACAGCGAAAAGGGGTCTTTGATTTTTACTGGCTAAAACCTATTTATTATGTTCCTTCTTTTGTGTTCCGGGCCGCAGTATTTCTTTCGGCAGGCTGTGGCCCTGGCAGGCCCCATCTGCTTTTTGTTTGGAATGGGAAATCATCAAATAACTTCCCCCGCTCTGGGCGGAGCGGGGGGAGTGTCAGACTTGAACTGACTAAAACCCACCCATATTCCTTCTATTGCCCTTTACGTTCCGGGGCCGCGGTACCTCTTTCGAACAACCCGAAAACCCCGGCAGGCGGTGGCCCTGTCAGGCCCCTCTGCTTTGCTGACATCTCTTTGAGGCTCTTTTGAGGCTACCCATTGCTCAACGTCCACAGGCCCGCATCTACGGTGGCCAAGAGTCGTCTCGCAGCCGCCCGACGCCCGGGGCGTCTCCCGTAGCGGCTGGGTTGGTTTGAGGTTCTTTCCCTCACACGCCCGGCCACCACCTCCTTCGCTAGCATGACTGCTTCCCATTCCCTCTCGCTCTCCGGACCATGGACTGAACCAGGGCCGGACGCGAGTAATCGCCGCCGCCGATCGCCTCTACGAGGACACGGCGGTGCTCCGCCCTAGCTGGGCAGACCGCCACTGTGTGCTCTACCGTGTGGGCCCCATCTGCTTTACGGACATGTCTTTGAGGCGCGCGTGGAACACTTACGTGCGCCGATGCAGCCTGCCGTCACGAGACAGACGGACGGCGGGCTACACATTTCTCACCGTCTATAGAGTCGCGTCTATCTACGGTGACCGGGAGTCGTCCCGCGACGGCTGGGTTGGTTCGAAATTCTCTTCGTCAAAAATCCGGCCTTCAGCTTCGATGACTCTCCCCTGGAATGTAAATGTGGTGTTGAACAAACGATGGGACATGACATCGTCTCCTGCCTGTTTAGTTTGCACATATCAGGATCATGGACGCTGCTTAAAACGCCAAACTCATCACTGAATATTGAGCTCCCTCAATTTAAATTATCATCGACATGCTGAGAAGAAGAACCACAACTGCCATTTGTATAAAAGTAAAGGAAGTCACGTCAGACCATCCTGGGTTCGCATTTCGATTTACTAATATTATAAATGCAAATATTTGTGAGGATGGATGGATGGA
This sequence comes from Ochropleura plecta, assembly GCA_905475445.1. NCBI lineage: Eukaryota > Metazoa > Arthropoda > Insecta > Lepidoptera > Noctuidae > Ochropleura > Ochropleura plecta. Next base: position 19,376,696 of record FR997738.1, on the reverse strand, counting down.
TGTATAGATGTTTGTTACTCTTTCATGTCAAAACGACTGAACGGATCGTAATGGAATTTGGCACAGAGGTAGATTATAGTCTGGAACAACACAAAGAATACTTTTTTTTTCGATATCACGCACAAAGCTGCGGGCGCCAGCTAGTATAAAATAAAACTGGCCAAATCCAAGTCGGAGTCGCTCATCGAGGGTTCCGTACAAACTTGCGACATAAACGGCCATACATTTTGACTGCGGCGACTAATAGGGTTCACAGCTCCAAAGGGCTGATTTCAATTCCATACTTTCACGCGTTCGAGGAACTTGTGGCTAAATAATAGCAGCCGCTCGGGTCGATCTTTAGGTTAAGCTGTGCTTGCCTAGGTTGGTCTGTGGATGGGTGACCACCCGTTACATACCGAGTTTCCTCCGTGCCTCGGAAAGCACGTTAAGCCGTTGGTCCCGGCTGTCATTTGTAGATCTTTGACAGTCGTTACAGGTAGTCAGTGTCCCGAAAGTCTGACAACCAGTCTTACCAAGGGGTATCGTATTACCCAGTGGGTTGTGGAGGTTAGATAGGCAGTCGCTCCATGTAAAATACTGATATTCAGCTGCATCCGGTTAGACTGGAAGCTGACCCCAACATAATTGGGAATTGGGAAAAGGCTAGGCAGATGATGATCAACAAATTAGAAACTACAAATGTCGACAACTCAAGTAGTATACAATTTGATAGTGAGTAATGTATGTAATAGTAATGTACCTATTGCATTCGATATTATGCATTCATATGATTTCACGTCCGCAAATATCCGTAGCCGTGATTTTATATTATGTTATTTGATAGTACAATATTACGTGCGTCACAATCGCACACAATAATAATAATATTGTTTATTTTGTAACACTAGTGACATAGCAGGTGTTATCAAACGTAATTAACGCACAGGAAGGAAACAGATGTGTCCTTGAAAATGCAAGCTGTGGGCTATTTCTGATTTTCCTTTACCTGAGTCAGCAAAAACGGCACTCGCGAAAAATACAATACTTATTTTTATAAATGGACTAGCTGTGCCCAACGGTTTCACCCGCTGCTCACTTAGGGATATGAAAAATAGATGTTGCCCGATTCTCAGACCTACTGAATATGCATATAAAATTTCATAAGAATCGGTCGAGCCGTTTCGGAGGAGTATGGGAACGAAAATTGTGACACGAGAATTTTATATATCAGATATATATTTAAGCATTATGTATTTATACAAGTATTTATTAATATTTACTGTATATGTAGGTTATAATAGGTTAAGGCACACACACATATTTTTCTAATACTCTCTCACACACTATCGTCTACATTTCGTTCTCATATCTCCTTTCGCAGGTCTGCTGGCAGAAATTTCTTAAGAAATAAGCAGTACCTTTGTACTCAAATTTTATATATTTTTTATCCTGTCTGGTTTACTGTGTGTACATAAATAGTTAAATAGTTAAATAAATACTTCGCGAGTGCTGTTTGCTGATTCTGTCTAGCTCTACGGGAGTAAACAGGCGTGATGATTTGTTGTCACCACAAGCGTTTTGCTATCCAGAGAACATATGACCTTAATGATTACTTGATATTGCTCATCGTCGTCCACAGGCCCGGATCTACGGTTGCTGGGAGTCTCCTGCTTTATCAAGCCTTACCTTAGGATTCGATAACGACTTAACAAGTCCACCCCCATTGTACATTCCTGTGGGATACATGCCCAAGCCGTACAACTCTAGTGAAATAATATTATAGTAATAAAATGCTCAGTTGTGGGAAAAAATGGGCTACAAAGACTAAATATTAATATCACGCTTTAGTTAGAGTGTCCTGATTTTCGTGAAAACTCTTGCGTTTGACATACTTATCATGGAAATGCATAAAAAATAACTAGCCAGCCATCTTTGTGAGTTTGCCATATTATTATTTTATTTATTTTTTCGTTGCGCCCCACTAGAAATTTCTCTTGTATCGTGGGTGCGTTTACAAACATTTAAATACACAAACACAACAGCCAGACCCGAAACAAGAAACAACTATCTGTAGGCCATACAAATATTTGTTCGGTGTGGGGATCGAATCCGCGACACGCAGCGCAGCAGTCGATCTCTCAGGCACTGCGCCAACCGTGCCGTCATATTGGATTTGGAGTGCAGAATTTAGTTTGTTAGTTGAGTTGGTGATGCTAACAAAAGCATTTTAAAAAGGGTATGACTCTAAGACTAATGATTAGATAATTCTTGGACTTACTCAAATCCAATCGACATGTGCTGACGTCCATCAGTCGTAAATCACGGTAGCTCTTCATGCCAAACTTCAGTTCAATCACTTCCATTTATCATTTGGCACTGTAAATATCTGCCTGATAAATTGTATTTCTTTTTATAGTAAGCGATTGGTTTTACCCGGATGGTAAATCCTTACTAATATTATAAAAGCGAAAGTGAGTTTGTTTGTTTGTTTGTTACTTCTTCACGCTTTAATGGCTAAACCAATTTTGATGAATTTTGGTACAGAGATAGTTGGGAAGAGACGGACAGAGGCTATTATTTTTTTAAAAAGAGTGGGATATGAGAGAGAAAGAGGGAAGAAACGGGAAAACTTAGCGTTGCTATTACAAATCAATAAGGCGCTACCGAATTTAACGCGAGCGAAGCCGCGGGCAAAAGCTAGTCATCAAATTATTTCCCCCGCTCTGGGCGGAGCTGTACCTTCTATTGCCTTTTATATTCCGGGGCCGCGGTATCTCTTTCGAACAACCCGCAACTCCGGCAGGCGGTAGTCCTGGTAGGCCCCTCTGCATTATTCTTTTGAACTTTATGTTTCGGGAAAGAGATACCGCGGTCTTTCTAACAACTCGCAATCCCGGCAGAGTTGAAACTAACCTAAGAGATAAATTAAATCCATCTACTTTACATAAATTGTAACTATTTTAAAGCAGAATCTAGCGGAACTTTCAATTTTATCGTACTTTCCTATTATCAGTACAGCTATAGCGATAAGTAGAACAAATACATGAATTTCAAAACCCCCTGCGCATGTAACAGTTACTGTAATCTATAGGATTATCCAACTGATAAGCAGATAATTTTATCTTGTATGATTTTTTTTACAAGTCGTTTGTAATCCCTGTTTCATGGGACAGTTGTCACTGGCAACAATAATGTGACTAAATGTTGCCATGACAAAAAAAAACTGAAAATCTTTAAATATTTTTGTTTTCTTATTTATGTACGTATTGTAAGTATTCATAGTTATATATATATTTTAATAATTATTTTCTAAAATCCTAGTTTTTCTGTTATTGCACCTACTGTGTTTTGTCTCTGCATCACTAAGGTAGACTGGTAGAAAATGCCTAAGCCATTAAGTCTGTCTTTGTACGGTTTTTACTTATGCATAAAGTTTTAATTAATTAATAAATAAAATCCTAAAAACGTAGCAACCCGCACTGGCCCCACGTATTGGATTAAAATGAGTTTAATCTGTTAACGATAATAAGATATTAAATTTGCTAAAAATTACGATAAAATATGTAGTTGGAATTTCGATGCGGATTAAATTTTGGCATAACAAATCAATCTGTTTCTAAAACAAAATAAAAACATACTTCATAAACTACGCCTATCACAGTCTACTGCTGGATATAGGCCTACGAAAGATCTGGGGATCTGCACCTTTCTAATCCACTTTATCCCAGCCATTTTAAGATCAGCCGCACATCTTTCTGACGACACGGTTGGCGCAGTGGCTGAGCGATCGACTGCTGCGCTGTGTCACGGGTTCGATTCCCGCACGGAACAAATATTTGTATGGCCTACAGAAAGTTGTGTCGGGTCTGGCTGTTTGTGTATGAGACTTTAAATGTTTGTAAACGCACCCACGATACAGGAGAAATTATTAGTGTGTGGCAACGTTAAAAAAACTATCTAGGAGAAGTCTCATACTATGTTCGTTCATAAGCTATACTCATTAAGTACCTGATAATTGAGCATGGGGGTTCCATTCCCGCATCGCAAAGTGTTATTGGGTTTTACATTAGGAATATCTTAGTGGCAACCAAGGCGTATGGATTTGTGATCAATGGCAGTAGACCCAAGTCTACTGCCATTGATCACAAATCCAGACATAGCTCACCGTCCGTCTGTCTATTGACGGCAGGCCGTGTCGACGGCGCGTTAGTATTTCACGCGCGCCTAAAAGAGATGTCAGCAAAGCAGAGGGGCCTGCCAGTTACACCGCCTGCCGGGGTTGCGGGTTGTTCGAAAGAGATATCGCGACCCCGGAACGTAAAGGGCAACAGAAGGAACATGAGTGGGTTTTAGTTATTACAAGTCTGACAGTCCCCCCCGCTCCGCCCAGAGCGGGGGAAGTTATTTGATGATTTCCCATCCGCAAAAAAAAGCAGTAGACTCCTCTCAATACATGGGACTTACATATAACGGGTAAAAACTAAGTGCACCATTAGGTTCCTCTCTGCCTATCCTTCAGGGGTCACAGGCGTGATGTTACAAATGTAAATTTTATACAAATAACAATCATCAATATTATAAACGAACCCACGCATCAATACATGTATGTTAACGACTACGTAAAACCTAACATCGCAATAAACTTTTTTAACATTAAGTATAATGACTGACTGATATAGTACTAGCATATTTATGAAGGCGAGTCATTGGTTTGACCTTACCTTTCTGCGTAGTCATCGCTTGCCATGGTTACTAAATACAAACAAAAACTAAAACTGTCTGGTAACAAAGTCTGTTAGGAGTGGTACACTCGTGCCTGCCGGATCTGCGGGTAATTTGGAAAGAGGTGAAGGGCCCCGGAACACCGTCCTCGCCGACGAGGACCGTTGAAAAGCCCCCGTCCCCTTCCGGCCCCTTTGCTCGAGCCAGCCCGCGTTGCTGAGCCAGTAATTCAAAATCCCCCAAAAAATGGAACTCAGATCCAACCTGTCCCTTTGCTGTCTTCCCCCAGTGGTGACCTAAGCTGAGGGCCGTACCCCGCAAGGGGGTGCCCTTTGCGTGCAGTCGCTTAGTATATAAGTTTTATGTCCCTGGCTGGAGGTCTTAAATGCAAGGCATCCACAGGATACACCGGTTAAGCAGATAACATAGGCTGAACAGATGGATGCCATTAAAAAAGAAGGTCCCGGAACATAAAGAGCAAAAGAAAGAACATGGATGGGTTTTAGTCAGTAAAAGTCTAACCTTCCCTCCCTATTCGCCAAGAGCGAGAGTTATCAGTACCGAAAAAAAAGAGAATGGTTTGACTAAGAATGTTACCATATATGGGGCACAGGCCTTGTCACTATGAGAGGAAGTGTACTTAATCCACGATGCAGGCCAAGTAATGTGTCAAGTAATTAGGTTCTGGATAAGGAACACACAGAGCTGGGAAGTGTGGCTGAAGAAAGGGGAGGCCTATCCCACCAGTGGGGTGATTCGAGCTGATATAATAATCATTCCACTATCAAACAACGGAGGTTTATTGATAAAAAACACAATCTTAAACAATAATAAACTAATGCACAATCAAAAACGAAGTGACGGCAACTAGTTTGCTGCGGAGCCGGTATCCCTCCAAGAAATCGTCGATGTAAATGTCTCCAATTGATATGATGATGTTGAATTAAACCCACGACCGTAAGATGGAGCTATTACCAATGCTCTTCTTCTGCTGATCGGGCAAAGCCAGACGGCAAGATCTTGAAAGCCAGTCAAGAAAGCTGAGACGCTTTGGTCGATATTTTCGCAGGCCCTGATGAGAAGTTTCAAGAAATAAAGCCGAATATGTGCAGCAAGTATCTGCTCGTCATTGCGTTAAATCGTTTCTGCCCACCCTAGCAACTGCATAGCATCTCTTATAATAAGTGGTTAGTTTAATGATCATTCTTGATGATAAGCATAGTAGGAATGATTTACGATTTTACAAAAACTTTGTCTGGTCATCTTTTGGTTGCGAATGATTTGTTGTGTCTGTTTTTCTTATACGTGAGACGTAATTAAATTATTATGCGAAACGGAATAAATATAAGTTATGCCGGCAATATTAGCCGTAGAATCGAATACATCGTTGGAGTAGACTTGTTTGTAGTGAACACGGCAAATCGGTGAACGTGAGGACAGTTTCAAGTTAGGCGGGACGACGACCTTTACAGGGTGGTTTTTTTTCGGATCTGAAATCATCTTCCCTCGCTCTGGGCGGAGCGAGGGGGAGGGGTGTCAGTTTTACTGACTAAAACCCATCCATGTTTCTTCTTTTGCCCTTTGTGTTCCGGGCCCGCGGTATATCTTTCGAACAACCCTAACACCAGCAGGCAGTGACCTTGGCAATTGGCATACCCCTCTGCTTTGCTAACATCTCTTTGAGGCGCGTTTTTTTTTTGTAATCGATCTTCATGAAGTCTTTAAGGTCTGTTTTCAATTTACGTTTTTAATTTTTTTTTTAGTTTTGTATTAAATTTTTACGATCCTTTTTATACTTTAGCGAGTGTTGTGTGCACCTTTTTTGGTGCCTGTAACAGTTGGCGTACCTATTTTAAATAAATAAATCTATCTATCTTCTATAAATGAAACCCTATTTCCCTTGGTTACGGCTGGACCAATTTCGCAATTCTTTTTTGTTGTGTTGGTTAATGTCAGGAGAGGGTTCTGATGGAAAAATAAATGGCCATATCTTTTGACTGCGTAGACCTAGAGGGTTGAGGATTTATTCACAGCACAAAGGAACCACAGATACCTCCATGCGTTCCCGTGATAAATGGTCTTGACAGGCAGACAGACCGACAACAAACTGATACTGATATAAATAACACAACAATAATAACTAATACTGAATAAGGGTTCCGGTTTTTCCTTCTGAGGTACAAAACCCTAAAAAACTAGGGTAGGTAGGATAGTTGAAAACACAAGGAGATAGCAGTAGGTTGAAAAACTGCATTGCAACGCATGCCGGTCACATCTGGTAAAAAATAAATTTATTCATAACCGAATCATAAACAGAGACCAAGACTGGACACGAACGCAGTTCGTATACGTATATATGTATATGAGATTATGTATTTTGGTCAAATACAACACAAAATGGCTTGCAGTTACCACGCAAACTAGATACTTTATTAAAAAGTTCAATTGCTTTGTCTGGTTGGACAATTAACCCTCTAAAGGTTAATTGGAGTAATTAGATAAGATCTGCGCACGGTGTCAGTGTAATACAATGTTTAGTATCGTTTTGTTTAATGTTAGAGTAGGTACCTACATTGTTATCAGCCTAAATGATAAGCTTCCATGACCGAACATGTGCGCCACCACATTTGACCGCATGTGAATACTATAGGTACCTACTACTAAACTGTCATGTCTGTGATTTTGGAAGAATGAAAAATGAAAAGTTACATTGGTACTTTCCCGGATTTGGACTCACCACCTCATGTATGAGAGGTGAGGCGCTTAACCTCTGGACCAATACTTTGCTGATAAGTTGATAACCTATTTTACGTGAAATGTGCATTTTGCTCGCTGGAGGGCGAGATATAAATTCTCTAGCATCTGCTGTCCTACTGTTGGGTAACGCGTTTCCCCAAATTCTTCCATGCACTCTTTCCCCGAAGGTTCAAATGACAAATCTAAGCTGAGCCTGCTTTTTAAGGCGCATTCCATCTTCAGGAACCCGTTGAGTGGAATAGAATAACTGGTCACTGTAACTTTTAATTCTAAAGAGACTAACTGCAAAAACCTTTTTACAATAATAAATCACACAGTCACAATCCTACGAGTACGTATCTACGATGCAGTGGATCTCCAGAAACTTACCAAAAGACGTAGAGTGGATTGAGACGAGAAAACAGCTCTCCTCAGGAAAGTTTAGACGAGACAAAGATTAGTTACTCGAATAAAATCAAACTAAGCGCCAGACGGATGTCTAGACACGTCGAGCAAATGTGCTAATTGCTCGTCCGTCGTATGTTCAAAAATAACACCCAGGGAAGTCTCACACAAAGATTTAAGCGGTTAGATGTGCGCATGCTGCACTGAGGTCGTGTCCGGTGTCAGTGAGATGGAACTGGAACTCGATGGACGCATGGAACGAAACAGTAATGTCTTTGGTCTCACCCAAGCTGAGAAGTACATTTTGGCATATGTCTAATATATAAAATTCTCGTGTCACAATGTTCGTTCCCATACTCCTCCGAAACGGCTGGACCGATTTCAACGAAAATTTGTGTGCATATCGGGTAGGTCTGAGAATCGGCCAACATCTATTTTTCATACCCTTCTCTAGAAAAGGAGCTGAGCAGCGGGTGAAACCGCTAGGCACAGCTAGTATCATATATTCTTCATCGTCAAAATTGACCCCTTTTCAGTGGTGAATCCAAATGGCACTTTCAAAGCGTTTTGTATTTCTACAGAACTTTTCGATAGAATGTACAGGCAATCGTTTTTCCTTCATTTCCTACATTGGTATCGCTGTTAAAATGTATCCATGACGTCTATTAAATCCAATCCGTGCCAGACGACTTCAGAAAGTCATATGGAACCGTTGGGTTCCCATGTTTCGTTTGAATATTTGCGTTCCCTCTCTCCATTTGATTTGATAGCTCCAAAATCCTGTTTAACAAGTTCTCTATACTCTATTTCTTAATTAGCCAGGGGTCAATCTACCACTGATATGTTATCTTTAGATTTATCACTACTCTGACCACCATGTGGGCTCTGCGTAGTACAGATAACCTAAGGTTCAATTGACCGTCTACTATTATATAAACCGTATCTACTTATAGCAAAACTTATTAACGACTATTTATTGTCTTTGTCTTCAATGAAAGTAAATTGTTTATAATTAAACGCGAGTACAATTAAGATTCATGATATGGCTAATTAATTATTGTAGTGAGACAATGAATGTTTATAGTTTAGTGAAATTCTTTTCCATCTATTATTTTATTGTGGCGCCACCGCATCCGGTTGACATTCTTGGTCTATGAATAGACCATCATTTTTGTTTACCAACTTTGCAGCAGTTATTACAACATCATTAATGTAGTTTTTTTCAGTCTGAGAAGCGAAATAGAACCACATAGTTATTTTAACGTGGGAAAATCCTCATCTATGTCCTCCGCTGTAGGGCGGACGGAGGATGCTGTCTGACTCCTCACTGTTCATTGTCCCAAGATATTTATTATTTATTTATTATTTATTCAATATTCTCACTCAATTTATCAACAATTAAACTATCCATATGAGCTCAGCAGTCTGTCTTCTCAAACCAAGATATTGTCATTGGTGAGAAAAGTTGGTAAAATGAAAATGATCGATGAGATCTACGCTCTGGTAAGGGCAGCTTTAGACTTTTTAAAGTTGTGACGCCTATCGTTGGACTGATGGTAGATAAATCTTCTTGTTTTTCACTATTCAAAAGTACTTGTAACTGGTATTATGTTTACTTTGAGTTATTAAAAATCTGAAGAATTCTCGCAAATGGCAACACAAAAGCTATTATTACCTAAACCTGCTATTCTGCATCAATCAGATAAAACCTTCCAAGTTCGTTGACTTGTTATCAGAGGTGTATTCGTGGGTGTTGTGGCATACATTAAATCTATCTTATCATTAGCGGTTGCTATGCCGTCTGGTCTGAACCGATGAGTACTGTCTGGTTGGTGACCGATTGGGTTTTGGCTTTCACAATTTCGATTCATTTCCTCCGCTCGGAACAAATCTTTTGGTATAACTATCCAAATACGTCCTTCATAAATTTTTCTCGCCGTCTACATTTCTGGGTGAATATAAGATGCATTCGCGACTCGTTATTCTTGGATTTACTGCATGAATTATTAAGATTCGCTGTCCTAGACGCACTCTCGTCACTCCTGATGACGATATAACACTGCTACAGGAGAAGATTAGGGAAACTAGCACCCTTAAGAAATGACAGACGCACACTGCCGTCATTCCGTCGTTGCTAACGAAGCCCGTCGCGTCGATCCGGTCCTTGCTTCACCCGTCCCTTGCTAGAGCCAGCCCGTGATGCTGAACCAGTAGGTTCAAACCAGTTCTCCAGGTTCTCCAAATAATAAAACTCAGATCCAGCGTGCCCTTGCTATCCTCGCTCAGCGACTCCCTAATCCGAGGCTCGTACCCCACAGGGGGTGCCAATAGCGTGCAGTCACTTGGTTTTTATTTTTTTTTGCCTTGGCTGTCGAGGCATCCACATAATTTGTCCGTTGTTAAGCAGGCGACAACCACATATGTTGAGGTACAAAACAGAAAAAAAAAAGAAATACTTGGATGTACTTCAAACGTTTAACCTAGAGCTATCAGGCCAGCTGTAATGAAAAGTTGTTCTTTTAGAAAAAAAATATGCGAAAATATTAAATGTGGCTCTATAATCTCTAATATGACTCTATATTCATTTTGTCTATCACCAACGGTATGAGTTATTGTCAAACTGATTAATTGGAAGAAGAATAAGCTATTTTTCTTCTGAACATTTCTTCAATTCAATTTGGTGTTCCACAGGGTAGCGTCCTTGCGCCACCGCTCTTCTTGATCTATATAAATAATCTGCCAAAGGTAACTCAACATCAAATGGACATGTTTGCAGATGACAGTACTGCCATAGTCAAATGTATTGATCGCAATTTTTATCAAGATGACATAAATAATACATTATTGGAAACTTAAAGAAAACCAAAATAATGCACTTTCACCAAAGAACTGCAGTACCAAAAGTAAGTATTAGACATGGTAACTGTGACATTGAAGAAGTTAAAGTAGCAAAATTCTTAGGTTTATCTCTTGATAATCAACTAAACTGGAAGGCCCACATAGATGAACTAAGTAAGAAAATAAATAAATCAGCACACGTACTTTTCCAAATTGGTAGAAAAATAAATATGGAAGCGCTATTGGTTGCATATCATGGCTTAGTAGCCTCAATTTTGCGATATGGCATTATTTTTTGGGGCAATTCTACTAATAAAGATGTCGTTTTGAAGGCACAAAAAAGATGCATCAGATCAATGTGTGGTCTAAGAATTGATGATAGCTGTGTGTACCTTTTTTTAAATTGCAGAAAATACTTACCCTACCTTCATTATATATTTTTGAAATTAGTGTTTTCGTCAAAACAAACATGAGGTTATTTGAAACAGTGTCGACGTTCCGAGATGTTGCGATTCGTAGCCAGTACACAAACTCTTTAAAAAATCAGCGTTGTAAGACTGCGTTAGTGCGAACTAGCGTTCTGGGTATGGCTCCACGCATCTACAATAAACTACCAGAGGTCATAAAAAAACAAATATTACGCAATTCAAAAATAAATTAAAACAACTATTAATCGAAAAATGTTATTATACGACTGATGAATTTCTGAATGATAAATTAATGTAGGCTTATTATTATTATTATTTTTTATTTAACTGTAAGTAGCAACTTTTTAATCATGCATTGACATTGTAGAAATGATACCATATTGTGACATTTGTAATTTCTTTTTTATTTATTTATGACCGTAATATTAATGTTGACATACCTACCCAATAATTTGTACTTTACCTCTCGCATGACTAATATTATATTCGCATGTAACCATATTTGTACGCCTCTGGCATGACATAGCGATCTAATAAACATTATTTTAAGAACTGTATTCACAACCTATGTTACACAAATAAAATGATTTTGATTTCAAGTTTGATCGAAATTGCGTCAAACTCGTATTCAAGTTCTGTGCACACTCAATCTAGATTGCCATCGACTGGTCAAGAAAAAAAAACATCGAAAAGACAATGGGGCTTATATTCTTCTCCCTACCAGTTACTGGATATTATTTGAAAACAGGCACATACGGTGAATAGTGAGATTCATGAAATATTTCCAATCGACAAACGTAAGTGTGTGATAATAATATTTTCAACTGCAGTACAAATAATAGCCGGCGGATCATTTTATAAATATCATAGTATTGTTTTATAATGTAATAGGTTTATTAAAACATCCGCTGTTCATAAAACACCTATCAATGCCGTATGTTATTGCTCTGTTGGAATGTGAACTCTCGCCCTTTTGGTGATCGTTGATAATCCAACCGCGCTTTTATCAAGGTATTATTTCAGGTGTCATCTAGGGTTTTTGCTTATCGATAGAACACTTTTAAAACAAGACGCGTTAGTGGCGCCAGCATAATCTCTCATCACTAAATCTTAGTAATATTAGGCTGCCATAGGTTGTCAAGATGTTTACTTTTATACACATTATAATGGCTTGAATACCACGATTATTAACTTGCTTCTAATACACAAAGATTTACACACACTACGCATATGTACCATTGTACCTCCCTAACCTAACCACTGTCATACTGTGCTCACACGGACTCCTTAAGGAGTCAAATCTTCTACATCAGCGGGGTGGAGGAACAGATTCCTCCAGTTACATAAGTCTCGACATACTGAGACATGAATGGTAAGGTTAAGGTAGGTAATATACACACATATTAATATTGGTCAACACGTCCATACACATAAATTTGTTACTCTTACACGCAAAAACAACGGAGCCGATTTAGATGAAATTCGACACAAACAAAGAATACTTTTGATCCCGATATAACATTGTAATAACAAATGATTTTAAAAGAGTAACCATGGAGTTTTTTGCCGGTTCTTCTCTACAGGAAACAACCAACCCGAACCGTGCACCTTTTCTCGACGTTTTATAAGTGCCCATGTAGGCCTATGTAGAATAAAAATATTTTGATTGATCGATTGATGGATATTCCATAGGACAATTACCGAACTTCACGCGAGAACGATCTAGTAGTAATTTAAGGCGAAGTTTGTATGGATGTTTGTTACTCTTTCACGCAAAAACTGATGATCTTATTTCGATCTCATTGGATTATTTTAATTCTACTAGGACGATCCTGCGAGACATTACCACACGTGGACATACATTAACGCGGGCGAGACCAAGTTGAAATTAAAATGTACTTCACATAGCCTTGGGGTTTCCCAAACATATAGTTTAATTTTCCTTGTCAAGGTTTTGTTCTGCATTTCCTTGACAACTTGCTAACTGTTTAGCCAGGGACTTTGAAGGACAACCAAACTTAATGAGTTTGTCACGACATTCAGTGAAAGCGAAAAGGGGCTACTCTCCGTCCTTTGTCTTTCCCGATTCGCCAACTAAACAAAATACCATCACAAAAGTGCCGTTTCGTAAGTATTTTGATCTTCACACATTGGGTTCCGAGAGAGTTTTATCGAAAAAAAACCCACGGCCCCGAGAAATTTAATTAAGTCCATAAAATATAGTAAACCCAATTTGACACAAATGACTGTCAAAACTTACAAACTAGCCAAAAATTTACTTTATGTAAATATGCATCCCATTATCCCAGTTCTATAATAAATTACTAGGACATTTAATTGGGATCTATTTAGTCGGACCTAAATAGTGGTTACAAACTTTTGAAAGTTTTTGCTTTCAGCTTTTCACGTTAATCATTAAGAAAGCTGATTGTGGCTTAGCAGGTTATAACTAAAAGAGTCGAAATGATCTCGTTAAACCTCGTTTTGCCAAATTCTAAACAAAGGAAGGGAGTCGGTCTTTCACCAGAGGGATTTTAACCACTCTGCACGACAGGATTTTGACACATGACACCTTTCGGGGCCAGTGCCGAGCCAGCGGAGGTTTGAATATCGAGCCCCCGAAGGGGTCCGTACCGAACTATACGGTTAAGATTGAGATAGCGCATTGCATGTAGCGGAGATGAGAATGTTGTGATGAATGTATGGAGTGACAAGAATGGATAAAGTAAGGAATGAGTTTATTAGAGGAAGTTTGAAAGTTGCGCCTGTAACAGAAAAAAAAATAAGGGAGTCGTTTGTCTTGGTATGTACACGTGATGAGGAGGGACGAAGCGCATGTGACTAAAAGAGTGATAGATATGAATGTTAATGGATGTGAGGGGGAAGAAGGCCAAAGAAAAGATGGATGAATAATAATAGAGTGTACGGAATGATATGAAGGAGAAAGGAGTAAATGATGCCATGACGTCTGATAGGGGAGAATGGAAGAAAAACGTTTGCGCCGATCCGAACTAGAATGAGACAAGGACAGGAAAATGATGATGATGAGCTAGCGCGACCGTTGCGCATGAGTTGCTGGTTCGGGCTGGGTTATTGGGATTTTCCGTCAAAAATTCAGTAGATGCCATGAAGTATGGATTGGTGCTCGATTGATGGTAATAGGCTCGCCCCCTATTATATGGGAGTTAAACAAAAACACGACCAAATGTAGATGCACTATTACGTACATCTCTACCTAAGCCTTCGGGGTATACGGGCGTGGAATTTTACTAATAGCAGACTTTTATGTCTCTACTAGCTGTCGCTCACGGCTTCGCCCGCGTGATATAGAAAAAAAGTATCCTATGTGTTATTCCAGACCATAATCTACCTCTGTGCCAAATTTCATTAAAATCCGTTCAGCCGTTTTGACGTGAAAGAGTAACAAACATCCATACATTCTCACAAACATTCGCATTTATAATATTAGTAGGATCAGCAGGATACTTCGTCGTAGCTTTGGCAAGTTCCTTGTTGCGAAAGTGCGGAGTTGCGGGTTGTTAGAAAGAGAGACCGCGGCCCCGGAACATTAAGAGCAAAAGAAGGAACCAGAATGGGTTTTAGGCAGTAAAAGTCTGCTCCGCCCAGAGTGGGGGAAGTTATTTGATGATTCCATCCATAAAAAATAAAAAAGAGTAAATGATACCGTGACGAGGGAGAATCGAATATCCTCCACACTTCGCCCAGAACGGGGGGAGTGGGAGCCAAGCAATATCGCTTGTTATGGCGGGCAAAGCACGGTTCTTATCTCTTTTTAACCGACGAAAAAAAGGGTTCTCAATTCGACATATATTTTTTTTGTATGACCACGCATAACTTTTTACTGAGACGTCCGACTTTAAAAAATCTTTATTCATTGGACAGAGTATGTTTCAAAGTTAATCCAATTTTAATCTCAAAAAAAAAAATCGTTATTGATCGTCGATCATTGTATGTTGGCGCCGCCTCAAAATTTATTTCATACTTCTTAAGAACTTACCTAGACCAAATGGTTTTTATTTTTCACTTTTCGTCGGTAAAATTTTTCGATTCGGCGATTTTTGATTAGATGCTCATTCATTCATTCCATAGAGATCTACGCTTTGGAATGGGCAACTACAGTACTTTCACAAGTTATTAAGCCTTGTGACTGGGACTGTAGCAGCATTTTTTTTTCTTGTTTTTATGACATTCAAAAGTGCCTGTAATGGTCAATTTGAAATAAATGCTTTGAGTTTGATGTTTGCAGTCTGCCCGGGTCCCGTGCCCTCTTTTTGCCGATGCATAAGGAAACACGTTTATTAACTCACACACACACTCACACGTTTATTAGCCTTAACTTTGGACTTGTTCTTTTTGCTATTTTTGACTTTAGTCCTTCTTGTTTTGTTCATGAAATTACGACTCGTTGTTTTGGTTTTAAAAGTCATTTCGAAGTTTTGTTATCAGCGATCCTATTGTGTATCGTAATTGCGTTTGCAATTGCTTTCATTTTTACAGTTCATTGGTGTTTCAATGATCATGGAATATTAGTAAACTAAAAAAAAAATTTTTTGGGTTGGGAAATCATCAAATAACTTCCCCCGCTCTGGGTGGAACAGGGGGGGAGTGTCAGACTTGTACTGACTAAAACCCACCCATATTCCTTCTATTGCCCTTTACGTTCCGGGGCCGCGGTATCTCTTTAGAACAACCCGCAACCCCGGGAACCCGCAACCATGGATGCCATTACAATGGGGAAGGTAACTGTTAATATGGCGCTAGCATAGCTTGTACCAAGCATCGTCATTGCTTGAAAATCTGACAACGTCATTTTTTTTAAGTAGTATGATCCAATTGGTCAAACTAGGACTACACTATGGACACGCCATCTACAAAATCAGCTTTGTCCTGCCTTCTCTATTTTTAACCGACTTCAAAAAAGGAGGAGGTTCTCAATTCGACTGTTTTTTGTATGTTACGCGATTTCTTTTAAATTATTTTTTTCTGTCTTTTTACTGAAAATGTCATCAGAATAATACACGAGGAACGGAAAGTGACGTCACTATATTTTTCGCGTAAAAACAATAGTACAATCTCTGAGAATTGTTCTTACTACGAAGAAGTCTATCTATTATGATAAGATCAGCATATCACTGACACTCGCCAAAATTGATTGATTGCAATAAAACATCACAATTTGCGATCAAAACAGGAAATAAAAAAAATCGCGCAATTTTTCTCCGAAATATTCCACAACTTCAATTTTATCTCTAGGATATTCGCGTTAAAACATTTATCAGAACATAATCCATAATATTGGGAATAGTCATAACTTTAAAACGACAACAAAGATAGCAAATAGCTCGAAATATTTCATATATTACTTGTTATCAATCATACCAAAGATTGGATATACCATCCATTTAATACATCCAATCCTTACTAGTAATATTATAAAAGCGAAAGTGAGTTTGTTTGTTTGTTACCTCTTCACGCTTTAATGGCTAAACCGATTTTGATGAATTTTGGTACAGAGATAGTTAGGAACCAGGAGACGGACATATGCTATTATTTTTTTAAAAAGAGTGGGATATGAGGGAGAAAGAGGGAAGAAACGGGAAAACTTAGCGTTGCTATTACAAATCAATAAGGCGCTACCGAATTTAACGCGAGCGAAGCCGCGGGCAAAAGCTAGTTAATTATACATTGGACACGTCATAAATGTATAATTGTATGTTTTTTTTTAAACCCAACTCCGTCCTTATCACAGATTATACATAATTAAGATAACAAAGCCGATGTTACACTTTGTTAACCCCTCACTTTCTCGATTAAGGACGATCCTCCTTAACATACGTAAGGTTCAAATAGGGGGGGGAAACGCGTGTCACAAAAAATCACGAGCAGCAATCACGATATCTCCACGATTGAGTGACAATCACGCGTATATTTTTCATGCGACAAAAAATGGTATTATGTGACGTACACGACTATCACCAAGAGGGAAAAAAGACTATGAAAGCGTTCAATACCACACGTGATTAAAGTTTTCCCTTTTTTTTATAAATGAGACAAAATAACTTCTAACAACCCGCTCTGAGCAGAGCGTCAGACTTTTACTGACTAAAACCTATCTATGTTCCTTTTTCGCCCTTTGTGTTCAGAGGCTGCAAAATCTCTTTTGAATAACCTATAACCCTGGCATGCTACTCTGCTAAAGAAGGCCCCTAACGTATAATTTAATTTGTTGCCAGCCTTCTGATAAAGAAACAAGAACAAACATGTCCTGATTCTGACATCACTTTTCGCACTGGTACAAAGTGACTAGGCAGTTTCGGCACATTACAATTTGCACGTGTACGATGTAAAAAATGTGACTCGGACTTTTTATCGATGGATTAACTTCTATGACTTAGCATAGTTATCTTATGACACTGTTATTTTAAGAATATATGTCTTTTGGCAAAAATGCAGAAGAGGAGAAGGAAAGTCAGTCATTGTCATCTGCCTGGTCTTATCCTGCGTTACCTGGGGTCGACGCAATACATTTTTTTCTTCCATTCTCCCTTGTCAACTGCCACGCTATCATTTACTCCATTTCCTTTCATATTTTTCCTGCCGCAATCCATCCATCATCTCCTTGGTATTTCTTTTTCTCAGTAGCGGAAGACCAGAAGCAGAAGAGAAGGTGTAAAGCTAGCATGAAACGTGAATATGTCTAGAAAGACTCTTCGCACTCTACAGAAAGCTACGCTTCGTGAACCGCAAGTTACTTACGACAACGACAAGGGAGTTTTGTTGTAAGTCGCTGATACCCGTTTAATCTGACTCTTCCTTAATATTAACTACCCTCGAAGTTTCTTCAGTTAAGTCTGGAGTAATAAGATGGTCAGGGAGACACACGATCCTTGTTTTTACAGACCCCAGAAGTCGCCCGCTATTCATTTCCGATAAATTTCGTTGCGGGTTCCAAGACAATTAAATTGTTTCTCTGGGACTTCTCTGGCTTTCAGGAGTTACAGCGGTTTGGGAAAAGTGTGGCAGGCTTGTCACAAAAAAAGTACCGCCGATGTCGCCATTTTCGACACCAACAAAATCGCCTATTGCAAACAACTAACTAATTCTCATCCCAGTCACGACAATCCATGCAGTTCGTTTAATTCCAATCGCAAATGCGTCATGGTCTATTTTAGTTGTCGTCTAGCGCTCATACTATTTGAGACTGTACTGAACAGACGCTGGTCATTAGTTCAACGCGAAGAGTACCCTTCAGCTGGAATGATTGTTGCTACAGTTGCATGGTACTGCGTTGCAGGGACACATGTTGTTGATAAACAAATGACTATCATTTATAAAGTATAGGCACTTGTATTGAGTGTCGTCTATTGTTCTTATTCCTCTTATCCTGTCTTTCACTCCTCTATCCTCTTGCCAGAATTCCTTATCCTCCCTAAGTTTCTCGGCTCCAACAAAACCACTGCGACATTTCCATCTTCCAATACATCATGAGTAGACGTCGCAGTTGACAAAAGGGCACGCAGATAACTAACCTTAGATACACACCGGGTTACTGCGTTACAGACAACTTTATCACCATTCAGTACGAGTCTTCCAGAATAACATTATTCTCTAGACGTACTTATAGTAAGAACCTTGAACGTAACAGGGGTCAAGAGACACTTTCAAAACGTAATTTAACTTCGAAAGTCAACTATTCATACATTATCGGTAGGCATTTTTGAATGATTATTGAACATGCTGACGTTTATAAAGGTCATTCTTAATAGTTGTGGAAAGTAGATTCATTCGACTATCAGAAAGGCAGTAATTTTGACGTTTACCTTGTAACTCTTACCTCCTTTTTATTAGTAGATATTTACGTTGCATTATCATCAGTATATTATTTTCCTTCCTATTAAAAAAGTGTTTGTTATTATTCATTCGCATATTTGAAAATAACCTTGGTCAGATTGGGTTCTAGCGACACGCCATTTACTTTTAGATTTGACCATCTTTGTCAAAACAAGGATAATGGAGAAAGATGATACTATAACAAATCTCAAACATCATCATTAGTTCCTCTTACCATTTCATTTGTTGACATTAAAGCATATTTTCTTCTATACATCGAAATAAATCGTCATCTCAATCACTCACTTCCGTATTCATAACATCCTTCACACAATACCCCCCTGTTATTTCTATTTTGTCTTCCTCTTCAGCCATAATATCTAAATTAATAATAATTCAGTAGGCCATTCTTATGGACATGTTTAAACTCGCCATAGCCAAAGGTTGGTATAGAAAGGAAGTTTGTTATCCCGCGCCATCTTGAATTGAAGATAAAACATGATTGTCTACTGTTTGTCGTCACCGCGTTTCCCACAATTGTGTAGAATGTTCTAGAAAACCATTAATTGGAAAATGAAGCTGTTAGCTTTGTCACGACTCCCTGAAATAGCTGTCATTGTCAAAGTTGACACATTCTAGACGGAAAACCAATTGCGTTTTAAGTTAAGTGAGCTGTTTTAGAAACTTTTGGGATCAGCTCAAGTATTTTTAGTACAGCAATGGTTAGGCCAAACTGGAAATAACATAAACGAATGGAAACTACCAACCCGTCATAATTAAAAAATAAACCGTCCAAGTACGCAAGTCGGACTTGCGCACCTAGGGTTGTTTTTCTGTAGATGGGAAATCATCAAATAACTTGCCCCGCTCTAGGCGAAGCCGGGAGGAGTGTCTGACTTGTACTGACTAAAACCCACCCATATTCCTTCTATTCCCTTTTATGCCCTTTATGTTTCGGGCCGCGGTATCTATTTCGAACAACCCGCAACCCTGGTAGGACAGCGCAGCGAGGGTTCAGTACAAACTTACGACTTAAACAGCCATATCTTTTGACTGCGTAGACAGAGCGGTTTTTTTTACAGCTCCAAGGAACCACAAAGTTCGAGTATATAATATGGTTTGTATTTCAACTCGATTCCTCCACGTGTTACCGAGATAAAGGGTCTTGACGGACAGACAGACGGATAACAAAGTGATTCTATAAGGGTTCTGTTTTCCCTTTGAAGTACGGGACCCCAAAAAATAAAGCATCATTATCATCTTCTTGCCATTGTCCCATGTTACTTGTCGGGTCGGCACAACACGTTTTTTCAAGCACAAATAAAATAAGGCAAACATTTTTTTTTACAAAACTTAATCAAGCAAATTGCAATGGCATTACAACTATTATGTAATATTCCGCAGTTTCACAATATCTTGAAATTCAATATCCTACAAAGCCCTCGGAAAAGAATCGGCGATAACAGTAAAAAAGGATTAAAACCTCGTTTTTGAAATATAAAATTATTTCCATTGCCATTGGTGCCAGGGATGCCAGGGGTGTCGGACCTTTGTGGTTCAACGTGACACTTTATCTTAAGAAATGTAAGGCCATGAAATCATTTTGACTGAGTGATTATTTTGAAAAATAATACTATCAGTATAAAACACTTTATTCACTTACATTAGATATTACGCTGGCTCGGCGTAATACTTCATAGTATACCTACTTTGTTATTTTAAACAAACCGGTTAGTTTGCTGGCCTGCCCAAAATTTTGTGTCGCGTGCCACAGATGGCACGCGTGCCATTTTTTGTCACCCGGCCTAGGCCCTCTGATATATTGGTAGTAAGAGAAACAGGCCATTACTCTATCAAATAAAGTAGTAAACAGAATCTAATTATAGAGCATGCCACCACCTCTTTATCCTAAGTGCAAAGATAAACAATAGCTTGCAGTAATGAGTTATTAATTATCCAATCTGCAAGCCACTTACAGTGAAGAGTACTAGGCGCACATGACTGGGAACGTGTTGGTGACACGTGATACTTGACAGTTGATGAGAATGACATGCTCGTTGAGACGCTAATCAGGCTGTTAAGGTAGATTGGCTAAGGTTCATTAACCGACTTCAAAAAGGAGGAGGTTCTATGTTTGACCGTATTTGTTTTATTCATTTAATGCATAATGTACACGCTAGGCTTACAACTAGTGAGTACATGACCCTGTTAGGGCGCAGCAAAATGTCATAAAACTAATCCTACTAATATTATAAATGCGAAAGTTTGTCAGTATGGATGTATGTTTGATCTTCTTTCACGAAAAAATCACTGAAGGGATCTTGGTGAAATTTGGCACAGAGGTAGATTATAGTCTGGAATAACACATGGATACTTTTTTTATCAATAATATTTCATTGAGTATCTATTATCTAATATCACGTACGTAAGGAACTTTTACAATGACAGTATGTTAATAAAACTTAGATCTAACATTAAACATTTAGCACATACATAATTCTATTTTAACTTTGAATCTTCCATAAATTCTTGAATACTATAATAAGCTTTTTCCAAGAGCAATGACTTTAACTTGGCTTTAAATACTAATAATGTTTTCGTGCACTGTATATTTTCAGGCAATTTATAGTAAATCTGTATACTTCGGTTTTCTGGGCTATCTTAGTCTGTATTTGGAGTCTAGGTGCTGGTTGAAATAATTTAGTTTTATGTGTGTCAGGCAGGTAACTCCGCCAACTGTGCACCGATTTTCATAATTCTTTTTTTTTTCACTAAAACATTTTTTTTTATTCCACATAGGCCTACATGGGCGCTTATAAAACCTCGAAAAAAGGTGCACAGTTCGGGTTGGTCATTTTCTATGGAGAAGAACCGGCAAAAACACCATGTTTACACTTTTAAAAATTATTTGGTTTTACAATGTTGTTTTTACAGAAATTAAGTATGAGAGGACAGCGTAGGCCCGACAATAAGTCATTGCTTACTTTACAAAACGTAATATCCTTAATAATATTATAAAAGCGAAAGTGAGTGTGTTTGTTTGTTTATTACGTCTTCACGCCTACATGGCTAAACCGATTTTGATGAATTTTGCTACAGAGACAGTTGGGACCCTGGAGAAAAAAATTGAAAAATGAGGGAGAAAGACGAAAGAAAAGGGAAAACTTAGCATTGCTATTACAATAAATAAGGCGCTAGGGCAAAAACTACAGGTAACAGGTACCTGCAAATCAGGAAAGGGGAACTGTGTGACCCCGAATTTAACGCAAAAGCTAGTAAAATAATAAGTTAACAAGCGTCTAAGAATCTACAAGGCCAACCCTGTCCACTTATTCACAACGAATTGGTAAAAAAGAATCCATAGAAGAAGACACTAACCAAATATCATCTATCAATCGGATTCGATCCGCATGATGATTTTCACCTATTCCTTAGTGGAGACATTGTTTTATCAGCATGGAAAGATCATAGGTCAACAAAGCCTGCTGCTTGTGTAGGGATTGACAGATCCATAATAAATAATAACCCAAAATAAGTCCCTGCACAATTGACAATTACTTTTATGCAAGCGTTTCGTTCATTTGTGTCAATACAATTTATTTTGAATTTTCAAATCAAATCATTTAATTCAATTAGACCATTACAGGGACTTTTGAATGTCATGAAAACAAAATGAGAAGCTGCTACAGTCCCAGTCACAAGACTTAATCACTTGTGAAAGTACTGTAGTTGCCCATCATCACTGATATAATGTTATTTATATGCTCTCAACCAGCGATCCCGACCCGATACATCATCATCATTTTCCTGCCCTTGTCCCATTCTATTTGGCGTCGGCGCAACACGTTTTCCTCTTCCATTCGCCCCTATCAGACGTCACGGCATCATTTACTCCTTTCTCCTTCATAACATTCCTTACACAATCCATCCATCTTTTCTTTGGCCTTCCTCTCGCTCTCCGTCCATCAACATTCAGATCCATCACTCTTTTAGTCACATGTCCTTCATCCCTTCTCATTACATTATCGCGACATATGAAAAAAAATATTACCACATGTTTAACTAAAAAATAAACAGTAAAATTGGAGCATAATTTGAGGACGGCTACCGAATTATCTGCTTTATTTTTTATTGTTGTGTTCGTAATTGTCAGAAGAAGGTTTGTTTCAAAGAACAAAAATAATGCTTCATTAGTAAGCTGCATTCGTGCTATCTCGGAGCGGGGTGCTAGTAACCTAAATCTAAATTAAAATACAACAACGTGGTATTTAATCATAATTGGCGTGTCTTGTTTCACACCCGCCTTAGCTAAAACTGTTCACTGTATAACGATAGAGATGGGCGCATCGTTGTCGATTGTCAAAAAATATGCAAGCTGGATTTACTTGAAAATTTGATGCCGGGAGCGACATCACTGCAACAGTTGACAAGGACATCACTAATTCACATATTATTAATTAACATCAAACCAAACAACGCATGTAAAACATAAAAAGTGTGTTGAACACGTGTTTGCGCAGGCCGCCGACTTTTCGCCGTAGCGATACAATTCAAATTAAGAATCGGATATCAATGTCAGTTGTCTGTGTTATGTTCAGTCGGCATCCAACCGCGGTTCAGTGCGCACGTCTTGCCAATCGCTCTAGCGGTACATTCTCGCGATAAATTAAATGAAAAATAGTTTTTAAATCCTATACAAAAATAATTGTAGTGTTGTTTGTGTGTTTTCTTTAGTGTAGATTTTATTAGTATTACTGGGTATGTATCTCTAGACAATATTGTTTTTTTTTTGTAATCGTTTATTGTGCAATACCGATTGCTAAAGTCGATAAGTCTAGTTCTTTATGACTGAAAAATTTAAATTCCTTGTGTGGTTTTTTTTTTCATTTAAATTGTTAGTTTGATTTGTAACTAAAAAACTAGAATTGATTAATTAATTCTTTAACTATAATTCTTTGGGAGTGAAAATTATTTTAACATATTATAATTGTTCATTTAATCCTGTTGAAAATTATTTAGTCCTTTTAATGATATCTCACATCATTTACTTTAGTAAAAACTATGAATGAACACCTGGTTGTTTTTAATTTCTAAGCGATATGGAAAGCGTTGTTGATATTGTGAATCAATAACAAATTGCATTTGTAAGATCCGTTCATTATATCGTTGCAATGCTTTCTGCAATTATTATTTACAAGCACTTTGGATAGAATACTTATAAATAATATTATATTTAAAAAAAAAATATTTTAATTTGGTACTAGACTCAAAAGTGTGTGTAAATAGGCGTGACGAAAGATTTTAAAATCCTCTTCCATAATGTTGGTACACTTTTACTATTTACAAAAAAGCCTTTATTTCGGTAATAAACTTAAGTTTAACAAAGTTTGAAGCCATTTTTCTCATAATTTTTCAATAGTGCCCGAAAACAGCTCGCATGTGTCATGGCGTCGGCATGACGTCACAGTTAAATAAAAATGACATTGTTTCTATAGCAACGTCCCATAAATCACAACACCGTGACGTCATACGCTGTGATCGGTGTTTCAGTCATAATGGCCGATTGCAGTATTTTAATGTTTTATTTTATTGAAAATCTTAATAATCTGTTATTTTTAAATAAAATTAAACCTGTGTTTACTTGTTTTTTAATATGACTTCTCTCCTGTCATCACTGAATCAGCGATTTTTTTATACTGTCGTCTTGCCTATTATGACTTTGAGAAAATCTTGTACGATGTAAGTGGTCAAACTGGCTGTTTTAGTCTAGATTATTTCTAGATTCTATTTTCTATATAAAAAGTCAGGCATATAGAATAAAAAACCTGATATTCAATTAATCAGTTTGTTTTACATTTTAAATGTAGGTAAATGATACCGTGAAACATAATTTAACATAGATATATTGAAGCCGGTTATCAGACTGACGTCGCGTCGGTAGAGTCAAAGACCTCTTAATAAAACGGTACTGAAAAAAAATATTAATGAAAGAGAGAATTTAAACAGTGATTTTTTTTTGCTCATACCGCTAAAGGTAAGTACTAATTAATTTGTAATGAATTAGGATAAATAAAATCCTTACTTAATATTATAAAAGCGAAAGTGAGTTTGTTTGTTTGTTTTTTACGTTTTCACGCCTAATTGGCTAAACCGATTTTGTTTTTTTTAAGTGAAGAAGTGAAATATGTTTTAGATAGGTATATAATATATATATTATATAATCTTTGTACCCTATCACAATGTTGTCGTATTTTACCCAAAGGTTGACTGGTAGAGCATGCCTTATGGCATTAAGTCCGCCTATGTACCACTATTGTACATGAAGTTTAAATAAATAAATAAATATGATGGAGAAAGAGGAAAAGAAAGGGAAAACTTAGCTTTGCTTTTACAATAGATAAGGCGCAAGGGCGAAAACTACAGGAAGCAGGTACCTGCAAATCAGGAAAGGGGAACTTTGTTACCCCGAATTTAACGCGAGTGAAGCCGCGGGCAAAAGCTAGTATTAAATAAAACTCAATCAAATGCACCTCTATTTCACGTTAAAAAGGATCTTTTAGCAGGTGACTAAAAAAATAATTGTCTATATAAATTTTACAAACAGCAAATCGAACTACAATATCTCTAAATCAGACTGACGCAATCTGCCCACCTACCCTACCTATGCCCACTGCTGGGCAAGAGTATCCTTCATATCCTCAAGCTCCAATCGGAACTAAATAGTCTTGTAATAAAACAATGCATTCTTCCTTAATTACCGATAATCGTTAGTAGTCATAAACCAAACGAATAACCATTATGATTATACTAGCTGGCGCCCGCGGCTTCGCCCGCGTGTAGAATGAATAAAAAAGGATCCTATGTGTTATTCCAGACTATAATCTACCTCTGTGCCAAATTTCATCAAGATCCGTTCAGCAGTTTTGACGTGAAAGAGTAACATACATCCTCACAATAATTCGCATTAATAAATTTAGTAGGATAAGTATTTAAGGATGAAGTCACAATTTGTAGATCATTGGCAGTCATAACGGTTTAAAACCCCAATATCTAACTACCAGTCTTACCAAGGGACTTCCCAGGGACGGGGTCATGGAGATCAGATAAACAGTCACTCGGTGCTACCAACGAATATTGATTATCTATTAAACCGACCAAAACATATTTACTTAGTTCAGAAATTGTTAGGCGGATGATGATTATGATATAAGTATGTTCTAGGGTTGCGGGTTGTTTGAAAAACATACCGTGGCCCCGGAACACATAGGGCAAAAACGGCACGGTTGGCGGAGCGATCGACTGCTGCGCCACCGTATTATTGTATGAGCTACAGGTAGTTGTTTCGGGTTTGGCTGTTTGTCTATGTGAGTTTAAATGTTTATAAACGCACCCACGATACAGGAGAAATTCCTAGTGTGAGGCAACGTTAATAAAAAAAGGCCATGGATGGGTTTTAGGATTTATTTTCGTTGGATCCCAGTTTTTGATCCCATTTTTTAGGTATTAACGATGGGTCCCATTTGATATTACCATTGAATCCCATTTTATGACAACATGTGTACATTTCAGAAGAAAAGTGATTTACTTTTATTAAATATTTCAAAAACACCGTGTGTGTATTTTGGATTTTTTAGGATTGTCGCCACTGGGGAATAAATGAGACAAATGATGTACTCCAAATAGTACTAGACTGGCATGAGTTAAAAATGATCAGGTTTATTTGTGATGTTTATAAATAAATAAATATGAACGCCTTCAAAACAAGCGCCTCTAAGCTCAAAAAAAAATACTGCCGTCATAATTTTTCCATATTTTTTTTTATATAATGTGGCCGTTTCTGGCACACAGGTCACAGTTTTAACCTAACCTTTTTTTTGTAAATAAGTAATTATCCTAATCTAAATAGTTCAGTTCCGGGTAAACAACTAAAAACAATCTCTTTTTTCTATAAATGCAAGTCGTTTGTGGCACTCGCCGGCCGCTGCCGCGGCACCGCTCGCTCCGCTCGCTCGGCTCGTGCGTAGGAGGTCACAGTTTTAACCTAACCAAACCTAGTTCCCGGTTCCTATAATTTGTTTGGGTAATGACATTTTGTCCAAATCTTTTCGGCAAAACGGCAGGCACCCGTTATTCTAACATAACCTATCCACATACCCAAATTTCATCCAAATCAGTCTAGAAGTTTGAGCGTGTTGGAATAACAAACATACATACAAAATTTCGCCTTAAAATATTATTGTGATTTTGTTGTTGGATGTACCCGCATTCAGATGTTTTTAAACATCTGGGATCCAACGGAAATAGTTTTTGGGATTCAGTGGCAATAAAACGTATTTTTTTTGTATTTTTCAAATTTGGGATCCAACGAAAATATATAATAATGTTTTGTGGGATCCAACGCCAAAAATATTAAAGTGGGATCAAAAACTGGGATCCAACGAAAATAAGCGGGTTTTAGTCAGGAAAAGATTGACCAACCCCTCTGCCCAGAGTGGGGGAAGTTATTTAATTACTAGCTGTGCCCAGCGGTTTCACCCGCTGCTCACTTAGGGGTATGAAAAATAGATGTTGGCCGATTCTCAGACCTACCCGATATGTACACAAAATTTCGTTTAAATCGGTCCAGCCGTTTCGGAGGAGTATGGGAACGAAAATTGTGACACGAGAATTTTATATATTAGATTTCCCATTCCTAAAAAAAAATCGATGTAAATCGCGTAGTCAATCCTGTGCATATGAATTCTTTGATAATCATGCAAGATAATGTTTGTGCTAATTTATTCCATTACCACTAATTAATGCAGCAATGCAAATTAATGTTAAAACAAGTTGTTATGTAACTATACATACCTTTTAACTATGTATAGTTTAGCAAAAATCTACCTGATTAATCTCCATGATTATGTAGGCTTTTTAGTTGTGGTATGATGGTATATCACATGAATTGTTATCGATTATTATCCATTGCTAGCAAGAGATATCAGATCCAAATATTAGAAGGAAAATTCAAGTCTTGTATGTTTTTTTCATAGCTCTCATTGTCGGAATTGGACCAAATTTAAATGGTCCCATGGTGGTACACGGGAAGCACCAGCTTTCAAATAAAAAAAGAAAATAATCGGTGCACCCACCCAGTCGACAGTTCTGAAAACCCCACCTTTTTTAAAGTCGGTTAAAAATAAGTTAAAGACTTATTTTGTAACTAGCTTTAGCCAAATTCGGGGTAACACAGTTCCCCTTTTCTGATTTGCAGGTACCTGCTACCTGTAGTTTTTGCTCTGGCGCCTTATTTATTGTACCTAATAGAAAAGCTAAGTTTTCCCTTTTCTTCCTTCTTTCTCCCTCATTTCACACTTTTTTTTAAAACAAATAGCCTATGTCTGTCTCCAGGGCCCCGACTATCTATGTACCAAAATTCATCAAAATCAGTTTTGCCATTAAGGCGTGAAGACGTAACAAACAAACTCACTTTCGCTTTTATAATATTAGTAAGCATATTATGTATGGCTTCCAAAATAGGTACTATGTTCGTGAAACCGTAAAATGTTAATTAAAACAGTAGGAAGAAATCGGTTTTGAATTTTGGTAAAGTTTGAAACATGTTATTGCTGAGAACTGTACACAGGATGTGCATCAAAATAAAAGTCTCCACACGTGCTTGCTACCTGAACAGTCAGGTTCTTTAATAAAAACATGTCTAACCTTGTCGCACGGTTACTCAAAAAGCATCGCGGTTAGCCCTTGAATGTATTAAAACCGGAGAATCAAAGGTATCTGTCATCCACCAAACCCGTACTGGACATGGTGGACTACGTACCTGTCCCTTTCGGAGAGGGGAAGCTTGTCCTTCCAAGATTAGGAACAGCGTAGACTGGTCTACTACATTCGATGAAAAGATATGTCTAGTGCTTCATAAATCAAAAGTCATTTATTTAAATTATGCTGATAATCAGCACTTTTTGAACGTCACATTACAAGAGACAGTCCCACAAAAACGCCCTGCTCTTCGCCACTTCCTAGTGTTTTAGCTGGGAAGAATAAGTGGTGGAACAAAGTCTTCAGCAACACATCTCTCTGTCAGGTTAGAAGAACCAGATTTTATACAATTTAGAAAGTGTTTATAAAAGTTACTTGCCAAATAAACATCATTTATCAGCCACTATAATATCGGAAGCTTTTAATTTGTGCAGTCTATGATGATTTGAACAAAAATGTTGCAATATGCACTATTTTTCAATCATTTTGTTTATGTTTTAATATAACTATGTCCTGTGCAAATTTTATCTGATCAGCACATTTTACTTATTTAATGCAAAACACTAAAAACATTTAAAAAATAATTATTGTAGACTAAAAAGGTTTCAATTAAGTAGCTGTAATAAATAAGTGCTATCCAAAGAATCGTGCGTTTTTATCATCTGAAAATTCATGAGCCTTTTACCAACTATGCTGGGATCGGCTGTTAGTCTAACCACCACAATCTAGAAACCAGGTAACATATTTTATTTAAAAAAAAGACCTACTCTTGATCTCAATTCTGTCTTGAAGAGAGATAGTTGACGATGAAATAAACTATCTAAAAGAAGCCTAATGAATATGAGAATACTCATAAGTAAGACTGGTAGTCAGATTTTCAGGAATCTCGGTACCAACAGCTCAACAACTTGCTGCGCTCAAGAATCTTGCGTAGTATAAAACCAAAACTAAATGAAATCGCCTAATATCTAAAAATTATTAAAAGTTAACTCGCCTTTTAGCATGTTTAAATAAAAACGCTGACTAAGCCATTGCTACCAAATATTTACCAGCTAAAATAATGTCTTGCCAACAGCAAAAATTCAAGAGAAAAATCGTTAATAATAAAATTCCAACAGATATTTTCCAAAAAACAATATCACTGCTGTAAAAGTGACTCACTGGGGACTTATAGCTATGACTAACAAAATTAGAGTTGGTACAGATAATAATGTTACAGGAGATAAGATCTTGTCTCCTGGCGTTCTGCCAGGTGCTGACATCCTTGAACCCACGCCGGGAAGTCTGAGCGCCGTCTAACGTTTCTAGCTTTGAATCTGACGGTTGTAGTAAGAGTTTCTTGCCGGTTCTTCTCCATAGAAAGCGGTCAACCCGAACCGTACATCTTTTCTCGACATTGTTTTAGTGCCCTCGTAGGCCTATGTGAAATAAACATATTTTGATTTTGTCTTAATCATAAACAATGAATGATCATAGAAGATATTCCGTGGCAATCTCAAAACTTACAATGACAAGTTTCAATGCATTACGTAATTTTGTTTAGAAAACTCCCAAATGCCTTCGAACATGAGAATTCTACGTATAACACGTGTTTGTTATCAGAGTTTAGGCGACGCTTTCTATTTTCCGACATTCAGTATATTAAGGGCCACTGGCCCATTTTCCACGCCGAACCGTAACTTTCGCAGCAAGATAATTATGCGGTTTTCAATAAAAAAGATAAAGGTTAACCACCGGAAAACCAACAGATACGACGTCAAATATAAATTTATGGACGTTTCCGTAAATTGACATATTGAACAACTGGCGACAGGCTGAATGAGTGTTGTCTTTGCATTGAAATCGTCGCATTTAAAAAATAAATAACAGCATTTGTTTTGGTATAATTTGAAGCATTCGATTTTTTTGAATATTTTAGATTTCGAACGCGTGTAACGGTTGTATTTCGTAAAAATATTATGTCGGAGCTGATTTCCATTTAGTTGAACTTGCTCTGTCTAAAAAACTGAATCAAAATGCATCATTTTGAATTGCATGCCTAAAACGAAATACATTGTTTACCTTCATAATATTTTCTTTTCTTCGATGACACAATTTTCGCTTGAATGAAACTATTAGTACTTACACTCAAGGAAAAAAAATGGAATAACCATTTAGGTTACATATGTTGAAAATAATACCTATAACTACTCTATGTACTCATAAATATGGCAACTCTTTTATAAGACGGGAAACAGGATAACATGGTTGTAAATCATTGCGTAGGGAAAAACACCAGAACATGACATAGGTATTCAAAAAGAAATCATTAATATTTGTTTAAAGTCCCCTGGATTTATCACATGAAATATTCCACATCATGAATGAACTCATTTCATTCAGCTTTTTTTATTAAGGAAAATGTATTTTAATAGTTGATTACCTGATTCGATCAGTACCTGGGGCAACACAGATACTTGAGGAAAACCGAAAAGGTTGTCTTTTGAGAATCCCAACAAACTGGTTCGAAAGTTTTTTTAATGATCCGAATGGTGCCAGTATTCTGTTTCCCATTAAAAAAAAGTGTCTATGGGAAAGCCCGCCAATGTTGGTCTGTCAAAACGTTTTTTTTTTAAACTGTGCCAGAGACGGCCAATACTTTGTTTCCTTTTCATAAATACAACCTTTTTATCGTCCTTCATATTTGGTTTACTATTTTGACAACTGTGCTAATAATTTACTGCTTGTCATTTACGCAAGCATTTAAATATTATAATAGTACTGGTAATATTTTTAGCCTGTGGCTAATTTAAATTTACATAAAATTCTCATTTCCTGGTTTATAAAAAAAATGAGAAAACTGGCTAAAATCTCCGAAACAAGGAAGTTATTTATTACCTACCAAAATTGGCATGGATACCAAGTTGTACGCCACTAAATACATGGGGTTCGATTCCTTGCCAAGATTTAAGCTTGGCGTAAAAATATTAGGTCAGACAAAACCAAACTTACAAACCAGCTATCCTGTATCAAATCTTACTGAAGAATTTGTTCTAGATTCTCAAAAAAATCCTAT
This sequence comes from Ochropleura plecta, assembly GCA_905475445.1. NCBI lineage: Eukaryota > Metazoa > Arthropoda > Insecta > Lepidoptera > Noctuidae > Ochropleura > Ochropleura plecta. The sequence goes on along the minus strand of FR997738.1, from coordinate 19,344,923 downwards.
TATTTAAGGTTCAGTTAAAATCCTTGAACTAGATTTTAATAGATAAGATAAAACAACGAATGTTGAAGAATTTTCCACGTCCGTTGTTTTTTATTACGTAATGTAACGAAATCGTAACGGCGACTTGCGACTAGCACATGTGTCAAGCGACGCGCGGTTTTTTTTAATTGGTTCCGTCGCACAGGAATCGGGGCATTCTCTAACTAAGCCAATAACTTGTCCAACATGCGAGAAGCTTAAGCGTGTCGAAACACGCTCAAGCTTGACGCGTTTCAAATAAGAATAAGACTGCACGCGCCATGTTGTGACGTCATAACTGTTATATCGAAGAAGTTTGGTAGGGTCAGCTAAAAAGATAATTGTACAAGTACAATTAGAATCTGCACAAACTAGACAAACCCTGTAAGGTTTGTTCCTAACGAAACTTTTCAAGTAAAATTTATTTGACCGATAGAAGTCATTGCTGTCAAAACATGAGCCGAGGTCCGTCCTATTCTCAATTAAAACGCATTGTATTTCGTGGTAATGCCGTAACGGTCATTGCTAGGATAAAAGACGTGAAAAATAATTGAAGTGAAACAAACTCATTTTATCTTTAGCCGACTGAGCGAGTGCCAAGTAGTAATAGGAATGTTTTCCGCATATTCACCCTAAATAATATTGCCAGCACTTATTTGTTTGATTTGAAAATCTTTGACACTATCAGACACGATAATCCCAGACCTACGACTAACGACACAGCAGTGATAGACTAGTGATGTGACAATCAGATTGCCATCTCATATATGAGATGTGTGTTTTGGGAAATCGAGACCTATAGGTCTCGATTTCCCAAAACACACATCTTTGATTTTGGCGGGTGTCGAGGGTAATTTGATGATTGACAGGGGGGAGTGTCAGACTTTTACAGACTAAAACCCAACCATGTTCCTTCTTTTGCTTTTCCGATGCCGCGGTATGTCCTTCGTAAGCACGCAGGCAGTGCCCCTGGCTAGCCCCTCTGCTGATCGCAGCTTCAGTTGACTTCAACAGTTGCTAATGTAAAGAGGTTTTACTCAATCTTTTTTTTTTAGTATAAACTTGATATTACCAGCCAGTTTTGTTGGGCATTTCGGGATGTTTTAACTAGTTGTTAGAAGATAAAAAAAAATTGTTCATTGCTTTTTGTTTTAAGTAATTTGTGCTGGTTTTTCCACAAGTGAAGAGGAAACCATGTTTAACGTAGAAATATTTCTGTTTTCTACTAGATACTAGACTTGGCTTTTTGGTTTTGGCACACCAGTTTGGCACTTTCACATGACAATGCATTGTTTTCAAACTTTTATTTTTAAAAGAGTAAAACCACAAATTTTTGCTGGTTTTTCTATGTAGAAAACGGCCCAATCGAACCGATCAATAAATGAATTTTAAGCATCACAAGAGCTATTCATTTCCAGAACTGCATCGAAATCAATTGAGCATAATCATCACAGTAATTCAAAAAAATATGCCAATCATTCATCAACCACATTCTTATGAATGATGGTGACGCATACTTGCATGACGCAATGTGCACCCTAATTGTTTTAGCCTGTTATGACATGTTGTATTTGATTATATTTCTTATCACGATAAGTTAAGGTTTATTTTCGTAGATAAAGATAATTAAAAGATAAACTATCAGACCAACAGTAGGTGTTTACTGTTGATATCAGATATCAAGTAAAATTGACTTTGATGTGTTTCATGTGCGTGCTAGCATGAGTAGTCCAAAATGTTGATAACCTATGTCTCCTTGGGATATAAATATCCCACTATTTGCGTAACTTAACTCTGAAGTACTTACACTGTTGACCAATGTATTTGCACTGTTGGATTTCTTATTGTAGAACGTTTTTTTCAAATCAAAACCCGCCCGTGCTTCCTCTTATGCCCCTTAGGCGCGTCGCCCAAACGATTGACAGTCGAGGTGCAGTCAAGGCGCGGGCGCATTAGGCGCGTCGCCCACAACGCGCCTTATGTTCCGAGACCGCGGTATCTCGTTCGAACAACCCGCAAACCCGGCAGGCGGCGGCCCAGGCAAGCCTCTCAAAACCCAAGGCTAAGCTAGTGACTCCTCCAACCTCCAACACAAATTATGTAAAAACCAACTCAATAAATCAATATTACCTTTATCAAACCCCCCCTTTAGCTCCTTATCAGGCAATACTAACTTATCATATTTACGACTCAAAGTAATCGTCCATGATTGATGCGCGTACACACTGCGATCATTCAAGCTATACAGTACCAGTTTATGCAGATCTTTCATTGTACCGGGAATTTATAAAAAGCGAAGCCAGGTTAAACTAGAAATGTTTTAGCTTGATTTGTCACCGTGTGCAACGTTTGCAGTCTATAGTCAATATATTCGCTGTGAGCTGTATCAATGGGAGGTATTGATCCGTGGTCAGAGTTTGTATCTTACCATTTACCTGGCTACTTGTGGACTTTGGACATCGGGAAGAGGTTAAAATTATGAACAAGGGCGCTACTTTCCGGGGTTGCGGGTTGTTCGAAAGAGATACTGCGGCCGCGGAACGTAAAGGGCAATAGAAGGAACATGGGTGGGTTTTAGTCAGTACAAGTCTGACACTCCCCTCCGCTCCACCCAGAGTGGGGGAAGTTTGATGATTTCCCACCCCAAAAAAAAGGGCGCTACTTTTGAGGCAAGAATTGAATAAAAATTTATAGTATTTTGTCGGTGCAACACAATATATTTTTTTCTTCAATTCTTGCTTGTCATCTGTTACGCTGTCAAGGGCCTCCCATGCAGTCCGTGTCGACGGTGCGATAGTGTTCCACGCGCGCCCCAAAGAGATGTCAGCAAAGCAAAGGGGCCTGCCAGGGCCACCGCCTATGAGGGTTGCGGGTTGTTCGAAACAGATACCGCGGCTCCGGAACATGAATATCAAAAGAAGGAACATGGGTGGGTTTTAGTCAGTAAAACTCTGACACTTCCCCTGCTACGCCCAGAGCGAAGGAAGTTATTTGATTGATTTCTCATCCCTAAAAAAGGACCTATCCTGAAAACTTGATTATTATCATTACCAAACATACCTAATAAAAACGATTATATTGTCATAGTCGATCGTAAGACACGTGTCTTACGATCGACTACGACAATATAATCGTTTTCTTTGTACAATAACACTAAACCTATTATTATTTACGTAGGTATTAGGTATGTAATGTATTGATCGTTTCTTTTATGTCTAGACAAGTACATTGCGCCACGAATAATTATGGGAAAAGGCTCGCCTAATATAAGACTTACGTCACCATTCTCTTGCCCTTATCCCAATTTATTTAGTACTAGCTGGCGCCCGCGGCTTCGTCCGCGTGATATCGAAAAAACGCATCCTATGTGTTATTCCAGACCATAATCTACCTCTGTGCTACATTTCATCAAGATCCGTTCAGCCGTTTTGACGTGAAAGAGTAACAAACATCCATACATCCATCCATCCATACAATCTTTCGCGTTTAGAATATTAGTAGGATAAGTAGGATTCGCGCAGCATTTTCGTCGTCTTCCATATTTCTCTATTACTTGTTATATCTTATATGACTGTGTAATGTGTATGTAGTACAGAGATCAGGTTATAATAGTTTAGAATAGGTTGACCTGCCGTCGTGTGTACATTATTGGGAACCCTTTTTTGTTGGGGTGGGAAATCATCAAATAACTTCTCCCGTTCTGGGCGGAGCGGGGGGTAGTGTCAGACTTGTACTGACTAAAACCCACACATGTTCCTTCTATTGCCCTTTACGTTCCGGGGCTGCGGTATCTCTTTCGAACAACCCACAACCCCGGCAGGCGGAGGCCTTGGCAAGCCCCTCTGGGCAAAATGCAACCTAGGGAACCCTTCGCCCGAACTCTTGGAGAATTATAGGCGCCATGTTATGTATGTATATATATATATATATATGTTGTAAGAACACTATATTTTCATAACATTTCATGTTATAATTGGTGTCAATTGTTATTTAAAAACTGATAGCCCCTAGTTGTATGTTTTGTTTGAAGTTATGACAATAATGTATTGTGATATGGAAATAAAAATGTGGATAATTATCGATATAGTAGTGCAAGTCACTTATCGATATCGCTACATAAAACAGAATGACTGGACGATAAAAATAGATATAAAACTAACCATATTCCTAGCATGTACTGAAATACAGTCTGCCTGCTTGCTTTTACCCAACTAATTTGGGGTCAGCTTCAAATCCAACAGAATGCAGAGAATACCAGTATTCGACATAGAGCGACTGTCTATTAGACCTCCTCAACCCAGATACCGGACAACACAGAACCTCTTTTCTCACGGTTGGGAAATCATCAAATAAATTCCCCCGCTCTGGCCGGAGCGGGGAGGAGTGTCAGGGTTTTACCGACTAAAAGCTATCCATGTTCCTTCTATTGCCGTTTATGTTCCGGAGCCGCGGTACCTCTTTCGAACAACCCACAACCCCGGCAGGTGGTGGCCCTGGCAAGCCCCTCAGAGACCTCTCGATAAGACTTGCTGTCTATCTTCCGGCCAACTAAATATGCGTGATCTAGAAAAGACAACCGGGGCCGGACTCTTCGAGGCACGGATTAAACTCAATGTTTAATGGATGGACACCATGACACCCATCAATGAACCCACCTTTGCAAGTACTGCTTTACTTTGAAGGTCGACCCGAGGGTCATTAATTAGCCTCTTAATAATCATCCTGTTCTAAAAATAAATACAGTACGATGTTTTAATCAATAGCAACCTACGCACTACATCTTCTAGAGCCTAGACAGTGTCATCGCTTTTAAAGTGTGTTGTATTTCTATATTGACTTTAGAATAGAATAGAATATACACACCAAAATTGAAACAAACCTGTTTTACAAAAAAAAATGCCAAATCTATGGTTACAATGGCGGTCTTATCGCTAATAGCGATATCTTCCAGACAACGCAGCTTGACTTTCAGCAACATTGACATTCCAAAGTGCCTGTAACGGACTAATTGAAATACATGCTTAAAGTTTGAGTCTGCCTAGCCTTTCCTCAGCCACGTTGAGCTCGGCTTCCAGTCTTACCAGATGCAGCTAAATGCCAGTATTTTACGTGGAGTGAATGCCGATCTAACCTATTACTCTTTTATTGTTTCAGATAGCACTAATCACGACTGCACATAAAACAAGATAGCACGCTGTTCGCAACAGTAACCTACCGCACATCCAAAAAAATACGACGAAGAAAAAGTAGACTAAAAAAGTCCGTAAGACTCAAAACTGCTTGTGATATTAATTTAATTTAACAAAAAAAAGTATTTATTCTGACTGCATTTAGAATTTAGAATTCGCTATTTAAAAAAATCGCCATTCGAATAGAACTAGCTGTAGACTAAGGACAGATAATATAGAAGCAAGTGACGAGAAAAGAAATAGGCTGGATCGCAGGAGGCTGTATGCGATAAAATCGGACAGTAAAATGAAGGACAGTATGAAAACCTGCCAGCACGCGTTATCAGACGACGTCATGTACAAAGAAGTTGTTGTTATTGGTAAGTTATTATAATATTTTCAATTTTAAAACTTCATACATTTTCTTAAAAGTTCTCCCAAAATGTACAGACGCTAGCCTGCAGGTCAAGCTACCCGAAACTGTCAATTTTTCCCAATGAACCTTGAACCTAATACTTTAGCAATTATTTCGAAAATCTATCAAAGAAATCTGACAGATTGTAGTAGCTTGATATGCAGGCGTCTGTACCTACTGTATTCTAAGCATACGTTTGGAATGAGTTGCACATAAAAAAATGGGGTCCTACTTATAAAATACTAGCTTTCGCCCGCGACTTCGTCTGCGTGGCATAGTTATTTTGGGCTAACGCTAACATTAACCTGCGTGACGATCGAAAAAAAAATATCTTTCTCTCCCCTTTTCTTCCCCTTTTATTTTATGTCTATCTCCGTCTCCAGGGCCCCAACTACAAAATTCATCAAAATCGGTTTAGCCATTTAGGCTTGAAGACGTAACAAACGAACATGTAAACAAACAAACTCACTTTTGCTTTTATAATATTAGTAAGGATAGTAAAAATTCCTATGAATACATAAGGAAGGATTGCTTCATTTTGGCAGAACTCGGTCGGATATTTATGCCGAAAAAATTAAGAAATTATCCGTCTACATAATTCCGTCTGTTTAGGCCACGTGGCCCTCTTTGTCATCAATTAGTTTCGTTCCTTACTACACGCGAATGAGTGGAATATTTCCGTCACCCCGACCTGTCGACAGACCAGACGATATAAGTACAATCAGACGAATCAATTGACCCTCCACCTCGCGGTGAAGCAACTTTGTTAGCATGTACACACGGCAACATATCAAGCTATACAGTCCCAGTATAACATGGCCGCGCATTGTATTGATTTCTCGTACAACGGCTGGCGGTATGACTGCCATGTTGCAGCACCATGCCGAGATACTGGCCTTGTACAATCATTTTGGAACGAAGTTCCTTATCGGGCGTTGCGAAAGGGGGCTAGACGGATATTTTCGTTTCGTCTTTCTATTTCCCATTGAACAGTGTGGTGTCGTGATGATTATTTTTGTTTAGTGCTTCAGGTTTTTTGTACACAATAAATAATAACTTCGTTCCATCCGGGTGTCCCTTGACACCTCTCAAGTTGTTTATTTATTTTTATATTTGTAAATTCTTCTTATTAACAAAAAAGCATTTAACAATCGAGGACAGGGTCCAAGCTACTGGCAGTCGAGGCTCCAGAGAAAGGAACCTCCCATCAATACGAGCCGTGTCCAAGAGTACCCTTTTTTGTATCAAGACCTTGATCCAGCTGCCTAACGAGGCACCTTAGGTAGAGCCTCCCTAGGTGTTGGTCGAGGCTCCTGGCAATTTAGCCATTAACTGTTTATTATTTAAAGACGTGAAGACATAACATCTGCTTGTTCAGGATAATCTAAACAATATACAAACCTGTGTTTATCTAGCGTCGCGGCCGTGACCGACACGCCAGTTTCGCGGTTGGTTTGTTACATCTGTGGCCCTAACACGAACGGCGTAACACAACGTTACGTAAAATCGCCTTAGTCCGCATAGAATTTTTTATATTTTAAACTAGCCTCCGCCCGCCTCTTCGTCCGCGTGGCATAGTTACTTTAGGCTAACGCTAACTTTGACCTACGTGATCGAAAAAAAAAATCGTTCTCTTCCCTTTTCTTCCCCCTCTCTCGCCCTTTTCTTCCCTCTCTCTCCCCCTTTCCTCAAAAAATAGCCTATGTACGTATGACCCGTCTCCAGGGTCCCAACTATCTCTGTACCAAAATTCATCAAAATCGGTTTAGCCATTTAGGCATTAAGGTGTAACAAACAAACAAACTCACCTTTATTTGTTAATTTACATTTTGTTAATAAATACTATTGCGAAAGGTGCATTCTGCATACGAAACAAGAGGGTGGATACTGGTATTTCAAGAATCGTTCGAATAAGCGTATACGTTTACGAAGCGCGTTTATGCTAGGTTGTTTAGCCTTGCTTACTGTTCCGTTGCGTCCTTCGCCCATCCCAGCCTGTCTCCACGTTCCAGAGTTCTCCGTGACCGTCACGACTTGACGACCAAGGTGAATCGTTTGTGATGAATGTTTACTTCTATTATTAAAGCGAAAAATAGTCTGTCTCTCCGACCCATTTTCTCGTAGCCTTGAATACGTCAACGTACAGTCAACAAAAAAGATAAGTAAGGCTTGTTAGATGTAGTTCGTTTTTTTTTTTGGGAAACTGTTGGACGTCTTCAACAGACTTTCTATTATTTTTAATAGTCTTTTTATTTATTTTTATGTATTCTTCCAGCTTCAACGTAATACGATAGTGCAGCTAACTAAAAAACTTAAACCTAAAAATTCAATTTAAATCAAATCTCTTAATTTCTAAGTACCTTATGATAAAAAATAAACATGGCAAAAAAAACATTGTTATTATATTTATTTTATTTAATTAGCTGTTTGCAGTGTCTATTAAATTAATTAATTTTGTAAGAAAATATTTATGGGTTTTTTAAGCAAATTTCAATTGTATCTGACGAGAATGATTCACTAAATATCTAGTTGACTGTATCACGTATGTTTTCTGATCTAAACCCGTGTTTTGTTTGTCTAGATTGTTAGTTCTGATAAAAAGGACGTCAATCTTTCTTTCTGCTAATATTTTTAAACATAGGCTCTTGCGCTTCAGTTTTGCCATAAAAACATTTGCGTCATCTTTCGTTTTCTAATTTTTTAACTAGCTGGCGCCCGCGGCTTCGCCCGCGTGATATCCAAAAAAAACACACCATGTGTTATTCCAAACTATAATCTACCTCTGTGCCAAAATTCATCTAGATCCGTTCAGCCGTTTTCACGTGAAAGAGTAACAAACATCTATACATCCATCCTCACAAACATTCGCATTTATAATACTTGTAGGAGATATATATAGTATAGTAGTAGTATAGTAGGATTGGTTGCTACAACCACCCACAGTGTCTATCCAATGTTATGCTATACTAGCTGTGCCCGCGACTTCGTCCGCGTGGAATTGAATTTTGGGCACCATATTTATTTTTGCAAACAACCTCCTCAGCTTTATAAATTATTATAACTGTTACCCACGACTTTGTCCGCGTCTTAGCCCAAGTTCCGGAATTCTGAGAGGATAAACGTTGAGAACGTTCAGCGCTTGATTCCCGTAGTCGGTTCACCAAAGTTTGAGAACTCTGTGAGGCTAAACGTTGAGACCGTTCAGCGCTTGATTCCCGTAGTCGGTTCACCAAAGTTCGAGAACTCTGTGAGGCTAAACGTTGAGAACGTTCAGCGCTTGATTCCCGTAGTCGGTTCACCAAAGTTCGAGATCTCTGTGAGGCTAAACGTTGAGACCGTTCAGCGCTTGATTCCCGTAGTCGGTTCACCAAAGTTCGAGAACTCTGTGAGGATAAACGTTGAGATCGTTCAGCGCTTGATTCCCGTTCTCGGTTTATCAAAGTTCGGGAATTTTGTAAGGATAAACGTTTAGCGCTTGATTCCCGTTGACGGTTTGCCGAAGTTCGGAAATTTTGTGATGCTAGACTGCGAATGTTCAACGATCGATTCATTAGCACGATTTTGTTCACTGATTCCTCGTTGAGTAGCCAATCTACGCATATTTTCATCCTCTGTTTCATTGCTGCGCAAAGCTCGCAGCCGCTTTGCGGTAGCAGTCTGCCGAGAAAGCCGAGTTCTTTTTATAGGCATTATAGTGACGAAGAAAGAAAATAGGAAATGAAAACTTAACCAAACCGTAACTCGCAATCAAGAAAAAAACAAACGTAAGGTTAATAATTAGGATCCTAATTATTTTTACCTGTATTTGGTACTTACGTAAAACATAAGGTAAACTAACTGTAGGTATGCTTAAACTAAAACGTAACCTAATAAGAATAATTATGTAGATGACACTTATTTACAGGTATTATCTACGACATTTTTTTTTAATAATTGTGAAATTATTAGAACCAAAATATTATCCTTAAAACAATCGAAGAGCTACACCCACCCTCCGCGTCGCAAACAACGCCTCTCCCCGCCCGCCGGCCAGGCGCAGCGTCATGTTTTGCACATCATGCGGCGCCTGTGAATTTTATATCGGAGTTATTTTAAAAAATTGTAATATCTTCTAAGATGTTCATTGAAATTAAGTAATGTCAAAGACAATTTTGTTCACAATTAAATACTGTTAATCAACAACACATTTATTAGGATAAAGATTAATATTATTATGTTGATACAACTCTAACAAATAATTGGTAATCAATCATGCATTACCAAATTTGATTACCATAAAAACGGTTCTAGTGAGTTTATCTTAAAAGATAGACATATACCGTCACGGACATTTTTTTAGATCATATTAAGAGGAATAATTCTTTAATACATATTTTTTTGGTATCTTGAACCGTTGTCGCAGCGCACGCAACGGAAGCCCTCAAAGATGAATAATTTTCCCCGTTTTTTCCACATTTTCCATTGTTTCTTCGCTCCTATTAGTCGCAGCGTGATGTTATATAGCCTAAAACCTTCCTCGATAAATGGTCTATTCAACACAAAAAGAATTTTTCAATTCGAACCAGTAGTTCCTGAGATTAGCGCGTTCAAACAAACAAACAAACAAACTCTTCAGCTTTATAATATTAGTATAGATTGTCTGTCTGTTACTGTACTCTAGGGGCATGTTCTATAGATGCTTTTTGCCACCTTTTTTTGCGGATGAGAAACAAACTTCCCCCGCTCTGGGCGGAGCGGAGGCGAGTGTCAGATTTGTACTGACTAAAACCCACCCATGTTCCTTCTATTGCCCTTTACGTTCCGGGCCCGCGGTATCCAGCTTTTTGACACCGTTACTTGTGATTTACCAACAATAATAATTTGTTTCTTATAATAATCTGGACTGACGATTACTTATTCTACAGCCAAGCGAAGTGGAGAGAATTAGTTAGTTAATGCTCAATAAAATTGACACAAAATGACTTCCAATTAGGAATTGGACGCTTGCCATCAAGTATTCGTTATAGAGATGACCCAGTTTTGCATATGTTATTTAGAAATTTAATGATTCTAGAGATCTGTCTTTTCATTCTTAGGACCCCTTGAAAACTTAGCGTAGTTTACAGTTTTCAGTGTACATTGCTTCAGAAAAGGAGGTTTCCTTTTCTCCAATTCCATGTTTCTTACATATCTAAATTGATTGAATATGATAACAATCAGCTGACGAAATTCTTCACCCGCTTTTAGATCTCTTAGAATTCTATCCCATGATAATTTTAGAAGTCGACAATGCCGTGTAGAATTTCCAGCGTACTGTCTAGTATTTTGGGGTTGAAAAAACCCATATTTTCGTGGTGTGGCTTACCCAAACGTATGCGTTTAACCTCTTTACGTTTTTGGGGTGTCAAGCTAATTTCATTTAAATTCTCCATCAATAATAATTAATAAGAATCAGGAAAACACACATCATTTGTATCATGTTTCCTATTAATTATTATCATAGACTATGTAAAACAATAAATACAACAATACATAGCAACAGATAATATCCAGTTGATGACTTCCTATTGCTTTATTATTTCCCTTATACATAAGTCATAACCTATACCTATATATATATTTTTTTTTAATATTTTTAACATTAAATAATTTAAAGAACTTATCGGAAACAGGGTCCAAGCTAACTTCGATCAAGAGGAAAGGACCTACTAACGGTACAAGCCGTGTCCAAGAGTACCGCTTTCAGTATCAAGCCCTTGATCCAGCTGCCTAACGAGAGCCTCTCATTTGTTGGTCGAGGCTCTTGGCAATTAAGCCATTGGCTGTAATTTATTGTTATATGGGTATTCAGCATTCAATTATTCTGAAAACAGTTAATTCCCGTATTGTAAAACGCTTAATATGTAGGTAGTCGCAATTTTATTTCGGCGACAATTTCAAACAAGCTTTTTTTATTGCATAATAACGAATATTTATTTATTTTTCTCGACGTTTTATAAGTGCCCATGCAGGCCTATCCTTACTAATATTATAAAAGCGAAAGTGAATTTGTTTGTTTGTTACCTCTTCACGCTTTAATGGCTAAACCGATTTTGATGAACCAGGAGATGGACATAGGCAAATTGTTATTAAAAAAAAGTGGGATATGAGGGAGAACGAGGAAAGAAAAGGGAAAACTTAGCGTTGCTATTACAAATCAATCAGGCGCAAGAACAAAAACTGCAGGTCTGCTTGGTGTGTTATTCCGAATTTACCGAAGCCGCGGGCGAAAGCTAGTGTGAAATAAAAATATTTTGATTTTATGAAATGCTGATGCCATGCTGTAGTGGACATTTTAGACCCCCTTTTTTACGGATGGAAAATCATCAAATAACTTCCCCCGCTCTGCGACCCCGGGGTCTCCGCCCCTACCAGATAACTAGCGACAGATGGGTATACTAATAAGCACACTACTGCTCATCCCTTCTTGGATAGGCAGACGTGATGCTACATCTCTATAAACCTAAAAAAAAGCTATAGGGTAGTTTCCAGGGTCAAAGTAATTACATTCTATTTAGTCCGTCTTTTAGATTATTCAAAAATAAGGGACACGTATATTTTTATTTGTAAATAAGACCAAAAATGACAAAGATATAGCCCATTAAGGCGCGGTAACAAGCTAATCTTTAGGTATTCGCGGAAGTGAGGCTAGCTGCCTACTGGGCATGGTCTGACACAAGTACACGACAGTATTGCATCGAAAGAATAGAAATAAGGTCAAAAATATTTCGGTGTTTGATTTTATTTGAATATCATGTCCGCCAAAATGTAGGTCATTTTGCAGTTTTAATTGAATATAAAAAGAAATAAGTACAGTTCCGTGTTTGAAAATTTTTAGATATCTCTTTAGTCTATAAAATTTTATTTATTATAGATTTAAATATTATGATGGTTGTCGCTGAAAAAATTGAGAATTTCGAGACGAAAAAAATTTTTTTGTGGTCTTTTTTTTTCGTAGTTCTTTTGTTTAAGTCTTTACTTTATGTATTTAACTATATACGATATTTTTTTTTGGCTAGTGGCATGTACAGATACGGCTAACTTTGCGACGAAAATCTAGACGTTTTACGAAGTGTTTGCTTTGTACAGCGCCTTAAAGTTACGTGTGACGTCACTCGTTGCGAAAAAATGCAGCAACGCGTTTTTGGAAACTAGCCTATAATGTGCCTCTTTTTAATAACCTTTTTCTCTTGCAGGCAATGGACCCAGTGGCATGGTGACATCGTTCATGCTCGCCGGGAACGTGCCATACCTGAAGGAGATACCAGATGACCTGCCCATCGATGAAATGCTTAGAGCCAGGTATATACCACCTCTTTTTAAAGTTACATGATCGTCTAACAAGGAGAAGTCTAAGAGGAGCTCGTGGCTAAATAATAGCAGCCGCACGGGTCGATCTTTAGATTAAGCCGCGCTTGCCTAGGTTGGTCTGTGGATGGGTGACCACCCGTTACATACCGAGTTTCCTCCGTGCCTCGGAAAGCACGTTAAGCCGTTGGTCCCGGCTGTCATTTGTAGATCTTTGACAGTTCGTTACAGGTCGTCAGTGTTCCGAAAGTCTGACAACCAGTCTTACCAAGGGGTATCGCATTACCCAGTACTAAGTGGGTTGTGGAGGTCAGATAGGCAGTCGCTCCATGTAAAATACTGATATTCAGCTGCATCCGGTTAGACTGGAAGCCGACCCCAACATAGTTGGGAAAAGGCTAGGCAGATGATGATGATGATCGTCTAACAAGCTGGGGGTACTGCGTCTGGCCATTTTAAGAATTTTAACGTCATTAAAATTAACTTTGCCAATTTAGACCCCCTGATCTCCACAACCCAATTAGTACTGGGTATACGATACCACCTTGGTAAGGACTACCAATCGTTACTATTCTCGTATATTCATTTTTACACATATTTTTTTTATACTTTTACATACCTATTCCTTATTAAAATATACATAAAACAATAAAAATAGTATCCCACCGGTATCGGGAACAGGGTCCAAGCTACCGGCGGTAAGGGCTCCAGAGAAGGAAACCTCCTATATATATAATACGAGCTGTGTCCAAGAGTACCGCTTTCTGTATCAAGCCCTTGATCCAGCTGCCTAACGAGAGCCTCCTCAGGTATTGGTCGAGGCTCTTGGCAATTAAGCCATTGGCAGATACGACTATCAGCACAATGATCGCTGAGTCCACATCCCAAATGTCGACAACCTCGCGAAATATTACTGTTAAATATTTACCTGCTATGTTTTGCTGCAGATTATCGAACCTGCCACGTGGACAGAGTTTGTATGACACAGACCTCATAGAGCTAGCTGAAGGACTTGAGGGTAGGAGCCAGAACCCCATACCACTGCTGGTGAGTACTGTTACATCTGTAGCATTTACATATCTTCTTCTTCCTCTTCTTCCTTCTTGGCGTTTATTGGCTTTGCCCAGCGGTAACATCCGCTGCTTAGGTCCTGAGAGAAGTGGCCTGATGTTATATAGCCTATAGTCTACCTCGATGAATGGGCTGTCCAACACTAAAAGAATAAGCTCAGCAATTTCTGAGATTAACGCGCTCAACCATACAAACGAAATCTTCGATTTATGTAAAAAAACTATTTTGTTAGATATTTAATTTTTTTACAGGTTTATTTCATAATACAATCTAATTATATGTGTAGGTATGTAAAAAACATAATTGCACGAAGTACAAACTTCGTTTTCGAGCGTCTTTGGAAAAAAATCACGCTCTAAAGTGCCGCTATTATTGTATAGTATGTATTTTTGCACCACACTAGGAATTTCTCCTGTATCGTGCGTGAGTGCCTTTACAAACATTTAAACTCACATACACAAACAGCCAGACCCGGTACAACTATCTGTAGGTCAAACAAATATTTGTTCCGTGCAGGGATCGAACCCGCGACATGCAGCGCAGCTGTCAATCGCTGAGCCACTGCGCCAATCGTGCCGTCAAAATACCTACTTTCAGCCTGACGACCCACTGCGTTGGGTTCCCGATGATAACATAAAATTATGCTAATAACATTCCACAACCGCATTTAATCATACATAATGACATAAAAAAACGCATAGTGACTTAGGTACCTACTGATACCTCATGAAGATCAACGTGACTCGAACATGTGTGGTTTTATAATAATAATACGCAATTATTTATATGTTTGATATAAACTGGTAATACTGGTATTACACCATGTGGTATTCTAGTGTCAGTGATGATAAAATTCACAGTTTTTGTTTTGGCTCTAAAGATGAAAATCCTTACTTTAATATTATAAAAGCGAAAGAGAGTTTGTTTGTTACGTCTTCACGCCTAAATGGCCAAACCGATTTTAATGAAGATGGACATTAGAAAAATGGGAAAAGGGGGAGTAAGAGGGAAGAAAAGGGGAGAGAAAGATATTTTTATTTCGATCATCGGTTAAAGTTACCGTTAGCTCAAAGTAACTATGCCACGCGGACGAAGTCGCGGGCGGAAGCTAGTTGAAAATAAATTTATTTATGTAACACTTTATGCACACACATAATATACAGAGACGGGTTTAATCAATCAATGAGATTTTCTACCAGTCAACTTTTAATACTGTTTGTTTTTTGCACGAAAAGATTTATACTTACTTAGATACCATAACTCTCGATTGCACACCTGGGGCCTTAGTCTGCTATTACAATAGTGTCAGAATGGTCGATCACTGATCGCATAATGGTTGATTTTGACAAGTTTAGTATGCAGTAGATGTCAAAATCAACCATTATGCGATCAGTGATCGACCATTCTGACACTATTGTAATAGCAGACTAAGGCCCCTGGCGCAGTGGACGAGCGATGGACTGCTACGCTGCGCCTCGTGGGTTCTATTCCCGCACAGTTTTTCCGGGTCTAGCTGTTTGTGTATGTGAAGTACGCACCCATGATACAGGAGAAATTCCTAGTGTAAAAATTTCAAAAAAACAATAACCTATACAATTATGTAACGGTATAGCAATAGTAATACCGTACTGTATTTCGTGGCAATAAGGATAATTTTCGCAGTTCAAATATTATGACGTACGCTTCTCCGTATGATGCTGTAACATACATACACCATATATACTTTGTTTATGTGTTAGAAACACGATACATAAGCTTCCGGGATGCTAAAAATACATCACGAAGAACCTTTATATAGAGGCCCTTTAAGACGATTTGATTGGTCGGTTCTGATTAACCAATCACAGAGAGTAACAGATTGGACTGCAGATTGACTCTTCCACTTTCAAAAACCGGCCAAGTGCGAGCTTAAGACATAAACAGCTAGTCTTACTGCGTAGACGTTTTTTTTTGGGTGGGAAATCATCAAATACCTTCCCCCGCTCTGGGCGGCGCGGGGGGAGTGCCAGACTTTTACTGACTAAAACCCACCCATGTTCCTTCTATGTTCTACGTTCCGGGACCGCGGTATCTCTTTCGAACAACCCGCAACCCCGGCAGGCTACTGCGTAGACTTGAGGGTTGATTGTTTAAAAGGTCCAAGGGACCGAAGATTTGAATATTTGGTTTTAATTTCAACTCGATACCTCCACGCTTTCCCGAGATAAAGGGTCTTGACAGACAGACGGACATCAAAGTGATCTTATAACGTTAGAGGTACGGAACCCCACTAACCGAACATTTTATGGAAAATTACTATCGTAGTAATAAAATGACTGGAACATTCCATTCATAAATCGAGTTTCTGTTACAAAATAAGCAATTGCAATGTTGATAAATATTATAGCATTTTGTTAAACAGCCTCTTACAGTAAGTAGGACACAATTTAGAAGATACATGCACTCTATAGACAGTCTTTGTCTAATAACTATAAACAATAAACAAACGCTATTTTCGTAGTTTTTGTGGACCGTGAGCAATGGGTAGCTCACCGTCCGTCCGTCTAGTGAAGAGAGGCCGTGTCGACGGCGCGTTAGTATTCCACGCGCGCCTCAAAGAGATGTCAGCAAAGTTGAAAAGCCTGCCAGGGCCACTGCCTGCCTTGGCTGCGGGTATTTCGAAAGAGATACCGCGGCACGGAACATAAGGAGCAAAAGAAGGAGAACATGGGTGGGTTTGAGTCAGTAAAAGTCCCCAAAAGCAGGGGAAGTTTTTTGATTATCCTCAAAAAAAAGATTTTCACGAATTCTTGCTGAACTGAAATTGCGACTAGATTGTGAACTTAAAATATTGGCCTTCACTTCTTCAGATACAAACATTATAAAAAAAAACCCGACTGCGTGCTTTCTTCAGTTCATCATCTGCCTAGCCTTTTCCCAACTATGTTGGGGTTGGCTTCCAGTCTAACCGGATGCAGCTGTATATCAGTATTTTACATGGAGCGACTGCCTATCTGACCTCCACAACCCAGTTAGTACTGGGTAATACGATACCCCTTGGTAAGACTGGTTGTCAGACTTTCGGGACACTGACTACCTGTAACGACTGTCAAAGATCTACAAATGACAGCTGGAACCAACGGCTTAACGTGCTTTCCGAGGCACGGAGGAAACTCGGTATGTAACGGGTGGTCACCCATCCACAGACCAACCTAGGCAAGCGCGGCTTAACCTAAAGATCGACCCGAGCGGCTGCTATTATTTAGCCACGAGCTCCTCCGCGTGCTTTCTTTAATTAAAAGTAAAAATACTTTATTGCTTTGAGAGCTGCTTGTTAGTTGTCACAATTAAAAATGACAGACAGACGCGGGCGCACGACATCTAAATACAAGATGATAGGTACTAATTTATCTCGGCTGACATTACTGTGATGTGTAAAAAGCTGAAATATCGTGAAGCATTTGAGCTAAATACTAAAGAGATTTAGGAAAGTAGACAAAGTTTTTTCTAATTCTCTGGGATCTAAGAATCCGCCACGGGTAGATTATTATTATAATTTACTAGCTTTTGCCCGCGGCTTCGTTCGCGTTTAATTCGGGGTAACACAGTTCCCCTTTCCTGATTTGCAGGTTCCTGCGACCTACAAATCAGGAAAAGGGAACTGTGTTACCCCGAATTTTACACGAGCGAAGCCGCGGGCAAAACCTAGTATTAAAATAACTTAAAGAAACACACTTATGAATAAAATAAAAAATAGCGCCCTCAACGCTGTCTGTTGTCTGAAATAATTTATTTGATTTTGAATTATCACAATATCAAAAGCTGACTGGTGTTATTGTTATAGTTCCTAATGATCATTATGTGTGCATTTTTGTATGTTTGTTCACAATATGAAGACATTTCATATTTGTCACAAGACTATATAACTACAACTATGTGTAAAATTGACAACTGGTCGGTTCTTATCGAATGACAACAGAATTATATTACAGCGATTTAGTTTATTACAAAAGATTTAAGCCCATAGACGATCACTAGCAAATCTTAGAATATAGACTCCAATGATGTATGGAATTAGGCGATAGCGATGACTTCTTCTTTGTCGTTATTCCTGCATATATGCAATAGTCAAGACCGAAAACACACGGTTTCTCCAAGTTATGCAGTCTTCATAATAACATACAGAACATATGTTATGCTGCCTCAATCAGTCTTCTTTAAAGTATAAAGTAAGGAATGAGTATATTAGAAGAAGTTTGAAAGTTGCACCTGTTACAGAAAAAAATAAGGGAGTCGTTTGTCTTGGTGTGGACATGTAATGAGGACGAAGCACATGCGACTAATAGAGTGATGGATCTTAATGTTTATGGACGGAGAGCGAGAGGCAGGCCAAAGAAAAGATGGATGGATTGTGTTAGGAATGATATAAATAATAAATATCTTGGGACAACTCACACACGGCTATCTGATCCCAAGCTAAGCAGAGCTTGTGTTATGGTAACCAGACAACTGATATACATACTTATATAATTTATAAATACATACATATTATAGATAAATCACACCCAGACACAGAACAAACAATCATGCTCATCACACAAAGTTTGTCCTGGGTGGGAATCGAACCCACGACCTCCGGCTTAGCAGTCAGGGCCACTAACCACTAGACCAACAGGCCCGTCAATATGAAGGAAAAAGGAGTAAATGATGCCGTGACGTCTGACAGGGAAGAATGGAAGAAGAAACGTGTTGCGCCAACCCCAAATAGAATAAGACAAGGGCAGGAAAATGATGATGAATCAGTCTTCTTTAACTTACGCCATCACCCATCACATAAAGAAGCGTGCTCTAGATTGCTACAGACAGCCTTGATTGAGCTAAAACCATTCGAAGTACCTACAAGTCCATGAAAAAGGCCTATTATATCCTCATTAAATGAACTACTCGAACGCACGAATGCACACACCTTGAAACGAAATCTAGAAATAACAACTACAAAGTTCAGTTACCAACAAGATCTACACAGTAAGAGTACAAATCCTAGTTTTAATAGTAGTTGCACTTACAAGTTAACTGCCTGTATACTAATCTATTTGTTTGATAGTACTAGATAAAGATTGGCAGTGTGCCCAAAAAATGGCGCTTGGCTAATCGCGCCACTTGTATGCCATGCCGTCATCAGGGAACTGTAGGTGTGAGACTGCCCATCTCATCAGAAAACAGGCGTAAAGTTAAAAATAATACTAGGGGTACATTTTAATAATGTTCATGTTTCATGGAGTTTCTTGCCGGTTCTTCTCTATAGGAAACGACCAACCCGAACCGTGCACCTTTTCTCGACGTTTTATAAGTGCCCATGTAGGTCTATGTGAAATCCTAAAGCTAAACCTTTAATAGAAAAAATATTTATTTGACTCGAAATTAAAATATTAGCCAAACAGCAACATATCAGAGAGGTAGACTGTTCTGTGCCCCGGGGGATGGGAGCGCCTCAAATAGATACATTTTAGATTGACCTCTCGATTCGAATAAAATTATCTCCAAACACGCAATATTTTCAAGTCTACCGGAATAATTAACAAATTAAGTCAAACTTGTCGCCATTTTCGTCTAAAATTATTAGCATTTATTTACATAACCTTGGTCTGAAGTTCATGGTAATGTAATGATTATGTCAGATGGTTCACGGTCCATTGCGGTTTATAGATCTAAAATAACGTTTAAGGTCAACGTACAGTTATAACCGTGAACGAGAGCGGACAACACATGCACGTATACAAATACGATACCAATACCGGTTTTATATCTTCCCGTATGTTTCATTGAAGAATTCAACAGGAAAAAAAAACGGCTAAGAACGAGTAAGACTCGCGATTCGCGTTCCGTACAAACTTGCGACTTATACGGCTATATTTTTTGACTGCGTAGACTTAGAGGGTTGATGGTTGGTGATTTTCACAGCACAAAGTGACCACAGAGTTCAGTATATGGTTTGAATTGCAACTCGATACCTTCACGTGTTCCCGAGATAAAGGGTCTGGGCGGAGCGGGGGGGGGGGGGGCGAGTCAGACTTTTACTGACTAAAACCCACCCATGTTCCTTCTATTGCCCTATTCGTTTCGGGGCCGCGGAATCTCTTTCGAACAATCCGCAACCCCGACAGGCGGAGGCCCTGGCAAGCCCCTCTGCTTTGCTGACTCTCTTTGAGGCGCGCGCGTGAAACACGAACGCGCCGTCGACACGGCCTGTCGTCAATAGACGGACGGACGGTGAGCTACCCATTGCTCACCGTCCACAGGCCCGCATCTACGCCCCGGGCGCCCGGCGCCCGGGGCTGTCGGTCTTGACAGACAAACTGACAACAACGCGGTCCAAAAAGAGTCCCGTTTTGTCCTTTACGAAACTCTATAAAGGGTAAAAACAACTCGATCAAGCTGCCATTCCCATGCCTCAACACTATTCGTTCCGAATTCTTTCTATGAGACTCCATACTGCAACATACATTTATAAGCATCAGAACACTTTCCCCATCACCTCGGGTGAGCCAGTAAAAAAACGAGGTGGGGTGATACCGATCCGGGACAGTAGTAACAAGTGTGTTATAGGCTTTATCAAACGCATAACTAAATCGTATGGCTTATAAATATACTTCGAAATGTTGCCAATTTATGTCGTTCTATTTTATAAACTTAGAGCAAGATACTTTTAAAATTGCATCATCATTTGTCAGCCTCCCCTCACTGTGTTAGGGTCGGCTTCCAGTCTAACCGGATGCGTTTAAATTGCCCTGAAATTGTCAACATAGTTATAGTAAACTATTTAAACCATATCACATTAACTCTTGCCCCTCCATAAGGGGTAAATAAATGGGTTGCAAGTTGTTCGAAAGAGATACCGAGGCCCCGGATCATAAAGGGTAAAATAAAGAAGGTGGGTTTTAGTCAGTACAAGAAAGACACTCGCCCCCCGCTCCGCCCGAAGCGGAGGAAGTTATATGATGAGTTCCGATAAAAAATACTTACTAATATTATAAATGCGAAAGTGATTTGTTTGTTTGTTACGTCTTCAAGCCTAAATGGCCAGACCGATTTTCATGGATTTTGCTACAGTCACACACACAGTCGGGACCCTGGAGACGGAGGGCTTAAAAAAAACTGAGAAAAGGGGGATAAAGAGGGAAGAAAAGGGGAGAGATCAATACATTTTTTTCGAACATCACGCGGGTTATAGTTAACGTTAGACCAAAGCCAAAGCCACGCGCGCACGAAGTCGCGGGCGAAAGCTAGTGGGTAAATAAATGGAGGGGTTGTACTTCAAGCTACTAGCCACACATACTCCTTTTCCTCCTCCTGTTAGTATTGAAAATTTAAAAAAGAAAGATTATGATCAAAGTATTTATGGATAATACAAGATTGTGAACAAAACGACGCAAGTATCAATAAACATACTTTTGACGTCAAAGATGTAGAACAGACACAATTTCATTTCTCTAATAGCTTTCAAATATTTTATTCATACACACAATTTCATAATAATCTAGGGGTTGGGGAATGTACAAAATGTCAAGGGCACCATAATTTAATTTCATTACAAAGTCTCTTTGATTCATATTTAATTTCGTACGTCACACGAAGAAACGTATACAAGCTTTTTCATGAATTTATAATGTCTGTCGTCTGTCTTTTTGACATTTTGTTAAGTTAATAAAGAAAAGTTTTCAAATCAAATCAAAATAATTTATTTCAAGACAAGAAGGCCAGTTACAGACACTTGAACTGTCGATATTTTGTATACTAGCTGCGGCCCGCGGCTTCGCCCGCGTAATGATAAAAAACGTATCCTATGATTTATTCCAGACTATAATCTACCTCTGTGCCAAATTTCATCAAGATCCGTTACCTAAGTAGTTTTTTTTGTGAAAGAGGATCAAACATACATCCATACTCGCAAACTTTCGCATTTAAAATATTAGTAGGATAACAATTAAAGTTAGTGTGCATTTAAAAAGAAATAAGCCGTGGCAACTGAGAGATGACCAGTCACAACTGACAGCGCCCATTCACGAACATGACGCATGAATCACCACCATTCAACTCAACCATTTTGAAGGGAGCTAAATGATCTGACACGCGCCACCATCAGCTAGACATTTGAGTGAGCATGACATGCTCTCAACAAAAATAATAATATAAAGAGGAAAGATTTGTTTGTTTGTTTGTATCGAATAGGCTCCTAAACTACGGGACCGATTTTAACCATTTTTGACTAATAGGAAGCTACATTACCAGGAAGTAACATAGGCTATACAACATCACGCTACTACCCACGGGAGCGGGGCAGCAGAGGGGTGCTTATTATTATCTTTATAATAATTAACTAGCCGACTTGCGCGGCCTCCGCCTGCCGGGGTTGCGGGTTGTTCGAAAGAGATACCGCGCCTCGAAACATAAATGGCAATAGAAGGAACATGGGTTGGTTTTAGTCAGTACAAGTCTGGCACAAGCCCACGCTCCCCCAGACCGGGGGAAGTTATTTGATGATCCGCAAAAAAAGGCAATTTTTATTTTATTTATTTACCATGTTGATTCGTAATGTTCGTGTGTAACTGCGCCGAAATATTGCAAACTCAAAAGTAAACATGGTAATATCCCGTTTTAATTGTAATATTTATATAGCCATCTCTTGTAGGTACTGAGTTTCAATCGTGGGAAATCAATTTTCTCCGCCATGTCACAGATGCGACCGCCCGTCACACGATTTACACGGTTATATGCATTTTGTTAGTTATGCTTTAGTATGTAAACATATGTAAATAACGATAGTAATGGACTGCCCGCTGGTGAGCTTGAGGCCCTGGATTCAATTCCCCGATCGGATGTTATTGGGTTTTACCATAAAAGATTGTATTGCCTGTAGCTTGGAACTGTATCAGGATAATGGCAATAGGCTGGCTCCATATAACATTGAATTTAAGCACAACTGGCAAAATGAAGGTTGCGCATTAGTTAAATAACGAATTCGCCACGTCATGTCACCCAGATCACTAGCTGATTACGGCTTTTAATTATTAAAACATAATTATTGATTTTATCTCACATTTATATACAATGATAACAATCTATTTATTATCTAATTTGTAAGTGGTGCTATTAATAGAAATTACATATCATAATGTAAAGGATTGATTAGCGTTTGATAAACAAAGATATTATTGACACAATAATATCTTTGTTGACCAATGGGTGTGTCCCACGTGTCCGTGGTTCGGTTTGTTGACAAAACTGCATCTTCCTTTCTTTCCATTTTTATTAAAAAAAAAAAACTTTGCCCCACACTAGTATGTCCTGTATCGTGGGTGCATTTACAAACATTTAAACTCACATACACAAACAGCCAGACACGTACAAATATTTTCCGTGCGGAGATCGAACCCGCGACACGCAGCGCAGCAGTTGATCGCTAAGCCACTGCACCAACCGTTTCGTCGCCGTGTGTATTTATATTTCTTGCCAAAAGCTGATTGCCTCTTTAGTCTTGTTTATAAGAAATATGTAAAAATATAAAAAAATAATAAACGGATGTATATTATGATTTGGCATTAACCACCAATAACAATAAATCATGGAGATAATTTATCAACCATTGTATTCCAGGCTTATAATTTATTTAATGTCAGACCTACACAAAACGACAACATAACATCTTTTTACTAACGTTTTTTTATGGCATGTTTTATGGAGTGGCAAAGAAATAATGCTGTTTGACTTAGCGTAACGACTCTAACCTCGTGGCCTCGAGATACAAGCCTTGCGACAGGGAACAACACAGAAAAAAAAAAGAAAAATGTCTTAAATAGGAAGGAACATTTTCATCGCGACGAAAAACAAATGAACGCCCGCACCTTGCGCTTGAGAATGGTAGTTGCATAGAGATCCATTAGGAATCTTCTGAGAATGCATGACGTGTCATACATCTTCACGCCTAAATGGCTAAACCGATTTTGATGAATTTTGGTACAGAGATAGGTAGTTGGGACCCTGGCACGGACATAGGCTTATATATATTTTTTTAAAGTTTGAGATATGAGGGAGAAATAGGGAAGAACAGGGACCTAGCATACGGCGCAAGGGCAAAAACTACAGGTACCTGTGAAACAGAAAAGGGGAACTGTGTTACCCCGAACTTAACGCGAGGGAAGCCGCGGGCAAAAGCTAGTCTTCTATAACTCAGTCTTTGCTCTGTCTGTTAGACCTGATGGCTGGACCAGTTGTGGCTCTTTGGTGTCTAATTCACTATTATCTACTTACCCGGGGTTGCGGGTTGTTTGAAAGAGATACCGCGGCCCCGGAATATAATGGGCAAAAGAAGGAACATGGGTGGGTTTTAGTCTGCTCCGCCCAAAGCGTTGGAAGTTATTTGATGATTTCACAGCCGCAAAAAAAAGAAGGTAACTACTTATTAAATGTTCTAGATGCTGAATTCATCCCCAGAGCGTTGGAAATATGTTCTGTATAATTTAACTTAATATAATACACAAGTTCATTGCGCTTTTCTTCTAAAATGTATGTCAATAAGGGATAATTTTCCTTGGCAACTAGCCAGAATAGATATTGCTTTCAGACTACCACAAACATCCATTTCTAGGGAACTGTTATACATTATAATATGTCGGGTTTAATGTATGGGAAGGTGGCAGCGAGCTAAGTGATATCGATCGTGGTTCGCGGTATCGTCCGATTGTGTTGACTTTGGTATTGATTTTAACATCAGTTACGCGTGTAGCTGTCTACCATTGCTAAACATATTTTTAATAATAAGTATTTGGCCTCTATTTTATAAAACAAATATTTTGACCATAGACAATTTCGCAAAGGACTTCTGAAATTCAGGATCTCGCGCCCAAAAGCTTTTTGGGTTCCGAAATTCAAAAGAAAATCTGGACCCTTATTGAATCACTTGGTTCTTCGTCTGTCTGTCTCTCAAGACCGTTTATCTCGGGAAGGCGTGAAGGTACCGAGTTATAATTAAAACCATATACCTCCACAAGTCAGTGGTCCCTTGAATTGTGGAAAATCATATCTCTAAGTCTACGCAGTCAAAAGATATGGCCGTTTATGTCGCAAGTTTGTACAGAACCTGAAGAGGCCGAATAGCACTTGCCGGGTTTTGTTCCAGTATCCGCCCCAACTAATAGTTACAAAGTTGCTTGAAAATTTCTTTAAGCTACTACTGATCGTAGTTTTGATTTTGGATGTACCTAGTCTGCGTCAACATCTGCTTAGCAATTTCTTAAGTATGTTGATGACAGCTTCCACTCTAACCTTCGAATTCCAGTTACAACACAGTTAAAGATCTACAAACCACACCCGGTACCAAATGCTTAAACATGTTTTCTGCCGTGAAAGCGTGGTCAAACATTAAGGTGTCTTTTTAGCAAGAACTTTTGTCCTGTATTTTTAATTTTACCACATATGTTGACCAGCTGATCTTATCAATTCCCAATTCCTGTAAAAACTCCATCTTTTCTTTTCGAAATTCAAGCATTTGTCGAAGTTTTCAGTCAGTGTGGTCTGAGAGACCCACACGTGAAGTCTTGCGTTTATTGTGTAACAGTTACACCTTGTATAACGGGTGGTCACCCATCCTCGCACCGACCTCTTGGTGCACGCTCTAGCCACTAGTGTCACAAAATACATACTGGTAGTAGTTAATCAATCCATATTAATCCGCTTCGCAGATGAACCTGTTATATCTGCGCAGCGACCTTCGATAGTGCGATACTGAACTTCCAAGCGATAAGAGGTCGATGTATTGCCAGAACGGGTTTTATTAGGTCTGTGTAATAAACTTATGCAATAAGTATTTACTCTTCAGAAAAAGTTACTAATTACCGTAGACAATTAGAGTTGTTCAAGAAGTTTTTACAATGTGGTGCAGATCATGACTAAATACAGCCGGTCGGGTTTGCCCATCAGCTGGCTTGGCATAGGCATATGATGCGGCGGAATAAGGAAAAAGTCGTGAGAAAAGTTTGAATGTTAATAGATGTTTATTATGACTAAAGGAACATCAAAGAAACGATGGATGGAATGTGTGAAGGATGATATGGCAAGCAAGGAGGGAGGTGAAATGACGAGTAATAAAGGATAATAGAAGAAGAAGTCATAATGCGCTGACCACAAATAATTTGGGATAAAGGCAGGAGGTTGGTCCGTGGGACCACATATACAGAATTTCCTCCGTGCCTCGGAAAGCACTTTAAGCCGGTTGTCCCGGCTGTAATTTGTAGATCCTTAATAGTCGTTACGGGTAGTGACCCGAAAGTCTGACAACCAGTCTTACCAACGAATATCGTATTACCCAGTACTAACTGGGTTGTGGAGCATAAAACGATAACCAAAAGAACGACCCGTAAAAATCGAGCCTGAAACCTAATTAAGTAATAATTAAGACAATAAAGTAAAAGTATAGCCATTAACATTTAGACACAAATCATTAGCTGATTCACCAATCCACACGAATAATCCCTGAGTCACGGCATTAATATTCAAATTACCAATACAATAGTGAAGCTGTCATTAAAAGTCAATCACCTGGTATTGCGCCATTGAAAAGCCCGCCATTACTGAAATTACTCTAATTTGTCTGTAGAATAGAATAGTTTGTTGGTCACGGCAAACTGTCGTTAAGTTAAATCAATAGAACTGATTAGTTAGCAGTAGTTAGCACGATTACAAAATTATGTACTAGTAAGAGTTTTTAACTAATCTGCGTGTACTTGCGTCGTCTTTTGTGGCTATTGATGACACTACGCGTTCTTGTCGCACGACGCGTTCATAACATACAGATTTATTCCGTGTCCTCAGTCAGTGTCCTCCCCCCCCCCCCCACCCTGCTCAACCCGACCCGCGTAGCTGAGCCAGTAAACCAATATCATCCCCCAAATAATAGAACTCAGCCTGTTCCTTTGCTGTCCTTCCCCAGCGACGACCAAAGCCGAGGCACGAACCCAGGGTGCAGTCGCTTAGTATATAAGTTTTTTGCCCCTGGCTGGAGGCCTCAAAGGATAGTCCGGTTGAGCAGCTAATAACCTCATAGGTTGAATAACGAGATGCCATTTCAACAAAAAAACAAAACAGTGTCCTAACAGAAGTTCACAAACCATCGCGCGAGCACAGGCATTGATCATTTTCATCGCTTCAATGCATCACGCAATGACGACGCCTTGAAATTAGAAAACCTGTAAAGATAAATATAATATTAGTAAAGCAATCGTTTCTGACGTTAATATGATTTACAATGTAAAAGTAAAGAGAATAGACAATAAATACACGTGGTCGTTCCAAGCATGTGGACAGTTGGTGATCGATGGTCATTAGTCAATTAATACTCATCAGAGATGTCGCCAAGACGCCAACACAACGTTCCCAGATCGAAAATAGACCCGCGCCACACACGAATACGTAGACTTAATAGTTTTCTCAAGGAGGTTGGCAGGAATTAAGCTTACGATTCACACAAACTGTTCAAAATCAAATTATTTCACATAGGTCTACATGGGCATTTATAAAACGTCGAGAAAAAGGTGCACGATTCGGGTTGGTTTTTTCCGAACCGGCAAGAAACTCCATGGAGATTTTTGCCGGTTCTTTCAAAAATCATGGTTACTCTTTAAAAAAAAATCAGGGTGTTGTTTGGGGTGTTCTTGTTCCGGGTCTGTCTGTGTGTTTATGTCAGTTTAAATATTTGTAAACACGAGGAATTCCTTACGTGAAGATTTTTTTTTTAAAAGAAAGAAATTGACAGGACTTACTCTTGCTTCATCCTCGATCATTCAAGAGAGGGTCCTACATTTAGATCCATAGGAGCTCTACTTCTAGATTATTCACAGTTCTTAAAAACCTTCGGTAGGGCTACTTACTCTCTAAGAATACATCGAGCGCAGCGCCCAGCTCGACTATTAGAGAACAGTCCCACTGCATTGAGAATAAAATATTTATTCACATTAATCCATCTGTCCATTTAAAATACAATTAACTATAAAATTTACTTCCGTCCAACTAAAACGGTCAACTTCCTCAATCCGCCACTCTTGCAGAACAGGAGGAAATGTCGCGACTTTTTTATTAAAACAAGGAAGTTCACCGATACAACCTTGAACGATAAAGTTAGGCTATGTTACAGTGATAGACTTGACTGGACCTGTTCAGGATGTTTCACACCGTACTGCATACATACATTTATAAGCACCGTATCGGCGCGACCTCGGATAAGAGCAGCTAAAAGAAATGAGGTGGGGTGATGCGGATCCGGCGCAGTGATTTTGAGGATGCGTTTCCAACCGAGATCAGCTAGGGAGGATGCGTAGCCGTTTTTTTATGAAACTAACCAATAGTAAAGCTTCTTTTTTAACTGACTTCAAGAAAAACCGAAGGTTCTCAATTTGACTGTATTTTTTTCTCGTATGTTTTTACGCAATTTTGCGCGTCGATCGTGGGCCGGTATTGAAAATTCTTTATAATCGAAAGGGAGTATACCCAAGGGATCCTATTATCCGTCTATTGATGACAGGCCGTGTCGACGGCGCGTTTGTGTTTCACGCGCGCCTCAAAGAGATGTCAGCAAAGCAGAGCGGCTTGCCAGGGCCTCCGCCTGCCGGGGTTGCGGGTTGTTCGAAAGAGATACCGCGGCCCCGGAACATAAAGGGCAATAGAAGGAACATGGGTGGGTTTTAGTTAGTAAAAGTCTGACACGCCCCCCCCCCCCAGCTCCGCCCAGAGCGTGGGAAATTTGGTAATTTCCCACCAAAAAAAAGGGGGTCCTATTAATATTAATTTTATTTACATAATATATTTGCTTCTTCTCTAGCTCGATAAGAATTTTTGTGAGATACCATCACACTACAACTAAAAAATCTGAAATAAAAACACCAAAAAACCGGAATATAAATTTACTTTCGGAAGTTGGTGGCAAAAAATCGGTGAATCAAACAAAAGTCACCGACTTTAGGAAGTAAATTATTTTTCCGTCTATTTAGTGTTGTTTTGGAAGTCAGTTTTTTTTTTGGAAAAAAGTTAGAAACTCAGCAAAATTCTGCTATGACGTCAGTTGTATCAAGACCCGCTCGAAAAAATTGCAAAAGTTATTAACAAATTAGTAAACCAAAAAAAAGGGGTTTAGTTTTTTTGGTATATCTCGAAAACCATTTGATATATTTTGATTTTGAAAAAAGATTCAAAAAGAGGAGAAAATTTCCTAAAAAAAACTCCCAACTTGCGAAATTGTAGGACCAATATTAAAAATTTTACAGGGAGCTGAAAACGGGTACTCTTTTTGCGGAAAAAAAAATTAATTCGATAATTTTTTTTTTTTTGCAAAAATGTAATTAGTCGGTTTTATTTTAGTGCAAAGAATTCTAAAAAAATTGTACAAAAAAAATTAATTGTTTATAACAAATTGTTTATTTAATAAACAATGAAAATTTATAAAAAAACGAAATTTTTTTTTTGATTATTAAGGAGGATAATAAATAATGATATTTTAAAAAAAAGCGTACCTTTGTAATATTATTAACAAGTGGTTAAAAAAAATTGTTAATTAACAAAACGGTTTTTTAGCAATAATTTTTTTTTTAAGGATCGTTTTTTATCTTAAAATTCATAATTTTTTACGAGGAATCGAGGAAAAAAAATCAATTATCTTATAAATAATCTATTTGTTTATAACAATTTTATAAACAAAAAGAATTAAAATTTATAAAAAAAATATTTTTAGGTAGCTTTTATTGATAGAAAAACGAATGATCATCGACATTGGAAAAAAAATAATTCTTGTAACATTTATTTAAATATTTAATTTGCCGCCTAGGTAATTTGTTAATAACAAATCGAAAATTAACAATTTTTTAATTTACTCAACGGAAATCCTTTCTTTAATATTTGAAGAATAGCTCCACGAGAGGAAAAAAAATTGAGATTTCTGGTTTAACAATTATGCAACTTGCAATGTTTATAGCCCAGTCGGAAGAAATTGTTAATTAATTTATGGATAACATTTTATAAAATCGCGATAAAAATATTTTTTCTACGGCATTTCATTCCTTAATTTGTCCTGTACATGTCTGAATTTTTTCAAATTTTAATATCAACATTTAATATGTTTAAATAATATTTTTCATTAAAGCGCTCGAAGGGGGCGTGGCTTGCGGAAACCCGAGTACCCGTTTTCAGGCGTATTTTCAGCTCCCTGTAAAATTTTTAATATTGGTCCTACAATTTCGCGAGTTGGGAGTTTTTTTAGGAAAGGAGACGACTAAAAGTGGGCCTTTATTCCGAAGAAATTTGAACAGCAATATGATATACCTTATTAGAAAGCTTATTTATTATGCTACTCGATTATATATAAATATGATTTTTTCAGCCCCCCGTTTTTGTAAAAAACTGAAAAATGTATTAGCAACAACAAAACGCACATTTTGTTTTATTTTGGTTTTTGAGACATATAGTTATTTAAAATGGTTCTTAAATTGAGTTTTCTACTTAAGGTGAAAGCTCCAACCTACCCGCGAAATTCAAATTTTCTTACGTTTTTTGCAATTTTCAGGCCAGTGCTAGGTTGTATGTTGATTAAAATATTATTCGCGGCTGTAAGACGTATGTAATTATAGAATTATAATCATCAAAATCACCAATACAACCCTCCAAGTTAAAGACTTTTTCTGTTTTTTTTTTGTTCCTACGCCTTTATGAACTTGGAGGGTTGTATTGGTGATTGAAATTTGAATTTAACGAAAATTTGAATTTCGCGGGTAGGTTGGAGCTTTCACCTTAACACTTCTTGATCTTATGATGATTTAAGCCACAGTAACATGCAATTGAGACAAAAATATTTATTATCATAATATTGCAATATCAAAACGTGGCAGAAAAGACAAATTCGTAAATGTCAGATTGACAATTTGTCAAATAATCGACTTGACGTCAGTTGTCGTTTGACATTAAAATAAATTGTTGATGGGAAATGCAAATTACAATCAATATTAAATAATTCCAGATTGAAATGAGCTTTATGATTACCACAAGGCGCAAAGTACTTCATTGCGCCTCGCTGATGGCAAAATAGTCGACACCGGCTCAGTTGTTAAAAGGATGTTTATCTAGCACACATCCATACTTATTATTCCCTTGGTAAAATCCAGTAGGATTCATTAAGGATGAAATAAAAAAGGTGCAAACTATCTTGAGACTGCTAGGTATCAGAAACCCAAGCTGCTTGTAGCCCTGCTATTGGGCTTTATCCCTCTGAATGAAGTGTTTTAACTCGGTTAAGTTGGTATAAGCCAGAGGACATTTTGTTTTACAGAGTTCAGATGGCAGTAGCCCAGTAGGTCCATGTAAAATACTAATATTCATGATGAACATGTGAAGTCTAAAGGAAAGAAAGTGTTCTATTTTTATATGTGCATACTTAAACTATAGTAGTCATCATTGCATAGGGATAGAAGTAGGTAATAAAAACAGGTTATTAATTATTTGTGCTTTATTCATCTTCTTCATTTTCTATATCGCCTCGTACTAAAATATTATCTAAAAAACTGGCAGGTGGGTGAATTACGTTTTCCTGATGCAGCGCCCATACCAAGTACCAAACAATAGTCATAACATGGGCACGGCTCCCAATAGTATGTTTCCCTATAATACAACTGCAATAATATTGTGCAATAGGTTGACACCAATCTGTACTCCGACTATTTAAATTCAACAATATATATTTTATTGCTTTGGTGGCGTGACCTTAATCTTCCTCTTAATAAAAATGAATTATTTAAATGCTCTAGGCACAGCAAACAAACAGCTGGTCTATGCCACAACAAATCTAACATATCTTCTATTTGCAGTTCTGTTGAAACTGTGGACTAACCCAGTTATATAACATTAAATGTTCATGACTTACTCTAGCATTCTCAGAAATATATTTTTAAATTGAGACAAGATTGATCTTTTTAAATAGTGAGGAACTCTAATGCGTTCAGGGTTCACACAGTCTGGTACAAAACAGTGGGATGCTGTGTCTGATGTGCGAGCATATGAAACTAAATTAATGGTATCGATTGGTGGTTGAATGTTGAGTCCAAGATTCTGTTTCTGAGCTTGGCACAGTTATTGAACATGATGCAGGAACTGAGTCAACATTCGGTTGTTCTGGAACTGACACCTCATTTACTTGGACTGGGACCACTGGCACTTCAAATTCCGTGGGTACAGGAGGTTCCGTTTGTAACCGGGGTATATTATGATAAGCCCTCATACAGCAAGCATTACATGCCCAAGCTTCATCTGGGACCTGTTAGTAATTGAAATGAATATATTAATAAAACAAAAGTCTATTATTGTGTAAGCAAAGTAATAAACAACTAATGATCTTATTACCTGTCGGGAAAATATTTATTTTCTCACATGAGATCCCTCTAATAATGTGCGATGTCATCTTCCTGTGCGTTGACCCAATGTAATGCCACAAGATATGTATACAAGTATGTGTGAAACCAGTCTGATGTCGAGATTTTTGGCTTTTTGTGCAGATAGGTGAACACATGCTTGGCAGAACCAGTCGTTATCACTAATCTGTAAATCAAAATAATAATTTTATTATGCTATTTATTTAATAACTCAGTGATTGAAATAAAATCTATTTAGTGAAACACTAATGTAAGAACAACTATATATGTCTAAAATAATATTTAACACTACAATACGTCTGAAGAAACTTATTTTACGTCATTCCACTATGGAATGGACCCCGGAACAAAGCAAGACAGTTTTTGATAGGGTTGGCCTTCAAGTCATGAGTTTTTTAGTATTGTGGATTCGAACTTTCACAAAATAATGCTAATGGTTACTAATGTAGGC
Organism: Ochropleura plecta; assembly: GCA_905475445.1. Classification (NCBI taxonomy): domain Eukaryota; kingdom Metazoa; phylum Arthropoda; class Insecta; order Lepidoptera; family Noctuidae; genus Ochropleura; species Ochropleura plecta. The sequence continues at coordinate 19,312,037 of FR997738.1, read as the reverse complement.
ATTCAAAGCCTTGTTTGTGAATAAAACAATTAATACTTCTAGTCGATTAAAGAAAGATATAACTAACCTCACGCCCGCAACATTCTTCAATAATCAAAGCTAGCTCTGGGCTCAGTTCTGCAGCATAGTATTTATAATGACCTGACGTCCTCAGGTTGCAAGATAACACAGCAATTAACACATACAGCCATGGTTTTCGAACAAACGATAGTCCAAATCGCAAAGAATATCAGTTCAGTTAACACAAGCGGTAGGTTGATCACTAAAGAGGGTTCGGAGTCCGTAGAGCAGATGCAAAGGTCAAATGGAAGTAAAAACACACCAGCACGATAACACTCATGATCACAACGCGGTAAATACGATGTCGGAAAGTCGTCAGATTATTTTGTTTACGTTTTGTTGTCGCCACCACAGATATATATAATTACCACAGATATACAAAATATACCGTCATGGCAATTGCTACAGGGTTGCTAGCCCTTTAAAATAATGTTTGCAGGGTTACAAGCTTATATTTTTTCAACTTCGTTTTATAAATAAACGGCGGCCTGTAAAATCTTATTTAATGCCTCAAAAAATCAAAATAATTACGCTCTTTCAACCTGTATAGGTCAGCTTGCTGTTCAAATTTAAAATTATTTTAGGTCCAAGCCCCATACATTTGTTGAACGTCTCCTTTGAATCTTTTTTCAAAATCAAAATATATCAAATTGTTTTCGAGATACACCAAAAAAACTAAACCCCTTTTTTTTGGTTTACTAATTTGTTAATAACTTTTGCAATTTTTTCGAGCGGGTCTTGAATTTTTTCAAAAACTTTCTAGATTTGATCCCGAATCGAATGAGCCCTCAACCATATTTTTCCGAGACTTTTAAAAAGTTTTGACTAAAAAAGCACTTGTTGACTAGACTAATAAGAGGGCACATAAAATTAAAGAGTATAGTTAAAATTATTTCCTCATAAAAAATGCAATATTACAGGTCATTAAAATATATGTTACAGAACGTGCTTTATTACTCTTGTTCAAGTATCTAAGTTGGTACCTTGCTAAAGTTTAACATTGTTCCAAGCAATACTTAATACTATTGTTTCCTATTCAATTTGTTTCTGGTAAATAATTTTGATATATGTAAATGTAAAAAAATGATTCTGGGTATAGTTCTGTTCAAACTTAAACAATATCTAATGTAAAGCTACGCAGAATACAATTGTGGGTATTAGCTGGGCGCTGAGGACACAACGCCTTGACTGTATTTTTTTTTAAAACGTTTCCCCACACTAGGAATTTCTCCTGTATCCTGGGTGCGTTCACAAACATTTAAACTCACATTTTGAGTTTCTTGCCCATTCTTCGCCATAGAGATCTACAGTACTTTCACATGTCTTGTGACTGGGACTGTAGCAGCATCATTTTTTTTGTTTTCATGACATTCAAAAGTGCCTGTAATGGTCTAATTGAGTCAGCAAAGCAGAGGGGCTTGCCAGAGCCTCCGCCTGCCGGGGTTGCGGGTTGTTCGAAAGAGATACCGCGGCCCCGGAACGTAAAGGGCAATAGAAGGAACATGGGTGGGTTTTAGTCAGTACAAGTCTGACATGCCCCCCCGCTCCACCCAGAGCGGGGGAAGTCATTGGATGATTTCCCACCCGAAAAAAATAAAAAATAAAAATGGTCTAATTGAAATAAATGATTTTGATTTGATTTGATTTGCAACGCAGCAGTCGATCGCTCAACCACTGCACCAACCTTGCCGTCAAAATGCTGCTGCGCAGGCACTCGCAGCTAATTTCCGACCCGTCATAAAGTTTGAACAGAACTATGACCCACTAATTCCGGTTCTGCATACCTACTGAATTTTCCTACAGTCTTCTTCAGTTAAACTAAACATTTGCTTTCTCTTCTTTCCAGATGGACAATTTGCTAAGACCTTGTGCAGACATGGGCATCCAAGCGGACTCCCTCATCGAGTGGAAGTATGACGTCGAGAAACAGGTAACTAATAGTCTCTGTATACATTTATTATTTGGTGTTGGTAAATCTGCATGTATCTATCTCAATCCCCTTCTGGGGATGCCGGATGTTGGACTTCTAGCGATTGAAACCCCACTGTTACTACATTTTTTACTACAACATGAGTCGGGAGCTGGGGAGATCGTCCTGGGCAAACTTTATGGCGGGTCTGAAGTTAGCTGCAAGTCACGATTTGCTTATGTTCTAATGCCAATATTTGACGGGTATTGTATTGGATTATTAAAGAAGTTTTATTTACATAGAATGAAAGTATTACAATAAGATCAAAGATCATCTACACGATGTTTTTCATAGGCAGTGAGTGGTCTTCATTTATAGAACTGTTTTTCAACTGTTTTATTTTTATTTTAATCAATAATACCATCTCGCCCAGTAATCCTGCTTGCAACCATTAGACCATTTTTTAAAGTTCTGTAGCCGTGAAAAAACGGAACCCTAATCGGATCGGTTTGTTGTAGGTATGTCTTGTCAAGACTTTTTATCTCGAGAATGCGTGGAGATATAAAGTTGAAAATCAACCCTCTAAGTCTACGCAGTCAAAAGATATGACTGTTTCTGTCGCAAGTTTGTACGGAACCTTCAATTCTCTAGTCTGACTCGCTCTTTGCCGGTTTGTTCCTGCGATGTATGTGGGTATACTTAATTTATGGTTCTCGCTTGTTATTATCTAGATGTGTGTAACTGTCAATATGCGACCATGGTATGTACCGAAGTTTCAGTCCGAATACAACTGTAACGGTGACAGTTTTATTACGATTTCTACAGTATGTTAGTTTAAACGAGGGACATATTCAAACCCACAATAGTGCATACTTACATGATACTAATAAAAATATGAACAAAAAAAAACACTAATAAATAAAAGACAGAACCATACCAAAAATTTCGCATAAGTCTCGCAACGTGTATATACCCTTGCACTAGCGATTTAATACTATCGCAGAACATGTGTGCATATCAATGACCTTTAGGTATAATCCATTTTCCCTTCATACTTTAAACCTGGCTTAGGATGCCTTTTCGGTAGAATCGGCGCGTAGGTATTTTGCCGCGTGATTTACTTCACTGTTTACAAGTTTACTTCTCTCGCGCTCAGTGTTCATGAATAATGTATTTTATTGGACAATTACGTCAGAAATTAAGGTTATAGGTTTTTTACATATTTGGGACGAGAATCGAATACTGAATACCCTCCCTCAGTAAGTCCCTCGTTTAACCTAACACTCTGTATATCCTGCCTTTCCGACGATTGCCTAAATATCACAGCTACCCTACCATGCATGACGTCTTAAAGCAGAACTTATTCCACTGAGGGAAAGAGACAGAGCTATACGGGGTGTCTAGCACCATCTCTTTCCCTCAGTGGAATAAGTTCTGCTTTAAGACGTCATGGTAGGGTAGCAGTTCCCTTTGATATATTGTTCCAACTGTATACTCAAATAGCCGTCCCCCCACAGCTGGAGCACATAGTGCTGGGGCGCGGTCCGCCGGGCGGCGCGTGGCACACGTTCCCGCCGGGCGTGCGCACGCTGTCGCCGGGCGCCTGGCTGGCGCTGCCGCCGCACGCGCCCGCCGGCGCCGCCAGACTGTCCGCCCGCGCCGTCGCCAACTACTGCAGGAGATATGTGCAAGCTTGTAAGCTGCAGGTAAGCTTTTAAACTAAAAAAAAATGTGTGCGTGTACTAGCGTACACTCGTAAGAAGTGAAACTTCTTTAAGACGTTATTTAAAAAAAAAAATGTGAGCCGTCACGGGACGCCTGGCAAATGTGAAACATCGACATTATTTTGTAAAAGTAATATGCAGAAAAGAACAGATTGTGATAGGAACTAAATATGTCATTAAAAACATCATTATTCTGTTTCATTTTGGACTTATCAAAAGAACATCGTTTTCGTGTTCATCATCGTTTAGAAATTCGAGGATCGAAGGCACTTTGAATAAAACTCTATTACTGGCCCCGTGTGGTAACCCATCCATTCTCAAACCTTGGCAAGGGTTGCTTAACCTGGCCCCCTGTGGTAACCCATCCATTTTCAAACCTCGGCAAGGGTTGCTTAACCTGGCCCCGTGTGGGAACCCATCCATTTCCAAACCTTGGTGAGGGTTGCTTAACCTGGCTCCGTGTGGTAACCCATCCATTTCCAAACCTCGGCAAGGGTTGCTTAACCTGTCCCCGTGTGGTAACCCATCCATTTCTAAACCTTGGCAAAGGTTGCTTAACCTGGCCCCCTGTGGTTACCCATCCATTTCCAAACCTCGGCAAGGGTTGCTTAACCTGGCCCCGTGTGGTAACCCATCCATTTCCAAACCTCGGCAAGGGTTGCTTAACCTGGCCCCCTGTGGTTACCCATCCATTTCCAAACCTCGGCAAGGGTTGCTTAACCTGTCCCCGTGTGGTAACCCATCCATTTCCAAACCTTGGCAAAGGTTGCTTAAACTGGCCCCCTGTTGTTACCCATCCATTTCCAAACCTCGGCAAGGGTTGCTTAACCTGGCCCCCTGTGGTAACCCATCCATTTCCAAACCTAGGCAAGGGTTGCTTAACCTGGCCCCCTGTGGTTACCCATCCATTTCCAAACCTCGGAAAGGGTTGCTTAACCTGTCCCCGTGTGGTAACCTATCCATTTCCAAACCTTGGCAAAGGTTGTTTAACCTGGCCCCCTGTGGTTACCCATCCATTTCCAAACCTCGGCAAGGGTTGCTTAACCTGGCCCCCTGTGGTTACCCATCCATTTCCAAACCTTGGTGAGGGTTGCTTAACCTGTCCCCGTGTGGTAACCCATCCATTTCCAAACCTTGGCAAAGGTTGCTTAAACTGGCCCCCTGTTGTTACCCATCCATTTCCAAACCTCGGCAAGGGTTGCTTAACCTGGCCCCCTGTGGTAACCCATCCATTTCCAAACCTAGGCAAGGGTTGCTTAACCTGGCCCCCTGTGGTTACCCATCCATTTCCAAACCTCGGCAAGGGTTGCTTAACCTGTCCCCGTGTGGTAACCTATCCATTTCCAAACCTTGGCAAAGGTTGTTTAACCTGGCCCCCTGTGGTTACCCATCCATTTCCAAACCTCGGCAAGGGTTGATTAACCTGGCCCCCTGTGGTAACCCATCCATTTCCAAACCTTGGCAAAGGTTGCTTAACCTGGCCCCCTGTGGTAACCCATCCATTTCCAAACCTCGGCAAGGGTTGCTTAACCTGGCCCCCTGTGGTTACCCTTCCATTTCCAAACCTTGGCAAGGGTTCTTTAACCTGGCCCCCTGTGGTTACCCATCCATTTCCAAACCTTGTTTAACCTGGCCCCCTGTGGTAACCCATCCATTTCCAAACCTCGGCAAGGGTTGCTTAACCTGGCCCCTTGTGGTAACCCATCCATTTCCAAACCTTGGTGAGGGTTGCTTAACCTGGCTCCTTCTGTTAACCCATCCATTTCCAAACCTTGTTTAACCTGGCCCCCTGTGGTAACCCATCCATTTCCAAACCTCGGCAAGGGTTGCTTAACCTGTCCCCCTGTGGTAGCCCATCCATTTCCAAACCTCGGCAAGGGTTGCTTAACCTGGCCCCCTGTGGTAACCCATCCATTTCCAAACCTCGGCAAGGGTTGCTTAACCTGTCCCCCTGTGGTTACCCATCCATTTCCAAACCTTGGCAAAGGTTGCTTAACCTGGCCCCCTGTGGTAACCCATCCATTTCCAAACCTCGGCAAGGGTTGCTTAACCTGTCCCCCTGTGGTTACCCATCCATTTCCAAACCTTGGCAAAGGTTGCTTAACCTGGCCCCCTGTGGTAACTCATCCATTTCCAAACCTCGGCAAGGGTTGCTTAACCTGGCCCCCTGTGGTTACCCATCCATTTCCAAACCTCGGCAAGGGTTGCTTAACCTGGCCCCCTGTGGTAACCTATCCATTTCCAAACCTTGGCAAAGGTTGTTTAACCTGGCCCCCTGTGGTAACCTATCCATTTCCAAACCTCGGCAAGGGTTGCTTAACCTGGCCCCCTGTGGTAACCCATCCATTTCCAAACCTTGGTGAGGGTTGCTTAACCTGGCTCCTTCTGTTAACCCATCCATTTCCAAACCTCGGCAAGGGTTGCTTAACCTGGCCCCCTGTGGTAACCCATCCATTTCCAAACCTTGGCAAAGGTTGCTTAACCTGGCCCCCTGTGGTTACACATCCATTTCCAAACTTGGCAAAGGTTGCTTAACCTGGCCCCCTGTGGTTACCCATCCATTTCCAAACCTCGGCAAGGGTTGCTTAACCTGGCCCCGTGTGGTAACCCATCCATTTCCAAACCTCGGCAAGGGTTGCTTAACCTAGCCCCCTGTGGTTACCCATCCATTTCCAAACCTCGGCAAGGGTTGCTTAACCTGGCCCCCTGTGGTAACCCATCCATTTCCAATCCTCGGCAAGGGTTGCTTAACCTGTCCTGACGGGCCGCAAAATACATTGGAGATATTTACCAATCCCTACTCCGCTGGAGAAAGTATACTTCGAATCACGCGTGGTAGGGATAAGAAAAAGATGGCGCGTAACTGAAAAATGTGACGCGTAACGTTACACTAAATTTATTTCCAACCCCGATAAAGAAGTTTCACTTCAAAAATCTTTTCTCTTTTCTGCTTTGCCTTTACCAACTATGTTGGGGTCGGCGTCAGTTTAACCGGATGCCGCTCAATAACAATATTTTACATGGAGCGACAGCCTATCTGACATCTACAACTCAGTTAGTACTGGGTAATACGATACCCCTTGTTAAGACTGGTTGTCAGACTTTCGGGACACTGACTATCTGTAACGACTGTCAAAGATCTACAAATAACAGCCGGGACCAACAGCTTAACGTGCTTTCTGAAGCACGGAGGAAGCTCGTTATATCTCATGTTTAAAACCCCTCAAAGCCATATAGACCAGGGTAGAAGCCTTTAAAATTAATAAAAAGTGAAAAAAAATTACAGTAGGATGAAACCCATTAGAAAAGGAGGGGAATATGATCAAAATGAAAGGAAAAATAAATTACGGTCGATCCGAGTTCGGGAAGGGGATGGGGGGGGGGGGTTTAAGGGTAAAAAACGGTTTTTCTCGATTTCCGGCAAAACTAAAAGTCCTATCGAAAAAAGTCAAACGGCAAAGTTGTAGGGAATAAAAAGTTCTAAAACTTTTACATTCACACTTTTTTCACAAAACTCAAAATTTATGTGAAAAATTCAAAAAACCAAGTTTTTGGTTTTTTATTTTTATCTTTTACAAAAATTGTTTTTTTATAACGAAATTTAGTGAAAACTTACTTTTTTATGTCCCAAATACGCTGTAATTTATTTGATTAAAAATATTAATTTTTTCACCTTATATTGAATTAATATCGAAAAAGCAGCCTCATTTTCAATCGAAAATTCTGACGTCAAAATATCAGCTTTTTTCAAAAAGTTTGTATGTTTCCTGTTTGTTGAAATCTCTACTTTCTGATGGTGAAAAAAAATTTTTATGTTACCATAGTAAATCTTTCTAATGGGTTTCATCCTACTGTAATTTTTTTTGGTTTCAAAAATTATCGACCCTGGTCTAATACTATAGCACATACACACGGCTTAACATCATACTTTTCTGGTATAACATGACCTCACTTTTTAAAGGTAAACCTTACAATGGAAGATCCACATGATCACTTTTAAAGGTAAACCTTACAATGGAAGATCCACATGATCACTGGTTGTGAATAGCTTACACAACGCTGTTTTTACTATTTCGATTGTAGTCCTGTTTACGTGATAAGGTCGAGGTTTGCTTGTTCGAATTTTGAATGAAAGGACGTGCGGTTTGGACAATGATCTATTGGACACTACTTATGCGACAGTTTTAAACCGAACAAGTCCCATAGATAAAGTTTTTTAATTTAAAATTTAATCCTAAAAGAATTCAATAATTTTTTTTTCCCTGTCTGTAGAAAAGAATGAGCTTTACTCTGGTCCTAATTAACTCTGATTTAACAAATGAAATGTTTTGTTTGCAGAAATTCTTCCGATCAGGCGTGACAGTGACCAGCGTGACTCGTATCCCGCAGACCGGTGCACCGCGCTGTCACAACACACAGTGTCCACTGAACGCAGAGTTCTGTGTGGCGGGGTAAGCATTATATACACTTTTTTTTCAAGTAGGATTTAGGCACAGCTCAATTTTATCAGTTTTGAGGAGGGAATCACATCTTAGAATCCCATCTCATCATTTTCCTGCTCTCGTCCCATTCTATTTAGGGTCGGTGCAACACGTTTTCTTCTTCCATTCTCCCCTATCAGACGTCACGGTATCATTTACATCTTAGAATACTGAAAATTATTCAAACGAAATAGCTAGCGCCATCTATTGGTTGACAATGACAACAACCTTTGCTTAAACAATGGGGAAGGCTGGTCAAAGCTGATTATACATGGCGTATCCATAGCATAGTCCCAATCAGACCAATAAAATCAAGCTATTTTTTTGACGTGATAACGTCTTTAAAATCGTTTTAGTCGGGTGACATGTTCAGAAACTTGTGTCACACCAAAACCTCACGAGCGCGATCGATCGATCGAGATCGATCGCAATAGGACGTTATCACGTAGGTAAACATCTCGATCGTAAACCTACTTTACAAACAACCAATTTTTTTAACATAAAATGACATAAACCGATTTTCATCTAATGACGGTACTTGGTTTATGCTATGCTAGCGTTATTAGATTATAAGTTGCTTTTTCCACTATCTCTGTATTTGTTAGTAAAAAATTTGGGAACGTGAATCATAGTTTTTTAAATTAATAGCGAAACACTATTTTTCTTTTACTCTAATATCTCATGCCTTTTTTCGAAAACATAAAAATAAATGTCAAATAAAATCCCGATTTATATTGCACACGTCGTAACCGTCGATTCAGTGCCTAGAGTTGAAATTCCAATCCTGCAATAAAAGTGGCAATAAATTAGGCAGCGCTTAGTCTTAGTTAAATCAGACTACATTAAAGTCCCTATAATTATTTTTGTCCGTTTACTTCCAGCTTCGACACGTCGTCCTGTCGTCCATTCCGCTACCTGTGCGCGCGCGTCGTGGTCGCGAGCGGCGCGGGCGAGCGCCCCAACACGCTCGCGCACGTGGCGCCGCACGCGCTGCACGCGCTGGCGCCGCTCGAGCGCGCCGTGCAGGTGCTACGCAGCCATGGTATGTAGCTCACACATCAGCGCCCCAACACGCTCGCGCACGTGGCGCCGCACGCGCTGCACGCGCTGGCGCCGCTCGAGCGCGCCGTGCAGGTGCTACGCAGCCATGGTATGTAGCTCACACATCAGCGCCCCAACACGCTCGCGCACGTGGCGCCGCACGCGCTGCACGCGCTGGCGCCGCTCGAGCGCGCCGTGCAGGTGCTACGCAGCCATGGTATGTAGCTCACACATCAGCGCCCCAACACGCTCGCGCACGTGGCGCCGCACGCGCTGCACGCGCTGGCGCCGCTCGAGCGCGCCGTGCAGGTGCTACGCAGCCATGGTATGTAGCTCACACATCAGCGCCCCAACACGCTCGCGCACGTGGCGCCGCACGCGCTGCACGCGCTGGCGCCGCTCGAGCGCGCCGTGCAGGTGCTACGCAGCCATGGTATGTAGCTCACACATCAGCGCCCCAACACGCTCGCGCACGTGGCGCCGCACGCGCTGCACGCGCTGGCGCCGCTCGAGCGCGCCGTGCAGGTGCTACGCAGCCATGGTATGTAGCTCACACATCAGCGCCCCAACACGCTCGCGCACGTGGCGCCGCACGCGCTGCACGCGCTGGCGCCGCTCGAGCGCGCCGTGCAGGTGCTACGCAGCCATGGTATGTAGCTCACACATCAGCGCCCCAACACGCTCGCGCACGTGGCGCCGCACGCGCTGCACGCGCTGGCGCCGCTCGAGCGCGCCGTGCAGGTGCTACGCAGCCATGGTATGTAGCTCACACATCAGCGCCCCAACACGCTCGCGCACGTGGCGCCGCACGCGCTGCACGCGCTGGCGCCGCTCGAGCGCGCCGTGCAGGTGCTACGCAGCCATGGTATGTAGCTCACACATCAGCGCCCCAACACGCTCGCGCACGTGGCGTCATCTCATCTGCTTGCCAGTATCTGACCTCCACGATCCAGATAATGAAAAACAACCAGTCATGCTTACCCGCCCGATTTTCGGAATTCTGACTACTGAATAATGACTCGAAAATCATTAACTGTATGTTTACTCTCCCAGCCACATTAAACAACTGAAAACTCGCTTGAAATTGAATAGTAAGGTGCCCTAATCGATGAACTAGCGGTTGATGCAAAAAAAGTTGCCAAGATCCATTTTGTAAATACCTATTTTAATAATCTTCTCTTCTTATTCCAGCCTCTCCCACTCCACCATCAGTCCTAATCGTCGGTTCGGGAGTCTCCGCCGCAGACGCAGTATGGCTGTCGTTACGAGCTGGTCTGCACGCGCGGCACCTGCACAGGACGCCTGCCGACGCCCTCGCCAGGCTGGAGCCACAAGCGTACCCGGACTACTGTCAGGTACGGAGTTATCACAAAATATTTCCGAAGTACGCAAGAGATCAGTAGACAGGTCTAGAAATCCTACAAACTGAATTTCAACCATGGTATGGTAAAATAAGCCATCAGCTTTCTTAAATGTGTGTACTAATACAGGAGCAATATCTTCCCTCACTCTCTCATAAGTGTGACTGCCGTTTCAACGATCATTCCTTGCAAGAACAGAAAATATGCTGTTCTTGCAAGAACAGGATTTGAGGCATGGGGTAACATACCAGCTAACCTTGGTTAACTTTTGCATCCTCATTCCTGTATCCAAGTTGTATGACAGTTTATTCAGATTCAAACTCTTTTCTAAGCTATGTATTTCTCGTTCCAGGTGTACAAAATGATGTGCGACGGCCCCTCCGGCAACCACAACAACTACACGCCCTACCCGGAACACACCATCTTTGAAGTGACCCCCGAGAACGACCCCTCGCACAAACTGAACTCCGACGACATAGAGGACTACGCGCTGTCACTGAAGCGCGTTAAACTACTGAACCTCAAAACTAAAGAGATCACAGAAATACAAGTCTACCTCATCGGCGTCTTTATTGGCGCTAAACCAGATCTTTTCTTCTTACAAACAAACTACCTAGACTGCATTGACATCAAAATTGACTGCGCCAAGTGTATCGACGAATCTAAAACGAAAAGAAAAATCGAAGAGAAACAATGTTTCCTGAAAAACCACTGGCATTACATCAAATCCATGCTCGGCCAAAGCATCCAGAGTTGCAAGTCTAGATATTTAAATTATTCCGAAATCAATGGCAACACTGACACAAAATGTATTGAACCAGATTGTAATAAGCGAAATAACGAGGTTAAAAACAGCGATAAGATCGAGAAATGTCAAATCATTCCATATTTGGACGAGGAGAAGGTTAAGTGTACTTGTGAAGCGATTAACCCATATTCTTCTGGTCTCGGTTTCGGTATTGATCCGAAGAAGCCTGTGGACGGAAGGGCCAACCCTATCGCCATAGACAAGTCTACGCATGAGATCCTGAACGCTCCTGAAGGGATGTACGCACTGGGCCCGCTGACCGCGGACAACTTCGTGCGGTTCATTCCGGGCGGAGCTCTAGCCATAGTGTCGCACATGCACCAGAACAAACACTGACTTGCCATAACCAGTAATGTGATTGCAATACTTAATTTGTTTTTTTTTACAATAAATTATTTTTTATACCCGGTATTTTGTAGTTTTTTTCCCTGAAATAGGTACTGCCTGTAAAATAAATCAAATATTTTTAATACTTTTCATCTTGTAAAGGAGGATGATTGATTTCATTTGTAGTAAGTTGCTCCAGCCTGCTCCAGGATGGCCCATGAAATTTATTTAAACTTCAAGTACAATAGTGGTACATAGGCATTCTCTACCAGTCAAACTTCGGGTTAAATACGACATTGTGGTAGGGTGGGTGGTTATAAAAAAAAAATACAATTAGTACATACCATTATTTATAATAAAAACGGCGACAAAACATATTTGAGTATTTTTGTTATAGCGGCAACATCTGTCAAAATCTCAACTGTAACTATCACGGTTGATGAGATATAGCCTGGAGACAGATGGACGGACCGGAGTCTTAGTAATAGGGTCCCGTTTTACCCTTTGGTTAGGAAGGAAGGTAAGGAAACCTAAAAAAAGTAAATAAAACAAAAAAAAACACATTGAACATTCAGATCATGCTTTATTTTATTAATGATGTAACGCCTGTGCTTTTAAAAGTGCAATAGATGGGTGTATTGATTATTAAACATCCTATAACAATATTATTTTAAAGCATTCAAAGCAGCACAGTGAAGTAAATATTTAATTGTGGATTAAATTATGGCACATTAATTACAGCGTATGTATGTCTACAATAAATAAGTTAGTAAAGATTTAAATAATAAACTCATTGATCAGACAAATAAATTAGTAGTCACGGAATTCCTGCGAGTAACTGTGGTGATCAAGATGATTTTTTTAAAACTACCTTCCCTCATACATAATATTGCTATATAGCAGCTCAGCGATAAGCCGGCCATTTTTACCATAGAATTAAAATATTGTTAAACAATCATTTCAATTTGATGTACAATAAAGTATATTCTATCTAACATATATTTATATTATCTACATACAATTTAATTTATATAATATGTACTTTACAGTAATATGTACATACAACATACACCAGAATATCGATCTGTAAGAGTCGGAGTGATTAAGGAGTTAGTAGGTTACATAACTAAACCCTTCTAGGTCACTTTTGTTCTTAGGGCCTATGCACACCACGTTTTTTAAACGCGCAGTCGACGCGCGTTTGTAGCGATACAGACGCGATACGCACGCAAGTCAGACGCAGCCTGTAGACCTTTGCACACCTGACGCGCTTGTGTAGCGATACAGACGCGATGCAAACGCGCGTGTGTAGCGATACAGACGCGCGATTCCACAATATTGGCCGGTTTTGAATTTCAGTTATGAAGTTTTCTGTGTCGAAAGGCTCCATATTTTTGTTCAAAAGACGTGCGGTGCATCAAATCACTCGATTGCTACTAGCGTAGATTCACACTTCCCTTTCCCTCGTTGCGGGGGAAACCCCGTCCGTAGGGAAAGCGCGCGCGCTAGCGCTCGTATCGGTGTCGCGCGTTTGAATCGATACAGACGCGCCGGTGCCGCGCGTTTGTTTCGATACAAACGACAACAAACTGCAGGATAAAAACGCGCCGGCGACGCGCGTTTAACAAACGTGGTGTGCATAGGCCCTTAGTTGAAAAAGGTCGAGTGCCGCATGCCGGTCTCTTGTCGCTGCTACGCCGATTAGGTACAACTTTAACCCTTTTCTTAGTCACGTATCACACTCAATCTTAATCATCTTATCTATTTGCAAGGAAAAACAGGCGGTTAGGTATTGACTGCCAAAAAAAATTTTGATATAATAAATTATTATTCAAATGATTTAACTACACAAGTAGAATATAAAGCATAGCGTGTACCTACTATCAACAGTAATAAGTGATGATCATAGGTAGATAGTTATTTGATGATAACTAATTCCGTTACGGCTTTTGGTATACCTATTTTCCTTTTAACATTTTTTTTACCCTTTTTTTAACTGTCCTTTTTCCTCTAAAGAATATGGGTTTCGTATACAAAACTATTAGGTAGTGGTCTTACATTTTTTTTACCTATCTACTTTAAGTGAGCCATTCCAGTCTACTATTCCTTACCTACCGCATATACGGTTGCCAACTATACTGTTTTCAACAGTATTATACTGTTTTTCACTAAATTATACTTTTTACTGTTGAACAAAAATAAAGTATACAAAATACTGTTTTCAGCATGCAAACACATTAGCATTTACTGAAAGAGTTTTTTTGCAGTAATGAATGCTGAAGTGGCGGGATGATAGAAATAGAGAATCTATTAATTTGATAAAAATGAGCTCTTCATTTATTTTAATTTCAGTTATAAATGTGGTGAGGCGTAAGAATTTGGTCAGTGGGTAGTCTTAGGGGCGGAGTGGACCGTGCAGTCTCTGCAGACTAATCTGGACACTTTACTTTTAAAGCTTTTACCTTTTCAGAATTCATTAAAAAAAACTAAAAAGGAACCCCACAAAATTGAAAACTTTTGACAGTTGGCTATGCCTAAGTCCGCACGTGGAATCAATAGGCCGGACAAATCCGGATGAATACCTTAGTCTTATAATAATGTTTAGCAGCATGGAATAAAACACTTTATGAATATAATAACATCGAACTAATTAGATAGGTAGGTACTTGATTGACTGTGTTGAGCGAAACTACAACTGAATGTTGAGTGTGCGTTGCGTTGACATCATCTGGCTTATCAATTATTACTGAGCGATGTTACTAACTAGGTAGGTACCTATATATGAATAATTATGATGTTACAACAAAATTAACTAAAAATTTGCGCGTACTGAATGCCATTTTCTATGCCTTTAGATATTAACAAGCAATTTTTGGGAATTCAATTGATGGTGATGGATTTTACGCATTGCTCATGTGTTGTGTTGAGAGTCGAAACCAATGTCTTCTTCATAGGCATCAATATAACTCACGCATCTCTAATAGTTACAAGTTTGCAAAAAATATAATATAAGACAATCGTAACATGAACCTAAACCATGACCCGATCATTTGAGGCGGATGCGTCGGTCGCCGCAGTCAAGTAGGTCACTGTACTAAAAAAGATAATATGAAAAACATTACACAAAATAATCGCTTAGTTAAGATGTTACGTAAAATTAGGCTAATTTCAAATACAAGGACATTTAATTGAATATTTATGTAGAGGTAGGTCTAGGAAAGTAAGGGAAACTGCTAAGGCTACCCAGTATTTGGTAGTATAGTAGAATCAAATCAATTAGCATATTGGGAAGCCAATTCTGTTAGAATTTCGAATGAATTTTAGTGCCTTTGAAGTGAATGTCATCATTACTGATATAGCAATACTTTTGAAAGACTTCTGGGCTACATTTCGTTAGACTTTTGTTTAATCTTTAACAATAAATATCACTTTTTTTACTGTCTCTTGACAAGTTAACACATAACACAGCCAATTTAAGATTAATCTTATTAGAAACACTTTACAAAGAGTCAAATAATGAAAAAGGAATGGGGTAAATGTAATGAGGAAAATTTTGTCTATGAATTTGGGTATAGGAGTAAAGAAAGACCAAAGAAACAATCAAATCTGGAATGCTGTTGTCTCCCTCTTGGAGGTGGGCGTTAATAGCTGCGACGCAGTTTTGCAACTAATGCAGCTATATTCGATATACAATTTTTTCTTGTGTGTTTTTGTTCCAATAATGATTATTATTACTTTGGTTTTCTCAGGTTTGTATCTGGTATTTTTATATCTCATGGGTGTTAACCCAGATGGGATTCTAGTTATTGGTTTAAGATGATAAATTATTTTGTACTGTTGTGAAATTGTTGTCTAGTATTATTATTATTAATGGATGGACTGTGAGAAGGATATGGCTAGAAAACGGGTGACTGTTGAGATGAGTAACAGAGAAGAATGGAAGAAGACATGCTATACCAACCCCAAAGAAATTGGTGTATTATGAGAATGGTGATAATTTACCTATATTGGGGTCTACTAGGCCAAATTTTGGTATAACCAGAAATCAATATTCTACATTAGTATTTCCTATGCAATAAGAAGGTGCATTATACCTATTCATTTACATCCTTAATATTTTGACTCACATAATTTTAACCATTATCATTTATGATGGTTATTAAAATTCTTTTAATAAATAAAAAGAAACAATACTATGGATATATGCAAAATTAAGTATAATATAAAACTCTTGATCATAAATTTACAATATCATAATATAACAACAGTTAGATGCTTAAAATTAAAATAAACCATATTAAAATTCATATTAAATAATCCTTTACTTAAAACTACTTAATTGAGACCTTAAAGGTATATTTTATTGGTTTTTTTTTCTCACTATCTCAACTTTTGCATCCATAGCACCACTGTGCAGTCCTGCCTCTTAGAGTACCAGTTTCACCATTTATAACAACTTCCTAATAGTCATTTGTTGATTAATATTGCCAATGAAGCTCGACACAGGATCTTGTAACACATACATTAGATGCCAAACACTAAAGAAAAGGATTATCAATGCAAGCTTTTGTTTCTTTGTGACTGTGATGCACCAAAAGGCAATAATAGCTGCCAGTGTCAAGAAGATTAAGATCACTGGCACACACAGCCATCATCAGTCATCAAAGTCCAAATAGACTTCCTCTTCTTCATGTTCATCAAGAGCTGGGGGTGCAACACGGAGGCTGGCGACCAACTCTTTCAGTTCTTGGCTCAATACTACAGGTAGATCAAGCTCAGATGCAGCCTCTGGGTTTGGTAGCAGTGAAGCAAGCGTCAACATTGTAGTGCCTCTTAGAGATCGTACTCCTACTGTGATGTTCCAGTTTGTTCTATACATCATATCACCCACATGGTTGGGTGCTCTAAATACAAACTTGTTATTGATCACATAGCTCTCCTTGGTTGAAGCATCAGTGAACTCCCAAGGATGAGTCAGATATGAATTAATATCGTAAAATGCACCTGGCTCCATGCGCTCGTAGAACCGTCGTCTCCCGTCAAAATCTCGCCACCAAACATCTACTGGACGAGATGTCCGATTTGTGAATCGAAGAAACGCTTGACGGTCTGAATTTATTGATTTCACGACAACATTGTCACCTTTCTCGTTCACTTCATACACTAAATCGTCATTTATAGCCATTTTCGAATTTACAACACAAAAGTTCGTAAATAAATATTTTTAATTAAAAATACACGCACTAATTTTTGAAAGTTGCCGCTACTTTGGGCGAAATGTCAATGTTGGCGATTCGATCGCGAGAAGTGTCGAGAACAGTTCCGTCGAATTTGTCAACAATGGCAGTCTGTGTAGCAGTGATCGGCAAAGATGTAAGTTTTATTTCACAAGCTTTTATCTAAACTTCGATACGCTTTGACGGACAAACTCAACGCTTATTATTACACCGCGAAACAACATAGTTGCACCATGTTACCAAATGAAGTCTGTTGAATATTGGAGTGAACCGAACACGTAATGTATTTTCGGATTCATACACGTCACTAGATCGTAATTCATGATAACGTCATTTGCAATTAACTGCACAAACACAAGTCCACAGCACTTAGATCATTAATTGGTTTTGTTTCGTTATGAATTCGGAGTTGTTTTGAATGCTCCAAAAATTAGACAAATCCCAGTTTTGTAGAATAAACTATTTATTTTGGCCATAGACAAAATGTACACAAATCCAGTCTTGCCACATATAAAAGTTCAATTACCCATTAAATTAATTGTATTTGTGTAGATAAGAGCAGTTATTTTTAAGCACTAGTTCAAGAAACATTTTTTTTTTTACAGAACTCTCCTTTATACATCGGTGGTATTGGCAATGATACGAGCACGGATAACGAGCTGTCTCGCCAATGGCTCGTGCACACAGCGCTAGATGCCCTGGAGGAAAGACTTGCGAGCACGAATACTAACAACTCGGTTGCTAATTCTAACGCCGCGCGGACTGATCTGAGGGATCTGTATCTTGGCCTGCTGTACTCCACTGATACTCACAAAATGTAAGTAGTGTTAAGGAAAGTGAAAAATCGTACCCATTTTACTTATTGTTTGTACCTAGGTAATTCATAACATTACATCATCAGGTGGCTTAAATTCTTGAAATAAAGTTTTTTATTAATAATGTCGTGTTGGGTATTAAATGAATGGGCAAAATTAGCGCATTTCAAATATCCAAAATAGTATACTATTCTAACTCCAATATATATTTAGATTGGTTAAATTAAAACCGATTCCTAGTGATATTTAAAGGATAGCTATGGTCGTATGCCACTTACACTAACAAAACAGTACATTCTAGGGAAAAGGGGCATACAACCACGGCTTTTCTTGTGTCATATCTTTTAGAGCGTGATTTTTCAGTACTAAATTTTTTAGTAATAATTAAAACGATTCTTCAATTTCCTCCTCCCAGTTATGGTTATGTGACAAACACTCGCATCAAGCTAGTTCTCGTCACATCATCGACGTCACCGAGCGGTTCTAATATCCGCGATGCCGAAGTGAGGACTGCTCTCCGTCGCCTGCACGCACTGTATGCCGACGCCATCTGTAACCCATTCCACTTGCCGGGAGACCAAATCACTTCGCAGTAAGAACTTTCAGATTTCTTGATGCATTTTACACTAGTTAAGTCATGTATTCGGATGAATCAGCACTTTTCGAACGTCAAAATGAACAAGACACCCCCTAAAAAGCTGGCTCTTCGCTAGTTTGAAGTTTTAGCTGGGAAGAGACGGATCAAAATCCTCAAGAACCTTTATCTAGTTCTAAGTATTAGCTGGGAAGAGGTGGATCAAAATCCTCAAGAACCTTTATCTAGTTCGAAGTTTTAGCTGGGAAGAGGTGGATCAAATACCTCAAGAACCTTATTGGATCTAAATGTCCCTGCAGCGTATATAAATAAACTCGTGACTACAATGCTAATAATGTCCCAAGATGAGCCTTGTGCAAATAAATTAAAATATCAAGACTAAATGCATGCTTTTAAATTTACAGGAAATTCGACAAGCAAGTGAAGAATATCATGCTCAACAACGTGTAATCCAGGTGTATTGCTTTGTTATGCTTAAGTACAAGTGTGCTAAAATAGATCATACCGAATCCTCCATTTATAATTAGGTATTATAATAATTTTAATGTTAAGTTAATCAACATCTTACGATGTGTGACTGTTTATATGCTTTACGAATAAACCCAATTATTTACTGAAAACTTTTTGTTATTATTTTACTCTACACATCTTACGCTTTTCATAATAGTATGTAGCACTTCTCAAACTATTTCAATATTGTTAAATGCCTATTTTATGGGAAAATATTTAGTGGCAGCTTTCATTTAGGCCATAGACAAATGATGGGTAAACGTTTTATTCGATATTTTTAAAAATATAAATTATTTTTGGAGAAACAAAAATGGTCTTGAATATTAGAAAAAACTTCTAAAAAAACACAATGTTTCGAAAAATCCTTGATATTGTGAAAGTAATTGCCGGTGTGCTAAACAAATGATAGTAAAGATTTATTTTATCACAAGAAACCAAAATGAACGAAACGCATTGACATAAGCCGACAATCATGTAAATTGTAATATCTTTCTCTTTCTTTCATCAAGTGAAGTGAAGCTGTGCTCCGGTTCAGCGCTGCGCAATTTTATCTTGAAATTGTTTATCTCGACCGGAATATCGCATCAAAATGGTAAGTAATAATTGCTTTACTTTCAGGATGTTATTTTGTGCGTAAATGAATTACTTAATCTTGAAAATATCCAATTTCAAAGAGGACTCCGAATTTTAAGGTTATGTATGCACGTGTCAACACTATCTCCCGTTTGTTTTTTGTCTTTTGCTACTGATTCAATCCGTTTATTTCCAAAACAAGTTTAATTATGGCTCTAAGCAATTATTCTTAGGTTATACACCAGTTCTAGAACGGTATCGGGCGTCTGGAATTACTGTTTAAAGTTTCAATTACGGTGGGAAACTGCCTGTGCATAAAAGTAATTCATTGTAGCTATAGTTGTAATTCCATAATGAAATGACGAATTGAATTCCTCACCACAGCTGTCCTAGCTGCAGTTTATGGACACTGTCATTAAATACCAGCTATAATTTGACCACATACTGAATTTGCATTTTAAATATTCCAGGCAGCCGCCGTCGTGTCAGGCAAAGACATCGAGAAGCCCCAGGCTGAGATCTCGCCCATCCACCGCATCAGGATCACCCTGACCTCCCGCAACGTCCGCTCTCTGGAGAAAGTGTGCGCGGACCTCATCAACGGAGCCAAGAAACAGAAGCTCCGTGTTAAGGTGGATTTTCTTTTTAAAATTTTAATTTAGTAACTAAAATACTTACATTTTGGCATCTATCAAAAATGGTGGCTGGACAACCAAATTTTAGATTTCTAGGTGTAGTTAATTGAACCTTTTGAACACCATAGCATAATTGCATGGATATGCTTTCTTATTTTGTGTTGTTGGCGTCAATGGCGCTCAAAAGGATAAACATTATTTGTTGTCGGGATCTAAACCCTTCAAAATATAGATCTGATTTGCAATAACTTGTAGTTTGTAGTTCTTCTTTAGTAAACAAATAGTTTTAGTAAATGAAGGGGATTTCTCTAATTACTATAATATAATATATTTTTGCTGTAAATATGTATGTAGTTAGTATATCAGTAGTAAAAAATCCCATATTAGCTAACCTTATATGCCCACTCAACTCTGTGCTTTAAACAATGCACCAATGCCTTTTTACGTTACTTCACCCCTGAAGCCTAGTAAAAATTTGGGTGGAATTTACATTTTTGCTAGTGATGGGACATTTTTTATTGTCGTTGGAGTCTCAGCCACACAATCATTTTGCAACTTAAGTGGTCAGTGTCTATCAAAAGATTAATAGACAGCTCTAGGTTGAACTCTACAACTGGTGTTCTGTACTCTCTAAAACTATACAACTCTGTTATGTTACTCTCTCGAACATACTTATATTTTGCATATTATTCTCATATTTGTATTTATTATACCTACCTATATGCTAATGTGTACTTTTGTGAAGAGAGAAAATAAAGATATATTATCATCTTCTGTAATATTCTAGACAGCGCTAGATGAAGACACAGCATGTTCCATACAGCTGTGTTCACCACAAATGCGCCAGAGTAACACTCTCAAAAGTGCTTTATGCAAGTCTCCACACTGCATATTGTTCATAAGAGAGATACACTTTTATTTTTTATTATATTTAACTCTTTTTCTCAAATATTACTTTTTTTATCAATAGTTTTGTAATTTTGTATGTTTTTCGTTTTTCATGTTTGGTTTTAAACAACTTTTAGATAGGTTTAAACCTGGTCACGTTTTGTGAGCTGTGCCATGTTTGGGTTTGAAAAACACGGTTAGATTTAATTACTATAAATTCTCTCTCGAAAAATTAAGTCTTTGACCAAATCAATGAAAGGATAGAAACAACTTAGACTTTCACTTATCATCTAATTCCTAATGATTACTGTGAAGATGCCTCTGTTGTTCTATCTATTCCTGAAAATACGTTTATTTTATCAACCATATTTTCGTTGAATTGTGTCAATTTATTTCAAAATCTTATTCTTATACCAATCTAACTAAACATTTCCATTCTTCCAGGGACCCGTCCGCATGCCAACCAAGATCCTCCGCATCACCACCCGTAAGACTCCTTGTGGTGAAGGTTCGAAGACCTGGGACAGGTTCCAGATGAGGATTCATAAGAGAGTAATTGACCTGCACTCTCCTTCTGAGATCGTGAAGCAGATCACGTCCATCAACATCGAGCCGGGTGTAGAAGTCGAGGTTACCATCGCCGACGCGTAGGCACAACTGTCCCCTTCTTAATATATTTTATTAAGAAATTTTTGTGTTTTCATTTCAAAATCAGTCACTCTTTCAAAGGTTGTCTATCAACACTTATCATGGACAGTTCATCAGGAAGGCCGACCTTCACAACTGCCTAGTGTTATACCTTTGCTAGGAAGACCTTTCAGAGACAATGATAAGTATTGTTTATTTTGCAAGTAGCTTTTACAACAACTTTTACATCGTTTTTTTTTTTTAAACTAGATGAGTCCGGTGTTTCGTACCAGACTACACTGAGAAGAAACAGCCGAAACAAACTCAGAGGTTTGTCTCTTAAGGTCCAGACAAAAATCCTAGTCAACTTACATGAGGACTATGCAGATTAGTGTCTGAAATGGTCTTTTTTAGAAAGCACCACACAGATTTGAGTGAACATGTCCAAGCAGTGCAAGCATTTGTATGTTTGTCGTGTAGCTCGACGACACGACGACAATACCAAAAAATAGGTCATTTTGTAGGTCACTTATAGTACTCAAACTGCCAGATAATCGTCAATGACTATGCCTATAAAATAGCTTATCCTTTACACTCGGAACTGAATATTCTCCTCGAATCGCACGCCGGTTACCACGGGCTTACGGCCCGTTCACGACCTTGCCGCGATGAGCGGCGGCGAAAGCGGCGGCGGCGAGCGGTGAGAACAAAAGTATGAAAATGTTTGAAGCACGACACGAGTCGCCGCTCATAGCGAAAACGCGCGCGGTTTTGTTCGAGCGAATCGCCGTAGCGGCGCGCGGTGCGGGGAGCGGCGGGATCAAAAGTACAAGCGAATGAGTGCGACGCGCCACGAAACAGGGCGGCGCGGACAGCGGTGTAGGCGGGACGGACTCGGCAGCGAACTTATGAAAAAAATATTTTAGACGATTTTGTGTCGGTAATGGATACCGAGGCGTTTATAACAGAAATTTTAAATCGACCCCCTATAGGGATGTCAGACATCCCCAACACACAATAACATATTTCCTGTTATCTTCGTATAGGTCACGAAATTCGAATTTAAATATCGATCTTTATTAAGTTCGTGCACTTCCTTTCTCATATTAAGAATATCTTGTTTTAAAAATATACTGCTTTCTAAACACAGAAGGGATAATTTCGATAACGCCATTATTTTGAGCACGTTCTGACTACCTAAATCCGTCCGCCTCGGCCGCTGCCGCTCGTCGCTACTGAGAGTACGTGGCGTGTAAAACGCACCGCTTGCCGCCGCCGCGCCGCCCGCCGCGCCCCGAGCCGCTAAGACCGAAGTCGTGAATGGGCTCTTAGGCGAGGTGCATTCAGCTGCTGTCATTCTTCGAAGTTTGAAGATTTCCAGTCAACTTAGCCTCACTGAGTCTTATCCTGTTTGCATAACAAACTACTTGATGCATCTGATTGGCAGGGGCGGCTCTGTTCAGGGATTCAATACTGCTGGACGTCGGATGGCCCGGCAACCGATATCTTTCAATCACTAGCCGTACTGCATATATTTTCTAGTCTACTTATGTATGTTCACCCATTTATTGTTTGTGGGTGAAGGTAGAGCTCTTAGTATTTTTAAATCTCCTGTAACACAACAAGCATTGATTGCAGTTTGTAGCAGAAATATAACCTCGACTAGAGCCCCAGTGACACATTCACAAAAATAGATCTCTATTATACAATTACGAAGATTCCCGGTAGAGGTCGCCCGTCAGAGCGATGATTTGCTCAAATTGATGGCACGCAAGCAAGCTATTACAATCTTTACGGTACGATTATGTACCAAGGAGATATAATTTAGATTTATTAGGCAAAACAATTGAGTTGCCGCGAACATTGGTATTACGACTTGGGACTAGATCGTTTTAGTAAAAAAATAAAAGGCCAAAGAAAAGATGGATGGATTGTGTAAGGAATGATATGAAGGCGAAAGGAGTAAATGATGCCGTGACGTCTGATAGGGGAGAATGGAAGAAGAAAATGTGTTGCGCCGACCCCAAATAGAATTGGACAAGGGCAGGAAAATGATGAGGTATATTGATAGGCACAACACTACAGCACATTAGTCATGTATCCTAGATGCACCTAATAATAATAAACCCATCATCGCTTATGAGTTATGTTTTAAGTACTACGTAATAGGGGGCGACAATATTGCCATCGACCAGCACAAATCCAGACCAAAACCGAGAAATTCCTGATGGAATACTGGAATACCAATAAAACTGCGCGACCTGGGAATCTGGAATCGTGCCCAGGTCCTCATGCTCAGAAGTCGCTTACGACCTAGAACAACGAAGCAGTACATTGATAGATTATTAAACAATTCAGCCTTTATGTTGTGTTGTTGACCTAACTGTAGCGTTGAATGAATACTTAGGTTTTTAGAGACTATCCTATAATAATCATTTAAAATGATAATTTCAGTGATTCATAGTTACTGTTATCATGCCTATTGTAGTTTGGTGTCTCCTACGACTATAACATGACCAGCTACTGCTTGGAACGGTTTCTTAGTCGTGAGAAAGGGTTGGTAGATGTCCTATGTCTTTGAATTCATGATTGTGGGACATGCCGGTTTGCGCGCGATGTTCCTTCACCATTTTCAGGGCCTTAGCTATGAAATAAATTTCACAATCTCACAGGCTTAAACCTAGGACTTAATAAATGTGAGTCGGAGACGTTAACAATGGCCCACAACACCACTGCTCGACGCGTTCCAGGTACAAGAAAAACGTTAAAAATTCTCACATAATCCGTTCTAAAAACAAAAGCCTACCTCCCAATTTATTTTATCGCCTTCAATTATAGAAACAACAGTTAACAAGTAAAAAGAAACACGCAACCCGTCCCGATATTAAGTCATACCAGCCCTTATTCATATCAAGGTTAAGTTTATTTTTCCACTATTTAGAAACTACAATATTGCGTGTCACCTTTTTATTTGCGGTTTTGTATCGATTCTTTTATAAATTAATGTACTGTTTAAATAACCTTTTTGTAACTGTGACCCCCAACGGTGACCCCGATATGATTCGAATATGAAATATTACGAGGGGGCTGAATTCTACATTCAATTCGATTCGTGTGTAACTGCGTGGCTTTCATGACATCGGGCCCGCTTGGTGAATTATGAATTTATGAGCCACCCCCTCACAAAGATGTGTGCTAGTAGGTTTCCATTTGGGAACATTTTAGGCGGAAAAAGTTTGCACCAGTGTGAGTAAATTTAAGACGTAGGTCTATGGTTTTCCTGTCAAGTGTAGGGTTGAACGCAAGGTTGAACGGACTTGAACGTCATCTTGTAGCGGGAGTTTACACGGTTGGCAACACGCTCTGTGTCTCTAGCAAATAACGGTTTCGACCGACAAATAAGAGCATAGATTCCGTGGGTATACCAAAATAAATCTTAGTGCCCATGGCGTCTGGATTTGTGTTAAGTTAATAAAATTCGGACTCGAAATTTATCTGGTGAAGTAACACCTCTACCCTTTCCCATTTCGGGGAATACGAGCGAGATTTCTTTCACCTACCTACATGTTGCTAATCGCAAATCTCGAGAACAGCTGAACCGATTTCGCTATTTTTTTGTTGTTGTGTTGGATAATGTCAGAAGAGGGTTCTTATGAAAGTAGGGTAGGTAAGAAGAAAAATTGCATTGCTTTTTTCTGCAACCCAATCAATAAAAGTGATGGCATACAAGCCGTTAACAAGTACCTACTCATTCAGTTGTCTTATCTCCCCACTTGCAAGGAGCACGCTCCGCGTCTTCCCGTCAGTCTACATCCATCACTTACCTCCTCAACTCGGCACACGCGACCTGCCGGAAGCACAGAATAAGTAATAGTTTCTGGAAGCATCGACCGGCGGGCGAGGGGCGAACTAAATCTTCCCTATAATGAAAGATCCGCATAAACTGTTTCAGTACCTATAGCTTGAATGGTCGCCGTATAAAAAGGAATGAATGACGTGACGAACTGCTTAATTCTTACTTGCAAGTTTAAAAGGCATTTATGTCACAGTATCCTACATAGCTAGGGTTGCCTGCCATCCGTCCGGGTTTCCTCGGATTTGTTCTAGTTTGAAGGGCGTTCGGGGACCGTTTTAGACCCCGATTTAGGAGATTTAGGGAATCCAGGTAACAGGCCAAGGCATGTGGCATGTTTGCCCCGGCCCCTCCAAACGGGACACTTACACTTTTTTGCGATACAACTCCCACAACGTAGGGCGGTAGAACTTTGTTAGATAATCAAATGGTGGATCACAGGAGTGGGAGAAGATCAGAGGCGGACCGTGAGTTTGTACCTGTAACCCTGGACAAATACTATTTGGGGGCCTGCTCAATTAACCAAGTAATTACCCTTATGTCAAAAAACTGTTTTCGATAATGATATACTAATGTTATCTAGCAAGGTACATACGACGACACATCAAGCGCATTTCCAGTATAATATAGCCCAGATTTTTAGTAGTTTTGTTTCTGGTAGGTACGGTTGCTTGTGGTAGAGTTGTAACTGCCAAATTACAGTGTTTCGTTTTTTTTCACAATTGTCTACTGTCTTGTCTAATGGTGACTGGGGACCAAAAAGGCCCTATATAGATCCGCCCCTGGAGAAGATGCAGCAGAAGTAAGCCCAATCATGGTGGAGAAAAATACCAATACCACGACCTAAATGATATGATGAAAACACCTTCCTATATAGTAAACTATGTTGTTTATGGTTAGATGTAAGTTTAATTAACATAATATCATTGCGAAAGTTCCTAATGTACGTGATATTAGATAGGTACTGCAATATTATTTTTTTAGTTTTAAGAAATTGTTGTAGGTAAGCCTAGCGTCTAACTACTTATTTGTACATTGTGCACTAAATGAATAAATAAATCAATTGATCAAAAACTGGAAGAAAACAACTGTCTATATCATCGACTTCTGAATAAATTAAAAGTTACCTCTAACAGAGTGCTATAATGTTCCATGAATGATATCAAAATATCAGGAATGTTTTCTTATCAGTACCGAAATAAACAGTTAGATAACAACTGCACGCATGACATAAGCGTCAATTGAATACTTAGAATTACGAAAAAATAAAACTTATTAAAACGCATTTTATCGTCCATTATTCGAAATTAAAAAACGAATGGTATCTTTTGTACAATAATGAATCGTATATTATAGGAACCGGGCATTTGCAACTGTAGCTAGGTACAGTGCAGTAGGCTGCTTGAACTCATTAATATATTTACCACACACAATATCATCAATGCCATGCTCAAATCGTGCGCCGCAGCATTTAGAGCTAGTTTTTTTTGCAAATGAGAAATCATTAAATAACTTCTCGGGGAGTGTCAGACTTTTACTGAGTAAAAACCAACCATGTTCATTCTTTTGGCCTTCATGTTCCGAGGCCGAAGTATCTCTTTGGAATAACCCGCAACCTCGGCAATTTAGAGCTAGTAGCAGTCTAGCAAAACTAGCAATACCTTAAGAAACCTAAGTGCTGACTCTTTTTCAGGGTAGGCGATAACCTCTATTAGGTACTTGGTATCATAACTGCGAAAACAGATATTTAATAGATCTAAAAGACAGACTACGTGCGCGAATATATAAATCAAATCATAAATTTTTGACCGTCCAAATTATGATAATTATGATGATCAAAGGTGAGAGTCAAGATGGCGGGTGTACCATAGCGAATTAAATTGTACTAATTACCGAAAAAATTTACCTAAAATGTACTATTTAGTACCTAGGTCAAAAAAATTGTACCTCTTTCACAACGAAATTATTTAGAAAATAAGGTACACCCGCCATATTGACAGTCAAGATGGCGGGTGTACTATAATGTTTTATTATTTAACCATTACGCATTAAATATAATTACACCAAAAAATTGTACCTAAAAAGTACCTCAATTAATAGAAAACATACAATTGAAAAGTTGAATAGTTTCTGAGAAATAAAACAAACGTATTTTGTATAAAACTAAACACTATAAATATCATGATATTATTGATAAGTATAGATTTTTTTGGAGGTCAGATAGGCAGTCGCTCCATGTAAAATACTGGTGTTCAGCTGCATCAGGTTAGACTGGAAGCCGACCCTAATATAGTTGGAAAAAGGCTAGGCAGATGATGACATTTATATTTAAAGGATATTTTTAAATTATGAATAACTAGCTTTCGCCCGCGGCTTCGCTCGCGTTAAATTCGGTATAACACACCAAGCAGACCTGTAGTTTTTGCTCTTGCGCCTGATTGATTTGTAATAGCAACGCTAAGTTTTCCTTTTTCTTCCCTCGTTCTCCCTCATATCCCACTTTTTTAAATAAAAATTAGCCTATGTCCGTCTCCTGGTTCCCAACTATCTCTGTACCAAAATTCATCAAAATCGGTTTAGCCATTAAAGCGTGAAGAGGTAACAAACAAACAAACAAATAAACAAACAAACAAACTCACTTTCGCTTTTATAATATCAGTAAGGATATACACGACAATAATTATTAATAGTTACTAGCAATAAAATATATAGTATTATCTGTATATTTTAGTTATTAGCAACGTTCCGCAACTAACAACCAGCTTCGTAAATGCACATTTATGATCAAGTATGATGCGGGTAGTTGATAAAAATTTGTGAATTTTTCACTGTTTCCTGATTAATCATACGTGCTTCATAGCTTGCAAATAGAAACAACATTTTCCATCGGTTACTGATAAATCAGTAACCGATGGAAAATGTTGTTTGTATTTACAAAACACTTTTTTCTGTTCGTTTAAATCAACAACATTTTTTTCCGCGTTTCATATTTATTTATTTTATATGATCGCAGTGACAATAATAAGAATGATATTAAGTTATCTGCGTATTGCAAGCTATGAAGCTCGTATGATTAATCAGAAAACAGTGAAAAATTCACAAATTTTTATCAACTACCCGCATCATACTTGATCATAAATGTGCATTTACGAAGCTGGTTGTTAGTTGCGGAAGGTTGCTAATAACTAAAATATACAGATAATACTATATATTTTATTGCTAGTAACTATTAATAATTATTGTCGTGCATATTATTCATAATTTAAAAATATCCTTTAAATATAAATGTCATCATCTGCCTAGCCTTTTCCCAACTATATTAGGGTCGGCCAGTCTAACCTGATGCAGCTGAACACCAGTATTTTACATGGAGCGACTGCCTATCTGACCTCCAAAAAAAATCTATACTTATCAATAATATCATGATATTTATAGTGTTTAGTTTTATACAAAACTAGCTGTTCCTCGCGGTTTCACCCACGCTGCTCAGCACCTGTTGGTCGTAGCGTGATGTTATATAGCCTATAGCCTTCCTCAAGAAATGGACTATCCAACACTAAAAGAATATTTCAATTCGAACCAGTACTTCCTGAGATTAGCGCGTTCAAACAAACAAACAAACAAACAAACTCTTCAGCTTTATAATATTAGTATAGATACGTTTGTTTTATTTCTCAGAAACTATTCAACTTTTCAATTGTATGTTTTCTATTAATTGAGGTACTTTTTAGGTACAATTTTTTGGTGTAATTATATTTAATGCGTAATGGTTAAATAATAAAACATTATAGTACACCCGCCATCTTGACTGTCAATATGGCGGGTGTACCTTATTTTCTAAATAATTTCGTTGTGAAAGAGGTACAATTTTTTTGACCTAGGTACTAAATAGTACATTTTAGGTACATTTTTTCGGTAATTAGTAAAATTTAATTCGCTATGGTACACCCGACATCTTGACTCTCACTGATCAAAGCTGGGGAGAAGAAGTGGCGGAACAAACTCCCCAGCAACACAATTGTCTTCAAATCAATATAAAATAAATTACGTAAGCACATTTGTCAATGTCAACAACAATAGTTTATGTAGGGCACATAAAAAAGGTTGGTGTCAATCTGACCATTGTTTTTACAACACAGCCATTTTGAAATTAGATTTGTCAGTCATGTACCTGCCTACAATCACAATAATATGTAGGTAGTTTATCAAGTATTGATGAGCAAGCGGTTCTGAAGGTCGTCCGTCTATATCTATACAGAACAATCGTAAGGTACAATAACAACAATTATTTAATTTGGAACAGTTTTTAATATCAGTGTACTTTATTTTTAAGTTATTGATTTCTACTTTCTCTTTTGATGTGCACGTTTAACGATTTCCTTCTCACATCCTTACTAATGTGTATTGTAAAAGCGAAAGTGAGTTTGTTTGTTTGTTGCGTCTTCACGCCTTAATGACTAAAGCGATTTTGATAAATTTTGGTACAGAGATAGTTGGGACCCTGGAGACGGACATAGGCTAACTTTTGTTTAAAAAAGTGTGAAATGAGGGAGAAAGAGGGTAGAAAAGGGAAAACTTAGCATTGCTAATCCAATACATAAGGCGCAAGGGCAAAATCTACAGGTAGCAGGTACCTGCAAATCAGGAAAGGGGAACTGTGTTACTCTGAATTTAACGCGAGCGAAGCGGGCAAAAGCTAGTCTATGATAATTCTGTAAAAAAACATACGTGTAGGTAACGGTTGCGAATTGCATTTTTGTGAACATACAGCCTGACATTGATCGACCGACCGAAAACTTGAATTTTGTTGGCTGCGCAGGCGCTTTCTCTTCTCTTATCTTCCATTTCTTTTTTGTGGTGGGAAATCATAAAATAACTTCCCCCGCTCTGGGTTGAGCGGGGGAGGGAGAGTGTCAGATTTTACTGACTAAATAAAACCCACCCATGTTCCTTCTATTGCCCTTTACATTCCGGGGCCGCGGTATCTCTTTCGAACAACCCGC
The DNA here is from genome assembly GCA_905475445.1 of Ochropleura plecta. NCBI lineage: Eukaryota > Metazoa > Arthropoda > Insecta > Lepidoptera > Noctuidae > Ochropleura > Ochropleura plecta. The sequence goes on along the minus strand of FR997738.1, from coordinate 19,281,590 downwards.
AACCCCGGCAGGCGGAGTCCCTGGCAGGCCTCTCTGCATGAACATACAGCTTGACACTGACTGACCGACGGAAAACTTGAACTTTGTTGGCTGCGCAGACGCTTTCTCTATAAAACAGTTATCTTCCATCACCCAGGATAAGACGACCTTCTCAGTCGAATTTGGTGAAATAAAGATTAATGCAAATCGGAAGGTGTTATCTAAGAAACAGTGGACTATCAATCATTATGATGATATTACAAGCGTACGGCCTACAGAACATTATACTCGTTCATGTCGCGGAAGTCATGACTCAGTAGATACCTATGTTCAGAAGGATTGGAGGCGGCCGATGAAATGGCAGAATGGCCTTCTCCTAATATAACGTTGCTTCAATTGGGCAGTAGGCTGCAGTTTAGGAAACGAAAGAGTTCATTTGGTTTATCTTCTCTTTCGTCATGGTGCTGGTTCCTTTAGCTTCGAACTCTTACCAATCCAACGGCTTTATTAAATTTCACGGATGGCTTCCATGCCATCATACGCAAGAAACCGGCTTCCTTACTGCAACGCCTGCGTAACACTCGTAACGGCATCCTGAAAATGATTGCTGGTAGGCCCGACTTCCCCATTCAAGGGCACTGGGTGAAATTAGCCATAAGTTCGTAATTAAGTAGTACTAATAACACTAACATAGTATACAAGCATATATTATTCTGTTACTAATTCACTAACAAATTATGGATTCTTCTGGGTCTGAAATAAAGTTTTTTTTATTAGAGATAGCTTTCGCCCGCGGCTTCGCTCGCGTTAAATTCGGTATAACACACCAAGCAGACCTGCAGTTTTTGCTCTTGCGCCTGATTGATTTGTAATAGCAACGCTAAGCTTTCCCTTTTCTTCCCTCGTTCTCCCTCATATCCCATTTTTTTTAAATAAAAAATAGCCTATGTTCGTCTCCTGGTTCCCAACTATCTCTGTACCAAAATTCATCAAAATCGGTTTAGCCATTAAAGCGTGAAGAGGTAACAAACAAATAAACAAACTCACTTTCGCTTTTATAATATTAGTAAGGATACCTAGTCATCTTGCTAAAGGCTTAACAATAACAGCCGCTCCGATCTTCTACTAACTTAGGTTGGTCCGCGGATGGGTGAACACCCTTTATGTACCGAGTTTCCTCCGTGCCTCAGAAAGCATGATAAGCCCTTGATCCCGGCCTTCAATTGTAGATTTTTGACAGGCTAGAAAGTCGGACTGAACCAGTCGGGGGGGTAGGCAGTGGCCCTGCCACCCCCCCCCCTTGCTTTGCTGATATATCTCTGGGGCGCGCGTGGAACTCTTACGTACCGTCGACACGGGCTGTCGTCATTAGACGGGTGGACGGAGAGCTACCGATTGCTCACCGTCCTCAGACCCGTGGCCTAAGTATCCCCTTGATGATTTATTACAGTTTCACATACTTAGATCAACCGTGATTAAGTTTAATGTGCAATAAATAAATCCTAATTTGGATCTAGAACAATGTTAGCTGAACAAACTAGGGAAACAAATATAATAAAATTGACGAATTGGCAAAATCGTAAACGTTTTACGAGTCTAGTCAAAAACGATTAAAGAATGCTCTTAATTTTGTAGAACGAACAATAAAGTCCACCAGTGCCTGAAATGATGCAACGATATAAAAATAAAAATGTCTTGTCTCTGGCCGGCACCACACTCGATTGCCCATAGACAATCGGATGAAATATGGCTGCGATTATATTTCGGCAGTTTGACTCGACCTTGTCGCATTTTTAGATCATTATCAATTTGATTCGATTGACGTATCTTATTTATTTTGATAAAGGGATTTTGTGTTTCCGTTTGTTTTCCTTTTGAGTTAACAAGTCTTGCTCACCATTAAAGGCTCGATCACCAGCCTGTTTTCGTTCCCAGAATTGTTCAGGTTTTGTCTATGTATTTTCATACTCACAGTGATTTTAGTAGCTATTGTTACTATGGTTTTTTTAATAGCTATGAATTATTATTATTATAATGATTGGATAATGTAATTGGTGACAAGAGTCGTCACAACACTCACAGCCTTCCTATGCATCAGGATAGGGTTGCCACCCGTACTTCATTATAAAGTATTGTACGTTATTTCAGGTAATTGTACTCTGTACTTTATATTAACTATAAAGTACGCGAAAATACTTTATTTTGCTTGATTTGGTTTCTTTTGATATCAATTATTATTTAAAGATGCTATGGAGATATTCAGTGAAAATAATTATTGGATAAAATGGGCTAAAAGTAATGAGTAATATATTTTGGAACGGTGCTCGTATTAAAGCGAATAAAAAGTACTTTATTTTGACACAATGTACTTTTTCTTTCTACCCTTGATTGACAACGTACTTTATTTGGACAAAAAAAGGTGGCAACCCTAATCAGGATCTCCATTTTATTATATTTAAAAGTTCGTCCTTACCGTTGGTAAAATCAAGAAAACGTATGACAGAAATCATTATCATTGACTCACAATAGTTCACAATGATACATTTGGCTGGTAAAAACAGGTAGACTTCCCGGTCCATTTTCGGACCAACCTTTTACACTACTCAACCATTTCTGCTTCTGAAGCCAGATTCACCAGCGGTAGTAAAACGGTGCGCACCAAGGCAATGAAGCTCTGTGTCCTCTGGAAAAACGATACGCTTTCTTATATCTGGCAACGTCTTCATTTGAAAAGTACAGCGGAGGAGTAGTAGGCTTCATTTGGGTTTCCTCGTACCATCGTAGACCCAATCTCTGTCTTCCTGGATAAGACTGATCAAGAGAACGCACCTCTAACATAAAAAACCCTTTACACACACATATCCTTCCTAGACCTTTTTTTACGGACCGAATCATCAAATAACTTCTCCCGCGCTTAACGGAGCGGGGGAAGTGTCAGACTAATACCCACCCATGTTCCTTCTTTTGCCCTTTATGTTCCGGGACCGCTGTATCTCTTTCGAACAACCCGCAACTCCGGATCCTACGTAGTTCTACCTTTCAGATTATGACGTTATCAAACAATAATTACCTTAACAAACAGCTTTGTCGCCTACGTGTCTGTACCTACCCACACAACTACCAGTTTCCTTAACAGATAAACCTACTTAAAATCAGCTGATAGAATAGCTATGATAAGCAGTAATCTTAGCACAGTGCACTTTGACACGTGACTTGCACTCACTGATGTCACCAAAGCATATAGACTATTGAAGTGGTAGAAACTAGACTACCGTCTTCAGGTTTGTTAAATATGACATTATCTATGACAAGCGATCTCTGCATTTGTTTATCATTCGTGAGGTAGGTATCTAATTATTAGAAGATATCATATAGATATCAATTATCTTATAAGCATTACCTGGTAGTTGAAAGAGGTTCTTGGTACAACTGGGTTAGATCCTCAATTTGGCAATTAATTAATGTTAATTTAGTATTTAATATAATTGCGTTTAACTCAAGATACTATTTTCATTTAAAACTAATGAACTAAACATAAACTAACTTAATAAACTTAGCGCGTCGAAGTACTCCTCCACACCGCTGTCATCCGGAAACGTGCCCAGAAGACTAGCAGCATTGCCATGTTGAATGACAATATTATTTTGGTCAAAGAAACAGCCACCCCCTGGTCACGCGAAGTGTAGAAATTTCTTTAAAAAGAATACGCGCACCCGACCTTTTCGACCCCAAACGGCTAAAAACCAGGGACCAAAAGGTTAATCCGATTGAGGGTTTTAACCGGTTTATTTTTTAGGGTTAGGTTTAAAACCCCACAATATAGATTAACCCGTATGATAGGGTTAATCAGCCTATAAGAACCGGTTTCGTCGTAAGGTTCATTTTTGTACATAAAACATCTGCAAGAAAGTGACAGATATAACTACCAAGCGGTGTTTGATCGTGTTCCGACATGACTAACAGCCACGCACGATGCATTGAACTTTAGTCCTTACATGGTGCACAATACTGTTTTTGATATTGAAAAATGTTCGACGCTTAGATTATTTCAAATTTTATTTCTATTCTAGCGCGTTTCACTTACAGTAGGCACTTATTAGGAGTGACCTGAAGGTCTACTTCGGTGACTGCTACTGGAACTCCTCGATGGATCGAACTAGATGTATCGAGTTTGGGCTCGTTTTGTTAGTTATGATGAGACCTTACCTCCGGACTTGATGGAGTAACCTGAAGGTCTACTTCGGTGACTGCTACTGGAACTCTCTCCGACGGATCGAACTAGATGTATCGAGTTTGGGCTCATTTTGTTAGTTATGATGAGACCTTACCTCCGGACTTGATGGAGTGACCTGAAGGTCTACTTCGGTGACTGCTACTGGAACTCTCCGACGGATCGAACTAGATGTATCGAGTTTGGGCTCGTTTTGTTAGTTATGATGAGACCTTACCTCCGGACTTGATGGAGTGACTTGGAGGTCTACTTCGGTGACTGCTACTGGAACTCCTCTATGGATCGAACTAGATGTATCGAGTTTGGGCTCGTTTTGTTAGTTATGATGAGACCTTACCTCCGGACTTGATGGAGTGACCTGAAGGTCTACTTCGGTGACTGCTACTGGAACTCTCCGACGGATCGAACTAGATGTATCGAGTTTGGGCTCGTTTTGTTAGTTATGATGAGACCTTACCTCCGGACTAGATGGAGTGACCTGGAGGTCTACTTCGGTGACTGCTACTGGAACTCCTCGATGGATCGAACTAGATGTATCGAGTTTGGGCTTGTTTTGTTAGTTATGATGAGACCTTACCTCCGGACTTGATGGAGTGACCTGAAGGTCTACTTCGGGGACTGGTACTGGAACTCTTCGACGGATCGAACTAGATGTATAGAGTTTGGGCTCGTTTTGTTAATTATGATGAGACCTTACCTCCGGACTTGATGGAGTAACCTGAAAGTCTACTTCGGTGACTGATACTGGAACACTTCGTCGGATCGAACTAGATGTATCGAGTTTGGGCTCGTTTTGTTAGTTATGATGATACCTCACCTTCAGACTTGATGGAGTGACCTGAAGGTCTACTTCGGTGACTGCTACTGGAACTCTCCGACGGATCGAACTAGATGTATCGAGTTTGGGCTCTTTTTGTTAGTTATTATGAGACCTTATCTCCGGACTTGATTGAGTGATCTGAAGGTCTACTTTGGTGACTGCTACTGGAACTCCTCGAAGGATCGACCTAGATGTATCGAGTTTGGGCTCGTTTTGTTAGTTATGATGAAACCTTACCTCCGGACTTGATGGATAGACCTGAAGGTCTACTTCGGTGACTGCTACTGGAACTCTTCGACGGATCGAACTAGATGTATCGAGTTTGGGCTCGTTTTGTTAGTTATGATGAGACCTTACCTCCGGACTTGTTGGAGTAACCTGAAGGTCTATTTCGGTGACTGCTACTGGAACTCCTTGAAGGATCGAACTAGACGTGTCGAATTTAGGCTCATTTTGTTAGTTATGATGAGACCTTACCTCCGGACTTGATGGAGTGACCTGAAGGTCTACTTCGGTGACTACTTCTGGAATTCTTCGACGGATCGAACACATCTACTAACAAAACGAGCCCAAACTCGATACATCTAGTTCGATCCGTCAAGGAGTTCCAGTGGCAGTCACCGAAATAGACCTTCAGGTTACTCCATCAAGTCCGGAGGTAAGGTCACATAATAACTAACAAAAAGAGCCCAAACTCGAAACATCTAGTTCGATCCGTCGGAGAGTTCCAGTAGCAGTCACCGAAGTAGACCTTCAGGTCACTCCATCAAGTCCGGAGGTAAGGTCTCATCATAACTAACAAAACGAGCCCAAACTCGATACATCTAGTTCGATCCATAGAGGAGTTCCAGTAGCAGTCACCGAAGTAGACCTCCAAGTCACTCCATCAAGTCCGGAGGTAAGGTCTCATCATAACTAACAAAACGAGCCCAAACTCGATACATCTAGTTCGATCCGTCGGAGAGTTCCAGTAGCAGTCACCGAAATAGACCTTCAGGTCACTCCATCAAGTCCGGAGGTAAGGTCTCATCATAACTAACAAAAAGAGCCCAAACTCGATATATCTAGTGCGATCCGTCGGAGAGTTCCAGTAGCAGTCACCGAAGTAGACCTTCAGGTTACTCCATCAAGTCCGGAGGTAAGGTCTCATCATAACTAACAAAATGAGCCCAAACTCGATACATCTAGTTCGATCCGACGAAGAGTTCCAGTATCAGTCACCGAAGTAGACCTTCAGATCACTCAATCAAGTCCGGAGGTAAGGTCTCATCATAACTAACAAAACGAAAAAAAAAGTCTTTGGTCAAACCGGATGAATGGAGCGATCGAGTCGAGCGCCGTGCCATGCGGTTATCGTTTTAAAGTAAAATATGCAGAAGCTGGTGCGTTATCAGTACATACGAACGTGCGATATCTACCTACACACACTCGAGCGAGTAGGTAACAAGCGACGCAGCCGAGACTGTGCAACTTACAAGTTCTATCTCTTTCATTCAGATTAATCAGCAATATTTTATAGATTAATCGTTATGGCATACGGGTTAACCCGTATTACGGGTTAATCAAACGAAGGGCTTATACGTCTAACCGGTTAACCGTTAAATCCGATTAATGGGTCCTTGCTAAAAACTGTAACTACCAATTATGTTATAGAACTCAAACGGAGTAAGTCTTTTGAGGCTCTCAGCAGTCACAGCAGCAGCACCAACACAAATTAATTTATAGGAATCATGAACATGGGCTATATGTCAAAGTCAAAGTCAAAGTCAAAATCATTTATTTCAAGTAGGCCAGTTACAGGCACTTTTGAACTGTCGAAACATTGACAACAATAAAAATTAAGCTACAGTCCCAGACACAAGGCATAATAACTGTGAAAAGCCCAATGGGCAAATGGGCAAATAGCCCAAATGGGTTTGTGAAAAAAAATACTGGCCACCTGCAGCGAGTCAGACTCGCGCACTGAAGGGTTACTTTCCGTATAAACTTGCGAAATGAACGGCCATATCTTTTGTCTGCGTAGACATAGAGGGTTAATTTTTCCCAGCACCAAAGAACCACAGACTTCAGTGCACGGTTTTAATTTCATCTCTACATATACCTTCACGCGTTCCCGAGATGAAGGGTCTTGACAGACATACGGACAACAAAATGATCCAATCAGGGTTCCGGCTTTTTCCTTTTGAGGTACGGAACGTGAGAACGAAAATGTGAGTAGGAGCATTTTCTTTTTCTGGTTGGCATCTCGCAGTTCAACCTAGGAGGTTGTCGTCTGCTTAACCGGGCGATTCCTGTGGATGCCTTAAAAATTAAGACCTCTAACCAGGGCAAAAAACTTACAAATTAAGCGACTACATGCTAAGGGCACCCCGTGTGGGGTACGAGCCTCGGCTTAGGGCGTCGCTGAGGGAGGACAGCAAAGGGACAGGCTGGATCTGAGTGATATTATTTGGGGACTGATTTGAACTTACTGGCTCAGCAGCGCGGGCTGGCTCTAGCAAGGTCCGGGTGGGACGAATATGTGTGTAGGAGCAATATTATGTTCAATATTAAAACCACATTTTCACATGAGTTAGCGGTTTTGAAACATGCAATAAAATTCGTATAAGACCATAAAAGTCTGCTTGCTATGCTAAGTGCATGCGGAGACCGCAGTGCGCCGGCAATTCTTATGTAGTATGTGACACATATAAGAAAATAGATGAAGAAATGATCGCAGTTTTCTTGTCATAACATAAGACGGGCGGAATTATGCAAAAAACAGAAGTTTTGCTTTATGTGAAAAGATTCCTTGTTATTTCTAATGGTTAGAACTTTCTTTAAACTTTAACTAATCTGCATCTGATTCAGTTTACTGAATTCTGTTACACATTGAGCGATTTGTCTTTGGTAGCCAATGGCTGGTAATTCATAGCTATTTCGAAACCGGGTTTTACGGGTTCTCCGGGAACATAAAGGGCGAATAAAGGAAGATGGATGAGTTTAAGTCAGTAAAAGTCTGACACTCCCCCCCGCTCCGCAGGGGGTGGTATCTCGAAGAGATGGTGATTTTAGAATCTAGGAAAATAGTTCCACTGCTGGACTCAATTCCAAATTGTAAGCCATATTGTGAATGCTTCAGCATCATTATCTGCGTCACTTGTTCCCAAATTTATTGTGGTCAGCATCCAGTCTTGCCGGATGCAGCCGAATACCAGTATTTTACATGGAGCGACTGCCTATCTGACCACAACCCAGTTAGTAGGTTTCTCTCTTGGTAAGACTGGCTTGATGATTTTCGGGACACTGACTATCCGTAACGACTTTCAAAGCTTTACAGATGGACAGGACAAACAGCTAAACGTGTTTTCAGAGGCAAGGAGGAAACTTGGTGGTTACCCATTGACAGAACAATGTAGGCAAGCGTGGCTTAACCTAAAGTTCGACCCGAGCGGCTGCTATTATAACCCACCAGCTCATCAGTGATTATATTCCCCATTATAGAAACATTGACAAACAAAACTACAACTTATTATACATCCTGCGCAGTTACCAAAGCGCAATTAAAATCTATTTTCGCAAAAATCTTTCCTGCGTAACAACTAGGCGGTCTAGAGAAAATCAATACTGCGCGAACCTGCGTACTGGCCTGATAAAAATATACACATAGAGAGTTATCATAAAACCTATTTACTGAAAATCCAGGCCCGCATGCATTCTCAGACATAGCTATAAACGTACAAGTGATTTGTCTATGTGTGTGTGCTTGTGCAAGTGTGTGTGTCGGGTCGTTATACCACGAAATCAATACAGTCTGGTTGGTTCTAGGGCGGGTGCCACCGCGCTAACCGTGGTTAAGGTTTTTATGCGTGACTTCTTGTAAATGTGAGTTTGACATGAATAAAATGGCGAATGTTAGCGTGATGGAAATCTGAATTGACGGAATATAAAGTTGGTGTATGTTTGTTTGTCGTAAATCGGGTTACTGTTTGACTTGTAAACCATTCTTTTTATGTATGCTCGTGGCTTCCTTATTGAATTTTGCCAGGCTTTACATAACAGTATTTGTTTTGCTCTTTCATGCATAACAGTAAGTACTTACCTACTTATCATAACAATAAGTATTTACCTAGCTTAGCGTTTTCAAATGAGTGTCAGCAAGTGTAAATTAAAAAAAAAAGGTTAAGCTTTCTTAGCAGCATTTAATTTTCCAAAACGTCTATTCAAAACACGAAAATATTTATTTTCGTGTTTTGAATAGACGTTTTGTTCATTTAAAGGCGATGAAGTTTGTGTTCATTTCAAAACTCTATGTCACAACTCTGGGTACTTTCTTATGTAATAAATAATCAGAACTGCTAACTTGAACGTGGGTTGCAAACAACTAGTTCTTTTACGCCTTTCAAAATTACTTCTCCATAATTAAACGCCTATTATTAATTATTTCTTTGTCCAATTATCTAGTTTATCCTCCATCAAGACAGATTGTTACAGTCACTTAGTGTGGGCGTGCAGCTTGAAATACTGTTGGTTATAGAAGCCGTTCGTTTATTAACTATGTAAAAGTTGAACCTTGGAATGATTCAGCCATTTATGAGCTAGTTGGTTTTTGGTTTTAGTTCTCTGACAAAAGACTCATTAGTAAATCAGTGGTTTCGAAGTCTTTTTAACTTTCTTGTTATGCAACTTTTATTTGGTAAAAGCTCAATACAATATTAGGTATGGTCGCGACAAGTTTTTGGAATTACATAATACACCCGCATGATGATAAAAAAGTAACCTATGTGTTATTCCAGACTATAATCTACGTCTGTGCCAAATTTCATCAAGATTTGTTCAGCCGTTTTGACGTGAAAGAGTAACAAACATCCATACATCCATCCTCACAAAAAATTGCATTTATAATCCTTAGGTACTTCCTTACTAATATTATAAAAGCGAAAGAGAGTTTGTTACCTCTTCACGCTTTAATGGCTAAACCGATTTTGATGAATTTTGGTAGGTACAGAGATAGTTGGGAACCAGGAGACGGACATAGGCAAATTAAAAAAAGAAAAAGTGGGATGTGAGGGAGAAAGAGAGAAGAAAAGGGAAAACTTAGCGTTGCTATTACAAATCAATAAGGCGCAAGGGGAACTGTGTTATCGCGAATTTAACGCGAGCGAAGCCGCGGGCAAAAGCTAGTATTATATATAAGTAGGATAACATAATATCACGTCTACGATTAGGTAGAAGGTTAGGCGGAGGTGTACGCTAATAGTATACCCACGTTTCACCAGTTATCTTTAGGTCCTATAGTAGGGTAAGCCTATTGCCATCAACTGGGTTCATCCAGACTGCGTCAGTGGCAGCCACGCGGCCACGGTGCCACTGACGAATACCTGATGGAAAATCTTCAATAACACTTTGCTTGACCTAGGAACTGAACTTAGGACCTCATTCTCGTGATATCGAAAAAAAAGTATCTTATGTGTTATTACAGACTATATTCTACCAAGTACTAAGATCCGTTCCGCCGTTTTGACGTGAAAGAGTAACAAACATCCATACATCCATCCATCTATCCTCACAAACATTCGCATTTATAATATTAGGTCCTTACATATGAAATTGGCGTTTTGTATGGAAGGAACAAAAAGTCGAATATTTTTTAATATAATATATTTAATTAATCAAAGTATGAACCATTGTTTTCAATGCACTTTTGCCATCTTATAGGTAGTTCATTGATCCCTTTACTAAAAAAACCAGTCGGACGGGAATCAATAAAATCTTTGAAGGCGATTTGGACTGCCCCATCGGAGTTGAATTTTTTCCCTTGCAAAAAGTTATCCAAATTGCGAAAAAAATGGTAATCTGTTGGAGCAAGGTCCGGGGAGTACGGAGGATGTCTAAGACATTCCAATTCAAGCTCTTCTAATTTGGTAGCCGTCTGTTGCGCAGTGTGTGGTCTGGCGTTGTCGTGAAGCAGCAGTGGCGTGGAGCGATTGACCAGCCTTGGTTGTTTAGCCGCTAGCTTTTCCATCATGGTTTGTAATTGCTGACAATAGACATCAGCTGTAATAGTCTGGCCAGATTTGAGAAAACTGTAATGAACAATACCGGCACTAGTCCACCAAACGCTTACAAGTAACTTTTTTGGGGTTAATTTTCGCTTGGGGCAGGATTTGGCTGGCTGGCCAGGATCCAACCATTGCGCTGAGCGCTTCCGATTATCGTAAAGAATCCATTTTTCATCACAGGTAATGATTCGGTTTAAAATACCTTCATTGTTGTGCCGGTTCAGTAATGTAACGCAGCAGTCGACGCGCGTTTGCCGGTTTGCTTCAGTCAATTCGTGAGGTACCCACCTTTCAAGCTTTTTAATCTTCCCAATTTGCTTCAAGTGAATTAAAACAGTTTTATCACTAACATCGAAGCCTGCAGCTAACTCGGACGTGGTTTGCGATGGGTCCGCTTCCACAATAGCCTTCAATTCTCCATTATCAACTTGGGTCTCAGGCCGTCCACGGGGCTTGTTCTGCAGGTCGAAATTTCCAGAACGAAAACGTTGGAACCAAAAACGAACTGTGTTTTCTTTTGCAACATGACCGCCATACACATCATTCACCCTTCGAGTCGTTTCCGCAGCACTAGTGCCACGGCGGAACTCGTACTCGTAAATAATGCGATATTTTAAATTTTCCATTTTGTAAAATGAGTGACGCAAACAGAAAAAACAGAAGAAAAAAAACAAATGAATGACGGTCATCGAAGCACAAATACATGAGTAAATAGCTGTACAAATTTGAATTTGGAATTCCTTACCAAAGAGGAGAAATTCGTGATTAAAGTGGCCAGTACGAAAAACGCCAATTTCATATGTAAGGACCTAATATTATTAAGTAGGATGGTCAGCTTTATAATTAAGTTGGATGAAAAAGAGAAATCTTTATCTAAATATTTTATGTAACCAAATGTACTGATCACAAAGAGACGCCGCAATCAGCACGACCCATTACAACGTAGGATCTGCTGCAATTATCCAACCCGAGGGGTTCAGGCTTTTGTGTTTGGGGTTGAAACTGCAAGCTGAATGGGCATTCTACTAACCCCATTGTTAGCTCACTGTCAAGGTCGTAGCCGATTAGTTTAGAAAGCAGTGAAAGCCAGGTGCGATTAAAACTAGGGGAGATTTTATATACCCTTATTGCATCTTATATTTATTTTATTTTGATCAAATAGACTTCGTCACGACTGTGTATTGTTAACAATCAGGATAATAATTTAAGTATGAAAAAAATAATATTAATAATATCCCATTACCGCGAAGAAAATGTCCCTTTTTTGAACGCCTAACCGTGGTTTAAACTTCAGTTAAGTAACACAGTGCCACCAGCCTTTTGGCCTCCGTATCTTGATAATATACCGCTTAGGCCCAGTGCTCGGGCCTAGGCTAGGCCGTGGGTGGGGTGCCTGCATTACGTCTAAACCCTAAGAGCGAACAAGACCGCAATATCTCTATCTCCCTCACACTTGTAGAGTTATAGTCGTAAGTTCTCGGGTTTATTCGGTTGTCATGGCAACGGGAGAACACTAGGCACCAATGCGACAATATTTTATGGAGTTACGTAATGTACCGAATATGGTAAAGTGGTAGACTACGAGTTTTACTGACCTATTCAGTCAATTGAGTGCAAAATATGCTAGATGATAATCTTATTCCTTAGGAGAAGCAGCGTTTTGTCAACATGATGTTTCGTCATGTTTTTTTGGATCAATATGAAGGATAACTTTGGTACGTGGTTCGGAAGTTTGTATATATTATGAAAAGGAAGGAATGAGATAAAAGTTCTGAAGTACTGTTATTAAGATTTGAGCCAACGTAGCCTACTTTTACATTAAGAGGAGGAGCTCATGGTAAAATAGTTTCAGCTGCTTGTATCAATCTTCAGGTTAAGCTGCGCTTGCCTGGGTTAGACTGTGGATAGGTTTACTTTTTACGTAACGATTTTACTCCTTGCCTCAGAAAGCACGATGAGCCTTTGGTCCCAGCTGTCATTTGAAGATCTTCGACAGTCGGCATAGGTGGTGAGTTTGACAACCGCCAAACTGGAGCCATTTACGCCATAAAAAGATTGGTTAATCTTACCAAGGTGTATTGCTTAGTACTAACTGGGTTGTGGAGGTCAGATAGGCAATCCCTCTATGTAAAATACTGGAATGAAATATAATAAAATCTGCGTCTGTGACCATTTTAAGAATTTTAGCGTCATCATCATTTTCCTGCCCCTGTCCCATTGTATTTGGGGTCGGCGCAACACGTTTTCTTCTTCCATTCTCCCCTATCAGACAACACGGCATCATTCACTCCTTTCTCCTTCATATCATTCCTTACACAATCCATCCATCTTTTCTTTGGCCTTCCTCTAAAAAGTACATTTAATGTCAGCTACACATAACATGATTTTGACAGCTAATTTAACTGTCAAAACCTTATGACAGCTGTAGTAATTTCTTGACCAAAGTAACAACACGTTTTCAGAACGCGAAGATTGTTTTTAATCAAAATTGGTGTCAACCACTGAATAGAAGTCAAGCCCATTTTGACGCTAATCCCTTTTAAGCCCTTCTTAACCCGCGATTATAATTAGGAACAGTTACTAAAATAACCAGACATTAGTAATTGAATTAAACTGACGCAACAGTACAAATCTCCAACGTGTTGTCCCCAATTACGTAAACTAACTACCACCCCTTTAGGGACCTACCTTGGTTGCGGGTTGTTCAAAAGAGATACAGCGGCCCCGGAACATAAAGAGCAAAAGAAGGTACATGGGTGGGTTTCGTCAGTAAAAGTCCAGACTCTTCTATGAAAAATACGCATACGAATTCTCTAAGACACATTTATGTAATATTTTCGTTTCTTATATTTTGCCATTTAGAAATAGCAAAATATAAGAAAGAAAAACCGGCCAAGACCGAGTCGGACTCGCTCACCGTGGGTTCCGTAAAAACTTGCCACATAAACAGCCATATCTTTTGACTGCGTAGACTTACAGGGATGTTTTTTTCACAGTTCCAAGAGCCCATAGATTTGAGTACTTATATGGTTTTAATTTCAACTCAATACCTCCACACGTTCCTAAGCTCGAGGAGCTCGTGGCTAAATAAATAGTAGCCGCTCGGGTCGATCTTTAGGTTAAGCTGCGCTTGCATAAGTTGGTCTGTGGATGGGTGACCACCCGTTACATACCGAGTTTCCTCCGTGCCTCGGAAAGCACGTTAAGCCGTTGGTCCCGGCTGTCATTTGTAGATCTTTGACAGTCGTTACAGGTAGTCAGTGTTCCGAAAGTCTGACAACCAGTCTTACCAAGGGGTATCGTATTACCCAGTATTAACTGGGTTGTGGAGGTCAGATAGGCAGTCGCTCCATGTAAAATACTGATATTCAGCTGCATCCGGTTAGACTGGAAGCCGACCCCAACATAGTTGGGAAAAGGCTAGGCAGATGATGATGACCTCCACACGTTCCTAAGACAAAGGATCTTGACAGAGAGACAGACAACGGACAGACGAGCAAGAAAGGGATCCTATAAGGGTTCCGTTTTTCCTTTTGAGAACCTGCCTTTTTATTTGGGAACCCTAAAACGAGCGACAAATATTATCTTCTAAAGGAGATACTAAAGGATTACCATGGAACTCTAGGTGTGGTGTCATAATCCACCTAGATACAGTCAACCAGTCAGACACCTATAAATCCAGGTCGTCTGCTACATTGACCGACAGCCGCTGACGACTTCCAACCGCGTAAAGTGAGACACATAGCCAACACAACTGACTTTTATAGCCTCATCAAATAAAACAGCTATCACAAACGAATATGACCTTTAAACTTCCGTAGATAGAATCTCGAAGAACTGTACACTTAAGTTGGTAGGAGGAATAGGAAAAGAGTCGCCTACTAAACGCCTACTGGTGTTGCTGGTGGCCTTGGGTTTAATTAAACGTGTTTTTGGTGGTTTGTTAACGATAAACTGTAGGCAAGGTATTGTCGGGGTAAACGGGATCGCCAGTACTAACGTGATAACTACGACGCCCACTGCGAGAGAGCTCTGTCATCGATTTGAATGGACCTTTTCAGCGTAGCGACTGCGAATTTGACGACTATAAAAGGTGACAGACAGATTGGATGCAGAAGTGGAGTATAGAGTGTTATTCAGCAGCTTGGGAGAGGCCTGTGACGTGCAGTGGATTGCGGCCAAAGCCTATCCAACTGCCTGCTCATCTTGTTTTGAAGACACTGTTGGTGCAGTGGCTGTGCGATCGACTGCTGCGCTGCGTGTCGCGGTTTCGATCCCCGCACGGAACAGATATTTGTATGGCCTACAGATAGTTGTTCCGGGTCTGGCTGTTTGTGTATGAAAGTTTAAATGTTTGTTAAAGTACCACCGATACAGGAAAAAGTCCTAGTGTGGGCAACGTTTTTTTACAAATAAATAAATAAATCTGATTATACCAAATTGAGTGATGAGAAGTGGAAGCGCAACGCATAGTACTCCACTACTCGTAAAGTTAATTTACTAGTCGAAAGATGGGAAAATTAGCTAAAAACAGAAATCAGAGGAAGGAGAAATATTAAAGCAGTTAGTATCTAGTTTTACTATGAACAGAGTAGACACAAAGCACATATTTGTCAGGCCTTTAGGTTAGCTTGCAGTCTAACCAGATGCAGCAGATTACCAGTATTTTAGACGTAGTGACTGTCTATATGTGTTATTGGATCCTACCTATATATACCCTTTGGTAAACTAAGATTAGACTTGAGATTAGGTAAGACTGGTGGTCAGACTTTTGGTCTTCTGACTGTTTTACAGTACCAACATAGTTGTGGCAATAAAAAAGAAATTGTGTAATATACCTATGTGCTACGATCACCTATAGTTCGGAGAATTATATTATGTCATCAATTAACACTGGAAATTGATCTTCAAGGTTGTAGAAACAATTACTGTTCGTTTTGTTTAATACAAGTCTGTACTTTTTATCCTTTGCTACTCCACTACTACTGCTCTTAGATTTCATTATTAAAAATGCATCAATAAATCACATTCATAAATTTTACATAATTTAACAAACCTGCATTTAATACCCCTCTACATATTTGACTCACCAAATTACACCCCACTAACCCCCATTCCCCATATTCTAACCAAAATATTCAAAACATAAGAAACTAAATCCATCTGGCGCAGTGGTCTGTAGGCGGACGGGTATGAGTCAGTAGCGGGTTCGAAGCCGGTTGAAGTCATCGCAGTGGGCGCTTGCACTCAAGGAGAAGTGAATGAACATAATCTTAATATTTGTACCGTGGGTTGGTAATGAAATAGTATCAATTTTATTACATTATAGAAAGGGCGACAGCTGTTTTTTGGTGTTGGTAAATATTGTCGTTTAAAATGTTTATGTAATTTATCATTACCTTCGTTTTCCGCCTCCATACATATGTCGGATGTTGACCGACTTTCAACCGATGAGCAACTACAGTGAGAATCAGAGTCAGGAATATTTTATTTGTGAAACAATCACAGTTACAGTTGTATATGCCTGTGGCTGGAGTGTATGTAGCTTAGCTTATATTTGTCATGGGTATTTGAAAAACATGCTTTGAGTTTGAGTTTTCAATGGATCATTTATTTATTTACTAGCTTTTGCCCGCGGCTTCGCTCGCGTTAAATTCGGGGTAACACAGTTCCCCTTGCGCCTTATTGATTTGTAATAGCAACGCTAAGTTTTCCCTTTTCTTCCCTCATTCTCCCTCACATCCCACTTAAAAAAATGCCTATGTCTGTCTCCTGGTTCCCAACTATCTCTGTACCAAAAACCATCAAAATCGGTTTAGCCATTAAAGCGTGAAGAGGTAACAAACAAACTCACTTTTGCTTTTATAATATTAGTAAGGATTTATGCACACACAAAATACTTTACAGGACATTACATTAAGACAGAAGAGCAAAGGTACTGCTTATTTCATTAGAAAAATCTTCCAGTAGACCCGCGTATGGAAAGTTGGATGATGGATGGATCATATATCATCTTTAAGAAGTGCTTTTCTTGTAATAATAAGGACTTCATGTTTTGGATTGCCAGAACATAAACTACATCGATATCGGATCCTAAGTATGGTGCACCAGCAGTCAGTTGTACCTTGATGATTAGTTTTAATTACTACCACAGCAGCGAGAGCTTCGGGATTGAGGGTTGATCGAAAGAGAAACCTCGCCCTAGAACATAAAGGGCATAAGAACGAACATGCGGAACATAGGGTTTTAGTCAGTAAAAGTTTGACACTCCCCCTCGCTCCACCTGGGGTAAGTTATTTGATGAATTCCCATCCGCAAAAAAAATATGAACCAGTTTTTCTTGCTGATCCGCTTGCTTCTTCTGTAAACAAGATGCTAAGTGCTATATGTATTGCGTAGTACTACGTCTAAAATAAACTTTTAGCAAAAGAATAGGAAAATGATAAATGATGTTTATTTTGCAAGTAGGTTTTCACAAACACTTTTACACGTCTTTTTTTTAAACTAGATGAGGCCAGTGTTTCGTACCCGACTACTCTGAGAAGAAACAGCCGAAACAAACTCAGAGGTCATTTATGGTGATCAAAATTTCCAATGTGGGAGTTATCAAAACTGCGTCTACATTTAAAGTTATCCTACGTTCTTCTTATGCTGCTTCGTTGGGCTCGTGGTCGTAAGCGTGCCTGCTGGTCACAAGGTCCTGGGTTCAATTCCCGGGTAACGTGAAAAGTGATATTGAGTTTTTCCATTAGAAACGCACTAGCAACCCGGAGCCAAGCAAGCTGAAGACAGGGCGCTATGGCGCTCATTAGGGGAGGGCTATGTCCAGCAGTGGACTAATATAGCGTGATGATGATGATGAACCCGGAGCCTGGAGGTTGGCGGTAAGATAACCCTGTCCTCGGTAAGCACGTTAAGCTGTTGGTCCTGCGCCTGATCTCACTCCGGTCGTGTTGGATTGCCGTCCCATCGGACTATGAGAGTGACGGAACAGAGAATACCCATGTGTCTGCACAAACAGTTGTGTACTATAATATCTCCCGCGCTGATGACTAGTCTCCGCTGAGATACGAAAACGGTCAAGAGGACTAAGTATATGTTTTTCTTCTTTTAATCAATCAAATCATTTATTTCAATTAGACAGGCACTTTTTTACAAATTCATTTATTAATTTTGTGAACACAGGGTACAATATTATGATGTTATATATAAAAAAAACTGATCCTTACAGTGTTGTATCCTTACAAAATGGTTAATTAATTTAATTGTTCATTCGGTTATAATAAATAAAAATACTACAAATACTAATAAAAAAAATGATATGTCTAAATTAAAATTAAATGGGGATGGATACATCTTTCACGTTGAGATTATAAATACATGTGAGAACGATGTAGAAAAACGAGCACATTTCATGTGGTTAGTTCCTAACTTGGTGTCAGGGCTTAGGTATATCCTAGTTAACAGTTCAATAAATATACCCTCTCTTATTGCCACCAAAACAAAACAAAAACGATGAAAATAAACTCTTTTACAAAAGCTGACGTCACCTTTACCTCGTAATTACAAGTAGGTACAACCCCCGACGGCGTACAGTAACAACCCTCATCGTGGCTCACCCCTACAGCAATGTGACGCGTCACCCGTCCGCGGTGACCTTGCACGGGGTACGTTGTTATTAAAAGTAATCACGTTTAGGGACTGTTTGTCACATTGCGCGGTTGGACTTTGGTGTGGGGTAACATTTTGTTAGAAAAATAACGTTTTTTTTAATTGAATCGGCCTTGAATTTTACATCTTCGATAGAGTCACTTCCTGTAACATGAAGATAATATGACAGGCAACATTTAAAAATCGACGTTTTTATTTTTTCTGGTGATATTTCCTTTCACAGGAACGCAGCAATTTGAGTGCGCAGGCTTACATTGATTTTACTAGTTACTTGGTCAATATATGCTGCACATCCATTAGTTAAATTGGGTCTGTTCCCTATCCATTTGTAGCATAACAAAATCCATCTGGTACCACAACAAAATTAAACTCCTTCTCATACCGCTCATTTATCATACCTAATTACCACTTAAAATAATGTTCCAAGTAGGTACTAAAACGTTTTATTATAAGTAAATACCGACATTATCCTTAGTAAACCGCATCATAATTTATTACTCACAAACTGATGAGTCAGCACACAGATGGCGCCACCGTGCCAATACAAAGATGGCGGAACGAAACAGTCGGTGTGTTTAACTTACAGCTTTATTGTAATGAGCTTATTGTGTTTATGCTCGGGCTTGAGACGCTTAGCTCTTAGATAAAGAAGATTATGATCATGAATATAATGATATTGCATTTAAATGTATTTGGAAAAGAAAGTGCTATGGACATGAGGTTTGTAGGACAAATTAAATTTGATAGAAGTTTGATAGGTACCTGTAGCGGTCACTGTGGCACAACATCAGCCTTTAATGGCGAACTATTTTCAAATGAAGTAAATAGACTTATCACCTGGATGCATGAATGATGATCTGAAAATGGTGGCTGGGGTAGATTGATACAGAAGGCGCAGAGAGTGTTAATCTGTGGCATTGCATTGCGTCAGACCTGGCCTATTTTATTTCGATTTTTTTTAAATTTACATTTATGTTTTTTTTCTTATATTGTTTTTTTATGTTGTGTCCCATTTTATGGTATGTGCCAATGAAATGTTTCTTTTTTCAGTTTAGAATGCAATGTTCATCTGTAGACTGATTTAATTGAATTTGATTTGTTATGCAATAAGCTTTCCAACCAAACACCAAGCTTCAGTCTATAAAATCAATATTTACCCAAAGCCTTGCAAATAAAGCCCAAAATAACATAGCAACCACAAA
This sequence comes from Ochropleura plecta, assembly GCA_905475445.1. NCBI lineage: Eukaryota > Metazoa > Arthropoda > Insecta > Lepidoptera > Noctuidae > Ochropleura > Ochropleura plecta. Next base: position 19,261,646 of record FR997738.1, on the reverse strand, counting down.
AAAAAATTGGCCAAAAGTACATAAAAGTAATTGTTATTCAAGTTCCCTTCAAGCAGTAAGTTAATTGTTCTCAACCCACGCGACGACGGATCGATACCGAACCTAATATGGTTGCGACGAGGTACGAATTTGAGCCTGCCTGGATGTTTGCAGAATATATAGATGAATCTAGACTTTTATTATGGCTAGATTGAAATGGTTTAGGAGTCTATTATGAATAGTTAGACGTACCTACCATGTGTTTAGTATTTGTATGTTATTTATCGGTTTGATGCAATTTTTGACCACGTTTACCGCGGTTGCGGGTTTTTCGAAAGAGATATACCGCGGCCCCGGACCGTTATGGACAATAGAAGGAACATGGTGGGTACAGTACTGACACTTCGCCCCGCTCTGCCCCGAACGGGGGATATTATTTGACGATTTCCCATCCGAAAAAAAAAGGCACATGACTAGTTAGTCACCACCTTCGCCAAGGTCGACCTTCAATGGCGATGACCAACCCCAGAGAGGATTGGAAGGAGAAAGAGGAGGCCTTTGCAAGCAGCAGGGCACAATATAGGCTACGGAAAAAAAACAACTCCTGGAAAAAACGCTGTTGTCATTTCAGGCGGTCATTTGGACCGCCTGAAAAGAAGGTGGTTATTTTGCAGTCTATACAGTGAATGTTTCTGTTGATCGTGAAGTGAGCCTGGCGTTTTGGCATCTTACGGAATTTTGGATTATTCTCAGTCTGATTAAATATATGGATTTTGATTTTTTTATGATTTATTATCGGAAGATACACGAACGATACGCAATTCCATTTAAATTATCAGTTTCTTAATGAATAATTCAGTAATTTTAGCCTTGTTTATTTGGCTTTACTTTATGAAAACGGTTATTTTACGACACTCCGTGTAGGATAGGGGTAGGGTAGGTCTATAAAGCCAAGCCCACAGCTAACAGTCGGTGGTTTGTAGCCATAAAATTAGTTAATGTGTTGGCACTGAGGTTGGCACGCCATAGATAAGAATCTTAATCACGAAGCCGTCGACCTAGTAAATTAAATTCATTGGTTTTCTGACTTTCAGTTTTTGTTTATTTATTTATTAAAACTTTATGCACAAGTAAAAAACTGTACAAAGGCGGACTTAATGCTTTAGGCATTTTCTACCAGTCTACCTTAGGGTGATGCAGAGACAAAAACAGTAGGTGCGATAACAGAAAAAAAGGATATTAGTAAACGAATATTAAAATATATAAATATACATATAAATAACAAATATACATTTATAAATATTAATAACTATAAGTACTTATATATATACATAAAACAACATTATATAAAGTTCAGAGATCGTAACAAGACAACAACCACAACTAATTACGAGACGAATCTACCAACTTCTTGTAAATATTCTCACGAACTTTTCTTTTAAAAGTAAACGGACTGGTTACCAACCTGATACTCTGAGGGAGCTCATTCCAAAGGAAGACTGCCTGGGCGAAGAACGCAGATTTAATAAAACCAGAGCGGTGAGAAGGACATCGAAGAAGACGATTATTGGCGGAACGAAGATTCTTGCTGTGCGCAGAGCATAAATATTGCCAATGAGAAGACAGATAAGAAGGTGAAGTAGGTTTGTTAAGAAGAGAAAATAGGGTCGTTAAAGCTCTCAATGCCCTGCGCTCCCGAATGGGTAACCATTTTAAGAGCGAACGATGAGCAGATACGTGGTCATACTTGCGTAAATTAAAAACGAATCGAATGCAGTTATTAAGAAGTCGGTCTAGTTTATTGAGGAGATCTGCATTCAGGTCAGGTTTAAGTATTTGATGTAGAGCTGGGCTGTGAAAAGATGGATGAAGAATAATCGCATGTAGCGGTGATGAGAATGTTGAGATGGATGTGTGGAGTGACAAGAATGGATAAAGTATGGAATGATTATATTATAGGAAGTTTAAAAGTTGCGTTGTGTGTTTTGAAATGGACATGTAATAAATAATAAATATATAATAAATAAATATCTTGGGACAACTTTTTAAGGTTTGTTAAAAGATATTAGGTCCTTACATATGAAATTGGCGTTTTTCGTACTGGCCACTTTAATCACGAATTTCTCCTCTTTGGTAAGGAATTCCAAATTCAAATTTGTACAGCTATTTACTCATGTATTTGTGCTTCGATGACCGTCATTCATTTGTTTTTTTTCTTCTGTTTTTTCTGTTTGCGTCACTCATTTTACAAAATGGAAAATTTAAAATATCGCATTATTTACGAGTACGACTCGAAGGTTGAATGATGTGTATGGCGGTCATGTTGCAAAAGAAAACACAGTTCGTTTTTGGTTCCAACGTTTTCGTTCTGGAAATTTCGACCTGCAGAACAAGCCCCGTGGACGGCCTGAGACCCAAGTTGATAATGGAGAATTGAAGGCTATTGTGGAAGCGGACCCATCGCAAACCACGTCCGAGTTAGCTGCAGGCTTCGATGTTAGTGATAAAACTGTTTTAATTCACTTGAAGCAAATTGGGAAGATTAAAAAGCTTGAAAGGTGGGTACCTCACGAATTGACTGAAGCAAACCGGCAAACGCGCGTCGACTGCTGCGTTACATTACTGAACCGGCACAACAATGAAGGTATTTTAAACCGAATCATTACCTGTGATGAAAAATGGATTCTTTACGATAATCGGAAGCGCTCAGCGCAATGGTTGGATCCTGGCCAGCCAGCCAAATCCTGCCCCAAGCGAAAATTAACCCCAAAAAAGTTACTTGTAAGCGTTTGGTGGACTAGTGCCGGTATTGTTCATTACAGTTTTCTCAAATCTGGCCAGACTATTACAGCTGATGTCTATTGTCAGCAATTACAAACCATGATGGAAAAGCTAGCGGCTAAACAACCAAGGCTGGTCAATCGCTCCACGCCACTGCTGCTTCACGACAACGCCAGACCACACACTGCGCAACAGACGGCTACCAAATTAGAAGAGCTTGAATTGGAATGTCTTAGACATCCTCCGTACTCCCCGGACCTTGCTCCAACAGATTACCATTTTTTTCGCAATTTGGATAACTTTTTGCAAGGGAAAAAATTCAACTCCGATGGGGCAGTCCAAATCGCCTTCAAAGATTTTATTGATTCCCGTCCGACTGGTTTTTTTAGTAAAGGGATCAATGAACTACCTATAAGATGGCAAAAGTGCATTGAAAACAATGGTTCATACTTTGATTAATTAAATATATTATATTAAAAAATATTCGACTTTTTGTTCCTTCCATACAAAACGCCAATTTCATATGTAAGGACCTAATATAAATCCTCTACAGCACAGCTGTCTTATAATTGCCAACTAGTTATGTGGTTGTAGGCGATAGGTTATCGACCTGCCGTTTCTTAATATGGAGTTATGATCGATTTGGCTAATAAAGAATTCATGAGAAAAGTTCGAATTGAATTTTCCTGGCGTGGCTGTCAACTCCAATAAGGGGTCAGTGAACACTTTTAAAAGGACGGCACGGTTGGCGCAGTGGCTGAGCGATCGACTGCTGCGCTGCGTGTCGCGGGTTCGATTCCCGCACGGAACAAATATTTGTATGACCTGCAGATAGTTGTTTCGGGTCTGGCTGTTTGTGTATGTGAGCTTAAATGTTTGTAAACGCACCCACGATACAGGAGAAATCTAGTGTGGGGCAACGTTTATTTAAAGAAAAAAAAAATGAAAAAATTTCAAGAAACTGGAAGATTGAATATTGACGGATTACTGGTAATCAACTGCCTTACCGCTTTGACTGAAAGCTAAACCTAACATAATTAAGAATAGAGACAAGAAGATTATGTTTCAATTCCATTAATCATATTACAGTAAAAGCTTTTGCCCGCGGCTTCGCTCGTGTTAAATTCGGTATAACACAGTACCTGCTACTTGCAGATTTTGCCTTTGCCCCTTATTGACTTGACATAGCAACGCTGGGTTTCCCTTTTCTTCCCTCGTTCTCCCTCATATCCCACTTTTTTTTAATTAAACCTAGCCTATGTCCGTCTCCTGGTTCCCAACTATCTCTGTACCAAAATTCATCAAAATTGGTTTAGCCATTAAAGCGTGAAGAGGTAACAAACAAACTCACTTTCGCTTTTATAATATTAGTAAGGATTCCGAATTATTTTAGGATGATGAATCAGGCTAGCAAGCATGAGGAAATTTAGAGGTACCTATTGTGTCCATATATGCTTCGTTAAAAGATATTATTTACCTGTGTGGTAAACTGTGGGAAAAAGTATTGAATTATTTTTAAATAAATAGTTAGCTCACTCAATATCAGGATAATCAGATTTAGAATACAGAACGTACATAATGGTTGTTTGTTTCTGTTCTGAATTGGTTAAGAAAACAATGTTACAATAAAAACAATATTCTATGTATAACGTCGAACGACATCTAAACTGAAGATCAAACTTGGTTCCAAACCTAACGAATAATGAAAGGGAATGGGAAACAGTTATGCTAGTGAAGGAGGTGGCCGGACGTTTGAGGGAGAGAACCTCAAACCAACCCAGCCGCCGCCGGAGACGTCGGGTGCCACGAGACGACTCCCGGCCACAGCAGATGCAGGTCTGTGGACCATGAGCAATGGGTAGCTCACTGTCCGTCCGTCTAATGACGACGGGCCGTGTCGATGGCACGTTCGTGTTCCACAAGCGCCTCAAAGAGATGTCAGCAAAGCAGAGGGGCCTACCAGGGCCACCGCCTGCCGGGGTTGCGGGTTGTTCGAAAGAGATACCGGGGCCCCGGAACATAAAGCGCAGAAGGAGGATCTGACAGCCTAGGGTTTAGACCATACGTTCTACATGTACAAACATCATCACCTTCCTGTCCTGTCTCATGTTACTTGTGCTTACATTCTCCTCAGTCAACCGTCACGCTGACATTTACTCCTTTTAGGCTCCTCAAAGGAAAAAATTAAACCCTGATAGGATTACTTTGTTGTCCGTCTGTCTGCGGGAACGCGTGGATGTATCAAGTTAGAAATAAAACCGTATATTGAAATCTGTGGTCACTTGCAGATGTGTAAATATAAACCCTCTTAGTCTACGCTGTCAAAATATATGGCCGTTTATGTCGCAATTTTGCACGGAACTCTAGGTGCGCGAGTCCAACTCGCATTTGGTCGGTTTTTCATTTCATATCATTCTGCGTTACAAACCACAGAAAGTTTATTTGTATGTAAGAAACCACAAAAAATGCTAGACACAGAAAATGACCCTAAATGCCCAACACTATCCTGCAATCGATAGCTGACCGGGCAGATAGCCCGCTAATGTGGGCGCTAACTAATCGCACTCGATCTCTTCTAGTTTTTAAGTACTGACATAGGCTAAGTCATATTGTTACTAACACACTGGTAGTCTGTATAATGAATAAAAAAAAATACTTTAATAATGTCAAAGTTTCCATCCACGACGCAGCTGATGAATTGACATTTAACCACCGCCATTTTAATTAATCTAGTTCGCCAACTAAACAAAATAACAAAACAGGTGGATGTTACAAAAGAAACCCGGCTGAACCTATCGATTGAAGGAGTGGTCTGTGAGTCAGACGGTGACGTCATTCCTAGGGTTGGGGACGATGCGGTCAGGGTTGCCAACATTCCGGAATTCTCCGGACACGAAAATAATGATGCCATCTAGAAGCACACCAAAGCTTTCCACAGACATTATAGAAAGCCATCTAATGCCGAAACCCGTTTCATCTATATGCTAGCTAAAAATTGTAGTTATTGTTTATTAAATTAATTACTATTCACAAACTAATAATAAAAATATACAGTACAAGTAAAAACTGGAAAATTACAGGGCGTCAAAAAATTCGTCCGCATCGCAGTCAACAGGAAAAGTGCCCAGAAGGCTGTCAACATTACCGCGTTGGATGGCGATGCAAATTTTTTTGTGCAAAAAGCAGGCCAGCCCTCTGGTCACGAGAACAGTTGGTCGCTTAGCTAGCTTTTGTAACTGCCTGGTCAATGGAACATGGTCGGTTCTTTGCCCCCAGTTCCGGCTATGTCTAGCTTTGACATTTGTCTAGATTTTTCTACTCATGAGGATGTGTCAAATGAAAAAAAAGTAACTAACTTATAAACTTTATGAAAATCGGCCTAGGGTTATAAAAATTATTATGAACTTCGGCCCATAACGGAAAAATCGAGTAACAAACATACAAAAAAAAAACAGTCGAATTGAGAACCTCCTTTTTAAATCGGTTTAAAATGGTTTATTTTATTCTTATGTTAATACCTAAAACAACATGTGATTGTCACCTCCTTTCGAGCAAATAACCCCGAGGTAAGGTATTTTTGTCTTCGATATCTTAAATTAATACTATTTACTCGTATTTTAACCGACCGAATTCGACCGAATTCAACCGACTTAAAAAAGGAGGAGTTTCTCAATTAGACTGTATTTTTTGTTTTGTATGTTTGTTATGCGATTTCTCCGTCGATTGTCGGCCGGTTTTCATTTTTCTTTTGATAATCGAAAAGGATACTCGCGAAGGGGTCTCTTATGAATTTTATCTATATTGCTTTGGTAATTCATGAGTTATCTTCCATAATACATATATTTTCATCAGTAGCAATACAAAATGAATACTTGATAAGAATTTGTGTGAGATATCATTATACCTTAACTAAAAAGGCCGAAATAAAAAACTCTTTGTTTTTAATATAAATTGTGTGAAATATACTATCATAAACTATTTGTCAGGACTTTTCAAATAAATTGGCAACCCTACTTGGGGTTGAAACCCAGTACGACGTTAATTTCAGTAATGCACACGCAGGGAATACATATTTTTGGGGACTAATGGAAAGGTGTGGGAATTGTGAGGTGATATTTATATTTGGGTAGGGTAGGTTTATTGTGACGTTTTTTGTGTATAAAAGTTTGGAAAGTTTAGAAGTGACAAGCAATATAGTCCTCCTGACCATTTTCGACTACGGTGGCCAATCTTAGCGGAGATAAGCCATCAGCGCGGGAGATTTTATAGAGCAGGCGTGTGTGTGCAGGCACAGGTGCACTCTCGATCAAGGAGACTATGAATGGACTGCGTGAAAGATGATATGATTACGACGGTGGTGACTATTAATATGACAGGATATGGAGAAGTATGGAAGAAGACTTGCTACGCCGACCACATATTTAAATATTGGGATAATTACCATAATTGCAGTAGAATTATGGTGAAGAACTAAGGACATTATAATTAGTGTCTGGTTTCTCTTTTATGTCCTAGAATATCTATGTTCGTTGGTGTATTGTGGTTTAAGAACTTTATTATTTCTCATAAAGAATTAACAATAATTCACTTACTGAGAAACTAAATTTTAATATAAATATCGGGGTAGTAGAGCGTACAAAAGTCTATGTTCTTAGTAAAAATAACAAATGTGAGGGTATGCGATCACAATAACAAAATTATGTGTATACTTTGTCACAAATTACCTACCAAGCAATCACAGATCCAAACTAAAGTTAGTTAATCGTTTTACTAGATGTGGCAATACATGGCAACGTACTAATTAATGAAGTTGTTTTTATTTTATATTGTTATTTGCTCATTATGTACGATTTCAGTATTTTTTTAAAACAAGGCATAGTTTTTGTTTCTTTTATAGGCATCGGTATTTTATTGGAGGTATTCCATGAAGCGCACCCAAACGAAGCGCACCCAGACGAAGCGCACCTAAAGTATTCCACTTAGCGCACCCGTAGGTGCGCTTCAAATAAAAATTTAAAATAATTAATTTCTTATTCCACGAAGCACACCTACGACATATCACTCGCATAGTGTGGGGACTAAGAAATAAAAATGTCGATAGAAGAAAATATTTATCATTTAAAAGACTAACTTAAATTTCTAACATCATTCAGTTTCATTATAATAATGTGACACAATATTTGTCATTTTTGTAATCTTACTATTTAAAATCACAGATTGTTTCATAATTACAATAAAACTTGGACAAATATCAAAAATATTGTAAATAGGTATTCCAAAAAAATTGCAATAATTATGCCGAAATTAGAGTAAAAATGGGTTATTCAAATCATCAAAAATATGCTGAAATAAAAAACAATTTAATCGAAAACACAATAAAAGATTATAAAAATGGTTTAATTTCAGTTGGACATTGTCTAGAGAAATTAAGATTCTGATAATAATAATTTATTTAATTGATAAGTTTAGATATTATACTGCCCATTTTTTAAAGATTATTTAAGAATCTTAAAAATTGTGATTTGTGATTTTAAACAGTCTGTGATTTATATAAAAGTAGAGTATTTTTATTACTAGTTAAAAGGTAGCTATAACAAAACATCAACATAGATCTTTAAGTAAAACAATATTTACAATGTTTTTGATATTTGTCCAAGTTTTTATTGCAAATATGAAACAATCTGTGATTTTTTATGTTAAAGTAGAGTATTTTTATTATTAGTTAAAAGGTAGCTATAAGAAAACACCAACATAGATCTCTATGTAAAACAATATTTACAATGTTTTTGATATTTGTCCAAGTTTTTATTGCAAATATGAAACAATCTGTGATTTTATTAAGATCACAAAAAAGGAAAATAATAGAAAAATAGTTAAAAAATAATTATTCTTTTGGAAAGATAATTTTATTATGAAACAATCTGTGATTTTTTTATTAAATAGTAAGATTACAAAAATGACAAATATTGTGTCACATTATTATAATGAAACTGAATGATGTTAGAAATTTAAGTTAGTCTTTTAAATAATAAATATTTTCGTCTATCGACATTTTTATTTCTTAGTCCCCACACTATGCGAGTGATATGTCGTAGGTGTGCTTCGTGGAATAAGAAATTAATTATTTAAAATTTTTATTTGAAGCGCACCTACGGGTGCGCTAAGTGGAATACTTTAGGTGCGCTTCGTCTGGGTGCGCTTCGTTTGGGTGCGCTTCATGGAATACCTCTTTTATTGTACATATTGACACCTTCAAATTGGATATTCTTTTTGCCATAGTTCACTGTTCTAGGTGGACGCGTATTGCTAAATATCTATGGTATGTTGGATCATCATTTTCCTGCCCTTGTCCCATTCTATTCACAATCCATCCATCTTTTCTTTGGCCTTCCTCTCGCTCTCCGTCCATCAACATTCAGATCCATCTATGTTATGCTGGATGTATAACATAGTTAGCAAAACAACATAAAAAAGATTTTACGTTCTTTCCTTCAGCAGAACGGGTAGAGATCCGTTTCCTTTTGTGGATTTTTACTAAATTACGTAAATACTATGACCTAAAGAAAAATACTTTTTAAAAGCACTTTTAAAACCTCATTCAAGCTTATCAGCAACTTAAATCAACAACAAGCATTTAACGGGCCTTGTGTCCCAATATAAGGATTCACCTCCAAACCAACAACTTGCCGAGCCAGTGCCTGGCTCCAGTTACTTGCCAAGCCAGTGACATGTCCCTACAACTTGCAATATATTGCGATATTGCCACACTTGTACAGAAACCAGCTTCCCATGAACTGGGCGTTTAAGCAAGCGTTTTTCGGATGAAATATTTATAAGGTAGAGGGGACTGCTGTCGGTAGTCGTTTGTTTGTTTATTTATTTTAGTTCATGTGGCAGTGCAAGTGTTTTAGAAGATTAAACTTCAGGTCTTCCTCATTCGAAGCGAAGGATATGCGTTTTGTGGGTCTGATGTATTTTTGAGCTTCAAAATGTTCTGTTTCTGTAGCGTAATTTTATAAAATGAGTACTGATTGTATTTTCTTGTATACCTATACATAAGTGGTTAGAGATATCATGGGTGGTTGAAGCTCAGATGTCTGGATGATATGGACCAAGAATCTGAACTGTCGCAGCGAAAAATAGTAAAGAAGATGCAAGAAATATATGACAATGGAGAAACGTATCCAATGGGCCCAAGGTCCATCCCGCAGGTGTAAAGCTTTGGGTGATGATACCTACATAGAAGATGTATCTCTCTCACTTCACATATCCAAATCATAACATATATCGTCATTCATGAATTCATGATACAAAAGGAGTCACAGACAGCCCACTGTGCCGAGCCTGCATGGAGGTAGATGAAACAGCAGCCCACGTGCTTCTGCACTGCCCAGAGGTTGCCCCATACAGGACAAAGTACTTCGGTAACCCAGGTACTCTTCGCGAGATCGTCAGCAACACCAAGGCGCTGCTGACGTTTCTCGTGGAGCTGGGGTGGATCGAATAATATTCCCATCCTTACGCAAAATACGCGCCTCAGACGTGGAGTTGCGGACACCAGCCCGTTATACAATACAATACAATACAAAAGTTTAAGGCTAAATAATACCATGGTTATGACCTTAAACGACATCCTCCATCTTGATCTCCTAAATTACCGTTAATGAATTATTACGAGTAGGTTACAATAAGCGTTTCCTTTTATTTATTGCTTTAAATCACTCCCAACGGAAATGAGCAGTAGCTGCAAGATACAGTACTACAGTAAGTATCATTTCAGTTTTATTGTCAGTCTACGTTAATTTGTTGAGAAAAGAGAAAACTTAATAAAATAAAATGGTTTAATTTGCGAGTAAAAGTATTTATGACTTATTCATACATATACCGACGTACATAATACATACATAAACTCACACCTTTCTCTCATGGTGCTAGGCAGAAACTACAGAGACTGCTTAATTAACTAATAAGTATGATTTATGGCAGCTGATAATGGGTGCCGTCACCCAACTTATATCACTTACAATAAAATGCAACTCTTGACAAGTTATGGTACTTAAACGCGGTGTGATGAGTCGCTTACAAAAAGGTTAAGTAATTAAAATTTAACTTTTTGGTTCTTAAGAAGTGGGAATTCTAAAAGCCTTCTTAAAAGTGCTGATTTTCAAGCTAATTAAAAAAAAATACGATTTTGTTTTCTTCTTTAATTGGACACGGAAACCGCTTGTGAATTCATTGGCTATACAGAAAGTTGACGAATGTGACATAGATACTATTATATTACAGATGCGTCATGACTGCGCCGTAGGTTGGGATGGAATATCTTCCTCACTCCTTAAGACATGTCGTCATATTCTAGTATCGCCGATAACATATATCTGCAATCTATGCATTGAGACAGGAGTTTTTCCAGATTCTCTTAAAAGGGCCATTGTCCATCCTATTTTCAAGGGCGGAAACAGAAGCTGTGTCGAAAATTATAGGCCCATTTCAGTACTTTCGTCACTTTCCAAAATCCTCGAGAAGGTTCTCAACCAAAACCTAAGAAGCTTTCTCGACAAATACAATATTATAGCGGATAATCAATATGGTTTCCGGTCCGGAGTCTCCACTGAGGACGCAGTACTGGCTCTAACGCAATCTATTGCAAGGAGACTGGACGGCAGGAAAAAGTGTCTTGGTATATTCTTGGACTTGTCGAAGGCCTTTGACACAGTTTCTGTTCCTAAACTAATTTCAAAGCTTGAGTGCCTAGGTGTACGTGGCATATCTTTAGAAATTTTCAAAGATTACCTGAGACATCGCACTCAGCGGGTAAAGATTGGCTCTATATACAGTGACGAACAGCTTGTGCCATACGGTGTCCCCCAAGGAAGCATTCTAGGCCCCACACTTTTTCAAATTTATGTAGATGACCTTTGTAGAATGTCAATACCAGGTTGTGAAATCTATGCGTATGCAGATGACACAGCAATCTTGGTTGAAGGGCTCACGTGGGAGGATGTGAAAAAGAAGGCGGAATTTGCACTGTCTTCAGTGATGAACTGGCTTAACATCAACTTACTGACACTAAACGTAAATAAAACCTATTACCTTCCCTTTGCAATCCGGTGCAACACTAAACCCACTAGTGATTTTATGATAATGGCTCACTCGTGCCAGAATCAGTTAATGCCGTGCTCATGCCCTTCTATTGCTAGAGCTGATAGTGTTAAATACTTGGGTGTGCATATTGACAATGGACTAAAATGGGACAAACAAATAGAAACTATAACTACCCGAACACTTCGTCTCATTCACATTTTCAAATCACTCAGAGAATCTGCCGGTATTGACATTCTCAAGATGGTATACTTTACTCTGTGCCAATCGGTTATTGGATACTGCATAACCGTATGGGGTGGAGCAGCAAAAACCTATCTTTTAAAAGCGGAAAGGTCTCAAAGGGCTGTGCTTAAAGTTATGCTAAGAAAACCCTACCGATACCCCACAATGCAACTTTACGCCGATTGCCAAGTGCTGACGGTTCGGCAGCTCTTTGTTCTCCAATCTGTCTTGAGGGTACATGCCAGCTTGCCTCCACCCGACCCAAGGAAGCGTACATTTATTCCCCCTGGTGTGCAGTATAAGACTTCCTTCGCAAGACGCCAATACTATGTTTTAAGCCACCAAGTTTTCGGAAAAATTCAAAAGGAGCTAGACATAATAAAACTGAGTAAATTTAATGTCAAATTTAAAACTTCCAACTGGCTCATGGAGCAGGACTATATTAAAACAGAGTCTTTAGTATCAAACATCGCTTGATATGATTTATGATATGTTATGTATGATATAATTAACGCCTCAAACAGCAAACTCCACAAATACAAATACACATACAAACGCACACACACACACGCACACATACACACACACACACACGCACATACACACACACACACACATACACATATTTGGTTTACACTTCCACTCCGTTCCCACACACAACAAACACCCTCATATTCCCATTAATACTAATTTTAAAGCGCAATTAAAATGTTGCATCGACACATTTCCACTTCAGACATTATAACTATTATAAGTTTGATTGAATCATCTTGGCCGATCACTGTCTCTTAAGATACAGGTCTCCTAGTTTAAGAGGCAGGGTTCATAATTTTTAGTATGCATAGACTAATTTGTGCTCATTAATTATCTTTGCTCAAAAACATGATAATATGCCTATAGTATTGTATATTCCTTTATTTCAAACTGTTGTCTGTGTCTATTATTTGGATAAATAAACTATTTTATTATTATTATTATTATTTCTAGATATTGTGTGGTAGTGATTCTAATTTTGCAAGAGAATTTTTGATAGAGTTTTAAGATCATGTTAGTCCCGGCTGTCAATTTTGACAGTCGTAAAAGGTAGTCAGTGGCTGTCTGACAACCAGTCTTACACAGTACAGCGTACCGTTCTACCTAATACCAATTGAGTTGTGAGTGAAGGTTAGATAGGTAATTGCTCCATGTAAGACCACTGGTATTCAGCTGTATTTGGTTAAACTGGAAGCTGTTTAGAAAGGCTAAGCAAATGAAAATTATGAATTTCTATTTTAAAACGAGTTTCCTATAGCTCTTGTAGTTGATCTTCTTACAGAGCAATATAATTACTAGATTATTTCAAATGGATATGGAGATCAATGAGAGTTTTAGGAGGAATGTGATAAAAAAAATCGGAATATTATCCCCAGAAATATCACACGAAATCAAGCTCATGTTTTCAATGATGGATATAAAATGATAAGGCGATTACACACACAAATCAACCGTCCTACATTCAGATTGGCAGCGCCAAGCTTCCATACTTGTCCTGCTATTGGGCACACGCCTTTTACAGCAGCTGGGCTTATGAGGAAAATGCGCAGATGACATACATGCAAAAAGTCACGTCTGTAGTCTATGGTGCGGTATAAAAAAGTGGTGGAGTCTCCTTGGAAAAGTGAATGAGAAAATGGGAAAGTGAGAGAGGTGACTGGTCCAAAGAATGTTGGAATTACACTTCGTTCTAGGGATAGAATTTTTTGAAAAAGGAAAAGGAGGCTAGGCTAAGGCTTCTTAAAGATCGAAGGTACCTATATACGTACGATAATATCAACCTCATGTCAACAAAAATGATTAGCTAAGCAACTTGATTAGAATTGGTTTCACCTTGAAATTGGAATCGATTGAAGTTCATAATATATTCCGGTGAACACCCCTTAGTAATGCTGACTCATGCTTTCCATAATATATGTTCTGGACTGAAAATCGAAGTAAAGATTGGACATTTTATAGTATGGCTACCATTACACCCATCGGAACAATAACTGCAGAATTATTAATTACTGGTAACATTGCTATTATATTTACATAATGTATAACAGAAGTTGAGAAAACATACAGTTGTCATAAGAAATTAAAGAATCTGTAGCCTATATGGAAAAATCTGGTAGAATTTTAGGAATAACTCGACCGGCTTCTAAAAAGCTCCTTTCTCTAAGTATAGTTGACCAAAACCCATAAATCTATCAGAAATCAATTCTACAGTTATATTTTTTCTATATGGCAAGACCCCATAAAGAAAATCTCTACCATAGTGTAGGCGTTACCCCGAACTGTGATGATTTGGCACCGGTATACATAAGTAGTATATATACAGGTATATAAACAAGTATGACCACTTATGGTGATACCGGAACCGGTTTCAGATTATATTAGGTCATATCATGTTGACTTGAATATTAAATAATGTTTATCATTGAAAAAGAACTAAAAACTCTTCGAGTTGTCAGTGGCGACATTTAGATTTCACAAGGAGAGTGGCAGCTATAATTATTTCAAGAATAGTGAAGTGAATTCATGATGAATGGGTTAGGTTGGTACGAGACTCATAACTCAATAAAACCAGGTTTTAGAAATCAGACTTTTATAAAAAAAAAAACCGTCTCACCTCTCCTGGAGCGGAAATATATGGAAAATGTTGGGGCAGAAACGATATTGCGTCGATTTTCGTTAAAGATTGCACGTTTTCATAGGTCTTAATTTCATCATCAAGTTGTCACGGAACTACACAGTAGCGTTTAATAAAACATCCATTGACATTATTTCTTAATCATATGCTTAGCCTTTTTTCTACGAACGAGTATTATGATAAAAGCATTACCTACCAGCGACTATCAATACTTACGTACCTACCTATTCATCATGCATAATTACGTCAGATTTCTGTCCAAAACAAGACTAAATGTTAATTTAAAACATTTAATTTCATGGTACAGAAGATAATTATTATTTTCATTCATACACAGATATATTGACTGTACAAATATTGTATCTGTAGTTAAAACCGCCATGTTTTATTTTTTTGTCTATGACTCATTTTCGCGCCAAATGTTTTAGACAAATAATGAATAATTTTATTTGTTTTTATTGTGTTGAGCAAATAAGAAGGCAACCTTTATGTATTGTTTAGACATTATGATCTATTTTAGAGAATTATTCAATGAATACAGTAATTTTTCAGCAGTCTTGTGGTTAAGCAACTTGAATCGCGTCATCACTTCTTGTAATCTCAGAAGTGTTGCAATTCTCTTTAGTCTTTAGATTATTACAAGGAATATTTTCGCTTATTCTACAGATTGATTGTTGCTAAAACTGGTCAAGGAACCCGTATTAAACAAATTCAGCGATGGCGAATCAGGTTTTTTCTTCAAATCTGGTGTTTTCAATTAAATTCATATTTTGTTTATAGCTTGATGGCTGTCAGTAACAAAGTATTACTCACTGAACTTAGTCATTTGAATAAATGAATAATTAATGAGTTGTTTGTGTTTCATTTGACGTACTAGGTATTTTTGTCAACAAACACCTTAGTAGACTGAGTGTACCATACTTATTAACTATTAACCAAGGCTGAGGCGATGAACCGTCTTATAAAAGTCAGCCATTAACCAAAACCATAGCTACTGAATCTTCTTTAAAGGCCGTTACATGTTTCCTACACATGAAATTATTATTAAGTATTGCTGTAGGTACCGCCCTAATATAGCCATTATTGATTATGTCAACAATGTTAAAAACTAACAAATTACAACCTTGAAATTGTAGTCTTGTTTCTTCGTGTGTTAACCTGGTGTTAGAGTATTTATACTGGCCTCTGACTTGGTTTTACATATATCACTCAGATCCAGCCTGTCCCTTTGCTGTCCTTCCTTTAGCGACGCCCTAAGCCGAGGCTCGTACCCCATAGGGGGTGCCCTTAGCGTGTAGTCGCTTAGTTTGTAAGTTTTTTTACCCTGGCTGGAGGTCTTAGTTTTTAAGGCATGCTCAGGATTCGCCCGGTTAAGCAGACGACAACCTCCTAGGTTGAACTGCGAGATGCCATTCAGGAAAAAAAATGGCTTTACATGCAGTCGAGAAAACTTCTCTGAAGCATCTTTGGTTCAAGATATTTTCCTTCATCGGAGCTAGTGGAAATTACACACAAATAGCGTACGGACCTGAAAAATCAGGGGTCCGTCTTGGACTCGGAACTATTATTAATTCTGTGCTCAATATCTATGTCCTGGTAGTTAGGTTAGGTAGTTTCATAATATTATTGTTAAAATTTAATGAATCTGTAAACATTCATATAATGGTAAAGAAGCAAAATAATGACCAATGTTGTTGTCAAGTCGAATCAGACTCGAACACCGAGGGGTTCGTACAAACTTCTTTTTGTTTTTAAATAAAACGTTGTCCCACACTAGGAATTTCTCCTTTATCGTGGGTGCGTTTACAAACATTTAGCTTACATACATAAACAGCCAGACCCGAAACAACAATCTGCACATCATACAAATATTTGTTTCGTGCGGGAATCGAACCCGCGACACGCAGCGCAGAAGTCGATCGCTCAGCCACTGCGCCAACCGTCAAAATTGCGACCTAAACAGCCATATCTTTTGACTGTGTAGACTTAGAGGGTAGGGCACGCCACAATAGCGGCGGTAAGTCCCCTCTTTGAGGAGTGGCTAGAGAGGCGTCATGGCGTCCTCACCTACCGCCTGACGCAGGTCCTCACCGGACACGGAAGTTTCGGGAGGTTCCTGCACATCATCAGGCGGGAGGAAACGCCCGGGTGTCACCATTGTGACGATTGCCCGGAGGACACGGTGGAGCACACAGTGGCGATCTGCCCAGCTTGGGCGGAGCACCGCCGTGCCCTCGTGGAGGCGATCGGCGGCGGCGATCTCTCGCGTCCGGCCCTGGTTCAGGCCATGGTCCGGAGCGAGAGGGAATGGGAAGCGGTCACCACCTTCTGCGAAGCAGTAATGCTAGCAAAGGAGGTGGCCGGGCGTTTGAGGGAGAGAACATCTGCCCAACCCAGCCTCCGCGGGAGACGCCCAGGGCGCCGGGCGCCGCGAGACGACTTCCGGCCACCGTAGATGCGGGCCTGTGGACGGTGAGCAATGGGTAGCTCACCGTCCGTCCGTCTATTGACGACAGGCCGTGTCGACGGCGCGTTCGTGTTTCACGCGCGCCTCAAAGAGAGTCAGCAAAGCAGAGGGGCTTGCCAGAGCCTCCGCCTGCCGGGGTTGCGGGTTGTTCGAAAGAGATACCGCGGCCCCGGAACGTAAAGGGCAATAGAAGGAACATGGGTGGGTTTTAGTCAGTACAAGTCTGACATGCCCCCCCGCTCCACCCAGAGCGGTTCTTTTGAGGTAGGTACGGGGCCCTAAAATAACGCAAACGTAGAAGCCTAAGTAAAAGGAAACTTGAAAATTACGTCATTTCGCTACATATCTTCACTCAGACGTTAACAGCCAATATTGTCTATGCCATTCTTTGTGAAAGGTTTACTTAGTGATTTCAATCTCTTTTCTAACCATACATAGTTTGCTTACATAACCATTCGTCTGCATTTCCATTTATTTTGACGCATTATGTTACTTCAGTCTAGCCTCAGGCCTTAGTGTTCCCGTTTTGAGCTAGACTGGCGCAGGTAGATCGATACCGCGTCTGGTCTGACCTAATTTTGGTATTTATTTTATCACTAGCTTAGGCCAGCGGCGTTGCTCATGTGAAGCTCGGTAATTGTCTCACAGGGTCAACCTACCGGGATTAAAAGTAACATAATTATGTGTTAATCCAGGTTATTAACAATTGCCATTACTGTGTGCCAAATTTCATCTAAATTCATTCAGTAGTTTTTGCGTGAAAGAGTAACAAACATCCAAATATCCTCACAAACTATTGCATTTATTATATTAGCAGGATTTACAACATTTTTAAGGAAAAAATTTTATAGATCTGGTGGGTCATTCCAGTGTGAGAAAGAGACACAGCTATATAGCCTATCTAGCGCCTTCGTTTTCCCACGCTGGTATTACATTAAAACAATACTGCTTTTCTTTGCGAATGGGAAATCATCAAACAACTTCCCGTGCTGGCCGGAGCGGGGGAGAGTGTCAGACTTGTACTGACTAAAACCCACCGATGTTCCTTCTTTTGCCCTTTATGATCCGGGGCCGAGGTATCTCTTTCGAACAATCTGCAACCCCGGCAAGCGGTGGCCCTAGCAGGACCCTTTGCTTTGCTGACAATACTGCTTTAAGACGTCATTAACCCCACAAAAGCCCAATCTCTTGCAACTAGTCTTACAATGGGGTACCTTATTACCCAGTAGCTGTATTCTGGAGACCAGATAGATCGCTCCATGCAATGTATTGATATTCAGCTGCATCAGGTGTAAGCGGACCCCGACCCCAATATTTTGCTTTGAGAAAAGACAGGCGGTTAATAACTTTGGCTGTTGTGGAAGTTGTTCTAGTATTAAGTTTCAAAGACGGAGACGTGTTTTTGTTATAGGCACTAATAAATTTCTTTTGAAACTCTGCCTCTTATTTGTACAATTCTGTTTTTATTTAGCTTAGGACAAAGTTGTCTGGTTCAGTACAAATTTGGTTAAGTCCTGTTTTGTTGAATACTCAAGAATTACAAAGAAACTCAATTCGATCTAATCTGTGTGCTTCAGTAATAAATACAGCATGAAATTCTGCTAAAATATGTAAATGGCTAGGAGCAAGGACTTTGTCATTGCGACCGAGGCGGATTTAATGCCTAATCCGCCATACGAGGGTGTAATTGAGCCAACGGCGGATCCAGGGGGGGGGTCATGGGGGTCATGACCCCCCCCTGGGCGACAGGCTGGGTCATAGGTAGGCAATGCAATTTTATCAAATATTTATAAACGTAAACAAATTATAGGCGAAAGACGCACATAATCATAATAATACAATACTGTGCTTGTTATGTATTGGTTACATTATATGCGATAAAAAAAACAAATTTTTGGACATTTTGAACAGACTGTAACTACGAGAAAAATTGACGTACGGGAAACCAAAAAATAGGAAATTGTAGCTCCAAGTGTCTAATTTTTGGATTATAACTTTTAAATATTGTACCTCGCGGATTTTTTGAGTAATCTTAGAAAAACCAGCAAGAAAAAACACCTTTTTTTTAGTTTTTTTTTTAGATTTTTTTAAGTTAAAGGTGGGTTTCAAGATTTTTTTTTTCTGTCACATGAATTTGACATTGCAACAAAAAAAACGGCTTTTGGTGGTTTTTTGGAAAGTCAAGTACTGGCTCGAAAATATTGAGGAAACCACTAATGTTAAGTGTGCCTTTTTCAGTTCAATATGTCCACAAAAACCCTACGAAGAGCCAAATTAATCCAGCCAGCCGTTTTTTTGTTTCACTGGATTGAATTTCTACAAAAAATTAAAGGATTTTTGCACTGAAAGCTCATAATTTTTAAAAATAAGAAAAAAAAATAGTTTTTCAATCTTATTCCACATGTTTGTTCCAGAAATGCTTATATTTTCAAAAAACAAATGGTGGCCGCTGTGCCTAATGTTCTATCGCACACCAGCGAGCCACGCGAGCCAACCCCTCTACCCGAGCGCCCGCTCTGTTTATCAAATGGCGAACAAATTCGGACGCGGGAGGATTGATTGAAGTTGTAATAACTCGTAAAAAAATAGAAAAGTGTTAACTTTTATAAACTACTAGCTTTCGCCCGCGGCTTCGCTCGCGTTTAATTCGGGGTAACACAGTTCCCCTTTCCTGATTTGTAGGTACCTGCTACTTGTAGTTTTTGCCCTAGCGCCTTATTTATTGTAATAGCAAAGCTAAGTTTTTCCTTTTCTTCCCTCTTTCTCCCTCATTACTCACACTTTAAAAAAAAAAACCTATGTCTGGTTCCAGGGTCCCAACTATCTCTGTACCAAAATTCATCAAAATCGGTTTAGCCATGTGGGCGTGAAGACGTAACAAACAAACAAACTCACTTTCGCTTTTATAATATTAGTAAGGACTAGCTTTTGCCCGCGGCTTCGCTCGCATTAAATTCGGGAACACAGTTCCCCTTTCCTGATTTGCAGGAACCTGCTACCTGTAGTTTTTGCCCTTGCGCCTTATTTATTGTAATAGCAAAACTAAGTTTTCATTTTTCTTCCCTCTTTCTCCCTTATTTTTGGGTTGGGAAATCATCAAATAACTTCCCCCGCTCTGGGTGCAGCGGGGGGGCGTGTCAGACTTTTACTGACTAAAACCCACCCATGTTTCTTCTATTGCCTTTACGTTCCGGGGCCGCGGTATCTCTTTCGAACAACCCGCAACCCCGGCAGGCGGAGGCCCTGACAAGCCCCTCTGCTTTGCTGACATCTCTTTGAGGCGCGCGTGAAACACGAACGCGCCTTCGACACGGCCTGTCGTCAATAGACGGACGGACGGTGAGCTACCCATTGCTCACCGTCCACAGGCCCGCATCTACGGTGGCCGGGAGTCGTCTCGCGGCGCCCGGCGCCCAGGGCGTCTCCCGCGGCGGCTGGGTTGGTTTGAGGTTCTCTTCCTCAAACGCCCGGCCTCCTCCTTCACTAGCATGACTGCTTCGCAGAAGGAGGTGACCGCTTCCCATTCCCTCTCGCTCCGGACCATGGACTGAACCAGGGCCGGACGCGAGAAATCGCCGCCGCCAATCGCATCTACAAGGGCACGGCGGTGCTCCGCCCAAGCTGGGCAGACCGGCACTGTCTGATCATCGATCATAACAATGGTGACTGGTGACACCCGGGCGTTTCCTCCCGCCCAATTATGTGCAGGAACCTCCCGAAAATTCCGTCTCCGGTGAGGACCTGCGTCAGGCGGTAGGTGAGGACGCCATGGCGCCTCTCCAGCCACTCTTCAAAGTGGGGACTTACTGCCACTATTGTGGCGTACCCTGCACGGGGTTGCGACAGTCGCTCTCTCCATGCCACCATGAGATCGCACCGGAGGTCTGTCCGCTAAGTGGCAATTTGCCACGGTAGAGGAGTTCCCCCCGGTGTAGTGCCTCCGCGCGCCACTCAAACAGGCGCGCGAGGACTATCGCCTCCAGATCCCACGGTGGCAATCCGGCAAGGAGGCTCGCTGCCTCGTCGAAGATCGTGCGGTAGCCCCGGATCAGCCTAATGGCTACCACCTTCTGGGGCGCGTTCAGGTAGTGGGCGGCGCGCCGCCCTAAAGAACGCGCCCCCTCTTTTTCCCTCATTTCTCGATTTAAAAAAAATCCTATTGGCCTATGTCCGTTTCCAGGGTCCCAGCTATCTCTGTACCAAAATTCATCAAAATTGGTTTAGACATTTAGGCGTGAAGACGTAACAAACAAACTCACTTTTATAATATTAGTAAGGATTACTAGACTACTCGTGTCAATGATTATAAATGATTACCAGCTTTGCAAAGTGAAATGGCAGCGAAATCAAAACATTCCGCTGGCCATTTCGACCCTCGTAACTTGAACTTGAATGTGATAAAGACTTGATCCCAACATAAGAAGTTTTTGTGTATTCGGGCGACACTACCCGTTAGTGTTGCAACGGCGGAAAGGTCTTTTTACACACTAAGAAGCGACAAAACTTGGCTTGGCAGAAGACCGCCTGACGGGCTCAGCTCTTTTGCACGTTCACAAGTCAATAAATTAATATAGATGACGAGGAACTTATAAGGCGTTTTGCGAGACGACACAAACGAAGAATACATTTCATCATATAAGTTTGTAATGTTCTTCAGTGTGCACCCATTAAATTAAAACAGAATTTGACAGTGACTCCGTCTGCGACTAGGTAACTCCGCTGCAGTGGAAGACCAATGCAATCGACCCCATGAAATCCTATCCGTTTAGCGGTTTCATTTAACGTGAAAAATTGACAAACACAGTTTCACGTTCCGTTATAATATTAAGTATAGCTATATGTATCCGAACTAGACTACGGAGACAAGCTGTCTGCGACATGGTGACCCCCCCCTGATATAAAAGCTGGATCCGCCCTTGAATTGAGCCGAGAACAGCAGGGACAAATACTCACGTGAATCAAGTGACGTTTTTCAATATACTTACGGAGAAATTAAATAACATCTTCAATATGAAACTATGATTTAATTTGTTTAATTCCCCGCGCTTTGTCTTTTCAGACTGAAGAATAAACAAAAGTATGACACTGCTAAACAGCATAGCCTTATTCTAAAAAAGAAATTCAAATATTTTTGAAATTAGAACTCAAATAAATGTCAATTTGTTGTTATAAGTAAATTATGTTATAAATGATCATGTTTATGTGTGATATTCTGTTGATAAACATTTTTTTTTTTATTAAATATGCAGAGGGATTATTAACTAATATTTTTAGCAGAGGGGCCTGGCAGGCCCCGGAACATAAAGGGCGATAGAAGGAAATTAGGTGGGTTTTAGTCTGTACAAGTCTGACACCCCCCCGCTCCGCCCAGAGCGGGGGAAGTTATTTGATGACTTCCCATCCGCAAAAACAGAGCCTATTGCATTACATCAACCGCGCACAAATCCCATACTGACGGGCCTGTTGGTCTAGTGGTTAGTGGCCCTGACTGCTGAGCCGGAGGTCGTGGGTTCGATTCCCACCCAGGACAAACTTTGTGTGATGAGCATGATTGTTTGTTCTGTGTCTGGGCGTGATTTATCTATAATATGTATGTATTTATAAATTATATAAGTATGTATATCAGTTGTCTGGTTACCATAACACAAGCTCTGCTTAGCTTGGGATCAGATAGCCGTGTGTGAGTTGTCCCAAGATATTTATTTATTATTTATTTATACCTTTGAAATTCCTCATGTAAAAATCCAATAACACTTCGCCCCCCGAAGTGGCTCTCATTTAACTTCTATGATTTTTTAACATAGTTATTTACAGGAGAAGCTTATTTATTTCTAATAATAATAAAAGAGACCGAGCTTATTGAAAACGTAAGCCATTATTCA
This sequence comes from Ochropleura plecta, assembly GCA_905475445.1. Classification (NCBI taxonomy): domain Eukaryota; kingdom Metazoa; phylum Arthropoda; class Insecta; order Lepidoptera; family Noctuidae; genus Ochropleura; species Ochropleura plecta. The sequence goes on along the minus strand of FR997738.1, from coordinate 19,238,542 downwards.
GGTATTACATAACTCTGTCTACATCAAAACTCACAAACACAGGTCATCACCCCCAGCTTAATTGCAATCTCCATTGCAAAACCGACATGCGCAAAACGCACAATACACACCCATAGACAAACATTAATCTATATCTCTACGCTCTTTGCTCTATGGTAGCTTCCGCGCAGTGCAACAATCAATAGTTCCGACCTAGATGAACTTTAGTGCATGCTGGATGGACAATAACCTCAAAAGTTTCTGACAGCTTGGGTTTGCAGTGAAATAGGGGAAATGTTGGAAATTGCGCTGAAATAGGGAATATGCAAGCAATGCAAAGCTTTTTGTTTATTTTTTACTAGCTTTTGCCCGCGGTTTCGCTCGCGTTAAATTCGGGGTAACACATTCCCCTTTCCTGATTTGCAGGTATTTTTTGTTGGCAACAAAGAGTTTGTGTACCGATTTTAAGTTTCCTACCATGAAAACTGCGAAAAGTCCCATATAAAATTTCATCTCCTCTTTTAAGGGGTAGGGGCAGATTTCAAAAAAAAAAATTCACGATGTTTTTGTTAGTGAGAAATAGTCCGCATACCAATTAGCTTCCTACCTTAAAAATTGAAAGCTCCATACAAACTTCCACCCCCTATTTTAGAGAAGTGGGGGGTTAGAAAGAGACAAAAAGTAGCCTATGTCCGTCTCCAGGGTCTCAACTATCTTTGTACCCAAATTCATCAAAATCGGTTTAGCCCCTTAGGCGTGAAGACGTGACAAATAAACAAACTCACTTTCGCTTTTATAATATTAGTAAGGATGTGTTTCCAAAACTATGAATACAATACTTTACCTACAATACTATATATTATGTTGTGTAACTTGGGAGTAGGGGCAACAATTTCATCGGATCGTCATTTACTATTATTACTAGTTCGGACACCTAACTTATCTTATGTCTGTAAGTGATACGAAGTAGTAAACGACCATAACTTCGGCCGAAATAACGGATTTCGTGCTTAGACTAGATCTCCGGGAGCGACGTAGCTTCGGAGTTACCTACAATATAGTAAACGTCCAGCTATATAAGTTTTGTCATCATTGACCTGTATGCCAATGTTGTGTCCTGTTCTAAATTCAAATTTGAGCGTAAACAACAATAGAGTAAGCGGCCAGCTAAAATGGCTTTATTTTCATTGACATACAGCCTGTTTTACATTCAAATTTGAGTGTAAACAATATTTCTCAATAGTTTTTCCTGTTACAGTTTGAGCTAAAATAAAAACAATTCCAATTCGTAGCTGCATCTTCATATTATTTTATGACCCAAACAAGTTATTTTCGAGTACTTCTGTAACCGCACGCTGACAATTCCGTCCAATTTCTGTGAAACATGACCAATGACCGATGATACAGTTTCACAGCTACGACTGCTGTCCTTGGCATCAAATTCATTAGCAAGAACTTGCCAACATTCAGTTGTAAATACAGGTTTTTCCTTCTACGGGCATAGTAGAATGTTTAGACCTTTTAAGGTAGTTATTTTGATAGTAAATTACTTGCTTACTTAATTTAGTCGTGGTTAATTATTTATTGCATCTTTCTATGACTCTATCAGTTTGCAATTAATGTCAGGCCACACGATTTTTATTTTATAGGTGTATTTTTTTTCTTTTGAAGATCTTCGACCGTCGTTACAGGTAGTCAGTGTCCCCGAAAGTCTGACAGACAACTAGTCTTAACAAGGGGTATAGTATTACCCAGTACTAACTGAGTTGTTTAGGTCAGATAGGCAGACGCTCCATGTAAAATACTGGTATTCACCTGCATCCGGTAAGACTGGAAGCCAACCCCAACATAGTTGGGAAACGGCTAAGTAGATGATGATTATCTGTTATTAGTAACTTCATGTCTATTTTCATAGCAACCGTTGAAAATCCTAACACCTAAAATTTCAATACATATTATTTCTTAACTCAGTATTGTTATCTACTCTAATAACTGACTCTTAGAGAAATCCAACGCCGCTTTTTGTTCAATTAGGGATTAGAAATTCAATGCAAGAATTCATTGCAGAATTGTTACCAGTAAGAAATAAAGTCTATGGGCTGATTGAGCAACTATAACATGCCTTATTTACTACACCTAGTGAGTTGAGCAATGGGTAGCTCACCGACCATCCGTCTAATGACGACAGGCGTTAGTGTTAAAGAGATGTCAGCAAAGCAGAGGGGCCTGCCAGCGCCACCGCCTGCCGGAGTTGCGGGTTGTTCGAAAGAGATACCGCAGCACCGGAAAATAAAGGGCAAAAGAAGGAACATGGATGGGTGGGTTTTAGTCATTAACAGTCTGACACCCCCGCTCCGCCCAAAGCTGGGGAAGTTATTTCATGAAATCCCATCTAAAAAACTCCACACTCCCGTACCAGTTACATAAAAATTTACCCAAGAAGATGTCAATAATATTTTTTATTTATAAATGGCCTCTCGCAGTTCTTCAACCTAGGAGGTTGTCGTCTGCTTAACCGGGCAAGGCAACAATACAGTCTGCCGTTTGCAGTATCGCTGTAATCTGCTAAATTAATAACTATTATCGAACTCTTGCCATCTGCAAGTAAACAATCCTCATCATAATTTTCCTGCCCTTATCCCATTCTATTTGTGGTCGGCGCAACACGTTTTCTTCTTCCATTCTCCCCTATCAGACGTCACGGCATCATTTACTCCTTTCTCCTTCGTATCATTCCTTAGACAATCCATCCATCTTTTCTTTTGCCTTCCTCCCGCTCTCCGTCCATCAACATTCAGATCCATCACTCTTTTAGTCACATGTGCTTCGTCCCTTCTCATTACATGTGCAAGTAAATAATACGTAAGTTTAACCCACATGGTAGCACACCATTCACATAGAATCTACCTTATTACCTGCGACACTTATTTGGTCACGAGTGAACTTCACAATAACATGCGTAATATCAGTGTGGGCAGAGAGTATCAAGTTTTCATAGACAACTTATTATAACTCATTTGATTTCTTGTTGTCATTTTGATTAATGATACCAATTTCTTGATGTGTTTGTAGAAACGCTTTTGCACTGTTTAGGATCACTTTATTGTTCGTGTGTCTGTCTGTTAAGATCTTTATCTCGGGAACGTGTGAAGGTATCGAGTTAAACAATATACTTAAACCTGTGGTCCCTTGGTGCTGTGAAAAAATCAACCCCCTATTTCTACGCGTTCAAAAGATATGGCCGTTTATGTCGCAAGTTTTGTAGGGAACCCTAAGTGCGAGAGTACGACGAGAAAAAAAAATAGCCTGGATTTTTTTTCTGGTGTTAAAAAAGTAACCATAAAGTTTCTTGCCGGTATTCCTCCATAGGAAACGACATTTTATTTTAATTGCCCATGTAGGCTTATGTGAAATAAAAATATTTTAAGTAGGTAGATTACTTTCCGGCCATTCTGAGAAGAAACATCGAAACAAACTCAGTGGCCTCTTCATTACGAAGAAGTCTAGAAAATGTGAGGACTTGAGTCTTGCGTTTGAGATGGTCTCATTTTGTCAATTGTCAAAATTTAACGATCTAAACTATTCGACGATCTATACCTTTGCTTGGGCTGCACAAAGTATCTACTCAACATCTAAATGTATCTAAGTTTTCTCTTAAGTACTGTAGAGGTCTGATAACATTGTTCAAGCCTGTGACAGTATATGCTGGCTTGCAAAGACATTCGAAACTCAAGTTTTTAAATAAAGATGTAAAAAGAATAGAAGGGCCTATAGCCTTGTTTTGATTGTCCGACATGTATTAGTGAAATATAAACTAAAAATATAATATTAAAGTATTTAATCTTCTTTCAATTATACGTATATTCACACATTACAGTACTAACGTTAATCATATTATTATGTGTCTCTATTTCTTTAGTCAGGATTTTTGCCTTGTTAATGGTAGTTCGCCCCTTTTACTTGCAACTTAAAAATTGTCCTACATACCTCTGCGTAACCTTTCGAAGATTATAACCGCGATATTATCTTTATAACTCACTTGATTCAGTTCTATCAATCTAAATACATCTACCATCACACGCCTACTGGTAACTTTGTTGAGGAGTCGTTAATCTCAATCATTCCTTTTACAAGCAGCCTATTTGGTTCCCGTTATCTGATGCCTATTATAATGTTGATTGGTATTACTTGATTTGCGGTATATTTGTGGTCAAATACTGTTTGTATCTAGTCCTGTTTATTGCTTGTTTAGTCTATAATAACTTTGATAGTTTCATTATCCTTATATGAATGACCCATTGGCTTAAATGGGTCATAAAAGTAGACATAGGTTATGAGGATATAGGTTTTAATAAGTTTTCTATTAGATAGTATTAATATTGATACTTATTGGCTTAGATTATTCTTTAACTCGTTGAAGACACGTTTTTCTCCTTAATGTCTTCCACAATATTTTCATTTCTCCGTTAGTGGGTATCTCCTGAAAGAAATTTCTTAAGAAATAAGCAGAACCATTTTATTCAAACATGTTGTTTAGCACTTACGTTAATGTACGCATAAATCCTAGTTCCTTCATGACACACATAATAGATTTCTGATGTCATCGGAAAACCTGAGACTGGAGATGCATTCTACTAGCTTTTACGATAAATCCTTTACAGTTCAAGCTGTACGGCTATGGAATGCCCTGCCCGTGTCTGTAAGGAGCGCTCAAACTCTGTCCACTTTTAAACTTCCGGTCAAAAAGCACTACCTCTCTCCTTAAACAAAATATTAAATACTTCTTTGCTCTTGATGATTATTATTTTAAAAGTATATTATATTTAAGTATTTGTTTTTTTAAATGTAGCTATTAATTTTGAAAAATGTTACACCGCAGACTACCTACAGTACTGTTTCTCCTCCTTTAAATCCATCCAAAGGTTGTCTGGAAAAAATAGCTTTTGACATTATATTCCACAATGAAAATGTGTTTTTGTCTATTCTTTAAAGTTCAATAAAATGTTGTAAGCTGCGTACTGTTGTACTGATTGTAAATCATTGAGAGTGTTTTACTGACTAAAACCGACCCTTGTTTGTTCCTTTGTTTGCCCTTTATGTTCCGGAGCCGCGGTATCTCTTTCGAATAACCCGCAACACGGCAGGCAGTGTGCCCTGGCATGTGCCTCTGCTTTGTTAACATCTCTTAGAGGGGAACGCACGTGGAACACGAACGCGCCGTCAACACAGCGTGATGAACTTTTAGGTTAGAATCTAAGGTAAAAAGGTAGAAGTCCTCAACCAGGTATAGGCATCCTGCTTAAACTGGTCCTGCTAGGCACTATGTAAGGACCTAACAATCCTTACTATCCTTACTAATATTATAAAAGCGAAAGTGAGTTTGTTTGTTTGTTTGTTACCTCTTCACGCTTTAATGGCTAAACCGATTTTGATGAATTTTGGTACAGAGATAGTTGGGAACCAGGAGACGGACATAGGTTTTTTTTTTTAAGTGGGATGTGAGGGAGAAAGAGGGAAGAAAAGGGAAAACTTAGCGTTGCTATTACAAATCAATAAGGCGCAAGGGGAACTGTGTTACCCCGAGTTTAACGCGAGCGAAGCCGCGGGCAAAAGCTAGTTACCAATAAAACAACTTACATGCACAATTTTCTTACCAAGTATTAGATTAAGTCATTACATAAACATTTCATTGCTAAACAGTTTATAAACGAAGTTGAAAAAAATAAAACATGTTATATTCTAACTGACTCATGTCGCCTTGAACACAGAGCGTGGATAACATCGTAAGGACACAGATGTTTGTCATAAAACTGTTATTTATGTGTGTGTGTGTGTTTAATATTATTATAGGTAAAGGAAAACTCCTTGGGACAACCAGAGGTCTGAGACGAGAAGCATATTATTTCAAACCATTTCGTATTTCAATAGCGACTTTCAAAAGTTTTTGTTTTGGTAAGATTTAAAATGCATCGAAATGTCATACTTAGTAGGTACCTACATTTATTTTAAACTAGCTTTCGCCCGCGGCTTCGTGCGCGTTAAATTCGGGGTAACACAGTTCCCCTTTCCTGATTTGCAGGTACCTGCGACCTGTAGTTTTTGCCCTTGGGCCTTATTTATTGTAATAGCAATGCTAAGTTTTCCCTTTTCTTCCCTCTTTCTCCCTCTATTCTCATTTTTTTTTAAAGTTAGCCTATGTCCGTCTCCAGGGTCCCAACTATCTCTGTACTAAAATTCATCAAAATCGGTTGAGCCATTAAGGCGTGAAGACGTAACAAACAAACAAACTCACTTTCGCTTTTATAATATTAGTAAGGATCTGCGTTTTCCTGCTTGCATAGATAAATTGGTGGAAGTGTATGATCTGTTGTCTAAAACTCCTCCCTCCAGAGTACAATTATTTATTCTGTGTCACCAATCTGTCAAAATCAAATACTAGCGCCTTTTCTCGTGAAGTTAAGCAGATACGCTAGATCGCTAAAGGGTTATGTAATAGATACGTATGTTTCTTCTGCATTCCTTAATATATGTCACAAAATCATCAGCAGCAGAAACAGTCCAGTGGTGCGACAGTAGGGCTGTCAAGTCAAAGGTATCGAGTTCGAGCCTCTGGCTTTACAGAATCATGAGCGTTTTGTATAATTATTGTGTTCAAATGTTAGCGGGGTATTGTAGTAACCAGTACACGCAGTCCCTCCATGTAAAGTACTGGCATTCAGGTGAATCCAGTTGCATTGGAAACCGCCCTCAACATGGCTGCGAAAAGGCTACACAGATGATGTTTTGATGTCAGTTCTGTGGTGACACTACTCTGTGGTTTTGGTTATGGTCTGTCACCTGACATTGTTTTACTATCAATGTTGACACATTCAATAATGAATATTCATTAATACCGATGTAGGTAGAGAAAACCTACCATTATATCATTGTTTTCCTCTATAGTTATAATATTTTGATACAAAAGTTTATTTCTAATTGTTTCTCAGAAATAACCTAACAGCTGAGTAAGCCTTGAACTGGTGAATAAGAGTGAGCCGTTTAGGGATCGAACTCACAACTCGCTGTACTATGCTCGGCCCATAACCGCTATACTAGATATATTTGCCTTAGTTTGGGGTTAAACAGAGAACCAGCCGTATTTCTATAACGACTTTTCGGTAGCTTACGTCAAGTCAGAACATTTGCCGCGAGAGAAGCTCCGGATGTCGGGTGACAAGTGAAGACTCCTGGCCATTGTCGACGCCGTTCTCTGGACGGTGAGCAATGGGTAGCTCACCGTCCGTCCGTCTAGTGACGAGAGGCCGTATCGACGGCGCGTTCGTGTTTCATGCGCGCCTTAAAGAGGTTTCAGCAAAGCAGAGGGGCCGGCCAGGGCCACTGCTTGCCGGGATTGCGGGTGGTTCGAAAGAGATACCGCGGCTCCAAACCACAGAGGGCAAAAGAACGAACATGGATGAGTTTTAGTCAGTAAAACTCTTACACTCCCTTCCGCTCCACCCAGAGCGGGAGAAGTTATTTGAAGATTACCAGTTTAAAAAAAATGCCAATACAATTTCGACTAACCCATTATTGTTTTCGCTGATTCAGTAGAATGTTACCTTTTCAAGGCCACAAGGAATATCTATGTTTAAAAACTATTCCTCTGAAAGCGACTTATGAAAAACCGTCTAATAAAAACGATTACGTATAGGATGGGCTTACCTACCAACCAAAATAAATATTTTGCCTTTTCAACTGGAATAGCAGATTTTAGGCTACTGTGTTCAACTCCTCATGACTCAGTAACAGTCTGGAATCTGTATCTGTTCCTAGCTGTAGGCTCCGACTTAAAAGTAACTGGCAAAATGTGAGTGCCATAAAGGTAGCTCAGATATCTTTATCTTACCAGCTTAACTGTACCACTGCTGGACAAAGGCCTCTTCTTATACAGAGGCACGAGCATTGATCATCACGTTTGCTCAAGGGGAGTTGGCGATTTCAGACTTATATCCTTATAATATTATAAAAGCGAAATGGCTATATGGCTAAACCAATTTGGATGAATTTTGGCCCATGTCCGTCTCCAGGGTTCCAACTATCTCTGTTGGAACCCTGGAGACGGACATAGGTTAGTGGGTAATGAGGGAGAAAAGGAGATGAAAAGGGAAAACTTAGCATTGCTATTACAATAAATAAGGCGCAAGGGCAAAAACTACAGGTAGCAGGTACCTGCAAATAAGGAAAGGGGAACTGTGTTACCCCGAATTTACGCCAGCAAAGCCGCGGGAAAAAGCTAGTTAATTATAAGTTCAGGTATCCTTACGATGTCTTAGATAAACTTTTAGAAAGAACGTTTGAATTGAAAAAGCCATATTGAGAACTGGCCGGATTTGTACTCACAACTTCATTTAAGAGAGGCGAGGAGCTTAACCTCCTAAAACAATATGTTATGTCTATGACACCATGCGTCAATAATATATTCTCTTCAAAGTATCTGGCGTTGAACTATAACCTATCAGACACAATCTGACAATTGAAGATCGTATCTATTGTTGGCAGGCGTCATCCCTCGCCCACATCCTCAGATACTGTGGTACAGCTCGAGATAATAATGGGATTGGTATGCAGGATTGACATAGTTAATTGTTGAACGAATTAATACTAGTGTAAATTCACATATGTTGTTGAATTTAAGTCTTTAAACTGACATGGTTACTAATATTATAATTAACACTTGAAACGGGATATTTACCATGTACATGAACATGGTAAATATCCCGTTTCAAGTGTTACTTATAATGTTGTTGAATTTGTTTAAAAAAATAAGATCGAGTCTGAAAACTTTGATATTTAGGTAGAGATAGATGTACCTTTAATAGGTAGGTACGCCTACATTTTTCCAGCCTATTACCATCAATCAGTTAGAAATTCAGTCAAGCTGGGAATTGAATCTATGACCTCTCCTATGCTCAAAGTGTTTGAAAACACAGCTTCTAATAAAATTTATGTTTTTGATAGTAAGTTGATTACAATCAACAAATTTTGATAAACTTTATTGAATTGTGCTGTTCTTTTGTTGTGATTAAAGCCGCTATAGACAGGGTATTATTGTAATATATTATGATAAGACTAGTCAAGTTTCCGAATAAACCTATAGTTGCTTTTGCCACCAAAAAAAAAACACGAAACAAATTAAATAAAATGAAGTTGATTATCTGTCTGGAACACGTTTTGTTACATGACAACAAACGATATCGAACCAACAGACGGTTACGTGTCTAGGGGGTATAGGCAGGGTGCCGGGTGCCACGACACGCTATGTAAACTAATCGCACAAAACTATCCCGTTCCCGTTAAAAATACACGCATGATCACACTCTGACACGCATTCATGTCAAAGAGAACCAAAAACAAAAGAGCAATCAAAATAAGTTAAAAAAAGACACGCAAACTTTTTGCTGTCACACCTCAAAAAGCTGACTTATTCTAAACGAGCGACCATCAATACAATCGCGACAATATCCATACATAGAAATGTGGGATGATTCCATTTTCGAATTGATAAGCGTCTCGCGTGCCATGAAGTTGGCAGCGTGCTGTGGCAACCGACCAATCACAGACCGCGATCCGGCCGCAGCGCGGAGGCGAAGCAAGCCTCAAAAATCCCCACCGGCCCGGCCGGTTGATCAAATCTGCGAGTTGTGTAGTGCGAGAGTCGCGTATAGTGTTTAAATTATTTATTATTACAAACAAAGTATTTTTTAATAATCAAATATGAGGGAAATCGTGCATCTTCAAGCCGGCCAGTGCGGAAACCAGATTGGAGCTAAGGTATGTATTCTCCCTGTTGTTTTCGTTTTGGAGTCGACAGTACGGAAACCGTTGCCGCGTTGCTAACGGTCTTTTCTAAAGAATCTGCTAGAAATATAATCGGAATTGTACTTTGAGTAATGTTAGTCCGTGGATTACAGTAACATTTATAATCATGTAGCAAGAAATGCCATTGTTAAATGATTTTTTATACAAAACTAGGTCGAACGGTACAATGTTGTGTTCTTGCATAGCTCCGTTCATAATTCGGGAATAGACAATGACGGAACGGTTATTTTTCGCGCTCGAACGCACCCGTAAGGAGGGCACCACATTGTCATCCCCTAACACGCATGACCAAAAACTTGCAGCTTTAAAATGTAGCTAATAAAACGTGTGTGTAATGTAGACGAATACACAATCATGTTTTTATCAAAAGGTCAACGAAAGACAATGACATGAGAATTAAGATGCAAATCTTTGAAACACAAAAAATGTCTCGACGCTACGAATCGTAGACATTTTTTCAGTTCTTTCAAAACTAGTCCCTCTCGATTTGGTAATAGGTTTTTCCGACCACATTATGTTTATGTCGATCTACTTTGCCGGCTATACTTATATGTATAGATCTTGATAATAAGTTTCTAGAAAGTTCATACTTAATTATGTAGGTAGTTACGTACGTTTGAACAAATAACATTCTAAAAAAAATAGGCAGACATTTTTGCCGGCATAGAAGTATGTGGCACCATTTCATTGGTCAATATTTCATTTACGGAGATTCTACCTATAAAACTGGTTGAGAATCTAATCGTACACGAACTAATCTAAATAATATACTTGTTTTGTCAATTACAGACCCGTTTTGCGAACATAAATCCTTTTTTTTATATCGTAATAAATTCCAGTCATAAAGAAGGATTTTCATTTCAATTTGACAGACGTAAATCAAGTTGAATTGAGATCTCCTTTCTCCATCACTCGTATCCGTTTATGGTCGTATTATAATTTAAGTCGTGATTGAATCGTCTGAGAAGGAAGTTGGAATAACAATCATAGGAAAATTGCAGGCCAAGATTGCACTGTAATTCGTCTAGACAAGTTTAGATTCAAAGATTATACAAGAAGAGTAGTAGATAATAGTTATTTCCTCTACACGTTCACACTTGACAGAATATGGCGGATGTCAATGCATTTAAAAAACTGCACTAAAAAAAACTTACGGCCTAGACAAGAGGTAATTGCTTTCAAAGCGTTTTGTATTTCTCCAACGATTTTCAACAGAATTGACACAATTTTGTCGATATTTTTTGTATGTACATTTGACGTTTTCATAATCAAAAATATTTCTTGACCCTTTTGACAGCCGTGTTGCTATGTCAATTCTTCTTCCATATCTTTCAAATCCGTCCGTCGATAACCGATAAGGCGACGTCCCACTTAGCTTAGCTTTTACCTTGCAAATGAGCAGTAATTAAAATACTTTCTTTATCAAATACTTCAGAGAAACTGCCGCTGTTCATCGTTGATGCATGAAAAACATGCCATACGATGGTGTGACGCCTCAACACTTGCAGAAACTTCTCCTACAAGTTATTTTTCTTGGATTAGTTCCAATTCTCATTGACATTCTAGCTGTGTCAGCATTACGCTTGAACAAAACAAGCTATTCAGACAAATTGAGGTCAATTAAGTAGAAGTCATCAATCTTTCTGGTTTTTAATTCAATCAAGACAATGTTTGAAACGATTACGGATTGAATTTAACAGTAAATGTTATCGTCTAAGCTCCAGTGAGCGTTTTCGTGACTGCTAGTTTTGGAGCTATTAAAAGCGAATACTCACTCGAGCAGTTACAAGAATTTGAGTCAACTCAAAGACAAATAAATGCCAAAGAGTGCAAAAGCGTACTCAATCTCCGTATATTGACGTGACACATGTTTAAAACATTCAGAAGATCCAAATCCTTAAATCAGTAAACGCGCGTGCGCACTCCTTTATTTTGAATCCAAAACAAGATCACATAAATCTTCTAGCGCCCTAAAATAAAGAGCAACATCAATACGAAGAGATGCTCTACCAACATCAAAAAACTTAAATTTAGCCCGTATTTCAACATCGAAACTTTCAAAAACTAACGATGTTGCACCAAAGAGTTCTCATCGTATTGAAACTCAAATTGTTATTGATAAAGCAAGCTCTCATGACTATTTACGTCTGTAAGTCATTAGTTAGTCAGAATTATGAATCATTCAGTCTTGGTATTTGAATGCGAGTCAGATACAGATATAGTACCTATAACAGCTGTGTTAACATCTTAAAGCAGGGTAGCCATTTTGAAAAATATTTTTACAAGTTAATTATCGATAGGGCTAAGGAAATACCATCTTGCTTTATCACAGAGATGGCGGGTTTATTTTTTATATCCTCATCATCAAATGATATCATTGACTCTTTGCCTCTATGATGCGTAAGCAGACCTTGAAACTTACTTACTACAGCAAAAACCTTGTAAGCAAAACATATGAGTACAATATATTTAATATTACTCATCATTGCAGTAAATAGTGTATAGTAACTATTGGTATTGTATAAAATCAGATACTTGCGAGCAATTTCATCCGTTCACTGGCCGAGAAGATTGTCTATGACGTCGTTCGGTTTTTTATAAAGATCATTGTGCCGTGAATCATTTTAAGTAGTTTATTGATATGCCTTATAAAGAAACAGTTAGGAGAATTTTGCACACACTAAAATGAGATCATAAAAGTCATAAAATAGAAGAAGGAAACGTTATATATTACAATTTACAACAAAAAACATCTTGTAACAAAAATAGACAACCCAAAAATGAATTTAGACTCGGTTACGTGTAATTTAAAACCGATTTCACGATCAATTACCGATTTATCAGACAACGAACTAAATAGTTAATAGGAACGATAAAGTGCAATCAAGAGGCAATGCAGTACCGGAGAGCAATTCATACAAACGCATTTAAGATGACCATTAAGATCTGGCTTTTCTCATTCTTAATTGTGTTCGTAAGTAACCTTATCTTATCAAACGTTTGGCAAGAGCGGAAGATTAGAGAGTTCAACGACCCGACGGCAGCCGGTCGACGCCCATTTATAAATAGCGGCCATAGTCGCCGTGGTTCGCCATACAGATGCATACGCACTACCGTTACCATATAACTATAATATCCAGCATGCATATCTCTTTGTTGGATTAACTACAGGAAGTCAGCGATGGAGCCAACAGTACTAAACTGTGTTAAATTCTGGAGCAATGAACTCCAGAATTTGCAAGGTCTAAATTGATTGGAAATGATTCTAAAAAAAAACTAAAAAAAAAATAACTGAATTCATCATCTACCTAGCCTTTTCCCAACTATGTTGGGGTCGGCTTCCAGTCTAACCGGATGCAGCTGAATATCAGTATTTTACATGGAGCGACTGCCTATCTGACCTCCACAACCCAGTTAGTACTGGGTAATGCGATACCCCTTGGTAAGACTGGTTGTCAGATTTTCGGAACACTGACTACCTGTAACGACTGTCAAAGATCTACAAATGACAGCCGGGACCAACGGCTTAACGTGCTTTCCGAGGCACGGAGGAAACTCGGTATGTAACGGGTGGTCACCCATCCACAGACCAACCTAGGCAAGCACAGCTTAACCTAAAGATCTCCACGAGCTCCTAAAAAAAAATAACTGAATTGCAGATAAGATTAATTTTGACAACGCAATTTTACGTTCACATGTCTATCTAGAAAATAATGAAAACGATACACCGTTACGTAATGTTTCTATTCAAAAGTATGCATAGCAAAAAGTCAAAGACTAAACTCTCATTCGTCATGTTCAAAGCTAAGAAAGTCAGACACATCGAGAATGGACTGTAAGGTGAAATCTAACACAATGGTAATAGTATTACGACCATGAAACCATTACAAGACGCCATAGTTTCCCTTCGTCTGTTCACACGATACTTTCAACTTGCTTCCTCTATCTTGTTACTCAGAAAGCAAGCCTTTCGAACAGGCCTTTCACTTTTTGCTGTTATTAAAAATCATTACAATGTCATCTATGAAAGTCTTGATGAATTGACGTATTGGGGATTGGATTTTTATCGAGATTTTTATGCAATTATATAAAGACAGTATTGTCTTGTTTGCGGGTTTACAAATTGCAGTCTGTTTCTTTTTCGTATCAAAACCATTTGGGCACCTTTCCAACAAAACAAAATTGGTCAGTTCAAGTTCAAGAAAAAAGCAATAATATAAAGCTAATAAAGATTTTTATGATGCCATAAATGGACACTTTTAAATGATTTAATCCAGCTAGATAATAAAAATGCGTTAAAACTAATTCCCCAAACCGTTTTTGGAGATGCGAAAGAACTCAGAGACACTTTAAGAACATCCGAAATGAAAATCGAATCATTCTAAAAATACCGAACGCCTCATAAGGACTCGAGTTAATTTAAACATCCACGCTAAATAAACAAGAGTCGAAGTTAAACCCTGAACCAAAAAGGCAGCCATGTTAGTCATATTACCATATTTGTACATGTCGAGTTGTACCCACTCGCAGATGACATCACTAGGATCGGCGCGCACACGCTGCTGAATTTTAATGTACTAACAACACGACAACGATCGGTCCACACAACCTTGTGTTGCTAAGTATTTTCACCAGCAGTTCAATAAATTACGTAAGCGTTTTAAAATTGATTTACGATGCGGTAAGCCTTTAGTGAACCATCAAGTTCAGATTAACAGACAACACAAGTTTCGGCGATACCCAAAACTTCGTTCCGACTTCTCATCACCAAATTGGTAGGCGTGGCGATTACGTCAGTTAATTGCACATATCCGCAACTACGGGTATATTACATACTTTAATCTCGAAAATAAACTTACAGAAATTATTTCATTGCGAAATTTCGGCGACCATATGGCCGTCAGCCCTGAAACCAGGTCGCGGATTTCAAGGGGCATCGAAAAATTGAATGCTAATAAGCCAAGTGGTTCAAGACATTCTCCGCTTATACGGCAAGATAAACCAAATACGGGAGGACGTGGGCGTCGCCGTCGCTGAGGCGAGCTATTGTGCCGCCGTCATAACTCATGCCATTGTCTTGCGTAACCCTTCCCGAAGTTGAGCGTTCATTAATGATGTATTATATATCCTGTCTACCTTATACGACGGTTCATTGAGCTTTATTGTTATGTTGGATGTTTATGAATGATAGTCCATTGGGTAAGATACGGGTTTATTGGTAGGAGACACAGGAGAGAGATACACACAGTTCTACATCGTGACATGAAGTGTCGCGGAGCGCCGCCGACCACAGATAATACATTTACTAGTGAAGACCATATTAGTAACATACTAAATAGTGATGTTACAACATCCCCCTTGTTGAGTTCAAATTAGACCCCTGACTGACAATTAATATAAGTGCTATGCTATTTAATTTTATACAAGACAACATGCTTAATTATACTTATAGTTACTTAACTTTACTTATGACTCTATTTATAATTTAACTTAATCCATTTCTTCAATTAACCTTCTGGTAGGTTTTACAATACGACCTGACCTAGTTGTTACATTTGAGGATTGCTGAGATGAGGATTCTTGATGCCTAGACTCCTGTCTGTCACCTTCCTCTCCCCTTTGTGACGAGTTGGATTGCATGGGAGGGTTAGCACAATTATGAGAATATTTATGTCTTAAGTGTATTCTATTCCTCCTATACCTAACTCCATTGACATCCTCAACAACATATGATCTATTATTTGACAATCTTTGCTTAACAATAGCTTGTTCCCAGTTGCTACTAGGGTTTCTCTTAAAATAGACATGATCATTATGATGTAACATAGACATTGACTTGGCATTTTTATTGTAGTATTTTGACTTATTTTTATCATTTTTCTTGACAGACTCTTTGTAATCTTCAAATGTTACCACTTTTGGCTTCAACTTCTTATATGATGTTGGAATGTTATCTCTTAAGTTCCTAGACATGAGTAACTGTGCTGGTGATGAAAAATTATTTTTACCTGTATTTCTGTATTGTAACAATGCTATGTATGGATCTGATCCATTTTCTTTGCATTTTCTTAGCATGTTTTTTATGATTTTGACTGAACTCTCTGCTTGTCCATTAGACTGTGAATGATATGGGCTAGTTACAATATGTTCTATGTCCCATTCTTCCATAAAATTTTTAAAATCAACTGACTGAAAAGGAGGTCCACCATCTGATACCAGTGACAATGGTATTCCATGACGAGCAAATATGGACTTTAAATGAGTTATTACATTTTTTGATGTACTGTTGTTATTTAATAATGCAATCTCTATAAATTTTGAATAATAATCAGTGACAATTAAATATACTAAACTATCGAAATGCATTAAATCAATACCGACTTGTTGCCATGGATATTTGCTTATTTCATAATTCTGTAGTGGTTCCTTTTGGTTACATGGTTTGAATTTTGCACATACTAGACATTGTTCTACTAAATTCTTAATATCACTAGACATATTTGGCCAATAAAGAGATTCTTTAGCTAAGTTTAGACATTTATTTATACCTTGGTGACCTTTGTGAATTTTTACTAACATTTCTTTATGCATTGACTGTGGTACTATTAATTTTGAGCCTTTGAATACTAAATCTCTAATTTTATGGATTTCTCCTTGTATATTCCAGAATGGTTTTATTAATGGACTGACACTATTTTTGGTTTTTGGCCAACCTTCATTGTAATACTTTATTAATAGCTGCAGGGTTTCATCTTTCTTAGTTTCCTGAGCCAATTTTGTGCTATATTCATCTGTAATTGCTAAGTTAGCATACATTAGATTGACATGACAAGACATTTCTGATTCATTTTCAGGCCTATAATGTTCTTTCAAAGCTGCTCTTGACAATGTGTCTGATATGAACATTTCTTTGCCTGGGACATGTATAACTTCTAAATCATATTTTTGACAAGTTAACATCATACGCTGTAATCTAGCTGGGACATCATGTAATGGTTTTTTAAATAGATAGACTAAAGGTTTGTGATCAGTATGAACTGTGACTCTATTACCATATACATATTGGTGAAATTTTTCACAACCAAATTGAATTGCTAATAGCTCTTTCTCTATTTGAGCATATCTTTCCTGCGTTTCAGTTAAGGTTTTTGAACTGTATGCTATTGGTTTATTTTTCTGTAAAATGACTGCGCCTAACGCTGACTTTGACGAATCGACTGACAAGACTAATGGAATCTTGGGATTATAATGAGCTAAAACTGGTGAATTTGTGATTTCATCTTTCAGTTTCCTCAGACATTGACTATGATTCTCATCCCAAGTCCAGACTGAATCTTTTTTCAAAAGATTTCTTAATATTTGTGTTTTTTCTGACAGGTTACTTATAAAAGGTCCTAGGTAGTTTATCATACCTAGTATTCTCTGTAACTCTTTGACATTTTGCGGTGTAGGCATGTTGACAATTGCTTTGACCTTCTCGAGATCTGCCCTTGCACCATGTTTACTGAAGACATAACCTAAAAAACATACTTCTGACAGTGAAAATTTACACTTTGACTTGTTAAATTTTAAATTGACTTGACGAGCTCTTTGCATGACTTTGTGTAATCTTTCATTATGAACTGACTCATTTGGTCCATAGACTAAGATATCATCGATGAATATGAGTACGCCTTCTATGTCACCAAATAGATTCATCATGACTCTTTGAAATATTTCAGACGAGGCATTTATGCCATAGGGTAATCTTAAATACTTATATCTACCAAATGGTGTTTGAAAAGTACATAATTCTGAACTGTATTCATCTAAACGTAGCATCCAAAATCCTGAAAATGCATCTAAGTGCGAAAAACATACAGCCCCTTCGAGCTGAGACCTAATCTCATCAATTGACTTGAGTGGATAATGTTCCCTCATGATATTTTTATTTAAATTTCTGGGATCAAGACAAATTCGTAACTGACCTGAACTTTTTACTGTTACAACGACTGAATTAACCCACTCTGTAGGTTTTGTAACCTTTTCTATGACTTGCATTTTCTCCATGCGATCCAACTCCTCACGCAGTTTCCCTTGTAATGCGAATGGGACTTTCCTGGGCGGATCCACACATGGTACTGCATCAGGCTTGAGTTTCAGATGACAGACTGGAGGCAGACAGCCAAGACCCTGGAATACATCATTATATTGTGTATGAATTTGCTCACAAAAGTCTTGTTTTGACACTGAAAAGACACGTTTTATTATACCTAACTTTTCACAAATTGGGAGACCAAGGACATTTGGACACTCTATATCTGGTATAATAAACATTATGTTTTCAACAATGTTCTTATTGTTTAAGCAAAAATTACAATTTAAGTTGACTTTGCCTAAAATCGGAATGGATTTTCCACCAAATCCTGTGACATTTACTTGACATTTGACAAGTGACAATTTTGACAGCTTATTTTGACTTTTAACATTTTTAAATGTTTGTTTTGACATTATGTTGACATCTGCTCCTGAGTCTATGATACATTTAACCTTTGTATCACCTACCAATAAGCTAATTTCCCACGACTGCTTTGAATGATTCAAAGTATTGACGACTGATGATCCTTTGTGTGACTGACTGGACGACTGTGCCTTATTGTGAAATCCCTCAGACATGTGACTGATTTCATCATTGAGACTCTGACATTTTTTCTTTTGACTGTTTGACTGGACATTGGATCTCTCAGACATGACATTTTTTTCATACATGTGATATGAATTGGGACTCTGACTATTTGACTGGATAATAAATCTATCCGACATGTAATTGTTTTCATACATGTGATATGAATTGGGACTATTTGACTGGATAAAAAATCTATCCGACGTGTCACTGTTCTCCTCATAGGGATGTGATGTCATACTGTGTGTTTGTGACTGATTGTGTCTCTGACTAAGTGACTGACTGTGAGAATGACTATTATGACTGTGACCATTATGACTTTGCTGACTAAGTGACTGACTGTGAGAATGACTATTATGACTTTGACTATTCAGCATACCAACGAAATAATCTTGACTACCATTATCTGAATTAAACGATTGCAACTGACTGACTTTTTTATTTTTGTGACAAAATTTAGCAAAATGATTGTAAGATTTACATGACCTGCATTGAACTCCTTGAGCTGGACACTTGTAGCGATGAGACTGCCCACAGCGGCTACATGTCTTCGAGCTGCCTGAAGCTGAAGGTGACTCGCGACTGCCTGAAGCTGGCTTGCGACTGCTTGAAGCTGACTTGCGACTGGAAGCTCGCTGTCGACGATCTCCCCGACTACGGCTCCTCCGACTGAGATGCATGACGTTTTCTGACGTTCGTTGACTGACGATGCTGCTTCCTTTGACTATTTTCTCAGCATCCTGCTGTGCGACGATGAGCGTCCTCGCTAGCTCTTGCATTCTCTGATATGTTAAGTCATGTTCTTGCAGTAACCTTTGACGCACATGTGACAAGTCCAAATTGAGGTTTGCAATGAAAATATCTTTGATGAGCGATTCCCTGAGCGTGCCAAACTCACATTCTCTGCTTCTATTCTCCAAATCCGTGAGGAACTCGTCGATGCTTTCGGATTTCTCCTGCCTGCGTGTGAAGAATAGATACCTGCACATGGTCACGTTTCTTCTTGGCTCGAAGAATCTGTCAAATTTCGATTTGACTTCGTCAAGCGTGCTCTTGTCTATTTTTAGGTTAAATGAGTTAAATATATTGAGACCTCGTTCTCCAATGCAATGTAAGAGAATTGCGATTTTCCGTTTCTCGCTTGACTTATCTAGACCTGTGGCTAACAAATATAACTCAAGTTGTTGCCACCATCTTTTCCACGTTTCAGCGTTATTGTTCGTGGTATCTGACGAAATATTTAATTGTTTCACACGTGTTTGAAAATTTGTCTCACCATCATGGCTGACGTCCGCTTGGTCCGGCATTTTCTACGACGACCTCGACTTTTTCTTGAATGATTCTTCTTAAACCACTTCTGACACCATGTTATGTTGGATGTTTATGAATGATAGTCCATTGGGTAAGATACGGGTTTATTGGTAGGAGACACAGGAGAGAGATACACACAGTTCTACATCGTGACATGAAGTGTCGCGGAGCGCCGCCGACCACAGATAATACATTTACTAGTGAAGACCATATTAGTAACATACTAAATAGTGATGTTACAACCTTTAGAAAACTACATTTGAATAGAATCAAGAAAGTGCCCATTGAAACTCGAACGGCACTCGCTAGGGACGACTCTCCCGTGATATTGACGCGACGCAGAACCGGTTGGAAAGTAGCGACGGCGCACTTACAAATAGTCCGCCAAGAGCTTTCGTGTAGGCATCTTAATTGACTGCATTCTATACCGCGCTTAGTACACCAGTGCTTTCGTTCCGCTAACGGTAACACTTTTGTTCCAGTTCTGGGAAATCATCTCTGACGAGCACGGCATCGACCCCACCGGTGCCTACCATGGCGACTCGGACCTGCAGCTGGAGCGCATCAATGTGTACTACAATGAGGCCTCCGGTGGCAAGTACGTGCCGCGCGCCATCCTCGTCGACCTCGAGCCCGGCACCATGGACTCGGTGCGCTCAGGACCCTTCGGACAGATCTTCCGACCGGACAACTTCGTGTTCGGACAGTCGGGAGCCGGTAACAACTGGGCGAAGGGTCACTACACAGAGGGCGCCGAGCTAGTCGACTCTGTACTTGACGTCGTACGCAAAGAATCCGAATCCTGCGATTGCCTACAAGGTTTCCAGCTGACACACTCACTTGGCGGTGGTACCGGTTCCGGTATGGGTACACTCCTTATCTCAAAGATCCGCGAAGAGTACCCCGACAGAATCATGAACACATACTCAGTCGTCCCCTCACCCAAAGTATCAGACACCGTCGTTGAACCCTACAATGCGACTCTCTCAGTTCACCAGCTCGTAGAAAACACAGACGAAACATACTGTATCGACAACGAGGCCCTTTATGACATCTGCTTCCGCACACTCAAACTGTCCACACCCACCTATGGTGATCTCAACCACTTGGTCTCCCTCACAATGTCCGGTGTCACGACCTGCCTCAGGTTCCCCGGTCAGTTGAACGCTGATCTCCGCAAACTTGCCGTCAACATGGTTCCCTTCCCCCGTCTCCACTTCTTCATGCCCGGCTTCGCTCCCCTTACATCCCGCGGAAGCAGACAATACCGTGCCCTCACCGTGCCCGAGCTCACGCAGCAGATGTTCGACGCCAAGAACATGATGGCAGCATGCGACCCGCGTCACGGCCGCTACCTCACCGTAGCCGCCATCTTCCGTGGACGCATGTCCATGAAGGAGGTGGACGAGCAAATGCTCAACATCCAGAACAAGAACTCGTCATACTTCGTAGAATGGATCCCGAACAACGTGAAGACCGCCGTATGCGACATCCCACCTCGTGGTCTCAAGATGGCCGCCACATTCATCGGCAACTCCACCGCCATCCAGGAGCTGTTCAAGCGCATCTCGGAGCAGTTCACCGCTATGTTCAGGCGCAAGGCTTTCTTGCATTGGTACACCGGCGAGGGCATGGACGAGATGGAATTCACCGAGGCGGAGAGCAACATGAACGACTTGGTGTCCGAGTACCAGCAGTACCAGGAGGCCACCGCCGACGAGGACGCCGAGTTCGACGAAGAGGCCGAGCAGGAGCTCGACGACCACCATTAGAGGGCGCGCGCCGCACTGCCACACATATAGTACATTGCCATTGTATTTACTCGTTACTTTATGTTTAAGTAACATTAATGATTCCTACGATGTGTTTTGAATGAAAAGACATGCTTTCTAACTTTTAACAGAACGCACGACTAAAACCCCGGATATGACATTATGCGACTCGTGGGCATATATTATGTAATTGTATACATATACATTCCTAGTGATTCCATGCCTGGCCTCGTTGAGAGCAAGATCTGAACATTTCTAAGGCTGATAGACACTCTTTATGTATTTATGATAAAGTAAAAATGTCTCCAAACATACAAAGAAAAATTATAGAGTGCTTCAATAACCGAAGTTTTATTACGATTAAAATTGTTTTCAACAATATAATTTAATGTATATAATAAAGATTTTTATTTATATGATTGTTTTTCTCTCTATCAACTCCCTTAATCAAGGTGGACAAGACTTACGTCAGGATCTAAATAAAAATAAGATTCCAAGAATTAAATGAGTTTGCCGAAGGTAACTGCCGTAATCCGTTGATGATATCAACAATAATATAAAATAGATGACAAACAAACAACTTTGGGAGCTATGACATAATCCATAGATAAGATAATTATTCTATTATCTATGACAATAAATATCTCGACCTACATGGACATTAGACATGTAATGCAATAGTAAAAAATTACTGACAATAAAATCCAGTGTTACAACCAATTATCTTAAATACCTATTTAAGACAGAGAACGATTCATTTAATAACTTGGTAACAGTTAAAAACGTAGGCACAACGCACCTGACATCATCGCCTTGGTTTAAATTTAGAAATGCACTTAATGTGGCGGCCATTTTGAGTGGACACTGTCAATTCCCGTTATAGCCTCTATTTGTATTAATAAACGAATTAGATGGGGCCGAGAGGTATCAATTTAAATTGGTCAGGTGATATCTGGATGATGTCATCGCATTCGTCATAAACAAACAACTATGTCATGTGGGTTTGTGTGACATTCAAGCACTAATATTACGTTGTTGTTCCATTTAAATGAATGATTTAATTTGTGGTTTTCTTAAGTTCTTTCAATTTGAAAGTCTTAAATCATTCTTAGTAGTTAATTATACCAGTAATTCGTAAACATTCTCAATCCTCTTTGGGTATTTTTACTTATCGTTCATTAGAAAAAAATAACAATTCTAAAATAACAGAATGACTAGATAGGTGTCAGTTAACAATAATGCTTATCTGGAAATTAGGTAAGTAAATGATAGTGCAGCAGGAACAGAAAGAGCTGATTGCAAATTGTTTTTTTTTTGTTTAGGTTGCGTTCACCTGACAACGTCATCTATAAAAACCAAAATAAAAATAGATGGAACCCTGCCAACATTTTGACAGCTTCCGAATTTGAAAAATTGAATGCATTGAATTTTGAGACATAGACAATGCGTGAATTAAAAACTAAACCAGACAAAACAAGGCTGCAAGGCTGTACAAAAAAGTCTTAGCAAGAAATTTAAAAAAAGATCATGTTCGTCACACTTCAACGCTAACAGAAACAACAATAAACACATGTAGGTACAGCGAATTGTAATTAGTCATGTAAAAGATTTGCGACCTCTGAGAATCATCATTCATCAATCATTAGTTCTCGTCATTGACCACTGTTAGATCATCACAGTCTACGAATTCGTAAAGCAGGTATAGAGGGCTAATCAATTTGGCAAGTTACATTCTAATCTCCAGTAAATCTTAACAGCCTCTTCAGTCACGGAGGCTACTAAACAGGATGACTTTTGAGGACTTGTGGTTCATCAAAGAGGTCGTTGTGAATCCCTTACCCTGCACTACCTGAACCATAAACTAAACTGCATTGATCCAAAAATAGAGACTGATGCCATAACGTTTTCATAATAAAGTGCACACATTATTATAAAATGACTACATCGTAGATAAGCTGACATTCTGCGACAAATGGGTCACAGTTCTCGGACTTATGTAGTACCTACCTAAAACATGCAATTACGTATTTAGACAGAATTGTTGATCTTGAAATTATCATTTAAAAAAAAAAAAATGTGGGTTTTCACACGTAATTTATGCTTTGGAACATGCGTAAGATAATTATTGGATAGTTTTGCTGTCAGCCTACATTTTTTTTGTAGTAGTTGCATATCTGTTGTAGCCTCGCTCGTAATGGTAGGTATGTTTATTGATGCTGCATAGGTATAGATCGTTATATCTTAGTTATAAACCACTTGAAGTATTGGGTCAGTTAATGTGTTCGATTAATTTACTAGTGCTTGAGAATTATACATAAGGCCTACACAAACTCGTATAAAAGGAAGTGTGTCGCAAGGGTTGGTACCGGGTCCTTTTCTGTAAGGTTGGTATGTTAGCAATCGAAACATATCACTTCTTAAAAAAACAGCTCGAGTTTACAGACTCTTTGACATAAAAAAATTGGTTGTTTGTAAAGTAGGTTTACGATCGAGATGTTTACGTGATAACGTCTTATTGGTGATATAAGTTGTCACCAGTAGTGACATCTAAAATGAAATTAAGTACTAATTTAAAGTTTTTTTTTCGAGCCAAGTAACAGATGGCGCTACCATCTTTATGAAATGTCGCTTGTGAGGTTTTGGTGTGACACAAGTTTCTGAACATGTCACCCGACTAAAACGATTTTAAAGACGTTATCACGTCAAAAACCGGCAAGTGTGAGTCGTAAAAACCGTAACATAAACGACAATATATTTTAAATGCGTAGACTTAGAGAGATGATATTTTGATAGCTCCAAGGAACCACAGACTTGAGTATATGGTTTAAATTTCACACTCGATACCTCCACGCGTTCCCGAGATAGACTCTTGACAGACAGATGGACAACAAAGTAATCAGGTTTCGTTATTCCTTTTGAGTTACGGAACACGGGAAAAGTACGGCGGCCTCGGTATAGGTATGCAAGTTAAAGTAGTAGAGGTCAGTAGCGTTGTTTAGTCCCCTAAAAGTGCGGGGCGGATCACCAAATAGGCGATGATCTGTAGCAACGAATTTCCATAGTGTCGAAACTTCGTAAAGATCTTTAATTCCAAACTACAGTCACACTGAATCGTGTCATCCACACAATAGTCCGTTAAATACAGCTAGTAAACTATTACACGATATTATCTCATTGCCAGACATTACTAAAGTGTGACAACGAGCGGCCATTTCAATGAACAAACGTAATTGCTTTCAGTTACAATACAAAGTGGCTTTGTGAATCAAATCGACTAGGTATTGGAGTAGAAATTCATCATCTGCGAAGATCTGCCTAGCCTTTTCTTAACTATGTTGGGGTCAGCTTCTAGTCTAACCGGATGCAGCTGAATATCAGTATTTTATGTGCGACTGCCTATCTGACCTCCGCAACCCAGTTAGTACTGGGTAATACGATACCCCTTGGTAAGACTGGTTGTCTGACTTTCGAAACACTGACTACCTGTAACGACTGTCAACGATCTACAAATGACAGCCGGGACCAACGGCTTAACGTGCTTTCCGAGGCACAGAGGAAACTCGGTATGTAACGGGTGGTCACCCATCCACAGACCAACCTAGGCAAGCGCGGCTCGACCCGAGCGACTGCTATTATTTAGCTATGAGTTCCTCTCTTATTGGAGTAGAAATTGTATGGTGATAATGTTGTATTGCAAGACACACAGCCTCTGCTTGTGTAGAGAAGGACCGAGCATCGGATACCAGCAGGCAATCTCAGTAGGGGCCGGATTACGTATACCTGAATCCAGTACCTTTAAAACTTAAGAGGTTTTATTAACCAGAGAATGAGGGAAGAAAAGGGGAGAAAAAGATATCCGTTTTTTTGGGGATGGGAAATCAAACCCACCCATGTTTCTTCTACTGCCCTTTATGTTCCGGGGCCGCGGTATCTCTTTCGAACAACACGCAACCCCGGTAGGAGGTGGCCCTGGGACGGACGGACGGACGGTGAGCTACCCATTTATTTTAGACCCCCTTTTCCTTCAATACTTTAGCCTGTCCTTATCCAAACACAGCAGGATGTTCCATTCATTAAAAACAAACACTCTTCAGAAAATAAAATAAATATCTCGAAACGCGAATAAGCATCGATAAAAAATACACGACGTTGTAGTCAAGTGCCAAGTGCTTACTTTCTTTATAAATATACTTTCACTTATATATTTACTATGTACACTTTTATTTACAAGAATATTTGCTATTAATTTGACTTTCTCGAGTAATTAGTATTGCATATGACGTTTTTATTTATGGTGCTTAAAATTTAAATGTCATTTTGATGAACCTTGATGCTAGAATCAAGCTTGACCGGCGATATAGCGACTGACACATCGAAATATTAAAAAACAACACACTCCTTTCTGATATCTATGGATTGGCATGAGGAAAATAGATGCGGGCACCGTAGATGCGGGCCTGTGGACGGTAAGCACTGGGTAGCCGTACGTCCATTCCACGCGCGCCTCAAAGAGATGTCAGCAAAGTAGAGGGGCCTGCCAGGGCCTCCGCGGGTTGTTCGAAAGAGATACCGCGGTCCCGGAACGTAAAGGGCAATAGAAGGAACATGGGTGGGTTTGAGTCAGTACAAGGCTGACACTCCCCCCCGCTCCGCCCAGAGCGAAGGAAGTTATTTGAAGATCATCCATCCGCAAAAAAAATACAAGCCAGCCGCTGCAGTTATAAATCTTTAGCCCGAAATGCTAGCAATGATACCTATTTCAAACAGCATACATATGCTTTTTAGCATCTTTTCTAACTGAAATTATCATAGATTCTGCCAACCTGGCCCTGTTATCCTTCGGATATTTATCTTGTTTTTTTTTTGGAATTACCTTTGCTTATTGATGATCTCGCGTAAATTCTACAGGGAAATAACATCGTGAATGAAAGAGTTGCGACTTTGATGAAGTTTCTTAGCTAGGCTACCGATTAAGAAACGAAAATGTTTTTGTTTTTCGTACATCGTTGGTTGAACAGAAAACATTGTTCAAAATCAACATGCATTAATTATCACCGAGTATCAGAGGACTTTGTCCGAAAGGTTATCTTAACACCTTTAATATAATTAACGTTTATGTAAGCTACTAATTATATACCTATTTTAATATTAGTCAATAGTCATGGCGGAAATTCTCGTCTAGATCACCATCCGTTCCAAATTCAAACAGCTTTTATTTTGACAATGTGTCCGCATAAAAGAAGGCTTTTTATCTATGGTCGTTATTAGGAACGCATCTATAGGTCTGTCTTGAAACGAATCAATTGTTTTCACTGTTTTCACCGTTACAATTAGATTGTAACTCGCTAGATTTGCAAGACTGTAATGGAATTTAGAATGATATTGTTGGGTCGGGGGCCTAGTAATTGTGGAATTGGAATAGGGGAAATTATTGTGAGCCGCTTTCGAATTGCAAAATTGATGGAATAGGGACAGGGCTGAAATTAGACGATATTAACTTAACATCAATCGAATTAACCATTTTCCTCGTTGAGACAGTGAACTAACTAAAGAGTATCTACCCGTTGTGAGTTGCTACAAGCTAAAAAATCCGGGCAAGTTCCTACAAACTTCGACATAAACGGCCATATCTTTTGACTGCGTAAAGAAAGAAAGAAAGAAAAGTTTATTTGTCAGAATATAGTAAGTACTTACAAAAGATGTTACAGTTATTACAGACTCATATTATTTTACCATTTCTGGTGTACAAATATTTGCATCTATCTAAATTCAATTATAATTAAAACATCAGAGACAACTAAACTTAGATATGTTTTTAAGCTATTGCATAGCTTCTATCGCGGGCCTTGAGCGCGGGGACCGAATCCAGAAATTCCGTAACGAAGAAAAAAATGACGTTCCCCACTCCGACGGGCACGGAGGTGTGGCTTGTCTAACGTCGTTTACACAATACGGTCAGTTATTTCAATCCAGATTTTAATGTTCTAATAGTGTGTTTGGTAGAGAATCGGATAGTCTATCGACATTACGCTGGATCAAACCCAGGGTCTTGTTTTTCTTTTTGCGACTTCTTTTCATTGGAAGTACTTTTTAAATATTATATTTAGATTTTTATTTTTTTATTTATTGTCTCAGTTGATAAAAAAATGTTTCTTTTTGCGACTTCTTTTCAATGGAAGTACTTTCACAATAGCTTTACCGCGGCAGTTCCCGAGTGCCACACGTATTTATTTTTTAACAACTGCAAGGGACTACAGACTCAATACCTTCACGCGTTCCCGAGATATGGCCTTGGAAACAAACAGAAGGACAACAAAGTGATCCATGACAGCATAACCCCAGTCATCCCTGAAGGTTTAAGTTTCGAGATCCATTAAGATTCAAGTCAAAGTCGGCACGGTTGGCGCAGTGGCTGACTGAGACTGCTGTGCTGAGTGTTCGATTCTCGCACGTAACAAATATTTGTAAGGCCTACAAATAGTTGTTTCGGGTCTGGCTGTTTGTGTATGTGAGTTTAAATGTTTGTAAATGCGCCCACAATACAGGAGAAATTCCTAGTGTGGTGCTAAGTTAAAAAAAAAAATATGGCCGTTTATGTCGCAAGTTTGAACGAACTTTCGGTGCGCTAATTCCTCTTTTTTTTTTCTTCAATTCTTTCTAATTAGCCAATAAAGTTTAACTGTTGGGCCAGGTCTACTCTGTGAGAAAGGAATACTGCAATCAACCATGCGGAGCCACTGCGGGATTTGGAAGTCCAAAATCCTTCAACATCGCTAGTTGCCATAGCCTCGTAACTAATATATTTCGTAGAACACCTAGTAACACTGACAACGTAGGTGTCTAGTCTATGTCATTTGAAAGCGTTGATCCAAGGCTGCTAGCGAATGAATGAGTGACGTGTCTCCTATACAAGACCGGTCTAGTTGCTAGTCACTTGTTTTTATTGAACAGTCTTTTCTATCTTCTATTTGTGAAAAGGAACAGAATCCAGAGACTAGTGAAAGAAGGGCCAATTCGAACTGTTTTTGTATTTATTTATTTTATTAAGTTACGCAGGAAAACACAAGGAAACATCGTAACAAAACTTAGAGTACAAACGCACAGCTTATTTCCTAGGAAATTTCTACCAGCAGGCCTGCGAGAGGAAATATGAAGAAAAGAAACCAGAACCAGAAGAACATTTAAAAAAAAACCTTAAAACAAAATAACGTGTACCTAGACGTTATTTTGTTTTAAGGTTTTTTTTTTAAAATTAAGAACTTAGGAAAGGTTATTCTGTGTGTTTTTGGATTATGATACGACTACCTGTAGAAATCTTTTAGAAGATTTACTATGACTATTGTGAACCATGTATTAAAAGAAACTGGCGATAGTAGGTTTAAGAATTATGATGATCGAAAAAAGTATCCTTGTGTTATTCCTGACTATAATCTACCTCTGTGCCAAATTTCATCAAGATCCATTCAGCCGTTTTGACGTGAAAAAGTAACAAACATCCATACATCCATCCATACTCACAAACATTCGCATTTATAAAACTATATACTAGTAGGGAGTAGGATTAGACTGCATATTTAAATATTATAATCCCAAAACGTCAATAAAATCTAATATTTCTAAGGCTGGTTGTTGCTAACTCCACACGGCGACGCCCACGCTGCGCTTACGCCGATTTCCGAGTTAATTTTTTTGTCCACAATCACACTCGGTTTCACTTATAAGTATTGTATTGTGTTACCGCTGTCAAAACGGTGATGTAACGAGAACCAACTTCACTTTTACAACAACTTGCTTATATAAAACTTGTACAAGTGATTTATATTTTTGCCATGTAGGTGGATTTTGTGCCGAAATCTCTTGCCTTTTGATCGAAGAGTACGATACCACAAAGTGCTTTTTTTGCGAATGGGAAATCATCAAATAACATGGGGGAGTGTCAGACTTGTACAGACTAAAACCCACCCATGTTCCTACTTTTGCCCCTGATGTTCCGGGGCCGCGGTACCTATTTCGAACAACCCACCACCCCGGCAAGCGGTGGCTCTGGCAGGCCCCTCTGCTTTGCTGACATCTTTTTGAAGCGCGCGTGGAACACTAATGCGCCGTCGACACGAGCTGTCGCCGCTGGACGGACAGACGGTGAGCTATCCCCATAGCTCTCCGTCCACAGACCCGCATCTACGGTGGTAACAAATCATCTTAGAAACAATTGACAACTGATATGAAACAAAACAACCAATTACATTTATTACAACCATAAATAATAAAAACATGTACCATGTCATTACACGATTATTACACTGGGCTGTAAATACTCTGTGATTGTCTATGACTTCACTATTAAGGTAGTGGCTACACTTATTAAAAATCAAAGCAAATATTTCCAATACACCACTATTGACTGGAACATGAAGCTACACCCTGCCAAGGTTGCGGGTTGTTCGAAAGAGATACCGCGGCCCCGGAACATAAAGAAGTAACATGGGTGGTTTCAGCACAGCAAAAAATAAAGAAAAATGGAAATCCTTGGAGGAGGCCTTAACCTGCGAGGAGTCCATGCTAAATTAGAACGCTTATATTATTTTTGCAATATAAATAAATTAAATTTTATTATTTACATAGCTGATTAAAGTAGGTATATTAAATTTAAATAAAATCAACTTATAAAAAGTGAAGCATGATAATATGAATTCTAGCAATTTATTTAATAGTAGGTATTTCGAATGATATAATTTTGTTATTTATTGTTTTTACAAATGCATGTAGTTTAGTATCTATATTTATAAATGAAATTCATTTTAATCTGGAAAGCTAATTTGTTGTATTTTTTTTATTTAAAAGTAGGTGAATTACTGTAACGTATATGCATGGAATAAAAGGCTTTTCTATTTTTTTTTTAGGTTTTTGTAACTTTTTCTAACCGGCTCTTATAAGTGTGGTTACTGCCTTAGGCAGGCTGCAACCTTAACTTGAGCGACACACTCGCGCGGCTAGCAACCTTCACGTCAATCAATGTTGTATGTTAGCTTGTCGGTTCGTATGTCACACCTATTTAAAGAATTAAAAGTACTCACTGGAAAAAAGGTTTAGAACTAA
The DNA here is from genome assembly GCA_905475445.1 of Ochropleura plecta. Classification (NCBI taxonomy): domain Eukaryota; kingdom Metazoa; phylum Arthropoda; class Insecta; order Lepidoptera; family Noctuidae; genus Ochropleura; species Ochropleura plecta. The sequence continues at coordinate 19,207,864 of FR997738.1, read as the reverse complement.
CGATATGAATAGGCCATGAAAACGTTGGTACGAAAGATGTTAGCTAGTCAGAGCGTAAATCTTAGTGTGGAACGCCTCGACGAAATTAATCGTCGATCCACCTGGCTAAGGTGGATCGACGATTAATTTATAAACGAAAAGGTGGCTAGGCCAAGCTGGATGTGGGAGGCCATATATGTGTTGTATGATGATGATTAACAAAGAATTTTGAAAACGTCTGTCAGCAGACTGTATGACATGAACCGTGATAGATCAGACAGTTAAAATTTTCACAGATGATGTATTTCTGTTGCCGCTATAACAACAAAAACCATTATAAATAACTAGCTTTTGCCCGCGGCTTCGCTCGCGTTAAATTCGGTAGCGCCTTATTAATTTGTAATAGCAACGCTAAGTTTTCCCGTTTCTTCCCTCTTTCTCCCTCATATCCCACTCTTTTAAAAAAAATAATAGCCTATGTCCGTCTCCTGATTCCCAACTATCTCTGTACCAAAATTCATCAAAATCGGTTTAGCCATTAAAGCGTGAAGAGGTAACAAACAAACAAACAAACTCACTTTCGCTTTTATAATATTAGTAAGGATTATTCATGGGGGCTCCCTAACAACAAACATGTTTTTTTTTCGACTCGTACTTGGCTGTTTTTTATACTAAATAGGTTTGGCCGCAACTCGCCTGATGTGAAGCTCCTCCAATAATTTTCTAAACTGCATCAAACAAAAGCAAGCACACCGTCTAAATGTAGGTCGTTATTGCGAGTTGTGCTGTGACCTATGAGGAACTGCAGTTACCGTTACTGCATAACATTACGTGGGCACCGTGTATTATTTAAATTAATGAGACCCCGTTCCATGGTTTTAGCGCGAATAGAGAACCATAGACTAAGTAACAAGTCGTTTCTACTTTACCGTTTTTTACCCTCGACGATAAAAAATCGGTAGGTATTATAAGTTTTACACGTACTATCTGTGCATTTGTCTGTAGTTCTCAAACGGACGAACAACTTTGCTTAAATCCTGTGGTAATTTTACAAAAAATGTACATTTCCATTACGAAAATAAACCTTTGTGGCCAAACATTTTAGTTTTATTTTCTTTCCAAACCAAAACAACTGAAGTTAATACAAAACACGATTTAAATACCACTTCGCAACATTTCAGTATGTTTACCATACTCGGTGTTAGTATTACCAAACATACACTCGCTGGACTCGCTGAATGGTCGCCATATTGGATGATCGATGGTTGTAGAAAGTTGTGACTCATGAAGTTTTACGAAATAAGTTTGTATTGTGAAGGGGATGAGGTTGGTATACATTGCTGGCTGGCTAGAATGTTTCAAGATTTTGACAGTAAATGGTTCGTTTGTATTAAGGACTAATGAAACAAAATTACTAGTTCATCTAATTTCACTTATTTTTGTGCTTGTTTGACATTGGTGTAGATTCTGTTGAATCACTAAAATTTAGTTTATTCTTGTCAAACGTTCCCTATTCTGAAATCGATTGAAGTGACACAACTTAACTAGATACATATTATATTGTAGTTTGACAGCATTTATGATAGTTTACGCAATCTGAAATTGACGTTTTTCACCAAAAATAGTGATTGTCATGCTACATTTTTTTGACAACACAGTTGGCGCAGTGGTTCAGCTATCGACTGCTGCGCTGAGTGTCGCGGGTTCGATTCCCGCACGGAACAAATATTTGTATGACCTACAGATAGTTGTTCCGGGTCTGGCTGTTTGTGTATGTGAGTTTAAATGTTTGTAAACGCACCCACGATACAGGAGAAATTCCTAGTGTGGGATAACATTAAAAAGAAAAGGTTAATTTTAATCGTGACTAAAATGGTGTGGAATAATTTTAGAAATGATTAGGTACGCCATTTTAATCTTACTCTAGTTTAATCCAGTGGTTCATCTTAATCGGCACCGGTAAAACGCTATCAGTCCTAAAGTACTTATGATCTAACTGTTCTATGGAATGTTTTCCGTTGATTGTGTTGTATCGACAATAGACGATCAATCAATCAATTTACCCCGTTTGCCTGTCATAGACCACGTCGTCTGGTCATGACCTGCGCAAAGTGTGTGGGCTTATCAAAGTCTTATAGAAGGTGTTAGTATGGTCAGCTTGCTTTATAGGCAATCTTTTTGAACAATGGAAACATCTTAATATTTAAATGCTTTCACAGCTTGTATGTTTAAGATCTTGGTGGAGTCTATACAAACTATATTATTACACATCCGAGGCACTTAATTAAATTAGTTGAATTGAAAGTTAGTCTACACTAAAAACAGAGAGATAAGTAGATCCAATGGCAATTGACTTTAAAGACTAGAAAAGCTTATAAATAACTCAATGTACATCATCCAACAGGCTAGAATCGCCAGACAGCACTAGGCGCCACAGAGTGGAGAAATTCGAACATCTCCAGCGCGAACGAACAGATGGTCAGACTGTGGTGACGCACTGCCTACTCTGTGCCTATACTCGATACTAACCAATTTACTTCACACTTGACAGACGAGAGACAAACAATATGTCCAGTATGTTAAACAATATGTATAGGTATATGATGTATGGAGATTTGTCGGGAATGAAGACTGATTTTGGGGGTAAAGTTTTTGTGAGCTTGGATTTGTGGACTTTAGGCAGCGATTACTGATATTAATTAATTCGATACAAAGACTACAATAAAATGTCGTCAAAGGTCAAATTAAATCTATTTGACGGCACGGTTGGCGCAATGGTTGAGCGATTGACTGCTGCGCTGCGTGCCGCGGGTTCGATCTCCGCACGGAACAAATATTTGTATGACCTACGGGACCATTATCAATTAGCAAATTGACTTTGATTAGATGAGTTTAATGGCAGAGTTGCTCAGCTCACTTACGTATAAGTAGTCAGCAGAACAGATAAGAAACCAATCTCGTCAGATATCTACTAGGTACGTTTGGAATTTTCTTAAAAATCCATTAAATGTTTCGAAAGTAAAATTTTAATTTATTTGATATAAAAAACTAACATATTTTCGTTAAATAAATCAAATTTGACTTGAAGACCCGTAGACAAAGTTTAAGTTATATTATCAATTCAAGGAAAACAAGCTAAATTAGGAACCTATTTCAGGCGATTTTTCTATCTAATAAAATCTATCTTAAATTAATACTGTTTTTACTTTTGGTAATGGACCTAAGCAAGTGACAATAGATTTCAAAGAACTTTGTGTTTCTACAAAGAGTCGACAACATTGACACATTTTTTATTTTATTTGCGTCAAGCTTCTACATTAGTGACGTTTCCACCAACGTTTTCATCGATGGAATGTCACTTTTTCTAGGCCCTTTTTTTCGGATGAGAATTGATCAAATAACGTCCTCCGCTCAGGGCGGAGCGGGGGGAGTGTAAGACTTATACTGACTAAAACCAATCCATGTTCTTTCTATAATACCCTCTGTGGTTCGGGGCCGCGGTATCTCTTTCGAACAACACGCAATTTTGAACAACCACATCTCAACAAGGCACATAAATGTATCTGGAAAATTGGAATAGTGCTACAGCCACACGTCTCCTCCACCTTGCAAGCACCACAGTAATAATGTTATATTTTTAAATCCTTTTGCAAATTTCCTTTCCTTTTTTTTGTTTGTACCTAATGGCGGCTGTCCGGTTAGCCACGCCTAGTTTTCTCGGAACTCCAAGCCGTATCGCTAGACGCCAAGTTCCGCTCATTGCTTTAAAAGGAAGTTAGCATGCGATAATAGCAATGAAGGAACTTTCCGATCGCCCTGCGCTTTCCTAGGAAACATGTGCCAAGACCGAGGTATTGTATGCGTCTGTTCACGTTGGCTTAGTGAACCAAGAAAGGATGTTAATCAAATAAAAGTTAGGTTAGAGAGAGGATGACCCAATTATAGTTCACCCTCAATTCGCCAGTTGTGTTTAACCACTCTGCACGACAGGATTTTGACATATGACACATCAGCTGAATCGGTGGGGTGACGCGAATTGTCATGAAATTCAAGATTTTTCATCAATTTACAGCATTCAATTTTGTTATTAAAAATAAATCACAGCGGCTGTTTCATACGATAAGTTTGAGGTTTATATTTCCAAAAACCTCATAAGGTCGATAAAACGGCGTCAATCTATTGCAAAATGTGTGTAAAATACACATTACTACACCCTTCCAAAAATTAGGTACTTTAAAAACGCTGGAAATAATGTACATACACAAGATAACCATTTGATAATAACATCGGAAATCTAAAATAAAAACAGTGACATTCCATCTGCATTCTTATTTTTGCCATCCATACTAATATTATAAAAGCGAAAGTGAGTTTGTTTGTTTGTTTGTTACCTCTTCACGCTTTAATGGCTACACCGATTTTGATGAATTTCGGTACAGAGATAGTTGGGAACCAGGAGACGGACATAGGCTAATTTTTATTTAAAAAAAGTGGGATGTGAGGGAGAAAGAGGGAAGAAAATGGAAAACTTAGCGTTGCTATTACAAATCAATAAGGCGCTACCGAATTTAACGCGAGCGAAGCCGCGGGCAAAAGCTAGTTTTACATATAAATTAATAAAAAAAACACGATACAAATCTCGACAAAAAATACTACAAAATGTGTTGCAATATGACATTTCTTAGTGCTGACCGTAAAACTAAGTTTCATCATTACGATTAAAAAGTTGCATTCAACCTAATCGATAATCGTAATAGAGTAAACTTTAAAAAAAGTTTTGGGACCATTGAGGAATTTACCTATGGAGGTGGCATAATATTCTTCTATAGATATTATAGTTGTATCTATGATATCTATTATAAAAGAAAGACATTTTGTCACGTGTTTTTTTATTATGCCATAATTATTTTGTTATGCGCCCAGATTTGAGGTACATTTGCTGTCAAACGGTTTCGCGGTAAAAGATTTTGACTGTTTTCTTGAATGACGATAAATGAAAATGGCGGCCAATTTTGTAGGTCATGCTAATTCTGTAGGTAGCCAGTCAGGCAGCCCAGCCGACACAACCATACCGTACCGCACCTAGAAAGCCATGCCTCCGCAGTAGAGCCTTGTTTTAGACATACAGGGACTCCGTACACAAGTACACATCGGGGCTCTAAAATATTGACACTTAAAAGTATTGGTTGGATAAAAAAAATAGAAAGGTATAAATAAGGAGACCTTCAGCCTATTAAAAATAGACCGGCCAAATGCGAGTCGGACTCACGTACCAAGGGTTGCGTACAAACTGACGACATAAACGGTCATATCTTTTCTCTACGTAGACTTGGAGGGTTGTTTTTTTCACAGCTTCAAGGGACCACAGATTTGTTATTTGGGTTCTGTTATTTATTATGAGGTACGGAACCCTAAAAAGTATTTTTAAATAGTGTATCTCTCTTTTTTGGAATTTAAGGACTTCTTTAGGAATTTAAAGGAGGCCTTCTCATAAACTTCTCAGGAACTTCTTTAAGAATTTAAAGGAGGCCTCTCATATCCATCCAGGAAATCATCAAATATCCACTCCTGTTAAACTTTTAACAAAAAGTCGTTGTCGTCTCGCGGCTCCCGACCCCTGTAGCGTCTCCCGCGGTGGCTGGCTTGGTTTGAGGTTCTCTCCTTCAAACATCACCATCTCCTCCGGGACAGAGCGGTGCTCCGCTCAAAAGAGCAGACTGCCTGTGTGCTCCAACGTGTCCTCCAGGCGATAGTCACATTGGTGAAACCTGGGTGTTTCCTCCCGCCCGATGATGTGCAGGAACGTCCCGAAACTTTCGTGCCCGGTGAGGATCTGCGTCAGGTGGTAGGTGAGGATGCCGTGGCGCCTCATTCCTCCCGCGAGTGTCAGACCCGCAACCCCGGTAGGGTCCTGCCGGGATTGCGGGTTGTTCGAAAGAGATACCGCGGCCCCGAGTAAAAGAAGGAACATCGATCGGTGGACATTAGTCAGTAAAAGTCTGACACTCCCCCCCGCTTCGCCTAGAGCGGGGAAAGTTATTTGATGATTTCCCACCCCAAAAAAAAACCCCGGTACACGACATCTTTTTTCCATCTCAATTGTGGTCTCCCTCTAGGCCATTTTTACCTCAAGGCTTCCACTCCAAGAACACTTTGGCCTACGAGCCATGTTTTAGGGAAGAATGAAAACGCTTTCCAAATAACTAATCCAACCATACTACAAACAATTTTGACGAACAAATATAATTTATCTTGGCTGATTTTTTTTACTGTGCCTACCAAGATCATAAGATCATAAGGGCGTTCTATATTCAACCTTATTTATTTCTATTTGCAATTCACATTCAAATAGTAGGTACAAAATCAAATTATTAATAAAATAGCAAATAAACATTTTAACCCTCTATAGCATATAGTAGACTGTAGGCAACATACTGTTCAAAGCCCTCGAATTCGAATGGAATTGATTTCCTAACGTAATCGCGCATTGTAACCCGTAGGCTACACTCCAGAATAAGGAATTAGTACTAAAAATCGTAACTAGATGGCGTTACTTGTTTCAAATTGAGATAATTATTGAGCGAGTTGATATAAAACGAAAAGTGGCGGTTGACTGAGATTTCAAAAAGTGATTAAAAATTGTTTTGCTTGTTTTTTGTTGCTGTTTTTGATAAATTGTAAAGGTAAGTGTTTATACTTTATTGTATAACGTTATTTTTGAATACTTTTAGTGTTTTACTTAGTTTTTCTTGTTTTTATTGTTTGTTGCCCGCAAGCTACATTAGGCGAAAAGTGTAAAATATTGTTTGATACCCATCAATACTTATTGCTGTTTTTTATGTTTCAGAATGTCTTGCAAGCGGCACCTTAGTGATAAAGACATTAGTTCTACGCTAAATTATGGCGCAGATAGTGAAGATGATCTAGATTTTGATGACGACAGTCTTGTTGATCCCGATTTTGTTCCTGAATTGGACACCTTTGAAAATGAGGCTTCCGAAGTAGATACTGATGTGGATTCCCTAATAGAAACTCTAGAAAGTAGAAGGATAACAAGATTGTCAATCTGGCTTCCACCTATGCAGGGCAACAACCTGAAACTGATGTTCAAAGATGGGATAAAAAGAACTCAAGGTATGTGAGCATAAAGCGACCTAACGTGGTTGGAGAGTATAATCGCCATATGGGTGGCGTAGATCTTCTTGACAGCATCATGGGTATATACAAAATTCGTTTGCGAAGCAAACGATGGCTTATGAGACTACTAGCTTTTGCCCGCGGCTTCGCTCGCGTTAAATTCGGGGTAACACAGTTCCCCTTTCCTGATTTGCAGGTACCTGCTACCTGTAGTGTTTGCCCTTGCGCCTTATTTATTGTAATAGCAATGTTAAGTTTTCCCTTTTATTTCCTCTTTCTCCCTCATATCTCAATCTTTTAAAAAAAATACCCTATGTCCGTCTCTTGGGTCCGAACTATCTCGGTACCTACCAAAATTCATCAAAATTGGTTTAGCCATTGAGGCGTGAAGACGTAACAAATAAACAAACAAACTCACTTTCGCTTTTATAATATTAGTAAGGATAGAATAGCTTCATTTTGGAATCATGTGCCTGTGTAAAAGAAAGTCGTGTTAGTTACACTATTTATAACTAAAGAACGGCTGAACCGATTTGGCTAAAAATTGGTGGGGAGGTAGCTTAGGATCAGTAAACGGACATAGGATTTTTGTTCCGTTAGGTTGGTAGGGTAGAGTAGTAAAAGGTGCATTGCAACGTATGCCGGGCACAGGTAGTGATAAACCAAAATACTTTCAAGCCTTATTTTATTTATTTAACAATTTATGTACTACTACTTTAGTCAATTTTCTGCCTACCCCCTTAGTCTATTGGCGTGATTATTTCTATCCTTCTTTACCTTCCAAGTAATGTTGAGTCAAATAAAAAAAAGTCCCATTAAAATCGGTTTAGTAGATTCTGAGATTCAATTTCCTGCCTGCCCCCTAAGTTCATCGGCGTGATTATTTATATCCCAGTTTACTCTCCAGATGATACTGAGTCAAATAAAAAAAGTCCCGTCAAAATCGGTCCAGTAGATTCTGAGATTAGCCCGGACAAACAGACAGACAGACAGACAGACAAAAATTTTAAAAATTGTTGTTTTGGCTTCTATTACGGTAATTAAGACCCCCTGTAACAATTTTTCATAAAAATCTTCAATGTACAGAAATCGATCTTTTACAGTCTTATTATATGTATAGATTTTATCATTATTTGAATGTCACGATATCCAATGCTTGGATACTTTACAAAAAAGTTTGTAAAGAAAAAAATATTCGTTCAGGTTGCTTATAATCAGTGGATTTTCGTCTGGAGGTTGCTGTGACCCTTTGTAAAATGGGTGTGAAGCCTATATCTAGTCGGCGGTCACTTGAGACCGAAATTTAAGCCTATAAAGCACAAAGGTCCTGCTCAGTATGTGCCTCCAAAAGCAGTCCGGCAAGATCAGATTGGGCATTGGCCAGGATGGTCTGATAAAAAAATGAGATGCAAGTTCCCAAAGTGTGTTGGATTTACCCACAATAAGTGTGAAAAATGCGGAGTAGCCTTATGCTACACAAAAACCAAAAATTGTTATAAAAACTTCCATCTTTCATGACTTGTCATTATACTGCCGTACTGTTGTAAGTAGGTATAGAATTTCACCACTTACCTCAGTGTTGCTTGCAGGCAACACTCCCTATTTTTGCATATTTGTTTTAAAATAATTGAAATAATAAAAAACCAAAAAATACGGGCATTTTATTTTTTTATTATTATCTCCAATCCAAAAAATCAAATAAATCTGAGTTCATGAGTGATAGAGGGTTAATATAAATTCGAACAGCGAGCGCATTCCTTATTTGAATTTTTATCTGTAAATAAAATTGGCGCGAATTTAGCCATAGATCAGATTCTACTGTTTGTTGTTGAGTCGGTTTTAGTGGCGTAAAAAATATTATTATCAATATTTATAGTATTTTACACGTATTACAAAATTATTCTTATTTTCATCTATCAATTTCTGATATTCCTTAATTTAATTATTCGAGTTGATTGATTTACAAGAAAAAAATCGATTGAAATAATCGCATTTACACATCACAAAATAAAAAAAAAAGAAAATGGACGTCATTTTCGAAAGTGAATTTAGTAGTGGTTATGAATATTACGTGTTAATGGTCCTATTATTGCAAATTACGATAAGATCCGGGCATGTTCATGTTATTTATAATATTTGCAATGATATTTGTCTCATTTGTTATAGAATCTATTCGCGTCCGTGTGATATAATGTGGAATGAAAAATGTAAACAAGCACGATTGGCGCGAAACTTCGACTTTAGATTTCAAAATGTATCATTACCACTGCTAATTTAAGTTCAATTACGAATGATTTCTGCACGTTATAAAAGGACACGTTAATCAGGCCCAACAATGTGGAGCTTATATGTCCGAAAACCATTTTTTTATGATTTTTAGCGTCGACCTACACTGCCATCAAAATGGCTATGATCGTAATTTACGCATTTGGATTTTATAAGACTTAATTAAGAAACATGCTCAATAATTAAAGAACTTCTAATGACGTTTACATATGAGATTTTTATTCTACTATCTTAATGAATGCACACCCATATTATTTTTTACCCAGAAAATAAAATATTTACAAAAATAATGAGGAGGTCGTATGACTTAAATGTTCGACCCCTTTCGGGGCTAGTACCGAGCCAGCGGAGGTTTGAATGTCGAGCCCCCGAAGGGGTCCGTACCGAACTATACGGTTAAGTTCAGGCGAATGGCCTACTACCAACAATTTGTCACAGCTACTGCGAAATTCCTGATAAAAAAATCCCAATAACACTTTGCTCGTCGGAGCCAAAGCGTGACATCATGCTCAGCCAGCTCTCCAGTAGTAATCTTTTAACTATAAACAACGTAAGGCTTAGACCTTAAAGCTAGACACAACATGAATACTAAATTCCAAAGGTTAAACAGATACTGGCAGAGATAAAGATTATCTTTGGATACAGCTAACAAATGAGGTTAACGGTGTCTTATTAGATTTGTCTATGGTTCTTTGGCACGATGAAGTAAAGAGTACAGAGTATTAAATTCAATAGGTTTATTCAAACTGTTATCGTCTAACTAGATTAAGGTCCTAAGAAATTATGTCTTATGGGAAAGAAGTAAATGATTCAAATGATGAATTAAATGATTATGATCTAGTATACTGGGATTTATAGGAAAAATAAATAAGTCCGAGTGAATAAATAGTAACTTCTACATTTAAATGATGATCGATCTGAATCTGTTTTTATACTCTAATTAAGGCTTCCAATGAGGGTTTTTAAAACACTCCGGAATATAAACTCACACAAACAGCCAGAACAGGAACAACTATCTGTAATCCATACAAATAGTTGTTCCGTGCTGAAATCGAACCCGCGACACTCAGCGCAGCAGACAATCGCTCAGCTACTACGCCAACCATATGAATATAAAATATCGAACCGTGCCGTCAATTCAGGGTCTGTCCCATTAAAAAAAACAGTGACAGTCAATTTCAGCTTTCACTAATGTGATTTTAAAAAACAAAAAGCATCTACAAAAACAAAACATTCCTAATTTAAAAGTTTGTAAGTGCATGTCAACGACCGGGAGTGCCTGCTGAGTGTGACGTCACACGTCACTGCGGTATGGCGGCGCCTCGTATTGAGCTGGGACGCTCCCGTAAAATTGCGGACAAGACGCGAGCCATATGGACGCCATTTTAACTTTTCCAGACGTTTTACAGTTGATTTTTCACAGCCCTAGTGAAAAATTCTCTAAGCCCAATGTCCACAATTTTATTATAGTTTTCTATAGTCTATGGCGCTTTTGGCGGTCGGATGACAAAATTAGTTTGAAACTTAATTGTTAAATGTATTGAAAAAACAGGATAATATTTTGGCCACGTTCCTTTCATAGCGTTTTGAGGAAAACGGTGATGATTGAATTCCTATTTGTCAGTCCGCGGCCGGACGCCCTATAATGACAGATGCCATGTCTTCTTAGATAACATATTTTGTTTGCGCTGCAGTTTAACTGTTTATATAAATAAAACCTAACCCAGCATTGTTTTTATGTAGACCTTAGCAAGGCCGTATTTTGGACTAATTATTAAGAATTAGGACAAAAAAACTCGTCTTAGCTGTCTAGATGATTATTCCAAAACTAATCACAAGAAATAGTAGAAATAGTTTAGTGTGTAGCGATTATTATTTAACTAGCTTTTGCCCGCGGCTTCGCTCGCGTTAAATTCAGGGTAACACGGTTCCCCTTTCCTGATTTGCAGGTACCTGCTACCTGTAGTTTTTGCCCTTGCGCCTGATTTATTATAAAGGCAAAGCTAAGATTTCCCTTTTCTTCCCTCTTTCTCACTTTTATTTAATAAAAAATAGCCTATGTCCGTCTACAGGGTTCCAACTATCTCTGTACCAAAATTCATCAAAATCGGTGTTTAGCCATAAAGGCGTGAAGAGGTAGCAAACAAACTCACTTTCGCTTTTATAATATTAGTAAGGATTTCTTTCTGCACAATCTAAAAAAGTATGTTTTTTTTTTAATACACATTTTGATTCAATTGAGGAAACTTCGTCATAGCAAACGAGACGGAATTTACATGAATCGTTAGACGTGGGTGTTACGGAACCGCGAACAGCAGTTATCAATTCTAACACGACTCAAACGACGTTTTTCAATACACTAAGTGAGAAATCCCTACTAATATTTGGGGAGAAAGAGGGAAGAAAAGGGAAAACTTAGCGTTGCTATTACAAATCAATAAGGCGCAAGGGGAACTGTGTTACCCCGAATTTAACGCGAGCGAAGCCGCGGGCAAAAGCTAGTTAAAAAATAAATAAAAGGATGATTGTCGTTAATCACTGTGAATCTATGATTAAATTTGTTTTTTTACTCCGCGTTGTAACTTCTCAGACTGAAGAAGATACAAATGAATGACGCTGCTATATGTATAGCTTTACCTATATTAAAAATATGAAATTATATTTTTAATTTAGAACTGAAAAAAATGACAATTTGTGTGAGCAAATTACTAAGTGATCATGTTTATTTTTTAACACATTTTTTTTTAAATAATATTAAGGCAATAGCAACAGACGCCTTTTTTGGGCAAGGCCGTTGTTAATTTGTTCTATCTGAGGTGAAAACAGGAAAATATCACGCCCTAGTTGCGATGAATGAGAAAAAAGCACGTTATCGTAGTGCAATAAGAGCCAGTTTTCGAGAAAAGGAATTGACAAAAAAAATTAAACCTCTTTTTATGAAAATATAATTAATTATAAAACCATTACATACCACACTACTAAGCCTTTGACTATTCTTTCCACACTAGGAATATCTTCTGTACCGGTTGGGTACGTTTACAAACATTAACACACACACAAGCAGTTAATTAGCTACTTAGGAAGGTTACACAGGATGACAGGACCTGTTTTTATATTTGTAAATATTTTTTTCTCGCCCTAAAAGCTGAACGAATTTAGTTGTAGATACATACATGGATTAACAAAGACACAGGTTAATAAGGATTTGGATATACCTATATAGGATAGATTTTATCCCGGTTGTTTAATCTAGTACCATGTGTTAATTATCTTCCACGCAGGGGATGCCTGGGTATAACGATTATAGGACATAACGATTTCTTTCAATAATTATGCATGATGAATTGGAGAATTGGACTGGAGTGATTTAGGTCAAATGTCTTGTTTTGTGAAAGAAAAATAAAGTGTTGTTAACATTTTGTTTTAGTCGTGAATGATTTACCTATGTAGGTATGTAAAGAAATGTGACATATAAAAAAACTTTACTTTATGGCATCTCTGCCTAGTCGTTTGGGGAATACAGGCGTAAAGTTATTTAGATCACCACGAAATGTTTTATTTTTTATATTTCTAAAAAAAACAACTAAGTAACCTTTTAATTATATTAACAGGAAGGAAGCGGTAGCGGAATCGAATAATGAGGAAAATATTAATAATTGCAGTGCCCCAGAGTGTATTCCAGTTATTTTGCTAACACCGTTAAAAAACGAGAATTTATGACCACTTTAAACGTAATTATTTTACTCTAAGAAGATTTATTGATTTGATAAAGCTTCATAAGTTTGTTGTATCAATTAAATCGAATGTTATTCTGATTGCATTTTTGTTATGCTTTTTCGCCGGCCGGTACGGCGCCACCGCTATCACCGCTAATCTCCCATATTATTATTATACTCTTTGACCGCTCTATGATGAACCAACCAAGTATCGCCAGTATTCGCCATCGCCAGTCGCCATCATCGCCAGTACCGAGTTGGAATACCAACCTCACAAAAATATACATCTGTGACTCGGAACGAAAATTACGGCATTTTAACTATGATATAAAACGAAATTAAACCTTGCAAAAGTTGTATTAACTTTTAATTCATTTGTTTATACACCTTTGACTTTAAAATTACTTGAAAAACAAAAGAAATATAAAATTCATCACTAAAATGGGACGCCAATTGTTTTTGTTACGTTGGCAGCCATGGCCGCGATATGGCGTCATCCGACCAATAAGAAAGCAGCTAGGAAAATTGGGCTGTCCATGTATCGATACGGCATATCGATATTTTTTGAATTTCCAAAATATAACCTTTGTTTGGTCATGGTCAGTTTCTAATAGAAAAAGAAAAAAAATATTATTTGAGCAATGTGTTAACATTATGAACCATAGATCATAGTGGAACATTTAAATAAAAAACCGAATTAATGCTATAACCTTATAAAAAACCTTTTAAAAATGGGCTGTGTTAAAACCTGGCTGTGTTAATTGTACAAAACCACTTTTTAGGGTTCCGTAGTCAACTAGGAACCCTTATAGTTTCGCCATGTCTGTCTGTCCGTCCGTCCGTCCGTCCGTCCTCGCTTAATCTCTGTGACCGTTAGCACTAGAAAGCTGAAATTTGGTACCAATATGTATATCAATCACGCCGACAAAGTGGTAAAATAAAAATTGGAAAAAAATGTTTTATTAGGGTAGCCACCCTATATGTAAAGTGGGAAGTGATTTTTTTTTTAATTTCAACCCTAACGTTTGATATATTGCTGGAAAGGTATTTAAAAATGAATAGGGTTTACTAAAATCATTTTTTGATAATGTCAATAATTTCGGAAATAATCGCTCCAAAAGTAAAAAACAATGTGTCCCCCCCCTCTAACTTTTGAACCATAAGTTTAGAAAATATGAAAAAAATCTGAAAAGTAGAACTTTATAAGGACTTTTTAGGAAAATTATTTTGAACTTGATTGACACAACAGTTTTGTACAAAAAAGACAAAAAGTTGTACAAAACAATTTCTGGACTAAGTTTGTAGTATAATCGTATATGCAAGCTTTTTTTCAACTTCGTTTACATATTTTATTATCCTGAACGTATTTTTTTTTAAACAAAAAAAAGAATTATTGAAATCGGTTCTAGCAATCCAAAATTACCACCGAAAACTACTTGCACGTCTTTGTATTAATTAGTAACCCAATTCCCCGAGAGATGGCGCTGTAGGTACTTATTACATTGGATCGGGTATTACCGAATTGTTCGGTTGGTCTCTCCTTGGCATTGGCGGTATATTATAACTACATAAAACTTTTATTAAGAACATGCTAAGGCAATTTAGAACAAAACTAACATTCATTTTTTAACACCATCAAAATGTTAAGGTAAAAACCAGTTCATAAATGGTTCGATAGATGGCGTTGTGTAATGACGTAATTTTTTTAAAAGTCGATTTTAAGATTTTCCGTGCTTTCATGACTTACCGTGGTAAAGTAAGTTGCACCTTAAATATATTCGTAATTTTATTTATGAGTGCATAATCTAATTAGTCGTCGAGGTTTGAGCGCTCCCCTTTCAGCCCCTTTGTGTTCGCGCTAAAAACCGTCACAAGTCGGAGCCGGAGCGCCTGCCGCGGACTCGCGGAGCGTGCAATGTTGCACGCTCCTCCACCTTTAAACTCATAAGTGGGGACACTTATTGTGACGGACGGAAAACTACGGAACCCTACACTGAGCGTGGCCCGACACGCTCTTGGCCGGTTTTTAAGGTTCTGTTACCATATGGCGAAAACGGAACCCTTCATATTTGTTCTCTTAAATGCCACATATCGTTCAGGTCGTTTGGGACTCGCCGAGCGGCAATATGTTTCATATCCAAGTGATCATTTAAAATGGTCAACTCAACTTTTATTATGTGTGTGTATCAACTCGTGAGACACAGAAAGTTCAGCCGCTGTTGCAAATTTGAATGAAGATTTTCAGTCACTATTTCCTTCACTTTTGCGATGATAACTTCAGTTGACACTGACTGGCGTCTTTCGCATCTTGACTGATTTTGAACGCTTTGTACCACTCATAAGCACTTGTTTTTATAAAGTTAATTCACAATTAGCTTTCTGTAACATTTTCAGTAACAACGATTTTCTATACAGTCTCTTTGTTCGATGTTTTGACCATTGTGAAATTCGCAAAACACACTAGTAAGTAGTAAGATCGAACTAAATACAGCACTGCATTTAATTTAAATACCAGATGCAACTCACACTCCGCGCCAAAACGGAAAACAATTGTGCTAATCCACAGGTCAATAGAAACTACAGAAAATTGAATTTGGAACCGGGTCTATACTTTTTTAACCGAGTATACTATAAAAAAGGAGTTTAGTTTTGCTGTTGGGTTTACATATGAATGAGCTTTAAAATGTTGTAATTATATTATTTGGTGATACGGAACCCTGTGTGTGTGAGTATGATTTGGACTTGTATTGGGCAAAGAATTAGCATTGCCATTCAACGTGACATTGCTGCCAGGCTTCTGGGCACGTACCCGGATCGACGACCGACGCGGAGGAGTACTTTAATTTCGGTACTTAGTTTAAGTCATAATTTAGTACAAATAATGGCACGATGACTTGGAATTCTCTTGGTCTAAAATCTGTCTAATACACTAGGATAATAACAAGACAATAAATAAACAAGTTTTTACGTTTTCGTGCGAAGATGAAAAAAATTGTATATCGCCTTGTATTTCAATACTATCTCAAAAGTATGTCGCAATGCGACAAACGTTATCGACACTTCACACTACTGGTTTCAGGACAGCACTATCGCATCCGTACCTTAGGTCGATCGGACGAAACGGAACAAAATTATTCTTCAAGCGACCACGAGAGTACGTGGTGCGTGCGGAGCAGAAAACAAATTTTTATAGTAACTAAGTAAAATAAGTTCATATTAAACAAAATGAGGGAAATCGTGCACATCCAAGCCGGACAATGCGGTAACCAGATTGGAGCCAAGGTAAGCTATTCTCTTGTTTCTCAAACATCTAATTTCGAACGTGGGTTGTAGCGGCCGGCATTTTGTGACGCCGGCCTCACGCCACGACTCGAAATATGAAACAAATGACGACTGTATCCTTCAATAACTTGCGCTAATGTTGTCTAAATTGTGTTCATTTAACGGTGGTCGAGTGTTTGTCATATTTAGAGTCAGTGGGTGTGGTCGTGGATTACGAACTTTTTAGAGATGTGTCATTGACGGTTTTATGGTTAACGTAATTTAACTGTTAATCATCAATGATCAACAGGTTGAAAAAACTGTTAAATTGTTAACTGTTAATTAATAATTAATTATTAATGTTATGCCATTCCATGAGTTAACGTAACGTTTTGTTGTAAACAGTTTATTGAAGAATATTAGGATAGGACTATTAAATTAAAATTTATTGGTAGAAGATTTTTAAAGTTGACGACGTTAACGTTGATTGACGTTCATTAGAGAATGTCAACGTTTTCGATCAATAACAATTTTGTTGCAAGTAATATTGAAGATTATTGATTTGATAAGAATTAAGATTATTTAATTTCTATTTTGAACTGTTATGATCTTTCCTTCGTACTTATTCCAGGCTTAGGAATTCAATAGTCAATAGATAATATTTTGTTAAGTATTTATTCTGTTATATTAAAATCCACACAACAAATATTATACCTATCTAATTCAAATCAAAACTCGTCCTGCACGCGTAATGAAAACAAACAATTGCAACGAATTTTGGCCTTGACCGACAGACAATACAATACTCACGACGGATTCTTTTCATACACTAAGTAAATACAAAATCATAACAAACAACAAATTGAACTTCTTTTGTCGTTCGGCAAATCGCAGTGTTCGGTATCCTTCGGAAGTATTCGTTATTTCGTTCCGCACTTCCACACACTACGAAATTCAAAGTTCAGAAATTAATAAATAAAACTATATTTAGCTAATTTTGAGTACGTTGAGCCGTTGACGCAGCTTATATTTTCAACCAGTTTTTTCGGAAACGAATAAAGTAATGTGTTTAAGACGTGTTGACTGTTGACGTTTCAGTTTTTTCGGAAATGAATAAAGTAATGTGTAAAGACATGTTGACGTAAATTAACAGGTAATATTTTCAACCTGTTATTTCATTGATGAATAACAGTTAACTCGTTGACGAATGAAAAGTCGTTAAAAAAAACAGTTTGTTGATTCAACGCCCACCTCTAGAACTTTTCATTGACCTGTTTGTTCTACTTTATCGTGTCGTTTTTCTCATGAGTTTTGCGTTTATACTGTCACGTCAGCAGATATCGTGTAAATATTATGTAAAAGGAGAGTTTTGGTGAATGCCGCACCTTAGTTTGCTATCGATCGATTCATAGGCAGGAACCTCTGAAGTCGGCTGTCGCCTACTTCCACGTGTTAGTCGCCGGTTGGCGGATACGCTGAGGATTTGGATTATCGTTTTACTCGTAATGTTTCATGTTTTACTCGTAATGCTTTATGGATAAGAATATGACTTTGAATCTTGCACTTGGCCAGATATGAATCTATGTCGAATGACAGGTAGGTAAACCGGTATGCCGGCTGTTCCACTATCCTGTATCAAACAAAGGAATTCGATTCAATAGTTTTTTTACTTTCAACTTGCTCTTAGTTCTCGGTACCTTTACAAGTTGTAACGGTTATTCATAAGAATGAGCATAACTTCAATTCAATAGAACTTTCAAACTAAGTTCCCGCCATCGCAATATAAAAACGGTTACAAATAAAGGGCATGCATGTTTTGTATCCCGCTCAAGGCTGCCGGCCCGCGTCCTATGTATGATAAGGGCCGGCCAATCGTAGGCCTGCGTTTTGTAACGTTCGAAATTCGAGTCCTATTTTCCGTTGGTGCGGGGAACCGCCAAATGTTATGCCAGCTGCCGCGGACGCGTTTTTTTTGTTCCTGTCAGGATATTTTTTTTTCGCTGTTTTGTTCTTAACACAATTTAGAATGTAACGCGTTTCATTGTCATTTGATAAAATATTGAATTAACGATAAAAAAGTAGTTCCAATTTTTTACCAAAAGTAAACTTCCCTCTACATAGGCAGATATAGGTACCTACAAAGGTCTTCGTAAACAATGTTAGCTCTTACTAACAAAAGATTTCTTTTAACTTCATCACATATACAAAAAAACAGCAACCAATAAAAAAGCTCGCGCGTAATTGCAGATTTTAATTTCATGCGAGTATTGCAAAAAACTTAAATATGAAATTTAAATAGGTAGTAGTAACCGCGGTAGACATAGAAGAGTTCAATGGCCGGCGCTTCTTCCGCGGTAGCCAAAATAGCACGGCTTAGCACATGTTAGTGGAAGCAAAGTTTACGACGAGAAAACTATCCTCTGTCGGGTTTCTCAATCAGGAACTGTTTTGGTGTTTGGAAGTCTTTGATGTATTAATATTACAAAATAGGTCCCTTTCAACTTATTTTTGGGTCTGTTAGAACATGTTACAATGTCTGTAAAGGCACAGGCTAGTTCCTAGTATTGTTTTGGAATAGATAATTTTATTTATGTTGAAAAAAAACGGTAAATTATAGTCTATTTCCTTGTAGATTCATGGATGGCAAGCAAAAAAAACAAAGAATTTACTGTACCATTTGCAGGGGTACCTGGTAACTGTTAGGAAGTTTTCAAAAAGACCATGCCAACGTTAACAATTAATATCATGTCTTTGCTGTAATTTAATAGGATAACCTACCTTCTCACGAGAATTTAACAACTACTTAGGTAAATGCTTAACAGTTAACACTCAGATACATAATTAACTTAATTCGAAGATTCTCTGGACAAAAAATAACATTATCCAGTTCACATGGTTAATAATCTAGACCACGATAGCCATAATAGCATTCAATTTAATAGATTAATTGGTTAAAACACGTGAATGCACCAATTATTTAATTAATCAAGTAAATTGAATGATTACAGCTAGGATTTGTAAACGTAATTCGTTTTAACTTGTTAATTCGAATGGCATTTAAACGATCTCGTAAAGACAATTTGCTGATCAACCAATTAGTGTTTACGGTATTTTTCAAGTATTTTACTTTTCTATTCGAATAAATACCTAGTTGATCGAATAAATGGTTGCTATGTTAGTTAATTAGTGCAGTATCAATAATTTATCATGACGTGTAGTCGTGGAAAGTGACACAGATATGACTAAACTAATGCATTATAAGAACTTAGGTATTTGAGTAGGTTTCCTAGATACGCGTGAAAACACTGCTTTCGATAAGCAGGTGTGATTGCATCATTTCTAGATATAGAACGTAAAAAATCAACGTCCATATAGGTAAAAAAAAATTTTGAGTTATTTGTTTTTTTTAACAACAAAACATTCAAAGAACTTTTATTAGGATGTCAGCTGGGTACATACCTAAGTAATACATATTAATGTATATTTATATTCCGGTTTATTCAACGTGTGCGGGGATGTCGGAAGCGATTTTTCCAGCATTTGGCAAAGTGCCCAAACTTCGAGTAGTCACCGTGCAGCGAGAGCTTTTTATTTCTTTCACTTAAGAAATGTGAAGCGCTTTTGAGAAATGCAGCGATACGTTCTTGAGCAAAATAAAGTGTTTTTGGTACAGACAGACATGAAGATTTTGAAGCACGCTCGAAATCTTTGCCAATTGACTCGTATGTCTTGGGGAAATTGAATGTGTAAATGAGTAGGTTCATAAATATTGTGCTTAGAAAAGAATGCAATTAGTTTAATGAAATGGGCTACATAATATAATACTGGGCAGTATAAACTTACGACTCAAAGAAAACCATCACTATTCACAGTCGAGTCATTGTTTTACCGAAATGCTAATAAGGCGTACTTTTCAAAACTTTCATAGTTATTTGCATGTCTCTGATGGTAATTGCCGGCGACACGCGACTGTCTCCGTGCCAGTCTGTGATTTTACGAGCTAAGCCAATCCCGCGGCTTCTTCCGCGTTGACCCGCTTTTTGTAGCGTGATCAACGTATTGAACGACTGACTTTCGGGCATAAAATTTTTAGAATCGGTTGTAATTTCAATTTTATGAGATGATAAAGACTGCATACCTATGCCATTGATGTTTCAAGGTATATTGGATGTTATGCGCTTCAATGAAGGTACATGAAGTGTCCTACTTATGTGCCTACCAACAAGGCGCTACATTATTATGTTATGATGAAGTCGTGTTATGAATAATCGCATCACGTCCACCAGAATGACGCACACTCCTTTTAAGACTTCCTCGAAAAGTTCCAAAGTGTACCTATGGCTGTTGAATCGATAGTAAAGATTATTGTTATAATAATGATGATAAAATAATAATCTTTACAACAACACAAACATGATAAATCCGCAGAGTTCAATAGAATTTTATTTAGATCATGTATTATATCGATAGGTAAGGCAAGGCAATGAATGGCGCGTTGAGTAAGCTTGTCCTTTTTCAGATCAAAATACTGCCTATTGTTAGTGTTCATAACTCCTGAAAAGACTAGTCATGATCGAGATATGTTACGTGACTGTACTGTTTAAAAATATTTCTCTTTAACATTATAATCTCGCCACGAATGAGTCGACAGCCGATCTTATCGGCCGTTCTCTATTCGCAGAGTTTCATTTACCTAGAAAGCCTCTCAATTGATTCGCGATAAAATCTCGCCGCAGCGGTAATGGATGACTTGTGTTTTGCACCAAGAAATTATGCTCGATTCGTCCTAAAAATGCCACGCGATCGTCTTGTGCGCCGTGTGCTCTGCAACCCCGACCCGCCTGATTTATTGTTTGACAGGCTGTCTGACCAAACGAGAAACTTGCTTCGCGCTCTCCTCTTTTAAGGCAACATGACATAAACATGAAAGTGGGCGGCCATAACGTTTTTGCTGCAATTATGCTTATTCATCAGTTAAAGACGCGATTAAGTAGTTGACGTACCTTTATGGTAGTGGGTAGGATCGATAATGTCGACCTCGTAAAAATGTTAATGTCGAGGCAACGCCTCGGGAGAGCCACCGTTTGTTGCGAACTTCGTCGCCGGGGCAACCGTGACTCATCCAACACACACACAGACGCCACGCCTTGGATGCTCTCGTTTCACGCGTTAGCTTTCAACTTAGTTTTAACAATTGTTTTTGTGCCTCTAATTGATGTTTTTTTTTTTTCATTTTATATTAAATATATTTTGTGATTGTTTCAGTTCTGGGAGATCATCTCCGACGAGCACGGCATCGACCCCACCGGCGCCTACCATGGCGACTCGGACCTGCAGCTGGAGCGCATCAACGTTTACTACAATGAGGCCTCTGGTGGCAAGTACGTGCCGCGCGCCATCCTCGTCGACCTCGAGCCCGGCACCATGGACTCGGTGCGCTCAGGACCCTTCGGACAGATCTTCCGACCGGACAACTTCGTGTTCGGACAGTCGGGAGCCGGTAACAACTGGGCTAAAGGTCACTACACCGAGGGTGCTGAGCTGGTCGATTCAGTATTAGACGTCGTACGCAAGGAAGCAGAGTCATGTGACTGTCTTCAAGGATTCCAACTCACACACTCGCTCGGCGGCGGCACTGGTTCCGGAATGGGCACACTTCTTATCTCCAAAATCAGAGAGGAATATCCCGACAGAATTATGAACACATACTCAGTTGTACCTTCGCCCAAAGTGTCAGACACAGTAGTAGAACCTTACAACGCCACACTATCAGTCCACCAGTTAGTAGAAAACACAGACGAGACCTACTGTATCGACAATGAGGCATTATACGACATCTGCTTCCGCACGCTCAAACTATCCACACCCACGTACGGCGACCTCAACCACCTGGTGTCGCTCACCATGTCCGGCGTGACGACGTGTCTGCGGTTCCCTGGTCAGCTGAATGCGGATCTCCGCAAGCTGGCGGTCAACATGGTGCCGTTCCCACGTCTCCACTTCTTCATGCCCGGCTTTGCTCCCCTGACATCTCGCGGCAGCCAGCAGTACCGTGCACTCACCGTGCCCGAGCTCACGCAGCAGATGTTCGACGCCAAGAACATGATGGCAGCATGCGACCCGCGCCACGGCCGCTACCTCACCGTAGCCGCCATCTTCCGTGGACGCATGTCCATGAAGGAGGTGGACGAGCAAATGCTTAACATCCAGAACAAGAACTCGTCATACTTCGTAGAATGGATCCCGAACAACGTGAAGACCGCCGTGTGCGACATCCCACCTCGTGGTCTCAAGATGGCCGCCACATTCATCGGCAACTCCACCGCCATCCAGGAGCTGTTCAAGCGCATCTCGGAGCAGTTCACCGCTATGTTCAGGCGCAAGGCTTTCTTGCATTGGTACACCGGCGAGGGCATGGACGAGATGGAATTCACCGAGGCGGAGAGCAACATGAACGACTTGGTGTCCGAGTACCAGCAGTACCAGGAGGCCACCGCCGACGAGGACGCCGAGTTCGATGAGGAAGCAGAGCAGGAGATCGAGGACAACTAAGCACTCACACCTAACTCCCCCCTCCCGTATCCCCAACACCCTGCCCCCTGCTCCCGATCCGAGCGTCCGGCGCGTCGCACGGGACTTTTGATTTGCATTAGTATTTCCGTGTAACTGTACCGTCGTTGACTTATTTATGTTACGTAGGACGTACCTACACGTTGGTGACGTCGCGTCTACATTCCCGTGTGTGTGTTTTCCTTGACCGAAGGGCGACTCTCGGATGTTTATGGCTGTAAACAGGTTCCCCCTGCGACGTGGGCCCTTCGCCTGACCACCAGCACAGTGCTGTCCACACACTGATGACACAAAGGAAAAGATCTTTTTTTTTGATAAGGCTGAACTATTTTTAATGCCTAAGTTTAATTTTAATACTTCGTTTGATACTGTTCACATAATGTGTTATTAATTGGCTTTTTACTAAGAAGCTAGTACAACATTTTCGAAATCGATCAAAGTTTTTTAATTATTATATTCCAGTGAGTAATAAAACTACAATGATTTTATATGAATTGTTTAATTTACATCTATCATCGGTTATTAATATCTGTCAAATACATCCTAAGCACAACAAAGACAACACGGATACTCCACATTCATGAATTTAGATTTCGAGAAGTCTCTCATAAGTAAAAGACTACACTACAAAGCAATACTTGGGTCTACTACCTACCTACCTACTTTCAATTACAATTCCATCCCACACGCGTCAAATATAAACAATGAAATAACGGGCCATGGGCATCCAACCTACCTAACTAATTAGGTACCTACCCACTTATATTGGATACCTACTAGTTTTATTTGGGCTCGTGTAGGATGTAGATTTCTGCAGCTTCCGAAGACTATTTGAAGACCAACTGCTTCTCAGCAAAGATCATCGTTGGAGGAGCCATTCAGAGCGTAGACGAATGGATTGCTGAGGTCCATGTTTCCTACCACAAAACTAGCTACGATTATGCATTTGCATTGGCCGGACGTAGCCGTTTCCTCATCAACAGTGGATAACGGTGCTCAACGTATTGTCATTAGCGGCTTTTATCAGTACTTAGTACTAAAATAGACGTTGCTTACTTAGCGATGTTCAAAACAGGAAAATAGGTTAGGGATTCACGTAGGAAAATATATTTGCTGAAGCTAGCATCATAAGGCCCTGCGCAGACGACAGACTATCCGTGACGCACTTTTTAGTCTGTGAAAATAGAACCTATGCAATTATATGCAGTAACGCACACGACGCGCAAAAAGTCTGGCGCACAAAAAATCCGTGTAATTCGGGCAGACCGAACCGCGCCGCGGCGCGCCGCTCCGCACAAAAAGTGTGTGAAAAAAATTGAACGTTTGCTTCAACGCGCGCTAACGCAGACGGCGCACACTTTAGTCGGCAACAAAGTCGGCAATCTACATTTGCTAGGGGTGGACGTAACGCACGCGATCTATTATCATGGCACCAGAGGTCGATGTAACTATCTTTATATATACCTAATTCTTCTGTGAGTGTGTATGTCACTGAACTTCTCTCAAACGACTGGACCGATTTTGATGAAATTTTTTATGTGTGTTCAAGGGGATCTGGGAATGGTTTAGATTCACAATTTTGTCCGCTGGACAATGTTTTTTTAATTAATTTTTAATTTATTAGTAGTTGTTGATTTTGGAATGTTTTACATTGGATCCGACAGACGGCGCTACCATCGCAGTGTCAAATCCTTACTAATATTATAAAAGCGAAAGTGAGTTTGTTTGTTTGTTTGTTACCTCTTCACGCTTTAATGGCTACACTGATTTCGATGAATTTTGGTACAGAGATAGTTGGGAACCAGGAGACGGACATAGGCTAATTTTTATTTAAAAAAAGTGGGATGTGAGGGAGAAAGAGGGAAGAAAAGGGAAAACTTAGCGTTGCTATTACAAATCAATAAGGCGCAAGGGGAACTGTGTTACCCCGAATTTAACGTGAGCGAAGCCGCGGGCAAAAGCTAGTTTTAAATAATATTCGAATTTTAATTTTAGTCTGTCCCGACAGTTAGCGCTGCGATCAAATTAAAAAAAAGTTTTGTTATCATTGTGTTATTGTAGACCATGTGCTGGATCAAATATTAAATTAAAAGGTACTGAGTGTTTTGAGAAGAGTTTTGAAGGTAAACAGGACAACGTCTGTCGGGTCCGCTAGTGTATATATGTCGTAGGATAATTTGATACTTCGAATCTTCGCGGAAATCCTAGGGGTTTTGCGAAAACGCGGATAATTAGACATAGGCGAAAAATTATCAAATCTTACTGGACAAAGTCAGGATTTTTGCGAAAATACTCGTTACTATAGTAAGATTTGATGTGCTCAACACTGATTCGCTACAATTTTGCTGGCTGACTTCTAATTGGTTCCTAGTTTGCCGATGATTAACTTCAAGTATTGTATCATAGAGTTATGAAGGTTTAGAATAGGTGAGAAAGGAAAATCACTAAATTGATTTTTATAAACTTTTTATTGAAAATTTTAGTATGTATGTTGTTTTCTACAGACAATAGGAGATCTCAGTCGTAGTAAAAAAAAATGATCCAATTTTAGGGTGTAATCCATAAATTGGATGAAACTGGTTAGGTAAACAATTAGTTTAATAGTGCAACAATGGAATTGATCAGTCTTGTGAATTAAAGTCTTGAGATAAAATCACTCATTCATCAGCCTTCTCTTCTCTTATACAGCTAAACTTAAGATATATTGAGGCAAAATTATTATCACATTCTGGTTCACTTATAGTGAACAAAATAACTACAACAAATTATTATTGAATTAGCAAAAATAGGAAAAAATAGACTTATTCAAAGAAATTAAAAGATAACTAGAAAAAAATTTGAAAAGCGAATTATCACAGAACAAAAGATAATTAAATACGTCACTAATGTGAAACTTACGCTGAGTTGCATTAAGACGTCAACCAATCAGAGACGATCTCTTATTGAACGCGCTGACCGACCAATCAGCGTTCTTATTTCATAACAGCCAGCGTTTCGTTTCGCAATATTGCTATAATAACGAGTATTTTCGCAAAAATCCTGACTTTGTCCAGTAAGATTTGATAATTTTTCGCCTATGTCTAATTATCCGCGTTTTCGCAAAACCCCTAGGATTTCCGCGAAGATTCGAAGTATCAAATTATCCTACGACATATATACTATGTAATACTTCGCGATCTCTGCACGATTTCCATAGCGTCTACGTCCCTACAGCTCTGCCGACAAAATGATCGAAGATGTGCGTCGTGTGCGTTGAGTCTGTGAAAAGTCCGCGACCGACTTTTTGCGCGCCATGCAGACTTTTTGTGCGCCGCAGACTCGATCGCACAAAAAGTGTGCCGTCTGCGCAGGGCCTTAGACAACACGCCTAGAACCTCGAAATTGCTTTATAACAGTTACATACTCTGGTTGCTATGTATTGGAAACGAGCGATCTCAATTGTTTTGTAGCTGGTATAAAGTTTGGAGCCTTGCAAATTTTACCATGTGTCTCAAGTACAAGAATTTTACGTTAAAAGCGTTTAAAAAATGTTTTTTTTTACCTTTATGTTACCTATAGAAAAACCGGATCTTTAGTAAACACTTCTAATAGGTACATACAATTACAAAATGTGTTGGAATAGAAGAAGGGAAGGCGTTTGCTCAGTCGTGGGACAAAATAGGCAAAATAAACAAAATGTGTGATTTGCTTTAGATTAGAGTACCTAGGTAATGAAGTACCTAGCGTGGTCGTCACTTCATCATAAGGCTACCTGCTGATCATGTGGTGCTGAGTACGATTCTCTTGCTGTGGACAGTGTAATTGGGCTTTTTCGTAATAAATGTCCGTTAGTATTTAGTAGGTAATGGAACAAAGCTCGAGACAGGCATAGGTAACCTGGTAAACACATTACCTTTGAGCAAAGAGTGACGCAGTTCGGTCAAGTTACAAATAAGGGATCCTCCATGAGATGAAGAATTGCACATGATCTGAAATTTCACTGGGTGCTTTGAATCCTAAATAATAAAAATTCCGACTGAATTTTTATTCATTTATACTTATATTACTAAAACGGTACATAGGTCCTGCAGATAAATAAAGGAAGACTTATACCTATTAATGATTTATTTACACATGACAAAACTTTATTAGTTAAAATAGTCAGAACGGAAATAGATAATACAGTCAGTAAATATAAATAAACCGGGCGGATGATATAAAGATGAAGTTTTTTTTCAGCAAACATTATCATTAACTTAACAACCTTGGGTATTCTGATAATTAAAAAAATACCACCAATCTGTCAACGAGTTTCTCCTTTTTATTCGGGCAAAAGCTCCAAATTATCTTTCATGAAATCCAAATTGCTAAACTGGCATTCGTTAATGTGATCTAATATAATTTCGACAGTTTCGTTATTAATCTTGCCGGCTTCATTCAATATTTTCAGTAAACCGGTAAGAGTGAATATCGATTTTACACAAATTCCGTTTTGTTTGAGTACACTAGTGCCACCTTGGTCACGGTCGAGAACTACGACGGCATGCGTAACAACCAAACCTTCAGAACGTAAAGTGCCAACAGTTTCCATTAAACTGCCGCCAGATGTCACTACGTCCTCCACGACGAGGCATTTCTGGTTTTTCTCGAAGATTCCTTCAAGGATTCTTTTGGTGGCGTAAAGTTTTGTTTCTTTTCGTTTCATGATCATGGGTGTGTTGGTGTTGACGGACATAACGGCTGCGAGGGGTAGGGCGGCGTATGGGACCCCACACAGCAAGTCATGGTTGATGTCTGTTGCTAACTTCTGTAAATGTTGTGCCACGGAAAGCTGAAATGTAAAATTGTGAAGTACCTACATTAGTTTTTTTGTCAATAATTCTCGTTTTTTTTGGGGTAACAGTTCTATATGTCTGCGGTGTGTAGGCAAGTGCCTGAATAAACAGGATGAGAATATTTACTTTGCGACAATTTATGGGGTTAGCAGCAGTTATTTATGACTCCGGCTTTACAGCTTCATATTTAATTACTAACTGTAATATTTAAGGATTCAGATACCCCTTGATAGAAACTCATACGTGCCTTTGAAAGGTTATGTAAAAACGATCCAACTTTTGAATCTAGCGGTCGTGTGCGCAATCGCTGAGTGTAAAGTGGACCCATGCAGCCATTGCATGGGTCCAATTCCTTTATACGCGAAGTGTTCTAGCACCTTGAAGTCTGACAGAAATAAAAAAATGTGTGCGTGTACTAGCGTACACTCGTAAGAAGTGAAACTTTATTTATCACGTCACTATAGAGCGTTGGGAATAAATAAGCGTGCAATGGAAAAACGGTCAAGTATAGTGGTAGGAGTAAGTCCGTTAAAACGATATGCTATTGGTAAATGACAATTGCACGACACCACCTAGTGGTCAAAGTCATCACTACTCAAAGCGGGTCATGGGCTCTTATGGAAGTCGATGCAATCGCCACCTGGATTTCAAAAATGTAACTACTCAAAACGGGCCGCAAAATACATTGGAGACATTTACCAATCCCTACTCCGCTGGAGAAAGTATACTTCGAATCACGCGTGGTAGGGATAAGAAAAAGATGGCGCGTAACCGAAAAATGTGACGCGTAACGTAAAGCTCTCATCATAACTAACAAAACGAGCCCAAACTCGACACATCTAGTTTAATCCGTCGAGGAGTTCCAGTAGCAGTCACCAAAGTAGACCTTCAGGTCACTCCATCAAGTCCAAAGATAACGTCTCATGAAAACTAACAAAATGAGCCCAAACTCGACACATCTAGTTCAATCCGTCGAGGAGTTCCAGTAGCAGTCACCGAAGTAGACCTTCAGGTCACTCCATCAAGTCCGGAGGGAAGGTCTCATCATAACTAACAAAATGAGCCCAAACTCGACATATCTAGTTTCATCCGTCGAGGAGTTCCAGTAGCAGTCACCGAAGTAGACCTTCAGGTCACTCCATCAAGTCCAGAGGTAAGGTCTTATCATAACTAACAAAATGAGCCCAAACTCGACACATCTAGTTCAATCCGTCGAGGAGTTCCAGTAGCAGTCACCAAAGTAGACCTTCAGGTCATTCCATCAAGTCCAGAGGTAAGGTCTCATCATAACTAACAAAATGAGCCCAAACTCGACACATCTAGTTCAATCCGTCGAGGAGTTCCAGTAGCAGTCACCAAAGTAGACCTTCAGGTCATTCCATCAAGTCCAGAGGTAAGGTCTCATCATAACTAAAAAACGGGCCGCAAAATACATTGGAGACATTTACCAATCCCTACTCCGCTGGAGAAAGAATACTTCGAATCACGCGTGGTAGGGATAAGAAAAAGATGGCGCGTAACCGAAAAACGTTACACTAAATTTTTTCCAACCCCGATAAAGAAGTTTCACTTCAATAATTCATTTTAGTGTTTTGTACTTCAAAAGGAAAAAAACGAGCCCCTATATAATCACTTTGTTCTCCGTTTGTCTTTCTGTCCAGACCCTTTATCTCGAGAACGCGAGGAGGTATTGAGTTGAAATTTAAACCATATGCTCAAAAGATATGGCCGTCTATGTCGCAAGTTTGTACGGAACCCTAGGACAGAACTCTGCCGGTTTTATTTCAAGTAGGTACCTATACGTTGTTTGACGGGCCTGTTGGTCTAGTGGTTAGTGGCCCTGACTGCTAAGCCGGAGGTCGTGGGTTCGATTCCCACTCAGGACAAACTTTGTGTGATGAGCATGATTGTTTGTTCTGTGTCTGGGTGTGATTTATCTATAATATGTATGTATTTATAAATTATATAAGTATGTATATCAGTTGTCTGGTTACCATAACACAAGCTCTGCTTAGCTTGGGATCAGATAGCCGTGTGTGAGTTGTCCCAAGATATTTATAGTATTTATTTATATTTATTTATATCAATGATTATTATTTTAAATGTATATTATATGTATTTATATTTAAGCATTAGTTTTTTTTTTAAATGTAGCTATTAATTTTGAAAATGTTACACCACAGACTACCTACAGTACTGTTTCTCCTCCTTTAAATCCATCCAAAGGTTGTCTTGAAAAGATCGCTTTTGGCGATAAGACCGCCCATTGTGTCACCCTATTTATAAGTTGTTTAATGTTATTCTTGTTATTTGTATGGTGTACATAATAAAGAATATTCTATTCTATCTATCTATCTATCTTTTTCTTTCAAATTAACAAAATTCACATAAGTAGCCACATTCAAAACGTCAATAGGTTATCTGTTCACATTCGACGTAAACATGGATGAAATGGATGTTCTGCATAACCCTTCTAGCTTTACAAGCCTGATGTTAATTACGAAATTTATTGGAGTCATTATTAATACTTATTATAAAAGCGAAAGGAGTTTGTTTGTTTCTTACGTGTTCACGCCTAAATGGCTGTACAGGGATAGTTGGGACCCTGGAGACGGCGACATAGGCATTTTTTTTTGGAAAAAAAATATAGTGAGAGCTTTGCTGTTACAATAAATTAGGCGCAAAGACGAAAATTACAGGTAGCAGATAGTTTACCATAATCTGTGGATGCGACACAACGACACGCAGGTCGAAGTAGATCGGCGTACGTCTACCGATCTTCGCCTCGATGTCTCCGAGACGCACTGCGCCTGCGTCGAACAGACGAACCGCTAGCTTCTCCAGCGTTGACATCGTCTGAAAATGCAGGTGCTCAGGGTAAGATGAAACATTCAGGGAAATTTGACGCAATCAATTGATCACCTGCGCCTAGAAAACTTTAAATTACAAATGTGATGAATATTTTGATTTGTCCAAACGATATTGTTTTCTTGTAAAATTTTAACCGACACTAGGAATATCTCCAGTATCGTGGGTGCGTTAAAAACATTTGAACTCACATACACAAACAGCCAGATCTGAAGTTACTATCTGTAGGTCCTACACATAGGTGTAGGCAATAGAAAATGTTTGTTCTCTGGAAGAATGAAACCCGCCACACGCAGCGCAACAGCCAATCGCTCAACCACTGCGCGAAACGGTGGTAATTATCATTCAATTGCCATAACTACGAGTATATTCTTGTAAACCAATATACTATACGAATGATTTTTATTTTTGCAAATTATAATTACCTATTTACCCTTTGTGCTCTTTTGTCTTCATGTAACGAATATTTTGTCATGTATTTTGTGTGTAAATAAATAAATAAAAAAAATGCATCAAGTTTTACAAAAGTGTGGCGCCAGCAGCGCCCTCACTAAGTTGCTAAGACAACTTGTGTTAGAGAAAGGGTATTACGAAGAGTACTGGGTTCACGTCAATTGGTTAATAGAATCGATCCCACATCTACAGTCGTGCGCGTTATAACCGTTGGACTATTGTGGCTTTTAAACTTTTTTTTTTAGGAATGGCTTCTCGCAGTACAACCTAGGAGGTTGTTGTCTGCTTAAGGCGCCACCCCGACCAAAACGCCGCGCAAGCCGTTTTTGTACAGTTTTCTAGAGCTATCTACTTGTTATTTAAAACGAACTAAGTAACAAAAAAAATACATTAAATTTCTTTATAATCTTGATTCCATTATTGTAGATTTAGTTTTTATTTTTATTGAGTCATTATTTAGTAAATCTCCTTACAACAAAGCCCCCGTAATGAGAAAAATATCAATAAAATGCATCTCCTCGTAAAGTAAACATTGTTTAATTTTGCTGCTGACACTAATGGATACACAATTCTATAATGAACATTTTGGTAGAAATATTTTTACCAAAAACCCAATACTTAATTTTATATAGATTTTATTCCAAAAAATAGGCATTATTCACTACTGCTCTCACTCACTCACTCCTGCGCGGCAAAGAGGGAAGCTCAAGGTTATTTGCGTAGGGTACGGCTTTAACCGGGCGATTCCTGTGGATGCCTTAAAAATTAAGACCTCCAGCCAGGGCAAAAAAAAAACTAACAAACTAAGCGACTACACGCTAAGGGCACCCCCTGTGGGGTACGAGCCTCGGCTTAGGGCGTCGCTGAGGGAGGACAGCAAGGCACAGGCTGGATCTGAGTGATATTATTTATAGACTGATTTGAACTTACTGGCTCAGCAACTCAGGCTGGCTCTAGCAAGGACGGATGGGGCTGGCTTTTAAGCATATTATTTTCTTATTTTATAGTAAGCTGTCCTGCGCGATTTCACCCGAGTCTTTGGTTACTGCCCAGCTCCCGTGGGTAGTAGCATGATATTATACAAATAGCATAAGTTACTCAGTAATAATGTAGCTTTCTAATGGTGACATATTTTTTTAAATAGGTTGAACAGTTTTTGAGTTAAACCAGTAAACAAACAAACACATTTTACCTCTTTATAATATTAGTTCAGACAAGAAACTAAACTGTCTGATGATGAATCCTTGAATAAGGTTACACACATTATGTTGTAATAAAATCCGATATTACCAGCCCATACCTAATTTCCGGACTCACGATATTAGAACCGGTTGATAGTTATCGAGATACCTATACCAATGACATGTGTCACTGTCCGCTATTTTTAGTAGTGTATTTCTATTGATGTGGAACTATAAGTAGATCATTAATTATTTAATAAAATCTTGCGCAACGTTTCAATATACGTTGTCTCTGTAGGTAATAAGAGCTTGGTCGAAACTGCTCTCAAGCCTCAGTTTCTCAACTAATGTTGCAGTTATTTATTTATTTGTCAATAAGCACGCTAATTACATAATTATTACACAAAGCCATACCTTTTATTATAAATATTAATGCAAATAAGTAATTACCTACACAAATCACAGACATGAATGACATGTCATGTATCGCTTAGTATCGTTTAGAAAATCGTCAACAGAAAAGCATTTCGTAATCAATAAAGCCGTTTATTTATTTTTAATATGTTGCAGTGTATTATTCTTTAGTAGGTCAGGTTATTTCCTTTAAATAAAAAGAGAGCGATGGAGAGCGATAGACAGAGAGAGAGAGAGAGAGAGAGTTATAGTAATAAACAACAACCGGAGTCAATGACATTTACTAGCTGACTAACACAGCTGACTAACGAGTATTCCTAACACGCTATCATGCATCAGATAAAAAGCTTAAAATTGTGAGGTTTTTAACTGATGTTTTTAAACATAACAGAAATCCAAGACATGTGTGAAGCCTTTTAAAACTAACGTAGACTTGAGTAGCGGTGGGTGAACGTTGAGAACAAATGAATACAGCCATCCATTTGTTTCCCCCCTTTTTTGCAGATGGCAATAAATACCTTTAATTTTTTTTGAGGTGGGAAATCATTAAATAACTTCCCCCGATCTAGGCGGAGCGGGGAGGAGTGTCAGACTTGTACTGACTAAAACCCACCCATGTTCCTTCTACTGCCCTTTATGTTCCGGGGCCGCGGTACCTCTTTCGAACAATCCGCAACCCCGGCAGGCGCAATAAATACCTTACATGGCTTTTAAGTCATACTACTAACAATAATATGGGCTAAATATGTCTGAATTAAAAAGATTTTATTTTAAGTCATCAAATACATTTCCCTGCTTTGGATGCGGGGGGGAGTGTCAGACTTTTACTGACTAAAACCCACCCATGTTCCTTCTTTTGCCCTTTATGTTTTAGGGACGCGGTATCTGTTCCGAACAACCCGCAACCCCGATTTGATTCCTCTGGTCGATTAGAGAAATTCATTATCATTTTCCTGCCCTTGTCCCATTCTATTTGGGGTAATTCGGCGCAACACGTTTCCCCTATCAGACGTCACGGCACTATTCACTCCTTTCTCCTACATATCATTCTTTACTTACACAATTCATCCATCTTTTCTTTGGCCTTCCTCTCGCTAATCATACAGTGTCGCATGCATGAGGTACTAGGATCGATTCTTGCGTCTAACAAATTATTATTGAGTTTTCCATCACGAATTTCTCAGTACCCACGAATGCCCGGTTGATAGCAACAGGCCCACCTATCACAGGGCAGTCAAACATAACTGGTAAAATGGGTGTATAACTAGGTTCCACTCTGTCTAACCCTTAGGCAATTGCAGGCGTAATGTTCTGTATGTTCTCAGGACATTCGATCAAATCAAATCATTTATTTCAATTAGACCATTACAGGCAGTTTTGAATGTCATGATAACAAAAAAAGATGCTGCTACAGTCCCAGTCACAAGACATAATAACTTGTGATACTGTAGTTGCCTATTCCAAAGCGTAGATCTATATGGAGAAGAATGGGCAAGAAACTCCGTGGACACTCTTTTAAATCACATTTTTACAAAACCATGGATATGTTACTGTAAAAGCCCGAACTACGGTAAATCTTAAGATTTTCCAGTAAAACCTAAGATTTACCGATAATGATTGGTAAATGTCCATAAAAGTTTGGGATTCGAACTTTTACCGTCATTCACTTGGTAAATCTTAGGATTAACATTAAAGGAACGGTAAATGTCGAAAAAAATTGGGTCCACCCTTTATAGCAGAACTTTTTATGTCATAATTTTATTTTGCATAACAACTCATTTCGCAAAAAATTGTTTAGCAGCACTCATTTAACGTACATTCAAAACTCATAATTTTGTAAGTCAGAATCATCTCTAGACATAACTTTCATCATAATATTTCAAACTAGAAACATCATATCGCAGAAAGTTTACAGTCAGAATCGCATATTTATTTCATATCGATAAACGACAGAATTGTCATATAGCAGAAAGTTTATAGTTAGAGTCATCTTTGTCATTATTTGTTGCCATGTATTTAAATTATTTATTTCTTTGAAATAATGTCATTTAATTCAGTAGTAATTATCCTTATCTAAATAATTCAGTTCCGGGTAACCTAGGTACTAAAAACAATCTCTTTTTTCTATTAATGCAAGTCCTTTCTGGGGGCCACAGTTTTAACCTAACCTAACCTACAAATTTCTTTTTTTTTTAGAATTAGCGTTATCTAGATACTTGAGTTTCGGGTAACCTACTAAAAAAAAATATATATTTTTCTATTTTATTCCCAAAAAATCTTATTTTTGCCTTAATATTTTTTGTATAGGTAATTGTAACTCACTATATCAGTTTACGCCAACATATTGGAAACTCAAAATAAATAACAAACATGGTAAATACCCCGTTTTAACCGTTAATAATTATTTTAGTGACCATGTCAGTTTAAAGACTTAATGCCTATTAAAGTTATTCTTAATGAAATTCTGCCATCTGCATAGTATGAAAAGTGAAATTATACCAAATAACCATCGCTCTAAATGAACACTATGCTAAACGATATAATGCTAAATTTGAACTCTGCCAATCGTAATTATACTAAATTTCATTCTGCCATCTTAAAAGTATGCCATTGTAAATCCGGAGTTGTAAACATTATGCCAAACGATAAATATATCAAATAATTTTTACACCTTATTATTATTCCTAAAACCAACATTTACCAGTCCACATTGGTAAAACCTAGCATGTACTGAATTGGAATGGTAAAAGTCCGAAAAAGTCGTCCCTTTATAATAAATACTTACTTTTACCAATTCATGTCGGTAAATCTTAGGTTTTACTGGAAAATCTTAAGATTTACCGTAGTTCGAGCTTTTACAGTAACAGATACATCATTCATGTTGAGATTATAAATACATGTGAGAACGATGTAGAAAAAAGAGCACATTAAGAGCATCCAGAGTAAAAGCAAAAACAAGAGTTTAATAGATAAATTAGTTAATTAAAACAAACCGTGGCGGCTAATAGATGACCAGTCACGACTGACAGTGCCCGTACACGAACATGACGCATATATCAGCCCCATTCAGCTCAACCATTTTTAAGGGAACTAAATGACCCGACACACACGCCACCATCAACGAGACATTTAAGTGAGCATGACAATCTTTCAACCACCAGGGCAACCGTCGAGTCAATTAAATTACATAGTACTCACACATGGGCATTACAATTATACAATATTAGGAAATTAAGTCTATACAATACTGTATGGTCGTTGATACAATACAATGCAAAGATAGTCTTACAATCTTCTACAGCTGCCACAATAACTTCAGATGCTGATCAATTAGTTTGCCCCTATGGTTGTGGAGCACGACCGGCATTGAGCCAAGCATTTATAATATAACTAGCTTTTGCCCGCGGCTTCGCTCGCATTAAATTCGGGGTAACAAAGTTCCCCTTGCGCCTTATTGATTTGTAATAGCAACGCTAAGTTTTCCCTTTTCTTCCCTCTTTCTCCCTCACATCCCACTTTTTTCAAAAAACTAGCCTATGTCCGTCTCCTGGTTCCCAACTATCTCTGTACCAAAATTCATTAAAATCGGTGTAGCCATTAAAGCGTGAAGAGGTAACAAACAAACAAACAAACAAACTCACTTTCGCTTTTATAATATTAGTAAGGATAAGGATTAATGTAATTCCCCAACTTTTAATATGCTTGCCTACATAGTGTGCGTTTAATACAAGAAATAAACTTCGATTCATTCAATTGTATCTATCACCAAGCCCTATTGCATAACAATTTCTCAATCGAACTCATCCGGTGGAAATCAAATCACGTTGATAGTCCATCACACGTGAACAGCACGTGACTAAAACAAAATATAGCCTATTTATAGCCGTCATAGTTCGTTTTAATGACATAGAAGAATGTATGGCCAAGACATAATGTTGTGTTGTTTTTTCTTTGCGGATGGTAAAACATCAAATAACTTGCCCCACTCTGGTTGGAGCGGAGAGTTCAGGACTGTCTGACTTTTACAGAGCGGCGGTAGGCAGGCTGAAAGCCAAAAATACCGCCCCGAGACCCGATGGCTTGCACGGCAAAGCCTGGGTCTTGGCCTTGGAGGTTGTCGGGCCCCGACTACTAGGGCTCCTAAGCGCATGCTTGGAGAGGGGCCAGTTCCCACTTCGTTGGAAGACGGGGAAACTGGTCCTGATATAGAAGCCGGGGCGCCCTGCGGACTCTCCGTCCGCATTCCGGCCCATCGTGCTGCCGACGAGGTGGACAAGCTCTTTGAAAGAGTAATTGCAAACCGCCTCGTCGGGCACCTTATGGGGACGGGGGCAGATCTTGCGGAGCACCAGTATGGTTTCCACAAGGGGCGCTCGACGGTGGACGCCATCATGCACGTTCATGTTTCTTCTTTTGCCCTTTATGTTCCGGGGTGGCGGAATCTCTTTCGAACAACCCGCAATCTCGGCAAATGGTGGCCCTAGCAAGCCCCTCTGCTTTGCTGACATCACTAGATGGACGGACGGTAAGCTAGGTATTACGTAGCTTTAGAACAAGTATGAGAAAGAATGGAAAAATTTGCAAAATATTTTTTCAATACACTTTCTCTAAAACTGTCACTTATTGGACTACGATTAGGGTAAACTTTTTTTTTGGGTTGGGAAGTCATCAAATAACTTCCCCCCCGCTCTGGGCGGAGCGGGGGTGAGTGTCAGACTTGTACTGACTAAAACCTACCTATGTTCCTTCTATTGCCCTTTATGTTCCGGGGCCGCGGTATCTCTTTCGAACAACCCGCAACCCCGGCAGGCATGCAATAGGGCTTGATGATAGTTCGAATGGCCTGAGAACATACAGAACATCACTCCTGTTTTCCTGTTTGACTTCCTTGTGATAGCTGGGCCTATTGCTATCAACCGGGCATCTATTATAGATTTGTAACCAAACATCGATCAGGCACTATCTTTATCATCTGCTTAGCCTTTTTCCAACTTTGTTGGGATCGACTTCCAGTCTCATCGAATGCAGAAGAATACCGGTATATTACATGAAGCCTTTATGACCCAGTAAGTAGGTACTTGGCCATTGGTGCCTGGTTTGACAACCACGCACCAATGGCCAAGTAACTTTCTGAGCCACTGACTAACTCCAAACACTGTCTAAGATCTATAAATGCCAATCAGGACAAACAACGTGCTTTCCGAGGCACGGATTAAACTGCGGTCACTCAACCTTAATTTTAAGATTGGCCCGAGCGGATGTTATTATTTACCCATGAGCTCCTCATGAATGAGGCATCTTATAGTGATTTATAAGGATCAATACGATCCGGAAGCTGACGGTCATAACGTTAAAATAAGGTACCAAAAACTTGCCATAATTATAACAACGTAGCGTTGTCCTCATATCTCTCACTATAATTCTTATTTTTTATTTAAATAATGTATCGGAACAGCAACAGTCATTGTATTCAAATAAAGAATTATGTCATCGAAACTTGGAATTGCCAAATTATTTCAAAAATGTTAATTATAGAGGTCATTGTCTAAAATACAAGTCTAGAAAAAAAAGAATATCATTTATTTTATAGCTGTCACATTTATCAGACAGATGCAATGAATTAAGAATGTCCTCAAGGATAGACTTTCTCTCAGTCAATAATAAACAAATTGCGCTTCACTATAATCAACTGATTAATGCTCTATTTACATTACTCAAATATAAACAAAATACCTACTTACGTATTTTCAAGGAATTCCGTTTAAATCTTGTGAATTCTTTTCACTATGGACGTCAGCACGGTTCGGAGGACCACGGGTATATAACGTGCTTAGTTTTGGAACCACAATGGTGAATTGAAGGCCGGTATTCTTTGGACCTCAGCGCTGACGACTAATTAATCATTTCCCCTAATAAATATAATAGCTTCCTATAGATGTTAAATACACTTGAATTATAAATATTTAAAAAACACCACATAAATAATCTAAATTACATTTAATTAAACTAATTTAAAGTCAACAAACTTTTTAAATAATTCTACTGTTTTTGAAATGACACAGCATTTTTATCGATTGTATTTTAGGATTCGTAATTTAAAATGGACACTTCACTATTCACGTCAAATTTCCAAAATGGCGAATTATTTAAATTGTTTATGTATTTTATTAATTGAAAGCACATGTATTCGTTAGCTATCGGACAGACTTTATGAAATAAACAACTCGTAGTCCGCGAACACAGAAATAAGTTAACAACTTGTAAAACATACTTTTTGCGCGTGGATTCATTCGCTTGGTTTTTGTTTTTAATGATCCTAGGAACATTCCATTCGTATTTGCTACAACAAAAAACAGCGAACAGAGAACTTCTTGGTAATAATGTGTAGAGGTTGTAATAGATCTAGATCCATTTACTATTAATTGGCCAAAATTCGGCACAAAATGGCAACTCTGGAGAATTTTCTTCTAAACTTGAAAAAATAGAAAAAACGCCCACCCTTCGCCACTTCCTAGTGTTTTAGCTGGGAAGAAGAAGTGGCGGAACAAACTCCCCAGCACCACAACTGTCTCATAGGTTTGATGAACCAGACTTTATACAGCAATAACCAAGGTAAACCATTAAAGATTACTATAGTACATTTAATTGAATTACCACATGTTCGCTAGCACACATCAATATACCAAAATAATAGGTAAAACATTGAAAATATACTCAAGCGAAAACCTGGTACAAAAACACTCCACCAACGAGGTTTTATCACACAACTGCACCAAAGAGGAGTGTTATGCTTTTAAACCGACTTCTAATTAATAAGATACATAGACAAACTTTCCATGCTACTATTAGTGAAGTCTCCGCGTCTCATAATGCTATAATAATTTATGTCGGCGATAAGCAAATGACTCAGTTAAGATGTGGACAGGTCCATTTTGTCGAAGGTCACCTGTCTGATGCACAAGTACACGACAGTAGTGCAACGAAAGAATAGAAATAAGGTAGAAAATATTTCGGTGTTTGATTTTATTTGAATATCATGTCCGCCAAAATGTAGGTGATTTTGCAGTTTTAATTGAATATAATTTTTTTTTGGCTAGTGACATGTACAGAATCAGATACGGCTAACTTTGCGACGAAAATCTAGACGTTTTACGTTAGTGTTTGCTTTGTACAGCGCCTTAAATAGCCGTATCTTTGGTCTGCGTAGACTTAGAGGGTTGATTTTTTCACAGCACAAAGGGACCATAGACTTGAGTATACAGTTTTAATTTCAACTCGATACCTCTACGCGTTCCCGAGTTATAGGGTCTTGGCAGACAGATAGACGGACAGCAAAGTGATCCATTAAGGGTTCTGTTTTGTTCCTTTTGAGGCACAGAAGACTAAAAATGACTGAGTTCGCTGATACTTCATAACTTGGCCAGAAATCATCATCAGTTATAATATTAAAAGGTTGCGTACCCAAAGAGTAAAAAGGGTCTATTAAGACTCCGCTGGCCATCCGTCTGTCGGTCTGTCTGTCACTAGGCTGTACCTCATAAACTGTGACAGTTGAAATGTTCACAGATGATGCATTTCTGTTGCCGCTTATAACTAATACTTGTGTCACCCTATTTATAATTCTTGTAATTTGTATGGTGAACATAATAAAGAATATTCTATCTATCTGTCTAATACTAAAAAGAAGAATAAAAGAAATATTTAAGGGGGCTAACTTACAACAAACATGTTTTTTTTGTCGTTTTTATTGATAATGATACCTTACCCTTCGTACGCGTGTCCGAATCGTACTTGGCCGGTTTTTGTTTTTATTGACACACCTAATTATTATTTCGTTTGACATTATTGTTATAATTTTACTATTACCAGTCTCGCATTGTTGTTTTTTTGTGATTCTCATTTGACATTTGTTTTTATTCGGTGTCAATTTAATACTTACAATTTTCAATTTCTCTTTTTGGAATGGAATATAAATTGCATGTCCATGTGACGGTAGAATTTGGAGAGACATATTTCTAACTTGCGATTGCGACGTATACAGCCATATCTTTTGACGGCATAGACTTAGAGGATTTGATTTATTCACAGCACAAAGGGACCACAGATAGACGAGGAGCTCGTGGCTAAATAATACCAGCCTCTCGGGTCGATATTTAGGTTAAGCCGCACTTGCCTAGGTTGGTCTGTGGATGGGTGACCACCCCTTACATACCGAGTTTCCTTCGTGCCTCGGAAAGCACGTTAAGCCGTTGGTTCCGGCTGTCATTTGTAGATCTTTGACATTCGTTACAGGTAGTCAGTGTTCCAAAAGTCTGACAACCAGTCTTACCAAGGGGTATCCTATTACCCAGTATTAACTGGTTGTGGAGGTCGGATAGGCAGTCGCTCCATGTAAAATACTGATATTCAGCTGCATCCGGTTAGACTGGAAGCCGACCCCAACATAGTTGGGAAAAGGCAAGGCAGATGATGACAAAGGGACCACAGATTTGAGTAAATCGTTTTAATTTCAACTCGATACCTCCACGCGTTCCCGAGATCAGAAAGGGTCTTGATAGACAGACAGACGGACAACAAAGTGATCCAGTAAGGATTCCGTATTTCCTTTTAAGATACGGAACCCAAATATACTTTAAATGGGTTTATATCGATCCCTAATTACAGTAATTGAACGGCGAATTAAAGACGACTTGTTGACAATTAAAGTTTTCTCAGAAAATTAATTAGCACGACCTTATCTAGACTTAGTCTTTTTATTTTATATTTCCATTCAATTGAAGATGGAACTCTCTAGATTTATCTCTGTTTCTAAGAAAAACTGATGCTAATGCCATTAAAAGACACTTAATGAAGATATTTAAATGAATTGCTAATTGTTATTTTTCCGTTTAGATATATATTGTGATAACAAACGTCACCTTATCTCTTCATTCTTATCTGTAGATCGACCAATTCCGTGAGAAGAAAATCGCTCTTTCAATTAGGTATTTATATTGTTTATCCTTACTAATATTATAAAAGCGAAAGTAAGTTTGTTTGTTTGTTACCTCTTCACGCTTTAATGGCTAAACCGATTTTGATGAATTTTGGTTCAGAGATAGTTGGGAACCAGGAGACGGACATAGGCTTTTTTATTAAAAAAAAGTGGGATATGAGGGAGAACGAGGGAAGAAAAGAGAAAACTTAGCGTTGCTATTACAAATCCATCAGGCGCAAGAGCAAAAACTGCAGGTCTGTTTGGTGTGTTATACCGAATTTAACGCGAGCGAAGCCGCGGGCGAAAGCTAATACATATTATAAAAGCGAAAGTTTGTACGTTTGTTACTCTTTCACAATTGGATACAATTTGGTATGTAGATAGCTATACCTATCTCTTATCGGTCATATAATTTAGACTTTTAGAGATATGGAGCAAGTGACCTTCAAGGAAGCTGAGTATAGTTTAGGTCCATTTTAAAATAAAAATGCTAAATGGCATAACATCGGCTGATCCGGTATTATGACTAGATTTAGCCCACGGCTTCGCTTGCGATATTAACGTTAGTAGATTGTATCTTTAGTCTAGTGGTCGTGTCTGCTGAGTAAGAGGTCTTGAGTTCGATTACCGGGTGTGGCAAAACCGTTTTTCCTTTGAAATTATGTCAACAGGCTCGGTGATTTTTTTTTAAACGTTGCCCCACCAAGAATTTCTACTGTATCGTGGGTGCGTTTACAAACATTTAAACTCACATACACAAACAGCCAAACCCGGAACAACTACCAGTAGGCCATACAAATATTTGTTCCGTGCGGGGATCTCGCCCGCGACACGCAGCGCGGCAGTCGATCGCTCAGCCACAGCGCAAACCGTGTCGTCGAGAGTACATGTAATTTAAAAACCTCTACCCATCTCTTCGGGGCTTACAAGCGTAATGTTATGTTTTGTAATTTTCAAATTCAGTTTAGCAGTTTAAGAGATTGCTCCTTAGAAACAAACTTACAATTTTCATAATAATAGTGTAGAATAAAATAAAATAAAATATGCCACAATAAAAATATTAAATGAGTTTGATGCTATCACAATTATCTTCATCTCAAATGAAACTTGAATCCGTTGATCTTTGATTTTGTATAAGATAGATAGCTGTCGTTGCTAGGAGGAGCTCGTGGCTAAATAATAGCAGCCGGGCCGGACTTTAGGTTAGGCCGCGTTTGCCTAGGTTGGTCTGTGGATGGGTGTCAACCCGTTACATACCGAGTTTCCTCTGTGCCTCGGAAAGTACGTTAAGCTGTTAGTCCCTGTTGTCATTTGTAGATCTTTGACAGCCGTTACAGATAGTCAGTGTCTCAACTCACTTTGGCTTTTATAATAATTTAGTAAGGATAACAAATTGGAATTTTATTAGAATCTGAAAGGAGGAAAGTCATGCTCAATGATGACCACAAATAATATTATCTATTATAAACGGTAATAGATAATTAGGATATGTCCTTGACATTGACTCTTCGTACAGATATTTTCAGTTTTGATTTTAGGAAATATATACTTTTTTTTTGCGGATGTGAAATCATCAAATAACTCGTTGCGCAGGGCGGCGGGGAGTATCAGAATTTTAATTTGAATACTAACCTTCTTTATGGGCTTCCCCGCAGTTGGGAGAGAAAAGGACTAGGTTTTTTAGTATGTTTGTGTTCCAATTAAATGTACTATTTTTTTGGAAAATTCATGGCGGTGATAAGATGGTGTTGCAAATTATGAAAATTCAAATTAAATTGGTGACAATAACAGATAAATAAACTAAATTAAACTAAAATGATT
The DNA here is from genome assembly GCA_905475445.1 of Ochropleura plecta. NCBI lineage: Eukaryota > Metazoa > Arthropoda > Insecta > Lepidoptera > Noctuidae > Ochropleura > Ochropleura plecta. The sequence goes on along the minus strand of FR997738.1, from coordinate 19,164,387 downwards.
AAACATACTACCTAACTTATAAATAAATTAAAAAATAGCGTAAAAAAATTCGTCCTCAACGCTGTGAGTTGGCAATGTCCCCAAGAGACTGGCCGCGTTGCCACGTTGTATGGCAACGCTAAGCCTCTGGCCAAAGTAAAAGCCAGCCCTTGGGTCACGGGAAGTGTCAACCAAGCGTTTTGAGATTTCCTTAAAAAGGCTGTGAGCACAAGGACCCCACGGTCCCAGATTTTCAACCCCAAACGGCTCGAAAATATAGTTACTAATAAGGATACTATATTTACGCCGCTTGAGGTTCTCTGCAGCCGCAGCAGCAGCGCCAGCGCAGCACGAAGAGCTAGGAAGATGGGATGGGGCAAGAGTATCGACGCACGTTGCGTCCCACACTAAAGGCCTACTTATTAAATTGTTTGGACTTTAAGTGTCGAACCCTCAATGATACGAAATTAGATCTTTTTACAAATTAACTAACTGAACTGTTGGGGACCTCAATCAATGACAAGATACTAAAATAAATAAGACTAAAAGATGTTCAATATACTATCAGTTTCTTTGGTACTTAAGTAACTAAATGATAATTTTGCCAAATTTTTCCAAAAAGTATGTGCGAGTCAGACTCGTGTACCGAGGGTCCCGTACAAACTTGCGACATAAACGGCCATATCTTTTGACTGCGTAGATTAGAGAGTTGATTTCACAGCTCGTAACGGACCACAGACTTGAGTATATGGTTTAAATTTTAATTCAATACCTCTTCGCGTTCCTGTGATAAAGGGCCTTGATAGACAGACAGACATACAGACGGAAAACAAAGTGATCCTATAAGGGTTCCATTTTCTTCTTTTGAAATAAGGAACCCTAAAAATATTCAGATTTTTGGTCCGAAAAACCACACGAGAGTTCCTGCGTTTATTAAACCTACTACCACCTACTTATGTATAACCCATATTTGCAAATAAATGCTATTCTATTCTATTCTATTTTGTTACCTTTTAGAACAAGAAGGACATGTGATGACAGTGATGGATCTGAATGTTGATGGACGGAGAGCGAGAGGAAGGCCAAAGAAAAGATGGATGGATTGTGTAAGGAATTATATGAAGGAGAATGGAGTAAATGATGCCGTGACGTCTGATAGGGGAGAATGGAAGAAGAAAACGTGTTGCGCCGACCCCAAATAGAATAGGACAAGGGCAGGAAAATTGTGATATGTTACCTTTTAAAGTTGTCACTTTAAAAGATTTTCTTGTGGATGTTGTTCGTATGTAAAATTCTCAGCTGGGTAATGGTAATCTGTATATTATTAGTTAGATGCAAAACTACGCGTGTGGCAAATAATTTCAAGTTTGAAACACTAAACATACAATTTTCATTTTGTCATCCGCTACAAGAATAGACGACGCATTCCTAAGTTTTAAAGCAAAGACAAACTTAAAATTACACATTTTATAAAATGCAGATTTGGAAATAAAACCTTATTGGTAAGTTGTGCAAAGGCTATTTTGCAGTAAACTGCTTAGAGAGTTCGCTCAGACGCTTTTGTTTTATTTATTTTGATTGTCTTGTCGAGGATTTGTTACTATTTTAAGTATCGTAGATATTTCTATGTTTATTTAATTTGAAACTGAACAGTCCTTTACCGTTTTCACTTGTTTTATGAAGAAAATTAAATGTCATTGTGAATTTTGCTTGTCAACAAGATGATGGGCTGGAAATGTGAACTTTCTTTCTTATTTTCTACAAGAGTAAGCTACATCTATTATAATCTTTACTTTTATTTATTTACTAGCTTTTGCCCGCGGTTTCGCTCGCGTTAAATTCAGGGTAACACAGTTTCCCTTTCATGATTAACAGGTACCTGCCACCTGTAGTTTTTGCCCTTGCGCCTTATTTATTGTAATAGCAATGCTAAGTTTTCCCTTTTCTTCCCTCTTTCTCCTTCATATTTCAATCTTTTTTTTTGGCACCCGCGTCTTCGCCCGCGTGATGATCGAATGTATCCTATGTGTTATTTCAGACTATAACCTACCTCTGTGCCAAATTTCATCAAGATCCGTCCAGCCGTTTTGACGTGAAAGAGTAACAAACATCCATGCATCCATCCTCACAAACATTCGCATTTATAATAGGAGGATATATTTACTATTTTATACATGTAACGTTTGTGAGGTTGTAGAGGGTTTTCTCTTGATGTACAGAACCGATTTTGAAAATTCTATTCCAATAGAAAGCTACGTTATTTGTGAGTGTCATAGGCTTTAAAACATTACGTTATGAAACTTAGGAGCTTAGCAGCGGCTGAAACCGCTGGGTACATAATCTATATTCTGTTAGTTAAGACTTCATTGTCTCAGTAAAGGGTTCTGGCTGTATGGTCGTTGGGTTCTGGTTAAACCTAGCTTCCTTATGTTATAAAATCAGGTGCATAATATTAATTTGAAACAAAGTTTATCATGAAATCGAATTAATTAACTCACAACGACTGAGATCAGCGCCATCTATGCTGTGACCACGACACCACGTGCAACCGCACTTGAAACTTATCTTTACGCGCTATTTCCTTTCTAGAGTAAGCAGGCCTAGCGGTCTCTCAATCACACGTGCAGGTACACACGACGACAGATCAACCTATACAAAACCAGTTTATGCTGATCTTTCAACTACGAATCGTACGCCGTAGATTTCCCGTACGACGAGATATCCGCTTAAACTGGTTTTGTATAGGTTGATCTGTCGTCGTGTGTACATAACGTGACGGGTTAAAGATCAGTAGCTTTCATCTACGTATCACGTCTGTAAGTCATCGAAAGCAATACTTTCACTGAATTGAAGACACATTTGTTAGTGATTTTGCTCAGCAACAAAATGGCGGTAGACAATTTTATGAGGAACCAAAACTAAGACGGGCAAGGGCTGATATCACCTCTGAAGTCGTTGTTTTAACCACTTCGAGAGGATCAGTAGGTATGTATAGCCATAAGGCAGTTGTGGGTTTTCACCCCGGGGATGCGGGTTGTTCGTTCCGCGGCATCGGAACATAAATGGCAATAGAATAGGAAAATGGGTGGGTTTTAGCCAGTACAAGTCTGACACTGACCCCCCGCTCTGGGCGGAGCGGGGGGGAGTTATTTGATGATTTCCCATCCACAAAAAAGGGTCTTCACCGGTTGGATAGTTTGTTTCAATTCTTAAAAAAAAACCGGCCACACGGAGGGTTTTGTAGATACTTGCGGGCCACATATACGGCCATATCTTTTGAATGCGTAGACTTGAGTATATGATTTTAATTTCCACTCGATTCCTTCAGGGGTTCCGATATAAAGGGTCTTGACAGACAGACAGTCGCACAACAAATTGATCCAATAAGGGTTCCGTGTTTCCTTTTGCGGAACGGCATCTTAAAAACAAAGTGATCTCCACTGGCAAATGAGATGGAACTTTTAATGGAGTCAGCTACTTACAGGACCTGTGGCGGACATGTAGACACTGACACTACCGGCAAATAGTTCAGTGGGTACAAGATTTGTCTTGTGTTTTTGTTGTGTGGTAGACACCACATGACGCTGGCAGAATAGTTGACATTGGCTCAGTTGCCAAAAAAAAAGAAAAGATTTGTAAGTGCTCGGAATCTGGTATGACCGAATCTTTGCTTGTTTTTTTAGAAAACTTTCGAGCGTATTATCTTGTATACAGTAAACTAGTGACCAAACCGTTTACATAGCCAATTGACGCATACAAAAATTGCCAATAAACTCATAAAAATCCAAAATAAATGTTCAAGCAGATCGTACACGGAACCGGCAACAGGGTAACGTCCTATTTCACGTAAACATTACCGGATCGCGGAGATAGTTCACGATAGATAAATAAACAGCTTTGGGCCGGCCGCCATACTTGCCATAGATACTGCGCAACGTCCATCGACAATAGCGCAACTTTTTTTGTGTTATGATTAGGCCTACAGTTACGTTTGGAATTTTATGGCTTTGAAATTGATACTGGCCGGAAAGTTTAAAATGCTCACAGACGCAGTTAATATTGTGAATTGTCAGTTGCACTAAAATGAATTGCAAAAACTAATATCGTTGCACTGATGATTTAGTTGTAGGCGTATGAAAAGCACATTGAGATCTTTCTGATGCTTTCTAGATAAAACTAAAACCTAAAACACGTTATTTAGTGTTACTTTTGCAACAGTTAGCCAATATTTTAGTGGAACACGGAGCAATATTTCATTCAATAATATTGATTAAATAATTTAAATAGCTCTATACTTGACAGCTATTACCAACTTTCGGAAAACACCCTCTTAACTAAAAATACACATCGTAACAAAATTAAAAAGATAAAAATGCGTTTAGTTTCCTGCGAGTGCTGGCGCCAGTAGCTAGCTCGACAGTCAACGACATTTCTGGCGAGGTGCCAGGGCGACTAGCTTCCTTAGTTCGCTTCAAAATTGACTGTCTTCATTGCCTTATGAGTTTTGCGTAGTTAGTGCAACTTTTGGGAAAGTGAAGTCAATGAAATCTGTTTTTAAATAACTTCAAAAAAAGGAGGAGATTCTCAAATATACTGTTTTATTTTTGTATGATTATGAGTTTTTATGAAGAAAACGTGTTGCGTCGACCCCAAATAAAATGGGACAAGGGCAGGAAAATGCTAATGATTTTTGTACGATTGTAACTTCATTTCTCCGTCAATTTTGGGCCGTTAATTATTTCTGTTATCGATACATAGCCTAGAGATGTAACCGTCTGACTGCGAAGTCATAGGTCCCAAGTTCGAACTCAATTCAAGCTACTCTGATTTTTTGAATTTATGTGCATATTGTATAATCATCACTTGCTTCGGTGTCCAGCACAGAGATATTTCGGAACAGCACTTTAGCCACATCAAAAGTCCATGGGTAGAGACTGACACCGTGTGTCACTTTATCACGACAGAGAAAGCAAAGAAGTTACAGTTGATACAACAAAGATGGCGCTGAAGCCATAAACAGTTAAGGAAAACACGGTCACTGTGTTAAACGACAGATTATGCGCAGTTGATGCACGGCACCGTCCTCTGAACAGACTGACCAACGCATTAACAATGGTGTTGACTTGTTTGGACAACTGGCGTCTGGTCTTCCTTATAGAGAACAAAGTGTCATTTCTTGGGAGGGCTAGGAAGACTGACATTATTAAACTATATATAAGTTTGTAAACAGTTTGTTTGTTTGTTACGTCTTCACGCTTAAATGGCCAAACCGATTTTGATGAATTTTAATACAGAGATAGTTGGGACTTTGAAGATGGACATAGGTCAGAAAAGTGAGAAAAGGGGGAAAAGAGGGAAGAAAAGGGGAGAGAAAAATATTTATTTTGGATCATCATGCGGGTTAAACTTAGCGTTAGTCCAAAGTAACTATGCCACGCGGACGAAGGCGCGGGCGGAAGCTAGTATGTATATAACACAATGTTGGGTGTCTTCAAACTCGAGGACGGTTGGACCGATTATCATGGTAGGTCTGGATACCACATTCACAATCCCTTCAGTCAACACGACAACGGGACATCAGGAATGCATTCATTTTCATGTCCGTTGAGCCATTGATCTGACGCTTTTTTTATGGGCTGGGAGATCCGGGGCCACCTACCACTACTGCACTACTTCATCAATAACTTACCACGCTCATGATCCCTATCTACATAGTCACTAAAACTTTTTACATCGGCAGATAACAGATACGGTGAAATTGTTCGAGCATGCAGTGTCGACATCGTAAAGAACACTTTTACTGATAAAATGAGGAGTTATAACTGCTTTTAAAAGGTTTTTAAGCAGTTCTTAGAAACACGTGCACTTTGGTGATAGCTTTATTGGTTTATAGAGTAATGGGATCAGTGCAGTTTTCATCTGAAAATTGTTTCAGTGAGTCAACTCATCAAATATTTGTATGGCCTACAGATTGTTGTTCCGAGTCTGGCTGTTTGTGTATGTGAGTTTAATGTTTGTAAACGCACCCACGATACAGGAGAAATTCCTAGTGTGGGAGCAACGTTTCATAAAAAAAATATCATCTGCCTAGCATTTTCCCAACTATGTTGGGTTCGGTTTCAGCTGACTACCATTTTCATATTGTACATGGAGCGACTGCCTATCTGACCTCCACAACCCATTTAACAACTAGGTAATACGATACTCCTTGGTAAGACTGGTGAGTCAACTCTTCTTCTTAGCCGGTACGCTCTTGACAGAGCGGTCGTGATCGCTATGAGCTTGTAGTATTATTGGAGGGGGCAGATGTGATGCGCTTCACGATGTTTCGCCATTGCTGCCTGCTAGAGGTCATCCTGCTGCACTCGTTTAGTGAACCTCCAACGGCTGACTTGATCTGGTCAGTCCATCGCGTGGGTGACCTTCCGCTCTCTCTTTACTTACTTTTACTTTACTTTACCACTCCTTTTATCAATCTTTTTTTCTATTCTCTATTTAAAAACCTGAGTATTCGAACGTCATTTCAAACCAGCCTGCACTCGGATTTGGTTAATGGTATACAACCTTCACAGTACCTCTTTGGCAAATAATCCAGCGTTCAGAATTTTTTGCGTTCCTTATTCAAACAATATGGGGTTGTTTACCATTGTATGTAAAACGTTAAAGTGAACCTCTTGCATGTTGTACACGTACAGTCCACACATCATGACAACACTTTATCTTTGACCTTCATTGTGTTGAGATAAAGGCATTTTTGTATTTTTAAATTTTCTAATTTGACATTAACAGTGCCTTTATTAAGGTTGCTTTTTGCAGGTAACTTGTGGTTGACTGTTTACTGCTCAGTATCGTCGCCTGCGCTGCTGTCGTCGACTTTTTGCGGTTGCAATTGGCTACGTCTGCGGGTAACGGTCGTGTACAGTCGTGGTTACCAGTGTTGGTATACGATTCTTTTTTTTTGTGTGTGTAATGTGACTGGTCTCAGCGATGTTCCGTGTTACTTCAGAAGTGTGTTTTGGATAGAATTTTAAAATTACGGACTTCTTTTGTATAGTTAACTCATCATCTTCATTGGTAGCCTTCTTACCTGGTCTTCGCGAGTCACAAACAGAAAATTAAATACATATATATATAATATAGAAAGAAAAATAATATTTATACAAAACAGTAAGAAAAAAAACAAAAGGAAAAACAATAGAAACTGAGACAAACCTACATGAAATAAATTAGCCCTTTACGAGACCGAAAAGTTCCCTATCTCAGCATAGTGCCATAACATTAAGAAAAAAAAGTTAAACACTCATCATTTACTCATTATCAGAATATCAATCACTCATCCCCCATCCTTTAATAGCTTTCCGCAGTTTTTCTGGCAAATCATCCTCTGCTAGTCTTCTTTCCATATCTAACCGGACATCACATTTCTCTACTTCGCCAACAAAGAGACCAAACTCAGGGGAATCACTTTCCTCAACAATAAAACTTTCGACGCCAATCCTCAACGGATGCACTACATGCGCAGAGAATGTTAAGCAATAAAAAATATAAGAACAACATAAACTGTCTGTGGTTCACATCAAGCTCTGATATTTAGAATATGAATTTGAATTTTGCTACCTATTTGTCATCTGAAGACTGAAAGATTTTTAAAAATGGAACAGCAATGACGTCAAGATGTCTTCTATATTAGTTTTTTTTTATTCTTCTGCTGTGTGCCAGTTTTCTGCACGGTATGGTTGTTAGGGAAGATCACTAGGATATAAACGCTTATTACACAACCCGATATGAAGGGCCCTGCATCCAGGGTGGGCGTGTACCCTAGTTAGTGCGGCGCTTATTACACTTCTCTGCGAATTGGGCCCTAACTCAGTTTATACGCGAATGTCTAGAGAGATAAACGTATTGTCGCATTTTTTATTATGCCGTCATCAGTATCGAAACTTCAAAAAATTGCTGTAGCAGTGACAACCGTGCTCGCAACAACAAAAATTAAAAAAAGAAAGAAGAGAAAGATCTGGGTGGTGAAAGAGTTATTATAATACTATTTGTAACATAATGCGCAACTCGTTAAAAACGGAGAACAAAATATATTTATTTTTTGTTGACGCTTGGGTAACTAGCGTGGAACAGATTACACTTTTCCCGGTTTCTTTCAAAAAATTTAAGACAGTGTCATCTACTAACATGTGAATGAAACTATCAAGATTATAATACAACTTATTTAAAAAGCTTTCAACCTGCACTATTCAAAAGGATTTCGGTTGACTTCGTAAATCATCCAAATAATATTCCGATATGAATACTCTAAGCTAAAGGACCATGCTATGCACTAGTCGCGCGGCAACTGAGCTCCCTAACCGCCCTAAACGTTATTACATTACCCAATCTGCAGGGCGCTTAGGGAGCTAGGCAGATCAGGATGACCCGATCGCCCTTAATCGGGACACTAACTCCCTAAGTCTTATTACACCACTCTTAGATAGGGTTAGGGTCCCTCGAAATTGGGTGGTCTAATAAGGCCTATAACGTAAGAAGGGATGGTTATTACAGATATACTTACCTATGTTAATTCATCCTGCTTTTCAGAACATAGATTTCATCCACAATCAGCGACAACAATCTACGAACGCAGAAAAAAACTATATGTACCATACAATATGTCCCATGCAAATATGCAATGTATTGAATATTTTTTGGAATGCCGCAGTGGTTAAGCGATTGACTGCTACGCCGCGTGTCGCGGTTCGATCCCCACACGTAACGAATATTTGTGTGACCGACAGTTGTTCCGGGTCTGGCTGTTTGTGTGTGAGTTTAAATCTTTGTAAACGCGCCCACGATACAGGAGAAATTCCTATTTAGTGGCAACGTCTTTTTATTGTGGCTGTGTTTTTTTCACCCTATATTTTCTCTTCTCTCCGTGTGGCCGATTTGTCACGAATGCCACTGAGTCTGAATTTGTTCATTTATTTTTAATAAACTAAAAAAAATAACCCTATCGCATATAAAATCCTTGCAAAATAAATGAGCAATTATAAATTAAGAGGCAAGGCCTCTAATTCAGATTTCTGTTGATAAGGTTGACCCTTCTTCCTAATTAATATCTATGCTTACAGCTATCAAAACTAAAACCTTTTTTGTAGTTCCATTTTCAAATAAATTAAAAATGAACCGAGACAAAATGACTTCTCTTAGTGGCCAAATCAATTGCTACTCGCGTACAAAAAATAATTATTTGGCTCCACACTTCGAACCTGAACATAATTATTTCACTAATGTTAGCTTTACAAATATCTAGACAGCCTGTAGAACAGTTGCAAGCCTTACAAATATTTGTTCGCCACCCGTAGCGTGAAGAAATTAATCAATCTACCAATCTGACGGTGCAGAATACTTTGAAGTGTCATTTTAATTACTCTCTACCTTTTTATTGATTTGCTAGCTTCCTCCCGCGACTTCGTCCGCGTGGCATAGTTACTTTGGGCTGATCATCACGCGAGTTAAAGTTTAACTCGCGTGATGATCAAAAAAAAATATCTTTCTCTCCCCTTTTCGTCCCTCTTTCTCCCCATTATGACAATTTAAAGAAAAAATTGCCTATTCCCGTCTCCAGGGTCCCAACTACAGGTACAGAGATACCAAACTTCATTAAAATCGGTTGGGCCATTTAGGCGTGAAGACGTAACAAACAAACAAACATACAAACAAACCCACTTTCGCTTTTATATAGTGAGGATTTCGCAACAGTATGATTGCCAAGACAAAAAATGTTTTTCAATTACAATTTTAGCCTATAGAAGGTAGGTAGGTCTAGTTTGGGCTCAACACGGGACGTGGAACACACCTCTCCTGCTTATCGTGAACTGGCCAGTAGGGTTACCATGACATCTTATAGCAGTACTTATTCCGGTGTGAGAAAGAGATGGTGCTAGACACCCTGTACAGCTCTGTCTCTTTCACTCACTGGAATAAGTTCTGTTTTTATTAAGACGTCATGGTAGGGTAGCAAGTCATCCAGGCTTTGAATGAGGCGACAGAACTCTCTAGGTCGTTACGTAAGTACTCGTCGGAAAAATCTCAACTGCTCCGCGTGTCGCTGGTAGCTTCCCGCTTAAAAAATATTCGTGTGACCTACTGTTAGTTGTTCCGGGTCTGGCTGTTTGTGTATGCGAGTTTGTAAACGCATTCACGATACATTCCTAGTGTGGGGCAAAGTTAATTTTAAAAATGCTGTTGATTTTTTCCACCTTGTTTTCTCTCCAGCTGAGAATTTTCTGGTGTCTAAGCGAAGCTTCGGCGTTGATTTTGTCTTCGGCTACCTTCGGCAAAAAACCTCAGCTCGGCCACAGATGATCCCAGTGTTTTTGCCAAAGCCAAGTGTTTCTGCGAGCGCCAAAATTGAAGGAACCATTAAGAATGCTTGAGACCTCATCAGAAATCGCGATGCGTGGATTTCCATCTCACATTTCGAAATGTATGTACTATTGACAAGCGGCTGGGTAATTGATCTCATATAAACAGCCATCAAAAAGTTTTAATTTTGAAGTAAATAATAAACTGTTTTAGGCAATACTATTACATTTTTTTTTAATAGAAAAAAAATGGCTTTCGGTCGGCCTCGAAACTAGAAAGTGGAAAAAAACTCAGCAAGTATTTGCCTGGTTCTGGGAACAATCCAGGTATGTACAGACGCCTGCACATCAAGTTACTACAATCTGTCAGATTTCTTTAATAGATTTTCGACTTTATTTCTAAAGTATAAGGTTCAAGGTTCATTGGGAAAAATTTACAGTTTCGGGTAGCTTGACCTGCAGGCGTCTGTACCTAATGCTTAGCATTACCTAGTAATCCTGGTCTTGCATTTAGTCACCCTATTTGTCAAGCATTCAACATCTGGAGCAATCCCGAATCTAAAAAACTCCAACTTTCCTATGTGAGTGCACCACATATGTAAATTATCTTGTTACGGTCTAGTTTTTTAGCTGTAACTACTAATCTAGATTATCTGCCAGCTATCAGACATAACATATTGTTTGCTGTGTCGTTTGTTATAATACATACATATGTATATATGTATGCTTAGGTATACTACCAAATCACAAGTGCTAAATCAAAGTGACATATTAAATAGTTATAACTTTTAAACTAGAGTTCGAGTTTCCCAACCATGTTCAGATTGGCTTCCAGTCTTACCGGATTGAACTGAATATCAGTATTTAATATGGTGTGACTGACTATCTGACCTCCACAACCCAGTTAGTACTGGGTTATAGATACCTAGTAAGACTGGTCGTCAGTTTTGTTTTATACTTTGCCCTACACTAGGAATTTCTCCCGTATAGTGGGTGCATTTACAAACATTTAAACTCACATACAACTATCTGCACGTCATACAAATATTAGTTCCGTGCGGGGATCGAACCCGCGACAAGCAGCGCAGCAGTCGATCGACCAGCTAGTACGCCAACCGTGCCGTCAAGAGTTAGCCACGAGATCCTCATTATATTAACTAAAAAAGGAAAAACCGGCCAAGTGCCAGTCGGACTCACAGCCCGAGGGTTCCGTACAAACTTGCGACATAAACGGCCATATCTTTTGACTGCGTAGACTTAGAGGATTGATTTTTACAGTGCTAAGGAACCACATAAGTATTTAAGTTTGTATATGATTTTAATTTCAACTCGATACCTCTACGCGTTCCTGAGATAAAGGGTCTTAACAGACAGACAGACGGATAACAGAGATACGTTCCGTTTTTTTCCATTTGAGTTACGGAATCCTAAAAAATCTAGCCAGAGATGTAAAGAAAGTCGTAAATTCTAGTTTCCATATTTTTTTTTAAGCTCATAGCAAGGAGGATGCAAGGAGCAAGACTAAAATTGGAACATTCGCCTTGAAATAGTAATCCTGGCTTCTAGAAAGAGGTAGAAGCAACAAGTGCAATAACCATCTGTTTTACTTATTAAAGATAGGTAGCTAGAAATTTTAAACCCCGTCCCTTTGATATCGATAAAGTTAAAACTTACTACCATAGACGCTCTGAGTCACATCACATTTGGCTCTGTGCCCGACAGAATTAGCATTCGGCTATTATCTCCCCTTGCAGGGACAAGTTTAGTAACAGAACTTTTTGTTTCATTCTCTTTGGGGCTGATAGGGTTGCCAGAGAGAAAAAAAGCAGACTTGCTAATTCTTTAGTCAGACCTTTTTTAGACCAACTTGTTGATTTTTAATAAAAAAATATAGTTTTTTCTTTACTTCTTTTCAAAAGGTTTTGATGATTGTGGATCGGAAAACATATATATGGTTTAATTTGGAAATGTACACCCGAAATTAATTTATTTTTGATTTTTGAAGCAGCTCAGTATTACAATGTAAAACAGGATTATTATTTAATCGTTAGGGGAAATATTAATAGAATTTCGTGCTTAGGATATAATAGTGGTATATTACCTATATGTATTTAAATAATTACAGAAAAATTGCATAAAAAATATATATCTAGAAATACTCATGTATAAAGTAAGTATCTCTGTTTTATTGACAACTAGCTTTTGCCCGCGGCTTCGCTAGAATTAAATTTGGGGTAACACAGTTCCCCTTTCCTGATTTGCAGGTACCTGCTACCTGTAGTTTTTGCCCTTGCGCCTTATTTATTGTAATAGCAAGCTAAGTCTTCCCTCTTTCTCCCTCATATCCCACTTTAAAAAAAAATATTAGCCTATGTCCGTCTCCTGGGTCCCAACTATCTCTGTACCAAAATTCATCAAAATCGGTTTAGCCACTAAAGCGTGTAGAGGTAACAAACAAACAAACTCACTTTCGCTTTTATAATATTAGTAAGGATAATAACAACGACCAAATATTAAAAATGCGCTTAAGAATGTCAATAGTACAATTCGATATACTATTAAACAAACTTTACAACATAGGTATCCGAGGAAAAAGTCATGACTGGTTTACATCTTATTTAAAAAACAGAGAACAAGTCGTAGAAATAGAACACTACAATACACAAACACAACACATTGAACTAATTAGATCACAAAACATACCTGTAAACGCCTCCATACCACAGGGAAGTGTCATAGGATGTCTATTGTTCTTAGTCTACATAAATGATCTCCCTAACCACATAAATGAAACGTGCGTATTGTTTGCCGATGACGTCTCTATTTTAACATCATGTAAAAATAACCAAAACCTAAACCAAACACTAACATCTATACTTGACACCACAACATACTGGATGAACGAACATAACCTTGAAATTAATTTTAGTAAGACAAAAATAGTCACTTTCCACCCGCGACAAAAAACCCCAATAAATATTAATTTTGAATACAAAGGATCCAAGTTAGAAGTAGTTAATAAATTCACCCTTTTAGGCCTAGACATAGATACACACATAGACTGGAAACCACACATACAGAAATTAAAAACAAAGTAAAGGAGAATGCCGATTTAGTTAGGAGTTTTGGGCCCCTTAAAAAATTCGCGTGTCGCGGTGGTTTTAACTTGCTATTGTAGAACTTGAATTGCCTTTTCAGATCCTGAAATCGATTTTCAATTTTTCATCCTAGTTTAAGAGAAATCTTATTTTTTCAGATGCTGAAATTGAGGTTATAAAACAATATTCTTTTATTTTAGACATATTTCAAATTAAAATAATATTGTTTAAGAATTGAATGAAACTGAATTAAAAAAAAAACACTGCATATAATCTTCTCTTGCTTCTCTTGATTACTGTATTTATGTAGATTTATGTAGGAAGGGTTTAGGTATAGAACAGGTTATATTAAAGTAAGCTACTCTACGACTGCTTACTTAGAACAACAATAAATAAAACAGCAGGTATTTATTCTTCAAGGAGTATATTATCTAGAAATGGAGCTGGGGCGCTTATATCATTGAAGCGACCCCAGCTTAAATACCACAATACAGTCATTGTATGAGCGCAGCATCCTACTGTACGATTTCCCACTAAGCAACTACAATAATAAGCAACGATGCTCTCTAAAGAATTTGCCCTATGTTGATCTCTAGTTATTAATAAATATGTATAATAAATCCTGCTACTCACATGTCTCGATTTAATTCTAGCCCTAACTAGATAATTATTTTCACCGAATATTAAGGGCAGATCTTCTTCTAATAATTCATTGCTTATTTCTACACTGTAGGTACCATTCGCCCGCACATGCTCCCCATAATAGGATCTTGCCTGTTTTAATTGGTAAGATCCTAAAGCAAATCTTCTTAATTCGATTAAAGACAATCTTGGAAAGTTATTTAGATGAAGAGCACTGCTGTTTATGCTTTGGAAAATCGTACGCCTTCTATTTTTATGTTCCCTTTGAATAAATTCCGATAAATAATTTATTGTATTTAATCTCGACAGAGCAATATTTAGGTACTCCACAGCATCGGGTCTATCATTAATTGTAGGGTGGAACTTATTCAAAAGGGAAAAAGCTATTTTGAAATCAGTCATAAGATGACTTGACGCTCTATTAAAATATTCCTGGCGAAATAGTTTAAAATCTCTTTTGATTCTCCCATTTATAACCTCTACCACCCACCGGCACATTGTTACACATCTAGATTTATTAGCCTGCTGGGTGGTTAATTGATGTTCGTTTTCGGATAATGACTCGGGCATGTGAGGTTTATAATTATAACTTTCTAACTCTCGAATCACATCTCTAAATCCTCTGTCTAAAATGAATACATCACCGGGTCTAAAAAATGAGCGCATGGGACCATTTTCAGTAGCAAACAAGGCACTCATAATCGATGAGTCATTTTTTGTGGCTTCATAAGGCCCGACACACTCTAAAATATATCCATCGCAGCAAACAAATAAAAATGGTTTGACAAGGTTGGCATATTTATGCAGACTATACGTTTTCTTTTGATACAAATAATTACTGCTGCTTTGCACATAAACATATGTGCCATCACAGATTGCAATGGCAGGTTTTACATTTAAAGCCATGTTGGCATCCCCAAAAAAACCCTCTGGAATGATTCTATTCCGTGATGCTACATTTTGGATAGATGTGTGATTTATTCCTAAATGTCGAGAAACAAACTGTTCATTTAAACAATTTCTCACAATATTCATTTTTCTTTCCAAAGTGGATCTTGCTACTTTAAAAAGTGTTGACAGTCTTTGATTACTGTCACCTGTTCGGAGTTTTACTAAAAATATGCTGAGAGCAACAGAAGGATTGGGAAAGTGATCATATAACATAGGGTTACAATTTAGAAGTTCATTGAATTGCTCTGCAGTAAGTCCCAACCAAAAATGGCATAAATGAGAATCCATTGAGTTTATGTCATTAAAGTCCAACTATCTCTCAGCAGCTTTTTCAAGTTTTGTGAAAATATCATCTACTTGAAATCCAGTAAAATCTGAATATGGGGTTTCTAGTTCATCCCAACGATTGCTGTGTAAATGATATCTGCAGATTCTTGCGTTCAAGGGAATATACTTTTTATGTTGTAACAATAAAACTTCCTTTATAGTGCCTGGTACCAAAAGACGTTCAGTATTCTCACAACCAAGGAATAGGCAATGACGTGAACTTGCCGAAACCCGTTTGTACTTTTGTGAATGAATTTTTGATGTTCTAGATAATTGTTGTTCCTGAAGTGGTGCCGGTTGTGGAACCGGCGGTGGTAGTGGAGGTGCTACAGGAATCACAGCATCAGCGATGATGTTACTGTCCATATTATCAGTCACTGGTGCAGACTCCACGGTGGATCTGTTAACGCCAGCAACAGGTTGCCTCTGTACTTCTCTCGATGCAGCCTCCCAGCAAGCACGACAAACTCGTTCCAAATGCAAGATCTAAAAACAAAAATATTATATTTATACTATTTATTTTTATTCAGTTAGTTCAATCATAGTAATTCGGCTAAGATTACTACTGCTATGTACCACCATTGTACATTAAGTTTAAATAAATAAGATTAAAACACTTACGTGATGAGCTGGTGTCCATCTTAGTATAATGTTCCTTTGAGGACAGTCTTGACTAACTCTGTGAGTTCTGCGACTAGCAATTGACATGCCACACGCAAAACATATGTTAAGGTGTCCAAGAGCAGGGGATACAAGGGATAGACTCGTATCTGATGATGTCCGGTTTTGTAATAATACAAAACATTCAACACACAGGATGTCATCAGAGGATATCTGAAAAGATAGCAAAAAAAAAACTGAATTCTTAAGTAGATAATAATATGCACATTTATTCATGTGTCTAAAATCCTTTACAAAATATTAGGTCCTTACATATGAAATTGGCGTTTTTCGTACTGGCCACTTTAATCACGAATTTCTCCTCTTTGGTAAGGAATTCCAAATTCAAATTTGTACAGCTATTTACTCATGTATTTGTGCTTCGATGACCGTCATTCATTTGTTTTTTTTCTTCTGTTTTTTCTGTTTGCGTCACTCATTTTACAAAATGGAAAATTTAAAATATCGCATTATTTACGAGTACGAGTTCCGCCGTGGCACTAGTGCTGCGGAAACGACTCGAAGGGTGAATGATGTGTATGGCGGTCATGTTGCAAAAGAAAACACAGTTCGTTTTTGGTTCCAACGTTTTCGTTCTGGAAATTTCGACCTGCAAAACAAGCCCCGTGGACGGCCTGAGACCCAAGTTGATAATGGAGAATTGAAGGCTATTGTGGAAGCGGACCCATCGCAAACCACGTCCGAGTTAGCTGCAGGCTTCGATGTTAGTGATAAAACTGTTTTAATTCACTTGAAGCAAATTGGGAAGATTAAAAAGCTTGAAAGGTGGGTACCTCACGAATTGACTGAAGCAAACCGGCAAACGCGCGTCGACTGCTGCGTTACATTACTGAACCGGCACAACAATGAAGGTATTTTAAACCGAATCATTACCTGTGATGAAAAATGGATTCTTTACGATAATCGGAAGCGCTCAGCGCAATGGTTGGATCCTGGCCAGCCAGCCAAATCCTGCCCCAAGCGAAAATTAACCCCAAAAAAGTTACTTGTAAGCGTTTGGTGGACTAGTGCCGGTATTGTTCATTACAGTTTTCTCAAATCTGGCCAGACTATTACAGCTGATGTCTATTGTCAGCAATTACAAACCATGATGGAAAAGCTAGCGGCTAAACAACCAAGGCTGGTCAATCGCTCCACGCCACTGCTGCTTCACGACAACGCCAGACCACACACTGCGCAACAGACGGCTACCAAATTGGAAGAGCTTGAATTGGAATGTCTTAGACATCCTCCGTACTCCCCGGACCTTGCTCCAACAGATTACCATTTTTTTCGCAATTTGGATAACTTTTTGCAAGGGAAAAAATTCAACTCCGATGGGGCAGTCCAAATCGCCTTCAAAGATTTTATTGATTCCCGTCCGACTGGTTTTTTTAGTAAAGGGATCAATGAACTACCTATAAGATGGCAAAAGTGCATTGAAAACAATGGTTCATACTTTGATTAATTAAATATATTATATTAAAAAATATTCGACTTTTTGTTCCTTCCATACAAAACGCCAATTTCATATGTAAGGACCTAATAGTTTTAAGTAACACAAATGTTAGATTGTATTGTAAATCTATTATATGATTACTATTTGATTACTAATATTATAAAAGCGAAAGTGAGTTTGTTTGTTTGTTTGTTTGTTTGTTTGTTTGTTTGTTTGTTACCTCTTCACGCTTTAATGGCTAAACCGATTTTGATGAATTTTGGTACAGAGATAGTTGGGAACCAGGAGACGGACATAGGCTAACTTTTATTAAAAAAAAGTGGGATATGAGGGAGAACGAGGGAAGAAAAGAGAAAACTTAGCGTTGCTATTACAAATCCATCAGGCGCAAGAGCAAAAACTGCAGGTCTGTTTGGTGTGTTATACCGAATTTAACGCGAGCGAAGCCGCGGGCGAAAGCTAGTATGAAAATAAATGTATGATCACCTAAAAAGTTCCAGACAAAAATCTTTATTTTTCCACTGTGCTGTCAACATTCATTATTGTTGTGGGCAGAATGGGTTAATAAACTTAGGACGCACATAGAAAACTATACATTGGACACACATAACATTCCTTAAAGTAAAACTTAGCTGCCTGGATACTTATCTGTTTTAGACTTAACTGTTCATTTCTGTTATAGAGAAAATAATAGATATTTACAGTTGACGATGACTCCTTGATTGACCAAACATAGGCATCGTAAATGTTCATATAAATCTTGTAAATGATACATTATAAACTTACCGGTGTAGGTGTTACCCAGGATCTCAGAAGGATACGCATTGGTTCATCTAATTCTTCGATTTGACGGCTTCAAAAATTAGGCGCCATACGTAGGGAGCAATTTACACACCGGCGAGAGAGGGGGTGGTTTACCCGACCTCTACCAGGTGTAGACATTTTTGAAGAGTAAAACAAGAATCCAAGGCTCACTTAAAAACTGAAATAGTGTCACAATTTACTCGCTTATCACTAAAACAAGAGTCCCAAAGCTCACTTAAACTAAAGAGTCAATTTGCTCACTTATCATTATAACAGGAGTCTAATATCTTAAAACAAAACCACTAGAGGAACGTAAACGCTCAGCTCGACAGTTTTCACGCAAATTGTAACGAACAGAAGTAAACACGGAGGAATAAATTCAACTCGACGCAAAACGAACGGCACGAAACAATTTGAATGAGGACATTGATTTGACAGATAGATCATAGATCTGTCTAGTCTAGGTGTGACCATATTAAATATTTTTGGTAATCGATTCACTAAATCGATTTGATATTAGTAATATTATTTGTTAATTGTAGTGTTACGTCTATGGTGTGACCATTTTGTAGTTTTAGTTTTTGAAGTGTTAATTCATATGGGAGGGTAAACCGCTCCGTCACGTAACGCGTTACGGAGCCAGTCTGTCTGGCTAAGTTTTTTTTGTCACTTTTTTTGGTTTCCTTTTACTTCTGTTTAACTCAAATAAAGATTGAGCCCGCCCGTCGTCTATATCGCACCTAATCAGTTAAATATATCTGGCCATTTTAGCCGACGAATTAGCAAAATATCGATATTTTCAATCGATTACTTACCATTATTTAATAGACATAGTCTGTCGTCTGGCAACATTCGCGATAAGTTATGATGGCGGAACTAACTTAAAATCAATATATTTAATATTAATTATGTTTTCCAATGCTAGGATAAAAAAAGGTTGATTAAAAAAAACTTGAACATATAAAAATACCACTTAATTTTTGAGAAGTAAATAGTCTTGACACGGTACCACAATAAGGGGCCCATTGGCGGGCATTCTCCTTTGCTTATGCCCTCAGAGAAATAAAGAAAACTACAGATCTCAAAACAGCAATAGTAACATACTATGCGTACGCGTTCGCTTGGCTTAAATACGGAATAATATTATGGGGTAACAGTACAGACGCACCTTCGCTATTTACAATACAGAAGAAACTTATAAGAACATTGGTTAACATAGAAAACACCGACTCATGTAAACCACACTTCAAAGAACTAAACATCCTAACACTACCCTGTCTCTATATATTTGAAATTTGCAAATTTGTAAGGAAGTATCCAGAATTCTACAGCAAAAGAGAAGACATACAAACAAAAATTAAACTTAGACATGGAAATAGACTCAACCTGCCAACTTCACGATTAAAAATGCACTCCTCTAGTGCGTTTGTTACGTCAATAAAAATCTACAATAAATTACCTGAATACATAAAAAACACAGAAACAAACAATATATTTATAAATAAACTAAAACTATTTCTCTTAGACAAAAGCTACTACACAATTGACGAATACTTCAAAGATAAATTCCACCTAGAGAAACGAAGATAATTGGAATAACCAAGTAGTACCTACCTAATACATCTATTTACCTTATCTACCGTGCAATATCTTTAATTACTTACTAATTAGTTAATGAAAAATTACAGCTATATATAAATAAATATATAAAATAATTACCTAATATATAATCTAGAATATTATTAATAAATAAATATATAAATAAATGTATAAATATTAATAATATATAAAATTAATATAAATCTACACATAAATAAAATTACTTAAATATATAAATATAAGATTTTCTTACTTAATTTCAATATTATTATGTTTTAGAACAAAAAGCGCTTCATCCTCTCCTCTAAAAACTAACTTGCTGTGCCCGACAGGGTCCATAATTGTTTCTCCTTAATTTACCTACCAGCCTTGTATACATTATGGGATGCAATAAAGTATTGAGTATTGAGTATAGATTAACGAGGTAATCCAACACTGAGACGTCAGCTATATTCTCTTCCCATAAAAGTAAGTAAACAGCGATTCATTGATTGCACATAAAGAGATGGCTGTTCTAAACAAATGCGTAGTGTTGCCCTGATCCTTGGTGTCGATTACTCTCAGGCGGTACTCTCGGCTACCGTTTGGTTTCAAGTTCAGTGTACCTACGTGACAGGGTTCTTTTTCAATAAGTTAGCATTACTTCATAGGAATACTAGCTTTTGCTAGGCTTCGCTCGCGTTAAATTCCGGGTAACACAGTTCCCCTTTCCTGATTTGCAGGTACCTGCTACCTTTAGTTTTTGCCTTATTTATTGTAATAACAAAGCTAAGTTTTCCCTTTTCTTCCCTCTTTCTCCCTCATTACTAACTTAAAAAAAATAGTCTATGTCCGTCTCCAGGGTTTCGAGACGGTATAGCCATTTATCATAATCGGTATAGCCATTTAGGCGTGAAGAAGTAACCAACAAACAAACGAACAAACTCACTTTCGCTTTTATAAAATTAGTAAGGATGGTTGTGTGCGGTTGTGTGCGCGACTGCGTTTTTATTTATTTTACTGATCTCTATGTGTAGTAGGTGGCGCGTGGTAGGGGCGAACTGCAGACACATGGCTCCGATACATTTTCAAGTCACGGGCATATCTCTTCCTTTTGGGTCCTAAAATAGACGCTGTAGCAGAATCATAATACGATAATATTATGAATGAAATTTAAATTATTGAAAGGTTTCCAGTTACCTTACCATGACGTCTTAAAGCAGAACTTATTCCACTGAGGGAAAGAGACAGAGCTATACAGGGTGTCTAGCACCATCTCTTTCTCACACAGGAATAAGTACTGCTATAAGATGTCATGGTAACCCTTCAGATGTAGTCAATAAACAATGAATTGCCACTTTGTGACTTTTTTAGGAATTGGACGTAATTCTAATTGATATCGTATTATGATTTTATAGCAACCATTTTAGACCTTTTATCTATGGTTTACTTCTTATTATGTAAGGGGTTTAGAAGTAGATGTACCGTCATGGTGGGAGAATTGACTAGCTTCTTTTTCTTCGTGACGCCTTACTGCTCCCACAACGCCATCATCGACAGCGTTGGAGTTTTTTGCTTGCACTCTTGGCAGAGCGGTCGTGATAATCATGGAGTGACTTCTGCCTCACGAACGCTTACCGCTTCTCCCTACTCCAGTAGTATGTGTTGTAGTAGATGTAGTCCAGTACATCCTAGTGGTCTCGTGCAAGGAACTGACAGATTTAGTTAGGTCGATCTATAGAATGGGTGAGCTTCGAAAGAGACCAGTCTGACACTTCCCCCCGCTCCACGCAGAGCGGGGGAAGTTTTTGATGACGTTCTATCCGAAAAAAGGGTGCGCCAGTCTTGTTTAATGGCTGTACGATAAAGGTTTCTTGTTTTCTTCCAGATCAGAGTTCTCATCAAAATGTCCGTATATCTTGGCGATCTGAACGACGCCTCCGATGTCGCAATAAACCTGGCCACCTGTTGAAATCAAACAGTAAAATATACGCAAAACATACATGGATCTTCACCTCACTACAAAATGGGACTAAGAACATTTTTGTCCGGGTTGCGGGCTATTCGAAAGATATACCGCGGCACCGAAATATAAAGGTCAAAAAAAATGAAGGAACATGGATGGGTTTAGTCAGTACAAGTCTGACACTCCCTTTTGAGTTTCCTCCGTGTCTCGGAAAGCACGTTGAGAAGTTTTTTCTGGCTGTCATTTGTACACACTACACTATTTGTACACACTGACTACCAGTCTTACCAAGGGGTATCTATTACCCAGTACTAACTGGGTTGTGGAGGTCTGATAGGCAGTCGCTCCATGTAAAATATTGGTATTTAGTTGGCTTAGACTGGAAGCCGACCCCTTAACATAGTTGGGACAACGACGACACGACACGGTACGACACGGTTGGCGCAGTGTCTGAGCGATCGACTGCTGCGCTGCGTGTCGCGGGTTCGATTCCCGCACGGCAAAAAATATTTGTATGACCTGCAGATAGTTGTTCCTGGTCTGGCTGTTTGTGTATGTGAGTTTAAATGTTTGTAAACGCACCCACGATACAGGAGGAATTCCTAGTGCGGGGCAACGTTTTTTTAAAAAAAAATGATAAAAGAAGGCTAGGCAGATGATGACTCTAAGGAAAATTTATTAATCGTCTTTTTTTAACTATGGAAATGTAATGGCTGACCGGTATTCAATTTAAATTAGTCTCTTTTCTGAGAATCATTTGTTTTTGATTCTTATTTTCTTCAACAACAAAAAGAATGCATAAAAAAGATAGATTGATATAATTACACGTCAAGAACTGCTACTACATAAAGTAATAAATTCATTAGTTTTAAAGAACATTTATTTTAATAACTCTTCAATATTAATCGATGTTGTCTGTCAGTCCAGCGCCGTGTGAACTTGATTTATAATAGAAAGCTAGCGGACCAGCTTATCTAGATACAATATTAAAAGTGGTCACTATTGAACATTTCAGTTTAATTCCAGTTAGTTCAAAGACTTGCGATGCGAGGACATACCAAGCTCTTTGATGCTTGAAAATCGGGTAGTAGGACTCAAATGAAGGGAACACACCTGGCAATGCGGTATGGTAAATGGGTTAAATCTTTGCCAGAGTGGCCTCCAAGAACTGGTGAGAGAGTAGCGAGATGGGCAGACGACTTTGTTGCCATCGTAGGTGATACTTACTGTGGTCGGTGAGCAATGGGTAGCTTACCGTCCGTCCGTCCGTCCGTCCAGTGACGACAGGCCATGTCGACGGCCAACGGCACGTTCGTGTTCCACGCACGCCTAGTAAACCAGAGGGGTCCGTCAGGGTCAATGCCTGCTGAGTCTGCGTGTTGGTTCGAAAGAGATACTGTTGCCACGGAACACAAAGCGCAAAAGAAGAAACATGGATGGGTTTTGTATAGTCAGTACAAGTCTCGCACTCCCTTCCGCTCCGACCAGAGCGGGAGATGACATTTGATGATATTTCGTCGGAAAAAAATACTTGAATGAGGCTGGCACTTGGAGGATAGGTACTGACGCTACCAAAGACCATACCCAGCGGGTGAAATCAGTCTGACGAGGTCAAAGAATATACAGTACAAATAATAAGGTAATAATAAAACAACGGCTGGCATCCCTAATCACAGGTCTAGCTGTCAAATTGACAGTAAAAATGGCGGGGATTTTGCGCGGGCTATTGTTTGGGGGCCATTAAATGAGTCTGGGTGTATTAGCTCAAATTTTATACTGTTATCCGACCGATGCATAAAATACTGTAAAATGAAGGGGAAAGTATGGCAATAATTCAATTGTGTGTTTGGCAGTATCGTAGAGGCTTTGGAGTTATATGTTGATAGACCTCGTATTCGTATTTCGAATTCGTAGATTCAGATCCGAAACGACACAATGAGTCAGAACTTTTGAAGTTCGGGTAATCCTTATTCCTTACTAATATTATAAAAGCGAAAGTGAGTTTGTTTGTTTGTTACCTCTTCACGCTTTAATGGCTAAACCGATTTTGATGAATTTTGAGATAGTTGGGAACCAGGAGACGGACATAAGCTAATTTAAAAAAAAAGTGGGATGTAAGGGAGAAAGAGGGAAGGAAAGGGAAAACTTAGCGTTGCTATTACAAATCAATAAGGCGCAAGGGGAACTGTGTTACCCCGAATTTAACGCGAGCGAAGCCGCGGGCAAAAGCTAGTTAAATAATAATTGTTCTATCTTATAACAATTAAATAATAATTGTTATAACTTAAAACAATTATTATTGCATTACCCGATTTGACTTGAATTAAGTTGAAAAATCTACTAAAACAAACGGACAAATAAGTGATTCCATAAGGGTTTCCTTATGGAATCACTTATTTGTCCGTTTGTTTGTCTGACAAGACCCTCTCGGGAACGCGTGGAAGTACCGATTTGACATTAAAACCATGTAGTGAAGTCTGTGGTCCCTTGGAGCTGGTAAATTAAGTTATTTATTTTGCAAATATGGGAACAGTACATGGTGACAAATTAATAACAGGTAGGTTCATCCACATTTTACCAATAGGCATACAAAAGTTGTACTATGAAGCTAAAACAATATAGGAAATAAAATCAACCTTCTAAATCTACGTAGTCAAACAAAATGGCCGTTTATGTCGCATTTTTGTGCAGAACCATCGGTGCGCGAGTCTGACTCGCACTTGGCCGGTTTCTTATTGGTTTTTGTGAAAGTCAGTTTAAAAAAAAACTTTTTGTAATTAAAGAGTACTTACGTTTTCTTTTAAAGGAATTTAATAGAAATGTATGTTGAGTTTTGTTATTTCTGTAGTGCCCATGATATAAATAATTACCAACCTTATGTACCTAGCTCATCATCATTTTCCTGCCCTTGTCCCATTCTATTTGGGGTCGGCGCAACACGTTTTCTTCTTCCATTCTCCCCTATCAGACGTCACGGCATCATTTACTCCTTTCTCCTTCATATCATTCCTTACACAATCCATCCATCTTTTCTTTGGCCTTCCTCTCGCTCTCCGTCCATCAACATTCAGATCCATCACTCTTTTAGTCACATGTCCTTCATCCCTCCTCATTACATGTCCATACCAAGACAAACGACTCCCTTTCAATTTTTCTGTAACAGGCGCAACTTTCAAACTTCCTCGAATATATTTATTTCTTACTTTATCCATTCTTGTCACTCCACACATCCATCTCAACATTCTCATCTCCGCTACATGCAATCGTTTCTCATCCACCTTTTTTACAGCCCAGCATTCTGACCCATACAGTACAACAGGTCTAATCACGGACTTGTATATTTGAGGGGCATCCGTGGATCACATGTTGTTCCAGTGACCTGTCGCCATTTCATCCATCCTGCGTTGATCCGGTGCGTTACGTCCATGTCTACTTCGCCATCCCCTTGGACAAGCGACCCGAGGTACCGGAAGTTGGAGCAAATCGGTATAGGCGCTCCGGCAAGGGTTATGGGCACAGGACTGGAGAGACCACCGAAATCGCAGAACAGGTATTCTGTTTTGGTTCTGCTTAATTTCAGGCCAACGTTCTCCAGTCTTTGCCACCACACTTCCAATCTGCTCTGGACCTCTTGGCCGCTCTCGGCAACCAACACAATGTCATCGGCAAACAGCATGCACCAGGGAGCCTCTTCCTGGATGTCCGACGTGACAGCGTCCATTATCACCAGGAAGAGGTAAGGGCTAAGAGTCGACCCTTGGTGCAGACCGACAGCCACATTGAAGGTGCCGGTAGTGCCCGCTGTGGACCGGACTTGGGTACTGCATCGACTGTACATATGTATGTATACTTATGTACCTAGCTAAAAATAGAAAGTCTATAATGGATTCAAGCTTCTAATTAAAAGCTCAAAAATTACGTTATTATAGCTTAAAATCACGACAAAAACTGTACTAGTGCCATAAAAAAAGACCTTACTCTATGGTGCGCGATAACCATAACTAAAAAGTACCTATTACAGTCATCGTAATTGGTAGTGACCTAATTGTTGAACCTTCTTGTTTGCTATTAATTTCACGAGTGCCCTAAAATGCCCTTAATGATTCTTTAATGGGAAATATGAGGCGCTAATAGTCTTAAAAGGTAAACGAAAATGACCTCACCTCTGAGAGAAAATTAAGTAGATATCAAAAAAAATTAGCATTGGTTTGAAGATGGCTTGTATACACGTGTACATAAATGATTGATTGTTATGTATTGCCATCGATGCATTTGAAATTACCACATTTCTATTTCAAGTATGTATTATGTTAAAAGCTGCAAATACTTTTTCGTAGAGAAAAATTGTTGATCTGAGACGGATTACACGCCGTGTCGACGGTGTCGTGCTCCACGCGCGCCTCAAAGAGATGTCAGCAAAGCAGAGGGGCCTGCCAGGCCCACCGCCTGCCGGGGTTCCTCATCATTCCTTACACAATTAATTCAACTTTTCTTTGGCCTTCCTCTCGCTCTCCGTCCATCAACATTCAGATCCATCACTCTTTTAGTCACATGTCCTTCATCCCTCCTCATTGCCCAAGGAATATACCTAAATAGATTAACTTCTTCGGGAGTATACCCTTTCGATTATAAAAAGAATTTAAAATATCAGCCCACAATCGGCGGAGAAATCGAGTAACAAATATATACATGAAAATACATGAACCCTAAAAACATAACACTCCTTTTTTGGGGCAGTCGTGTAAAAAACGGTCGAATTGAGAACGAACCTGCTCCTTTAATTGAAGTCGGTTTAAAACTCTTTTGAATTAGTAATAAATGCATGTATTGTTTTGTAATGAAATAAAAAAGCAAGCTTTTTGAACTTATTTTTTTAATGAATAACATTCACAATTTCTCAGTCCATAAAGTAACATTTATTTGTTGCACAAAGACTGCACTTACGTGAAAGTACCTAACATTCAGAAATAACGGAGTTTATTATGACTCAGCCTTCACTCAAGAAGATCATAAAACTGACTACTTGATTAATGGTGTTAGGCTTAATCTGAATGGTAGTTCTCTACCATTTTACCAAGTTATTTTATTAAAATTTACATAAAATAAAAGCACGTGTCTATTACAAAAAAACCCTTATGGATTCCTAACGGGTTTTTTTCGGGGTGGGAAATCATCAAATAACTTCCCCCGCTCTGGGCGGAGCGGGGGGAGTGTCAGGCTTGTACTGACTAAAACCCACACAATTGTTCCTTCTACTGCCCTTATGTTCCGAGGCTGCGGTACCTCTTTCGAACAACCCGCAACCCCGGCAGGCGGTGGCCCTGGCAGGCCCCTCTGCATCCCTAAGGGGTTAGGCAGGGGTTTATCGAATAGTAATCCCACATTTTACCAGTTATGTTCAAGACCTATGTTATGAGGGGTCGGCCAGGGTTGCGGGTTGTTCAAAAGAAATACCGCGGCTCCGAAACATACATAAATGGCCAAAGAAAGAAGGTGGATTTTAGTCAGCAAAAATCTGTCACCCCCTTCGCCGGGTAACCGGGTAAAGATCCAAACTTCATGGTTGCTACTGAGAAATTCTGGTTGAAAGACCCAAACTCAATAACACTTTGGCCGAACTGAGAATCGAACCTAGTACCTTATGCTTATGTGCAATCTTGAGACACACACCGCCCAGTAGTGGGCGACCTTACCATAATGGGATGTGTCTAAAAGCCTATGGGTCAATCTAACTTCTACCCTACTTTTTTTTTAATCTTTCCTTTTTTCCTCAGTTTGATATTTCTTTTGTGTTAATTCCTGGATGGTGTCTTTTGCTGCATCAAATAAATGATTCCACCTCAATGTCAGTCAGCCCTTGTGAAAACGTAGTGTGGGGCAACGTTTAAAAAAAAAACTAGTTTTTTTTTATCAAAATTATAGCATCTATGGTTACAACTACAGCTACTAACTGTGAAAAAATCCCCAGAATGCGCTGCGACTAGTTTTAATCCATCTAATCTACAAGTAACACCACTAACATAAAGTTCCCTAGCTGGCGCCCGCGGCTTCGCCTGCGTGATGATCGAGAAAAAGTATCTCCCCAAGGCTTCGATCAAAAATACATTATTGATCTAAGCCCCAACGTAAGTATATCGACACCTCTGGGCTCAAAGGTCGTAAAGGACATTTTGGCGAAAATGACTTTTTGATGCAGTTTTACTCATTTTTTAATTCTCTATCGATCTGTATATTCCGTTTTACGAAATTCGCACAAAAAATGCCTTTACGACCCACATAATTTGAGACGTTAAACAAAATGTACCGTTAAAATATGGAAGTAAATAACACTCAGTTACCAGAGCGAAATCATTTTGGTAGTAAAGCAAAATAAAAAAACAACTTTTGGGGTTAAAATACATTAAAAATGTCAATTGTCCTTTACCTGCTTAGGTGGTAATATAAGTCATTTTAAAAATTTGGTTGTAAAGGACATCGTCTTTGCAAATTGGCCTTTACACCCTTACAAGTTAAAATAATGGAACATAAGTGACCTTTACTACCTAGTTTCTTTTCAACTTAAGTGAGAAATTGTCCCATAAATCCTAGAATATTCAGAAACAAAGAAGTTAATCTCAACCTACCAACTTAAAATTAAACAAAACTATTAACTCACGATCTCGTAAAATGTAGGTAGGTATTAATAAATCGATTATCATCAAAATTACAAGGATGTTTGAAGTTTTGGTATCTTTTTCAACCCCTACCTTATTAAAATGATTCTAATACATTCAACATACAATAAATAATAATAACACATGCATGGCTCATGAGGGTGCTAGAGTTGTATAAAGTTGATGCAACTGCGCACCTTCCTGATCTCGTGTATGAGGCAATGGAGTACAGTCCTTCGCTATCTAGGATGTCGGCAGATTCAGAGAAATTGTAAACCGATAAGGATAGAGTGAGGTATATTCCAGGGCGATAATTTGAGTCCACTTTGTTTATGCTTAGCCTTGAATCCTCTAAGCACGCTGCTGGAGAATTCAGGTCTGGGCTATCGATTGAGAAGAGGGTGGTCACGTTATATCTCACCTTTTTACACGATTTGCAGCTGATGGAGCTACTGAAGGTAACTGAAACAGGACGGAATTTGGTGTGGACAAATGTGCGGTCATGTATGTAAAGCGAGGGGAAATTGTGGAGTCTGTGGGAACCAAGCTCTCAGATTCCATAAACCTTAGATCCCTCTCAGCAACCGAAACCTACAAGTATTTGGGGATGTCGGAAGCGCTGGGCATCAATGTTGCTGACATGAAGCAATCATTGAAGGAGCGCTTCTTTGGCCGCCTGAGAAAAGTATTTAATAGTCTTTTATCAGGCGAAAACAAGGTGCGTGCTTTCAACGGTTGGGTCATGCCGGTTTCGATGTACTCTTTCGGCATACTCAAATGGACTCAAACAGAACTGGACGCCCTGGATAGGAAGGTCCGTACATCGTTAACGGCATTTCGTATGCATCACCCACGTTCTTCGGTTATGAGACGGTATATCCCGCGGAGTTGTGGAGGTCGAGGTTTTTTAAATACCAAGACTCTCCACAACCGCGGGATTAGTCTCAGGGAATATTTCCTAGAAGCCGACGTGGGAATGCATTGGGATGTGGTTGCAGTGGACAAAGACCTCACCCCGCTCTCCTTGGCCAAAGAGAACTGGTGCAAACCTGTAGTGCTTGACACTAACGACCGCAGGGAGGTTTGGCAGAGTAAGGAGCTTCACGGAAGCTTTTTCCGGGCCCTACATGGACCCGATGTAGATCAATCAGCGTCCGTAGCTTGGCTACGTTACGGGGATCTCTTTGGAAAAACCGAAGGTTTTGTCTGTGCAATTATGGATGAAGTCATGATGACAAATAACTACCGGAGATTTATTGTAAAGGATGGCACGGTTGACATATTTCGGGCATGCCACCGTCCGGGTGAATCAATTCGACACATTATCTCCGGTTGTTCTCGTTTAGCTAACGGAGAGTACTTGCATAGACACAACCTTGTAGCCAGGATTATCCATCAGCAACTTGCTCTACAATATAACCTTGTGAAAGCGGAAGTGCCGTACTACAGGTATGAGCCCGACCCAGTTCTCGAACATGGCAATAACACATTGTACTGGGATCGATCCATCATCACTGACAGGACTATTGTTGCCAACAATAGTAGTGGTGGATCGATCAGAGCGGCGCGCAATGATTGTTGACATAACAGTCCCGCATGATGAGAACCTCGTGAAAGCCGAGAAAGATAAGCAAATCAAGTATATTGACTTGGCTCGCGAGGTTGTCGACATGTGGGGTGTAGACTCAGCGATCATTGTGCCGATAGTCGTATCTGCCAATGGCTTAATTGCTAAGAGCCTCGACCTATACCTGAGGAGGCTCTCGTTAGGCAGCTGGATCAAGGGCTTGATACAGAAAGCGGTACTCCTGGACACGGCTCGTATTATTAGGAGGTTCCTTTCTCTGGAGCCCTGACTGCCGGTAACTTGGATCCTGTTCCCGATACCGGTGGGCTACTCTTTTCATATTTTTAATTTTTTTTTTTTTATTAAGAAATATTTAAAAATTATATTGTACTTATGTAAAAAAAAAACAATAAATGAACATAAAAAAATATTATGAATACATACAATTACGTGATCCATTTAATTATTAATTTAATTATCAATTTAACCTTTTAGAATACCTTAGCGTGTGATTTAGAACCTAAAAAATACTGCACTTGTCCATTATTTCCTTACTTTGATTAATTTTGCACAGTAAAGTAGATTTACGCCTTAAGCTAAAATCATAAGATGAAAATTTTAGGGGTGTAAAGGACATTTATTTTTAAATTTGTGGTTGTAAAGGAAATCTATCTCGATAAATAAAGCATTAGGGTAAAATTGGAATACTGTCCAAGAGAGTACTATGAATTCTAAGCACTTTAACAAAGTTTCATTTAAATAGCTCAAGAAACGAAAAAGTTAGAGTAAAAATAAGATTATTTTTTTCGTTTTTTGCTTCTCCTGAAAAGTTGCATTTTGTCCTTTACGACCTTTGAGCCCAGAGGTGTCGATATGCCCCTAGACTATGTGTGATTCCAAAATATAATCTAACTCTGTGCCAAATTTCATCAAGATCCATTCAGCCGTTTTGGCGTGAAAGAGTAACAAACATCCATACATCCTAACAAATTTTTCGCATTTATTATATTAGTAGAATTAGTAGAATAGTAGGATTATGCTTTTCCAATCTATTAAACGGCAATGTAAACTGAGCCTTAACAAAGTAGAAATATTGGTTTGTTGAAATATGTTGAACATTCGATATGATAGATGGTCATAGCTTTTTAAGTTGGCAGTATTGTAATTGTCAGACACGACTTCAAATGGAATGTGTCAGCACTTCTTACTTAGCTACTTTAAGTTTAAAGTGGTTCCTATCTATATCATTCTTTTCTTTTTAACCGACTTAAAAAAAAACAGGAGGTTCTCAATTCGTCGGAATCATTTTTTATTTTTTGATGGATGTTCGCCGATTACTCAAAGTTATCGAGAAGAGATATCGTCTCTAATAGATATATTTTTCTCATCATCGGAAGTCGGTGGCAAAAAAGTCAACGAAACCAACAAAAGTCACTGACTTCCGGAAGTAAAGTTTTTTTCACTTTTTTGTTTTTTTTTTCATAAACAGAGGATTTTCTATTTTCGGCCATATTTTTTAACCGACGAAAAAAAGGAGGTTCTCAATTCGACCTGTATATTTTTTTTTTTATGTATGACCACGCATAACTTTTTACTGCGACGCTCGATTTGAAAAATTCTTTTTCATTCGACAGAGTATATTTCAAAGTTGGTCCCATTTTAAGGAGAAAAACAAAAACCGCCCCTAAGGGTGGGAAAATAGGGGGTGATTGATTTTTTTCACACTGAATTTTCAATTGTGAACAGATTCTGTTTAAATTTAATAAATTTGGTTTATTGATCGTCAATCATTGTATGTTGGCGCCGCCTCAAAATTAATCTCATACTTTAACTTTGGACCTTAGCTAGACTAAAAGGTTTTTATTTTTCACTTTTCGTCGGTTCAATTTTTTGTTAAAAAGTTTTTATTTGTGTATG
Source organism: Ochropleura plecta (assembly GCA_905475445.1). Taxonomy (NCBI): domain Eukaryota; kingdom Metazoa; phylum Arthropoda; class Insecta; order Lepidoptera; family Noctuidae; genus Ochropleura; species Ochropleura plecta. Next base: position 19,132,434 of record FR997738.1, on the reverse strand, counting down.
TTCCCTTATTACTCCGCTAATTGTGGACCGATTTATATAATTATTTTTTTGTTTGATAGGGTATACTTCCCAGGTGGTCCCATATCAATTTTATTTTTATTACTTAGATCGTTTATAATGAGTTATCGTCTATAAGACATATTTTTTCTTCTATATACATATAAATGGATGATCTGATAATATTTTTTACCAACGATATAAAATTATATGAGGATCACACCATTTCTAAAAATGCTGAAATAAAAAAAATAGTCCGTGGCAAATAAAGTCAACGAAACAAACATGAGTCACCAACTTCCGGAAGTTAAGTTATTTTCCACTTAAAGATTATATTTTGGAAGTCGGTTATTTTTATCTCTTTTATATAAAACTAGCTTTCGCCCGCGATTTCGTCCGCGTGGCATAATTCCTTTTGGTTAACTTTAACCAGCGTGATGATCGAAAAAAATTATCTTTCTCTCCCCTTTTCTTTCATCTTTTTCCTCCTTTTGCTCACTTTAAAAAAATGTCCGTCTATGTTCGTCTCCAGGGTCCCAAGTTCCCAACTATCTCTGTAGCAAAATTCATCAAAACCGTGGTTTTAGACAGCTTTAAGGGACTACATACTTGAGTATATGGTTTTAATTTCAACTCGATATCTTTACGCATTCCCGAGATAAAGAGTCTTGACAGACAGACAGACAACGAAGTGATCCTATCCCTTATATTCTGTTTTTACCTCTTTAGGGAAACTATCGTCTTTTTCTTGTGCAACCACGGTTACCAAAAGCACACGAATATTAATATTACAGGGTGTGTAGTACAGACCTTTATAGTATTGACCTTTCATAAAAACATGTCTTCTGTAAAATAACGCCTTTTGAACTTAAAGAAAGCCATTCATCCCTTCAAATGAAGGAAAATAACTATCGTCACGATGACTCGAGGAACTGAAACTTTACGCGTTCTTCAAACCCTAACTACTCAGCAAAGGTCAAAATACTTAGAGCCTAATATTACAGTCAGCCTTATAATAATTTCAACAGTTGAAAGAGTATCCAACCGGAGGATTGTTCTACAGTAGCTCAAAATAGAGAGAATTGGAAAGAAGTACCGGAGGCCTATACCCTGTAAGGACTGAAGGTCAAAGGCTTGAAATTGGCTGTCAAACTAAACTTCTATAAAAGAGTAATGTTTGTGAGTTTGAATATAAGGGGTCATCTTCTGCGTAGGGCTGCAAGAGGCGTAGGGTGCTGCGAGACGACTTGCGGCCACCGAAGATGCGGGTCTGTGGACGGTGAGAGATGGGCAGCCCACCGTCCGTCCGTCTAGTGACGATAGGCTGTATCGAAGGAGCATTCGTGTTCCACGCGCGCTTCAAAGAGATGCCAGCAAAGCAGAGGGGCCGGCCAGGGCCACAAGATCATGGTTACATCATCCATGTTGAGATTATAAATACAAATGTGTGACAATGATGTAATTAAACGTGCACATTAAGAGCATCCAGAGTAAAAGCAAGTTTCTCCATAGATATCAACGCTTTGGAATGGGTAACTACAGTACTCTAACAAGTTATTATGCCTTGTGTCTGGGACTGTAGTTTCATTCTTTGTTTCTTGATATTCAAAAGATCCTGTAATGATTTAATTGAAATTAATGTTTTGAGTTTGACAATTACGCGAGTGAAGTCACGGACAAAAGTTAGTAAAAAAATATATTTTCCTCAATTACAAGACTCTTAGCTGAAACGTTTTTAACTTAAAGCCGTCAGCGGTCGTCGGCATAGAGAATGTAATTAGTGCTTGAATTAATTTATAATTTATGGTTTCATTGTCGACGTGAACTTGCGTCCGCTTGGTGAATCATTGCTCTGGGTTGCCAGTTACAAGGTGGTGAAATGTCGCTGAAAAATTTAAGACAGGTTTTCTAGATTTTAGTATTTGAAACTTTTCAAGTGCATTACATAATTCATTGATTCAAATGATAAAAACACGTTTACCGCGAGGGCTGGTTCGAGGAGGCCTGGGAAAAGAGATCATGGAATGAATTGGGGGAGGCCTTTGCCCAGCACTGCACTTATTTAAGTCAAGGTCTTTTGAACTTCAACTATTACATAAGATAGACCCACAAAATGTCTGCCTTATTTTTTTTTATTTGTGTTTTAAAAACATTAGTATAACGATACTAGGGCTAGGTTAAGAACGGCAAAAAAATACAGTTTCTTGTAGAAAAATAATAATATTCCTAATAATTACGGCCTTATTACTAATTTTTTGAGTACCAAAATTCCAGATATCTATGAATAAGTGACAAAAAATGTTTTCGTTCTTCAAACTGAAACTAAAACAATACTGAATCATTACACACAACAATGAGTCATTTCACAAATTTAATCTAAAATCACCAATTCTTATTTTCATAATTTCCATTCATATTTGTTTCGCTTACCATCGTCATCCTCATTTCAATCCGAAACTTCGAACGACAGACATCTTCCCCAAAACCGGGGAGAATTCCATACGCTAGCCACACACTCACCCCGAGCAGAACCGACTCGGTCGCCGTTCACCGTTCCTTTTTCATTTCATTTCATTCGGGCCGTCCGTCCGTGCGTGTGGCGGGAACGCGCTAAGAAACAAACTCATATTATTTAGTTTATTAAATAGGTATTAAAACAGAACAAATATGAGGGAAATAGTGCATCTACAGGCTGGACAATGCGGCAACCAGATCGGAGCCAAAGTGAGTACTACTTTTAATTTAAACTTTTAAATTCACAACGTTCTTTTTGACAGTTCTGCAGTTGTCAAAATCTGAAAATTTAGAAAAAAAACTTTGTTCCTTTTACAGGGCATTGTATTTTTTATTAGTACTAAATATTTTAATGGAAGTTTTAAAACTGTGCCTATTTTTACAAACTTTGAAGCATTGTTTGAAATAAATACAACTCTATTGTCAAAATTCTACATAAGTAGGTATTCAATCAGTTCAGGGAATTAGTAAATGTATCCTCATACCTATACATAAGTACGTATTTATTTTTTACTTCGTTAGCTGAATATGTGGGTACCAAAAGATAACGAATGTCACATCAACAAAGAAATGTTCATGAATGGGGGTATTTGTCTGATTACTGTCCCTAACTGTAAACAACGCACGTATATTCATTCCTTTTTTGAACTTATGTTTTCGAACTGCGATTGCTGGAAAATACCTAAATCAAACACGCAGTTTTATAAAAAGAATGTCAATTTGAATTATGATTCCAAAGAGATCACGTTCTAAAAACATTAAACATGGCACGTTTTGAAAAGACAATAGAAATGATGAGTTAACAATTAATGTTGTTCCATTGCTGACTGGTCGTAAAAATATATTTTTCTACTTAGAAATATTACTGGCCTGAATATTAAAAAAAAAATGTGCGGCAAAATTATGATGACGAAAACGGTTATGAAGAAAAGTTTAAATAGGTGAACGTTTCTTCAAATTAATGTGTCTTCTCTACACTATACAACTGTCTCTGTACTTATGGTACACCCAAAATTAGTCCAGTTTTGTTTTAAATCTCAAGTATCCGAATACGAGCCTATTGCCATTATTGCCATCAAACGAGCACAGATCTAGACACCGTGGCTCCTACTGAGAAATTGATGACACAAAACCCAATAACACTTTTGCCCAACACGGGGATTGAACCCAGGAAATAGCTCAGCAGGCGCGCTTGGGACTATAGACCAACGACGCAACAAAAATACAAGGATAAGTAAATTGCATTCGTCATCAAATAAAGTAACACCAAATTAGAGGCAGTCAAAAATAAAATATGTAAAGTACCTAATTGAAATAGCAGACGCAGCTAATTATGTAAATACTGAGCACGTTGACTGGCCCTTGTTAAGTTTTTAATTACAATTGCTTGATTGCTAATTTACATTTTCTTCATTACTTGATGCAACGAGCGCATCTGATTCTTATGAATTTTTCCAAAGATTAGTTCTATTTACACCTATAGTTCTAAAATATAAAATTTGCGGTTTTTTGCCATTAACTAACACAAATCCAAAATACGAGCTGCTTCAGAAAATCAATATATACTTACTATTTCAGTTTTTTGATTAAAAACTTTTGCAAGTTATTGGTAATCTCTAAGTGAGGGGGAAAAAAGGAAGAACCAAAATTAAATAAATATTCATTTAACTAAATACGTAAACATATGAAAACAACCTGTAATATTTTCAACATAGAAAACTAGCCTAATCTACGTTATTGGGTTATGTTTCAAGAAAAAAACTTTGGTTTAGCGACTTACATTATAAAGTACACTCCTTTGCAGATGACTCATTCAGAAAATACTGATTAAGTATGTTTTGGAATTATGAATGACAAATACAGACTAGAGACTAACAAAAATCATTACGTTGGAATAAACGTTAGGAACACCATAGTGGCCATTTAGGGCTAACTAACTAAAATTCTAATAAAAAAATAACTTATCTATGAAGTATCAGTTGTCAAAGCAAATGCAAATATTAGCGTAATCAGAAAATTTATATCAAATGATTGCTGCCTCAGTGTTTGCTACTGAAGTACATAATCAGAAGGGCTACCATGACATCTTATAGCAGTTCTTATTCCACTGAGGGAAAGAGATGGTGCTAGACACCCTGTATAGCTCTGTCTCTTTCCCTCAGTGGAATAAGAACTGCTTTAAGACGTCATAGTAGGGTAGCAAGTGTTAAAACCACACGATACTATTATCTTCATGCTCTCTTGAACATACGGGATTAGCAGGCCTGTAAGCTTTAAACCACACTCACTGTCACCGTCACCCGAACCCCACTTGAATGAAGGCACCTGCAAGGTCACTGAAATTAGCCATCGTCGGGTATAGAACACATGAAAAGCATCAGTGTTTGTACTTCCTTATACATGTTTTTTTTAGTCTGTATTCCGTAGTTTACCGTTAAAATTACTAAATTCGTCAACCATGCTCTGTACTGTAGTCATTCGTCTTAAGTAAAAAAAAAATAGGTTTTTAATGTCAAAGAGACTTGTAAAAGATTATGGAAGTAGAAGTGACGTGAGCAGTAAGAAGAACAATGGGAAATTTATAAATATATCCCATATTATTTATGGCAACTCTAATATATTGCCCTTCTTCTTTTCTTCTTCTTCTCTTCTTTCTTCTTCTTGTCTTTCTAATTTTCCTCTTAGTCAAGACCTGATGTGGCCAGTCTTACATTTCTGTTCAAAGTTTTTTTCCCCAATTTTAGTATTTTCAGCACAGCAACAATATTAAAGTGTTATCTACGGTCACCATTGCGTGTTATTGCTACCGGTATCGCGTGAACGAAAACTAAACCAGCACATAACATTGCCATGAGAAACAATCATTCGTTTTTAACCTCTACAATCTTCAAGAGGTTTCTTATTAATTTTGAGTGTGCACCTGGCCAAAAAAGTTGTTTAATTTAAAAAAAAAGATGTGATTTAACATACCTATTTGCTTATGGTATAAAAGTTGAATTTGGAATCCATGTTGCCACTAATTTTTTTTATTGCCCTATTTATATTTTTAAAGTTATTTGATTCTACTATTATGTGACATTTAAGTTTGATCTAAAGTCAAAACATGTCAAAAAGTTTACTTTCTTTGAGTGCGCATAAAAAACGTTGTTCTTTTTCTTATTTCAAAGAGCATAGATCTATTATTATGCCGGCTTTCATTCTACTAAGTATAACGGTCGTCGTGCTACGCTTTTACAACTTTTATTGGAGCAAAGCAAAATGATATGCTTTCTAATGTAAAATGACTACTTTTTACGATTTTTCGGTTTCAGTAACTTTGATATTGACGCTTATCAAATGATTTCAGTTTTACTGTGTAAAATAATAGTATGAAGTTTGTATCTGTAATAAAAGATAACTAACTAGCGGTACCTAGTTAATTTAACAGTGAAACTAACTGTTACGGCTTTCACTGTGGAGCTAATTCGTAGACTTGTTAAAAATCGTTTATAAACTGTTTTTTTTTTTACTATACTAACTAATACCAGGTAGGTAGATTTTATTATTGAAAGTAATACTTAAACCTGCTATAAACTACTTAACTCGTAGACAATTTTTTCACGTGTTTCTAGTTTGTCTATGCCTTTTCAATTTTTTTAATTTGGATGAACCCTTGTATTTTTCAAACCAGGAACTAAATAGTCAACTACCAAAAAAGTTTGTAATCATAACCGCACTATTTAAACCGAACACTAACCGAACACGTTTGATTTTATTACTTTTCTAAATGGAACAGTACATTGACTTGGCACTGTAATTAGAATTAATGTGACGGTCACGTTTCTTTCCTTCCAAAACTTTTGAAGGAAGGGTGTGAGTGAAACACGGTGAACGAATCAAATTAATGACTATAAAATAATGTCCTTGTTTTAGAACACTGTATTTTGACATCTTGTTGTTTTTGAGACAGTTAACCCTGGTTAACCTGCTGTCAATTCTGACGTTAATGGTTGTGATTGCTTGATCGAATTATCGACAGGCAATATATTCATTTGCGATTGAACAACTGATATAACATTTTTAGGGGAGGGAAGTAATATCTCACTTAGATACATCTTGAATCCATAATTATGCAGCGAGAAGTACCTACAATGATAAAAATACATTGCTTACCAGCTGTTTTTTGATTTATCGCTGAAATGTCAGCTGAGAATGACAGTTGTGACTTAAAAGTATGACTGATTCATCCTTTTACTCGTGTACGGCCGGCCTGTTAGCATAAATTTTGGTTTAAGTTTCAATTCATCAGATGCAAAATAAAGTGATTAATTTTCAATTTATTTCACAGTCACTTTGCAACCTAAACTTAAAATGGCGACTAATTCTTGACAGGAAACGTCAGTGTCAGTAGGTAATTTGCAGACGATTGGCTCTCACCGCGGATTAGCGGTATATTTACAATAACTCATATTGCCATTATGTACAACTATTATTAGGTAAAATGAGCTAGCAACCGTTATTAACAATCATATATCTTTATGCTTACGTAGGTAATAATAATGTTAGATGGATTTAATGGCTGATGTGTGATTGAAATGTATTGTAGTATAGAGTTCTGACATATGACTTTAAGCACAATCAGTAAGTAGTATAAGTAGGTTGGTAATTTTATGTTCGTTTCCGGTAAGACTACGTGATACCTTCAATGAATGGACCGAGTAGAATTTTCAACTAGTAAGCTCAGTGCTTTATAATGAAAAGTTACAGAAGTAAACAAAATATTTAGCTAAGATTATTCAAATCTGAAACCGTTAATCAACATACAAAATGGCTTGTATTCTTCAACTAAAGTGTCACTTACAAGAAGCCAGTCAGTCAGTCATAAAAAGGAAGGAAAAAAGCCTCGGAAGCGTAGACTAAGCAATGTTTCTAGGATAAGATACGTCGAATCAATTGCTAGTCAATTTTAAAATCTGATTGGAAACGTTCGATCAATTAAAAATAAAATTATCTACAGCCAGTGTTCAGAAGTGTTAAATTCTAATGTTTGAATTTGAGATGCCTATTTTCACATTAGTCACTCATAAGGTGATAAACACGAAAGACTAGACAAACATGTTGAAACCGGATTTCTATTTTCGTGTTGTCTTCTCGTAAACGTCGCAGGTCCCAAAATAGTACCTTGAAGTACTACCCCGTCCGTTTTGTTGAAGACTTGAAATCTAGGCTAGTGAACAAATGAAAATGAGAGATATGAGATGTTTAAATACCCTCCCAAATGAATTTTGTTACCAAAAGCCCTAGAATATTAATTGCCAGTTTTATTTGTAAAACTTTTTGCGAGATTAGCTGTGTCAATAGGCTGACTTGAAAAAAATACAAACACACGTTTTGAAAATTTGCAAAATAAAGTGTCTTCTGTTTATTGGCTGATTTAAAAGTAGCCTATTATAACAGAAACAAGTCTTTGTAGCTAGACCCATTTATAGGCTGATTTGGATGAGTAATAAATAGAAAAATAAGAAAAAAACCGGGCAAGTGCGGATCGGACTCCCACACCTAGGGTTCTGTTTTTCCTTTTATGAGGTACGGAACCCTAAAAATGATAGAAAAAATGTAAACTGTCATTTTTTGTTAGACAAATTATTTATTTCGTCGGTACAGGATCGACACTTTAAGGCTTCTAACAAAAACCTTAATAGTTAATTGTCTTTTTTTGCCGGCAACCGGTCTTAGTGCAAACAAACCAATTAAAAAAACAATAATACCTCTTTGGAACCTGTAACGAAAATATGACTGGCTGGAATATTCCAAGAAAGCTTGATTAAAAAGAATTTGTTCTATTATATAACAGAGCTACCGTTTAAAAGTTAAGGATATGGCCTAATCATGTGCTGGTCATTTATCAGATAGAACAGACGTATACGGTTCGATTATTCAACTATCATCGTTAACAATAACGCCTCATGCCAGGCATTATAATCATCTATTCAATTACAGACGCATAAGTCATGATTTAAAGATAATACGTGTTTATTTTGAAAATTTCAACACGATTATGTTTGTGACGCCTTGTTGAAAACTATCAATATTATTTTCAAATTGGAAAAGACAAAAAACTGCCAGTGAATCTCACATTTTTTGGAAATCAAAATAGGTTACTTAAGTAGGTATGCAGTTTTAGGAAATTCATGTTAATCATATTCTGTTGTGTAGAACTGATTAGTAACGATTTTTCTTTTGATTGGATACCGCTGAACACGTAAGCTTCAGTAATCAATACCTTCGTATCTACGAATTATTCGTTTCAACGGGTGACTCATGGAACCTAACCTGCATGGACGTGATTTTGTTGAACTCATTTTCTTGAAGAATCTTTTCTCCTTAAAATACTGTCCGTTAACAATAAAAACAATAAATCAAACAAGATCATTCGAAATTCAAAAATCGCTCGACAGTCGGCCGTGAATCACGATAACGCTGGGAAGTTGCAGTCATGCGCTGAATTTGTCATTAGCTGGTAATAATGGCGGCAAGCGCCATATTGTCGCGCATTGTCCAATGGAAGTCAGCTGACGAATTTCCGGCCTGTTTTTGTCTTACATTTATGGTGGGTGATCTTATTTGGACGTCTGACGAATTAATTTGCAACATAAGGGATTTCTTGCCCATATGTCGGACAATAAAGCTGCTTTTGAGGTTATCTTGCTATAAAAACGTCAGTTGGTTGACAAAGTTAAATTCTTAAACAATAGCTATTTTTGTTTTAGCTCGACTTTAATGTTTTTTATTACACGTTTGTCAGACTGTTAGTTAATTGTTATCTTTAAAATGCATCTAGAATTCTAGACCTTAAGTAGATCGAATTTCCAATGAAAATTAAATACAGCTGTATCGTGTTCGATTAACGTCGCAAATTGTCTATGACGCAGAACTTTATACACAGACGATTAACGACTTTTAAAAAGTTAAATGTCGGAAAGCGTCTAGCCTAGTTAAATAGGTATTATTATCATCATTTGTTAAATTCATACTTAAATAAACAAAACACTATAAAACAACCACCCTGTTTTAATTAAATAAACGTTTTAGCTTATTTTTTATTGTCTTATAACTAATCGTTTTCAATAGACTTTCTTATTCAAACAAACTCTTTTCAAGGAGAAATAAAGAAAGATTTGTATATTTACAGAGCAATTAAATTATAATACAAACTCTTTCGCTGTTAACATTCAGAAAAAGAGCCTTCTAGAAAAGATTCTGGAATAGAAACCGATGTCTATGGTAAACCGAATTTCAACTGTATTTAAAAAAGTAATCAACAAGATAGAATTGGCTGTGATTTTAGCTAACCAATCACGGGACCCGACAGGCCAGAATATTATGAGCCAGATTTGACAGCTAAGGGAATTCATCAAGCTTTCAATACCCAAGTTAAACTAAAACCAAGTTTGCTTGAAGTTTTGTCTCAGTAGATTAACTTATTGTCCCTTGACCCCGGTTGTTAATATTCCCGCGAGGAAAGTCGTCCACGGTATCATCCTTGTCCTCAAGTATTATAAGTTCCTCATCTAATTGCCTATCAAAGGAGATAGAGGAGTAGAAGAAGTTATCAGTTCGTCGAATGGTTTCTTCTGCCTCGTTAGTCAAGTGATGGTCGCGACTGTCCTGGGGTCGATTCTCAAGTTGGGCAAAGAGTTATTGAGTTTTCCTATCAGAAAGTTCTTTGTAGCAGCTACAGAGTCTGTATTTGTGTCCAGATAATGGCAATAGGCTCGCCCCCAAATACATACCTAGGACTAAAACATACTGACCAAATGTGGCTATACTATGTATAATGCATACTTCTGCATGTCCCTTCCGGAATAACAGGACTGTAGGTAGCTTGTTGAGGATCGAATCGAAACCTGGGGTTGGCTTTCAGTCTCACCGGATTCAGCGGACTACCAGTATTTTATATGGAGCGACTGCCTATCTGACCTCCACAACCCATTTTGACATCCGGCTAATACTATACTCGTATACCTATACAACTACTTTCGTGTTTAGGTCATATATTTTTTAACAACGTTGCCCCACACTAGGTATTTCTCCTGTATCGTGGGTGCGTTTTCAAACATTTAAACTCACATACACAAACAACCAGACCCGGAACAACTATCTGTAAGCCATACAAATATTTGTTCCGTGCGGGGATCGAACCTGCGACACGCAGCGCAGCAGTCGATCGCTCAGCCACTGCGCCAACCGTGTCATTAAATAAAATATGTTCATTTATTTTCCTTTATTGCTTGAGGATACAGACACAAACCAGACATTATATTGGGATTGTTATTTAAAAAAACCCAACCAATGGTTAGTTTCCTTTACCTTTTCTATGTACACAGTACAGTACAGTGAGAGTTTAAAAAAAATGGCCCTACACATTTCTGGCAAGTGACGTCTTTGTATACGTCATCACATATTACACATACTTACCTGCAAGCAGGTTCCATTCTAGAAAGCTCCAATCGCTAACCAACAAAAAGGGGCGTGACATGACGTCCATCTTAGAAATTTAACTCGGGGGACCTACGTCACTACAGCTGATTCCATCTACGTCAGAACTTACTCATAAAAAACAAAACTCAGGGAAAAACAACGATTTAATATCAATAAATAAACAGCGCAGCAATATCTTAGCCACATATTTTGTTAGACGTTTCAAGAGAAGGTCTCTTCCGATAGACTTCCTAAAAGTATTCGAAAAGAGTCCCCATATCTCTCCAGTTCGTGCCCTTGAGAACCGCGAATTAATTCTAAAGGCAGCTTGAGTCTGTGTGTATGTATTGATGTGTTTACATACGTTTAGTTATAATTTTACCTGCTATTGAGTCAGACGTGTTGTGTGCTATATCCTCGTTGGAAAACTGTAAGTAAAATTAATCTTGTTTTAATTAAATGTACGGATTTTACACCGGTTGTTTGTTTCGGAAAATTGCGCCATTTTTTTTGTAACTTTAACCAAAGGTTAGGTTATTTTTTTGCGAATAGATTGGTGTCTTAATCATGCCGCTGTGATTTCAAAATGTAGAATTTGATAATCAATTTGTTAAAGTAATGGATGCGTCAACAATCAAGCTGCCATTTTGTCTGTGGTCACTATTGAAAGGCAAAGGCAAATATCATACAATATTTTCAACTACCTCGGCACGACTAAAACAATACAACCAGTTTTATGAGAATTCTTTAGATTAAAACTGCATTTTATTGGTATTTTTTTTTTTTTAATTTAATTTCACGCTAGCTTCTCTTAGGCAAAAATCAAAACGTGATCAAGAATTCAAACTGGTGTCGAATTCGATATTCCTTGCGTTCTATTTCACCAGCCGTTCTTTTTCGAACATTCCCTGGTTCTCTATTTAAAAATGTAGCTGTAAACAATTGACGTACTTACTTACAAAATGGAGCGTTGCTTGTAACACGACTTTAATGGACGTCAAAGTAGGGCAGTTCCGTAGAATTTTAACGATTGCCACAGTACTGTCTTAAGTGTGTTATCCTTACAATTTGGGCCAGTTAATTTCATGTACGGCGTGGTGTTGAATTTTGACGTGATAGACTATGCTTATTTTTTTATTTTTTTTATGCTATCACGAAATAATTAAGAAACTATTTATAAGTTCACTAACATAAAATGGTAGGATAACCAAAACAAATTAGTTGAATGTCCTTAAGCCATCATTTCAAAACATTTCACTTTCATTTTTTGTAACACACCAATCAGGTTTTCAAAACTTGTATCTTAATCCTATTTATTAGAATATTTTCCTCATTCAAATAAACAATAACTAATTATAGACGCATTGCACCTCATCCTCTGTATACGCATAATCAAAATTATTTTCTTTGTTCTAAAACAATGAAGATTCCCGACTTCGGTACGTGGCCGTGGGTGTAACTCATGTTGATTCAAAACGTTTGATGCAAAATAACGAAGAGCTATATATACTCTATAGTAGTGATGTACAATCCGATCCGATACAAAAGGAGGCGATACTCCGATATTTTTGATCGATACAAACGTAAGTTCGATACGTACGTAATTGTTGATACAAAAGTATTGAAGTGAATGTATTGTATGATCCGTCAATTTAAAAGAATATAAGGGAACAAAAGGAGAACATAAGTGTTGGCAAAAGAATTTCTAGAATTTGGCTTAAGCCTCTTGGAAGAATTAATAAGTGGAAGACGATTTAAAACCATTCGATATTTGGAGAATCGCGTCGAAGTCAATCGTACCGATCCTAGAACCCTCCTCTTATAATTACGACCCAAAATATCGATACAAATTCTAGAACCGTACCTACTCTATGGTTATGCATTGCATGTAGTCGGTAGACAAGGATCTCTACAGCGCATACTGAACAGATTTTACCACAGATAAGCTATTGGTTTTATTTGCTCAGTAAACTGAGAAGGCAAGGGCATTGATACATATTTAAAACAACGTTCTACTGATGATGTTCAAGGATAGATTTCTGTTCGTATCTTGTTCTTTTTAAATCATTGCGTTTTCTCGACATCCGTGTGTCACTAGCTAGCGGGATTCAGCAGAATACCAGCATTATGCTGAGCTCGATTCCTATTTAGTGCAACTTTGAAACACACCATTATAAGACAAAAGTATGTGATGTGTCTAATTGTCTATGGTTCAATCTAAGTTATATCTTATTTGGTTCAATCTATGTTTTTGTTATCTCACACTGTTTTTTTTTGTATGGATGCCTGTATTGTGTCTTTAGTTGCATCAGATGAATGATTTATCTATCTGTTCGTGGTGTTTGCTGCTCTATTGGGTTATGGACCGCTCCCTGGTTGTTTTAAGTCTTACCCGGTTTCTATTGCTGAGGTAAATGTTTCCTGATTTCTTCTTATATTGCCAGCCAACCATGCTTTATTTAAGTTTATCACAGTAAACAAACTTACTTCCTACTAATATTAAAAATGCGAATGTTTGTGACGGCTGAACGGATCTTGATGAAATTTGGCACAGAGGTAGATTATGGTCTGGAATAACACATAGGATACTTTTTTCGATATCACGCGGGCGAAGCCGCAGGCGCCAGCTAGTATAATATTCAGTTACTTGATATCTGCAACGTTTCTCAATAAACATACAAGGCCCCTTTGTCAACGTATGGGTAACACAAATGATCATTTCTATCAGTATTGTTGTATAGGGAATCACTTTCATTGGTCTTTCGGTAAATATGTAGATCTATAGAATGATCCTGATTAAGTTAGTGACCTAGCATCGTGTACTATGTCCCTGTGTTCTCTGTTTTTTTTAAGGTCTACTTTTATTTAACTCCTACAAATTAATGTGAAATTTAAAACTAATTTGTAAAGAACTATTTTTACAATTTTAATATCCTTGTAATCATTTCCTAAAACACCTTAAGCCAATGTCATCCATCGCCTCAGAAACCCATACTATATTTACATTGGCTTTGAGAGTATCCACTTGTCGTTTAAAATCAACAGTCGTAGCACAAATTATATTAATATTATCACTTTGTTGGTTTTGACTAAACTTCGGCCTTCTTTAAACAATTATATACTTACCTGCATACACATTTAGTGACATTCACATTCAAAGTTTATTGAAAATCATTCAACAGTATTGCCATTCTTTTTTTTTACGTTGTTTCTTGGTAAATTTATCCCTGGTTTTATCATCTTGTTTCTCAAAGTTATCATCAATCCCATGTGTTTTCCTCCTTTCTTGCTTAATATTTTGTCCGTGTGTCTCTTTGATTCCAGTCTCCGTTCATTTAAGTTTTCGTATCCGAGTGTACTGACCATTTCAATGCCAGGACCGATCGCATGCATATGTGTATGTATTGTATGTTTCACAAGTAACAAAAAGATCTTGTTAAGATTGCTTCTCAAGGTCCTTAAAGAACTACTGAAAGGGGCTTTTTTATAGGTTGACTAGCCAGTTTGGCTAAGAAATATTGATAATGTTAGACTGGTTGAATTATTAGATCTATTAATCACTGTCGATAGTTGTATAAGACCATTAGAAGACTTCTTGTGTGAGGAGATCATGACAAATCGTTTATTAATTGCCATTTTTTTTTACTTAGAGGAAAAAGGTGCACCCATTATGTTATTGCCAGTCTATATCGCTTCTTATCATCGATATTGATTGTCAGGTAGATTGTTGATAACAGCATGGGGTTATTCCTTGCCTACTCTTCTAATTTTAGTGTTGACTATAATTTCAAAACTGATAAAGTAAGTTTTTTCCTTTTATGTATACGTGGACGGGTCGGTATACGGGACTAACTGCGCATTTATTGTATTTTCCTCAATGTCGGCACAATTACCAATATCGGGAAAATAGGTACGTATTTTGTGTAACTATTTTGTTTTTGTTACTAATTCAAGTTAATCGTGCTGGTATTATCATTGCCAAAGTACAAAAAATATTGACATTGTTAATATCTGTCTGAGACATGCTCCTGATTCATAGATAATTGTGTACTTGGTTCAAAATTTCCGTGAATAATGGTGGATAGAGTAACTTTTTATCGTAAATTACTCATTCGTTTCGTTTCTTAGAAAGAACTGAATATAGGGATTATGTATGACTGAAATAGACTAACGTCCAGACGAATTAATTAAAAAAATGATTCATATACTGACATCTTATGGCGTCTTTCGATGCGTTGAATCAGTTATTTCACTGTTTTAGAAACTCTCTGAAATACTAGGTACTCGTATGAACTAGGATCCTTGTTTTTTTGGGAGATCTTGGATATTTTTACCTTTATCTTTTCAATTCTAATTATCTTCATAATTCTATTCTATGTCATACGGTCTTATGATCTGCTCAAGTTTGGAAAGTATATCAAAGAGGCATAGTTATGCCAAAAAACCTGATCAGGTATTTTAAATACACCTTGCCTTTCGCTTAAACCTGATCAACCATCTTGTATGTACATCATATCCATTGCCACCCTTTAAATCTTATTAATATCAGATATAAGTACTTCATATAACAATTATGTTATGTGAAGTATATCTGATATTAATATGCTTTCACTAGCTTTTCAAGCATCAAGTACCATCTTCCAACTAACCCAGATTATCGCATTGCTGAGCAAAACCTTTCCTCTCCCTTTACTACACAATTATGTCTTTAGGCTGGTCCTTCACTACAAGCTCCGTCTTCCATCTTTGCCTTCGTCTGCTGCTATATCGTCTAGGTAAAGATGATCTGCAGACGTTCTATATTTTTCAAAGTCACATTATAACAGTCAAAGTCAATTGTATGATCTAGCTAGCTAGACCGCTCGTGCGTAATCCTATAATTGAATGATTCGGCTAATTCGAGTTTTGGCCGCACTGGGCAAACTCCTCGATTCTCATGCAATTTGTGAGTACAATGATGGTCATCATGAATAGGTGAATCAGCTGGTCAGAGAATTTGTATAAAGGTTCTCAGGGAATATTGGGGCCAATGGTCTGCCAATGTTTCTTGTACACGTTTTGCTTGTTGCTTTAGGAAAATATGTCTTTATTCTAAAGATACTGTCTGTTTTAGTATCCTTTTTAAGTAGACGATGTTACGAAAACTGGAATAGCAAGAAATTGATTTCCTTGAAAGTGCCATAGCATAGGTACATTCTTGGAACCCATCTTGGACATTCATACACTTATGTGTCGCTTTTCTCATCAAATAACTTCTCCCGCTTCGTTAAAGAGTCAAGTCTGAACTTATATTCCTTCATTCTTTTGCCCTATGTGATCCGCGGCCGCGGTTTTTCGAACAACCCGCAACCCTGGCAGGCAGTGGCTCTAGTCCTTCTGCTTTGCTGCCATATTTTTGAGGCTAGCGTGGAATACACAACAAAAATAAAAGGGCAGGCCACTTAGCTTATATGTCAAAGTTCATATGTCAAAAATATTCTCAGGTAAGTTGAATCCATTGAAACATTATTATTGGCCTTGGTTAAAGAAATTTTACATTCCACTAGGAATGTAAAATTTCTTTAACCAAGGCGTTCAGCTGCCAACAAACCTATGACATAAATTGAACTCCATTCTTTACCTGAGTGTTTTCGATTATTCCACCGTAGATTAGCACAAGCGAAAAGGGCCTCAGTGACTAAGGTTAATTTTCGGTAGTTCAAAGTCACTTCCCAACACTTACTTAGATTGTGAGTCAACTGTAATTTGTGGTTTCCACAAGACCTTAGGATAGATTACTTCCGCAGCAATTTGCTTTGAGTGATAGCTACTACACTGCCAACAACAATTTCCTTTTAAGATGGAAATCCTTTCATTATGGTTTTTGAGGCAATGAGCAAAGTACACAGGTTGTAGAATATGTAGGTATTCATTCTTTGGTAGCGTTATTTCACCCACTGCTTAATTCCTTATCCTCGTGTACCATGTTCCTCTGTTTTATGCAAACATAATTATAGGCACTTATAAAACGTCGAAAAAAGGCGCGTCGTTCGGGTTGGTTGTTTCCTATGGCGAAGAACCGGCAAAATATCCATGGTTACTCTTTTAAAATCATTTAGTTTATGGTTGAACTTGAATTATTAAAATTGTGGTTCAGCATGAAACCTGATAGTAACAAAAAATATCCAGCTCAATATTATTTTGGCGCTTTATTTTTTATAGTTAAACTATGTTTACTATGAAAGACCTTAAAATGTACTTTTGTCCTATTACGGAAATATTTCGCCAGCAAGCATTTTCATCTAAAGGAGATTGCCCGTTTTGTAAGGGAAGTTCGGTCCCAGTGGAAAATGCTTGTGCCCTGAAGTATTTTATTTTACCTGATAGTAAAAACATAGCATTTTCATAATCTGAAACCTTTTTTCATTTATTCACCCTGGTTCAGGAGATATAATTAATTTTCTGTTTTAAAAATCTAGGTTATAATTACAAATTGACATAAACTAGGTAGGTATACATAACTATTACTTTATATGCAGATTTCCATAATATAAGCATGTTTATGCACAAAGTAATGAAGACATAATTACGTATCGTACATAATAACTATGTAAATACGGGATTCAAAACTCAACGTAGGTATCTAAACGGAACAATCACGAACGAAACGAATCTCAGATCAACAAAGTGCTGTGACATACGCAAGTAAATGTTGCCAGATCAATTATTTTTAATCCATTAGTAAATCGATTTCAGTTTTTTATCGATTAAAACTCTTGTTAATACGGCGTTTCCAAAATACTTTTATGTTTGTGTAAATCGCTTTTATGAACATCTAATCAACAATAGGTATAGACTTATAAAAATAAGCAACCTATTGTTGTCATATTCCATCGCTATTACTCGCAGACTATAAGCAGTGTATATCCACTAGTTTACGTCATTAAATATTTTACATAATTAAACTCATACTTGGCCTACACCTGTCTTCGTGCATTCCAGATATAATACGCTACAATAATAAGTACCTATGAAAAAAACAGGGTTTACACCATTCTAACTCATCGTCGAGAAAACATAATGCCAAATCAGTAGCTTTGAAGTTGTCAATTATTGAGACTTACATTTAAATGTTGAGACGTAAACTAGCTTTAATAATTATTGTTAAAAATATTTTTTTAATTATCTTTTTGTTTTGATATCGATTACTCCATTGATTACTATACGTCATTTTCGATAGTTATTTGTTTTCTGGCAACTTTTTTTTGTACACCTATTCAACGGATGTCGATGTAATGTTTAACTATTAATAATAATTAACTTTATTCCCAGGGTGAAAGAAATTGTATAAAAAATAATTTGCACACAAAAAAATAAATAACATTTTTTGGTTATTATTCCAATCAGGCACACGATTGCACAAAAGGGACCTGCCCCGTGGCAATGTCCTTTGTATGCGGCCATTTTGTTGTAAAATTAATTACCTGTAATGATTACATGCAATTTCCCGCGGTCTGCAGTGTTACCAACTAAATAAAGTACAATGCATGATTACCTTTTTTTTCCTGCACTGTCGGGGTCGATGGCCCCCTGTCGCTGAGTAATCGCTAATCAGTCTGTCTGTAGCCGATGGTATTTAACTACTGCACGAAGTATATTCACGCTTTAAATTGTGGTATAAGCAGGGATAGTGTCGTTGAAATTGAGTGCTATTTGGTAAAAATTGTCAGAACAAAAATCTCGATTGTATATTTTATGATGAATATTTTAACATAAATTAACACCTTTATTTTACTTAGGATAATTGTTGACAAGGCATTGTGTCACTCTGGTATAATAATTAGTATGCATCGATTTATTATGGGAATAGGTAATTACGTGGTAAAGGTATTATTACTTGTCCTGTTTTGTACCGTCTATCAGTTCAAAAACCAATTATAGCCATAAATTATAAATTTTCCTTATTTAACTAACTAAACTAAGGTGTAATTAATTTAATCCCAGAGAAGAACGCTTCAATTTTCTATTCAATACAATATTTCAATCATTCCCGCTCAAAAATCCAATATGGCTGCATCGCTGCTTCTGTAACTTTTTTTTAAACTGAGAGCAAGTGGCTAATGAATGTTTACACTCAGCCTTGTTTCAACACACTCCGGGTAAGAATGTTTACGTTTGGATATTTTAAAAATAAGCTGACGTGTGTTTTACGTTCATAAATGGTTAATAGTAAAGAGTCAGCACTTTGCTCACGTAATAAGGTTTATTGTTTAAGGTTTTTTCTTATCTGTCGGTGAAATAAAAATGATTATGAATTATTTATTTTTATTTCTGTGGCAGGCACATGTCAAGCCTACTGGTTGACAAGTTGTTGCCCCTAGGACAGGAAGGGAATGTCAGCCTTGTACGGGAAAACACTCGTGCATGTGCCTTCTTTTGCTCTTTGTAATCCGGGGACGACGGGGTTTTAGTCAGTACAAGTCTGACACTCGCGGAGCGGGGAAAGTTATTTGATGATTTCCCATCCGCAAAAAAAAATTACCCCAACTGACCAATCAAGTAGATGTTCGTCCAGTGACTATGCTATGCTTGGAATTAGCTATACTAGCGCCATTAGTTTCACAGTTACCATCCTCATCTCTTAAAATCTCGGACGTATAGATCTCAGCAAAGTAATCAACATGAATTTATTTTAAATAGATGGTTTAGTGTGAACATGACTGTTCTCCCTCTGTCAACGTTAAGCCCTTTATTTTTTATAAACCTTTGTTTGAACACAACTACTCCTCCTTTTTAAAATGTAAACTTTTTAAACACTTTATCAAGGTGTATTTTATTAATGACCAGTCTTGTCGGTGTCGAAAATGGTCTTACATTAACGTGTTGTGAAAGAAAAATGTGCATCAGCTGCTTGTCATCCGGTCGCGTTCAAATAAAGGAAACTGGAATTAGGGTTTCCTGCTGTCAACCTGTCATTTCGCTATTTTTATACCTTTGTATGTATCCTGTGCACACGACATCTTCAGATGTCCGCAGTTTATATTCATTACCTACCCCACGATCAATATTTTAACGTCCAGACTCCAGACATGTGGATTTAAGTCTGCCCAGTGTCATCTTACAACGTATATTTAGTCTTCCATTTATGGGAACACTCCCGGAGGCTGGCCGAAAATAAAATGCAGTCTGATGTCAACGGCCAACGCGCGATGCAATAAGAAAAAAATACATCGTTCTATTTTCAAATTGCAGTGGAGAGCGTCTCCAAGATGTCGAGCAAAACAACAAAAAAGGTTACAGTTTTGTGAGCCAGAATTTAGAACGCCTTCAAATCCGAAATATAGCATGTGAACTGTCAAAGCAGGGGATTATAGACGCTGATATTAAAGCTATTAGTGAATGCCATCACAAATAAGTGTCTAGGAAATGGTTCTAAATTATACTAAGTAGCTAACGCGTTGCATCGAGAATAGAATTACTTGAAATCCCCGTGGGAATGTTTGCCTAGGTGGAATGTGATCGAACATGCATTGGGTTTGTTGATTATTTTTCTTAACATAGTAATATTTACAATAGGTACATTCATTTAACATTACATAATTTTTTACATTTACATTTTATTTAACGATACATTCAGCATACAGTATTTCAGTTCGTTTTATATTTCGGGGTTTGTCGATTTCTTACGTTTATATCTCTTATGTGTCTAGTAAAGATAATATTTCTGTTACTTTCAAGAAAAGAAATAATAATTGCAAACTATTATGACTAATGAAAAAACTCCCAGATACTCCCATAAATCTTGAAAGAAAACATGACAACAACCGCGAAATCCGAATGCGAAACGTTCCTGGAATCTCCTCCGTAAAGGGGATAGTACAAATAAGGAAAATGCTAAGATAAATCCGCAAGATTCATGATTTCAAATCATCAATTGCACTTTTCACTACATTTGGTCATAACATTCTCTTATCGAACTTGAGTGATCTTCGTCTTAATGCATTTTCTACGTCTCGTCGAATCATCGCGCGATCACAATTAATTATAACAAAACTTTTTAGTGTCGAGGTACAGTTATCTCTGGCTGCACGGTTCGCGCGCGCGCCATCTGTAGAAGCAGTGTTGCCAGCCTTTTCGCACTCGCACATTTTATGAGAAAATTTATATTTTTGCAACGATCGTGTGACAGGTTGTACATACTTTCACTTTAATGTTCTTTATTGATTTATGGTTGAGTAACCTTTTTATTATCACGACTATAATATTGCCATTAAAATGTTTTGGACATTTATTTGTTGTGCTCAGTGATATTTCGGTCAGTTCTCATTCTCAGAAATTGTCGTGCTCGGACAAGCTGATTGTTAATTATTTTGCTGTCATTTTTCTTTAACAAATAAAATTAAAAATGACAGTTGAAAATAAGTTTTAGTTGTTTGTTTAGTCAATGCGGAGTTCATTAGTTATTAATGTCTGACTGACTATACTTTTATGATTAATACCTACACTTACATTGCCAATGTGCAACATTGCTTGATCATCTTGCGTCTAAAACGCATCCAGATTTCCTTGCGTTATAACATAATTTTATAAAGTTTTTTTTTTTTACAAAGATCACCAACATTTTCTATTTAAATTATTTAAAAAAATATATAGTGTTGGACTTATACATTTGCCAATTACAGGTTAACCGTCATTTTCACATAATGAGATATAACAATAATAATTAAGTGTTAAAAAAACAACAAAAAATATATTTTTTTAGGGTAAGTACCTATATCAAAAGGCTAAAAAATCTAAACTTGTTACAAAAGGAAAAACAAATGATATCAAAATTAAATTATAAAGTAAAAACAATAGAATGCAATTTGGGTAGGCATTTATTTTTTTTTGTTATTCTACTGGTTTTGTTTCTAATATTCATCATGTCATGCACACGATGCGTTTTATTTGAATTTTTACGTGACAGTGCTGTTGGTGTGCTTATTATAAAAATAAAGATGGAGTTCCATAAGAATAACACAAAAGGTGTAATAGTGTCAAAACAACACATGCAGCCATTCTAACTATAAACCAGTAATTGTAAACACATCAATAAAAGAGTTAACAATAACGATCATGTTCCCGCCATTAGCGTAATTGCCACAGGTAACTAACATGCGAAGGTGACTTTAAAAAGTTTAATAAAAAAAATGAGTTGAAATGCTGAACTAGGTACATATAGACGAAAACATTTACCTATAATCTAGAAACTCAACAGTTTAAATTCGTTTTCCTGAATGTGGAAAAAAATAACAGTCTGGTTTTTGCTCTTCTGGTTGAGGTCAAGTTCTGACTGAAGCCAGCCTTGAGAAAAGAGAAACAAAAACAACAAACAAATTCGTACCTTTGCTGTTCTAAATAGGTACTATCAATTGTCTCCTTGCCGTGTCGGCTCCTAAAATACAGGATCTTCCTAGTTTAGGAGTCAGGGCTCAAATTTTGGATTGACCGTTCTTTACCTATCATTTGCACACTATTAATGCATTTAATTTTTTATGTGCCAATTACGTGTACTTGTGTCAAACTTGTATGTTTTTCTGCTAACAAACTATTATTATTATTGTTCCAAAAAATATGCGTCACGTCTGGGGAATTTCTCTAAATAATCTATTTGACCTTGTTTATAACCCTATTTTACACTTGCACTTACCAGCTCGCGAACCCTACCTTTCCGGCGCCACAGGCGGTCAATACCGGTAGTTAGGGAAGCCTATCCGATGCGACTGCAGTCGATACCGGAAACTCACTGGACAATAGCTGTACAACACCCGCTGGGTAGCTAGCTGATTGGAAAATCAATAATGCTTTGTTATCAAAGTTGTTTTATTGTGCCATCGACAAAAGCTACGTCTGCTCTTACCAACTACTTACTATAAAACATCGTTGAGTAAGTGAATTTTAAGAATTGACTCCATACAGCTTGCTTTTTGGACATAATTTTCCCCTCAAGCCATAATTATCACTGCATAGTCTAAAATGAAGTCGCTTCGTCTGTCCCTATGTATGCTTAGATCTTTAAAACTTCGCAACGGATTTTGATGCGGTTTTTTTATAGATAGAGTTATAAAGGAGGAAGGTTTGTATGTAAAATATTAGTAGGAGATACTAATAGCTATATATTTTGAAAAAAAGTTAGTTCAAATCCGATTCAAGTATTTGGTTGCACACAACATTCAGCTGTTCAAATAACGACTAAATTCAATAATTGGTAGCTTGTACAGCACCACTGATTGCGCTTATTTATCTTCCAAACAATCACACCGTATTACCTTTACCCTCCTTATTGTTTCCCTATTAACGGCTTTCTTCATTGGGTTACCCCATAACCTAGACAGATCGATAATGTCTAGACTAACCGTCACAACCCCCTTGTCACAAACAGACAGCACATAGTACGTAACGAGTTTTCACACTAAACACAGTTCAGTTCGTGGCATGATAATGGAGTAGATAATATTGCTATCATTACCTCGTCCCCGTCAACTTTAAATGGAAAGTGAACTAAATTTTAATCTAGATTCTAGATTCTAGAAATGGTTAGCGAGAAGCGTCTAACTTAGATTAAGTCTAGCTTAGGTAGCAAACGTGACTACAAATCGCGGGGTCAATCAGGGTTCGACATTAGTTCTTTTTTTTTCCTATAGAAAATTGATTCTGAGTTTGCCCCGTTAATGGCAATATAATCTGCTTTTAAGATGACTTGCAATTTAATTAGATTTGAGAGTGTAGAACTACGCTAGTAATGTTGCTACTTATATTTTTTTGTCTAAAGTTTACACCTTGTCGCGGCTAATCCCCTGGTGGGAAAACGCGTGAGATTAGGTGTGTGGATACATACTAGATAATGTTCATGCCAGGGCTACATTACCTTGGGACATAGAATGAGGTGGTGCGAGCACATTGCAGGGGTAGATGGACTAGTTAAGATTAGCCTTCCATTTGCATAGTGGGTGTCGCGCGTTTTATGAGGGACAGCTTATATTTGTGTCCACTTAGCATGCTCGTATGCAAAATGAGTTTCTGAAATGGAATTCTCGGAATAGTGGCAAGTACAGATTACGTGCTTGATTTGTGGAACAGATATTACCAAGTCTCAATTTCAAAAAATATTATTGTTATAACACCTTCAACTATCTAAGAAACTTTTGGTCAAAATTTCATTAGACAAACCCAATAGTTTACATACATACTTACATAAACTTTTCCTATGGGGTAGGCAGAAACACACAGAACGTCACGATACTTATACATACTCCTTTGCCTCGTCGTTATTCTTACATTTGGTCATACACGCGCGCCGGTTGTGTGTGAGTACTACTTACTCACCTAATTTTTCTGAAGAACCTCACCAATAAAGTCGGTATATGTCCTTTTATTGAGTGCCCAGAATTCTCCTCACTTCTAAAAAAATATCAACCGCAAAAAAGGCAATTTTTCCTAAGGGAATAAAGGCCTTTTTTCATTTTTTTTTTTCAATTTCGATGAATTACGTAGAGGTCGTCGATCTGCCTTTTGCTATTCGCCTGAAAATGATCAAAACATCTAAGCATACTCTACCCATTGGTTCACGTTGTGTTTGTCTGTTAGTATAAAAAAATAAGATATCTAACCAATTTAAGTAAAAATCACAAATATTATGATCTATTCTTTCATTTCACATCAGTGAAGCGTTGAAACAAAAAAATCAATTCCATGTAAACGTCCTCCCGTGGATGGAGTACTGAAATCATTATTAACAATGGACGACAGGTCAACTTTTAAAGACATTAGCGGAATAAGGGCATGTGTTCACACGCAACCGGTCACCAGTTCACCACACTCCAACCATACCATTGTTGCTACCATCCATCAGGTCGGTAACCTGGTTGTTGGACGTGGTCGAAGATAATTGATACCTACCCTACATTGATGCTAGATTACGTGTACTGGAACGTACCTGATTAAAGGCAATCGAAATGTTGTATTAGAGGGTTTTGACCGCGATCTAGGTACTGTGATAATCGAATGGGAGTAAAGGTACAAGGTTTTAGGTTAAACTATGGTCAAACTTTAAGGGGATTTAATAGACATGAAAATCATACATTTCTACTATTAGACGTCAGAGAGTCATTCTTCAGCCGTCTAAACTCAATTAATTTTGGGTGAGCACAACATATCTTCTTCTAAATAAATCTAGGTACTTCGTCGTTAAGCCGCTTAAACTATGTCTTGATCGAAGATATGACTTGACAGAAAACTAACAAACTCACTTTCTCAGTCGAAGGAACCATTTGGAGCAATAGAGCTAGACTTGGACCGTTGCCAGCTAATATGGCTTAGTGCCAAGACGGTGCGTTTATCTAAATTAATAATTTACCTTTGCGAATGTCCTGGCCGTCTATCTGGTATTCATCAATCGAATATTGTGGGAATTTACCAGTGTGGCAGGATCCCACGTTTACTTTTTTCCTATAGAATCACTTATTTATTATTATGTTGAGAGTGCTTCTACATTTTTTTTGGTCATTTTCTTCGTGATCGTCGTTCTGCCTTTCATTTTAACTATTTATATTACACATATTTTTATTACACATTCAATCTGTCGTTTCTTAGTATTTAATAATGATTATCGTAATCATCTTCCTGTCCTTGTCCCATGTCACTTGAGGTCGGCGCAACACACTTTTTCATTCTCCTCTGTTAAAGGTATTCAAAGATATTTGGGATATAAATTCATCCTTATTCATACTCTTTGTGTCATAATCAACATTAATTTGGAATGTGTATGTGAAGACGAAATCAGTACGTGCTATTTTTCGAACATCTATATTGAAGTTTTCTTAGATTTCACTTCCGGCATACCTGTATCATCTTGTTCAATCATTAGTTTGTCTTGTCCTCGTGTCTTGTGTTTTGTCTTGTGTTTTTCTTGTGTCTCATCTAGTTGTTTGTCGTTGGCATCTTGTCTTGTTCTTTGTGGTACTTCATCTTGTTTCTCTTTTGTATCATTCTTCTCACCATCTATCTATGTTTTAGTCTCGTTTTCTTCACATTACACATTTCAACACAGAATAAAACTGCATTAATTCTCCAACAGCCCCACCGACAGTTGATATAATACCGAAGACAACAATGATTTACTTTGCAGTTGTCAGCGGGCTCATTGCCTGTAATAGAGTGTCAATAGTCTCTGATTGGCTGTAATTGGTGCATACGGGTGAACATTGCACTGTCGATGTGGTTTGTCTGCACCTTATTGAGTTACGAGGTTATTCTGAGATTGGTCTTGACATCTTGTCATACGCGTGTTTATCTTTTGGTTTGGTGTGTTTAAGTAAATATGATGCAATGAGTCCATCTTTGGAAACAGGATTTTATTTATTGTTTTTGCAGGTAGACAGAAGCAAATTAAAAAAGTTAAGTTGTTCCTACTTACCTGAGGGTCTAGATAATTGAGGATCCATT
Organism: Ochropleura plecta; assembly: GCA_905475445.1. Lineage (NCBI taxonomy): Eukaryota > Metazoa > Arthropoda > Insecta > Lepidoptera > Noctuidae > Ochropleura > Ochropleura plecta. Next base: position 19,106,001 of record FR997738.1, on the reverse strand, counting down.
TTATAGCGTGTCCCGTTTTTATTACAACGTTCAAATACGCGCTTCGTTTTGCGATCCAAGATTTTTTCAGAATAAATACCTCCGTAACATAATTCTGTTGTTATATAGAATAAGTACGTAACATACATAATGCTGTGGTTATATAGATATTTGCTTTTAACAACTTGTTTCATTCATGAAATGTACATAATAGACACATTATCACGTTATCGTATTTAACATCACCTGTCAAATTATTACCGTACCCATTTTCATAGAAAACTAATAAAGTAAACAAATTACTCGTAGTACGTACAAACATTTTATCGCTATCGGAAAACACGCATTTCCGTGTAAGCGTTATCATTTTGTTTATCTCGACAATGTCCCTGTAACTTCACCTTTATTTATGGTGTTTACTTGTGTATGGGAACTTATGGTAACAAGTAGTCTACTATGTTGATATGGGTTTCATGAAAATAAAAATAACTGTTAGAAAATCAATTAAATCAGTTAAGAACTGGCTAAAAGTCGATATTTGCAATTTGCGATCTTTGAAACTGAACGCAATTAGTGCTAATTGCGTTCAGTTTCAAAGATCGCAAATTAAATAGAATTTGTGACAGCTTTTGAACGCGGTATAGGTGTGCACCTATACCGCGTTCAAAAGCTGTCACAAATTCTAATTGCAAAGTCTCAGCACTAAACATTTGTGCTTGCGTTAAATTCGAAGGGCTGGTTTCCGCAGATCCAAATTACGGTAGTAGATGCCTTTCCTGAAGAAAAATCATTCGTTTAAAAATTATCAATCTTTCACAACCCATCCCAATCACAAGAGTTATAAATGAACAACTCGCTATCAACAACTTATCATAACGCCTCTTGACCTCTCTATTTTAGAGAAATGACTAACAAACAGCCAATAACGGTCGATTTTATCAAATTGTAATTATTATTTTAGAGCAAAAATCAGACAAGTCCAAACATGTTTAGGACCTTATTATTAAGCAGACAGATGTTCGTTCCAAAATAAAAGATGACAGAACGGAGGGGAAGAGGTACCATGAATGCAATGGCATGAATCAATGATCCATGTTGTTGTTTTTGAAAACATCCGGCTGTGAATGTGATTTTAAAACTTGATGTTGAGAATAGTCCTGTATAGATTATGTATCCTTACTAATATTATAAAAGCGAAAGTGAGTTTGTTTGTTTGTTACCTCTTCACGCTTTAATCGCTAAACTGATTTTGATGAATTTTGGTACAGAGATAGTTGGGAACCAAGAGACGGACATAGGCTAATTTTTATTTAAAAAACGTGGGATATGAGGGAGAACGAGGGAAAACTTAGCGTTGCTATTACAAATCAATCAGGCGCAAGAGCAAAAAGTGCAGGTCTGTTTGGTGTGTTATACCGAATTTAACGCGAGCGAAGCCGCGGGCGAAAGCTAGATGTTGAGAATAGTCCTGTATATATTATATATGATTGATATAAAATTTTATGAAACCTCCAGAAAAATACTATTATAGGTATGACATGTATGATGTTAATTCGACGCGAAAAGTTGCCAGCTTTTAATTCTATTTACCCCATTGTTTTAATTTTTTGTATATTTTTTTTAACAAAATATGTTAACCATTGTGTTTGTTTGTCTACAGTTCTGGGAGATCATATCTGAGGAGCACGGCATCGACCCCAACGGTGTCTACAGAGGAACCAGCGACCTTCAACTCGAGCGAATCTCCGTATACTACAATGAGGCCTCTGGTCAGTATTCTTATTTATTTATGCACACACTAAATACTTGACAGGACATTACATTAAGACAAGAGTACAAAGGTACTGCTTAAGTCATTAGAAATTTCTTCCAGCAGACCTGCGAGAGCAAAGTTGGATGTGATAAGTAGACGCAGTGTGAAGAAAAGACAAAAAAGGAATATTATAATATATATTATAAAAATTATCTATCATAAAATAAACAGATATACAAATAATACACATTTAAAAATAAATACTTACTGATAAAGTCAATATATTATACGTAAAACGTAGAGGAGAGGACGGTAATGAATGCTCTTTGACTTGCTTGTTGAAGAGAAATAATGTTTTAGAGTCTCGTATGTTATCTTATCAAATCTTCCTTATTTATTCCCCTAGCTTATCTAGGAAGTTTGTAAAATACAGTTAGAGTACCTTCTCGCAGAGGGCCTAGATAATGACAGATGTTTATATAGCGTTTAGTATTTTTACAGTTTAAAAGGATTGTCATAAGTTTTTTAATAGCTTAGGGACCATTTATCTGGGGTTGTTTGTCGGGGTTTCGGCTTGTTTGAAAGAGATACCGCGGCCCCGGAACACAATGGGAAAAAGAAGGAACATGATGAGGATGGGTTTTAGTCAGTAAAAATCTGACACCCTCCCTCTCCGCCCAGAGCGGGGGAAGTTATTTACAAGCTACTGGTCGTTGGTTTTGTCCAGCTCGTCTCGTCATCTTCAACGAGGTTTGCCGCGCGTTGCCTTCTGGCTGTGTCTCTGGGCTACGTTTTACGTTTAACCAAAAAGTTTTGTGTCGTCAAGTTACAGAATGTTGTAAGGTTCTAAATAGCTGTAATAAAATGGCAGCTCATAAACAATACAAAATATGTAGTCAACCGTTTGTGGCGCCAGTAAAATGTGCACGCAACAAACAAATTCTTTTACCATATGGCCGTATTGCCATATAAAGTCTGCGTCATAGCCTTGAGTCCTTGAACTCGGAAATGTTTTCCAAACCAACTCAAGGCTTTTTAGTTCTGAATAACCAGCTGTTATCACAATTTATTTAGTAAATAAAAATACCAATGGATACCGTTTTCTTGACATAATTAGAGGTAACAGAACAGATGGCGCTATTCACAAATAATTAAAGTTCAATCATTTATAAAGTAATGACAGAAAGTTGTCTAGTTACCAACCAATCACAAACAGCTATTTTCAAAATAATATACGCCCGTAATTAGCTTGACCGTTGTCGTCCATTGCTGCTTTCCTTCAAAATAAACTCCTTATATGACTTAGTAGACGATTATCAAACTAGTAAAGTAGTAGCTAGGAACATGTGATTATCCAGCTCATTATTCGGTCTGGTAGGCTGGAACATGTGTTTAGATCTTTATAGACAGGCAGTTGTTATAGTTTCCAACTTTCAAAGTTTTAATGTCGTTGTCTTTGGATTTAAACAATTAGAAATGGAGATGCAAACATACGTGGAGCTTGGGAAACATATTTTAGGAGCTTTTATTTCTATCGTAGCGGTAATTTAGAAATCAATTTACTGCAAAAGCTATCAAACCAATAAAAGATTGCGGATAATATAATTTGGATTTCTATCGCCTTCATTTCTAATTCAAATTGAACCGTTCTAAAAAAGAAAAAAAAGGCATTACACTCCATCAATATACAGTGAAACAAAAAGAATATTTAACTTTAAAATCTTAATAAGCAATTGTTATCTCGCCTCTTCCATTAAAGATTAAAAATCTTTGATTAAATCCGTTCACTCTAATTAAAAATAATGGAATAGAAAGTTTACGTCAAGAGAAAATAATAAAATGGCGACAGTTTGTAACAAGCGACTAATTATAAAATATCTAATGTCTCTAACGCTACTAAGTTCTAAGTGAAATTCAATTTTTTATTAATTACCATTAAGAAATAAATGTTATTTATTAATTCAGGGCCGATTTTTAAATCATTAGATTATCCAAAGCGTAAATGTGACGTTTTTAGAGTGTCCATAGGCGAACTGTCAAAATTACAAACTTATTTGTCGGATAAAACTTAGCTGCCAATTGAAACACCGGCCTTAAGTCATCGAAATAAACCAATCTAATAAATTAAGCCACAGATAAATCGAAGACACCGCTTATTTTGCAACCTTCTTGCATAACCCGAAAGTCATATTGAATAATATTATAATCTTCATCACAATTATTGCTGTTAACACAGAACTGTCATGTCAGACATACCCAACAATTACAAGTGATTTACAACAATTAAACTCTTCGTACATATGATTGTCTTAAATAGTGGCAGTGCAATGACCTCATGCAACACTAATCCGCGTTAGACTAACATTACCAGTTGAAACAACTGGCTGTATTTTAAGTAGGTACTGGCAATTTCAGTGATATGAATTTTCCCTTTAATTGATAAACGTTCATCGTCGTTTCATTTCACGATTTCTTCTGCAACTGGATTCTTCACGGGGTTTCTGAGAACCTTAACTAGCATGATATTTTTCAAAAACATCAGTTTGCAACTTGATGATTTTGATAAGGTCTTCATGGCTCTTATAGACTTCACAAAGAAATGCTCTTGATTCAGAAGTGTCCCAAGATTACTTTGCCCTAAACTAAGTACCTAGTGCTTTTTCTTATTGTGCCTTGTCAACTGCCAAGGTACATTGCATACCTTATTTGGACAATTTCTCTTTCCGCTATACTCAGAACAGTCATCATTATCAAGCTACAGCAGTCCACTGCATGACATGGACATCTCTTCAATCGCGCCCCACTTAACTTGATTTTCGGCATCTCTCATCCAGTTGCTACCAGCCAACTTGCGAAGATCGTCGCTAAAACTAGGCTGAGGGAGTCCCACCTTGGGCATTCTCAACAATGGAATGCCTCAACCCCAATCAACGGTCATCGTTTCTATGGCTAATATGGCCGACCCACTGTTCAGCTTATTAATCCTCTGAGCTATATTAATAACACTGGTTCTGAAGAGTTATAGATTGAAATCCAGAGATCTTTGGATTAAACCTTCGATCAATTTTGATCGAAGGATTAAACATTCTTTTATTTTGGCCTTTGCCAAAGACAACTTCTTAGTTGTCTAATTCTGAACCTCACCAAAATAGATTTATGTAATGCTGGCCACACGGAAATCGAATCTGAAATCATTCCATTCTCCGTCAACTTGCCATTTGATACGGGTATAATATCTTTGTGCGGCTCACCGCATGTTCGCCGTCTAACAGTGTTGGTACAGTTAGTGTTGTTATTCACACTGCCCGGCTGCTAGTCCACAGTTCGATTACCCCGCCTCACTTTTATTGCAGTGCTTGATATAACAGCAAAAAAGGGTAGTTTCCAGAGTCAAAGTAATTACATTCTATTTAGTCCGTCTTTTAGATTATTCAAAAATAAGAGACACGTATTTTTTATATATAGCCCATTAAAGTTTACGTGTGACGTCACTTGTTGCAAAAAACTGCAGCAACGCATGATGTTTAAATACGTGTCCCTTATTTTTGAATAATCTTCTAAAAGACGGACTAATAAAAAAAAAATATAGGAAACTACCCTATTTGCTGTTGAGTTAAAAGTTAGAGGTGACACGTGATACGGGCATTACAGTACCAATGACAATATTTTGGGCGATTGTGGATATTTGAAATGCGGTTTTGGCATAGAGGGCGCTGTTGATGGATGACTGACGTTAAGCTCACCGTTGAGTATTGAAAATCGAACAGCAGCTTAATATGGAGTAACTTAGAATATTAAATTTAAGTTATCCCCTTAAGGTGGTAAAACTCTTGGATAATGATCAAAATTAAAGACAGAAGAAAATGGTATTGAGATGGGTGGAAATGAATACTTTCATATAGGTAGGAGGAAAAATAAGATCCATGTTTTACTGTTACCCCCACGCATACTACGTTACAAAACCTTCAGAAACTATAATACCTTTCACTTTAGCGCAGCTACCACCCCATTTGAGCCAAAGTTCTGGCACTTCGATCAAGGAACACGCAGCAGACAGTTTGAAAACAATTATTCTCACTAACTTAACTATCAAGATCCTAATTTTTCACTATCTTATCCCTCGGTTATCGATTACATTCAACAATTACAGCCCCATAAAAACAATCTAACACAAAACAGACAAACACAGATTAAATGACCGCTACAAAATACAAACCGTTAAACTACGTACATTATTCAACCATTATCTCACATTTGATTACCTAGAAACAATTTCAATGTCCAGTACAGAGTTCTCTTTGTGAAGTTTAAGTTCAAGATAACTGGTGTGAACGACCTCAGTCGTAACAGTCGGAACCGACCACTGTGACCGATCATTGTCTAACTTGCGATTTTGCGCACAAGTGCAATTTTATTCTGATTATACCTCTAGGTCTAAAAAGAAATATGCTGACAAGTTGATGAGATAATTCTGAATGGGGAAGATAAATATGAAAGTTATGGCGATGATGACATAGATGGTTCCAAGCATTGTCATTGGTTAAAGACTGCTAATGTCATTTATTATTTTAAAAAGGCTATACCAAATAATATTAGGACACGCCATGGACACGCCATCTCAGACACAAGGAATAGACCTCCCTTCTTCGTAATAATATAAGATTTTGATCTTGCATTCACGATAAAAAGACTGTCAAAATTTGATCGATATTTTCACGCTGTATTTAGTGGTGAAAAGAATTTGCCTGGGCACAAATGACCGGCTATCGGACTGCCTTTGTTAGGACCGGTCAGAAAAACCTAGATCGGTCCCAGATTGATCTTGATAAGAGCAAGTCAATTTGCCTTTCAATTCAGTTCCAAATCTTGAATTATCTAACAATGGAATTTCCCGTTTCAATGTCCTTGTTTTTTCATGAACTCAATGACATGGAAAATTGAATGAAATATTGCTAATCTTTGTTTCTGTTGTCCACAGTTGCGACGGCGGAGAACGGGGGCAAGTACGTCCCCCGGGCCATCCTCCTCGACCTCGAGCCCGGCACAATGGACGCAGTCCGCTCAGGAACGTACGGGCAACTCTTCCGGCCGGACAACTTCGTCTTCGGGCAGTCCGGCGCCGGGAACAACTGGGCCAAGGGACACTACACCGAGGGCGCAGAACTCGTCGACGCAGTACTCGATGTAGTCCGCAAGGAGTGCGAGAACTGCGACTGTCTGCAGGGCTTCCAGCTCACACACTCGCTCGGCGGTGGCACCGGCTCCGGCATGGGCACGCTGCTCATCTCCAAGATCCGCGAGGAATACCCCGACAGGATCATGAACACATACTCTGTCGTGCCCTCGCCCAAGGTGTCCGACACAGTGGTGGAGCCCTACAACGCAGTGCTCTCTATTCATCAACTAGTCGAAAACACAGATGAAACTTACTGCATAGACAACGAAGCTCTCTACGACATTTGCTACAGAACCCTCAAAGTGCCCAACCCCACGTACGGCGACCTCAACCACCTGGTGTCGCTCACCATGTCCGGCGTGACGACGTGTCTGCGGTTCCCTGGTCAGCTGAATGCGGATCTCCGCAAGCTGGCGGTCAACATGGTGCCGTTCCCACGTCTCCACTTCTTCATGCCCGGCTTTGCTCCCCTGACATCTCGCGGCAGCCAGCAGTACCGTGCACTCACCGTGCCCGAGCTCACGCAGCAGATGTTCGACGCCAAGAACATGATGGCAGCATGCGACCCGCGCCACGGCCGCTACCTCACCGTAGCCGCCATCTTCCGTGGACGCATGTCCATGAAGGAGGTGGACGAGCAAATGCTGTCTATTCAGAACAAGAACAGCAGCTTCTTTGTTGAATGGATCCCGAACAACGTTAAGACTGCCGTGTGCGACATACCGCCCAAGGGTCTGAAGATGTCGTCGACGTTTATTGGGAACACGACAGCTATCCAGGAGCTGTTTAAGAGAATATCAGAGCAGTTCACCGCTATGTTCAGGCGTAAAGCTTTCTTGCATTGGTACACTGGTGAGGGCATGGACGAGATGGAGTTCAACGAAGCTGAGAGCAACGTAAACGATTTGGTGTCGGAGTACCAGCAGTACCAAGAGGCGACGGCGGAGGACGACACCGAGTTCGACCAGGAGGACATGGAGGAGCTAGCACAGGACGAGCACCACGACTAGGCGCGTGCCGACATTCACTAAGTCTTAGTATAACGTACTGTAGCCTACCACAACACAGATCAATAAATCGTATTTTTGCAATATATTTTCTTTTAAATTAGTAAAAGTGTGCCCTATTCCTGTGTCGTGGTAGATTGTAAGTTACAATATGTAAGGGCGCCAAGGCCTCGCCGGACCACTTTTATACCACTTTTTATATGTTTTCCAAACGAAGTAGAGGCTAAGTCGCGTGCATTTATTACCAAAGTGTCCTTGAGGACCAACGAACGTTTTCCGAATTCTACATCCGTCGCACTGACTCGTCAACGACATTGACGCATCACGTGCAATAATTATGAATAAATAATAATAAATTTTATCAAAATATGATATAGTATTATTCGAAGTCTGTTTTAATTGAATACTAATTAGAATAAGTGGAAACTCTAATAAGAAACGTACCAACTTGTGCATTTCTTAGCTTAAGTTATTGTCTTGTATGCTTTTTATTATATTAATTTATAATAAATGTTTTAAATTAATTTGAGGTTTAATTTTTTTGCCAATTTATTCATGATGAGTTTTATCTTCGACCGAACTGAAAGCTGCAAATAAGAATGTAGGAAATTGGGGTTTAGTTGACAATTGAATGCGAAACGCGTGTATTCGATAAAACAAATTCAATTTTCTCTACAATTATAATATTAAACTATAGCTACCCGACTGTCCTCTCATTCTTGTAGCCTAACGCTGTAAGCTGTAACAACAACATTGTAAAAACAAATTATTTTAAAAGAGTAACCATTGAATTTCTTGCCGGTTCTTCTCCGTAGAAAACGACCAACCCGAACCGTGCACATTTTCTCGACGTTTTAGAAGTGCCCAAGTAGACCTATGTGAAATAAAGAGATTATAATTTTTAACGTACAAGCGAACGTGGCTTACTGACATGGTATGAACGCTATTCTAGGTACGCGTGTAGACGCCCTAGTGATGTGCGCAAATCTACCAAACTTAGTGTTGGGAGTCCAACAAAAGAATTCTCCCCAAAATGAGTAAAAAAATAATTAAGACCGATCACCATCCCTCATCCATGGTCTAGGTTACAAACAAAAGACAGGAAATACATTGACAAAACGCCTATCTTTCCCCACTTCCCAGTGTAAAAGCCATAAATGACCAAATAACTCCCCCATTGTGTGGGTGTCGTAAAAAGGGATTAATAGACGACAAGATGTCGGGCAGTAAGATCCCCCCAGTGACATTTATTACGGAAGACAAGAATCTCCGATGAGTCACAAAGCAGTGCCCAGTGAATGCATTAGTCAGGATCGTCAGGATAGTCTTTTTTGTCTGCGAAAATAAACAGTTTCTAGTAAAATGTCTACTGAACGTTTTGGTGGGCTATTTCAATTGGTCTCTTTAGTTTATGACTCAGAAAATATGGTTGTCTGCGTTTCGTTCTGTGCATAAGCCGAAATAGTACTTATCTAGAAGAATCCCGAGAAGTTATGTACTCATTACAAATATGTAATTGAATCTTAGTTTGGACTAGTAGCGCCATCTGTTGGGCCAACGTGCACGAACATAACTTGATCTTATGGCGCCATCTATGCATCGCCATAGTGTTTAATTTGCAGTTCTAAATTTAATACGAATTTGAACTACCAGCGCCATCTACCGTCATGGTAGATAGAAAAATAATGACAACCTCTTTTGCCATGGTCTTTGTGCTAAAAATACTAGAAAGGGCCCCTTCTATTATTTATCCTCCTTTATAAATGGGAAAGGTAACTGAGCCATCATCAACTGCCCAACCTCTCTCAAAATAGTTGAGGTCAACTTCCAGGTGGGCCGGATGCAGCTGAAACGTATTTTACTTGGAGCAACTGCTATCCCAAAACCCAGTTAGTACTGGGTTATACGATACCCCTTAGTAAGACTGGTTGTCAGACTAAGATAGCTGTGTAATTTAGTGGTCAACGCATTAACATCAATAAGCAAGTATTAGCAAGTCTGCGATCAAGATTCAAGGATTAGAAGCTACATTTTCAAATCGCAGACGCGACGTTTTCAGACAACCGGAATGCATAGATAAGAAAACGCAGCGTATAATAGACAAATATTTATTTCTCTTCATAACTGTGACGCATCGCGTCTATTATAAAGCTTACATTATCTCTAGATATTTACAATAAACTGAACACAATAGTCATACAGAACTCTCTACTATTATTAATTAGGTCTAGATTCAATATTCGTGGCTAACTGAAGAAGGTTGTTTGAAAATTAATTGTACAGCTATCAGTATAACTTTGATTTTCGATTGAATTAAACAATGTAGATGTCAATATTAACAGGTACAGTTAATTCTAAAACAGATTGGTATGGTAATTTTTAGCAGTGCAGTACAAACTTACAAGCTGAAAGGAACTAAGACAATAAAACGGTTACCATGCATTCTGAACCCAACTAGCAAATTATTAAAAAAAAAAATGATCGAATGGTGCTGCAGATTTGTGGGATACAGCTGTTTTTTTTTTAAATTATGATACCGGCCTATAACTGTCCCAATGCTGGGCAGATGCCTCTACTAAAGCCGAGAAGGCAGGGGCATTGATCACCACACGCTTGCTCAAGACGCGGCTAGTTGGCGATTTCAGTCTTATGTTTTAAGTCCAGATTTCCTCAAGATGTTTTTCTTCATCAATGTCTGTGATGTCTAAGATAAACTTTAGAAAGACTTTTTCAGCTCGTCTTAGGGGCGGAGTTCAAGTATACCGCTTAGCAACAACTATGAGAACAAAAAAAAAATAGTTTAAAAATTTTTTTGGGACTCAAATAACCAGAGAAATATTGAACCTCAATGATTTCTAAGCTCTGGCTAAGGTCAACCCGAAGCTGCAATTAAATTGATTAATTTTCCGGAAAAAACATTTTTTTTAGTCTTCGTTCTCGTCGCCCTTTTTTAATAACCAACGAACATTTTTATTATGCAGAACATACTGAATACGTGGTACCGTTATAGCGTCGGTGTACCTTCCACCTTATATAGCATTTCTGTATAAACTGCAATTTAAACAGAAAAAAACACAAATAAACTAGGTATTAGAGCCATCATTTTTCACAACACCATATTTCTACGGCGCAATAACAAAACAGTCTCTTTTATATCAGCTCTAAAACTTGTGTCCGTATTCTGTAACGATTCGACATGAATCTCGATTGAAGGGCCAGTACATTTGGTTTTTTTTTTGCAGAGTGGAAATCATGAAATAACTTCCCCCGCTCTGGGCGAAGTGAGGGGTGGAGTGTCAGACTTGTACTGACTAAAACCCACCCATGTTCCTTCTATTGCCCTTTATGTGCCGCAATCCCGGCAAAGTCAGTGCCTTCAGTTAATTTACCTTTAATTTCGCATCATTATCAAAAACACAGTTATCTTTATTTTCGTTGCAATAAGGTTGAAGTTAAATTGCTTTTTTTTTAAGTTTTGAGTATAAAGAAAATGTGCGTATTTTAAATCGAGATTCATGCTAGAGTGTGTTCCAGATTCCGGATATCTGTCTTTATTGTCTTTTTGAGTATTTTGTAAATAAAGGAACGGATTTAAATGCCTGTTTCTGTAACCCTTATACGTACAAGCCGTTGGATGACAAAAATGGAGTGATAAACATGTAAATTCCATAGTTTAGCCACTTAATATGGTCTGATTGGTCGACCAACGATATCGCGTCATGGTGCTTACGTCTGATAGGTGGCTGATTATGATGATATTCTATTTTTCTTTTATGATGAGCTACCAGTAAGTCTTGCACCTGATTATCGCCCCATAGGACTATGAGACTGTGGGAACAGAGTGGACCAAACTGTTTTTGCGCAACACTAACTTGTACACTATTATACCTCCCTTGGCAATGACCAAATTAGGTCTTTAATGTCTAGAGCCCCAGTGGCACTAAAACGTGCCAGTAAACAAGTATTACCGTTGAGCCCCGCTGGCACAAATTTGTGCCACCAAACCCCGACTGATTTAAAACTGTATTTGTAGTAAAGATAAGTCTTAAAATCAGATTACGCTTACGATAAGAGCCCGCCCGGCGGTGCTTGACGGATAGTTGACATAAATAATGGCGGTCCTTGAGAGGTTAAAAGTATTACAAAAACGTATATTTTGCCTCAGCATCGTTTATCCATCCATTCTTCTCACACAACAGCACCAACTTACATCTAATTTTGTTATTAAACTACAGTGTAGTGTCAACGAGTGAGTTATTGTTAATTTTTATTACTTTCTCGTAGTGACAGAGATTCTTACAATTTTTCGTTCTTTCGATTAAGCTTTTGTAGCTTGAAAATGTCATTCAAATGTTTAATTAGAAATATTTGTTCATATATTGAGTTCTAACTTATTTTTCACCCCAAAAAAAAACATTTACCAGCAATACTTTTTAAAACACTTACTGTATCAATTTAAAACGTGCCTTTTTCAATTACATAAAATGATTTATTTAATTTAAGCCGATTTAAATCGCTTAGTACATTTAATAATTTCAGGATGACAGACAGAAGGTCCACGCGGCTGTAACAATTTGTATTAATTTTTAATCAACAAATAAGTTTCCTTGAACAACATTTCCAAGCCAAATAATTTTTTCGCTAAAATAAAAGAGATATTATATCAATATTACTTGTATAAAACAAAACTTCGAACTTAGCAATCTATATATATATAAAACAATGTCCGTTCGTACCCTACAAACTCCTAAACTGCTGAACCAATTTTGATACATTTTCGTTTAGTTGTTTTGCATACGTCAAAAGATATTTGAAAAAAAATCAGGCAAGGTAAGTTATACAAAAAATTAAAATGAATATATTATTAAAAAAAAATTAAGTGTTTTCTTAGTATAAGTTGTATGTTTTAAAACTTTTGCATGCCTAAATGGTAGAATATGGCTGAACCTATCAATATTTTGTCATCATTTACTGTTACCCATGTTTGCAAAATAAAATTATCTTTATCTTTATCTAGAGGAAGGGACCTACCTACCTAAGGCAGGATGGGTAGTAGGGTAGAACAGTGAAAAATACAAGGAGGTTGTCGGTACGAAAACGTGCATTGCAACTCATACCACAAAGTAACATAAAATAACGAGAAATGCTAATAAATCAGTGTTTCATACATACAATATGGCAACTCAATTGTTCTTGCTTATAAAAAATTATGTTTAAAATAAACTGGGCTGAAGATTTTGATGACAAGTTTAATGAGTTTACCGATTTCAGTAACACTAGATGACAACTCAAATCAAATCATTTATTTCAATTAGACCATTACATGAAAACAAAAAAAAAGATGCTGCTACAGTCTCAGTCACAAGACATAATAACTTGTGAAAGTACTGTAGTTGCCCATTCGAAAGTGTAGATCTCTATGGAGAAGAATGGGCAAGAACATGGATACTCTTTTAAATCATATTTTACAAAACCATGGATACATCATTCATGATGAGATTATAAATACATGTGAGAACGATGTAGAAAAACGAGCACATTAAGAGCGTCCAGAGTTTAACTAAAATTTTGGCATTGATGAAAATAAAAAAAAAGTTTTTATTTTGACATTTTAGCTGGCTGTTGTGTTAGTAAAAACGGCATAGTATTTATATATTTTTTAATAGAAATATATGTACTTCTCCAATGGCAAGGATATTATTACTGTTCAGTTTTTTAGCTACCAAAGCATCACTGGTTTAACTGCCGAGACTCACGCAAACTCCATCAAAATCCACAGCTTCATAATATTTTATAATAATAAAACTTATAAAATTACATTAATATTTACAGTATTTTTTTTTACATTTATATCTAATTACAAATACTATTCGGCACTTCTTGTTTAAGTAACTAATAGAGACTTGGTAAAATACAGAGGACTTTAGAGCTCTTCAATTATATGTCAATCTAAGCTTACGTGGTTAGACTGGCCAGTCTTCCCTTTAGTGTGGTTAGTGCCTTTTTTTTGGGGTGGGAAACCATTAAATAACTTCCCCCGCTCTGGGGGGGAGTGTCAGACTTGTAGTGACTAAAACCCACCCATATTCCTTCTATTGCCCTTTCTGTTCCGGGGGCGCGGTATCTCTTTCGAACAACCCGCAACCCTGGCAGGCCTCTCTGCTTTGCTGACATCTCTTTGAGGCGCGCGTGAAATACTAACGCGCCGTCGACACGGCCTGTGTGGTTAGTGCCTTACCTGGTGTCAGAGTTTCTATGCCTATTCCCTGTTGTATTTTTACAGGAAGATTAATTACTTAATTTTTCCCCGAAATAAAAAGGAGTTTTCAAAATAGACTAAATTCCCCCGCTCTGGGCGGGACGGGGGGAGGGTCAGACTTTTACTGACTAAAATCCACCGAAGTTCCTTTTTTTGCCCTTTATGTTCCAGTATCTAGCTTGTTTATACTGCAACACAGTTACAAAAACTGAATCATGAATATTTATCAGCGGTTTTTATTCCCAGTACAATAATGTAGACGCTCCTATAAAGTTGATTCTGTATGATACTAAGTCCCGCCTAACAAACACTATAGTTAGTACACTATACGTTTAGCGCGGTTGGGCGCAAGTCTCATAAACGATATCTATGCTATAAATAATAAGCAATTACATGTTTACTTCAAAATAAAGCTAGTGAGTACACCAGGGTTTACGACAACATATGTCAAACCGCCTTTTAGCTTTTGCTGTTGTATTTTCAACTTTCAGCTCTGAGCCAAACGTGACAAATTCAGCAGCGCACACGAATGTCTCATAAGGCGTATCAAATTTTTATCGTCGATATTTTATATATAATTATTTTATGAAGTATGGCGTCAATAGAAATCTTTAAAATGAAGTATCCTTCAAGGAACATTCGACAATAATGTTACCAAATCAGTCCAATTAAAAGTTTTGTTCTATTAGCTTACTTTCATTATGTATTTCATTATGTTGTGAAAGTAAAAACATATAAAATCATGATTTTTTGGAGAAAAAAAACACGTTCCTCAAAATAACGAAGGGCTCTCAACACCTGCCTATCCTTTTCCCAACTAGATTGGAGTCAGCTTCCTGACTGTAGCTGAATACCAGTATTCAACATGGAGCGACTGCCTATCTGACCTCCACAACTTAGTACTAAGTAGAGATACCCCTTGGTAAGACTGCCAGTGAACACTAAGGAAGGATTTTAGAAAATACCTTTCTAACGTTAAATATGGGAGGATTATTAAGTACAAACTAAAAATATTGGTGAATATCCAGTCATAAATAATAAATGATGTTTATTTTGCAAGTAGGTTTTTATAAAAAACATGTTGTTTTTTTTTCGTAACTGTCTACTCTGACAAGAAACAGCAACTCTTGACTCGCAAACATTAAATTTAAGATTTTCATCTATTTGTATTAACTGGGTTGAGGTGGTCAGATAGGCAGTAGCTCCATGTAAAATACTAGTATTGAATCCGGTAAGACTGGAAGCGTACCTCAATATAGTTGGGAAAAGACTAGGCAGAAGATGATGTCCTTGTATTGACTCTACTCCTAATTATTACACGGATACTTCGTTGTCATCATTGAGTCGTATGCTGTTGTCGTTGTTGGCGAGTTTGAGGAGTGTCTTCTTGATGCGGAGCGCGGGCAGACGCACTGAAGGGTTCTGGTGCCAGCATTCGCGCATTAGGTTCGCCATGCCTACCATCGTCTGAGGGAAGAAATGATGAAGATTTCTATTAGTATATTTTGTATATCTTAGTTGTTTGATTTTGTCTAGAGGTCGCAAGTGGGACTGGGTCAAGGCGTTAACCAAACATTACATCATCTTTTTAGGGTTCCGTAACTCATACTTAAAGATTGGAACCCTTAAAGGATTACTTTGTGGTCTGTCTGTCAGTCTGTCAAGAACATTTATCTCGGGAACGCGTGGAGGTATCGAGTTGAAATTAAACCATATAATCAAGTCTGCGGTCCTTTGCAGCTGTTATTAATCAACCTTAAATCTACGCTTTTGAGTATTGTGGGTGTGTGTACAAACATTTAAACTCAAAATATGGACGTCGCTATGGAAGGAACCAAATTAAACCAAAATGAATTTTAACTAAGTTTTAGAGTAGAGTAGAATTCCTATTCGATATTAGATCCAGAATGAATACCAAATCTTCACATGATTACTTATTGCTAAAAAACACAAGCCCGGCAAACGCGGTCATCGTATGACGAACAAGCGAAGTCAGCGCTTTGGTCGTGGGACACGCAGCTGTTTCTAGGTGCGGTATCTAGGCCGATGCATTCTTGCAGTTCCGGGTGTTGGTTATAACACTCACATATACAAACAGCCAGACCCGAAACAACTACCTGTAAGTCATACAAATATTTGTTCCGTGCGGGGGTCGAACCCACAACACACAGCACAACCGTGTGGTCAATATGTGAGTGAAGTTGAAAGAAAATAAGTTTATTTGACATATGCTACAAGTTTACACAACATTAAACAAAGAACGTAATAGAAAATAAAAACTAAAGGAGATAATTATTGTGTGTCTCACGGCTGCGCCAAATAGGCCAAGTTCAGCAAACTGCCAGGCAACTAGTGTCCGACGTTAGTTTTTAACTGGACTTGTGATGGTATTATGGACGGACGTAAAATAGTGTCATACTTTTTTTTGAGTTGGGAGATCATCATATAACTTCTCCCGTTATGGGCGGAGCGGGGGGGTGTCAGACTTATACTGACTAAAACCCACCCATGTTCCTTCTGTTGCCCTTTACGTTCCGGGGCCGCGGTATCTCTTTCGAACAACCCGCAACCCCGGTAGGCGGAGGCCCCTCTGCTTTGCTGACATATCTTTGAGGTGCGCGTGAAACACTAACGATAGACAGACGGACAGCTACCCATTGCTCACCGTCTACAGGACCGCATCTACGGTGGCCGGGAGTCGTCTCGCGGCGCCCGACGCCCGGGTAACAGTCTCATACTTGAGCTGAGGCGTGTGAATAGCTAACAACAAACAGCAAGTTAAAGACACTAGTACATACGGGATGCGGATCGTCGGGCGGGTCGGGTCGCGCGGCGTCCACGCACACGATCTTGCGCATGTCCTCAAAGCTGGGGTCGGCGCCCGCCAGCTCCGCGAAGGGCGCGCGGCAGTCCGCGCCCGGCGCCACGCGCCTGCACACCTCCCACAGCACCAGCCCCCACGCGTACACGTCGCACGCCAGGAACGACTCGAAGCACTCCACGTTTATGCTGAAGGGGAGTTCAACAATTAGCTGCTTATTATTACTTACTTAATGAATAAGAATTAATTGGAAGGCAAAAGAAAAGATGGATGGATTGTGTAAGGACTGATATGAAGGAGTAAGGAGTAAATGATGCCGTGACGTCCGACAGGGAAGCATGGAAGAAGAAAACGTGTAGCGCTGACCCCAAATAGAAAAGGACAAGGGCAAGAAAATAATGATAGGTTAACATTAATCCAGTAAAAAAATTAGAAAAAAAAAACAACAGGTTTTGAATGATTTTTACGAATCTCAAAGTCAGTCCAACTTGGTCAGACTAATGACTGACAAATACTTCTATTTAATCATGAAAGGGTCTAAAATTGCCGCTTTAGCAGAATTACCCCTAATAAGATAACGATATGAATCATAAAAACCCCCGGGCGCGGGTTGTGCTGTAGTCCGGCGGCCCCAGGTCCACATACACATACCTCTGGTCCAGCATCTCCGGGCTCATGTACCGCTTGGTCCCCTGGCGCGGGTTGTGCTGTAGTCCGGCGGCCCCAGGTCCACATACACATACCTCTGGTCCAGCATCTCCGGGCTCATGTACCGCTTGGTCCCCTGGCGCGGGTTGTGCTGTAGTCCAGCGGCCCCAGGTCCACATACACATACCTCTGGTCCAGCATCTCCGGGCTCATGTACCGCTTGGTCCCCTGGCGCGGGTTGTGCTGTAGTCCGGCGGCCCCAGGTCCACATACACATACCTCTGGTCCAGCATCTCCGGGCTCATGTACCGCTTGGTCCCCTGGCGCGGGTTGTGCTGTAGTCCGGCGGGCCCAGGTCCACATACACATACCTCTGGTCCAGCATCTCCGGGCTCATGTACCGCTTGGTCCCCTGGCGCGGGTTGTGCTGTAGTCCGGCGGCCCCAGGTCCACATACACATACCTCTGGTCCAGCATCTCCGGGCTCATGTACCGCTTGGTCCCCTGGCGCGGGTTGTGCTGTAGTCCGGCGGCCCCAGGTCCACATACACATACCTCTGGTCCAGCATCTCCGGGCTCATGTACCGCTTGGTCCCCTGGCGCGGGTTGTGCTGTAGTCCGGCGGGCCCAGGTCCACATACACATACCTCTGGTCCAGCATCTCCGGGCTCATGTACCGCTTGGTCCCCTGGCGCGGGTTGTGCTGTAGTCCAGCGGCCCCAGGTCCACATACACATACCTCTGGTCCAGCATCTCCGGGCTCATGTACCGCTTGGTCCCCTGGCGCGGGTTGTGCTGTAGTCCAGCGGCCCCAGGTCCACATACACATACCTCTGGTCCAGCATCTCCGGGCTCATGTACCGCTTGGTCCCCTGGCGCGGGTTGTGCTGTAGTCCAGCGGCCCCAGGTCCACATACACATACCTCTGGTCCAGCATCTCCGGGCTCATGTACCGCTTGGTCCCCTGGCGCGGGTTGTGCTGTAGTCCAGCGGCCCCAGGTCCACATACACATACCTCTGGTCCAGCATCTCCGGGCTCATGTACCGCTTGGTCCCCTGGCGCGGGTTGTGCTGTAGTCCAGCGGCCCCAGGTCCACATACACATACCTCTGGTCCAGCATCTCCGGGCTCATGTACCGCTTGGTCCCCTGGCGCGGGTTGTGCTGTAGTCCGGCGGCCCCAGGTCCACATACACATACCTCTGGTCCAGCATCTCCGGGCTCATGTACCGCTTGGTCCCCTGGCGCGGGTTGTGCTGTAGTCCGGCGGCCCCAGGTCCACATACACATACCTCTGGTCCAGCATCTCCGGGCTCATGTACCGCTTGGTCCCCTGGCGCGGGTTGTGCTGTAGTCCAGCGGCCCCAGGTCCACATACACATACCTCTGGTCCAGCATCTCCGGGCTCATGTACCGCTTGGTCCCCTGGCGCGGGTTGTGCTGTAGTCCGGCGGCCCCAGGTCCACATACACATACCTCTGGTCCAGCATCTCCGGGCTCATGTACCGCTTGGTCCCCTGGCGCGGGTTGTGCTGTAGTCCAGCGGCCCCAGGTCCACATACACATACCTCTGGTCCAGCATCTCCGGGCTCATGTACCGCTTGGTCCCCTGGCGCGGGTTGTGCTGTAGTCCGGCGGGCCCAGGTCCACATACACATACCTCTGGTCCAGCATCTCCGGGCTCATGTACCGCTTGGTCCCCTGGCGCGGGTTGTGCTGTAGTCCAGCGGCCCCAGGTCCACATACACATACCTCTGGTCCAGCATCTCCGGGCTCATGTACCGCTTGGTCCCCTGGCGCGGGTTGTGCTGTAGTCCGGCGGCCCCAGGTCCACATACACATACCTCTGGTCCAGCATCTCCGGGCTCATGTACCGCTTGGTCCCCTGGCGCGGGTTGTGCTGTAGTCCAGCGGCCCCAGGTCCACATACACATACCTCTGGTCCAGCATCTCCGGGCTCATGTACCGCTTGGTCCCCTGGCGCGGGTTGTGCTGTAGTCCGGCCCCAGGTCCACATACACATACCTCTGGTCCAGCATCTCCGGGCTCATGTACCGCTTGGTCCCCTGGCGCGGGTTGTGCTGTAGTCCAGCGGCCCCAGGTCCACATACACATACCTCTGGTCCAGCATCTCCGGGCTCATGTACCGCTTGGTCCCCTGGCGCGGGTTGTGCTGTAGTCCGGCCCCAGGTCCACATACACATACCTCTGGTCCAGCATCTCCGGGCTCATGTACCGCTTGGTCCCCTGGCGCGGGTTGTGCTGTAGTCCAGCGGCCCCAGGTCCACATACACATACCTCTGGTCCAGCATCTCCGGGCTCATGTACCGCTTGGTCCCCTGGCGCGGGTTGTGCTGTAGTCCGGCCCCAGGTCCACATACACATACCTCTGGTCCAGCATCTCCGGGCTCATGTACCGCTTGGTCCCCTGGCGCGGGTTGTGCTGTAGTCCAGCGGCCCCAGGTCCACATACACATACCTCTGGTCCAGCATCTCCGGGCTCATGTACCGCTTGGTCCCCTGGCGCGGGTTGTGCTGTAGTCCAGCGGCCCCAGGTCCACATACACATACCTCTGGTCCAGCATCTCCGGGCTCATGTACCGCTTGGTCCCCTGGCGCGGGTTGTGCTGTAGTCCGGCCCCAGGTCCACATACACATACCTCTGGTCCAGCATCTCCGGGCTCATGTACCGCTTGGTCCCCTGGCGCGGGTTGTGCTGTAGTCCAGCGGCCCCAGGTCCACATACACATACCTCTGGTCCAGCATCTCCGGGCTCATGTACCGCTTGGTCCCCTGGCGCGGGTTGTGCTGTAGTCCAGCGGCCACGTGCGCGCGACTCACAGCGAGCCCGAGGTCCGCGATACAACACTCCCCGTTCACCTTCACTAGGATATTCTTCGTTTTGATGTCACGGTGGGCTATGGCGGGCTTGCCCTGAGAAGGAAAAGGATAAAAACATTGATAACAACCAATAATAGATGTAAAAAGACAATTACGATATCGCGTCGTCACGATAGTACTGTCTGTGCTACGCGAAACTGATAGATCAACTTTATTGTCTTGTTTTAACTTTTATCAAAGTGTTTTTAGGGTTTCGGGCCTCAAAAGGAGAAAAACGGAACCCTTATTGGATCACTTTGTTGTACGTCTGTCTGTCTTGCAAGACCCTTGATCTCAGGAACACGTGGAGGTATAGAGTTGAAATCAAAATCATATATTCAAGTCTATGGTCCCTTCGTGCTGTGAAAAAATCAACCCTCTAATTCTACACAGACAAAAGGTATGGAGGGCGGGAGGTCCGTAGATACTCCAGAAACCGGTTTGGCTAGGAGCCGGTCTAAGTCCTAGCCACCAAATATGATGAAGCTAAGCAGAAAGCAATCATGAGGTAATAACTAATAATACAAGTCAAAATATGAAGGGCAGTTTGTGTCGCAATTTTGTATAGAACCTTCGGTGCAAGAGACTGACTCGGTCTTGTTTAAAGTATTGCCGTGTGTTCGTCACATTTTTTTTCTGTCTATGGTTACATACCTGTGTGCCATGTATCTCTGTGTGTAGATGCAGCAGCCCATTGATGGCTGATAAACAGATGGCCATCATCTGATGCCTCGTCAGCGTGGTCCTGTTCAAGTGCTCATACAGCGAGCCCAACGGATGGAAGTGTGTGATCAGCCAGAGCTGTGAACAAAATTATATCAAAATTAATTAGGGCTATGATGCATCAATGACTATTTATGCAAATAAATTTTACTTTATCTCGTTGGTCTAGTTTAGTTTGCTGAACTGGTGGCCTACCATGACGTCTTAAAGCAGAACTTATTCCACTGAGGGAAAGAGATGGTGCTAGACACCCCGTATAGCTCTGTCTCTTTCCCTCAGCAGAATAAGTTCTGCTTTAAGACGTCACGGTAGGGTAGCTGGTCCTATTTGGTGCAGCCGTGAGACACACAATAATGTTCTCCTTTTTGTGTTTAGATTTAAGTTGTTGTTTTTTTTTTCTATTTAAGTTTATGTTTTTATTTAATTTTGTTTACGATCTTTGTATGTTTGTGTTGTGTGCATATGTGGCATGTGCTAACTATATCTATTTTCTTTCTTTCTTTCTAGTGTCAAGGTCCTGGGTTCCATTCCCAGGTAGAGCAGTGTTAAGATGTTTTTCTATGAGGAATTTTTCATTAGCAGCCGTTTGGATTTGTGATATAACAGGATTTAAACATAACTAAAGAAATGTGGGGTGTACCATCCGGTACACTTTTGACTAACTCTTCAATGATTTCTGTTGTGATGTTATATATCAATCAAATCAAATCATTTATTTCTTTGCAAAAATGGGTATAGTGTATGGGTGTTTTTTGTAATACAGTTCTCCATATTTTACCGTCACATGGGCATGTAAAAGTTTACAATTTTAAATTTTAAATATGTGCCAGATTACTGGAATTACATTTATAATATTATTTGGATTATAGTAGGATAGCGTAGACTAGCGACCCAGCCCGGCTTCGCACGGGTGCTATGTAAATATTAATATTATACATTTAAACCTTCCTCTTGAATCACTCTATCTATTTGTTGCGTAGATCTAAGCATACATAGGGACAGATAACCGCGGGAAGCGACTTTACTGACAACTTAAATATCTGTGACAGGAAGAGATAGATGGAATACCCCATACCTGCGTACAACTGCCCCTACTAGTCATGTCGCTGCCGATGTAGGCGAGGATGTTCTCATGCCGCAGCAGCACGGTGGAGTATATCTCTGTCTCCCGGCGCCAGCTGGCCTCGTCGCGAGAGAAGAATATCTTCACGGCCACGTTGTCTGCGTACCAGGAGCCTCGCCAGACCTCGCCGTAGCGACCCTGGGGAGCAGAGATAGAAATTAGAGGAAATCAAATTCAATTTTATTGAAATAAAATAAAAATATTTTTATTTCACATAGGCCTACATGGGCGCTTATAAACAGTCGAGAAAATGTGCACGGTTCGAGTTGGTTGTTTCCTATGGAGAAGAACCGGCAAGAAACTCCATGGTTACTCTTTTAAAATCATTTGGTTTTACAATGTTGTTGTTACAGCGTTAGTACTTAAGTATGAGGACAGCGTAGGCCCGACAATAAGTAATTGCTTACTTTACGAATAAATAAAAAGCCATTTATTTCCTGCAAACTATACATTCTTCTTTTACTTAAGGTTCAGTACATAGTTTAATGTTAGTGCTGATTTGTAATTCTTAATATTATGGGTAGTTTTAACTTAATGATTTACTTTATTTTGTTAGTTGGTATTTTTTTTAAACGTTGTCCCACACTAGAATTTCTCCTGTATCGTGGGTCGTTCACAAACATTGAACCTCACATACACAAACAGCCAGACCCGAAGAACTATTTGCAGGCCATACAAATATTTGTTCCATGCGAGAATCGAACTCGCGACAAGCAGCGCAGCAGTCAATCGCTCAGCCACTGCGCCAGCCGTGCCGTATTTATCCTAGTTTGACTATCTTAGTCTGCAAGAACCCCTGTATGGGTAAAAGCCTCCTCGTCTCTCTCTGTTTTGTGCCACTTTGGTCCACAACGAGCCAGCCATTTGTTTTATTTCATCTTCCCAGCGTGTCATGGAGATCAATTTTATTAATCAAAACTATTTTTAGGTCCTGGGTTCTATTCCAAAGCCAGGCAATGTTATTTGGTTTTTGCCATCGGAAACTTCATAGCACCACGGATAGATTTAGGTTTAAAGATCTTTATCCTTACTAATATTATAAAAGCGAAAGTCAGTTTGTTTGTTTGTTACCTCTTCACGCTTTAATGGCTAAACCGATTTTGATGATTTTTAGTACAGAGATAATTGGGAACCAGGAGACGGACATAGGCTTTTTTTTTAAGTGGGAAAGAGGGAAGAAAAGGGAAAACTTAGCATTGCTATTACAAATCAAATACCTGCAAATCAGGAAAGGGGCAAAAACAAGTTCTCAATAAAAACATATAATTTCACTTACTTGAGAACAATAATTATTACTTAAATACTAAATTGGGTTCGTCAACATCCGTTAAAAACTAATTAATACTAACTGAAACTTCACCATTCTGATTCTGTATTAATGCGTGGTTCTCCAGGTACATACCTTCCCCACGCAGTCGGTGAGTGTGACCTGCTTGGCGAGGGTCCGCTGCACCATGAGGGGCAGGCCGGAGCCCGAGCCGCTCGTGACGGAGCACTCCAGGTACATACCTTCCCCACGCAGTCGGTGAGTGTGACCTGCTTGGCGAGGGTCCGCTGCACCATGAGGGGCAGGCCGGAGCCCGAGCCTCCAGGTACATACCTTCCCCACGCAGTCGGTGAGTGTGACCTGCTTGGCGAGGGTCCGCTGCACCATGAGGGGCAGGCCGGAGCCCGAGCCGCTCGTGACGGAGCACTCCAGGTACATACCTTCCCCACGCAGTCGGTGAGTGTGACCTGCTTGGCGAGGGTCCGCTGCACCATGAGGGGCAGGCCGGAGCCCGAGCCGCTCGTGACGGAGCACTCCAGGTACATACCTTCCCCACGCAGTCGGTGAGTGTGACCTGCTTGGCGAGGGTCCGCTGCACCATGAGGGGCAGGCCGGAGCCCGAGCCGCTCGTGACGGAGCACTCCAGGTACATACCTTCCCCACGCAGTCGGTGAGTGTGACCTGCTTGGCGAGGGTCCGCTGCACCATGAGGGGCAGGCCGGAGCCCGAGCCGCTCGTGACGGAGCACTCCAGGTACATACCTTCCCCACGCAGTCGGTGAGTGTGACCTGCTTGGCGAGGGTCCGCTGCACCATGAGGGGCAGGCCGGAGCCCGAGCCTCCAGGTACATACCTTCCCCACGCAGTCGGTGAGTGTGACCTGCTTGGCGAGGGTCCGCTGCACCATGAGGGGCAGGCCGGAGCCCGAGCCGCTCGTGACGGAGCACTCCAGGTACATACCTTCCCCACGCAGTCGGTGAGTGTGACCTGCTTGGCGAGGGTCCGCTGCACCATGAGGGGCAGGCCGGAGCCCGAGCCGCTCGTGACGGAGCACTCCAGGTACATACCTTCCCCACGCAGTCGGTGAGTGTGACCTGCTTGGCGAGGGTCCGCTGCACCATGAGGGGCAGGCCGGAGCCCGAGCCGCTCGTGACGGAGCACTCCAGGTACATACCTTCCCCACGCAGTCGGTGAGTGTGACCTGCTTGGCGAGGGTCCGCTGCACCATGAGGGGCAGGCCGGAGCCCGAGCCTCCAGGTACATACCTTCCCCACGCAGTCGGTGAGTGTGACCTGCTTGGCGAGGGTCCGCTGCACCATGAGGGGCAGGCCGGAGCCCGAGCCGCTCGTGACGGAGCACTCCAGGTACATACCTTCCCCACGCAGTCGGTGAGTGTGACCTGCTTGGCGAGGGTCCGCTGCACCATGAGGGGCAGGCCGGAGCCCGAGCCTCCAGGTACATACCTTCCCCACGCAGTCGGTGAGTGTGACCTGCTTGGCGAGGGTCCGCTGCACCATGAGGGGCAGGCCGGAGCCCGAGCCGCTCGTGACGGAGCACTCCAGGTACATACCTTCCCCACGCAGTCGGTGAGTGTGACCTGCTTGGCGAGGGTCCGCTGCACCATGAGGGGCAGGCCGGAGCCCGAGCCGCTCGTGACGGAGCACTCCAGGTACATACCTTCCCCACGCAGTCGGTGAGTGTGACCTGCTTGGCGAGGGTCCGCTGCACCATGAGGGGCAGGCCGGAGCCCGAGCCGCTCGTGACGGAGCACTCCAGGTACATACCTTCCCCACGCAGTCGGTGAGTGTGACCTGCTTGGCGAGGGTCCGCTGCACCATGAGGGGCAGGCCGGAGCCCGAGCCGCTCGTGACGGAGCACTCCAGGTACATACCTTCCCCACGCAGTCGGTGAGTGTGACCTGCTTGGCGAGGGTCCGCTGCACCATGAGGGGCAGGCCGGAGCCCGAGCCGCTCGTGACGGAGCACTCCAGGTACATACCTTCCCCACGCAGTCGGTGAGTGTGACCTGCTTGGCGAGGGTCCGCTGCACCATGAGGGGCAGGCCGGAGCCCGAGCCGCTCGTGACGGAGCACTCCAGGTACTCGCGCAGCGTGGAGTCTCCCGCCGCTGTGGCGCGGATGCAGTTACCGTTCTGAGAGCCTTCTACTCCTGGAGAGAAGAAAAAGGAGAATATAGGAAACCTGGAGACCGGCCCCAGGTGCAATATAGATACTCTTATATTAATCTTAATATATATAAATCTCATGTCACGTTGTTTGTCCGCGATAGGCTCCTAAACTACTACGATTTTAAATTAAATTTGTACACCGTGTGCTGTTTGATCCAACTTGAAAGATAGGATAGGTAGGGTAGGGAGGGTAGGTAGAAAGGTAGAAAATTACATTGCAGCTAGTATTATACATATAAACCTTCCTCTTGAATTCCTCTCACTCACTCTCATCTATTAATAATAGAATTGTGAAATTGACTAGAAGTGAAAATGTATGAATAATGCCAATGAATACAATATCTTAAAATACACACATCAAAAGTATCTAGGGATCAACATATATTTTTGCAATAACTTTTCTCCTGATTGATATTAATTAAAATTTTCTTTAAGGATTCATCAAATAAAGTGTTTTCGTTTGTCACAGTAACGATAAACCAAGTCACCTTTGCATTAATAAAGAAATTTGCCATTTTCCTAATAAAGGGATTTTTGACATTTGAACCACTAACATTAAAGTTCGAAAAAAAGACTGAAATAACAGTTTTCTTTAAAATGTTATTGGGTAACTTAAACAATTAATAATCCGTGTTTCTACCGCGAACACTAACAACACAAGAACATCGGTTTAGCATACTCAAAATGAGTTCATCCAAATCACGCTGTGGAATGGCCGCCCATGTTCGTTGCAACAACAAAAAAAGGTCTTCTTGCGACTGGATACCCTCCATATTCGGCAGAGCTCTTCTCTGTAGCATATCCCATGCATGCTCAATCGGGTTCAAGTCTGGCGACTGAGCAGGCCAGGGCAGGACATTGATGTTAGCTGCGGCGAGAGTCTGTCTTACAACTCTTGCGGTGTGCGGTCGTGCATTATCATGCATTAACTGAAATAAGGGACCGATTTGCACTTGTAGAGGAACGATGACGTCTGATACAATCGTCTCAGCATAAATTTGAGCGTTGAGGTTGCCTCTGATCCAAATCAACTCAGTTCTTCCGCCGATCCAAATACCCGCCCATACCATGATGGTTCCACCACTATAAGGATGGACTTCCTGGCAGGATTTTAATCGCTGTTGGCGTCCAGGGGTTCTCCAGTGTCGTATACGTCTTGTATCCGGTCTCATACCAAAACGAGACTCATCAGAAAAGCACACGAAACGCCATTGTTCTTCTGCCCAATTTCTGTGTTCAAGAGCCCATTGATATCGAATCCTACGATTGTGCATTGCTATAGGTGGTACCCGTAGCGGTCTTCGGGAATGAAGGTTCACTTCATGCAAGCGGTTTCTGACTGTTTGGTCGCTAATTAAGTTCCCTGAAGAGTGATGAAGCCTCACGGCTAACATCATGGCGGTTATTGTTGGAGCTCTTCGAGTTAAGATTTGAATGTATCGGTCTTGTCTCCGTGTGGTGCAGCGATACCGTCCTCCATGGCGCTCAGCCACGGTACCAGTGCTTCGGTAACGTGTCCAAAGTCGACTGATAACACTCTGACTTGTATTCAGAGTTAAAGCTACAGTACGTTGCCGGGAACCAGCTTCTATCATTCCCACGGCTCTGAGCATTTCTTCCCTGCTTAAATGACGTCGCCGCTCCATAATAACGTTGGTTTTAATCAGTAGTAGGGAAACAGTAGCACTAATAATGTCTTCAATGCGTTGTATGTTTTTATAGGGAAAATATTGACAGCTTATTTTCATCTTTTACTCGAATTTGATTGAGAGTTCCTGATTCAAATTATGAAATGCACCAAAAAGAATCCATATAAATTTATAAAATCATAAATTTATTACAAAGCCACATCTCAATCTCAAGAAATCCGCATAAAAATGCTTGATCCCTAGACACTTTTGATGTGTGTAATTAGGAGTAAAGTGTATGACATAGTATTTTTCAATCGCAATCTGTATTAAGTAATATAAATTAAATTTAAATGACATACCTACCCAATATTTGTACACCTAGTATTGGTTTGGTGAAACATGTTGAACTTTCCATTATTGTATGTACAGACGCCAGCAGGTCAAGCTACCCGAAACTGTCAATTTTTCCCAATGAACCTTGAACCTAATACTTTAGAAATAAAGTCGAAAATCTATCAAAGAAATCTGACAGATTGTAGTAGCTTGATGTGCAGGCGTCTGTACCATCCTCAACACTATGTTTTTGACAAATAAATTACTTTGAACAGAACAGTTAATTATAATAATTATCTGTTGCGAAGTTTTAAAGATTTAAGCATACATAAGAACAGACAGATAGCGGGAAGCGACTTTATTTTATACTAGCTAGCCCCCACGGCTGTGCCCGCGTGATATCGAAAAAAAAAGTATCTTATGTGTTATTCCACACTATAATCTACCTCTGTGCTAAATTTCATCAAGATCCGTTCAGCCGTTTTGACGTGAAAGAGTAACAAACATCCATACATCGTCACCAACATTCGCATTTATAACATTAGTAGGACTGTTTGGATTGGAGAAAGACTATTCATTTAACTAGATAAATGGTAAGTATGATATGCTTACGATAGAGTTCTAAATGCAAAAACTTACCTTCGTAAAAAGCACTAGTGACGTGTGGACTATACAAATTAGACGAGAAGTAGTTCGAATCTGCGCCCAGCTTGTGTAACGCGGCTCTGGACACGCGCAACCTGTAACAGTTCATTTGATAAATGAGAAGTATTAAGACGATCTTCATAAATATTATTATACTAGCTTTCGCCCGCGGCTTCGCTCGCGTTAAATTCGGTATAACACACCAAGCAGACCTGCAGTTTTTGCTCTTGCGCCTGATTGATTTGTAATAGCAACGTTAAGTTTTCCCTTTTCTTCCCTCGTTCTCCCTCATATCCCACTTTTTTTTAATAAAAAAAAAGTCCGTCTCCTGGTTCCCAACTATCTCTGTACCAAAATTCATCAAAATCGGTTTAGCCATTAAAGCGTGAAGAGGTAACAAACAAACAAACAAATAAACAAACAAACTCACTTTCGCTTTTATAATATTAAGTAAGGATAAGGATTTTATTATTTTGTTAAATTTAAAATAGAATGTACGTTTTTGAAAACAAATACTTTTATATATGTGCCCCCTTTTTATAAATAAACGATTTTATTATATTATTATTATTATATAATTCTTGTACCCTATCACAATGTTGTCGTATTTTACCCAAAGGTTGACTGGTAGAGAATGCCTTATGACATCAAGTCCGCCTATGTACCACTATTGTACAAAATTTTAAATAAATAGTGCTCGTACCTGTGACTTCTCCTCAGCACGAATATGGTCATAGCTCCCAAAACGCTAACAACGAGCACGGAGGCGCCCACACTGGCCCACAGCTTCCAGGCGTTGGTTGGCAGCGGTTCGATGGCCGTGTCGGCCAGCGGCGGCAGGTCGGGGAACTCGCCGTCGTTGCACAGGTCACCGCGGCAACACGAGATGTTGTGGTGGCCGGCGTGGCGTTTGCGGAGGCTGGGGAAAGGGCAACAGGCATTGTATACAATAATGCATTCAGGGTGTTGATGGGGTTACTGCAGTGCTTCCAGCATACATGGTTTTCACGCCATCATGCGCAAGTTATGCGCCTCCTTCATGCGCAGGGTACGCGGCAGCCCCAACAGCATCTTACGCAATATAGCGAACACGTGGGACAGCCCCATACTGGGACATTGGATACGCCTACATTCAAGTGTGGCGTAAAATTTATGATTGTTTTGCTTTTGTTTTTCTGGTAGATTTAAGTACTAACATTAGTTTTTTTTAAGTTGTGTGTTGTACTAACCCAGTGGACTTTGTCTGCAATAAACGAATTTTATTTATTTATTATTGTAAGAGGTTTTATACGTTAACCAAAACCGAATGCTGGTTGGCCATGACGTTCCAAAATCAAAATCAATCAAAATCAAAATATTTTTATTTTACATAGGCCTACATGGGCACTTATAAAACGTCGACAAAAGATGCACGGTTCGGGTTGGTCGTTTCCTATGGAGAAGAACCGGCAAGAAACTCCATGGTTACTCTTTTAAAATCATTTAGTTTTACAATGTTGTTGTTGTTACAGCGTTAGCACTTAAGTATGAGAGGACAGCGTAGGCCCGACAATAAGTCAATGCTTACTTTACAAAAAGTAAAATAAAAAAAATACGTTAACAAAAGTTAACAAGCGTTCCAATACTCAGGTCGTTTTAAATAAAGATTTAGAGAGAAAAGTGAAGATTAGTAATGGCGTAGGAAGTGTGAGATGTAAGAAGTGTTTCAAATATAATATAAAAATATAATTATCAAAGTATTTTATGTGCTTTTATTATACACCGCTGGAAAAATAACCACGCTGTATATATCCGCCTGTAGACCAGAAAAAATGTTTTTTTGTTGCTGTTTTTTTTTTTAAATTACTCAAAAAACCCGGGAGCTACAAATTCCTTTTTCTTGGTTTCCCGTACGACCATTTCTCTCGAAGTTACAGCCTGTTGAAAATTTCCCAAAAAATTGTTTTATTTTTCCCTTATTTTTTCTAGTAGTGTAGTAATTCAGCGCATATCTTACAGCATCTAGTATCTTGGTTACTTCAAAACCTAGTTCAGGCACAAATATTGGGTGAACTTGACATAGATTTAAGAAACTATATATAACGGTATACCTTATATTTTTGTAATCGAATTTCGTGATATACCGACAGCAGCGCCATTGAAATATACTTACAGCAAAAAAAAACAATTCGGTTCAGACGTTTAGGAGGAGTTAGGTGACAAACACACGTCCAGAAGAATTACATAGAAGATATATATTATATCCTTATTCATTTTTTCTCTGATATTATAGAATATTCGAAAATCAATTATTATAAAAATTTTGAAATGCATGTTCCGATTTTGAATTGGTGTGGTAATTAACAGCCACAGACGCAGTAATTTAAATCAAAACCCGCTTTAATACAAAGGAAATCGATCTGCGTACCTCTGCTGCGGCGTATTGGTCCTACACGTGAACTGGTAGTGGTCCCTCTGCGTGGAGCACCCGCGCGAGTGGCGCAGCTCCCCGTCGGAGGCGCGCACCGACGACTTGAAGCAGTACAGCGCGTCGTGACACACCTCGTCCGACGAGGAGCCGCATTCTGGAGGCTCGCATTGATGGCATTTGTACCTGTGGAGACAAAAGTGCTTATGTTAGGGGATTGGTATTATTTGACCGACTTCAAAAATGGAGGAGGTTCTCAATTCTCGAAGGCTTTTTTCCACATATGAATTTTATACACATTGCTTGGGTAATTTATGAGTCATCTTCTATAAAACATATTTTTTCTTCTAATGTAAATGGACGATATGCTAATATCTCTTAGTAGCAATGAAAAATGAATACTCGATAAGAATTTGTGTCATACCACAGCCAAAAAGGTTAAAATAAAAAAAACTATGATACAAACAATATTCACCGACTTACGGCAGAAAATTTATTTTCTTTCTTTTAGTTATTTTTTGAAAGTCGGTTTTTTTTGGCATAAAAGTTTTTGACCGACAGATATGCCACTGGTAGCAATTTAAAGAGTTTTTGACCAATATCACCAATTATACTTAACCAACTATTGTCTTCAACAACATTGACTGATAGACCAACAGCGGTTGCAGTGCACTCAAGTTATATTTGTGACCTTTAAATGTTATTCTGCTGACTATTTTCGGAATATTGATATTTTATTATAGGACACAATTATTATTATATTGCAATTTAGTATTACACCTATTATAGGTATTAATAGTTGTTATATTTAATTGCAGTTCCATTATGCCCTACCAAATAGATATACAAGAATTTAATATGCATTTAACATTTAAATTCAAAAATTTAAATTCTTAACGTAAATAACAATGTCAAAATTCATAACATATCTATTCAATAATTAAAGAAATTCTGGATCGTGTAGTAAGCTTTAAAGATTACAAAAATTACGGAAATTTTATTTAAATAGTGAAAGTTCCTTATCAGAATCCCATAATGGTAATACGTATCTTATTGTAAATTAAATGATATTAAAGATCTTGTTCTCAGATATTTATATACGTATATAAATACAGCA
The DNA here is from genome assembly GCA_905475445.1 of Ochropleura plecta. NCBI lineage: Eukaryota > Metazoa > Arthropoda > Insecta > Lepidoptera > Noctuidae > Ochropleura > Ochropleura plecta. Next base: position 19,074,047 of record FR997738.1, on the reverse strand, counting down.
CAACTAGAAATAACGTGTTATTTATCACATACAAATTGCTAGGCTATGATTCGTCCCGATAAAACAAATTGTTTGGGGACACATTAGCAAATAGATTAAAATATTACAGTAAACTTGACCTTACTTATACTGGCGCTCCACAAGTGTTATACGAGAAATTCAAACCAGTAACAGAAATTCATACATCCTTACTAATATTATAAAAGCGAAAGTGAGTTTGTTTGTTACCTCTTCACGCTGTAATGGCTAAACCGATTTTGATGAATTTTGGTACAGAGATAGTTGGGAACCAGGAGACGGGCATAGGCTAATTTAAAAAAAAAAGTGGGAGTTGAGGGAGAAAGAGGGAAGAAAAGGGAAAACTTAGCGTTGATAACACAAATCAATAAGGCGCAAGGGGAACTGTGTTACCCCGAATTTAACGCGAGCGAAGCCGCGGGCAAAAGCTAGTATAACATAAAAAATCAGCTAAGTGCGAGTCGGACCCGCGCACCGAGGGTTCCGTACAAAGTTGCTAGATAAACGGCCATATTTATTGACTACGTAGACTTGAGTGTATGGTTTTAATTCCAACTCGATACCTCCACGCGTTTCCGAGATAAAGGGTCTTGACAGACAGACAGAGGGACAACAGAGTGATCCTATAAGGGTCGTGTTTTTCCTTTTGAGTTAAGGAACCCTAAATAGTATAAAGTGTGAAACGTAAGGCTTCGTCATAGCAGAGGGTCCTACCAGGGTCACCGCCTGCCGGGGTTGCGGGTTGTTCGAAAGAGATACCGCGGCCCCGGAACGTAAAGGGCAATAGAAGGAACATGGGTGGGTTTTAGTCAGTACAAGTCTGACACCCCTCCGTTCCGCCCAGAGCGGGGGAAGTTATTTAATGATTTCCCACCACAAAAAAAAGCTTCGTCATAGTTATATTTATAAAGCTTGTACTCATTTGTCAAATTAGGATTAAATGACGCCCATTAATTGCGTGAGGCGTTTATTGAGAGGGGGGGGGGGGGGGCTAAATATTCGAATCGGAGTCGAATAGACGCATTACAGTTGATAACAGGCAGATAAATCATCAGCTCACTGATAAGACCCATTCATGCCGTGATTCAGACTATGTTGATAATGTTATCATTATGCTTCATGAATGGTCCGGGATGTGCCCTTATTTTTAATAATGTCGCATTTTTCTTCAATTTTGGTAGATTCTAGATTTAAAACTAGGACAATGGTAGCATTAAACGGAATATTACACCCAGTAAGTAGGTTCTGCAACTCTTGACTGGTTGTGGCCCAATGTAAAATACTGGTATTAATGATAAATGATGTTTATTTCGCAAGTAGGTTTTTACAAACACTTTTACGTCTTTAAAAAAAACTAGGTGAGGCCGGTTTTTCGTACCCTACTACTTTAAGACTCAGAGGTCATAGTCTCTTAAGGTCTAGAAAAAATCTTGGTCAACTTACATGAGGACTATGCAGATTGGTGTCTGAAATGATCTTTTTAAGAAAGCATCATACAAATTGAGTGGACCTGTCCGGTCAGTGCAAGCATTTGTAGGTCGACCCAACCCAACGAGCTCAAAAACACAATGAACCAGATAATCGTCAAATTCAGCTGCATCAGGTTAGACTGGAATACCACAGGACCAAAGCAATCAGAAACGCTCTGTAACACTTAAAGCAGGTGGGACTTTGGGGTCGCGGGCGTTCAGAGTGGGGACTCTGAGCGTTCAGTGAAAGACCTCAGAGATGACCGGCAGCACCGTGCATACATGCAAAGCGAGGCTCAGGGGTGACCTATGTGTAGTCGCCCCAGGGATGTGCCTTAACAGGCGTTGCACAGAGGGGGCTCCGGACAGGTCTATTAAAAGGAAACGGGGCCTCCTCTCATGTGCAGATAGTGATCCCCGGGGTGGTTTTAGTGCGGTAAAAGTCTTACACTGTCCGGTCTTCTCCCCAAAGACCGGTCGCCTTTTGAAGGTTTCCCCCCGAGAACAAAAAAGAAGGCAGTGAGTTGCAGAGAATGCTGTGTCTGTATTTACTTGACAAGACTTATCCTACTAATTATAAATGCGAATGTTTTTGAGGATGTATGGATGTTTGTGACTCTTTCACGTCAAAACGGCTGAACGGATCTTGATGAAATTTGACACAGAGATCTGGAATAACACATAGGATACATTTTTTTTCAGATATCACGCGGGCGGAGCCGCGGTCGCCATCTAGTGATATATAAATATTAATAAATATTACCTTTTTTGAAACTTCCTCCTTCTTGGGTTAGCAGTGCATAAAAAATAATACGATTTTTATTATAATAGTCTATATTATAACAAGATTCCACACCATATTTTGATAAGAATAATGTAATTAAGAATGCATTCTTAAACACAGCTAATCCTGATTAACCTAAATCTTATTTATTTATTTACATAATTCTTATCGAAATACAACTAAAGGTCTAGAAAGAATGCTGTATTCTTTGAAATCGTAATTTAAACTTAAAATTCTTCTATAACTGTATTCATTAATACATTTTATTACAATTCCATACTTTAAATAATCACAAATCTGCATACAACCTTCTATTAGATTTGCATAAGTTACACATGTAAGCATATGTTTAAGGCCAATTTCCATACTTAATGTAGTTATTTACAGGTATTCTAGAAGGAACTGATTTCTTTGCATGTGAAGCTTCTTAAAAATATTATATTAATTATTCAAGCTTTTCTAATATAAAATAGTATAACTCTAAAATAATGATTTATTTGAATAATAAATAGACAAATGAAATGAAACACAAACCATTTAAAAAGATTATAAAAGGCTACTTGAAACGGTTGCGTGGGACACCAAACTATATTAATTACCAGATATTAAATACCAGGAAATAGGATCTATTTCCTACACAACCATTAGATGGTCAGAAGCATCTGTGAACATTGTCCTAATAAGAAAGGTCATGTGGGACTCCTAACCCTGACAGTAGGTTCCAGGATATTTAATCTATTTCCTACATTATCATCAGAAGGTTGGGTGCATCTGCAATTCTGCAGATCTCCATCTTGCTCGGAAAGGTCACGTAGGACACACAACCCTGATAGTAGATTCCAGTAGAATCCCATAGGGAATAAATTGTATATTTTTTTTGGATAGAGGACTATGTACCCGCCTTTGTCCTAGAGGACCCGGCTGAGTGGTACTGCGCGTATTTTATACCCATCAATTTTTTTCCTACAACATCTGTAGCACCTGTAACTTGGTTGTGAAATAAACGTTCATAGTGTTATGTTGACTAAAGTGACAAATACCTACTATTTAATTAATAATAATAAATAAATATCTTGGGACAACTCACACACGATCATCTGATCCCAAGCTAAGCAGAGCTTGTGTTATGGTAACCAGACAACTGATATACATACTTATATAATTTATAAATACATACATATTATAGATAAAATTATTTCTTTAATGCACAATGTACAAACAGTTACACGCTAGGCTAATGACTAATGAGTACACACCCCTGTTAGGACGCAGCAAAATGTCTTAAAACTTATAAAATGATATTGCAGAATCTAATATCACGTATGGTACACTACACTAGTTAATAAGTTAAGTCACACATACCTGGGTTGTTGTACCATCATCTTTTCAATGGGGATGAGCTCCTCATTGTGCTGTGTGTCAGGGTCTTCTGTGCTGCCTGACACTCCAACTTCATCCAGACCCGCTGCAAAGACATTAATGATATCAATTAGTCCCAGTCCAATACACAATAAAGTTGGTCATTGTAATTTCTTGGGATATAAAATTTTGGAAAAAAGTAACATTTTAATTTGTCAAAATTGAGCTAAATAACTCTGTTATTAAGATATTGGACTATAACTACATGCTAAGAGTTAAACAAAACCAGGCTTGTTTTGTCAAAGAAACGGACAGTTTAAAACAGAAAAATAAAGCTAGTTGACGATTCCAATGTAAGTATCTATGTAGATGAATTAAAAACTCCATTAACACCAATATGTCAAAATATTATTCCAGTCTTAGACCCAACAAGCATGCTCAACTGCAGTATTAAATTCACAATGTAAAAAAATCTAAACATAGTCTAAAGATATGATTTTTAAAAAAACCTGAAGACCTATGAAGAGACAGACAAACACACAGATCTCAAAAGAAGAATCTCAAAGACTTCGAACTTATAAACCCCTCTTTTAGAGTCAGGGTTAATATTCATATTCTCATTTGTTTACTAACACTAATTATAAGAATTTTAATTTACTAATACGTTGGATCTTGTTGTCTGAAAATAAAGAATTTATTATTAATAAAAATTGTTTTATTGCAAGTCTGTTTTTTTTTTGTGAAAAACAATGAAGTAGTGAAGTTGATAACTGCAAGACTGATTAATGATGTAAACTTTTGTTATTTATGTAATCAAGCTTTGATATGAGGCAAAAATAATAAAGTGACCAGCTGATTATACTGTTTAGAAAAAAAAAACTCATTAAAGTAAACATTTTCTTATATTTAACATGTACAGTTGGTTGCCATAATAATATGGACGGCCAAATTTTTAATCAATTTCTTACTCTGGGTACACTTTCTTGCAATTTTAAGTGGCAAAGCTTTGCAGAAATATATTATTTAAGTTTGCAATGACACTACAAATCAATGTGGAGTCAGTTTAAAGAAATTATAATTTACTAAAAAAAAAATTGAAGAGTTCCAAAATCCTGGCAGACCACAACATTCCATTCTTACCATGACCTGGTAATTCTCTTCACCCCATAGAAAATTCATGGGAGATTACCAAGCATTCTTCGTATTAATTTAAGACTAATTCCTCACAAATATCATTTTTTTTTGGGACTGTTTATTGACTGACAATTATGTAATTTAGCAATTCTCTGTGTATATTATAGAATGATTCATGTACTAAATCACGTAGTTCAGAAACTCCTGCCCATGGTTGCTCTAGTTCCAAGTTAGGCCTTCGCATTTACATGAATGAACATCTTGGTAAACTAGAATTCGTATTCAATACTTCACATCGTGTTGAGTATAGTATTACGCCTAAATCAGGGCACAATACAAAATAAAACAGATTGAATACCACATTTGTGAATTCTGTTGAAAAACAATAATAGAAAAACTGGAATACGGAAGCCACTATGAAATTCGCTTTTTTAAACGTCTGTGATGTTTGTAATATATATAAACCGAACGTAACACTTCGAGGGATGTTTAGGTATTGTAATATATGAAAAAACTTACGCCAACAAGCATTTATCAATAGAAATGTGAACAAATATCGTAATTTGACAACGTCCGCCATTCTTCATTCATCATAACAATGCACTACTGAGGTCAATTTGCGATCTTATTACTTATGAAGTTAAAATAAAACAGAGTACATAGCAAATATTTTAAAACAGTATTAAAAGATATTTAAAATTTGATATATTTTAATTTATATTTAAAGTTTGTTGTGTTCGTATTCAACTTAACAGTGTGTAAATGAATGGTGAGCCACTTCCTCTGCAATGTGTCGTCTTTCCCTTTCTTTGAACTCCTTGGTTGAACTCAACGAAGTTTCTGAACGAGTTCATAGTTTGTTTTTCCAAGAAATTGTTGTAATTTTTGAACGAAATGATTAAATCGGATACACACAGTTTTTTTTTCTCTTTAGAAAAACATAATTAAAAAGCTATATTTTTTTTATTAGTAAAGCTAATAAAAAAATAAAAAAAATGCAAAGGTAATGTAAACAAGAAGAAAATACTGTCATTCTTTTGTACTTTGATCAAGAGTTTTTACCCCCTATCTACCAATCTTGCATGCACAAGAAACTAGTATTTAACATGAATCGACTGCTAAGCCCATCTTATCGTCACAACGATCACAACTTACTGGGATAAACCCAGTTACTACTACATACATTCAGTCAAAAAAGTATCGGGAATGGATGATTTGTTTATGGTTCCAAATTAAAATTTTTGTTTTTTTTTGTAGTTGTTAGATTGGCACAACTGTTTTCCATTTTGGCGCGGAGTTTGAGTTGCATCTGTTATTTATATTAAATACAGTGCTGGTTTTAGTAATATCATATATAGTGTGTATTGCGAATTTCATAATGAACAAAAATATCGAACAAAGAGTTTGTCTTAAATTTTGCATCGCCAATGGAATTTCGTGTTCGGAGTCACTGAAAATGTTACAGAAGGCTTACGGTGAATCGACTTTATTTTTCAAAAACTCGTGCTTATGAGTGGTTCAAAGCGTTCAAAAGCGGTCGAGATGTGATGGAAGATTTGCCTCGCTCTGGTAGGCCATCAACGTCTGCAACTGAAGTTAACATCGCAAAAGTGACTGAAAATCCCCATTTAACTCTGAGAGAGATAGCCACCGAACTTTCTGTATCTCACGAGTCGATCCGTACCATTGTAACTAATCATTTGGGTATGAAACATGTTGCTGCTCGGCTAGTCCCAAAAGATCTGAATTTTCTCCAAAAACTCAATCGCATGAAAGTCGCTGAGGACATGCTACAACGAGTCAGTTCGGACCCAACATTCATGAAACGCATTGTTACTGGTGACGAGACGTGGGTTTACGAGTTTGACATGCAAACTCGTCAACAAGCTTCGGAGTGGCGCCTTCCAACTGAACCGAAACCGAAAAAACCACGCCAAAGTCGATCAAAAGTCAAAGTCATGTTGACTGTTTTCTTTGACTATCGCGGTGTTGTGCACTCTGAATTCTTACCGGAAGGTCTAACGGTAAATAAAGAATATTATTTGAGCGTTATGCGGCGTTTAAGAGAGCAAATTTGACGAAAAAGGCCAGATTTGTGGAAAGAAAATTCTTGGATTTTGCACCACGACAATGCGCCTTCGCACAAGGCTATCATTGTGAACGAATTTTTGACCAAACACTCAACAAATACCATCCAGCAACCACCATATTCACCAGATATGGCTCCTGCTGACTTTTTTATTTTTCCTAAACTCAAATTACCACTTCGTGGCACCCGTTTTCAATCGATAGAAGACATAAAGGAGAATTCGCGGCGAGAACTGAACTCAATTCCGGAAGCAGCGTTTAAAAAATGTTTTGATGAATGGATTATTCGTTGGCGCAAGTGTATCGTTTCTAAATGAGCATACTTTGAAGGTGATAAAATAAATTTGGATGAATAACGGACATTTTGTGTATTATTGATCTTTTCCCGGTACTTTCTTGACAGAGTAGTATATTACTATAACCTTTGCCAGTTACTAAATATAATATATTTCGCCCTGTGTACGACTCGTAGTGACAACTAAAATCGATCGAGAATCGATCTTATCGGTAATAAGAGCATAGAAATAATATAAATCCTGTTCATTCCTCTGCAGACGGCTTTGGGTACCGTTATAAGTATATCTTAAAGAAGTGCTCTCTTGTAATAATATGTGTGAGTTTCTTTATTGTGTGGTTGATTTTGGTGCGTGTGCGTTTGTTGCAATAAGATGCTTGTCCCCACAGTGTCCCTGTGTGTAAACATCAAATTCCCGTAGTATGCTGTATGTGTTTACTTCGCTTCCCATAAGAAGTGGCAGTCATTTTTATTCGGTGATTCGTTTTATTGTGCCTTATTTATATAGTACTCGAAAACAAATCTTTATTATACCAACTATAACTACTGGCTGTCAATAATTGCATGCCATGGGCTCTTTTCGAGGTGCGTGTATCCGATCGATGTAGAGCAAAGTCTAGTCTATACTGCTCTGCTCTTTGGAGTGTAGGACTTGATTTAAAAAATGGCCGTTTCTGTTTTGTTCTGTTTTGTTTTCACGTTTGAATTTTCTTCATAGTTTTAATTTTAAAATAAACAGTAATGCTGTAATAAACTACATTCAATCTGTCGTATTTGAAGTGACGAATCATTTGAATAATTTCAACCAAAATTTTGATACCGTTGTTTAGTGAAAATGCCACGAACAAAACGGCCTGTGAGGAAACAGGAAAAGAGCACTGAAGACGACGATACATTGAAAAAACTCAATAAACTTGGTAACATATCTCAAATGAATCTACTATCTTCGCTTTTAATGCCTATAATGCTGAAAAAAAAACAAACAATCGTAATAAAACTTGCACCATCAAATCAGAAACCCATTGTTTACCTAATTTCCCTGCACTTCTTTCCATAATTAAGACAAAATAAAAATGATTATTTATAGCCTTATTTGATTTTGCGTCGACTTCCTGTAGCAAATATTATCTTAATGAGAAACAGTAGTTCTTTCAAATAATTAAGCCAAAAACTTTCAGTGACCGACCAAAAGAATAAAATAGATTCCCGGGCTCACATGGAGCTTCGGAACGTGGAGCTCGCGTTCAAGATACTGCTGGGGTCTATCAGCAATGTTTATTTACAGAAAACTGTTGGTCAGCTGGTAAGTACAACAAAGTCAACAACTCAGATTTCAACATGTTTTATGTATGTGTTGAAATCTGAGTCTTTGTGCACAATATTCATAATATCTTAGCATATCTTCGTATTAAATCAACAGTTTTAAAACTTATTTCTACCAACATTACATTACCCAAAGGTGATCTAATACATTATGCTATGTGTTTAAGTCGGCCTTTGTATTGTGCGCTTAGTCTTAAATAAATCTCAATTTTCCTATTGATATTATTTTGTAAGACAACATGTTTTTATGCAAATGTCTCACAAGTGAGAACACACAAAATTGACAAAAAGTAAGTTGGTGAATTAAATATTGACAAATATATCAAATGTAGCATGTTTTTACAGAGAACAGAGCTCCATCTTAAGGAAGTCCCAACAACTAGAAGAACGCGTCACTCAAGCCGCTCAGCATCACATGATGACGGTAATGTATCCCTTATCACTGAACTGCTTTATTATCACAAGAGATGGGATATTCAAATATTTATGCAAAGTTGAGTTGTTGGCATTCATGGATAGAACAATAAAATTATTTATTATCGAAAAAATCGTAGGTTCACAGAAAATTCAATCTAAGTGTAAAACTCTGCATGAGTTATTAAACCCAATTTGACACATATGGAAAACTAGCTGCATCCTGCAGGTTTCACTCGTGTGGTGATAGAATATAGGATATACCTATCTTTATGAATTATAGCCTGTGTTATTCTGATATTTAAACTATATTATTGTGAAGTTTCATTAAAATCCATTCAGTAGTTTTTGCGTAAAAAGAGCAACAAACATACTAACATGCATCCTCACAAGCTTTCGCTTTTATAATATTAGTAGGAGAGCCAACATCTGATGGTCAGTAAATATGCATCCGATTATCCCATATCTAAATGTCTCAATCATTGGGTATATCATGTCATCTACAGTTTCTGTCCTTTAATGTGTTACAAATATTTGTAGTTTAATTAATTTTAGTGTAGTAATTCTTGTTATAGTCCGTAGAATTTATATAATTTTGTGTATTAGGCCTAGCGTGTCCTTATATAGTTGCTGCTTAGTAGATTTTTAAATAACAAGTACAAATGATACACTATAATGCTATGGCATCAAAAATAATAACCCTGAAAAAAAATAACTCCAAAATTTTTTAAAGTTGCACTATTGTATTAATCTGAGTACTTTTCGTAATAATCCATATTTATTTTTTTATAACGTTTTTATTCGTGAAATGGTTACAAAGCCACAATTCAGGACTATAAAATCAAAGGCAACCGAATCCAAATCTTCACAAATATTTAGGAAGCACCAATAATAATATATTTTTTTTCTACAATATTAAACCCATTTTATATGAATGTGGAAGGATATAATAGTAGAAGGCTATGGATGAACTGTGTGACGGATGATATAGCAAAAAGGAGGTGTTCGATGATATCAAATAATAGAAGAGTATGGATGAAGAAGAAAAGTTGCACCGACCACAAATAGCTTAGGATAAGGGTAGGAGAATGATGATTATTAAGTACTCATACTTAACTACTAACGCTGTAACAACAACATTGTAAAACAAATGATTTTAAAAGAATAACCATGGAGTTTCTTGCCGATTCTTCTCCATAGAAAACGACCAACTTGAACCGTGCTCCTTTTCTCGACGTTTTATAAGTACCCATGTAGGCCTATGTGAAATAAAAAGATTTTGATTGAATAAAAAATGATCAAGATTAACCTAATTATTAAAGAATGAATTTATTATCATGATATTGATTGCATCTGTAATCATTTCACGAATTGATAACGTGACTAATTAAGTGGCCTTTTTAGGTCCCCAGAGATGGTCTTAGTTGGTCCCGGCTGTCATTTGTAGATCTTTGACAGTCGTTACAGGTAGTCAGTGTCCCTAAAGTCTGACAACCAGTCTTACCAAGGGTTATCGTATTACCCAGTACTAACTGGGTTGTGGAGGTCAGATAGGCAGTCGCTCCATGTAAAATACTGATATTCAGCTGCATCCGGTTAGACTGGAAGCCAACCCCAACATAGTTGGGAAAAGGCTAGGCAGATGATGGGATATGGTCTTAGAAAAATTCTAGTCTCCTACTAAACAAGGCAATTGCGTGTCGGTCTCGCATACCGTGTGCTCCATACAAACTTGCGACATAAACGGCTATATCTTTTGACGGCGTAGACTTAGAAATATGATATTTCCACAATTCCAAGGGACCACAGACTTGGACGCGTTTCCGAGATAAAGGGTCTTGACAGACAACAAAGAGATCCTATAAAGATTCCGTTTTATCGTTTTGAAGAACCGAATCTTAAAAACAAAGAAAAAGACTTAGTCAGGGTTACAACACTAACTTTCCACCCTTCAACCGCCACTCAGTACCTCTCATCGGTCTATAGCCATGAACTAACCCCTCAACCATGTTTCCACTAACGGGGCGCTTCCTTGGGGCAGGCTATCTGACGGAGAACTCGTCGCAGGGCTCCGGCGGCGGCGGCAAGAAGTATCTTGGTGAGTATCACGCTTTTATACTGCAACAAGATAATATCTAGTTCGCTGTATGCATGTTTTTCTACTACCATGGCCAAGATACAAATTGTTTTTTTTTTAAGAATTTATATTTTTAAATATTCTCTCTACTAATATCTTTTTAAAAATGCCGTGATTGTGTTCTCTGGTCAACATAAAACACTGAACTGGAATTATCGGTTGCAGCTTTCGTATTCTTTTTGGTGTTTCATCTGTGTAGATTTCTATTCAAATCTTTTATATTTCCATCTGTTATTGTTATATTTATTGCGTCTCTAAAACAAAGGAGAAATGTTAAGGAACTTCTTTTATTTAAAAAGTATTGCTATCTTTCTGTTGTTTTCGTTTCATTCATGGTTGTTTGCTAGGTAAGTTACCCGCTAATAGCTGATATTAATAGCTGATATTACAATTATAAATGGTTGCTAGTAAAAAATCGAAGGGTTTATACATAAATTTTCTCTGTTTTAAGCCGTTTATTGGCACACTATTATTAAAACTTGAAACGGGATATTTACCATGTTTGTTATTTGTAATGGGATATTTACCATGTTTGTTATTTGTTTCGAGTTTCCGATATTTCGGCGATGTTACACACATACAGTGACACAAAGAAAAAGCGTTTATTAATAAACCCTCAAAAGTAGAAAAAATCGCATTATGTTTTGTAGTTATTTATGAATTTACACTACAGTAAAAATCAAGATTCACAAACCAAACCCTATATTTATACAGCTGTGGTTCCTTTTACAGCAGCCCCATCATCAACGAGTCGTCCGCCGACCTGCGGCCGCTCCACCACGGCCTCCGGGCGCCGCTCGCGCTCGGCGGACGCGTCGTGTCGCAAGCCGCCGCCGCCGAGCGCCAACAAGACGGTGCAGCGGCGCCGCTCGCGCTCCGTGTACCGCACGCCCGCTTACAACAAGAATGCGGCGGTCAACTATCCAGCTATTACACCTAAGGTGAGCAAGCTTCCCATGATGCAGAATCAGCTGGTTTCTTTGACCTTTCTTGTCACTTTGTGAGGAGTTGTAATTCACCGCACAGGTCCATAGTCCCGTCAGGTAGAGACATGCCATCACATTTCCAGTTCTAGAATATCTTATTCCCTCATTTTGTAACTCGGGGAATGAAATATTTGAAAATAAATACAAATTACGAGTATTTTTTTTTGTTTAAGTACATATATAAAATATTTAGAAAATTATATTTACCGTGTTTACTATTGTTTTTGAGTTTCCGATATCAATATTTCGATATTAAACATCCACCCGCAATACATTCAGTTATTTCGTAATCATAACGTGTGCAACTGCGCCGAAATATCGGAAACTCGAAATTTCAAAGATATAAATAATATTAGCAACCAAGGAAATAATCAAATAACTTGCCCCGCTCTGGGTGGAGCGGTGGGAGAGTCAGACTTGTACTGACTAAAACCCACCCATGTTCCTTCTCATCATTCATCATTTTCCTGCCCTTGTCCCATTCTATTTGGGGTCGGCGCAACACGTTTTCTTCTTCCATTCTCCCCTATCAGACGTCATGGCATCATCTACTCCTTTCTCCATATCATTCCTTACACAATCCATCCATCTTTTCTTTGGCCTTCCTCTCGCTCTCCGTCCATCAACATTCAGGTTCATCACTCTTTTAGACCCACACCCATGTTCCTTCTATTGTTCCCTTTATGTTCCGGGGCCGCAACCCTAACCCCGGGCCAAAAAAATCTTCCAGCGTAACCTTTTAACTGTCCCGAGCATAAACGCATGCGCTTGCCCCACTAAGAAAGGCATAATACCTACAATTTAGTCACATATTGGTGTCGTTGGCGTCCAGAGCACGCGCTTGCTTGTCACACGCGACAATGGCGTTCAAAAGGTTTACATTTTCGGTTCTCAGGTGACGCCGCACACTCCGCTGACAGTGCTGCGTCAGCCGCGTCAGGGAGAGATGGTGGTCTCCATGTCCGGGTCGCCTGTCATGGTGCCTTCGTGTTATACGTGAGTAGATCATGTGATTACACATGCATTAAATGCGGCACTTATTTGTGTGTATACATTAGAGCCGCATTCAGTTTGTGTGGAAACCTACGTCTTTTTTTGACTAATTTGCTCTGGCGGTTGAGAGTATGTCATGCTCACTCAAATGTCTCGCTGATGGTGGCGCGTGTGTCGGATCATTTAGTTCCTTCTCTCTCATTCTTCTCGGATCATTTATCCCTTCAAAACGGTTGAGTTGAATGGTGCTGATCTATGCGTCATGTTCTTGAACGGGCGCTGTCAGTTATGACTGGTCATCTCTCAGTTGCCACGGCTTATTTGAATTAGTTATTTATTTTTATTAAATTCTTTTTGTTTTACTATGGACACTTTTAATGTGCACGTCTTGCTACATCGTTCTCACATAGTTTATCATATTAAGACGAATGATGTATCCAAGGTTTTGTAACAATATTCAGATTTAAAAGAGTGACCATGGAGTTTCTTGCCTATTCTTCTCCATACAGTTCTACGCTTTGGAATGGGCAATTACAGTACTTTCACAGTTATTATGCCTTGTGACTAGGACTGTATCTTAAGTGCCTGTAACTGGCCTACTTAAATGAAAAAAATGATTTTGATTTGATTTGATTTGTGTACGACAAACACTTGTCTGACACACAAACTGGATCCGGCTCTGTCTCGGCGTGTCCGACAAACACTTGTCAGAATGCCTCAACGATAATATCTCTTAGATTAGAGACATTATTCAGTGGTAATGAGCCGACAGATTTATTGATAACCTGGCTTACCTGTGTTTGCACTAGCGAAACATTCACATAAAAACATGTTTTCTAATAAAGATATAAGATTTAAATTAAGAAAAGAGAATTACATATTTTAGTATGTTCTCGTGTCAAGTTTTCGACTGTGAGCGCATAAAAAGATGTTTTGCGCCTTTGTCGCCCACGACTGAGTCTGCTTTTTTGATAAAGTCGCAGAGGGATTTACTTACCAGAAACAGATTTCGTAAATTTTATATTCCTTCTAAAATAAGGATTCTAAACACAAAAATTTATTTAACTTCACCACAATAGCAGATTGGGCAAATGAAATTTTGTTTGCTACATTATAGACAGTCAAGTATTTTTACAGTTGGTCAAACGATTTCTTTAAAACTAGCATGCAAAATTGTAGAATACAAAAATAACATAAATGAAACTAATAGCCTAGTTTAGTAGTAGTAGAATAAGCAAGTAGACTGATAAAATTGCGTTATTCCTTGCAGATTAAAACCTGACGAGATGGCGAACTGCAACATTCTCCTCCAAGACGGTACTATGTTGTCACTGCAGCCAAAACAGCTCCGTCAATCACAAGCCTACATTCCCTTTTCTCTAATGGACTCAAATGTACTCAACCAACTAAAGACCCTCAAAGACAACCTGGACAAAGTCGTCAAACTCGGAGAAAAGGCAATCAAGTGACTATAATAAAAAAAATAGTTGATAATATTTCCCACTATTGGGAAATTTTGTAATCCAAGTAATGGGAAAGTTGCAGACTGTTTCTTATACAAAGGTTAGTTGGTTTAAACTGTTTACGAGTATTTACTACAAAGGGCAAATTTCACCAATAAATCTGAACGCTATTAGCACATCTCAAACAGTGTCAGCAGTTTTTTAATACGTGTTTTTTATAATTTGCTAAACAGTTCTCAGTCTATATGTTACTAAGGCTCTGACATTGCATGAATTATGGATACAGGCACCAAGGAAAATACGTAATATAAATACGCGGCTTAGATGTGCTAGTCGCTTTAAATTTCGAAGATGAAATCGGTCCTTATCCAGTGAATGGGAATTTTCCCATTGTAAGGTTTTAGTATAGGAAATATTAGTTTTATTTGTGTGAATGTTTTATTGTTTATGAATTAATTCTTGATGTTATGGCTGATTTGAGTATAATTGTGTATCTTTGTATTGATTATTTTATTATAGTATTAAAATCTTATTTTTGACAATATTTGATTTTTATTATTGGACTACCTGTCTTGCTCGGTTTCACCTGCGTCTTTAGTTGCTGCCCCGCTCCCGTGGGTAGTAGCGTGATGTTGTATTATATAGCCTATGTTACTTCCTGATAATGTAACTTCCTATTAGTATTTGACACTATATATTTTTTATTAGTGAAAAAATGGTCCAGAAGTTTTGGACCTTATTCGATACAAACAAACAAATCTTTCTCATTATAATATTAATAATAATTATTAAAGATTGAACCAGTCTTACTAAGGGGTATTGACTAGTCTTACCAGGGGGAACCATTTAAACCAGGGACTGGGTAGTAGATGTTAGATATTCACATTTCCATGTTAATACATAGAACAACTAGGCGTGGACTCCAGGGATGTCGAGACTAGCGTAATGGAGTGGATATGTGCAAGAATCGACCAATCACAGGAGAATATTGTGAAAGTTCCTACCATACGTGATATATTCTGCAATATAATTTTATTAGTTTTAAGTCATTTTGCTGCGCCCTAACAGGGTCATGTACTCATTAGTTATAAGCCTAGCGTGTAACTTTTTTGTACATTGTGCATTTAATGAATAAATAAATAAATAAGAATCGAGAATAAATTCAACTTCGGTTGAATTTAATTCGTTCTATCTACATTCTCGAGTCTCTGTATTTCTACTATATCGTGGGTGTATTTACTAAGGCGCCTCGCTCACTGGTAAGTCGAGGCGACGTCGCGTCAGCGGCGGTGTGGCGTCGCAGCACGGGAGAGGATAGGTCTCTGCGTAAGAGTCGAGGCGCAGGCGGCTATGCTTCCTTCACATTATTAATTCATTCACCATGTCGTCGTCAGAAGACGAAGACGTACTCGCACTGATACAAGTTCTTAATTTAAATAGAAGAAGATTTCGGGTTGGGATTTGAGTTTTTTGGGAACCAAATGACAAAATGGCGGTGGAGTCGTGACTGGGGCACACTTGAGCGCCCCTCCTGCGCCTCCACCTCGCCTCCGCCTCGCCTTCGCCACGACTTCACCTCGCCCGCGCCGCAACTCAAACTCAAACTCAAACTCAAAGCATTTATTTCAATTAGACCATTACAGGCACTTTTGAATGTCATAAAAACAAGAACAAAAAAATGATGCTGCTACAGTCCCGGTCACAAGACATAATAACTTGTGAAAGTACTGTAGTTGCCCATTCCAAAGCGTTGATCTCTATGGAGAAGAATGGGCAAGAAACTCCATGGACACTCTTTTAAATTATAATATTTTAACAAAATCGTATTTACATCATTCATGTTGAGATTATACAAATATGTGAGAACGATGTAGAAAGACGTGCACAGTAAGAGCGTCCAGAGTAAATAAAAAGCAAAATTTAATTTTAAATCTAAATAAGTTTAAAAATGAACCGTGGTAGCTAAAAAATGACCAGTCCCAACTGACAGCGCCCGTTCACGAACATGACGTATGGATCAGCCCCATTCAGCTCGACCATTTTGAAGGGAGCTAAATGACCCGACACACCCGCCACCATCAGCGAGACATTTAAGTGAGCATGACACTATCAACCACCAGGGCTTCGTCAAGTCAATGATAATACATAGCACTCACACATGGGCTTAATAATTATACAATACTAGAGAATTGATTCTATACATTGCAAAGATAGTCTTACAATCTTCTGCAGCTTCCACTATAGCTTCGGATACTGAGTTTACCCCTATGCTTGTGGAGCAGGACCAGCATTGAGCCAAGCATTTTTATCATCAATATAATCCCCCAACTTATAATATGCTTGCCTACATAGTGTGCGTTTAATACAAGATTTAAATTTCGTTTCATTCAGTTGAAGAATGTGGGGAGGTATTTTATTGTAGCATTTCAAACAGTACCCCATGAAAGATGAGTCTACTTTAGCTAACCTGAAACCTGGTTGAACTAATTGGTCCCTATTTCTAGTATTATAATTGTGTCTGTCACCTCTTTTACTAAAAAGATGCAAGTTTTTCCTGACATACATGATGTTTTCATAAATATATTGACAAGGTACTGTCATGATGTTAATATCCTTAAACTGTTCCCTTAAAGAATCTCGCCTACGTAGGTTATATATGACATGCCAACTCTTGTATATGAGCGCACTGCCATTCATTTGTAAAGAAAATCTTGTTGCGGCGTGCCTCTCATGCGCCCGCGCCTTAACTGTGCCTCGACTGTTAATCGTGTGGGCGACGCGCCTAACACTACAGAGTATGAATATATTTGTTCCGTGCGGGACACGAATTTGATTGGTCGTTTTCTGCACTTCCCTACTCTCCTCTCGTCTCCACTTTGGATGCTCCCGGCCTAAAGCCAAATACTGGATCAGCTACATCCAGTTAGATTGGAAGCTTATCCCCAACACAGCACGGACACGGGCTTGACAGGACGTATCGAGATTGCGTTTACCCGAGTTGATAAACATTTACATAAGAAGCTGGCAGATTCGTCTCCAAATATGGTTGTTAGTTTTTTTCCATGTATTTATTACTCTTTACTTTATTTTGTTTGTAGGTATGTATATAAGTATTTATCGTTATATTATATTTGTAAATGGTTTTCTCGAAAAACTTTCTGTTATGCATCCTGCACCTACTATGTTTTCTTCTTCATCACCAGTCTACCAGTACAGTGTTTTATTTAAAGTGCATAAAGTTTTAATAAATAAATAAAATAAACAGTATCTATTAGGTAATGAATAAAACACCATGATCATCATCCAATAACATATATTTAATTTAAAACATCACACCACACAATACTAATACCAAATGCTTGACATGACAATAAAAAAGTCAATATAATATATGTTAAGTGTTTGGTTACGAAAAAAAATTCTTGACACTCTCCTGGACACTTTCTTGACACTGGAGTAAGGCACAGTAAAATGATACGAGTGATTTTTTAAGGGGCTTATTTTTATGATAATCAATTTTCCAGTAATGGGCAAAAAGCAAAACTCCGCCCGCGATTTCGTCCGCGTGGCATCGCGTGGCTTATTTACTTTGGGCTAACGCTAACTTTAACCCGCGCCGCGTGATGATCGAAAAAAAATATCATTTTTTCTTTTTCTTCCTTCTTTCTCCCCCTTATATCATATTTTTTTTTTTAATTAGCCTATGTCCGTCTCCAGGGTCCCAATTAGGTATCTGTGTACCAAAATTCATCAAAATCGGTTTGGCCATTTAGGCGTGAAGACGTAACAAACAAACAAAAATAAACTGACTTTCGCTTTTATAAAATTAGTAAGGATCCTAGCCTTCCGAAGATCCGAGTCTACTTTGATCTCACAATATTGTCCAAAAAGACATAGGTTGACGATGGAACAATCTTACTCAAAAGAAGCCTATTTAACTTGCCACTTGAAAAATAAAATCTTCAATAAAAAAACAAAATAATCATTCAATCGGTAAAAACAAAAAACATAAAAATAAATATACATGTGGAATTGAGAACCTCCTTTTTTGATTTCGTCAGATAATTATACTGGAAATGTGTCCATCTGTACGAAAATAAGATTTTTGACTGTAAGTGTCCGTAGGAAATATTTATTTATTTATTATTTTTTAACATGTCGTAGCAAACATAGAAATAAGCCCTTATGAAAAACCACTCCTCACATTCAACCTAAAATTATTTTTCAGACTTATTTGTTTTCTATTTTATACAGAGGATTTTGTATTGATATAACTTAGATGTTTTAAAAAAATGCATTTATAGTAAACCTCTTACTCTATTAAATGCAAGTGATTACCACGTAAATAGTATCATTCCGACCCCACCCTTAAATATAATAAACGCTAGACCACTCGCGTATTGTCAGACCATAAAACTCAAAAACTATTGCTCTACGAGGAGAAGAAAATTGAAAAAAAAAAATGGAACTTTCTATAGAAATTTACGATCAAGATACGCTTATTTATTATGCGTTAAGTTAATTTATTCTGTTTCATTATCTGAGACACCACACAAGAGGCCTTGCTTTTATTCTAATGAAGATTAAAGAGGTGAAAAGAATTTCAGGATCCTGATGTACATAATGATGATCATATGATGATGATAGTAATGATGATCATAGTAGTTCAAAAAGTTACCATCCCAGAATATATATATATATATCTATGATTAACTACGGCATGTTTTCACTCCCATATCTTGCCATTCTATGCTACTTCTCTATCATGTTTTCACATTTTTCTACCTTGTCTCCACATTACTGGACATATCCATGTTTAGTGAGGGTCTGTTCCACCTCCTTGACATACTTCTCAGCCACCTTCTGAGTTCGTAATGTTGCAACCTGAAAAAAAATGGGAATACTTCCTTAATGTGGTAGCACAATTACGTGATATTTGCCAAGATCCCGACTCTCTACCTTGTGAGATTTGGTGAGATTCGGCATGGCCCCTTCTCTCCAGTGAGATTGGATAAGGTTCGTTTCAAAACAAAATAAATGCATCACGTCATTCAGTGCCAAGTACATCCTACAACCCGTAATTTGGGGCCAACACCACTGTGTACGACAGTGTTTTTTCTTCTACAAAATCGGTTTTTTGGTGCTTGTTACCATTCCAGTTGTATTAGTAATTATTAGTTCCATGATCAGAATTTAAAAGTAAAAAATCGTACCTTGCCCTTGATGATCGCTCTCTCATACTTTTCCTGTTGGTCTTGTTCCATGCGCAGCGCCACACCCTCATTGTGGATCTTCTCACGGAGGTCAGCCCTACGGAACAACAATATACGTTATTCAAGCAATATTTCGTAGTCCACTGTTGGATTGGAGCTCAGCTCCGTGACAACACCTTATCCGTGAGACCTTTTATCGTCGCGTCGATTATGTGTTTATTTTTGTTTTGATTGTTTAGGTTTAGGTTTAAAGATGAATCTCAGTAAAAACATAACATGTCACTTACTTGAGAACAATTATTATTACATAAATACTAAATTGGGTAAAGATAAAAATACTTTATTTTGCAAATATGGGTGCAGTACATGGTGGTAAAGGAAAACAGGATAAGCCATATTTTACCTGTTGGCATGCAAAAAGTTTAGACAAACTAAAAAATAATTAAAATATAAAAACTAAAAAAATAATTAAATAAAGTGCACAACAAAACACCTTTTGAAAAAACGAGGGAACTACCTACATCGGCTTAAACTTGAAATTCATTATCAGTTAAAAAATCATTTACACTGTAATATGCTTTAAAGGCTAGGAATTTACGAAGCGTTTTTTTTTAATTTTGCTAATGGCAGTTCTTTCCATTTCGACAACATCCGTTAAAAACTACTGAAACTTCACCACTCACCGCATTCATTTCTCGGGTTATTACCGGTTTGCGATTAAGTACAAACTAAGCTGGGTTTTGAATGCATTGAATGATGATAGGTTTCTTATGCGTGAGGGTATTTTATTATATAGCTGTGCTCCTGTTGCTATAATCCGAAGTCCCAAGGTGGGCGCCAATACAGTGAGTCACGCACTGTGCTTTCTAATCGAAACAATATTATCTACTAGATTCAAATATGTTTATAAAACATCTCATCAAAATAAATGTGTTATGAAAGCCAGACTCGAAACATTTAACGGTGGCGTCAGTGAGGTAAATTCACACTGGATGAAAACATACTAATAGTTTTCCTTTAATACATGAGATATTTCAGTTCACTGCGTTTAAAAAATATTTTTATACGTTGCGATTTTCCCGCTTCGGTAGCTTAACCTAAGTCATTGCAAACCGACTAACAATTAAATAATACATTTAAATTGGTATAGACCTTCCACCATTCCGTATTGTTGCAAGAGCGATATCATCAATATATTTTTTTACATCTAGTCCAACAACGCCCCATAGCCAAGGTTGGCGCCAATAAACGTATTGGCGCCCAACGTGGGGCTATGGTTATGTTTTTAAAAGCGGACTACAAAGTTACGGTACGGTGGCCTTAAAAAAATATATCATAATCTTTACCTGGCTCGTTCTTTATTATTAATTTGCTTCATAATGGCTTGTCGATGCTGTTCGACGCACGCTTTATGTTTTTCATCCAGCTGCAAATAGTATTTTATAGAATTTAATAATATATTTTTTGTTAAAGTTTTTTAAACAATGGTCCTGTTGATTTGGGTGTGCTTTTTAAAGATGAAAATAATATATAACTATTGTTTTACAATATATATAACGAAACTATATTTCTGGACTCTACCGCAGTCGGGTATCTAGACTTCTGATGCGCGACAGAAAAGAAAATAATTGGAATGACAAGTGCTGTGCTTTCTTGGTGATGGGTCTTAATATTGTTTATGAGTCCCCAAGGACATTACCTCCTTCTCCTTAAGAATAAACTCCTCATTCTGTCTAGCTGCGTTGTTGAAGCTCTGCTCGTCCTTGGCGATCTCGCGAGCGATGAGGCGGTGGATGTCGTTGATCTGTAAGCAAACAAAACGGTGGAACTTCCTTTTTGTCATCGGCACGCACTTGCTCATCTACTAAAGTCAGTACTGCAATCGATGTCTAGAGACTGTAAAGAACTAGGCTAAAGACCATAGTTGTGCCTTGGTGTACAATATTTACCCACTGCTCAGGGCCACCCTTATCACTTAAGGATATGAAAAATAGATTACAACCGATTCTCAGACCTACCGAATATACATGTAAAATTTCATAAAAATCGATCAAGCCGTTTCGGAGGACTATGGTTACTAAAGCTGACACATGAATTTTATATACAATGTGTCCGGTCATGGACTAGCGATATTCTAGATACTTATGTAACGAGTGTTTTAATATACTATTACGATACACACTTGGGCCTAATTCACTTCCCCTCTTTTTGGCAGCCATTTTGAGATATTCTCTATGCGTGTACAAAAAATAATCATATCTCTCAAAGTGTTGGTCTTACTGAGACGAAAATAGGTTTATCGTTTAAATTAAGAAATGATGAGCTTACATTTTCGTAACTTTAGAAAACAAAATTAAAGTCAAAAAAATATGCAAATCAAGGAAAGTTTTGTAATTTTTTTTTGTAAAAAAATATGGTAGTTTTTTTTTTTAAATCAATAAATTTGAGTACTAGAATGTTTGTTATATAAGTACATAGAATATCCCTAGTCCGTGACCGGACACATTATATAGGTAGTTAACTGTAACAAGGTTAAATAAAAGATAAACCATATATTATAACGCAAATAAACGCGCGAAGTGAGACTCCACCTTGTAGCATAGGCAAGGCAAACATTCTGATAAAAAGGTCTGATTATGTTAGAAAGACACTGGCTGGGCAGGAGTGGAATTTAGCCGGTTTGAGTCCGGGACTACCGTTCCGTGGTCAGGCGGTCGAGGTGACCGTGGGTGGGGATTTCAGAATAAGTACAGAATGTATAGAATCAATTCTCTAGTATTGTATAATTATTAAGCCCATATGTGAGTGCTATGTATTATTATTGACTTGACGAAGCCCTGGTGGTTGATAGTGTCATGCTCACTTAAATGTCTCGCTGATGGTGGCGGGTGTGTCGGGTCATTTAGCTCCCTTCAAAATGGTCGAGCTGAATGGGGCTGATCCATACGTCATGTTCGTGAACGGGCGCTGTCAGTTGGGACTGGTCATTTTTTTAGCTACCACGGTTCATTTTTAACTTATTTAGATTTTAAATTAAATTTTGCTTTTTATTTACTCTGGACGCTTTTACTGTGCACGTCTTTCTACATCGTTCTCACATATTTGTATAATCTCAACATGAATGATGTAAATACAATTTTGTAATAATATTCTAATTTAAAAGAGTGTCCATGGAGTTTCTTGCCCATTCTTCTCCATAGAGATCAACGCTTTGGAATGGGCAACTACAGTACTTTCACAAGTTATTATGCCTTGTGACCGGGACTGTAGATTAGTTTTGTTTCTTGACATTCAAAAGTGCCTGTAATGGTCTAATTGAAATAAATGGTTTTGAATTTGAATTTTGAATTTGAGAATACAAAAAGTGCTTTGTGAAGCCGGCCTGTATTATTCTCACAATCTCAATCCTTGGACACAAAGTGTTATTCTATAAGAATACAGCGTCGAGCTTAGCGCCGCCGAAGCGTCAAGTTGCATAGAAAGTCGTCTGGGGTCAGCGCTGCGGTCAAGGCTACATTTTTACAGAATAGCAGTACAAGACGGATTTCCTGTTGCATGTTTCATTGTACCAACCTGTTGCACCCTAGCCTCGTGCAGTTGTTTCATCTCCTTGTTCTTCTTGATAGCGGCGTCCCTTTCTCTCCTGCGGTACTCTCGTTCTACGTCTTCCTGGATCTTCAAGTTGCGGATGCGTTCTAATTCCTCCTTTAGCTCTTGTTCAGCCTGGTGGGGAAATTTATTGTAGCTGTTAGAGTCTACAGACATAAAAAGCTTAAAAAAAAGAAGGAAATAAAACCAAATAAAAGAGAGAACGAAAATGTATAGGTATTTAAATATAGCGCGGTGATTATGAAAGTGGGCAACTTGTCAAATGCATATAGATATAGATAGATATTTTTATATCATATGTATGATGTAAAAAATATCGTAAAACGATGTTCTAGAATGTTGGGGTATGTACTATGGTGTGGTTGGGAAAATTGAAACGCTGATTAAAGTCTAATATAAAATCTATTCACTGATTAAATGGCCGATACATAAATGCCTTAATACCTAGTCACTAACACATGTACTTTAGGCTCGGAGGCGGGCAAACGACTGGCGAGCGGTTTCACTGTGTGAGGCACATTGCATTTTGCCTCATCGACACTTTTGTTACTTGTGTCCCCACATATCTTCCCCCCTTTTTTTTTTTTTTTAAAAAAAAAAATGAAATTTCCTTTATGCAGATACAAAAAAATTTAAGATTACAACTACTTACTACCAGATTACAATTTATTTTTTTCGACAATGTAAGTTTCGTGACACTTCTTAACACTACTTATCACTAT
The DNA here is from genome assembly GCA_905475445.1 of Ochropleura plecta. Lineage (NCBI taxonomy): Eukaryota > Metazoa > Arthropoda > Insecta > Lepidoptera > Noctuidae > Ochropleura > Ochropleura plecta. The sequence goes on along the minus strand of FR997738.1, from coordinate 19,050,040 downwards.
ACACACTACATGTATGCCGTGCCCGCAGCTGCTTGCTGCTGAGGCACCGCTTGCACGGTGACCACTTTACAGTCCGGAGCCATCTGCTTCCGAACCCATCCTTTTGCAGTGTTCTTGCAGCGATGCCACATCGCAAATCCCGCCGCAATGCCTATAACCACTGCAAGGGCGATCACAATCCACGCAATGTTGTCCAATTTTTCGTGGAAGTTGTTATTCACAGTTTGGGCGACCATATGGGTGTTTGTACTTTGCTCTTTGCTGTGGCCCCAACCCATTGTTACCGTTATCTTTACTCGTTGCTATTACGACGTGCCCAACAATAATGGAGTATGCTCGACATTCTATTATACTTATAATGAAATACCTCTTATTTTAGCTAGGTAACCCACTTAAGACTAGCTTACTTGCTAATTATTCTAAACAAGTTTTTCTGCAATACAATTGGTTATACAGGGTGATTGGAAGATGGGTGCAAAGCTTTAAGGCGAAGATAGTACAGACAATTTAGAACCATTTAAGCCATGGTTGTCTTAGACGAAGTCTTACCAAATATTTTTAACCAAATTTTTTAATTTTTTTTTTCGGAAATTCTCAAAATTTAATGTAAACTGCATAATTATGGCCAAATTGAATGATAAATGAATTCATTTTTTATTTATTTAATTAAAGTAATGTGTAAGCAATCAAGCAAAACATGTTTTAGGCTTCTGTGTCATTAGACATTTTTTTTACAGACATTTAAAGATCAGAAAAAATAAAAAAATTGTACAATACGTCTTTTAAACCTTATTCAAAAAAAAAACGGAGGGTGCTTTTTTTGTTCAAACCTTTTTGAAGACATGCTTGATAATCGCTCTTTCTTTTGAGGTATCATTTATGCGGATATCTTACAAATTATTGAAATTAGGGCCTACAAACCAATTTGAGGGAGAATTTTTTTTATTTTAGGCAGACTAATTAAAACAACATTTGAATTAAAATTATTTATTTTTCATGTTCAAAATGACGGCCGTGATTCCTAATACAAGCACGGCCCCGTCTTCTAACTTCTGTAGTCGTTATTTTCAACATCATCTCCTGCTTCATTGTCTCAAACGCTGAATTTATTCTTTGTATCAATTCTTCTCTAGTGTTAATTTCTTTGTTGTTATACACCAGTTCCTTGGCCCGGCCCCACACGAAAAAGTCCAACGGGGTCAGATCTGGGGAGCGAGCGGGCCAAGGGATGGGTCCATCCCTGCCGATCCAGCTATCAGGAAAGCAATTGTTGAGGTGTTCCCTTACATTTAAAGTCCAATGCGCTGGACAGCCGTCTTGCTGAAAGATGACTGTTCGGTCTCTTTCGAAGATCGGGACACCTGATTCCTCTACCAGCAGTGGTAAATCAATTTGCAGAAATTGCAAATAATTTTCGCCATTCAATGGATCAGGCAAAAAGTGGGGCCCAATCAATGTTCTGCCAATTATTCCAGCCCAACATTCACAGAGAATTTCATCTGAAATGACACCTGCTTCTTAAAATGTGGATTGTTGTCTACGTCGGCCCATTCATGGATGTTGTGAAAGTTTGTAATACCTTCCCTTGAAAATTTACTTTCATCCGTCCACAAGATTGATTTCAGAAACCACGCATCTTCGATGTCTCTGTTGAGGAGGAAACGGCAGAACTGAATTCTTCTTTGAGGATCTTGCTCTACTAGACCTTGCACACTCCTGCCATGGAACGGATACTTATCATTTTGGTGCATTGTATGCCACACCTTCCATTGAGAAATGTTTAAATTTCGAGCTACTGCTCTAGTACTGGTAGTAGGTTCCGCTTGAAATGCTGCTAAAATGTCTTCGTCGACGGCAGTTTCGTGTCTGCCCGGGTTGACTCCAGGTTCCACGCGGTGAAACCCATCTTGGGCAAGACGACGAAACGTGTTGTAAAACACTCGGACATTCGGTATCCTGCGATTCGGATAGCGCTCTTGATACATCCGTCGCGCCAAAGATCCATTGCCGTCTGCTCTACCGTACATAAATACGATATCCGCATATTCTTGATTGGAAAAAGTAGCCATAGTCACTTAACAATTAAGAAAAACGGCGTAGGAGCGCACTAAACGTCAACTCAACACAATTAAGTCAAAAATCAACACGTGCAGGAGCGCGAGGCTACGACTGGACACGGTGAAACAAAAAAGTTCAAAACTAACGCAAACAACACGTGCAGGAACGCAAAGGGCTACAACTGAACACGGTAAATTGTGAATCAACACGACAACGTCCACTCACAAGGGCAGTAGTTTGACTAATAAGTAAAAGATGTAACGGCTTCATCACAGACCGACTGACCCTGACTAAAGAAAAACGACTTTGTTGCCTCAGTAACTAAGACCATTTTGCTGTAAAAACCAACTCTTTATCGCTTTTTGCTATTCATTGGGCGTTCTACCTGGAAATGCCGTCGCACCGCGCTCGGTGGCCATTGTTTAGAGAATCCCCTCAATGGGTTCCCCTCAATTGGTTCCTGCATGTGCCAAAAATTCTTAGAATTGAACAATGTTATCATTTCGAGCACATAAAGTATTCTTTTAAGCAAAAATTTTGTGTTTTGTTAGACTGCCTAAAATTTAAAATTTCTCCCTCGATTTGGTTTATAGGTCCTAATTTCAATAATTTGTAAGATATCCGCATAAATGATACCTCAAAAGAAAGAGCGATTATCAAGCATGTCTTCAAAAAGGTTTGAACAAAAAAAGCACCCTCCGTTTTTTTTTTAAATAAGGTTTAAAAGACGTATTGTACAATTTTTTTATTTTTTCTGAGCTTTAAATATCTGTAAAAAAAATGTCTAATGACACAGAAGCCTAAAACATGTTTTGCTTGGTTGCTTACACATTACTTTAATTAAATAAATAAAAAATGAATTCATTTATCATTCAATTTGGCCATAATTATGCAGTTTACATTAAATTTTGAGAATTTCCGAAAAAAAACTTAAAAATTTGTTTAAAAAAATTTGGTAAGACTTCGTCTAAGACAACCATGGCTTAAATGGTCCTAAATTGTCTATACTATCTTCACCTTAAAGCTTTGCACCCATCTTCCAATCACCCTGTATAATGTCTTCTGTAAACTGAGTCTTATTCTAAAGGTTACAGCGTTTACTTTCGAGTGAGCTTTTTTAACATTGCAATATTTAATCACTGACTATGGCAATAAAAATCGCACCGGTGGCTTTACGCGCCTGCCGCTGCGAGTGGTTCGCTCTATAGGCGGAAGCGATTTATTCTCGTCTCTTTGTATGTCATTTCCCGAATTAGTTTGTACATCCTCTGTGCAATTCTGAACGTTATCTTGCAAATATGCCGGTTTAAGTCTGTCTATGGATAAATCGCTTTCCCTATTTGCCAATGTTATTCTAAAAACCTTATCGTTTCTACTTATAACTCTATACGGGCCATCATAGGTAGGACTTAATGACTTTTTCATCATCTCATTTCTTATAAAAACATGTGTACACGTCCTCAGGTCATTACTAACGAAAATATTTCGCGAATCGCTATTCGCTCGTGACGGTGGCCGCAGGCTGTCTATTGTCTGTCTCAGCTGTCTTACATACCCGCTCAGGTCGTTAGCCTGTTTGCCTTCCACGTGGAAGTAATCCCCTGGTAACCTAATCGTTTCGCCATATACCATCTCTGCTGTACTGAAACCTGTGTCACTTCTGCACGCTGCACGAAGTCCTAACATAACCGTTTGCAGTTCGTCTACCCAATCCAGACTACCTGTCAAACGTGCTGTTAATGCGTTTTTTAACGAGCGATGCCACCTCTCTACTAAACCGTTACTCTGAGGGTGGTAAGGGGTCGTCCTAATTCTCTGTATCCCCATCAATTTCATAAGGCTGTTAAACAGGTCACTTTCAAATTGCCTGCCTTGGTCTGTGGTTATCTTACTCGGGCAACCAAATCTGCATATCCAATGCTCATAAATAACTCTGGAGACCGTATCAGCTGTAATATCTGAAACTGGTATAGCTTCAGGCCAACGCGTGAAACGATCTATAATAGTTATACAATAACGGTGTCCGTTTTGTGATGTGGGCAGAGGGCCTACGATATCTGTATGAATGTGTTGGAATCTACTACATGGCGCGAAAGCAGTTAATTTGGATATTGTGTGTCGATTTACTTTGGTTTTCTGACACTGTACACATGCCCGTGCCCACTCGCTAATGTCTTTGTTCATTCCCGGCCAAAAATACCTTTGTGTTATCATTTTACGCGTAGTACGAATACCCGGATGGCTGATATTATGTACGCTTTCGTATGCCAATTTCTTAAACTCGCCTGTTAGGTATGGTCTAGCGTTACCTGTTGACATTTCGCAATATATCCGCTTATCGCCTTCTGGCATAACTACGTGCCTAAATTCCAATGTGCTGTTGACATCCGGTCTCACTGTAATCCGATCGCGCACCTGCGCTAGTGCTAATTCGCCGTAATCAAACGCCGTTGGACAAACAATAGACTCAACCCGTGACAACGCGTCAGCGACTGTGTTTTCTGGCCCCTTTACGTATTGTATATCGCTCGTGAATTCGCTGATGTACATTAATTGTCTTGCCCTTCTTGGTAACTCCTTATCGTTACCTACCTTGGTAAACGCGAAAATCAGGGGCTTATGGTCTGTATAGATGGTAAATTGTCGCCCCTCTATTAAATTACGGAAATGAACCGTGGCCATGTACATCGCGGTTAACTCTTTATCGTACGTGCTATACTTTATTGCGCTTCCGATAATTGTTTTGAAAAATAGCCTAATGGCCTCCACGTTCCCCTGACCTTTTGCTGTAAAACTGCTCCCACACATGTGTCCGATGCGTCCGTCATCAGAGATAAGGGAGAGTCCGCACTGGGGTGGGCCAATGTGACTGCTTCTTGCAAGTTGGTTTTACATTGTTCGAAAGCTGTTATACTTTTTATATCCCACGGTATTTTTGTCTTATCTTTCTTTTTCGCGTTATGTAAAAACTTATTAAGTTCGGCCTGATGCGCCACTGCGTGCGGTAAATGAGACCTGTAATAGTTTACCATTCCTAGAAACCGACGTAGCTGCTCTACTGTGTCCGGCCGTGGGTAATCTACAGTCGCCTTTACTTTATCTGGAATCGGTTTGATACCTTTTTGCGTTACTTCGAATCCTAAAAATTCTACTTTGTTTTGCCCAAATTCGGTTTTTCCTAAATTAATCGTTATACCGACCTCGCTAAATCGTTTAAATAACTTACGCAGGTGCTCCTTATGGATGTTTTCGTTATCCGATGCCACAATTACGTCATCTATGTAACAAAAAAGTGCTGACTTACCATTTGTGTTCTCCAGCCGTTCTATGCCTCTGAGTACATGTTGGTCCATAAACCTTTGGAATGTCTGAGCTGCATTCCTTAATCCGAACGTCATGCGCGGAAACTCCCAAAGCCCAAATGGGGTTGCTATTGCTGTTTTTTCTATATCTTCTGCTGCGATCGCTATATTATGGTATGCCCTATTTAAATCAATTTTCGAAAACATGGTTTTACCTGCTAGAATGTACGTAAAATCACTTACTCTGGGGACGGGGTAACGGTCCGGCTTCGTGATCGCGTTTAGCGCCCTGTAATCTCCGCACGGCCGCAATTGTCCATCTTTCTTAGGGACCACGTGCAAAGGACTAGACCACTCTCCTTGCGATGGCCTACATATCCCTAATTCCTGCATCAACTGAAATTCATCTTTTACCTTACCATAACGGTCCGGTGGTAGCGGCCTTGAACGCGCGTGTACCGGGGAACCGTTTGTTACAATGTGATGCACTACCGTGTGCGCTGGCGATTCCCTAAACGACATAGGCTTGGTAATCTCTGCGAACTCCTCTAACAATTCCCGATACGGATTACCGCCCTGTATACTTTTGACAGAAGCCTCGTCATACCGTATGATTGACCCGTTCGCTCTTAACTTAGTTACACTATCCACAAGTATCTTATTATGTAAATCTACAATTAATTTGTGCGACTCAATAAAATCGGCACCTAAAATCGCTTGCTTGACGTCACACACAATGAATGTCCATTTGAATGCTCTGCGCAATCCTAAATTAAGTTCTATCACTTTTACACCATATGTTTTTATCTCCGTGTTATTTGCGGCGTATAGCTTGTAACCGCTTTCGGTACGCTCACAGTTTTTAACACTACGCACTGGTAACACTGACACATTCGCACCGGTGTCTACTAAAAAACTGATCTTCGAGTTCCGGTCAATTACACACAAACGATGGTTTTCCATTAAGGTAGCGTTGTCTCTCACCGAGCAAGACAACACCTCACCTAGTTTTCCGACGTCGGACGATCTTTCCAGCTGCACGGCCTTGTACATCTTCTTGCGTTCCTGCCATACCTGTAATGATTGCTGCACACCCAATCTGGACTCTCTGGGGTGCGACGTGGGCCTCTTGACCTGGACCGCGATCCGCGCCAGTTTTCTCTGTCTACACGCCCTCTATTACGTCCACGTATCTCATTAACTTCCATCCTTAATTCTTTCAGCTCGGTAGTCAATCCGGATATTAACCTTGCCATCTCTGTCTCGGGTGCTGGTGATGCTGCCGTAGTCGAAACGGCGGCTACTTCTCCACTGCTCAGGTTTTCCATTACCTTGTCTGCCATTTCTGCTAGCTTGTCTAATTTTTGGTCTTGGCATACCGACAGGACTGCCTTCAATGACCCTGGTAGCCTCGCAATCCACAAACGCTGAAGAGCCTCTTGTGAAATCTCGGTATTTTGCGCCAGCTCTGACATGCGTCGCAACAGATGTGAAGGTCGTTGTGTACCGAGGTCCATTTCCCCCACTAATTTTTGGAATTGCCTTTCGGCGCTCTCCTCGTAGGCCGACAAAAGCCTGCTCTTTATTGTGGCGTATTTATTTTCGGCCGGTGGTTTAAAAATTATATCGCTCACCTGTTGCAGTGCGTCCTTGGTCAGCTTCGATATGACCAAGTGAAACTTTGCCGCATCACCCTGTTTCTGCGGTTCCATGGCGGACTCGAACTGCGCGAACCACATCCGAGGCATGTCGGTCCAAAATATCGGAACCCTGTCCGTGACGCCTATGCTAGCAACCTGAACTGGAGGTGGCGTCTGCATCCTGGGACCTTTGATGTTCCCGTCTACTGGCCCCAAGTCGACGGGGAGTCGTTTGCCGCGTGCTCACTGTCTGACTGCTTACTGCACGTTCACTTCCCGCACTTAACGTTTTTTGTTATTTTCCCAACCACCTTTTATTGATCACGTCGGGGTCACCAATGTTGGGGTATGTACTATGGTGTGGTTGGGAAAATTGAAACGCTGATTAAAGTCTAATATAAAATCTATTCACTGATTAAATGGCCGATACATAAATGCCTTAATACCTAGTCACTAACACATGTACTTTAGGCTCGGAGGCGGGCAAACGACTGGCGAGCGGTTTCACTGTGTGAGGCACATTGCATTTTGCCTCATCGACACTTTTGTTACTTGTGTCCCCACATAGAATAAATAAATATATTTGACAGAGTCCTTGATGGACCCCTCAGATATGCTGACATCTCTTTGAGACGCACGTGGAACACGAACGCGCCATTGGCGGGGCCTGTCGACACTAAACGGACGGGCAGTGAGCTACCCATAGCTCACCGTCTTCTAAATAGGCCCTTCATTTTCTGCTTACCTTCTGAGCTTTAGAGATATGATCGATGCCCTTTTGCTTCGCCGCCTTCACGGCCTCAGCGTCCGCTCTGTTCTTGGACTCTCTCTCCTGCTTCTGACGCAAGAATGTGGCTATACGGAGGTCCATGATGCGCTCCTCTTCGTTCTGCAGCTGTTTGAAGTACAGGAGCTCCGCGTTACCTAGGCAGCAGGAAATCATCTATGTTATTATTTCTAATTCCTGCTAACAATTTGGTGATTTTAGCACTTAAACACATGTAAATTTAGAACATTTTCTGAACGAATCATGATATAGTTCGTTTTGTGTGTTTTTGGCGACTTGGGTTTTGTGACTTTTGAGCATCGCAGTGACTTGTAGAAGATGGTAGCGTACAGTGTAGTGGGTAGACTCCTTTAACCTAATAATATCTGTGGCTTTACCACCTCCTCTTTTAACACTACTTTAAGACGAGAAATGAGACAGAAGTACCTATATGTAATTTGTATGGTGTACGTAAGAACACTCTACCTATCTCTGTCTATCTATACGACCTGTACATCTCCATTGAACTTCACAAAGTAGTCCCTGTTCTTTAAATATTTCTTCATCAACGTACCCTGGTCGAGCATCTCCTTAAGCTTGGCCTGGCGATGGTGCTTCTCCTTTAGTTTCTGCGCCTCGTCAATCTGCATCGCGATGTTAGCTTGGTTCACGCGAATACTCTCCTCTTCTATGCGTTCTGCTTCCATTATCTAGCAAAAGATTATAAGTTAGCTAGACGTAGAAATAAGCTGTGAGAAATCGCAATGCAGGAAGGGTTATAAGTCAAATATTACAAAATGAGGAAGAATCTCTCGTGTCGCTCTGAAATAGATCTTACTTAATGCACAATCAGAGGAATTCTAGCTCTAAGGAGTTGTGTGGTCATAAGTAGTTTACCTTAGCAGTCTCGTGCGCTGATATCTGCTCCTTGAGTGCAGCGAGGTTCTGCAGCCGCAGCCGGTGCCGACGATCCTCCTCGGACTCCGCTCGCTCCACCGCTGCCTTACGGTTCTCTTCCATTATTGCGTCCAGTCTGACCAGAAGTAAAAGTTTGGAATGGGTATTGGACTTGAAATTAGTTATGATTCGAACAGAAGAAATGTTTTAGTAAAGTCCCACGCTTGTGTTTGGAAACAGGTAAAAGATTAATTTGTGTGAAACAGAAGCAGGTAGGTTGTTTCGTAAATACCCTGCATCTGATCCTTCTGACAAAGAAGAGAAGGGGAGAGGGTTCTGACTAACGTACACAGACAAACAGTTATCGAAAGTAACTATGCTAATTTAAAAAAAAATGTGTGGTAAAATTTTCACTTGTCGGCATTGAACCAAGGCTGCAAAGTCATAGCTATTATTCGGCATTCAATTAGGTGGGATCTAAAGTAGATCGCTTACCTCCTCTGCTCCTCATCCAGTTCCTTCTTAATGAGCTCCTTCTCAGTAATCTGTGCGTCCCGGATGGCGTGGCACTTGGAGGCCAGGATGATGCGGTTGCACAGCCTTGGACCTTGCATATTGTCCGCGCGGAGAACTGGATGGAGGATAAGGGATAGTGGTTTTATGATTATGGTGAGACTTTGGACTTTCATAAAGTGGTGACGCACTCGTTCCTTGAGGCGGCGTGCCTGCCACAACCTGAACGCACCCCAAAAAGTGGTATCCATAAGGCTCAGCCCAGGCTATCACATGATCACCGGCGAGGCGGCGATCCTCTTTGCCTGATTGCGACCGTAACATCTGGAGGCGGGGAGGCACTATACCGGGGGGAAATCCGCTGCCGCGGCTATTTAGCGGACAGGTATCCGGTGCGTTCTCATGGTGAGCAATGGTTAGCTCACCGTCCGTTAGTCTATTGACGCCAGGCCATGTCGACGGTGCGTTCGTGTTCCACGTGTGCCTCAAAGAGATTTCAGTAAAGCAACGGGGCCTGCCAGGGCCAATGCCTGCCGGGGTTGCGGTTTGTTCGAAAAAGATACCGTGGCCCCGGAACAAAGGATTAAAGAACGAACATGGATGGGTTTTAGTCAGTAAAAATCTGACATGGCCCCCCCGCTCCGCCCAGAGCGGGGGAAGTCATTTGATGATTTCCCACCCGAAAAAAAAAGACTAGATATGTAGTCGTCCTAGAACAAGATTTTGGTAAGTATCAATCTTATGGAAATAAAAATAATAAATTTAAAGAAAAAATATTTCAGACGGGAATGTTAAAAAGAAGCATGTGCGGCGCGGCGACCCTCACTAGTATAATCTATTGTTCGCACAATTAGTGACAGCACTACGAAAGTTTGTTTAAAACAGACGCGCATGCATCGGTTACCTGTTTGGTCATGCAAGGAGGACAGACAAATAATTTACTTACCGTCGCGTACTACTATGCTCATCCTGCACCCATAAATGAATGAAGCTATTCACGTAGTCACCTATTTATTGAACCTGTGTCTTATCCACCACGAAAAGCAAATCGATGCCCCATGCGCCATACATTGATTTGGTACAAAATATGTGTGAATGAAACCCTGACGTCCCACTTACTCTCAGCTCTAGACATAGTATGCGCAGCTTGGTCGGGTCCCTCAAGCTCAGGGTCTGCGGTGCCCGCAGCCGCGTCGGCTCCCGGTTGAGGCATGAGGTTCTTCTTCAATTGCTGCTTCCTAGCTTCCGACTGCTTGGCCGCTTTCTGTATGCCTGCCTCTTGTTCGTGCATGGCTTTGAGTAGTGCTTCCTGGGAGACAATCTAAAAGGATGATGTATGTTAGTTAGGTTATAATAATAACAGTATAGACAATACTGTTTTCACTGGTATAAACGATTATTAATTATTCTGTGCTGATATGAAGGGGAATTATGTGCACGGGTCTCCTGCACACAGATCGCCCGGATGTCGAAAGTTATCACACAGAAATGTATCCTAGGTATCGTACTTTTGGTTTGTGTTTCTAATTTCATGGATCTATCCGTTCGGCCTCTCAGGCGTTAACGTTACAGAACTTACAAATAAATTAATACTAGATTTTGCCCGCGGATTTGCTCGCGTTATATTCGGGGTAACAAAGTTCCCCTTTCCTAATTTACAGGTACCTGCTACCTGTAGTTTTTGCCCTTGCGCCTTATTTATTGTAATAGCAATGCTAAGTTTTCCCTTTTCTTCCCTCTTTTTCCCTCATATCTCAATCTTTTTTTTTTAATAGCCTATTTCCGTCTCTGGGGTCCCAACTATCTCTGTACCAAAATTCATGAAAATCGGTTCAGCCATGTAGGCGTGAAGACGTAACAAACAAACTCACTTTCGCTTTTATAATATTAGTAAGGATATTATGGACTAGCGATCACTACAATTACTGTCAGTTAGCGTGTCTATAGCAATCTAAATTGAGTCGACCTAGTTTGGCGTCTTCACTGACGTCCGTCAAACTCCTGAGTATTGAGCGAAAAATAGAACATCTAGGACACCAAACAAAAGACATTATGAAAATCAAATAAAATGCGCGTGTTTTGGTTATAATTCCCTTGATAACTACCTCAAGGAAGCTTCAAAGTAGATCGCGATTCGCGATACCTTAAAGACAGCTGTTTCCTCAAGTCAAATTCACCTCCACTGAGGGACCTACTTAAGATGAGGAGTAAAATCGCAACTATGAATATGAAACCACCTCAGTGAGTTTGAGTTAAGTCGAGGAAATCATGAGGTTACAACTTAGAATATGGGTGTAATAATTTGCCCCATTAGAGTACGTATAGATAAGTTACCGTAGCCTGTTTCTGCAGTCGATCAAAATCGTCCTTATGCATGACGGCGGGATAGAAGTTGGGTTTCCTCTTCGGGACTAGCAGCTCCCGGAAGTTGTCTCTCTGCGGGACCAAGATGGTCTCCTTCCGCGGAATCTCGCATTTGTGAATGGGTTTCTTGCTAATCGGGAACTTGAGGCGACATTGTATTGGCCTAGTAATGGAATGAGAACGTTGAGGTTTAAAAATCTTTAAGGGTGGCCATTATAGTAACAATTCTTGCCGTACCTATATGAGTTTTACAGGGTTTTTACATTAGAATAAATCTAATAACGTGAAGTCTTGGGTTGGAATACCGGGTAGGGCAAAGTTTTATTAGGTTTATCGATCAGGAAATGTGATAAATATAGCAATGGGTTATGGAAGTAGACTAACAGCAATCTTAACACCATGGAAATAAAGATCACTGTGTTGCTAGTGTAGTGACAAAATGGAAAAATAAAGTAGGACTAAAGCGGAGTACGGTATGGAGATTGCGTACATCAGTTCCTCTAAAACTTAAAAACAGTATTTACGTATGTAGCTGGTAGCAGCCAGGTTCTTCCCCATAGAGAACAGCGTGGTAAGGAATGCCTTCATGACCGGTCTTGTTAATCTTCGGCATTTTAAAATAAAAATTTCCCGAAATGTAATTATTAAATAAAATACACCATGAAATATATTATTCTCGTGCTTGAATTGCACATATAATCCGTTGCTGGGCAACTGTTTTTCGATTCCTTATTGTTTTTGTTGCTATGGGCATTTTTATTACATGATATTTACTAATTCCATGTGTTTTTGTTTTTTTTTAATCAGGTTTTTATAATGTATGTGATGTTCAAACCGGCGCGGCGTAAGTAGTTGCGTGGCTTCTCGTGGATTTTTTCAATGAGAGCTTGACCCGTATTCTGAGTGAGATTCATCTCTTCAGGATTTTGAGGTGGAAGCGCCAGGTTCGTCCGCGAAATTCAAACTTTCCATTATTTCGATTATTTATTTAGAGATACCGCTGCCCCGGAACATAAAGGGCGATCGAAGGAACAGGTTAGGTTTTAGTCAGTACAAATCTCACACTCTACCCCGCTCCGTTTAGAGCGGGGGAAGTTATTTGATGATTTCCCATCCGCAAAAAATAAAATAAAAAGGGGGTGTAACTGACGCGATAATCTAAAAAACCATAGAACAGATTGTCATACAGTTTTCATCAATGGACAAAGTGATTCATGAGGAAAGTTTATGTGTATTAGTCGTTTGTGTTTTTTGTATATTGGTTAGAGTATTACTATAATTCGGTTCTGGTAGAGTTCTTAGCTCAGTCCAGTTTGTATATAAGTCCTTGTATTAGAGATTACAATGTAGCATCACTATTATGAGTTCTTAGTCTGTGGTCTTGACTATGGTAACTCTCTCGTAAAATGGCGGTTGCGTTGTATAGCGGTATGTGTTGTGTTCAATTAATTAATAAAAGGTTTTTCAAGTAACACTTCCTTTCTCTGGTATCCCATATACTCCAACAGGTTATGGGCCCAGGCATGAAAGATTGAGAGAACCTATTTTGCGAGTTTGATTCGATTAAGTCGCGGTGTAGCAAAGGTTGGAGCCCTACGTAGCCCGTGGTTCGAACAAGCAAACAAGAAGTTTAATGGCGGCAGTGGTTTGCGCGGCAATTCTATTTGTGTGAGATTGCGTGCATCTTAACAAAAATGTCGAGTTCGGAGAGTCATAAGACGATCGTTCTTAATGGTCGCAATTGGCAAGCGTGGCGTTTTCAAACAACAATAGTTCTTCGTTCAAAGAAGTTATTGGGAATCGTGACAGGCACTGAAGTGAGGCCTGCGGAAGCTGGTAAAACACAAGAATTATGGGATGAGAGAGAAAATAAAGCCCAAGAGGTGATCGTTACTAGAGTCGAGGAGACAGTGATGACGTATTTGATTTCGTGTTCCAGTAGTCGTGAAATGTGGCAGAAGTTATGTACCTTATATGAACCGGCAACGAGAGTCGGGGTGCATTTGTTGCAACAGAGATTTTTTAATATAAAGTATGAGGACCCAATAGCTGTGTTCATAACGAAGGTTGAGGAGTGTGTTAACCAGTTGGCATCAGCAGGAGAAAAGATATCAGAAAATATGATAACAACAAAGATACTTATGTCATTACCTGACAAATACAAACATTTTGCCTCAGCTTGGGAAAGTATTCCAGAAGAAAAACGGACATTGCAGGAGCTGACAGGCAGGTTGCTAGTTGAAGAGGAGCGCAGTGGCAATGGTGCCATTTCCAGTGCTAGTAGCAGCGGACAGCAAAATTCTGCATTGGTAGCCGGTGCACAGCATACTATAAAGTGCTTTGAGTGTGGTAAAATAGGCCATAAAAGGAGTGAGTGTAGAAATAGAAAGTGTAATAACTGTCACAAGGTGGGTCATTTAATGAAAGACTGTAAGTTTCAGAAAAATAAACCTATTGAGAAAAATATGAAAACCAATTCAAAAACTTCTTTTGTAACAAGAGAGATTCAAGGTAATTTATTAAATTCAAAGAATTTTGTGTTAGATTCAGGGGCAAGTGACCATATGTGTTATATTAAAGAGATGTATTCAGAGTTTTCTGAAATAAATACTAAAAGATTTGTTACAATTGGTAATGGTAATAATTTAGAAGTTTTAGGTATTGGAAAAGTTGATGTGTATGCCTATAATGATTCAGAGTATACTCTGTGTACTTTACATGATGTGTTGTATGTGCCTCAATTAAATGTGAATTTGTTTTCTCTCGGGTCAGCCATTAATAAAGGTCACAAGATGGTTTCAGATTCTAATGGATGTAAGTTTTATAAAAATGGTTCCGTAACTGGTGTAGCTGAGAAATATGATAAAATGTATGTGATGAAATTTAAATTTAGTGATGTAGCTTTGTTAACTTTGACAGATTGGCATAGTAAGATGGCACACCAAAATTATCAGTATGTAAAAGAGTTTTTAGATTTAAAAGGCATAAAATATGAAGGGCAGACTGATCAGTGTTTACCGTGTATCCAGGGAAAACAGCATAGGTTACCCTTTCATCAGAGTAGTAGTAGGTCAGTTGAACCAGGTGAACTCATACACATGGATCTATGCGGTCCAATGGAGGAAGTGTCAATAGGGGGCTCTTCATATTTTCTTTTATTGAAGGATGATTATAGTAGTTACAGATTTGTTTATTTTATCAAGAACAAGTACGAAATTAAAGAGAAAATTGTGGAATTTATAGAGCTGTTTGAAAATGAGTTTAGGCGTAAAATAAAAAGATTTAGGTCAGATAACGGAACAGAGTTTGTGAATAGAGTAGTAGAGAATTTATTTAAGACAAAAGGTATAGTACATGAGTTAACAGTTAGTTATACTCCTGAGCAAAATGGTAGAATTGAGCGTGAGATGCGTACTGTAGTTGAGTCTGCGAGAACAATGATTATTCAGTCTGGTTTAGGGAAAGAACTTTGGGCTGAAGCAGTGAATACAGCGGTGTTTACAATAAATAGGACAGGTAAAAGTAAGGTGAGTGGGAAGACACCGTATGAGTTGTTGTATAATAAGAGTTTTGATGTTACTTTATTGAGAGATTTTGGTTCTAAGGTATGTACACATGTACCTAAACAGCTTAGATTGAAGTGGGACTCTAAGAGTAAATTAGGAGTTTTTGTGGGTTATGGTGATCGTACAAAAGGATACAGAGTGTGGTATTCTAACACAAGAAGAGTAGAAACTCATAGGGATGCTGTATTTATCAAAAACACAAAAGAACTAGTAGAGAACAATATAAGTTCAAGCATTTTACTAACAGATGAAGATGTTATTGTACAAGAACCCCCTCTTGATATAGACAACAGGGAACAGAATCAAGAAGATAAACAAGTGGAGGAAGAAAATAAAGAGATTGAGATAGAAAAATGCAAAGAAGTTGAACAGCACGAAGACGGGCTAGGAAGTAATGTAGAAGATGAAAGATCAAGTGAAGTTGACATGATGGAAGAGTACTTAGAGGAAGAATTCTTAGATGCAGAAGAAGAGACATCTGAAGAAAATACAATTTCTAGAAGTAGAAGGAAAGTGAAGAAGCCTGTATGGACAAAAGATTACGAGATGGCATTGATAGCACAAGGAGAAGAACAATTAACTTATGAAGAAGCTGTTAGTGGAGAACATAAAGAAGAATGGCTAAAAGCAATAGAAGTAGAGTTAGAAGCACTAAACAAAAATAATACATGGAAAGAAGTTAGTTTACCAGAAGGCAAGAAATTAATTGATACTAAGTGGGTATTTAAAATCAAGAAAGAAGGAAATAAAGATCTTTATAAAGCTAGATTAGTTGTAAGAGGCTTTAAGCAAGAAGATAAGTTTGATCACTCGGAGATTTATGCTCCAGTAGCTAAACTACCTACACTGCGGATTTTATTAGCAATAGCTAGTGAATATAACATGGATATTCATCAGATGGATGTCAGAAGTGCATTTTTATATGGGAACATAGAGGAGGAGGTGTTTGTGGAGAAACCAAAAGGTATGAAGAAAGATGGCAAAGTATTGAAATTACAACGGTCTTTGTATGGATTAAAGAAATCTCCAAGATATTGGAATGACAAATTTAATCAATTTATGGTTCAGGAAGGGTTCCAAAGAAACCAGAGTGATTACTGTTTATATTATAAGAAGGATAAGAAGTTCTATATCTTACTTTATGTTGATGATTTGATTTTACTTTGTGAAGATGAACAAGAGATAAAAATATTTAAAGAAGCATTACAAGAAAAATTTGATATGAAAGACTTAGGGAGTAATAATTTAAAATATCTAGGAATAAATATAACTAAGAAGAATGATGTAATTGAGTTAAACCAAGAGCAGTATTTAACGAATTTATTGAAGAAGTATAATATGGAAGGATGTAAGCCTATAGCAACACCCATAGAACAAGGTTTAGTCTTAGAAAAAGAAGTGACTACAGATAAAGAATTGATAAAAAGGTGCAGACAGTTAATAGGAAGTCTCATGTATGCCATGTTAGGAACACGTCCAGATTTGTGTTATGCATTGAGTTATCTAAGTCGTTTTCAATGTTGTGCTAATGAGAGCTTATGGAAGGCATTAAAAAGAATTTTGAGATATATCAAGGGTACTATAGGATTAAAACTAATTTATAGAAAAAGAGTAGATGTGCCGTTAGAAGGGTATACAGATGCTGATTGGGCAGGAGATCAAGGGGATAGGAAATCTACATCAGGGTATATAATTAAAGTTTTTGGTAACATAGTGTCATGGTCTTCTAATAAACAGCAGTGTATATCATTGTCAAGTACAGAATCAGAATATGTAGCATTAGGAAAGGGAATCGCAGAGGGTTGCTGGATTAGGAATTTATTAGGAGAAATAGGAGTTGATTGTAAAAGTTTTATTATAAAAATTGATAATCAGTCTGCAATTCATGTTGCAAAAAAAAAAAAAAACCAGAATATCATAAGCGCCTTAAACATATAGATATTAAGTATCTTTTTGTGAGACAGAAAGTTGAGAATAAAATTGTATGTTTGGAGTATGTACCTTCAGGGGATCAGCTTGCTGATATATGTACTAAAGGATTATGTAAAGTTACCTTTGTTAAGTTGAGAGAAATGTTGTTCTCTTAGTATTATAAGTTTGGATTTTTTAATTATAGTAGTTTGTAATGTAGAGTCAGTATTGAAGTAATAGTTGCATTGAAGTAATAGTTGCATTGAAGTATTGTGATGAAAGTTAGTTTTATGATTGTGAGTGATGTTTACATTGAGGAAGGGTATTAGAGATTACAATGTAGCATCACTATTATGAGTTCTTAGTCTGTGGTCTTGACTATGGTAACTCTCTCGTAAAATGGCGGTTGCGTTGTATAGCGGTATGTGTTGTGTTCAATTAATTAATAAAAGGTTTTTCAAGTAACACTTCCTTTCTCTGGTATCCCATATACTCCAACACCTTGTTCACAACACTGACGTGTGTCACTCGTCGTGAGTCGCAGTCGATTTTTGACGAACAAAATGCAACCGTTTTTCTGTCGACGAAAATGGCGACAGCCGTTTTTTGCAACGGCCCAATTAGATAAAATTAAGACAGTATCGTTGATTGAAGTACCTAGTTGCAGTAGTTCTTACAACTACTAATGGTTTCAAGTTTCAAATGTATGGAGATACTAGCTTTTGCCCGCGGCTTCGCTCGCGTTCAATTCGGTATAACACAGTGCTACCTGCAGTTTTTGCCCTTGCGCCTTATTGATTTTTAATAGCAACGCTAAGTTTTACCTTTTCTTCCCTCGTTCTCCCTCATATCCCACTTTTTTTTGAATAAAAATAGCCTATGTCCGTCTCCTGGTTCCCAACTATCTCTGTACCAAAATTCATCAAAATCGGTTTAGCCATTAAAGCGTGAAGAGGTAACAAACGAACAAACTCACTTTCGCTTTTATAATATTAGTAAGGATTTACTAAATAATTCGTTTTATCGGTTGACATTAATCTAATATATAAAATTTCCGTGTCACAATGTTAGTTACCGTACTCCTCCGAAACGGCTCGACCGATTCTTATGAAATTTTGGGTACATATTGGGTAGGTCTGAGAATCGGCTAACATCTATTTTTCATACCCCTAAACCTCAGCGGGTGAAACCGCTGGGCACAGCTAGTATAAGATAAAATTAATTCAATCCAGACTTTTATTTTAACGCCCACGAGTGCCCACGACCACGACTACAACACTGAAACTTGTCAACTTGACACTGTTGTCACTGTCACATGAAGGACCCGGGAAATATTTGAAATATTTTATTAATTCCTTGAAATTTATTCTATATCGTTATATTTATGATAATGTGCCTAGTATATTGTTACAAGTGCAATTAATATGTCAAACAATAATTCAACTTTATTGCGGGCTTAAGTAATCTTAAGTATTTTGAGGTTATTTCATACTTATTTTACATAACAATTAAGTTCTTAGTGATTTTAAATTAAATTATTAATATGGAGGCTATGAGTAAGCCAAAATCTCTCAGATCTACCCATTTTCCGCCGCTAATCGTAAGTAAAAAGGTTTTTTTTTATTTGACAAATTTTGATTGTTTACTCTGTGACCTATTATTTAAAACTTGGTTATAGGCGGGGGCTTTGGCCGGAGTTTCCGTTGATGTAACACTTTACCCTCTGGATACGTTGAAGACTCGTCTGCAAAGCGCCCAGGGCTTCCAAAAGGCCGGAGGTTTCAGTGGCGTTTATCGAGGTTAGATTGTCATGTTTTAAAGAAAATAACACAAGTTACCAGTTTACTAGCTGATTCAGCTGCTCATTAGATAGAAGCCGCCATTCTTTTATTCCTTTGTTATCAAGATTTTTTTCATTACTGCTATTGGGTTCTAAACAAATCTAGACTAGTCATGTATAGATTTTGTCTCCATGGCCATGCCCCTATTCTGTGCCCTAATTGCATTTTACTTTGTGTAATTTATTGCAACACCATCTCTCAAATCATTGGACAAAAACACTGAAGAAGCATGTCTGCCTGGAAATGAATTATCAAGGACATGTGATACCCACCCTCCTGCATTGAGCCCGCACAGTCAGATTATGGTCTATTCCATCCCACAGATGGTAGGTGTAGGTGTGTGCAGGACAGTTAGGGTAGAAGGAGGGAGTAGCGAGGCCTTTGGCCAGCTCTGGGACATGACGTTGGCCAGTAAGAATAAAAATTAATTCCAATAAAGTTATTCCCTTTAAAACTAAACACCATAACATAACATCATACCTGTAGTCTTCAAACTGTTCAGATTCTGTGGTTGCCACTGATGCCCAAAGGAAGTACCAAATAACACTTTGCCTAATCCAAGAATCAAACCCAGGACCCCATGCTGAGCAGTCTCTACATCGTCCCTTGTGACCACTAGACCAACAAGCCAATCAATTAAATTAACCTGTTGAATATCAAAACAAACATGCGAAAATTTGATGAATTTATGAGTAAAGTTTTAGCGAGGTAGGCAGTTTAACAGTAAAATCTTTGTTTTTCTGAAAAAAAAAGATTTTACCATTAAACCGATAGCTACACCATATAAAGTTCCCCCGTGGGTACTTAAGTGGGTGTTTTATATATCCATATAGTATAAACTTATAATTAATTATTTTATTTCTTATTTACACCTACCACTGTTTGTCTCTGCATCACCCGAAGGTTGACTGGTAGAAAATGCCTATGGCATTAAGTCCGCCTCTGTACTTTGTGCTTGAAGTGTTAAATAAATAAATAAATAAGACACTTGGTGCATTTCATTAACGTAATGACATTCAATGGTTTAAATTAAAATACTTCTATTTATTATCTTCTATCATCTTGAATAGAACCTCAACCTTCATTTTACAGGCTTGTTAACAGTGGCAACAACTTCCATGCCAACCACGGCTCTGTTCTTCGCATCATATGAAGCAACAAAGACATTCTGTCAGCCACTTGTTGCTCCCCAGTATGCACCAATGATGCACATGTTCTCAGCTAGCGTTGGTGAAGTGGTAAGCTAATTTTGATGATAATTACACTGTGATGGTTGGTAGAAGAAGATATAAATAGATAAGATCAGGGTGGTTGTTGGTATTGGTCCTGATTACAGAGTTATAGGTTCAATTAATCGGGTTCATAGGGTTAACCGGTTAGATCTTGTTGATATTTAGTTGATTTTATGAATATAAAAATTAATCGTTAATCTCCCTCATACTGGCAATAATCACTAAGGAAATATTATAAAAGAAACGATTGCCTTTATTTACTCTCTTACTTCAATCTACGCTGTGTTAAGAGGCAGATATAATAACCTTCCTTGTGGGTATATTTAATTTAAATATAACAGTCAGTATTCAAATATCCCATAGATCTTAACCTAAACTATTTTGTACATCTGTAACTTAGGTACTCTTCGTGAGATAAGTAAGTATAAGTATAATCTTTATTACACAAAATTGGTTACATTTTTTATGAAGTCCCTGACTCCTGTGCTAGGTGAAAGACCTGTGTTACAGGAGCCAGTGCCCACTCCCAAAGGAGATTTTACAGTGTCATGTGCAACAAGATTAACAAAACAATATTATTCAAAATTAAAGTAAAAGACAAATAAAATAAGAGATAAATAAAAAGTTGTTAAAAATAGCCTGTTATTAGTTTGAGAGTGTTAGTATGTAGGAATGTGAATGTGGAGTGTGAGTTTGTGTGTGTGTGTTTGTGTGTGAAAGAGAATTATGTTTGTATGTGTGAGTGTGTGCACGCGTGTGTGAGATCGTCAACAACACCAAGGCTTTGCTGGCTTCTCTTGTGGAGCTGGGTTGGATCGAATGAATTTTTTGACAACACGGTTAGCGCAGTGGCTGAGAGATCGACTGCTGCTGCCTTGCGTGTCGCGGGTTCGATCCCCGCACGGAACAAATATTTGTAAGGCCTACAGATAGTTGTTCCGGGTCTGGCTGTTTGTGTAATTATGTGAATTTAAATGTTTGTAAACGCACCCACGATACAGGAGAAATTGCTAGTGTGGGACAACGTTTTTAAAAAACTCAAGCTCAACTCAATGATATTCCCACCCTACCTGGATGTAAAAGATAAAGAAAAAGAAATAACAATTATGATAAAGATAACAATTATGATCTCAGTCTATTTAGGTTTATTATATGTAACTGACACTATAATTCAATTTATTTAATTTAGTGACACTGATATAGTTGGTATAATACATTAAACTTTGTAATTATAAATAAATAAAATAAATACATTAATAATGTTGTTATTTATAAATTCCTTATTATGATAATTGAAAAACATTCAATGTTTTTCAATTATCATAATAACATAGTAATCGGCCAAGGGCATAATTGCTAAGAGCCTCGACAAACACCCTAAGGAGGCAGCTGTCCTGAGGTCTCGTTAGGCAGCTGGATCAAGGGCTTGATACAGAAAGCGGTACTCTTGGACACGGCTCGTATTGTTAGGAGGTTCCTTTCTCTGGAGCCCTAGCTTGGACCCTGTTCCTAAGACCGGTGATAATTTTTTTTGTTTTTTTTTTAGTATAAAATAGGTATATGTCTAAAAATAAAACAAAATTGGACATAGAAGCGATTAATGAAAATTGAAAGTGTTAAGAGTATTTTATTTTATTTCATAATTATTTTTTTTATTATTTTTTTTGTAGCTGGCATGTCTGATCCGAGTACCCACAGAGATAGCGAAGCAGAGGAAACAAACATACGTCGGCACAAAGATGAAGAGCAGTGTAGCTATACTTTTACATGTGAGTATCTTCTTTGACAGTTGTTACAGGTAATTAGAAGCCCGAACGACCGAGGTTCTAATATGGCCGCTTTTTCACAATAAAGGCCATTTTTTTTTGTGAATGGCATATTATAGCAAAACGACTTTCGAACAACACGGATGATTGGAAGGTTAGATCAGAAAAATTATAAAATAATTCTTGTGTTTATTCAGTATTTCATTACTTGTGTGACCTTCTTCATGTTTATTCAGGTTTTCATATATTCGAGACGTCTCATGACGACTATAGATACCACATCTATATATATAAAAGAAAGTCGTGTTAGTTACTCCACTTATAACTCAAGAACGGCTGAACCGATTTAGCTGAAAATTGGTGAGGAGGTAGCTTAGAGCCAGGAGACGGATATAGGGTAGGTAGGGTAGGTAGGGTAGGTAGGGTAGGTAGGGTAGGTAGGGTAGGTAGGGTAGGTAGGGTAGGTAGGGTAGGTAGGGTAGGTAGGGTAGGTAGGGTAGGTAGGGTAGGTAGGGTAGGTAGGGTAGGTAGGGTAGGTAGGGTAGGTAGGGTAGGTAGGGTAGGTAGGGTAGGTAGGGTAGGTAGGGTAGGTAGGGTAGGTAGGGTAGGTAGGGTAGGTAGGGTAGGTAGGGTAGGTAGGGTAGGTAGGGTAGGTAGGGTAGGTAGGGTAGGTAGGGTAGGTAGGGTAGGTAGGGTAGGTAGGGTAGGTAGGGTAGGTAGGGTAGGTAGGGTAGGTAGGGTAGGTAGGGTAGGTAGGGTAGGTAGGGTAGGTAGGGTAGGTAGGGTAGGTAGGGTAGGTAGGGTAGGTAGGGTAGGTAGGGTAGGTAGGGTAGGTAGGGTAGGTAGGGTAGGTAGGGTAGGTAGGGTAGGTAGGGTAGGTAGGGTAGGTAGGGTAGGTAGGGTAGGTAGGGTAGGTAGGGTAGGTAGGGTAGGTAGGGTAGGTAGGGTAGGTAGGGTAGGTAGGGTAGGTAGGGTAGGTAGGGTAGGTAGGGTAGGTAGGGTAGGTAGGGTAGGTAGGGTAGGTAGGGTAGGTAGGGTAGGTAGGGTAGGTAGGGTAGGTAGGGTAGGTAGGGTAGGTAGGGTAGGTAGGGTAGGTAGGGTAGGTAGGGTAGGTAGGGTAGGTAGGGTAGGTAGGGTAGGTAGGGTAGGTAGGGTAGGTAGGGTAGGTAGGGTAGGTAGGGTAGGTAGGGTAGGTAGGGTAGGTAGGGTAGGTAGGGTAGGTAGGGTAGGTAAAAAATTGCATTGCAACGCATTGCGGGCACAGCTAGTTATTAATATTAATTAGATTGACTGTTAAGAAATCAAAAATAAAAATATTTTTATTTCACATAGGTCTACATGGGCAATTATAAAACGACGAGAAAAGGCGCACAGTTCGGGTTGGTTGTTTCCTATGGAGGTTTCCTATAAGAACCGGCAAGAAACTCCATGGTTGCTCTTTTAAAATCATTTGGTTTTACAATGTTGTTGTTATAGCGTTAGTACTTTAGTATGAAAGGACAGCGTAGGCCCGACAATAAGTCATTGCTTACTTTACAAAGCGAAAGATAAGAAGTTAACAAAAGTTAACAAGCGTCTAAGATCTACAAGGTTGACAATCTCCACTTATTCACAAAGAATTGGTAAAAAAGAATCTATACAAGAAATAGAAAAAATATTGCAAAAAAGAAATAACTATATGACATAAGTGATACAGATGTTGCCACCAGTAGAGACATTCCTTTATTGTAATCTTATTGAGTTGGTAAAATTATGTTAATATGACATAAAACATAACATCATGCTTTTAATCCCCAAAGTGTTAAGTAGCCGTTCATTTGAATTATTGTAAGTCCCATGTGAGGGTGGCGATGTGTGATGGCCCAGAGGTTAAGCGCTTCGCCTCTTATGCATAAGGTTGTGGGTTCAAAATAGTTCTAATCTGGGCAAGTACCAATGTGACTTTTTTATTCATATGTACTTTCTTAAAGTTTATCTTGGACATCGGTGAAGGAAAACATCGTGAGGTAACCTGGACTTATAATTAAAATAAGTCTGAAATCACCAACCCGTCTTGAACAAGCTTGGTGATCAATGCCCGTGCCTTCGTCTGTATGAGAAGGGGCCTTTGCCCTGCAGTTGGACAGTTATAGGTTCGTTATAAGGAGGCGAGTCTATAGTCATCAACTGGGCGTAAATCTAGACTCTATGGTCGCTACTGTATTCATTTTCCATTGTTACTAAAAGATATTAACAGATCATTAGACACAAGAAAAGATATATACATTATAGCCGATAGCTCATGAACTACCCAAGCAATAAATATAAAATACTAGCTGTGTCCAGCAGTTTCACCCCCTGCTTACAGCCCTTATCACATAAGGGTTTGAAATATAGACAGTAGCTTTCTGATACTTACTGAATATGCGTAAAAAAAATCATAAGAATCGGTCGAGCCGTTTCGGAGGAGTATGGGAACGAACATTGTAACACTAGAACTTTATATACTTGGGCAGAAATTGGGAACAAATTTCAAATAACAGGTTGTTTTTTTTTGTACAAACACATAGTTTATTATTATCAATGTTACATTGTATTTTGCAAACAGGCTTGGTATTGCCAAATTAGATCATTGATGTGGAAACATCCCGGAAGTATTCTTTTTTTTATTAAGTAAAAAATATTAAACAAGATTTTTTAGACAAATTCGCTAGCTCGGTTTTAATAAATTATTATTAAAGGTAAAATTAAATATTTTCGTCACTATCTCACCCCCCTCTTCGTGATTATTTTCTGATCCTTTCCCCCTATATTCAGTCACGTGATTAGATCATAAGCTCTTGGTTTGTGAGCTTAATAAATTGTACCTTCTGTAACTTTTCTAAGCCATGCTCCCGCTGTTTGCAGGCCTACAAATCGGAGGGGTTCTTCCGCGGCGTGTACCGAGGGTTTGGCTCCACGGTACTTCGGGACCTGCCCTTCAGCTTCATAGAGCTACCAGTCTGGGAGATGCTCAAGACAACCGTCAGGAAATACAATGATGGACAGATTAGCAGTCTACAGGTTTGTACCAAAAGGGATCTGTATGTTGATGGATGGAAAGCGAGAGGAAGGCCAAAGAAAAGATGGATGGATTGTGTAAGGAATGATATGAAGGAGAAAGGAGTAAATGATGCCGTGACGTCTGATAGGGGAGAATGGAAGAAGAAAACGTGTTGCGCCGACCCCAAATAGAAGGGGACAAGGGCAGGAAAATAATGTGGTTTATACGTTTATATAAGATGTAGATTTAAAATAAAAGCATGCATGGAAATACTATTTAGAAAGTCTTGTTTCAGAGCGCACTGTGTGGGTCCATAGCGGGCGGGTTCGCGGCCGCAGTGACGACGCCGCTGGACCTCGCCAAGACGCGCATCATGCTCGCGGACGAGTACACTCTCACGCGCAAACTGAGGATCAAACCCGTCCTCACCACCATCTACATCGAGTCAGGGCTCCGAGGGCTGTTCGCTGGCGTCATGCCGAGGATGACAGCTTTCATGATCGGTGGGTTCGTGTTCTTCGGCGTCTATGAGGACTCGAAGCGGTATTTGGAAAAGTATTTTAGGGATAGATAACAGTTTTGTTAGGAAAAAAATGTTTGTAAGTCTGCTGGACATGCTCGAACTTGTACTAGTTCTAATAACTTCCCCCCCTCTGGGTGGAGCGGGGGGGAGTGTCAGACTTGTACCGGCTAAAGCCCACCCATGTTCTTTCTACTGCCCTTTACGTTCCGGGGCCGCGGTATTTCTTTCGAACAACCCGCAACCCCGGCAGGCGGTGTCCCTGGCAGACCCCTCTGCTTTGCTGACATCTCAGTGAAAGTGGAACTTGGAACACAAACGCGCCGTCGACACGGCCTGTCGTCAATAGACGGATGGACGGTGAACTACCCATTGCTCACCGTCCACAGGCTCGCATCTACGGTGGCCGGGAGTCGTCTCGCGGGTGCGAGTGTTAGCATGTCCAGCACACGTTATAGTTCCTAAGTATCTGTATATTTATCAAATTGCGACGAATGGGAGACGAAGGAGGCTCTTATGTTTTGTACTAAGTACATAAATGTTATATTATGATCAATGTAAATAAGTACAAAAATGCGTAATTTTTATAATGTTGTTAATTATGACATGTTAAGTTTTTTGTTTTGTTGTATGTACTTATACAATATGTTAGTTTAAACGAGGGACGTATTCAAACCCACAATAGTGCATACTTACATGATACTAATAAAAATATGAACAAAAAAAACACTAATAAATAAAAGACAGAACCCTACCAAAAATTTCGCATAAGTCTCGCAACGTGTATATACCCTTGCGCTAGCGATATAATACTATCGCAGAACATGTGTGCGTGTCAATGACCTTTAGGTATAATCCATTTTCCCTTCATACTTTAAACCTGGCTTAGGACGCCTTTTCGGTAGAATCGGCGCGTAGGTATTTTGCCGCGTGATTTACTTCACTGATTACAAGTTTACTTCTCTCGCGCTCAGTGTTCATGAATAATGTATTTTATTGGACAATTACGTCAGAAATTAAGGTTATAGGTTTTTTACATATTTGGGACGAGAATCGAATACTGAATACCCTCCCTCATTATGTCCCTCGTTTAACCTAACACTCTGTATAGAAAGAATTATGAATTTATTGATATACCCTTAGGCTGATTTCCTTATAAACCTTGAACTGCGTGGATTTATGAACCCTTTTTTTGCGGATGGGAAATCAACAAATACCTCCTCTCGCTCTGGGAGGTGGAGGAGGGGGGAGTATCAGACTTTTACTGACTAAAACCCACCCATGTCATCATATCGCTTTGGTTAGGACGCGGAATTATGTGTTTTTAGTTTAGTTAGTCATCGATCCGAATATTTTCAACCTTAATTATGTTTTGCACTGGGAATGAATCGCTTGATATACAGTTAATTAAAAAGACAGCAATCAACCTAGAAATCATCTTCTTTGTATCATTGAAGTGAATTTCTTAGCTGATTTATCTGGACCAAAGACATTTTAAATTATTTGTTTTATTTTTCCATTTATATTTTCCCTTCTATAAATTGGCTGCATACAAAATAAAAAAAATGTGTTTGTACATATTTGAAATAACGAAACGTAACGCCATCTAGTGGCCAGTGAACTAACTATCTGTTTAGTTCGATCAGCGCCATCTATATTTAGCGAACCACTAACTTATGGTGCGTAGTCGTTTCGCAATTCAAAAATACTATTTAATGAACAATCGTTCAATTAAATGCTAAAATGTTGATTTATCATTCATATAAATTGTAACCGTGGATTGTGTCCGAAATAGGAATTCTCTTTCTGAAGTTTTCGCAAATAATTATCGATACATTTTTTATCAACCGATATTTTTGTCCTACTATATATTTTTGCACTGCAAAATGGAACAATACGGCATAGCTGCGAAAAAATAAAATTTGTCGCGAGACTAGCAACTCGACGCAATGTTAGAACACGACTGAGATCAATTAACCGCTTATATGTCGGAATTACAGACACAATTAAAAAAGCATTGTTTCTCGCGTAGATCTACGTTCCGACATACAAGGGGTTAAGCGTATCAAGGCGTAATTGTGGCACGCCTTCCACACCTACTTTGCACTTCCACTGTTTTTTTTTCTGTTTCGTGGTTTCGCCGAATAAAATAAAAACCACGTCTCATAACAGCGGAACATTCGCTGAAGTCAGTACTTACACATCCAAGCCAAAGGCAGACAACATGTAAAATTAACAACGAATTAGCCTTTAAATAATAACCTTTATTGTTCAAAAGTAACCGCAAAAATTTTATACACTTTATCTTAAACAAGTTTATACAATGATATACATTTTTACTCTGTAATATTATACAACAAAAACTAAAATAAATCGAATTAAAATTTTAAATTGTTACAATCAATCTAAAATTTTACGTTTTGGACGCGATCAATGTTTTCAAAAGTTTTGTTTCGACTTTAAAATCGATCACATCCAAAATATTTAAAATAATATATTAGATATTTACTGTAATAACTAAAAATACTGTAATTACACGTATATCTAAAAGATTGTGACATATATTTTCTACTTATTACGAATATACATAACAATTTTACTTTTTAAATCAAAATATACATATTTAAATCTGATAAGTAAGTACACTTTCAATCAGTCGTAATAACTATTTTGTAGAACATAAATATACAAAAATAAAGTTTTAAACAAAACATTCAATTCCGGGTTCAGACTGGTACAACGCGATATGCAATGTAACATAAATGAACCGTCTAGACTTTGCAATGTAACATGAAATGAGACACAGCAACAAGGCCAGCTTGTATCAACGTGTGCTACGTTGCATGTTACGTTCACCAATCTGTATCTGTCATAAAATGTTTCCACATTCAATTTACCTAATATTTCGAATTGGTTTCAATTTCAAAAATGTTCGACAGGAGATAAAGTTTTGAAAAAGTTATAGGTATCGTATTTTTTTCATAATGTCGACTTTGTATGGGACTGCTCACGTCTTTTTGCGATATAAAGATGTGACAGTACATCCAGTAAGCATTGTGTTACGTTACAGTATCTATAACAACAGTCCTTTCAGAGTTACATATTAACCCCCGACCAAATTAGATGGGTGATACGTGTTTGAAGTGTGTATCTGTGGCATGTATAATTCCTGGACAGATTAATCAATTATTTTGCTAACGTTTTTTTTACATCTGCTGAATTGCTACAACAATGTTATGGTCACGACATTAGAAAGTGATGCAACGATAGAGGTGAAATAACTGAAAGGACTTGTAAGTGTAGTAAAATTGACAAAATGTATAATTAGGTCAACGTAGTTACATACATTTGCTTGGTGTTTACAGTTCTTGATATTCGACTTTTGTAGATGTTTAGATGAATTTAAATAGATAGTTTTAAATAAGTGAACAACGTAAAGTAAAAGTAGGTACTTATTATATTGACAGGTAAGTAATAAAATAGATACAAGAATTAATAGGTAATTCATGTAAATAATACATAATGTTAATAAGAAAATACATAAGTTAACATGGCAATTTTGTAATCTGACATTTATGGAAAGCAAAATTAAATCAACATAAAATCCCCCCCCCCCCTTGCCGAGTTGAGAACTTATAAAATAATAAAAGAATAACTTTGGAGTATCATAGCCGATGTAAGGTCCCCATATCTAACTATATATTTAGGAACCTAAATATAATAGCAGCGAATGTCGCCCTGCCCGCAGTAACTTAATTAATCCTTTTACCACACACATCAAAAATTTAAGACTCTAAAAGTAGTACAAGAAACCGATAGTAGATGGCGTTGGTTTAAGTTTTAGCTTAGGTTACTTATTTATAGAATAATGCTTGACTTAATGAATATAGATGGCGCTACTGATTGATTTCAAGATTTTTTTTTTATATTTGTTTTGTGACAACATTGCCTATTTAGCGACATTTAGACCCGCTTCCACCACAAATTATTAATTGTATTTCAGCTAACTCGTAAATGTAGTGAATAATTTATTGTGTATGCAGGTTTAAGTTTTAAATTCATGTTTTTCAACTTTCACCACATGTTTGTAAATTAGTTATTGCAATAATTGCCAAAAACAATAATGAACCAATTGCCACAAATAAGGCAAAATTTTAGCCATACGACATATTCGCTATAATTTTAACGAAACATGCATTACATGGCATTAAAACAAAACGTCACGACGAAATTTAACACCATAATTTTAATTTATCTGAATATTATGTTGCTGGTGTGCGAGCCGCGGTGTGAGCTGTTGTCTCTAGTTGTGTGACGTCGGAAGGGGTTCCAAGATGGCGCCCGTCGGGCTGAAGAGCGCGCCGTGACGGCTGTAGAGCCACTGGACGCGGTAGATGCGGCTGATACCGAGCCTTGGTTCGAGTTAGACTGACGTGGTGTTTCTGGTGACTCCTGGAACGGGTGACAATAAAATGTTATACAATTGGGTATTATCTCGTCCAGGACCCAATGAGTCCAGGTACTCATTAAAGTCTTGGTAAGTCTAGATGATTCCAGCTTCATAATTATACGTTTGAAATCTTTACCTTAAGACTGCTCTTATCCATCGGCGTGGCTAGCTTCATAGTGAGCGTATCTCCAGCCTGTTGTATGAGCCGCACCACCTCGTCGTGTGAGCTCCATTTCACGTCTGTGTCACCGATGCATATGATGAAGTCACCTTCGCGCATTCCACCGATCTAAAACGAGAACATAGTTATTGGCATAGTAAAATATGTACCTCAGGAAGTCAACACATCCTGGATAGCGATTTGCAATTATTTTATTTTCTTTGGGAAACAAGGTTATACTACAAAGGCTGCGTTGGGTTGGCGATATCGTCAAAATCGTTGAAAACTCAGAACAGAGAAAAATCTAAAACAGAGGAGGCCTATACCTAACGGAGAGTGATTCTAGGCTGAAATCAATATAACAGTTTACAATACTTACATCAGCCAAAGAGTTGGGTTCAACCCCTGCTATAACAACCGGTGCGTCTCCTCTCACAGAAAAGCCAAAGCCCTCGTCTTCGGTCTTCGCGTTGGATACATTGTATTCACTCGCCGCCCTCCTCAGAGGATCCTTTCTCCTACCATTCTTTACTTTACCGTTTAACTCCTTCACTCCATTCTCAATCTTCCCCTCCCCTTTAGTTTTATACTCATTTGGAGAGTCATAATCCAAGACTTTCGGATGATACTCGTAATTATTATTGTTATAACTATTTATGTATACTCCATTTTGTTTTGTTACTCTATGCAGTTTCTTCTTTTCATAATCGTTGGAATATTTCTCATCACTTCTGATTATTTGGTTGTAGTAAGTGGTGTTGTCTTCTGATCGGTCTCGTTTGTCGCTTCTGTGTTTGCTGTTCCTGGTTTCTTCGTATTCTTCGGTGTTTCCGTTTCGTGGTCTCTCGATGCGTCTGGATCCGTCCCTGTATTTCTGTAATTGGACGAGGCGGGGCGCGCTCCAGTGACGTTTGGCGGAAAATATGGCGATTGGGCCTAGAGACTTGAATAAATCTTCTACTCTATGCTGAGCGAAGTCCGGTTGTGTTAAGGCCAGTTGGAATTTCGATGATGCTGTGGATTAAAAAGGAGACTAAGGTTAGTTGGTAAAGTAGAAAAAAAAATGGAAAATATCAATGTCTGACCAGTAAACTAAAGTTTAGAGAGTAAGTAGGCTTACGTTATAACAATTATATAAGTTAAGGTTTAACCAGTATAGGTACTCACGCTGTACGTTGGGCGCGTCGATCAGATCATTGAAGTCGTTGGCGTCGTTGTCGTGATGCGCGGCTCGCTCCCGCGCGGCGCGCTCGGCCTGCGCGCGCACCACCAGCGAGATGGCCTCCTTGCCGCGCAGCTCACTGGGAACAGACTAATCTCTTAGTTGCGCCCAGAACAATAGGGAGATTTAGTTTGAAAGAGTCTAAGGTAAGTGGCGTTGTTGTAAAAAATACCAATTTTTACGTTTTTTTTTATTGATGTGTTTGAACTTTGAAATATCACGTAGTTTTACAAGATATAAGTTATAGTAAAAATATTGCTACTGGCAATTTGTGTAAGGTTCTTGGGACAAGTTTATGTTGCAAATAGGATGACTCAATTCGATTGAATTCAAATTCAAATTCAGACAATTAAATGAATTTGAACGCTCTGGGATATACCACCAGGTGACACTGATTGTCCTCTCGTAAGATAAAATATTTACACTGACTCGTTTGCCAGACTCATTACAATAGTCGAGAGCCAACAAGACATAGGCTTTCTTGCGTGTCGCTACATCGCCCGGTACTGTTCTTTTTGTCTGCAACAGAACATCGTTCCATCGATTTCCCGTACTATAAAATCGTAAATAGCTTCTACCAAGAAGCTATTTTGTACATATCTACTAACCGACACATCCTTTGCAGTCTCAGCGCCTCTTCGTACAGTGTAAGGGCCTCCGCAAGATGCGCACGACCGAGCGCTATCCAGTCCACGTCCGCGTCCTTTATCGTTGGGGATATTGATGAGCCTGGAATTAAATATTACATAATCAGCTTGACTTTTCCAGTGCTGGGACACAAGTCTCCTCTGGTTGAAAGGGGCAATCACCCGCGCCCAGGTATATTTCCCATGTTCTGAATCTTTTGGTTTTAGGATATGCCGGTTTGCTCTCGACTTTTCCCTTCACCTTTGCAGTCATATTTTTTTCACGAACGACTTAAAATTAAAAGCAAGATCTGAGAGCGTCGTATTACATAGTCTCTGCGAATTGATTGCTCTGCTAAGGCTCGATAGTTCTTTCCAGTTAGTTCACAGAGTACCTGTTCCACAAGTCACATAATTAGCCTTCATTCGTCATCTTACCATTATCGAGATGTGTGTCAGCATCGTACAGAGATGCAAGGCGGCTGGGAGACCGCGCTGACGCCGGCATGTTCAGCAAACCTGTCGCACAGTACTGGTGCGCCAACGCTACAGAAAATAGTCACATGTGTTATAAGAATTATGGTTTTTTCATTAGACACGGACGTTACTTGAACCTTTTTGAAAATACAAAGAAGGCAGTTAAATTTAAAGTCAAATAAATCAATTCTCCTTAGCCCCGAAGATTGGACTGCTGTAAACATTAATTGTTCTTTCATTAAATACCCTTCTTGAGCGAATCGTTGTGATAGTTGTTTAAGAAGGTTACAGTGTAAGTATACAAACCTTTATAAAACTCAGTCTTGACGTGGACCAAAGAGACCCACGAGTATGGCACGTAGTTGAACACACCCTCCGATTGCATCTGAGAACAAACATAAAACGATGTATTTTTTAAAACCAATGACGAATAAGTATAAAAACTCTAAAGAACTTTGCTCTATGGATAATAATTTGGATAGATTGGTAAATTTTTATCCCATGGATGTCTAACCAACTTGGAAACTAATCAACACACACATTTGTGTTGGTTAGTTTTATAAGTTGTACGTTTTTATTCTTATTTTCATGTTTCATTAATTTGGGGCGTGACTCTGTGGCTGTTGTAAGTAGGTATTTATATCGAACCCGGCCCGAGTATGGTGTTAAGAGATATAATAGACTACGTCAGTGTCGGCCTCACCTTATCATAGAGCTGTCGGTAGGTGTGCGCGAGATGCGCGCTCTCGTGCGCGAGGTCGAGGCACAGCTCGGGCGCGCGCCGCAGCTCGCCGCGCGCCTCGCCCGCCTGCACCTGTAGCTTCTCGAACAGGCACTCACGAGCTTGCGCCTGGAAAATTTGTAAAAATGTTTACTTTCTCTTTCTAACAACTAACTGATTTCTACAAAACTTAATGTTTTATTCAATACACAGACAGCCAAACCTAAAAAAATGTATGTAAACTATTTCTACTGACGCCTTCGCTACAAAGTTATAATTTAATTGAGGAGACAAAAGTCTAAGTTCGTCGTATATTTTTTCGTCAGTGCCACTTATCATAATCACATCCACTGGTCAAAATTCAAAGCAAGAGTTAACAATGGTTTCATCGTTGACTTCCATCACTTTGCGTCAGGCGAGACCAAGGTCAAGAGCAATACTATAAGTTTATATATTTTTTATCAAACACGTACGGTCATAAGCGCGGCGAGCACAAGCAGCGTGTCGGCAGCGAGATCGACGGAGGGCGCGTTGGTGAAGTTGTCCAGCACGTAGCGCAGGGCGCCGGCCGCGCGCAGCCACGCCTCCACGCCGCCGTCCAGTCCTGAGCAGCTCGAGCGGTCCTGTAGATAATGAGATTAAATTGTAAATAGGAGAACTACTATATTTTTCGTCTCATAACAACATCAGCCGCATCCAGTTAGGTTTATTGGAAGCGGACGCGAATATCCAGGCGGGCCAGATGGAAAACGATTTTATAACAACAGGAATAAAGATTGATGCCGGAAAACAAAATTGTAGTCAGCAATTAAATATCGATGTTAAAGAAAACTTACCTCTAAAATCTATAATTATTTTTATACTTTGCTATTAATTTTATACTTATGGCAACTGCGCCTCAGCACCAGTACCTTTGAGTTTAATTATGTGCAGTTGACTATTTAACTTATGATTTCGTTCTTACCTGTTTAGCGCCGAGTTGTGTGTAGATGCCAGCTATGTTGAACAAGACACAAGCTTTCTCGAAAGCCACTGTTCGCTGGCAAGACGGGACTCCTGGAAAATAATGAAATCAAATAATTAAGCTAACGCCATCTGTATTAGATTACCTAAAGCATTTTTTTAAACAGCGCCATCTGTCTTTACGATTCTAAATTTCATTCAATTGTTTTCGGTGTCCATTGCCACCTCTATTCTATTTAATGGATTAAGAACCATAGTGAAATATTTGTAGGTATCTACGTATAAAAAGGTTAATATGCTTATGACGTTCTCGCAACATAAGATCCCAATGAAAACCAGCATCAGGCGCCAGTTTTCTGCCATTTATACGGAAGTGCATCCAATACAATCATTTAATTTATTCTGCGTGTTTGTGTGCCCTAGTTCAAACATTGTTTTCTTCTGTCTCTATGAAATTTAAGTATATCAACGTACCTGTTAACGAATCGAACCATTCAAAGTAGACCCCCAGAGAGCGGTCGGGCGGGAAGAATCGGCGCTCGATGAAATACAGCTGGTTGTAGTACTTGAACAGTAGCGCCACGCCCGCACTCGACCGCACCGGGGTTCGCATCGCCTGAGCAAAGAGATGATAGATTTAAGATTATACTGCGAGGGAAGCCCAAGAAATCAAAATTAGGCTGGTCAATGTCAGGTTGTACAGCCGGGCTTCGGGTTGGTTCTAAAGAGAAACCGTGGCCCCGGCACACGAATGGCAAAAGAAGGAACAAATCAGTACAAGTCTGACATTCCCTCCACCGTCATTTGATGTTGATGAATTACAGCACACAACCTTGTAAAACTTATGTCATGCTATTGAATTCTGTTGCATTAACCAAAGCGATCGTACTAAGCGTGTGTTGATTAGAATCGACCTCTGGTGTTTGACTCCGAGGTTGCGGGCTATTCGAAACATACACCGCGGCCGCGGAACATAAAGGGCAATAGAAGGAACATAGGTGGGTTTTAGTCAATAAAAGTCTGACACTCCCCCCGGCATTGCCCAGAGCGGGGGAAGTTTGATGATTACTCATCCGCAAAAAAAGGGTAAAGGACTGTTTTCTGAGCAAATCAGTGACACATGTAGGTACACCTTGAGCATTTTTTTGAACACGCCATCATTTAATTGCCATCATAAAATGTTAGCAGCAGATTTTAATCTATCTCGTGTATTTCAAACAATAAGATCGCATAAAAACTATGTAGTTTGTTTTGCTTCCAGTATTTACCGACTTACAACTTGAAGGTACAAACCATAGATAGGTATGAAAAGGTTTTTTTCTTTTTAATATATTCATGGCAACCAAAAGGAGTCGGGCATAACTCTACTTACCTGTCTCATATCCATAAAGTCAGAAATAGCGTCCTCATAGGCCGCGGCGTCTTCGCTGTAGTGCTCCAGAATGAAGTCTTTGAATGGCTCTCTGAAGTCCACCTCTTTGGTCTCCTTCAGGCCCAGCGGGATCATCGGCATCACGCATTCTTTGCCGCTGTAGAAGAAAATATGGAGTTTTAGCAATCGGTAAAACATAATACTTACAGTATAGGTACGATGTGATTCTTTTGAAACGTAGCCCCCACACTACGAATTTCTCCTGTATCTTGGGCGCATTTACAAATATCACATTCTTCTATTCATTCACTCACACACAAACAGACCAACCCGGAACGACCACCTTACGGTCACACAAAATTAAATATTTATAATTAAATAAGACGGCGAAACTCCACATGATCTATAGCTGACTAACTGGTAGTTAGTCAGCTATAGCTACTTCAAATTAAGAAATCACGTAGCCTAATGACCTAAGAGGGAGCTACACTGTTACCATTGTGAAAATTCTTTACGCTCGCCCCTTGCTATTGGCCTGACCAAGACTCCAATCAGAAACCGGTGCAATGGTTTTTGATACATTTCATCTAAAACTTTTGAAATTCACCACATTTGTAGGTTTGCAATTATTTTCTAAGCAAAGGCTTTCTATGCAAAATTATAGTCATCATACAGTCATAATTCAAAAACTTATAAAACGTCGAGAAAAGGAGCACGGTTCGGATGGGTCGCTTCCTATGGAGAAAAACCGGAAATAAACTATTTCGTTTTACAATGTTGTTGTTACAGCGTTAGTACTTATGTATGAAGGGGCAGCGTAGGACAGACAGTTAAAACAATAAATATTCTTAGCCATTAAATAACAAAAAACAAAATCATCAAAATTAAAAGTTATAAAAGTAATTAGAGAAGTCCCTGCAAGAGAATCCATCGATCGTAGATACCGCATTTGTAAGCAAAAGGATGTACCTAGTTCCGTTTAGGGCAGTAGTTTACTATATTGGTATTACCCTATAATTTTAGTGAGTTAACGTACTCGTCAGGACCCCACGTACGGTTTACTATTACAAAGCAAAGGTAAATGCAGTGACTTGTGTTACTAACGCAAAAAAGCCTATACGTACTTATCTGTTTAAATAATTATAACAGTTTGTGAGCTCTTAATATTACTACATATTATGGAAGCTAAATTCTAGATAGCCTGCGGGTTGTTGTCGTTTCTTTTAAATATGAAGCATTTAATTTTTAAACGGTTTATATTGCACATTTCTATGAGATTTTTCTTTATTTATCCACTTAGTACTTAATGGCCAGGGAAAGTACCTTTACGATTTTTAGCTGCATACAATATAAAAAGGCAAAGTTTAATTACCATTATTTCTTAAAAGCCTACAATTCAGACTAAAAATAAAAATATTTCGTTACTGTAACTATATCAAACTACGCGGTTGTAAAAAGTTTGCATTCTTCGCAAAGAACTCAGATTAACGCGCGCATTCCTTTCAATACTCTATGGTTACAATATGGCGGAGCGCGGGAAAACGCAACAATGGCGGAAACCAGTTTTTATTTTATCTTTTTCAACTGAGCGGTAATTGAATTGTAACGATAGTTTGTTTCGCTTTAATTGTAAATAAAATATTTGTAAGAAATTAATTAGGTATGAAAACTAGTAGATCTCTAATTATTTTTCATGTTGGATGCGATTATGGACAAATACTTAATTTAAAGAACTAGCCTTTAAATTTTGGTAGTTATAGACTGGAGAATCCAACAATGAAATGGGACTTAAACTTTGAAATCCAAGATACATGTAAGTAAGCAATAAGTTTATTTATCAAAGAAGCAAAACTAATCAACATTGTGGGTGAGCCACAAACTTAGCACAGCTTGTATTTTGTGGCTCGGGAGTGCGAATATTACAAAATTAGATTAATAAAACTCACAAGTGAGGACATACAAATATAGCAATAGTAACAGGATTTGAAGTAAACATAAAGTTTCTGGAAACAAAATAAAAGGATGTGTGATAGACTTCATTTCTATAATTTTCACTGCTTCAGTAAAGGAAAACATCGGCAGCAGACCAGCATGCCTAAGAGATATTTCTCGACGGCATGATAGAAAGAGAGCCCATAGGCGGTATACGAACACTGGTACTGGGCTAGGCACTAAGGAACGACACGATAAAGAAGACTTCATTTGATCAAGACAAGTTTTTCATGGCCCCCTTAAAATTAACCTCAAAACGTTTGAAGTAGCTATGGCCACTAACATTGAAATGTTATATTTATTATGTTTCTTATGAGGCATAGTAAATATCCCGTTCTAAATATGCCTGGACCTTAAATATTCTATTTCGGTTTAAAGACATTTATTTTCTCAAATAATATATAAATATAAATAAATAAATATCTTGGGACAACTCACACACGGCTATCTGATCCCAAGCTAAGCAGAGCTTGTGTTATGGTAACCAGACAACTGATATACATACTTATATAATTTATAAATACATACATATTATAGATAAATCACACCCAGACACAGAACAAACAATCATGCTCATCACACAAAGTTTGTCCTGGGTGGGAATCGAACCCACGACCTCCGGCTCAGCAGTCAGGGCCACTAACCACTAGACCAACAGGCCCGTCAAAAGTTAGGTACTTTACGTTACGTTTACTTATAGGGAAACTTAAATAAATTAACAATTAGTTTAACATTGCGGCGTTCGTGCCATCCAAGAAACTGAACAAAATAGTTTCCGTATCCTTACTAATATTATAAAAGCGAAAGTGAGTTTGTTTGTTTGTGACCTCTTCACGCTTTAATGGCTACACCGATTTTGATGAATTTTGGTACAGAGATAGTTGGGAACCAGGAGACGGACATAGGCTAATTTAAAAAAAATCGGATGTGAGGGAGAAAGAGGGAAGAAAAGGGAAAACTTAGCGTTGCTATTACAAATCAATAAGGCGCAAGGTGAACTATGTTACCCCGAATTTAACGCGAGCGAAGCCGCGGGCAAAAACTAGTTTTAATCTAAATAAAATACAACACACACATGTGACCAATATATTATTCCTTACGCCTTTTTAAATGTGTTTTATTTCTCTAGTTAAAATAAATATCAGACACGGACAAACCCCGTGAACATGTTACCTCGTCCGCCATGGAACCGCATCGCGTCCCATTACTGCACATTCATTTTTTGCGCCCTCATGTTTTGACTTACACTTTTTTCCTATAATAACTGCGATTATCTAGAGTTTTACACTTCAACAGGGTTCGTTGTTTTGTTGTCCAGCCCCTAGTGTTATGGTATGATGATAGTGTTCAACTAGTTTTACTTGATTTTTTAAAATATTTTGTTTTTACAGCTTGGTCAGTTTTGGATAATTAATTGTAATTATACGGCCAACGTAGTACCCACCTATGTAATGTGTTGTGGTATCGATTTTATTTTTGTAGTCATCGTCACCCTACAGCAGTGCACTGAAGAACATGGGCGATTTCAAACGCGCCATCTTAAACTCTTTTTCAGCAAGCCGCTTGCCGATTTATTGTTTCAACAACTTCTCTTTTTACGTTTGGAAATCCTCGATTGATGTCCTCGCCGCCCCGTCGCCATGGCGGAGGGGTCGGTCAGACTTGTACTGCCTAAAAACACACGTCTACCCCAACGGTCATCGATTCTACGGTTAAGGCGCTGTACAAAGCAAACACTTCGTAAAACGTCTAGTTTTTCGTCGCAAAGTTAGCCGTATCTGTACCTGCCACTAGCCAAAAAAAAATACCGTGTATAGTTCAATACATAAAGTAAAGAGTTAAATAAAATAAGTTTAGAAAAGTGGTCTAGTACTACGAAAAAAAAAATATGTTTAAAAAGACCAAGAAAAAAATTTTTTCGTCTCGAAATTCTCAATTTTTTCAGCGACAACCATCATATTTTTTATATCTATAACAAAGAAAATTGTATATAGGTACTAAAGAGATATCTAAAATTTTTCAAACATTGAGCTGTATTTTTTTTATATTCAATAAAAACTGCAAAATGACCTACATTTTGGCGGACATGATATTCAAATAAAATGAAACACCGAAATATTTTCGACCTTATTTCTATTCTTTCGATGCAATACTGTCGTGTACTTGTGTCAGACCATGCCTAGTATGCAGCTAGCGTCACTTTCGCGAATACCTAAAGATTAGCTTATTGCCGCGCCTTAATATGGGTACTTCAGCTTACGTATGTAGAGGTATGCCATGTATGATGATATTACTAATTGGGAATTGGTGTGTATTCGTAATTGAAAGAACATACAATTCTTTAACATTCTTTTTTAAGTTTATTTTCATTCAGCAATACATGTCACGCACTTCCTACGACATTCTATTTTTGTTAATTCTTTATTTAAAAACTCAAGTATTCGAACGTCTATGCAAACCAGCCTGCATTTTAAAGGTTTGGTCAATTTAATCAAACCTCTATGTATATGAGCTTCAAGAACGTGGTACAATAATTTATTTGAACGTTTTTGGTTCTATAGCATGACGCTGATGGTTAACATTTGTGTAATATATTGCAAACGAGTTAGTTCCGAAGTTACTAATCGCTAAGTGACAAACATGTGTTCTACTTCTCATAATTTATTATGCTAACCAAAATAAATAAATCAATCAATTATTCGACCAAATCCTCTATAAAATTTTATAAAACCGAAAGTGAGTTTGTTTATTTATTTGTTTGTTACGTTTTCACGCCTAAAAGGCTAAACCGATTTTGATGAATTTATGATTTCATTTGTTTATGATTTTTTAAGTGGAGATAGTTGAAGAGATGGAGGGTGACATAGCTTACTTTTTGTCTCTTTCTAACTTCCCAATTGTCTAAAATGAAGCCAAGGGCAAAAGCTAGTTAATTATAATCGCCAAAACTATGTAAATAAATTGTGTGAGTCTGTCGAAAAATCTTCCTCAACATCTTATTTTAAAGTTCTCCAAAAATTAACCTAACCATTTCTTTTACGTCAAAACGTGAAATTACAATAATTTATACAGTGAAATAACAAGACATTTCTATCAACGTCCTTGTCGACAAATTACATCATAATATGTAAATACAAGAAGTCCGAATTCCGGCCATGTGCATAATTAAATATAAAGACGAGCGGAGACGATATTATGTTCCGAATGTACCTATTTTTTTTTATATAAGATGGGCCTACACTTGATCACAATCTTGTCTAAAAGACAGAGATGAGGTCGTTAATGGAACGAGATAACCCAAAAAAAGCAAATTAACTCACGACTTGAATAGATTCGAGCTATCCTTACTAATATTATAAAAGCGAAAGTGAGTTTGTTTGTTTGTTTATTTGTTTGTTACCTCTTCACGCTTTAAT
Source organism: Ochropleura plecta (assembly GCA_905475445.1). Taxonomy (NCBI): domain Eukaryota; kingdom Metazoa; phylum Arthropoda; class Insecta; order Lepidoptera; family Noctuidae; genus Ochropleura; species Ochropleura plecta. The sequence continues at coordinate 19,009,243 of FR997738.1, read as the reverse complement.
GGCTGAACCGATTTTGATGAATTTTGGTACAGAGATAGTTGGGAACCAGGAGACGGACATAGGCTATTTTTTTTTAAAAAAAGAGTGGGATATGAGGAAGAAAGAGGGACGAAACGGGAAAACTTAGCGTTGCTATAACAAATCAATAAGGCGCTACCGAAGTTAACGCGTGCGAAGCCGCGGGCAAAAGCTAGTCTAGTATAAAACTCAAAATAAATATTAAAGGTGATTTTCGCATCTAGTGAACTAGGCCAAATATCAGTATGTATCTGTTTTGAAACATTAAAAATGTAATTAACATTCCTTATTTATTTATTTATTAAATGACTAGCTTTTGCCCGCGGCTTCGATCGCGTTTAATTCGGTAGCGCCTTATTGATTTGTAATAGCAACGCTAAGTTTTCCCGTTTCTTCCCTCTTTCTCCCTCATATCCCACTCTTTTTAAAAAAATAATAGCCTATGTCCGTCTCCTGGTTCCCAACTATCTCTGTACCAAAATTCATCAAAATCGGTTTAGCCATTAAAGCGTGAAGAGGTAACAAACAAACAAACAAACTCACTTTCGCTTTTATAATATTAGTAAGGATGCCGTGACGTCTGATAGGGGAGAATGGAAGAAAAAAACGTGTTGCATCGACCCCAAATAGAATGGGACAAGGGCAGGAAAATGATGATGATTTATTTATTTATTAAAACTTTATGCACAAGTAAAAACTGTACAAAGGCGGAGTTATTGCCTTAGGCATTTTCTACCAGTCTACCTTAGGGTGATGCAGAGACAAAACACAGTAAGTGTGATAGCAGAAATAAAAGATATTAGAAAATAAATATTTAAAAAATAATAGTATATATAAATTATTATTATTCCTTAATTATTATTATTATTATTCCTTAATTATTATATATTTATTAATTATTATTATTAGTAAAAACCAAACTACATTTACAAAAGAATTTATTTCTAGAAACCGGCTTTCCTTGAGATACTACTTTTGCGTATCAATCGCCCAAATATCTTGTCACTGTTTCCCGTATAGTTTAGAAGTGTAATCTATCTTAGAGTACCCTCATATCACTAGTAATTTTTAATTTCTATGTCATGAGGTGTCAGCTTATTGCCATCAATCGTCCAATCCTCCGGCCCCAGACATCCTTGATGGAAAATCTAAGGATATTTTGTTCGACCTTGGAATGGAAGTTAGGACCTCATGCTTAGCAACAGCATCCTACGCACTATAGCGGACAGGTGGGACAGCCCCATACTGGCATTGGATACGCCTACATGCAAGTCATCATCCGCCTAGCATTTTCCCAACTATGTTGAGGTCGGCTTCCAGTCTAACCGGATGCAGTTGAATATCAGTATTTTACATGGACCGACTGCCTATCTGACCTCCACAACCCAGTTAGTACTGGGTAATGCGATACCCCTTGGTAAGACTGGTTGTCCGACTTTCCGAACACTGACTACCTGTAACGACTGTCAAAGATCTACAAATGACAGCCGGGACCAATGGCTTAACGTGCTTTCCGAGGCACGGAGGAAACTCGGTATGTAACGGGTGGTCACCCATCCACAGACCAACCTAGGTAAGCGCGGCTTAACCTAAACATCAACCCGAGCGGCTGCTATTATTTAGCCACGAGCTCCACATTCAAGTGTGGCGTAAAATTTATGATTGTTTTGATTTTGTTTTTCTGGTAGATTTAAGTACTAACATTAGTTTTTTTAAGTTGTGTCTTGTACTAACCCAATGGACTTTGTCTGCAAATAATAAATAATTGTATTATTTTAGCAGTCACTTGACCAATAAGGCAGCTAATGAAAGTGTTTCTGACAACTAGATTGTTTTTTCTTTTTTACAAAACGTTGCAAAAGGAGTTTATAAATAACAAACTTATTAATGTATTTATATATACAGCAAAAAGAAAAGAATTACAAAGTTTAATTATACCAACTACATCAGACCTAAATAGACTGAGATCATAATTGTTATCTTTATCATAATTGTTTTTTTTTTCTTTTTTTTTGCATCCAGGTGGGAATATGAGTTGAGCTTGAGTTTTTTATAAACGTTGCCCCACACTAGGAATTTCTCCTATATCGTGGGTGCGTTTACAAACATTTAAATTCACATACGCAAACAGCCAGACCTGCAACAACTACCTGTGGGTCATACAAATATTTGTTCCGTGCGGGAATCGAACCCGCGACACGCAGCGCAGCAGTCGATCGCTCAGCCACTGCGCCAACCATGCCGTCAAGAGAGTTAAAAGTTGGTACAGAATTTAAAATAATGTTGTCATTATTTATTTATTTTTGAAACTGTGTTATGAAAATTTTAAAACAATAATAATATACTGTTTTGACATTTTAATACTTATAAGTACATATAACGTATTTTTTGAATAAATAAAAAATTAACTTAATCTTAATTTTTCATCACTGGCAGAGCCATTTTTAAACTATATTGAACTCATTAAATCCGTACCTATTAAGTTTTTAGATACCGCATTTAATCAGTAAGACATAAATCTAGTCATAAAACAATAATATAAACCGGACAGTTGTACTAATTGGAGCGACTTACGACACAAACTAGCTTTCCTGTTTGTCATCATTCATCTTGATGAGCCGAGGTCTTACTGCCCGCGGGTATCACTCGCGATATAGAAAACAAGATTTGTAATGTGTGCTATAGGAAAATTAAACGTGTAGTAGCAGAAAACCACACGGAGAGAAGAGTGGAAGTTTATAGGGGATACCTGGACAAAAGCAAAGCCCATTAAAAAAGGAGTAAATAGCGGTATAGAAGAGACGCATCAGTTTTAAGGTTACCTCAAAAGGTAAAACTCTTATTGGATCTCTTTGTTTTCCGTCTGTCTGTCTGTCAAGAGCCATTATCTCGGGAACGCGTGGAGGTATCGAGTTGAAATTGAAACCATATACCTACTCGAATTTGTGGTCCCTTTGAGCTGTGAAAAAAATCAACCCTCTAAGTTTACGCAGTCAAAAGGAATGGCCATTAATGTCACAAGTTGGTATCTCTTGGCCGGATTTTTCAGGACAATTATACGTACTATAACCACACTGCTGCCCAACCTTGGGAATGCAACATCAAGTATTAACTGCCTAATCTATTTCCAAACATGTAGGATCGCCTAGATCTGAGTCCTCCAACTGCTAAGATGATTCAGGGATAGACAGAACCAAAGTGGACTCAATTTGTCACCCTGAAATATTCTCCGTTTAATCTATACAGGTTCATCGTTCCCTTGGATCTATCAACATCCTGGATATCGAAGGACCGTCCTCCATTGCCCCATATAAGATTCAAGAAAGGCGCTTAGTGTTGCATCTATCTTGTACAACTCCAGCACCCTCATGAGCCAGGTTTGTGGCACCGAGTTGTCAATCGCTTCATGTAATAAACTGTTATGATCTCCACAACTAAGTTATTGGGTAATACGCTTTAGGAACAACCTCAACAGGCATTTGTCACTTTTGCAACAAACAAACTCAATAAACTTACGTTTACTTAACTTATTTATTCACTACACAACAAAGGTAGGCATATTAATTACATGAAAATTTAAATGTATTCTAACTTTATTTATGGGACCATAAAACATTTTAAACAAGTAAACTTTGTTTTATAGTCAGCAATCGTGTCACGGTTGAAATAACGAGCGTTTTAATGTTCTTTGCGTAATATAAACCAAATGGACAACATTTATAAGTGCGAGAAGTACTTGACAATTTATTATGTTTCTTTAAGCTCTAACTATTATTTACAGACTACACATAGACATGAACTAATAATAGAAATGGTAAAATAATTACAAAGCTACCAAAAATTTGTCCGCATTGCTTTCAACAGGAAAACTGCCCAGATTGCTAGCAGCATCACCGCGTTAGATGGCAATGCTAAATCTAATTCTTGACAATAATTTAAAATAAAACCAAATAAATTTAAACAACTTTTGGATAAGTATATTTAGTTCGATATTTTTGCAAAGAATTAGCATAGTTTTCTAATAAAACTAGTTAAGAAAATTGGATTGAAATGGATTTTATAACAGCGTTCAAATTGTCAATTCAGTTTCTTGGTCTATTACAAAATCACGGGGCATTTCAGTTTTTCTTCGGAATTTTACAAAACGGCGGGCCTTTGCAAAAACACGACGCCATTTGGATAATAAATAAAATTCTTTTATTCACAGACATTGACCCACATTGTGTTAGTGATTATACAGTGTGTTAGGTTAAACGAGGGACTTATTGAGGGAGGGTATTCAGTATTCGATTATATATTTTAATAATGTATTATTATACCCACAATAGATTATCATTAAAACCTATGTTAGTAACTAAAACTAGTGTGCGACGCCGCGACGTGGCAACGACATCCACACAACTTCTTCGACCACTGACCCGCCCCGCTCTCCGCTAACAGCGTGACTTAGCCCATTTTTATGCAAATCATCTTATGGCTACATTGCATAAGACTGGACAACATGACCACTTTTACTATAAAGTACCTGTTAGTCTTTATTATTAAAATATCGAACATTATTACTGTTGTAGGTGTATTATTATGTGTTATTATTATTGTCCTACGGCGTTGTTTGTGAAAGCGTTTTTGTAATTTTAATAATTTTGCCTTCAGGTGTTTTTTGTGGGTGTTTTTAGTGGTTAAATTATTGCCTAATAGTTCTTTTGTCAAAGATTTGCCTATTTGGGTGTCTCGCCTAGGTTTTATCAGGGCTCACCTAAAAAAAGCGGCAAAGCGCAGTCCAGGGCGTCTAGTATCCTGCCGGGGTTGCGGGTTGTTCGAAAGAGATACCGCGGCCCCGGAACGTAAAGGGACATGGGTGATAATAGAAGGAACATGGGTGAGTTTTAGTCAGTACAAGTCTGACACTCCTACCGCAGAGCGGGAGAAGTTATTTGATGATTTCCCACCACAAAAAAAAGAAGGGGTCTAGTGTTACTAAAAAAGGGTACTAGGCCCACTGCAAGGCAAAGCAATCAGATTTGCAGTAACAACCGTATGTCATAGCAAAATATTGGAAATATAATATTCATAATTATGATGTATTACTGACAAACATAGAAACCAGACTTTAAAGTTCTTCAAGGTGATTCACATAATTTGAGTCAAACGTAATAATTAATTGGCTCAATATAATGAACTAATTTAATTTTACTACTTTTCAAAGTTATATAAGGCAGTTTCCAGTTACATATGTGTGGGATCGAAAATTGATATATTAGGTAGGTAGGTAGGTACTTGGTTGGTACTTGGTAGGTACTTGGTTTTTCAAGGTTTTGAGGTTGAGTAGTATGGTTCCAAAAAGAGTTGAAAATGATAGTAAAGATTTGTTAGTGAACATTTTAAAACAAAATTGATTTAATATTTACTTATTTTAATATAAATATATTAAAAAAAAAGCTAAACTCGCTGCATAACAAGCCGGAAGGTACCTTTAGTTTGTTTCGTTGACTTTTTTGCCACCGATTTCCGGAAATAAAGTTATTTTCCATATTTTTTTTTTGGAAGTCGGTTATTTTTTTATAATAGTTTTCTTATTTCAGCATGTTTAGTTATGGTATGATGAATATCTCACACAATTTTTTATCGAGTATTCATTTTCCATTGGTACTAAAAGATATTTACAGATCATTCATAAGTAGCATAGTATATACTCTCTCTATATAATTTCAACTCAATATCTTCACGCGTTCCCGGGATAAAGGGTCTTGACAGACAGGCAGACAAAGGGACAACGAAGAGATCATATCAGGGTTCCATTTTTTTTTTCTTTTGAGGTACTAAACGAGGAGGGTGCTGTTTTGTGATGTGGCGAATCTTGTCAGACCCCAAAGGCCAGCAGTGGATGCGCTAGGCTATGTTCATTAATTCTCCTGCTCATTGTATTTAAAGACGATGCAGCACCTAATCGAATGCTCTAATGTCATCAAGACGAAGCTAAAGTCAAAAGTTTTCATTGACACCTGTCAAAATAGACAGCTGTCAATGGGTGACAGCTGCAGGTTGGTGTTGACATTACTAACTGTTTAGCCGGCAGTCAAATCTGCCTGGTATCAGTGTACGGTGTATAGGGCGCATACCTGTCGCTCTGGTACAGCTCCACTGAGGAGTTGAGCTCCGCGAGCTGCTCCTTTAGCAGCTGCAGGTTGGAGTTCACGAAGCTCAGCTCCAGGGCCACCGTCTCGCGTAGCTTTCTGTTCGTCGTAGCCTGGGGAGAAGAAAAAAATTAAGTGTTAATATGTTTTTGGTCAAAATTAATTTACTTACGGAAGTCGGTGACTTGTTGTCGGTGAAGTCGGCTTTTTTAACAAAAATCATTTTCACCTCTTTTAGTCTGTTGTATGCCCACAAATTCTTATCGAGCATTCATTTTCCAGTGCTACTAAAAGATATAAGTATACCATATGCATTAGACGAAAAAATATGTATTTTAGAAAACAGCTTATAAACTATAACACTATCCTGCAATCGATAGCTGACCGGGCAGACAGCCCGCTAATGTGGACGCTAACCAATCGCACTCGATCTGTTCTACTTATTAAGTACTAACATAGGCTAAATCATATTGTTACTAACACACTGGACCACATTGTAGTCTGTAAATATAAATAAACTACAGAAGCAATACAGATAAAATTGATATGGCAATTGACGAAGAAATCGCATACAAAAAAAAAACGCAGTCGAATTAAGACCTTCCTTTGAAGACGGTCATTAAATGACTTTGACTTAACCAAAACAAAAAAAGTAATGGATGAACTGTGTAGATGATGATATGATAGAAATGAAGTGAGAAGATTCTCTAACGTGCACAGAGGAGAATGTTTTCCGTACTCTGGATATTTATAAGGCAAAGAGAAGATGACCTATGGATAGAACTTCGTCTCCTAAGTTATATAAATCGTTCTGATTCAAAAAAAACTACCTAGCCTGCAGTAAAAGATATTAAACTGGAAAGACAACTTTATCGACTACAACAATATAATGTTAGGCAGGGGCCTAGTGGCCTGATGAATGACTCATGCAAGCGAAGCAATACAGTTTCAACAAAAAACGTAGATTGTTAACCTATACATCTGATTCTTGAACTTGTACCGAAGTGTGCGGCAAATGAAAACATACGGACGACGACCTCACACGCCGGAACCAAATCTATTGTGTAGTAAATGACCTGAGAACAACTCTATACTGTGAAACTTTACCAAGTTTGCTGGTCAAAACAGACCAAGAAATTTCCCGTTAAGAGAATACCTATTATTACTTAATTTAATTCTACACAATAATAGAAGTTTATCATAGCATTATGCCTGTATTTCCCGAAGATCAACGGCAGCTTCCTATTACATTCTCAATTTGATACAAAATGCATGGATATAAAGCGCCATTTAGGACAAACGATATGTCATGGCTCGGGCGGTTATAAAATGATGCGCCGCGCAACTGTATAAAAAAGAAATAGAGACGCTGTGTTAAAATACCATGCTTATACCTATCGCTTTATGTTCTGACAGATGTCAAAATTGACAGCGTCAAGAGTGAATAAGTTCAAGTTTAGTAATCTTTTGCCAGCCTTTTTACGAAGAGTGATCGATGGCTATTGACTGATAGAATGTGACTTTGACTAGATCCTAAGATCCAAGTCCAAATTACTGAAAAATCACATCAATATTTTTTCTTTTACACTTTGATTTTCCCTACAGCATTAACCATATTTTTTGGAAACATTCGCAAAATCACTCAATTCTAAAGCCAGACTTCCTCGAACCAATCCTTTGAGTACAAGACAAAGATATGAGTCCATCGACCCAGCATTGTGTGACGAGTGCGCGAGCGTGACGCCCTTCGGTTGAACCTTGACCTTGGAACCATGGGGCATGTCGCATGGGGCCTTGTGACGGATGGGGAGGCAGGTGGGGAGTTACAAGTGTTTGCGAAATGTTGGAAGGCAAATAACTAGAGCGTTGGCAAACTATGCGACAGTAAAATTGAAAGAAGAATGGTGAAAAAATAAAATAGATAATCCGATTGAAAACTGCTATTAGTCTAGTCAACAAGTGCTTTTTAAGTCAAAACTTTTTAAAAGTCTCGGAAAAATATGGTTGAGGGCTCATTCGATTCGGGATCAAATCTAGAAAGTTTTTGAAAAAATTTAAGACCCGCTCGAAAAAAATGCAAAAGTTATTAACAAATTAGTAAACAAAAAAAAGGGGTTTAGTTTTTTTGGTATATCTCGAAAACTATTTGATATATTTTGAAAAAAAACTCCCAACTCGCGAAGTTGTAGGACCAATATTAAAAATTTTACAGGGAGCTGAAAATACGCCTGAAAACGGGTACTCGGGTTTCCGCAAGCCACGCCCCCTTCGAGCGCTTTAATGAAAAATATTATTTAAACGTATTAAATGTTGATATTAAAATTTGAAAAAATTCAGACATGTACAGGACAAATAAAGGAATGAAATGCCGTAGAAAAAATATTTTTATCGCGATTTTATAAAATGTTATCCATAAATTAATTAACAATTTCTTCCGACTGGGCTATAAATATTGCAAGTTGCATAATTGTTAGACCAGAAATCTCAATATTTTTTCCTTAAAGCTACCTATAAATATTTTTTTATAAATTTTAATTCTTTTTGTTTATAAAATTGTTATAAATAAATAGATTATTTATAAGATAATTGTTTTTTTTTTTTGAAAATAGATTCCTCTTAAAAAATTATGAATTTTAAGATAAAAAACGATCCTTAAAAAAAAAAATTATTGCTAAAAAACTGTTTTGTTAATTAACATTTTTTTTTTACCACTTGTTAATAATATTAAGATACGCTTTTTTTTAAAATATCATTTTTCGTACATTTATTGTTTTCTCCACATATCATTAAATTTTTAAATATTTCATAAAAAAAAAACATTTAAAAATCTATTTGTTTATAACAATTTTATAAACAAAAAGAGATAAAATTTATATTATTTATAGAAAAACGAATGATCATCGATATTAGAAAAAAAAAATCTTGTAACATTTATTTAAATATTGATTTTGCCGCCTAGGTAATTTGTTAATAATAAATCGAAAATTAACAATTTTTTAATTTACTCGACGGAAATCCTTTCTTTAATCTTTGAAGAATAGCTCCACGAGAGGAAAAAAAATTGAGATTTCTGGTTTAACAATTATGCAACTTGCAATGTTTATAGTCCAGTCGGAAGAAATTGTTATTTAATTAATGGATAACATTTTATAAAATCGGGATAAAAATATTTTATCTACGGCATTTGATTCTTTAATTTGTCTTGTATATGTCTGAATTTTTTCAAATTTTAATACCAACATTTAGTATGTTTAAAATATATTTTTCATTAAAGCGCTCGAAGGGGGCGTGGCTTGCGGAAACCCGAGTACCCGTTTTCGGGCGTATTTTCAGCTCCCTGTAAAAATGATTAATATTGGTCCTACAATTTCGGAAGTAGAGAGTTTTTTTAGGAAATTTCCTCCTCTTTTTGAATCTTTTTTTAAAATCGAAATATCTCAAATAGTTTTCGGGATATATCAAAAAAACTAAACCCCTTTGTTTTTGTTTACTAATTTGTTAATAACTTTTGCAATTTTTTTGAGCGGGTCTTGAATTTTTTCAAAAACTTCTAGATGCGATCCCGAATCGAATGAGCCCTCAACCATATTTTTCCGAGACTTTTAAAAAGTTTTGACTAAAAAAGCACTTGTTGACTAGACTATATTAATAAGAACCGCATATAAAGCGATTAGGCTTGGCTCTTTGATTAACATGAAAAAACAAGATTCACACAGTTTTTTCAAAAAATAGACAAGAAGCATAACATACTTTTACGACTATATTTTAGTTTATGATTTAGCATTACATGTCACGTCCTTGCAAAGCTATTCTATTCTACAACTTAAGTAATCGAATGTCATTGCAAACCAGCCTGCACGATTGAAGGTTTGTTTAAAATCTTCACCGTACCATAGATTAAGAAATGTCGGTAGTCTCAAAATACGGAAAACATACGGCTGACCAATTACGATTTCGGTCAGAAAAAAAATTATTTAAAAAAAAGTGTGTAAGCTAAGCCTACCTAGTCCCCTATAATGGCACAGAAACACAAAACCAATTTGAACTAAACACAACAAAAACAAAACAGCATCGAGAAGCGCACGCGCAGGGAAAGTGTCAGCACGTGACATCACGCTGCAGTGGCGATCAGTGGCGATTTAGTAGCGATTGGTAGACGTTTAGTATCAGGAAGTATATAGGGAAATGTAAGAAGTGCTTTTTATGAGTATTTGACATTATTGCTTCCGTAGTGGTTAAGTTATTTCTACTGCACTTATCGATTATATTCAAGCAATAGTCGCTACACAGTCTTGTAACTAAGTTATAGAAATACTAGCTGTGCCCAGCGGTTTCACCCGCTGCTCACTTAGGGGTATGAAAAATAGAGGTTGGCCGATTCTCAGACCTACCCGATATGTACACAAAATTTCGTTTAAATCGGTCCAGCCGTTTCGGAGGAGTATGGGAACGAAAACTGTGACACGAGAATTTTATATATTAGATTGTGTCAAACAAATTACGTAATCAGAAAGCACGTTAAGTCGTTGGTATAGGCTGCCAATGGGGTAGTTTCCAGGGTCAAAGTAATGACATTCACAACACTAATTACAATCACAACACCCGAAAGAAAACAGTCGGTTCTATCGTCGGTTATTGTCAGTTCAATCTTTTAGATTGTTCTAAAATAAGGGACACGTTTTTTTTATTTGTGAATTAGAATAACAATGATAAATTAATAGCCCATTAAAGTTATGTGTGACGTCAGTCCTCGCGAAAAAATGCAGCAACGTAGTTATAACATAGTTTACCATTTTTTGTAAATAATTAAATTAATTTAAGTTTTCATTGTTTTCCTTTCATTTAATTTATGAAGTTTGTTAAAAAGATTTCATCCTTATTGACCCTAACGATCGATGCAATAAAAGTACTTACAGATTGAAACTTTTACAGATTTTAGTCGGTTCGATTACCGTGTGCGGCAAGGGAATTTTAAAAAATCTTTGAATGCCGTTTTCAAAAATAAAGGAATGTTTTTTTTGAGTAAAATTTTCTATCTAAAGTATTAAGAGTACTTCCCCTTCAGGTGGCATTACAAAATTCCATCCTGTATATAAGAACGATGCCGCGATGTAGTTAAACATGTACAGAGTAAAAGTATAAATCAATAATTCAAAAATAAAGTAATTAATTAGTTTGCTTGAAATCTCTTATCTCTTTTATTAATATAGTCAGCTCGTGCCTTCCTGTCCTGAACACCCTCCACTAAAGATGACTTATCATTTTTCTTACCCTGGGCAAGCTCTCTCTGTAGATCTCCTGGTTGAGCTAGCAATGTCACGTTTGCAGATACTCAGCTGATGTGATCATGTTTCACTAGCAACATCTCCAAGCTTAGAGTCTGGTCAGTCTTACCTTGAACAGGTTCTCGGCGCCGGCGCGCAGCCGCAGCTCCTTGTTAATCTCCTGGTTGAGCTGGCAACGTCGCGTCTGCAGCCGCCCGCGGCAGGTTGCCACGCGAGGGTCTGAACCCTGGAACAAGAGAGGAGGGTCATTAGTTGTTGTCCACTATGAGTAAGAGTGTCGTATAAAAGAGTAACCATGGAGATATATGCGGTTCTTCTCCGAAGCAACGAACAACGTTCTGTTCCATTTCATAAGCACCCTTGTGAATTTATGTGAAATACATATGACTAGCTGGAGCCCGCAACTTCGCCCCCGTGATGTTCGATAAAAAGTATCCTATGTGTTTTACCAGACTATAGTCTGGAAAAACACATAGGATACTTTTCGATCTAACTCTTTGTCAAATTTCATCAAGATCCGTTCAGCCGTTTTGACGTAAAAAAAGTAACAAATATCCATAGATCCACCCATCCTCACAAACATTCGCATTTACAATATTACTAGGAATATAGTAGGAAGGTAGGAATTAGTATTAGTAGGTAGAAAGTTTTAATTATAGTCCTCCTGACCGTTTTAAAAATGAGTGCGTGCTTTTATACACACATGTAAGTAAATATTAATAAATACTTGTTTAAAAACATAATGATGAAATGTACATACATAAATTACTAATCATTATTACTGAATCATCACAGATTTTCGCGAGCTAAATATAACTATACAATACGTCTCGTTACCAACATTGCGTCGCACGCGCATGACGCCAACGTAAGGTATGTGCGAGTATGATGTAGGTACTAGCCACAGCTTTCACTGAGCAAGTGACCGCTCATCAATAAACTGAGCGGTTAATTTGATGAATTATTTACTTGTCAAATGATAAAGAAAGGTTTTTGTTAGGCGGTGCGCGTGCGCATGTCGGTGGTACGTGGGTGGTGTTTGGTTCAATTAATAGTTGAGGATGAAACTGGTCTTGCCCAGTTACTTTAATGCATGATGTACCGAAAGTCAAATATTAAGGCGCCGCTGTGCAAAGCAAACACTTTGTAAAACGTCTAGATCTTCGTCGCAAAGTTAGCCGTATCTGTACATACTACAAGCCAAAAAAATACAGTATATAGTCAAATAAATAAAGAAAATACTTAAACAAAAACATTTTACAAAAGTGGTATAGTACTACGAAAAAGAAAGTTTAAAAAGACCACGAAAAAAATTTTTTCGTTTCGAAATTCTCAATTTTTTCAACGACAACCTCATATTTTTTATAGCTATAACAAAGGAAATTTCATAGACTAACGAGATAAAACTATTATAACGCGGAACTGTATTTTTTTAAATATTCAATTAAAGCTGCAAAGAGACTTACATTTTGGCGGACATGATATTCAAATAAAACCAAACGCCGAAATATTTTCGACCTTATTTCTATTCTTTCAATGCACTACTGTCGTGTACTTGTGTCACCTCCGCGCCTAACGTGCTCAATGAGGAGGTTAATAAAGAATAAATAATTATAGACCTGAAATCCATTCCAGAATGAATGAAGGCTTTATTGGTTTATTATTTAAATTTAATTTTAATACTAACATTAAGCTTAGTTAAACTTAAAATCAACAGCACTTGGCCGATTTTTTATATGCCATAACTGACAGTGTAAGTTTGGTTATAAACTGTGAGCGCTTAAAATATTGGTTACACTCACAAATCTTCTAAATACCGTTTTTTTTGCAAAATTACACACATATTGCTGTAGAGGTTGTAAACGTAACTATTCTTCCATTCTTTAGCTTAAACAAATTCAACTCAATGACATGCCAACTTCGTAACTTCAAATTAACAATTCCATTCGTTTACTATGATGACATGCCACGGTCGCCATTACAATTGAGGGTTACCCAACGCGTTATATTATGGTCAGGCGCGTAATGAGAACATTATTAATGATATAATTTATATTATTATGTGCTTGGCATTATTATGAGTGGAGCAACTTTATGTTTGTAAACCCTGGAGGTGTGCAGTAGAACTGTCGTTCTGGGTCAGGGATCGTCACGTTTATGATTGCATATTATACTTGTTACTTCATTGAATAATTACTTCTACTTACACCCTGTTTGTGCGTGTGTACATAGTGGTGTTGATTCTGTGGTCACAAAAAAAAAAAACTAAAAATACTTTATAAATCACTAAAGTTTAGTTTATTCCTGTCAAACGACGTTTACTCTTCCGAAGTTAATGAAAGTGACACAACCTAACCATTTTATAGTTTGACAGCGTTAATGACAGTTTATTTACTCAATGTAGAGAAAATGACAATCTCGCTATTCTGAAATTGACGTTTATGCACCAAAAATAGTGGTTGTCACGCTAAATCGGATTATCTTGTTATTCTAATCACGACTAAAATGGTGTGGGTAAAATTAGTTTTTGCTTTATTCAAACCTCTTTATATTTTTTTTTGAGACGTAACATTGTAATTAAGCAAAGAGGTTCTGTTCTTTAAAAAGAAGAGGAGGTTTTATTCCTTTTTTTAATGAAGTATAATATTGAACTTAAACCTACATCAAACAAATAAACAATCTATATATAGAATCACAATCCATTTAGAGTAACTAACTAAATATTTATAATTATATCTATACTAATATTATAAAGAGGAATGATTTGTTTGTTTGTTTATTTCGAATAGGCTCCAAAACTACTGGAACTTTAAAAAAAAATACTAATAGGAAGCAACATAATCAGGAAGTAACATAGGCTATACAACATCACGCTACTACCCACGCGAGCAGGGCAGTACTTACTTAAGACGCGGGTGAATCCGCGCAAGACAGTTAATTCTTTATAATTTTGAATCAGGTAGTATAGGAATTGTCAAAGTCGTGGGCAGCTGGTCCAACATAAACAAGACGCCGAAGGTGCCCACAAACACCAACTTCTACCTAAAAGTAATAAATAAATCTGAAAGACAGTCGTTCACACGTTGCCACTTGGACGTGGCTGGCATATCTACCTACTGGCTACTGGCTCCGCCGAGAGATGCATAAAAATGTACTTCTTTTAAATGCACCGATGTTACGTGACGGGAAATACTCATCAGAATGTTAGAGTCTGTTCTTTTCACTTTTATTATTTTGGGTAGAAGTTTCTTCAAGTCAAAGTCAAAACATTTATCGCGATCTAAGTGTACAATGTTTTGTCATATATGTTAGTAAGAACTTAGCAACCTTTTGCAAGCATTGTAATTTCTAAAAATATATTAGTCATACAAGAAATTTTAATGTCAAAAGTTTAATGTCAATTATAAAATAATGAGTTTTTTACAATTATTCATCAATATTAATGTCTTTTTCATATCACTCCATCCGTTCCATTTTTTTATAATAGTTTTAATCTCATTGTTTTCATAGAGCAAATCGCTACTTCTGTATAATGCATGAAAGATAATCGTTAGCTTAAGTAAGACTCTGAATATTGTTTCAGTAAAAATTAATGTTTTTCGTGCCTGAGAATCAAAGACATTTAAATATTAACGAACTAGCTGGTGCTGATGATCGAAAATAAAAGTATCCTATGTGTTATTCCAGACTATAAACTAAATCTGTGCCAAATATCATTAAAATCCGTTCAGCCGTTTTGACGTTAAAGAGTAACAGAATAATATAACAGAATACATCCATCCATACTCACAAACATTCGCATTTGTTATATTAGTAGGATAACAGACGAGACGAAGACTTGTTACTCCTGGGTTGCGGGTTGGGCGCAGATAAACGACTTTTAATGATTTTTTATTGAACATCACGTCTAAAGAAACTTGTAGTCTTATTTCTTTGAAAAAAATATATGTTATACTAGACAATTTTATTCATAATTTGATATGTGAAAATGTGAAATTATATTTTAATATCATAGTGTAATTAATTTGTAAAGTATTGTCTAACGTGGACAAAAAAACGACAATCACGCAAAAACTATGGGGCGTATTTACATGAATCTTTAATCATAAAAGACAATTTAATGACCCATATTTTAGTATACGGCTTTTATTTGTATTGTGTTTGATAAATCAAGGTGGGTTCTTTTTTCGAATAATCTTGGTGCGCGTTGAAGGGGGGCTCTGGCGGGCGACGGGCGGCAGTGTATGGCGGACTACTGTCACGGTTAATGTCGCCTTAAGGGCAATTGAAGGAAAGTGGGTGGGTTTTAGCCAGTAAAAATCTAAAACTCGCCCCCGCTCCGCCCAGAGCGGGGAAAGTTATTAGATGATTTCCCATCCGCAAACAAAAAACATCAAAACTATTAGGTGCATAGCAGAAAACGTTTAAAAACACAAATATTTGTGAGCACACAAGGAAAGGAACCGACCACCGATGCAGTAACGCATGTCTCATTACCATAGACACGGACATCGTCGAGATGTCGTTATATTTACCAACATCTAACATATGACAATGTTGAGAAACGCATTCTTTACTTATTGCTAGTCTGAATTAGAATGGATATAATGTTCACACGGTGGCACGATTTAATATGTATCATTGGACGCAGGTGGTTGGGAAGTTAAAAAAAACACTAGAAAACTGGCCAAGAGCCAGACAGATTCTTGCATCGAAGGTTCCGTACAAAACTTGGGACATAAACGGCCTAATCTTTTGACTGCTTAGTTAGAGGGTTGATTTTGACAGCATAACAGGACAACGAAATTGTCGTAATACTTTTCTATAGCTTCTGTCAAACAATGACATAATTTTCGAGGATAGAATTATAGCTTTGTCTATGCTCTCGGGATGCAAGATTTATTAAAAAACGACATGACAACTGAAATTCAAAGTTGCACTAAGAATGCAAGACACTACAGCTCATTTTATCTAGCCTTGATAGATTTCTTCAGTTTTTGTCGACGAAGTGTGAGATTCGTCAGATTATTACAGTTGTGGTTTTGACATATCAAAATTTAAACAATTAAAATTAACATTTCATTTCTCTGTATCTAAATATTTTTATATCTTACTCGAGGTTTTATCCTTACTAATATTATAAAAGCGAAAGTGAGTTTGTTTGTTTGTTACGTCTTCACGCCTAAATGGCTAAACCGTTTTTGATGAATGTTGGTACAGAGATAGTTGGGACCCTGGAGACGGATATAGGCTATTTTTTTTTAAAGTGAGAAATGTGTGAGAAAGGGGGAAGAAAAGGGACAACTTAGCTTTGCTATTACAATAAATATGCGCAAGAGCAAAACCATCAGGTAGAAGGTACAAGCAAATCAGGAAAGAGGAACTGTGTTACCCCGAATTCGCGGTGTGTGAAATCCGCGGGCAAAAGCTAGTTTGAACTATAAATATGACGTGCGAATATATACTAGTAGAAGTATAGATAGAGCGTAAGATGGTCACAGAAACACACAGTCTTTCATATATTTTAATACTAGCTACATTCCGCGGTTGCACCCGCGTACACCGAGATAAAAAATCTGCTTGTTAATCCAAGGTATGAGCTATCTATATACCCAATTTCATCCAAATCCGTTGAGCCGTTAAAGCGTGATGGTGTAATAAACATACACACACGCACACAACCTTTCGCCTTTATTAGTGTGATTATTTAGTGACTTGTCGATTGCGATCTACTCTCCTCTGTTTACGCATTTGTCAATACATTTGAGTTCTAGATCTCATAAGTTACAAGAGCATGAAGGTACGTTCCCCTTAACTTGTGTACTGACTGACTGACGACTGACGAGACTGACTGCAATAGTGCAGAACAGCATTAGCATACACTTCGTGATTGCGTAGTGTCAGTGGTGGTAAAACAGGTACAAACCGCCATCTTTCTTCTGTTTTCGAGGACCGTTGCGACGTCCCTTTGAAGGCCCCTCCTGACCCTTTGCTCGAGCCAGTAAATTTAAATCAGCCCCCAAGTGATATAAGTAATTTTTATTTTTAAGATATTTTTATACAGTATAGCTGTTGGTGACGTTTTTTTTAATTCTTACTAATATTATAAAAGCGAAAGTGAGTTTGTTTGTTTGTAACGTCTTCACGCCTTAATGGCTAAACCGATTTTGAAGAATTTTGGTACAGAGATAGTTAATAGCAAAGCTAAGTTTTCCCTTTTCTTCCATCTTTCTCCATCAATTCTTACTTTTTTTTTAAAGTTAGCCTATGTCCGTCTCCAGGGTCCCAACTATCTCTTGTTGACACTTGAGTGTCAAACTTGGAGCCTAGCCTTTCAAGGTTTCCACCCCAATTCCCAATATTTTATATAGAAAATATTGGGAATTAGGGTGCTGTCAAACTACCAGGAAACCTACGCCACAGTTGCTATATAGAACGCGAACGTTAAAATCAAAAAAATACCATTTCATACAGCTTTATCAGTACAAATCAGAGACACACGGCAATAGCGCAGAACAGCACCTGTCATTACAATAGACTATAGAGCATAGACCGTGATTGCGTAGCGGCCCGTCTCGAGCCGGCGCCTGCGCATGCGGAAATGCAAAGCGTTCTCCTACCCACACAAATATTCATATTGCACATAGCTAGTTAGAAATGTCTACTGTTTAGTAATGTGAAGATTTTTCATGAGTACTGGTGTAGAAACGTTTGAAAATAAAATTAAACACATTCAGAAGACATTTTTGTTCAAATTGTTCAAGAGGGACAGCCGTTACAGAATGTAAAAAAAAGAATTTTTAAAATCGGTCCATAATTGATGGAGAAATAGCAAACATACAAAATAAATACAGTTGGATTGAAAACCTCCTTTTTTAAAGTCTGTTAAAAATTACAAAAGATAGTTCCCCAAAATGCACGCATTTCGACATTATTAATATTTACTGACTTTTTGGTTTATGCAAATTTCATTAATCAAATTGGATTACTAAATGCCATGGGATTTGTAGAAATAAATCAACTACTTTACTACTACTGGCTACTTTAGATCATTCTGGCTACCAAATCACATAATAGAGCTAGTTTAAGATAATTGGAAATTCTGTACTTGATGATAAAAATTGCTCCACACAAATCATTTCTGGATGTGGAAGCAAATACAAACAATGTTATGTTCAGCGCAAATCAATGATTTTCCTTTCTTTTCTTCACTAAACAATATAGCAAAAGAAAAACATAAACATAACTCAAAGAAAGCGTACATAAAGCGATAAAAACGCGGCAAAAGTACGGCCAAACTAACATGGAATTATGCAAGAAAGTGCCGGTCGCGCGGTAATACCTCACCATAATGTCACGGCTGACAAAAACTCAAGATTTATACAGAATAAACTGTTCGCTGGATCGCCTTGGCTCTATTGTGTGCCGCAATAAAAAGTAAAAGTTCCTTTTTTAATTTCCATACACATTTTGATGTTTGATTTGGTTTTTTAGATGTCCAGTTACTTTATGGCTAGGCCCCGTAGACGCGGGTCTGTGGAAGGTGAGTACTGGTAGCTCACCGTCCGTCAGTCTAGCGACGAGATGTCAGCAAAAGCAGCCTGCCAGGGCCACTGCCTGCTAGGGCTGCGGGGTGTTCGAAAGAGAGACCGCGGCTCCGGAACACAATGGGTAAAAGAAGGAATATGGATGGGTTTTAGCCAGTAAAAGTCTGACACACCCTTACGCGCTGTCCAAAACTAGAGGTTATTCGATGATTTTCCATCCAATAAAAAAAATGGCGGTGCACCTAATAGTGCAACCATTTTTCCAGTTATGTTTGAGTTCTATAGAATAGGGGTCAAGAACGCCTGACTCCAAGGTACTACTGAAAAATTCCTTACGGCAAAATCCATTAACACTATCTGGCAATAAAACCTGCTACTCACGATAAGCGGGAAGTAAGATATATAGTGTGCAGGTTTTTAATTATAACTGTAGATGATTTCCTGTATTTTTCATAGCATAAATTATAATAATAGCTGCTTTCTTGATTGGAATTGATTGGAACAATGAATAATAGGATAGTTATAGTAAACAAATTCTAATGTATTGTTTCAAATATGCGTGAATGACAAGGCGATTGTTTTATTTAGTTTATTGTTTACTTGGGAGATTGTACGCTAAACGAGGCGTAAATTAAATCGTCACCAGCGTAAAACAAAACCAGGTTGAACTGAAATATTTTGTGGATTAAATATTTGATCGTTATTTTAAAAGTTTCAGAAAACTTACAATATAAATATCATAACAAATGTAGTTATTTACTTACCCGAAAATATTGTTACTGGTTTTTTAAAATAAAAGATATTAAACATTCCTTTAACAAAGCAGAAACGTAATCGTTCGTAGATCAAAAGAAAAAAACAAACCCTTCTAGGATCACTTTGTTGTCTGTATGTTTGTCTGTCAAGACCCTTTATCTCGGGAACGCGTTGAGGTATCGAGTTGAAATTAAAACCATACACTTTAGTCTATGGTCCCTTGGAGCTGTGTAAAATATCAACCCTCTAAGGGCTGTTTTTTCAATAGCTACGGCCAACGAGAAGCGATACCAAATGTAAACAAAACCCCATCTAAAATGGCCGCCCGAATGTTGGCGAACCCGTCTTAACGTTGTCATGTTTTTGCCGGGAGAACGAGACATTACGATAAAGGCACAAGATGGAAAGAGATAAATATTAGATTGTCAACGCCACAGTTTTGTTCTTTAGGTTAATGACCTTTCGTATCGCTGCTAGTTGGCCTTATTTTAGATAACTTTTATCTGAGGAATAAAAATGGCGGTTTGACATATATTTTCTATAGATGAGCTGTCAAAACGCCATTTTTATTCCTCAGATAAAAGTTTTCTGACTATTAAAAAATCAGGCCTAAGTCTAAAAATACAAAGTCAGTTAGAAATATGGCCGGTTATGTCATTACTTTGTACGGAATGAGTTTAAAAAGTGAACTTGTCAAGTTGTCACTGACATTTGAAGTGATTGACGTTTCCTGTCAAAACTTTAATTGAAACGATAACATCTTCAAAACGATGAATTAATTGACTTATTTGTTTTCAACATTTAAAGGTTTTTGTCTTAATATTCATAAAAATATGGATTTCATATTTAATCCGCAATCATAATTAGCGATTATCATGAGAAAATATTAGCATTTAGTCTAGAATGTTAATGAAATAATTAGTAACGTTTTAACTAATTAAAATATTATACAGTGTGCGCTCAATTTTCAAGGTCAAGTTAGGTAACGTCAAAATATTTTTTAAGCCTGTCTAGATTTTAAATTATATGTTAAGAAGTGATTTATGTTAACAACCTTAAGAACGAAATATCGCAAACATGTGTTCATTGCAATAGTTGACGTCTTAAAAGCGTCATGCGAAGATGGTGAGATAAATTATTCCGCTTCAAAGAAATACTGGTCTAGGGCAGTGGGCAAGGAGAAGTAATTAATGGAGGCCTTTGCCCACCGGTGGGACAGTATAGTATGTGAATAACCTTAACCATCATTATTCGTTTATATTTTAACAAAATAAACTTATATAGGAGGATATTTTCATAAAAAAATGATCTCGAACATATTAGATGTTGACACACAAATGCTACCCGAAGGGCGTGCGTGTGGCGGTGGCGATCTCTCGCGTCCGGCCCAGGTTCAGTCCGTATTCCGAAGCGAGAGGGAATGGGATGCTGTCACCTCCTTCTGCGAAGCAGTCATACTAGCGAACGAGGTGTCGAGGTCGCCGCAGGAGACGCCCCGGGCGTAGATGCAGACCTGTGGACGGTGAGCAGTGGGTAGCTCACCGTCCGTCCGTCTATTGACGACAGGCCGTGTCGACGGCGCGTTAGTGTTCCACGCGCGCCTAAAAAAGATGTCAGCAAAGCAGAGGGGCCTGCCAGGGCCACCGTCTGCCGGGGTTGCGGGTCGTACGAAAGAGATACCGCGGCCCCGGAACGTAAAGGGCAATAGAAGGAACATGGGTGGGTTTTAGTCAAAACAAGTCTGACACTCCCGTCCGGTCCGCCCAGAGCGGGGGAAGTTATTTGATGAGGACCCATCCGCAAATATAATGGGCGGGCGCGTGACACTAGGCAGAACGATTAGTTAAGAAACAAGTATTGGATTACGATTTTCTTCGTCTTGTCCCGTCAATCATTTATAAATATTTGAATGTCTTGGTAAACGAGTTAGTACAACAGATTAAATCCGACTCTTTTCCTAGAACTACACTTTTCTTTTTATTACTAAAAACTAACTAACAACTTAATGTGTGAGTTTCACGCTCTTTTAGCTAACGGGGTCGACAGTGTTCGTAGTATCGCGGGAATCAGTGCCGACAGCCGTAGCTACGTCAAAATCATTTCTTTTAAATGACTGAGTCATGATTTCTATTATTTTTATAGGCTTTAGCGATTTTATGTGGTGTTGGGAAGATTGATGATGTTTGTGATCGGTTGGTGTGATAGGAAAGTTAATTCTTTTCTCGACTGTTGTCTGTGGTTATTTTCAAAGCAATGAAACTGATGTTGGTTGAAAATATGCTTCTTTTTAAAACTTTCAATTGTGGGCCTTTTCTAGGGTACTGCTCCCAAAGGGTAAAACGGGATCCTAATACTAAGAGTCTTTACGTCAGTCGGTTTGTCACCAGGCTGTGTCTCATGAACCGTGATAGACAGTTGAAATTTTCACAGACGATGTATTTCAGTTGTCGCTATAGAAACAAATACTAAAATACTAAATAAAAATAATAATATTAGGTCCTTACATATGAAATTGGCGTTTTTCGTACTGGCCACTTTAATCACGAATTTCTCCTCTTTGGTAAGGAATTCCAAATTCAAATTTGTACAGCTATTTACTCATGTATTTGTGCTTCGATGACCGTCATTCATTTGTTTTTTTTCTTCTGTTTTTTCTGTTTGCGTCACTCATTTTACAAAATGGAAAATTTAAAATATCGCATTATTTACGAGTACGAGTTCCGCCGTGGCACTAGTGCTGCGGAAACGACTCGAAGGGTGAATGATGTGTATGGCGGTCATGTTGCAAAAGAAAACACAGTTCGTTTTTGGTTCCAACGTTTTCGTTCTGGAAATTTCGACCTGCAGAACAAGCCCCGTGGACGGCCTGAGACCCAAGTTGATAATGGAGAATTGAAGGCTATTGTGGAAGCGGACCCATCGCAAACCACGTCCGAGTTAGCTGCAGGCTTCGATGTTAGTGATAAAACTGTTTTAATTCACTTGAAGCAAATTGGGAAGATTAAAAAGCTTGAAAGGTGGGTACCTCACGAATTGACTGAAGCAAACCGGCAAACGCGCGTCGACTGCTGCGTTACATTACTGAACCGGCACAACAATGAAGGTATTTTAAACCGAATCATTACCTGTGATGAAAAATGGATTCTTTACGATAATCGGAAGCGCTCAGCGCAATGGTTGGATCCTGGCCAGCCAGCCAAATCCTGCCCCAAGCGAAAATTAACCCCAAAAAAGTTACTTGTAAGCGTTTGGTGGACTAGTGCCGGTATTGTTCATTACAGTTTTCTCAAATCTGGCCAGACTATTACAGCTGATGTCTATTGTCAGCAATTACAAACCATGATGGAAAAGCTAGCGGCTAAACAACCAAGGCTGGTCAATCGCTCCACGCCACTGCTGCTTCACGACAACGCCAGACCACACACTGCGCAACAGACGGCTACCAAATTAGAAGAGCTTGAATTGGAATGTCTTAGACATCCTCCGTACTCCCCGGACCTTGCTCCAACAGATTACCATTTTTTTCGCAATTTGGATAACTTTTTGCAAGGGATAAAATTCAACTCCGATGGGGCAGTCCAAATCGCCTTCAAAGATTTTATTGATTCCCGTCCGACTGGTTTTTTTAGTAAAGGGATCAATGAACTACCTATAAGATGGCAAAAGTGCATTGAAAACAATGGTTCATACTTTGATTAATTAAATATATTATATTAACACTTAAGGACTCGCGCCTTATTTTGTAACACCCATACTCGCTACCGGGTACGCTGGACCCAGTACAATATTCTATTTTTTTTTCCAAAAATACTAAATAAAAGTGAAAACTACTTTATTACTAGGGATGATATGATAATAAACAAAGACAATAATGAATCAAATAGTAATATTTATTGCTTTTTTTTAATCAAAAAGCTCTTACAAAAATTAACGGTTTTTGGCATGTTTTTACGACAAGATTAAGTTTAATTCTGAAAACTTCTGTAATTAGTAGTTTTATCAATTCCTTTCTATATTTTATTAAACTACTATGTTATACCTACTTAGAATAATCAACAATAAGAGATCAATACTAAAAAAAACACAAAAAAATATCTTTGAAAATCAATGAAATCAAATAGCTTTTTTTTGGGATACAATAATAATTCAAAATCAACAGTCTCTTTCTTCTTCTGATTTAATAAAACAATTGGAACAAACGTGTTTCACGTGTTCTCCACAAATGGCTATATTGCATTGAATGCAAAAATTTTGATCTTTTTTATGGAACACAATCTAAATCCATACGACGACGATCCTGATGGTCGACGGATGACTTGACTTGGTTGTGAGGTTGTTTTACGCTAAGATTGTATATTTACTTCACCTTCGTCGCCTTTTTGTTCGGATTCTGATTCATGCTCAATTATTTCTAAGTAGTCTTCAGTCTCAGAACAGTCTTCATTTTCTATTTCATCACCCTTTTGCTGCCCAGTCCAAATTATACAATGTATTTTGGACTCATACGCTGAGTTCTGGGCAGCGAAAGTGCTCATTAACATAGTCTTCTATTTCATCAAGTCTCAAGGACCTATTGGAAGCCATTTTCTATGAAATAAACAAAAAACAAGTTTATAACTAAGAATACTATGATGATAAAAAACACTTACGTATTTAGTCGCTACCGGGTCCAGCGGACCCATACGCACCTTATACGTCTGTAGCACTCACACGCACCACGCTAAATGACAAATACGACCGCCATTTACCGCGCTAGACTGTCGTTGAAAGGTACTAAGAGCGGCAATATCGCAAACGACAAAACTTAAAAGTTATTACAAATAAATTGAACAACTGGGTCTGTTAGACCCATTAGCGAGTCCTTAAGTGTTAAAAAATATTCGACTTTTTGTTCCTTCCATACAAAACGCCAATTTCATATGTAAGGACCTAATATAACAAACATGATTTTTTGGCCGTTTTTATATATAACGTTACGGACCCTTTCGTGCGCGAGTTCGACTCGAACTTGACCGATTTTTATTTCGGATAGGACATAATAAACTGCCTCATCCCCCTCTGAAAACCCATTCCTTTTCCTTCTTTTGTCCTTTGCATTCTCATCTCTTTCAAACCAAACAGCAGACCCGGCAATTGTGGGCTTGGTGCACTGATCAATTTCTCCTACACCGTAGGATAATATAGATAGGCTAATAACTATGTTGATGTTGGCTTTCAGTCCTAACTGACCAGTATTTTATACGGAGCAACTGGCAGTCTGACCTCCACAACCTAGTCGTCTGCCCTGAAAGTCTGACCACTCGTAACGACTGTCAAAGCTATACAAATGGCCCTGTAGTCCATGGTCAACATGCATGATAGACCTCCGTCCATCTCAATTTCGATCATAGATAAGTCTAACTTCTCCATAGAGTGAGATAGTGCACTCGCGCGTGAAATACGCAACATGTTGTTTATGACTATGATACTTGTATTGCCAGTCGGAAAATATAATCTAACCGCAAATTGTTTTGTAATATGCCAACACCGACAAGAAAGCGTTGAGAAATGTACGAAGAAATATGAGGATTGCTCTGTTTTGCATATTAATTTGTTGTTGCTACAATTTTAACGATTTAATTTGTTTGTTTTGTCATACGGCGTTCGATTTTTGCTGAGAGCAGTTGTGTTACATGCGACCGCGCGCGTACCGCAGTGTAAAAGTGCTTACGCATCAAAATAACGCCGTCCAGTCGGATGCACCGCAATGACCTAGTTATTGCGTAATGCTGACGGCTGTCAGCGAATATTATTGTTAAGGCGAAGTTAATACTCGCTTAACTTCTACAATGGGTTCGGAAAGGCCAACACTGAACACTATTAGAGTAAACTTAAAAACAGAAACTGAACATCTGTTGTACAAGTACCTCTGTCAAGAACAAAAACAGCGTGAAGAGCTGCAAAAAAACCTAAATGACTTAACAGGTCAAATAGAATATCTCCAGCAACAGCTGAAACTTCAAGCGGAAAACGCACCAAAATCAGCAACTACAACCGCCACTGAGACTTCTCCCCCGCCGCGTGTTGAATATACCACG
The DNA here is from genome assembly GCA_905475445.1 of Ochropleura plecta. Classification (NCBI taxonomy): domain Eukaryota; kingdom Metazoa; phylum Arthropoda; class Insecta; order Lepidoptera; family Noctuidae; genus Ochropleura; species Ochropleura plecta. Next base: position 18,983,426 of record FR997738.1, on the reverse strand, counting down.
GACGAAGAAGAACTAGCTCGAGAAACAGGATGGATACGGCAAAAAAGCAGGAAGAAAAGAAGATTGAACACCTCACCCGCCCAAGCCAATCCGAATGAACACGAAAGTGAAGAGAATAAAGGTAAGGAAAAACCCATTAAAATTCCTTTGCCACCACCTATTGTAGTAGATGGTATCCAGGACTACCAGAAATTCTATGATTTTCTATCAGAGAACCAAGCAGCTGACGCGTTCAGCATCAAAATGATGAACGGCGATACTGTCAAAGTAAATGCCAAAAACGAAGATTCATACAGGGCAATAACAAAGGCCCTCTCACTCAACAATTGCCTTTGGCACTCGTATGAGAACAAGCAAGAGAGGCCAATTAGAGTAATGGCAAAAAAATTGCATTTCACATGCATTCCGGAGAGAATTGTTGAAGACTTGCGTGGCAAAGGCTACAAGATATTAGAAGCAGTCAACAAATTGAGTTGGAAAACCAAAAAACCACTCAATATGTTCATGCTAACATTTTCAAATGATGAAGAAACTAGCAAAATATATACCATCAAAACTGTGTTGGGATGTAATGTGGAAATACAACCGGTAAAATCCACAAAACTGGTACCTCAGTGTAAAAAATGCCAGGCGTACGGGCATACGCAAAAGTACTGCTCCAAAGAACCGAGGTGCGTAAAGTGCACAGGCAAACATCTCACTAAGGATTGCAGAAAATCAAAAGAAGAAAAGCCAAAGTGTGTCCACTGTGGAGCTCCACATCCGGCTAACTACAGGGGATGTATCGTAGCTAAAGAAATTCAGCAGATTCGAAACAAAAAATCGAAAGGCAATAATACAACCCCTCAACAAAATACACCTACTGGAAGAGTTGAAAGCACCAGTCAGTATCAAAGAAGTCAAAGCACAATAAAAACTACAGCTAAAAACGTTTCTTATGCCCAAGTAGCTACAAGAGGTATAGCGAAGGCGCCTTTGGCTGACATGGACAGTGACAAAAAGCTGAATGAAATCTTAAAGTTAATGTCATCATTTGATGAGAGATTGAAAAAAATTGAAAATAGCAACAAAGTCGCTACTTCTAAGCCAAAAAAATGAATACTACACTGAAACTTATGGCTTGGAACTCAAATGGGTTACAAAAACATCAAAATGAGTTACAAGTAGTATTAGACGTAGAAAAAATTGATGTGTGCCTGATATCAGAAACTCACTTCACAAAGCAATCTCACATTAAGTTTAAAGGGTACAAAGTATACCATGCACTTCACCCAGACAATTCTGCAAGAGGCGGTAGTGCCATTATTGTAAAAGAAAATCTTCAGCACTATGAAGAGTTTAAATACGAAGAGAAAGAGATCCAAGCAGTCGCGATTTGTCTACAAACCAAAAAATATCCTGTTACAGTTTCTGCCATCTACTGTCCACCACGGTATACGATAAAAAAAGACCACTTTATGAGCTTTCTAACTCGCCTTGGAAGTAGATTCATCTTAGGAGGTGACTTCAATGCTAAAAATACGTATTGGGGCTCCAGACTAACAACTACCAAGCGCAAAGAACTACTGAGTGCCATAAAAGAGCTGAAATGTGATGTCATGTCAACTGGAAAGCCCACCTATTGGCCAACAGATCCAAATAAAATTCCGGACTTAATAGATTTTTTCGTAACCAAGGATCTATCAACTGGTTATATAAATTTGGAACAAAGCTATGACATGAACTCGGATCACTCCGCAATCTATTTAGAAATTAGCGAGACCATTTTGTTTAAAGAAAATAGTCCCACTCTTGTCAATAAGTGTACAGACTGGGAGGGCTTCAAGATCAGGTTGAATGATCAAATAGACCTTAAAGTCCCATTAAAAACACCCGAACATCTAAACATTGAAGTTGAGAATTTCATAATGCACATCCAGCAAGCAGCGTGGGAAAATACACCTGACTTCAATAAGAAGACGAAGGGAAATACATACCCCTTCAGAATTAAGAAGCTCATTATGGAAAAAAGAAGGCAGAGAAAAACGTGGCATCAATCTAGGTGCCCTGATGACAAACGAAAATTAAATAACCTGACAAAAAAAGTAAGAAGACTAATTCAGAACTTTAAAGATGACTCAACCAATACCTATCTCCGGAATCTAAGTAACGACCTAAAGACTGAGTACTCCCTCTGGAAGGCTACTAAGTATCTAAAAAGGCCGGTTACCCAAATCCCACCTATTAAGTGTCAAAACGGGCAATGGGCAATTAGTAATGAGCAAAAAGCTAAGAGGTTTGCAGAGCATCTAGAAAATATATTTCAACCCAATGACAGTGAAATCATTGAAGATCACACTTTGCCTAATATGGTGACATCAGAAAATGAAGTTACTATAAAACTAGTAACACCGAGAGAAGTTGCACGAGAAATAAAATATAATATAAGTACACGAAAATCACCAGGTTATGATTTAATAACAGGAGAAGTACTTCATAACCTCCCAAGAAAGGGTCTGGTTAAGTTAACGACCCTTATCAATGCTGCACTAAGGCTAAAATATGTACCAGACTTATGGAAGGTGGCTGAAGTAATTATGATAGCTAAGCCAGGGAAACCGGCTCACGAAACATCATCATACAGGCCCATTTCCTTACTACCAATCATGTCGAAGCTATTTGAAAAGCTGTTACTCAAACAACTTAAACCAATAATAGATAGTAAAAACATAATACCAGAGCACCAATTTGGATTTCGAGAAAAACACTCTACCATCGATCAAGTGCATAGAATCACAGACGTAATAGAAAACGCCCTCGAAGACAAGAAAGTATGTGCTACTGTATTCCTAGACGTGGCGCAAGCGTTTGACAAAGTATGGCATGAAGGCCTTATACATAAATTGAAGAGCCTATTACCGAAGCAGTTTGCAGATATATTAGGATCTTACCTTTTGAACAGAGTCTTTAGAATAAGACAAGAAGACGCCTACTCAGAACTGAAACAAATTAACGCTGGCGTACCGCAAGGAAGTGTGTTAGGTCCGGTCCTGTACCTACTATACACTTGCGATATTCCTGAATTAGAGCAAAACACGGTTGGGACCTTTGCTGATGATACAGCCATAATGGCTGTAGGAAACAGCCACGAAGAAGCAGTAGAAAAGGTTCAAATGGCTGTAAATCAAGTTTATGACTGGACCAAAAAATGGAGGATTAAACTGAATGAATCCAAATCTGTTCACATAGACTTTTCCAACAAAAAACACCAGTATTCTCCAGTTTACATTGACACTAAACAAGTCCCATACGAGAATACAGCCAAGTATCTCGGTATGACCCTTGACGCAAAATTACGCTGGAAAGCCCACGTCAAGAAGAAAAAAGATGAACTCGACCACCGATTTAAAAGAATGTATTGGCTGCTTGGAAGAAACTCCACGCTGTCCGTGCAAAATAAATTGTTGCTATACAGGCAAGTCCTGATGCCAGTTTGGACTTATGGTATCCAGCTGTGGGGCTGCACCAAACAGACCAATATATTAACTATACAACGATTCCAGAACAAAGTGCTAAGGGAAATTGTAAATGCACCCTGGTACATACGAAATGATGACCTACATCGGGACCTAAAAGTTGAGTTCATCGAAAAAGTGATCCAGAAATTTGCAGAAGCTCACGAAAAGAGACTTCATCAGCATGTGAACGTCGAGGCAATCCAGCTTCTCGACCACACAAACATAGTGAGCAGGCTAAAAAGAACAAAACCGTTCGAGTTAGTGTTTAGTGATAGTGAATAGTGTAAAGTACAAATGTACCAAACGAACACAAGAACGAAGTGTATTCGCCTTAATAGAGACAATAAGAAAAGTGCTATTGGACACATTCTTAGTAAAGACAATTTATTAGTTTAGGTTATAATTTAATTACTTATTAGCCTATTTATAAGGCTAGATTGTAATAAGATTAGGGTCCATCCTATTGATGAGCCCTAAGATAAGGGAAAAAAAAAAAAAAAAAAAAAATTTGTTTGTTATTTCTTTTAATCCTACGACTATATTCGAGAAAGATATTTAATTGGTGTAGTATCCGCTCGTAGCAGAGATACAGATTGATAACACAATTAACTGACTACATCACAGGCTCACCATACCACCAAGCCCCAGTCCAGGGTACGCTTCTACCTTCCAAATTACCGCCATCATGCTGACTTTTTACGACGTTGATATTAATGACAGCTCCCTCACTTTTTGTGGCCGTTAGACAGTGTTTACATATCTATTTATTTATTTTTTGCGGATGGGAAATTATCATATAGCTTCACCGCTTTGGGCGGAGCGGGGGCGAGTGTCAGACTTGTACTGACTAAAACCCACCCATGTTCCTTTTATTGCCCTTTATGTTGGCATTGGTAGGTTTTCATAATCAACTTTTCTAACAATGTTGAGGTCGGCTTCCAGTCTAACCGAATGCATGCGTATGTAGGTTTTTATACAAGGGAAATATGAACAAGAGAAAATCACAGAGAATTTGAAAAACTTTAGATTAGGCGATATTTATGGCTATTATTATTATTATAGGCTCAGTAACTTAATAACGCTAATAAGTCAGCTTTTAAAACATTATTCAGAAATAGAACATAGTTCTGAAATAGTTAAAAGTTAAAACACGGGCAATTTTTTTTATTGGTATATCGTCAAAGGATTTCTGCCGCTGAGTGTCAGACTTGTAGTGACCATCCATGTTCTTTTTGCCCTTTTTGTTCCGGGGCCGCGGCCCCGAGCCAAAGCTAAGCCCAAAAAAGTGGGTAAAGTCTTTGTTTTTAGTTTTAAAAATATTTTTAAACTCAACTAGAAGTCTAAACTAAAGTTCAACATTATTCTAAATACAATTTTCTGACCTATGTTTACTTAACTAGTCTTATACGAAACGAGTTAGAAACTAGTCAGATCTGTAAATAGGAAGATAGCCCGTACTGCCTGAACTGCCAGTCTGTTAGACAGACATTATCTGCTAATGACTGTACGATCGCGTTTAATCGGCTAGGGTGAGTGCCCACGAGATATGCACAGTTGATAGACAAAAGAATTCATTGGAACTGAAGATTTTTAGATGAATAATGTGTTTAGCTTGGTTTTTATTAATAAAATAATACTATCTACCAGAAGAAGTTATGCGCATGAGTTTCAGCAGAGAAGATTGTACGGAAGTTCTTATCGTTCGTATTTTGTTACATGATGTTTACATGATCAGGTAAATTACGGCCAAACGTCTCCCAAAACTCTATTTAGTGTAAGTAATATTTATATGTTGACGTAAATAGGAATTATCGCACAATAAAAAAACAAGACAGCATAATGTAGTCGAAAGTCACACATTTTTCGTTGTGAAATTACTCGAATCCTTCTTTACGCATTTTGCACTAAATAAGTGGAAACTCGCCTTTACGCCTGATAAAGCCAATAAAGGCTGAATGCGTTGCGTAACATGGAGACATTAAAAAAATAAGTTGACAGTTCGCCGCCATATTTGATTACACTTTAAGGGCCTGTTTCACTGCATGATTGAGAAAATCTTGAATTTAATTATGTTATTAAATTTGAAAATAGGATTTAATGGCTCAATAAAGTTTTATAAACGTGTCTGACTGGATATAGGAAATGTGGAAATATGAATCTAGTCTGTAATTACGTTAGATCCTAAAAGCCAGTAGCTATTATATATACACAGTCTAGTATAGTTATATACAGTCTAGTCAATGATAAAAAATAAACTGACTTTCGCAAAATAAAGAAATAAACAACGCACAGAAAAATAACCATCAAAAGTTTTATTATTTAAATACACATTTAATTTAAATAAAAAAAGACTTAAAATTTTCTGTTACACTAAACTAAAAGGCACCAATTTAGTGTTGTGAAAATACTGAATATAAATTAGCTTACTCCTCCATTTTAGTCAATATTAGCTTATAATCCATGCATTGATTGCAGTCTAATGAGAATCGAGAACATAAAAAATAAATTATATTATTGCGATACGCATATTCTGAATATTTAGCAATCTCAGAACGGAACGGACGGAAAAATATCTCGAGAATATCATTCGTGCGAAATTATGAGAAGTCGTTGCACTTAATGTGAATTGCGTTTTGTTAGATCAGATTAGACAATATTTTACGACTGTAAATTATTTAACGCTCATTTTTTCTAATTCTGAGCAGCCATATTAATGAGTAAAATAAATGCGTTTCGTTTGATTTTCATCGTCGACGATTCTAGTTGTTCAAGGAATGTGCTGATTTAAGCAATATTTATGTGTCACTTGCTGAGAAAAACGGGCATTTAGTAATCTGTATGGTGCTTGATTATGGGGATCTAATGTAGTCATATTTAGTCTTTCCTTCTCTATTTTTATTTAGTCTCTAACCTGCTGTCAAAGATTTATAGATAGATATATAGATAGGTCATCCATTGGACTCTAGACCTGGCTTGACATGCCATGTAGCATTATCGATGACGCCTGTGTTTTTCCTCACGTTTTTTGCAGCGAAGCAATTAGGCAAATAACTCCAAAAAAGTAGAGGTACCAGTCGGACGGTCACATCACGTATTTTATCTATCCTATAGTCACACCACAAGACTATCACTGTTTGTCGTATTTAGAAGTAGGTATTTCTAATACTTAGCATTTAAGATAGTATAAAATTATTTATTCCGCACGTATTTCAAAATGGCAAGGAATAGGCAATAAATTACACCAGCAAACCACACGAGGCCAATGACCTTAATCTTTTGCAAAAAACACAAATAACTCTTACCGTGGAAATTAAACATCATAATAATTGCCGTGAGAATATGTTTTTTTTAAGAAGTTAAACATTTGCGTGGCTTCTTTATAAATTATATTCGCCTTCTATTATGTTTTTACGGTCACCAGTGCATGATTGAATTAATTTACAAGAATCATACGTATTATTATACCTAAAGGCGAAAGTTTTGTATTTGTGTGTATGTTTGTTACTCCTTCACTCTCAAACGGTTAAACGGATTTGGATAAAATTTGGTTTGTAGGTTGCTTTTTACTCTGGTTTTCTGGTCTACGTGGCTGAAATCGTGGTATGCAGCTAGTTTGACTCAATTTTGATGTTTCTTTCTTCTAGTTCTTCGTGTAGTATTTTTTTAAATGAAGTTTTTATTACATCGTATTTAATGAACTAAAGAACTAATTTGATTTCTTATATTTTTTATTGTCTCTGTAAAGAGGTGTAACTACTCTTTTTTCTTGTAAAAAAAAACTTGACATCGGAAATGAACTTAAGTGCAACGAACTGTTTTTGAAATACTTCCTTGGTTGTTTTTTTTGTTGCAGTTTGTTCCTCAGGAAAACTTCATTACTTGCCCAGCCTTTTTCACTTTGTTTTTTGTTGGACTTTCAGTTTAACCGGATGGGGCTGAATACCAGTATTTTGCATGAAGCGACTGCCTATTTGACCTCCTTGCTGCCAACCTGTTTGCTGGGTAACATGATGAGTATTCTGGTAAAACTGGCTGTATATATTTTTTGGGCTTCTATTCTCACTTCACATCATGACTGTCTTTAATAAGATATACTAATTACAGCTGGGACTAATTATTTAATGTACATACTATTATACCTTAACGCCGCATAGGGTCACTAATGATATTAAATAAATTCCAGATAACTGCATTGAACCGAGTAATACTCCAATAAGTACATCTAGTAACTGTGAGTAAATAACAAGATAAAAAAATACTTGAAAACTTTAAATCTAAGGCCCTAGCGTACTTGAGTACACGGTGTAAAAATAAATAATAATAAGTAATAAAAATATGCCGTATTTTTAAATACGATAAGTAATACAATTTTCCTATAGCATTTTATTACAATCCTCCTCTCCTTTGATTAGAATCTATTCTTAAAATTACGAAAGTATTATACTTGTAACGAGTATTTTTAATAAATCTGCGTATTTACTTTACATTTACAACGCAAACTCGTACTAGAGGCCCTACACTGTTCTCTTTTTACCCAGCACTATATAATTAGACGCAGTAGGTCAGAATACAACCCACATTCATCCCGCAGCTGTCAGAAATAAGGTCAGTTGAACACCAGCCCCGAGATTATAGTAATTACGAAGTTAAAGCATCGTCTGCGCTCGAACAGACGTTTTATTGGAACCGTACCTTAAAGGGCAGGGCGTTTTCCACAAGGAACTTTTTATATATGTCACAAAGTGAACTGTTTATCAGACATTTTAAATGTTAAGCTTTTCTGTACTTTTTAAAAGGGTTTTTTCCCCTACTAAATAAGCTTGCGTTAGGGCGCTACTCGCCCGATGTGAAGCGATGATGCGGCGTATGGTGGAGTTCGGTTGCCTACAAGAAACCGATTCAATCGAATTTTGAAGAGATCCAATTTTTTTATTTAAACGTTGCCCCAACCTACGAATTTCTCTTGTATCGTAGATGCATTTACAAACATTTAAACTCACATACACAAACATCCAGACCCAGAACAACTATCTGTAGGGCATACAAATATTTGATAGGTGCGGGGATCGAACCCGCGACACGTAACGCAGTAATCAAACGCTTAACCACTGCGCCAACCGTGTCGTCAATCGTATTATAATCAGGGAGCAGAGAAGCTGGTAGTGAATTCCACAGCCAGCGATTCACAAAAATGTGGAAGCAATGTGCTTAATTTGTTCAGGTCGATGAGTGTTCAGCTTTTAAGGGGTTGATTCGCACGATTAATTTTTGGTCATACAACAAGTTTATGAACATAACTTTTGTTTTCATAAAACGAGTAAGTGGAAGTGAGAAGAATTGAAGGTCTTCGTCTAGGATTAGGACAGTATTAACTAAGATAAATAGATGACTAAGTTTTTATTTTAACACGATTTTGTTATCTTCACCAGTAAAACATTTTAAGAAGTTAAAGACCTACTTCCCCGTTTCCCCGACGAAATATTACGTACATGTTTAGCTTGGACAACGCATGGTTAGCTAAGTGACGCTGTTCCAAATCGAATATGGCGGACTTTTAAAGTTAGCGGACTAGTTTCTTTTTTTTTGCATTCTATTCCCATTGTATCAAATGTAAGTGTAAATAATATGAGAAATAAAGCTGTAATTTTTAGTTTGTAAACTGTATTATGTTATTCTTCGTGCATAAAAAAACCAGCATATTGAATGTTACAAAGATCTTTGAAAAGAGATTGTTGAAAAGGAGGATAACGTTAGTTCCGATTTTGACCACGCGCTGAAAGATCTCTGATCAACTGTACTTACCTAAAGCTATGATAATGTCAATTTCCTCTAAGTAGAGTTTAATCAAACATTAATTGCGGTTACTGAACATGTGCTGACATTGTTTCTCCATTACGAAACAATATTTATTACCGTTAGAAAGTATTACGCGGGACAAAATGGCGGGTTTAGCACCATCATGCGAATTGACCTTAATCAATGAATACACTATGGCAGGGGTATCGAACATTTGTGGCCCAACGTACCATTGTTCATACCGAAATGTTGGATGAAGTCGTGGACCCGCCGTTTTGGCTTTGGGAATATAATTACTATTAAATCGTAACTCTTTCTATATACAAGTCATCGTCAGATGGTTCCTAAGTGAATCGTTAATGTTATTTATCTCTGAAAATGATAACTCACGCAGGCGACTAAAAACATAATAGGTAGATGAAAATAGAATTAAAATTGGTAGCGTGTCCAAAATATTGTATCGCGTGCCGTAAATGGCACGCGAACAATGGTTTGCCATTCCTGCACTATGGCATTACCTAATACATATTCTTGGAAATAAACATAGGACTTAGTTACATATCCTGTGTGAGTTCATAGTTACATATAAATCACTAGAAAGGAGAATCTGTAATACAAAAAAAATCTTACCTAATCACGGATATCTATTAGTTAATTTGTACACAGAAAATTCTGGCAATACCGTGGTTTGCCATAGACAAACTTTGTCATCCGCTTTCTGATTTTTAAGCAAAACAAATTTAATTGATAGGCAAACTAAGATTTGCCAGCAAATTATTCAACTGATAATATAGAGAGAAATATACGTTAAGATTTAAGAAAAAAAAACTTATTCTATTATTTATCTTTCATTCCTAAATTACCTACTAACTTTCAGCTAACCAATTCCGTATTTGAATATTAAATAATGGATAGCCAATGAAAGCAAGCAAAGCCAATGATTAGAAAATTGAATCTGAGAACTCCTTACCCAGATTCGACAATAAACATGGTGGACAGTATATTGTTTCATATCTACATAAAATGCTTTTACCTAAACCAAAACATGCTTTTCACAACCAACCATAAAGTATCGGTAACCTACAAATTATAAACAAGTTCATAAAAAGCGCTTTAAAGCGAACTGTAAACAAGAAACCGATGCATATGAGTTAAAACCTGAATACTGTAACGGGATTGGTCGATATGCGCCGCCGGCCAATTCAAGAATGGAACGATGAATATGCGCAGTCATTGTTTGATTCTCGTATGGTTCGCTACGGATTGGCTCAGCTATAATATGTTGAAGAGATTATTTTGTAGGAACAAGGAACGGAATATTAGTCAAAGCTTTGATGGTGGTGATTTCACCTGCAATTAAGAAAATGTGACATCTCGCATCATTGTTTAGTGATCCTTTTTGTTTTGACGACACGGTTGGCGCTGTGGCTGAGCAATCGACTGCTGCGCTGCGTGTCGCGGGTTCGATCCCCGAACTGAACAAATATTTGTATGACCTACAGATAGTTATTCCGGGTTAGGCTGTTTGTGTATGTGAGTTTAAATGTTATGTTATGTTACGATACAGGAGAATTACCTGAGAGAGAGGATACGTTTAAAATAAAAGAACTGCAGTCCTATTGGTCTCGGTCCAATTTTCAATTGGATAAAGTTATCAGAACAAGCAACAAAAATCAAAAGTCATTTATTCAAATTAGGCTGATGATCAGCACTTTTTGAAGTCGTCTTTACACAAGGCAGTCCTCCAAAACGCCCACCCTTCGCCACTTCCTAGTGTTTTAACTGGGATGAAGAAGTGGCGGAACAAACTCCCCAACAACACAACTGTCTGGTAAAATTTCATTGTTGAAATTTTTGTGGGCCATATTTGGCTTCCGTCTGAAAACAAGCTACCTCTGCAATACTCGCAAACTTCAGGTCTTCTCACCAATGGACCGTTTAACATTTTTTTCCGATTTAATTACTATTCCATCTGCATTTAATTAAGTTTTTATGTCCATCGCTTCATCGGATACGTCTGTAAGTTGAAAAAAACTGTTTACAGTGTCTAGCGGCGTGATTTATTTGTTTATTATTCTGATTAGGAAATTTAATTACTGTTGCTTTGTCTGTTTGCATAGTCAATAGTCATTGAGATTCTGTGATGCATTTCTTTTCTTAGTAAACTGTCTAGACAATGATTGATCATCAAAGTTTGATATCATTTGATATTTATAAATCACTAGCTTTTGCCCGCGGCTTCGCTCGCGTTAAATTTGGGTTAACACAGTTCTCCTTTCCTGATTTACAGGTACCTGCTACTTGTACTTTTTGCCCTAGCGCCTTATTTATTGTAATAGCAATGCTAACTTTTCCGTTTTCTTCCCTCTTTCTCCCTCATATCTCAACCTTTTTTTAAAAAATAGCCTATGTCCGTCTCCAGGGTCCCAACTATCTCTGTACCAAATTCATCTAAATCGGTTGAGCCATTTAAGCGTGAAGACGTTACAAACAAACAAACTCACTTTCGCTTTTATAATATTAGTAAGGATTTAAGAACAATTTTTAGTGTTATCCTACACTAAAAAAAGTTCTTAAAAGGTCGGGAAACGAGAATTTATAAAATCTTTATTACCGTAAGGAGAACTTTTCTTCGAACCAGAGATCATAGACAAGATGCTATCGTTTTCAAATGTTTTTTTTTATATTTTTGACAAGAACATAAAAAAATCTGTTCTATATTCCAATCATTTTATGCCAACGTTATCACTGATAGAATGTCACTTTCTCCAAGCCCTCTAATTGTTATATTCATTTCTTTTTTTATAAATATTACGCTCAAAGACAAATATTCTTCATACAAACTCTTATGTCACCCAAAAAAAGAAATGGCCATTACAACTGTCACAACCAACTTTCACACACGTAATAATACTAATTTAATTTCCACCATTGCCACAACAATTAAATAATTCAACAGACATTACATAAACAAAGGAAGTACAATATCAATTCTTAGTACAACTTGTCAATGGGTAATTTAACAGCAGAATGTCAATACATGTTGTTGGAATTCATTGGCGCGCGGCGGCCATTTTCTCCCCATTTCACTTCGGAAAGTCGAATGCATGGCATGTTAAAACCATGTTTTGATGAATATTTAGCTGGACTAGACCTTAAATGGTAGTTAGGTTGTGTTGGCGGTTGTTAAGTATAGAAAATTGAGTTAAAGTTAGGACGTGACTTAGTGAGAAAGTGTTAAATACAGTCGTTGAATATAGCTGGATAACTACATTACTTTTCATGCAGAAACACAGTTAACCAAGTTTTAACTGCATTGAGAAAATAGTAATTTAATGATATTATTTAAACTTCATGTACAATAGTGATACTTTAGCGGACTTAATGCCATAAGGCATTCTCTACCAGTCAACCTTTGGGTTAAATACGACAACAACAAATAATCAAAAATAAAAAAAAAAACAAATTTTTTTTTTGGAATGGTTCCCTCGTTAAACTTATGAAGTTTTTGAACTATTCAGCCGAACTTTCCTCTGGTGACAAAATTAACAACTTGTTTTCGAAAACTTGTATAGATTCTAATACAATTTTACAAAAAAAAAAACAATTAATATGATATTAACAAATAACAGGGGAACCTAATTTTAAACGATGAGGATGTTTTTTTAATAATTATTACATCAAAAACTACGAAATATAATGCCCGAAAAATATTTAATCTTACGTTTCCATTAATTTATTTTTATATATTTTACGAAAGCAGCAACATCAAGCCATCTTGCTCTTTACAAATCTCTTACAAGCACAAGTTACAAGTTATCTGTCACTGCGCACACATTTTGTCATTTGTTGCTGATGTAGCGTCAGATAATCACTGAAATTGTCACGTCAGTACAGACTGATCAACACGATAAGTCGTAGTGTCTGTCATTCAAAGATTGTGGCGTGTTTCTTTGCTACTACTCCTTTTTGCGGATGGGTAAATCATTAAATAACTTCCCTCCCTCTGGGTGGAGCGGGGGCGGGGGCTAAAACCCACCCATGTTCCTTCTATTGCCCTTTTGTTGGCCGCAGTATCTCTTTCGAACAACCCACAACCCCGGTAACGTTTTTACTGACTTCTAAAAACGGAGGAGGTTATGTATTCCACTAGCATTTTTTTTTAGATAGGATAGAATATTCTTTATTGTGTACACCATACAAATAACATTTTTTTCTTCTTCATGTTTGTATACCGATTACTCCGTCATTACTGAGCCGATTTACGTGATTCCATTTTGATTTGATGGAGTAAGAAGTTTTCATTTTACCGTTTTCAGTTGTAGTATCTTATAACTCAGACAGACAGTCGTATAGATATATTTATATATAAATAAAAATAATGCAAACAAAAGTCACCGACTTCCAAAAGTAAAGTTATTTTCCGTATTTTTGTGTTTTTGAAGTCGGTTTTATTGTTAAGACCATTTCAGACACTAATCTGCATAGTCCTCACTTAAGTTGACCAAGATTTTTGTCTGGACTTTAAAATAAACTATGACCTCTGCGTTTGTTCCGGCTGTTTCTTCTCAGATTAGTCGGGTTCGAAACACCATCCTCGTCTAGTTTAAAAAAAAACGTCATTTTATTTTGTTTGTAAAAACCTACTAGCAAAATAAACATCATTTAACTGAGAAAAAAAAACACAAATTATGTAAACTTAAAATAAGCCTAATGAGTAAATTGGTTAAAGTAGAATAGAATCTCCTACAACGACTACTGCTGACCCCTAAACTGTTATCATATCACAACGTAACCTTTCCAAAGCAACATTCCTTACTAAGTTCTAGCCAGAACAAAAGCCAAGTTCAATAATTTGCAGCGAGTCAGCGTTATAATGAGCTTGTACCGGGAACACAGCACCGTTACGTTGCCCTAGCGCCTGCGCCCGCGCCGCCGGCCGTGCACAGCGCATACGTATAGTGAGATAGTGAGGGGATAGTATCGACTATGAATCGATATATTGTGGATGTGATTATGATTTGTAATTTAATTTTAGCCATGATTTGTTTGGTGGGTTTGAGTGCTTGCTTTTATTTAGTTTAAGTATGTTTATGCTCGTAAAATCTTTACTAATATTATAGAAGCGAAAGTGAGTTTGTTTATTACGTCTTTACACCTAAATGGCTAAAGCGATTTTGATGAATTTTGGTACAGTGATAGTTGGGACCCTGGAGACGGACATAGGCTATTTTTTTTAAAGTGAGCTATGAGGGAGTAAGAGGGAAGATAAGGGAAACTTAGCTTTGCTATTACAATAAATAAGGCGCAAGGGCAAAAACTACAGGTAGCAAGTACCTGTGTTAACTGTGTTACCCCGAATTTAACGAGAGCGAAGCCGCGGGCAAAAGCTAGTGTGGTATAAAATTATTTTTACAAAAGTGTTTTTGTCCGGGACACTTTCCGCCATAATTATAGCAAGTCAGTGTCCCAAAACTCTGACAACCAGTCTTACCAAGGTGTATCGTATTACCCAGTACTCAATGGGTTGTGGAGGTCAGATAGGCAGTCACTCCATGTAAAAAACTGGTATTCAGCTGCATCCGGTAAGACTGGAAGCTGACCCCAATAAATATTGTTAAATGGCTAGGCAGATGATGATGATAAGTCCAACAAAAGAATGCTCTTTCTTGGTCTTTTGTATAAGGTAAAAATGTCAAAAACATAACCGAGCTAAATCGTTTTTCTATATATAAAAAACAAATCAATGTAAAAAAAAATTACGGAACTATTTTCGCAGTGGCTAAGCGAATGGCTGAAGAGCGGCGTGTCGCGGTTTCCATTCCCGTAAGATACATATAAATGTATGGCCTATATTTGTGGTCTTGCTGTTTGTGTATGTGAGTTTAAATATTTATAAAACGCACCTACGATACAGGAGAAATGCCTAGAGTGGGGCAGCGTTTACAAAAAAATCGACATTTCCCCTCACTAGTTCACACTCGGATTGCAAAGCAATTAAGTGTTATGGCCATGGATTACAGCGGGCAGCCCACTGCCCACCACTTCCCGGTTGGACTACAGCGCTATGATTTATTGTGAGTTCTATAAGAGTAGCGGGATACTTGTTATAATAGGGTAAGCAGAGTATTAGAAAACTGGTACTTATATTATGCGAATTGAAGTGCAATATTGAGTTCGGTGAGAAATCATCAAGTAACTTCCCCCGCTCTAGGCGGAGCGGGGGGGAGTGTCAGACTTGTACTGACTAAAACCCACCCATGTTCCTTCCATTGCTCTTTATGTTCCGGGGCCGTGGTATCTCTTTCGAACAACCCACAACCCCGGCAGAAATTGAGAGATTTTAAGTGCTGTTGGCGCTTGTAATTTGTTCTAGAATAGTTGACGAATATGACTGCGTCGTTGGTCGAGTGGTTGTTAGCGCGACTGCTGAGTGTTAGATCAAGGATTCAATTCCCGAACGTGTTATGTGTGATTTGAATATAGTCTTTGCTAGCAGTTACAAGCAGGACATTTAAAAGAACCAATTTACAAAATAATAGTACTTTTGAAGAAATCAATAAGTTCTACAACATCATAACAAATTCTTCTGTGGTGTAAAAACAAATGTTTCAATGATTTAATAGATTTTTAATATTATCCATAATAGTAAACGATGTGTTTATCTGGTATCAGATTTTATTCCGCGCGGGGATCGAACTCGCGACACGCAGCGCAGCAGTCGATCGCTCAATTACTGCGCGAACCGTGTCGTTAAGAAAAGGTTGACTGGTAGAGAATGCCTTATGACATTAATTCCATCACTATTAAACATGAAGTTTAAATAAATGATGAAGTTGCATATCACACTGCATCTCTTCCCCTCCCACGGCACACTTAGTAAACAATTAAGATATTAATGTTTTACATTTCCGCGACATGTAAACCTCTCAGGCATAACCGGTTATTTCCAGATTGGACCGGTGTGCACTAGTTTCAATATAAGCGTAGATGTTGGACATTCTTTGGCTGTTGGTGAAGTAGGTTTGAAATTGGTAAAGTTATCGTGGTGATCAATGTTTATGGGAAGAAAAGTGGATATTTGCTGTCTTAAGGGAACCTTGAGCATTCGTTCCCTCTTTGCCGCGCAGGAGTAACAGTAGTGAAGAATGCCCATTTTTTGGAATAAAATCTATATAAAATAAAGTTTTGGGTTTTTGGAAAAAATATTTGTACCAAATTGTTCATTATAAAATTGTGTATCCATTAGTGTCAGTAGCAAAATTAAAAAATGTTTACTTTACGAGGAGATGCATGTTATTTAAAGTTATTTCTCATGTCTGGGGTTTTGTTGTAAGGAGATTTACTAAATAATTACTCAATAAAAATAAAAATAAAAAACCTACAATAATGGAATCAAGATTATTATAATGTATTTTTTTAGTTACTTAGTTCGTTTTAAATAACAAGTAGATAGCTCCAGAAAACTGCACAAAAAAGGCTTGCGCGTCGTTTTGGTCGGGGAAACTTTCAAAAGCACCACCTGAATAATGCTAAATGTTATTTTTGTTACAACCTAATTCTAGTTTATTACCAAGCGAAACCGTGAAGCACGTGACTAAAAGACTGTTGGATCTGAATGTGATGGACGGAGAGCGAGAGGAAGGCCAAAGAAAAGATGGATGGATTGTGTAAGGAATGATATGAAGGACAAAGAAGTAAATGATGCCGTGACGTCTGATAGGGGAGATCGGAAGAAGAAAACGTGTTGCGCCGACCCCAAATGGAATGGGACAAGGGCAGGAAAATGATGATGATGACCAAGCGAAACCGTCGCTTATCTTAATTTAATGTTTTTCCTCATAGAAGTCAATAATTATATTCTTTTTGAGGGAAATCAAATTTTCTTTAACCGTCAACCGTATAACTTAATGTTAGCAAAAACTGGATTATTCTGGAGCATTCTAACCTTAAAAACCATTAGAAAAGACGACACAATCACCCGAACACAAAGGTCAGTACAATGATAGAGCAAACCCAATCGGAAGCGGTCACGGCTCATCGATACTGAATCGATCGGAACTCGATGATTTTACGTAAGCAAGCAATGATTACTTTATATAATGTTTTCCTCAGCGGATGTTGATCGATTTTAGATAATATTACCGTATTGTCGATGATTTATGTAATTAGTGGTTGGTTTTGCAATAATTATGGATACTTACAACGTGTTTTGTAAGGTTTTTGAGAACAATGGATTTGGTTAAATGTGTTGTGTAGGTCAATGGTGGTGACTTAGTTTTCTTACTAAGTATGAAACAAAGGAAATATCTAATGACTGATCTGGAAAATTTATATTGAGATTTTTTTATCAGGAATTTTGCGGATGGGAAACCATCGCATAATTTCTCCCGCATTTGGCGGAACGGACGGGAGTGTCAGACTTTTACTGACTAAAACCCATTCATGTTTCTTCGTTTGCCCTCTGTGTTCCGGGGCCGCGGAATCACTTTTGAACAACCCGCAACCCCGGCAGGCGGAGGCCCTGGCAGGCCCCTCTGCTTTGCTGACATCTCAGTGAGGCGCGCGTGGAACACGAACGCGCCGTCGACACGGCCTCTCGTCACTAGACTCAGTACAGAATATCTTCTATGAATTTGCCTATGTACAGTCAGCTAAGGAGATAAGTAACCAGGATCGTCAGATATATGTAGTTGAATTTTTCAAAGAAATTAATTGAATGAACTGTTAATTTTATTTCAAACAAAAACTAAATTCGAAAACAATCATAGAAAATTAAGAAAATTTTAACTGTGTCTGACGAACCTGGATACTTATCTCCTTGGCTGACCGTACCTACCACTGTTGTAGATAAAATTAAATCGTTTTTTTTTCTGTGGTTACTAATAACCATTTTCAAAATTGTCCTTGACACAACCAGGGCACCGTCTTACCACATCCTCAACACATCTAAGGAATGCGTACTCACACTATACTTCACAATGCTTTGATTACAGACATGCATATCAAGATTGCTACACGGAGCCCTTTCGTGTCTACCTACCACGATACAAGGTTGATCGCGGGATGTTGGGTAATAAATCGGATGCCAGCTCAATTAAATAGCTACCTGAGTAATTACCAAATCTAAATACTTACTGGTTGTAATAGTTTAATATTCTAGAGCTTAGACCGTTGGTTTAGGTGTCAGATTTTTGCAACAGCTTTTAACTTCTGGCAAATGTATTTTATTTTATTTATTAATTGTTTATTTCAGGTATTAAATCATATAATTATTACAAAGTATTAAATGATTACATTTCAATATAAGATAAAACAAAATTATTGAAATTAAATTACAATTAACAAAGTATTAAGAAAACGTTAACCCACTTGTCGCTTACTAGGAATTTATCCTGTGTCGTGGTTGTGTTTAGAAATATTTAAACTTACGTATACACACAGAAAGATTCGGTAGCATAATATTTGGGATTGCGGGTTGTTCGAAAGAGATATCGTTGCCCCGGAACATAAAGGGCATAAGAAGGAACATGGGTGGGTTTTAGTCAGTACATGTCTGTCAATACCCCCCCCGCTCCGCCCAGAGCGCAGGAAGTCAATTGATGGTTTCCCGTCCGCAACTCCGCAATAAAAAGGTTATTTGTCTAGAACCTCAAGTGCTTATAATAACAAAAGCTTTATTGTATAAGAGAATATTACACAAACTGAGATATCACTAGCCAGGCTACAGGGAATCCTAGTGTGGAGGCTAGGATTTCCCGTGGAGATGAAGTGGAATGATTATGAAGTGGATCTGCATATTTCTAGGATGTATTTGGCTTTAGTTGTATATAGAAGTCTCAATCGTAAGCCAACAGCTTGAGTACAAACTATTAGTCTTGTTACTTCTTTTCTTACCCAATCCTACAGTATCAGAGTAGACATCCAGTTTCCCAACTCTAAATTAAATAAACCTAATAACATACTCTCCAGTAACGAGCAATTTGTCGAGAACAATAGCTCCATAGCTTGCCTAACCGACAATAGGATTCGGCGCGGCCTACAGGGACGGTCGGCAAAATAACATCGATCTTAACAAATAGGTAATTGTGTGAGTTTTGTAATAATCTGTTTTTATTCTTGTTTGTGAAGTGTGTGGCCACCGGATTAAAACAATCCTACTTGTTGTAGTTTTCGAAAGTTTTTTTTTTAATAAATGGCATCTCGCAGTTCAACCTAGGAAGTTGTCGTCTGCTTAACCGGACGATTCCTGTGGATGCCTTGAAATTAAGGTCTCCAGCCAGGGCAAAAACTTACAAACTAAGTGACTATACGCTAAAGCATCCCCTGTGGGGTACGAGCCTCGGCTTAGGGCGTCGCTGGGGGAGCACAGCAAAAGGACAGGCTGGATCTGAGTGATATTATTTAGGGACCGGTTTGAACTTACTGGCTCAGCATCGCAGGCTGGCTCTAGCAAGAGACGAGTGGGGAAGGTACCGGGAGGTCGCGACGGGCCTCGTCGGCGACGACGGAATGACGGTTTGCGTCTGAACTTACCGACGGTATAAATAAGATCTTTTATTTAAAATGCTGAATTGAACACCCGGACGGACTATCAGTTGGCAGCTATCACCATTTTGATTAGTTATTTTAATCACGAACTGTCATAATTTCTGCAGAACACAATATTCACAAAAGTCTTCCTCTTTTGTACCCATTTCTAATTATTTCCATTTGCGTTACTCCACACATCCTCTTTGCAATTCCATCTCAGCTTATTCGTCAACTCGCGCCTCATAAACTGGCGACTGCGCGCGAGATAGCACCTTCCGATTTTACTTATTTTTGTTGTAGTCAACTCGCGACCGACTGTTCAAATATACAACAATAAAACCTGAAAGTTTCGTTTCAATCGAATATTTCTTTACTTCCCAAATTTTTTTTCGAAAAAATCGATTTTTTGAAGCCTCTAAAGCAGGCTTCCCTCTTAAGTAAATGTTCCTGAACTTTTACTTTAAATATGAACCGATTGGCCAAGATGGCCGCCAATCGTATTCAGAAGGAGCGCATTCCAGAAGAATACTGGAAAGCTTTAGTTTTTGAAAAGATTTCGTTGAAATCCCATAAAATCCTAAACCTTTTATTGCTGTTCGTACTACATTGATCAATAGATTAGATGGACACAGTTCGATGCATTACTATTGCTTTTAACACCATTGTATTGGACCAGCCATTGGTCCAAGGTCGATACATGTTCTTGCAGAATAAATGATTACATCAAATTAATATCTGACTTTCATCAGATCAGACTATGTAGAATCTTTTCTCAATAAGATTGAAATATGAATGATCACGTTATTCGGTAAAGAAAACAACAAACATGTTTATTTTGAGTTTGTTTTAAAAGAATTCAAACCTTATTGTCCATTGTCATTTATTTCGCATTGTGATGATATCAGAATTATAGATAATATTTTTAATTGGAAACAAAATAACAGCAAACAAATTAAAGTTAGTTCCAATAATCTTCTCTCGTATTGATCAGCGTTCCATGCTCAAAACGAAAAGCGAGGTTGTCTACATGTAGGATGTGGACTCAGCGATCATGTGCCGATAGTCGTTACAGCCAATGGCTTAATTGCCAAGAGCCTCGACCAACACCTGAGGAGGCTCTCGTTAGGCAGCTGGATCAATGTTTGATGGAGAAAGCGGTGCTTCTGGACACAGCTTATATAGTTATGAGGTTCTCTCTCGAGCCTTGACTGCCGGTAACTTGGACCCAGTTTCCGACAGCGGCGGGTTACTATTATATATTTGTTTTAAAGAGAAAGAATATGTTAAAATATAAAAAAAATATGTACACAAAAGAATAAACGGAATGGTTTAAATAGAAATGTGCTCTCAATCTGTAAAAGCAACTGAAGAGAAACTCATACACTAAAACCCAAGACTTCACAACAAGCAGTACTAATACGATTTTCTATTTATAAATAACTGTTATTTACTAGTCGTTAATCATAGCAGAACTCATAAATATACTCATTAACTGGTTGGTTACAATCATAACAGCGGTGAAAGTATTAATGTTCAATGAAATGGGTATGAGCAGAAAGGTGTTTGTTATTAGCAATTAGCATGTATCACACACTTATATCTGAATGGAGACACCTCCAGAATTGTGCATTCATTCAATAGGCTCTAAAACTATTGGACTGTTTTTAACCATTTTTGCTAATAGGAATCTACATTATCAGGAACTATCATCCTTATCCGTACTAATGTTATAAAAGCGAAAGTGAGTTTGTTTGTTTGTTACGTATTCACGCCTTAATGGCTAAACCGATTTTGATGAATTTTGGTACAGAGATAGTTGGGACCCTGGAGACGGACATAAGCTAATATATTTTTTTTAAATATGAATTGAGGGAGAAAGAGGGAAGAAAAGGGAAAACTTAGCTTTGCTATTACAATAAATAAGGCACAAGGGCAAAAACTACAGGTAGCAAGTACCTGCTACACACACGGTTCCCCGTGTTACCCCGAATTTAACGCAGTGAAGCCGCGGGCAAAAGCTAGTTTATTATAATAGTAGAAATATAAAGATAATGTTGTCTGTCTCACGGCTGCGCTGAATAGGCCCAGCTAAACACCAAAACAATAATTTAAGAACTGTCAAACAATTTTCCCATTCTTCAAAACTTCGATGATATTTAAAGGCGTTTTTTCAAAACGTTAAAGAATGAATACAAGACAAGTCGGTACTCACCAAACAGGTGAAAGTGTCAAGCGTGTAATAGACATGGTCCAGCACGTACCAGCATGGCCCAGCATTAGTAATAAGTAGCTAATTACTGCGCAGACGCAGGCTTTCTAACCGGCGCAGTATATGGAGTTAAAGATGAAGGGACAGTGATAGCCAGGGAAATGTGGAAAGCTGCCAGTTTTTGTGATAACTATCACTTTTAAATGGGAATGAAGTTTCTGATATGTCCTTTTTTAGTGAACCTTAGATTGGTTTAATTAATAAGTGAAATGGTTTAGAAGTCCTGTTGTACGTGTTATGATCATCATGTGCCTAGCCTTTTCCCAACTATGTTGGGGTCGGCTTCCAGTCTAACCGGATGCAGCTGAATATCAGTATTTTACATGGAGCGACTGCCTATCTGACCTCCACAACCCAGTAAGTACTGGGTAATACGATACCCCTTGGTAAGACTGGTTGTCAGACTTTTGGGACACTGACTACCTGTAACGACTGTCAAAGATCTACAAATGACAGCCGGGACCAACGGCTTAA
The DNA here is from genome assembly GCA_905475445.1 of Ochropleura plecta. Classification (NCBI taxonomy): domain Eukaryota; kingdom Metazoa; phylum Arthropoda; class Insecta; order Lepidoptera; family Noctuidae; genus Ochropleura; species Ochropleura plecta. The sequence goes on along the minus strand of FR997738.1, from coordinate 18,960,857 downwards.
CGTGCTTTCCGAGGCACGGAGGAAACTCGGTATGTAACGGGTGGTCACCTATCCACAGACCAACCTAGGCAAGCGCGGCTTAACCTAAAGATCGACCCGAGCGGCTGCTATTATTTAGCCACGAGCTCCTCCTTTTGTACGTGTTAAGATGTATGCTGTAATTCTTGATGATGTGTGACGGGTTCTGTACCTCAAAAGGAACAAAATGGAACCCTAATTGGTCACTTAGTTGTTTATATGTCAAGACCATTTATCTCAGAGACGCGTGGAAGTATCGAGTTGAAATTAAAACTATATACTCAAGTCTGTGGTCCCTCTGTGCTGTGAAAAAGCAACCATTCTTAGTCTACGCAGTCAAAAGATATGGCCGTTTATGTAGCAAGTTTGTACGGAACCTTCGGTGTGCAAGTCTGACTGGCGCTTGGTCGGTTTTTTACATTTTCAGAGACTATTAGGAACAATGCCACGGCCTGCAGTAAACTCACAAATTAGTTAGGTAGTTATAAAACAATATTATACTCGTTAAACTTATTTATTTTCCGTATAAAACTATGTAGTTAACTTTTTTACTGTCATTTTGATTAAAATCTTTACTTTACGATCTATAAACATTTAAAGATATAGTTATAGAATGTTTTACGTTTAACGTTACTAGCTTTTGCACGCGGTTTCGCTCGCGTTAAATTCGGGGTAACAGAGTTCCCCTTTCCTGATTTACAGGTACTGCTACCTGTAGTTTTTGCCTTTGCGCCTTATATATTGTAATAGCAATGCTAAGTTTTCCCTTTTCTTCCCTCTTTCTCCCTCATATATCTCAATCTTTTAAAAAAAAATAACCTGTGTCCGTCTCCAGGGTCCCAACTATCTCTGTACCAAAATTCATCAAAATCGGTTTAGCCATTTAGACGTGAAGACGTAACAAACAAACTCACTTTCGCTTTTATATATAACTAGCTTTCGCCCGCGGCTTCGCTCGCGTTAACTTCGGTATAACACACCAAGCAGACCTGCAGTTTTTTCTCTTGCGCCTGACTGATTTGTAATAGCAACGCTAAGTTTTCCCTTTTCTTCCCTCGTTCGCCCTCATATCCCACTTTTTTTAAATAAAAATTAGCCTATGTCCGTCTCCTGGTTCCCAACTATCTCTGTACCAAAATTCATCAAAATCGGTTTAGCCATTAAAGCGTGAAGAGGTAACAAACAAACAAACAAACAAACAAACTCACTTTCGCTTTTATAATATTAGTAAGGATATTAGTAAGGATTGACTTTGGCAATGAAATAAAGGAGTTTTAGAAAACAAAAACAAAAAACTATCACACATTCCATAGACAGTCTTTTAAAAATAAACAACTAACAATGAACGATGAATGAACTTATTTAGTAAAAGAAAGTTGTATTATTCTGACCATTGTACATACGACGGCAGGTCAACCTATTTTAAACTATTATAACCTGATCTCTCTACTACGGATCGCACACCGTAGTAGAGAGATCAAGTTAAAATGGTTTGGTGTAGGTTGATGTGCCGTCGTGTGTACAAAGAGCATACATATTCATAATTTTATAAATGTTGTTTATATAAAGTGCACTGGTTAGCAAGTAGGGGAGACCGGGGCAAGATGAAGTTCGGGGCAGCACGGGAAGTAAGCTTGTGTGCGTGAATAGTAATCGTGTTCGGAGCGGCAACAGCGCCATTTGCACGAACTTCACTCTCCGCTAGTGCGTCCAAGCAGAGCGAACAGCTTAGAACTCGTTTTTGCGTTGCAGAGAGTAAAAAGTGATATTGCAAGTGTTTTTACGCGATATTTGATTCGAAAACTGATGTACAGACATGTTAGTACCTGTGTTAATGTATTATTTCAATCCCGAGCTTATTATAGTAGTCCAAAACATTAAATTTAAACCAGATTTTTTTGCCAGTAAAGTTGGAAGTTAGAATGGCGTCATCTTTTTTACCTAAGTGTGGATCGGGGCAAGATGATTGGGGCATAATGGGATACCCGTTTTGCCCCGCCCTTGTGATTAAAATAACATTTTCTATGTACTGATAATATTTGTTAAGATTAAAAAGACAACTGACAAGGAAAACCTGCAGAAAACGCGTCAAACCAAAAGGTGCAAAAAAGAAACTGAATCGGAAGATAGTTCATCCCAAGAAGAGGATGATGACTGTTCTTGCATCTATTGTGGGTACTTATACTCAGATTCAACCGAAGGTTGCGTCATCTGCGGCGTGTGGCACGGTTGGGCGCATAATCCATGTGCCGGAGTAGATGAGGAAGACGAAGAGGCACACATTTGTGAACGCTGTCTAGCCGATTAAAAAGCGTACTCGTTTTGCCCCTCAGCGTTTCCCATCTTACCCCAGTTATGGGGCAAAACGGGAAATTTGCCGAGTTTATTTTTTAATTATTTGCCAAAAAAAGTTCTGTGATTTTACATGCTACAACGTTTAATTATAAGAGAGAAATGTATAATGGTTACCTTTTTTGTTAAAGAATGTTATTAAAGACTTTAATTTTACTTGTATAACGAGTTTTGTCTTAGCTATCTCATCTTGCCCCAGTCTCCCCTAGATCGTTGCTATGATATAAAGTTGTGATTACGATAAATTAGTTGTTATTATTTGTAGAAAATTAATTTATTAACAAAGACATTCCAGTATTTCCGAATGATAGACGTAACAACAGCTCAGAAGACAGATCAGAAGGTAACGGCGATAGCAGGAAAACTATGAGAAATGGAGGAGGCTTTTGCCAAAGTTGGGCAAACAGACGAAATTGTCGACGTCATCGACTCAACAGAGTTGATTGGTAAGCAAAAAAAAAATGTAAATATTCTTTTGTCTGCATAAAGGCTATTATTATTTTCGTTTATTCAGTTCAATACATATTAATTAAATTTTTAAATATTTCTTAGTAAAAACATAAAAAAATAAACATTTTAAAACTACAAAAAATAGTAGCCCACCTGTATCGAAAACAGGGTCAAGCTACCGGTGGTTAGGGCTCCAGAGACAGGAACCTCCTCACAATACGAGCCTTCTGAATAAGGCCCTTGATCCAACCGCTTAAGGAGAGCTTCGACAGATGTTCGTCGAGGCTCTTGGCAATCAAGCTATTGGCCGTTACGACAATCGGCACAATGATTGTTTTTCTTTTTCAGCTTTCACGAGGTTCTCGTCATGCGGGATGGTAACATCGATAATCATTACGCGGCGCGGATCGGTCTATCACCACTATGTCAGGTTTATTTGCGACAATAGTCCTGACCATATTATTTTTATTATTATTTTAGACGTGACAAGACGAAGAAATTCCAATACTTGTCAATGCTTGGTAACAAATCATTTTGTCTAGTGTCTCAGTTACATGTGTGTAGAACCACCCTTATCTTTAATTTATTTTCATAACTTGACAAGATTTTTGTTTTACGATTCATAGAAGACACGCTACAAGTTATGATTGTTTTATTTATACTTATATTATTAACTAGCTTTTGCCCGCGGCTTCGCTCGCGTTAAATTCGGGGTAACACAGTTCCCCTTGCGCCTTATTGATTTGTAATAGCAACGCTAAGTTTTCCCTTTTCTTCCCTCTTTCTCCCTCACATCCCACTTTTAAAAAAAAAAACAAACAAACAAACAAATAAACAAACAAACAAACTCACTTTCGCTTTTATAATATTAGTAAGGATAATCCTTACTAATATTATAAAAGCGACAGTGAGTTTGTTTGTTTGTTTGTTACCTCTTCACGCTTTAATGGCTAAACCGATTTTGATGAATTTTGGTACAGAGATAGTTGGGAACCACGAGACGGACATAGGCTAATTTTTATTAAAAAAAGTGGGATATGAGGGAGAACGAGGGAAGAAAAGGGAAAACTTAGCGTTGCTATTACAAATCAATCAGGCGCAAAAGCAAAAACTGCAGGTCTGCTTGGTGTGTTATACCGAATTTAACGCGAGCGAAGCCGCGGGCGAAAGGTAGTAGAGGATAAAGTAAAAAAGAATCTTTACAAGAAATAGGAAAAATGTTACAAATAAAACTACCTATATGAAATAACTGACACAGATGTTGCCATCAGTACAGTAACAATCCTACTAATACTAAAAATGCGAATGTTTGTGAGGATGGATGTATGGATGTTTGTTACTCGTTTACGTCAAAACGGCTGAACGGATTTTGATGAAATTGCACAGAGGTAGATTATGGTCTGGAATAACACAAAGAATACTTTTTTTCTTCGATATCATGCGGGTGAAGCCGCGGGCGCCAGCTAGTTCAGATGAGAGAGACTTTCAAACAATATAAAGACATACACACCTAGAATGCGTATCATATAAACCAGAACTCGGTCATACCAAATGACTTTCTACGATACCAATCTGGGTTCATTCATCATTGCTTGATGAGTATTTTTATTATGAGAATAGAAAAGAGTTTGCTATTCAATTTATTTAATAACTAGCTTTTGCCCGCGGCTTCGCTCGCTTAAAATTCGGGGTAAAACAGTTCCGCTTTCCTGATTTGCAGGTACCACCTGCTACCTGCAGTTTTTGCCCTGGCGCCTTATTGATTTGTAATAGCAATGCTAAGTTTTCCCTTTTCTTCCCTCTTTCTCCCTCACATCCCACTTTTTAAAAAAAGCCTATGTCCGTCTCCTGGTTCCCAACTATCTCTATACCAAAATTCATCAAAATCGATTTAGCCATTAAAGCGTGAAGAGGTAACAAACAAACAATTTCACTTTCGCTTTTATAATATTAGTAAGGATTCTCTGCTAGTTACATGAAATTTAGTTAAGCATAGAATGCAGGTACGGTATGCAAAACTAAAGTGATTAACACTGCAACTTTTAACCGACTTTAAAAAAGGATGAGGTTCTATGTTTAACCGTTATAGGACCACTTCGTTGTCCGTCTGTCTGTCAAAACCCTTTATCTTGGGAATACTTGGAGTTAGTGAAAAAATCTACCTTGTAAGTCTACGCAGCCAAAGGATATGGCTGTTTGTGTTTATGTCGCTAGTTTGTACGGAAACTCGGTGAGGGTAGTCCGATTCGCACTTGTTTTTTTTTTCTATTTCTACCGCATATTGTTCTAAATACGAATTCTGCAATATCCAACGTACCCAATTTAACCACAAACATAGTATTACAGCATTCCTATACTACTTCTAAATTACTTCAAATGCACCAAGTTTCATAACTGAATCGTTTTCTAATCTTTGAAGTTTCGCTTGAAAACATTTTATTTATGCTAAAGTGGACCTTGTTTCCTGAGGAATAGGGGTGATGGATTGTTTCGCTAGACTCGTAAGTACGGTGTAGGCGTGAATTGATCGGTAACACGCAATTGTAATTGTTTGAAATCTAATTGCGTAGTTTAGATGTGATGGTTCGTTAGTTTGTTAACGCTGAATGGCAAGTTACCTTTATTAACCAACTTCAAAATAGAAAGAGGTTCTCAATTTGACTGTTTTTTGTTTTTATTACGCGATTACTCCGTCAATTTATCGTTGACTAGCTTTTGCCCGCGGCTTCGCTCGCGTTAAATGGTAACACAGTTCCCCTTTCATGATTTACAGGTACCTGCTACCTGTAGTTTTTGCCCTTGCGCCTTATTTATTGCAATAGCAATGCTAAGTTTTCCCTTTTCTTCCCTCTTTCTCCCTCACAACTTAATGTTTTTTTAAAAAAAGCCTATGTTCGTCTCCAGGGTCCCAACTATCTCTGTACTAAAATTCATCAAAATCGGTTTAGCCATTTAGGCGTGAAGACGTAACAAACAAACAAACTCACTTTCACTTTTATAATATTAGTAAGGATTTTTTAAATTCTCTGTGGTCTAGTTCTTTGTATATGTGAGTTTACTCTGGACTCACCTCTTACTGTGCACGTCTTTCTACGTCGTTCTGACATATTTGTATAATCTCAACATGAATGATGTAAATACGATTTTGTAATAAAATTATAATTTAAAAGAGTATCTTCTTCTTCTATCTCTCTATCTATCCATGGAGTTTCTTGCCCATTCTTCTCCATAGAGATCAACGCTTTGGAATGAGCAACTACAGTACTTTCACAAGTTATTATGCCTTGTGACCGGGACTGTAGCTTCGTTTTGTTTCTTGACATTCAAAAGTGCCTGTAATGGTCTAATTGAAATAAATGCTTTGAGTTTGAGTTAAAATGTGTAGGGCAGTTAAAAAAATGGTATTCTGGTGCACCCGGTTAGACTGGAAGCCGATCCAAACATACTGTTACTGCTAGCCTACTTAACTGTTGGACAAAGGCTTCTTCGTATGACTTCCAGTTCGTACAATCCAAGAACAATGTGGACTGCTGTTTGTTGGTTTTAACCTGAACACAGTTGGAAATAAAATTGAGGCAGATAAAAATGATCGTCACGCATTATATTATAGGATGCCAATAATATTACATCACAATACAATGACAATAAGTACTTCAACTTTGGAAAGTAAGACCATAGAGTAGAGAGAGACGAAGAAGGCTCATCTAACGGAGGTTGGCCATGCGATCACGTACAATATCGATGAAGTAAATTTTCGATCACGAAGCGTACGAAAATAGATCAGTTTATGGTGTATTTAGTCAGGCTGTAACGTTTAAAGACATAACAGCCCACGGTCACGACATTTGTAGTCTGCAGTTTTGTGGGTTCTGTACCTGAACCATATACACAAATCTGTGGTCCCTTTGTGCTGTGAAAAAATCAACCTTCTAAGTCTACGCAGTCAAAAGATATGGCCGTTTATGACGCAAGTTTGTACGGAACCCTCGGTGTGAGGGTCTAACTCAGTCTTGGCCGGTTTTTTTGTTACATAATATATCATCACGTTTTTAATCTTCGATGAGTTAAGCATATCATCATCATCTGCCTAGCCTTTTCCCAACTATGTTGAGGTCGGCTTCCAGTCTAACCGGATGCAGCTGAATATCAGTATTTTACACGGAGCGACTGCCTATCTGACCTCCACAACCCAGACTGGTTGTCAGACTTTCGGAACACTGACTGCCTGTACCGACTGTCAAAGATCTACAAATGACAGCCGGGACCAACGGCTTAACGTGCTTTCCGAGGCACAGAGGAAACTCGGTATGTAACGGGTGGTCACCCATCCACAGACCAACCTAGGCAAGCGCGGCTTAACCTAAAGATCGACCCAAGCGGCTGCTATTATTTAGCCACGAGCTCCTCGATGAGTTAAGCAAAGATGTTCATAATACTGGGTGTACTATGACTCGTATTTTTTTGGGTCTTTAAAACGTATACAGCAATTGATTTTGATGAAACTGCGGTTACCAAAAGCTCGTAAATAATTAGGATAATCGCAGTTACCGATCCATGTTCCTACTTAAAAATATATTCGTGGCTCTGCTTAGCATTGCGTGGAGTAAACCTTTTCTATTTGTCGATAACGTGGTATTATATAGTATTGTCAAATAAATTGAAGACCAAACAAAACGCACTTACTTTCACTGTGAGCGAGAGTGAGTTTATGACCTTTTATCCAAAAACTGGCAAGAAGGTATTTTTATTTGAATTCAATAAAGGGAGCTTTAAAAGAACCGGTCAAGAGCGGGCTCGAACAAACTCGCGACATAATCAGCCATATCTTTTGACTGCGTAAACTCAGAGGGTTGACTTATTCACAGCACAAAGGAACCACAGAGTTGCGTATATGGTTTTAATTTCAATTCAAAACCTTCACGCGTTCTTGAGATACGGACAGACAGACAGACGGACAACAAAGTGATCCAAAAAGGGTTCCGTATTTTCCTTTTGGGGTACGAAACCCTAAAAAGCATTAAGCACAACGTTTTCAGATTTCGATGTTTAGAAACATTGCAAGGTAAGTTATGAGTTTGAATGTGTATGGCTATCCTTACTTCCTTACTAATATTATAAAAGCGAAAGTGAGTTTGTTTGTTTGTTTGTTACCTCTTCACGCTTTAATGGCTAAACCGATTTTGATGAATTTTGGTACAGAGATAGTTGGGAACCAGGAGACGGACATAGGCTAATTTTTATTAAAAAAAGTGGGATGTGAGGGAGAACGAGGGATGAAAAGGGAAAACTTAGCGTTGCTATTACAAATCAATCAGGCGCAAGAGCAAAAACTGCAGGTCTGCTTGGTGTGTTATACCGAATTTAACGCGAGCGAAGCCGCGGGCGAAAGCTAGTATATATATATAAACGATGGACGGAGTGTGTATAAGAGGAAATGGTAAGGAAGGAGGTGTCGGCTAAGATGACGATAGAGGGGCCTGCCAGGGCCACCTCCTGCCGGGGTTGCGGCTTGTTCGAAAGAGATACCGCGGCCCCGGAACATAAAGGGCGGTAGAAGGAACATGGGTGGGTTTTAGCCAGTACAAGTCTGACACTTCCCCCCGCTCTGCCCAGAGCGGGGGAAGTTATATGATGATTTCCCACCCCAAAAACAAACTAAGATGACGAGATGGAAGAAGAAGATATGCTGCGCCGACTTAGGGGGAGGGATTTGACACGTTTAGAAACTTCATCCTGGGGTTTTTTTATTCTTTTATTTGATTGGAAGCTTTTATCCTCAAAGGCTTTTATCTCTTTTATCCTAGGTTAGATGGAACTATTTTATCAGATCTATTCGTATGCATACAATTTAGAAGTACACAATCAACACATTATAGAATTTGTACATTACATGTATTATTGAAATGGAAAATGAATTGTAAACTAAAATGAAATACCAAATAAAAATGCTATATGCTAAAATGAAATACTAAACGAAATTAAATGCTTCATGTTTCGTTAAATGAACTGTATAATGTTAAGTTTAATGATATTTTAAATGTAATTTTTCTGGAAGCGAAATGTATTTTGAATGTCATGTAATAAAATTTGAAATGTATTTTTTTTCTTTAAGTGAAATGTATTTTTAAATGTAATGTTAAATATATTATGTAAGGAAAAAAATAAATGTGTTGAAATGGTAGCAACATATCGCGTAATACGGTATTGTAATGATAATGAATTGTCGACCCACTCCACCACCTCGACTTGACCGGCGAAAGTCAGGAAATATCTGCAGCCTGCAGTTATGACATATTTCAATAGTCTTAGCCTTTTCCTTGTTTGAGCTACCATTCTAATCTATCCGAGACTCAGGTACATAGTTTTATTGGTATTTAAGCACTGGTGTTTAATTATTTCCCTAGTTTCAGAAAACCTTATTAAAAATGTGTGGCGACACGGTTGGCGCAGTGGCTGAGCGATCGACTGCTGCGCTGCGTGTCGCGGGTTTGATCCCCACACGGAACAATTTTTTTTCTGTTTTAACACTGCTTGTCCCTGCATCACCAAAAGGTTGACTGGTAGAAAATGCTTATGGCATTATTTCAAAAATGTAACTGTCTTGTTAAAATCTAGCCTTTTTAGTCCAAAATCGAATTAAATGAGGACATATTTCCTAAGTGATCAGACAAAAACTTATTTTCGTACAGAGCAATTTTAAGTTTATTGTTCCTGTTTTTCTCTATAACTGAATTTTTATCATGTACTCTTTGAAAATTATGCTTAACAAATCATTTAAACAAACGTTTTGAGAACAAACAGAATATCTAAACTAGGGTTGAAAGACTAACTTTTATTTATTTTCTTTAAAAAAAATGTTTGCCCTAAATAACATGTGTTTTGATATGCATAATAAATTTCATGAATGTATTTTGTCAGTAATTACATCAACCGCAAGAAGCTAGTAGAACATAATTTATTTAACCACATTCTATCAAAGATTCATAATATTATAAATGGTAGAGGAATGTTCATAACTTTAAGCACATAACTACAAAACTGCAATAAATATTATTTATGTAAACTTTTATATGACTCTCAAAAACGCTAATTTTTTAGTACATATTTATTAACTTTATCTGTAAATAATTATGTTAATAATACAACCAATTGTTTAATTGTTGCCAAGAGCCTCAACCAACACCTGAGGAGGCTCTCGTTAGGCAGCTGGATCAAGGGCTTGATACAGAAAGCTGTACGGTCCTGGACACGGCTCGTTTCGTTAGGAGGTTCTTCTCTCTGGAGACTACCGGTATCTTGGACCTTGTTCCCGATACCGGTAGGCTACAATTTTATATATTTTTGGTTAAATTCTTTGAATAAGAAATATTTAACCCTCGGCATGCCTGGTAGGGTCTGTCAGACCCACCACGGCAGAAAAACCGTTGTATTTTATTCAAATTTGAATTCTGAGCGCACCCGCAAGCTGTAGCTGGCCGTTACGAACTACTCAATGCTTTCCGCCCGCTACCTCAATCCGGGACGCGTTCCTACAACGAAAAGACTTGTTTAAAGTGCTCTCTCTACTTGTAATTCATAATAATTGTTAACAAAAAGCTCAAAGCTTAATTTTATGTTAAAAAACGAACAAATTTTCATTTAAAATTTAAAAAATAAAGATTGTTGATTTGTAAAACGATTTTTATGTCAAATCCTAATATTAGTATGTAATTTAATTATAAAACAAATATTTTTATTTATTTACTGCAATATGTATATGAAATAGTGATCCAAAACTGGGTCTGTCAGACCCACCAGGCATACCGCGTCACTTCTCGCCACCAGGCATACCGAGGGTTAAAAATATAAAAAATATATGTACAAAATAAACGACAACAATGTTAATAAAATTTTGTAAATTAAATTAGATAAAAAATCCGGTTTTGAATTGAGCTGTTTACATACATAAATATAGTTTTGTGCATGGTCAGTTAAGTGTCGTCATTCTTAAGAAGGTTTCATTCCGCCAACTTCCAAACTCCAGACTGTTACTGAGAAAAAAACGAAAAACTACAAACTCAATAACACTTTCTGCACAACCCGGGTATCGAATTCAAGACCCCGTGCTCAATGGTCGCGAGACCAATGAAGCAGTTTAAAAACAGTTTGAAACGGAGCGTTGAAAATATAACAATGACAACAAACCTTTTTGAGATATATTCATTTTACTCAAAACTTTTCATAGTTATTATTTTTCTTTTTGCAATTTTTTTTTTATTCTTGTATTGATTCTTTTCTACCAATTCGTTGTGAATGAGTGGACATGGTTGGCCTTGTAGATTCTTAGACGCTTGTTAACTTTTGTTAACGTATTATTTTATTTTACGTTCTGTAAAGTAAACAATGACTTATTGTCGGGCCTACGCTGTCTTCTCATACTTAAGTACTAACGCTGTAACAACAACATTGTAAAACCAAATGATTTTAAAAGAGTAACCATGGAGTTTCTTGCCGGTTCAACGAACAACCCGAACCGTGCAACTTTTCTCGACATTTTCTAAGAGCCCATGTAGGCCTATGTGAAATAAAAATATTTTGATTTTGAAAAGTGTCAAAAAGATACACAGCTTACACAGCGGAAACCACAACTAATCAAGTATTTTAAAACACAGATTCTAATACGCCATCTTCCCTTTGCTCTAAAAGCTTAAACAAGTTTTAACAGTAACCCTTGAATGTCGGTTAAAGTTAAGTTAACCACAAGTCGGTCGCGCTCTGTTAACCGCGGTGGAATTCGGCCTGTCTCAGCGATGCCACTGATTCACCTTTCTCTTTCGACGCTAAGACTTATAATATTCGCTTGTTATAACTGAAGTTGTATTGATAGGAGTTTTCTTGTAAGAATATTTGGTAATGAGCTGGGTTTAAACTGTTAGTAGTGTAAGAGGTTTTATACCCTAACCAAATTTTTTTAAAGCCTTTATTGCTGAAACTCACAAACTCATCAAATCTATTTCTCTGGTTTAGTGATCAGCGTGTCCTGTGACACGTAGGCCTCTTCCAGCTGTGTCCAGTCTTTTCTGTCCCTGGCTTTTCTTGACCAGGTAGCTTTTCCGACTTTCCTTATGTCATCCATCCATCTGTCTGCCTCTTTTCCTTTTACCATCTCGTGGTTGCCACTCTGTTAGAATTCCCTAACCAATGCAATTGACGGGCCTGTTGGTCTAGTGGTTAGTGGCCCTGACTGCTGAGCCAGAGGTCGTGGGTTCGATTCCCACCCAGGACAAACTTTGTGTGATGAGCATGATTGTTTGTTCTGTGTCTGGGTGTGATTTATCTATAATATGTATGTATTTATAAATTATATAAGTATGTATATCAGTTGTCTGGTTACCATAACACAAGCTCTGCTTAGCTTGGGATCAGATAGCCGTGTGTGAGTTGTCCCAAGATATTTATTTTATATTTAATGCTGGCTGGTTAATCATAATTTTATTTTTATTTTATTTATTAAAAGGTCACCAACAGCTTCTGTATACAAATATCTTAAAAAAATAAAATTGCACAGTATTGGACTTGTACAGTTGCCAATTACAGGTTAACCAACATTTTTAAAATATGTTTAAATATTCAGGTTGTTTTAAAGAGAGATCTTAGGAAAAAAACATGAGAAGAGAAATGATACAAGCAGTGTGTCATGTAACTTAAAATATAATTAATTAATTAAGGGCTGACAGTTGACAGCGTCACACAAGGCTTTATTTTTTCACTGTTTTATTAAATAAATTTATATAACTAACCACATTAATGTATATCGCAGATGCAAAACTTAAAATTCTCTATAAATAGGTAAAAAAAATATAAAAAAGGGACCTTATAATCAATGTCTTAGTAAATCCTTACTACCTTACTTAATATTATAAAATCGTTTTTGTTTGTTTGTTACCTCTTCACGCCTTAATGGCTGAACCCATTTGGATGAATTTTGGTACAGAGATAGTTGGGACCCAGGAGACGGACATAGGCTATTTTTATTTTTAAAGTAGGATATCAGGGAGAAAGAGGTAAGAAAAGGGAAAACTTAGCTTTGCTATAAGGCGCAAGGGCAAAAACTGCAGGTACCAGGTACCTGCAAATCAGGAAAGGGGAACTGTGTTACCCCGAATTTAACGCGAGCGAAGCCGCGGGCAAAAGCTAGTATAAAATAAAAACAAAAATATCGTTTCGACCGTGACAGGACTCGAACCTGCAATCTTCGGATCCGAAGTCCGACGCCTTATAATCCTACAGTGAAATGGTTGCTTACCTTCTTCAAGTACATAACTTTCTCCAGATGACAACCAGCTGTTTATTTTTAATTTCCACCATGGCTCCGATCTAGAGCATGAAGCTAAGTTAATTAACTTTAACTTGACGCGTTATCATCTCATCTATAGTTTACGAGAGAAACTTGCGTCTTATTGCGGCTGTGATATCAACCATATATTATTAATTACGCGTTTAAATATTGAATTAACATTGTGAAGTGAAATGGCTTAATTATTTTGTAATAACAAATAAGTATATTTGTAGAACACACCGACCTATTTAAAACCAGTTCATGCTGATCTCTCAAGTACGGATCGTACGCCGTAGATTACTTGTACGATGAGAGACCAGCATAAACTGGTTAGGTGTACGTTGAGATGCTGTCGTGTGTGTGTAGGCAAAAAAATTATCTAAAAATCTAAATAGTTGTAGCTTCCTACTACCACACAACTTACTGCATGCTGAGATAAGGGCCTTTTGGCCTCGTACAGGACCAATTTAATTAAATGTGTTTTTTATATTGTTTTTTTTTTTTTTTAGTTTTACTTGTTCTTTTTTTAATTAAGTTTGTTTAACTGTCTTGTCCTGTCTGAGTCTAATAAACAGTTTTTCTTTGTTTCGACTGGTAATGTTAGCTTGTGTCATCCCACAGTTGGGCAAACGACTCCACCCTCTCGACCTACGGCTTTAAACAATATAATATTTTGACGACACGGTTGGCGCAGTGGCTAAGCGCTTGACTGCTACGCTATCCCGCACGGAACAAATATTTGTATGACCTACAGATAGTTGTTCCGGGTCTGGCTGTTTGTTTATGTGAGTTTAAATGTTTGTAAACGCACCCACGATACAGGAGAAATAAATAGTGTGGGGCAACATTTTTTAAGAAAATAAAAAAGAAAAACATATTTTAAAATGTTGTTCGAACTAAAGACATCAACGCGTTGTCGCACCTTTTTTATCACAAAAATAACATGTCGTGGGCACAGCCTTTTTTAATGACTTATAAGTAGAAGATTATAGTTGTGGTTATGTTGTCATAATCTTATAGTTAATGAGTATAAATAAGTATTTGGAATTCAGAACTGTTCAACCTAAAACCGGTTAGATTTAGTAATATTTGATTTGTTGGGCGATTTCACGATGATTATATCGTAAGCTTGCCGAAGAAACATAACAAGTACCGGATGTTTGGATGCACAAAGCCACTGTTGACTTAAAGCTTTTCATTTCATTTAGTCCGTCTCGTACATGCTGACCACTTGGTTGACGCAGTGGCTGAGTCATCGGATGCTGCGCTGCGTGTCACAGTTTCAGTTCCCGCACGGAACAAATATTTCAGCTTTCAGAAGCGGCTTTCAGATCGGGCTTCGTATGGTTTTGGGTCTAGCTGTTTGTGTATGGGAGTTTAAATGTTTGTGAATGCACCCACGATGCATGAGAAATTCCCAGTGTGGGGCAAAGCTTTTTTGGTCGTGATCGTGGGTTCGTTCCTTGTGTCATGAAATAGGAACTATTTTTAATCTTCTAATATATATAAAATTTCCGTGTCACAATGTTAGTTACCGTACTCCTCCGAAACGGCTCGACCGATTCTTATGAAATTTTGGGTACATATTGGGTAGGTCTGAGAATCGGCTAACATCTATTTTTCATACCCCTAAGTGAGCAGCGGGTGAAACCGCTCGGCACAGCTAGTTTTTTTTTTTATAAAAAAATAGTACCAAGTACAACAAAATAACTGTAACAGTACTGTGTACCTCCTATAAATCCATCCAGAGGTTGTCTTGAAAAAATGGCTTTTAGCGATAAGACCGTCCATTGTGTTACCCTATTTATAAGTTGTATACTGTTGTTCTTGTAATTTGTATGGTGTACATAATAAAGAATATTCTATTTATTTATCTATCTATCTATAACTTAAAAGAATCTCCCCAATATTCTGTCAAGAACAACGTTTGTTATACCTAGAGTTCTAAAAAATCTTCAATCTAGGAGAGACCATTACCATGGAATGAAAATTATCTAAACACTATTATATCCAAGCCGTAATAATTATGTCATAAATAATAATGTTATGGGTAATAATAACAATGATAAACGACGTCTCTACTCTAGTTATCAACCGGTTGTACTCGGAAGCTGGGATGGTTTGGTACAGTTACGAACAGTAATGTGTTTTCATGGTGATTGGTAATTCGATGAAGAAGCTCATCGCTATCCGGGGTTGCGGGTAGAGATACCACGCCACCGGAACATAAAGGGCAATAGAAGGAACTTGGGTGGGATTTAGTCAGAACAACTCTGACACTCCGCCCAGAGCGGGGGAAGTTATTTGATGATTTCCCATCCGAAAAAAAGCTCATCGCAATTTTTTTGTTTTGTTTATAACCGTTGCCATACTAGGAACTTCTTCTAAACTCACATATACAAATAGACCCAGAACCACTACTTGTTGGTCACACAAATATTAATTCTGTGCGGGGATCGAATCCGCGACAATCATGCAGTCTAATGACAGCCACACGGGTTAACCTTTAAGGTTAAGCTACTGGCCGGGTTGTTCTGTGGATGGGAGACCATCCATTGCATACCTAGTTTTCTCCTTGCCTCAGAAAGCACGTTAAGCCGGCTACTGGCTTGTACCGGCTGTCATTTGTAGATCTTTGACAGTCGTTACAGGTAGTCAGTGTGCCGAAAGTCTAACAACCAGTACTAACTGGGTTGTGGATGTTGGGTAGGCAGTCGCTCCATGTAAAATACTGTATTCAGCTGCATCCGGTAAGACTGGAAACCGACCCCAACAACGGTGGGAACGCAAATGATGATGACTGTACTTGTAGGTACTGCATTTAATATTGACTTTTTTATGGTTTAAAAGTATAAGTAATTAAACAGTAAGAAGAATGAACACGACCTCAAGTTCATTTAATTTTGTCTATGTAGGTACATTTTATTATAAATAGAGACATAAAAAAGTGTTTTCTTAAAACATAGCTACAGTTTAATGGCAAGACTTCACAATTACGTGTTTGAAACGACGATTTAAAAACACGCTAAGTTTTCCACTTATTAAAAGTCCGGCCAAGTGAGAGTCAGACTCGCTCACCGTGGGTTCCGTACAAATCTGAGCCATAAATGGCCATATCTTTTGACTGCGTAGATTTAGAGGGTTGACTTTTTCACAGCACAACCAGACTACAGACTTGAAATTCACTTGATCGGTTCTAAATTCACTTGAACACGCGTTCCCGAGATAAAGGACCTTGACAGACAGATAGACAACAAAATGATCTTATAAGGGTTCCGATTATTCTTTTGAAGTAATTTATGCAATTGTAATTAGAATATTTTTACGCCGCTGACGGCCAGACATAGCGTTCATTTTTATTAATATTGACATGATCTGTACCTGTGTTTGGTTTTACCTATGTTCTACAAATAAAATTATTTGAATTTGAAAACAAAACATCCATAAAATATCGATAAGGGTATATTCAAAACTCACCCTAATCTCACACGTCCTCAACTTTGACGCAATGGAATTTACGCAAAAAAAAACACAAAGAACAAACTCTTCTGCTTATCTCATTACCATTCAGGTCGTGGAGCTGATGATATAATAATAATTATTGTGACAACACTCCAACCGCATAACTGTTAACTAGCGTGTTGTGTTGCAGGTTTTGACGACAACAATGTAAAATACTGAATTACACTTGGCTGATTAAATTTTTGTTTTCCCTGATAGTATTAAGGTCGGTTTTCCCGTAACACATACAATACCGTTGATTTTTAATAAATTATGAATTGATTTGACATGTATTTGTAAAATCCTACTAAATATAATAAATGCGAATGTATTTGACGATGTACCTATGGGTGTTTGTTACTCTTTCACGTCAAAACGGCTGAACGGATCTTGATGAAATTCGGCACAGAGGTAGATTATAGTCTGAAATAACACAATTTTTTTTTTCGATATCACCCGGGTGCAGAAAATATACTAAAAAAGACATCTTTATTCACTAAAAGAATTAACTAAGTTATAACAAAAATAAATGAAAAAATAAAAGTTACTGATTCCAAAGACTTAATGGCAAAAAAATGTAAACAAAACTCATCATAATCCGAAAGATATTTATGTCTTGTCACTATAGATAGATACTTGGACAGCTGAGCTTGCTAATATTGACCCAGATAGGTGTTATGTACCGTAGAGTCCGAATAACTGTAAGTTCCGGAGTAATGATTACTTAAGAGTATATGAACAGTATCCGTTCCTTTTATACTGATTTTTAGAGTTCCGTTTCTCAAAAGGAAAAAAACCGGAACCCTTATTGGATCATTTGTTGTACGTCTGTCTGTCAAGACCCTTTATCTCGAGAATGCTTGGAGATATCGAGTTGAAATTAGACCCATATACTCAGATCTGTGGTCTTTTTGTGCTGTGAAAAAATCAACCCTCTAAGTCTATACAGTCAAAATATATAGCCGTTTATGTCACAATTTTGTATGGAAACCTCTCGTTTCTTTAGGTTGTTCCATATTTTTTCGTATTTCGTTCGCTACACCATGATTAATGGCTAATGTTGGTGAAAAGTCTGCGAGGTTAAATTGGGAATGGACGGCTGACATTTCCAGGATGAGTCAAGTCAAGACACATATGTCTTGACTCATCCTGGAAATGTCACATAAAATAAACTCACAGTTTCTTTTATGGATACGAAATCACCAATAACTTCTGCAGCTCTGGAGGGAGCGGGGGGGAATGTCACTGGCTAAAACCCGTCCATGTTCCTTTTTTTGCCCTTTTGTGTTCCGGAGTTACGGTATCTTTTTAGAACAACCTGCAACCCCAGCAGGCAGTGGCCCTGGCAGGCCCCTCCGGGAACGTGGAGCTTAGCACAAGCAAAAAGAGGCCTATACCCAGCAGTGGAGGAATCTGCCCTTTGTGTTCCAGGGCCACGGTATCTCTTCCGAACAACCCGCTACCCCGGAGTCTTCATTACTTAGGACATAGATATAAATGGCGAAATGTAGCAGAACAACAATTTTTATAGGGAATTACTGGCTTGATGTGTAATAAGCATACAAATACAAATATTTTTATTTGTTGAACATAGGTGAGTTAGGTACAAGATATTGTTGAATGCTATGTCTAGCCGTGATTGGCATACAAATATTTTTGGTTCAAGCATGCTGATTTTAACAAATTATTAAATTGTAAATGTTTTTTGAAAAAATTAAAAACAAAAAAAAAAAACTAATATTATAATCACATTTCAGCATTCTTTCTTAATACTAAAAAACTGTCATAACAAAGTTTTTAATTCAACTTTCAATAAAATTTCATATACGATCGTTTAAAATAAGTATATTTAGAAGAAATGCAGCCTGCACATACATACATACATTGAATCTGTCAATGTGGGTACTGGGTATATTTATAGATATTTCATAATATTGCGAACACGTTACTTCTCAGTCGTAAATCGATCGCTGGCGACTGTCTCGGACGCGGTCTTGTAGGGTTACCATGATACCCTTGATTTTAAGACTAGGGAGCATTCTTTTGTGAATTTTCATACTAGATAAGCTTAATAGGCTACCATTTGGCCGCAACTCGCCTGGGGGTCTAAAATAAGCAGCATATTAATAACTAGCTTCCACCCGCGACTTAGTCCGCGTGGCATAGTTACTTTGGGCTTACTTTATCCAGCGTGATGATCGAAAAAAAAAATTCTTTCTCACCCCTTTTCTTCCCTCTTTGTCCCCTTATCTCAGTTTTTTTAAAGTAGCCTATTTCCGTCTCCAGGGTCCCAACTATTTCTGTACCAAAATTTAATAAAATCGGTTTAGCCATTTAAGAGTGAAGAAAAAAAACAAACAAACCCACTTTCGCTTTTATAAAAATAAACCAATACAACCAATAAACTCTTTGCCCGAATCGAGCCTAAATAAGGTGAGTCTGCCTTCAAAACAAGAGTTAATAGGCATCTTCTGGGCTCGCTCGCTCCATCGTAGACCTCATCTGTCGCTTACCATCAGGCGAGATCTAGCTCAAGAGTGAGTTCATTCTAAAAAAAAAAAGCCCAGGACCACATACTCAGCAGTCGTTCTTGTGACCACTAGATCAACAAGGCTGTGAGAAGATAATCTTACCTAAAAAAGGCTTTAATTACAAGCGAATTAATTATTTAATGTTTGAATTTCTTTTTGTTTTTATGGATACTTTTAACGTGCACGTCTTGTTACATCGTTCTCACATAGTTTACTATATCAACACGAATGATGTAACCAAGGTTTTGTAACAATATTCTGATTTAAAAGAGTATCCATGGAGTTTCTTGCCCATTCTTCTCCATAGAGATCTACGCTTTGGAATGGGCAACTACAGTACTTTCACAGTTATTATGCCTTGTGACTGGGACTGTAGCTTCATTTTATTGTTGTCAATGTTTCGACAGTTCAAAAGTGTTTGTAATGGCCTACTTGAAATAAATGATTTTGATTTAATTTGATTTGAACTGATCACCAATGAGTGTCAACAACAGAGTACCTCAAAATATAATTTATAAAATAAAATAATCTTTAGTAGTGAAAAAATAGTGTTTTGTTTTGATTTGTTTTTTGGTTTAGTTGTCTCTGATGTTTTAATTATAATTGAATTTAGATACATGCAAATATTTGTACACCAGAAATGGTAGAATATATATTATCACATTTGTAAATCTATTGTTATTCTTTATTATGTTTTATATTTAATGTTTTTGCCAATAAATAAAATAAAATAAATCTTTTGTAAGTACCATATTTTGACAAATAAAATTTCTTTCTTTCAGCTCCCGTACCAATAACACATACTTGTTTCCTGTAACACGATACTTCAATCAGAAAAGAGTTTGAATTGAACTCCGGAGCGGTCTCAACCTTTGTTTTGACGGACAATATGTCATTATGTCAGACAATAATGTCATATGTAGACAATGTGACATTAAGATCACATTGCACTAGTGAACTCGACACTTAACTGGCAACACCCATTGTTCGTTAAATGCTCTTGTCTGAGAGAAACTCAGATTCTTAAAAATAAATAAATTAATTTATTTTGAATGGTTACGAATGAGACTTTTGCATCCTTGTATGATTGACACCAAGATCATCATCATTTTCCTGCCCTAGTCCCATTTTATTCGGGGTCGGCGCAACACGTTTTCTTCTTCAATTCTCCCCTATCAGACGTCACGGCATCATTTACTCCATTGACACAAAGATGAGGTTTTGATTTAAAAAACCGGCTAAGGGCAAGTTGCGCTTTAAAGGGTACCGTACCAACTTACGACATAAATAGGTATATCTTTTGATTGCGAAGACTTAAGGTCACAGCTCATTAGAGCCACCCGGCACCCACTCCGCACCGCCTCGTCGTACGGCGTCCACTCGTTGTCAACAGGTGGTTCACGGGTGGACGCCACGTTATCACCAAAACGTTGCACGATCAACCAGTGAACCCCGCGCGGTCAACGAGTGAACACCGCGTGGTCAACGAGTGAACGCCGCGTGGTCAACGAGTGGACGTCGCTTAGTCCACGAATTTTCGAGTAGTCTGTTAACAATTGGCATTAGGTCTACACGTGTGTTTCGTAATGTCAAATTTTTTTTTTCTTCGATAAGTTTTTCTTTATTCATTTTAAAAACAAAAACGATACGTCCGACTCGTTCGAAAGAAATGCTGGGAATGAAGGGAGGGTGGGGAGCGGCGCATTGCCAACGTATCGTCCTCGCGTGAATCACTCGCGGGCAGCGCGCGGTCCGCTTCGGACCCGCGCGTTGGCGGTTGGTTAATTTTCACAGCACAAAGGGACCATAGACTTGAGTAAATGGTTTTAATTTGAACTCGATACCTTCACGCCTTCCCGACAATAAAGGGTCTTGACAGACAGACGGACGGACAACTAAGTGATCCTAAAAAGGTTTATTTTTTCCTTGTGAGGTACGGTACTCTAGAAAAGGCTATATGAACCACCCCACGATCTGAAGGTACAAGGAATCCTACTATAATATTATAAAGGCGAATGTTTGTGAGGATGGATGGATGTATGGATGTTTGTTACTCTTTCACGTCAAAACGGCTGAACGGATCTTGATGAAATTTTGCACAGAGTTAGATTATGGTCTGGAATGACACATAGGATACTTTTTTTTCGATCATCACGCGGGCGATGCCGCGGGTGCCCGCTAGTCCTTATCCTTACTTAATATTATAAAAGCGAAAGTGAGTTTGTTTGTTACCTCTTCACGCTTCAATGGCTACACCGATTTTGATGAATTTTGGTACAGAGATAGTTGGGAACCAGGAGACGGACATAGACAGAATTAATAAAAAGTGAGATATGAGGGAGAAAGAGGGAAGAAAAGGGAAAACGTAGCGTTGCTATTACAAATCAATAAGGCGCAAGTGGAACTGTGTTACCCCGAATTTAACGCGAGCGAAGCCGCGGGCAAAAGCTAGTATGCCATAATTATGTTATACGGTATGAGAAGGTAGGGCCTAGAGAGCCAATGTCGCTAGCCAAGAACGTTTAACTTTTTGCACGCCAGTGCTTTTTTACGTTTCTTCACCCCCGAGGATGAGCAATGGGTAGCTCACCGTCCGTCTAGTGACGACAGACCGTGACTAACGGCGCGTTTCACGCTCGCCTCAAAGAGGTCAAAGAAGGAATATGGTTTTAAGTCAGTAAAAGTCTGACTCTCCCTCCTGACACTCCCGCTGAAAAAGGGAGAAGTTATTTCATGATTTCCCATTCGCAAACTATTCTTGGCTGTTTTTGCTGACAGCTGAAACAAATAACGACAGCCTACAATATACAACAAGGGACATAACGAGATTTCCCCTGGTACAATAAATATAAATAAAACTTAGTTAATTTATTAGTTTACTAGCCCGCGTGATGATCGAAAAAAAGTATGGGTTATTGTATCCTATGTGTTATTCCAGACTGTAATCTACCTCTTTGCCAAATTTCATCAAGATCCGTTCAGCCGTTTTGACGTGAAAGAGTAACAAACATCCATACATCCATCCATCCTCACAAACATTTGCATTTCTAATATTAGTAGATAGTAGGATTATTCAACAATACTCCCCACCGCTCCGCCCAGAGCGGGGGAAGTTATTTGATGATTTCTTATCCGCAAAAATAACGTTTAAGATTTCAATGTACTATATAACCGTTTATTTTCCCATGTTAAAAAAAATAACAAAACATATTATTACATCAAGGATCATCTACCCCGTCCATCTATAAATGGCAACCCTAACCGATGGGGACATTATTATGCAACCGACGGATCGACGACCCGAGACGAACAGGAAAGATGTGGAGACTTCCACATTATGTAAACTTTTATGTATGACATAAAGCTAGGTTTTTAGATAGTATCGTGTGTTATGTACTAAGATTGTGAGCTGGGTTTTAATGGATTTCTTAGTAAGTTGATTAGATCATAGATTGTTCAGTTATTTAAGGTAATCCTTACTTATATTATAAAAGCGAAAGTGAGTTTGTTTGTTTGTTACGTCTTCACGCCTAAATGGCTAAACCGATTTTGATGAACTTCGGTACAGAGATAGTTGGGACCCTGGGGACGGACATAGGCTAATTAATAAAAAGTGAGATATGAGGGAGAAAGAGGGAAGAAAAGGAAAAACTTAGCTTTACTATTACAATAAATAAGGCGCTAGGGCAAAAACTACAGTTAGCAGGTACCTGCAAATCAGGAAAAGGGAACTGTGTTACCCCAAATTTAACGCGAGCGAAGCCGCAGGCTAAAGCTAGTATTAATTAATTTGGGAAAGGAAAAGGTGAAATATACTAATTTTATGAACAGTCATTTCAATTAGTGATAATAATTAATTGAAAACTTATAAAGTAGGTGCAAATTTAATGAACGAATGTGGTTTATTTCAATGAACTTTTAGTTAAGAGTGAAAGGTTGGTTAATTCTGATTCTAGACTGTTAATTATGTTTTTTTGATACTTGTTTTAATCAAGTTGATTGATTGAGCTTCCATCTGTTAAAAAAATGTTTTGAGCATGAATATCCATTCTTTTTCGCATTATTTAATACTAGCTTCCGCCCGTGACTTCGTCCGCGTGGCATAGTTACTTTGGGTTAACGCTAACTTTAACCCGCATGATGATCGAAAAAAATGTATCTTACTATCCCCTTTTCTCACTTAAAAATACTCTATGTCCGTCTCCAGGGTCCTAACTATCTCTGTACCAAATTATCAACATCAGTTTGGCCATTTAGGCGTGAAGACGTAACAAACAAACTCACTTTCGCTTTTATAATATTAGTAAGGATTTTCCATGTTACATAGGGGGAAGTTTATTGCTAACTGGCCATAAAGTAATTTTATATTTTTGCCTTTGGAAGATTTTTTATTTGAATCTTACGACTCCACCTAATCCTTAGTCCTCAAAGGCACTTATTTATATCGGCAGGAAATGCAACATCGTGTCTCTGAGACAGCCACCACAATGTTATAGCTAATAGAGTGTATTTATAGTTCTATAACTCTATGGTACGGGTCTATGGCTCTATCTTCTACATGAGAGGAAGCTCTTGTTTGTGTTGGTCGTTGTTTTTATGAGAATGGATTTTTCCTTTTTGGTTCGTTAAGTGGTCATGTGGCTTCTTAATATCAGCATGGTTCACACGACGGCAGGTCAACCTATTCTTAACTATTATAACCTGATCTCTCTACTACAGATCGCACCGAATTAGAGCGATCAGGTTAAAATGATTTTGTGTAGGTTGATGTGCCGTCGTGTGTACCTGGAGTGATTTCGACCCTTTTTTGCATTTAGGTAATCATTAAATAACTTCCCCCGCTATGGGCGGAAGCGGGGGGAGTATCAGACGTGTACTGACTAAAACCCACCCATGTTTATTCTTTACTTTACTAATTTCCAAAGCAGTGACAAACTTAGAGCTTTTGAAAAAGCCTAAAGGTGCTCCCTCACCGGGAGCATTCACGTGTATTGTAACATTATAGATTCGACTTTGAGCATTACATTACAATAATATCTTCCTGACTAACGAACATTTGCGTGTAATGTAACATATAGATTCGACTTTGAGCATTTCATAGGAAGATGTCAGACGAAGCGGTCGTTGTGCTGAGTGCGGCAATATTAATTCGACATTGTTATTTGCGTAAAAAAAAACACAGAAGAAACGATATTGGTGTCATGAATTATTGCAAAACCGGCAAAATACAGGGATTGTAATAATAATGCGCATTGTAATGCTCGCATTGATGTTACAAGTTGTATCAAGATTATTACACATTGTATCATTACAAGGTGCGCTTTGTAATGCTCGGTTCTCCTCCTTCACTGATGTATTAATGCTCAAATCTGTAACGTTACATTACACGCGAATGCTCCCGGTGAGGGAGCACCTTGACGTTTGTTATTTCAACAGCAACCATCCCATGAACGTAACATAACCTCACACTTGCAATCCCTGAAGAATTAGGTAGAGGTTTACATAAACAGCTATTTATCGGTAATAATAGTTCCAACAAACAATATTAAATGGAGCCTTACTACCGTCGGAGTATAGAACATTCTTGTCATGTTAGCTTCGTAGACGCAAGGACTGCTGAGCGGGTCTTGGGTTCGAATCCTGGATAAAGAATTCCCCAGTAACCGACACTCTTTTTTTTTTCAAATAATTTCCCCCGCGGGGGGGGGAGTGTCAGACTTGTACTGGCTAAAACCTCTCAAAAACCCTCCTGCCTCTGAAAACGAGTACAACATTCTATCGGTAGCATATCTCTAGTAAATTCTATAAATAACTTAATAAATAATCACGAACTCTTCCCGCTCGTTACATACAAACTTTTCCTATAAGATGTCCGCGCTAATGACATCTGCGCACGCGACTAGATTTACGAGCCCCACTCGACAGCCTCTCAACGGCTCCACCAGGCCGCATTCTCTACACCCCGCTGTTTTTAACTGTCAAAGAGAACTGGCTGCTGGGACATCGTTCTTGTTTTGTTGGTCAGATCGGCCGTCGCTTCATATCCTTACTAATATTATAAAAGTAAAAGTGAGTTTGTTTGTTACGTCTTCACGCCTAAATGGCTGAACCGATTTTGATTAATTTTAGTACAGAGATAGTTGGGACCCTGGAGACGGACAAAGGCCAATTTTTATTTTTTTAAAGTGAGGAATGTGGGAGAAAGAAGGAAGAAATAATACAATAAATAAGGCGTTAAGGCAAAAACTACAGGTAGCAGGTACCTGCAAATCAGGAAAGGGGAACTGTGTTACCCCGAGTTAACGCGAGCGAAGCCGCGGGCAAAAGCTAGTAAAATACTGATAGTAAGCCACAACAAATCACGCTTATAATCTTCAATGGGTTCGGCAGAGGTACTACAGATTTGGAATGAACTTATTGCAATTCGAGCTCAAATTGAACCGAAATCCAGCGCTGTACTGTGGGCTCCCATGGCACAGCATCATGCTGAGTGGTGATCTACTTGTGGCAGTCGTGGCGTGCAAGATATTTTGTTTTTGTTCCATTTTTTTTTAAATAACCCACACTAGGAATTTCTTCTGTATCGTGGGTGCGTTTACAAACATTTAAACTCACAAACAACCAGACCCAGATTATGTATTTATTAATGTTTATGATGCTTTCTATGTTCAATGTTTTTTTTTATTTTTTTTTATTTTGTATGCTCGTCGTTATTTGCGACTAATATAATAATATAGTTGTTCTTTCTTTCTTTATTCTGACTCTGGATTGCTTACGAGAAATACAATTTCTTAATGCAAATATATTTTTGCATTATATTATAACCTTATAGAGACGGCTTTTTATGGGCCTAAAATTATACTTAAATGTTGTGGAAATCATTAGTTTAATACTAGATTTAAATATTTAAATGTCAACAGACAAATATTGCCTAATAGTTAGGTAAATGAAAGTGCTGCAGCGGTTAAAATCAAGGTTCTAACCTAACCTAGGTTAGAACTAATACTATCACTATATTATGCTATACTATGAAGACATAAAGACATCTAACTTTAGACGTTAACCTTCGCAGTTAGGAAAAACATAAGAATCCTTACTAATATTATAAAAGCGAAAGTGAGTTTGTTTGTTTGTTTGTTTGTTACCTCTTCACGCTTTAATGGCTAAACCGATTTTGAAGAATTTTGGTACAGAGATAGTTGGGAACCAGGAGACGGACATAGGCTATTATTTTTTTAAAAAGAGTGGGATATGAGGGAGAAAGAGGGAAAAAACGGGAAAACTTAGCGTTGCTATTACAAATCAATAAGGCGCTACCGAATTTAACGCGAGCGAAGCCGCGGGCAAAAGCTAGTAAAATTATAAATGTAATTTTAAAAGTCTTTTCACTTGTCTAGACTCTCAGGTATTTTGTTTAGACTTTAGACTACTTCGTGCCACCACGACTTATTTTATTTAAAAAAAACCTTTCTCCACACTAGGAATTTCTCCTGTATCGTGGGTGCGTTTACAAACATTTAAACTCACATACACAAACAGCCAGACCCGAAACAACTAGCTGCAGTTCATACAAATATTTGTTCCGTGCGGGAATCGAACGCGCGACACGCAGTGCAGCAGCCGGTCTCTCAGCCACTGCGCCAACCGTGTCGTCGTTTTTACTTTATTTGCCCCAAACTTTTTATAGTACAACCACTTTAAAACATTCTAAAGTCCCGTAATAACAAATATACCATCCGGGATCCAACAGCTCATCAAAATACAGTACACTACAAGATCAATAATCGTTCGTCACTCAAACTCGACCACAGATCGCAGGCGGATCCGAGCTGAGCATAAACCTCGATCGGACGGCAGCAATCGAATAAAAACACACATTAAAGATATGGTCACCTATCTATTAAAGACTAGCTATGCCCCGCTTTTGTATCCGTCACTTTTGCATTTAAGGTGATGTTAAATCCACACTAAATTATGAAGGGGTTGCGGGTTGTTCGAAAGAGATACCGCGGCCCCGGAACGTAAAGGGCAATAGAAGGAACATGGGTGGGTTTTAGTCAGTACAAGTCTGACACTCCCCACCGCTCCGCCCAGAGCGGGGGAACTTATTTGATGATTTCCCATCTGCACAAAAGGGTAGAATTTGTAAGTTTGTATATAGGGGGCAATCTTCAGAATTACTGAACCGATTTTTTTAACAGTTCAAGTGCACATCGCCAAATTGCAAATGCAACCTACTTTCTCGTAATGTATTTTTAATCTATGTTTAATATAAAAGTTGTCTATAAAGGTTGTCTTGAAAAGATCGCTTTTAGCGATAAGACCGCCCATTGTGTCACCCTATTTATAAGTTTGTCTAGTGTTATTCTTGTTACTTGTATGGTGTACATAATAAAGAATATTCTATCTATCTATCTAATATAATTTGAAGTTAAAAAAAAATACCTACTTACACGAAAAAGGCGGATTAACATCCAACTTTAATTCGCTGGTCTAATAAACTTAAGTATTACAAAGTCTGCGTGTATTTACGTCAACTCACCTCATTCAGCGTACTACTTCTAACATAAACTGCAAGTGTGAGGGGCCAACCACTACGGAACCATACAAATGGGAGGCTACATTGTGCTGGCTTGTCTTTTTCAAGACTTCGGCTATTAGATGCAAAAATATTTTTTCATATCCATCTGGTAGCTTCACTGATAAGGGCATTCAAATAAACATACTCTCAGATGTTGTATTAGTATTTAGAGACGGTCATCCTTTTATATATCTACTAGCTTTTGCCCGCGGCTTCGTTCGCGTTAAATTCGGGGTAACAGAGTTCCCCTTTCCTGATTTGCAGGTACCTGCTACCTGTAGTTTTTGCCCTAGCGCCTTATTTATTGTAATAGCAAAGCTAAGTTTTCCCTTTTCTTCCCTCTTTCTCCCTCATATCTCAAACTTTTTTTTAAAAAAAGTTAGCCTATGTCCGTCTCCAGGGTCTCAACTATCTCAGTACCAAAATCGGTTAAGCCATTTAGGCGTGAAGACGTAACAAACAAACTCACTTTTGGGTTTTGTAATATTAGTAATTTGACGGGCCTGTTGGTCTAGTGGTTAGTGGCCCTGACTGCTGAGCCGGAGGTCGTGGGTTCGATTCCCACCCAGGACAAACTTTGTGTGATGAGCATGATTGTTTGTTCTGTGTCTGGGTGTGATTTATCTATAATATGTATGTATTTATAAATTATATAAGTATGTATATCAGTTGTCTGGTTACCATAACACAAGCTCTGCTTAGCTTGGGATCAGATAGCCGTGTGTGAGTTGTCCCAAGATATTTATTTATTTATTTTAGTAAGGATTTCCGTAAAGCTGTACATGGCTAAAATTAATATTATGGGACATGAAACTTGAAACCTTTAGACACAATAAATTCAGTTGGCTTTATTTGAGACAGCATAGCGGTTTGAAGATTGATTGAAGTGCACTGAGCAGTTAAAGCATCTTTGTAAAATGATATTGTGGTAGAAATTATGGAAGATTTATCCTTACTTCCTTACTAACATTATAAAAGTGAAAGTGAGTTTGTTTGTTTGTTACCTCTTCACGCTTTAATGGCTAAACCGATTTTGATTAATTTTGGTACAGAGATAGTTGGGAACCAGGAGACGGACATAGGCTAATTACTTTTTTTAAAAAGTGGGATGTGTGGGAGAAAGAGGCGATAAGGCGCAACGGCAAAACCTGCAGGTAGCAGGTACCTGCAAATCATTAAAGGGGAACTGTGTTACCCCGAATTTAACGTGAGCGAAGCTGCGGGCAAAAGCTAGTTATTTATATGAATTAGTTAAAATTCTTAAAGTTGCCACAGACGCAGTTAGTGTTGTGAATTGTCATTTTACGAATGGTAACGTAATTATTAACCTATTATGATTCTGCTCAATCGGCCATTTCAGACCCCTACATCTACAGATACGCCATTCGATAATATTTACACACTCAAATACATTTCGTAGCCTATTGCAATTGGTTGGTACGCTTTCAAACCCGGTATTTCTTCACTATTGTTAACATCAAGCATTCTAGCAACACATACCGGTTCGAGTCCTACTTATCCCGCTGCAAAATTGCTTGAATATACATATTAAACTAGCCAAGCTGACAAGTAGATATCAGCATAATTATATCTTCTTAAAATAAGCCTGTCCGACATGACAGTTTTGTGAAATTGCTGCTATTAGGTATGGGTTACAAAATTGCTGGTCGGTTATTTTGGTTCAATCAAGTTGGTTGTGGAACGTTATAAGGTGGGACAATTCAACATGCAAACTATGAAAGACGTATATATTAAGCCAATGATAAATCAAAAGGGATATGAGTAACAAAAACTTTACACAACTATTGTAGGCTTATTATTATTATTTTTTTATTTGAATGTAGCAACTTTTTAATCATGCATTGACATTGTAGAAATGATACCATATTGTAACATTTGTAATTTCTTTTTTATTTATATATGACCGTAATATTAATGTTGATATACCAACTAAATAATTTGTACTTACCTCTCGCATGACTAATATTATATTCGCATGCAACCATATTTGTACGCCTCTGGCATGACATAGCGATGTAATAAACATTAATTTAAGAACTGTATTCACTACCTATGTTACACAAATAAAATGATTTTGATTTGATTTTGAAACAAAAAATTGTATGCTCAAAGGGCGGGACATAGCTGATCTATTAAATTATTTAAGACCTGTTTTATGTACAAACCTATGATCCACAATAAAGATATTGAATTGAATTGTAAACCGGCCAAGTGTGATACAGACTTTGCACCGAGGGTTCCCTACAAACTTGCAACATAAACAGCCATATCTTTTGACTGCGTAGACTTAGAGGTTTGATTTTTTCACAGCTACAAGGGACCACTGACTTGAGTATATGGTTCCTCCGCGCGTCGTCGAGATAAAGGGTCTTGACTGTTAGAGGTTGCAAACCTATAAGTTTAATATAAACTACATCTTGTCTACTGCATGTTGTGTCCTAGCAACCGTTGTAACATTAGTCTGAAAAATATAGTTTTCTGTTGTACTACAAATAAGTATTTTACTCCTGCAATCGTATCCCATTCTCTAATATGGTAGCAGAGCGTGAGGAAGCAGAACGCGTATGATATAATTAATTACATTATCACGTAATAATTACGAAATCGCGAAAATGAGTAACCAATCCATCGCAATTGAAAAACTCTCCGGAGTAAATAATTACACCTCCTGGAAATTTCAAATGAAGATGTTGCTTATTCATGAAGACTTGTTTGAATGTGTCAACGAGGTCGATAAGAAAAATAAACCAGAATGCGAAGACAAGAAGAAACAGGAAAAAGCGCTAGCACGAATCTGCCTCAGTGTTCAGCCATCTGTTTACTCCGTTGTCAGGAATTGCAATACTGCGTTTGACGCCTGGAAGAATATACAGAATTCGTTCGAGGACAAAGGTCTGTGTAGAAGATTAGGTCTCCTCAGAATGTTATTTAGCTTAAAATTAGAGCAGTTTGAGAGTATGGAGGTGTATGTTACAAAAATTCTAGATACAGCTCAACAACTGCAAGACATAAATGCTTCTCTGGAAGACGAATTCGTTGCTATAATAATGCTCAGTGGGCTCCCCAAGCAGTTTGACCCACTCATTATGACGTTAGAGCATAGTAGCCTTTCTCTCTCAAGTGAACTGGTGAAAACTAAACTACTCCAGGAGGCTCAGAGACGAGGTGATGCAGAGGGTACGGAACAGAATGCCCTAACGACTTTGACTTCGATCTCGAAGCGTCCCAAGTGCTTTCGATGCAAAAAATTAGGTCATTACGCTAGAGATTGCAGGCAGAAAGCTACGCATAAGGATAAGCCATCTAGTTCCAGTTGTCAAGAGGAGGAGAAGGTTCAAAAAACTCCTGGTAGGACGACTATGTTGTCGGCTCTGATGGTAAAGCTGGATCGAGATGTGTGGTACGTCGACAGTGGTGCAACTTGCCACATGACCAATAATAGAGACATTTTACATGATTTTGTGTGTGATACGCCAAAAGAAATAAGTGTTGCGAACGGTGAAAAACTTTTTACAATGGGTTGTGGTAATGTGAAACTTTTTTTACAAAACCAATGGATAACTGTCAGTAATGTAGTTTTTATACCGAACTTGTCATGTAATCTGTTATCTGTCACTATTTTGACACAAAAATATTTTGAAGTAAAATTTATATCGAATTTTTGTAAAATTTACGAAAAAGGAAAGGTAGTAGCTGTAGCAAAACGGGATGCATGCGGTCTTTATAAATTAGAAACCGGGGATGCGTCTATAAATTCCGTTTCGCGTGAACACAGTATGCCAGTAAGTGTCTCCTTGAGTACCCAGGTAGAGGTTCAATCTCAGGGTTTATGGCATCGTCGGCTTGGACATCTGAATAGTCGCAGCATGAACCTACTCAAAAGTGGTATGGCGACTGGTATCGACTATGATGTATCCACATACGAGCAATGTATCGCTTGTATTGAAGGTAAGGTTACTAATTTACCTTTTCCTAAGAAATCTTTTTCACGTGCAAGTGAGGTGTTAGGACTGGTTCACACGGACGTGTGCGGCCCTATGCCAGTGAAATCTATAGGCGGTGCGAGATATTTGCTAACATTTATTGACGATTTTTCTAGGAAGACATTTTGTTATTCAATAGAATCGAAAGACAAAGTTTTTGAGTGTTTTTTGATTTTCAAAGCTCTTGTAGAGAACGAGACTAATAAAAAGATTAAAATCCTGAGAAGCGACAATGGTGGCGAGTACATCAATACGAGATTTAAGCAGTATTTGAGTCAGTGTGGAATCCGGCATCATACTACAGTTCCTCATTGTCCACAGCAAAATGCAGTTGCCGAACGCGCGAACCGAACGATTATGGAGGCGGTGCGCTGTATGCTTCTGGAAGCAGGTTTGGATCAACGTTTTTGGGCTGAGGCTGCGAACACTGCAGTGTACATTAAAAATCGCTCACCTACAAAGGCTGTTAGAGGTGCAACTCCAGAAGAAATTTACACTGGACGTTAGGTAAACTTAGATAACTTACGTGTGTTTGGTTGTTTAGCATATGCTGTACAAAATAATCGTAATAAACTGGATCGCAAATCTAAACCTTACATATTCGGGATATTGTGAGAACACAAAAGGATACAGGCTCTTGGATGTTGAGAGCTATAAGTTAACAATAGCGAGAAATGTTAAGTTCATTGAGAATAAATTCCTCAAGCATCTGAACTTCACTAAAGTAGAATCAGATGTGATTATAGAACTTAAGACTCCTTGTGTATTCGAGAATAGAACAGAGTTAGAACAAACTTCTGTGATTACTGATGATGCTAATGATAGCGAAGCTTCGACCAGTAGCTTGGTCACAGATCATCACTCGGATGCTACTTATGTTCCAGATGTTTCATTTGAGACAGATGACTCGAGAGCAGAATACGTGGAAGCTGATGAGAACTTCTTCCTGTGTGGTTTTTTGACGGGGGAAGCGTGTGGCAGTGATGATCCAAGAACAGTTGAAGAAGCGTTGAATAGTCCTGAAGCCAGGCAGTGGCGAGCTGCTATGAAAGACGAGTATCAGTCCTTTTTGGACAATAAGTGCTTTACCTTAACCGATTTGCCGAATGGTGCAAAACCAATAAAGACCAAGTGGATATTTAAGAAGAAAAGAGGGCTTAACGGTGAACTATTACAATACAAAGCACGTCTAGTGGCAAAAGGATTTACACAAAAGTATGGAGTGGATTATTTTGAAACTTTTTCACCTGTAGTGAGATACGAAACCATAAGAATGTTATTAGCTTTGGCTGTGGAGTACGACATGGAGATTGACCACATGGACGTAAAAACAGCCTTTCTAAACGGCGATTTAAAAGAAACCATTTTCATGGAAATACCAGAAGGTTTTGAAAAAGGTAGAGGCAATAATAAGGTGTATCAACTACGCAAAGCTGTGTATGGTCTAAAACAAGCGCCTAAATCATGGAATGAAAAGATCAATCATATTCTTGTCAACAAACTCAACTTTAAGAGATTGGTCTCCGAACCATGTGTATACATAAACCGAAACGGCGACAAGTTTGTAATTATCGCATTGTATGTTGATGATTTAGTAATTTTTAGCAATTGTAATGCGGAAAAAAACTAAAACTAAATCATTGCTGATGAAAGAATTCGTGATGAAAGATCTTGGTCCTGTAGAAAAAGTTCTAGGATTAAGAATCAGGAAAGATAATGGCAAGATCACTCTAGATCAAAGTGCCTATATTAAAAAGATATTAGAGAAATACAAAATGCAAGACTGCAAATCTGTTGAAACTCCAATGCAGTGCCAAAAATTGAACAAAGCTGAAGAAAAGGATGACAGTTTGGAGTATCGAGAATTGATCGGATGTCTTATGTATGTAGCGGTCTGTTCGCGTCCTGATATATGTCATGCTGTAAGCGTATTAAGCCAATTCAATAACTGTTTTTCCGATGTTCACTGGAAAGCAGCTAAACGTGTGTTGCGTTATCTTAAAGGTACAGTAGATTACTGCATTACCTATAAGAAAACTGGTTTATCTGTGACGGGTTTTGCTGATGCAGACTGGGCTTCTAATGAAATTGATAGACGTTCTTATACGGGATATGTTTTCAAAATTGGGAATTCTATTACTTGTTGGGAAAGTAGGAAACAGCGTACCGTTGCGTTATCGAGTACTGAGGCGGAGTACATGTCGCTCTCCGATGCTTGTAAACAAGCACTGTTTATAAAAACTTTCTTGCACGAATGTATAGGTAGTAACATTGAAATAACTATTTTCAATGATAATCAGTCGACCTTGAAATTGACTGAAAGTAGTATGTTTCATGGTAGGTCAAAACATATAGACATACGTCATCATTTCGTCCGGGAGGCGGTCAGCAATGGTGCAGTAAAAATAAATTACATGCCAACGTCCAAAATGACGGCGGATGTCTTAACAAAACCTTTGTCGGTAGAGAAACATAAGTATTTTGTTAACGAGTTAGGTCTGGCTACTGATGTGTGTTTACAAGATAAGTTTAAGGGGCGGTGTTAGAGGTTGCAAACCTATAAGTTTAATATAAACTACATCTTGTCTACTGCATGTTGTGTCCTAGCAACCGTTGTAACATTAGTCTAAAAAATATAGTTTTCTGTTGTACTACAAATAAGTATTTTACTCCTGCAATCGTATCCCATTCTCTAATATTGACAAACAAACAGACGGATAACAAATATAAGGGTTCCGTTTTTTTCTTTTTGAGGTACGGAACCTCTTTCGAACCAACTCGCAGCCTCGAACCCCCTCAATAACAATTGCAGTATGTTTTATTTACATTGATCGTAAAGTTACCAGCCAGAATACCCAAGAATGTTATGAACTTAATCAATTGTAAACCGTACTTATTACTTGTGCAGTACTTTCCGCTTTCACATTGAAATTCTCGCATTCTTCCTCTCAGTCTAAAGGAGGTTAAGTAAATAAACTATTGTTTTATTGCCATTCCTCGTAAACGTACTTATTTGTCATTTAGAAGAGGTATTGAAACGGATTGACATTCTTTCTTCTTTTGTTTTCCTATACGATTTATTATATTAAGGATGGTCACAGGATAGTTTCCTAGGGTATCCAAAATTTAAATACCTGATATTTACCGTTTTGACAAATATTTAGTAAGGTTTCTTAATTTTTAATGTATGCTCTGATGCATTAATTTACCGCTAGATTTTTAATGTTGTTTCAATTTATGCACACATTGAATTTAGGTTCAAAGGTTGATAAATTAATTATTAGTGTCAATGGTCAATCTTTTCAAATGCTTTCGTAGATTCTCTTTTCAAATGTGTAAGAAAAGCTGTAAAACGCAGTTAGATAAGCATAATTTAAGTGTTTTCTTGCGCCGTCTAAAGCCTTCATAGCCAATAGTCATTAAACAGGTAAGAAGTATTCAATACGAAGTGAAATCTACCAGCTTTATATGGACACTGAAGTAATTAAACAGTTTTCATATATCAAACTGATATACCATCTTCAACCATTTGTGATTACAATTATTAATCAAACACAAATATGCTACATCATTTAAATATTTCGACGATGCACTCTTACAAAATACTGCCTCGTTAACAAAATCAACTGAGCGTAAAATTAAGTTCTAATAAAAAGAGAAAATTACCTCCAAAATATCGACGGTCTTCATATCAGTGACGTAGAGAAATCACTAAAAGAAAAACAGGAATATTCACATTTTTTCACTGAAAATCACTCACTGCACTTCACTTGTTTTCGATTCGAGAGTTACTGTTTGATAACGGTAATACGTGCGTACTCCACGACGGTTAGCGAGGGAATGCGCGCGGACGGTTCCGGCGTGCGCATGCGCAAGCGCAGAGAGCCTGCTCCGATTGTTAAGGCTAAGTTGATGTAATTGTTGATAATTGTGCAATTTGTTTAATATTTGGCAGATTTGTAAATAAATTGCTTGAGTAAGGATTGATATTTAATATAATTATTATTTAGAAATGTTTTTAAAGTTCATTTACCAAAAATGGTTGGTGATTTGTGACCTTTAAGATAATTGTTTAATTAGTGGTTTGATACGTAGTAGTCAATTATAAGTTAATAAGTGGTTTGCTGCTAATATAATGGGTGTTGTATGATTTGTCTCTTCTCCCGACTCTCGCTTCAATACTATAGAGGTCAATTTAGTTCGTTAACCTGTTAAACCACCAAGTTTTATTTTCCCTAACAAAATACCACGATTTGTGACACACACAAATTAAAATACATTTGAATATTTTATGGAATACTAGCTTTTGCCCGCGGCTTCGCTCGCGTTAAATTCGGTATAACACAGTACCTGCTACCTGCAGTGTTTGCCCTTGCGCCTTATTGATTTGCAATTGCAACGCTAAGTTTTCCCTTATATTCCCTCTTTCTCCCTCATATCCCACTTTAAAAACTAACTATAACTATCTCTGTACCAAAATTCATCAAAATTGGTGTAGCCATTAAAGCGTGAAGAGGTAACAAACAAACAAACTCACTTTCGCTTTTATAACATTAGCAGTATAGCACAGACATTAGTAAGGATTCATCGATTTTTCTTCGATGCCAGAAAATAATTTTTCTATCTTATTTTTTTCCAAAATTGAGCGGAATCCCAGTAATCTCCATGGAGGGACTGTTCAACGCACTTACACAGCAGAACAACTGGGAAACACGATAATAGGCATAAATTTACTCCTAAGATGATTCATTTTAAAAGTAACACAACTCCGTCAACAAATCCCTGAAGAACTTAGGTTTAAAGATTCTTTATTTGTTCTAGAAGATCATACGTTGTTCACTTATCGAATAAATACATAATTAAGATAAAGCGTAGTCCAGTAGCTAGTGCAAGTTTTTTGTTTGGAATAACAGTTATTATAAGTACTCGATATCATCATTTTCTATTTGGGGTCGGCGCAACACTTTTTCTTCTTCCATTCTCCCCTATCGGACGTTACGGCATCATTCACTCCTTTCTCCCTCATATCATTCCTTACACAATCCATCATAAGTATTCGATATAATACAAAATATTTGAAGTGTCTGTTCTATAACAGAATTTATAATCAAAACCACAGTTTTTGTCAGTCTGTTTCATTCGCTAAAGAAGTAACTAAGGCTACTTTTATTTTCGAAGGAAATGTAATCCATACTATATTATTATAAATTGGAAAGTGTATGTGTCTGTTTGTTTGCCCGTCTTTCACGGCAAAACGGAGCGACGAATTTTTAAGTGGAAGTAGTTGAAGGGATAGAGAATGACAAAGGCTACTTTTTGTCTCTTTCTAACCTCTCGTTTCCAAAAATGGGGGGTGGTTGCGAGCGAAGCGCGTGGCTTTGCTCGCAACCACCCCCCATTTTTAGCAGCAAAAGCTAGTTAGGAATGAAAGTTAAAATAACATCAAAACATACAAGCTACTTTCACACAGACGAAGTCGCGGGCAGAGGTTAGTTTACTTTGTGAATATTATATATTACTAGCTAGCCCGCGGTTTGGTCCGCGTGATATCGAAATAAAAAATATCCTATGTGTTATAATTTACCTCTGTGCCAAATTTCGTCAAAGGTCCGTTCAGTAGTTTTTTCGTGAAAGAGGATCAAACATACATCCATACTCACAAACTTTTGCATTATAATATTACTAGCTTTTGCCCTTGCGCCTTATTTATTGTAATAGCAATGCTAAGTTTTCCCCTTTCTTCCCTTTTTCTCCCTCTTTTCTTACTTTTTTAAAAAAAGTTCGCCTATGTCCAGGGTCCCAACTATCTCTGTACCAAAATTCATGAAAATCGGTTCAGCCATGTAGGCGTGAAGACGTAACAAACAAACAAACTCATTTTCGCTTTTATAATATTAGTAAGGATTATTTTTCCGACCCAAATATCGACCAATAGAATTGCACCATTCGACGTCACGTGGTACAACCTACATGGTATTATACTGATAATTTTTTGAAAATTTTCTCTGGTCGTTGCTATGCATAAAAAACAAAACATGATCCAGTCAAATTAACCACACGTCAAACTGACAGGTTGAATTCAATTGTGAAAATTGGAGATTTTGCATGAAAATGAGTCGATTTGGAGTTTGTGCAATTCTATTGGCCGACATCTGGGACGGAAAAATAATCCCCCGAATACCACACGAGCTTCAAAATTATCTGGCATTTCCCGATAGGTTCCCTGCAAACAAATAAAATCGTCAAGTTTTTCAGGAAAAATCACTCGCGCTTCGCGCTCGTGATTTTTTAACCTGAAGACCTTGACTCCTTCATTTGTTTGCAACGAACCTATCGGGAAATACCCGATAATTTTGAAGCTCTTGTGGTATTATAAGTGATTATATTATAGTTAGATAATATTAGTAGAATAGTAGGACTAGACTTCTTAGACCTATTACATTATCCGCCAGCAACACAGCCTTCCCCTTAAGAGGATGCATCCAAACACGGAAGCAATGGCGGGCATCGCTCGACAAACACTATATCAACCATAACGGTACTGTAAGTGGCGTGAAGGTGCCGGCCGGTTGATATCAAGCCGGGCTGTCCGCCAATCATGACACACCTTACCGCGGGACGAAATTAGGATAGTCATATTGGCAGCTTTGGCCAGAAAATGGTACTTACTTATTTATAGTTGTAGCTTTTGTGCGGATGGGATATCAATAAATAACTTCCTCTTGACTGACCGGGAGGGGGAGGGGGTCAGGCTTTTACTGACAAAACCCACCCATGTTCCTTTGTTTTGCCTTTTATGTACCGGGGCTACGGAACAACCCGCAACTTCAGCAGGCAGTGGCCCAAGCTGGCCCCTTCTGATGGTAGCCACCTTAATCAATGATTTTATTTTGTTTTTTTTTTGGTATTTGTTGTAGAAATACATTATCTGTGAAGATTTCAATTGTATAACTGTCATGGTTCATGAGGTACAGCCTGGTGACGGACGGACGGACGGATTGCGGGGTCTTAGAAAATAGGGTCCCGTTTTACCCTTCGGGTATGGAAGCGTAAAAAATACGCACTTATATAAATAGGTCGGACATGAGACTGTGATTGAAGCATTCCCACCAGTCCCTTGCTAGAGCCAGCCCGCGATGCTGAGCCAGTAAGTAAGAAATTTATCTCTTGAACTGCAAGACAAAACAATAGCAAAACGATAAATAAATAGATAACTAAAATAAATAGGACAGACGGAAAGGAAAACGACGACTTACACAGCCATTATCTTTTGATTGCGTAGACTTAGAGATATGATTTTTACACTGCTTCAAGTGACCTAAGATTTCAGTATATGATTTTAATTTCAACGCGATACCTTTACGCATTCTTGAGATAAAGGGTCTTGATAAACAGACAACAAAGTGTAGTGTAGTGTATAAGGGTTCCATTTTTAACACGCTTATATTAGCTTCACTTGTAACTATGTATGTAAGAAAATCTTAGAATCTTAATTTGACCCACTTCCCGGTCTTCGATTAGGATGAAATTTTGCACACGCTCTGAGTTCTGATGACAATACATGACTAGCTAAGAAACGTCATTACAAATCTAATATGGCGGCCTCCCCAAGATGGCGGACTGGCTGTTTGAAATCCACCCCCATCAAATGAAAGGGTTTGCTGTCAGGAATACAAATAAAATAGTCACGTGACTTAAAAAAGCGTGTTCTTTAGTTTTTTAAACTAATTACTTATTATTTATTCCTTTTAAGATACGGAACTTTAAAAATGCAATTAGCAGACATGTTCCACCGACCGGGTCGAGGGACTGAAAGTTCCAGTCGATCGAAGATATTAGATTCAAGTGTTTCCGGAACAAACACTCTGAGATCGGAATACTACAGACTTATCTTATTATCTAAATGTGATGGACACAAAACCAGTGTTAATTTTATGTATTGATGTCAGATCTACCAGATATCGTTATGTTAGTACCGACATTACCAGAAGCAAGTCATAAATCTACTAAATTCAATAGATTTGTATTTTTCCTCTAATATAATAATTAGGAATGCTGCAATCTTAGTTCTTAGTTATGCAATTTTTAATCTACTGCAGTATTATTTAATTGGTATGCAACCTGCATTTTAAGATTATTTATTTGTTTGACATGTATTCTGCAGATTATGACTATAATCCTTATTTTTAATATTATAAAAGCGAAAGTGAGTTTGTTTGTTACCTCTTCACGCTTTAATGGCTAAACCGATTTTGATGAATTTTGGTACAGAGATAGTAGGGAACCAGGAGACGGACATAGGCTAATTTTTATTAAAAAAAAAAGTGGGCTAAGAGGGAGAACGAGTGAAGAAAAAAGAAACTTAGCGTTGCCATTACAAATCAATAAGGCGCAAGGGCAAGAACTGCAGGTAGCAGGTACTGTTTTATACCGAATTTAACGCGAGCGAAGCCGCGGGCAAAGCTAGTTAACTATAATCTTGTATTACAGGTCAAGCAGAGATGTACGACCGGCAAAGTTCGCCGTTGAACACTTTTCAACCTTTTTCTGAAAGGCATAGAAGTCAAAATTTGTCTAACAGTAATTATGTTGGGTGCACCTAGAAAAAAACTCAAAAACAAGCATTGCGCCTTATACGTTTGTTATTTCCATAAGTTATTATGCCTTGTACTGGGACAGTAGCGTCATCTTTTTGTTTTTGACATTCAAAAATTGCTGTTACGGTCATTGAAATAAATGATTTGAGTTTGAAAATATACAATGCTACTCTACTGCCCTCCAGACTTTGTGGCTGCAACTGAAAAGTTCCTGATGGAAAAACCTAATCACACTTTCCCGATCTAAGAATCGAACCCAATACCCCATGCTCAGCAGACACACTTGCGACCACAAGATCCATAAGGCAGTCTTACTAATCAGATAGTTCCCGACCCACTGATTTAATAAACTATTTCAATGAGACGAAATGCTATGTTGTCATAAGGTTTTAATTTAATGAAACGCTTCTGAGAACTGTGAGATTGAATAAACTTTGGTTTGAATTCCTTTGCAAATTACTATACAAAGAAAATATCCATAAAACGAATTGCTTCAAAATGTTACCGCTAAACGCCTACATAAATACTCCAACTTAACAACACGCGATAACGCCTGTCAAATATGTAATAGCATAATGTTACGTGCGTGTTTCCCGGCACGTTGCTATAACTATCTTGTCAGGCGTTATGACATTAAAGCATTTTGGTATGCGCTTTTTTGCAACAAGCAACTGTGCTATGCTATGCTCTATTAAAGATTGTGGCTATGAAGTAAGTAGAATAGATTAGCAACAGAGTTTTTAAAGAAACAGATATAATCTTTTGCGTTTTTTTTTGAGGAAAAATTTGTTAGAAAAGTTAGTGAAAGACAATTTGGTGTTGCTGTATTTAAAAAAATTAAGTGATAGTATAAGTACCGTTAATTTGTCCAGTGCAAATATCAGTATATTTTTAGATACGCCCCCCTATTTAATCAGACTTGCTCACCGAGGGTCTCGTACAAACTTGCGACATAAACAGCCATATCTTTTGACTGCGAAGAGATAGAGGGTTGATTTTTTCACAACGCTATGGGACTACAGATTTGAGTATTTACTTAATTTCAACTCGATACCTCCACGCGTTCCTGAGAAAAAGGGTCTTGACAGACAGACAGACAAACAAGCAAGTGATCCTATAAGGTTTCAGTTTATTTCCTTTTGAGGTACCAACGGAACGCTTAAATACTCGCAAATGTTTTAGTCTACTAAACAAGAAACTACATATAAAATACTAGCTATTGCCCGCGGCTTCGCTCGCGTTAAATTCGGTAGCGCCTTATTGATGTGTAATAGGAACGCTAAGTTTTCCCGTTTCGTCCCTCTTTCTCCCTCATATCCCACTCTTTTTTTTAAAAAAAACATAGCCTATGTCCGTCTCCTGGTTCCCAACTATCTCTGTACTAAAATTCATCAAAATCGGTTTAGCCATTAAAGCGTGAAGAGGTAACAAACAAACAAACTCACTTTCGCTTTTATAATATTAGGAAGGATTAGACAAACCATCTTTATACAAATTTAGATATAACGGCACCTACCTAAGTATTAACGTTAAATCTATTCTAAAAATAACAGTTTTGTGATAACTTACGACATTGGATTCGAACCTATAACCCACAGATTTCGGGCGCCATGTCTTATAGCCACTTAAACCGGTACTCATAAAATAGTTGTTCTTTAAAACCGGGCTCCGTCTTGTTGCTTGATCGACAACAAATTTTGTTTATTTTTTGATAAATTACCTAGACGACACTGAGATGAAGCTTGCGACATGCTTGTTTGTAAATTTAATGATCGACCCTACTGCCTGTTACTATTATATATATTTAGCCACGAGCTCCTCTCAGAAGGGTACAAGACATGGGAGCTTTAAAAGAAACATTAAAACCATGTTATTATTTAAAATTTAATTATTTTTCTTTTACAACTTAAATATGTATTCGGTGTTTAACTTTAAGTATTGTTGCACTAATATAATTATATTACTTTTCGCATGTTACTTTAAGCATAAACCCAGTGTGGACAATTGTTGGTGAACAAATAAAATAAAAATAAATCTAATATATAAAACTGTCATGTCACAGTGTTAGTTACTATACTCCTCCGAAACGGCTGGACCGATTTCAACGAAATTTTGTGTGCATATCGGGTAGGTCTGAGAATCGGTCAACATCTATTTTTCATACCCTTCTCTATAAAAGGAGCTGAGCAGCGGGCGAAACCGCTGGGCATAGCTAGTTTATTTATATTAGAATCTATTTTCCACAACTCAACTCAAGTATAAAACTGTTCCTGCCGGGGTTGCGGGTTGTTCGAAAGAGATGCCGCGGCCCCGGAACATAAAGGGCAATAGAAGGAACATGGGTAGGTTTTAGCCAGTTCAAGTCTGACACTCCCCCCCGCTCCGCCCAGAGCGGTGGAAGTTATTTGATGATTTCCCATCCGCAAAAAAAAGTATCAGACTGTTTTACGTCACATCACACCATCACAGTCAATAGACAGACAGACGCTCCATGTAAAGTACTGGTAATCAGCTGCATCCGGTTAGACTAGAAGCCGACCCCAAGAAAGTTGTGAAAAGGCTAAGCAGACGTTGATGTATAGAGGTGTCAAGGGACACCCGGATGGAACGAAGTTATTATTTATTAAGTACAGTATACACTTCACAAAACAAATCATCGCGACACCACACTGTTCAATGCGAAATAGAAAGACGAAACGAAAATAACTGGCTTGCTTTCTATGAGAGAGAGAGAGACAGACAGAGAAACACGCGCACGCCGCACTGCTTACAACTATAGCAAAAAGTGTCGT
The DNA here is from genome assembly GCA_905475445.1 of Ochropleura plecta. Lineage (NCBI taxonomy): Eukaryota > Metazoa > Arthropoda > Insecta > Lepidoptera > Noctuidae > Ochropleura > Ochropleura plecta. The sequence goes on along the minus strand of FR997738.1, from coordinate 18,917,713 downwards.
TACAACTTTTGGTCTAAATTTTTCCGTCTAGCCCCCTTTCGCAACGCGCGATAAGGAACTTTCGTTCCAAAACTTCGTTCCAATAAATACATTATTCGGATGTAGACATACCTCATTCGATTACAGTAATTACCGGAGCCATACCGCAGCACTTTTCGAAAGGTTATTGCCATAAGCAATGGCAGGTGTTTATACAGTAACATACAATCATTTCATTAGATCACTAGTGAAGGTCGTAGTGTGAAGGTTTTGAGGTCATCACATGTTCGACCATTGCAGCCATGGAATCATGGGATACAAACAGTTACAGACATGGTACTGTATGGCATTATGAGTTACGCAAGTGGGACGCTGCAAGGAAAAATATTGAGCAGAAAAATGGATAATAGATATATTATGTTCCTCAAGCTTTCCTGACAGAAAAATCCAATAACACCGACTCCGAATCCAGCTGACCTGGGAATTGAACCCAGAACCTCAAGCAAAGCGCCTGCTTTGCTTTGCTAGCACGACTGCGCTAGCAACCACTAGGCCAAGGCTAGCTGAACAGACGGAAGACCATAAAAAGAAACCAGAGTCAGTCTGCAGTCAGACTGGATATTGGGGATAAGGTATTGTGGCTCTATTTTATCAACAAATAGTTTTTTTTTTCTTAAAGAAACGTTGCCTCACACTACGAATGTGTCTTGTATCGTGGGTGCGTTAACCAACATTTAAACTCACTTACACAAATATTTGTTCAGTGCGGGGATCGAACCCGCGACACGTAACGTAGCAGTCAAACGCTTAGCCACTGCGCCAACCGTGTCGTCAAGTTAAAGTTAAGTTAGTACAAGAGTTGAGGTTCCTGAAATTATACTTGCAAAACCCAGAATACTATTGACATAGAAAACTTCAGAATGACACCCACAAGCACAATCTTATCTTTTACATAAATTCCATTCTTCAATTAGTAGGTAGGAGGTATAAGATACCTTCATTTTGCCCAAGATTGAAGCGGCGACCTCGCGCCGTCCTCGCTGGGAACGCGGCATTTGGGCACGTCACCGCGCCACCGCGGTGCAAGAATGTGGGACCGGCAGGTATCACTGCTTATGGTCGGGAGTGTTTATAGATAATGTAGTAAGAATGGAGTGTTCAGTTGTGTAAGATTCTTTAGTCGCAGTGTCTGTGAAACACTGCTGAAGTTGACATTGATCGGTACCGATATGTGTGATAAGTAATTTGTTATTAGTGTTTTTATTTTTATCGGCTATTATATGAAATTACTAGCTGGCGCCCGCGGCTTCGACAAGGTGATATAAAAAAATATATTCTATATGTTATTCCAGACTATAATCTACCTCTGTGTTAAATTTCATCAAGATTCGTTCAGCCGTTTTGACGTGAAAGAGTTACAATCATCCATACATCCATACATACATCCTCACAAACATTCGCATTTATTCGCACTTATATGTAGTAGGATTATATATAAATTGATATTCTACGAACTTTCAATTATTATATTTTGGAGCCCCACTAACCACTAATTACTAGATATATCGATTCGCTTGTGTACAATTAATGGTCAACCCAACAATGGTCACTGCAAAAACAACCTGTGACGAAGATGTCTATCACCGTACCACGTCACGTTAGCATTCCATTTCTCTCTACTCCATGTTCACTGATAGTCGGAAATACAACTGCCAACTTAGCGCTGAATTTACTATTAATTTATGGTCCCTGATTTATACTCCAAGTCGATCATCCATCAATAGCAGGAATGCAATGCCTGCCTGCAGATGATTGTCAAAGTTAACTATCTTCTCAAGCTAGCACTCCATTTCTCTTTTCTCCATGGTGCCTGCTAGTCGTAGGAATAACAGCCAACGTATTGAACAAGTATATAAATGTTGTATTTACCGACAATAATTTATAGAGCCCAGTTGATCGTTCATCAGCGGTAAGAATGTAGCGCCTGACAATTGGACAAGTTGCAGACTAATTTTATTAACTTTATCTGAAGATAGGTAGATTTTTTATGTCGTTTTGTTGGTGACGTGTTTTGGGGGCTTATGGTAAAGGGATTAAGTGGCAAAAAAGCAAATTTGAACATATCATAAAAGAAAAAAATATAATTATCAATCTTTACTTCCTTACTAATATTATAAAAGCGAAAGTGAGTTTGTTTGTTTGTTACGTCTTCACGCCTTAATGGCTAAATCGATTTTGATGAAATTTGGTACAGAGATAATTTCCCAATTATCTATGTACCAAAATTTCATCATTGCAAAAAATAGCCTGTTAATAAGGCTAGTGGGAAATGAGGGAGAAAGAGGAAATAAAAGGGAAAACTTAGCTTTGCTATTACAATTAATAAGGCGCAAGGGCAAAAACTACAGGTAGCAGGTACCTGCAAATCAGGTAAGGGGCACTGTGTTACCCCGAATTTAACACGAGCGAAGCCGCCGGCAAAAGCTAGTTTTAAATAAATATATATATGACTTAATTCAGTTATATACTTACTTAAAACCACATTTTACATAGCAAAATTATCATAAAAGAATATATTAAATTAACCAGCCAGAATTTAAAATTAAACTTATTTTCTAAAATTACTATTACCTAAACCAAATTTGAAATTAACACTAATTTCAAGTTTGGTTTAGGTAATAGTAATTTTAGAAAAAGAACAATGTCGATATACATTCAAATAAATTAGATTAAGTACTTGAGAAGGACCGTGATGTTAACTTCGATAAATGAGCAAAACATTTTTTCTTTCAATTCGACCCGAATTGTTCCCGAGATTAGCGCCCATAACCAAACAAAACAAACTCTTCAGGTTGATATCTAGTATTAGCTTTATGATATACGTAGAATTGTTCAAAAATTCCCTTTGTTCCTATTTCACTAATAAAGTCGACGTCGCACGAGACGATCGCAGGTTAAGCTACGGTTGTCGAGGTCGGTTTTTGGATGGGTGACCGCTGACTATCCGAATCCGGAACTCACGTTCAACAGCCAAGCTTTCCGTTCACTAGACTTCGTCTGAGTCATCTATCGACAATAACACACGCTAACCTAGATCTAAGCCCGTCTAAACACATAACCGGTATAATAACAATTCAGCCATCTTGCATATCATTGAAAAAACCGGGTACCATTTTATCTGTCCCGGTCACGACCAACTGTACCATACAATTTGGACCATAAGTTAGTCTTCAAACCATTTCCAACTTTATTTCACAAGACATTAATTCTAAAGTTGGATACAAATTGACGTCATTCAGGTTTTGTCTTATTTTTATCACACATCTTTAACAAACAAACAATTTGCAATCTTAAATCATAACAAACAGAGTTCAATATTATAATGAACAGCGTTTCAGTGTTACACAATACATTTTCGAATTGATCATTTAAAAATTTGAATATAGAATTGTGACGTCATCGTCTTTAATCAACGCCATCTAGTTTAATTTAGAAAAGACAAGGTCAATTGAACTGAAATGTTTTACAAATAAAGTTCAATATTGAAGCGACATTAAACCTGTGTGGGTGGTAGATAGTTTGCATACAATGCGATTGATAATTTGCTTTCAGTTAAAATGGCGGTGACTACTACTAATGCCGTGAAGGTGATGAGAATATTGTAGGAGTATATCTTTATGGAGACAGCAGAGGCCTAAGGACAAGGTTGGATACTAATGCAAGGAAAATTTCCACTAGGAAATAGCGAAGGGTGGGCGTTTTGTGGCACTGTCTTGTGAAATTCATGTTTTAAGTGCTGATTTATCAGCCTAATTTAAAAAAAAGACTTCTTGATTTTGATACGACACGGTTGGCGCAGTGGCTGAGTGATTGAGTGCTGCGCTGCGTGTTGCGGGTTCGATCCCCGCACGGAACAAATATTTGTATGGCCTACAGATAGTTGTTCCGGGTCTGGCTGTTTGTGTATGTGAGTTTAAATGTTTGTAAACGCACTCACGATACGGGAGAAATTCCTAGTGTGAGGCAATGTTTTTTTATAAATAAAAAATAAATTAAATAAAATTATAAGTTTGCTGTGCTACTCCTTTTTTTTTGAGGATGGAATATCATCAAAAAACTTCCCCCGCTCTGGGCGGAGCGAAGTGTTAGACTTTTACTGACTAAAACCTACCCATTTTCCTTGTTTAACCCTTTATGTTCCGGGGCCGTGATATCTCTTTCGAAGAACCCGCAACCCCGCAGTGGCCTATGACTAAAAGGAGAATGACTACAAGTGTTATGACTAAAAGGATTCTCTAATAAATCTCGTGTCACAATGTTCGTTCCCAAACTCCTCCGAAATGGCTCTACCGATTCTCATGAATTTTTTATGCATATTCAGTAAGTCTGAGAATCGGCTACTATCTATTTTTCAAACCCCTTAGTGATAAGGGGGACCTGAGCAGCGGGTGAAACCGCTGGGCACAGCCATTTTATTTATATTATTTTAAAGAAAGCTTCAAGACTAATATCATCATTTTCCTGCCCTTTTCCCATTCTATTTGGGGTCGGCGCAAGACGTTTTCTTTTTCCATTCTCCCCTATCAGACGTCACGGCATCATTATTAGCTTCCAAGACTAATAACAAACGTTAATATCATGTATAAGTTTAACATTTTGCTAATTACAAGCTTCCACATACATAATATACATAAGAGGGTCATACGTCATTTGTGCTTTTTTTGGGTTGGGAAATCATCAAATAACTTCCCCCGCTCTGGGTGGTGCGGGGTGTCAGACTTGTACTGACTAAAATCCACCCATGTTCCTTCTATTGCCCTTTACGATATCTCTTTCGAACAACCCGCAGCCCCGGCACGTCATTCGTGCTGACCAGTTAATACAGTTAATTATGACTAAAAGGTTAATTAATCAAGTGAAAGCTCTCCCTTCATTCCTTCATCCGTATCTAAGTCACATTGATACACGACCACGCATCTCTATTGGAAGTTGTATGACAGTATGGCACACTATATCATGCTATTAACGCATCGTCACGGCTCATAACAGCGTTTTATTAATATATATGAGGTTTTTACGCTTCAAGTTTTCCCTTTTCTTCCCTCTTTCTCCCTCAAATTCATCAAAATCGGTGTAGTCATTAAAGCGTGAAGAGGAAACAAACAAACAAACTCACTTTCGCTTTTATAATACTAGTAAGGAAGTAAGGATTATTAGAAATTAGGGTATTTCCATTAGAAATTTCACAGTAGCAGCCCGGGGTTTGAAGGTGGCGGTAAGATACCCCCGTGCCTCTCGAAGCACGTAAAGCCGTGGGTTCCACGCCTGTTCTCTCTCCTGTCGTGTTGGATTGCCGTCCCCATCGGACTATAAGAATGGTGAACCTGTGGCTGCGCATACGTCCCCGTCTCTTTGCTAGAGCCAGCCCGCGACGCTGAGCCAGTAACACAAAATCCCCTAAATAATGGAACTCAGATTCAGCCTAACCCTTTGTTGTTTTCTCCAAGCGACGACCTAAGCCGAGGCCCTTAGCGTGCAGTCGTTTAGTATATAAGTTTTTTGCCCCTGGCTGGAGGCCTTAACTTCAAGACATCCACAGGGATTGAAAAAAAAAGCTGCGCATACGTACCTTCCAATATAATATGACCGATGGTGAAAACGGTCAGGACTAAATACATTGAGAAATTTACTAATATTGTGATGATAAGATGATAACTGTTTTCGCTGCAGGATGGTGCGGGTGATATTAGTAATGGCGCATCCACACATGCCCGGCGGCACGGCCGGCGGCGTGGCCGGCGGCCGTGCCGCCGGCATTTGCCGCATCTCAGTCGCGGCACGCGCGGCTTTTGGTTGCCGGCGGCAGTTTGCTTGCGGCTTCGATACGGAGTGGTAGTAAGCCGGCGGCCTGCATTCAGCGGCAAGGCGGTCTGAAACCCGGCGGCATAAGCCGGCGGCATGTGTGGATGCGCCATTAGATGAACTGTTAAGGCACGGTAAGAAGCTAGTCTTTAGGTATTCGTGGAGGTGAGGCTAGCTGCGGACTGGGCGTGGTCTGACACAAGTGTACGACAGTAGTACATCGAAAGATTAGAAATAAGGTCGAAAATATTTCGGCGTTTGATTTTATTTGAATATCATGTCCGCCAAAATGTAAGTCATTTTACAGTTTTAATTGAATATTTAAAAAATTACAGTTCTGTGTTTTGAAAGTTTTAGATATGACTTTAATCTATGAGATTTCCTTTCATAGAGATATAAAAATTTGATGGTTGTTGCCGAAAAAATTGAGAATTTTGAGACGAAAAATTGTTTGTTCGTGGTTTTTTTTTAATTTTTTTTCGTAGTTGTAAACAGTTTTTATTTAAGTCTTTTTTATGTATTTGACTATAGACTGTATTTTTTTTTGGCTTGTGGTATGTACAGATACGGCTAACTTTGCGATGAAAATCTAGACGTTTTACAAAGTGTTTGCTTTGTACAGCGCCTTAAGAGTCGAAGTTATGACTGAATAAAATACTGTCTAAGAGAATAGAGATTAATAAAGGGAACGTACTCCAAAATTGCAAGAATTTCGCCTTGTTTCACACCTATGTTTGTATTTAACTTTCATCACCTTTAATTTTAACAATTATAAATTTGGCCATAGTAATCTTTCAAAGAAAATGAAATTTAAACAAAAACAGTTTGACCTTGATAAAAAAGAACTTTCTTCAAACTCTGTTGCTATGGACTCATAAAACTTTATGACAAAACCAGCATTCTGCAAATTCATTCTGAATAACTGCAAAAATGCAGTTAGCATGCATATGTCGAAAGCAATCATGCAGTAAGCCACTATATTTTACCACAACTTGTAGATGGTGGCAAGAGCTGTTATTTTTCGAGGTTATGTAATCAACCGACTTCTCCCACTCTGGGCGGAGTGGAAGAGAGTGTCAGTCTTATACTGTCTAATACCATCCATGTTCCATCTTTTGCCCTATTTGTTCCGGGGCCGCGGCATCTCTCAGCCTAGGCTGCGGCTTTGTCGGGCCTCTCTGCATTGCTGACATCTCTTTCTTAATCCAGTACATCAATTATCTTGATACCAAATTACATGAAAATCCATTTAAGCGTGAAGGATTAACAAACATACACACACATACAAAGTTTCACCGGTAATGATATTAGTGTGCCTGTTTCTAGACAAAGCTCTATACAAATTAGAATAATTCTTCTGTTTTGATTGTTTTGCTCCGAGTCCCCAAAAACTCAGTCACATTTTAAACCCCATTGTAGCATATCCATTAAAAACTTTTAACATTTTAGGCTAAGTAAAGAAAGAAATGATCACTTCGACCATCTTATTCTTAGTCCAAACAATCGTCTAACAGTGCCACAGTTGACCTTAATGCTGTCCATTCAGCTGTCAGCCATCAATCATGGAGGGTGTGGTCCGATCTAAGGTGTTGAGGAATGATGAGTCAGCAGATGTAGCGGTATTGCAGGCCCTCTCTCTTGCAAAGAGACAACTTCTACTAACTTAAGAGACAGACGTGTTGCTGGGGAGTTTATTCCGCCACTTTTTCTCCCCAACTTAGACACAAGACGTTTTGTTCTGTACATTGCTTTAAGAGTGAGCTTGTTTTAAACTTTTCAGTTGGTTTCTGGGTTCTGTACCTTATAAGATAAAAGCGGAACCCTTATAAGATCACGTTGTCCATCTGTCTGTCTGTCACGACCCTTTGAAAACGCGTAAAGGTATCTAGTTGAAATTAAAACCATATACTCAGCTCTACGGGTCGTTGAAGCTGTGAAAAAATCAAACCTCTAAGTCTACGCTGTCAAAAGTTATGGCTGTTTAAAATAAGGCCAACTAGCAGCGATACGAAAGGTCATTAACCTAAAGAACAACTGTGGCGTTGACAATCTAATATTTATCTCTTTCCATCTTGCGCCTTTGTCGTAATGTCTCGTTCTCCCGGCAAAAACATGACAACGTTAAGACGGGTTCGCCAACATTCGGGCGGCCATTTTAGATGGGGTTTTAGCATGGGTTTTGTTTACATTTGGTATCGCTTCTCGTTGGCCGTACTTTTTTTTATGTCGAAAGTTTGTGTGTTTTGTGTGATTAGAGTATATTCTTTATAATTAAAAATTAATAATGGCTTTTGAATAAAAACGTGTTTGTTTCAGATGCATGTATGTAGTTTAGTATGTTAATTAACGAAATTCATTTAATCTGAAAAGCTAGTTTTTGTTATATTTTTATTTCAAAGTAGGTATATACTGTTTTGCATGGAATAAAAGGCTATTTTATTTATTTTATTATGTCTCAAGTTTGTACGGGATTCCGACTCGCACTTGACCGATTTTTTAAAGGTTTTTCAATTGCTTTTCTCACAAGAGAAACATCACAAAATACACGATTTTCTTAGATACTTCCCGACGCCATCAAAGTAGATCAGCTATGTCGCCAATTACTGTGACAATAAGCTGCTTGTACCAGCCTCGTTCCCACGGCAGTCTGCTGGGGAACATACTCATTTGGTACTAGAACACTGAGCTATGCATCTAAGCTGTACGTACATGAGTACTATAAGTACTGACTTGAGTAGTATCGATAGCTTTCACAAATACAAGATGGAAAGACTGAAACTTCCAAAGCTGATTGTCTTCTGTTTTACGTATATACAACTAGCTTTTGCCCGCGGCTTCGCTCGCGTTAAATTCGGGGTAACACAGTTCCCTTTTCCTGATTTACAGGTACCTGGTACCTGTAGTATTTGCCGTTGCGCCTTATTTATTGTAATAGCAATGCTAAGTTTTCCGTTTTCTTCCCTCTTTCTCCCTCATATCTTAATCTTTAAAGAAAAATAGCCTCCCTATCTCTGTACCAAAATTCATCAAAATCGGTTTAGCCATTTAGGCGTGAAGACGTAACAAACAAACTCATTTTCGTTTTTTTATAATAGTAAGGATTAGGTATTTTTTGCCACGTGGGGGTATGTAACTATCAGCTAGTTATCGCTATCAGCGTTGATCAAACTTTGGATGTATTGCCAAAATGAGGCACTCCTATACGTCTTATTATCGTGAAAAACAGATTACGAACGATTCTCAAACCTACCGAACAACATATAAAATTTTATACAAATCAGTCAAACCGTTTCGGAAGAGTTCGGCAACAAAAACTGTGACACGAGAATTTAGTACATCTAAAAAAAAGATAGATGTCATGTAGATGTGTATTCCATTCAGTTTTGTGTGGCTTCTGATCGCGATCCAACGTTATACTCCAAGCTTACGGATAGTGTCAAGATGGCGACACATAAGTATTTAAGTTCCTTGTAACTTTTAGCAAGCAGAGCTCTTTTGATAGGTATTTCACATTCTATCTCGGCTAGGCGGTAAATGCACAAGGTAAGCACGCAGTCCCAAACTCGTTAGTAAGCCGACATTCCATCAAACCATGGCACGCTACACTCCACAGTACCTCTCTACCTAGCGAATTACTCTTAATGAGACAAATTCTTTCCTACAATTTGATCCCAGATGTGCAAGCTTACCTACCTTACTAACACCAAAACAACTTATCTCCAGACCAGCCACACTCGAAAATAAACTCTGAAGTTTAACTTCTAAGGTGGAAGGTTCTTTAAAGATATGGAATAGGCTCGGCAGGTCTTACACAAGAGGTATTGGGGTCATAGAATAAATAGCTATACTTCAACCAAGTTAACTGTGCTGGCGGGAAAATAGAGAACTAAAATGAATGTACTAAGTTGGACACATTAATGTATTTATTCTTGACAAGCAGCGCCACCTTAAAGTGCAAACTAAAAGTGGTTATAATAAAGCTCGCTTGTTGCCAAAATTGTAAACAAATATGTGTGTAGTCGAAACACCTGTGTTGACTTGGTGCAAGGAGTGTCAATATTTATGATATTCCTTTAATAAACCTTGAAGGTAGTTAGAGATTTGATTCATTAATATCAATTTCCTTTCATTGACATTTTGCATTCACAACTAGAGGAATTTGTTGCAATATTTTCATTAAACTTGTTATTGTGGCTAAATAATAGCATTCTCTCGGATCGATCTTTAGGTAAAGCCGCGCTTGCCTAGGTTGTTCTGTGGATAGGTGCCCACTCGTTACATACCGAGTTTCCTCCATGCCTCGGAAAAACACGTTAAGCTGCTGGTCTAAAAATTAAAAATTGGTTCTCATATTTTTGCGACACTGACCACCTGTAACGACTGTCAAAGATCTACAAATGACAGCTGGGACCAACAGCTTAACTTGCTTTCCGAGGCACGGAGGAAACTCGGTATGTAACAGGTGGTCACCCATCCACAGACCAACCTAGGCAAGCGCGGCATAACCTAAAGATTGATCCGAGAGGATGCTATTACTTAGCCACGAGCTCCTCCAACCTTGCCTCACTCATCATTTTCCTGCCCTTAAGCCATTTTATTTGGGGTCGGTGCAACACGTTTTCTTCTTCTTTGACTTCTTCCCTGTCAGACGTCACGGCATCATTTACTCCTTTCTTCTTCATATCATTCCTTACACAATCCATGCATCTTTTCTTTGGCCTTCCTCTCGCTCACCGGCCTTCAACATTCAGATCCATCACTCTTTTAGTCACATGTGCTTCGTTTCCTCATTAGTCATTACATGTCCAACCTTGCCTAAGTGTTAAATGAAGGAAACGCCCGGGTGTCACCATTGTGACGATCGCCCGGAGGACACGGTGGAGCAAACAGTGGCGGTCTGCCCAGCTTGGGCGGAGCACCGCCGTGCCCTCGTGGAGGCGATCGGCGGCGGCGATCTCTCGCGTCCGGCCCTGGTTCAGGCCATGGTCCGGAGCTTGAGGGAATGGGAAGCGGTCACCACCTTCTGCGAAGCAGTAATGCTAGCAAAGGAGGTGGCCGGGCGTTTGAGGGAGAGAACCTCGAACCAACCCAGCCGCCGCGGGAGACGCCCCGGGCGCCGGGCGCCGCGAGACGACTCCCGGCTACCGTAGATGCGGGCCTGTGGACGGTGAGCAATGGGTAGCTCACCGTCTGTCCGTCTAATGACGACAGGCCGTGTCGACGGCGCGTTCGTGTTTCACGCGCGCCTCAAAGAGAGTCAGCAAAGCAGAGGGGCTTGCCAGGGCCTCCGCCTGCCGGGGTTGCGGGTTGTTCGAAAGAGATACCGCGGCCCCGGAACGTAAAGGGCAATAGAAGGAACATGGGTGGGTTTTAGTCAGTACAAGTCTGACATGCCCCCCCGCTCTGCCCAGAGCGGGGGAAGTCATTGGATGATTTCCCACCCGAAAAAAAAAAGAGTCAAATGAATAATTGATTTCCTCAATAATGTTGTCATCTACCTAACGAGCTGATTTCTAGACCTCCTAAATTACCATGAAAAGCGATTTCCATTTTATCGGAGTTGAATGACCTATAACAGTTTGCTCTAGTGAATGAAACAAGTCTTGTTGTCATTCACTTCGCTTATCAGATCTGTGGAGGTCTGGTTAGTTACCATTTTAACTGTGACTACTGATCGTGAACTATATTTGTTAAGACATAGAGTTGGATTTGTAAAAGCAGTCGTAGTTATCTAGGTTTTGTTTGTAGAGTTTGTGATCTAGTGAGAACTGTAGCAGGATTTGAGCATTGTGTTGTAAAACCTTTGACTTAACTTCTGTAGTGTATAGTTTTGCCTTTTTCAGCTAGCAGTTTAAAATTACATCAAACAATAGGGTTCAGATAAAGGGATATACCTATTGATAGTAGTAACAATGAAATAGCGTTCTTATTTTCTTAAAAACGTTTGCATGGTAGGAGTTTCTTGTCCTGCCGGGGTTGCAGGTTGTTCGAAAGAGATACCGCGGTCCAGGAACACAAAGGGCAAAAGAAGGAATAAGGATGGGTTTTTGTCAGTACAAGTCTGATACTCCCTTTCGCTCCGCCCAGAGCGGGGGAAGTTATTTGATGATTTCCTATCTGAAAAAAGGAGTTTGTCATACGTCGTGGGTGCGAAAACAAACACTTAAACTCCCATAAACTGCTAGACCCAGAATCATAACAATCCCTACCTGAATGCCCTACTAATATTTTTTCGGGAAACGCAACCGCGACACACAGCGCAGTAGTAGTTTTTGTTGTAGTTTCATTAAAATCAATTCAGTAGTTTTTGCGTGGAAGAGTAACAAACATCCATACTTCCAAACAAACTTTCGCGTTTATAATATTATGTAATACTAGCTTCCCCTTTCCTGATTTGCAGGTACCTGCTACCTGTAGTTTTTGCCATTGCGCCTTATTTATTGTAATAACAAAGCTAAGTTTTCCCTTTTCTTCCCTCTTTCTCCCTCATTTCTCTCTAAGCAACTATCTCTGTATCAAAATCTGTTTGGCCATTTAGGCGTGAAGACGTAACAAACAAACAAACTTACTTTCGCTTTTATAATATTAGTATAAGGATTAGATAAGCACACCAACAGCACTGTCACATATAAATTCAAATAAACTAACATCTAAACGGCACTTCTAAACGCACCCACAATACAGGAGAAATTCCTAGTGTGGGGAAACGTTTTATAAAAAAAAAAAAGTTTCCCCACACTAGGAATTTCTCCTGTATCGTGGGTGCGTTTACAAACATTTAAACTCACATACACAAACAACCAGACCCGAAACAACTATCTGCAGGTCATACAAATATTTGTTCCGTGCGGGAATCGAACCCGCGACACGCAGCGCAGCAGTCGATCGCTCAGCCACTGCGCCAACCGTGCCGTGAAATTATTGTGTGTTATTGTGTGTATTAATTGTTGTGTGAGAACGAATGATTGAATGCCCTGTAATTTCCATTTTTGATTCTTGCACATATTTTTATTGTTGAAAACTAGTTAAATATATTTAAAAAGCTACATTTACCTCATGCATGGTTATCGATGATAGATATACTACATCAACATCCAGTAGGACGTCTTGTACCTTCACAATATTTTCTTTTTTTAAACTTTGCCCCCAAACTAAGAATTTCTTGTGCATCATATATCACAGCCATACTATATTTATATATATTACCAGCTGGCCGCCGCGGCTTCGCCCGCGTGATGATCAAAAAAAAAGTATCCTATGTGTTAGTCCAGACTATAATCAACCTCTGTGCCGAATTTCATCAAGATCCGTTAAGCCGTTTTGACGTGGAAGAGTAACAAACATCCATACTCACAAACATTCGCATTTATAATACCTATTAAGTAGGAAGTATGATGATAGTACATTGCTTGGGAGTCTAGCCTTGGGCCTCACGTTCGCTGGTCACGTTTGCGACCACCAAGAGGCAAAACTTCTTCATCATATCTTACCTCAAACTTAGTTCATTACTGTACCTCCCGCAGAGAATGTCTCAGAACGAAATTAAGCACGTTTTGCCTCAAAAAAGTTAACTTAGTTGTCTGTTTTTATGAACGAAAATCTCATTTAGTTTTTGTTTCATTCCGAATTGGTACAGCAGTTTAGGAGAAATGTTTTGCAATGTAGGTCGATGATAATATGAAAGTGATGAAGATTTCGTTTGTAAGTTTTTTTTTATAACGGTAAAAAGCTTTACTTGACTTAATTTATATTTGCGTTGATGATTTTTCTTGTATTATCGTCTTTATGTTACTAGGCAATAAATTAAGGTAAGTAAATAAATAAAATAAAAATCACCTTATTAAAAATAATAAAAACTGACATTTATCTAGGTATGTACGACTACCTAGATAAATGACAGATTTTATTATTTTTCGATTGTATCGATCATTTTTATTATGCACATGAGCCCTGTATGGGTCCTTCATAACACAATGCCCCAAGAGTTCGTGAAACAAAAGAAAAACACGAGTGTAAAACAAAAATGTTTACAAATATTACATAACAATACTCTGTTAACCGTCTTCATTGCCTAAATATTTACGACCAAAGGTTATACAATGTGTCCCGTCACGGACTAGCAATATTCTATGTACTTAAATAACAAACAAACATAGTACTTAAACTAATGATTTTCAAAACAAAACTAGAATATTTTTTCACAAAAAAGTTTACAAAACTTTCGTTGATTTGCATATTTTTTTGGACTTTAATAAAGTAACGAAAATGTAAGCTCATAATTTCTTAATTTAAACGATAGACGATATTGTTGCCCTGTGAATAAACCTATTTTCGTCTCAGTAAGACCAACACTTTGAGGGATATGATTATTTTTTGTGCACGCATAGAGAATATCTCAAAATGGCTGCCAAAAAGCGGGAAAGTGAATTAGACCCAAGTGTGTATCGTAATAGTATATTAAAACACTCCTTCCATAAGTATTTAGAATATCGCTAGTCCATGACAGAACACATTGTATAAAGTTATAAATTCCCTCCGAGTCCAGCACCACCATAGTTTAGATCTTTGACCAACATAACTGGCCGACTGACAACCAGTCTTACCAAGGGGTAACGCGGTACCCAGCAGCAACTGGGCAGTGGAGGTCATAGAGGCAGTCGCTCCTTGTAAAATACTGGTATTCAGTTGTGTCCGGTTAGACTAAAAGCCGACAACAACATACTAAAAGACTTGTGAAGTAACTGCAGGGTGTAAACGGATAGCTCACTGTCCGTCCATCTAGTGACACGCGCCGATCACGCACAGCACCCGCGCACGCGTTTAGCCCGCCTTAAACCCGCACACGCACGGCATCCGCCTCGCACACGCCTCGCGCCCACTTATAATACTAGTGACTGGACTACTTCGTTCACTAGGCATAGTGGCTTCCAGAGCGCGGGCAGGGCGAGCGCAGGGTTGGTGCGAGGCGGGCGCGGGGCGGGCGCGGGGCGGGCGCGGGGCGTGCGCGTGTAGACCTCGTTAAATGCAATTTGAGATCTATTGATTATAAGACTCAAATTCTCATCTAACAAATTTCAATGCGAGTTGGACGCGGGTGGCGTGCGCTGAGCGTGCGCGTGTCGTGTGAACGCGCCCTCACGGACGGCGCGTTCGTGTTCCACGCGCGCCCCAAAGTTATGTCAGCAAAGCCGAGGGGCCTGTTAGGGGGCTACTGCTTGCCGGGGTTGCGGCCTGTTCAAAAGAGATGAACGACACGGTTGACGCAGTGGCTGAGCGATCGAATGCCGCGCTGCGTGTCGCGAGTTCGATTCCCGCAAACAACAAATATTACAACACAAATATTTGTATGGCCTACAGATACTTGTTCCGGGTCTGGCTGTTTGTGTATGTGACTTTAAATGTTTGTAAGTAAACGCACCCACGATACAGGAGAAATTCATAGTGTGCGGCAACGTTTTATTATAAAGAAAGAAACGTACCACGGCCCCGGAACTTGGAGGGCAAAAGAAGGAACATGGGTGGGTTTAAGTCAGTTAAAGTAAATTCAAAAACTTGAATCCATATATATAAAAATGAAACCAGTTTCCCGTTGTCACGCCATAACTTGAGAACGGCTAGACCGATTTGGCTGATTATTTTTTTGTAGTTTTCTAATACTCTGTAGAAGGTTCTTACAGAAATAATATTAAAAAAAGGTAATTTTGCATATTTTAAAACGCGCGTAACGAATGTCAACGTCATTCACAGCCATAGACTATGTTGAAAGAGCATCGTTTGTTCGGAAATGTGATTACTTAATTAAATTCTATCGCTCTAATATACTATTTTTTTTAAAGGGGAACTGTGTTACCCCGAATTTAACGCGAGCGAAGCCGCGGGCAAAAGCTAGTTCAAAATAAAACTGACCACCAGAATTTCTATAACTAGAAGGTTGCTAGGTTTGGTCTAGAACAAAAGAATAATCACAATGTCGATGAAAACAAGTTCTCTTCGGATTTATTAACGGTATTTTTACACCCTTTACAAATATTTCCAAAACCCAGTGAAGCGTGAACACTTAGTGAAAGTAGACGCAAACATACAAACACACGCACTGGCGGTGTATTTGGTGAAATTAATGGTTTATTTTGTGAATCCCATTGTCTATGTGGCGACCATGGGAAACATATCGCTTTCTCTGTTGAGGCTGCGGCAGCTGATTGTGAATTTATTATGTGACCGGAGAGAGGGGTCACTGACAATTGTGTTAGCAAGGAGTGTTTTGGTATGCTATGTTATTGCAAGTATATGTGTAGTCATCAATATTATTGGCCATGAACATGTTAACACGTTGCCTGCGCCATCATTTTCAACTTCCAGTTGGTGCTTCCTCCTATACTTCCTATTATAATTCTGCAAAAGTTGCCATTTTAGACCCCCTAATCTATTCAAGTCGAGAGTTAATAAAATCTCTTTATTTTTGAACTAATTAAAATCAAGAGTTAGCCCTCCTAATTTAAAAAAATCTCATCAGCCAGCTCCTTTCTTGGCACATCATCCTTCACGCAGTCTGGATGGATTGCTTTTATTTTTTGCTTGCGTTCCAGTTGTGGGGACTTATAAGCTGATTTTGATATCGGCACTAATTAATCTATCAATCTGTACTCAAAATATTACTACACGAAAACATAAAGCCAAAGTTATTTATTTGTTAAATTATGGTATACTAGCTTCCGCTTGCACTTCGTCCGCGAGGCATAGTAAAAAAATCTTTCTCTCCCCTTTTCCTCCCTCTTTCTCCCCCATTTCTCTAGCCTATGTCCGTCTCCAGTGTCCCAACTATCTCTGTACTAAAATTCATCAAAATCGGTTTCGCCATTTAGGCGTGAAGACGTAACAAACAAACTCACTTTAGCTTTTATAATATTAGTAAGGATAATTTGTGTTACTTTTGTTACTATGTTTTGCCTTGCAAGGCATACAGATTAATATAAAAAAACATGCTAGATAAAACCGTTTTTATCATCTAACTTAACTTACCTTAACGCATTAAAATTGCATTAAAAAAAACATAATTGAAAAGACTACATACTCTCTTTTTAATTTTGTTTTTTTAAATGCAATTTAAAATGGTTTATTGTTTTAAAAAACTCATGACGTTGAATATTCTTTTCGTTCAAGTAAACATTACAAGGTAAGTTGTAGGACACAGAGGTCACTCACGAGCAATAAACAAATGTTTATGATGATGGATGTATGGATGTTTTTTACTCTTTTACCTCAAAACGACTGAACGGATCTTGATGAAATTTGTCACAGACGTAGACTATAGTCATGATATCATGCGGGCGAAGCTGCGGGCGCCAGCTAGTTATCTATAAAAATGGCAATAAAAATATGTTTTTTATTTGGGAGCCCACTTAAATATTTATTTTATTCTGTTTTTTTTTTTGTATTTGATGTCATAGCAGCAAACAGAAATAATTATATCATCTGTGGAAATTTTAAAGTAAGACACTATCACCGTTTATGAGATACAGCTTGGTGACAGACGGATGGTCAGCAGAGTCATAGGATTGTAATAGGATCCCGTTTTACACTTTGGGTACGGAACCCTAAAAAGAACGGTCATCGTGCAGGTATTTACTAGTTATTAGTGGTAAACTTTGATTTAATTTAATTGGAGATAATTTCTGCATGTGTCAGTATAAGAATTTGTTACGGAATTTCCGCAGGAAGATAGAAATGCCTTAAAAGATCTATCAAAGATTAATTCGCTAGTAAAATACTTTATCGATGAGTCCTAATTATCCGTCTTTAAATTAAATAACTTCAGTTGTTGTCAATTCAAAATTTTATAGCGACATTTCACTGTTTTTTTCGGGTGCATATTCCGGATACAAGTAAATATGCATCTTGGTAATATAATACTCATGGTAGGTAACACATCGTTCATTTCACAGTTGTACACAGTCCCATGCCAGATGGGCAACAAAACATGTTAGGTTGGTAAGGACGGGCCACTTTCCTCTACTTGTGAAATTGTAAAGAGATGTTATACCTCCTTCGGTAATATATTATCTGTCTACTTAGAACTATCGGCAAAACCGTTAACATAAGAATGGTGTATTTTATATTAACGTAAGTGTGTCAAATGTGTGTCAATTACATAATTGTTATTACTGATGAATCCGTTAAATAATTCTTCGTTTTATTTACAAAACAAATTGGATTGTTTGACAGGTTCACCACTGAAAACTAGCGCTGTGCTGTGGGCTCCCATAACACAGCATCATACTGAGTGGTGACCTACTTGTCGCAGTCATAGCGTGTAAACAATTTTTGTTTTATGATCATTTTTTTTTGTTATTTTGGCGTGTTTGTCGTCATTGCGACTAATAAATACATTTTCTTTCTTCTTTCTTTTCTTCCGTGTTTGAAGATAACATCTGCGTAATATTGAAAATAAGTGAGTGATGAAAGACGGAGATGGGCAGACAATATTGTGGAATATACTGGATGAGGTTGACAAAGGCACGTAGAGCTTAGTACAAGCAAAGAGAAGCCTTTACCCAGCAGTGGATACGGATGATGATATTGATCATCATCATTTTCCTGCCCTTGTACCATTCTATTTAGGCTCGTCGCAACACGTTTTCTTCCATCCTCCTTTGTCCTCAGTCACGGCATCATTTACTCCTTTCTCCTTCTTATCATTCCTTACACAATCCATCGTTCTTTTCTTTGGCATTCCTCTCCCTCTCCATCCATCAACATTCAGATCCATCACTCTTTTAGTCTTAAGTGTGACAATCGACTCCCTTTCGGATGATGATGTTGATGAACTATTAAAATTAAATTTGTTATACTTACTAGCCACCCGGAAAAAATAACATATACAAACAAGGCTTTGATTACCTTAATCACTTTCGATTGTTAGGAATCTTGTTTGAAACGCAATAAGCAAAACAGAAAATTACTTGTTTGTGGTCACAAAAAACGACATTAACGACAATTAAGGCAAATCGTCCAAAATTATCCTCATCGGACTTCGGATACAAATTATAACTACGGTATTCCCCAAGGCACTATACAGTGACCCGTGCTAATTTGCAAAATATTTTCCACTAACTAAAAAATACCAGGGTTAGGTATTCTCGCAGCCTCAGAATATTTAGTTTTCAACATTACTCGGTAAAACCCAACGTAGAATCTACTATTGCTAGTGTAAATAACGCCTTACACAAGTCTATTAGTCAATACGGGCACTTTACTCGCATTCCACCGTGCCATACTAGGAACTGAGAGTCCATGTTAAGTACACAAGCCACATATCATGTTATGCATGTCCAGTGTACTGTGACCTCTCATTCTACCAAAATGTTTTCTTCTTCTGTCATGTGAGTGATTCCCGTATTTAAGTTAAATGAGGTAACATCGGTGGTATAGTGATCCACTGGGCACGAGGTCTCAAGGTCCTAAATACGATTCTGTAGTAAAAGTGTTATCAGGTATATCGGTTATATTATTAACTAGCTGGCGCCCGCGGCTTTGCCCGCGTGATGATCGAAAAAAAAGTATCTTATGTGTTATTCCAGACTATAATCTACCTCTGTGCCAAATTTCATCAAGATCCGTTCAGCCGTTTTGACGTGAAAGAATAACAAACATCCATACATCCATCGTCACAAACATTCGCATTTATAATAATTAGTAGGATTTAATTAGAGTAAGAATAGGCTCCCCTCCTATTGCATGTGACTTAAACTAAACATAGCAAGTATGGGTGTACTACTCAATCAATCTGTCAAAATATTTTATTTCACATTGACTTACATGGGCACTTATAAATTTCGAGAAAAGGTGCACGGTACGGTTTGGTCGTTTCCTATAGAGAAGAACCGCCAAGAAACTACATGGTTAGTTTACGGGTATATTATAAAAGCTAAAGTGAGTTTGTTTGTTACGTCTTCACGCCTAAATGGCCGAACCGATTTTGATGAATTCTGGTATAGAGATCGTAGGGACCCTGGAGACGGGCATAGGCTAATTTAAAAAAAAGGGAGAAAGAGGGACGAAAAAGGGAGAGAAAGAATTTTTTTTATCGATCATCACGCGGATTCAAGTTAGCGTTAATGATAATTATAAATGATAAATGATGTTTATTTTGCAAGTAGGTTTTCACAAACACTTTTACACGTAATTTTTTTTTTAAAACTAGATGAGGCCGGTGTTTCGTACCCGACTACTCTGAGAAGAAACAGCCGAAACAAACTCAGAGGTCTCTTTTAAGGTCCAAAGTAACCATGCCACGCGGACGAGGTCGCGGGCGGAAGCTAGTATCCTATAAACTATAAGAGGTCAACATAAACTGGATAAGTATAGCTTGATATATTGCCTGGTGTACTAGACACACGGGATTTCCTTATTAACACGAAGAGAAAATATTGGCGATCCTATCCTGTAGACCGATAGGTGACAGTTTTACTTTTTAAATAAATAATTTCCTTCCTTACTCCGCGTTTTCTCCCGAGATGATGTTGTTAATCGAGTTTATGATTACTGCGGAAAAATCAAATCAATAAGGCGCATGGGCAAAATCTGCAGGCTTTAACGCGAGCGAAGCCGTGGGCAAAAGCTAGTAGTTTATATTTGTACGATTTGTGTAACTGGCAACCAACCTTACCAAAAACTCAAAACTCAAACTCAAAGCATTTATTTCAATTAGACCATTACAGGCACTTTTGAATGTCATAAAAACAAGAACAAAAAATTGATGCTGCTACAGTCCCAGTCACAAGACATAATAACTTATGAAAGTACTGTAGTTGCCCATTCCAAAGCGTCGATCTCTATGGAGAAGAATGGGCAAGAAACTCCATGGACACTCTTTTAAATCATAATATTTTATAAAATCATGGATACATCATTCCTGTTGAGATTATACATAATGTGTGCGTGTGTGTATTAAAGGGTATCGTACTACAGAGGGGCCGGAGTTACTACAAACGAATCCATTTTCCTTCTTTTACCCTTCATGTTCCGGAGCTGCGGTTATTCTTTCGAACAACCCACAACTCTGGCAGGCTTTTTTGCGGATGGGGAATCAGATATGTCACTCTTTGAGGCGCAACATACTTGCAGAAATTAATGACATTAGGTTTTTGGAATTTCTCAGATTGTGAAGTGGCTCAAATTAACACATTGCAGTATTCCACGTTTGCAGTGTGGTTTTGGCTGACCTTTTAACCCGTTGATTGCAGTGTACCATTGGGTTATTGCCACTTCAAAATGAATATTGTTACTTGTGATAGTCGTATCCTGTGTTACCAACCCTACTGTTTTAAGAGTAGATTTGCTGTTTGCTGTTTAGGGTTAGCAACACTGGTCAATGACACAATAGACTGGCAACCAATGGGTAGAGAAGGGCCGGGGCTACTACAAACCAACCCATTTTCCTTCTTTTACCCTTTATGTTCCGTAGCTGCGGTAATTCTTTCGAACAACCCGCAACCCCGGCAGGCTGACATCTCTTTTGGTCAAGTCCAGTTGAAAACCAGCGTCGGGCACTAGCTGCTCGGCAGTTTACTGAACTGGGCCTATTTGGCGCATCCGTGAGACACACAATAATATACAAATTATTTTTATTAGTGTTTAAAATTAAGTTTTATTATTTTTATTACTGTATGCATTTATGGCTTGTGCCAAAATAACTTGTTCTCTTTCTTTCTTTCTTTGAGCCGCAACATATTTGCAGATGATTGCGATATTAGATTTGTTGAATATCTGAGATTGTGAAGTGGCTCAAATTAACACATTCCCATTGCAGGATTGCACGTTTGCAGTGTGGTTTTGGCTGACCTTTTAACCCATTGATTGCAGTGTACACACGACGACACATCAACCTATACAAAACCAGTTTATGCTGCTCTCTCAACAACGGATCGTACACCATAGATTTCAAGTACAATGACAGATCCGCATAAACTGGTTTTGTATAGGTTGATGTGTCGTCGTGTGTACCATTGGGTTATTGCCACTTCAAAATGAATATTGTTACTTGTGATAGTCGTGTCTGTTTGTTCGATCTAGAGATATTTTGTAATAATTATCGCACTAGTACAACCTAATTGATACCTTATCAATGACCGCTAGTGAAGTACCATCAGTAATTGTGAAATGTGTGTGTTTATATATGGATTACTAGCTTTTGCCCGCGGCTTCGCTCGCGTTAAATTCGGTAGCGCCTTATTGATTGGTAATAGCAACGCTAAGATTTCCCGTTTTTTCCCTCTTTCTCCCTCATATCCCACTCTTTTAAAAAAAATAATAGCCTATGTCCGTCTCCTGGTTCCCAACTATCTCTGTACCAAAGTTCATCAAAATCGGTTTAGCCATTAAAGCGTGAAGAGGTAACAAACAAACAAACTCACTTTCGCTTTTATAATATTAGTAAGGATAGACGCGCTAGCTGCTGTACCACCACTTCTTTTAAGTATATTTCTTCATCGGCCCGGGGATATTATAGTGCATAAGTCTGTGCGCAGACACGGGTGCATTCTCTGTTCCTTAATTTTCATAGTTCGATGGCAATTCGACACCAATCCGTGCATTCTGAGATACCTACGGGGATATCTTACCGCCGATTTCCGAACTCCGGGCTGTTATTGAGAAACTAGCTTTTGCCCGCGGCTTCGCTCGCGTTAAATTCGGTAGCGCCTTATTGATTTGTAATAGCAACGCTAAGTTTTCCCGTTTCTTCCCTCTTTCTCCCTCATATCCCACTCTTTTTTTAAAAAAAAATAGCCTATGTCCGTCTCCTGGTTCCCAACTATCTCTGTACCAAAATTCATCAAAATCTGTATAGCCATTAAAGCGTGAAGAGGTAACAAACAAACAAACAAACAAACTCACTTTCGCTTTTATAATATTAGTAAGGATTATAGGAAAAACCCTATAACATTTTGTTGCCGGTCCCCGGAATCGAACATTTTATTATGTTACTAGCTTTGCTGGATTCACGAGAACGAAGACGTTATCACGGGGACGTACAGAAAAACAGTTAACTAACTTGTGACTTAAGTCATGACAAACAAACTCACTGCTACTTACAATACACACATAAGTACGTAAGTGTTTAAATAACCGGCTACTACATATTTGCTTCCATATCAGTAAATATTTTCTCTACTAATAAAACTTGCTTAGTGCCATGTCCCGCCAATCGTCAATCAGAGCCATAACCACTTGCTACTGGACTACTGGTATATAAAATGGTATCTTAAGGTTATTGATCCAACACGTATGGTTTTATTTACCTGGCTAATTAACTTTTACTTTGCTGTATGATGTGCATCCTACTATCTTATCCTTACTAATATTATATAAGCGATAGTGAGTTTGTTTGTTTGTTACGTCTTCATGCCTTAATGGCTAAACCGATTTTGAATACAGAGATAGTTGGGACCCTGGATACGGACATAGGCTAACTTTGTTTTAAAAAAAATGAGAATTGAGGCAGAAAGAGGGAAGAAAAGAGAAAAATTAGCATTGCTATTACAATAAATAAGGCGCAAGGGCAAAAACTACAGATAGCAGGTACCTGCGAATCATGAAAGGGGAACTGTGTTGACCCGAATTTAACGCGAGCGAAGCCGCGGGTAAAAGCTAGTTAATATTATAAATGCGAATGTTTGTAAGGATGTATAGATGTGTTACTCTTTCATGTCAAAATGGCTGAACGGATCTTGATGAAATTTGGCACAGAGGTAGATTATAGTCTGGAATAACACATAGGATACTTTTTTTCGATATTACGCGGGCGAAGACGCCGGCGGGCGCCAGTTAGTGGTATATATTTACTTGACTTCTAGATTGACGTTTGAAGGTTATAAACTGATTAAATTGATACAATTATTTTCTAGAAGACTTACTTTGCTCGCGGGACTAAATAAAATGGGTTTCTTGTTTTTTGCGGATAGGAAATCATCAAATAACTTCCCCCGCTCTGGGTGGAGCGGAGTAGCAGTAGTAGTAGACATTGTGTTGTGGACTGTCCCTTAAAATATGAATACCAAATAACACAAAGTCTAACTACATCGTTCCAAACATATGTGTTATCTCGACATGAATTATGTATCCATGATCTTGTAAAAATATTATGACTAATAAAAGTGTCTATGGAGTTTCTTGCCCATTCTTCTCCATAGAGATCTACGTTTTGGAATAGACAATTACGGGACTATCACATGTTATTATGTCTTGTGACTGTAGCTTTACCTTTTCTTTTTTGACACTCAAAAGTGACTGTAACGGTAATTGAATGATTTGAGTTTGAGTTTGAATCATCATCTGCCTAGCCTTTTTCCCAACTATGTTGGGGTCGGCTTCCAGTCTTACCGGATGCAGCTGAATACCAGTATTTTACATGGAGCGACTGCTATCTGACCTCCATAATCCAGTTAGTACTGGGTAATAAGATACCTCTTGGTAAGACTGGTTGTCAGACCTTCGGAACACTGACTACCTGTAACGACTGTCAAAGATCTACAAATGATAGCCGGGACCAACGGGCACGAAAGAAACTCGGTATGTAACGGGTGGTCACCCATCCACAGACCAACCTAGGCAAGTTGAGTTTGAATACTTTTCACAAATAAACAGATAACATCGCACAGTTGAGTAGCAAGTTACTGCAATACTAGCGAGTCGGCGGCCGCGACAGTTCATTGTGCTACTTGCCTTAGTTTTTTGTCGAGCGACGCGACCGGCAATCTGTCCTACATAGTGTACTCAGAATATTGATGTTCCATGTACTTTGATGATTCATAAATCTGTTAAATTATCTTCCAGTATGTAGATTAGGCTTGTATTTATTTGCAGTTTTTTTTTGCGGATGGGAAGCCATTATTAACTTCAGGGGGAGTGCCAGACATTTACTGACTAAAACCCAACCATGTTCCTGTTTTTGCCCTTTATGAACAACCCGCAACCCCGGTCTGCCGTCTGAATATCTCATTGATCTTGTCGTTTATAACGCTACTACCGAGCATAAGGTTGGGATCTATCAGATCTCTTGCAGGAGTTTTGTATTGTGCGTTGAATATAATCGTGTTGTTTCACTCCTTGCGGTAGGATCTAACGTGTAAAGTTCTTTAAGTATGAGAAAACTGTATCTTTAGGAGACTCATTAGGGCTCAAACGCACCAAAGGGTAGGTTAGTTTCGAGATCTTTTAGGCCTCCAAAGCACCAGTTCTTTGAAAGTTATGGTGCAGGGAACATGTTATTTAACCCTTTACTGCCCAGTCCAAATGATACCAGATATTTTGGACTCATACGCTCAGGGTTCTGGACAGCGAAAGAGTTAAGCAGTGGTTTTGGTGTGGCTCTTGTTTTTGTCGTGTACAGCGTGACTGTTGATCAGCTGGCCTATCATTGTGTTCGAGGATTGATGCTTCATGTGTTTTGGTGGTTGGTGGTTTAGCTTCCAGATATTAAGTCAAATCTACGTACAAACGTAGATTCGACTTAATATCTTCTTTTTTTGGGGTGGGAAATCATCAAATAACTTCCCCCGCTCTAATCGGAGCGGGGGGAGTGTCAGACTTGTACTGACTAAAACCCACCCATGTTCCTTCTATTGCCCTTTACGTTCCGGGGCCGCAGTATCTCTTTCGAACAACTAGCAACTCCGGCAGGCGGTGGACTTAATATCTGGTGTGTGACTGTCTCGTTCAGGTATTGGTTGCAAACGCTAACGGGTTCGATTTTCAAATGGGGCAAAGTTTTTGTTTTTAGGGTTTCCATACCTCAAAAAAAAACCAGAACCCTTTTTAGATCACTTTGTCGTCCGTCTGTCTGTCAAGACTCTTTATCTGGGGAATGCGTGGAGTTATCCAATTGAAAATCCTACTATCCTGCTAATATAAATGCGAAAGATTCTGAGTATGGATGTATGTTTGATCCTCTTTCACGTCAAAATGGCTGAACGGATCTTGACAAAATTTGGCACACTGGTAGATTATAGTTTGCAATAACACATGGGATACTTTTTTTATCATCACGCGGGCGAAGCCACGGGGCCTTGGACCGTAAGCTGTTCAAACGCCTTCTGCAGCTGGACAGGAAAAGCCTGCGCCTGGTGACGGGGACCATCACCAGACACTGTGCAATAAACAAACATTTCCACACAATAGGTATCACAGATAGCATCTTGTGCAGTGCTTGCATGGAGGCGTAAGAAACAGTCACACACTTTCTCCTTGAATGTACAGGAATCACCGAAATTCGGAAAATGACACTGGGTACACCAGGGTCACTTGCGGCCGCCCTCAAGAACGCGAAAAGACTCATCTGCTTCTGGAATGAGGTGGGCTGGCTGGAGGAGCGGCCACCAGGTGCACGGCATACGAAACCGGACCTCTCCAACGTTCAGGGTCCACATGAAGAAGAAAAAGAAGTCTATGAAGAAAACCTACGATATGTTTTCTACCAAAGTGTGTCTCAATATCTAACTATTACAAAGGCCTAGATAAATACAAGCGCCATTATAACGCCGATCGATTGTTACACAATTAAGTAATCCATCTTGTTGTGATTGTGCACTTGATCGATTTATGTCAAGAGTTGGTTTCGATTTTGCCGGCTGGAGATAAGAGGCAAAGTTTTAAGTTTGGTGAAGGATGCAATAAGTAGGATGAAAAGGTCCTCAATTATATCTAAGGGACCAAGTTCCCTGCTGGAGTTGCGGGTTGTTCGAAAGACATACCGCGGGCCCGGAGTACATAGGGCTAAAGAAGGATCATGGATGGGTTAGTAAAAGTCTGTCTCTACCTTCCACTCCGCCCAGAGCGAGATTTGATGACTAGCTTTTGCCCGCGGCTTCACTCGTGTCAAATTCAGTGTAACACAGTTCTCCTTTTCTGATTTGCAAGTACCTGCTATCTGTAGTTTTTGCCCTTGTGTCTTATTTATTGTAATAGCAAAGCTAAGTTTTCCCTTTTCTTCCCTCTTTATTTCTCAATTTAAAAAAAAAGCCCATGTCTGTCTCCAGGGTCTCAACTATCTCTGTACAAGCGAAAGTGAGTTTGTTTGTTACGCCTTCACGCTTAAATGGCCGAACAGTTTTTGATGAATTTTGGTACAGAGATAGTTGGGACCCTGGATACCGACGTAGGTTAAAAAAAAGTGAGAAGAAGGGGAGAAAGAGGGAAGAAAAGGGGAGAGAAAGATATTTCTTTTTTCGATCATCACGAAGGTTAAAGTTAGCGTTAGCCCAAAAAAGAAACTATGCCACACGCACGAAGTCGCGAGCGGAAGCTAGTAAAATAATAAATCAATACTTTATCATCAATTACAAAAATATCAAGTCATTCTAATTAAAAATAATAAATACAATAGAAATAGTCATTGAAGTAAATTGCATTGTTTTTAAATTATAATTAAGTGTATGGTTATTCTACGAACACAAGTGAACACTTACAAATTACAAAGTCATATCTTTTAATCATTTTACTATTTGAAGGAATTTTTTAAGGTTAAGAACTATATTTAGAAAACAATGCGGGTCGCCCATGACTAGTTTAAAACAGAACTAGTTATTAACAACAGTTCAGAACAAAGGAAATGCTACAGTAAACATGACGACACATCAATCTACACAAAACCAGTTTAGGCAGATCTCTCAATATACGGGAAATCTATGGTGTACGATATAGATGAGAGACCTTACACATACTGGTTTTGATTAGGTTGATGTGTGTTCGTGTGTAGTGGCGTAGCGGTCATTTTAAGGGATATTTCTAGGAAGGCGATGCCAACTATAATACGGACATACGAATCGAATACAAAACTGACTTTTGACAAAACTTCACATCCCCAAACATTTAAACTCACATACACAAACAGCCAGACCCAAAACAATTACCTGTCATACAAGTATTTGTTACACTAGGAAGTGGCGAAGGGCGGGGCGTTTTTGTGGGACTGTCACTTGTAATGTGACGTTCAAAAAGTGCTGATGATCAGCCTAATTTGAATATATGACTTTTGATTTTGGATCTAGGAAATTCTCCTGTATCGTGGGTGCGTTAACAAACATTTAAACTCACTTAAACATCCAGACCCGGAACAACTATCTGTAGGCCATACAAATATTTGTTCCGTGCGGTGATCGAACCCGCGACACGCAGCGCAGCAGTCGATCGCTCAGCCACTGCGCCAACCGTGCCGTCATTACAAGTTACATGCATGAGTAATCCCACAAAACAAATACGCGACCTGTGACTAATCCTGGTTGTAAATGACTAAATAGAATGCTTAATGCATCGGAAATAGGAACTTTGATTAATCGACTGCCCTTAGTAATCAATTGGTGAATGCAACTGTTTTTCATCATTACATGACCTTTTTTTGCGTATGGCTATTCATCAATTATCTTCCCCTGGGTGCAGCGGAGGTGTCAGACTTTTACTGTCTAAAACCCACCCGTTGGTGGGTCAGACGGTGTTCCGCCGTCCATCTGGTGAGACTGGAAGCCGTCCCCACAATAGTTGAGAAAAGGCTAGTTAGATAATGAGTAACGCGTGGTCACCATGACAACCGTCTCATCACAAACAGCGTTTGTTGGAATACTCTTTTGATGGAGTTCCTATGAATATTACTCCGCTGTATTCGGACTATTTCGGAAGGGCAAAAAGAAAGTGTTTAGATCTTTGGCAGGAGTATATTGATGAAAGATCAAAAGAAAAGGGGATATGGTACCGAACTATTCAGCCAGAGATTGCTCGGTTTCCATGGATTGATTGTAATCTAAATAGAAATTTAAATACTATAGCCTTAAGACTTCGTTCCGGACACATCCCATCGAATAAGTTTTATCATTTAATGAAAAAAGTTTTGTCTATAAACTGTGATGACTGTGGAGTAATTGATGATGTTTTTCATATTCTGATGGAGTGTGTCCGGTATGAACATAATAGAATTCATGTATTTGGACAAAACAACGTTAATATCGGCATTTGTAATCCTATTCTTGCCTTTCCAATGTCCGAAAAAGCAAAAGAATTGTATAAGTTAGTAATAAGTAGATCGTAAGTTAGTGTTAAATAGATTATAAATACCTAGCTTTTCCTGCACTGGGTGATGTGGTCGCTAAGCGACAAAACCCTTTAAATAAATTAAAAAAAAAGGTGGAATACTCAAAAAACCTTTGAAGATGTTTGTCACAAGTCTAAGTCATATAATGACCTGGAGTTGCGGGTTGTTCGAAAGGGATACCGCGGCCCCGGAACATAAAGGGCAAAAGAAGACGACGGCGACGCGAAGGGAGGGGCGAGCGAGCCAAAAAACACGCCATGGCCTGTTTATGCATATCCTTATCCTCACTTCCTTACTAATATTATAAAAGCGAAAGTGAGTTTGTTTGTTACCTCTTCACGCTTTAATGGCTTAACCGATTTTCATGAATTTTGGTACAGAGATAGTTGGGAACCAGGAAACGGACATAGGCTAATTTAAAAAAAAGTGCGATGAGAGGGAGAAAGAGGGAATAAAAGGGAGCGTTGCTATTACAAATCAATAAGGTGCAAGCGGAACTGTGTTACCCCGAATTTAACGCGAGCGAAGCCGCGGGCAAAAGCTAGTTTAAAATATTTATGTAGGTATGCTGTTTTGACTTCCGTACGTTTTACTCACGGGTTGACCACTGACAACCAGTGCTGTGCTGTGGGCTCCCATGGCACAGCATCATGCTGAGTGGTGACCTACCTGTCGCAGTCACGACGTGCAAGCTATTTTTATTTTGTCCCATATATGTTTTTGTAAATGATTGTGATGCTTTGCATGTTTAATGTTTTTATTTTGTGTGCTTGTTGTAATTTGCGACTAATAAATGTTTTTTTCTTTCTTTCTAAGAAGGAACATGGATAAGTTTTCTCCTCTCCCTTCCGCTTTGCCCAGAGCGCCAAGAATCTTTTGACGAGATTCCATTCCAATGAAAGGTCTACAATAGAATGCCTAAGTAGGGTCATGGTCATTTGGTGATTCGGTCTTTAATTTATATTCAAAGTATAATAGTTAATTTAGACACACGTGTTTCTCCGGATGTTAAATTAACTTAAATGTTTATTTACTCAAGGCAGAATGATTGCAAAAAAATACGATGATTTTCAATGAAATGTCCTAATAATCCTTACTTTTATTTACTCGTAAACTGTGTTTTAATACTTAAGTATTTCCGTTTATTTTGATTGATATCTTCTGTAGTTACGACAGTTTGCCTCCCGACCAAAATTTTGTGGCACATTTTTGGTTTTTATCGAAATAAAATTGGACCATGTCAAGATGCAAGATAGGTATCACAATAGTAAAGAAAAAGAACAATTGCGTCAGTCATTATTAAAGATATACTACACTTTATCTTAAATTTGTATTAAATATTACGTTAAAATAAGGTTCAAAATCGCTTACCCGCACAAAAGGGTTCTTCTTTGGTAACTCATGGTCCACCTCATCCCGGGATTCGTCATCCTCCGCAGAGTTCACCCGCACGCAGGTTTTGTGGATAGTCTGGGGCTCATCCATACCCACCACTCATCATACACAGGTTAGAACTTAGACTAACACTGTCACCCACTTCCAAAGTCACCCACTAAACGAGCACTTTTCCGAATTCAAATTTGGAATTTTAATTTTAGTTTACACTTCACAGAATCACTTTTGTTATTGAATATTGGTTTTATATTTGAATTTGGAATTTTAACACTTTGGATTTTTATATTTCACTTTGGAAGTTTAGTTTCTTCTGTTTTCCGACACTTAAATCCGACGCGTGCGCTGTTCACGAGTACCTGTAATAAATGAAACACAAGATTAATTACGATATAAAGATAATGAGTAATGGTGGTTAAATACTGATGTCATTTCGGCCGAGTTTTAGTTTGTGTGTGCACTTTGATAACGTTATCAGCTAGTTTAGTAATCGTTTAAGATATTGGATTGTTTGTGTTGCTAAACTGTTAGTTTATAATCTTGTGACAAACAGAGGTAGGATTTACACCTGTGGCGTCAGTTTAACCTTTTGAATGCCATTATTACATATATGTGACAAGCAAGTGCGTGCCCGGGATGCCAGCGACTCAAATATGAAGGTAAATCTTTTTTGTAAAAAAAAACTAAAAGTGGAAAATAACTTTAACGAAGTCGATGACGTTTGTTGGTTTCGTTGACTTTTTTGCCAGCGACTTCCGGTAGTAAGATTATTTTACAGTTTTTAGTTTTTTTTTTTTGGAAGTCGTTTTTATTTTTAGCAAATTTTATTTATGGTATATATATATAAAATCACATATTTTTTATCAAGTATTCATTTTCCATTGTTACTTAAAAATTAGTAAATCATCCATTTAGACATAGAGAAAAATAAAAAAGTATTATAGACGATAACTCATAAACTACCTAAATAATACAAATAAAATTGATATGGGACCACTTGGGAAGTATGCCCTTAAAAACAAAAAGAATTTTGCAAAACGGTCCACGCGTCTTCGAGTAAATTGGTGATACATACATAAAAAAAAGATTCCGACGAATTGAGGACCTCCTCCTTTTATTGAATTCGGTTAAAAATGAGTTTCTCGTCGTGGCATACGCGTGAATTTATGTTTTAGCGTTCAAAAGGTCAAGACACTTTTATTTGTGTTTTGAGATGCTACTACCTGTGGGTCATACAAATATCTCGACGGTTCCTACGTACAGACGCCTGCACATCAAGCTACTAAAATCTGTCAGATTTCTTTGATAGATTTTCGACTTTATTTCTAAAGGGAAGACTTTATTTAAAAAGGTTCATTGGGAAAAATTGACAGTTTCGGGTAGCTTGACCTGCTGGCGTCTATACATAAAGTTAAGTCAAAAACCGAGGTTTACAGGAGAACGTAATCACACCCCAAATTCTATGAGTAAAAATATTTTCTTTTTATAATATTTAACGAGAGGAGCTCGTGGCTAAATAATAGCAGCCGCTCAGGTCGATCATTAGGTTAAGCCGTGCTTGCCTAGGTTGGTCTGTGGATGGGTGACCACCCGTTACATACCGAGTTTCCTCCGTGCCTCGGAAAGCACGTTAAGCTGTTGGTCCCGGCTGTCATTTGTAGATCTTTGACAGTCGTTACAGCTAGTCAGTGTCCTGAAAGTCTGACAACCAGTCTTATCAAGGGGTATCGTATTACCCAGTACTAACTGGGTTATGGAGGTCAGACAGGCAGTCGCTCCATGTAAAATACTGGTATTCAGCTGCATCCGGTAAGACTGGAAGCCGACCCCAACATAGTTGGGAAAAGGCTAGGCAGATGAATATTTAACAAGTTTTAAGAGAGTTGGAAAAACTGATAGATGGCCGTTTCTACGACACTTATTCGTTGTATTTATAATACTGGTTCTCTTATACAATTTCTAAAACAAGGTAAATAAATTACATTAAAATAATAATCGTATGTCAGCATGTGCGCATAGATAATCTAAAGCCAATGATACAATAAAAAAATGCCATTTTCGACATATCTTCATGTAAGTAGGGACCGTCAATTTGTGCTTTACGGGGAATGTACCCGCGACACGCAGCACAGCAGTCGACCGATCAGCCACTGTGCCAACGGTGCCGTCAATTGTATAAGGGTTACCTACAAAGTTCTCAAGTAATTATAACAAAGTATTATGGCGTTGGAAACAACGTAGACGAACATTAAGAAACAATGCGTATTACGTAATGAGAGACAGTTTGAGAATTAGGTTCCAGAGCACCATCGTAATTAGCAACCACAGTCATTAATTGAATTTAGACTCGGAACATTTATTTCTATACTAGCTTTTGCCCGCGGCTTCGCTCGCGTTAAATTTGGGGTAACACAGTTCCCCTTGCGCCTTATTGATTTGTAATAGCAACGCTAAGTTTTCCCTTTCCTTCCCTCTTTCTCCCACACATCCCACTTTAAAAAAAAATAGCCTATGTCCGTCTCCTGGTTCCCAACTATCTATGTACCAAAATTGGTTAAGCCATTAAAGCGTGAAGAGGTAACAAACAAACAAACAAACTCACTTTCGCTTTTATAATATTGGTAAGGATTAAGTAAGGATTTAGTACAAACCTTGGACATGAAAACGGAGTTCAGGAGATAATTTAAGGTTTTTCCATTCATAATCATAGCATCAAACTATGTATGATCTCGCTGTGTCGACGCACATTCGTGTTCCACGCGCGCGCCAAAGGGATGCCAGCAAAGGGGCCTGCCGGGGTTGCGGGTTGTTCGAAAGAGATATCGCGGCCCCGGAACTTTAAGGGCAAAAGAAGGAGCTTGGGTAGGTTTTAGTCAGCAAGTCTGACACTCCCCCCGCTCCGCCCAGAGCGAGGGATGTTGTTCGATGATTTACCATCCCCTAAAAAAACCATGATCACTATCTGTGTATTATGTCATCTTTTACAAGTAGTTTTGAAGGTATGACGTCGTTTTTATGTCTATGGTATGGTAATGTCATCATAACTATCTCCCAAACTGCTGCACCACAGACATAGCCTTTGACAAAAGACAATTATCTATTTGTGTTTCGTTTCAATTTGCATAACAATACTAAGAAAAAAAAACGAGACGTTTGACGTAAATTGAAACTAATTTAATAGTTTGCGTAACCTTGACTACCGAAATGTTATTGACGATTTTGAAACGATTCTGTTCTGAAATATATTTGGGAAACCTCCTTTGGTATTTTATCGTATAGCCTGTATCTATAACAAGCGGACCCGGCAGACGTTGTTATGCTTCTTGTACAATTTGGACGGCACGGTTGGCGCAGTGGCTGAGCGATCGACTGTTGCGCTGCATGTCGCGGGTTTGATTCCCGCATGGAACAAATATTTGTATGACCTGCAGATAGTTGTTTCGGGTCTGGCTGTATGTGTAATTGTGTATGTGAGTATAAATGTTTGTAAACGCACCCACGATACAGGTGAAATTCCTAGTGTGATATCGAAAAAACCTGTGTTATTCCAGACTATAATCTACCTCTGTGCCAAATTTCATCAAGATCTGTTCAGCCGTTTTGAAGTGAAAGAGTAACAAACATCTATACGGCCATTATAAACATTTAACGGGCCTGTTGGTCTAGTGGTTAGTGGCCCTGACTGCTGAGCCGGAGGTCGTGGGTTCGATTCCCACCCAGGACAAACTTTGTGTGATGAGCATGATTGTTTGTTCTGTGTCTGGGTGTGATTTATCTATAATATGTATGTATTTATAAATTATATAAGTATGTATATCAGTTGTCTGGTTACCATAACACAAGCTCTGCTTAGCTTGGGATCAGATAGCCGTGTGTGAGTTGTCCCAAGATATTTATTTATTTATTTATTTATTTATACATCCATCCTCACAAACATTCGCATTTATAATATTAGTAAGAAGTAAGATTACTAGCTGTGCCCAGCGGTTTCACCCGCTGCTCAGCTCCTTTTCTTAAGAGGTGACCTTATCTCTTAGGGGTATGAAAAATAGATCGGTGTTGTTGATATCATTTGTTGTTTTTTTCGTTTATTGATTTTCTCACATATACTTTAACATTTTAATTGTAAAAATTGTAAAAAAAACATTTATATATATAAAAAAAACAGTAGCCCACCGGTATCGGGAACAGGGTCCAAGCTACCGGCAGTCAGGGCTCCAGAGAAAGGAATCTCCTAACAATACGAGCCGTGTCCAGGAGTACCGCTTTCTGTATCAAGCCCTTGATCCAGCTGCCTAACGAGAGCCTCCTTAGGTGTTGGTCGAAGCTCTTGGCAATTAAGCATTTGTTGTTATCGTTGTACTATGTGGTTTTTTTTTTGCGGTACTGTGGACGGTGAGCAATGGGTAGCTCACCGTCCGTCCGTCTATTGACGACAGGCCGTGTCGACGGCGC
This sequence comes from Ochropleura plecta, assembly GCA_905475445.1. Taxonomy (NCBI): domain Eukaryota; kingdom Metazoa; phylum Arthropoda; class Insecta; order Lepidoptera; family Noctuidae; genus Ochropleura; species Ochropleura plecta. Next base: position 18,882,948 of record FR997738.1, on the reverse strand, counting down.
GTTCGTGTTTCACGCGCCTCAAAGAGATGTCAGCAAAGCAGAGGGGCTTGCCAGAGCCTCCGCCTGCCGGGGTTGCGGGTTGTTCGAAAGAGATACCGCGGCCCCGGAACGTAAAGGGCAACAAAAGGAACATGGGTGGGTTTTAGTCAGTAAAAGACTGACACGCCCCCCCGCTGCGCCCAGAGCGGGGGAAGTTATTTGATGATTTCCCACCCGAAACAAATCGTGTTTTTTGTGGCTTGTGTGTTGTTGTACTTGTCGTAGCCTTACGCTCAGAAAAGGATACTAACTTCAGTTTAGACCTAAATAAGCAGTAATTTTACTGTACGCTTTGTTATTCTTTTAGACAGAAAGAAAAGGAAACGATACTGACAAACTTTACTTGTTTATTGAAACCTTTGGCTTTGTCGTCGACTTGTGTAGTATTGCGATTATGATTTCCGTCCTGCTAACATGACGTGTTAAAACAGAACTTATTTCAGTGAGGGAAAGAGACAGAGCTATACAGGGTGTCTAGCACCATCTCTTTCTCACGTAGGAATAAGAACTGATATAAGATGTCATGGTGACCCTACTGTTTTGACACTGTGAGCAAATAGAGGTAGCTTCTTTCTTAAGCAGACACAAAATAATATCATACAGTGCTGTGGACCAATGAAACATGATGCACCGACTCAAAAAAAAACATGCCATCATCATTTTCCTACCCTTGTCCCATTCTATTTGGGGTCGGCGCAACACGTTTTCTTCTTCCATTCTCCCCTATCAGACGTCACGGCTTCATTTACTCCTTTCTCCTTCATATCATTCCTTACACAATCTATCCATCTGTTTTTTGGCCTTCCTCTCGCTCTCCATCCTTCAATATTCAGATCCATCACTCTTTTAGTCACATGTGCGTCATCCCTCCTCATTACATGTCCGTACCAAGTCAAACTACTCCCATTCAATTTTGCTGTACCAGGCGTAACTTTCAAACTTCCTCTAATATACTATTTCCTTACTTCATCCATTCTAGGCACTCCACGCACCCGTCCAAATAAAAACATGGCGAAAACCTGAAATAAATCTTTCAAGTTTTTTTTTAAACCAAATAATACTTTCATCCTTACTAATATTATAAAAGCGAAAGTGAGTTTGTTTGTTTGTTACGTCTTCACGCCTAAATGACTAAACTAATTTTGATGAATTTTGGTACAATGATAGTTGGGACCCTGGAGACGGACATAGGCTACTTTTTTTTATAAAAGTGAAATATGAGGGAGAACGAGGGAAGAAAAGGGAAAACTTAGCGTTGCTATTACAAATCAATAAGGCGCAAGGGCAAAAACTGCAGGTAGCAGGTACTGTGTTATACCGAATTTAACGCGAGCGAAGTCGCGGCCAAAAGCTAGTCTTAAATAAATCTTCCAAGTTTTTTTTTAACCAAATAATACATTCATCGTTTACTTGTAACATTACCTAATAAATGACTGATTTGAAAAAAAAAACAACGACTTTTTATTTCGAATATTTTTATGACCCTTGTATTTAAAAGGTTACTGAACTTCTGCGAAACGTCAACACAATAAGATCCCTAATCAAAGGGCCAACTCATGTTTGAAACGCGCGCAGTTTAGTTGTGAATCAGCTGATTCATACAAAAACAAAATCATTGTGCAAAGGTGCAGGTAGGTTGTGAATCAAAGTGTATGTTTTTGTTGGAATAAATATTGTTATTCTCAGAAATATGAATAAGTGGTTTTAAACCAGATTGCTTAGTGATGATAGCATAATCAATCTTCAAATTCCCAATCTCATTAACGGAAATTATTAACGTTTTTTGTTGTTGTTGTAAAGATATTTTTTAACATTTTTTTTGTAAATGAGTGGTCAATGTGGGCCTTGTAGATTTCTAGAAGTTTGATAACTTTTATTAACTTCTTATCTTATTTTACGTTTTGTAAAGTACAAAAGAGTATATATGTCACCGGAAAATAACAAGATCCGTAAGTTTATCAATTTACTAGGAAGTTTATAAACTTTCGTAAGATTCTAAACGGGAGATAAATTGTAATATTTTACGTCCACATTTTCGTGCACCAAATATTCCTTCCTGAATGTTAAAAAAATGCGTAGGTTAGGTTAGGTTAAAACTGTGACCCCCTACGCACGAGCCGCGCGAGCGGAGCGAGCGGTGCCGCGGCAGCGGCCGGCGAGTGCCAGTAACGACGTAAAATATTACAAATTTATCTCCCGTTTAGAATCTTACGAAAGTTTATAAACTTACGGATCTTGTTATTTTCCGGTGACATATATATACCAACCCGTACCGTGCACCTTTTCTTGACGTTTTCTGAGTAAACACGTAGGTCTATGAGAAATAAAATATTTTAATTTTGTTTTATTTTTTTACTTTTCCGCCCGCGACTTCGTTCTCGTGGCATGTTACTTTAGGCTAACGCTAACTTTAACCCGCGTAATGATAGAAAAAAAAATATGTTTCTCTCCCCTTTTCTTCCGTCTTACCTTACTTTAAAAAAAATAGCCGATGTCTGTCTCCAGGGTCCCAACTATCTCTGTACCAAAATTCATCATAATCGGTTTGGCCATTTAGGCGTACGAACCAACAAACAAACTCGCTTTTATAATATTAGTAAGGATTATGAAGAGTACAGTATGTGTGTCTCTGAGTTATGAAGAAGAAGTCAAAGTTCCCATATGAATTGGGATAAAGGCAGTTGGTCAATAGGTTGTTCTTGTTGAACGTGAATTCATCTTTTCGATTCCCAGAAGATTGAGATTGAGGTTTGAATGTTTGTAAACGCACCTACAATACAGGAGAAATCCTAGTGTGGGGCAACGTTTTTTTTTTAAAAAAAATGCTTAAATCACCAGTAATCAGGGGAAAGGCAACATGAAACAACAGTTATTTACCGAGCAACATAAATAAATTCAAATGGTCATTCATACATATTAACTAACTCTTGTAATGGCAGAGAGTACCTGTGTTTAGTTACGGTGAACAGATAAAGAAAGATGCTTATTATGTTACTGTCCCATTGAAAACTTAGACATTTTGGAAAAAGTCTGAAAAATGGGTAAAAATATTTAATAGATTTTGATCCTTACCCGTCTGGGACAGTGTTCAAAGTAAAAAAGAACCCTTATAGGATCACTTTGTTATCCGTGTGTCTCTCAAGACCCTTTATCTTAAGATCGCGTGGAGGTATCGAGATGAGATTCAAACCATAATATGCTAAAGTCTGTGCTCCCTTTTTTTTTTTTTTTTTTTTTCGGGTGGGAAATCATCCAATGACTTCCCCCGCTCTGGGTGGAGCGGGGGGGGCATGTCAGACTTGTACTGACTAAAACCCACCCATGCTCCCTCTATTGCCCTTTACGTTCCGGAGCCGCGGTATCTAGTATGTGCTCCCTTGGAATGGCAAAAAAACAAACCTCTAATTTTACGCAGTCAAAAGATATGCCCTTTTATGTTTGTACAAAAGCCTCGGTATGCGAATCCGACTCGCACTTGACCGGTTTTTTCAATTCAATTAGTTTTATATTATTATTTAACTTTAAAATAAAACTTGTCCTTTTTTATAGTTTTCTCCCATGTATTATTGTCTCAAAATACACTGAACATTGTATCATATATGATATAAGTTTATTTTTTTATTGATCTATCGCCCCATTTATTCTGTAAGTATGTATAATTGTAAGTATTAGATTTTTTTTGCGTATGGAAACTTATTATATAACTTCCCCTGCTCTAGGCGGAGCGAAATGGACTGGCAGACTTTTACTGACTAAAACCCACCCATGTTCCTTCTTTTGGCCTCTAAAATCCGGGGCCGCGGTATCTCTTTCGAACAACCCGCAACCCAGCCAGGTGCGAGATGAATGAATGGTAGTCATTTCTCAAACTGCCACTACCCGCACTTGCACCGCAGCACCACGCTCTGTTTGTCCGCATTTCTACGCGAGGTCGCGCGCACTGGTTCAAGGCTGCCTCGCTACAACCAAACGGAATTGTACGCACCCGCTATATCTGCGCACGTGCATCTATTGGGGAAGATGGAGATGGTGGAAAAAGCCGTTGTGAAGAGGCAACAGACCACTGGTAGGTCTAGAGATATGGCAGTTTGTTTCAGTACAAGGTAGGTATATCTATAGGATTTCATACATCTTTTTAGAGTAAACACTTATCCTTATGTGCTGCGTTTCCTAGACCCTTTTTCCACCAAGGTTAAACCAAGCGAATTGATATATATTAGGGCCACCTTCTGCCGGGGTTGCGGGTTGTTCGAAAGAGATACCGCGGCCCCGGAACATAAATGGCACAAGAAGGAGTATGGTTTTGTTTTGTAATTGAAAATTTCTAAAAAACCATCTTTTCTTTTGCCTTCCTCTCCCTCTCCATCCATCAATATGTATACACAGACTGACCACACCAAGCCCCAGCTGTTGAAGTGGCGAGACAAAATAAAAACAGGTTGGACTGTGCAAGGAACGATACAATATACGGCTTACAACTAAAGCAAAAAGTGTCGTTACAAGTTTTGGTCTTAAGCAAAATGTGTCGTTACAACTTTTTCCGTCTAGTCCCTTTTCGCAACGCGCGATAAGGAACTTCGTTGAAACACGTTGCGCCAACCACAGATAGAATAAGACAAGGGCTGGAAGATTATGACAACAATTAGAGTTTCAGGTGTCATATCCCATCATATTATTTATGGAAAAGCGTCATTTGAGTGCCAATAAACCCTTGTAACTCTGTAGGACAATGGACTGTTTGTCAACAAACTCCATAAAAAAACACGGAAACAAGTCATCTAATTAATTCCTTACACATCTCACCGACCACATTACAAGGTCACCCCAAACGTGTGACCTTGTGTCTTATCTATGGTTTTGACGTCACGGCCTTGCCAACATGGCGGTGATAACATTCCAATTTCAAACGCTTATTATTTACGCATGAAACGGCTCAGTGTGACAAAATGAGGAGTACCTACTGTAGTATTGTTTACAGCTTTCAACGTATTTTAGGTTCTTGATGCTAGCTGAAAATACACAGTCAATATGGTTGACTTGTTATTAGTTCTGGGGTAATTAAGAACAAAATAACAGACTGAATAATTATTTCTGACTGCCTAGTTAGTCTAGGCTTTGATTCTCCGGCTAAATGTTATTGGGTTTTTAGGAATTTTCATACTACTTAAATGTGAAAGTAAATCTGTTCTTTTTTTGCTTGGAAATGTTTGTCTGTAAACTAGTTGATACACCACAGATTATAATTATGCAGTTTTGCTGTAATCAATCCAAAGGTTGTTTTGAAAAGATCGATTTTAAGCGATTATTATTACAATTATTACATTTGCCAATTATTAATTACATGCGCCAATTATTACATTTTATTTTTTTTAAAAAACCTTGTCCCCTCCAGGATTTGTTCCTGTATCGTGGGTGCGTTTACAAACATTTAAACTCACTTTCACAAACAACCAGACCCGGAACAACTACCTGTAGGTCATACAAATATTTGTTACGTGCGAGGATTGAACCAGTTAATGGCTTAGCCACTGCGCCAACCGTGCTGTCGTTTATGAAATGTTTTATTTACACACTTCAGCTAATTACTTACTGTTTTCAGTAACTATGTTATTTATATTGTGTCCATAATAAAAAAAAACTATTCTATTCTAATCGCGAACCTAATAGTACGAAGTTGCGGGTAACATCTAATCCTTACTAATATTATAAAAGCGAAAGTGAGTTTGTTTGTTTGTTACCTCTTCACGCTTTAATGGCTAAACCGATTTTGATGAATTTTGGTACAGAGATAGTTGGGAACCAGGAGACGGACATAGGCAAATTTTTTAATTAAAAAAAAGTTGGATCTGAGGGAGAAAGAGGGAAGAAAGGGGAAAACTTAGCGTTGCTATTACAAATCGATAAGGCGCAAGGGCAACTGTGTTACCCCGAATTTAACGCGAGCGAAGCCGCGGGCAAAAGCTAGTTCCCTATATGTATAGAACAGTCTAGAAAATTCTTCAAGAAGGAAAAACCTTAGATCATCATCTTCAAGGTAAAGTTTTCGAATGTTCCGTCATTCTTCCTGCCTGCTGCCTTTTGAGGTTCTTTGAATGTGACTTCCTCTTGAACATCGTAGTCTTTGTCATTAATCTATTTATCTGTGGAAACCTTTTAAAGTGGTTGACAAAGGTTTCCTCTGTTTTTTTTGTGTGAGTAATTTGCTAGTTTTTTTTAGGATCTTAAATAGGTTGTCGAATGTGTTTTGTTAGAAAGTTAAGATAGATAGAATATTCTTTATTATGTACACCATACAAATGACAAGAATAACAAAATACAACTTATAATAGGGTGACACAATGGGCGGTCTTATCGCTAAAAGCGATCTTTTCAAGACCAACCTTTGGATGGATTTAAAGGAGGAGATACAGTACTGTAGGTAGTCTGTGGTGTAACATTGTATGTGGTGTTAAGTAAACACCGAACATTCGAATACCGGGGTAACTAAAATTCTCGATTATTGAGTTGTTTTAGTTTAGATCTACATATGAACGTATCACTCAGGCATTTAGTTTTTCTATAGAAAGTTATAGAAACTGGAGTACCAATGACAGTTTGCAAATAAATTGCACTAGTTCACAGATTGCTTCATTTAAAACTGCATATTTTTATTAAGTTTTTTAAGGGACGCTAAGAAATAAGGCCATCGTTTTAATTTAAAAAATATATCAACGGAATTTCACAAATAAACATGATCATGTTGAAAATAATTTGCTTATAACGACAAATTGATATTTATTTGAATTTTTCAAAATTCAAAAATATTTAATTTTTTTTTTTAATATTAGCCTGTTTAGAGGTGTTTCTCCTTCAGTATGAGAAGACAAAGTGTAGGTAGAAAACGAATTAAATCATAGTTTCATATTTTAATGACAAAATTATTGTTCTGTTATTTAATATCTCCGAAGTGTATTGAACAACATCGTTTGATTCACGTGACAATTTATCACTGCTGTTCTCGGCTCTATAATACCCTCGCCTGGCGGCTCGAGCTTTAATTCCGCCTCGGCCGCAATGACCAAGTATACTCACTTGAATCAGAATGAATGCTAGATATTTCGTCGCATATTTTACGAATATCTTAAGCTAACATTAGTAGAAAATATCGACTTACGGTATATTTTCCGTGATTTTCTACAATGTTAAATAAGAATCTAATTGATCAATCCTATCAGCATAATAAATCCTTACTAATTTTATAAAGGGAAAGTGAGTTTGTTTGTTTGTTACCTCTTCACACTTTAATGGCTAAACCGATTTTGTTGAATTTTGGTACAGAGAGAGAGAGAATCAGGAGACGGATATAGGCTAATTTTTTATTAAAAAAAGTGGGATATGAGGGAGAACGAGGGAAGAAAAGGGAAAACTTAGCGTTGCTATTACAAATCAATAAGGCGCAAGGGCAAAAACTGCAGGTAGCAGGTACTGTGTTATACCGAATTTAACGCGAGCGAAGCCGCGGGCAAAAGCTAGTTATCTATAATTATCTATCTCGAAATAGTAAAAACAGCAATTTTTCGTATATTTACAAAAAGCAACAAGATAATAAATGTAAACAGGTAATGATCAAAAGAAATTAAATAAAACTGCCAACAGAATGATTCACCATACAATTACCCCATTTAAGGAACGATTACTTCTGTTAAACACTAATTACAGACATCTAAATGATTAATTAATTACTGATTACGAAGTAGTTCAATGTCGTATTTACAAGGCTTCTCTCCGAAGAGGTCTTATTGAATTATGGTTTCATTTTAAATCGATACTTTTTAAATGGCTATGCTGTGTGAAGACTTAGAAATGCATTGGGGTCGACGGTAACATTTACCCTTAGCGTGAACACAACGCATTATTTAATGGAAGTCTTTAATGTTTATGGTATTTAAATTTTAAAGCCAGTGATTCTGTAGTGTCTTGCGGAGAGGGAGAGGAAGAGGAAGACCAAGCTCAATATATAAGATGCATTTCATATTTTAGTGGAATGTGTCCGGAACGAAACTGAGAGGGTTTCTTTTGGACTTGCTTACGGCATTAACTTACACGACACCGGTGTCTGTAATTGTATTGTATTGTATTCTTGTTTCCCCTTTATCACGGGAAGCGAGACTCATGTATAAAATTGTTGATTGTGCTTTAAAACGTAGATAAGGAAATAATTAACATATGAATATTAAGTTAATTTGTCTGTTAAAATAATAAATAATAAATAAATAAATATCTTGGGACAACTCACACACGGCTATCTGATCCCAAGCTAAGCAGAGCTTGTGTTATGGTAACCAGACAACTGATATACATACTTATATAATTTATAAATACATACATATTATAGATAAATCACACCCAGACACAGAACAAACAATCATGCTCATCACACAAAGTTTGTCCTGGGTGGGAATCGAACCCACGACCTCCGGCTTAGCAGTCAGGGCCACTAACCACTAGACCAACAGGCCCGTCGTTACTATGGGGATGACATGATCATGCATGACCAAACCGTCTACTTTTCAATAAAGATATAAAAATATATAAATTGTATTTGTATTGTAAAGGAAAAGGAAGAAATGATATAAAGGAGGAAGGAGCAATTGATGCCGTGACATCTGACAAGGAAGAATGGAAAAAAAACGTGTTGCGCCGACCCCAAATAGAATAGGAAAAGAGCAGGAAAATGATAGTAATATCGTGTCTTGGTGTTCGTAATCTTTATATCTTAGAATGTATATTGTATGTCCGTAAATCGGGGGAAATTGTAATTGTCAAATTTAGATTAACAAAAGCTAGCAAGTCATCATCACTACATAGTATAAAGCAAAGTTGCTGTCGCTGGCTGTCTGTTGCTATGTTGTATGTATGCTTAAATCTTTAAAACTACACAACGGATGTTGATGCGGTTTTTTAATAGGTAGAGTGATTCAAGAAGAAGGTTTATATGTATTATACTTCACGTTGTGACTCTTAGGAGGTGAGCAGCGGGTGAAACCGCTGGGCGGGTCGTTAGTTTCTAATAAACAGTATATGCTTGTATAACAAGTTGCCAAAGTCAGTTACAGAACTGACAGATGGAAGTTTAAAAACTACATCAAACGTGTCCTTATTAGAACAAGCATGTTACAAAATCAAGGACTACGTTAAAGGTAAAGAAGTTTGTCTATAGTTCCTTCTACGCATGTGGCTTCCCTGGTAGCTCATAAACGGCACAAATGTGTGTCTAATGTCTCTAACTTAAAGAGATCACAAAAAAATACATTGAGAATGTATTTTTTTGTGATCTCTTTAATCAGTTATTTTTTTGCCAATAGTTGTCAGATCATTTATTTATATAACCCTTGTTCTGAATAGTTACAGTAGCGATAGCAACGTCTGTGTGACTTGTCTCATATCGTTAGTTTTTTGCATTTTTTTTTCTTATTCTTGTAAAGATTCTTTTTTACAAATTCATTGTGAATGAGTGGACATGGTTGGCCTTTTAGATTCTTAGACGCTTGTTAACTTTTGTTAACGTAATATTTTATTTTACGTTTTGTAAAGCAAGCACTGAGTTATTGTCGGGCCTACGCTGTCCTCATACTTAAGTACTAACGCTGTAACAACAACATTGTAAAACCGAATGATTTTAAAAGGGTAACCATGGAGTTTCTTGCCGGTTCTTCTCCATAGGAAACGACCAACCTGAACCGTGCACCTTTCTCGACGTTTTATAAGTGCACATGCAGGCCTTTGTGAAATAAAAATATTTTGATTGATTTTTTAACGACTGGCAAAGATCTAAAAGTGATGAGAAGATCAACCCGTGGGGGTTAAAATGTTATTGTTTAGCCAAGTTCTTAATTCTGAACAAGCGACCCACCCCGGCTTCGTACGTGTTCAATGTAGATACTTATATTATACATAGAAACCTTCCCCTTGAATCACTCTAGGTATTAAAAAAAAACGCATAAAATCCGTTGCGCAGTTTTAAAGATCTAAGCATATATATGGACCACGCTTATCTAGAACAAATAATTTACAAGAAGGCAAATAACTATCAAGACTTACCGCTAAACTACCACCTCCTGACTCCAACCATACCAAGTCTACTACGTCTTAGAGTCTTAACCACTGTGCCTAGCATACATAATGACCCAATTAAAACCACCAAAACGGCACGCACAGACAGACGTCACATAGAATAACAATAATGGTGATTAACGTTGACGTTCCATTGTCATTAAAGTCATTAATATCCAGCAGTCGACAAGGCACGTGTCTAAGGCATTGGCATTCATTGACGCAGGTAGAGATAACAAAAAGTTTGTCATCACTGCATAGTAGACGACACGGTCGGCCCAGTGGCTGAGCGATCGACTGCTGTGCTGCGTGTCGCGGGTTCGATCCCCGCACGGAGGTAATTATCCTACTAATATCCTTACTTAATATTATAAAAGCGAAAGTGAGTTTGTTTGTTTGTTACCTCTTCACGCTTTAATGGCTCAACCGATTTCGATGAATTTTGGTACAGAGATAGTTGGGAACCAGGAGACGGACATAGGCAATTTTTTTTTAAAGTGGGATATGAGGGAGAACGAGGGAAGAAAAGGGAAAACTCAGCGTTGCTATTACAAATCAATATAGCGCAAGAGCAAAAACTGCAGGTAGCAGGTACTGTGTTATACCGAATTTAACGCGAGCGAAGCCGCGGGCAAAAGCTAGTAGAATTTTAAACGCAAAAGTTTTTATGGATGTTTGTTACTCTTTCACGCAAAAACTACTGAATGGATTTTAACGAAATTTTACAACAAGATAGCTTACACATCCGCATAACACATAGGCAACAATTTATAAAGATATGTTGCATACTCTATCACCACGCGAGTGAAACCGCGGGACGCAGTTAGTATGGAAATATTTGTATGACCTATATAGGTAGTTGTTTCGGGTCTGGCTGTTTATGTATGTGAGTTTAAATGTTTGTAAAAGCACCCACAATACAGGAGTAATTTTTAGTGTAGGGCATATAAATACCGATCAAATGCGAATCGCTCTCGCACACCGTGGGGTTCCGTACAAACTTGCGACATAAACAGCCATCTCTTTTGTCTGCGTAGACTTAGGCGCGCCCACAAGATCAACAGTCGAGGTGCAGTTGAGGCGCAGGCACATAAGAGGCACGCCGCAACGCGCCCGCGCCCCGACCGCACCCCGACTGCCAATCGTGTGGGCGACGCGCCTTAGATAGCTCTATTTTCTCATAGCTCTAAAGCGAGGTTTAGACTAGCAATAAAACTTGCAGAAGTTGACTTGTGCAAGCTGTTACCACTGTGTAAATAGGTGTGGCAAGGTAACTTCTGCAAGTGTTGCAGCTTGCTGATCTTGCTACAAGTTACATGTGTAAACGCCAAAATATGGCCGCGGCAAGCTAATTCTGCAATTTATTTCAGCCTGCATGGCTTGCGAGTTTAGATTAGCAATAAAATTTGCAGAAATCGACTTCCTCACGCAGTACCATTGTGTAAACTGTTGCGACAAGTTAACTTCTGCTAGTGTTGCAACTTGCACAGACTTGTCGGAAGTCATACGTGTAAACGCTATTTTGACATTGCCGCGAAAACTTCTGGATTTATTTGTTTGCAAAATAAAGTTTTCTGTGTTGACCAAGATGTCAGTTAAAAAAGTATGGGCGCGAAATAAAATTGTGGCGCTAATAGAAAAGTATGAACAACACAGAGAATTGTGGGATACTAAAAGCAAGGATTATCGCAACAAAATTATTCAAATTCAAATTCAAATTCAAATTCAAATTCATTTAATTGTCTGAATATGGTACATTTTTATGGTCTTAAATATAAACAAAGGTCTCGTCATATTCTGCCACTGGGGGCGTGCAAATATTTGGTACAAGACAAAATTTTAAGACAAACATTAAATAGGAATAAAAAATTACAATTAGTGGCATGTCAATTAAATAAATATTATAAGTATTCAGTACAATGTCATATTATTATTCAATGTCAAACTTAAATAGAGATGTCAATGATTACAATTTAATTAGGATGTCAAAGTATCATTCAAATAGTCGTTTAAATTATAGTAACATTTTTTATACAACAAAGCTTTAAATTCTTTTTTAAATTCATTTAAATTCAATTCTTTGATTTCCTTTGGGATTTTGTTAAAGACTTGCGGGGCTATGCAGAATATGCTTTTCCACATTAAAGCTGTTCTGGCTCTACGTCCGCGTAACATATCATTCCGCCTATTCCGTTTGACTGTATCGGATAAGTTAGGAAACAGGTGTGAGTTCAACTTAACAAATAAGGCAGTTTCATAAATATACAATGACGGTAGTGTTAAAATTTTATAGTTTTGAAAAAATGGTTTACAACTGTCCGTTACTTTTAGTTTAAACATGGCTCTGACAGACCGCTTTTGCGCTTTAAAAGCGGCTTCTCTATTCGTAGAGTTACCCCAAAATATAATGCCGTATCTTAATAAAGATGCTACAAGGCCATGGTAAGCTACAAGTAGTGCTTCTGTGTTAACTATTGGGGCGAGTTTATATAAGGCATAGGATGAACTACTGATTTTCTTACAAAGTGTTTCGATGTGATCCTTCCAACTTAGTTGCCTGTCAATTATAAGGCCTAGAAATTTTGTACTGTCTACCTCCTGAATTTTGTTATTTTGAAATTGGACTTCCATTTTCGAACTTGCTTTTTTATGTCCAAAGTGCATTATATTTGTTTTGCTGAGGTTAATTCTCAGATTATTATTATTTAGCCAAGAGATCATTGTAGTTACCGCTTTATTGACATCTGCTACATATGATTCAGGTTTATCACATGCTATTGTTATCGTGCTATCATCAGCAAAGAGTGATATTGGGAAGTCTATGGCTCTGGGGAGATCATTAATATAAATTAAGAATAAAAGAGGGCCCAACACACTGCCCTGTGGTACACCAAAATATATTGTACGTTCTTTAGATAAGTATGTTACTTCTTCTTTGGTTTTAAAATTTAGGTTTGTTATTGCTGTCAGTTGTTTTCTTTTTGAAAGATAGGTACTTAATAAGTCCAGAATGTTACCTCTTATACCATAGGAGTCAAGTTTATTTCTTAAGATTTCATGGTCAACACAGTCAAAAGCTTGCGACATATCACAGTACACAGCACAGACAGGTGTCTTATTATCAATTTGAGTCATATGAATTGAATATTATGAAAAACTAGCTTTTGCCCGCGGCTTCGCTCGCGTTAAATTCTGTAGCGCCTTATTGATTTGTAATAGCAACGCTAAGTTTTCCCGTTTCTTCCCTCTTTCTCCCTCATATCCCACTCTTTTATAAAAAAAATAGCCTATGTCCGTCTCCTGGTTCCCAACTATCTCTATACCAAAATCGGTTTAGCCATTAAAGCGTGAAGAGGTAACAAACAAACAAACTCACTTTCGCTTTTATAATATTAGTAAGGATGTCACTCTGCAAATTCTGGCACAGGAATTCAATACCAGCGATAGTGAAACATGTAAAAAACTACATAATTTAAAAACCCAGTTTGGACAAGAACTAAAAATGGAACAACAGCGTAAAAGGTTCAGATGATTCGCATTTTAGTATCTTGCTTTTCAATAATGGGACGAATTTCTGTTAACAAAATATTGAAGTTCTCTTCTGTCATTCTCAAGAAATTTTTAAATTGTAGAGGTTCTTCAGTTCTCAGCTCAATTAATAAATTCATTTGTATACCAACAATATCTCTTCTTTTTATCCAGTCTTTTACCCACTTTCGATCTTTGCGTTGTTTTAGGCTCCCTACTATCATAACAGCAGCAGCAGCACGTATTTTACTACAGCTAGGCATTTTGACGTTTCGATAAATGCACGGATACTTCAAAATAATAAAGTGACACTCAGTTGGCAATAATTATTGCGTAGAAATGCTGGTAAAAATGTAAACAGTCTTGCAAAAACTTATAGGCGAGATCTTGCTAGTGACTTCCGAAAGCTACTTGTGTTACAAAAATTGCAGGCAATCTAAACGGACCAGAGAACGCTTGACCAAGAAATCGTTGTAAGTCATCGCAAATCTAAACAATCGGGCAAGAACTTGCAAGAAAGATCTTACGGGTCACTTGCGACCGTGAATTGTGCTACAAATATTGCACGTAGTCTAAACAGACCAGCAAGAACTCGCTCAAGAAATTGCAGGAAGAACTTGCTAATCTAAACCTCGCTTAAGGGACCACCGACTTGACTATACCTATAGTTTTAATTCAACTCGATACTTTTACGCGTTTCCAAGATAAATGACAGACGGACAGACAAAAAAGTGATGCTATAAAGGTTTTTTTTTTCGGGTGGGAAATCATCTAATGACTTCCCCCGCTCTGGGCGGAGCGGGGGGGCATGTCAGACTTTTACTGACTAAAACCCACCCATGTTCCTTCTGTTGCCCTTTACGTTCCGGGGCCGCGGTATCTCTTTCGAACAACCCGCAACGGCGGAGGCCCTGGCAAGCCCCTCTGCTTTGCTGACTCTCTTTGAGGCGCGCGTGGAACACGAACGCGCCGTCGACACGGCCTGTCGTCAATCGACGGACGGACGGTGAGCTACCCATTGCTTACCGTCCACAGGCCCGCAACTACGGTGGCCGGGAGTCGTCTCGCGGCGCCCGGCGGCGCGGCGGCGCCCGGGGCGGCCATGCTATAAGGGTTACGTTTAGTTTTCATTTCGAGCCACGGTACCCTAAAAGCAGTCAAGAGTTCACTTTCAACTTAATTGCCGATCAGAGCATCTACCATCTTTAGCTTGAAACAATATGATACTACACCTCAAGAATGCTCGCGAACGGCACGAGCCACATAGTACATGATCATGTAACGATCGGTGTCAAGTCAATATCACATTGACCACTAGCATTGTCATTCCGAGTATCTTCTTACTTAACGGGTAATAAGCCCGTCTCTTAGGTGCGTCGCCCACACGACCAACTGTCGATGCGCAGTCGAGGCGCAGTCGAGGCGCGGGCGCGTTAGGCGCGTCGCCCATACCACATTTGTAAAGAAAATCTCGTTGCGGCGTGCCTCCTATGTGCCTGCGCCTCAACTGCGCCTCGACTGTTGGTCTTGTGGGCGACGCGCCTAATGCGCCCGCACTTCGACTGCGCCTCGACTGTTGGTCGTGTGGGCGACGCGCCTAATGCGCCCGCACCTCGACTGCGCCTCGACTGTTGGTCGTGTGGGCGACGCGCCTTACGCTATCAGGTTGAGCGTGCGGAGTGGTACAACACTATTAAAAAGCTGGGTAGGTACAGTAAATACAAAATGACGGCACGGTTGGCGCAGTGGTTAAGCGATTAACTGCTGTGCTGCGTGTCGCGGTTTCGATTCCCGCACGGAACAAATATTTGTATGACCTATAGGTAGTTGTTTCGGGTCTGGCTGTTTGTGTATGTGAGTTTATATGTTTGTAAACGCACCCACATTACAGGAGAAATTCCTAGCGTGGGGCAACGTTTTAAAAAAAATAAAAATAACGACCGGTGTCAAATCAATATCACATTGACCACTAGCATTGTCATTCAGAGTATCTTCTTACTTCATGTGTAACTAGCTTTTGCCCGCGGCTTCGCTGACGTTAAATTCGGGGTAACACAGTTCCCCTTTTCTGATTTTCAGGTACCTGCTACCTGTAGTTTTTGCCCTTGTGCTTCTTTATTGATTGTAATAGCATGCTAAGTTTTTCCCTTTCTTCCGTCTTTCTCCGTCATTTATCACTTTTTACCATCTCTGTATCAAAATTCATCAAAATCGGTTTGGCCATTCAGGCGTGAAGACGTGACAAACAAACTCACTTTTGCTTTTATAATATAAGTAAGGATAAGCCCGTCTCTTTCGCTGTCAGGTTAAGCGTGCGGAGTGGTACAACACTATTAAAAAACGGGGTACGTAGGTACAGTAAATACGAACTCAGCATGCTTTTCCTCTTGCCGGGGTTGCTGAGATACCGGAACATAATAGACAAAAGAAAGATTATGGATGGGTTTTATTCATAAGTATTTTAAAAGTTTGACACTCCCCCACCGTTCCGCAAAGAGCGGGGGGGAATTTATTTGATGAATTCCCATCCAAACAAAAGCATGCATTTTCTAACAAGAGAATCAATAAAACACAAAACTTAGCAACAGAGCCTGCAACCACCAATGTAGCTGCATCCTTGTCGTCAGATTATTTGATAAGATCAAGGAAGCCCATAAATCTACTGACAGTGAAAGTAAACGGAGATTTCCCCAGACGTCCCTTGCTAGAGCCAGCCCGCGATGCTGAGCCAGTAAGTTCAAACCGGTCCCTAAATAATATCATTTAGATCCAGCCTGGCCCTTTGCTGTCCTCCCTCAGCGACGCCCTAAGCCGAGGCTCGTACCCCACAGGGGCGCTTTTAGCATGTAGTCGCTTAGTTAGTAAGTTTTTTGCCCAGGCAAGAGGCACCTTTCTTTAAAAAAAAAAAAAACGGTGCCCCACCCTAGGAATTTCTCCTGTACAGTGGGCGCGTTTACAAACATTTAAACAGCCAGACCCGAAACAACTACCTGTAAGTTATACAAATATTTGTTCAGTGCGGGGATCGAACCCGCGATACGTGGCGCAGCAGTCCAACGCTTAGCCACTGCACCAACCGTGTCATCTTAATTTCAAGACATCTACAGAAATTGCCCGGTTAAGCAGACGACAACCTCTTAGGTTGAACAGCCAGATGCCATTAAAAAAAAAGTAAACGGAGATTATACGAGCAATACTCCCATGCGGCTATTCACCAAAACGATAGCTTCTAGAAAGCACCGCAACAATTCATTTAAACTTCATATTGCAATTCAATAATATCTTCCATTGTTTTTAATTATCCCCAAAAGGCATTTAAGTCACGGGCTTCCATCACGCGGGTAACTGTTTGCAGTCCACAGTTAGGTGTGAAAGAGACGGCGATAAGGGAAAGTGGTGTGGGAGACAAGGACAGAGATACGCGCGATCAATTTGTGCATGCGCAAGTGGAGTGTGAAGTTTTGGTAGGGCTGTCGAAGATTAGTTTATTGGCTGATGAGATCTTTAGGTTAGATAGGCAGTCGGTATTCAGGTGTATCTGGTTAGACTGGAAGAGAGATGTTGATGGAGTACAAGTCACACAGTTTCTTCAAGGAAATAGATACACGAAAATAATTAGAAAATTGACGACAATATAAGAAGGTTTGAGTGTCGCTTAACTTTGTAAGATTGAAAGAAGAGAACAATTGATACAAAAAAGGATCAGAATTCATTTTATACACGGTCCATGCACGATGCAGAGTCCAAAAAAAATTGTTATTACACAGAAAACAACACTTGAATAGAATATATAGAAACTAACGCAGTTAAAAACAAAAATTTGTAATAACTTCTGCTATTCAAACACCGTATTTTTATTCACGAATCTTCAAAAAAAACTACAGCAGTAAGGCTCACGTGTCAACCCTCACGTAAACTTGATCGCGCATGACGCATCGCACACACCAACACGCACACACACACACAGACACGCACACACACTTTACTTCCTGTACCTTTATGGTGTCCCCTTATGGAACGACTTAACTCTTGTTTTATCGGACTTGTTCAGTCAGATCTCTATGTCTTTGTGCCTGTACTATAGAATTTTCTTGTCTATTGACGGTGAATACTGGTTTATTGAATTGTATTGTAAGCATCGTTGCGGTCTTTTTTTTGCATGGTTGTAGTAGCTAGGCTTTTGGTCTTGTTCAGTAGTAAAAGGACCATTTAATTCGTTTATACCTTTGTGTTAAGAATTTGATGGAAGTCTGTTCTAAGTTCAAAATTAATTTGAATTTCTTATTTTTAATATTAGGCTGTTTATGTGTATATATGTGTTTTGTCATAGCATTGTTTCTCCTTCAGTCTATGAAGAAAAAGCGCGAGGAAAAACCAAACTAAACATAGTTGCTTAATTATTAATAACAAAAGTACTTTTTGTTCTGTTATTTAGTGTATTGAAAAACGTCGTTTGATTCACGTGAAAATTTGTCACTGCTATTTTCAGCTCCACAACACCCTCGCTTTGCGGCTTGGGCGTTAAATCCACCTTGGCCGCAATGATAAAGTTCCCCCCCTTGAATCAAAATCTACTATTGTCTATGCTCTTTTAGTAACAACCATGATAATCTTTTCACCAGAAGAAAGAACAAACAGACTACATTGAAAGTAAAATTATAGTGATTATCTAATCAAACCCAGATCTGAAGCTGATCAATTAACTCCTACAGTGCCTTCTAACACAATAATTTTACATTTCCATTGTGCCAAAGAATGGCGCTCTCTGTCTGAATTTAAATGCTAATAAAACCACTAGACCGAGCGGAATCATGAAGGGTAAAATTATAAAATACTCTTTCTGATTTTATATTCATGGTATAATTTGTATTTATAATGGAATGGTCCTCGGCTGCCAACCGTGATGAATGGAGTTGTATGTCTCTTTCGAACAACCCGCAACCCCGGCAGCAGGCCCCTCTGCTTTGCTGACATCTCTTTGAGGCGCGCGTGAAACACAAACGCGCCGTCGACACGGCCTGTCGTCAATAAACGGACGGTGAGCTACCCAATGCTCATCGTCAACAGGCCCGCATCTACGGTGGCCGGGAGACGTCTCGCAGCGCCCGACGCCCAGGGCGTCTCCCGCGGCGGCTGGGTTGGTTTGAGGTTCTTTCCCTCGGCATGACTGCTTCGCTTAACGAGGTGACCGCTTCCCATTCCCTCTCGCTCCGGACCATGGATTAAACCAGGGCCGGACGCGAGAGATCGCCGCCGCCAACCCATAAAGTCTTTACTATCACTTAGCAAGTTTATGTTACCTACCATTTAGTGAAGACTAACCTCACAGCGAGGTCGCAGGCGCAGCGCCGTGCGTACAGCTAATGATTTTTGGTGTTAAGGCTGAATAAAGTCATTCAGGTTAGGCTAAAGAAGATTATAATGGATCAGTTGGTTTGTGATACGATATTACTCTATTGGGCTTAATATTTAACTACTGTTGGACTCGTACAGTAAAACTCACTTTTAAATTCAACTAAATACTTTGTTCCACTGACTTTCTAGTGCACGGTTCGGGTTGGTTGTTTCCATGGAGAAGAACCGGCAAGAAACACCATGGTTACTCTTTTAAATCATTTGGTTTTACAATGTTGTTGTTACAGCGTTAGTACTGGACAGCGTAGGCCCGACAGCGTAGGTCCTTGCTTACTTTACCATCATAACCGACTAAATTTAAAACTAACGCGCCACACTGACAACTGGCAAAACTCGAATGTAGCGCGCCACTTTTGTTGGTATCAGGTCGTACCAAATTAAAAGGCATCATCGCAACTACTTATACTATTGACCACAATGACTAATAAAAATACAAAGTAATAAATTAACTTATTTTCTACATTATTCTAACACTACTTAGTTTCTTTTTGGAACGAAGTTCCTTGACGCACGTTGCGAATGCCACCGCCAGCAAGCATGGCTGTTGACGTCGCCCCACGTACCTACCTGTACCATACATAATATCCAGAAGATTCTATAGCCCGTTACTGTGACTAGTTCAAGTTTATGTCTAAGTGAAAACAGTGCCATGTAGCACCTGGTTGACAATGAAAGTCAATGTAAGTGTCAACAAGAGTGGCTTTCCATCTAAACAATACTGAGCGCTTCCCATAACAACTAATCGCGATCGCTATTATAGATTGAGTTGTGGTTGCATTTGCTAGTGTGCGATAAACAATTCAAACCAATTTTAACGGATTGTTGGAACACGTTAATTTTAAACTATCTAGATTAAAAGTTAAGAGAACTTTTGTATCAACAGAAATCTATATGTAAAAGAAAAAAATGTCTAACTTACTCATCACGAAATCTGTCAAAACCATAATAAATTGTTAGAAGTTTCAAACTTTGCATTAGGGATCCTTTTAGGACAAAATACAACCCCTGAGGGTATGAAACAGGGTGTCCAAGTTTGTATGGGAGCACACGATTGCTTGGCCGAATTGTTTATAAAGGACTAGCTTTTGCCCGCGGCTTTGATCGCCTTAAATTCGGGGTAACACGGGGTTCCCGTTTGCTGATTTGTAGGTCTTTTTCGTTGGTAACCAAGAGTGCGTCTACCGATTTTGAGCTTCCTACCTTGAAAACTGCGAAATTCCCAAATAAAATTTCTCGCAATTTTCTTACTTAAAAAAAATAGCCTATGTCCGTCTCCAGGGTCCCAACTACGTCTGTACCAAAATTCATCAAAATCAGTTTAGCCATTCAGGCTTGAAGACGTAACAAACAAACTCACTTTCGCTTTAATAATATTAGTAAGGATTAGTATATCAGTAAGGATATAAGTAAGATAAAAAAGTTAATGAAAGAAGACAGTTCAAGACAGTACATCGCAGTGACATCATAAAAGGCACTGTTTGTACAGCCGGAGCGAGCTGAACAAGGTCAGCGTGAGGACGCCTCTCATGCGTGACGGGCCGAACGCAAGCAAGTGCACGCTTTTGAAAATCATTGCAGTTTGCGTTGTCATAGTAATGTTTTAGAGGCACAATGATAAGAATACACTGTACACACGAATAAATTTACTTTATTTAATAGTAACTGGCGCCAGCGGTTTCGCCCGCATGATATCGAAAAAAAGTATCCTATGTGTTTTTCCAGACTATAATCTACCTCTGTGCCAAATTTCTTCAACATCCGTTCAGCCGTTTTGAGGTGAAAGAGTAACAAACATCCATACATCCACCCGTACATCCATACATCCATCCATCCTCACAAACATGCGCAAATGCGCATGATAATATGTTACAGACTTGTTAATAAAATATGTTGCAGACTACAATCTACCTCTGTGCCAAATGTCATCAAGATTCGTTCAGCCGTTTTGACGTGAAAGAGTAACAAACATCCATCCATACTCACAAACATTCGCATTTATATGAGTAGGATAGTAGGATTTTGTTTATCATTGTTATACTGTTTTTGCTGTAGAATGGTGCGTGTGACATTAGTAAAATGTCCTATCCTCTTTAATCTGGAACGTTATCTGTATTTTTGATCATGACTAAAAGCCTTTAAGGCTTTACCCTTATTATCATAGCCGTATAGGACTACCCACAGTCATGTTTAGTGATGGGATGTATTACTATGAAGCGCTAAACATATATTTTCATCTAATGTCACTCGCACCATGTACCTACAGCGCATATAGTTTTTTTATATTGAAATTGCTCTATTTTGTAAATGGACTGTTAATTCTAGTGCAATATTTGAAAAGAAGCCATTCTCGTATTAGCTTGTGAACAAGTGGGACTAAAAAACTATTGAGTATGTTTTCCATACTACACGGCATATTTGGTAAACAAAATACAGTACGGAAATAACGAGTTTCCATAACAACCACTGACTGAGGACTTGCTCCGTCACGCTACCCTGGCTTATGAACGTGTGTAAGAAACACATCTGTTATCACCTGCCTAGCCTTTTCCTTTGTTGGGGTCGGCTTCCAGTCTAACCAGACGCAGCTGACTACCAGTATTTTACATAGATCGACTGCTTATCTGACCTCCACAACCCAGTTAGTACTAGGTAATACGGTACTCCTTGGTAAGATTGGTTGTCACACATTCCGGACCACGGACTACCTGTAACGACTGACAAAGATCTATAAATGACAGCCGGGACCAACGGCTTGGCATGATTTCCGAGACACGGAGGAAACTCGGTATGTTATGGGTGGTCAACTTTCCACAGACCAACCTAGGCAAGCGCGGCTTAACCTAAAGATCGACCCGAGCGGCAATTATTATTTAGTCACGAGCTTCTCACACAATAGTAGTAAGTGGTAGGTAAAAAATACTTCTTTATTAAAAATTATACATTTAATTATTATATCCTTTTTAGTTCTAGTAAGTCGTGTGAAAACACGTGCTTGTGGTTAAATAATAGAAGCCGCTCGGGTCGATCTTTAGGTTAAGCCGCGCTTGCCTAGGTTGGTCTGTGGATGGGTGACCACCCGTTACATACCGAGTTTCCTCCGTGCCTCGGAAAGCACGCTAAGCCGTTGGTCCCGGCTGTCATTTGTAGATCTTTGACAGTTGTTACAGGTAGTCAGTGTTCCGAAAGTCTGACAACCAGTCTTACCACCCAGTATTGACTGGGTTGTGGAGGTCAGATGGGCAGTCACTCCATGTAAATTACTGATATTCAGCTGCATCCGGTTAGACTGGAAGCCGACCCCAACATAGTTGGGAAAAGGCTAGGCAGATGATGAGTTCTAGTATTTCACACAAATCCTTGTTAAGTATCAATTTTACATTGTAACTATCAGCACAAAAATGCATAAAATAGAGGATAACTAATAAATAAATGAAAAAAAAAACTACAAAATAAAATCCATGTGAGACTACCGAGCGGACCTTCTCTATTAAACAACATAGGAACAATAATCACGGAGAAATCAGATTACATACAAGAAGAATAAAAAACTGGTCAAGTGCGAGTCCCACTCGCGCACCAACGGTTCCGTACAAACTTGCAACATAAACGGCCATATCTTTCAACTGCGTAGACTAAAAAGGTTGAGTTTTTCATGGAGACTTGAGTATATGGTTTTATTTCAACTCGCTACCTTCACACGTTTCCGAGATAAAGAGTATTGAAAGACAGACGGACACTTAATCTCCTTTTAAATAAGCTTCTTAAAAATACAGTAAAACTACTTTATTACATATTAATCGTTACACGTGGAGACTTAGTAAACGTCATATTTAAACGTTTTCAAGGAACGAAAGATTATAGGAAAACAAAGTCAAATTATTCAGCAAATTATATACACCATATAAGTTAAGTCCAGTTCAGAGATCAAAGCAATATTACTAGTAACGTTTAATTAAATCATACACAGTAATAACTGCATGGCCACGACTTACACAGTCACGCGGCACGCGTTGAATAGCGATGAAAGAATTTCCAAGGTGCAATTATAGCGGGCGGATTGGCAGCGAAATCTGGATTTTGACAGATGTGGGCGGTAATGTCAGATTTAAAAGACTGGTGTCTAAAGGTATGATTCCGGAACACGCTGCACGCAGCATTGCTGCCGCGACACTACTGGTCCCCATCCAATTTCTATTAGCTTATAAATGAGACTAGATTTTGCCTGCGGCTTCGCTCGCGTTAAATTCGGGGTAGCACATTTCCCCTTTCCTGATATGCAGGTAGCTGTAGTTTTTGCCCTTGCGCCTTATTTATTGTCATAGCAAAGCTAGTTACATAGCTAGTTTTCCCTTTTCTTCACTCTTTCTCCCTCATTTCACTTTTTTTTTTAATTGCATATATCCGTCTCCAGGGTCCCAATGGTTTAGCCAATTAGGCGTGAAGACGTTACAAACAAACTCGCTTTTATAATATTAGTAAGGATAACATTCCAAACAAGGCAGCAATGTCGCGGCATCAATGTAGCGCCAGCACTGCTACGCGTCAGTGTCACCCTACCGCCGCCGCGACAAACCAGTAGTGACGCGCAACAGTATAAATAAAAGTCGGTCATCAATCGACATCTTGTCAACTCAAAGTAAAGTAACGAACACACAACAACGCATCACCACGAACAGAGCGACCGCCTTGCCCGGAATCAGCGCGGCAGGCAGCACTGCTGGGCAGCACCTTAGTGGCAGCACTGCGGCAACAGCACTGCTGCTTGTTGCCGAGTTCGGAATCATACCTTTACTTTGACCGCTATTCAGCCGGCTTGGTAAGACAGCATCTTCATTGTGATTCACGCATCATCACCTGCCTAGCCTTAACCCGGGTTGGCTTTCAGTCTAACCAGATGCAGCTGAATAACAGTATTTTTCATGAAACAACTGCCTAGCTGACCTCCAAAGCAACCAATTTAGAAGTGGTGATACGATACGCCTTGGTAAGACTGGTGACTATCAAAGATCTTCAAATGTCAGCCAAGATCAACGTGTTCCGGGGTTGCGGGTTGTTTGAAAGAGATACCACGGCCCCAGAACATAAAGGGCAATAAAATTAACATGGGTGGGTTTTAGTCAGTACAATTCTGACACTCCCCGGGGGAAGTTATTTGATGATTTCCCATCCGCAAAAAAAAAGATCAACGGTTTAACATACTTTCCGAAGCACGGACGAAAATTTGTACGTAATAAGCGGTCACCCATCCACGGACCGTATTTGGCAAGCACAGCTTAACCTAGAAGACCAGTGTGGCTGTTATTTCTTAACCACGAGCTCCTAATAACATTGCCTGTCATTCGACGCAAATCGCATCGCCAGAGGTCCTGAACGAGCCGTAACATCCCATGCAGCCCTCATCATCTAATTTAATGATTACAGAATAATAACTGTGTGATCGCTGTCACGCGCGGTTGGTCCACAAATGATAGTGACCTTGTACGCTGTGTTTTTATGTCAACCATGATGACGGTTAGGTTGTCGCGGGTTGAATGTTTTGTCGTGGTTATGTCATGGTGGCGTTTTTTGTTGCTGAGGTTTGGTGTACGCCTGTAAGCAATATTTAGTTTCTTCTTTGTCAATTTTGACACACCTAAAAGTCTTATGTGTATGGCTAGGGACCCGCCCCGGCTTTGCATGGGTGCAATGTAGATCTATATTAATATTATACATATACACTTGAATTACTCTATCTATTAAAATCTGTTGCGTAGTTTTAAAGATCTAAGCATACATAGGGACAGATAGACAGACAGTGGGAAGGAACTTTGTTTTTTTTTGCGGATGGAAATGCATCAATATTAAAAAAAGAAAGCGTTTCCACATACTAGGAATTTCTCCTGTATCGTGGGTGCGTTTACAAAAATTTAAACCCACATACACAAACAGCCAGACCCGAAACAACTAATTGTAGGGCATACAAATATTTGTTCCGTACAGGGTTTGAACCCGCGACACGCAGCGCAGCAGTCGATCGCTTAGCCACTGCACTAACTCTCAGACTTGTACTAAAACCCACCATGTTCCGTCTATTGCCCTTTATGTTCCGGGGCCGCTGTTTCTCTCGAAAACAATAATAATCCAATACAGATAGTCCAGTTTAGAGGAGATTCACCAGGAAAATTAATTCTTATGATTGATAAATCGTCAGTACCTTTTTTTAATCATGTTACTGCTTGATTCGATTTCATGGCACCCTTTCTCACAGTCTAGTTTAAGAAATTTCCTATTGCACGTACAGTTCCCAAATTGGCATGGAAAAAATACTTGATTATTAGACCGATATTACTGGAAATTAGATGTTAATTAGGTGTTGATTTGTCTTGGACACAATTGAAAGTTGCCATTAGCTTCGTGACCAGAGGGCCTATTACTAGCTCACCGTCCGTCCGTCGATTGACGACAGGCCGTGTCGACGGCGCGTTAGTGTTCCACGCGCGCCTCTAAGAGATGTCAGCAAAGCAGAGGGGCCTGCCAGGGCCACCGCCTGCCGGAGTTGCGGGTTGTTCGAAAGAGATACCGCGGCCCCGGAACGTAAAGGGCAATAGAAGGAACATGGGTGGGTTTTGGTCAGTACAAGTCTGACACTCCCCCCCCGCTCCGCCCAGAGCGGGGTAAGTTATTTGATGATTTCCCATCCGCAAAAAAATGGGCCTATAACGATGTTGAAAAACATTTAAGGTCTTCGTGTTTTTCTTATTTTCCAATTGCGAAACGGTCGATCGCTCAGCCACTGCGCCAACCTCACACAGAACAAATATTTGTATGGCCTACATATAGTTGTTCCAAGTCTGGCTGTTTGTGTATGTGAGTTTAAATGTTTCTAAATGCACCCACGATGTAGAAGAAATTTCTAGTGTGATTGTTTTATATAAAACAAAAATCTTTTATAAATATTATTGGATCATTTTAGTCAATTGTTTTTTTTTTAACAATTTTGTTCCTAAATACGATGGGTCTCTAAACTATGTGGTCTGCGCTGCGTATCGTGGGTTCGATCCTCATACGGAACAAATATTTGTATGGCCTACATATAGTTGTTCCGGGTCTGGCTGTTTGCGTATGTGGGTTTAAATGTTTGTAAATGGACCCACGATATAAGAGAAATACATAGTGTGGTTGTTTTATACTTATAACAAAAATCTTTTATCAATATGATTGGATCATTTTGTTCCTAAATACGATGGGTCTCCAAACTATGTGGTCTGTCTTCTGCTGTCTAACTTTGCTACTGTCACATGAGTAGATAAACGGAACAGAGACAAAGCTTCATACAACCGCGCGAATCGGTTGCACTACTACAAGAACGCGGAGCATGTGTGCGTGACCACTGGCCGCTTGTCGCGTACGCGGCGAGACTGGAAAAAACCGGTTTACGTAGGCACAGCCAGTTGACAATCTCAGGGTTCGTGCGACGCACGTTTTTTGTATTGTTATTTGCAAGTTTGAATATTTTAATATAAAACGTGGTATTTTATTAATAATTATGGTTGTTTATTGTACTGTGTGTATGAATAATACTTTAAAAAATAAAAATATATCATACTTTAACTATCCCAAGGAGTACAATAGGTAATTAAATATTTGATTATTACTTTTTCAAGTAAATACCTTTATTGTATTGCATGATCCTTTTTTTAATAAGAAGAGGATACTATACGGTGTGTTTTTACCTTTTTATTATTATTACAAGCTTTTACTAATAATTTGTAGGTATGTGGGTGGGTAAATTATAAAAAGAAAATTATTAGAGTAAGTAATTTCTAAAGTATTATATCATACTGAATAATAAAACTATTTAACAAATGTTTTTTTTTTATTTGTCTTAACCTATTGTGACACCCTACCAAAATAGGTAACAATTTTGGACGTTCTTAGGAAGCTTTGTCTCTGTTCCGTTTATCTACTCATGTGCTACTGTGGTGCTCAGCTCGTTAATCTCGTCCTTGGCTCAGTATCATAAGCCTTTTCTAAGATTGACATAAGGTCCCGAAAAGCTTATTTCAAATGTCATTCTTAAACACTGATGCTCATTTGTTCAGTTCCAGAACAAATTCAAAATTCAAATCCATTCCATCACTTTATTCTAATGTACCTACGGGCAAATATCATTCCAGCCAGTGGTCACGTGTCGGTCTATTAACTTATTGTTCATACAGTTTAAGTTGTCAGAGAGAATAATAGTTGTTACTGTATGCGAAACGGCCAAACACGTGCGTCAAAAAACAGGCTGAATTGCTCATAATCACGTGGAGGGCTATCGTTCACAAATAAATTAAAATTCATTCACTCGAGAAAAATATTCTGAAGTTTTCCTGTTACAGATTTATGCTCAATTGATGGCGATAGGTTCGCGCCTATTCGTCGAAATAAGGGCGTCCATCTTTGTTACCTTGCCTTCGGGAAAAAACAGCTATGCTGTGTTTATTTATTTACTTAAAATTCAAGCTATAATCATCAACAGAATTTACGTTCAATTACTCTTAAATTATGCGGACAACAATAATACAATCCGCACATAAAAATCCCCTTAAATATGTATGAATTACTCCGCCATTTTGAAATTCGTTAATTTTAAAACCATCGTGTAGTTAACTGCAAAATTATACTTGGCAAATGAGCATATTAATATGAGCACAAAAAATAGCCACATCCGGGTATTCTCAGGTCTTATTTCTTATGTCATGTTGTTTAGTTTTTCAGTTGAGTTCAAGGTTTATTTATGTCTGTTAAGATGTTTTTTACGGTAGGTAAAATCATTGGGTTTGATTGATTTATTTTTGGTTCAAAGGTCAACATATTCAGTGAATTCGCTGAAGATATAGAAGATAAAAGTTATCTTGAGGCACCGAGTCTTGTGCTAAAAAAAGGATATTGAAAGTGTTTGCTAAAAAATTTATATTTAAAGTGTGTGCTAAAAAATGGATATTTAATTAAAGTGTGTGCTAAAAATGGATATTTAAAGTGTGTGCTAAAAAATGGATATTTAAAACTAGCCAAGTTGCGAGTTGAACTCGCGCTGGGTTCCGTACCATCCTTAAAAATATTATAAAAGCGAAAGTGAGTTTGTTTGTTTGTTTGTTACGTCTTCACGCCTAAATGGCTAAACCGATTTTGATGAATTTTGGTACAGAGAAAGTTGAGACTCTGGAGACGGACAAAGACAATTTTTTTTTAAAGTGAAATGAGGGAGAAAGAGCGAAGAAAAGGGAAAACTTAGCTTTGCTATTACAATTAATAAGGCGCAAGGGCAAAAACTACAGGTAGCACGTACCTGCAAATCAGGAAAGGGGATCTGTGTTACCCCGAATTTAACACGAGCGAAGCCGCAGCAAAAGCTAGTAAAAAAAATAATGAATTGAATATTTCCCTTTACGTTCCGGGGCCGCGGTATCTCTTTCGAACAACCCGCAACCCCGGCCGGCAGTGATACACCTAAGCCATGGCTGCTTTCAGTCATAGCAGACACAGCCATTGTTGGTTCTAAAGAGCGTCCATTATATATTTATGTAGGTATTCGTTTATGTGAGATAAGAGGCATTGTTGAGTAGCCAGGTCGCCATTGAGAATATATTACTACATAGTTTTATTTAATTAGATAGTAGCGGAGCTTGTTTTGTTAAAGATTAGCTAAGGTTTATATTAATGTTTTGAAGTTTGTTCGATGAAGTTTTTTTTTGAAATATATACTTCAAAACGTGACAAATGAAATCAAGCAGTGAAAAAAGGAGCTTATTTTTTAGTTTTCTTGTTAATAGTCATTGTTTTTATCAACATGAAGAGGTTTCGTCCATAGCTGAATTATATAACCACGTTTTTAGTTTTAACCGACTTAAAAAAGAGGAGGTTCTCAATTCGTAAGATCTTTTTTTTCATGTATTTTCACCGATTAGTATAGGGTATACTTCCCAGGTGGTCCCATATCAATTTCATTTATATTGCTTAGGCAGTAAAAAATATATATTATAGACGATAACTTCTAAGTTATCGTCTATAATATATATATTTTTTTTCTCTATGTGTATATGGATCTTTTAGCAACAATGGATAAATATGAATACTCGATAAAAAATATCTGATATATTAATAATAATAATAATAAAGCCCGTTTATTTCCAATCTACAATTGTTATTTACATGTTTTTTTTTTTTAAATATTTAGATATTACAAATATAACGACGTGCAATGATTACTTTTGAATATAAGTTTAAGTATCTATACATAAATTTGTTTTTCTTTTTCTTCTACTCGCTATCGTTGCTTTCTTCAGTACCATTGATCGGAACCCCTTCACGGGTAAAGGCCTCCTCCAGCGTCTTCCAGAGCTCTCTATCCATAGCCTTCTCCCTCCATTCACTTCCCGCTACCTCTCCTATATCCTCTATCCACCTCTTTCGAGGGCGCCCTCTTTTCCTTTTTCCTGTTGGTCCCTTCCATATAATCGTCTCTAGAGTCCATCTTTTGTCTGTGTATCTCGCTATATGTCCTGCCCACTGCCACTTCTGTTTTAGGGCATATTGTAAGGCATCTATAACTTGCGTTTTTCGCCTTATTTTGTTGCTTTTCACTTTTTGTATCCTTCTTAATTTCAGTATGCTTCTCTCCATAGCTTTTTGACACTCTACAAGTTTAGTTTTTATTTTAGAGTTGTATGTCCACGTTTGGCATCCATACGTTAGAGTGGGTAAGATACAGGTATCCAACACTGTTTTCTTTAGGTGGACAGGATATTTTCCTTTTAAAATTTCCTTCAGGGACCAAAATTTTTTCCAGCTCATGTTAATACGCCGGTCTACCTCTAGTTCTTCACTTTTGTCTTCGAATGACAATTGTTTTCCTAGGTAGGTATATGTAATTGTTCACGTATTCTAACGGCTTCCCGTTTAGGTTTATAGCCTTTATGTAGCTGTTAGTCATTATTTTAGTTTTAGTCTCGTTCATTTTGAGGCCCACTTTTTCACTTTCTTTATTTAAGGTGCTTATCATTTTTTCTAATCTTTTACTTGTTTCAGCGAATAAGACAATGTCGTCCGCGAATCTGAGGTGTGTAAGTCGATCTTGATTAACTCGAATCCCTTCTGACTGCCAGTCGAGATTGTCAAAAATGTGTTGTAGTACCATTATGAACAGCTTGGGAGAAAGAGGGTCTCCTTGTCGCACTCCTCTACAAATCGGTATAACAGGTCCTCGTGTCTCTAGTTTGACTTGGCTTACACTACCCTCATAGATGTTTTTGAGTACCCTTATATAATTTTTGTTAATGTGGCATTTATTCAGCGCTTCCCAAATAGCGTCATGGGAAATTGTGTCAAACGCTTTGGCGTAGTCTATAAAAGCAACATATAGTGGTCTGTTGAATTCCTTGTATTTCTCCATTGCCTGTTGCAGTACCTGTATATGGTCCATTGTTGAAAATCCGGAGCGAAAGCCGGCTTGTTCAACTGGTTGATAGGTATCAATGTACTTGCTCAGCTGGCTTTGTAGAATTGTGGTAAATAGTTTATAGATACTTGAAAGAAGACTAATGGGGCGGTAGTTAGAGATGTCTTGAGGGTCTCCTTTCTTGTACAATAGAATGATGTCGGATCTTTTCCATTGTAAGGGTACCTGTCCTGTGCTCAAAACCTTGTTGAATAAATACGTAAGTGGGTGAGTTAGTAGGAAAACCCCGGCTTTCAGAGCTTCGTTTTGTATACCGTCAGGGCCAGGGGTTTTATCTGCTTTCAGTTTTCTGATGTGGTCGATAACTTCCTTCTCATGTATTAGTGGCAGATCGTTCATGTTATGAGAGTTTGTTCTTACTATGTCAGTTGTAGAGGTGCAAGAAATTGTTTTTGCATATAATTCTTTATAAAAATCTGTGGCGCAGTTCATGATATCATTTCTGGTTTTTGATTCTTCTGATTTTGATTTTAAGTTTTGAATCCAATTTTTGTGTGTGATCAATTTCTTATACGCTTTTTTCGTGCTTCTGTAAGTGTTTAGATTATTTTCTATTATTTTGTATCTATAGTCTTTGTAATCTTTATCTATTGCCTTACTTGTAGTTTTAAATAATATGCTCAGTTCTTGCTTCATTTCTTTAGTCTTTAACTTTTGAAAACGAAACAAAAGACTAAAGAAATGAAGCATCTGATATATTATTATACCATAACTAAAAATGATGGATGGGAATTCCTCAATTTACTTTCTAGGGGGAGTGTCAGACTTTTACTGCCTAGAATACCTCAGATACTGTGTCTGTTTTAATGTCAGAAACAGTCATAAATAGTCCCGTTTTCTCCTCTGACCGATTGACCCTCACGTATGTCATCATTTTCACTGCAATAAACGTCATAGCTTTGTGCGGGCTGTGAGTATTAAAATTATAATTAACTAGCTTTTGCCCGCAGCTTCGCTCGCGTTCAATTCGGGATAACACTGTTCCCCTTTCCAGCAAAAACTACAAAGTTAATAACTTAGCCTATGTCCGTCTCCAGGGTCCCAACTATCTCTGTACCGAAATTCATCAAAATCGGTTTTGTCAATAAGGCGTGCGCGAAACAAATAAACAAACTCACTGTCGCTTTTATAATATTAGTAAGGATTGTCTACTAATGAGGCTCTAGTAGATACTACCATCTTGGTAATACCCGGGATAGCAAGTTGTTTGAAAGAGATACCGCGGTCCCGTATCATAAAGGGTAAAAGCAGGAACAGGGGTGGGTTTTAGGCCGTAAAAGTCTAACATTCTCCCCCCGCTCCGCCCAAAGCGGCTAGAGGAATTTGATGATATCCTATCCGCAAAAAAAAGTATGGAATTATTCTGTGACTTTACGCTTAAATTCTTGAGTCCTATAACTATGTATTTATTATTAAGTATGTTAAAACAAGGACAAAAACCACATCAAACACATCTGGTAAACAAAGCATGTGTTAATAACCACTATTTGTGAATAAACTTAACTTACCCGACTGCGCTTGTTTACTTAGACGTACCTAATGAATAGTATACACGTGCTAACCACACATAAGTATGTAAAACTCGTCGGTTTAAGATATGGAGGTATTTGCTTAGTTAGTTAGGTACAACTTAAGATGTATAATAGCTTAGTTTATATGAGAGTTAAGATATCACAAAGTTATGAACGTTTAAACGGCTTTCAAAAGTCATCCTGATTCTTGTTTTGCCTTTTATGTTCCGGGGCCGCGGTATCTCTTTTTTAAATAACCAGGAAACTATATGCTATACGAAATTACTTATATTTTATTTTTAGGACATATTAAAAACGATTTATTTTCTCCCACAAAGTACATATTCAATCAAAGTACGTATTCAAATCCTTATCCTTACTAATAATTATAAAAGCAAAAGTGATTTTGTTTGTTACGTCTTCACGTCTAAATGGCTAAACCAATTTTGATGAATTTTGGTACAGAGATAGTTGGGACTCTGGAGACGGAAATAAGCTATTTTAAAAAGAGTGAAAAATGAGGGAGAAAGAGGGAAAAAAGGGAAAACTTAGCGTTGCTATTAAGGCGCTAGGGTAAAAACCGTGGCGAAAGCTAGTTATGTTATACAATATTCAAGGTTTCTGGGAATCAGGAATGAAAACTATATATATATCTATGGGTCCGTGTTTTTGCGGTTGGGAAATAGTTACCCCCGCTCTGGGTGGAACGGGGAGTAGTGTCAGACTATTACTGACAAAAACCTACCGCGGCCCCGGAATGTAAAAGGCAAACGAAGAATTCTTTCGCATCTCTTTCGAACAACCAATCATTCATTCATTCATTGGGCATGTTTTGTTATTGTAATTTAATTGTTAACCTCATCCTGTTTAAATCCTACTAATATTATAAATGCGAATGTTTGTAAGGATGGATACATGGATGGATGTATGGATGTTTGTTACTCTTTCACGTCAAAACGGCTAAAAGGCTTTTGATGAAATTTGGCATAGAAGTAGATTATGGTCTGGAATAACACATAGGGTACTTTTTTTTCAATATCACGCGGGTGAAGCCGCGGGCGCCAGCTAGTACTTCAATAACATTTATTTATTATAGAATACTATGACTTGTTACTGTCAATGTGAGGAGAATATAGTTTGTAATAAGATATAATCAAATCTTAGAACCCCAGACGAAAATGTAGAATCATGGTCACATAGCTAGCATACTCTAAAACTTAAGCTTGTGACGAATAGCACCTTCACTCACCAATATGTATAGCTAATTTCGAAATGAATTATTGAAACTGGATATAAAATTCATTGCACTCTGAAATACATGCACTGTTGGATTTGAAAGAGGGCAGATCACGTGGAGGGCGCAGGCGGGTTGTACGGGTTCAACAGGTACTCGGAGAACGAGTTCACAGCCGACGCGCCGCGCACCTCCTTATCCAGAAGAGGCAGTTTGGTTACATGGAAGTCTTCATACAAGTCTGCAATTTGTTCGAGATACTTCTCTTGAACTTTATGTCTCGCCGCGCACAGGTCGCACGGCGCTTGTATCCTCAGTAACAGCTGGTTGACGATAATGTTGTGTGTGTCGATGCCGCACCGCGTCAGTTCCTGAACTAGTCGCTCAGTCTCATATAGTGAGAGGAACTCTATAATAATAATAATAATAATTTATTCAATAAGTAGTTTGTACATGGTATACAAAGTTGTCTTATAAAGAATTAGATATGTTATAACAGATAGAACCAGTACACATATAACATGGGTCATAGGACTCCCCTTCCTAAACTAGGCAGAAAATCTGTCTGTATCTTAGGAAAGAGTATCCAATCACAGTGAGTCTTACTACGGTTACAAAAATATTGGTACGTGCAGAAGGCGAACAAAGTACTTATGTTAATTAAAGTATAAAAATAAGATAAAAAAAAGAACAAAAGATGAAATAAAAACATGAGTGTGGGTGGGTGTATGGACGTGTGTGTGTTGGTGTATATGTGTGTGTGTGTGTTAGTGTATGTGTGTGTGTGTGTGTGTGTATTTGGGTGAGTTGTGTTGTGTGTTGCGACCTATCTCTTTACTGTACCGTGGTTAGAAGCTCTTCGGTATCACTATATGTCAATGTCAGTAACCAGGAATTTAGCTTGTTTTTTAACTGGCCCTTAGTCAGGGCGTAAATATTTAATTGTTTGTGGGCTTTATTATACAGCCTAGCACTAAGGCCATTAAACTGGCGTCTTGCGAAGGCAGTCCTGCAAGAGACAGTAGGACATAAAGGAAAGCCACGGCGCCGCTGACTGACAAGCTGCTTATTAAACGAGATCATAGAATGCTTGTAGAGGATGGATCTTAAGATGTACAGTTTCCTAACAGTTAAGACACTGCATTCTGAATATAGCATATGTGTAGGGTAGTCCCGAGGTTTAAAGTGAATTACTTTAAGCACAGCCCTTTGGGCTCTTTCAAGTTTTAATAGTTCAGTTTTATGAGTCCCACCCCACACAGGGATACAGTACATCAGGATTGTTTGACACAGAGCCAAATAAACCATTCGGAGAGTATTTTTATCTGCTGAAAACCTTAGATTTTTAAAAATATAAATTAGTCTTCTGGTGCGTGAGGTTAATGACTCCAATTGAGTGGTCCAGTCTAGCTTCTCATCAACGAACACACCGAGGTATCTTATGGATTCCACCATAGTCAACGAGAGACACTTACAAGCATCCGTCTTTTGCTGACAGTTATGGGCTTTTAGATTTCCGGTTACTTCAGGTGGTGTTGATGTATGCGGTAGAATGAAACGTAAAAATTTGGTCTTATCAACGTTTAAGGTTAAAAGATTACTTGCTAACCAATGCATTACTCTCCGCAATGCGTTTTCCGAATGCAATTTAGCGTCATCCCAATTCTTACCATATGCCACAAGTGCAGTATCGTCTGCGTAAGTGAAGATATCACAGTTGACGAGAGGCAGATTACAAAGGTCGTTTATATAGATTTGGAAGAGGGTTGGACCCAAAATACTTCCCTGGGGGACTCCGAAGGTAATTCGTTCCTCTGCGCTAATTGTATTGTCAATCTTAACGGACTGTCTACGGTCAGAGAGATAATCTTTAAAGATTTCAAGAGCCAGACCACGAATACCTACATTTTCCATTTTCTCTATTAGTTTGGAAATACAAACAGTGTCAAACGCTTTACTGAGATCTAGAAAAATGCCATAACATTTCAGTTTTTGGTCCAGTTTGTCAGCTACCGACTGCACAAGGTCGACTACGGCATCTTCCGTAGAGATGCCATGTCGGAATCCATATTGATTATTGGCGAGAATGTGGAATTTAGCTAAGTAATTGGTTAGGCAGTTGTTAAGAACTCGTTCCATGATTTTAGACAAAGCGCTTAAAACAGAGATGGGGCGATAATTTGTGATCTGATCTTTATCTCCAGACTTGTACACAGGTGTAACTAACGCCGTTTTAAAAGCCCTCGGGAAAACCCCTTGTGATATGGCAAGGTTGCAGATATGAGTGATGGGAGGCACGAGGACGGTTCGAGCCATTTTGATTAATTTGGCTGGTATGTTGTCCCATCCCGTGGCACAGTTATCCCGAAGTGATTTTATAATTAAGTCCACATCACTTTCACTAACCGGGAGAAGCGCGATCGAGTTTGGCGTGCTAGTTTTGGATGTTAGGTCTACGTCAGTAGGGAATGTAGTTATTTTAGATGCCAACGTCTTACCTACATTAGCAAAATAGTTATTTATTACGTTAACTGAGGATAACGGGTCCGTAGACAATGTTAGGAGATTCGTGGCTGGCTGATTATTTATCTCTGTATGAGTGAGTTTTTTTAACGACCTTCCAAGTTTCTTTACTATTATTTTGAGCTCTAGAAAATTGAAGTTTTTCATCAGAACGTCTAAGTTTATTGATAAGACGATTACAAAAATTTCGGTATCTTGTGTAAGTAATTTTGAGAGTAGTGTTTTCCGGATCTGACTTAAGCTTAAGATGCATGCTATCTCGGTTTTTGATGCACCGGACGAGACCGGGTATCATCCAAGGCTTGGTTATTTTAGCCTTTCTTGAAGTTTTGATGTGTGAGGTATGGGTTAGAACAATGTCTTTGAGTGTAGTGATTAAATTATCTGCCGCAATGTTAGCATCAGTAGCGTTCATCACTGGGGCTAAGTCAGCGTTTTCTACATCCTTCACTGCATTAGAGTAATTTAAACGCATGGTTGTCTGTGGGACTAATTTTCGATTCACTTTAATTTTATTCAAACATAAGGCCGTAGCATGATGATCTGTAATACTTGTTTCTAATACGAAAGAGTTCGATGTGGATTTAGATTTGAGCAGGATATGGTCTAGGCAAGTATTTGAACTTGGTCTAGTGGGATGTAAAAAAGCTGGCAAAAAACCCAGTGTCGCCGTATGTAGAAGATACTCATGTGAATGTGGGTCCTTGTTGTTAGGTTTAATATCAACGTTCAGGTCTCCCATTACTATAATAGATTTGCAGCTTTTTAAGGCAGACGTAGCAGTTTCTAAGCTATTATAGAAATTGGTTAAGTTAGAATATGAGGGTGAACGATATATACCAATGATTGCAGTGTCTTGAGTACGACAAACTAAGCAATTTGCGTCCTCAAAGAAAGACGGTTCTGTTACAGTACATTGTAGGTTATTTTTAACGTAGATTACTACACCGTCATTTTGAATTGGGTTTTTTAAAGTGGAATACTCGGTATAACCATCCAAAGTTGGGGTTGGACCAGCATTCTTCAGCCGGCATTCCGTCAGTATTACTAGATCGAATTGGATAGGCATCTGGGCAAGAACAATTAAAAAACTGTCAAGGTTTTTGTGAACACTACGAATGTTAATGTGAATAATTTTAAATGACGAT
Organism: Ochropleura plecta; assembly: GCA_905475445.1. Taxonomy (NCBI): domain Eukaryota; kingdom Metazoa; phylum Arthropoda; class Insecta; order Lepidoptera; family Noctuidae; genus Ochropleura; species Ochropleura plecta. Next base: position 18,845,976 of record FR997738.1, on the reverse strand, counting down.
TGTGCTACCTTTTGCAAAGAAGTGTATGCGCCTGGGGCACAGACTTGAAAAGTAGCTACACTGTGTTGATCAATTTCATCAAGGATATTATTTATACAAGCCATTTATAATTAATAATAAAATTTAAAGATAGGTGTGAATGAAAGTCTATTTGATGTGTGGAAGTAGTTTGAATTAATGTTTTTGATTTAGTGTAGTGTGGAGGTAATTGCATCAGTTTCTGTAAAGTAAAAAAATAAAAATAAAGTACGGGTAAAATTGATAAAAAAGGTAAATTTAAAAAGGGCTTAATATAAGATAAATCGTAATTGTACGCTAAGCGGTGTGACAAAAAAAAGTTATGTGTGCGAAGTTCGCTTGTTGTGTTAAACGTTTCTACAATTATAATTACGAGACATTTACATACTATTTTTAAGTAGTAGATAGCCAAGAAGCAAGACAGGGTAATTATGTAGCACAGGTTGAATAGTCACTTTTTTTTCAGTAAGTTCGCTAGACAGTCTTCCGACCTTACAGTGTAAGTTTCTTTGCACTCCGGGCTTTTGCGTAGTAGAATCTTGCCATTTGAAACCCAGCAAAATTTGAAACTATTCTTTTTGGCAAAGTCTCGAGACTGCAGGAATAATTTCTTCATTGATCCGGGAAGATGTTCGTCGACATATATCGGTTTCTTATCGCCGCATATGCCTACTACTTTTGTATTCAATTTGTCTTCTAATTTTCGGCTTTTGTTGAAGTTGCGAGCTGCCGACAGGTAGTTGGTTTTAGTGTGCACAGAAGAAAACTCGGTCACAATGGTTTTGTTCGTCCCAGGTTTGGCTGGTAAACGATATATATCGCGTATTTCGGACGCTGATACTTCAAAGTCGATACTTTTTCCGATCTGAGACACAATATTGATCATCTCCTCGACTGATTCGTTTTCTTTGTTCGGGACATTTCTAATTTCGACAGCAGATGACCTCGACCCCAGTTTGATATCTTGAAGTTGCCTCTCGAGCTTGTTGATTGTTTCAGCATTTTTATCTCGGGTCTTCTCAAGGTCCAGGATTTGAAGCTTCAGGTCCTCATAGTGATTGTACATATATTCCATCGACTTCTCGATTTCTGAGTTTGTTTTTTGTATTTGATGCACTTTTTCCTTGACATCAGACATTTCAGAGAAAATTTTGGCAAACGTTACTTCTTGTTGTGTTTTCATAGTGGTCAAAGTAGTCATTATAAGTTCAAGTGAGACATTGCTCGAGGAATCCTGTTTGTTATATGACGTTTCCAAGCGCGGCCGCTTAATTCTCGCAGTAATGTTCCTTTGCGGGGAGGGGGTCACTTCAGAGTCAGAGTGTGAGGACTCCCTGGTTAGGTTTACATTCGCAGGTTTTGTTGGTGAACTCTTTTTCACGTTAGACATGTTAACTATCAGAGCGTGTTAAGTTGAGTAGTAAACAAAAGAGTACATGCGACATAAACTGCTGCGGCACTGTGATATTGCATACAATGTAGTCAGTGACGTAGACGCTTCGTAGCACTCGTAGCGCTCGTAGCACAGCTGTAGATCACTCGTAGCGGCGGTTGGTATCGGCTACGCCGCGCGCACCGTAGGAGATAGTAATATTCAACACTCACAGTCACTTGCACGGTGGCGCAGCGGCGCGAGCGTCGATGTCCCACGCAGCACGTCTCGGGTTCAAATCTCAACAGCCGCCAATCAAGTATCACTTTTCAAGTTTGATGTTGCTGTCCCTCTCACAGACCGCCCACAAGGCGGAGTTAGTCCATATAAACTCCACAAGAGTGACAAGAAATTCAAATTTAACGCAGTAGCCAATCGGGTTAATTTAAAATTAAAAACAGAATCAGAAATTAGCACACGTCCACCCGCTAACACGACCAAAGTCCTACTCTGCAATGCAGACACATACGAAAGTTGTCTGATTGGGGTCCTTGAATTGGGCGTTGACTTGTCTGATCACTGAGAGCATTTCATCCATTTTGTTGCTGAACATGTCCGAGTTGAACTCTGCCAGGCCAAACAGTGTTGCTACTTGGTTGATGAATGGGGCCACCTTAGACTTCAATCGCATAAGTTTTCCAAGACCTCGTTCGACGACTTGTGGGAAAGACAGCAGACGCAGGGTATGTCCTGTGGGCGCAGTGTCGAACACCACTGCACTGAAGTTCATTCCCTTCACCAGCTTCATCACCTCTGCATAACTCATAGCCTCATCAATACCAGGGAAGGCTCCCACAATTTCCTGCATCACTCCCTTGCCCAGCCTCGTTGCCTCTGTTTGCCCCTCAAAGTATTCTTCGGGCAACTCTGTTAGCCCTACGTTAGGGTCAATTTCCATTGCAAATAGATTATTGAAGCCTTTAACTTTGGTTGGCACCTTGGAGAACTTTTGATCAAATGCATCAGAAATGTTATGAGCTGGATCAGTTGAAATAATCAGGACAGACTCCCGAACCTTGACTAACTGGATGGCCAAGCTGCAGCTGCACGTAGTTTTACCAACTCCACCTTTCCCACCAACGAAGATCCATCTCAGAGATTTCTGGTCAACCACATTCTTCAACGATGGTTCTAAGGTTTCCAAATCTTTGTTTTCTTCCATTTTTACAGAGTAGGGTCGGTTGTCCAACAGTGAACCATCCAGATACACTGAACCACCGCCATATTTAAAAATTCGCGGCGTTTTCAGTTCAACCGATCGTGTTAAAACGTGCCGTGTAAGAACCCTTCCCCCCTCCCGTAGTGACCCGATGGCAGCGACTTGAGCCAGACGTGTGAGAGTGATTTGTTTGTTTTTCGCCGAAAAAAGTTACTTTTTACAGGTAAGTCTCTCGATTTTTGGTTATTTTGTTATTAAATATAAGACCAAACGCTATATGATGTAAAATTTGTTGTAGATTTAGTCGTTTTATGAGCATATTGCGTTGTGATAATTCAGTACATAACCTAACTTTTTTCGTATTTTAAGTTGAATGGTGTGGTTGTTGATCAGTGAACCAGTACACAGTGAGCCGGCTCACTGTGTACTATATGAATGGTTAATTGTTCCTTTATAGTACGACATTAAATATCAATAAACTATTTTTTTATTTTAGGATGCCAAGACCAAAAAATAAAGAAAGAAAAATAGGGAAACACACAAGGGAAGACATGACGTCAGCGTTAAAGATGGTGGATAATGGTAACTCTTTTTGGGCGGCGGCAAAATCGTGTAATATTCCATACCCTACATTGCGCCGTTATGTGAAGAAGAAAGGTGAACATGGTGATAACTATGGTGATAATATATCTCGTGCCTAGGTATGATATTAACAAAATCTTCACTCAAGAACATGAACAAATGTTATTGAAATATTACAAGGACTGTGCACTAATGTTCTACGGTTTGACCGTTAAAGAATCTAGAAAGGTGGCATACGAAATGGCAAAAGCTAATAAAATTAAAATACCAAACTCATGGGTCAAATTTAGTATTATTACAATATGTGAATAATGAGAACATAAGCAAAAAACGTTTTTTTTGACGTGACAACGTCTTAAATTAGGTTGCGGCTGGGAGTCACTTATGAAAAAGTGTAACGCTCGGTAACGTTACGATGAGTCACCGAACAAGAGAGAGGCCCGCCGAATGCCTTGCGTCTCTCTCCCACTCAACTATGTTTTAGTAAACAAAATATATTTCTATAGTTAAAATTTGTGCAATTCTTATTTTCATTCAATTCCTTGTTCCTATTGTGCAATTTAATTATATTCATATCAATAAATATTCTACCGAGAAAAAGACGTTGTCACGTAAAATCTTCGCCCGTAAAACCGACTTTACAGGCAACCATTTTTTTTTATGAAAGTGAATAATTGTTGATTTTATGTTGTTTATTTTAGTTTTGCGTAGTTTTTTCTATGGAAAATGTTTATCATTTTCACCGAAAATGCTAATTGTTAATTATCAAACAAGGTTTAAATAATAAACTTTTAGTTTTTTGTAAGAAGAGGTCATTTTTTTTATTTGTATAATAAAAATACAGCTGATTACCAATATTTGTGCCAGTTTCCTTTTACAGATAAGCATCTTTTACTGGTACAGATATTATGGTTCAGTGTTTAAATAGGGGTGGTTCAATGTAAACTACCCATAGTACACAGTGAGCCAAATTTATTTTTTTAAAAAACCTTATTAATGTGTCTTTGTTAGTTCCTTTAGCAGTTTGTAATCTATCCACTCGATTGCTTCTGGAAACGATCGTTTCCAAACAAAAAAACCGAACTTTGCTCGGCGCACTCTTTCGCGTAACGCGCTGTGACATGTGGTAACAAAAACTTAATTTACTACCGACTGGATAGGTTTTATTGTAATAAAAATACTGTTTTGTGTAGCCAATGAGTTATACAATAAATATTAGTCTATTATTTCTCGAGTTCTTAATATAATTATATTTATAAATAACTAGAAAGTTTGAGAACAAGTATATTGCCTACTTCTATAAAGAGATGTCTACAAATCAGAGGGGCCTGCCAAGGCCACTGTTGTCCCGGCATATTAATAAAGCGCTGTTAAGAGCCGCGACGATGCGTTAACAGCATGATATAGTTTGCTATACTGCCCCACAGTTTCTAATAGAGATGCGTGTTAGTTTATCAGATCAATGTGACTTAGATATGGATGTAGGGATGGATGGAGAGCTTTCACTTGTTTAATAAACCTTTTAGTCACTATCCTTGTAGTCTTAGGTCACTGCCGCGAGGTTGCGGTTTGTGCGAAGGAGATACCGCGGCCCCGGAACAGAAAGGTCAAAAGAAGGAACATGGATGGCTTTTAGTCAGTACAAGTCCTACACTCCCTTCCGCTCTGCTCAGAGTTGGACAAGACATCTATGATATCTATATCATCTAATAATTTCCCGTCTGAAAAAAAACCTGGATGTGTGAAGTGACAAGAATGGATAAAGTAAGGAATGAATATATTCGAGGAAGTTTGAAAGTAGCGCATGTTACGGAAAAATTGAAAGGGAGTCGTTTGTCTTGGTATGGACATGTGATGAGGAGGGATGAAGGACATGTGACTAAAAGAGTGATGGATCTGAATGTTGGTGGACGGAGAGCGAGAGGAAGGGCAAAGAAAAGATGGATGGATTGTGTAAGGAATGATATGAAGGAGAAAGGAGTAAGTGATGCCATGGCGTCTGATAGGGGAGAATGGAAGAAGAAAACGTGTTGCGCTGACCCCAAATAGAATGGGACAAGGACAGGAAAATGATTAAGGAAAAACCTATCCAAACCCAATGTTTTTAATATAAACCACAAAGAATAAACAAAACGTTGGTTCTTTACTAACATCTCTATTTTTCGAACCACAGCACACCGACATACGTGTAGACTTTTTGCGTTCCATTCGTCAAGTTAATGTTAAACAGCAATTACCTTTTAATTATAATAGACAATGCTGGCACCGGCCACAGCTTGTACAGCCGGCTGACCTTGGCATAGAGACTGGTGCCAGTTAGCAAACATAGTTTGGACATATGAAGGAAGAAACAGAAGGTTCAGTCATGGAAATTGTTGACGTATGACAAGGAAAGAGAATTTAGAAGAAGTATTGCATAGAAAGAAATAAAACGGTTTGTTAGACACGCATAGGACGAGACAACAAAAAAAACATATGAAAAAAACAGGCCAATAGCGAGTCAGACTTGCGCATATATTTTGACTGCGAAGACTTAACAGCACCACCAAAGGAACCACCCCAACCCCACCCAACCCCAACCAACTTGAGTATATGGTTTTAATTTTAAATCGATGCCTCCACGCGTTCCCGAGATAAAGGATCTTGACAGACAGACGGACGGACAACAGAATGGTCATATAAGGGTTCCTTTTTTCTGTTATGGTACGGAACCGATTGATATTGTTGTAATAAGAAACCTGTTAATCATAAAATGATTATATGTATTTATTTTTAAAACGTTGCCCCACATTTGGAATTTCTCCTGTATCTTGGGTGCGTTTACAAACATTTAAACTCACATACACAAACAACCAGACCCGAAACAACTATAGGCCATACATATATTTGTTCCGTGGATTCAACCTGCGACATGCAGTCTACTGCGCCAACCGTATCGCCAATTGTCTGAGCAATAGTCAGTAGGATCAATGAGTAATTAATTTGAAAATGTTCTCAGAGTTGACTTTCTGTTATGTTATTTACAGCGACAGGACGAAGCAATCGTAATTACATACTTATTTGTTTGCCGTCGAAGTTTTTGTTATTAAAATTCAGCTGAGGATGATTTTAAATGGATGAAGACGTCATACACTATAATATATCATGTTCAGTTTCGCAAGATAAATTGTTTAAATTTTTAATTACTGCCGAATATAAATGAACCTATGTATGTAAACTTGGTCACGTGTGTTTGTAATTGAATCTAAAAATACCATTTGGTTGCCGAAATTATCTGCGATGGGATAAGCAGAGAGCTCTACAACTATGTTTAAATCCTTTTTAATATGACTAGCTTTTGCCCGCGGCTTCGCTCGCGTTAAATTCGGGGAAACACAGTTCCCCTTACCTGATTTGCAGGTACCTGCTACCTGTAGTTTTTGCCCTTATTTATTGTAATAGCAAAGGTAAGTTTCCTCTTTCTCCCTCATTTTTCCCTTTTATTTAAAAAAAGCCTATGTCCGTCTCCAGGGTCTCAACTATCTCTGTACCAAAATTCATCAAAATCGGTTTAGTCATTTAGGCGTGAAGAGGTAACAAACAAACAAACTAACTTTCGCTTTTATAATATTAGTAAGGATTTTATTATACGTTGTGACCGATGTAACTACAAGCGAACTGAGGTAATATAACTCGAACAAAACACAGCTGTTGTTGCTGTGTTGTTGTCATTACATGTTTCATAAAAAAATGTTTTTTTTTTCTTTCTTTCTTTCTATCAAACATCAAAATAGGACCAAACTATAACTAACTCCACAGTAACGCAGTGCATAGATGCTCACGAAACCTATCACCTGCACATCAATTTTGTAAACACGACACGTCACTTCCGTTTGTCGACAGAGGACGGACTAGCAGTAGACCACGTACGGGTTCACTCACTTCCTTTAAGGCTAATCCTGTCGTAATGTGGAAGGAATTGATTTTGTTATGTCAGTTGTTTAGTTGACTAATAGTTAGTGAGTTCGTGGCTAAAGAATATAAGCCGCTCGGTTCAATCTTCTTGCTTTTTTTTGCGGATGGGTAGTCATCAAATAACTTTCCCCGCTCTGAGCAGAGCTCTGGCAGTGTCAGACTGACTAAAACCTACCCATGTTCCTTCTTTTGCCCTTTACGTTCCGGGGCCGCGGTATCTCTTTCGGAAAAACCCGCAACTCCGGCAGGCGGTGTCCCTGGCGGCTCCTCTGCTATGCAGACATCTCTTTAAGGCGCGCGTGGAACACTAACGCGCCGTCGACACGGTCTGTCGTTAATAGACGGACGGAGGGTGAGCTACCCATTGCTCACCGTCAATCTTCTTGCTTAGATTGGCCTTAGAATGGATACCTATAACATACCGAGTTTCTTCTGTGCTTCAGAAAGGCGTTAAGCCATTATACCCGGCTGTAATTTGTAGATCTTTGACAGGCGTTACATCTGTCTGACAACCAGTCTTATCAAGGAGCATTATAGTACTACCCAGTTATTAACTGGGTTGTGGAGGTTAGATAAGCAGTCGCTCTAAGTAAAATACTGGTATTCAGCTGAACCTGGTAAGACTTGTAGATACCCCAACATAGTTGGGAAAGAGCTGGGCAGATGATTGTGGTATTATGCCACACTAACTGGAGCCCGCGCGATATCGAAAAAAAACTATCCTATGTGTTATTCCAGTGCATAATCCACCTCTGTGCCAAAGTTCATCAAGATCCGTTGAGCCGTTTTGACGTGAAAGAGTAACAAACATCCATACATAGGTACATCCTCACAAACAATTGCATTTATAATATGAGTATGATAAACTTACTTTCTTTCTTTCTTTGACGAACGAATAACTACAAAATTTTAAAATAATTTTCGTATATATCTGTAGCCAGATTACTTACATATTATTAAACTTGCACCCAAAATCCCACTTCCTCGTTTACGGTAACCAAAAAACGAGAACAATCTACGACTAAACCAATTATAAACGAATCCAGTTCACTAAGTAGGAAATGGAGTGTGAAAAATTACAGTATTTTGTAATAACTCCATAGATTTCCGAGCATTTGAAGTTAGTGCTCGCCACTATCTGAGCACGCTAGAAAACAATTGAAACACGATTTTTATTGGTCTACTTTGATACACGGAACATTAGAATCAATGTGCTGAGAACGATAAATCGGACTATTTAATCGGTTGGTTGCACGAGTCTTTTTGGAACAGTCTTGAAGACAATTTGCATGTATTTATTTCCGAGATTTTTGGGATATAGTGTTTTTGGGTACGTATGGTGAATTACTGCTCTTTTAAAGGTTCTGTAACTTCTCAAAAGGCAAAAATCAGCACCCTTATAGAATATATTTCACTTTCTTGTCCGTCTTTCTGTCAGTCAAGAACCTTTATCTCGGGAACGCGTGAAGGTATCGAGTTGAAATTAAAACTGAAGTCTGCGGTCCTTCTAAACAGTTAGGCAGTATCAGCTGTGCTGAACCACGCCCATATGTCACCCATTATGTCAAATTTTGACTTGAGGGTTGCTAAAGCGTTCGAAATTGGAACTACCAACATGAAGTTTTTAATAAGGCCAAAAACACCGACTTTCAAGAATAGTGTAGCTACCTAAGTCATATACAATGTGTCCGGTCATGGACTAGCGATATTCAAGATACTTGTGTAACGAGTGTTTTACTATTAGGATACACACTTGGATCTAATTCACTTCCCCGCTTTTTGGCAGCCATTTTGAGATATTCTCTATGCGTGTACAGAAAATAATCATATCTCTCAAAGTATTGGTTTTACTGAGACGACAATAGGTTTATTCAGAAGGCAACAATATTTTCTATCGTTTAAATGATGAGCTTACAATTTCGTAACTTTAGAAAACAAAATTAAAGTCCAAAAAAATATGCAAATCAACGAAAGTTTTGTAAACTTTTGTGAAAAAAAAAAATGTTTTTTTTTTAATATAATAAACATTCTAGTACTCAAAGTGATTGAAAAGAGTACTAGAATGTTTGTTATATAAGTACATAGAATATCGCTAGTCCGTGACCGGACACATTGTACCTACCTATATAGCATATTTTCTCGGTTGTCCCCATAAAATTTTCCTATTTAAAAAAGACGTGCTAACAGTTTTGTCAACAACGTTTGATAAGAATCACGTGTTTATACAAAACTATGGTCATGAATGATATTTGACGTTCAGTATATTTAGACTGCCTTGTTGGTCCAATTGTTGAGCATAAGGTCCTGGCATAAATCCAGGCTCCGTGTATCCACCGAGTATGGATTAATGCATGGTGGATGGCATTTAGGCTCACTCCTATTACATGGCACTAAAACACAACAGGCGAAATCGGTGTACTTGTACCCATAGATATCAGTATACAGTGTTCTCAAAGAGATGTCAGCAAAGCAGAGGGCAGGGCCACCGCCTGCCGGGGTCGCGGGTTGCTTGAAAGAGATACCGCGGCCCCGGAACATGAAGGGCAAAAGAAGGAACATGGGTGGGTTTTAGTCAGTAAAAGTCTGACACTCCCCCAAAGTTATGCCTCTGATTACGCCTAATGGGATTACAAACGCGATGTTTTCTTTAAAAGAAATTCTTTATAATATTTAAAAATGAGGATTTTTAAGTTTCTACCTTCAATAACATGAAAAATTATTTAAAAGTAAATCACCCAAGTACATAACTAATGACTAAAACATTAAGTAATCGGAGGTAGTCAGGTATGCAGGTCAACTGCGCACACAGTTTATCTTAATTACCTATAGTATTAACATTAAGTCAATCTGTACATATTACCTATGAGTTATCGCTGTTTATCGACGTACTGCGCCATCAGAAAACCATTGGGAAAAAACACTGTCCCACAACACTACACACACGGAATTTATTTGTAAAATCTACTTTTTTAAATCACCGCCATCTTGGATTGTAAAAAAAATAATAGAACTGTTTTCGTATTTCGATTTTTTTTTCGTCAGTCGTGAAGTAACACGCGTTTTGGCGCGAAAACGCGCGACTCGTTATGCGTCATTCACTGAGCGCGGCTCGCGCGAGACTGAATTGAAAATCTTTGGTTTTCGAATGCGTACTATGATTTTAAGTTGTTGTGATTTTCTTCGTGGGATATCGCTGTGTCTGAGTTCCATTGCTTGCTATTCTTAGACTTTTGGTAACGTGCTCATGCAAAAGTGATAATGTAAAGAGGGTTTTTCATATAATTCACATGGGATGTTAGTGCAAATCAATCACGATAGAACTACAGGACAAGCGTTGCTCATTGCGTAATTTCTAGGTTGATTAATAAGTTTTCTTTCAGTGAATCTAATGTAATTTGTTTTATAAATAACCAAAAGTAATGTTATGTTAGATAAGAGGTGTTTTAAATAAATTAATGATGACCAGGGCGACGCTCTTATCAAAAAAGTTACCATTATTATAAATAACTATATAATTCCTTTATTTATAAACAATGTGTCCTAGGGATAAGTGACCGCCCGGCGTTTTTTGAACATTTGTACAAAATTATTAATAATTACATTTATATTTGTGACTTAGCGGCTTCAGTTTTTTTATTTTTTTCTTTTTTTTGTAAAGACGCGAAATTATGCTTAAATTTTTATTACATCTATTAAAAAAAAGTATATAATGGATATTGAGAGTTCTAACAATGTCAATAGCGGCTTAAGTTAGCTTTGAAGACTTTGCTCTTTTTTAATGAGTGTGGGTGTCAAATTTCAACTGACTGTACTTTTGCTTTTGTTAGAAATTAGTAGCAAACATTGTTCTGAGCTATTATAGGAAATATCATGTAGTTAATTAATAAATTAAAAAAATGTGATATTCCGGGGGCATTTTTTAGATTTATTTTGAAAACACTGAAAAGAAGAGTTATTTTTCTTCGAATTTTAATTTTGTTTTTTATTTAATAAATGTGTTACTACATTTTAGTTATGTTTAATGATTTTAATTGATAAACTATGATGTCGACCAGTCAGTAAAAAAAAAATATGGAAAAAGATGAAAAAACTTAGGAAATATCGTAAAAAAACTGCAGCTCGTCACGCGTCTTTACAAAAAAGAAAAAAATCATAAAAAAAAACTAAAGCCGCTAAAGTCACAAATTTAAATGTAATTATTAATAATTTTGTACAAATATTCAAAAAACGCCGGGCGGTCACTTATCCCTGGGACACATTGTATAAATAATATATTTTTACATTATCAGATATTTCATAAATTTACATTAAAAAAAAACATTTAAAAAAGGTCCAAGCTACCGGTGGTAAGAGCTCCAGAGTCAGGAACCTCCTCACAATGCGGGCTGTATTAATCGAGGAGTACTGCCTTCTGAATCAGGCTCTTGATCCAACCTAAGGAGAGCTTCGACAGATTGTCGTCGTTGTTTTTTTTTTTTTTTATTTAGAATGAACTCACTCTTGACCTCGATCTCGCCTGATGGTAAGCGACAGATGAGGTCTACGATGGAGCGAGCGAGCCCAGAAGATAAAAAATAAATAAATAAATAAATATCTTGGGACAACTCACACACGGCTATCTGATCCCAAGCTAAGCAGAGCTTGTGTTATGGTAACCAGACAACTGATATACATACTTATATAATTTATAAATACATACATATTATAGATAAATCACACCCAGACACAGAAAAAACAATCATGCTCATCACACAAAGTTTGTCCTGGGTGGGAATCGAACCCACGACCTCCGGCTCAGCAGTCAGGGCCACTAACCACTAGACCAACAGGCCCGTCAAATGCCTATTAACTCTTGTTTTGAAGGCAGACGGGTCGAATGTGGTAGGGAACACAGAAGCTGGCAGAGAGTTCCACACCTTGGCCGTGCGCACAATAAATGTTGAGGAAAAGCGCTTAGTACGACAAGACGGTATATCGACCAAGTGCGGGTGGTAGCCCGGTAGTAAAACGGAGATGGTGGGATCAGGTCATGGAGCTCCAGCGCACACTCTCCGAGTACAATCTGTAGAAAACCAACAAGCTGGCAACGTTACGCCTGTGCGCCAGGCTATGAAGCTTGGACACAAGCATCTCATCGCTTATGAGCCTCTTGGCTCTGCGTTCCACCGAGTCGAGTGCAGTGAGCTGATATTTTGCCGAGCCATCCCATAGGTGGCTGCAATACTCCATACAGGAACGGACTTGTGCTTTATACAAGTTACAAAGCTGTCCAGGTGTGAAGTATCGCCTCACCTTATTTAGGATGCCCAGCTTTTTAGCTGCAGTCTGTGCTTTTGAGTCGATGGTCGAACCGAAGTTGAGATCTGACGTCAACTCCATGCCCAAGAGCTCCAGATGGTCGGTAATGGGTACAGATGTACTTCGGAAAGGTTCTTGGGTATCAGGCCATTGGCCAATAATAATAAATTATTAAAAAAAATATATGTTATTTAGGAATAATGTTTTATTATAGGACAAAGCTGTTTATTTTATAATATGAGATTATTCCTGCCTCTTAAAAATGTTTTTATTTTCAAAAGAAATGTATTGAGACTAAAAAAAGTATTTCTGTAAAATAAACAATAATTAAATTCTTTAGCAAAAAGTAATAAATTTCATGTTGATTAATGCACAGGTAAAAAAGTTGAATCATAATTTGCACAAAAATAGTATTTTTTTATATTGTCTGTATTTATGTAAAATATAAACAAAAAAATCTGCAAATTTAAAGCCCATAAATCAAAGTATTACATATATTTTTCAAAGAACTTTTGATGCCTTTGAAGGTACTCGATATCATTTGTAAAAGGCATTTTTTTTAAGTTGGGATCCCCTTAAAATAAAATACAATAACATGTTCACAATTCATTTATTAATTTATTTTTTAATGGGACAGAGTTACATAGTTTTTATGTTTGAAAAAGTATACAACTATTTAAAGATTTATCTGATTTTTGTAGTTTTTTAGATTATAATAATTAAGATATGCAATTTCGTTTTTATTTGATATGCATAAAATATTATGCGGATAAAACTTACGTGTCATTGAATGCTTCATTTATTTACATTAGCTGTATTATATTTTTTTAAAATAATTATTAAATAAAAATTAAAAATATAGAAAGCTTCTGCAATAAAAAATAATGAGAGTACCTAACCTTTTTTTTTCTTGATATTTTTGGATATTTTAGTAAAAACGACACTTAAGTTAAATCCGCATGGACAAGAGACAATTTAATGATCCAAAAATGTTTCCAAATATTTGTGCGTGGTATTCACTAGCGCAATATTCAAAATTACTTACCTACTTATATTTTATGATTACGACTTTTAAAAATATAAAATGTACCGACAATCAACCGTTTCCAAAATCGACTATTTTATAGTCAATTACTTAGTCGAGTATTTTACTAAATTTGTAGTAATTAGGCTAGTTTACATCATAAATTAACGGGGGAAATATTATAGAAGATGCCAAACTTTAATCACGCGCAGTTTTTTATGCGACTTATATAGCCCCACCTCCCCATTGAAGCGTCGTGTGGTTAATCGCTGCCCATCCTCCCTCCCTCTCAATATTACGTGTATTTTTAATTATTGAAAATATCCGATGGTTGTGGAAAAGGGTTTTTTTAAAAAAAACATGCTTGGGTTTGGTTTTTAGCTAAAAAATAACCACCCATAACGTAATTTTTATCATCCAATAAAAAGTACATGTCATTGCCACATTATCTCCTCCAGGTCGTGATTAATTGTGATTTTATTTTGACACTCCTCGCCCTCTTTTGAACGTCACATGATTAAAGAAGACCCCATAATTTGGGATTTGTAACTTTCGGTCATTAACCGAATGTCTGAAATCCAATAACGCGGTCACTGTCCCTTACGGCATTTCAAATTACCGCCGTCGATATTTATTCAAAGTTGTAATAATCGGTACATTTTCTTAGACTTACAACTATACTATTACAATAATAGTTTATCTACATAATTGTAACTAATATTTATAAGAGTATTCTAATTTTCTTTGGCGAAGCATCTTTATTTACAATTGTAAAAATCGATAAAAAAATAAAATTCTGAAAAGACAAAGTAATAAAAAATTTGGCAACAATTGGAATGCGTTCACTATAATTAAACAGTCTTCAAAAGAAACAAATAAATATTAATTAAATAAATATTTTACTACGATTTCTAATAATATACTCTATTCTTTTAGTCTCATAAGTTTTTTTCTTCAAATCCATGTTTCATCAATTAACCTTCAGATTGAAATCGGACACACTGTCGTTGGAAAACTAAAAAAAAAATGTTCGTCTTCTGTTCATGAGTATTATTAAAAAAAAAAATAGGACAAAATAGATGAGTACTTAAAAACAACTACCACGTTTGTGTACCAAAATTACGCTCAAATATTTTTGCATGCGGTAATGTATTGGTATAAACAAAGATACCAAATAAAATACGATTAAATTAGATACTTAAGTACTCCAAAATTTCCCTACATTTGAACCTACAACTCACGTCAACTCCACTTATACCTCTTAAACAATTTTAATAATATAATTGACAACCTTGATAAAATCCATAAAATAAGTACAACACTTAAGCACACAGACCACAAACCCTTTAATTTGTTCATTAAGTAGGCCACGCTTAAAACAAAAACCGTAAAAATCATATCACCCACGCTCACACTGCTCCATCAAATTACCGCACACAAAAAACCGAAAAGTACCCAAAAATTATCTCTCAGTGTCCCTCCTGAGTAGCCTATTCACTCTGTATACTCTATTCCTATAATTTTCAATAGGACCTCTTCGCAGGAGCCTCGATACTGCAGCCCTAGTGACAGCTGCTTTGTAGCTCTCTGGCGACAAAACGGCGGGCGATTCCCGCGTTTTCAAGATGTCTGCCGGTGCGTCGGACAACATGGCGTCGATGTCACCGTTAAACATGGCGACCGTGTCGGACGATGTGTAGTTTGTGTTTGGTGTGCAGAGTGGGATCGCGTTGGACCATTTTCTGTTTCTGTAAAAATGTAAGAAGATCAGTAGGGTGTCTAAGAATAATTGATGACAGTCATCACATATGAAAACATGTTTCGGGTTTTAGGGTTATTTCGCGTTTCTAAGATATCAGGCGTTACAAACGCTTCTGGAAAATACGGGAGCAAGCAATGTCATGTCCCTTGTTGCTTTGCAAGATCAGAATAAGAATCGTGAAGGCTTATAAATATGCCAATGAGTCGCATTCATGGTGTTGTGCAAGAGAAGACGCTCAAACAGCGATGCCTCCAAATCGCACTCCAGCCAGTTCATAAAACCTTCCTTCCACTGTCTCCGAGCGATAATTCTAGTTGTGAAGATTTTTGCACACAAAATGCATGATGAACATCAAACATCATCACTGCAGACGTATTATTTTTGCGTGTGTAATCATTAAATAACTTTTAGAGCCAGATTTTTACTGACTAAAACCCACCCATGTTCCTTCTTTTGTCTTTTATGTTCCGGGGCCGCGATATCTCTTTCGAACAACCCGCAACCCCGGCAGGGCTGCGGACGTATTACGCTGAGAGATACAAATTCTCAACAATGAATTTAGACCATGTGATTTGATGGCCCAAACCCAGAAAAAGAGGAGAATAGATTGCAACACAGCTTCATATCCACATCCTAATGCATTTCCGTCGACGAGACGAAGTTAAGCTCCAACAAAACTTAAAATTTCCAATATGCCAGCTACACGAAGAAGAAAGATGAACTTACTTTAAACACCTCAACATAGGAGCTCCCTTCAGCCGGTACCCTGGCTCGCAGGTAAACGTGATGGTCTCCCCAATCTTGTAGTAGAACTTGACGGATGACATGCGGCCGGATATCGTGGTGCCGGGGTATGTGCAGGCTTGGGCACCTGGGGGTAGACCATAGTTTTATTCGCTGATGGATTCTTTGTTAAATTGTTTTTTTTTAACTTTATAGGCTTACTAGCTTTTGCCCGCGGCTTCGCTCGCGTTAAATTCGGTAGCGCCTTATTGATTTGTAATAGCAACGCTAAGTTTTCCCTTTTCTTCCTTCTTTCTCCCTCACATCCCACTTTTTTTAAAACAAAATTAGCCTATGTCCGTCTCCTGGTTCCCAACTATCTCTGTACCAAAATTCATCAAAATCGGTTTAACCATTAAAGCGTGAAGAGGTAACAAACAAACAAACAAACAAACAAACAAACAAACAAACTCACTTTCGCTTTTATAATATTAGTAAGGATGTTTGGCTAGAACTCGCCTGATGTAAAACGAAGATTCGACCTAGGAAGAAACCGATTCAAGTCAAACTTTGAAGAGATCTATTCAGAAGCCGGTGGATTCCACCGACTAGCGGTTTGCACAATAAATGTGGAAGCATAGCGTATGCATGTGTCGTCTAGTTATGCAGGTGGAGTCATTTCTTGGAAAGCGGTAAACATTGTTCATAATTTCGGAGCAAGCAAATATTACTATCTTAACCATTAAGATTGTTATAGAAAAGGAAATGGTCGGTTCAAATGATAAGCAACATTTTTTGTGTAATTGTTGTTATCGTGAAGGCCATTTACTCCTTGTAGTAAACAGTTTCCTTTTTTTAAACGTAACCCTACACTAGGAATTTCCCCTGTATCTTGATTTCGTTTAGAAACAAGTGAACTCACACACAAACAAACAGCCATTCCCGGAACAACTGCTTGTAGGTTGCTGGGGAGTTTGTTCCGCCACTTCTTCCCAGCTAAAACACTAGGAAATGGCAAAGAGAGGGGCGTTTTTGTGGGTGGGCGTGTTTTTGTCTCTTATAATGTGACGTTCAAAAAGTGCTGATTATCAGCCTGATTTAAATAAATGACTTTTGTTTTTTTTTTAAGATTTCGTATCGAATTCACGAGACGAAGCGTAGCAGTCTATTGCGTTGTCAATGCGCTAGTGCCAAAATATATGAGAAGCCAAGACTTACAAGTAGGCGGCTTATCGCTCCACCGGCCGCTGTCCTGGCACACCAGGATGGGGCGCCCGTGCAGCGTGTGCTCGGGGTTGCAGTGGAACTGCAGCACGTCGCCCGCGCGGTACGGAGCGCGGCCCAGCACGTAGCCTGAAGTGGGTGGCGGTAGTGCTGGGCAGGACACCTCTGGAAGACGGATTGTTAGTGGTTAGAATAATAAAATGTTTTGGCAGATAGAAACGACGTCGTAAATGTAAGCGTCGTCGCTGTTATTTTCGCGTACCTGTTTAAATGCATGTGTAGAGGTACTTTTTTTTGTGATGGTAAATCAATCAATTTCTTCTCCCGCTCTGGGCGGAGCGGGAGGGAGAGTCAGATTTTTACTGACTAAACCCGCGTGTCCTTCTTGCGACACCGCCATTGCTGCTGTGGTAACAAAATATAACTTAGACATCCTTATCAGCCACTACCATTACTCACCTCTACAGACCGGGAACGGCTTGGCCCAGTCGGCGGCGGGCAGGCACACGGTCTCGGGCGCGCCGCGCAGCGCCCAGCCCGGCGCGCACGAGAACGCGGCGCGCCCCCCCACGCCGCGCGACACCACCGCCACGCGCGGGCGGCGCTCGCCCTCACCCAGGGGCGTGTCGTGGACTACGTCCCCGCATTCTACACCTGGAATGGTTAGAGAATGTATGCTACAGCAAGTTTCTGGTCAGATGGAGCGATAGTCTGCGAAGGGGGTTGGCAGCAGCTGCTTGTATGTAGCCGAAAATCGGTCTAAAAGGCACACCTTGGGAGAGGCCTATATCCAGCTTAACACAGGCTGATAATGAGGAGTTCACAAGATCTGTCTGTCACATACTGAAAGGTTACCATGACATCTTATAGCAGTTCTTATTCCTGTGTGAGAAAGAGATGGTGCTAGACACCCTGTATAGTTCTGTCTCTTTCCCTCAGTGGAATAAGTTCTGTTTTAAGACGTCATGGTAGGGTAGCAGGTGTCAGAATATGAATTATATCTGTTTTTTCACCAACACGAAAGCAAGATTGCAGCAAAGCAAGATCTTTTTAGTGTCATTTGAATGCAGGAAAGAGACAGAGCTATACAGGTAGTCTTGCCATCTCTTTCCCACACTGGAATAAAATTATTCACTGAATGATGGCTCACAGGCCTGCAGGCGCTTTAGGAGATGCAATTCAAGTTGAACTGGTTGTTATAAAATTGACCAATGGTTAAAAACATAGAAAGCAGTTTATGAAAAAGATGAATTTGCTCTACCTCAAGAGCAGTTCAATGAGATTTTTGTTTTGGGGTGGGAAATCATCAAATAACTTCCCCCGCTCTGGGCGGAGCGGGGGGAATGTCAGACTTTTACTGACTAAAACCCACCCATGTTCCTTCTATTGTCCTTTACGTTCCGGGGCCGCAGTATCTCTTTCAACAACCCGCAACCCCGGCAGGCGGAGGCCCTGGCAAGCTCGTCTGCTTTGCTGACTCTCTTTGAGGCGCACGTGAAACACTAACGCGCCGTCGACACGGTCTGTCGTCAATAGACGGACGGGCGGTGAGCTACCCATTGCTCACCGTCCACAGGCGGGCCCGTGGACGGTGATCTACGGTGGCCGGGAGTAGTCTCGCGGCGCCCGTCGCCAGTTCAATGGGCTTACATATGAAATATCTAAAATAATTATAAAGCAGGTCATGTTATTTCAATTCATTGACCAGATTTCATCGGACATCACCGGATTTTTTTTCAAGTACCCGCCATTTTATACAGCAAAAGATCATACTTATACAACTTATTCCTGATCTTCATACTCACTTTCACAAACCGGTAGCGGTGAACTCCAATTCCCGGATGCTCGACAGACAAGCGCATGCGCACCCAGCAGAGCGTTTCCGTTGGCGCAGTGGAACCGTATCTCAGTACCGAGTCTTGTGCCAAGACCGCTCGCGACGAGACCACGCCGGATTGGTAGAGGAGGACAATGGACGTCTGAGGAAGAAGATAAAGGCTTAAATCTTTAGAAGTGTCTTCTTAAGGTTGTATTGAAGGTTTTAATGATTATAAATTTGTACCTTTGTATCTGTTAGATTTGCGAATCATATATTAATATACAACCAAACACGTACCTGCCAATTGCAAAAAAAACGCAAATAAATTTAAGTTTTGCGGGCTACCCTGGCGTTTTATCTCCCCTTTTTTGACTTTTTGCGGAAAATCATCATATAACTTTCCCCGTTCTGGGCTGAGCGGGGGGAGTGTCAGATTTTTACTGCCTAAAACCCACCCATGTTCCTTCTATTGCCGTTTATGTTCCGGGGCCACGGTATCTCTTTGGAACAACCTGCAACCGCGGCGGCTGAATTAGTTTGTGGTTGTCGCCCTTAACCCATTTGGCGCCTATGTACCTGATTGGGTACAGCTAATCAATTGAAGGTAGACAATAAATTTGTTAAACTACATTTGTTATTTTTGACCCATAATAGAAAGTGATAGTTTGAGCATAAAAAAAATCACGATTTATGTGGGTATATTCATAAAATCTGTCACTGTGAGGATTTCATCTTCGCGATATAATCGTTTATCGAGGTAAGTACGTTGATATACTATTTTTTTGTGTTTACATAACCAAAATTTCTGATATATTTATGTTTCTTGTAGCATACATCCTTATTCATAAAATAAATAATAAAAACTAATTATACAACAAGTATTTACAAAGAAATCGTGCTTGAAAGACAACTGTACCCAATTGTGTACAGCGGCTGAATCTGTATAACGATTGCTCTTATTGTTCTAGGATTTCGTTATCATGAGTTCGAGACATTTTACCGTTTCCAATTCTTACAAAGGCTTCGAAGAAGCAGTCAATGCTGTTTTGGATGAGAGTGACAGTGATGGCGATTATGATTTTGCTGCTATACCGCCAGAACCTAGCGTCTTTACAGATGAAGAAGAAGGCGTCGACGAGGACATGGTTACTGCCTCTTTGCCACAGGATCTGCCATGCAATATTGAGGTTTTAGAGCTAACGAGGAAATCATTCAATGTGACGACAGCAGCGACGAGAAACCATTAGCTGAAAAGGCAAAGAGAAGGCGACAGCAACTATGTCAGCCTGTCTGGCGTAAGTTTTCCCCTACATACTCTTCTACAACTGAAGAAAGAACTGATGTGCAAGAAAAACAGGAAGCAGTAAAAGAACAGCTTGGAGAACGTAGTCCCGTACAGATATTTGAAAAACTGTTTGATGAAGAACTTATAACCCTGATAATTACTAACACAATTTTATATGCTAATCAAAATAACAGACATACTTTACAAATTAGACTCTGTTGATTTGAAGAAGTTTATAGGTAGGTTTGTAGGAAGTTACAAGGGAAGATTTGTACTGGTCTTATAGTGAGGATGTCATATAATAAAATTATGGGGGGAGTCGATGAATAAGACCAATCGATTGCACTGTATTATAGGATTGCACGGAAAAAAGTGGTGGTGGGTTTTATTTACGTACATGGTTGATGGTGATTGTAAACTCATGGCGTTTGCATGTTATGAGTCATAGTGATAAAATGGACCAACTACAGTTCCGACGTGCCATTGCAAGATATTACTTACGCCTAAAAACAAACCATAAAGCTCGACCGTCATCTTCAATAGTGCGAGGTTTGCCTCAAGATGGTGTAGGGCACTATCCGAAAAAGCTTGAAAAACCATTGCGATGTGTTGTTTGTCACGCAAGAGTTCGTTGGCAATGCAAAAAGTGTGTAAAAACATTATGTGTTGAGAAACAATGTTTTGAAAATTTTCACCTATAATACGCCGCTGTACCCAATTGTGTACACCCCTCTCCTGAAAAGCCTAATTTTTTTTTTCATAATTTTTATTTTTTTTATGTTTATTTGATTCATAAACAACATGAAAATAAATGTTTTGTAAAAATACTACTGCTGTTTTAATTTTGGCGGTTAATGGGTTAAACTTCCGGCCATCTCCTTCGCTAGTGCGTTTTCCCTTTAAGACGTGACCTTTTCATTAAAATATTCAACACTAGCTTTTGCCCGCGGTTTCACTAGCGTTGAATTCGGGGTAACACAGTTCCCCTTTCCTGATTTGCAGGTACTTGCTACCTGTAGTTTTTGCCCTTACGCCTTATTGATTGTAATAGCAATACTAAGTTTTCCCTTTTCTTCCCTCTTTCTAACTCAATTCCCACTTAAAAAAAATAGTCTATGTCCGTCTCCAAGGTCCCAACTATCTCTGTATCAAAATTCATCAAAAACGGTTTAGCCATTTCGGCGTGAAGACGTAACAAACAAACAAACTCACTTTCGCGTTTTTAATATTAGTAAGGTTTTTTTCTCCGTACCTTCAACAATAATCTCGACCTGGTGGCTCTGCCGCGCAGGAGTCTCACACCGGTATATACCAGAGTCTTCCTTCACAGCATTAATGATGCTCAGTCGATATTCCAAGGCGCTATCTCGGCCAGGGTCTGTGGTCCAGCCTTCAATGTATTTACGATCTGTCCTGGAAATTTTAAACGTTTATAATGAAGCAAGATACAGAGATCTTCGCGAATCTTCTATTTGTAAAATTCATCGGTAGTTATGCAACGGAAAATAGGTCACTGACAGTAAATCTCCATCTGAGGCTTTATTGATTTGAGATGACCAACGAATAGTGATTTTAGAGAATTCATTTAATTTTAAATTCTGTTTGTATGATTGATTGATTACATTGTGTTGTGTTAAATGGGTTTTAAAAACCTGAATTAAATGTTTATTTATACCGAGTTTTAAGAAACCGAATTAAATGAATTAATATTTCTTTTTCTTCCCAGTTTACGCTTAAGCTGAATTTTTGCATAAGTAAAGCGAAATTTGTATTGTCAAGTATCGTTATTCTAAATTAAAGCTGGACTCCTGATGCCCAAAGATGGCGGACAAATAATTTTTTATGCACTCAAAAAATATGTTATGACAAGATTTTCTGATAAGTATCTAAGAAAGATGTTTTTTTTAGGGTTTCGTACCCAAAGGGTCAAACGGGACCCTATTATTAAGACTGTCTGTCTGTCCGTCTGTCTGTTTGTCACCAGGCTGTATCTCATGACCCGTGATAGTTAGAGCCGTTATAAAAATGAATACAAAAAAAAACTGAATAAAATAAATATTTAAGGGCCTCCCATACAACAAACATGATTTTTTATATTTTTTATTATTATTTTAGATAATGTTATCGAACCTTTTGAGCGGGAGTCTGACTCGCAGTTGGCCGGATTTTTATATAATAATTTATTTCCTTTTAAACTTTTGAGGTAGTCAAAACATTACTAATAAAGGAAGTAATGCGTTTACATAATTTGCCATAAGACCTTTAAATACTCACTCAGGATCATTATGTGTAACATTCCACTTGGGGTTCCCAAATCTCCTCATCCACAAGCACTCCATATGCAGTACAGTACCAGGGTATACCAGCAGCTTGCCGTCGTTGGTCTGCGCGATTGGACCCTGGGAGTGGCGGAACAGGATCGTAGGCCGCTTTTCCACTGCAAATGAGATGGTCAAGTACCAGATAAACACAAAACGATAATCTATAAAGGTTTGTTGTTATATTAATCGTTTATTCATTTTCACACATATAATTTTAAATGTTGAATATCCTTACTAATATTACAAAAGCGAAAGTGAGTTTGTTTGTTTGTTACGTCTTCACGCCTAAATGTTTAAACCGATTTTGATGAATGTTGGTACAGAGATAGTTGGGACGCTGGAGACGGACATAGGCTAACTTTTTTTTTTAAAGTTGGAAATGAGGGAGAAAAAGGGAAAACTTAGCATTGCTATTACAATAAATAAGGCGCAAGGGCAAAAACTACAGGTCGCAGGTACCTGTAAATCAGGAAAGGGGAACTGTGTTACCCCGAATTTAACGCGAGCGAAACCGCGGGAAAAAGCTAGTTTCTTAATAAAAACACAGAAACCAATTCGTTATTATTATAATGAGCATCCAAAAATGAAAGGATTTTCACTTTTCGCGGTCAAGTGCGCTTGTAAGCCAATTTTTTGAGATACGAGTCCAGCTCATCCCGCCATTTCTTTTTGGGTTTGCCGCGTTGTCGTTTTTTGCTTTTCGTGCCAGACACACAGATACACACTGCAAACGTATAACTCTTAGTTCAGGGGTAATAAAACAAGGTTTTTTTTACGGAAGGGAAATCAAATAAATTCCTCATCTTTGGGCGGACTACCTATCTAAAACCCATCCATATTCCTTCTTTTGTATTCAAGGGCCGCGGTATCTTTTTCAAACAATCCGTAACCCTGGCAGGACAACCCGCAACCTCAGTAGAAACGCTTTAGCAGCCCTTAAGCGTTTGACATACATACAAGAAAACAAACAAAGATGAAGCTTCGAATCACGCTTCTCACGTTGATAGCCTCCTAAGTCTTAAGCTTGTCAGGTTTGAAACGACATACTTACTGGCATAGTCCATTTGCTGGTTAAGTCCAAAGCACGATGCTTTGACTCCATCCCATGATCCTCCCACACACTTGCGCGTCTGTGATCCTGACATGGCATATTTACCGATGTCACTGCATCTGGAATTATAAAAAGTAGAATGACTGTGGTGATCCTTCCTAGCTAGCAGTTGTATTGTTGTTTCGATAATGTCGAAATCTGTTTTCGATTTGGGCTTTTTTATTGCTGATAGATAATCATCAAATAATTTCCCTCGCTCTGGGCGAATTGGGAGAGCTCGTGGCTAAATAATAGCAGCCGCTCAGTTCGATCTTTAGGTTAAGCCGCGCTTGCCTAGGTTGGTCTATGAATGGGTGACCACCCGTTACATACCGAGCTTCCTCCGTGCCTCGGAAAACACGTTAAGCTGTTGGCCCCAGCTGTCATTTGTAGATCTTTGACAGTCGTTACAGTAGTCAGTGTCCCGAAAGTCTGACAACCAGTCATACCATGGGGTATCGTATTACCCAGTACTAACTGGGTTATGGAGGTCAGATAGGCAGTCGCTCCAAGTAAAATACTGGTATTCAGCTGCATCCGGTAAGACTGGAAGCCGACCCCAACATAGTTGGGATAAGGCTAGGCAGATGATTGCTCTGGGCGGATTGGGGGGGAGTGTCACACTTTTTCAAAACTAAAACCCACCGATGTTTCTTCTTTTGTCCTTTATTTTACGCAGCACAAGTATTTCTTTCGAAAAACCCGCAACCCCGGCAGGCAGTGGCCATATGAGACTCCTTTGCTTTGTTAACATCTCTTTGAGGCTCGGATTTGGGCCTGGTCCCGAAATAAAACAATATAAATTTACCTGGATGTTATCATGGCTCCAGCCGGAAAGTCGACAACTTCAGTGATCTGCATGTCATTGTAGAAGGCAACCACGTTGGGCTCGTCGTTCTCAAAGGTGCAGCTGTTGTTGTTCTGTAGCTCCTCATTTTGGGCTTCCAGCTCTTCTGCAAATGCAAAAAATAATATCCCAAGTTCAACTGACATCAATATGTTCCCTTTCAACGACAAAAAATAACTTTTAATTTATGCGGCATAATATTTAATGCTAGTTTGAATTTCCTTGTGAACACTATTATAAATTCATTCTCATCTGTTGATAATTCTAAGGTTAATCGAGATTCAGGGTAAGAAAGTTGTTAGGCAAATGTTTTCATTCATTTCATTAACTAGAAAGGCTATTCAATACTACAAAATATAATACAACACACACGCAAATAAATTTTAATGCCGATTAATTCGAGTCACTCTTGCCTAATCTTAATGTGTTCTTTGTGTACTTCGTAATTGGCGTAATGTTTAACTTAATAATTTTATGTTTGTGTACTGTAAGCTGTAAAGCTACCTTATACATATAAAATCCTTACTAATATTATAAAATCGAAAGAGAGTTTGTTTGTTACGTCTTCACGCCTAAATGGCCAAACCGATTTTGTTGAATTTTGGTACAGAGACAGTTGCGACCTTGGAGACGGACATAGGCTAAAAAAGTGAGAAAAGGGGGAGAAAGAGGGAAGAAAGGAAGCTAGTATAGAAATAAATAATAAAAAAGTAAACAGAAAAAAAAAAGAAAGTTGTCAAAAACGTACTCACCACAGTTAAAACTCTTGCCAACCCAGTTCCCTTGCTCACAGATCAGTTTCCAAGTCGTCTTCTCTCCCATAATGGAAGCTATACATCTGAAGGTGATCTCTGTTCCATGAGGGTAGCCTTCCACCCCCAGGGAGCTGTTCACTTCAGCCCCATCCCGGTATATCAGCGTACCCTGGACCCTTCAAGCAATTATTCCAAGATACTGAGGTATATAAAATATAGTTTGAATTTGAAATATTGGCCACTGATGATTCGAGACTGGATACTTATGTTTTTAATTCAGTTTAATAAATTATATTGGGTACCTTACAGGTTCTTGGAATCATGAAAATTATATTAAATACATCAATTTGTACAGCTCATTATGTAGATGGCTTTAGAATTACACCAGTGGCCATTACGAAAACAGATAAAATGAAAATATTTAGAAACTTGTAGAACATTATCAAAAAATATTCCTTTGAAAACACAACAAAACATGCACTAGTCGAAATTTAAAATAATTAGCAACCAAACAAAAGCTTGGCCAAGACATAAGAAGCCAGGTTACGGCCATACAATTAGCGTTCTTATTAACATAGGTATAAAGTATATTTGTTAACGTTAACTAAGCCCTGTCTTCCGAGGATTTGTACCATGAAAGTGACTTTGAAACCCTTGAAAAAGTGAGAAAAAGTAGTGATGTGTTGGGAATGACTAAGACTTATAGGAAAGGCTAAATAACAATCAGGAAAAAGTCAAATACGACATCTTTTTTTAATGAGACAGAAAAAGATAAAACAATTAATAAATTAAAATTGAACGAAACCTAAATCATTAATGAATACATTGATTAGACGACACGTCAAAATGCAGTATGTGACATCATTTTCAACGTCAAATAACCTTGACTCCTCATAGACCATTTTGAGGTCGTAGCTACTTACAAGGAACCATCACTATTATTAACCACAGTGAAAGCTGAAAATCATGGACCAAAAATAGACATCTAATTCTGTCTTAGTCAAACCCATACCCTGGCCACACCAGACATCACCATAAAATGTCAAAACATGAAGTTACAGTTGATGAGCATGATCATCGATGAGCAACAGGTGATGATGTGAGGTAGTTAAGTTAAAGAAGCAAAATTTCGAACCTATAAGGCTCTCACCAGGGCTTGGAATCCCTGAACGCCTGGGTTCCCTTCAGTCTTCAGCGAGCAAATAAGAAACGCATATCTTTGCAAACATATTACTTCTTTTTTATCGCGGCTTGGTTCATCCTCTTGGATGACAGTGATTGGTTGAAGGAAGCTGTGTTCAAATATAAGGGTTTCTTTTGACTTCGACGCGCAGTGTTTCCACAAAGGAGAATGCCCATTCGAGGCCCACAGTGGACAACAGACTAGAGAAAAAATAATTAATGCATAAATTTTAGCATAATAAAATATGTTTTTACTTTCTTCCATTTATGCGCCACTACAATCCAGAACAATTCTTTTAAAAAAGTAAGTTTACTGATAAAATAAGCTGTATTTTCCTATTTAACGGTAGCAAATATTGCCAACAAAAATATTTTTTTTGACGTAATACTCAAAAAAAATTTTTTTGTTGGACTAATGAATCGATTCGAATCGATTTATGAAAAAATACTATAAGCCCAATATCATACCCACGAGACTTTACGGGTATTGTAATTACTTGCTTTAATAAAACCAACTTAAGGAAATATAAAAAAAACAGTTTGTACCCTCAAAAAAAAAGAATGAGGAAAATAAATCAATAATCGGTTTAGAAAAAAATAATCGATTTAATGTTTTTTTTTCGTGGTAGTGACAACACTGAACTGAATTTGATTCTGACACTGACAGTTTGCTTGTTGCTTCTGCCAATTGTGGATGTTTTGATTTGTGAACAAAATAGCAACCTAACCTACCAAGTGAATTACTTAATGAGAACTGCTATCTTCACTCTCAACTATGATTTGATAAAAATATATTAGGATCATCCCTCCTATTATAATTTAATTACCAAGTATTGACAAAGAGTACTTTTCTTATTATCTCACACTCAAAGACACTATTATATGGAAAATAAACCCCAAAATGTTATTTGTTTTTAATATTTCTAAAATAGTGGCGTCAATTTGAATTTATTTTTTAGATATCTAATACAGTTAAGATTTTAAAACAATCAACTTTTATTGTAATATTTGATGTCCACCTTGGGCCTGGGGCACCATGGAGAGTGGGCATTCCCCTTTAGCACGCTTTTCCCCCATATAATAATTGTTTTTTTAAAATGTCACCAGCCTTAACAGTCAATACAGATAGCTGATAATTTTTTTCAAATTACTTACGAAAAATGGCAATCTTGTCCCAAAAAAATTATTGTTGATTCACTCTAAATATTGTGATAAATTTATGACTACAGTTTGCGCATTGATGTCAAATCACACTCTGTACAAGTGACTTTTAGGGATATAACTGATTTTGATCTTGAAGGATCACACGGATTCGTCACACAAAAGTAGAAGTTGAACTTTAAGTCGTATATAGCTCTTGAACACAACTTACTTCAATTCTTGCTTATCACAATTTACAACAGCAAACTTAAAAATAAAACAAAAAATAAACGAAATAAAAAATCTGCTCCAAAGCGTAAGGATCTAACATTATTGATTCACTAAAATGTTTTGTATTAACTTGAAGTGAAAGTCTAATTTACTATGGCAACTGCAATGTTTGATCCTTTAACGTGATTTGGATGAGTGACGAAACAAAAAACACTTGAATTACATGTCTGCACGCCATATAAACCGATTAAATGTTTTAAATATGAAATCAATAACACTTTAAGTGTGTATTAGTATTAAGAGACTTTAAGTGTGTATCTTTTCTGTGTCGAAAAATTACGAATCTTTGCTTTAAGAACTGGGGTTTAAGGCTGGAATTAATCACGGTACCGCAGTTGGAAGATAAACTAAAGCGCTTATAGTGAAACATTTCAGAACCAAACATCGAACCCTGTGGTACACCAAGCGTCACAACTTTGAATTTCGGCCAAGGATTACAATAATTCAATAAAATGTTTAATTTTTTTCAGCATCCTCTTAGAGCTGATATGAATAGTTTTAAATATGGCGTTACATGACATGCTATAAAACAAAATACACGTAAAAGCTACAATGAAAGCGTTTGGTTAAATCATACAAACGAACTCGAATGTCACAAACTAATCATTTTTATATGTTTCAGCTTTTAGTGTCACATTCAGAGCTAATCACACATTACCTGACTTCTTGTGGATTCCTGCACAAAAAATTACAATGTTTAAAATCTTAATTAGGTACTGATGCTTTTTGTTTATGGTTTTTCTACGTGTCTCTATTAGGTTTGGACTTTTTTTGAATACATCTCTATTTTTTATTGGCTCAAACTTTTTTCTCAAACAACTGGATATTGTATGCTTTAACCGCGTTGTGGATTTCATAATTATAAAGTAAAGTCTTAAATGCGAAAGTGTGTAATTAATTTCTAAAACTTATACAAATTGATAGCATAGAATGGATTCTAGCTAGAATATTCTTGATAGAATGGATGTTGTGCTATTCATTTGTGTAAGTTTCGTTCTTCTCTTAAAAGTATGATTTAGATGAGTGTCCATGATTTTTTGCTCATTTAAAAATCTACACATTCATAAGTGCCTGTAACGGTTTTTGAAATAAATACTTCAAGTTCGAGTTCAAGTCAAATATAACACTTAACCTCCCAGGCTCAAATTTAACCAAAACGAAGAAGAACGGAGTGATGTGCAGATCCTATGTACACACGACAGACAAGGGACGCGGTGTAGATGTTTTCTTATAGAAAAGACGAGAGCCACGATATAGATGAAAAAAAGTGACCTGTCGATTCAAACACAAGAAGTGTTTGAATCGACAGGTCACTTCTTTCCGGTCCGTTCGTCTTCCATTTGGAGGGAACCTGATTTGAGGGCCTGACGTTCCTAGATTTTCCTTAACAGGATCTAATACTGTTACGCATAACGAGCGATCTTTGTCTAGCTATTACATTCTGTCATTATAATTTTTAAACTTCATTATTTTGTTAGCGATAACATGTGCTTAGCTCTTTTCTCTCTCTAGCGGAATGATAGTCTGGGTTACCTCGCAGGCGGCCCACAGTCGGTGTTGGTGGTGCTGTCTATATCTGGCTCTAGTTCTGAGATGTCTTCTCTGACGATGTCGGAGCCACTCTGGTATTCCGAAGTTGGTCTTGGACGAGATAGATTGGCTGGAGGCAGAAGATTAATTGAATTCTAAGATGAATTCATTGCTCTTGTGTCATGATGGTTTTATTTTAAGCCGGATATTAAAGGATTACTTGGAAACGAGTATTGGGTTAGAAATTCACTCTGAGTAGTTTACGATTCTAAAACAGACAGCTCTATCAAGAATCGAAGTGTAAAGAAAATCGGTGTAGATTAGATTGAAAGGCATTTTTTTTCGCCTGGGTAAACAGCAAATATTTTTTTCCGCTCTGGGTGCAGTGGATGGGGGTGTCAGACTTTTACTAATTAAACCCTTCTTTTGACCTTTGCGTTCCGGGGCCGCGGTATCTCTTTCGAAAAACCCTTCACCCCGCCAGGTAGCGGCCCTGGCGAGCCTTCTGCTTTACTGACATCTCTTTAAGGCGCGCATGGAACATGAACGCGTAATCGACACGGTGGTAAAAAAGGTTTGGCTTCCGGAAATGATAGATAATTTGAACTTACCTAAAGGTCTACAGAAATCATGAACAGTCGGCTGTAATCTCCCCAAGTGACAGTTGAGGGTAGCAGGAGGTGATCTGCCAGGTTCACATGCTATGTTAACGGATGAGGCATGCGCTACTGTGAGCCCTGCTCGGTAACCAGCCTCGTAGGTAGCACCGTGAAGAAGTGGGAGTTCGCAAGGAGCTGAAACATTTTGGTTGAAGAAGAAGAACTGAATATTGTTCGTTATCGCTGAGATCAATAGACCAGTCGTATTAGTACATGTATCAATTCAATTCATCTTTATATTGTGGATCATAGATTTGTACATATTACAGGCCCTTAATAACCTCTTAAATATGGTGTATTTGAATTGATTGAATATAATTTATTTTTATTCTAATTTATAATTTATAATGAATTGTGAATTATTTTGTACGCTGAAAATGGTAAAACATGTTGAACCAACAATTTTAAACTAGTTTCATCCAAATGTACATATCCTATGTATCATTTTACACATGTTTATACAAATAAATGAATCTTTTTCTTAATTTTTAATAGTTAATGTATACTGGCACAAAATTTTATGTGGTCTTGATGTGATTTTTGAAATCCTAACTAACCTGCTACGCACTCGGGCATGCTGGTCACAGCCCACTCTCCAAGCCAACAGCGCAGGTTGGTTGGTCCTTGCACATTGTACCTGGAAAGAAAAGTATTAGAGGATGACACGATACCAAGATCTAGTTAAGATTTTCCTTGTCTTGAATTAAATCAGAGGAATGGGTCGAAAGGAATCTGTTTTCAGGGTTCCGTACCGTACCTCAAAGGCAAAAATCACTTTGTTGTACGTTTGTTTGTCTGTCTGTCTAGACCCAGTAAGTTGAAATTCATACCAAATACTGAGGTCTACGGTCTCTTAGAGCATCAAAATCAACTTTTAACCCTTTAAGTCTACGCAATCAAAAGATATGGTCTTTTATGTCGCATTTTCCATTGACCTAGGATCATGAAATTTAGCAAGAGCACTAGTAAAGGGAAAAATGCAAAAAGGGTAAATAATTCCTTCTTGCTCATAACTACCTTACACAGTCCCCCCATTTTTCTTTGCCCTTCCTCTCCCTCTTAATCTATCAACATTCATATCTATCACTCTTATTAACATGCGCTTCAAAAGTAAAACAAACTCACCCATATTCACAAGAGAAGTGCACAACCTGACCATTAGGCACAGGATCGGTTTCATTCAGCTCTTTCTCGTCCTGTAGGTTGGAGCCTAACACTTGGCTGGCCGTCATCGGATGGCCGGCGTCCACAGACATCGTGTAGATCCCGTACTCCGTTGATGGAACATGACAGGGTACTGGAAAGTGGCAAAATAATGGTACGACATTCAGTATTCTTGACCATTTACGATTAACAGTAAGGCCTCTCATCATCACAAGATCAAAGAGAATCCCCATCGGAGCACAATTTAAATATTTTTATTAGTAGACTAGGTTTTGCCCGCGGCTTCGCTCTCGTTAAATTCGGGTTAACACAGTTCCCCTTTCCTGATTTGCAGGTACACACGACGACACATCAACCTATACAAAACCAGTTTATACGGATCTCTCGCCGTACGGGAAATCTGGGGTGTATGTATCCGTGGATGAGGGATCCGCATACACTGGTTTTGTGTAGGTTGATGTGTCGGCGTGTGTACCTGCTACCTGTAGTTTTTGCCCTTGCGCCTTATTGATTGTAATAGCAAAGCTAAGTTTTCCCCATTTTTCCCTCTTCCTCCCTCATTTCTTACTTTAAAAAAAAAGTCTTCCCTAGTCTAGCCTATGTCCGTCTTCAGGGTCCCAACTATCTCTATACAAAAAAAAAACATCAAAATCGGTTTAGCCATGTAAGCGTTAAGACGTAACAAAAAAAAAAACAAACTCACTTTCGCTTTTATAATATTACTAGCTGTGCCCAGCGGTTTCACCCGCTGAGGTTTAGGGGTATGAAAAATAGATGTTAGCCGATTCTCAGACCTACCCAATATGTACCCAAAATTTCATAAGAATCGGTCGAGCCGTTTCGGAGGAGTACGGTAACTAACATTGTGACACGGAAATGTTATATATTAGATAGTAAGGATTAGCACTTTGAGGTAACTACTGCTTAGTAGTCTTAGGGTCTGTACTATGAATTCCTGTCTACGAGTTACTGTTTACTTACGTATTTCACATTTAGGCTTCTCAGGTTTCCATCTGCCTCTAACGCACTTGGCGGTAGCATTTGTTTCTAAATTCAGTCCGTATCCCTTACCGCAAGCAACACGAACTATTGTGCCTGTAATAAAATCATAAGAGATGTGACTTAAAGAGTGATTCATATAAATGCTGGTGGATGAGCAGAGGATAACCAAAAAAACATGTATGGATTGTGTGAAGAATGATATGACAGTAACAGGGGTATATGATCTGGGGTTGTGGGTTGTTCGAAAGAGATACTGCAGTATCCCTAAAGAAGAAAAATGGGTGGGTTTTCGTTAGTAAAAGTCTGACACTCCCGCTCCGTCCAGCTCCGCCGAAAGCGGGGGAAGTTATTTGGTGATCTCTCAAACGCAAAAAATGGGTCTCTGATCAGCCTATAGACAGCAGTTCTGTTACTGGCTCTACTTGTCAGTCTTATCTAGCAGTTACCAGCTACCTGCCAAGCTTGAAAGCTGCTCTAACATGTAGTTTATGTGACTGATGAAAAAATTCAATTACCTGAACTAAAAGTATTGTTTGGATCCCGTCCATATTTTACAATCTCGATATTAACGTAAGGTTCGCTTTCAATTGGTTCACAAGGACTCTTGGGGCGTCCCTTCTTGCCTTTTTCTGTGGTGTTCTGAGCGCTTGCACCTTCAGCTAAGTCTTTGCCATCAGTGTCTGAATCGTCTCCTGTTGAAGCTTGTTGTCTTCTGCCACCTTTACCTTCTCTGCCCCTGCAAATTTAAAATCGCTTTGTAATAACATGTTTTTTGCAATTGCCTGTAATCCTTATAAGGTTAGGCGGAGGTGTATATTACACCCATATACTACAACCATGATTCGTCGTTAGGGGAGGAGCCCATCGCCATCAACCGGTTTCAAAATCAGACTCATACTATTATTATATAACTTGCTATTGCTACATAAAAATTATAAATTGAAAAACTCAATAACACTATGCCCGACCTGGAGATGCATCTGTAGTGGCACCTATGATCAGTGGATCAACGACGTGAACCAGTGAGTAGAAAAATCGAACTGCATAATCAAAAACTTACGTTTTAGGAATAGTGGCTGTTGTTTGATTCAGTCGATCAGTCTTTCTACTAGTTCTTTTATCACGTTTGTCTAAAATATTATCGACTTCTGTAGAATTTGTTTTGTTGTACTGTAAAGGTACCACAGCCATTTCTTTACTATAATCCTTGTAGGTATCTTCTAAATTGGGTTTTAAGGGTATCACTGACATTTCTTTGCTATGTTCACAATCATCATCATCTTTAGTGGTCAACGGCACCACTTTTAAGAAATCTTTATTTATTTCGTTATTCAACTCTGAGTCATCTGCTGATTGTTTTAGAGTCCAGCTGTTAGTGTCAAATTCTTCATTGTTAATTGCACGCTTAATTCTAGCCTTTGTTGTAATTTCTGGGGGTAGTTTTGTTACTGTATTAATTTTACTTTCTTCGCCTTCCAATTCTAGATCGAACTCTTTTTTTTCATCCGATCCTTCATGATGAAACTCAGTCTCATCCTCAACACTCGTTTCCACTCCCTTTTTGGTATCATCCAAATTCTTATTCAAGAACCTTTTTCGTCTTTTATCAACATATCTTTCAAAATATTCATGCTTTAATTTGTTAATATTATCAGCGTTGCTATCTGTACTTAAACTGTGTTCTCCAAACATCCCTCCTTTGAGTACAGTTACATGTTCGAGCTCATCATCTCCTTCATCAGAGTTCTCATATTCTGATGTATCTTCATGCTGTAATATATCATCTTCCTCTGGTTCATATACAGGCTGATAGGAATACAATCTATGACCAACTGGTTCTCCATGGACATTATAAATAGTATACACAGCAGTTGGGAAGTTTTCGTCATTTTTCTCTACGCTAGTTGGAGGTTCCATTTCCTCTTCAAAGTCAAACTTCTTCATGATTTTGAAGTTCGCGTGTCTTAGTGTAGGTTTAGATGTACCATGGTTGTATTTTTCATACAGATTGTCTAAATACTGTTGGGAGGGATTTGATTGGTGGTGTAGGTTATTATAATACTGTCTGTAGGCGGATCTCCGGTGTCGAATTTCTGGTTCAGGTTCTTGGATTGAGCGCCGTCTTCGGCTCCAGCGGATTCGTGGGTGCTGGTACAGTGTGCATCTGGAAATGAAAGTATACCATATGCATAAAGCCAATAATTATGACCCTGTATCTTTATCACTGCTGTGAATAAAACATGCTCCCTGCCGTTTGGAATCATAAGTCAAAGTGAACTACCACGTAGAGTTTATTTTACATGATAAGGAATGTATTATTGTATTACAATCTAAGTTGTGATCTTACTTAGGTAACTCCCTTGGACTCCAATGGCCACCAACGCAAGTAGCTCCAGGTGGACCCTCAGACAGCACATATCCTTTTTCACACTCATACATTATCTGCTTGTTGTTCACTACCTGAAAAACAAATTGTATTTGAAATTGGAACCAATCTTTACCAGAAACTTGAAAAATATAATAAAGTCAAGTACCTTTTTGACGTAAGGGCGATAATCATATAAACCCATGTTACCAACGAGCAGAACTTTTCCATTTTCTATGTATCCAGGGAATGGACAGAATACTGTAACAAGAGATTTGTAAGGTACTAGATGAATCTCGCGGTTTTATCTACGTAGACTAATATACATATGAACCTTTCTCTAGCACCACTATCTTTTGCTGAAAACTACTTTAAAATCCTATGAGTGGTTTAAAGACCTAAGTGAACAGACAGCGAAAGTGACTTCAAAATAGGAGGAGGTTAGATGATTGACGTATTTTTTTTTATGTTTACCCGGAGTCGCGGTTCGGTCCCCGCATCGAACAAAATATTTCTTTGACTTTTTTTATTTATTTTTTATCTGTATACAAATAACATATTAAAAATCTGTCCAACTGCAAAACACTTACAGATAGTTGGTCTAGGTTGGCTGTTTGTGTATGTGAGTTTAAATGTTTGTAAACGCAGCTACGCTACAGGAGAAATTACAACAGATTGTTTTGCTTACAACAGTATCTGTCTGAAGTTTAATGTTCTGGAAAGACTCCAAAAAGCTCTTCGGGGATTGGATCATTGGCTATTACTATTATTATTTACTAGCTGTTCCTCGCGGTTTCACCCACGCTGCTCAGCACCTGTTGGTCGTAGCGTGATGTTATGTAGCCTATAGCCTTCCTCAAGAAATGGACTATCCAACACTAAAAGAATTTTTCAATTCGAACCAGTACTTCCTGAGATTAGCGCGTTCAAACAAACAAACAAACAAACAAACTCTTCAGCTTTATAATATTAGTATAGATTATTATCATTTTGGTATTTTTTCAGTAAAAATTTAAAGAGTTTCATCACCTTCTTCGCATTTCGGTGTATCTCCGCTCCATACTCCATACGAACACACAACGATGGGGTTGCCCTTCAGTTCATAGCCGTCCTTGCAGCGGAACCGCGCCTTCATGCCATGCTCCGTCTTCGGCGCGATAACCATGCCATTCCGAGGGAACTTTGGCATTTTTTTGCACCTGCGCCAATTAAGATGGTAGATTAAAATCAACACATCGAAGAGCTCGTCGCTAAAGATTAACAGCCACGCGGGCCGAGCAAGGTGAAGCCACGCTTGCCTAGATTGGTCTGTGTATGGTTGACCAACCGTTACATACCGAGTTTTCTCCGTGCTTCGGAAAACACGTAAAGATGTTGTTCCCAGCTGTCATTTGTAGATCTTTGACAGACTTTACAAATAACCCCTTTTTTAGATGGGAAATCATCAAATAACTTCCCTCGCTCTGGGTGAGTGTCAGACTTGTACTGACTAAAACCCACCCATGTTCCTTCTATTGTCCTTTATGGTCCGGGGCCGCGGAACCTCTTTCGAACAACCCGCAACCCGGGCACGCGGTGGCCCTCGCAAACCCCTCTGCTTTGTTAACATCTCTTTGAAGCGTGCGTGGAACACTAACACGCCGTCGACACGGCCTGTCGTCAATAGACAGACGAGACTGGCCTGTGGACGGTGAGCTACCCATTGCTCACCGTCCACAGGCCCGCATCTAAGGTGGCCGGGAGTCGTCTCGCGGCGCCCAACGCCCGGGGCGTCTCCCGCGGCAGCTGGGTTAGTTTGAGGTTCTCTCCCTCAATGCCCGGCTACCTCCTTCGCTAACTACAAATACGCCTTGGTCACTGACTGACCGTCAAAGATCACCAGACCAGTAAGTACTAACAGGATTGTGGAGACCAAATAGGCAGTCGCTCCATGTAAAATACTGGTATTAAGCTGCATGTAGATTCACTGGAAGCCAACCCCAACATAATTGGTAGGAAGATAGGGAATCAGCACACCAAAAGCTCTTGCAACAACAATGGTGTTAGAGTAAAAGTTTCAAAAGCCGTTCACAAAATATTTGTGTCTAGTGAACATTTATGACAGTCTTGCACATCTGGACAATACTAACTTGTTGATAAGAAGTAGACAGATTCTAGACTGAGCTCTTTTCTAGGTGTTAGGCTTGATAAACTAACCTGGCGGGTTGACATCTCGGTATCTGTGTCCAGGTTCCATTGTTACACGTCACGGCCGCGTTACTTGACGGGAATTCGAAGTCCTTTTCACAGTCGACTACTATTATCTCACCTGCAATCAAAATGAATGCCATTATAGTAATGTTGGGAGTTATACAAATGGCATGCTGTAACCAATTCCTTTTTCACCTCAGTAGCTCGAACATACAGGTATTGCCGAAAATCATACTATACGGTAACCCTATTCGTTGTAAAAGATGAAACACACGCTGGTGCGTGCGCGTATGTGTTCTCGCTGCTGAAGTGAAAAGTAATGTGTGTTACAACCTCACCACCGATCAGGATTCTACTTTAGAATCTCTCGCTACGTTCATGATTCAATCATTGAATCATTCGCTTGATCGGGACTCAAAATCAGCAGTCGCAGCAAAAAGTTACTTTGCTCTAGTTTACTTTACTTTATGTTACTACATCGTTTTGAACCTACCCACACAAAATAAATTTCGTCAGTAATTAAAAAAGAAATCAGCTGAGCTGTTCCATTTGTTTTGACTGTGTAGGTTTTGCAGTTTTGAAGGAAATAGCTGTTTTCTTTTATAACCGATGAAATTTTTACTTTGCGAGGGTTTAGAATGATCCCTAAGGCGTGTACAGTGTGCCGATCGTCGCTTAGTGGTTATACAGTGCTAGTAACTTACCATGTTGTACCATGGTTGAGCTGCCAACAATCTGTGTGTTGGCCTCCTGAGTGGTGTTGTCCCCAGTCTTGTTCTCCACCAGCACCACTCGACCCTGGGACACGTGGGGCACCACGCACGGAGCTGAAGTGTGGAAAAGTGTACAGCTAAGTATTAATGATGCTTGGAAAGTTTTAAGTCAGTTCTCATGAAAGTGAAAATTCTCAAGGGCATGTTTTTGGTCCAAACCAAAAACATGCCCTTGAGAATTTTCACTTCATCATTTATCATAATATCCAAATATTATGATAAATTATATCTCTTATTAATCTTATATCTCTTATTAATCTCTATTCTCTTATTAATCTTTTTCAGCGATTGAATTACAGTATTTCTCCTACTTTACTTCTTTTTCGAACTAACTTATGCCTGCAAAACTCATATGCTTAGGAGTAGAAGTAGACTCAACATACCCAAACACATAGGAAGTGGATGACTCCAAGTGCCATCACTCTGGCAGATCGCGGAGCCATTGCCCTCCATCTTCATGCCATCCTGGCATCGGAAGATAATGGAAGCACCCAGCCCAGTGCCGGACGAGATGTTCTCCAGCCAGCCATTCCAGAGCTGGCCTGGGTGGCCGCAGTTGATTTCTAAAAGTAAATGGAATGCAGAAGTAAGTGATTTTAGATGTTACTTTAATAAAAATATTGAATGTTCTAAAGTATTTTGAAATTGATGTTGTTGATTTAAATACGTGTTATGTTTAATCTCATGTAATAAAATGTGAATTTGTAAATAATATGTGACAAACTAAATAGTTTTGTTCTTTATTGAGCAATTCGTTTTGAATGAGGTTAGACTACTTTCTAACAGCATGGTTGCTTGACTGATATTATGTTAGTTGTGGCTCTATGAGTGTATTTAATGTGTTTTACCTTTGCACATTGGCTGTCCACCAGACCACTTCTTATCGGCCCCGCATCGCCTCGTCGCATCTCCCACAAGCCGGTATCCGTACTTGCATTCGTACGAGACGACCGAATTGTACGCGCAAGACGTGTACACAGCTTTGCCGTGCCGCGGCGCCTCAGGCGGCGGACACTGCACCTGCGTTACCACTAGATGGCGACACGCGTCGCTTTAACAATACCCGATCAAAACATAGATGGCGCTCATACCAAAATTGTAACCATGCAAGATACATGCAAAAATAAAACAAACTCCATTTTTGTTGTACATTTATTTCACTACAGCGTTTAAAGATAGAAATTTACAATAAACATCGAGTACTACAAACATTGCTATAATCATCTAATAGTCAGATAGGCAGTAAACGACAATTTTTTATCATGGCCACAGAAAGAAACAACTTTTGAAGTTGCGAAAAACGATAGTTTCATAGAATTTGAAGGTGACAACGTTTCTATAATAACATTACTTTTGATATACTACGTAATGTAATGGATGCTCAAACTGTCCCGGCATCTCCTTCTAAGCAGCATTAAAAGGAGAAAAAACAATCAGAATAATCCATTTTTGGGCAAACTTCAGAGGAATTCCCACTTTTGACAAAAAGAAATCCCACCCGAAATAAAATTTTGTTTTTTTTTAGAATAGAAATGAACAAGATATTTTACAGTCCCAGAATTATCAAATAATAAACTTTTACAACACCAATAACTTCAATTTCCGAACGAAATAACCAATCTTCGAAATTAACCAATAAAAGTGGGATTTCCATATTTTGCGTCATGACAATGAAATTGCTCCGATGATAGCCATGATAATCATTTGTTTAAGCGTCATGCGAACTATACCGATGTAATGTAGGACGAGACCGGTACCATGCAACATTCCAAAATTAAGGACAACACTGAAATCGGCAACTACATTGTCACGAAGCAAGACCACTCGCGGAGAATTTTAAAATAGTATGGGTCTTGATGATGAATCCCTGGATTTACTTTATAATGTAGGTACATGGAATTGCAACTCGAGTTTCTACGTACATTTCACTGTTTGCGAATTTCATTATGTGTTAATTTTGTGGTGCAATTGGACCTGAAAACTTAAATTTGAAGCTTAATTTCTGCAAAGATAAGGTTTCAATTCCTCAATATTTTAAAGTACATTTTTAAATTGCCAAATTGCCCACCAATGTGGCTTTTAAAATCAGAATAAGGTGTCTTGTTATTAAGAAGTTGATTTTATAAGCCATATCCAATTCTACATGTAAAATATACCAATATTTTTTACATCCCTCAGTAAATCTCAGATCTCTCTGGATTTATTTATAAATCCAAATATTTTGATGTATAGCTTTAAGCTTTACCATTCCCTATGCTATAAATTTGTGTCTCCGATATCCCCAAAGGGATTCATCATCAAGATCCCACAAAAGAAAAACCAAATCAAGGTCTACTTACGGACACAAGTGGGAAGTTCCTTGGGAGCCCACGCACCGTCAGCTTGGCAGTAGCGTTCAGCCTTGCCAACCAGCTCGAAGCCTTGTCCACACTGAACCACGGCTCGGCAGCCAAAGGTGTGGCAGTCAGCGGTCACCCAGCCGTGGGGAACGTCACCTGGCTCGCCGCAGGAACGAGCTGGTAAAGGTTTTGTGAAACTAATGTTAAGAGATGAAAATGGTATCACATATTCCAGGATTATACATTTTTCCATGTTTATGTAGTCACCTAAAGGATGGAAACGCAGTGATAATTTAAGTCATTAGTGTTGTTAAGCATAAATCCAACTTGGTTTCTTTGAATGTTTACAAAAAATCTCTGGATTAGTTCATCAAGTATTTCGATCTCATATTTGTCATAAACTTTAAAATCCTAGCTTTAATGTCTCTACATATATATTGGTTACAAAAACACAATATCCAATAATGATAATTTAATACTCACGTTCGCAGCTAATATCAGGTCCATACCAAGATGCCTGACCATCGATAGCCAGGCACTTGGCTCTGGGGAAGCCGTTCGTCACGTACCCAGTATGGCAGTTATACTGGACGGTAGCATCGAGGTCGAAAGTCGCTTGTTCGGGGAGAGCCGAGTGACGCGCGTGCTCGATCGTGGGCGGTTGGAGGCAGTAGACTGAGAAACCAGGTGGAGAGTTGGTAATTAGTAATACACCATTAATATGCCATACAGTTGTAATAACGGCTTGGCTTTCTAGAGAGCCGTTTTTGCCACAAAGGTATTACTCCAAGGTTTCAGTTTCTTTCAAGCATTGTGTAAATTCTAACTAACACTAGTTTTTTTTTCAAGGTACTCCCCCTTGTAATGTAAATGGGTACGGTTCTGTTATACCCGTGAGAAATTTTCTTTTCTAAAACTCTTTGTGCCGTTATAACTAATAATACCTACGCAACATTTTGAACAGACTATTATATCGTCTAAGTATCCCAAAGTTTGAACTTGATTATCAGTTATCAGATGCTGTGGTAAGAACTTTATTGATTACGCTTTTGTACTAAGTTTGTGCTCAAATTCAAGTGGGCAATATAACGTCCCTTTTGTATCGCTTCGGGTAGATTTAGGACCAACTTGCTAGTTTATGATTATCTGATCATACCCAAGTTCTAGATCTTTAAGTTTCACTTCTTACTAACTTGATAGGCACAAACTATTATAGTTAACTAGCTGGTGCCCACGGTTTCTCCCGCGTGATATCGAAGAAAAAAAATATTCTATGTGTTATTCCGGACCATAATCTACCTCTGTGCCAAATTTCATCAAGATCCGTTTAGCCGTTTTGACGTGAAAGAGTAACAAACATCTATACATCCATCCATACATCCATCTATCCTTACAAACATTCGCATTTATAATATTAGTAGGATAGGATTTTACCAATGAAAATAAGTACAATCAGATGATGTTAAGGAGTTATTAGTGTTACAGCTCATGTGCTGATCAAGTTTAGTCATCATCATCATTTTACTGCCCTTGTCCCATTCTAGTTGGGGTTGGCGCAACACGTTTTCTTCTTCCATTCTCTCCTATCAGACGTCACGGCATCATTTACTCCTTTCTCCGTCATATCATTCCTTACACAACCCATCCATTGGCCTTTTCTTTGGCCTTCCTCTCGCTCTCGGTCCTTCAACATTCAGATCCATCACTCTTTTAGTCACATGTGCTGATCAAGTTTAGTACAAGTGCATAGTTAGTGCAAGTTGTCTTCATAGAATGTTTGTTGGAATTTTATGGCATGTTTATAAATACATACTATTCTCCTTGCAGGCTGGTGGCTGGCCTGCCCACTTGCCATCCGCCTGACAGCTCCTGCTCTGTAGACCCACGACGTGGTACCCGTGGGGACAGGAGTATACCGCTCTGAAGATGAGATAGAGTTCAATAAAGAGTGATTAAGATTATGAAAAGTCACTAAATTTATACTAGAAAATGTTGATGCGATGTCAAAAGAAAATAGATGCTAAAAATGATTTATAGAAGATTTTTGAAATATGATTATATCTTTGATATAAGAAATTAAACACAAAAAAATATCCGGTGAGGAAAACTGTAGTTCAATGATTTAGAGTAAAAGGACCTTTTTGTAACAATAAGATGAAAAGGAATGTAAACTTACTTATCGCCAAAAAGCCTTCCAGTAAGGGTAACCTTCCCGATTTCAGGCTGCGTTAGTTCAGGGCATTCACGATCTGGAACAAGGAAAATAATAATAATTAATTCGAGTAGTTCGTTATTGTGAATCCACTTCAAATATGTTCAACCGTTGTGACAGTTAGTATAACTAAGTCTTAATAGTCTCACATTTCCGTCTCGCCAATAGGACTCAGTAGATTAAGTGAGGACCTTTTCTTTTGTTAAGTAACTGAACGGATGGTTTACGCGAACATTCTAGATTATGTTGGAGTCTAGAAAGTTCCATAATGAACTATGTCGAGGATTAGAGTATGATTCTAGAATGTTCAAACAACGAGCTGTGAAGAAGATTCAAGAAACTTGTGGAACTCTTTCCAAAGATGGATGTGGTATATAGCCGTCAGGTTTGCGCGAACAGTGTAATTTTGGCTATAGAACGAAGCGAACTACAAGTTCAATATCTTTGTGATCAGTGGTGGATTTTGCGATTGATTGAAGATATTTGAACTTAAATCGTTCGTGTTCTAATTTGTCCCACAGTCAGCTCGAAACAAAAACTGAATAGATTTTCTTTCACACAAATCAAAACTATTCACGAACACTTTCATGAATATGGAACAAAACAATTCACTATTACGATACAAACGCTTCACAAATACACAAATCTTATCCTACCCTCCATTGCTTATTAAAACAATAGCCAGCTTTATCCCAGTATCCCACAATGGATGCATGGGATCATAAACATCTGTTATCAGCGTTCAGTTCAGTTATTTACTAGGCTCAGTAAATTCACGAAGTAATTTGTTTTTGTTAATTTTGCCGGCTATGCTTCTGTGTTTGACTAAATACTAATTAATTTATGTGGGGTGAGGTAAGATTGGTGTGTATTACCTATTGTGTAGAAGTTTTCAAAATGGCTTGTGTAAATCCTTACTTTAATATTATAAAAGCAAAAGTGAGTTTGTTACGTCTTCACGCCTAAATAGCAAAACCGATGTTGATGAATTTTAGTACAGAGATAGTTAGGACCCTGGTCACGGAAATAGGCTAATTTAAAAAAAAAGGGAGAAATGGGGGACAAAGAGGGGAGAAAAGGGGAGATAAAGATATTATTTTTTAATCATCACGCGGGTTAAAGTTCGCGTTAGCCCAAAGTAACTATGCGACGTGGACGAAGTCTCGCGCGGAAGCTAGTATTAAATAATGACGCTGGGTCGCTTTGCATATGTATGTTTTCTCTCTCGTAGAGTTTTTTGAATGACATACATACTCATGTATGTTTTAGAACTAGTTTCAGCTATTTCGTTCGCTCTGTATTCGCTAGCCCGTGGAAATTTTGGAAAATCCGGCCTCAATCCTAGTCTACATCTTAAAGAAAACTTCTGTCTATATCAGCCAAAGACATTCATAGTACATTTTTATGACAGATTTAATGCCCGAGCCAAAGCCGAGGGTGTTATAGAGACGAGAACACCAGTGAGAAATTCTTACGTGAATTAAACGATGTTTTACAATACACTTACGGAGAAATTAAATAATAGAAAAAACAGTACTTTTGTC
The DNA here is from genome assembly GCA_905475445.1 of Ochropleura plecta. Classification (NCBI taxonomy): domain Eukaryota; kingdom Metazoa; phylum Arthropoda; class Insecta; order Lepidoptera; family Noctuidae; genus Ochropleura; species Ochropleura plecta. The sequence continues at coordinate 18,802,292 of FR997738.1, read as the reverse complement.
ATTAATCAATATGAAACTATGATTTAATTTGATTTTTCCCCGCGCTTTCGCTTATCAAACTGAAGGAGAAACAAAGGTATGATCCCACCAAACAGCCAAATATTAAAAATAACTTACCTATTTAAATATTTAGTTTTTGAATTTAGCACAAATAAATGTCAATTTGTGGTTATAAAACAAATTATTTTATAAATGATCACGTTTATTTGTGAAGAAGTAGTAGGCTGTTTGTGTATGTAAGTTTAAATGTTTGTAAACGCACCCACGATACAGGAGAAAGTCCTAGTGTGAGGCAACAGTTTTTTTTTAAAGAAAGAAAAACAATAAGAGCCAGTTTTCGCCAGTTTTCGAGGAAGTGCATTGAAAAATATATAAAAGCGATAGACGAGACAACACGATGAAAATCGAAATCTTGTAACAATATTGTAACAAAATGGTCTGTCAAGTTACGTACGCCCGCTTGTCAGGTACACACGACGACATATCGTTCCTATACAAAACCAGTTTATGCTGATTTAATGTTTTAAATGTAACCTTATTTGTAGTTTGATTATTATTAGAGCTATTTAATTTAATTTGACTCAAGATAATTTAATCTAATTTATATTAATCAAATTTAATTTAATTCAATTTAATTTATTTTAAACTAATCTAATTTATTTTGTCTAATCTAATTTAAATGAAATTTAATTTAATAAGTCTAATCTAATTTAATTTAATATAATTTATCTAATTTTAATTTAATGTAATCTAATTTAATTCAATTTAATTTAATCTAATTTAATCATATTTATTTAATTCATTTGTGATTTTATTTTTAATTGAGTTGCATATTTCATTTCATTTTTGTTTATTTTATTTTTGTTTTAATGTGTTTTTAATATGGATCCAGTTATCCGAAATAAATGAATTTTATTTATTATTTATGATCTCTCAACAACGGATCGTACACCGTGGATTTCCCGTACGATGAGAGATCCGCATAAACTGGTTTTGTACAGGTTGATGTGTCGTCGTGTGTACCAAATCGAAAATGTTCGGGATCAAAATGTTTGAATGAAAATATTGCCAATAAATAAATAAATATCTTGGGACAACTCACACACGGCTATCTGATCCCAAGCTAAGCAGAGTTGTGTTATGGTAACCAGACAACTGATATACATACTTATATAATTTATAAATACATACATATTATAGATAAATCACACCCACTCAATATCCACTCTATGTATTTAATGGAATAATATGAAGGAGAAAGGAGTAAATAATGCCGTGACGTCTGATAGGGGGGAATGGAAGAAGAATACGTGTTGCGCCGAACCCAAATAGAATGGGAAAAGGGCAGAAAAAGGATGATGATGACTAAACTTGATCAGCACATGAGCTGTAACACTAATAACACCTTAACATCATCTGATTGTACTTATTTTCATTGGTAAAATCCTATGCTACTAATATTATAAATGCGAATGTTTGTAAGGATAGATGGATGTATGGATGGATGTATAGATGTTTGTGTTACTCTTTCAAAAAACGTGTTGTGCCGACCCTAAATAGAATGGGACAAGGGTAGGAAAATGATGATGATGTCATGTCTTTTTGATATCTGCTTTCTATTTCAAAGTTTTTTTGAAATGCTATTGATCAATCTTTTTGACAATAAGAGGAATATATCTTTAAGTTATGAAACTTGAGATAATCATCATCTGCCTAGACTTCTCCGCACTTTATTTTAATCGGCTTATAGTTTTATAGGATTCTGGTGGATACCAGTACTTTAAAAAAAAAAAGTTGCCCTACATTAGGAATTTCTTCTGTATCGTGGGTGCGATTACAAACATTTAAACTCACATACACAAACAGTCACCCGAAACAACTATCTGTAGGCTAAACAAATATTTGTTCCGTGCGGGGATCGACCCCGCGACACGTAGCGCAGCGGTCAAACGCTTAGCCACTGCACCAATTGTGTCGTCATTAGCATTAGTATTTTTCATTGGGGAACTGCCTATTTGATTCCTACAACCCAGTTAGTACTGGGTCATATCGTGTCTGTCGGTAAGACTAGTTTAGAAACCTGCAGGCCACTGACTACCTGTAACTACTGTCAAAGATCTTCAAATGAAAGGGAGCTCCAACGTCTTAGCATGCTTTCCGACGCACGGATGAACTTCGGTATGATATAGGTTGTTACCCATCCGCGGTCCAACCTAGGCAAGCGCGGCTTAACTTGATGATCGATCCAAATGGCTGTTTTTAGGCTTTCGTACTTCAAAAGGAAAAAAACGGAAGCCTTATTGGATCATTTTGTTTCCCACCCGTCTGTCTGTCAAGACCCTTTATCTCAGTAACGTGTTGAGTATCAAGGTGAAATTAAAATCATATACTCAAATCTGTGGTCTCTAGAAGCTGTAATAAAATCAACCTTCTAAGCCGCTGCGCAAACCTGGACACTTTTGTGTCTTGTGTCGGATACAAGTTACAAATTTTAATAGAGTTGAAGTAGTTGCTTTGTCCTGTGACGGCTGATTTCATAGCGGCTACGTGGAAATTTGTAGCTGGTCACCGACACAGGACACAATAGTGTCCACGTTTGCGCAGCGCCTAAGTCTACGCACTAAAAAAAATTACCGTTTATATCAGAAGTTCGTGCGGAACCCTACCAACTCGCTCTTAGCCGATTTTTTGTAGCCACAATCTCTTTATTTTATATAACTTGTAATAATACTGTTGTAATGTTAACTAGTTAAACTTAACCTGTCTGAAAACGTCTGGTATTTATTACCTAAGACAATATTTTAACACCAATCTAATTAACGTAACACCTACTCAATCAGTTAGCAATTGAACCTTACCGTCAAGTAAACAATAGAGTGATTAATCGTGGATAACATCCAGACCGACACGAGCCGCTTTAATGACAGCCTCTTTGTTTACTCAACTAACTGTGTCGATTACTTCAACTAGTCTAGAGTTAGTGACAATCCTTATTATAACTTAAGTTTCATTTTCATTTTCCAGTCAGACGTGATAAAACGAAAATCCTTACTAACATTATAAAAGCGAAAGTGAGTTTGTTTGTTACCTCTTCACGCTTTAATGGCTAAACCGATTTTGATGAATTTTAGAACAGAGATAGTTGGAAACCAGGAGAGGAAATAGGCTATTTTTTTAAAAAAAAGTGGGATATGAGGGAGAAAGAGGATATTATATAAAAGCGAAAGTGAGTTTGTTTGTTTGTTACGTCTTCACGCTTAAATGACTAAACCGATTTTGATGAATTTTGGTACAGAGATAGTTGGGACCCTGGAGACGGACATAGGCTTGACTTGCTTGGTATGATTATTTGTCTCTTTTTAATCCCCCACTTCCCTAAAATGGGGTATAAGTTTGTATGGAGCATTTCGCAATCTTCAAAGGTAGAAAGCAAAAAAATAGTATGCGGACTATTGTCAATGATGTAATGTCACTAACAAAAACATCGTGCATCATTTTTTTTCAGAAATCTGCCCCAACCCCTTATAAAAAAGGGGTGAAATTTTATAGTTAACAACGAAAATACCTGTAAATCAGGAAAGAGGAACCATGTTACCTCGAATTTAACGCGAGCGAAGCCGCGGGCAAAAGCTAGTCAAATATTTCTTGAATATTAACGGAATTGTATAAAATCTGGTTCTTTTAACCTGACAGACAGATGTGTTGCTGGGGAGTTTGTTCCGCCACTTCTTCTTCCCAGATAAAACACTAGAAAGTGGCGAAGGGCGGGGTGTTTTTATCCGACTAGAAATATATCTGTTTCAGTAAAGATATGCTTGACAGGAGTCCCGTGAAACAGAATGGCTCAGAAAAAAAAGAATGGAAAAGGCAGATCTAGGAAAGATAACCAAGCTACAAATATTAGTATACTTTTTTTATTAAGTATAATATTTTAATCTTTATACCTAAATAAGTTTAAAAATCCATTGCACCTAAGTCTAGTTTAATCTGGTAGTTCATCAGGATCGGCACAAAGTAAGTTTATAAGTTGACTAAAAACGTCTGAAAATATATGATTTGATTTTAAATAATTATGACAATGCATGATTATTTGCTGTAAGTTTGTTGGTAGGCGTTTTATTAATACAATTTACAGTAAAGGAGAGCCAGCCATAATCACTCAGTTCCACTTGTAGATGGATGTCACGATCTCCCATTTCTATGGGGTTTCATTCAGGGAATGAAACCTTTATAACACAGTACAAGCAAAGGAAGAAAAAATTACCGTTAAATAAGCTAATAGGCACGTGTTCTCCTCATGATTGCGATCAGTTTGACGTAGTTTATGAGTTATCGTCTATAATCCTTTTTTTTCTCTATTTCTATATGGGTGACCTGCTAATCTTTTAGTTACAATGGAAAATAAATACTCGATCATAAATATGTGATATTCCTTAACTAAAAATGCTGAAATAACACGGTTGGCGCAATGGCTGACCGATCGACTGCTGCGATGCGTGTCGTTGATTCGATCCCCGCATGGATCATCCACAGACCAACCTAGGCAAGCGCGGCTTAACCTAAAGATTGACCCGAGCGGCTGCTATTATTTAGCCACGAGCTCCTCCAAACGTAACAATTTTCTAAAAAAAAAAGAACTACACAGTTAAATGCAAAGTTCATTTCAACATCCACAAACCGCTCAACTGACACAGCAAATAAACTCACCCTAATGAACTACTATTCCACAAGTCCAAAGTAATAAACCCACCCCTTTTTACCCCAGTTCACTCGACGAGAATATAAAAAAAAACAATTGCTAACTCCGCTAAAATTAATACGACCACTTGGTATAAATTTTATAGCTGAGAAGCATAAAACGATATAAAAAAAATGGCGGGTGGAAAGTGCTCGGACGGGGTGGAATAAAAATCATGTCAAACTTAAAGTTTCCCTAACAGAGTACTTGTTACTGTGTGCGTTTGTTCAGAAAGAATTATTGCTTGTGATCTTATAATTCAGTATCCAACTGACCCAGAAAGGGGAGTGGTGTTTTTCGCGTGCATTTATGTGTGTATGTCTGTTGCATTGTGACCTCGTTGCTCGTAAAAGGTTGAATCGATTTGTATAACGATAACTTTTGACAATACCAGCTGGCACATGCGGCTTTGTCCGCGTGATATCGAAAAAAATATCATATGTGTTATTCAAGACTATAATCTATCTTTGTGCCAATTTTCATCAAGATCCGTTCAGCTGTTTTGACGTGAAAGAGTAACAAACATCCATACATTCATCCATCCTAACAAACATTCGCATTTATTTAATATAAGTAGTAGGATGTGCATGCAAGTTAGCTAAATAAAAACATATCTTATAAAATGTGGACGACGTGGGCGCCATATTGTGGAGTTAAAACTCTTTTTCTTCCATACCCGTCGAATCCTTTTTATGTTTTAAAACCCTCTATTTGGATACTCCTCGTATCCAAACAATGGGTATTAAAAGGTAAAGAAAAGGATTCAAAGGAAAAACATACTTCTAAGCCTAAAAAAAATAATTGAAATTAAAACTATACTAGCTTTCGCCCGCGGCTTCACCCGCGTAATATCGAAAAAAAAAGTATCCTATGTGTTATTCCAGACTACAATATATCTTTGTCCCAAATTTAATCAAGATCCTTTCAGCCGTTTTGACGTGAAAGAGTAACAAACATCCATACATCTACACATTTATCCATCCTCACAAACATTCGTATTTATAATATTAGTAGGATAATCAAGTCTGTGGTTCCTTGCATTTATAAAAATATCAACCTTCTAAGTCTACGCAGTCAAAACATATGGCCAGAGTGTTCTGGCTGTTCTGAATTTAAAAACCAGGCCTTTGGGATTTGGGGTCTACACCGGTACGTACCCAACTCCCAAAAGCCCAGTTGTAAGTTTTAAAAATCTGATTCCCAAAATACATCTAGGTACAGACGCCAGCAGGTCAAGCTACCCGAAACTGTCAATTTTTCCCAATGAACCTTGAACCTAATACTTTAGAAATAAAGTCGAAAATCTATCAAAGAAATCTGACAGATTGTAGTAGCTTGATGTGCAGGCGTCTGTACATCATTTTAAAAGATATACAAGTAACTCAATTTCGTCGTTTGTAGGAATGTCAAAGCAAGGAAAATAGCATTGGGATTTAATTTCCAGTACACGAATGCTCTAAGGACTTAATGCGCAGACGAATCCACGAGATAAAGCTAGCAATCAATAAATTGAATTTACTTCAATTTAGACGTGAGCAGTTTTTCTCGGATGTACTTTAGTTTCCTTTTATTCTTTAGAGCTAGGGGCTATGGGCAACTACAGTACATTTACAAGTTATTATGCCTTGTGACCGGGACTGTAGCTTCATCTTGTTTCTTGACATTCAAAAGTGCCTGTAATGGTTTAATTGAAATAAATGTTTTGAGTTTGACTAGGGGGCGTTTCGTTAAGTAAGTTATCTCATGTAGAATATTGTTAATCTATCTAATGTAGAATTTAAGTACATTTTAAAAATTAAATTTTTAACTACAGAGAGCAATTTGCATGTAGTGTTTGCCTGTAATTGGTTCTACAGTGAGACCTAAGACACACTATAACATAATATAATATCTGTAACATCTGTTGGTGCACCTTAAATAAATAATCTGGTTATGTTAAATATCTAATTGAAATTAATGCCTTTTCAACATCGTTTGAAACTTCTGAAACTTCAACAATAAAAGCCTCCAACCATAAATTCTCCAATAAAATTGACAACGTAAAACGCCCGCAAATGCTCCTAGATGTCGCCACTTGTCTTTGCAAAAACTCGATAGATATAAATAGGTATCTCCGTCACACAATCCCTAAAACCTAAGGAGGCATTCGGGTGATAAATCACTAATCCCCAAATCCCCGGGACAAACTCTTGGATTCAGGAAATTCAGTAAATTCAGGAGGTTTTCCTATGTTCGTGGTATTTGTGTGGTACCGATATGGGCATGAGAAGCTTCAATGGGGACTCATGGGGTTAATACCCTGTCATTTGTTTTGATAACTTTCTTTTTGGTAAGACATAAATTAGAGTTTGAGGTATTTGTGTGATACCGATGTATAAGTACTACTAGCTTTTGCCCATGGCTTCGCTCGCGTTAAATTCGGGGTAACACATTTCCCCCTGCGCCTTATTGATTTGTAATAGCAACGCTAAGTTTTCCCTTTTCTTCCCTCTTTCTCCCTCACATCCCACTTTAAAAAAATAAAATTGCCTATGTCCGTCTCCTGGTTCCCAACTATCTCTGTACCAAAATTCATCAAAATCGGTTTAGCCATTAAAACGTGAAGAGGTAATAAACAAACAAACAAACTTGCTTTCGCTTTTATTATATTAGCAAGGATATAAGTAGGATTTAGTACTGAAAAAATAGACACAGGTACATCATGAACTGAACGCTAAAATTTATTAAACCTTCGATTCAATATTAAGTGGAATAAATTAAAAAAAAAAACAAAGAACTCATAGAAATACTAAACTTTAATAAAAAATAAGTCCACTGTCATCAAAAACGTTAATAATCTAAAACAAGATGATACTTAATGAATTAATTTAGCTTCCCCGCGCCGTCCATTATCTCAGCATTTGAGATTCGTCAAAGTTATTTCAAAGGAAACTTCTTGAAACGTAGATTTTAATTAAAATTACTGACAAATGGCCGAATATGAATCCGTCACGGATTTGAGTGACGTCATTTTTTTGAGAGGGCAAGCGTGAATTGCTTTTTTTTAAATGTTTTGTTCCACAGATCTTGTTAGAAGAAAGAGACAAGGGAGAGAACATGACTGAGAACAGTACAAAATGATTCCTTAAATTACGAAAATTTAAGAAGTAAGTATTCATGAAAAGAAAGAAATGATAAAAAAGAAAGAATAAATATAACCTTAGAGACGTCGTCGATGTTTCTAAGACAACAATTGCGTACAGTACTTAGAGTTATGTTATTAAACTTTTCTAAATATCAATTTACACTGTCAGTTTTCTAAGTTAAAAAAAACCGGAAAATGGTCAAAATAAAAATTCATTTATTCAAACTAGGCTGAGAATTAGCACTTTTTGAACGTCATTACACAAGACAGTCTCCCAAAACGCCCACCCTTCGCCACTTCCTAGTGTTTTAGCTGGGATGAAGAAGTGGCGGAACAAACTCCCCAAACTTCGAACGTTCCGTGCAATGGCACAATATTTAGGAACTAGCTTCCGCCCGCGACTTCGTCCGTGTGGCATAGTTACTTTGGGCTAACGCTAACTTTAACCCTCAGGACGGAGGATGATCGAAAAAAAATATCTCTCCCTTTTCTTCCCTCTTTCTCCCCCTTTTCTCACTTTAAGCCTATGTCGGTCTCCATGGTCCCAACTATCTCTGTACCAAAATTCATCAAAATCGGTTTGGCCATTTAGGCGTAAAGACGTAACAAAAAAACAAACTCACTTTCACTTGTTTATTATTAGTAAGGATTTATTTAGGTTTACCAAAGAGCATGACCCTGAACCAACTATATTTTAACGAAAGCCTTACTTTGAAAACCCGAATTCATTTTCCACAATTTTATTCTCTACGCACAAAAGCTAACAGCTACCCTACCATGACGTCTTAAAGCAGAACTTATTCCACCGAGGGAATGAGACAGAGCTATACAGGGTGTCTAGCACCATCTCTTTCTCACACAGGAATAAAAGCTGCTATAAGATGTCATAGTAACCCTACAGGCACCTTTTATCTTCCAACCTATTACAGAACCATTTCATATTAACGTTAATTTGACTACGGAACCCAAATAAAACGTCTTAAGCTTAAGCCGAGGTTTTAGGACTTTCTGCGGTAATATGGCGGCGTCCTATTAATTATCTTGTTTTTAACAGAAAGCTTTTTTGTGGTAATCTTTATTCGTTAATATTTTTATAGGACTTGCGAAGTGCGGAGTTTACCTTCTTTGCTTTAAAAGGTATCATTATAATCCCTGAAATTATTCGACTGAATATTGTCTTTTTAATGTATTTATAATAATAAGTAGGATTAGTAAGAAGTAGGATAATATAATATACATTAATATATTTTACTTCAAAACCACTGAACGGATATTGATGAAATTCGGCACAGAGGTAGATTATAGTCTGGAATAACACTTTTTATTTCGATATCACACGGGCGAAGATGCGGGCGCCAGCTAGTTGTTAAAATACAGGCAAAAGGCCACTGACAATATGTATAACATTCGAAACGGGATATTGACCATGTTTAAAATTTCTTTGGGTTGCCGATATTTCGGTGCAGTTGCACACGCCAAGGTCACGGTTAAACTGAAATGATTGCTGGTGACTGTGGATAAGCAGACAAAACGGTCTATCATCATCCTAAATAATTTTTTTGCGTTCGGTACAACTACCACTGTCACTCACAACTTGATTCTGTAGGCCTACCATGACGTCTTAAAGCAGAACTTATTCCACTGAGGGAAAGAGATGGTGCTAGACACCCTGTATAGCTCTGTCTCTTTCCCTCAGTGGAATAAGTTCTGCTTTAAGACGTCATGTTAGGGCAGCTGTTGCAGAGGAGCTCGTGGCTAAATAAATAGTAGCCGCTCGGGTCGATCTTTAGGTTAAGCCGCGCTTGTCTAGGTTGGTCTGTGGATGGGTGACCACCCGTTACATACCGAGTTTCCTCCGTGCCTCGGAAAGCACGTTAAGCCGTTGGTCCCGGCTGTCAGCTGTAGATCTTTGACAGTCGTTACAGGTTGTTACAGGTCGTTACAGTTAGACTGGAAGCCGACCCCAACATGGGAAAAGGCTAGGCAGATGATGGTAGGGCAGCTGTTCTCGACACACGAAACCCACTGTATTCGTTCGCATACTTAAAAAAAACCCGGTAACGAGCTAGTCAGACTCGCGCAACGAGGATTTCATACAATCTTGCGACATAAACGGCCATCCCTAAGGGACCACAGATTTGAGTATACGGTTTTAATTTCACATCGATACCTCTACGTGTTCCCGAGATAAAAGGTCTTGACAGACAGACAGACAACCAGAAAGACGGACAACAAAGTGATTTAATAGGAGTTTCGTATTTTCCTTTTGATGTACGTAACTTTAGAAAAGTAATAAAAAATAGTTTTGACACATCCATCGTGCTCATCATCATCTGCCTAGCCTTTTCCCAACTATGTTGGGGTCGGCTTCCAGTCTAACCGGATGCAGCTGAATATCAGTATTTTACATAGAGCGACTGCCTATCTGACCTCCACAACCCAGTTAGTACTGGGTAATACGATACCCCTTGGTAAGACTGGTTGTCAGACTTTCGGGACACTGACTACCTGTAACGACTGTCAAAGATCTACAAATGACAGCCGGGACCAACGGCTTAACGTGCTTTCCGAGGCACGGAGGAAACTCGGTATGTAATGGGTGGTCACCCATCCACAGACCAACCTAGGCAAGCGCGGCTTAACCTAAAGATCGACCCGAGCGGCTGCTGTTATTTAGCCACGAGCTCACACATCCATCGTGCTATTAGTAATTAATACTAATTCCACTTATGTTCAAAATTAATGAAAGACCAAATCCATATTCCCTTTACCCCAATACTAATAACCTTATTAACTCTTCAAGCATGGCCACAAAAAGTACGACACATTTGCATAAAGCCGTTACATACAAAGTCAAACAGTTGAGCGCTTCGCCCGCCAGTGTAGACTTGACCTTGGCCACAAAGCCGAGAAGAGAGCCCTCCATGTCTCATAATAGCCCTCCAGAGGCTGGAGGGCCAAGCGGAGGGGTATTTTCATGCCCCGTTTGTTGAGTATGAACGGGAGTATTGGGAAGTAGGTGACTTTGAAAGCTGAGTTTTTTGATCAGAACGCGGAGATTGGAATGATTTTTTTTAACCAAAACGTGGAGCTTAGAATTATTTTTAAATTAGAACTTGACTTTTGGAAGTCGGGGACTTTTATTTGTTTTGTTGACTTTCTTGCCACCGACTTCCGGAAATAAAACTATTTTCTACTTTTTCTTTTTTTACACTTCTGGATGCCAGAAATACAACGATCAATATTTTCAAATCAATCCCTGCCAAAATCCATTGCTATTTAATCAAAAACCAACTCCAACCAACACCAATTCTTCAGTTACAACCAACGTCTAACTTTCTTATCTATCTATGTATTGACATTATTACAAATCTGAATAATTTTAAAATATATAAGTATAAAATTTGTAGTTGATCAAAGACACCAAAGAGTACGTAAAACTCTTTGGTCAAAACTAAGACTTGTCAAAAAAAAAATAACACTGACAGTAGTCAGTTCCCGCCAAAAAACGGAAGAATGCAAACTTAGATTGAAATACTTGATAGATATTAGTTAGATTTATATTAGTGAATTTAATGGTCTTGAGAAATATTAAGTTGTTCGCTATACGATTACACCAACCTAAATACTAAGATTGTTTTATTCTGGCGTGTTTAATAGAGATAGTTGGAACCCTGAAGGCTATTTTTTTTATAAAATGGAGAAATGAGGGAAGAAATGGGAAAACTTAACATTGCTATTGCAATAAATAAGGCTCAAGGGCAAAAACTACAGGTAGCAGGTACCTGCAAATCAGGACAGGGGAACTGTGTTACCCCAAATTTAACGCGAACGAAAACTAGTTTATTATACATGAATATAAGGCAAAACTTTAAATACTAATAAGTCATAATAAATTGTAACATCCGCTGGCTTTGTGAACAAAAAAATATCAGCACAGAATTATTTACAACGACGACGCCTAAAAATTGCATGCAGTTTTTAGTTTAAAATTGGCACTACTCTAAAAGCTTGTTTCCAAAAAAACAAATGCTGAAATGAATAATATATTTAACTGGTGTACTGGGAAACTGCAGTGAAACGATGAGATACATGGCGTAGTGACGTATCGACATAAAACGAACCAAACGAACGTTGGGTTTTTTGTTTTATATACAACGAGAACTAAGCGCTTTCAGCGTTTTTGGGGCTGGAAAACGAGCGTAGCTTGGAAACAAGGCCTTTTATTTTCAAAAGAGTTTCTTGTATGTACCTATCAGTATTGTGGCACTGCTCATTCGTTTTTTAAAAAGGAGCGAGGAAACACATGTGACTAAAAGACTGATAATAAAATACTTAGGGGACTGCCGCGGTAAAGCTATTGCATAGCATTTTTTATCAACTTATGCAATAAATAAAAAAAAAACTTATTCAATAAAAAAATAAAAATCTAAATATAATATTTAAAAAGTACTTCCAATGAAAAGAAGTCACAAAAAGAAAACACAAGACCTTGGGTTTCATCATCATCATCAGGCTATATTAGTCCACTGCTGGACATAGCCCTCCCCTAATGAGCGCCATAGCGCCCTGTCTTCAGCTTGCCGCATCCAGCATCTGCCTGCAGTCTTTCTTAGATCGTCATCCCACCTGGTCGGAGGGCGTCCTACACTACGCTTGCCGAGTCGCGGTCTCCACTCAAGAACACGTTTACCCCAACGGTTGTCGGTTCTTCGTGAGATATGGCCAGCCCACTGCCACTTCAGCTTGCTGATTCTTTGAGCTATGTCGATAACTTTGGTTCTCTGTCGGATGTATTTGTTGCGGATTCTATCCTTCAGAGAAACTCCGAGCATAGCTCTCTCCATAGCTCGCTGAGCGACTTTGAACTGTTGGACCAACCCTACCGTGAGTGTCCATGTCTCGGCTCCGTAGGTCATGACGGGTAGGACGCACTGATTGAAAAGTTTCGTTTTCAAGCATTGCGGCATGGATGACGAGAGGACTCGGTGTAGTTTCCCAAACGCTGCCCAGCCCAGCTGGATCCTCCTCTTGGCCTCCCTCTCGAAACTGTTTTTACCTAACTGCAGAATCGGTCAGTAATGTTGTATAACTATCCGATTCTCTACCAAACACGCTAATAGAATATTGGAATCGTGATTGAAATAACTGACCGTATTCGTAACGAAATTTCTTGTTAGGCTTATTCGTTACGAAATTTCTGGATTCGGTCTCCACGCTCTAGGCCCGGGATAGAAGCTATGCAATAGCTTAAAAATAGGAATATTGATGGATGGAGAAGGAGAAAGGGCAAAGAAAAAAAGGATTGTGTAAGGATTGTGTAAGGATTGTTCGCTAAGTTTTCCGTTTGTCTGCCTACTACAGATCTTCGACAGTCGGTAAAGGTAGTTAAACAATCAGTCTTAGGTACCACGTGATAAGGCTGGTTGTCGAACTGTCGGGCCACGGTATGAGTCCTAAATTCGTGCAGTCTATACCATGAATGGCTCGTTCAGGGTACAGTACCCTTCTCTTCATCACTTTGTTGTGTCTATCTGTCTGTCAAGACCCTTAAATCGCTAACGCGTGGAAAGTACAACCGTGTGCTCTAGTTTGTAGTCTCTTGAAGCTGTATAAAATCATCCCTGTAAATCTATGCAGTTAAAAGATATGACCAAGCAAACCTGCACTTTGTTCACGTTAGCAAGTAGGTCATGACCTGATCACACTGACTATGGAGTCATTTAGTATGTCACTAGCTGGCGCCCGCGGCTTCGATCGCATGATATAAAAAAAAACCTATGTGTTATTCCAGACCATAATCTACCTCTGTGCCAAATTTCATCAAGATCCGTTCAGTGAAAGAGAAACACACATCCATACATCCATACATCCTTACAAACATTCGCATTTACAATATTAATAAAGTAGGATTAGTAGGATTTATAATATTAGTAGGATATAAAAGTTAAGTTGTAATCTTCTACAACAATTGAAAATCAAGCAAAAGAAATACAACATAACTTCGTGTCTGTTCGCCTTGCCTCGCGGCCCCACACTCATTTACCATACTATACTCCGACACAGTACGCGATCCGACTTGATCCATCCACATGTTGTGTTTACTTACGTCACTGCTGAAGCTCTGAAACTTGCAGCCGTGATAGTACTCACGTCAAGTGATTTATTTTATTGCACTTTTTGTTTTGGCTTTGTGTTTTGTTGAAATTGTGCACGACGGATTGTGTCTGTTCAGTTTTGTATGCCGAAATTCGATTGGAGATGTAAAAGTCGAATGTTTTTTCTTTAAATATTGTTAATGCTGAAGTTTCTAAGGATGTTTGTTATGAATTCATGTGAAATCTTCAGAACCGATTTGGACATATACCTGTATTAACATATAGGATACTTTTATCCCGGTTGTACGATCCTATGTGACGATACGCTGACTCGCACACCGGTTCCGTACAAATTTGCGACATAAATGGCCGTATGTTTTGACTACATAGACTTAGAGGGTCGATATTTTCACCCCGACAAGGGACCACAAACTTGAGTACCTATATGGTTTTAATTTCACTTGATACCTTCACGCGTTCCTTATTTAAAGGATCTTGACAGACAGACAGGCGGACATCAAACAGCTCCTATAAGGGATCCGTTTTTTTCCTTCTGAGGTACGAAACCCTAAAAATGAACTATCCATCTATCCATGGCATAGAGTGTACTACGAATTAAGGACTTTTACTGTGGCCCGACATTTCGACAACCAGTCTTATTGAGTGGTACCTAAGACTGATTGTCCGACAACCTTTGACTGACTGTCGAAAATCTACAGAAGGCAGCCAGGAATAAAGGTTAAATTACTTTGCGAAGCACAAAGAACACTCAGTATGTATTGGATGGTTATCCATCCACAAACCGATCTTGTCATACAAGGCTTAACCTAAAGCTCGACCAGTACGGCTGCTATTATTTACTCACGTCCTCCTCTTATCAAATCAAATATAATAAAAAAATATATACTTATAAAACATCGAGAAAAAGGTGCACGGTTCGGGTTGGTCGTTTCCTATGGAGAAGAACCAGCAAGAAACTCCATGGTTACTCTTTTAAAATCATTTGGTTTTACAATGTTATAGCGTTAGTACTTAAGTATGACGGGACATCGACAATAAGTCATTGCTTACTTTACAAAACGTAAAATAAAATAATACGTTAACAAAAGTTAACAAGCGTAGAATCTAAAAGGAATCTACTAAAAAAGTAATGTTACCTATGAAATGATCAGTCAAATACAGTCTCTAAAAAGGACGCTGAAACTAACCTTTTAAGTCAAGAATGACCCTCTATCCGAGGATCTCTGTCCCAACTCTCGCGAGGGTCAGATCACGTTCGTCCTCAACTCGTGTTGGCCCGAACACCCGAACCGAGGTCATCCGAAGATGTCTCGGGTCACCTCATGTTTTTTAAACGTGCTGCTAGGATACAATGTAATTGATTGCTGAGAATGAATAGGTATTTCAATTTTTTTTTATTTTCAAAATTCGAATTCATTTATTTCAAGTCACAATAAGACTCATTTTAGGTATGTACATACCTATATCTTAATATTTAAATCACGTGTCACGTTGTTTGTCCGCGATGGACTCCTAAACTACTTAAGGCGCTGTACAAAGCAAACACTTCGTAAAACGTCTAGTTTTTCGTCGCAAAGTTAGCCGTATTTGTACATGCCACTAGCCAAAAAAAAATACCGTGTATAGTTCAATACATGAAGTAAAGAGTTACACAAAATAAGTTTACAAAAGTGGTCTAAAACTACGAAAAAAAAAATGTTTAAAAAGACCAAGAAAAAAAATTTTTCGTCTCGAAATTCTCAATTTTTGGGATCTGGAGGCGATAGTGCTCGCGCGCCTGTTTGAGTGGCGCGCGGAGGCACTACACCGGGGGGAAAACCCGTTGCCGCGGCAGATTGCCGCTCAGCGGACAGACCTCCCGGTGCAATCTCATGGTGGCATGGAGAGAGCGACTGTCGCAACCCCGTGCAGGGCACGCCACAATAGTGGCGGTAAGTCCCCTCTTTGAGGAGTGGCTGGAGAGGCGTCATGGCGTCCTCACCTACCGCCTGACGCAGGTCCTCACCGGACACGGATATTTCGGGAGGTTCCTGCACATCATCAGGCGGGAGGAAACGCCCGGGTGTCACCATTGTGACAATCGCCCGGAGGACACGGTGGAGCACACAGTGGCGGTCTGCCCAGCTTGGGCGGAGCACCGCCGTGCCCTCGTGGAGGCGATCGGCGGCGGCGGCGATCTCTCGCGTCCGGCCCTGGTTCAGGCCATGGTCCGGAGCGAGAGGGAATGGGAAGCGGTCACCACCTTCTGCGAAGCAGTAATGCTAGCAAAGGAGGTGGCCGGGCGTTTGAGGGAGAGAACATCTGCCCAACCCAGCCGCCGCGGGAGACGCCCAGGGCGCCGGGCGCCGCGAGACGACTTCCGGCCACCGTAGATGCGGGCCTGTGGACGGTGAGCAATGGGTAGCTCACCGTCTGTCCGTCTAATGACGACAGGCCGTGTCGACGGCGCGTTCGTGTTTCACGCGCGCCTCAAAGAGAGTCAGCAAAGGGCTTGCCAGGGCCTCCGCCTGCCGGGGTTGCGGGTTGTTCGAAAGAGATACCGCGGCCCCGGAACGTAAAGGGCAATAGAAGGAACATAGGTGGGTTTTAGTCAGTACAAGTCTGACATGCCCCCCCGCTCCGCCCAGAGCGGGGGAAGTAAAAAAAAAAGGTAGGGTAGGGTAGTATAGGGTAGGGTAGGGTAGGGTAGGGTAGTGTAGGGTAGGGTAGGGTTGGGTAGGGTAGTATAGTGTAGGGTAGGGTAGGGTAGGGTAGGGTAGGGTAGGGTAGGGTAGGGTAGGGTAGGGTAGGGTAGTGTAGTGTAGTGTAGTATAGTGTAGGGTAGGGTAGTGTAGGGTAGGGTAGGGTAGTGTAGGGTAGGGTAGGTAGGGCAGGTAGGGTAGGTAGAAAATTGCATTGCAACGCATGCCGCGGGCACAGCTAGTATGTATATATAGCCTAAATGCAAATCCTTTCAAGCTGAAACTGGCTCTTCTTGTACACTACGATTAGGTTCAATAAGCAATGTATTTAAAAAAAAAAACGAAAAACTCATTTCGACGGTCCCTACGTACATAAAGACATGTCGAAAATGGCAATTTTTTTATTGTATCATTGGCTTTAGATTATCTATGCGCACATGCTGACATACGATTTTAATTTTTATTTAATTTATTTACCTTGTTTTAGAAATCGTATAAGAGAACAAGTCTTATAAATACAACGAATAAGTGTCGTAGAAACGGTCATCTCTCAGTTTTTCTAAGAAAACGTGAAAAAATAAAATATGTATGTGTACCTAAATGGTATCATAAAACTCTTAAAACTGTTAAAATATTGTAGAAAGAAATTATTTATAATTGCTCATATAATTATTTCTAGGGCATGTTGAACACAAATTACGCTCTCCTGTAAACCTCGGTTTTTGACTTAACCTGATGTACGTAGTAAACGTCGATTTATAAACAACTGTTTCTATCCGTCTAGCCAGCGGTGATTTAGAGCAAAGGAGGCACATGTTTTTAAGGCCAGCATATTTAATAAAAAAAAATGTGTTTATCAACAGAAAATTACAAATGAACCTCGCCTGGCAGGCAATTTTGACTCAAACGCAATGATAAAGTTTCCTCATTTGAATTAAAATGTACAATGTCTCTTCAACCCTATCGTAACTAATAGAATGAGCTGGATTCCTTAATAACAAACTAATATTCCTTACTAACGAAAAAATTGAGAAAGTAGATCACGCAGCCAAACCCGCGGGCGAAACATAAAATATTAAAATAGGCCACGTTTCGTCAATCGAACATCTCATGTGGCAGGCACATCACGTCGCAGGGAAATCACGGAATCGCCCAGAAGGGTCGAAGCTCTAGTAACATTGTTTTTTATATTTATTAGTCAAGACTGGGATGGATTGCCGACACATGCTGCCTAACAAAGGGATAGAAAGAATTTGTTAAAGGAAAAATAACCTTTCTGTCATGGGTCTAAAGGAATAAATTATTTGATTTGTATCGTATTTGATCTATGAATAATATATTTGTGATATGTATGATTAAATAAGGTTGGGTCGGAATCTATTCTAATGTTATGAAGAGGTAAAGTTCGTGAGTTTGTGAGTCGTAGGGGGTAATCTATGGATCTACTGAACCGATTTTGATAATTCTTTTACCAATAAACAGCCACGTTATTTGTGAGGATGTATGGATGTTTGTTACTTTTCACGTCAAAATGGCTGAACGGATCTTGATGAAATTTAGCACAGAGGTATAGTCTGGAATAACACATAGGATACTTTTTTTTTTTTCAAAATTACCCGGGCGAAGCCGCGGGCGATAGCTATCCTACTTCCTATTAATATCCCACTTCCTACTAATATTATAAATGCGAATGTTTGTAAGGATGGATGTATGGAGGTATGAATGTATGGATGCTGAACGGATCTCGATGAAATTTGGCACAGAGGTAGATTATAGTCTGGAATGACACATAGGATATTTTGTTTACGATATCACGCGGGCGAAGTCGCGGCCGCCAGCTATTAGGCTATAACGCTATGAGCTACGAGGGTTGAGGAGTGGGGTATAGCGTTCCTCCAACGCTTGTTCTTTATAAGATGGTATGGGCTGGTAATAAAAAAAATAAGTGTAATATGGCAAACCCACTTTTCGCTACTGTAGAATAGGACTGAAATGGTTTTAACGGAAAAGAAGTAATCTGTGAGATATATGCAATTTATAGTATAGTCTGTAGAAGCTGTAACATCTTTTGTAAGTACCAAATATATACTGACAAATGAAAAAAAGTGGTAAAAAGAATAAATTGACAGCACGGTTGGCGCAGTGGCTGAACGATCGACTGCTGCGCTGCGTGTCGCCCGCCGGTTCGATTCCCGCACGGAACAAATATTTTTATGACCTGCAGATAGTTGTTTCGGGTCTGGCTGTTTGTGTATGTGAGTTTAAATGTATGTAAACGCACCCACGATACAGGAGAAATTCCTAGTGTGGGGCAACGTTTTTTTCAAAAAAGTTAAATGTTAATTTGTAACTACAGCTTATTTAGATTGTATTTAATGCAATTATTTTATAGTCAGTTAGGAAAGCCATAGAAAACATGTACGTATTGTGTAAGGAATGATATGAAGGAGAAAGGAGTAAATGATGCCGTGACGTCTGATAGGGGAGAATGGAAAAAGAAAACGTGTTGCGCCGACCCCAAATAAAATAGACAAGGGCAGGAAAATTATGAGTCTATGGTAAGTAAGAACGCTTCCCTAATCACAGTGAATCATTTCTTAGGTTGTAGTTCGTGAGGAACATGTCACGCTACACCGACGGGATGTCCCGACATCCCGACACGGGTCGTCTCCCTGGACACTAATAAACACGCTTTACATTCATTGAGGTATAGATACTGAGCGTGTGGCTTGTCTAAAGTGTGACCGGTCTTTGGGTTAACGAAGGAATTAAATGGACTTTGGACTACAGAGGTTTGTCTGTCGAATTGGGTAATCGTCGCATTTTGCTCGTAAAGCTTAGCTTGTAATCCTGGCAGTAACTTTTTTTAAATCATCTAATTAATTTATTTTAAAAATGCATTTCAGTTTAGATCGCGGAGTAGACCGGGACGTAACGCACCGGATCAACGCAGGATGGATGACATGGCGACAGGTCACTGGAATAACTTGTGACCCACGGATACCCCTCAAGTTAAAGGGGAAAATATACAAGTCCATGATTAGACCTGTTGTACTGTATGGGTCAGAATGCTGGGCTG
This sequence comes from Ochropleura plecta, assembly GCA_905475445.1. NCBI lineage: Eukaryota > Metazoa > Arthropoda > Insecta > Lepidoptera > Noctuidae > Ochropleura > Ochropleura plecta. The sequence continues at coordinate 18,782,551 of FR997738.1, read as the reverse complement.
TAAAAAAGGTGGATCAAAAACGATTGCATGTAGCGGAGATGAGAATGTTCAGATGGATGTGTGGATTGACAAGAATGGATACAGTAAGGAATTAGTATATTAGAGGAAGTTTGAAAGTTGCGCCTGTTACAGAAAATTGAGAGGGAGTCGTTTGTCTTGGTATGGACATAATAATGAGGAGGTATGAAGCACATGTGACTAAAAGAGTGATAGATATGAATGTTGATGGACGGAGAACGAGAGGAAGGCCAAGGAAAAAATGGATGGATTGTGAAAGGAATGATACGAAGGAGAGAGGAGTAAATGATGCTGTAAAATCTGAAAGGGGAGAATGGAAGAAGAAAACGTGTTGCGCCGACCCTAAATGGAATAGGACAAGGGCAGGAAAATGATGCATTTCAGTTAAGATATGGGTACCACTGCCTATGCAACGGGCGCCGCAATATATCGTAGTTTTTTTAATCGTTGCGTTTTTTCGGCATCCGTGTGTCACTAGCGGGATTCAGCAGAATACCAGCGTCAGATATTCGACCTAGCATATGCTGAACTGGACTCCTATTTGGTGCAACCTTGACACACGCACCGCCCAGTAATGGGCGACCGTTGTAAATTTGTAATGTGTCTTAATTATTGTTTATGAGTCAATCTGTCTACTTTCTTTTCTAAACTTAACCTTTCTTTGTGTAGATTCCTATATGTCTAACTAAGTGACTTTTGTTGCATCAAATCAATGATTTATCTATCTATCTATCTAATAATCGTTCAATCAATAGGTACCTATCCGTAGTAATAAATTACTCCGGACCTTTAATCGTCGCTAATAAAGTCCCGCGCGAGACATGTCACGTAATACGCAGAGACATCCCGACACGGGTCGTCTCCCTGGGCACTAATAAACATGCTTTACAATTTCTATATTATAGGTACATAGGTAATGTGGGAGTGTCTTGTGTGACCAGTATTTTTTTTGCGGATAGGAAATCAACAACCCTTTTTTTTAGGAATGGCATCTCGCAGTTCAACCTAGGAGGTTGTCGTCTGCTTAACCGGGCGAATCCTGTGGATGCCTTAAAAATTAAGACTTCCAGCCAGGGTGAAAACTTACAAACTAAGCGACTACGCGCTAAGGGCACCCCCTGTGGGGTACGAGCCTCGGCTTAGGGCGTCGCTGAGGGACAGCAAGGGACAAGCTGGATCTGAGTGAGAATCAACAACCCACTAACACCTACAACATATATACTGTGTGCTTTGCTGTGATTGGTCGAACAGCCTATTGAGAGTTGAGTTATAGAGTGGGGGAACATTCAGCTGGTGGCTGACGTTCTAGATAGAGTCAATTAATCTGGAGAAGTTAAAGAGCGGACACATCTTGTGAATTGGTGTTACTGTTGCGCTTTCTATTAGTGATCATAATTATTGTTATTAATATACAAGTGATTAAAAGATATTATATAATATATACTTTTGTTTGTCACATTGATTTAATTGTTTGAAAACATAGTTGTACGTTACTATTAGCATATTATTGCATAGCACACAAAAGGAATTAGGTAGGTAAAATTAAAACAAGTTCAACTTCAACTCTTCATTAATGGCTTTTGTGGTAAAACAAGTTAAGTGCACGAGTACGAAAACGATTGACGGGACTTGACGGGAGTGACGTGACATTGACATTTTGACAAACATCGATATTTTTTCGTTTTGAAACAGTCGCCCGATACACGATTTTGAACGAAGTTTTTGTTAAATAAATAAATAACTATTACTAAAACAAAAATAATTTCATCAAATATCCTTTTTTGTTTATAAATTATTATAATGTCCATGATAGATGCTAAAACAAAATAGTTGTCGTTTTTTTATTAACTTCTTTAGAAATACTAGTTTTAGAACGATCTTAAAATGACCTGACAGCTTGTTTACGGAGCTAGTTTTAGATGAACATTAAATTAAAAACCATATTTAAAATTATAATTTTTAGCTCATTCCGGTAGAAAGTTATTATTGTTACATGTTGTTTTAAATCAGTAAAAAATCTAGTTTTTTTTTTTAATATACATATCGTTTCTGTACATACTTTAGCCCAATACTGGCTATCTCCTTTCAACTCGATACCTTTACGCGTTCATGAGATAAAGAGTCTTGACAGACAGACGGACAACCAAGTGATCCTATAAGGATTTCGTTTTTACCTTTTGAGCAACCCTTAAAAGACTTGATCAACCTTACAAAGACTTAAGTCCCTCAAGCAAAGGATTAGTTCCTAACGAAACAAGCTCATTTCACTCTACACTTTAAAATCCTTTCATCGCAGGAGTACCCATGTACTAGTACATAAATGAAATAGACGTATCCACGACACGGTCTCTAGGCGATAATATACAAGGCAGTATTTACCGAGAACATACGGGAATGTATTGCGGGCCGGCCCGATGCGGGTTAAACGGGGAATAATTTATTAGCAGCCTTCGAATCGTGTGATGGGATTTGGGAGTGTAGAGGATTTGATGTGATATTGGGGGTTAATATTTTACTTTGCTCATTGTTACTTCTTAATACAGGTTTTTCATAGCCTAGCAAGGAGAACAGCACATCACAAACATGATTGTCAGAAAATAAATACAACCCACTTTGTGAAATCTGTAAAATCTACAATAAGCTGAGCTCACCATCCGTCCCACGCGCGCCTCAAAAAGATGTCAGCAAAGCAGATGGGCCTGCCAGGGGCACTGCCTGCCGGGGTTTGCGGGTTGTTCGAAAGAGATACCGCGGCCCCAGAACATAAAGGGCAATAAAAGGAACATGGGTGGGTTTTATTCAGTACAAGTCTGACCCTCCACCCCGCTCCGCCCAAAGTTATTTGATGATTTCCCATCCGAAGAAAAAGCTTTATTTTATATTTAAATAAACATTATTAGACTAAAAATGTTTGAGTTATTTTGTAATTGATCTAAGCACAACCTTTTTTCCTGTTTTTTTTTCTTCGTGCGGTTAGTGCTTATACCTGTGTATAACCTGGTGTGTTTATGCCGCCCGTATGCCCGCTACTGTATGAGCGTCTTGACTTAACTTTACATGCTAGTTTGTTCTCCTTATAATGATTTCCTTCACCGGAGCAAGCGATAGATAAACAAAAACCAGCCAAGAGCGAGCCAGAGTAGCCCAACCGTGGTTCCGTAGTCGTAGATTTAGAGGGTGTGAGTGATTTTTTCACAGCTTCAAAGGACGCCACACTTGTCTCATGTAGTTATTTTATGCAATATTTTTTCTTATTCTTGTATAGTATGATCCTTTTTTTCCAATTTATTGTGAATGAGTGACCTATGTAAAATAAAAGATTTTTATTTTGATTTAATAAGGGTTCCGTTTTTTCCTTTACGTACGGGACCCTTAGAAACATATAACACTCATCATCTGCGATTGTAAGCCAAACCATTCGCCCTATGTTTTCATACAGAAAAAAAAAGCGCACAAATAGTGAATAGATTCCACAGCAGCTCTCCGTTTAGTTAACATAAAAACAAAGAGCTCCTGTGATTTGTTTCACAAAGGTTCCAAGGTAAATCCCTAAATGGCATCTTCCAAAGACCCGAGAGGGATAGATTCACAGGAATATTTCACGATTTATCAGGAAAATCTTAGAAAATAGATGGTTTGTTACTGGTTATGAGAATCCTACTAATATCCTATTATGTATATCCATACTAATATTATAAAAGCGAAAGTGAGTTTGTTTGTTACGTCTTCACGCCTCTAAATGGCCAATGACCCTGGAGACGGACATAGGAAAAAAAAAGTGAGAAAAGGGGGACAAAGAGGGACGAAAAAGGGAGAGAAAGTTTTTTTTTTCGATCATCACGCTGGTTAATGTTAGCGTTAACCAAAAGTAACTAAGCTCGCGGACGTAGTCGCGGGCGGAACCTAGTAATATTAAAAATGCGAATGTTAGTGAGGATATATGGATGTTTGTTACTCTTTCACATCAAAACGGCTGAACAGATCCTGATGAAATTTGGCACAGATGTAGATTATAGTTTGGAAAAACACATAGGATTTTTTTTCGATTCCACGCGGGCGAAGCCGCGGGCGCCAGCTAGTATTTAATAATATTATAAGATTACGTTTACTTATGCTGACAAAAAATCAACTTTAAGTTTACGCAGTCAAAAGATATTGCTGTTTATGTCGCAAGTTTGTACGGAATCCTCGGTGCGCGATTCTGACTCGCTCCTGGCTGGTTTTTTATGGTTTTTCACCGATTACTCCACCAACGGTTAATCGATATTCTTTTTTTTTTCGATAGGGTTGTCCCATATTAGTTTTTGTTATATTGCTTGGGAAGTTTATGAGTTATCGCATCGCCTGTAATACATTATTTTGACGTGATAACGTCTTTAAAATCGTTTTAGTCGGGTGACATGTTCAGAAACTTGTGTCACACCAAAACCTCACGAGCGCGATCGATCAATCGATCGATCGATCGATCGATCGTCTTATTGGTGATAACTTATATCACCAATAAAACGTTATCACGTAAACATCTCGATCGTAAACCTACTTTACAAACAACCAATTTTTTTCTTCTATGTCTATATGGATAATCTGCTAATATCTTTTAGTAACACTGGAAAATGTATACCTACTCGATAAAAAGTTCTCAAGAGATATCATCAATCGATAACTAAAAATGTTGAAATAAAAAAAAATACATTTTTTTTTTGGTTTTGTCGTTGCTAAACGGACTTCCCCAGAAACAATAAAAACCAATGCGCTGTTCCTGTCCGAAAATAATGGCGAATGCAGATGGCCTTGCGTTAAAAAAAAAAAAGAAATAAAAGAGGCGAAAAAACAACAGGCGAAACAAATTAAATAACCAAGTTTGACCATTTATTTACTAGCTAAACCAGACTTATTAAACTAAAAATTTCAAGAGGCACATTCTCTGCTCAATCTTAAAAATAGAACATAAACTTCCAAGGAATCTAGTCTAGAAACGGGCGGGGGTGAAGGATTCCTGCCAGGGGCCTGGAATCTTCCGATAAATATCTTTGTTGATCAATAGATATTCTATTAGTAGAATGTCTTGTGGAGGATCGTTTACACAGGGATAGTTACTCTCCTGCAAAACTAGTTAAAACTCACTGGGATAGTCGAAGACACTGAAAAATCAATTTAAATGTAAGCAGCATTGGGTGTTTGAGAGAGAGAACCTCAAACCAACCCGGCCGCTGCGGGAAGCGCTCCGGGTGTCCGGCGCCGCGAGACGACTCTCGGCCACCGTAGATGCGTGTCTGTGGACGGTGTGCAATGGGTAGCTCACCGTACGTCCGACTAGTTACGATAAGACGTATCGACAGCACGTTCGTGTTCCACGCGCGCCTCAAAGATATGTCAGCAAAGCAGAGGGGTCTGCTACAGCGCCCGCCTGCCGGGGCTGTGGGATGTTCGAAAGAGATACCGCGGCCCCGGAACATAAAAAGGCTAATAGAAGCAACATGAGTAGGTTTTAGTTTTAGTCAGTACAAGTTTGACTCTCCCGCCCGCTCCACCCAGAGCGGGGGAAGTTATTTGATGATTTCTCATCTGCAAAAAAGGGAGATGCTCCAGGGTAGCCAGCGAAATTTAAATTCATACAATTTCTTTCTTTCTTCTTGCAGGTCATTTACCACATATTGGCAGGCCTCTTTGCTTTGCTGATATCTCTTTCAGGCGCACTTGGAACACAAACGCGCCGTCGACACTACCTGTCGTAACTAGACAGATCCCCCTTCAGAGCTATCGCACGAAACTAGTATAAACATTTTGCCCTCTCGGGAGTGGAAAAACTCTTATCGTGTAAACGAGCCTCCATACTTTTGTTGAGTACTCTTCAAAGGATTTAAGAACCATTCTCTTGGAAAAACTTTTTGAGTCGGATATTTTCAATGGCGATACTGATTGCCTAATAATTGGGTTATAGAGGGCAGATAGCAGTCGTTACTTGGAAAATATTGATATCAGAAACATCTGGTTGGATTCGCAGCAGATTTTTACTAAGTTGGGAAAAGGCTAAGTGGATTTTATTGCAGTCTGGTTTTGAATTTGGAAAAGACTGCAAGAGTAAGAATGGATTTAATGCTAAATAGTTGGCGCCCTTTAGGTTAAGCCGCGCTTGCGTAGGTTGGTCTGTGGATGGGTGATCACCCGTTACGTACCGAGTTTCCTCCGTGCCTCGGTAAACACGTTTGGTCCCAGCTGTCATTTGCAGATCTTTGACAGTCGTTACAAGTAGTCAGTGTTCCGAAAGTCTGACAACCAGTTAAGACTGGTTGTCAGCTTTGGTAAGCCAAGGGGTAACGCATTACCCAGTACTAACTGGGTTGTGGAGGTCAGTTAGGCAGTTGCTCCATGTAAAATACTGATGTTCAGCTGCATCCGGTTAGACTGGAAGCCGACCCCAACATAGTTGGGAAAAGGCTAGGCAGACGATGAGCTGGCGCCCGCGGCTTTGCCGCGGATTCTCACAATCCGCAAAAAACTAACTATAATATCTTACTATATATTATATACATAGTAGGATATTGGTAGGATTCTCACAATCCGCAAAAAACTAACTATAATATCTTACTATATATTATATACATAGTAGGATATTGGTAGGATTCTCACAATCCGCAAAAATTATGGTCAGCAATCTCACTCATGCGCCGATTGAAAAAAAAACCGACAAAGCGCGAGTTGGACTCATGCACAGCCATATCTTTTAACTGCCTTGACTCAAAGGGCTGATTTTTCTTTAGCTGGATACTTCCACGCGTTTCCCGAGATAAAGGGTTTTGACAGACAGATTAACAAAAAGTGATCTTATTAGGTTTCCGTTTTAGTTAGAGCTTAGAGAAACATATCTAATAAACAAGAAAAGAAAGAACCCAACAAATAACAAAAAAAATATTAAAATATATAATAAACTAGCTTTTGCCCGCAGCTTCACTCGCGTTAACACAGTTCCCCTTTCGTGAATTGCAGGTACCTGCTACCTGTACTTTTTGCCCTTGCGCCTTATTTATTGTAATAGCAAAGCTTAGTTTTCCCTTTTCTTCCCTCTTTCTTCCTCATTTCTCACTTTTTTTTTTAGCCTATATCCGTCTCCAGGGACCCAACTATCTCTGTACCAAAATTCATCTAAATCGGTTTAGTCATGTAGGCCTGAAGCCGTAACAAACAAACTCACTTTTGCTTTAATTATATTAGTAAGGATAAGAGTTTCCTCAGTACCGGCTCTACAAAATTAACGAGTTCAAAATGGCTGACTAAACTTTTTTTAATCCCGGACAAAGTAGAGAAACACAACAGAAACCAAGTAGGTACTACCTCCATCTTTTAAAACAGAAAATCTTATTTTTTATCGACAAAACTTTTACAGACATTTCGTTTTAAATGTCAACGACTTGGCATCACTTGGCTGCCTTGCCAAGTTGTCCAAGTTTAACGTTAGCAACTTGGCAATACAGCCCCATTCTTGGACAAGTTTTGGAACTTTACTTCGAAGTTCAAACAAGTCAGCCGTCTTGCTATTATATTTTTTAAAACTGATTTAAGGGTAATTTATTTAAGGGTTTTAGTCAGTACAAGTCTGACATGCCCCCCCGCTCCACCCAGAGCGGGGGAAGTCATAGGATGATTTCCCACCCGAAAAAAAAAAAAAAAAAAAAGGGTAATTTTTTAAGGTTTTATTGTATGAAACTCAGCTGGAAATTTTGTGGCAAAGCTCTCATAGCTATTCTGCAAAACTTCGATGAGGATATTTTTAGGATTCTAAACGTAACTTTAAAGGGAAAACACGGAATCCTAATACGATAACTTTGTTGTCCGTCTGTCTGTCAAGACCATTTATCTTGGGAACGCGTGAAGATAATGAGTTAAAAATCAAAACCATATACTCAAATCTGTAGTCGCTTTGTGCTGTGAAAAAATCAATCCTCTAAGTCTACGCAATCAAAAGATATGGCCGTTTATGTCGCAAGTTTCTATTTACTCAATACTCAATACTTTATTGCATCCCATAATGTATACAAGGCTGGTAGGTAATTAAAGAGAAACAATTATGGACCCTGTCGGGCACAGCAAGTTAGTTTTTAGAGGAGAGGATGAAGCGCTTTTTGTTTAAAAACATATTGAAATTAAGGAAGAAAATCTTATATTAAGATATTTAAGTAGATATTATTTATGTGTAGATTTATATTAATTTTATTTATTATTAGATATTATACATTTATTTATATATTTATTTATTATTAATATTCCAGATTATATATTAGGTAATTATTTTATATATTTATTTATATATTAGCTGTAATTTTTCATTAACTAAATAGTAAGTAATTAAAGATATTGCACGGTAGATAAGGTAAATAGATGTATTAGGTTTTACTTGGTTATTCCAATTATCTTCGTTTCTCTAGGTGGAATTTATCATTGAAGTATTCGTCAATTGTGTAGTAGCTTTTATCTAAGAGAAATAGTTTTAGTTTATTTATAAATATATTGTTTGTTTCTGTATTTTTTATGTATTCAGGTAATTTATTGTAGATTTTTATTGACGTAACAAACGCACTAGAGGAGTGCATTTTTAATCGTGAAGTTGGCAGGTTGAGTCTATTTCCATGTCTAAGTTTGATTTTTGTTTGTATGTCTTCTCTTTTGCTGTAGAACTGTGGGTACTTCCTTACAAATTTGCAAATTTCAAATATATAGAGACATGGTAGTGTTAGGATGTTTAGTTCTTTGAAGTGTGGTTTACATGAGTCGGTGTCTTCTATGTTAACCAATGTTCTTATAAGTTTCTTCTGTATTGTAAATAGAGAAGGTGCGTCTGTACTGTTACCCCATAATATTATACCGTATTTAAGCCAAGAGAACGCATACGCATAGTATGTTACTATTGCTGTTTTGAGATCTGTAGTTTAGCTATGAGTTCCTAAACCAAAGAAAAAAACTTGGAAGGTGTCAAGGGACACCCGGATGGAACGAAGTTATTATTTATTATGTACATAAAACTCGTATACACTCAACAAAAATAATCGTCGCGACACTACACTGTTCAATGCGAAATAGAAAGACGAAACGAAAACAACTGGCTTGCTTTCTATGAGAAAGAGAGAGAGACAGACAGACAGAGAAACACGCGCACGTCGCACGGCTTACAACTATAACAAAAAAGTGTCGTTACAACTTTTGGTCTTAATTTTTTCCGTCTAGATCCCTTTCGCAACGCGTGATTAAGAACTTCGTTCCAATATAAAAGAAAAACAATTTCTCATTGTTCCAATCACGATATTCTTCAAGTTCCTTAAAATCTTGTACACTGTAATTGAAAACAAGTAAATTTCTCAAGCCAAGCGTCGCCGTGGAGTATTGTAACAAAAATGAGGAATGTATATAGGAATACAAGAAAATATTTTTAATAAAACTAGTACAATTTTCTCGGCAGTTTAGTTGTTTTACGCTACGTTGTTAGAAAAGAAATAATACGAAGAAACATTATATTTGTTTCTTTGAAAATGTGAGCGTTATAACAAGAAAACTTAACAATTATTGTTCAAACTTTTAGTAACAGTTAAAAGGAATGTTGTTTACATAACGTAACCTTACGCCTCTACCCTTTTTTTGGGAAATCATCAAATAACTTCCCCCGCTTTGGGCGGAGCGGGGTAAGTATCAGACTTGTACTGACTGAAACCTATGTTCCTTCTTTGCCCTTTAAGTTCCGGGGCCGCGGTATCTCTTTCGAACAACCCGCAACCCCGGTAGGCGGTGGCCCTGGCAGGACCCTCTGCTTTGCTTCCATCTCTTTGAGACGCGTGTGGAACACGAACGCGCCGTTGACACGGCCTGTCGTCATTGGACGGACGGACAGTAGCTCCGGACCATGGACTGAACCAGGGCCGGACGCGAGAGATCGCAGCCACCGATCGCCTCTACGAGAACACAGCGGTGCTCCGCCCAAGGTGGGCAGACCGCCACAGTGTGATCCACCGTGTCCTCCTTGGTATTAATTTGTGTAAATAGGTTTTATTCAAAAGCCTAGCCTCTATTCAGAAGACATTTTCTGTGTTCGATTTTCAAAACAACGAAGTTTTTATATCGCCATAAATAACGTTTACACTTCAAACGACCACATTTTCAGTAGTGAGAATGTGTCGGTACTTTCAGGATGAACTGAAATGTTTCAACAGAAAAATGTTAAGTTTGGTGTGGTAGACAGGGTATATTTACTAGTATGACACATTTTGCTGACGACACGGTTGGCGCAGTGGCTGAGCGATCGACTGCTGCACTGCGTGTCGCGGGTTCGATCTCCGCACGGAACAAATATTTGTATGGCCTACAGATAGTTGTTTCGGGTTTGGCTGTTTGTGTATGTGAGTTTAGATGTTTGTAAACGCACCCACGATACAGGAGAAATCCTAGTGTGGGGAAGGGAGTCCCATGTAATAGGGGCCAACCGGGCTCAAACCCAGACTCTGAAGCTGCTACTGAGAAGTTCCCAATAACTTTGCCCGACTCGGGTACCGAACTCAAGGCCTCATACACTGCAGCCGCATGATCTTTAAGACGAAATTTTAAGCAAGCCAACTAATTCAAAACCCTTAATGTACAAACCAGTGTAGCAGGAGTGACGTGGAACAGAGTGGCGCAGGAAAGAGTAGAATGGAGAAGGTTGGAGGAGGCCTTTGCTGATTGGCACTGTTTGCCAATCAGCAAAGGCCTCCTCCAACCTTTTCTCTCTATCTACAGAAATTGGATAAACGTAAAATGTTAGACTTAGATTAAGCAAATGTATTATACAAAAAATGTAAGTTGATCTGAATAAAGGCTATTATTATTATTATTTAATGTACAAACCTCCTCATTTATAAGAATCGGTTAAGAACTTGCGTAAAGCTCACAAAAGTTCAAGTTTGGAGGAGAAATCCATCGTGAACTTAAATATACAAAATGTGCTGCTCTGCCGTTCATATTACTATTTGTGTTATCGCAGCTTCTAGGTTATATGTACGTTTTATATATAAGTAATGTAAGTATATATATACATACGTTTATGAAATATTCAGTGTAATGAAATACAAGCGAGCTCTTGTACCGTTGACGTGTAGGGTGTGCATGAAATGAGACGTTTTTGAAAATATTTAAAACTAGCTTCCGCCCGCGACTTCGTCCACGTGGCATAGTTACTTTGGGCTAACGCTATAACCCGCGTCATAATCGAAAAATAAAACTTTATCTCCCCTTTTCTCCCCTTCCCTTTCAAAAAACTTTCTTTTCTCACTTTTTTTAGCCTATGTCCGTCTCCAGGGTTCCAACTATCTCTGTACCAAAATTCATCAAATCTGTTTGGCCATTTAGGCATGAAGACGTAACAAACAAACAAACTCACTTTTGCTTTTATAATATTAGTAAGGTTTTTTTTTACATTATGTTTGTTTTAGGTACGGCATGTCATGAAATTCGTTTCTTACTGGCTTGCGGGTTGTGACGGGGTTACGGAGTCCGGGAAGTCCGGGGTTGCGAGGTCCGAAAAAAGAAGAAAAATGGATGGATTTGAGTCAGTAAAAATCTGGACTCTCTCCCGCTCCGCCCAGGGCGGAGGAAGTTTTAGTTGTATTTTATGTTAGAATAATATAATAACATATTATAGGTGTATTTCTTTAAAATAACAAGCAAGAGAGATGTATGTCTAAACTAAGCGCTTTTTTTTTGGGGTGGGAAATCATCAAATAACTTCCTCCGCTCTGGGCGCTAAGGGTGAAAAGTAAACGGTAATTTAGGGACTATTAGTAAAGTTTTATTTCCCAAACAAATTAATACTGAAGACTTGTCCCAAAGTTTCCGAAAAATTTGGCTAGCCTATCACCTGCAAAGCAATGACCTGTTTCATATTATTTGATTTGTCTCAAGCCGCGGGCGAGGTGAACACAAATGCTAGTTCAATGAACAACGTGTTGTTTTATTTTGTATTAATACGTGTACATGGGACTAATGGGGATTTGTATGGAAGTAGGATTATTGGGAAGATGGTAAAAAAAACCTACAATATGGTTAGAGTTGGTAAGAGTTCAACTGCTTTTAAAAATATAATAAAAAAACTAAAAAAAAGTCTTCTGGAATAAATATAAAAAAGTGGACCGAATAATTTTGTAAAAAAAAAAAAATTTACTGTGTTATTAAAATTTAATTACTTATTCTAATTTACCCTCAAGAATTTCAGTTACTGAGCGATCGACAGCTGCGCTGCGTGTCTCGGGTTCGATCCCCGCACGGAACAAATATTTCTAGGTACTTGTTCCGGGACTGGCTGTTTGTGTATGTAAGTTTAAATGTTTGTAAACGCACCCTCGAAATTCCTAGTGTGGGGCTAAAAAAATAAGCATATTTAATTTGATTAAATGTACATGCCTGTGTAAGTGTTAGAATATTGTAAGTTTAAGGTTTCTATCGGTCTATGCCACCCAGGATAAATAAATAAAAGTTTATTCATTTATTTATTACCTATACGAGTTTCTTTTTTTAAATAAGAAATTCTTAATTCCATCTCAACATGACTCAGATTTTGTCTGACTAAATGACTCCCCCCGCTCTGATCGGAGCGGAAGGGAGTGTCAGACTTGTACTGACTAAACTCATCCATGTTCCTTCTATTGCCCTTTATGTTCTCTCGCCGCGTTATCTCTTTCGAACAACCCGAAACCCCAACAGGCAGTGGTCTTGGGTCGCCCCTCTGCTATATTGACGGCTTACCCTTAAAACTCACCCACATGAGTGGAAAACTAACCTAGTCTATTATTCTTATGTATTTCTAAGAATATACTTTACTTTTTCCATTTACTTTATCTCTATCATTAATCCCTATCGTACTGAAAGACCATTTTTTTCGATAAACAAAATAAATGTAGGTAAAATGTAGTGTTTTATAAAAAAGGCTCGACCTTCGATGTATCACCGTCACCAGCACTTGCAGGGTGTGACAGGCGACTAGCTATCTTGTAACACCCTGTATAGTCTCTTAGGAAAATGTATTGTAAATAAATTGTATGTTGGCAGTTATATTTATTGTATGTATTTATATATTGGAACGAATTTCTTTATCGCGCGCTGCGAAAGGGTGCTAGATGGAAAAAATTAAGACCAAAAGTTGTAACGACACTTTTTGCTATAGTTGTAAGCCGTGCAGCGTGCGCGTGTGAGAGAGGGAGAGAGACAGACAAAGAAGTCTGTCTCTCTCCCTCTCTCTCATAGAAAGCAAGTCAGTTATTTTCATTTCGTCTTTCTATTCCGCATTGAACAGTGTGGTGTCGCGACGATTATTTTTGTTGAGTGTATAAAGGTTTTTTGTAATAAATAATAACTTCGTTCCATCCGGGCGTCCCTTGACACCTCTCAAGTCTTTTAAATAAATAGGTACACCATTGACTACTTTCATCAGTCCATCCAAAGGTAGTCTGGAAGATATTGCTATCAGCGGTAAAACCACTACAGCCATAGAATAAGCAATTTCTGAAAAACATAATTCATAAAGTATATTCTATTCTTTTTTCCTGCCAATGTTTGTGGCACTTTAAATGACATACAAATATAACATCACACCAAAGAATGTGCCTAATAGTACCCTCACATTCGCAAGTTACGTTTACGTTCAGGACCGAGCCTATTACAAACAACTGGCCACGGATCCAGACTCTTTGGCTCCGGAGTTGCGGGTTGTTCGTAAGACATACCGCGGCCACCGAACATAGACGGCAAAAGATGGAACATTTGTGGGTTTTGATCAGTAAAAGTCTGTCACTTCCCCCCGCTCCGCCCAGAGCGGGCAAGTTATTTAATGATTTCTCATGAGGTGTTAGAATAGTACCCCTATTTTGCTAGTTATTTTTACAATTACGATAACACTTAGCCTCATGATCAGCAGGTGCATTCAAAACCATTCGACTAATCAGGCGAGTTTACGATAACATCATCATCTATCACCAAAATCCTTCAACAGCCTATTTACTTCAGACATTAAGCCAAAAAGGACAACCGATCAACCAGAATTACGAACACATTTTCACATTATAGTTAAGTCAAAAGCCGAAATCTAACCCCGAACCTCGTGTAACAACCACAATACTATCACTTCATCTTTGTACCCTACAATTAATCACAGCCACGCTTTTTTGATCCCTTGGCCACGAGACACACGATTAAGCGACTTGCGAGGTCAACTGCAGATAAAACAAATGAACGGAGTTGTTTAGAATGTGTGTTACATGTTAGAAGAACTTTTTTTTTAAACGTTGCCCCACACTAGAAATTTCTCCTGTATCGTGGGTGCGTTTACAAACATTTAAACTCACATACACAAACAGCCAGACCCGAAACAACTACCTGCAGAAGAATTGATCGCTCGATGGAAACAAGTGACTGCCTCATTATTTTAGCTGCAAGCGACTGGTAAGCCAAGTGTTATTGGGTTTCTTTCATCAGGAATTTATCATTAGCATTCTTGAAGTTTGGATTTATGCCCAGATGATGGCAATGGACTTTCCCAACTTCGATTCTTCCTTCATTCAATCTTTGATCGACTTCCGGTCTACCCAGATGCTTAATAAGACTGCTTGACAGACTTTCGGGGCACTGGTTAAGATCTACAAATGTCAGCCAACAGCTTTACGTGCCTTCCGAGGCACGGAGGAAACTTGGTATACAATAGGTCGTCTTGTCTTCTTTTATATTGTTTTTTACTTTTCTTATTTTTTAGATTAAGCAATTTTGTCTTATTGTTTTGTCCTGTGCGAGTCTCACAAACAGTTTTTCTTTCTTTTCTTTCCTTCTTTCACCAATTTGCAGACCAACCTCTTCAAAAGCGACCTAAACTGAAGATTGATCCGAGCAGTGGTATTTTAAGCCCCGCGATCCTTGACGCGAAATAAACAAATGACGCGCGCACAAGTCGCATCACCAGGAGGTCGTGACGGAGACCTCAAGCTGACCCGCAGAACAAATTAGCTGACCCACAACCACCGGGCGATAATCCTTACTTAATTTTATAAAAGCGAAAGTGAGTTTGTTTGTTTGTTTATTTGTTTGTTACCTCTTCACGCTTTAATGGCTACACCGATTTTGATGAATTTTGGTACAGAGATAGTTGGGAACCAGGAGACGGACATAGGCTAATTTTTATTTTAAAATAGTGGGATATGAGGGAGAAAGAGGGAAGAAAAGGGAAAACTTAGCGTTGCTATTACAAATCAATAAGGCGCAAGGAGAACTGTGTTACCCCGAATTTAACGCGAGCGAAGCCGCGGGCAAAAGCTAGTCTCCTATAAACTAAATAACAGTAGAACAAACTTTTAGTCTATTATTCTCGAACTGGTCCTTTTGTTTCTAGTCCTTTTGGGTACCTAGATTTTAATGAGCGTTTGTGTTTGAAGTATTTGGAATTTATTTGAAAATGGTGGGTGGGTTTTAGACTGAAATTAATAACGGTTGTTTGATGTAGACTAATGGTTTCCAGTCTCATCTGGTTGGACTAGAAATCTGAATGAGTTGGGAAGGGTTAAATATTATGAGTATTTACAAGAGAAGCTTGAATGAGCTTATGTAAAAATAAATCTTAAATACAAAAATCTCGTGTCACAGTTTTAGTTGCATTACTCCTCTGAAACGGCTGGACTGATTTGTATGAAATTTTTGACGTATATCGGGTAGGTCTGAGAATGGGCCAACATCTATTTTTCAGGGGTACTCAGTGATGGCCCTCTCCGGAAAAGGAACTGAAAAGTGGGTGAAACCGCCAGGCACAGCTAGTTTTATTTATATTATCATGTCAAAAACTCGAAACCGCTGAGCGGATTTGATGAAATTTTATATGTATACTAGCTTTTGCCCGCGGCTTCGCTCGCGTTAAATTCGGGGTAACACAGTTCCCCTTGCGCCTTATTGATTTGTAATAGCAACGCTAAGTTTTCCCTTTTTTTCCCTCTTTCTCCCTCACATCCCACTTTTTTTTTAAATTAGCCCATGTCCGTCTCCTGGTTCCCAACTATCTCTGTACCAAAATTTATCAAAATCGGTTTAGCCATTAAAGCGTGAAGAGGTAACAAACGAAACAAACTCACTTTCGCTTTTATAATATTAGTAAGGATATTTGGTAAGTCTGAGAATCGGTCGTAATCTGTTTTTATACAGCTAGGAGAGGTGCTGTTGCGGTCAGAGCGGGTAAAAACGCTGGGTACCTACAGCTAGTTTGAATATCAAAATATTAGTCTATTTGTCTAATCTAGCCTTATCATCATCGTCAAATAGAAGCTGACTACCGTTACACGGAGCGACTATCAATTTAACCCTCTAGACTCATTAACTGGGTTAAAAAAAAAACAGTAACAACCCGGAGTTTGGAAATTGGCGGTATAATACTCCGTGTCTCAGAAAGCATGTTAGTTCTGCACCTGATCTCTGTCTGGTCATGACGGATTGCCGTCGGTCTGTTTTAGAGCGTATGGCACTCGTGGGCTGCAGCTGAAAATCAGCGTCAGTTGGCAGCCTTGTGTTGCCAACTGGCATCATGCTGAGCTGAAGACCTTTTGACATAATTTTATTTTATTTAGTTTAATTTTAAGGTGTTCCTGTTTTATTAATCCTTCCTAACATTAAAAAAGCGAAAGTGAGTTTGTTACGTCTTCACGCCTAAATGGCTAAACCGATTTTGATGAATTTTGGTACAAAGATAGTTGGGACTCTGGAGACGGACATAGACATATTTTAAAAAAAAGATTAAGATATGAGGGAGAAAGAGGGAAGAAAATGGAGAACTTAGCATTGCTATTACAATAAATAAGGCGCTAGAGCAAAAACTACAAGTAGCAGGTACCTGTAAATCAGGAAAGGGTAACTGTGTTACCCCGAATTTAACGTGAGCGAAGCTGCGGGCAAAAGCTAGTGCTGAATAAACGCAATTATCTGTCCCAATCTGAATGCAGAAGATAGTGTGCTAATAATGGCTATGTATTGACCCCTAAGAAAGAAGCTTGACTGACTCAAGAACCAGGTCACTTGTACCACTAAATAACCGCGACCCAGATGCAAGCTAAGCAGTAAAATGTACAACAGAACTTCTTCTATAACCTAGATACAAGAACTATACCTACACCGCATGAGCAATATTGTTTCGAAAAATGTAAACAAATAATTGTGTTTGAAAAAATAACGTTAATGCGTACACATAAGATTCAGTTTGCACTTCAACGTTGCGTACGTCAAAATGAAAACGCGAAACCTTTATAGGTTCAATTTGTTATCATCCTGTCTTTCATCGAGTTGTTTTATTTAAAAAAAAAAAACGTTGCTATTAGGAATTTCTCCTGTATCGTGGGTGCGTTTACAAACATTTAAACTCATACACAAACAGCCAGACCCGAAACAGCTATCTGTAGGTCATACAAATATTTGTTCCGTGCAGGAATCGAACCAGTGACACGCTGCGCAGCAGTCGATCGCTCTTTCTTTCTTTCACTGCGCTAACCGTGCCGTCACACGTCACGTCACACTATGCTAACTCACGTCTGTGGTACCTTGAAGCTGTCAAAAAATCAACCCTCTAAGTTTACTTCATAGTGAACCCTAATAACTATGTTGCGGGTTGTTCGAAAGAGATACCGCGGCCCCGGAACGTAAAAGGCAATAGAAGGAATATGGGTGGGTTATAGTTATACAAGTCTAACACTCCCCCCCGCTCCGCCCAGAGCGAGGGATGTTATTTGATGATTTCCCACCCCAAAAAAAAAAAGCCTAATGACTAATATATTCCGAATCATGAGTTTTGGATTCAAAACGGGAGTAGAGACAACTATTCAAATTTTTAGTTCGGGTACCTATCTAAACAACGAATATCTTACTTAGAGAGTAGTATTTAATTCAGGCTTGAGTTGAATGTTGCATTAAAATATTACTTTACATGTATGCATGTACATATTTTTGTAAGGTAGACTGCGGTGCTGCATTCTGCACCCAAGTAACAACAATTAACTTTGTAGAAATAAAAGGGAAATACGATTTTTGATATTATATTGGCCAGAGGCTTAGTCTTGAAGACATTGCTTTTTTGTTTGTTTGACGCTATTTTTAAATTTATTTATAAGTTAGTTAATCCTCTTAATGATCAAAAGTGGTTTATAGTCCTTTATGGCTGAATAAATGTAATTTAAAAAAATTAAAAGAAATTCGCTAGACATTTTACTGGAAACAAAGATTTGAATAGATTTTAAATGACAAACATTCCCTTTTAGGTTGTAATTTACAACGAGTATCTTCCCGTGGTTTCCTTCCTATGCTTTTGCTTCGGAAAATTTATGGTTCTACGTCTTTGTTTAGTTTTTCGTTTTAAATTTTTGCGCTCCGGATGTAAGGACGATTGTGAATGTGGTTTATCACTGAGTTTTCTTTTAAAATGAGTTTGTTTTTGGATTGTTTTATCTTTTTCTGGGTGCTTTTGTAGTTGTTTTTACGAATGAGATAGTTTCTTTGTGGTTTTGTGTTTGTAACGTTTTATGTGGCAGAAAAAAAAAGAAATGTAATGGTATATAAAAATAATTTCAAAGGAGACATAATTATGCTAGTCCATGCCGGTCTCGTTGTCCAACAGTCGAAAACACAATTGCTGATCACTAGAACGTGCGTTCGATTTTCCGATCGTGTGAAACTTGGGAGTTTTTCCATCGGTAATTTCTCAGAAGCAGTTGAGAGTTAGGATTTGTGCCAGGTTGAAAGGTATAGGCTCGCCCATATTTATTTATTTTCGGATGGGAAATTATTACATAAATAAAGTGGATCATTTCTTTTATTTACTTTGTTTTTTGACGACAGTCTGGCAGTTTGAGTACTATAAGCGACCTACACAAATGTCCTTTTTTTAGTATTGTTCGTCGTGTCGTTGAGCTTCTTGGGTTAAGAGTTGAGCTACACGATAACTGACAATTGCTTGCACTGACTGGAGAGGTCCACTCAATCTGTGTGGTGCTTTCTTAAAAAGACCAAGACACTATCTGCATAGTCCTCATGTAAGTAGACCAAGATTTTTTTTTGTCTGGACCTTATAAGAGGCTATGACCTCTGAGTTTGTTTCAGCTGTTTCTTCTCAGAGTAGTCGGGTACGAAACACCGGCCTCATCTAGTTTAAAAAAAAATAACGTGTAAAAGTGTTTGTGAAAACCTGCTTGCAAAATAAACATCATTTATAAATTCCCCCGCTCTGGGCGGAGCGGGGGGAGTGTCAGATTTTTACTGACTAAAACCCATCCATGTTTCTTCTTTTGCCCTTAGTATTCTGGGGCTGCGATATCTCTTTCGAACAACCTGCAATCCCGGCAGGCGGTGGCCCTGGCAGGCCCCTCTGCTTTGTTGACATCTCTCTGAAGCGCGCGTGGAACACGAATGCGCCATCGACACGGCTAGGTTCGCCCCTATTACATGGCAATTAAATAAAATAGACGACTGGAGTATACCATAGGTACACCTAGGACTCTGATTATCCAACGTGGCTTACAAGCGCAATATTTGTTTTCACATCAAAAACTTACGCAGGGAAAAAATGTTTTCAGCTCATTAACATAAAATATTTGCATCAAAAGTTTCTGCTTGGAGTTATTCAAGCTGATTTTTTTTTTCAGCTTGAATTCATCCATCGAAACAGAATCCGAGTTAGAAATGCATGAAATGTTTCATGCTGAAGCCGGAGAAACGCGTGAATGATGCTTATTATGAAATACAGGCCTCGGGTCAGTATATTCATGTGTGGTAGGGTTGCCAACCATATGTAGAATTGTTTTATTACGCTTTTATTAGATCCAATAAAACCGTCTTTTCGATTATTCCGTCTTTTAGATTATTCAAAAATAAGGGACATGTATGTTTTTTATTTGTAAATTAGACCAAAAATTACAAAGATATAGCCCATTAAAGTAACGTGTGACGTCACTCGTTCTGAAAAAATGCAGCAACGCGTCCCTTATTTTTGAAAAATCTAAAAGGCGGACTAAATAGAATATAATTACTCTGACCCTGGAAACTACCCTATTGTAAGTAACTATGTAAAAAGAAGTTAAATTTGACCCATTCCGTTGAACTAAATGTTTGCATACATATTTAGTATGGCTTACGTCATTCTTGTCCTACGTTTTTTTGAAAAAGTAGGTATAAAATCTCTGCACATACACAAAAATTACTGGCACAAAACGAAACACATTCAAATTCATAATATACTAGCTTTTGCCCGCGGCTTCGCTCGCGTTAATTTCGGGGTAATACAGTTCCCCTTGCGCCTCATTGATTTGTAATAGCAACGCTAAGTTTTCCCTTTTCTTCCCTTTTTTTCCCTCACATCATACTTCTTTTAAAATTAGCCTATATCCGTCTCCTGGTTCCCAACTATCTCTGTACCAAAATTCATCAAAATCAGTTTAGCCATTAAAGCGTGAAGAGGTAACAAACAAACAAACTCACTTTCGCTTTTATAATATTAGTAAGGATTTATGTCAATGAAATTGACATTCACTATGATAAAGGGCTACCAGCGTAATAAAAATCTATACCCAGTATGGGTTTTAGGTAAGGTGTTTTTAATTTTAATTTGTTTATTATTTTTGTTTTTGCATTAAAACGCCGTTTTGCGCCAGGTTAGCTGGGTGTCAAAGTATGACCTCATCGATACAGATACAAAAACTTTTTTTTTAATATATTCAAGTATCAACACGGAGCCGCCCATCGTACACACGACGGGACATCAACCTACACAAAACCATTTTAACCTGATCTCTACTACGGTGTGCGATCCGTAGTAGAGAGATCAGGATAAAATGGATTTGGCGTGTCTACATCGGGCACAAATACTGTTTCGTTGACGTTACTTTGCTTATAGCAAAGAAGTCGAATTGATTAATGACGTCAACCGCTCTAAAACTTTAAAATTAAATTTAAATTAAATAGCGATTCATTTTCAATAATATTCAAAAGAAGTTTCTTAAAATAGGTATATTTTAACTAAAAGTATTTAAAAAATTGTGTCTGCAATTTTTTTAAACAATGCCCATTGCGGTCGAAAAGCTTTTTTTTATTTTTTTTTAAATTAAATTAAATTTATAACTAGCTAGCATGTCTATGACATGACCAAACAACGTGTTCACATTTATTTATAAAAGATACAGTTTAAAAAAATAAATACTTAGGCCGTCAGAAAGTCTATTGCGTTGGTTAGAATTTTCATTACCTCCCACTGACACAAACAGCAATTCTATTTTATTATTTATTTGCTAAGAATTGTTCAACACCATGAAACCAACTAAATATCAATAATTAATTTAAAAGCTTTTCTTTACGCGCCCCTAAGGCAATATTTCTTCTAATTAATTACAAACCATAAATATAAAAAATATTATCGTAATAGCGGGAGAGCATTCCCGAACGCTCCAAAACCAAAAAAAACTTTTCCAATTATTTTGAATAAAACTAACTCCATAAACAAAATAGAACCTAAAAATTCAACGGAAAAATTAATAACCCATTTATCAAGCAGAGCACACAAAAAAACAACATTTAACCTACCAACCCACGCGAATTTAATTAACTCACTTTATTTCATTTAAAATCCAATTTTCATTTTAATTTCTCACTGGCAACCCTGATACCTGACCCCTTGCATTCTTTATGCGTCAGCCACGTATCGTGTCGGAAGCTCTTTTAGGTAAAAAACATCTTTTGACAGGGATTTATGAATCCCAAGCTTCATTATGGCGGGTAACCCACATTTTCCGACTCCCACGGTGTTAAAAATGCAGTTCTCTGGATGTGTGAAAAGGTTTTAATGGGGAAATAATTAGATGTGTCAGGAAAAGGTGGGTTTTTTGTTTGTGGTTATGTATTTTTAATTGTGTTTATTGTTAATTATTTCAGGGAATAAGGCAACAGTTTTGTAATTTACTCTCCTAATAATTTATTAGGTTTTTTTGACGTTTTTAATTTTCATGACAATTATGGCATGGCCAGACGCGATAACTTTGTTCGTGCGTAAATTTGAATAGGTACAGACGCCTGCAGGTCAAGCTACCCGAAACTGTCAATTTTTCCCAATGAACCTTGAACCTTATACTTTAGAAATAAAGTCGAAAATCTATCAAAGAAATCTGACAGATTGTAGTAGCTTGATGTGCAGGCGTCTGTATATAGCAAAACTGCTACGTAGTTCTATGTATTCACACACTATAACAACAAGTGAAACTCATAAGCAGCATTTTATTTTATTTTGAAGAATTTCACCGAAAAACACGTTAACATTTCTGTATCAAAATCTTTCTATCGAACTACATTACAACGTTGTGTCATTGAGTTTATTGCGATGCTTGCCTCTGTATAATTACTCCTTGGTTATTTTGACATCTATTCAAAATAATCTTCAATTATTTGGAGTGAGATTCTCATTCCTTTGGCCTTTTGATGGCAGTTTATAGCCGTCAGGGTTGTCATACTTTAAGACTTATGTCAGTTACAGTGTTGTCTAAAACGTAAAGCCCGTTCGTTAGTGGCATGGTTAGTTGACATAACCTTAAGTCGCCGGTTTAACAGGTAACTGGGTTACAGGGGTCAGTTAAGTAATATTTGCCGACCTAGTAAGAATTATGTTAAGTAAATGCAAATAGGTTACTTTATACATATTTGCTTCACAAGCTTAACTAGAAGCTTGGCAAGTACCTACTTTTATTTGTGCACGTATGTTACGTGTTCATTTTATCAGTGTAATAGCATATTTTAAGTACTTATTTTATTTCTGTTTAAATCCTTATTCAGAACTTGCTTGTTGCCATGATTTTTTTGCGGATGGAAAATCACCAAATAACTTTCAGTCTCCCTGCTCCGACTGCCAGACTTTTAACGAATAAAATCACCCATGTTCCTTCTTTTGCCCTTTGTGCCCCGGTGCCGCGGTATCTCTTTCCAACAACCCGCAACTCCGGTAAGCGGTGGCCCTGTTAGGACACTCTGCTTGTTGCCATGCTAGTTAAGCTATTGCATAGCTTCTATCGCGGGCCTTGAACGCGGGGACCGAATCCAGAAATTCCGTAACGAAAAAAAACCTGACGCTCCCCACTCCGACGGGCACTGAGGTGTGGCTTGAAGGCCGTGCATTGTCTAACGTCGTTTACACAATATGGTCAGTTATTTCAATCCCGATTCTAATGTTCTAATAGCGTGTTTGATAGAGAATCGAATAGTCAATCGACATTACGCTGGATCAAACCCAAGGTCTTGTTTTTCTTTTTGCGACTTCTTTTCATTGGAAGTACTTTTTAAATATTATATTTAGTTTTTATTTATTTATTGCATAAGTTGATAAAAAATGCTATGCAATAGCTTTACCGCGGCAGTCCCCGAGTGCCACACGTATTTTTTTATTAATAGTAAGCAACACCAGAATGAAACCTTTACACACATAGGTACTAAACGTGGTTTTCTACTTTGTGTGTTGAACCGAAGCTTAGAAATTCTGACATTCTAAATTCAAAAGTGCCAGATTTCAGATCCTGACCTAATGCCCGTAGGGCCACGTCAGAAGTACACCATTTTAGAGAAAAAACATTTTTTTCCTATCGGTCCTGGGGTCTTCAAGTAATCGGGGAACATACATAAAAAAAAGCCAACGAGTTGACAACCTTCTTTTTTTTAAAGTCAGCTAAAGAGTTGTAACGCTTCGAAAATTCGATAGACTTCCCGTATTCGTTTACAACAATATCCCCACTACATTTTTTTATTAGCATTTGTCCCACAGCTAGCTTTGCCCACTCATTCTTTTTCAGCTCTCTTGGTGTTATTCGTCCTCTGATCAATTCGGCAGGAACGAGTCCAAATCGTCACGGCAGCGTTTTTTGGACGTTCTTTGTTGACGACAACCGTTTCCAAGCACCCTCTGTGTGACAATTCTGGTCATCTGTCCTGGCCCATCCTAGAAAATATGTATCCAGTCC
This sequence comes from Ochropleura plecta, assembly GCA_905475445.1. Lineage (NCBI taxonomy): Eukaryota > Metazoa > Arthropoda > Insecta > Lepidoptera > Noctuidae > Ochropleura > Ochropleura plecta. Next base: position 18,758,525 of record FR997738.1, on the reverse strand, counting down.
CATTTTCACCACTCAGGCTTATCGCCAACATCGGCGATGACGATCCTGTCTTGACGCGTATTATAGTGTTGTTCATTCAATCATTCACCTCTATGATCCACTTAACCTCTCTAGGACCGCCATTATTTACGTCAACTATCCGTCAAGCACCGCCGGCGGGCTCTTATCGTAAGCCTACTCTGATTTTAAGACTTATCTTTACTCAAATACAGTTTTAAATCGGTCGGGGTTTGGTGGCACAAATTTGTGCCAGTGGGGCTCAACGGTGATATTAGTTTACTGGCACGTTTTTGTGCCGCTGGGTCTCTAGAGGTTAAAACATGAAAGCTTTCTTTCACGACCTCAAAATTCTTCGTCAATTTAATAAATACATCCAGGCTAATACAAAATCCCCATTTTTGGTTATATTTAGTATCCAAAGCTTACTATAAACATTCATTCAGAATAATCGTGTGATTCTCGTCCCCGTGCCGGTGTGGCGTCGAGTCTTTACATAAGCACACTAAGCGCATATGAATAATTCAAAATATTCTAGATATTTTATATACAGACGATATTTGCAATATTCTCTGGTATTTTTTGACGGTTTTTATGGAGATTTTATTAAGGAAAAGTGATAAACGCCTTTTATGCTGAGATAGAGGTCTTTTGACCTCGTAATATCGCCAATTTAGTTGATTGTCTTAATTTTGTCTTTTTTTTAAATATTTTATTGTTTCATTGTTCTCTTCTGTGCGAGTCAAAAAAACAGTATTTCTTCTTCTTATGAATAATGCTTTAGAGAATTTTAAATCGATCGAAATATGTTTTGGAGTAACTTAACTGAGCCTGTTGTGTAAAATTTTTTGATCTCGTGATTTTTACAAAGTGATATTTAAATTTAAAACTAGCTTTTGCCCGCGGCTTCGGGAAGAAAAGGGAAAACTTAGCTTGCTATTACAATAAATAAGGCGCAAGGGCAAAAACTACAGGTAGCAGGTACCTGAAAATCAGGCAAGGGAACTGTGTTACCCCGAATTTAAAATGAGCGAAGCCGCGGGCAAAAGCTAGTTCTCTAATTATTGTTATCCTTACTAATATTATAAAAGCGAAAGTGAATTTGTTTGTTACCTCTTCACGCTTTAATGGCTAAACCGATTTTGAGGAATTTTGGTACAGAGATAGTTGGGAACCAGGAGACAGACATAGGCAAATTTTTATTTAAAAAAAGTGTGATATGAGGGAGAACGAGGGAAGAAAAGGGAAAACTTAGCGTTGCTATTACAAATCAATCAGGCGCAAGAGCAAAAACTGCAGGTCTGCTTGGTGTGTTATACCGAATTTAACGCGAGCGAAGCCGCGGGCGAAAGCTAGTTCTCAATAAATCCAGTAATGATCAATAAATGAAACCATTATAAATTCCCAAAAGAACAATGGATGAAGTCAACAAATCCGCTGTAGCAACACAGCTTACACAGCCCACTAGACGGCAATAATTCTAAAGCGCTGCAGCACAAGAGTGATTTATTTGTGCAATATGCTGGCTCGTTTATTTCAGTAGTGCGGTGACAGACGGCACGACTATTTGCTCGTAATTTTAAACGGAAGTTTAATTTCACGTTTGTTTTTAACACGCTGTACCTGTTACGTTATTTTTTAACGGATGGTATTTAAAAGTACTTCAATTTAATCCCATTTCATTTACCTAATTTTGCCTGTGTTCCACCAAATATACTGAATGTGCACCAAAATATGTTAATTAAAATATGTCATAACGAGCATCTATTTAACAACCGTTGCAAGTTTGTAAAAATAGTAATACACCTAATTTTAAAAACAAGCATTTATTTTTTAGTTTTACTTCAGATAATGCAATGCAATAAAAAGTGTTATATCTTTATCCGTTTTCTATTAATGCAAGTCGTTACTGGCGTCACTTAGGGGGTCACAGTTTTAACCTAACCTAACCTACGCATTTTTTTAACATTCAGGAATATTTGGTGCACGATCAGTATTTTTCGGGGAAGAATAAAATAGTTATTGTTACAATAGAATATTTGCACTTTTCAGCGCACTACAATAAAAAAGTGTTATATCTTGGTGTTAATTTGGAATTTGTTTGATGTAACATATTTTGTTGGCCGAGTAGTTTAATTATAGTAAAACAATTAAACGGGTTTAAGATCAATATTTAAGAAATGCATACATAGATGTACCTTAAGATTTTTGGTGAACACAAAAATATTATCCTTTTTTAACCAACTTTAAAAAATATTAGGAGGTTCTCAATTCGACTGTGTTTTTTTGTATGTATGTTTGTTACATGTTTTAATCGTGGGCCTGATTTTCAAATCTCTTTTTATAGTCGTATATTGCTTGGGTAGTTTATGAATTATTGTCTATCTTTACTAATATTATAAAAGCGAACGTGAGTTTGTTTGTTTATTACGTCTTCACGCCTAAATGGCTAAACCGATTTTGATGAATTTTGGTACAGAGATAGTTGAGACCCTGGAGACGGAGATAGGTTACCCCGACTTTAGCATGCAAAAGCATGCTACAATGGCTTAAACATTTGCGTTTTTAGCAAACAAAAACCGACTTTCAAAAAACACTAATAAGACTGAAAATAAATTTAGTTCCTGAAGTCGACTTTTATTTGATGCATAGATTTTTTTGCCACCGACTTGAGTGTATTCATTTTCCATTCGCACCGCGTGACCGCTTCCGGTCACCGTACATGCGGGTCTGTGGACGGTGAGCAATGGGTAGCTTTTACTGACATCATCATCCATTCATGTTCCCGTTTTTGCTTTTTGTATTACGGAGCCGCGGTATATTTTTCGAACAACCCGCTACCATGAAAAATGCAATGAATACCTGCTATCTATGACGACACGGTTGGCGCAGACTGCTGCGCTGCGTGTCGTGGGTTCGATCCCTGCACGGAACAAATATTTGTATGGCCTACAGATAGTTCTTTCGGGTCTGGCTGTTTGTTTGTGTATGTAAGTTTTAATATTTGTAAACATACCTACGACACAGGAAAAATCCTAGTGTGGGGCAACGTTTTAAAAAAAGAAAAAAAAAAACTATACCTGTCCTTTCTTAGTATATAAACATAATTTACTGTAACTCATAATATAAACTACTAGCTTTAGCCCGCGGCTTTGCTCGCGTTAAATTCAGGGTAACACAGTTCCCCTTTCTTGATTTGCAGGTACCTGGAACCTGCAGTTTTTGCCGTTGCGCCTTATTGATTTAGTAATAGCAAAGTTAAATTTTCCGATTTCTTCCCTCTTTCTCCCTCATATCCCACTTTTTTTTTAAATATAGCCTATGTCCGTCTCCTGGGTCCAAACTATCTCTGTACCAAAATTCATCAAAATCGGTTTAGCCATTAAGGCGTGAAGAGGTAACAAACAAACTCACTTTCGCTTTTATAATATTAGTAAGGAAATAAGTATAAGTATATTAGTATAGTACCAAAGGATAAGGATTTTAGCTATTAGATAATGTACTTCATTGGTACATTTAAAAACTTAAGTTTCTAAAGAGCTTTCCAAACCCTTTTATCGCTAACAAAACCAACTTATTTATTTCAGAACTGCACGCTGCGATTTTTTTGTCGCACGCCGCTGACTCCACTATAGTTAGCTTCGGTATTTAATTTAGCTGGCTTTGGCGACGATTAATGTCGCGTGGTCTTTTATTAACCGAATAACGGATTGTTTCAATTTAGTCGCGTGATGTGTGGCTGCAATAAAGCTGTGTCGAGGGAAACGAATGTATATTATGCTACGTAAGTGATACAAGATAGAAGGAACATGGGTATGTTTTAGTCAGTAAACTGACACTCCCCCCCGCTCCGCCCAGAGCGGGGGAAGTTATTTGATGATTTCCCACCCCAAAAAAAAAGTGATACAAGTGTGTAGTGAATGGGTTAAGGGGTGCATTGTTCTCTATTTTTTTTTTTGTAAAAACTTCGTAATTGAGTAGATCAAGTCTTTGAAGAGACCTACTGATATTTAGAAATAAAAAACCGGTTAAGTACGAGTTGGACTCGCATACCGAGTGTTCCGTACAAACTTGCGACATAAACGGCAATATTTTTTGTTACAATGTTATATTTATATTTGTATTTATTATACCTATATGCCAATGTGTACCCTTGAAGAGAGAAAATAAAGATTTATCACTATATAGTATAAAACAAAGTCGCTGTCGCTGTCTGTCTGTTGCTATGTTTTATGTATGCTTAAATCTTTAAAACTACGTAACGGATGTTGATGTGGTTTTGTTTTATAGTTAGAGTGATTCAAGAGGAAGGTTTATATGTATAATACTTCACGTTATGACTCTTAGGAGCAGCGGGTGAAACCGCTGGGCGGTTATATATTTTGACTGCGTAGACTTAGAGGGTTGTTTTTTCAAAACTCTTAGGGGCTACAGATTTCAGTGCATGGTTTTAATTTCAACTCGATATCTCCACGCGTTCCCGAGATAAATAATAAAATAATAATAAATTTTGTTTATTTCTCTTCCACAAATAAATTAAATCAGTACTTAAGATGTAACATAGATACAGGGGCCTAAGTCTGCTATTACAATGGTGTCAGAATGGTCGATCACTGATCGCATAATGATTGATTTTGACAAGTTTAGTATGTAGTAGATTACCAAAATTATCAAAATCAACCATAATGCGATCAGTGATCGACCATTCTGACACTGTTGTAATAGCAGACTTAGGCCCCAGGATTAATGTATTTTATTTGTGGGAGACTGGCGCCTAAACTAAGCCAAGGCCTGTATTTTAGGTCACCAGGACCTCCCCACTAAAATATTTATTAGGAAAAGATAACAAAAGTAGTGCCTAAAATTGCAATATCTTATATCAGTAATAAAGGGTCTTGACAGTATTTTTTAGGTACCAAACCCTAAAACGGACATCTGGAGTAATCATGAACAAAGCCAAAATAAGGATATTTAATATGCTTAGTAAATTAACATGAATTAATGATGTATGGAATATTTTATTATGATAGTCACTCCACTTCAAAAACGAATATTAACACCATAATTTTGACTGAAATCATCTGTCTAGCCTTTTCCCAACTATGTTGGGGTCGGCTTCCAGTCTTATCGGATGCAGCTGAATATCAGTATTTTACGTAGAGCGACTGCCTATCTGACCTCCACAACCCAGTTAGTACTGGGCAATACGATACCCCTTGGTAAGACTGGTTGTCAGACTTTCGGAACCCTGACTACCTGTAACGACTGTCAAAGATCTACAAATGACAGCCGGGACCAACGGCTTAACGTGCTTTCCGAGGCACGGAGGAAACTCGGTATGAAACGGGTGGTCGCCCATCCACAGACCAACCTAGGCAAGCGCGGCTTAACCAAAAGATCGACCCAAGCGGCTGCAATTATTTAGCCACGAGTTCCTCCAAGATAATTTTGACTGAAATATTGCCATCAAATATGGGAAAAAGTAATTAAAATCACGTCTCGTTATTTTCACAGTCTCTTAGAAATACAAAGTTTTGTTAACACAAGGCGCCATGTTCTGGTTTTGATTGCTATTTGTTTTAGCAATTATAAAGGGTCTGAGGCTAGGCTTACATTTGATTGTAATTTTACTAAGGTTATTACATTACACTTTAGTTGTTTTTCAGATAATTATATTTATAAGAAGACTAGCTGTGCCCAGCGGTGTCACCCACGTGATGATCGTTAAAAAAAGTATCCTATGTATTATTCCAGACTATAATCTAACTTAGTGCAAAATTTCAACAAGTGCCGTTCAGCCGTTTTGACGTGAAAGAGTATCAATCAATCAATCAATCATTTATTTCGTAGAACATAGGTGTTTACAGATAGTATATAAAATATAGGTTCACTATGTTTTGCCAATAGATGGCGTACAAAGATAAGGTATAAAAAACAAACGAAAATAACACAATTATAAATAAAATAAAATTAGAAAGTTAGTTAAATAGCTTGAAATGTCAAAATTTAAAAATAACTATGTCAATCAAACAACAGTAACGAGTAACAAACTTCCTTCCTCACAAACATTCGCATTTATAATAGTACTAGCTGGCACCCGCGGCTTCGCCCGCGTTATATCGAAAAAAGGTATCCTATGTGTTATTCCTATGGTCGTTGGTTATTCCAGACCATAATCTACCTCTGTGCCAAATTTCATCAAGGTCCGTTCAGCCGTTTTCACGTGAAAGAGTAACATACATATTTTATTTATTTATTTCCTCACCTTTCTTACATAAATTATTATTTGTTTTATTTGACATTGTTCAAATTCGACATTAATACATAATATGGATGTATGTTAATATTATAAATTGCGAATGTTTGTGAGGATGGATGGATGTATGGATGTTTGTTACTCTTTCCCCTCATAACGGCTGAACGGATCTTTTGTTTGGCACAGAAGTAGATTATGGTCTGGAATAACACATAAGATACTTTTTTTTCGATATCACGCGGGCAAAGCCGCGGTTGCCAGCTAGTAAGAATATAATTAATGTATGCATAGAATAGAATAGAAAAATATTTATTCGAAACAGACACAACACAACAGCAAAAAAAAAAGGTACACAGAACGGAAATACATGGACAAGGTTGCGCTGAGCGTGCCCATAACGAAAGGGTTACCAACTCAGCATATGCTAGGCGTCAGACACCCAACGCTGGTTTTCAGTTGGCACCCGCAGTGACACACGGACGATGGCAACAAGTACAAATAAATAAGTAGATACTTAGTGATAAAATAATAATAATATAAATGTGAAATAACGATATAATTATGATGTAAATAAGTAATAATAATAAAAGATAAATAGAAAAGTGTGGATCTGAAAACATTACCGCTAACTTCATTCTTTATTTAAAGAAAGCAACGCTCCGACGTGGCGCATCAGTCGACCAATAGGAGGCTGACGCGCCAACAAGACGCCCAATCTTTTGTCATTCCGTCTGAAGCGGCAATAAGCCTGCCGACACCTTGGACAAAAGTCAACAGAAATACATTGCTTTGAAGAAGTAAATAATATTAATTACGTATAAAACACAAGGACTATGTGTACTTTCTTCCTTCAAAATATTTATCCAACTCAGAACTTTACATATTCTAAGTAACAGTAACATTAAAAACAACTTTACGAGCAAGTTCCTTCTGAACAAACCTACATACGAAACTCGTAGCTCAAACACAAGACGTAAGACTACGTTTTAATTATTATTTGCATGAAAGCGGCGTTTTAATGAACTCGTTTTGTTATCAAAGTAGGACACGAGTACAACAATCGAATAGGAACACTTTATAATTATATATTGTCACGCTTTGGGTTGTACCTACTCATAAATAGGAGAGGTGCTGACTTAAGGTAACCCGAATACAGTCGCGACTCAATATGCGCCTAGTACATCCTTACTAACTAAAAAAGAGTAAAAATAGGAAATGAGTGAGAAAGAGGGAAGAAAAGGGAAAACTTAGCTTTACTATAACAATGAATGAGGCGCTAGGACAAAAACTACAGGTAGCAGGTACCTGCAAATCAGGAAAGGGGAAATGTGTTACCCCGAATTTAACGCGAGCAAGGCCGCGGGCAAAAGCTAGTAATATTATAAAAGCAAAAGTGAGTTTGATTGTTACGTTTTCACGCCTAAATAGCCAAACCAATTGGTACAGATATAGTTGGGACCCTGGAAACGGACATAGGCTATTTTTTTAAGTGAGAAAAGAGGAGAAAGAGGGAAGAAATGGGGAGAGTAAACTATATATTTTTTGATCATCAAAAAAATACCCTCGATTTTCCATGATCCTATCATCGAAACCACACCCTTTCAAAAAAGAGAAATTTTCCAAATCGGTCCAGGCATCTTTGAATAATCGGGGAACATAATATATAAACCGTTTCCGAAGAAATGAGAACCTACTCCTTATATGAAATCGGTTAAGCTTATGGAGTACCAAAAAGAAAAAAAAGAAGGAACGACGGCACGGTTGGCGCAGTGGCTGAGCGATCGACTGCTGCGCTGCGTGTCGCGGGTTCGATCCCCGCACGGAACAAATATTTGTATGGTCTACAGATAGTTGTTCCGGGTCTGGCTGTTTGTGTATGTGAGTTTGAATGTTTGTAAACGCACCCACGATACAGGAGAAATTCCTAGTGTGGGGGGAACGTTTTTCATAACAACAAAAAAGAAAGAAAATTAGAAGTATCTGGCCAGTCTAAAGTAACTTCAGCTTACTTATCTACTAACCTGCTTAAAAGATAAAAAATATGGACTAGGTTAAGCCTTTCAGCCAATATGCATATATTTCAGCACGTCCTCATTACCATACCGAATGAAAACTTAAGCCTTTAATAAGCCAAATGTATTCAAACCACCGTCTTTTTAGCTAAAACTGTGTCAGGAACATCGCTACGAAAATATAAAAAAAAAACTGGTCAAGAGCAAGTTAGAGCCACGCACCGAGAGTTCCGTACAAACTTGCGACCTAAACAGCCATATATTTTGACTGTGTAGATTTAAATGGTTGATTTTTTCACAGCACACAGGACACTACAAAGTTGAGTGTCCTTACTAATATTATAAAAGCGAAAGTGAGATTGTTTGTTACGTCTTCACGCCTGAATGGCGAAACCGATTTTGATGAATTTTGGTACAAACATAGTTGGGACCCTGGAGATGGACATGGTTACTTTTTGTATCTTTCTAATCCCCCACTTCCCTAATTTACAAGGTAGAAAGCAAAAAAATAGTATGCGGACTATTTCTCACTAACAAAATCATCGTGCTTCATTTTTTTTTTCAGAAATCTGCCCCTAACCCCTTAAAAGAACGGGTTAAATGTTATATGGGACTTTTCGCAGTTTTCAAGGTAGAAAACTAAAAATCGGTAAACACACTCTTTGTTACCAACGAAAACTACCTGCAAATCAGGAAAGAAGAACCGTGGGATCTCGAATTTAGCGCGAGCAAAGCCGCGGGCAAAAGCTAGTTTGGTTATAATTTCAACTTGATTCAATATGGTTTCCACTTTTTCTTTTTGAGGTATAGAACTCAAAATAACCGGTCTAGTGTGAGTTCATGATCAAACCCAGTGACGGTTCCGTAGTTACGATGAATAGTTACGCATAGTATTAATATTAGCTTCTGCCTAGCCTCTTCCCAGCTATGTTGGAGTCGGCTTTCAGTCTAACCAGACCATTTTACATAGACAGCCTATCTGATCTCCACAACCCAGTTCGTAACCCTGGGTAATACGAAACCCGTTGTAAGACTAGTTGTTCCTGCAAAGACTACCAAGGATCTACAAATGGCAGCCAAGACCAAAGGCTTAACGTACGTCTCGAAGAACTGAGGAAACTCAGCATATAATGGGTGGTTACCCATCCACGGGTCAGCCTAGTGAACGTAACTTAACCTAAAGATTAACTTTTATTTGTTTTTGCGACGAGCTCTTCAATTCCAGACATGACTTGATCATTGGTAGACGTACGTGATGAAATTATAAGGTTTAAATTTTCCGGCTACAGGAGATTGTTTGACAGAATTACCGCGGTCCCGGAACGTAGAGGGCAATAGAAGGAACATGGGTGGGTTTTAATCAGTACAAGTCTGACACTCCCCCTGATGATTTCCCATCCGCAAAATAACGGCACGTTTGGCGCAGTGGCTGAGCGATAGACTGCTGCGCTGCGTCTCGCGGGATCGATTCCCGCACGGAACAAATATTTGTATGACCTGCAGATAGTTATTTCGGGACTGCCTGTTTGTGTGATTGAGTTGAAATGTTTGCAAACGCACCCACGATATAGGAGAAATTCCTAAAGTGGGGCTACGTTTTTTTTTAAATAGGGGTTAAACTTTTGCGAAACCCTAAAAGAGAAAACTCGGAGCGAACCCTCTCGACCTTTTGAAGTTAAAAGTGCCTGTTTGTGAAGTAAGAGAGGCATGGATTTTTTAGGTTTCAACTCTGTTCATTTTAGCCCACTTTATATTGAGTTAATTATCATGAAAGCCGACCAAGTTTTGATTAAAGCACGACAAAGTTTCGACAGCAGTTTTTTTTTTTGTTGTGAATCGGTCCTTCGGTGTCGGGTAGGGACTTTTATGTTGTTGTATAAAGTATCGTTGGAAGTTAATAAATTGTTAGGTTGTTTAGAAGAATTGTTGTACATGAAATTCGTAACTTTTTTCAAAATATCGTCCTTATTACTTATAAACTAGCTTTTGCCCACGGCTTTGCTCGCGTTAAATTCGGGGTAACATAGTTCCCCTTTCCTGATTTGCAAGTACCTACCTGCTACCTGTAATTTTTGCCCTTGCGCCTCATTTATTGTAATAGCAAAGCTAAATTTTACCTTTTCTTCCCTCTTTTTCCTTCATTTCTTACTTTTTTAAATATAAAATAGCCTATGTCTGTTGTGTTTGTTTCAGTAGTCAAAATAGTTACTAATGAAGTCTATTTATATATTCCAGCATTTTTTAAGCTTGTCAAATGATTCTTACCGTAAAATATGGGAAAATGTTTTGCGTTGGTAGCAGGAGAAGAGAAACTTTTACTTCTATTTACTGACTTATACAAAACCATTGTCCTTCTTTAGCCCTTCCTGTTCCGGGGCCGCGGTATCCGCAAAAAAAGGCATGGGTAATAATCTGGTATTCTATAAAATATATATCTTCAGTTACAAACTTAAATTAGTAAAAATTCTGCCCACCATTTAATCACAACAAGGATGAACATACATCACGAAGCTAACAGTTTAACGACAAAGCGGGTAATAAATAAGTCTAGAGATCTGTCTAATTAGATCTAGTAGTTAATTAACTATTGTGACTTAAGCCAGCTTTGTGAAACTGTCGTATTCGGCTCGAAGGACCGTTTGTAAGATTGCTTTATTTATTTGGAAATAAATGAGGAGCTTAAATTAAATTTGTTAAGTTTTAAATTACCGTGTTTGATGAGTGAAATTACTATTAGAATTAAGGAGCCATTTTGTTCAAACGCTTTCATTTAAGATGTTTCTCTTGAGTTTTTATTTGATGTATCTTAAGGACTTTATGTGGGGGATATTTAATTACAAAATAACATCGCTTGTTTTTTTTTTCTCCAAGGGTAAGACTGTATCGCCAGTTATGGAAGCATAACATACTAGCTGGCGCCCGCGACTTCGGCCGTGTGATATCGAAAAAAAAAGTGTCCTATGTGTTATTCCAGACTATAATCTGTCTCTGTGCCAAATTTCATCAAGATCCATCCGGCCGTTTTGACGTAAAAGAGTAACAAATATCCATACATCCATCCTCACAAACATTCGCATTTATAATATTAATAGTAGGATGTAACGCCCATGATGGTACTTCTTCATTTTCGTCCCTTCTAACCTTTTATATGCGGTTGGGAAATCTTCAAATAACTTTCCCCGTTCTTGAACCACTAAAATTATACAAAACCTCAAAATATTCGTATTGATGTTAACAAAAATACCCGCTAATTCCCGGCCCCTAGAGTCCTGCGTCGCCTTTAAGACTCCCACACAAAAGTATTCAAATTGTTCATTCATTGATATAAGATTTTTGCTTTGATATAATATCTCAAGTAATGTATCTTACCCCTGCTATATTTAGACGATTAAACGTAAATTGACTTCGATTAACCTCTCAAGGACCGCCATTATTTACGTCAACTATCCGTCAAGCACCGCCGGGCGGGCTCTTTTCGTAAGCGTAATCTGATTTTAAGACTTATCTTTACTACAAATACAGTTTTAAATCGGTCGAGGTTTGGTGGCACAAATTTGTGCCAGCGGGGCTCAACGGTAATACTTGTTTACTGGCACGTTTTTGTGCCGCTGGGGTTCTAGAGGTTAAGTGCAACAAGCAAAGGTGCTGAATGGACTAAAACGGTCGAACCATCGCGCCGCCGCCACATATGGTCGGCCACTTCTATTCCAACTTCAAATAAAGACATAGGTTTAGTTAGATATAGTTCTTTTATTGTAAAGTATTAATACTTGATTTAATCAGTTTAAAAAGAAGAATTTTTAAAATGAATTGCCACTCAGAACTAAATCCAGACTTCCTCAGGGATTCAAAGCGCTAAGCTATCTCCGTTCCTCAGCTTCCAGATAATAAATAAGTAAAATCTTCAAGACAATGCTAATTAAGTAAAGAATTATCTACAAAGGCGGACTAATCCTTTGAGAAATGGTCTCTACAAGTTGTATTTAATCTTTGTAAGGTATTAATTGCCTTGGTTCCAAATAGTTTACTTTGCAAAAATTACCGACTTCCAAAACACACATTTTTCAAGGGTAATAAAAAAAACCGAGTCAGACTCGGGCACCGAGAGTTCCGTACATACTTGCGACATTAACGGCATGTCATTTGACTGCGTAGACTTATTATGCCCAGTTCGAACCGGGCGTTAGAGGGTAGGTTTTTTCACAGCACAAAGGGACCACAGGCTTCCCTGTATGGTTTTAATTTAAACTAGATAAGCTTCACGTGTTCTCGAGATAAAGGCTCTTGATAGACAGACAAACAACAAAGTGATTCTTTAAGGATTCGGTTTTTTCTAAATATGTAAATAGCTAAAAAAAACTTTATGAGAGTTCAGAATGATATTCTGAATACGTGGTAACCGTTTTAGCGTCGGTGTCCCTTCCACCTCGTTTAAGTAGCATATTTAAATCCATGCGTCGTTGCATCTGGAGACCTCTGAGTAGACTGTTTAATACAAGAAGCACAGAAAGTGAGAGGCAAAGCGTCACTACCTCTAATAATTTTGGATGGTATTTGCTGATTTTAAGTCTGTTCTTAGCAATGATATTTTATATCATTGGTTCTTAGCATATTAATTGGTTGTATAGAACAAAATATTGTCAGATTTTTAGTTTGTTGGGTTTTAAGTCTTTAAACTGTCATGGTTACTAAAATTACAATTAACACTTGAAACGGGATATTTACAAGAATCCAGTGTTCAATTGTGTAAAAACCCAAAAAGTAGTGAAAAAAGATCGGTATTTTATACAGTGAGTTTTGTGTTTCGAGAGCAAAATTGAGTTGTGAGTGACGGTGTTAGTGGTAACGAACGCAAAAAACGAATTAGAAAGAGGGTAGATCGTTTTGTCTGCTCGTAAACATCCACCCGCAATAACTTCAGTTCATTCGTGATCATGGCGTTAGCAACATCGCTGAACCGATATACTCGACAAAAATAACAAACATGGTAAATATCCCGTTTCAAGTGTTAATTATGTTGGATTCGTTTCACAAAAAGTACTTGGGGAAGTCTGTTGTCGTAACAAATAGGCCCGAGCTGGCGTCGCGTGGTGTTTACGCGCGCCTCTCATATATAACGAGAGGGCGAGGAAGCTCACTCCTCCCAACGTGAGACGGGGTTTGCCGCAAGCAAACTGCTAGGGTGATTGTGTAGAACGCAATTGTGTCCCAGCACCTTAAGCCAAAAGTGACGTTAAAACGTTGGGTTATTAGGAGCCTGACAGACCCCTCCGCTGTATGCTCACCGTCTGTCCGTCTATTGACGACAGGCCGTGTCGACGGCGCGTTAGTGTTCCACGCGCGCCTCAGAAGAGATATTAGCAAAGCAGAGGGGCTTGCCAGGGCCACCGCCTGCCGCGGTTGCGGGTTGTTCGAAAGAGCCCCGGAACGTAACGGGCAATAGAGGAAACATCGGTGGGTCAGTACAAGTCTTGAGACTCCCCCCGCTCCGTAAGTTATTTGATGATTTCCCATCCTTAAAAAATACCCTCTGCCGTACCATGGCGGAGGACGTCAACCGAGGATTTCCACGCGAAAGAAAAATAAAAAAAAGTTTCACGAAATGTCGGTTACCTTTCGCGAAAGAACCACGTCCAAATATTTGTTAATGTTTTTGAGAATATTTTGTATCCTGACGAATATAGGCAACAAAAGAATCACTTCTCCTTACCGTTATCAGATCGACTTTTAGACAGCTTACGTAAAATGGATGTTTGACATTGAATTTACACGCGCGTGCAAAATATCGGCACAATCTGATTTACGAGAAATGGGAAAATCAGAAGGGTAGGTATGTCGTAGCTAAGTAAAATCAATGAAAATTCCAATACATAGGAAGCTAAAGGCAGGTTTTGGGAAAGAAGTTCCTTATCGTGTGATGCGAAAGGGGGCTAGACGGAAAAAAATTAAGACCAAAAGTTGTAACAAAAGTGTCGTTACAACTTTTGGTCTTATTATTTCCGTATTAGTTTTTGGAACAAAGTTCCTTATTTGCTATAGTTGTAAGCCATGCGGCGTGCGCGTGTTTCTCTGTCTGTCTCTCTCTCTCTCTCTCTCGTATAGAAAGCAAGCCAGTTATTTTCATTTCGTCTTTCTATTTCGCATTGAACAGTGTGATGTCGCGACGATTATTTTTATTGAGCGTATACAAAATTTTTGTACACAATAAATAATAACTTCGTTACATCCGGGTGTCCCTTGACACCTCTCAAGTTTTTTTTTACGTTTCATAACAGTATGTGTAGTTAATAAAAGAGAAACCATATACCTTATGCCATTCTTTTAACGGATGATGATTATGTCAAATGCATTTTTAATGATATCTTACACTATTTTTGGAGTTTACTCCTTAAGAATCAATTTTCATATATAAGGCGCCCGGTATGAGAAAAATGTGAGGTGTAAAATCTACTAATGAATGACCTCGTTACGTTTTTGGTGCACACGCACCAAAAACGTAACGAGACGTACAGTTGAATATTACTAGATGGCGCTTTATGAAATTTGTCGTCCGTCAGTGATATTTTTAATTATTTATTTTTTTTATGAGTGGTATTTTTTTTTTGTACTTAAGGAGTAAACTCCAGTCATGCGTCGGAGCTGACACACACACTTTTTTTTTGACGTGACAACGTCTTAAATTAGGTTGCGGCTGGGAGTCACTTATGAAAAAGTGTAACGCTCGGTAACGTTACGATGAGTCACCGAACGAGAGAGAGGCCCGCCGAATGCCTTGCGTCTCTCTCCCACTCAACTATGATCGGTCTGCCGCGCGCAAAACATATTTTAGGAATTAGTTAAGTTTAAGTTTACATGTACAATGTTTTAGTAAACAAAATATATTTCTATAGTTAAAATTTGTGCAATTCTTATTTTCATTCAATTCCTTGTTCCTATTGTGCAATTTAATTATATTCATATCAATAAATATTCTACCGAGAAAAAGACGTTGTCACGTAAAATCTTCGCCCGTAAAACCGACTTTACAGGCAACCATTTTTTATCAAGTATTCATTTTCCATTGTTACTAAAACATATTAGTTTATCATCTACATTTATTATTTTGGAAATTGATTTTTCTTTTTAAACTGGTTTGTGGAGGTCAGATACCCTTCCATGTAACAAAACGGTATTACGACTTGGAAAAAGGCTAGGCAGATAAGGAAGAAAAAGTAGAAAATAAAAATTTATTTGTAGCAAATGTTTTTTTTTGTTATTTAAAAAAAAACGAACATTAAACATGCAAAGCATCACAAACATTTACAAATATATAAAAATAGCTGATGCAGTCTTATTAAAACCTAACCAAGTACGATAACTTTAAACTTCAATGTAAATGCCTTTGACATACATTGCAACGCCCACATTTTCATTATTTCTGTCGTAAACAGAATTCATGTTGCATGAGAATAAATAACTCCTTTCCTTCCTGAACCCAAACACGAACCACTCAACGTTCCTACAACAGCGTTCACCAGTACGTTGTACATAATATACAAGTTACAAGTGAGCTAGTAAATACACACTTGGCAATAACCGCCACCCGTTGGCACGCGAATGGATGGCTGACAGACTGGCGCAACGGTGCCATTAATTTGGAAAATAAGTACCAAAGTGCTTTATGGAATGACGACAAGGTTGGCGCAGTGCCTGAGCGATCGACTGCTGCGCTGCGTGTTGCGGGTCCGATCCCCGCATGGAACAAATATTTCAATGGCTTCAGATAGTTGTTCCGGGTCTGGCTGTTTGTGTATGTGAGTTTAAATGTTTGTAAACGTACCCACGATGCGGGAGTAATTCCTAGTGACGGGCAACGTTTTAAAAGAAATTGTTCATTTTCTTTTTTCAATTTGTATTTAAAACTGACAGCTCCTTTCAATAGTAACAATTGTCTATGGCATTAAATACTTATACAGAGACAGATGCCAAATCCTTACTTCCTTACTTTCCTTACTTATATTATAAAAGCGAAAGTGAGTTTGTTTGTTTGTTTGTTTGTTACCTCTTCACGCTTTAATGGCTAAACCGATTTTGATGAATTTTGGTACAGAGATAGTTGGGAACCAGGAGACGGACATAGGCTAATTTTTATTTAAAAAAAGTGGGATATGAGGGAGAACGAGGGAAGAAAAGGGAAAACTTAGCGTTGCTATTACAAATCAATCAGGCGCAAGAGCAAAAACTACAGGTCTGCTTGGTGTGTTATACCGAATTTAAGGCGAGCGAAGCCGCGGGCGAAAGCTAGTAAAAAAATAAATCTCCTTCTTCTGTTTTCATTAACGTTTTACGAACAGTTTTTTGAAAGCCATGCTATTACGAAATAAGTCTTATCTCAACGCAGAAACAGCTTATTCGCGAGTAAAGCGCTTTTAAATTTTCGTGACTGTACCGAGGTGATTGATGGAATGAGGAGAATTCGTTTTTCAAATTAAAAGCTCTTTTTAAAATGGTAGGAATTAATGTCTATGGTATTAAGTTTTTTTTTAAGTAGGTACAGATGCCAAATGAGAAAAAAATAAAAACTTTCTTTATTTTTTATGCCGCCCGCGCCTGCCTTAACTTGACTTTACATGCCGTGAAGAAATATCTCTTAAGCATGCTGGTTTTCTTATGATGTTTTCCTTCACCAAAAATCAGAGGTGCGTGACCTTTGGACTTCACAACACTAAGCTACAGTACAGCAAAGGGGCCTGCCAGGGCCACCGCCTGCCGGGATTGCGGGTTGTTTGAAAGAGATACCGCGGCCCCGGAACATAATGGGCAAATGAGAGAACATGGGTGCATTTTATTCAGTAAAAGTCTGACACTGTTTGATGGTTTCCCATCCGTAAAAAAGGCTATCACTACTATATTAATAAAACCGGCCAAGAGCGTGTCAGGCCACGCTCAGTGTAGGGTTCCGTAGTTTCCCTTCCGTCACAATAAGTGTTCTTTACCACGGTAGGTCATGAAAGCACGGAAAATCTTAACATCGACTTTTTAAAAAATTACGTCATTACGCAACGCCATCTATCGAACCATTTATTAACTGGTTTTTACCTTAACATTTTGATGGTGTTAAAAAAATGAATTTTAGTTTTGTTTTAAATTGCCTTAGCATGTTCTTGATAGAAGTTTTATGTAGTTATAAGATACCGCCAATGCCAAGGAGAGACCAACCGAACAATTCGGTAATACCCGATCCAATGTAATAAGTACCTACAGCGCCATCTCTCGGGGAATTGGGTTACTAATTAATTCAAAGACAAGAAGTGCAAGAAGTTTTCGGTGGTAATTTTGGATTGCGAGAACCGATTTCAATAATTCTTTTTTTGTTTGAAAAAAAATACGTTCAGGATAATAAAATATGTAAACGAAGTTAAAAAAATGCTTGCATATACGATTATACTACAAACTTAGTCCAGAAATTATTTTGTACAACTTTTTGTCTTTTTTGTACAAAAACTGGTGTGTCAATCAAATTCAAAATGATTTTCATAGAAAGTCCTTATAAAGTTCTACTTTTCAGATTTTTTTCATATTTTCTAAACTTATGGTTCAAAAGTTAGAGGGGGGGGGGGGCCACATTGTTTTTTACTTTTGGAGCGATTATTTCCGAAATTATTGACATTATCAAAAAATTATTTTAGTAAACCCCTATACATTTTTAAATACCTTTCCAACAATATATCACACGTTAGGGTTGAAATTAAAAAAAAAATCACTTCCCACTTTACTTAAAGGGTGCCCAATTACATTTTACCCTACCTGGTCATCGAAACTAGAACTCCATGCTCAGCAGACGCGCTTACGATCAATAGACCAATGATAACAGTACAAAAAAAATATAAAGGAAATGTGCAAAATTAATGTTAAAAGCACTAATTGCAATGACGTGGACTGGAACATTTTATAAATTCGGCATTCTCGTTACGGCTTGCATATACAAAAACCTTAATTATCATGAGGTTTCAGAAGCGACTGACACCACCTTTCGTATATCGCTGAAATTAACGTTTCAACTTCGAATTTAAAACAGAGATTAAGCACGTAAAGCCTTGAATACATTGACTCATTGTTGGCTTAAATTTTATCTTTATCACTTCAGCAGCTCGAACATGCAGGTTTTGTTGCGTGAAAATAGTGAGAAAAATCTCATTTTCATCATTTCATTCATTTTCATTTTCTCATTTTTAACTAAGTGAGACAAAGTAACTTTTTATTTTTCAAACGAGAGCGCCGCACATTTCATTAAAAAAAAACAAATAATTTTTATTGTTCTTTTTTATGTTTTTTATAATTTAGGAGTAAATGATTTGTTTGTATTTTTCTTTTTCAGATAGGAAATCATAAAATAACTTTCCCGTTCTGAGTGGAACAGAGGGGATGGTCAGACTTTTACCAACTAAAACCTATCCATGTTGTGTGATATGAAATGAGCTACACAATAACTGAAAAATCCTTTCACTGATTGGACAGGTCCACTCAATTAATGTGGTGCTTTCTTAAAAAAGACCTTTTCAGGCACTAATATGCATAGTCCTCATGTAAGTTAACCAAGATTTTTGTCAGGACCTTAAAAGAGACTATGACCTCTAACTTTGTTTCGGCTGTTTTTCCTCAGAGTAACAATGGTTGAAAAACGCTGAAAAAGTAAAGAAAGAACTGCTTTTGAACCTATGGAAATCCATAAATATAACAACAAATATTTTATCTTTTTTTTTAAAACAAAAACATTGCCCCACACTACCCTGTATCGTCGGTGCATTTACAAACATTTAAACTCACATACACAAACAGCCAGAACCGGAAAAATTGTCAGTAGGTCATACAAATATTTATTCCGTGCGGAAATCGAACCCGCAACACGTAGCGCAGCAGTCAAACGCCACAAAGCCACTGCGCCAACGGTGTCGTTAAATATTACAAAAAAAAACAATATTTCCAAAGGCTGTGTGAAAAACAAAACTTGATCAAATTAGTTCGCTCGATAAAAAGATAAAAGAATCACAACAATTCCACAATTCAAGTCCATTTCCCACATAATTCTGGTCGTTTCAGCCGCAATAACCGCCAGCAACCAGCCCGCGCAGGACCGACTGCAATTTGTACAATTTCCACTACGCTATGAGCCTCTTGTGAATATCGCTCTATTTTCTCTACAACCGACAAATAAAATTCCTGAATTTGTGTGATAGTTCCTCCGTTGGAATACTTCGGTTTGTGCTGGTTTGGGTTCCTTACCTCGAAAGGAAAAACGGAACCCTCATACATTTTATTATCCATCTGTCTTTCTATCTGTCAGGACCCTCTATCTCGGGAACGCGTCGAGGTATCGAGTTGAAATTGAGTTTTCGATCCCCGCACGGAACAAATTTTTGTATGACCTAAAGTTCCGGGTCTGGGTGTTTGTGTATGTGAGTTTAGATGTTTGTAAACGCACCCACGATACAGGAGAAAATCCTAGTGTGGCGCAACGTTTTTAACAAAAAAAAAAGTAATTAAAAACATAAATACTAAAGTCTGTGGTCCCTTGGAGCTATGAAAAATCAATCCTCTAAGTCTACGCAGTTAAAAGATATGGCCAGTTTGTGCGGAACCCTTGGCGGCCAATCCAAGTCGCACTTGCCCGGATTTTTTGAAGACGTCTCTTATCGTTTCTGCTGCTCCTAAACATCCACCTACAATAACTTATTTTTTCTGTTTATTCGTAATTATGGCGCTTGA
Organism: Ochropleura plecta; assembly: GCA_905475445.1. Lineage (NCBI taxonomy): Eukaryota > Metazoa > Arthropoda > Insecta > Lepidoptera > Noctuidae > Ochropleura > Ochropleura plecta. The sequence goes on along the minus strand of FR997738.1, from coordinate 18,738,515 downwards.
AATAGTGCCGAAACATCGCGGAACTTCTGTTTATTCGTAACTAGCTTTTGCCCGCGGCTTCGCTCGCGCTAAATTCGGGATAACACAGTTCCCCTTGCGCCTTATTAATTTGTAATAGCAACGCTAAGTTTTCCCATTTCTTCCCTCTTTCTCCCTTACATCCCACTTTTTTTAGCAAAAAAATTAGCCTATGTCCGTCTCTTGGTTCCCAACTACCTCTGTACCAAAATTCATCAAAATCGGTGTAGCCATTAAAGCGTGAAGAGGTAACAAACAAAACAAACTCACTTTCGCTTTTATAATATTAGTAAGGATTATGGCGCTGACCGCGCTTGCAACAACGTCTAAATATCGAGAACTCAAAACAAATATTGAACATAGTAAATATACCTTTATGATGTAAGTGATTATGTCAATTAAAAACCATTATAATCGATATCACTACGTTAACATTCCCTGAAAAAAAAAACAAGCAAATCCCATTCCACTCTATTCAACTTTTGGCATTCTCCTGTCATCCCATCTCCTTTTTGATCGTGATTCAGTAACTCCTGTACATCTCGCTACCACTGACCTGGTTTGATGCAGGACATGCCACAAGCTCCATCACAGAGGCACTTCTTCTTTTTACTCTTGCAATCCTCGTCCGATGAGCACTTGCGGAGACATTTTTGACCCTGAAATAAATAAGACTTTGAAAAGGAAAGTTACATTAAATTCTAAAGGGAATTCGTACGAGACGACTCCCGGCCACCGTAGATGCGGGCCTGTGGATGGTGAGCAAAGGATATCTCACCGTCCGTCCGTCCTATTGACGACAGGCCGTGTTGGCAGAGCTAAATTGTCTGTGTATCGTATTCTCACAATGCTCAACGCCTTCTGACTGCCTACCCTGAATGTGATGTGTTAGCTGATAAATGGAATAAAGTAATGCTAGTATGTTTGCGAAAGAAAGTATGCAAGAGTGTTCCCTGTTCCGTGTTAGTTTTAATTGAACCCATTTAATGTTTTTTACGTGATGTTTTACTTTTGTTTTCTTTTCTGTGTCCATGTTAATTATTGTAATTGATGCTTTACCGTTTTAATTTATACCAATATTATAAAGATGAATGATTTGTTTTTAAGCTATTGCATAGCTTCTATCGCGGGCCTTGAGCGCGGGGACCGAATCCAGAAATTCCGTAACGAAAAAAAATCTGACGCTCCCCACTCCGACGGGCACGGAGGTGTGGCTTGTCTAACGTCGTTTACACAATACGGTCAGTTATTTCAATCCCGATTCTAATGTTCTAATAGCGTGTTTGGTAGAGAATCGGATAGTCAATCGACTTTACGCTGGATCAAACCCAAGGTCTTGTTTTTCTTTTTGCGACTTCTTTTCATTGGAAGTACTTTTTAAATATTATATTTAATTTTTATTTTTTTATTTATTGCATAAGTTGATAAAAATGCTATGCAATACCTACTTTACCGCGGCAGTCCCCGAGTGCCACACGTATTTTTTTATTATTAAATAGCCTCCAAAACTACGGGACTGTTGTCGCCTTGAAGACAGACGCATAAAAAATATTCTTTTGATTTATAGATTAACTAGCTTTTGCCCGAGGCTTCGCTCGCGTTAAATTCGGGGTAACACGGTTTCCCTTTCTTGATTTACAGGTACCTGCAGTTACCTGTAGTTTTTGCCCTAGCGCCTTATTTATTGTAATAGCAATGCAAAGTTTTCCCATTTCTTCCCTCTTTCTCCCTCATATCTCAATATTTTTTTAAAAAGTAGCCTATGTCCTTTCGCAGAGTCCCAGTTATCTCTGTACCAAAATTCATCAAAATCGGTTTAGCCATTTAGGCGTGAAGACGTAACAAACAAACAAACTCACTTTCGCTTTTATAATATTAGTAAGGATAAGGATTATTATTTGATTTGATTGTTATGATCACAATATATTATAACTATTTTTAACATTACTTAGGTACAAACATTTAATTAAGTATTTAAACATTAAAAACGTTATTTAATAAACATTTAGGTTGGTACCACTGTTGTCGTACTGTTATTGGTCCGTTGCGAACTTCCGGGCAATGGTGGGGCGACACTTTTTACTTTAATAATTGGTCATGAGAACTCGGGCAGTTGGTTGGCGAATACAGGACGAGTGACATCTTATTAATACCGCTAAAGTGTGCTAGTGTGGTTATATTTTAGAATAAGAAAAATGAGGTCATTTGTGTAAGTATTAGATTAAAGTGAACAGTTAAGAATTTAATAATCTGTAGTGGATAATTATGTGATTAAATAGATATTGGCATTTACTCGGTGTTTATTTTAGTAAGCCTCTTACAGGACTGATTTAAAAAATATACTAATAGAAAGCTACATTATCAGGAAGTAACATAGGTTATACAACATCACGCTACTACCCACGGGAGCGGGGCAGCAACTAAAGACGCAGGTGAAACCGAGCAAGACAGGTAGCTAACTACGAATTAATAAAGCAACGCAGCCACCAATAATAAAATAAATAAATATCTTGGGACAACTCACACACGGCTATCTGATCCCAAGCTAAGCAGAGCTTGTGTTATGGTAACCAGACAACTGATATACATACTTATATAATTTATAAATACATACATATTATAGATAAATCACACCCAGACACAGAACAAACAATCATGCTCATCACACAAAGTTTGTCCTGGGTGGGAATCGAACCCACGACCTCCGGCTCAGCAGTCAGGGCCACTAACCACTAGACCAACAGGCCCGTCCAATGCTGATGATATGTCTTACCAGCAAGGTAGCCTGCTCCTCATCTCTAGGACACTGCGCCGAAGGGGAGTTCCTGGGGTTCTTGTAGATCCTGCCATCATCATCAGCGTCAGCTCGGCTCTGCTGCGTCGTCTCGTCCTCGTCATCGTCGTCGTCGGCGGCTGTCGGGCTCGGCAGGGCTGATGCTAGAACAATATGAAGGTGGGTGTTATAAGAGAGAACCCGAAGACCATTATGATTTAAGTCCCTAGGGTAATTGCTTTATGTAATACTAGCTTTTGCCCGCGGCTTCGTTAAATTCGGGTACCACAGTTCCCCTTTCCTGACATGCGGGTACCTGCTACCTGTAGTTTTTGCCCTAGCGCCTTATTGATTGTAATAAAAATGCTAAGTTTAAAAACAAAACTCACTTTTAGCCAAAATAATATATTTTCACCCCTTTATTTTTATTTTGAATCGTCTAAATATAGCAGCGGTAAGATACTTTGCCTTAGAGCTTATGTGAAAGCGCGTATGAAAGAACAATTTGAATACTTTTGTGTGGGAGTCTTAAAGGCGACGCAGGACTCCAGGGGCCGGGAATTAGCAGGTATTTTTGTTAACATCAATACGAATATTTTGAGGTTTTGTGTAACTTTAATAGGGCAAGTACATAAGTTATTATTAAAAAAAAAAAAACAATTGGTTGCCTCGAGTCAATCGTCAGATTGCGCAGCGTTTGCCTAGGTCCGTCGTAACCACCCGTTACATTCCGAGTTTTCTCCGTGCTTCGAAAAGCACGTTGTTGGTCCCAGCTGTCAACTGAAGATCTTTGACAGTCGTTACAGGTAGTCAGTGGCCCGATATCTGACAATCGTGTACCCAATACTAACTTGGTTGTAGAGGTCAGATAGGCCGCTCCACGTAATAATAATAAAATAAAATAAATATCTTGGGACAACTCACACACGGCTATCTGATCCCAAGCTAAGCAGAGCTTGTGTTATGGTAACCAGACAACTGATAAACATACTTATAGAATTTATAAGTACATACATATTATAGATAAATCACACCCAGACACAGAACAAACAATCATGCTCATCACACAAAGTTTGTCCTGGGTGGGAATCGAACCCACGACCTCCGGCTTAGCAGTCAGGGCCACTAACCACTAGACCAACAAGCCCGTCAGATTAGATTAGATTTAGATTTTATTAGTAATGTACTGGCAATCAGCTGCATCCTATTAGACTGGTAGCTGGCCTAAACATTCATAGTTGGGAAAAGGTTAGGCATATCCTACTTCCTACTAATATTATAAATGCGAACGTTTGTGAAGATGGATGGATGTATGGATGTTTGTTACTCTTTCACGTCAAAACGGCTGAAAAGCTTTAAGGCTTGATAAAATTTGGCACAGAGTTAGATTATAGTCTGGAATAACACATAGGATACTTTTTTTTCGATCATCACGCGGGCGAAGTCGCGGGCGCCAGCTAGTATACAATAAGCTCTAACTCCCGTAATTCCCCATCTACACATCAATCTAAAATTTACATCATCTGCCTAGCCTTTTCCCAACTATGTTGGGGTCGGCTTCCAGTCTAACCGGATGCAGCTGAATATCAGTATTTTACATGGAGCGACTGCCTATCTGACCTCCACAACCCAGTTAGTACTGCGTAATGCGATACCCCTTGGTAAGACTGGTTGTCAGATTATCGGAACACTGACTACCTGTAACGACTGTCAAAGATCTACAAATGACAGCCGGGACCAACGGCTTAACGTGCTTTCCGTATATAACGGGTGGTCACCCATCCACAGACCAACCTAGGCAAGCGCGGCTTAACCTAAAGATCGACCCGAGCGGCTGCTACTATTTAGCCACGAGCTCCTCTAATCCCAATCTAAAATTTACACCCAAAATAATAACATTCACCTCCCCTAATTCGACCCACCCCCACACCAGATCACAATAATCACCCAGAGAAGCCACATGTACTCATTGTCTCGTAAATCTAATTAGTCAGAAGTGTACGCAATGACAAAGGGACCTTAATTACATACATAATAAGGCTCCGAAGGATGAAAGGACCGAATAATTGCTTTCTTACTCAAATAGAGGACGCCTTCAGAATTACAGGTACAGTTCCTTGAAAATTGACAGTCTGACAGCAATAATCCAACAACAACCTTATATGAATGAAAATAAAGATGACTCTTGTTTGACAGATTTTTCAGTGGTAACAACTGAAAAGCAATCTTAATGCAACGGTTTTAAAGATCTTTTTTATTTTGGCAGTGAAGCCCAATCAGAAGCAAACTCACTGTTAAAGAACAGGTGCGTAGAAGACGTTAGATTTTTTTGGTTTAAAATTGCAGTGCTGAAATGTGGCCTTGAAAATATGAAAGAAAAGAAGATGAAAACTGTTGGAGAATTTTACTCCAATTCGTTTGTGAAGAAAATTTCATTTGAAACTTTCCTGTCATAAAGATAATTATTTATTCGAAGATTCAACTAAGTTTGGTAACGTAAGTAATCATTTATTTTCTTTTCCGGGAATATCGGGCCATATCAATAATTAATTCTTAACATTCAAAGTTATATAATTACTATGTAATCAACCTCACTTAACTTACCAAACTTACATAATATCATACTTGCACATTCCAGTTCTTCGAGCCGGATGTTTTAACAAAAATCTGACTCGAAGGACCAATCCGTTTAAAAACGTGATTTATTTATCTACAGCCCACATCTGTCATCTTTTATTATTCGCTAAGGAAACGCTTTTCTACCCACTTACGCTTAAAATCTCCAAAAACAAAACAACTTCCAAGGTTTCTCCAATCGGCCCTTGAGACCTGTACCATATTGAGCAGTCTCCAAAGATTACCAGTCCGGGATTGAGTAGCTAATTATTTATTTAACGGCCACTACAAGTTGGGCTTGAGTGCCGGCCGGACTTCAGGCCCCGGGGATGGCCCCTGGATTACTCGCTCAATAGTTTGTCAGTGTTCCCGTTTAGTTAAAGTTATAGTGAAGTTGAGTTTAATTGTGAATCGGTTGTTAAATGGGTTGTGAAGGTAATTGTGATTTATGTTTACCTTTAAGGGGGAAAGACAAATTCATTTAAATAAAGGTTGCCCATAATTAAGTTATTTACTTGTTCTAGGTCCTGTCACGGTACAGAAACTGTTTACTATAAAACAATCGTAACAGAAATGGTTTTTGGAACGAAGTTCCTTATCACGCGTTGCGAAAGGGGACTAGACGGAAAAAATTAAGACCAAAAGTTGTAACGGACAAAATTTTGGTACAGAGATTTTAGTGACCCTGGAGACGGACATAGGCTGACAAAAAGTGTATTTTTTAATTAAAAGTGTATTTTTTAATTAAAAGTGTATTTTTTAATTAAAAGTGTATTTTTTAATTAAAAGTGTATTTTTTAATAATAGGGAATACTTATAAAAAAAAGGGTTTTGATATTTAGATATGTCAATTAATTAAATGTACACAGTTTATATGTCGGAGTCATTTTCCATCAATAATAATGTCAATCTCTCCAGCTGAGTTTATTTTCCTTCTTAATCCACTACACCCTGTTAGCAAGCCCCTCTAATGAGAACCCTCTAAGCACCGCTGACGCAGCACTCACCACCATTACAAAACATTCTAAGACAGAACATCGCTAAACTATAACAAAATACAATACAAAGCAAGAATATAAGTAATTAATCATTTGAGGCGCATTAACGGCGATGACGGTTGTTTTGCTCGAGAGAAACTTAGCGGTAAGGTTTGAGAGGAGCGGAGCGGAGAGCGGGCAAAGTCGTTTTAGGGTGCAGTTCCATTGAGGCGGAGCGGAGCAGAGCGGAGAAGAGCTGTGCCGCGATTCACCAATCACATGGCTTGAAATCCACATCTCTTCTCCACTCCGCTTCAAAGGAAACAGCATTGGCGGAGAGAGAAAACTCCACTCCGCTTCAGTGGAACCGCAGCCTTAGGGTTTCATACCTCAAAAGGAAAAAACCGAGCAAGTGGGATTCTAGCTCGCACAGCGAGGGTTTTATTTTTGGGGTGGGAAATAAAAAAAAAAAAAAAAAAATATAAATATCTTGGGACAACTCACACACGGCTATCTGATCCCAAGCTAAGCAGAGCTTGTGTTATGGTAACCAGACAACTGAAATACATACTTATATAATTTATAAATACATACATATTATAGATAAATCACACCCAGACACAGAACAAACAATCATGCTCATCACACAAAGTTTGTCCTGGGTGGGAATCGAACCCACGACCTCCGGCTCAGCAGTCAGGGCCACTAACCACTAGACCAACAGGCCCGTCAAAAATCATCAAATAACTTTTGAAGCGGGGGCAGTGTCAGACTTGTACTGACTAAAACCCACCCATGTTCCTTCTATTGCCCTTTACGTTCCGGGGCCGCGGTAGCTCTTTCAAACAACCCGCAACCCCGGCAGGCCACAGGCCCGCATCTACGGTGGCCGGGAGTCGTCTCGCGGCGCCCATCGCCCGTCGCCCTGGGCGTGCGGTGGCTGGGTTGGTTTGAGTTTCTCTCCCTCAATTGCCCGGCCACCTCCTTCGCTAGCATGACTGCTTCGCAGAAGGAGGTGACCGCTTCCCATTCCCTCTCGCTCCGGACCGTGGACTGAATCAGGGCCGGACGCGAGAGATCGCCGCCGCTGATCGCCTCTACGAGGGCACGGCAGTGCACCGCCCACCCCAACGGTTCCGTACAAACCTGCGACGTATACGGCCATATCTTTCGACTGCGTAGACATGACAGCTGTTTTTTACAGACAAACGAATAACTAGGTGATCCTATAAGGGTTCTGTTTTTTTCCTTTTGAACAGAACAGAACGCTAAAAACTAAACCTTTACTAGATGACTATGTTGAACGTCAGACTGTCTGTCTATCCAGAGCGACATCTCGGGATTGACAGTTAATAATGTGGTACATGGGTTTGACACAATTAAGTAAATGACATCAAAATTCTTAATTAATGCGCTATTAAAGTTATCCGCGTCTTAAGATCATATTGGAAAACCTGTCAACCAACCAATCAACCACCTGCCGAGCATTAGCCCAGTGGATACAATCTGGTCGGAGGATCCTCGCTTTTCTATTGGAGATGAAGAACTTTAAGCCCCGGGGGTCTAAAATGCCCGCTTTAGCGAAATAATAAAAGGATAATAATATAAATTACTTTAAAATTCTTAAAATGGTTTGGCAGTTATTATTGTGAATTGTCACTTTGTGATCATTTCACGAATGGTAACGCAATTCATTTTATTAATCCTTACTAACACTTACTAATATTATAAAAGCCAAACCGATTTTTATGAATTTTATTACAGATATATTAGGGACCCTAGAGACGGACAAGGGCTACTTTTTGTATCTTTCTAAACCCCCACTTCGTAGGAGGCTAAAAGTTGGTATGCGGACTATTTGTCACTAACAAAAACATCGTGCATCATTTTGTTTTGGAAATCTGCCCCCAACCCCTTAAAAGAGGGGATGAAGTTTAATATAGGACTTTTCGCAGTTTTCATGGTAGGAAGATAACTCTTTGTTACCAACAAAAAATACCTGCAAATCAGGAAAGGGGAACTGTGTTACCCCGAATTTAACGCGAGCGAAACCGCGGGCAAAAGCTAGTCTACTATAATTCTGCTTAAGCGGCCATTTTAGATTCTTGTTCCTTATAACCCTATAAACACTTTGAACGTCTCCATATGAGTTGACGAAAATCGTAAGAAAAATTCAGCCCGCATCCCACGCTGTGTTCGCCGCAATTAAACATGCCCTTTACTTGTGGTTGTCAAAACAGAGAAGACTCTGGTCTAATCTAATAGATTAGGTGCTCGAAAAAGTTCATGCACACAAAAGAACTTTGTAATAATCTGATAAGAAAACACTTAGCCCAGATTAAAGAAAAACACGAAATACCTAGTTTTTGCCATCTACTCAAGTCCTCAAGGGCATTACACTGTATTTCGTTTCTCTTTGTTGAAAAAAAAACCCACGTAATAACTTTGTGTTGTTTTCAAATCAAATCTAAATATTTTTATTTCACATAGGCCTACACTTATAAAACGTCGAGAAAAGGTGCACGGTTCGCGTTGGTTTTTCCTATGGAGAAGAAACTCGATCTTTTAAAATTATTTTGTTTTACAACTTTGTTGTTACAGCGTTAGTATTTAAGTATGAGAGGACAGCGTAGGCCCGACAATAAGTCATTGCTTAGTTATTCATCTTCCTAACCATTTTCCCGTTCCATCGGGTGTTGGCGCTACACGATTTCTTCTTCCATTCTCCCCTCTTAACCGTCACCGCATCATTTACGCCTTTCTCCTTCATATCATTGCTTTCACAATGCATCCCATCTTTTCTTTGGCCTTCCTCTCCCTCTCCAACAATTTATATTTAAATCTATCAATGAATAAATCTATGACAAAACACCCAAATTAAGCAAGACTTTTGTTCCAAAACCGACACAAATAGAGACTCAAGGCCTTAGCTTTCCACCGTGGGATCTGGAGGCGATAGTCCTCGCGCGCCTGTTTGAGTGGCGCGCGGAGGCACTACATCGGGGGGAAACTCCGCTGCCGCGGCAAATTGCCGCTGAGCGGACAGACCTCCGGTGCGATCTCATGGTGGCATGGAGAGAGCGACTGTCGCAACCCCGTGCAGGGCACACCACAATAGTGGCGGTAAGTCCCCTCTTTGAGGAGTGGCTGGAGAGGCGTCATGGCGTCCTCACCTACCGCATGACGCAGGTCCTCACCGGACACGGAAGTTTCGGGAGGTTCCTGCACATAATTGGGCGGGAGGAAACGCCCGGGTGTCACCATTGTGACGATCGCCCGGAGGACACGGTGGAATACACAGTGGCGGTCTGCCGAGCTTGGGCGGAGCACCACCGTGCTCTCGTAGAGGCGATCGGCGGTGGCGATCTCTCGCGTCCGGCCCTGGTTCAGTCCATGGTCCGGAGCAAGAGGGAATGGGAAGCGGTCACCTCCTTCTGCGAAGCAGTCATGCTAGCGAAGGAGGTGGCCGGGCGTTTGAGGGAGAGAACCTCAAACCAACCCAGCCACCGCGGGAGACGCCCCGGGCAACGGGCGCCGCGAGACGACTCCCGGCCACCGTAGATGCGGGCCTGTGAACGGTGAGCAATGGGTAGCTCACCGTCCGTCCGTCTATTGACGACAGGCCGTGTAGACGCGTTAGTGTTTCACGCGCGCCTCAAAGAGATGTCAGCAAAGCAGGGGGGCTTGCCAGGGCCTCCGCCTGCCGGGGTTGCGGGTTGTTCAAAAGAGATACCGCGGCCCCGGAACGCAAAGGGCAATAGAAGGAAGATGGGTGGGTATTAGTCAGTAAAAGTCTGACACTCCCCCCCGCTCCGCCCAAGTGCGAGCGAGCGAGGGGAAGTTATTTGATGATTTCCCACCCCAAAAAAAAGGCCTTTGCTAAGATAATCTTCCGCCCAAGTGCGAGCGGGGGAAGTTATTTGATGATTCCATTAAAAAATGCCTTTGCTAAGATAATCTTGATTAAAGTTCACAATAACACTTCCCTACTGAACCCAAAACTTTATGTTTAACATACAACAAGAACCAGCAACCACTGAACCCGCACTCTAAACCCGAATCTATTAGTTATAAACTCGTCATTTGATTCCATTTAACACCAAAATTGACCAACAATGAATACACCTTTACATAATCCCATTAAAATCAACAGCGTATCAGTTTAAAATGGCTGCCATCGCTAATAAATCACGCTACAATATAAAACCACACATCAGGATGTGAATAGGGAATTAAACATGGACACAAATCATTTGACAGTCATTTGTTTTGCGATGAAATGGTTGCCACGGCTGACGGATCGATATCCATTTTTTTTAAACTTTGCCCCACTCTAGGATTTTTTCTACAACGTGGGTGCGTTTACAAACATTTAAACTCACATACACAAACAGCCAGACTCGGAACAACTATCTGTAGTTCATACAAATATTTGTTCCATGCGGGGATCAAAACCTGCGACACGCAGCGTGGCATTCGATCGCTCAGCCACTGCGCCAACCGTCTCGTCATTGTAAAATGTAACGCGCGTACCATTTGTGAGCAGTACGATAATGATCTTTAAGGCACGCGGTAACAAACTAATCTTTAGGTATTCGCGGGAGTGAGGCTAGCTGCATACTGGGCATGGTCTGACACAAGTACACGACAGTATTGCTTCGAAAGAATAGAAATAAGGTCGAAAATATTTCGGTGTTTGATTTTATTTGAATGTCATTTCCGCCAAAATGTAGGTCATTTTGCAGTTTTAATTGAATATAAAAAAAATACAGTTCCGTGTTTGAAAAATTTTAGATATCTCTTAAGTCTATAACATTTCCTATGTTATAGATATAAAAAAGCAAAAAGAAAAAATTGAGAATTTCGAGACGAAAACAATTTTTTCGTGGTCTTTTTAAACATTTTTTTTTCGTAGTACTTGACCACTTTTGTAAACTGATTTTGTTTAAGTCTTTACTTTATGTATTGAACTATACAAGGTATTTTTTTTTTGGCTAGTGGCATGTACAGATACGGCTAACTTTGCGACGAAAATCTAGACGTTTTACGAAGTGTTTGCTTTGTACAGCGTCTTAAGCAATAGATATTGCAGTTGCTGAGTTCTGGTTCTCAATATAACTGGGACAAATTTTCAGGACAGGCGTGGTAAAAACGTACAGAGGTCATACGGGGAATTTGGGGATACAAGAAAGAAAAGAAGATGAATTGGATGCTTAGATAGTTTGGTCAAAAGTGGAGAAGGTGAACTAACTAGGGTTGCGGGTTGTTCGAAAGAGATACCGCGGCCCCGGAACATAAAGGGCAACGGAAGGAACATGGGTGGGTTCTAGTCAGTACAAGTCTGACACTCCCCCCCGCTCCGCCCAGAGCGGGGGAAGTTATTTGATAATTTCCCACCCCAAAAAAAGGTCACTAACTAAAGATAGGATATAGATAAATCAGATGTTGAAAATCTGATGAAATTCGTGGTAACACAGTTCCCCTTTCCTGATTTGCAGGTACCTGCTACCTGTAGTTTTAGCCCTTGCGCCGTATTGATTCTAATAGCAAAGCTAAGTTTTCCCTTTTTTCCCTCTCTCATTTCCCACTTTAAAAAAAACAGCCCATCCGTCCGTCTCCAGGGTCCCAACTATCTCTGTACCAAGATTCATCAAAATCGGTTTAGCCATTAAGGTGTGAAGACGTTGGTAAACAACCTTCGCAGTACCTACATTAGGGTCTTATAAATAAAGTTACAATCTTACATGTTTAACCATGGTCTGCCATACAAATATTTGATCATAGAAAGGCCTGTATTATGAACCACGATTATTATACCGCTCATTATTCAACTTCTATTTAATCATAACGTTTCAGAATCAATTACCTACCTAACAAAAGGAAATACCTAACATTTGGAATGTGAAAAGGAAATTATTTCTTCCATTCTCTTGTTAAACACGAAAACAAAACACGATCGTTTTGTTGTACACTCAAGTCAGTACCTATAAGTAAACACTTATTTTTTTGCGGATCTGAAATCTTCAAATAACTTCCCCCGAACTGGGCGTAGCGGGGGGGATTGTAAGACTTTTCATTGACTAAATTCCCACCCATGTTCATTCTTTTGCCCTTTATATTCCGGGGCCGCGGTATTTCTTTTGAACAACCCGCAACCCCGCCAGGCGGTGGCCCTGGCAGGCTCCACTGCTTTGCTGACATGACAAAAAAAAAACAAAGAAGTGATTTTGACTTGCTTTTGGCCACTGCAAAAACCGACTTCCAAAAACGAGGCACTAAGGAAAATCGGTATGTTACGGGTTGTCACCCATCCACAGACCAACCTAGCCATCACCATCAGATCAACCAATGATGTTACATCACATAGTACAGGAAAGAAAAATTTGTGCGTGAATTGGAAGTAAAACAAAGTAAAGTCGACAATTACTTTCTTGTGTTAGATGACGTTAGTTTATACTCGACAGCACTCACGCTATGCTAAGGTTGCGGACTGAGAACAGCAGAGCGGACTTTAGAAAATTATTTATTTACTAGCTAACACAGTTCCCCTTTCCTGATTTACAGGTACCTGCTACCTGTAGTTTTTGCCCTTGCGCCTTATTTATTGTAATAGCAATGCTATGTTTTCCCTTTTCTTCCCTCTTTCTCCCTCATTTTTCACTCTCTTTTAAAAAAAAATGTTAGCCTATGTCCGTCTCCAGAGTCCCAACTATCTCTGTACCAAAATTCATCAAAATCGGTTTAGCCATGTAGGCGTGAAGACGTAACAAACAAACTCACTTTTATAATATTAGTAAGGATGATAATTACATGGCTCAGCTAACTGACGTCATTCCAATCCAATATGGTGGACTGTCAGATATAGAGCAATGGTTATTTTTTTATACCCATGATATGGGTATCACCTGAAAGAGTTTGTTTCAAAGGAGTTAAAAGGCACGGGCTTGGGAACCGGCGATAGCTAATTTGCAGGAAATTAGAATAAATTACTTTCCAAACTCGATTATATTTAACGAACTTTTCAACTATTTTGTAAACTTTTCCTTAACATAAATGTGGTTAACACTTACAAATAACTAAATTGTTTTACAATTATTCCACATATTTGTAACCAACTAGCTTCTGCCCGCAGTTTCACCCGCATGGTCTTTTGAAAACAAATGTTTTTTCTCATAACTTTACACTACTCTTTACAATATATAACCACTAGCTTCCGCCCGCGACTTCGTCCGCGTGGCATAGTTACTTTGGTGACGCTAACTTTAACCTGCGTGATGATCGAAAAAAAAATATCTTTCTCTCCCTTTTCTTCCCCTTTTCTCACTTCCCAACTATCTCTGTAGATACCAAAATTCATCAAAATCGGTTTGGCCATTTAGGCGTGAAGACGTAACAAACAAACTCACTTTCGCTTTTATAATATTAGTAAGGATTATCCCTCTCAACTGAATATAAGACAAAATCTCAAACAAAACAATAACTACAAAGTTCCGTAAAAATAATCTCTGGGACATTTTTGTCGCTCCCCGCTCCGCTACTCTCAGCTCTCACCACACGCACACACGCACACACACACAGTCATTAGAGCGCGCACTTTTACCGGAACCGCTACATGCGTAGGGGAAGCGGAAGGTATTCTGTTTCCAACCGCTGGGAACGGGATGCGAGGTACGAGTCTACCTAGATACCTAAATGTCTGGTCAGGCGTGTCTAGTTTGATTGGAAAGTGTATAGTTTTAACTACGTGTTTTAATAAGGAAGTAAGGATTAGTAACAAACATTTAGTAGACAGTGGTCTAAAATCATTACGTAAACAATAGAAGAAAATTATAAACCTACTAGCTTTTGCCCGCGGCTTCGCTCGCGTTAAATTCGGGGTAACACAGTTAGCTACCTGTAATTTTTGCTCTAGCGCCTTATTTATTGTAATAGCAATGCTAAGTTTTCCCTTTCCTTCCCTCTTTCTCCCTCATATAATATCTTAATATTTTTTTTAAAGTAGCCTATGTCCGTCTCCAGGGTCCCAACTATCTCTGTACCAAAATTCATCAAAATCGGTTAAGCCATTAAAGCGTGAAGAGGTAACAAACAAACAAACTCACTTTCGCTTTTATAATATTAGTAAGGATAAGGATAAACTAAGCTTAGCCGCACAAAGCACAAACAATAGTTAGTCAACTATTTAACACCTAAAACAAGCTGTGTGAGTCAACACACGAAATGGCTCGAACTATTGTAAACTGTATTCACAGGCGGATTACAAGCCAAAACACACAACAAGAATCATGATCAACAATAATAATGTGTGAATCTGGTTGTAAACTATAGAATTTCCGCCCGTAATGTGTTTTAAGTCTTTAAACTGACGTGGTTACTAAAATTATAATTAACAGTTGAAACGGGACATTTACCATGTTTGTTATATTTTATAAACGAACGAACGAAAAAACGCCATGATCACGGATGAACAGCCGTGATCATGGCGTTTGCAACATCGCCGAAATATCGGAAACTAGATACAAATAACAAACATGGTAAATATCCCGTTTCAAGTGTTAATTTTAACGTATTGTGTTGTTTTAAGCTTTCACAATTTAAGCAAGTTCTAGAGCCCGTCGCTAAGTAGTAAGGCAGGTGACACGGTTGGCGCAGTGGGTGAGCGATCGACTGCTGCGCTGCATGTCACGGGTTCGATCCCCGCGCGGAACAAATATTTGTATGGCCTACAGATAGTTGTTCCGGGTCTGTCTGTTTGCGCGTGTGAGTATAAATGTTTGTGAACGCACCCACGATACAGGAGAAATTCCTAGTGAGGGGCAACGTTTAAAAAAAATAAGGAAACAAAAATTTAGCCCGTAATGTGTTGATTTAAGGGTTCACAACTTAAGCAAGAGCTTGTTTCTAGAGCTTGTTGCTAAGTAGTAACATCGGCTCGGGTCGATCTTAAGGTTAAGCCAAAGCCTACGTAGGTTTAAGCAAGTGCAAGAACTCGTGGCTTAATAATAATAACCGCTCGGGTCGATCTTTACGTTAAGCCACGCTTACCTAGGTTGGTTTGTGGATGGGTGTCTCATAACATACCAAGTTTCCTTCTCATTTACATTGCAAGCAAGTAAGTGGTTTTGCCTGTCATAAAGGATTGCACACACGACCCATATTCAACCTCGTCTGTTTTGACGCTAAGTTCAAAACTTTAAAACGATTTAATTTGCATTCTCTCAACTTGGTTCTTCTTCATATAACTTGAAGTTACTTGGTTTGTATTAGGGATATACATCCCTTCTATTTCCGCGGTGGGCTAGGCAGAGATGTAGCCGTGTCGAAGGCGCGTTCGTGTTCCACGCGTGCTTTCGAGAGAGATGTCAGCAAAGCAAACAGCCTGCTAGGGCCACTGTCTGCCGTGGTTGCGGGTTGTTCGAAAGAGATACCGCAGCCACGGGGCATTAAGGGCAAATGAAGGAACATGAGTGGGTTTTAGTCAGTACAAGTCTTACACTACCTCCCCCGCTCCGCCCAGAGCGGGGGAAGTTATTTGGTGATATCCCTTGTATATTGTGTAGTAATCATTTTTGACAACTGATCATTTTCGCAATTTCAACAGCTGTCCCATTGAAAAGATATTTAGTACTGAATCACACCCTGAAATATGAGCACATATATTTTAATGTCCATGTTCTTGAAGCCAGCCTACCATCACCCGGAACAGATTTAGGCTCCTGGCTCTTAATGAGAAATTCCGAATGGACAAACCTAATGACACTTTGTCTGACCTGACATTCGAACCTAGTACCTTAGGCTCAGCAGCGGTGCTTGGGACCACTAAACCAACATGACAGACAATATTAAAAAACAGATGACAAACGTAATGATATTCACAGGACATTGAAATCTCTTTGGTATTGAAATAAGAAAGAAATCTTTTATTAATTCTCCTTCAGGTTCGTTTTTGGCGAATATAATGAGACTGTCTCTTAGATAAAAGTATTTTTTCTTTGGATGGTAGGTCGACCCATACTAAACTATTATAACCTGATCCCTCCACTACGAATCGCACACAGTATTAGAGAAATCAGGTTAAAATGGTTTTGTAAAAGTTGATGTGCTGTCGTCTGTACAATCGAACATTATTATTTAATAGCAATATTATAAGTAGAAATAGTTTTTAAGGATATGGGAATTCGGGCGGGAGGAAGCGCCCGGGTGTCACCATTGTGACGATCGCCCGGAGGACACGGTGGAGCACACAGTGGCGGTCTGCCCAGCTTGGGCGGAGCACCGCCGTGCCCTCGTGGAGGCGATCGGCGGCGGCGATCTCTCGCGTCCAGCCCTGGTCCAAGCCATGGTCCGGAGCGAGAGGGAATGGGAAGCGGTCACCACCTTCTGCGAAGCAGTAATGCTAGCAAAGGAGGTGGCCGGGCGTTTGAGGGAGAGAACATCTGCCCAACCCAGCCGCCGCGGGAGACGCCCAGGGCGCCGGGCGCCGCGAGACGACTCACGGCCACCGTAGATGCGGGCCTGTGGACGGTGAGCAATGGGTAGCTCACCGTCCGTCCGTCTATTGACGACAGGCCGTGTCGACGGCGCGTTCGTGTTTCACGCGCGCCTCAAAGAGAGTCAGCAAAGCAGAGGGGCTTTCCAGGGCGTCTGCCTGCCGGGGTTGCGGGTTGTTCGAAAGAGATACCGCGGCCCCGGAACGTAAAGGGCAACAAAAGGAACATGGGTGGGTTTTAGTCAGTACCAGTCTGACATGCCCCCCCGCTCCGCCCAGAGCGGGGGAAGTCATTAGATAATTTCCCATCCAAAAAAAAAAAAAAGCATATGGGAATTAATTTGCTTTGTTGAAGATGAAAGGCAAAGACCAGGGTAGCCTGCGAAATTCTAGTGTTCTTAAGATCTTTAATATTTGCTGATCAGTGTCAGGTTGTGAGGGGCCTGCCAGGGCCATCGCCTGCCGGGGTTGCGGGTTGTTCGAAAGAGATATCGAGGCCCCGGAATACAAAGGGCAAAAGTAAAAACAAGGGTGGGTTTTAGCCGGGGTTGGAGGTTGTTCGAAAGAGATGCCCTTTACGTTCCGGGACCACGGAACGTAAAGGGCAATGGAAGGAAAATGTGTGGGTTTTAGTCACTACTCTCGCTTCACCAAGAGCGGGTAAAGGTTTAATGATTTCCCAAATTGAAATAAATATGATTATCGACCATAAAAAAGGTGTAACCTCGGATATAGATTAACATAGATAACGCAAGTACCACGTATTAGTATGTATGAAAACCAAACGTGCCATCTTTGTCTACCTACTATGGCGCGAAGTAGTTAATCTTGCGTTATCGGTGATAACTCTTTAAAGTTATATTTGATGTCTCTGATCTGATGTTTGATATCTGATTCTTTAACTAACCTGTAACTGAGTGTATGAATTTTTTTTTAAATACGTTCTGCTTGGAATTTCTCCTGTATCGTGGGTGCGTTGAAAAACATTTAAACTCACATACACAAACAGCCAGACCCGAAACAACTACCTCTAGGTTATACAAATATTTATTTCGTGCGCGGATCGAACCCGCGACACGCAGCGCAGCAATCGATCGCTCAGCCACTGCGCCAACCGTGCCGTCAACTGCCGTAATAAGTAACTATGCCACAGAAATGATATAAAAAACAAACTTTCAAAGGTTTCTGTCAATCACGGTTTAATATTTAAAAATATGTTTCCATCAAAGAAAGTATAATCTTTATAAAAGAAAATAATCTTACCTTTCAGTTAGAGGTTCTGTATTTACCTAATGATCATTACTTATTTAAAGAATTCTGATTTTTTTTTCAATTGAATGTAACTATAGACTTTTTTGTTGTTTTGGCTTTAGGAGAATGTTTATTTTTTATACGATCACAGTCTAAACAAAAGTCAAGTCATCGATATCTACAGTGTAATTAAATAGAATAAACAATCGTGTAGGTATGGTTTTGGTGTGGTGTTAGTGTGGTTTTGGTGTGGCGTTAGTTTGGTATGGGTGTGGTGTTGGAGTGGTATTGGTGTGGTGTTAGTGTGGTATTGATGAGGTATTGATATGGTATTGTTGTGGTATTGGTGTAGTGTTAGTTTGGTGTTTGTGTGGTATTGGTGATGGTGTGGTGTTAGTTTGGTATTTGTGTGGTTTTGGTGATGGTATGGTATTGGTGTAGTGTTAGTTTGGTATTGGTGTGGTGTTGCTGTGGTATTGGTGTAGTGTTAGTTTGGTGTTTGTGTGGTATTGGTGATGGTGTGGTGTTAGTTTGGTATTTGTGTGGTATTGGTGATGGTGTGGTATTGGTGTACTGTTAGTTTGGTATTGGTGTGGTGTTGCTGTGGTATTGGTGTAGTGTTAGTTTGCTAATGGTGATGTGTTGTTGTGGTATTGATGTGGTGTTGGTGTGGTATTAGTGCGATGTTAATTTGGTACTGGTGTGTTAGTTTGGTATTGATGTGATAATAGTGTAATATTGGTGTGAAAACTTATCCACATCTAGGTATAATAGGTATTCTATCAGCAATAGTACTTTATGGTTTGGAATCCGCGATGATATTTCATCTCGAACTCAAAATTAACATAATTATTACAAACTCAAATTATCATGTAAAGGCCAAAATGTCCAGCACATTTCAATGGGGATCTAAACTCGATGCAAACAAAAGTCTATTGCTGTGACATATTGGGTATTTATTGATGGTCAATTGCCTTAGCTATAAAAGAAAAGAGTTCGCTTTCATCTTCAGTCACTTGAGTGAGATTCCAATTGATTCTTGCGATTCTTTATGATTGAATTGTTCATAAAGTGACGCGAATAAAAGATAACATCAATGTTAACTAACCCGTGAAAGGTTGTAACTTGATCAACCATTATTTCGGTCAACCAACCACAGTATGGTCTTGACCTGTGATCTAAACATTACCCTTTCAAAAACCGAGTGTAAGAATATCCTTACCAATATTATAAAAGCGAAAGTAAGTTCGTTTGTTTGTTTGTTACCTCTTCACGCTTTAATGGCTAATCCGATTTTGATAAATTTTGGTACAGAGATAGTTGGGAACCAGGAGACAGACATAGGCTAATTTTTATTAAAAAAAAAAGTGGGATATGGGGAGAACGAGGGAAGGAAAGGGAAAACTTAGCGTTGCTATTACAAATCAATAAGGCGCAAGAGCAAAAACTGCAGGTAGCAGGTACTGTGTTATACCGAATTTAACGCGAGCGAAGCCGCGGGCAAAAGCTAGTTATTTTTATGTATTTTTCCTGCTGTCGTATCCCTGAATGCTGAGGGTCGTGACCTCTCATGGGACCACTTTTTCACGAATGTTGTTACTGTCATCTGTGTTTATGCTTTGCGGGTTGAGTATAGTGAACTTGTAATGGAAAAAGAGAAAGGCAGTTCTATTTGTTTGGAGATCAGAATATTAGTATTGAAAGAAAGAAAATGAGTTTATGTGGCACATTCCACAAGTGCACACAACATCAGACAAAGAAAGAAAACAAATTGGAAACATATTAAATAAAAAAAAAACTCAAAGCATTTATTTCAATTAGACCATTTCAAGCACTTTCGAATGTAATAAAAACAAAAAAAAAGTTGCTGCTACAGTCACAAGACATAATAACTTGTGAAAGTACTGTAGTTGCCCATTCTAAAGCTCAGATCTCTATGGAGAAGAATGGGCAAGAAACTCCATGGACACTCTTCTAAAATACAATAACATAGTTACATCATTCATGTCGTGATTATACATTTATGATGTGATTGAACCCTCTAATCACGTAAATGTTAACTTTCCACCACTTTATCACCCATGTGCAATAAAATCGTTACATTGTCATGTCATGTCAATACAAACACATTTTATACAGGGGGTTCATATTCATAATCTTTATTGCATTCCATAATGTCTGAAGATCTTAAATAGGCTTAAAGCTAAGGTATAATTACGGACCCTGTAGGGCACAGAAAAAAGTATAAAATAATTTTGAAATAAAATTAATCCATTAACCAAATAATTTTTAATATGAATTTACCCAATTATTAGAGTTTGTTATAGGTACCGATAGATAGATGGAATATTCTTTATTATGTACACCATAAAAATTATAAGAATAAGTTTACAACTTATAAATAGGGTGACACAATGGGCGGTCTCATCGCTCAAAGCGATCTTTTCAAGACAACCTTTGGATGTTAATATTACTTAGTTTAATCCAGAGGTTTATCGGAATTGGCAGAAATGATTATTCAGCCAAATGTTGTTGTTTTAAATTAAATATAGCGGTCTAGTTATTTTTAATGCAGGTTTATGATATGGGTATTAAATGAAAGGGTTTTCTGAGAAAGTTTGTTTTTTTTAGTTTTCTTAACTACAAGATCTATCCATACTAATATTAAAAATGGGAAAGTGTGTGTCTGCTTGTTTGCCCGTCTTTTACTGGAAAACGGAGCGACGAATTGACGTATTTTTAAGGAGTGATGGTTATAGGGATGACATAGGCTACCTTTTGTCTCTTCCTAACACCCCACTTCCCTAAAATAGGGGTAGACGCGAGCGAAGCCGCGGGCAAAAGCTTGTTTATTATAACGATGTTGGTCCGAGGGACTAACATCGAATTGAATCACATTAGAATGTGATTCAATTTTTCGTTCTGTACGTCACCCTCAAATACGACTTTTTGATACACGCTGTATACACACATTTCTTATACCTCTTGTCACAGAGCATTGGCATCGCGTGCATAACCTCACTTATGTAACGCAGTCGGGTAAGCATGTGCGACAATACATAACACTTTCCTTTGAGAAAATGTCACTATTTGTTCGCAGATTTTTTTAAATAAATGCTAATCGAACAAAATATTGTAGTGTTTGTTTGTTATTTGTAATCGATAAAATCAGAAATGTAGTAATTGATTGGGTGGTTAATACTGTATTTTAAACTGTAATTTTCATTTAAAATTTAATTTCTAAAATGTAAAATAATATGGTTGAAACTTTGTTTTAAACTTTACATTTATTTTACAAAACAATTAATTCCCAAAAGAACTTTTAAGAAATGAAAAAATGACAGACGAGTGGAGACGGAAGTTTTTATTATTTACTAGCTGGTACCCGCGTCTTCGCCCGCGTTATGTTTAAAAAAGTTTTTGTTGTATTTCAGACTATAATCTATGTTTGTGCTAAATTTCATCAAAAACCGTTCAGCCGTTAAAGAGTAACATTACAAACATCCATACATCCATCCTCACAAATAAAAACCGGCCAAGAGCGTGTCGGGCCACGCTCAGTGTAGGGTTCCGTAGTTTCCCGTCCGTCACAATAAGTGTTCCCACTTATGAGTTTAAAGGTGGAGGAGGAAATTATTTTGTACAACTTTTTGTCTTTTTTGTACAAAAACTGTTGTGTCAATCAAGTTCAAAATGATTTTCCTAGAAAGTCCTTATAAAGTTCTACTTTTCAGATTTTTTTCATATTTTCTAAACTTATGGTTCAAAAGTTAGAGGGGGGGGGGACACATTGTTTTTTACTTTAGAAGCGATTATTTCCGAAATTATAGACATTATCAAAAAATGATTTCAGTAAACCCCTATTCATTTTTAAATACCTTTCCAACAATATATCACACGTTAGGGTTGAAATTAAAAAAAAAAACACTTCCCACTTTACATATAGGGTGGCTACCCTAATAAAACATTTTTTTCCAATTTTTATTTTACCACTTTGTCGGCGTGATTGATATACATATTGGTACCAAATTTCAGCTTTCTAGTGCTAACGGTCACAGAGATTAAGCGAGGACGGACGGACGGACAGACAGACATGGCGAAACTATAAGGGTTCCTAGTTGACTACGGAACCCTCAAAACGGATCTTGATGAAATTTGGCACAAAGGTAGATTATAATCTGGAATAACACAGAGGAGGTACTTTCTTTCTATATCACGCGGGCGAAACCGCGGGCGCCAGCTAGTATAAAAATAAATACTGAGATTGTAAATATACCTATCCTTACTAATATTATAAAAGCGAAAGTGAGTTTGTTTGTTTGTTTGTTTGTTACCTCTTCACGCCTAAATGGCTAAACTGATTTTGATGATTTTTGGTACAGAGATAGTTGGAACCCTGGAGACGGACATAGGCTATTTTTTATAATATAAAAAGGAGAAATAAGGGAGAAAGAGGGAAGACAAGGGAAAACTTAGCGTTGTTATTGCAAATCAATAAGGCGCAAGAGCAAAAACTGCAGGTAGCAGGTACTGTGTTTACCGAATTTAACGCGAGCGAAGCCGCGGGCGAAAGCTAATAATATATAATTATGCAGAATCAGTATCTCCTTTTTGAAGTTGAAAAAGATAAACATGCTCAATTTGCGCATACTCGAACGAAAAGCGACATGCCCTTGCTCCATCACTTCGCAACTCCGCGTCAGGCTATTTAGGCCAAGGCTTCATCCGGGTTAAGGGCTGCCCCTCACATAATGGAGGTAGATGGCGGGGCTGATTTACACAATGGCGGTAAATTGTGGATGTCTCCTCTACAATCAGTGCTGAGGGCGCTTCCGGTACGTTAAGGGGGTGAGAGGTCGAAGAGTGTTTACTTATACATGTTTATTGTAGGTGATTTTGGTTGCTTTTTTTGTCAACTTATATTATAGACAACAAACAAAAAAATCCAAGATATTGAACAGTAACATAAAATTTATTTGAGTATACATTAACAGATAAATAAACTTAAATTAAACTAAAATTATTAAACATACTACCTAACTTATAAACGCTTTGACGCTATTTTGCACACTTAAAAAGTGCTATTAGCTGCGCCTCGTGGGTTTTTTTTGGGGTGGGAAATCATCATTAACTTCCCCCGCTTTGGGCGGAGCGGGGGGGAGTGTCAGACTTGTACTGACTAAAACCCACCCATGTTCTTTCCATTGCCCTTTACGTTCCGGGGCCGCGGTATCTCTTTCGAACATCTCGCAAGCCTGGCGGGTTCACCCGCGAACCATTGGATAAAAAGTAGTTCATTCCAAATTTTATCTAAATTGGTCCAGACGCTCTAAAACTTGAAGGAGTAACAAACTAACACACACATAAATTTTCGTCTTTATAAAATAGTGTGATAAACCAGCTTGATGGTTTAATTTTTTTTTCGCGTGATGACATTAATTTTAAGTCGTTTGTGGAGACCGGATCAGTTGGTGCATCGACGATTTCGTGGAAGGATTCCAACCTCGCAGCGAAACCGTCCATTGCTCCGCCGAGAGTGGGGATTTTTTTTTTTGATGTATTCCCGTCCGCAAAAAAAAAGCTATCACTGACTAGCTTTGGTAGATACTTAACCAATGATAGATGCGCCAATAAAACGAACTCCAAAAGTAATAAAAAATAACCGGATAATTTATCTAGGCAGTAAAAAAATCGGTATTATCCGGTAATATTCGGTTTTTACGAGCGGCCCTCTATTGTCGCGATTATTGATGTAATGGGTTTCGTCGCTACGAAAGATCTTTATTAAGAAAACGTTTGTCAATATAATATTTAGTAATGGTTTTTTGGAAAAGATTGCTAACACTACTAGTTATTTTATTTATTAAAATTGTATGCACTACTCGTCGATACGGCTCGCATCGTGAGGAGGTTCCTGTCTTTGGAACCCTAACCACCAGTGTCCGGCGGACCACTATTTTTTTTTTATATGTTTGGAAATATAAATAATAAATGATAACTAAGTAACGACTAATCAATAATAATAATAATAGCTAATCAACTTATGAAAGAAGCAGACACGCGGCGCTCACCGACCCCAAATTAATTGAAACAAAAGCTAAACAGAATGACCCTCACGGGTCATTGAACGGAAATGTCAACAATGACAGATGAGTTTGTTTTTTCTCCGTATCGTACCAGACTGCGATACATCAAAGAAACGCGGCTAATACGGACTTTCGCACTGAGGGTTCAGTACAGTTCAGTACATGCTTTTCTTTTCGGGTGGAAAATCATCAAATAACTTCCTTCGCTCTGGGAGGAGCGGGGGCAGAATCAGACTTGTACTGACTAAAACCCACCCATGTTCCTTCTATCGCCCCATACGTTCTGGGGCCGCGGTATCTCTTTCGAACAACCCACAACCCCGGCAGGTTCAGTACATGCTTGCTACATAAACGGACATGTCTTTTGATTGCGTAGACTTAGAGGGTTGATTTATTTTTTACAGGTCCAAAGGACGACAGACTTGAGTATTTGTGTTAATTTCAACTCGATACCTCCACACGTTCCTGAGATAAAAGATCTTGAAAGACAGACAAACAGACATCAACATAATCAGTTGGTGCAGTGGCTGAGGGATTAACTGCTGCGTTGCGTGTCGCGGGCTCGATCCCCGCACGGAACAAAATATTTGTATGACCTATAGATAGTTGTTTCGGGTCTGGCTGTCTGTGAATGTGAGTTTATATGTTTGTAAACGCACCCACGATACATGAGAAATTCCTAGTAAATAAATAAAATTCATTTGTTTCGGACAACGGAGATCCATATTTTGTTAGTTTTGTGAGGTGTTTTTTTTTGTTGAAAACATAATGTTAGGTTCATTTTGTTGTCCGGGTTCCATAATTTCCATTTGAGGCACGAAACCCTAAAAACGCTGAAAGCTGTTGTATTTCTTTCGTTTGTGTTATCTTCAATTATCTCCCTTAAAAACAATTTTGGCAGACGCAAAGATCTTTTTGTCATCTTTTTGGAGGGACAGTACCGAAAGAGAGCTGTTTCGTGAGCAAGTAAGTACAGCTAGCGTCTTAAGTTGTTTGTTTTTTTTTGTTTTGTTTGGTTGTCTAGAAGATATCGCTATCAGCGATAAGACCGCCATTGTAACCATAGAATTAGCCATTTATGTAAAACAGTATTGTTCAAATCATTGGTCTGCAATTAAGTACATTTCCTTCAACTTGACGGCACAGCTGGCGCAGTAGCTGAGCGATCGACTGCAGCTCTGCTTATCGCAGGATCGATCCCTGCACGGAACAAATATTTGTATGGTCTATAGATAGTTGTTCCGTGTCTGGCTGTTTGTGTATGTGAGTTTAAATGTTTGTAAACGCACCCACGATACAGGAGAAATGCTAGTGTAGAATGCATTTTTTTTTTAATCAGACTATGCATAGAATTTTCTCAACTATGGTGGAGTCTGCTTCCAGTCTAACCGAACACAGCTTTGCACAGGTTGAGGTGCTCATGAATTGCTATGATGGGTAGTCCTTTAAGATTATGACAATCAGGGTAAAGCCTATATTCAGTCATCATCATCTGCCTAGCCTTTTCCCAACTTTGTTGGGGTCGGCTTCCAGTCGTACCGGATGCAGCAGACCTCCACAACCCAGTTAGTACTAGGTAATACGATACCCCTTGGTAAAACCTATATTCAGTAATCATCGTAAATCACGGTAACGTTCCAGATTGAAGAGAAAAGGTTCATTTAACTAATGTCACCCGTACCATGCAATATTAACGAAAACAGTATTAGAAAGTTTAAACCAACCAGCCAAGTCTAGGGCAGCTTTAGCTTCATACAGTTAAGACACACACCACACATACACACACAGCCACACACACAAACACACACACTACACTTTCTATTAACAAAAGAATTGATAAAAATGTCCCTTTAATAAAAATGTTTAATATATTATGCTCCATTTAAATAATTTGTTTAAGTTTGCAGGCTGGCAAAAAATATACTCCAACTTCGGAGATCTCCTTTGTCCAAAAATATGCATCGAAAAACTTTGAGTCACTGGCTATTAGCTAGCAAAAGTGACGATTTTTGACGTTGATTGTACACACGACGGCAGGTCAACCTATTCTAAACTACTAAAACCTGACCTCTCTACTACGGATCGCACACCGTAGTAGAGAGATCAGGTTAAAATGGATTGTGTAGGTTGATGTGCCGTCGTGTATACGTCAGTCAATATCTTTTTTCTTAAGTGACGTTTAAATTAGCGAACGATGACAAGCATTTTTGTAGCTTGAGCTAGTTTTAAACTCGCTGTGAGACCTAGTTTTACGTTGGGAAATAGATAACCAATTTCCTGGCGGGAAATATCGTTCTAACAACATGGTCTACGGTAGAGGTGGGAAATGGTGTTTTAAAAGTTATTTTAAGTACATCATCTTGTCACTATGTATTCATATCGCGTCTGTTTTCTTAAAAGGGTTGGACAGAGGTTTGTGAAACCAAAACCGGCCAAGTGCGAACAATATTTGTATTTAAAAAAAAAAAAAACGTTGCCCCACACTAGGAATTACTCCTGTATCGTGGGTGCGTTTGGGTGCGTTTATAAACATATAAAAACTTACATACACAAACAACTAGACCCGGAACAACTATCTGTAGGCCATACAAATATTTGTTCCGTGCGGGAATCGAACCCGCGACACGCAGCGCAGCAGTCGATCGCTCAGCCACTGCGCCAACCGTGCCGTCAAATGAAATGTGTGACCTACAGAGAGTTGTTTCGGGTCCTGGCTTTTTTTGTATGTGAGTATAAATGTTTTTAAGCGCACCCACGATACAGGAGAAATTCCTAGTGAGGGCCAAATTTTCTTTTTAAACGAAAATCTGTAAACGTTTTGTTGTGAAAATAAATTTATTAAATATTGTATATAACACAAAAAACCTTTTCGGTTTTGGTCTAGAGCTTACAAATCTGACTACATGAGGTCCTGGCTAAACATGAGGTCCTGTGTGTGATGATATTTGTACATTTCACATGCAGGTAAATTGCTAACACTTTTTTTTTGCGTATTGGAAATCATGAAATAACTTCCACCGATCTGGGCGGAGCGGGAGGAGTATCAGATTTGTACTGACTAAAACCCACCCATGTTCCTTCTGTTGGCCTTAATGTTCCGGGGCCGCGGTATCTCTTACGAACAACCCGCAACCCCGGCAGGCGGTGGCTCTGGCAAGGCCCTCTGCTTTGCTGACATCTCTCTGAGGCGCGCGTGAAACACAAACGCGCCGTCGACATGGCTTGTCGTCGAAAGACGGACGGACGGTGGGCTAGTCATTGCTCACCGTCCACAGGCCCGCATCTACGGTGGCCGGGAGTCATTTCGCGGCGCCCGAGTCGAGTCGAGTCGAGACGAGTCTCCCGTGGCGGCTGGGTTGGTTTGAGGGACAACATTAGCATCCAACTAAACTTTCTGTAACTTTTACGAATAAAACTAAAATATCGTGAATTCTGCGGTTTTTTATCAACCCACATCGAACAATTCAACTTTAACTTACAGGCTACCTCTGAACTATACAACATTTGTTTTAGCGATCCATAAAAATGCTACAAAAACGCTATAATACGGACCCCTTTCGTCAGCTAAACATTATGAAGCATTAAAATTACGACAGACCCTGTCTGCTTACCCCATATTCGTAATAAAATGAAGCATCTCTTCAACTTATCTCCCTGATATGATATCAAAACTCTGAGTTATATCCTCAAATGATAAATGGTTCCGAAACAACCATCCCTTCAAGAATCAACTGTAATACGTAAATGTAAGGTTGGTTTTGGATTGATGTTGTGGGAGATATCGATTATTGGGCCACAAAATTGTCGGTGTCTACTGAATCTCGTTAATGGTCGCAATTTTCGGAGTATGTCGTAATTTATTTCTGGTGTGGAGGTGCGTTTACATTAGTAATTCTCCTCTATATCGTGTGGTTAGTTCCTAACCTGGTGTCAGAGTTTTTAAACTCATTTTTTTTGCGGATGGGAAATCATCAAATAACTTCTAGGCTGAGCGGGGGGAAGTGTCAGACTTTTACTAACTAAAACCCACCCTGTTCTTATTTTTTGCCCTTTAAGTTTCGGGGTCGCGGTATCTGCTACGTACAACCCGCAACCCCGCGGTGGCCCTCAGCATGTTTGGAGTGCGTGACTTGATTTTTCACCATCATTTCCTAGCAATATTTTGTTGCGTAGAGTCACTAAATTTTATGTCCAGAATGCATGGTTGAAGGATTAGTTTACTTGTATAGTGTACGGCTTTTCATAAATAACCGTTTGACAACTGGCCCATAACTTTACAACTCTAGCGACACCGCAAGCTTACTTACTCGACCAAAGTAAACGCAGCATCAAGACAACTTAACACGTTTACACTTAAGTTTGTCAAGTTAAAGATATGTTTACTTTATAATTAATAAGTTTTATGACTTCACTTATGACTGCTAAGCTTCAACAGCTTTTTGGGATTTGTCTCCTGCCGGGGTTGCGGGTTGTTCGAAAGAGGTACCGCGGCCCCAGAACATAAAGGGCAAAAAAAGGAAGATGGGTGGGTTTAGGGCTGAAACTGCGTTAAACGGGCACCCGCGACAGACACCCACCGCGTGTCTGCAAGCGTGGGCTCTGTGGGTATGTTAACGACACTGCCACAGGTACAAAAAGAGTTCATTCGCTTGGCCTCATATTACATAGCGATACTGGAGTTTCACAACTACTCTTTCTCTGTCGAAAGACATTTTTACAAGCTTTTCATCAAGCGTTATTGACTGAACAAGCCCGCGCGTGTTACCGCTGGTGGGCCTCGCGCGTGTCCCCGCGTCGGTTCACTTTTGTATGAAACCGTGATGGTGTCCGTGTAACACAGTTTCAGCCCTTAGTAAGTACAAGTCTGACACTCTCCCCCGCTCGGCCCAGAACGGGAGAAGTTATTTGATGAATTCTCATCCGCAAAAAAAGGGATTTGTGTATAATATTCAACAGTTCAACATCAAAGGTACTTTGAATTTTGTCATTTTGTTTTTTTGCTCTCTATCGTCATCTACCCAGCCTTTTCCCAACTACTTATTATTATACTAGCTTCCGCCCGCGACTTCGTCCGCGTGCCATAGTTACTTTGGGCTAACGCTAACATTAACCCGCGTGATGATCGAAAAAAAATATATCTTTCTCTCCCCTTTTTCCCCCTTTGCCACTTTTATTTAGCCTTTGTCCGTCTCCAGGGTCCCAACTATCTCGGTACCAAAATTCATCAAAATCGGTTTGGCCATTTAGGCGTAAAGTACCAAATCATCCTGTATAGTATGTCACATATTCCTAAATAAACGTAGTTTTATTTTCAACATCCACACGTCTACGCCTTGTCATCCCATACAAAGATGAACATCCCTATTCTAGTACATTTTCCGTAAGCACATTTTTATTCGGTACAATCGCATGTTGCTGTGACAGACAGCATATTGTAACATTCAGACAACTATATTTTGTAAAGAAATAGTAAATGTTTGTGGACAGTGAAATATTTTCAAGATTCTCACACAATTCTGTCATGAAAACATTTTTGTAAGTGGTCACAAAGAGCTCGAGATTGATAATTTATTTATGTATAAAAGGTACTGTTGAAAGTTGAGGAAAATACTCGGAATTAATCTCAGAGTATATTTTGTAAGGTTGTATTTTTTAAAAGCTCTTGCCTTATCTCCTAGTCTTCTCTTCCACAGGTTAAAAAAACTCAAAAGCATTTATTTCAATTAGACCATTACAGGCACTTTTGAATGTCAAGAAAGAAAATGAAGCTACAGTCCCGGTCACAAGGCATAATAACTTGTGAAAGTACTACTTTGTTTAAAAGCATACTATTCCATTAACGACTATTTAGATGATAAGCATAGTTGGTCACTGTGTTGAACTCAAGACGATTATTTTTATTTTTTTCTCCTTCATGTTTTTTTCGCCAAAGTAGCTTATTGATACGTTACATGTCTTCGTCATGTAATTTTATATTTTACTTTTTTTTGTTTATATACTTGTTTCATTTTGTGTGTTTTTACTTATTGGCATGTGGTTAACTAGTGACCTCGAGCATTGACTAAATATAATTATTTATATTTATCTTTTTATGCTTAGCTTATTTCTTTTGCACTATGGTCCTAGTTTATCACCTGTGACTTCTTCACTGCACGTGTAAGCGGGCACACCCTTTAGACTGGTGAATTTATTATTTAGACTTGGGTATTTTTGGTTTTTATATATAATTGGTGTTTGCTAGCTGACAAGTGACAATGAATGAATAATTTCTTATTTTTTTATAATTTTTTGTCATAATATAAATTGTATAAAATCTGGTTCTTCTAACCTGACAGACAGATGTGTTGCTGGGGAGTTTGTTCCGCCACTTCTTCTTCCCAGCTAAAACACTAGGAAGTGGCGAAGGGCAGGGCGTTTTTGTGGGACTGTCTCTTGTAATGTGACGTTCAAAAAGTGCTGATTATCAGCCTAATTTGAATAAATGACTTTTGACTTTGACTTTGACTGTAGTTGCCCATTCCAAAGCGTTGATCTCTATGGAGAAGAATGAGCAAGAAACTCCATGGACACTCTTTTAAATCATAATAATTTTATATAATCATGGTTACATCATTCATGTTGAGATTATAAAAATATATGAGAACAATGTAGTTAGACTTGCACATTAAGAGCGTCCTGAGTAAAAGCAATAAGGACAATAAATTGTTATATCAATCATATCAAATAAATGAATGGCTAAATAAGAACAGCCAGTTGTGTCAATCTTCAATTAAAGCTACTTGCTTAGGTTGGTCTCTGGATGGGTGACCAACCAACAAATAACAGCTGTTATTTGTAGAACTTTGACAGTCGTTATAGTTAGTCACCCGTACTGGCCCGAAAGTCTGCCAACCAGTTTAACCAAGACATATGGTATAACTCAGTGTTAACTGGGTTGTGGAGGTCAGATAAGCATTCGTTCCATGTTTTTTTATAAACTGTCCTACACTAGGATTTTCTTCTATATCGTGGGTGCGTTTACAAACATTTAAACTCACATACACAAACAGGCAGACCCGGAAAAACTATCTGTAGAAGTCATACAAATATTTTTGGCGGGGATCGAACCCGCGACACGCAGCGCAACAGTCAATCGCTCAGCCACTACGCCAACTGTGCCGTCAAAATACTCAGTCACATCCAGTTATATCAGAAAGAAAGTCAATTCCAACATGGTTAAGGATTGGCGAGGCTGAATGAATTGATTGAAAAGTTTCGTGACGCGCTGATAAATTAAAACTACTGAAGATCGAAATTAATTTGAAATACCTTCTTAAGAAAGATCCAGTAGAGAAAACTAAAGAAAGCACTTTTATTGCAATCTTCAAGGTTAAAGTTTATATTCAAACGAACTCGCTCCAAACTAAGTATAGAAGTTCTCATATTAACAATTCCAATACTTATATAACTGCCTACCTACCGATACGAAGATACAATAGTACAGGTCACACGGCAGGTTACCTTCATAATAGATCTAAGACTAAGACTGCAACCAGAATGAGGAGCGGTAGCGGACAAGTCATCAATTCTTAAAGTCTAGACAAAGTCAAAGCAGAGGGGCCTGCCAGGGCCACTGCCTGGCAGAGTTCGAAAAAGATACCGCGGCCCCGGAACATAAAAGAAAAGAAGGAACATGGGTGGGTTCCAGTCACTTTGACTTTGACACTTCCATCCACGCCGCTGCCAAGAGCAAGGGAAACCTCCCCTGCACTTGGCGGCGGGATTATATATGGTTTTATACCTACTAGTACGAGGGGATAGGGCGAATCAGTCCAAAGATAATCAAACCATTTACTATTGCCCACTATGCCCACATATTATTGTCAAAACAGTTTACAAAGTAAAGTGTTCACAGATAAATGTATAATATTGGCTTTAAGGAAGGCCTTTAGCCCGCAGAATGGAAACACATTTATCCGTTACCCCGACCCGACATTAATGTATCCCCCGTGCAATTTCAATCCTGATCTCTGGCTGCTGAATATCATTTGAATGATCTCTGTTCCCGTGTGCCAATAACTCAGCTTTACAATCCTGTCTTAATGAATAGATATGATCTTTTTACATTTATTTTACCTGTACCACTGTCAAAATGGACCTATTAATTAAATAAAAAATAAAACCGACCAGAAAAATAAAAGTGGAAAACAACTTTACTTCCGGAAGTCGGTGACTTTTCTCGGTTTTATTTTTTACAAAAAAGTTTTTCCTCCTCTTTTTTTTTGAAGTGGGTTAAACGAATACTTAAAAGTACTTTAAACGAATGTCTATCTTGTGGTTATTATTAAGTTACTCTGTATGGTTGTCTCAAATTCATGCAATAAAGTTTTTTTTTATATTGCTTGTCAAAAGTCGTTGCAGTAAACACGAAGAGCTTTGTAAGCCAAAGGAAAATATAGGAGTGATTTAATTTATTTCAGCAGCACGCCAAAAGCTACTGTATTGTTAAGGAAACAAAGATCAATGTTATTTGGAACTATTTACGCAAAAAGGAACCAAGCCGAGCCTGTTAAGAAATATTAAACAGAAAACTTCAAAAAATGCATTTTCTAGCAACCGTATAGAGAACAAAATGATCTGACAATTTTGACAGACTAAAACATTAAATTGTCAGGTCATTTTGAGTCTTATACGCATGTGGATTGATTCCTGTTTGCATAAATAGGTCAATTTTGACAGTGGTACAGGTAAAATAAATGTAAAAAGATCATATCTATTAATTATGACAGGATTGTAAAGCTGAGTTATTGGCACACGGGAACAGAGATCATTCAAATGATATTCAGCAGCCAGAGATCAGGATTGAAATTGCACGGGGGATACATTAATGTCGGGGTAACGGATAAATGTGTTTCCATCCTGCGGGCAAAAGGCCTTACCATAAAGCTAGTAGGTATCATACATTTATCTGTGAACACTTTTCTTTGTAGACTGTTTATATTTGTGTCATTCCGTGTTTATATGACATGGTTAATGTTAGACAGTTATCATCCTTATTTATAATATTATATGTAGAAGCGAAAGTGAGTTTGTTTGTTTGTTTGTTACCTCTTCACGCTTTAATGGCTAAACCGATTTTGATGAATTTTGGTACAGAGATAGTTGGGAACCAGGAGACGGACATAGTTTTTTTTTTTAAAGAGTGAGAAATGAGGAAGTAAGAGGAAAAAAAGGGAAAACTTAGCATTGCTATTACAATAAATAAGGCGCTAGGGCAAAAACTACAGGTGGCAGGTACCTGCAAATCAGGAAAGGGGAACTATCTTATCCCGAATTTAACGCGGGCGAAGCCGCGGGCGAAAGCTAGTTCCATAATAACTTTGACGACACAGTTGGCGCAGTGGCTGAGCAATCGACTGCCGCGCTACGTGTCGCGGGTTCCATTCCCGCACGGAACAAATATTTGTATGGCCTAAAGATTGAGATTGAATGTGAGTTTAAATGTTTGTAAACGCATTAACGATACAGGAGAAAATCCTAGTTAAATTTTAATAATTAAAAAAAAAAGTGGCATGTGAGGGAGAAAGAGGGAAGAAAAGGGAAAACTTAGCGTTGCTATTACAAATCAATAAGGCGCAAGGGGAACTGTGTTAGCCCAAATTTAACTCGAGCGAAGCCGCAGGCAAAAGCTAGTAATATTATAAAAGCGAAAGTGAGTTTCTTTGTTACGTCTTCACGCCTAAATGGCCACACTGATTTTGATGAATTTGCTTTATATCTTTTGTTAACTGTACATTGTGAGGAGCTCGTGGCTAAATAATAGCAGCCGCTCGGGTCGATCTTTAGGTGAAGCCGCGCTTGCCTAGGTTGGTCTGTGGATGGGTGCCCATCCGTTCCATACCGAGTTTCCTCCGTGCCTCGGAAAGCACGTTAGCTGTTGGTCCCGGCTGTCATTGTAGATCTTTGACAGTCGTTACAGGTAAACAGTGTTCCGAAAGACTGACAACCAGTCTTACCAAGTAGACCATACCCATTTCGTACTGGGTTATACTGGGCTGTGGAGGTTAAATAGGCAGTCGCTCCGTTTAAAATACTGATATTCAGCTGCATCTGGTTAGACTGAAAACTGACGGCAGAAGATGAGTTGCAAAAAAAGCAGTGTCTAATAAAGGTCCAGTTGAAAACCAGCGTCGGGCACTAGCTGCTCGGCAGTTTGCTGAACTGGGCCTATTTGGCGCAGCCGTGAGACACACAATTACGTATTTGTTATTACCGTTTAGTTTTAAGTTTTTATCTCATTTTGTGTTGCACTTGTGGCATGGGCCAAATAAATGTTTTTTCTTTCTTCTTTCTAATAAAAAAGTGAAGTCACGTTGCTCGTGGCGCAACCGCAGTGGCCAAAAGCAAGTCATAAGCACTTCTTTGTTTTTTGCTTGTTATGTCAGAAAAGCAGAGGGGCCTGCCAGTGCCACCGACTGCCGGGGTTGCTGGTTGTTCGAAAGAGATACCGCGGCCCCGGAACTTAAAAGGTAAAAAAAAGGAACATGGGTAGGTTTTAGTCAGTAAAAGTTAGACACTCCCCCCCCCCTCCTTGCTACACCCAGAGCGGGAGAATTTAGTTGATGATTTCACATCCGCAAAAATTTGTTAAAAAAACAAGGATTGTGTGGTTTTATGAAACCATGGTAAAAGTGAAACTCTTTTCCACATTATAGACATTTAGACGTCCCTACTCCGCGGCCGACCGTCACGCGACACGCAACA
Source organism: Ochropleura plecta (assembly GCA_905475445.1). NCBI lineage: Eukaryota > Metazoa > Arthropoda > Insecta > Lepidoptera > Noctuidae > Ochropleura > Ochropleura plecta. Next base: position 18,703,562 of record FR997738.1, on the reverse strand, counting down.
CACAGACGAAAAAGTTTGAGACGATGTAATAAAAGTTTCAATTTGACAAAATAATGTTCCGTCAGAACGCGAGGCAATGTCGCGCCCTCTTGTCACTCTAGTTGCATTCTTACTCGTATTGTTTAGCACTACTTAGTTCTTTTTGTAGCACTTCCTAAGTGTTGCGAAACAGATAGGAAACTGTATTGTTTAACGAACTAAACGTGGTTCGTGGAAGAATTGTATCGGGAAATCTGTGGGTTGCTGTGGAAATTGTTTTAGTTTTAAGTAAATGGGCTGGCCTTCAGTTATTCAATTGGATAAAGATGAATATAATTTTAGTGTTTGGACATTTTGTTAGCGATTGCGATGACAAAAAATATAGGTAAAATAATACGACGACTCACGGCACGGTTGACGCAGTGGCTGAGCGATCGATTTCCGCGTGGCGTGTCGCAGGTTCGATCCCCGCTTGGAACAAATATTTGTATGACCTACATGTAGTTGTTTCGGGTCTGGCTGTATTGGTTTTTAAGTGTTTGTAAACGCACCCACGATACTAGGAAAAATTCCTAGTGTGGGGCAACAAAAAATATCTTTGTGCTTACTTAGACTCCGATGTCCGTCCAGCTGTCCGTCTATCCGTCTACCAGGCTGTATCTCATGAACCAAGATTGTTAGACAATTGACATGTTAACAGATGATGTATTTCTGTTGCCGCAATAACAACAAATACTTAAAAGCAGAATCCTTACTAATATTATAAAAGCGAAAGTGAGTTTGTTTGTTTGTTTGTTTGTTACCTCTTCACGCTTTAATGGCTACACCGATTTTGATGAATTTTGGTACGGAGATAAGTCCCGGTCACAAGGCATAAGACAAGTTATTATGCCTTGTGACCGGGACTGTAGATTCATTTTGTTTCTTGACATTCAAAAGTGCCTGTAATGGTCTAATTGAAATAAATGATTTGATTTGATCGACTAGGAAAATTTGGTTTTTCTTTTGAATGGGTGTACTTCTGACGTGACCCCATGGGCATTAGGTCAGGATCTGAAATCTGGCACTTTTGAATTTAGAATGTCAGAATTTCTAAGCTTCGGTTCCATACACAAAGTAGAAAACCACGTTTAGTACCTATGTGTGTAAAGGTTTCATTCTGGTGTTGCTTACTATTAATAAAAAAAAAATACGTGTGGCACTCGGGGACTGCCGCGGTAAAGCTATTGCATAGCATTTTTTATCAACTTATGCAATAAATAAAAACAATCTAAATAAAATATTTAAAAAGTACTTCCAATGAAAAGAAGTCGCAAAAAGAAAAACAAGACCTTGGGTTTGATCCAGCGTAATGTCGATTGACTATCCGATTCTCTACCAAACACGCTACTAGAACATTAGAATCGGGATTAAAATAACTGACCGTATTGTGTAAACGACGTTAGACAAGCCACACCTCCGTGCCCGTCGGAGTGGGGAGCGTCATGTTTTTCTTCGTTACGGAATTTCTGGATTCGGTCCCCGCGCTCAAGGCCCGCGATAGAAGCTATGCAATAGCTTAAAAACAACAAACATGATTTTTTGTGCCCTTTTATAGATAATGCTTGGAGTCTGATTCGGTTCTGAACTGACTCGCACTTCACCGATTTTTCATTCACGTCAGTATTTCCACATCTCCACTGTTCTATTCCACTTATATTTTAAAATTTAAATCGCCATTTTCTCGTTCAAATTGTAATCCATAAAGCTTGAAATCCAGCTACTCAATCCTGTAATTTAAAAAAAAAACTTATTTCTGTAAATATCTTTAACTATCTCTACCAAGATACAAAGCAGGTGTACCAGTTATATCGCTAATTGTAAGTCTGTTAATTAAGCCAGTTATCCTAGTTCTCTCTGGTTCCAAACTGAAATTGAACCACTGAACGCTGAAATTTTAATCTTCTTGCTAAAAATTAAAAGGAAATATTTCTCGGTACGAGTTTATTCCTTTTTGTTTTTTTTTTAAATGAGATTTATAATTGCAAGTGTATTTCGACGGTCCCTAAGTACATAAAGAGATGTCGAAAATAGCATTTTTTTATTGTATCATTGGCTTAAGATTATCTATGCGCATATGCTGACATACGATTTTTATTAAATTTATTTACCTTGTTTTAGAAATCGTACAAGAGAACAAGTATTATAAATACAACGAATAAGTGTCGTAGAAACGGTCATCTATCAGTTTTTCCAAGAAAACGTGAAAAAATAAAATACTTATGTGTAAATAGCATTATAACGCTCTTAAAACTGTTAAAATATTTATTATTGCTCATAGAATTATTTCTAGGGCGTGTTGAACACAAACTTTTGACCTAACCTTATGTACGTAGGAACCGTCGATTTGGCTGTTATTTTCTCCTAGCAAATAAATTATCCCTTTTTCTGCACGTAATGGGACAAGGGCAGGAAAATGATAATGAATTATGAAAGACTAGCTTTTGCCCGCGGCTTCGCTCGCAAAAAATTTGGGGTAACACAGTTCCCCTTTCCTGATTTGCAGGTGCCTACTACCTGTAGTTTTTGCCCTTGCGCCTTATTGACTTGTAATAGCAAAGCTAAGTTTTCTCTTTACTTCCCTCTTTATCCCTGATATCCCACTTTTAAAAAAAGTTGGTGTCCCAACTATCTCTGTACCAAAATTCATCAAGATCGGTTTAGCCATTAAGGCGTGAAGAGGTAACAAACAGAAGAGGTAATAAATATATATTATGCGATGTGTCTAAATGCCTATAGGTCGATCTAACTTAGTCTACCTTACTTATTAATACCTTACTTAATCTGACATTTATATAAAGCTAGTTTTATATAAATGTCAGATTAATTTCAAATAAACGTTAAATATTTGTCAAATAGGCTGTTTGTGTATGTGAGTTTAAATGTTTGTGAAGGCACCCAGGATACAGAAGAAATTTCGAGGTTTTAAGGGTTGTTTGTTTGCGTTTATAATTTCTAAAGTACTGATATCAAAATGGCGTCGCGTCGGCGCAAAACGTTTCTTTTTCCCATTCTCTCTTATCAAACGTCACGTTATCAGTCACTCCCTTCAATTTACGATAAATGGGAAAATAAACCAACTTTGATTTTCACACTCTATTTTCATCTTTCTTTTATATCTGTGCTTTCTTTTATCTTTTTACTGACGCCCACAATTTTATATCTCCGTTTCACAGCCCGTAAAACATTGTCACTTTGCGTCGGAGGGCAGCTTATATTATTAACATCCCACATATACGTAACATTGTATATAAACAGCTTATCTGTCATAGTTGTTAAAAGTGGTGAAAGGGACGAACTACTTGTGATGGACGCCATCTTTAATTTTAATGACATAGATAAGATAGATCAAACATTTATTTGCTGCAGAAAAAGACACAATACAGGAATTAATAAAAAAAAAACAAACAGAAAAAAAGGAACACATTTAAAAAAAGTAAGATTGACCCATAGGCATTTAGACACATAACATACATTTATAAAGGTCACCCACTACTGGGCGGTGTATGTCTCAAGATTGCACCAAATAGGAGTCCAGCTCAGCATAATGCCAGAACTACCTGACGCTGGTATTCCGCTGAATCCTGCTAGCCCTCTGATGTCGAGAAAATGTGCGGCGAATATTATGTAGGTGGGTAGTTAGAAGGAAAGATTTCAAAGTTAAATACTAAAAATGAACATGTGTCAATTTTGTTTTGTTTTTGGTTTTTGAACATGGGAAAACTGTGCCAAAGATGGTGATGTCAATTGGGGAATGAAGTCCTCGGTAAGGAAAATCCGCTATTATTATATCATCATGCATGTAGGGTAAGGTAAGCGGATAGGCAGAACCTAATATACCACCTAATACAGTTCACCTACATTTCGTGACAAAACCAGCATGCCTTCAAAAGCATCAAATAACTTCACTTACTCTGGGCGGAGCGGAGGGAGTGTTAGGCTTTTTCTTACTAAAACCCACCCATGTTCCTTCTATTGCCCTTTCTGTTTCGGGGCCGCGGTATCTCTTTCGAACAACCTGCAACCCCGGCAAACGGTGGCCCTGGCAGGCCCGTCTGCTTTGCTGACATCTTTTTGACGCGCCGTCGATACAGCCTGTCGTCACCAGACGGAAGGACGGTTAGCTACCCATTACCCATCTTCAACAGACCCGCCTCTACGGTGGCCGGGAGTCATCTCGCGGTATGCGACGCTCGGAGCGTCTCCCGCGGAACCAGCATACCTTCTTGTTACAGAGATATTTATCGACGGCATGTAGTACCAAGCCAGAATTGAAAGGGAGTCGTTTGTCTTGGTATGGACATGTAATGAGGAGGGACGAAACAACTATAAGAGTAATGGATCTGAATGTTGATGGACGAAGAGCGAGAAGAAGGCCAAAGAAAAGATTGTGAAAGGAATGATATGAAGGAGTAAATGATGCCGTGACGTCTGATAGGGGAGAAAGGAAGAAGAAAACGTGTTGCGCCGACCCCAAATAGAATGGGACAAGGGCAGGAAAATGATGATGATGACGATGTAGTGCCAAGCCATGGGCGACATAAAAACTCTGAAACCATGTATGGAACGTGTGGTTACACGAGAAATAAGAATGACGTCTATACCCTTAAGGTTATCTACCACACAACGAATAAAGAAAACCTCAAATAAAAAGATATTACCAGAATTACGCGTGACGTAGAACACAAACATATAAGTATACATAGGAGGCATTCTGGGCCTCGTCAGCAATATCATGCTATTAAATTAGAATTAAGCCCATGTCTATTCTCTGTAAGCTGTCTAGGAAGCAGCAACGCGGCTTAATGCATCACAGAACAGCGTTGATGTAAATGGCCTACAATGTACAGTTAACAAAAGATATAAATAACCAGGCTTGTCAGATTTTGTTGATTTACAATGTTCTACAATCACATTATAATACGTGTATCAATAATTGTTCATGTAATCACATAATGAAATAGTTATTATTCTTCAACAACTTCAACTCACTTTAACATTCAACAGAATTCCAAAACCGATGTCTTTTGACGGGAGTTTAACAGCCAGTGGAACCAAGCGTTAACGAACGTAACTAACACTTTGGTGCAACCCGTCCCAAACCTCCCGCATGTAATTCTAACATTGTAACGCCATGTCCTTGTTCCAGGCACATATCTAGTCGCTTTCAGTCTAAATCTGCATACAGTCTGAATGTTCTGACCTCACCCTGTTTCATGCATGGAGAATTACATATTCTATCATGTTAAGCGGTTATGAACTTTAGGTCTTAGTGGATAGATGACAGAATAAGGATTCTGTCTAGCGAAATAGCTAATGGATTAATTAAAGCTCTCGTATATTTGCTTCATGGCTTAGCATAGGTAAAGCTTTTTTCCTTACATGTTTTCAAGAGGAAATAAAATAACTGAGTCTTGGCAAATTACATTAGGTTTTTGTATAAACTATTTATGTCTACTAAACTGCACCGGAGGTAATACAGATAATATGTTTCAAAAGGTTTCGTTTATCTGTAACGAATTTCAACAGGATTGACAGAGTTTAGACAAAAAGAGGTTCGTATTTTTTTGTATTTTGTACTTAAAATATAGGTAACTGGTCTTCAGTGATTGTACGTGTGAATATATTTTGATGTGACAGAAGTTTTTCGGGAGCTTATGTCAAACCGGTCCCTTTTTGTTTTTGGAGATAAAATGTCACTTTTAGAACCGCACAACTCTCCTTATAACAAGAAAAAACCTCGTTCCTAGCACTACAAACTAAAATAAAGTCTTGTTCACAATGAACAATCAAAACATTTTTTTCAAAAAGAAAACTACATCTTCAAGAGTGTCAAGAAAACATCCACGAGTAAATTTTAAACGACATTAACTACAATTTTAAGTATTATAAATCTTAGAAGGATCCTTCAAAGCTTTAAACACTCAACTTTCATTAATTAATCATCGACAAACACCTGATTCCTCAAAAGATTGGTAAACTCCAAGCTTAGCGTTAAATATTCAAGAAAATCCGCTTCACAGTGAGAGCCGGACTAAGGTCCGACCGACATCGTACCTATGGTAAAGCCTCGCCCCAACCGACAGTCTAATGTGCTTACTTACGACACGGAATAGTAAATTGTACAGAAGGCTCAGTCTGTATAACGGACGATAACAGGCACACGCTCACTTCCTCAGTAATCATATCGTGCCGATCGATTTTTAATCACGGCGTTCGATTTCATTGGAGAAAAAAAAGGTATTAATAGACAGAAAGAAAATACTAAAACTACCATACAAATAAAAATGAGAGACATGCTATGTCATTAAGTAGAATGGCACCAGACGCAGATGCATTCTCTGTTTATTTATATTCAAATAATATGATAAAACTAATTATCAGATACGAGCCCAAGATAAGGCGCAGGACCAAATGCATTGAGATTGTGAGAATTCCAACGCACAGGTTTCTCACACCATGAGTTGCTTGGAACTGCTATTGAGAAATATCGTTCGGAAAAAAATACAATAATGCTTTACCAGTATCAGTTCTGTAAATGACTATCTTAAATATTTACGTTGGCATTATTCTATTACTAATTGACGTTCTTAATATAATCCAAATCGATTCTATTGTCTTATTTTGTTAATGTATTCTATAATTTTTCGTATCAGTTTTAACGAATTGATTGGGCCACTGTAAAAAAACTTGACCATTGACGATACATTTAAAATTACATTTCATTTCACCGAACCAATTGATTAACCTGACAAAACATGCGTATCCGAACAATCTCAAACAAATTCAAGTCCCGATAATGCTAACACTCTCTATACGTGAAGCGTGCCAATGTGTGTGTGTCTTTACACATTGTATAAGCTTCTGTCGATATTATTATTCTGTGTTCTTACGTCCAATAGAGAACATAGCAAAACGCTGAATATCGTATCAACACTACATAAAACTATCGAACGCCCATGATACCGCTGTTCAGATAGGGAAGGGTCTGCCAGAATTTGCTTAAAAGATGCCTGAAAAGGCTTATCGGGGATTATTTTACAGTTTGCAAATAGACCCGTCTGGTTCGGCTCATCGAGTTTCTATGGTTATGTAAATTTTGTGTATTATGTAGTTGGGTTTATGGAGTAACTCTAGTAATCCTTGAGTATTGTAATACTAGCTTTCGCCCGCGGCTTCGCTCGCGTTAAATTCGTTAAAACACAGTACCTGCTACCTGCAGTTTTTGCCCTTGCGCCTTATCGATTTGTAATAGCAACGCTAAGTTTTCCCTTTTCTTTTCTCGTTCTCCCTCATAAACTCACTTTTTAAAAAAAATTGCTTATGTCCGTCTCCTGGTTCCCAACTATCTCTGTACCAAAATTCATCAAAATCGGTTAAGCCATTAAAGCGTGAAGAGGTAACAAATAAACAAACTCACTTTCGCTTTTATAATATTAGTAAGGATAGTAAGGATATATTGTCGCGACTAAGGCTGTTTTGTCGTTTAGTTGCCTGTGTAGATTCGGGAAAATTTACATGTATGGAGGAAGAGTATCGTGATATGGTTATGGGTTTTTTTTCATATTCATATCTTTATTGCATTCCATAATGTCTGAAGATCTTAAAATAGGTTTAAAGCTAAGGTACAATTACGGACCTTGTAGGGCACAGCAAAAGTATAAATTAATTTTCAAATAAAATTAAACCATTAACCAAATAATTCTTAATGTTAATTAACCAAATTATAACATTATTTATATTGAAATCAGGTTTTTTTTCGGATGCGATTCCAGACTTTTACTGACTAAAACCAACTCACTAATTTCAACTCGACACCTTCACGCGTTCTCGAGATATAGGGTCTTGACAGATAGAATAACAAGCAAACGGACAAAAAAGTGATCCAATATGGCTTCCGTTTTTCTTTCTTAGGTATAGGACCCTTAAAATTGCAATAATAGAGGAGAACACGTACACACGACGACACATCAACCTGTACAAAACCAGTTTATGCGAATCTCTCATCGTACGGGAAATCCACGGTGTACGATCCGTTGTTGAGAGATCAGCATAAACTGGTTTTGTATAGGTTGATATGTCGTCGTGTGTACTAGTCGGTTTTATTAAAAGTTGCTTTTACACTCTTTATTTTCTGCAGTTTTAGTTACACTTATAGCAGCCGCTCGGGTCGATCTTTATGTTGAGCCGCGATTGCCTAGGTTAGTCTGTGGATGGGTGACCACCAGTTACATACCGAGTTTCCTCTGTGCCTCGGAAAGCACGTTAAGCCGTTGGTCCCGGCTGTCATTTGTAGATCTTTGACAGTCGTTACAGGTAGTCAGTGTTTCGAAAGTCTGACAATCAGGCTTACCAAGGGGTATCGTATTACCCAGTACTAACTGGGTTGTGGAGGTCAGATAGGCAATCGCTCCATGTAAAATACTGGTATTCAGCTGCATCCGGTTAGACTGGGAGCCGACCCCAACATAGGTGTGAAAAGGCTATACAGATGATTTTCTACAGTTTTAATCAAAAGAGGTGACTCCTCATTAACAGTCTCTATAAAAGAAAACATGGATACCAACAGTATTGCACTAGTGCAATAATCGTATTTCCTCAACTATCAACTTTCTCGTTGGAATACTAAATATAGAAATAGAAAGTTAAGTTATAATCGTGCTAAATGTCCAATGAAGTAGTTAAACGCCAATAGAAAACTGACCAACCAAAGCATTCTTACGTCTTACATATTTTTAACGTTTTATTGAATTTTCTCCCATACCTAAGTAATCCGTCTCTCAGCTAGCGAGGAAGTGATTATATATATCTTCTAATATATAAAATTCTCATGTCACAATGTTCGTTCAAATACTCCTCCGAAACGGGCGTATCGGGTAGGTCTGAAAATCGGCCAAGATATATTTTTCATACGCTGAAGTGATACCTGACCTTAGCAACGGGTGAAACAGCTGGGCACAGCTAGTATTTATATATATGTATATATATACATATATATGTATATAAATACATATATATGTATATATATACATATATATATATGTGTATACTGTATGCCGATACATTTCAAAAACAGCTTGGGAAGACATTTACAAGAAGTTCTAAATTCAAATATGTTTGATTATCTTCTTTTTAATATAAGGCTGTTTAGAGGTGTCATACCTTTTTTTTGCGGATGGAAAATCACCAAATAACTTCCTCCGCTGTAGGCGGAACGGGGGGAGTGTCAGAATTGTACTGACTAAAACCCACCCATGTTCCTTCTGTTGCCCTTTCTTTATGTTCCGGGGCCGCCGTATCTCTTTCGAACAAGCCGCAAAAACGGTGTCATACCTTTGTTTCTCTTTCGGTGTAAAAAGACCAAGCACGGGAACATACAAATTATATCATAGTTCCACATTTCTGTTATTTAATTTCTCCGTAAATGTATTGAAAAACGTCGTGTGATTCATGTGAGAATTTGTCACTGCTGTTCTCGACTCTATAACGCCCTCGCCTGGTGGCTCGAACGCTCCGTCTCGGCCGCAGTGACAAAGTTTCATCAATTGAATCAAAATGTACTATTTTCTTCCATTCTCTCCTGTCAACCGTCATGCTTTATTATTTACTAGCTTTTGCCCGCGGTTTTGCTCGCGTTATATTCGGGGAAACACAGTTCCCCTTTCCTGCTTTGCAGGTACCTGCTACCTTAGTTTTTGCCCTTGCGCCTTATTTATTGTAATAGCAAAGCTAAGTTTTCCTTTATATCTCACTTAAAAAAATAGTTTATGTCCGTCTCCAGGATCCCAACTATCTTTGTACCAAAATTCATCAAAATCGTTTTAGCCATTTAGGCGTGAAGACGTAACAAACAAACAAACCCACTTTCGCTTTTATAATATTAGTAAGGACTCCTTATGCTATTCTTGTCACATGTTAGCTCTACTCGCTAAACGCTCGCGGTGGAACTGTTGCCTTAGTAATATTTAATAACTATTATTTATCGAAAGAATATAAAGTTGTTTTGTGAATGTTTTGGTGGACACTGAGGTCGCTAGTTTACAAGTCACTGATATTTATTAAATCACTAGCTTTTGCCCTCGGCTTCGTTAGCGATAAATTCGAAGTAACAAGGTTCTCCTTTCCTAATTTGCAGGTATTTTTCGTTGGTAGCTTTAAGGTTTTAGCTTCCTACCTTGAAAACTCCGAAAAGTCCCATATAAAATTTCATCAGGGCATTCATTTCAGGGTTAGGGGCAGATTTCTGAAAAAAAAATGATGCACGATGTTTTTGTTAGTCACAAATATTAAAATTGCGAAATGCTCTATGCAAATTTCAACTCCCTCATTTTAGGGAAGTGGGGGATAAGAAGGGAAAAAAAGTAGCCTATGTCCGTTTACAGGGTCCCGACTATATCTGTACCAAAATTCATTGAAATTGGTTTTGCCATTTAGGCGTGAAGACGTAACAAACAAACTCACTTTTGCTTTTATAATATTAGTAAGGATGAAAATCACTACATAGTAAAAAACACAGTCGCTTCCCGCTGTCTTTCTGTCCCTAAGTATGCTTAGATCTTTAAAACTACGCAATGGATATTGATGTATTTTTCCTAACACATAGAGTGATTCAAGAAGAAGGTTTATATGTATACTTTTATTATATTATTATCTACATTGCACGCGTGCGAGCCGAGGTCCCTAGTATAATATAAATTCTTCGGAGCAGTCTCATAGCAGAAGCGTAGGGTCACCAAAAAAGATATGTTTGAAAATATTTTTTCATTGCCAGGAACTCACTAAAAAGATTTAGGCAATAGAACGTCATCATGTCAAGGGAGTGTCAGACTTTTACTGACTAAAACCCATCCATGTATCTTCCTTTGCCCTTGTGTTCCAGGACCGCAGTATCTCTTTCAAACAACCTGCAACGAAAAACCTTAACCTTTTTTCTCCCTTCTAAGACGCATAAGTTCATGTCTAAATGGATACGTAATGTAGTATTAAATTCTCCATTTTATCTACTAAACTTTTGGACGTCGGACTTTTGTTTGTGTAGGACTGTTTTAAGCCAATGTAGTTTGTGTAGTCGGGATCCGTGTCACCCGACGCTTTGTAGAACTTTTACTGTTGACTTCGTGTTGGATCGCGTTAAAACGAATCCTTCACTATTCTTCTATTGATTTTCTTCTATTTTACAAGTAAATAGAATAGCTACCTAGTTTTTGACACAGTGTGTTTTTTTATTAGTTAATCGAGTCGATATTTGAGTACCAACTTCCCTCGAAAGTCTGACAACCAGTCTTATCGAAAGGTACCTAGTAATAACTAGGTTGTAGAGTCAGATAGGCAGTCGTTCCATGTAAAATACTGGTGTTCAGCTGCATCCGGTAAGACTGGAAGCGGAGTCTTTACCAGTCTACATTAGGGTGATGCAGAGAGAAAACATAGTAGGTGCAGGGTGCATAACCTGTGGACGGTGAGCAATCAAATGGGTAGCTTACCGTCCGTCTGTCTATTGACGACAGGCCGTGTCGACGGCGCTTTAGTGTTCCACGCGCGTCTCAAAGAGATGTCAGCATACGAAGATGCAATAGTGTGGGTCCCACGGCAGGTTACCTTCGTAATAAATCTAAGACTAAGACTTCCACCAGAATGAGGAGCGGTAGCGGACAAGTGTTCAATTCTTAAAGTCTAGACAAAGTCAAAGCAGAGTAACCTACCAGGGCCACGGCTTGCAGGGGTTACGGGTTATTCGAAAGAGATACGGCCCCGGAACATAGAGGGCAATAGAAGGAAGTTATTTGATAATTTACCATCCGCAAAAAAGGGTGCATAACAGAAAGTGCATTATATATGAGAGGCTCGCGGAAACATCATTCAACGCCAGATCAGGCTTATTTGCTAGAACAACAGATTTTTAGCAAGCTTCCCGTTACTCCCTCCCTACCGTTCCTGACGACGCGACTCCACGCCAACACTTGGTCTGACCCGCACATTAGTATTTTTTTTTAAACTTTGCCCCACACAAGGATTTTTTCCTGTATCGTGAGTGCATTTACAAACATTGTATTTGTTCCGTGCGGGGATCGATCCGGCGACACGCAGCGCAGCAGTCGATCTCTCAGCCACTGCGCCAGGCACGGATGGCTGACGTCAACGACTAAGATATTTCACATCAGAAATAATTTGATTAAATAATGAAAAACACAATGTTTCATTACTGAAATTAAACCAATTCTCTACAATAAAGTTAATAAGTCACAGCCAGTCAACCTAACGACGTGTTGAATCGTGTAGAACAAAGACAGTGATTGTGACACCCCCACACCCCCAACCTCCTGGTGTACAAAGAGGGGTTAAAAGGGGGTCTATTGGTCTATAGTGACCTATTTTCTTAAACGGCTGTTACAGCTGAATTCAATAAGCGATAAGAACTTGAATGGGGCAGTTTAGGAACTTACTGTTTGACATTCATGAGTATTATTGTTGATATTTATTTATTTTGGTGATTTGAAAAGGCGGTGAATATTGGTATCAGTTTGATAATGGGATTGTAATGATATCCTTACTAATATTATAAAAGCGAAAGTGAGTTTGTTTCTTTGCTACGTTTTCACGCCTAAATGGCGAAACCGATTTTAATGAATTTTGGTACAGATAGTTGGGACCTAGGAGACGGACATGGGCAATTTAAAAAAATTGAGAAAAGGGGTAGAAAGAGGGAAGAAAAGGGAAAACATAGCTTTGCTATTACAATAAATAAGGCGCAAGGGCAAAAACTACAGGTAGCAGGTACCTGCAAATCAGGAAAGGGGAACTGTGTTACCCCGGATTAAACGCGAGTGAAGCCGCGGGCAAAAGCTGGTTATACAATACGTACATAAATCCGAAAATTCAGAGATTCGTGCCTTGGGTTTGAACTCACGTCCGGCTATTACTGCTTTTAACTTCCTAAATGACAACAAAGGATACTATTTTTATCCATTGAAACGTAGGTAACGCTCAAATGGGTTAGATTCCAACTTTCACCGCCACCGATTTTTCTATGCAGATCCACAAAGCTGCATTCTAAAGCTTATTTTTCTATGCAGATCCACAAATCTGCATTCTAAAGCTTATTTTTCTATGCAGATCCACAAAGCTGCATTCTTAAGCTTATTTTTCTATGCAGATCCACAAAGCTGCATTCTAAAGCTTATTTTTCAATGCAGATCCACAAAGCTGCATTCTAAAGCTTATTTTTCTATGCAGATCCACAAAGCTGCATTCTAAAGCTTATTTTTCAATGCAGATCCACAAAGCTGCATTCTACAGCTAATTTTTCCATGCAGATCCACAAAGCTGCATTCTAAAGCTTATTTTTCCATGCAGATCCACAAAGCTGCATTCTAAAGCTTATTTTTCTATGCAGATCCACAAAGCTGCATTCTAAAGCTTATTTTTCTATGCAGATCCACAAAGCTGCATTCTAAAGCTTATTTTTCTATGCAGATCCACAAAGCTGCATTCTTAAGCTTATTTTTCTATGCAGATCCACAAAGCTGCATTCTAAAGCTTATTTTTCAATGCAGATCCACAAAGCTGCATTCTAAAGCTTATTTTTCAATGCAGATCCACAAAGCTGCATTCTAAAGCTTATTTTTCAATGCAGATCCACAAAGCTGCATTCTAAAGCTTATTTTTCTATGCAGATCCACAAAGCTGCATTCTAAAGCTTATTTTTCAATGCAGATCCACAAAGCTGCATTCTACAGCTTATTTTTCCATGCAGATCCACAAAGCTGCATTCTAAAGCTTATTTTTCCATGCAGATCCACAAAGCTGCATTCTAAAGCTTATTTTTCTATGCAGATCCACAAAGCTGCATTCTAAAGCTTATTTTTCTATGCAGATCCACAAAGCTGCATTCTAAAGCTTATTTTTCTATGCAGATCCACAAAGCTGCATTCTTAAGCTTATTTTTCTATGCAGATCCACAAAGCTGCATTCTAAAGCTTATTTTTCAATGCAGATCCACAAAGCTGCATTCTAAAGCTTATTTTTCAATGCAGATCCACAAAGCTGCATTCTAAAGCTTATTTTTCAATGCAGATCCACAAAGCTGCATTCTAAAGCTTATTTTTCAATGCAGATCCACAAAGCTGCATTCTAAAGCTTATTTTTCTATGCAGATCCACAAAGCTGCATTCTAAAGCTTATTTTTCTATGCAGATCCACAAAGCTGCATTCTAAAGCTTATTTTTCTATGCAGATCCACAAAGCTGCATTCTAAAGCTTATTTTTCTATGCAGATCCACAAAGCTGCAATCTAAAGCTTATTTTCTATGCAGATCCACAAAGCTGCATTCTAAAGCTTATTTTTTAGGGTTCCGTACCTCAAAAGGATAAACGGAACCCCTTTGGTGTCCGTCTATCTGGCTGCCTGTCTGTCAAGACTTTTTTATCTCGGGAACGCTTTGAGGGAACGAGTTTAATATACTTAAGTTTGTGGTCTCTTGAAGCTTTGTAAAAATCAACTTACCTAGTCAAAAGATATGGTCGTTTATGCGGCAAGTTTGTGTGAAAGCATCGGTGCGCAAGTCCGACTTGCACTGGAGAGGTTTCACTACAATGTTAGAGTCGATTTTCAGCACAACTCGATGCAGTAACCTCTTAAATCAAGACCAATAACATTTTTACAATCTGCAGTCTACGAAATTGCAATAAACCGCTCTACTTCGACGGAATCCGTCATACATTGCAATTTGTCGAACTATCCGAGCATATATAATGCAAAACATGGTTGTTATCCACTGCAGTAGGGCTACCATGACATCTTATAGCAGTTCTTATTCCTGTGTGAGAAAGAGATGGTGCTAGACACTCTGTATAGCTCTGTCTCTTTCCCTCAGTGGAATAAGTTCTGCTTTGAGACGTCATGGTAGGGTAGTTAAACATGCAAATATACTACAGAGTTTGTATTGTACCGCGTATTGCGAATCCAATTTGACATTTATTCGGATTTGTGGAGGCGAGTTTTCAGTTCATCGTGTTTCTATATACTCTATTGGAAATTATTGTTTAGATTTAAGGCGATAGATGGCGTTGTAAGATGAGCGGCAATATCTGGATTTCTTTAAAATTCGAGTGAAAATTCTTCTAGGCAAGCGTGCTCTAGCATCACCGCTTCACGTAAGGCGAGTTACAGCCAAACGCAAGCCTATTATGTAAGGTGGCCGGGCGTTTGAGGGAGAGAACCTCAAACCATCCCATCCGCTGCGGGAGAGGCCCCGGGGGTCTGTCGCCGCAAGACGACTCCCGGCCACCGTAGATGCGAGCCTGTGGACGGTGAGCAATGGGTAGCTCACCGTCCGTCCGTCTATTGACAACAGGCCGTGTCGACGGCGCGTTAGTGTTCCACGCGCGCCTCAAAGAGATGTCAGCAAAACAGGGCCTGCCAGGGCCATCGCCTGCCGCGGTTGCGGGTTGTTCGAAAGAGATATCGCGGCCTCAGAACATAAAGGGCAATAAAAGGAACATGGGGTTTTAGTCAGTACAAATCTGAAACTCCCTGAAAGAAAAACCTATTATGTAGTATTAATAATAAAACCAGCCAAGTGCGAGTCAGACTCGAGCACCGTGGGTTCCGTTACAAACTTGCGATATAATAGGCCACATCTTTTGACAGTTTAGACTGAGAGGGTCGATTTTTTCACATCTACAGACTTGAGTATAATTATGGTTTTAATTCCAACTTGATACGTTCACGCGTTTCCGAGATAAAGTGTCTTAGCAGACAAACACACGGACAACAAAGTGATTGTGTTTCTTTGTTTGTTACGTCTTCACGCCTAAATGGCAAAACTGATTTTGATGAATTTTGGCACAAAGATAGTTGGGACCCTAGAGATGGACATAGGTTTTTTTTATAAAGTGAATAATGAGGAAGAAAGCGGGAAGAAAATGGAAAACTTACCTTTACTATTACAATAAATAAGGCGCAAGGGCAAAAACCAGTAGCAGGTACCTGCAAATCAGGAAAGGGGAACTGTCTTACCCCGAATATAACGCGAGCGAAGCCGCGGGCAAAAGCTAGTATATAATAAAGATTCATCGACTTTTAGGCCCACCTAGTTTAGATGCAATTAACGTTCATAGATCATAGAAACTACGACAATTACATAACTGGCAACATTTACTCCAAAAACAGTCCCAACAAAGTCTCTAACTTCCAACAATCATTCAATAAGTTATCCTATTCTCGGGACTCATACTAAAACGCTTCCGTTCAGCGAAACAGCGCAATTTACGGGACTACCCGCATTCAATGCTAAATTCCCAAC
Organism: Ochropleura plecta; assembly: GCA_905475445.1. Lineage (NCBI taxonomy): Eukaryota > Metazoa > Arthropoda > Insecta > Lepidoptera > Noctuidae > Ochropleura > Ochropleura plecta. Next base: position 18,687,240 of record FR997738.1, on the reverse strand, counting down.
TAGGGGGCAGCACGGTCGTTAGTTCCCGACTTGCAAATATACCGACTTTGCTTTGTGGATTCAGTGTAGCGGACTTTAAGCGGATTCGGGTCGGGTGCGAGTAAAGGCGAGGGTTTTTAGAGTTTATGAAGGAATAAAATTATCTTAAATAACCTTTACTGGGTTAGCGATTTCTGAACAAGTTTTATTTTTGGGGTCTGTTTTATCTAGAACTTGCTTCCGCCCGCGACTTCGCCCGCGTGGCATAGTTACTTTGGGCTAACGCTAACTTTAACCCGCGTTATGATCGAAAAAAAAATCTTTCTCTCTCCTTTCCTTCCCCCCTTTTTCTCCCCTTTTTCTCACTTTTTTAACCTATGTCTGTCTGCAGGGTCCCAACTATCTCTGTACCAAAATTTCATCAATATCGGTTTGGCTATTTAGGCGAGAAGACGTAACAAACAAACAAACTCACTTTCGCTTTTATATTATTAGGATTGGAAATTCAAAGTCGTGTGGAGCTCATGGCTAAATAGTAGCTGCCGCTCGGGTCGATCTTTAGGTTAAGCCGCGCTTTTCTAAGTTGGCCTGTGGATGGGTGACCACCCATTACATACCGAGTTTCTTTCGTGCCTCAGAAAACAAGTTAAGGTGTTGGTCCCGGCTGTCATTTGTATATCTTTGACAGTCGTTACAGATAGTCAGTGTCCCGAAAGTCTGACAACCAGTCTTACCCAGTACTAACTGGGTTGTGGAGGTCAAACAGGCAGTCGCTTTATATAGATTTATTTATTTATAAAAAAAAACTTTTCCCCACACCGGGATTTCTCCTGTATCGATGATGCGTAAAGAAACACATACACAAACAGCCAGATCCGGAACAAGTATCTGTAGGCCATACAAATATTTGTACCGTGCGGGGATCGAACCCACGACACGCAGCGCAGCAGTCGACCGCTCAACCACTGCGCCAACCGTGTCGTAGAATACTGGTATTCAGGTGCTGAATTGTTGGGATAAGGCTAGGCAGATCTCCGGGCGTCGGGCGCCGCGAGACGACTCCCGGCCACCGTAGATGCGGGCCTGTGGACGGTGAGCAATGGGTAGCTCACCGTTCGTCCGTCTATTGACGACAGGCCGTGTCGACGGCGCGTTCGTGTTTCACGCGCGCCTCAAAGAGATGTCAGCAAAGCAGAGGGGCTTGCCAGGGCCTCCGCCTGCCGGGGTTGTGGTTTGTTTAAAAGAGATACCGCGGCCCCGTAACGTAAAGGGCAATAGAAGGAACATGGGTGGGTTGTAGTCAGTAAAAGTCTGTCACGCCCCCTCGCTCCGCCCAGAGCGGTGGAAGTTATTTCATGATTTCCCACCCCAAAAAAAAATGGCTAGGCAGATGATGGATATTCAAAGCCGTCATTTGAGCCACTGAACCCTCTGACGTAAGTCTTACTCGCATTTTTCTTTTTGACTGTGTGTTTTGTGCGTTTGTAGCGAAAACGTCACTTAAAAATCCAACAGCATGCTTATTTTAAACAACCATTTAAGAAACATTTTGTGTTAGTGAAAGCGGGAATTTGGCTTCGATCGAAACTGTGTTTTAATTGTTTTGATCTAATATCCTGAAAAGCGTAGTTACACGAAAGCAATTGCAGTTACAGATCAATTAGTTGAACTATTCGAGAATTGGATTCAAAATCTGCTATCACGGGAATATAGAAGTTTCCCTTTGTGCAATGCAATCTAGTTAATAACTGCTCTAGTTCCAGCAATTAAGCCTCTTATGAAGATGTTACTACAGTAACTTAAATATAATTTTATTACTTATTAACTCTTCTACTAATTAACTTCTTAACTAACTAATAACTTATCCTATTATAATATTATAAATGTTTGTGTGGATGTACGGATGTTTGTTACTCTTTCACGTTAAAACGACTGAACGGATCTTGATGAAATTTGGCACAGATGTAGATTATAGTCTGGAATAACACATAGGTTTTTTTTTTAGATATCACGTGGGCGAAGCCGCGGTTGCCAGCTAGTTTACAATGTAGTCAGGAAAAGGCTAGGCATAATGATTAATATCTGCAGGTTTTTTCCCTGTTACATACCAATATTAAACAGTTCAAAGATGCACCAAAAGTCCTCGAAACATTGAATAGTGAATTTATTCAGTTTTATTTTATGCTGAAACTGAAAAAAGCTGCATCAATTTGAGCTGGCCCGATTGGATGAAAACTGAATACAAAACACGCTACTGTTCGCTCCGTCGTTTTACAGTAACTTGTAAATGATTGCGCAAGTTTGTTTTTGTAGTGGTTCCAGTGCTAACGAGTTGGGAATTGGAGTATTTGTAGAAATAGGTCAATCGGTCAACTATTGGGGTCGGCTTCCAGTCTAACCGAATGCAGCTGAATACCAGTACAACGTGGAGCAACTGCCAGCCTTAATGTGAAGTCTGATTTTTAATCTGAACCTCTAGAGCCCCAGCGGCACAAAAACGTGCCAGTAAACAAGTATTACCGTTGAGCCCTGCTGGCACAAATTAATGCCACCAAACCTCAACCGATTTAAAACTGTATTTGTAGTAAAGATAAGTCTTAAAATCAGATTACGCTTATGATAAGAGCCCGCCCGGCGGTATTTGACGGATATTTGTCGTAAATAATGGCGGTCCTTGAGAGGTTAATTAAAAAGATTTATATTTCAAAAATTTCACTGTGGCACATGATGGATAATTACTATTAATTATGAGTTTCTGATATTTCGGCGCAGTTACACATGCCATGATCACGGATAAACTGAAGTTATTGCAAGTGGAAGTTTATAACCAGACAAATCGGTCTACAATCTTCGGTTTTTGCGGTCGGTATATACCGCTACCTGTGACAAGCACAACTTGATTCTGTTCTCGACACACAAAACTCACTGTATCAGATCACGAACATTTTCGGACTTAAAAATAAATAATCGCCTACATAGAACCGCAACAACTTCAGTTTATATTCTTGATCATAGCGTGTGCAACTGCGCTGAAATAACAGAAACTCAATATGAATAGTAAACATAGTAATTTATATCCCGTTTCAAATGTTTTAAATAATGTTAGTGACCATGTCAGTTTAAAAACTAATATCATATCTAGTTGGAATACCACCTACAGTATTGTTATCCTCTTTTAAATCCATCCATAGGTTGTCTTGAAAAGATCGCTTTTAGCGATAAGACCGGCTATTGTGTCACCCTATTTATAAGTTGTATACTGTTTTGCTTATCATTTGTATGTTGAACATAATAAAGAATATTCTATCTATCTAATACTACCTCACTTTGTCGTCTACCAGCCAGTACAAAAAAGTAAGCCTACATACAACAAGATACAGTAGGAGCTTTAACCATTTTCGACGTAACAGTTTACGTCAATCAAACTACACTTCACCGGTATTAAATCAACCGTTCCACACGCTGTCATTGCGACCACACCCCACGCTCGGTCAGAAGTGTTGACCAAAGTAAGTTGTAGTTGATCGATACCACAGTAACATACAGTATTTCAATTAGGAACATAATATAGTAGGATTATCAAAGACATTTATATACAAACTAGCTTTTGCTCGCGGTTTCGCTCGCGTTAAATTCGGGGTAACCCAGTTCCCCTTTCCTGATTTGCAGGTACCTGCTACCTGTAGATTTTGCCCTTGCGCCTTTTTTTGTAATAGCAAAGCTAAGTTTACCTTTTTCTTCCATCTTTCTCCCTCATTTCTCACTTTAAAAATAATATGTCCGTGTCCAGGGTCTCAACTATCTCTGTTACAATATTCATCAAAATCGGTTTAGCCATTTAGGCGTAAAGACGTAATAAACAAACAAACTCACTTTCGCTTTTATAATGTTAAGTAAGAATTAGTTGAGCAGATAGTTGTTTCGGGTCTGGCCGTTTGTGTATGTGAGTTTAAATGTTTGTAAACCCACCTACGATACAGGAGAAATTCCTAGTGTGAGGCAACGTTTTTATAAAAACAAAATAAAAAAACAATTACATAAGCTTCGCGTTAAACAGTGCTCTTCGTGCGTGACAAATCAAAACAAACAGCCATTTTGGTTTTCGACCGATCCGAGAATCGACCAGTAGTCTGACAGTAAAGATTTGTGTAAAACAGTTAATCTTCTATACTTATAATAAATCTGTAGAGAGGTCAATTCTGTACATGAAATATATTTCCAAAATAACTATCAGGGGGTGATTAGTGATCGATACTGATGCCAAAAATGCAATCAGTAAAATTTTTGTCTGTCTGTCTGTCTGTCTGTCTGTCTGGATGTCTGTATGTTCGTTATAGAAACAAAAACTACTCGACGGATTTTAACGAAACTTGGTACAATTATTCTTCATACTCCTGGGCAGGTTATAGTATACTTTTCATCACGCTACGATCAATAGGAGCAGAGCAGTGAAGGAAAATGTTGGGTAATCGGGAGAAGTTGGTTAAAGCTACACAGAAATCATGTATGACGGAAATGTTCTCCTTAAAATTATATAAAAAATATCCTACGACAGCATAGGTCTATCTTTTATGGTTGACTCACAATAACACGTGTAACTCCCGATAACTTAGCAGTTCGGAGCTATCTGATTATATTTGTCTACTCTTACGTTTATAACACTCCCACTCATCTCTAATTAAAAACAGTTAACATTATTACGTATTCAATAAAAAAAGAATCATATAAATCGGTATACAAACACCAAAGTTATGCATGAAATACGCTAATAAGCCATCGCGCGTGAATACTGAATCATGCTATAAGGATTATTTTTGTGTAATATTTGGCTGTTGATGCGAATAGACGTTCAGAGTGTTCGACCTTATTGACAGACAATGCTTTCAGCCCGACTTTTAGTCTTTAAATAATTTCTTTTGTTGTTATTTTATAAAATAGGTATTAGTTATTTTGGTAGTGTTTAAATATTCTTTCAAATTACAAATTATTCATCGTTAACATTTTATTTCTTTTTAGGTGAAGTAGTAGTAGGTACGCATAGATTTTTAGAAACCGAGTTTCGGCTAATTTATGTTCAGTTTTTTTTTATACTATATTGGTAAAAGCGTAGTTAATTATACTAATTATAGTAATCATCATCATCAGGCTATATTAGTCCACTGCTGGACATAGCCCTCCCCTAATGAGCGCCATAGCGTTATAGAGTTATATTCTTTATTAATTAAAGTATTTATAGGTTTTTATTTTTAAGTGAAGTAGGTATACATAGGTAGATAGTATTGGACGGGTTCCCTCTATCTGGCAGAATCTTGATGCTCCGAAATTTATTTGGCATAACACACTTAGCATATTTTTCTTTAAACGAACATTTTAAAGGCATAAAAATTATTTGATATAATTATCGTTTGGCATAATGTTTAAAACTCCGAATTTACAATTGCATAGTTTTAAGATGGCAGAATTACATTTAGTATAATTACGATTGGCAGAGTTCAAATTTCGCATAATATCGTTTAGCATAATGTTCATTTAGAGCGACGAGTATTTGGTATAATTTCACTTTTCATACTATGCAGATGGCAGAATTGAATTAGGAATAACTTTAAGTTTAAAGACTTATATGCCTAATAAGTCTTTAAATTGACATGGTCACTAACATTATTATTAACGGTTAAAACGGGATATTTAACATGTTTGTTATTTATCTTGAGTTTCCAATATTTTGGTGTGAACCGATACAGTGAGTTACAATTGTATACAAAAACATATTAATGCAAAAATAAGATATTTTTGGAATTATATAGAAAAAAAGACATTGTTTTTAGTAGGTTACCCGGGACTCAACTATTAAGATTAGGTTAATTTGTTAAAAAAAAATGCGTAGGTTAGGTTAGGTTAAAACTGTGACCCCCTACGCACGAGCCGAGCGAGCGGAGCGAGCGGTGCCGCGGCAGCGGCCGGCGAGTGCCAGTAACGACTTGCATTGATAGAAAATGAGATTGTTTTTAGTAGTTTACCCGGAACTGAACTATTTACATTAGAATAATAATTACTTATAGAATTAAATGACATTATTACAAATTGAATTAAATAATAGTTAAAATAAATGATATTATTTTAAAGAAATAAATAATTAAAATAAATGACAACAAATAATGATAAAGATGATTCTAACTATAAACTTTCTGCGATATGACAATTCTGCCGTTTAATGATAACGATATGAAATATATGTCAAAAGACGATTCTGACTGTGAACTTTCTGCGAAATGATGTTTCTGCTTTTTGAATACTATGGATATGAAATTTATGTCTAGAGATGATTCTGACTTACAAAATTATGAGTTTTGAATGTATGATAAATGAGTGTCTGCCAAACAATTTTCTGCGAAATGAAGTTTATGCTATCCGTTGTTATGCAAAATAAAATTATGACATAAAAAGTTCTGCTATAAAGGGTGGACCCAGTATTGGACAGGCGTTTTAGCTTTACTTTAATTTCTTTTTTTGTTACAAGTTGTACTTACCTACATATTTCTGGGTATAATTCCATTAGAATTATTTAGCTTTAGTACCTACTTTATTTGGTAATTAATAGGTTCTTATAGATAATAGGCATAATTAGATATATTAAAAAAAAACAATATATTTATATATAATTTAGTACTTAAATTATTTTCAGGTTAAATATAAATTCAAATTATTATTTCTTAATTTATTTAGCTGTAGTTTTATTTAGTTGTAGCTGTAGTGTATTTAGGATCAGTTTTATTATTTAAGTAGGCACTTTTTTAAGTGTAAGGTAGCTACAGTTAGGACCTCTAACGTAGCTTATTTCGTTAGGTAACTGAATAGGCATTCAGTTACCTTCGGTTATTTTCATAAATCCTTACTAATATAATAAAAGCGACAGTGAGTTTGTTTGTTCTTTCTTTCTTTTTTTTTAAAAACGTTGCCCCACACTAGGAAATTCTCCTGCATCGTGGGTGCGTTTACAAACATTCAATCTCACATACACAAACAGCCAGACCCGGAACAACTATCTGTAGGTCATACAAATATTTGTTCCGTGCGGGAATCGAACCCGCGACACACAGCGCAGCAGTCGATCGCTCAGCCACTACGCCAACCGTGTCGTGTTTGTTACGGCTTCACGCCTAAATGACCGAACCGATTTTGATGCATTTTGGTACAGAAATAGTTGGGGCCTTGGTGACGGAAATAGGCAAGTTTTTTTAAAGTGAGGAAAGGGGGAGAATGAAGGAAGAAAAGGGGAGAGAAAGATACATTTTTTCGGGTCATCACGCGGGTTAAAGTTAGCGTTAGCCCAAAGTAACTATGCCACGCGGACGAAGTCGCGGGCGGAAGCTAGTAAGCAATAATATTGTTGTCATCTGAGCAAAAGGGCTTAGTTATACTATAAGAGAGTAATTGGATGGGTTATACTTAAATGAGAAAGATTTTAAATGTTAGTTTTGAGTATTTTTTTGTACCTTCATTCTCCTATTTTGTTATAATTTAAAACTGCAGTGTCTAGTTATAAGTTGATTGTGTTTAAATCAACCTAATGTATGCCTTTGTGGTAATATATGGCTGAAACTGTCAAAATGTTTTTATCCTTGTCATCATTTACTTACCCATATTTGCAAAATACAATTATATTTAGTTTTACGCACATCTTTGCATCCATGTGAGGACCATGTAAATCATTACTTTTATTTAATTAGTTTGTTTTTGACGATTATCTGGTAGTTTGAGTACTATAAGCGACCTACACAAATGTCCTTTTTTTGGTATTGTTCGTCGTGTTGTTGAGTTATGAGTCGAGCTACACGATAACTGACAAATGCTTGCACTGACTGGACAGGTCCACTCAATCTGTGTGGTGCTTTCTTAATAAGATCATTTCAGACACTAATTTGCACAATCGCGTGTACCAAATAAATGTATTTTAATTCTTTCTTTTTTTAAAGTCCTTATAGTGTATAGCCTATAATCACACCAAAGTAAGTATGGATAGATCGATACTTATAGCACTTTAAGCACTTGATCAAAGCGAGTCAGCGTTTAATTTGTTGCTAAGTGTTTCAACAACTTGTCGCTTAAAGCGCGTTGTGGTAAGTAGAGCTGAGTTAAATCGAAATTGATTATTGATTGTGGGTTGTAGTTTTCGAATAAAGGGTTTTAAATTATTGTATTATAGTCTAACTACCCGCCCGTGGCGTCGCCCGCGAGATAATCGAAAAAAAGTCCTATGTTTTATTCTAGACTATAATTTACCTCTTTTTTTTATCGGATCTTGATGAAATTTGGTTGTTCAGCCGTTTTGACGTGAAAGAGTAACAAACATCCACATACATCCTCACAAACATTCGCATTTATAATATTAGTAGGAATTAGTATACAGGAACTCGCAGCGCAGCAGTCGATCACTCGGCCACAGCGCCAATCGTGTCGTCAAATTTGGTGCAGCCGTGAGACACACAATATTTGCTTTGCTTCTTTTTCCTTTATTTCTTTTGTTTGTAGTGTTAAGATTTAACTATTTTTAATATTGTACTTGTGGCAAGTGCTAAATAAACCTGTTTTTTTCTTTCTTTCTCTATCAGAAATTCTTTTCTTAGCTGTAAGTGGCTGACTGGTTCATTATGCCCACACCTCAAAACCGGAAGATCGGTGAACGTCTCGAGTCAGTCCCTAAAGTTGGACATTTCCTTCTAAATCCTGCACGAATTACACTCCAAGTTCCAAATTGTTTTTCAACATTCCTCAATCAGTCCTTTTCCACGATGAACCTAATTCGGGTTTTATTGTTCGAAAATGTAAAGAATCTGGGCCGACGCTTCTCAAAGATTGTCCCGGCTATTCGGGTTAGACTTATCTCAGCGGATATCCGGATCCGGTGACCCGGGTAATAAGCGACAAAATGCATTGAATAACTGGCGGACCAATACTTTGGCTAAGGTCCAAAACCGGGCGTTTTTGGACCTGTGGATAATATGCGATAGTTGTGGCTGAAGAATGAGATGCAGCATGGTTTTGTTCTGCGCCATTTAAGCTGAATATGGAACCTAGAGGACGGGTTTGTTGGCACAGCTTAAGAGACGCTTTTATATCCAGACTGTGGCCTATTATGAAAAAATATTCTTGTTTCAGTAGACGACATTATATTTTTTACTAGCTTCCGCCCGCGACTTCGTCCGCGTGGTGTAGTTACTTTGGGCTAACCCGCGTGATGATCGAAAATGAATTATCTTTCTCTTCCCGTTTCTTCCCTTCACTTTTTTTTTAGCTTATATCCGTCTCCAGGGTCCCAACTATCTTTTTACCAAAATTCATCAAAATCGGTTTAGCCATTTAGGTGTGAAGACGTAACAAACAAACTCACTTTCGGTTTTATAATATTAGTAAGGATTTACCAGCCGTTGGAGCGGCCGGTGTCCGACGAGCAATGGGTAGCTCACCGTCCGTCCGTCTACTAACGACAGGCCGTGTCGACGACGCGTTAGTGTTGCACGCGTGCCTCAAAGAGATGTCAGCAAATCAGATGAGCCCGGGCCACTGCCTGCCGGGAATGCGGGTTGGTTTGAAAAAGATAGCCCGATTTTTTTTTGCAATAGCGTTTTTTATCGTATCACGGTATGAGGCACTTACACGAATAAACGATTTAAAAGGACCTCATCATCATCATGTTCCCGCTCTTGTCCCATTCTATTTAGGGTCGGCGCAACACGTTTTCTTCTTCCATTCTCCCTTATCAGACGTCACGGCATCATTTAGTCCTTTTTCCTTCATATCATTCTTTACACAACCCAGCCATCTTTACTTAGGTCTTCCTCTTGCTCTCTGACTTTCAACATTCAGATCCATCACTCTTTTAGTCACATGTGCTTCGTCCCTCCTCATTACATGCCCACACCAAGACAAACGACTCCCTTTCAATTTTTCTGTAACAGGCGCAACTTTCAAACTTCCTCTAATGTACTCATTCTTTACTTTATCCACTCTTGTCAATCCACACATGCATCTCAACATTCTCATCTCCGCTACATGCAATCGTTTTTCATCCACCTCTTTTACAGCCCGATTTTAAAGGAATACTAATACCTTTATGGAATAATATTACGTTATATAATACGACTACCCAAATACTCGTTAAACTCCGACCATTTGGATATTACGTATGCAACCGCAAGAACGCTTCCAATGCCCGGGTTTGCTTAGAACAGATCCGGATATTCTATAACTACGGAGTTCGCCGGATATTAAACTCCTAGCATATTATTGTACACAGCACAACTGTTTAATTTGAAATATATATTTGACATAAACAGAAGGGTTACCATGACATCTTATAGCAGTACTTATTCTTGTGTGAGAAAGAGATGGTGCAAGACACCCTGTATGGCTCTGTCTCTTTCCCTCAGTAGAATAAGTTCTGCTTTAAGACGTCATGGTAGGCTAGCAGGATACAGTACTGTGCGGTGTGTAGAATACTAGTATTCAGCAGCATCCGGTTAGACTGGAAGTCGACCCCAACACAGTTGGGAAAAGGCTAGGCAGATGATGTTGGTATTTTGGTACATTTTTCTAGTAACGAATAATTCAAGATTCCGACAAATTGAGAACCTCCTCCTGTTTAAAAGTTGGTTAATAAATACTCCAACATCTGCTATCCGTATTTTCCAAATCATTAATTTAACTCATAATAAAATTTACACAGTTAACTGTGAATTGAAATTAAACGAACCGTGATGTTGTGATTGTTCAAAATATATTGGATATAACATTTATGTCGTTTGCAGTAGTTGGTTGGTCGGTCGCAAATGTCAAAAGCAGAAATACCCATTAATTTTGGTAATCCTTACTAATATTATAAATTAAAGCGAGAGTGAGTTTGTTTGTTTGTTACGTCTTCACGCCTAATTGGCCAAACCGATTTTTAAGAATTTACTACAGAGATAGTTGGGACCGAGGAGACGGACATAGGCATTTTTTTTTTAAAGTGAGAAACGCGGGTGTAAGGGAGAAGAAAAGGGGAGAGATATTTTTTTTCGATCATCCCGCGGGTTAAAGTGAGCATTAGCCCAAAGTAACTATGCCACGCGGACGAAGTCGCGGGCGGAAGCTAGTACCTAATAATTTTGGAAATATTCCATAACTAGTATATTCAATAGTAGGTACAGTCGTTTTCGATTTTTTTTTGAATAGATAACCTCGTGGCTAAAAAATTGCAGGCGCTCGGACAATCCTTAGGTTAAGCCACGCTTGTCTAGGTTTGTCTGCGGATGGGTGATCACCCGTTACATACCGAGTTGCGACATAAACGGCCCTATCGGCCTTGCCGAGGTTTGGAAATGGATGGGTAACCACACGGGGACAGGTTAAGCAACCCTTGCCGAGGTTTGGAAATGGATGGTTTGGAAATGGATGGGTAACCACAGGGGGCCAGGTTAAGCAACCTTTGCCGAGGTTTAGAAATGGATGGGTTACCACACGGGGACAGGTTAAGCAACCCTTGCCGACGTTTGGAAATGGATGGGTTACCACACGGAGCCAGGTTAAGCAACCTCACCAAGGTTTGGAAATGGATGGGTTACCACACGGGGCCAGGTTAAGCAACCCTTGCCGAGGTTTGAAAATGGATGGGTTACCACACGGAGCCAGGTTAAGCAACCCTCACCAAGGTTTGGAAATGGATGGGTTACCACAGGGGGCCAGGTTAAGCAACCCTTGCCAAGGTTTGGGAATGGATGGGTTACCACACGGGGCCAGTAATAGAGTTTTATTCAAAAAGGCTTCGATCCTCGAATTTCTAAACGATGATGAACACGAAAACGAAAACGATGTTCTTTTGATAAGTATAAAATGAAACAGAATAATGATGTTTTTAATGACATATTTAGTTCCTATCACAATCTGTTCTTTTCTGCATATTACTTTTACAAAATAATGTTGAAGTTTCACTTCTTACGAGTGTACGCTAGTACACCTACACGCACACATTTTTTTTACAGCTCCAAGAGACAACAGACTTGGTTATATGGGTTTAATTTCAAATTGATATCTCTACGCGTTTCTGAGATAAAGAGTCTTGACAGACAGATAGTCAGAAACGCAACAAACTAATCCTACAAATGGTCAGTTTTCCCTTTGAGGTACAAAACCCTTAAAAAACGTTTTAAGAAAATAAATTCACTTCAAAATACATGATAAGTATTTAGTTCTATTAATTTCAGTTCCATTTAAACAAAGATAATCATGGAAGCTGCGGTTTTACTTAATTGGGATGACCCACACTCCCAAGAGTGTTGTCCGACGTTTAAAAGGATTATGGAGAGAGAATGTTACAGGCCAACGCTCGCGACTTTGTCTACGTTAGAAGACAAAGTCGTAAAGTAGTACAACCAGTCTTACCAAGGAGTATCGTATTACCGAGTTGTTATTGGGTTGTGGAGGTCAGATAGGTAGTCGCTCCATGGAAGGCGACCTCTGCATAGTTGGGAATAGACTTCGTAGATAATATCTATCAAATGTAATCCAATATCATTATTTTATTTAGACGTTGCCCCACACTAGGAATTTCTCCTGTTTTGTGGGTGCGTTTACAAACATTTAAACTCACATACACAAACAGCAAGACCCGAAACAACTACCTGTGGGTCATACAAATATTTGTCCCGTGCGGGAATCTAACTCGCGACACGCAGCGCAGCAGTCGATCGCTCAGTCACTGCGCCGACCGTGTCGTTAAATTATATTGCCATGATTGTTTTGTTTTCAAATACTATGCAGATAAATAGAATTTTAGTCAACTCCAATATTCAGTTGTTTAATTAAAATACACATAAATTCTGTATAGAACCGCAAATTGCTGCAATGGAACTGGGTTTTTAGAGGAAATTGAATTTCCACAGAATCCTATGCAGTGACCTAATAGTGCTGTCAAACAGATAAAGTTATTGTTTATACAAAGCACGAGGGAATTTGTAATTTTATGCTGCTGTCATTTGTTTGCTTTGTCATTTTATTGTGAAAATTTTAAATATATGTAATGAAAGACTTTGTGCAACCACTTTTTTTGCTGACATTTTGTAATATCCATATTAAAATTTTCATTTTTTTTTAAGTTTTTTTGCGAGTATATGTGTGTATATGTGTAAGAAAAAGGAAGAAGTAAGGTTTTATCTGTTATATAAGTGCAACTGTGAGCCTACTATTGTTTAAACTATCGCGATTTATCCTTACTAATATTATAAAAGCGAAAGTGAATTTGTTTGTTTGTTACGTCTTAATAGCTAAACCGATTTTGATGAATTTTGGTACAGAGATAGTTGGGACCCTGGAGGGTCAGAGGGGACATAGGCTGTTTTTTTTAAAGTGGGAAATGAGGGAGAAAGAGAGCAGGAAGTGAAAACTTAGCATTGCTATTACAATAAATAAGGCGCAAGGGCAAAAACTACAGGTAGCAGGTACCTGCAAATCAGGAAAGGGGAACTGTGTTACCCCGAATTTAACGCGAGCGTAGCCGCGGGCAAAAGCTAGTTTTAAATATATGTAATGAAAATCTCTTTCCTAGCGTTCTCGTTATTCTTAACCATTTATAGATGTCACTTTTGACAGTGACAGTGACATCTAAGAGAACTGTGAAAGCACGCGGTGAGGAAAATTCACCTAGGAAATTGGAACAACGTTAATATTGTTAAACAAATATTTACACCTGAAATAAAGGCTTTAAATGTTGTTTTTTGTCTTTAAAGGTGAGTGATAAAAGTTATTAAGATAAAAATGTGTGAAACTCCTTTGTATAAAACTATATTAATAAACTGTTTTGTCTTCACAATAATTTATAGCAATTTGTCTTTATTTCACTCATTAGAGCGTAACCATATCTGCACTATAATATGATAATATTATAAAGAGGAAAGATTTGTTTGTTTGTTTGTACCGAATGAACTCCAAAACTGCTGGACTAATTTTAATTTTTTTTTACAAATAGGAAATTACATTATCAGGAAGTAGTGTAATATCCTTACTAATATTATAAAAGCGAAAGTGAGTTTGTTTGTTTGTTACGTCTTCACGCCTAAATCGCTAAACCGATTTTGATGAATTTTGGTACAGAGATAGTTGGGATCCTGGAGACGGACATAGGCTACTTTTTTTTTAAATTCAGAAATGAGGGAGAAAGTGGGAAAACTTAGCTTTTCCATTGCAATAAATAAGGCGCCAGGGCAAAAACTACAGCTAGCAAGTACCTGCAAATCAGAAAAGGGGAACTGTGTTACCCCGAATTTAACGCGAGCGAAGCCGCGGGCAAAAGCTAGTTAATAAATAAGGCAGATAATGAACTTTGTAAATGCTTGTAAATTGGTTGGTTCACTTTTTCACGTTTACGAAAGATAGAACCAACCAATTACAAATTTCTAATAACAAAATGAAAACCGAAACCAACGACAAACTTCTGAATCCATGAATCAGTTTCAGAAGAATAATTTTGATCTTGTTATTACTTTATTTTTGTGTGTAATTGGTTTTTGCAAATATGTGACTGTAACAAACACAAATGAAGCAATTACTGGCACTTACAGTTCAAATTTAATTTTTAAAAAGACAATGGATTTTTGTCTATTACAATTTTCCATTTTCAAAAGTCCTGTCCGAATAATCCCGCCAATTTCGTTTTACAGACGTTATAGCAAGTGCCTTAGGAACAGTCCACACAGATGATGCGCGACGATTTTTGAATCACTTCGTATCTTGGCGTGCCAAAAATCATCGCACTGCTGCGAGACTGATCGCCATACAGTGTGACGATGTTGTAAATTGTAACAATACTTTATTAAAAATTGGTTGTTTGTAAAGTAGGTTTACGATCGAGATGTTTACGTGATAACGTCTTATTGGTGATATAAGTTTTTGGGAAGTAAGGAATTAATGAAGATAACAATTTTTAAGTGAAATAAACTAATGTAAAATTGTTTTGAAAAATTATACAATTTCAGCCAGAAGCCAAAGTAGTGACATCTTAAATGAAATTAAGTACTAATTTAAAGTTTTTTTTTCGAGCCAAGTAACAGATGGCGCTACCATGTTTATATCTCGTGAGGTTTTGGTGTGATACAAGTTTCTGAACATGTCACCCGACTAAAACGATTTTAAAGACGTTATCACGTCAAAAAAAAACTACATACCTAATAAAAAATAAAACTGAAAAGACAAAAACAAGTACTGTAATCTGTAACTATGAAGAATTGAATAAAAATTAAGTCTATAGTAAAAACAGTCGGGCCCCATTATTGAAGTGTGAGCCGTTCTAGATTTTAATGGGTCCCGACTGTCTACACACAGGCAGTTATAGGCTGGTATTATTATAATGTTATTAAATTGTGAGATCTTGCAATTTGGCTTGCTGTTGTCTATGGTTTTTTTAAGCTGCAAGTCCTCCATGCTGTAATAAATAAACCAATCAATAATATAATAATTACCATCCTCCTTGGGTAACAAAAAGCGCGTGACGTCGCGTCTTGGTGTGAACTAGCCCTTATTCCGGGCACGCGACACGCCCGGACGGGTGCCGGAATTGGGACGAGCAGGGCCCAGTCGGCTGGCAAACGAATCGGTCAGTGAATAAAATCCTATTTCATTGAGTTTTATCGTTTCGTTCGAAGTCAGGTGATATGTGGGTGGGTCACAGAAGTTTAACTTCGCTGTTTATCTTCAATGGAGAATTTAGTTCTGTTCGGATTGTTTGATGAATGTTGCTAGTTTTGTTGACTTTACTTACATGTTAGGTAGAATGAGTTTTTGGAAGCTTTTATTTAGTTTTCAGTACGTTTTGTTAGCTAATTTTGGTGGTAATATTTTACGGCACTGTTGACGTAGTGGCTGAGCGATCGACTGCTGCGCTGCGTGTCGCAGTTTCGATTCCCACACGGAACAAATATGTGTATGGCGTACATGTAGTTGCTTCGGTTTCGGCAGTTTGTTTATGTGAGTTTAAATGTTGTACACACACCCACGATATATAGGAATAATTCCTAGTGTGGGGCAATGTTTTTTTTAAAGACATACTGACTTTATATTACATCTATTTTATTGCGAGTGAGAAATCATCAAATAACTTTCCCCGCTCTGGGCGGAGCGTGGAGGAGTGTCAGACTTGTACTAACTAAAACCCACCCATGTTCCTTCTATTGCCCTTTATGTTCCGGGGCCGCGGTATCTCTTTCGAACAACACGCAACCCCGGCAGGCGGAGGCTCTGGCAAGCCCCTCTGCTTTGCTGACATCTCTTTGAGGCGCGCGTGAAATACTAAAGCGATGTCGACACGGCCTGTCGTCAATAGACGGACAGACGATAAGCTACCCATTGCTCTCTGTCCACAGGCCAGCATCTACGGAGGCCGACTATTTGTCTTACCTGCGAATCAAATCCAAGACCTGATCCTCCCGGGGTGGCGGGTTGTTCGAAAGAGATACCGCGGCCCCGGACCGTAAAGGACAATAGAAGGAACATGGGTGGGTTTTAGTCAGTACAAGTCTGACACCCCTCCCCACTCCGCCCAGTGTGGGGGAAGTTATTTGATGATTTCTCATCCGCAAAAATAGACCTCATTCTCAGTAATAGCTCTAGCGAGACCGAAGAGAACTTAAAATTTTAATGCACATTTTCCAACCATTTAAAATCTAGAATGCTGAAAAATGATGAAAGTTTAAAAAAGTTGCACTACTGTCTCTGGTCCATATTTCGCTCTACACACTGGCAGGACAGTGAATTTTTATGGAATCCAATCGATTCGTTTTCCGAAGCGCTCGCATTTCAATCACGAATATTATCGTATTACTCAAATGGCTAGTAATAAAGATGCCTGTGATTTCCATTCGAGATTGCGTGTCCCTAATTAAGTTTATCTACCTACAAAGTTGGAAAGATAATGTTTTTTTCCTATAAGAAGTTTGTCTGTACCGTGGGTGCGTTATGTACATAAACAGCCAGACCCAGAACAACTGTTTGTCTGTACAAACAGTTGTTCTAGGCATCTGTACGCCTGCACATCAAGCTACCCGAAACTGTCAATTTTTCCCAATGAACCTTGAACCTAATACTTTAGGAATAAAGTCGAAAATCTAAACAAAGAAATCTGTCAGATTGTAGTAGCTTGATGTGCAGGCGTCTGTACCCTATCTGTGTTTTGAATGACATTATTATTCAATATTCGTGTATGTAGCAATGGTTTTTTTTTCTGAATGGCATCTCGCATTTTAACCTAGGAGGTTGTCGTCTGCTTAACCGGGCGAATCCTGTGGATACCTTAAAAATTAAGACCTCTAGGCGACTACACGCTAAGGGCACTCCCTGTGGGGTACGAGCCTCGGCATAGAGCGTCCCTGAGGGAGGACAGCAAAGGGACAGGCTGGATCTGAGTGATATTATTTGTGGACTGATTTGGACTTACTGGCTCAGCAGCGCGGGCTGGCTCTAGCAAGGGACGGGTGGGTAGCAATGGTTTATCACGTTGAACTATTTACACTATCTGGCGTCCGGGACTTCGCCCGTGTGATGATCAAAAAAAAATCCTATGTGTTATTCCAGACTATAATCTACCTGTGTGCCAAATTTCTACAATATGCGTTCCGCCGAGGAGCGAGGAGCTCGTAGCTAAATAATAGCAGCCGATTGGGTCGATCTTTAGGTTAAGCCGCGCTTGCCTAGGTTGGTCTGTGGATGGGTGACCACCCGTTACATACCGAGTAACCTCCGTGCCTCGAAAAGCACGCTAAGCCGTTGGTCCCGGCTGTCATTTGTAGATCTTTGACAGTCGTTACAGGTAGTCAGTGTTCCGAAAGTCTGACAACCAGTCTTACCAAGGGGTATCGTATTACCCAGTACTAACTGGGTTGTGGAGGTCAGATAGGCAGTCGCTACATGTAAAATACTGATATTCAGCTGTATCCGGTTAGACTGGAAGCCGACCCCAACATGGTTGGGAAAAGGCTAGGCAGATGATGATGCGTTCCGCCGTTTAGACGTGAAAGAGTAACAAAAATCCATATAATAATGCCGCGGGCGCCAGCTTCTACACTATAATTGAAGTGTCTGTTTGTCGTGATTTTCGAACGGTTAGTTTATGTAGAAATATCCTACTTTATTTCTAAGTTAACTTTAGTCACTAACAGAACTAACTAACGTATAAATATTCCTGATTATTTTCTCAGTACCTTGGACCGAGGGTAAGAAAGCTCGTTAAAAGAATTTGTTAACAAATCCTTGTCTCAAAATATATGAAGTCAGCGCAGCATATCGCCCTCAGATGAAAGTATTTCAGCGACGTGTTTAGCCCCGGGCTTGAAGAACAATACGCGGAAAATGATCAAAGAACTCTAGTCTGGGAAGAACTAGAGGAAAATTTGAAATAACATCTTGATAATATCACAAAGACACGTTAATATAAAAGATAAATATGAAGGAGATTTGTCGCAAGATGGTCGAGACATCATGGCAGAGGACACGAAATGATACTCGCAAAACTTTTGTTTACACTTGTATTGTCCTTTCACAAAATCAATAAAACAAAATAACTAAAGATGCTAATGATCGATACAGATTTAAATCAGGAACGCGGGAAGTTTAGCGCGGAGTAATGGCTAACCGTCTCGCTCGAAGTGAAGTCCTGTCAAGCTTTTCGCTCCACATCAACATTCCAAGATGGCAACCGAACGAAACCGTCATTCGGTCATTCAATTTCGTCCAGTACTGTCATTACTACGCACCAACCATCCCCAAGTTAATACTTGACGTTCCTACACGAACAACGAATTAGTTCACAAAAACAAAGTTAGATGGCGTTAGTTTAAATGTATGCGTCGGCGCTTCGACAAATATAACAAAAATGGGGGAGGCCTTCAACCAGGCGTGGGGACTGATCAGGTTAAAAAACAACATTAGAAAAATATAAATATTGGAACGAACCTTAGCGCGCGTTTCAAAAGGGGGCTAGACGGAAAAAAATAACACCAAAAGTTCTAACGACACTTTTTGCAATAGTTGTAAGCCGTGCGGCGTGCGCGTGTTTCTCTGTCTGTTTCTCTCTCTATTTTTGTTAAGTGCGTACAGGTTTTCTGTACATAATAAATAATAACTTCGTTCCACCCGGGTGTCCCTTGACACCTCACACTAATTTTGACATTGTAACTTTAACCTAATTTATAATACTATTAAATCATGTTGGACCTATTATAAATCTGAACTAATTGTACCTATCTATACATTGTCATTTAATATTTTGTACACCATATTATTGTGGTAGAATGTTTTAGGACTTAACGCAAATGAACATCATACTATGTAAAACTACATTCTTACAAATAAATTTCTGATTTCTGATTTCAAGTTTTTTTTTTATTTCACATAGGCCTACATGGGCACTTATAAAACGTTGAGAAAATGTGCACGGTGCGGATTGGTCGTTTTCTATGGAGAAGAACCGGCAAGAAAATCCATGGTTATTCACGAAGAATTGGTAATATGAATCTATACGAGAAATAGAAAAAAAACATACAGTCGAATTGAGAACCTCTTCTTTTTGAAGTCGGTTAAAAAACATAGTGCTTGCGACCGCAAAATCAACGAGGCCTATGTAGGCCGTAATCATAATTAATTAAAAGTCATAGTGATTACTGTTAAGCTTCTCGTTTTTTTATATCTTTTTTTAAATGTGTGTATTAGTTTACTTCATATGTAAATGTGTATTAGTATCTGTTTACCGATATGTTTTCGTTTTCTTTTTTCATATAATTTTTGTTCCCTATCACAATGTTGTCGTATTGTACCCAAAGATTGACTAGTAGAGAATGCCTATGGCATTAAGTCCGCCTATGTCCCACTATTGTACATGTATAATATATGTAGTTTTAATAAATAAATAATTTAACCCCAAAATTGGCACCACAGCTTGAATAAAATATCAAATTTCTCCGTATCAGGAAGTAAAAATCCAGGTAGATAATAATTCACGTTCGTATGCCAATACCCTAATGACAGATTGTGTGAAACACGCAAACCGAACGATTTTACATGAAAATTTATTAAACATTTACATTGGTAAACTGTTTTTTCTGATTAAATGGATGGAAATATTTTTAAAGTTCCGCATGTGACTACAAGAGAGATGGATCTGAATGTTGATGGACGGAGAGCGAGAGGAAGGTCAAAGAAAAGATGGATGGATTGTGTAAAGAATGATAATGATAATTATAATATGGTAATTAAACCAAAAACAAATTAATGCCACATGATGATAATCAGTGACCATTAATAATCAAACAAACAGAAATTTTAACACTAATTTTCGCGTATTACCAAATTTCGGCATAATCGTTAAAATTTAGCGGTTATATTTCGTTTCATGATATTCAAATTCACAATATTTATTTTCCGGAATGCTGACCAATTAAATAGAAAATCATTTTAGCGAGCTATTCCTGTTTCGGTTAGCGTGAAAATTAATTGGGTCCAGGTAGGTAAGTAACGCTTTTAACCTCTCAAGGACCGCCATTATTAACGTCAACTATCCGTCAAGCACCGCCGGGCGGGCTTTTATCGTAAGCGTAATCTGATTTTAAGACTTATCTTTACTACAAATACAGTTTTATATCGGTCGGGGTTTGGTGGCACGTTTTAGTGCAAGCGGGGCTCAACGGTAATACTTGTATACTGGCACGTTTTTGTGCCGCTGGGGCTCTAGAGGTTAAAGCGTTTTTAATTTCTACTCCTACCTTCAACGGTACTGGCGTAAGCTTTTCTTTAACTTATGTCAATCGAGTATTACTTACTACTGTAGAATCATTCTAAGCTGGAGAAACCAGCCAAGTGCAAGTCGGACTCGCGCACCAAGGGTTCCGTACAAATTTGCGACATAAATGACCATTTCTTTTGACTGCGTAGACTTAGGTGGCTGATTTTTTACAGCTTATAGAAGTCACAAACTTAAGTATATAGTTTTACCTAGCTTACCTAGCAACTTCGTCCGCTTAGCATAGTTACTTTGGGCTATCGCTAACTTTAACCCGCATGATGATCGAAAAAAAATGTCTTTGTCTCCCCTTTTCTCACATGCTTTTTAATTAGCCTCTGTCCGTATCCAGGATCCCCCAAAATCGGTTTGGCCATTTAGGCGTGAAGACGTAACAAACAAACAAACTCACTTTCGCTTTTATAATACACATTATATAGTAAGGATTTTGTGACTCAGTATTAGTAGGTTTTAATATTGAGCTTGCTTAGTGTTATAAATAAATTTACTTCCGGAAATCGGTGGCAAAATAATCTATGAATCAAACAATGTCACCGATTTCCGAAGTAATTTTATTTTCCATCTTTATAGCTTTTTGGGTAGTCGGCCTTTTGCTAAAAAAATTTTTTAATAGTTTTTGCTGTTTGTTAACGGATCTCTAAAAAGGCACACATTAACTTTATTTATTTATTAGCTTTTGCCCGCAGCTTCGCTCGCGTTAAATTCGGGGTAACACAGTTCCCCTTGCGCCTTATTGATTTGTAATAGCAACGCTAAGTTTTCCCTTTTCTTCCCTCTTTCTTCCTTACATCCCACTTTTTTTTAAATTAGACTATGTCTGTCTCGTGGTTCCCAACTATATCTGTACCAAAATTCATCAAAATCGGTTAAGCCATTAAAGCGTAAAGAGGTAACAAACAAACTCACTTTCGCTTTTATAATATTAGTAAGGATGTGCACACAAAACATTATGAAAAATAAAATACACATAGACAAAAGAACACAAAGGTACTGCTTATTTCATAAAGAAATCTTTACCTAATCTTTTTCACTACAAACGCTGCAGTGTCCATGTATGCCCAGCAATCTGTCCCGGCTATTGGTAGCGCATAAATACAGGGGGTTGGCAGTAATCCAGGCGATCCATCACGCGGCCCTTGTCGTGGATAGCCGGGTAAAGCGCACTGCCGGTTATTCAGTTATCCGGGTTTACTGCGGGATATTAATTGGTTTTAATTAGTGGAGTTTTTTTTAGTCGGGGCCGTAATTTTTAATTCAAGTTATAAACGGTGTAAAATTAACTTTAATGAAGACTTAAGAAAAAAGACTTTAAAAGACAAAACTGGGTACCTTCTAGTCACAGCTATATTGGGTTTCAAAATTCAAAAACTTCTCAAAGTTTTTAATGTTATAACTTTAAATCAAAATATTTTTATTTCACATAGGCCTACATGGGCACTTATAAAACGTCGAGAAAAGGTGCAGGGTTCGGGTTGGTGGTTTCCTATGGAGAAAAACCGGCAAGAAACTCCATGGTTACTCTTTTAAAATTATTTGGTTTTACAATTTTGTTGTTGCAGCGTTAGAACTTAAGTGTGAGAGGACAGCGTAGGCCCGACAATAAAGTCATTGCTTACTTAACAAAACGTAAAATACCTCTGGCCTCCCGTACTATTGAATACATCCATCAGTGCCATGTTTCTTATTCAGTTCGCAAAATACGTTTTAAACTATAGATGTATGAGGTACAAGGTTTGAAGTTCCTTGTGTCGCTCCTTCAACTGTGACGAATTCGATGAAACCCCATATGTCGATCTCCGTTAAACAGTTTACGGTAAGGAGCGTGTCTAACCCCCGAATACTGAAACGTCACTCAAAATTTAAGTACCACTTAAATTTAACAGATATTCAAAAGTGACGTTTGACAATACAAAATCTAAAGTTTAAGAGCTGCTCAAAAGTTAAGCAGCCCTCAAATTTTGAGTGACGTTTCAGTATTCGGGGGTAAGAATCAGACATAGATACATACGCTCAAAAACATAACCTTCCTCCTTCCGACAGTCGGGTAGAGAGCAATCACAAGGTCTTATATTTTTTGTATTCAAAATACATAAAAAGCTATGCAAATACATCAAAATCACTCACAAAACTCGATCTTTTCATTTACCAATTCACACAGTTTTTTTGCTGTGAAAATGCCATCAATTCCCGTCAGCCGGACTATACATACGAGTGCTATGCGGGTGATTTGTCAATCAAGCTGCACTATAGATACGTGATATCTGACACCCGGGTATGTGATACTGGGTTTTAATTACTTTTAGGGTTCTGTACCTCAAAAGGAAAAAAATAAACCCTTATAGAATCACTTTGTAGTCCACCTGTCTATCTAGACCCTTTTCAAGATCTTGGAAAAAAAAACATGGCGTTTGTTACTCTTTCACGTCAAAACGGCAGAACGGATCTTGATGAAATTTGGCACAGAGATACATTATGGTTTGGACTTCACACTATGTTTCTCGTGTATCGTGGGTGTAATATAAAATAAACATTACATTTCATAAAACAACGGGTCTTATGTCTAAACCTTCTGAGACTCCTTTTTCAAAGAGAGAATTAACCTCTCGCTATTCAAGTTAAGCCTGAAATTATTTCCGACATTAAAATTCTTAGAGCTTTATGAACACAGAATTTGATTTAATTGTTAAATTGTTATTTATTAAGAAATATAAATACACTAGCGGCGCGCTTCGATTTTACTCCTTCCTCGTAGACGTTAATTCAGGGTATAAGCTATGTGTCGACGGCGCGTTAGTGTTTCACGCGCGCCTCAAAAAGATGTCAGCAATGCAGACGGGCCTGCCAGGGCCTCCGCCTGCCGGGTTTGCGGCTCCGGAACGTAAAGGGCAATGAAAGGAACATGGGTGGGTTTTAGTCAGTACAAGTCTGACCTTCCCCTCCGCTCCGCCCAGAGCGGGGGAAGTTATTTGATGATTTCCCACCCCAAAAAAAAGAAAGGGTTATAAGCTATTCGGATGCAGAATTTCAATAAAATCCGTTTAGCCGTTTGACCGTTATGGAATTACCAACATACACACGTGCTAACCACAGCTTTTACAATATTAGTATGATGGATGGCTTGGGAAGAAAACTTTTTATACAAAGCTACAGGCTACAAACACACACATAGCCTAATACTCAAAAGGCTGGACAGAATATTACCTACATCTACACAGTTATGCTTAAAACTCAAACGCCCAGCCACCTCCTTCGCTAGCATTACTGCTTCGCACCGGAGGTCTGTCTGCTGGGCGGCAATTTGCCGCGGCAGCAGGGATTCCCCCCGGTATAGAGCCTCCGCGCGCCAGTTGTACAGGCGCGAGCGCCGGACGCTGCGAGATGAATCCCGGCCACCACAGATGCGAGCCAGTGGACGATGGGCAATGGGTAGCTCACCGTCCGTCCGTCTATTGACGACAGGCGGTGTCGACAGCGCGTTAGTGCTCCGAGCGTGCCTTAAAACGATGTCAGCAAAGCAGAGGGGCCCGCTTGCCGGGGTTGCGACTTGCGGGTTATTCGAAAGAGGCCCCGAAACATAAAGGGCATAAGAAGGAACATAGGTAGGTTTTAATCAGTACAAGTATGACACTCCCCCTCGCTCCGCCTAGAGCGGGGGAAGTTATTTGATGATTTCTCATCCGCAAAAAAAGCTCTCATCAAGCCGTTGCAATAGTGACCAAGAACAAAGAAGCAAAAAAAAAATTAAAATGGGTTGAGTCGTTTTTTGGACATGGTGATTGACTGTGAAACACTTTACATAGTTAAAAACCTTCTGTGTGCCAAACAAAGTTAAAATACTCAACTGCTATGAAGGATACTGAACTAAGTTCTACAATAAATCAGTTTCAGTAGCTAAGCCGTTCTACAGTAACTTGTTCTCGCCATTAGTAGAGAGATCAAGTTTTGAGTCAAAGTATCTATTAGCTTTAGTCGGAGTATACTGAGCGAGTATGCATTGATACTTTTTGCACTAAAAGTATGTTTATAGTGCTTGTACGGGTACGCCCTATTTTAGGGTTCCAAACATCAAAAGGAAAAACGGAACCCTTATTTAATGTATCTTTATTTCACACGTAAGTCCATATGTTTTTAAAAAGAGGGTTTTTAGAATCACTTTGTTGTTCGTCTGTCTGTCTGTCAGTCAAGACTCTGTATGTCGGGAACACGTAATAGTATCGAGTTGAAATTAAAACCATATACTCAACTCTGTAGGTTCTTTGTGCTGTGAAAAAATCAATCCTCCAAGTATAAGTTCCAGACAAAAGATGTGAAAGTTTGTACGGAACCCTCTTTTTATCGTGTGGTTAATACCTAACCTGATGTCAAAATTTTATACCGCCCATAGGCCTCTGAATTAGCTTCACATCCTGTCGATAAATACTTTTTTCACAGTTATAAGGGACCACATACTTGAGCATATGGTTTAAATTTTAACTTGATACCTCTAAGCGTTTCCGAGATAAAGAGTTTTGACAGACAGACTGACGGACAAAAAAGTGATCCAATATGGGTTCCATTTTTTTCTTTTGATGTACATAACTAACGTACTTATTGGATATCAACAATGTCAAGTTTACTTATTTCCTTTTTAGTTTCCGCTAAGAATGAGCCGGAAATAAGTTCATCAAAAAAAATCTTTCAGCGGCTCGAACGCAAAGATAGTGAAAGAGAATGTGTTGGGAAACTATTTAGATAAAACTACCAATAATGATTCTAGTTCTTCTTTTTCATGTCGCTATTGATTCCAGTAAGCCTACTTTTACAAATCATCTGCCTAGCCTTTTTTATATTTATTTATTTAAACTTCATGTACAGACGCCTGCAGGTCAAGCTACCCGAAACTGTCAATTTTTCCCAATGAACCTTGAACCTTACACTTTAGAAATAAAGTCGAAAATCTATCAAAGAAATCTGACAGATTGTAGTAGCTTGATGTGCAGGCGTCTGTACAATAGTGGTACATAGGCGGACTTATGCCCGGTTCCAATAAATAAAAAACGATTCGTTTTGCTTACGGATAGTAGTATTTTGACATAAGTTCTATGAGACGTATGTCAAAATACTACTATCCGTAAGCAAAACGAATCGTTTTTTGTTTATTGGAACCGGGCGTTAATGCCTCTACTAGTCAGCCTTTGGGTAAAATACGACAACATTGTATAAAATATTTATAAAACTATTTGTTTACGAAAACGTATTTTCTTATACAAATACTAATACACATATACATATGAAATAAACTAATTATTACATTTAAAAAAATTAATAAAAACGAGAAATTTAACAGTAATAACTATCACTTGTAATAAAATTGGTAGACGGACCTAAATAGTGCCTTTTTCCCAAATTAATTGGGCTCAACTTCCAGATACCAGATGCAATTGAATACCAGTATTTTACATGGAGCGACTGCCTATCTGACCTCCACAACCCAGTTAGTACTGAGTAATACGGTACCCCTTTGTGTGACTGGTTGTCAGATTTTCGGCACACTGACTATCTGTAACCACTGCCAAAGATCTACATATGACAACCGGGACTTGGTTTAACGTACTTTCCGAAGAAACTCAGTAATGGTCACCTATCCGCAGACTGACCTTGGAAAGCACAGCTTAACCTTACCCAAATACCCTCTATTATCCTTTGTTGCACAAAAATACCAGACCTCTAACTTACTTATATAAGTCACATTAACTAAGCCGTTCGCTACAAAGTTGTCCTCGCTAATAGAATGAGCAACTTTACAATCAAAGTATCTATTAGCTTTGGTCGTAGTATACCGTGCAAGTTGCAAGGCACGTAGTTCATGCATGCAACAGTGTATAAACTATGTAGACTAGACTAGCTAGGTTTTGTGGAGTTGGGTAGTCTATTGTGTCTAGATGGTATGTCGCTAATGGGTGGAAACAGATACCAGAATGGTATGGATTCCCGACTAATAAATTTCAAAATTAAGAGAACAATTATGGAATAGAAGATGCCTTGTTTCGGATGGGTAATCCTTACTAATATTATAAAAGCGAAAGTGAGTTTGTTTGTTTGTTACGTCTTCACGCCTACATGACTAAACCGATTTTGATGAATTTTGGTACAGAGATAGTTGGGACCCTGGAGACGGACATAGACTAACAATTTTTTATTAATAAGTGAGAAATGAGGAGAAAGAGTGAAAAAAGGGAAAACTTAGCTTTGCTATTACAATAGACAAGGCGCTATGGCAAAAACTACAAGTAGCAGGTACCTGCAAATCAGGAAAGGGGAACTGTGTTACCCTTAATTAAACGCGAGCGAAGCCGCGGGCAAAAGCTAGTCTTTAATCAATTTTCCCGCTCTGGGCGGAGTGGAGTATGAAACTTTTACTGACTAACACCCATCCATGTTCCGTTTTTTGCCATTTGTGTTCCGGAGCCGCGATATCTCTTTGAAACAGAACAAATATTTGTATGACCTACAGATAGTTGTTCCGGGTCTAGTTATTTGTGTATGTGAGTTTAAATGTTTGTGAACGCACCCACGACACAGGAGAAATTCGTAGTGTGGGAAAACGTTTTTTAAAACAAAAAAACCTGCAACCCCGGCAGGCAGTGGCCCTGGTAGGCCACTCTGCTTTGCTGCCATCTAATTGAGGCGCGCGTGGAACACGAGCGCGTCTTCGATACAGCCTGTCGTCAATAGACGGAAGAACGGTGAGCTACCCATTGCTCACCGTGCACACGCCCTTGTCTCGTCACGTTACGGAAGTTTCGGAGTGTATAAAAAGTTTATTTTAACAGAGTTTATTAAAAGTCGATTTTTCGTTGGCAAAAATGTTTTCATTATTTTAATCCCTTCAGTATTAAATTTGTACTTATGTGTTTTTTATAAACTCGCATTTACTGATAATTGCAACGAAGTTCCTTATCGCGCGTTGGGAAAGGGGGCTAGACGAAAAAAAAATAAGACCAAAAGTCGTAACGACACTTTTTGCTTTAGTTGTAAGCCGTGCGGCGTGCGCGTGTTTTTCTGTCAGTCTCTATCTCTCTCTCTCTCTCTCTCTTATAAAAAGCAAGCCAGTTATTTTCCTTTCGTCTTTCTTTTTTTGCACATAATAATTAATAACTTCGTTCCATCCGGGTGTCTCTTGACACCTCTCAAGTTTTTTTTTAAACTAAATAATCCTCTTAAAACCATAGTAACAAAACCAAAACCGACGTTGCAATGGGCTTTTACAAGAATAAGGATACGCTTTTACAAACACTAGCTAAAAGGCAAGCTTCACCAATGCACCATTTAGCTCTTCATATTACAGCCATTACACGATGCAAACCGCATGTTGTGGCCGCAAATATCCACACATATCCGAAAATGTTCGGATATATATCCGAAATATCCGCAACTCGGATCTACACGCCCGGTTTGCTAATTGATTTTAATTTAATTCGGAGCAGCGATTTTTGAAACGTTGCAAAATATTTTACTCTTGCACAAATTGAGCTAAATGGAAATGTTGCATGTATTAACCAGTATAATTACATAGCAGTGATGCTGTAGGAAGTTTTTTATAAATACAGGTTTTTTTGTGAATGGGAAATTTTCAAATAAATTTCCCCGCACTGGGCAAAGCAGGAGGGGGGAGTGTCAGACTTTTACTGACTTAAACCCACCCATGTTCCTTCTTTTGTCTCTTCGAACAATCCTCAACCATGGTATATAATCATTGAAACATATTTGCTGTGTTTGGCACGTTCTAGGAATTTCTCCTGCATCGTGGGTGTGATTACAAACATATAAACTCACATATACAAAAACAGCCAGACCCGAAACAACTGCCATACAAATATGTATTCCATCCAGAATCTGCGACACGTAGCGCTGCAGCCAATCTCTCAGCCACTGCGCCAACCATGCCGTCTTACAAGAAGATTTCAATTCTTGTCGCGATATCTCGTCTATTCTAAGTAATTTTAAATGCCTTGAGATAGACGTAAGCGCCTAGGGCTGTCCAAACATTAAGACAGATTAAAACGTCCACGAATTTCGACTTAAACGACTCACTACCTGCCAACCCTGCTACCTTGGCTACTATCTAACGCACAGAATTATTAATGTATCTACACCGATCTTTGACTGCTAATAATTCAACTGGGTTATCAAAATAGTGAATAGATCAGTTACTACCATGACGTCTTAAAGCAGAACTTATTCCACTGAGTGAAAGAGATAGTGCTAGACACCCTGTATAGCTCTGTGTCTTTCTCTCATCGGAATAAGTTCTGCTTTAAGACGTCATGGTAGGGTAGCAGATAGAGGTTCTGACACGCGCCAAATCCTTACTAATATTATAAAAGCGAAAGTGAGTTTGTTTGTTTGTTAAATGGCCAAACCAATTTATATGAATTTTGGTACAGAAATAGTTGGGATTTTGGAGACGGACATAGGCTAAAAAATGTGAGAAAAGAGGGAAGAAAAGGGGAAAGAATGATATTTTTTTTTCGATCATCACGCGGGTTAAAGTTAGCGTCAGCCCAAAGTTACTATGCCACGCGGACGAAGTCGTGAGCGGAAGCTAGTATCTTATACAATCTCTAATCATTGATTCCTCTCATAAATTCAAGAAGGTAAACCTAATTCATGGATTGATATCGTAGGCTAACATTGGGAATGTGGGTTGCGGATTGTTTCAAAAGAGATACCGCGGCACTGGAACATAATGGGTAACAGATGGAACATGGGTGGCGTACAAATCTGACACTCCCTTCCGCTCCGCCCAGAGTGGGAGGAGTCGTTTAATCATTTCCCATCCGAAAACAAATCTTAGCAACGCAAACTTCACTAAAAACATGGATTGAAATGCCAAAAAGAACCGTTGCTTAATTTCTCAGAAACTATTTTGAAATTTATTTTGGGGGAAAAATCACTTTTTACCGTAGAACTCAATTTTAGGCACTTAAAACATTGTGCTGATGGATTGAGTTATTAGATTATAAATAATATGAAAAGTCGGACTCCTCCATAACTGCAAAGTTCTCAGGTATGTTCTTCTAGAACAAAAAAAAACGCAATAACGGAATAAACACGCGCCTTCGACTTTTTTAAGGCAATCTACTTTTACCAGCCATTATACTCGTATGTCAAACGTATAACAATAATATGAATTACGTTAAAACTCTTCAAATGGTCACAGACGCGGTTAATATTGTGAATTATCATTTTGTGACCACTTTGCGAATGGTAATGTAATTAATCTATCTATCCTTTTTTTAAAAAACGTTTCCCCACACTAAGAATTTCTTCTGTATCGTGGGTGCGTTAACAAACATTTAAACTCACATACACAAACAGGCAGACCCAAAACAACTGCCTGTAGGCCATACAAATATTTGTTCCGTGCGGGAATCGAACCCGCGATACGCAGCGCAGCAGTCGATCGCTCAGCCACCGCACTAACCGTGCCGTCAATTCATATTATTAACCTAATTATGATTCTGCTTAAGCAGCGATTTTAGACCCCTGACCCATGTAACAAAATTACCTAGAAACTCTTTGTCTTTGAACTAGAACGGTTTAATATCGCCAACGAAACGACGGCGACGCGAAAGCTTTATGCAAAATAAAATCAAAATTGGTAATCGCAGGCATCGGACGGGCGTACGCAAGGTGCCTAAGTTTTCGCTGCAGCCATATTTTACCTGCGTTGGTATAAGGAATATTCCAATTTTCCCAGCAGTTGCATAATACCCTGATACCTTTAAAGTGGTGACTGTGGTAGCAGTACACGCAATTTTAAGCCTTACACTACCGTAATTTTAAAGCGCTTTTTGTTTAAAACTGTTGAGTCGTCAGATTAAAATTACAATAAAATTGATGTGTTTACAATTGATCTCTTTTTGAACGTAAGAAGTTTTTTTTTTTGCAGATGGGAAATCACCATATAACTTGCCTTGCGGCAGAGCGGGGGGAATGTCAGGGTTTTTCAGACTAAAACATCTTCCTTCTTATGCCCTTCGTGTTCCAGGGCTGCGGTTGTTTACGACTCTTATGATAAGATAAGCTAGCGCCATTAGTTTTACAGTTTTTATCTTCAATACATTAAAATTTACAACGAAAGCAATTAACAAAATCTACCGCTTCGCTTTCAGTCCACTCAGACCTCAGGCAATGCATCAGCTATAATTAATAATGGCCGCCACCGTCACTCAGAATAACCGAATATCCGCCGCGGATATCTGTCGCGCCTTATTAATGACCGCCAAATTATTAAGTTGTTATTGTTGCGGATATTTTTGATGAATGATGATATTCTCATCGTTTACTAAATGTAAATCCTTACTAATATTATAGAAGCGAAAGTAAGTTTGTTTGTTACGTCTTCACACCTTAATGGCTAAACCGATTTTGATGAATTTTGGTAAAGAGATAGTTGGGACCCTGGAGACGGACATAGGCATTTTGTTTTTAAAGTGGGAAATGAGGGAGAAAGAGGGAAGAAAAAGGAAAACTTAGCATTGTTATTACAATCAATAAGGCGCAAAGGCAAAAACTACAGCTAGCAGGTACCTGCAAATCAGGAAAGGGGAACTGTGTTACCCCGAATTTAACGCGAGCGAAGCCGCGGACAAAAGCTAGTTATGTTATAAGAATCTAATTACCTTACTGTAACTCTCTCTCTCTCTATTTTTTTTTTAATCGTGCATATAAAAATATATAATAGCTACCTATCGAACCTAATTACAAAGCCTTCCCTTTATAGGTACCTTTGCTTCGAATATCCGCCCATATCCGCATATCCGCAACGTCCGGCCATATTAATTGCTTTTAATTAAACCTAGCGGAGATTTCTTTGATATTCGCTTCTATATTCCAATATTCGCTTGATTAAAACCTGGTTATTGGAATATAGGATGTATTGGTTCTGTAGGACAAAATAATTACGCTTTTAGTACAAAAGGCTAGTTTAAAAAAAATTAAAGTAGTATGTGACGTCACGCGTTGCTGCGTTTTTTCGGAACGAGTGACGTCACACGTAACTAGGCTATATGGGATATATAAATGTCGGATGGCAGTGGGCTATATCTTTGTCATTTTTATTCTAATTTACAAATAAAAAAATACATGTCCCTTACTTTTGAATAATCTAGCAGACGGACTAAATAGAATGTAATTACTTTGACCCTGGAAACTACCCTATTCAATATTTTTTATATAATTTTTGCCTTGCCTACTTCAATAGTCCAACATAACATAATATAACACCTTTCTTCCCCCACGGGTTAGACAGAAGCGTAACTAATAGTACACCTACATGTCGCCAGTTATCATTAAGCCCCATGTAATAGGACCAAGCCTATTGCCATCCGAGGTCCCTATTGCCGTACAGCAGAGATGGCGAACCAAAGGCACACGTGCCATTAACGGCACGCGACACAACGATTTGGGCACACAAACAATTTTAATCATATTTTTATCTTCCTATCATTTTTAATTCGCCGGCGCGATAGTTATTTTCAGAGATGAATAAAATTAATTCAGAAACCGTTTAGCGATGACTCTACTAGTCAGTAAAAAAAAAATCGAATTGATATTAATTATTTTCCTAATACAATCACTTAGTCAAAATTTTTTGATGGCACATCTGTGGCCTCATTCAACATTTATTTAGGAAAAATGACACGTTGGTCCATCAAGGTTCGCCACCTCTGCCCTACAGGGTCCGTAATTGTACCTCAGCTGTCCCAGCTCAGCTGCCCATTGTCAGATCTTCACACATTATGGAAAGCAAATAAAGATATGAATATAAGGTTGTGGGTTTTTCGTAAGAGATACCGCGGCCTGAAACATAAAGGGTTAAAAGAAGAACATGGGTAGGTTGTAGTAAAAGTCTGACACTTCCCCCCGCTCCGCCGAGAGTGAAGAAGTTATATGATGATTTCCCATCCGCAAATAAGAGGCCTTTGGCCATCAACCGGGGATTTTTTTTTCGGGCATGTCAGACTTGTACTGACTAAAACCCACCCATGTTCCTTCTAATGCCCTTTACGTTCCGAGGCCGCGGTATCTCTTTCGAACAACCCGCAACCCCGGCAGGCAGAGGCTCTGGCAAGCCCCTCTGCTTTGCTGACATCTCTTTGAGGCGCGCGTGAAACACGAACGCGCCGTCGACACAGCCTGTCGGCAATTGACGGACGGACGGTGAGCTACCCATTGCTCACCGTCCACAGGCCCGTATCTACGGTGGCCGGGAGTCGTCTCGCGGCGGCTGGGTTGGTTCGAGGTTCTCTCCCTCAAACGCCCGGCCACCTCCTTTGCTAGCAATACTGCTTCGCAGAAGGTGGTGACCGGTTCCCATTCCCTCTCGCTCCGGACCATGGCCTGAACCAGGGCCGGACGCGAGAGATCGCCGCCGCCGATCGCCTCCACGAGGGCACGGCGGTGCTCCGCCCAAGCTGGGCAGACCGCCACTGTGTGCTCCACCGTGTCCTCCGGGCGATCGTCACAATGGTGACACCCGGGCGTTTCCTCCCGCCCGATTTAGATCAAGGGCTTGATACAGAAAGCGGTACTCCTGGACACGGCTCGTATTGTTAGGAAGTTTCGTTTCTCTGGAGCCCTGACTGCCGGTAGCTTGGATCCTATTCCCGATACCGGTGGGCTACTATTTCTTAATTTTTTCTTGGTATTTTTTAAGAAATATTAAAAAAAAGTGATTTAAAACAACAAATATAAAAATACCTGTTACCAAATTTGTACGAAAATATAATTTATAATTAACTAGCTTTCGCCCGCGGCTCCGCTCGCGTTAAATTCGGTATAACACACCAAACAGACCTGCAGTTTTTGCTCTTGCGCCTGATGGATTTGTAATAGCAACGCTAAGTTTTCTCTTTTCTTCCCTCGTTCTCCCTCATATCCCACTTTTTTTAATAAAAGTTAGCCTATGTCCGTCTCCTGGTTCCCAACTATCTCTGTACCAAAATTCATCAAAATCGGTTTAGCCATTAAAGCGTGAAGAGGTAACAAACAAACTCACTTTCGCTTTTATAATATTAGTAAGGATTGTTTATTTCAGGTACCCATATAATTATTACAATGTGTAATGTGTGGCGTGATCCCCGCTTTGAAAATCACAAGCCAAAAAGTCCGATATTCATATACTAAGACTGCTTAACCTACATACTACATCACTGTTTACATATTTCAACAATTCAACTACAAATACCTCCCACACAGTCCCAACATTTCAACGTATCCCAAAAACCAGTACATGAAGACCTCACCATCAAGTCCGCCATAACTTTGATACCACTTAATAGCGGTGCGAAGTGGTAATAAAATAAACGCCTTCCCCTAACCGCTCTTATTCTCAGTAGGGGTAGATACTCCAACGGGGTGTTGCCACTAGATAGGTGAACACAGAAGGTAAGTTCTAAACAACGGGCGAAATTAGCGTAAACAGATCTCAAAGGAAATGTTTGCGGTTCGGGAATCATCGTGTATCTCCGGAAATATACACATCAAATCAAATCATTTATTTCAATTAGACCATTACAGGCACTTTCGAATGTCATCAAAACAAAAAAAGGTGCCGCTGTAGTCCCAGCCACAAGACATAATAACTTGTGAAAGTACTGTAGTTGCCGATTGTAAAGCGTAGATCTCTATGGAGAAGAATGGGCAAGAAATTCCATGGACACTCTTTTAAATCATATTTTTACAAAACTATGGATACATCATTCATGTTGAGATTATAAATACATGTGAGAACGATGTAGAAAAACGAGCACATTAAGAGCGCCCAGAGTAAAAGCAAAAACAAGTGTTTAATAGATGATAGAATATCATAGGGTACCATAGGGTTGATGTTAGAATATACGTACGATTAACGATTACTATTGCTTTCTTCTTTTATGCTACCCATTTTGTTTACGGGTTGTTAGTCGGCAAATAACTTCCCTCACTCTGGGTGGAGCGAATTCACTGATTTATAAAACCCACCCATGTTTCTTTTTTTACCCTTTATGTTCCGGGGCCGCGGTATCTCTTTCGAATAACCCGCAACCCCGGCAGACAGTGGCTTTGACCGGCCTCTCTGCTCTGTCTGTCTGGACTTGGGATTTTGCCTTCTGATCTTCTATTTATTTTGTGGTGTAATACTGGAACGGAGATCTGAAGGGTTTTTATCATCCCTATGTGTTGGTCGGACGGCGGTATGTGCGCTTGATATTTGGGCCCTGATTTAGACATGAGTGATGAATTGATTACAAAAATACAGGGTAACCTAGGCATGTGTTTTTTGAGTGAGATTTTTTGTAAGTGGTGAGAGAAAGACTCTGGAATTTAAGAGCCAATTAAATCAATATTTTACTCCTATTACATATTTTTATTATTAATTTATGTCTAATAATACTAATTAATTTAATGAGAGAAATAAAAAGTTTTCTATATTGAAATAATAAAACTAAATATTTTGCTCTGAAATACATAATGTTTCGATTAATTTTCTTGTTAAAATCATGTAAGTTACAAGTTTTGAATGCTAGTTTTGCTGAGCAGGCTCTGAAAGCTGCAGTTGTGGGTGGTTGGTTGGTTGGTTGGTGGTTGTTTAGTGGTTGGTTGGTGGTTGTTTAGTGGTTGGTTGGTGGTTGGTTAGTGGTTGGTTGGTGGTTGGTTGGTGGTTGGTTGGTGGTTGGTTGGTGGTTGGTTGGTGGTTGGTTGGTTGGTGGTTGGTTGGTGGTTGGTTGGTGGTTGGTTGGTGGTTGGTTGGTGGTTGTTTGGTGGTTGGTTGGTGGTTGGTGTAGTTGTATTCAATATTATTAGGTAATAGTCAAAGAATGCCTAAGAAAAAACGCACTCTTGATTTTTAACGCATGTCTCAAGTCAGTTCATATTCCAACAGCGCCTTAATTAATTTCGGAGTCGCTTAGTGTTAGTGAAAATGGGCACCAATTTCATTATTATACTACTGACTATAATTATATAGATAGAACTAGACTTGAGTTCGTTTTAATTGACTCAATACCTAAGCCTTATCCAATAGACTAGACTAACATCATCAATGACCTAGTCTTTACTTTGGCAGTAATTGCATTAGGTTTCCAATTTAACTGGTATCGAGACCATAAGTAATTCATGTTGGCGGTCGTTTGACCTCCAAATCCAATTATTTCCAGGGAGGCTCGTTTCCATATGTACAGACGCCTGCACATCAATTTACTACAATCTGTCAGATTTCTTTGATAGATTTTCGACGTTATTTCTAAAGTATAAGGTTCAAGGTTCATTGGGAAAAATTGACAGTTTCGGGTAGCTTGACCTGCAGGCAGGTACATGCATGAAACGGAATTCGCTATAGACGGATGATGATTTTCTTGTTAGCTACCAGGACAAAAAAATCATCAGGTTTGTTTGTTACTGTTATTAGTAATTAGATGGCGCCCGCGGCTTCGCCTGCGTCATATCGAAAAAAAAGTATCCCTTGTTTTATTTCAGACTATAATCTACCTCTGTGCCAAATTTCATCAAGATCCGTTCGGCCGTTTTGTCGTGAAAGAGTAAGAAACATCCATAATTCCTTTTTTATACACTGACATTTAATGATTTGACATTAATATTTGTCTTAAAAAGACCATTTCAGACACTAATCTGCATAGTCCTCATGTAAGTTGACCAAGATTTTTGTTTGGACCTTAAAAGAGACTATGACCTCTGAGTTTGTTTCGGCTGTTTCTTCTCAGAGTAGTCGGGTACGAAACACCGGCCTCATCTAGTTTTTAAAAAAAGACATGTAAAAGTGTTTGTGAAAACCTACTTGCAAAATAAACATTATTTATCATACATCCATCCATACATCCTCACAAACATTCGCATAAAATATATATTAGTAGGAAAAGTAGGATAGGTAACGCGGTCAACGGCATTTAAAGTTCAGCTTATTCAGTACCTTTTTCTAGCCAATAACACCAATTCATTACATCTCATGTATCGGAGCTATAACAGAAAAGTATCGTATTGATCGCCAATACTCCCCGCGTCCGGTCGCTGTCCGACACGAGTACGGCTCGTGTCCGGAACGGGGAGCTGTCGGGAGCCGGATTGCGTACGATAAATTACGGTTATTGAGTCGGCACTCACTAGCTTTGACGGCTAGAGGTTACATGTAAGACTGGTTGGTGGAGAAATAGATTGGAAAGAAAATAAGTTTGGAGTGAGATTTGGACGTAAATGGTGTAGATAAGCAGAGGGGCCTGCCAGGGCCACCGCCTGCTAAAGTTGTGAGTTGTTCAAAAGAGATAGGTACTTTGACCACGGAACATAAAGGGCAAAAGAAGGAACTTGGGTGGGTTTTAGTCGGTAAAAGTCTGACACTGCCTCCCGCTCTGCTCACATTTTTTGAATTCCGGGTTCATGAAAAAACATTAAAATAATGTAAAGTAAACACTTTTATTTGTCAATTGACTTGACTTTGTTTGTTTCATTTGTTTAAATCGTTGTAAAACGAACGTAGGATTTTCTACGTTTTGGGAGTCGAATGCCAGTATTTGAATTTCGCAGGCATGCACTTGTTAAATATAATGTTTATACCGTCTTCAATTAAATTCAATTATTTATTGCATCTCACATGGTCATTTTACGTGGATCCTGTGGACACAACATTTCTTTTTAAAATAAGAAGAAGCATTCAAAATAATTAACGTAAAATATAAATTAATTAATCCTTACTTATATTATAAAAGCGAAAGTGAGTTTTTTATGTCTTCACACCTAAATGGCTAAAGCGATTTTGATGAATTTTGGTACAGAGATATGTAGTTGGGTCCCATTTTTTTTTTCGGGTGGGAAATCATACAATGACGGGGCGGGCATGTCAGACTTGTACTGACTAAAACCCACCCATGTTCCTTCTATTGCCCTTTACGTTCCGAGGCCGCAGCATCTCTTTCGAACAACCCGCAACCCCGGCAGGCGGAGGCTCTGGCAAGCCCCTCTGCTTTGCTGACTCTCTTTGAGGCGCTAGTTGGGTCCCTGGAGGTGGAAATAGGCTATTTTTTTAAAGTGAGAAATGAGAGAGAAAGAGGGAAGAAAAGAGAAAACATAGCTTTGCTATTACAATAAATAAGGCGCAAGGGCAAAAATTACAGGTAGCAGGTAACTAAATTCGGGGTAACACAGTTCCCCTTTCCTGATTTGCGGGAAGGGGAACTGTGTTACCCCGAATTTAACGCGAACGAAGCCGCGGGCATAAGCTAGTTCATAATAATTAGGTAATATTAAGTTCATTAAAAGCATCAATGTCACAGGTAAATTATTAAATACATCAAGTCGAATTCAATAATAATCCAATACATTATGTCAATACAATCTTTGGCATGAAACGTTTCTTTTCTGCATTATTTTTTACTCACTACCAAAGACAAAGCATAATTGATTTTCTTTGAAATCCAAGCTTCCTTTGAACACTTTCTTCACATTTCATTTACCAAAGTTTCAGTGCAAAATAGCTTTTAAAACTCTTCTTAAAGATTCACTCAGCTGTAAAGAGGTCTTCGATACTTTCAAATTACGTAAATACCTAAGTATTATCTATCTACTTATAGATAATCCGATCATATGCACTTACGTAAAAATTATATATCTTCTTGGTGCTGTAAGAGTATAAAAATTATAAGGTTACGTCTTTCGTCTCTGTAACTGTAGTTACTTGATAAGCCAGATATTTATCGTAATAATTATATGAACTTTTCTGTGAGATTATCAAATTTCAGTTTTGTTCTTCAATTTCAAGTTATTTAATAAATACTAAATAAATATCTTGGGACAACTCACACACGGCTATCTGATCCCAAGCTAAGCAGAGCTTGTGTTATGGTAACCAGACAACTGATATATGTACATACTTATATAATTTATAAATACATACATATTATAGATAAATCACACCCAGACACAGAACAAACAATCATGCTCATCAAACAAAGTTTATCCTGGGTGGGAATCGAACCCACGACCTCCGGCTCAGCAGTCAGGGCCACTAACCACTAGACCAACAGGCCCGTCAAATAGACTGTTACTTACGCCCCTTTTCTTTTTGACTTCGCACAATCGTTCTAATGATCTTGAAAGAAAAATCTTGAGCAATTTGAGAGTTATGCCGTTACGGGCATATGAGACATTTAATCTTTACGCAGTTTGCTGAACTGGGCCTTTTTGGCGCAACCGTGAGACACACAAATACTAGCTTAGTTTTTAATTATTTTCTTTTTTTTGTGGTGTTAATATTTTTTTTTTTTGTGTTAAGATTTAAGTTTTTTTTTAATGTTGTGTTTACGTATGACAAGTGCGTTTTCTTTCTTTTTTTTTCAACCTAACAAACCATAGAGTACCAAAAAAATGTATATAAGGTTTTTTGTATCTAAAATATTCGAACTCTTTTACAAAATATTGCGAATACGTCTCTCCCTCATGTTACATAATGGATTTCAAGCTCGCTGTTTCATCGATAATGTCTAGATATCTGTCTAGACTCAAGGCAACGCGTCTCAAGACGAAAATATATAACTTTTTAATGTTAAAGTTACGTGCGAACGAAGAATAATGTCTTTTCTTTTCTGTTGGCGAAATAATAGAAATATATAAAGCAGCTGCTGGATCGTGTGTCATTTGAAAAAGGAATTTTTAGTTCGAAAAAGACTTTTTGATGTTGCCAGTGCTAAATTATGTCAATACACACAATTGAACAGCTAATACCGCCATTTTGTTTTTCTGATTTAAGTATTTCAAAACTTTTCGGCATTTGAGCGGCAAAATATGCTACTATTAATTTGAACTATTCTGGAACTTTTCTTTGCTAATTCCCCCACGGACCAAAATATTGGTTATAAATCATGATAAAAAAATTCGAGTCTGTAATCTGTGTTTAAAAATACACAAATATTTTTAACCACCTTCAAAAAAAGGAAAGATGAGATTATTCATTCATAGGGAATTTCATAATAAGACTAACTTATAGTTGGCTGTTTTAACGATTTTAAAAGGAAGAGGCTATGCTTTCGAAAGGAGATTTAATAACAAGACTGACTTAGGCTGATCATACATAGGTTTAGAGGCGTACATAAACTCACCCCGTTTTTCCAAGAGGATAGGCAGAAATCACAGAACTATGGGACCCCACAACACAGCGCTGGTTTATTTATTTATTTATTTATTAAAACTTCATGCACAAGTAACAAAAAAATTGTACAAATGCGGACTTAATGCCTTGGGCATTTTCTACCAGTCAACCTTAGGGTGATGCAGAGACAAAGACATAGTAGGTGCAATGTGACAGGAAATGTTAATTTTATTAATAATAAATACATACAAAGAAAATATACAAAAGTAAAGAGAGGTAAAAACTACTAAATATGATGAAAAACTGACAACTTTTTAATTTTGAGATGAGTCTGCCAACTTCTTACGTAAGTGTTGTTTTGTAAATTCCTCAGTAGTCCTTAGTCTGAATAGGGACCTACGCTGTCCTCTCAAGTTCTAACGCTGTAACAACAACACTGTAAAACCAAATTATTTTAAAAGAGTAACCATGGAGTTTCTTGCCGGTTCGTCTCCATAGGGAATGACCAACACGAACCGTGCACCTTTTCTCGACGTTTTATAAGTGTCCATGTAGGCCTATGTGAAATAAAATATTTGGATTTTGACTCTGTGCCCGATAATAGGGCCACCCCTATTGTACAAAAAGGTCGACGTACTTCATACGAAAGCAAAAACCTTGTGGGTAATGTAGACGTGGTTGGCTAGTAATCTGAATGTGTGCTTTGTTATCGGGTTTACCTGTAAAAATGGTGGATGAAAAAATATTTTAGGGTTGCGTAACTCAAAAGAAAAAATATATCGGCCATGTGCACTCATATATTTTTCACACGGTCTGTTGAAAAATAAACTCTCTAAGTCTACGCAGTCAAAAGATATGGCCGTTTATGTGGCAAGTTTGTACGGAACCCTTGGTACGGGAGTCTGACTCGCACTTGGCTGGTTTTTGAATTAAAACGATTTACTCAAAAATGTAGTCCTTTGGAACTGTACAAATATCAACTCTCAGTCTACGAGTCAAAAGATATAGGCGTTTATGTCGCAAGTTTGTACGGAACCCTCGTTGCGTGAGTCCGACTCACACTTGATCGGTTTTTCTAATTATTTATTATACATGGGCCTACTCTTGACAGAGCTGAGGTTTTTTTTCTTTAAAGTCCCATTTATCGTAAAACAACATTTTAATAAACGTTTTTGACCGTAATAAAACTCGCGCGACTGTATTTCAGCCATTAAAATCTCTAGCCAGAACTAACATCTCTCTTCATCGGAATAAAACAAGCATCATTAAACTCACATCAACTTCATGTTTAAGTCAACCATACCTTACATTAGAATAAAACCCCGCCGGCGGTCGCGATATGAAAACGTAAACCTTACTGGCACATTTGCATATGGTCCTGAAAAATAAAAAACTTGTTCCTATTTCAATTTGATCTTTTGTTACAAAAAAGTATAGAGAATTATGCTTCTGTTTTTGAAAAAAACAACTTTACAGTCAAGTGGGCAAGCAAAATCTAAAGTCGATAGCGATATCATTGTTTTTTTTTTGGTGATGCAATTTATTTTATTTGACAAAAAATAATTGAAATTGGAATGCATGTTCTATGATGTAAGTAGCTTAAATGAGTATTGTTACGTGATATAAATGAATGTGAATTTTGATTGCATACGTTCCACTCGTATGACTGGTAGCTTCGTTTTAAAAAGAGAACATTGTGGAAAATTGCCAGCTAGAAAAAATCCTTTACAAAACTGTTTTAATTACGTTTGTCACATTTATCACTTATTGCAGGTCCAGTAAAAAACCGACTTCGGGCAGTAGATGCTCGCTGCTGAACTGGGCTTCTTTCTCGTAAGATACAATTATGTTACTAATCTTTTATTTTTGTCGATGTAAGTTTTTTTTTTTAAGAATTGTTGTTCATTTTGTGTGAGGCAGTGTCAAATACACTTGTTTTTATTTTATTTTCTAGCACATTTTATTGCAGAAAAACTTCCATCAAAAGATTCGCAGAAATGGAACAGGTTTTTTCATAAGTAAACCATATGCATACTATGTACGCACTTATTAATTTTTTGCTTAGTTTTCATACATTGCACATTAAATAAAAATTCATAAAACAACATTTTCTTGCTGACATAAAGAAATCTAATTCAATACACTGCTCTGAGTGACCTGAGAATATTCTTTTATGGCAATGCCCATTGTTAAACGTTCCTTTGTACGCACTGATTAAATATTCTGCGTTTTGACATGATTTATTAGTCTGAACCGTTTACATTGTATGATTTATTTAAGAGACGCAACTTAAATATTGTTTTAGAACCTCTTAAAAATAGAAATCGGTTTGGAATTGGCAACTACAGTCATTTGACAGTAAATATGCCTGTAGTTTGACTATAGATACATCTTCTTGTTCATTAAAAAGTACCTGTAATTGGTTTTTTTGCCTTCAGTTTGTATTAAAGTCTAACTTTTACTTTAAAACTAGTACTTAAGTATTTAAGTATTTGATGCTCTCAACATAAATTAAAAGTCCTGTAATATTGAATAAAGGCATCAGAACAAATTTAATCATCAAACATAGCTACAGCAATTCTACGTGGAATAAGAAATCCAATCTTAAAATGACGTTTTATCGGATTAATCACCAAATTTATTTCCATAGACAAGAGTATTTTATCAGCTACCAACTTAGGAAAAAAAAAAATATGAACAAGTATTCCAACCAGTTAGCATGAAAAATGCTGGCTGAAATTCTTTTTTCATTTTCAATTTGTTAAACTTTTTTTTATTAGATCCGTGAGTCCGGAACACGGTTCGACCTATGAATGAAGCTATTTTTTTTTAGAATGAATCCTTCTTTGTGACTGCGTGGCCCAAATTGACTTGTTAGTTAGGTTAAAGAATCAATTTCCTTTGGAGAGTTTCTAAAGAGATTTCTTTGATATTTTTTTTAGTTGAATATAATTTTTTTAAAGATTTCCCGTGGGCCTATTTAGTTATTATGGCGTCTTTTGATATTTGTGTTGGTTTTATTCTAAAACAAAGCATCGTGCTTGTAAAGGTAAGGCAAAAGTGTAAAGTCACGAGTCTCATTTACAAAAATTCAAAAGCGGTTTCCTCTTATTGATATTTTTTTTTGCGGATGGGAAATCATGAAATAACTTCGCCCGCTCTGGGCGTAACCCACCCATGTTCCTACTTTTGCCCTTTATGTTCCGGGGCCACGGTAACTCTTTTGAACAATCCGTAAACCCGGATTTCGGTTAAGGTTGGCTGAGAGTAACTATTGTCTGCGTTGGTGTTATTTTACATATGTAATAGAATGAAATACTCACATAGTGGTAATATCTGTAACGTCTTGCGTACCAAGCGACAGCATGATCATCATTTTCCTGCCCTTTTCTCAATCTATTTGGGGTCGGCGCAACACGTTTTCTTCTTCCATTCTCCCCTATCAGACGTCACGGTATAATTTACTCCTTTCTCCTTCATATCATTCCTTACACAATCCATCCATCTTTTCTTTGGCCTTCCTCTCGCTCTCCGTCCATCAACATTCAGATCCATTACTCTTTTAGTCACATGTGCTTCATCCCTCCACATTACACGTCCATACCAAGACAAGCGACTCCCTTTAATTTTTTCTGTAACAGGCGCAACTTTCAAACTTCCGTAAAACAATTTTTATTTATTTATTTAAAGTCGGTTAAAAAGTAACTCTTATCTCAAAGTAGAAACCATTTTTTACGAGATAATCGCTATTTAATTTTGGTAAGTGTATACATGTTATTGCTGTACATAACTGTACATAAAGACACGAACATAACGTTATATACCCATATCCAGTTAGTTCCAACTAGGTAGCCAATTCCTTTGGGAAATATCTCCTACCCACGTCATGCTCAACCCAACTTATTGATATGGTTCTGTAGATAAATCAATATTCTTGAGGAGAAGTTATGTTGGGTATATTGATTTAAGTTATAA
Source organism: Ochropleura plecta (assembly GCA_905475445.1). Classification (NCBI taxonomy): domain Eukaryota; kingdom Metazoa; phylum Arthropoda; class Insecta; order Lepidoptera; family Noctuidae; genus Ochropleura; species Ochropleura plecta. Next base: position 18,643,348 of record FR997738.1, on the reverse strand, counting down.
AGCCGATAGTTAGGTTTTAGGGTTTCATAACCAAAGAGTAAAACGGGACTCTTACTGAGGACCTTAACTGACCGACACTGAGCGACTGCTAGACAGTTAAAATGTGCCAGTTACCTTTATATTTTAAACAGGTTTTTTTTCGCGGGAAATACACAGTAAACGGAACTCTTAGTATATCACTTTGTTGTTCGCCTGTCTATTTCTTTTTCTTTTTTTTAAGGTATCTGCCCCACACTAGAAATTTCTCCTGTATCGTGGTCGCGTTTACAAACATTTAAACTCACATACACAAACAGCCAGACCCGGAACAACTACCTGTAGGTCATACGAATATTTTTTCCGTGCGGAGATCGGACCCGCGACACGCAGCGCAGCAGTCGATCACTCAACCACTGCGCTAACCGTGTCGTCGTGCCTATCTGTCGCTCAAGACCCTTTATCTCCCTTTAAGATGAAAGTACAGTCCCAGTCACAATCCATATAGTCCATAATTTGTGAGAGTACCGTAGTTGCCCATTCCAAAACGTAGATCTCTGTGGAGAAGAATGGGCAAGAAACTCCATGGACACTCTTTTTAATCATAATATTTCTATGATTACAATATATAATAATATATAGATAATCATGGTTACATCACGAAGTGGCGAAGGGTGGGATTGTCTTGTGTAATGACGTTTAAAAAGTGCTGATCATTAGCCTAGTTTTAAATGATAAATGATGTTTATTTTGCAAGTAGGTTTTAACAAACACTTTTACACGTCTTTTTTTAAAAAAACTAGATGAGGTCGGTGTTTCGTACCCGACTACTCCGAGAAGAAACAGCCGAAACAAACTTCTCAGATTGTTTGACTATGACTCTTTTAAGGTCCAGACAAAAATCTTGGTCAACTTACAAGAGGACTATGCAGATTAGTGTCTGAAATGGTCTTTTTAAGAAAGCACCACACAGATTTAGTGGACCTGTCTAGTCAGTGCAAGCATTTGTCAGCTATCATGTAGCTCTATGAGTCGAGCTACATGATAGCTGACCCTATCCCCAAGGAGGTCAACGAACAACATCAAAAAAAGGACATTTGTGTTTTAATAAATGACTTTTGATCGTTCATATCGATGTTATACAATGTGTGTGAACGATGTAGTTAAACGTACACATTAAGAGCGCCCAGAGTTATAAATACCAACGTCTGTTTTGATTTATCAACAAGTCCCTATTCAGTATCATCCAAGTTATGATTCAACATACTTCTACATTCCAAGTACTAATTATCTAGCCTTCAAACCAAACTAGAGAACAACATTCAACTAAACTTGACTCGACTGCTGCTAATTAAGCAAAACTTGTGCTAAAACAGTAGCAGATGACAACAATATAATTTTACTAACTGTTTGTTTTGCAATCTCGGGTGGGAGTAACTTTATATGATGTTGAAACTGTTGAATTAAATTGCGTAAATGGTGAAGAACGAAGGAGCTTTAGGCTAAATGATAACAGCTGCTCCGGCTGGTTTTTAGGTTAAGTCCCTCTTGTTATTCAAGGATTGTCTAGGTTAAGCAAGAGGTGCGAGTCCCTGGTGCGCCAGGTGTGGGCCAGCCCAAACGCCATTCTGGCAATGATCGCCGACAGGCTAGACTGTCCTTCTATTCGACATGGCTGTAGCAGACATGCCGCTATTTCCATTCCCGTGAGAAAATATTGTAATTGACGGCACGGTTGGCGCAGTGGCTGAGCGATCGACTGCTGCGCTGCGTGTCACGGGTTCGATCCCCGCACGGAAACAAATATTTGTATGACCTACAAGTAGTTGTTTTGGGTCTGGCTGTTTGTGTATAAGAGTTTAAATGTTTGTAATTCTCCTGATACATTAGAATCCAAGTGTGGGGGCAACCCATTGTTTTTCTTTTTTAAAGTACAAATCTAGACTGATTGACACAAGAGTGAAAGAACATTATCTTTCTATTTCACCATAGCTGCATTGATATTTATTATTATCTTGTATTTATGTTATATATTTGCCTTTGTACTTGTTTGTATGTTAGTATATTCTTATATTGTCTTTAGTCATTATTTGCTTATGTTTTTATGTATTCTTTTTTCTCTATTTTTGCAGGCTTTGTCTACATCTATTTTTATTTACTCTCCTTTCACAGATATGCTGGAAGAGATTTCTTTACAAATAAGCATTACCTTTGTACCTATTTTCTGTTTTTGAATTCAGTGTGTCCATAAATCGTTGAATAAATAAATAAAATAAACGCGACACGGTTGGCGCAGTGGTTGAGCGATCGACTGCTGCGCTGTGTGTCACGGGTTCGATCCCCGCACGGAACAAATATTTGTATGACCTGCAGATAGTTGTTTCGGGTCTGGGTGTTTGTGTATGTGTGTATAAATGTTTGTAAACGATACAGGAGAAATTCCTAGAGTGGGGCAAAGTTTAAAAAAAAAACAACTAACGGAACCATTTTTGTAAGTACATTTCCCTTAGGCCCAGCAAGCTCAGCAGTCGACTACACCATTATACCAACAAGCCATTCTAGTAAGGTGTGGTTATATACATAGTTGTGTACATAACTTGTACCTTCTGTTAGTCTTGAAAGTAACCGAACCTCCCACTTTTGTCAAGGGAGTCAAAGTTAGCTAAGACATAAAGGGTAGGGAAGGCCCATGTGTCGGTAACATCAACGGCAATAATACCCCCCGGAATTAAAAACACGAGGAGAGCAACTACTGGAAAATTAACTAGTACGTTGGTATATATTTACTCTAGGTACTGTAGAGGTTTTACCCCTGGCTGGAGGCCTTAAATGCAAGGCATCCACAGGACTGTCCGGCTAAGCAGATAACGACCTCACAGGTCGAACTGCGAGATGCCATACAAAAAAAGAAAGTAGAGGTTTTATATCTTTTTACTAACCTCAAAACGTGCTGGCTGGTTTGATTTTACGGTTGAATGTTTAAAGTATTTGAATACCAGAGGGAAGGAAATATTAGCTTAGGTTTTTTTATAAGTGGTGGTGTGACATGAATAGGTAAAATAATAATTCTTACTAATATTTAAAAAAAAGTGGGAAAAAGGGGAGAGAGAGGGAATAAAAGGAGAGAGAAAGATTTTTTAAAGTTGGCGTTAGCCCAAATAGTTACTTTGGGCTAACGCTGCCACGGTGGTGAAGTCGCGGGCGGAAGCTAGTTTAGAATATAGTTTAAAGTCTTATATGCTTCTTTTATTACAAAAATACTTCTTGTATCCTTTGTTTTACGGATGCGAAAACTTGTCCCGCTCTGGGCGAAGCGGAGGGGAGTGTCAGACTTTTACTAACTTACACCCAGCCATTAAAAGAGTAACCATGGAATTTCTTGCCGGTTCTTCTCCAAAGGAAACGACCAACTCGAACCGTGCACCTTTTCTCGACGTTTTATAAGTGTCCATGTAGGCCTATGAAAAATCAAAATAATTTGATTTGATTGATTTGACATGTTCTCTATTTTACCCTTTATGTTCCGAAGTCGCATTATCTCTTTCGAACAACCCGCAACCCCGGCAGGCATTAACCCTAGCAGACCCCTCTTAAACACCACAGTACCTAGTTCTTTATATAAGGTGTAAATACACTTTTCACGAAGCCGACGCAAAAAATATTGCAGGAAAACGATATTTTCTTTGTCGTGAAAAATCAAGGCCAGCGGACATTTTCAAATAAAGGGTTAAAAAACATAAAAAACTAGCTAGCGCCCGCGGCTTCATCTGCGTAATGATTCCAGACTTTAATCTAAATCTGTGCCAAATTTCAACAAGATCCGTTCAGCCGTTTTTACGTGAAAGAGTAAGAAACATCCATATATCCATCCTCACAAACATTCGCATTTATAATATGATGATGACGTGAAAGTGTAATAAATATCCATACATCCATCCTCACAAACATTCGCATTTATAATATAAGTAGGATTGTATTGAAAAACTCTACCGCTCCGTATCAAGACAGTAAAGGAAGTGTTAACCGGTTTCAACTAAAACTGGTCTCTTAAAGGACTAAAAAATATAAAAATCTGTGCTTTTGTAATTTCAAATGGAGCTAAAACAACAAGATCGTAAGTCCAATATGTTTTTTTTTAAAACGCCTCTGAGTAAAATAGTTGAATTTTAACGGACTTCAATGGTACAAGTCTCAAAAATATCTCGCTAATAAATAAAACAAGGGTGCCTAGAGTAAGTAATCTTTGTACAATTGGTCCTTCGAGCCGAATTAAGGACTGGTGTGCATTGTCCCTGTTGTGCTGTGGATGAAGGTTCTGTGTTCAGCTGTATGTATGTATATTTAATTTTTGTATGTTCGTCGATTACTCTGTCAATTATTGTAAACCGATAACTTGTACCTACTATTTGTCAAGGAAGTCAAAGTTAGCTACAAAATAATCATTTTTGTATGTTTGTCGATTACTCTTTCAATTGTGAACCGATTTCTATTATTTTGTTACATCCTTAAAAATGTGAAGACTTGGTTGGAGAACTTTATTTAGAGTACAATTTGAATGAATGAAAGATGATTTTTCTTAATATTGTTTTGTGTGAGAATGGGCGGAACAAGAGTTTTTATTTTTAAGTTTTTTTTAATCGTTTTTATCATACCTTATTGTACATGCTTTAATTTTTATTGTTATTTATTGTTTATGCTTTATTATAACATTAAATAAACAAGGCAGTGTAAAAAATACCTTAATTAGTAAAAATGTTTACTTAATTTAAATGTGCAATACTTTCATTCTTTCCGTTACATTTTTCCCCGTGTTTTTCTCTAATAAATAAATACAATAAATATAACATCGATATCACGAATGCAAATACAACCATTACCTACCAAGCTCGCAAAAACTCATTTCACATATTCTTTTATTCAGTAGCAACAAAATATTAGTCTCCACTGAATTCTACCTGAAAATCATTATCGTCTTCTATCTCCTGCCTTATCTCAATTATTTGTGGTCTTCTTCCATACTTCGACGGGCCTGTTGGTCTAGTGGTTAGTGGCCCTGACTGCTGAGCCGGAGGTCGTGGGTTCGATTCCCACCCAGGACAAACTTTGTGTGATGAGCATGATTGTTTGTTCTGTGTCTGGGTGTGATTTATCTATAATATGTATGTATTTATAAATTATATAAGTATGTATATCAGTTGTCTGGTTACCATAACACAAGCTCTGCTTAGCTTAGCTTAGCCAAGATATTTATTTATTTATACTAGCTTTTGCCCGCGGCTTTACTCGCGTTAAATTCGGGGTAACACAGTTCCCCTTTCCTGATTTGCAGGTACCTGCTACCTGTAGTTTTTGCCCTTGCGCCTTATTTATTGTAATAGCAAAGCTAAGTTTCCCTTTTCTTCCCTCTTTCTCCCTCATTTCCCACTTAAAAAACAATGCCTATGTCCGTCTCCAGGGTCCCAACTATCTATATACCAAAATTCATCAAAATCGGTATAATAAGGCGCTAGGGCAAAAACTACAAGTAGCAGGTACCTGCAAATCCGGAAAGGAGAACTGTGTTACCCCGAATTAAACGCGAGCGAAGCCGCGGGCAAAAGCTAGTGATTAAATATTACCTGAGCCTACAATAAATTCAAAGATATCGAAGATAGAATTGAGATGTGGTCATCATCATCATTTTCCTGCCCTTTCCCATTCTATTTGGGGTCGGCGCAACACGTTTTCTTTTTCCATTCTCCCTTATCAGACGTCACGGCATCATTTACTCCTTTCTCCTTCACATGATTCCTTACACAATCCATCCATCTTTTCTTTGGCCTTCCTCTCGCTCTCCATCCTTCAACAGTCATAATTGACACATAATCCAGCTTTTAAAAAATGAAGATAGGTCAGCCTGTCATATTATTAGAAATACATTTGACAGATGTAGGCTACCGTAATAAAAGAAAAAAAAAATTGAATGGTGGTCAGCAATCATCTAGAACGATATAAATGCAACCTCATTTCTGTAATAGCCTTTTTTCTGGATGATTAACTTAGAAACGGTTACAATTTGTAGTTACAGCTGATAGTGTTTATGAGGTGATTTACTTTTTTAATAGCATAACTATTTATTCATGAAAAAGTGGAGAATTGGAGTTTTATTTAAGAAAAAACGTCAATTGGTAATTTCAATTGAAAATCATAAATAGAGGACAACAGAGTTACATCAAAAAACAGTTCCACATTTTATTGGCTCTCGAAATTCAAAAATATGTCAAGAATCGAATGATTCATTTTTGAAAACATGTAAATTGGTACGTTGTAATTGAAAATCATGTAGTTAAAACAACGGCTTTCAAATAGTAGCTTTAGTATTTTTCCTAGAAAATAAATCGCAGATCATAATAATCGTAGAACCTTGCAATTACCCCTGATGTTCAGTTAAATACGTCTAAAACAACAAAACAGTCCAGCAAAAATAAACAAAAAAACGTTTAATTACCCTTTGCAAACAGAAAAAAAACAAATGCCCCAAAAACACGAATCAAACGGAAAAAACCGTTCCAATAAAATTTCAAATCAATTCGTAATAAAATCTAGCACTTACCGACTGCCAAGGAGATGGCGATTGACACAGCAAATAATACGTTGTATTTCACCATTGTCTCGACACGGGATTACAGGACCATTTTATAAACGCGTCCGTCCTTCGCGGCGGTTCGACGCGATCTGTGGAGGTGTCCCCTGATCCCCTCCCTGCTACAGCCCTGGGACACGAGACATACGGACAGAAAAGCTGGAAAGCGGCTTGGAAAATTTTGCGAGTTTTTCTTCAGTTGCCTAAGAAAAAGTGCATTTTGAAACAAGTGGGTGGGTTTTGTCATGTGGGTGTTATGGAGCCGAGAACAGCAATGGCAAATTCTCACGTGGAATCAAACGACGTTTTTCAGTAAACTTAGGGACAAATTAAATAACAGGTTGACAAGTATTTTGTCATTAATCACTATGTAACTTTAGTTCGATTTGCTTTTTTCTCCGCGCTTTGATATTTTGAGGCTGAAGTAGAAGCAACGGTGTAAAACCGCTAATCAGCCTTAATTAAAACCACCAACAACCTTATTGGTAACTATATTTTCGAGCCGTTTAGGGTTGAAACTCTGGGAGCGTAGGGTACTTATGCTCACAGCCTTTTTAAGGAAATTTAAAAACGTTTGGTTGAAACTTCCCGTGACCCAAGGGCTGGCGTTGCAATACAATATGGCAACACGGCCAGTCTCTTGGGGACATTGCCAACTGACAGCGTTGAGGACGAATTTTTTTTTATAATTTAGGTATGTAGTTAATTCGTCTAATGTTTATTACAATTCTAATCATGTTAAAATAAAAAAAATAGAAGAAATTAAACAAAAGTTGTCAAGTTAAAATTAATAAAAGTTAAAGTTAAATTACGATAATAAACACATGCGTATTTCAAACTATTCGCGACCACATTGAGTCGTTGAAGTGAAAGTAAACTAAGCAACATAATACGTTTTACTTTCTACTTCCGCGAGCCGTATGTATCGAACACGAATACACCCCTCACGTGATAAGCAAAGATTCAGGCGACATACATATACATACATACATTAACCGTATCGGGTTTAATATGCCACTTACTATAATTATGGCATTAAAGTGCTCTAGTTACAGTTATATGGAAGTTTGGGATGGGTGTTCCCCAAAATTAACAAGAATACAACACGACATGTACATATGTCACTTGTGAGCTGCTCATGGATAAATAATAACAGCCGCTTGGCTCGATTTTTGGGTTAAACCGCACTTGGCTGGATGGGTGCGCCCATTGCATACCGAGTTTCCTCCGTGCCGTGGAAAGCACGTTAATACGTTGGTCCCGGCTGTCATTTGTAAACCCGAAAGTCCCGAAAGTCCCGAAAGTCTGACAACCAGTCTTACCAAGAACTATACAAAAAAAAAACAATTCAGAGGCCTAAAGGCGGCACAAGATGTAAAAATAAACAGTGAAACAAATGATAATTATAATTGACCACGACGCTTGCGTTGCCACTTTCAAATCATTCATTTCCGCCACAGAAGTTTGCAAAAGTTCAAATTCCGGATTCTGTATCAAATTATGCATACAATACAAACTCTGTAAAAGCTTTCAGTCTGTTTTTGTTTTTAAATACGAAAGCAAAATGGAAATATTATAGCAAAGGATTTACCTTCAACGTTTGTTTTTATGGAATTGTGTTAGAGACCTCATTCCATTTTCTTTTTACACGGTGGACAACAGTGTAATCTACCTCATTTGGAGAACTGGCTTTGTGTTTTGACGCGTTCCCTGCGCCATCATTTTCAAAGAACTTTCAGCTGGTGCTTTGGAGCCCTAAAAGATCTCGAAACTAGCTCAAAGTAACTATGCCACGCGGACGAAAAAGTGTACGACTAAACGCCGACAGACACTACGCCGACAGACTGAACACCGACAAGACTTTACTTCGACGGGACTCTTCGCCGACAGGACTCTTCGCCGACAGGACTCTTCGCCGAGAGGACTCTTCGCGGAAAAAAAATGGGTAGTTTAGGTTAAAACTGTGACCTCCTACGAAACCAGAAACGACTTGCATTAATAGAAAAATGAGATGACATTTTTAGCAAAATTTTGACGATCAATTAATATGGGATGAGTTACATTTTAAACGTACTGAGTTATTATTTCCAAAGTAAGTATCTGATTATCGGAGATAAATTGCGTCGCTGATAAGCCCTGTCGGCGAAGAGTCCTGTCGGCGAAGAGTCCTGTCGGCGAAGAGTCCTGTCGGCGAAGAGTCCTGTCGGCGAAGAGTCCTGTCGGCGAAGAGTCCCGTCGAAGTAAAGTCTTATCGGTGTTCAGTCTGTCGGCGTAGTGTCTGTCGGCGTTTAGTCGTACACTCCGGACGAAGTCGCGGGCGGAAGCTAGTAAAGTATATTTTTGCCTTTTGTATTCCAGGGCCGCTGTATCTCTTTCGAACCAATCCGCAGCCTTCCGTGGTTACTTCTTGCATGAGTGAATGTTCATTACCAGCGTGTCGCAATTTCCCCACGTTTTTAACCGACTTCAAAAAAAGAGACAGGTTCTCAATTCCTCAGAATGAAAAAAATAAAACCGATTTCCAAGAAAATGGAAAACAACTCTAGTTCTGAAAGTCGGTGGCAAAAATTCAAGGAAACCAACAAAAGTCACTGACTTCGGGAAGGAAAGTTATTTTCTACTTTTATAGGTTACTAGCTTTTGCCCGCTGCTTCGCTCGCGTTAAATTCGGGGTAACACAGTTCCCCTTTCCTGATTTGCAGGTACCTGCTACCTGTAGTTTTTGCTCTTGCGCAAATTTTTCCCTTTTCTGCCCTCTTTCTCACTCATCTCTCGCTTTTTGTAAAAAAAAATTACCTATGTCCGTCTCCAGGGTCTCAACTATTTTTGTACCAACATTCATCAAAATCGGATTAGCTATTTAGGTGTGAAGACGTAACAAAAAAACTCACTTTCGCTTTTTTTTTCTTAGGATTTTTTTCCAAGATATTGATATTCTTATTTTTTTTATACAAAATAGCGTTTGGCCGCAACTAGCCTGATGATGCCGCCTCTGATGGAGCATTATTCTTGTTCTAATAATTCCGTCTTGAAACCAATTGTAACTAATTGGGAAAAAACTTGACTGAAAAAAAGTAAAGGTAATCTAAACGGATCCCTGAAAAAGGACTTGTTGAAGACCGTTCTTACGGTCTTAGAGAGCCGACTTTGAAAGATTTGCCCAAAATAATACGCACCGTCGAAAAATTAATGATAGACAGTTATTTTTTCCTTTGTTGTCCTGTTTATTTCGAGTTCTTAATGTTAATAATGAAGCAGGGATTGTTTCTTTTAAATATAAAATTCGGTGTAAAAAAAAACTGCAAGCAAATTAACTTTTAAAAGAAAATCTTTTGTTAACACTATTTATATCTAGTAATTACTGTTAGGTTGCTCGTTTTTATTTGTTGTAAAACAACAACAAAAAAATGCATTTTGCATATATATTTATTAGTTTACTAGGTTTTGCCCGCGGCTTTGCTCGTGTGAAATTCGGGGTAACACAGTTCCCCTTTCCTGATTTTGATTTTTCGTTGATAACAAAGTGTGAGTGTACCGATTTTTAGCTTCCTACCTTGAAAACTGCGAAAAGTCTTATATTATATTTCATCCCCTCTTTTAAGCGGTTGGGGGCAGATTTCCAAAAAAAGTGATGCACGATGTTTTAGTTAGTGACAAATAGTTCATATAACAATTTTTAGCTTTCTACCTTGAAAATTGCGGAATGCTCCATAAAAACTTCCAACCCCTATTTTAGGGAAGTGGGGGGTTAGAAAGAGACAAAAAGTAGCCTATGTCCGTCTCTAGAGTCTCAACTATCTCTGTAACAAAATTTATCAAAATTGGTTTTGCCATTTAGGCATGATGACGTAACAAACACACAAACTCATGTTCGCTTTTATAATATTAGAAAGGATTTTATTTCCTCCTAAATAAGTGGATGTGGAGTCTCTATCTGTGAAACTTATAATTCACTGAAATTCTTGTATCCTAATATCAACATTGTAAAAGGTTTTTTGTATATATATATATATATTTATTTATATATTTTTATATATGTGTATAAGTATTTATGTTCTCGAAAACAAGTTGTTATTATTTTAGGTAATATTTTTTGATAGCACAATTTTGTCGTATTTCACCCAAAGGTTTACTGGTAGAGAATGCCTTATGGCATTAAGTATGCCTATGTACTACTAATGTACATGAAGTTTAAATAAATAAGTTGGTATGATAATAAAACAAGTAAATTACTTAATGGCAAAGTATTTTAAAAAAGTACTTCAATGAATGCTTCATTGATCGAGTGGTTGCAAGCATGGCTGCTGACCATAAGGTCCTAGATTCGATTACAAGAACTAGCAAAGTATTTTTGGTTATTTAATCAGAAACTCAGAAGCAGCCATTGCCACTAGACTAGCCCGATTGATGGTAAGATCTGTGGATGGATAACCATTTATGATCTAATATTAAAAAAAAATGATGGAAACGTTGATTCAGTAACCTTCGTATCATCTGCGATAAGTACAATCACAAAAATGAAATAGCAGTTTTTCAGTCAATTTAGATATCAGTTACAGTAGGTATGTTTGATAACATGTACAATTGAATCTCTTACTTGTATGTACTTGAGAATTTAAACAATTACTTAGTCCATGTACACTCCAATCGTACAAAAAAGGCTAATTTCATGAATTAGGATAAAAAAAAACTGGCCAAGAGCAAGTCAGACTCACGCACCGTGGGTTCCGTACAAACTTGAAACATTAACGGCCATATCTTTTGACTCACAGAACGGAGGAGCTCGTGGCTAAATAATAGCAGCCGCTCGGGTCGATCTTTAGGTTAAGCCGCGCTTGCCTAGGTTGGTCTGTGGATGGGTGTCCACTAGTTACATACTGAGTTTCCTTCGTGCCTCGGAAAGCACGTTAAGCCGTTGGTCCCGGCTGTCATTTGTAGATCTATGAAAGTCGGTACAGGTAGTCAGTGTCCCGAAAGTCTGACAACCAGTCTTACCAAGGGGTATCGTATTACCCAGTACTAACTGGGTTGTGGAAGTCAGATAGGCAGTCGCTCCATGTAAAATACTGATATTCAGCTGCATCCGGTTAGACTGGAAGCCGACCCAAACATAGTTGGGAAAAAGGCTAGGCAGATGATGATCTTTTGACTCACAGTTAGTATAAGGTTTTTATTTCAACTCGAAACCTCCTTGCGTTCCTGAGATAAAGGGACAACTAAATAACTAAGTAATCCAATAAGGGTCCCGTTTTTACGTTTGGGGTACGGTACCCTAAAAACGGAAGTGGCGAAGGGTGGGCGTTTTGGGAAACTGTCTCTTGTAATGTTGACATTTCAAAAGTACTCATTATTAACCTAATTTGAATACATAACTTTAAATATTTCCTTCGTCGTCTACTTTCGTAATCAAAGACTTTTTACGTCAAGTACTAAAAATCACTAAAGAATTCTACAGCACGTTTAGCGGAGTGTCTAAGCGATTGCTGCGCTGCGTGTCGCGGATTCGATTCTCGCACGGAACAAATATTTGTAAAGCCTACTAATAGTTGTTTCGGGTCTGGCTGTTTGTGTATGTGAGTTTAATTGTTTGTAAACGCACCCACGATACAGGAGAAATACCTAGTGTAGGACAATTAAAAAAAAAATATTGGGCTGTTCCATCATTAAATTCGCATTGTCAGCCTGGAGTTTGGGTGACACCCAAACTCCTTCGCCATAACTAGTTAAATAGAGATGTTATCAAATCAAAATCAAAAGCCATTTATTCAGACAAGACTGATCATCAGCACGTCAACGTCAATTACATAAGACAGTCCCTCAAAACGCCAACACTTCGCCACTACCTAGTGTTTTAGCTGGGAAGTGGCGAATTATGTCCCCAGCAACAAAACTGTTAGAAAAACCAGATTTTATACAATAATATCCAACGGACACATTATAATTAAGAAATGACACAGTTAATTGAATGACATGCCAGCTAGCACACGTTGCCGGGGTTGCGGGTTGTTAGAAAGAGATATCGCGGCCCCGGAACATAAAGGGCAAAAGAAAGAACATGGGTGGGTTTTAGTTATTAAAAGTCTGAAACTCCCCCGCTCAGCCTAGAGTGGGAGAAGTTGTTTTATGATTTCTCATCCGCAAAAAAAAAGCTAGCACACGTCATTATACCAAAATGAAAAATATATAAACATTAGTTTTTATTGACTGTAATAGCAACGCCAAGGTTTCCCTTTTCTTCCCTCTTACTCCCTCAATTCCCACTTTAAAAAAAAAATGTCCGTCTCCAGGGTCCAAACTATCTCTGTACCAAAATTCATCAAAATCGGTTTGGCCATTAAGGCGTGAAGACGTAAAAAACAAACAAACTCACTTTCGCTTTTATAATATTAGTAAGGATTGAGAATTTATTCAAGCAAAATTAAATATTTTATTTATTTATTTATTTATGTACACACAGAACAATATATAAAAAGTACATAAGGAAAAAAGAGCACAAAGGTACTGCTTATTTCATAAAGAAATCTCTTTCAGCAGACCTGCGATAGGACAGATGGAAAAAAAAATAAACACGTAGACACAGTGTGTAAAAAAAACAACTTAAGCACTAACTTAAATAAACAAAACTTTATCAATATAGAAAAACTTACATATATACAATCTAAAATACTTAATACATATCTAAAATATATACAAAATATCAAACTATAGAGGAGAGGTTTGACCAGTTTTTTAAAAACAGAGATAAATAAAAATGTAAATAAATAATGATAAAGAGTAAATATGTAAAACGTCGCCTCAAAAGTAACTAGAATCTATTTTAGTTTCAAAATTATTTGTCTAGACTTGACGAGACCACAAAGTGGTATAGGCACAACATATTAGACATAAAAAGTTTATATCCTTAGGTACACATCCAAATGGCTAGTTTATACTATGTCTAGATACAAACTACCTTTACCTGGGCTCATAAAGCGTAAGTAAGTGACTATGTCGGGCACAGCTGTGCCCGTACGACACATTGTCGGTTAGTGCCCATAAAATCAAATGTCTGGAAACTTCGCTGGAAACTAGCGACATCTATTATATTGTACTAATAACATTAACTGTCAAAAATGACATTACGACTTAAAAAATAAGTTCTTTTATTATTTATTTTATTTATTATTTTTAAGAGTTCTTTTATTCTTTTTTTTTTTATCGGGTGGGAAATCATCCAATGACTTCCCCCGCTCTGGGCGGAGCGGGGGGGCATGTCAGACTTGTACTGACTAAAACCCACCCATGTTCCTTCTATTGCCCTTTACGTTCCGAGGCCGCGGTATCTCTTTCGAACAACCCGCAACCCCGGCAGGCGGAGGCCCTGGCAAGCCCCTCTGATTCTTTTTGCGCTTGAATAACATTGCCAGGTTTTTTTGTTAAATAAAAAAGTTGTTTTTTGGAGATTGTATTTACATTACAAAATAGCAGTCTAACGTCGCTTATTGCGATTGTTGTTAGTAAACCATGAAAATTAGAAAAGGTAATCTGTAATATTGACACTTAGAAAGGTACAGGGCATATCAGGCAGGCTTTCTCTGTGTTTTGTGTCTATGTTTAAGTTTACATACTACTTTTCTGATTTAACAACTTAGAATAGCGCTTGTAAATCTTTTAATATATGTTGTGGAGTTTGTCGTAAGTTATACATTTATAATAACCCTTGTTTATTTATAACTTAGTGTAAAATTCTATGTATAACTGTTTATTTTCCCAAATAAATAAATTAAAAATAAAATAAGACCAGTGGAGTGTGAGAGTTTAATTTCACTTAAACAATCCCGGTGGTCACAATCCGAACGAGAGAAGAAACGCCGATCCGTCTACGCGCGTTGCCACCTGAGGCGCCAAACTCAGGTTCTAGTAAGTCAAAATCAAAGATTTTTATTTGATAAACATAGATGTACAAGTTGTAAATATAAATTTTAGGTATCGGTTTTGCCGTTAGCTGCTTAAAAAAGTTAAACAAAATAAACGTTAAATTAACAAAATGTAATGGCAACTTTCTATCATAAATTGGTCTTAACAAGGCAAGGTATTATCTGTAGAAAAAAAAAACATTTATATGTAAAAAATAGTTCTTCATATTTTCCTATCTTATCTACTTCTAAAGTCAGACCTATGTATGTTCAACAGCCTAAACACTGTACTAAAATCTAATAAGTTAATTTGAAAACGCCTCACTGTCGTAAACACCACGCGTTTGCAAGCACGACTGCTGAGCATAAATAATATGTACTACTAGCTTTTGCCCGCGGCTTCGCTCGAGTTAAATTCGGTAGCGCCTTATTGCTTTGTAATAGGAACGCTAAGATTTACCGTTTCTTCCCTCTTTCTCCCTCATATATATTATATAAAAAAATGGCCTATTTCCGTCTCCTGGTTCCCAACTATCTCTGTACCAAAATTCATCAAAATCGGTTTAGCCATTAAAGCGTGAAGAGGCAACAAACAAACAAACTCACTTTCGCTTTTATAATATTAGTAAGGATTCTCTGGTCGGGAAAACTGGTTGGTGTTGTTATTAAGAATTTTCATCAGGAATTTCTTAATTGTAGCCAAGGAGTCTGTATGTCCGGGGTTGCAGGTTGTTCGAAAGAGATACCGCGGCCTCGGAACATTAAGGGCAAAAGAAGAAACATGGGTGGGTTTTAGTCAGTACAAGTCTGATATTCCCCTCGGCTCCGCGCAGAGTAAGGAAAATTATTTGATGATTTCCCATTAGCGAAAAAAAGGTGTCTGTATTTTCTGGGATCATATAGCTGGTGAAACTTGGGTGTACTGTTATATACAACTCTGCCTAACCCTTCAAGAATTACAGGCATGATGTTATTTTATGAAAATGTGTGATTCTGTTACTGCTTTTACAGAATATTACGTTATAAGTATACGTACGATGTAATTAAACTGTCCCATTATTTTGTAAACACATTCACGTTACCCAACATGTAATAAAGATGCTGTTATAATAAAATTAATGCGTTCAAATAAAATGAGACCAAACGAAGACATAAACGCGTTTATAGCCGCCATTACGGTGTTTATTGTCTTGGGTAGTGCGAGAAAAGTCCGATAGATGGCGTTGTTTTAAGTTTATACTGGAAATCGTACTTGATAGTTCAGGAAAATATCGATAGATGTCGCTACTGTTATGGTGTTCGTATATTTATATGAACTTCATCATATTTTTGATCGAAGGTACAACCTTTATAGCAAAATAAGATATGGTAG
The DNA here is from genome assembly GCA_905475445.1 of Ochropleura plecta. Classification (NCBI taxonomy): domain Eukaryota; kingdom Metazoa; phylum Arthropoda; class Insecta; order Lepidoptera; family Noctuidae; genus Ochropleura; species Ochropleura plecta. Next base: position 18,627,483 of record FR997738.1, on the reverse strand, counting down.
ACAGTCAGGGAAAGTTGAAGATATATTGGTTTTTAATTCCCTCATGGGAACAAAACTCTGGGAGAGCAAACAAATCTTTTGGTAAAGCTTATCGTTGATGATCTTCTGAAAAGCATACTAAACGAAATATTAACGGAGACACATTAAATGAGAATATTTAAAGAATCACGGCCTTCAGCAGTTTCCGCCTACTCAATGGGAAAAGGCAAGAGATCATGTTTCTTTGTATGTTAAATAATTGAAAAATTAGTTTCCACAGCACATATTTATTACCTTGTCTAAATGAAAGTGTTAAACCATGCTGAAGAGAGGCGAGTTGAGCAGCAGTTGGTCTTGACAGACATGAGTATGTAGCCGTCTCCTCATTCAGAGCCCCACGAGCTCTTTACCAGAAACTTCTTTTTACAAAAACAACAAGGACCATTTTTTTTAAACCGTCGATGTGCGAGTTGGACTTGCTCAGCGAGGGTTCCTTACGAACTTGCGACATAAACGGCCATATCTTTCGACTGCGTAGACTTAGAGCCTTTTTTCACAGCTTTAAGGGACCACAGACTTTAGTATTTGGTTTTAATTTCAACCCAATACCGCCACGCTTTCCCGATATAAAGGGTCTTGAAACCGGGGTTGTGGGTTGTTTGAAAGAGATACAGCGGCCCCGGAACTTAAAGGGCAATAGAAAGAACATGGGTGGGTTTTAGTCAGTAGAAGTCTGACACTCCCGCTCCGCCCAGAGCGGGGGAAGTTATTTGATGATCTCCCATCCGCAAAGAAAGGTTCTTGAAAGACAGACAGACAGACGGATATTAAAGTGATCCTATAAAGGTAACGTATGATTTTTATTCCTTTTGAGGTACAAAACCCTAAAAAGATCATGGTCCACACGACCAAAACTCGAACAATGAACAAAATCCAAGCTTATCATAGACGGTTTTTAGAGGTATGAAGAACAGGGGGTAAAGTTCTCCATCCTCTATGGAAAAGGGAGGATCCTCCGACCAGACGGGTGTAGTGTCTGGTGGGCCACTGCCCGACAGTTGCTTGTCGGGTGCTCGTATATATGCTAACTTCGCGCACAACTTTGCTTGCGCGATGTAGGAATCTTGCCGTTTAGTTCTTCAGTGGCTGGATAGATGGCGCTGTAGTACTTTTTGCCACTTGCATCTTTGTGTCGCTACAGGTTTAAGGTGCAAAACCATTTAGAAAGGTAAAGTAAAATATCAGTTTCAACAGCACGTGGAATTTATTTCTCTAAGTTAAAGTTAAACGATGGGATAGTATGGAGAGTCGAGTACCAAGCAGTTGTTGTTCTTGGCAGACATGAGGATGTAGCCGTCTTCTCCCCAGTCTTCTCCCCAGGAGTTCTTCACCAGCCAGTAGTCCTCTCCATCACGGACACCGTAGCCAATGACTGTCACGCCGTGGTTCGGGTAGCTTTCGTCACTGGAAATGGAAAAGTATAATAGACAAATTTAGATAAAATTCATATGGGGTTGAATTAAATAATTATAAATGCGAATGTTTGTGAGGATGTATGGATGTTTGTTACTCTTTGCGTCTCTCTTTCACGTCAAAGATCTTGATGAAATTTGGCACTGAGGTAGATTATGGTCTGGAATAACACATATATTTATTTGATACATATTCATCATATTATTAAATTAATTACTAAATATATACAACCTAATGTACACAAACTAATAATAAAAATATATACAAGTAAAAAATGGAAAATTACAGGGCGTCAAAAAATTCGTCCGTATCGCCGTCAACAGGTAAAGTGCCCAGAAGGCTGGCAGCATTACCGCGTTGGATGGCAATGCTTATTTTTTGTGCAAAAAACAGGCCAGCATAACAACACATAATAACACATAGGATATTTTTACCCTTTAAATTAAAAACTTTTTTTAGTAAATAATTTAGTAAATCGGCCCACAATTGACGGAAAAATCTCGCAACAAACATTCAAAAAACTCCTTTTTTAACGTCGCGTTGGTTAAAAATATCGCGCCCACAGTGATGCTTCATGAGTCTACCGTGTGGATGCCAACGGTGATTGAGCCGTGCATGAAGAGAGCTATGCTGATAATGTAAAAAACACACTTTCAAAGTAAAAGCTCGAGAACATTTGCTTAAGAAGCTGGCAGATCGTCTTCTAATTGAATGGTTGTAGATTTTCTTGATGTATCTTTGTATTTTTAACTCTCTTTTTATTTATTTTTTGTACGTATGTATTTATCGTTATATTTTAATTGTAAATATTTTTTTTTCGGATTCTCTCTGTTATGCACCCTGCACCTACTATGTTTTCTCTCTGCATCACCCTAAGGTAGACTGGTAGAAAATGCGCAAGGCATTAAGTCCGCCTTTGTACAGAGTTTTTTATGCATGTGCATAAAGTTTAATCTTTACTTAATATTATAAAAGCGAGAGTGAGTTTGTTTGTTTATTACGTCTTCTCGCCTTAATGGCTAAACCGATTTTGAGGAATTTTGGTACAGAGATAGTTGGGACCCTGGAGACGGACATAGGCAATTTTTTTTAAAGTGGGAAATGAGGAAGAAAGAGGGAAGAAAAGGGAAAACTTAGCTTTGCTATAACATTCAATAATGCGCAAGGGTAAAACCTACAGGTAGCAGGTACCTGCAAATCAGGAAAGGGGAACTGTGTTACCCCGAATTTAACGCGAGCAAAGCCGTGGGCAAAAGCTAGTAAATAAATAAATAAAAAAAATGAGGTCTTACCATTCAAAATCGTAGAACAGTCCATTTGAGTAGTGTTTCATCAGCCTGCCGGCATGGATAGCGACGGTGACAGGGCCGTACTTGTAGATGGTCAGTTTCAAGGCGTTAGGGTTGCGTGGGGTCACCCGAGCGAACCCGCGGATCTTGTACGTATTTGAAACGTTGTGGATTCCACAGTAGCCGTCCTGCGTGTTGACATAATGTTTTAAAAACAAGATTCCTAAATGTATCAAAATCAAAATATTTCACATAGGCCTACATGGCACTTATAAAAAGTTGAAAAAAGATGCACGGCTCGGGTTGGTTGTTTCCCATGGAGAAGAACCGGCAAGAAACTCCATGGTTACTACTACTTTAAAATGACTTGGTTTTACAATGTTACAGCGTTAGTACTTAAGTATGAGAGGACAGCGTAGGCCCAGCGTGTAATTGAAATGAAGGGTACGTGTGTAATTAAAGAAATTACAAAAGCCGACTAGGTACGAGTAGGACTCGCGTGCTAAGGGTTCCGTACAAACTTGCTACGTAAACAGCCATATCTTTGAACTGCATACACTTGGAGGGTTTGTTTTACAACACCAAGGGACCACAGCCTTTAGTATATATAGCTTTAACTTCATCTCGATACCTCTACGCGTTTCCGAGATAAAAGGTCTTGACAAACAGACAGATGGACAACAAAGTGATCATTGAAGAAACCTAAAAACACTACAACAGCCAAATATACGATGGGCAATTGGCTAAAATAACCACGATGTAAAACACAGACAGAAGGCATACGGCAGACCTAGTAGAGGTCCGTGGGACAACCTTGAGAAAACAATGGTCAGCAGTCCCAGAGAGGCCTTTGCCCAACTGTGGGGTGAAGCACGAGAACAGTATCTTAGAACTTACATTAGCGGAGTAGAGGCCATAGTCCTCCTCAGTAGGGATGCCATGTGCCAGCACGTATTTCATAGCCCCATCCAGAGTTCCTCCAGAACAACCGGCGTTGTCAAAGCTACAAATAAGTAAATACAACGTTTATAAAAAAAGGAGCAATAACATTTAAAGGGCATACAGCTAAGGTGATAAGCAGTCTATGTGCATGTTTCCAGTTTCTCAAATACTATACTTTTAGAGAAAAAGACATTTTACTTTTTTTAGCACGAACTCCGTGCGACAACCCTAAAATCAGCTGAGAGCTTTTATTCCCAAGTTTGTTTTATTAGTTAGGTATTTCTACATCCAGTAAGTAGTAGGTAAGTTATTCCAGTAGTTAAGAAGTTTAGGAAAAAGTATTTTATGTAATCAGCACATTCGTACTTAATATCTTTAGTTCCTTCTATCGTCGGCCATTGACCTTAAAGCCTAGGGTTGTAACAGTGAAATAAAATGAAAAAAAAATATATAATGGAATAATAATAATATATGGAAAGTTGAATCATTGATTTTAATTATGATTCTTTTACAGTGTTATTCTTTACATGATATGTGCCTCCCTTTAGGATGAGTGTTTCTTTTTTACACGTATTTTCAACCGGTACTAAAAAATAGTGATGTGTGTTTATCTAATCTAAATTTAATGAAATAGGAGAACATTATTATGATTAAAAAATCGTTGTATTTACGTTACGTTACATACGAGCTAGTAAACTAGAATTCTATAAAAAAAACGTCCAAGAGTAATTTAGACTTGCGCACTTTTATTTTTTGACTGCGTAGACTTAAAAGGTTGATCATAGCACAAAGGGACCACAGAGATGAGTACATGTGGTTTTAATTTCAACTCGATAACTCCACGCATTCTCGAGATAAAAGGTATTGACAGACGGACAACAAAATGACCCATTAAGGGTTCCGTTTTTTCTCCTCTTCAGGTAAAAAATTAAAAAAAAGTGTGTGTGTCAGCTCCGACGCACGACTGGAGTTTACTCCTTAAGTACAAAAAAAAATAAAAAATATCATAAAAAAGAATATCACTGACGGACGACAAATTTCATAAAGCGCCATCTAGTAATATTCAAAAACACCATAGGTGCGTGTGCACCAAAAACGTAACGAGGTCTATCATCAGTAGATTTTACACCTCACATTTTTCTCATACCGGGCGCCTTATATATTATTATGAAAATCGATTCTTAAGGAGTAAACTCCAATAAACTCCAAAAATAATTAAATAAGCCTTCATTGTTATTTAGTATTTACCTATGTACAAGTTTGTTTAATAAACAATACTGCAGCGAAATTTTGGAACTCTTCTACATGGAACCAGATCATAAATCTATCCTCTTTTTTCCTAGCTTAAAAGTTAGGCAAGATAAATCAGATAGTTTTCTACAACAACTCACCCCCAAGCACAGTCCACAAGGGACTGCTCACTCAAGTCCAGTAGCCTGTCACCGTTGGACCTGGCGACGGCACCCTCGACGGCAGCCGTGGTACAGAAGGCCCAGCAAGACCCGCAGTGAGCCTGGTCTGGACACATAGACAACGTTACTCATAGTAGAAGTCAACGTATTCAGTCAAAGCCTAAATTTTTTAGAGGTCACTGATAAATTTTGCGTTGATGATGATACAGCAGAAATTATTCCACAGTTGCGGGCCGAAGTTGTTTTGCAAAATAATCTGGCGAAAATGGGATTTCCTCGACCTTTTTATTAATTAAAACTATATGTACAAGTAAAAACTGTACAAATGTGAACTTTCTACCAGTTTCTACCAGTCTACGTTAAGGTAATGCAGAGACAAAATACAGTAAATTTGACTACACGGTTGGCGCAGTGGCTGAGCGATCGACTGCTGCGCGTTGACCTACAAATAGTTGTTTCGGGTCTGGCTGTTTGTGTATGTGAGTTTAAATGTTTGTAAACGCACCCACGATACAGGAGAAATTCGTAGTTTGGGGCAACGTTTTTAAAGAAAAAAAAAACTTATTATACATATAAACACATAGAATAAAATTTTATAAAGAGACCGTAACAAGACAACAATTACAACTATCCCAAATACAGTTCCAGAGATGGAGCTCCTTGCAAGACAAGCCCCAACTCCTTTCATGCTCATTGCATATTCAGCAAGTAAGTCCTTTGTAGACCTTCCAAGACATTAAGGAAATAAATAACCGAGTTTTGCAGATGGCTGTAAAATAGACGTGAGATCGACACATAAGCCGTGTCGACGGCGCGTTACTGTTCCACGCGCGCCTCAAAGAGATGTCAGCAAAGCAGAGGCCTGCCGGGGCCACGGCCTGCAGGGGTTGCAGGCTGTTCGGAAGATATACCACGGCCCCGAAACATAAAAGGCAACAGAAGGAACATGGGTGGGTTTTAGTCAGTACAAGTCTGACACTTGGGTAAGTGTGCTCTGGGCGGAGCAGGGGTCTGCTCCCAGGTCCAGGGCGGGAGTTATTTAAAGATCGACACGTAAAGAAGAAGGAAATCAACGGTCTTATAAAACCTTGTACAAACTTACTCTTAACAGGAGTTACAGCTCCTTCCAACCTGAGATCGAAGTTCTCGGGCAGTTCTTCCACCAGCTCATCGATCTCAGTCAGGGAGTGAGGGAATGGCATCATGTCCGGGTATTCGTGCGTAGAGGCGTGGGTGCCGGTCAAGTACTGCAGCTCATCGTCGGTCTTGTCGGAGAAGTCGTTCAGCTCGACTCTGAAGCCTAGGTTCTTGCGGTTGTGGTTATCAACCATTCTGGATGGGAATTTTAAAGAGGTTTCAGGTTTTAGTAGGTGTTGATTAATTTTGTCTTATTGGTAAGACGCCAGATTAGTTTATGAAGCCGAAATGGTAAATATTGACCTTTTGAATGCCAGAGCTTAAACCAACGCGCGTGACCTACACGCCGGGAAATTCATTTTCTTAAACCAACTTGAACACATGAACATTATTTTGGTAACGTTCTTCTAGATAAATAGAAATCTCTGTACTGACCAAATACGTGCAAGCAGCGGCCGGCAAAAGTTGTCTAAAAATCCATATCTGTCTGGTTTTAGCGGCCGAATAAATTACTTTACTCAAAAATGCATGTAATGTTGTCATTATTTTGACAACCTTGTTTGAGCAAAGTCGACCTTGCCGTTCTGTTTCAAGGAGCGGCCGGCAAAGTTTTGCTGGCCGCTCTAACAGGCCGGCAATGTTTTGCCGACCGCTATTTTGACGTTTCAACGTTTTAACCGTATAGTTCGGTACGGACCCCTTCGGGGGCTCGACATTCAAACCTCCGCTGGCTCGGTACTGGCCCCGAAAGGGGTCGAACATTTAAGTCATACGACCTCCTCATTATTTTTGTAAATATTTTATTTTCTGGTAAAAAAATAATATGGGTGTGCATTCATTAAGATAGTAGAATAAAAATCTCATACGTAAACGTCGTTAGAAGTTCTTTAATTATTGAGCAAGTTTCTTAATTAACCTTTATAAAATCCATGTGCGTAAATTACGATCATAGCCATTTTGATGGCAGTGTAGGTCGACGCTAAAAATCATAAAAAAAATGGTTTTCGGACATATAAGCTCCACATTGTTGGGCCTGATTAACGTGTCCTTTTATTACGTGCAGAAATCATTCGTAATTGAACTTAAATTAGCAGTGGTAATGATACATTTTGAAATCTAAAGTCGAAGTTTCGCGCCAATCGTGCTTGTTTACATTTTTCATTCCACATTATATCACACGGATGCGAATAGATTCTATAACAAATGAGACAAATATCATTGCAAATATTATAAATAACATGAACATGCCCAGATCTTATCGTAATTTGCAATAATAGGACCATTAACACGTAATATTCATAACCACTACTAAATTCACTTTCGAACATGACGTCCATTTCTTTTTTTTTATTTTGTGATGTCGCTCATTGAATACAAAAGGGCCACAAATAAAAAATCATATATTTTATACGGCGGCCAAAACAAATTCCAGACCCTGTTTTTTTTCAATATTTTGTCATTTTTATTTATTAATATAACATGTTAATATATAATTAGATGCGTTTTTATGTGCTCTATTTATTAAAAATGTGAAAATTATAATAGCTGTAATTCATGAAGCTGAAAAAGCACAAAAGTCTCTTTTGTATTCAAAATTTGGATCAATGTAATCAAAAATATGTCAAAAATAAAATACATTTTTACGAAAATAAATGGTTTATTAAATTTTCTTCAAAATAATTTTATCAAAACGTCTCATAACAGTGACTACTAAAATCAAAGCTTAATGACAGACAAAAAAAACAGTAGATACGTATCTAAAATATATGACAACATCTTAAACTCTAAATGTAAATCTTTAGATAAGGCAAATTATTATATAAACGAGATCGTCGTACACGTTAGTTATTTTAATCAAAATAAAACATCTATTTTTCATTATTAAAGTATCATTATATCTTTTTATATGCATAGAATCAAATTAATAAAACAAAATACTCTAAACACAACCACCAGGCGGTCCAATTCAGTCTCTGAAACTTAAACATTATTACTACAAAATATGAGATCAATAATTCTAATAGCTAAATATAATATAACATTGAAAAATCACTTACAAAGTTATAAAATCACATACAAAGTTTCAGAAAGTTTAATATTGTAAGGCACAATCTAAGTCATTCATTTAAAAAATAGGTAAGTACCAACATTTTTAAAACAATAACAGTTTCAACCAAGACAATAGTGTCTTGGTTGAAAGTTAATAATAGTATTAACTGTCATAAATATTATTAATATAGTAAGAAAAATTATAAATTTTCATAAAAACTTTGGTAATATTTAGGAACAATATTCTTCTCAATAAGCTTAAGGATACCCTGTTTTTTTGTTTCACTTATTTTAAGTTTATTTTTGTATAATTTTTTGGGCAATATTACAGTATTAGACTTCTTTTTAGTTAGCGTTGCTACCGTAGTGAACTCTTCAGTTTCGTAAGAAGTCTTGAAGAAAATTTTTTTGTTGTCATCTCGATGCACTTTGATAACTTTTATATCAGCCCATTTAATTTTTTGGCCATCTTCTGTAGTGGTGTAATTTCCAACAGCCAGAGGTTTTAGATCGAAAAAACTGTCATGTGTTAGTTCATGAACCACAAAGGGTGTGCCTTTCTTCTTTGCGGTTTTGATATACTGGTCCGGCACATAAATAGGAGATGATTTTAAAGCGCTTGAAATATTTCTTTGAATTAAAGAGTGGGCAGCATCTCCTTCATTTTGGGTGTGCCCTTTTATAAGAAATTTATGGGTGATACTCCTTAACTTCGGCAACTCATTGATGGCGTATTGATACATCGCAACCATAAATTTATTTTTTTGTTGGCCACAACAGTTGTCGCTATAGAAAACTACGTCAAAATCACAACAAGCTTTTTCATTTAAGTTTTTCAAGTACATGAGTATACACGACCCGATTTCATTGACACCTCGAGCTCCTGCACCTTCATGCCAAACGAAGCAGTTAGTATTATTTGTACCCAGTTCAGTGACAGTAAAATTGAGTAAGTTTAATTTAGAAATGTAAAAAAAACTAGACACTTCCCCTCGTGGACAGGGCATTACAGCCTGTAAATCATACACACACACTATTAAATTCTCGCTAATATTTTTTTTATCATTGTCCTTTTCAGCCCTTACTAGACATTTTTCTTTCAAGTGCTGATCGTACTTCTCTTGCAAAAGTGACTTATCTTCAGCATTTGCGAAAGCTGTACAGTCTTCGCACTGATCTTTTTTGGGTTGCCAAAAAGAAATGTTGAAGTCATTTACGAATATATTATAGTACAGCTTGTATGAAAGATATTGCTTGCCTTCAGCTTTACACTTGTCAGTATAATCACGATGCAACGCAGCAACAGACAAGCTTCCTTCTATAAACTCGCGTTTAGAGTGCGCACGACAATAGTGGCTGTCGATTCGGGGAATCGAGTTAATGTGTGCCTTAGCATCATCCTTCAAAGCAGAATCTTTTTTATATTGGTTACCATGTTTCCCACGGTTATCTCGCATTTGTATTCCAGCTGGACCAGAATTCTTCTTCACAACAGTCCTTATCGTTTTATCCGATATTGCAAGAGTATTCATAAAGAATAATTTACACACTCGGATTCGTTTATTATTTTTCGTTAAATAATATGCGTGATTGAAGTTTTGGCGAGTGCTGCCAACACGGACATATCGATATTTAGGTTCAATTTTTGTCATATTGTTGTAGATAAACTGCCTCTGAAGGTTCAAATCACCACTCTGCCAATAGCTATTAAATATAGTTAATCGTTCTTCAAATGAGAATTCATTTTGACATTTCAGTTTGCAACTATCAGAACACACAGGTCCTATTTTTCTAGCAGAGATTAGTTTTTTAGATTTAGACATAGTTGTATATGCCTTTCCACTATTTCTTAAAGCCTTCGTTCTGTTTCTCTTCCATGATTCTGGATAAGCTTTTCTTTTTCGCGATAATGGCTTAGGGTCCACACTAGATGGTTGACTGTCAATGCTAGGTGGCTGAGTAGTAACACTGGATGGATATGAATCTATAATAGGCGACTGAGTATCTAAATTTACGGGTAGATTATTATAAATAATTGCCTGAGGTTCTACACGAGAGGGTCCGGGTTGAGGTGAAATACAGAATTGTACGGGATTGACTTTTGCCTGTACATCTTCCTCCGAATCAGAAGATTCATCAATGTTAGGTTGAAAAATAGGATCTTTGACACTGTCATCTGAAGAAAAGTCGGCATTTGATGAACTATCTGATGTTGTAGAGTCGCTCGATTCTTCGCTTTCAGAGTTAATATCAGAGTCGCTTGGCTCAACAATCTTGCCTGTCGTTTGTTTTTTTACTGATACAGATTTTATATTGGTATCTTCATCCTCAAGTAGAGAGAGGTCAGGCTGGCTATCTGGTATGGAGTTTGTATCTAAAGAATCATCGGATAATGGATCTGGTGGAAGAAGTGCTGGAGTATTAAGTTCTGGTGTACCTTGGATGTTCTGGGTAGATAAAGGTTGATCATTATCTTCTACTGGAGTGAACGTCGCCATGTCCACCATTAATCGTGCTCTGCTATTCATTCTGTAAGTAATAATTAATAAAATAGTAATAGGTAAACTAGAACACAAATTATAAAATATGTACGAAATGTTAATACTCTATTGTTATTAAAAATAGCTAGTGAAAAATTAATGTGATTTACGTTTGTTTTAATGTCCGAAAAACTGTGAAAGAAACCCAAATAGCATAAAAAATATTTGATAATACAAAAATAAATCATAATCAGAAATTATTTCAACACAAAATGGACACATTTCTGAACTTTTCACTCTAGTTTTCCAAAAATAATAATCAATGTTAGTATAATACCATGCAAGACAGTCGCATTTCAAATAATGGCCTTTTTATATTACAAAATATGACTAAACATACTTTACTTTTGAACGCAAAACGGACATTGTTAAATACGACCGTGTTTCATTCTAAATTATATTTACACTAATACGATGTTTGAATGCAATACGGACGCATTTCAAATAATGGCCCTGTTGTATTACGAAATATGATTATACTTACTTGATGCTTGAATGCAAAACGGACGTTTTCCAAAATATGGCACTTTTGCAGAGAACTATGAACACGAACTGCAGTATTTTTTCGGATTGTGGCCTTCTTGCACGCAACTGACGTGCGTTCGCGTCGAGTGTCGGGTCGCAACTAACAAAATGGCGGCTTTGCACAGAAGTTAGCAAACAAAATGCTCCAGTGCAAAAATGGCGGTCAGTCGGTTTGGGTATAGTGCTGCGAAAACGATGGGTGTCTTTTTTTGACTTTATAAAAATGTCGATTTAGACCTCAATTTTGCAATAAAATTATTTTTAGATTTTTTTGATTTGTGGCCCTTTTGTATCCAATGAGCGATGTGTAAATGCGATTATTTCAATCGATTATTTTCTTGTAAATCAATCAACTCGAATAATTAAATTATGGAATCTCAGAAATTGATAGATTAAAATAAGAATAATTTTGTAATACGTGTAAAATACTATTAATATTGATAATAATATTTTTTACGCCACTAAAACCGACTCAACAACAAACAGTAGAATCTGATCTATGGCTAAATTCGCGCCAATTTTATTTTCAGATAAAAATTCAAATAAGGAATGCGCTCGCTGTTCGAATTTATATTAAAATGTTTATTTGCTATTCTATTAATAATTTGGTTTTGAACCTACTATTTGAATGTGAATTGCAAACAGAAATAAATAAGGTTAAATATAGAACGCCCTTATTATGATCTTGGTAGGCACAGTAAAAAAATCAGCCAAGATAAATTATATTTGTTCGACAAAATTTTTTGTAGTATGGTTTGATTAGTTATTTGGAAAGCGTTTTCATTCTTTCCTAAAACATGGCTCGTAGGCCAAAGTGTTCTTGGAGTGGAAGCCTTGGAGTAAAAAGGAGTTTGGAGTTTTCTTGATGTCGTGTACCGGGTTTTTTTTTGGGGTGGAAAATCATCAGATAACTTCCCCGCTCTAGGCGAAGCGGGGGGGAGTGTCAGACTTTTACTGACTAATGTCCACCGATCGATGTTCCTTCTTTTACTCGGGGCCGCGGTATCTCTTTCGAACAACCCATAATCCCGGCAGGACCCTACCGGGGTTGCGGGTCTGACACTCCCCCCCACTCCGCCCAGAGCGGGGGAAGTGAGGCGCCACGGCATCCTCACCTACCACCTGACGCAGATCCTCACCAGACACGAAAGTTTCGAGACGTTCCTGCACATCATGGGGCGGGAGGAAACACCCAGGTGTCACCAATGTGACTATCGCCCGGAGGACACGTTGGAGCATACTGGCAGTCTGCTCTTTTGAGCGGAGCACCGCTCTGTCCCGGAGGAGATGGTGATATTTGAAGGAGAGAACCTCAAACAAAGCCAGCCACCGCGGGAGACGCTACAGGGGTCGGGCGCCGCGAGACGACAACGACTTTTTGTTAAAAGTATAACAGGAGCGGATATTTGATGATTTCCCATCCAAGTGGCGCAAGACCGATATAAATGGCGGAATTTAAAGTAGGCCACCTTTAAATTCCTAAAGAAGTTTATGAGAAGGCCTCCTTTAAATTCCTAAAGAAGTCCTTAAATTCCAAAAAAGAGAGATACAATAATTAAAAATACTTTTTAGGGTTCCGTACCTCATAAAAAATAACCCAAATATCAAATCTGTGGTCCCTTGAAGCTGTGAAAAAAACAACCTTCCAAGTCTACGTAGAGAAAAGATGACCGTTTATGTCGTCAGTTTGTACGGAACCCTTGGTGCGTGAGTCCGACTCGCATTTCGCCGGTCTGTTTTTAATAGGCTGAACCGCTTACTGCTACGCAAAGGTCTCCCTATACCTTTCTAATTTTTTTATCCAACCAATACTTTTAAGTGTCAATATTTTAGAGCCCCGATGTGTACTTGTGTACGGAGTCCCTGTATGTCTAAATAGGCTCTACTGCGGAGGCATGGCTTTCTAGGTCCGGTACGGTATTGTTGTGCCGGCTGGGCTGCCTGACTGGCTACCTACAGAATTAGCATGACCTACAAAATTGGCCGCCATTTTCATTTATCGTCATTCAAGAAAACAGCCAAAATCTTTTACCGCGAAACCGTTTGACAGCAAATGTACCTCAAATCTGGGCGCATAACAAAATAATTATAGCATAATAAAAAAGCACGTGACAAAATGTTGTTGTCTTTCTTTTATTATCGATATCATAGATATTTGTACAACTAAAATATCTATAGTAGAATGATATGCCATCTCCATAGGTAATTTCCTCAGTGGTCCCAAAACTTTTCTTTAAAGTTTACTCTATTACGATTATCGATTAGGTTGAATGCAACTTTTTAATCGTAATGATGAAACTTAGTTTTACGGTCAGCACTAAGAAATGTCATATTGCAACACACTTTGTAGTATTTTTTGTCGAGATTTGTATCGTGTTTTTTTATTAATTTATACGTAAAATGGCAAAAATAAGAATGCAGATGGAATGTCACTGTTTTTATTTTAGATTTCCGACTTTATTATCAAATGGTTATCTTGTGTATGTACATTATTTCCAGCGTTTTTAAAGTATCTAATTTTTGGAAGTGTGTAGTAATATGTATTTTACACACATTTTGCAATAGATTGACGCCGTTTTATCGACCTTATGAGGTTTTTGGAAATATAAACCTCAAACCTATCGTATGAAACAGCCGCTGTGATTTATTTTTAATAGCAAAATTGAATGCTGTAAATTGATGAAAAATCTTGAATTTCATGACTTCACTTATTTATTTAATGGCGTTTGTGGAATTTCATGACAATTCGCGTCACCCCACCGATTCAGCTGATGTGTCATATGTCAAAATCCTGTCGTGCAGAGTGGTTAAAAAAATCAATTCCAAAAAGATTTTATTTAAAACACAGCTGTTTGGTACGTCTAAAGGTAAAAAAAAAAAAAAGATTTAAATGAAGTAATAAATGAAGAAATAATCCAGCAGTCAAACACCGCATTAGAATTATCGCAAACTATCAGTAATATCAAACCGGGAAAGTCGGTGTTGAATTTTAGTAACTGTACTTTTCATAATTGTCATTTTAATTAAAATTCTAGTTAATTAATATATTTTTATTTAAATTACTTGCTGGTTTTATTTAGATTAGGTACTTGCATTTTTGAGTAAAGCACTATACAAACCTTGGCCCACAATGACTGCTTCGCTGGTCACGCTATGATTGCCTCGAGCTAGCCTAGCTACGCTCTAGGCCTTTCAGCTTGGCCATCATTGCAGCCCTTGCTGTCCTCGCTGTAAAGGCCTCGACCTACGGTCTCGGCCTTTATCTCAGCTCGTCCGTCAAGTGCTGCACGCTGACCGCGCTGTGTCGGCCTGGAGCTGCGCTACGCTGCGCTGTCGGCCATCATCAGCGCGACCAGCAAAGTAGTCATCATAGACCGCGGCAGTAATGTACTATTACTCAAAAATGCATGTAATGTTGTCATTATTTTGACAACCTTGTTTGAGCAAAGTCGACCTTGCCGTTCTGTTTCAAGGAGCGGCCGGCAAAGTTTTGCTGGCCGCTCTAACAGGCCGGCAATGTTTTGCCGACCGCTATTTTGACGTTTCAACGTTTTAAAAAATTAATTCCAAAAAGATTATATTTTTTATTTAAATTACTTGCTGGTTTTATTTAGATTAGGTACTTGCATTTTTGAGTAAAGCACTATACAAACCTTGGCCCACAATGACTGCTTCGCTGGTCACGCTATGATTGCCTCGAGCTAGCCTAGCTACGCTCTAGGCCTTTCAGCTTGGCCATCATTGCAGCCCTTGCTGTCCTCGCTGTAATGGCCTCGACCTACGGTCTCGGCCTTTATCTCAGCTCGTCCATCAAGTGCTGCACGCTGACCGCGCTGTGTCGGCCTGGAGCTGCGCTACGCTGCGCTGTCGGCCATCATCAGCGCGACCAGCAAAGTAGTCATTATAGACCGCGGCAGTAATGTACTAATGTAAACTCATGTCGGGTAATTTAAAAATGGAAGAAGCTTTTACTCCGAAAGAAAGCAACCAAGGAGGTAACTTATCAAAGCTTTTATGTAAATTTAGTACTGGCTTGCAAATAGCAAGCCATTTATTGAAAAAAAAAAATAACACTGCACGTGAAAAAATATTGTTCTTCGTTGATATTACATATGTATTTTCAAATAGTTCGGCCTATATTAGTTTTATTTTCGTTGCACTATTTAAGATTATTTTTACTATTTACCTTCATTTTTGTCACATATTTTTTGTTATGTATTATTAATTTCGTTGGCCTTCAGGGCAAACGCTTGCTTATCACATTATGTGATAATTGCGTTCAAAGGTTTTAAACACACCTTGAATTTTTAAAAAGAGTAATATCACTCTTCACAAATTTTGAGTGATCCAGTCATCATCATCTGCTGCCTTTTGCCCAAGTATGTTGGGGTCATCTTCCAGTCTAACCGGATACAGCTGAGTACTACTATTCTACAAACGAACGACCGCTTATCTGACCTCCACCCATCATAACTGGCGATTTTCACAAGTTCATTTTTATATATATTAAAATTCTTACCTCCAGTTCTCCTCAAAGAGCTTCTTCCTCATCTGATGCTCTTTGTCCTGGTACTGCTTGCTGTGGTGCTTAGTGTATAGGTCAAAGGCCTGGTCCAGCTCAGAGGGCAGGTCTGGGTGGAAGAACTGCATGTCCTTGTGGAAGTCCTTACCTAACCACATCTGTTCGCAGTCGTCGGCTAGATTTGGATAACAGGGTCAAGTAAGTGTCTGGTTGGAGCAGAGAGTTGTAGGTTAAGGGTTTTCGAACTGCCTGCTGCAGGTTTTCTTGCAGCAAGCATAGTGTATGCTTGTTTGAATGCTGCATGTATGGTGTATGCTTCTTTGCATGCAATTTTTGCATACTGCTAACAGGTAATACATTATGAATCTTTCAATTATTACGGATGAAATGTATACCAAAAGACGATTCTAACTACAAACTCTTTGAGATATGACAGTACTGCCTTTTAATGACTATCGATATGAAATATTTAAAGAGACATCCAAAAGAAAGGGGTCTAGAATCATGCACTGAAATTCGTGCCAGAATGGTCCTACCACCTCATATAAAACTCCTCCTTACCATCATCAATAGTGACATCCTCTTCAGAGACGGTATCCTGGAAGTCGAAGAAGTTGACCACAGTGTGCGACTCCAGTTCACCGATGTCGTAGTTGTATGCCTTGGTCACTAGCCTGCAGGAAAATAAATGTAGGTAATATAGAGTTGACATAAAATTCTAGAAACTTCAAATTTATCTGCCTCTCGTTCGGAGCATTCGCCCTCTTTTTAGCTGACTGCCGAAAGATGGGTAATGCTTTTCGAGCGTATGTATGTATAAAAGTATGTATGTTTCAGAGGGGCCTGTCTTATTGTCCGGTTAAGCAGTAAACGACCTCCTAGGTCGAACAGCGAGATGCCATTCAAAAAAAAAAAGAGGGGCCTGTCAGGGCCACCGCCTGCCGGGTTTGCAGATTGTTCGAAAGAGATACCACGGCCCCAGAACATAAAGAGCAAAAGAAGAACATGCGCGGGTTTTAGTAAGTAAAAGTCTGACACTCCATGTTATTTGATAATTTCCAAAAAAAAGGGGTGGACATAAAATCATGCCTGATTCCCTTGGAGAAATCCGCATTAACTACAGCACGATTTTTGCATGCACCTTTTGCTTCGGCCACATTGACACATCTGGTTAACTTCTTAATAAATTAGCAGAACCACTTACTGGACAGGCAGATCAATGCCGGAGTCAGTCTTGAAGACGTACAGCGTGGTCTCCCGAGATAGCTTCTCCTCATAGTTATCAGAACTGGACCAGACGTCCACCACCTTGTCGTACAGGGTCATGGTCTGACCTGAAAGCATAATATCACGTCTTATCATCATCTGCGTAGCCTTTTCGGCTTCCAGTCTTACCGGATGCAGATAAATACCAAGATTTAACATACAGCGACTGCCTATCTGACCTCCAGTAAATCCTTACTTAATATTACAAAAGCGAAAGTGAGTTTTTTTGTTTGTTAACTCTTCACGCCTTAATGGCTGAACCGATTTTGAAGAACTTTGGTACAGAGATAGTTGGGACCCTGGAGACGGACTTAAACGGATTATTTTTTTTTTTAATTAGTGAGAAATGAGGAAGAAAGAGGGAAGAAAAGGGAAAACTTAACTTTGCTATTACAATAAATAAGGCGCAACTGCAAAAACTACAGGTAGCAGGTACCTGCAAATCAGGAAAGGGGAACTGTGTTACCCCAAATGTAACGCGAGCGAAGCCGCGGGCAAAAGCTAGTACTAGATAATACGATACCCGATGATACCGACTTTCAGACTTACTAGCTACTCATCTGTTACAACTGTCAAAGATTCACAAATATCAGCCAGGACCGATGGCTTCGCGTGCTTTCCGAGGCACGGAGGAAACTCGGTATGTGAAAAGTGACGCGGCTTAAGGCGCCACCCCGACCAAAACGCCGCGCAAGCCGTTTTTGTACAGTTTTCTAGAGCTATCTACTTGTTATTTAAAACGAACTAAGTAACAAAAAAAATACATTAAATTTCTTTATAATCTTGATTACATTATTGTAGATTTAGTTTTTATGTTTATTGAGTCATTATTTAGTAAATCTCCTTACAACAAAGCCCCCGAAATGAGAAAAAATATCAATAAAATGCATCTCCTCGTAAAGTAAACATTGTTTAATTTTGCTACTGACACTAATGGATTCGACGGGCCTGTTGGTCTAATGACGGGCCTGTTGGTCTAGTGGTTAGTGGCCCTGACTGCTGAGCCGGAGGTAGTGGGTTCGATTCCCACCCAGGACAAACTTTGTGTGATGAGCATGATTGTTTGTTCTGTGTCTGGGTGTGATTTATCTATAATATGTATGTATTTATAAATTATATAAGTATGTATATCAGTTGTCTGGTTACCATAACACAAGCTCTGCTTAGCTTGGGATCAGATAGCCGTGTGTGAGTTGTCCCAAGATATTTATTTATTTATTTATTTATTATACACAATTCTATAATGAACATTTTGCTAGAAATATTTTTTCCAAAAACCCAATACTTAATTTTATATAGATTTTATTCCAAAAAATTGGCATTATTCACTACTGCTCTCACTCGCTCACTCCTGCGCGGAAAAGAGGGAAGCGAATACTCAAAGTTATTTGCGTAGGGTACCGCCTTAAGGCACGGTAAGAAGCTAATCTTTATGTATTCGCGGATGTGGGGCTAGCTGCAGACTGGGCGTGGACTGACACAAGTATACGACAGTAGTGCATCGAAAGAATAGAAATAATAAATCGAAAATATTTCGTATTTTCTTACATATCCGTGTTTTAAAAGTTTTCGTTTATGAAATTTCCTTAGTTATAGACGTAAAAAATATGATGATTATCGCTGAAAAAAATGGGTAAAAAAATATTTAAATTTTTTGTTTTCGTAGTACTAGACCACTTTTGTAAAGTGTTATTGTTTGTCTTTTCTTTATTATTTGACCATACACTGTATATTTTGGCTTGTGGTATGTACAGATACGGCTAACTTTGCGACGAAAATCTAGACGTTTTACAAAGTGTTAGCTTTGTATAGCGCCTTAACCTGATGATCTAGGATATTTTTGCTGCCTTTTTAAGGTACCATTTGAAAAACCTTTATTTTCACACTTTTTTTCGTAGGGAGCCTCATAATTACGTTCCATACTTTGTAACTGTGTAACTTTTCAGCGCAATGCGATACAAACCGCATGCTAACGTTGGGATTTAAATTTTCCTAGGCGCTGATATCATTGCGGTGACCTGCGCTTTAGTAGGTAATTTATTATGATGGTGACGCATTGCGCAATAGCATTTATAGATCAGCATAGAAAACGCGACCTCTACTATAGTCTATGAAACTTACAAGTGTGGGATTGAAAAGAAATACAGGGAAAAACAACATGTTAGTTGGCGTTCCTTTAGATATGAACATGAATTCAAAGGATATTTTATTGTGGTTGCGACTTTTGGATTTTAACACCTATTTTATATTAGCATTGGTTAAAAAAATAAATAAGTAACATTTTGAAAAAGAAACCTGCGATTCTTAGTTCAAAATATGAATAGTCGGAAAAATAAATAATTCAAAATAAAAAGTCATTAATTCAAATTAGGCTGATAATCAGCACTTTTTGAACGTCACATTACAAGAGACAGTCCCACAAAAGCGCCCCGCCCTTCGCCACTTCCTAATGTTTTAGCTGGGAAGAAGAAGTGGCGGAACAAACTCCTCAGCAACACCAGCAACACATCTATCTGTCAGAGAACCAGATTTTTTTTCAAAAGATATTAATCCTTACTAATATTATAAAAGCGAAAGTGAGTTTGACGACGGGCCTGTTGGTCTAGTGGTTAGTGGCCCTGACTGCTAAGCCGGAGGTCGTGGGTTCGATTCCCACCCAGGACAAACTTTGTGTGATGAGCATGATTGTTTGTTCTGTGTCTGGGTGTGATTTATCTATAATATGTATGTATTTATAAATTATATAAGTATGTATATCAGTTGTCTGGTTACCATAACACAATTTCTGCTTAGCTTGGGATCAGATAGCCGTGTGTGAGTTGTCCCAATATATTTATTTATTTATTTAGTTTGATTGCCAGTTTTTAAGTCTTCACGCCTATTTAGGCGTGAAGACTTAACAAACTTGGCCATTTGGCCAAGCCGATTTTGATAAATTTTGGTACAGAGATAGTTGCGACCCTGGAGACGGACAAGTGAGAGTGTGTAGTGAGAAAAGGGGGGGAAATCAAAAAAGTCCTCCTCAACGCTGTCAACCGGTTATGTGCCCGGATGGTGTCATAGCCACGTTGCATGGCAATGCTTATCATCAGGCAAAGGTATACATGATTCATCCATACCTGTATATGTAAGTTCCGAGACGTCAGGTAGAAAATCAATCTGCTCGTCCTCGGTGGACCTTAAAATGCACTGAATTTCGTTGGTGACCTCTTCTGTGGTGACTGGGTGTTTCTGAAAATTTTATGGTATTTTAGTAACCTGCTACAAAAAGGTAGACGTTATAAATTACACTGTATTTTCTATTCTAGGTTCAAGAAAATAAATAAATAAAAATATTCTAACTGACATATGCTGAGCTGGACTCCTATTTAATATTACCTAGAAAAACACACAACTCAGTAGTGGGCGACCGTTATAAATGTATGTGATGAGTCTAATTTGTCTATGGGTCAATCTCACATTTTTTGTTTTAAATCAATGCAATGTGTATTTTATTGCATCAAATAAATGATCTATTTTTGTATGTTTGTGTTTCGCGATTTTCCCGCCAACTTTAGGTAGATTTTGAAAACTCGTTTTTTTTATGATCGAGAGGGAATAAAATTGAAAACCGAGAGAGGGATTTAAAAACAGTGTAATTTATATTGCTTGGGTAATAAGTTATCTTCTACATTATAATACATAGGTATATATTTTTTTTCTTCTATGTGGATGATCTGCATAAAACGTTTACTAACAATGGAACATGAATACTCGATAACGAATTGTGTCGGATACCATATTACCAGAACTAAAAAGCGTAAAATAATAAATGTAAAAAACTGGTTTCCAAAGAAACACTAAAAACAGTTTTTCGGCACTTTCTACTTTTTTTTTTTTTTGGACACTCAAAATAAATATTAAACAGGGAAAAGATACGGTTTTGAATAGTAATAAATAATTAATGATATTTTTAAACTAACCAGCTTTCAACAGTCAACATCATTTATTTTTCTTCTCCCTTATAAATTACAGTATTTGTAAGGTCCCTAGAGGGTTACAAAAAGGTTTAAGTCCACGTTGCGTGACTGCTAAGAATGATGTCTTTGATTGGATATCCAGGTCGGCCAAAGTGCTATTAGAATTATCCACCAGGAATTTCTGAGAAGCAGCTTCAGAGTCTGGATTAGTTCACGATCCATGGCAATGGTAGCCATCTAAACATGGGATTTAACCTTGTAAAATGACAGTGAACTATAAGGTAGACCTCTGCAAAAACCCCTTTGAGGGTTGCTTGTGGCCTGCCGGGGTTGCGGGTTGTTCGAAAGAGATACCGCGGCCCCGGAACGTAAAGGGCATTAGAAGGAACATGGGTGGGTTTTAGTCAGTACAAGTCTGACATGCCCCCCCGCTCCACCCAGAGCGGGGGAAGTCATAGGAAGATTTCCCACCCGAAAAAAAAAAAAAAAAAAAAAAAGGGTTGCTTGTGGCATAGTTCGTTCTATGGACAAATGTACTTCGTTTCCAGAAGGTTTAACAAGCGCACTAGTAGACAGACTGACTTTGAACTTATTGGTAATAGTAATAAAGATTGACTTACTACGTAAGCGTAGCCAGATTCTCCGTCGTACCATTTCTGGACGGTACCGTCGAGGAACTCAATGCGGGACCGGTTCAGTTCACCGTTGTACCTAGATTAATTAATGTTATTTAAAATACAAAACTTAGTACAGCCATTTGATGTATGAACAACTGAAAAATGGCCCATGTAATAAAACTAAAAAAGGATTCAAAATTATTAAAGGTGAATTTCACCAAAAAACCGGCCAAGTGCGAGTTGGACTAACGCACGAAAGGTGCCGTGCCATCTTATCTTACTTCTTACTATGGTGGATGGATGTACATACATCCATATGTATGGATGTTTGTTACTCTTTCACGTCAAAACGGCCGAACGGGCTTGATGAACATTCGCACAGTGGTTGATTATGGTCTGGAATAACATATAGGATATTTTTTTTTCGATATCATGCGGGTAAAGCCGCGGGCGCCAGCTAGTTGTCTATAAAAACGGCAAATCATGTCTGTTATATGGAATTTTAAATAACTATTTTATTCTGTTTTTTAGTATTTCTTTGTAAAGCGGCAACAATAATTCAGCATCTGTGAAAATGTTATCTGTCTAATTATCACGGTTCATGAGATACAGCCTGGTGACGGACGGCAGTAATAAGGTCCCGTTTTACCCTTTTGATATGGGACCCTAATTAAACAGAATAATTCAAATTGGAATTTTCTGTTAAAGTTATACATAAAAATAAATATATAGATCCGCGGCAAATCGAGAACCTTCTCCATTACTTTTTGCGGTTAAACATAAACGGATTCTAAGATAATCATGAGATCGGTAGCTACATTAATTTAAAACCGCTCTAAGTTTTAAGGTGACATAAAAATTACCACATCTCGAAGTTTTCTTTCAGCGTCGATTTGAAATTTAGCTTTTCCCCCTTGAAGTGGTATTCACTGGGCCATATGATTTCATTTTCGTCATCTCCTGTAAAAATAATAATATTAATAATATAAATTTAAAAAAAAGATTTTTGAGGTACGATAGGTAGATACTGTTTTAGTGCAAAATCAAAGCATAGAAACACGGTGATCATATAATAAGAAGAATTTTGATTTCCATTATCCTACGCGTAAAAAGCAACGCATTGCATACATTTTAACTTTGCACAGCCCTTTAGCAGCGTAGTGTCGCCTTAAATCTATCCATTCGAGATCCTGCCACTAAACCCCATTCTGCAACCCACATTTTATACACACCGTAGAGAGATCCGTAAAGATCTAAATCACAATATTTCTATAAGAGTGGTCAGCCCAGCACGAACAAGTAAAAGATTTCATGTCAGAGTAGGTGTTCATAAAGGCTCGACCATGTGCCCTCTACTACTCAACCTAATAATGGAAAAGTAATAATTCACAAAAACCAGCAGTTTGGTAACTAGTGCATACTGATATAAGTAGGTCTTAAATCCGAATCGTTGGCAGAAGTGCAATCAGACTTGACAACGTGGCAAGAGTCCTAGGAGAGGAGACAGTTGAGAGTTAGCAAGCAGATTATTGTGACTTTCCTGACCTAATGTATGTCAAACAAGCTTTTTAACAAATAGAGTTGAAGATTTTAAGTATTTTGGATTCATTAACTCGATACGTGAGAAAGTTAGAGAAAACCGCGTACGTTTTTTAGAAAGAGTTATTAAAGAAAAAGAGGTTGTGGTACCATTAGTAAATTACCCAATTACAAACAATAAAAAATTACATGTGAGCGAACAACACAAGAAAAATGCAGGAGGTGCTGAATCCAAATTAAATTAAATTAATTTAAATTATTTATTGGCATAAACAAGTTTACATATTTGTGAAACACTGGTGCCTGTGGTAGGTAGTGAAACACCTGTATTACAGGTCACCAAAACCAAATAAACCACCAAATAAATTGTGATATGGCTAGGAGAAAGAAAAAGGCATAGCTTCGGATCGGGATCAGCTAATAAAAATAAAGGGAGGTGATGACAACTAGTGCAGTTTTTAAAAGCTAGCTAGAATCAAGAACCATACACGAGTAAGTTCACAAAATTGTGAAAAGTTCTTAACGGAGGTGGGCTTTTATTTGTTTTTTTTTTTTAAACTAACTCTTTTCGAAGCCAAATAGGAAATAAAGATGACAAAACAAACATAAAACTCTTTTTATAACACTGAATATCTGTGTGGGAATTTGTCATCACTATTAAAACAGTGTAATAAAAAATCTTTGTAAAGTTACAATTATTACAAATATCCACAAATGAAAAAAAAAACTAAATACATAAATAGCAATATAAAAACTTACGCAGTAAAGTGTATCCTGAAACCAAAGTGATGTATAGAAACAAAACTAAAGTGGCGGGAAAGGCAGCCATCTTGAATCTCCGACGATGGATTGACACAATTATTGCGAAATTCCACATTTTATAGCAAAAAAAGTTCAAATTAAGGTGCGTTCACACTTTTTTTGTGTTTGACATCTCGCAGGTCAACCTATGAGGTTGTTGTCTGCTTAACCGGTCTATCCTGTGGGTACCTTGAGTTTAAAGCTTCCAGGTGTAAGTTACAATTCGAGAGTACGAGGCTTAGAGCTTCGCTGAGGGAGGACAGCAAAGGGACAGGCTGGATCTGAATAACATTATCTGTAGTCTGGTTTTGAACTACAAGCTCAGCATAGCAGACTGCCTCAAACAAGGGTAACCTAGTCTGGCCCAGCCTCCTTTTGACTTGCTAACTACTTGCTGATATGCAGTATCCACTCTAGGAATCGCTTGCTATGTTGGCCATCGATACTTCGACCAATTTTTTTTTGTTTCTTAATTAAAACGTTGCCCCACACTAGGAATTTCTCCTGTTTGGTGGGTGCGTTTACAAACATAGAAACTCACATGACACAAACAGCCAGACCCGAAACAACTATTTGTAAGTCATACAAATACACACATCAAAAGTGTCTAGGGATCAAGCATTTTTATGCGGATTTCTTGAGATTGAGATGTGGCTTTGTAATAAATTTATGATTTTATAAATTTATATGGATCCTTTTTGGTGCATTTCATAATTTGAATCAGGAACTCTCAATCAAATTCGAGTAAAAGATGAAAATAAGCTGTCAATATTTTCCCTATAAAAACATACAACGCATTGAAGACATTATTAGTGCTACTGTTTCCCTACTACTGATTAAAACCAACGTTATTATGGAGCGGCGACGTCATTTAAGCAGGGAAGAAATGCTCAGAGCCGTGGGAATGATAGAAGCTGGTTCCCGGCAACGTACTGTAGCTTTAGCTCTGAATACAAGTCAGAGTGTTATCAGTCGACTTTGGACACGTTACCGAAGCACTGGTACCGTGGCTGAGCGCCATGGAGGACGGTATCGCTGCACCACACGGAGACAAGACCGATACATTCAAATCTTAACTCGAAGAGCTCCAACAATAACCGCCATGATGTTAGCCGTGAGGCTTCATCACTCTTCAGGGAACTTAATTAGCGACCAAACAGTCAGAAACCGCTTGCATGAAGTGAACCTTCATTCCCGAAGACCGCTACGGGTACCACCTATAGCAATGCACAATCGTAGGATTCGATATCAATGGGCTCTTGAACACAGAAATTGGGCAGAAGAACAATGGCGTTTCGTGTGCTTTTCTGATGAGTCTCGTTTTGGTATGAGACCGGATACAAGACGTATACGACACTGGAGAACCCCTGGACGCCAACAGCGATTAAAATCCTGCCAGGAAATCCATCCTTATAGTGGTGGAACCATCATGGTATGGGCGGGTATTTGGATCGGCGGAAGAACTGAGTTGATTTGGATCAGAGGCAACCTCAACGCTCAAATTTATGCTGAGACGTTTGTATCAGACGTCATCGTTCCTCTACAAGTGCAAATCGGTCCCTTATTTCAGTTAATGCATGATAATGCACGACCGCACACCGCAAGAGTTGTAAGACAGACTCTCGCCGCAGCTAACATCAATGTCCTGCCCTGGCCTGCTCAGTCGCCAGACTTGAACCCGATTGAGCATGCATGGGATATGCTACAGAGAAGAGCTCTGCCGAATATGGAGGGTATCCAGTCGCAAGAAGACCTTTTTTTGTTGTTGCAACGAACATGGGCGGCCATTCCACAGCGTGATTTGGATGAACTCATTTTGAGTATGCCAAACCGATGTTCTTGTGTTGTTAGTGTTCGCGGTAGAAACACGGATTATTAATTGTTTAAGTTACCCAATAAAATTTTAAAGAAAACTGTTATTTCAGTCTTTTTTTCGAACTTTAATGTTAGTGGTTCAAATGTCAAAAATCCCTTTATTAGGAAAATGGCAAATTTCTTTATTAATGCAAAGGTGACTCGGTTTGTCGTTACTGTGACAAACGAAAACACTTTATTTGATGAATCCTTAAAGAACATT
This sequence comes from Ochropleura plecta, assembly GCA_905475445.1. Classification (NCBI taxonomy): domain Eukaryota; kingdom Metazoa; phylum Arthropoda; class Insecta; order Lepidoptera; family Noctuidae; genus Ochropleura; species Ochropleura plecta. The sequence goes on along the minus strand of FR997738.1, from coordinate 18,601,356 downwards.
TTAATTAATATCAATCAGGAGAAAAGTTATTGCAAAAATTTTTTTTTTTTTTTAATTTATTTATTTATCATTCTTACAACTATCATTACAGGCCTTAACCTAATGCGACAGTGAAGCTATCAACTAATAAAAATAAAGCTAAAAAATTAAACAATTTACATCAAATCTCTTAATTTCTAAGTACCTACCTAATTATAAACAAACAAAATAAAATAACATATTTCTGCTTCCTTATGGTCTTACATAACTAACTATCTATATCTATACTTATAATAAATCTGTAGAGAGGTCAATTCTGTACATGAAATATATTTCCAAAATAACTATCAGGGGGTGATTAGTGATCGATACTGATGCCAAAAATGCAATCAGTAAAATTTTTGTCTGTCTGTCTGTCTGTCTGTCTTTCTGTCTGTCTGTCTGTCTGGATGTCTGTATGTTCGTTATAGAAACAAAAACTACTCGACGGATTTTAACGAAACTTGGTACAATTATTCTTCATACTCCTGGGCAGGTTATAGTATACTTTTCATCACGCTACGATCAATAGGAGCAGAGCAGTGAAGGAAAATGTTGGGAAAACGGGAGAAGTTGGTTAAAGCTACACAAAAATCATGTATGACGAAAATGTTTTCCTTATAATTGTATAAAAAATATCCTACGACGCTAAAAAATATCCTAGCAAACGTAGCTTATTTCGTTAGGTAACTGAATAGGCATTCAGTTACCTTCAGTTACTTTCATAAATCCTTACTAATATTATAAAAGCGACAGTGAGTTTGTTTGTTTGTAACGGCTTCACGCCTAAATGACCGAACCGATTTTGATGCATTTTGGTACAGAGATAGTTGGGACCTTGGAGACGGAAATAGGCATCTTGTTTTAAAGTGAGGAAAGGGGGAGAATGAGGAAAGAAAAGGGGAGAGAAAGATACATTTTTTTCGGGTCATCACGCAGGTTAAAGTTAGCGTTAGCCCAAAGTAACTATGCCACGCGGACGAAGTCGCGGGCGGAAGCTAGTATTTAATAAAACTCTTGCGAAGTCACTCAAAATGCACGAGAAAACATCCAATCGCTCGTGAAGTTCGTTTATAACGCGAATCGTTCTGCTGAGGGGTGTTTTCGCCAACAGATTGGTTCTGGCTACCGGAATGTTCAGTAGTTGCGGGCGTCGCCGCCTCCACACGTACCGGTTCGGCACGTTGAGTTTTAGGTGACGCAGCACTCCCGGGTTATGTGCTACTCCCCGCAGTAGCTTTACCACATACGTGGCGAGAGCAAATTCCCTACGCACCCTAAGCTCGTTATACCCTACCATACCCAGTACAAATAGTGTTGGGTACATTAGCGGATAAAATGGATATACTCCATACAATTTGCAAAACAAATGTCTCGTAAATTTGTTTTGAACCCGTTCCAACATGATACTGTATTTCTCTTCATGTGGATTCCAAATGACCGCACTATGTTCAAGATGGCTTCTAACTAGAGCGTCATACAGCACCTTGAGAGTGGCAATACTGGTAAACCCATTTGACTGTCTCAGCACGAAACCTAGGTTTCTGTAAGCCTTCTTACAGACCTTAACAACATGCTCGCGAAAGGTGAGTTCCGAAGTGAGGCATACACCTAGATCTCGTACTTGTGACACCCGTTGCAACGGCGCTGCTTCTACTTTGTACTGGTAGCGTATAGGTGACCTCGCGCGAGTGAACGTTATTACCGAGCACTTGCCAACATTAAAGTAGAGTTTGTTTTTATGACTCCACTCTACCACTTTGTCAATATCCTCCTGTAAACGTTCACAATCGGACACATCTTTAACCTCGTGTAAAAATATATGTTGATCCCTAGATACTTTTGATGTGTGTATTTGTTCCGTGCGGGGATCGAACCCACGACACGCAGCGCAGCGGTCGATCGCTCAGCCACGGCGCCAACCTCTGAGTTTGTTTCGGCTGTTCCTTCTCAGAGTAGTCGGGTACGAAACATCGGCCTCAACTAGTTTAGAAAAAAAAAACGATTCGAAAAAGTGTTTGTAAAAACCTACTTGCAAAATAAACATAATTTACGTTTTTTTTAAATTGAAAGGTATCTACCTACAAATTGGAGCCATCCAATGAATACATAACTTTTAGATAGTGAGTATACGCCCTAACTTTATCAAACGAACACCATTTTAATTAGATAAAACCCATCATTAACAGTATTTTAGCTAATTTAGGCAATTGTTAGTAACACTGTAATCATTAAACTGATTATTTTAATGAAATCAATGGCAGATAAGCTCGATGTTCAAAACAGGGTGATGTTCAGCAGAGTAGCTAGACACTCTGATTAATGAGTACATTAATTAAAAATGCTTTTTAACTGCTTCGATAGTGTAGTTGTCGTTAGCGCGGCTGCTAAACATGAGGTTTTTGGTTCGATTCTCGGCTAAAGTGTTTTTGGGTACTTCCATAAGGAATTTCTCAGTAGCGACCATGGATTCTAGAAGGGAGCCTTGTTGATGGCAATGAGCTTGCTTTAACATGGGGACTTAAGCACAGCTTAACAAGATGTCAGAGTCAAAGTCTTTATTGCGAACTTAGTATTTAGTTGCCTGTTTAAGCATTGCAATTTAATAGTTGATGATAGTACATATAAAAAAAAACATACTTTAATTACTAGCTTTTGCCCGCGGCTTCGCTCGCGTTGAATTTAGGGGTAACACAGTTCCCCTTTCCTGATTTGCAGATACCTGGTACCTGTAGTTTTTGCCCTTGTGCCTTATTGATTGACTCTTTCTCCCTCATATCCCACTTAAAAAAAAATTACCGTCTCCCGGGTCCCAACTATCTCTGTAGGTACCGAAATTCATCAAAATCGGTTTAGTCATTAAGGCGTAAAGACGTAACAAACAAACAAACTCACTTTCGCTTTTATAAAATTAACAAGGATTATTATTCATAGATTTTATGTCATAGGATTATCATCACATTATAATAATTTTACAATAATTGCTCATGTACTTAATCACAAAATATTAAATAATTATTTCTCTTCCAGATGGTCTACTATGTTGACATATTTCACCAAAAAAAATTATATCAAAACCATTGTAACATTAGTCACTTATTAACAATAACCTTGGCCATATAATGAGGCTGCTTACGTTAGAAAATAAGTAGCGTGATGATATCGCAAGTTGTATGTTGCAAGGTAACAGCGACAACGACCACCATGTACTTCTTATTTAATGACAATGGAATTCCAGAAGATTCTTTTAACATAGTGGTAACGCACTAATTTCCGATCTTTTTCTTCACGTAAAATATATAACATCTATTGGATCTAGAAGCTTTCGCATTTTTATGCATGCAATTTTCTTTATCGATTCGAATCTATATATTTATATACAAGCTGTGCCCAGCGGTTTCATACGCTGCTCAGCTCCTTTTCTGGAGAGGAGTATGAAAAGTAGATGTTGGCCGGTTCTCAGACATAGCCGATATGCACACAAAATTTCATACATATCCGTCCAGCCGTTTCGGAGGAGTATGGTAACTAAAACTGTGACACGAGAATTTTATATCCTTACTTCCATACTTATATAATATTATAAGAGCGAAAATGAGTTTGTTTGTTTGTTACGTCTTCACGCCTAAATGCCTAAACCGATTTTGATGAATTTTGGTACAGAGATAGTTGGGACCCTGGAGACGGACATAGGGTAACTTTAAAAAAATGTGGGAGAAAGAGGGAAGAAAAGGGAAAATTTAGCTTTGCTATTACAATAAATAAGACACAAGGGCAAAAACTACAGGTAACAGGTACCTGTAAATCAGGAAAGGGGAACTGTGTGTGTATTTATTTTTAGCACAATAAATAAACAAGTACCTACCCAAAGAAATTATAGAGAAGACAATTGTGCAATGATCAACGATTTCCTGTGGAAAGTCCATGTCCACACATAACAGACACTATGGGTACTTAGGAAACGTATTGTGCGTAGGTAATCATTATGTTTTGCAAGCGGACTAGCTATCGCCACATCATTGGCTTATATGTCAACAGGAGTCTTTCACATAGGCTATGGGCTATAATCACATTCTCAGCCAATTGCACGGTATCTCTAACAGTGTTCTTATAGAAAAACTGTTACAAAAAATTGAAAGAGAGTCGTTTGTCTTGGTATGGACATGTAATGAGGAGGGACGAAGCACATGTGACTAAAAGAGTAATGGATCTGAATGTTAATGGACGGAGAGCGAGAGGAAGGCCATAGAAAAGATGGATGGATTGTGTAAGGAATGATATGAAGGAGAAAGGAGTGAATGATGCCGTGACGTGATAGGGGAAAATGCAAGAAAAAAACGTGTTGCGCTGACCCCAAATAGAATGGGACAAAGACAGGAAAATGATGACTCTAACAGTGTCACAATGTTTTGACTGAATCACAAAATACTTTTGTTCAAAATAATTACGGTGCTGGTGATAATATTGTGTCCCTCCGTTTTGGGCGGAGCGGGGGGAGTGTCAGACTTTTAATGACAAAACCCACCCATGTTCCTTCTTCTAAACATTATGTACCTACCGGGGCCGAGTTTTCTATTACAAAAAATCCGCAACCCCAACAGGCAGGGGCCCCTCTGCTTTGCTGACATCTCTTTGAGGCGCGCGTGCACCACGAACGCTCCATCGAGATGGCATATTGTGTCCCTTTCTTAACATAGTTCTTATCAATATGTCCTATCGCAGGTCTGCTGGAAGAGATCTTTTGTCTGTTTGTATTTTTATCATAATATGCGTTTCGTGTGTACATAAATAAATAAAAATCTTTTCACCGATGTTTTGTGCATATGTGAACATTCTAAGCCCTGTAGATTTCTAAATGCTTGACAACTTTTTATCGTATTTATTTCTATCGTGGGTGCGTTTACAAATATTAAAACTTACGTACCGAAATTACCAGACATGGTACCTCTAAGGCATACAAATATTAGTTCCACCCGTCAGTCAGTAGATTACTTAACAAAACAAAAAAAAATAACCGACTTCCACTTAAAAAAGTGGATAATAACTTACTGACTTAAGTTATATTCCACGTTTTTTAGGTATTTCAAGAACTTGTGAAAGTACTGTAGTTGCCCATTCCAAAGCGTTGATCTCTATGGAGAAGAATGGGCAAGAAACTCCATGGACACTCTTTTAAATTATAATATTATTACAAAATCGTATTTACATCATTCATGTTGAGATTATACATACATGTGAAAACTATGTAAAAAAACGAGCACATTTACCCCCGAATACTGAAACGTCACTCAAAATTTAAGGGCTGCTTAACATTTGAGCAGCTCCTAAACTTTAGATTTTGTATTGCCAAACGTCACTTTTGAGTATCTGTTAAATATAAGTGCTACTTAAATTTTGAGTGACGTTTCAGTATTCGGGGGTAAGAGCGTCCAAAATAAAAGCAAAACCAATAGTTTAATAAATAAATTAATTAATCAAAACAAACCGTGGCGGCTAATAGATGACCAGTCACAACTGACAGCGTCCGTTCACCAACATGATCCATACAAATTTAATAACCATACAACTCCCTAAAAACTTCGCTAATCTTCCTTGAGATTGGCCGCCGTAACTGAAACTCATCCAGAAGGGTATATTTATTACGGTCACATGCCCAAACTTAATTATAATAGTCCCATCAAATCGACCCAAAAATCTTAACGTAAATATTTGACAAAGGATGTCAATAAACTTTTACATGTTAGGACAAGTGAATGAATCACTTGACACACATGTGCATAAAAGTACATTGTCTTATGTACTTAATGCCTAAACCAGTAGGCGTGTACATATGTACTTAAATACTTACAAATGTTTTGTTTAGCTAAGCCTGACTCATTCATTGATGTTTCTCTGATCCACGTTAGGGTTGGGCCACATTATCTACTGGACTCTCTAATTTTAATTATTAATCTGTGGCTTGATATTTTAATACCTTATTAAACGACAACTGAAATGGAATAAACAAAATTCTAAATTATTGGACAAATTTGACGGCATGGTTGGCGGAGTGGCTGAGTGATTGACTGCTGCGCTGCGTGTCGCGGGTTCGATCTCCGCACGGAACAAATATTTGTATGACCTACAGTTTTTGTTTAAAAAAAATACAAATATTTTATCTGTTGAACATAGGTGAGTGTACAGATATTATTATTAATTTTAATGAACGCTATGTCTAGCCGTGATCGGCGTACAAATATTTTTGGCACAAGCATGCTGATTTTAACAAATTATTAAATTGTATTAAATTAGAAATTAATTATAAAAAAAGAGAAAAAAATACTAAACTAGCATTATAATCACATTTCAATAGTTCAGGTCGCCTGTTTGGTTTGTGTATGTGAGTTTAAATGTTTGTAAACGCACCCACGATACAGAAGGAATTCCCAGTGTGGGGCAACGTTTATGACAAAAAACTTAATAGCCAATCAGATTACTTCTTTCTTTCCTTTCATTTTGAAATATATAGGAAGTAGGTAGTTTTCATTTAGAACTAAAGTTAGCTGTCATTCTTGTTCTAAGGTACACACGACGACACATCGACCTACACAAAACCATTTTAAACTGATCTCTCTACTACGGTGTGCGATCCGTAGTAGAGAGATCAGGTTATAATAGTTTAGAATAGGTTGACATGCCGTCATGTGTAAAACACTTTTTAGGGTTCCGTACCTCAAAACGAAAAACGGAACTCTTATTGGATCACTTTGTTGTCCGTCTGTCTGTCTGTCAAGACCCTTTATCTCGGGAACGCGTGAAGGTATCAAGTTGAAATTAATACCATATACTGGAGTATGTGGCCCCTTTGCAGTGCTGCAATCGCGGGGAAAATCCCCGATTTGCGGGGAATTGAGGGTAATGACATAAATCGGGGAATTTCGTGGAATCCAGACCAATTCGGCTTTGTTCAATTTTATGTCGAGTACCTAATACTTTACAACTAAAAAATGGCTACTCATGTGTCATTTGAACACGATTTCGTATTTCTGAACGCATCCATTTCTACATCATTAAATATGATTATTGCGAAAATATGGCAAAAATAATATACTACTATTCCAAATAAAATAAGGGCCACTAAAAATTAAAATAAAAGCTCTTTTTTGTAACTGCATTAGAATACTCGTATAAATAAGCAGTGGTCTTTGCTTTATTTTGAATAGTATTGATGATGTAGTCTGTAAACTTTTATGTATTTGTTTTATTTGGTACAATTTAAAAAAAAAATTATAGTATTTAACAAATTTTGAATAAAACAGTGTTTTTATTCCAAAAAATATAAATTCGGAGCATTTGTGGGGAATTAATCAAAAACAAGCGGGGAATTGACCACACTGACGCGGGGAATCGAGAAATTTTTTATTGGCAACACTGTTTGTGCTGTGAAAAAAATCAACGCTCTAAAGCCCCGTTCCAATAAACAAAAACGAGTCGTTTTGCTTACGGATAGTAAGATTTTGACATAAGTCTCATAGAACTTATGTCAAAATACTACCATCCGTAAGCAAAACGAGTCGTTTTTGTTTATTGGAACGAAGCTTTAGTCTACGCAGACAAAAGATATGGCTGTTTAGTAAGTAGTAAGTTTGTACGCTACCCTCGGCGCGTGAGTCTGACTAGTTATTTTTTCCTTCATTCCTCATTGACAAGATACCTTCTGTAACATAATAATGATAAAATAAATAACTACCTACAATACAAAATTGGTTTAAATCAATAATTGATTAGCTCCAAGCTCCAATCAATTATTGAGAAAAATTAAACCTTTGTTCTTCAATCAACCAATCTACTACGCTTTAAATATCATATTCCTGCAACAAATAGTGCAGCCACACCTCAACCTTAACTTTTGACGGCACGGATGGCGCAGTGGCTGAGTGATCGGCTGTTGCGCTGCGTGTCGCGGTTTCGATTCCCGCACGGAACAAACATTTGTGTGGCCTACAAATAGTTGTTTCGGGTCTGGCTGTTTGTGTATGTGAATTTAAATGTTTGTAAACGCACCCATGGCACAGGAGAAATTCCTAGTGTGGGGCAACGTTTTCTTTTTTTTTTTAAAAAAAAACCTAAGCCGGATACAGATTATTTACAACATGCAATGCAACATTTTCGCTGCCTGTTGCATTTTATGTTACATATCTGCCTAGCCTTTTCTTGACTAGACAAATGACTTACCGTATTTAACCTCTAGTCTTTTAACCGTATTTATTTATTTATTTAAAAGTAGATTCTTAAATTTAAATTGGAGCAAGCTATCTGAAGGTATCAATGTATCAGAGGGGCCTGCCAGGGCCACCGCCTGCCAAGGTTGCGGGTTGTTGAAAAGAGATACCGCGGCCCCGGAACATACAGGACCATGGGAGGGATTTAGCCAGTAAAAGGTCTGACACCCTCCCACTCCCCGCTATTTGACGATTAAAAAACAAAATGGAGGCAGAGGACGCATCGTCTTGACTGTATAATACGCAGACTGTCACTCGAAGCTAACTTCCGAGACGCCATAAAGTTTAAACCTATACTCAAGCGAAAAAAACAAGTGACACACGCGCTTGTCGCACGACACGAGGCTGTGAACGGGGCGTAACATCGCAGTTTTTTTATATCAAAACAGATAACGGGGCTCCCAGCTGATGTACAAACATCCGATCTGGGACACTGTTCGTTTCTCTTCACTATTTAAAGCTAAAACGACTTAATTTTTGCGTTAAATCGTATACAGACGCAGCTATGGATATTTTGGTAAGTGGTATTGTGTGTTTTTTTGTGTTATTTGTGAATTGAAACAAGGAATTGACTTTGGATTTATTGAAACAGATTTTATTGTGACTGTGATTTATTTCATGTTGATAAAATAACGGTTTCAATTGTTTTCATCTGTTACATCAAGTTAGTTGACATTCTATATGTTGGATTGTGTGTCATATTAGTATCCTTATTAATATTATAAAAAATATATATAATAGTGAGTTTGTTTGTTTGTTACCTCTTCACGCTTTAATGGCTAAACCGATTTTGATGAATTTTGGTACAGAGATAGTTAGGAACCAGGAGACGGACAAAGGCTATTTAAAAAAAAACAGTGGGATGTGAGGGAGAAAGAGGGAAGAAAAGGGAAAACTTAGCGTTGCTATTACAAATCAATAAGGCGCAAGGGGAACTTACCCCGAATTTAACGCGAGCGAAGCCGCGGGCAAAAGCTAGTAGTCTAATAATTTCGTGAAAGAATGCCTATACTAATTTCAAGTTGGTTCGGCCATCTCATTCTCCCATACAAACTTTGTCCCCCTGTTTGGTCTCCTCAGGGGTTGAATTTATCCAAATCCCATCTTAGTAAGCCCTACTTCCTAAAAGGGGTCCTTTCCATGCAAAATTTGAGACCCCTAAGTCTTGTAGTTTTTGAGATATTCTGATGAATAAGTCAATGTTTTGACGGCATGGTTGGCGCAGTGGTTGAGCGATCGACTGATGCACTGCGTGTCGCGGGTTCGATCCCCGCACGGAACAAATCTTTGTATGTAGTAGGTAGTTGTTCCGGGTCTGACTGTTTGTGTATGTGATTTTAAATGTTTGTAAACGCACCCATGATACAGGAGAAATTCGTAGAGTGGGGCAACGCTTTTTTAAAAAAGAATAATGTTTTATATGTGTATAGATTAGTCCAAGTTTTCTCACGATGTTTTCCTTTACCGTTGTCTGTTCTTAGATAAAATTTTAGAAAGTATTTTTGAATTGAAAAAGTCACATTAGTAATTGCCCGGATTTGAACTTACAACTTCATGCGTGAGAGGCGAGGCGCTTAACCTCTAGGTCAACACGTCATGCTAATTAAGTGTTCATTAGCTATTTGGCTAACTGAGTATGAATCAAAGAACAATACAACAAATAATTGATGCAATTAACAAAAAAAAACTACAGTTTTCGTGTGAACACCTTATTATACTGTCTATCAAATATATTAAAAGACGAGTCTTTATAAAATTTTAACATCATACAAAGTTGGATTTTTCTAATTTTCGTTCACAATCTGCTAGTTTTTTCCTTAGTTCGTTGGGCTTGGCTTCCAGTCTAACCGGCATACCAGTTTTTTTTTTGGAAGTCGATTTTATTTTTTACAAAAAGGTTTTTGTTTCATAATTTTTAGTTATGGTATAACGAATAATTAGCAAAATTCTTTTTTTTGTTTTTTTGTAGTTAATGAGTTATCGTCTATAATACAACATATTTTTTCTCTGAGTTTATATGGTCGATCTGCTAATCTTTTAGTAACAATGGATAATGAATACTTTATAAAATAAATTTATGATATCCTTACTAATATTATAAAAGCGAAAGTGAGTTTTTTTTTTGTTTACTACGTCTTCACGCCTAAATGGCTAAACCGATTTTGATGAATTTTGGTACAGAGATACTTGGAACGGAGACGGGCATGACGCTATATTTTTAAAAAAGATTGAGATATGAGGGAAAAAGAGGGCAGAAAAGGGAAAACTTAGCATTGCTATTATAATAAATAAGGCGCAAGAGCAAAAACTACAGGTAGCAGGTACCTGTAAATCAGGAAACGGGAACTGTGTTACCTTGAATTTAACGCGTGCGAAGCCGCGGGCAAAAGCCAGTATCACATAAAAATAAAAACGCTGAATTTAAAAACTTTTTTGCGAAAATTAAACGACTTCCAGAAAACAAACTAGAAAGTGGAAAATAACTCTAACTCTCTAGCTAAGTCGGTTTTCTTTTCAGACTTCATTCGAGAACATTCATGGATTTCATGAAAATTTCAACGGCATCTGACGAGTCTGGAAACTTATCTCGTTTTAGTTATTGCTTTATGTATCTGTGCGTATCTGGTCTCTACAACCCACTCACCGGGTTTTCCCTTTGATTCTCCTAATTTTCATTACTAGTCGTAAAATCACGTATTTTTTTAAGGATAACATATATACCTAACATACGTACCTATATACCTAATTAATGTTATCAATGTGAGTAATTTCCGCTGAAAACTCATGCACATGGTCATGTTTATTTGACGATTAGACTTAATTTACTATTGCGTATAAAAAGTTAAACAGATCACCAAATTACTTCCCCCGCTCTGGGCGGAGCGGGGGGGAGTGTCAGACTTGTACTGACTAAAACCCATTCATGTTCCTTTTTTAGGGTTCCGTAGTCAACTAGGAACCCTTATAGTTTCGCCATGTCTGTCTGTCCGTCCGTCCGTCCGTCCTCGCTTAATCTCTGTGACCGTTAGCACTAGAAAGCTGAAATTTGGTACCAATATGTATATCAATCACGCCGACAAAGTGGTAAAATAAAAATTGGAAAAAAATGTTTTATTAGGGTAGCCACCCTATATGTAAAGCGGGAAGTGTTTTTTTTTTAATTTCAACCCTAACGTGTGATATATTGTTAGAAAGGTATTTAAAAATGAATAGGGGTTTACTAAAATCATTTTTTGATAATGTCAATAATTTCGGAAATAATCGCTCCAAAAGTAAAAAACAATGTGTCCCCCCCCTCTAACTTTTGAACCATAAGTTTAGAAAATATGAAAAAAATCTGAAAAGTAGAACTTTATAAGGACTTTCTAGGAAAATCATTTTAAACTTGATTGACACAACCGTTTTTGTACAAAAAAGACAAAAAGTTGTATTTTGTACAACTTTTTGTCTTTTTTGTACAATGCACACTCCTCCACCTTTAAACTCATAAGTGGGAACACTTATTGTGACGGACGGGAAACTACGGAACCCTACACTGAGCGTGGCCCGACACGCTCTTGGCCGGTTTTTTTTTTGCCTTTTGTATTCGGCCGCGGTCAACCCTATTATATACACCTGGCACACGACAAATCCCTTCAAATTTGATCTCATGTTAAGGACCTTTTTGTTCAAATATTGTTTTAAGCTTTCACAGTTTCTAACTATATTTAAACTATCACTTACAGGGTACCTTCAGTAATTGGAACGAATTCCCTTATTGCGCGTTGCGAAAGGGAGCTAGACGGAAAAAATTAAGACCAAAAGTTGTAACGACACTTTTTGCTATAGTAGTAAGACGTGCGGCGTGCGCGTGTTTCTCTGTCTGTCTCTCCTTCTCTCTCATAGAAAGCAAACCAGTTATTTTCGTTTCGTCTTTCTATTTCGCTTTGAACAGTGTGGTGTCGCGACGATTATTATTGTAGAGTGTACAGGTTTTTTGTACATATTAAATAATAACTTCGTTCCATCCGGGTGTCCCTTGACACCTCTCAAGTTTTTGTTATTGTTTTTGACTTCATTGTTGTTTGAAATCATTCAGTAATTAATCTTACCCTTATGAATAAATCATCAGGATTAACATAACTTTTTTTTTTGTCTTCCAGCTAGCCATCATCATCCTCACAGCCACATTCCACTTCTCATCACCAGCTCCAGCAGACTACCTCCAAGAATACGAGCTATCCATGCTGAACAAGCTGCACAAACCCTGGTTCACGCCTGACAAGCCCGCGGAGTATCCACGGAAAGGAGAGTACCCTTGCAAAGGAGGAATTTGTAAGGTGAAGGTTGTAAACGAGTGTGAAGATTGCCAGTATGCTAAACCTTTGAGAATTTAAGGGTGGTGATGAAGAAGGTTAAGATGAAAAAGATTGTGGATGCGTCTAAGCGGAGCGATTGGGAGTGTCTTTTACTGACTAAAACCAACCAACGTTCCTTTTTTTGCTAATTATATTCCAGGGCCTTGGAATCTATTTCGAACAACCAGCAAATACTGCCAAACCTTGCCTGGACTAAATGTTAACATTTCAGAACAGTTACAAAGTTTAGGGGAAAACGCCAGGTTAGCGCGCGAAATTCGAATTTCACTGCTCAACTTCAACTTCAACACTTCATTAATGGCTTTTGTGGACGAGAGATACCACAATTTTGCCAATAACACGTGTACTGGAAATAAACTATCAAACGCTGGAGAATATTTAGCAAGTAATCACAGTGATTAAAAAATATAAAAACAATAAAAGTACATACATATTTCTTTGCAGATTTAGATTATCATTTCATATGTATGACAGAATGACAGAGAAGAAATTTCACTGCTCTGTCCAATAAAATAAAACGTAAGAATATTTGAATTTCGAGCACAATACTGGCAACTTCAACTTAAAAAAAAAACTACAGAGAAAAGAGTTAATATATCTATTTCAAACATTGTTCTGCTTTAAATTGTGACCTATTTGTGTTACTGTCTCTTTCTAAAACACAATTTTGTCATTATTACAAGCGGCTGAGTTCCTAGCATGTTAACCTGCCTAGCCACTTCCCACGTACCTAAGTTGGGTTTAGCGTCCATTCCAACAGGATGCAACTAAATACCAGTATTTTACATGGAGCGACTGACCTCCACAACCCAGTAACAGTTGCTGGGTGCTTAATACCTTGGTAAGACAGGGTTGGCAGACTTTCAGTCTGACTCCAAGATCTACAAATGACAGACGAGAGTAACAGCGTTTAAGTATTAGACTAACGGCGAGTTGAAACTCGATATAAAATAGGTAGTCATGAACCCATCTGCAAACCAACCTAGACAACCGCAGCTTAACCTGAAAATTGATCTGAGCGACTGTTGCCATTTAACCACTTGCGCGGTTTCACCAGCGTTTTTAGTTGCTGCTCGCGTGGGTAGTACCGTGATCTTGTATAGCCTATGTTACTTCCTGATAATGTAGCTTCCTATTAGTGAAAAAATTTATTTATTTATTTATTAAAAAGGTCACCAACAGCTTCTGTATAAAAATATCTTAAAAAATAAAAATTACATAGTATTGGACTTATACAGTTGCCAATTACAGGTTAACCAACATTTTTATATAATGAGTAATAACAATAATATTTATGTATTTATAATAAAAAAAAAACTACTACAAAAACAACAAAAAATACTATTTCTTTAGGGTATAACAGAAGACAACATAAGACAAAAAAATAATACGAAACTTGTTACAAAAGGAAAAACAAATGAGATCAAAATTAAATTAAATTATAAATTAAAAACAATAGAAGCCAATTTGGGTAGGCAAGTTGCCAGATGTAGGTGGCTTGTTACTAAAACTACAAGTCCTTAGGAGATTGATTTTGAGACATTAGTATTTGGGTCTTAAAGGAATTTAATGAATCATGGTGTATATCAACGTGTGATGCGGATTTTATAAAACAATTCATCTCTCGACTGAGTCTGTTTTGAGGTGAGTTTACACCAATGTTTGTGTTGGATGCTCTAGTGTGGAATAAGTGAGTTAAAGGATATCTAGGAATTTTATAGGGTACTTTTAGTCCAATTTGTTCAACTAACGTATCACTGTTCAATTCATTATTTACTAATTTAAAGAAAAATATGAGGTCCTGTGTCAGTCGTCAAAAAATGGTTAAAATCAGTTCAGTAGTTTTGGAGTTTATCCATTACAAACAAAAAAATAAATCTTTCCTCTGTATAATATTAGTGTACATGGATAAACTCCTCTGGAATCCATAGTTATTTAATAAAACTATTTACCTGATTGTACCTAATAAAGACTGAATTAACGTTGAATTGTGACACGAGGAAAATGATAATGAAATAAAATAATTTAAATAGAAGACAAATGTTGTTTGTATTTATGAACTAGCTTTTGCCCGCGGTTTCTCTCGCGTTAAATTCGGGGTAACACAGTTCCCTTTTCCTGATTTACAGATACCTGCTACCTGTAGTTTTTGCGGTTCATCGGTTTAGCCATTAAGGTGTGAAGACGTAACAAACAAACTCACTTTCGCTTTCATAATATTAGTAAGAATATTGTGTTTAATTTATTTCTACACATTTTCTTGGTACAATTTAACTGGAAAAGCTGATTGTATGAGGAATCTTTCTGTTTTCCAGCAGGAAGCCAACTCTTCATCGTTATAGACTCGTCATCGCTTCAGCCAGAAGACACCCACAGATGGGATGGATTTTTGCTGGGAAGTTTGTTCCCTTACTTTTTCTTCCTAGTTAAACACTGGGAAGTGTCGAAGGGTGGGCGTTTTGGGGGACTGCCTTGTGTAATGACGTTCAAAAACTGCTGATCGTCAGCCTAGTTTGAATAAATAACTTTATATTAGAATAAATAACGGGCCTGTTGGTCTAGTGGTTAGTGGCCCTGACTGCTGAGCCGGAGGTCGTGGGTTCGATTCCCACCCAGGACAAACTTTGTGTGATGAGCATGATTGTTTGTTCTGTGTCTGGGTGTGATTTATCTATACATATAATAAGACTGTAAAAGATCGATTTCTGTACATTGAAGATTTTTATGAAAAATTGTTACAGGGGGTCTTAATTACCGTAATAGAAGCCAAAACAACAATTTTTAAAATTTTTGTCTGTCTGTCTGTCTGTCTGTCTGTCTGTCTGTCTGTCTGTCTGTCTGTCTGTCTGTTTGTCCGGGCTAATCTCAGAATCTACTGGACCGATTTTGACGGGACTTTTTTTATTTGACTCAGTATCACCTGGAGAGTAAACTGGGATATAAATAATCACGCCGATGAACTTAGGGGGCAGGCAGGAAATTGAATCTCAGAATCTACTAAACCGATTTTAATGGGACTTTTTTTATTTGACTCAACATTACTTGGAAGGTAAAGAAGGATAGAAATAATCACGCCAATAGACTAAGGGGGTAGGCAGAAAATTGAATCTCGGAAACTACTGGGCCGATTTTAATGGGACTTTTTTTATTTGACTCAGCATCACTTGCAATAATCACGCCAATAGACTAAGAGGGTAGGCAGGAAATTGAATATCAGAAACAAAGTAACTATGCCACGCGGACGAAGTCGCGGGCGGAAGCTAGTCTATAATATGTATGTATTTATAAATTATATAAGTATGTATATCAGTTGTCTGGTTACCATAACACAAGCTCTGCTTAGCTTGGGATCAGATAGCCGTGTGTGAGTTGTCCCAAGATATTTATTATTTATTATTGTACTAGCTGTGCCCCAGCATGCGTTACATTACATTGCAATTTTTCTACCTACCCTAACTAACCCACCTACCTAAACTACACAAAAACCTATACTACCTTTAGCTTTTTTTTCCTTTTTTTTCTCGCTGTAATAACCATTCTTGAACTTCAACGAATATTTAAAAAAAAATGGTAAAATTGGTCCAGACGTTGTTGAGTTATGCGCTTACCAACACATTTTGCGATTCATTTTTATATTATCACTACATAGTATAAAACAAAGTCGCTTTCTCTGTCCCTATGTCCCTTTGTATGCTTAAATCTTTAAAACTACGCAACGGATTTTGATGCGGTTTTTAGTAATAGATAGAGTGACTCTTAAGGAAGGTTTTAGTATATAATTTGTTAAGTTTTTGTATTTATTTCTGTGTACATTAACTATATTTGTTGAAGATGTCGGCAAAAAGTATGCTGTCTGGGAGCTTTCAACGAAAACGCTGCCTAAACCCTTTAAGATATAACAAAATAATGTATGGTGTAATTGTGTATCTTATATAGGTCCATAGAAAAGTCAGCGGTGACATATGTCTATATCTTAAGGATAACATACTATATCCATTTTAATACTTTAACAAATGGGCAATTATAAAGCGCTAACTTGGAAAGCTATTTACACAAATACAGTATTAATCCTTATCATTTTAAATAGGTTGGTTGGCATGAACATTTCATGAAGATTATTTTTTCCTTTTACATCATGCAGATTAAATAAATACTTTAGGAGATATAGCAAAATCAAAATAACGCGCAACAAAATTAATTTCATGTCGCCGTGACTAGGCTGGCCCGCTCGGGCGCGGTGTAGGGAACAAGTCGCTCATCGCTGAGTGCGCGACCCGAACACGGGCAGACGCGTGAGCACAGAGTACGTTGAGTTGACACGTTCCTTACAAACCAAATTCAAATCCTTTATTTGTGAACATATAGGTACAATAAGATCTAATTACATAAAATGTAATAAAACATAGGTTTTATGAAGTTTCATAATACATACCTTTTAGTTAGATTCGTACCATTACCTATGGACGGACGGACAGCGAAGACTTAGTAATAGAGTTTTTACCCATTGGGGACGTAACCTTAAAAATGAGACGTACCTACCTAATTTTATTTATACTTCGATTTTGTTATTTTTGCTATAGGCTGCTTTTTATCAACACACCACGCGGGCGAAGCCGCGGGCGGAAGCTAGTAGATTATAATAATATTGACTAGGTACTTAATTTACCACTGACCATAATTTCAAATAATAATTTTAGTTAGAAATTAAATTGAACATTAAAAGAATTAACGAACTTATAAATAAATTTAAAAATAGCGTAAAAAAATTCGTCCTCAACGCTGTCAGTTGGCAATGTTACCAAGAGACTGGCCGCGTTGCCACGTTGTATGGCAACGCTAAGCCTCTGGCCAAAGTAAAAGCCACTCCTTAATAATACCTTTTGATATTAATTTAAAAAAAAACATAAATGTACAACAAACTTTGTCACTAGGACCTGTCCTATACTTCTTGCATCATTATCTACATAAGCCTTTCTCAATTTTGTTGTGGACGGCTCCCAATCTACCAGATGCATCTGAATAACAGTATTTTACGTTACTGACGTTCACAACCAAATCTAGATACTGGTTGTCAGATTTTCGGGCCGCTTACTACCTGTTACGTCTATCAAAGATTTACAAATGAGAGCCGGGATTAACGACTTAACGTGCTTTTGAGGCATGGAGGAAACTCGGTATGTAACGGGTGGTCACCCATACACAGAGCAACCTAGGCAAGCGCGGCTTAACCGAAAGATCGACCTGAGGGGTTGCTATTATTTAGCCACGAGATTTTCATAAACTTTATGACAATGCATATTAAGGTCACTGGACATAAACCTTTTGAAAGCAAAAAAAAGGTACGTTAACACTTGGTAATGTAATAATGAAAGGGCTGAAGTTGCTGTATTTGTTTTCTGATAGTACCTAGTTAAGTACAATTACAAGTCGTGATTTGAAATTGTTGGCAAATCTGATTCTGGTTTAAAGCAGTGCAACGATCACTAGTTGACCTGCAACCTTTACTTTGCGAAACTATATTCATAGTATTTATTTTGTGTGTACATACAAAATAATTGACAGGAATTACATTAAGACAGAAGAACACAAAGGCACTGCTTATTTCATTAGCAATTTCTTCCAGCAGACCTGCGAGAGGAAAGTTAAATGATAAGACAAAACAGGAAACTATAAAATTATCAATCATAAAATAAACATACACACAGAATAATACTGATATAGTAAATATATAATTATGCAGAATATTACAGTATAGAGGAGAGGTAATGCTCTTTGACTTGCTTTTTAAAGAGAAATATTGTTTTAAAATATATAACTTTTAGAATATATTGTACTTATCCTTTGAAACTGCCTTCACTAAAAATACCACACCATAAATAAATAATAATAATAATAATGTACCTTCGACCAACACGCAAATCGAGGGCACTCTGATCTAGTAAGGAGGTCACTTGTCATTCAATCCCATCGTCATTTTATCATAATCATCATCAGCAAGAACGACAACTGGACGATCTATGCAGGTTGCTATCTAAGGTATGTACGCTGACTCCCGGCCACCGTAGACACGGGTCTGTGAACGGTGAGCAATGGGTAGCTCACCGTCCGTCCGTCCAGGGATGACAGGCTGTGTCGACGGCGCGTTAGTGTTCCACGCGCGCCTCATAGAGATATCATCAAAGCCTGCCAGGGCCACCGCATAGAAGCAACATGGGTGGGTTTTAGTCAGTACAAGGCTGTCACTGCCCCCGCTCCAAAGCGGGGGAAGTTATTTGGAGATTTCCTATCTGCGAAAAAAATGCATTCTATTTGGGCGATTTCAGTGTACTTTAACAAAGAGCTGCCTCATTGGTGTAGTGGTGTTAAGTGTGACTGCTGAGCATAAAGTCCTGCAAACACAGTTCAGCCGCACAACAAAAAAAAAACAAAATCTAAAAGCAGCTGATTCTGAATAATAAAACGGCATTCTTCCGAGAAAGAAAACGCCTTTTACGTCGGCCCTAGTTGACGTTATCTGATCATAACATTTACATAATAAAGTAGTTTATAAGTTTACTTACCTTACCATCTTTTACATGAGTGCGTGATAAAAGGTTTGTCTTGAAATAAATCACGATGTTTTTTTTACTCTCTATTTACCATCTTTATAGGTTTTAGATGAAAATCACACGTATTTTTACTAAAATTCAAGTAAATGATAGAAATAAATTGACACGTACAAAATAACTTGTAAGTATCTTAACACTTTAAGATTTAGACACAAGTAATAAAATACGAAACTTTTGGCATCGACTGGGCACAAAGACTCCGTGAACGCCACCGAGATTTTTCTGACAGAACCTAATGTCATTTCACCGGTTGTAGGAATCGAATTCAGGATCGCATACTCTGCAGTCGCGCTTGCGATTACTAGACCAACAAGGCAGTCAATTAAATAATAAGTAACTTACGAAAGTTTAAGTAGTGTCTACGTATTTCATTGTTAAGTACCTAACTTGACGAAATATGACCAAGATAGCAAAAAGTTATACATGTCGAATTAAGAACCTCTTCCTTATTTTTCCTCGGCTAAAAATAGACCAAAGACTGTCTATTCAAATTTGGTTTTATATTTTCATTATGGAATCAAAAAGGAGAAAGTATTGTAAAGTAATTTGAATTTAGTAGAAAAACTTGGATAATTTTATTTATAGTAAATTTTTGTCAAGTTACTTAACAATGAAATACTTAGACAAGATTTCCTAAAATATTCAAGTAAGTACAAACAACACACAAACTTCCTACGTATAACATACCTACAATGAAGGACAAGCATTTTCTCTACGTGATTATCTATACGAATATCGCAAAAATTCCTTACTTTTTCACAACGACATACTCCACGGCCCCTAGCTCTCTTAAAAAGTAACATCCAACCGGCCAGTGCCGAAGAGGCTGTATAAGCGCGCGGCCGTTGCACAAAGCAACGACAATCAAAAAAACAAAACATTACGCGCCAAAATTAGCATGAAAGATAAAAAAGTTTTTCTAACATATTATTACAAAAGTAAACAGAAAGTATTATTTTTTGGCACGTTTAGTAGAGTTTTATTAGTATTTTAATTAGTACGGATATAAAATTGAGTGTTTTAGTAAAGTTTTATTTGTGAAAATGTTAAAGGTTGTGTTTCGTGCCAGTGTTTTCTTGTTTATGGTGTCGTATCCTAGTGTGGCGGATAACCATAGAGCAGAATTTGGATATCCGTCTGGATTGATGTCTCTTTGTATGTACTCGTTTTATTGTACAAGTTTCATTAACCGTATCCGTTTAATTCGGTACGGACCCCTTCGGGGGCTCGACATTCAAACCTCCGCTGGCTCGGTACTGGCCCCGAAAGGGGTCGAACATTTAAGTCATACGACCTCCTCATTATTATTGTAAATATTTTATTTTCTGGTTAAAAAATAATATGGGTGTGCATTCATTAAGATAGTAGAATAAAAATCTCATATGTAAACGTCGTTAGAAGTTCTTTAATTATTGAGCAAGTTTCTTAATTAACTTTTATAAAATCCATGTGCGTAAATTTCGATCATAGCCATTTTGATGGCGGTGTACGTGTAGGTCGACGCTAAAAATCATAAAAAAATGGTTTTCGGACATATAAGCTCCACATTGTTGAGCCTGATTAACGTGTCCTTTTATTACGTGCAGAAATCATTCGTAATTGAACTTAAGTTAGCAGTGGTAATGATACATTTTGGAATCTAAAGTCGAAGTTTCGCGCCAATCGTGCTTGTTTACATTTTTCATTCCACATTATATCACACGGACGCGAATAGATTCTATAACAAATGAGACAAATATCATTGCAAATATTATAAATAACATGAACATGCCCAGATCTTATCGTAATTTGCAATAATAGGACCATTAGCACGTAATATTCATAACCACTACTAAATTCACTTTCGAAAATGACGTCCATTTCTTTTTTTTTTTTTTTGTGATGTGTAAATGCGATTATTTCAATCGATTATTTTCTTGTAAATCAATCAACTCGATTAATTAAATTAAGGAGTATCAGAAATTGATAGATGAAAATAAGAATAATTTTGTAATACGTGTAAAATACTATAAATATTGATAATAATATTTTTACGCCACTAAAACCGACTCAACAACAAACAGTAGAATCTGATCTATGGCTAAATTCGCGCCAATTTTATTTTCAGATAAAAATTCAAATAAGGAATGCGCTCGCTGTTCGAATTTAAATTAAAATGTTTATTTGCTATTTTATTAATACATAATTTGGTTTTGTACCTACTATTTGAATGTGAATTGCAAATAGAAACAAATAAGGTTGATTATAGAACGCTCTTATTATGATTTTGGTAGGCATAGTAAAAAAATCAGCCAAGATAAATTATATTTGTTCGACAAAATTGTTTGTAGTATGGTTGGATTAGTTATTTGGAAAGCGTTTTCATTCATTCCTAAAACATGGCTCGTAGGCCAAAGTGTTCTTGGAGTGGAAGCCTTGGGGTAAAAATGGCCTAGAGGGACACCACAATTGAGATGGAAAAATACCCCGGTCATGTACCGGGGTTTTTTTGGGGTGGGAAATCATAAAATAACTTCCCCCGCTCTAGGCGAAGCGGGGGGGAGTGTCAGGCTTTTACTGACTAATGTCCACCGATCGATGTTCCTTCTTTTACTCGGGGCTGCGGTATCTCTTTCGAACAACCCGCAATCCCGGCAGGACCCTACCGGGGTTGTGGGTCTGACACTCCCCCCCGCTCCGCCCAGAGCGGGGGAAGTGAGGCGCCACGACATCCTCACCTACCACCTGACGCAGATCCTCACCGGGCACGAAAGTTTCGGGACGTTCCTGCACATCATCGGGCGGGAAGAAACACCCAGGTGTCACCAATGTGACTATCGCCCGGAGGACACGTTGGAGCACACAGGCTGTCTGCTCTTTTGAGCGGAGCACCGCTCTGTCCCGGAGGAGATGGTGATGTTTGAAGGAGAGAACCTCAAACCAAGCCAGCCACCGCGGGAGACGCTACAGGGGTCGGGCGCCGCGAGACGACAACGACTTTTTGTTAAAAGTTTAACAGGAGCGGATATTTGATGATTTCCCATCCAAGTGGCGCAAGACCGATATAAATCGCGGAATTTAAAGGAGGCCTCCTTTAAATTCCTAAAGAAGTTCCTGAGAAGTTTATGAGAAGGCCTTCTATAAATTCCTAAAGAAGTCCTTAAATTCCAAGAAAGAGAGATACACTATTTAAAAATATTTTTTAGGGTTCCGTACCTCATAATAAATAACAGAACCCAAATATCAAATCTGTGGTCCCTTGAAGCTGTGAAAAAAACAACCCTCCAAGTCTACGTAGAGAAAAGACATGACCGTTTATGTCTTCAGTTTGTACGGAATTCTTGGTGCGTGAGTCCGACTCGCATTTGGCCGGTCTATTTTTAATAGGCTGAACCGCTTACTGCTACGCAAAGGTCTCCTTATAAACCTTTCTATTTTTTTTTATCCAACCAATACTTTTAAGTGTCAATATTTTAGAGCCCCGATGTGTACTTGTGTACGGAGTCCCTGTATGTCTAATACAAGGCTCTACTGCGGAGGCATGGCTTTCTAGGTGCGGTACGGTATGGTTGTGCCGGCTGGGCTGCCTGACTGGCTACCTACAGAATTAGCATGACCTACAAAATTGGCCGCCATTTTCATTAATCGTCATTCAAGAAAACAACCAAAATCTTTTACCGCGAAACCGTTTGACAGCAAATGTACCTCAAATCTGGGCGCATAACAAAATAATTACCTATAGCATAATAAAAAAGCACGTGACAAAATGTCTTTCTTTTATAATCGATATCATAGATATTTGTACAACTATAATATATTCTATATATATATAGTAGAATATTATGCCACCTCCATAGGTAAATTCCTCAATGGTCCCAAAACTTTTTTTAAAAGTTTACTCTATTACGATTATCGATTAGGTTGAATGCAACTTTTTAATCGTAATAATGAAACTTAGTATTACGGTCAGCACTAAGAAATGTCATATTGCAACACATTTTATAGTATTTATTGTCGAGATTTGTATCGTGTTTTTTTATTAATTTATATGTAAAATGGCAAAAATAAGAATGCAGATGGAATGTCACTGTTTTTATTTTAGATTTCCGATTTTATTATCAAATGGTTATCTTGTGTATGTACATTATTTCCAGCGTTTTTAAAGTACCTAATTTTTGGAAGGATGTTGTAATATGTATTTTACACACATTTTGCAATAGATTGACGCCGTTTTATCGACCTTATGAGGTTTTTGGAAATATAAACCTCAAACTTATCGTATGAAACAGCCGCTGTGATTTATTTTTAATAACAAAATTGAATGCTGTAAATTGATGAAAATTCTTGAATTTCATGACAATTCGCGTCACCCCACCGATTCAGCTGATGTGTCATGTGTCAAAATCCTGTCGTGCAGAGTGGTTAATTCGAACATCCGTCTTTCTAGTTTTGCATGAGAAGCTTAAACTGAGGTTGGAAAATTTGAGTTTATATATTCGGAAATTTTCTTACAAATTCATATTTAAGTGAAAAGTATTAATGCGTTGATGAAATTAAGCCCACAGGTGAAGTTAAATACAGGTTAGGTACTTTTTTCTTGGTAGTAGAGAAATTTAATAACATCGTAGGGGGGAAGCAGAGATAAAGATACTGAAGCAAACATTTTGATAAAGACAGATCGTTCCTTTTTCGTTCGGTCCTAGGATAATTTTCAGCCCCACAAGGTTAGAACCTAGGGAAAATACTTGCAAAAAATATAAATATGAAGAGCCAACATATATATTCTCAAACTCATATGTAGCAACGTAAAATCCTACTAATCTATCCTATCCTAACCTTCTATCCTACTTCCTACTAATATAATACTTATTCTAAATGCAAATGTTTGTGAGGATGAATGGATGGATTTTTGTTACTCTTTCACGTCAAAACGGCTGAACAGATCGTGATGAAATTTGGCACAAAGGTGGATTATACTCTGGAATAACACATAGGATACTTTTTTTTTCGATACCAAGCGGGTGAAGCTGCGGGCGCCAGCTACTTATTTATATAATAAAAACCATAACTTTAACTTTCGGCTTTAATAATTCGAGAATTATGTTATACTAGCTTTTGCCCGCGGCTTCACTCGCGTTAAATTCGGGGTAACACAGTTCCCCTTGCGCCTTATTGATTTGTAATAGCAACGCTAAGTTTTGACTTTTCTTCCCTCTTTCTCCCTCACATCCCACTTTTTATAAAAAAATATGTCCATCTACTGGTTCCCAACTATCTCTGTACCAAAATTCATCAAAATCGGTGTAGCCATTAAAGCGTGAAGAGGTAACAAACAAACAAAACTCACTTTCGCTTTTATAATATTATCTAGTAGGTAAGGATATCTGTGGAGACTTGATAATAGCAACTTCGTAATTTACTGTTTTTATTTTTCACTCTGTAATTAGTCTGTAAACCTTCTTAAAAGAAATAAAATAAAAGGCCTAACACATACCATAGTAACCTCATGAACTATGGTAATCATTTACATAAACTAAATGTTAATCACGTTACTAGTTCCAAGCCAAGGTGTTGCTCTCCTCGTGGCCTTTCCATTGCAGCTGCAGTTAAAATCAACTTTCGATCTAATCGTTTGACCCCCCATGTACCAATGTTAGTTCAAGGACTTATTACATACTTTAAACTGACATGGTTACTAATATTATAATTACCACTTGAAACGGGATATTTACCATGTTTATTATTTAAATTGAGTTTCCGATATTTCGGCGATGTTGCAAACGCCATGATCACGGATGAACTGAAGATTATTATACTCTTTGAACTGAAGTTATTGCGGGTGGATGTTTATGAGCAGACAAAACGATCTACCCTCTTTAGTATTAGTTTTTTGCGTTCGTTACCACTAACACCGTCACTCACAACTCGATTTTGCTCTCGACACACAAAACTCACTGTATCATGTAGCGATCTTTTTTCCTTACTTTTTGGGTTTTTACACAATTCGCCGAAATATCGGAAACTCAATTTAAATAATAAACATGGTAAATATCCCGTTTCAAGTGTTAATTATATTATTACATACTGGCTGTGCCCGCGACTTTTATTCTCGCGCGTTCTTTTATAGTGTCGTGATAGCTGTCAGTTGTAAAAAAGTGGAGGAATATAGAGATAATGCAGTATTGTCACCTCTCTAAGTAATAGCGTGATAATATATACCCTTTTTTCTACCCCAACTATAAACTAATTTCCTAATTTTATTTTGCAATTTTTTTTGCCCTTACTTTGTACGACATTGGCAAAACATAGTGAACATTGTCTTTTATTATAATACCTGTAAACCCACCTTCTATGTTCTACAAAATAAATGATTGATTAAATCTATCTCCTTGCCTAATTTAATTACAATCAGCCGTTTATATTCGTGAAAAAGTGACAAACAAACACACATACAAACAAACAAACACAGTTCCTTTCACTTTTTTTTAAAAAATACTGAGCCGATGTCGACTATTCTGTCAGAGACATGTATTGTTTTATAATTTCAACTGCATGTATTTTAAAAAGTTTCGTACGCAACGGGAAAACGGGACTCAATTACTAAGACTCTGCTGTCAGTCCTTCTAGTTGAAAATTTCACAGATAATGTATTTTGTTGCCGCTATAACAACAAATACTAAAAAACAGAATAACATCAATATTTAAGGGGGCTCCAATACTTCTAAAAACTTGGTGTTTTTATAACTAGTTTTCGCCCGCGGCTTCGCCCGCGTTAAATTCGTGATAAAACAGTTCCCTTTTCCTGATTTGCAGGTACCTGCCACCTGTAGTTTTTACCTTAGCGCCTTATTTATTGTAATAGCAATGCTAAGTTTTCCCTTTTTCCCTCATTTTTCACTCTTTTTTTTAAATAGTCTATGTCCGTCTCCTGGTTCCCAACTAACTCTGTACCAAAATTCATCAAAATCGGTTTAGCCATTAAAGCGTGAAGAGGTAACAAACAAACTCACTTTCGCTTTTATAATATTAGTAAGGATGGTGCTGAACCTTTCGTGCGCAAGTCGGACTCGCACTTGACCGGTTTTCTCAACTGATTATCTTCCGAATTAAATTCAAGTAGTTGTATGGCAGAAGGTCTCACTAACAGTTTTATTAACATATAGAGCGGGATATTAACGATAAAATATATATACAATACAGGAATCAACACAAAAAACATCTAGAATAGAATATACTTTATTGCACACCAAAAATTAAAATACAACTGTTTTACATAAATTGCTAATTCTATGCTGCCGCCATAAGGAAAAAAGACGCATCTAACATTTTTGTCGAAATTGAGTTATATACATATTCGGAATCAGTAAAAAAAATGGCATTCACCAGTATTTTTATAATTTGCATAAATTAAACAGAACCCTATAAATCTAACTGTTAAATAAGACGCATTTGCAATATGAATCAAATATGACTAAACAGAAAAGACACTTCTGTCGTACACTAAGTTGAAAAAACGCATCTTAGTAGAAGCGTTTAATTTATTTAAAAAATATATAATTTATCATAAAATGAAAAGACAGTTCTGCATGGTCATACGAAGAAAAGACTGTTCTGCGTAGATGTGCCTTTTCAGCTTAGTGTTACGAAAAATGGGCAGGCGCAAGTGGCAGTAGTGCCTTTCCTATGTAGTATTGCTAGTTGTGCGGGGTGAAGCGGGGCCCGCGATTGGAGTGCTACACCTCAGTTGCGCCCAGGCAGTCAAAGCGACAGTACGCGCTCGCAGCTCTTCGAGCTCCGACTACGGAAAAATCGTAAGTCAAACTTACTAGAATCATTATTTGTATATATTTAAGCATACCCAATGATATAATAATTTAAGATTAAATAAAATTTTAACGTATCAGGTGACACTTACCAAATAAAAGCATACCTACCTACTATCATGTTAAAATATTTGAAATTTAAATAAATCGGTTAGAAAACAATATCTTTCTTACTATATGAAAACCCTTGTTTCCCGAAATTGTTTACAACGTTAAGTACCTACTATATACTTTATCACAATCAAGAGATTTGCAGTTTAACAATATTATATCTTATGGACTAAGAGCCAGCGGCTGCCAAATCTTCGTTATTTTATAAAGGCTTAGGTTTTGTATGTGCATCCATCCTACAGTGGGTATGAACGATTGACTACTACGAAGTTTGCCTGATGGTTGTTTTGGAGAGTATAAAAAAAATTAACTCAATATTTTTTTTTCTCAGATACCGTTATTTCTACTTTTATATTAAAAACTTTATACCTAGACGGACCACTTTTTATATGACAGCAATCATCGATCTCTTACGAGAGAAAATATATAAACTAACCTATGTGCAAACTTTGAGGGGCTATATCTTCAATGAACATAGAAGTGTTTTGATGATTATATTTTTTATAATTCCGTAAATACGCATAGATATGTATTACAGCCGCGAAGCATAGTTTGTTTAATGTATAGCCTGACACTGGCAAAAAGCTTAAGCGGCTTTTCTTCCAGTTTTTTCATGTAGGATAGACATGAAAAATGCGCCGATATTTTTTTCTAATTAATTGGTTTGTTTGTTTCAGTGTGACAAAATGCGACACAATAGATCCTCAAAAATAATTTCTTTGGTGCCGTCAACCAGTTCTTCCCAGGAGTCAAACCTGAATACGAATAATCATGAGCTGCCTTCTTCCTCTGTGAACGAAAATATCGCTCTGTATGATGTGGATTTTTATAACTGCAGCTCAGACAGCATCCTGGATTTTGATTCAGATGATTCCGTTTTTGATAAAAACTATTTACCCCCCAGTTTAGAACTGTCTAAACGTTCAGAAGATTCAGATTCTTCTACAAATACCATCCCCCATTCACAGTCAATTAACATTACTATCTCTGAGTCAACTGAAGTCTCAAGCGATGAAGATATGCCACAAAATCTTACAAAAAAAGGGACAGTCAGAAAACGTAAAAAATATGATGAATCGTTGGCGCAGAGAAAAGAAATAAAAAGACTGAGACATATGGAATCTAAATACCAACTTAAGCCCAGGGACCATTATGGTTACCCATTGAAAGGGTTTTTGATAGGGTTTTAACAAAGTGTTGTTTTAAAAACAATTTCATATTTGTTACACTTTTTTACGAAAACCACACACTGTGATTATTCTTAATATTAAGTGCATATAATAAGTACAACCGTAGACAATTTTTATAATTTTTGTTTTAGAAGAGTTTAAACTTTATGTTGAGAGAGATTTGTAATTGATATTTTTGTAATTCTTTATAAAAAATATAGGTCTGTAGTATTAGTTTGATCTCACTATGTTTAGGATGAAGACTGTATTATAAGATTTTCCTTACAACGCTGTGATTATTTTTAATATTAAGTACATATAATAAGTACAACCTTAGACAATTTTGTTTTAGAATAGTTTAATCTTTATGTTGAGAGAGATTTTTAATTGCTATTTTTGTAATTCTTTATAAAAAATATAGGTCTGATTCTTATACTTTGTGTTTTATTTAATACAACATAATTATCATGTTAAAATTTACGTCAGTTACATTTAACGATATTTTTTAAGGTCATTGAATATTTACATACTCATATTTTTGCTAAGTTGAAAAGCAGCAAATGGCTACTTACGTCTTTTTTATTAAGTTTATTAGAATCTGGTAACCCATTATCCCTAAGTAGGAAAGACATTTAAAACAAATACTAAGTTGAAAGGACGTATCTAGCCAGAAACGTCTTTTCATTGCAGTATCACGTATTTTATTGAATTTTTTTTAATAAAAAGAAACGGAAAAACTAATTTATAAAATACTAAAAAAAATATTTCATTAAAATTTAATATTAATTCATACAGATCCAATTCTAATACAGCTATTTGCCCCACAAAATAATTATTTCGTTTATTTCCTTTCACACAGCGATTTTTTTAAGTTTTTAAATGTTTAAACATTTTTTTCTCCGTTTCATAC
Source organism: Ochropleura plecta (assembly GCA_905475445.1). NCBI lineage: Eukaryota > Metazoa > Arthropoda > Insecta > Lepidoptera > Noctuidae > Ochropleura > Ochropleura plecta. The sequence goes on along the minus strand of FR997738.1, from coordinate 18,572,119 downwards.
TTTATGTAGAAACGTCCTTTTTCGTTATGGCGGCAGTATGGTTATAACGGTGGTGTTATCGCTGTTAGCGATATCTTCCAGACAACCTTTGGATGGACTGTACGAATGTAAAAACATAACCGGGGGTAATCAAAGGTTGTTAATTAGCTGTGAAAAAAAAAACAAAGATTAAAAAAGGTAGAGGTTAGACGTCAATACGGCCCCGCAACCTTGATGCCAGCAAAACTTTCTTGGCTTAGCGACAAGATGCCTTATAAAATATAAGTTCGGTCAATCAATACACAATGATTGGCTGGACGCCAATTTATGGACGCCACACACACAATAACAAATAGTTATGGGGAAGCTATTAAAACATTAAGATATGTTATTTTGGCAAAAGGAAAACCTGTTTAGATGGCAATTAATAGATGAATCTGCCATTTTTTAAGGATGGGAAATCATCAAATAACTTCCCCGGCTCTGGGCGGAGCGGGAGGGAGTTTAAGACTTTTATTGATTTACTAGCTTTTGCCCGCGGCTTCGCTCGCGTTATAAATGCTTTGAATTTGAATTTGAATGGGTATCCTTACTATAATGTTATAAAAGCGAAAGTGAGTTTGTTTATTTGTTACGTCTTCACGCCTACATGGCTAAACCGATTTTCATGAATTTAGGTACAGATATTAGTTGGGACCCTGGAGACGGACATAGATCAACTTTTTTTTAAAAAAAAAAGAGAAAAATGAGGGAGAAAAAAGGAAGAAAAGGGAAAACTTAGCATTGCTATTACAATAAATAAGGGCAAAAAACTAAAGGTAGCAGGTACCTGCAAATCAGGAAAGAGGAACTGTGTTACCCCGAATTTAACGCGAGCAAAGCCGCAGGCAAATGCTAGATAAATTACACAAAAATCAAGTAAGCGGCTTATTTGCAGACAACAAGTAGATCTTCTGTCTGTGCATAAGTTAATGTGGAAAAACAGCGCTTTGTTTAGGTTCGTAAAACTAGCCATATTATACCCAACGGTGTCACTTCGCCGTATTTGTTGATGATGCGAATGCTTGCAAGCGAACATCATCATCTGCCTAGTCTTTTCCCAATCGTGTTGGGGTCGACATCCAGTCTCACCAGATGCAGCTGAATACCAGTATTTTACTGTCTATCTGACCTCCACAACCCAGTTAAAACTAGGTAATTCGAAACCCCTAGGTGAGACTGGTTGTCAGATTTTTAGGGCACTGACTACCGGTAACGACTGTCAAAGATCTACAAATGACAGCCGGGACCAACAGCTTTACGTGTTTTCCGAGGCACGGAGGAAACTCGGTATGTAGCGGGTGGTCAAAGATCGACGCGAAAGGCTGCTATTATTTAGCCACTAGCTCCTCCGTATTGACCAAAAAAAAGATTGATGGATTGTGTTCGAAATGATATAAAGGAGTAAATGATGCAGTGCCGTCTAACAGGGGAGAATGGAAGAAGAAAACGTGTTGTGCCGATCCCAAATAGAATGGAACAAGGGACAATAAATTGGTTATGATGTCGCTTTGCCTTATCTCTGCTCTTACGATGATGTTTCCATGTTTTAATTGTAAGTTATTCTTATTATATACCTGCCTACAATCTTATTATTTATTATCTTTATGCACTAGTAGTTAATGGAAGGAAGCTCATTACCGATCTATCCACAGTAGATGATTAATTTACCTCTCACTTTGTTGGAGCATCTTCATCAGCCTACGACAGTCTACTGCTGGATACGGGTCGCTCTCAAGGCGCCCTATTTATAGTCAAACGCCTGACCAAAATGTCATAGCTACAAGTAGACTAATTAGCCTTAATTGTATTTTTTTATTATAATATGTGTCTGTCTTGTTGACACTTTCACTTGCCCTTTAAACCTCAAGTTGTGAACACCGAATTAAAATTATATTAGCCTGCATTGAGCATCCAGAGTTATTATTCCGGATATCCCGTTAATTCCCGCACATGGTCCTTAACGAGCCGGATATCGTTAAATATAAAGAAGATCAGCGGATTGGATCAAGAATTAAGGATTTTAGCACCCACGTGGAGTGGAGGTTATTCGCCAGAATTGGATTGATTTCAAGCAAGCTATTTAGCGGTGTACAGCATTTATAATTTAACAAATATGGTCACCCAACACTCAGGTAGTATAAGTAAATAGTCAAATTAAAGGTCAGTATCATTTAATTGTATTACCATTTGTATTGTGCTAGATTACAATCATTAGGTACTTGGTACATTGTGACTAGTATTTTAAATCACAGCAAAGTTAAGTTTAAAATCATACTTATCTCGGTATAGTTAGCTTAATTGCTACATTAGTTAAACTTACATCATTTAAAGCTGTAACTAATTCACTTTATTATTTAACAGTAATGTTAATTGTTAGCAAGTATCTTAGCATCATACATATAATTTGAGAGTGTTTGATATTAGTGCAAGTCATTGTTATATTATTATAAGCATTTAGAGTCATTTATGTAGTCAACATAATATATTAGTATTTTAGTTGTGCCTATTCATCACTTAGTGTTAACGTTTACATGTAAAATATTGTTAACAGTTTTTAGTTAATTTAGTTTTATATAGGTACTAGGTAGTTACAGTATTCAGTTTGTGTTGTTTACTATAGAATTTAGAAAGTGTATAAACTACAGTTAGGTGTCTGCTCAAATTATATTGTTCGTTTTTATAATTATATTCCTGTATCAATTCCAGGTTGACAGCACTCTCGTCTCCCAGTATGTCTGAGGAAAAGGACTTAATTAAAAAGCGAGGCAGCTTTAAGGGCCGTTTGACTGCTTTCGTTAATTTCCTGGACTCACTCAAAGACAAGGAATTATCTAGCTGTGATGTGTCTGAGCTGCAGTTGCGCTTGGGCAAGATGGAATCGTTGTACGAACAATACGATGAGGTACAATTACGTCTGGAATGCATTGTAGACGATTTAAAATTACAGTATCCTGAACGTTGTGAATTCGAGTCTATTTATTATAAATCTTTATCCAAAGCTCAGAATATTTTGAGTGATTTTAACAAAGATAATAAATCGATGGAAAGCTGCAGAACTACACCTACACTGCAGAAGCCAGTTAAATTGCCAACGATTCAGTTACCAAAGTTTAGCGGATTATATTGTAATTGGCTTGAATTCCGCGACACCTTTGCTAGCCTGATTCACAGTAACGATGAAATAGACGCAATCAATAAGTTTCACTACTTAAGAGCATCACTTGAGGGAACAGCTGCATTAGTCATTAAATCTATTGAGTTTTCTTCGAACAATTACACTGTGGCATGGTCGTTGTTATGTGATCGATTTGACAACAGAAGATTATTGATACAAAATCACGTTTACGCACTATTTAATATTGAGTCTATATCAAAGGAATCCTCTGTTGCTATTAAAAGTATGATAGATCAGTTAAATAAAGATTTGCGAGCTTTAGATTCGTTAGGTGAGCCTGTTAAACACTGGGACACACTTTTAATTTACATTGTCACTCGGAAACTTGATCAAAAAACCTATCGTGAGTGGGAGGAGTACAAAGGTAAGATGGACAAAGACTGCACGATTACTTTTAACGCATTTATGCAATTCCTACGTAATCGTGCCGACCTTATCGAGACCTTAGAGCTAGCACGTACTAATTATTCCCAAACGACAGGGAAATCAAGCCCTAAAATCAAGTCGATGGTAGCAACACAATGTTCAAATAATTCTAGCACTGAATCAGCTTCGAAATCATGTCCTAAATGTAACAACAACGATCACACTTTAAATACATGTCCACAGTTCCTCGCATTGAGTAATGACGATCGTCTTAAACTACTACCTAGTTATAAGATTTGTTTCAACTGTTTTCGTTCAGGGCACTATGCTAATAAATGTAAAAAACCAGGTTGCAAACTATGTAAACGTAGGCACAACACACTAGTTCACGTAGATTCTAAAAGCACTATTACGAATACACTTAGTGGTAATTCGATAAGCAACTTGTCCGCATCGTCTTCATTACCGTCTGCTACCACTGATACTAATAACGTAGCGTTATCAGCAAACATTGCATTTCCTTGTCATACGCAACGAGATGTGTTGTTGTCAACCGCCTTGATCAAACTGCGGGACCGCAATGGTTGTGTGCATCTCGTTCGCGCGGTTCTTGATAGTGGTAGCACGTCGTCATTCATAACGGACCGGTTAAGCAAAAAACTAAACTTAATAACTAGCCAAGTAAATAGATCGATTCTTGGCATCAACAATGTTACTTCGCACGTAGGTAAAATATGTCGGGTTAAAATTACATCATTAGATGATAGCTTCGTATTCGAACTTCACTGTTTTGTTCTGCCATACATTACGAATAATGTACCGTGCCGTGAAATAAATATTTCTGATTTCGATATACCCTCGAATATTACTTTAGCTGATCCTACTTTTTATGACCCTGCTGATGTTGATATTTTAATTGGCGCTGACCTGTTTTGGGACTTGTTAGGATCTCAAAGACTAAAGTTAGGTACCGGAAAACCAATATTATGTGAAACCCGTTTAGGATGGATAGTTTCCGGTCCTATTACTCAGAATTATATTTCACTGCTGTCGAATGAAGTTAAATGTAATTTTTCTAAAATGAATTCCGATAGCGATAGTGACTTGGAAAATATTAAGATGCAACTGACAAAGTTTTGGCAATTAGAGGAGGTGACTGCGAAATCTTCCAATGCGTATATGCCCGAAGAGAAATTGTGTGAAGATAATTTCATTAAAAATACGACACGTTTGTCTGATGGTCGTTTTTGTGTTCGCATACCCCTCAAAAAAGATCCTTTAGTTCTGGGAAGTTCTTTTAATAAAGCCACACACTGCTTACATTCTTTAGAGCGTAGATTAAAGGTTAAGCCAGACTTTAGTAAGCTGTATCATGATTTTTTGTTAGAATATGAGTCACTTGGTCACATGACAAAAATCAATAAACCTAATTTGTGTGTTGGTTATTTTATTCCTCATCACGGTATTTTACGCGAGTCGAGTACCACGACCAAACTTCGTGTTGTTTTCAACGCAAGTTGTCCTACTTCGACGGGAGTGTCCTCTAATGACCTTCAGATGGTCGGGCCAACTGTACAGGACGATCTTTTGTCAATACTACTTCGCTTTAGATTATATAAATATGTTTTATCTGCGGATGTGGAAAAGATGTACAGACAAATAGTCGTCCACCCGTCGGATAGGTATTTGCAACAAATTGTTTGGCGTGATAATATCAGTGAACCCATTAATGTTTATCAATTAAACACCGTCACATACGGTACGGCTAGTGCGCCTTTCCTTGCGACACGATGCCTTAAACAATTAGGACTCGACTGTAGGAACCCTACAATAGCTGAGATCATCAGACATGATTTTTACGTCGACGATCTGCTGACTGGGGGAAATAACTTAGACGAAGCAAAATTCATTCGCACTGAAGTCACCAGGGAGCTTGCGTCGGCTTGTATGCCATTAAGAAAATGGAAGTCAAATGATCCTCAATTAGTGTCGGATGCAGTTCCTGCGTCATTTGATTTAAACATTGGACCTAATGAGCCTGACAAGTTGCTAGGTCTCAGCTGGTATATCGGCACTGACGAGTTAGGGTTTCCTATAAGTCTGACTAAGTCATCCACTAGGTACACAAAGCGTGACGTGTTATCCGTGATTGCGCGAATTTTCGACCCTTTAGGTCTATTGGGTCCTATTGTTATCTCCATGAAGATATTGCTTCAGAAAATGTGGTTAGACAAATTATCATGGGATCAACCATTAACTGATGAGATTGGTAAACAATGGGAAATTATAATTAAGTCTTTATCTCTATTAAATCATGTTCGCATTCCACGGATTGTAGTCTGCAATTTATATATGGAGTTAGAAGTTCATATTTTCACCGATGCGTCTGAGTCTGCATACGGTGCTTGCGTCTACATTCGCAGCATTAATGGTACGGGTGAGTATATGGCTCGCTTGTTAATGGCAAAGAGTCGAGTAGCTCCCATCAAACCTACTACAATTCCTCGACTAGAGTTGTGTGGTGCGGTGCTGGGTTCTCGTCTTTATGAGAAGGTGAGGAGCTCACTTCGAGCAAAAATCAATCGAGTCTATTGTTGGACTGATTCAACCATCGTGTTGGGGTGGTTACAGATGATGCCTACCAAGCTTCAGCCATTTGTACGCAACCGCGTTGCTGAAGTTTTGGACAAGGCGGGTAACTGTACGTGGAGGCACGTCCCAACTAACCAAAATCCAGCAGACCTAATATCCCGTGGCACGGATATTAGGGTTCTGCAGGATTCAGATCTATGGTGGCATGGACCAGATTTTCTAAAACTACACCCGTCTGAATGGCCTTCTCTAATTACGAGTCCAGAAGTACAGTCATTACCGGAGATTCGACCTAATGTTGTGTTGAGTGCTGTCATTACCGATTCAAAAACTGACGTTTTCATTGATTTTAGTAGATTTTCTAAATACTCACGGCTTGTGCGTTCTGTTGCCTACGTATTGCGATTCATTAAATCATGTAGAAGGCATTACCCAAAAACCAATTATTTGTCACATGATGAGATACAAGATGCACTCACCATTGTCATAATTAAAAGCCAATCTCAGTCATTTTCTGAATACCAACTACTTTTAAATAAAAGAAATTTACCTCAAAGGAGCGCCCTTCTAAAGTTTAATGTTTATTTAGATGATAAAGGAGTAATGCGAGTAGGAGGACGACTCGATAATTCTAATTTTTCTCATAATAAAAAACACCCTATTTTGTTACAGTCCACTCATGAATTTACTAAATTATTATTCAAATTTGAGCATTTAAGGCTGATGCACGCTGGTCCACAATTATTGTTAGCTTCCATTAGGGAATCTTACTGGCCGATAGGAGGTCGCAACTTGGCAAAGGCCTGTTATCATAAGTGTGTTCTGTGTCACCGTATGAAAGGTAAGGTTGTAGCCCCCTTAATGGGCAACTTACCAAAAGAACGCCTTCGCCCAGGTTATCCCTTTGAAAGCACAGGTGTTGATTATGCTGGCCCTATTATGTGTGCTAGTCGTCAAGGTCGTGGATGTAGGCTAGTAAAGGTGTATGTCGCTATTTTTATTTGCTTCACAACCAAGGCCATTCATTTGGAGCTCGTTGGTGATTTAACTAGCAATAGTTACTTACTGGCTTTGTATCGATTTGTTTCTAGGAGAGGTAAGCCTGTTGATATTTTTTCCGATAATGGTACCTCATTTGTCGGTGCGTACAACGAACTTTCCAAATTCCTTAAGATGAATGCTTCGTCCTTGGGTGAAAGTGCAGCTAGCGACGGAATAAGGTTCCATTTTATACCCGCATATACACCGCATTTTGGTGGACTCTGGGAGGCGGGTGTGAAGTCAACAAAGTACCACCTTCAACGAGTGTTGGGAAATTGTAATTTGACTTTTGAGGAGCTGTACACCGCACTAACTAAGATTGAAGCCATCTTGAACTCTCGTCCACTGACGCCGTTGTCTTCAGATCCTGCAGATTATACACCGCTCACGCCAGGACATTTCCTTGTTGGACGGCCTCTTACTTCTTTGCCGCAACCTGACTACCAGGATAACTCTGCCAACCACCTGTCTCGCTATCAAAGGATTGAGCAGCTCCGCCAGCATTTCTGGAGCAGATGGAGCAAGGAGTATGTGGCAGAATTACAGTTGCGGTCCAAATGGCGTTCCTGCAAGGATGGCTTAAAGCTGGACTCCTTGGTCGTGATTAAGGAGGATAATCTTCCTCCTTTGAAGTGGAGACTTGGACGTATAGCGGCTGTCCACCCCGGAACTGATGGCATCGCAAGGGTAGCTGATGTCCGGACTGCCACTGGAGTCATACGGCGGGCGTTCAACAGAATCTGCCCATTGCCTGTGTCTTCTGAATCTGGTTGAAACCGTTGGTTTCAACGCCCGGGGAAATGTTGGAGCATCTTCATCAGCCTACGACAGTCTACTGCTGGATACGGGTCGCTCTCAAGGCGCCCTATTTATAGTCAAACGCCTGACCAAAATGTCATAGCTACAAGTAGACTAATTAGCCTTAATTGTATTTTTTTATTATAATATGTGTCTGTCTTGTTGACACTTTCACTTGCCCTTTAAACCTCAAGTTGTGAACACCGAATTAAAATTATATTAGCCTGCATTGAGCATCCAGAGTTATTATTCCGGCATATCCCGTTAATTCCCGCACACACTTTGTTAAAGGTCAATTATTAGCTTTCGTAATGTACGTACCAAATCACCATCCACATATACCTATATATATGTATAAAAGACTAGCTGTATCCTTTGGGTTTACCCGCTGCTCAGCTACCCTACCATGACGTCTAAACAGTACTTATTTCAGTGAGAGAAAGAGACAGAGCTATACAGGATCTCTAGCGCCATCTCTTTCTCACAATGGAATAAGTAATGCTTCAAGACGTCATGGTGACCCTACTTGTCCCCTTCTGAAGAGTGCCACTCTTATCACTTAAGGGTGTGAAATTAGATTACGACCAATCCTCAGATCTACGGAATCATCAAATTTAATCAAATCGGTCAAGTCGTTTCGGAGGAGTATAGCAACTAAAACTGTGACACGAGATTTTGTACTTAAATGATAAATTATGAATATTTTGCAAGTAGGTTTTTACAAACACTTTTACACGTCTTTTGTTTTTAAACTAGATGAGGCCAGAACAAACAGCCGAGACAAACTCAGTTGGCGCAGTGGCTGAGTTATCGACTGCTGCGCTGCGTGTCGGGGTTCGATCCCCGCACGGAACAAATATTTGTGTGGCCTACAGATAGTTGTTTTGGGTCTGGCTGTTAGTGTATGTGAGTTTAAATGTTTGTAAACGCACCCACGATACAGGAGAAATTCCTAGCGTGAGGCAACGTTTTTTTTTTTTAAAGAAAGAAAAACTACCACTTGTCTATATGTATTGTATGTTCTTATATTCGAATTGAACATTGGTCGAGCTGCATAAAATCTCGCGGGTTCGACACGAATTTAATATGTTAGTCACATAAAAATCAGTAGCGTCTGAGATTTGACTTTGTAACCAAACAACACGTCCACTGAGGTCAGCGGCAAGATTCTTATCTACTTCCTGAGCTTATTTTGTAAACCAAATAATGCAAAAGCAGACAGTGTTTTCTCCAGCATAGTCCAATTAACAGTTCAGTAGGGTTACCATGACATCTTATAGCATTACTTATTCCTGTGTTAGAAAGAGATGGTGCTAGACACCTTGTATAGCTCTGTCTCTTTCCCTCAGTGGAATAACTTCTGCTTTAAGACGTCATGGTAGGGTAGCTGTTCATCGCAAAAGCGTAAACAACTATGAATCTCAACAAACAACAACAGCAACATTAAATCATTGTGTACCTTATTATTTTGTTGTTTTTTAAGGGTTCCGAACCACAAAAGAAAAAACCCAGAACCGTTATTGGATCTCTTTGTTGTCTATCTGTCTGTCTGTCCCTTTACCTCAGGAACGCATGGAGGTATCGAGTCAAAATCAAAATCATTTATTTCAAGTAGGCCAGTTACAGGCACTTTTGAACTGTCGAAACATTGACAACAATAAAAATGAAGCTACAGTCCCAGTCACAAGGCATAATAACTGTGAAAGTACTGTAGTTGCCCATTCCAAAGCGTAGATCTCTATGGAGAAGAATGGGCAAGAAACTCCATGGACACTCTTTTAAATCAGAATATTGTCACAAAACCTCGGTTACATCATTCGTGTTAATGTGGTAAACTATGTGAGAACGATGTAGCAAGACGTGCACATTAAAAGTGTCCAGAGTTGAAATGAAAACCATATACTCTAGTTTGTGGTCCCTTAGAGCTGTAGAAAAATCATATCTCTAAGTCTACGCAATCAAAAGATATGGTCGTTTATGTCGCAAGTTTGTACGGAACTCTTGGTGATCGAGTCCGGCTCGCGTTTTCGGCTGGTGTTTTTATCCAATTAGTTTTTTTTTCTATTAAAATAAGGCCAACTAGCAGCGATACGAAAGGTCATTAACCTAAAAAACAACTGTGGCGTTGACAATCTAATATTTATCTCTTTCCATCTTGTGCCTTTATCGTAATGTCTCGTTCTCCCGGCAAAAACATGACAACGTTAAGACGGGTTCGCCAACATTCGGGTGGCCATTTTAGATGGGGTTTTAGCATGGGTTTTGTTTACATTTGGTATCGCTTCTCGTTGGCCGTTTACTTTGTATTTTTTGGTAATTCTAATTATCACTGTATTTAATTTTCTTGATTTTCATGTTTTATTTCCAACTGATAACGCGTTTGTGTGGTTACTGTTAGTTTAATCCTTACTAATATTATAAAGCGAAATTGAGTTTCTTTGTTACGTCTTCACGCCGAAATGGCTAAACCGATTTTGATGAATTTTGGTACAGAGATAGTTGAGACCCTATTTGTCTCTTTCTAACTACTTCCCTAAAATAGGGGGTGGAAGTTTGAGTGGAGCATTCCGCAATTTTTAAGTTAGGAAGCTAAAATTGATATACGGGGCTATTTGTCACAAACAAACACATAGTGCATTTTTTTAACCCAACCCCTTAAAAGAGGGGATGAAATTTAATATGTGACTTTTCGCACAAGGTGCTGAAATAAGTCTAACTATACAATTGAAGGATTCGCAGCCGTATTCTGTACATAAATAACGTTAGCATTGACCTTAAGGTTTGAAAACAGGAAAACCAAAACAATAGCTTTAGTACGAATTTAAGAAGGAGCCATTTATCTTAGTCATTGATTTTTATTGGACAAAACATAACGTCAATTTTCCTAAACACATCATGATGGGTACATTTCACCTAATGCCCCATTTGTGTAAGCCCCCGGGGGGCCTAAAATCTTTCCTCTTTAAAAAAAAAAACTTTACTACACTAATTTCTCCTGTATCGTGGGTGCGTTTACAAACATTTAAACTCACATACACAAACAGCCAGACCCGAAACAACTACCTGTAGGTCATACAAAAATTTGTTCCGTGCGGGGATCGAATCCGCGACACGCAGCTCAGCAGTCGATCACTCAGCCACTGCGCCAACCGTGTCGTCGAAATGTCCGCTTTAGCAGATTCCCGATAGATTCCCGATGATTTATCATTATTTGCTTAACCTTTTCTCAATTATGTTCGGATCAGCTTCCAGTCTAACCGGATGCAGCTGAATATCAGTATTTTACATGGGGCGACTACCTATCTGACTGACCTCCACAACCCAGGTCACAAACAATACCCTTTTGGTAAAACTTTTGGTAAAACCCTTTGGTAAGTCTGGTTGTTATACTTTCGGGACACAGACTATCTGTACCTAACGACTGTCAAAAGATCTACAAATGACAGCCGGGACGAACGGTTTATAACCTGCTTTCGAGGCATGGATTAAACTCAAATGTAAATGTCGATCTCATGTAGCGGTGCTTAAATAAAAATATTCTAACGAACTATCAAGAAATACATATTATGTTTTGTGATAATATGTAAGTATTTCTTAATAATTCGTAATACAGTTTTTTTGAGTTTTTTACATCAAGGGCAGGAATAAAGTAACCTCTGTATTTATCGTTTCATAATTCTGTGTTTAGATTTTTATCAAACTCAAACTTTTATTTCAATTAGACCATTACAGGCACTTGAATATCATAAAAAAAATGCTGCTACAGTCCCAGTCACAAGACATAATAACTTGTGAAAGTACTGTAGTTATCTGTGAGAAACTCTGAAATACTGTAATATGCTTTATTTAGCAGTAAGTTTTAAATTAGATTTTAAGTAGGAGTATAATGATGCGTTAACAGCAACAACACGCAATCCTCGATTGAGATTTATTTCCTTTCCTCCAAATTCTAATTTCAATCACGTAGATTTGTATCTATATGAATGTTACCGTGTACCTACCTATTTGTTTCCTTAATGTCACCTGCGGTGTCAGTATTGCTAGTAAATTAATAGCTCAAGAAGCTTAGTTATTTCGTGTGGTAAATGCAAATCAGAACAGGTTATCTATTTTCCTAATAATTTGTAAGTAAAACTTACTTTATGATTTCATTAAACATTACTTTAGAAAATTTTATTAATAACTAGCTTTCGCCCGCGGCTTCGCTCGCGTTAAATTCGGTATAACACACCAAGCAGACCTGCAGTTTTTGCTCTTGCGCCTGATTGATTTGTAATAGCAACGCTAAGTTTTCCCTTTTCTTCCCTCGTTCTCCCTCATATCCCACTTTTTTTAAATAAAAATTAGCCTATGTCCGTCTCCTGGTTCCCAACTATCTCTGTACCAAAATTCATCCAAATCGGTTTAGCCATTAAAGCGTGAAGAGGTAACAAACAAACAAACAAACTCACTTTCGCTTTTATAATATTAGTAAGGATAAGGATTTAAATTCCAAATACTACCTGCTTCAATATTTAATTATTACAAACTTTTTAGTTTTATAATATTACTAGCTTTTGCCCGCGGCTTCGCTCGCGTTAAATTCGGTAGCGCCTTATTGATTTGTTATAGCAACGCTAAGTTTTCTCGTTTCGTCCCTCTTTCTCCTCATAACCCGCTTTTTTTAAAAAAATAATAGCCTATGTCCGTCTCCTGGTTCCCAACTATCTCTGTGCCAAAATTCATCAAAATCGGTCTAGCCATTAAAGCGTGAAGAGGTAACAAAAAAACAAACTCGCTTTCGCTTTTATAATATTATAATTAATATGGAAGTAAGGATAAGGATAAACTGTTATTTTGTTAGCTTATAGTTAATTATATTGTGCATGCTGTGGTCTCCTGTAAGTGAAGGAGTGCACCTACGTGATACTAATAATTGTCGTCCATAATTTAAGTTAAATGATCTGTGTACATATTTTGTTAGAGATCCTTAATAAATAAATAAAAAAATTGACACGTCGAACCTTAAAGGTTCGGCTTGCGTATCGTTGATGTAAGCCACTAGCACAAAGGTAGCCTACCAGTAGTTAATCTTAGCATGATGCAACGCAAGCAAAGCCACGCTGTAATGTAACTCATTAGCTAGATTAATCTTCCGCCACCGCTTGACTGTGCTAGATTGTTTTTATACTGCACACGTAAACTAGGAAGTTTCGCTTCGTAATATTGAGGAGTTTTTAATTTTTTTGCGGATGATATATCATCAAACAACTTCCCCCGCTCTGGGTGAAATGGGGGGAGTGTCAGGTTTATACTGACTAAAACCCACCCATGTTCCTGGTCCCTGGTCCTGGTCCCCTGGTGTTCCGGGGACACAGTAAAGTAAGATATGCGCTGAATTAGGTACTACAACTAAAGCACTTAAAATACTTTCAAGATCATGTTTAAAAGATACATCTCACACTTCCTACGCCATTCCCTAGTATTCACTTTTCTCTAATTCTTTATTTAAAACGACCTGAGTATTGGAACGTCATGGCCAACCAGCCAGCATTCGGCTTTGGTTAAGTTAAAAAACCGCACAGTCCTAATACACTATTTTGTACTAAGCCACAGCTTTTCTACTAACTGAATGCATTGCGGTAACGCGGTACATTATAATGACAAGCAATTTTCTTAGATGAAAGAAGTAGTTGAGGCTATGTTTCCTCATTAACTTATAATAATAATACGAGCCTATAACTGTCCTACTGTTGAGCAAAGGCCTCTTCTCATACAAAGAATGCACGGGCATTGATCCCCACGCTTGCTCACGACGGGTTGGATATTTCAAACTTATATTAATTAGCCATCCAGGTTTCGTCACTATGTTTTCCTTCTACAATAGCAACTTACACTAATGTCCTTTTTTCAGTATTGTTTGTCATGTCGTTGAGCTCCTGGAGTTATGAGTCGAGCTACACGATAACTGCCAAATGATTGCACTGACTGGACAGGTCCACTCAAATATTAGTGGAACTTTCTTAAGAAGACCTTTTCAGACACTAATCTGCATAGTCCTCATGTAAGCTTTAAGATTTTTCTCTGAACCTTTAAAAGAGACTATGACCTCTATGTTTGTTTTGGCTGTTCCTTCTTTTTTTGTTCGATTACCATAGGTAATCGGGAACGAAATACCGTCATCAACTAGTTACAAAAAAACGACGTGTACAAATGTTTGTTAAAAACTACTTGCAAAATAAACATCATTTATCATTTCATCGATGTCTGTGTTGAGTTAGATAAACTTTAGAAAGCACATAAATAAAGTGATCGAAGTGTGCGTTGGCATTGGCATGTTGACAAGGTGTTTGCAAGCATGGTATAGACCCAAATCATCATCTACCTATGTTGGAGTCGGCTTCCCAGTCTTAACGGATGTAGCTGTATATGATGCGACTGCCTATCTGATTTCCACAACTTAGTTCGTATTGGCTAATACGACACCCCTTTTTTGCGAATGGGATATCATCAATTAACTTTCCCCGTTCTGGGCGGATCGGGGGAGAGTGACTTTTACTGATTAAAACCCACCCATGTTCCTTTTTTGCCCGTTATGTTCTGAGGCCGCGGTATCTTTTCGAACAACCCGCGACCTCGGCAGGCGGTGGCCTGACAGGCCCCTTTGATATTATAACCCTCGGTAAGACTGGTTGCAAGACTTTCGCACCACCTGTAACTACTGTCAAAGATCTACAATAAACAGCCAGGAGCAACAGCTTAATGTGCTTTCAAAGGTACCGAGGAAACTCGGCCTGTAAAGGGTGGTCACCCATCCACGGGTCAAACCAGGCAAGCGCAGTTTAACCTGAAGATCACCCCAAGCAATTGTAATTATTAAGCCATGAGCTCCCTAGACATGGTATGTGAGATTTACTAACCCGTACTGGGTGGATTTCAGCCTAGTTCTTTTCAAAGAAAGAAAGCCTAGCATTGGACATAATGACTATCACGTTTGCTTCCTGGCCGATCAATACTTTTTTTTAAACGTTGCCCCACACTAGGAATTTCTCCTGTATCGTGCGTGGATGCGTTTACAAACATTTAAACTCACATACACAAACAGCAAGACCCGAAACAACTATCTGCAGGTCATACAAATATGTGTTCCGTGCGGGTATCGATCCCGCGACACGCAGCGTAGCAGTCGATCGCCCACTGCACCAACCGTACCTTCAAATCCTTACTAATATTATAAAAGCAAAAGTGAGTTTGTTTGTTTGTTACGTCTTCACGGCTAAATTGCCAAACCGATTTTAATGAATTTTGATACAGAGATAGTTGGGACCCTGGAGACGGACATAGGTTAAAAAAAGTGAGAAAAGGTGGAGAAAGAGGGAAGAAAAGGGGGGAGAAAAAGTTGTTTTTTCGATCATCACGCGATTTAAAGTTAGCGTTAGGCCAAAGTAACTACGAAGTCGCGGGCGGAAGCTAGTCAATCAATAAAAAGAACACGCATTACTTTGTTTTCAGGTCCCGGTTCTACAAAACCAGCAGTGATCCCTAAAAGCCAGCTGAAATATTTATCGTTTGTGGTGCAAGGAAACGGACGTAGCAGACAGAAATACTCCTATTGGCACGCCAAGAACATTGCTAAAGATCCTAGGATTAATTTTAAGCGGTCAGTGTGCTTCCTATCTCTATTGAGGATCTCCTATCCTATTACTATAAAGAGTGTCCATGGAGTTTCTTGCCCATTCTTCTCCATATAGATCAACGCTTTGGAATGGGCAACTACAGTACTTTCACAAGTTATTATGTCTTGTGACCGGGACTGTAGCTTCAACATTTTGTTTCTTGACATTCAAAAGTGCCTGTAATGGTCTAATTGAAATAAATGCTTTTGAGTTTGAGTTTGTCTAGCACTTAACGCACGATTCTTACTCAATTTTTTCTTTTGTTTCGAAGCGAAGACTTTACTGTCTGATTCTCATCCATGTTCCTTATTTTGCCTTTTTTGCGTTTCGGGGCTGCGGTATCTTTTTAAAAATTCGAGACAAGACGCAACCCCGGCAGGACGATTCTAACTCTTACAGCAACATTGCGACAAACTAGGGCGAAGATTACGCAACCTGACTTCTTCCATAAAGTGGTCAGTTTCTTTTATTCCTAGCCTGCTCTGTCCAGCTCCTGGGCAAAAGGCATCCGTCCACTCTATCCATTTCTCGCGAACCCGCGCATCCTCCTTAGAGTTCTGGCTAAGATATGTCTACTGCATAAGCTGTGAGGTGGGGTGAGACGGGAAAGGAGATGGCAGAACGAACTGGAGAACTTCTACAGACCTGTGAACTAAAATTCTGTAATCGATGAAACCAAATAACACTACAAGATGAAACGAAATATCCTTCAGAAGACTTCAAAACAATGATTTGCTGGTCTTAAATATTTTTTAGAATAAGTCCATGGAATTCACCATGAATACGCATTGGTGACAAATTATACATGGGGTTCTTACGTGAAATACATTGTACTCTTTCCAGGAGAACGTTGTTAATAGCTATCGGTTATCTGGACAGCCCAAACCTGCCGATATCAGCGATGTTCGCCAATGAGTACGAGGACCGAGGGTACAATGTCATCATTGTGGACAACCAGAGATTCGCTACTGTGCATTATCATTTGTAAGTACCTACTGAATATATTAAAGTTATTATTATTTGACGACACGGTTGGCGCAGTGGCTGAGCGATCGACTGAACTGATCGAAGAGAAATCCTAGAGTGGGGGAACGTTTTAATTAAAAAGAAAGTCTAATAGATATTCCATGAAGAGTTAAACCTGCCATTTTTGCCGTTTATTTGTAAAAATTATGTTATTGATGATATTAAGCAGTTTTTGAACGTTCCTTATATTCATTTCAGGGCGACCCGGCTGATGCGTCCCGTAGGCAAACACGTCGCTGAAGTTCTGGTCCAGCTCACACAATACGGCTTAGACCCTTCGAAACTAGAACTCTTAGGTTTCAGCTTAGGCTGCCACACAGCCAGCTTCACAGCCAAACACTTCCACACCATGACAGGCCGAAATGTATCTACCATCTCCGCTTTAGAACCATCAGGACCATGTTTCCGGAACCAAGGAGCAAAAGATCGACTCGATGCTTCAGATGCAGATTTCATCCAAGTTATACATACGAATATAGATGGTTATGGCATGGCTACTCCAATGGGTCATGTGGATATTTATGTTAATGGAGGGGAGTACCAACCTTCAGACATTAGCATATACCCTTGTACGACAACTTGCAGTCACTTCAGGGTCCTACCGTTGTGGATCTCAGCTTTGAAGAATCCAAGAAAATTCATCGGATTAAAATGTAAAGATATTCAGCAAGCAAGGGATTCTGGGTGTTATAGCAATGATCCTATAGACACAATTGTAATGGGGTTGGGTATAGATAAAAGAAAGAGGGGCATTTTCTATTTAGCCACGACTATGGAGTATCCTTTCTATTTGGGTGCAAAAGGGCTGAAAGAGGAGAATGTTTACTGGAAAAGGTTAACTGATGTTAATAGCGGGGATGAGACGGAAATTTATACTTAAAACGGAGTTGTACAAAATAGCATTTTATGTGAAGGATAGGACTACATTTTTTGCCAGTTCTACAGTTTTTGTGTAGAAAGACAAGCAAGGCGGCCGGTTGGAAGTAAACGAGGAACTAGGTGTCCAGAGCATCGATTTGGGAATGAAATAGCATTATTAGTCTATATTTGTTTTAAGATGGAAAAATTGTTACTAGAAAGATTAAAATATTGTTGTTTTCAATTAAATTAGTCTTATATAAAGAGATGTCTTATATTTTTTTTGTAAATAACGCTAAATTTTGATGGAGGAACACAGTATTATAAAAACTGCATTATACAACCTGTTTCTATTACTGCTAGCCCAAATCACGCCCACAGCTAGGCAAGGCCCTCTCCTTATGATTTCCAGTTCATTTGATCCAAGACTAACCTCTAGACGTTGATTCTGTCCATTTCGTCCCATCATCTTCTACGAGGTCTACCGCGTCGTCGCCTTCTGTCTGTGTCAGGAACTCAGGACAAACATCATCATCATTTTCCTGCCCTCGTCCCATTCTATTTGGAGTCGGCGCAACACGTTTTCTTCTTCCATTCTCCCCGTATCAGACGTCACGGCATCATTTACTCATTTGTCCTTCATATCATTCCTTACACAATCCATCCACCTTTTCTTTGGCCTTCCTCTCGCTCTCCGTTCATTCAGATCCATCACTCTTTTAGTCACATGTGCTTCATCCCTCCTTATTACATGTCCAACTACTGATCTAAATAAAAAATGTAGGTAATATGTTTTTCTTAGTAGTGATACCTGTCATAGGCAGTGTTTGTAACGGTTAAAATTCAATTTTACTTTGTCAGACACTATTTCAAACAACCGCACTGATCAACTAAACAAAACTATGCAAATGATCTAGATAAAACACGTTCCATATTTCAAATAAAATTATCATGTCAGTATATTATAGTTCCACACAGATGCCACATGTTGATATTGATACAGTAGGTATGGCACACATGACAAAGATACAAACATTGGTTTACACATACCATAGGTACTTGTCAACTAAAATAGAACGCTATTGTAAAATATTTTGTTGATTTCCTTCACCTTTCCATTTGTGGATATGGCAACATTCCAAAGAGCAGGCTTTGAAATAGTTCTCGTAGCACCCAAAGGAATCTTGTCCGTTTTCTAAAGTTCCAACTTAAACTTATTCTGTTCTAACGACGGCTTTCGGCGTCTTCGTAGCTTCAGTGTTACCTACAAATTTTATGGCAGCCATTGCGTAAGACAAAGCAAACACTTCGTAAAACGTCTAGATTTTCGTCGCAAAGTTAGCCGTATCTGTACATGCTACTACTAGCCAAAAAAAATACCGTGTATAGTTCAATACATAAAGTAAAGACTTAAACAAAATCAGTTTACAAAAGTGGTCTAGTTCTACGAAAAAAAAAATGTTTAAAAAGACCACGAAAAAAATTTTTTCGTCTCGAAATTCTCAATTTTTTCAGCGAAAAAAAATATGATGGTTTTTTATATCTATAACAAAGGAAATGTTATAGACTAAAGAGATATCTAAAATTTTTCAAACACGGAACTGTATTTTTTTTATATTCCATTAAAACTGCAAAATGACCTACATTTTGGTGGACATGATATTCAAATAAAATCAAACACCGAAATATTTTCTACCTTATTTCTAATCTTTCGATGCAATACTGTCGTGTACTTGTGTCAGACCATGCCCAGTATGCAGCTAGCCTCACTTCCGCGATTACCTAGTAGTTTATGAGCTATATTCAATAATACATCTTTTTTTATTCTGATGCATGGAAAGATATTATGTTTATTTATATCTTTTAGTAGGAAAATGATAAAGTACTCGATAAGAATTTGTTTATGATACCATCAGACCACAATTAAAAAGGCTGAAATAAGAAACTTTTATCCAATATTTTCTTGCAATAATGACTTTTTGTTTTACTTGTTTCGAATGAAATTGTCAAATACTACAAGACGACGCTACATTTACTACGGCTAATAACGGCTAGATATAATGACGTAGGCCGTAGTTCGTTTGGGACGATGAATGATTTTCCATATTTATTTTATACTAGCTGTGCGTGTGTGTGTGTGTGTGTGTGTGTGTGTGTTATATTTGTATTATTATTATGCGTTGCAATGTCTACCCTACATTTTACATGAACAGTCTTCTAGAAAGAAAATAATTAGTGAAATCGGTGCAGCTGTTCTCCAGATTTGCGCTTAGCAACAAATTCAGAAATTCATTTTTATATTATAGATTAATGCATTTTAGCGATGTTACTACAATGCTCATAGAATTAAGTGGAAACCACGTGAAAAACAGTGGTGTGAGACGACCACAAGCTAGGACTTCAGAGTTATTTTGAATCTTGTAGGTCCTAACTGAAATGCGATGGGTGTGGAAACTTCAATCTTGCTTGATGCTGCGGTGCAACTTTAGAGATAACTTCGATCGGACACATTCAGTAGTACTGTTGCTGTTAGCATGTGCTATCCCACTCCTGGACAAAGGCTTGTCTTCCCATGACTTCCAAATCTTTCGATGTAGGGCTAATGTGGACAACTGGTCGTTGATTCTGTTCAGGTGTTCCTGCTGTCCCCTGCGAGGTCTACCGCGACGCCTGCTATCTGTGTCTGGATTTTCTATCGTACTACTTTTTTTGTATTTTTAGGGTTCCACACATCAAAAGAGAAAAACGAAACCCTTATAGGATCACCATATACTCAAGTCTGCGGTCCCATGGAGCTATGAAAATATCAACTCTCTACATGTCGCAAGTTTGTAAATCGTTACATTGGAATTCAATTAGGCGCTTGCACCAATAGAGCAAAAAAAACTGCTTTTTATTGAGCAGTGGACTGAATGTTAACACTTGGCATGCCATAAACATTCACGCATCAAGCATGAAGGTTCATAAAAGCTATAAAATGATTACTTAGCTAACAGCTAGCCTTCCACGAAAATGTCATAGCACAAATACAAAGCTAATGACACAGATGCCTCATGTTAGCCCTTCCCAAGTCTTGACGGCCCTACCTTCTGTAATAACAACGAGGACACGATATTAAAAGACTGACAAAGTTATCTTTCAGGTCATCATAACAAGGCTTAAGTACAAGTAGGTAATCACGAAGAGGCACCTTACCAAGGAGTTGCTGATGTTATCAAGATGATGATTTCTTAACCGTTCTACTGATGGCGTTATCTACAAATTCGTGACGTAAAGACCAGTTTTGTCACGATTCCTGTAATTAAATATGTCAAGAGATGCTGCTGTTTATGGTGTCGCTTCTCCTTAGTGGTAGGTAGAGTCGGGCATTAGTGACAGATTGTTTAGCTAATTACCTGTTGGCGGCAATATATTCCGAATTTTATTTTTATTATACTATTCCCACAGCTGGGCCATTGGCTTTTCTGAGGGATATAGATTCCAATGTTTAAAGATTGGCCCCAAAGCATAAAAGGGGGTTTTCTTTCACGGCATTGGACATTTGAATCTGTATCGGGTTACCACTAGCTTGGAATTTGTTTAGCATATAAATATTTATGAATTGACGTTAAGTAAAAATAAAATGCTCTATTCTGCCGTCCCGTTTGTGAACTGGCTTTAAAATGTCTGTCTGAGTTGAATCTGACATTGCAAATCATAAGTCTCAACCATTTATAATAAGTCACTGCTATTTTTTTATTTTAAAATATATTAACTAACTGACTTCCATAAAAATAATATACATACTTAAATACTTACTGTATTTTGAGACTTTATTGCATTTTTACAACTTTATTTATGAAAACTGAATCCAAAGTGCTGTAATTTATGATTTTAATACTGTGCTAGTAAATTACTATGCCAATACTAAGTATGGTGTATTAGCAGTACACTTTGTAGTTGCAAAATACAAAATTACACAGTATTAAAATATTGTTGCTGTGTGATTTGTGAACGCAACTTTGTCATGAAAATTGCAATGTACGAACGCAACTTCAATAACATATGGGAAAAATAATGTTGCAACCATAAAATCTTTCCCTTATACGAAGGAGTAATAAAATAAACTTAAACGAAAACTAAAGTACACCTACTTAAAATTGACATCAATTTATTTCAAAAGACAACAAAAAATAACGTGTCAATAGTTGTTTTAAAACTTTCCATAATGTTACCAGAATTTTAAGCAAACACTATGCGAAAAACATTAAGTAGACTTCGCCATATTCTTAAAATTCAGCATTATATAACATAGATAAAATTAAAATATGATGAGATAAAGAAATATTACTAAATTTTTAAGGTTAATTCTTTTGAAGTGGGTTATTTAAAGATAAATTCTGGCAGCACTAGCAGCGCAAACGTCAAATTGCCGCAATGACGCAAGCAGTTGACATGAAAGAAGGGGAAGAATCCTTGACGATCTTTTCTTCAATCTTTCAAAATGGTGTTTCATACTAACGAGTTTCTTTCTAAATTATATCAATTATTACTAAAATGAACTGTAAATTGTTTGTGTAAGAAGTGAACACCATTAATTACTGTAAATAAAAATTCTTTGTGATAATTTATATTAGCGAATCTAGTGTGTGAAAAAAAAATCTGATCGGCGATATCCAAAATCAATTACTACTGTGATGTTTGTGTTCTGACTGTTATTTAGAGTGTATTACGTAAGTATATTGCATATTTTTGTTATTAAACACGTTTGATGCGGGCTGACATTGCCAAGTTTTACGTATCTGTTAGTGCTATAATTTTTAAATAGATTAATATTTTGTCGCGGAAGACACCCCTTTTTTGCAATTTTGGCGGCATTATTGTTTGTTATGAAGGTAATTTAAAGTTTTATTAGTGTCTGTTGCGGAATAAAACCTGTTTGCTGGTATCGCTGAAGGTTAGCGCGCTGTATACTTAGCAACGAGTTACCATTAAGTTGGGAAGCCGTATTATTTTTCTACCGCGGATATAACTGGCACTTAGAACATCATTTTTTGATATGATAGAGTCTATTTTAAGAATACGTAAGTTCCGGCGATTTTTTTTCTATTACTTATTAAAATATGTCAATGGTAATTTATTATAAGGCATGTATGTGTGTTGTGGTTCAGTAGATTATGCATTTATTAAATCAAAACAAAAATCTATTAAAACATAATATGGTTGGATCGTTGCCAGGATAAATTATTTCATTCGGAAATATTTTATTGGACACTATTATAACATCAAAGTGGTTTAAAAATAAATTGATTAAGAGTAGTTTGTAGTGCTTATAATGTTCTAAGACTGGTTACACTTTGTCTGTTCTTTGGCTGTTAAAAGACTTACTTAAATTTCATTTACGTACACGTCTAAAAACACATAATTTATTGTAAAATAGTGTTTAGTGTTTTCATTTTCATCACAATTAACATGTAAACATAATATATACATAATTATTTTTCCTGAGCTACAAAATTTTTTTTGGCCACTAACTGATATAGTAACTTCTAAAACAGCATTTTCCACTTTGACCATTTTGCTTTTCTTACATTTAGCTACTTTTACTAAAAAAAAAAAAGTATTTCTTTGTGTTTTGCCTACATATTGTTAAATCTTTCTAGATTTGACAAAAAAAAAATGCTGATTAGTGATTAGTTTATGTACAAAATCCATTGACATTACAGTCCTATAAAGCATGTAACTTTTGACTAGCATAAAGATATGGCAAATAATCATACAATAAATATCCACAAAAGAACTCAATCAAAAATATCTATAAGTAACTTATTTACTTAAAAGATCAGCTTCATAAAAAAAACGAAATAAGCCATTATAATTTGCAGCTAAACCACTTAATTCCAGTCATCATAGTTGTACAACAGATGTAACGAGGAAGTGTATGTACGCTTCTTAATCTCGGCATTTGTTGAAGGTCATTTAAACCTATAAGTAAGAATTTAACCTTGAACTAGAGGTATTAAATTAAACAGTAGTGATATTAAATGGAGGGCAAAAACTGTGCAAGACTACTCCTGGCTACTGATGAGCAATGGGTAACTCACCATCTGTCTGTCTAATGACAACATCCCATGTAAAGAGATGCCGGGAAGCTATTTCATGATTTCCCATCTGCAAAAAAGGCAAAATCTGGATACGGCAGGGACAAGAACCTAGAGCTCAAGCAAAGAGAGGCCTGTACCCAATAATGGGTGAAGTTTGGCTGAGGATGGTGATAATTTTGCATGGTTAATATATTTCAATAGGTGTGTTTATTACCTTTTTTACTAAAAATATTTTGCTGTCTGCTTTAAAATCAAAATGAATTTAACTGAGAAAAAGAGAGTAATTTATATTTTTAAATATTTCAATGATGCAGACGTGGATATGAGATAGAGATGAGAGTTCTATACTATATATATCTTAATATGGATATAGAAATCACATGTCACGATGTTTGTCCTTGATGGACTTCCTAAACTACTTAACCGATTTAAAATTAAATTTGCACACCGTTTGCAATTTGATCCAACTTGAAAGATAGAGTAGGTAGGGTAGGTGGAAAGGTAGAAAATTGCATGGCAATGCATGCCGGGGCACAGCTAGTCCTTACGAAAGTGAGTTTGTTTGTTTGTTTGTTTGTTATCTCTTCACGCTTTAATAGCTAAACCGATTTTGATGAATTTTGGTACAGAGATAGTTGGGAACCAGGAGACAGACATAGGCTATTATGTTTTTAAAAAGAGTGGGATATGAGGGAGAAAGAGAACAGAGAGAAACGGGAAAACTTAGCGTTGCTATTACAAATCAATACGGCGCTACCGAATTTAACGCGAGCGAAACCGCGGGCAAAAGCTAGTAATATTATATAGCTGAAGAGTTTTTTGGTTTACCGCGTTAATCTTAGAAACTACTGCGTTCAAATTTAAAAATATATTTTAGTTTGGATAATAATGCCATAGCCCATTCACCGTGGAAGGCTATATAAAATCATGCCACATCCATTAAGAGCCAAGCAAGGGTGAAACCGCTGGGCACAGCTAGCATGATGTATAATTAGATTTTAACATGTTGTTTTTGTAACCTACATGCAAACTATCTGAGTGTTGTTTTGATTTTTCTCATGCATGAGTCAAGTTGTATAGACCTGTCTATTTTAAATGATGACTGTAGCTATTAAGCCTACAAGGTGGCTAGAATGATAAAATTCATTCATTCATAGTGATGTCATATCAGTTGTCTATACAATACAGACAAATAGTACCTATCTGGTTTTAATTTCAAAAGAAACGGTTTTTTTTTGTCAGAACACACTATGTACACATGTTTCTTTTGGTTTTTTTTCTGGCTGTCCATCACAGTGTACATTATGGGAACATAGTACTGTAGTGGATATTAATTATAATCTTTATATAATAATTTTACATTTAATAGGATAAAAAATTAAGTATGACTCCCATGAGACGAAAGTTTTTTTATATAATATTTTATCTGTAAGCCCCAGAGCTATAATCAGATATAATGATTAGATGAGATTTAAGTTGAAAATATTCAAATCTTCTTAAAAATAGGAAGATCTATATAAAGTTCTTGTGTCCAGGTGAAATGTGTGGACCAATTTGTAAGAATTTTTGTGTGCATATCGGGTAGGTCTGAAAAACGGCTAAAATCTATTTTTCATACCCCTCTCCTGAAAAGGAACTGAGCAGCCACTAGGCACAGCTAGTAATAACAAGAAGTAGAAGAAGAATAAAAGGTATTTTTTAACCTTGCATCTAACATTCACACCATAACCACATTCTCAAGAACATTTTAAATATTCATACTTTAATTTGTCAACCATATGCTACTTAAAGATTGTAAATAACCTCCTATAAACAAAAGGATTCAATAATTAATGTGGATACATAATTTACCACAAATTATACAGATAATAAATTACGTAGATACTATACTGTTGAAATGTAAATTAGTTTTTATTTAAATATTCATGAGTATTAACTCAAAGTCTGAAAATCAGTCTGGTTAAGGAGATTGTAAACATAAAATTACAAAATCAAATCAAAATATTTTTATTTCACATAGGCCTACATGGGCACTTATAAAAGATGCACGGTTCGGGTTGCTCACTTCCTATGGAGAGGCAACGGCAAGAAACTCCATGGGTACTCTTTTAAAATCATTTGGCTTTACAATGTTGTTGTTACAGCGTTAGTACTTAAGTATGAGAGGACAGTGTAGGCCCGACAATAAGTCATTGCTTACTTTTTTTACACATCGTCGACGGGTTGGGTAGAAGAGTAACCAGCTATATTTAAGTCCTCATGTATTAGAAGGCCTACTAGCATCAACCAACTAAGTTTGTTTTTTTTTTCGTATGGGAATTCATTATGTTAATAAAGCACATGTGACTAAAAGAGTGATGGATCTGAATGTTGATGGACGGAGAGCGAGAGGAAGGCCAAAGAAAAGATGGATGAATTTTGTAAGGAATGATATGAAGGAGCAAGGAGTAAATGATGCCGTGACGTCTGATAGGGGAGAATCGAAGAAGAAAACGTGTTGCGCCGACCCCAAATAGAATGGGATAAGGGCAGGAAAATTATGAATTCATTATGTTAGTCAGTGACATGGTAGGGCACGAGCGACTTTAGAGGCGTCATGGCGTCCTCACCTACCGCCTGACGCAGGTCCTCACCGGACACGGAAGTTTCAGGAGGATCCTGCACATAATCGGGCATGAGGAAACTTCGTAAAGGCGATCGGCGGCGGCGATTTCTTCATTTATCATCTCGCGTCC
Organism: Ochropleura plecta; assembly: GCA_905475445.1. Lineage (NCBI taxonomy): Eukaryota > Metazoa > Arthropoda > Insecta > Lepidoptera > Noctuidae > Ochropleura > Ochropleura plecta. Next base: position 18,545,769 of record FR997738.1, on the reverse strand, counting down.
TTCCCTACTATGCCCGGCATGGGAATGGGAAGCGGTCACCTCTTTCTGCGAAGCAGTCATGCTAGCGAAGGAGGTGGCCGGGCGTTTGAGGGAGAGAACCTCAAACCAACCCAGCCGCCGCGGGAAACGCCCTGGGCGTCGGGAGCCGCGAGACGATCGGCAGATAGTATAGTCTATGTAAAATACTGGTATTATACTGGCTTAGAAACTGACACCAGGTTTCACTAACGACTCGATAAAGAAGAAATGACGAATGAAGCATTCGAGTCAGTTTTAACGTTACGGACCTCAAAAGGAAAAATGGAACCCTTATAGGATCTAAACGCGTGGAGGAATCGAATTGAAGTTAATGATAAATGATGTTTATTTTGCAAGTAGGTTTTCACAAACACTTTTACACGTCTTTTTTTAAAAACTAGATGAGGCCGGTGTTTCGTACCCGACTACTCTGAGAAGAAACAGCCGAAACAAACTCAGAGGTCTCTTTTAAAGTCCAGACAAAAAATCTTGGTCAACTTACATGAGGACTATGCAGGTTAGTGTCTGAAATGGTCTTTTTAAGAAAGCACCACACAGATTGAGTGGACCTGTCCAGTCAGTGCAAGCATTTGTCAGTTATAACTATACACTCAGTCGAAAAATATGGCATTTAATTTCACAAATTTTTACGGAACCCTCGGTGCGCGGGTCCGACTCGCACTTGTCCGGTTTTTGTGAATATCATTAACTGTCAGTTATAGGCTTTACAAAATGCACATAATGTAAAACCTAGTACACACTAAACTATTATAACCTGATCTCTCTACTACGGATCGCACACCGTAGTAGATAGATCAGGTTAAAATGGTTTTGTGTAGGTTGATGTGCCGTCGTGTGTACGTACGTCAGAGCATTGCACAAGAAAAACGGACTTGAGGAAAAAAGCTTGGCAAACACATGTTACGTTAGTACCTAATAACAGTTAAGATAAATAAATAATGCCATATTTTATCATCAATCACCAGACAGTTGTTAGTGATAACAAAATTTAATTAAGTGTTTTGTTGTTGGTACACCGCCATCATCTACCTAGCCTTTTCCTATGTTGGGTTCGGCTTCCAGTCTAACCGCCAGGACCAACGGTATAACGAGCAAAGCACGGAAGAAACTCAGTATTGTAATTGGTAGTCACTGATCATCCAACCACAGACCAACATAGACAAGCTTGGCTTAACCTGAAAAAAAATCCGCGAGGCTGTTATTAGGGTTTCGAACCTGAAAAGGAAAAATACGGAACCCTTGTTAAATCACTTTGTCCGTCTGTCTGTCAAGACCCTTTATCTCAGGAACGCGTATCGCGTATCGAGTAGAAATTAAAACCATATAGGTACACAAATATGTGATCCCTCTTTTTTGGGGTGGGAAATCATCAAATAACTTCGTTCAATAGCGGGGGGGGCGTGTCAGACTTTTACTGACTAAACCCACCCATGTTCTTCTATTGCCCTTTACGTTCCGGGGCCGCGGTATCTCTTTCGAACAACCCGCAACCCCGGATATGTGATCCCTTTGTGCTGTGAAAAAATCAACCTTCTAAGTCTACGAAGTCAATAAATATGGCTGTTGTCGCAAGTTTGTATGAAACCGACGGGCCTGTTGGTCTAGTGGTTAGTGGCCCTGACTGCTGAGCCGGAGGTCGTGGGTTCGCTTCCCACCCAAGACAAACTTTGTGTGATGAGCATGATTGTTTGTTCTGTGTCTGGGTGTGATTTATCTATAATATGTATGTATTTATAAATTATATAGTACTAGCTTTTGCCCGCGGCTTCGCTCGCGTTAAATTCGGTAGCGCCTTATTGATTTGTAATAGCAACGCTAAGTTTTCCCGTTTCTTCCCTCTTTCTCCCCCATATCCCACTCTTTTTTAAAAATAAATAGTCTATGTCCGTCTCCTGGTTCCCAACTATCTCTGTACCAAAATTCATCAAAATCGGTTTAGCCATTAAAGCGTGAAGAGGTAACAAACAAACAAACAAACTCACTTTCGCTTTTATAATATTAGTAAGAATGTATATCAGTTGTCTGGTTACCATAACACAAGCTCTGCTTAGCTTGGGATCAGATAGCCGTGTGTGAGTTGTCCCAAGATATTTATTTATTATTAAACTATCGGTGTGCTAGTCTGACTTGCTCTTGCCCGGTTTGTTTTTAGCCATGTAAGTACTCCTCTGTTGTTAACTCTTGTAAACTTGGCTGGCATGTTCGGTACCTGGGTACATTACTCGTTGACAGTAGTTCCAAGTCAAATCAAATCATTTATTTCAATTAGACCATTACAGGCACTTTTGAATGTCAAGAAACAAAATGAATCTACAGTCCCGGTCACAAGGCATAATCACTTGTGAAAGTACTGTAGTTGCACATTCCAAAGCGTTGATCTCTATGGAGAAGAATGGGCTAGAAACTCCATGGACACTCTTTTAAATTATAATAAGTGTGGCAGCATTGCAGTCCCACTCAACATCAGTCATTCATTCAAGCTAGGGTAAGAATACGTGCTTGCATTTGTCTCCTTTTGTGGATGTGATAACATCAAATAACTTTTGAAGGGGGAAGTGTCAGACTTTTACTGACTAAACCCTATGTTCCTTCTTTTGACTTTTATGTTCCGGGGCCGCGGTATCTCTTTTTGAAACAACCTTTCACCCCGACAGGCGGTTGCCCCGGCAGGCCCAAGCTTGTTATACTATAGTTTAGGTGTCGTATATGTTCTCAATTAAGTGACATCCTTGTAATTTCTTTAACCATAAAGAAGAAAATAAGTTCTTTTATGTATTCGGTATCAATATTACTGAAAATCTTAGTTTGATCACATTTTACAGCCACAATATGATTCCCAAAGACAGAAGTAGGGTTTTTGGGAATCAACTTTAAAATACAATCATCTCTATAAATATGTCCCAATACAAGCAATTGTGTGAACCACTCAAGCCAATTTTATTCTTAACAATGATCAACACCTGACTACACTTGCTCAATATACGAATAAAAGCAAAACTATTCAATAGCAATTCAAATAACTACACAATGGAATCTATTTGAATAATGCGCGTTTTCACTCAATGGGCAACACTTTACGAGTGCCTAAAAAAACGCGCGATTTTCAGCTTTAGACGCTAAACGGAGCGTTGAAATTCAGGCGTCTTTTAATTTTGATGAAAACAGGTATCAGAGATATACCTCCTCACTGTATACTTAAGGTTTTGTTATCTATTAAGTATATAGTACATACGGTGCCTATTTATTTTATTCAAGTATTTATGGCGCTCCAGTTAGTATCTGTAATACTTTTGTCTTTGCCATAATAAAATATAAAAAGTTATGTATTTTCTATGGCACACTTCCCAATCCTTACTAATATTATAAAAGCGAAAGCGAGTTTGTTTGTTTGTTACGTCTTCACGCCTAAATGGCCAAACCGATTTTGATGAATTTTGGCACAGAGATAGTTGGGACCCTGGAGACGGACATAGGCTAAAAAAGTAAGAAAATGGGAGAGTAAGATATATTTTTTTCGATCATCACACGGGATTAAGTTAGCGTTGGCCCAAAGTAACTATGCCACGCGGACGAATTCGCGGGCCGAAGCTAGTTTTTAATAAAGTTACCGCCGGCTTGCCGTCTTTCAATGAATCAACCTTGCTGAATGGATAATCTTTTCACCTCGGTATGAGCCGTTACCACGGCTTGTGCGAAACGAGAGGCTCAAGTAATGCTCTTTCAGTATTTCCAATAGTAACTAACTATCCATACTTTCCTTACTAATATTATTAAAGCTAAAGTGAGTTTGTTTGTTTATTACGTCTTCACGCCTACATGGCAAAACCGGTTTTGATAAATTTTGGTACAGAGATAGTTGGAACCCTGGAGACGGACATAGGCTATTTTTTTAATATTAGGGAGAATGAGGGAAGAAAAGGGAAAACTTAGCTTTGCTTTTACAATAAATCAGGCGCAAAGGCAAAACTACAGGTAACAGGTACCTGCAAATCAGGAAAGGGGAACTGTGTTACCCCGAATTAAACGCGAGCGAAGCCGCGAGCAAAAGCTAGTAATACAATAAATCCGAAAGCAATTCGGTCTGTCTTTACCTTTTCGCGCCTGGTTAATGGCGAAACGGATTTCGATGTTTGTCACACGGTTTCCCAAGAGATCTACACTTTGATTAGGAGAGTAATTTTTATCTCTGTAGAACATTCTTGTGACTAAATTTGCCGCACAGGCGAACCCGATGTCTAACTTATTAAAGCTAGCGCTGCCGGGGTTGCGGGTTGTTCGAAAGAGATACCGCGGCCCCGGTACGTAAAGGGAACATTGGTGGGTTTTAGTCAGTACAAGTCTGGCATTCCCCCCGCCTCGCCCAGAGCGGGGACGTTTTTTGATGATTTCCCATCCGCAAAAAAAAGCATTAAAAACATTATCTGTAATACTTTTTGGCTCTGCCATTATAATATTTAAAAAGTTACGTATTGTCTGTGGCCAACTTCCCAATAAACCTGTAAGATGAACCTGGCCCTTTTTATGAAGAAGTCCGTTATTTGCACTAAACACCGCGGCAAGGCCAGAAAAACTTTATCCAGACCTTTTTCAGCTAGATCTTCAGTCTTTTTTATTGAATAGAAAAGACTATTCAATAAAAAAGACTCACTGCGACACCCAGGTGACGTATTTTAATCAACAACTTCAATGTTCCAATACCGGTCCTTTCGCCGCCGATGTAATATTTACATTTCGGTGGTCAAACAATGTTATGTAAAAAAGCCATTCTTGACATAAATCCTGAACCAGAGATTACCCTAGATTTGGAAGAAAAGGCTGGTAGATAATTCTTATTATGCTTTATATACAAGCCAAAATCGAACACACGGGTTTTAGTTCTGAAGGTTTGAGCAAGACCTTCTATTATGACCTTAAAAGAGACTGACTTTTGAGTTTGTTTCAGTTTCTTCTGTGTAGTTAAATAAAAAAAACCGGCCTGCGAGGCGGACTCGCAAACCGAAGGTTCCACACAAATTTGCAATATAAACGGCGATATCTTTTGATTTAAAAGGTTCATTTAACACAGCTCTAAGGGCCATCCATTCCAAACCCACCACCCACCCAGTCCATGGGTCGGACAACAAACCGATCATCTAGTTAAAAACATTATTCATTTTAACGTATTTATCATAAAAACATAATATTCAAATCGAGTGGAAACTCGAGATGTCCTAAAAGACAATTTATACCTGCAAAAAAAACAACTTCGAAACACAATCAAACTTATAGACCGCGTTCGGCTGTTCCCTATGCAAAGATTCCTTAAAAAAAAACATTGATGATCATTTAATTCTACTAGAGACCATTCCAAAAACGTATGAAGTAACGTAACTGGCTTGCTAACATAATATTTACTGCAGATATAGTAACTGCAAACCGGTTTTCTCGACACACCTTATTTAGAGCTAAGTTTTTTCTGCGTCTTTGTTACTTAACGATTTTCAATTCTATTGTTTACAACTAAGAGCATAATGGTTGCTTGTGTGGTCCATGTTAAAAATAAACGTCTTCATATCATCCTGCGGACGCTGTAAATGGCGACAAAACGATCATTTATACTGAGTGCTAGAATCCATCAGGAAACCAGGCGACATCTATTTGAATGCCTTGATTTTAAACTGAGGACACAGAGCCGCCGAGAGTTCAAAATCCAACAGCGCTGAATTATTTAAGCATCCATTTATGTGTCGCCTAGGCAGTCGTAGTGAAAACGGACATACATCCAATTACCAACTTATTCGTCTCCTAGTCGCGGTAATTTAAACTTCCAGTTCTAATGGACACCTTTCAAAAGGTATTAGTAAGTTCCTAAAATATTCGCCACATAAACTTATAGCCTTCCCAAAATGGACTTGAAGATTCTCACTCAAATAATTGTGGTACTTTTAATAATAAATATTAACTAGTATCGTCAGAGTCCGGGAGATCCTTACGTACAAACCTATGCGAATATAATGAATGGAAAAGTATTTAGACTCTTTTTCGCGCCTCAACGGATATCCTGGTTTTAATGTTTGACACACAAGCAGACCATAATCTGGGGAAGTAGTCGACATAAGATGCTGTGAATTCTAGAAGTACATTCCCGCCCTCCCGTGGGATAATTTCCGCCCAACACGCGATGATACGAGGCGAAGGCACCAGTTAAAGGTAATCCTTACTTAATATTAAAAAAGCGAAAGTGAGTTAGTTTGTTTGTTACGTCTCCACGCCTAAATGGCAAAACCGATTTTGATGAATTTTGGTAGAGATAGTTGGGACCCTGGAGACGGACATAAGCTTTTTTAAGTGTGAAAAGGGTGAGATATAGGGAAGAAAAGGGGGTTAAAGTTAGCGTTAGCCCAAAGTAACTATGCCACGCGGACGAAATCGCGGGCGGATGCTAGTTCTGTTATAAAGCAGCCTTCTTCATTGAACAAACTTCTTGCTGGTTAGCAAAACCATCGTCACATGCATGCACAGATTCAAAATTAAGATATTAATAATATCGAGGTCTAAACACTTGAACTACGTTTGAAGCGCAAGTTTCAAAACTATTTTTCTCTCTATTTGACTTTGCAAGTTCAATTACAGAACTGTCTCGTATCGTACGGTTTTTATAAACCGTTGTTCTTCTCGAATTGTCGTCCTTTATCGGGTCTGTATCTTTCATCGGTCGTGTCGGATTGCGTATCATCGAACCATGAGTATAATAATAATAATAAAAAAATAATAAAGTCGTTTATTTATAAAAAGGGGGCACATATCCTTATCCTTACTAATGTTATAAAAGCGAAAGTGAGTTTGTTAGTTACCTCTTCACGCTTTAATGGCTAAACCGATTTTGATGAATTTTTGTACAGAGATAGTTGGGAACCAGGAGACATAGGCAATTTTTTTTAAGAAGTGTGATGTGAGGGAGAAAGAGGGAAGAAAAGGGAAAACTTAGCTATTACAAATCAATAAGGCGCAAGTGCAAAATGCAAATCAGGAAAGGGGAACTGTGTTACCCCGAGTTTAACGCGAGCGAAGCCGCGGGCAAAAGCTAGTATACAATATAAAATAAAACATCTAAACAACCAAAACAGCACAGTTCCTTATTTGCCTGAACTAGGTTGGACCTGTGTGTCAGGGAATCATGTGAGAAAGAGTGCACCTTGGTCTGAGCACACACTTGTGCAGTATACAATCTTCCCCATAGTCGCTGAACTTTGCTTCAATGAACGAGAGTGCACATGATCCATTATTGACAGAATTTATCAATTCAACAGACTTCATTCATGGCCAAAGCAAAGCTGCGCGAGCGATACCTAAAAACGGCTACCACAAAAAACAGATGCGAATGTATAAATTACACATTCCGAAAAGCACACTGACACGTTTAATAATAAGATACTTATTTCAACAAACCGTACTATGCGTGATGAAAAAACGATATTTTAAATAGTTGTCCTTGAAATATTTGGACAATCACTTCACTGCGTATTAAAATGTAGTTATTTTAAAGATTTGTGTTGCCACACTAAAATATTACGTGCTCCAAAAGTTATTTAGTTAGCTCTGTGCGCAAATAATTACGGGAAATAAATCATTATTATGTTTAGGAACGATTTACTAACCTTTTATTACTACTTGTATTTATGTTACGCATTCATTGTGATTTTGCTCAAATTACGACTGTTGTTCGATTTTGAAACAAGTATAGTTTCTAACTTAAGTAAATACTTTGCCATGAGCCACAAATTTCCCGTTCTTAAAAGTCGCTTATACAATCATACCATATAGAAATTGCTAACTTCTTCTTTTCTCCATGAAACTCATATTATGTTAGGCCAGCATGTTATAGCAACCTGCACAGCTCTAGCATTTGCTTCATTTAAATCCTGATTGGTGCAAGTGGTTGTGCAGATTGGGCAGAACAGGATTTGAGGCATATCCTAAAACCGTTACTACTGTTACGACGGTAGAAACTATGGACAGCTCATAAAGCATTTTTCAAATAAGATTCATAATTTTCGCCCATATGTTACAGCCAGAGAGAGCTCATTAAACTTCAACATTCATGCATGAATAGGTGTCATAAAGTGTAAGTGGAAATTCTCCATTCATAGTTCGAACAATGTAATATCATTATCAGTTGATGGACCAACTTTGGCAAGCACGGCTGAACCTAAAGATCGACCCGAGCTGAAGTTATTATTTCGCTATGAGCTCCTATTTCTTACACCATGATCTTCCTTCCTCTCCTTCAAAAACTGCTCGATCGTTTGAAAGACCTATGGAGAACTTGAGTGACTAAAACAGCGGTCCCATCTCAGATGCGAAGGTCAACACAAACAAAACACTTTGCCTTGTTATCGTAATTAATTAGCGATGGACTTTAACACGTTATCTTTCTGCTAATTTAACATGAACGTGATTGAATAAGGCAGTGGATGCAGGCCGTGTTATCAGTAGATAATGACTTGTTATCGCTACTTGGTTCCGCTAAAGTCCTCTTGGAAAGTAACCCTCTAATTGAAATCAATACTATTAATCCTTACTAATATTATAAAAGCGAAAGTGAGTTTGTTTGTTACGTCTTCACGCCTAAATGTCTAAACCGATTTTGATGAATTTTGGTAAAGAGATAGTTGGGACCCTGAAGACGGACATAGGCTAACTTTTTTTAAAAGGTGAGAAATGAGGGAGGCAGGGAAGAAAATAAAAAACTTAGCTTTGCTATTACAATAAATAAGGCGCTAGGGCAAAAACTGCAAGTAGCAGGTACCTGCAAATCAGGAAAGGGGTGTTACCCCGAATTAAACGCGAGCGAAGCCGCGGGCAAAAGCTAGTAATATTATAAAAGCTGAACCTGAAGAGTTTGTTTGGTTGAATGTGCTAATCTCAAGACCTACTGGTTCGAATCGAAAAATAGTTTTATTGTTGGATAGCCCATTTATCGAAGAATGCTATAATAGGCTATATAACATCTCACCACGGCACTTAGAGCTGAACAGCTGGTGAAATCGCTGGGCACAGTTAGTATACAATGTATGTGTAGAAATAAAAATATTTCAAAAGCCTCCTTTGAACATTGCTGGAGATTCCATATAGTCAAACAAGATGCAGCTGAACACCATGAATTTTGTATGTAGTTTTACGTAGCGCGAGCAATAGTACTCAGTTAGGCCACCAACTTTTTTTTTATAGGGAAGGCAAAAAACACAGAACGCCACCTACTGCGATTCTTGCGTACTTCTTTTGCCTCATCCATGTTAATATCGGTTGTAAGTACTACCCACTTGACCTTCCTAAACAACAAATAATTACGGCAAAAGCATATGGAAACAAAATCATATTTCGTAGGACACCACATCACCAAACCACCACCTGTAGCCTGTTAAAGTTCAATTGCGAAGGTGCTCACACACCGCAAAGTCGGAAACCATATCGGAAGCTATTTGCGGTATGCTGTCAGAATTGAACCTTAACTGCTGGAGTTCCGGCCGGGGTTGCGGGTTGTTCGAAAGAGATACCGCGGCCCCGGAACGTAAAGGGCAATAGAAGAAACATGGGTGGTTTTAGTCAGTACTAGTCTGACACTCGCCTCGCCCCCGCTCCGCCCAGACCAGGGGAAGTTATTTGATGTTTTCCCATCCGCAAAAAATAAATGCTGGAGCAAGGATTGTTCGAAAGAGGTCCCACGGCCTCGGTACTCAAATTTGTGTTGCTCGAGAGTTTGTTCCGCCACTTCTTCTTCCCAGCTAAAACACCAAGAAGTGCCGAAGGGTGGTTGTTTTGGGGGACTGTCTTTTGTAATGTCGTTCAAAAAGTGCTGATCATCAGCCTAGTTTGAATAAATTACTTTTGATTTTGAAAGGGCAAAAGAAGGAACATGTACTAGTCAGTACAAGTCTGACACTCCCTTGGGCTCCGACCAGAGTGGAAGAAGATATTTGATGATTTTCCATCTGAAAATTAGGCTCTTTTCATTCAGCAAAGCATTGATCATTTACCAGTAAGCTTTTTCACTATAGGTATGTAATTCAAACCATTAATAAATTTCCCTCGCATTATATGTTCACAACATTATGGAACTACACTACTGAAAAAAATTAAGGGAACAAAAAAAGTATTTTTTTGCTGGTTTTTCTAACATTACTCAAGAACCGCGGCGGCTACAAAATTAAAGTTCTAATCCAAAAACCAGACACTTGGAGCTACAATTTCCTTTTTTTATTTCCCACTAGCTTTTGCCCGCGGCTTCGCTCGCGTTAAATTCGGGGTAACACAGTTCCCCTTGCGCCTTATTGATTTGTAATAGCAACGCTAAGTTTTCCCTTTTCTTCCATCATTTTCCCTCACATCCCACTTTTTCTTGAAAAAAAATAGCCTATGTCCGTCTCCTGGTTCCCAACTGTCTCTGTACCAAAATTCATCAAAATCGGTGTAGCCATTAAAGCGTGAAGAGGTAACAACAAACAAACAAACAAACTCACTTTCGCTTTTATAATATTAGTAAGGATTTCCCGACCATTTCTCTCGAAGTTACGGCCTGTTGGAAATTTACCATGGATTTTGTTTTGATCTCTTAATTTTTTCCAGTAGTATATTTCGAAATGCTTTATTTACTAAACGCCTAAATGTCCAGGCCCCAGACTTCCTGCAGAGTACGACTCCCCAAGTAAAGTGGTATGAAGACGAATGACTTCATTTCTACTAGCAATCTTAGCTGGACATGGATCTAAAGCAAATGCACGTCAATTAGATTTATATTTTCCACTACAAATTTCAAACCTTGACATTTTCAATGTTTAAATAAGTTTCTATTTTAAATAGTGATTGAGATAAATAAGCGGTATCATTCGTAATGAAGACGATATTTAAAAAAAGATTTAAATCAACTAACTAAAAAGATGGCAAAACGCACTCAAGAGAATAACGAGGTAGGTGTAGAGGTCTTGGAGGAGCTCGTGGCTAAATAATAGCAGCCGCTCGGGTCGATCTTTAGGTTAAGTCGCGCTTACCTAGGTTAGTCTGTGGATGGGTGACTACCCGTTACATACCGAGTTTCCTCTATGCCTCGGAAAGCACGTTAACGCCCGGTTCCAATAAACAGAAAACGATTCGTTTTGCTTACGGATAGTTGTATTTTGACATACGTCTCATAGAACTTATGTCAAAATACTACTATCCGTAAGCAAAACGAATCGTTTATTGGAACCGGGCGTAAGCTGTTTGTCCCGGCTGTCATTTGTAGATCTTTGACATTCGTTACAGGTAGTCAGTGTTCCGAAAGTCTGACAACCAGTCTTACCAAGGGGTATCGTATTACCTAGTAGTAACTGGGTTGTGGACGTCAGATAGGCAGTCGGTCCATGTAAAATACTGATATTTAGATGCATCCGGTTAGACTGGATAGCGACCCCAACATAGTTGGGAAAAGGCTAGGCATATGATGATGTCTTTGTCTTGTCTTTTTAAAATATTGTTAGTTAAAACACCCCCGAGGCTCAAAATTATGGCACCAATTAGTCTTAATAAAAGATCTTTCGACGCCATATTGCAATTTGCAAGTCATCGTCCCGTACCGTACATATTTCAATTCAGTACTTAAATATCACATAGATGTAGCTTGATAATCTGCTTATCATCAGGGAGATTAGTTATCTTAAACCTGCATTAATAAAGCACTCAACGTAGTTTGAGTGATAACATTGAAGTCCCTGTCAAAGTAACAATGTTGCTCAAAGGGATTTATGAATCAAATCAGTTTCTGAGTGTGTTCTATTTCGATAGAGGATCTATCTCAAATGGAGTAATTTTCTCAAGTTCGAGACTCACAACCCAGTTATTATTGGGTAACACAAGTATGGTACTTATATTAAGAACTAACCCGCAGCTTCGCTCGCGTTAAATTCGGGGTAAAACAGTTCCTCTTACCGATTTGCAGGTACCTGCTACCTGTAGTTTTTGCCCATGCGCCTTATTTATTGTAATAGCAAAACTAAGTTTTCCATTTTCTTCCCTCTTTCTCCCTCATATCTCACTTTGAAAAAAAGTCTCCAGGGTCCCAACTATCTCTGTACCAAAATTCATCAAAATCGGTTTAGCCATTTAGGCGTGAAGACGTAACAAACAAACAAACTCACTTTCGCTTTTATAATATTAGTAAGGATAGTTGCCAATATTTTGGGCCACTGACTACCTGTACGACTGTTAAAGATCTACAAATGAAACCCGGCACAACGTGATACAAACGCAACAAATACTCCGTGCTTTTCAACGCACGGAGGAAACTCGGTATATAATAGGCTCGCGTTAAATTCGGGGTAACACAGTTCCCCTTTCCTGATTTGCAGGTACCTGCTACCTGCAGTTTTTGCCCTTGCGTCTTATTGATTTGTAACAGCAAAGCTAAGATTTCCCTTTTCTTCCCTCTTTCTCCCACATATGCCACTTTCTAAAAAAAAAAATGCCATGTGCGTCTCCTGGGTCCCAAAATCAAAATCGTTAGGTAGCCATTAAGGCGTGAAGCGGTAACAAACAAACAAATTCACTTTCGCTTTTATAATATACTAGCTTCCGCCCGCGGCTTCGCCCGCGTGGTGTGTTGATAAAAAGCAGCCTACAGCAAAAATAACAAAATCGAAGTATAAATAAAATTAGGTACGTCTCATTTTAAGGTTACGTCCCCAATGGGTAAAAACTCTATTACTAAGTCTTCGCTGTCCGTCCGTCCATATAGTCTAGTCAACAAGTGCTTTTTTAGTCAAAACTTTTTAAAAGGCTCGGAAAAATATGGTTGAGGGCTCATTCGATTCGGGATCGAATCTAGAAAGTTTTTGAAAAAATTCAAGACCCGCTCGAAAAAATTGCAAAAGTTATTAACAAATTAGTAAACAAAAACAAAGGGGTTTAGTTTTTTTGGTATATCTCGAAAACTATTTTATATATTTTGATTTTGAAAAAAGATTCCAAAAGAGGAGAAAATTTCCTAAAAAAAACTCCCAACTCGCGAAATTGTAGGACCAATATTAAAAAAATTACAGGGAGAGCTGAAAGTACCCCTGAAAACGGGTACTCGGGTTTCCGCAAGCCACGCCCCCTTCGAGCGCTTTAATGAAAAATATTATTTAAACATATTAAATGTTGATATTAAAATTTGAAAAAATTCAGACATGTACAGGACAAATTAAAGAATGAAATGCTGTAGAAAAAATATTTTTATCGCGATTTTATAAAATGTTATCCATAAATTAATTAACAATTTCTTCCGACTGGGCTATAAACATTGCAAGTTGCATAATTGTTAAACCAGAAATCTCAATTTTTTTTCCTCTCGTGGAGCTATTCTTCAAAGATTAAAGAAAGGATTTCCGTTGAGTAAATTAAAAAATTGTTAATTTTCGATTTGTTATTAACAAATTACCTAGGCGGCAAATTAAATATTTAATTAAATGTTACCAGAATTATTTTTTTTTCAATGTCGATGATCATTCGTTTTTCTATCAATAAAAGCTACCTAAAAATATTTTTTTATAAATTTTAATTCTTTTTGTTTATAAAATTGTTATAAACAAATAGATTATTTATAAGATAATTGAATTTTTTTTTTTGAAAATAGATTCCTCGTAAAAAATTATGAATTTTAAGATAAAAAACGATCCTTAAAAAAAAAAATTTATTGCTAAAAACCCGTTTTGTTAATTAACATTTTTTTTTACCACTTGTTAATAATATTAAGGTACGCTTTTTTTTAAAATATCATTATTTATTATCCTCCTTAATAATCAAAAAAAAAAATCGTTTTTTTATAAATTTTCATTGTTTATTAAATAAACAATTTGTTATAAACAATTGTTTTTTTTGTATATTTTTTTTAGAACTCTTTACACTAAAATAAAACCGACCAATTACCTTTTTGCGGAAAAAAAAATTTATTCGATAATAAATATAAATATATTTTTTTTTTTTGGGAGTTGGGAGTTTTTTTTAGGAAATTTTCTCCTCTTTTGGAATCTTAAAAAAAGCACTTGTTGACTAGACTAATAGGTAATGGTACGAATCTAACTAATAGACCAGGTATGTATTATGAAACTTCATAAAACTTATGTTTTATTACATTTTATGTAATTAGATCTTATTGTACCTATATGTTCACAAATAAAGGATTTGAATTTAGTTTGTAAGGAACGTGTCAACTCAACGTACTCTGTGCTCACGCGTCTGCCCGTGTTCGGGTCGCGCACTCAGCGATGAGCGACTTGTTCCCTACACCGCGCCCGAGCGGGCCAGCCTAGTCACGGCGACATGAAATTAATTTTGTTGCGCGTTATTTTGATTTTGCTATATCTCCTAAAGTATTTATTTAATCTGCATGATGTAAAAGGAAAAAATAATTTTAATGAAATGTTCATGCCAACCATGAACCAACCTATTTAAAATGATAAGGATTAATACTGTATTTGTGTAAATAGCTTTCCAAGTTAGCGCTTTATAATTGCCCATTTGTTAAAGTATTAAAATGGATATAGTATGTTATCCTTAAGATATAGACATATGTCAACGCTGACTTTTCTGTGGACCTATATAAGATACACAATTACACCATACATTATTTTGTTATATCTTAAAGGGTTTAGGCAGCGTTTTCGTTGAAAGCTCCCAGACAGCATACTTTTTGCCGACATCTTCTACAAATATAGTTAATGTAAGTACACAGAAATAAATACAAAAACTTAACAAATTATATACTAAAACCTTCCTTAAGAATCACTCTATCTATTACTAAAAACCGCATCAAAATCCGTTGCGTAGTTTTAAAGATTTAAGCATACAAAGGGACATAGGGACAGAGAAAGCGACTTTGTTTTATACTATGTAGTGACTAGCTTTTGCCCGCGGCTTCGCTCGCGTTAAATTCAGTATAACACAGTACCTGTTACCTGCAGTCTTTGCTCTTGCGCCGTATTGATTTGTAATAGCAACGCTAAGTTTTCCCTTTTCTTCCCTCGTTCTCCCCCTTTTAACCAACTTTATTTTTAAAAAAAATTGCTGAACCGATTTTGATGAATTTTGGTA
Source organism: Ochropleura plecta (assembly GCA_905475445.1). Taxonomy (NCBI): domain Eukaryota; kingdom Metazoa; phylum Arthropoda; class Insecta; order Lepidoptera; family Noctuidae; genus Ochropleura; species Ochropleura plecta. The sequence goes on along the minus strand of FR997738.1, from coordinate 18,530,646 downwards.
CAGAGATAGTTGGGAACCAGGAGACGGACATAGGCTATTTAAAAAAAAAAGTGGGATATGAGGGAGAAAGAGGGACGAAACGGGAAAACTTAGCGTTGCTATTACAAATCAATAAGGCGCTACCGAAGTAAACGCGAGCGAAGCCGCGGGCAAAAGCTAGTTCATAATATTATTATTTATTTATGATTCCTGAATCGGCCATTTTAGACCCCCAGTAAGGTCATCTATCTAGATTTTATCACTATCTATCTATAAACCGTGGAAAGTACCAATCTATTCTAAACCACTTACATCTTGACGACACGCTTGGGATTTGAGAAGTTCTCGTTAACCATTAACTTAGTATACTCCTTAGAGTACTATGATCGTCTTAGAAATATCCTTATAAATTATTTTCTGGCTTGACTTCAGTTCTGGTTTAATATATTACATCAACTCTATTCACTCTACTATCCTTATCCTTATTAATATTATAAAAGCGAAAGTGACGTTTGTTTGTTACCTCTTCACGTTTAATGGCTACACCGATTTTTATGAATTTTGGTAGGTACAGAAATAGTTGGGAACCAGGACATAGACATAGGCTAATTTTTATTTTAAAAAAGTGGCATGTGAGGGAGAAAGAGGGAAGAAAAGGGAAAACTTAGCGTTGCTACTACAAATCAATAAGGCGCAAGGGGAACTGTGTTACCCCGAATTTAACGCGAGCGAAGCCGCGGGCAAACGCTAGTAAACATCATAAAATAGCCTGATATACTAATAAACATATGTATGTCGCGTAGCCGTCCTCGGCACTGTTTGATACACGACACCTTTCGGCCAAAAGTCCTCTTTCGAGGTCTGTATGGTGGGTTGGAACTTGTACCACAAACGACTTGAATTTGAAATGAGGAAACAATTGTGAGTAAAATAGTGATGGATATGAATATTGATGAAGAGGGAGAGGAAGACAGAAGAAAACATGCATAAATTTTATAAGGAATGATATGAATGAGAAAGGGGTAAATGATGCCGTGACGTCTGACAGGAGAGAATGAATGGTTCTGACACTCTCCTTTGTCTATCATTACTAACATACAACTATCATTAATTCGCTTTTATTTCACATAATTCTTACTTTTGTAACCATTTATTGGCAATAGGCTCGGCCTTTATTACGTTAGACTTAAACCTGACTGAGAAAATGTGGGTATACTCTTACGATCCTACAGATTCGAGGAATGATATCGGCTCTTCAAAACTTTGCTCTCCCAAAGTGATTGTCCCGATGATATCGATATTGTTATTGATGGCCTGTCGCGAGAAACAATAGACAAATCGTTTTTGTTTCATCTCAATTGTTAAAGGGATGTTGCTGTTTTTCCTCCTGACGTAATTTTAATTTTTTTTTCGTCGTCTGGATTAAACAAAAACTTTTTTTGCTATAATCTCGTCACAGTCATCATCGCCTTACCCTTTATTTCTAACTTTGTTAGAAAAAACCAAATTGAACTGAATAACCAAATTGTATACCAGTGTAACCGCCATCTTTGCTTCACTGTCCAATTACTAAGCACTAGTACTGCCGATATCCAGAACTTAACCAGGTCAAACAAAACTATCTCCAAAATCCTTGGTAATATTTTCTCGTGTAATCCACGCACCCGCACTGGGCCTACGGATTACAGCCCCCATCCATTCAAAGACAAAACGCCCGTGTTCCAGCAGATCCCAACATTATAAGCTGATTACGTATGTTAGTATTTTCTCGAATTTCGCTCTAGTGTAGATTGCGTCGTTAGCTCTAGAACTCAACTCATTCTATTATTCATGAATACTACTAACATTAGGTGCATGCAATGTTTCAATGTTTACCTTCACTGGGGTAATATACCAGTTTCCTCACGGTTTTCCTCGAATGACGTCTGTTTCATTCATTGTTTTTCCGCTCATCTGTCGATTAAAGAAGATAGTGTGATTGTGGGGATCCCTATTTATTAATAGAGCTCCGTGTCTTCAAAATATTCTGGATGTCGTCCCCCAGAAATTGCTGTAAGTTATGTATTTGCCACTACCACAGCGATACATCATCCACCAACTCCCACAGACGTAGAAAAACAACTCTTCTTTTAAACAAGCATGATTTTATGATGCCTAATGTAAAATGTTTTGTTGTCAAATAAGTATAACATTCAGTAGACTGACTTACATTTCTTTTGCGTCCTCCCCAAAGGCTTTTCCGTTTATTTATTAACGTTTCTAAGAAATGGGAACGTTTCTTGTGATCCCGAATCCAGAGGTGTACCTAATATTAACACCTACTTTTCGCCAGTAATGTTTTTAAGTCTCATATAATTGATCCCTATTGCCACCACCCGGACAAAAAGACTCCGTGGTTGCTACTGTGGAATTGCTGTTGGAAGAACCCAATAACACTTTGCCCGTCCCGAATCGAACCCAGAACCTCGTTCTCAGCAGCTGCGCTATCGACGACTAGACCAACGAGGCAAAATCTAAAGTTCGACGATATAATCAGCAGTCTTTGAACGTCAAAATTTACAAAAGACAGTATCTCAAAAAACGTGTCCTTCGCACATAGTGTATTAGAGAAAAAAGATGCGGAACTAACTTTCCAGAAACTTTTGACTAGATTTTTTCTACAGAACGCCGTAATGCCACGGAAGACGGCTAGTGGATAAACGAAACGCATCAGTGAATAGCGACAGTGAATCTCCCGAAAACTGTCGCAACCTTGACCCAAATACTCGCCGGTCTTTATGTCAAGACACGTCGACTATCAGGCAAAGCAAAGAGACTCGATAAGAATGCTCTTTTCATAGACGAGCTTAGAATTTAATAGGATGTTTTCACAAATCTCTTGGGATTAGATATATACTGGAGGGTTGGTTTCTAGACTGGCTGGGAATCAGAACTTTACACCGAAAGAATTTCGTTGACCAAATTATTGGAATTCGCCAAAATCCTAAGGTCTGAACAGAGAAGGTTTTGATCGCAGTTGGTGACAAAGTTGGCGAAAATTTATATCAAACTATCCACCAACTTATGTTTATAAGGTTTCGTTCAAATTGTCGTTCCTTCAAAGCCTTGTAGCAGCCAAACACGCCACAATAACAGCCAAAACGATCATAATTTAAGTATTTTTAGTTCAGCCTTGATTCACACCTTAGATTTGACCCATTATACAACTATCCACACAGGTTTCGCTGGCGAACACAACGGCAGACGATGATGTCACCATCATGACATAATTGCACGACTCACATCGCGTGAATCAAATGTTTAATGAACTAAGTTTGTCTATACAATAGGTAAACCATTTCAGAGAGAGAGAGAGAAGGAAGATATAGCAGTGATTCAGTAATTCAGGTAACGCTGTAATTTAATTCCTAAAGAGGCGTTTGTGAGACCTCCAATTTATTTGAATATTTTTATTAAGGAAGTTTTTAGAAGTTTGATCTTGGGACCCTGTTTTCAGATTGAAAAATTCCTTTGAGGTTTTTCCATAAGTAATATCTTAGTGGCAGCCTGGGGTCTGGGTTTGTGTTCAGCTGACCCTTACTGGCCGTAACTGATGCAATTTAGGTGTACAATAGAATTATAATATATCCTTACTAATATTATAAGAGCGAAAGTGAGTTTGTTTGTTTGTTACGTCTTCACGGCTAAATGTCTAAACCGATTTTGACAAATTTTGGTACAGAGATATTTAGGACCCTGGAGACGGACATAGGCTACCTTTTGTGTCTTTCTAACCCCTCTTCCCACTTCCCTAAAATAGGGGGTGGAAGTTTGTATGGAGTATTCCGCAATTTTCAAGGTAGTAAGCTAAAATTTGGTATGCGGACTATTTGACAACAACAAAAACATGGTACATCATTTTTTTTAAATCAGCTCCCAACCCCTTAAAAGAGAGGGTAAAATTTTATATAGGACTTTTCGCAGTTTTCAAGGTAGGAAGCTAAAAATTGGTACACACACTCTTTATTACCAACGAAATATACCTGCTAATCAGGAAAGGGGAACTGTGTTACCCCGAATTTAACGCGAGCGAAGCCGGGGGCAAAAGCCAGTATATATGTAGTACACACGCACCGTACAGTATATATACATACGCACCTGGGTTAAGCTGGGAAGGATTACAAGCGTCGTGAATCACAATAATGTTGGTAAAGCAATAAATATCATTTAGATCAGTTTGAGTCCTACATAAGTGTCTATTTCCAGTATATATATGTATGAAACGACAATTCAGTTCCCTTGTCCATCCGCTTCCTACACGCTCCCCTCCGGCGAAGTGCCGAACTGTATTCGATTCTCATCGGAATCCGAACTGTTTTGGGCGCAATCGATGAAGCGAATGATTCAATATTTGTCTCTCTAGAATATGTCAAGAGACTAGCGTTTGTCTGCGGCTTATATCGTGTCGAAAAATATTCCACGAGAAGATAACAACCGCAACCTGTGAGCCGAACTTCGAAATCTGTTTATCATCTGCTTAGCCTTTTCCTAACTATGTTGCGGTCGGTTTCCAGTCTAACCGGATGCAGCTGAATACCAGTATTACAAAATTCGTTTATCAGTTAAGACGTGTGAAAATGTCAGAGGGGCCTGACAGGGCCTCCGCCTGCCGGGGTTGCGGGTTGTTCGAAAGAGATACCGCGGCGTGGGAACTTATGTTTTAGTCAGTACAAGTGTGACACTCCCCCCTGCTCCGCCCAGAGTAGGGTAAGTTATTTGATGACTTACCATCCACAAAAAAGACGTGAAAATGTAAGCGGTCAGACAACATAATATTTTTATGGTTAAGAAAGGATTCCAAGAAGTTCGAGTTATATTATCGCTAGCCTGCCAGACATGAACCGTCTCCAAAAAAAGATACTGATTGGCCTACATAAGAATGCGGAACTATTGAATGAATCCAATCTATTGTTCTAAAAATCTAGTTCGAAAAAAACAAACATTTGAAATGATTGCACATTAGAATCTATAACATATTCTATTATCATATGCGTCATTGGCCCAATAAATAAAACATGAACTGCGTAATCTATTGTATTTTTTGATAAAGTACTTAGCGAAACTTATCAAGTGGAAGCCATACCGATAGTGGTTACAGCAGCATTATGTTAATGCACTGTGAACTTTGACTTATAATGCAAAGTCCTTCCTAACAATTCTCTCTCGCCTTGGAATACTTAATGGAACTTCGTTTATTGCTACTTTGAAATGCTTTTGAGGCTTCTCAGCTTTTACAAAATCCTTTTCTAGGAACACTGCGACTTATTGATTACTAGCTTTTGCCCGCGGCTTCGCTCGCGTTAAATTCGGGGTAGCACAGTTCCCCTTTCCTGCAACCTGTAGTTTCTGCCCTTGTGCCTTATTTATTGTAATAGCAAAGCTAAGTTTTCCCTTTCCTACCCTCTTTCTCCCTCATTTCACACTTTAAAAAAAAATAGGCATAGTTATGGCAAATGGCATAGTTACTTTGGGCTAACGCTAACTTTTACCGGCGTGATGATCGAAAAAATAATATCTTTCTCTCCCCTTTTCTTCCCTCTTTCTCCCCCTTTTCTCACTTTTATTTAATTAGCCTATGTCCGTCTCCAGGGTCCAACTATCTCTGTACCAAAATTCATCAAAATAGGTTTGGCCATTTAGGCGTGAAGACGTAACAAACAAACTCACTTTCGCTTTTATAATATTAAGTAAGGATTTTGCTTCAGGTCTCGTCTTCATCTTTTCGTCGTATACCTCATTACTGAAGGCCACAATTTGTCCTTCGCAAAGTGGTTTTCCTTAACACGCTTATTTTAGCTTCTCTTGTAACAATGTCAAATAATCTTAAAAGTTCAATATGACACTCTTCCCGGTTTGGATGGCAAACTATGATAAGCCCCTGCCGAGAAAAATACAAGAAATAAAATGACGGCACAATGTTACGCCACTTAATTTTCTTGCTTGATGTTTTAAGCTGCAATGATGCAGCTCGAAACATCTGATGAAACTAAGAAGTTTCATCAGACTTTTCTATGTCAACAACTCCAGTTCTTGAAGTCAATTACTTCAATGGCGTGCCATTCTCTACATGACTGCTATAGGTTCACAGACCTAGACTGAAACGGCCCTTGACTTTAAGTCATGACCTTTTCATCACCAATCAATGCCATGCTGGACTATAGCTATATTTCGTGCATTGTATTTTGATTAATACGCTAATATTTTCACGAATATATATTTTGGTAATCAGACGCATTTGGTAAGTCTGAAAGTCTACCCCCAACCTCTGGATTATATTAAGGGTCGACTTCTATAACTCTTTTAGGGTTCTGTATTTCATAAGGAAGAAAACGGAATCACTGTTTTGTTCATCCGTCTGTCTGTCTGTCTGTCAACTTTGTCCCTTTAAAGCGTTGAGTTATCGTATTGAAATATATAAAACCATATACTCAAGGATGTGGTCCTTTGTAGCTGTGAAAAAATCAACCCTCTTAGTCTACGCAGTCAAAAGATATGGCCGTTTATATAACAAGATAGTACGTAACCGATATTTTTATTAATCTTTTAGCTCTTACAAGCAGCTAGTGCTTTCTACTATAGTTTTCGAGGCCAGTCTGTCTGTAGTACTGTTTTTCTACCACATATCACACCTATTCGGTCTCTCCTCAGATTTATTCTCACGGTGATCAACATCTAGCCCTAGCTTCTATAAAAACCTGTATGTATCTTGGAACAACTGCAAACTGTCTATCTGACTTTCACAAACGGAGCGGAGCAGGGGCGAGTGTGCGACTTACTGACGAAACCCCACCCATGTTCCTTCTTTTGCTCTTTACGTTCCGGGCCGCGATATCTCATTCGATACCCGCAACCCCGGCAAGAGTTACCTTGGCTAGACTGAAAGAACAAAGAAAAGTTTTCTGTTATAAACAAAAAGATATCTTCCCTTAACATTTTGTAACACCATTCATCAGTATTTCCTCAAGATAAGAGATGAGTAATTCACGCGTTTGCAAGATAATGCCAGATAACGCTTATGTTTTTATTGATATCCTTGGGTAGTATCATCGATAAAACTGATACCGTTTTTATTTTGTAGATTAATTCTCAGTACAATGCAAGCCCATCAGCGGTGATACTGCATGTTCCGTTTAAGATTATAGTTTGGGGGAAAATATTAATAATTGATTGTGTTTGTTGAAGCAGTTTGGTGGTAGAAGTGTACTTAGGTCTGGTTTCAAATGAATTCCAGCTGAATACGTTTTGTGCGAAGTGATTTGTGGTGACAATAACAACTATTGATGGAATGGTGATATAAATAGATAATAGTGCTGTGGCAATGAAACTGAAGAATCCGTTTAGTCTAGTGCGAATAGGTATGAATTTACTTTCTTTATCTTCATATATTTTTTCTTAATCTCTCTGTCATTCAAAGAGTTGTCAGCAAAACAGAGGGGCCTGCCGGGGCCATCGCATACCGGGGTTGCGGGTGGTTCGAAAGAGATACCGCGGCCCCGGAACATAAACGGCAATAGAAGGAACATAGGTGGGTTTTAGTCAGTACAAGTCTGGCACTCCCCCCTCTCCGCCCAGAGCGGTCGGTCGTATTTCTATATATACCTATATGATATCCACGACATGGTGGATATCATCTATCCACTAGATAGTACCCATTAGATGCAATGTGTCCGGATTTATTCGATGGAATGTGTCCGGATCGATGTCTCAAAAGCGTCACAAAAAAATATCAATGGGCTTCCATTCTCCTGGATCCATGAGCCACGAAACGGTCCTGACTTTATAGTCCGATACCATATATAGGTATGCCTTTAGTGCGCGACCTCTCATTAAAATATTCCTGCCACAAATCTTTGCAAAAACTTTAGACTATCTGAACGCGATTTTCATCATTATTTACTGTATTAAGGTAAAAACACTCAAATGCACCTCTTTAGTATAGTGGTCATAAGCGCGACTGCTGAGTATAATAATAAATAAATAAATATCTTGGGACAACTCACACACGGCTATCTGATCCCAAGCTAAGCAGAGCTTGTGTTATGGTAACCAGACAACTGATATACATACTATAATTTATAAATACATACAAATTATAAATAAATCACACCCAGACACAGAACAAACAATCATGCTCATCACACAAAGTTTGTCCTGGGTGGGAATCGAACCCACGACCTCCGGCTCAGCAGTCAGGGCCACTAACCACTAGACCAACAGGCCCGTCTATAATGTAAATGATGTAATGTAAATGATATAATAGTAAAGTAGTGTGAAATGTTAGAGACAGTTTAATAAACGTGTTTTTTTTCTCTGGATACCCACATATTTGTAAAACGTAACTTAAACTAACAAGTCTAATAAGGTACAGCAGAATATTAATATTAGTAAACGATAGTTTGTGGTCTAGTTTCAATAGTAACAAATTACGATAATACGTGATAAAATCAACGCAAGACGACAATGTAAATGTCAATCAATGCAATGTCAGAATATAAAACCACACAATCGACGAACAAACATATATTTTTTTGCATTTTCTCTCGCCTATTTTAGGGAAATGTAATTATTGGGATTATCTTTTATTTATTTCAAAAGGATTTTTCATATATTAATCAGTACTGTGCATTATCAGGGCAGGAGCCACCAGTGATAAAATCAACGCAAGACGACAATGTAAATGTCAATCAATGCAATGTCAGGATATAAAACCACATAATCAATGAACAAACATATATTTTTTTGCATTTTCTCTCGCCTATTTTAGGGAAATGTAATTATTGGGATTATTTTTTATTTATTTCAAAAGGAATTTTCATATATTAATCATTACTGTGCATTATCAGGGCAGGATCTGGCCATGTCCTTTAATTATCGTGTTTTTTGTATGTTGTTTTATTTGGTGACTTATAGCATCGTATTGGATATGTCTGTAAAGGTGCTATTAATTAGTGGTAAATAAATAAATAACTTTTCATTATTGTATGTACCATCCTCAACACAATCTTTTTGACAAAAAATTACTTTGAATTTAGCTGCGGCTGTTTTACGAGGTTAAATTCCATGCCTAACCAGACCTAATAGGAACCCTTGGCGAATCACATGACTAGACACGTGACAACTATTTATGTTATAAATAATATCACTATCGCAATAAAAGATATTGTTGTTATCGTGTATATTTGTTTTACAGCCGGCGGCCTACTTTATACTTTCGTAACTGCAACATGGCGCATTGCTAAATCTAGGACTCATTAGGAGTTTCCTACAAATGGAATGAACACGAAATATTATTAAGTTTGTGGAAGAAATATTCTTGATTTTAGTTAGAATGGAAATGTACTGCTGAACTAAAAGTTTTTTTTATAATTAACTCTTCAAACGGGATATTTACCATGTTAGTTATTTTTATTGAATTCGTTTTGTCTGCTCGTAAAAATCCACCTACAATAACTTCAGTTCATCCGTGATCATGGCGTTTGCAACATCGCTGAAATATCGGAAACTCAATAATAATAACAAACATGGTAAATATCCCGTTTCAAGTGTTAATTATAATATTAGTAACCATGTCAGTTTAAAGACTTATAAAAGTTTTTTGTTGTAAACCAACGGTGAGGAGTGGTCCGGAATTTAAACTTCATTATCATTTGAAACTTATTTAAGGGACAGATATTATGATTTTTGATTATTTAAAGTTCACACATCTAAACGGCAAGTCAGAAGGTAAAAAAAAATGTTGAAGTTGAGTCTAGGAATTAGGCCAGTTACTAAACTAAAAATAAATATCTATTTTCTTATCAAGAAAATTATTTTTTAAAGCTATATCTAACGCGCACATAAAAACGATGATCAGGCAAAAACCATTTGGTGCATTTTTATGAATCTTTCACAATCTACAAGATAATTTAGTTGCCAATCTTTTGATATGCGGTTTTTATTCGTTTTGTGTTTGATAAATGAAAGGCGGTTTTTTTTTTCGAATTGGTCTTCGGTCGCAGGAATGACACCAGCAAACGCAAGCTGTGTGTATCCAGAGTAGTTAACACAAAAACCATATAAGTAAAGCTGATCCAATCCAAAGTTATCCTATAGAAAACATTAAATTCCAGTAGCATTTTTTTATGGATGTTAATTATTTTAATTTGAAACTAAATCTAATACAATAATAAATAAATAAAATACGTGTGGCACTCGGGGACTGCCGCGCTAAAGCTAATGCATAGCATTTTTTATCAACTTATGCAATAAATAAAAACAATCTAAATAAAATATTTAAAAAGTACTCCCAATGAAAAGAAGTCGCAAAAAGAAACATTTTTTTACCAACTTAGACAATAAATAAAAAACTAAATATAATATTTAAAAAGTACTTCCAATGAAAAGAAGTCGCAAAAAGAAAAACAAGGCCTTGGGTTTGACCCAGCGTAATGTCAATTGACTATCCGATTCTCTACCAAACACGCTATTAGAACATTAGAATCGGGATTGAAATAACTGACCGTATTGTGTAAACGACGTTAGACAATGCACGGCCTTCAAGCCACACCTCCGTGCCCGTCGGAGTGGGGAGCGTCAGGCTTTTTTTCGTTACGGAATTTCTGGATTCGGTCCCCGCGCTCAAGGCCCGCGATAGAAGCTATGCAATAGCTTAAAAAACAATCTAAATAAAATATTTAAAAAGTACTTCCAATGAAAAGAAGTCGCAAAAAGAAACATTTTTTTATCAACTTAGACAATAAATAAAAAAACTAAATATAATATTTAAAAAGTACTTCCAATGAAAAGAAGTCGCAAAAAGAAAAACAAGACCTTGGGTTTGATCCAGCGTAATGTCGATTGACTATCCGATTCTCTACCAAACACGCTATTAGAACATTAGAATCGGGATTGAAATAACTGACCGTATTGTGTAAACGACGTTAGACAATGCACGGCCTTCAAGCCACACCTCCGTGCCCGTCGGAGTGGGGAGCGTCAGGCTTTTTTTCGTTACGGAATTTCTGGATTCGGTCCCCGCGCTCAAGGCCCGCGATAGAAGCTATGCAATAGCTTAAAAAAAAACTAAAAATAACGTCAAAAAAGTCCTCGAAGTTGTCAACTGTTAATGTCCCCAAGAGACTGACGGCGTTTCCACGTTGTATATCAATGCTTAGACTCTGGCCAATAAATAAAAATTAGGCCAGCCTCCGGCCTATTAATTGGCTGGACTATGAATAATAAAAAATATGCATGCATATAGTTTTAAATGTGAGTAAATAATTATCTGCATTTTTTTTTTCTTCCAAAAATTGCCCGTTTTTGCGGATCTGGGCTCTCTGTGTTCAAGATACCAGTTACGCCTTCCTAAGTATTTATAATTCGAATTTCCGTTACATTGGAATTGCCTTTGTTCCTTCATAACATAATTTAATGTTCAATAATAATAGTTAATTTTACGACTATCAAGAGTATGATCGGTGATCTCAGCTATTCAGTAATATGGGAGATTACGTCAGCATGAAACTCTGACTGTAAGACTATAGACAAATAGTTTCGTGTAACATTTTTTTTTATTGTGTATAGGATAGTATCCTTGTTTTATTAACCGACTTCAAAAAGAAGGTGGAGGTTTTTACTTCGGCTGGGTTTTTTTTTCGTTACGCGATTTCTCCATTAAGTCTTGACCAATTTTCAAAATTCTTTTCACTATCGAAAGGGTACAGTCCCTTAGGGCTCCCATGTCAATTTTATTTTATGTTGGCAGAAATCCTTGAATTAAGGCGCTGTACAAAGCAAATACTTTGTAAAACGTCTAAATTTTGCGTGTCTGTATATATTACAAGCCAAAAAGAAATACAGTGTATAGTCAAATATATATAGAAAAGACTTAAACAAAAACAGTTTACAAAAGTGGTCTAGTACTACGAAAAAAAAATGTTAAAAAGACCACGAAATATTTTTTTTCAATTCCTAATTCTCAATTATTTCAGCGACATTCATCTTTTTTTATATCTATAAAGACATAAATCTAAAACTTTTAAAACACGAAACTGTTGTTTTTAAAATATTCAATTAAAACTGCAAAATGACTTACATTTTGGGACATGATATTCAAATAAAATGAAACGCCCAAATATATTCGACCTTTTTTCGATGCACTACTGTCGTATACTTTGTCAGACCACGCCCAATCTGCAGCTAGCCTCAACTCCGCGAATACCTAAAGATAAGCTTGTTACCGCGCCTTAAAGCCTACCTGGTTGTTATTGCGTTGTGGAGGACTTAGAGGCAGTTACTCCACTTCAAGAACCTGACGTATAAAGATAATATGTTCTTTAGATTGCTTTCGAATTATAGAATGGAGGAGCTCGTGGCTAAATAATAGCAGCCGCTCGGGTCGATCTTTAGGTAAAGCCGCGCTGGCCTAGGTTGGTCTGTGGATGGGTGACCACCCGTTACATAAGTTTCCTCCGTGCCTCGGAAAGCACGTTAAGCTGTTGGTCCCGGCTGTCAATTGTAGATCTTTGACAGTCGTTACAGATAGTCAGTGTCTCTAAAGTCTGGCAACCAGCCTTATCAAGGGACATCGTATTACCCAGTACGAACTGGGTTGTGGAGGTCAGATAAGTAGTCGCTCCATGTAAAATACTGATATTCAGCTGCATCCGGTAAGACTGGAAGCCGACCCTAACATAGTTGGGAAAAGGCTAGGCAGACGATGAGATTGCTTTCGAATTGTTTTGACTTCGATCATTTGCAATAAGAACTGATGAGATTTCTTAGTATATTAGCTACGAAATCCAGCCAAAAAGTTTGTTGGCACAAAGCTATGTCTCATTTCTGATACCTCAGCAATTAAAACTTTGTCGATTAACCTGTTGCATATTCAGACAATCAATTATTGAGCGCATAGACGTATCCAAAAACTTTTCTGGCAAAATTTCTGTTTGTGCTAACATTGATGGAAGGGATAATACTAGTTTTATCAGCTTTTTTATACGTTGCTCTACACTAGGAAATTCTCCTGTATTGCAGGTGCGTTTACAAACATTTAAACGGCACGGTTGGCGCAGTGGCTGAACGATTGACCTCTGCGCTGCGTGTCGTGGATGCGATTCTCGCACGGAACAAATATTTGTATGGCCTACAAATAGTTGTTTCGGGTCTGGCCGTTTGTGTATGTGAGTTTAAATGTTTGTAAACGCACCCACGATACAGGAGAAATACCTATAAATTGTGGGGCAACGTTTTAAAAAAGAAATAAAAAGATTAAATTGTGATTCGCGACCGCAACAAATATGGCTTTACAGAGTTCTATAAATACGTAAACAGATGTTACGGTCGCGAATCATATTTGGTTCAACATACATTCTAAGGCCATCTTCAGATGACCCGCGCCTTACACCTTCGCTAGGCAAGCGCAAAAATCAGCGTATTCAATGTAATTTAACCTTAAAGGTGGATCAACGCGTGTGTGAGATAAAGGCGGGGTTGACAAGAGGCAGGCGCGTAGCGTGTGCGGTTGGATTTCGATAAATTGAATTTAAGATCTATTGATGTGTCATAAGACTCAAATTAAATACAAAAAAATCAAAGCTAGGTAGACACGGGTGCCAAACCAGCAAAAAATACTAAAAATAACAAAATTATATCGAAATATTGTAAGCCCTTAGCGTTGTGCAGAAGTAGAAGAATTTTAATTCAAGCGTAGTTGCTCCTGGGGACCGCCAATTCCCGATGGGGAATCATCAAAAAATTTCCCTGCTCCTGCTTCCTGCTGCCGGAATGGGGAGGGGGTCAGACTTATAAAAACTAAAACTCTTCCGTGTTCCTTTATTTTCCCCTTTAAGTTCCGGGGCCGCGGTATCCCTTTCAAACAACCTGCAACCAGGTTGAACAACCAGTTGTCTTTTTCTGTACGTATCTCGTCTGCCTATACTAAGCAGTCCACGAGGACTTATTTCGATTGATTTTATGGTTTACATCGTTCCCACTCCAATTTATTTGGGGTGGGCCCATCATGACATTGTCTTCCATACTTCCCTCTATAAGTCGTCGTCTCAGATTATTAATTAATGTTATATTTTCCTCTGTTTCAGCTGAATTAAGATGGTTACTATTGGGCGCGTGTAACGGTAAAGTCATGAATCAAGGAGGACTGAAGAATGTCGTCACAGAGCCGACGCGTCTCGAGAACAAACGTGAGTACATTAACATTCTCTTGCCCTTTTTTAAATGGGAAATCATCAAATAATTTCCTCTGCTCTGGGCGGAGTGGAAGGGAGTGTCAGTGTTTTACTGACTAAGACCCACCCATGATCCTTCTTTTGCCCCTGGTTCCCTGACTTCTCTGCCCCGGGGCCACCGTATAGTTAGATATGCGCTAAATTACTACAATTTTAAAAAAGCACATAAAATTCTTTCAAGATTATATTTTGAAGATACATCTCGCACTTCCTACGCCATTCCTAGTCTTTACTTTTCTCTAATTCTTTATTTAAAACGACCTGAGTATTGGAACGTCATGACCAACCAGCCAGCATTCGGCTTTGATTAAGGTATAAAACCTCTTACAGTATTGACCATTCTACTTCCAACTTTGAAATTATAAATGCGAAAGATTGTGAGAATGTCCGCAAGGGCAAAAACTGTAGGTAGCAGGTACCTGCAAATCAGGAAAGGGGAACTGTGTTACCCCGAATTTAACGCGAGCGAAGCCGCGGGCAAAAGCTAGTATTTTATAAAAGCACGATTAACTATACTTATGTATTTTTATTATACTAGTAACTTCAATTCACAGTCGACGTCAATTTGATTGACATAAATGTATGTTGTTATAATTTGAATGTGTTTTGTTACGGGCGAGTCATATCATTTTTCTTTGTGTACGCAAATACATCTTATACCTACTTTTTGCTGGTGCTCATGGCGCTATCGCGCAATAATTGGAAGATTAGAATGACGTGACGTCACGGGTCCAGTTGAAAACCAGCGTTGGACACTAAGTAAAGTAGCCCGGCTGTTCGCTGAACTGGGCCTATTTGGCGTAGCCGAGACACACAATAATTATCTCCTTTTGGTGATGTTAAGTTTTTAATTTTATTGGAACGAAGTTCCTTATCGCACGTTGCGAAAGGGGGCTCGCGTGTGCCCCCCAAGTGCTGTCGCTACGATTATTTTTGTTGAGTGTATACATGTTTATTGTACATAATAACTTCGTTCCATCCGGGTGTCCCTTGACACTTCTTAAGTTTTTTTGTTTCCTTTCTTTGTTTAAGACGACTACATGAGCTAAATTAGCAACTCTCTTTGTGGTGGTTCAAACGTTTGAAATACTGTTAGAATAAAGTTGTATTTAGCTTGCACTACAAAGTGGTTGTTACGTCAGTCACTGCGGGCCGAATAATGCGAAATTAGTGTTTTTTTGCGATTCACAAGAAATCTATTGATTGGAGTAAAAAAATAAAACACTACTAAGCTAATATTTTGCTTGTTGAATTATTTGTCAAAAAATCAGATTGATCGCATATATTTCAGTATGGTTTTTACTCGTTAAAAGAAATTTTTAGAGATAAGTTCACGATTTTTTTTTATCGAGTAAAATTTGTTGTATTATGTTTTCAAAACACTATCTTACTAGCATATATCCTGAAGAATATCATATATTTTTCTGGTTTTGTAGATTGCAGTGAATTATATGCTTTTTTGCATTATAAAACTCGCGTTTAGCTCCTGTAGTCCCCTTAATGTTGTGTGCATTTGTTGCATGTACCAAAAAACATTATTTCTTTCTTCTTGAATCGAAAACCGGAAAGTAGGTCATATTTGACTTCAAAGATTACTTTACATAGTAACAAGTGAAGCTAAAGACGTTTAAAATATTTATAGAGCGGACATTGGGAATATTTTCGTACAAATATTTTGATTCCGAACATTTACGATGTTATTACACGAATACTACCTGTCCAGCGGGTGTATGACAATAGACAGAACTATTTTTTAACAAGGAGTAACAAGTATTGGATTAAGATTTTCTTCGTTTTGTCCCGTCAATCATTGGTTTTTTTTTACAAATCCTTGCCATACACTAGGAATTTCTTCTGTATTGTGGATGCGTTTATAAATATCCAAACTCATATACACAAACAGCCAGACCCGGAACAAGAATCTATAGGTCATACAAATATTTGTTCCGTGCGGGGATCAAACCCGCGACACGTAGCGCAGCAGCCAAGCGCTTAGCTACTGCGCCAACCGTGTCGCCATGGTTTTTGGGTGAAGCTTATAGAAGGGTGTTATAAATTATGAACATTTTGGCTCGAATAACTTTGTAAACATTAAATCCTATAACCTATAATCAGTATCGCGTTAAGTTGCACTAGTTTAACATAGTTTCACGTCGCACTGCGCCACACACCTGACCTGATAATAATGAACTTCTTGTTTACCGACTACAAAAAAGGGGGAGGTTCTCAATTCGTTTTTTTTTAATATGTTAAGATCGCGTTTTTCCGTTGATTGTAAGCTGATTTGCAAAATTATTTTAATTAATTGTAGGTATACTCCTGAAAAGGTTCCATTTGAATTTCATCTTAGGTAATTTATGAGTTATCTTCTTTAATACATATTATTTCTTGTAATTTCTAATTAGACGAAATGCTAATATCTCTTGCAGTAATGAAAAATGAATACTCGATAAGAATGTATGTGAGATACCAACATACCACAACTAAAAAGGCTGAAATAGAAAAACCTTTCTTCAAAAAAAAACCGATTGCTAAAAAAAACACTAACAATAGCTAGCTACAAGCCTAATTAATTTGCGCCGCCTTACCGAGACAGAGGAAGTCCGTGTTAACCAATATAAAGTGCCTTCCTCGTAACATATCGACAAACTAACTAGATGAATAACTATCTACATGGATTCATAAGGAATACTTATGAAACTACAACCTTTTGCCCGCGTAACACAGTTCCCCTTTTCTGATTTGCAGGTGCCTGTAGTTAGCCCTAGCGCCTTATTGATTGTAATAGCAAAGCTAGGTTTTCCCTTGTCTTCACTCTTTCTCCTTCATATCCCACTTTAAAAAAAAATAGCTTATGTCCGTCTCGAGGAGGAGCTCGTGGCTAAATAATAGCAGCTGCTCGGGTCGATCTTTAGGTTAAGCCGCGCTTGCCTAGGTTGGTCTGTGGATGGGTGACCACCCGTTACATACCGAGTTTCCTCCGTGCCTCGGAAAGCACGTTAAGCCGTTGGTCCCGGCTGTCATTTGTAGATCTTTGACAGTCGTTACAGGTAGTCAGTGTTCCGAAAGTCTGACAACCAGTCTTACCAAGGGGTATCATATTACCCAGTGCTAACTGGGTTGTGGAGGTCAGATAGGCAGTCGCTCCATGTAAAATACTGATATTCAGCTGCATCCGGTTAGACTGGAAGCCGACCCTAACATAGTTGGGAAAAAGTTAGGCAGGTGATGAGCCTATATCCGTCTCCAGGGTCCCAACTATCTCTGTACCAAAATTCATAAAAACCGGTTTGGTCATTGAGGCGTGAAGACGTAACAAACAAACTCACTTTCGCTTTTATAATATTAGTAAGGTAGTAAGAATTTGTCATATTTTAATATTTCCTTACCGTCTGTTCATCTAAAGAGCTACCGCAACCAATGTTGATACAAGTTGATCAAACACGCGCCGACGATGTCGTTTACTTAAGAGATTGTCTTTGTTATTAACTGCGTGAAATCGTTAATGAACTTCTCGGTTTATTATAAATTTAAAATTAACTATTATTTCCTTTTGTTATGTATCTTACATTTAATTTTAATTTATTTTACTTATAAAAGAAAACATTTACAAATATAGATTAAAAAAGAAAAGCGTTGCTCTACACTAAGAATCTCTCCTGTATCGTGGGTGCGTTTACAAACATTTACACTCACATACACAAACAGCCAGACCCGAAACAACTACCTGGAAGGTCATACAAATATTTGTTTAGTGCGTGGATCGAACTTACGACACGCAACGCAACAATCAATCGCTCAGCAGCTGCGCCAACTGTACCGTCGATTTATTTGTTTTGTGCATTGAACTTGGTGCAAATTATTAATAGAAGTGTGGCGGCGGCATGTAGAACCCCCACAGTCGTGTCTATTACTGTTCATATCACCCCACTGTTGGGTAAAGGGATCACACGACGAGGTATAATTCCCAATGGGTTGGCAGATATGTACCTAATAGAGGGCGCGCCTAATGTCATCAATCAGGCAAAGGTCCATAATGTGACTGCTACAAAAAAAGCAGGACTTTTTCGTAGCCCATGGTTCCAGGAGATGGAAGCCCATAGACAATTTATTGTGACGCTGTTGAGACTCCGATCTGGACACATTCCATCAAATAAATTTGCATATCTAATGGGTAAAACGGAATCACCTAATTGCTTGGAGTGTAATATGATAAATGATATTCACCATGTCTTGCTCGAATGTGTCCGGAATGAGACTCAGCGGCTTCAAGCACTTGGAAGCACGCAGTTTAACATGGGGATATGTAGCAGCTTCTTGGCTTTCCCTTTTTCTGAGGAGGCCGAGAAGCTGTGTGCACTATACACGGCCCGCATGCGGAGCGTAGATAACACCCAACAATAGTTTTGCTTCTTGTAAATTAGTTTTGTTACTTAATTTTGTTTTATGTATATTGTAATTAGAATTACGGGGCGACATCGTCATTGTTGACCGAGTCCCCTTAAATAAAGATTTAAAAAAAAAACACCCCACCGCTGGGCAAATGGATCACACGAGGAGGTATAATTCCCAAAGGGTTGGCAGATATGTACCTAATAGAGGGCGCGCCTAATGGCATCAATCAGGCAAAGGTCCAGAATGTGACTGAAACTGAAAATATCCTTATGGAAAAACCCTAGAAACACGGCCCGACGAGTTTAGTTTATTATTTTTTAATTTCCGCGGTATCTCTTTCGAACAACCCGCAACCCTGGCAGGCACCTCTGCTTTGCTTACATCTCTTTGAGGCGCGCGTGGATTACTAACGCGCCGACGATTGCAAGCTCGCTAGGTCGACAAGGCCTGTCGTCACTATACGGACAGTCGGTGACCATTGAAGACCCGATTTTAAGCAGTACTAGCTTCCGCTCGCGACTTCGTCCGCGTGGCATAGTTACTTTGGGCTAACGCTAACTTTAACCCTCGTGATAATCGAAAAAAAAAATATCTTTCTCTTCTCTGTTCTTTCTCCCCCCTTTTCTCACATTTTTTTAAATTAGCCATGTCCGTCACCAGGTTCCCAACTATATTTGTACCATAAAGTCGTGAAGACGTAACAAACAATCAAACTCACGTTAGCTTTTATAATATTAGCAAGGATTAGGTCACCTTTAAAATCAAGTATTATCTTGAAAAAATAAAATCGCTGAGTCACTCTTACATGGCTTATTAAATGCAGTGTCATGTTGTAGAATCTGTAGACTAATAAAAAATGCTTCCGTTCTCTATGATTTTCTTGTCCACACATTAGCAAATTAGACAACGTTTCAACTGTGGAATTACAGAACCGGAATTAAACGGAATGGGCAAGTTGAATGAGGCGAAGATAGCTTTTGAGAACTCTATTTCCTGATTTGAGTCCCAATTAAGCTGTTGTTGCGTTCTAAAAGTTCTTCAAGCGTCAACTGTGTATTCGTTAAAAGATTTTCTAATCAAAAACTTTGACAATTTGACCAAGTGACGTTGTTTAGTTTTTGTAGCAAAAATTACGAAGTCTGGTCTTTTTTCAAATCAAATCATTTTATTTGTTACAATGCATACCTGCATTGTAACAATCTATGTATCGTTCACAATAGGTGTTAAAAATAATTATGTTAGTGCGCTGCATTCTGCTTTCAAGCATACAAAAATTAAAAATACATTACATAAGATTATTTTTATTTTAAATGTCGAAAGGTATGTCAAGCAATAATTAAAAAAAGTCAACCAATAAAATAAAATTGTAAATGAAGTCAAAATAAAATAAAAAAGGGTTATCAATAATAAATTTAACAATCCTCCATAAATTCAGTCGTAGAATAATAAGATTTAATAAAGTATGGTCTTTACCTCATACTCGACTCTTGGACACAAACACCAGTGCTTAGGAATAATTTGATTTTGCTGTGCCCTACGAGGTCCATAATGATCATAATATCATAAAAACTACCACCTAAGTACACTTTATGGTAAACCAATAAAGCTATTGAGTATATTTTTAAGGAGGGAATGCTTCCCGCAATAGCCTTGCAGGAGAACACAAATGGCTTATAGGTAGTAGTACAAGCAAAAAAGATAAAGGTGGGATAAAAGTCTTAAGCAATAGGTAATTAAATTCGAAGCCATATTGTCAACATCACACATTTTATCCTCGAAAGGAAAGGAGACTAATAGTACACCGACTTCTCAACTAGATTTATATCCCACGTAATAGGGGGAACCTATTGCCATCAGTCGGACCCAAATCCACACTTCGTAGCTGCTGAGAAACTTGATGGAGAATGTAATACCCAACTGAAGAATAGAACTCAGGATCTCATTCTCAGCAATCGACCTCAGTCTACCGATCCATTCGTATAAACATAAACCTTTTTTTATTTGCAGGTGAGCGACGTCGGGGCGCAGCGGGTCGTGCAGCGGTCCTGCGTCGGGCGCCTTCCGACTCCGACTGCTCAGGGGAAACGGCCTCGTTGTCGGCCGATAGCGGAGACCGTGCCGTGCGACCGCTGCCGCAACCACCACGCGCTGGGAAGAATAGGGGGTAAGACATCATTATCCAGGTGGCCATAATATCCCTAGAACCGTCGACGCTTTTAGGACACCTTCGTAGGGTGACTAATAGCAGTTAGTTTCTTGGTTGTTTTCCATTAACAATTCCTTGGTGACAGCCCACAGTTTGGAAGTTGGTGGTCTGATACCCCCGTGCCTCGGAAAGCACGTGAAGCCGTTGGTCTTGCGCATGCTGACTGCGGTCGACTCCACCACCTGTGAGTTGTCGGGAACTACCACGTATGGATTGCCCGTAATAACTGCAGTACCGATGAAGACTGTAGATCTTCCTTAAGCTAGGCGGACCCAATATGAGGAGGCCAAACGCCTCCTGCCTCCTGCTCTACGCTGGATTGTGCGGTCCATGGCCCTTTACGGGGCCTTCTTTGGGACGGCATGCCGCCCACTACCTACCCAAAAAGTGGTAGCCATAACGCTGATCCGGGGCTACCGCACTATCTCCGACAAGGCGGCGAACGTCCTTGCCGGATTCCCATCTTGGGATCTGGAAACGATAGTCAGTCCGCCTTCGCGCGCTTGGTGACATCTGTTCTACATTACTTGAGCGTTAAAAGAACTGCAGGCCTACCATGACATCTTAAAGCAGAACTTATTCCGCTGAGGGAAAGAGATGGTGCTAGACACCCTGTATAGCTCTGTCTCTTTCCCTCAGTGGAATAAGTTCTGCTTTAAGACGTCATAGTAGGGTAGCATATGGCTTATCGCTAGCAGTGGGGCAACCGCTTGTGTGTGACCTTTTGTGTCCACAATTAACTTAAAACTTGAGCTGATCTAATATTAACATGTTGGAACCTTTTTTAATTTACAGACTGAAAAGGGTCGCACGTGAAGGTTATTTTTAATGTTTAGTACATTGGTACATGGTATCGTTCTGAAATAAAGATAAATTCGATCGTTCGGAAATGCAAACTACCGGTTTTGATTAAATTAGCTACCTGCCGAAACTCCGTGACGCTAGATTAATTTCACCTTGTATTTTAATAATCTTAATATACTTAAATAGCTGTTCTACAACGCTTTTTTAGTTACTGCCCCGCTCCCGTGCGCAGTGGCGTGATATTTTATAGCCTATGTTACTCAGTAATAATGTAGAGAAAGATCGCCTGAACAGAGAAAGGAGCTTTAAGAAAACCAGAGCGGTGAGACCGACATGGTAGAAGACGGTTATTGGAGGAACGAAGATTTATGTTGCAATTATATTTGCTGGTCTTACCTGTCGTATGATTTTTAACTTACCAACAAACAGCAAACTATCCTAAGTACTACTACTTAAGTATCTTAAAAGACTTGTTTCCTTCAGAATCTGGAATTTATTCCATTTCCGCTTACACTTTGCTTCTTGTTTTCAGCCGTCGTCGGGGTAGTGAGTGGGAGGTGCTAGAGGGTCTTAAAGATGGCCAGAGGTTCGAGAAGAGGCCCGACGTCTTCAACGGCTACTTGCACAAGAAGAGAAAATGGCCCCTCAAAGGGTGGCACAAGGTAATACTAGAAATATTTTTGTTATTTTTTTTTTTCGAATGAGTAATCAAATAATGACTGCCTCTAATATTTGCAAATCCTTACTAATATTATTAAAGCGAAAGTGAGTTGGTTTGTTTGTTTGTTACGGCTTTGCACCTAAATGGCTAAACCGATTTTGATGAATTTTGGTACAGATAGTTGGGACCCTGGAGACGGACATTGGCTATTTTAAAAAAAAGGATTGAGCATGGGAGAAAAAAGGAAAAATTAGCATTGCTATTTACAATAAATAAGGCGGAAGGGCAAAAACTGCAGGTAGCAGGTACCTGTAAATCGGGAAAGGGAAACTGTGTTACCCCGAATTTAAAGCGAGCGAAGCCGCGGGCAAAAGCTAGTACTAGAAATATTTTTGTTTTGATTGGGTAATCATCCAATAATTACTACCGCTAATATTTACAAATAAATTATAACGCTACGGCTGTTTAATACCTTAAGCGGTGAAATAAAATATCCTTTACGGAAACTACACATTTTTTTATTCAAATATTATTTGATTCATTTTTTTATAGATTATTTGATTCATATCTTGATTAACATACTAATATTAAATAAAGTATCAGACAGAGCCTTACACGTGGTCTTCATAACAATTCACCTTTCTAATCTTAGTTTCTTCATTCCAGCGATTCTTCGTTGTAGACGGTGGCATACTAGTCTACGCGCGGTCCCCAACAGACGTAGCCCGCGGCCGACTCCACGGCTCCGTGGATGTCGGCCTATCAGTCATATCGGCTAAGGCAAGGAGACGGCGTATCGACATAGATGCCGACGAGTTCATTTACCACTTGCGAGCGAAGACCCCCGATGTTTTCCGAACGTGGCTGAACGTTCTCAAAGCGCATAGGTCAGTATTTCAACTTGTGACGGGTGCATTTTCGACGCAACCCGAATGTTACCGAAGTTTACCGAAAGCTAGCGAGGCTTCGATTAGAGGGGGGGGCGGGCGAGTTTATTTACCACCTGCGAGCAAAGACGCCCGATGTTTTCCGAATGTAGCTGAACATTCTCAAAGCGCATAGGTCAGTATTTCAATTTATAACGGTTGTATTTCCGAAGCACCCCGAATGTCGCCGGAGTTTGCCGAAAGACTGGCGAAACTTCGATTTCAAACTGACGAGTTTATAAACCATCTGCGAGCCAAGACGCCCGATGTTTTCCGAACGTGGCTGAACTTTCTCAAAGCGCATAGGTCAGTATTTCAACTTGTAACGGTTGCATTTCCGACGCAACCCGAATGTTGCTGAAGTTTACCGAAAGCTAGCGAGGCTTCGATTAGAGGCGGACGAGTTCATATACCACCTACTAGCGAAGACGCCCGATGTTGTCCGAACGTGGCTGAGCGTTCTCAAAGCGTATAGGTCAGTATTTCAATTTATAACGGTTGTATTTCCAAAGCAACCCGAATGTCGTCGGAGATTGCCGAAAAACTAGCGAAACTAAGAAGTGGACGAGTTCATATACCACCTGCGAGCGAAGACGCACGATGTTTTCCGAATGTGGCTGAACGTACTCAAAGCACAGTCAGTATTTAAACAGATCTTCGAAGATGCCCGAGATTTGCCGAATGGATCACAAAGCATCGATGCTGGAATTGACAGACCACTTGCAAGCGAAGACGCCCGATGTCTTACGAACGTGACTCAACGTGATGGAAGCTCAACAAGTAACAGTGGTGTTCCCGGAGATGCCTGAAGTTTGCTGAACAGCCCATGTCGACGAATTGACATAACTCTCACTAATAACCATGAAAGCTAATCACCACAAGTAAATGTGATTGAAATTCGGCTTGGGTCACATGTACGCGTTACAGTGAAGACCAATTTCAACCTTATAAAAATGCTTCTCTTGATTCACATGTGTCCTCGTGTTACCGTGTAGACTAATTTGAACTTTGATATAAAAGCTACTATAGTTTACTTCCAATTGCCCACTCTAACATCTTATTCACCTTTCCGCAGATTATACCGCCAACATTTGCTAACTTTCGGTGCGCGGGAGTCGGTGCCAAAGATCCACCCGCCGCTAGACGATCTACCGGCCACTGACAACTCGTCCCGTAAGTCTAATATTATAATAATAGTAATTATTCTTCTATTATTATTTGCTGTGTGATGCATGTTTGATAGTTTAGAGATAATTTTATGGATGTTTTGGAGGGTAGTTTAAGATAGAATGAAGTGTGCAGTTGTGTTTTAAGGAATGTTTAGATTTTTCATAATCTTGAAAAACTGATGAAAGTATTTAGGTGCTCATAGGGGTTAGAAATACGTGAAAAATGGCATATAGTAAATAGTTAAAACGGTTTTTTTGGCATACAGCAAATAGCTTTTTTTTAAAGCAATAATATCTAACTATTCATCTTTTGCTCCTCTGAATAAAGTATAAAAAATTAAAAACAGGTGCAGGACAGACTTCTATCACTCGATTACTACTTGCGATTACGAAAGACTGTGCAAGTAATAATCGAATCAGATAGAAATACTAAAACGACATATTACTTGAACACAAAAATAGCTGGATACAGAAAGCCATACATTCAACAAAAACAATCGCAACAACGCGTTCGGCGATCACAAATACAGAGTCAGTCGCGAGTACTTGAAGCGTGTGTGCGATTGAGTGTGTTACTGAACTTCTAAACTAATATATTCAGTGGAATAACCAGTTTTACTTTAAATCCTTCCTTTATAAAAGTGTATCAGAAAAGTATAAACAGCTCTCCCATACAAAATTGCAAAACCTACACAAATGTGCTGTGTAGTTGATCCCCTGAAACTCCTCCTATATAAGTCCTTTTCCCTCCTAAAGGTACATCCCACGATAGCCAAGAGTCTTCCACACTAAGCTCAAGCGACGACTATCCCCTACCCACCGCCAAAGACCAATCAACCAACGAAATACAAAACAGCTTCTGTTTCTGCCGCTCCTCCTTCCATCCGTCCAAAGACAAAACTAAAACCTCCTGCAATCCCTCAAAACAATCCGAAGTCTTTGACGAGTACTTAAAAAATTTGGTTAATAACCACAGGAGTCTATGCTCTATGAATTGTGTAGCCAGATTCACACAAGAAGATTTGAAAAGGAGAAAATCTCCCACCCTTTCTCCCGGCAGCACGGACGCTGAGAAACAGATACATAGCACGGATCTAGATATCAATTCTATACGAACCATAGAGACGGTGATAGAAGATGAAGTTATACGCCGTGGTGATGCCTCACCCCTACAAGAATTTCCCTTATTGCCCGACGGAAAAAGACCAATATTCCTTGAAAAAATCGAGCCTACTACAGCTTATTTCTTTTTCGCGCCCACTAACTCAAGCATAAGTAAAAATTCGCCCATGAAAAAGAGCAAGAAGTCCACGAATTTAGTGAAATATAGAAACGAATTTTCTGAACCTACTTTGAAAAGGCCTTTGAGTAAGTGTATGTTACTAGGGAAGTATAAGATGAAAGTGTCGAGACAGTCTGATACGGATAGAAGCGTAGATTGTGCGGTAGCGTGCGACCCTGTAAAACAAGAGAGTAACGAAGTCCAAGTCACTATTTTGGATAAGAAGACCTTACAGGACGCTATGACGACTTCAGATTACGATACGATTACAGAAAGACTTCTCGTGTCAATATTTCAAAACCACAGAAACATTACTTCTACGAAAGCCGAGTATTACGTTAAACAAGTAGTGAAAGACTTGTACGACTTCAAGTTCCAAGACGTTCATCCGGTGAAGGCACTCTTCAGGAGTCTGTTGGAGTATTGGCTAAAGAACACATCGGTCGAACCGGTCAAAACTGCCATGACACAAAGCCAGTCAATCGATGCACAGTCAAATAATTACTTCACGAAAGATCAAAATCTGTCGAGTGTCTTCATCAGTAGCGTCCCTAAACAAACTCAGTTTCACGGAGTCAGCGACATGGTGGTAAAGTACAAGAGACCGGGTCACATTCCAAGAACTTCTACGAGAGTGTTACAAGATGAGGTATGCGCGCCTTTCATATCCGAGAGCCCCACAGGAAACACGGATAGCTTCGAGAAAGAACGACGCATACAAGAACTCGAAAGGCTACTCAAAAATACCGTGTACATGTGCGAAACAATCAGAAATGATTCCAGCAAACAGAAAGACATTAAAACAACGAAAGCTTTAATAGATAATATAGGTAAGGCGTCGCATAAGACAGCGATGGAAAATTCTGCTGAAATAAACAATGACACTTCTAACTCTTCTACGGAGCAGATAAAAGATACTATAAACCATCTTATCAGCGAGACTTCAATACCTCCTGACGTTGCCAAGGAGTTTCTTGGTGCGTACTTGGACGTGCTGATGAAAGATGAGAGTAAGACTACGACCACCAGCCAAGACAGCCCGTTTAGTGATCAATCAGTCACGTCAAAAGTTTCCAACGAAGAGTTTTCTTGCGAAGTTCAAACGGAAGCTGTCACAAAAAGGGTGTCTAAAAGTGTCACCACAATCCACCCAACAGAGACTACGAAGCTGAAGTCAACTGAAGCCGTTAAATCCATAGATCCAGGGCAAATGTATCTTAAAGATATCTTGGATAAAATAACAACGATATTCTCCAAAGTAAAGCATTTGGATGAAAAGACTAGGAACAATGAAAAATCAAACGAAAATCATAAAACTGGTGTCTTTGAAAAGAAAGAACAGAACGATGAATTGGGAAGACCTGTCAAAGAGTATCTTGCGAAGAATCTCATTTACGAAAACTTTGACGAGAACTCCGTTGTAATAGATCTTACTAAATTTGATTTGGAACACATTTCCATGTTCAGCGACCCTGCTATTCAGGGCATCATGTCGATAACTATAAAACTTAAAGAAAAACCTGTCGCAAGCGAGTCTAAACACACTCACTTAAACCTACAATTTGCCAAGTCTCAACACCTAAAACAAGAAACCACAAAAGAATATGCCGTGGATGATAACTGGATAAAATGCATTCATCCCGCTGACGTAAAGTCCAATGAGATATTCCAAAAGAAATACAAAAATCCTATGAATGCTTTTATTGAATCCCCAAAACAGTTTGATTTAAAACCTTACTCAAGTAGCAGTGATGCCACTTCCAAAGCTTACAAAGTGACACATGAAAGCGAACATTCCTTGGACTTGTCATTTGATAGCAGTAACTCCTTTAGAAATGACTCGATCATACGGGAGTCTTTCGAAAATCAGGGTACACAATCATGCTACTTAATGTCATTCAAAAAAGAGATTATAGCACCGAAGTTTAATTCGAGAAAGAAAGCGAAGCCTAAAGAGTGTAGTGCTGTAGTACTGACTCCGAGGATAATATCTCCGCATTCATCACCTCTCTCACACACTTATTCAATATTCGAAAAACCTGCACCTCGAGTTATCGACGAAAAGTTTATACTGTTACTGTTAGAAAATCTGACACTTCTGTCGAAGAATATACCAAGTCTACACAAAGACATTAACAATTTGTTCACTAAATTAAGGAAAAAACACGAGAAGGTTCTGAAAAGCTGTGATCAGGTACAAGGGTTAAGTCTGTTAGGCAAGATTTATAATGAGGAGTTAGTTAGCACTTCCAAGAAAGACGCTAAAACTCAATGGCATTTCATCCCGTGCACATGTTTTGTACACAACCCCAGCGATGAAAAAGCTGTCAATACAGCCAGTAGCGAGAAAATTAAAAACACACACAACTTGAGAGATGCTAACATCAGTGCCATAGACTTGACACTAATCATGAACTCGGAAGTCCAAACGTTGTCCATGGATGTTCCTTCGTTTGCTGACACATCGCTGATGACAAATATGGCAGGAACAGGATTTGGAAACAGTGATGATTTCCATACGATTGAGCGTTCCACTTCCAATTCCAACTGGTTTCGCAAGACCTGTACGAAAGATAGTTCTGCATCTACAACATTAAAGTTCACGTTAGAATCTAAAACTAACAACACACACAAAATCACCCGTTTGCAACCGATGCAGCAAACTCCGAAGGGGTATGTCGCTAAAAAGAAAAAGGCTGCGAAAATTATAAGACAAGATCTGGTTAAAGGGATGTCGCTTTTGCCACCTGCGTTTAAGGTATCAACTCAATCGCAGACGGACAGGAAGATGATACGTTTTGTAAGGGAGAAGATGATGGAAACAGACTATAATGTTTATCAGTTATTTGTTAGTAAGAAGTACGAAATGACGCGAGCGAGTTCTCTAACTGAATCTAGCTTAGAAGTAGCGACAAGCGATGATATGAAGACTTTATATCGATGTGCCAGTGATCCGTCATATTGTTCCGGTTAGATTGTTTTGTTTATAATGTAATTTACTTGTTAATCAATTATTGGAAATATTGGGCGAATTTCACCCATGAATTGAACTGCGTTCAACGCTTCAATATTTCACGACCGACATTTGAACGCGGTTAACATGTGCAGGCGGTATTTAGTTTCTTTGGTGAAATCTGCTCATATTTGAAATGTAGAGTAAGTAGTTAATACCGTATAAGCGTAGTTATAGGTTTGCTGCAAAAACATTTAATTTGCAGAGTAATATTTAAAAAAAAAAACGGCATTTAGGAGAGAAGTATGTTTTTTTTAAGAAGAGTTTATGATTCAACAAAAAATAGGCCGTAAATACTAATATTAGAGAAATTGCTGTTTTAGAATAGGTTTTAGACAATTTAATTAGTACAGCAATAATAGTTGAGTAATTCTCAATAGCTACTTAGTCATTTTAAGTTCTCAGTAATTGCATGAGTTTTGTTTATTTTTCTACTGTAATGTTTTGAATAAATAACAGTACCTACTTATATGTCGAAATCTGTTCATAAAATCAATTATTGCCTTCCTTCGGCATTATCAAAATAATAATACCTTCTATTTCCTGAAAAATGGAAAACCCATATCGGTCAAGCTAACTGATAAAACATAAATGATTCACTACATTGATGACCAAAATTATTACAATGATACTTATCAGATTATTAAGGTTGTAAATAGCGTACTGTTAGTTATTCATGAAGTTTGACTCATGCACCTTTCCCTATGCAAGTATGTGATTGCAGTGTTATGGAATATATTGGCAAAAAAAATGGATGAAATTTTCACTGAACAAGGGCGACAAATGTACATGAAAATAAAGGAAGGTCTACCATAAAAATACTGATAGACAAACCTCGTCCGACCCTTGCTTAGAGCCAGCACTTACCGCTGAGCCAGTACCTTTAAATTCCTCCAACAAGACTCAGCTCCCCTCAGTGACACCCCCCTATGTCAAGGTCCGTGGTAGCACAGTCCAGGTGGGGTGTCCTTCAATGTGCAAATGAAAGACCTCTTTCAAAATATCACTTCTTTTGCACTCCGTAGCTACCTTTGACACCGTATCATTCGAACAGTAAGCTTAGCATAGACGCGGGTGTGTGGGTGCAATGGATAGCTCACCGTCCGTCCGTCTAATGTCGATGGCGCGTTTGTGTTCCACGTGCGCGTCAAATAGATGTCAGCAAAGCAGAAGGGCCCTGTTACTCAGCCTAACGGGGTTGTGGGTTGTTCGAAAGAGATACCGCGGCCCCGGAACATAAAGGGCAAAAGAAGGAAAATAGATGGTAAGGTTTAGCACAAGTCTGACATTTCTTTCCACTCCGCCCAGAGCGGGAGGTGTCATTTGCTGATTTCCCATCCGAAAAAAAGATTTGCAGTAGAATTTTTTAATCTTCACTTATTAAATGTAAATTCAATGCTGCATTATTTGCAACTAAGTCAAATGAATCAAAACACCGAGTCTTTGCTTGCTTTTACAAATATCCTCACGTATGTATTCCCCAAAGGGGTAACAAAGATGTGTAGTACACAAATTTGCACAATATATTCCAAAACGCTGGTCCCCTATCCCCCACATTGACGTGTCTGGTCTGTAGGGCTCATGAGCCCCGGCGCGGGCCCGATCAGGGGACCCCAGGCGGGCTTCGTGTCGGGCACGCCGGGGGGACGCCTCGCCGGATGGATTATCGGTACGTAGCACGCCTGTCATTGTAATTGAAGCCGCATATCAAGAAATTTAAGTACTGTTCGGGACCAGTATTGTTTTGATTCATTTTAGGGTTACCTGGAAAGGAAAAAACGGAAACCTTATTGGATCACATTGTTTTCCTTCTGTCTGTCTGTCAAGAACCTTTATCTTTTTTTTTTTTTGTCAGACGTAACAGAAAACTTACAGGATTAACAGCGAGTCCCAAACTAGGCACAGCCTGTATCTTGGTGACCCAGACACTACACAAAGTTACTATACAACATTAGTTTTACTTTTGCGAAACCCGAAACACGTGTCTAGTATATTTATGTGAAGAATCTATGTACAAAATTTCAGAACTTTATCATGAAAAATCAGAAAGTTATAAGCTTGTTATTTTACCTGGCTGTCCGTACAAAAACACAGTCATCGCGCGGTTCAAACGGCGCCACACGTGTGTACTCTCGCTTTGACCTGCCGTGACCTTGCTGCGCGCCGTATGATTTCGTATACCTACTAAATGTCCAACTCGTAACCTTTTATTATTTTTGGGACAAAATATAACATGGTGTAAAAATTATTGGAATCGATTCAGTTACTTATTCTGAACAAACTATATTCAGGTTTCGCATATACTAAAAATAATGTTGTATTTCGAGTTGTTCTGCTAGCGTAAAAATGGTATCTAGAATGACAATTATTAACAAGGCAAAATACGCGCCTCAGACGTGGAGTTGCGGACACCAGCCCGTTATACAATACAATATAGAAAAGAAATAAAATATATCTCGGGAACGCGTGGAGGTATCAAGTTAAAATTAAAACCATATACTCAACTCTGTCGCAAGCTTGTACGGAACCCTAAGGTGCGCGAGTCTGACTCGCTCTTAGCTGGTTTTTTACGTATTTCAAGAGAAAAAAATTATCAATTTCATAGTTTGACTTGACGGACCACAGAGGAGATCTTGTGTATATTATGTTACATCTTGATTATATACAAGGTGTCCGGTCACGGACTAGCGATATTCTATGTATTTATATAACAAACATTCTAGTACTCAAATTTATTGTTTTTTTTTTTAACTAACATTTTTTTTACAAAACTCTCGTTGATTTGCATATTTTTAGGACTTTGATTTTGTTTTCTAAAGATACGAAAATGTAAGCTCATCATTTCTTAATTTAAACGATAGACGATATTGTTGCCCTCTGAATAAACCTATTGTCGTCTCAGTAAGACCAACACTTTGGAAGATATGATTATTTTTTGTACACGCATAGAAAATATCTCAAAATGGCTGCCAAAATGCGGGGAAGTGAATTACACCCAAGTGTGTAGCGTAATAGTATATTAAACACTCGTTACATAATTATCTAGAACATCGCTAGTCCATGACCGGACACATTGTACAGACGCCAGCAGGTCAAGCTACCCGAAACTGTCATTTTTTCCCAATGTACCTTGAACCTAATACTTTAGAGATAAAGTCGAAAATCTATCAAAGAAATCTGACAGATTGTAGTAGCTTGATGTGCAGGCGTCTGTACATTATAAATCGAAAGCTCGTAAAGGTGAAACAAATTAATTTCCTTTAAGCTTGAATGGCACTTTCCTGATTCTTCCACTTCATATCAAACTCTATGTCTGTGTGTGTACCACATGCATGTTATTAAGAAAACAGCTGTAATAATTTGGAGCGGTTTTGCATTTCTCATAGATTATTTTGATTGTGAAGCATAGCATAGATAGTTTTGCATGCGTAAGTGTGCACAAGATTTAGAAAAGAGTATCTGTGGTTGAGTAGAGGCTGAATTTTGCACGTTATTTTTAGTTATTTAAGAAGGCATATAGACTTACACGCTAATTTAGTCATAGATTGATGTTAGATTATGTTGAAATGCTTTGTACTGAGTGTAAACGAATCCTTCATGAAGTGCCAACTATGCATTTGGAACTGTGTGACGCACTTCAAGTAAATTAAAAGAAACAGGTATATGAAACTAACTGCCTATGGTATTAACGTCCGGTTCCAATAAACAAAAGCGTTTCGTTTTGCTTACGGATTGATATACGTTTCATAGAATTTATGTCAAAATACTACTATCCGTAAGCAAACCGAATCGTTTTTTGTTTATTGGAACCGGGCGTAAGTCCACTTCTGTACATTGTGCTTAAATAAATAAATAAGCGTTAAATAAATAAATATATGAACAAGACCAACGGAGAATAGAATAACCAGATGTTATTCAAGACCACGAGTTAGAGGGGATTAAGTTAGGGATTGACTATCTTTTGAATAAATGTTTTCAGAATAGTATAATATATATAAAAGAGACACAAATAAGTATTTATACTGGTGTTAAGTGCCTGATTACGTATACGTGGTTTATATGTTATATTATCTTGTATAATGTGACTCTTAGAATCGCGATTTCTCAGAAATGGTAACTCTTAGGAAAAAAATCTCAAAGTTACTTTTGTAGAGAGTTTTAATATCTACAACTGTATTTTAAGGTTTTTTTTTTATAAAATTTACCGTGTTCTAGAAAAATCTAAAAAATCTCAACCTTGCACCCCGTATAACTTTTGTAGCACACATAGGATCGATGGGGATTTTTTAAACTTTATTTGTAGTGGTAAACTCCAGCTCTCCACCAAAATTTGGCTCTCCGGGAATTTTTGTTATTTGACCACTATTTGTATGCCTATATTGACCACCTTGAGTGCCACCTTGAAATTTGCCATATTATGTTTTAGACTCTTCCATCATTGATAAGTAACAGAATATGAATTTGCCTAGGACACCCTCAGGACCAGTCGGGTATACTTTTAACCATCGTTTTTGGAGAAAGAAAAAGCCTTTGCCCAGATGTAAGACAAAATATTGGGGAGATCCTAATTTTAAACCAATGTGCTCATTTACCGCTGTCCTCAATCCACAGAATCAGGGGGTCCACTAGACTCCGCGTCCCGGGAACTGGGGCAGGCGCAGCTATCAGTGCAGCAGCTGCAGCGACTGCTAGACGCACTGGAACTGCAGCAGCAGTTGCACCATGATACTGATGTAAGTGTGTTTGCAGGCGCTACTCAGATGCTGTACAGCTTGAAGCGTTAAGTGGAGTGACTTAGAAGACATTTTGGCCTATGTTGGAAATGATTTTGATATGGTATCTGAGCTTATTTTGGAAATCGCGAAAAAATACAAGGATGTTGGTGAGTTTTATTGCTGTCTATTAAATCTTAGGCGCTGATAAACAGGTTCGCCGGGAGGGGGCGGGGGGGTTGCACGAGATACCGTGGCCTCAGAACACAAAGGGCAAAATGAAGGGACATGGTTGGGTTCTAGACAGTAAAAGTCTGACACATTCCTCCCGCTTGATGATTTCCCGTCCAAAAAAAAAGGGCTGATAAAAACACACAAACAGACTGAAGGTCTTTGTCACGTTTGGAGCATAGTTATACTTTCATGGCTATTTAAAACTACATCCCCTGAACTGCTAAAGGAGTTTTCAAAATGAAGTGAACTGGGCTTACTCACAAAAACTAGACGTAATTGGAGGTCTACTCTCTTTTTTTTTCGGGTGGATCATCAAATAACTTGCCCCGCTCTGGGCGGAGCGGGGGGGCGTGTCAGACTTGTACTGACTAAAACCCACCCATGTTCCTTCTATTGCCCTTTACGTTCCGGGGCCGCGGTATCTCTTTCGAACAACCCGCAACCTCGGCAGGAGGTCTACTCTCTGAGCACAACATCCGCAGTTTCGACTGAAATTACGACATTTTCAAACTCCGTATCACTTAAGGACAATAGTTAGGTGCCTGAACTAATAAAAAAAACTACCAAAGCGAGTCAGACTCGCGCAACGAAGGTTCCGCACAAACTTGCGACATAAACGCCCATATCTTTTGACTGTGTAGACTTAGAGGGTTGATTTCTGCACAAAGGAACCACAGAGTTGAATATATCGACGGTTCCTACGTACATAAGGTTAAGTCAAAAACCGAGGTTTACAGGAGAGCGTAATTTGTGTTCAACACGCCCTAGAAATAATTCTATGAGCAATAATATATATTTTTCTACAATATTTTAACAGTTTTAAGAGCTTTATGATGCCAATTACACATAAATATTTAATTTTTTTACGATTTTTTTTAGAAAAACTGAGAGATGACCGTTTCTACGACACTTTTTCGTAGTATTTATAAGACTTGTTCTCTTATACGATTTCTAAAACAAGGTAAATAAATTAAATTAAAATAAAATTCGTATGTCAGCATGTGCGCATAGATAATCTAAAGCCAATGATACAATAAAAAAAATGTCATTTTCGACATGTCTTTCGTACGTAGGGACCGTCGATATGGTTTTAATTTCAACTCGATACCTCCACGGGTTCCCGAGATAAAGGGTCTTGACCGACAGACGGACAACAAAGTGATCCAATAAGGATTCCGTTTTTTTCCTTTCGAGGTACTGAACTCTTAAAAGTTACATTCTGATTGGACAGTTGTCCCTAATCCCGATTTGTTTTCAAAACATATGTATCGGGATATAATTATGATGAACTAGCTCGCGAACTAGCGTCCGCGGTTTCGCCCGAATGACGATCGAAAAAAATACTATCCTATGCGTTATTCCAGACTATAATCTACCTCTGTGCCAAATTTCATCTAGATCCGTTCAGCCGTTTTGACGTGAAAGAGTAACAAACATACATACCCTTACATCCATCCTCACAAACATTCGCATTTTTAATATTAGTAGGAAATAGGATGAATCATTACGAAGTATCGAACTATCTTCGACCGGGCTCGTATCCTCGTTGATGGACGAGAGTACCGTGCTCGTCGATTGTTTTATAATAAATATAAATATCTTGGGACAACTCACACACGGCTATCTGATCCCAAGCTAAGCAGAGCTTGTGTTATGGTAACCAGACAACTGATATACATACTTATATAATTTATAAATACATACATATTATAGATAAATCACACCCAGACACAGAACAAACAATCATGCTCATCACACAAAGTTTGTCCTGGGTGGAAATCGAACCCACGACCTCCGGCTCAGCAGTCAGGGCCACTAACCACTAGACCAACAGGCCCGTCTAAATAATAAAAATACAACCTTCTAAAGCCCCGTTCCAATAAACAAAAACGAGTCGTTTTGCTTACAAATTCGTCAGTTACGATACGGATGGTAGTATTTTGACATAAGGTCTATAGCCCCGTTCAATAAACAAAAACGACTAGTTTTGTTTACGGATGGTAGTATTTTGACATAAGTTCTATGAGACTTATGTCAAAATCCTACTATACGTAAGCAAAACGACTCGTTTTTGTTTATTGGAACGGGGCTTAAGTCTACGCAGTTAAAAGATATGGCCGATTATGTTGCACGTTTGTAGGGAACCCTCAGTGCGTGAAACCGGCTCGCACTTATCCAGTTATTTTTTTTAATAAGTATGTAGTTAGTTTATTATTTGATATTTACTTATCTTTATTTCAGGTCGGTGTACGTTTAACGAACTGTGAATGTGGAAATAAAAGTTGATGTCCTATTTTGTCCATGAAACATATTTATAATAAGAAATTAATCACTGTTAGTAATCTTTTTGTTTATCATAAACAAAGATGTCCTTAAAGGGATGATATGAAGGAGAAAGGAGCAAATGATGCCGTGTCGTCTGATAGGGGAGAATGGAAGAAAAAAACGTGTAGCGCCGACCCCAAATAGAATGGGACAAGGGCAGGAAAATGAGGATGAAACATAGGTGTCCTTAAGTAGAAATGAGTCTTCCAATACGCAGCCATCATCTGTCTAGCCTTTTCCCAACCTTTTTGGAGTTGGTTTCCAGCCTAACCGGATGCAGCTGAATAACATTCCTTACGCATTGCATCCATCTTTTCTTTGGCCTTTCTCCAACATCATCTATCTGAAAAAAAAACGAAACTCCAATAAGAACAAAATCTTGAATTGATTTTTCAATCTAGTATTATTCGTGTATTCATTTGTGTAAATACTTTTTATAAATTTACATATTTCTAATTTAGAAATAAATAAAACAAAAATCCACCGGTTACGGGAACAGGGTCCAAGCTACCGGCAGTCAGGGCTCCAGAAAGAGGAAACTAACGATAGGAGCCATGTCCAGAAGTACCGCTTTCTTTATCAACCCTTGATCCAGCTGCCTAACAAGAGCCTCCTCAGGTGCTGGTCGAGGCTCTTGGCAATTAAGCCATTAACTGTAACGACTATCGGCACAATGATCGCTGAGTCCACATCCCACATGTGAAGAACCTCGCGAGTCAAGTCAATAAACTTGAAATGAATCAATCTAGTATTATTTGTATGCTAATTCTTTTTTATTCAACTTCCAGGTATCGATAGAAGGTGCCTCCCCAAACGTGAAGAAAGACCGGCGCAAGTTCGGCCTTCGGAAGAAGAAGTCGAACAGCAAATGTGCTTCTGTGGAGTTCCAAGCCTCACACACACACATAGACCCGTCCAGCTCACATATGGTAAGAAGTCCGTAGCAGTAGGACGTTGCCGTGTCGACGGCGCGTTAGTGTTATTAGTATTATTTTTTATTTATACATTTATTTTGCTCGGCTACCTGAGTAGCCGGAAAGTACTGATAGCACGGCCCTAAGCCAAGAGATTATCAGTTGGGTTTAGAATTAAAGAGGTAGTAATAGGTACAACTGTTTTGTGCTGCAGCTTGAAAGAGAAATGAGGGTTTGTTTGAAAACCCGAACCAACATATCCATGTTGGTTCGGGTTTTCTGATTCACATTGTAGGAATTTCCTCACTAGTCTACACGTGTTTATTATCACTGCCTTCTGAAGCAAATGGTAGGTGTTTGAGGGCAGGTTCAGGGAAGTTAAGGACTGGTGAAGTTGTTTTGGTATTACTCCTGTAGTGGACAACACTATAGGGACTATTGTAACTTTTTGAAGATGCCAGAGGCGGATTATTTCTTCTTTAAATTCGGTATACTTAGATAATTTTACTGCAATAGTAGAATTACTTAAGACCTGTATTATGTACAAACCTATGATCCACAATAAAGATATTGAAATTGAGTGCTCCACGCGCGCCTCAAAGAGATGTCAGCAAAGCAGAGGGGCCTGTCAGAGCCTCCGCCTGCCAGGGTGAAGAGTTTTTCGAAAGAGATACCGCGGCCTCGGAACGTAAACAGCAAAGGAAGGAACAAGGTTTTAGTCGGTATAAATCAGACACTCCCTTGCGCTCCACCCAGAGATGAGGAGTCATTTTATGGTTTCCCATCCAAATGAGGTTACGTACCGTTTACCGTACGATTGTTAAAAGAGTTATTGCTGAACTGAGTGTCGCGGGTTCATTACCAATTTTGGTCTCTTTAAGATGTTTTTAAAAGAAAACATTTGGTGAAAACGATCAGAAAATATAAAGGTTTTTTTTTGCGGATGGGAAAGCATCAAATAACTTCCCCCGCTGTCGGACCGGGGGGTGTCAGACTTGTACTGA
Organism: Ochropleura plecta; assembly: GCA_905475445.1. Taxonomy (NCBI): domain Eukaryota; kingdom Metazoa; phylum Arthropoda; class Insecta; order Lepidoptera; family Noctuidae; genus Ochropleura; species Ochropleura plecta. Next base: position 18,492,758 of record FR997738.1, on the reverse strand, counting down.
CTAAAACCCATCCATGTTCCTTCTATTGCCCTTTATGTTCTGGGGCCGCGGAGCGGGGGCTCTTTCGAACAACCTGCAACAATATGTAGTATGCATATGGTTTACTTCTGGAAAAACCTGTTCCATTTCTGCGAGTAAACTTTTGATGGAAGTTTTCTAACAATAAAATGCGCCAAAAAAAAAATTGGTTTTTTTGACATTGCCTCAACTGTACACTGTACTGTGTGGATTCGAACTCGTAGTCGTGACCTAAACCTTGGGAGTCCAGCAGTCACACCACAAAACTTTCACTACTTTATTATTCTTGATATTGAAACCTACGTTTTAAAAAAGCCTTTGCGTTCAAAAGTGCTCAATTGGCCCTAACGAGCGTATACTGTACAGTTAATTGTATTGTTATTTTTCTCCAGGCATTATCAGCCCTGACGGCGCCGCCCTCCCCCGGCGGCGGTGCGTCCTCAGTGCCCAACTCTGCCGCCTCCCTGCCCATAGGTAAGACACAATATGATATAGATTACTACATAGTCTTATTTACTTTCAATGTCTATGTATATATGTGTGAGTGTTAGATTCGTGTGTGTGTTAGTTGCTTACTCATGCTATTTATTGAGGATTTGCACAATAAAAGAGAATCAAATCAAATCATATCAAAATAATTTTTATTTCACATAGGCCTACATGGGCACTTTTAAAACGTCGAGAAAAGGTGCACGGTTCGGGTTGGTCGTTTCCTATGGAGAAGAATTCGCAAGAAACTCCATGGTTACTCTTTTAAAATTATTTGGATTTATAATGTTGTTGTTACAGCGTTAGCACTTAAGTATGAGAGGATAGAAGAGATAATAATTAGCATTTGGGTGGTCATCACGGCGTTGAAAGAGACGTTGTTTCAATGTTTCACTCTAGATATAAGAAACACTACCCGTTCTAGTTTTTTTTTTAATGATACTAATATCAAGTATAGGCTGACCGCTTAATTGAAACCGTGCCTGTGGAGGTAACTGCGCCCGTACCGCGCAGTTACCTCCACAGGCACAAGGGTGTGGTGACGTGATGTGAAGGCTCTGTCATTGGCTGACTGGCGTGCGTTAACACCTTTCTCGCAATGTGCAGCTACCTGAGTACACAGTCTCAAGCAACATTATTTTTTTTTCAATGGCAACACAGCTACAAAAAATCTTTATGATCGAAAAAAATATTCAGATTCTAAAAACAAAAAAATCTTTTATTGTGCATATCCTCAAAGGAAATAACCGTATATGTGATATAGACATTTTATTTTTAGGAACCCCAATCAATCCACTCCTCGTTTCTCCTTTACCGAAAGACCAAGCGAATAATCAAAATGTTTACTTACAATGTACTTGTACATACCTATATTGTATACACAATCATGTATATTTTTATTATTTATTATTGTGAAGTAAAATGTTCAAATAAAATATCGTATATTTTTTTTTGTTCACAAAAACAATAATTATTTTAAAACTTATGTCTTTGCAAGGATTTTACGAAATCGGTAAGTTTTGAGAATTAAAGCGCCGCCTTAGCATGGCTCTGAAAAAAAAAACAAAAACAAAATGGCGCCTTTCACTTGCACGTTTGACATTGACATTTGGCTAGGCATGTCAGGCTCTTCTCGTAGAGTTGGTGCTCAAAGCATTTCATCTCAATTTTCATGAATAAAATTTAAATCCCCGTTTTCACTATACCATCTAGAAATAAATGAATGCCTAAATAACAGTAAGGTTACCATGTCTTCATAAGTTTTTTTTTAAATCTTATTTCACTGTGTGAAAGAGATGGCGCTAGACATAAGCTAGCTGTCTCTTTTCCTCACTGGAATGACGTCATAGTCCACGTGTTGCATTTTCAGCGCTTGGCTTCGAGAGTTGAAACTACAATAGTGTCAATTTTTTTATGCATTCTCGAATCGAACGATCGAAACACGAATCGACACTCAAAATCGTCGATTCGTGTTTGTGATATCAGGCACCACTTATCTATAAATACGTTTAGTACTAAACGTATTTAAAGCTTTAAACATTTTATCGACTGCGCTGCGTGTTGCGGGTTAGATACCCGCACGGAACAAATATTTGTATGACCTACAAGTAGTTGTTTCAGGTATGGCTGTTTGAGTATGTGAGTTTAAACTTTTGAAAACGCACCCACGATACAGGAGAAATTCCTAGAACGGTGCCACGTCCTAAAAAAAACAATACGTGTGGCATTCGGCGACTGCCGCGGTAAAGCTATTGCATAGCATTTTTTAGCATTTTTTATCAACTTATGCAATAAATGAAAAATCTAAATATAATATTTAAAAATTACTTCCAATGAAAAGAAGTCGCAAAAAGAAAAACAAGACCTTGGGTTTGACCTAGCGTATAGTCGATTGACTCTCCGATTCTCTACCAAACACGCTAATAGAACATTGGAATCGTGATTGGAATAACTGACCGTATTCGTAATGAAAGTGTTAGGTTTTTTCGTTACGAAATTTCTGGATTGAGTCTCCACGCTCAAGGCCCGCGATAGAAGCTATGCAATAGCTTAAAAACATAATTCGGTGTCTATCACAATCATACGATTGTCAGAAACAGTTTTTTTAAACGTTGCCCCACACTAGGAATGTCTCCTGTATCGTGGGTGCGTTTACAAACATTTAAACTGCGTGAATCGAACCCGCGATACGCAGCGCAGCAGTCGATCGCTTAGCCACTGCGCCAACCGTGCTATGTGTTAAATGCGTTTAAGAGCTAAACGTGTCAGATTTGTGGTGCAAGCGAGCCTAAATAATGAAGAATGACTAACATGCTTTCTTGCTAATCATTTTAATGACACAGCGAAACTTGAGAGTGACAAAGATGTATTTAACCACATAATAACATTAATAATGAGTTTATAAGGCTATTTCGCTAATAGCTGGGGAGGTAGCGTTGCATTTCACATAATAATTTCTGGTCGATTGATTCATATCTGAACTTATTCTTTATGGATAATTATTTAATAATCTAAACGTCAGCAGGCTCAGAAGGGGTGGATCGAGTGGGGAAAAAAATTTAATTATGTAAAAAAAAATGTAAACTGGTCGTTTGAAAATTTGAACAGCAATAGTTTAAACAATAATAATAATTATAGAAATAATCAGCTGTAAAGATAGTGGTGGGTTGTACGTCAGCAGGTCATATCCGCACATATTAAAAATAATTATCTTCAATTCATTTCTGGTCGAATGAAATTGATACATATTATTCTTTATGCTATTAAAATAATTAAAAAATGCCTCAGCCGACCTATTGATAGGGGTAAGATCGTCAGCAGGGGGATTATAAGTAACTATTTGTATTATCCAACTGACGACTTTCCCCTCTTCAATTATTTTGCTGACTATTTTTTTATTTAATATGTTGTTTAAATTACTCTCAGTATTAATTTCAAGCGACCAGAAATTAATTTGAATATAAACAATGCCTTTTTTATTGCATATATAATCTATATACTATATGTCAGCTGGCGGACGACTTTCCCCTCTTCAATCACTATGCTAACTATCTTTTTTGTTTAATATATTGTTTAAAAAACGACCAGAAATTAATTTGATTATAAACAATGTCATTTTAATCCCTTCTTTATTGCATAATTATATAATTTATATACTATATGTCAGCTGGCGGACCATTTCTCCCTCTTATTATTTAGACTGTTTTTTTTTATTCTTATGATGTTTAAATTACTCTTAACATTAATTTCCAGCGACTCGAAATCAATTTAATTATAAAAATTATCGTTTTAATTTGTTAATATCTACATACAATTTGAACAGATAGGAATGTGAGGAACATCAAACAAATATGTACATACTATACAAATAAAATATGTTTTAAATTACGTTATTGAAACGCATCCTTTACAATCCTTACATTCCTATCTGTTCAAATTGTATGTAGATAAATTAAAACGATAATTTTATAAATAAATTGATTTCGAGTCGCTTGAGATTAATAAGAGTATTTTAAACAACATATTAAACAAAAAAGATAGTCAGCATAGTGATTGAAGAGGGGAAAGTCGTCAGTTGGATAATACAAATAGTTACTTATAATCCCCCTGCTGACGATCTTACCCCTATCAATAGGTCGGCTGAGGCATTTTTTAATTATTTTAATAGCATAAAGAATAATATGTATCAATTTCATTCGACCAGAAATGAATTGAAGATAATTATTTTTAATATGTGCGGATATGACCTGCTGACGTACAACCCACCATTATCTTTACAGCTGATTATTTCTATAATTATTATTATTGTTTAAACTATTGCTGTTCAAATTTTCAAACGACCAGATTACACTTTTGGTTTTTTATTTTTTGACATAATAATATTTTTTTTCCCACTTGATCCACCCCGGGTGTGCCTGCTGACGCTTGATTCAATTATTGCCCATATCTAAGCTATCAATTTCAATCAAAATTAATCGTACAGAATCACCATCAAAAATGCAACGCTACCTCCCCAGCTATAATTCATGAAGCATGAATTGATGAAAATTATAATTAAAGTTGTATAAAATAATAATTCTTAATCTAATTCTAGCCTCTCTTAGGTATCCTAAATTAATGTGACTTCCGTAAACAATGATTACCTTAAGAAAAAAAAAACTGTTCTTGCACTGAATTTTGACAGCTTACGACATAAAACTGCTAAGCAAAATAAGTACCATAAAAATACACTGCTGGAAAAAATTAAAGGATCAAAACAAAATTACTTTTTCCAACAGGCCGTTACTTCAAGAGAAATGGTTGTACGAGAAATAAAAAAAAGGAAATTGTAGCTCCAAGTGTCTGGTTTTTGGATTAGAACTTTAAAATTTTATTGCTTCCGCGGTTTTTGGGTAATCTTAGAAAAACACACAAAAGAGCTACAGGAGTGGATAAATTTTGGTTTAAGGATCGGATACTTTGTTCATTTAGCTTAATTTTCTTTTTTATTCACCTTGATACGTCCACTTCTCGCCGAGATATCGGTCTTCAAATGGAAAAGGATCTCTTTGATATTGACTGTGAATAAAAACCGTTTTCCAGTAAAAACAAAGTTAAAATTTAACCAGGGGGTCTACTCTCTAAGTTCGTCAACGTAGATACGGGCCCGTTCGATGGTAGCGCAATACTTCGAAATAAACCCCCACTTCCTATTTATTTTCTAATCGTGATGCCATTTAATTGCCATGACGGGCCTGTTGGTCTAGTGGTTAGTGGCCCTGACTGCTGAGCCGGAGGCCGTGGCATCGATTCCCACCCAGGACAAACTTTGTGTGATGAGCATGATTGTTTGTTCTGTGTCTGGGTGTGATTTATCTATAATATGTATGTATTTATAAATTATATAAGTATGTATATCAGTTGTCTGGTTACCATAACACAAGCTCTGCTTAGGTTGGGATCAGATAGCCGTGTGTGAGTTGTACCAAGATATTTATTTATTTATTATTCGTTAGGGTTCCGTACCTCGAATGAAAAAAACGGAACCCTTATTGGATCACGTTGTCCGTCTGACTGTCAAGACCCTTTATCACGGGAACGCATGAAGATAGCGAGTTAAAATTAAAATCTTATACTCAACTCCGTAGTCCCTTGAAGTTGTGGAAAAAAAAACATATTTCTAAGTCTACGCAGTCAAAAGATATATGGCTGTTTATGTCGCAAGTTTGTATGGAACACTCGAATCACTAACTAATCTTATTTCCGTAAGTGATTAAGAATAAGAAATGACCTTAACTTCGGTGAAACCACGGAATTTGTGTTTTGAACGTAGACCCTCTAACGATATTGAAATCGGTTTGCATTAAATACAGGAGCCATTTAAGCGCGCCTTTAAATATTCATAATATTTTCTGAGCCTCTTAATAGACGCTCCAAAAACTATTAATTTCTAAACCCATCCATCCATCTAAACATCATTACCTCATACACGATGTAAGAGAGATCGCGATATAAATGTTCTAACATGAAATTATCACATGATTCTAGACCCCGAGTATTGAAATATTTCGTTAGTTAAAATAAATATTAAAGTTGAAATAAAAACTAAAAAACACATTCTCATTTAATACCTTTTCATGGGTGTCATAATAAAAATAAATAACTAGTCTACTAGCTATTTGGCGCAGCCGTGAGACACACAATATTAGCTAGGTATTTTCTTTAAAGTGTTATTTTTTTATTTTTATTGTGTCTTCATGTGGTAAGTGCCAAATAAACATGATTTCTTTCTAAACTCCGACATTTTCGGGAAACCATCATATTCGATTTAGAAAAAAACACCAGATTAATTTATTTCAACACCAGCAGAAGTCTATTTAGAATCATATGTACACACGGCGACACATCAAGGTTGACCAATCCAGTAAAACTTGACCTCGCGTTGTACGAACTTCCCTTGCAATACGAGATCAACGGATAAAATCAAGTACGCACAATGACAACCAGTGTCATTGTGCGTACTTAAATTTGTGGTGAAAGTGTGTACCGAGATTTCCCTGACATCGTCTATACTAACCTTATGGTAACTTTACCCCTAACTCCTTCATAAAAGTCACTATCCCGAAAAGCTATCCATATAATAAATTATCTTCTCTTCTCGTTACAGCGTTTCTTTCAACATTTCTGGCATCCACTTTAGTTCGTAAGACTGTTTTTATTTTTCGTTTTGGACCCCTTTTGTTCCTTGTCGAGAGCATCGCATTGATTGTATATACAACGCTCACTTCGCTAGCTGTATATAGTGCATGGTTTTAGCTGACGGAGCAATGGATGTGCTTCACTTTAAAGCATAATTCGGCATGATTAGGGCGGCAAAATACATCACTTTTTCTTGTTTGCAATTTTGCCGCCTGGGCTGTTTGTTCGACACTGTGTTTAAGACCATAATTTACAATATTTTGATTAAAAAAACTGTCCGATCTGAGGAGGTATTATTAGGTATAGAATAGATACTATTTATGTAAATCATTTTTGGGTAACAAATTTAAATAAATACCCACACAAAAAATAAATTAAATGTACTAAAAATGAGGATTTCGGTAGTGACCTTATAAACAAACAATTGACGATCGAACATACTAATACAGACGATGGTGTTGTCACGTTATAAAAGATCGTTAGAATTTAGGGGAATGACATAAATTTGGAACAAAAATCATTCAAATTAAAAATCATTAAAATGTACTTTCTATTTAATTATGTGGTCCAGAGGTTTAGTACCTCGCGTTTCATGCATGATATTGTGGATTCAAATCCGGGCAAGTACCAATGCGACTTTTTCAATTCATTTGCACTTTCTACAGTTTATCTAAGACTAGCTTTTGCCCGCGGCTTCGCTCGCGTTAAATTCGGGGTAACACAGTTCCTCTTGCGCCTTATTGATTTGTTATAGCAACGCTAAGTTTTGCCTTTTCTTCCCTCTTTCTCCCTCACATCCCACTTTTTTTAACCGTCTCTAAGGTCCCAACTATCTCTGTACCAAAATTCATCAAAATCGGTTTAGCCATTAAAGCGTGAAGAGGTAACAAACAAACAAACAAACAAACTCACTTTCGCTTTTATAATATTAGTAAGGATATCGGTGAAGGAATACATCGTGATAAAACCTGTACCTATAATTAATATAAGTCTGAAATCACCAACCCGTCTTGAGCAAGCGTGGTGATCAATGCTCGTGCCTGCTCTGTATGAGACGATGCCTTCGCCCAACAGTGGGACAGTTATTGGCTGGCTTTATTTTTTGTTTAACTTTCATGAATATCCTACGTTTCTTATTCTATATTAGCTGGCGTCGAAAAAAAAAGTGTGTCCTATGTGTTATTCGAGACTATGCTCTACCTCTGTGCCAAATTACATCATAATCCGTTCAGCCGTTTTGACGTGAAAGAGTAACAAATGTCCATACATCCAACCATCCATCCTCACAAACATTCGCATTTATAATATTAATAAAGTAGGATTTTATTTTCATGAAAATCCTATGTTTCTTATTATAAATAGTAATGTCATTGTTATACATAATATATTATGATCCTTTCAGATCGGACATGTTTTTTTTACTTTTTTATACCGTCGTTACTTAGGGGTAAAGTATTTAAAAAAAGATCTTGGGTGTATTGTATTTCTATATTATTGTGTTCGATTAGGATTCTAGAAGGATATCAATGCTTTGCCGGGGTTGCGGGTTGATCGAACCCGAATCCGGAACATGGGTGGGTTTTAGTCAGTAAAAGTCTGACACTCCCCCCGCTCCGCCCAGAGCGAGGGAAGTTATTTGATGATCCGCAAAAAAAAGATATAAATGCTTTATCTATTTAATTTATTGTCAAATTTCATGTCAAGTTATATGTGAGGATATTGCCAAACACTATCTGGTGCTAACATGGAATTTTACAACAGATTTGACTTTGAGAAACCTTAGATAATACTTTTATTAAACGTCAAAGTTTTCTTAAGATATAATGAATGAGTCATGGATAATCAGCTGTTTTGACCACCCTTTGCTTACCCTTCTAGTTGACAGGTGACATAGTAAAACTAGTAACACAAATGCGGTCGATCAATTTTCGACTTTGTGTCTTAGTTCATAAAATTCAAATCTTATATTTATAAACGAAAAACCTTGACACTTATCTCGCTTTGATTTATCATAGATAAACAGAATCTTAGATTATATCTATGATGAGAGAGATTATATATATCATGCACAATATCCCGGTGCATTTATTGAAAATTACAATATCAACTTTACGCAGTGGGTGTAAAGTATATTTTTGAATGGAGTGTTACAAAATCTATATGGGTCGCTTTGTCATCATAATATGTTAGTCATCTTCGTGATATTAGAACAATGATGTTGTTATCAATATGCGGTAGTTTGTGAATCAATGGAGACAACATTGTTTTAATAATTTGAACGGAGTTTTATTCAGTAGTGTTGTCTTTGTGTGAGTTTAGTGATAAAAAGAAAATACTAATATTTTTTTCAAATTGAAAAAAATACTTTGATGCTCTTTAAAATTTAATATTGTTACTGAAACAGTGAAATAAGAACTTTTAATAAACATTTTTTTTTAAACACAATCCTGTATCATTTTATCAATTAGACCATTACAGGCATTTTGGAATGTCATAAAAACAAAAAAGATGCTGCTACAGTCACAAGACATAATAACTTGTGAAAGTACTGTAGTACATTTCGAAGCGTAGATCTTTATAGAGAAGAAAAAAAGTGAAAATATATTATAAAATGTCTAAAGAAAGTGACGGTATATTTGTGCCTCTAGCCAGAATCCTCTACCAATACATTGTCCAAGTTTTACGAGAAGAAATACATCGTTGCCGTGAGTCTTTTATTTTTTTTTATGTATTTTGCTAGGGATTTGAAAATGTTCAACATCTAGCTTCACCCCTTAAAAATTATCCATCGTTGTAATAAGTACTGGTAATTTTTGTATTTAGTTTTTGTTGCCAAATAAGTTATTTAGGAAAATATAGTGTGGATAGAATACCGATGTAAAAACGGCTACATCGTAGTACAGATGACGGCACATCAACCTACACCAAACCATTTTAACCTGATCTCTACTACGGTGTGCGATCCGTAGTAGAGAGATCAAGATAGTATGAATATTTTTTCACTAATACGCAGCTACATTATCAGGAAGTAACATAGGCTATACAACATCACGCTACTACCCACGGCAGCTTATATACATGCTTTTGTATAATGCTAGATGTTGTTCTTAGCATTTAAAAACAACTTAATTGTCATTAGAAGTGTCTTGCTGAACGCTTGGCTTAACATTAACTTCAGAACAGCACTGAAAATTATGTTATATTCGAATGACGTAAAGATTAAAATCGTTATTGATACTCAACTAAGGACAGTCATGGCTAGACGCTACGCTTGCCGGAATTAAAAAGGAAATTATAGCTAAAAAACTGGCAATTTTTAGAGTTCTGTAGCTCAAAAGGAAAAAGCGGAACCCTTATAGGATCACTTTTTTTGTCCGTCTGTCTGCCTGACTGTTAAGACTCGTTATCTCGGAAACTCGTAGAGGTAGCGAGTTGAAAATAAAACCATATACTCAAGTCTGTGGTCCCTTGGTGTTGTGAAATCACAGCCTTTATAAGTTTACGCAGTCAAAAAATATGGCCGTTTATATCGCAAGTTTGTACGGAACCTTTGGGCCGTGAGTTTGGGTCGCCCTTTTTATGTTCAGACAGGTATTTCTATGTTGAACAGCATGGGGTTACTACAAAAGTGTGTTAGGAGGGAATGTAGACCACGAGTAGTAAAAACATTTCATGACAACAAAAATGTATATTTAAATACAAAATCACAAATCAGCTGACACCGCCATTTCAAAACCTTGTTGACGCATGTGTTGCTTCACGAATCAAAGAAATGCTTATACTTGTATATCGATAGTGAAACTATAAAGTTACTTAAGGGCCATGCGCCAACGTAGCTCGCAAAATTTGTAGATCAAATTGACAGATCGTATGTCCATTAAAATATTAGTCGCGACCGTATCAACTATGGCTTTACAAAGATATAACAATTAAAATCATTAACACAACCTTATATGTTAATTGTACCCCAATAAATGACCATTTTATGAGAAGCCCAGTTAAGGGATAGTGTTCTACGCGATCCTCGAAGAGGGGGAGGGGGTTGCGGGTTGTTCAAAAGAGATACCGTGGCCCTGGAACATAAAGAGCACTAGAAGGAACATGGGTGGGTTTTAGTCAATACAAGTCTGACCCACCCCAGAGCGGGGGAAGTTATTTAATGATTGGGTAATCATCCGCAAAAAAAATGGGGTCAAAATAACTTAAAGGGTTGATGATTAAAATGATTATATTAAGTAAACCCATATTTTTATCAGTCGCAATTCTTATTTTAATCAACATACTAATGCATTGATGATTTCGCGAGCTACGTTGTCGCTTTCACCTTAAGGGACATCAAACGTGCTTTTGAATTTTCACCTTTTGGCGCTAAGCTCAACGTTGTAAATCCATCAGCCCGCACTTGTTTCTTAAAAGCAAAAATTTTCATCCTCGATATGCTACAGTATTTCTTGAATATGTTATATACTTCATTCGAGTTTTTCGCTACTGCATTATTTTAGCATCTCGCCACTGTACTGTAAATTGATGCCATAGTTAACCTCATTATTATTTATTGAAAACTAACTCTGTCAAGATTTGCAAGCCACAATTTTTACGTATAAATATTCAATGCAATGAACTACTTTAACACCGACCCACTGTGCAATACAGAAGCATTACAGCAATTATTTCAAAATCTATCACAAACACAGACCAAAAAAACTTCACTCAATCCATTCATTCACCTTCATTCGTTCACTCAACGTTCTCTTCCAGCATGTGCGGCTGCGAGGCCTCAGTCCCTCCCGGCGGCTGAGACGTTGAACACGGTGCAAGGACCTGCTTCCCTGACCAGTTTGACCCCGGATCATCAGCTGAGGGAAGACTTTACTGTCCTGGCTAAGGATTTGGTGGCAAATTTGAAGACTGTTGTGTCTACGTTGGTGAGTACATTTTTGTTTGTCAATTATTAGGGTCGCCTCCTTTAAACACGTGATGATATTCAGACCACTTTTGTACCCTATCCGTTGATAGTTTTAGGCTACTCTTCCTCCACAAATAAACACGTGAAAAAAACAAACATTTTATTGGATTTTTAGTCAATAATTAGGTTCCTCGCGTTTTTAAACAAACAAGCCATTGCTCGGGTTTTTTTTTTCATTATATATCATTCCTCCCTTTGAGGAGCTCGTGGCTAAATAATAGCAGCCGCTCAGGTCGATCTTTAGGTTAAGCCGCGCTTGCCTAGGTTGGTCTGTGGATGGGTGACCACCCGTCACATACCGAGTTTCCTCCGTGCCTCGAAAAGCACGTTAATCTGTTGGTACCGGCTGTCATTTGTAAATCTTTGACAGTCGTTACAGATAGTCAGTGTCCCGAAAGTCTGACAACCAGTCTTACCAAGAGGTATCGTATTACCCAGTACAAACTGGGTTATGGAGGTCAGATTGGCAGTCGCTCCATGTAAAATACTGGTATCCAGCTACATCTGGTAAGACTGGAAGCCGACCCCAACATGGTTGGGAAAAGGTTAGGCAGATGATGAGATCATTCCACCCTTTCAGGTATGTGAACGCAGTCGTCTCCGCGCCGCGATGGAGGCATCAGAAACAGCGACAGCGCCAGGCGCGGTGGTGGCAGCCTTGAGAACTAACCTCAGCACGGCCCTACAGCAAAATTCCGGTGAGACTCGTTATACGCAATGTAGATAGGATTTGCTTGATTATAGGTTTTAAAACTCTTTGATTTCGAGACGTCAGTGACACTTGTTTTTGAATGAAAACGATTAAGTGATGGATTTATAAAAGGAAACAATTGAAGTTTTGTTAAATTCAGTTGAATTTGAATTTGAAGTGTGTGTTTTATACTTGTCTTATAATGTGTAAGTTGAAAGATTTAGCTCGATCGAAGGTAATCTTCAGAAATATATTGTGAGACATACAACCCAAACTATTTAAATTGTTGTTACGTTACGCACAAAAAATATTTATAAATACATTTTGTTTAAATTAAAATATATATTTTATCGTACGCAAATACGCGACTTAGATGTGGTGTTGCGGACACCAGCCCGTTATACAATACAATATATTTTATTTAAAATTATAAACTATATAAGTTGTAAAAAGTTGAAAAAAAAGATATAAAATATATATTTTGTTGTTGGTGTTTTCCCCAATATATTGCAAAAATTCACCAAACACTATCTCATCGAATCCATGCACTAACCACCCAAGTTTCATGGCATGACTAGAAACACTCCTCTTCAATTCTTCAAGATGTGCATCCCCGCAACAATAGAATCAAAACCCAGTGAAACATTAACCATTTTTAATAAACATCATAAGCCGCTAGTACAATCAGCAACATCCTAACGTAAATAATGACGAGTGAAGTATTCCGCACAGAGCTACGTTCGCGCCTCTCGCGGATACACGACGCGTCGGACCTCGCAGAGATATCCTCCGTGGGAAACAACTCGGAAGCCGTAAGTCTATTATATTTTCCGCAGGATAATCTTCATGGAGCTCGTGGCTAATTAATAGCAGCCGCTCAGATCGATCTTTAGGCTAAGCCGCGCATGCCTAGGTTGGTCTGTGGATGGGTGACCACCCGTTACATACCGAGTTTCCTTCGTGCCTCGGAAAGCACGTTAAGCTGTTGGTCCCGGCTGTCATTTGCAGATCTCTGACAGTTACAGCTAGTCAGTGTCGCGAAAGTCTGACAACCAGTCTTACCAAGGGGTATCGTATTACTCAGTACTAACTGGGTTATGGAGGTCAGATAGGCAGTCGTTCCATGTAAAATACTGGTATTCAGCTGCATCCGGTAAGACTGGTAGCCGACCCCAATATAGTTGGGAAAAGGCTAAATCTTCATGGCGCGTTAAAACTTGGTCGTTTGCCCGAATTCAGATGCTTTAAAGACTACTCGAATGCGGTCACACGATCCAATCTGAAATTTAAAAAATAAACATTCCCGCCGTCTAACTGTTATTAGTCCGGTGTGAAGCTACATAAATTTACAATAAGCTGAAAATTGGTGAAATCGTTTAAAATATAATTACAAATAAAATGTGAAAGTTTGCGATCTCTCCCTGTGTCGAAAAAAATATTCAAGGTAATGAAAATGAGATTTTCGCGATTTTCAGCAAAAAATACCTCTGACATAAATTGTAGATCATAAAATTATATAAAAAACACATTTTTTTCAACTTTTTTGTTGGATTTACAAAATTTTTCGTCCAAAATAATATGTTTTATTTGTTCTTGTTCCAGCTAACCCGTATGTCCCCGCAGATGAACAACCGTCCCTTCCAGCAGTCATTGAGTTACAGCTCTTCCTGTGTGTCTGCCTCCGAGTTCTTTGATGCTGAAGAGCATGAGGACTTGAAGTCCACGGAGATTATTGCGGCTGATGAGGTGAGGGTCTGCCTCCTATTTATGTTATACGTAGCAGTACATACAGGCTGTAAGCCAACCCTTTATGAAGCCGTTAACCATGCCTTCTATACAAAGTGGTTATGACAATACGACAATAAATGAAAACATTGACAATACTAGTTCACAAGAATAATTCTAAACAAACTAAACGGCATAGAAGTGAAAGCAAAAATAGAACATCCTTTATAAATAGGTCACTAACCTGTGGGGTACGTGCAGCAGGAGTAAAAAACAAATCCCGAGTGACGTCTATGATGCGATGCGCTATGGGCCCTTTCCCCGCCCCCGCGCCTCACTTCATACCACCGAAGGGACCCAATAACTCACTTTTGCGCAGGTGTAGGTCAGCGCTCAAGAATCGTGCGCCGGTCGTTGACCTGTCAGACTCAGTACTCCCTATTATTAGATACATCGTGTAGCATATTTTAATGTGGCAAATTTTAAAAATGTTACATAATTTCCTGTGACTAAACTACTGGATATATTCAAATGATTTTTTATAGGTAGACTGAGAACGTCTTGAGGTATGCGTAGTTTTATTTATTGTCGTATTATCTTAACCACTTTGTATATCAAACTAAGTAACTGTATGCAAACACTGTTTACTGGGATTTTTTTTTTAGGGTTAAATACCATTTTTTTACGGTAGAATCCAATTTTACGCACTCAAAACATTGTTTTGATGGATGCATTGTATTTAAAGTTATAGCATTAAAAAAACACCGACCAATAGCGAGTCAGACTCGCGCAACTAGGGTTCCGTACAAACTTGCGGTAAAAACAGCCATATCTTTTGATTGCGTAGACTTAAGAGGTTGAATTTTCACAGTTCCAAGGGACCACCAGACTTGAATATGTGGTTTTAATTTCAACTGGATATATTCCTGAGATAAAGGGTCCTGACGTGTGTTTTCCATTTTAAGTACGGAACCCTAAAAATAGCAATTACGGTGAGGACAAGTAGCTATTGGCTTCGTTAAGGGCACTTTTACACTCATTGCTTTAACAATGATTACAAAAACACCAGGGAGTACCACAACAATGTGTTTCTATACTGGAAATACTTTCCGCTTAAAATCATTTGTATATACTGTATAAGTTGACGGCACTGTTAGCGCAGTGGGCAAACGATTGACTGCTGCGCTGCGTGTCACGGGTTCGATTCTCGCACGGAAAAGATATTTATATGACCTATAAATATTTGTTTCGGGTCTGGCTGTTTGTGTATGTGAGTTTAATAGTTTGGCAACTTAAAAAAAAACTAATAGTATTAATTTATCAACACTTAAGATGTATGCTCGAAGGACGATGAAGAAGTACGGTTTGGGGCCTCTGAAACCGTACATCACCATCGTCCTTCGAGCCGGATTTTCAGCTGATTTCCGAATGCTAGCTTTTATATATGATATATTACTTAAATTATTGCTTCTGTAGATATGATATATTATATTTCAAGATATCTTTTCTATAGATATGACTTCAGTAATTTCATTTTAAACACTATAAGTACACCTTTATCTAGCCCTTCGGACATCACAACTTAATCACTTCCTTCCAGTCCGGAGTCATCGAGCTAGAAGGCGACTCCTCCTCAGAAGCCGGTTCGCTCAGCAGCGAGGAAGGCTCTGCAAGTTCCGACAACTCTGATGGTGCGAGTGAGTCCGTATTTGTGTGTGTAGCTTCACTAACTGTTCACGTATTCATTGCTAACGGCTTCTCGTGGAATATGTGAGTGATTTGGTTGATGAGACCCTTTTACTATAAGCTACATTCTTTAAACTAAATATTTAACCCATGCCTTGAACTTTACCATGTATTTCAGTCCGTTTGCTTTCTGCATTTTATATTTTTTAGACTCAATCTTAAGTTTGTTTCTCAGCCTTTCTCTTCTAAAAAGCTCCATCTTCATTTAATTGTTAATCCTATGAACTTCGCTGGATCAAGACCTCCTTAGTTTGTCATTTTCCGAAATGGGGTGTTTGACAATTAATGTTTTTTTGTTAAAATCTTTAATTATGTGACAGGAAAAATATATTTAATAACGACGCAACGGTCGTTGTTGCACATATTTTATAAAGCATGCATTTTCTACCTAGATACTATGTATAAGGAATATTCATGTAATTTTTTTCTTTACTTCAATCAATGAAAAACAGTACTAAGAACCCAAGAAAAGTTAATTTTAAATACTACACTCGGCGTCACAAAAATCGCACCTTTTCAAAAATCACCTTCAAAGTCATTTAAACCATATTTATTCTATGGTAAGAGTATGACTATGGTACACCATTTAAAAGGCAATTTATTCAGCTTTCAGAAAAGTTAAGGAGTTTTCAGTTTTATTTATCAAGGCATAAAATAAAACGGGTTAATTGTGAATAAAGAAAAATAAGTTTTATTACAACGTCAAACAATTACAATTAACAACAGAAAAAATACAATTAAATTTTTAAAATTAACTTAAAACCTAGTGTTACCCCCCCTTGCTCTAATGACAGCTTGCATGCGATCCCTCATGGACCTAATTAATTTTACGACCGTTTCTTGAGGAACGTTGTCCCATTCCTCAATAACGGCATCTTGGAGCTCTTGAAGAGTGTTAGGGGCAGGATCTCGGGCCCGCACTCGCCGTTTCAGGTCGTCCCAAAGGTGCTCGATAGGGTTCAAATCGGGACTTCGAGCTGGCCAGTTCATAACAGGGATCCCAACCTCTTGTAAGTAATCCCTTACGATTAACGCGGTGTGGCAGCGGGCGTTATCATGCATTAACATGAACCCACTGCCAACAAAACCCGCATAAGGGACCACATGCTCTTCCAGGATCTCTGTTATGTACCGAGGAGCAGTCAACGAGCCTTGCCCACGTGCACCTCCAGTCCGAGAAACGCACACAAGATTGGTTTTCCCGTCGATTGACATACCGCCCCAGAACATGCACGAACCACCCCCGTATTTTACCGTTTCCTCTATACAGGCTTGTGCGAATCGTTCTCCCTGTCTCCTGTACACTCTTCTACGCCTATCGTTGCAGAAAAGGCACACCCTCGTCTCATCCGAGAAGAGCACAGCCCTCCATTGCTCTATTGTCCAATCGACATGGTCGCGAGCAAATTGCAACCGATTTCTCCTATGCTGTGCAGTCAATTTTGGGCCTGTAGCAGCTCTATGGGCAGTAATTTTCTTCTCCCGTAACCTTCTTCTAACCGTGGAGACGCTCACTGAGGTTATGCGTACTGATTGGAGCTGTTGTTGCACTTCAACAGCATTGCAGAATCGATTGCGTAGTGAAGTTGATACAATAAAACGATCGTCTCTTTCGGATGTACAGCGTTGTCTGCCAGATCCACGTCTTCGAATATATCCACCAGTCTCCTGGAACCGTCGGAACACTCGTCGAACGGAAAAACGGCTTAAATTCAGTTGCCGAGCAACATCACACTGTCGCATCCCTGATTGCAGTAGTGCAATCACTTGAGAGGCTTCATCTGCAGTGGTATCCATTTTCAGGGTGGTTTTTCTTGCTGGAGTTGTTCACATGTATTCACTTCAAAGTCTGGATGGCGAATGACTCATTTTTGTCCGAGTTCGGCCATTTTATACTCTTCTAGGGTGGTGCAATTAGTGACTCCTGTAATGCATATTTTCACAACAATTGTTTAACGACTCGTGCTGTGAAGGATTGTGTTATTTATGAAATGTAACTGTTGTTAATTGAGAGGTCATTAAATATACTTTCAGCAGATATCAATATTGACTGGGTGAAATGTATGCGTTCATGGATGGACAGATTTAAATTGCAATTTTCGGAGGTGCGATTTTTGTGACGCCGAGTGTAGTTATCGCAAAAGAATTATTAAACCCCTACAACATTTCTTTCTACTACAGTTCAAACGCCTGTGACTGTTGCGGCCATGTTGTGACGTCATCTACCACAATTTCTCTTTTAAATCTAATTTTAAGATCTTAATAAAATATTTAAACAAATTAAGCTTTATTAAATCAAAAATTGCAATTACAATATTATAACTTACAATATTGCCGAAAGTTGAAGTAATTTTCAAATCTTTGTCCAATCCTTACTAATATTATAAAAGCGAAAGTGAGTTTGTTTGTTTGTTTGTTTGTTTGTTTGTTTGTTACCTCTTCACGCTTTAATGGCTAAACCGATTTTGATGAATTTTGGTACAGAGATAGTTGGGAACCAGGAGACGGACATAGGCTATTATTTTTTTAAAAAGAGTGGGATATGAGGGAGAAAGAGGGAAGAAACGGGAAAACTTAGCGTTGCTATTACAAATCAATAAGGCGCTACCGAATTTAACGCGAGCGAAGCCGCGGGCAAAAGCTAGTATAAAATAATTTGATAATGCCGGTTATGACTTCAAAGTCCATCGGCATTATCTCAGATGATGCGTTATGAGTTTGCGTTCCGTTACACCAAAAATCGTCAAACACAAAAAAAAGTAAAATAAGTGCTGTATTAGAAAATACGATAAGCGTACTACATTGTTTGATAGTACAGGAATATAAAAAGGCATATAAAAAGTAAATACTAAGGTTTTGCATTGTTTGCATATTCCCATTATTTTTTAAGTAGAAAATTCATTGTTTTATTTTAAGGTTGACGCGCCACAATTTGCAATTCAGTGTAAAATTGTATATTGATTAAAATATAAATTGCGACCGGTAAGGTGCTGCAAACGTAACAAATGTCAAACACCCTCTCTTCCCACGTCAACAAAAAGCAAGTAGTGTGAGTGTAGTGTCCCGCCCGCAGTTTCGGTGACGCTGCGCGCGCGCGGCGCGGAGGGCGGCGCGGAGGGCGGGGGCGGCGGGGCGGGGGCGGGGCCGGGCTGGTCGCGGCGCACGCGCCTGCCGTGCGTGCGGCCCACGCCGGGCGGCCCGAGCCTCTGGAACCTGCTCTACAAGAACATCGGGAAGGACCTCAGCCAGATATCCATGCCCGTCACTATCAATGAGCCCTTGAATATGTTGCAGGTGAGAATGACTTTATATTATGTAATAATAATGATACCAGCCTAAAAGTGTTCCACTGTGACTCATATAGAGAAGGCATATTATGTAATGGTCTTGTTAAAATTGGACCTATTTATGCAAACAGGAACCAATCCACATACGCCAGAGTTGAGATAGAAATACAGAAAGCTTCAAAAATGCTTTTTCTACCAACCCTGTAGAGGCATCTGACAATTTTTACAAACCCTATGAGGCTTAAAGGCATCTGATTTTCACAGACTAAAACATTAAATTGTCAGATCATTTGGATCTCTGAACTCTGGCACGTATGTGTATTGTTTCCTATTTGCATAAATAGGTCCAATTGTCCTATGGAATTATGTTTTCTTTGGTATCTTAACGTTATTTGTTCAAGAATAAGTAGTAAACAGGTTGATTTCTTTTAACAAACTGTTAACTAAACTGATAAGGTCCAGTTTTTGACCAAGCAAACTTCTAGAAGACAGATGAGTCTATTGTTGAGAACATTAAAATTGGTCGACAAAACCAATGATTCAAAAACTTTTTCTGAAAAAAAAAATATTTGACTTTCTAATCTATAAACCAAACAAAAGTCAGCGACTTCGGAATATACCTATTTTCCATTTTTTTTGTGTTTTTGGAAGATTCTTTTTAGTTGTGGTATGGTGGTATCTTACAAATTCTTATTAAGTATTTAAATTCCATTGCTACTAAAAGATACAAGCATTTCACCCACATATATTACGATGGAATATGTATTATAGAAGAAAACTCATAAACTATAGAAGCAATATAGATAAAATTGATTTGATCGTCAACTATGGGTAAAGCATGGGCTTTACCCATAGTTGACGAAGAAATCGTATAACAATTATACAACAAAAAATACAGTCGAATTGAAAAATACCTTCTTTTTTTGAAGTCGGTTTAAAACACAGAATAAAACTTCAGAAATCCCATTTGCAATGCAAAAAGATATCCAGAATCCTCTCCTCCACAGAGACTATGCGAAGAGCTAGAATACTCAGAACTCCTCGATTCAGCGTCAGAATGCAAGAACGCGATAGAACGCATGGCGCTGATCGCCGCGTTCGCGGTGAGCGCGTACGCGTCGTCCGCGCACCGCGCCGCGTCCAAGCCCTTCAACCCGCTGCTGGCCGAGACCTACGAGTGCGTGCGCGACGACAAGGGCTTCCGCTTCCTGGCCGAGCAGGTCAGACTTAGACTTACTAAAAACCATCCATTTTCCTTCTTTTGCCCTTTGTGTTCCACGCTCCCGGTATCTCTTAGGAACACTCTCACTTAGGTCACTGTCTCAACTCGCTATTTTATTTTATTTATTATTTAAACTCCATGTACAATAATGGTACATAGGCGGACTTAATGCCATAAGGTATTCTCTACCAGTCAACCTTTAAGTGAAATACGACAACATTGTGATAGGGTACAAAAATTATATAAAATATATATGTATATCTAAAACTATTTGTTTTTATACATATACTAATACATATATGGAATAAACTAATAAATTACTATGACTTTAAATTTAAATAGAACTTTTCTTTTAAAAGTAAATTTATTTTCAGCTTTTTTAATGTCAAAGAGAGAGCTTTCCAGAAGTGTTTCTGTTAAAATTACGTTTATGTACTTATAATAAAAAAATATCAACCATTTTCCCATCACAGGTGTCCCACCACCCGCCAATCTCAGCGTGTCACGCCGAGTCCAGCAAGTGGTGCTTCTGGCAGGAGGCGCGCATCAAGACCAAGTTCTGGGGCAAGTCCATGGAGTTCCAGCCCACCGGCAGAGTACACGTCAGGCTACTGAGCACTGGAGACCACTACAGTTGGAATAAGGTAAACTAACTTGACTGCTGCCTTTTTACGAATTAAATTGTTCACTGGACTAAATATAAATAATAAGAGCCGTTTGGGTAGATCTTTAGGTTGTAACTGTGTATATTAATATATATAGGTGATCACATCCTTACTAATATTATAAAAGCGAAAGTGAGTTTTTTTGTTTGTTACCTCTTCACGCTTTAATGGCTAAACCGATTTTAATGAATTTTGGGAACCAGGAGACGGATATAGGCTATTTTTTTTTAAAGAGTGGTATACGAGAGAGAAAGAGGGACGAAACGGGTAAACTTAGCGTTGCTATTACAAATCAATAAGGCGCTACCGAATTTAACGCGAGCGAAGCCGCGGTCAAAAGCTAGTTAATATAAACAATAGAATCTCCGATCCTCTCCTACCGCCGCTTGATCGCGTCACGAGTCTAGGTTGGTCAGTGGATGGGTGACCACGCGTTACGTTCCGAGTTCCCACGTGGCTCGGAAAGCATTAAGTCCCTGTCGGCTGTCATTTACTGATTTTTGTCAGTGCAAATAGTCAGTGTCCCGAAAGTCTTATCTCGCGAGATTGGCAGTTTTGTGTGTTTTTTTGCGCAAATAATCACGATATTTGAATAAATTAGGAAAAAATATTTGAAGAATTATAATATATTAATAAGATTAAATATATTTCCATTATTTACCCGATGTAATTGTCAGTCCACTCTTCACGGCCCTTCGAATAAGACGTTTTTATGCTCGAGTACAATCTCGTTAAACTCGCGAGATCTCGCCCTTTTATGTCCGAGACCAATTTTGCTAAAAAAAGGCCGAAATCTCGCGAGAACGAGATTGCATTCCTTATTTGTAAAGTATTCTCTAAATGACTTGTTGTGGTTATCTTGTACACAGGTGACGACATGCGTCCACAACTTGTTCGGTGGCCAGCGGTGGGTTGACCAGTACGGAGACATGCACATCACCTGCCACGGAACCGATATTACCTGCAAACTTAACTTTATCAAGGTACGTGATAAAGCACAATGGCTGTAAAAGTACTCTTATTAACCTCTAGAGCCCCAGTGGCACAAAAACGTGCCAGTAAACAAGTATTACCGTTGAGCCCCGCTGGCACAAATTTGTGCCACCAAACCCCGACCGATTTAAAACTGTATTTGTAGTAAAGATAAGTCTTAAAATCAGATTACGCTTACGATAAAAGCCCGCCCGGCGGTGCTTGACGGATAGTTGACGTAAATAATGGCGGTCCTTGAGAGGTTAAGCACTTCAATTTCATAATATTTGTTTATAGGCGAGTTCGTGGTCAAGCAGCCGACATGAAGTCCGCGGCTTCGTGTCCGGCGCGGGCCAACGCTTGCGCCTCCAAGGTCGCTGGTCCGAAGCCCTATACGCGGGGGACCCGCCCGCAGCCCGCTGTCTATGGAGACCTGGTACGTTGAAATAGCAAGACTTTCTTTATATGGCAACACTCGATGTTAAGCGTAAAATTCCTTACAAACACAGATCAGTAATTTTTTGTATTTCTTTCCCTGCTTGTTACGCCGAGATCTACAAGGTAACATATTTAAGACTTCCCGAGCTAAGCTTTTGTTCTAGAAATTCTTTTATTTCCCAAAAACAAATACTTAAATACTATACTATCCTTACTATAATATAATATTATATATATATAATATACCCTTACTAGTAAATTAACTAAATTGGTCGAATTAATACTATTACTTTTATAATATCATATATATATATATAATATTATAAAAGCGAAAGTGAGTTTGTTTGTTTGTTTGTTTCTTACCTCTTCACGCTTTAATGGCTAAACCGATTTTGATGAATTTTGGTACAGAGATAGTTGGGAACCAGGAGACGGACATTTTTTTTAAAGTGGGATGTGAGGGAGAAAGAGGGAAGAAAAGAGAAAACTTAGCGTTGCTATTACAAATCAATAAGGCGCAAGGGGAACTGTTTTACCCCGAATTTAACGCGAGCGAAGCCGCGGGCAAAAGGTAGTGTCTTTATATAAGAGATGAAGCACATGTGACTAAAAGAGTGATGGATCTGAATGTTGATGGACGGAGAGCGAGAAGAAAGCCAAAGAAAATATGAATGGATTGTGTAAGGAATGATATGAAGGAGAAAGGAGTAAATGATGCCGTGACGTCTGACAGGGGAGAATGGAAGAAGAAAACGTGTTGCGCCGACCACAAATAGAATGGGACAAGGGCAGGAAAATGAATCATAATTTTCCTGCTTTAAGTTCTTATTTCATCATCAGATGATATAAGAACTGACGCGATCTTTTAATCAACATGTAGGGTAACTAAAAAATCCCACCATCGACACGGACTCGCGTACCGGGGGTTCCTTACAAACTTGCTTCATAAACGGCCTGTAATTTTGATTGTGTAGAATTAGAGAATTGATTTTTACAGCTCTAAGGAACCATATACTTGAGTATATGGGTCGAAATCAGAATCAAAAGTAATTTATTCAAATTATACTGAAACATTCAGCACTTTTTGTACGTCAAATTACAAGAGACAGTCCCACAAAAACGCCCTGCCCTTTTTTTTTTTTTCGGGTGGGAAATCATCGCTTTGGGCGGAGCGAGGGGGCGTGTCAGACTTTTACTGACTAAAAAACCCACCCATGTTCCTTCTGTTGCCCTTTACGTTCCGGAGCCGCGGTATCTCTTTCGAACAACCCGCAACCCCGGCAGGCGGAGGCTCTGGCAAGCCGCTCTGCTTTGCTGACATCTCTTTGAGGCAAGGACCACAGACTTGAGTAATAGTTTTAATTTCAACTCAATACCTCCATGCTTGACAGGAGGAGCTTGTGGCTAAAAAAATAGTAGCCGCTCGGGTCGATCTTTAGGTTAAGCCGCGCTTGCCTAGGTTGGTCTGTGGATGGGTGACCACCCGTTACATATCGAGTTTCCAGCACGTTAAGCCGTTGGTCCCGGCTGTCATTTGTAGATCTTTGACAGTCGTTACAGGTAGTCAGTGTTCCGAAAGTCTGACAACCAGTCTTACCAAGGGGTATCGTATTAACCAGTATTAACTGGGTTGTGGAGGTCAGATAGGCAGTCGCTCCATGTAAAATACTGATATTCAGCTGCATCCGGTTAGACTGGAAGCCGACCCCAACATAGTTGGGAAAAGGCTAGGCAGATGACCTCCATGCTTGACAGACAGACAACAAAGAAATTCTTTAAGGGTTAATTTTTTTCGTTTTGAGGTATGGAACTTTAAAAATATTAAACAGTTGTAGTTACAAATGAGATTCTTCACAAATAGCTGTAATGCTACTTGCTAACTAATATTTTTCTTTTTGTATGAATAAGTGGCAAACACGCAAGCAGACCTGGATGGTAAGTGTTCACGTTGGTGTGTCATAGCATCTTGAACCATATTGTCTGATAAATAACGTCTACTCTTAGTAAACGTATAAAAAAAACGACTACCTAGATTTTAATAAAAAAAATTGCTTAGAAAGTACATTGGGTCACACTTTTTTTTGAAACTTTGCCCCACTCTAAGAATTTCTCCTGTATCTTAGGTGCGTTTACAAACATTTAAATTCACATACACAAACAGCCAGGCCCGAACGAACTATAAGTAGACCATACAAATATTTGTTCCGTGCGGGAATCGAACCCGCGACACGCAGCGCAGCAGTCAATCGCTCAGACACTGCGCCAACCGTGCCATCAAACAGAATATGTTCCTATATGTGCTAAATAAATAAAAAAAAGCCTTTATTTAAGGTGAAAGCTCCAACCTACCCGCGAAATTCAAATTTTCTTACGTTTTTTGCAATTTTCAGGCCAGTGCTAGGTTGTATGTTGATTAAAATATTATTCGCGGCTGTAAGACGTATGTAATTATAGAATTATAATCATCAAAATCACCAATACTCCAAGTTCATAAAGCTGTAGGAAAGACTTTTTCTGTTTTTTTTTTGTTCCTACGCCTTTATGAACTTGGAGGGTTGTATTGGTGATTTTGATGATTATAATTCTATAATTACATACGTCTTACAGCCGCTTGAAAACCTCCCGGTTTTCAATTCGGTGGAATCTTTTTTTCCCGCTTACTCGAAGACTAATTTGGAAAATTCTTATTCGTTTAAATAAAGAAAGAAAAAGACAGTAAATTGCGTTTATTCAGCATTATTAAAAACAAAAACAAAAAACAGGAACACCTTAACAAAATAAAATAAATAATGGCAAAAGGGCCTCAGTTCAGCATAATGCCAGATGTGCAACACAAGGCCGCCACCTGACGCTGATTTTCAGCTGCATCCCACGAGTGCCATACGCTCGAAAACATAAACAAACACATAGGTATAAAAGTCACAATTGAAAACAGTAATAAAATTGATGTAATACAATATTACATTACTTGACTGATTGTTGAATTATTTTTTTTTATAAATTAGATGTTTTGGGTATTTGTTTATAGTGTAATAGTTTCTATGATATTACAAAAAATAATGAAAAAAAAGGAATTTAAGTTTTTTTTTTAAACGATTTTGTCAATTACGTAAAGGCGTCAACGTTAAAGCGAGAAGTTCAGTCGCAAGCATCCGCATTAATTGGCTTTGGAAACACTTATGCGATCAGACCTCTCACTGCAAAGTGACAGAAAGGGAAAAAAATTGCAAGAAAATGCTGATCTGTGCGTGTCAATGTGTTTCCACCCTTTTCCTGCGGAAGGGAAATCATCAAATAAATCCCCCGTTCTGGGCGCAGCGGGGGGGCATGTCAGACTTGTACTGACTAAAACCCACCCATGTTCCTTCTATTGCCCTTTATGTTCCGGGGCCACGGTATCTCTTTCGAACAACCCGCAACCTCGGCGTTGTATTTCCACCCGGAATGAGCGAGGATGCGTAGCGAGGGAGCGATGGAAGCGATGCCTTGCATGAAAACTAATATCAGTGTGCCAATTTATGACGGCACGGTTGGCGCAGTGGCTGAGCGATCGACTGCTGCGCTGCGTGTCGCGGGCTCGATCCCCGCACGGAACAGATATTTGTATGACCTACAGGTAGGTTTAGGGTCTGGCTGTTTGTGTATGTGAGTTTAAATGTTTGTAAACGCACCCACGATACAGGAGAAAATCCTAGTTCTTTTTTAAAGAAAAAAAAAATTCTTCATGATGTTTTCTATGAACGCTTTGAAAGCAGAGTATTTAATAACAATATGGTTGTTACGCAGGTGCGATGCCACCGGAGCACGAGCTGTACTACGGCTTCACGCGGTTCGCGATGGAGCTCAACGAGATGGAGCCCGCCATGAGGGACACACTACCACACACGGACACCAGGCACAGGTATCCTTACTAATATTATAAAAGCGAAAGTGAATTTGTTTGTTTCTTTGTTACGGCTTCACGCCTTAATGGCTAAACCGATTATGATGAATTTTGGTACAGATAGTTGGGACCCTGGAGACGGATATAGACTAATTAAAAAAATGAGCTATGAGGGAAGAAAAGGGAAAATTTTGCTTTGCTATTACAATAAATAAGGCGCAAAAAAACTACAGGTAGTAGGTACCTGCAAATCAGGAAAGGGGAACTCTGTTACCCCGGAATTAACGCGAGCAAAGCCGCGGGGAAAAGCTAGTAAATAATATTACCAGCCTATAACTGTCCTTTTGCTAGGCTTAGGCTTCTTCTCATACGGAGAAGGCACGAGCATTGATCACAAAGCTTGCTCAATATCTTAGATAAACTTTAGAAAGTATATATAAATTGAAAAATTCTCATTTTTACCTGCCCGAATTTGAACGCACAATCTCATGCATGAGAGGTGTGTAGTACTTTACCTCTAGGCCATCACGAGACTTAAGCATATTTAGGAACAGGGACATTAAATTTATGTATTAAGTAATTCCCGTTAATATCAAAATAGGCCTACTTGGGCACTTATAAAACGTCGAGAAAAAGTGCGCTATAATAATGTTATTGTTATATCGATTGCGTCGTTGGTCGATTGGTCGCAATCGCGATAGCTAAGAGATAATATCCTGGGTTCGTTTACCAGGTATTGTCAAGTGTTATTGGGTTTTTCCACCATATTTTTTTCAGTGAAATCTCGCTCCTTATTATGTACATGATTCTTTAAATAAACTATCGAAATTTGGTTGTACTAATAGGTACACACTTGCTAAACACTTCAAGGCACATTGCTATGAAACGACTCCAATTTACTAACGAAAATCTATACAATTGTGTATATTTTTTTTTATTTTTGTGTGCATTGAAGAACACTAAAGTTCGCGATTAACCGCGCGAGTTACCAACATTAGAATTGCGTTTATCAAAACAAAACCAAAATTAAACCTTTAGATTAATCTTCTATTTAAGCTTTTTCATAAATGTACAGGTTACTTTATTAGGGTGTTAGGTATGTTAAATTAAACAACAGTCTGTCTCCAATGAGCACGTCTTACTAGCACGGCGGATCAGAAGCGAGTGAGCGCTGAGTCCATTAATATGACTGAGCGCGCCCCCACCACCGCTCGCCCTACCACTAAGCGTGTCGGTATTTATTATACGCTACATCTACCTTTTACAAAATTTTAAAAATAGCATAGTTTCGTATAAATATAATAACATACAAATGAGTTTATTTCAAGAATAATCATCAAATAATTTTAATAATATTCCGTTAAACAATCACTTATTCATTTTCGTCACACACGTTGTTACAGGCGGTATCGCTATTTTCTGAAAGCTTATTATCCTTATTTGGTCAAACTTCCCACTTTCTTTACTATATTTCTGCGCAACCGCTGTCCACTATTTATTCACCATCCAACAAAACCATGTGTGTCGTATCCTTGAATGTGGTGGATAACTTGTTTTCTTTATTGTATTCTCAACATATACTTTTTTCCCAATATCTTTCCTAGATTCTGTTGCTTTCCTCTTTCTATCTGCATTTTCTTTTCTTTGCAGAACCTATGTTTTTAGTCAAAATCAAAATATTTTTATGTCACATTGGCCTACATGGGCACTTATAAATAACATTCGAGAAAAGGTGCACGGTTCGGGTTGGTCGTTTCCTATGGAGAAGAACCGGCAAGAAACTCCATAGTCACTCTTTTAAAATCATTTGGTTTTACAATGTGCTTGTTACAGCGTTAGTACTTAGATATGAGAGGACAGCGTAGGCCAGGCAATAAGTCATTGCTTGCTTTACAAAACGCAAAATAAAATAATAAGTTAACAAGCGTCTAAGAATCTACAAGGCCAACAATGTCCACTCATTCACAATAAATTGCTTATAAAGAATCAAACAGTTCTGCCTCTTAACTTCGACATTTGGAAATTTTTGTTTGGAACAACTGGATACCAAATTCTTTACAAAAACTTTCAAATTGAACTAACAAACTGCCGACCATGATCAGCGGTAACGCTTACGGGTGCACCTAACCAAGAAAATACCTCTTTAAGCTTGGAGTGTGCAGAATCTATGTTAAAGGTTTTCATTTGTTTATGTCTACTACTAGCCTAATATATGTACTTTAATTTACTAATAATATTTGTACTTGAATAATAAATGTGAGTAACAGCATTATTTTAGGACGCTACTGTAAACTATATTGAATGTCTTTCCATTTGGTGCTGATAAATATAGATTTCGGGCACTGGACACTCGCGACCATGCTACAAACAGCTGCCACACACATACTAGTGTTTACCCTTGCGCCTTATTTATTGTAATAGCAAAGCTAAACATTCCCTTTTCTTTCCCCCTCTTTTTTTACTGAGCTTTTCACATATCTTGTCAATATGACTAATCCAGGAACATTTATGATCTAGATCTGTCCCAAGAAAAGTCATACTATCTGATTGTTGTATACTTTTATCTTTATAATTGATGTTCAAATTTATTTTATTCCAATTATTGTTACAAAATTGGACATATTAGGTTTTTCTATGTTGGGTTTAACCTCTTAAGGACCCCCATTATTTACGTCAACTATCCGTCAAGCACCGCCGGGAGGATTCTTATCGTATGTGTAATCTGATTTTAAGACTTGTCTTTACTACAAATACAGTTTTCAATCGATCGAGGTTTGGTGGCACGATTTTGTGCCAGCGGGGCTCAACGGTAATACTTGTTTACTGGCACGTTTTTGTGCCGCTGGGGCTCTAGAGGATAAAGTTTCTTTTTTTTTTCTTAGTTATTACTTTGCTCACATTACTATTGATTTCCTCATATATAGTTTACTTCATTTTTAGGAATGGTTACGGACATATCGTCTGCAAAGACTACGCAAGGATCATCAGTTACTTTTGTCAGGTCATTGATATATATAAAAAAGGGTAGGCCTAAAATATTGCCCTGTGAAACGCCTTTGCAATTGTGACCTAATTTGAATTTGGATGTCAGTTCACCTTTTTGGATTGGCTTATCCAAAGTAATCTCTACAATGTTCACCATCACTGTCCACTTTGGAACGTAGTCTCATTTTCATGGCTACAATGCCCGGGTGGCTTTGGCCACAAGAATGCGCCAATGGATAGCCATGCGTCCAATGTAATGGATAGCCAATGCGTCCAATTTAATAGATAGCCAATTCGTCCAATTTAATGGATATACAATTCGCCCAACTATTGTTCTATATTTCATTCCTGACTAACTTTAGCTCTGAATCTGCCTCACAGGCTTGCCTTTATTCACGCAAAGTAATTGCTACAGGATGATATTGATCAACTACCAAGTATAAATAATTATCATCATCAAAAGCTTGTGTTTGTGTATCGTGCCAATAAGAGATGATATCCGTATCTTTGCCTAGTGTTAGTCTTAAAAGTTCGCGCAAGGATTCGGTCTATGTAGCTGAATAAGGGATCCATTTTCCTACATAATTTACTAGCCCTAAGAAGCTTTGTACCTCCCAATTACTGTTGGCACTCGCAACGATTCTATCAGTATCGGGTCATTTAGTTCCCTTCAAAATGGTTGAACGGGGCTGCCGTCATGTTCATGAACGGGCACTGACAGTCGACTATTAGCCGCCACGGTTTTGTTTAAATTAATTCGTTCATTCATCTATTAAACTCTTGTTTTTGCTTTTACTCTGGACGCTCTTAATGTGCTCGTTTTTGTACATCGTTCTCACATGTATGCATAATCTCAACATGAATGATATATCCATGATTTTGTAAAAATATTATGATTTAAAAGAGCGTTCACGGAGCTCTCTGCCCATTCTTCTCCACAGAGATCTGCGCTTTGGAATGGCAACTACAGTATTTAATTTTTCACAAGCTACTATGTCTCGTGATTGGGACTGTAGCACAATCCTTTTTATTTTCATGACATTCAATATGCCTGTAAAGGTCTAATCGTAATAAATGCTTTGAGTTTGACCTCTGCCTAACCCTCCAGAGATTACACGCGTGATTTTATGTCAACTAAAACAGTTTATTGACTAGACAATCAGCCATCTTACTTTACTTTGATAAAAACATAGCCTTCGCTTAGTAATTACCGACGCCATGTTTTCAAAGGAAAATACAATAAACAAAGTACATTTTTAAATTCCCACGACGTTCACATGCCTAACGCATTATTTAAAACGTTAATTCAGTCATTAATTTTCCTTTTTTCTAATGCATGAAAGTTTCAAAATGAATAACGTTAAATTTGTGTATAATTCAGTTTGAACAATCCAGAGCTTTTATTTTAAAGGGTTTTTATTAAGCGCGTTTTAATTCGTTTAGCAGAACATTGTTATCTTTTAAAACCCGTAAGACATTTTTTTGTAAGTTCAGCATGTAGGCATAGATAATTTATAATCTAAAGCCGATGATACAATAAAAAAATGCCATTTTCGACATGTCCTCATGCACGCAGGGACCATCGACTTTGTTTTTTTTTTTTTTTTTTACGAGATTTTTTTTTTCTCGACGGAATTACTTCCATTATAGGTACCGTTCCGATTTTCATCGAACTTCCCTTGATCTTATTTCACAAGATCATTTAGGTACTGTTTGGTTACCCAAACTACCTCTTGAAGGAATTATTTCCTTTATAGGTACCGTTCCGATTTTCATCGAACTTCCCTTGATCTTATTTTACAAGACCATTTAGGTACTGTTTGGTTACCCAAACTACCTCTCTAAGGAATTACTTCCTTTATAGGTACCGTTCCGATTTTCATCGAACTTCCCTTGATCTTATTTTACATGACCATTTAGGTACTGTTTGGTTACCCAAACTACCTCTCTAAGGAATTACTTCCTTTATAGGTACCGTTCCGATTTTCATCGAACTTCCCTTGATCTTATTTTACATGACCATTTAGGTACTGTTTGGTTACCCAAACTACCTCTCTAAGGAATTACTTCATTTATAGGTACCGTTCCGATTTTCATCGAACTTCCCTTGATCTTATTTTACAAGACCATTTAGGTACCTACTGTTTGGTTACCCAAACTACCTCTAATAACCACGTTTTTGTTGACAGAACAGAAGTAAAATAACATAATAAACTACAGTGAGTTATTAAATATCAATTACACTCACACTTATCAAGTTATTGTAACTATATTATTATATTGTTGTGTATGTAAAAATTATATAAAAGAAAAACATATTTAGGGTTTTACTGTATACAGGTAAGTAAGCCATAATATCTCATAAAGTTTGTCTAATGAATAAGATTTTATAATATAATACCCGGTGACCTGTAATACAGGTGTTTCACTACCCACCACAGGCACCAGTGATTCACAAATATGTATTAACTTGTTTATGCCAATAAATAATTTATTATTATTCATAATATTTATGAAATCGTGTATTGTAACAATAGCTACTTCGAAAACACTGACATTCAAATTATTAATTAACACCTTTGATAGTTTTGTTCTGTCAACGACTTTCATTTGTGGTATATTTTGATGTACAGGTACTTCGATTAGTCAATAACGACTATTTAGGTACCAACCAAGTAACAAAATCAGATTTATCCTGAAATATTCCTTTTGTGATCTCAAAGCACACAAATTACGTAAATTAATTAGAATGCTGGTTTCTAAAATAATAGCATACGTAAGCTAAATAAGCCAATCGTTTTAATTATTGTGTCATAACCAAAATTATATTTAAATTCGTTATTTTATTTCAATAATTACGTAACAATTTAATAATTACGTACCCAGATTTAATAAAAGTAAGTAATTAATTCATTTTAAAACCCAGTTATGGGCTACATGGAACATCTCAATGAATAAAACTGATTAGTCACTGATTTACCTCTTTATTCACAATATGTTTTGAATTTTGGTACATACCTTACACTTATGTAATCCTGGCAGGGTCGCCACTTGTACAGGTTACTTTATTAGGGTGTTAGGTATGTTAAATTAAACAACAGTCTGTCTCCAATGAGCACGTCTTACTAGCACGGCGGATCAGAAGCGAGTGAGCGCTGAGTCCATTAATATGACTGAGCGCGCCCCCACCACCGCTCGCCCTACCACTAAGCGTGTCGGTATTTATTATACGCTACAATAAATATTACCTTAAATAATACTATTTTAAATCATCACAGGCCCGACCAGCGCGCTTTAGAAGAAGGTGACGTGGATGCCGCAGAACAATTGAAGCATCAACTAGAACAATCACAACGAGACAGACGGCGGGATAGCGCGCTACACCAAGCCGCTTGGTTCCGGTAAGTACTACAAGACTAGCTTGTGCCAGCGGTTTCACCCGTGTAGAGATCGAAAGTTATCCTACAGTATGGCGAACCAGTGGCACTATATTTTTTTTTTAAACGTTGCCCCACCCTAGGAATTTCTCCCGTATCTTGGGCGCGTTTACAAACATTTAAACTCACATACACAAACAGCCAGACCCGGAACAATTATCTGTAGGCCATACAAATATATGTTCCGTGCGGGATTTGAACCCGCGCCACGAAGCGCAGCAGTCGATCGCTCAGTCACTGCGCCAACCGTGCCGTCATATTGGGCACGACATCAATTTTATTCGTATTTTCATCCATCTATTATCTTTTACTCGCTGGTTAGAGTCTTCAAAGATGAATAACATTAAAGATTCGCTTAGAAACCTTTAGGCAATGTCTCTACTAGTAAGTGAAAAAAGACTTTCGAGTTAATTATTTTCCCGAAAATTATTAGGGATTTTGCCTCAGGTCAAAATTATTTGACGGCAAATCTATGGTCAATAATGGTCATACTCCACAATTCTAAAGGAGAAATGGCACGTGGGTCCATACAGCTTCACCACCGCTATCCTACGGGAACTTGCTATTGGGAAGGAAGTATTTATGTCATAACTCGGGTCTTGGTGTAGTTATGTGCCAAAATTGTATTGTTCGTCATTATTATTGCCAAATTGTGTTGATCCGTTCATTAGTTGTAGCGTCAAAATGAAACAGAAAGACAGAGTTCATTTCAAATTTGTAGTAGCACTATGTCGATTTAATTATCTTTTTAACCGACTTCAATAAAAGGAGGACGTTTTCAATTCGACTGTATTTTTTTACGCGTTATCTCCGTCAATCGTAAATTCACGGCTTGATGAAGCTGCGGTGGTGAGCGTTAAAACCATCTGCGACGATAAGATCGCGTGGATCTGCCAAAGACAGGCAGCGCCGGAGCATGCTTGCTGCATGCTGCACATTTATTCATAATCAACTTTTTTTATTGAAATAAAACATAATAAAAGAGAGATTATATTAAATAACTATGAAATTTTTGGAAAGTGATTTCAATTATTTAAAAATTTAAATATTAATAATTTGACGGCACGGTTGGCGCAGTGGCTGAGCGATCGACTGCTGCGCTGCGTGTCGCGGGTTCGATCCCCGCACGGAACAGATATTTGTATGACCTACAGGTAGGTTTAGGGTCTGGCTGTTTGTGTATATGAGTTTAAATGTTTGTAAGCGCACCCACGAAACTCCTAGTGAGGGGCAAGGTTTTGATAAAAAAAAAACTGGATGCCAAATGAAGTCATCATTTGGCATTCATTTTGGCATTATTATTTTTTTATCGAAACTGTGCGATATGTTGGTACTACTTTTTAATTGTTATGGTTACAAAAATTATGCCTAAAAATGATTCTGACTTACAAAATTATGAATTTTGAATGTATGAGAAATGAGTGTATGCCAAACGATTTTCTGCGATGTTTCTGCTATCCGCTGTTATGCAAAATAATATGATGACATAAAAAGTTCTGCCAAAACAACAACAAACATGATTTTTGCCGTTTTTATAAAATATGATACGGAACTCTTCGTGCGCGAGTCTGAGTCGCACTAGGCCGGTTTTTAATTTCCAATGTCACGCTTAGTTATGAACCGTATTTCCATCATCAACCAATTTCACAATCAATTATTCCGCCCTATAATCAAACGATGTAATGAAACTATAGTCATTTTTGTTCTCATACCTAAAAGTATGAAACAAGTTAAAAAATGGTTTCAAAAATTTCAATTTTAATTATTTTCGGCATAATAATCGGTACTAATGCGAAAATCTACTCGGAATATAAAAAATATCCTTTTATAAAAGTACCTTCTGACGACATCAAGAACTTTGTACAACAGCGATCGAAACAAGTTTATGACGAAATAAAATCTAATGAATATAAAGATCGTTCCGGAAATTATCCTAAGCATTTGAATAAAATAACATATAATGCTGGTATTCAGAATTACCAGAATGGTGAATACCATAACGAAGAATTTGAACAAGGTTTACATAAAAAGAAGTCTAACTACCCGGTTAACCCAACTCTAAAAAACTTAAACTATTTGTTAAAGTACAAACATGCAATAGACACAAAATGTGGAGAATGGGGGTCATGTACAGAAATATTTTGGAATGACACAAAACCACTGACGGCCATTAACATGGGATCAAGACTGAAAGATGATGATAATACTAACACAAAAAGCAACACAGTAAACAACAATGCAGTTTTCAAATTCTTAAATAAAATTGATAAAACTTTACTAGATGGAAGTAGCATAGAAATGTTTTGCTATGGTAATAATTGTGGCAAAAACATAGAAGATGATAGTATTATTTGGGATTCCAACAGTAATTATAATAACGATGGTAATTTGCGATGCGTTGGAAACAGATGCGGCAGAAATAGAGATGATGATGAAAGAAACGTTAGAGAAAATGACAGGAGTTACAGATATGATGCAAGAGACGACAGATATGATGACAAAGACAACAGAGGTAGATTGCGATGCGTTGGGAATAGATGCGGCAGAAATAGAGATGAAAGTAACGTCAGGGATAATGACAGGGTTAACAGATATGATTCCAGGGACGACAGATATGATGACAAAGATAAGTTGCGATGCGTTGGAAACAGATGCGGCAGAAATAGAGATGATGATGATGAAAGAAACGTCAGAGAAAATTATAGGGGTTACAGATATGATGCCAGAGATGACATATATGATACCAACAGAGATAGATTGCGATGCGTTGGGTATAGATGCGGCAGAAATAGAGATTATGATGAAAAAAACGTTAGAGAAAATGACATGGTTTACAGATATGATGCCAGGGACGACAGATATGGTGACAAATACGACAACGATAGGTTGCGATGCGTTGGAAACACATGCAGCAGAAATGAAGATATTGGTGATAGGGATCTCACGTATAATGACCAAAGCTATAGACATGGTGCTAAGGACGTCAGATATTATGCCGACAGAGATAACATGATATGTTCTGGGAACAAATGCACACACAAAATTCGTATGAGACAAGTAAAACCTATAAATATACCTAGCCAATATAAACCTAAAAAATTCGATATAAGCGATTCAGTCGTAGCAGATTTAGATAACCTTCTTGAAATTATGCTTGCGAGAAAAAATAAATGGGAAATCGAAAACAAAAAAAGATACGACAACCAATTTAATGCAATCTTAAATAATACAAGAACGGGAGTGCTTCACATTATAAATTGGCATTATATCCTGAACAGAACAGCAGAAATACCGCCCATTACTGGTAGAAATAGATTTTATAAAACATCCAGGTAGACATGAAAATCAAAAAAATCCACAACCTTACGTGAATAACAGGGAATCCTAAAATACGAGACACAACATTGTTTTTTTTTAAACGTTGTTTGTTCTTGTGTTGTTGTTGTTTTTTTTTTTAAATGGACATCCACAGACCGGCGACGCAACGTCGGCAAGCGTGGTTTAACATTTAAGATCGACCCATCGGGCTGTTATTATTTTATAAGTTTACAGTGGTTTGTGGTCAATTGGTTGTTGACCCAGAATGGGAATATCTTTAATTTCTCTCAGTGGAAAGAGCTGGAGGTACGACGAGTTGCGAGACATAAATTGAAAGATCAGGACTTTATCCCTCAAATTAAACAAAGATTGTAACGATGTAACGGATTTATTTTAAATAAGTGTTCAGTTCAACCGTCAAATCACGAATGCTGACACGCCCTAAAACGTTCAAAGGACATTCAAAGTGCTGCCATACTAAACTCTCGATTCGATATAAATCAATAATCGATTTAATATTCGACTAAAATAAAAACTATAAGAACTACTATTTATAATTTGCCTCTAATTATAATACAAATACATTATACTCATGGTTGCAAGCTAAATAGGATATTATTAAAATACCCACATCTTGGCTAATTAACCTTTGTCTAATCTTATATAAAAACTTCTGTCATTTAGTACCGCTTTTAGAATAAAGATGGCGATATGCAATGACCTCACTTTTCTGAATCGCGGTGTTAAGATTTTCCTGCGGAACACGACCTCAGCGGTGGTTCATTCAATAAATTTGTCTTACTCTGGGCACCCTAGTTTTATTTTACATGAAGATATTTTTGAGACTTGTACAAATGGTCCTTCGAGCCGGATAAAGGATTGGTGTGCATAGTCCCTGTTGTGGTGGTGAGGTCAGGTTGACCAGTCAACCTGCTGCAAGTGAAGTCAGCGCGGCCAGTGGTGTGCAGCATCAGCGTATCGTCCAAGGAGGCGCTTAAGCGCATATGTACTAGAAATGGTACACAACGGTCAGCGCTAGTGCAAGCAAGAGTTCGTGTTGGCGTGAGCAGCAGCTGCGGTGTGAGGGAGCGGTCCCCGCATACCATTGCGACGAGCTACGTAAAAGTGAGTGAACAGTGATGTGAATTGAAACGAAGATTATCTGTGAGTACTTTAAAATATTATCAGTGTCTAAATTCATTTAACATTCAGACTTAACCGTTGTGCAAATTTCGATCTTATTAACTTAGAAAATTTCAATTACCAATTCGGGCTTAGAATAATTTCAAGAAAAAGTGAACTACGGGGAACCTATGCCCAATTTTGCAGCGATATGTATTAAGTTCAAAGACTTGTAATTTTTCACGTATTTTCAACGATCTCAACATAGCGTTCCAGAACAGTTTGTACCAAAGACTTCATCTAGATTCAACATGGAAGCTTTGAGTAATGTGCAATTTAATTTAAATTCTACAATCAGTAAGGCTAGGTCTAATTTTAAGAAATCGCCTAAGGAGCGAGTTACCAGTTCATACCTAGAAACTAGATTGGAAAATTTAGAAGCTAATTGGTCAACGTTTTCTGAAACTCACATGAAAATTGTATCATCAGTTAAGTCCGTTGAATTCGAAAAATCGAACTATAACGTAGCAAATTTGTATGAACACACTGAAGAATTATTTACTGATTATAAAGCGGAGTTGAAGGAAGCGTTGAAGAAAATTGCATGTTCGAATAGTTTAAGTATGTCTGAATCTTCTGCGAAGGGTCTTAGGGAGATATGTACTGTAAAATTGCCAAAGATTGAATTGCCTATGTTTACCGGAAGTTATTCTGAGTGGATAAGTTTTAGAGATTTATTTAAATCCTTAATACACAACAATAACCTTCTGGACGACGTTCAGAAATTGCATTATTTGAAGTCGCATTTGTCTGGAGAGGCTGAAGTTCTTTTACGGCACATTCCTATTACCAGTAGTAATTATGCAATTTGTTGGACTAAATTAGAGAGTCGATATAATAATAAAAAATATTTAGCGAATTGCATAATTAAACGTTTTATGGATCAGAAAAATATTGTTACCGAATCTTCCTGCGCAGTTAAAGAATTATTGGATACTTCTAACGAATGTTTACATGCTTTGGAAAATTTAGGCATAATGGTAGAGCATTGGGATATTATAGTTATTTATGTATTGAGTTTAAAATTAGATACTGAGTCTCGTAAACAATGGGAAATGAACATTAGTGATTGTTTAGATGACTTGCCTACAATGTATCAGTTCACATCTTTCCTTGAACAGAGATTTAGATCATTAGAATTTTTAGACAATAACAGTCAACGTCATCAGTACAATCGTAATGTTTCACTCAAATCGCTCCATGTGTCAACTGTAGTGTGTATTTGCTGTCAAGATAATCACAAGATTGCTAATTGTAAAAAGTTCGCCAGTCTCGATTTATGTAAGCGCCGTAATTTTGTCCAAAGAAATGGTTTATGTTATAACTGCCTAGGAGCAAATCACACCGTATACGCATGCCGCCAGTCCACTAGATGTCGTATATGTCAAAGGAAGCATCATAGTCTTCTTCATCTCAAGAATATCTCCAAATCAGTTCATAATATTAACAAAACTGATCAAGTTGCAGAGACCGGCTTTCCTGCTGGTATCCAGAGTATTTCCACTAATATCGTAAGTTGTTTTGCTAAAAGTCATAGTCAAATATTGTTGGCCACTGCACTAATTGCAGCGGAATCAAAGAGTGGAACTGCTATAGTTTTAAGATCCCTGTTAGACCAGGGGTCTCAGGCTTCCTTTGTTACGGAGTCTGCAGTCCAGCTCTTGGGTCTCAAAAGAATATCAACTAAGGGTTCAATTTCTGGTATAGGGTGTGATCAATCATTGATTTCATTGAATTCGATGGTCCTCATTAAAGTTAAATCACGCGTTGACCCTAGTTTTATGATGACTATGTCGTTATGAGCCTACGGGGGCACATAAAGGCATATAAAATTATGCTCTGGCGCGTGAAGAGTTAAAGCTTATGTTTTAAAGAAACTTACAACTATTTTACCGGAAAGAAAGGTAGTGGCAAACGTTTTGACCACAATCTCGTCTTTGGCTTTAGCAGATCCTTTGTTCGATACTCCGAACAAGATTGATTTGCTTTTAGGTGCCGAAGTTTATGGCCAGATTTTGTTAGAAGGTTTAATCAAAGGTCCACCTGGTCATCCTATCGCACAAAATACCAAACTAGGATGGATCTTATCTGGTCAAGTAGGTAAAATCAACCAAAGCGAGACATGCCACACACCTATAGTCACATTGCATTCTACTCATACAGGTGAGAATGCACTTCTTCTAAAAGGTTCTATGTGCATACCTCGTCATGCCGTCATCCGTAATGATAAAAGTAAAACAAAGTTACATACGGTACGCGTATTTGACACATCAAGTGTCGGTAGTAATGGGGTATCTCTTATTCGCGATTTAATGGTGGCCCCTCGTCTACAAT
This sequence comes from Ochropleura plecta, assembly GCA_905475445.1. Lineage (NCBI taxonomy): Eukaryota > Metazoa > Arthropoda > Insecta > Lepidoptera > Noctuidae > Ochropleura > Ochropleura plecta. Next base: position 18,453,223 of record FR997738.1, on the reverse strand, counting down.
CTGAACTTCGTCATATCATCATGCGTTGGCGTTGTGAACCTATCTGTCTGGTAGCGGACATCGTCAAAATGTACAGACAGATTAAGCTATGCGATGGTCACACAGATTTTCATTGTATATCATGGTGTGAGAATTTAGATGACGAAATTCAGGTGCTACGTAATTTACGAGTAATGTTTGGAACATCATCGGCGCCTAGCTTAGCAGTTAAACCATTGCTGCAGTTAGCTCAGGACGAAGGTACAGAATTTCCTTTAGCGATGAACCGTATTGTTCCATCCGTCGTATTGGCTTGGTTAAGCAGGCACCGTAGTCGTTGGAAAATGTTCATCGCGAATCGTGCTTCCGAAGACTTATCATTATATATAGTAGTCAATGGTTACATGTGTCGTCGTCGGAAAATTCAGTTAATTATGCAACTCAGGGAGCAAGCCCTTATGAGTGTAGCGATATGTTACTCTGTAAAAAAGAGTCAGTATGGTTATAGAATGAAAAAATAGACTACAATAGAAGTATTATACAAGAAACTACGATTGAAGAAAGAAAGATAAAAAAATGACATGCAACTGCGATAGTATGTGATGATAGTCTATTTACTAGATTTTCTAAATTGGGTAGGTTAATTAGAATGATAGCTTATTGCAGGAGATTTTTAAGACTTCAACAAAATAAAATAAACATTCAGATTTGGACAACATTACTCGCGTTGTAACTATACGGTTACGGTAATAATAAGATTAAAAGATCTGTGTATGTAATTATAAATTACTTGTAACGTCTAGTTATTGTTAACCATCTCGTTGATGAATTTTTATGTACTGTTTTATATACACATTATATGATATACTTTTCGTTTGTACTTGAATGAACTTGCAAATGTTATTGTTTTACCGTTGTTCATTTTTTTTAGTTACGTATGGCATGCACTGTTCCGCAGATATAAAACTCTAGGCTAATGTTGTAATAGATGACTGAATAATCAATAATTAATTTATGTTTAAATAGTCATGTTAAGGTTGATGGACGGAGCCGTCCATGGTGGGCGGAATGTCTAATCTTATATAAAAACTTCTGTCATTTAGTACCGCTTTTAGAATAAAGATGGCGATATGCAATGACGTCACTTTTCTGAATCGCGGTGTTAAGATTTTCCTGCGGAACACGACCTCAGCGGTGGATCATTCAATAAATTTGTCTTACTCTGGGCACCCTAGTTTTATTTTACATGAAGATATTTTTGAGACTTGTACAACCTTACATAATATAGTACATTTTTATTCAAGTGAGGAAACTTTGTCATTGCAGAAGAGGCGGATTAACGCACGAGCCGCCAGGCGAGCGCGTTATAGAGCCAAGAACAGCATGACAAAGTTTCCTCACGTAAATTAAACTACGTTTTTCAATGCACTTTGGAAAAAATTAATAACAGAATAAAAAAGTACCTTTGTCATTAATCAATATGAAACTATGATTTAATTTGATTTTTCCCCGCGGTTTATCTTCTCATACTGAAGGAGAAACAAAGGCATGACATCGCTAGACAACTGATATCAAAAATAAGAAACTTATTTTTTTATTTAGAACATTTTTTATAAAAATAAAAATTATAATTTTTTTATAAGTTATAATTTTTATTTTGATTGATAAACACAATTTATTTTTTTAAATAAAAATGAAGGCCTTAAAAACAAGCGCCTCCTTGCTGCAATAAAAAATATTGCCGGCTACACGTGAATGCCGTGATGAAACAAAGAAAATGAAAACCCCTTGTTGTGATATTTGAAGAAAAAGCACTTGGGTGAAATCCATTGCATGTTGAACCTAATCGTAGTGCAATAAGAGCCATTTTTCGAGGAAGTGTATTAAAAAATAAATTAAACTTGAAAATAATGTAACGCAAAGCAAATCGGAATAAAAGGGCTATATTATTATTACTTGTTTTCTATAGAAAAACGCAAGAGAGCGGCGAAGAGACGTGGGTGTTCAACGGGGAGTACTGGAAGGCGCGTGAGGCAGGGTTCCCCGACGACGTGGCGCCCGCGATCTGGTGACCGCGTCTACTTATACTTGTAAGTATACTGTTGGGCACTACAGCCTGACATTGATGTAAATTGCCAGTCGGAAGCCGTGGTTCAAAAACATAATTACGCCTCTATCACCTAGGCCTAGCCTCTTTAACCCTGCCTAGGTGATTATTTAGCAGATTATTTTCAACGGTATTGCAATTTTTGTAAAACTGGACTTATTATTATTCCTCTTATTCAGTTTTCTTCTTAAAATTACAGTATTAACAAAAAAAACTTGTGAGGTGTCAAGGGACACCCGGGTGGAACGAAGTTATTATTTATTATGTACAAAAAACCTATATACACTCAACAAAAATAATCGTCGCTACACCACACTTTTCAATGCGAAATAGAAAGATGAAACTTGGCTTGCTTTTTATGAGAGAGAGAGACAGACAGAGAAACACGCGCACGCCGCACGGCTTACAACTATAGCAAAAAGTGTCGTTACAACTTTTGGTCATAATTTTTTCCCCTTTCGCAACGCGCGATAAAGAACTTCGTTCCAAAAATATTTAAAAATAAATAAATAGGTTACTGCCGGTAACAGGGTCATGAACTAAGCTACCGGTAGTTAGGAATCCAGAGACAGGAACCTCCTCACAATGCAGGCCGTATCTAGTAGTACTGCTTTCTGAATCAGGCCCTTGATCCAACCACCTTAGGAAAGCTTCGACAGATGTTCGTCGAGGCTCTTGGCAATCAAAGCATTGCCTGTTACGACAATCGGCACAATGATAGCCGAGGTTTTTTTATTGATTCAACATAATTAAAAAATATATATCATGATTATTGTATTTGTACGCCTTTTTTAGCAAAACATGTTGATTTTTTTCTTATCTTTGTATTACAGCATTGTTTCCGTAATCGATATAATTAAAACATGAATGAGTGAATTAATAACCAACTAATAATATCAATATATTTTCTTCCAGCGTATACCGCAGTGCGAATGGCTCTGCTAGATGGTTGTGTCTCGCTTCCCGCTTAACGTTAACTAGAGTTTTACTATAGGCTTTAATCTCTGTCTGTTGTGAGGGCTAGCTAGAGTTTAATTACAGGTTAAATATTTAAACATGGCGCTTGTAGATGTTGGCATTCGGAAAGCTTTGAAGTAATTTAATTATTATACCTCTGATGTAAACCTTATCATAATGAGAATAAAGGTCAATGTACAGTTACATCAGAGCTATAATAACAATGAAAGAAAATTGGGAATGTTTTTAAATTCGTTCTGTCACTGAACTGCGTCATTTTTTTGTGTTTATCTAAACGTTGTTTAAAGTTAAGTGATGTTTAAATGTCTATAAATGTATGGTTAGGTGGACTTTAAGCATTACTTAACTTTGACCAATAGTAAATAAACCCGTTTAAATATAAATAAGTTAATTACTTAACGATGACATCTGAAACGAAGTGTAAGGAAGACAACGCTATTTAATAAAAGGCGCTAGAAAGAGAGAAAAAATAGGATGGCTATCGCTGAATAATAAACTTAAGCCCATTTATCTGAAAGCTTAATTTGTTATCTACTGCCAAATATTATGTGAACGGATGTGATTGGTCAAGTGAAAATCAAAACCAAGCATGTAAATTGTCATCCATCACCTTTATTTCGAACTTTATTCCAACACGCTTAAAGTTTCAGTTACAAAAACTTATTAGACATCGCAGTTTAGTTTGATTTAAAGTTTTAACCTAGATGGAATAAGGTTCAAAATACAAGAACAATTTTGCACTAAGTTAGAATGCGTATTGAGATAGATAGGCTTTCAGAAACGGGGAATCTAGCCTTGTATATTGGTCGTGATTGTGTTATGAACAATAGGTAACTATTAACTACATACGTAGATATTTAATTGAAAATGTTTTTATAGTGGGCTGAAGGAATGTATGGCCGAGAAAACTGTGCGGAGAACATCATAGGAAACAATAATTGATCGATTAATGTGACAATGTGTCATGTCAAGTTTATTCTACTGATCATGTCGACAGACCCCTTCGGGAACAGAGAACCTGTTGAATAATGGCCATATCAATAAGGAGCAGCTCCGTAGTACCGCGGGACCCGTTCTTGCATCTATTTTGAGAAGCAGACATGAGTTGCTTGCGTAAATTACATTATCAGTACTTATCAACTATTAAAATGAGTATTCGATATTCCCGAATGGTAAAATTGGCATACTTTACGTGTCATTCCACCTTGAAAATGTTCAGCATAGGTATTTGCTGAAAGATAATCGTATAATGTGTAGTAATTGCTTGGACTACCTTCTTCAGAAAGTGCTGATAGCCTATATCATTCCACAACTGGGCAAAGGCCTCTTCCCACTTTCAGTTCTATCGATCCAGGAATAAATCAGGCTACTGGTCTTTGTTTTTATCCATCTCGTCCCACCAACATCTACGAGGTCTTCCGCGTCGCCTTCTGGCTGTGACAAAACGCGTAGTGGTTATTTTGGCCCATAACTTATTCGGTATTCTCAATTAGCTGTGGCCAGCCTATTCCAGAAAGTACTAAAAACTTGAACTGGCTCGATCTACGCGAAACTATGTTAATAGTCTTCTTCCCCATTTCTACGTTTCCCGCGCATTTTATCACGGCCCTACAACCCTAATGTGTAACAAAGGAGGTTGGTAGTATTAATTGTAAGAATAATATTCGAAATATTATAAAAAATATGCGTCAGGTACCTGTAATCTGTCTTAGTTATATTTATATACCTAGAAAAAGTATTGGTAAGTAAAATTAAATTGGCTAGCGAAACCTTCAAGAGTCTGATAAGTTTCGCTATCACGCATCGCATCTGAAAACGTGCGAAACATTCAAAATCCACCGAGAAGTTCCCGATATTACCTCTGCCGTCACAAAACACATCAGACATTAGTACAAAATAAAACATCTATAAATATAGCTTTGACAGAAGATTTTAGTTATACATTGTGAGAAACAATTATTTTTATGGACATGTAACTAAGGGCTTTTCAATTCTTAATGATATTGCAACAAACATATTTCTCTTTATCTGGAATTCAAATTAATCGACTGCAGCCCTAAGGCCAAGATCTGAAAACGTAACCAATTACGTACTTTTTCTAAGAATAATTTTCTCTTAGCGTCGCAATACTTTAACCCTTTATAGGGCAAAGGACAATTGTTTACCACCTCAGATTTTTGACCATAGAGCAAGAGTAGTTCTTTTTACACTTTCATAAATGCGATATTTTTTATGTGGGAATATCCTTAAAACTTTTATTAGTACTGGCAACTATATATAATATATATATATCTATATATATATACTACGTATAAATAATACCACATAACCTAGTTTTTCAATCATTCTTTCCTCCGCCCTATTAAGGGTTAAATATTAAACTGCAAAGAGAAGGGAACATGTCTAAGAAAAAGCACGTACAAAGTAAGGTTCACAAATCTCGGCCTGAGAGACCAGAACAAACAAAAATGTTCCTGTCATTGTTCCCAAACGATATTTAACGAAGATATTATGTTATAATACTTTTTATTATGTTATTGTAATTTTGGCTAGGAATGTGAGGTATTTTTCGTACTAATAATTATGTGGGATTGTCTTTCCTCGATTGAGATATTTACTTTGTTTGGAATAAGAATAGTTATCAAATGTCGCCATATTATGGTATAGTGCTGCATGATTTGAGCATTTTGACTTGGGATTGTCTATGGATATTGTGTAAAAACAAAATGGCGGTGTAAGTACAGTACTCAAAATCAAAATATCATATTTCACTTAGCCTACATGGGCACTTATAAAACGGTAAGAAATGGTGTGCGGTTCGGGTTCTTCGTTGTCTATGGAGAAGAATCGGCATGAAAATCTATGGTTTCTCTTTTAAAATACCATGTAGCACTGTAACAATTGCGATATGCATTATATTCTTATCTTCATAGCAAAGTAAAAAGGTATTTTATTTGTAAAAAGATCCAACACAATATATAACTTTGAAATTGACGCGCTTTGTAAACATTTTCTCGGCTGTGAAGTGATTCCATTTCCAAAATAAGTGGGTTTTTTTTCTTATTTTTACGAAGTTACCACGATGAAATGTTTTATTGTTTTGTATTATAATGAATTTAATACATATAAATAACAAATTAGTCTATATATATTTTTTTGAAGTCACAAATTCACCCAAGGATTATTGTTTTTTAAATAATTTAACCTTTTTAGTTAAAATTTTTTCGTCAATATAGAGAATGGAGTACGGTTGACATAAAGGAAGAGCACAATAAGTAAATAATTTGTTAAAATAAAAAGAATATTTCAAACGTATGGTTGCGGGGTTAATACGGGTTTGCGAAATATAATAAAAGACAAAACTTTTAACTGTTTAAAATAAAATAAGTCGTAGTGAAGATGTCAGGTAGGCATAGAATAAAATTTAAAAAACACAATCACATCACAATATAAAAAAAAGCTTGGACATATTAACGTTAGCAACAAACAAAAGTTAATTTGCATATAAATGCCAAATCCATTGCACAACAATTTTAGCGAAATGTAATATGAAACTAATATACCACTATCTAAATTATGTAAACACTTAAAATGACTTTTATAATCTTTTTGTAACAGAAAAGCGTGAGAAACAGATTTTACTAAAAAAACAAGTTTCGCACCTGACTGACATTAAAAGATATCCTTAACAACACATAAATTAGGTCAATATATTCTCCAACACAAAAAATTAATGTGAATTTAAATAATTCTAAGAAAGCTCAACAAATTCAACACAGTCTATGATGATATGCAATAGACATTTTATCATACCTAAGTTCAGTCTTAGAAATAAATGGAGCGATCTAACTCAAAACTAAGTAAAATATAAATAAACTTAATTATTGATGAAGTTAATGTGCATAATATAATCAAGCGTTTCTGCGCATTTATTGTATCAGCGGGCGATGGCACAGGGACGATAGAGTGTACCCCTGTTTGCGAACACACTGCGCACTATTTCTGACGTCCAGGCTTAGTTTACACTTGACGGTTTTCGTTAGAGACAAAAGACATGTGATGGGATGTACTGCTATGGTGGGTAGTCCTTTACGACTACGATATTCAGGGTAAAGCCTATATTCAATCATGATTGTATATGGCGGTAACGTTCCAGATTGAAGAGGAATTGTTCATCTAATTAATGGCATCGTATAGATTGTCTGCCATCATCAAAAACAGAAAGACTCGTTTTGTCTTATTTTGCTTAGGGTCAACACAACACGTTTTTGCTTCCATTCTCAACCGTTGAAACAACAAGACTATTATAAAATATAAATAAATAACTATTTTATTTGTTGCTAGCCGACATCTTCACCGCGATAATTCCTTTGTAAAATTCTCGCTATGTTGTATAAAATATATAAAGAGCTACGTCTATATAAGATAGCGCTTCATGTAACATAATTGTATGTCGTGAGCTGTACGTGTCGTTGGCTAGTGTTAGGTATATTTGTATATAGATGACATTATTATACAGGGTGTATATATTACATCTTGTATAATATCTTAATATCTACGCAAGATCTCCCGTGTAGTGTGTTATTGAAGTTCGAAAAAAAATCCAATAGTAACTGACCCAATCGGCAAATCAACATGTATGGGAAAACTAAAAATAAATGATGAATTTCCAAAAGGCAAAACAAAAGTTGTACAGTTTCATGGTTGGAAACAGCATCCGGGAAGTCTTGCGCTTTTTTCTGTTACACCTTGTATTGGCTGTGTTAGACTTTCTAAAGTAGATGGCGCAATTTCACCATCTTGTATTACCAGCCTTAAGTTGTCCAATGTGGAAGGACAGATCTACTGCCAGATGTTCATATTGAATATCAGACATCGGAAAGGTTGAGTATAGTTGCCCTTAACCTCAAAGGAGTAACATCGTGGAAAATGCATCACCGTTTTCAGCATTTCAAAATTAAACTTACGTGTCGTGAAATCTAAAACTTGTAAGTGACTATGATTGCCACCTGCTCTCTCGTAATTGCGTTATTCTTTTGTTCTAGACTATCTGGGGATCCTTCTAGTTACTGAGATTATATTTGGGGTCAAGGTTCCAATTTTCTCTCAAGTTTTTACTGTTTAAACTTTACTTTTAATACCATGGAGAAACATACTACCGTAGGAACATACAATGCACAATTCATTGTGCTGAATTGTGCATTCAGCACAATGCATGAATGTGCATTGTGCATATTCCTACAGGATCCGTTGACACCTCGTATAAGGTAAAGTAGACTTTGCAAGTTTACGTATTTACTGAAGAAAGTCTAGTATAAAGCTGCTCATTATTTTCCGTTGATTCCAAAATGCTTTTCTGTTATATAAACTTTCGTAACTTTTATATTGTCAATGGTAATGAAGTCAAGAAGGCTCATTCATACCGATTGAATATCAGCGGTAACGATGGTGGTAAAGAAAATAAATTCAACTTTTATACAAGCTTTTATTACAACATACAAGGATTCGCGTTCATGTCATTAATCGTAGAGTTCTCTCGAAAAGTAGCGTTGCTAGCTGCAAGAACAGCAGTATCAAGTCATGATTTTCAAAATAAAAATGGTTAGAAATTCCGTTGCAAGATTAAAAACATTTTGAAAATGTTACACTAACAGATAATTATCGCTATTATCACTGAAAAAATGAAAGAAAAGACAGGGAATTATATAACTCAAAAGCGTCTTTTTTTAATACATATTTTAGTTACCATACGGGTGTTTTGGTTGTTTTTAAATTATTATAACAGTCGCAGGTCACAGTTTTAACTATCTCATGAAATGGTCTATAGTGTTTTAAATCATTATTATTCGTGGGTTACACCACTCTTAAGCAATCTGGCAAATAATTAAATACTAACTCCGTTAGATTTGTAATATTATCCGGTAGATAATACGAAACATGGTATTTAGCTAAAGAAATATACGTTAACAAGAAAATGAAATCATACATCGTATAACGTGATTCTAATCAATATAATAAATCTTTTCAAAAAAATATAATTATGTGCAAATTTACAGTTGCTTACAAAATATACCAGTATTTAAATTTACTTTAATCAGAAAATAAAATTGGGTATCGAAGCCGCTTCGCAAAAGGTAGCTTTTTGTTTTCATAAAAATGTATTACCTATACAATTATTGTTATTTTAGTGAATTACGGTACGTCTTTCCGTAAGAGAAAAATAAAATAGGTATAATTTTAAAATCTGGTTTCAAAGCCCAAAATTATATGTAACAACTATTATTGGATTCTTTGAATAATTATTTATTAATAAGAAAAAATCACAGATAACTTAAAAGCACTGTAAATCATTTTCTATAAACTAACAAATTAATTGACAATAAATATTAATGTTTTTGTGAATAAATATTATTGTTAAATTAAATGTTACTATTAAAGTTTAAAATAATTCAATTATGATTATGTATGCACTTGCCAATTTACCCTGTTCAATTCTAAAGCAAAAGTGTCAGTTTTATTTTGGCTTAGTTAAAATAAGCTTAAAGTAAATTCACTATTTGCCAAGTTTGGAGATATTAACTTTTGAATGCCTATAAAATGAAACATTGTGAAATGTATCTTATTGTAATTATAACTTTTTTATGATATTATTTAAGAGCCGGAACAAATTAGTTTTTAAAATAGTTGTAATAGTGCTTTGAAACTAAATCTATGTAAAATAAATAGACGTCACATAAGGGCATTCAAAAGTCAATCATTTTATCTAACAGTTTTCCTGCTGTTTGTTATACCCTGTACACAGCTTCGGGCGGTGCGATTTGCGTCAAGGAACACTCGCGCGTGTCTTATCCTTCGGTTCGCATCGCGGAGACACTTAGTTTGGCATGCTTTTAACTTGTTTGCTCCGCGTGTTAAGCGCGTAGTTCGTGGCCAAGCTTAGGAAATAATATTATCTCCAAATAAATCGTATTGTTTCTAAACACACCATTTCTGACAACCTTATATTACTTTTAAATGATTGTGAAACAACTGTGATCAGTATTTTCTTGGACATAATATTATTGTTTATTTCGAAGAAAATACTGAATAATGTAGCTTAAGAATAATAATTATACTTACTGGCCAAGATAAAACACAAACCACCTTTTGGGCTTTGCGGGAGTCGATTTAAATAAACCATCGTGTTGGTTGTGGTTGTATTTTTCTGGTCAGTTAAAAATACCTTTTTGAAAAAAAAACCTTAGTTATAGTACTAAAGAACTAACAATTTTAATTATAAAATCGTGGCTAGTGAATTTTATGTATAGGGGGCTAGTGAAATGTTTTAAATACTAAAAGTACAATTTAAAATTCGTTTTTACTTGTTTTATTTTAACACCATCTTATTAGTGCTTATGATTTGTGGTGAAATGTGTGAGGTGAGTTAAATTTTTGGTACAGTTAGCTTCGTAAATATGTTACCAAGATCAGTTAATAGAGTTCAGTAAATTTATGTTATACTCATTAATCAAAGTTGTCTTAGCTATTATTGAATTTAGCTAAAATCATTATTTTCGCTGGACAAAATCATTTGATATCTACCATTTTGGTAGTCAATGTTCTTACCTACTGCAGTAAAGTAAAATTCATCACAAATAACTTATTTACCAACGACAACTGTACCTAAATCGGGCTGTCGTTTTTATAAATGGTTTTTACACGAGTAGTATTTTAAATGTACTTAAATTTTAGTTGTATTATATTTATTTTATTCTTTTGCTTTGTTATGGTGCATACTCTTATTTTTTGTTAAATATAAATTAAAATTGTATTATCTAGTTCAAATGTTAATAAAACTTAGTTATATTTTTTTTGTTTTTTTTTTTTATTTAACGTATTTTTACTGGTTGTACCAGTGACTAGAATGGTAAGAAAGTCGTAGTTTAAATAATTATTATAGAATTCATGTGACTGTGTTAGTTTCGGCGTTTTTAGAATATAATACAAGATTTTTTTACAGTTACGTAATATAAATTATTACACAGTATAAGTGCCTTTGCCTGCCGTTTCATTTTAATTGACGATTTTTTGGTGCATTTAGAACTTTTTTTTTCATGATTACCATCTTTAATGCTCATTTTCAAAAACACTAAGCGACACCAAAACCACCATATTCCTAGCCGTTTCCCAACTAGTTAAGTATCGGCTTCAGTATAACAGGAAGTTTTTTTTATTGAGCGACTGCCTATCTGATCTCTACAATCCAGTTAGTACCTCGACAAGTGATATCCCTTTCTAAAACTGGTTGTCAGACTTAGACTTACAAAAGAAAGGCTCAGAATTCAGGCCAACAGTAGGGCTTTTGGGTTTCAGCGCTCTTCTTCCCACAGACAGACGAAGAACACAGCAATAATTAATAAGCATTATTTTGTGTCGCCTGGTGTTTGTGAATTTCGGCACTCACTTTAAAATCCTACGACATACATATTGACATTTTACAAAAACAGTTTATGAAATTTTAATCGTCCATAAATGTTGTTTATTAGCTATAGCTAAATCATGTTGTACAAAATTCTTAAAATAGGGAAAATCTTACGTTTATTTTACAAAGTTTCCAAGATTGGTATTTGAATATTATTTTTTCTTCTAGAAAATGCTTTTAAGATTACATTTATCTACAGGTGACTGTACGACTAATTTTAAGTCTTCAGTCAATGTGTATGTCAAATACTTTTTGACCTCAAGGGACGTTTATCAGTTTTTGTTATCGGAAGCCAGCCAGTAGAAAGAGAGAAAATTGACCGGTCTTCCATATTTCTGAATGAAGTTGCAAGATAATGAAAATAATAATTTTGGTTCTCTTTTCTTCTCTGCGTGTCGAAATGAGTCGATAGCAATTTATAGTCGGCCCAGAACTAGGTACTTGAAGTACTTATTTTAAACAATCCCTTGAGATAAAAATATCCTATATCAATATAAGTTGCGGTGTAGTGACCATAATTACACTTTAATGTTAAGCCATTGATAAATTACAAAGAGGCGCTTCCATAATTAAATTATAAGTAAGTACATTACTTAAGTTATTAATAATATTAATTGTTTTATTCAATACTATTAGGACTGTCTAGTATTTGGGACTTTTGTAATGGAAGTCTACATAAAATGTTATGGTATAATCAGTCTATTTTCTCTTTAATGACTTTTAGAAATAATAGTGTAAAAAAATGTAAATGTGACCCCGTGGGGCGCCAAACGAAGAATGAACGTGTAATTGTCTACTTACCTACTCTTCAAATACTCTAATAATTTAAAAACTATATTCATAAATATTGTATATTGATCATTTCATTTCGACGCTGACTGTACAAAACATATTTAACCGACTTCCATTACATACAAAAAATTAACTTAATTTCTTAACTGTTAAGTTCTATGTTCTAATCAGGCTTACTGCACCGCAATAATTTTACAGGCAGTACAGTCATTAATAATTCTAAAGTTTGTAAAAATAATTAAATAAAGCTTAATTATGTAATTATAAGCTAACGCAAAGTGCTACGGTTGACATTTGTTATGTGGTTCTGTTCTGTAGCTGATAATGATGAAATTATTAAAGGAAAATTCCGTTTAATTCTGTTGTTTTTCTATTTTGTTTCCTATAATTCTTTCTAATATAAATTTGAAGACACGGTTTGCGCAGTGGTTGAGCGATCGACTGCTGCGCTGCGTGTCGCGGGTTCGATTCCCGCACGGAACAAATATTTGTATGACCTGCAGATAGTTGTTTCGGGTCTGACTGTTTGTGTATGTGAGTTTAAATGTTTGTAAACGCACCCACGGCACAGGAGAAATCTAGTGTGGGGCAACGTTTTTTTATTAAAAAAAATAGGTTGGGTCGGGACGGTTGGACCAGAATCGTCACACAGTGCGTGCTTAAGGTCGTCGAGGCAGGCCCAAAAAACGCTGGTATGACGATTTGAAGTCATTCCTGACTATCCTGACTGATTAGCCATAGAAGATAAAACACAGAGAGTTGAAAAGAAATGGTGGGACTTTTCTGGTATTGGTAAAGTATTTTGGACTTGCCCAGCAGTGACACAAAATGAACTTATTTTTATTGCCTTCGGGTTAGTGTGGTAACCTTCAGCATTTCACTAACTTGCTAGAATTTTTTATACCTACATCATCTGTGAAAATTTCAACTAACTACACACCACGGTTCATGAGTGCATGGTGACAGACAGACAGAAAGGTCTTAACTTTCAAACAAGTAGGTACGACTCTATTCAATTTAGGAAGAAATAGGATGAAGCTATCGAGAAAAGTACTGATCACAAGTAAAATAAAGTTACAAAATTTACTTTTTTATACTCAAAGTCGCTTGCTGCTTTAATTCATAAAATATAGGTAGGTACTTCATTGGCCGAAACGCTTGCTTTTAGGTTCAGAAACAAAAACATAGTCAACGAATTTTCAATTTGGCGCCATTGCAAGGATTTTTTTACGCACGTTCGTTTGCCTTTGTCTTTGACCAACTTCCAAGTGTCGCAGAGAATTTGATGATTTAAAATATCACTAATTTTATTTGTAAAATTCTGAAATGAGAAGTACTTCTCACTAAAGTGCTAAGAGAGAAAGAGAGTCGTAAGATTACGATTACACAAAAAATATAATAAGCGGAAGACTCGACAAGTCGACAGTTATGCTTAAAATGTAGCGCAGTGGAACTTTGTTTTCGTTCGGAAACAAAAACTTCATTGTTAGCGCTTAGATTTTATTATTAGTAAAAAATACAGTTTACGATCATCAACTATTTTGTTTCATCAAAATACGTATCATATGATTATTAGCACGACTACAATAAAATGATATGATTAAAAATAAAACTTTTATAAAAAAATACTAGGTAGTGACGTTTCATTTCGTTACCGAACGAAAACATCCAATGATTTGGCAAGTTGGTGTTGCAGGGAAAGTGCTGCTAGCTAACAGTTTCTTTTTATCGAAAGTAAACAATAAACCGCATCTAATTAGACAAATTAAAGAATTATACACGACTTTACCACTATCAAATGTATTTGGGTCGATAAAAAAGGCTTCAAAAGTTGTGAACGTGAAAAAACGGTGAGTGTTTTTAAAAGTTAGCGCTTGTCCACTCGAACTGATTTCGATGCTTGAAAACCTTGTTTGTGTTGTATATTGTCATGTTTTAGTGTTATATAAGTTATCATGCTGTTGCTAAGAGTATTTAATACGTACATAAGTGTAATTAAACATCCTACTTATGTGGCAGGTGAATAACCCAAACTATTTTCCTTCTTTGCTATATTTGTCGTATTTTTAGACACGTATATTTAGTGTTCAGTTAAAAATCTAACAAATAATGTCAGCGAGACCACGTTTTCTATCGATTTATGAATGAAAATGCATAAAATTTTAATGAAAATCTTGAGTTTATGTGTTTATGCTACACAACTGACTAATCATGCGAATAAATAAAAGCTGTACTATGTATTCATATACGATGTCACTGAGGGCATCTGCTATCGAGACTGGCTTATCAAAACCTCATTTTCAACTGCATAAAGCTAGCCTATAAATAGTACTAACTACCTTTTTGTTTCTAACTGTATATTAAAACTTCCTTGCATAATAAAAAAAAATATTTTATTTTCTTTGCTAAAAACAAATTAAACAAAGGATTTATTTTTAAGTAGTCAATATTTTCCAAAAAGTGGTTACATTATTATGTTTCTAATTTCTATAATGAATATATAATATTTAAAATACCCCTAAAATGTCCAAAATCATCATATCACTGTTTCTAATTATAACCTACTGAAGTTGTTGCCAAAACCTACATCACCTGCTGACTCACCAATAACTGAAGATGACCATCAACTTCGAAATTTAGAACAAATAGTTTTTCTTCCATTTGCCTGTTTCTTCAATACTCCTTGGCTAGTAACTTGGTACCTTTCTAACAAACATGCAATCTATGCACTAATCACATATAGTCTAAAGTCAATCAACATTAATATTCCCATTATAACTGTTAATGTGAATTTCTCTTTAACTCTGAAGAAAGAAATTATTTCTTTTTCTCTTTGTAGTCCTAGGCGTAGTCTTCACTATTTTTAGGGTACCGTCCCTCAAAAGGAAAAATGGAACCCTTATTGGATCAGCTTGTTGTCAGTCTGTCTGTCAAGACCCTTTATCTTGGGAACATATGGAGGTGTTGAGTTGAAATTAATAATATAAACTCGAGTCTGTGGTCCCATTGTGCTATGAAAAATCAACACTTTAAGGTCTACGCAGTCAAAAGATGTTGCCGTTTAAGTCGCAACTTTGTTTGGAAAGTTGGTGCGCAAGTCTGACTCGTTCTTGTTTTTTCTTATACCACTAGCTTATGTGGCCCCGGATTGCCTTTGTGGAGTTCAATAATTGCACCAGAATGTTATAAAGAGAAGCTTGTCTATTGTACTACTGGAAAATCATGATTGCTTAAGAAAATGCACCGGGATGTTATAAAGAGAAGCTTGTCTATTGTACTACTGGAAAATCATGATTGCTAACGAAAATGGCTTCACATTGCAAGTTACATACTAAAACAATGGAAGCCATTTTGCAAAGCAAAACTCACCAGTGGACACCATGCATTACACCCAAGTCATTACTTGTCTTATACTCAATTTCAAATTGGCATAGCAACTGCATCAATAGGTCGTAAAAACACTTGTTTATGTCTATTTAAGGATGTATTGTCTGTGATATCTTTAAATAGTTTTTATTGTGTTGTTGCTTAATGTTTTGTAACAGAAATGTTTTAGTAGTGAATTGAAGTAGATGGGTTTGGTATACAAGGCAACGGAAGGTCTGTTAATTTTTATTCTTCTTGTATATTAGCGTTTCAATCACTTGATACTCTAATGGTGCAATTTCACATTGTTTTCTTGTTCAAATTCGATTGCTTTAGTAGAATTAGTTACTAAGTGTTAATGAATGGGGTTGACTACTCTGTTTACAATCAACCTCATGAAGAGACATTGTTTCTAGTACCCAAGTTCAGATACCCGACACTTTGCTAATCGTCACAAGAATCGAATTGTGTTGTGTGAATCGTCAAAAAATTATGTTTTTTTTGACTGATGTCCGTTTATGCCTATCACACGTACACCTCAAAACATCGCGAACACGCTGTGTCCTGTAATTCGCCTAATCATTCGAAAAAAAATTCTCTCTCTCCCGTTTTGTTCCCTCTTTCTTCCCCTTTTCTCACTTTTTAAATATGCCTATGTCCGTCTCCAGGGTCCAAACAATCTCTGTACCAAAATAACGGTAATCGGTTTTCTATTTAGGCTTGAAGACGTAACAAACAAACAACCAAACTCACTTTCGCTTTTATAATATTAGTAAGGATGTAAAAAAAAAACTTTCCTTTTTTCCCAAATAAAAAAAGGCCATATCTTTTGACTGCATAAAAAGACGGTTGAATTTTTCACAGCTCCAACAGAACACAGACTTGAGTGAGGCGTTCCTATATAGGGTCTTGACAGACAGACAGCCAGACGAACGACAAAGTAATCCTTTAAAATCCGTTCTTTTCCTTTTTTAGGTTCACCCGATAAAACAAAAAAAAAACAAGATAAATATAAAACTTCTTAGAATTAAAAAAAGCCCTAACGGCTTTTTTTAACTCTTTAGGTTTAGGCCACCCCTATTGGTTGCCATATCTCTCTATCTCCTGCTGTAGTAAGCCAGTTTTGGCCTGCTGTTTTATTACTATCATCGGCCCATCTTTATATGAATATGTATGTCACAAAAAATACGCTATAGGTACGTCGCTTTTATTGTTATGCAATCAAAACTTTATACCTGACAGATGTTACAAGTTGTAGAAAGGTATAATCAAAGATTCAAGCACTAATTTATTAATGTCATGTGTGAATATCATGAACTTTAATTTTTATATTCTTTTGTTACATATTCATTTCATCATAAATACATTTAATTTTTAATTAAGATAGCAATCTGGTCAAGCAACATTTCAAATATAAAACATTTGTTGAAATTGAAATTGGAATCTGAATTTTACTATCAGTTATCAAATAGAGATTGATCTGAGAAGATGCAGTATAGATTAAAACCTCATTCAACCAGATGGGCAGCTGGACAAAGTAATTTTTTTATTGGACTTAATTTTTATGTTTATAGAATATTTAATTTTGTTATAAAAGTTGGGTTACAAGCAAAAGTGATTTTTAAATGATTAATGTGTAGTGTGCAAGTTAAATTACAAATATGAATATGAAATTTCATAGACAATGTGTTTATCTTTTCAATGCAAATGATACACCCGATATAAACTATGGTACATTCTAAAAGTATCTTATGGCAAAGCAAAATGGAATGGAAAGTTGATTTTTGCACTTATTTGTGATGTTTGGTGATGGAGGTCAGACAGGCAGTGGCTCCATGTAAAATACTGGTATTTAGCAGCAGATGGGAAGCCAACCCCAAAGATTGCATGCTTGGAGTGACTGGCCCCCCATAATCCAGTTACTACTGTAACAGATTGGATATGCCACCCCCTCTGTTGCCTCAACCTCTTACCTTTTGGATCAAGATTGATTGGTATTGAATATTCATATTTCGAATTTCATTCTGTCATTTCATCTTCAACAATCATTTTGTGGGTCATTACATTTTGATCACGGCTAGCAGCCACAAGTGCTGAATTATCTTTTAAAAACATCTCTTAAAATCAGTGTGTGCTTCCTTAACCACTACTAAAGTTTTACTGTGTGTTTTATTATTATTGTGGTATTTACCCCTGTTAAAGGGTCCCTATAGAACCCTTAGGGCTAATAAAGAAATGTCAAAAGCTGTAGTGGGTACTCTTTGTTCATCTGTCCCAAATTTCATCTCTAACTGCGGCGTCGGTCGGAGGGACACGACCGAGTGCCACACTACTGAGCAATTCTACACCCCATCGTAAGACTGGCAGTCAGACTTTCGGGCCACAGACTAGCTGTAACGACTGTCAAAGATCTACAAAACACGTCCGCGGCCCTATTAATACTAATTTTAAAACGCATTTAAAATGTTGCATCGATACTTTTCCACTCCAGACATCTTAAGTTTGATTTTATTCAATTTGGCCGATCACTGTCTCTTAAGATACAGGTCTCCTAGTTTAAAAGGCAGGGTAAGCAGGCTTCATAAATTTTTAGTATGCATATATGTACTAATTTGTGTACCATAATTATCTCTGCACAAAAACATGATAATATGCCTATATTGCATTGTATTTTGCTTTATTTTAAACTGTGTCTATTATTTGGATAAATAAACTATTTTATTATTATTATCAATGTATTTAATGGGTCCCTTCACGAACCTAGGCAAGTACGGCTGTTATTATGAAGTTACAAGCTAAAAGCAAGACAATTTTAATAGTTTTTTTTTCCTCAGTTCGCACTATGTCGAACGCGTCAGTGAGCATAAAGATCCGGAGTGGTCTGACCTCTTCGGACCCCGAGCAGCAGCCGGTGCTGATTGTGGGGCAGGCTGCTCACCTCAGTGCCTTGAACTGGGATGATGTGCGTTGCAAGCTGGAGCCCAGAGTTACTGAAGAGGTACGGACAATTTTATTTGTTTTGCTTTTGAGTATTTTTATTTTATTGTATAGCTTTGTTTATTTATTTTTATTTTAACTGCTCTTCAATGTGTGGTGGTAAAGATTATAATACATTTTTTTTAAATGCTAAAATAATAACTAAAAAAAATAAAGACTAAGAAAAATAAATTGTGAGCATAAACTTGCTCATTAACTATGGACTTACCATAACATGTACACACGACGACACATCAACCTATACAAAACCAGTTTATGCGGATCTCTCATTGTACTTGAAATCTATGGTGTACGATCCGTTGTTGAGAGAGCAGCATAAACTGGTTTTGTATAGGTTGATGTGTCGCCGTGTGTATCTACGTATTTAAATAGTGGATTTTCTAATATTTACTTTTCTGTTATGAACGAAACATATAATCGTACCATCAACTCAGCGTTTTACAAGCAACACATTACAGGACGGAAACTTAGTTTATTGACACCTCCCTTATCAATCATCCCGCTCGTAGGCATGGCGCCGCGGTCAACAATGCGTGACATCATCCCCCGGGGACACGTGCGAGCTGTGGCCCCGCGCCGTGTCCCTCGCGTCGTTGCCAGCTCGCCGCTCCCGCCACGCTGCCCCAGCCAGGGGCCATGCCCTCGCCAAGATCGTGCGAGCAACGCAGCGGACCACCGATGAGACTATTGTGGTAAGAATCCTAGGCTAGAGACTTGAGTAATCGCGTCGTTGCCAGCTCGCCGCTTGCGACATATTTTTTCAGCTAGAGGCCATGCTGTCCACTAGATCATTCTCATCTGACTGTGAATATGAAGAAATGAGACCATTGTGTTAAGAATGCTTTAAAAAACAGCCAAAATCTATAAGTAGCATCATGAGACGGAATATTAAAGAGTGGGTAACTAAAATGACCAATGAAAACCGCTCCCTTATATTTATAGAGAAAGAAATGGCGTTATAGAAAGTTTAGCATACTTCCCTGCCGGGGTTGTGAGTTGTTTGAAAGAGATACCGCGGGCTCGGAACATAAAGGGCAATGGAAGAACATGGGTGGGTTTTAGTCAGTAAAAGTCTGACACACCCCTCCGCTCCGCCCAGAGCGGCGCCGTATATATATATCTCAAGATTCCTTTTCTTCCAACAGTCACTTGTCCTTCGCTGCACATATCAAAGCGGCTCGTTCGCGCGCTGCCTTTGCTATGGGTAGGCTTCACTTTTTAATTCAGGCAAAAAGCAAATTGTCACTCAAGTGCAAATTGCGTTTATACACCGCGGTCATCCGTCCCATCATGACATACGCATGTGTCGTGTTCGCCCACGCCAACCCGCGTTTCCTTCATAAGATGCAGACCTTGCAAAACCGCTTCCTTCGTAAAATCACGGGAGCCTCTTTTTACGTCCGTAACGATAGTCTTCACTTAGACTTAAGAATCCCCACCGTCGCTCAATTCATGAAGCGCCTTACCAAGCGCTTCTTTGACTCCGCGTTAAAACATCGCAACCCCCTTATCGCATCGGCCGCTCGATACGATCCCTCGCGAATAAGTAAAATTCGTCGTCCCCGTCATACCCTCGTCACTCCTGACGATGCTATAACCCTGCTTCAGGAGAGCAGCAGGGAGACTAGCACTCTTCGCAAATTCAGACGCAAAGCGCCGTCATTCCGTCCTCGCCGACGAGGCCCGTCGCGACGTCCCGGTAACTGCCCCACCCGTCCCTTGCAAGAGCCAGCCCGCGTTGCTGAGCCAGTAAGTTAAAATAGTCCATAAATAATATCACTCAGATCCAGCCTGTCCCTTGCTGTCCCTCAGCGACGCCCTAAGCCGAGGCTCGTACCCCACAGGGGGTGCCCTTAGCGTGTAGTCGCTTAGTTTGTAAGTTTTTACCCTGGCTGGAGGTCTTAATTTTTAAGGCACCCACAGGATTCGCCCGGTTAAGCAGACGAAAACCTCCTTGGTTGAACTGCGAGATGCCATTCATAAAAAAAAAAACTTCCAACAGTTGGTATGCCGCAAACGCGACGCCCTCGCCAGTACAGTCAGCATCGCCCGCTCGTTCCCGCTGTTCCAAGCTCGCTCCGCCGCCACTCCGCTCAGCACCGCTCCCGCTTCGCAAAGCACTAGAGCTGTGGCTATTGAAATACATCTGCTTAAAGAAGACAATCAGGGTGAGTGTAATGTTACAACTAGAGGATTCTATCCCAGTCGATTTTTCTAAGCTCGGGATTAATTGATTAGTTTATTGGTAATGAAAGTAGTTACAAAATGACAGTAAAACATATCATAATCAAGTTTTTATTTATCTTTTAGTTTTGTGAGGACATAGAATGAGTATAAAGTATTGAATCTTCAAAAAGGCGTTTTAACAAAATTATACTTAATTCTTATAAAACAAACAAACTAGGCACTTCTGTAAATGATTTGGATGACAAAATGTCAAATCAAGGTAAGTGTGTTTCGTTTCACGCACATTTTTATTGACTTACTAGCTTCCGCCCGCGACTTCGTCCGTATATTATGAATATTTTCCTTAAAGAACTGAATAATTATATTCTTTTTGAGCGAAATAAATTTTCTTAAACTGTAAATATAGTACTGGGTAATACAAAATCCCTTGGTAAGACTAGTTGTTAGATTTTGACCCCCTGACTGGGTACTGAACGTAAAAATTATCAAAGATCTACAAATGACAGCTGGGAGCAATGACTAAACATAATTTTGACGATCACCTATCCACCGTCCAACTTCAGCAAGCCCTTTTTTTGCGGATAGGAAATCATCAAATAACTTCCCCCGCTCTAGGTGGAGCGGGGGGCAGTGTCAGACTTGTACTGACTAAAACCCACCCATGTTCCTTCTATTGCCCTTTATGTTCCGGGGCCGCAGTATCTCTTTCGAACAACCCGCAACCCTGGCCTTCAGCAAGCCCTTCTGTTATTACTACGTCACGATAAACCACCATTTTACTTAGACTAGAACCTCATCAATCCAGATGCTACTAGTTTCTTATAAAAGCCGTCTTTCAGACGGCGATGCAGAGGAGGAAGGTATCGGCACCCTAGACCCCGCGTTATGTGATAACACGTTATCAGCTGAAGAGGTCCAGACTCTACAAGACGCAGCGGACGCGACCAGATTAGCAGCCAGGATCACTGACACACCGGCTAATCTGATGAATGTGGATAAATTCATTGAGGTGAGATTTTGGTTTCGATTGTAAAGGGAATAGTTTTTAGCTGAAGAAGTCCAGATATTACGGGATGCAGACGGACTCCGTGCTAGGATCACTGATTAACCAGTTTTCTTATGAATGTGGATAAATTTGAGGTGAGTATTTATTTGTATGGAAATTAGAGTTGAATTTGAGATGCACACTTTAATGCAGACTCCAGGTTGTCTTTTCAAACCATCCAGGAACCCAATAAAATATAATACACACAACATTTATTCTTAATGGCTCCAGCCGTTTAGGAGTATTTAGGTGACAAACACATAGAAGAAGAAGATTAAGATAAAAAAATATGTGACGAGAAAACATCACAATGCTGAAAACAAAGCACAACTTTTGTGTTGTTTTTTCGCCACATATTTTATTTAAATTCTCTTAACCACAGGAAGCTTGCAAAGTAGCAAAAGAGCTGGATATCCCTGAGCCCACAATCATCCGCGGCGAGGAGCTGAAGGCGCGCGGCATGGGCGGGCTGTACGGCGTGGGGCGGGCGGCCGCGAGCCCGCCCGCCCTCGTGGCGCTGTCGTACGCCGCGCGTGGCGCTGCCGACAGCGTGGCGTGGGTCGGGAAGGGCATCGTGTACGACACCGGCGGACTCAGTATTAAGGCAAGGGTGAGTTTGTGGCTGTTGGATCATGGCTTTTTTCTGGTGTTTCTCATGGGTTTTGGGTCATATGGGGCAAACATTTTCATTATAGGTTGTCCAAATCAAAATCATTTATTTCAATTAGACCATTACAGGCACTTATGAATGTCAAAAAAAAAATACTAAATGTTAAAGCTACAGTCCCAGTCACAAGACATAATAACTTGTGAAAGTACTGTAGTTGTCCATTAGCTGGGATTAAGGCTATTTCACCACTGATGAGCGAGTATGCGTAGCGAGGGATGTGTGTAACACTAACCAATAAAGAAGCCTCCTTTTTCACAGCTTAAGTAAGTTATATAAAAAGAAAGAAAGAAAGAAAAATCATTTATTAGTTGTAGTCAAAAAAAAAAACCTTTAAAAGGCAGTTTTGAACACCATTTTGACATGCGATTTAACATTTATTCTAATAGACACAAATATTATAAAAGTAAAAGTTTTTTTATAAACGTGTGGGGTCACACTGGGATTTTTTTTGTATCTCTTGTGCGTTTACAAACATTTAAACTTACATACAAAACAGGCAGATGCGGAACAATTATCTGTAGGACATACAAATATTTGTTACGTGCGGGAATCGATCACGCGACACGCAGCGCAGCAGTCAATCGCTCAACCACTGCGCCAACCGTGAAGTTTGTATGAATGTGTGTATGTGTGTTACTCCTCAACGCTCAAACGTCTGAACCGACTTGGATAAAATTTGGTATGTAGATAGCTTATAACCCTGATTAATTCATAGGCTAATTTTATCTCGATTTACGTGGATAGAACCGCGAAACTAAGCTAGTATAACTATAAACTGGGTTCCTAAGTCACATAGTTCAAGAAATTAGCAAGTTACATTGTCATATCATCCTGTGTATTTATCTGAATCACCTGAATGCAATATTGTCTGTGCCTATATTCTCTGTACCCTTTTCTAATTAACAACACATATGTCGGCGATTACGATAATTTAGCGACAAAAAGTCACTCAATTGACTTCTTAGTAGTGGAGCGCGCGAACGCCGTGACGTTGTCGTCAAGTCACGTGAGTGGAATCGTTTGGAGTTTTTTTTTTTTTTATGAATGGCATCTCGCAGTTCAACCAAGGAGGTTGTCGTCTGCTTAACCGGGCGAATCCTGTGGGTGCCTTAAAAATTAAGACCTCCAGCCAGGGTATAAACTTATAAACTAAGCGACTACACGCTCGCGGGCACCCCCTGTGGGGTACGAGCCTCGGCTTAGGGCGTCGCTGAGGGACAGCAAGGGACAGGCTGGATCTGAGTGATATTATTTATGGACTATTTTAACTTACTGGCTCAGCAGCGCGGGCTGGCTCTTGCAAGGGACGGGTGGGGATTGTTTGGAGGGGCGACCGTTACTTTTTATAGTGTGGTCGGATGTTGAGACTCCCTCTCTCTCTTTGCCATCTGTGAAGCAGTTCAGACCCTCAAAACGGGACTGCTAGTTCGCACTTTTAATTTAATAGTGCTTTATACATATATAAATATAAAAGTGATTCTGAGAAGTGTAGTTACTATTTAGTTTACCATGAACCCGCTACCAGAAGATCTTACTCATGACGGCTGTGCCGCTAATCTATCGCACACGCCATCACATATAATTATTATCAGTATGATAATCTAGGATTCATTCATTCTAGGATTCATTTTATCATGGTTTTCATATGCTTGTAACTGGGCTGGACTAAATTGGAATTAAAGCTAACAATTGTGAAGTGGTTTTGTGTTTGTTGTGTATTTTCTAACCGCATTTATAAACTGGGTTGTGAAGGTGAGATAAGCAGTCGCTCCATGTAAAATATTGGTATTTAGCTGAATCCGGTAAAACTAGAAGCCGACCTGAATATATTTGGGCACGATCTCCGGCGAGGCAGCAAGCCTCCTTGCCGGACTGCCACCGTGGGATCTGGAGGCGATAGTCCTCGCGCGCCTGTTTGAGTGGCGCGCGGAGGAACTACACCGGGGGGAAAACCCGCTGCCACGGCAAGTTGCCGCTCGGCGGGCAGACCTCCGGTGCGATCTCATGGTGGCATGGAGAGAGCGACTGTCGCAACCCCGTGCAGGGCACGCCACAATAGCGGCGGTAAGTCCCCTCTTTGAGGAGTGGCTGGAGAGGCGTCATGGCGTCCTCACCTACCGCCTGACGCAGGTCCTCACCGGACACGGAAGTTTCGGGAGGTTCCTGCACATCATCGGGCGGGAGGAAGCGCCCGGGTGTCACCATTGTGACGATCGCCCTGAGGACACGGTGGAGCACACAGTGGCGGTCTGCCCAGCTTGGGCGGAGCACCGCCGTGCCCTCGTGGAGGCGATCGGCGGCGGCGATCTCTCGCGTCCGGCCCTGGTTCAGGCCATGGTCCGGAGCGAGAGGGAATGGGAAGCGGTCACCACCTTCTGCCAAGCAGTAATGCTAGCAAAGGAGGTGGCCGGGCGTTTGAGGGAGAGAACATCTGCCCAACCCAGCCGCCGCGGGAGACGCCCAGGGCGCCGGGCGCCGCGAGACGACTTCCGGCCACCGTAGATGCGGGCCTGTGGGCGGTGAGCAATGGGTAGCTCACCGTCCGTCCGTCGATTGACGACAGGCCGTGTCGACGGCGCGTTCGTGTTTCACGCGCGCCTCAAAGAGATGTCAGCAAAGCAGAGGGGCTTGCCAGGGCCTCCGCCTGCCGGGGTTGCGGGTTGTTCGAAAGAGATACCGCGGCCTCGGAACGTAAAGGGCAATAGAAGGAACATGGGTGGGTTTTAGTCAGTACAAGTCTGACATGCCCCCCCGCTCCGCCCAGAGCGGGGGAAGTCATTAGATGATTTCCCACCCGAAAAAAAAATATATATATTTGGGAAAAGACAGGCACATGTTGATATTATATAGCTGAGTAATAAGACAATCCTTGGTAAGACTGGTTGTCAGACTTTTGAGCCACTAAGTACTGTAACAAAGATCTACAAATGACAACCTTAACTAACGAGGTAACGGCTTAACGTGGTAGTCACCCAATCACGGACCAACCTAGGCAAGAAACAAAAAAGAAGAAAGAAAGAAAAACTATTTATTGGACTCGCACAGGATAAGAAAATAAAACAAAATTAATTAGACGTCCCTACTTCTATTTTTAAAACCTTTACCGGAACACGAAGTCTTTTCACAAAAACAATCGATTAGCAACCTTATTTTAAGAGGAGTAAAAAAAAAGAACAACAAAAGCTAAAAACACGGTATATAAAAAAGATAATTAATTAAATTAGTCCGGTACCACGCCAAAAGATCTCTATCTCAGCATGGTACTGCAACATGGCGGCCATGTCACAGCGCTGATATGCGCATGCGCAAGCGCCGCTTAACGTCAAGATCAACCCCAGCTTCCACGAGCTTCTACAGGATAATACAATCCTAATATTACCGTTCAATAATGATCGTCCATCTCACCAGGCGTCCATGGTGGGTATGAAGGGAGACTGTGGCGGCGCGGCAGCAGTCCTGGCCGCGTTCGCGCTGGCCGTCAAGTCCAAGCCGACCATCAACCTGCACGCTGTTCTGTGCCTCGCTGAGAACGCGGTGGGACCTCTCGCTACCAGGTATGAATATCAGCATTTTCTTGCCCTTATCACATTTTATTTGGAGAGACAGAAAATATAATTAACACTTGAAACAGGATATTTACTATATTTGTTATTTGTATCGAGTTTCCGATATTGCCATGATCACGGATGAACCGTGATCATGGCGTTTCAAGTGTTAATTATAATGTTAGTAACCATGTCAGTTTAAAGACTTAGATAGTAAATTTTTACTCGTCCCCTCTAACATGGGACTTACTGAGCTCCAGCATACACCAGCGACGCCCTAAGACGAGGCTCATACCCTGCAGGGGGTGCTCGCGAGCTTGCAGTCTCTTAGTTCCTAAGTATAAGCTCTTGGCTGGAGGCCTTCATTTAAAGGCACACACAGGATAGTCTGATTAAGCAGCTGGCATACATACTAATAATAAGTTGAGCTGCAATATGCAATTTAAAAAAATAATATATCCCACATTTCACAACCAGTGAAATGTGGGATATGTGTGTCTATTAGATACACCTACTGCCTAACGCGTATTAGTTACGTCAATTATCCGTCAAGCACCGCCGGGCGGGCTCTTATCGTAAGCGTAAACTGATTTTAAGACAACTTTACTACAAATACCTACAGTTTTAAATCGGTCGGGGTTTGGTGGCACAAATTTGTGCCAGCGGGGCTCAACGGTTATACTTGTTTACTTGCACGTTTTTGTGCCGCTGGGACTCTAGAGGTTAAATTAATTTATGAATTTATTTTAATGTGTATGTTTTAATGTAAATTAATATTGTTGTAAATTTGATATGTGTATAACTTACCTGAATAAAAAATATTTATTATTAATCAGTAAATTGGTATTATTTGTGGATTTAAAGAATATTACATTATAATGAAGTGGTTTAAGACACCAATACTTGCTTTCAATCATCTAATGAAAAATATAAATTAATAATTGAAATCCTTTCAAATACAATGTTCATAGTATGGTACCAGACGGCCCTAAGCGGAGACTAGACGATTTTAAACCCTAATGTGCATTAACATAAATTTTAATTTACACCATTTGTAAATTTATGATCTTTCTGTTACCAGACCTGATGACATCCACACGCTATATTCAGGACGCACTGTTGAGATCAACAACACAGATGCTGAAGGTAACAATAAATCTTATACATAAAACTCTCGTGTCACAGTGTCAGTTGCCATATTCCTCCGAAACGGCTGGACCGATTTTTATGAAATCTTATATGTAAATTTGTTAGGTCTGTGAATCGGTCGTAATCTATTTCTCATACCCTTAAGTGATAAAGGTGGCCACTCTCTCCAGAAAGGGACCTGATCAGCGAGTTGTTACAAGGCCGACCCAGCTAGTCTTTTAAAAAAAAACGAAAACACAATGTTCTACTGGAACCACTTTATTTCACAACACAGACAGTACAAAAACTCTAAAATTACACTAAGTCCTTAGGTACTTATATTTCTGTTATGTCCCTCTTAGTTACTTCTTTAATTTTGGCACAATGTTACCCGACGGCGTCCAAATTCTAACTAAATAAATTATACAAATTATTTCTGTGCACTGGTTAAAAGTGCAACGTCAGTATTTTATTTTATTATGGGAAAAGTACGGTTTATTGGTAAAGCTGATTAAGGCTTTATTACCTTGTAATAAGGGTTATAACAGAGTGAAACCGTTGGGCACAGCTAGTATTTGATAAAAGTATCTAGATCTGACTCTCGAGGTTGTCGACATGAGGCACGTGAATACAGCAGACATTGTGCCGTTAGTCGTATCGGACAATGGTGCCACCATGACCTAAGGATCTCTCGCTTGGCAGCTGGATCAAGGCTTGATTCAGTGTGCAGTACTTCTGGACACGGAGAGCGTATTGTTAGGAGGTTCCTCTCAAGAGCCCTGACCACCAGTAGCTTGGAGTCTGTACCTGATGCTGGTCGGCTACTATTTTATATATGCATTTAAAAAAATACCTACTTTAAAATAAACAGGATTTGACTGCACATCATTTTCAAAGACAATAATTAAGTAAAACAAACAGATGAAGCCATAGATAGACTAACTTGTTGTCTATAACTGATTGTTAAAAAAAAACGACATGTTATCTTTAATGTTTCAGGTCGTCTAGTCCTCAGTGATGGTGTTGTGTACGCGTCCAGGGATCTGAAAGCTGAAACTATAGTAGATGTCGCCACTTTGACCGGGGCACAGGTATGTTGGGTACATTCTAATAAACTGTTATCTGGTAACTATTCAATGTCCTAACTTATACTGGACTGTTATTTAGGAAATACCTCAAACTTCTTCTATATTTAGAAGTACTAAGATATTTTTGCCAATAATTATTTTCAGTGTTATTTATTTATGGCCACACAAAACACGTATAAAGAAAAAATCAAAATAACAAAAGAATACAAATTTACTGCCTATTTCATTAAAAAAAACTCTTCCAGCAGATCTGCAATATAAGAAAACCTTAAGCCTTAACTTAAAAAAAAAATAAACATCAGTATAGAATAAACATACATGGTCAAAACTCGGGCGAGCATTTTTTTTTTTATTTTTCTTAGGGTACAGCAACAGGCAAGTACCACGCCGCGATAGTCTCAAACAGCAGTCGGCTGGAGTCCCTCTGCGTGTCCGCAGGCCTGCGCTCCGGCGACCTCACGCACCCGCTGCCCTTCGCGCCAGAACTGCACTTCACAGAGTTCACCAGCTGCGTCGCTGACATGAAGAATAGCGTTGCTGTACGTATTTACATCAAGAGAGATAGATGAAGTATTTATTTAACTCGTAAAGGACTAATATCAGTAAAATAGTCCAAAAAAAGAAAGCTACCAAACAAAAAACCGGTTAAATGCGGTCTGCGAGTTAGACTCACGCACCGAGAATTCCATACAAACTTGCAAAAGAAAACGGCCATAATATGTTTGGACTGCGTAGTAAGTCTACGCAGTCGAAGGTTGATTTTTACACAGCGCCAAGGGTCCACAGACTTGAAAATAAGGTTTAAATTTAAGTGTTCATACCTTATATTACCCTGTAAAGGGTTATTCTCTACGCTTTCCTGAGATAAAAAGTCTTGACATACAGCCAGGCGGACAACAAAATGATCCTTTAAGAGTTCCGTTTTTTTTTCTTTTGAGGTATGGAAACAAGAAAGACAAAATACTGCTTCGGAGTTTCTTTCTGAGTCCGCCCTTTTCAAATACCTGTCGTACATAGCTGGATACGAACATCGGAGGACAACCGCTTACCACCCTGCCTGTAATAGTATGGTTGAGCGATTCCACAGACAGCTAAAAACAGCTATTACTTGCCACAGTAATCAAAATTGGGTAGAATCGCTTATCTCCCCTTCAACACTACTTCACATTGAACAACTGACTATCCGACCGGCATCACCCAGATATTGATAGTATTTTGCTTCTCAATACTCATTATTTGTAACATGTTCTATTTTTAAAAGAGTTCAAAAAAAGAGGGGGTTCTTAATTCGTCGGATTCTTTTTTTTTTTCAATTCATGTAAGAACACTTTTGCCTGTATATTCCAGGACCGCAACAACGCGCAGTCGTCGTGCGCAGGCCTGTTCATCCTGTCGCATCTCGGGTTCGACTTCCCAGGCAATTGGCTGCACGTTGACATGGCTGCGCCTGCACATTGCGTGAGTATAGTTAAATATGAATTTCATTCCCTATTTAAGGTTGTTAAATAGTGAATGTGACTAGTTATTGATTATCGACCTACACAAACGGCCTTTTATTTATTTACTAGCTTTTGCCCGCGGCTTCGCTCGCGCTAAATTCGGTAGCGCCTTATTGATTTGTAATAGCAACGCTAAGTATTCCCGTTTCTTCCCTCTTTCTCCCTCATATCCCACTCTTTTTTAAAAAATTGCCTATGTCCGTCTCCTGGTTCCCAACTACCTCTGTACCAAAATTCATCAAAATCGGTTTAGCCATTAAAGCGTGAAAAGGTAACAAACAAACAAACTCACTTTCGCTTTTATAATATTAGTAAGGATAGTAAGGATTTCGGTTAGCCAATAATTGTTTACACAAAACAATTACAACTTTAAACATACTTTTAGGAGTGCAACAATCACTTACAAGCTAACACCACATGTACTATAAATTTATGGTTTATACCAATACTTTTTTTTATAAGAAAAAAAAAACAAATATTAAAATAATTCAAAATATTTTATATTAAGTACTGATCTTTTATTGGTATTGTTCGTCGTGTCGTTGAGCTCCTTGAGTTGTCGAGCTACACGTTTACTGACAAATGCTTGCACTGACTGGACAGGACCACTCAATCTGTGTGGTGCTTTCTTAAAAAGACCATTTCAGACACTAATCTGCATAGTCCTCATGTAAGTTGACCAACATTTTTTGTTTGTTCAACCTCTGAGTTTGTTTCGGCTGTTTCTTCTCAGAGTAGTCGGGTACTGTCCTCATCTAATTAAAAAAAAAGACGTGAAAACCTACTTGCAAAATAAACATCAGCAATAATTACCCTATAGGCACCTATGGCACACAGGGCAAACAAGGCAAAGATGGCACTCACACCAAAAAGCACACACCTATGGCAAACAGGGAAAACATGGCACTCAAAGCAATAACGACACTGGGGACCTATGGCAAACAGGGCAAACAAAACACGCGCCAATAAGGCCACTAAGGGCATTTATGGCAATCAGGGCAATCATGGCACTCAGAGCAATACCGACACTTTAAACACCTATGGCAAACAGGGCAATCATGGCATTTACAATGACAAACAGGGCAATCATGGCACTCAGTGCAATATACACATGTCAAACAGAGCAATCATGGCATTTAGAGCAATAAGGGCACTGGGCACCTATGGCAAACATGGCACTCACACAAATTAGCACAATACGGGCACTAACAGCAATAACGACATTATAAACACCTATGGCAAACAGTGCAATCATTGCATTTAGTGAAATACGGACACTATGGGCATCTATGACAAACAAGGCAAAAATGGCACTCGCCAGTAAGGACTCTATGGGCACCTATAGAAAACAGGGCAAACATGGCACTCACACCAAAAACGACACTATGGGCACCTATGGCAAACAGGGCAAACATGGCACTCAGAGCAATAACGACACATTAAACACCTATGGCAAACATGGCACTCACAGCAATAAAGACACTATGGGCACTTATGGCAAACAGGGCAATCATGGCACTCAGTGCAATATACACATATGGCAAACAGGGCAATCATGGCATTTAGCAATAAGGGCACTGGGCAGCTATGGAAAACATGGCACTCACACCAATATGAACACTACGGGCACTTTTGGCAAACAGGGCAATCATGGCACTCGCCCCAATAAGGCCACTATAGGCACTCATGGCAAACAGGGCAATCATGGCTCTCGGAGCAATAAGGACACCAAAGGCATCTATGGCAAACATGGCAATCATGGCACTCACACCCATAAGTGCACTTATGGCAAACAGAGCAATCATAGCACTCACTCCAATAAGGGCACTTATGGCAAACAGGGCCATCAGGGCTAGGGAATGCAATCTCGATCTCGCGAGATCTCGATCTCGCGAGATCTCGCCTTATTTTTTGAGATTAATCTCGAAGCATAAAATGACGAGATCTCGGCCGAGATTGACGAGATTGAATGGCGGCAGTCAGGGACGCATTACGCTCGCAATTTACGCATGAGTTCGTTCGCGCGGCCACGCGCTGACTGGCAACAGAGATTGACGGACGAAGGAGCGCCGGATCGCGAATGCAATCTATCCCCGCCCGAGTGACCCCGACTACTCCCGAGTAATAAGGTATCGTATGTCTGACAGCACACAGCAGACACACAGCAGCGCACTCTCTGTTTTATAAGGAGTTATTTCCAAAACCATTCATAAGACTTGTTTCTTTTATATTTATTATTTTTGTACTCTAACATAGGTTCAACTTAAGTCTACTGATAAGTAGTTACTGTAACCGTTTACTACATTAATGATCCATGCTCTTAAATGAAAAATAAGAACGGTTTACTGCGCAATAAAGAGTCTATTTTTGTTAAAATTCTTTACCGTGAGAGATGTTGTTAATTTTTATATTTTTATAAACCAAAGACTGGTAATTTTAATTTCAAAATCTTAATTGTGATTCGTATGTTCATTAATGGCTTAATTATTATTAATAGTAAATGATTACTAAATAAATGAGGGTTTTATTTTCCAATTCGTTCTGTATCTTACTCTCGTAATAAAGAAAACTAAGCTGTTTTCTTTGCGTTTTACTTACTTAAGAAAAACGATATTTTTTTAAATTTCAGCCGAGATCTCGAAATTCCCGAGATCTCGCGAGATTGACATTTCTAATCTCGCGAGATCTCGAATTTGCGATCTCGCCTCGAGATTGCATTCCCTAATCAGGGCACTTGGAGCTATAGGGGTACTGGGCACCAATGGCAAACAGGGCTAACATGACACTCACGCCATTAGGAACACTATAGGCACTTATGGCAAACAGGGCAATCATGGCACTCGAACCAAAAAGGGCGTTTTGGGCACTTATGGCAAACAGGGCAATGATGGCACTCGAGTCAATAAGGGCGTTATGGGCTTTTATGGCAAACAGGGCACTCACACCAAAAAGGTCAATATGGCACCTATGGCAAATAGGGCAAACATGGCACTCACACCAATAAGGACACTATGGGCATCTAAAGCAAACTGGGAAATCATGGCATTCAGACAAATAAGTTCAATATGGGCATCTATGGCAAACAGGGCAATTAAGGCACTAACAGCAATAACGACATTTTAAACACCTATGACAAACAGTGCAATCATTGCATTTAGTGCAATACGGACACTGGGCACCTATGGCAAACAGGGCAATCATGGCTCTCACACCAATAAGAACACTTTGGGCACTTTTGGCAAATGGGGCTATCATTGCACTCGGAGCAATAAGGACGCTAAAGGCATCTATGGCAAACAAGGCAAAAATGGCTCTCGCCAATAAGGACGATGGGCACCTATGGCAAATGGGGCTATCATGCATTTAGAGATATAGGGCAAACATGGCACTAACGTTAATAAGGACACTATGGGCACCTATGGCAAACAGGGCAATCATGACACTCACAAAAATAAGGGCACTTATGGCAAACAGGGCCATCAGGGCACTTGGAGCTATATAGGCACTGGGAGCCAATGGCAAACAGGGCAAACATGGCACTCACGCCATTCGGAACACTATAGGCACTTACGGCAATCATGGCACTTGAACCAATAAGGCATTTTGGGCACTTATGGCAAACAGGGCAATCATGGCACTCACACCAATAAGGGCACTTATGGCAAACATGGCAATCATGGCATTCGGAGCTATACGGTCACTGGGCACCAATGGCAAACAGGGCAAACATGGCACTCACACCATTAGGAACACTATAGGCACTTATGGAAAACAGGGCAATCATGGCAAACAGGGCAATCATAGCATTTAGATCAATAAAAGCACTGGGCACCTATGGCAAACAGGGCACTCACACCAAAAGGACACTATGGGCACCTATGGCAAATAGGGCAAACATGGCACTCACACCAATAAGGACATAATGGGCACCTAAAGCAAACTGGGCAATCATGGCATTCAGAGCAATAAGGGCACTGGGCACCTATGGCAAACAGGGTAAACATGGCACTAGGGAATGCAATCCCGCAACAAAATTTTAATCCAGGTATTTCAAAAATCAAAATGCATGCAAGTCCGCATCCGTCGTACTCGTTCGCAGAATTTCAGTTGTTTGGGATTTTTATCTTTCCATTGGTTACAATCCAAGTCAGGTAGTAGGTACCGTTCCTTCTCTGCAACGTCAGTCAGGGTACATGGGAGACTGTAGAGAATTGTCTACACTGGTCGGTACCGTTGAGTACTCTAGCGTCGTTGCGCTGCAAGTGGTTTCTAGTGACTAACTCTATTTGCCATTCATAAATCGTCGGCGATGGGACACGTATGTCATGAGGTATATTAAAGTGTATGTGTGTGTTGTTCCTCAGGGCGAGCGCGCGACAGGCTACGGCGTGTGCCTGCTGGCGGTGCTGTTCGGTGCGCACACGCAGGCGCGACTGCTGCGTGCGCTGGCGCCCGCTAACGCGCTGTGAACACACTACACACTACACACGCACACTATAAGGTATGCTCTACGGCGTGTGCCTGCTGGCGGTACTGTTCGGTGCGCACACGCAGGCGCGACTGCTGCGTGCGCTGGCGCCCGCTAACGCGCTGTGAACACACTACACACTACACACGCACACTATAAGGTATGCTCTACGGCGTGTGCCTGCTGGCGGTGCTGTTCGGTGCGCACACGCAGGCGCGACTGCTGCGTGCGCTGGCGCCCGCTAACGCGCTGTGAACACACTACACACTACACACGCACACTATAAGGTATGCTCTACGGCGTGTGCCTGCTGGCGGTGCTGTTCGGTGCGCACACGCAGGCGCGACTGCTGCGTGCGCTGGCGCCCGCTAACGCGCTGTGAACACACTACACACTACACACGCACACTATAAGGTATGCTCTACGGCGTGTGCCTGCTGGCGGTACTGTTCGGTGCGCACACGCAGGCGCGACTGCTGCGTGCGCTGGCGCCCGCTAACGCGCTGTGAACACACTACACACGCACACTATAACGTATGTTCTGACTTTTTAAGAGAAAAATGTCATTCTACAACAGTATTAAAATTAACTGTTGCCGTTTCTTAATGACTTAGTATCGGACTTACGCTGTCCTCTCATACTTAAGTACTAACTCTGTAACAACAACATTGTTAAACTATATAGATTGATTGAATATAAACATAATATTTTCCATTTTACAGATAAAACCTGACATCCACTAAAGTTAAGGTGACTTTGAAAGCAGATTGCGGACAATCAACCAATCAACACACATCTGTAGCTGGTCTACCAACTCAAATGATCTCTTAATTAGTGGATGTACTGCCTTATACCTACAATAGTAAATCGCTAGATACATGAATGTCGAATCTTATGGCTTCTAAATCTTAAACTGGACAGAAATATCAACAGCAAATGAACTAACTTAACATCAAATAGCGGCTGTGAAAGAAAAGCTGTAACGGATTTGTGGGTGCTGTTTGATTTACAACTTTCTTACCGACCTTATGAAATATCAAATTTCCTCCTATGTATTTAAATAAACGAATTATTAAAGATTAGAAGCAATATGATGACAGCATTTTAGATTTACAATGTCTGATGTAAGTGTGCTTATAACACCTTATTATTATTAATAATAACCCTTGTAGAATAATAAACTTAATTTTAGGTAATATCAAAGAATACTAGATTGTTTTTTCATATTATTTTGTAGTCTAAATAAGATCTTTTCTTTTTTTGCGTGTAAGTTAGAAAAATGTAGAAATATATCTGTTGTGTAGACAAATAATTATGAAAACTTAATATTAATATTGTGGCTATCTACTAATACTGCCCTGTACAAGATTGTATACATTTTTAACCGAAAAATAGATGTAATGGCTAATAACTTTAAATAATATTGTTATAAAAAAGTGTTCTTTAAAAAACTAATTTAGTTAATAGATTTAGCGTTACAAGGGCAGGGTTGTCAAAAATATATTTGGTGCTCTTTTTTTGCGTATGGGAAATCATCAAATAACTTTCCTCGCTCCGCCCGGACGAGAGGAGTGTCAGACTTTCACTGACTAAATCCCACCCAAGTTCCTTCTTTTGCCCTTTATGTTCCGGGGCCGCGGTACCTCTTTTGAACAACCATTCACCCCGTGCGGCGTTGTCCCTGACAGGCCTCTCTGTTTTGCTGACATCTCTTTAGAGGCGCGCGTGGAACACTAACGTGCCGTCGACACGGCATATTGGTGTTAGGGTGTTGTTAATATCGTGCGGAATTCAACACGTATCTACGTAACAACTCGCAGTGTGAAATATCCCTACTTATGTCATCCTTGTTGCAGTTGACTAATATGGTTTTTGACAACCCTAACCCAAGTTAAGAACGTAACGCTAGATAGATCGAAACGGAAAGCAATAAACAATGTACAATAAATGTTAAACGTTATTGTTATTTGCAGTTACCTGTTAAAGCTGTTACTGGCAATATTTTTTATTAATATTACTAAAAACCGTCCGTACTGACTACCTTTGTTTTTGTGACAGCAATATTTGCCTCTGCTAGATTCCCAGGTCAACATTTTTATTGGGTATTTCCTTCAGTTGTCGATGTCGTGATGGCCCAGAGGTTAAGTGCCTCGCTTCATGTGCATGAGGTTGTGGGTTCAAATCCAATCAACATTACTTTTTCAATTCATATGTACTATCTAACACATAACAGACATAGGTGAAAGAAAACATTGTGAGGTTACCTGGACTTATTAATACAAGTCTGAAATCACCAACCTGTCTTGAGCAAGCGTGGGGATCAATGCTTGTGCCTTCTCTCATGAGAAGGGGCCTTTGCCTAGCTATGGGACAGTTATAGGCTGGTATTATTTCCTTCAGAAATTTCTCAGTAACAACCACAGTTTGTGTCCGATTGATGGCAAAAGGCTCGCCTCTATTGCATGGGACTTAAACATAACTGGCGAAATTTGGGTGTATTTGGTACTCATCTGCCTCATCTTTTCATCAGTCTATGTTATATTACGTTATGTAGTATTTTAAAATGTCTACCATCAGTGACTGCCATTGCTATACCCTATTGCTACACCTTCGTAGTCTGGCGGGAAAACTAAATTAAATAAATAAATATCTTGGGACAACTCACACACGGCTATCTGATCCCAAGCTAAGCAGAGCTTGTGTTATGGTAACCAGACAACTGATATACATACTTATATAATTTATAAATACATACATATTATAGATAAATCACACCCAGACACAGAACAAACAACCATGCTCATCACACAAAGTTTGTCCTGAGTGGGAATCGAACCCACGACCTCCGGCTCAGCAGTCAGGGCCACTAACCACTAGACCAACAGGCCCGTCAAAAAATTGTTGGCAATAAAAATAACGTAAGGTAGATAGATACACTTGCAATACAAATATACTACTAACAATGCCTTATTAAAGCAATGCATTGAGATTAAATATACCTAGTTGCAATTTGAAAATGTTTTATAGTGTTACTCCATTATTAAATAGCAATAATTTAATTAATATGTCTGCTAAATACTGCTCAGTATGGCTTATAGTTGTACCAAGGACTTAATTGAAGGGTTAAGTCTGACAAAAAAAACCGATATTTTTGCATGAAAATTAAATCAATTTTATTATAATTTTAAAACTATTAGATTTAACTGCTAAGATGATTTGATAATTTATAAATTTTAAACGCTCATTACTAATTTAGCAAATGCTAGTTAACACCTTTTTCCAGGTAACCCTTCAATTAGGCTGGTATGTCTCCACTGGTGGGATTCAGGCCTCCTGTGTGGGTGTGAGTGGGCTACAATGCATCATCCGAGCCCAATGCTGGTTGCTTGTTCCAATAGAAGCAGTAATATGACAATGGTGCACCATACACATCTACCCTCTCACGTGGTTTTGGTAACCGTGGTTGCACAAAAAGTGGCAACCGTAGAAGCAATTTAGCAGCCACTTCTTACCTTTGATACATCTTGATGCTCTATCCATCTCATAAATCTAAAACAATTTAGCAATAAGTTGAAAATGTGTTCATTTTGAGCCAAAATATAAGCCATAATATTTTTATATTCTACATACTCTAGCATTTAGTTTCGATATGCAATAAAAATACTAACTAGTGGGTTTTTATTCATTTTGAAACGAATTATCTGTCAATAAAGTGTATTCATAAGCAAAAGTGTTGACTTCTTTCAATAAAGTTGTATTTAAATATATTGGATTTTTATTTTTCTTGTGGTTCTCTCCTTTTTACGTACGTCAAAAGGAGAAAAACGGAACCCTTATTAGATCTCTTTGTTATCAGAGTCTGTCTGTCACGACCTTTTATATCCGGAACAAGTTGAAATCACTCTTTACTCAAGTCTGTAGTCCCTTAGTGCTGTGAAAAAATCAACCCTCTAAGTCTACGCAGCCAAAAAATATATGTGCGTTTGTATCACATGTTTGTACGGAACCTTCGCTTCGGTGCGCAAGTTTGACTCGATCTTGTCCAGTTTTTCCCCTATATGAATCTTTAATTAAGTATTAACTGTGTGTTTGGAACATCGTTGGTATGAGTAGTGTTCAAGCTAATATTGGTATTTGAAATCTCTGTGCTTTTTGCAAATATCTTTAGTTAGTTAGTTGACTGGATAAAGAAAAACTAAATTCTATCTAGTCCGTCAAATAGATTATCAACAAATATTTTTCAATAATCGGGACGGGGCTCATGGCGTCACTTGTTTAGAAAAATTGTACCAGGACGTAACGTTATGCGACATTTTAAGATATTATTTCTGCGTTATGTTTTGATTATGTGAAAAAAGATAAAAACGTCGCCAACACTTTTTCAAAATATAATTGTTAGACAAACAAAAAAAAAACATCATCCCTATTTCTTTGTTTTTTTTTTTATACAGGTAGTACAGGATTCAGGTTTCAACCAAAGATTCAAGTAATTGGATGTGCCCTCGCCTTGCTTATATTTATATTGTGTAAAAGTTTAGTGTTCACACAATTTTCAAAATTTTTAATCAATGAAACGACTTGAAATTTTTGGTTGCAACTAGACTAGACAAGAAAAACACACTTTTGGTAATTGAAATCAAAATCATTTAATCACTTTTGAAAAACAAATTACAAAAGACAGACTCCCTCAAAACGCCCACCCTTCGCCACTTCCTAGTGTTTTAGCTGGGAAGAAGAAGTGGCGGAACAAACTCCCCAGCAACACATCTGTCTGTTCAGTTAGAAGAACTTGATTTTATACAAACACTTCAAAGTTAAAAACTGAACCAATATTCCAAATAGGAATTAATTTTAATCGAAATTCAGGAAAAGAACAAAAAAAATTACTTGTCAATTACCACACTGCATTTGAATTTTATATTATAAAAGTGGTAAATACTGACCATAAATGGCCATTTGCAAAAAAAAAGGGAATGAAAGGAGGTTTTATAGGGGGTTTCTACCGGTGTCACACTTCGTGTTATGTTTTTTCTATGAAGGTGCGGACCAGTACAGGAGCCATATCATAAAGTATTAAAACCATCACTGTTCCATTTGCGAAAAAGCGATAGAGCTATCAGGCCTAAATAGTGCCATCTCTTTCTCACACTGGAATAATACTGGCTTTAATGCTTCATACGAAAGGCCCTGCTGTAATAACTAGCACTGGTATTTGAGGATGTGGATTTTAAACGGTATTATTCAGTGCCAGTTGTATGGTGACGATGACCGGTACTAGTGCTACCCAGCGCCGTAGTCATCATATATGGAAATATTGGTACTGGTAAAAGTAAAGGAATCGGGACGGGAATAGGACCACCGGTGTTATCCAGCGATACCAGTACCATTGTGTCACAAGACCAACACAGGTGTTACCCAGCATTGGTCTTGGTATTATCCAGCACCAACGTGTGGTGAGGAGAATCAAAACTGGTGTGACCAATCAGTTTGTTTGACAAAGAATAGCACTGGTTTTACCCAGTGTAGACTTCGTTGTATAGTTTAAACTGTGCTTGTACCGTCGTACACGCTTGCAACCTAGGTTGCAGTTGTTAACTCGGGCAGTGGGCACAGCTGTAGGTACAGGCTACATCGGTTTTCACCGATTCTGCCCGGTTTGTTTAATTGGATTGTTTTTGTCTCTGGCTGGCACTCATGGCACCAACAAAATGCCGCCTTTACACCTTAAATAAAATAATCAATATTAGAACAGGTATACTTAATATAGACATTTTTTTTAAACCTTTTAGATTCGTCTGTTTATTTATACACAGAGTAGGGTTGGACTTGGCGATTTTATTTTTCAATCACACGTAAAATATACACTTAGAATTGGAGTTGTACATATATCTGCTGGATAATATGAAATTATCATGTGACATCCCCATGTCACACGATATTTTTCCTAAAATTCATGTTGAAATTAATTGAGACTACATTTTTAGAGAAGAGGGTAGATTTTTTTTACTTACTTTTAAGTAGTTTATCTTTACATAAATAATACTTAGCTGTAATAATGTCGTCAAGATGTCGTGTACTCGTGTCGTGTGTTCCAGAGTTATCCTACTTTTAAGGAAATTTCTTTGAAGGAAAGCTGTTCTTTTCTTCTGTTTAGGTTCATATTATAAGTGTCTTTGTTATAGAACTTCAGCTTTCTTTGGATTTTACCTAGTAGAGAATAGATGATACGGATAAATAAATTAGAAGTTAGATAATTGAAGATGATATAGAACTATGATGTGGGGTAGATGAACATACCTGCTTCTCTTTGAAAGCGTCGGTTCACACAGAACGGAAAATATTCACATCTTTTATCCAACATTTCTATAAGATGACAGTGTATATTTATGTTCTTTTAGCAGAATTTTATAAACAATTAAAAAAAAAACTTTTTTCATATTATAATAGTGAATGATCAGCTACCAATTATTGCTGGGAAGTGAAACTACAAAAAATGCCGGAATTCGGAAAAGGAAATACTGATGCATAGACATTTGAAAAGCACAGATAATAAAGATTTTCATTCTGTAAGTATTCACTATAGTCCATTGAAAAGTTACATTTGGGGTTGCGTTTTTTAGAGGACGCAATTTTATTTTTTTGATGTGTAGGGGGGATCAGTGTAAAGCTAAAACCAAGTTTGTGGGGTCGCCACCCTTGTCCCACGGCCGCCATCTTGAAAATAAGGGTTGAAATGGTTTTTACGATATATCTCTTAAACTATTTATTTGATAAAAAAAATTGTTAACATTTTTTGTTGCAAATTAAATTCTCTACAACTTTGGTCTAGTAACTTTTTGTCGTAAAACAATAAATAAAGAAGTTATAAGCGAAAACCTTCAGAAATTCGAGAAAAAAAAAAATATTTTTTGATGTAACTTTTTTTTTATCATTTTACGAAAAAATGATATCTGACCATTTTTGTAAATCGTTTTTTTTAAGAAACAACTTTCATTCGCTTAATTTTTTCATTAAGTCAATAGCTAAGGTTTTACAGCGCTCCGAAGTCAGTACTATTTTTCAGTACTCTTAACTATACCTATATTATACGTGTGTGCTAATAATAATATTATTAAAAAATATTATTATTAAATAAAAAAAAACAATAACTGATGACATATTATTTTTTATCATCAGTTATTGTTTTTTTTTATTTATTTACTTTGTTATTACCTATAATTTTTTTAATTATAATTTTTGCAATATTATTAAAAAATAATTAAATGCTCTTTTTCACTCTTTAACAGGACTTAACAATTATTGATTTTTAAAATAATTTTAAATGTCATGGCTGTTACTGAGAATACTGTTCAGGTAGAAAATACCCAAGTGACCATGAGGGAACAAAAGAACAGCAGCCTGCTATTGTTATTATTATTCCTAACCTTTGTTATTGTAAGAATAGCTAATAATTTTTTTCTCGAATTTCTGAAGATTTTCGCTTATAACTTTTTTATTTATAGTTCTACGACAAAAAGTTACTGGACCAAAGTTGTAGAGAATTTAATTTGCAACAAAAAATGTCAACAATTTTTTTTTATCAAATAAATAGTTTAAGAGATATATCGTAAAAACCATTTCAACCCCTATTTTCAAGATGGCGGCCGTGGGACAAGAGTGGCGACCCCACAAACTTGGTTTTAGCTTTACACTGACCCCCTTTACACATCAAAAAAATAAAATTGCGTCCTCTAAAAAACGCAAGGTTAGGCCTAAAAAAAATTAATGTAACATTTCAATGGACTACTATTGTTTTGAATAATTTATGGAAGGTCTTGGGTGGATTTTTCTTCGTAGGGTTAAATAAAACAAGTCATGGTCGTTTGGTTAATGTATGTATTTACTTCGTTTACCAATAATGCTGGGTAAAAACACTAGTCAATGTATATAAAAGCCAGTTTAAAATCCAAATACTTTTGTATACAATACATTGTAAAATTTCGTCACAGTAAAATACAGGTAGACAAAAAAATAAATGCACTTAACGCGCCCTATACATGGCAACATTCACTTAAGATTTTTGGCAAATCCTTACGTTATAATATTATCGGGTATAAATTGCACAATGACTTTAAAAAAATAAATTATTGAAATTTTACAATTTCCCTAAATAAAAAATAAGTTCCAATATCAATTTAGTAAAAAAATAAATAGGTATCTTTTCGACCGAAACAGCATAAAATGACTAATGCAGAACTTAATCACACCAGTATAAAAATTTAAAATAAAAAGCAAATCCCTACTTATAGAAAAAACAATTTTGGGCCTGATGATGGCCTAATTTATTAAAAAAGTTACCATTCTTTGATTTTAATTAAAGCCATCTCTCACTAACATGTTGCTTTACCGCTGTTAATGAAAGAGTCAGATATTTATTAAAATCAAAGTACTGATATGTTTTAGGATATAGGCGGATATT
The DNA here is from genome assembly GCA_905475445.1 of Ochropleura plecta. Lineage (NCBI taxonomy): Eukaryota > Metazoa > Arthropoda > Insecta > Lepidoptera > Noctuidae > Ochropleura > Ochropleura plecta. Next base: position 18,410,455 of record FR997738.1, on the reverse strand, counting down.
TTATTGTGCAATTCATAAATCCCTGACCCCAGTCCCATAGTTTGCTCCTCCTGCTCTATTCAAAGCGTCTTTGAATTGATCGATGTCTATTTCGGATTGATTTTCCAATTGTAACTCCACTGCAAAATTCTGTAAAAGGAAAACAAAGTTATGTTTAACATGAAATTACTTTTTAACATTTTAAGAAAAATTTTACAATACAACATTGTCCGATCCACCCATGTGCTTGAATATTGATTACTTAAGTTTGCGTACAAAATTAACGTAGCGAGACCGCATTGCTCGTGGTCCGCAACAGACAGTTTGGGAAACGGAACGTTGAAAAAAAAAGCTGTGAAATGTCAAGTCAACACAGTCAACCAGTCAACAATACAACCGCCAAAATAGCTACTGTCAAAATAAAGTGCTAAACAAAAGAAAGGTTATTCAAAAACTGGAATAAATGACCAAAAATGGAAGAATTACAAAATAAAGTGCCGTGCAGAGAAGAGCAGTTGAACGACTTGTTTAATTTACTCGGTGAAGGCGATGAATGTTTGCCTTGTTCTATATTTATCAGCGGCAGTATGGCAACGGGAAAATCTTTATGTGTAAACTCCGTACTACGAATTTTGAACTATAAACATGTTGTCATTGACTGCATCGAGTGTTATACACCTAAGATAATGTTCGAGACTATTCTATCAGGGTTAGAGGATGAGGAAATCGACGTTAAGTGTGAAACGTTGATGGACTTAACAAACGGTTTAAATAGGCTACAAGTAGCAAGATTAGTTTATGAACCGGTAATAATAGTGTTCGATAGAGCTGAGCGTCTACGTACCATCGACCATAACATAATGAACGTGTTTTTGAGACTTCAAGAGCTGTGTACCCTTAACATTTGCACAATATTCATTACACATTTGGTATATGAGAACTTTTACTTCAAAATGGGTGTCCGAGAGCCTATCAAGATGTATTTCCCGAATTACAACAAAGAGGAGCTGTTCAAAATAATATTTTTGCATCAAAAACGATTTATAAATCATCTACTTATAACCTATGAAGTAGATGAAGAAATTAAAGAAGAATTAGAGAAACCAGAGTTATTTGCTAACTTTCTCAATGCATTTTTGAGCGTATTTTATAGACCGTGTCGCGATCTGATTGAATTGCAGCACATGGCATGCGTCAACTTCATAAAATACTGTGAACCAATAATAAAAAATGAAATAAATGCTTCCGATTTATCAAAACTCTGGCGTCATATATCACCAATTCTTAAATCAAGTTTGGAACTTCTTTACCTACGTATTAGTAACTCTATGCCTGTCAAACCATCACCAGGGAAAGAAAACAGTGATGCAGACATCATACCTATGCCCAACTTTGAGAACACATTGAAAGAAGAGTTAACGTCAACCAAGACATTTGCACAGAGTTTTGAGCTACCATACTATGCTAAATTCCTACTGATTGCTGCATACTTAGCTAGTTACAACCCACCAAAGGAAGACAAAAGACTGTTTATGAAGTATCATGGAAAGCAACGAAAGAGGTTGCAGCAAGTCAGAGCAAAGGCAAAGATTACTGAAAAGTTAAACACGCAACTTGGGCCAAAAGTCTTTACATTAGACCGTTTGCTAGCCATATTCTATGCAATATTAGAAGAGAAAATAGGTTTGACTAGTAATTTACTGGCACAAATAGCTACTTTATGTGAGTTAAAGTTGATAGCTGGCAGTAAAGAGGTTGACTTGGACACAGCGAAGTATAAGTGTATTGTTGGCTATGATTTTATCTCGGCAGTCGCTCAAACTGTTGGTTTTAATGTTAGGAAGTATTTGTATGATTTTATGTGATTTTGGTATTTTTTTTTATTTATTGCCAGTTTTTAATATACAATTTTTGAAAATGCAAAATATTTTTGTTTTATGGGACATGGGACTTAACCATAACTAGCGAATTCTGCGTCTTATTAGGTCCCACTCTGCCTAACACTTCAGGAGTTTAAGGCGTAATTTTATGGCCAAAATTTAAAAAAAAAAGCGTACCCTACACTCAGAATTTCTCATTTTATATTACCATTTTATAATCCTTTTTAAAATGGAATAAACCACATTCAATTCTTTTGAAGACTGGGAAGGTTATTATTTACCTGGAAGGACATGGCAACTTACAAATATAGTTGTACTTTTTCTACATACTTAAGTCACGAATCCATAAACCTCTCCCATCTAATAAGAACGACTCGTAAATCTGCCTATCCCAATCATTCAAGAGCATGAATCAGAACGATTCACATTTAATTTATTGCCAAAACAATTTGCATGAATGTCGAATGACACACGCGTTGCGAGACAGTCATGGGCTCTGTTAAGTCCATCTTATATCGCCATTATAGAGGAGGTCGTGTCTAAATTAAATACCAGTCGCTCGGGTCGATTGCCGCGCTTGCCTATGTTGGTTTTTAGATGGGTGACCACCCGATACAGTATATTAATAGTACTCCATAATTTCGCTAGTTATGTTTAAGCCCCATGTGATAGGGACCAGCCTATTGCCATCAACCTGCTTGCTGCTACTGAGAAATTCCCGTTGGAAAAAACCCAATAACACTTTTCCCGAATCGTTTTTTTTTTAGAAAGGGCCACTCGCAGGTCAACACTCTTGAGTTGTTTTACTGCTTAACTGGTCTTCCCTGTGGTGACCTCAATAAATTAAGGCCCCCAGCCAGGGTAACAAAAACTACTAAGTATATACTAAATGACCGCTTGCTATAAAGGCACATCCTGTGGGGTACGGACCTCGGTTTAGGGCGTCATTGAGGGAGGACAGCAAGGGTGGCTGGGTCGATTATTTTGGGGCTTTTAGTTTTACTGGCTCAGCATCGCGGGCTGGCTTGTAGAACAAGGGACGGTTACATTACTGGGCTTTCGCGACGGGCCTCGGCGGCGAGGTCGGAAAACGGATCGTAGTCTGTATCTGTATTTTTTACGGATAGTGCTGGTTTCCCTACTGCTTTCTTGCAGAACTGTGATGGGGTCATCGGGGGTTACCACTTTCCCCGAATCGAATCGAACCGAGGACCTGTGACTCAGCCAGGACCTTATTCTCACTAAAAATCGATTAGCACCAAGTAGAAATCTAAAATTTATTAATCTCTGTCTCGCTGGCAGGGCCGAGTGTAATAAATCCACATAATAGCTAAATATTCTCACTGTTTCATGTAGAATTACGTGTACCATGTCTGAACAATCCCCGGGTTTTCATCAGGTCAGAGCAAACTGACGCAATTAGTGCCTGAGCATCGCATAATTCGGTTTAAATACCTAGCATTTACTGGAACGAATTTACAACGCGATGCGCTATATTTTATCGATGCCAAAGTTTGTTTGATGTTGTCATCGATACCGACTAAACGAGACGATACCGTAGGTACCTAAATATTTAGGTACAGTCGGCCAAAGAGATGAGTAGGTATATATAGCGAAGACAAAGTTGATTATTCTTGGTAACTGATGGAAATAAATTATTTAAGAATTTAAGAAGCAGTTTGTTTTTTATAAAAAAAAAACGGCGGACACATTCAAGAATTAAAAAATAAATAACGGTCTCTGACAACCCTGAGTAACTTATCTCATTTGCAGGCTTACCCAGTGTTGTTACAGTCATCGAGTTTTAAAAATGTAACCTTATCGTATTTTTATGGTGTAAGACGATAAAAATCACTCAATAAACATGTGAAGACACACCTGTTACTTAGGCATACTTAGTATAATCTTGGAAACCATAATAAAAATAACGAGCCTGTTATTTTGCAACGAGCAATGACGCTCATACGTAATTCGAATAAGAAGCAAAATGGCCGCTTATTAAAATTCTTAAAATGGTCACAGGCGCAGTTAAATTATAAAAATGTCTCTTTGAGACCATTTTACGAATTGTAACGTAATCAAATTGCAGTCCTGCAAAAGTGGAGATTTTAGGTCCATTGATCAATTCACACTGACGTCATCTTCCGTCAGAAATTTCTCCGTAGCACCCCGGAATATCCCACTCCACAAAAAATAATCTGTAGCTAAACTTCACATTCTTAGGGCTGAAACTGCGTTAAACGGACACCCGCGCGGTTTCATACAAAAGTGAACCGACGCGGGGACACGCGCGGGGCCCGCCAGCGGTAACACGCGCGGGCTTGTTCAGTTAATAACGCTTGATGAAAAGCTTGTGAAAATGTATTTCGACAGAGAAAGAGTAATTGTGAAACTGCAGTGTCGCTCTGTCATATGAGGTCAGGCGAATGAACTCTTTAGGTACCTGTGACAGGGTCCTTCACATACCCACAGAGCCCACGCTTGCAGACACGCGGCGGGTGTCCGTCGCGGGTGCCCGTTTAACGCAGTTTCAGCCCTTACTACGGCAAAAAGTAAAACAGCGCTGTCTATGCCACAACTGAAAAACTAACATAGAATAATTCCTAAATCGCACATTATGTTATCCGCGAAAAACCATATAGAGAAACCCGACAAAAACTGTCGGGCATGGCACGGCACGGGCTGCAGCTAACAATCGCATAGGTTGACCTGCGAGATGCCATTAAAAAAAAACTGTCAGGCAGTGGCCCACCCGAGATGACACCCCGTCTGTTCGAACGATCTTCCCTTTCCTATAGGTGATGAATAGTTTTACACCCTGTTCTTCATACCCCTAAAGTCTAAATGGGTGTGTGACATAATCGTCCAACAATTACAAGATTGGCGTTGATGGGACAAGAAAGGTAAAAGAGAGACTACTTACAGAGATGATGTCTTTGATGATGGCTTTGTCGGTGGACATCTTGGCGCGGTTGATGACGGATACGTTCGGCCCTACCCACGTGACAAACAGGAACTTCTTGCGTTTTGACATCTCATCGCCCATCTGCAACCTGGCGGAAGAAATCATTGTATTGTTTACTATTTTTATAAAACCATCTAATTGCGCCCGCGGTTGACCCGCGTGGAGCGGGATAATAGTTTATGTGTTAATTATTATTATTATAATATTGGGCAAATGCTGGTGGCTTGAGGGTTTTTACTCGAAATTTAAGTTTATTAATAGAGCGAATGTGACGTCTGCAGATTGTCTTTTCTTTTCCAAATAAAAAATAGGATAACATCTAACCCTCATAGCTGTTCTTCACAGATTAAAAAACTTGGAAACACCGATTTGCTAAATCGTTGTCATTAATTTAACGGAGCTCCCAGAACCTATATCCAAAGTGTTGAGAACACTTTCTTCGGTAAATCTAGTAGAGAACTAAGTAAGTAGTACAATTGTGTCACCAGTCCCGTCACGCATAGTGGCTCGGTGACCACTTAGTGATTTAATCGCGTTACACCACTTGCGTTCACCTGTTACTTGAATGCAGTTGCCTAATTAGGCCACAAATAATTTCATCCGGTCTTGCTGACTCTCCAGACACCAGATTTTGACAGATAGTATCTGTCAAAATAGAGTACCTATCCATAAACAATCCGGACCCGATGCGGTTGATTTGACTGTGACCTGCTGAAGTGTTTCTATCGAGTAGCAGTCGGAGGTCCACAATAGAAGGTTGCTAGATAGGTAAGTACTAAGTAGGCACGGTGTAATAATGTCCAGTAAATCAAAAACTTAGCATTTCAGCCAGATTTTCAGCCACATAAAACCTTTTGTAGGTAATTCATATCACGCAGGAATGTCAGCGAAAGGTTTATTATTTCTGTCCGTAAACAAATAGACAAATTATCAACCAACCTGAGATATCCGAAGGCGCGGTCGTCGTCAGAGAACTGGGTGCGGAACTCCGTGAAGTCAGAGCCGCGCGCAGAACACACGATGCGGGCTCCGTCGAATTTGAACACCGCCCTAAGGAAAACATATCATTTGTATGACCCATCACTGATTCCGGCCCACGAGAATTTATAGCGTGGGTTAAATGTATTAATCAGGAATGGACGAGTTCTAATGCTTGAAAAATGTTGGCAAAGAGCGCAATTGAGTCAACATGTTGTGTTTATAAAACAATAAACGGCTGGCAAAAAACACAGAATGTGTCTCATCAAAAATATAATAGTGAGGTACTTAATCTGTGCATGCAATGATAGCCCAGTGGTGTGACGGCTTAATTGACAAGTCATTCTCGAACCCAAAACACGAACCTTTGATTTTTAGAATTCATGTGCGTATTGTATAATTCTCACTTGTTTCGGTGAAGTAAAACATCGTGAGGAAGCCAGCATGTCTGAGAGACATTTCTCGAAGGCATGTTAAGCCAAGAAGCCCATCATCACAACAGGCAGGACAGGACCAGGCCTCCCGTTTCTTCTGCCACTCTTTTGGGTTTGGTGCGTCCCTCATAGATCTGTTTTCCACGATTTTGACAATATAGTCAACCTAGACCACCATTCGGTCACAACCTTACACCATCGGCCATCTTATCGTCAGGGGCCCGTGGGTGGCATAAAAACTGACACCAGGTAGGCACGATACAGAAAGAAGACTTTAATCCCGGTTAGCTTTACCCTCGTTCATAGAAATATACTTATTAAGGAATCTCACCACTCAGTGGGCGATGTGTCAGATCTCACATCTTCATAAGCAGCCCGTATCGTATCCCTATCCAGTCCAGTCGTCATTGTCACCTGGAACAATCAAACAACACAAATTAGAAACGAAAAGATTAAATCAAAAATTTGCCGATGAAATGCTCTAACTGAAGGAGTAGTTAAACTCCACGAATTCTCCTACCGGAGTTGCGGGTTGTTCGAAAGAGAAGAGATACCGCGCCCCGGAAGATGAAGGGCAAAAGAAGGAACATGGGTGGATTTTAGTGAGTAAAAGTCTAACACTAGAGAACGGGGGAAATTATTTGATGATTTCTTATCCGCAAAAAAAACGATACGGAATTTTAGAGGCATCGCAGGTTCATTTTTCGAGAAACGAAATCGCACAAATAAATCTTACCCATATCCTATTATGGGAGAAATATGTAGATGAGGTCGAACTTAAATAAATATTTCAAAAAGACCCGTGATGTGACAGGCACTTTTGCATAGTCAAAAATAAGCTACATACGATACGAGTACAGCCCAGCCACAGGCATAATAACTGTGAATGAACTGTAGTTGCCCAATCCAAAATCGTATATCGGGGAAGAATGGGCAAGAATCTCCATGGACACTGGTGGTGATGATGACGGTACTTCCCCGGAGCAAGATCGAGCCTTTATTGACCAAAAGTCATAATTTGCAGTATCACTTGCTTTTTTATATTAATCAATCATGAAATAACTTCCCCCGCTCTGGGCGAAGCGGGGTGGAGTATCAGACTTTTACTGACTAAAACCCATCCATGTTCCTACTTTTGCCTTTTATGTTCCGGGGCCGCAGTATCTCTTTCGAACAACCTGCAATCCCGGTAGGCGGTGGCCCTGGCAGGCCCCTCTGCTTTGCTGACATCTCTTTAAGGCGCACGTGGTACACCAACGCGCCGTCGACACAATCACTTGCTTGACAAATGAGTCGGTGATCACAGGAGACAGTAAATTAGAAGACTGTGTCCACTAACCTTTTAAAATTCTTAGGTATTAAAATGCCTGCTGTAGGAGTGTGACTTCACTAAGGAAAAGACTGCAGTAATATGAAATCAATTCTGCAATAAACTTACTAATCTTTAATTTGAGGAAATTAGATACAAAATCGCGATAACATTTTATAAGAATGATTGATGAATTACAAAATTACGTCAACACATTGCAAGCGAAAGGGAAATGTGTCATTGGCCAAAAAAGAACAATGCTTGCCTGAATCTATGCTGGCCTTACATTTGGGGATCCCCGAAACAACCTCATCATCATCTGCCTAGCCTTTTCCCAACTATGTTGGGGTCGGCTTCCAGTCTTTACCGGATGCAGCTGAATATCAGTATTTTACATGGAGCGACTGCCTATCTGACCTCCACAACCCAGTTATTACTGGGTAATAAGATGCCCATTGATAAGACTGGTTCTCAGACTTTAGAGACACTGACTACCTGTAACGACTGTCAAAGATCTACAATTGACAGCCGGGACCAACAGCTTAACGTGCTTTCCGACGCACGGAGGAAACTCGGCATGTAACGGGTGGTCACCCATCCACAGACCAACCTAGGCAAGCGCGGCTTAACCTAAAGATCGACCCGAGCGGCTGCTATTATTTAGCCATGAGCTCCTCGAAACAACCTATTTCTAATTTTATCACCAGCTAGAGACATCTTATGTGGTCCCTGACATGAAGCCATAATTTTCAAGTAAGTACGCAAAAGAAATGAAAAAAACCTTTCGACGGAACAATCCTTCCGTTTGTAAAGTTTCTGTTCGCCGATCGCTACGCTTTTATCGTTTTTGCAATCTCGCTAAAATGTCTGGCGGCTTTTGATCAAGAAAAAAAAACCTTGACTGTCACAGCCCAATTCGGTGGACAATGACCTCTTATCTAAGAGTTTCATAATCTCGAATGACATCATTATGTTCTGTAACAATTTAATTGGATTCCGAAAGAAATTCGTAAATACACATGAAGATTGGCTATAGCTTGTTTTAGACTCATAAATTATTTGATTTCCAATTGTGACCTTCACGACTCTGCGAGATAATTAATTACCAGATAATCAGGCCCTTCGGACTTCAGGAGGGCATATAGAACCTTCGTACTAATAAAATGGCTATCCGGCCGGTTTTCAGACAGTTTTTTTTTATTTTTACGGTACCGTACCTCAAAGGGTAAAAACAGAACCCTTATTCAGGGCCGGATTAACCATCTCGGGGCCCCTAGGCATAGCTCGTTCCCCCCCCCCCTTTCATACCAATCAATCTGGAAATGAAATAGAATGAAGGTACCATCATCGTCACCAACAGACTTCAGTTATCACATTGCAAAGGTATACGTCTTCTTTCAAGTGAAAAACGTTTCACTTTTACCGTGGTTTCATAAAACCATACAATCCCCCTTTTTTCATTTTTTCATTGGGAGTGCTGGGCCCCTGGTCACAGTGGGCCCCTAGGCACTGGCCTAAAGTGCCTTATAGATAATACGGCACTGCCCTTATTGGATCACTTTATTGTCCGAGTGTCTGTCTGTATGTCTGTCTGTCAAGATCTTTTATCTCGCATACGCGTAAAGGTATCGAGTTGAAATTAAGTCTATATACTCAAGTTTGGTGTGCCTTGGAGTTCCGGAAAAATCATGCAGTCAAAAGATATGGCGGGTCATTTCACAAGTTTGTACGGAACCCTAAGTGTGCGAGTCTGACTCGAACTTGCTCTGTATGGTTACCATGACATCTTATAGCAGTACTTATTGCTGTGTGAGAAAGAGATGGTGCTAGACACCCTGCATAGCTCTGTCTCTTTCCCTCACTGGAATAAGTTCTGTTTTAAGGCGTCATGGTAGGGTAGCTGTTTTTTTAAATTTGCTTGCGTTCGGCGGCAACTCGCCTGATGTGGCTTATAGTGGAGCACGCGCGTCTAAAAGAAACCGATTCATCCGATTTTTCCGATTCACTTTGAAGAGATCCAGATTATTATGATCAGCCTTAACAGATCCGGAGTGTTCGCGCTAGCATCGATGATGCGCTCAGCAACACTCTCTATATCTTGCTCTAGCATGTGTGCTCAAAGTGTTCTTTCCCTCTCTAACTTATTTAAAATGTTGCTGTGTGTGGATTGGTTAGTTTCGCACACATCCCTCGCTAAGAATCCTCGCTCATCTCAGGTGGAAACGCAGCCTTAGGGTTGAACCTAGATACCGCGGCCCCAGAACGTACAGGGCAAGAGAAGGAACATGGGTGGGTTTTAGTCAGTACAAGTCGGACACTCATGAGTGGTTGAAATTATTTGATGATTTGACATCCGCAAAAAAAGGCTTGATGCTGATAAATGAGGATTTATCAGCACGAAAGCATGCTGCCGACCACATCGTCGACGGTACCGCGTGCTATGGAATTGCCGCTCTTGCAAACAATGGTTCTGAGTGACAGAAAAGAATAAGAGCATGATAAGGTACGACGCCATACTGCTAGATGAAGCGCAACCTGTATAGAATGTTTTCAAAAATGTAGATTAGAAGAAAAGAATATCGGGTTAGAGACCACACCACAGTGGAATGCAAACAGTTGAAGTTGTGAAAAAAACGTTTAAGAGTTAATTGAATTACTGACATTTAAATTACAGTGTACCAATTACCAAATGATTTTATTTTTAACATAACTTCCATGAAATTGGCTTCCATTTTGAGCATTTTGATTGATCGATACCTACGGATGCACAATCTCATCTTTACACAAATAGGTTCTACGTTATTTCGTAATTCAATATCGAACTGTCTCGCTAGAATTGCGATTTCGATAAACGGCAGACATCGATTTAAAACAGTTCAACCATTTCTTTTGTAAGTAATCGGAGCTTTACCCATCTTGAACGCTTTAAATCAAATCGCTTAAGATCAAATAAATTTGATATTTTTCGTTTGCTTAGCGATTGATAAGAATCTCGTTTTACGTTTTTAGAGGAGGGAGAGGAATTATTCGCCAAGAATATGACCTACGTGTGGTTTGGAAATAAGCAATCAGCTTGGTATACATATCGTTTGGCTTAAGCATGTAATGAAGAGGAATGAACTGCATGTAACTAAAAAGTGATAAGTAGAAATGGAGCGGGAATGGAAAAGGGAAAGCCAATTAAAGGATGATATTTTATTTATGAAAAGGATGGTGATGAGGTTAATGATGGAGTGATGGTTGACAGAGCTCCCCCTTGTCAACCGTCACAAGGGAAGAAGAAAACGCCGACCTTAAGTGACAATTGTCATCGTACAAGGGCAAGAAGTTGATCATGATTAGGAAATCGGAATGTAGAATAAATCCAACAAATATCTGACGAGCTGTGAACCTGGCCGCAGTCTCAAAACGATACAATAGTAATCGTTACCAGCAGGTCAACCAAAACTATGATGATAGCTAGTTGTGTTTTAGGGGGACCCCATGACGAGTAAAACCTGCATTGCATCTTTCTGAATATACTCTTATCTGAAGACATATAACTTTGCAACTTGGGAATCGTATGATCGAAAAAGTACAAGAATGTTCAGAATATGATCCGAGTCATATTCTGGAATGTCCTAAGAGTACACACAACGCCACTTTCGAGGATTTCATGAAGCTACTAACTTGGTCACTTACTGGACCCTATTGAGCAGGAGAAGAAGCGGAATCAGTACCTTGGAAGAGCAGGAGAATCCAGAATGGCATGACTCGACGTCTTCCGTGGGTATATCTTGACAATCCGTGTCGGGACAGGAGTCGTCCTCCTTGCCATCCTTCACGATGACATACAGCTCATCAATCCGGTTCTTAAGGATTTTAATCTCAGACTTAAGCTTTCTCCTGTCAGTGGACACCTCTTCTAAAGCGACAATTTTGTCCGAGAATTGTGCCAACATCTTGCGCATTTCCATAACATTATTATTCAAAACTTCGAATTTGTTAACGATATGGGTCTGGTTTTCTGTCAGCTTATTTATGTGGTCCTGCAGTAGCCTGTAGCTGACTTCTACGTGCCCAATCTCCTCCCCGTCCATAATTTTTCAAATTAAGGCTTCAGAATTTGTACATTTTAATCGAAGATTTACACCTTTTGAGGATTTTGTCATATTTGACGTTTCGGTTTGATAATTTATATTTATTTTTATTTGTGCTGGCCAGTAGTGGTTAAAAAGAAGTTTGGGTTTTAATAACAAACCTCTTTTGTAAAAAAAATATAAATGACATCATGAATACCCCTGGGAGAACAGACGACTAATTTCGAGAGTTGGAGCCAAACAAAGTTATCTCAATAACTACGTATATTTATAGCAAAAATATAAAACCCGTGTACTGTAACTATATACTGTATAAGTGCAAATATAACAGGAAAGACGATAAAAAACAATCTATTTTTGCAGCACCACCCACAGAACTTCACACCGACTTATCCTATATTTACCCAAAGACCAATGATCATTTTAAAAACATGACTAACACCGTCATATCTCAATGAGGAAAGAAACAATAAGCAGTATTGTGCTCTTAATGTATTTTTCTTTTTATAAGTGTTTGATGTACATAAATAAATAAAAACTTTCATCGCGTCGCACACATTCCGTCGCCATCTTGCAGACAAGCGCGGGAAAAAAAACGGTTATTTTGCAAAAACTTTATCAATCGCGGCACGGCACGGGCGTCGGACCGCGACGCTACACGGCAAGATCGTGGATCACTTTCATTTGAGCGAAAACATCTGAGGAACTGGAGCAAGCAGGGTCTGGTGCAAGGTATGAGAGGACTGAGGATGTCCGGTCCACTCCTGGCATCGATCTTCCTACATCTTACTCTTCCTCCGAAGTTTTTCTCTGGTTTTAATTGCGGAATCCATCCATGCATCCAGTATACATCTTCATTGCTTTATGAATTGCAAAAACGTAATTTACAATAATAATTTACAGTGTTATAAAAATATCTCTCAGGCTATTTAATCCTTTTAAAAAAAGAACTAAACATCTGTAGCCAATCCTCAGCTTAAATAATTAATGACAGCCATCAAATCGTTTTTCTTTTTACAACATAATCGGCAAGGTAACGAAAAACGAAAACTTAATAATAGAGATGAAATTAACAACAAAAAAACGAAAAACTGAACAATTTTTTACATAAAAATAAAATCATCAAGTTAACATAAAATAAGTTAAATTATGGAAATATTAAAATCTAATTTTTCAAAAAAAATATTCTATCATCAGTACCACATTGTCTACCGACCCGCACTGGGCACGCACGAGCCAACTCCTCACAGCAAAAACCCCTGTGTCCCAAGCAAGTTATAGGGTGATCAAGCTGCCAGGTTTCGATCTCCTAAAATCTCAATTTATAGAGGGATGAAGTCCCTCTCTCCCTTGTAATCCTTGAAGGCTTGGGCAAGGTGTACCTAATATTACGCATATATTACACCAGTTACGTTTTAAATCCCATTTATAAATAGGAGGGTGAAGCTATTGACACCAACCAGGTACAAATCCAGGCTTCGTGGCTGCTACTGAAATATCTAGTAGAAAAACCTAATAACACTTTGCTAGAGCACTTGTGACTCAACCAACGAGTTATAACTACTTAAGGGGGTGCTAATACCTCCACGCGTTTCTGAGATAAAGGGTCTTGACAGGCAAACAGAGGGACAACAAAATGATCCAATAAGGGTGCGAGTTTCCGCGGTTGCGGGTTGTTCGAAAGAGATACCGCGGCCCCGGAACGTAAAGGGCAATAGAAGGAACATGGGTGGGTTTTAGTCAGTACAAGTCTGACATGCCCCCCCGCTCCACCCAGAGCGGGGGAAGTCATTGGATGATTTCCCACCCGAAAAAAAAAAAAAAAAAAAGGGGGTGCTATCAGGGCCAGCGCGTGCCTAGGTTACAACCTCGAAAGGCTGTTCGAAAGAGATACCGTAGCCCCGGAACATGGGTGGGTTTTAGTCGGTAAAAGTCTGACACTCCCCCCCCCGGTCCGCCCAGAGCGGGGGAAGTTATTTGATGATATCTCGTCCGCAAAAAATAAAAATGTGGTCGTCGCCTACGCAACAGTAAGCGTAAAAGGATAGATTTGCCTATCAGTAACGAGACTATATAGTAACGAGAACTAAGGATAGATAGATTATTGAAAACGGCCGTTAGAGGTGCCTTTGTGGGTGAGCGTGGTGGCTGGTGGGATCACCATATCAGTGTTCGATCAGGAGGGAGGGGGGATTCTAAAAAAGAATCGACTAGAAAACTACCTATCTGTCTGACCAAGAACAGCGTCAACCATTACATAGACAATCGAATTACCGTCACGTTTTTACTTTTACCTAATTCCAGTAAAGTGCTGACAGTCGCGACCGCCCTTGGGGCTCGCTATCGGGAGTACGGTCACCCCGACAATCTTATTGACCTTGACCGAACGAAAGAGTGACGCGCAACATGCGACTAAGGCTCAATTTACACCGCAGCGGAATTAAAAGAAGCGAATTTTCTTACGTACAAGCTGCGACCTCTCGAGAATGCGCGAGGATTCTGCTGAAGACGCAAGATTTTGTGGCTGCTCATATCTGTACGTAAACTACTTACGTACTTTAAACTTTAAAGTGTAGATCACACTTAAAATTTTAAAGTGTGATCTGCTTAGGGTAAAGTCAGGATAGATGTCTCAGGAGGATAGATGCCTCAGGGGGATAAATGCCCCGTTTGTAATTACTCCATTTTTGCGGACTTTCCTCCTTCAACTTAGAGGACCGTGTCTTATGGCTCTGTGCGATTGCATGAAAGACAAGGTTTGATTTTCTTTTTTCGGGATGGCCGCCATGTTTTTCAGCGGGCCCGCTACTAATATGGACTTATCATCCCATATGTGGAAAAGACGTCCCAAAAAGTTAGGTTAGGTTAGTTAAAAATGCCTAATAGTCTTTAAACATCAAAGATATAATTAGTCGCTTTTCATTTTGTAGCTATAAAGATATCAAGTGCCAATTTTACAAAAAAAATAGTTGATGTTTGTACTGGGAGATATAAAATGAATTCTAAAAGTATGACATCTATCACGACTTCGTCCATGTCATATAGAATCGCTTCCATTTCATTTCGTGGCGGTGTAAATGGAGCCAAAACGGCCGCGAAGTGAAGTCCATGGTGAAGGTTAGAAGCTTAGTACTTATGCTTTTGTAGGGCTTCTTGGCACAAATTCAGTTATTTTATGTGCCTTTAACATAAAAAATATAGTTTATTTCTCTTAACTTAATACTTATAATTCTGTAAATACACACATTTTAATTGACGTACAACCTAGCATTGACTTAGGGGTCTAAAATGGCTGGCAAAATCATACTAAATAGGATAATATCATGATCACAGTCGTAGTTAATATCATGAATTGCCACTTCGTGACCATTTTACGAATTTTAACGTAATTTATATTATTATCTTAGTATGATTCTGCTTTAGTAACCATTATAGGCCCCCTGTCAGTTGCTAAATATTAACTTAAGAAAAAAAAACGTGGGTTACTCTGGCGCATCCCTGTAAATCGCTTAACGCTTTAAACTTGTCTGCATCATTAAATGTTTGTAGATGACAAACGGATAATAATATTTTTTATTTTCCTTGTGTTTGTTTAACACTTTACTTGCTCGATTAACGTTTATTTTAAAGACATTTGTCGGATACTGTGAAAGTAAATAATACATCGTCGTTTTCTCTCAGTTTGTTTTGTAAAAATGAGGGTTGCTACACACCGTAAGATTAAATTTTGATAAATAATAGCAGCCGCTCAAGTCTATCTCTAGGTTAAGGCCGCGCTTGCCTAGGTTTGGTCTGTGGATGGGTGACCATGACCACCCGTTACATGCACAGTTTCCTCCGTGCTACGGAAAGCGGGTTAAGCTCCTGATTATCATTTGTAGACCTTTGATACCCGTTACAGGTAGTCAGTGTCGCGAAAGTCTGACAATCAGTCTTATATCGTATTACCCAGTACTAACTAACAAAGGTACAGGGTGTCCGGTGGCAATTTTCACATTTGAAAGTTTTGTTACTTAAGAACGCGAATAGCTAGAGGGGCGCGAGGTGGGGGGTTAGCTTCGTCAGCGTCGTGAGTTTTTTAGTCGCCATGCCGCGTTGGTCAGGAGAGGAGCGTGCTTTCGTGATCGAGGCATTCTTAACAAGCAATTTTTCGCTAATTGCGGCGCAGCGAAAATTCCGTAATCATTTTAATCTTCCACGAATAAGTGATGTGCCTTCAAAAACTTTAATTCGTTATTGGGTAGCAAGATTTCGTGCTTCAGGCTCAGCTGTAAACACACGTCACCAAGGTCCAGTTGCATCTGTATCGACCGAAGAAAACATTCGACGTGTGAGTGATTCAGTTTTGCAAAATCCACGGATGTCACTAAGAGCACGTTCGGCAGCTTTAGGGATCGCTAGATCAACATTGCACGAAATAATGAAAAAGAAGCTCAAGTTCCATCCGTATAAAATTCAAATAACGCAAAAACTCAATGAAAATGATTACCAAGCAAGATTATCTTATGCCGAGAGTATAGCCTTAGTAAGAGTGCTTGCGTCAAGAAGGCCGACATTTAGAAAACGTTATTTTTAAAAAATGAAACTCACATTAATGTACCGTAAATAATAATAAAAATAATTCAGGAAACTTTTGTATTTATTTTATTATCAACCTTTGAAATGTGAAAATTGCCACCGGACACCCTGTACATAACTCAGTACTAACAGGGTTGTGGAGGTCAGATAGGCAGTCGCTCTATGTAAAATACTGGTATTTAGCTGCATCCGGTAAGACTGGAAGCCGACCCCAACTTGGTTGGGAATAGGCTAGGCAGATGATGACACACCTTAATATTCGTTACCTATCTACCTCAGATGCATTATGTTCTGTCGAGTCGGCTAAGGGCTCGGCACGAAGTTAAGCCGAACGGCTAATTCCCTATACTCATCTTACGAAAGTTTTTAGGATGCATGTTTGTTGCAAAAACTACTACTGGATAACTGGATACTTTTAATAATCAATTTTGTCACCCGGCTTTGCCAAAGCTCCCCAGAAAGACTTTTTGAGGTAATGTCAATCAATCATTTACTTAATTGCAAACTCGGGTAAATTGTACATATAATATGTATGGTTGTTCTCTATGCTCTGCCGTCAAAAGGATATGCAATTCTTCAAGAGAAAGGATAGATTTTGTCAACATACTGTGATTAGGAATTGCTTCGATGTAGCCCAGAATCTGGGGGTCGAAAATGGCCGAAATATCGAAAATGTCTGTGTCACAATAATAACTATTTTGTTAGTTATTAGTTACTAGTTATTCATATTATTATCGAATATAATTCTAGCTAAAACGGCCATTTCAGACCCCTTGGAAACAAAAATAGGTAAGTAGGAATAGGTATTTCACTATTAGACAAAAATTCAAAGATTTAGCGTCAAAAATCCTGCTGTAAAATGTACTAAAAGCTGTGCCCAAATTAAAGGTGATTATGTCATGACATGGTTGTTCCATGTCATGACATAATTAATCCGAACATCACGAACATGCTACCAACATGTCAACAAATCTGCCTAACCACAAACAAACAGGAAAGAACAAAATATCTATTCTTATTTACACAAAGCAACATTATTAATAAAATACACGCGTTACCAGAATGTTATTAATTAATTAATTTAATTAGTATTCAGGGTTTCCTATTCATGTTGACGTTACCTGATGGGTAATTGGGATTCGTTATTTTAAGGCTGAATAGGATTTTATACAAGTAATATTATTTTTAACCGACTTCAAAACAAGAAGGAGGTTCTCAATTGGTAATTTTTTTATCAATTTTATTTATATTGCTTCAGTAGTTTATTATAGTATACAGTATTGTAATACATATTTTTTTCTCTACGTCTCTAAGAATTATCTGCTAATCTTTTAGTAACAATGAAAAATAAATATTCGATAAAAAATATGTGCTAAGTATTTCATTATACCATAACCAAAAAATGCTGAAATAAAAAAAAAATTGTAAAAAAATAAAAACGGCTTCCAAAAACAAAAACTAAAATGAGAATGATAACTTTGCTTCCGGAAGTCGGTGGCAAAAAAGTCAAAGAAACCAACAAATGTCAAAGTTTTTAGTTTTTTTTTGTAAGTCGGTTTTAATTTTTCCATTTGAAAAACTCACAGAGATAACACAGGATGAAGATACTCAAAATATTAAATACTAGCTGTGCCAAGCTGCTTTACCCTCTGCTCCGCTCCTTAGTCGTCGCGTGATGTTATCTAGTCTATTAATGTCTAGTCTAGTTATCTAGTCTATAAATAAAAATGTCTATGCTAAATTTCAAGTCATTCCGGCCAAGGAATCTCATTCTCCCATACAAACTTTGCCACCCTGCTTCACTCCCTTGGTTTGAATTTTGCAAACCCACCCATGTTCCTTCTATTTAATCGCCCTTTATGTTCCGGGGCCGCGGTATCTTTTTCGAAGAACCTGCAAACCTGGAGCGTTGCCTACCTTTAAAGAGCGGTTGTTATTATAGCAATTAACCAGGTGGCTTTTAATGGAAAATCCCAATTAAACCTGGGGATACCCCTAGATCTCAGACTGTCTTTCTTGTATGCCGCTGGAGCTCATAGACCAACAACGCAATCATTTTCTATTCTAAGTTGTATTTTTTATCGTCTCAATTGAATGTAGTCGTACATTCGACATCTGGCAAACTAAATAATTATTATTTACTTGTACAAAAACTTAATAATGTTATCATTGTATTTGTTTACAGTTCAACTAAAATTGTTTTGTACAGACGAGCAACATTATGAACGCACGTTGGCTGCAAAAAGTTGCTGATACAATTATCGCTTTTAAAAAATAGTAGTAATGAAGTTTGGTTTGTTTTGTATAAATGGATTTTCAATTACTGTTTTAAAGTTATGAATGTATTGTGTGAGGAATATTTTGAAAGAGAAAGGGGTAAACGATGCTGTAAAGTCTTACAGGGGAGAAAAGAAACGAGAAACGAAAAGAAATAAGAAACGTGTTGCGCTGACTCCAAGTAGCAGTGGCAGGAAGATGATGATGATGATTATTTTAAAGAAGTGTGATCATTATTTTCATTACTTTAAGGTTGCTATTGGACTGCTGCTATGTTGCAATATTTTTCCTTCTGGCGCGATTACCCTTGGTTGCTAGCCTGAATTCAAATCTGAATTCATTAGACATTGTAGTATTATTCTTTTAATAAATTCTTTTTTCTCCTTCTTTTGTTTTGTTTTATATTATACTTGTAATTTAATTTAAGCTTTTGGTGCTAGAATTCGGGCTAACTACCAAATGCAATTGCATCATTAATTTAAGACATTTTTTTTCCAACTTGCCATCGTCAACCCTCAAAAAATGGCTTATCAATCAGCACGCAACATTCCCAGCAGCCCGTCTGCACTGCACCTAACTTGGCTGCGTTCGTTCAACTCCGTCGCATGCGCATGCGTCATAGACTGGATTTAGATCCGTAGAGTGTTAACCTTGGCGCGATGTCATCTCCCGATGGGCATGCTGTCTGGTTCAAGGGTTTAAATGGAGTAGTGGGACGAGGGTTGGAATTTATGGAGTATTTAAGGTCCCCTTTACTTTCTTTTAAACAGACTTCAAAAAGGAAGAAGGTTCTTAATTTGACTGTTTATATGGCTTTTTTTTATATTTGTTACACGATTTCTCCGTCAATTTTGGGCCCATTTTCATTTTTTTTTTGTCCCATATCAATTTTATCTTTATGCTTTCTTCTGCTGCAGACTTAGAAAATGAATACCTACTCGATAAGTATTTGTGTCTAATACCCTCATAACACGACCAAAAAGGCTAAAACTAAAAAAAAACTTTTTTGCGAAAAGAAAAGAAGAAGTCGGTTTTTATGATTTAATTCATAACATTTAGAGTTAAGAGGTAAAGGCGTCTATGAAAGGTATGATTAGCATTAGAGCATCTGATGTCAGGTGGCCCTTGTTGTGCCACTTCTAGGCAAAAACCAATAATATCACAGTCACTATTACCGCAAGGCTAGTTATCATACAAATTAATCTTCAAACACTCATTCTTATGTACTTTAGAATCGTTCGAGTAATATCTTATCTGTGGTAATGTCATTTGTTAACTCTTTATTTATGCTATCAGAACGATTGGTTACTGAGAAATTGACAAGGAATTTATTGTTTTTTAGTACTTGTGTTGCCAGTTTTGGTCAATGGATTAACAGAATATTTTTATCTACTTATCTCTGATCAATGGCTCTATGGCGATCAAGTTAAAATCATTTGTCAGCTTGCATTATGATCGGCGGCGGCGGCGATCTCTCGCGTCCGGCCCTGGTTCAGTCCATGGCCCGGGGTAAGAGGGAATGGGAAGCGGTCACCTCCTTCTGCGAAGCAGTCATGCTAGCGAAGGAGGTGGCCGGACGTTTGAGGGAGAGAACCTCAAACCAACCCAGCCGCCGCGGGAGACGCCCCGGGCAACGGGCGCCGCGAGACGACTCCCGGCCACCGTAAATGCGGGCCTGTGGACGGTGAGCAATGGGTAGCTCACCGTCTGTCCGTCGAAATGTCAGCAAAGCAGATGAGCTTGCCGGAGCCTCCGCCTACCGGGGTTGCGGGTTGTTCGAAAAAAATACCGCGGCCTCGGAACGTAAAGCGCAAAAGAAGGAACATGGGTGGGTTATAGTCAGTAAAAGTCTGACACTCCCCCCCGCTCCGCCCAGAGCGGGGGAAGTTATTTGATGATTTCCCACCCCAAAAAAAAACTTGCATTATGAATAATGACTACTTAGTTCTAGACTGTTCTGAACACAGAAATATAAACCAGCCAAAAAAATAAACGGCTATATCTTTTGACTGTGTAGATTTAGAAAGTTGATTTTTTCATAGCTACAATGGACCACAAACTTGTGTTCACGGAACGTTCGGTGCGCGAGACCGACTCGCACTTGACCGGTTTCTTTGTTTGAAAAAAAGGCTCTTTATTTTGATCGTGTATTTACAAAAATCATGATGACGCCAAAACATCTTTAGAATTGAAATAAAAATCTTTGTTTACGCTTTTATTTCTTTTTTATTTAACGATGATCAACAAAATATTTATGTAGTGCAGTACTTTCTACTTTAACAATTAATAAATGTTTTCTCTAATAACATTAAAAGTTAAGTAAATTACGTTTGTTATTAATTGAAGTTTTCCGTCGTAAACGGTAACAGTAATGAGCGAAACTTCTCGTAATAACTTGAGATGTGTACTGCTTGATGTTAGGTCGCCCACACACGGACGACTTGTCGGATTTCTACGCAATGAGTCGCTGGCGGAGATTTAATCTAAGTAGGTACTTGTTACGTGATATAGAGAATATTAGGTATTTTCATAATTAATTCGTTTTATAACTGGTATTATTGACACACTTGTATTTCTTGAAAATTTGCAGTTTTAGGAAGGATTAAAGACATATTCTGCCGTCTTAAGAAAGAAGGGCATAACTAACATTTTTATCAAAATCGAGTTATATCCATATTCGGAATCAGGAAAAAAAGGCCTATCTGCCTAATTAAATAAAACACAGCCCGTATGTTATTTTGACAGATAGGGCTGCATGCCACTTAGTATTTTAGTAACTTCCTTATTTGTCTTATCAAAAACCAAATTGTTACCTGTCTACCATATAATTTGTCACAACATTTTCGGCTGACTGATGTGGACATTTAGTTTTACGATACGGGTGCAAAGCGATTCGTATTTTAGGGTTTAATTAACACAGAGTAAAACTAGAATCAGTTCATTTAACTATAATGGAGAAATGGGCTAACAGTAACAGACCACACGTGAAGAGTCGTTAGCACCAATTTAAGTAAATGAGTTGTAGTGAACGGAATCGTTGTAGGCGGTGTGTAGGTTCATCTCACAAGCGACGAAATTGTACATTACATTTAAACTTAACCTCAGGACATTTTTGTAGAGAATGTCAAAAGGTACTTGTGCTTTTTTTGTGGTCACGTTTTTGCAAACATTACTGCGTTTTTTTTTACGTCAGATACGTTGTTTTCTTTGGCTACAATTATAATCTCGTTGCATATTTTCATATTTTTCTCTTTAAATACCGACGCCAACAACAATAATTCTTCCTCTTCAGAATCTGAAAGCGATGACTCGGACGACATCCTAAATTTATCAATGTAATCTGCGAGATCCACCTACAGCCACAGTCCACAAAAGCTACGAGTAAAATGACATTTATTTGCGAAAAAACTGCAGTGTACTAACGTTTCGTAGATGTTTTGCTATCGCAATGATTTCGCAGAAATACGTTACCGCATGCGAACGCGTAGGTGTGCTAAAGGCGTTAATACAAAATTTTCTGTAGATAGCTCTATTTCTCTAGCCATAAAATGACTCTGTCATATCACCTGTGACGTTACTCTGTGTTTATATGTCACTAGCTTTTGCCCGCGGCTTCGCTCGCGTTAAATTCAGGGTAACACAGTTCCCCATTCTCGTTTTGCAGGCATTTTTCGTTGGTAACAAAGAGTGTGTGTAACGAGTTTAGCTTCCTACCTTGAAAACTGCGGAATGCTACATACAAACTTCCACCCCCATTTTAGGGAAGTGGGGGGTTAGAAATAGACAAAAAGTAGCCTATGTCCGTCTCCAGGGTCCCAATCGATGAATTATTTTGATTTTGAATCGATTTTTTTTCACGCCTAAGCGTGAAGACGTTACAAATAAACAAACTCACTTTCGCTTTTATAATATTAGTAAGAAAATTAATGTGGGAGAGACAGAGCTATTCATGATGTCTACCACCATCTCTTTCCCGCACTGGAGAGATTAAAACAGAACAAGAACATTACGTCATGGATGTCTGATCAACTGATTTGTCGCAATGTCAGCATGTTTAGTTATGTCTCCGATTAATCGCACTTGTGTAGCAATCCTACCGCACCACACGAGACAATGCTCTTCCGACGCGGAACGCATTGCGCTTTCCAATTTTCAAATAGCTACCGATCATTGTTTACCCGTTGCGATACTTATTAATTACTCAATTTTATTACTTATTCCAGATTTTGATCTCGAGCTTTTATAATGAATTGATGCTAAACATAGAGCATTAAGATCAATGAAACAAAATTTCGTTTGGAACGTGACATGCAAAAATTTGAATTTCGAAACAACTGGCTCCATGTTTAATTCTGGATCTGCTAATTAGATTGGAAACCGAAACCGCCAACACAGTTGGGAAAAATCAACTCATCTTTACTGTGGATCATAGGAAAGTGTAAACAATACAGTTGGTGTCAATAAATAATTTGTGAACAGCTATGTCCCATCCTTCGGGCGTACAATAAGTAGAATAAGAAAAGTCAAAATTTCCATGCATATCAACAATATTAATCTTACCTTAAAGTATATGTATATAAAATAAACTATTCAATATTTAAATTTAAAGATATTCAAATTGTGTGTTCACAGAACACATCATGCATGACTAAGGGAGATTGTATTCTGACAGTGATTTGTCGGCAAAGAAATCTTTAATTGAGTAATAGCACTTCTTGTTTACTAATAGTTGATGTAGTTTCTTTTTAAATGATTTTATTTCAGTAACTGCTCTTAAAAGCTTTGGAATATTATTGAATTTACGCGAAAAAAAGGCTAGGACAATGATGATCATGTCTTAAGTAGGTATTGCAATAAGTACGGTCCACTCCATTTCACAGAGCAACAGTATGATCATTAAAAATAAATTGAATTACTGGAAAACCCTAATAATTAATGGAATTTAAGGTCAACTGTATTTTTTCCGGATTACATCCAGTTTATCTAACATAAAACTGCTAAACTATTTACCTACCTGTGCGGGATGAGTGAGCATAACAGTGATATATAACACAAATAGTGTATATAAGCAATAATAGTGTATATAAGTGAACAGTGTAAACGAACTGATAGGACAGTGATTTTCAATTAGGAAAGTGAACTCCTTTATAGTTAGAACTTAAGATTGTATAATGATTATTAGTTTCTTACAAGAATTAGTAGTGTCTCATTAGTACTTGTATATAGATTCTCATTAGAACTTGTTAACATCTGTTAGTTTACATAACGAAGTGTTTATATATTATTGTTTAACAACTAGTGAATGTTATGTCGTGTTTTATGTTAAATTATATTTTTCTCGCATAGATATAAGGTCATAGAATAAGAATATATATGGTTTGTAATAGGTTTTAATAGAAAATTTGTATAAAAACCGTGAAAATGTAACGCGGCTCTAAATAGGGTAAAGTTTTGCCATGCCTAAGCTAACTGTGTCGAACCCGCTCTTTGACGTTATTGGTCGAAAATTTGTGCGCTCTGATTGGTCGACCTCTATCTCGAATCAGAGACTCTGCTTTTTCTTAAGCAAAACTGTATAAAAACGGGTGAATTTCTCGCGATCGACACACGTCTGTGAACCCACAGAACGTAGACACCCCATTTTCCAGATCTCAAAGATCTGTGGCCTCTCGGGCATTGGGATAGAGAAGCCCCGTAAGAGTGGCATCGTTGGCCAGTGCCACCGATGCCAGCTGTACGGTCACTCTCAGACCAATTGCTTCGGGAAACCCCGTTGCGTCAAGTGCCTGGGCGACCACGGCACCGATGACTGCACCCGCCCCAAAGACCGCACGTTATGTACGGAGCCTCCCAGCTGCGTACTGTGCGGCGAACAAGGCCATACGGCCAATTACAGAGGGTGCAAGAAAGCACCCAAGTCCTCGGCCCCGCGTCTCGAAAAGAGAAGCAAGGCCCGTCAGTTGAGAGAGTGCCCGACCCTCTCTGCCGAGCTCCCTTCGAGCCTCAGCCCTCAGCGCCCCAGCCCCTGGACCGCGCTCAATCACCAGACCCACTTCCCGGCCCTAAGGCCGGCCACTCAGGCTGTGGCGGCCGCAACCGTCTCACCAACCCCGGCCCCAGCGCCCGCACGTACAGCGAGCGCAAGCCCACCCCCGCCCACCACGCCTTTCACCCAACACAACGTTATAGCGAGCACTCTAGGAGTGTTCTACACAGAACGCGCCCTTAAATTCAACCAAGCTATCATCGCTACCCGCGGTGACTTGGTACAACTCTCTGCCGTCCTCGCTGAGTTCGACGACGTAGCCCAATCCGTCCTCAACCTACCCCACTTCCGAGCGTAGGGACAATAATAACTCGTATCATTACAAACACAGACCGCGATCCGTTCCGGCCTCATCGCAGAGGCCCGCCGCGTTAGTTCGATGTTAAAACTAGAGTCCGACCCTTTGCTATAATAGCCAACCCGCGAGTTGAGCTAGTAGTTTTAAAAGTCCCCAAATAATAACCCGACCTGGCCATTTTCATAGTTCTATCATGACCCTCTAAGCCGAGGCTCGACCCCGCAGGGGGTGCCCTTAGAGTGCGGTCATCGATTTCATCATAGTAGCTTAGAGCCCTGGCCGGGGGCCTTAAATTCTTAAGGTCACCACAGGATAGTCCGGTTGAGCAGATAAAAAACTCGAATATATGAGTTTAGCTGCGAGTGGCCCAATCAAAAAAAAAAAAAAAAAAAAAAAAAAAAAAAAAAAAAAAAAAAAAAAAAAAAAAAAAAATCGCGATCGACACAGTCAGCGGGCACCAGCAGAACTCAAGAAAGAAAATAGGAAGAATCAAGAATAAAGTGGCAACTCTCAAGAATCTACGGTGTTTTATTCTTCCAATCCAGCCATAGCAATGTGCCCTGCACATTAATGGTCCTTCGCAGTCGGATAGTGAAGAATAGTGCCTCAAGATTCAAGATAGTGCTTCAAGACTGAAGATAGTACATGAAGATTCAAGTTAGTGCATGAAGATTCAAGTTAGTGCATGAAGATTCAAGTTAGTGCATGAAGATTCAAGTTAGTGCATGAAGATTCAAGTTAGTGCATCAAGATTCAAGTTAGTGCATCAAGATTCAAGATAGTACATGAAGATTCAAGTTAGTGCATGAAGATTCAAGTTAGTGCATCAAGATTCAAGATAGTACGTGAAGATTCAAGATAGTGCTTGAAGATAGAAGATAAGTGTTACGAAACTTGAAGATAGAAGATAAAGCGCCACGAAACTTGAAGATAGCAGGTAAGTACTACGAAACTTGAAGATAGAAAATAGTGCCACGAAACTTGAAGATAGAAAACAGTGTTATTTACTCGAAGAACATACTACGTGTTCGTGTCTGTGTCTGCGACCTTGAAAATCAGTTGACGTCATGCCCGTTACGCGTTCCGAGGGACGGGGCCGCAAGCCGTCGAATGAACAGAAGCCGTCGTCGTCCGAGGCCACGCCAGAGACCTCCGCGACCGGTACCAGCACGGAAGTCACATCCGAATCGACACAATCGGGGACGACTGCCACGGAGAGTTCACAAGAGACCTCCACCTCCGCGGCGACTGATCCCACCACCGTGACCTCCGCCGCTACCGCCTCGACCGCCGCCGCCAGCGTGCCCCCCGCCCCGCAACCCACCAGCGCCGTCGCACCCTCGGTCGCACCTTCCGCCGCGACGACGCTCACCGCGGGTACGAAAACGAAGCAACTGATGAAGCCGCCCGCCGCTGTCACTTCGAAAGAAAATCGCCGCGATACTGAAGCCTCAACCGTGAAGCAACGGGCTGTCAGGAACATCGCCGCCGGTACGTCGAAACCAACCGGCACGCCAGCTCTCCGCCCCCCTAGCAAGAAGGGAGGAGGGGGGGAATCTATTTATAGCAAAACAAAAGAAAAGAAGATCGCCAAAGCAAAAGAAGATTTGCTTCGCCTTCAAGTCGAACTAGCTGCTGCCCGCCTGGCCGCGCTACAAACTGAAGACACCGATAGGGAAGATGAAGAAGAAGAGGAAGAAGGAGTCGAAGATGAAGTCTCCCTCTACTCAGAAGTCAACGCCCGTGTGGACAACTGGTTGGAAAATCAGGTGACTCGTCCCATCCTAGCCATCGCCAACGAGCCTCACCGCCCACCACCAGAGCCGACGATCGTCCACGAAGAACCACCGAAGCAGCAAGAGGTTCATCGAACACCGGCGGGAGGTCAAGGGGACCTCGCCCTCCTAGCTGAAGCCATCACTCGGGCTGTCAGCGCCGCCCAGCGACCCAAGTTCGTCGAGTTACCGTTCTTCAGTGGGTCGCATCAGGAGTGGCTACCCTTCCGCGCCGCCTACTACGAGTCCGAACCAACGTTCAGCGCCGTCGAGAACGTCAATAGATTAAGAAGAAACTTAAAAGGTAAGGCCAGAGAAGCAGTCGAAGGGTTACTTATCACGAACGCGCACCCTTCAGAAGTGATGAAGACTTTGGAGTCAAGATTTGGAAGACCGGAGTCAATCGCAATAATAGAGATGGAAACGCTTCGAGGTCTACCACGTCTCACCGAGTCGCCGAGAGAAATCTGCATATTCGCCACGAAGATCTCCAACGTCGTAGCAACATTGAAAACACTGGGGTGTTTTAACTACATGTACAACCCCGAGCTTGCGAAGACATTGGTGGACAAGCTGACGCCGACGCTCCGGTACCGCTACTACGACTTCTCGTCGATGCAACCCAAAGAAGATCCCTGCCTCATCAAGATGGAGAGATTCTTCAGGAGGGAAGCAGAGTTGTGCGGACCCTACGCGCTGCCTGAACAGATGGCAGCACCATCGACGTCCGCGCCTCCAAGGAAGACTCAGCGTGTCACCAACGTCACAGAAAAGAGCAACACATCGAAGTGCTTCGTGTGCGACGGGACGGGTCACAACAACGCGACAGAGTGCGACACGTTTAAGAAGATGGAAGTCAATTCAAGATGGGATGCTGCGAAGTCGAAACGTCTCTGCTTCAGATGCCTACGTTATAGGAACAAGACTCACAGTTGTCGAACGAAACCATGTGGGGTCAACGGGTGCAAGTACACGCACCACAAGCTGCTTCATAGTGAAAAGAAGACAGAACAGGCTGAGAAGACGGATAACGAAGACAAAACGGAAGTCATCAACTCGACGTGGACAGTAAAGAAGCAATCCTATCTGAAGATACTGCCGGTCCAAGTAAAGGGGCCAAAGGGAACAGTCAACACGTTCGCATTGATGGACGACGGATCAACGGTCACACTCGTCGACGACGACATCGCCGCGAGCATCGGAGCTACAGGACCCGTAGATCCTCTGAAGATAGAAACCATCAACGAGTTGAAGACTGCGGAATCGGCGTCAAGAAGAGTGACCATCGGGCTGAAAGGGGTCAACGAACATGAAGAGCGAATACAAGCAAGAACAGTGAAGAACTTACAAGTGTCATCTCAACGGGTTCCACGCGACTTAGTGGAAGGATGTCCACACTTATCGGACATCAAGGGACATCTCACATACTCCAATGCGAAGCCGCGCATCCTCATCGGTCAAGATAACTGGCATCTCCTGCTGACTGAAGAGACAAGAAAAGGGGACAAGAACCATCCAGTGGCGTCTCTCACGCCGCTCGGATGGGTGCTCCACGGAAGTCAAACCAACACCTTCGGCCAGAAGATCGACTTCGTGTCACACATGAAGGAAGCAGAAGATGACCTCGAGAACCTGGTGAAGAGATACTTCGAGATGGACGCCCTCTGCATCAACCCGAAGAGACCGAAGACTGACCCAGAAGAAAAGGCGCTTCGAATACTCGAACAGAAGACTGAGAAGATCAGCGAAACGAAATACCAGACCGGCCTACTCTGGAAGAAAGAAGACATTAAGTTCCCGAACAATTATGAAAACTCACTGAAGAGGCTCTTCAACATCGAAAAGAAGATAGATCGCGACCCAGCCCTCAAGAAAAAGTACGTCGAACAGATGGAAGCTCTCATAGAAAAGGGATACGCCGAGCCCGCGCCACCGCAGAAAACTCCTGAGAAGACGTGGTACCTGCCTCACTTCGCGGTCATCAACCCCATGAAGCCGGACAAGCTGCGAGTTGTGCACGACGCCGCCGCCAAGACCAGAGGGGTAGCTCTCAACGACATGCTCCTCAAAGGTCCGGATTTGCTTCAGTCGCTGCCGGGTGTCGTCATGCGCTTCAGACAGCATCTCATCGGGGTCACGGCGGACATCAAGGAGATGTTCATGCAAGTCAAGCTACGCACAGAAGACAGGGACGCACTGCGGTACTTGTGGCGCGGGGATCGACGCGACGACCGACCTCCGGAAGAGTATAGAATGACGTCGTTAATATTCGGGGCATCGAGTTCACCGTCTACAGCGATATATATCAAGAACCTGAACGCCAAGCAACATGAAAACACTCATCCGGAAGCCGCAGCAGCCATCGTAAACAAGCACTACGTGGATGACTACCTCGACAGCTTTAGGAACTTAGAAGAAGCAGTCAATGTGACAACGAGTGTACGTGACGTACACAATAAGGCCAGCTTCGAGTTGAAACAGTGGAAATCAAACTCGGCGCCACTCCTAGAAGCACTGGGAGAAGAGGATCGCACCGAAGACCTAGAACTATACAAGAGCGAAGAACAAACCGAACGAGTACTGGGCGTCATATGGAAGATGAAATCCGACGAGCTGACGTTCAACCTCAACATGACGAGGATACCTGCAGCACTCATAGAAGGCAGACAACCGACGAAGAGAGAAGCCCTGCGAATAGTGATGTCACTCTTCGACCCCTTAGGATTCGCCTCGCCCGTCACCATCAGGGCAAAGCAGATACTCCAGGAGGTTTGGCGCCGAGGAACAGGATGGGACGACCGCATCGACGAAGACTTAGCGGAGCAGTGGGAGTCGTGGATGGGACAACTGAAAAGTCTCCACGACATAGCGATACCGCGGCAGTACCACTACAGTGACGCCGCCTCCCTCGAGCTTCACATCTTCAGCGACGCCAGCGAGTCGGCCTACTCGGCGGTCCTATTTTGGAGGTCAGTGACACCGGACGGCGAAGTGGGAGTGTCTCACATCATGGCCAAGGCGAAGGTTGCTCCGCTCAAGCTGACCAGTATACCACGGTTGGAGCTACAAGCAGCAGTCATGGGTGCCAGGCTCTCCGAAGCAGTGATCGAGGAACATGAAAGAAAACCCGACAGAAGAGTGTTCTGGACCGACAGCAAAACAGTACTCACGTGGATAAGGACAGGGTCACGTTCCTACAAACCGTACGTGGCTCATCGTCTCGCAGCCATAGAAGAAAGTTCAAAGGTCAACGACTGGCGCTGGGTTCCCACGAAACAGAACGTCGCCGACGACGCGACCAGAGACGTACCTACAGCCTTCAACAAGCATCATCGATGGTACAAAGGGCCGGATTTTCTCTACCTAACAGAAGACTCCTGGCCAACGGAACCTGTGAAGACCACAGAAGAAGATCCCTCCGAAGAAGAGAAGACGCATCACGTGACCAGTAAGAGAAGACTGAAGCTAGCAGAGAGCCTGCCTGATCCAGCGAAGTTCTCTAACTGGGACCGCCTCCGGTACGCGACAGCACGCGTCTTACAGTTCATTGACCTCTGTAGAGTTAACACTCAAAAGGTCAATTACCGACGGACAAAGAAAAACAAAGAAGCGGATCCCACGTGGAAGAAGAACAAGCCTGCGACAGCGAAGCAACAGGCGCCCAAACCGAAGAAGACATCTACACTGAACCTGCTTCCAGTCACAGCCGAGCTCCTCAAGAAAGCTGAAGAACTCCTGATGCGATCTTCACAAGAAGAGGCCTTCACAGAAGAAATAGAACACTTGAACAGCGGGAAGCCGG
This sequence comes from Ochropleura plecta, assembly GCA_905475445.1. Classification (NCBI taxonomy): domain Eukaryota; kingdom Metazoa; phylum Arthropoda; class Insecta; order Lepidoptera; family Noctuidae; genus Ochropleura; species Ochropleura plecta. The sequence goes on along the minus strand of FR997738.1, from coordinate 18,380,055 downwards.
TAGCAAAGGAAAGCCGCCTTCACCAGCTCAGCGTCGAGTCAATCAATGGCTCCCTCCGACTTCGTAGCCGTATCCGAGCAGCCATAGACATAGAAGATAAGGTCAAGAGCCCACTGGTCGTCGACGGGGAACATCCGACAGTGAAGCTGTGGATACTGGCAGTTCATCGGCAGCTCCATCACGCCGGCGTCGAGGCAACAGTCAACGAGTGTCGTCAGCAGTACTGGGTATTAAGATTGCGCCCCGTCACGCGCGCAATCCTTCGACGATGCCTCTTCTGCCGCATGAAGACGCTAGCGCCACCGCACCCGAGAACCGGAGACCTGCCAGCGTGTCGCCTAGCACATCACAAGCGACCCTTCACCTTCACCGGGGTTGATTACTTCGGGCCTCTCTCCGTGACCGTCGGACGTACCAGACAGAAGAGATACGTAGCCATCTTTACGTGTCTCACGACGCGAGCTATCCATCTAGAGATCGCCGGCTCGCTCACTGCCGACTCAGCGGTGATGGCTGTCAGACGCATGACAGCACGACGTGGCTGCCCGGCCGAGATTTGGTCGGACAACGGCACCAACCTAAAGGCTGCCGACAAGGAACTACGACAAGCAATCGACGCGGCAACGGCGGAAGAAGCTGCGAAGAGGACCATCTCCTGGCGCTACATACCGCCTGGGGCGCCATTCATGGGCGGCGCCTGGGAGCGTATGGTGCGCTCCGTCAAGACCGCGCTCACAGCCACGCTGCACGAGCGCCACCCCACCGAAGAAGTCCTTGCCACTCTACTAGCTGAAGTAGAGTACACCGTCAACAGTCGCCCGCTGACCCACGTCTCCGTCAGCGCAGAAGATCCCGAGGCCCTGACTCCCAATCACTTCCTACTGGGGGGTCCCGGGCGCGTGCCACAGCCAGGCACATTCACCGAGCAAGACGCCATATCCCGTTCCAGCTGGCGAGCTGCACAGAGGCTCGCTGACGTCTTCTGGCTCCGCTGGGTAAAGGAGTACCTACCCGAACTCCAACACCGGCGGGAGCCCAACGGTCGAGGTCAAGACGTCAAGGTGAATGACCTCGTGCAGATCGTCGACCCGAACCTGCCCCGCAACGTGTGGATACGAGGGCGAGTCATCGCGGTGTATCCTGGCCCCGACAACATCGTGCGGACGGTGGACGTGCAGACCAAGGGAGGAGTCCTGCGCCGGCCAGTGAGGAAGCTGGTGATCCTGCCCCTGCCTACGGACGACGTGCCCGCACCGGAACGAGATGCGACTCAGTCGCACGGCGGGAGTGATGTGCGGGATGAGTGAGCATAACAGTGATATATAACACAAATAGTGTATATAAGCAATAATAGTGTATATAAGTGAACAGTGTAAACGAACTGATAGGACAGTGATTTTCAATTAGGAAAGTGAACTCCTTTATAGTTAGAACTTAAGATTGTATAATGATTATTAGTTTCTTACAAGAATTAGTAGTGTCTCATTAGTACTTGTATATAGATTCTCATTAGAACTTGTTAACATCTGTTAGTTTACATAACGAAGTGTTTATATATTATTGTTTAACAACTAGTGAATGTTATGTCGTGTTTTATGTTAAATTATATTTTTCTCGCATAGATATAAGGTCATAGAATAAGAATATATATGGTTTGTAATAGGTTTTAATAGAAAATTTGTATAAAAACCGTGAAAATGTAACGCGGCTCTAAATAGGGTAAAGTTTTGCCATGCCTAAGCTAACTGTGTCGAACCCGCTCTTTGACGTTATTGGTCGAAAATTTGTGCGCTCTGATTGGTCGACCTCTATCTCGAATCAGAGACTCTGCTTTTTCTTAAGCAAAACTGTATAAAAACGGGTGAATTTCTCGCGATCGACACAGTCAGCGGGCACCAGCAGAACTCAAGAAAGAAAATAGGAAGAATCAAGAATAAAGTGGCAACTCTCAAGAATCTACGGTGTTTTATTCTTCCAATCCAGCCATAGCAATGTGCCCTGCACACTACCTATTCAGAAACTCATCTAAAAATATCGTCCAAATACCCAAATGGCGGTTTATCCTTTAAATAAATGACCCATAGCAATGATTTTTATTCTCGGTTCATTGCACTGCTGGCTTGTCAATCCTCTATGAGTGTAACTGGCCAGCAATACAATAAAGCTTTGTATAGCCACACATGTGGATGGGACATCACTTCCGGATTGTTCTTTTTTATTTGCTTTTAAATGTGGCTTCGATTTTCGAAGTTGTGTTTGTAACTTAGTTTGAAATGAATGAGGATGTTGTTTGTCTATGGGAGATCAAAGTGCCTAGTATGTATCTGGAGCGTAGATAGCGTTTCTTTATCATGTCTTACTCCAGCAACATTTATTCTAATAAATAACTTAAGGTTATTTATGTTTGGAAGTGGATTGAAAGATCAGGAATAAAATTGTAAATGAGATTGTAGATTAAATAAATAAAAAATAAAAGAGAAGCAACAATGAGTAATCAAAATATTACCCGGCTCTCAAGTAATCTCGTTAAAGTCTCCCAGATCGTTTGGAAACGTTGATCTACAAATAATATAACAAATAATATCGTTCCCAATAAAATACCGCTCCTTAATCCACTCCATTTCCAAGCCGCCATATTTTTCACGGTCATAAAAGTCAATGCTCATTCCCTATTTACCTTCTACTTAACATGTCTCTCATTCCACATTGGAAATACCGAATTCCCCTAAAGTGATCCTTTAATAACATTTCTAATAATAAATCTGTGTTGGCGGTTGTCCAAACGCAGTGTAGTTCGGGGTCACAGCGCTAAAAAACGCCAGTTTAAGTTAAAATGTGGCGAAAGATGGAACTAATTTAAATGTACTGAATTTGACAGGTTGTTGACATTTTCTTTGACGAGCAGCGCCACCCCAGAGTGTTTTTTTAATCTATTGAATGTGAGGCGTGGGTTCAATGCATTTTTTTCTAATTTTAGCAAATGTGCGTGGATGCTTTTAGACGTCATTTAGCTTGGAATGGTATTTATGTGTTAGAATGGTCTTAGGAGGATTTGATATTTCTGCTGCAAATAGTGGACCGAAGAATAAAGAAATACATACGAAGAGGGAGAAACGGTACCAAAAGTACATAAAAAAGATTACAGTTGCAAATGTCGTTGTTTTTTTGCCATTTCATTTTACTGGAACCATGACTGGCACGTATAATGAGCGAAAAAGTGGATTGTCATTCGAATTTCAAAATGAAAGTTGAAAGAATGATTCCTGCAAATATTCAAGACGATGACACTGAAATAGGTATATGAAAAAGTCTTTGTTGACGGTCTATAAATATAATATTGCGGCATACGTAAAAAAACGGCCAAGTGCGAGCAGGGCTCGGGCACCAAGGGTTCCGTATAAATTTACGACGTAAACGCCCCTATCTTTGGACTGCGTACACTTAAGGCGCTGTACAAAGCAAACACTTCGTAAAACGTCTAGATTTTCGTCGCAAAGTTAGCCGTATCTGTACATGCCACTAGCCAAAAAAAAATTATCGTGTATAGTTCAATACATAAAGTGAAGACTTAAACAAAATCAGTTTACAAAAGCGGTCTAGTACTACGAAAAAAATGTTTAAAAAGACCACGAAAAAGTTTTTTTCGTCTCGAAATTCTCAATTTTTTTCAGCGACAACCATCATATTTTTTATATCTATAACAAAGGAAATTTTATAGACTAAAGAGATATCTAAAATTTTTCAAACACGGAACTGTATTTTTTTTATATTCAATTAAAACTGCAAAATGACCTACATTTTGGCGGACATGATATTCAAATAAAATAAAACACCGAAATATTTTCGACCTTATTTCTATTATTTCGATGCAATACTGTCGTGTACTTGTGTCAGATCATGCCCAGTAACGGCAGCTAGCCTCACTTCCGCGAATACCTAAAGATTAGCTTGTTACCGCGCCTTAAGAGGGTTGATTTTTAGGGTTCCGTAGTCAACTAGGAACCCTTATAGTTTCGCCATGTCTGTCTGTCCGTCCGTCCGTCCGTCCGTCCTCGCTTAATCTCTGTGACCGTTAGCACTAGAAAGCTGAAATTTGGTACCAATATGTATATCAATCACGCCGACAAAGTGGTAAAATAAAAATTGGAAAAAAATGTTTTATTAGGGTAGCCACCCTATATGTAAAGTGGAAGTGATTTTTTTTTTAATTTCAACCCTAACGTGTGATATATTGTTGGAAAGGTATTTAAAAATGAATAGGGGTTTACTAAAATCATTTTTTGATAATGTCAATAATTTCGGAAATAATCGCTTTAAAAGTAAAAAACAATGTGGCCTCCCCCTCTAACTTTTGAACCATAAGTTTAGAAAATATGAAGAAAATCTGAAAAGTAGAACTTTATAAGGAAAATCATTTTGAACTTGATTAACACAACAGTTTTTGTAAAAGACAAAAAGTTGTATTTTGTACAACTTTTTGTCTTTTTTGTACAAAAAACTGTTGGAGCGCCTACCGCGGAACGTGCAACTTTGCACGCTCCTCCACCTTTAAACTCATAAGTGGGAACACTTATTGTGACGGACGGGAAACTACGGAACCCTACACTGAGCGTGGCCCGACACGCTCTTGGCCGGTTTTTTGACAGTTCCAAGGGACCACAGACTTGAGAACATGGTTTAAATTTCTCGATACCCTTACGCCGTGCGTTCCCGAGATAAAGGGTCTTGAGAGATTAAGTAACCTTAGCTTACCAATATTTAATGTTTTCAGGAAATGGATCAGGAGTTCTTAAGATTATCCCCACATACAAACTTTACCTCTATACAATATTAGTGAACATAAATAAAATATTTCGCGTCAACCTTGGTGGCCGATTGCCTCCTTATGGGCAACCTTAAGGCTATCTCCTTACCTTTTTGGCAACCATATTTGGGAACAGAATTATCTTGCATTGTTGCGCTTAAAAAGCGGTCAAGAGCGCAACGCGAACAAAACGTAAAAAAACGTGTGCGTTGGAAATGCGTTGGTAAGTATGGTAATAATCCTTATCATGTGCGTAGTTATAGAAAAATAGTACCCAATATTTGATTTGGGTTCGACTCCCCCGTCGGGAAGTGTTGTTGGGTTTTAATCGACTTCAAGAAAAGGAGGAGGTTCTCAATTCGTCGGAATATTTTATTATTTTTATTTTTTACTAGCGTCCGCGGCTTCGCCCGCGTTATTCGCGAAAAAAAAATTAAAAGCCTATGTGTTGTTCCAGACTATAATATACCTCTGTGCCAAATTTCATCAAGATCCGTTCAGCCGTTTTGACGTGAAAAGTAACAAACATCCATACATCTATCACATTACACGTGTTGAATGCGTTTGTTTTTTTTAAATTTTATTTTTAATTTATCTATTACTTTGATTTGCTTTTTTATTTTTTGGAAGACATACATAAATAACATGTCAAATAGATATAAGGGGAAGACACTAGCTCCTGTAATACAGAGTACACTTGCGCAGGAGCTAGGGAATTCATTAATATGTTTGTAATTTGTTTATGCCAATAAAGATCATTATTATTATTATCCATCCTCAAACATTCGCATTTATAATATTAGTAGGATTATTTGATTAATTACTTCTGCTGCAAATATGCCCGAAAATTTCTATAATGTTTTACACGATCCAACATTTATTGTAGGCACAATAATCACAGACGCTGTAGAGTACAGCAAATGACAATAGGCTTTCAATAGACTGCCTTTTCTGTTGACAGTTGTTCTGAATATCCGTAATAGTAGGTAACTCCTGGCAGAAAACCCGGCCAAGAGCGAATCGGACTTAAAAGCCGAGGGTTCAAAAAAAACATGCGACATAAACGACCATATCTTTGGACTGCGTCAACTTAGAGCGTTGAATTTTTCACAGCTCTAAGGGACTACAAACTTGAGTATATAGTTTTAATTTCAAATCGATATCTTAACGCGTTTCCGAGATAAAGGGTCTTGACAAATATGAAACGGTTCCTCAACGAAAAAGTCAATTAAAAACAGTGACAGTTAATACGAACAAAGAACTCTAAGATACCATAATCACTGCTTACACTTAAACCAGTACAAGTATAAACATATTGCCCTAACAAGCAGTTAAATCGAAGATTAACAACGTGGCTTTACTCTACGGTTATTTTTAACTGCCTCGCGTGCAACGTTGAGTTTAACTAGGAGTTTAAAGTCAGTTAGACAAAATTATAGTCCATTTTTAAAGTTGTTACTTTTTAAAAGACTTTTTTTCAGTTGTTGGGGAGACTGACCAGATTTAATGGATGTCGATATTCGGTGATGACAGGCTATTACAACAAAAATACAATTTACGCGCGTACAGTTTAACCAGAAAATGTGTGCGCCTCGGGAATGTTCGTGTTTCCGAATTAACACGAATGTTACGCGAACGCGATAGAGTAACTCGCACCTGCACTATTATTGTGCGTTTTTAAAGTGTTGACTATGACTATTACTGTTTCATAATTAATTTTTTACAAATGTTTACTAAATATATTGAGCTTTTCTAGCGAGGAAATTTCTCTCTGCGGTCGACTGTCATCCTTACTAATATTATAAAAGCGAAAGTGAGTTTGTTTGTTTGTTTGTTTGTTACCTCTTCACGCTTTAATGGCTAAACCGATTTTGATGAATTTTGGTACAGAGATAGTTGGGAACCAGGAGACGGACATAGGCTAATTTTTATTAAAAAAAGTGGGATATGAGAGAGGACGAGGGAAGAAAAGGGAAAACTTAGCGTTGCTATTACAAATCCATCAGGCGCAATTGCAAAACTGCAGGTCTGCTTGGTGTGTTATACCGAATTTAACGCGAGCGAAGCCGCGGGCGAAAGCTAGTCTGTTATAAAATCGTTTTTTTTATTCATATTTTTAATCTGTGATTTTATAACCGTTGTAATAACGATTTGGAAAATTGGCGAATTTAAGCTATATGATTTTAAAAGCGCATACTTTTTACCCGACTACGGCGAAGAAAAAGGATGGTTATGATTTTGATTTTGCAAGCAATGACTTATTGCTACGCTGTCCTCTCTTACTTAAGTACTAACGCTGTAACAACAACATTGTAAAACAATACGATTTTTAAAGAGTAACCATGGTGTCTCTTGCCGGTTCTTCTATAAGTGCCCATGTACCTATATTAAATAAAAATATTTTAGTTTGTTTTGTTAGCTCAAAACTTCTAAACTACTAATCATAATTACATACACGCTTAAAACTACAACCAACTAATAATAGTAGCTAATGATACCTTGAAAAACGATTTCCTTTTGAAGTCAACAATTGCTATTGTAATACATTTTATAGCTTGAATAACAGGAAAAAGTGTTATCTGAGTTCTAAATAAATCCCTATGACATATTAATGATGACAAATATTTGTGTAAAACAGGCAAATCTACATAATATAGTAAAAACCTTTATGAATAAAATATATTTTTTTGTTGTCGACCGTGCTTTTCGTTCTGTAAATATTGATGACTAGCTAAGCCCAACGGTTTTACCCGCTGCTCAGCTCCTAAATGTCGCAGCGTGAAGTTATATAGCCTATGCCACTCACAAATAACGTGGCTTTGTATTGGTAAAAAAATTTTCAAAATCCGTTCAGTAGATCCAGAGATTACTCTCTACAAACTTAACCGCTTTATAATATGACTAGTACTACGCGGTTTCACCCGCATCTTTAGTAACTGCTCCGCTCCCGTGGGTAGTAGCATGATGTTATATAGCCTATGTTACTCAGTAATAATGTAGCTTTCTAATGGCAAAAGAATTTTTGAAATCGGTCTTGTAGTTTTTGAGTTTATTCGTTACATACAAAAAATACAAAACTTTCCTCTTTTAACTAATACACACATCAAAAGTGTCTAGGGATCAAGCATTTTTATAAATGCGGATTTCTTGAGATTGAGATGTGGCTTTGTAATAAATTTATGATTTTATTAATTTATATGGATCCTTTTTGGTGCATTTCATAATTTAAATCAGGAACTCTCAATCAAATTCGAGTAAAAGATGAAAATAAGCTGTCAATATTTTCCCTATAAAAACATACAACGCATTGAAGACATTATTAGTGCTACTGTTTCCCTACTACTGATTAAAACCAACGTTATTATGGAGCGGCGACGTCATTTAAGCAGGGAAGAAATGCTCAGAGCCGTGGGAATGATAGAAGCTGGTTCCCGGCAACGTACTGTAGCTTTAGCTCTGAATACAAGTCAGAGTGTTATCAGTCGACTTTGGACACGTTACCGAAGCACTGGTACCGTGGCTGAGCGCCATGGAGGACGGTATCGCTGCACCACACGGAGACAAGACCGATACATTCAAATCTTAACTCGAAGAGCTCCAACAATAACCGCCATGATGTTAGCCGTGAGGCTTCATCACTCTTCAGGGAACTTAATTAGCGACCAAACAGTCAGAAACCGCTTGCATGAAGTGAACCTTCATTCCCGAAGACCGCTACGGGTACCACCTATAGCAATGCACAATCGTAGGATTCGATATCAATGGGCTCTTGAACACAGAAATTGGGCAGAAGAACAATGGCGTTTCGTGTGCTTTTCTGATGAGTCTCGTTTTGGTATGAGACCGGATACAAGACGTATACGACACTGGAGAACCCCTGGACGCCAACAGCGATTAAAATCCTGCCAGGAAGTCCATCCTTATAGTGGTGGAACCATCATGGTATGGGCGGGTATTTGGATCGGCGGAAGAACTGAGTTGATTTGGATCAGAGGCAACCTCAACGCTCAAATTTATGCTGAGACGATTGTATCAGACGTCATCGTTCCTCTACAAGTGCAAATCGGTCCCTTATTTCAGTTAATGCATGATAATGCACGACCGCACACCGCAAGAGTTGTAAGACAGACTCTCGCCGCAGCTAACATCAATGTCCTGCCCTGGCCTGCTCAGTCGCCAGACTTGAACCCGATTGAGGATGCATGGGATATGCTACAGAGAAGAGCTCTGCCGAATATGGAGGGTATCCAGTCGCAAGAAGACCTTTTTTTGTTGTTGCAACGAACATGGGCGGCCATTCCACAGCGTGATTTGGATGAACTCATTTTGAGTATGCCAAACCGATGTTCTTGTGTTGTTAGTGTTCGCGGTAGAAACACGGATTATTAATTGTTTAAGTTACCCAATAAAATTTTAAAGAAAACTGTTATTTCAGTTTTTTTTTCGAACTTTAATGTTAGTGGTTCAAATGTCAAAAATCCCTTTATTAGGAAAATGGCAAATTTCTTTATTAATGCAAAGGTGACTTGGTTTATCGTTACTGTGACAAACGAAAACACTTTATTTGATGAATCCTTAAAGAAAATTTTAATTAATATCAATCAGGAGAAAAGTTATTGCAAAAATATATGTTGATCCCTAGATACTTTTGATGTGTGTATTTAACTATTATTTAATTCATATAATTTAGTTTGGATATATAAATCACTTTGACTCAAAAGTGACGAAATAAAACAATTTCAGTTATTGGTCATTCAGTTGAAATACTCGTCCCAAAAAGTCTCAATTAATATCTCTGAGCAAAAATTGGAATGTGAACTCGGCTATCATTGTGCCGATTGTCCTAACGGCCAATAGCTTGATTGCCTAGCCTATAGAGCCTCGACGAACATCTGTCAAAGCACTCCTTAGGCAATTGGATCAAGGGCCTGATTCAGAAGGCAGTACCTACTTCTCGATACGGCCCGCATTGTGAGGAGGTTCCTGTCTCTGGAGCCCTAACCACCGGTAGCTTGGACCCTGCTCCCGATACCGGCGGACCGCTATTTTTTTAAAGATATATTTAAAAATGTTTAGATGAGAGGAAAAGCAAAATAAAGGATGAGCAAAACTAAATATTAGTAAACTAGCCATTTATTGATGTACTTAACCTGTTTGAATCTATTTATCATTTTCAGATTAAAAAAAAAAACTGGTCAAAGTTGGTCAATTGGGTTCCGTATAAATACTTACATATTATTATCAATTTAGGCATAGACTAAAAAATTTCTTGAATGGAAAAAAAGTTTTTTTTTGAACTTGTAATTTATTATTATAATGCAATATATTTTAAGGGTTCCTTACCTCAAAAGGAAAAAAACGGACCCTTATTTGGATCACTTCGTTGTCCGTCTGTCTGTCAAGACCCTTTATCTCAGGAACGCGAGGAGGTATCGATTCGAAATTAAAACCGTATACTCAAGTCTGTAGTCCCTTTGTACTATGACAAAAATCAACCCTCTAAGTCTACGCAGTCAAAAGATATGGCTGTTTATGTCGCAAGTTTGTACGGAACCCTCGTCTTTAATGATTATGTACAGACGCCTGCACATCAAGCTACTACAATCTGTCAGATTTCTTTGATAGATTTTCGACTTTATTTCTAAAGTATTAGGTTCAAGGTTCATTGGGAAAAATTGACAGTTTCGGGTAGCTTGACCTGCTGGCGTCTGTACCATTGTTGGCGTCAGCAGAAAATTAATACTATTCCTTAAACTTCAAAAGTCACCACAGACAAATGAGGTTACGTTGCAAGCTAATAATTCAACTTATATAATCCTCAATCATCTACAAGCTCCCAAAACGAAGTAAGAAAAAAGCGTAAAGATTAGATAACGTGACCAGCGATAAGAACCATAATAATTTGTATAATTTTTTCTCTTAATAAAAACGACTGGAGCGAATTTAATTGTGTACTTTCACTTAAACTTAATCAAGGCCCGAAAAGTAAAGAAATGTTTTTTTTATTATCTTGTGTTTAGATTAGATATGAAGTGTTGAAGAGGTCTAGCGAAGGAGGTGGCCGGACGTTTCAAGGGCGCCATGGGAGACGACTCCCGGCCACCGTAGATGCCTGTGGACGATGAGCAATGGGTAGTTCACCATCCGTTCGTCTGGTAACGACAGGCCGTGTCGAGAGAAAGGGATGTTACCGCGGCCCCGGTACATAAAGGGTAAAAAAAGGAACATGGGTGGGTTTTAGTCAGTAAAAGTCTGTCACTGCCCGCTCCGCCCAGAGCGGGGGAAGTTATTTGATGATTACTCATCTGCAAGTAAAAATGGCCACATTTTTACTTGCGAGCAACCTTGCCTCTTTTTACAAATTAAGCCATGCTTGCGTACGTATAATACTTCCAAATCTGTTTTTCGAACGAAGTTCCTTATCGCGCGTTGCGAAAGGGAGCTAGACGGAAAAAGTTAAGACCAAAAGTTGTAACGACACTTTTTTGCTTAAGTCCAAAAGTTGTAACGACACTTTTTGCTTAAGACCAAAAGTTGTAACGACACTTATTGCTATAGTTGTAAACCGTGCGGCGTGCGCGTGTTTCTCTGTTTGTGTCTCTCTCTCGCTCTCTCTTATTTTCGTTTAGTCTTCCTATTTCGCATTGAACAGTGTGGTGGCGCGACGATTATTTTTGTTGGGTAAGGGGTAAGGTAAAAGCCTCTAAATAAATAAAGATAAAAAAAAACAAAAACTTCGTTCCATCCCGGTGTCCCTTGACAACTCTCGAATTTTATTTTTTTTGTTTTAAGTTATATGTGTGAAGTTTCGCTCGTCTATTTAACAATGTATTTAGACAGTGAAGCAACCAATTAATACCAGTTTAAACAAACATCTCAATTGAAGTGACAAGCCATTTCATCGTCACAATTAACACATTAGCTTAGTCATCATAATTGACTCCTGACAACTTTGGTAGGAAACTCATCTAAGGATATTTAGGACAATGACAGGTCATAAACATCACCCAGAGACCTATCGAGCTCAATTTACATTACTTATACAGTGGTTTCACGACAGACAGCGGCAACCTAACCCAACAGTAACCGTGGGTGCAAAAAGACCGTGGGTGATATCCTTAATTAATATTATAAAAGCGAAAGCTTTTGCACGCGGCTTCGCTCGCGTTAAATTCGGGGTAACACAGTTCCCCTTTCCAATTTGCAGGTACCTGCTACCTATAGTTTTTGCCCTTACGCCTTATTGATTGTAATAGTAAAGCTAAGTTTTTCCTTTCCTTCCCTCTTTCTCCCTCATATCCCTTATTTTAAAAAAAGCCTGTTATAAAAGCTTATTATTAGCCTATGTCCGTCTCCAGGGTCCCAACTATCTCGGTACCAAAATCCATCAAAATCGGTTTAGCAATTCACTTTCGCTTTTATAATACATATCAGTAAGAATTGATGATCCCTGTAGTATTGAATGCATCCTCCAGCATCAAGTTTTGAGTGCGTTACGTGTCCTACAGGCAACCGTGATTTTTATCCCTAAATAAGTCGTTTGCCAGCAATAATTATTGCGTACAGTTTGGTGTACTTTGATGTACAGAATACTTAGTAACGAGTTCATGAATTTAATTTGGTGGTTTGTCGACACGGTTGGCGCAGTGGCTGAGCGATCGACTGTCGCGTGTCGCGGGTTCGATTCCCGCACGTAACAAATATTTCTATGGCCTACAGATAGTTGTTCCGGGTCTGGCTGTTTGTGTATGTGAGTTTAAATGTTTGTAATCGCACCCACGATACAGGAGAAATTCCTAGTGTGGGGCAACGTTCTTTAAAAAAAACTTGTCATTTAACAAAAAGACAACTGTCACTGGCTGTCAGGCAAAGTCAGGGGTACCTACTGTGAAAATACAGGCATTGAATTACACAGTGCAACATCATCATTCTGAATGGGGTGCAAGTAGAGTGCCTCCCTTAGCGACGGTACTCTAGGACGTCCGGCGCACCCTTAAATGCTTGTGAACCAGTCTCGCTAATATCCTGCTGACTGGCTAATCTCTATCTCAACCTGTTCTCTTACAAGAAGGGTTATTTTAACAGGCTTTTGCTTATTTCATTATGTAATAACTTGCAATGTTTGTTTGTTTCGGTCAAATCTTGCAACTGAATTTTAAAAAAAGTTGTCTCTAACCGATTTAAATGAAATTTTGAATAAGTACACGTTTGGTTTGGATGAAAACGTGAATAGCTAGACGCCATCGTTATAAATCCAGTAAAATTAAATAATAGGTATTGTTTTAAAAAAAATATTTTTAGATTTTTCTCCTTCAAACCTACTTGTTCAGAGTAGAAATGTCAACAGCTCTTTTCTCTTTGGTTTTCAGAAGATGACGGGAGGATTCTGAGGACTAGTTGTTAAGGGAGTTGCGTTAAACAATGTGTCCGGTCATGGACTAGCGATATTTTAGATCTAGATACTTATGAAACGAGTGTTTTAATATATTATTGGTACACACTTGGGTCTAATTCACTTCCCCGCTTTTAGGCAGCCATTTTGAGATATTCTCTATGCGTGTACAAAAAATAATCATATCTCTCAAAGTTTTGATCTTACTGAGACGAAAATAGGTTTATTTAAAGGGCAACAATATTGTCTATAGTTTAAATTAAGAAATGATGAGCTTACATTTTCGTAACTATAGAAAACAAAATTAATGTCAAAAAAAAATGCAAATCAACAAAAATGTTGTAAACTTATTCTTATTCTTTATTGCACACAAAACAATAATAAACACACAAATTACAATATACAGCTTATGTACAACGGCGAGCTTAACCCAGAATTGGGTTTGAACTTTTTTGTGAAAAAATGGTAGTTTTGTGAAAAAATTTGAGTAGGTACTAGAATGTTTGTTATTTAAGCACATAGAATATCGCTAGTCCGTGACCGAACACATTGTACAATTCTGTTGTATTTATTATTTACATGTACAAATTATAAAGAATTTGCCGTTTAGTAAGGATTCCGCTTCTGGTCTCTGAGAATTTGTAGGTACCTACTTACTAAAAAAATATTTAAAAGGGGCATCAAAGTACTAACTATACATAATCAATAACCTATTTTGTTAAAACCGAATTTATCCTGCTTCGTGATCAAGGCAGTATTGATCACTTGATCAGTGAGATTATCTCAGAGCTGATAGGTACTGTATCGATAATGTATCTAATGACCCGTTTAGAAAAGATAACTTGTCTAGATCCCAGAATAATGTGACAAAGAGCTGTCTTTTTTTCTGGAACCGAACTTTCCTTATCGATTTATTTTATAACGTAATTTGAATGACAATGTTTTGTGTGAATCCTACTGACCAGAAATCTGTATACTTATTTTATTAGTAATATTTAAATAATATAAAATACCAACTTAAATACTAGCATCAAATCAGCAGTGACAAATTCTCATTTCTCAATACACTTCGGAGAAATTAAAAACAGAACAAAAAATACTTTTGTCATTAATGAGAAACTATGATTTAATTTGATTTTTTCCCGCTCTTTGTCTTCTCATACTGAAAGAGAAACAAAGGCATGACATCGCTAAACAGCCTCATTTTAAAAATAAGAATTTAGAACTCAAATAAATATCAATTTGTTGTTTTAAAGTTTTAAGCAAATTATTTTATAAATATGAAGGCCTTAAAAACTAGCACCTGTCTGCTTATAATAAAAAACTGCCGGCTTTAAGGATGGAGCAGTTGTTTATTGTTATCTGTGACGATACAGAAAAAATTAAAGCTCATGTTATGCTAAATGAGAAAAAAGCACGTGTGTGAAATACATTCCATGTTTAAATTACACGTATCTTACGGATTTCTCTAACATCTACATATTATTTTGGATCTAATTTAACAAAATAATAAGTACCTAAGTTATTTTTTTTCAAGTTAATTTTTAATTTAGATATATAGGTTTTTTTTATATTAACAAACATCAAGTAGATCTAAAACTTGGTTTATCAAAACTTCCATAAATCCGACTTTAAGTTCCCCAATTCATAAATAAATAATTAACAAAATAAAACCCTCGCACACTGACCCCTAAAAATACCGGAATCATTAGTTCATAGGTAGCGCGTCGTAGGTGGGGGTCACTGACCTGTGTCTGATCTAGGATCGTATCATAGAGCATAGAGGATCACTTTGGATTAACTTGTTATGTCAGACATTTGGTCTGTAATACGAGTTTATTGCACATAAAAAAGAGCTGACGTAACTTTTTGGTCGTAGATTTTACCTTGAAAATATGCGTGGATGAAGAGATAGAAAGTTTGGTACCTAATTTATTTAATTAGTGTACATAAAATAAATAGCAAACCACACTTAAGAATACATTTTTAATTTTCTTGTCGGGGTTGCGGGTTGTTCGAAAGAAATACCGCGGCCCCGGAACATAAAGGGCAAAAGAACTGACTAAATAAAACCCAACCATAGTAAGGACCAATTTAGGTTTTAGTCAGTAAAAATCTGGCAATCACCCCCGGTCCGCCCAAAGCAGGGGAAGATAAGATGATATCACATACGAAAAAAAACCTTCACCAGTATACAGCACCCTGCTCTATAAAATACGCAAAGCCATTGTTATATATTATATAATCTACATTGTAACATACCTTATTAATCCTTCGAGTTTTCGTCGCGAAGTCATGAAATAGCGAGAAGGCCCATTGGTAATATACGAGTTGTACTGATAAGGGTGTTCGATTACTGATAGCGTATCCGGCCAGAAGGTTGCCTAGCCCCTCGATTGCTTGCGAAAACAAAAAAGGCGCCGAACTTTGCTCGTGGAAACAATTGTTTCCAAGTCTTCATTTTTGTTAAACGACTTAAAACTCTATTAATATGACGTTAGAGTCCTTTCAAAACCTCTTAAAATCATAGACTAGGAACAGATCTACCGAATGAACGCAAGTTTATAACACCCATAGACAAAATTATATTTAATCTTTTGAAGTGAAATTGAAGTCACCATTTTATATAGTTTTCGTTCGGTTTTACATTTCTTTTTTATCAAATTATTAAGCCTTGTATGGTTTTTTTTTTTATTAAAACGATGAAATAACTAAAATACTATATGAAAATTTAAAAAACAAGTACACTTATCGATCTTATTTTGCTATAAAACCTTATTTTAATAGAAGTAGGCAATATACTTGTTCTCAAACTTTCTAGTTATTTATAAATATAATTATATTAAGAACTCGAGAAATAATAGACTAATATTTATTGTATAACTCATTGGCTACACAAAACAGTATTTTTATTACAATAAAACCTATCCAGTCGGTAGTAAATTAAGTTTTTGTTACCACATGTCACAGCGCGTTACGCGAAAGAGTGCGCCGAGCAAAGTTCGTTTTTTTGTTTGGAAACGATCGTTTCCAGAAGCAATCGAGTGGCTAGTGAAAGTACTTATGGACATATGTACGTAGAAGAAGTATATATTACTCACTTATTTACTTTTGATAAAGACATCCTTACTAATATTATAAAAGCGAAACTGAGTTTGTTTGTTTTTTCCGTCTTCAGGCTTAATTGGTAAACGGATTTTGATGATATAGTTGGGACCTTGGGACCCTGTAGACGGACATAGGCTATTATTTAAAAAAAGTGAGAAAGGAGTGAAAAAGAGGGAAGAAAAGTGAAAACTTAGCTTTGCCTTTACAATAAATAAGGCGCAAGGGCAAAAACTACACGTAGCAGGTACCTGCAAATCAGGAAAGGGGTACTGCGCGTGTTACCCCGAATTTAAAGCGAGCGAAGCCGCGGGCTAAAGCTAGTATTTTTGTATTCGTAAAGTCCAACCAAAGGTTTTCTGGAAGATATCGCTATCACCTATAAGACCGCCATTGTAATTGTAACCATAGATTAACATAGATTTAGCAATTTCTGTAAAATAGTTATGTTGAACTTTTGGTGTGCAATAAAATATATTCCATTCTATAAACGCCACCTCTCAGTTATACAGTTTTACTACATAGGTATTTGTTGTATTAATCGTTAATGTGTTGTAATTGTAAAAGCACTTAATAAGTATGTACTGTAATCGTCTTCAGGTGGACAAACAGGACATTCTTTTCGAAGGAAATACATGTATTGACCGGTCGATGTATTATTCTAAGTATAATATAAAGTTCGGGTTCGATCCCCGCACGAAACAAAATTTGTATGGTCTAGCTAGGTAGTTGTTTCGGGTCTGGCTGTTTGTGTATGTGAGTTTAAATGTTTGTAAACGCACCCATGATACAGGAGAAATCCTTATGTGGAGCAAAGGTTTTTTTTTTCAAAAAAAAGTTTGTAAACTTACCATTCATGAAGCCGAAAGGCACGTGTTGTGCCAAAAGGAAAAATGGAACACTTCTTTTTTTTTAAAAAAAACCTTGCCCGCCACTAGGAATTTCTCCTATAACGTGGGTGCGCTTACAAACATTCAATCTCACATACACAAACAGCCAGACCCGGAAGAACTATCTGTAGGCCATACAAATATTTGCTCCGTGCGGGGATCGAACTCGCGACACGCTGCGCAGCAGTCGATTGTTCAGCCACTGCGCCAACCATGTCGTCAAGCCTTATTGGATCACTTTGTTGTCCGTCTGTCTGTCAATACCCTTTTATCTCGGGAACCCGTGGAGATATAGAGTTGGAAATAGAACAGTTTGCTTTAATCTGTGGTCCCTTTGTGCTGTGAAAAAACTAACCTTCTAAATCTACGCAGTCAAAAGATATAGCTGTTTAAGTTTGTACGGAACCCACGGTGCAAGAGTATGACTCGCGGTTGGCCGGATTATTTGCTCTAGACCGTACACACGACGACACATCAACCTATACCAAACCAGTTTATGCTGCTCTCTCAACAACGGATCGTACACCATAGATTTCAAGTACAATGAGAGATCCGCATAAACTGGTTTTGTATAGGTTGATCTGTCGTCGTGTGTACCTGGGATCCTGCTAGTTACAGAGATATTGGGAGTCAAATTTCCAAAGATTTTTTTTTTTAAAGCTAAATTTTCAATTATGTACAGACGCCTGCACATCAAGCTACTACAATCTGTCAGATTTCTTTGATAGATTTTCGACTTTATTTCTAAAGTATTAGATTCAAGGTTCATTGGGAAAAATTGACAGTTTCGGGTAGCTTGACCTGCTGGCGTCTGTACATAACTTTACTTCAAATACCTCCCCGACCCCCGGGCTATACAATGCAGCCATCACCAATAATGTTTATTTGCATGCATGAGTGCAACTAATAAGAAGACAAGGGAAATACCCAAAAACCTGTCTGACGTGGGAACAAACCTAGTCCCACATCCTCAGCACTCACGCCTACGATCACAACACCCAACGAGCCAGTAAAACTTACTACAATTATTATATTATTGTGTAATACTTCTCAGGAACGAACGCAACGACCCGCAACAACGTAGCCGGTGGACTGACCCCATTAATTAAACACATTTGTGATTACATTTAAATAATCTCTTAACGGCACTCAATAGTTTTGTTATCTGTGAGACAGAAGATTCTTTCGTTATGTTGGTACTGTAGGATCTACACTCATCATCATCTGCCTAACCTTTTCCCAACTATGTTGGGGTCGGCTTCCAGTCTAACCGGATGCAGCTGAATATCAGTATTTTACACGGAGCGACTGCCTATCTGACCTCCACAACCCAGTTAATACTACTTAATACTGGGTAATACGAGACCCCTTGGTAAGACTGGTTGTAAGACTGGTTGTAAGACTTACGGAACACTGACTACCTAAACGACTGTCAAAGATCTACACTATCCTACTATAATAAAAGCGCACATAATACTTTAAGATTATATTTTATACTAGCTTTTGCCCGCGGCTTCGCTCGCGTTAAATTCGGGGTAACACAGTTCCCCTTTCCTGATTTACAGGTACCTGCTACTTGTAGTTTTTGCCCTTGCGCCTTATTGATTGTAATAGCAAAGCTAAGTTTTCCCTTTCCTTCCCTCTTTCTCCTTCAATTCCCATTTTTTTTTAAATTAGCCTATGTCCGTCTCCAGGGTCCCAACTATCTCTGTACCAATATTCATCAAAATCGGTTTAGCCATTAAGGCGTGAAGACGTAACAAACAAACAAACTCACTTTCGGTTTTATAATATTTACTAGCTGTGCCCGCGACTTCGTCCGCGTGGAATAGTATTTTGGGCATCATATTTATTTTTGCAAACAACCTCCTCAGCTTTATAAATTATAACTGTTACCCACGACTTTGTCCGCGTCTTAGCCCAAGTTCCGGAACTCTGTGAGGCTAAACGTTGAGAACGTTCAGCGTTTGATTCCCGTTCTCGGTTTATCAAAGTTCGGGAATTTTGTAAGGCTAAACGTTCAGCGCTTGATTCCCGTTGACGGTTTGCCAAAATTTGGAAATTTTGTAAGGATAAACGTTCAGCGCTTGCTTCCCGTAGTTCCCGTTGACGGTTTGCCGAAGTTCGGAAATTTAGTGAGGCTAGACACTGCGAACGTTCAACGATCGATTCATTAGCACGATTTGTTCACTGATTCCTCGTTGAGTAGCCAACCTATGCATATTTTCATCCTCTGTTTCATTGCTGCGCAAAGCTCGCAGCCGCTTTGCGGTAGCAGTCTGCCGAGAAAGCTGAGTTCTTTTTCTAGGCATTATAGTGACGAAGAAAGAAAATAGGAAATGAAAACTTAACCAAACCGTAACTCATAATCAAGAAAAACAAACGTAAGGTTAATAATTAGGATCCTAATTATTTTTACCTGTATTTGGTACTTACGTAAAACATAAGGTAAACTAACTGTGTGCTTAAACTAAAACCTAACCTAATAAGGGCTGATTTTTCAATAGCAGTTTGACATAATTTTCTATAGATGAGCTGTCAAACCGCCATTTTTATTCCTCAGATAAAAGTTATCTGACTATTGAATAAACAGCCCTAAGAATAATTATGTAGATGACACCTATTTACAGGTATTATCTACAACATTTTTTTTTTACCAAACTATTATCAACCAAAATAAAATCCATAAAACAATGATCGTAGAGCTACACCCCGTCTCCGCGTCGTCGCCCGCAAGCAACGCCTCTCCTCGCAGCGTCATGTTTTGCACATCATGCGGCGCGTGTGAATTTTATATCGGAGTTATTTTAAAATTGTAATATCTTCTAAGATGTTCATTGAAATTAAGTGATGTCAAAGACAATTTTGTTCACAATTAAATACTGTTAATCAACAACACATTTATTTGGATAAAGATTAATATTATTATGTTGATACAACTCTAACAAATAATCATGCATTAATTTCGACCAAATTTGATTCCCATAAAAACGGTTCTAGTGAGTTAATCTTAAAAGATAGACATATACCGTCACGGACATTTTTTTAGATCATTTCAAGAGGAATAATTCTTTCGTACATATTTTTTTGGTATCTTGAACCGTTTTCGCAGCGCACGCAACGGAAGCCCTCAAAGATGAATAATATTCCCCGTTTTTTCCACATTTTCCATTGTTTCTTCGCTCCTATTAGTCGCAGCGTGATGTTATATAGCCTAAAGCCTTCCTCGATAAATGGTCTATTCAACACAAAAAGAATTATTCAATTCGAACCAGTAGTTCCTGAGATTAGCGCGTTCAAACAAACAAACAAACTCTTCAGCTTTATAATATTAGTATAGATAAGGATTTGATTTTATAGATACATCTCACACTTCTTATTCCATTTTTTATACTATCTTGTTCTTAGTTCCTTTTTTAAAACGACCTGGGTATTGGAACGTCATGGCTAACCAGCCAGCATTTGGTTAAGGTATAAAACCTCTTACAGTACCATGTGTGACTTATCAAGTGGTCCTACCATCTGCGGTAGTATCATATCAATAGCAGCTACAGAGTCTGGACCCGGTTAATGGCAATAGGGTCGGACCATAGATATCTGAAAAAAAAGCTGTTTTTTTTTAATACACTTCTTAGTCTACGCAGTCAAAAGGTATGGCTGTTTATGTCGCAAGTTTGTACGGAACTCTCTGTGTGCAAGTCTGAGTCGCTCTTGGTCGGTTTTTCTTTTTGAGGTACGGAACTCTAAAAGTAGCTCTATTCAATGAGACCACTTATCAATGAAGGTGCGTTGCCCCCAGCACATGAGCATGACCCCACTTAACCACTCATAAACAGTTTTAAGTTATAAAACATCGTAAAACACTTTAACGATTAAATTTCTGTCTATCCTTAAATTTAATACATTCAATTGGGCATCCTGAAAGTTAAGGAAATGGCCAGTAATCAAGCGGGAAGTTCGAAAGAGATACCGCGATACCCGGAACATAGAAGGCAAAAGAATGAACATGGATGGGTTTTAGCCAGTTAAAAGTCTGACACGCCCCCCGCTCGGCTCCAAAGGGGGATTTAAACGACTTCAAAAATAGGAGGAGGCTCTCCATTCGACTGTATTTTTTGTTTTTGTATGTTTGTTACGAGATTCCTCCGTCAATTACTAAATTGTGAGCCGATCTCCAAAATTTGTTTTTAATTAAATGTTTTGTTTCTAAGTATGTTAAAGATGCACAACCATAGTGTTTGTCGTTAGTGTTCAGTGTTATTTTTAACACTTCATACCGACTCTAGACCAGAGTTAACTTATTTGACCTTAAATCAGGCGCATCGTGCTAAAGGTGGTTGCTTCACGCGCGCCTCAGAGATGTCAGCAAAGGCGCCTCAGAGATGTCAGCAAAGCAGACGGGCCTGCCAGGGCCTCCGCCTGCCGGGGTTGCGGGTTGTTCGAAAGAGATACCGCGGCCCCGGAACGTAAAGGGCAATAGAAGGAACATGGGTGGGTTTTAGTCAGTACAAGTCTGACACTCCCCCCCCCGCTCGGCCCAGAGCGGGGGAAGTTATTTGATGACCCATCCACAGATCGACCAAGGTAAGTAGTGTAGCCACTATCTCGTAGCCACGACCCCAGCTAGTCTCTTTAAT
The DNA here is from genome assembly GCA_905475445.1 of Ochropleura plecta. Classification (NCBI taxonomy): domain Eukaryota; kingdom Metazoa; phylum Arthropoda; class Insecta; order Lepidoptera; family Noctuidae; genus Ochropleura; species Ochropleura plecta. The sequence goes on along the minus strand of FR997738.1, from coordinate 18,358,227 downwards.
TTCGACAAGATTTAAATACACCAGTGCTGTTAAAACCTAGTTTTTGATCTTTAATTTTAACCTGTCCTAGTTTCCAGTGAGTCAACTCCGGTAAGATCTCACGGTTATTTTAATACCGTTACCGACTAACTAACATTATGTGGGAGGTTACCACAAAAATATACAGACTCAAACACTGTTATAAATGAGACTGTGATTTGCTCTGGTTCCGCTTGGAATCTGACGCGAATTTTTATGTGTTTAACAATGGTTTTATGGCCTTGAATCATTCCTGGTTTAAGAATCATTGAAACTGGTAAGTACAAATTGGATACCAGCTGCGGACACCACGGAGCTTGAGAAGTAAAAAAAATAATTCAGATTTTTGACGAAAATGTTCCTCATTTAAAAAAAGACGTTACGAAAAAGAAGTAAATGATCTTATATCTAAATTATAAAACAATATAAGTTAATACCTTACGGAGAAAGACATTTTTTTATTTTATGTGTAATATTTTTAAATTGTATTTTCTAGGTATATAAGTTGAATGTTTTAAAACCTGCATGCCTACGTGACAAAATATGGCTGAACCTGACAATTTATTTTATCATCATTTTCTCTTACCCATGTTTGCAAAATAAAATTATCTTTATCTTTAAAGACGTTTCTGTCTCGTAAAATATGTATTTTTGAAATATTCTATTCAATCGGACTGAAGCTAGTGCATGGCCGTTCAGACAGGAAAATACAAGGACTCAAGGAGGATAACGATGGTTAATTAGTCTTATTTACCTACAGGTAGAAATAAATATAACATCGGTAGAGGTCACATATACTTACTAAAATATAACTAAAATCCTGATTCGTCTTTTTTACATTCATTCACGAAAAAAAAAAGAATTTAAAAAAATGGAACGATGTTCTATTTTTAAAACAAAAACATTTTTTTTATTATTTACGCGCGTAATTATTTTTGACAGTTAAAAAACGAAACCTTAGCCCCGCGTTCCTTTTCACGGAACGTCTAATTTAGGTTAATTAGTGGCCTAGTGACATAGGTAAAAATGGTCATGGTGACATTTTTGTAATGGTGTTCTGTCTGTATTCTATGGCGACGGTTGAAAAGGGTTGGGTTATGAATAATTTCTTATGGGTCAAACCCACGCTTTAGGAATTTAGAATATAAACAATTATGATCCCATCGCCAGAATTGGTTTTTGCAAAGTCTTAGGTGCCTAATAACTGTTTTTAATTCCGTTACATACGTAACATAACATCGCGCTTGTGTTCCCCGAAGGACTAGGCAGAGGCATTAGAGGTGAACGTAGTTAAAACCTGGCTGGCACAGAGACGTAGAGATTTCAATTATGAAAATTTGATTTGATGATGATGATGTAGGTTCCAAATAAACTCACATTTCAACATTAATGTTCCTGTTACATTGACGTAAGTCAAATCCACTCAATATACAACCGCCACAAATTCAAAATCGATCGAAATCAAATACAACCCGAAACCGGTTACAAAGTAATGCAATTATAAGGTTGCTAGCCCATCATTCACAGGGGAACCTGTTTGAGTCGATACTAACTCAGCCAGCTGATAATATACGTCCTATAGAACGATTACTGGCAGTCTGGACTGTACAGACCATCGGCTATATTATCTAGACAACCAGTCTGGCTTGATGGAAGTGGCCAGACAGTTTAAAGTCGATATTTTTTAACGAAATACCTAACTTGTTATTATGTTAGGAGGATTTTGTTCACCTCAGCTATGTTAAAACTATGATCAAGGTTTTATTAGCAGCTATTTCAAACAATAAAACCTAGAGTTATCGTATTTTTTTTATTTATTAGCTGTCTGTATCCTCTTGTTCCGCACTTGATTATCTTCTTGCAGTATGATTGTGTGTTTAGTCGATTTTTAAATTGGTTCACATTTAGGGCTGAAGCTACATTTTCTGGGAACTTATTCCACGCTTTGATTGTTCAAAAAAACAGAGGGGGCCGCTTGGGCCACGGCCTACCGGGGTTGCGGGTTGTTATTTGAGTATTTCGCATTAGAAAGAAAAGCACAACACACCAACCAACCACCACCACCAACACTTTGAGTGTGCTCGCTTTTTAACCGACTGCGCGACAGTTAAGAGAAGGATATGATATTATGATAGAAACAACGTCAGTTAACACTTTTAAATTGAGATTAAAAATGCACACCAAGAACTTCCATGATAGCGCCCATAATAGCGCCCAAGGCTTTCAGTAGTTTGAGAGCATCCATTCAACCTTATTGAAATAACGTTAGGTACGCAATTTACAAACGTAGGTAGGTACCTAGTTACAACCATAAACATCCTCAATATTTTGATATGATAGGATAACACATAATGCTATAATACTCTATTGATATTATTGTTTATAACCATTATGACGGCACTCGGATCAAGTAGGCTTTATTATCATTCCGATAGTCTATGCTTCTATTGTTTTACTAGTACCTAAAGGTAATCTATTAGCGTAGGTTTACCTGCTCTAATACTGCTGTATGAAAATGATGAAAATATTGACCGATTTTCAAATGTACCCTACTACTTTATCAAAAATAAGTATTAATCCCTGAAAGCTGAAATTAGTCGTCGCGTCCAATTTAGCTATGTTATGTCCATGTACCAGATTAGCATCAATTCACAATTCGAGTGATGAGAAAAGGAACCTGCACATTAATTAAAACAATCGTATCGAGTTCACGACATGTCGTATAGAATCATATTTTTCCAGCTAGGTACTTAAAAATCTAACTACTATATAATTCGAATTTGAATACAGAACGTCACCACTCCGCAACCGCATTTTCATAGAAATAAAAATATAGTTTATGGTCTTATCATGAAAACTTTTCATTTTTAATTTTCCGTTCGCTCCCCCTGTTACATGAACACCTAAGGGCACAATAAGCATAGAAAAGGGTTGCGCTGGCATTAATTTGAGAGGTCCTAATTAAATACCGCATTGTCTAATAAGATTCTATTTAGAACGTACGTGCGAGTTTTATGACTGTAGGCACATCATTTTCATTAATGCAAAAACATTTTTCTTTATTTTCTTACTTCACACTATCCAATCAATTTTAGATGTTTACCAACAAAATAAAACACACATTGAAATCTCACATTAAAAATCCAAATTTATAGCTGAAATAAATCATATTTATTAAGCAATAAAACATTTTATTGTTGTATACGGTTCCTTAACGATTTATATCCGCTTATGAAATACCCGACCTACGTAATTTCCCGCCAACGTTTTTACTCAAAACGGGAACGCAGGAAATCGCATCAGCCGGCATTTCGAGACGGTTGCATATAACTACGAAAATGCACCCAGACATTTCTATAGGACACTACCTCCCCCCATTCGAACCTAGCGATATATATAACTTAGGCACGCTTGCCATGACTAAGATGCACAACATTGTTCTTTCATGCCACGATTGGAATTAAAAAAAAAACACTTACTTTTCGTGGTCCATTCTGCACTATGGTCTCGTATTCTAAGCCCTCGGACATCATTCTCACAATTTATTAAAATCACAATCGAACACTAAAATAATATTATTTTTGGTATTTTTACCGGTTTTAACACACTACGGTATTATAGTTACATGTAGAGCTAGCGGAGCGTTCGAACGTCGTACCGGCACTAAATCTTACAGAGATAAATCACTGTTTCCATTAACTATTTGATGGGAATTGTTGTTTGAATGAAATTATAACGTGGTGCCGGCGGTCGGCCCGGGTGCAGCAACCAATATCACGCCCACAGCCTCCCTCGCTCTCCAGTGAGTGAATACATACAGATATATAGCCATAGAAAGTAGATAAACATCCCAATACCTACCTACGTGTTAAATGTAAGGTGCGGCTTGTATACGTCGATTTTTCGTTTTCAACATTCCGATATACGGAGGAGGGTAAGTGCAAGATACGTTTTGTTTTTATTGTAAATTAATTGTTTTCGGGATGCGTTCATCGTATTTATCTTATTATGCTAAATGAAATAATAACACAGAAAATACAAAAAGTGCTTGTGTGCTTTCACCGCTCATAAACCAAAGTAAACCAAGTAAACTAAACGTAACTAAAAACTGTCAATTGTTGAACGTCAAACTCAATTTCATTGACATTGTGTCTGTGTCTGTCCTGTCAGTCGAAATGTCGTTGATCATGCCTTGTTTATCTGAAGCTCAACAAACAAAACAGTTGTAAATGTAGAACAAATCTTTACTTAAGTGGTATTTTATGAGTGCTTTTAATATAACTACTACTTATTCAACATACTTTATATTTGGAACAGTATTAAATCAGTAGATTATCCATTGTGTCAGCATGGAAGAAGACTTGAAAGACCTGAAAATACTGAAACAAGGGGCGGAAGGGAAATTGTATATATGTAACTATCTCGGAAAACCAACATTGATCAAAGAGAGATTCAAGAAAAAGTATCGACACCCGGATTTAGATGAAAATATAACCAAAGAACGGATGAAAAACGAGGCGCGTTCCATAGTCCGATGCAAAGGTGCTTCGGTCAGAACTCCAGCATTATACTTGGTGGACTTCCATAGACAACGCATTTACATGGAGCATTTGGAAAAAAGTATAACAATAAAAGATTTTATAATAAATCACGTTAAAGATGAAGCAGATAAAATCAAACTACTAACAATTAGTAAATTGATTGGCCAAACAGTGTCGAAATTACACAAATCCAATATTATACATGGAGATTTGACCACTTCTAACATGTTACTTGTTCCAAAAGCTAAGAATGACGATGAAAAATGGCTTGAAGGAGAATTGGATCTAGTAATGATTGACTTTGGCTTATCATTCATTGCTTCTTGTGGGGAAGATAAAGGTGTAGACTTGTATGTACTTGAAAGAGCCATCATAAGTACTCATAATGACTATCCACATTTATTTGAAGAGATTTTAGCCACCTACAAGAAGCACAGCAAGAAGCAGATTGGAGAAACTATTAGTAAGTTTGAAGAAGTGAGAGCAAGAGGTAGGAAGAGAACGATGGTAGGATAGTTTTAAGGAATAAAGTTTTTAATTTGAACCCGTGTTTTAATTAGACACCTGTCCCAGCGCTGAAAAATAGTCGTGACTTACGTACCTAATCAAAGGTTTTCTCGCTAAAGAAACAAAAGAAAATTAAGTCGTATATATCTCGTATAAATGATTAATGAATATTGAATTCCTATTTCCATTGGGTAAGGCATCACATGTGAACGGCCGGACCAATTTCGCTTTTTTGTTGTGTTGGTTACTGTCACGAGACTTTTCATAAGAACCCTGTTCTGAAAAAAAAGCAGAGTAGTTAAAACACAAGCGAGATAGCAATAGATAGAAAAATTGCATTGCAACGCATGTCGGGCATAGCTAGTCCGACTATAAGAAGTGATATATATATTTAAGATTTAACAAAACAATCCCCCCATTCGTCCCTTGTAAGAGCCAGCCCGCGCTGCTGAGCCAGTAAGTTTAAATCAGTCCATAAATAATTTCACTCAGACCCACCCGTCCCTTGCAAGAGCCAGCCCGCGCTGCTGAGCCAGTAAGTCCAAATTAGCCCATAAATAATATCACTCAGATCCAGCTTGTCCCTTGCTGTCCCTCAGCGATGCCTTATTCCGAGGCTCGTACCCCACAGGGGGTGCCCTTAGCGTGTAGTCGCTTAGTTTGTAAGTTTTTACCCTGGCTGGAGGTCTTAATTTTTAAGGCATCCACAGGATTCGCCCGGTTAAGCAGACGACAACCTCCTTGGTTGAACTGCAAGATGCCATTCTTAAAAAAAAAAATATAACACTCAGATCCAGCCTGTCTCTTGCTGTCCTCCCTCAGCGACGCCCTAAGCCGAGGCTCGTACCCCACAGGGGGTGCCCTTACCGTGTAGTCGCTTAGTTTGTAAGTTTTTACCCTAACTGGAGGTCTTAATTTTTTTTAAGGCATCCACAGGATTCGCCCGGTTAAGCAGACGACAGCCTCCTTGTTAACTGCGAGATGCCATTCTTAAAAAAAACAATCCCATGCTCAAAATACAATGAGAGTACCATGACAGTAGTTTGGAGTTGGAGCGCTAGTGTCAAATAAATGTCATGATCATCTGCAAATAACCTAAAAAACTTCTTCTCTGTTTTATTTTTAAAAATATTGCATTTATTTTACAAAATGAGGCGTCAAATTGTCTGTTTATCAACAAAAGTTATGCAAAATAGTTGCGCAAAAACTTTGCCATTGACGAGTAAGTGTAAAATTACTAACTAATGCAAAGCTGAACTATTTTCTTACGACCTAATAAATATTGATTCTAACGTTATTTTCTAGGATTTCTGAGTACCCAGGAGGCAATAGATCGTCGTTATCATCTGTTTACGTTGGAGAAGAAGCGCCAGATGGAGAAAGTCGGTAGAATCGAGAAAATTGAAGTTCAGTATAAAGGTGTTCCAAATAACTGCACCTTGGTAATGAACAAGGGTATTTCGACGCCCTACGATTGTGCAAGACGTAAGTTTAAAATGTTATATTTACTAAAATCAAAAGAAGAAGAAGACCTTTGTGCCTATAGCAGTTTTTCAAGTGATTATTTGTGTATTGAATTTTCAGACTTAAGTGAATGGCACACAGACACAAGTGCCTTGGCCCTGCTTGATGGCTCAGTATACTGGGATATGCACAGACCTCTCACAGAAAATTGTACATTAGAAGTAAGTAATTTTTACATCTGGTATAATAATTCTAATCTACAAGAAATCAAATTTCAGTTTTTGTACTGTACTGTAAGTTTTGGGACTAGAATTACCTCAATGCCAGTTTTAATTAATATGAGGACCATGCCATTAACTAGAAACCGAAATATCTTGCTAAGTGACCAAAGAATATTGCAAGTAAATGTACTGCTTTTTTACCAACAAATAAAAACAACATCAGTAAAAAAAATACATGTGAATTCATTTTAAGTTTCTTCTACTAACATAATTATTATTATATGGACTTGTAACTTTATGTGTCTGGTCTGAAATAAATATTTTTAATAGATGATCCTGTAGTAGTTTTTGCCGTAGTTTGAATTGTAGAGTCGCTACAAATCATTATACATTAACATTAAGAAGCTCCATTTTCTAGAGCCACAAATTAAATGAAACTCATCTTATTAATCTATCTTGTTCTCAACAGTTACAAAACTTCACTGTCCCAGAGCCCCAGTTTGTGAACAAGGCTTTCTGGAGAACCTGCTCCTTCATGCTTGGTGCCTGTGCCACAGTCGCCTTCAAAGACACCGTGCCAGTCAAACTGCATAGTTTCCCTGGACCTGACAGTAAGATTGCCTGGAGTTTATGTAAATTATTACTCTTTTGTAAAAAAAAATGGATGCACCTGAATACCAGTATTTAAAAACAAAATCAAAATATGTATTTTTATTTTACATAGGCCTTCATGGGCACTTATAAAACGTCGAGAAAAGTTGCATGGTTCGGTTTGGTCCTTTCCTATGGAGAAGAACCAGCAAGAAACTCCATGGTTACTCTTCTAAAATCATTTGTTTTTATAATGTTGTTACATCTTTAGCTAACGTCGTTGGCAACTTGTTATAAAAGCGTATCCTGTTCATTGAAATGACTCGCTAGATTTTGTTCATCTTTGAGATTTTACATGAAGCAACTACTGGGTGGGTTGCGGGTTGTTCGAAAGAGATACCGCGGCCCCGGAACGTAAAGGGCAATAGAAGGAACATGGGTGGGTTTTAGTCAGTACAAGTCTGACATGCCCCCCCGCTCCACCCAGAGCGGGGGAAGTCATTGGATGATTTCCCACCAGAAAAAAAAAAAAAAAAAGCAACTACTGGGTAACAATATTCTGTAGAAAATAAATGCCTATAACAATAATATTTGCTGGCTAAATATTGTGTCTGTTTAGTTACTGATTCACAGTTCAAAATTCTTAATCACCAAATCTAACTTCTCAACATTTTAGTCCGCAGTGGCTCCTTCATCTACGACGTGGATCTCCCAACCCTGAACGACTGGAAGCCAACTCCCCAAGAGCTGGTGACCCTGGCTGCAGAGTATATCAAGCTGGCGCGTCAGGGCCACCCTTTAGAGCGACTGGAAGTTAGTGAGGAATTGGCTCTCGAGATGTTTGTGGAGAACGAGCATAAGACCAAGCAGATACCAAGTATTGCTCGGAATAATGGTGAGTGGGACAGTTGTAATGATGAGTTAGTGTTACTGTAGCGGTTTTTATGATTTTTTTGTATATTTTTTCTAGGATTTTTTCCTGTATCGTGGGTGCGTTGACAAAAAGAAACATGTTACATAATTATGAAAGTTAATAAGTAAAATGTAAAGAGGGAAGAAAAGGGAAAACTTAGCTTTGCTTTTAGAATAAATTAGGCACAAGGGCAAAAACTATAGGTAACAGGTACCTGCAAATCAGTAAAGGAGAACTCTGTTACCCCGAATGTAACGCGAGCGAAGCCGCGGGCAAAAGCTAGTATTTTATAAATGGAAACAGTTTTACTCAGGAGGAGCTCGTGGCTAAATAATAGCAGCCGCTCGGGTCGATCTTTAGGTTAAGCCGCGCTTGCCTAGGTTGGTCTGTGGATGGGTGACCACCCGTTACATACCGAGTTTCCTCCGTGCCTCGGAAAGCACGTTAAGCCGTTGGTCCCGGCTGTCATTTGTAGATCTTTGACAGTCGTTACAGGTAGTCAGTGTCCCGAAAGTCTGACAACCAGTCTTACCAAGGGGTATCGTATTACCCAGTATTAACTGGTTGTGGAGGTCAGATAGGCAGTCGCTCCATGTAAAATACTGATATTCAGCTGCATCCGGTTAGACTGGAAGCCGACCCCAACATAGTTGGGAAAAGGCTAGGCAGATGATGATGATGAAACAGTTTTACTCAATTATTTGTTTATTTCATTATATGCAGGTAAAGTAACGCTGTACAAAGTGGGCAATCACATAGATATCTCCAAGGGTCCCATGATCAGCAACACAAAGCAGATCGGAAGGGTGTCCATCGCGTCCGTACATAAGCTAAATGGTGAGTAAAAGACATCCCACTATATCCTTATCCTTACTAATATTATAAAAGCGAAAGTGAGTTTGTTTGTTTGTTACCTCTTCACGCTTTAATGGCTAAACCGATTTTAATGAATTTTGTTACAGAGATAGTTGGGAACCAGGAGATGGACATAGGCTATTTTTTTTTAAAAGAGTGGGATATGAGGGAGAAAGAAGGAAGAAACGGGAAATCTTAGCGTTGCTATTACAAATCAATAAGGCGCTACCGAATTTAACGCGAGCGAAGCCGCGGGCAAAAGCTAGTATATTATAAATATGAATGTTTGTGGGGATGGATGGATGTATGGATATATGATGGGTGTATGGATATATGATGGGTGTATGGATATATGATGGCTGTATGGATATATGATGGGTGTATGGATATATGATGATGTATGAACGTTTGTTACTCAATCACGTCAAAACGGATGAACGGATCTGGATGAAATTTGGCACAGAGGTAGATTATAGTCGGGAATAAAACATGGGATACTTTTTTTTTCGATATCACCCGTTCGAAGCCGCGGGTGCAAGCTATCCTAGTTCCTAATAATAATATTAGAAATGCGAATGTTTGTGAGGATGAATGTATGATGGTCAGATAGGCAGTCGCTCCATGTAAAATACTGATATTCAGCTGCATCCGGTTAGACTGGAAGCCGACCCCAACATAGTTGGGAAAAGGCTAGGCAGATGATGATGGTACGGAACCCATCGTGCGCGAGTTCGACTTGCACGTAGCCACTTTTTTTCTTTCCCTGCATTTCAAATCCTCATCATGATATTAACTACAGACATTTTGTTTTAGGTCCATCAGACGGTGACGTCAAGCAGCTGTACAGGTTCCAAGGAGTTGCGCTACCGATCGGTGTCATCATAAACCACTTTGCCTTCTCCATACTCACAGAGAGAGCCAAGAAACTGGTAAGTGATCAATCAATTATAATTACTAGCTTCTGCCCGCGACTTCGTCAGCGTGGCAAAGTTACTTTGGGCTAATGATTTCCCTCTGAGCTCAAAGCCTCTTTATCCGATTTATTGCAAACCAGCGGTTGCCCTTGTGAAATTAATACATATATATTAAACTAGCTTTTGCCCGCGGCTTCGCTCGCGTTAAATTCGGGGTAACACAGTTCCCCTTGCGCCTTATTGATTTGTAATAGCAACGCTAAGTTTTCCCTTTTCTTCCCTCTTTCTCCCTCACATCCCACTTTTAAAAAAAAATAGCCTATGTCCGTCTCCTGGTTCCCAACTATCTCTGTACCAAAATTCAAAAATCGGTGTAGCCATTAAAGCGTGAAGAGGTAACAAACAAACAAACTCACTTTCGCTTTTATAATAGTAGTAAGGATTCATTTATTTTGGTAATTTGAATAATATCTGCCAGTAAAAGTTCTGTCGTAATCAGTCAAGCTGTTTCAGAGATAAGACGAAACTAACAGATGGACAAACAAAATTAACTATGACAATAAAATATTTGTTATACAGGTCATAACATAATAAACGCAAGACCTCCCATATGGTGTGGCGGACCATAAAACTGTCAATCAGTTTTATGGTCCGCGACAGTCTTTAGCTGATCGTCTGACCGACTGACGCGATCAGTTAATCAACATGTATTGTTATTCATTCAAATTGGGCTGATAATCAGCATTTTTTGAAAGTTGGTTTACAAGAGACAGTCCCCTAAAACGCCCACTCTTCGCCACTTCCTAGTGTTTTAGTTGGGAATAAATGGCGGAACAAACTCCCCAGCAACACATCTGTCAGTCAGGTTAGAAGCACTAGATTGAAAAAAAAAAACAATATGAAAACCATAATTTTTTTAATCCAATAACAAAATTAAAGTCGTTCAGTTCCATGTTTTGAGTGAAACATTAAAATATCTAGTTGTAGTAGTAGTCTGTTATTAGTGTTGATTCTCCAGTAGATAAATAAATAAAACGGCATTTATATCTCTTTTCAGAATGCCGTGAAATCACCAATCCCGAAAGCAGTTGAGCGTGAAGAACCAGAGAGCATAGCAATGAAGGCGTAAACACGACAGTACCTTATGTTAGTCCGTAATTATAAGTAGTTTAGCTATCTCTTAAGTTAATAAAACGTGTTAAGAATTTAACTACCGTTGTTTTTTTTAAACATTGCCCTACACTAGGAATTTCTTCTGTCTCGTGGGTGCATTTACAAACATTTAAACTCACATACACAGCTAGACCCGGAACAATTATCTGTAGGTCACAAATATTTGTTCCGTGGATCGAACCTGCGACACGCAGCGCAGCAGTTCATTACTCAACCACTGTGCCAACCGTGTCGTCAGGTATTTACAGGTAGTTGTCTGAACAACTACCTGTCAACATTTAAACTCACAAATGTGGGGCAAAGTTTTTATTGAAAGAAAATAAGAAACCCTTCATGGACTACAGACGCGTTGTTAGGTTAGCGATGTTTTCGTATCCTTACTAATATTATAAAAGCGAAAGTGAGTTTGTTTGTTACCTCTTCACGCTTTAATGGCTAAACCGATTTTGATGAATTTTGGTACAGAGATAGTTGCGAACCAGGAGACGGACATAGGCTATTTTTTTATTAAAAAAAGTGGGATGTGAGGGAGAAAGAGGGAAGAAAAGGGAAAAGAAAAGTGGGATGTGAGGGAGAAAGAGGGAAGAAAAGGGAAAAGTTGCTATTACAAATCAATAAGGCGCAAGGGGAACTGTGTTACCCCGAATTTAACGCGAGCGAAGCCGCGGGCAAAAGCTAGTTATAAATAAAACCAATCTCATGGTAGTCATAGTTTTTAAATTTTATTCCTTACATAATATTTACAAATATCTGAAATGACAAGAAAATACTAAAAGTATTATTATTTCATAAATTATTCCAATTTTTTTTTCATTTAGGTGTTTTATCCCACTGCAGAGCCAAAGGCCTCCCTCCCTTGTAGACTCTCGGTGTTTTGTTTCCTCTACCAAATCCAGAAGGAACGAGTCTTTAATCGTCACCTTTAATTTCACAAAGAGTATGCAAAAATGCTAATAAGTACTTCATTTGTACTGTACTACAAGTATTTTTAAAATGTCCTCGTATTCTGAAAGTCAATTCAATAACAGCATTTATCATTAAAGTTTCGTACAAAAACTCTCATATACATGAGGCAACTGATTATTTTTAGGATTCCATAGACAAAGGCAAAAAAAGAACTCTAAAGGGTGCGTCCACATCTGGCGAATGTGCCCCGAATGTGCAGCTCGCGAGCCGTTTGCGAGCAACCCGCGAGCTGCGCGCATGCAGTCACGGCAATGGTTCGGTGCGCCTCTTTAGCGCAACTCATTAAAGGCGTGCGTGCGGCGCGCGATCTGAGCGCACTCAATTCTCGAACTTACAGTTCCGTTGGCGGAAGGAAGACGCGACCCGCTAGCGCGCCGCCCGCGCGCTGTTCGCGTACGGCGCTTAGAACGCGCGCGAATGGGCGCGGACGACGCAGGACCGGCGCACGACCAAAAATGCACGCGCGCAGCTCGCAAACGTCTCGCGAGCTGCACATTCGCCATATGTGGACGCACCCTTATAGATTCGTCTTGTCTGTCTGCCCTTCTCGTGTCTTCGACACAGCCATTTTCAGAGTTCCGTACGTAAACGGGACCCTATTACTCTACTGTCCATCCGTCACCAAGCTGTATCTCATGAATCGTGATAGTTTGACAGTTGAAGTTTTAATACACTACCATAGATTGATTAAATTGGTCCTCAGAGCGAAATAAACAGTCGAGGCAGTATGCTCCGAGGTTGCGGGTTGCTCCAAAGAGATACCGCGGCCCCGGAACATAAAGGGCAAAAGAAGGAACATGGGTGGGTTTTAGTCAGTACAAGTTTGACAATCCCGCCGCTCCACCCAAACAGGGAGAAGTTTTTTGATGATCCCATCTGCAAAATAAAACTGCAGTATGCTAGTTTTTAGAAGGAAGACTATGGCATTTGTAAGATGAGTGGAATTCCAAGTCAAGAATGGCATACTATTTCAACGTAGCCATTGTCTAATCATATTTTTGAACTTGCAAGGACTTTAAATAATCATTTTATTGAACTTGCAAGGACCTTGACTAATCATTCTATTGAACTTCTGTACAAGAAAGTCTGATGACCAATTAATTGTCTGATGTTCTAACATGATTTCTGAAGTATTAATGTTTTCTTTTCAATATTTATGAAGACTTAGGTTTCTTCGGATCAGAAGGCCCTTCTTCCTCATTGCCCGCCTGGAATATCGGCTGCGGTTGAGTTTTCTTATAAGCCGGAGCAACCCAAAATGGATTCTCTTCAGCATCCTTTGCATACTTCAAGATAGCTTCTCTAGGATCCTGCTCATCATCCACTCTTTTGCTAAGACCTAGATTCCTGATGACGAAGGAGCTGAGAGTGCTACCAGAAGCCGCTACTCTCCCACCTTGGCCTGATGTGATTGGTAGATCAGGTCTGTGGGATTTGACAGGGTCTAATCTATCCTTCTCCATCTTTTTCTTGCTAGTTCTAAGTTTCTCTTGCCTGAATAGTGGTAAGGCATGAGGAGTTATGATCTGTTGAGCGCTCACGACTTCAACTGAATGTTTTTTACGATGAGTTTTGACTATGCACAGTTTCGCGCCACGCAAACTTCTTTTCTGGTCGAAATAGCATTTGACTACACCATTTCCGCATCCCACAAATATTTGGTTTAGTTTCGCGTGCCAAATGCCTTTAATGACATGGGATTTTGTGACATCTATGTGATTTGTTTGTTCAAAAGTCTTTGTGTTATAGAAAATCAGTCTTCCTGTGTCCTGCCCTTTTTGTAACGACTCTCCCGTGAAAACTAATGTGTCATCTGGGCTAAAAGCGCAGTCTGTTTGTTCATATCTTGAGAATAGATCCCCAAAAACATGCAAAGGCTTTCTGAAGTTTCTTAGATCCCATAATTTCATTGTGTCATCGTTACCTCTGCTTACTAGTTGCGAGCCAAGGTAGGAGTATGATATGCTTGAGATTTCTGATTGTTTTTGATGGCAGTCTCTCACACATGCTGTGGTATTGACAAAATTCTTCCTATGGTCCCACATCTGGATGGAACCGTCATAGCAACCACATGCTACGGTGTTCCCGTCCCTAGAGAAGGTACAAGCAGTTGGTTTGGCTTTCAGGCCTCCTTGCTGCCGAGGCTTGATGACAGCTTTGTGTTGCTTAGGGTTCTCAGTCAGCCAGAGCCGAAGGGTCCCGTCTTGGGAGCATGTCATGAATTCTTCGCGTACTTGTGGATGCCAGCAACCACTGTTTAGGGCTGCTGTGTGGCCTTTTGTTCTGAAAAGATCGAATTGAATAAGTTTTACATACTTTTTTGATGCATGTCGAGATTCGAGATCGGAAACACTAGCAGGCATTATAGATACTTGTCGGTTTTTCTGCATAAGAAACGATTAATTCGAACTGTGCACATTTGTTGAAGTTTATAAGTGTCCAGGTAGGCCTATGTTTAATAAAATACATATTTTTATTGACGGATTGAATCAATTAGGAGATAACCATAGCATACTTAGCCATATCCGTAATATACTGGTCTCCCTTTACACACTCGAGCACTTCAAAGCCGTCCCTATCCAGCACCTTGGCCTGGGCTGCGCCGCTAACCACCAGGATGGAGTCCCCAGTGGTGGAGTACTGCAGCGCCTTGATGGGGTGGTTCTCGCACGGTTGCAGGGTGCGGAATGAACGCATTGATGAATCCATACCTAGGAAGAATGAGCTACATTTTAAAAGTGACTACACTTATCGAAGTGGAATCAGCAGGAGAGCAGAAGACGGAACTGGTTTCAATTTCGATGACGCGAGTGGACACAGTGTGTGTGTTTTTTTTCGCTTTAACTGAACGGACATGACTGTTGCTCTAATAAAGGTGTGACCACACTCATTCTGCAGCTAAAAAGTGTAACATACACAAGGACTGCGCGAAACGGGTAGGAAGTACGGCGTTTGTAATTCCATATATTTATATAGCCGACCATTGCCGGATTAACCACCTAGCAAGAGTAGCAATTGTAACGGGCCTCGCGCAAAATGGGGCCCCACGTGCCCAAACCAGCCTACATCCATTTGAGCGTAATTTGTTGAAGGTACTTTAAACCCAACACCTGTCATTACAATGGATAACCTGCCAATAGATCGATGGTAGTAACCAAAGTTACACAGCAATAACTACCTATAATTTTTAAGTTACAGTTCGCTTCCTGGTAGATAAAGGGCCCCTCGATAGAATTTACTACGAGCCCCACGCTTTCTTAAGCCGGCACTGTGGCCGACATCACACACAGAGCGTACGCGGGACGAGCGTGTGTCAGATGAGACGCCCGACCCCGTTGGTTGTGAGTAAAAAACATGTAAGGTGAATCACCCTACTGGCTCACCACTGCTCTTATGATGATGTTAATAATGATGCCATCTAGCAGATTTTGGCCACAGCGCATGCATTCGAAGGCTTTCTTTATTTTTAGAGTTCCATACCTCAAAAGGAAAAAAAACGAAACCCTTATAGGATCCCCTGATAGTTTTTAAACCAAATGATTTTAAAAGAGTAACCATGGAGGTTCTTGCTGGTTCTTCTAAATAGGAAACGACCAACCCTAACCGTTCACCTTTTCTCGACGTTTTATAAGTGCCCATGTAGGCCTATGTGAAATATTTTGATTTTTGATCACTTTGTCGTCCGTCTGTCTGTATGTCAAGACCATTTATCTCGGGAAAGCGAGGAGGTATCGTTTTTTTCATCACTGCTCATATAAAAGAGAAGCAAACACATACTATAAAACAGTTAATGTTTTACTTACCAGCAAAATCCCAGAATGAGACATCATAGTCAATGGATCCTGTTGCCAGCCGAGCTCCTGATGGGTCAACTGCTAGTGCCACCACAGCCTTAGTGCCATGAACCATCTCCACCTGGAAATAAATTAATTGTTATTTATGCTAATATTAACCTCTAGAGCCTCAGTTTAGTTTAGTTTTCATTCCAGTGGCACAAAAACGTGCCAGTAAACAATATTACCTACCGTTGAGCCCAGCTGGCACTTTGTGCCACCAAACCGCGATTAAAAACTGTATGCTTACGATAAGAGCCCGCCCGGCAGTGCTGGACGGATAGTTGAAGTAAATAATGGCGGTCCTTGAGAGGTTAAAATAGTTGAAATTTGTTTGTTAGTTTTAGTATGGAATAATTAAATATAATTCAGAATTACTGATACAATTCCGAAAAATCTTTTTCTAACGGGAACCTATATTATCCCTAATTGTCATAGTTCACGTTGAAAACATACCCTTAAATCATAAATCATAAATCATAACCATACCCTTGAGTTAATATAAGTATATACTAGGAGTGAAGCCACAAGCAAAAGCTAGTATTGGATTAAACTATATTGGATTAATTTAAATGTAGCACCGGTGTAGAAAGCATAATCACAGTTATCTTAATTACTTTAGTTTTAAATTACTGATTTCTACTTTTACTGTGGACACTTAATGTGCATGTTTAAGTACAACATTCTCACATATATGTTTAATCTCGACATGAATGATGAAGCTATAATCATGTAAAAATATTATGATTTATTTTATTATGAATTGATGCATGGCCCTAGTGTGGGTGGTGCAGACCTACTGGAAGAAAATAGTTGATATTTATCTAAATGTATAGAAAACAAATGCATAATTATAGTGAATTGAATGTATCTCACCTCATGACTATTTGGTATCCTCTTTTCCACAGGCAGATCCTCATCATCTGAACCGCTCAACTCATCATAACTGTCTTCACCATCACCCTTGCTCTTCTTAGTCTTATCATCTTTATTTAGTAGCCCTGGAGGTATTGGTGGACCAATTACATCATCATCATCTTCTTGTGAAGGTCCTAGAGGTAATGGGCCAATCACTTCATCATCACTTTCTTCATTATTTTTTGTCTCTGGTTCTTTCGGCATAGTGGCCTCGGTTTCCAACCTCTTTTTATTGGCTTCTTGAGCGTTTATTTTTGCCTGTTCCACTAACTCGACGAGGTCAAAGTTTTTAGCTTTTTTACCGAAGTTTCTGATCCCCATCACTTGTTGGACGTGCTGGTTTTCTAAGTCGTCTGCTATTTCTTCTATTTCCCTGTGTTCTTGAATAGGTGTTCGGCCAAAAGTACCGAAACCGGACGTGTTAGCTTCAGCATTTTTATTACTGTTGTCGCCTGTTTTGCTGACGTTAAACTTGATTTTCCCGAAGGAAATTGGTTTTTTGTGCATCTTTGAAGATTTAATGGCACTGTTTACTTCCGAACCTCTTTAACTCACGTTGATAACCACACCGCACTCCTCATCGATCGTTCATATCGCGTGAAACCTTTTAAGAAAAAATTTATGAAACTATGTATAACATGAAGGCTTATTTTAAATTACATTCAATAATTAGCACAATTTAAACACTGATAGTCTATTTTTTTCTGATTTGTTTTGCAAGTGTCAAGTCAGACTCAGAATCTGTTCTGTCTGTGATCTGTGATGTCAAAGTCAAACTGAAAATCTATAAATAATGGTTTCCAGAAAACGTTCCAGGTTTAGTGCCTTAAATATTTCTTATTTTGGCATTTTATACAATGGCATCTTTGTTTCGTATTCGCACGCACTGTATTTCGGTGCCGTAAGTGTAAATGGTAAAAAGTGTACACACGGCGACATATCAACCTATAAAAAACCAGTTTATGCTGCTCTCTCAACAACGGATCGTACACCATAGATTTCCCGTATGATGAGAGATCCGCATAAACTGGTTTTGTACAGGTTGATGTGTCGTCGTGTGTACATACCATAATAAGTGTGGAAAAAAAGGTGTCAACAATTAAGTTAGTGTCATTGTCAACCGCAGACAGTGGTTATTGCGTTTTGTTTCAATTTTCGAAAATATATTTACGAAAAATTTTAAGCAAAAACCTCATAATTTTGAATATCAACAACAGACACGGCTTATAAAATCTTAGTAATGCTTGCGCAATTATATTGTTCTTTATTTTCAAAGAAGCTTTGGAAGACATGCGTTTTATTGCATAATTACGTTCTGTTTCTATGCGTGTTTCATTTTGACGTTATTTAATAAATTATAAACTTCGTCTTCACCAGACAACAATTTGTTTCGTCCGTTATTCGTCGTTTACCAACAAAAAGCGTTCGGTTTTAACTGCTGAATATTTAACAGAAAAGCCGAATTACAGAAAAAAATACAGACAGTGTAGGTAAGTTTTAAGATCACAGTAATATCACACAAAAATACGAGCCTTAAAATTCAACTCAACTCAGCACAATTTGCTTACAATCCACCACACAGTTTTTTATATGAAATACCCAATAAATATGTAGTTTCAAAAATACTCAAAATACTATTAGTAAAGGATTCCAGTAAAAATATTCGCATTTACGTATAAAACAGATAACAATACACGTGTGAATCCACAATGCTAACAATACAAATTTTTCGCTAGCTTTACCGACAAATATTTTATAATCGTCATTCTGCCTAGGGCTGCGGTCCTGAGCGGTCATTAGCGATGTTTGTGCTGCCGATATTCTGTGTTCTCCTCGGCTCGGCTGTTGGATATATAGATAAGGGTATGTAAATAATATTTATTTAGAATATTCTTGCTTCTGATAATGTTTCTAGCGTCAGTGTTGATGTTGAATGAAGAATTTATATATGGAAAGATGTAATTCATGTATTTATGAATCAGTTCAAGTTCAAACCTACAACACTGCAATAAGTATCAAACATTTTGAACTTTTTCCTCATGTTTTTTAGAACTACCTACTATCTTTTTTTTTTTTTTTATAAAACTTGTGAAGTCATGCTGATGTAAGATTTAATTTACATCTAAATTGTTTTACACATAATAAATACAAAGGAAAATGACCTGCAGTGAGTTGTTTTTATGTTCTTATCTCAAATTGACTTTTAGTATCAATTTGAAAAATAAATAGAGTATGTTTTATGTTACTGATTGTGTCCTATGATTTATTCATGAAAAAGTGTTGATAACTAACAACAAGTAGAATGTTTGCATGTGAACAAGACCTCTTTAATAAATAAAAAAATAAAAACAAAAAGTAGAATGTTAATCGAAATGAACCAATCAGACTGGGCCCAGTGTACCTAGTTCTTTCACACAAGACTAAAAGCTCTTTTATTTTTCTTATTTTGCAGAGACTATAATCATGATATACTTAACTGTATTGGAAGAAGAGGCCACCAAAATTATCTCTTTCATTCAGTATTGTATTTTTTTAATAAGAGGGTAAACAGATAAAAATTAAATTCTCTCACAGGTGTGCTGGAACAGATTTTTAATTGAAATAAGCAGTACCTTTATCCTCTTTTGACTGGATG
The DNA here is from genome assembly GCA_905475445.1 of Ochropleura plecta. Classification (NCBI taxonomy): domain Eukaryota; kingdom Metazoa; phylum Arthropoda; class Insecta; order Lepidoptera; family Noctuidae; genus Ochropleura; species Ochropleura plecta. The sequence goes on along the minus strand of FR997738.1, from coordinate 18,338,678 downwards.
TATTTTCCTATTAAATGTGTTAGGTGTGTACATAAATAAATAAATACAATTTTTCTGCTGTCATAAAAGGGGTCGAACTGGGGTAGTCCACAAGAATCAAATTATCTTAAGTTTTTTTGCAATTTGCAGGGCAGTGTCAGCCTGTACGTTGATTAAAAAAAAAAACCTTGTGACTGTAACAAATTACGGTTTTACTGAGTTATAATCATTAAAATCATTAATACAACTCTCTTTGTTTATTGAATCCCATTGAATGACTATTTCTACATTTTGGAATGGGCAACTAAAGTACTTTCCCAAGTTATGTATTATGTCTTGTGACTGTGACTGTAGCAGCATCTTTTTTGTTTTTATGACATTCAAAAGTAATAATTGAAATAAATGCTTTAAGTTTATAAAATAGTTAAAGACAGAAAGAAGTTTAAGAAAGTTCGAATTTCATGGGCAACTGCAGATTTAATGTTTTATTCCAACACAAGTAATATTTTTACTTCAATGGAAATTCCTAAAACCATATGTTAAGTTATTGAAATAAACATTTGATTTTATTTATTTATTCCAAGTGTCTCATTTTAAAACTATTTTAATTTCTTTCAATAGATGCTCCACCTCAATGGAGCCCTGTTTACAATGTGAAGGGATTGTTAAGCATTCCCTATGCGGAGTTGAAAGAGCCTTTCTTCGTATGGTGAGTGAATATTCATTGAGAGCTTTGCTAAAGTACAGTTTTTTTTTATTTCGGATGGGAAATTTTCAAAAAACTTCCACCGCTCCCATCGGACAGGGGGGAGTGTCAGACTTTTACTGGCTAAAACCCATCTATGTTCCTTCTTTTGCCTTTGTGTTCTGGTATGTCTTTTATAGAAACCGCAAAACCGGTATTGTTATGCCTAGGATCAGGTATGTAGGCCATAGGCCTAGGCCATGGGCGTAGCCAGCCTTGGGCTCAGGGTGGGGCAGCAGTCAACCTATCCCCCCCTCCCCCGGTTTTTTTTTGTAACTTGAGCCGTTTGGGCTCTGCGCCTATGCCAATTTGTTAATCTGTATGTTTAGAGGTTTTATATTTTCAGGTACAGAAAAATAAAAAATAATAAAAATAAATAATTACACACAGGACACCGACTATCTATACATATAATAAGACTGTAAAAGATCGATTTCTGTACATTGAAGATTTTTATGAAAAATTGTTACAGGGGGTCTTAATTACCGTAATAGAAGCCAAAACAACAATTTTTAAAATTTTTGTCTGTCTGTCTGTCTGTCTGTCTGTTTGTCCGGGCTAATCTCAGAATCTACTGGACCGATTTTGACGGGACTTTTTTTATTTGACTCAGTATCACCTGGAGAGTAAACTGGGATATAAATAATCACGCCGATGAACTTAGGGGGCAGGCAGGAAATTGAATCTCAGAATCTACTAAACCGATTTTAATGGGACTTTCCGGACATAGGCTATTACTTTTTTTTAAAAGAGTGTGATATGAGGGAGAAAGGGGAAAGAAACGGGAAAACTTAGCGTTGCTATTACAAATCAATAAGGCGCTACCGAATTTAACGCGAGCGAAGCCGCGGGCAAAAGCTAGTTCATAAATAAAAGTATAATATTATCTATATTATAGTTTTATTTAAACTAACTTTATAAGTAATATTACTTCAAGAGAAGCCGGCGTGGGTTCTGGTAGAACCTATTTAGCACTTCTTCTACAAATTTATTTTTTGATTCTGCGATCCTCGTTCTGTGCACACAGCATACACAGGCCGCTTAGACGATTTTCGCTCATGGTTGAGCGCAGCCACGTTTTGACCCACCGTAATGTGCTGAATGATCGCTCTATAGTAGGTACAGGTCGTACCTATGTACATGGCTGGGCAAGAAACATAGCGAGCGCAGTTTTTACGCTGGGATAAAATTGCATTTCCGAAATCTTGATCAGATCCGCAACTTCCATCTCCTTCAATGCATTAATTTCCGTATTTTTTTCTTCCCACAAATTATACCACATTTTAGCCTCGCTTGGGAAAGTATCATTTAATTTGTAAAACTTGCAGAAAGATTCTGTTTTTTTCAATGTTTTCATCAAAGAATCCTTACTAATATTATAGAAGCGAAAGTGAGTTTGTTACGTCTTCACGCCTAAATGACTTATCCGATTTGATGAATTTTGGTACAGGGATAGTTGGGACCCTGGAGACGGACATAGGCTTATTTTTAAAAAAGATTGAGTACTTAGCATTGATATTACAATAAATAAGGCGCAAGGGCAAAAACTGCAGGTCGCAGGTACCTGTAAATCAGGAAAGGGGAACTGTGTTACCCCGAATTTAACGCGAGCGAAGCCGCGGGCAAAAGCTAGTATAAAATAATTGCCCATGTCATATATATTGCAAATGACCTGCGACGAGTTTGAAAAAAATAGAAGTTTTCTGCAAGTTTTACAAATTATATGATACTTTCCCAAGCGATGCTGAAATGTGGTTTTATTTGTGGGAAGAAAAAAATACGGAAATGAAGGAGATGGAAGTTGCGGATCTGATCAAGATTTCGGAAATGCAATTTTATCCCAGCGTAAAAACTGCGCTTGCTGTTTCTTGCCCGTTCGGTAAATCGTGCGCGCTTTTTGTTTTGTTCGCACTTTTTTTCATGTCGACTAATTTTGTTGTGTAACTTTCTTACGGATATTATGATTGTTGTCAGTATTAGAAAAACTTTTTTTTTTTAATTAGGCACCTTATACGTCAGAGCCAGGGTGGGGCAAGCGCCCCAGCTTGCCCCAGTGTGGCTACGCCCATGGCCTAGGCCCATCAGCCTAATAAGCCCTAAGAGTAGGAAAATATCCCAATTTATTTGGCACTAGCTTTTGCCCGCGGCTTCGCTCGCGTCAAAATCGGGGTAACACAGTGCCCCTTTATTGATTTGCAGGTACCTGTTACCTTAAGTTTTAAGTGTTAATTAAAAAACATTAGATGTTAAGAGATATACATACAGTTATTTTCAAATCATTATTTATGTATTAGTCATTGTTCTTAGAATATTATTAGCAGCAGTATTAAACTACTAACAGATAATAGCTATGTTTAAATATCTATTTGTATACATTAGTAGTCATTAGGGTTCCTTAGAGGTACCTCAAAAGGAGAAACGGAGCCCTTATGATTGCGGGCCTGTGGACGGTGAGCAATGGGTAGCTCACCGTCCGTCCGTCTATTGACGACAGGCCGTGTCGACGGCGCGTTAGTGTTTCACGCGCGCCTCAAAGAGATGTCAGCAAAGCAGAGGGGCTTGCCAGAGCCTCCGCCTGCCGGGGTTGCGGGTTGTTCGAAAGAGATACCGCGGCCCCGGAACGTAAAGGGCAATAGAAGGAACATGGGTGGGTTTTAGTCAGTACAAATTATTTGATGATTTCCCACCCCAAAAAAAAACGTCCTTATATGATCATATTGTTGTTTGTCTGTCTGACCCTTTATCTCGATAACGAAGTGAGAATGAGAAGGTATCGAGTTTCAATTAAAGCCATATACACTGAAGTTTGTGGTTCAGTCAAAGATATGGCCGTTTGTGTCGCAAGTTTGTACGGAACTCTAAGTGTACGAGTCCGATTCGCACTTTGCTTTATTTATGTTATGGCTTACATGCTATAGCTTAATTAAATGCCACATTAAATTAATTAGCAACCATTTAGTTATTAATGTATGGCCTTATTAAATAAATGTGAAATGGCATTTTTAATTGGTTTGTAGTCTAGCTAAGACAAAGCGGCGTCTTTTTATCCATCATTAATTAGGTGCGAACAATCCCTACTAATATTATAATAGCGAAAGTGAGTTTGTTTGTTTGTTACGTCTTCCCGCCTAAATGGCTAAACCGATTTTGATGAATTTGGGTAGAGATAGTTGGGACCTTGGAGACGGACATAGGCAATTACCTTTTTTAAAAGAGTGAGAAATGAGGGGAAAGAGGGAAGAAAAGGGAAAACTTAGGTTTGCTATTACAATAAATAAGGCGCAAGGGCAAAAACTACAGGTAGCAGGTACCTGCAAATTACGAAAGGGGAACTGTATTACCCCGAATTTAACGCGAGCGAAGCCGCGGGCAAAAGCTAGTTTTCATATTTCATTTACATTAGTGAAGATCTTATAATGAGCTTGAAAATATGGATTTGAACAGGCATAGCGAACCAAAGGAACGCGTGCCATTGACGGCACGTGACACAATATTTTGGGCACGCCACCTATTTTAATTATATTTTCATCTACCTATAATGTTTTTACCGGTGCGAGTCATTATTACATAAAATATTCGCTAAGAAACTTATTGGCAATGACGCTACTAGTAAATTAAAAAAGAGTTTCGAGTTGGTATTAATTATTTTACAAATTATTTTTCTAAATTTTTTGATGGCACACTTATGGTCTCATTCATTCATTCATTTCTTAAGGATTTTTTTAAATTTATTTATTTATTTACACTTACATTTGATTTACAGATAAAATCCAAGTTAACAATGTAGTCATATTTCTCTTCTCTCACCGGCACTAGACATAGGTTAGGTGGAAGACAATATAATACGTGTTACCCTCTGGAGTTTCGCCAGAGAGCAAGTAAAAATATCCAATTTCAGAGAGACGCTGTTGAGAATCTGCATTGCCCGAACCACTGGTGCAAACTTCAACAAGTTTGTACGCGCCACCGGGACTTTAAACAGCCTTTCTCAGGGCCCTTGCCGCAGCCTACTGTTTGGAACGAGCAACCCCAAAGATTCCAGATTTTATTTTATTGATTCCAAATGGCACTTAAGCATATACATTATATAGGTTCGTTACCCTTGTACTAAAGGATGAACCAGAAATCGTTTAAAAAAAATAAGTTGCTCTTTGCATTGAAATAATGGAGACCAAAAACTAATTAATTTAATTAAAAGTACCACTTAATAAAATGCTAGTGTTATACAATATTTCAAACTGAAACCCACATCATTGGAGCCATACTTATTGTATTAAGTTGATGTTTTTCCTCCATACTAATCTAATTATAAAGGATGTTTAAGGAAAGCCAGATATATAAACATTAGTTAATTGGAGTTTTGTTTAGCCTGTGCTTATTATGAAACCACAAGAAACTTTAGTTTTGTTTTGTAAGAATAACAGGCGATTACATAGTGGTTGTCATTAGAGTTTATATTTGACGGCACGGTTCGCGCAGTGGCTGAGCGATCGACTGCTGCGTGTCGCGGGTTCCATTCTCTCACGGGACAAATATTTGTATGACCTACAGGTAGCTGTTTCGGGTCTGGCTGATTGTTTATGTGACTTTAAATGTTTATAAAGGCACCCACGATACAGGAGAAAATCCTAGGGGGAGTGGCAACGTTTAAAAAAACCAATTCATCCATTTTTAACCGATTTCAAAAAAAGAGGAGGTTCTCAATTCGACTGTTTTTTTTCTGTGTTGTTACTGTGAGATTGTTCGATTTTAAAAATATTTTTTTAAGTATCGATAGGGAATAGAAAAACAATACTCGTAAAGAATTTGTTTGATATATCATATCACAACTAAAAAGTCAGAAAAAAAATACATTTGTGAACGACTGCCAAAAACCTCTTTTTTATTTTCTTCAAGTTCCATTAACTAACCGGGCACGATTCTAAACTCCGATACTAAGGGCTTCCTGGGAAAAAACGCCAATTATATTTGCCCAACTTGGGAATCGAATCCGTGTTGCGGGTTGTTCGAAAGAGATACTGCGGCCCCGGAACATAAAAGCAAAAGAAGGAACATGGGTGGCTTTTAGTTAGTAAAAGTCTGACACTCAACGCCTACAGCGGGGGAATTATTTGATGATTTCCCGTCCGCAAAAAAACTACATTATATGAAGAAAATATGTCAACAAAATATTTTGAGACGAGTTTGCTAATTTCTTGAGTAAGTGAACGTGCTCGAGTTTATACCTTAGTGTGAATTATCGGTAACCAGCATGTATTGAAATTCTTCGCCGTTCTTTCACCTTTTGACCTAAATATGTGAATCATTTGTTTAACATTGTAAGCAAAACAGCTGTGTACAAATATTGTTTAAATAAATTAATAACAATTGATCTTAAAATGATTAATACACTTCTATAAATTGTATGAGTAATTTATGGTTACAGTTAAAGAATATACACTTACATAATCAGCCAGACCCGAAACAACTACCTGTAGGTCATACAAATATTTGTCCCGTGCGAGAGTGGTACCTGCGACACGCAGCGCAACAGTCGATCGCTCAGCCACTGCGCCAACCATGCCGTCAAATTAATCTTATTCAAATATTGTACTAGTCACTATATAAAAACAACCTAAACCACTTCAAGTTTGCGTAATTAGAAGATTTTTTTCGGTCCCTTCAGGATCCCATCATCAGAACCTGCCCTGGTGACCATGGGACCACCTGGAAAGTATACCCTTATAAACAAAAAAAGAATTTTCCAAATTGTTCCAGGCGCCTTTGAATAATCGGGGGGGGGGGGGGGATGTGAGTTTAAATGTTTGTAAACGCACCCACGATACAGGAGAAATTCCTAGTGTGGGGCAATGTTTTTTTTAAACAAACTTCCGAAGAATTGAGAACCTCCTCCTTTTCGAAGTAGTAGCACGACCCGGTAGTAGTAGGAACCAATTACTTGGCATCCAGACCACAACAAGCGTCATTGTTATTCACGTAAACGTTGTCTGCGTTTATAAACAGCGAAATGCGAAGATATTGTCAATAGGATGTTGTTGCTATGTGATTCTTTTGCCCGTTTTCTGTTACAATTCACATAGTCAGGGTATAATCTTCCCACTGTCGGGACATTTTCCTTCCGAGTGGGCTGATATCCTGAAGAAAGAGGGAAGAAAAGGATATTTTTTTTTCGATCATCACGCGGTATAAAGTTAGCGTTAGCCCAAAGTAACTATGCCACGCGGACAAAGTCGCAGCTGGAAGGTAGTTATTAATACAATTACGTTTAATCAGCGACGTATTGCGCTGAGTCCTAGTGTCATGTAGTCTTCCGCGAAAACGTCGATACACGATACCGTTTTTTTACTGACTAAAAATAAACCATCGATTCTCGGAATCGCTTTCGAACGACCCGCTACCCCATCTGGCAGTACTGGCCTTAAAGAGATGCCAGTAAAGCTGTGGCCCTGTACGCAAAGGCACCCTGCGGCCAAAATTCCTTATCATGATGTCAATGGTGTGGCCAACCCTGTGTGAGGTCCATCTACAGCAGTGTTGCCAACCCCAAAAAACTAAAAAACAATAACTAAGACTAATAACTAAAAGAAAAAAAAACAGTAGAAAACAGTAGGTAAAGTAAAAAAGGCAGATTTCATACTTTTGCTTATATAATTAAACAATAAACAATTTCCTTAGTTACCAGAACGCACATACATTGTTATATTAATAATGACAACAACAAAAAAACTTAAATTAAAGTCAAATTATTTTTCAGTTTCCTTGTCAATTGCCTCTTCAGTATTTTCACACTCATTATTATTACACAATACAATAGGCCTGTAGCTGTCAATTCATAAACTGGAATTTCATAGGTGGCGCTGAACCCTAGTTCAAAACAGTAAAAAATTGGAATGAAACAAAAATATGGACATCAATGTGAAAACAGTAAATCTACTGTTGAGACAGGAGGGTTGGTAACACTGATCTACAGTCAGTGTCCCGTGTACCCTTCTTTGCAAGAATGGTAAGGTAATGCCTTACCATTCTTGCAAAGGAGATGGAAAAGATCAGACAATGCAGGGTAGGTTCGCCCAAGACACGCATGTCTTATCATTCATGTGTTTATCTCGAGTTACAGCCAGTAAAATCATATTCATGATGTAACATCTAACTAAATCATAACATTATAACATCGCATGCGCATAATGGTTATGATTCAGCAATTACTTTAGCTAGCGCGGCTCAGATTTAGGCTACATGTTTTTTATTACAATGTTCTGGGCATTGAACACGCGAACAGTTTTGTGGGGTCAACGTCAGCGATTTATTTTGTTTGGCTATTGAAATGAATGTAGATGAGACAGCCATTTTGTTTTTGGTGTAACCGTGGACTTTCATACCTGGAAAGTGTTTTTTAATTATTAAAAAATAAACACTAAAAACGCGGAACCGAAACTGTTTTAGTGATCTTTGGAAGTCGGGTTTATTTTTGGATTTAAAAAAAAGTTGTCTATATCCGTCTTCAGGGTCTCAACTAACTACCAAAATTCATCAAAATTGGTTTTGCCATTTAGGCGTGAAGACGTAACAAACAAACAGACTCACTTTCGCTTTTATAATATTAAGTAAGGATTGTGTTGAAGACCTAAATAAAACAAAAAAAAAACACACACATACTCCCTTCGCCTAGGTTAAAACTATCTCGCCCTTTCAAACGAAGTTGGTCAAGGCGGCCTACACAAAGATACATAAACATTTATTAACGACAGACGTCTGATACGACATGACCGCATATCGGACGACACGACCTTTAGATAAAGTTCAAAGCGCGTAAACAAATCTCTAGTCTTTGTTTGATAGAGACTATTTTCTTGGTTATCTTGGTTTGATAGTAATATCTATATTGTAGTACTAGCAGTGCCCAGCGGTTTCACCTGCTGCTCAGGTCCACTTCTCACTTCATCATCTGCCTAGCCTTTTCCCAACTATGTTGGGGTCGGTTTCCAGTCTACCGGATGCAGCTGAATATCAGTATTTTACAGGGTCGACTGCCTATCTGACCTCCACAACCCAGTTAGTACTGGGTAATGCGATAACCCTTGGTAAGACTGGTTGTCAGACTGACTACCTGTAACGACTGTCAAAGATCTACAAATGACAGCTAGGACCAACGACTTAGAAACTCGGCATGTAACGGGTGGTCCGCCGCGCTTGCCTAAAGATCGACCCGAGCGACTGCTATTATTTAGCCACGAGCTCCACCTTAGGTCCACTTTTCACTAATAGATAATAGATAGATTAGTTCTCACCAAATAGATGTTGGCCGATTTTCAGATATGCACACAAAAAAAAACTTGAGAGGTGTCAAGGGACACCCGGATGGAACGAAGTTATTATTTATTATGTACAAAAACCTGTATACAATCATCAAAAATAATCGTCGCGACACCACACTGTTCAATGCAAAATACAAAGACGAAACGAAAATAACAGGCTTGCTTTCTATGAGAGAGAGAGAGAGACAGATATAGGATGTAGCAAATATCGACGCGCAAACTGTTATTATGAATTCTGATAGATTCCAATGTTTAATGTTAGGTCGGGATCCCTTGTTTTGCGGATGGGAAATCATCAAATAACTTCGGGGGGAATGTCAGACTTGTACTGACTAAAGCCCACCCATGTTCCTTCTTTTGCCCTTTGTGTTCCGGAACCGCGCTATCTGTTTCTAAAAACCCGCAACCCTGGCAGGCAACCCTTTTGATGCCTTGGGGTCGTTCCCTCCTCCTCCAAACATTGGAATCTGTATCTTACTACCACTACGTTGGGTGAAATAAAATGTTTTTTTTTGTGGTGTAGCAAAATAAAATATTCTGCCTTACCGTTCCTTTGGACGTTGTCTGTCCATTCGAAATTCGAATTAGTTACAAACATGACGTTTCAAAACATGACGTTTCATCCTCAGGTTTGACAAGCAAGCGGGTAAGTCTCGCATCGACTACTATGGCGGTATGGTCAAGACGTATCAGCTTACAGCCTCTGTGTTTAAGCCTTTTGGTACATCCATCAAGGTGAGTCTCATCTATTTTCCATAGGTTCTTGGGACTGAAAATCCAATGTAGAAATCTATTTTTTTTGGACCCTTAAGTCTCTACACGTCTTATTTCCAGCTTTAGCTTGGGGACATCCATAAATACCGTCACACATTAAGGGCGGGGTGGAGAAGTGGGAGGGGTCATAAATTTTGTGACTCCACTTAAAAAAAAAAAGTTATATATAAAGTTAATTAGATTGCTAAATTGCTAAATATGTGACGTCACACTAGGGAAGGGGAATGTCGTAAATGTGTCTGTGTTAAAGAGAGCGCAGGGGTCAGCAATCCATAAAATTCGTGTCAATAAGCTTTAAAAAAATCAACTTTACATCCTGCTCCGCTCCAACGAACACATTTTGGCCTTGGCAAGACTTATCATTCAGCCACTGCGTACGCTAGCTAGTTATTTAACATAATCCTCATTCTGTCCAGATCGCGCCGGTCACGACTGAAGAAGTCCTCAACCAGGAGACGTGCCTGCAGGTGAACGGCACCAGCGACAACTCCATAGGGATACAGACTGTTCTGCCTAATTTGAAGGACTTCAAGTTTATCGGTAAGTTAGGAGTCTAGTTGGTTGTCATCTAACATTTGAAATGGGAGATTTTGTATATGCTTATTAATAAATATTATGGAGTGGGGAGTGTCAGAATTGTGTCCTTACTAAAACTCACCCATGTTCCTTCTAAGAATTGTGTCCTTACTAAAACTCACCCATGTTCCTTAAGAGATACCGCGGCCCCGGAACGTAAAAGGCAATAGCCTTTTACGTTCCGGGGCCGCGGTATCTCTTTCGAACAACTCGCAACCCCGGCAGGCGGAGGCTCTGGCAAGCTCCTCTGCTTTGCTGACATCTCTTTGAGGCTCGCGTGAAACACAAACGCGCCGTCGACACGGCCTGTCGTCAATAGACGGACGGACGGTGAGCTACCCATTGCTCACCGTCCACAGGCCCGCTTCTACGGTGGCCGGTAGTCGTCTCGCGGCCCCCGACTCCCGGAGCGTCTCCCGCGGCGGCTGGAACGAAGCAGCACCTTGTTCACTTATCTCTTTTGATGACTTTATTTAACAAAGAGTGTTTGATCGATCTAAAATGTCCCTTTATTACAGGCACAGAGACGATGCAAGACTCAGAGACATCAAAATGGCAGCTGGTTGAGAGTTTTGGTCAGAAACTGAACAAATACACCATGTGGATCAAGTTCAAGAAGTCGCTGAAAGTGAGGGGCGAGTCTGTGCCCATTCCTGTCAGGTAATATACAGAAATAGCTGTGTCTAGTGGTTTCACCCGCTTCTCCTAAGTGTCATGGCGTGATTAAAGAAAGAAAGAAATAAGGAGAGAAAGAATAATGATATATTAGACTTGCATAGACGATATAAACTAAAAAACAATATAAACAAACACATCATCATCATCGTTTTCCTACCCTTGTTCGATTCTATTTGGGGTCGGCGCAACACGTGTTTTTTTTTAGCCTTTGTCTGTCTCCAGGGTCTCAACTTTCTCTGTACCAAAATTCATCAAAATTGGAAGACGTGAAAAACAAAGAAACGAACAAACTCACTTTCGCTTTTATAATATTAGTAAGGACTTCTATAATACATGATTTTTCTTGTCTTTTTTAGATACGAGATGAAAGGGTTCAACGCTCTCTTAGGCTCTCACTATGATCACTACTACATTGATTACGTCGACTATGATGTGGAGGTCATCGACCCTGCTGTCTTTAACGTGGACCCTTGTAAGTACTTCCCTTGTACTAGTTTTTTACAATACTGGCTGTGCCCAGTGGTTTTACCCGCTGTTGAGCTCCTTTGTATCGTTGTGTGATGCTATAGCCTTTCTCGATAAATGGGCTATAAAAAAATAAAGTTTTTTTTTCATTTCGAACCAGTAGTTCCTGAGTTTTTAAAGCATGCACAAACCAATTTTTTTTTTATGTATTAATTATATGGGTTAATACCTGAAATAAACAATTAATAATAATAAAAATATGATATCAAACTCAAAGCATTTATTCCAATTAGACCAATACAGGCACTTTTAAATGTCATAAAAACAAAAAAGATGCTGCTACAGTCCCAGTCACAAGACATAATAACTTGTGACAAGTACTGTAGTTTTATTTCAGCCTTTTTTAACTTTTTAGTTGTGGTATGATGATATCGCATACAAATTCTTTTCGATTATTAATTTTTAATTGCTTCTAAAAATACTAGCATAACGACCATATTAGAAGAAAGAAAATATGTTTAAATTACCAAGCAATGTAGATAAAATTTATATTCATAAATTATCATCCAAACCATTGGTGATTTTGATTTAAGTCAACATTTTTTGATGGCACGATTATAGTCTCATTCCACATTTCTTAAGTAAAAATGGCACGTAAGTCCATATAGGTTCGCCACCCATGTGCTAGAGGACGAACCAGAAATTGTTAAAAAAAATGATAATAAAAAAGAATTTTATAAAATTGACGGAGAAATAGCGTAACAAATATACAAAAAAGTTCAATCGAATTGAGAACCTCTTCCTTCTTTTAAATTCGGTTAAAAAATCTACTGTAACTGACGAGCTTGTTTTGTTTACTGTAATCTTAGGAATAGTAATTACTGATGACGTTACACTGACAATACCGTTGTAAGATATTGCACGAACTTGAAATAATAAAACAAGAATGTTTTCAGTTTAAAATAATTGCCTTATTATTATTAAAAAAGCTTACCTACTACAATAAATAAAAAAAACACATGCTTACTGCGTGGTTATTTTAAATTGATGCGCATGAAACACATAACCCTTTGTTGTCGCGTTGTTGGTCGGGTAAATCTATTGTAATGAATCGTGATCATTATAACAAGTAACAAAGTATATAATGCGCACGTTTAACTACATTGTTTTCACATATATGTTTAATAGATAACCCTAACCATGATCTTGTAAAAATATTATGATTAAAAAACCGGCCAAGAGCGTGACGGGCCACGCTCAGTGTAGGGTTCCGTAGTTTCCCGTCCGTCACAATAAGTGTTCTTTACCACGGTAGGTCATGAAAGCACGGAAAATCTTAACATCGACTTTTAAAAAAATTACGTCATTACGCAACGCCATCTATCGAACCATTTATGAACTGGTTTTTACCTTAACATTTTGATGGTGTTAAAAAAATGAATTTTAGTTTTGTTCTAAATTGCCTTAGCATGTTCTTGATAGCAGTTTTATGTAGTTATAAGATACCGCCAATGCCAAGGAGAGACCAACCGAACAATTCGGTAAAACCCGATCCAATGTAATAAGTACCTACAGCGCCATCTCTCGGGGAATTGGGTTACAAAGACGTGCAAGGAGTTAATTTTGGACTGCGAGAACCGATTTCAATAATTCTTTTTTGTTTGAAAAAAAATACGTTCAGGATAATAAAATATGTAAACGAAGTTAAAAAAATGCTTGCATATACGATTATACTACAAACTTAGTCCAGAAATTATTTTGTACAACTTTTTGTCTTTTTTGTACAAAAACTGTTGTGCCAATCATGTTCAAAATAATTTTCCTAGAAAGTCCTTATAAAGTTCTACATTTCAGATTTTTTTCATATTTTCTAAACTTATAGTTCAAAAGTTAGAGGGGGGGGGGACACATTGTTTTTTACTTTTGGAGCGATTATTTCCGATTTTATTGACATTATCAAAAAATGATTTTAGTAAACCCCTATTCATTTTTAAATACCATTCCAACAATATATCACACGTTAGGGTAGAAATTAAAAAAAAAAATCACTTCCCACTTTACATATAGGGTGGCTACCCTAATAAAACATTTTTTTCCAATTTTTATTTTACCACTTTGTCGGCGTGATTGATATACATATTGGTACCAAATTTCAGCTTTCTAGTGCTAACGGTCACAGAGATTAAGCGAGGACGGACGGACGGACGGACAGACAGACATGGCGAAACTATAAGGGTTCCTAGTTGACTACGGAACCCTAAAAAGTGTGTCCATGGAGTTTCTTGCTCATTTTCTTCCATAGACATCTACGTTTTGGAATTGACAACTACGGTACTGACTGTAAGAGGTTTTATACCTAACCAAAGTCGAATACTGGCTGGTTGGCCATAACCTTCCAATACTCAGGTCGTTTTAAATAAAGAATTACAAAGAGAGAGACTAGAGGAATGGCGTAGAAGGTGTTAGATGTATCTTTCAAATCCTTACTTAATATTATAAAAGCGAAAGTGAGTTTGTTTGTTACCTCTTCACGCTTTAATGGCTAAACCGATTTTGATGAATTTTGGTACAGAGATAGTTGGAAACCAGGAGACAGACATAGGCTAATTTAAAAAAATGTGGGATATGAGGGAGAAAAAGGGGAGGAAAGGGAAAACTTAGCGTTGCTATTACAAATCAATAAGGCGCTAGGGCAAAAACTGCAGGTAGCAGGTACTGTGTTATACCGAATTTAACGCAAGCGAAGCCGCGGGCAAAAGTTAGTAGAAGTTAAGAAGTCCTTTCTTTCAGAAGTTGTATTGTCTTGTGACTGGGCCTGTAGCTTCATGTTTTAGTATTTGACATGCAAAAGTGCCTGTAACGGTTTAATTAAAATAAAAACTTTGTTTGTTGGAGTATCCATTTCATTATTTTTTTAAAATCGGCCCTTAATCTACAGAGAAATCGCTTAACAAACATATGTTGTTTCGGGTCTGTCTGTTTGTGTTTGTGAGTTTAAATGTTTGTAAACGCACCCACGATACAGGAGAAATTCCTGGTGTGGGGCAACGTGTTTTTTAAAAGAAAAAAAATACAGTCGAGTTGAGAACCTCCTCCTTTTTTGAATCAGGTTAAAAATAGTTTATTGCTTCAAGGCACCAACAAATGTATAATTACACGTTACAGCGTTGAAGTGCTCATCGTTCCCGGGTCCCGGCAAGCGTCACTACGCCACCTTCAACCCTATGATGGAGTTCGTGCATCCCGGCAATGATGAGCATGTGCACCATGAGTTTGATAGGTAAGACCATCATTAAGGCCGCTATTGCGAAGCTCCTATATCGTACTAATATTATAAATGCGAATGTTTGTGAGGATGTATGGATGGATGTATGTATGGATGTATGTATGGATGTATGAATGAATGTATGGATGGATGGATGTATGGATTGATGTATGGATGGATGTATGGATGGATGTATGGTGGAAGTGTGGATGGATGGATGTATAGATGGATGTATGGATGGATGTCCGTCCGTGGCCGTCTTCACGCACCTACTGTGTGACGATTCTAGCCCCGACCACTACTATTTCAAGCTTGTCGACTTATAATCAGCTGAAAATCTAGTAAACTGTATATTGCTAATATTTATTCTTACTTTCTTCAATTCTAGGTTCAAGAAGAAGCATAGTAAGCAGTATGTCAGTGATGTGGAACATGAGAAGAGGTTGAACCTCTTCAGGCAGAACCTCAGGTAATAGAGTAATTTATAAAGTCAGTACTACATGATGGAAGAAACGTCACATGTAACAAACTATCGGTTACTACGTATTCAGTACATCATTTTTAATGCACCGTACCTCAAAGAAAAAAAAACTTAAAAAGGTTTTTTATTCTTTATAAACTAATAATAACTTTACGTCGTCCGAAGTTGTTATTTATTATGTACAAAAATCCTGTAAACACTCAACAAAAATAATCGTCGCGACACCACACTGTTCAATGCGAAATAGAAAGACGAAACGAAAATAACTGGCTTGCTTCTATGAGACAGACAGAGAAACACGCGCACGCCGCACGGCTTACAACTATAGCAAAAAGTCTCGTTACAACTTTTGGTTTTAATTTTTTTCGTCTAGCCCCCTTTCGCAACGCGCGATAAGGAACTTTCGTTCCAAAAACGGAACCCTTATAGGATTACTTTGTTGTCCGTCCGTTTGTCAAGACCCTTTATCTCAGGAACACGTAGAGGTATCGAGTTAAAATTAAAACCATATACTCAAATCTATAGTCCCTTTGAGGTGTAAAAATCAACCCTTTAAGTCTACGCAGTTAATAGTTATGACCGTTTATGTCGCAAGTTTGTATGGAACCCCCGGGGCGTAAGTCCGACTCGCACTTGACCGGTTTTTTATTCTTTGTTAACATAACGTGTGATAAGAAAACGTTGCCCCAAACTAGGAAACTCGGTGAGTTTACAAACATTTGATTTTGACGACACGGTTGGCGCAGTGGCTGAGCTGCTGCAGCTGACTGCTGCACTGCGTGTCGCGGGTTCGATCCCCGCTCGGAATAAATATTTGTATGGCCTACAGATAGTTGTTCCGGGTCTTGCTGTTTGTGTATGTGAGTTTTAATGTTTGTAAACGCACCCACGATACAGGAGAAATTCCTAGTGTGGGGCAATGTTAAAAAAAACTCGCAAACAGCCAGGTTTGGGACAACTACGTGTAGGCCATACAAATATTTGTTCCGTATGGGAATTGAACTTGGGACTCGTGGATGCTCATGATATTGAATCCCATTCCAACCTTTGCAGTATTTAATAAAAAAAAATATTAAAATAACTGACTTCCAAAATAACACTAAAAAGTGAAAAAAATACTTTACTTTCGGAAGTCGGTGGCAAAAATGAATCAATGAAACGAACAAGTCACCTATTTCTGTAAGTTTCGTTATTTTTCTATTGCCATTAAGAGTTTTAGCAAATCGTCCATACAAAATAAATACATAAAAAAAACAATTCAGAAGATAACTCAAATACCCAAGCAATTTAAATAAAATTTAAATGAGGCCACACTGCAACCTTCTACCAAATGAAAATAAACACGTCAGTCAGACAATTAAAAACAAAAATACAGCCGTATTTAACCTCCATTTTTTTGTACAAATCATTTGATACAAAATCAATATTATTTATTAATACAAAATATTAAAGCTACAGTCCCGGTCACAAGATATAGTAAAGTATAATATTTTCCCCACAGATTGATCTACTCACACAACCGCGCCCGCCGCACATTCACGATGGCCGTCAACCACCTCGCAGACCGCACTCAAGAGGAACTAGCCGCGCTGCGCGGGAGGCGGTACTCGGGACCTAATGCTGGTATGTCATCGTTACCAGCTTAGCTTTTCCCCAAATATGTCAGGGTCGACTTCCCTTGCAGAGGGGCTTGCCAGAGCCTCCGCCTGCCGGGGTTGCGAGTTGTTCGAAAGAGATACCGCGGCCCCGGAACGTTAACGGCAATAGAAGGAACATGGGTGGGTTTTAGTCAGTAAAAGTCTGACACGTCCCCCCGCTCCACCCAGAGCGGGGGGAAGTTATTTGATGATTTCCCACCCCAAAAAAAAGGGTCGAATTCCCGACAGTAATACATTTTTGATTACATACGAACGAAGCACATGTGACTAAAAGAGTGATGGATCTGAATGTTGATGGACGGAGAGCGAGAGGAAGGCCAAATAAAAGATGAATGGATTGTGTAAGGAATGATATGAAGGAGAAAGGAGTAAATGATGTTGATATAATACAAATGGTTCCAGGTCTTCCATTCCCGTACAGCCAGTCGTTGACAGAGCAGGAGGCAGACAAGTTGCCGTCTGAACATGATTGGAGGTTGTTCGGAGCTGTCACACCTGTTAAAGGTAAGATTTACATGTTTTTTTTTATTGATAAAGGGTGTAACCAAGCGATACCCCCCCGAGTGTTCTCTCGGCCCATAAAATTGAAAATTGGGAAATTCACATTTTTTTTTAGTTTGATCAGCTCAGTTTGATTGAGAAGTTTAGGTTTCGCGAGGTGTACCTATTAGTCCCCCATATTTTGGGAGGTATGTCTAAACTCCACGTAATAGGGAGCGAACCTATTGCCATCAAACGGGAGCACAAATTCAGACTCCGTGGGTGCCAGAGTTGAGTACTTATAAGAAAAAAATATGATGAAGTTCTTTTAATTTACTGAATTCTTATAATGAGTGCTTTCTTGGGCTTTTTTATTTTGAACATGACATAAAAGATGTTGAAGTTTTTTTAAATTTACTGAATTCTTTTAATGACTGTTTTCTTGTTTTTATTTTGAACTGACATAAAAATGTTGTTTTTTTTTTAATTTACTGAATTCTTTTAATGACTTTTCTTGGGGGTTTTTTTATTTTGAACATGACTTCCTGTGTTCGATTCCTGATTGGACGAAGTTTTCAAAAGACACCTACTTTTTATGTAATATGGGGCTATGCTATTACCATCAACGGGGCTCAAATTCACGGTGAGAAAGTCCTAATGGTAAATCCGGCTTCCAGTCTAACCGGATGCAGCTGAATATCAGTATTTTACATGGAGCGACTGCCTATCTGACCTCCACAACCCAGTTAGTACTGGGTAATACGATACCCCTTGGTAAGACTGGTTGTCAGACTTTCGGAACACTGACTACCTGTAACGACTGTCAAAGATCTACAAATGACAGCCGGGACCAACGGCTTAACGTGCTTTCCGAGGCCATCACCCATCCACAGACCAACCTAGGCAAGCGTGGCTTAACCTAAAGATCGACCCGAGCGGCTAATATTTATTTAGCCATGAGCCCCTCAAAACCCAGGATCTCATGCTAGCAAAATATGAATTCACTGTGAAGCTATTTGCCGGGGTTGCGGGTTGTTTGAAAGAGATGCCGCGGCCCCGGAACATAAAGGGCTAAACAAGGAACATGGTGGGTTTTAGTCAGTACAAGTCTGACACACCTCCGCTCCGCCCAGAGTGGGGGAAGTTATTTGATGTTCCGCAAAAAAGTGTGTAGGTATGCCTGACTATATCGACCTAGTATATTATATCTCCTATCTAGTATCAACCTTTATATTTTTCATTTTTTTGATTTCCTGAACATACTGCTATCTTAAATAACTACTACGATTATTTGATACGATACGATTACGAGTGTCCATGGAGTTTCTTGTCCATTCTTCTCCATAGAGATCGACGCTTTGGAATGGGCAACTGCAGTACTTACACAAGTTATTATGTCTTGTGACTGGGACTGTAGCAGCATATTTTTTGTTTTCATGACATTCAAATTGCCTGTAATGGTCTTATTGTAATAAATGATTTGATTGATATGTAATATACGAAGGGCATTCTAACACAAGCAAATTAATTGCTCAAAAGGATGCTCCTCAATGTAACTAGCATAAGTTATTTAAGTTACTGAATAAATATATATATATTTTTTTTTTGTATTTATTTACTTCTAGCTTATGCCCGCGGCTTCGCTCGCGTTAAATTCGGGGTAACACAGTTCCCCTTGCGCCTTATTGATTTGTAATAGCAACGCTAAGTTTTCCCTTTTCTTCCTTGTTTCTCCCTCACATCCCACTTAAAAAAAAAATAGCCTACGCCCGTCTCCTGGTTCCCAACTATCTCTGTACCAAAATTCATCAAAATCGGTGTAGCCATTAAAGCGTGAAGAGGTAACAAACAAACAAACTCACTTTCGCTTTTATAATATTAGTAAGGATAGTAATGTGAGTCTACCATACCCTTCTTACCAATACTGACTTGAATCTATTTGTGTTCGTCAGATCAATCGGTGTGCGGGTCGTGTTGGTCGTTCGGTACAACGGGCGCGGTAGAGGGCGCGCTGTTCTTGAGCAACGGAGGCGTACTGAAGACTCTGTCGCAACAAGCACTTGTCGACTGTTCCTGGGGGTAAGTAGATGTAGTAGCTTGTGGATTCAATTTAGATGTTTCACGTTTAGTTTACTCAATAAAATCTATATTTTTTGCTAACAAAGTATGGAAGCGGCTCGTTAATATTTTAATTAAAAGAAAATCCTGGGATTTAATAGCATTGCGTAACTAATCGGATGTACACACGACGGCAGGTCAACCTATTCTAAACTATTATAACCTGATCTCTCTACTACGGGTCGCACGCCGTAGTAGAGGGATCAGGTTAAAATGTTTTTGTGTGTAGGTTGATGCGCCGTCGTGTTCACGTATATTTACTAAACTTTCCTATTTACTTATATTCCCTAAAGTTCAGATTTGTCATTTTTTACGAATCTCGTCAAAATCACTGATAATATAAGCTCCCTGCTTTTATTATATAAGCTACCATATTGCGTTGTAACGGGGCAACAGTCGTTTGTGTCTAGTCGGGTTTATCACGGTATATCTTACTTAAATTACTTTAGACACACACTCTCATCAATACATGCACACACCGCACACACCCCACACACACCACACACACACCCTCACTCAATACATTCTCTCATACCCCCTCACACGTACACACTACTTTTCCCTACAATTTACACATTCACACCCCAAGTAGCACGTGCGAGCACATACTGCCTGCCCATCACATAACACGTGTTGAATTCATGTTTTTTTTGTTATAAATTGAATTTTTAATTTATCTTTTTGATTTGCTTTTTAATCTTTAGAAGACATAATTAACATGTAACATAGATTTAAGGGGAAGACACTAGCTCCTGTAATACAGTGTACACTAGCGCAGGAGCTAGGGAATTCATTAACATGTTTGTAATTTGTTTATGCCAATAAAGATTATTATTATTAGGTAAAAATGCATCCAAATATCCATTAGTGTCAAATCGGGTTAATTACATGATACATCTCAGGGCAAACTTCAATTGAATTTCCCGGGATCGCGGGATTTTTACCGACAAGTGCTTTCCATAATAGCAAACATCTCAAGTTAAGGTCAATATGCATCCGATTTTCCAATCTTTAATAGTAACGTTATTTGACCTCCAGTTTCGGCAACAACGGTTGTGATGGCGGTGAAGACTTCAGAGCGTACCAGTGGATCATGATACATGGTCTGCCTACCGAGGATGCCTATGGAGGATATTTGGGACAGGTGAGACGATTTAAGACTTTAAAAACAGAAATTTTAGATTTCCTTACCTCAAATAAAAACGGAACACTTACAGGATCACTTTGTTTTCGTCTACCTGTCTGTCTGTCTGTCAAGACTCTTAATCTCAGGACCGTGTAGAGGTATCGAATTGAAATTAAAACCATATACTCAAGTCTCTGGTCCCTTAACCCAGCCAACACATAAGCCAGATAGTAGCGAAAATATACCACAATAAGCAGTGTCAAGCTTTATTACTTTTGTATTACAGCTGACGTTATGGCTTTATTTTGAATAAGAGAGTTCTTAAATTAAAATAATGTTGTAAGCTTACTAAATTCTGTATAAAGTTCGCGGTATTTTTTCAAGCTGAATAGTAATCAAGATTAGAATCTGCTAAACAAGCGATATTCAAATAAAAGTAATTGAAACAGCTATTATCTGCACAGTAGCTGAAGTTTTTGCATTGTCCTGTATAACATATTTAAGCAAAGCAGTTAAACAGCAAAACGCTGAATATCAGTTGAAATATTTTCTTTAAGCTGCATAGTGTACGAAATGGTACTAATTTATTCAGATGCTGAATATTTTAATTTTTTTCTTCTTTACACAGCTTTCTTCTGCATAATTGAAAATAAACTCCTTGTTTTACCTAACTTATAGCGCTATAAGCGTACAATTGTCTTTATGTTCAGCTTAAAACAATATCAGTTACAAATGTAGGTATCTTAAGCAGCAAATAACTGATTAGTTGAAGATATCGTTATTATGTTTGCATCCAGATATTTCACCATTTTGTGACAAAACTGTATGCTGTACAAAATTACAAACTACAATAAATTAAAATTACAATTACAATGTGCTGTGTGGATTTATTTTCTATAAACAAGAACCCTAAAAAGCTGAATAAGAGTATAAGTACTGCATTATGTAATTTAAGACCTTTCTCTGAGAAATGTATAATTATTGTACTTTAAACCAAATAATTTCTGGAAATGTAGTCGTATGTGAACTATTATGCAGAAATAAGCAAAATAATCACTGAAATAGACACTTTTATTCAAATTGGCCGTCCGCCATTAACTAACGTTCGACATAACCTCTTTTTTATAAAAATTCTCAACATTTATCTTATAAAACACTTTGTTTAGTGAGTAGGAAATATTAGCAGTTATACAAAATTTGATTCTCATATTTGCTGGGACTGAAATTTTACAAAAAGTAAAGATAATTTAATTTAAATATTATTTCACATTTGTTTACCTTTTAAATTGTAGCTTTATCTTAAGGCGCTCAAAAAATTTACAATAATCATATTCATAATTCACAGTAAAGTGCCATGCGTTTATATAATTCACCTTAAACTTACTTAAAATGTATGAAACAATTTACTTATCAAATTTTTGAAGTCGTGATCAGAGCGACCATTACAATTTTTCTTCTCGTCACAATGAAAAATACATTTGCACTTTTTTTACTTGCATAATTTCTTTGTAAAACTACTCCTGAGATCGGAATTTTGAATATCATTTGAATATTGAACTCACAAATTAACAACTGCATAAAAGATGTATAATTTCTGGACTAAAAAAAAATCAGAATTTATGCAGAAGAAATGCAGTGTGTTGTACATTTATTCAGCTGCTATGTGGCTATTAATCAAATGTTATCTAAATTGAAGCAAGGTATTTTGTGCCCAAATTGCTTGAATATAATCTGTATAAGCGCTTACACAGAAGTTATACAAATACTTTATCCAGCTTTAAGTCAAAAGAATTGCTTTTACGCAAAATTTATTCAGCTAATCTGTGTTGGCTGGGTTGGAGCTGTGACGACCAACCTCGTTTACGCAGTCAAAAGATATAGCTTTTATGTAGCAAGTTTGTACGGAACCCTTGGTGCGCGAGTCCGACTCGCACTTTGCCAGTTTTTGTTCATGAACCAAAACAATTTTTATTTTTTGTTGCTTGAATGAGCAATGTAGAATGTCGGTAGAGCGGCCACCGACTTCCTGAAATAAAGTTATTTTCCACTTTTTAGTATTTTTTTGGGTTTTATTTTTTACAACATAGTATTTTTTTTTATTTTAGGTTTTTTATTTTAAGTTATGGTATAGATAGGTACTGATATATCACATAATTTTTAACGAGTATTCATTTTCAATTGTTACTAAAAGACTAACAAATCACCCATATAATATGTATTATAGACGATAACTCATAAACTACTTAAGAAATATAAATAATATTGTTATGGGACCATCTGGGAAGTATAAAAAAAAAAGAATTTTGCAAATTGATCCAAGCGTCTTAGAGTACCGGTGAACATACATAAAAAAAGATTCCGACGAATTGTGAACCTCTCTCTCTCTCATACTAATGTTATATTAGAAACGAGTTCGTTTGGCTGAATACGCTAATCTCAGGAACTACTAGTTAAAAATAGTGTTGGATAGCCCATTTATCGAGGAAGGCAATAACATCTCGCACTTACTTACGAGCCAAGCGGGGTTGAAACCATAACTTACAGCTAGTTTTTAAATAAAGAATACTTTCCAGGACGGATACTGCCATGTTGACAACGCGACTATTGAGACGAAGATCAAGGGATGGGTGAACGTCACCACAAACGACGAGAAAGCGCTCAAGGTACGTACACCGACTGCCGGAGTTGTGGTCTGCCGGGGTTGCGGGTTGTTCGAAAGAGATAAGGGCATATGAAGGAACATGGGTGGGTGTTAGTCTGTAAGTCTTACTCCCCCACGCTCCGCCCAGAGCGGGGGAGTTATTTGGTGATGAAAATAAAGGTATGTACACGACTTACTAAAGATAAAAGGGTCGAAGAGTTCGAAGGGGAGCCTATTTGCCGTGTGCAACTGTCACAAGAGTTTGATCTCTAAAAAAAAAATGCAAGTGTATAATTTTATCTTTTTAATAAAAGTAATAGTTGAAAAACTCTCAATACTTTTCTTGAGTTGTTAATACTGTTTTTCATTGATTAAAGTTGAGAAAAAATTACATGCATATTCCTTATTTTCTATTATTTGTTTAGATTTAAGCCTTTTTTAAAATTTTATTTTGTTTTCTTTTAACACGCTTTTATTAGCTTCACTTGTAATTATGTATGCAAGAAAATCTTGGAATTTTAATTTAGAGCCACTTCCCGGTCTTCGATTAGGGTGAAATTTTGCACACGCTCTGAGTTCTGATGACAATACATGACTAGCTTAAAAACGTCATTACAAATCCAATATGGCGGCCTCCCCAAGATGGCGGACTGGCTGTTTGAAGTCTACCCCCTGATATGGATATCAAATGAAAGGGTTTAATGCCAGGAATACGAAAAGAAAAGTCACTTGACTTAAATCTAACATGGCGGACATCCCAGATGGCGGATTGGCTATTTGAAATGCTCCCCCATGATATGGGTATTAAATGAGAGGGTTTGCTGAATGGTATATGAAAAAAAAATATCACATGACCTAAATCCAACATGGCGGCCGTCCCAAGGGTGCTAAAAGCGTGTTTTTAAACTATTGTTCTTTTTTTGTTTAATGTCGTGTGCACTTGTGGCATGTGCCAAATAAAATTATTTTCTTTCTTTCCTTTTACTTTTTCTAATTTAACCGTATTATTTCAACAGTTGGCGATCTTCAAGCACGGTCCAATCTCAGTGGCAATCGACGCGTCCCAAAGGAGTTTCAGCTTCTATTCCAACGGTGTCTACTATGAGCCCAAATGGTGAGTTCGAAGTTTTATCTAATCACAAGGACTGTCCTCCCCTTATTGGAGTGCTTATTGGGAAAGAGAGGAAACTGTATATCCAATTTAGCTCCGTCTATGCATTATCATCATCATTCCCCAGTCTCCCGCTTTATTTGGGGTCGGCACAGTAAGTTTTTTTCTTCCATCTTCCATGAAGCGTTATTATAATTATAATAATAATCATTTATTTCAAGTTACCAGGACTCACAATTATACACATTATTAATTATTTCAATCAGTCACATTACATATATTATAAATCAGGAAATCAATTGAGCAAAATAAAATTTTAAATTATTGGACAACACAAACACTAATTACCCATATCCAATGTGCAACCTGCAACAATGATTTATGTAGGCGCAGTCGAGCCTTTCCGAAAGCACAGCCAGCATGCTGTTGGAGCTCCCCCGCACTCGCCGCACCAGTCACCTATTTTCAAGCCGTATCATCCTTAGCACAGTCTAACCATATCTTTTTTAAATCAGTCTAAGTTTATTTCATCCCATTGAATGTCTTTTTTAATGAAAATATATTCATATGTATATTTTTTGCGGATGGGAAGTCATCAAATAATAATGTTTTTTTACCTTACCTAACCTTATTTGCAAATCAATATGTTTTTCCTGTAATGTTATCAAATTTCCCAATAAATGTTTAACGCCTTTCTTATTTGCTTTCGACATAATATAATAAAACAAATATGTTATATTTATTTATTTATATATTTTTAATAAACCTTTTAATAAAATTATTTGTGAAGTATTAGCAGTAGGTAACGTAGTTAGCTAACTAGTTAACTAGGCTTAACTATATCCCGTTATATTTTTAAATTCTTACAGTCCATCCAAAGGTTGTCTGAATATATCGCAATCAGCAATAATATCGCCATTGTAACCATTATTATATATAATTAGCAATTTCTGTAAAACAGATGTGTTTTATTTTTGGTGTGCAATAAAGTATATTCAATTCTGCTTTCCGCCGCTTAACAGTCCGATCGACCAAAGGAGGATGGCGTGGACACATGTACAATGGGACCCACTCTTAGGAGTACCGTACCGTATAGAAGCTTGTACCTAGTTGTAGAACTATATAAAACTAGAAAAAAAGCAAATGGGCAGTAAGTCGTAGAGGAAGGGAGAAAAAAGAAATTCAAGGTAGAAGATTATAACCTAAAACGAATCCAAGATTGCGTATTTAATAGTACAATATTATCTTTTTTATGTAAAATGTTGTTTCAAAAAGGTGTTCATACAGATAATAATTATTTACCAACAGCATCATCGTGGTTCTGTATCTTTTTAGCTAAATATAGGTACATATAGGTACTAAATATAGGTACTTACTTACTTGGTTCTAGGTCATTTGTTGTCAATTCAGGGAATTCTATTTGAGTGTGAAGGTAACATTTTGAGTATAGTATGTCTCATATTCAAACGCAAAGCCAAGTCGTCAATAATCCATAAAATCACACAGAAAATATTAGACATTCTTATTTTAACATTGTGCATTTTTGTAATAAAAAAATGTGAATGCTTGTTTAACGTTTGTATATATTTTTTTATATTTTACAAGTTTCATTTATTAAAAACAAATTACAACCGTAAATATCTACTAGTGTGAGAACGTAAATCATATAAAGAGTAGGTTGGAATGTAATTCGAAACACGGTGCGTTCAATAACTGCCGATGACTTATTTATAAGAAAATAATAATCTTTTCTAACTTTTAATTCCCATAATCTAGTCATTCAATGTTTTTTAGATAATCTTCTTATAAACTCTTAGTTATAATAAACATTAACTCGCAAGTGAATGATACTTCGTTAATTTATAAATAATGTGGTCCAATCTCGCCCTGGTCCTTTATTTATTTATTGTTATTCCACTTAAATCGTTTTTAATGGTGGGAAACACAATACAACAATGCAGTCCCGTTTTGTATAATCATATTTTATAGATTTTTTAAAGAGAATATACGATTTATGCTAAAACAATAACAGAAAACATCATAATTATTTTTTTCCTTTTTCCAGCCACAACAAAGTCGAGGAGCTCGACCACGCGGTCCTAGCAGTGGGTTATGGCATCCTGAAGGGTCAGAAGTACTGGCTCGTGAAGAACTCCTGGTCTAACATGTGGGGTAACGACGGTTATGTGCTCATGTCGACCAAGGACAACAACTGCGGGGTCGAGTCTGCCCCAACATACGTTTTGATATAGTAGGGTAACATTTTTAGACTAGGGTACGTTAGGGTAAAGTTCATTATTTGTCATTATAACTTTACAGATTTTGTGGATAAAATCAAAGCTTTTCAGTGTTGTCTTTGGGTAAACTAAATTATTCCAAGGTTCCAGTTTTATGTTGTTAAATAAACTTAGCTCAAATTGCATGAAAGTTCTGATGACAAGTAAATTAGGGTAAGAAAGATTATGAGGTTACACCATTAATAGTACTTTAGTAACACCAGTTCAGAATAGGGTAAAAGTGATTATTAAGTTTTGAACTTTCTTATCATTCCATTCAAGTTTTTTTCGGCGAAACGTGTTTTTAAAGGATTAAAGATATTTTATTATATTTAGAGAAAATATATTTTTCTTGCCTTTTATTGCTATAAGAAAGCTATAAAAAGAAGATTATGCTTTAAAATATCAAACTATATTAAAAATAATAAATTATTAATGTTGTTGCATTATTTTTTCGCCTAAAAAGTTTATACTTAGCAAGTTTTAGTCTATGTTAGCAGATTAAAAAACAACTTATTTTCATAGATTTTAAGATTAAAAACGGCTGTGTGTGTTGCTATGCTCTCTGAAGTTTATAAGAAATACACTTTTGCGTAAAATCATTAATCAGTCTTTTATTTGCCCCTTGATACCCGCCTCGGCTTCGCGCGGGTGCTATGTAGATACTAATATCATACATATAAACCTTCCTCTTGAATCAATCTATCTATTGCTGAAACAGCATTCGAATACGTTTAGTAATTTTAAACTTCTAAGCGAACAAACTGGAAGCGACTTCATTTTATACTATGTAAAGATGAACTATTTCTTCACAAACCATTCCAAAACGTTACCATTTTTGTAGGGTATATATAAGTATTAAACGCTACAAAAAGTTGGATCGTAGTTTATAGTGGCCGGAAAGGCTGAAACTTAAGATGATGAGGTTGAAAAAAATATACTACCGCGCCATCTACGACACAAATGAAGAACTAACTAATTCAACATCGTGCAAGTGAAGTTATCCACGGCCAAAGACTACATAATATTAGTTCACGCGCACCTCGAAGAGATGCCAGCAAAGCAGAGGGACCTGCCAGGGCCACCGCCTGCCGGGGTGAAGGGTTGTTCGAAAGAGATACCGCGGCCCCGGAACATAAAGGGCAAAAGTATGGGTGGTGTAGTAAGTAAAAGTCTCGACACTCAGGGGAGCGGGGTGCTGATCCGCTCAGAGCGGGGGAAGTTATTTGATGATTTCCCATCCGCAAAAAAAATAAAAGACCTATATTACCAGCAGGGGCCCGCGGCTTCACCCGCGTGATATCGAAAAAAATCTCATGTGTTATTCCAGACCATAATCTACCTCTGTGCCAAATTTCATCAAGATCCGTCCAGCCGTTTTGACGTGAAAGAGTAACAAACATCCATACATCATCACAAACATTCGCATTTATAATATTAGTAGGAAGTAGGATGTTCTTCATACCCCTTTAAGGTTCAACCCTGAGTTTTGTCGCGCTCGAGGATACGACGTGTGCGCTCAATTTTGTACTTAAAGGCAAAACTGATCCTCAAATCAACCCAGCCGCCGCAGGAAACGCTCCGGGCGTGGGGTGCCGCGAGACGATTCCCGGCCACCGTAGATGCGGGACTGTGGACGGTGAGCAATGGGTAGATCACCGTCCGTCCGTCGACATGACGACAGGCCGTGTCGAAGGCTTGCGAGTGTTCTACGCGCGACTCAAAGAGATATCAGCAAAGCATAGGTGCCTTTCAGGGCCACTGCAGGAATAGAAAGGGCAGGAATATTGATTGATGAGTCTTAGTCTGTTAAATTCTGATACCCCGCTCTGCCCAGACCGGGGGAAGTTTTGATGAGATAAAATTACTCCCTAGTATTTTGTTATCAGAAAAAACTCATGTCAAATACTTTTTAAATTTATTTTTCCATAAAATTTACAATGTTATTGTCAATCTTCACCATAAAGATGCTTATATCGCGAATTTCTAATAGAGTGATGACGTTTATGGTGACTTGACCTCCTTGCTTTGTATGGGCGCGCAGACTTTCGGTGCCCAATTGAACTAACGCACATGTTACCGACCTTTACTAAATGCCCAGGGCAGCGGTCTTGAATTATATTCTTATGATACTGAAAAAAAAAAACGCAGTCTCATAATTTCATGTCAGGAAAGTCGTAGAAATAACTGCCTGTTTTCACTACCAACAGACCAAACCGGGGTCTGCACGGCGAGGCTTTTTATCTTTATCTAACCTATATTCTTACGTAGTTATTTGTAGATCAGATTTCAATTTTCGATTCATTTCAGTATTCGATACCGCGAAGGAGATTCCTTCTATGAAATCTCTAAACATTGGAATGTGTGCCTATCCACGTATGAATTAATGTTAGAGTCCTTAATGAATGCTGAAATAAAAGCACAATTTTGAATGATCAACCTGTAGTTAGAGTTAAAATTGTAAGGCGCGTCGCCCACACGACCAACAGTCGAGGCGCCTCGGCTGTTGGTCGTGTGGGCGACGCGCCTAACAGTGCAATTTAGTTGTCGTTTAGTGTCAGTGAAAACGGTCAAAAATGTTAAGTTTGGCGCGCAATTTTAAATTTATCCGGCTCGAAGGACCAAATGTTGGGAAGTCAAACCTTAACTTTTAGGGTACCGTACCTCAAAAGGAAAAAAACAGAACCCTAATGGGATAACTTCATTGTCCGTCTATCTATCTGTCAAGATCTCGGAAATGCGTGGACGTATCGAGTTGGAACCATACTCAAGTCTGTGGTTGCCTACAGCTGTGAAAAAAATCAACCCTTTAAGTCTACGCAGTCAAAAGATATGGCTGTTTATGTCGCAAGATTGTAAGGTACCCTCCTCGGTCCGCGAGTCCGACTAAAACTTGGTCGGTTTTTTATCATAAGGTCATGACTTACCGTCCAATGGTTATAGAACGGATAGACTGGGTAAACTATCGTCTCCATAGACTCTGATGACGATTCCGACGGATGTTGCAATGAAGCTGGAAGTTTTCCAGGCGCCAACGGGTCATTTTCCTCCCCAGATTTATCCCTCAACAACAGAACCTTGTCATAATATTTATTGAACAGTCCTTGAAATCTCCCCTTCTTCTTGCGTTTTGGTTGCTTCGAATTTTTGTTAAAATATTTTTGGATGTGGGCTAATAAATCAAGCGGGTTTTCTTCTTTCTCAACGAGCACGATTAGGTCTTTGTCTAATTTGTTTTTCTGTTGTTGCTCGCCCTCCATATCATGTAGGATTGATGTTTCATGGTTTTCAATAGGTGTTTTGACATGATATCTGGCTAAAGGCTTGAATACTGTGTTTAATTTTGAGTCGTATTCGTACTCTCCAGTCGTATAACCATGGGGTATCTTTCTCTTGACAAATACAGACTTTCCCATCGGTTTTAGCCGCGGCTGATCATTATTCACATGTTTTACATTATCTTTCTGATATTCCAGTTCATCATTTCTCTGATTTAGTAGCAGCTGTTTTATTTTAGGCAGTAACTTACTTGCTTCGCTCGGATCCAGATGGTATACCTTGTAGCTTGCGACGTTTTGGAAATAGATAATTATGAAAATGCATATCTTTATATGTTCGTACATTGAGAGCGAGTGTATTTAAGTTTGTGGTAGAAATGCAATCAAGGAAAGATCCCATGCATGTCGTTAATCATAAGTTTCATCAAGTAAATTGCCTTTGAGGAAATAAACAGACGTCTATGACACGTGATTCGTCAGATGTATAGATATGTATATAGGAAATGGAAATAATAATAAAAAATAAATAATGCAACTTTTTGGGTTTTTTTTATTAGCCTTTTTTATCCCACTTCTGGGAAAGGCCTCCCCAATCCCTTCCAACTCTATCGGTGTTTAGCCTCCTTTGGCCAATTCGGCAGGAACGAGTCCAAAGCGTTACTATGTCCGTTTTAGGGTCTTATTATCATTTGTTTATATTCCTAAATTGAATAAAACCCAATTCCTAATTTCTAGATCTTTGACAGTTGTTTTAGTCAGTGGCCCAAAAGTTTGTCAGTTTGCAATGAGTGTCTTATTACTCAGTTCTAACTGGGATGTGGAAGTTAGATAGGCAAGCGCTCCATGCAAAATCCTGGTATTCAGCTGCATCCGGCTAGACTGGAAGTCAACCTGAAAAGGTTAAACACATGATACAATAACACTGTGCGACCTGGGAATATGCGTCTCAATGACCGGAGTAGTAGCATCACCAAAGATTTAAAGTGATAGATGAGCTCTTACAGTACTTAGGTCGCCAAATAGATACGTGATCATTATAAGACATCGCAACTAACAATTTCAATACCTATTGTTATCAAATTATAATTGGCAGGAAACTGTTCAGAACATGCTGCTAATATCTGCGTCCCATTTGCTTGATAAATAAAAGAGAAATAAATAAAAAAACACAGTCATAATTGATGTAAATATAATCGATCAACAAGCTCAGTAAGCTGCTTCTTATTTACAACAGTATCATTTTTTTTCATCGCTGCAGCGTATTTCGGTATGTCAAACAAATGAAGTATGGCGGGCGCGGGAACGCCATCTTGTAAGTTGCTGTCACTGTCATCGAGTAGCGGAGTTTCTTTTTTATTTCCTTCGGGATCAAGGTTGCACCATAGACATGTAGGTTTAAATGGATAAATAGGGTAAGTAGGTTGTATATACCGAAGGGTGGGCCTTCTTTGTAAGAGGTGTGAGTTTTCACCTTCCGGATATAAAATGTTTGGTGGTAGTAATATTAACAGTACTAAAGACATTTTCTAAGGCATCTGAAACGAAAAAAAAAGTGATTATTTCTTCAAAACTAGATGAACTGGCGTTTTGGGGGATTGTCTTGTATACTTAATTTTTTGAAAAAGTGCTGATCATCAGACAAGTTTGAATTAAAAAAAAAAATTGACCGCAAGTGCCTTTGATAAATGATACATTTTTAAAAGCTATACTTCTGGACCTTTTCTATTGCCCTAAGTTTGAGCATTATTCTAGCCATTTATACTCACTATTTTCTTTTATCAGATTGCATTATTTATTTTCTAATTTAAATTTAATATTCAATGAATATACATGCGGGGAGTTTTAAGAACAAAACATTTTGGTGTATCGTGTCGCGGGTATAATTTGTGATAAGTTATTTTACGGAATGCTTTAGTACATGTATACTGTTCTTTTTCTTAATGTTAAAACCAAAGAAATTCAAATGTTTACGAGTGTTAGAACTTGTTAACAAATCGTTTTGTCTAGTGTCACACGTCCGCTTTTTAGGTAGCATTCGTGTCTCAACATAGAAAATGTTCGAAATCAATTTTTTTGTATGAAACTATTCCTAATGTCCGCTCTATAAGTCTTTTAAATCTCTGGTCACAACTAAAATAAATACGTAGTTAGAGCGCGTAGCGACAGTGCGTAGCAATACCGCGTAGCAGTTTATGTTGCATATCTACGCTGGTGTAGCGACAGTGCGTAGCAATACCGCGTAGCAGTTTATGTTGCACTAGCTTCCGCCCGCGACTTCGTCCGCGTGGCATAGTTACTTTGGGCTAACGCTAACTTTAACCCGCGTGATGACCCGAAAAAATGTATCTTTCTCTCCCCTTTTCTTCCCTCATTCTCCCCCTTCCCTCACTTTAAAAAAACTTGCCTATTTCCGTCACCAGGGCCCCAACTATCTCTGTACCAAAATGCATCAAAATCGGTTCGGTCATTTAGGCGTGAAGCCGTAACAAACACGACACGGTTGGCGCAGTGGCTGAGCGATCGACTGCTGATGAATAAAAAATAATATCATTTATTTTAACTATTATTTAATTGAATTTGTAATAATGTCATTTAATTCCATAAGTAATTATTATCCTAATGTAAATAGCTCAGTTCCGGGTAAACTACTAAAAACAATCTCATTTTCTATTAATGCAAGTCGTTACTGGCACTTGCCGGCCGCTGCCGCGGCACCGCTCGCTCCGCTCGCTCGGCTCGTGCGTAGGGGGTCACAGTTTTAACCTAACCTAACCTACGCATTTTTTTGAACAAATTAACCTAATCTTAATAGTTGAGTCCCGGGTAACCTACTAAAAACAATGTCTTTTTTTTCTATATAATTCCAAAAATATCTTTTTTTTTGCCTTAATATGTTTTTGTATACAATTGTAACTCACTGTATCGGTTCACACCAAAATATTGGAAACTCAAAATAAATAACAAACATGGTAAATATCCCGTTTTAACCGTTAATAATAATGTTAGTGACCATGTCAGTTTAAAGACTTATTAGGCATATAAGTCTTTAAACTTAAAGTTATTCTTAATTAAATTCTGCCATCAGCATAGTATAAAAAGTGAAATTATACCAAATACTCGTCGCTCTAAATGAACATTATGCTAAACGATATTATGCGAAATTTGAACTCTGCCAATCGTAATTATACTAAATGTAATTCTGCCATCTTAAAACTATGCAATTGTAAATTCGGAGTTTTAAACATTATGCCAAACGATATCAAATAATTATATCAAATAATTTTTATGCCTTTAAAATGTTCGTTTAAAGAAAAATATGTGTGTTATGCCAAATAAATTTCGGAGCATCAAGATTCTGCCAGATAGAGGGAACCCGTCCAATACTATCTACCTATGTATACCTACTTCACTTAAAAATAAAAACCTATAAATACTTTAATTAATAATACCTATAACTATAATTTATATAATTAACTACGCTTTAACCAATATAGTATAAAAAAAAACTGAACATAAATTAGCCGAAACTCGGTTTCTAAAAATCTATGCGTACCTACTACTACTTCACCTAAAAAGAAATAAAATGTAAACTATGAATAATTTGTAATTTGAACGAATATTTAAACACTACCAAAATAACTAATGCCTATTAATAAGGGTCCACCCTTTATAGCAGAACTTTTTATGTCATAATTTTATATTGCATAACAACGGATAGCATAAACTTCACTTCGCAGAAAATTGTTTAGCAGACACTCATTTGTCATACATTCAAAACTCATAATTTTGTAAGTCAGAATCATCTCTAGGCATAAACTTCATATCCATAATATTTAAAAAGTAGAAACATCATATCGCAGAAAGTTCACAGTCAGAATCGTCTTTTGGCATAATATATATTTTATATCGATAATCATTAAACGGCAGAATTGTCATATCGCAGAAAGTGTATAGTTAGAATCATCTTTGTCATTATAAGTTGTCATTTATTTTAATTATTTATTTCTTTAAAATTATGTCATTTGTTTTATTTATTGTTTAATTGAATTTGAAATAATGTCATTGAATTCAATAAGTAATTATCCTAATCTAAATAGTTCAGTTCCGGGTAACCTACTAAAAACAATCTGTTTTTTCTATTAATGCAAGTCTTTTCTGGCACTCGCCGGCCGCTGCCGCGGAACCGCTCGCTTCGCTCGCTCGGCTCGTGCGTAGGTGGTCACAGTTTTAACCAAACCTAACCTAACTAACCTAGAGCCATTTCAACCATCTACATAGTATGCCAAGTGAAATTATACCAAATAATCATCGCTCTAAATGAACATTATGCTAAACGATATTATGCGAAATTTGAACTCTGCCAATCGTAATTATACTAAATGTAATTCTGCCATCTTATAAGTATGCCATGGTTAATTCGAAGTTTTAAACATTATGCCAAACGATAATTACATCAAATAATTTTTATGCCTTTAAAATGTTCGTTTAAAGAAAATTATGCCAAGTGTGTTATGCCAAATAAATTTCGGAGCATCGAGATTCTGCCAGATAGAGGGAACCCATTTTATAAAATAACAATAAAAGAAATCTAAAAAGAAATTATTTAAAGACTAAAAGTCGGGCTGAAAGCATTGTCTGTCAATAAGGTCGAACACTCTGAACGTCTATTCGCATCAACAGCCAAATATTACACAAAAATAATCCTTATAGCACGATTCAGTATTCACGCGCGATGGCTCATTAGCGTATTTCATGCATAACTTTGGTGTTTGTATACCGATTTATATGATTCTTTTTTTATTGAATACGTAATAATGTTAACTGTTTTTAATTAGAGATGAGTGGGAGTGTTATAAACGTAAGAGTAGACAAATACCTATAATCAGAAAGCTCCGAACTGCTAAGCTATCGGGAGTTCTTTACACGTGTTATTGTGAGTCAACCATAAAAGATAGACCTATGCTGTCGTAGGATATTTTTTATATAATTTTAAGGAGAACATTTCCGTCATACATGATTTCTGTGTAGCTTTAACCAACTTCTCCCGATTACCCAACATTTTCCTTCACTGCTCTGCTCCTATTGATCGTAGCGTGATGAAAAGTATACTATAACCTGCCCAGGAGTATGAAGAATAATTGTACCAAGTTTCGTTAAAATCCGTCCAGTAGTTTTTGTTTCTATAACGAACATACAGACATCCAGACAGACAGACAGACAGACAGACAGACAGACAGACAAAAATTTTACTGATTGCATTTTTGGCATCAGTATCGATCACTAATCACCCCCTGATAGTTATTTTGGAAATATATTTCATGTACAGAATTGACCTCTCTACAGATTTATTATAAGTATAGATAGAAGATAGAAGATAATAATATCTACGTTGGTGTAGCGACAGTGCGTAGCAATACCGCATAGCAGTTTATGTTGCATATCTGCTTAGGTTTAGCGACAGTGCGTAGCAATACCGCGTAGCAGTTTATGTTGCATATCTACGCAGGTGTAGCGACAGTGCGTAGCAATACCGCGTAGCAGTTTATGTTGCATGTCTACGCATGTCTACGCAGGTGTAGCGACAGTGCGTAGCAATACCGCGTAGCAGTTTATGTTGCATATCTGCGCAGATGTAGCGTCAGTGCGTAGCAATACCGCGTAGCAGTTTATGTTGCATGTCATAAACTACAAGTTTTTTTTTAATGAAATCAAAGTGATATTGGTGTGTATGCTGATCATATGATACAGAAGTGTGTGCGGTGAAACTGCGCAACACTGTTATAATGCTACTTACTTTGACAATTCAACAATATCCATTGCGTTGTCTACGTCGGGAGGTAGACGAATTCAAACATTACAAGCAATTTATCACGAATTCTCATCGTCTTGAAAATTAGTATAGATTTAACACGCCTTATCCAAGAAGGGATGCCTTCCAGTAACAAAACATTAACAGACTTCCATTATCCAAATAATTTTAATATTAAAACCGCCCTTAAACAACATTATAAATAAAACTTAACGAGAAACGCAGACATTTCACAAAACATCTGAATATTTAAAGCAACGACGACTAAACTTCAGAGTTAATAAATTTTCAATGAGATTCCGAATTGCTTTCGTATTAAAACTCAATCTGATTATATATATTTTTTTTATCTTAATTGAATGAGAGTTCAAAAGTAAAGATTACTTACTCTTCTCGAGGCTAAAGATAATAAATTCACATTACCGGAGGGTTTTACATTAACATAACATAACATAACATCACGCCTATAAGCCCCGAAGGGTAGGCAGTGGTTTGACGGTCACGATTGTTGAATAAGAATAATTTGTTTGTGTAAAAACATGGTACATAGGGTATTGTATTGTATAACGGGCTGGTGTCCGCAACTCCACGTCTGAGGCGCGTATTTTGCGTATGGGGTACATAGGGTATTATAATTATAGTATTGTGAAAGTAAAAAAAAACAAAACACATTGAAAAAACAAGTGTCGCGGGTTCGATTCCCACACGGAACAAATATTTCTATGACTAACAGGGTAGTTGTTTCGGGTCTGGCTGTTTGTGTATGTGATTTTAAATGTTACGATACAGGAGAAATTCCTAGCGTGGAGGAAAGTTAAAAAAAAGAGTATACCCACTTTTCATCTGTTATATTTTAGTCCTATGTATTGGGGGTGAGCCTATTGCCATCAAGCCGGTACAAATCCAGACTCCATAGGTGCCAAATAGAAATTTCAGATTTTCCACTGAGTGCTTATTAAAAATATGTTTTACTAGCTGGCGCCCGCGGCTTCACTCGCGTGATATCGAAATAAAGTATCCTATGTGTTATCCTAAACTATAATCTACCTCTGTGCCAAATTTCATCAAGATCCGTTCAGCTGTTTTGACGTGAACGAGTAATAAACATCCATATATTCATCCATCCTCACAAACATTCGCATTTGTAATATTATCAGGATTAGGTAGGTAGTAGGATTAAACCTAAACCTTTGACAGTCGTAACAGGTAGACTGTAGGCTGAAAGTATTACAACCCAGTCAAACCAACGGGTATCGAATAACCATTGCTGAAATGATAGCGGGAACCAACGGCTTAACGTATTTTCCGAGGTACCTACAGAAGCAGCTTGCTTTCCGAAGTACGTAGTACGTATAGGAATGTCGGAATGTAGTGAATGGTCACTCATCCATAGACTGACCTTAGCAAGCGTTGCTTAACCTTGTAGATCGACGTGTCTGGTTGTTATTACAGCTTACTATGTACTACTACAAAAGAAACTATGACCTCTGAGTCGTGGTCAAAGGTTGAATTTCATTGTTTTAGAACCACCATGTCCACACAGTCCCTACAAAATTTCATTTCCGAATAAAACCATAACACATATTTATCATGTTTCGTAATGTAATAACAGATAAAACTCTAAACCCAATTTTGATAGCATTTTTATAATGTCACAGGTCGGTTGGCGGACCAAATTCAGTTTTGTACCGCCTTTAAAAGCTTTTAGCCTTAATTTAGGAAGAAATATGACAAAATGGCGGCCGTCTAACGATTATTGTGTTATATTGTGGCGGTATGACTTGATTATAAGTGTCGCTCAGGTTGATTTTGAGGTTAAGTCACGCTTACTTAGGTTTTTCTGTGGATGGGTGACCACCCATTATATACCAAGTTTCCTGCATGCCTCGAAAAACATGATAAGCCGTTGGTAGTCAGTGACTATCACATAATCCAGTTTTAAACTGCGTACCTGACTTCTACAACCCTTGGTTAGACTGGTTAATAAGACTGGGTAAATATAAAAAAAACGTTGCCCCACACTAGGAATTTCTCCTGTATCGTGGGTGCGTTTACAAACATTTAAACTCACATACACAAACAGCCAGACCCGAAACAACTAACTGTAGGTCGTACAAATATTTGTTCCGTGCGGGGATCGAACCCGCGACACGCAGCGCAGCAGTCGATCGCTCAGACACTGCGCCAACCGTGTCGTCAAACTAACTGTAACGACTTTCAAAGATATACACATGGCAGCATGTACCGACGGCTTAACGTGTAAGTAAGCTCAACTTAACTTAAAGATCATCCTGAGCGGCTGAACCCTTTATTGTTTTTTGTGGATGGGTAATCATGAAATAACTTCTCCCGCTCTGAGCGGAGGGGAGGGAGTTTCAGCCTTTTACTGACTGAAACCCAGTTTGCCCGGGGCCGCGGTTTCTCTTTCAAACAACCCGCAACCCACGGCAGAACCCTTCAATCAATCATTTAAATTTTTAAATGAAAGCGAACACGCCTGTAATTCAAGCACTTTTAAAGTCTGAAACTTCTCAACTTAAGCACTTGAAACAAAAGTACTTAACTAGTGAAACGTAAGTACTTGCGTAGTTGGTTTTATTACTGTTTTTTGCTGGAAGGGGCGCCAGTTCGAAGCTTGAGTGTAAATTGACGTATAATTGGTAGGGTGGGGAAAATGATTTAGTGTTGTCTTGCGATGTGGGGCTTTGATTTAACCGTATAGTTCGGTACGGACCCCTTCGGGGGCTCGACATTCAAACCTCCGCTGGCTCGGTACTGGCCCCGAAAGGGGTCGAACATTTAAGTCATACGACCTCCTCATTATTTTTGTAAATAATAATAATAGTATTTTATTTTCTGGTTAAAAAATAATATGGGTGTGCATTCATTAAGATGGTAGAATAAAAATCTCATATGTAAACGTCGTTAGAAGTTCTTTAATTATTGAGCAAGTTTCTTAATTAACCTTTATAAAATCTATGTGCGTAAATTACGATCATAGCCATTTTGATGGCAGTGTAGGTCGACGCTAAAAATCATAAAAAAATGGTTTTCGGACATATAAGCTCCACATTGTTGGGCCTGATTAACGTGTCCTTTTATTAGGTGCAGAAATCATTCGTAATTGAACTTAAATTAGCAGTGGTAATGATACATTTTGAAATTTAAAGTCGAAGTTTCGCGCCAATCGTGCTTGTTTACATTTTTC
This sequence comes from Ochropleura plecta, assembly GCA_905475445.1. Lineage (NCBI taxonomy): Eukaryota > Metazoa > Arthropoda > Insecta > Lepidoptera > Noctuidae > Ochropleura > Ochropleura plecta. Next base: position 18,299,695 of record FR997738.1, on the reverse strand, counting down.
ATTCCACATTATATCACACGGACGCGAATAGATTCTATAACAAATGAGACAAATATCATTGCAAATATTATAAATAACATGAACATGCCCAGATCTTATCGTAATTTGCAATAATAGGACCATTAACACGTAATATTCATAACCACTACTAAATTCACTTTCGAAAATTGAAAATTTAAAAACACCCCCGACCCAAAAAAAGTACGCAACCCTATAAAAAGCAAAAAAAATAACTTTTAACACTACGTAAGTACCAACTAAAGCATGTCAGACTATCTACTCGGGACTTTGTGCCACCTTTATGTCGGAGGCATAACCGCTAATTTTGAACTGCAAATGGTTATCTTGGCCTGCTGTTGACCGTACGTATGAAATTTTTGATTAAATTTTGTCGTATCGGGGGACCGCTCTAATTTATTAGCCTAACGTTAGAAGCACACATTAAGAAGTCCTCAATCCCATTGTAATTTTTCATAATTTTTTTTTGAGTCGTTCCTAAGAATGGGGGTTAAAATTATTGTTTATCATTTATTTAGATAGAGTATAAAGTTTTTTTTTTGATTTCGTGACTTACGTTAACATTTTCGTTGTAATTTAAATATTATTTTGTATACTTATATTCTTTTTCTTTACAAGTAAATCTTGTGAGTCGTACTATTCGTCTGTTTTAATTTTTTGTCCAGTGTTATTGTATCATTTAGTGTAGTTGTGTACATATTTAGTTTTAAAATACGAATTTTGTGATTAGGTAGGAATCATTTGATTTAGGTAAGTATTTTTGAAGGTAAAAAGCGGTCCCCCGACACGACAAAATTTAATCAAAAATTTCATACGTACGGTCAACAGCAGGCCAAGATAACCATTTGCAGTTCAAAATTAGCGGTTATGCCTCCGACATAAAGGTGGCACAAAGTCCCGAGTAGATAGTCTGACATGCTTTAGTTGGTACTTACGTAGTGTTAAAAGTTATTTTTTTTGCTTTTTATAGGGTTGCGTACTTTTTTTGGGTCGGGGGTGTTTTTAAATTTTCAATTTAATTTTTTATTTCATGCTTTTTGAAGGAGCTCCATAATTTTTCATTCTTTCATTTAATTTCTTTTATGTTTCTTGCCATTTAAAGGTAATTTTGTGTTTTATTTTTAAATTTTGGTCATTCTAGATTTTCAGCAAAAATATAAATCGGTTTATCCGTTTCATTCCGGCATTCCAGGGTTTCATCCGCCACATCCCATTTCCAGCATCAGGTCCTCGTCAATTAGAAACATAAAGAAAACTAGTTAAGACAAATCCAACGAGCCCAAACTCGAGGGGTTTACTAAAAGGCAGTCCAGGGTTACGTTTCCTACCTTCGAGCCCTATCACCAGACCAGCTCAGAGGTTCCAGATTTCCAGCATCAGGTCCTCGTCAATTAGAAACATAAAGAGAACTAGTTAAGACAAATTCAACGAGCCCAAACTCGATGGGTTTACTAAAAGGCAGTCCAGGGTTACGTTTCCTACCTTCGAGCCCTATCACCAGACCAGCTCAGAGGTTCCAGATTTCCAGGATCAGGTCCTCGTCAATTAGAAACATAAAGAGAACTAGTCAAGACAAATTCAACGAGCCCAAACTCGATGGGTTTACTAAAAGGCAGTCCAGGGTTACGTTTCCTACCTTCGAGCCCTATCACCAGACCAGCTCAGAGGTTCCAGATTTCCAGCATCAGGTTCTCGTCAATTAGAAACATAAAGAGAACTAGTTAAGACAAATTCAACGAGCCCAAACTCGATGGGTTTACTAAAAGGCAGTCCAGGGTTACGTTTCCTACCTTCGAGCCCTATCACCAGACCAACTCAGAGGTTCCAGATTTCCAGCATCAGGTCCTCGTCAATTAGAAACATAAAGAGAACTAGTCAAGACAAATTCAACGAGCCCAAACTCGATGGGTTTACTAAAAGGCTGTCCAGGGTTACGTTTCCTACCTTCGAGCCCTATTACCAGACCAGCTCAGAGGTTCCAGATTTCCAGCATCAGGTCCTCGTCAATTAGAAAAATAAAGAGAACTAGTTAAGACAAATTCAACGAGCCCAAACTCGATGAGTTTACTAAAAGGCAGTCCAGGGTTACGTCTCCTATCTTCGAGCCCTAACAGCAGACCAGCTCAGTGGTTCCAGAAGACATCAATGTTTCAAATGTCAAATCCTACATATGCTCGCAAGTAAACTGGGCGTGGAACATTCCTATTTAATTACACTCAACAAACGACCTGATGACCTTGAAGACCTGCACCGATTTCCACCAAACATAGCTAAGAACACTCTCGACTGATATACCTTTCAAACACAAAAAACCGCATTAAAATCGGATCATCCGTTTGGGAGCTACGATGCCACAGACAGACACATACACATTTACACACACAGACACGTCAAACTTATAACACCCCGTCGTTTTAGCGTCGGGGGTTAAAAATGACGTCCATTTCTTTTTTTTTTTATTTTGTGATGTGTAAATGCGATTATTTCAATCGATTATTTTCTTGTAAATCAATCAACTCGAATAATTAAATTAAGGAATATCAGAAATTGATAGATGAAAATAAGAATAATTTTGTATTACGTGTAAAATACTATAAATATTGATAATAATATTTTTTTCGCCACTAAAACCGACTCAACAACAAACAGCAACAAACATTCGCGCCAATTTTATTTTCAGATAAAAAATCAAATTAGGAATGCGCTCGCTGTTTGAATTTATATTAAAATGTTTATTTGCTATTTTATTAATAATTTGGTTTTGTACCTACTATTTGAATGTGAATTGCAAATAGAAATAAATAAGGTTGAATATAGAACGCCCTTATGATTTTGATAGGCACAGTAAAAAAAATCAGCCAAGATAAATTATATTTGTTCGACAAAATTGTTTGTAGTATGGTTGGATTAGTTATTTGGAAAGCGTTTTCATTCTTTCCTAAAACATGGCTCGTAGGCCAAAGTGTTCTTGGAGTGGAAGCCTTGGGGTAAAAATGGCCTAGAGGGACCACAATTGAGATGGAAAAAAAACCCAGGTACACGACATCAAGAAAACTCCAGGTACAAAATGGACCCATTTTGAACCTGGAGTTTTCTTGATGTCGTGTACCGGGGTCTTTTTGGGGTGGGAAATCATCACATAACTTCCCCCGCTCTAGGCGAAGCGGGGGGGAGGGTCAGACTTTTACTGACTAATGTCCACCGATCGATGTTCCTTCTTTTACTCGGGGCTGCGGTATCTCTTTCGAACAACCCGCAATCCCGGCAGGACCCTACCGGGGTTGCGGGTCTGACACTCCCACCCGCTCCGCCCAGAGCGGGGGAAGTGAGGCGCCACGGCATCCTCACCTACCACCTGACGCAGATCCTCACCGGGCACAAAAGTTTCGGGACGTTCCTGCACATCATCGGGCGGGAAGAAACACCCAGGTGTCACCAATGTGACTATCGCCCAGAGGACACGTTGGAGCACACAGACAGTCTGCTCTTTTGAGCGGAACACCGCTCTGTCCCGGAGGAGATGGTGATGTTTGAAGGAGAGAATCTCAAACCAAGCCAGCCACCGCGGGAGACGCTACAGGGGTCGGGCGCCGCGAGACGACAACGACTTTTTATTAAAAGTTTAACAGGAGCGGATATTTGATGATTTCCCATCCAAGTGGCGCAAGACATATAAATGGCGGAATTTAAAGGAGGCTTCCTTTAAATTCCTAAAGAAGTTCCTGAGAAGTTTATGAGAAGGCCTCTTTTAAATTCCTAAAGAAGTCCTTAAATTCCAAAAAAGAGAGATACATTATTTAAAAATACTTTTTAGGGTTCCGTACCTCATAATAAATAACAGAACCCAAATATCAAATCTGTGGTCCCTTGAAGCTGTGAAAAAAACAACCCTCCAAGTCTACGTAGAGAAAAGATATGACCGTTTATGTCGTCAGTTTGTACGGAACCCTTGGTGCGTGAGTCCGACTCGCATTTGACCGGTCTATTTTTAATAGGCTGAACCGCTTACTGCTACGCAAAGGTCTCCTTAAACCTTTTTTTATCCAACCAATACTTTTAAGTGTCAATATTTTAGAGCCCCGATGTGTAGATACTTGTGTACGGAGTCCCTGTATGTCTTAAACAAGGCTCTACTGCGGAGGCATGGCTTTCTAGGTGCAGTACGGTATGGTTGTGCCGGCTGGGTTGCCTGACTACCTACAGAACTAGCATGACCTACAAAATTGGCCGCCATTTTCATTTATCGTCATTCAAGAAAACAGCCAAAATCTTTTACCGCGAAACCGTTTGACAGCAAATGTACCTCATATCTGGGCGCATAACAAAATAATTATAGCATAATAAAAAAGCACGTGACAAAATGTCTTTCTTTTATAATAGATATCATAGATACAACTATAATATCTATAGTTGAATATTATGCCACCTCCATAGGTAAATTCCTCAATGGTCCCAAAACTTTTTTTTAAAGTTTACTCTATTACGATTATCGATTAGGTTGAATGCAACTTTTTAATCGTAATGATTAAACTTAGTTTTACGGTCAGCACTAAGAAATGTCATATTGCAACACATTTTGTAGTATTTTTTGTCGAGATTTGTATCGTGTTATTTTATTAATTTATATGTAAAATGGCAAAAATAAGAATGCAGATGGAATGTCACTGTTTTTATTTTAGATTTCCGATTTTATTATCAAATGGTTATCTTGTGTATGTACATTATTTCCAGCGTTTTTAAAGTACCTAATTTTTGGAAGGGTGTTGTAATATGTATTTTACACACATTTTGCAATAGATTGACGCCGTTTTATCGACCTTATGAGGTTTTTGGAAATATAAACCTCAAACTTATCGTATGAAACAGCCGCTGTGATTTATTTTTAATAACAAAATTGAATGCTGTAAATTGATGAAAAATCTTGAATTTCATGACAATTCGCGTCACCCCACCGATTCAGCTGATGTGTCATATGTCAAAATCCTGTCGTGCAGAGTGGTTAAGTCTTCGTTCTTATATAGTATTTTTTTTGTCTGTGATTTTCAAGTGGTCTGCTTTTTATGGATGTGAACCTATTGAATGTCAACGAGAAATTAATAAAGTTAGTTAAAGTAAAAGAAAGATAAATAAAGTTTTCCAAGATGTTTAGACAACAAGCATTTTTTTACGGATGGGAAATTATAAAATAACTTCTCCAGCTCTGACTGGAGCAGGGAGGAATTTTAGACTTTTACTGATACTAAATCCGACCCATGTTGCTTCTCGCTCAATAGGGTCAGAAAGAGTACATAAAAAATATTCTGATGCATTAAGAACCTCCTCCTTGTATGAAGTCGGTTAATAAGTTAAATATTCACCGTTCCATTCCAAGCTCATAATATACCATTTACCTAAATCTTGTTACATCCCCTATATAAGGGATATCCTACCCCCATACACAATGTTAGCCATGTCTTGGAAATAAAAACAAATAACAGCGGTAGTTATAGAAATATATGGGCGCCAATATGTACTCCATGGATATTGGGTGTTTTTTGGGGGCTTGGGGACGTAAACGTTTGCGTTTTTGTATATTTAACTGACTAGCTGTGAAAGAAAATGTCGTATTTTTTTAGGCTAAAACCGATCTCTCATCGGAGCATTCGTCTATAATGTAACATGTATTTATCAAATATTCGAATGCAATTCGATACTTTGAAATGAACCTCTAATACATTTTAATAAATAGAAAATAAATGTATATTATATCAAGGCACTATAAATACAAAGATGAAAGATGAAGACTACAAAATACACTATTTGAAGGCACAGTTAGCGTAGTGAGTGAGCGATTAACTGCCGCGCTGCGTCGCGCGGTTTGATTCCCACACGGAACAGATATTAGTACGTTAATCAGAAAAAAACTTTTCAGTGAAATTGAAAGTTCGGTAAGTCTAAATGAAACGTAAACAGTTACATCGTCTGCGTCTAAACCGTCAGTGCGTTAAGGATAATTGTCATTGAGACTGTAAACATCGCTGGAGGCTGCGAGGATCACCGCCTGCGCTGACTTATCGCCACATCTTTTGTGTTCGGATACACATTCAATTGTCGTTATTGGAACTTATTAGAATTGACGATTGAAATTGTACCTAGTGTATGTCGACTGCCTGGTTGGTCTAGTGGCCGTAAGCGCGAATGTTGAGGAAAAGTTCCTGTGTTCGATTCCCCTAGGATTTCTATCAGGATTTTTTGTGTGGCAGACAAAACAATCTGTATTTGTGCCCTGTGGATGGCAATAGGTCTCATATTGGATAAGACTTAAACATAGCTGTCGAAAATTAGTTGTACTAGTAGATGAGTATCTTCCTCACCTCTAGGAGAATAAGAATAAATACTCATCACTGCAATATTATTCAACTAACTGGCGCCCGCGACTTCGCCCGCGTGATATCGAAAAAAAAGTATCCTACGTGTTTATTCCGGACTATAATCTAGCTCTGTGCCAAATTTCATCAAGATCCGTTCAACCGTTTTGACGTGAAAGAGTAACAAACATACATACATTCATCCTCACAAACATTCGCATTTATAATATAAGTAGGATTCGTTTTAAGACATTTTGCAATAAATACATGAATAAATAGAATAAGAGCGTGATTTTAAGATGACGAATAAAACCTCTACGAGATTTGTTCTGTTCAAGTATAGTAACTGCCTTTCTCGAATCTGTTAAGTTTTTTTTGTTGTTAAATATGACTGGTAGACTCATCGCCTGTAATTATTATAACCTGCCTAGCCCTTTTAAATGTTGCAGTCGGCAGCTAAATACCAGTATTTTACATGGAGCGACTGCCTATGTGAGCTCGACAACCTAACCGGGTTGTCGAGGACAGTAGGAGGTAGGTAGGTACTGGATTATCCACCCCTTGGTAAGATTCGTAATCCGACTTAAAAAAAAGATCTACAAATGACAGATGGGACCAACGGCTTAGCGTGCTTTCCAATGCGAATGAGCTTTATCACCAATCCAACTTAGAAGGCATATTTTACCCAATACTAATAGTCATCATTATTTTCCTGCCCTTGTCCCATTCTATTTGGGGTCGGCGCAACATTTTTTTTTTCTATTCTTCCCTATCAGACGTCACGGCTTCATTTACTCCTTTCTCCTACATATCATTCCTTACACAATCCATCCATCTTTTCTTTGGCCTTCCTCTCGCTCTCCATCCATAAACATTTCCATCACTCTTTTATTCACATGCACTTTGTTCCTCCTCATCATCATCATCCCAGCCATATATTTGACTAAATAGTAAAAGTTTCTGTTTTTTTTTGTTTTTGGCAAGTGCCAAATACACTTGTTTTATTTTCCTGCTTTCTTTCTTTACTGAAAAAAAAGCTTAAGTCAATGTACACTGTCGTTGCGTACATAAAACATTTTCCCCTCAAATGACGCTGTTTGCAAACAGCTTTACAAAAATAAACATCCCGAGATTACCATTATCCATCCGAATGTTTCAGGTGTTTCCTTGCCTTAAGATAACGGATCACCCCACTGCAAATAATCTTATTCATTAAACCCCCACCTTCACCCCCCTCGAGCAATTAGTCTGCATTCGCGCAAATTACAGAATGTCGTTAATTCGCTCCTGTATATTTAAAACGTTTTATAAATGGTCTTGGAAATGTAGGGTTTTTTTAACTGCTTGGAATTGAGAGATTTGTTGGTACCACGTTGTTGGTTGGTCCTGTCGGGGTTGCGGGTTGTTCGGAAGAGATACCGCGGCCCCGGAGCATAAAGGGCAAGATGGAACATGGGTTGGTTTTAGTCAGTACAAGTTTGATACTCCCCCCGCACCAGAGCGGGGCGAGTATCAAACAAGTTATTTGATAATTTCCAATCCGCAAAGAAAAAAAAGGGGTATTGTTTTACCCACCCATGTTCCTTCTATTGCCCTTTATGTTCCGGGGCCGCGGTATCTCTTTCAAACAACCCGCAACCCCGACAGGCGGTGGCCCTGGTAGGCCCCTCTGCTTTGCTGACATCTCTTTGAGGAACACTAACGCGCCGTTGACACGGCCTGTCATCAATAGACGATACTCCTTAGTTTGACTTGTTGTCAACCCATCACGCCATTGACTATCTGTAACGACTGTCAAAGATCTACAAATGACAGCCGGGACCAACAGCTTTACATGCTTTCCCAGGCACGGAGGCAGAATGATAGTAATGATAATAGTATTTATTACGTTTTTTAGGGCTGCTACGTTTTATCATAAGTTTAAAACTATCTGTGTGTCAAACTTTGTTTAAATTCGGTCAACAGTTTTAACATGATTGGGTTAGCAAACATACAAACTTCAACATGTATAATATTACTACTAAGAAAAAACATTGTATAAGAGTCAGAGTCTATCTATCTCGTATATCGTAGGATATACGAGATAGATAGGCTCTGACTTTTATATGAATTAAGGAAATAAAAAAAAAAAACAAAAACACGTTCAAAATCAATCACATTTATACACAATCTATAATACCTAATAATTTAGTGTAACTAACTAAAACATGTACCAGTAACAAAAAGGGAAAAAAAATTACAGGGCGTCAAAAAAAATCTGCAGAGCACTATCAATAGGAAATGTTCCCAGAAGGATGGCAGCATTGCCACGTTGGATGGCAATGCTGATTCTTTGGCCAGCCTTCTGGTATACATAATTATATTATTTAGTATCACAAAATACATATAGACAAACTCAGCTACAAAAACCATGGCCCTTTTGTGAATTTTGTAACCTCTTTAAATTTCTTCAACGCAAGTACCATCATCAGCCCTGCTCGTACCGTTAGGACATTCATCGCCTTTCAAGAACGCTTTATTAGCCATTGTTTTATTTACATTACCACAGGCTTTACCATCAGAACCTGTACAATTTTTACCTCCCATACTTAAATCAATTTTAGTGGCATCTGTACTATCTTTCACATTACTGCCTCCATCATTTGTTTCTGTGGATAGTGTTTTATTTTGATTTTCATCTGTTTTTGAAGCTTCTTCTTTCACTTTTTCTGTAGGACTGTTTGTAGGTAAATCGGCTTTTGGATCAACAGGCTCATTACTTTTATCTTTTTCAACGATTTCATTGTCTTTTATAGAACTGTTTGTAGGTGATTCTAGAGTGCCTTTTGAATCGGTGATTTCTTCTTTCCCATCCGGATGAATCTTGATTATATTACCTAATGCATCGATAACAATTTTCGTTCCGTTTTCAAGAGTTTGACGCACTTTTATAATCACTCCTTGGCGATTTTCAGTTTGGTTTAATTCTGCACTTTTAGATTTTTCATTTTTCGAACTTAGTATATCATCTAGTAGTCCACATTCTGAACTTACAATTAAAACAAATATTATTACAAATGATTTCATAGCTGTGTACAAACGTTTATAGGTCAGGGAGAATAATATAATAATAAATGAAAATAGATTTATAACACAAGCATTGATTAATGTTATCGATTGGTTCAGAGATCATTTGAGTGCAGTTGGGTAATAAAGACTGCAGTAATGTCTTTGCCCTTATTAATAACTAGCTGTGCTCAGCGGTTTCACCCGCTGGTTGACTCCTTAGTGTGTTTGATGTTATATAGCCTACAGCCTTCTTTGATAAATGGGTTATGCAACACTAAAATATTTTTTCAATTCGACCAGCTACCCTACCATGATGTCTTAAAACAGTACGTCGTGTATTTCAGTGAGAGAAAGAAACAAAGCTATACTGTATCTCTAGCGCCATCTCTTTCTCACAGTGGAATAAGGAATGCTTCAAAACGTCATGGTGATCCTACTGTACTTACTGAGATTTTGAAGCGTACACGGACCAACTATAGAAAATGCTGTTTCTTATTTTTTAAAGTTTATGTTTGAAAAACGAGTATTACACAGACTTGTATTATGAATTAAATGATACATTAAGAATGGCACTTAGTGTAACAACTTTTGATGAGAAAAGTTAAAATGTCCTTAAAATATAACAATTGATACAAAACAGGCATATACATTTGTATTAACTATTTATTTAGAGATCCCAACAAAATGGTAATAACTATTGATTTATTTATACTATAATGCTGTCGCTATACATTTTCCATCGTCCTCAATGCGAATCCTTTCTTCTATCTTATTTCTTGGTTAGGTAAATTGTAAACGACTTAAAAACGCTGTTTCAGTAGTTGTTTCTGTATCGTTTCCACTATCCATGACTTCAATGTCTATAATTTCATTCGAATCAACAGCGATTTCTATAGATACGCAGTTACCATCATCAGCCCTTTCTTTCCCTGAACTGCATTCATTTACTGTAAATGATGACATATGTATGGCAATTTTTGAAGAATTATCATTTTTGAAAAGGCTTGCTGCTGATTTAACTTCATTTCTACCAGATTTAGTTGGCTTCCTTCTACGTAGTCTTTTGTTTGGTGGTTTTTTCTTTCTTGGTTCAGTATTTTTGTCTTTATTTCTTTGATTAAGATTAAACACATTATTTGATGCACTGCTATTAACAATTCTTTCACTAAGATTTTGGTAATTACCACTACCTTGTTTTGTATTGTCGATTTCTGTTAAAACGGTTTTTTTATTTATCACTTTAACATATTTTGTAGTCTCTGGGTTTCTAAGATTTTGGTTTACCGTCACATTGTTAAATAAACTTTCTGTTGTTTTGTATGATTCCGTATTTTCACAGTTTACGATTATGAAAACACAAATAATAAGAATACAAGGTTGCATATTCTTTTTCAGAGACACATAGACGTAAAATATTTCTTGAAAGAGCAAGCGATAAAACACGTTAACTTAATTTAATGTAAACTGACAAATGTCTAATCGCACAATGGGCGTCTCTTTAACAATATGATTTATCGTATCTCCAAAGTTCATAGTTCAAAAAAACACCAGTGAGTTATAAATAAATGGAAGCACAATTTTTTATAGAGAAATCATTCTTTACCTTAAATATAAATTTGTCCAGTTAACCAGCATTTTCAGTGATAAAAACTACATTATTAAATAATTAACTTACATGTTTATGTTTTTGAATATTAACTGAATGCATTTGGCTGAACCCTGTCTTAAAAATTGTTAATTGGTTAGTTTAAAAGAATGAGTCTTCTATTGCATCATTAATGCAAACACTATGTTCAAACAATGCAATGCAAAGTACTATGTTTTTGTGAAATAAGTACTTTTATTTATTTATTTATATACTTATTATTATGCTTATATGTGTAGGTACTTATATTTAGGTTGAGACATTCATATTTAAGTTACTATTCTCATTCTGTTCTCACACACCGTCTACATTTCTTTCCTCATATCTCCTCTCGCAGGCCTGCTGGTAGATATTTCTTTTGAAATAAGCTGTGCCTTTGTACTCTATGTTTTTTTTGATGTTTTCCTGTCTCCTCCTCTCTTGTGTGTACATAAATTATTAAATCAATAAATATCCCTAATCTTAATCCTAATCCTATCCTTAAAAAAGCTACAAAACTTAACCAGTCACGATTCTTTCAAATTTATTTTGCCTCGTCATCTATGATGTTCACCACAAACCTAAGCTGTTTTTTATTAAAAGAGGACTAGTTTTGACCTCAATCAGAACAGAGTCAAAATCAATAAAAAATAAAACCGACTTCCAAAAAAAAAAGTGGAAAATAACTTTATTTCCGGAAGTCGGTGGCTTTTGTTGGTTTCGTTGACTTTTTTGCCACCGACTTCCGGAAATAAAGTTATTTTCCACTTTTTTTTTTGGAAGTCGGTTTTATTTTTTGCAAAAAAGTTTTTTATTTCAGCATTTTTAGTTATAGTATTATAATATAATTCGCAAACACGGTTATTTTTAGCTTTTTAGTGCGTAGGTCCCGTCTTAAATACAAGCTTTAGGCAGTTGTCTCACACACAACTATCGGCTATTTTCTCGCTCAAGAAACGTACAATAGATATACTTTCCGTGTGAATAAAAGAGATGCATATACAAACAGTTGATCGCTGACTGTTCACACTGCCGGCGAGCACTCGCTTCACTAGTTTGTCGCTGCGATCGATACATCGGCGTGATTTCTAATCGCTTGGCGATACTCGCCAAGCGATTAGAAATCACGCCGAGAGAGCAACCAGTGGTCATGTCATTTGGTCGCGTATGAGGCCGCAAGACTAACTGTACGCTTGACTGCCGCGAGCGAGTGATGCGAGTAATCGCCCGCCTCACTCGCACACTCGCTTGTAGCCGAGCTACACAAATATCGGAACTACGCACTTGCTCCCCGCGTCTCGCTAACTCGTTTCTAGCTCTACTCGTTACTCGTTAATCGTTGCCGGTGAGACAAGTGCCTTAGTTCCACATCACGCTATAGTATTAAATACTATCTAAATTAAGCTTTAGTTTAAAACCAATTCAGAAATCATATGGATCATCGCCTAGGGGATACAGCTGATACTTGATCTAATGATTATGTTTCTTAATGACTAGGTGAGGGGAGGGGAGGGGGTTCGGGCACCCTGCTCCCACTCGCCTGCCTACCCTGGCGAAACCCATACTTATACATGTGATTGCAGCAATCACGGCAGATTTGCGGTCATTTATTGAAGAGTTCCGTTGTATATCACTGAAGATCTATCACCAAATTAAAATACAATCACCTCAAAAAACTGCGATGACCTTCCAAATCATAGTGCATAGCGTTTTTTTGTTCATTTGTCTTCGACAACCTCTAAAATTATATCATCAACGTAGACGAAGTCAATCTAATACACATTATTAAAGATAACTCAAAAACTACTGGCCGGATCTTGATATTTTTTTTATGGGACCAAACGACAACCACCAGCTTTCGAATAAAAAAAGAATCATCAAAATCGGTTCACCCAGACCAGAGTTATGAGGTAACAAACACAAAAAAAAAAAACAAAGTCAGAATAAAATCGTGATGTTTTCTGCACTGTAAGTTTCAACGTAGCAAGCTAAAGTTACTGTTAGTAATTACTAAATATTATTATCATTCTGAAGTTCATGGTTTATACAAACGAAATAGATATGGCTGGTTTGGAATATAATTAACTAGCTTTTGCCCGCGGCTTCGCATTAAATTTGAAGTAACACGGTTCCTCTTTCCCGGTTTGCAGGTATTTTTCGTTGGTAACAAAGAGTGTGTGTACCGATTTTTACCTTCCTATCTGGAAAACTGAAAAAGTCCCATATAAAATTTCACCCCCTCTTTTAAGGGGTTGGGGGCAGATATCTGAAAAAAATATGACGAATAATTGCGAAATGCTCCATACAAACTTCAACCACCCATTTTATGGAAGTGGGGGATTAGAAAGACACAAAAAGTATGTTCGTCTCCAGGGTCTCAACTATGTCTGTACCAAAATTTATCAAAATCGGTTTTTCCATTTAGCGTGAAGACGTAACAAACAAACTCACTTTCGCTTTTATAATATTAGTAAGGATCCTCGTAAGTGATTTGAAATCTTTGAGACATAAAGAATTTTTAAACTGTTAGTCAATTTGTCAGACTATCAGAACAATGACTACCTTTAACGACTGTCAAAGATCTACAAATCACAAACCGGGACAAACAGCTTTACGTGCTTCCCAAAGCACGGAGGAAACTCGGAATGAATAATTAACATACTGCATTAAATTTTAATTTTTGACGTCACTTAGCACATACTTTTCTCCTAGCAATATTAGCTCCTAGCCTTACTTATGTAATATATACTGTAAAAGTTGTACAAGTTTCTGCAATAAACCTTTTTATTTTATTTTTTACTTATGTATAACAGAGGGTGTGCCTATGTTAAATTTACTTTACGTGAGCTTCATATAATTTTCACATGCTTTTTGACCTTAAAGTAGTCACATCAGTTCTTCTACACAAGTACCATCGTCGGCTCTTCCTTTTCCTAGGGGACATTCGTCAGCTACAATAAATGCTGTACTGGCAAAAAGACACTCTACTGTAGTACAGTTTGTACTAATAGGTACTGTAGTGTCTACTGTGGCGTTAGCAGTATCAGGGTTATCTTTAACTTCATTGTCTTCTTTTTGTGTTTTACTTTGATATTTAATTTCTCGTTTATATTTTTTTGATGATAACTGGTTTGTAGAATCGTTAGGTAAGTAAATATTACAGATGAGTGCGCCATTTACAGTTGTACAGCTTCTACTATCAGCTCCTCCGTTCTTGATTTGAGCACCTTCTACAAGGCTAAGGATACGTTTGATTTCTTCTTCATCTGTTGCATCATTTTGAATTTTAATTTCTCTTTTATGAATTTTTGATTTAGATTCTTCTGTAAAATTATAGGTAAGCTCAATATCTCCGGCTGTGCAGGATTTGTGAATAAGCTTTCCTGTTTTATTTGCAACTGTTTCTAGGGTGGTGACTATTCGGCTTATTTCTTCTTCAGATTGTTGAATAGGGTCAAAATTAATTTCCCATTTATGCAAGCCTGGTGGAATATCAATAGTAGCAGTTACTGCATTGGCTTGACTTTCTTTATTTTTCGTTACTTCGTTTAGTATTTCAGTAAGTGATTCTGCAACATTAATTTCGTCCACAGTACCTTTGAGAACTCCACTCTGAGTATTTGTTATGTACAAAAATATAACTAGAATGATTTTCATGGTTAAAAAGTTTTGTCTTTGCTAGTTGATTGTCAAAAGGTATCACAAAAACTTCTTTCACTAGCACTTTTTCAAATATTTTTTTAAATTTCGAATGTTTAATATGTCCAATATCTTTGTTTTGATTTTAAGTCCTTTCCCGCTTTAACACTTTTATAAATTTAACTTCTTCTCCGTAATGAAATGTATTCTTTTGTTTGTTTACAATATTAAAAAAAATAACTTGATACGTGATGTTTTCTGCATTATCGTGGTCAATTTGAAGACCAAGTTAGTTTTTAAATCACAGCTGATGTCATAGTTCTTTATCTCCGAATGCTATCATTTTGTAGTTCAAGGTTCAAATACACAGAAGTAGATTTGGCTTATTTGGAACAAATTTAATGTAATTTAATTCGTTCATCAATGCTCATGCCTTTTCTGTTTGAGAAGAGGTCTTTGTGCAGCAGTGGGAAAGTCATGTTGTTAAAATAAGGATTTACGCGAAGACTGATGCATTCAGTTAATATTGACAGTTATTATTTAACTAGCTGTCATCCACGGCTATATAATCTACTTCTGTGCCAAATTTCATCAAGATCCATTGAGCCGTTTTGACATGAAAAACAAATATCCATACATCCATCCATCCTCACAAACATTCGCATTTATAATATTAGCAGGATTAACGAGTTTTTTTTTTGTGGTAGAAAATTACATTTAATGATAGGACTAAACCACTGTGACGATCGCCCGGAGGACAAGGTGGAGCACACTGTGGCGGTCTGCCCAGCTTGGGCGGAGCACAGCCTTGTCCTCGAAGAGGCCATCGGCAACAGCAATCTCTCGCGGTCGGTCCTGGTTCAGTCCATGGTCCGGAGCGAGAGGGAATGGGAAGCGGACCCCTCCTTCTGCGAAGCGGTCATGCTAGCGAAGTAGGTGGCGTTCGAGGGAGGGAACCTCAAACCAACCCAGCCACCGCGGGAGACGCTCTGGGCGTCGGGCGCTACGATTCGACGTCTAGCCACTGTAGACGCGGGTCTGTCGACGGTGAGCAATGGATAGCTCACCGTCGTCCGTCCGTCTAGTGACGACAGACCGTGTCGACGGGGCGTTCGTGTTCCACGCGCGCCTCAAAGAGATGTCAGCAAAGCAGAGGGGGCCGTCAGGTCAACTGACTGCCTGTGTTACTGGATCGGAAGAGATACCGCAGCTCCGGAACACCAAGGGCGTAAGTAAAAGTCTAACAACCCCCCTATCCGTCCAGAGCAGGCGAAGTTATTTGATGATTTCCTATACGAAAAAAAAGCATGGTAGGCATCAAAACATGTGCTAATAGATGCTTGCGACCCCCGTACTATTTGTACGGGGGTCATAGAGGAATATAAATAAAAAAAAAATGTATTAAAGAAAAGGTTTTTTTTTGTTTTAAAACGTTTCCCACCGTAGGGATTTCTCCTGTATCGTCGGTGCGTTTACAAACATTTAAACTCACATACACAAACAGCCAGACCCGAAACAACTACCTAGTACCTAGTAGGTGATATAAATATTTGTTCCGTGTGGGAATCGAAACCGCGACACGCAGTTCAGCAGTCGATCGCACAACTACTGCGTTAAACGCGCCGTCAAACCTACACCTATAAGGTATAGAACAAAAAAAATGGTGAAAACAGAGGGCTTCGTAGCTTCTTTACAGGTATTAAAGATAAATACACCCTTATACACCCATTTAAAAAATGGAAAGAGTGGAAGGAGAAAGCCTTTGCTGGTTTGCAATCAAGCTAATAAGAACTATTGAACTCGCCTGTAGAAATTGCCCCATTCTCCTCTCTATATCATAACGACTCAAGGTTTTGATAACCTTAGTATGAAGACAGGGCATGCAGTAGTTAGCAGGAATTACATTTGTTTTTTAGGTTTTTCCTTAATACGATAATATTAATCACAAATATCTAGTTAATAAGAAAATAAGCTGGCATAAAAACTTTTTAATTGCGTTATGTCTAATGAGATAATAGGAAAAACCAAAAAGAGTAGTAGTACCCATCGAGAAATATCTTAGAGGAATTTCACAATAATAACCTCACTCAATATCTTACCTGCCAGGGTTGCGGGCTCTGCCAGGGTTGCAGGCCCTGCCAGGGTTGCAGGCCCTGCCAGGGTTGCGGGCCCTGCTGAGGTTGCGGGCCCTTTTGGGGTTGCGGGTTCTGCCAGGGTTAAGGGTTCTGCCAGGGTTGCGGGTCCTACCAGTGTTGCAGGCCCTGCCGGGGTTGCAGGCCCTGCCAGGGTTGCGGGCCCTGCTGAGGTTGCGGGCCCTGCCGGGGTTGCGGGTTCTGCCAGGGTTGCGGGTCCTACCAGTGTTGCAGGCCCTGCCGGGGTTGCGGGCTCTACTGGGCTTTCGAAAGAGATACCTTGGCCCCGGAACATAAAGGCGGCCCCGACACATTAAAGGCAAAAGAAAGGAAGAGGGGGAAGTTATTTGAAGATTTCTCTTTTTCTTTCCTTTCTTTCTTTATACACTCAACAACAATAATCGCGCCACAACACTGTTTAATGCAAAATAGAAAGACGAAACGAAAATAACTGGCTTACTTTCTATGAGAGAGAGAGAGAGAGAGAGATAGAGAGAGATAGACAGAGAAACACGCGCACGCCGCTCGGCTTACAACTATAGCAAAAAACTAAGATGGAAAAAATGAAGACCAAAAGTTTTTGGTCTTAATTTTTTCCGTCTAGCCCCATTTCGCAACGCGCGAAAAGGAACTTCGTTCCAAAAACTTCTGCTTATCTCTAAAAAGATTACAGCCGTATTATATTGTTGTAATTATATGTACTGTGAGAACAATGATATGGCTTGAAAGGAGGTGATTGTGAGGAGTATAATGATAAGTTGTAGAGAGGATCCTGAGGCCATGTGAACCGAAAAAAACCAACGTAACACTTGTCCTCGATAGCAGGTAGAATTTCGTGAAGCATTTAAAATAATAAATGATGTTTATTTTGCAAGTAGGTTTTCACAAACACTTTTACACGTCTTTTTTAAAAAACTAGATGAGGCCGATGTTTCGTACCCGACTACTCTGAGAAGAAACAGCCGAAACAAACTTAGAGGTCATAGTCTCTTTTAAGGTTTAGACAAACAATCTTGGTCAACTTAAGTTTAAATTTTGATCTTACCTCTCTCTATGCAATAATGTCCGTGTATCTATAGGGAACTATATTTTTTGTCACCAAAATTTATATTTGTCATCAAGTTGTATCACCTAATAAATAGATCTATCGTTACGAAATATTTTCGTTCTCAGATAAACAAAGAGTGTTCCCAGGTATGAATTACCAAATTATTGTTAATATAATGTGTAAAATATGAGATGGATTACCAATAAAATTGTAGTGCATTACATGAAAATAAACTTCGTTCTTATAATAATAGTTTTATTACTTAAATAACAGCTTGGTGCTCAGAATGGTACATCTGTCAGAATCGACTTGCATTGATAGAAAAAAGAGATTCAATAGTTTATTGGTGATCTCTTTCAATTAGTTTGCTTAAATGCTTATTAGGACAAACCTATTATAATATATACAAAAACAATTATTTGGTACTAGACCCTATATCTCCATGATTTTCGGTAATTTATTGTGGAATTGATTTTATATTGTTTGGTGACTACATTTTGGTGACAAATCTACTATTTTGAGGGCAAACCCTATTATTTAAGAAACACAAAATGAATTAAATTGGTGACAGCTTAAATCATACCCGTATCTATATAGCATTAAACAAACAGCTCCGTCTACAGTTAAAACAAACAAAACTATAAACAGTTGACGGGTAGATTTTTCTTTCTCTGTATAAAGCGGTAAACTAATTTGTGAGAGACAGTTGGTTTAAACTGTGTGTATATTCCACTGCGACGACCAAGTTTTGTGACAAAATGGGGCCACTGAACCAGCGTGTGTGTTCATTGAATAGGATTTTTAAAGCGGTTGCATTGGGTGATGGGGCGTAACTCCCAGCCGTCCCTTGCTAGTGCCAGCCCGCGCTGCTGAGCCAGTAAGTTCAAATCAGTCCCAAAATAATATCACTCACATCCAGCCTGTCCCTTTGCTGTCCTCCCTCAGCGACGCCCTAAGCCGAGGCTTGTACTCCACAGGGGGTGCCCTTAGCGTGTAGTCGCTTAGTTTGTAAGTTTTTTGCCCTGGCTGGAGGTCTTAATTTTTAAGGCATCCACAGGATTCGCCCGGTTAAGTAGACGACAACCTCTTAGGTTGAACTGCGAGATGCCATTCAGAAAAAAAAGGGGCGTAACTGAGGGAAGGTAAACTTGAGCAATGTGTTTTGTATCAGTGGCAAAAAAGGGAATTTCATAATATCAGCTTGTTTTCTCTGAAGAATAAGGGCAGAGATGTACTTACTTGCTATTATTAGCCTTGCCTTGGGTTATTAGAAAGAGATACCGCGGCCCCGGAACATAGATTGCAAAAAAAGGGACCTGGGTGGGTTTTAGTCAGTAAAAGGTATTTGATGTTTTGCCATCCAAAAAAAAAGCATGGTTGGCTTCACCTTCACCAAACATTGCGCTGATAGACCCTTTCAATAGAACGGGGGTCATTGAGGTAAAATAGGTGGAGGATTAAAAACTGTGACCCCATGTCAATAAAGTCGAGAACAAAAAAAGGATTGTGTGGTTTTAGGAAACCACGGTAAAAGTGAGAGTTTCACATTATAGACACTTAGACGTCCCTTCTCCGCGGCCGACCGTCACGTGACATGCAACACACAAACGAAAAAGTTTGAGACGTTGTAATAAAAGTTTTACTTTAAAAACCGGGCAAGTGCGAGTCGGACTAGGAGATCTAGGGTCCCTTCCAAGTTGCGACATAAACGGCGTTATCTTTTGACTGCGACTGTCTATTAATAGTAAAAATACGTCTTTGACACGATGACGACGAGCATATCCACACTTGCATCTCCCATCTACCCCACCCACTCCCACATTTAGTTGTCCCACTGTTTAAGTTCTATTAAAAGTTAAGGAGAGCTTTGAGCTTTGTCATCAACTGGGCACAAAGCCAGACTACGGGGCTAAGAAATTCATTATCTAAAAACCCAATAACACTTTGCTTGATCTGGGAATCGACACCAGTACTTCATGCTCATCAGTCGTGCTTGCGATGCTAAGACAAACGAGGCAGGTAAATGATAAATGATGTTTATTTTGCAAGTAGGTTTTCACAAACACTTAGGTATACACGTCTTTTTTCAAAACTAGATGAGGCCGGTGTTTCGTACCCGTACTCTGAGAAGAAACAGCCGAAACAATCGAGATCTCTTTTAAGGTCCAGACAAAGAATCTTGGTCAACTTACATGAGGACTATGCAGATTAGTGTCTGAAATGGTCTTTTTAAGAGAGCACCACACAGATTGAGTGAACCAGTCCAGTCAGTGCAAGCATTTGTCAGTTATCGTGTAGCTCACCATACGATATCACACTGTGGAAATAACTAAAATAAACTAAACGGGCTGTCTCTAAATCAGTCAATTGACGAATTTTTCTTACGGCGTATGCTGCAGAGCTAAGTTTTTTTGGACAACTTATCTATATGAAGGCCCCACTGAAGCTTAGCATCCAAAGGTGGCTCATTTTACATCTAGAACACAATTTTTGACCGTCTTTTAGACTATTCAAAATGACAAAGATATAGCCCATTAAAGTTACGTGTGACGTCATGCGTTGCTGCATTTTTTCGCAACAAGTGACGTCACACGTAACTTTAATGGGCTTTATCTTATTTTTGAATAATCTAACGGACTAAATAGAATGTAATTACTTTGACCCTGGAAACTACCCTATTATGTCGATTCACAGTATAGGCTATGCATAAATACCTAGCCAATTCTCTTAGCCCCACACGAAGCAAGAACGTGAGTAGAAACTATTCAGACGTCTCGTGCATTAAACTTACCCGACTGCGTTGGTGACGCGGCGGTGTTGTGTGTTTGCTCGCGACTCGTGAGCTGTAACGGTTTGTATATTAACTGCCTACTTTACTAGGGCGGTATGGTTTGCAGAATTAATTGTTTAGGTTCGATTATTGGTACTTATTAGAAAGAAAGAAAGAAAACTTATTTTGGAGCGGGGGTGAGTGTTAATGCCCTAGCACTCCCCTCTGCTTTGATGACATCTTTTACATGAACACGAACGCGCCATCGATACGGCCTGACGTCGATATACGGATGGGTGGGAAGCTACCCATTGCTCACCGTCCACAGACCCACGTCAATGATGAGGAGAGACTAGACGACTCCCGGATCTTTCCTGCAGCGGCTGGGTTGGTTTGAGGCTGTCCCTCAATCGTTTGGCTACTTCCTAGGCTTGCATGACTGCTTCGCAGAAAGACGTGACCGCTTCCCATTCCCTCTCACCCCGGACCATGGATTGAACCAGGGCACGATGCGAGAGATCGTTGCCACCGATAGCCTCTACGAGGACACAGCGGTGCTCAACCCAAGCGGGGCAGACCACCACAGTGTGCTCCATCGTGAGTCTCGTCGTGGTCAGTCTTACTTAGTGCTTCCCACCAATCAGTTTTCAAAACTATACCCAGCTTGAAAGTCGTAACCATGTTTTGTGTCTCCAATATCCTTACTAATATTATAAAAGCGAAAGTGAGTTTGTTTGTTACGTCTTCACGCCTAAATGGCTTAACCGATTTTGATGAATTTTGGTACAGAGATAGTTGGGACCCTGTAGACGAATAAAGGCAATTTAAAAAAGTTAGATATGAGGGAGAAAGAGCTAGTAGCTTTGCAAGGGCAAAAACTATAGCTAGCAGGTACCTGCAAATGAGAAATAGGGGAACTGTGTCATTCCGAATTCAACGCGAGCGAAGCCGCGGGCAAAAGCTAGTAATATTATAAATGCGAAAGTTTGTATGGATGTATTTATGTTTGTTACTCTTTTACGCAAAAGCTACTGAATGGATTTTAATGACACTTTTCACTAATATTGCTTTTACATCAGAATAACACATTGCCTACAATTAATAAAAATATTCCATCACCACGCGAGTGAAATCACGGGGCGCAGCTAGTATTTCATAAATCATATTGGACGTAGTTTTTGCCGATCGTATAAGCTCCGGCTTGAAACTTAGTTAGCTGGTATCGATGCTGCTAGTCGTTCACTGATGGTTTTAACATAGACTTCAGCTAAGCTAGGATGTATAATGTTGCATGTCGATTTTACGTGGTGTTAAAAAAATGTGGCCTGTTACGCGAAGCGGATGTGACTAAACGTGTGATGGTGAATGTTGATGGATAGAGAGGGAGAGAGCAAGGTCAAAGAAAAGAAACAAACTCACTTTTGCTTTTATAATATTAGTAAGAATATATATATATATTATATATATATAGTAAGAAGTAACATATTAGGATAGGATCAGTAGGATTTAATCTAACAACTAGCTTTTGCCTGCGGCTTCGCTTGCGTTAAATTTGGGGTAACACAGTTCTCCTTGTGCCTTATTGATTTGTAATAGCAACGCTAAGTTTTCTCTTTTCTTCCCTCTTTCTCCCTCACATCCCACTTTTTTTTCTAATGATTAATTCTTATGACTAAAAAAATATAGGCCTATGTCCTTCTCCTGGTTCTCAACTATCTCTGTACCAAAATTCATCAAAATCGGTGTAGCCATTAAAGCGAGAAGAGGTAACAAACAAACAAACAAACTCACTTTCGCTTTTATAATTTTAGTTAGGATAAATGTATAGTAGGAAGTATCATATTAGGATAGGATCACTAGGATTTAATCTAAATATTAGAAGAAATGACACGTCATTAGTTAAATAAATAAGTCTGATACAATTTATTTTTAACAACGTAAGGCCTTGAAAATACCATAAATCACAAACTTATCGAAAACAACTTAGCCTCAAAAGATCGAAACATAAATTGTTAGAAAATGTAAATAAAAGGTCTGAAAATCCAATTATTCACAACAAAGGTCCAGGTGAAGGTAAATTATTCAAATTTCCGATTATTCAGGTATTCAAGTATTTTGGTAATAAGGCGCCAGGTGCTCCGGATTTCGCGTCATTAACGTCGATTGTTGCTTGGCAAGTATCTTTTAGGTTTACTTAGACTTGAATAAACTGTGTTTGTTGAACAATCAATACTTCGTTGGAATCAAACGAATTAGGGGATCGACCTTCTTCTTTTGTACATCATCATCTGCCTAGCCTTTTCCCAACTATGTTGGGGTCGGCTTCCAGTCTAACCAGATGCAGCTGAATATCAGTATTTTACATGGAGCGACTGCCTATCTGACCTTCACAACCCAGTTAGTACTGGGTAATACGATACCCCTTGGTAAGACTGGTTGTCAGACTTTCGGGACACTGACTACCTGTAACGACTGTCAAAGATCTACAAATGACAGCCGGGACCAACGGCTTAACGTGCTTTCCTAGGCACGGAGGAAACTCGGTATGTAACGGGTGGTCACCCATCTACAGACCAACCTAGGCAAGCGCGGCTTAACCTAAAGATCGACCCGAGCGGCTGCTATTATTTAGCCACGAGCTCCTCCTTCTTCTTGTACATGTGGGGTACCAAATGTCATGTCATGTCCATTTTCTGTTTTCCCAACATTAAATCTAAACGCCTAGACCGTTTTTAAATAAATGTTATATAATTTGATTTTCGAAATTTTCGTAATCCTTACTAATATTTTAAAAACGAAAGTGAGTTTGTTTGTTTGTTACGTCTTCACGCCTAAATGGCCAAAACGATTTTGATGAATTTTGGTACAGAGATAGTTGGGACCCAGGAGGCGGACAGGGGCTATTTTTTTTAAAGAGTGAGAAATAAGGGAGAAAGAGGGAAGAAAAGGGAAAACTTAGCTTTGCTATTACAATAAATAAGGCGCCAGGCAAAAACTACAGGTAGCAGGTACCTGCAAATCACGAAAGGGGAACTGTGTTACCCCGAATTTAATGCGAGCGAAGCTGCGGGCAAAAGCTTATGTTAGTTAGCCTATGTCCGTCTCCAGAGTCTCAACTATCTCTGTACCAAAATTCATCAAAATAGGTTTTGCCATTACGGTGTGAAGACGTAGCAACCAAAAAAACTCACTTGCGCTTTTATGATATAAGTAAGAATTTATTAACACAACGCAATACAATACCAGCCTGCAAAATTTTTCAAAACCAACAAATAATTTATAAAGCCACAATGCATTTCAAAAACAGATCAGAACATCAATGAAACAGACGAAGAAAATGATTTCAATGTATAAATTTTAAAGGGTAGGTACACAATATATTACGCACAGGTGAAACGTATAAAAATCGGTCATGTCCCTTAATGTGGGGTGACAATGTTTTCCGATTCATTTTCAGGACAAGAATCGTACAGTTTGCTGGTCTTTTTTGCGGCCGGTAGATTGAGAAATAACTTCCCCTGCCCTGGGTGGAGTGGAGTGTCAGGTTTTACTGTCTAAACCATAGCGAATTCCCTACATACCCCGGAAACACATAAAGCCTTCGGTAATCAACAGGCAGTCCAGTGGCCCGGAAATCTGATTACTGCTTGCTTAAGGCAAAATTAAAAGGTTTTTTATATGAAAAATGTTTGCATAATGTGGCGAAATCATGAATACATTAATTCTTTTTTTTTTCCTGTTTTTAAACTGCTTAACACTATATTTAAATGTTAATTAATAATCGTAATTCATAGTTGTATTTGGCGTCCTTGGGAAAGGCTGATATAGATGTATGCATGTCTGTCAACTACCAGACGTGCTTCAGTTCTCAAGTAAACTAAAAATAAACAAAATTTCTCTTTTAAGAGCCCTTAGTTCCATCGCTGTTGGTGGTTCTCTTACGAACAGTTCTACTTCACCTTCATAGATAATACTAGATAATTCAAAATTTAAATATCTTCTCAGCAGTAATAAAAAGCAATAAAACAAACTCTTAAAAGGAATCCAAACTGGGTTTAGGTTTCCCAGTTTGGATTTTAAGAATATGATTTCTAAAATATCTCCAAGAATTTAAACGTCTCTAGAGCGCAATAAACCGTTAGATGTCGCCTCTGAGTGCGGCAGTAAATAGTGTTGCTTGTCACGTTATTTGTGAATTATAGGCTAGCCAACAAGCTGGGATTTTTATTACAGCTGTTTTGAGGAGGTCAAGCGGATGTTTTACGGGATATGTGGAGATATAAATGCATCTGATGACTCTAAAATATGACAATATTGATAGATGTTGGATCCGGTCATAAAATAAAACGCTGTCCTCCCATACTTTAGTACTTTTGTATTAGTACTTAAGTAATAACGCTGGAACTTAACATCATTGTAAAACCAAATCTTTTAAAAAGAGTAACCATGGAGTTGCTAAAAAAAAAATTAAAAGCCAATTTTTTTATGGGTCTCGACTGTTATATATTTCATGTTAAATATTTCGAAATACTCTTTGCCCTTCCCTCAACTGAGACGAATCCAAAGACACCTCATATTATTATACCGAATTCCGTTTAACAGTTTAGGTTGTTGAGTCTGACAAAGACTTAGACATACATACTTACACACATACGCTCGAAATACATAACCCTCCTCCTTCGGCAGTTGAGAAAAAGGTGTCTGGGTCAGACTGGATGCGGAGATTATAGTGTTGGGGTGCATCTTGGCCTATGTCCAACTGTGGAGAAGCTGTGTTGATTGATAGCTTGATCTACTTTGGGAAGAGCTAGAAACTAGAATGAATGTTGCTACTAATGGCATAGACCTGTCTGCCCATGGTGGTAACGCTTCTGCGGTCAGACACTACTAACATGTCTAGACAACACGGCAATTAGTTGAAAGATGATCAGAAAGTTGGAATAAAAACAACGATACAAAATAATTTGTTTTTATTTATTTATTAATTTATTAAGGATCTCCAATAAAAGATGTACATAGATCATTAAACTTAAATTATGGACGACAATAGTATCACGTAGGTGCACTTTTTCACTTACAGGAGACCACAGCATGCACAATCTAATTAACTATAAGCTAACAAATTAAATAAACATTTATAATATTACAGAAGTAGAAAATTAAAAAGTTTATAATAATTAAATATTGAAGCAGGTAGTACCTATTTGGAATTAAAATGATGACATGAGTCAAGCTGTATGAAAAAAAAAACAAAAATTCGCGGGGTCAGCGCATCCCCTGAATGAAGGCAACAATTTTTTTCCGTACCTCAAAAGAAAAAAAAACGTAACCCAAATAGGATCATCGCAACTTGTACGGAACCCTGGGTGCGCGAGTCCGTTGGCTTTTTTTTTTAAGATGAAAAGAGAAATATACAACTCCTTTGCCATGACATCCTTACTAATATTATAAGAGCGAAAGTGAGTTTGTTTGTTTGTTACCTCTTCACGCCTAAATGGCTAAACCGATTTTGATGAATTTTGGTAGGTACAGAGATAGTTGGGACCCAGGAGACGGACATGGGCTATTTAAAAAAAAATGAAATGGGATATCGGAGAAAGAGGGAAGAATAAGGAAAACTTAGCTTTGCTATTACAAATCAATAAGGCACAAGGGCAAAAGCTGCAGGTAGCAGGTACCTGCAAATCAGGAAAGGGAACTGTGTTACCCTGAATTTAACGCGAGCGAAGCCGCGGGCAAAAGCTAGTGTATAAATTAAGAATTGGAAAGGACTGTATCATTTTAACTCCAACTCATAGCTACCCTATAGCCTGACAGCGACATTTCTTGGGTAACAGTAATGTTTTATTTTATGATCAGCCTTTACGTCCAGATCGGGAGTATGGATTTATTTGGGACGAGGCCGCTGGATGGCCTAGAATATACGTGCTTCTTGTGTATTCGTTATGTACTCTTATTTAATTTGCCTTGTATATATTTATCATTTAAAGCAATTTATTAAATTAAACTAACTAAGCATACAGACTAAATATAGACAACTAATAATAAAAACACGTACAAGTAAAAAAAATATAACATGTCGTCAAAAAATTCGTCCGCATCGCAGTCAACAGGAAAAGCGCCACAGTTATATCAACAGTTAAAGTCAAACTCAAATTTTTATATACAGACTAGCTTTTGCCCGCGGCTTCGCTCGCGTTAAATTTGGTAGCGCCTTATGGATTTGTAATAGCAACGCTAAGTTTTCCCGTTTCTTCCCTCTTTCTCCCTCACATCCCACTTTTTTCAAAAAAATATTAGCCTATGTCCGTCTCCTGGTTCCCAACTATCTCTGTACCAAAATTCATCAAAATCGGTTTAGCCATTAAAGCGTGAAGAGGTAACAAACAAACAAACAAACAAACTCACTTTCGCTTTTATAATATTAGTAAGGAACAGATTAATCCTACTATATCCTACTTCCTACTATAATATTATAAATGCGAATGTTTGTGAGGATGGATGGATGTTTGTTACTCTTTCACGTTAAAACTCCTGGACACGGCTCGTATAGTCAGGAGGTTCCTTTCTCTGGAGCCCTGACCGCTGGTAGCTTGGACTCTGTTCCCGATACTGGTGGGCTACTACTTTTTGTATCCTACGTGTTATTCCAGACTATAATCTACCTGTATGCCAAATTTCAGCAAGATCGTATCAGCCGTTTTGACGTGGAAGAGTGAGAAACATCCATACATTCATGCATCCTCACAAACATTCACATTTATAATATTAAGTAGGAAGAAGGATAGCATTTTGCAAACCATACCATCAGAATTCTTAGCAAAATTCTTAGTTAAAAATAAACCTATAAAAATTTTGCAATACAAGTTTAATTTATATCCGTACACGGATAGTTTCAATTCGAATGTCTCTATTTCCACGTAACTAATCGAACCATCGTTGTACTAAATGGATGCAATATTGTTTTGATTTGAATTCCAATTAGTCTTCAATATCAGCTACCCTACCATGACGTCTTAAAGCAGAACTTATTCTACTGAGGGAAATCGACGGAGCTATACAGGGTGTCTAGCACCATCTCTTTCTCACACAGGAATAAGTACTGCTATAAGATGTCATGGTAACCCTACAGGTGGCAGACCTTAGTTATGTTTTGAGTGCAAGCTTACATTTGTAATTGAATACCACTCTTGCCTCGCACAGTGGTTTACATTTTTTTTTTATATTTTACCGGAAGTCGGTGGCAAAAAAGTCAACGAAACCAACAAAAGCCACCGACTTCCGGAAATAAAGTTATTTTCCTTTTTTAACCGACTTCTAAAAAAGGAGGAGGTTCTCAATTCGGATGTTTGTATGTTTTTTTTTTAGGTTTGTTCGCGCTTAACTCCGTCGCTTGCCAACCGATTTCAAAAATTCGATTTTTTGTTGGAAAGGTTGTACTTCCCAAATGGTCCCATGAAAATTTTATCGAAATCGGACAAGCGGTTATTGAAAAATCAACAAAAAAAAAAAATTAAAGCCTATGCTTTCCAAATTGCTCCCATAGTCACCAAGTCGGGATCTGATGATGGAATCTTGGCGAAATCGAGGGAAGTTTTTTTAACCGACTTCTAAAAAAAAGGAGGAGGTTCTCAATTGGGATGTTAGTTTTTTTTGGAACTAAAGCTTGTATTTAAGACGGGACCTACGCACTAAAAACCTAAAAATAAAAAACTTTTTTGCAAAAAATAAAACCGACTTCCAAAAAAAAAACTAAAAAGTGGAAAATAACTTTATTTCCGGAAGTCGGTGGCAAAAAAGTCAACGAAACCAACAAAAGCCACCGACTTCCGGAAATAAAGTTATTTTCCACTTTTTAGTTTTTTTTTTGGAAGTCGGTTTTATTTTTTGCAAAAAAGTTTTTTTTTTAGTTTTTTTTTGGTTTTTTACAAAAAAATATTTATTTTGGGATGGGGAATCGTCAAACAATCCTTCACTCTGGGCGGAGCAGAAGAGAGTGTCCGAATTTTAACGACTTAAACCCACCAATGTTCCTTATTTTGCCCTTTATGTGCCGGGGTGGCAGTATCTTTTCAAACAACCCGCAACCCCGGCAGGCGGTGGCCCTGGCACCTCTACTTTGCTGACATCTCCTTGCGGGGCGCGTGGAACACTAACGCGCCATCGGCACAGCCTGTCGTCACTAGACGGACGGACGGTGAGCTACCCATTGCTCATTATCCACAGACCCGCATCTACGGTGG
Organism: Ochropleura plecta; assembly: GCA_905475445.1. NCBI lineage: Eukaryota > Metazoa > Arthropoda > Insecta > Lepidoptera > Noctuidae > Ochropleura > Ochropleura plecta. Next base: position 18,270,826 of record FR997738.1, on the reverse strand, counting down.
CCGGGAGTCGTCTCGCGGCGCGGACCATGGACTGAACCAGGGCCGGACGCGAGAGATCATCGCCGCCGATCGCCTCTACGAGGGCACGGCGGTGCTCCACCCCGCACTGGGCAGACCGCCACTGTGTGCTCCACCGTATCCTCCGGGCGATCATCACAATGATGACACCCGGTCGTTTCCTTCCGCCCTGCCTGAGGACCTGCGTCAGGCGGTAGGTTAGGACGCCATGACGCCTCTCCAGCCACTCCTCAAAGAGGGGCCTTACCGCCACTATTGTGGCGTGACCTGCACGGGGTTGCGACAGTCGCTCTCTCTATGTCACCATGAGATCGCACCGGAGGTCTGTCCGCTGGGCGGCATTTTCCGCGGCGGCTGCAGGGATTCCCGCCGGTGTAGTGCCTCCGCGCGCCACTCGTACAGGCGCGCGAGGACTATCGCCTCTATTTTCACGGTGAGAGTCTGCCCCTCACGTAAACTTCCTAAGTTGTACTCATGTAAGCATACTGCACTCATCAGTACTAATTGCGCCCAGGTGTCTGCAGCTAGAGAGCATTATTACCACTTATGTTTAGTTAACTTTAGTGCCTAGACGGAGTTACAACTTGGAGTTTATTGTACCGCGTTTATTTAAGGACAAGTACATTCCTCTTGTGTTGTTTAGGTATTATTATTTATTAACTAGCTGGTGCTTGCGGCTTCGCAAGCGTGATATCGAAAAAAAGTATCCTATGCGTTATTCCAGACTATAATCTACCTTTGTGCCAAATTTCATCAAGATCCGTTCAGCCGTTTTGACGTGAAAGAGTAACAAACATCCATAAACCTTACAGTGTTGTAAATACGTAATAAGTAAGGATTCGTATGTAAGTAAGGATTTAGATTCAAACACGCAAATATTTATCCACCAGAAACGGCATATATGAGTCTGTAATAACTGTAACATCTTTTGTAAGTACTATATTCTGACAAATAAACTCTTCTTTCTTTCTTTAAAAGCTTAAGAATTTTTGAATTTCACTAGCTGTAGCGTTTTCGCCTTAAGTACATCTTGTCTTGGTAAACGATTATTCAGCTAGATAATGGAGCGAACTGTACAGAAAGCGCAAAACTGCTAAATTGTCATCACCCGTGGAAGCTACGTATCTTTTCTGACTTCTCTTAAAGAGAGAAGTCAGACAGAAAAGATAGACCATGGAGTTTCTTGCCGGTTCTTCTCTATAGGAAACAACCAACCCGAACCGTGCATCTTTTCTCGACGTTTTATAAGTGCCCGGGTAAAAATCTAAATATTTTTATTTTACATAGGCCCACATCCTATGTAAAATAAAAATATTTTGATTTTTGATTCTTTTCTGTCTCTGACTATAAACTTTGTTCTAGGGCTCCGTACTTCAAAAGGAAAAATCGGAACCCTTATAAGATCACCTTATTGTCAGTCTGACTGTCTTTCAAGCCCCTTTATCTCGGGAATGCGTAAAGGTATCAAGTTGAAATTGAAACCATGTACTCAACTCTTTAGTTCCTTTGTGATGTGAAAAAATCAACCCGCTAAATCTACGCAGTCAAAAGATATGGCTGTTTATATCGCAAGTTTGTACGGAACCCACGGTGCACGAGTATGACTCGCTCTTGTTTTGAACATGAAGGTGAAACAAAAGTTATAATACTAAATTTATTATTAATTACACATAATACAATTATAGGACTAACATTTATGTGTTCAAACTTCAGTTTCATTTTCTTAATTAAACTAATAAGGTTAACGAACTTATTACTTTACTAGCTTTTGCCCGCAGCTTCGCTCGCGTTAAATTCAGGGTAACACAGTTCCCCTTTCCTGATTTGCAGGTACCTGCTACCTGTAGTTTTTCCCTTGCGCCTTACTTATTGTTATAGCAAAGCTAAGTTTTCCCTTTTCTTCCCTCATTATCACTAATTTCTCTTAAAAAATAGCCTATGTCCGTCTCCAGGGCCTCAACTATCTCAGTACCAAAATTCATCAAAATCGGTTTAGCCATTTAGGCGTGAAGACATAACAAACAAACTCACTTTCGCTTTCAGAGATAGTTGGGAACCAGGAGACGGACATAGGCTAATTTTTATTTAAAAAAAGTGGGAAATGAGGGAGAACGAGAGAAGAAAAGGGAAAACTTAGTGTTGCTATTACAAATCAATAAAAAAACTGCAGGTAGCACGTACTGTGTTATACCGAATTTAACGCGAGCGAAGCCGCGGGCAAAAGCTAGTACTTAATACAATTAAAGGACTAACATTAGTATCAATTTCTTAATTAAACTAATGAGGTTAACGAACTTATTACTTGATACAATGAACTGTGATTCTAACTAAAACCACACAAAGAGCATAATGCATTAATTAATTTAATGATAATGTTAGTTTTAACAGAACTTTATTGTACTAATGGCTGATGTCACTAATATTAGACGACGCGCAACAGTGTCTATTTAAAAATGTGCTGTTGGATTTTCATCGTTCAGTCTAGCGTTAGCTAAAGTTTGCGGGTTTGCGAGTTGTTTGAAAGAGATACCGCAACCCCGGAACACAAAGAGCAAAAGAAAGAACATGGATAGGTTTTAGTCAGTAAAAGTCTGACACTCTCCGCTCCGCCCAGAGCTGGAGAAGTTATTTGATGATTTCCCGTCCGTAAAAAAATCAAAAGACGTGGCTGGTTCGGCACGGTTGGCGCAGTGGCTGAGCGATTGACTGCTGCGTTGCGTGTCGCGGGTTCGATTCTCGCACGGAACAAATATTTGCATGGCCTACAAATAGTTGTTTCGGGTCTGGCTGTTTGTGTATGTGAGTTTAAATGTTTGTAAACGCACCTACGATACAGGAGAAATTCCTAGTGTGGGCAATTTTTTTTTTAAAGAGCTTCTTAATTATGCCTTAAAATGAAATGTTACATGAATGGCATTCATGTAACTAAATAAAATTTGAGACTTTGATGCCTGAACATTCCACGAAATTTTATGACCAGTCTTTCACGGTTCAGGCTGTCCGTTTATGGAACGAATTGCCGTTGTCGGTAAGACAAGCTCAGTCACTCGTTGCTTTTAAAACCTTGGTTGTAAATCATTATCTTTCCCTTTAATGTCATTGAATTTTTCTTAATCAATGTTTGACACCTATCCTATTTGTCAGCCGCATAATATTATAAAATATATGTTAAATAAATAGATTATGTGTATTTATATATTTTGAATAAATACCTTTATTTTAATTGTTTGTGTAGTATTAGCAGTAGGTACACCATTGACTACCCCCCGTTGTATTTTTATATTCGAACAGTCCATCCAAAGGTTGTCTGGAAGATATCGCTATTAGCGATAAGACCGCCATTGTAACCATAAATTTAACATATTTTTGAATAACAGTTTTGTTTTTAGATTTTGGTGTGCAATTAAGTATATTCTATTCTATTCTAAGACGGGTTGTCGTCTGCGCGGTGCGCCGGAGTTAAGTGCCGTGAACCCTCGTTGTACTAGTGCTCACCAGTCGCAAATCACAGTTTTCCTTACAACATCAGCTATCTGCCGGTAAAAGTCCCGTCAAAATCGGTCACACCGTTTCAGAGATCAGCCGTAGTAGACAGACTGACAAATAACATTATAAGTATTGTATTTACTTTCATATGCATTTGGTAAATAGCTGTTATTTTTTCTTTGTACTGAAATTACAAAGACAGATTTAATTTTTATTTATTTGTAGGTTTTATAGTTATAGTTATGTAATATACAGTGTTAATATACAGGGTGGAATTTTGTAATGCCAACTGAAGGGGAAGTACTCTTAAAACTTTAGATAGAATTATTTTTTTACTTTAGAAAGAAAGAAAACGGCATACAAATATTTTTAAAAATTCGCTTGCCGCACACGGTAATCGTGTTCTTTCTTTTCAAAATTATAGGAATTTTTTCTTTGAGTAAAATTTTCTATCTCACCCTGTATAGTTGTGGGTTGTTCGAAAGAAATACCGTGGCCCCAGAACATAGGGGTAAAATAAAAGAAGGGACATGAGGAAATTATTTAATGTTTTCCCATAGATAATAAATTTTAATATCCGCAAAAACAAAAGTTTAAATTATTATTGACATTCCATTTTTGAATTCCAATTTTTGCAATTGGAACGTAGCTCTTAAATTTCCATGACAATCTTTTGTCGGAAACCATTAACATCTATTAATTAATTTACATAACGGAACTGAATAACTCGACATTTCATTCATTCACTCACTCATTCATTCAATAATTGAGTGATTAAGTCTATTTCAGTCTTTCAATTTGCAAATTCAATGAAGGAAGGGTGAAAGTTCGTCATTGAGTGTTTTTATTTTAATTTTACTTTAAGTAGAAATGTGTGACGAAATTATATTATTGTATAATATTGTGCAACAACTACCTGTAGGTCAAACAAATATTTGTTCCGTGCGGGAATCGAACCCGCGACACGCAGCGCAGCAGTCGATCGCTCAACCACTGCGCCAACCGTCCATATTGATCTGCACCCACTCGTCCCTTGCTGAGCCAGTTCGCGATACTGAGCAAGTAAGTCAAAACCAGTCCCTAAATAATGTCAATCAGCTCCAGCCTGCCCCTTTGCTGTGCTGTCCTAGCGACGCTCTAAGCCGAGGCTCGTACCCCTCTGGGGGCGCCCTTAGCGTGTAGTCGCTTGGTTTGTTTTTTGCCCTGCCTGAAGGCCTTTATTTCAAGGCATCCACAGGAATCGCCCGGTTAAGCAGACGACAACCTCTTACGTCGACTTGCGAGATGCAAGCTGAGCTTGAGAGCCTAGTTCGATCCCCGGGTCGTTCAAAGTGTTATTGGGTTTTCTTGGAGGTAATTTAGAAGTATTATTCGCAACAAAAATCTAGATTGTAATTGTTAGTATTTTTTTTTTAATATAAGGTTGGAATTTCTCTTGTATCGTGGGTGCGTTTAAAAACATTTAAACTCACATACACAAACAGCCAGACCCGGAACAACTATCTGTAGGCCATACAAATATTTGTTCCGTGCGGGAATCGAACCCGCGACACGCAGCGCAGTAGTCGATCGCTCAACCATTGCGCCAACCGTGTCGTCATTTAATAGCTTATTATTTATTACCTCTCTATCTCTGTGTTTTGTGTCTATGTTAAAGTTTACATGTACTTACTAGTTTTCTAATTTAACAGCTTCGAATGGCGCGTACACTTTTAATATATGTATGTCGTGAAAAATGTCGTAGGTTATACATTTATAACCCTTATTTATTTATAACTTAGTGTAAGATTCTATGTATAACTGTTTATTTTCTCAAATAAATAAAATAAAAAGTTATTTGACGATTGGCGCAGTGGCTTAGCGATTAACTGCTGCGCTGCGTGTCGCGGGTTCGATTCCCGCACGGAACAAATATTTGTAAGGCCTACAGGTAGATGCGGGCCTGTGGGCGGTGAGCAATGGGTAGTTCACCGTCCGTCCGTCGATTGACGACAGGCCGTGTCGACGGCGCGTTCGTGTTTCACGCGCGCCTCAAAGAGAGTCAGCAAAGCAGAGGGGCTTGCCAGAGCCTCCGCCTGCCGGGGTTGCGGGTTGTTCGAAAGAGATACCGCGGCCTCGGAACGTAAAGGGCAATAGAAGGAACATGGGTGGGTTTTAGTCAGTACAAGTCTGACATGCCCCCCCGCTCCGCCCAGAGCGGGGGAAGTCATTGGATGATTACCCAGCCGAAAAAAAAAAGGCCTACAGGTAGTTGTTTCGGGTCTGGCTGTTTGGATATGTGAATTTAAATGTTTGTAAACGCACCCACGATACTGGAGAACTTCCTAATGTGAGGCAACGTTTTAAAAAAAACATAAAAAAAACAAAACAATTAAGAGATTTCAGTAGTTCGGTATATTTGAGTCATAATTGACGAAGTTGATGTACCGGCCGGAGCCCTACTATTTTCCTAGCAGGGTATTTAGCGAAATTCAATGATCTTGGGTTATTAAGGGTCTCCTTACGAAAAGAGTCTTGACGGGCCTGTTGGTCTAGTGGTTAGTGGCCCTGACTGCTGAGCCGGAGGTCGTGGGTTCGATTCCCACCCAGGACAAACTTTGTGTGATGAGCATGATTGTTTGTTCTGTGTCTGGGTGTGATTTATCTATAATATGTATGTATTTATAAATTATATAAGTATGTATATCAGTTGTCTGGTTACCATAACACAAGCTCTGCTTAGCTTGGGATCAGATAGCCGTGTGTGAGTTGTCCCAAGATATTTATTTATTTAGTTTCGAAATATACTTGTATATAATTTTTCAAATGATACTAAAGACCTTAAAAAGGCAACAAAAAATACATAAAAAGAGAGCCAATAAAATTTTAAAATTTGGGGTTAGCCGTTAAAAAATACAATTGTCTCAAAAAAATGTATCGATACTAAAATTCTGTAAAAAATACGATTATTAAATTCTCTGGCAATGGGTATAAATTTCATGTCGATTAACGCAAAGTTTAACACAATTTAAATCAAAATTTGTACATTAAATATACATTTTCAATATTGCATGAAAAAATATTTCAACACCATTTGAAAAACGTATATTTCCAATATTTTTTGTAGGGAGCCCCTTAAATAGCAAAATGTAAAAATAACTAAATAAACACAAATGTAGTCCCGTCTCGACGTCACTAACAAATTAATTGAACGCAGTGAGTCTTACTAGCTTCTGCCAAATAGCTTGAAGTATCAACCCTAGCTTAATGCAGCGTCACTAGAATTAAAACTAACTATGATAAATGACCTCGCTCTCTAGGGACACAAATTGTTTTAAGATTTCGTATTTCATCCTACTAATATTATAAATGCTAAGGTCTGTGAGGATGGATGTATGGATGTTTGTTACTCTTTCACGTCAAAACGGCTGAACGGATCTTAATGATATTTGGCACAAAGGTAGATTATAGTCTGGGTGAACCCGCGGGCGCCAGCTAATAAAATAATGGTTTGTGGTTGCTGTGAGGTTGATGGTGGTTATTTAGAAGGATGGATGTATGTTTGTTACTCTTTCACGTTAAAACGACTGAACTGATCATAGTGAAATTTGGCGCAGAGGTAGATTATAGTCTGGGCGTACCCGCGGGCGCCAGCTAGTAAAATATTAGTTTGTGGTTGCTGTGAGGTTGATGGTGGGTGGTTATTTAGCCGCCGTTTATAAACCGCTGTGCCAACCGTCCGTCAAGTTTAAATTCACTAACGTCTCGTCAAAAAGACGCTTTCACTATTTCATTTTCATCTCTAATACAAACTCAAAGCTCCAATCAAATCATTAATAAATAACAACAACAAATTAACCGAGGAAATGAACAAATAAGCAGCGCGACCGAATGATTGAACGAATCAAAAACCGAAGCTGACTGAACAAATCACCGGAAGAGTGAGTGAATGACTTGATCGGCGGACTGTGAAGACTGTAGGAATAAAGGTATAAATAGGTTTCTAAAGCAAGTGGTCTTCGATTTCCGGACGGAAGAAACCTCATCTCGTTTTAGAGCTTCGACGGAGGTCTGTTATGGAGTTTTATGCCTTGCTGTATATCTATTTTTATGTGTAAACGAACTGGAAAAGGCTAGGCAGATAAGGATGTGATAAACGACTGAATATTGCAAAACGAAATGTGATTACTACCGTTTTTACCTAGGAGTGATATAAGGTGATTGGGAAAACAACGGTTTTCCTTACATGGAAGTTTTTGAAAGATTCATTCGCTCATTTCGATTTTTTTTAAGTTTTTTTCTAATCCTTACTAATATTATAAAAGCGAAAGTGAGTTTGTTTGTTTGTTACGTCTTCACGCTTAAATGGCCAAACCGAGAGATAGTTGGGACTCTGGAGACAGAAACATGCAAATAAAAAAAAAAGTGAGAACGAGGGAAGAAAAGTTTTGAGTGGCATTGAGTTAAACAAAATGTGAAAAACTGGAAAATAACTTTGCTTACGGAAGTCAGTGGCAAAAAAGTCAACTAAACCATCAAAAGTCAAGGACTACCGGAAGTAAAGTTATTTTAAAGCTTTAGTTTTTTCTTGAAGTCGGTTTTAATTAAGACCAAAAGTTGTAACGACACTTTTTAGATGTAAACCATGCGGCGTGCGCGTGTTTCTTTGTCTGTCTCTATCTCTCTCTCACAGAAAGCATGCCAGTTATTTTCGTTTCGTCTTTCTATTTCGCATTGAAGTGTGGTATTGCGACGATTATTTTTGTTGAGTGTATACAGGAATTTTGTACATAATAAATAATAACTTCGTTCCATCCGGGTGTCCCTTGACACCTCTCAAGTTTTTATTATTAAGCTCCTAAAAACAGTTAAGACATAAGATGTTATATATACTGCTAGTACATTACCATGCAAGTGAAACCGCGGTAAAAGCTAGATCCTTACTAATATTATAAAAGCGAAAAAGAGTTTGTTTGTTTGTTTGTTACCTCTTCACGCTTTAATGGCTAAACCGATTTTGATGAACCAGGAGACGGACATAGGCTATTTTTTTTTAAAAAGAGTGGGATATGAGGGAGAAAGAGGGAAGAAACAGGAAAACTTAGCGTTGCTATTACAAATCAATAAGGCGCTACCGAATTTAACGCGAGCGAAGCCGCGGGCAAAAGCTAGTAGGATATAAATTGGTTTCTGGGACAGCGAGTGCGTCCATTTCCGAGAGGATGGGTTCCATATCAGTTGAGCGATACAATGTATTTACTGTGAACGTTTTAGTTTTATCTCTTTGACATTGTATTCAATTCTTTCATGACACGCTGTTCGATATCAAGAAACTGTTTGGGGAAACGGGATTTTATTGTTGGGCACTTTTTAACCGACTTCAAAAAAACGAGGCTATGTTTGACTGATTTATTTATGTATGTTCACCGATTACTCCGCCAACTGTGGACCGCTTTTTCTGTGGATTCTTTTTTTTTGTTCGAAAGAGTATACTTCCGAGGCAGTCCCATATCAATCTAATATATAAAATTCTCGTGTCACAATTTTCGTTCCCATACTCCTCCGAAACGGCTGGACCGATTTAAACGAAATTTTGTGTACATATCGGGTAGGTCTGAGAATCGGCCAACATTTATTTTTCATACCCCTAAGTGAGCAGCGGGTGAAACCGCTGGGCACAGCTAGTCTAATATATAAAATTCTCGTGTCAAAATTTTCGTTCCCATACTCCTCCGAAACGGCTGGACCGATTTAAACGAAATTTTGTGTACATATCGGATAGGTCTGAGAATTGGCCAACATCTATTTTTCATACCCCTAAGTGAGCAGCGGGTGAAACCGCTGGGCACAGCTAGTTTTTTATAAATTGCTTGGGAAGTTTATGAGTTATTGTCTATAATACTTATTTTTTCTTGTATGCCTTTTCTAGATACGAGATTTATTTCTATATCAATGATGTACTGTTAGTAACAATGGAAAATTAATATTGATTGATCCTTACTAATATTATATAAGCAAAAGCGAAAGTGAGTTTGTTTGTTTGTTACGTTTTCACGCCTAAATGGCTGAACCGATTTTGATGAATTTTGGTACAGAGATAGTTGAGACCCTGGAGACGGACATAGGCTAGATTTTTTTTTAAAGTGTTGTCTGAGGGAGAAAGAGGGAAGAAAAGTGAAAACTTAGTATTGCCATTACAATAAATAAGGCGCAAGGGCAAAAACTACAGGTAGCAGGTACCTGCCAATCCAGAAAGGGGAACTGTGTTAACCCGTATTTGACGCGAGCGAAGTCGCGGGCAAAAGCTAGTTACATCATAACTTAAAATACTGAAATTGTGCAGCATGGGCAGGACAGGAGGTGGGCCTTTCCTGCCAAAGGGCTCCACACTGGCGTTGTGTTTGGTTTAGTCATTTAGTTCGACAGTTAAAGATTAGTGGTAAATAATGAAATGGATCATCGAATAAACAATGAGCAATTTTTTTTTTAAAAGCAAGTTTCCTTACGCTAGGAATTTCTCCTGTATCGTGGGCGCGTTAACAAACATTTAAACTCACATACATAAACAGCCAGAACCGAAACAACTATCTGTAGGCCATATAAATATTTTTTCCGTGCGGGGACCAAACCCGCGACACGCAGCGCAGCAGCTGAACGCTCAGGCCACTGCGCCAACCGTGCCGTCATTTAGTTCGACATTAAAAAATAGTGGTAAATAATGAAATGGATCACCGAATAAATATTGTGCAATAAAAGAATTAAATGGGCAGCAACGTGTAGGAAGTTAAGAAATCGGCTTTAGACGGTAAGAAATCTCATTGTAAGCAGACTAAGGAAAAACCACCACCAGGTGCGCGTTCGTGTTGTGAGCGTTAAGTCTCTAAATAACTCACAACAAAAAAAAACATTGAATTTGTTGCAGTTCTAATATTGAAAATTACGAGTAATCCCACACCTCATGCAACCAATCCTTACTAATATTATAAAAGCGAAAGTGAGTTTGTTTGTTTGTTTGTTTGTTTGTTACCTCTTCACGCTTTAATGGCTAAACCGATTTTGATGAATTTTGGTACAGAGATAGTTGGGAACCAGGAGACGGACATAGGCTATTTTTTAATAAAAAAGAGTGGGATATGAGGGAGAAAGAGGGAAGAAACGGGAAAACTTAGCGTTGCTATTACAAATCCATAAGGCGCTACCGAATTTAACGCGAGCGAAGCCGCGGGCAAAAGCTAGTATTAAAATGAAACCGAACAATACCGTGTGCAAAACCTAGTCAATTAATAAACCTCTAGTGTCTCCAGTGAATCGTGAAACCTCAACATCCTCTACAGAAAATGTGTCTAAACAGAAAACCAACCATGAATCAATGGTATAAAGTTGGAAATTGCTTAGCAATCGTTTTTAAATTAGGGTAGATTTGGGAAATTGATTATATTGTAATTGCTACCTATATCATGTTTACTTTAAGCTCTGTTCTCATATTTTTGTGATTTATAACTGCGAACGGTCTTTAGAGCTAGAGACATTTCTTCGTAAATATTGAAGAGTTAAACTGCTTCGTAGTAGTACTAGTGGTCGCTAACGCTACTGCGGTTTATGAAGTCTTTTTTTGCGCATGGGAAATCACCAAATTACTTCCTCCGCTCTGGGCGGAGCGTCAGCTGGGGGGGGGGGGGAGTGTCAGACTTGTACTGTCTTAAACCCACCCATGTTCCTTCCATTGCCCTTTCTGTTGCGGATTGTTCGAAAGAGATACCGCGGCCCCGGAACATAATGGGCAAGAGAACAACATGGCTGGGTTTTAGTCAGTAAAACTCTGACACACTCCTCTGCTCCGCCCAGAGCGGGGGAAGTTATTTTATGATTTTCCGCCCCCAAAATAAAAAGCACATACACACCACTACTATATTTTAGATTTTTGTTAAAATAAACGTCCCCGAGTTTAAAAGTAGCTTAGTAGGTATGTATTCGTTGATACAAGTTATAAACTATCTGTGTGAGAAATTTCATCAAAACTTTTTTTTAACTTGACACCCATGACAACCTTCTGAAAATCAATTTCCGCAGATATTCCATAAGCGGTAAATACTAGTTTTAATCTCAATCTATCAAAAAAACCTGTAGTTTCATAAGATGTTCGCTGATTTTGAACGCTTTTGAAAACGGGAATTAACTTTTTATAAATAACTTAATCATATTTATCACAGAAAAAATTGGTTGTTTGTAAAGTAGGTTTACGATCGAGATGTTTACGTGATAACGTCTTATTGGTGATATAAGTTATCACCAGTAGTGACATCTAAAATAAGTACTAATTTAAAGTTTTTTTTTCGAGCCAAGTAACAGATGGCGCTACCATCTTTATGAAATGTCGCTCGTGAGGTTCTGGTGTGACACAAGTTTCTGAACATGTCACCCGACTAAAACGATTTTAAAGACGTTATCACGTCAAAAAATATTCTACACAATAATACTCTCCTTTTTTTATCCCGAATAGGTATGCACTGACACAAGTGACATAGCCGGCTTCACTGACATGTAGTAATTTGACAGCTGTCACATAGAACAACATGGCGGCGTGTTTTCCCGCCTATTATTACTGTCGTTGGGAGTCATTCTGGCTTGTAACGGTTTTAGTTTGTTTTTTGTGACTTGATCTTTTGATTGTCTTTTATTCGCTTGTTTCTGTCAACTAGAAATCGATTCGTGGTTTGTGGGTGCGAATGCAGGCAGTTACACTCGAGAGCAATGAATCCTGGTCACTTAAAGAAATCTATACCTATCTTCGAAAGTCTCCCTTTTTAATTTTTTTCCTACTTATTAATATTATAAATGCGAATGTTTGTGAGGAATGTGAGGATGAATGGATGTATGGATGTATTCACGTCAACACGGCTGAACGGATCGTGATGAAATTTGGCACAGAGGAAGATTATGGTCTTAAACACAATTTATTTAATTAAAGTAGAATTCTTAATTTCTGAGATTTGCGTGTCGCTGGTTCGATTCCCGCACGGAACAAATATTAGTATGAAATACAGGTAGTTGTTTCGGGTCTGGCTGTTTGCGTATGTGAGTTTCACAAACAGCCAGACCCGGAACAACTATCTGCAGGTCATACAAATATTTGTTTCGTGCGGGAATCGAACCCGCGACACGCAGCGCAGCAGTCAATCGCTCATCCACTGCGCCAGCCGTGCCGTCAAAATTGTCAAAATTTGGGGTCGGCTCAACAAAATCTTTTCATGTTCCTTCTTTTGCCTTCTATGTTCCGGGGCTGCGGTATCTCTTTCGAACAACCCACAACCCCGGCAGGTGCGGGACGGGATAAGTTGAAATTTTGAAGTTTGAAATAATAGTCTGTAGATTTGTTGGGCTACAGTTCGAAAATTGGGTAATTGAGTAACACACTGACAACGATAATGTCAACAAGACGTTTGTATTAGGCTCAACTGTAACTATGTTAAAAATTCTGTAGTAAATATTATTAAATATAACAACTGCGCCATCTTTGGTGGTCCGCCATTTTGAATTTAGAATATTGTCAAAATTTCAAATGTAATTTTGGATACATGTTTATTTTGATGACAGTGCATGCGCCTAAGTGATATTATTCTAAATTCAAAATGGCGGACTACCAAAGATGGTGGTATTGTTATTTTTAAAGGTGCTCCCTAACCGGGAGCATTCACGTGTATTGTAACATTTTAGATTCGACTTTGAGCATTACATTACAATAATACCTCCCTGACTAACGAGCATTTGCGTGTAATGTAACATATTGATTCGACTTTGAGCATTTCATAGCAAGATGTCAGACGAAGCGGTCGTTGTGCTGAGTGCGGCAATATTAATTCGAAATTGTTATTTACGTAAAAAAAAAACACAGAATAAACGATATTGGTGTCATGAATTATTTCAAAATCGGCAAAATACAGGTATTGTAATAATAATGCGCATTGTTATGCTCGCATTGATGTTACAAGTTGTATCAAGATATTACACATTGTATCATTACAAGGTGCGCATTGTAATGCTCGGTTCTCCTCCTTCACTGATGTAATGCTCAAATCTGTAACGTTACATTACACGCGAATGCTCCCGGTGAGGGAGCACCTTAATGCGTTGCCATGATATAGTTATCAAATGATAGGATTTGCTGAAAACAGTTCTGGAAATAAAAAAAAGTCATTGAAAAGCATAACATGTTTTTTTAAACACTGTATATTGATACATACAGTGTTTAAAAAAATGTGTTATGCTTTTCAATGACTTAATTTTATTTCCAGAACTGCATTATGAAAAACCTTAAAAAAAATAGTCACAAATACGACGAGCATACAAAATAACAAAAAAAATCGTAAACGACGTAAGTTCTGCGACAAGTAAGTGACCACTGTGTGACTGTGTGGGTGAAAGTGTGTCACAAAATTGCTGTTTATATTAAAAACAAACTTCAAATTTTTCTTTCCCACTTACAACACTGCACCAATCAAAAACAAGATGGATGCACCTATTTAGGCACCCAGCTCACCAATTGCCAACAAACTACAACCGCTGGCATTTTGAACGATCGTCGTTCATGGTCTCATAGGGGCAAAGGAATGCCTTCAGTGAGGCGCATACATCGAATATAACATTGTGAAGTGCGTTGGAGTGGATGCGGTATCTTAATCCTCGTTTGAAAAAAAACCGACTTACAAAAAACAAATAAGTACAAAAAAAAACATAACTTCCACCAACTTCCGAAGGTAATGTCATTTTATTTTTACACTTCTTCACTTTTGGTGATTTTTTTGGATCATTTTGTTGCCCGTCTGTCTGTCTGTCAATACCATTTATCTCAAGAGCGCTACGCGTGCCGGTATCGAGTTAAAATTAAAACCATATGTTCAAGTCCTTTTATGCGGTGAAAAAAATAATCCTCTAAGTCTACGCAGTCAAAATACATGGTCGTTTACGTCACAAGTTTGTACGGAACTCTTAGTGCACGAGTCTGACTCGCTCTTGTTCGGTTTTTTATGTATATTATGTGTGACCACGATCACTTTCGAACAACCCGCAACCCCGGCAGGATACACACCTACTTCATGTCTAGTTCCCGTTTAACTAGATCTCGTATATCCTTCCAACTCAGATTACTTACTACATCCTGCGACTAAGGCTTGCCGCACACTTGACAAATACGCGCTATTATTAAAGTAGCGGCCGTGCGGCAAGCTGTATTGAGCTTAATGCGAGCCAATCTGTTACCGGTACACTACACGATGGGAGATGCTGCAAAGACTTACTTAAGAGGAAACGGGATTAAAGTACGTACTTGTCATGAAGAGAGTCTGTTGAACATCTTTATAATTTAACTTATTTATTTATTTTGCAACGCGCCGCGAGACGGCTCCCGGCCACCGTAGATGGGGGCCTGTGGACGGTGAGCAATGGGTAGCTTACCGTCCATCCGTCTATTGACGACGCGTTAGTGTTCCACGCGCGCCTTAAAGAGATGTCAGCAAAGCAGAGGGGCCTGCCAGGGCCACCGCCTGCCGGGGTTGCGGGTTATTCGAAAGATATACCGCGGCCCCGGAACGTAAATGGCAGTAGAAGGAACATAGGTGGGTTTTAGTCAGTACAAGTCTGACACACCCCCCCCCGCGCCACCCAGAGCAGGGGGAGTTATTTGATGATTTCCCATCCGCAAAAAAAAGACTTTTACAATTAATGGGGTAACTGCCTATTTCCCCAACTGGGTTTGGATGTATGTACACACATACACGTTGAAACACACGACAGATACACGCACTCGACACAAACACACACAAGACACAACACACACCACAACACTTACAAACACGCACATCCTCTTTTTGTTATTCATATTTTTTTGTATGTTCCTTATTTAAAAGTTAGTTTTCCTTTTTTTTTAGGGTGCATTTTAACATTAAATGTTATCGTTGAACGGTTTTTTAAAGACTTACCCTAGCTGGTCTGAAAGTAGGTTAGTTAAGTAGATATATATTTTTTTAATTTACTGTTCTCATAGAAAAATCCTCTTTTACAAATCTAGCAGTTAAAGTAATAACACACACTTCTGGCTTAACTTGCCTTTGTACAGACGCCTGCACATCAAGCTACTACAATCTGTCAGATTTCTTTGATAGATTTTCGACTTTATTTCTAAAGTATTAGGTTCAAGGTTCATTGGGAAAAATTGACAGTTTCGGGTAGCTTGATGTCGTCTGCACATAAACTTTATTATTGCAATTTGTGTGCATTTTTTTGTGATATTTTGTATAATGGTGCCCACAAAAATACATAACGTCCTTAAAGAAAATACATTGCAAGCTGCATAAGCATTGTTATTTCATGTTATTTTGAATAAAACCACAAGAAAATCAACCCCAAAACGGTCTTATTCTCCCTAACAAACTTCATAACGAGACAAAAGACGTATTATTTCTGGTATTATTAATTATGCTATCAAGTTAACTGGCTTTAAATGGCGACAAAAGGACGGGAAGTAACCGCCATTTTGTATTTAATGACGTCATTCAGTGACATTGTGTTCAACAATGGTTTCTAACGAGATGTCGTTTAGCCGAATCTGTTTAGACGTTTTGTATGTAGAGGTACATAGATAGACGTACTGTGGTCGTTATAACTTTCCTTTTTTTTCTTTTGTGTTCTGTGGAGGACTCTATCGGAGCGTTTTTGTAGCATGTTTATTTATTTAACTATTTATGTACACACAGTAAACCAGACAGGATAAAAAACATATAAAATTTGAGTACAAAGGTACTGCTTATTTCTTAAGAAATTTCTGCCAGCAGACCTGCGAAAGGAGATATGAGAACGAAATGACGATAGTGTGTGAGAGAGAGTATTAGAAAAATATGTGTGTGTGCCTTAACCTATTATAACCTACATATATAAGTAAATATGAATAAATACTTGTGTAAATATCTACATAATGCTTAAATATATATCCATAAATAAATACATATATTACGATTGAGAGGACAGGTAATGCTCTTTCACTCTGTTTTTACATAGGGAAATAGAGGACTTTAAATCGCGAATGCTAGGCATGTTTGTATTCTTTTTACGGTTTCAAAAAGAATAAAATGGAACCCTTATTGGATCACTCTGTTGTCTGTCTGTCTGTCTTTTCTCAAGAACACGTGCAGGTATCGCATTGAAAAACCCAGATAGGTACTCAAGTCTGTGATCACACATCACGTAGGTACACATTTACGATAGCCGGGAGTATTCTCGCGTTCTATTAACTCTCTAAATAACCTTAAATATATCAACGAAATCGACTATAACTTTTCGATAGCTAATATCAAAGCTATCGAAAAGTTATAGTCGAACCCGTCGATAGTAGAAAAGATAGCAATTTAAAAACGATTGTCATTTGTCAAGCTTTCGAGAGTATAGAAGACTAGCTATTGCCCGCGGCTTCGCTCGCGTTAAATTCGGTATAACACAGTACGTGCTACCTGCAGTTTTTGCTCATGCGCCTTATTGATTTCTAATAGCAACGCTAAGTTTTCCCTTTTCTTCCCTCGTTCTCTCTCATATCCCACTTAAAAAAAAATATTGCTCTCCCCTTTTCCTCCCCCTTTTATCAATTTTTTAGCCTTTGTCCGTCTCCTGGTTTCCAACTATCTCTGTACCAAAATTCATCAAAATCGGTTTAGCCATTAAAGCGTGAAGAGGTAACAAACAAACTCACTTTCGCTTTTATAATATTAGTAAGGATATTATTACATCTACAGATATCTCTGCCATATTGGGCGTACAGCAATTCACAATGCACAATTGAACCAAATGCACAACAATCTGGTATATTCCGTTCCTCCATTAAATAACGCATTCCATACTATCTGTGCGTTAACCGACTGTGCAGAATTTAGGAGGTATGCGTGTGCTAGTGTTCTGTGCTGTAATGTTAGTGCTAACTGGATAGATTATTGTTGATCTTTGAAATAGTTTTAGAAGAGGATCAGAACTAGTTTCAGGACTAAAGGATATTGCTCTGCGCCCATACTTTGTTGGCCCTGGAGCTAAAAGCATCGGAAAATGATGTATTGTATTCTATATCATTAGTAAACTCCTTTATGATC
The DNA here is from genome assembly GCA_905475445.1 of Ochropleura plecta. Lineage (NCBI taxonomy): Eukaryota > Metazoa > Arthropoda > Insecta > Lepidoptera > Noctuidae > Ochropleura > Ochropleura plecta. Next base: position 18,253,217 of record FR997738.1, on the reverse strand, counting down.
TTATTTTTATAGCGGTCTAGCTGCGGAATGGATATATTGAAAATAAATACTAGATTTTGAGGTTATAACAACGAATACTATCTAATATTCGTATGATTTTTCATAGCTCCGAGTGATTTTTAAGAAACTGAAAATGATATTATAATAACGGGTGATTTTTTAAGAGGTATAGGATTTGATTTAAAAAAAAAAACACAAAAAATTTGAAAAACTTGATGAAATCTTTATTGGAATCGATAGAACGATCAATATAATTTAATGTTTGAAGATGATTTCATGCAAATGCTGGCCGCGGCTCCGGTTTAGATGGCCCATTCGCAAGGCTCAATTTCGGCACACTCTCTCCAACTTATCAGCCGGTATATCACGAATAAATGCTTCAATATTGGCTCCCATTGCGTCAATCGTTGCTGGTTTATCCCTGTAGAGATGAGCCTTAATATGGCCCCACAAGAAATAGTCCAAAGGCGTTAGATCACACGATCTAGGCGGCCAATTGACGGGCCCAAAACGTGAGATTTGGAGAAACAAAACAACATTTATATGTGTTTATAAAAACCTACTTGCGAAATAAACTTCATTTATCCACAGAGAAACACGATATATACCTCACGGTTGTCTTCCTTTTACAACTGTACCAGCAAGAGCTATTTATTTATCATGGAACATTATCTTAATGCTTTCCCTACAAAATACATAATTTTTCTTTTGCCAAAATTGGAGTCAGTAAGTGGCCAACAATACAGAATATTCTTTTTTCTAACCCACTGAACGTTTCCTCTCACAATTGGTCCAATACATTATAAAAAATATACCAAAAAAAAATATACAAAAGACGAGAAATATAACATTACCTACATATAACATATTTTTTCTCGTAACATTCCAAAATTAAAACCATTTTGTTCTGTCAACCTTTTAGCAAATTGAAAGGCTTTCTCCTGAGATAAATACACTTTAGTGCACGAAAAATGACGCAGGGCTTTTGGGAAAAGAAAAACGAGAAACGTGTATCGCTCGACAGCTACGTGTTGAAACGTTTTTTTATTATTTTAGGCAGGCTTTTAGTAGTGTTGTATTATCCTATTATTTTGCCTTATAGTTTTCTGATGCGAGAATTTCTTTAGGTACTTTTTGTAGCAAAGCGTGTCATCATTATTCTTCTGTAGTTTCCCAATATATTTTGGGTTGGCCCAGCATGTTTTTTTTATGAATTGTTCTGTACTAGCTTCCGACCGCGACTTCGTGGTGGCATAGTTACTTTAGGCTAACGTTAACTTTAACCCGCGTGATGATCGAAAAAAAAAATCTTTCTCTACCCTTTTCTTCCCTCTTTCTCTCCCTATTCTCACTTTTTTAGCCTATGTCCATTTCCAGGGTCCCAACTATCTCTGTACCAAAATTCATCAACATCGGTTTGGCCATTTAGGTGTGAAGACGTAACTAACAAACTCACTTTCGCTTTTATAATATTGCTAAGGATTCCTTTTTATCTCCGCGGTCAATTCTTTCTTACCATATTATCCCTCACACTGTCCATCCATCGTTTCTTCTATGCTTAAACCCGTCCAAATTCATACTCAAAACTTTCTTTAATATCATCATCGGCCTAGCCGATTCCCAAGTATATTGGGATAAGCTTCTAGTCTAACCGGATTTATGTAGTTAACGTTAATATATGTAGGTAAGTAGATAGATGTAGTCAACCCAGTTAGAACTGGGGATATCCCTTAGTAAGCCTTTGCCAGACTTTCGGGCTACTGACTATCTGAAGCTACTGTCAAAGATTTAAAATAGACAGCAGTACCAACGGCTTAACGTGCTTTCCAAGTGAAATCCTTACTAACATTATAAAAGCGAAAGTGAGTTTATTTGTTACGTCTTCACGCCTAAATGGCAAAACTGATTTTGATGAATTTTGGTACAGAAATAGTTGGGACCCTGGAGACGGATATAGGCTAGGCTAGGGGAGAGAAAGATAATTATTTTTCAATCATTACCCGGGGTAAAGTTGGTGTTAGCCCAAAAAACTATGCCACGCGGACGAAGTTGCGGGCGGAAGCTAGTTCGGTATATAAAGGCTGGTCACCCATCGACGGACTAATCTAGTGAAGTACGGCTTAGCTTTAAGACTGATTCTATTATTTAGCGACGAGACCCTAAATAAAAACAAAACAAGCAACTTTTGTAAAATACAAGTGAGCTAAAGTTCAACAGTTACCATTAAATGCCTGTAAATAAAGAAGCATTGAAAATACAGTTTCAATATCAAACAACATTACATTCACTGTCAAACCTTACAAATGCAACACCCATTCACATTGAACAACACAAATAACGACTCGCGATACGTCTGTTTCTTTGGCCCCAAGTGTGCACAAACATTAATGTTGAACAAGCGAATAAAAGAAGAAAGCTTATACTCTTTTATGTTCCGCCAGTGTAATGCCGTGTCATTTTAATGAACTGATTCCTACCAAAAACGTATCATGTATATGTTACTGTGAAAGCTCGAACTACGGTTAATCTTAAGATTTTCCAGTAAAACCTAAGATTTACCGACATGAGTTGGTAAATGTAAGTATTTATTATAAAGGGACCACTTTTTCGGACTTTTGCCATTCCAATTCAGTAATGCTAGGTTTTACCAATGTGGACTGGTAAATGTTGGTTTTAGGAATAATAAGGCGTAAAAATTATTTGATATAATTATCGTTTGGTTGTTTAAAACTCCGAATTTACAATGGCATACTTTTAAGATGGCAGAATGAAATTTAGTATAATTACGTTTGGCAGAGTTCAAATTTAGCATTATATCGTTTAGCATAATGTTCATTTAGAGCGATGATTATTTGGTATAATTTCACTTTTCTTAATATACAGATGGCAGAATTTCACTAAGAATGATTTTAAAAGGCATATAAATCTTTAAACTGACATGGTCACTAACATTATTATTAACGGTTAAAACGGGGTATTTACCATGTTTGTTATTTATTTTGAGTTTCCAATATTTTGGCGTGAACTGAGTGAGTTACAATTATACAAAAATATTAAGGCAAAAATAAGATTTTTTGGGAATAATATAGAAAAAAAGATATTGTTTTTAGTAGGTTACCCGGAACTCAACTATTTAGATTAGGATAATTCCTTTAAGAAAAAGAAATGGGTAGGTTAGGTTAGGTTAAAACTGTGACCCCCTAGGCAGAAATGACTTGCATTAATAGAAAAAACAGATTGTTTTTAGTACTCAGAACTGAACTATTTAGATTAGGATAATTACTTATTGAATTAAATGACATTATTTCCAAGAAATAAATAATTAAAATAAATGACAACAAATAATGACAAAGACGATTCTGACTGTGAACTTACTGCGCTATGATGTTTCTACTTTTAAATATTATGGATATGAAATTTATGTCTAGAGATGATTCTGACTCACAAAATTATGAGTTTTGAATGTATGTTAAATGAGTGTCTGCCAAACAATTTTCTGCGAAATGAAGTTTATGCTATCCGTTGTTATGCAAAATAAAATTATGACAAAAAGTTCTGCTAAAAAGGGTGGACCCGATTTTATTCGACATTTACCGTTCGTTTAATGTAAATCCTAAGATTTACCAAGTAAATGATGGTAAAAGTTCGAATCCCAAACTTAAATGGACATTTACCATTCATAATCGGTAAATCTTAGGTTTTACTGGAAAATCTTAAGATTTACCGTAGTTCGGGCTTTTACAGTAACATATATACAATAACATATTATATACAATCCCGTTGTTTTCTTTATGTAGATTTCTTTCACTCAACGATGCGAAGTTTTGTTAGCGGTATGCGAAATTAAAATTAGTTTTTGTTGTTTGTTTGGGAAATGTTTTGTTTAACTAGAGTTAGTTGTGGAACTTAACTGATGTTTTGAAGTAACTTTTGCCTGTTGACTGTATCTAATAAAATGGTCGCTTTTAAAAGTGTGTAAGTCCCTAATTGGGCTTAAAGGGTCTTTAGTTATTCTAGAAGAATATACATTGATCAATTATCGAATTAATACGTAATTGAGACAAATTGTTGTCCAGTAGCTAGTACATGAACATTATGAAGAAAGTTTCATTTCATTCGAAAATTCTCAGCGATATCAATACGCGTATGATTATCTAATTCCTCGTCTCCGATATGCATTTCATAGGTATCCACATGGGATTTAATATGAGACATGTGGGTACCAACTACCAGTCAACGAAATATAATGTTGTCATTTGTTGGAGGTCAACATCATCTTCCTGCCCTTGTCCTATTCTATCTGGGGTCGCCGCAACACGTTTTCTTCTTCCATTCTCCACTGTCAGACGTCACGGCGTCATTTACACCTTTCCTCTTCATATATCATTTCTTACACAAGCCATCCATCTTTTCTTTGGCCTTCCTCTGTCTCTCCATGCACCAAAATTCAGATCCATCACTCTCTTAGTCCGAAGAATTAAACGAAGATAACAGTCAATAAAAGCCATAACAATCTTCTGAGTCTTCATTTAGCATGCATCACCAGTGTTCTTGACAAAATAAGTTGTCACCTGCGCTTAAAGACGTGAGTACATGAACAGTTAGTTTCCCTTTCAATAATGCGACCCAGTCGACTAGTTCACAGTTCATACTCGTATGATATTTTATCGTTCGCTAAATCTGCTGGATGTCATCTGGCTGAAAGCCAGGAGAGGTATTCTGGTATTAACTTCTTAAATACCATTTACTGTGTATGTTTTGTTAGAATTGTTTAAGGAATGATAGGAAAGAGAAAGGAGTAAATGATGCCATGACGTCTGACAAGGGAGAAAGATGATGTTGACCAGTCATGCCAGCGGGAGAAGCCCCGGGCGTCGGGCGCCGCGAGACGACTCCCGGCCACCGTAGATGCGGGCCTGTGGACGGTGAGCAATGGTTAGCTTACAGTCCGTCCGTCTATTGACGACAGGCCGTGTCGACGGCGCGTTAGTGTTCCATGCGCGCCTCAAAGAGATGTCAGCAATTCAGAGGGGCCTGCCAGGGCCACCGCCTGCCGGGGTTGCGGGTTGTTCAAAAGAGATACCGTGACCCCGGAACATAAAGGGCGGTAGAAGGAATATGGGTGTGGACGGGGTAAGTTATTTGATGATTTCCCAACCGCAAAAAAAATAAAAAGGGGTATTATATTACCCAGTGCTATTCACACTGGTATTCAGCTGCATTCGATAAGACTGGACTCCAAGCCTAACATAGCAAAACATTGGGAAGAGTCCAGGTAGATATTGGATATCAGTATTTATTACTAAACGAAATAAAAACAATAATAAATCGTGCCGTTCCAACTAAATCAACTGTAGTAATTCCTAAGTAGTTTCCAGACCGACCTAATTTATTAAGGGTCCTACAGCAAATCTAGTTGAGTCTACGAAATCTAGTTTAGTCTACCAATCTAGTTTACCGGAGCTTGTTATGATAACATTCAGGATTAAAGGATATGGGCTCAAGAAAGTTATGAGCGGTTTTATCCGAAATGAGCTTGTAGTAAGAGTTATTATATCTTATAGTGTTTATTTTATGATCTAATATTAAAGTTTCTTAATGTTTCTTTCGTTTGTTTTCGAAACTTAATTTTGTGGGAAGGAATTATAGGCATAATTTCTTGTTTCATTAATGTAGTCTATAATACTTAATAAAGAAATTTCAGATAATATAAATTTGACGGCACGGTTAGCGCAGTGGTTGAGCGATCGACTGCTGCGCTGCGTGTCGCGGGTTCGATCCCCGCACGGAACAAATATTTGTATGACCTGCAGATAGTTGTTTCGGGTCTGGCTGCTTGTGTATGTGAGTTTAAATGTTTGTAAACGCACCCACGATACAGGAGGAATTTCTAGTGTGGGGCAACGTTTTCTTCCCTCTTACTCCTCCTTTTCTAACTTTTTTTTAGCCTATGTCCGTCTCTAGGGTCCCAACTATCTTTGTACCAAAATTCATCAAAATCGGTTTGGCCATTGAGGGGTAAAGACGCAACAAATAAACTCACTTTCACTTTTATAATATTAGTAAGGATGATATAACCTTTGCTAAAAGTAATAAACTACTAAATAGCAAATTTTAACCACCTCTATTTTCAGAATACCCTCCTTTTTATGAAAAAGTCCTCGGGGCGTATCGCTCACCACAAACGTCGTGGTCATTAAGAGCTTCAGTTCAAACCGAGTCAGTTAGCAAGCTCTTATCTGATAACGTTAGCAACAAAGCGAACTGTTTCAACTATTACCAACTAATTAAAGTTGATCGTTTAGTCGTAGAACTAAAAGGACAGGAAAGTTTTTAATGTGCGCGAATCTGTCGCCTTTGGAGCTTGTGGAACTTGTTGGTTGATCTTTAAGCCGCGTTTCCACTAGGCAACAATTGACGCACAACAAGTTGCTCAACATGTTAAAAGTCAGCGCGGAACTTTTGTTGAACAACGTTGTCTGTCTACGCATCAAACAAACAACAAGCCGCGCGTCATGTTGCGCGCCTGCTGACAACGTCGCGCGCTGTTGTGCAGCGTTGCCGTACATGTTGAGCGTCGCGTGTCGCGCACCAAATGTTGCCTATTGGAAACGCGGCTTTAGGTTGTTTTGTTGACTAATCTGTTAGTCTCGCGGTAGCAAGCGCGACTACTGAGGTTGGGTTCCTGGGTCCGATTTGTTCAAAAGTGTTTCAAAATCAGAATCTGACTTTTATTTGTGAAAAATAGGTATTTACATAAAGGTATGGTCACGCTAGGTTTTGCCTTTGAGCTAATAGATGAGAGATTTTACCAACAGATATTTTTAGTACTACCCATTTTTTTTTTTTTAAACATTGTCCCACACTGGGAATTTCTCCTGTATCGTGGGTACGTTCACAAACATTTAAACTCACATACACAAACACCCAGACCCGAAACAACTATCTCAAGGTCATACAAATATTTGTTCCGTGCGGGAATCGAACCCGCGACACGCAGCGCAGCAGTCGATCGCTCAGCCACTGCGCCAACCGTGCCGTCAAAACCCATGGAATCTGGATTTCTGTCCAGTCGATGGCAATTGGCTCTTTCCCAATTGCATGGGATTTCAACATTACTTGCGAAATGTGGGTGTCCTATTAGGTACACCTTCTGCATATCCCCTTGGGGATTACAGGCTTTATGTTATGTTACGTAAAATATTACTTTGTTATCCATCTTACTAATATTATAAATACGAATGTTTGTATGTTTGTATGGATGTTTGTTACTCTTTTTTCAACTCAAAACGGTTGAACGGATTTTGATGAAAATGGGTACAGAGTGTTGGCAACACCGATCCTACGGCGCGAAACTGCTGTCAACTGGTGGCAGCATATTTGAAAATCACGACCGTTGGCGTCTACAGCGGTTATAAAAGGGCTGTGCACCAGCGGAGCGGCCTCTTTCTCGGACTGACGAACGGCTAAATAACATCTTCTTACTGTGTATTTTCGATTATTGTAAACTTGTATAGATTATAAATAGTAATGATTTTGCTTTTGAATTTAGTTTAGAATACCTTTGTTATATCAGATACATAATAGTTTACTTACAAGTAATCTAACAAGAGGTAGATTATAGTCTAGAATAACACATAGGATACATTTTTTTTTCGATATCACGCGGGCTAAGCCTTATTTTATTTTATTTTATTGCATCCGATACAATAATGAAGCTAGATATAATGTAATCTCCATCACGAATAGATTTCTAGCTCCTTAGTGCTTTTCAAATTAGGCTAGACTCAATTCCAGAGACAATATTCTGCTTGATTGACAGTTTAGCTAAGTGATTGTTTTCTTAGTTCTACAGAGTGTAAGGTTACGTACAGTCATGAGAAATAACAGATACACTTACTGTTAAGTGTTCTCAGTGAAAGCCAAGTTTTAGTGATGAGTTTATTGCAGAAAATCCATTAAGTTACAATTTGTGAAAATTAAGATTAGACATTAAAAAGCGTGTGCGCAGCGTAGAGTTTACTTTGGTAGAGTAGCTTCAAGAAGAGAGAGCCAACATGGCCGACACGAATCTTCTAGTCGCGCGTCGCGTTCCATGCTCGGTGATGCTCGATTCGCAGAGCATCAGCGCGTTTCAGGTTGTTAACACTTACCAAAAGCGATTGTCCCCTACAGTATTGATTAACGTTTTAGGGTATCGGGTAGTCGGTTTAGGGAACGGGGCAGCGGGTTGTTCGAAAGACATACCGCGGCTCCGGAACACAAAGAAGGAACATGGGAGAGTTATAGTCAGTAAAAGTCAATCCCCCCCGTTTCGCTCAGAGCGGGGGGAGTTATTTGAAAAAAAAGAAAATAGGGTATTTAGGAAGGCGGTACTAAAACGAAATGAGTTTATTTCAAAGTAATAACCCGATTTTAGGGTTTCGTACATCAAAAAGAAAAGACGGAACCCTTATTAGATCACTTTATTGTCCGTCTGTCTGTCTGTCAAGACTCTTTAACTCGGGAACGTGTGGAGGTAACGCGTTGAAATTAAATCCATTATACTCAAGTCTGTGGTCCTTGTGAAAAAATCAACCCTTTAAGTCTACGCAGTCAAAGGCATAACGTTTTTAAAAAAGAAAGAAAGAAAAATAAAGCAACCCAATGAAGGGTTGGTTTACACCCGTTCGACATTATAAAAAAAAAGTGTGTGTGTCAGCTCCGACGCACGACTGGAGTTTACTCCTTAAGTACAAAAAAAAATATCACTGACGGACGACAAATTTCATAAAGCGCCATCTAGTAATATTCAACTGTACGACAAACACCATAGGTGCGGTTGCACCAAAGTTGCACCAAAAACGTAACGAGGTCATTCATCAGTAGATTTTACACCTCACATTTTCCAAAAAACAAAAACAAAACGCCAATCTTACGCTTCTTTCCAAAAGAACCTACTCAAAATAAGCTAGTCAATAATTTTAAAACCACTTTAATGGATGGTTCCGTGTTCAAGGCAGATTGAGGGAGGCTTAGTCGTGTCCATGTCTAGACCGAACGACAGGCTGAAGTTATTGCTTTTAGCCCCCAAGCCCGTCCCGCTGATGAATTGACTAGCACGACAGCACTTTAGACAGATTATATTTTGTACTTGATAGTCTTTTGGGGAAATGATAAATTTGTTAATTGAAAATGGGGTAAGGACTAGCTGCGCTCTGCGGTTTTACCTGCGTGGACCGGGATCAAAATTAGAATGTGCGTCAACTTTTATCCAAATTCGTTCAAAAGTTTTTGCCTGAAATAGTAACAAACATCCATCCTGACAAACTTTCGCGTCCTTACTTAATATTATAAAAGCGAAATTGAGTTTGTTTGGTCTTCACGCCTAAATGGATAACCGAATTTTTGTATAGAGATAGTTGGGACCCTGGAGACTTTAACTGGAGAGGTAATTTTTTTTTACAAAAAAAGTAATAAATGAGGGAGAAAGAGGGAAGAAAAGGGAAAACTCAGCTTTGCTATTACAATAAATAAGGCGCAAGGGCAAAAACTACAAGTACCAGGTACTTGCATTGCAAACCAGGAAAGGGGAACTGTGTTACCCCGAATTTAACGAGAGCGTAGCCGCGGTCAAAAGCTAGTTTATAATATTTGCAGAATTTTGTCATCTGCCTTTTAAGGGGCTTCCTAAGAGTTTGAAATTATACGTTTTTTAAATGGTGCCTAAAATAATAGTAACTTTAATATAAAAATATATAAATAATAGTAACTTCTTGATGAAATTTGGCACAAATGTAGATTATAGTCTGGAATACACACACATAAACACAGGGGATACTATTTTCAATATTGATTAAACATCACGCGGGCGAAGCCGCGGGCTCCAGCTAGGTTATTAATATTCGGGATGGTTTGTGCCAACGTTTTTTTTAAGCTATTGCATAGCTTCTATCGCGGGCCTTGAGTGCGGGGACCGAATCCAGAAATTCCGTAACGAAAAAAAACCTGACGCTCCCCACTCCGACGGGCACGGAGGTGTTTTAATTAAAAGGGTATACTCCCGAAGGAGTCCCATATTATGTGTATCTATATTGCTTAAGTAATTTCTGAGTTATCGTCTATCATTTAATAGGGACGAACCTATTGCCGTCATTTAATAGGGATGAACCTATTGCCGTCATTTAAAAGGGACGGACCTTTTGCCGTTTTTTAATACGGACGAACCTATTGCCGTCATTTAATAGGGACGAACCTAATGCCGTCAATTGGCCACAAATCCAAACTCTATGGCTGCTACTGAGGAATTCCAGATTTAAAAACCTTAGCTCGACTCTGGAATCAAAGACTTGACTATATGGTTTTAATTTCAAGTCGATACCTTTACAAGTTCCCGAGATAAAGGGTCTTGACAAACTGACATACGGACAACAAAGTGATCCTCAACCACAAGACGTACTAGGCTTGCATGAATTCACGGTGGTAATCGTGATGCAATAGCTTTACCGCGGCAGTCCCTGAGTGCCACACGTATTTTATTTTTGAGGGCTTGTCGTCATTCCGTCTAATAAATATTTTTTATTTCTTTCATGACATACAAGCTTGTAGAGTGAGAGTCGAAGCGCGACTCGTCGTGATCAATACTCGTGCCTTATCTGTATGTGAAGACGCCTTAGCCCAGCAGTGGGACAGTTATAGGCTAATTTATATATTATAACTTTTGCCCGCGGCTTCGCTCGCGTTAAATTCGGGGTAACACAGTTCCCCTAGCGCCTTATTGATTTATAATAGCAACGCTAAGTTTTCCATTTTCTTCCCTCTTTCTCCCTCACATCCCACTTTTTTTTTTAAAAGTTAGCCTATGTCCGTCTCCCGGTTCCCAACTATATCTGTACCAAAATTCATCAAAATCGGTTTAGCCATTAAAGCGTGAAGAGGTAACAAACAAACAAACTCACTTTCGCTTTTATAATATTAGTAAGGATTAAATCGTTAAAAATAATCCATTTGTTTTACGTGACCCGATCAACAAAACGAGAGCAGGGTCGTCTGCAGGTCACAAAACAGCTGAACTTGAACAAACAAAAAGAACTTTTGCACAAAACCAGCTCAAACTAGTCAGATCCAGTTCATTCCAGTTTGAAGCGGTTCGCACTGGCCTCGTTGCAGTTATATCTAGTTGAGTGCAGTTTTGTTCGTTTTAAGAGTGGTAAATTCAGAAGGTTTATTCCAAATTGTATTTTTTTCTGATGTGTAATCATTAGCCGTCTACCGCTTGACAAAGGTCCTAACCAGACACGGAAGGTTCGGGAAGTTCTAGCACATAATCGGGCGTGAGGAAACGTCTGCGTTTTACTTCTGGGACGATAGCCTGAAGGACACGATGGCGTACACTGTGGCGGTTTGATTTCGCGTCAGAAAAAAAGCCCGTGGGCTTGGTTTAGTTGTGTTCATAAGTTATTATTTGCCTCTGCTGAGACAGGCTTGTAAGCCTGTCTACATCAATACAGACTGGAATTATTGCAATTTTTCTGTGCCGTGGCTAGAACATATTTCAACAACGTTGTGTGACTTTGGCAGGTGGCAACCCAGAGAGGATTTAGTTATTTTATACAATGTTTTGTTCAGTTAATTATTTAAATTTTCTATTTTATTACCACAGTTATTAATAATTTGTAGCTACACGGAGCGCATGTAGATTTGCTGAAATGGTTTTCTTAATGTCTAGTTATTAGGATTGCCAAATTCGCGTTAAAATATAAGTGTTCAATTAAATTCATTTATTCAATAATGATTTTCACATCGTGTCTGAATTTATATAAGTAACTACAGTACCCGTCACGAGAAGCTATAAATTATGTAAACAAACACCTTTTACTAAGTAAACATTTTATACTATAAATTGACCATATTCAATCGACATGAAATATAGACGGGTTATATGAAAGTAACGACCTATTTAATTAGTCGGATCATATTTTAACGACGAAAAGCGCTATCTTTTGTGTTTCTTGGTACCGGTCGCAGGGATTGTAAACTATCGGGACGCTATTTTGAAATAAACGCGTCATTCGAGTTTCGAATGCGTACGAGTTTGTTTCATTGCTTTGCATATATCGCGGATCTGGTTGTTATTGTTAATTTTGTTATTGTTTCGTTATAACTTTTTTATTGTTGTTACTTTAATTGTTGCGTTAATTTTATTTGTTATTACGTATAATGGAGCCAGTAGCCAGTACATCTAAGGAAATAAATTCGCCACGATAAAAACGTCAAAAGGTGCGTAATACAATTTATCTAGTAAAAAATGTTAAAGACAATTTTAAAACTTATGTAGTGGACGAGCTCGCAAAAAATATTGGAAGTATTGAGACTCCCGCCATATCATTGTGAGCTTAATCCAATTGAGCTAATTTGGGCCAACGTAAAAGGATAAATGTTGCTCGCAAAAATACAATTTTTTTTCTGTCAAACAATTATTATAAGAGGGACTGCAGCAGATTACTTCGGAAAATTGGAAGCGTTGTGTGGAGCATGTTATCAAGGAAGAAGATAATTTTTATTCCAAAATCGATGAGATGATTGATAAAACTGTAGACAGCTTCTTGATACATGTCACTGATTCTGACACAGAAATGGAAACATCTGAATCTGACGAATAATTATTCTTAAATAATGTATATTAATTAATATTTGTTACTTAATAATTTATTAAATCTTAAACAAATTCATTTTTTTTGTTGGTCCAAATGTTGTGAACTCCTGAACACTTGTTTACAAAATTTATAGCTTCTCGTGACGGGTACTTTATGTACAGACGCCTGCACATCAAGCTACTACAATCTGTCAGATTTCTTTGAAAGATTTTCGACTTTATTTCTAAAGTATTAGGTTCAAGGTTCATTGGGAAAAATTGACAGTTTCGGGTAGCTTGACCTGCTGGCGTCTGTACATAGAAAATATCATACTGTATGCAATTCATCTTTAAATTAATACAGTTATTATAAAAAAAAAATCAAATCATTTTAACACGAATCACAAAAAAACCGGTCAAGAGCGAGTCAGACTCGCGCACCGGGGTTTCCGTGCAAACTTTAGACATAGACGGCCATATCGTTTGACGGCGTACACTAAACCTCGTTTCAATAAACAAAAACGAGTCGTTTTGCTTACGGATAGTAAGATTTTGACATAAGTCTCATAGAACTTATGTCAAAATACTACCATCCGTAAGCAAAACGAGTCGTTTTTGTTTATTGGAACGGGGCTTTAGTGTGTACTGGCTTTAGTGTGTAGTCTTTGAGGAGTGGCTGGCTCTTTGAGGAGTGGCTGGAGAGGCGTCATGGCGTCCTCACCTACCGCCTGACGCAGGTCCTCACCGGACACGGAAGTTTCGGGAGGTTCCTGCACATCATCGGGCGGGAGGAAGCGCCCGGGTGTCACCATTGTGACGATCGCCCGGAGGACACGGTGGAGCACACAGTGGCGATCTGCCCAGCGTGGGCGGAGCACCGCCGTGCCCTCGTAGAGGCGATCGGCGGCGGCGATCTCTCGCGTCCGGCCCTGGTTCAGTCCATGTTCCGGAGCGAGAGGGAGAGAACATCTGCCCAACCCAGCCGCCGCGGGAGACGCCCTGGGCGCCGGGCGCCGCGAGACGACTCCCGGCCACCGTAGATGCGGGCCTGTGGACGGTGAGCAATGGGTAGTTCACCGTCCGTCCGTCGATTGACGACAGGCCGTGTCGACGGCGCGTTCGTGTTTCACGCGCGCCTCAAAGAGAGTCAGCAAAGCAGAGGGGCTTGCCAGAGCCTCCGCCTGCCGGGGTTGCGGGTTGTTCGAAAGAGATACCGCGGCCCCGGAAGGTAAAGGGCAATAGAAGGAACATGGGTGGGTTTTAGTCAGTACAAGTCTGACATGCCCCCCCGCTCCGCCCAGAGCGGGGGAAGTCATTGGATGATTTCCCACCCGAAAAAAAAAAGTGTGTAGTGTAGTTAGTGTTGATTTTTTCACAGCTCCAAAGAACCACAGACTTGAGTTTATGGTGTACTAGCTTTTGCCCGCGGCTTCGCTCGCGTTAAATTCGGTAGCGCCTTATTGATTTGTAATAGCAACGCTAAGTTTTCCCGTTTCTTCCCTCTTTCTCCCTCATATCCCACTCTTTTTTAAAAAAAAATATACCTATGTCCGTCTCCTGGTTCCCAACTATCTCTGTACCAAAATTCATCAAAATCGGTTTAGCCATTAATGCGTGAAGAGGTAACAAACAAACTAACACACAAAATAATATAAATTAGTAAGGATAGCACTCAGGCATAATGTAGCTTTCTGCCAGATAAGAAAATTTTAGAATTGGATTATGAGTTCCAGAGATTACCCCCTACATACAAATTTACAAACTTACCTCTTTATAATATTAGTATAGATAGTATAGAAGTATAGATTATCTCCGAAACTGTATGACCAATTGATATACTGTAAATGGCAAATCTTATCTGTATGATGTTCTTGTGATACTAAAATAATTTATTGTCATAAGAATTGATATTTTGTTGCTCAAATAATCAACCAAACGTAAGTATGCCGAAAAAAAATTTTTTTAATGCAATAAAAGAAGTATAAAAGACAAAATATGAAAGATAGAGATATGGTATTGAGGACTTTTTTGTAGAACTAATTAGGACGAACCAGGTAGCCATACATTGTTTTTAATTTTAAGCAACTGTTTAGGCAGCGCGCGCAAATAATTCTGTTTCATGAGGTATTTTTTTCCGACTTGCTAGACAAAAGTTGTGATAGCTCGGTTAATATACATGTTATAGAAACAATTTATAGCCTATAGCACTCAGGAATAATGTAGCTTTCTGCCAGATAAGAAAATTTTAGAATTGGATTATGAGTTCCAGAGATTACCTCCTACATACAAATTTACAAACTTACAAATTTTACCTCTTTATAATATTAGTATAGAAGATAATGTAAATGGTATAATGTAATTTCATATCTCGATACCTGCACGCGTTCCCGAGCTAAAGGGTCTTGACAGACATACGGACAACAAAGTGATCCTATAAGGGTTCAGTATTGAGGTACGGGACCCTAAAAAAATGTTTTTGTGTTTCTTTTACTCTGACTTAATTTATTATCTAGTGTCATTTAATAAGTCAATTCATTAGAACGTTTATGTAACTAACAACTTTTATATTAATTTTTAATTTAAGAACCGCTTATGCTCACTCTAAAACCTGCTTGTATATACAAGACAAATGTCCTGTATATATTCCTTTTTGTTTTATGAATCCTTCAAAGAAATTTCAAATCTTGAGTCCTTAATATCCCAAAACCTGACGAAAACCCATGTTGCATTGTGCACCAACCCAAGGCACCGCTATTGGCGCCAAAAAGCAATCTCAGATTTTCATCTAACCCTTTTTCCTCTTCACCCCACTTAAACGGGATCATATCTCAGATCCGAGAACCAAACCCCAAACCTCACACGCCATAATCGTAATTCTAACCAAAATACCTTAAAAACGCATAGGTATAAATATTCTTTTGTTAAATGCAATACAATGGTAACCCTGGATTCAATTTAAAACCCTTACCCCTCGGCCACGAACTAGACGTCCGTACGTCTTGTGTTCAAAGTTTCGTAACACATTTAAAAACCTTTTCACCTCAAATTTTAATTTTATTATTAACTAGCTTTTGCCTGCGGCTTCGTTCGCGTTGAATTCGGGGTAACACAGTTCCCCTTTCCTGATTTGCAGGTACCTGCTACCTGTAGTTTTTGCCTTATTTATTGTAATAGCAATGCAAAGTTTTCCCTTTTCTTCACTCTTTCTCGCTATTACAATAAATAAGGCGCAAGGGCAAAAACTACAGGTAGCATGTACCTGTAAATCAGGAAAGGGGAACTGTGTTACCCCGAATTTAACGCGAGCGAAGCCGCGGGCAAAATCTAGTTAAGAATAATACTAAAAATGTAATTTAAAAATGCACAATATTTAACAGAAACTCGAACATGAATTTTAATTAGGCTAACAGCTGCGACAGTGACTGTGGAGAAAACAAATGGAAGAAGTTTAAACGAACGCGTAGTGTAAACGTTACGCCTTACAGCATTTTAATTATATTGCTTTGTTTTAATTCATAATTGTAAAAATCATTAATAAACATACGTGTAACGTTTCGATGAAAAGCGTAAGTGTGTATCCTAGGATCTCACAGCTCAATTAAAATATGTTTTTATAGAAAAGAAAAAAAAAATACTAGTAACCCCGGCTTTCCTTACTAATATTATAAAGCGAAAGTGAGTTTGTTTGTTTGTTACCTCTTCACGCTTTAATGGCTACACCGATTTTGATGAATTTTGGTACAAAGATAGTTGGAAACCAGGAGACGAACATAGGCGGATATTTTTTTTTTTTTAAAGTGGGATGTGAGGGAGAAAGAGGGAAGAAAAGGGAAAACTTAGCGTTGCTATTACAAATCAATAAGGCGCAAGGGGAACTGTGTTACCCCGAATTTAACGCGAGCGAAGCCGCGGGCAAAAGCTAGTATACTAATATTTTACACTAGCTGGCGCCCGCGGCTTCGCCCGCGTGATATAAAAAAAGTATCCTGTGTTATTTCAGACCATATCCATATCCATTGTTGTAACTACCTCTGTGCCAAATTTCATCAAGATCAGTTCAGCCGTTTTGACGTGAAAGAGTAACAAACATCCATACATCCCAACACCCATCCATCCTCACAAACATTCGCATTTATAAGTAGTAGGATAAGTAGGATTGGTAGAATTCTGTGTTTACAACGGCGCGGCAGTTTTATTGCTAATAGCGATATAATATAATTTTTTATCACATTACACACTCTCATTTATGTATTATTTTATTACTGTGTGCATTAATGGCTTGTGCCAAATAAACTTGTTTTCTTTCTTTCTTTCGATATCTTCCAGACAACCTAGACAAAAACTCGCATCGCATCGCCCCAGGTCGTGAACGAACCCTTACTCGTCGCGCTACGAGTACATAGACGGTCAGAACTCGTAACTAAGTCGTCACATTGTGCGCCGGCGATTGATCTTACGTAACGAGACGCGCGAGACACGGGAGTTCGATCTGCGGGTAGTAGTTTCGGTCTCAGTCGACAGCAGAGTACGGATGAGACTGTAGAGCGCAGCTTCTTTGTCAGCGTTTCTACGTATTTCGTAGTACTAAGTGGAGTGTATAACGATTTCAGGGGAAGCAAAACTAGGAGAAGGTAAAAGAACAGGAAGGATATAAGAGCTTAACCATATTTAATAATAATAAAATTTGAAAATCAATAAAAATATATTTTAGTGTGACGTTATCCATTTTTAATATATAAAATTTAGACTTCGAAATTGTATTATCTTCCAGGTAGTAGTTAGTAGGAATGTAGGGGCGTACATCAAATAAGCGTATGGCACTCGTAAGCTGCAGGTGATAATCAGTATCAGGTGCCTATTTTTTTTTGCGGATGGGAAATCATCAAATAACTTCCCCCGCTTTGGGCGGAGCGGGGAGGAGTGCCAGACTTATGCTGACTCAAACCAACCCATATTCCTTCTATTGCCCTTTATGTCCCGGGGCTGCGGTATCTCTTTCGAACAACCCACGACCCCAGGCGGTGCTTCTGGCATGCCATGCTTCTGCGTTGCTGAAATCTCTTTGAGACGCGCGTAGAACACTAACGCGCCGTCGACATGGCCTGTCGTCAATAGACGGACGGACGATGAGCTACCCATTGCTCACCGTCCACAGGCCCGTCTCTGCCTTGTGTTATCATCTGGCGTTATGCTGAGCTGAGGCCCTTTTGCCATTATTTATTATAAGTAGTTTCATTTTTTTAGCTATTCCTGTATTTTTTTATTTTAAAAATAATTCATTCTGAGACATTTAGAGCTATTTAGACATTTAGAACCTTGCCCAAAGACCAAGCTGGTCTTATCAATACTCCAACGTTTATAGTACAGTGCCGGGAGCCCATATAATGTGATTTGCGATTGTGGTGGGCAGTCCGGATCGAAAGGACGAAGTGAAGACGTATAAAAGATATAGTCAATGTTGAACAGACCAGTAAATGGCTTAGATGAAGCCATTTTCATGTTCTTCTCTATCTTTCTGGTCTTTTTATTTCTAGTTTAGTATCTTTTTGGTGTTTTTATTCGAATCTAGTGTCTGTTTTGATACGTTTTGTCGTATCTTAAGCTTGGATTGTTAGAATAAGATTGTGATTTTTGAGTTTTTTTGAATGTTTTCGGCGTTTGCTTTGGAGAGCTCAAAGGAACAATTTATTTTCTAGATTATATAGGATCTTTCTTTATTTACTTGATGATGGTTTAATTAACCGACTTCAAAAAAAGGAGGAGGTTCTCAATTCGTCAGAATATTTTTTATTTTTGTATGTTCACCGATTACTCAAAGACGCCTGGACCGATTTGTAAAATTCTTTTTTCTTTTGATAGGGTATATTTTCCAGCTAGTCCCATATTAATTTTATTTATATTGCTTAGGTAGTTTAAGAGTTATCGTCTATAATACATATTTTTCGGCTTAGTCTATATGGATGTATTTACTGCTATTCTTTTAGTAACAATGGAAAATCAACACTCGATAAAAAATATGTATGTCATTATACCATAACTAAAAATGCTGAATTAAAAAAGAAAACCGAATTCCAAAAAAACTTTACTTCCAGAAGTCGGTGGCAAAAAGTTTTTTTGAAATAAACTCTTTTCTTGGGAACCCAAAGATAATGGTTCATACAAATCTTTCCGAACTAAAAGAGCCATAAAGACTCACTATTAAAACTGAAGTTGTTTTTAAACAGGGTCACTAGATTTTTTTTAATTCCAAGCAAAATAATGCAGTAATAATTATAACATAAAATGTATGAATGCATTCTCAATTGCAAATCCTACAACCATATCGTAAGTTCGAGTAATGCTCAAAGCGTGTGATCAAAGCTTCTTACAAAACGTACGCCGTCGACCAATCCGGTTCAGATCCCTGTACTTACATAAAAGTGACTCACGGTATATTTAATACTCGGATGGCGACCGGAGACGTGTGAACGGTGAAGTAGCGAGCGGATTTCCGGCGACGGATTTCCGGGACGTGAAAAGAGGACCATCATAGTTGTTCTAGATGTTACGATTTTTGGATGATTGAATGTTTTTCGTCAGCATTTGAAATAGGTAAGTGATTTATATTGCGGTGAGTAGCTTAAATCCTTACTAATATTATAAAAGCGAAAGTGAGTTTGTTTGTTTGTTTGTTATGTCTTCACGTCTAAACGGCTCCACCGATTTTTATGAATTTTGGTACAGAGATGGTTGGGACCCTGGAGACGGACATAGGCTATTTTTTTTAAAGTGAGAACCGAGGGAGAAAGAGGGAAGAAAAGGGAAAACTTAGCTTTGCTATTACAATAGATAAGGCGCTAGGGCAAAAACTACAGGTAGCAGCTACGTGCAAATCAGGAAAGAGGAACTGTGTTACCCCGAATTTAACGCGAGCGAAGCCGCGGCAAAAGCTAGTTATTTTATAAATGATCATGTTTATTTGTGACATTCTGTTGATAAACAAATTAAACAAATTAAAAATAATAAGTCCTTAAAAAAAAAAATAGCGGCTATAGGGATTTGAGCAGTTGATTATAGTTATCCGTGATGACACTGAAATAAATGCAAGCAAGCCCTTGTTGCGACACGACGCGTGTGAAATCCATTGCATGTTGAACCTAATTGTAGTGCAATAAGAGTCAGTTTTCGAGAAAGTGTATTATTATTATTCATTTTTTTCAAGTAACATAGACTCATTTGACTCATTCAAATAAATAGAATGTCATAAAACAATAAAATTATATGAAACAAACAAATTACAACATAAAAATTTAAATTATTAATATTAAAATAAAATGCAATATAATAATTAGAATTAATGTCAGCAGATTCAAATTTCATAAAATAAAAGTCAAGTAAAAATAAGTAAAAAACATAATCATACCGACTCACAAACAATTACAATTTAAAATGTATTATTTCCTTTGTTTCTTTCTTCCTTTTTTGCAAGGTGTAAATAAACGGACTCTTTACGTAACAAAATTATTGTTGAGAAACGATTTCTTTTGAGTAGATAAAGGATCGGTTAACGAGTGATCGCGATGCGTGATGCTTTGAGTAATATAGGTAGTAGGTACTCCTCGTGTAAACTTGCTTTCAGAGGAACGGGGTACCTTACCTCCAATTCCCAAACTACGGGCTGCTATTGTGAAATTCATAATGGAAAACCCTATATCACTTTTTGCACGAACGCACTGCATTTGACTCACTCAGCCACTAGGTGAGTTTTTCGCTCAATCAGGGAGCATAATTTTTCCATGCTTGTCCTTTTGGCATGGATGATAAATGATGTTTATTTGGCAAGTAGGTTTTCACAAACACTTTTACACGTCTTTTTAAAAAAAAAACTAGATGAGGCCGGTGTTTCGTACCCGACTACTCTGAGAAGAAACAGCCGAAACAAACTCAGAGGTCATAGTCTTAAGGTCCAGACAAAAAATCTTGGTCAACTTACATGAAGACTAGTGTCTGAAATGGTCTTTTTAAGAAAGCACCACACAGATTGAGTAGAACTGTCCAGTCAGTGCAAGCATTTGTCAGTTATCGTGTAGCTCGGTTTAAAACCCAAGGAGCTCAACGAAAGGCTACTTCCCATTTGGTAAACTTCCCATTTCGTAAACCTCAAACTGTACCTACTAAAAAGTTGCGTTTGGTAAACATTATACATTTCATACATTTAGTCCCATTTCGAAAACATTTCAATAATTTTTTGTGTTATATCCCATTTGGTAAACTTTCAGATGAAATGGGTACAGTCAAGTAAAAAAAAAAAACGAAACTAATGATAACATTGTCATTTATTTTGTTTACGTATACTTACTTATGTCTATCTCATTCACACCTTTTGTTTAAAACGATGGTAAGGACAATAAATCCCTACCTGAGAACCCGCTCGGTGCTTCTTTTACGGGAAAAGCACGTGGTATTTTTAGTAGCATCGTGGTATTTTTACAGACTTTAATACGTTTTTTTTACTTCTTCTTGATCAGCCATTCTTTTTGATGGTCGAGATACTATCTCAAGACTGAAGCATTTAAAAATATATACATCTCTAATTTAATACTAATTTGACACTGACTGTACCGTACAAAAATAACAATACTAACAAAGTTTACCAAATGGGATTAAATGTATGAAGTAACGAAATGTTTACCAAACGCAACTTTTTAGTAGGTACAGTTTGAGGTTTACGAAATGGGAAGTTTACCAAATGGGAAGTAGCCCAACGAAATGATGGATGAATGGGATTCCATGCTGCTACATAAGGTACTACCCTTTTTTTTGATAGATGGGAATCAACAAATAACTTCCCCCGCTCTGGGCGGAGCGGGGGGAGTGTCAGACTTCTACTGACTAAAACCCACCCATGTTCCTTCTTATGCCTGTTCGGGGGCCGCGGTATCTCTTTTAAGCAACCCGCAACCCCTAAAAAACGTTAAAACCTACTTACAAACTAAACATCATTTATCCGCCCTCGGAATTATGGTCATCATATGGCCTAGGGCTTCATGGTCAGCGCTTGCTCCCACTACACCAACGAAGTAGTCAGATCATTCGGAGAATAAACCCTTAATAATAGTGTTTTTCATAATGTTTACCCTCACGAGTATCCAAAGAAGCCATTTTTCTTTTTCTGTGTTTTTATTAAAGCAGGCATTTGTCTCACCCAGTCAACAAAAACATCTAAAAGTGTTACTCTCGAACTATTCCCCGAGGATCTCTAAAAGGGTCGTGAATCTTGACGAGTACGGAATCTCTTGACACGTGGATCACAGAAAATATTTCCTTGTCATGTTTAATGTCTGTTATTTTTATTACGAAAGTCAAAACACAAGCAGTAAGTAGTTATTGATGTGATAAAAAAAACACATTCTTACTAATATTATAAAAGCGAAAGTGAGTTTGTTTGTTACATCTTCACGCCTAAATGGCTAAGCCGATTTTGATGAATTTAGGTACAGATGTAGTTGGGACCCTGGAGACGGACACAGGCTGTTTTTTTTAATGTGCGAAATGAGGGAGAAATAGGGAAGAAAAGAGAAAACTTAGCATTGCTATAACAATAAATAAGGTGCAAGGGCAAAAACTACAGGTAGCAGGTACCTGTAAATCAGGAAAGGGGAACTGTGTTACCCCGAATTTAACGCGAGCGAAGCCGTGGGCAAAAGCTAGTAGCTCTATAAATACATAATGCTTATTTTTTATTCTCAGTTACTTAATATTTTTGAAAATTCATCCTTTTAATAGAAACTTCATCGGGAAGAAGGCTTGTCAATTAACGACTAGTAATTTCCTCTCAAAATCTCGATAAAAGCTTCCCTCCTTTTGTTCTCAGTTCCCTCTTCCCTCTTTGTCCTCTAACTATAAAATGATTGATACACAATCATTCACAATATGACTCCACATAACATCCCTGCGGTTTGCGAACTATTCTCAAGTTTTGGGCTCAACTTTATGGCTTGTCCTTTATATTTTGGCCTTTGCGTATGAATCAGACAAAGCTTTGAAGGTGTTATAGTTATAATATTCCAAAAAAAACAACCAAAGCTCAAAATTAATATTAATTAATAATCATCTGCCCGGCCCCGGAACATGAAGAGCAAAAGAAGGAACATGGGTGGGTTTTAACCAGTAAAAGTCTGACACCGGGGGAAGTTATTTGATAATTTCAGATTTTCCAAAGGCCTTTTCCCAACTTTAGTGGTCAGCTTGGGTTAGCTTCCAGTCTAACCGGATGCAGCTGTATGCCAATATTTTACACGAAGAGACTGCCTATCTGACCTCCACAACCCAATTATCACTGTGTAATACAATAATGGTTTAAAATACTTAGCAATTCATCCCTACTAATATTATAAAAGCGAAAGTGAGTTTGTTTGTTTGTTTGTTACCTCTTCACGCTTTAATGGCTAAACCGATTTTGATGAATTTTGGTACAGAGATAGCTGAGAACCAGGAGACGGACATAGGTTATTTTTTATTAAAAAAAAGTGGGATATGAGGGAGAACGAGGGAAGAAAAGGGAAACTTAGCTAACTAACTTGCTATTACAAATCAATCAGGCGCAAGAGCAAAAACTGCAGGTCTGCTTGGTGTGTTATACCGAATTTAACGCGAGCGAAGCCGCGGGCGAAAGCTAGTGTTTAATAAAAGCAAGCCAAGGGCGTGTTGGACACGCGCACCGGTCCCTTGAAGCTGTGAAAAAATCTACCCTCTAAATCTACGCAGGCAAAAAAAATGGTCTTTTACATCGCAAGTTTGTACGGAACCCTAGGTGCGCGAGTCCGACTCGCACTTGGCCGGTATTTTTTACATATGTTTGAAATACCCGCAACACGGGAAATTGACGTAGAGAAATCAAATCATTTATTTCAATTAGACCATTACATGCACTTTTGAATGTCAAGAAACAAAATGAACCTACAGTCCCGCTCACGAAGCAAAATAACTTGTGAAAGTACTTTCACAAGTTATGTAGTTGTGTATGTATATGTAGTTGCCCATTCCAAAGCGTTGATCTCTATGGAGAAGAATGAGCAAGAAACTCCATGGACACTCTTAAATTATAATATTATTATTACAAAATAGTATTTACATCATTCATGTTGAGATTATACAAATATATGAGAACGATGTAGAAAGACGTGCACAGTAAGAGCGTCCAGAGTAAATAAAAAGCAAAATTCAATTTAAAATTTTAATAAATTAAAAATCAAACGTGGTAGCTAAAAAATTACCAACAATTACGTAGACTATTTGCCTTGTAACCACAAAGTACTCTACAGCTAATTCATACTCCAAGCAATGCCCTTAAACTTTAGTCCTGAACTTTGGGAGTCAGATGGCAATGTTGATGGTCCTCAAGTTAGGGTGATCGAACGTTCTGTGGTGTATGGACCTGTTCCACATATTATGGCCTTGTGGCCTGATTGGTTGTACTAAAGTGCCCTTCCTTAGAGCCCTTCGTTAGAGGATATGTATGTATTGCAGAGCCAAGCTTTGGACCTTTATTGAACAGTGGAAGAATATTCCAACTCAAGTTAAACTCCAGGGTTGCGGGTTGTTTGAAAGAGATCAGAATATAAAGGGCAAAAGAAGGAACATGGGTGACTGTTAGTCAGTAAGTCTGACAAATTCAAACTCAAAGCATTAATTTCAAACTAGCTTTTGCCCGCGGCTTCACTCGCGTTAAATTCGGGGTAACACAGTTCTCCTTTCCTGATTTACAGGTAGGTACCTGTTGTTGCAGGGGCAACCTGTGGTTTTTGCCCTTGCGCCTTATTTATTGAAATAGCAATGCTAAGTTTTCCCTTTTCTTTCCTCTTTTTCCCTCATAT
Organism: Ochropleura plecta; assembly: GCA_905475445.1. NCBI lineage: Eukaryota > Metazoa > Arthropoda > Insecta > Lepidoptera > Noctuidae > Ochropleura > Ochropleura plecta. The sequence goes on along the minus strand of FR997738.1, from coordinate 18,228,749 downwards.
CTCAATCGTTTTAAATAGCCTATGTCCGTCTCCAGCGTCCCAACTATCTCTGTACCAAAAATCGGTTTAGGCATTTAGGCGTGAAGACGTAACAAACAAACTCACTTTCCCTTTTATAATAATAGTAACGATAGACCATTACAGGCACTTTTGAATGTCATGAAAACAAAAAAACGATGCTGCTACAGTCCCAGTCACAAGACATAATAACTTGTGAAAGTACTGTAGTTGCCGATTTCACTCCCCCCCCGCTGCAGAATGAAAGAATGAAAAGAAAAATGGTGAACTATGCCTGGTACTTATGATCATAAAAGTTTCAATAACATACTGACTATACATACAGTATATTATATATTACAATACTTTCCTGTACAAATTCTTTCACGAGGAGCTGCAGCTAACTAATGCCATATCCTAACTAATATTATAAAAGCGAAAGTGAGTTTGTTTGCTTGCTACGTCTTCACGTCTAAATGGCTTAAAAACCGATTTTGATGAATTTTGGTACAGAGATAGTTGGGACACTGGAGACGGACATAGGCTAACTTTATTTAGAAAAAGTGAGAATTGAGGGAGAAAGAGGGAAGAAAAGGGAAAACGTAGTTTTGCTATTACAATAAATAAGACGCATGGGTGAAAACTGCAGGTAGCAGGTACGTGCAAATCAGGAAAGGGGAACTGTGTTACCCCAAATTTAACGCGAGCGAAGCCGCGGGCAAAAGCTAGTACCTATATAATATTACAGTACTTTCCTAAACAAATTCTTTCACAAGAAGCTGCAACTAACTAATAACATATCTAAAATAAGATAAGTCGAAGAACTACCAAAGAGTAATTATTTCCGTTGCCATCCCAAGAATAGTGGATATAATGGTCTTGTATTACGATTCAGTGATTCAGGCGTTTTTTGAAGAGCCCTTAAGGTGTGGTTCTGATGGCGCCGGCAGACTGCAGCAGCAGTGGCGTTGCGGTTAATAATGAACGCAAGCGACAGTGTTACTGTTTTTATTTTCACATAAATGATGGTAGTAGCATTTATCTTCTTTATTTTAATAAAGATTTGGCTAAGCCGCAGGTTCTCTCGTTGTATACTGTAGCAATTAAAATAGCCCTCTTTAAGGCTTATTGCACATCACTGTACGGGCCCTGTGGTTCAGATATACCCAAAAGGCTTGCACTGCTTGCGTGTCCAATTTAATGCATTCAGGGTTCTGTTACGACTGCCACGATTTTGCAGCGCATCGGGGATGTTTGCTGACGCACGCACAGATCATTTTGACGCAGTATGGTGTAAAAGATATGAATCGTTGCTTCGTAGATTCCGTGGCAGTCGTAATAGCATACTGCACTCAATTGCCACCAGGGCAGACAGCCCGCTTGTGCATTCGCTGGTCGATCGAACCGGATCGCTGTTTACTATTAAGTACTAAAATAGGTTAAGAATTTTGTTACTAACACACTCTGTTGTCTACATAATAAACAAACAAAAAACCGATGCGGACCACCAGAACACAAACATCTACTTAACTTTTATTTCACTACTTAAGTATATTTTATGTCAGTGTCAGTGCTTTATCAGCAATATAATCCACTATTTATCGGTAGCAGATTGACGTAAGTATTTAAGATGTCGTATCTGCAATTTGTTACAAATTAGTTTGTAAATAGGTCATAGCGACGAGGCGTTTTCTTACAGAGAGAAAATGATAGTGTCGCTGCGGTCTGTTGTTGCGGTTTAACAGAACTACCGCTAGTATTTAAAGTTATCTGTCGTCTTCAGAATCGTACCTTTATATACTTTTAGGGGACTAGATTGATCGATGGTTCCTACATGAAGGATTGATTTAAAACCTGTGATATATCGGCACCTATGCTTTTAAGGTTATTTAAAAGGTTTTAACTGAAATTAAAGGAGTTACTTTACAGTTTTCCTTTTTCAAAGTGAGAAAAATAATACAGATTGCAAACAATTGTTGTGTGTGTGATTTAACTGTATTATTTTTTGTATAATATAGATTAGATAGGTATACTACATAAACAAAAATCTATGATAGGTTTACTACTTAAAAAAAACGTGTTTTTTGATTTTAATTTAATTTTTTTCAATAGAATACGAGTTTGATTTTATGGATATACAATTTTTTGTTGTTGTTTTAAAAAACAACGTTTCTAAACTAGGAATTTCTCCTGTATCGTGGGTGCGTTTACAAACATTTTAACTCACATACACAAACAGCCAGACCCGGAACAACTACCTGTCGGTCACACAAATATTTGTTCCGTGCGGGGATCGCGACGGCGTAGCAACCAATCGCTTAACCACTGCGCCAACCGTGCCGTCAAATTATAAATATACTAGCTTCCACCCGCGACTTCGTCCGCGTGGCATAGTTACTTTGGGCTAACGTTAACTTTAACCCGCGTGATGACCGAAAAAAAATATCTTTCTCTCCCCTTTTCTTCCCTCTTACTCCCCCTTTACTCACTTTTTTTTAGCTTATTTCCGTCTCCTGGGTCCCAACTATTTCTGTACTAAAATTCATCAAAATTCCGTCATGCGCCCCGGAGCAAACCGGTAGTCTCGTTCTCACTCAGTGAACTTAAAAGAATAATAACTTTGTGTGCGTAAATGAATAATAACTTTGTGTGCCTAACAGTGTGTCTGTGACTAATTATCACATCTGTGTTATCGGCAATTTTCGTGCTTGTGTGTGTACCCGTTTACCTGCATTTGCACAGAGTAGTGTCGCAAACAGAGACTTATAGTAATCTTCAAACCTGCAATGAATACTGTAAACAGCACCTACGATCAAATTTGTGACGTCGACAATTCACCGCTATCTGGTGAAATGAGTATCGACGGGTCTTTAATTGAAAAGGTGTCTCCTCCCCCTTACGTCACATTTCGCAAAGGCATAGCGTGCAATAAGGACCCCGATTTGCGTGAGGAACTCAAAGATTTCCAGGCAAATATAAAATCTATGCTCGAAACTTGCTTAATGAAACAGGATGAAAAATTTGCATTACTCCTATCCAATTTGAAGACGTTCAGTCATCCATAAAGTTTATCAGCGAGAAATATGATTGTTTAGACGAGAAGTTGAAAGATTTTGGTTCTCGTGTGACGCAGCTCGAGGTTAAAGTTTCTTCTCCTGATGCAGTGCATCAACGTATCGCAATACTTGAAGCGAAATTGGAATCTGCTGAACAGAAATCCAGGAACTGTAATGTTGAGATTAGCAACCTGCCTGAAAAGCGTGGTGAAAATCTAATGGCGATCCTTGAAAACATAGCTATCTTAATCAAGCAACCGTTGTCACCTCGTGACGTCATTGCTATTCATCGCGTCCCTCTCATGAATCCAAAATCATCAAAGCCAAAAAACATAGTTGTAAAACTTTCCGGCCAAATACAACGTGATGCATTGCTATCTAATGCGAAAGCTTATAAAGTCATTCACATAATTTAAACACCGAATATAATGAAATAATAAATATAATAATATTTAAAAAAAAAACCATAATCTCGAACATAACTTATGAATTGCCGCCAAATGTCAACAGCTGTCAAAATAATATAGACTACATCCAGAAAAAAACGGTAGGCTCTCGTTTTTCAGCCAGAGAGTTTTCCATGTAGATTTTTTCGAGCGTAAAATATTGTATCCTGCGAGCGAAAATAAAAATATAAAAATAAACACGATTGTTAGATGATTGATGGACTATCCACCGTTATAGCGTTTTATCACTTTTCCACCAAAACCCGTGATTTTACGCGTAACAATCGCTATTGTTTGTATGTTTCTGCACAATTTGCGCGCGATCGTAATTTCGGGTCGCGATGATAATCGTATTTTCTTCCAACTTACACCATTTTCTTTGGTAAATTATTTCGTTTATTGTAAGTCAGGAAACATTATCAATAGGTATTTGAACTTTGGTAATATTTCGAAGTCTTTAAGCGTCTTTTATGGAACTTTAAACTTTGAAATAACTTAAATGCTCAAGTTAAAACTTTGTATAAATTCTGGCGTTGTTAGACAAGTTATATAATAGTATTGTATTTTCAGAGTGATTTATGACCAGAATAATGTAAAGGAACTCTTCTTTGGTTATTTTATCGTTGATTTGAAGGGAAGTTTTAGACCAGAGACGCTAATCCAATTAGCAAGGAATTCAAAGACAAGCTTATATTTATCTTGCTATAGTTTTTCATCCTGCTCTAATTTTCTTTCTGATATTTCGTATGCAGGCTTGAATTCTATTTAAGAAATTTGAATAGATAAATGTGTTACAGATTAATTTATCCAACTTTTAGGTAAGAAGGAGGTTATTAATTATTGCTTTCAATTTACAAAAGGTAAAGAATTCGCCGCTACGGGTATTCGTGTTGTGTCTTCAGAAATGACGGATGTAATGGCTTTTTTTTTTTAAGTATTTTATTAACATTCACACTTGAAGACTTAAAATAACTTGAAGATTTAAAATAACAAGTTTAGGATCATAATTTTTAGTACTTCGAGGAAGAATGATTTTTAAACGTTTCTTGCTAACAAATTTTAGGGATAATATTGTAAATATGTATCTGCAGTTTACACTGTAATAACATACGTTATAAAATAAACTTTTTTAAGGTTCTTGGTATTGAATCGTGGCTAAATAATAGCAGCCGCTCAGGTCGATCTTTAGGTTAAGCCGCGCTTGCCTAAGTTAGTCTGTGGATGGGTTACCACGCGTTACATACCGAGTTCACTCCGTGCCTCGGAAAGCACGTTAAGGTGTTGGTCCCAGCTGTCATTTGTAGATCTTTGACAGTCGTTACAGATAGTCAGTGTACCAAAAGTCTGACAATCAGTCTTACCGAGAGGTATCGTATTACCCAGTACTAACTGGGTTATGGAGGTCAGATAGGCAGTCGCTCCATGTAAAATACTGATATTCAGCTGCATCCGGTAAGACTGAAAGCTGACCCCAACATAGTTGGGAAAAGGCTAGGCAGATGATGGTACTGAATAGAATGAATGACAGGACTTTACCTTCCAGTGGCGCCATCTGGTGATCTGATAAACGTCATGGATTTTCTTCATTGCCACAACGCGTTGAGATCGAATAGCATGTAAGCCACGACACGAATTTGGCTATTTGGTCTTTCTGTGATTGCCACAACGCGTCGTGCGCGTTTTCATTAGAGCGATAACACGAATTTCGCTATGTGGATGTTTTACTGTGACCACAACGCGTTGTGAGCTATTTTTCCGCTTTTTTTTGGGTTGGGAAATCAACAAATAACTTCCCCCGCTCTGGGCGGAGCGGGGGGAAGTGTCAGACTTTTACTGACTAAAACCCACCCATGTTCCTTCTATTGCCCTTTACGTTCCGGGGCCGCGGTATCTCTTTCGAACAACCCGCTACCCCGGCAGGCGGAGGCTCTGGCAAGCCCCTCTGCTTTACTGACATCTCTTAGAGGCGCGCGTGAAACACAAACGCGCCGTCGACATGGCCTGTCGTCAATAGACGGACGGACGGTGAGATACCCATTGCTCACCGTCCACAGGCCCGCGCTATTTTTCCGCTCACTGAGCGTTTTTGATCTTTGAGTGTAACATATCCTTACTAATATTATAAAAGCGAAAGTGAGTTTGTTTGTTTGTTTGTTTGTTTGTTTGTTACCTCTTCACGCTTTAATGGCTAAACCGATTTTGATGAATTTTGGTACAGAGATAGTTGGGAACCAGGAGACGGACATAGGCTATTATTTTTTTAAAAAGAGTGGGATATGAGGGAGAAAGAGGGAAAAAACGGGAAAATTTAGCGTTGCTATTACAAATCAATAAGGCGCTACCGAATTTAACGCGAGCGAAGCCGCGGGCAAAAGCTAGTATAATATATAAAGAATCGACGTATGTTTGTTACGTTTACACTACGTACTCGATCGAAGGCGTCTGACACAACACAAACCTTTTAAATATTCTTTTATTCATGAAAATGGTTTATTTTACTTTACTATATCGGAAGATTGATGGACATATACACGTTGGCAAGGTTAGAACCCACTGCCCCCTTTCCTACTCGTCTCCTCCTTCAAATGTTTAAGGTTCTCACTTGTCCCCTGATCTATTATTTCACACTCTGGATTAAATCCAACCCACTATCAACCTTGTTGCATAGTGAAATCCTTTCATAATGGTACTTAGTTACCTAGTGGTAGTAAGTGCAACTGCTGCAAGATTTCCCGGGATCTATTTCCGGGTCAAGCAAAATGTAATTGGGTTCCATCATGAATTCTCAGTTACAGACATTGGGTCCATATTAGTTACCGTTTAATGGCAATAAGCTCTCCTCAAACTTACAATTATATCAATTACATCAAACAAACAGAACGGGCGAAAAATGAATAAATTTATTTATCCTATTAATATTATAAATGCGAATGTTTATGAGGATGGGATGGATGTATGGATGTTTGTTACTCTTTTACATCAAAACGGCTGAACGGATATTGATGAAATTTGGTACATAGGTAGATTATAGTCTGGAATAACACATAGGATATTTCTTTTGATATCATGCGGGTGAAAGCGTGGGCGCCAGCTAGTTAAACCATAGTTACAACATTTTTCTTGTATTTTATTGTATTAGGTCTTTACCTATGAAATTGCCGTTCTGCAGTACTGGCCATTTCAAATCAAAAGTTTCAAGATTCAAGATTCATTTATTTGCAAAACATGTGTAGATAATATACATGGTATGATGCATAGTATAGGTGTTACAAACAATTATCAGGCTCAACATGTTTGACCATGGCTGGTGTACAAATTATATCGTTAGACAGTCACATTTCAAAAAATACAGTAATATATTTAAATTAACATTAATAGAAAATAAAATAAATACAATAAATTAGTCAATTAGTTCATAGCGATTTATCATTTAAAAATTCATCAACATTATAATATGCATTTTTTGTCAGTATTTTTTTTAATACAAAATAATTTATGTTTGGCTAAGAATTCTAATTTCAAATTAATTTTATTTTAAAACATGTTTTTTTTCCCAAAAGTAGGTAGTCATTTGTTTATGGATTAGTGTTACATTTTCATCGCATTTCAATCTTTTTCGTCATCATGGATACGTTAAAAATTCGAGTAATTATGGAATACTAGCTTTCGCCCGCGGCTTCGCTCGCGTTAAATTCGGTATAACACACCAAGCAGACCTGCAGTTTTTGCTCTTGCGCCTGATTGATTTGTAATAGCAACGCTAAGTTTTCCCTTTTCTTCCCTCGTTCTCCCTCATATCCCACTTTTTTTAAATAAAAATTAGCCTATGTCCGTCTCCTGGTTTCCAACTATCTCTGTACCAAAATTCATCAAAATCGGTTTAGCCATTAAAGCGTGAAGAGGTAACAAACAAACAAACAAACAAACTCACTTTCGCTTTTATAATATTAGTAAGGATGAGTACCATCGTGGCAGCGACGTGGCACAAGCGGCACGCAACATCAACGACGTTTACGGAGCTAACACTACAAACCAACGCACCACCTGTTATTGGTTTGCTCGCTTCCGTTCTGGAAATTTCGACCTGAAAAATGAACCTCGCGGTCGTCCGAAGACTTTCGTCGACAATGACGAATTAAAGGCGATTGTGGAAGCTGATGATACACAATCTACGGCTGAATTAGCAGCAGCTTTCGACGTTAGCGTCAAAACAATATTGGTCCATTTGCGTCAAATTGGCAAGGTAAAAATGCTTGACAAATGGGTGCCCCACGAACTCAATGATCGCCAGCGCGAAGTACGCGTCGAGACGTGCCTTGCACTGCTCAACAGACACACAAATGAAGGAATTTTGAACCGCATTTTTACCTGCGATGAAAAATGGATTCTGTTTGATAACCGCAAGCGCTCAGCAAGTTGGTTGGATCCTGGTTCAGCACCTAAACAATGCCCTAAACGAAAACTTACCCCTAGAAAAGTGATGGTCACTGTTTAGTGGTCTAGCGCCGGTGTGATTCATCACAGCTTCTTACCAAACGGGGTGAGCATTACTGCAGATGTGTACTGTGAAGAACTGAACACAATGATGGAGAAGCTGGCACATCTCCAACCAGCATTGGTCAATCGCTCGTCTCCGCTGCTCCTGCACGACAACGCGCGACCTCATACTGCACAACAGACGGTCTCCAAGTTGCAAGAACTGGGGTTGGAAGCTCTCCGTCATCCGCCCTACTCACCAGACCTTGCGCCTACAGACTACTACTTTTTCCAGAATTTGGATAACTTCTTGGCGGGAAAAAAATTCAATACCCGAGAGGCAGTACAAAATGCCTTTGAAGAATTTGTTGCCTCCCGTCCAGCTGATTTCTTTAAGAAGGGCATCAATAAACTGCCACTGCGTTGGCAAAGATGCATTGATTGCATGGGTGATTACTTCGATTAATACAAATAAAAAATACATGAAAAAAATTCGTTTTAATTTTTTCATACAAAACGGCAATGTCATAGGTAAAAGACCTATTATTATTATATTGTAACTGGCTGGTGTGTGTGCTAACAAGTTCTATGTTCTTTTTGCAATATTTTTTCTATTTCTTGTATAAATTCTTTTTTACCAATTCTTTGGGCTTGTAAATACTTATACACTTGTTATTTTTTGTTAACTTCTATCTTATTTTACGTTTTGTAAAGTAAGCAATGTCTTATTGTCGGGCCTACGCTGTCCTCTCATACTTAAGTACTAACGCTGTAATAACAACATTGTAAAACCAAATGATTTTAAAAGAATAACCGTGAAGTTTCTTGCCGGTTCGTCTCCATAGAAAACGACCAACCTTAACTGTGCACCTTTTCTCGACTAGGCCTATGTGATTAAAAATACTATGTATGGGTTATTTTAATTTTGACAGAATTAGAAAACAGTGGTCCCCAAACTCGGCTGCGCCTGTATTTATTTTGAAATGAAGGAGTACTGTTAGGTATACCTAACAGTACTCCTTCAGCAGAGGTATACCTCTGCTTACCCTTATGGGGATTACAACCGTAATATTATGTTATGTTACAACTCTCTGAACTGAATGTTTTTACTGTTCCTGGAATCTACATTTTTGAATGTTGTAAATTTGATAAAGCACACTCCAACTTATTTCAACGTCTCGGAGACACTGTTACGTTAAACACGAGATATCCTGATAGGCTGATTATTCTGCCGATGAAAAGCCACTTGTATCGCAGAAGCTGCTTTCCAATGGTAATAAGAATATATAATAAATTACCAAGATTATATAGGGAACTCCCATTCAATCGATTTAAGGCGATTTTGTTTAAATTTCTTGTAGAAAAATCGTTTTATTCGGTGCATGAGTGAGTTTCTTAACTTTAAAGGTTCAGGTTGTCATTTTTCTATTATAAATTGAAATATCATTGACATTATGAATATTATATCATACCAATTCTATTAGCTTAATTTTTTTTGATGATGTATTTCATAATTTAGCATGCTAATTTTAGCGAATTGTTTGAGCGAATGTTTAAAACTGTATTATCTACATTGTACCTACTACAATTCTAGCAAATAAACATTTCATTTAATTTCTCACCGATATAGAACTATAATAATTCTATTTGTTCACTATCAAAACAGAAAACCCCATAACAATACAACATCATGCCATTGCACGACTGAGTTCACTCAATTTGTCAGTGAAGCGACGCCATTGTGATGACGTCACACAGTTGACACTTCCCGCGTTTTTCTAATGGCCGCCATTGTTTTATGGTGTTCCATTTTGAACATTTATTTTTATTTCTGTGTTTTTTTTTGTTTTGTCCATAGACTCGTGAATTTGTTATTTTTTTCTGTCCTGGCGACTGACGAATGTCGGGGCTTATAATTCTTTTGACGGGAAAATTATGACGTCGATATTTTTATTTTTCCGGCTTGTTTACCGGCAAATGTATAAATACGCACTGGTTTCACACGAAATATGCGCAGTTGTTTTGTTACACTGTCAAAATTGCAATCGCCAAAATAAATACGATGCAATAAATAGCACTAACAGGCACAATCCCAGTATTAATCTTGTACTGATTTATTTTTATAACAATACACCACGCTTGTAATCTTCGAAAAGTTGGGTAGAGGTGTGTCTCTCCGTGTGTCACTTGCAGGATTCAGCAAATACCAGCGCCAGGTAGTCTACCTGGCTCTATGCTGAGCTTAACTCCTATTTGGTGGCACTAGTGTGCGACCGTTATAAATGCATGTGATGTGTCTAAATGTCTATGGGTCAATCTAACTTCTACGTTACTTTTTTATTTTTTTCTCAGTTTATTTTGTAGTCTTTTGTTACATCAAATAAATGATTTATCGATCTATGTATCTACGTAATAGTACACATTTTGTCAGTTATGTTTAGAAACTAGGGGGCAAGCTTTTTGCCATCAGGCATTTGAGCCTTGTCGATGGTAGCTGTCACGAAGTCTACATTTGTCCAAATTCCATGACTGCAGTAGTAGGGGTAACATTGTTATAAAATACCCAAAACATACGATTGAAGCCAAAGGGTCTTTGTTTTGCGGATGGGAAATCATCAAATAACTTCCCCCGCACTGGGCGGAGCGGGGGGAAGTGGCAGTCTTGTACTGAAATAAAACCCACCCATGTTCCTTTTATTTTGACGGGCCTGTTGGTCTAGTGGTTAGGGGCCCTGACTGCTCAGCCGGAGGTCGTGGGTTCGATTCCCACCCAGGACAAACTTTGTGTGATGAGCATGATTGTTTGTTCTGTGTCTGGGTGTGATTTATCTATAATATGTATGTATTTATAAATTATATAAGTATGTATATCAGTTGTCTGGTTACCATAACACAAGCTCTGCTTAGCTTGGGATCAGATAGCCGTGTGTGAGTTGTCCCAAGATATTTATTTATTATTATTATTATTATTGCCTTATATGTTCCGGGGCCGCAGTATCTCTTCGAACAACCCGCAACCCCGGAGCCACATAACAAGTGACGATCGTTTATACCCGACTGCCGAAACGAGGGTTATTATTATATTTCTGCAATAAAAAACAAAACTAATCAACGGTGTCCAAGCGAAGTAATCTTTTTTGGGTCCTAACACTATATAAGTCAAAAATTGCAATTTTACAGGAGACCGAAAAAACTACAAACGTAAGCAATGGTACAATACCATTTTTCAGATTTCGTTTTCACCTCAAATTAGACAGAAACGTTGCTTATACCTAATAGGCTGAATTACCGCGTCTTACATTCTCTAGCAAATGGCATGAAAATGTCAATTTACTTACCTGTTTTTAAAACTACGATACAATCATTTTCCTGCCCTCGATCCATTCTATTTGGGGTCGGCGCAACACGTTTTCTCCTTCCATTCTCCCCTATCAGACGTCACGGCATCATTCACTCCTTTCTCCTTCATATATTTTTTACCCAATTCATCCGTCTTTTCTTTGGCGTTCCTCTCCTTCTCCATCCATCAACATTCATATCTATCTATCTTTTAGTCACATGCAAACGGTGAAGTTCAACGAAGATATGTAAGTTCCAATTTTAAAAATAATGATTCTAAATATAAATATTTTATTTGTTTTTTTTTTGTGAATGTGAGGACCATAATGTGGGTTATTTTTTTGTTTTTATCGTTGTCTTATAGTTTGAGTACTATGTATAAGCTACCTTTACAAATGTCCTTTTATTGGTATTGTTCGTCATGTCGTTGATCTCCTTGAGTTATGAGTCGAGCTACACGATTACTGACTGGACAGGTCCACCCAAATTTGTGTGGTTCTTTCTTGCCTCATGTTAGTTGACTAAGAATTTTGTTTGGCTTTAAAAAGACTATGATATCTGAGTTAAATGATAAATGATGTTTATTTTGCAAGTAGGTTTTCACAAACACTTTTACACGTCATTTTTTTTTTAAACTAGATGAGGCCGGTGTTTCGTAGCCGACTACTCTGAGAAGAAACAGCCGAAACAAACTCAGAGGTCATAGTCTCTTTTAAGGTCCAGACAAAATAATCTTGGTCAACTTACATGAGGACTATGCAGATAGTGTCTGAAATGGTCTTTTTAAGAAAGCACCACACAGATTGAGTGGACCTGTCCAGTCAGTGCAAGCATTTGTCAGTTATCGTGTAGCTCGACTCAAAACCCAAGGAGCTCAACGACAGTTGGTTTTGGCTGTTCCTTCTCCGAGGCCGAAGGCCGGTGTTTCGTTTCCGACAATTCTAGTCGGAAACGAAACACCGGCCTCATCTAGTTAAAAAAAAAACACGACGTGTAAAAAGTGTTTGTTAAAACCTTTTTTTTCATAACAATATAAATTGTGATGAAAATATAATTAAAAATGGCAATTTAATTAATATTCATTAAAATACATTCAGAATTTCAATAATAACAATGAGAGTGAATGAAGGTATGTACAACCAATTAAGTATAATAAAAATAAAACGGAAAGAAAGGTGTCAAGGCACACCCGGATGGAACGAAGTTATTATTTATTATGTACAAAAAACCTGTATACACTCAACAAAAATAATCTTCGCGACACCACACTGTTCAATGCGGAATAGAAAAACGAATAAGGACTTAACTGGCTTTCTTTCTATGAGAGAGAGAGAGACAGTCAGAGAAACAGGTGCACGCCGCACGGCCTACAACTATAGCAAAAAGTGTCGTTAAAACTTTTGGTCTTAATCAAAAAGTGTCGTTACAACTTTTGGTCTTAATCAAAAATGTCGTTACAACTTTTGGTCTTAATCAAAAAGTATCGTTACAACTTTTGATTCTTAATTTTTTCCGTCTAGCCCCCTTTCACAATACGCGATAAGGAACTTCGTTTCAATAAAATAAAATCAATCCCAAAATTATATAAGTTAACACTATAAATATCTTTAAATTCCAAGGGTAACTTCTTGTATAAAATCACTGATCTGTTGGTCCTCTGATCCTCTAAGCAACTGCACATGACCACTAAACACTACTCCAAAACACCGATTCACTTTACTTGATCACGACCCAAGAAAATCGAGCACCCATTCTGTTTACCAATACCGTTGCCAAAAACGTCTTGACATAACCATCATATTTTACTTTTCTACAAAACAGTGACAGTCACTAAACTTATACTCAAGTGCTGCTGAACTTCGGACTTCTTCAATACACGTAAACCTACCATTTTTCGGTTGGCACCCTTCCAAGTTGGAACGTGCCATAAATAAGTCGCTTCTAGCCGGATTGGCGATCATTGGGAGTTAGGGACATTGTGGCGTGTTCCCTGTGATTCTGGCAAAGAATAGGCCGTTAGATATGTACAATTTGTGGGGGCTGTTATAGGCCTATTTTGAAAAAGTTAGATTGATCTGTCTTATGACAACAAACACTAGGAAATCCTTACTAAAAGCGAAAGTGAGTTTGTTTGTTACCTCTTCACGCTTTAATGGCTAAACCGATTTTGATGAATTATGCTACAGAGATAGTTGGGAACCAGGAGACGGACATAGGCTATTTTTTTAATATGATTGAGATATGAGGGAGAAAGAGGAAAACTTAGCGTTGCAATAAGGCGCTAGGGCTAAAACTGCAGGTAGCAGGTACTGTGTTATACCGAATTTAACGCGAGCGAAGCCGCGGGCAAAAGCTAGTCAACAATATTTTTAAAACGTTGCCCCACACTAGGAATTTGTCCTGTATCGTGGGTGCGTTTAGAAACATTTAAACTCACATACACAAACAGCCAGCCCCGGAACAACTATCGGTAGGCCATACAACTATTTGTTCCGTGTAGTAATCGAACCCGCGATACGCAGCGCAGCAGCTGATCGCTCAACTACTGCGCCAACCGTGTCGTCAAAAATGTAGTATGATATGGAATATTTTATATTTGTTTTTTTTTGTGATGAACACGATTAGTTAGTTCTAATTATCATTCCATAATTTCTTTTTATAACAGTGTATTCTATTTGTGTGACATTGTATATTAATTTGAATGAAATTTTGTTTTTATTTGTTTAACATTGTGAACAATTAAGCGGTCAATTAACACTAACATTAACTTTTATATATTTTTTTAAACTATGAGTTTCCTACATCATTTCTCCATACAGTTTGCTTTACGGGACAGTCGATAAAAATAACATCATATATACCTACATAATTGGCGATTTATTTTTTGTACTTTAATAAAACGTCCAGATTTTACTTAATAGCTCGCTGTAACATAACTTGAAGATGTACTTGTACGATATTTATTTTATGGTAGTTCAATAATTATTTGTTTAACATTAAAATCATAATTTTAGGGTGAATAATGATTCAACGTCCATCATTCATTCACATTTATCATTCATTATTTTTATACAAATAGAATTATACTTGACTTCATTGAAATTATTATTTTCTTGACTTCATACAAATTGAATTAATTATTCTTGACTTCATTCATATTGAATTAATTACTCTTGACTTTATTCAAATTGAATTACTAATTTATTATTCATTCGTTAATCTAGTTAGTCAAGCGTGATTATGGTGTTCAATTTAGTTAATGTTTTCTTGCTGATAAAATATGACATTGACATCTCTGAGCCTCTTAAAACACCCTCATTTTTCTGGAAATCATCCAAAATGAAATGAAGCGATAAATAAACAATTCTTATCCTGATCCTTCCAAGTTATAGGTCATTCGTCTTAAGTAATATTCTTTTTATTTTCTTTTTATTCTGATGCGATGATCATTCTTCTTAATAAGTGCTACTAAGCTTTTTATTTGGGCGTTAGGTGTCGCTTTCGACTTAAGTGTTTCTATTGTAAATGTATTTTGAAGATGGCTTATTTTTCACGTGGAATATAAAATTGTTGAGGTTGACAACTTGCTACTTGCACAATAAGTTAACATGGTGCAATTTTAAATAGTATAATTTAGTTAGTTAAAATCTGGTACGGACTAAGGGTGTTTTTAATAACTTGCGGATTTCAACACGTTTTTTTTAAACGTTGCCCCACACTAGGATTTCTCCTGTACCGTAATGTTTGTAAACGCACCCAGCGTTTACAAACATTTAAACTCACATACACAAACAGCCAGACCCGAAACAACTATCTGTAGGTCATACAAATATTTGTTCCGTGCGGGAATCGAACCCGCAACACGCAGTGCAGCAGTCGATCGCTCAGCCACTGCGCCAACCGTGTCGGCTTTACCCCACACTCCCGCAAATGTCCTTTTCATAAAAGTACTAGCTTTTACCCGCGGCATCACTCGCGTTAAATTCGGGGTAACACAGTTCCCCTTTCCTGATTTGCAGGTACCTGCTACCTGTAGTTTTTACCCTTGCGCCTTATTTATTGTATTAACAATGCTAAGTTTTTCCTTTTCTTCCCTCTTTCTTCTCACTTTTAAAAAAAAGTTAGCCTATTTCCGTCTCCAGGGTCCCAACTATCTCTGTACCAAAATTCATCAAAATCGGTTCAGCCAGTAAGGCTTGAAGACGTAACAAACAAACAAACTCACTTTCGCTTTTATAATATTAGTAACGATTTATTGTAATGCGTGGAATACGGTACGGACTAAAGGTGTTATTAATGTCGTACGGATTTCAACACGCATGCGGGATTACACCATACCCGCAAATGTCCTTTTCATACAAGTATTTATTGTAACGCACCCGGGATACGGGACCGGGGATATATTTAACGCTGTGAGAAACTATCTGCATGCAATCCCTTGTGCGTGATGAAATCCGCACGATATTAAAAACTCCTATAGAATAGATTATTCTTTATTATGTACACCATACATATAACATTTATATGAATATATTTCACATAGGATAACTCTATGGTCGATCTTATCGCTAAAGGCTATATTTTCAAGAGAACCTTTGAATGAGGAAACGGCTAGTGCATGGTGTCATAGTCTGCAACTGTACCAACCAGTTAGATGGATCTTTTCGTGCAGTACATGTTCGGACAGTTTTAACCACGAGTTTTTTTTTTAAACGTTACCCGCTCTAGGAATTTCTCCTGTATCGTTGGTGAGCTTACAAACATTTAAACTCACATACACAAACAGCCAGACCCGAAACAACTACCAATATTTGTTCCGTGCGGGGATCGAACCTGCGACACGTAGCGTAGCAGTCGATCGCACAACCTCTGTGCCAATCGTGTCGTCAAATTTGCCGGTCAGCACACAATCTTTACAATATTTCCCTAGTCTTACACTAAGGGTAGACGCACAAATACCTACCCTCCTATTCCCCCTTATCTCGTCTAGTGATCGCAAGTGTATAATAAATTCAAGGATGGCTCTAATAAAGTTGTTATCTTTATAGGAAACCTTTTTGTCACTGACAACCCAGCAAAATGGTTGTGTAAAATATTGAGCTCAATAAGTTTCTTTTTTGTGGCAAACTTTATTTGTGGGTTTGCTGCAGGTTACATTGTGATTAAGAATGGAAAAAATCGCATAGGCCTACATGGGCACTTATAAAACCTCGAGAAAAGGTGCACGGTTCGGCAAAGAAGCAGAAAACTCCATGGTTACTCTTTTAAAATAATTTGGTTTTACAATATTGTTATTACAGCGTAGACCCGACAATAAGTCATTGCTTACCTAACAAAACGTAAAATAGAATAATACGTTAACAAAAGTTAACAGTTCTAAGAATCTACAAAGCCAACCATGTCCACTCATTCACAACGAATTGGTAAAATAGAATCTATACAAGAATAAAAAAAAATATTGCAAAAAAAAAACTATGAGACAAGTCACACAGATGTTGCTATCAGTACTGTAACTATTCAGAACAAGGGTTATATATTAATATGTGATTTGACAACTATTGCAAAAAAAAAAACGATTAAAGAGATCACGACATATTATGTATTATTAGGACATTTATTTTTATCAAATATATAATTCCCATTATTACTAAGAGATCAGCAGATCATCTATCAACGCCATAAGGCGAGCGTGGAGGCTTACAATAACTGACTGGTATGCTGTGGGGCATGTGACCAGACGTTCGTTCAACTGGCTCGCCACTGCCCCACACACCTCGTTCACTGCCGCCAATAAAAGCTTTTAAAATAACCAATCATCAGAACACATAGATATCGGAATCCGTTTTCACCTCATAAACTTAGTTACAAAAGCATAAATGAATTAACAGTCGCACAAACCAGTTTATTGGTGATAACAGGGTAGAATGGTGTTTTTATATCCCGCCATAATATTGTTTGACTAGCTACCGCCCGTCGGTTCGGTCGTCAATCTTCTGGGTAACCAACTTTTAATGGTGCAAATCTAGCTGTTGTTTTATGTAGGTACCTGAGATTTGGTTTGTGTGGGTTTTTGAAAAAGGTATTTAAGGCCTGTCGTGCAGAGCAAGTTAAGTTGTTATTAGGCATTATAGAGCCAAATTGGCTGCAGCCATCTTGATTGCGATTATAGTTTTATACTATGTAAACATTCAGATTGGTTTTATTGATTAAATAATAAAATATATGGGCTTAAAAGGCTAACACGTGTTCACCTCATTTGACTGATGGCTGAGTAATTAGCTGTAATTAGCTGCTGTGCCGCGTGTTATACATAATTATATATATTTGTAACTTCGTTCCAAAAATAATCGTCGTGACACCACCCTTTTCAACGCGAAATAGAAAGACGAAACGAAAATAACTGGCTTGCTTTCTATGAGAGAGCGAGAGACAGACAGAGAAACACGCGCACGCCGCACGGCTTACAACTATAGCAAGAAGTGTCTTTACAACTTTTAGTCTTATTTTTTTCCGTCTAGCCCCTTTTGCAACGCGCGGTATGGACCTTCGTTCCAAAAGTATCCTATGAGTTATTCGAGACCATAATCTACCTCTGTGCCAAATTTCATCAAGATCCGTTCAGCCGTTTTGACGTGAAAGAGTAACAAACTTCCATACATCCATCCATCCATCAATTCATCCTCACAAACATTCGCATTTATAATATAGCTTCCGCCCGCGACTTCGTCCACGTGGCATAGTTACTTTGGGCTAAAGCTAACTTAAACCAGCGTGATGATCGAAAAAAAATATTTTTCTCTCCCCTTTTTACCCTCATTCTCCCCCTTTATACTTTTTTAAAAATTTGCCTGTGTTTGTCTCCAGGGTCCCAACTATCTCTGTACCAAAATTCACCAAAATCGGTTTGGCCATTTAGGCGTGAAGACGTCACTAACAAACTCACTTTCGATTTTATAATATTAGTAAGTATATAATTATTATTTTATATTATACATAGGACTAATATTTAGATGCATCCGGTTAACCTGGAAGTTGACCCCAACATAATTGGGAAAAGCCTTCCCGCCGAATTATGATATGACGTAGCTTATTTAGCCGAATTATGATATGGTGGGAAAACATCAAATAACTTCCCCCGCTCTGGGCGGAGCGGGGGGCATGCCAGACTTTTACTGACTAAAACCCACCCATGTTCCTTCTATTGCCCTTTACGTTCCGGGGCCGCGGTATCTCTTTCGAACAACCCGCATTCCCGGATATGACGCCGCTTGTATTTAAATTCTGTCATCATTTGTTGTTTTTCCTGAAAAAACAAATCTTACAAAACAAGTTGTGGTTCTCATGAGCCTTCTTCTGGTGCGAAATGACGACGCCATATTGGCAAAAAAAGAACGCGCCTAAAAAAAAACAATTCCTCCATTTTCCCTTCATTTCGTTAAGCTCTATAATAGTGCTATTACAAAGGAGGATAGCACTATTATAAGGCCGTTATAGGACAGTTATATGACTGTTATGAGCTGTCTAATACCTTTTATGATAGTCAGGCCCCGTTAACATGGGCTGTGCAAATACTGATGCTTTTAATTGTTATTGTTTAAATTAAGTCTGTTTATATTGTTATTTAATATGGTTTTATTGTAAATAAACACAAAGTTAAGTATTAGCTTGTAGCTGTAAGATTGCGGGCAGAAATTGGTTGCTTGTCATACAAAAAAACCTGCCAAGGAAAGTCGGACTAGTATACCGAAGGTTCTGTATAAACTTGCATCATAAACGGCCATATCTTTTGACTGACTGGACTTAGAGGTTTGTTTTTTTCATAGCTTCAATGGACTACAGATTTGAATATATGGTTCTAATTTCAACCCGATACCTATACTTGTTCCTGAGATAAAAGGTTTTCAAAGACCGATAGACGAACAAAAAAGTGTATTTATTGTAATTTGTTTTATATTATAGTACTAGCTTTTGCCCGCGGCTTCGCTCGCGTTAAATTCGGTAGCGCCTTATTGATTTGTAATAGCAACGCTAAGTTTTCCCGTTTCTTTCCTCTTTCTCCCTCAAATCCCACTCTTTTTAAAAAAATAAGCCTATGTCCGTCTCCTGGTTCCCAACTATCTCTGTACCAAAATTCATCAAAATCGGTTTAGCCATTAAAGCGTGAAGAGGTAACAAACAAACAAACTCACTTTCGTTTTTATAATATTAGTAAGGATAGTATAGTATAAATAGTATAGTATAGTTTAAAGTAAATAGTAAGTAAGGATTTTATATATCCGTGTAGTAAAAATTAATATTTTTTTCTGTTCTATACCTACCATTGTTTGTCTCTGCATCACCCAAAGGTTGATTGGTAGAAAATGCCTATGGCATTAAGTCCGCCTCTGTATTTTGTGCTTGAAGTGTTAAATTAATAAAAGTGATCCTATGAAACCATAAACAACAGTAATTGATGAACTTTCTCCTTTTATTAAAAAAAAAAAATATATATTTTTGAAACCCGCTCCGGTTTCAAAAATATATATATTTTTTTTTAAAACGTTGCCCCACACTAGGAATTTCTCCTGTATTGTGGGTGCATTTACAAACATTTAAATTCACATACACATACAGCCAGACCCGAAACAACTACCTGTAGGCCATACAAATATTTGTTCCGTGCGGGAATCGAACCCGCGACACGCAGCGCAGCAGTCGATCGCTCAGCCACTGCGCCAACCATGTCGTCATATTGGCGATCGAATCCCACATGGGACCATGAGGTAGTGGTACCATAATTTTCTACAAGTGTTTTGTCCCTATGTATACTTAGATCTTTAAAACTACGAAACGGATTTCGATACGTTTTTTTTAATAGATAGAGTGATTCAAAGGATGGTTTATATGTATAGCTTCCACCCGCGACTTCGTCCGCGTGGCATAGTTACTTTGGGCTAACGCTAACGTTAACCCGCGTGATGATCGTAAAAAAATATCTTTGTCTCCCCTTTTCTTTCCTTTTTCTCCCCCTTTTCCAACTTTTTTTAGCCTATGTCCGTCTCCAGGGTCATAACTATCTTTGTACTAAAATTCATCAAAATCGGTTTGGCCATTTAGGTATGAAGATGTAACAAATAAACTTACTTTCGCTTTTATAATATTATTATAGTTAAGGATTACTATATTAGTAAATATTAACATTGCACCCATGCAAAGCCGAGGTGTCGCTAGTTATAAATTAAAAGATTATATAAATGAAAAGTTTAAAATGAGATATTTTCTTGTACACTATATTTATTTATCTGTTGGTCTGCGGTGGCAAGCGCGACTGCTGTACACGGAGTCCTGGGTTTGATACCAGAGTTGGGCAAAAGTGTTATTGGGTTTTTCTATAAGGAATTTCTCAGTAACAGCCTGAGGTTTAGATTTTTTTTTAAGAAACCGTTGCCCCACACTAGGAATTTCTCCTGTATCATGGGTGCGTTTACAAACATTTAAACTCACATACACAAACGGCCAGACCCGAAAAAACTATCTGCAGGTCATAAAAATATTTGTTCCGTACGGGAATCGAACCCGCGACACGCAGCGCAGCAGTCGATCGGTCAACCACTGCGCCAACCGTGCCGTCAGTTGGCGGCAAGATACCCCGTGCCTCGGAAAGCACATTAAGCCGTTGGTTCTGCATCTAACAGCCCGGAGTTTAGAAGTTGGCGGCAAGATACCCCGTGCCTCGGAAAGCACATTAAGCCGTTGGTTCTGCATCTAACAGCCCGGAGTTTAGAAGTTGGCGGCAAGATACCCCGTGCCTCGGAAAGCACATTAAGCCGTTGGTTCTGCATCTAACAGCCCGGAGTTTAGAAGTTGGCGGCAAGATACCCCGTGCCTCGGAAAGCACATTAAGCCGTTGGTTCTGCATCTAACAGCCTGGAGTGTAGAAGTTGGCGGCAAGATACCCCGTGCCTCGGAAAGCACATTAAGCCGTTGGTTCTGCATCTAACAGCCTGGAGTGTAGAAGTTGGCGGCAAGATACCCCGTGCCTCGGAAAGCACATTAAGCCGTTGGTTCTGCATCTAACAGCCTGGAGTGTAGAAGTTGGCGGCAAGATACCCCGTGCCTCGGAAAGCACATTAAGCCGTTGGTTCTGCATCTAACAGCCTGGAGTTTAGAAGTTGGCGGCAAGATACCCCGTGCCTCGGAAAGCACATTAAGCCGTTGGTTCTGCATCTAACAGCCTGGAGTTTAGAAGTTGGCGGCAAGATACCCCGTGCCTCGGAAAGCACATTAAGCCGTTGGTTCTGCATCTAACAGCCCGGAGTTTAGAAGTTGGCGGCAAGATACCCCGTGCCTCGGAAAGCACGTTAGGCCAATGGTCCAGGGGCCTTAGTCTGCTATTTTGACAAGTTTATTATGTAGTAGATGTCAAAATCAACCATTATGCGATCAGTGATCGACCATTCTGACACCATTGTAATAGCAGACTAAGGCCCCTGATGTCTCTCCAGTCGTGTCTGATTGCCGTCCCATCAGACTATGAGAGTGAGGGAACAAAGAGTGCATCTGTGCCTGCACACATTATAATATCTCCCGCGCAGGTGGCTAATCTCCATTGCGATTGGCTGCCTTGACCAAGAACGGTCAGGAGAACTGTTTTCTCTTGTTGTTAACTTATTATTCGCTTTTAGCGGATTGTGTTACCACCCTATTTATAAGTTCTATGCTGTAATTCTTGTAATTTGCATATTTGTGAATAAATTGCAACCAGGAAGACGAAAATTACTGTTTATTCGAAATCAAACTTGATTTATGCAAAATACTTTCAAATATCAATACAAAAACTAAAGCAGTATCGTTGAAAGAGTATTTCTCCCACTTTTTAAACTTCAAGCATCACGCTACCATTCTGTGGGTGGTAAAAAATTCACTCGCTGGCGTCCAGCCAATATGCACTTGTTTTGTAAAGGCTCTCTTTGTACTGAGTTGTAGGTAGGTCGTGAATTTAGTATTTTTAGAGAAGGTCCGATTTTCCGATTGCTTAAATTTTGTTTTGTGTAATAATATGTTAAACTAGCTGGCGCCTGTGGCTTCGCCCGCGTGATATCTAAAAAAAGTATCCTATGTGTTAATCCAGACCATAATCTAAATCTGTACTAAATTTCATCAAGATCCGTTCAGCCGTTTTGACGTAAAAGCGTAACTAAATAATGGATATAGATCCATCAATTTCTTTTCACAAACATTCGTATTTAAATATAAAGCAGGATAATATTAGTAGAATATGGTAATGTTCAACATTTCAATATTATTGGCAACACTGAACAGCCAGCAGATATGTCAACAAAACCCCTTAGTAAAGAGTTAATTATAAAGTTTTTGAAACAATGTGGAATAGAAGATAAAATAATAAACTAGTTACCATAGTTATAACTGAATCTTGCTAAGGTGTTAATTGAAGATATTTCTTTTGCTTTGTTAAATGTGTAACATTGAGAGGGGGTGTTAAATATGGCAATTTTCAACATTTAAATATTACTGGCAACACTGAATTTAGTCTATGACCAACTATGAAGCGTCCATTGCCTATGTTGTTGGCCAGTTTTTTTCCTGCTATATAAATCGTATATACATATAAGTAATACTAATAATTCATAGTGTGGGGCAAAGTTTAAATAAAAATACAATTCAAATTGTTATTGTATGTCTAATTCTTGTAATTTAATGTGGAATTGTTTATTATTTTAGTTAAATAACTATTTTTTTTTTGTATTTTTGATTATTTACTTCTTTTTCATTTATTGTAACATGTAATTTGATTTTATGTTGTCGGATTTATGGGCTGTGTGTCTGAAATAAATGAGTATATTGTAGAGCATTTAAAAAAAGGATTGTGCGGTTTTATGAAACCACGGTAAAAGTGGAACTTTTTTCACATTATAGACATTTAGACGTCCCTACTCCGCGGCCGACCGTCACGCGACATGCAACACACAGACGAAAAAGTTTGAGACAATGTAATAAAAGTTTCACTTTAATAAAATACAAATTGACTACGTTCCAATAGCTGTACTAAAAATCATTCAATTGGTGGCTGATTTATCAGTTGTACTGCCTAGCAGGTGAATTGGAGAACACAGAACAAACCTGAAAAATCTCTTTTCGTTTTTATTAAATGGTGACTGGAGCTGAAAAAGACTGAAAAATTCGGTCTAGGACTCGCTTGGTTTGTCTCAAAGTAAGAGTAATCAAACAAAAGGAAATTCTCTTTACCTTATTAGTTGAAATATGTCGTATAAATAGAAATCTACAGACAAAGTAGTATCTTAATTATGTTTCAAGCATTCTCTAGTATTTACTCTTTATATAATAAAAAATAAAGACCATTTTCCTTTGATGTCTAGATAAAATATGTGATAGAAAATTCTTGAGCAAATGCTGGAAAGATATGAAGAGTTAATGCGGTTTTGTTGCGATGTTCTTTTATAGAAAACGTATTTTAGTTGTGTTTTATTTTCAGACAATGTCAGTTTTTCAATGTGAGGAGCTCGTGGCTAAATAATAGCAGCCGCTTGGGTCGATCTTTAGGTTAAGCCGCGCTTGCCTAGGTTGGTCTGTGGATGGGTGACCACCCGTTACATACCGAGTTTCCTCCGTGCCTCGGAAAGCACGTTAAGCCGTTGGTCCCGGCTGTCATTTGTAGATCTTTGACAGTCGTTACAGGTAGTCAGTGTCCCGAAAGTCTGACAACCAGTCTTACCAAGGGGTATCGTATTACCCAGTACTAACTGGGTTGTGGAGGTCAGATAGGCAGTCGCTCCATGTAAAATACTGATATTCAGCTGCATCCGGTTAGACTGGAAGCCGACCCCAACATAGTTGGGAAAAGGCTAGGCAGATGATGATGTCAGTTTTTCAATGACCAACTTTTTGAAATTATTTTTTATGCTCTACCGCCGCTAAATTAATTTCCAGATTTCTGTGACTTTGTTTCGATTCATAGATTTTTTTGCCACCGACTTCTGGAAGTAATTTTTTTCTTTCTTTGTAGTGTTTTGTTGGTTTTTTTTTTGGTATAAAAACTTTTTCAATTTCAGCCTTTTTAGCTGTGTTATAACGGTATCTCACACAAATGATTATTTACTGCATGGATAGTCTATGCTCTAGGCAAGAATGTTACTTTTTGTCCTGGTTATCCTTACTTCCTTACTAATATTATAAAAGCGAAAGTGAGTTTGTTTGTTTGTTTGTTACCTCTTCACGGTTTAATGGCGAAACCGATTTTGATGAATTTTGGTACAGAGATAGTTGGGAACCAGGAGACGGACATAGGCTAATTTTTATTTAAAAAAAAGTGGGATATGAGGGAGAACGAGGGAAGAAAAGGGAAAACTGAGCGTTGCTATTACAAATCAATCAGGCGCAAGAACAAAAACTGCAGGTCTGCTTGGTGTGTTAAACCGAATTTAACGCGAGCGACATGACATAATTGTAATTCCTTATGGTTAACTAATTTTAAATGTGAAAGTTTGTGTGGATATTTGTTACTCTTTTACCCAAAAACTATTGAACGAATTTGAATAAAATGTGGCATACAGTTTATAACTTAAGACTGACATGGTTACTTTTTATCACGTCGTTTGTCTTGGTATAGACATGTAATGAGTAGGGACGAAGCGCATGTGATTAAAAGAGAGATGGATCTGAATGTTGATAGATGGAGAGGGAGAGGAAGGCCAAAGAAAAGATGGATGGATTGTGAAAAGAATGATTATGAAGAAGAAAGGAGTAAATAACGCCGTGACGTCTGACAGGGGGAATGGAAGAAGAAAACATTTTGCGCCGATCCCAAATAGCCGAGGGCAGGAAAATTATGATGCTTTAATTCCGAAAATGTTTTCAATTCACGCGCGAATAACCGCGTGCATATTCTAGTGTCAATTAATTTTTAAACAAACAAAGTTAGCTTTTATATTTCAATCTACAATTTTTATTTTTTTGAAAAACGTTACCCTACACTAGGATTTTCTCCTGTATCGTGGGTGCGTTTATAACAATTAAACTCACATACACAAGCAAACAGCCAAACCCGAAACAACTATCTGTAAGTCATAAAAATATTTGTTCCGTGCGGGGAACGAACCCATGACACGAAGCGCAGAAGTCAATCGCCCAACCACTGCGCCAACCGTGCCGTCAATTAATTAAAACCCGAAACTGCGATATAATCTTTGTTAGTACGAACAATGGTTTAATCATTCCTTTTATGAGGTGTCAAATACATTTAATAACTACTATAATAATAACCGTAGCAACTAATTGATAGTTTAATTTTATTGGCAGTTAACTCGGAGACTGACTTACTTAGGTAGTATTAAGTAGTGCTTGGGGAATATATCTGAGGGTTTAACGGTAATTTATTTTCTTGTGGGGGAATACGTGAAAGGCTCTGTGTGTAGGTCAAATTGAGAAGGTGTTTTTTTCACTGAATGTATCTATCTGCTTATATAGTTTACTGTAGCAGATAATTAACACAGAACAAACTAATTTTTGTGATGCTTTGTATATTTATTGTTTATTTATTTTCGTCACAGTGACCAATATTTTGTTTAATCGTTCTTCTCTCTTTCAAATGTTCGTTTTTGTTTTTTTTTTCTAATACGATCATCACAGTCTCATAACGTGATCAATATCATCAAATAGTTTCTCCCGCTCTGGGCGGAGCGGACGGGAGGCTTAGACTTTTACTGACTAAAACCCAAACATGTTCCTTCTTTTGCCCTTTGTGTTCCGGGGCCACGGTATCTCTTTCGAACAACCCGCAACCCCGGAAGGCAGCGGCCCTGGCTGACATGACTCTCTGCAATAAGAGTACTCTATAGTTACGTTTCACAAATATAAGTATTTTTTTCATTTGATTTAAATAAATCGACGTATCGTACTATTTTAATTTTTACATATTTTCATGTTATAAATGTGAATGTTTTTGAGAATAGATGTATGGATGTTTGTTACTCTTTCACGTAAAAACAGCTTAACGGATATTGATGAAATTTGGCACAGAGGTAAATTATAGTCTGGAATAATACATAGGATACTTTTTTTTCGATCATCACGCGGGTGGAGCCGCGGGCGCCAGCCAGTTTATTATAATGACTTGTTGTTATGTTTACACCTTCTATCTATATGCACACCGTAAGGTCAGTATGGTGTAAAATTAAGGACAACGATCGTTTTCAAAATGTCCTAATTTGTAGTATGACAGCAACATGAACTGCAAAAATAATTGTATTTTAAGTTTTGTTTTCATTCTGCACCGTTTTATTGCACTGAAGAGTATTCTCTGTGGTTCTAAGATATTAATATTCTAGAAATATTCTGTTGTGTTTTTACATAGTTAACACAATAACAAGATAAGGCTTTTTTGAGGATCAAGTAATAGTGATTTTGATTTCAAATTAGAATTATAATAAAGGGATAATTCGATAATTATCGAATAAAACCTTAGGCTGGTGTATCCGCGCTCCGCAATCGACTTGATCCATACAAAAGAGCTTGTCTATATATAATACTAGCGACCCACCCAGCGGTTTCGCCCGCTGCTCACCTCCTAAGAGTCATAGCGTGAAGTATTATACATATAAACCTTCCTTTTACGACGGTCCCTACGTACCTACATGTCCATGTCATAAAATGGCATTTTTTTATTGTCTCATCGGCTTTAGATTATCTATGCGCACATGCTGACATACGATTTTTATGTTTATTTAATTTCTTTACCTTGTTTTAGAAATCATATAAGAGAACAAGTCTTATAAATACAACGAATTAGTGTCGTAAAAACGGTCATCTCTCAGTTTTTTCTAAGAAAATGTGAAAAAATAAAATATTTATGTGTAAATGGTATCATAAAGTTCTTAAAACTGTTAAAATATTGCATAAAGAAAATATTTATTATTGCTCATAGAATTATTTCTGGGGCATGTTGAACACAAATAGCGTAATTTGTGTCCTGTAAACCTCGGTTTTTGACTTAACCTTATGTACGTAGGAACCGTCGTCTTGAATCACCCTACCTATTAAAAAAAACCGCATCAATATCCGTTGCGTAGTTTTAAAGATTTAAGCATACATACAACATAGCAGCAGACAGACAGCGACAGCGACTTTGTTTTATACCATGTAGTGATTATAGTTTAAAAAAAACCATAGTTTCTCGTATTCTCTACAGCAAACCCTTAAGGCGCGGTAACAAGCTAATCTTTAGGTATTCGCGGAAGTGAGGCTAGCTGCATACTGGGCATGCTCTGACATAAGTACACGACAGTATTGCATCGAAAGAATAGAAATAAGGTCGAAAATATTTCGGTGTTTGATTTTATTTGAATATCATGTCCGCCAAAATGTAGGTCATTTTGCAGTTTTAATTGAATACAAAAAAAAAACACAGTTCCGTGTTTAAAAAATTTTAGATATCTCTTTAGTCTATAACACTTCCTTTGTTATAGATATAAAAAAATATAATGGTTGTCGCTGAAAAAATTAAGAATTTCGAGACGAAAAAATTTTTTTTGTGGTCTTTTTAAATTTTTTTTCGTAGTACTAGACCACTTTTCTAAACAGATTTTGTTTAAGTCTTTACTTCATGTATTGAACTATGCACGGTATTTTTTTTGGCTAGTGGCATGTACAGATACGGCTAACTTTGCGACGAAAATCTAGACGTTTTACGAAGTGTTTGCTTTGTACAGCGCCTTAAATCACGGGAATGCGTAATGGCACAATCTTTTGTGTATTGGATCTTTATTTTTTTTACGGATGGGTTGACTTCAAATTATTTCCCCCGCTTAGAAGGGAGACTCAGAGTTTTACCCATTGTCAGCGATGCGGACAAGCTTTTAGGCGTCCTGTAATTCTTTTTCTATTTTGAGACTGAGTTCTTAAATAATAGGCAATTGAAAAAAAAACGGCGAAAAGCGAGACAGACTCGCACATCCAGGGTTCCGTACAAACTTGCGACATAAACAGCCATATCTTTTGAGTGTGTAGATTAAAAGGGTTGATTTTACAGCACAAAGGGTCCACAGAGTAGAGTACATATATGGTTTAACTAGCTTTTGCCTGCGGCTTCGCTCGCGTTAAATTCGTGGGAGCACTTTTTGTGCATTTATTGTAATAAAAATGCTAAGTTTTCCGTTTTTTCCCTCTTTCTCCCTCATATCTCAATCTATTTAAAAAAATTGTCCGTCTCCAGGGTCCCAACTATCTCTGTACCAAAATTCATCAAAATCGGTTTAGCCATTTATGCGTGAAGACGTAACAAACAAACAAATAAACTCACTTTCGCTTTTATAATATTAGCAAGGATTTTCACTCCATACCTCTACGCGTTCTTGAGATAAAGGGTATTGACAGACAGACAGACGACAAAGTGATCCAATAAAGGTTCCGTTTTTTCTTTTTGAGGTACAAAACCCGAAAAAAACAAACAATTTTTTATTCTTATTTTTCTTTCTTTCTCACAACAAAAGACCAAATTTCAACCTCTAAAAATGTCTACCTACCTACTTACCTCCAACAACAAACCCCACAGAGATTGGATCGCGCCACGCAAGCCTTACGACCTGTAATTTATTATAACCGACTCCAGGGGTCAATTAAAGGCCCTGATTAGGGGATTTTTACCCCTAAACCCTTGGGGATGTGAGGATCTTTAATCAGTGCAATGCTGATATCAGTGGTGTCATCAGGATTATCTGCAGATAGCTTTGAGTTTACAAGTTATTTTAAAAGACGAGAAGTTGTTTTTAAAAAAAGTTCCTTAGAGACATATAATTTTTAACACAATCTATGTCTAAATTGAGTGAAATCAATATCTTCATGAACACGGGTAATTGAAAGGCTGGTCCTTTCAACCATCCGTGTTCATACTCTAAACTTTCCAAAATGGTTCACATTCCTGTGATTAGCTTTTGTTTCATTATCTAAACCAATATTATAAAGAGGAAAGATTTATATGTTTGTTTGTTTGTATTGAATAGGTTCCGAAACTACTGGACCGATTTTGATTGTAATAGGAAGCTACATTATCATGGCGGACTGCCCAGGTTGGGCGGAGCACCGCCGTGCCCTCGTGGAGGCGATCGGCGGCGGCGATCTCTCGCGTCCGGCCCTGGTTCAGGCCATGGTCCGGAGCGAGAGGGAATGGGAAGCGGTCACCACCTTCTGCGAAGCAGTAATGCTAGCAAAGGAGGTGGCCGGGCGTTTGAGGGAGAGAACATCTGCCCAACCCAGCCGCCGCGAGAGACGCCCAGGGCGCCAGGCGCCGCGAGATGACTTCCGGCCACCGTAGATGCGGGCCTGTGGACGGTGAGCAATGGGTAGCTCACCGTCCGTCCGTCTATTGACGACAGGCCGTGTCGACGGCGCGTTTGTCTTTCACGCGCGCCTCAAAGAGAGTCAGCAAAGCAGAGGGGCTTGCCAGGGCCTCCGCCCGCCGGGGTTGCGGGTTGTTCGAAAGAGATACCGCGGCCCCGGAACGTAAAGGGCAATAGAAGGAACATAGGTGGGTTTTAGTCAGTACAAGTCTGACATGCCCCCCCGCTCCGCCGAGGGGGAAGTCATTGGATGATTTCCCAACTGAAAAAAAAGCTACATTATCAAGAAGTAACATAGACTATACAAAATCATTCTACTACCCTCGGGAGCAGAACAACAACTAAAGACGAGGTTGAAACCTTGCAGGATAGCCGGTTAATTATAAAGTTCAGTTGATTTTCAATTAAATGCATTCGCTGCAACAACATCCAGCACCAACCTCGGGGACTGCTAGCCATTTAAACTATCTACTGCTATTTTCGCATTGTTTTGACTGTACTGGCATTTGGCAGCACGGTTGGTGCAATGGCTGAGCGATCGACTGCTGCGCTGCATGCCGTGGGTTAGATCCCCGTACGGAGCAAATAGTTGTATGACCTACAGATAGTTGTTTTGGGTGTGACTGTTTGTGTATGTGGGTTTTAATGTTTGTGAACGCACCCACGATACAAGAGAAATTCCTAGAGTGAGGAAAAGTTTTTTTTTAAATATTAAACGTTCATAAAACAATGTTAAAGCTACAGCATAGAAGGGACAGCATTGGTTTTTGAGTTTCCCTATAAAATTGGCATAAGCAGCAATGTTTTTTCATATACAATTTTTTTTTTGTTTATATTTATCTCAAACTCAAAGCAAAATGTTTCTAATAGAGCCTTTTTATGGTGATAGGTTTCTCTTTCTAATTCATTTTCATTTATTCGTCAAATACAAGCTAACAGTTTACAACAAATCCCATATATCTTTGCTAATTATAAACAAATACATTACAATGACATGAAAAACTTAACAGACTAAAAATAATATATAAAAAATGAGGTACTATACAATTATTGCTTCAAATTTAAATAAATAGAAACATTTTCTGCTATATCTTCCACCGCTCTGGGTGGAAGGAAAGGGAGTGTCTGACTTTTACTGACTAAAACTCACCCATGTTCCTTCTATTGCCCTTTATGCTCCGGGGTCGCGGTATCTCTTTCGAACAACCCGCAATCCTGGCAAGACCAGATTCTCCTGATATCTTAATTACTGTATACAATGACGAAATAATGTTTAGCTTTCTTTTCATTAAAATTATAGACGCTCTTACTAAGAATACCGATTCTTCGCGACGACGTTGACTTCGAAAAAAGGATGCAAAAGTCGTCATTCGTTACCGCTCCCAGCGCCGTGTCGGGGCTTTGTGATAGTTCTCTCTTTGTTGTTACATTTTTTAGTTTATGAAATCGAGTAAACAAGAAGAATCGGTAAGGCTGTCTTAGAGAACATACTATTGTTGATGAAAGAGTACCATCAAGAAAGAAATTATTTAGTCTAGTATACATTTGACGGCACGATTGCCGCAGTGGCTAAGCGATGGACTACTGCGCTGTGAGTTGCAGGTTCGATCCGCGCTTAGAACAATCATTTGTATAAGCTACATATAGTTGTTCCGACTCTGGCTGTTTATGTATGTCAGTTTAAATGTTACACACAATACAAAAGAAATTTCTAGTGTGGGGCAATATATTGAAGGGTAAATAAAATCTCAGTGTCCCGGCCACGACGACTTATGGTCAAATATAGGAATACGAAACTCTTTGAACATAGTAAAAGACTCATAATTTGTACTACGGTACTGCAATGCGATCCGGTCCCGAACATAACGTTCCACATTCGAATAAATGGAATACGAACGTGTAAAGTAAGGAGCCAGTTTGCGACTCGTCATATAAAAAGCTTAGCACTATGGACTCTCATTCGTGGAAACGGGTAATTTTCAATGCATGGATGCTTTTATGAATTATAGCTGAACCATAGACTCTAATTTTTATGTTTTCGTTACCAAATGTCGAGAACGGAACTTTTATACATTCGCTCTGTCCGGCTGTTTGTTTTTTTACTGGTGTCATTGTCATTTTACGCCGAGACGGATGAAACCAGCGAAATCCATATAGGGGTCTTTTACGAATCGCTAAACAAAAGTATTGTCAAAATATCCTTACCTATATTATAAAAGCGTAAGTGAGTTTGTTTGTTACGTCTTCACTCCTAAATGGCTAAACCGTTTTTGATGAATTTTGATACAGAGATAGTTAGGATCCTGGAAACGGATGTAGGTTATTTTATTTAAAAAAAATGAGATACGAAGGAGAAAGAGGGACGAAAAGGGAAAACTTAGCTTTGCTATTACAATAAATATGGCGCAAGGGCAAAAACTACAAGTAGCAGGTACCTGTAAATCAATAAAGGGGAACTGTGTTACCCCGAATTTAACGCGAGCGAAACCGCGGGCAAAAGCTAGTTAACCATAGATGAAAGAGACTGAGGATTGTAAAAGAAACCGGCCAAGTGCGAGTTGGACTCTCGCAACGAGGTACCATAAGATATTCGCCTGACCACATATGGCAGGACGCCACTGTACTTTCACCATTAATGTAAGCCGTTTTTTTAAACCTTGCCCTACACTAGGAATTTCTCCCGTATTGAGGGTGCGTTTACAAAAATTTGAACTCACATACACAAACAGCCACTCACATACATTTTCTCGAGCTTTTAATCAAGCTTTTGTATGGACCCGCGCTAGTCTCGGTTTAACGAAGTTTTAGGCCAGGTTTTAGGGAATCAAATAGTTTAATATAAAATCAAAATCAAATCAATCAAAATCAAAATGTTTTTATTTTACATAGGCCTACATGGGCACTTATAAAACGTCGAGAAAAGATGCACGGTTCGGGTTGGTCGTTTCCTATGGAGAAGAACCGGCAAGAAACTCCATGGTTACTCTTTTAAAATCATTTAGTTTTACAATGTTGTTGTTGTTACAGCGTTAGCACTTAAGT
This sequence comes from Ochropleura plecta, assembly GCA_905475445.1. NCBI lineage: Eukaryota > Metazoa > Arthropoda > Insecta > Lepidoptera > Noctuidae > Ochropleura > Ochropleura plecta. The sequence goes on along the minus strand of FR997738.1, from coordinate 18,196,043 downwards.
ATGAGAGGACAGCGTAGGCCCGACAATAAGTCATTGCTTACTTTACAAAAAGTAAAATAAAATAATACGTTAACAAAAGTTAACAAGCGTCTAAGAATCTACAAGGCCAACCATGTCCACTCATTCACAACTAATAGGTAGAAAAGAATCTATACAAAAGTAAAAAAATAAATAAAAAAAAAATATTGCAAAAACAAAATAATAACTAAAAGACGAGTCACACAGATGTTGCTATCAGTACTGTAACTATTCAGAACAAGGGTGATATAAATATGTGATTTGACAACTATTGAAAAAAAAAAAAAACAAAATGATTAAAGAGATCACACAAATAAATAAGATTGAGAATAGTTAGAGACATCCACAAATTTGTGCTGATTATAGCTACCAGGGAAGCCGCATGCGCAGAAGGAACTATAGCCAAACTTCTTTATCTTCAACATAGTCCTTGATTTTGTAATATAGTTGCAATTGTATATATACATTTAACATGAAGCGTCTACCTATCCGATCTCCATAAACAAGTTACTAGTAAAATCACAACAAAATACATCACAGCATACCCCCACAGACCGTCAACAGGAGAATTACACCACCAACCTGGAGCATATGCAGAGCGAATCTCAACCGGCACATAATACCTCCTCTACGGCTCCCGGGGGAAATATCGCCAGCCTGCCACCTATACCCGGTGCTCAGCATTCACGGCAGACGGGTAAGCCGCGAGATTTACCACGATTGGGGAGTCCGGGAGTTTAGATTATTGTGTGTTTTGTTGTGGTGATGTTTTATGGTTTAGATAGATGTGGAGAGCTGAATTAAAGTACAATTATCATCATTTTCCTGTCCTTGTCCCATTCTATTTAGGGTCGCCGCAACATGTTTTCCTCGTTCCATTCTTCCCTGTCAGACGTCTCGGCATCATTTACTCGTTTCTCCTTCATATCATTCCTAACACAATCCATCCATCTTTGCTTCGTCCCTCCTTATCACATGTCCATACCAATATAAACGACTCTTTTTTTTTTGTAACAGGCGCAACTTTCAAACTTCCTCTAATACACTCATTTCTTACTTTATCCATTCTTGACACTCTACATATCAATCTCAACATTATCAGGTAACTAAAGTACATTAATATCCATTTTAAATTTGTATTTCTGTATTTGCATAAACATTTATATCAAACATAAAAGAAGAAAATTAACGATCCTTGGAAGTGCCATTAACCGTTAAGGAGTTTTTTATTAATTAGCTTTTTTATTTAATTGGGAAATCGTAACTAAATTAAGCATCACCCTAAGCATTAAGGTCCCTGTGTAGCTCATCGTCCAGTGACGACAGGCCGTGTCGATGGCGCATTAGTGTTACACGTGCGCCTCAAAGAGATGTCAGCAAAGCAGAGGGTCCTGCCAGGGACACCGCCTGCCGGGGTTGTGGGTTGTTCGAAAGAGATACCGTGGCCCCGGAACATAAAGGGCAATAGAAGGAACATGTGTGGGTTTTAGTCGGTACAAGTCTGAAACTCCCCCCATGCTCAGCGGGGGAAGTTATTTGATGATTTCCCACCCGCAAAACAAAGGTCTCCGTTTTGTGATATATATACGTGCACACAGCTGCGCCGTCAGAAATAATAAAAAAATAAAAAAAGCTAACTTTTTTATTTTTATTAAGCTACCATCAGGCAGTTACATCAATTTTAAAATTCAGCAATAACACATTCAAGCGTGTTCAGCTGATGAAGTGAAATCGAGAACAGATTTTATCCGCCTTTATTGCATATTATCCACATTAAAAATATTCAAATCAAAAACCATTAATTTTGTAAATTAAATATTGCTCAAGTTTTAACGAGTAATATTGGTAAATTATTTTTTAATAAACGGTACTCAACTAAATGAGTAATTTCGCGAAATTACTTTTTTAATAAACGTTTATTTTCTGGGTAAAAAATAAGTAAAATTAATGAGGAGTTGGTACAAAAAATATTGCTATTTGCTACGGAGAATGCCTACGCTCGTAGCGGCAGTGCTACGCCTGCTACGCCTGCTACGCCTTCGTAGCGAAGTCAATCTTTTCGAACTATAAGCTTGCATAATAAAACACTTGAGTTTGTTTGTATTTAAGATTTAATTTAAATATTTAAAGTTATATTAGCTGAGTCTTTTGAAGCCAAAGACTGACTCAATATTATTTTAACGATATGAAATAATGTGTCCTCGGTTAGGCAGTGCTTCTTTTTTTTTTTTTCGGGTGGGAAATCATCCAATGACTTCCCCCGCTCTGGGCGGAGCGGGGGGGCATGTCAGACTTGTACTGACTAAAACCCACCCATTTTCCTTCTATTGCCCTTTACGTTCCGGGGCCGCGGTATCTCTTTCGAACAACCCGCAAGTTAGGCAGTGCTTAAGTTAATTTTTATGATTCAAAAAAGATTCCGTACCTCAAGGAAAAAACGGAACCCTTTTTGGATCACTTTGTCTGTCTGTCTGTTTGTCAGCCTGTCTGTCAACCCCTTTTATCTTGGTAACGCGTGAAGGCGATACCTTCTAGTTGAAATTAAAACCACATTCTCAAATCAGTGATTCTTTTGTACGGAGTCAAAGGATATGGTCGTTTAAGTCGCAAGTTTGTACGGAAATAATTATAAAGGGCAAAAGAAGGAACATGGGTGTGAAACGTCTGATACTCCCCCCGCTCATAGAGCGGGGGAAGTTATTTAAAGATTTCCCATCCGCGCAAAATGAAAGAGGTTGAGTTGCCTAAGTCCACCTATGTATCACTATTGTACATGAAGTTTAAATAAATGAATATTGCAAGAGAGAAGAACAATAAAATGATTTTATCATCATCACAAATTCGGGGTAACACAGTTTCCCTTTCCTGATTTGCTGGTACCTGCTACCTGTAGTTTTTGCCTTTGCGCCTTATTTATTGTAATAGCAAAGCTAAGTTTTCCCTTATCTTTCCTCTTTTTCCCTCATTTTTCAGTTTTTTTAAGCTATTGCATAGCTTCTATCGCGGGCCTTGAGTGCGGGGACCGAATCCAGAAATTACGTAACGAAGAAAAAAATGACGCTCCCCACTCCGACGGGCACGGAGGTGTGGCTTGTCTAACGTCGTTTACACACGGTTTACAATACGGTCAGTTATTTCAATCCCGATTCTAATGTTCTAATAGCGTGTTTGGTAGAGAATCGGATAGTCAATCGACATTACGCTGGATCAAACCCAAGGTCTTGTTTTTCTTTTTGCGACTTCTTTTCATTGGAAGTACTTTTTAAATATTATATTTAGTTCTTTATTTTTTTATTTATTGTCTAAGTTGATATAAAAATGTTTCTTTTTGCGACTTCTTTTCATTGGAAGTACTTTTTAAATATTTTATTTAGATTGTTTTTATTTATTGCATAAGTTGATAACAAATGCTATTCAATAGCTTTACCGCGGCAGTCCCCGAGTGCCATACGTTTTTTAAATAGCCTATGTCCGTCTCCAGGGTCCCAACTATCTCTGTACCAAAATTCGTCACAATCGGTGCAGCCATTTAGGCGTGAAGACGTAACAAACAAACAAACTCAGTTTCGGTCTTCAAACATATAGGAAGGATAAGGATTATCTGCTTAGCCTCTTCCCAACCTAGCTAGAACCGGTTTCCTGTAAAACCGGATTTAACCAAAAAGCTATTAAAATAGTAAAATTTCATTCACCAATATCACACACCTCCCAAATTAAACTTGTCAGTCGCCATACGCCTTAGTCAGTTAAATGTTGATAGCTTCAGTATTTCTGCCCATGCTGTAGAGGCAAGCGGGCGTGAGGATTGACATCCCTAAACAGATGGCTTGTGGGAGGCAGAAGATGGAATGAAGAGTCAGAAATACTAGATGTGTCCTTAAAAATAACTTCGGACGAAGTTTCCCCAAAGTAGTCACATTTTTCTCATGTAGATTTTGGGAATCAGTTAAGAACCATTGAGAATTTTCAATTCAATTATTTATTGCATCTCACATGTGTTTTACAAGGTCTTAAATAATAATACAGTTCACACGGACTCTGTCAGGCACAACATTATTTTTAAATAAGAAGAAAAGTCTTAATAATTAACGTAAAATATAAATTAATAAATTCATGATATTGAGTTCAATAAAAGCTTCAATGTCGCAGGTAAATTAGTAAAAATATTAGGTCGCATTTTATTTAGCAGCAAGGTTGATCGTGGGGTTGATTTCTGATTCCCAAGATACAGAGACATGTCTAGTTTGGGGATCACCGTTCAACCAGATTTGTTTACTGTACTTAATAAATGCAAATCTAGGGTGTGTAATTAAATTAAATTAAAATTCATTTATTTCGGATAACTCGATTCATATTAACATATTAAAACAAAAATAAAATAAACAAAAATCAAATCAAACATGCAACCCAATTAAAAATGAAATCACAAATAAATTAAATTAATATGATTAAATTAGATTAAATTAAATTGAATTAAATTATATATGTTACTGTAAAAGCCCGAACTACGGTAAATCTTAAGATTTTCCAGTAAAACCTAAGATTTACCGACATGAGTTGGTAAATGTAAGTATTTATTATGAAGGGACGACTTTTTCGGACTTTTACCATTCCAATTCAGTACATGCTAGGTTTTACCAATGTAGACTGGTAAATGTTGGTTTTAGGAAAAATAATAAGGCGTAAAAATTATTTGATATATTTATCGTTTAGCATAATGTTTAAAACTCCGAATTTACAATGGCATACCTTTAAGATGGTTTAGTAGATGATTTAGTATAATTACGATTGGCAGAGTTCAAATTTAGCATTATATCGTTTAGCATAATGTTCATTTAGAGCGATGATTATTTGGTATAATTTCACTTTTCATGAATGCAGATGCAGAATTTCATTAAGAATAACTTTAATAGGCATTAAGTCTTTAAACTGACATGGTCACTCAAATTATTATTAACGGTTAAAACCGAGTATTTACCAAGTTTGTTATTTATTTTGAGTTTCCAATATGTTGGCGTAAACTGATACAGTGAGTTACAATTATACAAAAAATATTAAGGCAAAAATAAGTTTTTTGGGAATAAAATATAAAAAAAGATATTTTTTTTAGTAGGTTACCCGAAACTGAAGTATCTAGATTAGGTTAATTTCTTAAAAAAAAAGAAATGGGTAGGTTAGGTTAGGATAAAACTGTGACCCATACGCAGGCAGAAACGACTTGCATTAATAGAAAAAAAAGATTGTTTTTAGTAGGTTACTCGGAACTGAACTATTTAGATTAGGATAATTATTTATTGAATTAAATGACATTATTTCAAAGAAATAAATAATTTAAATAAATGGCAACAAATAATGACCAAGATGATTCTAACTACAAACTTTCTGCGATATGACAATTCTGTCGTTTAATGATTATCGATATGAAATACTAGCTGTGCCCGCGACTTCGTCCGCGTGGAATAGTATTTTGGGCATCATATTTATTTTTGCAAACAACCTCCTCAGCTTTATAAATTATAACTGTTACCCACGACTTTGTCCGCGTCTTAGCCCAAGTTCCGGAATTCTGTGAGGATAAACGTTGAGAACGTTCAGCGCTTGATTCCCGTAGTCGGTTCACCAAAGTTCGAGAACTCTGTGAGGCTAAACGTTGAGAACATTCAGCGCTTGATTCCCGTAGTCGGTTCACCAAAGTTCGAAAACTCTGTGAGGCTAAACGTTGAGAACGTTCAGCGCTTGATTCCCGTTCTCGGTTTATCAAAGTTCGGAAATTTTGTAAGGATAAACGTTCAGCGCTTGATTCCCGTTGACGGTTTGCCGAAGTTCGGAAATTTTGTGAGGCTAGATACTGCGAACGTTCAACGATCGATTCATTAGCACGGTTTTGTTCACTGATTCCTCGTTGAGTAGCCAACCTATGCATATTTTCATTCTCTGTTTCACTGCTGCGCAAAGCTCGCAGCCGCTTTGCGGTAACAGTCTGCCGAGAAAGCTGAGTTCTTTTTCTAGGCATTACAGTGACGAAGAAAGAAAATAGGAAATGAAAACTTAACCAAACCGTAACTCATAATCAAGAAAAACAAACGTAAGGTTAATAATTAGGATCCTAATTATTTTTACCTGTATTTGGTACTTACGTAAAACATAAGGTAAACTAACTGTGTGCTTAAACTAAAACCTAACCTAATAAGGGCTGATTTTTCAATAGTCAGATAACTTTTATCTGAGGAATAAAAATAGCAGTTTGACATATTTTCTATAGATGAGCTGTCAAACCGCCATTTTTATTCCTCAGATAAAAGTTATCTGACTATTGAATAAACAGCCCTAAGAATAATTATGTATCTACAATTTTTTTTTTAATAATTGTGAAATTTATAAAAAAAAATAGCTCATGAGGAGCTCGTGGCTAAATAATAGCAGCCGCTCGGGTCGATCTTTAGGTTAAGCCGCGCTTGCCTAGATTGGTCTGTGAATGGGTGACCAGTGACCACCCGTTACATACCGAGTTTCCTCCGTGCCTTGGAAAGCACGTTAAGCCGTTGGTCCCGGCTGTCATTTGTAGATCTTTGACAGTCGTAAGAGGTAGTCAGTGTTCCAAAAGTCTGACAACCAGTCTTACCAAGGGGTATCGTATACCCAGTATTAACTGGTTGTGGAGGTCAGATAGGCAGTCGCTCCATGTAAAATACTGATATTCAGCTGCATCCGGTTAGACTGGAAACCGACCCCAACATAGTTGGGAAAAGGCTAGGCAGATGATGAATAATTGTGAAATTATTAGAACCAAAATATTATCCTTGACAATCGTAGAGCTATACCCCCCCTCCGCGTCGCCCGCAAGCAACGCCTCTCCTCGCCCATGCCCAGCGTCATGTTTTGCACATCATGCGGCGCGTGTGAATTTCATATCGGAGTTATTTTAAAATTGTAATATCTTCTAAGATGTTCATTGAAATTAAGTGATGTCAAAGACAATTTTGTTCACAATTAAATACTGTTAATCAACAACACATTTATTTGGATAAAGATTAATATTATTATGTTGAAACAACTCTAACAAATAATTGGTAATCATGCATTAATTTTGACCAAATTTGATTACCATAAAAACGGTTCTAGTGACTTAATCTTAAAAGATAGACATATACCGTCACGGACATTTTTTTAGATCATTTCAAGAGGAATAATTCTTTTCTACATATTTTTTTTATATCTTGAACCGTTTTCGCAGCGCACGCAACGGAAGCCCTCAAAGATGAATAATTTTCCCCGTTTTTTTCACATTTTCCATTGTTTCTTCGCTCCTATTTGTCGCAGCGTGATGCTATATAGCCTAAAGCCTTTCTCGATAAATGGTCTATTCAACACAAAAAGAATTTTTCAATTCGAACCAGTAGTTCCTGAGATTAGCGCGTTCAAACAAACAAACAAACAAACTCTTCAGCTTTATAATATTAGTATAGATATGCCAAAAGACGATTCTGACTGTGAACTTTCTGCGATATGATGTTTCTAGTTTTAAATATTATGATGAAATATGTCTAGAGATGATTCTGACTTACAAAATTATGAGTTTTGAATGTACGTGTAATGAGTGCTGCCAAAATTTTTTCTGTGAAATAAAGTTTATGCTATCCGTTGTTATGCAAAATTAAAACTATGACATAAAAAGTTCTGCTATAAAGGGTGGACCCAATTTTTTTCGACATTTACCGTTCCTTTAATGTAAATCCTAAGATTGACCAAGTGAATGATGGTAAAAGTTCGAATCCCAAACTTTTATGGACATTTACCAATCATAATCGGTAAATCTTAGGTTTTACTGGAAAATCTTAAGATTAACCGTAGTTCGGGCTTTTACAGTAACAATACATTAAATTAAAATTAGATAAATTATATTAAATTAAATTAGATTTATTAAATTAAATTGAATTAATAAATTAGTAATATAATAAATTAGGAGACAAGTGGGAACCTGAGGAGACGAGTAGGCACAGGGTGAGTATTTTAGGGGACAAGTGCGTTCTGACCCATTTTTTCAGTTGGGAAATCATCAATTGATTCTCCCACTGTGGGTGGAGTGGGAGAGAGTGTCAGATTTGTCTCAAACCCACCCATCTCCCCTTTCTCTCCCCCCGTACCTCGTCGTTTCCCTCCCCCGTCTCTCCTTTTGTCATTTATGTTCCGGGGCTGCGGTTTCTCTTTCGAACAACCCGCAACCCCGGCAGGCGGTGGCCCTCTGCTTTGCTGACATCTCTTTGAGGCGCACGTGGAACACGTGGACACGGCCTGTCATCACTGAACGGACGGACGGTGAGCTACCAGAGAATCGCATCTACGGTGGCCGGGAGTCGTCGGCGATACGCCTACCGGGGCAGGATATTTGAATATCTTAAGTTTTATTTTAGTTTACTCACATATAATACCACAAGAGCTTCAAAATTATCGGGTATTTTCCGATAGGTTCGTTGCAAACAAATGAAGGAGTCAAGTTTTTCTTTTCAGGTTTCCTGAAAAACTTGACGATTTTATTTGTTTGCAGGGAACCTATCGGGAAATGCCAGATAATTTTGAAGCTCGTGTGGTATTCGGGGGATTATTTTTCCGTCCCAAATGTCGGCCAATAGAATTGCATTGATTGCATTGATGTTTTGTTTTTTATGCATAACAACGACCAGAGAAAATTTTAAAAAAAATTTCAGTATAATACCATGTAGGTTGTACCACGTGACGTCGAATGGTGCAATTCTATTGGTCGATATTTGGGTCGGAAAAATAATCAAAGATATTGCCAAAGTTGCCACATCTAGTTCTAAACCTGTATCTCCACGAACGGTGGGCACCGTGTAGTGTATTCACTCGCTATTGTTTTCACACGGCGCTCCTCGGCTTTGTGTGTGATGCGATGCGGGCGGGCCAGAGGGAGGGGAGGTACTTATGTATGTGTAAGTTAAGTTGGTAACTTGAGACGATAGAAATGTGTTCTGGTTGACGCAATTAGATGAGATTTGGAGGTTATTTAATGCGCATACTATGCCTCTTAGTTCGTAGCTAAATAATAGAAGCCGCTCAGGTCGATCTTTAGGTTTGCCTAGGTTTGCCTCCGTAGGCAAACCTAGGCACCCATCCGTATGGGTGACTGTTACATACCGAGTTTCCTCCGTGGCTTGGAAAGCACGTAAAGCTGTTGATCTTGGCTGTCATTTGTAGATCTTTGACAGTCGTAACAGGTAGTCAGTGTCCCGAAAGTCTAACAACCAGTCTTACCAAGGGGTTTCGGATTACAACTTAATGTGATTTTCGAGGCAAGGAGAGGAAACTGGATATGTTATTGGTCGTTACCCATCCATTTTTTGACGGCACGGTTGGCGCAGTGGCTGAGCGGTCGACTGCTGCGCTACGTGTCGCGGGTTCGATTCCCGCACGGAAAAAATATTTGTATGAACTGCAGGTAGTTGTTTCGGGTCTGACTGTTTGTGTATGTGAGTTTAAATGTTTGTAAACGCACCCACGATACAGAGGAAATTCCTAGAGTGGCGAAAAGTAAAAAAAAAACAAAAAATTATTTTTAAAATGGAAAAGCGACAACATACAAAGGGAAGGAGAAATTCGTAGTGTGGGGCAGCGTTTTTTTTTAAATCTTTTTTACCTTTGGAAATTCTCGTTGGATGTCCTCCGCCATGGTAGAGGGGTCTGTTAGACTACTACTGACTAAAACCACACGGTGTTCCTTCCCGTCACTTCTGGCTGGGGTGCGGGTACGCAATCGCATTTTACACAATCACCCCAGCAGTGACGGTTTGCTTGTGGCAAACCCCGTCTCAGGTAAAGGGAGGAGTGAGCTACTGCTCTCCCTGTCATTCTATATGAGAGGCGCGTAGAAAAACCACGCGACGCCAGCTCAGGTCTATTTGCTTGGGTAACAGACTTCCCCAAGTACCGTTACCCATCCATAGACCAACCTAGGCAAGCACTGCTTTTTTGCGAATGGGAAATCATCAAATAACTTCCCCCGCTCTGGGTGGAGCGGGGGGGGGGTGTTAGGCTTGTAGTGTCAAAAACCCACCCATGATCCTTCTATTGCCCTTTACGTTCCGGGGCCGCGGTATCTCTTTCGAGCTACCCATTGCACACCGTCCACAGGCCCGCATCTACGGTGGCCGGGAGTCGTCTCGCGGCGACCGACGCGCCCGGCGGCTGCGTTGGTTTGGGGTTCTCTTCCTCAAACGCCCGGCCACCTCCTACGCTAGCATGACTGCTTCGCAGAAGGAGGTGGCCGCTTTCCATTCCCCCTCTCTTTTCATCGCCACCTCCGATGGCCTCGGTGGTGCTCCGCCCAAGCTGGGCAGACCGCCACTGCGTGCTCTACCGTGTCCTCCGGGCGATCGTCACAATGGTTACACCTGGGCGTTTCCTCCCGCCCGATTACGTGCAGGAACCTCCCGAAACTTCTGTGTCCGGTGAAGACCTGCGTCAGGCGGTAGGTGAGGACGCCATGGCCCCTGTCTAGCCACTCCTCAAAGAGGGAACTTACCGCCACTATTGTGGCGAGGCAAGCACTGCTTGATGAATAGACCCGGCTGTTGTTGTTTACGCTATGAGCTCCGAAGCTCCTAAGTTTTAAATAAAAACCAGCCAAGTGTGAATCGGTTTCGCACACTGAGGGTTCTGTATAAACTTGCAAATAATACGGCCATATCTTTTGACTGCATATCAAATCAAATCATTTATTCATTTGTTTAACATAAGTTAACAATCGTAATGTAGATCTTAAATGTGGTAGGTAAAAAAATGCGCTATGTTATGCCCAAGAGCGTACAAATATATGCGTTAATAATCCAATCCAAACTAATATTATAAATGCGAAAGTAACTCTGTCTGTCTGTCTTTCTGTCTGTCTGTCTTTTCTTCACGCCTAAACTACTGAACCGATTTGTTTGAAATTTGGTACAGACATAGTTTGGAACTTGAGAAAGGACATAGGATAGTTTTTATTACAAAAAATAATCCAAACTAATATTATAAATGCGAAAGTAACTCTGTCTGTCTGTCTTTCTGTCTGTCTGTCTTTTCTTCACGCCTAAACTACTGAACCGATTTGTGTGAAATTTGGTACAGACATAGTTTGGAACTTGAAAAAGGACATAGGATAGTTTTTATTACAAAAAATAATCCAAACTAATATTATAAATGCGAAAGTAACTCTGTCTGTCTGTCTTTTCTTAAAACTATGAAACTATGTGGGTAAAACCAAAAATCTGCCGGAAGTCACTATTCCACACGAACGAAGTCGCGAGCAAAAGCTAGTTTAATATAATTACAGTGAATTATGATTTCAAATAATAAAAGAGTTAGAAGGTTGATTTTTTCGCTTATTTTCGTTGGATCCCAGTTTTTGATCCCACTTTAATATTTTTGGCGTTGGATCCCACAAAACATTATTATATATTTCCGTTGAATCCCAAATTTGAAAAATACTAAAAAAATACGTTTTATTGCCACTGAATCCCAAAAACTATTTCCGTTGGATCCCAGATGTTTAAAAACATTTGAATGCGGGTACATCCAACAACAAAATCACAATAATATTTTAAGGCGAAATTTTGTATGTATGTTTGTTATTCCAACACGCTCAAACTTCTAGACTGATTTGGATGAAATTTGGGTATGTGGATAGGTTATGTTAGAATAACGGGTGCCTGCCGTTTTTCCGAAAAGATTTGGACAAAATTTCATTACCCAAACTAATTATAGGAACCGGGAACTAGGTTTGGTTAGGTTAAAACTGTGACCTCCTACGCACGAGCCGAGCGAGTGGAGCGAGCGGTGCCGCGGCAGCGGCCGGCGAGTGCCACAAACGACTTGCATTTATAGAAAAAAGAGATTGTTTTTAGTTGTTTACCCGGAACTGAACTATTTAGATTAGGATAATTACTTATTTAAAAAAAAAAAGGTTAGGTTAAAACTGCGACCTGTGTGCCAGAAACGGCCACATTATATAAAAAAAAATATGGAAAAATTATGACGGCAGTATTTTTTTTTTGAGCTTAGAGGCGCTTGTTTTGAAGGCGTTCATATTTATTTATTTATAAACATCACAAAGAAACCTGATCATTTTTAACTCATGCCAGTCTAGTACTATTTGGAGTACATCATTAGTCTCATTTATTCCCCAGTGGCAACAATCCTAAAAAATCCAAAATACACACACGGTGATTTTGAAATATTTAATAAAAGTAAATCACTTTTCTTCTGAAATGTACACATGTTGTCATAAAATGGGATTCAATGGTAATATCAAATGGGACCCATCGTTAATACCTAAAAAATGGGATCAAAAACTGGGATCCAACGGAAATAAATCGATTTTTTTACAGCTCCAGACAAGTATACAACATTGTTTTTAGTATATGCGAAACCTGAATATAGTTTGTTCAGAATAAGCAACTGAATCGATTCCAATCATTTTTACACCATGTTATATTTTTTCCCAAAAATATTTAAAATAGTTTATAATATGGACACCATGCGACACTAAGTAGGTACCTATTCGCAAGCGCAACAAAACACCCGGCCGGACCTCAGCAAAAAAAATGCGCGGCGCGGTGACGCCGTGCACCGTTGGTGACAGTGAATTTGTACGGATATCCAGGTAACATAACAAGCTTATAACTTTGTGGTTTTTCATGATACAGTTTTGAAATTTTGTACATAGATTCTTTATATAAAAATACTGGACAGGTGTTTCGGCTTTTGCATAAACTAAAAATAATGTTGTATGATTTGAACAAGATTTATTGATAAGTCAGACAGACAGTCGGACAACTAAGTGATCCAATAAGGGTTCTATATTATATGTTTTGACCTACGGAATCCTAAAAATACATAGATGAAACTACCCTCAGTAGCCAGTAGAAAACACGCCCTTAAAACTCGGATCTCGTTTTAACAATAACAAAACTTGCCAAGAGTATCCATTTTAATATAAAACGATAGTTTTTACGAAGTATCGTCTCGTCGAGAACATTTTACATCGATATTCTGTTCGCGATCATAAATTTCTTACAAAGTATACAATTTCAAAGCGTCTTTATTCTATGTTTTACTGCGGTATATCTTTTTGTGGTACTAGTTTTTAGTTTGATGTGAAATAGTACATTTTGATTTGACAAGCGAGGAAAGTTTCTCATTGCAGCCAATGCGGATTTAACTTACGAGCCGCCAGACGAAGGTGTTATAGAGCCAAGAACAGTAGTGGCGAAATCTTACGTGAATCAAACGACGTTTTTCAATACACTTAGGAGAAATTTAATAACATAACAAAAAGTACATTAATCAATTTGAAACTAAGTATTTTTTTCCCGCGCTTTGTCTTCTCACACTGAAGGAGAAACAAAGCTCATCGCTAAACAGCCTAATATTAAAAATAGAAATTCAAACATTTCTGGATTTAGAAGTCAAATAAATATTAATTTGTTGTTATAAGCATATCATTTTCTACATGATAATGTTTATTGGTGATATTCTGTTGATAAACATTTTTTTTTTAATAAATAAGATGTCCTTAAAAACAAAAATCTTGCTCTAATCCTTACTATAATCTAATACAATATAAAATTCTCGTGTCACAATTTTCGTTCCCATACTCCTCCGAAACCGCTGGACCGTTTTAAACGAAATTTTGTGTACGTATCGGGTAGGTCTGAGAATCGGCCAACATCTATTTTTCATACCCCTAAGTGAACAGCGGGTGAAACCGCTGGGCACAGCTAGTAATATTATAAAAGCGAAAGTGAGTTTGTTACTTCTTCACGCTTTAATGGCTAAACTGATTTTGATGAATTTTGGTACAGAGATAGTTGGGAACCGGACGGACGGACAAAGGATGTTATATATATTTTTTTTTAAAGTGGGATATGAGAGAGAAAGAGGGAAGAAAAGAGAAAACTTAGTGTTGCTATTACAAATCAATAAGGCGCTAGGGCAAAAACTGCAGGTAGCAGGTACTGTGTTATACCGAATTTAACGCGAGCGAAGCCGCGGGCAAAAGCTAGTAAAATATGAAAATCACTGCTGGCTACAAGAATTTCAACAATTGTTACGTGATGAAACGGAAAAAAATTAAAGATGGAAAAAAAATACGCGTGTGTAATAAATTGCATTTTGAACTGGCTCTTCTTGCACAACGTTTAGGACGTTGTGCAATCAGAGCCAATTTTGAGGTAGTGTATCGAAAATACTATTAAAGGACCCAGCCGCCGCGGAAGACGTCGCGAGACTACTTCCAGCCACCGTATTCGCGGGTCTGTGGACTGTGAGCTACCCATTGTTCACCGTCCATAGACCCTTGTCCGGACGGACGGTGAGCAATGGGTCCATCTGTCTATCGACGACGCGCGCTTCATAGAAATGTCAGCAAAACAGACACCTGCCGGGGTTGCGGGTTGTTCGAAAGACATACCGCGGTCCCGGAACACAAAGAGCCAAAGGAAGAACATGGATGGGTTTTAGTCAGTAAAAGTCTAACTTTCCCTTCTCCCACTTCGCCTAGAGGGAAGTTATTTAATGATTTCCCATCTAAAAAAAACCCTTGAAAGATTTTAATAATACTAGTTGTTATATTGTGTAATTCGTTCCAAGATACAAGTAATCTTATCTCATTGCCTCATCTCGGGCCACACGAGGTCTCTACATAATTTGCAATGCAAATGCACACGGAATTCAATACGTTGCACTTCCTCCTTTTCGAAACAAGTGACAAAACCAATCAACTCTAGAGTTCCCAATTTCACGTATTGCCTGAATAAACCATGCAATTATGCACCTTAAAGGGAAGCAGACTAGCTACAATAAGACGAAAACATCGACGATTTTGCGACTACATCGACGACGCATCGTCAGTAATTAAAAAGTTTATTAGTGTAGGTATCTCTAAGCAAAAATCCTTTTTTTTTTTAAATAAACGTTAGCCCACACTCGGAATTTTTCCTGTATCGTGGGTGCGTTTAGAAACATTAAACTCACATACACAAACAGCCAGACCCGAAATAACTATCTGCAAGTCACAAATATTTGTTCTGTGCGGGAAATCGAACCCGCGACATGCAGCGCAGCAGTCGATCGCTAACTAAGCCACTGCGCCAACCGTGTCATCAAAAAAACTTCGTTAAAATTAGTTGATATGATTTTCGGGTTCCGTACCTTAAAAGGAAAAAACGAAGCGAATGTTTTTTGATTTTCATTTCTCATCCAAAAAAAATGGGTAGCATAAAAACTCTGACACCAGTTTAGGCACCAGTCACAGAGAAAGAAAGAAGAAGACTGATATTTGCAGTCTACTTCATTCAAATTTTTGTTCCGTGCGGGGATCGAACCCGCAACACGCAGCGCAGCAGTCGATCGCTCAGCCGCTGCGCCAACCGTGTCGTCAAATTTCAAAAATATCTAGTAATAAAACTTAAGCCTAAAAATACAATATTTCTCTTTCCTCATCTATACTAATATTATAAAGAGGTAAAATTTGTAAGTTTGTAAATTTGTATGTAGGGGGTAATCTCTGGAACTCATAATCCAATTCTAAAATTTTCTTATCTGGCAGAAAGCTACATTATTCCTGAGTGCTATCCTTACTAATTTATATTATTTTGTGTGTTTGTTTGTTTGTTTGTTACTTCTTCACGCATTAATGGCTAAACTGATTTTGATGAATTTTGGTACAGAGATAGTTGGGAACCAGGAGACGGACATAGGCTATTTTTTTTTTAAAAGAGTTGGATAAGAGGGAGAAAGAGGGAAGAAACGGGAAAACTTAGCGTTGCAATCAAATGTTGAATCAATAAGGCGCTACCGAATTTAACGCGAGCGAAGCCGCGGGCAAAAGCTAGTTGTGTTATAAATACACCTCTAACAAACTTGTTTGTCTATGTTTCTAAAACCAGTAATATTTTAGTATAAACGAGTCATTATTTTAGCTGAAATAGCACAGCACTATATTATTTTGTTCTGTTAACATTTAAATTAAATTCTCAAGGGACTAATTAGTATCGTTCGTGCTTTGTCCTTACAATTTATATACCCTGTTAAGAGTTACACTTCCAGTGAATTATAATACGGTATTTCACTAACTGTGAAAGAATTGTCTTTTTTTTCACAAAATGAAAAGTTAGGTAAAGTACTTTTCGATATTTTTATTTTATTAATTTAGGGAAAGTAAACAGATATTTTTTTGCTTTGCTTCACTCTAGGAATTTCTCCTGTATCGTGGATGCGTTTACAAACATTTCAACTCACATACACAAACAGCCAGACCTACAACAACTATCTCTAGGCCATAAAAATATTTATTCCGTGAGGGGATCGAACCCGCACCACGCAGCGCAGCAGTCGCTAGCTCAGCCACTGCGCAAACCGTGTCGTCAATGAAATATTGTAAAAGTTCTATACACAAACTTGTGTGTTGTCTGTAACTATAGTTAAACTACACAGAGCTACGACAACCCATCAATTGTAGTCAACATTGTGACACCAAGTACAGTCTGCCACACAAGTCCTGCTGTTGGCACAAATGAAATGTTCTTAGCAACGGCTTAAGCTGTTTTGATCGCTCGTTTGCGTCTAGTTTAGAGTGGCTACAAGTTAAGATAGTAAGGAGACTGTCTGTTTAAAATATTTGCCCAGAATTTTCGAGTAGCAAGGAACACGCTAGAAGGTGATGAATTTCAGTGAAAGATTTAAGTTTTAGATAAGAGTCTAATCTTAATATTTTTCCAAATGTGATGACTCACATTACCAAAAATTTGGACCTAAATAGCCTAGACCTGAAATATCTTTTGTTGACGTTTATTGACTATGTCATCTCTCAGTTGCTACGGCTTATTTGAATTAATTATTTATTTTTGAAATTCTTTTTGTTTTATTATGGACACTTTTAATATGCACGTCTTGCTAGTTGCTACATCGTTCTCACACGAGTACCAAACACCGTCTTCACATAGATTTTTTTTTTAAAAAGACGTGTAAAAGTGTTTGTGAAAACCTACTTGCAAAATAAACTTCATTTATAGATTTCTAGTTTTTCAATCTCACTGACACAAATCCATAACTTCTCCCCACTCGAGTTTCGCATCTCTAATTAGTTCCCAGCCTCTGTGGACACTGTTTGTATGTGCGTGTTTGCAACTCTCTCGACACTGCACACCAAGAGTTCCTGCAGCTTATCTATTTACCGAACTCATCGTGGACGTAATGTACACTCCATATAAGGGTTCACGAAATCAATATGCTTATTCCTACTTTATTAATATTATAAATGCGAATGGTTGTAAGGATAGATGGATCGATGTATGGATGTTTGTAACTATTTCACGTCAAAACGGCAGAATGGACCTTGATGAAATTTGGCACAGAGGTAGATTATAGTCTGGAATAACACATAGGATATCACGAATCACGCGAGCAAAGCCGCGGGAGCCAGCTATCCTACTTCCCACCAATATTATATCCTATCCTATTTTAATATTATAAATGCGAATGTGTGTGAGGATGGATGGATGGATGTATGTTTGTTACTGTTCCACGTCAAACGGGTTTCAGCTAAATACCAGTTTTTAACATGGAACGACTGCCTATCTGACCTCCACAACCCAGTTTATACCTGTGTAATGCGATACCCTTTTGTAAAACGTCAGAATGTATGACTCCTGCCAGGGTTGCGGGTTTTGCGGGTTGTTTGAAAGAGATATCGCGGCCCCGGAACATAAAAGGCAATAGAAGGATCATGGGTGGGTTTAGTCAGTACAAGTTTGACACTCTCCTCGCTCCGCTTAGAGCAGGGGAAGTTATTTGATGATTTCCCATGCCCAAAAAAAAGACTATGACTGTCAAAGATCTACAAAAACTAGCAACACCTTGGCAAGAACCAAAAAATTAACCCATGCGTCTATTATTATTGAGATCAAATAACTTCCCCTGCTCTGGGCGGAGCAGGGGAAGTTGGTTGACTACCCATCCTCAAAAGAAAAGACTGTATGACTGTTAAAGATCTACAAAACAGAACCAAAAGATTAACCCATGGGTCTATTATTATTGAGCTTCTGTCTGACATCAAAACAAAAGTGTTACTAATAAATCCCGAACTAATAAATTCCTGTCCCAAAAAATCGCTCAATCATAGTGACTCTAAACTACAGCGGTCTCGCTTCTCTAATTAGACGAGAGGCGGCTCTCGCGCGCGACAAGTGTCAGTGGAGTGTCTGGCCCGCTCTCGCGACACTAATTGCTGCAAGCCAGGTGGATCACGTCGCTTGTTTGTCTCTGCGGTCATTTTGGTAGATCAGCAATGCAGGTGCAGTGGGGGTAATTGTTTTAACTTAACATGAAATGCCATGCCCGAAATTTCTCAAGGGTAAGGTACATTGCTCACTGTCCGTCCGTCTATTGACGACAGGCCGTGTCGATGGCGCGTTAGTATTCCACGTGCGCCTCAAAAAGATGTCAGCAAAGCAGATGGGCCTGCCAGGGACACCGCCTACCGGGGTTGCGGGTTGTTCAAAAGAGATACCGCGGCCCCGGAACATAAAGGACAATAGAAGGAAAATGGGTGGGTCAGTACAAGTCTGACACTCTCCCCCATTCCGCCCATAGCAGGAGAAGTTATTAGATGATTTCCTATCCGCAAAAAAAGATAAGGTACACCGAATGGTTAATTTATAAAATGACTCCTATTCCAAATTCTGTAGAACAAATACTAGAGATGTATTTGTTTTTCTCTGTCGTATTGTATTTTGTATGTTTTGTTTTTCCCTTTACTTTGAATGTGTTTATTTAATAAAAAAATCTTCATGGAAGATTATTTTAATACTTAACTATGTATTTAGTTATTTATTCTAAAAGGCATTAAACCTAATAGAAAAACTCGGCCCTCAGCAGATGATTGGTTGATTTTCGGAGGATGCCGCAGAACAAAGCTATTCGCGAACGTATAACGGCATAAAACTCTCGCTTCAGCAAACATGCTCGACGCACTACCGAGGTATCTTCATTAAAATGCGGTACGCATCGTTGTATTGCATACGCGTATATATAATTATACATAATGTAATATCACGCGTGTAATCCCCAAAGAGTCCTGGCTGTCATTTCTAGATTTTAGTCAGTCGTTACAGGAAGTCAGTGTCCTTAAACTCAAACTCAAAGCATTTATTTCAATTAGACCATTACAGGCACCTTTGAATATCCTAAAAAACAGATGCTGCTACAGTCCCAGTCACAAGACATAATAACTTGTGAAAGTACTGTAGTTGACCATTCCAAAGCGTAGATCTCTAATGAGAAGAATGGCCAAGAAACTCCATGGACGCTCTTTTAAATCATAATATTTTACAAAATCATGGATACATCATTCATGTTGAGACTCTGACAACCAGTCTTACCAAGGGGTTTCGTATTACATAGTAGTAACTGGGTTGTGGAGGTCAGGCAGGCAGTCGTTCCATGTGAAATACTGGTATTCCGCTGCATGCGGTTAGACTGGAAGCTACCCCAACATAGTTTGGAAATAGCTGAGCAGATGATGATACTTACTTTTATGTACTGCATGCTTGGTTGGTGGTATTGCGACGGGTACCTACTTACGTTTACTTCTTGTAAAGAATGTCTAAAAGAGCACCCTAAATCTTATGTTTTTGGAACGAAGTACTTTATCGCGCATTGCGAAAGGGGGCTAGACGGAAAAAATTAAGATCAAAAGTTGTAACGACACTTTTTGCCATAGTTGTAAGCCGTGCGGCGTGCGCGTGTTTCTCTCTCTCTCTCATAGAAAGCAAGCCAGTTATTTTCGTTTCGTCTTTCTATTTCGCATTGAACAGTGTAGTGTCGCGACGATTATTTTTGTTGAGTGTATACAGGTTTTTTGAACATAATAAATAATAACTTCGTGCCATCCGGGTGTCCCTTGACACCAATCAAGTTTTTTTTTTAAAACGTTGCCCCACACTAGGAATTTCTCCTGTACCGTGGGTGCGTTTACAAACATTTAACATATCTGACATACACAAACAGCCAGGACCCGGAACAACTATCTGCAGGCCATACAAATATTTGTTCCGTGCGGGGACCTGACACACGCAGCGCAGCAGTCGATCGCTCAGCCACTGCGCCAACCGTGTCGTCCATTTATTAATTACTAGCTTTTGCCCGCGGCTTCGCTCGCATTAAATTCGGAGTAACTCAGTTCCCCTTTCCTGATTTACAGGTACTGATAGTTACCTGTAGTTTTTGTCTTTGCGCCTTATTTATTGTAATAGCAAAGCCAAGTTTTTCCTTTTCTTTCACTCTTTCTCCGTCATTTCTCACTTTAAAAAAATATTATGTCCGTCTCCAGGGTCCCAACTATCTCTGTACCAAAATTCATCAAAATTGGTTGAGCCGTTTAGGCATGAAGAGGTAATAAACAAACAAACAAACTCACTTTCGTTTTTATATTATTAGTAAGGATTCATTTTAGGCGAAAGTCCTCCCATGTACACTTTACAATTTGCTATCTATTTAAAATCATGTAAACTGTTGTTATCTTCTCACATAATTTGGCTAAACGCGCAACTAGTGAGTAATAATATCATCACGTCACTCTCGGGAGCTATGAGGAGCTCGTGGCTAAATAATAGCAGCCGCTCGGGTCGATCTTTAGGTTAAGCCGCGCTTGCCTAGGTTGGTCTGTGGATGGGTGACCACCCGTTACATACCGAGTTTGCTCCGTGCCTCGGAAAGCACGTTAAGCCGTTGGTCCCGGCTGTCATTTGTAGATCTTTGACAGTCGTTACAGGTAGTCAGTGTTCCGAAAGTCTGACAACCAGTCTTACCAAGGGGTATCGCATTACCCAGTACTAACTGGGTTGTGGAGGTCAGATAGGCAGTCGCTCCATGTAAAATACTGATATTCAGCTGCATCCGGTAAGACTGGAAGCCGACCCCAACATAGTTGGGAAAAAGGCTATGCAGATGATGATGTCACTCTCGGGAGCTAGACAGTTTTAAAAATAAATAAGGATTTATGTTGCTGGTATAGCTTTTTTTTGCGGATTTGTAATCAACAAATAACTTCACCCACTCTTGCGGAGCGGAGGAGAGTCAGACTTGTACCGGCTAAAACCCATCCATGTTCCTTCTTTTGCGCTTTATGTTCAACAATCCGCAAACTCGGCAGGCGGTGGCCCCGAAACACAAAGAGCATAAGAAGGAACACGCATGGGTTTTAGTCAGTATAAAAAAGCTGACAATCCCTCCCGCTCCGCCCAGAGCAAGAAGAAGAAGAATTTGATGATTTCCCATCCGAAAAAAAGCCTACCTAAAATTAAAAAACCGGCCAAGAGCGTGTCGGGCCACGCTCAGTGTAGGGTTCCATAGTTTCCCGTCCGTCACAATAAGTGTTCCCACTTATGAGTTTAAAGGTGGAGGAGGAAATTATTTTGTACAACTTTTTGTCTTTTTTGTACAAAAACTGTTGTGTCAATCAAGTTCAAAATGATTTTCATAGAAAGTCCTTATAAAGTTCTACTTTTCAGATTTTTTTCATATTTTCTAAACTTATGGTTCAAAAGTTAGAGGGGGGGGGACACATTGTTTTTTACTTTTGGAGCGATTATTTCCGAAATTATTGACATTATCAAAAAATGATTTTAGTAAACCCCTATTTATTTTTAAATACCTTTCCAACAATATATCACACATTAGGGTTGAAATTAAAAAAAAAATCATTTCCCACTTTACATGTAGGGTGGTACCCTAATAAAACATTTTTTTCCAATTTTTGTTTTACCACTTTGTCAGCGTAATTGATATACATATTGGTACCAAATTTCAGCTTTCTAGTGCTAACGGTCACAGAGATTAAGCGAGGACGGACGGACGGACGGACGGACGGACAGACAGACATGGCGAAACTATAAGGGTTCCTAGTTGACTACGGAACCCTAAAAAAGGCTTTTTAAAAGATTTAACTTTTTTCCTCCCTTATATTCTTGTTTTATAAATTAACTAGCTTTTGCCCGCGGCTTCGCTCGCGTTAAATTCGGTAGCGCCTTATGGATTTGTAATAGCAACGCTAAGTTTTCCCGTTTCTTCCCTCTTTCTCCCTCATATCCCACTCTTTTTTATTAAAAAATAGCCTATGTCCGTCTCCTGGTTCCCAACTATCTCTGTACCAAAATTCATCAAAATCGGTTTAGCCATTAAAGCGTGAAGAGGTAACAAACAAACAAACAAACAAACTCACTTTCGCTTTTATAATATTAGTAAGGACTAGCTTTTGCCCGCGGCTTCGCTCGCGTTAAATTCGGAAGCGCCTTATTGATTTGTAATAGCAACGCTAAGTTTTCCCGTTTCGTCCCTCTTTCTCCCTCATAACCCACTCTTTTTTAAAAATAAATAGCCTATGTCCGTCTCCTGGTTCCCAACTGTCTCTGTACCAAAATTGATCAAAATCGGTTTAGCCATTAAAGCGTGAAGGGGTAACAAACAAACAAACAAACTCACTTTCGCTTTTATAATATTAGTAAGGATTGTATATTCTAATTGTATATTCACAATAAAGTTAAAGTAAATTGTTTTACCCCTTTTTAATTATTAATTAAATAAATCACAGTTTTGAAGTCGGTTTTTAAAAAAAGCCCTTTTTAGGGTTCCGTAGTCAACTAGGAACCCTTATAGTTTCGCCATGTCTGTCTGTCCGTCCGTCCGTCCGCGCTTAATCTCTGTGACCGTTAGCACTAGAAAGCTGAAATTTGGTACTAATATGTATATCAATCACGCCGACAAAGTGGTAAAATAAAAATTGGAAAAAAATGTTTTATTAGGGTAGCCACCCTATATGTAAAGTGGGAAGTGATTTTTTTTTAATTTCAACCCTAACGTGTGATATATTGTTGGAAAGGTATTTAAAAATAAATAGGGGTTTACTAAAATCATTTTTTGATAATGTCAATAATTTCGGAAATAATCGCTCCAAAAGTAAAAAACAATGTGTCCCCCCCCCCTCTAACTTTTGAACCATAAGTTTAGAAAATATGAAAAAAATCTGAAAAGTAGAACTTTATAAGGACTTTCTATGAAAATCATTTTGAACTTGATTGACACAACAGTTTTTGTACAAAAAAGACAAAAAGTTGTACAAAATAATTTCCTCCTCCACCTTTAAACTCATAAGTGGGAACACTTATTGTGACGGACGGGAAACTACGGAACCCTACACTGAGCGTGGCCCGACACGCTCTTGGCCGGTTTTTGACATTTCATAACAAGAAAAAAAGATAGATGGTTTGTGTAAGGAATGATATGAAGGAGAAAAGAGTAAATGATGCCGTGACGTCTGATAAGGGAGAATGGGAGAAGAAAACGTTGCACCGGCCCCAAATATTGAAAGTGGGACAAGGGCAGAAAAATGAAGACAAGTGCCACTGTAGGTTTATGAAAAACTAAATATTTTTGATTATTTTTCCGACCCAAATATCGACCAATAGAATTGCACCATTCGACGTCACGTGGTACAACCTACATGGTATTATACTGAAAATTTTTTGAAAATTTTCTCTGGTCGTTGTTATGCATAAAAAACAAAACATGGTGCAATTCTATTGGCCGACATTTGGGACGGAAAAATAATCCCCCGAATACCACACGAGCTTCAAAATTATCTGGCATTTCCCGATAGGTTCCCTGCAAACAAATAAAATCGTCAAGTTTTTCAGGAAAAATCAGTCGCGCTTCGCGCTCGTGATTTTTTAACCTGAAAAGAAAAACTTGACTCCTTCATTTGTTTGCAACGAACCTATCGGAAAATACCCGATAATTTTGAAGCTCTTGTGGTATTATAAGTGAATAAACAACATAAATTACGCCAGTTCCTACCCACATAAAATCGTTTAAAAAAGTTTGCTTTTTACGAGAATTCTTAAATAGAGAGAGTATTTTCCCCGTGAGTGTAATAAAGCGCTCATCGCATCACTGCAGCTTTAAAATTTATTATAATTCACGCTAGGGGGCGGTACGTGTTCCCCCTTTTCTTGGTAATCCTTGTTTTATGTTTTATCCTCACGTTTCTTTCAACTTTGAGGGGTACGTAGAGTTGGGATACCTTTGAAATGAATTTATAATATGTATGCTATGGTTATGGGAAGTTGGTGAGTGTCGACATGACGATTAATAGAGAAGTAAGGAAGACAAAGATATGCTGCACCGACAACAAATAGAATAGAATATTTATTTACTAGCTTTTGCCCGCGACTTCGTCCGCGTGGCATAGTTACTTTGGGCTAACGCTAACTTTAAACGCGTGATGATCGAAAAAAAAAATATCTTTCTCACCCCTTTTCTTCCCTTTTTCTTTCTCTTTTCTCACTTTTTTTTAGCCTATGTCCGTCTCCAGGTTCCCAACTATCTTTACCAAAATCTGTACCAAAACTTATCAAAATCGGTTTGGCTATTTAGGCGTAAAGAAGTAACAAACAAACTCACTTTCGCTTTTATAATAAGGATTGATTTAAACTTCATGTAAAATAGTGGTACATAGGCGGACTTAATGCCACAAGGCATTCTCTACCAGTCAACCTTTTTGTAAAATACGACAACATTGTGATAGGGTACAAAAATTATATAAAATTTATATATTTATAAAAATATTTGTTTTCGAAATGTATATACTTGTGTTGTGTTGAAATCAACTAATAAATTCATTTAAAAAATAAATAAAAACGAGAATCTTAACAATAATTACTATGACTTTTAATTGGTAGACGGACCTAAGTAGTGTTACGAACTTTTCTTTTAAAAGTACTTTTACTTTCAGCTTTTTTAGTGCCTAAGACTAGCGCGTTCCAGAGCTTTGTGGTTGAAACTACGTATTAATTGGATTATTTTTCCGACCCAAATATCGACCAATAGAATTGCACCATTCGACGTCACGTGGTACAACCTACATGGTATTATACTGAAAATGTGCTATTCCAGCCTGTAATCTACCTCTGTGCCAAACTTCATCAAGATCCGTTCAGCCGTTTTTACGTGAAAGAGTAACAAACATCCATCCATCCATCCTGACAAACATTCGCATTTATAATATTAGTAGGAGAAATAGGATATTGTTAAAAGATTTTAACAAAATTAATTCACTGCATTCGGAAACTGTTGCCAGCAACACATGCCACAAAAAGTTGCCCGTATAACCCACACCTGTAGGTATAAGGAGATATAGACTGGTAATGAAAACTCATAACTGCATCAGCTGCAACAAGCTAAGGAACAAGTTACTTCGGAACTTGTTCGTGTTAAGTTATTGAAACCTTGGAAGTAGTTTGATAGGGGTGAAGTTTGGTATCAGGGTAACAAAAACCAGCCAAGAGAGAGTCAGACTCGCGCATCGAGGGTTCCGTACAAACTTGCGACACAATCAGCCATATCTTTTCTCTGTGTCGATTCAGAGGGTTGAAGGTTTTTTCACAGTACAAAGGCACCACAGAGTTGAGCATATGGTTTTAATTTCAATTTGATACCTCCTCGCGTTTCCGAGATAAAGGGTCTTGACAAACAGACAACAAAGTAAGGTCAACAAAACAAGGTAAGGTGATCCAATAAGGGTTCCGTTTTTTCCTTTTGGGGTACGGAACCCTACTGTTTTGTTGAGCATGGAGTCCTGTTGTCGTGTTGCCGTCTCATCAGACTATGAGAGAGGGTGAGCAATGGGTAGCTCACCGGTAGTTAGTAAAAGTCTGACACTCCCCCCCGAACCGCCTAGAACACTTCTATGAGAGAAAGAGAGAGACAGACAGAGTAACACGCGCAAACCGCATGGCTTACAACTACAGCAAAAAGTGTCGTTACAACTTTTGGTCTTATTTTTTTCCGTCTGACCCACTTTCGCAACGCGTGATAAAAAACTTCGTTCCAAATATATTTACAGTGGGATACAGCATTAACTAAAACAAATAAAAAGTGTCATAAGAAAACTACTATTTAAATACCAATTGTTGAAAAGTTGATGAATGGAAAGGGAGAGGAAGACCAAAAAAGTTTGATGGATTGTGTAAGGAATAATATGAAGGAGAAAGAAGTAAATGATGCCGTGACGTCTGACAGGGTAGAATGGAAGAAGAACATGTGTTGCGCCGACACCAAATACAATGTGATAAGGGCAAGAAATTGATGACCCTGTAAAGACTAAAAATTAACCACATCGAACTAAAACAGTTACAAGCTTTTTAGTCTAAAATTAACCAACAAAGTATTATGCAATTGAAGTTAAAACACAATTATTACATTTCGTAGTTAATATAAGTTACGATGCAGTAGTTAAGTAAATGGCGAGACACCTGGTCGTGTTGAATTTTAATATCAAGTGATACTTAGTTTAAAGTTCGTAAACCACTCTACTTGTTGAGAGCATAATTTTGTTGAGTTCTGTTGATAAGGGGTAATTTAATCCTGGCTGCGGGTTGTTCTAAATAGATACCACGGTCTCGGAACATAAAGGGCAAATTAAAGAAGAACCATGGGTGGGTTTTATTCAGTACAAAGACTTGTACTGACTAAAATCCACCCATTTAGGCGCGTCGCTCACTGGTAAGTCGAGGCGACGTCGCGTCAGCGGCGGTGCGGCGTCGCAGCACGGGCGAGGATAGGTCTCTGCGTAGGAGTCGAGGCGCAGGCGGCTATGCTTCCTTCACATTATTAATTCGTTCACCATGTCGTCGTCAGAAAACGAAGACGTACTCGCACTGATACAAGTTCTTAATTTAAATAGAAGAAGATTTTGGGTTGGGATTTGGGTCTTTTGGGAACCAAGTTACAAAATGGCGGTAGAGTCGTGACTGGGGCACACTTGAGCGCCCCTCCTGCGCCTGCACCTCGCCTCCGCCCCGCCTTCACCTCACCTCCGACCCGCCTTCACCTCGCCCACGCCGCAACTCTTGTATATGAGGGCACTGCCATTCATTTGTAAAGAAAACCTTGTTGCGGCGGGCCACTTATGCGCCCGCGCCTCAACTGTACCTCGACTGTTGATCGTGTGAGCGATGCACCTTACTACCTTACTGAAAGTGAGTTTGTTTGTTACGTCTTCACGCCTAAATGGCTAAATCGATTTTGATGAATTTTCATACAAAGATAGTTGTAACCCTGGAGATGGTCATAGGCAATTTTTTTTTTAAATGAGAAGTGAGGGAGAAAGAGGGAGGAAAAGGGAAAACTTAGCGTTGCTATTACAATAAATAAGACGCAAGGGCAAAACAACAGGTAGCAGGTACCTACAAATCAGGAAAGGGGAACTATGTTACCCCGAGTTGAACGCGAGCGAAGCTGCGGGCAAAAGCTAGTACAATATATTATTGACAAAATTACTTTAAACGAATGTCTACATTGTGGTTATTATTAAGTTACCCTGTATGGTTCTCTTATATTCATGCAATAAAGATTTTATTTATTTATTTTATTGAAATTCCCATCAGTATCAGGCTGTATGTCGAACAAAATATCACCTAAGTTTATTTATAGGACGTCCACCTTTTCAGGTGTCCAGTATGTGGACCTCAAACTAACTCAACTGCCGCGGGAGACGCTCCGGGCGTTGGGTGTCGCGTAATGACTCCCGGCCACCGTAGACGCAGGTCTGTAGAAGGTGGAAGGTGAGCAATGGGCTCACCGACCGTCTAGAAACGACGACGCTGCGTTCATGTTCGACGCGCGCTTTAAAGAGATGTCAGCATAGCAGAAAACCTGCTTACCTCTCTGTCTGCTGGTTTTTCGGTAATTGTCTGACAATGTACAAGGTTAAGTTTAAACACAATTATGTCAAAACTTATTTAATTCTCGAAACAGGAGTTAAATTAAGTTGAATAGTAGACGGTGTTGAATTTTAATAACAGGTAGTACTTAGAACTTGTTGACTCCTCCATAAGTTAACAAGAAGTTAATTTTGTTAAAGTCTGTTAAACATTGCAGGTGTTTTATCAATTGGGTAATATGATATTCCTTGGTAAGAGGACAAATAGTGCAAAAGGGTGACATCGACCGCGGCCCCGGAACGTAAATGCAATAGAAGGAACATGGGTGGGTTTTAGTCAGCACAAGACACTCTCCCCCGCTCCGCCCAGAGCGGGGGAGAGTGTGTGTGTGTGTGTTATTTGATGATTTCCCACCCCAAATAGAAGGGTAACATGGTGGTACCCAAGGGAAGACAAAAGGAAGAGAGGCCGACCACAGAAAAGGTAGGATGATGACATTAGATTAGTGACAGGTGTCACGTGGAACAGAGTGGCAAAAGAGAGGAAAGAAAGGAATGGAAAAGGTTGGCCTTTGCCGACTGGTAAGTTAGTTAATAACGCTGTAACAACAACAACATTGTAAAACTAAATGATTTTAAAAGAGTAACCATGGAGTTTCTTGCCGGTTCTTCTCCATAGGAAACGACCAACCCGAACCGTGCATCTTTTCTCGACGTTTTATAAGTGCCCATGTAGGCCTATGTAAAATAAAAATATTTTGATTTTGATTTTGAATAAGTTAGTTCTTTATATAAGTTTAAAAAACCATTGTAAGTTAAGTGATCTGAATAAAAGGCTATATTATATTACTAGCTTTTGCCCGCGGCTTCGCTCGCGTTAAATTCGGGGTAACACAGTTCCCCTTTGCTGATTTGCCCCTTTCCTGAGAAAGAGGGAAAAAAAGAGGAGAAAAATATAAACTTTTTCGATCATCACGCGGGTTAAAGTTAGCGTTAGCCCAAAGTAACTATGCCACGAGATGAAGTCGCGGGCAGAAGTTAGTAAAAATAAAACTGAAATTCTATGTAACATCTAAGTCTTACCAATATTTCAAAAGAGACACCGCAACGAGCAATAAATTGAATCCATAAATCTCACAACTATATTTGTTGAGAGCAAACTTGGTCATAGGTATTGTATTTACCTTACTGTGAAAGATGATGTATGAGGTAAACTCTCCTTGGAGCAGGAACCAATAATTTGATTGCATATGAGGTAGGGAAGACTCTCCTTGGAGCATATAACGTTCTGCAGCAAATCGACCAATCACCTGCTGAGGGTCGTGGGTGAGAATTGGAACAGTCCGATCCCCATGCATTGGCTCGAAGTCCACCGGAGTTCAAATTGAAGATAGGTTTTGTTTGTTTGTGTAATGTTAAATTTAATTGTAATTATTGTAATATTAAATTAAATTATTTAATTTGTAATCAGAATGTTGATATTTTAAGGTTTTTCAAAATGTAATTTAATATCATTAATTAAATTTTTATTTGTGTTTTTGTATAGGGTTGGAGGCCTTTTAGAATAAATATTAAACTCACGATGTAATAGGATATTTAGTTTTGCTCTAGCTAGAGTATAGAGCGAAAATCCCTAAAACCCAGACGTTGCCAGATAATTATGGTCTAGAGTCTAGACCATATCTAGGAACGTTTTAAAAGTGACTAAAGACCAGTGGCATCCCCATCCCCAGTAGTACCCCTGGCTGGAGGTCTTAAATAAAAGGCATCCACAGGATTGACCGGTTAAGCAGATCATAGGTCCTCATTGGTCGAACTGCGAGATGCCATTAAAAAAAAAGTGGCATTAGTATGACGTTTTAAAGCAGTTTTGTTTTAATACTATTCTAGTATGGTGCTAGATATCTTGTATACTGTCTTTCTCACTCACAAAGTAATCTTATGAGGGTTTCAGGGTTAGGTACCTCAAAGGAACATGGGTGGGTTTTAGTCAGTAAAAGTCTGACACTCCGTTCCGCTCCGCCCAGAGCGAGAGAAATTATTTGATGGTATTATTATGTTTTTCTTTCTTTTTGTTATTTTGAGTGTTTTTCGTCATTGCGACACATAATTTTATTTACTTATTTATTAAACTTTATGCACATGTAAAAAAAGCACTGTACAAAGGCGGACTTAATGCCTTAGGCATTTTCTACCAGTCTACCTTAGGCTGATGCAGAGATAATTTTTCTTTCCTTCTTTATACTTAAGCAAGATAAACATAACCTTCCTTTTAGTAGTCGGGTAATAATATTGCCTAACCAATTGCTAAGTTACAGAAATAGAACAAAACTCGACTCAGAACAAACTTCTTTACACAATGTTGTCTTTTATTCCCAGATTACTGGATAAACTTTTCTAAGCTAACATTTTAAATTCACAACACGAAGGCACATGAAATGTAGCTGTCTACTGTTGCAACAGCTGAAATTATTTATTGTTGCAATTTTCTGCAAGTTGCACGGTGCATTTTAATGCAAATATGATTAACTGGCTTAGTGGAAGATAGAACTGAGATTGTACCTTATGATTTTAAAAGTTGTTTTACAAGAAAATGGAAAAGGTGTTCGAAACAAAACGCGTTCTTTTGTTTTCAACTTTTTTTGGGGTCTGTTAGTAAGACTTTAGAAGTTTGACGACACGGTTGGCGCAGTGGCTAAACGACGGCTGCGCTGCGTGTCGCGGGTTTGATTCCCGCACGGAAAAAATATTTGTTTGACCTGCAGATAGTTGTTTCGGGATTGGCTGTTTGTGTATGTGAGTTTAAATGATTGTAAACGCACCCACGATACAGGAGAAATCCTAGTGTAGGGCAACGTTTTTTTTAAAGAATCTTACGCATAATTATGGTACCTGTCAAACATGAAAGTGGTTTTTGACTGGCGTAGTTTGGTTCGCGCGTACCTACATGCGCGTCACATTACGTAATTCATTAAAAGGAATGCTTGTACAAGCGTTTATTCCCACATGTTTGCTTTATTAAATTGTCAGTTGTTAGCAAAAGTGACGATTTATCTCACGGCTCGCGCTTATACGCGCGTCTACGACGCGGCTACACGCGCGTATAGAACACAAACTTAATTATTACATAATGGAGTTTGTGTTTGAGACGCATTGTAGTTTTTTCGTTATTACTTTTTCAATTTATGTATTTTTGTTTACGATCTTTGTTAATTGTTGTGTTATTGTTATGTTTATTGTTATGTCATGTGCCAAATTAACTTATTTTCTTTCTTCCTTTCTTGTGCTTAAGAAATAAACAACAGAATCTTGCAATACATCCAGATTATTATCATAAAAATAAAGACGTCAAGATCCATAAATTTATCATGCCGTATTTAATACTATTATATTATGTACTTACTGTTTATCATAATCTGAACCCAGCGACTGTCGTGCGCGGCTCGTACCGTATTATGAAATATTTCCTTGACAATTTATGAGCATTGCACCTTTGACGGTGTTTGCGAGTTTAGAGAACGCAAACACCGAGTGTTCCGTGCAAACTTGAAAAACTGGTGATTAATTACGTAGAAATTGCTATTGCAAAAAAAATCTTCAGGTTTCGAATAAAAAGTGATGATTTCATTATTTTCATGGATAAGATTTTACTGCATCAACTCAAAATAAAAAGTTGAAGATTTTATTCAACGTTTCAATCTCGCTAACTTGCTGAGCTGAAAAGGGGCAGCAAAAGTAGCTGAATAGGGCATAAAATAAAACAAAGTAATAAGAAAAACGCTTAAAATTTATTTACTTACAAATTTAACAATATATAAATCTATGTACACGTTATTTACACTATATTTCTACAAAAATTTCAAGCCATTTTTTTACTGAACACAAAGAATAACATTAATATGTTTTAAAACCGCTTACAACAAAATAAACAAACAAAATTCGTTTGGTTTTTACGCTGGAAACAAAACGCTATCGGCTATTCTGGTTTTAAAATCATATTCGATAAAATTGTGTTTCTATTTTCAATTTTTTATTTTTATGATGGATGTTCTTTTTTTATAAAAGTCTTTTACTTCTTTTACAATTTAAAATAGAGTGCCAATGTTTTAGTTTATGGTTTGTTTAAAAAGAAATAACATATTTGTACGTTTGTTCAAATATTAAATTTGTTAACATCTTTAGGTTTATTGTGTTAATAGTTCATAATTATTTTTGAATTGCTATTCTTTATTGTTCAGCTTTTTAATAGTTAAACTTTTAAACCGGGGTTTTGGGTTGTTCGAAAGAGATACCGTGGCCCCGGAACACAAAGGGCAAAAGAAGGAGCATGGATGAGTTTTAGTCAGTAAAAGTCTGACACTCTACCCCGCTCCGCCCAGAGCGCGGAGTTATTTGATAATTTCCCATCCGAAAAACAAGACCTTATCTAAACATTTAAAATAAAATATAATATCAGATCTTTAGTTGCTTTGAAATCAATATATCGAGGGGTGAAAGGCTATTTGTTTGAAGCGACATTTTCGACGATATTGAGTTATATACATATTCGGATTCAGCGAATTTTTCTGCGTCAGCTGAGCCGGGTTTCGTACAATTCTGAGCACTTTTATGGCGCTTAAAACAATGCAATTTTAGTGCATAAGTCTCAAACATGATGTATGATCCGACATCAGATTTGCCATATTTTTTTAGTATTTCATTTAAGCTGTACACAAAAACAGAGAATCGGAGCATAAGCCGTTATTCTCATCCTAAAATTTCAGTTTGATGGCAGTTAAATCGTTTTTCGATATGACTAACAGTAGATGAAAAGTCCCTTCATACATTTTGCTTACGACTACTTACACTATGCAATGTCGCTTCAAACAATTTGCCGTCAGCCAAATTCATTAAGACATGTCGGTTCAACCTTTTCGCTGCAACTGTTTTGCACTCTGTTTGGAGCTTCAAACAATATTTCTGTTCTTCAAACTGGGTTCGTTAGTCGCTTAAACAGTCTGTTAGTATTCACATTTTTTCAAATACGTCACTTAAGATAAATCTAATACCAAATGGTTAGATTAAAATCATTTTCTCCTGTATCGTAATATAAATAGTTTGTCTTTTAAACCATCCAATTTTAATACGACAATAACAATCTATGTAATTTAAAACAAATAAATGTTGGCATAGTTTTCGTAAACCATGGCAGTATTATTACTGTCCAGCCCCGCACGGGCGCATCAGTCAGTCGTGAGTGTGGCGGGAGACAGGACCCGCGCTGTTGTAGTTTAGGATAAGACCGAATAGAATAAGCTTATAAGTATGATTACTTTAAATTATGTCTACAAATGAATACATTAATTATGTTTTAATGTAGATAGTAGATTGCGAATGTTTCTGTATTGTTTATCGCATGTATTGATACATTATTACCATAATAAGTACCTGCCAAGCTGCCTGCTATACTTACTACCTGCCTACTTAATAGGTGAATAACGGTAAATTGTCCTTGCTGCCATCCATAACGCGTTGTTACAATCTAAACATCTAAAAACTATTCAAATGAACTTTCTTCTCCCCGGACACACGGAGATGACAGTAGACAGCATCCACTCGACTATTGAGCACTCCGTGCGAAATACGATAATGTGAGCTTCACGCCTAAATGACTCAACCGATTTTGATGAATTTTGGTACAGAGATAGTCGGGACCCTTTTTTTTCGGGTGGGAAATCATCAAATGACTTCACGGAGCGGGGGGGCATGTCAGACTTTTACTGATTAAAACCCACCCATGTTCCTTCTGTTGCCCTTTACGTTCCGGGGCCGCGGTATCTCTTTAGAACAACCCGCAACCCCGGCAGGCGGAGGCTCTGGCAAGCCCCCTCTGCTTTGCTGACATCTCTTTGAGGCGCGCGTGAAACACGAACGCGCTGTCGACACGGCCTGTCGTCAATCGACGGACGGACGGTGAGCTACCCATTGCTCACCGTCCACAGGCCCGCATCTACGGTGGCCGGGAGTCTCCCGCGGCGGCTGGGTTGGTCTGAGGTTCTCTCCCTCAAAAGCCCGGCCTCCTCCTTCAGTAGCATTACTGCTTCGCAGAAGGAGGTAACCGCTTCCCATTCCCTCTCGCTCCGGACCATGGCCTGAACCTGGGCCGGACGCGAGAGATCGCCGCCGCCGATCGCCTCCACGAGGGCACGGCGGTGCTCCGCCCACGCTGGGCAGACCACCACAGTGTGCTCCACCGTGTCCTCCGGGCGGTCGTCACAATGGTGACACCCGGGTGTTTCCTCCCGCCCGATTATGTGCAGGAACCTCCCGAAACTTCCGTGTCCGGTGAGGACCTGCGTCAGGCGGTAGGTGAGGACGCCATGACGCCTCTCCAGCCACTCCTCAAAGAGGGGTGTTACCGCCACTATTGTGGCGTGCCCTGCAAGGGGTTGCGACAGTCGCTCTCTCCATGCCACCAGGAGATCGCACCGGAGGTCTGTCCGCTGAGCGGCAATTTGCCGCGGCAGCGGAGTTTCCCCCCGGTGTAGTGCCTCCGCGCGCCACTCAAACAGGCGCGCGAGCACTATCGCCTCCAGATCCCACGGTGGCAATCCGGCAAGGAGGCTCGCTCCCTCGCCGGAGATCGTGCGGTAGCCCCGGATCAGCCGTATGGCTACCACCTTTTGGGGCGCGTTCAGGTAATGGGCGGCGCGCCCATACCGGGGCCGACACCGCACGACATCACTCGCCGGTTCCACTCTCCAGAGCGACCGGGGTAGATGACGGCCCTGTCCGTCAGATATGCCCCGACCACACGACGAAGGTAGGTCGGCGTCCGGTGGAACCGGAGTGCCTCCCTGATGCTAGTTGGGACCCTGAAGACGGACATAGGCTTTTTTTTAAAGTGAGATAAGTGGGAGAAAGAGGAAAGAAAGGGGAGAGAAAGATATTTTTTTTTCGATAATCACGCGGGTTAAAGTTAGCGTTAGCCCAAAGTAACTATGCCACGCTGTCGAAGTCGCGGGCGGAAGCTAGTATTTCATACTGCGCACTTTAATTTACAAACCAACAACGCTAAAGACCAACTAGTGGATACTGATATTGAAGATGAGACGGAGCAATTAGATTAGAAAATGGATTTGGTAATAACGTTTACTTATATCTCTAATTTTTGTTTTACTAGTTTTTGCCCGCGGCTTCGCTCGCGTTAAATTCAGGGTAACACAGGTCCCCTTTAATGATTTGCAGGTACCTGCTTCCTGCAGTTTTTGCCCTTGCGCCTTATTGATTTGTAATAGCAACGCTAAGATTTCCCTTTTCTTCCCTCTTTCAGTAAAAATCCTCAGTAAAAATTAACCTATGTCCGTCTCCTGGTTCCCAACTATCTCTGTACCAAAATTCATCAAAATCGGTTTAGCCAGCGTGAAGAGGTAACAAACAAACTCACTTTCGCTTTTATAATATTAGTAAGGATTTTTCGGCCATATCTCTATTTTGTAATAAGTAAATATTTTTGTTTCTTTTTAAAAAAAAATTATTACTGATGTTTGATTTACGTTGTAATTAACAGTTGTTTTTTTATTCTTGATCTAGTAATTATTCACCCATTTCAATACTACAACCTCTTAACTTACTATAAATGTGTCATTATTATCTTGTATCAACAACCAAGTTATATAAACTCCCTTCGAAACCTGAGACATCAAACAACTTATTAAGGATGTTCATCGTTGCTTAAGCCAACTTGCCTGTATTGTTAACAAAACCCAATTGGTAGTTAAACAAAATAGCCTATTCCTATTATTATTGAGTAACGTTGATTCAATCATTTTGCTTTCCCCTGCATAAGTACTGTAAAGTCACTTAAACCATTTTGCCTGCTGCTGATTAGTGACATTGTTGGAAGTTGAATCATTTTTCTTTACTCTAAAAATAAGGCGATACAGATCGTATGTATTAAGCGACATTTATCTTTGTAATTAAAGATCGGTTTTATTTGGTATTAGCATCAACAACTTGATGTTTTTAATTGTATTTCAATTAAGTTTACCGCGTTCAAATAACTAAAGAAGTTTTTTTGTAGTGATTTTTTTTCCAAAATTTCAAACTTTAAATGGCTCTCCTGTAAAGTTGCAAAAATGTCGCTTAAACCAAATAGCCTTTCACCCCTCGATATAGTTGGATATTAAGTGATTTCACAGGTTGTCATTGTCTACATGTGAATCTCGTTTTGACAGCTTATTAAAAGTATGTCAATTGATTGGTGGAAAGTTTACCTACTATTGAAAATAATCATAATCTTTCATTTGAAGATTCGGTTAGGTATGCAAAAAGGCCTTTAACATCTTAGTGAAATATTTAAATACTAGCTTTTGCCCGCGGCTTCGCTCGCGTTAAATTCGGGGTAGCAAAGTTCCCCTTTCCTGATTTGCAGGTACCTGCTACCTGTAGTTTTTGCCCTTGCGCCTTATTTATTGTAATAGCAAAGGTAAGTTTCCCTTTTTTCCGTCGTCGTCTCTCTTTATTTTTTAAATAGGCTATATTTAAAAAATAAAGAGAGACGACTACGACGATGTCCGTCTCCAGGGTCCCAACTATCTCTGTACCAAAATTTATCAAAATCGGTTTGGCCATTTAGGCTTGAAGACGTAACAAACAAACAAACAAACTCATTTTCGCTTTTATAATATTAGTAAGGATTACTAGTCAGAAAATTTACGATTTCAACACAATCTACTACAATAAAACAGCTCTTTACTTACACCATATAAGCTGTAATTTTTTATAACACATTTAGGCGCCAATTCTAACAACTACTGCTGCAGTCAAAAACTTTTTTAAAATTCTAACTTCAAATCTAAATACAGGCAATAGACAATTTGTACGCCAAAACGAACGCAAAGATAAACCGAACTTACAAGTTGGTCATACAATTCAACAAAGAAATTACTACCAACATTCCCACATTTTTCTCGTTTCAAAGCGTTCCTTCGTTTTCAGACAAAGTTTATAATTTCAAAGTTCATAATTTCCCTTCTAAAGTTGAAGGGAGTCACAATTTGGCGTGGTCGTAGGGTCATTGAAAAAAATGTATTTTTGTGAAAAACCTTGGTTTTTTTTTAAAGTTTTTTGTTCCAGCATTTTAGTTATGGTATATATCACATATTTTTTATCGAGTATTCATTGTTACTAAAAGATTAGCAGATCATCCATATAGAGAAAAAAATATGTATTATAGACGATAGCTCATAAACTACCTAAGCAATATTTAAATACAATGATATGGGACCACTAAATCGGTAAATCGGTCCAGGCGTCTTTGGGTAATCGGTGAACATACGTAAAAAATAAAAAAAAGTACGTTTAGTGGGTTTATAAGCTATTAACTAAGCTATTAAGTTAGATTGTCAGCTAACAACCTCAAAGGTTGACATGCGAGATGCCATAAAAAAACAAAAAACAAAAATCCGGTCGTTTGCAAAAAGCCTAGGATTTTGGCAAAAAAACCGATCTATCCAATCATCCAGCGACAGATACAAACCTCGTTGGGGCTCACTCGAGCGTGACCTGTCGAGGCTTTTCGAGTATTTTAGACGAATTAGATATGAATGGGCTTATTTTTTTCTACACTTTGTCAAACGTACGCAAGTTTTTTATTGGAGAATTATTAAGTCATGCGAAATTAAAGCTCACTATCCATTTCACTTCTTATTATTTATCTTTTAGCGTTCCGTACGTAAAAGGATTAAACGGAATCCCTTTAGGGCTGAAACTGCGTTAAACGGGCACCCGCGCCGGACACCCGTCGCGTGTCTGCAAGCGTGGGCTCTGTGGGTATGTGAAGGACCCTGTCACAGGTGCCTAAAGAGTTCATTCGCTTGACCTCATATCACAGACCGACATTGCAGTTTCACAATTACTCTTTCTCTGTCGAAAGACATTTTCACAAGCTTTTAATCAAGCGTTATTGACTGAACAAGCCCGCGCGTGTTACCGCTAGCGGGCCCCGCGCGTGTCCCCGCGTCGGTTCACTTTTGTATGACACCGCGCGGGTGTCCGGTTAACGCAGTTTCAGCCCTTAGGATAACTTTGTTGTCCGCCTGTCTGTCAAGACCCTTTATCTGGGGAACCCGTTATCACTAACATTCGTAACATTGCGCCTGTAATGCAAAAAGGTTAGACAGAGGTATAAATAACAGTACACTCACATTTCGCTGGTACTGTTTCAAATCCCATGTAATAAGAGGTGTCGGGGTTGCTCATAAGAGATGACGTAGCCCTGGAACATAAAGGGCAAAAGAAGGAACATTGGTGGGTGTTAGTCAGTTAAAGTCTGACACTACTCCCGCTCCGCCCAGAGCAAGTTATTTGATGCTTAGAGAGAAAAGGTAATAGAAGGGCTAGTCTGTTGCCTTCAAACAGGCAGAAATCCAAACTTCATGGCTGCTACCGACAATTTTCTCGACACGGAAATCGAACCCAAGATCTCTTGCTCAGGAATCATTACTGCCTTCTGCCTAACCCTGTGGGGATTCAATTACGTTTCCTTTGCAACACACGTACATATGTATTATCATTTTCCTGCCCTTGTCCCATTCTATTTGGGGTCGGCGTCGGCGCAACACGTTTTCTTCTTCGATTCTCCCCTATCAGACGTCACGGCATCATTTACTCCTTTCTCTTTCATATCATTCATTACACAATCCATCCATCTTTTCTTTGGCCTACACGTACATATGTATAATAAAATGTAAATAAATTGCCTTTACATCGTATCTTGTGGAAATGATTGCCACTTTCATACGACTGTGAAATTGACCTGACCTATTTTCCGTCAATCTCATCACGGGAACCACTCAAATCTTATATTAACTCATAACTCATATTAAACCCCCTGTATCGCTTTAGACAAATCTAATTAGATACAAAGTACAGTCATGAGCAGTATTAATAGGCACTTAGTACATTTCAAAAGCGGTATTCTACGTAAGATTTCAGTTTCAACTTTGATAGGTCTTTTTTTTGGGGTTGGAAATCATCAAATAACTTCCCCCTCTCTAGGCGGAGCGTGGGGGAGTATCAGTCTTTTACTGACTAAAACCCACCCATGTTTCTTCTATTGCCCTTTACTTGCCGGGGTTGCGGTATCTCTTTCGAACAACCCGCAACCCCGACAGGCGGTGGCCTGCTTTGCTGACATCTCTTTAAGGCGCGCGTGAAACACTAACGCGCCGTCGACACGGCCTGTCGTCAATAGACGGACGGACGGTGAGCTACCCATTGCTCACCGTCCACAGGCCCGTATCTACGGTGGCCGGGAGTCATCTCGCGAATTTTAAAAGGTCTTAGGTGAGCTTTACTTGGACCAAGTTGTCACTTTGTCGAAATTACGGGGTTGCAATTCGTATGAAAGTATTCAAATAAGAAACACCAACATGTGACTAAAATACCTTTTTCGGTATACCTTTTTTAGTGATGAAATAACTTCCTCTGCTCTGGGCTGAGTGGGAGTGTCAGACTATTACTGAATAAAACCCATGTTCTTTCTTTGTTTTTTATGTTCCGGGGCCGCGGGGTCTCTTTCGAGCAACCCACAACCCCGGACCTTGAGAGGTCTTAGGCCCGTATTACAAAACGTTACACAATCCTTACTAATATTATAAAAGCGAAAGTGAGTTTGTTTATTACGCCTTCAAGCGTTAATGGCTAAACCAATTTTGATGAATTTTGGTACAGAGATAGTTGGGATCCTGAAAACGGACATAGGCTAACTAACTTTTTTTTTATTAAAAAGTGAGAAATGAGGGAAGAAAAGGGAAAACTTAGCTTTGCTATTACAGTAAATAAAGCGCAAGCGCAAAAACTACAGGTAGCAGGTGCCGGCAAATCTCGAAAGGGGAACTGTGTTACCCCGAATTGAACGTGAGCGAAGCCGCGGGCAAAAGCTAGTAGACATATAAACCTTCGTCTTGGATCACTATTGCTGAACTAACTGCATTAAAATCCGTTGAGTGGTTTAAAAGGCTTGGGCGACCAGATAGCAGAAGTGTAGTTTTCATTGTATACTATGTAAAGATGTCATAATATAGTGCACCTTTTCTCGACGTTTTATAAGTGCCCATGTAGGCCTATGTGAAATAAAAATATTTTGATTTTTGAGAGTGCGGTTCAAACTATTCAATTAAAACTTAATATTTATTTAGAACCCTCTTCGGTTTTGTGTTTCTTCATTTGTTTGTTTTAGAGCACATCTTTATTGTGATTTAAGATAATTTCAACTGCGGCATTCGGTTTTTTTTTATGGAAATGGCGCTTTAACTTAAAACTGCTTTTTATTAAACCAATCAAAATTAAACTTCTGAACGATTTACATTGTAACATATATGTAGATATTGATGAGCCTGACTGTACCTACCAAAAATAACAAAATACCCGCCTCAAACTAAATTATCCTTGATTAAAACGCATTCGCGAAACCAAAATCAAATTTAAAACTTAGACCACTCTGATTGGCTGATAATAATTTTACAGAAAGACTTAAAGTCCTTTCACAAAACCATACAATTGATATCAGCCACCCAACAAAAACCCTAAAACAATGAAAATAAAGATCACTTTTAGTTGACAGCTTTGTCAGTGACAGCAACCGAACATCAACCTTATTGTCAAGAATTTAAAGAACATTTTGACAACGATGCCAAATTAGAAGTAATATATCCATGAAATAACAGTACCTACGCAATACCTCTAAAGCCCCGTTCCAATAAACAAAAACGAGTCGTTTTTCTTACGGATAGTAAGATTTTGACATAAGTCTCATAGAACTTATGTCAAAATACTACCATCCGTAAGCAAAACGAGTCGTTTTTGTTTATTGGAACGGGGCTTAAGTCAATGTACCCTTTTGAAGTCTTCTTTATTCAATTAATTTGAATTTAAATTTCGAAGTTGTAGAATCGAATTGTAAGAAGGTTTGGAATTCCCTTTGCCCGATTGGCTCTTGAAGAATTTGTTGTAACGGTTTTTTAAATTATAAAGTTGTCTTTGAATAAATTGGGGTGATATAAGTCTCAAATAATTTGTTTCTGTGAGCGAAGATTGGTTTGAGGAATTAATTATTTTGATTCGAAGACGTCATGTTTATTTGGTATATATAACCTTTAATCTTGTGGTTAGGTTAAGGCGTAATTTTGTTTTTTAATAGCTTTTGCTATGTTGTTGCTTGTGGAAATAATACCACAAGAACGTAATATCGGGATTCAAAATATTTGCTCTCCAAATCCAGGTTATTTTCTATTTTTAAGGCGCAAAGCAAGCAATTAATCTTATTAAATGCAAAATGCATAGTTTATTAGTAGATAATCTTCGAATTTTAATATTTGTATGTTTTATTTGAAATCCATCCATCTTTTCTGAGGGTTGTATTGATGATGTTTTTTATCATTATAATTTAGCAAACCTATGTTATAAATGTTTACAATTCATATTTTATTTAACAAACTGTCTGACACATTTTTTTTTGTGGATTGGAGATCATCAAATAAATTCTCCCGCTCTAGGCGGAGCAGGGAGTGTCAGACTTTTACTGACTAAAAACTCATGTTCCTTCTTTTGCCCTTAATGTTCCGGGCCGTGGTATCTCTTCTAAGGGAAATACTTGACACTAAGGCTGCAAAAAAGTCGCTTTCATCTTAAGTAGGTATTAATAATACAACAATTCTAACTTCCACATTTATTTGACTCATTCTACGAGTTGTATTTTATTTTAGCGCACGCGAAATAGAGAAACTAATAGCACCACACAAACATGGTAAGATTGCTTCACTTAATTTTTGTTACTTTTATTTACTAAGCAACGCAACACGAAAAGAATAAATTGTATTATAATCTTTTTTATGTTTTTAATCGATATAGAAACACATTTTGTTCGAATAAATTTTAACAGTTTGTCTGATTTTTGAAAATAGAAAACATGATAAACGTTATAAGCAAGTACTGAATAAAAATCTTTGAGGTTTTTGCAATCCAATTTTTACAATACTTTATTAACAATCTCA
Source organism: Ochropleura plecta (assembly GCA_905475445.1). Lineage (NCBI taxonomy): Eukaryota > Metazoa > Arthropoda > Insecta > Lepidoptera > Noctuidae > Ochropleura > Ochropleura plecta. The sequence goes on along the minus strand of FR997738.1, from coordinate 18,154,220 downwards.
AAAAAAAAATTACATAATATTTTTGTATTTCATTTCATTAGATTTCATATAAATTACACCAAAAAACATTAATCAACATATTGTCAAATTGTAATTATTCATAACATTAATTAAAATAATTTATTTTAAATTTATCTTAACATTTTATAATTCCAAAGTTATCTACAAGATTTTATTTACATTTACCTTTCACTTATTTGTTATTTATTCTTATAAAATATGATTTATTCGAATTGGTCTAGTTATTTATTCGTCTAAAAATCTAATTTTAAATTACATTTAATTTACAATTTATTTCAACAAATAATGTAGATAAGATGTGTCCACACTTTTGAAAATGTCGTTGAGATTTTTGGTATTTTATTGCTTAATATGAAAGCGCTTGTAATGCTGTGTTTTCCAGACTATTTTTATATTTTTTAACCCCATTATTTTTCACTGAGGCAAAACAAGTTGTATTGCTTTTCAAAATTCCAAGTTCTGTGATGAGAACACACATTTTAAAAACAAAAGCTTAAAAATATTGTTGAAAGTAAGTTTTTTTAAATATATTTTTTTTTGGAAGACTCGTGTTACGTTACGATTTTGAATATCAATAAAAAATCCCTGATTAAATAAATTATATTTCATTAGTCTCAAATAAATCTATATTAATTTTAACAAAATTATATTCTCTAGAATTTAACACAATTTCAAAGATTCGAACAATTAAATTCAAACATCTGAATTATTCTAATTCAGTTTCAAACTACTTTAAAGAAAATACTTTCTTAAAATTAGGCTCTATTTTATAAATCTTAAGTGATAATTTTCAAACAATTCGTCCACATATTTTAACTTACAAAACTAATCAAAATGTTATTGCATTGAATTTTATGTAGAAATAATACGAAATAAATTACTAAAATAATTGCTTTATTGCTTTGATTCTAAAAAAAATAAACGCATTCATAATAATATCTGCTTTGGCTTTCGTTTTATGTTTAGGGAACTCGGTTTTTATTTTCTCATTACTGTGTTGAGTAAATTAGCAACCATTTTAATTAAATATCCAAATCTCTAGTGTTCGATTTGTAATCAAACATAAACCATTCAATGTGGTCCAAAATAGTACATTTTGATTCAAGTGAGCAGAATTTTTCAATGCGGCCGAGGCAGATCTAACGCCCGAGCCACCAGGCGAGGGCGTCATAGAGCCAAGAACAGCAGTAAGAAAATAATTTTATAAATAATTATGCTTATTTGTGATATTCTGTTGATAAACATTATTTTTTTTTTTATTAAATATGAAAGTCATAAAAACATGCGCCTCCTTGCTCTAAAAAAAAGTTACCGCCGCCGGCTGATTTGTTGATTGGTTATATCCGTGGTGAAATAAAAAAAAATATGAAAGCCCTCGTTGCGATAAATGAGAAAAGAAAAGCACGAGTGTGAAATAAATTGCATTGCATGTTGAACCTAATCGTAGTACAATAAGGGCCAGTTTTAGAGAAAGTTATTAAAAAATAATGTTATGCCGTAAAACGCTCCATGAAAAACAAAAATGTTTTCCTTAATTCATTATAATTATTGTTTAGAAGAATCCATCTTGAAAAAAAAAATAGGCAACGGGCATTCTGATAGTACACACCTACATTTAGAAAGTAATGTTCAAATCCCAACCTTCGCGCGACAAAGTGTTACGACGGGTGCAAAGTTTACCTACATTGTTACCCTAAATTTTTGTAAACAATCGTGCAACGGGTTAAGGAGAGTGAGCCTATTGGTATCAACCGGGTACGAAGAAGATAAATTATGTGCGTTATTTGTATAAACCAAACCCAATTCGCTATGTTTTTCTTTCGTAGTATTTCTACAATAAATTAGTATAATAATTTGCTTAAACTTCAAATTATGGCAGTTTTACGGTTTATATGTACAAATCCTCATGCTACGACCGCTTTGGGGACAGCAGAGGCAATAGTTACAATAAAATCTGTGCGTTTTTTTTATCTGTACAGGTATTATTTTGAAAAATTAATAATAAAGCAATTTAAACAACGTTTGCTTACGTTTGACTAGAAATTATAACATTTAAAATTAATAAAAATGATCGCCGACAGTGTTCACAATTTTGCACCAAGAGGCTTTTTATTGGGTTAAGCTTCATGTTAAGACTAAAAAAATAAGCCACCTTTTACACAATGCGTCATTTTAGGAACCTATTTTGTCCACAGATAAATAATATTGTATTCCCAAAACAATTCATTTCTTTTTTTTTAAATATACTATAGTGCTGGCAGAACTCTTTAAGTGATTAGCTAATTTTTTTTTTATATAAGCTTCACCAGTAACATGTAACAAAATCTCAGAGGTTATATTTGCCTCACTTCCCGGATTCATGCAATGCATTATTGACATCATTCTAAATCAAATATGGCGGACTTACAACTCTGATATTTTATTCATTTCCATGTTTTGCGTTTTAAATGAAAGGGCTTGCTGAGAACTATACGAGAAATGAAATCACATCATAAAGTCTGTTTTTTTAAACCATTTCCATAAACAATTTCATAAAAGCTGCTCCTGTCAATATTAATCTAGTGCCAAAAGTGTTATATTGCACTACAATTGTTGCAATTTCACTAACAAAAAAAAAACAATCATATTTATTACCCATTTCAAAAATGTTTATAAAAGTTCTCACAAATGTTATCTGTGAGGCTCAACATCTGCTGTCACCACAAAAGTCTTCCTTGGTCTTCTACATGGTTCTTCTTCGTCTTCAAGTCCATAGAAACATACACTACGTTGAGGGTAGACCTTCGGCTTATAGTCTACTGAGGAACCCAAATTTCTAGGCAGTGTCTGAGACTTTTTATATTCTAAATCACTTTTCAAACAATAATCGTATATTAACTTTGGTCTTTCATCAAAGTACTTGCTGTAATAACCCTCACAATTGTCAAAAGACATGCTTTTTGAAAACGTGTCCATGTGACACGTGTGGGGGTGGTAGCAGCCCTCCGGCCTCATCCGTGGTTCCAGGGGGTACCATGAGTCGGGAGGGGTTGGGGCCCATGGTGCGGGCCCCAAAGGTCAGCCTCAGCGAATCGGTTTGGAGACTATGATGACGTCGGGAGCTGATCGGGTGGTCTCGGTACTGATCGGACGTCGGTCGGGGATTTTCTTTTCTGTAAAAGAAAGAGGTTTTAAATGGTTTGTTGTTAGTAGGTTTTTTTGGTATCGGTATCCATGTCTTGGAGAGTACGTCAAGTCATTAGTACTTAGACTTATCTCCCTCCTTCCGTGTCGGATTGACATTTCATCGGACTATGACAATGAGAAAAGAGAGAGAGCACTCCTGTGTCTGCACACACACATGTGCTGTGTCTATGGTTAGTTCCTGCTGAGGTTGGTCACCGTATTTGAACGCGACCAGGAGTTCTATTTTTTATATTCAAAAAAGGAATTGAAGCAGAAACAGGGAGTTTGAAAAGAACTAATTGGGCGTTCACAAGGTATTAAAAACAAAAAGTTTTGGTGTCTTTATTAATTAATAAAGAAAATTGTTCATTAATTTCACAGGAAAGAGCTTTGTTTTAGGTCGTTTACACAGTTTTTTTTTACGGATGGTAAATCATCAAATAACTTCCCGTTCTCTGGGCGGAGCGGGAGGTAGTGTCAGATATTTATTAGGTAACTAAAAACCTATCTATGTTTCTTTTTTTTTTTTTAAAGTTGCCTCACATTAGGAATTTCTCCTGTATCATGGGTGCGTTTACAAACATTCAATCTCACATACACAAACAGCCAGACCCGGAGCAACTATCTGTAGGGCATACAAATATATGTTCCGTGCGGGGATCGAACCCGCGACACGCTGCGCAGCAGTCGATCGCTCAGCCACTGCGCCAACCGTGCCGTCCATCTTTTGCCCTTTGCGTTCCGGGGACGTAGTATCGTTTTCGGCTAACATGGCAGTGGCCCTGGCAGGCTCCTCTGCTTTGACATCTCTTTGAGGTGGGCGTGAAACACGAACGTGCCGTCAACACAACTAATCGGCACTAGACGGACGAACGGTGAGATACTATAGCACCACAGCTGAGTTTTTACAGAGTGATAGCTTTGTGGTGTGACTGGGGACTGTTGCGGCCACGAGACATAAAGGGCAAAAGAAGAAACATGGGTTAGATTCAATCAGTAAAAATCTGACACTGTCCCCGCTCAACCAGACCGGGTGAAGTTATTTGATGATTTCAGTAAAAAAAGGCTTCTCAGTTTTTGGTTTCATAGAATAGAATATACTGTATTGCACATCAAAATTGAAATAAAGCTGTTTTACAACAAAATGCTAAATCTATGGTTACAATGGCGGTCTTATCGCTAATAGCGATATCTTCCAGACAACTTTTGGATGGAATTTACGAATATAAAAAAAAAAACATGTAAAATATACATGTGCGTTTTGTATAATTATCACTTCTTTCGGTAAAGACAAGCATCGTGAGGAAACCATGCCGGAAAGATATTTTCGACGATATTTTATGCAATGTCCTTCCTTGACGGCATTTAAGTCAAAGGGCCTATGGAATGCATAAAAACTCTGACACCTGGTTGATCACCACATGATAAAGTAAGAAAAACAAGTTTCAACTTCAAGAAATAAATATTTATTTTGACACTAGCTTTTGCCCGCGGCTTCGCTCGCGTTAAATTCGGGGTAACACAGTTCCCCTTTCCTGATTTGCAGGTACCTGCTACCTGTAGTTTTTGCCCTTGCCCTTGTTATAGCAAAGCTAAGTTATCCCTTTTCTTCCCTCTTTCTCCTTCATATCACAAACTTTAAAAAAAAAATTAGCCTATGTCCGTCTCCAGGGTCAATTCACTAAAATCGGTTTAGCCATTTAGACGTGAAGATGTAACAAACAAACAAACTCACTTTCGCTTTTATAATATGAGTAAGAATTCCCGCAAAATTAGCTCATAAAGAGCCCCAACATTCTTACATCTAGATTAAAATTAAACCACCAATTAAATACTTCGATAAATCTAAGCCCTCTTATAATAAAATAACTTAAGATTAACTTGGATAAGCGTTTTCTATTTATGTTAGCTCGATTAGGGTGCTTCAAAGGGACGCAGAATTTTGTTTAGGGATGACCTATTAAAACTTAAATCAGAATATTATCAAGCCCCAATCAACTTCTGCGTACTTTAAAATTCGTTGAATAAATCATGTTTAGATTAGTATACGGATTTAAGGGTTATGTGAACTACCAGTCAGTTGTAGATAGTTCAGTAATGAAGTCAAAGATGTGTTAATTTGAGTTGGATCACATCCATATCCTATTAATATTATAAATGTGAATGTTTGTGAGGATGGATAGATAGATGTATGGATGTTTGTTACTCTTTCGCGTCAAAACGGCTGAACGGATCTTGATGAAGTTTGGCACACAGGTAGATTATAGTCTGTATGTCTGTCTGTCTGTCCTTAACTTTTTTTCGATATCACGCGGGCGAAGCCGCAGGCGCCAGATAGTAGAGGTATAAAGAACAGGTTAAAGAATTTATTAACATCTGAAAAGCGAAAATCCTCCAATTTATTCATTATTATCATCTCCCTAGTCTTTTCCCAACTATGTTGGGGTCGGCTTCCAGTCTAACCGGATGCAGCTGAATACCAGTATTTTGCAGGGAGCGACTGCCTATCTGCCCTCCACAACCCAGTTAGTACTGGGTAATACGATACCCCTTGGTAAGACTGGTTGACAGACTTTCGGGACACTGACTATCTGTAACGACTGTCAAAGATTATTAAATCGCAGCCGGGCCTAACGGCTTTACGTCCTTTCCAAGGCGCGGAGAAAACTCGGTATGTAACGGGTGGTCACCCATCCATAGGCCAACCTAAACGAACCGTTCAACTGTAATAATTTAGATATAAGCTCCTTAAAGCATAAATCAAAGATACAATCGAGGACAACAACGCAGAGCGCGTTGTGGTCCAAATAATTTATGGACAAATAGACTGCGCTGCCGGTTAGTCGCGACGACCATTTGGGCAACTATTATTACTTAGCCTTGATTGAACTTTAGATGGACAGTAAGAAGAGATGGTGATTGTTAAGGGATACGATGACGAGAAGTGTGGAAGAAGAAGACATGCTACGTCGACTTCAAATAAATTGAGATAAGCGCATGTAGGGGCGGCTCATACATGTAAAATTAATTATAAAAACATTGCTTTTGTAGTAACAGCATGATACAATTCTAAACTTAGAATCGTAAGTCATAGCATTGTTTAAGGCATCAATATCTTAATGACGCAACCGCGCCAAACATCCGGTCACAACATTGTTTGTTTAAATTAAATGATACTGTCTATTTATGTATATACATATTTATTTTTTTGTCAAATCGGGCCTATTAAACATCAGGGAATATAAGTCAATAAGGAAGTTAAGTAAATATACATACATACATCCGATTATTTAAGCTTTCCCGGAATCAAAGGATTTGGTTTTTAATAAAGCATCGTGACGGCCCAGAGGTTAAAACCTCGCCTTTCACGTATGACGTTGTGGGTTCAAATCCAATGCAATGTGATTTTTTCATTTCAAAGGTCCTTTCTAAGTTTATCTTGGACATCACAGACATTGGTGGAGGAAACCTGGATTTGTCATTAATATGTGTTTGAAATCGCCAACCCGTCTTGAACAAGCGTTGTTATTAATGCTTGTGCTTTCTCTGTATGAGAAGAGGCCTTTTTTCCGCCTTAGGCTGAGCGGGGGGGATCACTTGTACTGACTAAAACCCACCCATGTTCCTTCTATCGCCCTTTACGTTCCGGGGCCGCGGGATCTCTTTCGAACAACCCGCAACATGTGAAGGGGCCTTTGCTCGGGAGACGCCCAGGGCGCCGGGCGCCGCGAGACGACTTCCGGCCACTGTAGATGCGGGCCTGTGGGCGGTGAGCAATGGGTAGTTCACCGTCCGTCCGTCGATTGACGACAGGCCGTGTCGACGGCGCGTTCGTGTTCCACGCGCGCCTCAAAGAGAGTCAGCAAAGCAGAGGGGCTTGCCAGAGCCTCCGCCTGCCGGGGTTGCGGGTTGTTCGTAAGAGATACCGCGGCCCCGGAACGTAAAGGGCAATAGAAGGAACATGGGTGGGTTTTAGTCAGTACAAGTCTGACATGCCCCCCCGCTCCGCCCAGAGCGGGGGAAGTCATTGGATGATTTCGCACCCGAAAAAAAAAAGAAAAAAAAAGGGGCCTTTGCTTAGCGTAGTGGGACAGTTATAGGCAGGTATTATTATTATAAAAATATCCTAACAAGCCACTTTCATTATTTGTTAGCTACTTAATAAGTTTAGGTAAATATGCATCCGATTATCCCATCTGTACTTATCATGCGCCCATGTGACTATCAAAATGGATTAGTAGAAGTGTTAGTCACACTTAAATTATCAGAACTAGAATACCTACTCATTCCTTTATAATCCAATCCACTGAAAACTTACGCGGTTTCGACTCATGATGCGAAGGGATCTGCGTTAGGAGTTCGATGGTCATCTCAGAAGTGTTGGTGGTAGCGGGGGGCGAAGGCCTAACGATCGTGGCGCCTGAGTAGCCGAAGGTGGAGAACCCTCGGCTATTGCTGCCTGAACCTGCAGGACAAGTTTTAAGGTTTTATTTAGTTCCCTTTTTGGACATGTCATCTTTTGTCAATCTTAGGCTTTTTTTGCGGATGGGAAATCATCGACTAACTTCCCTTGCTCTGGGCGGAGCGGGGGGGGGGAGTATCAGACTTGTACTGACTAAAACCCACCCATGTTCCTTCTATTGCCCTTTATGTTCCGGGGCCGCGGTATCTCTTTCGAACAACCCGCAACCCCGGAAGTCTAGGCTAATTAAATGCAGCTTAAAAACCAGTATTTTTACTGGGTAATACGATACAGCTTTGTATGATCTGCTACCCTACCATGACGTCTTAAAGCAGAACTTATTCCACTGAGGGAAAGAGACAGAGCTATACAGGGTGTCTAGCACCATCTCTTTCTCACACAGGAATAAGTACTGCTATAAGATGTCTTGGTAATCCTACTGGTTTGAAATTAGAACCACTGTAAAGTGAAAATGTGTAACTGTAAAGATATATATACAAGTGACAGCTGGCACCAACGGTTGAACTGAACGATCTTGCCTTTTAAGACATGGTTTAAAATTAGAACCACGAAGGGGTGGAATGGAAATTCCTGCGACGAGACGCGGTACTTAAAAGCGTTAGAGTAGGTACAATCTGGGCTATCAGTCATCATTTTTAGGGTTACTTCAAAAGGAAAAACAGAACCTTAATAGGCTCACGTTGTTGTCCGTTCGTCTGTCTGTCAAGACCCTTTATCTCGAGAAAACGTGGAGGTATCGAGTTGAGTATAAAACCATATACTCAAGTCTGTAGTCCCTTGAAACTGTCAAAAGATCAACTGTCTAAGTCTGAGCAGTGAAAAGAAACGGCGGTTTATGTCGCAAGTTTGTACGGAACCCTTGGTTCGACTCACACTTGGCCGGTTTGTACTACTATAATTACCTTCTTATGGAATTACTAGTATTTATACAATAAACGTCTTCTAACTTAAGAAACCGATATGTTGTCAGGGAACTTGCCTCATTTCTGCTTTCCATCATCAACATCATTTTGAATTATGGGGACGGACGTGGTGGTGGGCGGGCGTTTTAAGAGGCGGTTTTATGTTTATTCAAGAAGTCTTTATTATTTTTATTATTTGAATGAATATGTAACTTATGATTATTGATTCACCAAGACAAAATGTTACACAAAGGTGAACCAGGCAAAAAAAAAATATCAACATATTTGAATTAGTCCTTTTGGTAAGCATAGTAAATCATATTTCTGTAAAATTTTATAGTTTGAGAATGTATAATTTGGGCTGCCCATTAGTTGCCAACATAAACGAGCTCACAATTTCAGAGAAACCAAAGCCAAGACATATATTTTACTACTTCCGCAAAAGCTTAATCTTTTTTAAGACTTAATAAAGGAATTCCTTTTATTTTATTTTCGATTAACTGTATACGTAGAAATAAACAAATACTTCCAAAATTTCAATATGGAAATTGGCGGGTAATACGCCGCCATTTTGTTTTACAAACGTCAGAGGAATACACGGGTTTATATTAAAAAAGTAATAGGAATTCTCGCTGTTTCTCCGTCAATAAAGAATGGGTACAGTCCTTGCGCAGTTATCTTAACTCTGACAATTGCAATGCAATACCATCCTTATTGTTACACGCATAAAGATTACTCTAATTTTGACAGATTTGTCAGTGACAGCAACCAAACAACGACTTTATAACCTAAGAGAATAAAGATGAGTTTGATCTTGGCAGTAATGAAAAATCAGACTGTAGGCCTACGATTTAATTCAATTCATTTGCAACGAAATTAATTCAAAGTACTTTTAACTTCAAAAGTGCGAGACGATTGTTGAAAGTTGTAAAGGGTTTTGCAAAAGTCCAGATATTGAATTTTACTTAGCTTTTTCAATTGTAATTTTTTTTCTATTAATTTTAATTTGTATTTAATGTTAAACCATTTAAAAAAAAAAGTTGCCCTTGTAAGCTTTCCTGTATTGCATTTACACACATTTAAACACACATACACAAACAGCCAGACCCAAAACAACTAACTGTAGGTCGTCGACATCATCGTATTTTTACACCTTGAAATAAATGATATAGGTATTCTATTAGATTATATATGAAACACTTCAATTTAAAAAAACTACGATGAAATAACGAAACGAGATGAGAAGAGAAGGATTTTTTATTTGTACAACGACGAAGAGAATCTTAATCCTCGTATCACATTTCTTCAAAAACTGGTTCTTATTGCACGACGTTTTTTAACACGCGTGCTTTTTTTCTCATTTATTGCAACGAGGGCTTTAATAGGGGATATTACTGCAAAATTCTGGCGCAAGGGCGCAGCACTAGCGTAAGCAGTAAAAAGTTTTTTGCCGAGACGTAAATGGCCGTAGGACGCCATAATATATATAATTAAAGTACAGATAGGTAAGTTATACCAAAATAATTAACACTTTGACATATTTTCACAGAATATCTGGATACGCGATTGCGCACATGACGGTTTGTTTACTGCATGTGCTAGTGGCGCCCTCTGCGCCGAGGTTTGTGTAATATTCCTTATTAATTTCTGATTTCATTATATATTAACAATAAAGAGATAAGAAGATTTTTTTTTTAGAGCATGTTTTTATAGGCCATCATATTTTGTCTTAATGTGTTTATCAACAGAATTTCACAAACAAACTGACATTTATTTGAGTTCTAAATAAAAAATAATTGAGATTCTTATTTTTAATATTATGTTGTTTGGACACATATCATTAAAACAATCACAACATATAAATATTTTTTTTCTTTGACGCATCTCTCCGCGAGACATGTGTCAAAGAAAAAGTTTAGATTTTCCTCTTAAAACCCCTTAGCAGTTTCTGCACTCAAAATCTTGTTGTAAATCCATGGTCAAATAAATCTAAGTTATACAAAGTAAGTAAAGTAGCAATATCACAAGAAGTACCATCCTTCCCGTTGGGTACCATGGTACCCCTGGGCAGGGATCCTAAACAAACACTTGAATACTAATAGTTCTTCGTCCACATAGTTTAATATTTGATCTACAGTCCAGTGTATTTGAACAGTGTTTATACTTCCGGATAAGTTTTATAAAATAGTGCAAGTTTTTTTTTTAATGTTTTTTAAACGAGAGCATATTTTTAGGGGTCCTTATCTCAAAAGGAAAATAACTGTACCCTTTTTTCTTTTTTTTTTGGGGTGGGAAATCATCAAATAACTTCCCCCGCTCTGGGCGGAGCGGAGGGGCGTGGCTTTTACTGACTAAAACCCACCCATGTTCCTTCTATTGCCCTTTATGTTCCAAGGCCGCGGTATCTCTTTCGAACAACCCGCAATTCCGGCAAACTGTACCCTTATAGGATCAATTTGTTGTCCCTCTATCTGTCAAGACCCTTAATCATGATCACAAATCTCAGGAACGCGTGGAGGTATGAAGTTGAAATTAAAACCATACTAGCTTTTGCCCGCGGCTTCGCTCGCGTTAAATTCGGGGTAACACTGTTCCCCTTGCGCCTAATTGATTTGTAATAGCAACGCTAAGTTTTCCCTTTTCTTCCCTCTTTCAACCTCACATCCCACTTTAAAAAAAAAATCGTATCAGATTATTTACGTAATATTATAAGAGGGATATTCCTTAACTACACGATTATTTTTATTAATGTACTAGCTTCCGCTCGCGACTTCGTCCGCGTGGCATAGTTACTTTGGGCTAACGCTAACTTTGACACGCATTATGATCGAAAAAAAATTTCTTTCTCTTTCCTTTTCTACCCTCTTTCTCCCCCTTTACTGATTATTTTTTATCCTATGTCCGTCTCCTGGTTGCCAACTATCTCTGTACCAAAATTCATCAAAATCGGTTTAGCCATTAAAGCGTGAAGAGGTAACAAACAAACAAACTCACTTTCGCTTTTATAATATTAGTAAGGAAGTAAGGATAAGGATACTCAAATCTGTAGTCCCTTGGAGTTGTCAAAATACATGTATGTGATGTATCAACCCTCTCAGTTTACGCAGTCAAAAGATATGGCCGTATAAGTTGCAAGTTTTTACGGAACGAAAAGCGAAAGTGAGTTTGTTTGTTACGTCTTCACGCCTTAATGACTATATCGATATCTCAAATCCGATCTCACGACCAGGTTTCAGAAGTTTACGACCGGGTTTCTGTGACACGCAGAACAAAGTTTAAAATAATAATAAAACAAACAAACATTGCTACCCACACAACAATCCTCTTTTGACAGAATTTGCTTCTGTTGAGAAACCTCACCCGCGTATTATTGTTGAATAAAACGCGGGTGAGGCGGCAGTCGTGACCTCTAAGTAACCTTGTCGAGAAACAAATACTTCACTACATATTGCCACTAACCGAGCACAAATGACGACACGGTTAGCGCAGTGACTGAGCAATCGACTGTTGCGTTACGTGTCGCAGGTTCGATCCTTGCACGGAACAAATTTTTGTATAGCCTACAGATAGTTGTTCCGGGTCTGGCTGTTTGTGAATGTGAGTTTAAATGTTTGTAAACGCACCCACGACAGGAGAAATCCTAGTGTGGGGTAAAGATTTTTTTCCTTTTTTTAAATCTAAACTCCGTGGCTGCTACAGAGGAGATTCCTTTGCCCGAACCAGGAATTGAACTCAAGACCTCATGCTCAGTATTCGTGCTAGCAACCACTAAACCAACGTGCACAGTCATCTTACTTAATGATATTATAAATGCGAATGTTTGTGAGGATGGATGTATGGATGTGTGTTAGTCTTTCAAGTCAAAACGGCTGAACGGATCTTGATGAAATTTGTCACAGAGGTAGATTATAGTCTGGAATAACACATATGATCCTTTTTTTATCGATCACCACGCGCGCAAAGCTTCGGGCGCCAGCTAATTCAGTATAATTACAAAGAAAATGTTTGCATTCTTTTCGCTAACAAGGAAAATACAATTTTCTTAAGAAATGCTAGCTAAAACAAGCAAACCTTTGAAATTCTTTGGTTTCTCTCAAATTTTAAATATCTAGCGGTAAACGTGATTGGGGTTTTTCTCTGAATTCCAATTATAAGGAAACGGAAACTAGGTGCGGTTAGGAAATGTAGACCGAACGATGTTTTCATTGGCTTTTTGTATTTACTGTTAGAGTGACCGGATATTGAAAACTTGTTCTTCTTATGACGTTATTTTTTAACCGACATTAAAAGAAGGATGTTCTCAATTCGACTGTTTTTGGGTATGTCTCGATTGTGAGCCGATTTTCAAAATTCTTTTTATGATCAAAAGGGTATTTGCCCAAAAGGGTCTCAGATGAATTTTAACTAGGTATATTACTTGGGTAATGTATGAGTTTATGAGTTAGTTGAGTCTAGTAGCCGTTCGGGTTGATCTTTAGGGAGGAGCTCGTGGCTAAATAAATAGTAGCCGCTCGGGTCGATCTTTAGGTTAAGCCACGCTTGCCTAGGTTGGTCTGTGGATGGGTGACCACCCGTTACATACCGAGTTTCCTCCGTGCCTCGGAAAGCACGTTAAGCCGTTGGTCCCGGCTGTCATTTGTAGATCTTTGACAGTCGTTACAGGTAGTCAGTGTTCCGAAAGTCTGACAACCAGTCTTACCAAGGGGTATCGTATTACCCAGTATTAACTGGGTTGTGGAGGTCAGATAGGCAGTCTCTCAGCTCCATTTAAAATACTGATATTCAGCTGTATCCGGTTAGACTGGAAGCCGACCCCAACATAGTTGGGAAAAGGCTAGGCAGATGATGATGTATGAGTTTATGAATTATCTTCTATAATACATATTTTAATTGATATTTTGTCTTTTTACATCGTTAATTACATCGTATATTTGTCTGGTTAGGGAACCCATCCATTTCCTAATCTTGTCAAGAGTTGCTTAACCTGTATCCGTAAGGTAACCCATCCGTTTCCTAACCTTGTCAACAGTTGCTTAACTTGTACATCCGTAAGGTAATCCATCCGTTTTAAAACCTTGGCAAGAGTTGTTTAACCTGTATCCGTAAGATAACCCATCCGTGTCCAAACCTTGGCAAGAGTTGCTTAATCTGTATCCGTGAGGTAACCCATCCATTTTCAAACCTTGGCAAGAGTGGCTTAACCTGGATTGGTAAGGAAACCTATCCGTTTTCAAACCTTGGCAAGAGTTGCTTAACCTGGATCGGTAAGGGAACCCATCCATTTCCAAACCTTGGCAAGAGTGGCTTAACCTGGATCGGTAAGGAAACGCATCCATTTCCAAACCTTGGCAAGAGTTGCTTAACCTGATTGGTCTCGGGGATCCGTCCCACAACTACCGGCCGAAGCCTCGGGAGCTAGTTGATGTTAAACCCTTACTAATTCTAGTAAAAACTTCAAAAACTTACCATCAGAACTAGGCGGAGGATCTGTTTGGAACAGACTCTCTCTCGTCTGACACCCAGACTCCTTCGTATCCGGAGCTCCAACCGAGACATCTCTTATATCCCTCTTATTTTCTCTCTTCTCCCTAACATCTTCACTGTCCCTCGTTCTGCTCCTCATTGATTCTTCTTTTTTACTAAAGTCGGTCTTTCTCGATCTCCCATTACGTTCGATGTGGACATTTTCTTCTATTGGCAAGCTATCTACATCTCGACGCCATATTTCATCGTCAAGGTCTAGGTGAGTTTCTTGGTAATCTGAATCTATGCTTGATTGCTGGAAAAAATGGGGTTGTTTAGTAAATCATTTCAATCGATATAATGTATTATTGTATATGGTTTTGGAACGAAGTTCCTTATCGCGCGCTGCGAAAGGGGGCTAGACGGAAAAAGTTAAGACCAAAAGTTGTAACGACACTTTTTGGTATAGTTGTAAGCCGTGCTCTATCTCTCTCTCACAGAAAGCAAGCCAGTTATTTTCGTTTCGTCTTTCTATTTCGCAGTGAAGTGTGGTATCGCGACGATTATTTTTGTTGAGTGTATACAGGTTTTTTGTACATAATAAATAATAACTTCGTTCCATCCGGGTGTCTCTTGACACCTCTCAAGTTTTTTTTTGGTAGGTGGGGAATTGAGCAAATGCTACCATTTTGTTTTTTTTGTTTATCATTTGCCCAACCTTGGCCCAGTTATGTAAGGGTCAGCTTCTAGCCTAACTAGCTGCAATACTTTATGTGAGCGACTCATAACTCAGAACTGAGAAATAGGATAAACTCTCTTGGTAAGAATTGTTGACTGGCGTAACCATGTAATTTTTACAGAATTAAACTGTAGCTCTTTTGCATTAATTTCAACCATTTTAATAAGCGGTGAAAATTGCCTGACTCTTGCTAGGAGACGGCTTGGTTATTTAGGTCTTTTTTATGTGGTTGGGGAATCATCAAATAACTTCCTGTTTTTGGGCGGAGCGGGGGGTTTCACTGACTGAAACTACACCCATGTCCCTTCTTTTGCCGATTATCTTCCGGGGCCGCAGTAACTCTTTCAAACAATCCGCAACCGCGGCAGGATTATGTGGGGCTTGCACCAACAAAAAAAAACCCGCGTGCGTTTATTGTCTCCTTGATGGGTGAGCCGCCAGAACTGCTACAGATGACGTTAGCAACCATATTGATCTCATCCTGTTTTGTTTTTACGAGTGAAAATCCCAGTGTGGGCCTCCTTTGCCGTTGGGTGGCAGAGGGGTCTGCCAGACTCCTACTGAATAAAACCACACGGTTTTCCGTGGCTGGGGCCTGACAAGAAGGAACACCGTGTGGACCCCAGTGCGGGGAGAAAATTGGATTCTCCAGAAACATTAATCTCAGCCAAGTGTAATAAAGGTCTGTAAATATAAAGCAGAGAAACTAAATATATTCAATGGCCTTAAGTATTCAAGGGCACGTAATGGATTGGAAAAATTAGAATTTTTATAAGCTTGTCAAAGTCTAGAATAATCCCTGAATTAGGCTGATCGATGGCCGTTTTTTGAGGATATGATAAGTTTTCTTTACGTTATCTGTTTTTAGGTCACTTAGTGAGCTAGAGAACGGGCTATACTTGGAGTATCTCTAAGGAATCGCACTCAAAACCAGGTGATCTGGTAGAGAACCAGAGTTGTCAATAAAGCTCACAGATTAAGTAAGCTGAAGTGGCAATGGGATACGCGTGCACTTGAGTAAAAACCCTGAATCAGCAAGCGTAAAGATAATCTTAGGCTCGCTGGAAAATGACGCGAATGAAACAATCGACGCGAGCGCGTATCTTAATAGGGCAGTCTGGTTAAACCTCACTGCTGATGGTATGTCTTCTCTGTTCGAAAGAGATAACTTGGCCCCGGAACAGTCCAACCAGATGCAGCTGAATACCAGTATTTTACATTGACCGACAGCCTATCTGACCTCCACAACCTAGTCAGTACTGGGTAACCCCATGATAAGACTGGTTGTCAGACTTTCGGGACACTATCTGTAACGACTGTCAAAGGTCTCCAAATTACAGCCGGGACCAACAGCTTAACGTGCTTTCCGAGGCACGGAAGAAACTCAGTGAGTAAAGCGAGGTTACTCATCCACAGACTAACCTAGGCAAGCGTGGTTTAACCTTTAGAACAACCCAATACAAAAAAAGGCTGCTATTATTTAGGTACAAGTTCCTCCTGCTTAGAAAGCGTCGTTTTTTTATAAACACAGTACACTTTTTCCTCTGTCCTATAAGACGTATTACCTTATGTTTGGAGAAACTTCTCTGCTTCTTCACCATTTCGTTGTTGTGGTTCTCTCTCTCCAGGCTGGCCCGGGGTTCGCTATCCCTCTGAAGCCTCTTTGGATCCAAGGTCAAGCGACTCCCAACTAGACTGTCCAGGCGATCTTCACAGGACTGTCTTATATGTTCCTGGATTTAACAAAAATGGTTAAGAGGAACTTATTGTATTGGGACCTGCAATATTCTTTGTTATGTACACCATACGAATGACATAATTACAGGAATCTAATCCGACATGGCAATGCTGCATGCCTTCTGGGCGCTTTTCCTACTGACAGCGGTGTGGATAAATTTTTGACGCATTGTAATTGTTTTCCCTTTTTCGGACTTGTGCATGTTTTAGTTAGTAAGTTTGAGTAAATTAAAAATATTGTATGTTCTCATATTAATCCTACTAATATTATAAATGCGAATGGATGTTTGTTAGTCTTTCACATCAAAACGGCTGAACGGATCTTGATAAAATTGGGCAAAGCGGTAGATTATAGTCTGAATTACACATAGGTTTTTTTTTTCAATATCACGCGGGTGCCAGCTAGTTTGTTTAATAAACCCTGTAGGTTGGACCCTGGAGGCGGACATAGGCAATTTTTTTATAAATAGGCTGCCCCTTTTTATAATAAAAAAAATAGCCAAAAGCCAAAACGGATAAGAAAAGGGGAGAGAAGGATACATTTTTTTTATCATCACGCGGTCTAAAGTTAGCGTCAGTCCAAAATAACTATGACACGCGGACGAAGTCGCGGGCGGAAGCTAGAAAATAAATAAATCACAATTTTTTTTCATAGGGTGATACAATGGACGTTTGAATTTGGATTTGCTCGCAAGGGCTACTGCTGAGCATGGTGTTGGGTTTAATTCCTGGTTCGAACAACCTATTTTTTCCACGGATTCTGGATTTGTGTACTTTTAATTATAATAGACCCCTTACATGGAACATGAACAACTTTTCCCCACTGTTGGACAAAGGAATGGGTCCTTTCCAAATCTCGGTATTTAGCCTCCTGTGGCCAATCTTGCAGGAACAAGATCGTCGCCCCAGCGTTTTTTGACCTTTCTGGGTGACGACGACCATTTTCCTTTAGTTAAACAACTTAATTTATTCAAATACAAGTTTGACCTGCCTTTATAATCTTATGATCCTGGTACAGCTTTCGAACGCATTTGAAGATGAACACGAAGCTCATGCCGGAGAGAATCAGTGAGAAGATGATGAGGATCACCATGATATGAGGCTGGTTTATTGTTGACTCTGTTTTAACCTGTAACAATAACAGTGGGTCATGGAATATCTCGTCACAGTCACAGCCTAGTATTGTGAAAGATTGACTGCCTAGTCTCTCCTCAAGTTTCAAGCTCACCGTCCGTCCGTCTAGTGACGTCAGACGGTGTCGACGACGGCGCGTTTGTGTTCCACGCCAAAAAAATACTGCGGAACATAAAGGGAAAAAGAAGGAACAAGGGTGGGTTAAGTCAGTAAAATTCTGACTCTCTCTCTCCCACTCCGCCCAGAGCAGGGGCAGTTATTTCATGATTTATAATCCTAACCGCAAGAAATAAACAAAAGGTCTCAAGTTTCACCCCAAATCACCTCTGATTTTGCAGATTAATATTTGTGTATTATTTAATTATCACTTGTTTCGGTAGACGAAAACATCGTGAAGTAACAAGCATTAACTTTTTTTGGTAAATCATCAAATAACTTCCCCCACCCTGGGTGTAGCGGGAGGAATGACAGATTTTTACTGACTAAACCCCATCCAAGTTTCTTCTTTTGTTTTTTTTTTGTGCTCCGTGATTGCGGTATTTCTTTCGAACAACCCGCAACCCATTAGCCCCAACAACATTAGCACTTTTCGATTTAGTGCTGACGGTTGATAATAAAATAGCTAGCTATATATATGTCTCATGATGCTACTTTTAGAATTTCAAAATACACTCGTTTTTTATTACTACATGTGGGACTTACGTACCGCGGGTTCCGTACAAACTTATATGATGTAATAATGATAATTAGAAAAAACTTGCTAATGTTTGATTTACTTACGTCACATTTGCTCTTGTCCTCGTCAGCTTTCAACCGACAATGGGCATCATGGTCGCATACTAGTGCTTCATCAATACAAGTGTTGTCTTCGCAATCAAACTCACCGTCCGCACATTTATCTGCAATAAAAAATAACACAGAGCATTTAACGTAAATAATAGGTATACACTGTCAATAGTTTGTGGGGGTCAGATAGGCAGTCGCTCCATGTAAAATACTGGTAGTCAGCTGAATTTGGTGAGACTGGACTCCAAGATAATTGGGAAAAGGCTACGCAGATGATATTTGGTTTTTGAGAACTTATATAAGTATGTGTGAACGGACGCCTTCAAGGTCAGTGGAGCTTTGCGGTGGCTGGTAGCAACCGGATGAGGGTTGCCGAGGCAAGTTAAGTGGCGTGCAATTGAAGAGGTATAGGTCCAGCAATAGACTGTTAACGGCTGATAATTTATTATTATGTTTAAGTGCAACTGATTTCGATCGGCTAGTCACAATAGTTAAGAAGATGATGATCAAATATCGTACTTTCCGAGGAACGAGGGTATCATTGCATTTTATCATTAAATGATGAAAAAGGGGGTATAGTATAGTAAAATTGCTCCTTACCGTCTCCTTCCAGCGTCCTATACGCGTTGAAAGTGGCGTTGAAACTAGTATCTTTCCGGGCGTCTTTGGCCACGTACATTCTCACGTACATCACATTGCCATTACGCTCTTTCGTTGTCACGGAGTTGGCTACAGATCCACAGTATTCTGCTAACCTGTTAAAAGGAGAAGAAGAAGAAGGGTATATCATAATTTCATGTTATTTTTAACCGACTGAAACAATAGGACGTGGCGAAAGGTGGGCGTTTTGGGGCACTGCCTCTTGTAATGTTGACGGTGAAGGAAAACATCGTAAGGAGACCTTTTATCACGATGTTTTTCTTCACTGATGTCTGTGATGTCTTAGATAAATCTTTGGAAAGCACATTTGAATTGAAATAGTCCATTGATACCTGTCCGGATTTGAACCCCACCTCATACAGAGAGGAAGTTTGAAAGTTGTGCCTGTTACAGAAAAAATGTTGTCGGGCCTACACTGTCCTCTCATTTTATTTTTTATTTTTATTTTATTTATTTGGCTCACCAACAGTTGAATACACAGTACAGGTTAAGAAGAACATCGAATAAACTTATTGACTAGTGTACCAATTTCTTATAGGTAAGCACATCATGCATTATATTAATGTGTTATTATAACTACTCTACAAGTTCAAAGCTTGTAGAATAGCTTTATTAAGACCTAAAACTATATTGGTTTTAGGTCTTAATAAAGCTATTCTACAAGCTTTGAACTTGTAGAGTAGTTATAATAACTCATACTTAAGTACTAACGCTGTAACAACAACAACATTGTAAAACTAAATGATTTTAAAAGAGTAACCATGGAGTTTCTTGCCGGTTCTTCTCCATAGGAAACGACCAACCCGAACCGTGCATCTTTTCTCGACGTTTTATAAGTGCCCATGTAGGCCTATGTAAAATAAAAATATTTTGATTTTGATTGAAAGGGAGTCGTTTTTCTTGGTATGGACAGGTAATGAGGAGGGATGAAGGACATGTGACTAAAAGAGTGATGGATCTGAATGTTGATGGACGAAGAGCGAGAGAAAGGCCAAAGAAAAGATGGATGGATTGTGTTAGGAATGATATGATATGAAGGAGAGAGGAGTAAATGATGCCGTGACGTCTGATAGGGGAGAATGGAAGAAGAAAACGTGTTGCGCCGGCCCCAAATAGTATGGGACAAGGGACAGGCAAATGATGATGAACCTCATACATGGGAGGTAAGTCGCCTAACCACTGGACCCTCAATGAAGAAGAGAACAAAACCTGCGCTGTTAAAATTTCGCCACAAAATCATGGACATCGATTCTTCAAATTTTCTTTGTCAACCTTTTTTATAGGTTTCGGGGATATCAAAACATAACCAAAACTGTTATATATACTCACTTGGAGTCCAGCTCTTGGTGCACTGTCTCAAACACCTGGATTATATTTTCGTTGCACTCATTTGGCTTCGCAAGAGCGTAGGAGGTAAAGTTAAGATAAATCTGAAACGAAAAATAATTACTTCTGAAAGTCGGTGGCATAAATATCTATGAATCAAACAAAAGTCACCGACTTGCGGAAGTCAAATTGTTATTTGTCTTTTTTCAGCCTTTTTAGTGATGTGTATCAAACACTAATTCTTATCGAATATTCATTTTCCATAATTATGCTCATCCTATCTCTATATATTTAGATATAGTTGCTATAAAAATTAAATTTCCCCAGCAAAATGACAACAAAGAATTCCAAACCTTACCTTCATATCAACAGGAACTATAATGGTCCAGAGAACGTCTAACGCTTGGTGCGAGTTACTTGTGCACAAAGGGTCAATTTTATTTGTATCTATGTTACCCCATTTCTTTCCTTCATAGGTTGTATAACACGATTCTGGTATGTGGTCTGTAAAGAAAACTTTTTTTTTAAACCTACTGTGACTATAAAGAGCATTGACCGTTGTTTTCTATTTTTTTAAAATCGATTATTCACATTTAAATTCTCAAACATTTTTAACAAACAGGAATAACAAAACGTATTTACAATACGTATTTTTAATAGTTTTCAGAAATGCGCGGAATTAAATATGTATAAAATTTGGAAGACAAGTTTAGAAGCTAGTAAAGACGAACGAGCTAGAAGATATTAAGACAAAAATAATGCGCAATTCTTACAATAAAACGTACTGTGTCGATTGATAACCATCTTTTTTAAAGACGGTTAAAAAAATGTTATACTAAACTGTTATCTCGACAAACAGACATTACAATTATTTTGTATAAGTATTTTGTAGAGATAATAAACGCTCGGAAGATTGACATCGAACCTACTATGTACTAGGCACTAGGCACTGAATACACTTCATCAATCTAATTATTTATTTATTAAAAAGGTCACCAACAGCTTTTGTATAAAAATATCTAACAATATAAAAATTACAGTATTGGACTTATACAGGTTGCCAATTACAGGTTAACTAAAATGTTTTACATAATGGTAATAACAATAATAATTATGAATCTATAGTAAAAGAAACTACAAAAACAACAAAAAAATACAATTTCTTTTGGATATAACAAAAGACAAAAAGAAACGAATAATTATGTGTTTATTTGATAATCTTGTGAACAATGTATGTTCTTCTATAACAAATTAAGAATCTTTAAGCCCAAATATTGTCTCAGTCTCCCAAGATAAACTTCAAACTAACAAACCATTCATATACAAGCATCGTACTCACGGCTCGGTCCATCCTTAAACTCGACGTTTATTTTAAACCCCTCGTACTCAATTGTGTCATCAGAATGGAACTTCAACCAGACGTTAGGTCCTTTAGTTTTCAACGTTCTTGGAAACGCCTGACCACAGAACCTACCCAAGAGGTCGGCGTAGCCGAAGAAGCCGTCGCGAATCTGATGGAAAATGCAAAGAAGACCGTGAATTATTTTATTTTTTTAAATTTTGCCTCACTCTAGGAATTTTTCCTGTATCGTGGGTGCGTTGTACAAACAATTAAACTCACATACACAAACAGCCAGATCCGAAACAACTATTTATAGGCCTTATAAATATTTGTTCCGTGCGGGAATCGAACCCAATCAATCATCAATCGTTCAGCCACTGCGCTAACCGTGCCGTCAGAACAACAGGATAACTCACGTCTAAATATCTCGGTAGACAGGTTTTAGCTTGGCGTGGTATGGTCATATGATGCGGAGGAATGAGGAAAATGTTGTGAGGAAAGTTTTCAGTATAAATATGGATGGGTACAGTGGAAGAGGAAATATTGGAATCTATGAATAGACTGTGTGTATTATAAAATATCTATGTCTATACATATTATAAAACAAAGTCCCCCGCCGCGTCTGTCTGTCTGGATGTTCGCGATAAACTCAAATAATACTGCACCTATTTTCAAGCGATTTTCTCCACTCGATAGCGTGATTCTTGAGGAAGGTTTTAGTATATAATTTGTTAAGTTTTTGTATTTATTTCTGTGTACATTAACGATATTTGTTGAAGATGTCGGCAAAAAATTTGCTGTCTGGGAGCTTTCAACGAAAACGCTGCCTTAACCCTTTAAGATATAACAAAATAATGTATGGTGGAATTGTGTATCTTATATAGGTCTACAGAAAAGTTCGCGGTGACATAAGCCTATCTCTTAAGGATAACATACTATATCCATTTTAATACCTAAACAAATGGGCAATTATAAAGCGCTAACTTAGACAGCTATTTACACAAATACAGTATTAATCCTTATCATTTTAAATAGGTTGGTTGGCATGAGCATTTCATGAAGATTATTTTTTCCCTTTACATCATGCAAATTAAATAAATACGGGCAGTATTTATTTAATTTGGATTTCACACTAGGAATTTCTCCTGTATCGTGGGTGCGTTTATAAACATTTAATCTCACATACACAAACAGCCAGACCCGCAACAACTATCTGCATGTCATACAAATATTTGTTCCGTGCAAGAATCGAAGTATAGAAGAATACTGAAAACATACTGCGCCGACCCTAAATAACTTGGGATATGGCCAGGAGATTCATGATGACGAAAGGTTTTAGCTCTAAGTCGATCCTAGATATAATAACATACCTCTAAATAGTCGTATGCGCAATCTGGATGGTATTCTATGCGAAACACGTCGACGAACGTCAGCTGTATCACCTGATCGTTCGATGAGGCTGAAATAATACAAATTATATTAAAATAAGGTTTAATTATGATAAAAAAATCGTCGCCGAAGATTTAAAAGACGATGGAGATATAGAAAGGGAGAGGAGGGCGATGGCGGTCCGCTGTAACATGCTGGCACGCAGATTTGCGAGGTGTAGTTTAGAGGTCACTCAAAGCATTTTGCCAAACTCTTTACACCTGCAATCTGTGGGTTAGCTACACGCAAAACAATCAACGCTCTTCGAATTCAATATGATAACACTGATGGGCTACCACGCTACTGTAGTGCGTCTGCCATGTTTGCGCACGCTCACACAGACGGCTAACACTGTGCTGCGGCACCGCATCGCTTCACTAGTGTGGGGCAACGATTCGTTGAATTTCTTAGAATTTCTCCTGTATCGTTGGTGGGTTTAAAAACATTTAAACTTACACACACAAACAGCCAGACCCAGAACAACTACTTATAGGTCATTCAAATATTTGTTCCGTGCGGGGATCGAACCCGCGACACGCAGCGCAGCAGTCGATCGCTCAGCCACTGCGCCAACCATGTCGTTATATTCCGCGTGGGACGCGCGCTAACGCCACCCTAAACGTGCTCAGCTATAAACTGGATAGCCCTCTTCGGGGGCACTGTGTTCAAATGCAAGTGCGTTTACCCGAGGCCCCAGAGGGCGGCAAATACTTAAATTAATTTGTAATGTGTAAATGTACCAAACATTGCTTTTAAGTCATACTACTAACAATAAGGGCTTGGGTCCATTTCCAGGCCTGACAAAACTACATTGCAGTTTACAGCCCCAGGTTTGTATTTATGCTTGTTGGCTGGCGGGGTATTTCCCTCACCAAAAGGTGAGGTATAATTCACCCTCTTTATCATTGTGTAGACTGTAGGCAACATGCCGTACAAACGCTTTAAAAGTAATAATTGGTATAATTGATTTGACACTGTAATCGCTCACTATAGATCGCAGTCTACATTCCGAACTAACGAACTAGTACCAACAAAAAATACGACGCTCGACTGCATTGTTACCAAAAAATACATAATACTCCTTATTTTTGTTTTGTTTGTAAAATAATATTAAAACCCAGAAATACGTGTATTTTATTTTCTTGTAATCATCTCCAAGGTATAAGATCAATTAATAAATCCGAGTTTGTGAGTAATAAAGAGTTAAATGTATAAAACTATACAGAAGTTATGAATATAAATGTTGATGCAAGTATAAACAAAAACTATTTTTGTAAAAATAAAACTGACTTCCAAAAAATTTTTTTATTTCAGAATTTTTAGTTATGGTATAATGATATAATATATCACAAAATTTTTATCATCGAATATGCAGAGCAGATCATTCATATAGACATAGAAAAAAAAAAATGTATTATAGACGATATCCTTACTAATATTATAAAAGCGAAAGTGAGTTTGTTTGTTTGTTACCTCTTCACGCTTTAATGGCTAAACCGATTTTGATGAATTTTGGTACAGAGGTAGTTGGGAACCAGGAGACGGACATAGGCTATTTTTTTAAAAAAAGAGTGGGAAATGAGGGAGAAAGAGGGAAGAAACGGGAAAACTTAGCGTTGATATTACAAATCAATAAGGCGCTACCGAATTTAACGCGAGCGAAGCCGCGGGCAAAAGCTAGTAACTCATAAACTAGCAAAGCAATATAAATACGATTGATATGGGACCTAGGAAGTATACCCGATCGAACAAAAAAAGAATTTTGCAAGTCTTTGAGTAATTGGTGAACACAGGTGACAAATTGAGAACTACCTCCTTTTTTATGAAGTCGGTTAAAAAGAGAGTGAATCTTATTAGTAGGTGGATGGATTGTGTGAGGGTTATACAATGTGTCCGGTCACGGACAAGCGATGGTAAAAATGGTAGTATTTTTTTGAAAATAAATAAATTTGAGTACTAGAATGAATGTTATACAACATTATTTTTAGTATATGCGAAACCTGAATATAGTTTGTTCAGAATAAGTAACTGAATCGATTCCAATAGTTTTTACACCATGTTATATTTTGTCCCAAAAATATTAATAAAAGGTTACGAGTTGGACACTTAGTAGGCATACGAAATCATACGGCGCGCAACAAGGTCACGGCAGGTCAAAGCGACAGTACCTACGTGCGGCGTCGTTTGTGCCGCTCGGTGACCGTGTTTTTGTACGGACAGCCAGGTTAAATAACAAGCTTATAACTTTCTGATTTTTCATGATAAAGTTCTGAAATTTTGTACATAGATACTAGACACGTGTTTCGGGTTTCGCATAAAGTAAAACTAATGTTGTATAAGTACATAGAATATCGCTAGTTCGTGACCGGACACATTGTATAAAAGTAAGTATATGATAGAGTTGCAGATAAAAGAGTAACCATGGATTTTTTTGTCGGTTCGTCTAAATAAGGAAACGACCAAATCGAACCGTGTACCTTTTCCTTCACCCTATCTCGTCTGGGCACAAAGCGTGATGTTAAGAAACTTTGTTATTATTATAATATTTATGTAAGCCTTAATAATTCTTTAGGCCATTATGAGAGCAATAAAAATAATGTAGATGTTCTCAAAGTTACATTATTGTGAAATCGCTGGCCAATAGTTCTGAGATAAATGATACATTGGTATTTGTAAGAAATGTGATCGTAGTTTTTTTTTTATGAAAGGAATTTTCTCTGATATTGTAACAATGGATATTTTTCTTCAGATTGTGGTTTCTATAGATCAATAGGCAACTGTTAAAACCTTTGTTATTTTATGTTTGAAGAATTGTATGTCATAAATATGACACGTCGTATAGATATAGTATAGACGTGCAAGCTATCTTTTTAATTTTGTTCTATATATCCTTAGATACTATTAATCCGTTTTCTTTATTTTCGATCATCACGCGGGTTAAAGTTAGCGTTAGCCCAAAGTAAGTATGCCATGCGGACGAACTCGCGGGCGGAAGCTAGTATATTTATAAAATGTTTGTGATGCTTTGCATATTTTTTTTTTTGTTATTTTGTAGGCTCGCGTAATTTGCGAATTAAAAATATTTTTTCTTTCTTTCTTTTAGACTTCCTCTATGGTCTAGTGGTCGCAAAAGCGACTGCTGATGTAAGGTCCTATATTCGATTTTTGGGTCGGGTAAAGTGTTATTGGATTTCTCAGTAACAGCGATAAATTCTAGATTTGTGCCTGACTCATCAGCCTAGCCTTTTCCTAACTATGTTGGGGTAGGCTTCCAGTCTTACCGGATGCAGCTGAATACCAGTATTTTACATGGAGCGACTGCCTATCTGACCTCCACAACCCAGTTGAAACTAGGTAATACGATACCCTTAGGGACACTGACTACCTATAACGACTGTCAAAGATCTACAAATGACAGCCGGGACGAACGGCTTAACGTGCTTTCCGAGGCACGGAGGAAACTCGGTATGTAACAGGTTATCGCCCATCTACAGACCAACCTCTGCAAACGCGGCTTAACCTAAAGATGACCTGATCAGCTGCTATTATTTAGCCACAAGCTCGTCCTTACAACACTTATTTTTCCCAAAAAATCCATCAACTTAACCCCTTAGTGACACATATATCCCTAAATACACACGTAACCTAAAATGTATCCGTCTCCATGGGGTTTAACCCGTCGCTCACTGCGGACCCGAGTCCCATTGCGGTGAATCTTGTAAGCCCCATGGATCTACAGTGGCCTGTTCTCAAAACGAGAATGGAATGAGATGTAGTATTTTCTGTGGAATTGTGAGGATTAAATGAAGCGAAGTAAATTGGATTGTTTTAGAAATGAGTGTACCATTAATTATACGACTTTAGTGTTTTGCATTTATTTAAAAAAAAGCGTTACCCCACACTAAGTAGTTCTTCTGTATCGTGGGTGCGTTTACAAACATTTAAACTCACATACACAAACAGCTAGACCCAAAACAAATATCTGTAGGCCTCACACATATATTTGTTCCGTGCGGGGATCGAACCCGCGACACACAGCGCAGCAGTCGATCGCTCAACCACAGCGTTGACCGTGCCGTCATCTTACTTCTTACGTGTCGTTATTTAATTTCTATCTTTACTATTTTCACTGTAGCATGGTTGTCACCAACCAGAGTTTAAGGCGTTAATTGACCAATAGTGGCGTTAAGTCCCCTCTTTGAGGAGTGGCTGGAGAGGCGTCATGGCGTCCTCACCTACCGCCTGACGCAGGTTCTCACCGGACACGGAAGTTTCGGGAGTTTCGGCAGGCGGGAGGAAACGCCCGGGTGTCACCATTGTGACGATCGGCCAGAGGACACGGTGGAGCACACAGTGGCGGTCTGCCCAGCTTGGGCGGAGCACCGCCGTGCCCTCGTAAAGGCGATCGCGTCTGGCCCTGGTTCAGTCCATGGTCCAGAGCGAGAGGGAATGGGAGGCGGTCACCTCCTTCTGCGAAGCAGTAATGCTAGCGAAGGAGGTGGCCGGGCGTTTGAGGGAGAGACCCTCAAACCAACCCAGCCGCCGCAGGAGACGCCCCGGGCATCGAGCACCGCGAGACGACTCCCGGCCACCGTAGATGCGGGCCTGTGGACGGTGAACAATGGGTGGCTCACCGTCCGTCCGTCTATTGACGACAGGCCGTGTCGACGGCGCGTTTGTGTTCCACGCGCACCCCCGGAACGTAAAGTGCAATTGAAGGAACATGGGTGGGTTTTAGTCAGTACAAGTCTGACACTCCCCCTCGCTCCGCCCAGAGCGGGGAAGTTATTTGATAATTTCCCATCCGAAAAAAAAGGCGTTAGTTGATGAGAGTACGTTTAATTAACGTGTAAACACATCGTTAGTCGACAACAATATCCAATTCCATCTGATTGTAGACCGCTGCAATTATCGGAATTCCCTAGTGTCGGTTTATTTGTCTGTAAGCTTGTACGCAATAATGGACCGGATTTAGTACGTGATAATTTATCAATTTATCTTTACCTTATCACGACTAAATGGCTGATTGGATCAGAATCAAACTCAAAGCATTTCATTCAATTAGACCAATACAGGGACTTAAGAATGTCATGAAAACAAAAAAAAAGATGCTACTACAGTCCAAGACATAATAACTTGCGAAAGTACTGTAGTTGCCCATTCCAAAGCGTAGATCTCTATGGAGAAGAATAGGCAATAAACTCCATGGACACTGTTTTAAATCATAATATTTTTACAAAAACATGGGTACATGCCTACATGGGCACTTACGTACGTCGAGAAAAGGTGCATGGTTTGGGTTGGTCGTTTCCTATGGAGAAGAAGCGGGAAGAAACTCCATGGTTACTCTTTTAAAATCATTTGGTTTTGACAATGTTGTTGTTAGCGTTAGTACTTAAGAATGAGAGGACAGAGTAGGCCTGACAATAAGTCATTGCTCTAATAAAGTATTAGAAAGAAATGAAATATGGCAAGAAGATAGATTTCAACTTTAGGAAGGACATGACTTAGGGTGATGGGTGATATTGCATTATGTCTTTATTTCTCAACTGTTTGACAATTGACATTTGTCATGGCAAATCGCGAACCTAATGCGGACGAAGTCGCGGGTGACAGTTAGCAATTTAAAAAAGTGTAATTTAGTCACACACCTGGATTCTGAAAGGTTTTTAAGAATAATAGAAACTGAGAGTTCATTTTGTCTAAATAAAACAATTAGACTCAGATTATACAAAAAAAAACGACTTCTAAAAAACATGAACAAGTGGAAAATAAGTTTAGTATTTTTGAAGAAGTTGGTATTTTTTAGTTGATTCATCGGTTTTTTTTGCCAAAAAGTTTTTTATTTTAGCTTTTACGCTATTGGATAGCTTCTATCGCGGGCCTTGAGCGCGGGGACCGAATCCAGAAATTCCGTAACGAAGAAAAACGACGAAGGCTTGTCTAACGTCGTTTACACAATACGGTTAGTTATTTCAATCCTGATTCTAATGTTCTAATAGCGTGTTTGGTAGAGAATCGGATAGTCAATTGACATTATGCTGGGTCAATCCCAAGGTCTTGTTTTTCTTTTTGCGACTTCTTTTCATTGGAAGTACTTTTTAAATATTTTATTTAGATTGTTTTTATTTATTGCATAAGTTGATAAAAAATACTATGTAATAGCTTTAACGCGGCAGTCCCCGAGTGCCACACGTATTTTTTAGTTGTGGTATGATAGCGCTTATATTCTAATATCCAAACATGTGAAGTCTCAGTTAGATACGATAAAATACATAACAAGAATAAATACATTGTGGGACGAATCCTTACTAATACGAATCCTTACCACTTCACGCTGTAATGGCTAAACCGATTTTGATGAATTTTGGTACAGAGATAGTTGGGAACCAGGAGACGGACATAGGCTATATTATTATTATATAGATATATTTTTTTTTAAAAAGATTGAGATATGAGGGAGAAAGAGAGAAGATAAGGCGCTAGGGCAAAAACTGCAAAAAGCAGGTACTGTGTTATGCCAAATTTAACGCGAGTGAAGCCGCGGGCAAAAGCTAGTACATAAATAAACGGTCAAGTGTGAGTCGTCGAACTCGTACACAAAAGGTTCCGTATAAACTTGCGACATAAACAGCCATATCTTTTGACTTCGTAGACTTAGAGATATGATTTTTCCACAACTTGAAGGGATCATAGATTTGAGTATATGGTTTTAATTTCAACTCAATCCCTTCACGCGTTTCCGAAAAAAAGGATCTTGACAGACAGACAGACAGAAGGACAACAATAGGGTAGTTTCCTATTTTTTTTTATTAGTCCATCTTTTAGATCATTCAAAAATAAGGATGAACCAAAAATGACAAAGATATAGCCTATTTACGTGTGACGTCACTTGTTGCTAAAAACTGCAGCAACGCGTGACGTGTCCCTTATTTTTGAATAATCTAAAAGATGGACTAAATATAATGTAATTACTTTGACCCTGGAAACTACCCTTTTGCGGATTATTCGAAAGAGATACTGCGGCCCCAGAACGTAAAGGGCAATAGAAGGAACATGGGTGGGTTTTAGTCAGTACAAGTCTGACACTCCCCACTGCTCCGCCCAGAGCGGGGAAAGTTATTTAATGATTTCTCACTCGCAAAAAAGGGTCCCTGTTTCTCCCTTTGAGGTACGGAACAATAAAATGAAAAAAAGAAGCGAAATCAACACTTACCATTAATCTTGGTGACACAATCAGAATTATTATAATAATAGTTATTTCCAGTATTCTTGGGATGTGGGTGTGTTACAATTTTCTCTTTCTCTTCAAATTTAAAGGATTCACACCTCGCATCCTTTTCATCTCTCTTCACTCTTCTTTTGACTTCCAAACTATTAGGATCAAAATTCCTCATTCTAGAATTCCTCACCTGTACAGTACTTTTATGATAGTCTAGATTTCTAGTCTGTATATCATTCCCTAAGACAGTATTCTTAGGTTTTACTTCATCTATATTTTCGTTGTAGTTAATGTATTTTCTATTTATTTTATTGCTCCAATGACTCTCCATGTTCAAATCGTAGTGTGGTATACTCATTTTGCTTTTTGGTATCCTGTCATGATCAGCTACTAGTTCCGAAGTGAGGCCGATGGTTGAGCAAACTGAAACAAAAGAAAAATAAAATTTAGTAAAATAAAATAAAAACAAGTCAAAGAGCATTACTCCTTCTCTATACTGTATAATTATATATTTTAGGTATATATTTATTATTTGATTGATAATTTTAAATTTTCCTGTTAGATAGATAGAATATTTTTTATTATGTACACCATACAAATGACAAGAATAACAGTATACAACATATAAATAGGGTGACACAATGGGCGGTCTTATCGCTAAAAGCGATCTTTTCAAGACAACCTTTTGAAGGAGGGGAGACCTGTTTTGTCTTTTCCACACACTGTGTCTACATAATTTCATTCAACTTTCCTCTCGCAGGTCTGCTGGAAGAAATTTCTAATGAAATAAGCTGTACCTTTTTGCTCTTGTGTCTTAAATGTAATGTCGTGTCATGTATTGTGTTTGTGCATAAATAAATAAATAAATTTACAATTAGGAACTTTTTCGACAGCGATTTTGTTTTATTTGTGAATAACATCTCGCAGTTTGACCTGTGAGGTTGTTGTCTACTTAACCGCACAATAGGGTAGTTTCCAGGGTCAAAGTAATTACACTCTGTTTAGTCCGTCTTTTAGATTATTTAAAAATAAGGGACACGTATTTTTTATTTATAAATTAGATCAAAAATGACAAAGATATAGCCCATTAAAGTTACGTGTGACGTCACTTGTTGCGAAAAAATGCAGCAACGCGTGGTCCTAATACCGTGTCCCTTATTTTTGAATAATCTAAAAGACGGAATATATAATATATTTTTTTGTATACTATCTTATTCTTCTATGTCTTGAGAGTAAGGCCTGCAGTCAGGCCAAAAACTAAACAATTACTCCCCCTGTACGGTACGACCTTCGGCTTAGGGTGTCCTTTATGAAAAACGAGGTACCCCAGCGCTCCTACTTTTGATATATGACGTGCCGTGTTCACGATGCGATCGTGCTCCGCGCGCGCCTCAAGAGATGTCAGCAAAGCAGAGGTCCCCATCAGGGCTCCTGCCTGCCCGGGTTACTGGTTGGTTCGAAACAGATACCGTGGCTA
The DNA here is from genome assembly GCA_905475445.1 of Ochropleura plecta. NCBI lineage: Eukaryota > Metazoa > Arthropoda > Insecta > Lepidoptera > Noctuidae > Ochropleura > Ochropleura plecta. The sequence continues at coordinate 18,122,335 of FR997738.1, read as the reverse complement.
CAGAACACAAAGGGCACAGAAGGAACATGTATGTTTTAAGTTTTAGTCAGTAAAAGTCTGAAATTCCTTTCCGCTCTACCTAGAGCGAGAGAAGTCTATTGTCGAATATATGTATTATCGAATCGACGGGGCTCTGAAAGACGGTATTTATTTTCTATGCAATGTGCATCAAATGAAAGGTTTCGGTAAATATACAAAAAACCGTTTTTGTTTTTAAGCGACATCTACATAATATTGTAGCTATCAATATTTCTACAAAAAACATTAAGATCATAATCCAGTATAAAATTACAATAAATATATCAACCCCTAATAATCCTAACATATCATTGACTCACAAAAGGCAGTTCATCCCCTTGAGATTATTCTAAGCTTTTTGGGCGTATACATAAGGGTTGGATCATTTTATTCCCTGACGAATTATATTATGTTACGGACTTATTTGATTCTAAAAATAGATATCATGTTTTATTTAGGAGAACAATAATGATGTTTACGTCGAGAAAATGTATTAATATCTATATTCTCCGAATAATAGAATATACTTTACTAAAACAATAATATAATCTAAGTAAGATACGAACATATTTTTAGATTACGATATTTTACGAATTTCGTGATGTGCGAATGTGGTCTTTTGAGAATATGATATTCAGCGACGGAGCACAAAAGTTGAAACATAACTGTTTTACAGGAATTGCTAATTCTATGGTTACAATGGCGGTCTTATCGCTGATAGCGATGCAAACAACCTTTGGTTAGACTATATAAATATAAAATTATAACGCATTGTTCAATAGTGTACCTACTGCTAATATTACACAAAAAGCATCATAGATAGCAAGCCAGTTTTTTTCGTTTCGTCTTTCTATTTCGCATTGAACAGTGTGGTATGGCAACGATTATTTTTGTTGAGTGTATGTAGGTTTTTTGTACATAATAAATAATAACTTCGTTCCATCCGGGTGTCCCTTGACACCTCTCAAGTTTTTTATTATTAAACTAACAGTTAAATACAGGATTTCGTTAGCCATTAATATTGCTGTCAGCCTTCTTGACACTTTTCCTGTTGATTGCGATGCGGACAAATTTTATGACGCCCTGTAATTATTTTACCATTTTTATACTTGTACATATTTTTATTATTTAGTTTATGTCCATTTATAGTTTGTAAATAATAGTGGTCTTATTGAATTTATATTGTAATGTAAATAAAATACTTATTTCGTATTTCGAACCTCTGATTTTGCGAATTCAGTGCAGTGTGCATTATATACTTACTTACGCACTTACGCACATACATAGATACATACACAAGCACACACACACACACACACACAAGCACACACACACACACACATACATACATACAAACACATACGCGCACACACAACATTTAAAAACAAGTGCTATTAGTTTATAAGTTTTTCTAAATTTATCATTTGCTCATTTGTAATTTAAACAATAGTATAGTTAAGTGTCTCAATATTGTTAATATTTAAGGGAGAGAGCGAGATAGCCCCAACACAAGTATTACCAATAACTTACTGGGGGTATCTCATCTAAACACAATGTAACTTTTTTTTTGAGACAAATAAACTATTTTCATTTTCATATAATTACCAGGTTTTGCCCGCAGCTTCGCCCGCGTTAAATTCGGGGTGCCACAGTTCCCCTTTCCTGATTTGCAGGTACCTGCTACCAGTAGTTTTTGCCCTTGCGCCTTATTTATTGTAATGGCAAAGCTAAATTTTCCCTTTTCTTCCCTATTTCTCCCACATTTCTCAATTTAAAAATTAAAATAGCCTATGTCCATCTCCAGGGACCCAACTATCTTTGTACCAAAATCCATCAAGATCGGTTTAGCCATTTAGGCGTGAAGACGTAACAAACAAACTCATTTTCGCTTTTATAATATTAGCAAGGATCATTTGCTTCGGTAAACAAAGCATTTTTCTCGACGGTATGTAAAGCTAAGGGCTGAGTAGAGGGTAGCTCACCGTCCGTCCGTCTATTGTCGACAGGCCGTGTCGACGGCGCGTTCGTGTTTCACGCGCGCCTCAAAGAGAGTCAGCAAAGCAGAGGGGCTTGCCAGAGCCTCCGCCTGCCGGGGTTGTGGGTTGTTCGAAAGAGATACCGCGGCCTCGGAACGTAAAGGGCAATAGAAGGAACATGGGTGGGTTTTAGTCAGTACAAGTCTGACATGCCCCCCCGCTCCGCCCAGAGCGGGGGAAGTCATAGGATGATTTCCCACCCCAAAAAAAAAAAAAGGGCTGAGTAGAGGCTAAGGCCTATGGGCTGCATAAAAACTCTGACACCAGGCTAGGTACCAACCACACGATAATGACGACACGGTTGGCGCAGTGGCCGAGCGATCGACGGCTGCGCTACGTGTCGCGGCTTCGATTGCCGCACAAATATAATATTAACAAATTAAAACTAATTAATAATTTGTTATTGACATTGTATATTTAACTTATTATTGACATTGTATTGATGACTAATTATTAACATTTTATTATTGACTAATGATTAATTTATTTTTTTGACATTGTTTACTACTTAATGAATTTACAATTTGAATGATTTATATTTTATTGATGATTGTTATCACTTGACATTAGTTAAATATTTGTTTCTTTTATTTCGTTTATTTAATTAATTTCGTAATTAATTCTAATATAAAAATGTTGCATGCCTCACGGTAGAATGTATTGGATCCTTCTCTTACTCAACACCATATTTCTTTACCTACATTCATAGCAAATAAATTTCATTTCATTTCATTTCAAATATTTGTATGGCCTACAGATAATTGTACCGGATCTGGCTATTTATGTATATAACGCCCCACGAAACAGTAGCAACGCTTGTGTGGGGCATCGTTTTATAAAAAAAGAAAATGAAGAACACCGTAAAATATTCATCGTAAAATGCAACCTTATCTTATTTCAAAATGAAAATGAAAAATGCATTCGTTTCGCAAATCCTTTCATTTAGCCAACGCCAACCCAAACGAGAAGATATATTCAAAACTGTGTAAAATGCAAAAATAATACCTCGTATATTATTAATTCAGCATTCATTCAACTGCAGAATTCAGAATTAACTTTTCTACGTCTCTTCGTAAAGACTAGCAGACATTTTGGATTTAAAATTTTAAAATTGCTGTATGATTTTTAAATTATGCGCACAGTGGGTATTACGTGATGTATGTGATATCTGTATAAATTAGGTTGTAAGAGAATAAATGCATAAAGCTTTGCTTAGTATTCCTTAATCCTTATTAAATATATAATATTACAAAAGCGAAAGTGAGTTTGTTTGTTTTTTACGTCTTCACGCCTAAATGGCTAAACCGATTCTGGTACAGAGATAGTTGGGACCCTGGAGACGGATATAGGCTAATTTGTTTTAAAAAAAAGTGAGAAATGAGGGAGAAAGAGGGAAGAAAAGGGAAAACTTAGCTTTGCTAATACAATACAAAACCTGTAGTAGTTTTTGCCCTTGCACCTTTCAGGAAAGGGGAATTGTTTTACCCCGAATTTAACGCGAGCGAAGCCGGGGGCAAAAGCTAGTTATACATATAAACCTTCCTCTTAAATAAGTCTTTTTTTTTAATTCTCGTATCTGTTACTTAACTCCTACGAAACGGCTGGACCGAATTGTATAAAAATTTTTGTTCATATCGGGTAAGCCTGAGAATAGGCCAACATCTATTTTATATACCACTAAGTTTTTCGCTGAGATTGGCCACCATGGCCAAAAACTGTTAGGAGGATTATATACTAGGTCTTAACGGACCCAACTAAGCATTCTGAATTAACTCTACAAGAAAAGGTTTCTAAAAAGTCTACCTCAGGTGCACAGGGTTGCGAGACGACTCAAGGCCAATGTAGACAGGTCATGCTACAATAGTGACCATAAGTCTTCCTTTTGAGGAGTGGCTGGAAAAGTGCCACGGCCACCTCACCTACCGCCTGACACAGGTCCTCACCGGACAGGGACGCTTCGGGAGGTTCCTGCACATAATCGAGCGGGAGGAAACGCCCGGGTGTCACCATTGTGACGATCGCCCGGTGGACACGTTAAAGCACACTGTGGCGGTCTGCCCAACTTGGGCGGAGCACTTCCGTGCCTCCATTGAGGCGATAGGCGGTGATCTTTTGTGTCCGGCCCTGGTTCTGTCCATGTTCCGAAGTGAAAGAGTCTGAGTAGCGGTCACTTGCTTCTGCGAAGCAGTTATGTTAGCAGAGGAGGTGGCCGGACGTTTGAGGGAACCCTCAACCAGCCGACGTGAAACTGGTGTCAATAAAATAAAAATTAAGTATGAAGGAAATAAAGAAAGAATGAAGGCTTTATTATTTCATTTATTTATTTTCTATACATACTATTTATATTTTCAAATATTTGTAACAAAAAAAAAACATATACCTAAAATGTAAAAGCTTATTAATAAGCTTACTAATATTATAAAAGCGAAAGTGAGTTTGTTTGTTACGTCTTCACGCCTAAATGGCCAAACCGGTTTTGATGAATTTTGGTACAAAGATAGTTTTTTTTAATTTTAAATTGAGAATAGGGGAGAGAAAGATTTTTTTTCGATCATCACGCCGGTTAAAGTTAGCGCTAGCCCAAAATAACTATGCCACGTAGACGAGGTCGCGGGCGGAAGCTAGTTATTTTATAAAAGTACCTTCACTCTACATAAACATCACATTAAACGCAGACCCTTTAACATGAATGGGGAACATGAATAATTTAAAATAAAGTTCAACAATGGATAATAACTTGAATAACACAGCGATGAAGTTCTACAAACGTCATTATTTCACTCGTAAAGTTTTGTAATTAAACGTAGAAACGTTTTGTATGGAACTTCTCATTCTCACAAATGGCACGCGCATATATTTTTTAGGCTGGTTGTTATGAATTAATAAACCCTTTTATATTTAGCTTTGGAAGTCCGAAAGGGTACCGCGGAACGAGTCCCGGCCACCGTAGATACGGATCTGTGGACGGTGAGCAATGAGTAGCGACCGTCCGGAAGCTAGTTGTCTATAAAAACGGCAAAAAACATGTTCGTTGTATAGAGAGCCCCTGTAAATATCTATTTTATTTCGTTTTTGGGATTTGTTTTATAACGGAAGCAGAAACACATCATCTGTGCATATTTCAACTGTCAAACTATCGCGGTTCATGGGATACAGCCGGGTGACAAATGGATAGACAGACAGCGAAGTCTTAGTTATAGAGTCCTGTTTTAACCTTTGGCTACGGAATCCTAAAAAGTGTTTGTTAGTGTAAGGATATCAGACGAAGTCTTTTGCTCACTTCAATGAAACTATTCATCTTACAAGAAAAGTCTTCTTATTGTGCTTATTTTGATTCAAATTCATTTCAATGAAAATTGTTACCTATGTACTTAGGTATCCGGGGTTGCAGGTTGTTCGAAAGAGATACCGCGTCCCCGGAACGTAAAGAGCAATAGAAGGAACATGGGTGGGTTTTAGTCAGTACAAGCCTGACACGCCCCCCCCCCCCCGCCCCGCCCAGAGCGGGGGAAGTTATTTGGTGATTTCCCAACTCAAAAAAAAAGTACTTAGGTATTTTAGAAAAAAAACCTTTGTACCAAAATTTCACGTTCCAAAGTCCATTTGAAAAATATGTCGAAAGCAATCTAGGTACTAACATGCCTTAATGTTTTCAAATGGCTTAAGTGCTTTTAATATAAAGACTACGCTACGATATTTGAAATATATAAACTGGTTTGTTTTGAACTTAAAATAACGACAAGAATAGCTGTAACGTAGAAACGTATTCTGTTTGAAATATGAAGCTTAGATAGTTGATTGGGAAGAACATACTTTATTGTACTCAAACTCAAAAGCATTTATTTCAATTAGACCATTACAGGCACTTTTGAATGTCAAGAAACAAAATGTTAAAGCTACCGTCCCGGTCACAAGATATAATAACTTGTGAAAGCACTGTAGTTTCCCATTCCAAAGCGTTGATATCTATGGAGAAGAATGGGCAAGAAACTCCATGGACACTCTTTTAAATTGTAATCCTTATCCTTACTTCCTTACTAGTCCTAGTATTATAAAAGCGAAAGTGAGTTTGTTTGTTTGTTTGTTACCTCTTCACGCTTTAATGGCTAAACGGATTTTGATGAATTTTGGTACAGAGATAGTTGGGAACCAGGAGACGGACATAGGATAATTTTTTTTAAGAGTGGGATGTGACGGAGAAAGAGGGAAGAAAAGGGAAAAATTAGCGTTGCTATTACTAATCAATAAGGCGCAAGGGGAACTGTGTTACCCCGAATTTAACGCGAGCGAAGCCGCGGGCAAAAGCTAGTATTATTATAAAATCGCATTTACATCATTCATGTTGAGATTATACAAATATGTGAGAACGATGTAGAAAGACGTGCTCAGTAAGAGCGTCCAGAGTAACAACAGTACAACTAGCCACCCGCCCCGGCTTCGCACGGCTGTAATGTAGATCCTATAATAATTATCCTTACTAATATTATAAAGCGAAAGTGAGTTTGTTTGTTTGTTACGTCTTCACGCCTAAATGTAACAAAATTCATCCAAATCGGCTTAGCCGATTTGGATGAATTTTGTTACCGAGATAGTTGGGACCCTGGAGACAGACAAAGGCTTTTTTTTTTAAAAACATTGAGATATGAGGGAGAAAGAGGGAAAAAAGGGAAAACTTAGCATTGCTATTACAATAAATAAGGCGCAAGGGCAAAAGCTACAGGTAGCAGGTACCTGCAGGAAAGGGGAACTGTGTTACCCGAATTTAACGCGAGTGAAGTCGCGGGCAAAAGCTAGTTATACATAAAATCCTTCCTCTTGAATAAGCCTTTCTATAAAAACCCGCAACAAAAGCCGTTGCGTAGTTTAAAAATTGATGCTTATAATATAGGGACATTCAGAAAGGCAGCGACTTTGTAATATACTATGTAGTGATAAAAAAAATAGGTATCAATAAAAACAAGTAAACAAAAATGCTTGTATATTTCTTACTCCATGACTCAAAAACGGCATAACAAAATTGAATGAAATTCGACATAAAGATAGACCATGAATTGATTGAAACATGGAGAACTCTTAATGCCGATCCACATAAATAAAGTAGGAATATAGGTGTTTTAAGCTACGATAAAACTACATGATGGAACTAGTGCCTAAAATGTAATCATTATTTAAATACTAGACTAAAATTCACCCGAATCCAACAAAATACCTCCAGCTCACAATAATCACAAAATTCTGCAAATAATCACTTAAACAAACATTCAACTTAAAGACAAAAATCTCAGTTAAATTCTGTCTACAATTCACAAATTCCTCTAGGAGAGTCTTAAGATACTGTGTTACAAATTTTTCAGCGCAGAGCTGTGACAGTTACTTCAAAATGAGCAATGAATAAATTAGTGTTGACCTCAGGGCGGCCCCCGCGGGATATGTTTCAGTGGCGCTAGGGAGGGGACACGACGGTAATTATGAGTTTTCATTTATTTTTAATTTCATTTTTTTTTTCGTATTCCTTTTTGCTTCGTTTTGTTTTTTTTTAACTGCTCTCGCATAGGAAACCATTTTGTCTAACATGTTATGATTAGTAGAAGTAGGCGTCATTTGTATTTTACTGTCTAAACATTTTTGCGGATGGAAAATCATCAAATATACCTACAACCCCGGACTGACCAAGCTTCACATTACAATATAAAACAGTGTTTTTTGATAATATTTCGAAGATCACCTTCTCCTTCAAAGCAATATTCAATCAAAAGAATCTTAGGAATGGGACCACAACAGACTTCCCAAGTCTTAGACTAAAAGAAAGAAAAACTATTTATTAGACTCGCACAAAAGAAAAAATAAAACAATATTTTAAAAAAAAGAACAACAAACCACGCACCACTTCAACGTATTTAAAAAGTAATTAAATGTTTTACTTTTAAATAAGTCGTACTATAAGAGTATACCTGGCAGGCAATAATTTATATTTAGAATAATGTATCATGGTGTTACTTACCGACTCACCTAATTTATTTTATTCATTATTTTACGTGTTGACATTCTGATTTGAATACTAACCTCTGACATAGGTACTGTCTATTCTTGAGACACTGGAGTTTGGTGCTCAATAAAACGCAGTGACTGAATCATTTAAATGATTGTAATAACACTTTCGTTCTATTACAATAATGTTTTAATGTTTAAAAAAGATAACAATGTGGACCGATGTTTGTCCGATCTCGAATCTAGAAATATATATTTTTATTCATTTTGGAAGGTAGATTTTTTTTTCTTAAATTTGACAATCATAATAATATCTATTTATTTATCGTCCATTTATTGTTTTCTATACATATAATTAAATTTTTAAATATTTCTTAAAAACAATTAACACATTTTTAATAATTAGATTATATGTATTTATATATTTGAATAAATCATTTTATTTAAATTGTTTGTGTAGTAGTAGCAAAAGGTACACACGACGGCACATCAACCTACACAAAACCATTTTAACCTGATCTCTCTACTACGGTGTGCGATTCGATAGTGGAGAGATCAGGTTATAATAGTTTAGTATGAGTTGACCTGCCGTCGTCTGTACACCGTTGACTACCCCTTGTTGTATTTTTAAATTCATACAGTCTATCCAAAGGTTGTCTGGAAGATATCGCCATCAGCGATAAGACCGCCGTTGTAACCATAGAATTAGCATTTTCTGTAAAACAGTTGCCTATGTTTCAACTTTGGTGTGCAATTAAGTATATTCTAATCTTGAAATATCAATAAATTATTTTACAACCACCGTCACTACGATGCGTCTGATGTAAAGTGGTTAGCAATGAGTATCAAGCGTGTGTTAATCCGGGCGCAGACAGGTTTTAAGCTATTGCATTGCTTCTATCGCGGGCCTTGAGCGTGGAGACCGAATCCAGAAATTTCGTAACGAAAACATCTAACATTACGAATACGGTCAGTTATTTCTATCGCGATTTCAATGTTCAATTAGCGTGTTTGGTAGGGAATCGGGTCGACAATCAATATTACGCTGGATCAAACCTAAGGTCTAATTTTTCTTTTTGCGACTTCTTTTCATTGGAAGTACTTTTTAAATATTATATTTAGATTTTTTTTATATTGCATAAGTTGATAAAATAAATGCTATGCAATAGCTTTACCGCGGCAGTCCCCGAGTGCCACACGTAGGTATTTTTTATTAGAATTTGTGAATTATTAAATGTTTTGTATTAGATTTTTAACTTTGCAGTAAATTGGTAGAACTCAGTGTGAACATCCAAAAATGTATTTCATAAATTGAATTGTCTTTCGCGTGGTGATTAATGATCGTGCCTCCTCTGTATGAGAAAAGGCGCCTGCCCAGCTTTGGGACATTAATAGGCTAGTGAATTATTGTCTTCATGGTTTTTAAACATATCAAATTAGAAGCTGCAGAAGATTGTAAGACTATCTTTGCAATGTATAGAATCAATTCTCTAGTATTGTATAATTATTAAGCCCATATGTGAGTGCTATGTATTATCATTGACTTGACGAAGCCCTGGTGGTTGATAGTGTCATGCTCACTTAAATGTCTCGCTGATGGTGGCGGGTGTGTCGGGTCATTTAGCTCCCTTCAAAATGGTCGAGCTGAATGGGGCTGATCCATACGTCATGTTCGTGAACGGGCGCTGTCAGTTGGGACTGGTCATTTTTTTAACTACCACGGTAATTTTTTTAACTTATTTAGATTTTAAATTGAATTTTGCTTTTTATTTACTCTGGACGCTCTTACTGTGCACGTCTTTCTACATCGTTCTCACATATTTGTATAATCTCAACACGAATGATGTAAATACGATTTTGTAAAAATATTATAATTTAAAAGAGTGTCCATGGAGTTTCTTGCCCATTCTTCTCCATAGAGATCAACGCTTTGGAATGGGCAACTACAGTACTTTCACAAGTTATTATGCCTTGTGACCGGGATTGTAGCAGCATCATTTTTTTGTTCTTGTTTTTATGACATTCAAAAGTGCCTGTAATGGTCTAATTGAAATAAATGCTTTGAGTTTGAGTTTATTATTATTTGTTACGTAAATTAAATTGGAAAAGAAAAAAAAAACGTATTTAATTAAAAGTATCGGTTTATAGGAGATGTTCTTAAAATTAATTGTTTGCATCTTTTAAAATAAAGTAACATTATTATCATTTATTTATTTGTGAACATATTTTTTATACATATATTTACATATTTCTTAGCAAAAACAAAAAACATTTTAAAATTTAAAAAGTAATTTTTACCGTAATTTACCGCAAGCTATTCCCATCACTAGCACATACGACATCAAACGTCTCGCCGCTTTTCACAGAGTACATCACTACACGAGCGTTCCGTACTTCTGCTTATATCATTACTTACAATGAGCTATAAATTACTTACTATATATTACTTACAATGCTCATATTCTACTTTAAAGATGATAAACATACGGAATATAAATTACTTTATACAGAAACTTTTTTTCTGCCATACCAATTTCGTGAAATAACGACTAAATAACGCTTATAAGAACACGTAACATCCTTACTAATATTATTAAAGCAAAAGAAGTGAGTTTGTTTGTTACGTCTTCACGCCTAAATGGCCGAACCGATTTTGATGAATTTTGGTACAAAGATAGTTGGGACCCTGGAGACGGACATAGGCTAAAAATTTGTTAGAAAAGGGGGAGAAAGATTTTCTTTCTTCGATTATCACGCAGGTTAAAGTTAGAGCTAGCCCAAAGTAACTATGCCACGCGGACGAAGTCGCGGTTGGAAACTAGTATAAAATAAAAATGAGTTTATTCGCATCAATAAAGAAGCTATTAAACAATTAAATACTTAAGACTTAAATGTTTATAAACACACAAAATGTTGTCGTAACTAGTCTTTTTTGCGTTCGAGAATCATCAAATAACTTCCCCCGCTCTGGGCAGAGCGGGGAAGTGTGTCACACTTGTACTGGCTAAATCCCACCCATTTTCCTTCTTTTGCCCTTTATGTTCCGCCTATTTTCGTCTACAGGCCTGTTTTTGAATTAAGTTTTAGTTATGAATACACATTGTTACTTGCCAGGATTTGAACTCACCACCTCCCACAAGGTACTTGAGGTCTTAACCAATTTACCATCCCATAAAAGTACCTAATTTCAATATTCTTATATCAAACGTGTTTCATTTGACTGTATCCAGTACAGTCACGTTCCAATAATTGCCTTTTGGGTAATTTCAACCAGAACTACCCATAAAGTGACATAAGATATGTATGTGCGTTTATTGGCACGTATCAACGAAATTGCTGGAGAGATTCAGATGCGATATCAATTGGATTAATTAATACAGATAACGCAGGTTGTTGCGTGATCGGTAATATGTGGTGTGGTTTGCCGCAGCAGGCATTTGTGTACCTTGTATTTTTCTTTGTTGAATGAGTGAATGTTTTCTAGAAGAAGATTCTAGTAGAATCTTTTGCAGCTATTCGTTGTTTTTATATGACCAACTAGCTGGCGCCCGCGGCTTCGCCCGCATGGAAAAAGTATCCTTTGTGTTATTCCAGACTATAATCTCCTCCTTACTATAACCTCTGTGCCAAATTTCATCAAGATCCGTTAAGGCGCTGTACAAAGCAAACACTTCGTAAAACGTCTAGTTTTTCGTCGCAAAGTTAGCCGTATCTGTACATGCCACTAGCCAAAAAAAATTACCGTGTATAGTTCAATACATAAAGTAAAGAGTTAAACAAAATAAGTTTACAAAAGTGGTCTAGTACCTACCAGGAAAAAAAAAATGTTTAAAAAGACCCAGAAAAAAATTTTTTCGTCTCGAAATTCTCAATTTTTTCAGCGACAACCATCATATTTTTTATATCTATAACAAAGAAAATTGTATATACTAAAGAGATATCTAAAATTTTTCAAACATTGAGCTGTATTATTTTTTATATTCAATAAAAACTGCAAAATGACCTACATTTTGGCGGACATGATATTCAAATAAAATCAAACACCGAAATATTTTCGACCTTATTTCTATTCTTTCGATGCAATACTGTCGTGTACTTGTGTCAGACCATGCCTAGTATGCAGCTAGCGTCACTTCCGTGAATACCTAAAGATTAGCTTATTGCCGCACCTTAAGCCGTTTTGATGTGAAAGAGTAACAAACATCCATACATCCATCCTTACAAACATTCGTATTTATAATATAAGTAGGATAAGATCCGAAGTATCTTTTTAACCGACTGCGCGCCGCAAACGAGGGTAATGTGTTCATCAGTCTATGTATGAGACGTAAATAAAGCCGGTGCGTCCGTGCTATTTCCTCACATTATCACACCGTAGTTTAGCCATGCATGATAAGCGTAAGCGTAATAAGTGACCAGAACAGTTTGCAAGTTTTTGGTATTTTTTTTTTTCGGGTGGGATATCATCAAATGTCTTCCCCCGCTCTGGGCGGAGCGGGGGGGCATGTCAGACTTGTACTGACTAAAACCCACCCATGTTCCTTCTATTGCCCTTTACGTTCCGGAGCCGCGGTATCTCTTTCGAACAACCCGCAACCCCGGCAGGCGGAGGCTCTGGCAAGCCCCTCTGCTTTGCTGACATCTCTTTGAGGCGCGCGTGAAACACGAACGCGCCGTTGACACGGCCTGTCGTCAATCGACGGACGGACGGTGAGCTATCCATTGCTCACCGTCCACAGGGCCGAAGTTTTTGGTATGGAGGCGGTTATTGGATTGAATGTTTTGAAGCTCATTTGTTTTTTTTTTTGAAAAATTCTATTTCAACTTATTTTGCTCTGTTTTCTTGATAAGATTTAAACAATTCATGTACCTTCCAATTCGCTACTTTCTTCTAACAGATGATAAATCAGACCAGAGACCCTAACATAAGCAAGCAGTGTCAACGTTAAGTAAATACGACAATTTGAAAACTAAAACTACGGGTATATTTTTATTATTTTTCTGAATAGCATCTCGCAGTTCAACCTAAGAGGTTGTCGTGTGCTTAACCGGACGATTCCTGTAGATGCCTTGAAATTAAGACCTCCAGCCAGGGCAAAAACTTATTAACTAAGCGACTACACGCTAAGGGCACCCCCTGTGGGGTACGAGCCTCGACTTAGGGCGTTGCTGGGAGAGGTCAGCAAAGGGACAGGCTGGATCTGAGTAATATTATTTTGGGGACTGGTTTAAACTTACTGGTTCAGCAACGCGGGCTGGCTCTAGCAGGACGGGACAGGTACCGGGACGTCGCGGCGGGCCTTGTCAGCGACGGAACGATACCCGTTTAACATATATTTTAATTGTATATAGTTCTCGTGTCACAGTTGTTTTTTATTTAAATAATTTTCTTATTGCCATACTCCTCCGAAACGGTTTGATCGATGTTTAAGAAATTTTATATGCATATTCGGTACCTCAATGAAATATAAAAAATATATTTATGAAATAAAATTTCTCTGTGTTGCCATAATTATAATTAAATTGAGAGATATGCAAATATTTGTACACCAGAAATAGTAGCATGTATATGTGTCTGTAATAACTGTAACATTTTTTGTAAGTGCTATATTCTGAAAAATAAACTTTTCTTCCTTTCTTTAGGTTTGAGAATCGGTCGTTATCTATTTTTCACTAACTAATAAAGATGGCCCTCTTCAGAAAGCTCTTCTGAACAGCGGGTGAAACCGCTTGGCAGAGCTAGTAATAATATAATACAACATCACACCAAAAAAGAGGATTATTTTTCCCCTTTCCTGACACCGTCATTTCCTTACCAAGACCGTGACAATGGCTCAAAGACATAACCTTTATTTTAATCGGTAGTCCCATAAATGCTTATGGGTTTAGTTCACTATATATTTTGTGGCGTTTAAGGGTTATTGCCCATTACTTATGGGCTGAAGAAAGTGCCGGGTTTCGGAGGAAATTGTACGTGTCACCTTTTTGGTTTTTGGTCGCAGTCTTTGTTAATTAAATTATACTTAATTCTACTTATAATATTATAAATGCGAATGTTTGTGAGCATAGATGTATGATGTTGTTACTCTTCACGTCAAAACGGCTAATCGGATCTTGATGAAATTTGGCACAGAGGTAGATTATAGTCTGGAAAACACATAGGATACTTTTTTTTATATCACGCAAGCGAAGCCGCGGGCACCAACAAGTGTAAACTATATTTTTGCTTTAAAGGGCTGTGCAAACGTTGTCTACGTTTGCACAGCTCTTTGTTACTGACACGGCACATTATCACAAAACACAGCCAAGAGCGAGTCAGACTCGCGCACCGCGGGTTCCGTATAAACTTCCGACATAAACGGCCATAGCTTTTGATTGCGTTAACTTAGAGATATGTTTTTATTTTCACAGGAAACAGGGACCTAAGTAAGAGGACTTAAGTTTTTGGTTTTAAACTTTGGTTCTAAACTAGACTTGAGTATTTTGTTTTTTTTCTTTTTGAGGCACAAAACCCTTAAAACCGTAGGTTGGAATCAAATATTCATTGATAGCCTGTTTCTGACACAAGGCACAAAAGTATCCAAATCGGCGCAGCGCTTAAATAAAGATTCGGCAACTGCTGTGGTATTGGACATGTGGCTATCGTTTTCAAAGCTTCATGTTTCTAGAATATTTTTGAATAAGATTGTCGTAAAATTTTCGATGGCTTACGTCAATCCCATATTCAATTTACTATTATTATAGTAAGCGGCAGAATGATATTTCAAGTATGCTGATAACCAAAGAGATTGAAAATTAAATGACTTATAGACGGGACATTGGGAATATTTTCATGCAAACGTTTTGATCCCAAACATTTACGATTTGCATGCTACCTGACAAGAGTGAGAATGTGACACTAAACAGAATGATTTGTTAGTAAGCAGTAACAAGTATTAGATAACAATTATCTTCGTCTTTTCCTGCCCATTATAATCATTTTCATACCCTTGTCCCATTCTATTTGGAGTCAGCACAACACGCTATCTTCTTATCTATTCTATTCTACCCTATCAGACGTCACGGCATCATTTACTCTTTTCTTCTTCATATCATTCCTACGCAATCGATCCATCGTGCCCCCGCTCTGCGCGGAGAGGGGGGAGTGACAGACTTGTACTGAGTAAAAATTCACCCATGTTCCTTTTCATGATCTTTATGTTCCGGGTCGCGGAAGAGATATCTTTCGAACCACCCGCAACCTCGGCAGGCGGCGGCCCTGGCAGGCCCGTCTGCTTTGCTGACATCTCTTTGAGGCGCGCCTGGAATACTAGTGCGCCGTCGACGCGGTCTGTCGTCACTGGACAGACGGACGGTGAGCTACCCAATGCTCACCGTCCACAGGCCCGCATCTACGATGGCCGAGAGTCGTCTCGCGTCTCCCGACGCCCGGAGCGTCTCCTGCGGTGGCTGGGTTGGTTTGAGGTTCTCTCCCTCAGAGGGCCGGCCACCTCCTTCGCTAGTGACAGCAATGTCGCGGTGAAACAAAAGTCGGTGAAACGCGAATCGACATATCAAGAATGAGTTGAGATGGGTAATGAAGTAAAGTACGTCACCTTTTTTATTGCGGCTGAGAAATCATCAAATTACTTCCACCGCTCTGGGCGGAACGGGGGGAGATTCAGACTTGTACTGACTTGTACTGCCCTTCAGGCGGTAGGTGAGGAAGCCATGGTGCCTCTCCAGCCACTCCTCAAAGAGGGGACTTACCGCCACTATTGTAGCGTGCCCTGCACGGGGTTGCGACAGTCGCTCTCTCGACGCCACCATGAGATCGCACCGGAGGTCTGCCCACTGAGCGGCTATTTGCCGCGGTAAAGTAAGCCACCTAAGGTCAGTAATGGCGCATAAACGATCTTATCGGTACATCTATTCAATAAAGAAAAATGACACAAAACCATGACCATATAAGCTTCCTAAATTGACACTAGTACCCGATTCCCCCATTACAATTTACCCATAGACCTTACGATAATTGAAACGTTAAACTATCGGAAATGTCCGCTTTTACTGTCAATATTCTCTTCCGAATCTGTGAGAATGAAATCATTAAAGTTCCGATTCTATCGGAGAATTTCTTGCTAGGACAGCGAGAATTGAAAGGCATGTTACCCAAGGTAATAGTTGGTGTCACTGAATTGGAAATGAAGTGAATTATGTTTAGCAACTTCACCCGGATTGCGCTCGTAAATTGTCGCTTGTTTTATTATTGAAATAGAAATTATTTACTTGATAAAATGTAGGTACAGATATAATAATAATAATTTATTTTCAGACAACAGGGATCGAGAGAGAATGGCAGCCGGGACCAACAGCTTAACGTGCAACAGCTTAACGTGCTCAAAGATAAATTTACCTTGCTACGTCCCAAATTGATCAAGATTATGTTTGGCTGATAATGTTTGAAAATAGTATTGTCTAGTTCTCCACCTTCCTCAGTATAAGCAAGCACTATCTCGCGCAATCTAAATGTGTTGAGGCATATCTGTGTATTTCAATCTATGTTCCAAAGTTATAACTGCACAGCCCAACTTACGTTTGTGGACCATAGGTACCAGTTTCAAATAGTTCACTGCATTCACAAACCCCGCTATTTCAAGCAGACTTCAGACCCGGTCTGTATTTTATACTGTATCTTTGAATGAGATTTTAGGACCTAGGTGACTTGCTTCTGCGAAGCAGTTATGCTAGGGAAGAAGTTAGCTGGACGTTTAAAAGAGAGAACTTCAAACCAACGCGCTGGGCGTTGGTGGCCGCGAGTGAACAATGGGTAGCTCACAAGCAACCCGTCTAGTGTCGACAGGCTTTGTCAACGGCGCGTTAGAGCTGGTTCACATTAGGTCGGACCGACAGTTTGCCGTTCACCGACTGCCGGGTGTTGCTGTTCACACTAGACGCCGCCGACCCGACCTAATGTGAATATAACTGTCGGTACGGTCGTTTTACTGCCCGGCCTGGGTCGTCACAAAACAGTTGTGAGTTGGCTTTCGTATAGGATGGACAGTAAACTCCTGTCTTCCACAAGAGAAATCAAAACTTCTACATTAATTCCGCCCTCCATATTGAAACGTGTCTTCTCTGCATATACACGTCGACGAAACTGCTTGCGCAAGTGCCGAGAGCGGGGTAAGGGCGGGTGGGAGGTTGGCAGGCGGGTGTCGCCGCCGCTTCGCGCCGACAAATGTGAACGGCGCCAGACTTGCTAGTACGCCAATATTTTGTCCGATCCGACAGAAATCGTGGCTGGACGTACGGTAATTGTGTCGGCTCCGACAGTTTGGTCGGGTCGCCCTTATGTGTACGGCGCTATTGACAAACATACGCCAAAATGGATCCGACACGTTTGTCGGGCCAGTAAAATTGTCGGTCCGACCTAATGTGAACCAGCTCTTAGTGTTCCACGCGCGCCTCAAAGAGAGGTCAGCAAACAGAGGGGCCTGCCAGGGCAACTGCCTGCCTGAAACACAAAGCGCAGTAGAAGGAACATGAATGAGTTATAGATATTACAAGTCTGACATTCCCTTTCGCTCCGCCCAGAGCGTGAAACGTTTTTTGATGATTTCCCATACGAAAAAAAGACTACCTTTTCTTTGTAAGTGCACTCCTGCAAATTGTTCTCGAAATAATTGAATTATTAAGACTGTACTCTCGGAATGATGGCGCCATCGATGTTTAAAAAGAACTTAATGAATACGGCACGGTTGGGGCAGCGGCTAAGCGATTGACTGCTGCGCTGCGTGTCGCGGGTTCGGAACAAATATTTGTTTGGCCTACAAAAAGTTGTTTCTGGTCTGGCTGTTTGTGTATTTGATTTTAAATGCTTGTAAACGCACCCACGATACAGGAGAAATTTCTAGTGTGGGGCAACGTTTCCTTTTTTTTAAATATTACTACGTTTATCTAAAAAATTAGTGTGTGTCCGTTGAATGTGACTGGCCCAATGTGAATCGCAAAGGATAGGACACAAAAAAAAATGCGATTCCGAGCTGCAAAATTACGTTCAAATCTTAGACAGCGGTAGGTTTTGTCACTGACGTTTGCGCATCTTAGGTAAGATTTCAACTCTAAGTAGACCAAAATATTTTTTTGCAAAAAAAAAAACAATCGACTTTCCCAAAAAGGGGGAAAATAACTTCACTCCCGGAAGTCGGTGACTTTTGTATGTATCATTGACTTTTCATCCATTCCTTTACAGCCATCCATTACCGGGACCGGGACCGAGAATCGGGGTGTATTCCATCCAAATGATTCAAATGAAACAAGAATCTTTTAAATCGGTTATTTTATGACCGATTAACAAACATACTTGATTGCCTGTTGGTCTAGTGGTTAGTGGCCCTGACTGCTGAGCCGGAGGTCGTGGGTTCGATTCCCACCCAGGACAAACTTTGTGTGATGAGCATGATTGTTTGTTCTGTGTCTGGGTGTGATTTATCTATAATATGTATGTATTTATAAATTATATAAGTATGTATATCAGTTGTCTGGTTACCATAACACAAGCTCTGCTTAGCTTGGGATCAGATAGCCGTGTGTGAGTTGTCCCAAGATATTTATTATTTTTATTTATTATTATACAAAAAAAATACCACCAAATTGAGAGCCCTCTTTTTTTGAAGTCGGTTAAAAAGATCCTAAATTTCAGTTTCAAGGCTAAGATTCAGAACTCGCTTAACACACGTTCCAGTCATACCAACTTTCATATATACATACATAAATATCCTCTGAAATCGGGGTTCATTTCCTAAGTACCAAAGAAAAGGGTCTACTAGTTTAATAAAGAATCGTCACAAATAGACTTCTCAAGGGTCCCGTAGCTATGTCAACTGAATAGTTTACCCCAAAGGGTCAGCTTTTGACAAGCGTTTCGACCCATTACTTAACTAAAGTAGGGTTTAAATTATTGTTGAATGAATGATAAGTTTACATTTCATTCAGTTGGGTTAAGTTTTGTTTGTTTTGTACACATATTTTATTTTTACATATTTCTTATTTAAAACATTTCTTTCTACAGAATTTGAATGTGTATAGTAAAGGATGTAATATAAGTAGGAGAGGTGTGTCAATAGTAACAGGGAGGCAATTGTAACATATGATTTTTCACGACATCTATTGACGAATAGCGGTGGCTCTTGGTGGTATTCGAAGCTTTATTTGGTCCTGTTTTACCGATCGAACTTGCATGTAAAACAGTTTGCGCGTATGCTCTCAGTAGATGACAGTTTGAGATACAGCAAGTTGAGTAAAATTTTTTTTCGGCACAGTTTTTGTCATTTTAATTAAATAAAACAGTTTTACAATAGTGTAGTGTTGTTTTCCGGTTAAGTTATCATCCAATCTATACGTGAAGGTATGTAAGTTGTTTAAATTTACCATATATTTTTGTTTAATAAGTCTTCATTGCAAAATGGCGGGAGTGGTGCAAAAGTAACAAAACAAGGAGAGGCAATTGTAACATGTTACATTTGACAATCTGCTTTTTCAAATTAGTTAATTATTATTTAATAGTACCTTTTTATTTTCAGAATTCTTACAAAACGGGTTATGAACGACCTCGGAAGACATTGCGTGGTATCGTACCTCTAGAAAAATATATTGAAGCTTGTGAAATTGTAGTTAAGCAAGGGAAGAGCGTCAGAAGAGTAGCTACCAGCTAGCAGCATGTGTCATGTGACTTTATCCTATATCCTTAATTACAAGCAGGATTATACAGTTAAAACTGGATACATTCTGTATGTTACAATTGACTCTCATTGCTGTTACAATTGACTCTCTTGGTGCAGCAATTGTAACACTATGAGTTGATCTCATTAAGTGCCATTTTCTAGAATTTTGTTGTTTTTTTTGTTATTTTCTGTATATGATTTTATAATTAGATAACTAAACTATACTGTGACCAAAAATTATCGTGCTGTGATTTTTAATTAAAATATTATTAAGGATTGAATTTTTTTTGTCACTATTGACACACCTCTCCCCTAAGTAAAGGATGACCAAAAAAACCGGCCAAGAGCGTGTCGGGCCACGCTCAGTGTAGGGTTCCGTAGTTTCCCGTCCGTCACAATAAGTGTTCCCACTTATGAGTTTAAAGGTGGAGGAGCGTGCAATGTTGCACGTTCCGCGGTAGGCGCTCCAACAGTTTTTGTACAAAAAAGACAAAAAGTTGTACAAAATACAACTTTTTGTCTTTTTTGTACAAAAACTGTTGTGTCAATCAAGTTCAAAATGATTTTCCTAGAAAGTCCTTATAAAGTTCTACTTTTCAGATTTTTTTCATATTTTCTAAACTTATGGTTCAAAAGTTAGAGGGGGGGGGACACATTGTTTTTTACTTTTGGAGCGATTATTTCCGAAATTATTGATATTATCAAAACATGATTTTAGTAAACCCCTATTCATTTTTAAATACCTTTCCAACAATATATCACACGTTAGGGTTGAAATTAAAAAAAAAAAACTCTTCCCACTTTACATATAGGGTGGCTACCCTAATAAAACATTTTTTTCCAATTTTTATTTTACCACTTTGTCGGCGTGATTGATATACATATTGGTACCAAATTTTAGCTTTCTAGTGCTAACGGTCACAGAGATTAAGCGAGGACGGACGGACGGACGGACAGACAGACATGGCGAAACTATAAGGGTTCCTAGTTGACTACGGAACCCTAAAAATGGACTGTGTGAACGATGAACTTTACTATAACATCCTACTATATAATATTATAAATACGAATGTTTGTAAGGATGTATGGATGTTTGTTACTTCCACGTCAAAACGGTTGAACGGATCTTGATAAAATTTGGCACAGAGGTAGTTTTTTACGATATCACGCGGGCGAAGCCGCGGGCGACAGCTAGTATTATAATAAACGCGAAAGTTTGTATGGATCTTTGTTACTCTTTCACGCTAAAACTACAGAATGGACTTTAATGAAACTTTACAATAATATGGCTTTTACATCAGAATAACACAGGCTACATTTCATAAAGATATATTGTATATTCTAATACCACGCGAGCGAAACCGCGGGGCGCAGCTAGTGAGGAATAAAACATAGGTAGTACATCATCATTTTCCTGCTCTTGTCCCATTCTATTTGGGGTCGGCGCTACACGGTTTCTTCTTCCATTCTCCCCTATCACACGTCACGGCATCATTTACTCCTTTCTCCTTCATATCATTCCTTACACAATCCATCCATCTTTGCTTTGGCCTTCCTCTCGCTCTCCGTCCATCAAAATTTAGAGCCATCACTCTTTTAGTCACATGTCCTTCATCCCTCCTCATTACATGTCCATACCAAGACAAACGACTCCCTTTCAATTTTCTGTAACAGGCGCAACTTTCAAACTTCCTCTAATATACTCATTCCTTACTTTACGCATTCTTGTCACTCCACACATCCATCTCAATATTCTTATCTCCGCTACATGCAAACGTTTTTAATCCACCTTTTTTACAGCCTTATTTAAATACACAGCCATATTAAAACATACTACATATGGTATGTTATTTTAGGTAAAGCAAAATGGTAGTTGTTTTTGTGTAACAGCATCAAATCAATCAACAAAACGGGAGTGCTGTGGATGCGATACCCGTATGAAACCAATATTTGAATGGTGTCGGCAAACGAACACGATAAACAAACACCTATGTATGTATTTGTTGCATGACATATACGGAGCTAGTTTTAAACATATCGCGATGTTTGGATTTTTGAACTACTAAATTGATTTGATGGTTTGTAGAGGATTCTATATTGTGATGTACTATAACATTCTCTTGTCAAAGTTTTGGTTGCCATACCTACTCAGAAACGACTTGACCGATTTTGATGTTTCTTTTTTGGATATTCGGTTGGTCTGAAAATCGGTCGTTATCAGCTATATTTTTAAGTGGGTAGAGTCGGTAAGGTAGGTAGGTGGGTAGGAAGATAGGTAGGCACGTAACTTTAATATCAAATATCTTTGTCATTTTGGTTCGATTTACAAATAAAAAATACGTGTCCCTTATTTTTGAATAATCTACAATACAGACTAAATAGAATGTAATTATTTTGACCATGGAAACTACCCTATTATGTGAATCCTGTGCGGCTTCAAGAAAAAAAAATGATTCAAACAATCAAAAAGCGTTCACTCGACAAAGATTGACTGACTGTTCTCACTTTAAACATTTCAATTACAAGCGCCACTAGAGCTGCGCAATGTCGCTTCTCTAAAAATAGAGATACTTTCACACGCATGTCCGCATACACATTCCATTCCGTTCATTCCGTTCAGCAATGTACGGCTGACATGCGTGTGAAATCATTCAATCATGATATTATTTGTTCATGGGTTCATTCATTCTCTTTTTTTGCAGGTAACAAATCTTCAAATAATTTCCCTCGTTCTGGGTGTAGCGGGGCGGAGTTTCAGACTTGTACTGACTAAAACCCACCCATGTTCCTTCTATTGCTCTTTATGTTCTGGGGCCGCGGTATCTCTTGCAAACAACCCGCAGCCCCGGCAGGCGGTGGCCCTGGCAGGTTCCTCTGCTTTGCTGACATCTCTTTGTGGCGCGCGTGGAACATTTAGGCGCCATCGACGCGGCCTGTCGTCAATAGACGGACGGACGGTGAGCTACCCATTGCTCACCGTCCACAGACCCGCATCTACGCTAGCTGGGAATCGCCTCGCGGCTCCCGACGTCCAGAGCGTCTCCCGCGGCAGCTGGGTTGGTTTGATGTTCTCTCCCTCAAACGCCCGGCCACCTCTTTGCTCATTCATTCCTAAACTTATGGATTTTGTTGTATACTGATCATGAAATATGCATTTGAATATTTTGCAGACTGAATGGAATATTGTGTCTACTCGGATTTTGTATTTGAATCGTATTGAATTCAGTAGGTGTATTGATTCTGAAACGGTGGCAATATAAAGACAAGTGGTACAAAAAGGTTAACGGTTTAAGCTAATATTAAAAATCCATAATTCATTAAAAGATTCGCACATCGAGGGTTCCGTTCATACACTTGAAACATAAACGGCCATATTTCTTGACTGCGTAGACTTAGAAGGTTGTTTTTTTTTTCAGCACAAAACGGACCAGAGACTTGAGTACCTATATGGTTTTAATTACAACTCGATATCTCCATGAGTTTCCAAGATTAAGGGTGTTGACTAACAGACAGAGAGCGGGCAACAACGTGATTTTATATGTTTATGTATGTTTTCCGTTTAAAACTGACAAAATTACGTTCTACAATTTCTTAAAATTATCTACAAAAAAGATGGACTTTGTATAGGAACTAACGTGATCAATATAGGTACAATGTATTGTAAATAAAAAACAATTGAAAAGATCCGAAGGTCATTAAATAAAACCTGTTCAGTTTCATGGTCTGAAAAACCACAATAGAAGGCTTGCGTGTAAAGTTTTGCACCCTTTATAACCTTGAATCAATCAACTCAAGTTCTTTCCCAAAAAATCCCTCTGAAGTTAAATAAAAAACCCTATTATATGTTATTATATATAATTCTAATTAATCTTATGTTATTATATATAATTATGTTACTCTTTGTTATGCACCCTGCACCTACTATGTTTTCTCTCGGCATCACCCTAAGGTAGACTGGTAGAAAATGCCCAAAGCATTAAGTCCGCCTTTGTACAGTGTTTTTTTTATACATGTGCATAAAGTTTTAATTGAGGCTTAAAACTTTATATTACATTAATATTATAAAAGTGAAAGTAAGTTTGTTTGTTACGTCTTCACGCCTGAATGGTCAAACCGATTTTGATGAATTTTGGTACAGAGATAGGTGGGACCCTTTTTCGATCATCACGCGGTTTAAAGATAGCTTTAGCCCAAAGTAACTATGCCACGCGGACGAAGTCTCGGGTGGAAGCTAGTAAATAAATAAATCTTCAAAAATCATCATTGACAAACTCTTTCACTCACCAATGCATTCAAGTTCCCTGTCTTTAAATTATTTGTTCATTCAAGCGTCCGTCCATTCAATATCGCCTATTCATACACTAGTTCTTTCATGCATACTAAGATACTCGTTCGTTCGTAAACTATGGTACGCTTGTATCCGATGATGCATCGTACATCGTTTATTAAGGCAGATTTTTCTAGATTTTCTCGTTTGCTCGTTGGTATGAAATATACTTGTATTTACAAGCATAGCTTACATTTTGGTAAAAAAAAATACAAAAGAATGACAAACACATAGTATACTTTTTGTTTCGATATCACACGGGCGAAGCCGCGGGCACCAACAGTACTCACAAATATATTGAAATTATGTAGTTTGCCAACAAATCGACGGTTATAACGTATATAAAGTTAAGTCAAAAACCGAGGTTTACAGGAGAGCGTAATTTGTGTTCAACACGCCCTAGAAATAATTCTATGAGCATAATAAAGCTAAGAGCTTTATAATGCTATTTATACATAAGTATTTTATTTTTTCACGTTTTCTTATACAAACTGATAGATGACCGTTTCTACGACACTTATTCGTTGTATTTATAAAACTTGTTTTCTTATACGATTTCTAAAACAAGGTAAATAAATTAAATAAAAATCGTATGTCAGCATAGAATAGAATAGAATATACTTTATTGCACACCAAAAATAGAAAAAACAAACTGTTTTATAAAAAAAAGCGCTAAATCTATGGTTACAATGGCGGTCTTATCGCTAATAGCGATATCTTCCAGACAACCTTTGGATGGACTTTACGAATATAAAAATACAACGGGGGTAGTCAATGGTGTACCTACTGCTAATACTACACAACTAATTAAAATAAAGTTACATAATCAAAATATATAAATACATAAATAAATACATATAATCTATTTATTTAACATGTGTTTTATAATATTATACGGTTGACAAATAGGTGTCTAACATATATTCAGAAAAAAATAAAAATCAAAGGGAAAAATAATGATTTGCAACTGAGGTTTTAAAAGCAACGAGTGACTGAGCTTGTCTTACTGACAACGGCAATTCGTTCCACAAACGGACAGCCTGAACCGTGAATGTCTGGTCATAAAATTTTGTGGAATGTTCAGGCATCAAAAGTCTTAAATTCTCCGATGATCTCAAATGGCTACTATGTGTGTCATGAAGGAACTTGAAACGTTCTTTGAGATAAGAGGGTGTTGTTGGATTAAAAAGAATACTGTAAAGTAATGATAAAATGTGAGCATTCCGGCGAAGACGGATAGGCAACCACTTGAGCTTAAAGCGAAACTCTGAAACATTATCATATTTACGCAAACCAAATATGAATCTAATACAAAAATTTTGGAGTCGCTCAAGCTTTTCCAGTTGCACTACAGTGAGATCTGGATAACAGGTATCAGCATAATCGAGGATTGGGAGAAGAAGGGATTGGGCGAGCGCAGTTTTAGTGGCAGTTGGGAGGAAATTACGAAGTCTGCGTAAAGACCCTGCCGATGCAAACAGTTTTCGGCTCACTTCTTGCAACTGAGGACCCCAGGATAAGTCTTTATCAATAAAAATACCCAGGTCTTTCACTGAGTTGCTGTAAGGAATTATAGCACCATCAAAGACAATCTGAGGCAGCTTCGCCCAATCAATTTTAGAACGCAGCCTAGGGCTGCCGACAACAATGACCTGAGTCTTCGTAGGGTTAACCTTCAGACCATGAGCCTGACTCCATCCAGAAATACGCTCCAAATCCCTATTCACCAAATTCACCGCTTCAGACAGTTCATCTACGGGAGCCTGTGAGTAAATCTGTAAATCATCAGCATAAAGGTGGTAGGCTGAAAGAAGTTCATTAGAAATTGAATTAATAAATATTGCGAAAAGAAGAGGAGAAAAAACGCCCCCCTGTGGAACACCGGCAGAGGTATTGCACCAAGAAGATGACGAATCTTCAATGCGAACACGCTGCCGGCGGTCACAGAGGTAACTACGAAACCAATCAATAGCCGTTGGAGATATGTTAAGAGAACAGAGTATACCGAGCAAAACATCAAAATCTACCGTGTTAAAAGCATTACTGAAATCTAAAAAGGAAAGAACAGTCAGATTCCCATTTTCCATACCGAATCTAATATCGTCCGTAATACTAATAAGAGCTGTGGTAGTGCTATGACCTGGACGAAACCCAGATTGGTAACAATTAAGGAGAGTGTTTTTACAAAGGAATGTACTGAGCTGATTATGGATAAGGCGTTCTAGGACTTTAGATAGGAACGGTAATATGGAGATCGGGCGGAATTCAGAAAAGGAAATCGGGTTACATTTTTTTGGAAGTGGAGTAATCTGGGCTTCCTTCCAACAAGAGGGAAAAACACCACTGGATACGGAGTAATTAAAAATATGACAAATGACAGGAAGGATTTCGTCCAGGATAGGAAGTATCATCTTGCGACTAACACAGTCACTACCAACAGCATTTGACGTGATTGAAAGTATACTCTTCTTAACATCATAACTTCAGCATGTGCGATAGATAATCTAAAGCCAACGATACAATAAAAAAATGCCATTTTCGACATGTCTTTATGTACGTAAGGACCGTTGAAATTCTTGTGCCTAAAAACAGC
Source organism: Ochropleura plecta (assembly GCA_905475445.1). Lineage (NCBI taxonomy): Eukaryota > Metazoa > Arthropoda > Insecta > Lepidoptera > Noctuidae > Ochropleura > Ochropleura plecta. Next base: position 18,095,668 of record FR997738.1, on the reverse strand, counting down.
CCTTTTGGCTCCAAATCTTAAGTCATATGTTTTCCCTCCCCTGATACGTAACACCGTTGTTATCATATAACCTTATACGCAATATGACTTGTAAACCCGGCAAAGCCAATATAATGCGTGCCCGAAGCATTTCATCGGGTTTATTGTTCGGGACTTGCTTTTCAACAATATTCTTGCAAATAGTTATCCTACTTAATATTATGAATGCGAATGTTTGTGAGGATGGATGGCTGTATGGATGTTTGTTACTCTTTCACGTCAAAACAGCTGAACGGATCTTGATGAAATTTGGCACAGAGGTGGTTTATACTCTGGAATAACACAAAGGTATTTTTTTTAAACTTTGCCCCGCACTACGAATTTCTCCTGTATCGTGCGTTTACAAACATTTAAACTCACATACACAAACAGCCAGTCCCGAAACAACTACCTGTAGGTCATACAAATATTTGTTCCGTGCGGGAATCGAACCCGCGACACGTAGCGCAGCAGTCGATCGCTCAGCCACTGCGCCAACCGTGTCGTCATATCACGTGGGCGACGCGGGCGCCATAAAGTAACGTTATAAGTGTTGCAGTGGTTAGTTTTTGGGGTTACGATCCTCAAATAAAACCGAACCCTTATTAGATCACTTTTGTTCGTCTGTCTATCAAGATTCTTAATCTCACGGAACACGTGGAGGTATCGAGTTGATATTAAAAGTATATACTGGAAGGGATTAGACCTTTTTTTTGGATGGTATTTAAAAGTACTTCAATTTATTCCCATTTCATTTACCTAATTTTACCTGTGTTCCACCAAATATACTGAATGTGCACCAAAATATGTTAATTAAAATATGTCATAACGAGCATCAGTGCACTACAATAAAAAAGTGTTATATCTTTATCCATTTTCTATTACCTAATGCAAGTCGTTACTGGCGTAGGGGGTCACAGTTTTAACCTAACCTAACCTACGCATTTTTTTAACATTCAGGAAAGAATATTTGGTGCACGATCAGTATTTTTGGTGAACACAAAAATATTATCCCTTTTTTTTGGATGGGAGATCATCGAATAACATCTCCCGCTCTGGACGGAACAGAAGAGATTGTCAGAATTGTACTGATCCATGTTCCTTCTTTTGCTCTTTGTGTTCCGGGGCCCCGGTATATTTTTCGAACAACCCGCGACCCCTCTGGGGCCCGGGCCCCTCTGCTTTGCTGACGTGTCTTGGAGGCGCGCGTGGAAGACGAACGTGCCGTCGACACGGCCTGTCCTTACTAGACGGACGTACGGTGAGCTACCTATAGCCACAGGCCCGCGACGAAAAAATAGTTTAATGTTTGGTTTCTCCCGCGCGGGTGTTGTGAACAGTCAGTGATTTTTCGTTCTAGAAGAATCAGTAAGTTGTTATTAATAATACTTTTATTTTATTTATTGAAATGAGAATTGAAATCTTTTGCACCCGTCTTGAATAAAAAAGTCTTGTTTTGTCGATTGTTAATTACATGTGCTTGAGAACGGATATCCCATACCTGTTATATAGCGATCCTTTTTCGTTTGAAGAGTAGAGTTAATAAAAAAAAATGTCGATTGACTATCCGATTCTCTACCAAACACGCTATTAGAACATTAGAATCGAGATTGAAATAACTGACCGTATTGTGTAAACGACGTTAGACAATGCACGGCCTTCAAGCCACACCTCCGTGCCCGTCGGAGTGGGGAACGTCAGGTTTTTATTCGTTACGGAATTTCTGGATTCGGTCCTCGCGCTCAAGGCCCGCGATAGAAGCTATGCAATAGTTTAACTAAAAAAAAACACTACTAGTAACATTATCCCTTTTATGCAGAAAAACTTCGTATCATATAAACTTAACTGTCAGTGACGCTATATGAAAAACTCGCCTTCTACATTTCTGAAACCCAGACAAAACTTGGCGAGATGCTTTTTAAAGACTTCTTGCAAAAGTTTAACCCTATTTCATACAAAATGCACAAGAAACTGTGAAACAAAAATCCTTCTGGAACTCGCGGCAAAGATGTCACAAGATATCATTTATCTTTGCAAAGATAGAGTCTGGCTCTTTCTTATTTATCTTTTTAGTGGATAATGGCTTGGAGCACATTAGTTATCGAGATTTCTGTGGCTTAAGCAAGGGATTGTGGTTTATTTGTTTTCTTTTTTTAAAGTTGCCCCACACTAGTAATTTCTCCTTTATCGTAGGTGCGTTTACAAAAAATTAAAATCACATACACAAACAGCCAGACCCGAAAGAACTACCTGTACGTCATACAAATATTTGTTCCGTGCTGGGATCGAACCCGCGACACGCAGCGCAGCAGTCGATCGCTCAGCCACTGCGCCAACCGCGTCGTCAAAATATTTTTATTTATTTGTTACAATCATGTTAAGGTTAAGTAGAAGGAGCTCGTTGCTACCACCCGATAAATGTCAAGTTTTCTCCTTGCCTCGAAAAGCACGTTAAGCTGTTGGTCCCGGCTGGCATTTATAGATCTTTGACAGTCGTTACAGGTAGTTAGTGGATCGAAAGTTTGACAACCAGTCTTATAAAGGGGTATCGTATTACCCAGTTGCTAACGGGTTGTGGAGGTCAGATAGGCAGTCGCTCCTATACTGGTAGTCAGCTGAATCCGATAAGATTGGTAGCCGGCCCAACATAGTTGGGAAAACCCCAGACAGATGATGATGTAAAGGGGAAATCGACGCAGAGGGGGCTGCCAGGGCCACCACCTGCCGGGGTTGCGGGTTGTTCGTAAGAGATACCGTGGTCCCGGAACGTAAGGGGCAAAAAAAGAACATGGTGGGTTTTAGTCAATACAAGTCTGACCCTTCCCCCGCTCCGCCCAGAGCGGGGGAAGTTTTTTGATTCCCATTCGCAATAAAAGGGGGAACAGATTGAGTATCTTGGATTCGATCCCTGCACGGAACAAATATTTGTATGACTTATAAATAGTCGTTTCGGGTCTAGCTGTTTATGTATATGAGTTTAAATGATTGTAAAAACGACCACGATACAAGATAAATTTCTAGAGAGAGGCAACGTAAAAAAATGTACAAAATCCCAGAGTACGTGGGTGAAATCGCAGGATCCAACTGGTTAAAAAAAAGAAGTTATAATGAATCAAAAAGAAAAAAGACTTTACCAACCTAAAACTCTCAAACTAACAAGAAATTCTAGAAGTTTGCCTCAACCAATCTACATAAAATCCCGCTAAATTTCACAGACTGCAGTGAAGGAGGTCTCCAAGGTCACTCCAACCCTTTTGGTACGATCAACTCGACGAAATTCTGTGGGAGGCAAACAGCTGTAGCATCTGAATTATAACTTGGTTCATGTATTATGTATGTGTGTGATATGATGTAAGGTGGTTTGCGGAAGATTCTTGTTGAAATCGACATTTTGAGGAATAGAAAATGAATTAAGATCTTCCTACAACGTCAGAGTTTGTGTCGGTGTAAAATAACAACCAAATTAAATATAAATATAAATATCTTGGGACAACTCACACACGGCTATCTGATCCCAAGCTAAGCAGAGCTTGTGTTATGGTAACCAGACAACTGATATACATACTTATATAATTTATAAATACATACATATTATAGATAAATCACACCCAAACACAGAACAAACAATCATGCTCATCACACAAAGTTTGTCCTGGGTGGGAATCGAACCCACGACCTCCGGCTCAGTAGTCAGGGCCACTAACCACTAGACCAACAGGCCCGTCAAATTATCTTCATTACCTAAGCAATATAAACAAAATTAATTAAGAAAAAAAGGAATTACAAAAATCGGTACTCACTTGGCGGTATGATCGGTGAAAATACACAAACAACCTCCTTTTTTTTAATTCGGTTAAAAAGAACATATTATAAACACAATATAATATAATATATTTTGTTTAAGCTATTAAGTTACCTAAATACTCCAACTTTATATAACGGCCTCCAGCCAAATTGTTACGAGAACATAATTTAGAATTTTGTTGGAACATAGTTTTCTATCGAAGTTTTAGGAAAGTTATTGTGTGGTTTTATGTACTATATCTTCGGATAAAAAGTTAATTTAAGTGTAGTAGGCTCTGGGGTTGCGGGTTGTTCAAAAGAGATACCGCGGCCCAGGAACATAAAGGGCAATAGAAGGAACATGGGTGGGTTTTAGTCAGTACAAGTCTGATACTCTCCCTTGCTCCGACCAGAATGGGGGAAATTATTTGATGATTTCCCATCCACAAATAAAGGGCAATAGTCTCATTCTAGTACTTAATTGCTTGTTGCATTTATAGGTATTAAAGTACTCACAAGTTTCTTGAAAGTCGTTTTTTTTTTACTAAAATGTAAAATATGCACTCAAGATGGTCTTAGTCTGCCGGGGCTACGGGTTGTTCGAAACAGATACCGCGGCCCCGGAACGCAAAGGGCAATAGAAGGAACATGGGTGGGTTTTAGTCAGTAAAAGCCTGACACTCCCCCCCGCTCCGCCCAGAGCGGGGGAAGTTATTTGATGATATTCCACCCTAAAAAAAGGATGGTCTTAGTCATCAAACTGGGCACGTATCCAACACTTTAAGATACCCAAAATACACTTAGACTAAATCCAAATATAAAATCTCTCCAAAAAGGATCCATACCTCTTTCCAATTTCAAAAAACACTTCAGCTCCCATAAGATATCGTCTAAACAGTTTTGGACGAGCTCTATTCTTTTTCGGTTCAGACCAAATATATTGGGAAGTAAGCTGAATTTAATAAAACCAAGTTGTGTGTCTTGGAGGCACGCCAAGGACAGATGGTGGGACATTAGAAAAACATGATACCAATATGTAATAAGTTAAGGGTTTTTTGGAAAACAAATGCTGATGCCGAGAAGTTGGTCACAGATGTAGAGTTGCAGGTATTGGACCTATGGAACTTTTTTCATACTGATGGGAAATCATGAAATAACTTCAGGAGGGGAAAGTCATACTTTTACTGCCTAAAAACCACCCATGTTCCTTTTTTACCCTTTATCTGCCGGGGCCGCGGTAACTTTCAAACAACCCGCAAACCCGGCAGGATGATCGACCTATGCAATAAATATGCATATTATAAATGCGAATTTTAGTTAGGATGGATGGACGGATGTATGGATGTATCGGTGTTTGTTACTCTTTCAAGTCAAAACGGGTGAACGGATCTTGATGAAATTTGGCACAGAAGTAGATTATATTCTGGAATAACACATAGGATACTTTTTTTTCGATATCACCCGGGCGAAGCCGCGGGCGCCAGCTATCCTACTTCCTACTGATATTATATCCTACTTTCTACTAATATTATAAATGCGAATGTTTTTTAGGATGGATGGATGTATGGATGTTTGTTACTCTTTCACGTCAAAACGGCTGAACGGACCTTGATGAAATTTGGCACAGAGGTAGATTATAGTCTGAAATAACACATAGGATTTCTTTTTACTTTTTTTCGCTATCACCCGGGTGAAGCCGCGTGCGCCAGCTAGTCTTACATTAATTCCAAAAACACCAATCACTAACAAATTCCGTTGCTTCTTTCTTTCTAAGAGTAATATTTCGCCCACCCATCATCTTTCCAAAATAAAACTTCTCCAAATAAGTTCTATTTGCAGTACGAAGTTTGGGAGGACGGGAAAGTAACTTAAGGAAATGATGAACTGTTGAGGAAAATAACTTTGTCATTTGCTTCCCTGTGAGAGGAGGGCCATAAATATGGCTCGCGTATGTGTATGACTGTGAGGCGTGAGGAGAATTTTTGGGAGGTTTCAGTAGTCGGTAATTACAAATGTTAATGGGGGTGTAAATAGGAAGATAATGGAGAATGTATGCCAAATTGCTTAAAATGTTGTCTCAGTAAAGCCTGTATGTATACAAACACACTAGTTATTGTTGTAGTAAAAAAAACCTAGTACCTATTTTTGATTTTATAGGCATTCAAAGTTTCGAAAAATATCGAGCCCGCTAACAGTCACGTGACCGCTTATTGTGAGGTCATTTCACAATGCGCCGCGCGTTGTTTTTTTAAATTTAGGCACAACACAAACCGGAAGATAACACAGTGTTCTTAGGCTTAACTTTGGATGCTAAGCTTCAGTGGGGCCCTCATATAGATAAGTTGTCAAAAAAACTTAGCTCTGCAGCATACGCCGTCAGAAAAATTCGTGATTTGACTGATTTAGAGACAGCCCGTTTAGTTTATTTTAGTTATTTCCACAGTGTGATGTCGTATGGTATTCTCTTGTGGGGCCATGCCGCCGATATTCAGTCAATTTTTATTTTGCAAAAGAGGGCAATTCGATCAATTTATAAATTAAGTCCCAGACACTCCCTCAGAGAAAAAATTTAAAGATATTAATATACTTACTGTGCTCTCTCAGTTTATTTACGAAAACCTTTTGTACGCGCATAAAAATATAAAATTGTTTAAAAAATACAGTGATATCCACGACATAAATACGAGGAACAAACATAAATTTGTTGTTCCAGCAACGAGGCTCAAAAAAATAGGGGGTACGTTCACATGCCAATGTATACGTTATTATAATAAACTCCCAAACGATGTTCAAACACTAAGCCTCAATAAATTTAAATCTTTTGTAAAACGTAAGCTATCTCTGAAAGCTTACTATAATGTTAATCATTACCTTGAAGATAAAAAGGCTTGGGATTAAGCTGCTCCAATTTAATTTACTCAGTGAGTGTCAAAATTTTTCTTTGTTTCATTTATTTATTGTTTATTCCTTTATTTTATACACTGAAATTTGATGATTTGACATTATTATTTATATTTTATTAATTTTTTTATACTTTACATTTTTTTTATGATTATTTTTGATTTGTGACATTTTATGATTTCATTATGATCTCATTAATTTAATTTTGTAAATATTTTCTAGTCTGTAGTTGTTTATTGTAAATGTGAGGACCATGTGGACCATCACTTTTATTTACTTTGTTTTTGACTATTGTCTGGCAGTTTGAGTACTATAGGACCTACACAAATGTCCTTTTTTTGGTATTGTTCGTCGTTTCGTTGAGCTCCTTGGGTTTTGAGTCGAGCTACACGATAACTGACAAATGCGTGCACTGACTGGACAGGTCCACTCAATCTGTGTGGTGCTTTCTTAAAAAGACCATTTCAGACACTAGTCTGCATAGTCCTCATGTAAGTTGACCAAGATATTTTGTCTGGACCTTAAAAGAGACTATGACCTCTGAGTTTGTTTCGGCTGTTTCTTCTAGTCGGATACGAAACACCGACCTCATCTAGTTTAAAAAAAAAGACGTGTAAAAGTGTTTGTGAAAACCTACTTGCAAAATAAACATCATTTATCATTTATAACATGATTTCCTAGTATTTAGATTGGACTTTTTTAAAAGTATTTAGTTATAACTTCAACGGTAAGGCCGCGCGACCACGAGCGGACTGAATGAGCCAGACTGAGCATGTTGTGTGATGACGTCACATCGTAACCGGCAGCCCGCGTCTTGTTTTACTTCTAAATCGGAACTAATTGACATATATAAGAAATTCTTTCACTAGTATTTTTTTATTTTTGACAGAGAATATGGACTGCCAATAATCAAAATTAGTTAACATTCTTCATTGGGTGGAAAAAGCGGTTATAGCTAGTCGACACTAGGTACGTTTAAGGGAGAGGTCCTCAAACAATTGGCACAGGGATTGGCACAGAGGTAGTTTTAGTAGATTATAGTCTGCAATAACACATAGGATACTTTTTTCGATCATCACGTAGGCGGCTTCGCCCACGTGATGATAATAGATAAAAGCGAAAGTTTGTGGGGATGTATGTATGTTTGTTACTCTTTCACACAAAAACTACTGAATGGATTCTGATAAAACTTAACAACAGAATAGCTTACATGTTAGAATGACACATAAGCTACGATTCATAAAGAAATCCTTACTAATATTATAAAAGCGAAAATGCCTCTTCACGCCTAAATGGCTAAACCGATTTTGATGAATTTTGGTACAGAGATAATTGAAACCTTGGAGACGGACATAGGCATTTTTTTTTTAAATAAAAGTGAGAAATGAAGGAGAAAGAGGGAAGAAAAGGGAAAACTTAGCTTTGCTATTACAATAATTCAGGCGCAAGGGCAAATACTACAGGTAGCAGGTACCTGCAAATCAGGAAAGGGGAACCTTGGTACCCCGAATTTAACGCGAGCGAAGCCGCGGGCAAAAGCGAATATTGTATATTCTATCACCACGCGAATAAAACCGCGGTGCGCAGCTAGTGTTGAATAAACATTTCTTTCTTTCTTTTCAACAACCAAATCACAACGAAATCTACTGAAACTGAAATAAAGAATTGCAAACTTAAGTACCTGCAATAAATACCTTAAACTGTGGGGGGCGTGTCCCTACAAATCACCAGTTTGTTAGTGTGTTCAGATGTTCGGGACTTATCGTTAACTATCGGAGCCAATCGGTCAGAGGAGGGGCCATCGGCCATCTATTGTGATAATGGAGGTCTTTGATATAATGTGATCTTGTTAAAATGTTTTGAGAGGAAAATTTTTGAGTGGTATTTGGTGTTGCAAAACTCATCATCTGCCTAGCCTTTTCCCAACTATGTTGGGGTCGGCTTCCAGTCTAACCGAATGCAGCTGAATATCAGTATTTGACATGGAGCGACTGCCTATATGACCTCCACAACCCAGTTAGTACCGGGTAATACGATACCCCTTGGTAAGACTGGTTGTCAGACTTTCGGGACACTGACTACCTGTAACGACTGTCAAAGATCTACAAATGACAGCCGGGACCAACGGCTTAACGTGCTTTCCGAGGCACGGAGGAAACTCGGTATGTAACTGGTGGTCACCCATCCACAGACCAACCTAGGCAAGCGCGGCTTAACCTTAAGATCGACCCGAGCGGCTGCTAATATTTAGCCACGAGCTCCTTTTTTTAGTAGTTTTAGTTATGGTGTTACAAAACTAAAACTACTCAAAAAAAACCGGCCAAGAAAGCGTCAGACTCCCGCATCGAGGGTTCCGTACATACTTGTGACTTATACGGCTATATCTTTTGACTGCGTAGACTTAGAGGGTTGATATTGTGACAGCTCTAAGGAACCACACAGTTGAGTATATGGTTTTAATATTCAAGTCGATACCTCCACGCGTTCCCGAGATAAAGGGTCTCGACATACAGACAGACAGACAGGCGGACAACAAAGTGATTCAATAAGGGATCCGTTTTTGCCTTTTGAGGTATGGATCCCTAAAACTCATAATCTTTACTAATATTATAAAAGCGAAAGTGCGTTTGTTTGTTTGTTACGTCTTCACGCCTAAATAGCCAAACCGATTTGGATGAATTTTGGTACAGAGATAGTTGGGACCCTGGAGACGGACATAGGCTTTAAAAAAAAATATGAGAAAAGGGGAAAGAAATATATCTAATATATAAAATTTCCGTGTCACAATGTTAGTTACCGTACTCCTCCGAAACGGCTCGACCGATTCTTATAAAATTTTGGGTACATATTGGGTAGGTCTGAGAATCGGCTAACATCTATTTTTCATACCCCTAAACCTCAGCGGGTGAAACCGCTGGGCACAGCTAGTATTTAATTAAAAGTTAGCGTTCACCCAAAGTAACTATGCCACGCGGACGAAGTCGCGGGCGGAAGCTAGTTACAGATATAAAGCACTGACCAAACTAAAACGAAACACGCACGGGATGCACGAAACTTGCTTGCACTGATTGCTTTAACTAATTTGTATGGAGGTGTTGAATTAACCGTTAACACAATAACGCGCGTCTTCATCTCCCGCAAGGAATTGGCTTGTGTGTGACCAGAAATTTAGGCTGAATCTTCTTTATTGGCCTTGTAGATTCCTAGACGCTTGTAAACTAGAGTTAGTTAGTTGTTCCACTAGAGACGAAAGAGACTGAACCTTACGACACAGGGTATTCTAGTGTGGGTTACCGCTTGCACCGGTTGCACTTAGTCTGAGCGTGTAGATAACTATTTTAATAATTTAATTTATGTAATGAGGGGGCTCATTACATAAATAAATAAATAAATAAATATCTTGGGACAACTCACACACGGCTATCTGATCCCAAGCTAAGCAGAGCTTGTGTTATGGTAACCAGACAACTGATATACATACTTATATAATTTATAAATACATACATATTATAGATAAATCACACCCAGACACAGAACAAACAATCATGCTCATCACACAAAGTTTGTCCTGGGTGGGAATCGAACCCACGACCTCCGGCTCAGCAGTCAAGGCCACTAACCACTAGACCAACAGGCCCGTCAAAATGAAATTATTCATATATTTTCTCTCCCCTTTTCTCACTTTTTTTAGCCTATGTCCGTCTCCAGGGTTCCAACTATCCATGTACCAAAATTCATTAAAATCGGTTTAGCCATTTGAGGTGAAGACGTAACAAACAAACTCTCTTTCGCTTTTATAATATTAAGTAAGGATAATCACTTCCCGAAACCGCTATTAATCCTGTCCTCCTTTATCTTATCACACAAACCCTATCTAAAGACACTCCATCTCGAACATGGATTACCCTGTCTAACCCTCACACTGTTCCTCTTCCCGTATCAGCAGTAAACATCAGCCAAAGTATCACTTTAAGTACGTAATAATGTACTTAGTTTATACTCTTAGAACAAAGAAATATACCTGTTACACGTTTGTCTCACCTGGTCCTATTTTTGGTTGTTTAAAACTTTTGGAGATGGCCCCAAGATTACTTGATAAGCACTTTTAGTTGGTTAGTGTCTTTTAGAAGTTTGGAACATCGTGGAAGTTTGCAAAATGCATCGTATTGTGTGGATTTTATGGAGGGCTTTGCAATGTTGGTACTTTTGAAGATAGCACAAGATTACTTGTTCAATACCATGAGGACCATGTGGATCATAACTTTTATTTACTTTGTTTGTTTTTGACGATTATCTGCCAGTTTTAGTACTATAAAAGACCTACACATATGTCCTTTTTTGGTATTGTTCGTCATGTCGTTGAGCTCCTTGAGTTATGACTCGAGCTACACGATAACTGACAAATCCTTGCACTGACTAGACAGGTGCACTCAAATCTGTGTTGTGCCTTCTTAACCCGTGAGAAGGCGCGCTATGAGCAATTTGCTCACACAAAAATTCAAAGCTAAATTTTTTGGTGATACCGACGCCCTAACGTCTCACGCGCCTAGGTACCTTCCTAAATATTCACCCCCTCCCCCGTGACGCAACTCGCGTGCCGATCAGTCCTGTTGCGACTGCGCAGCTAAGTGTTTGTGGAGGCCGTGTACCATCGTGCGGCAATTTGCTCATCACGCGCCCATCCGTGTAAGTATTTATTTTTCCAATTAAAAAGTATAATTGTATTTTCTAGACTATATTATTTTATTTATTTATATTAAACTGGTTAATTATTACGTAAATACTCTATAGTAATATTTTAATAATAATCTTTTTTGTTTTTAGCTACCAAGACACGTGTAAAATGGGCGACCGACGTCAAGAACAAATTTGTTCGTAGCTGGACGAGGATTCCGGTGATGAAGCATTGGATGCGGACCTTGATGGAGAACAACATCGTGTTGACGTCATAGAAAGCGATGCTTCTAACATTTGCAGCCCTCATACAACAGATACAGAGCAATCTTCGGATGAAACGGAAGCTGACATTTCAACTCCTGCGCCAACACAACCAAGACGTAGGACCCCATATTATACTGGAAAAGATCAATCAACGAAATGGCTTATGCATAAGCCTTTACGTAACGTACGTACCAGGAGTTGTAATATCGTTATCCACTTACCAGGAGTCAAAAACGTAGCCAAGAATGCAAAAGAACCCTTGCAATGCTTTTCATTGTTTGTGAATGATTGAGCTGGTAAAACCATATATTTGACGCCGAATTTGCATGGAGAACATATCGTCAGATCTCAAGTTTCTAATGAAGCGATTTGTGCCAGCTCCTAGTCCTATTTCAGAGCCTAGGCCAAGCGGATTCTGTTCTATATGCCCTAGACGTAAGAATAGACGGACAAAAAAAGCTTGCACTTTGTGCAAGCAATTACTCTGCATCGAACATGCTACATATATGTGTTCGATTTGTTTTGAGAGACACACTTGTCCAGATTACATGGAAAAGTAATTTTTTTAAGTTTTTGTTATGTAAGATTTTAATAGTGATTTGAATGAAGACTGACAAAATTAGAAAATAAAAATTAGTTGATTCGTTATTTGTTTTAGAAGTTGCATTTATGTTACATATTTTTAATAAAAATACTTGTTTTCTTACCTATTAAACCTTGTTTTATTCATATAAATTCATTACAAGTCAATAACTACCATAAAAGTAGAAATATGAGCATTTAAAGTAGTGTGAGCAATTTGCTCACGCGCGCCTATCCATGTAACAAATAGAGGCGCGCCTTCTCACGGGTTAAAAGACCATTTAGGACACTAATCTGCACAGTCCTCGTGTAAGTTGACCGAGATTTTTGTCTTGATCTTAAAGGAGACTATGACATCTAAGTTTGTTCCGGCTGTTTCTTCTCATTGTAGATACTCAACTAGGGTACGAAACACCGGTCTCATCTAGTTAAAAAAACAACGACATGCAAAAGTCTTTGTAAAAATCTACTTGCAATTCATCATTATCAACAATAATCAATTTATGTAAATAAACTTTACTTTACTAAATCATAAAGCTGATATTTGGATTCAATAATTACGTAATAATAGACTTAGAGTTTAATAGTTCCATGAAAGTAATTAACAAAAGATGACGGGCCTGTTGGTCTAGTGGTTAGTGGCCCTGACTGCTGAGCCGGAGGTCGTGGGTTCGATTCCCACCCAGGACAAACTTTGTGTGATGAGCATGATTGTTTGTTCTGTGTCTGGGTGTGATTTATCTATAATATGTATGTATTTACAAAATTATATAAGTATTTATATCAGTTGTCTGGTTACCATAACACAAGCTCTGCTTAGCTTGGGATCAGATAGCCGTGTGTGAGTTGTCCCAAGATATTTATTTATTATTATTTATTTTATTATTAAACCTAGGAACTTTATCATTTTTTTTTCGTTTATACACTTTTTTATATTTTTATTAATAGATCAGATAATTTAAAAAAAAACAAATACAACTTATTCGTTATTTAAACCTCACTGATGAGAAATCAATAGATATGGCAGAAAACAGAAAGGCGTTTATGGCTGTACTTCACTGGCTTTCACAAACAAAAACAATAGCAGCAATTTACACTTCACAACAGTAAAAGGAAAAATGCCCATTCATAAGCTCCACCACTGCAGTACTACGATATTTAAGCATTCAAAAAAACAGCGGAATGCGTAAACAAAGCACATTCTCCACCACAGTGTGCAAAACAGATATAACTGCTCTTGCCACAATAAATATATTTCATAAGTAATAGGGACAGGAAAAAATCACAGTGAAAAATAACAGTTACAAAGAGTATTATTGTAGTAATAAAATCCGTGTCGTACTTATGTAGCTTTACCCTTGCGAATACTTGCGAAGTATTAGGTAATATATTATCATTAGTCGGGCTACGAAGCGTAATATAAGAATAAAAGCTATAATACTGACTGAGATTTTTATTGGTGAGATTTTTTTTTGGAACGCTTTGCTTGTCACTGTTATTTTTGACGCTTTATCAGTTGGAACTGTTATTTATACTATATATAACTTACACCTATCAGTATTTCAACGAAGCGAGAGCTAGAGCTGTGCAGATGGCTACATACTGGTCTAGCACAATATGAGTATAATCGACACGAAAAGAGAAAGAAGGTTAATATACTATATCATTAAATCTTTTTACACCTACAGGTTAGACAGAGGTACATCCACATCTTGTCAATTAAGTTTTTATTACATACCAAAAGAGTACATAAGTAATATAAATTCAATATTTGTAATACAAATAGTTTTGGACATATATATTTAATATAATTTTTGTACTCCATCACAAAGTTGTCGTATTTTATGCAAAGGTTGACTGGTAGAGAATGCCTTATGGCATTAAGTCCGCCTATGCACCACTATTGTACATGAAGTTTCAATAAATAAATAAATATTTGACCATTCTGATTGAATGGGTTCTTTTAAGAAAAACGTGTAACTTTCGTGGTCACTCATCATTGCATCAGCACAAAAATGATAAATGTTGACGATTCAGTGAGGAGGAAGTCGTTAACATTAACACCAAAAACTCAAGTCTGAAACGGGAGCTTGTAGTATTACATCAGCAATATCTGGATGTTGTTGATGAACGGGATAAATTAAGGGTGGTCACGGATGGGTTTAACAACTGTAGCATCTTGTATGAGGAAGCGTTATGTAAAATTAGGGACTTAGAGGAGGAATTAATCCATGCTAATGTAAGAATTCATAAATTGCAAAAGGAAAACGAACATTCTCAGGTTAAAAAAACTGACCATTTATACAATGAATTATTTAAAACAAATTGTAACCCTCATTCCATTGTAACAATAGACCTTACAGAGGACTCATTATTGAAACAAAATCACAGCCATATTGTTAGTCAAAATAAAATAAAAAAGTATGCAAGATTGAATAAAATCATTAATAAATGTAATAAATACAAGAAGCAACAAAAACACTGTTCCAAAAATATTCAACTAAGGAAAGAACGTGTTTCTCTTATCAATAAATTAGATAACTATCAGATTAAACTAGAAGATAGTATAAATATTTATGAAATAGACACTCAACGCTTGCAATCTGAAATAGAGGGTCTGAATAATTCACTTACGTTTTTATATAATAAATATGAAAGCTCGAAAAACCAAATAAAAGAGCATATTCTTGCTACAAATGAGTTGGTGGATAAAGTTGACTTGCTGACTCTCAAAAACAATCAGTGTACTTGTCAGAGTAAACCCAGCCTTCTGACAGATGCTTTCCAGCCTGAGGTAACGGAGGACCCGTCCCAAGCTGCTAGTGCTCAGGACCGTATCATCCATCAAGATACAATACCTGACATTACACTTCATGATTCAGAAGTAGTACAGCCTGTGATTAGTAGTTTTGTAACATCCAATAGTAATGATTGCTATAATTCAGTTATGTTCTCTGATAGTTTAGGTAGAGGGTTTGGTAAATTAATCAGTAATAACCTGAGTTATTGTACCCAAAATTATTGTGTACCAGGGTCAACCTATAAACAAGTAATGGCATCGGTGACAAAGAATGTTTGTAATCCTAATACCACAATTACTATTTGTGTTGGTAATAGTTCAAAGATTAAAAAGGAAGAGATCACCGACTGTGTGTCAGAATTGTTAAAGTTAAACTGTAGTAAAATCATATTGTGTGCATTTCCATATTTTAAAAATGTAAGTCATAGAAAGAACAATTATATACACATGCTTAATAAACATGTGCACTTTTTAGTAGGTCATTATAGTGACAAACTTGTATATTTTGATATCAACAGTTTTGTTGATAAAGTTAAGTCGACTCGGGGTATGGTGTATCTACCTATTAGATGTAGACACAAAATAGCTAGGCTATTAGCTTTTAGTATTAACTCAGACATAGGTGGTATGTCTAAGTTTAGTTTTATTATTAACACTGCAACTATTAGTAATTCTACTAATATACCTTTTTACAAGGAAGGCGGGGAAGTCTTGGGGCTCACTCCGGCTCATTTAAACTAGTTAGTAAGACAACAGAAGATACAAATAACTTCAATGTTATACTAGACAACAACAAGGTACCTTCTTGCTCCCAAATATTTAATTGTGTAAAAGGGGCTAAGCAGAATTCCTTGAATATATTCCATCAAAACATTCAAGGTTTTTCTTCTAAGTTACTGGAAATTGAGTTGTTTTTAGAAAAAACGATGTTTGATATTGTTTGTTTCACCGAACATTGGCTAAAAGACTATGAAATGCTAATTAATTATGAAAATTATAGAGTGGGTAGTTGCTTTAACCGGAAATCTAAGTTGCGTGGGGGATCACTAATCTTAGTTAAAAATTGTATTAAATGTAAGACTCGTAATGATATAGTTGATCTTTCGGTTGAAAACAGCATTGAATTGTCTTGTGTTGAGCTAGATAAGCATGTAATAGTGTGCGTTTATAGACCCCCAAATTATCTAAATTACTCTATTTTTGAATCAGTAATGGAAGATGCTTTAGCAAAACTTGTAACTGGTAATAAACCAATAATTATCTGTGGTGACTTTAATGTCAATATCTTAGAGGAAAATGCAAATAGCAGTAGATTTTTAAGTCTCTTTAAATCGTTTAATTTGTCAAATGTGTTTTCAGAACCAACCCGAATTACCACAAACACCGCTACGTGTATTGATAATGTGTTTTGTTGCTGCGACTATTTAGATAAATTCATTGTTAATTACCTTCCTTCAGATCATAGCGGCCAGTACGTTACTTTCGCGTCCAACATAAAAATTCAAAAAATTCAAATACAGACTAGACAAATGGCAGCCAGCAACTTAGATAGATTTAATAATAATTTAATTAGCAAGTTAAGTTTTCCGGGCCATATAAACAATGTAAATAAATGGTATGATGAATTCTTTTCAGTAGTGCACACAGAGTTCAATAATACATTAAAAATAAAAACAAAAACTATTTGCCAAAAGTTTATTTTCAGTGATTGGGCTACACAAGGTATTAGGAAAAGTAGGGAACGATTGTTTGAGCTGTATGGCCTTAAGCCTTACATCAACACAAAAACTTTTAATGAATATGTTGCCACTTATTCGAAAATTTTTAAAAACTCTTGTAAAGTTGCCAAATCCTTATTCATTAGCAACAAAATTAAATCAGCCGATGATAAAATAAAAACGGTTTGGAAAATAATCAACAATGAAACAAATAGAAATAAAAAAACAAGAAATGATTTTACGTTAGAAACCTCACGTGGCCTCGTGAGCAATAATAATGACATTGCTCAGGAATTTGTAAATTTCTTTACCAATATCCCACATAAGACTACAGAGACCTTAAATTCCTCGCCCTTGCTATCTAAGGATTTATTAAAGGCGAACGTTCCAGCCTGCCCGATTCAATTTGAATTTAAGCATATAAACCCCTTATCAGTCATTAAAGCTTTTAAGCAAATCAAGGTCAAATTAACCGAAGATCTCTGGGGTATGTCCATCAAAGCTTGTACCGCTATTATTGAGACTATAGCACCGTATTTAGCCTTAATATTTAATTTGTGCGTGGATCAAGGGGTTTTCCCGGATCTAATGAAATACAGCAAGGTAATACCGCTTTTTAAATCCGGGGACAGTAAAGACACTAACAACTATAGGCCCGTATCCGTTTTGCCAGTTCTCAGCAAGGTGTTTGAAAAGATAATGCTAAATCAATTGCTCAACCATTTTAACACCAATAAAATCTTACATGAAAAGCAGTATGGTTTCACCAAAGGACGTTGTACGACTGACGCCGGTGTCACCTTAATGAAACACATATTTACTGCGTGGGAAGAGGCACAAGATGCAATAGGAATCTTCTGTGACCTTACGAAGGCATTTGATTGCGTTATTCATGAAACCCTGCTTTTAAAACTTGAGCATTACGGTTTAGATAAACTTGCGCTCAGTTTAGTAAAATCGTATTTAAATGATAGACAGCAACAAGTTCAAATTAATGGCGTTAATTCAATGGGTTTAAAAGTTAAAATGGGTGTACCACAAGGTTCTATATTGGGCCCTTTCCTCTTTTTAGTATATATTAATGATCTACCCCATTTATTTGAAAATCAACCCCAAATGGTGTTGTTCGCTGATGACACTTCTTTAATATTTAAGGTAAATAGACGTACCACGAATCTTGACGACCTAAATAACGCCCTATTGCAGGTCCATAATTGGTTTACTGCTAATAACTTAGTATTGAATGGAAAAAAAACAAAATGCATAAGATTCGCTCTACCAAACGTCAAAAGTAGTGATTGTGACATAGTATTAAATCAAGAGAAACTAGAATTTGTCAATAAAACTGTTTTCTTAGGTATCACACTCGACTCGAGGCTACAATGGGGTCCTCATTTAACATCTCTTGCAGGACGGTTGAGTTCAGCAGCATATGCTGTAAGAAAAATCCGTCAATTTACTGATGTAGATACCGCGCGACTAGTCTATTTTAGTTATTTTCATAGTATAATGTCATACGGTATTTTGCTTTGGGGACGGGCTGCAGACATTGAGTCTATATTTATTCTGCAGAAAAGAGCCATCAGAGCCATGTATAATCTACGTAGGCGCGATTCTCTAAGAGAACTGTTTAAAAAAATTAACATCATGACAGTACCTTGTCAATACATCTATGAAAACATCATGTACGTTAGGAAAAATCTGCATCTATTTAGTAAGAGAAGTGACAGACATCACTATAATACTAGAAATAGGGACCAACTGGTTCAGCCAGGTTTCAGGCTAGCTAAGGTAGACTCCTCTTTTATGGGGTACTGTTTAAAATGTTACAATAAAATACCTCCACACATCCTACAACTGAATGAATCGAAGTTTAAATCTTGTATTAAACGCACACTATGTAGGCAAGCATACTATAAGTTGGGGGATTACATTAATGATATAAATGCTTGGCTCAATGCCGGTCCTGCTCCACAACCATAGGGGCAAATTAATTAATCAGCGTCTGAAGTTATTGTGGCAGCTGAAGAAGATTGTAAGACTATATTTGCATTGTATAGACTCAATTTCCTAATATTGTATAATTGTAATGCCCATGTGTGAGTACTATGTAATTTTATTGACTCGACGGTTGCCCTGGTGGTTGAGAGATTGTCATGCTCACTTAAATGTCTCGCTGATGGTGGCGGGTGTGTCGGGTCATTTAGCTCCCTTCAAAATGGTCGAGCTGAATGGGGCTGATCCATACGTCATGTTCGTGAACGGGCGCTGTCAGTTGGGACTGGTCATCTCTTAGCTACCACGGTTTGTTTTAATTCATCTATTAAACTCTTGCTAATTATTGCTTTTACTCTGGACGCTCTAAATGTGCTCGTTTTTCTACATCGTTCTCACATTATGTATAATCTCAACATGAATGATGTATCCATGATTTTATAAAATATTATGATTTAAAAGAGTGTCCATGGAGTTTCTTGCCCATTCTTCTCCATAGAGATCTACGCTTTGGAATGGGCAACTACAGTACTTTCATAAGTTATTATGTCTTGTGACTGGGACTGTAGCAGCATCATTTTTTTGTTCTTGTTTTTATGACATTCAAAAGTGCCTGTAATGGTCTAATTGAAATAAATGCTTTGAGTTTGAGTTTGAGTTTGAGTTTGATTCTAATTTCAAACAATATTGTTTATTCTTTTAAAAACTACACGGCTTATAACAGACCTCATTCATATTCGATCACCGACTGCATATGCAAGACCCGCTTACAATCCTGTTCATACCGTAAGTAATAGAAATTGAATCTGAAGCTCTCTTATTGTTCTTTGATCCAAAGGAACAGAGGAGGGTTATTGCACAGCGATTTTGTTAGAGCATTGCTTAGAAATGCTCTTCGAAATTGAAACGCGAATTCTTGCATTTGTATACAAACATAATACGTTAATGAAAGTTATTGTTATCATAGATTTATTTTATATGGCTACTAGCTTTTGCCCGCGGCTTCGCTTGCATTAAATTCGAGGTAATACGGTTCCTCTTTCCTGATTTGCTGGTATTTACCGATTTTTGCTTCCTTGGTTGAATACTGCGAAAAGTCCCAAATAAAATTTCACCCCCTCTTTTAAGGGGTTTGTTTTTGCGGATGGGAAATCATCAAATAACTTCCCCCGCTCTAGGCGGAGGAGAAGGGAGTGTCAGACTTTAACTGACTAAAACCCACCCATGTTTCTTCTTTTGCCTGGTGTTCTAGGGCTGCAGTATCTCATTCGAACAACTCACAACCCATGGGTTGTGAAATACTGGGTTACGAGATACGAGATACTAGGTTGAGATACTGACACATGTGTCTAACCTGTATGTTAAAATGAATTCAACCCATCCCCACAAACGTTACTTATCTTGGGGTTATAACCCAGCATAGTCACTCAGGAGTCACGTCCAACCATTACACCAACGAAACCTTCGTAGTCATACTAATATATGCTAAACTAGCTTTTGCCCGTGGCTTCGTTCGCGTTAAATTCGGGGTAACACAGTTTCCCTTTCCTGAGTTACAGGTACCTGCTAAATCTACCTACAATGACAACAATTGAATCTCACGATAGTGTAGTACTGAGTACATAATTCACACACAACATATGAACCAAGACAAAACACTGAACTGCTCTAAGCTTTTAGTTGAACACGTTTCGTGTGATAATCTGCAACAAATCCTACAAGACGACGGCGGTGACAAACAATGTAATAGGTAAACATGAACATATTTGCACTGCATTACTATCCTTACTAATATTAGAAAAGCGAAAGTGAATTTGTTTGTTTGTTACGTCTTCACGCCTAAATGGCTACACCGATTTTGATGAATTTTGGTACAGAGATAGTTGGGGCCCTGAAGACGGACATAGGCATTTTTTTTAACGTAAGAAATGAGGAAAAAAGGGGAAATAACAGGAAAAACTTAGCTTTTCTATTACAATAAATAAGACGCTAGAACAAAAATTACAGGTGCAGGTACCTGCATATCAGGAAAGGGGAACTGTTTTACCCCGAATTTAACGCAAACGAAGCCGCGGGCAAAAGCTAGTCTAAAACAAACTTAAGTGTTTTACGATTCATTTAATTACATATAGACACCAGTTCTCTACAGTAATTCATTATTATAAGAGTGAGTTTTTGTCCATGGAGTTTCCTGCCCATTCTTCTCCATAGAGATCTACGCTTTAGAATGGACAACTACGGTACTTGAGATGCCTTGTAACTGGGACTGTAGCTTATTTTATTTTTGACATTTAAAATTGCTTTTTTGGGTGTAATTGAAATAATTGCTTTGATATCACTAGAGTTTTATTAATTTCTAGCTGGTGCCCGCTGTTTCACCTGTATGATGATCAAAAAACGTATCCTATGTGTTATTTCAGACTATAATCTAACTCTGTGCCAAATTTCATCAAGATCTGTTCAGCCGTTTTGACGTGAAAGGTTAACAAACATCCATACAATCATCCTCACAAACATTCGCATTTATAATATTATATAGTAAGATCAAACTTTCGCGTTAAACATCAAAAAGTATAACTGCATGCTTGTAATAGAAATAGGCCAAAAAAAATCAAGACACTGTAAAAACATCGACAGACTTGAATTTTCTTCTCTTAAATGGAAACACTAAAAAAGTGATTCTTCGCAGAAAATCCCTGAAAATATGCAAATCAGTTTAATTATCGTTCAAATGCTGAATTGACAATTAAAACTCTGAAAGTTGGGTCAGCAGAAACTTTCCTGATATGGAAAAACCAACTTTGATTATGAAAGATAAAGTTTAAATTCGGTTGAATGGTACGTTGTGTACTGTTCAGATTATTTAGATTTATTCAACTTGTTTTAAAGCAAGACCTTGTTAATAATGTTTTGAGAGTAACGAAGTATCGTTATGTTTAAATTTTTGAAGCAAAATGAACAGCTGTTACATATTGATTTCGGATTATGAGTATTATGATAATAACAACCATTCTAGGTTAATCTTGACGGCACAATTGGCGCAGTGGGTGAGCGATCGGCTGCTGCGCTGCGTATCACGGGTTCGATTCGCGCACGGAACAAATATTTGTATGGCCTACAAATAGTTTCTTCGGGTCTGGCTGTTTGTGTATGTGAGTTTAATTTTTTGTAAACGCACCGACGATACAAGAGATATTCTTAGTGTTTGGCAACGTTTTATAAAAAAAAACAAAGATTACCCCTACAGTCTAACAAATATTACCTCTTCTTTATTGTATCCGAATCTATACTATAATATATTATAAGCTGGAGACAAAACTCGAAAATCTCGAACAAAGCTCCAGGTCAAACTGCTTGGAAATTCGTAATGTACACACGGCTACACATCAACCTAGACTGTTTGGACTTTGAACTATTAGAAGTTGAACGCTGCGAATAGTGCGAGAGGGTACGATATGTTTTTGTTACTTCGTCTCACTTCCTCATATCGCCTGCGGAAGCGCGGCGCGCGCCGGCGCCGCTGCCACCACCAAACTGTCTATTCTTCTATAATATTATATTACTATAGATCTATCTAACATGAGCATTTTTTTGTAAACAAGCTGGGCTCGTTACGCGTTTGCATAATAATATCGACGGTTCCAGGGCTATTGGCTAAGCGATATATTTCACGATACTGAAATATAAACCTCATTGTCTATAACTATAAATTACACTATTAAATACCTATTGCAGCAAATGTCGCTTAGATCAAATAGCCTTTCAACCGTTGGTTAACAACCTATATGGTTGTTAATTTTTCAATAAGAGCTGCGACTGTGAGTGTGCACCAATACATCCATTAGATACCTACCTATTTATTAACGATTATTATAATTCGGCAATTTACTTCATGTCGGATTTTCATACTAACTCTGAATCCTTTTTTTTACCACCATTGATTTTATAAAATTAGTGAAACTCGTATTTCTTAATTTGTAATCAAAATAATTGACAAACATTTTAAACTGGTTTTCTCTTTATGACTCAACCAAGCTATCAATACACCGACGTAATTTTGCACAGACGATGTTGGAAGCCTGGAAGATATCTTATAGAGAAAATTCATACTGATATTAAAATGTATGTTTGTTAGCCTGTAAGTAGGTATATCTGTATTACGCACTCTAGGAGGCGCGGCGCGGCGCGGTACGGCGCCGCCGCCGCCGCTCGCCTCACCTGCGAGACGAGGCGGGAGGGGTGCGTTTTATCGCAGCGCCCGCGCCGCCCTGTGACAGCGTAGGTATGGTTAGGGTAAAACGATTGAATCAATTTGGGGTAGCTAGGACTGGAGAAACCTAGGGTCATTTTCAAATTAGGCAAAACGGATTACCTTCTTGCTTTATTTTTCATAGTTAGGTTAAATATTAAAACAACGGTTTAAAAATCAACTTTTTTTATTTCAATAATATCACATTGCAGGCACATTAAATACAATATGTTAATAACTACAACATATAACATTAGCCCTATTCTATTCAGATACCTTAAGGTGAAAGCTCCAACCTACCCACGAAATTCAAATTTTCTTACGTTTTTTGCAATTTTCAGGCCAGTGCTAGGTTGTATGTTCATTAAAATATTATTCGCGGCTGTAAGACGTATGTAGTTATAGAATTATAATCATCAAAATCACCAATACAACCCTCCAAGTTCAAAAAGGCGTAGGAACAAAAAAAAAAACAGAAAAAGTCTTTCCTACAGCTTTATGAACTTAGAGCGTTGTATTGATGATTTTGATGATTATAATTCTATAACTACATACGTCTTACAGCCGCGAATAATATTTTAATGAACATACAACCTAGCACTGGCCTGAAAATTGCAAAAAACGTAAGAAAATTTGAATTTCGCGGGTAGGTTGGAGCTTTCACCTTAAAGCGATATTCGATAGATACCTTTGTTAGGTAACGAAATACGAGTGGTATTCCGCCGGATGTGTATTCGTATTCTGGTTTCGTGCTAGCCTCGGGTGTTCATACAAATACCGATTTTATCTGAATAGGGCCTTAGTCACTCATTGCATGGATCATCAATGTGTCTCCGAAATTACCCGACAGGGACGGAAATCAGTCGAGGAAAGCTTATAAATAATTAACAATTTAAATTTATATGTATAGTTAGTAGTCCGTGTCGACGGCCGAATAACAATAAATAATGTTTAATTATGTTGTCCAATAATGCTTGGGAGGTGAATATTAAATCACTATCATAATCTGAAAATACTATACTCAATGATATTAGAATATCATTGACTATACTAAATTCTACAAACATCCTTCTAGGAGCCAACAGTTATTAAAAATACCAACATCAGATTTGAAATTTATGTGAGCATTTTAATCAACACAGATAATTGTAATCAACATAGGTATAAAAGAGATATCATCCAGTGACAACCCTCTCCAATCAACTATTGACAAATAAAAATTGACCTGGTTTATTAGTCTGTCCTACTAAAAGGTAAACATGAGAATTATCCTCGCGCTAGAGGAACTTTTAAATGATAAATTATATTTATGACTTTCAATAGAAATAAAAAAAGAACAGTCATTAAGCTGAACCAACTTAAAAAAATATAGAGTATAAGTATACATTTAACATTCGAATATTGTTATAAAATATAGACATAATAAACTAGTAAAAATAGCCAACGTAGTAAAAAATATAAAAGTTTAATAATAGTAAACAACAATAAAAGAATAACTCCTAAATAAGTAAAATAAAAATCAGCCTAATTATGTGCCTACGAAGGAACCTTACCCAATATCAGAAGTGTGCAAGATGGTAAATGGCATTGGTGTTCTCGAGCAAAATCATACGCGTAGGTGGAAATTGGTTAAAAGAATGAAAGCTTAGCGTATTACAAAGCTAGACTGCTAATATCTGGTTGGTCCACCATTAGCGTCTAGCACTGCATCTAACCTGGCTTTCATTCCAGTAACCATGTTCCAACACATGTCACGAGGATCCCCCCTCAGCATTTCCCACGTTTGGATTGCCGCTTGCCGCAAGTTTTCTATGTTGCGCACTTCTGATACATCCTAATTGAGAACCATCTGACCCCACAGGTTCTCAATTGGGTTGAGGTCGGGGCTCTTCGCAGGCCATGGCATAAGCTGAATATCTGGCTGAGCTTGGATCCACGCCTGAACTACTCTAGCACTATGGATCGAACTATTGTCCTGGCAAAGATAAATAGTTCCTGTCGGATGGTGCAATCGCACAGTCGGCACCATGATATCCCTCAGAATATCCACATACTGTTCTGAAGTCATGCGGCCCGATATCTCGACAAGTTCGCCAGGACCAACAGAACTCATCCATCCCCAGAATCCCAAGCTCAGGCGACCACTAGACCTGTTGGGAATAACATTACTAACGTGGTATCGTGTGTTGTCTTGCCGCTTTAATATTTTTCTACCGTCTTTGTCGGATTTAAACGTCTTTTCGTCTACGAAAATGACAACATTATTCTCCCAGTCAAAGTTATAATATTCTAAGCAAAAACTAATTCTAGCCTCTGCATGAGCCGGAGAAAATACAATTTTTTTTGCCGGGATCCTTGTATTTAAACCAGCGGCCGTCAATCTGCGTCGTATTGTTTGTGTTGATACCTGAAACAATAGTAAAAAAAACTTAAAAACAATATAAATTAAGATCTATTTATAATATTAATTTTAACTTTAAAAATGTATTTACATTCCATAATGATTATTTACAAAATTTACAAACTAAATCACTGTCCTATAATTTTAGATTTTGCAAACGATATATTTGATTTAATAAAGACTTAGTTGAAATTAAGTGAAAAAAACCGGCCAAGTGCGAGTCGGACTCGCGTGCGAAGGGTTCCGTTCAACATATCGAGCAATAACGGCAACACGTTTGCTGTATGGGAGCCCTACTTAAACATTTATTTTTTTCTGTTTTTAGTATTTGTTGTTATAGAGCGGCAACAGAAATACATCATCTGTGAAAATTTCAACTATTTAGCTATCACGGTTCATGAGATACAGCTTGCAGACAAAGAGACAGACAGACAAGCAGACAGACAGACAAACAGACAGACAGACGGACAGTAGAGTCTTAGTAATAGGGTCCTGTTTTTACCCTTTGGATACGGAACCCTAAAAAGAAAACAGTATTGATACATAAGCAAATTAATGTTCATTGACGATCATATTCTTATTTGCATCGCATTATAGATATAGGGGCTACTGATAACGTTAAAATAGCATAGGTATAATTAAAAATATAGATTAATATTTCTGCGCGACGTTTCTTTTATCTAAGTTTTCTTTTTGTTTTGGGAGTAATCATACACGTTAAAAGTCGCTTGAAATAATTTCTTAGACATGTAAATAGAGAATTTATAGGCTGCGGTTGCAAATCTGACCAAAGCACGAAGCGGTTTTTTCCGTATATTTTGTTACAAAATGAAACTTAATCAAATTGAATTACAAAACATTTTTCTTCTAATAATAATAAAACTTTAGCTCTTAAAAATACCGCGTATTATCAGATATTGAAATTAAAATGGTGGGGGAAGAAACTGTAAAAATGTTACAAATAGTCTCCAAATAAATTTAAATAATTTGCATGTTTTTTTTTACACAAAGACACCAGTCTAGTTCAAAAATAAAAATCAAGAATCATTGAGAAGTAAACAAAGCATGTTCCGACACGCTGCGGCGGCGGCGGCGGTGACTAGCACGCGGATCAGCTGTAAGTGTAAACGAAGCGTCACGGATATTACCGAATACTCCGTCAAAATCGTTATCGGCTTGGACAACTAGTCGGCCGATTAGTCGGCCTATTTACATTCGAGTAAACGGCTAGGTATTTGGCTAAAGTCATACTCGGCATATCTATATAGGTATTTAACTATCAATTACTTAACTATCAATTATTTATAAGTAATTTTAGATAATCGGAACGTATTACCTATATGTTCTAGAAAGTATTTCACATTTTTTTAAACCTGTTTCGTATAAAAGACATCAAGATCGTTTACCTTTAGTTAAATACCTAACCAAATAGAGTATAGGAATTATAAAAAAGTATTCAACTTACGCTATATTGTGTGGCAGTAACCTGCGTGTTTAAAAACGGCTGGTTGGTATGCCCGGCAACAATGGCAGCATCTTGCTCGGCGGTGGTAGCGCGCTGGTAGAGCTGCCGATGATGTGACGATAGGTCACCCCCGGTCTCCTCATTACGACGCAACCAAAAGTTGATTGTTGTCCTCTAAAACAATGATACTTTACTTAATTTTTTTACTAATACCTTAGATACCTAAATATGGTTCCACGAAAACATTTTTAATACCTATGAAATATGTTTTTCTCTCAATAATAACACACTTATCTAATATAATATTTAGATAACTCAATATTATAATTTGCGTCTCTTTTTTTAACGCACAAGTAGGTAAGTCTATTGCTGAACCAGTGAACTACATCCTCAACCCCATAGCCACTTACCATCAGGTAAGTTATGGGTATATATAGGTAATATAGCTTTTGTCGTGCATGCAATCAGTATCTTGGGTAATGTAATGTATGAATCAATAGGTAATTATTATCTATCGCCGATCGCGTTGCCGCAAAAACATAATAATAATATTTACTCACCGTTATCCCCGTCCTCCTTTCAATTTCTTTGATGGTATAACCACCCTCTCGCAACACTACTATCAGCTGCCGCTGTTGTGCAGTTAATTGTGGCGCCATTATTAAGATACACAACACAGAAAACACCAACATTCACCGTTATTAACCACGGAAAATTTAAAAACTTTATTACACGTAAATCCCGAACGATACTTGGGAACTGACTGGAGAAATGCAGAATAGAATAATTTATTTGTAGCGAACATTTTTGGCAAAATATGAGCGTGTGTGTGTGTCGCTGCGTAGGCACAGCGCAACAAATGCTGTGATTGGCCGATGCCACGATACCCAGTCCCTTTCCTTCAATTTTCTGTATTGTTAGTAGTGTAGTTATAGTTATATAGGGTGTCTAACTTGATGTGTAGCCGTGTGTACCAGTCGTCAAAGCTGAATCAAAGACGTCCTTGTTGAAAACTGTCATGGATACCGGAACTCTGATAAACCTGCAATTTCAGTCACATGAAATTAAGGACATTTTCCGTATACAAACTAAAGACCCGGCCAACAAAACTATTATAGTAGAGTTTACCTCCGTCCTACGCAAGGATGAATTTCTGGAAAAATTCCGAAAGCATAACAGAGACAGTTACAAGCTAACCACGGAGCATCTGAAAATCAGTGGTCCTGCAAAACCAATCTACATCTCTGAAAACCTAATCTCTAGGAAAAAGAGACTATATTTCCTTGCTCGTGATGCGGCTAAGTCAAAGAACTTTAAATTCTGCTGGGTTAAGCATGGCAAGATCTTCATACGCGAAAAGGAAGGAAGCAAGCATTTTGAAATTAAGAGTGAGGCTGACCTTAACGTGTTCTTAAAATCTGCATGACTAAACCCCAATTTGTTTAAAATAAGCCTAATGTTAATTAACTTACCCATTTTTGTAACTGATTGGTTCTTGTTCCCCTTGTTCTTATACCTATGTTTATATTACTTGATTTCTGTTCCGTTATTTGTCACAGTACAAACAAACCGTTCCAAATGTACCATTTCATTATTTTTCACACAAACACACAACTCTTCACAATATAACAAAACACATTACAAATACCACAAGTTATTCAACCACACACACACACTTCACTACACTCGAATCAAGTCTAACTTCTCGTATTTCTCGAACTTAAATAAACCCCCGCTGACATATCAATTTGTTCCCTACTTTGTTAAATCAATTAAAAATGGATGATCTCACCATGATCACTAGTGAAGTTGAACACATTGGAGTCTCAGATTGCTATACTTGTTCCCCAGAAACAAGTGATAAGTTTTTAGATTCCTCTATCCATGATCTTAAAATATTACACACTAATATCCGTAGCCTTAACAGTAATTTTGACAAACTGGTGGTTTTTATGAGTAGATTAACGTACTTGCCTGACGTTATTATTCTGACTGAGTGCTGGTTGAGCAAATGCCCAAGTAACCCCTCACTGACTGGCTACAATTCACACTCTTCGTCATATAAAACACAAAATGAGGGCGTAGTTGTTTATGTGAGAGATTGTTTTGACATCACTGTCGAAATACCCATATTTAATGAGGCAAACGTTATTCTTCTTAAAGTATCAAATAAAGCTGCTTTCATCGCAATTTATCGTTCTCCTTCATACAGAGATTTGTCAAATTTTATTGGCAGCTTAGATAGCTTGCTTCATGCTTTAACTCAATTTAAAATGGTAGCTGTTATTGGTGACATCAACCTGAACATTACACCTGAGAGTACCGACCCAAATACGGACGAATATCTCAATCTTGCAGCATCACATGGAATGCTGCCAGCCTACACTCTCCCAACTAGACTCTCAAACTGCCTTGACCATGTAATACTCCGCTCTCAAAGCCCGGCTACTACTCTAATCATTGATTCTCTCATCACAGACCACTCTCCTGTTATTGTCTTCCTCAACCTTAATGTAAAAAGTAAAACTCACCACCTCACTAGATTGAAAATTGATTTGCCCGGGGTTATTGACCAAATCAACAGCACAGATTTTTCTTTAATATTACAGTGTCACAACCCAAATGAAGCTGCGGAATCACTTGTTTCCATTATATCCCTAGCCATCAAATCGCACTCACATGTCTCACAAATTCCCAGTAGAAAGCGCATCATTAAGCCATGGATTACTCCTGGCCTGTTAAGATGCATACGCCACAGGGATAGGCTACATCGTAAATTTAAAATACACCCAGACGATGAAACACACAAAATTATTTTCTGTCGCTACCGCACCTTCTGCAACAATCTCTTGAAAAAGGTCAAGCGTGAATATGAACGTTCTGAATTTCAGCAGGCTAGAAAAAACCCAAAAGCTACATGGCAACTAGTCAAACGGGTAGCAAACCTAGGCCAAACCAGAGACTCGTCCCTTGAACTGCTAAACTGCAGTCCCGATCCGTCACAGTCTGTTGATAAAGTCAACAATTACTTTGCGAATGTCGGCGGAATTTTGGCAACTGAAATCAAGCAATCGCCCCTCTATAAAAATATCTCCGACAGCCGTCCCAACAACGAGATCCCGGGTAATTCCATGCCATGCAGACCACAGTCAATGGCCCTTCACTGCGTGAATAGTACTGAATTAGAAAATATCATCCTTAGCCTTAAGGACAATTGTGCTGTTGGACTTGACGGTATATCTCCCTCTATCTTGAAGGCGACGCGTCACACTCTTATCCCAATTCTTGTTTTCATCTTCAATCTGTGCTTTTCAACAGGAACTTTTCCTGATGTCTTCAAAACCGCAATTGTCCACCCTATCTACAAGTCGGGAGATAAGGATGATGTCACTAATTATAGACCCATTTCGGTATTAAGCACACTCTCAAAGATACTCGAAAAAGTTATAAACAATAGACTTACTAAATATCTAAATAAATACAACCTTCTTTCGAATAATCAGTATGGCTTTAGGACTGGGAAATCTACCGAAGATGCTGTTCTAGAACTTACGGATACGATTATAGGCCATTGGGAGAATAAATACAAGGCTCTTGCCATCTTTTTAGACCTATCCAAAGCCTTTGACACTGTCTCAATTTCTATACTTCTTTCGAAGCTAGAGCATATCGGTATTCGTGGGACGGCACACGATCTCTTCAGGAGTTATCTTACAAGTCGTAAACAATTAACTAAACTTGGTAACTACCTCAGCAAACATGAGACCATAACTTTTGGTGTACCCCAGGGTAGCGTCCTGGGACCCCCACTTTTTCTTATATACGTGAATGAACTGTGTCAGCTCTCCCTACCAAATTGCAAAATTATAGCTTATGCCGATGACACAGCTCTAATCGTTCATGGCCGGGACTGGACCGAAACTCGCCTCTACTCAGAGTTTGCCTTAAGCACTGTCATGAGGTGGTTGACTACAAATCTTCTAACTCTAAATCTCAATAAGACCCAATTCATCACATTTTCTACCATGAAATCAAGTCAACCCCCCACACCAATTGAAATTCGTGCGCATACCTGCCTAAACTTACACACTAACTGTGAGTGTCAACAAGTTGTAAATACACCTTTTATTAAATATCTTGGAGTTACTGTCGACAGCAACCTAAAATGGAATCTGCATATTGCTTCAACCGTAGCTCGTGTGAGAAAACTCATATATGTATTTAAAAAGCTTAGATGTGCTGCCGATTTTAGCTGTCTATTGACTGTTTACTTTGCGCTCGCTCAGTCTTTACTGGGGTACTGCCTAGTGGTCTGGGGCGGTGCAGGTAAAACACTTATGCTACGGATCGAACGAGCGCAGAGAGCTGTCTTGAAGGTGCTGGCAAGGAAACCTATCCGATTCTCGACATCTTCTCTCTATACTCTCTGCAAAGTTCTCACCGTCAGACAGCTATTTATTCTTCAAACTATTCTACGCAAACACAGCCAGCTTACCTTTGACCCTGATTGCAGCTCTGTACGCCGCTCAAATAGGGTCTGTACAACTGAGTCTCGAAGAACTGTTGCTGCAAGTCGTCATTACAAACACCTAAGCTCAAAAATATATAATAAATTAAATAAAAGCTTGCACATTTACCCATTAACCAAAAGAAAATGCAAAATGAAACTTGACTCCTGGTTAAAATCACAAAATTATGTCGAAACAGAAAAACTTGTGGAAGTGTAATAGAGTCATCACCCCCTCACACACCCACACACATACTCACACACTTCACACTCTTCATTAACACTCACCTATACACCCAGTACTCACACACATCCCATATCATTATGTCATGTACTTTATTTAATAATTTCTTTTTTAATCTTTTGTTTATCTTTATTATTTTGTTTTATTTTTTTGTTTTTCAATATATATTTTTTTATTTTTTGCATGGAACAGCATTCCATTCTGTGTCTGGAGACGGGCGTTGTTAGCTGCGCCACAGTTTATACTTTTGCGGCTAACATCGTTTACTTTTTGTACTACATTCTTTTGTTTTTGTTCCGAAATAAACGAAATTTATTATTATTATTATTCTCTTTATTCATTCATTATACTTACAAATACATTTTTAAATATTTCTTTAAAAAAATAATAGAAAAACATTTAAAAATATAAAAATAGGTTTCCGCCTGTAACGGGAGCAGGGTCCAAGCTACCGGTGGTTAGGGCTCCAGAGACAGGAACCTCCTCACAATGCGGGCCGTATCGAGGAGTACTGCCTTCTGAATCAGGCCCTTGATCCAACCACCTAAGGAGAGCTTCGACAGATGTTCGTCGAGGCTCTTGGCAATTAAACCATTGGCCGTTACGACAATCGGCACAATGATAGCCGAGTTCACATTCCACATGTCAACAACCTCGTGTGCCAAGTCAAGATATTTTAGTTGTTTTTCTTTCTCAGCTTTCACGAGGTTCTCGTCATGTGGGATGGTAACATCGATTATCATTACGCGACGCGCTGATCGGTCTATCACCACTATATCAGGTTTATTGGCGACAATAGTCCTGTCAGTAATGATAGACCGATCCCAGTACAGCGTAACATGGTCTTTCTCGAGAACTGGGTCGGGCACATACTTGTAGTACGGTACCTCAGATTCCACAAGATTATATTTTAAGGCAAGTTGCTGATGAATAACCCTGGCTACTTGGTTGTGCCTATGCAAGTACTCGCTGTTAGCTAGACGAGAACAACCAGAAATAATATGTCTGATGGACTCACCAGGACGGTGGCATGCCCGACACACGTCAACCGTCCCATCCTTCATTATATATTTCCGGTAGTTGTTCGTCAACATAACTTCGTCCATAATCGCACAGACAAAACCTTCAGTTTCCCCAAATAGGTCACCGAATCGTAGCCAGGACACGGACGCCAGAAAATCTACATCGGGCCCATGAAGAGCCTTGTAGAAGCGCCCGTGAAGCTCCTTACCTTGCCATACTACCTTGCGGTCATTGGTAGTAAGTACTACAGGTTTGCGCCAATTCTCTTTAGCCATGGACAGCGGGGTGAGTCCCTTGTCCACTGCGACTACATCTCGGTGCATACCCACGTCGGTTTTTAAAAAATATTCCCTGAGACTGCACACCTCTCGGTTATGGAGGGTCTTCGCGTTTAAAAAGCCTCGACCCCCACACTTCCGTGGGATGTACAGTCTCATCACTGATGATCGTGGGTGATGCATCCGATTTCCAGTCAGCAGTGTACGGACTCTCCTATCCAGGGCATCGAGTTCAGTCTGAGTCCATTTGAGTATGCCGAAAGAGTACATTAAAACCGGCATGACCCAACTGTTGAAGGCGCGCACCTTGTTCCCGCCCGAAAGAAGGCTTTTTAATACCTTCTTCAGGCGACCAAAGAAACGCTCCCTCAACAATTGCTTCATGTCAGCTACGTTAATGCCTAACGCTTCCGACATACCCAAATACTTATAGCTTTCGGATGAGGAAAGGGATCTAAGGTGTATGGAATCCGAGAGTTGAATTCCCTCGGATTCCATAATCTCCCCTCGCTTCACATACATGACTGCACATTTGTCCACACCAAATTCCATCCTGATGGCGTTACTAAAAGTTTCAGTTACTTTCAGTAGCTCCATCAGTCGCAATTTGTTGGGGGCAAAGAGTTTCAGATCATCCATGTAAAGGAGGTGAGATATGACCTTACCACCTCTTCTCAACCGATAGCCTACACCTGAATCCTCCAGTAATGTGCTTAGAGGATTCAGGGCTAGACAGAACCAAAGTGGACTCAAACTGTCGCCCTGAAATATTCGGATACAATAAAGTACATAATTAAATGCTATTCTACGCTTGCTTCTTTGTCTCTCAATTTTCGTGGCTGTTCTGAAAAGCGTATCGAATTTTGATTACATTAAAAGGTTCTAAAGTGGTGCACCTTTCCCGCAGAAAGTGAAAAAATAATAATTTAATTTTAGATGTTAGGACTTTAAGAGATAGGTATATTTTGATTCAAGTGAGGAAACTTTATTATTGCAGCCGAAGCTTATATAACGCCCGAGTTGGTAGGCGAGGGTGTTATAGAGTCGAGAACATTCTTAGGTGAATCAAACGATGTTTTTTAATACGATTACGGAGAAATTAAAGAACAGCACAAAAAGTATTTTGTCTTCTCAGACTGAAAGAGAAACAAAAGTATGAAACCGTTAAACAGCCTAGTTTAAGAATAAGAAATTCAAATTTTAAGGAATTGAGAAATAGAAAAAAAACTATTTGTTGTCAAGCAAAACTATTTGTTGCAAATTATTTTATAAAATGATCATGTTTTTGTTGTGATATTCTGTAGATAAATACAATAAATTTATTTATTAAATATGAAGTCCTTATTGAAATAGTTTTTGCTATCCCATATTTTTGCGTGTTGAAGATTTGTTTAGGCCAAAAATAAGACGGACCAGTGGAATTTGGAAATTAGTCCGACTGTTGATACAAACACTTAAAAAAACTACTTATTATTTAATAAAAAACCGACTACTAATTAATACACAGTGTATGGGAGATGGATGTACAATCTGTTACCACACCACAACTTCAACACTACAAATCCTTACTAATATTATAAAAGCGAAAGTGAGTTTGTTTGTTACCTCTTCACGCCTAAATGGCTAAACCGATTTTGATGAACTTTGGCACAGAGATAGTTGGGACACTGAAGACGGACATAGGCAATTTTTTTTTACGTGAGTTATGAGGGAGAAAGAGGGAAGAAAAGGGAAAACTTAGCTTTGCTATTACAATAAATAAGGCACAAGGGCAAAAACTACAGGTAGCAGGTACCTGCAAATCAGGAAAGGTGAACTGTGTTACCCCAAATTTAACGCGAGTGAAGCCGCGTGCAAAAGCTAGTTCTACATAAAACATAAAGTGATGTTAAGGACTTGGTAATACAAAAATTTATCAAGTATGTGGTACAATAGTTGTCAAACCACATATTTATATAACCCATGTTCCGAATAGTTACAGTACTGATAGCAACATCTGTGTGGCTTGTCTCATATAGTTTTTTTTGCAATATTTTTTCTTATTCTTGTATAGAATCTTTTTTAACAATTCGTTGTGAATGAGTGGACATTTTCGGGCTTGTAGATTCTTAGACGCTTGTTAACTTAGATATTATTTTATTTTACGTTTTTTAAAGTAAGCAGTGACTTATTATTGGGCCTACGCTTTCCTCACATACTTAAGTACTAACGCTGTAACAACAACATTGTTAAACCAAATGATTTTAAAAGAGTAACCATGGAGTTTCTAGCCGGCTCTTCTCCATAGGAAACGACCAACCCGAACCGTGCACCTTTTCTCGACGTTTTATAAGTGCCCATGTAGGCCTATGTGAAATAAATATATTTTGATTTTGATTCTAAATTTAAAAACATTGAAATTTTCATGGGCTGAATTTGGGGGTAAAAGTTTGCGCTCATATTCCCCTTATACTTCTCAGGGCTGGTTGTTTTTAACGATCGGTTAACGTAACAAACGTACAGTTAATAATTACTATTACGTGTGAAGTTTAACGTTCGTTAAATACAGAGCGTTGTTTCATAAAAAAAGAAGATCAAAGTTAGCCGGGTTGCTAGTTAAAAGCAACACTTAATCCCAAAAAAAATGGTCTGGAGTTTTTTCTAGTGTGGTGATATTTCACTGTTTACGTCAAAATTTGATTTGTTGAATGCGCGAATGGTTTAATGAAAAAGTGAGAATTGACAAGCAAATTGTTTATTTAGTCTAGTTTATTCGTTTATTTTTTTATCACACACCAAGAATAATGAATAATACGATGATATTTCTTAAATTTTATGATAGATACTCTCTGTTTCTCAATATTTTATTTCATTTACAAAGAACGCGCTGCAAATTTTTAAAATTTTGGAAACTGCTCTTCCAAACATTAACTGAGAAGTACAAGCATGTTTTGTTCTTAAAATAAACGGACAATATGAATAAATTGAAGAAAAAATAGTACCAAATACCTGGTCTTTGGGTTTGCAAAAGTTTTGAAATATTACCCGTTGATTCAAGTATAGCTAAAGCAACCCCGTTCTTAATATATAAAGGCATAAATAAATAAAGGCAGAACTTACCAAGGGCCAAGGAAAGCACAAGAAGTGCCGGCGATGTCATTGACCTGCCGGCCGGAGGGGCCGCCCGCCCGCATTCGTGATGACGGTGGCAAAATCATCAATATCACCACACTAGCAAAGCATTGCTATTGTTACTTTACGTCACTGATACGTTAATTTATTTTTTCTAATTTTAAATTTTCACTGTCACTGTTATTTTTTGAATACTTTTTTTGGAACTGTTATATTACACTAGTATTTTTGATAACACTTTTTTGGAACACTGTTATTTATCTGTTATTTTATTGCACTTTTTGTACCACTGTTCTTTATTCACAACACTTTTTCTCCGTTTTTTTTTATTTAACACAAAATTTTTCGTAACCTTAAAACGTCTATCTTAATTTCAAGAGATATGTTATTTATTTCATTAGTTTACTCCAAGAGTTAGTTCATTAATTTACGTCACTTTATAAAATCTTAATTAGAGTCGCTCCTCGGCTAGATGACCTGTGAACAAAGGAAAATTGCTAAATTACTTCAATCTACGACGTCTAATATTTAAGATTTTTTTGTACTTATTTTCAGTCAAAGTGATACTAATTGGGTAAACGTTTGAGAATGGTAAATATTGTGATAAGCTCTGATTAAATGAAATAATAGTTTTTAATTTTTAGAAACGACTGTTTTGTTTTTCTACCTAGAAGTTGCCCAATTTAAAATTATTTAAAACCAACAATATTAACAGACTTCAAAAATAAGGGGAAGTTCCCTATTCGTTTTAGACGCTTGTTAACTTTTGTTAACGTATTATTTTATTTTATTCTGATCTCTGATCTGCTACTGCAAAAAAGTCAACGAAACCAACAAAAGTCACTGACTTCTGGAAGTAAAGTTATTTTCAATTTTTTGGAAATCTGTTTAATTTTAGACAAAAAATATTTTTTATTTCACATTTTTAATTATGGTATGGATAATGATATATCACATAATTTTTATTGAGTACTAGCTTTTGCCCGCGGCTTCGCTCGCGTTAAATTCGGTAGCGCCTTATTGATTTGTAATAGCAACGCTAAGTTTTCCCGTTTCGTCCCTCTTTCTCCCTCATATCTCACTCTTTTAAAAAGCATAGCCTATGTCCGTCTCCTGGTTCCCAGCTATCTCTGTACCAAAACTCATCAAAATCGGTTTAGCCATTAAAGCGTGAAGAGGTAACAAACAAACAAACTCACTTTCGCTTTTATAATATTAGTAAGGATTCATTTTTCTCTATTGTAACTTAAAGATGATCAGAGTCATAAACTACCTAAGCAATATAAACTTGGGAACTTGGTACACCCAAAAAAGAATTTCGCAAATCGGTCTTTGAGTAATCGGTGAACATAATATAAAAAAGACAAAAAAATAGATTCCGATGAATTGAAATCCTCCTCCTTTTTTTGAAGTCGGTTAAAAAAGGTAAGATATTTGCCCAAAATACTGCCTAATAAAATACCTATAATAAATAAATATTCGTATTATATTTATACATATATAATATTAATTTCTTATATATAAAATTCTAGTGCCATAGTTTTAGTTGCAATACTCCTCCGAAACGGCTTTATCAATTTTAATGAAACTTTGTTAGTATACTAGCTTTCGCCCGCGGCTTCGCTCGCGATAAATTCGGTATAACACAGTACCTGCAGTTTTGCGCGAGGCAGTGCTCTACTCTCGACATGTCAAAAAACCTAGTCTTTCGAAACTGGAATGACTTTTTTCTCACTAATATAACACTTACAGGATAATATGAATGCACTAAAATCGAGTTAAATAATCTATCACGCACATATGGTATTTTTTATGAACAATTATTTTGTTTAAAATAGTAAATAATAACATTAAAATCAATCATTCTTGGACGTCCGTCAGTCTGTGTTTATGGATCCATGTATGTGGCAGAGAAATTGGTCGAAAAATTTATCGTACCAGAATACTTATTTTCTTATTATATAAAGTTATACCCTGGGCTGATTCCTAATTAATATTAGCGTTCTAAGTACTGTCGTTTAATTATAATTTGTAAAAAACTAAAATACGACTGTGTATTTGTATATCTATATATACATTTATTTGTTATTTTGTTTTAAAAAACTTGAGTTTTTGTTTTAGATTTTTTTAAATGTGAATGACCGCTATGAGGCGTGCACTTTTGGATTTTCCAAATTTTTGATCATGCGCCTGATTGATTTGTAATAGCAACGCTAAGTTTTCCCTTTTATTCCCTCGTTCTCCACCCTATCCCACATTTTTGTAATAAAAATGCCTATGTCCGTCTCCTGGTTCCCAACTATCTCTGTACCAAAATTCATCAAAATCGGTTTAGCCATTAAAGCGTGAAGAGGTAACAAACAAACAAACAAACTCACTTTCGCTTTTATAATATTAGTAAGGATTTTGTAGGTCTGATAATCGATCATAATCTATTTTTCATACCCCTTAGTAATAAGGGTGGCTTTCTTTAGAAAGGGACGTTAACAGCGGGTGAAACCGCTGGACACAGCTAGTATTTAAACACAAATCCATACTAATATAATAAAAGCGAAAGTGAGTTTGCTTGTTACGTCTTCACGCCTAAATGGCTAAACCGATTTTGATGAATTTTGTTACAGAGATAGTTGGGACCCTGGAGACGGACATAGGCTATTTTTAAAGTGAGAAATGAGGGAGAAAGAGGGAAAAAAAGGGAAAACTTAGCTTTGCTATTACAACCAATAAGGCGCAAAGGCAAAAACTACAGGTAGCAGGTACCTGCAAATCAGGAAAGCGAAACTGTGTTACCCCGAATTTGAGGCGAGCAAAGCCGCGGGCAAAAGCTAGTAAATAATAAAACGGTTGAACCAACAACAATAGGAATTCGACAATAAAAGAATGGACCGAGTGCCCCAATTAGTTGATTCTTCAGTAATACAATTACCTAATAACTCTTGTAAGTCAGCCTTCACAGAAATATGAGTAAGTTTCCTAATTTATTTATGAGTTGCCGGCCCGAAGTTATTGGCAAAATGAGGGATAACTTTGTTTTTGTGACAAGGGTCGTATCAGGCTGCTAGTCTATTAATGCACAAATATGTTTAGGTAAGCATAAGTTAACATTGAATTGGTGGTTAATTGTTATCCTGTTTTACACCAAATCCTGTCTTCGATATCCAAACAGGGTATTTTCCAGGGTCAAAGTAATTACATTTTATTTAAGCCGTCTTTTAGATTATTTTATTTTACTTTTTGTAAAGTAAGCAATGACTTATTGTCGGGCCTACGCTGTCCTCGCATACTTAAGTACTAACGCTGTAACAACAACATTGTAAAACCAAATGATTTTAAAAGAGTAACCATGGAGTTTCTTGCCGGTTCTTCTCCATAGGAAACGACCAACCCGAACCGTGCATCTTTTCTCGACGTTTTATAAGTGCCCATGTAGGCCTATGTGAAATAAAAATATGTTGATTTGATTCAAAAATAAGGGACTTTTTTTTGTTAATTGTTAATTAGACCAAAAATGACAAAGATATAGCCCATTACAGTTACGTGAAACGTCACGCGTTGGTGCATTTTTTCGCAACAAATGTCACGTCACACGTAACTTTTGTAAAAGCGAAAATGACAATAAATATATATATTAATTAAAATAAACCGTGGAAGCTAAGAAATGACCAGTCCTAACTGACAGCGCCCGTTCACGAACATGACGTATCATATGGATCATCCCCATTCAGCTCAATCATTTTGAAGGGAACCAAATTACCCGACAATACAATTTTATAAAATCATAGAAACTTACATCATTTAAGTTGAGACTAGCTTTTGCCCGCGGCTTCGCTCGCGTTAAATTCGGGGTAACACAGTTCCCATTTCCGGATTTACAGATACCTGCTACCTGTAGTTTTTGCCCTTGCGCCTTTTATTGTAATAACAAAGCTAAGTTTTTCCTGTTCTTCCCTCTTTCTCCCTCATTAACCCCTTTTTTTAATTAGCCTATGTCCGTCTCCAGGGTCTCTGTACCAAAATTCATCAAAATCGGTTTAGCCATTTAGGCGTGAAGACGTAACAAACAAACTCACTTTCGCTTTTATCCTTACTAATATTATAAAAGCGAAAGTGAGTTTGTTTGTTTGTTTATTTGTTTGTTTGTTTGTTTGTTACCTCTTCACGCTTTAATGGCTAAACTGATTTTGATGAATTTTGGTACAGAGATAGTTGGGAACCAGGAGACGGACATAGGCTAATTTTTATTTTAAAAAAGTGGGATGTGAGGGAGAAAGAGGGAAGAAAAGGGAAAACTTAGCGTTGCTATTACAAAGCAATAAGGCGCAAGAGGAACTGTGTTACCCCGAATTTAACGCGAGCGAAGCCGCGGGCAAAAGCTAGTAATATTATAAATAGTAAGGATTAGGATTATACAAATATGTCAAAACGATGTAGTTAAACGTGTTGTATTACAGCTGCACCTGTTAGTTCAACTATTTCGCCGAACATCTTAATATTACAAACGATTTGTTGACAGCGAGTTCTTTGACATAAACTTCAACTCTGTGAAACTTCCTCAAGGACAGGAGGGAGATATTAGGGGGGTTCTTACTTCGTGAATATCCGTATTCTCTCTACGAAAAATTCCTACTAGAAAGTTCTTAGTTTTTATGTACCTATTTTGTCGTTCTGCTTTGTCACATTTAGGTGCAAGATTCGATTTGTTTGCATATATATTTTTTAAAGGGATCGTTATTTTGTGTGTGTGGTAAATAATGATAGCCTTGTTATGTGCCTGTGGGAATGTCAAGTCTTGGTCTCGAGATCGAAGCCAACAAACTTGAGTATAATGGTTTTAATTTAAACTCCATACTTCCACGCGTACTCGAGATAAAGCTTCTTGACAGACGGAAGGATTTAATTACCCTAAAAATTGTATATTTTTAGCAACAACACTTGAAATCCTCATAAAACTCTTTAAAAACCCCGTTAA
The DNA here is from genome assembly GCA_905475445.1 of Ochropleura plecta. Lineage (NCBI taxonomy): Eukaryota > Metazoa > Arthropoda > Insecta > Lepidoptera > Noctuidae > Ochropleura > Ochropleura plecta. The sequence goes on along the minus strand of FR997738.1, from coordinate 18,054,683 downwards.
AAAAAACGACACTAAATTCATACTTCTCTATAAATATTCCGTCGCTGGCTCTAAAACAAAGAAGCAATATGTCATAGTAGCGAGCGTAATGGCCACTTCACACACACAAGTGTTAGAAGCACCGTCGAGTGCCTCCCCAGGGCGAGAGCGGCTGCGGTTTTAAAAGGGACGTAGCGTTTGCATGTGTGAGAATCCCTTTATATTGTGGAACGGATTTGACAGCCGATTTGATTCTTTTTTTTTTCATAAATTTATTTTCTGTTATTCCCGATTATAGTACACCCACATTTCGTAAGTTATGTTTATGTCCTAGGTAATTGGGGGTGAACCTATTGCCATCAACTTGGCAGCGGACTCACAAACATTCGCATTTTTTTTATAATATTATAATAGTAGGATTTGGATGGATGTATGGATGTTTGTTCCTCTTTCACGTGAAAACGGCTGAACTGATCTTGATGAAATTTGACACAGAGGTAGATATAGTCTGGAATAACTTATGGGATACTTTTTTATATATCACGCGGGCGAAGCCACGGGTGCCAGCCAGTATATTATTACAATTTATCCCAGGGTTGCTCTCAGTAAACAAATGAATTCACAAAAACAACCTTTCAGTTTTGTTCTTCCCAAAGAGTATCCATTGAGACATTTATTTAGAAATTCATCGTAAAACCAATAAATGGTTTTCGAAAAAGGGGTGTACCAGATAAACAAACACAAAAGTTTCCCTATTTTAATGATCTTTTGCCGAAAATAATATTATCCTTATCGATACTCATTGATGTTTACTCACAGAAACCAGGCCAAGAGCGAGAAAGGCTCGCATCATTTAGATTCCGCATACCAAGCAGTTTTTTTTTCTTTTAAACGCGTTGCCATACACACTTTGAAAAGCAAGTCTTACTGCCTACCCTTTTTTATATCCTACTAGCTTTTGTCCGCGGATTCGCTCGCGTTAAATTCGGGGTAACACAGTTCCCTTTTCCTAATTTGCAGGTACCTGCTACCTGTAGTTTTTGCCCTTGTGCCTTGTTTATTGTAATAGCAAATCTATGTTTTCTTTTTTCTTCCCTCTTTCTGCCTCATTTCTCAAAAAATAGCCTATGTCCATCTCCAGGGTCTAAACTATCTTTGTCCTAAAATTTATCAAAATCGGTTTAGCCATTTAGGTGTCCACTTTTATAATATTAAGTAAGGATTTGCAGGGCATTGGCTGATTTTAGGGTACTATATATCGTGGGTACGTTTACAAACATTTAAACTGATATACACAGTCAGACTCGAAACTACTACCTTTTGTATAGAGTTAATTGTTTCGTGTGGAATCGAAGCCGCAAACCGCAGTGTAGCGACCAATCGTTTAACCGCTGCGCCAACCGTGTGGTCGGTTGAAATGGTCGCTGGGTCACCGTAATTAATAAACCAGAGCCAAAACTATATCGTAACTAGCTTTTGCCCGCGGCTTCGCTCGCGTTAAATTCTGGGTAACACAGTTCCCCTTGCGCCTTATTGATTTGTAATAGCAACGCTAAGTTTTCCCTTTTCTTCCCTCTTTCTCCCTCACATCCCACTTTTTTTTTCAAATAAGCTATGTCCGTCTCCTGGTTCCCAACTATCTCTGTACCAAAATTCATTAAAATCGGTGTAGCCATTAAACCGTGAAGAGGTAACAAACAAACTCACTTTCGCTTTTATAATATTAAGTAAGGATATAAATTATTCTACCTTTAAAAGAAGTGTGAAGTGTAAACTTCTCCCTTATTTAGAGTTCTGTACCTCAGAAGGAAACAGCCGGAACACTTATAGGATCACTTTGTTGTCCGTCCGTCTGTCTGTCTGTCAAGACCCTTTATCACGGGAACGCGTAGAGGTCTTGAGTTGAAATTAAAACCGTATACTCAAGTCAGACAAGTATGTTCGATAATCCTTACCAAATCCTGGCAAAAGTGATTTTGATGAATTTTGGAACAGAGATAGTTGCGACCCTGGACACGGACATAAATATTTTTTTTAAAGTGAGAAATGAGGGAGAAAGAGGGAAGAAAAGGGAAAAGTTAGCTTTGCTATTACAATAAATAAGGCGCAAAGGCAAAAACTACAGGTAGCAGGTACCTGCAAATCAGGAAAGGGGAACTGTGTTACCCCGAATTTAATGCGAGCGAAGCCGCGGGCAATAGCTAGTTAGTAATAATTAAACCATTTTTTTTTAATAATTTTATTTCAAATCAAATAATCGGAAACTTAAAAACAAAAGGAAACGTGGTAGAAATCCCGTTTCACAACTTCAAATAATGTTTGTAATTTATAAACACAACAAAGAACAATGACACATTTTTTAAGGTTTCTTTTACTATATGCGGAACCCTAAAACAGGTAGGAAAACAAGGAAAATTGGTAAAAATATCAAATTGATTCCTTGTTGAAAGGTCGGGTACCAAATAATAGGATTCATTTAATTTGTTTTTTGATTAAATACTGGTGTATTCGACCGAGGCCTTTGTATTCAGTGGCTTTTCTTCACAGATTTGAACAGCTTTTATATTTGAACATTCATTTCAATTACGAATCGTAAAAAAACATATTAGGTCTTTACCTATGAAATTGCCGTTCTGCAGTACAGCTGATGATACACAATCTACGGTTGAATTAGCAGCAGCTTTCGACGTTAGCGTCAAAACAATATTGGTCCATTTGCGTCAAATTGGCAAGGTAAAACAGCTTGACAAATGGGTGCTCCACGAAGTCAATGATCGCCAGCGCGAAGTACGCGTCGAGACGTGCCTTGCACTGCTCAACAGACACACAAATGAAGGAATTTTGAACCGCATTGAAAATAAAGTAAATCATACCTGCGATGAAAAATGGATTCTGTTTCATAACCGCAAGCGCTCAGCAAGTTGGTTGGATCCTGGTTCAGCACCTAAACAATGCCCTAAACGAAAACTTACGCCTAGAAAAGTGATGGTCAATGTTTGGTGGTCTAGCGCCGGTGTGATTCATCACAGCTTCTTACCAAACGGGGTGAGCATTACTGCAGATGTATACTGTGAAGAACTGAACACAATGATGGCACATCTCCTGGCACATCTCCAACCAGCATTGGTCAATCGCTCGTCTCCGCTGCTCCTGCACGACAACGCGCGACCTCATACTGCACAGCAGACGGTCTCCAAGTTGCAAGAACTGGGGTTAGAAGCTCTCCGTCATCCGCCCTACTCACCAGACCTTGCGCCTACAGACTACTACTTTTTCCAGAATTTGGATAACTTCTTGGCGGGAAAATAAATCAATACCCGAGAGGCAGTACAAAATGCCTATGAAGAATTTGTTGCCTCCCGTCCAGCTGATTTCTTTAAGAAGGGCATCAATAAACTGCCACTGCGTTGGCAAAGATGCATTGATTGCATGGGTGATTACTTCGATTAATCCAAATAAAAAAAATATTAAAAAATTTCGTTTAAATTTTTTCATACAAAACGGCAATTTCATAGGTTTGAAGACCTATTATTATTATTGAGATTAACGGTCGTGAATCTTAATAATGATATTTTTTTTGTTTTAAGGGTTCTTTCTATACTTTAAAATGAAAAATACGGAACCCTTATTGTATCATTCGTCTGTCTGTCAAGACTCTTTATCTCGGGAAAGCGTGGAGGTATCGAGTTGAATTTAAAACCATATATTCAACTCTCTAGTTGCTTTATGTTGTGGATTAGCCTTTTTTTTGCGGATGGGAAATCATCAAATAAGATGTTATTTGCCCCTGCTCTGGACGGAGCGGGGGGGAGTGTCAGACTTGTACTGACTCAAACCCACCCATCTTCCTTCTACTGCCTTTTATGTCCCGGGGCCGCAGTATCTCTTTTGAACAACCCGCAACCCCGGCAGGCGGAGGCCCTGGCAGGCCCCTCTGCTTTGCTGACATCTCTTCGGGGCGCGCGTAGAACGCTAACGCGCTGACGACACGGCCTGTCGTCACTAGACGGAGGACGGTGAGCTACCCATTTGATTGCTCACCGTCCACGGGCCCGCATTCGCATCAATTAGCCTTCTATGTCTACGCAGTCAAAACATATGGCTATTTATGTCGCAAATTTGTACAGAACCCGCAGTGCGTGAGTTTTATTCAATTTGCTAGCTACACAGTATACATAGATCGAAAAAATCTCAACAAAGATTGATAGATAGATAAAACATTTATTTGATGCAGCAAAAGACACATTAAAGGAATTATTACAAAAAAAATATCACTAAGAAAAAAAGGAACACATTAATAAAAAAAGTAAGGTAGACTAAGTTAGATTAGCTATTGGCAAGGGCGATATTATAGTGCGCAGACACAGGTGCACTCTGGTCCCTCACTCTCCGTAGGCCGATGGGACGGCAATCTGACACGACCGGAGAGGGATCAGGCGCAGGACCAACGGCTTAACGTGCCCACCGCGGCATGTTGCTATCTAACCGCCAACTTCCAAACTCCGGGCTGCTATACAACTTCTTATTGGAAAAACGTAATAACATTTTTTACTCATACCGAGAATCGAACCCGACCCCGTACTGAGTAGTAGCGCTTACGACTGCGAGATCAACGGATCAGTAATTCACTTTAAAATAACATAGCTATCAACTTTTCATTTTCAAGTTACAAAATCTTTGAAGACCAAATAAATATTGAACATTAAATTAATTCATAATTACAGGACTTTAGTAAAGCGAGAATCTTCAATAAAATCATCATAATTTGTTGATTAAATTCTGTTTTTCATTAAAGCGTTTTTGATATTACAAATAGGGTTGAAAGTCTGAAAAATGTTAAAAGAATGGTTGTTGATCAAAGGAAACGTTAGAAGCAGATGTTTTATTTTTTTGTTAAGTTAATTTTTAGTTAAATATTGCGGAAAATAAACCTTTTATTTTTTGTGTTGGTCCACATTTTACACTTTGAGGGATGGTTTTGAGTGGAGGGATTGTCAGACTTGTACTGACTAAAACCCATGTTCCTTCTTTTGCCCTATATGTTCTGGGGCAGCGGTATCCCTCTCAAACAACCCGCAACCCCGGTAGCAGCTTAATTACATAAGTAGAATTAATAAACGTCTTCATTTATCTTCTGTAAAATATTCCTACCTAAATCACAACTCATAAAGCCTAATAAACTATTTCCCAAAACCTAACCTATCCAAACATTCCACCATTCCACAAACGGTGACAGTAAATTCAAAATGGCCGCTCCTACTCGTCTAGACGGAGTGGAATGCTGTCAGTTGGCACGACGCCATTAGTTACTTTTAAACTTTTTCGCCACTTCACACATTTACGGGTTACATCATTTTTCCTAGAAAATATGATTTAACTACACAGTCGGTTTTAGAAGTAAACAATTTGTTTTGTGTGGAGCGCTTGTCCGTGTATTTTTACTTTTTAATGTCGAAACTAGGTATTGTATTCAGTCGTTATTATAATCATCATCATTTTCCTGCCCTTATCCCATTCTATTTGGGGTCGGCTCAATACGTTATCTTTTTCCATTCTCCCCTATCAGACGTCACGGCATTATTTACTCCTTTCTCCTTCATATCATTCCTTACACAATCCATCCATCTTTTCTTTGGCCTTCCTCTCGCTCTCCGTCCATCAACGTTCAGATCCATCACTCTTTTAGTCACATGTGCTTCATGCCTGTCCATACCACAACAAACGACTCCCTTTCAATTTTTCTGTAACAGGCGCAACTTTGAAACTTCCTCTAATATACTCATTCCTTACTTTATCCATTCTTGTCACTCCACACATCCATCTCAACATTCTCATCTCTGCTACAGGCAATCGTTTTTCATCCACCTATTTACAGCCCAACATTCTTACCCATACACTACAACAGGTCTAATCACGGACTTGTATATTTTCCCCTTTAACTTAAGGGGCATCCGTGGGTCACAAGTTGTTCCAGTGACCTGTCTTTTTTTTATGAATGGCATCTCGCAGTTCAACCAAGGAGGTTGTCGTCTGCTTAACCGGGGGAATCCTGTGGGTGCCTTAAAAATTAAGACCTCCAGCCAGGGTATAAACTTACAAACTAAGCGACTACACGCTAAGGGCACCCCCTGTGGGGTACGAGCCTCGGCTTAGGGCGTCGCTGAGGGACAGCAAGGGACAGGCTGGATCTGAATGATATTATTTATGGACTGGTTTAAACTTACTGGCTCAGCAGCGCGGGCTGGATCTTGCAAGGGACGGGTGGGGAGTGACCTGTCGCTACGCGTTCTCGAGATAAAGGGTCTTGACAGACAGACGGACGGACAACAAAGTGATCCTATAAGGGTTCTGTTTTTTTCTTTCGATGTACGTAACCCCAAAAAAAACCATTGGAGAACACTTCGTAATTTAATTTAACATACGGAGCTGTTGGAACCACTGACAGTTTTTAGACCAATTAAATAGTTTGGTTGACCGCACGTCACTTGAAATTTGTAAACTAAAATCATTGGTACGGAATAAAGGTTATAAAGGGAAATTGTTAAGTGAGGTTAGATAGAATACTCTTTTATATTAAAGACTTTTTCATACTCTGTGTCAGGTACTCTATAAGGTGACACAGTGGGCGGTTTTATCGCTAAAAACTGGCCAAATGTAGGTTTCCGTGCAATATTTTTTTTTATTCAATAAAACGTTGCCCCACACTAGGATTTCTACTGTATTGTGGGTGCGTTTAAAAACATTTAAACTCACATACACAAACAGCCAGACCCGAAACAACTATCTGTAAGCCATACAAATATTTGTTCCGTGCGGGGAGCGACCCCGCGACACACAGCGCAGTAGTCGATCGCTCAGTCACTGCGCCAACCGTGTCGTCTTGCAACATAAACGACCATATATTTTGACTGCGTAGACTTAGAGAGTTGATATTTTCAAAGCTTCAAGGAACTACAGATTTGAGTATACGATTTTAATTTCAACTCGATACATCTACGAGTTCCCAAAATAAAGGGTTTTGACAGACAGATAAAGTGGTGTTTCTTGCCCATTCTTCTCCATAGGGATCAACGCTTTGGAATGGGCAACTTCAGTACTTTCACAAGTTATTATGCTTTATGACAGGGACTTCATTTTGTTACTTGACATTTAAAAATGCCTGTAATGGTCTAATTGAAATAATTGCTTTGAGTTTGAGTTTAATCCTTTAAGGGTTTCTTTGAGGTACCGAACTCTACAAATATATTTTCTTAACAACCATTAGATGTAAGTAAACAAACATAACTAACACAATTGAGTGCGGGTTTACCCGTAACCATGGTGATTGCCCACAGTCCGAAATATCGGGAAATTAATATGTATAAATAACAAACATGGTAAATATCCCGTTTCAGGGGTTAATGATAAATTGATAACCTTTCGATGTATTCCAGGAAGAGAAAGAGTCGATACTCTAAAACAAATAGTTTTTAACCGACTTCAAAAAAGGAGGAGGTTGTCAATTCGTCGGATTATTTTTTATGAATGTTCACCGATTACTCAATACGAATACTCGATTAAAATTATGTGATATACCTATCATTAAACCATAAGTAAAAATGCTGAAATAAAAAACTTTTTTGTAAAAAATAAAATCGACTTCCATGAAAGAATAAAACGTGTTGCCACGACTCAAAATAGAATGGGACGAGGGCAGGAAAATGATGATGATGGGACTACAGACTTGAGTATATGGTTTCAAAGTCAACGGAGCGGAACGCGTGGTATGCCACGTGTTCCCGAGATAAATTGTCTTGATAGAAAGCTAAACGGGCAACAATTAGAACCATAATAGCTAGGAACAGTGATAGCAGTATGTACAGCAAATACTTAATTAGTATTTTGTTTTTTTTGACGGGCCTGTTGGTCTAGTGGTTAGTGGCCCTGACTGCTGAGCCGGAGGTCGTGGGTTCGATTCCCACCCAGGACAAACTTTGTGTGATGAGCATGATTGTTTGTTCTGTGTCTGGGTGTGATTTATCTATAATATGTATGTATTTATAAATTATATAAGTATGTATATCAGTTGTCTGGTTACCATAACACAAGCTCTGCTTAGCTTGGGATCAGATAGCCGTGTGTGAGTTGTCCCAAGATATTTATTTATTTATTTATCCTCCTTGCAAAGCACGTTAAACTGTTGGTCCCGGCTGTCATTTGTAGATCTTTGACAGTCGTTACAGCTAGTCAGTGTCCTGAAAGTCAGACAACCAGTTTTACCAAGGGGTATGGCATTACCCAGTACTAACTGGGTTATGGAGGTCAGACAGGCAGCCGCTCCATGTAAAATACTGGTATTCAGCTGCATCCGGTAAGATTGGAAGCCGACCCCAACATAGTTGGGAAAAGGCTAGGCAGATGATGATTTATTTATCCTCCTTACAACTATCCTTACAAACCTTGACCTAATGCGACAATGAAACTATCAACTAAAAATAATAAATCTAAAAAACACTTACATCAAATCTCTTAATTTCTAAGTACCTAATTATAAAAACTTTGTAACCAATTTTTTTTTTAGTTTATTTTATTATTAGGTGGTATAATACAGACTTTAACTAATATGAACAAAAAAAAAACTTAAAAGAAAACATAATTTTACACTCTTACCAACCCTCTATTGTTTTCCCTTATATTTTGTAAAGAAAAAAGAAAATTCTATCGTTTCAGAATCCCTAGCAACTCTCCAGTCTATACCGCTTATAATTTATTCGTAACGACATACTATAAACAGTCTGAGAGCTATCAAAAGAAGTCATTTCTAAATATAAAATAAAATAAATCGCTGTGTCTGTCTACGACTTCTTCCACGTGTATTTCTGATCTAGATAATCAAAAATAGACGATGGAAAGTTTTGTAAAGAAAGTTGACCGTGAACTTATAACTAAGTGTTTTTTTAACACGCTTGTATTAGCTTCACTTGTAACTATATATGTTATAAAATCTCGGAATCTTAATTTGACCCACTTCCCGGTCTTCGATTAGGATAAAATTTTGCACACTCTCTGAGTTCTTTTTTAAAAAACGTTGCCCCACACTAGGAATTTCTCCTGTGTCGTGGGTGCGTTTACAAACATATAAACTCACATACACAAACAGCCAGACCTGAAACAACTATCTGCAGGTCATACAGATATTTGTTCCGTGCGGGAATCGAACCCGCGACACCTAGCGCAGCAGTTGATCCCTTAGCCACTGCGCCAACCGTGCCGTCAAATTTAGTAAGGATTAGTTCAGCTTGAAAGACAGACTTTCCAAACTTGAGCAGAAAATAAATAAATTGGGAATTGAAGGAGATTCTCAATAAAATGTTTTTACTTTTAGAAATTAAATATTTTTTAGCAATATCACCTAATGAAGCCTTGAAAATGAAAAAATGGCCAGGGGTCTCGTTTTTTCCAAGGGTTCCGTACAAATTTGCGACATAAACAGCCATATCTTTTGACTGCGTAAACTTACAGGATTGGTTTTTCACAGACTGCTTCAAGAGACAATTATTTATAGATTTGAGTATATTCTTTTAAATGTATTTCCACTTGATACCTCCGCTCGCTCCCGAGATAAAAGGTATTGATAGACAGACGGACAATAAAGTGATTCTACAGGGTTATTTGTAAAACACCGACAACCTTGCAGGACTGTATTACAATCATCATAAACAACAACTTTTGTTCTATGATTTTTTACAAAATTTTATACATTTACCAAAAACAAATCTTCAAGATTTCGTTGTCCTATCTAACACATTTCAACTCCGTATTTTGCTGTACTTACATACCTACACCGCTGCTTGTAGGTACGTTTGCTTCGCATAGATTTCGTAACATTTAGAGCGTTCAATTTCAATATTTTTATTTTTGTATGAAAATCTGATAAATAATATATGATAAATGTTTAAATGTCCTAGAACAAAAGTTGTTGATTATGATGTTAGTAACATGGTCCTGAGACGTTGCCAGTGTTTTACAAATAACCCTGTGTATATAGCTTCAAGAGACCAATGATTTGAGTAAATTCTTTTTAATTAATTTTTACTTGATACCTCCGCTCGTTCCCGAGATATTGATAGACAGACGGACAATAAAGTGATTCTGTAAGAGTTCCGTTTTTACTTTTGAGATACGGAACCCTAAAAAAACACTTTCAAAAACGTTTTATTTTTCGTATTTTACCAAAAAATATTGTGTTCTATTTCAAACATATTCAAGGACATTTCAACCCTGGATCAAGCAATTATCATAATGAGTAATAAAATATGAGGATTTGCCTTAGATATCAGATATCTAGAAACGGCTGATAATGACGGGGATCACGAAAAATACACCTTATTTTTCGGATGGAAAATTATCAAATAACTTCCCTCGCTCAGGATTGAAGGGGGAGTATCAGACTTTTACAGACTAAAACCCATCCGTGTTTGTGAGTCGCGGTATCTCTTTTCAAAATGTGGCTAGCCCATTGTTTTTTCAGCTAATACTAATTTTGTGACCTATGGCCGAAGCTTTGGTTTTTTGACCGATATTCTACTTCGATTTTCAAGCTGCCATAATCTATCGTCGATCTCTTTCTCTAAAAAAACAGGTTAGCTGCCAATGTATACTTGTCTGACTTCCAGAACACATAATTATGATATCCGTGGTCAAAGGCTCTGTCGCTTCCATTAGTTCACGATCTGCGTACACAACCTCGTTATTACGCGGTGTGATCGTAAATTTTTATAAATTTTGATATATAATAACAAATTTTATGCTATTTTCGATAATTTACGGCTGTCGATACCTTCTCGTCATTTACGGTTTGGGAATCGGTAATTTTTAATTTATTGTTATAGTATAATAAGGGTTTTTTTACGGTGTTAATAATTGTGATTTATAATGTGTTCGTGTGCTTTTTCAGGCCATAAAGGCGGGGTAATGTTCAATTTAGTGAATGGTTTTGCAGTAAAATGATTAAAACATGATTATTCAAAATGGCGCCGACGCCAAGACTGATATCTGACGTGCACAACGTTGTTAATACTACATTGCCCCACACTAATATCTTGTGTATCGTGTGTGCGTTTCCAAACATTTAAACTCACATACATACACAACCGGACCCGAAACAACTACCTGTAGGCCATACTAATATTTGTTCAGTGCGGGGTTCGAACCCGCGACACGCAGCGCAGCAGTCGATCGCTCAGCTACTGCGTCAACCGTGCCGTCGAACTGATCGATTGTGCAACTTTCGGGCTACTTACTACCAGTAAATTTCATGTTTTTAAAATACGTTGCCCCACACTAAGAATTTCGCCTGTATCGTGGGTGCGTTTACAAACATTTAAACTCACACACACAAACAGCCAGACCCGAAACAACTACCTGTAGGTCATACAATTATTTGTTCCGTGCGAGGTTCGAACCCGCGACACGCAACGCAGCAGTTGATCGCTCAGCCACTGCGACAACCGTGCCGTCCAACTTTCGGGCTATTTACTACCTGTAATGACTGTCAAAGATCTATGCTGGGCCAACACGCTTGGACGAGTGATAGACAGTGGGAGTCTGTCCGCTCCATCCAGAGCAGGAGAAGTTATTTGAGGATTTCCTATTTGAAAAACAAACCCTCTAATTTTGTTTAATTAGTTTTTCAAGAAATGTTCATTTATTGGGGTGGAATGAACGTACAAGTTTGTATTGGTGATTTTAATTACTATAACTAAAAGAGTGATGGATCTGAATGTTGATGTAAGGAGAGCGAGAGGAAGGCCAAAGAAAAGATGGATGGATTGTTTAAGGAATTAAATGAAGGAGAGATGCCGTGACGTCTGATAGGGGAGAATGGAAGAGAAAACGTGTTTGGCCGACCCCAAATAGAATGAGACAAGGTCAAGAAAATGGTGATGAATTACTATAACTCTGAAGCCATATTTGTAACGGTCGCAATTAAATTTTAATCAACATGCAACTTGAGACTGACCAGCAAATTGCAAAATATGCGGGTCACGAGTTCGATCTCCGCATGAAATAAATGTTTATATGGCCTACATTTAGTTGTTCCGAGTCGGGCTGTTTGTGTATGTGAGTTTAAATGTTTGTAAACGTCACCCGCGACACAGGACAAATTCCTAGTGTGGGGTAACGTTTTAAAAAAAAAAAAACGACTCCCTGCTTTCTTAAAAATCGTTTTATACCAAAACACCCAAATTGACCATAACGAAAACGACCCCAACTTCTGCCTTATTACTTAATAGATTCATAGATATTAAAAAAAAAGGTTGTAACATAAAAAATACCAGGGCAGTTGTCTCGTAAACCGTGAAATGAAGATGGCGGCGTTAGGCTGCCGCTCACGTATCTACTTTATCTGTGAGAAGCGAGATTTACAGCCGTCGATCGCGACTTAACGTTCGTGTGGAGACGGCCTAAGGGTGCACGTAGTAGAGAAGAATGCAGTGGTACAAAATCAAAAGTCGTTTATTCAAATTAGGCTGATAATCAGCACTTTTTAACCGACGAAAAAAAGGAGGTTCTCAATTCGACCTTTATTTTTTTTATGTATGACCACGCATAACTTTTTACTGAGATGTCCGATTTTAAAAATTCTTTTTTCATTGGACTGAGTATACTTCAAAGTTGGTCCCATTTTAATTTGAAAAAAAAAAAAATCGGTCCTTAAGGGTGGGAAAATAGGGGTGATTGATTTTTTTCTTACTGAATTTTCAATTGTGAACCAATTTTGGTTAAATTTGGCAAATATATGTAGTTCTGTAGTTCGACGTTATAAAGATCTGATGATGGATGATGAGACGGAAAACACTTGCAACTTGGAAGAGGTCCTTAACAGTTTAAAGCAGCGATATATCGTGTTACAACTCATTTCATTCATGTTGACGAGAACTTTAGGCCTTGCTGGAGGATGGCGCTGTCATTGAAGGTCTGACGATGGAGACGGAATGCAATTGCAAGAGGTCCGCATGGATTAACAGCAGCTTACTGTGTTTGGGCTCCTTTTATTTACCTTAAAGAGATCTTTGAGCTAAGCTGGATAATGACTGTCATGAATAATCTAACGATGGAGACGGAAGGTATTTGCAAAGGGTTCTCAACAATTTACAGCAGCTATATCGTGTTTGGGCTCATTTCATGCATCGTGACGAGATCTTTACAGCTAGCTGGAGAATTACGGTCATAGTAGGTCTGATGATGGAGACGGAAAGTATTTCCTAGACGTTCTCAATAGCTTACAGCAGCTGTATTGTGTTTAAGCTCATTTCAAGTACCTCGATCAGAACTGTTGACCCTGCTGGATTATGATTTCCATCGAAGCTCTGGCGGTGGAAACGGAAGACAGTTACAAGAGGTTGAACTTTAAGGACAACTTAAGACCTTATTGGGCTAAGGGTGCCATTTTCCCTGGCCCTGGTTCAGTCCATGGTCCAAAACCAGAGGGAATGCAAAGCGGTTACCTCCTTAAAGAGATGTCAGCAAAGTAGAAAGGCTTGCCAGGGTCACCGCCTGTCGGGGTTGCGAGTTGTTCGAAAGAGCACGGTATCTCTTTCGAATAACTCGCTACGCCGGAACATAAAGGGCAATAGAAGGAAAATGGGTGGGTTTTTGTCAGTACAAGTCTACACTCCCCTCAGCTCCACCCAGAGCGGGGAAAGACCGTACCGTAAACTTTTTTTTTGCGGGTGGGAAATTATCAAATAATTTCCCATCCGCAAAAAAAAAGTTTCATTGACGGAGGGATGCCCTTATTTCAAAAAACATATTAAAAATGTTTTAAAGTTTACGGTAAGAATTAAATTTCTGTAAATTAACCTTTCAGTATCTGCATTTTAGTCAGCGCGCGTTAAATCTGATAATTTCGCTAAAACTTTCAGTCCCAGGTGAAGTCATGCTTTATCGAGGGCCAACCCTTGCAGTTTATGTACCGTGACGGCCCAGCTTAGAATTACCGGCAACATCATGCGTTCAAAAACATTTTGAGTACTTGTTCTTTTAGAAATTGCAATCAATAGAGATCCAGCAACACAGACATCGCTTTCACTCTATTTTCTTTGCTTTCATCGGCACCACAAGATTCAGATTATTAGTAGGTACAACAATATCTGGAGGTATCCCAAGGACGTGATGGTGTTTCGAATTCATGGTAGTCATCTTAGCACTTGTCAACCTGATTGAGGGTCGGGAACATTCTTATCAGAGCACCATTCTCGAATCCTCGCCTATCAAGGATTTTTAAATATCAATAGCAAGTAATGTAGGTTCATAATAATAGCACCCAAACATTGAGCACGAAGTAGACGTCAACAAAAAATCGACAAAAAGGGAAACTAGAAGACAATATTTTATTTAAAATAAAAGCCGAGAAAATTGGAATTTTAATAACAACCAAATATTAAATACAAATTAGACTAAGTTAAGCAACAACAAATTTGCTGTTAAAGAAAACCAAAAAGAGATAAATAAAAACTTTTTAGCAAAAAATTGAACCAACGAAAAGTGAAAAATAAAAACCTTGTAGTCTAGGTAAGCTCCAAAGTTAAAGTATGAAATTAATTTTGAGGCGGCGCCAACAATGATCGATGATTAATAAAGCTGTCAATAATTCCTGTTTTACGTTAATAGTTTCCTGGCTTGTTTGGCGCCGACTTGAAATTAATTTCATACTTTAACTTTGGAGCTTACCTAGACTACAAGGTTTTTATTTTTCACTTTTCGTCGGTTAAATTTTTTGTTAAAAAGTTTTTATTGAACGTCACATTACAAGAGACATTCCCACAAAAATGCCCTGCCCTTTGCCACTTCCTAGTGTTTTAGCTGGGAAGAAGAAGTGGCGGAACAAACTCCCCAGCTACATATCTGTCTGTCAGGTTAGGAGAACCAAATTTTATACAATTCCGTTTATCAAAAGGCAAAATTGTTCATTTATTGTCACATGTCAGCTAGCAAACACGCCAGAGGGGCTTGGATGGACGTATGGATGTTTGTTTTTTACTCTTTCACGTCAAAACGGCTGAACGGATCTGATGAATTTTGGCACAGAGGTAGATTGTAGTCTGGAATAACACATAGGATACTTTTTTTGATATCACGCGGGCAAAGCCTGGGGCGCCAGCTAGTAAATAAAAAACATGATAAATATCCCGTTTTAAGTGTTAATCATAATGTTAGTGACCATGTCAGTTTAAAGACTTATTTATATCTTAGCTTACTGTTGTTCCTACACTGTGTAAGCCAGTCTCAGTTTTACTGTTGAGCTATAAAATCGAATTAGAGTACAAGAGATGTATAAAGCAGCTAGATTGTTTAGCTGGCTTGAGGGAAAGCCCAGCTTATGTTTAGGTACGTGGATAGTTACAAGGAAATAGTGGTATTGTTGTACTGTTTTTTATTAGTACTCCACAAATAAAGGTATCTTGTATGTATCTTAAATATGTTTGGGCTGGTTTCCAGTCTAACCTAATGCAGCTGAATACTAGTATCTTACATGGTGTCTGCCAATCTGACTTCCAGAATCCAGTTATTTATTTGAATCTCAAACAAAGGAAACACGGACATATATCATATATTATACACAATTCAATGGGTTATTCTAATTGTGTTCCTCAATATATAGGAGACCATAGCATGCACATATAACTTGGTGTTAACACAGAAATATGAAAAAAAAATATTATAAATTACTAGCTTTCGCCCGCCACTTCTTCCGCGTAGCATAGTTACTTTGGGCTAACGCTAACTTTGACCTGCGTGGTGATCGAAAAAAGAATTGATCCCGGCTGTCATTTGTAGATCTTTGACAGTCGTTACAGGTAGACAGTGTTCCGAAAGTCTGACAACCAGTCTTACCAAGGGGTATCGTATTACCCAGTAGGTACTAACTGGGTTGTGGAGGTCAGGTAGGCAGTCGCTTCATGTAAAATACTGATATTTAGCTGCATCCGGTTAGACTGGAAGCCGACCCAAACATAGTTGGGAAAAAGCTAGGCAGATGATGATGTGCTAGGGTTATAAACTATCAGCGTGTTAAATTACATCCAAATTCGTTTAGTCGTTTTTGCGTGGAAACAATCTTTGCATCCATTCTCACAAACTTTCGCATTTACAAAAGAAATATGATGAGGTAAAATATCTAGGCTGTTGTGGTCAGTACCCAATACAGTTTAGTTGGTAATTTAATGCTTTAAAAGTGAGTAATAATACTCTAATTTTAAAGGTTCCATACCTACCTCAAAAGGAGCTCGTGGCTAAATAATAGCAGCCGCTCGGGTCGATCTTTAGGTTAAGCCGTGCTTGCCTAGGTTGGTCTGTGGATGGGTGACCACCCGTTACATACCGAGTTTCCTCCGTGCCTCGGAAAGCACGTTAAGCCGTTGGTCCCGGCTGTCATTGTAGATCTTTAACAGTCGTTAGAGGTAGTCAGTGTTCCGAAAGTCTGACAACCAGTCTTACCAAGGGGTATCGTATTACCCAGTAGGTACTAACTGGGTTGTGGAGGTCAGGTAGGCAGTCGCTTCATGTAAAATACTGATATTTAGCTGCATCCGGTTAGACTGGAAGCCGACCCAAACATAGTTGGGAAAAAGCTAGGCTCAAAAGGAAAAAACTGAACCCTTATAGGATCA
This sequence comes from Ochropleura plecta, assembly GCA_905475445.1. Taxonomy (NCBI): domain Eukaryota; kingdom Metazoa; phylum Arthropoda; class Insecta; order Lepidoptera; family Noctuidae; genus Ochropleura; species Ochropleura plecta. The sequence goes on along the minus strand of FR997738.1, from coordinate 18,038,049 downwards.
CTTTGCTGTCTCTCTGTCAAGATCCTTTATCTCAAAAAAGCGTGAGGCTATCGAGTTGAAATTAAAACCATAATTATACTTAAATCTGTGATTCTTTAAAGCTGTGTAGGCTGTTCAGAGGTGACAAACTTTGTTTCTCTTGTTATTATGAAAACACAAATCGCGAGAAACAAATTAAATCATATTGATTAATGACAAAAGAACTTTTTGTTATGTTATATAATTTCTCTGAAGTATTTCTTTCTTTTTCATTTATTTTTTTATTTTATACTTATAACACCTTCGTCTGGCGGCTCGGTGATTTATTCCGCCTCGGTTGCAATTAAAAAATTTCCTCACTTGAATCGAAATGTACTTTTGACCGAATTTACAAGCAAAAGAGGTAGTTTACAATATTTATTGTATTCATGAACAACGGTAAAACCGACTTATATTCATTATTAGGAAACAATAACTTTCAAGTGTAAGCAAGCGTTTTTAAATATGCCACTACACTTTAGACGTTGTTGGAACTTTTCCAGCTTTTAAAGGAAAACATGTTTATGTATTGAATTTATCAAGAAATAAGCTAGACGCGGTGTTAATGTTTAGTCGGAAATATGAGGCTACGTAGAGTGGTTAGCATTTTAGAAGCACTATAGTGCCAAAAAAACCGGCTGAGCGAGAATTGGACTCGGGCACTGAGGTTTCCTTACAAACTTGCGACATAAACGGCCATATTTTTTGATGAAGTAGAGTTAAACGGTTGATTTATTCACAGCACAAAGGTACCACATATTTGAGTAGTAAATGGTTTTAATATCAACTTGATACCTTCACTCTTTACCGAGATTTTTATAAGGTTTCCTTTTGAGGTAAAGAACCCTAACAAATACTAAAAAACAATAATAATTAAATTAGTTCTGTGCGAGGTCAAAAAGCCTCTATCTCAGCATGGTGTTGCAACATGGCGGCCATGACATAGCGCTGATATTAGTGTACGCATTCATTCACATTGCTTTCTCCATCAAAACGCTGGTCACGAAAAACACATAAATTTCTACGCCGAACAATTTCAACGAAACGAAATCTCGTGGCCTAAAAGTTCAAAGAGCAATCACACCCTAAACTACGTCATCGAAACCGCGTTTTAAAACTTTCAAAAACCGAACACGAAACGGCGTACTCGAATCCGAAACGGCGTACTCAAATCCAAAACGGCGTTTTGTTGAATAAAATGTAAAAGCGCGCGTTTCATTTCATTTGCCGCTCAAAATAACTGTTTACTCGCAAAGAGGCTTTTGAAAGTTTAAAAAATAACTTTCTGAGGCAATTTAGAGGTACGCGGAAGCTTTAACTGGCAATTTGTGACATACGGGCGTTAAGGATGGTGAGTTTTCTATTAAAATGATGGTAAATAAAATGTTTAATGTCTTTCGTTATCGTGTGGTTGAAGCCTAATTTGGTGTTAGAGTTTTTATGTCGCCCATGGGCCTCTAACTTGGCTTTTCTTTAATTTTGCCAAATGGGCAATTATCAAATAACTTTCCCCACTGTGGGCGAAGCGGGGGGAGGGTAGTTTCAAACTTTTACTGCTTAAAATACATACATCCATGTTTCTTTTTTTGCCCTGTACGTTCCGGGGCCACGGTAATTCATGGTAGTTCAGAAATCCATGGGCGCCTGACTTGGTTTAACATACCGTCGAGAAATATCTGTCAAGGCATGCTGGCAAAGCGACTATAACGAAAGAAAAAAAAATGCGATGTGTGAATACGCACATTAATCTGTAAGATCTGAGGAAACGAATGTTTGCAGTTATAATTTGGGTCCAATGACAGTTGTTCTTTTTAATAAACCATAAGCTATAACTATAACCTAATATTATGTATTTTAAACAGCGTGTTTACTTCTTGAATGAAAAAAATACTTCTTAAAATTCTACCAACTGCATGCATTCAATTGTATTCGAATATGAGTGATGATGATAAAACCGACAGTACAGTTACTGTCAGTTTTACTCACTCATCTCGAAATTTATCATGAAGGTTTTTTTAGGACGTGGGTGCTCACTAAGACGGGATTCACCCGCTTAGGGGTGAAACAGCCGGGGTTGCGGGTTGTTGCAAAGAAATACCGCGGCCCAAAAGATAAAAGATTTTAATCAGTAAAGCCTGACAGTCCCTCCCACTCCACCCAGAGCGGGGGAACTTATGAAACGCGATTCATTGGCCGTATTAAATTGAAATTTTGCATAGGCATGCTTCCACGAAATTAATATAGACATAGAAGTAGTTTAACAACACGATACGACTCTTGAAAACTTGCCCCACCCGTCCCTTGCTAGAGCCACCGCGCGCTGCTTAGCCAGTAAGTTCAAATCAGTCCCCAACTAATATCACTCAGATCCAGCCTGTTCATTTGCTGTCCTCCCTCAGCGACGACCTAAGCCAAGGCTCGTACCCCACTGGGGGTGCCCTTAGCGTGTAGTCGCTTAGTTTGTAAGTATTTTGACCTGGCTGGAGGTCTTAATTTTTAAAGCATCCACAGGAATCGCCCGGTTAAACAGACAACCTCCAAGGTTGAACTGCGAGATGACATTTAAAAAAAAACTTGGAAACTGAGCACTGGGTAGAACCGCGAGGCACGGTTCGTATGTATAGAAAACTAGCTTTTGCCCGCGGCTTTGCTCGCGTTTAATTCGGGGTAACACAGTTCCCCTTTTCTGATTTGCAGGTACCTGCTACTTGTAGTTTTTGCCCTAGCGTCTTATTTATTGTAATAGCAAAGCTAAGTTGTCCCTTTTCTTCCCTCTTTCTCCCTCATTTCTCACTTTAAAAAAAAATTTAGCCTATTTCCGTCTCCAGAGTCCCAACTATCCCTGTACCAAAATTCATCAAAATCGATTTAGCCATGTAGGCGTGAAGACGTAACAAACAAACAAAAAAATAAACAAACAAACGAACTCACTTCCACTTTTATAATATTAGTAAGGATAGCAGTGTCTACGTTAGATTCTTATGCAAACTTATTCGTGTGCAACGCTATTCGTTTGATCCAAAAACGAAGTATTCTTTGTTAATTATAAAAAGTAGAAGAAAACAATCCATCACTGTTGTAAACTATTTATTTATGTTAAAAAAACTGGAATGTCTATGAGATCGAAATGAACGCGTCCTACATTTGTTTCTTTGGAGTTTATTGACCTGTTCTTTCGTTTTCATCTCATCATTTACGTTATATAAATTTTCAGTCATCAATACTGTTTGTTTGGCTAGCAGTTTTTGATTTTATTCTCTACTAGTTTCCGCCCGCGACTTCGTCCGCATGGCATAGTTACTTTGGGCTAATGCTAACTTTAACCCGCGTGATGATCGAAAAAAAAATATCTTTCCCTCCAATTTTCTTCCCTCTTTATCCCAATTTTCTCACTTTTTTTAGCGAATGTCCGTCTCAACTATCTCTGTACCAAAATTCATCAAAATCGGTTTGGCCATTTAGATGTGAAGGTAACAAACAAACAGACTCACTCTCGCTTTTATAATATTAGTAAGGATTTTTATTCTCTCTGCTACTTATTCTGTGACAACACATCTGGGGCCTAAGTCTGCTATTACAATAGTGTCAGAATGGTCGATCACTGATCGCATTATGGTTAATTTTGATTATTTTGGTAATCTACTACATACTAAACTTGTCAAAATCAACCATTATGCGATCAGTGATCGACCATACTGACACTATTGTAATAGCAGACTTAGGCCCCAGATGTGTTGTCACAGAATAAGTAGCAGAGAGAATAAAAATCCTTTCTTACACTATTTTCTGACACTATTGTAATAGCAGATTTAGGCCCCAGCTCATAGTCAAAGGACTGATTGCACGATAGTTTTTTTTTAATGTTCACCAAACTACATAGCCGTCTGTCACTAATCGAGACAATTTCTGTACTGTAGGTAGTACGAGTAAAGTTCTTGAGTAAAATTCAGAGGTCAAAAAGACTTTGCGCCACTACTTTGTAGCGACAGAAAATCTTTGACAAAATATGATTTTGGTAGAGCATATTTTGCATTGCAATTTATTTTACACTAGCTACGCCAAACGGTTTCACTCGCGTGGTGCTGGTGATAGAATATACAATATATCTTTATGAATTGTAGCCTATGTTAACACATAGGCTACAATTTGTCCATTTTCTTTGTTGTTGTGGTCTTTTTGTCCTTTTGCTACAGTAATAAAAAAGTACAGTAATATTATTGTAAAGTTTCATTAAAATCCATTCAGTAGTTTTTGCGTGAAAGAGCAACAAACATACATAATATATACATCCATCCATCCACACAAACTTTCGCGTTTATAATATTACTAGCTGCACCCCGCGGCTTCGTCTGCGTGATGATAAAAATGTAACCTATGTGTTATTCCAGACTATAGTCTACCTCTGTGCTACTTTTATCAAGATCCGTTCAGTAGTTTTTCGTGAAAGAGGATCAAACATACATCCATACTCACAAACTTTCTCATTTATAATATTATAGTAGGATAGGATAGTAGGATTTAGTAGGACATAATATTAGAAGCATTTTATGCATTGTGTTTATTTGTTGAAACTGAAATAAAATTCTGTATATACACAATTTTTTTTTAGAGGAGCTCGTGGCTAAATAATAGCAGCCGCTCGGGTCGATCTTTAGGTTAAGCCGCGCTTGCCTAGGTTGGTCTGTGGATGGGTGACCACCCGTTACATACCGAGTTTCCTCCGTGCCTCGGAAAGCACGTTAAGCCGTTGGTCCCGGCTGTCATTTGTGAACTTTAACAGTCGTTACAGGTAGTCAGTGTTCCGAAAGTCTGACAACCAGTCTTACCAAGGGGTATCGTATTGCCCAGTATTAACTGGGTTGTGGAGGTCAGATAGGCAGTCGCTCCATGTAAAATACTGATATTCAGCTGCATCCGGTTAGAATGGAAGCCGAGCCCAACATAGTTGGGAAAAGGCTAGGCAGATGATGATATACACAATTTTTTATATATATATCCCAATAGTTTTCTAAACATTGTAAGTTTTGATGCATTGTAGGTTGTTCGAAAGAGATACCGCGGCCCCGGAACACAAAGGGCAAAAGAAGGAATATGGGTAGGTTATAGTCAATTAAAGTCTGACACTCCCCCCGCTCCACCCAGAGCGAGTTATTTGATGATTTCCAATCCACAAAAACGTTTGACGACACGGTTGGCGCAGTGGTTGATCGATCGACTACTGCGCTGCGTGTCGCGGGTTCGTTTCCCGCACGGAACAAATATTTGTATGGCCTACAGATAATTGTCCCGGGTCTGACTGTTTGTGTATGTGAGTTTAAATGTTTGTAAACACACCCACGATACAGGAGAAATTCCTAGTGTGGGGCAACGTTTAAATAAAGAGGGTTGAAATATTTATGTCACTTTACTTTTAACTAGTTGTTTCCCGTGAAATGATTATAAAATTTTCGGTATTTTTTAGCTCAGAACTCTAATCCCTTTTACAAACAAAGTAGTAAAGTAACCTAATTAATATTTGTTAATAAATAAATAAATATCTTGGGACAACTCACACACGGCTATCTGATCCCAAGCTAAGCAGAGCTTGTGTTATGTTAACCAGACAACTGATATACATACTTATATAATTTATAAATACATACATATTATAGATAAATCACACCCAGACACAGAACAAACAATCATGCTCATCACACAAAGTTTGTTCTGGGTGGGAATCGAACCCTCGACCTCCGGCTCAGCAATCCTTAAACATCACCTAAATGTCAGTAAAAATCCTACCAAAATCAGTTCAGCCGTTTTGGAGATTACCCGGAACAAACAGACATTGATATTCCCACAGAGAAAATTTATCAGTGCGACGGTTCCACACGGTTTTGAGAAAAACTGATAGCCTCATTTTAATGCAAGAATTGGTCATCATCATTTTCCTACCCTTGTCCCATTCTATTTGGGGTCAGCGCAACACGGTTTTTTCTTCTATTCTCCCCTATGAGACGTCACGGCATCATTTACTCCTTTCTCCTTCATATCATTCCTTACACAAGCCGTCCATTTTTGCTTTGGCCTTTTTTTTTAATGCAAGAATTGGTATTCTCACTTAACTAACATGCTTAGAGTTGAGCAAAACATTTTTGAAAATCGGAAATTTTTGTACTAAGTACCTACTATATTTCTCTAAAACGAAGTCCTGTCTGCAATTATGGTCTTAAAAACATCGACGATGTCTTTATGCTGCATTTATCAGAGCATAAAATATAATGAACCTCGAAACTTTGTTAGATCCGCATACCTATTTAAGAGTTTTTTTTTATTAAAGTTTTTTTTCGAAATGTCTGCCGCTTTGGATTAAGTCATTTAAACTAAAATTATGGTCATCATTTCCCCTACATACCACTTAAATTACAAACCCCCAATTGTATGAAATCTAGAAATTCCGAGTGTTAGGCATTTTTTTTTTAAATAATCTCATGATATTTGGGCAAGCCTCTTGTCATAATTCTGGCAAAAATCCTGACTTCGTGACTGTCACTAAGGTATTCCTGATTGAAGAACTCAACAACAATATGCCTGACCCAGGATTTGAGCCTAAGCCTTCTTGCTCAGCAGTCACACCAACTTAGACAAACGAGTTAGTTTTCCCCATTCATCATTTTTCTACTCTTTTCCTAGTCTATTTGGGGTCGGCGCATCACGTTTTCTTCTTCCATTCTCCCCTATCAGACGTCACGGCATCATTCACTCCTTTCTCCTTCATATCATTCCTTACACAATCCATCCATCTTTTCTTTGGCTTTCCTCTCGCTCTCCGTCCTTTAACATTCAGATCCATCACTCTTTTAGTGACATGTGTTTCGTCCCTCCTCATTGCATGTTCATACCTAGACAAACGACTCCCTTTCAGTTAGTTTTTCCCACTAATTAATTTAATTTTCCTTCAAAATATTCCCAAAGACTGCCACATTTGCTGGCAAGCTGCTCAAGCCACAACCATTATGAATATTGTTATGAGCTCGAAATTGCTTTAAAATGAAGCTGGATAGTCTAACGAAAGGCGTTTTCAGGTCATTTACTAGTTGAAAAGCTAGACTTAGTTATGGTACGGGGAATGTTTATGAAAAAAAAATAGGAAAATGAGTGTTTTTGGCGTGGTTTGAGGAATTATTTCATTAGAATTAGCTAGGGTTTATAAGTGGGATGTTTTTAGTTTTATATTATAACCATAGTATAAAAATAATTGGCTATTAATCAAATACATTTTGGAAAAAATCATGTTGAATATGTACAACTCCAAAAAAGGAAAACACTGATATAGGGCATTGAATCTACATCGCTGTCAATATAAAAAGTGCCCTGAAGGCTGGCAGCATTGCTACGTTGGATGGCAATGCTAATTCTTTAGCCAAATTTAAGGCCAGCCTTCTGGCCACGTGAAGAGTCGACCAACTGCTTAGCGATATCCCAAAAAACTAGGTAAAACTATAGTACTACTCTGTCAAGAAAGTACCGGGAAAAGATCAATAATACACAAAATGTCTGTTATTCATCCAAATTTATTTTATCACCTTCAAAGTATGCTCCTTTAGAAACGATACACTTGCGCCAACGAATAATCCATTCATCAAAACATTTTTTAAACGCTGCTTCCGGAATTGAGTTCAGTTCTCGCCGCGAATTCTCCTTTATGTCTTCTATCGATTGAAAACGGGTGCCACGAAGTGGTAATTTGAGTTTAGGAAAAAGAAAAAAGTCAGCAGGAGCCATGTCTGGTGAATATGGTGGTTACTGGATGGTATTTGTTGAGTGTTTGGTCAAAAATTCGTTCACAATGATAGCCTTGTGCGAAGGCGCATTGTCGTGGTGCAAAATCCAAGATTTTTTTTTCCACAAATCTGGACTTTTTCGTCGAATTTGCTCTCTTAAACGCCGCATAACGCTCAAATAATATTCTTTATTTACCGTTAGACCTTCCGGTAAGAATTCAGAGTGCACAACACCGCGATAGTCAAAGAAAACAGTCAACATGACTTTGACTTTTGATCGACTTTGGCGTGGTTTTTTCGGTTTCGGTTCAGTTGGAAGGCGCCACTCCGAAGCTTGTTGACTAGTTTGCATGTCAAACTCGTAAACCCACGTCTCGTCACCAGTAACAATGCGTTTCATGAATGTTGGGTCCGAACTGACTCGTTCTAGCATGTCCTCAGCGACTTTCATGCGATTGAGTTTTTGGAGAAAATTCAGATCTTTTGGGACTAGCCGAGCAGCAACATGTTTCATACCCAAATGATTAGTTACAATGGTACGGATCGACTCGTGAGATACAGAAAGTTCGGCGGCTATCTCTCTCAGAGTTGAATGGGGATTTTCAGTCACTATTTTCTTCACTTTTGCGATGTTAACTTCAGTTGCAGACGTTGACGGCCTACCAGAGCGAGGCAAATCTTCCATCACATCTCGACCGCTTTGAACCACTCATAAGCACGAGTTTTTGATAAAGTCGATTCACCGTAAGCCTTCTGTAACATTTTCAGTGACTCCGAACACGAAATTCCATTGGCGATGCAAAATTTAAGACAAACTCTTTGTTCGATATTTTTGTCCATTATGAAATTCGCAATACACACTATTTAGGATATTACTAAAACCAGCACTGTATTTAATATAAATAACAGATGCAACTCAAACTCCGCGCCAAAATGGAAAACAGTTGTGCCAATCTAACAACTACAAAAAAAACAAAAATTTTAATTTGGAACCATAAACAAATCATCCATTCCCGATACTTATTTGACTGAATGTATGATATGAATTGAATGGCGTAGATCTAGACAATTCTCTTCACAATCTAATTACATTCCAGCCTTTATTGTTGAAAACACTGTCTTATCTTGGACAATATTTAATTCTAGATTAAAAAGAGGCTTACAGAACATTTTGATTATAGATTGAATGGACCTGTTATAATCTAAAAATATTTCGATATCACAATGAGAATATTTTTTTGCCACAAATATCATTACAAGATAATTGGTTTTTTTTGTTGGTATGTCATTTAAATATTAATTATATTTCTTTTTGTTGGTTTATAAGTATTGGCATCAGTGTTACTTTCGGCATGAAAAACCGTAATTATAAATATTAAAAAACAAGTTATTTAAGGTCAATAGACGCGCCGGGCGCCGCGAGACGACTCCCGGCCACCGTAGATGCGGGCCTGTGGACGGTGAGCAATGGGTAGCTCACCGTCCGTCCGTCTATTGACGACAGGCCATGTCGACGGCGCGTTAGTGTTCCACGCGCGCCTCAAAGAGATTTCAGCAAAACAGAGGGCCAGGGCCTCCGCTTGCCGGGGTTGCGGGTTGTTCGAAAGAGATACCGCGGCCCAGGAACGTAAAGGGCAATAGAAGGAACATGGGTGGGTTTTAGTCAGTACAAGTCTGACACTCCCTCCCGCTTCGCCCAGAGCGGGGGAAGTTATTTGGTGATTTTCCAACCCAAAAAGAAGGTCAATAGACACACTACTACATACATTAGGGCGTTTCATATTTAAAACGGACAAGATACGCCATTTTTATTGCGAAATAAACGAATATTCGCTGGAAAGCAAAATGCTCATAGCTCAATAATCCTATTAGAACCGACCCTCACTTCGGCTACTAATCCATCAATCGACGTCGCCCAAACCACACACTTCAATCATTAAAAGCAAAGAAACAAAATATTGTACTTGGTCCTTTGTTACAAGAACTCTCAGATTATTGATGGGAAATCTATCTATACAAGTATTACACAGCATCGCGCCTGTACTCATTGAAGCAGAGCTGAAACTGGCGATATGTAGGTGTACCAGAGGATAAGGTGTTTAAGTCCAAGTCATGGACTTGGACGGTGAGCAATGGGTAGCTCACCGTCCGTCCGTCTATTGACGACAGGTCGTGTCGATGGCGCGTTAGTATTCCACGCGCGCCTCAAAGAGATGTCAGCAAAGCAGAGGGGCCTGCCAGGGATACCGCCTGCCGGGGTTGCGGGTTGTTCGAAAGAGATACCGCGCTCCCAGAACAAAAAGGACAATAGAAGGAACATGGGTGGGTTTTAGTCAGTACAAGTCTTACACTCCACCCAGAGCAGGGTAAGTTATTTGATGATTTCCCACCCGCAAAAAAAAGTTCATAATTAGATAATTTAGGTACCTATATAAATATATAACTAAATTATTTAATTATGCACTTTTATTTTTTTTGAACTGAACTGAAATAACTGAGTAGGTACACACTCAATTATTTACTTTATTCAGTTAACTTTTATATGAGTATTACCTATTTGTATTTATTTATGTTTATTTTTTGATTGATAGTTTAAAATTTTCCTGTTTTGTCTTTTCCACACACTGTTTCTACATATCTCATCCAACTTTCCTCTCGCAGGTCTGCTGGAAGAAACTAATGAAATAAGCTGTACCTTTGTGCTCTTCTGTCTTATTGTAATGTCCTGTCATGTATTTTGTGTGTGCATGAATAAATAAATAAGTCCCATGTAATAGGGGGCGAACGAAATAACCTAATATGTAATAGTTATTCCACACACACTTTTATCACTATCTGCTTCTCAGAAGACGAATGAGGAGGGTTTTACTTGGGTAGGGGAAATGTGAGGGCAAAACTTGCCTGACTGGTTCCAAGTTCTGATTCACAATTTTTTAGATAAAATAGGAATTTAAAAACAGTTAACGATGAATAACAAGAACTTACAATAACTTTATAAAAAAAGAATCAAGATAAATTCAACAAATTCGACACGAAACGCAAGTTCTGCAAATGACGAGAGAGCTGTCAGTGGCGTCTGATTAACCGACTAAACGTCATACATGTCACTTCAGTTGTCGCACTACGTAACAGTTGTAATCTTTAATTTGGCATCATTATCTTGTTCATTTTTCATGAGAAAGGTTCTGACTTTCTAGGCTCTTTACTATAGACAGATTTTAAAATATTAAATTATTTTATAAATGTAACCAAAAAAATGTTGTTCAAGTATGTAAACTGGAAAAAATAAAAATTTTTGTAGCTGGTTTTTCTAAGATTACTCAAAAACCGCGGAAGCTACAAAATTTTAAAGTTCTAATCTAAAATTCCGACACTTGGAGCTACAATTTTTGTTTTGGCTTTTTTTTTGGTTTCTTGTAAGACCATTTGTCTCGAAGTTACGGCGTGTTGAAAATTTACCAACAATTTTTTTTCGATCCCTTATTTTTTTCCAGTGAAAACGTCATTGCGTATTTTGAATGGAAGTGTCATCTATAAACAACCCCTTTTTATGATTTGTTTACCTTTAGTTTAACCTAAGCCGATGGAGTATCAGCACTGTTTTGCTTTTTAATAAGAAACTTAAAGAAACGACCTTCTTCTCTTATCAAAATGTTGGTTGGTTGGTATCAAGACCTTGGACGAAAGAGGGGTAATTAAGGTCGGGGTAAATGCGTCCTGTCCCTTATCTGGAACATTATTTAATTTCGTTCCAAGAGCCTTATTATGTCTTCGGTTTCGCAAGTCTAATTTCACATTCAAGGACTTTAAGGCTGTTCAGTTTGTGGGGTAGACAGAATGGGAGAGTTTGTTGAGAATTAAAACGTTGATAGAATTTTGCTGTGAACAATTTTACGCATAATTTCACGTGTGTACTATTCGGAGAGGTATACCGAATCCTCATACCAACCCAGCCGCTGCGGGAGACGACTCCCAGCCACCGTAGTTGGTCTGTGGACGGTGAGCAATGGGTAGCTCACCATCCGTCCGTCCAGTGACGATATACCGTGTCGACGGCGCGTTAGTTTTCCACGCGGTCCTCAAAGAGATATCAGCAAAGCAAAGGAGACTGGTAGGGACACCACCTGCCGGGGTTGCAGGTTGTTCGAAAGAGATACCGTGGCCCCGGAACGTAGAGGGCATAAGAATAAACATGGGTAGGTTTTGGTTCATAAAAGTCTGTCACTCCCCCCTCTAAGTCCAGAGCGGAGTAATTATTTGATGATTTCCTATTCGCAAAGAAAGAAAATGTGTAGCTGGTTGATAGCGTATAGTTTTTTAATAATAAATAATAAATATCTTGGGACAACTCACACACGGCTATCTGATCCCAAGATAAGCAGAGCTTGTGTTATGGTAACCAGACAACTGATATACATACTTATATAATTTATATATAAAATTCTCGTGTCACAGTTTTCGTTCCCATACTCCTCCAAAACGGCTGGACCGATTTGAACGAAATTTTGTGTGCATATCGGGTAGGTCTGAGAATCAGCTAACATCTATTTTTCATGCCCCTAACTGAGCAGCGGGTGAAACCGCTGGGCACAGCTAGTAATTTATAAATACATACATATTATAGATAAATCACACCCAGACACAGAACAAAAAATCATGCTCATCACACAAACTTTGTCCTGGGTGGGAATCGAACCCACGACCTCCGGCTCAGCAGTCAGGGCCACTAACCACTAGACCAACAGGCCCGTCACAGTTTTATTTCTGTAATTCCGCCTAAGAAAGCCTAGAGCAATATTTTACCAGACCGAAACATATTACCATAAAATTAGGCTCTCTCAGAAAAGAAAAAGGCTTTCCCACATCCTCACACAACTACTATTAATATCACTTACACCCCCGAAAAACTTAACGATATGGGGCGAACACATGACTTATGCGACTAGCCCATTGTCATCACAACGTCCCTAGCATTATTTATCTGTCCCTAACGCCTCTAGGGGTGAAAAGTAGGGGAGTGAAAAAATAGGGGGTGAAAACTACCCCTTGACGACCCCCTCTTTTACAGTGCAGTTGGTTATTACAGCTCTCCTGGGTACGATTTCAGAATTGTGTCAAACGTTTTCAGGAGTAACTGTAATTTTTATTATTGCTTTATAAAGAACTAGCTTTTGCCCGCGGCTTCGCTCGCGTTAAATACGGGGTAACACAGTTCCCCTTTCCTGATTTGCAGGTAACTGCTACCTGTAGTTTTTGCCCTTGCGCCTTATTGATTGTAACAGCCAAACCAAGTTTACCCTTTTCTTCCCTCTGTTTCCTCATTTAAACAAAAAAATTGCCTATGTCCGTCTCCAGGGTCCCAAATATCTCTGTACCAAAATTCATCAAGGGTTTGGCCATTTAGGCGTGAAGACATAACAAACAAACAAACAAACTCACTTTCGCTTTTATAATACTAGTAAGGATTTTGATGGTTGTTTTGTGTGTGTGGGTAGTCTGGTTTTCAAAAAGGGTGCTGTTAAGTGTTCAAGCTACGGGTAGTCGACACTGTTGGTGCAGTAGCTAAGCGTTAGACTGCTGCGTTACGTGTCACGGGTTTGATCCCCGCACGGAACAAATATTTGTATGACCCACAGATAATTGTTTCGGGTCTGGCTGTTTGTGCATGTGAGTTTAAATGTTTGTAAACGCACCCACGACACAGTAGAAATTCCTAGTGTGGGGCAACGTTTTTTAATAAAACTATTCATAGTTTCCTCCCCAGACATTGTGTTTGTTATTGTCCATTTAAGATGTCGTTACAGAAGACTATTGAAATGTGGAAGTACCCGAGTGTCGAAGGTAGTATAATAGGCCAATAAAACATTAAGACCTTGTCGGTTATCTTGTCGCAAGCAACAACTACTTCGCATCTCTTATCATAATCTCACATCCACTTAAAAGTATTTACATACATTTTATTTTATACTAGCTTTCGCCCGCGGCTTCGCTCGCGTTAAATTCGGTATAACACACCAAGCAGACCTGCAGTTTTTGCTCTTGCGCCTGAATGATTTGTAATAGCAACGCTAAGTTTTCCCTTTTCTTCCCTTGTTCTCCCTCATATCCCACTTTTTTAAAAATAAAATTAGCCTATGTCCGTCTCCTGGTTCCCAACTATCTCTGTACCAAAATTCATCAAAATCGGTTTAGCCATTAAAGCGTGAAGAGGTAACAAACAAACAAACAAACTCACTTTCGCTTTTATAATATTATATATATAATATAATATAATAATATATAATATAAATATTAAAATAATATTAATAATATATAAGTAAGGATTTTTACATAGATAGTAGCTGTGCCCAGCGGTTTCACCCGCTGAGGTTTAGGGGTATGAAAAATAGATGTTAGCCGATTCTCAGACCTACCCAATATGTACCCAAAATTTCATAAGAATCGGTCGAGCCGTTTCGGAGGAGTACGGTAACTAACATTGTGACACGGAAATTTTATATATTAGAATTTCTTATCAAAACTAAATATATTTAGGTTTAAAGATCTTTATTCTCAATAAAAACATAACATGTCACCTACTTAAATACTAAGTTGGGTTCGACAACATCCGTTAAAAACTAATGAATACTAATAACTGAAACTTCACCACTCAACGCATTCATTTCTCGGGTTATTACCGGTTTGTGATTAAGTACAAGCTAAGCTGGGTTTAAAATGCATTGAATGATGATAGGTTTCCCAAGCGTGAGGGTATTTTATTATATAGCTACATAAATTAAATAGAAAACATTTAAAAATACAAAAAAAATAGTAGCCCACCGGTATCAGGAACAGTGTCCAAGCTACTGATGGTCAGGGCTTTAAATAAAAGAACCTCCTAACAATACGAGCCGTATCCAGGAGTACCGCTGGGCAGTGGCCCACCAGACACGACACCCGTCTGGTCGGAGGATCCTCCCTTATCCATAAAGGATGGAGAACCTTACACCGTAGTTGAGTTCTTCATACCTCTAAAAGCCGTTGGTCCCGGCTGTCATTTGTAGATCTTTGACAGTCGTTACAGGTCAGTGTTCAGTCAGTGTTCCGAAAGTCTGACAACCAGTCTTACCAAGGGGTATCGCATTACCCAGTACTAACTGGGTTGTGGAGGTCAGATAGGCAGTCGCTCCATGTAAAATACTGATATTCAGCTGCATCCGGTTAGACTGGAAGCCGACCCCAACATAGTTGGGAAAAGGCTAGGCAGATGATGATCCAGGAGTACCGCTTTCTGTATTAAGCTGATCCAGCTGCCTAACGAGAGCCTCCTCAGATGTTGGTCGAGACTCTTGGCAGAATTCTTGGCTAAGACAGACTTATTATTATCAATTAAATTAAATTAAATGGTTTTATACCATTTTTAATAGTGTAAAATTTACTATTTAATTTATTTATTTAAGTAGGTATTTAAAATATTTTATGTATGCTGTTTTGATTTCCGTACGTTTTACTCACGGATTGACCACTGAAAACCAGCGCTATGCTGTGGGCTCCCATGGCACAGCATCATGCTGAGTGGTGACCTACCTGTCGCAGTCACGACGTGCAAGCTATTTTTATGTTGTCCCATATATGTATTTGTAAATGTCTGTGATGTTTTGCATGTTTAGTGTTTATTTGCGACTAATAAATGCTTTTTCTTTCTTACTTCAATCATATCTGTTTATAATACAATTTTGTTATTTTGGAGATAATTATGTTGTTTGATGTTTAAATCTGTAAGAGGAAGGCGCCGACGTCACTCATTTTTTTTTCATTGACTGTATCTTTTAAAGAAAACCATAATTTTCTATATTGTTTTTGAATAGGATAGATAAATTGAACCCACATTTAATAAATTATTGTTTACTAGAAAAAAAAGACACTCAACTCACTCAATAAAAACAGAATCATCCCCAAATCAAAAATCATCAGCCATCGAAAACTTATTCATCTTGAACAAACACAACCAAATAGCGGGTATAGAATAGAATGATAACAGCCATCCCTTACCCGGATAGATTCTTTCATCCGTTTATATCCGGATAATCTTGAAAAATGCGCCTTGTATACGATGTCATGGCGGATAATGGGGAAACCCATGGGTGACATTGATTTTGTGAAAAGATATTATTATTATGATGTATATTTGGGGTTTGAGAATGTGTTCGCGCATATTTTTCTTACGTACTGGAAAAACTATTGTAAGGGTCTGTTTTTATATTATATCCGGGGGTGCTATCTTAATAGATAAAGAAAGGTATGAGTTAGAGGAAGTTTGGAAGTTGCAAATGTAACAGAAAATTTTAAGGGAAATGTGTTGTGGTTTATGGCATTTGATGAGGAAAGAAAGTATCGCGTGTGACAAAAAAAACCGACTTCCAAAAAAAATACGGAAAATAATTTTCCTTTTGGAAGTCTGTGACTTCTGTTTGATTCATAGAATTTTTTGCCACCGACTTTCGGAAGTAAATCAAAAAATATATATATTTTTGTGTTTTTTGATATTTTTATATCTTTACTTCTTGTCTTGTCTACCGTGTTTACATAAATAAATGAGATGATCCATAGAATAAATTCAAAATTAAAACTTCTTTTTTTCTCTTATCAATCTCAGTATGTGCTTCAAACCAGGGGCCTAAGTCTGCTATTACAATAGTGTCAGAATGGTCGATCACTGATCGCATAATGGTTAATTTTGACAAGTTTGTTAATCTACTACATACTAAACTTGTCAGATCAGTGATCGACCATTCTGACACTATTGTAATAAGAGACTTAGGCCCCAGAAATGATGTTGTAGCCTTAATAAAACTTGATAACAGTATTTGATATCTGTATGAAATAAACTAACAAGCCTCAAAATATAATGCTGAATCCTCTGTCGTCAAATGTTATTATTAATTTGGCGTTACCTTACTTCAATTGGCAATTAGCAGTTTACAGCAGTGGTGTTTTCTTGATTCTGTACCTGTAAATAAAATATAAGCAACATTAAAACAGTTTATAAAAAAAATACAAGAAAAAATTACAAAAAATTAAATTACAGTTTGTAAAAACAAACAAATAAACCAACAAACTCATTTTCGCTTTTATAATATTAGTAAGGATTAACTTAACAAAACCTTATATACATATTTCACTCAACAGCTAAAAAAGTATCAACCAACCCACCGATTTCCTCTCAAATACGATATTTCAAAGAAAAAATAACGTTATTATGACAAGCACAAATCTCCTGAAAACGTAATAATGATTTGATTATCATAACAATAATATCAGATATACACCGGGGAGATAAAGACTTGTTCAGACGGAATAAGTAGATGCTTTCGGTTGGGGTTGTATATATTGAGACAAGAATGAGAATTTGTTAAAAAACGATGGAAGAATGGTTTTCAAATGCGACGTTTGATAAGATTTATCCTACCAATATAAAAATACGTTTTTTTTAAGGATCATCAAATAACTTGGCTTTTATAATTACCACTTGAAACGGGATATTTACTATGTTTGTTATTTGTTTCGAGTTTCCGATATTTCGGCGATGTTGCAAACGCCATGATCACGGATGAACTGAAGTTATTGCTGATGTTTATGTTCAAGTGTTAATTATAGTGTTAGTACCCATGCCAGTTTCAAGACTTATAACTTGGCTCTTAGTTCTGGGCGGTGACGAAGGGAGTGTCAGACTTTTACTGACTAAAACCCATCCATGTTCTTTCTTTTGCCTTTTGTGTTGCGGGGCCTGTGGTTTCTCTTTCGAAGAGCCCGCTACTTCAGTAGGAAATTATACGTTCACTTAAAAGCTACTGACCGAATTTGATAGAAATTTGGCACAAAGATAGTTCATAGCCTTTATTAACTCATAGGATACGTTAAATCACAGAAGACCGTGAATACCGCGGCTCTAGTAATAGTCTAGATAATTTAAGGTTCGTCTTCTATATTTTCTTTACCCACACTCGAGAGCAATTAATCCGGGTCATTTAAATAAATCCATAAATCTTGGAAACTAAGAATGCAAGCTTAAATAAATAAATTGTGTTCAATAGACAATTAAATACTCCTTAAATTAAGGTTTTATCCACATGCTCCCGAAGGGTCCCATGTGTAGTTCAGCTATATTGCTTTAGTAATTTATGAGCATTCTTCTATACCTAATACTTATTCTTTCTTTTAAATGAATATTATAAGTATATGGATGATAATATTAATATCTCTTATAGCAATTAAAATTTAATGCATAAGAATTCGTGTGAGACACCATCATACCACACTGTAGCAAAAATTTATGATGCAAACGACACGGTTGGCGCAGTGGCTGAGCGATCGACTGCTGCGCTGCGTGTCGCGGGATCGATTACCGCACGGAACAAATATTACAGATAGTTGTTCCGGGTCTGGCTATTTGTGAATGTGAATTTAAATGTTGGTAAACGCATTCTGTATCGTGGATGCGTGGGTGCGAAAAAACAAAAGTCACCAACTTCCAAAAGTAAATTTATATTCCGTGTTTGTATTGTTATAAGGGTTCCATCCCCCAAAATGAAAAACAAATCCCTTATCGGATCACTTTGTTGCCCTTCTGTCTGTCTGTCAAGACCCTTTATCTCGGGAATGCGTGGAGGTATCGAGTTGAAATTAAAACCGTAAACTCAAGTCTGCGGTCTCTTTGTGCTGTAAAAATTAACCCTCTACGTTTAGGCAGTCAAACGATATGCCGATGCCGTCGCAAATTTGTAAGGAACCCTCAGTGAGCGAATTTCACTCGCTCTTTGCTGGTTCTTTTTTGAGCCACGCGCTTCACGTATCAAATTGAGTATAAAAGGGAATTTAAACTCACCAGTTAGGACTAACTGTCAAACACCAGAATTATCCCCAACTTCACTAAAAGCTTTTAATTTAAAGCTTTAGAACCTCAAACCAACCCAGACGCCGCGTGAGACGCCCCGGGCGTCGGGCGCTGCGAGACGACTCCCGGCCACCGTAGATGCGGGCCTATGGACGGTGAGCAATGGGTAGCTCACCGTCCGTCCGTCTATTGACGACAGGCCGTGTCGACAGCGCGTTAGTGTTCCACGCGCGCCTTAAAGACATGACAGCAAAGCAAAGAAGCCTGCCAGGGCTACCGCCTGCTGGGTTTGCGGGTTGTTCGAAAGAGATACCGCGACCCCGGAACATAAAGAGCAATGGAAGGAACAAGGGTGGGTTTTGATTTCCCACCCCAAAAAAAAAGATTTTAATTTTACTCGCATCTTAGCTTCTGATATCTGGACGCGCCTTAACCCAGTTTTTGTATAATCCAACCAGTATGCATAGAGCTCTTGTAACGAGGAGATTTTAATATTCATTTTATATTTTAGGGAAACGAATAAAATATCAGGGACCAATACAAAATGGTCGTGTTGCGGAAATTTAATTTTAGATACTTTGATACAACATTGACGTATCGGTAAAGTATTGAGTTATTTACACAGTTTGACCCTTAAATTTGTATAAATAGTAGTTTTTTTTCCCCCTTTTTAACTGACATAAAAAAAGAGGAGGTTCTCAGTTCGACTGTGTAGTTTTTTTATGTTTGTTAGATTTATTTATTGTTAGATATTATGCGTATGATACCCAAGCATTCGAATACAAGGATCACTAAAAAACTAGCACCGACGGTTCCATACAAACTTGTAACACAAACAGCCATCTTTTTTTAACTGCGAAAGGGTTGATTTTGTATTTTCACAGCACAATGATCACAGAGTTTTTTTTTTTTAAAAAAAAAACGTTGCCCTCTTTTTTAACTGCGAAAGGATTGATTTTGTATTTTCACAGCACAAATTGATCACAGTTTTTTTTTTTTTCAAAAAAAAAACATTGCCCTCTTTTTTAACTGCGAAAGGATTGATTTTGTATTTTCACAGCACAATTGATCACAGAGTTTTTTTTTTTTTTAAACGTTGCCCCACATTAGTTGAGTATGTGGTGTTTATTTCAACTCGATACCTCCACGCGTTCCCGATAAAAAGGGTCTTGACAAACATACGGACGGACAACAAAGTGATCTAATAGGGTACCGTTTTTTCCTTTTGACGTACAGAACCCTAAAAATTTCGATTTTTGAGTTGTACCAGTTTACATCTAGGTATGTGATATATATTATTACTCATCCACATTCAGACTCAAAACTTTCCTCACGACATTTTCCTCATTCACATTTTCCTTATAAACGACTACCCTTTGCCCGCGGCTTCGCTCGCGTTAAATTCGGGGTAACACAGTTCCCCTTTCCTGATTTGCCGGTACCTGCTACCTCTAGTTTTTGCCCTTGCGCCTAATTTATTGTACTAGCAAAACTAGGTTTTCTCTTTTCCTCCCTCTTTCTCCCTCATTTCTCACTTAAAAAAAAAACAAAAGCCTATGCCCGTCTCCAGGGTCTCAACTATCTCTGTACCAAAATTCATCAAAATCGGTTTAGCCATTTAGGCGTGAAGACGTAACAAACAAACAAACTCACTTTCGCTTTTATAATATTAAGTAAGGATACAACTAACATATCTGCTTACTCCTTTATGTACACACATAGTTTGATAGTAACAAAACGAAAGACAACGATAGATCAAGACACGCGTGTTGCTGACACGATGCTGAAAGATTAATCGCTTCTCTTCTAATGTCTGCCGTACCTTCAAAAGGATTGGGAGTAATTCAGTTAGTATACATTATGTCTGTATGCTTTGTTTAGTTTCACAGGACGGTTGGCACAGTGGCTGAACGATCGACTGCTGCGCTGCGTGTCGCGGGTACGATTCCCGCACGACACAAATATTTGTATGACCTGCAGATAGTTGTTTCGGGTCTGGCTGTTTGTGTATGTGAGTTTAAATGTTTGTTATCGCACCCACGATACAGGAGAAATTCCTAGTGTGGGGCAAAGTTTTATAAAAAAAAATATAACAGTCACAACCGCAGAATATTGTTTGGGATGGAAGTCCCTCTCTGGTACATCAAGGGCCCTTCAATAGAATTAGCTACTGGCCCCACGCTTGCTAATTCCGGCACTGTGGTTCCATGTGGGGTTACTAGTTAAAATAAAGAATTTCAAATAATATTTTTTGTTGCTCTACCTTACGATAAGGATTCGTTCTTGACCAGTTTTTAATAGAACCCCAATTAAAACGAACAGTACAATCTGTCGTTATCAATCAACTGCTATCTGTGTTTGGATCGCGTTCAAATCTTCTGATTAGTCAAATGGACGCGAGATAACTCTGTAATGACTAATGATTTATCTTGGCAATCACCTCTAGATAATAATTTTGTATCTTTGTTTTGAATGAGTAGAGTGCTCAATATCTCTTTCAAAATTGTTCATTAAAAAAAATGAAATAAACCCCTTATTTAATTTTTTTTAATGAACAATTTTGATAGTATTTTGAATCCTTACTAATATTACAAAAGCGAAAGTGAGTTTGTTTGTTTGTTATATCTTCACGCCTAAATGGCCACACCGATTTTGATAAATTTTGGTACAGAGATAGTTGGTACCCTGGAGACGGACATAGGCGGCTATTTTTTTTTAAGTTAGACATGAGGGAGAAAGAGGGAAGAAAAGGAAAAACTTAGCATTGCTATTACAATAAATAAGGCACGAGGGCATACACTACAGGTAGCAGGTACTTGCAAATCAGGAAAGGGGAACTGTGTTACCCCATATTTAACGCGAGCAAAGCCGCGGGCAAAGGCTAGTAATATACCTATGTATTTAAAAAACATCTTCCATACTCCTCTATTATCTGGCATTTCGTCGGACACCTTCTTTCTTGGCATTCATCCGTCACACTGTCCATTCATGGTTTGTTTGGCCTTCCTCTACGCCTATACCCATCCACATTTATACTCAAAACTTTCCTCACGACATTTTCCTCATTCCTCCGCATCACATACCCATACCAAACCAACCTTACCACAAAATACAAAAAAGAAGAAAGGAACAAAAAAATAAATACAAAAGTAATGCTTATTTCTAAAGAAATCTCAAGATTATTAAAGTTAAGATATTAATAAAAATGAAACGAGTATTTTAATTAAAAATATCCACGTATTTACGTTATATTTAAACCTCTCGATTGTGTTAGGGCTTCTGATTTTAGCTTTGAAGTTCAAAGTTAAAAACAATATTTGGCAGCTGTGCTAAAATGTTGCTTTTATTAAAATTTCTAATTTTAATAAAAGCGACATTTTAGAACAAGGCTAGAATGTTCAAACAAGTTACATTTTGTTAGACCTTTTTAGCTTATTAGAAGTCTTATATTTGAATGGTTCTAATTTCTAGTTGTAATTATGTCTTATTTTCAAAAAACACCTCTTTTTTAAGTTTCTAATTCGACTTTGATGCTGGGTGGAGGTCTTTTTTTTGTTTTTAATATTTTTTTTAAATCAAAAGAACTCCAGCCAGCATCAAAGTCGAATTAGGAATCTACATAAAAAATGAGCGGTTTTTTGAAAACTAGACAAAAATTATAACTAGAAATTTGTTGAATGTCTCTTGTTTTTCAGTCTCATTGGTGTAGTGTTTGCAAGCAAGACTGCTGAGTAATTAGGTCCTATGTTCAATTCCAGTTCTGGCGAAGTGTAATTACATTATTCAATTAGGATTTTTGCAGTAGCAGCCAGGTGTAGATGTACCCAATTGATGGCAATAGGCTCACTCCCAACTACATAGGCCTTACACGTAACTAGCGAAATGTAAAAATACTATAAGGTATAACTCTGGCTAACCCTTTTCGAATTACAGGTGTCATGTTATTGTTGTCATTACAAATGTTGCCATGTTTAATCCTACTAATATTATAAATGCGAATGTTTGTGAGGATAGATGGATGTACGGATGTTTGTTACTCTTTCACGTTAAAACGGTTGAACGGATCTTGATAAAATTTGGCACAGAAGTAGATTATAGTCTGGAATAACACATAGGAAGGGTTTTTTTTCGATATCACGCGGGCGTAGCCGCGGGCGCCAGCTAATAAGTAAATATAATGTTTTTTTTTCAAAAAACTTTAAGATTGCTAGAATTAACGTCATCATTAATTGTCATTGACTAAAAACCACATTCCTTCTTATGCCTTTTATGTTCCAGGGCCACGGTATCTCTTTCAAACAACCCGCAACCCGGATTAACGTTGCGTTTACACCACGCAGGATAAACCCTTGCATAACGAAACGGCTCAGTAAACTGGGTTTACAAATCAGTGACATTCCAAGCAAAAAACCCTTTTGAATTTAAACTTCCTTTTTGAAAGAGACGCTAGCAAAAATATCCAACTTTTTCCCTCTCATTAAAACCCAAATGAGGTGCTGAGTTGATTCCTGTGACCTCCTGATTGTGAGGGTCGGGGTCAGAACTTGAATAATCACACTTAATTTTAGATATTACATAAGTTCTGTTGGAACGAACGTGCTGGCGGATTCTGCAATCCTGGTTTATAGGTACAGCAACCCGACTCCGGTATATCGGTGCCATCGACCGTTTAGATCTTCGCAGTTTGTATGTTTTCAAAATGGAAGTGGTTTTAACCCAAAGAGGTCCTAAATGATCTTAGGAAGTTGTAGTATAGTTTACGGTGTAGTTATTTAAGACGGCACGGTTGGCGCAGTGGTTGAGCGATCGACTGCTGCGTTGCGTGTCGCGGGTTCGATTCCCGCACGGAACAAATATTTGTATGACCTACAGGTAGTTGTTTCAGGTCTGTGTTGTTGTTTGTGTATGTGAGTTTAAATGTTTGTAAACGCACCCACGACACAGGAGAAATTCCTAGTGTGGGGCAACTTTTTTATATAAAAAAAAGTTGAAGAACTTAAAGACTATATTTGATACCTATATAACGGGTGGCCACCCAGCTACAGACCAACCTAGTGTCTATTAGACCACTAGATACTAAATTCACTGACACAGTTTGCATTAAGGCACTTTTTAGTCTCTCATTTCTCGCTCAGCTCAGCTAAATTACTACTTAAAATGACCACTATGGAAGTAGCCTTCTGTCTAATGACCAGTGAATTCAAATTCCACCCGACGAAGTTACAACATTGTAGTCAAAGTTCACAATTTATGCTAATAGAATACTTAATTGGTTTACTGTGAAATTCCAATATTTCTGTCAATCGCCCTTTTGAGAGAGAAATTAAACGATTATCAATTCGGTATTTGTGGAGGAGGTAAGTTATTTAAGCCTTTAGTACTATTTCTTTCTTTTCTTTTTTTAAAAACGTTGCCCCACACTAGGAATTTCTCCTGTATCGTGAGTGCGTTTACAAACATTTAAACTCACATACACAAACAGCCAGACCCGGAACAACTTTCTGTAGGTCATACAAATATTTGTTCCGTGCGGGAATCGAACCCGCGACACGCAACGCAGCAGTCGATCCCTCAGCCAATGCGCCAACCGTGCCGTCAACTTATAACATGTCTAAGCTGTTCTTTGTTAGAATTTGGCAAAGATAAAAGAATTTAATCATATTAGAAAGTTAAAAACCAGCCAAGAGCGAGTTGGACTCACGCACCGGGGGTTCCGTACAAACATGTAACATAAATAGCCATATCTTTTGACTGCGTGGACTTAGAGAGTTGATTTTTACACAGCATATAGAGATTACAAAGTTTAGAGTATGGTTTTATTGCGGAATTTTTATTTTAGATACTTTGATATAACATTGACGTATCGGTAAAGTATTGAGTTATTAACACAGTTTGACCTTTCAATTTGTATTAATAGTAGTTTTCTTGTCTATTTTATTCCCCATTTTTAACTGACTTAAAAAGAAGAGGAGGTTCTCAGTTCGACTGTGTAGTTTTTTATGTTTGTTAGATTTGTTTACTGTTAGATATGCGTATGATATCCAAGCATTCGAATACAAGGATCACTAAAAAACTAGCACCGAAGGTTCCATACAAACTTGTAACACAAACAGCCATCTTTTTTTAACTGCGAAAGGGTTGATTTTGAAAGGGTTTTTCTCACAGCACAAAAGGATCACAGAGTTGAGTATATGGTGTTAATTTCAACTTGATATCTCCACGCGTTTCTGAGATATAGGGTCTTGACAGACAGACAGACGACCAATAAAGTGATCCTATAAGGGTTCCGTTTTTCCGTTCCTTTTGATGTACAGAACCCTAAAATTAAAAAAAAAATCCAGCTATATTTTTTGCACATATTTCTTTCTTTGTTGTATAGAATTCTTAGTTGAAATTTTTATACAAGAAAACCGAGGCTATTAATTTTCAATATTTACTAAATTCAAATAAACCCTCAAAAACCCTCTAGAAAGCCTCATTAATAAATATTAACATAGCTTTGTAAAACGAGCATTATAATTAAAATTTTGAACGTCAAAAGGCCGGTTCCTATATTATTCAATGGAATTTGGTGACAAATTATAATTTATGTTTTCAAGTTTATTCATGAATAGTTAATCATAAAGCAATTTAGTACCTTCCTTTAGAACTGTTAGGATTGCTTTTAAGGATAATTAGCCATTGTAAACAGGTTTTTATTTTAAAGGCAATAAATCTATCTCTAATATTTTTAAAACTATGGTCAAAAAGCACTACCTCTCTCCTTAAACAACAACATGAAATATTTCTTTGCTCTTCATGATTATTATTTTATATGTATATTATATGTATTTATATATAAGTATTTGTTTTTGTATTTTTTTTTTAAATTGTTTGAAAATTAATTTTGAAAAATGTTACGCTACAGACTACCTACAGTACTGATTCTCCTCTTCTTAAATCCATCCAAAGGTTGTCTTGAAAAGATCGCTTTTAGCGATAAGACCGCCCATTGTGTCACCCTATTTATAAGTTTGTCTAGTTTTATTCTTGTTACTTGTATGGTGTACATTATAAAGAATATTCTATCTATCTAACTATAAATCATCTTGAAAATGAAAACCCGTTTAGCCGTTTGCCGCGGGAGACATTCCAGGCGGACGTAGATGCAAGTCTATGGATGATGAGCAATGGGTAGCTCACCGTCCATCCGTCTAGTGACGACATTGCAGGGCGTGTCGTCGGCGCGTTCGTGTTCCACGCGCGCCTCAAAGAGATGACAGCAAAGCGTAGTGGTTGCTTGCCGGGGTTGCGATTGTTCGAAAGAGATACTGCGGTTCCGAAACATAAAGGAAACAGAAGGAATATTTTATTTTATTTTTATTTTCTTTATTTAGGTAACCAACAGCGAAACGCACAATATATTACAAATTATTTTAGTTACAGTTTAAAATGGCTAATAATAGGTTTCCATGTGTAACTGGGATTTAATGTATGTACAAACAAATATAAATAATGTACAACTTTTTTGGTGAATAAATCATTTATTATCAAACGGACTTATAAAATAATAGCTTTTACCCGCAGCTTCGATCGCGTTAAATTCGAGGTAACACAGTTCCCCTTGCGCCTTATTGATTTGTAATAGCAACGCTAAGTTTTCCCTTTTCTTCCCTTTTTCTCCCTCACATCCCATATTTTTTTTTAAATTAGCCTATGTCCGTCTCCTGGTTCCCAACTATCCCTGTACCAAATTTCATCAAAATCGGTGTAGCCATTAAAGCGTGAAGAGGTAACAAACAAACAAACCCACTTTCGCTTTTATAATATTATAGTAAGGATATGGCTAATAATAGGTTTCCCTGTGTAACTGGGATTTAATGTATGTACAAACGGACTTATAAAATATTATAATGAAATTAACAATAACGATACTACACATAATATGGGTGAGTCTTAGTCAGTAAAAGTCCCACACTCCCCCCTGCTGCGCCCAGAGCGGGAGAAGTTATTTGATGATTACCCATCCTCAAACAAGGCTATGAGCAAACTCTATAATTATGTAATAGCTGCTTTGATGGTTGCACGACTTCTAAACATGAGGATCTGGGTTCAATTCCGGGGTAGGGCAAGTGGTGAGTCTTTCCTTCATGAATTTCTCTATACGCCACGGAGCCTGGATTAATGCCCGGTTAAAGGCAGAAGACTGAGATGTAATAAATAGCGCGGTGGCGCTTAGCATTTCACTGTAGAGGTGGCCGGTTCAATCCGCTCATGGATATTTGACTCAACATTTATTTACACACATAACGTACCTGAATACCGATTTTTTCTGTTTCAAAATTAGCAAATGTGCTAATTGGGTAGTTGACACCATCCTTACTAATATTATAAAAGCGAAAGTGAGTTTGTTTGTTTGTTTGTTACCTCTTCACGCTTTAATGGCTAAACCGATTTTGATGAATTTTGGTACAGAGATAGTTGGGA
Organism: Ochropleura plecta; assembly: GCA_905475445.1. NCBI lineage: Eukaryota > Metazoa > Arthropoda > Insecta > Lepidoptera > Noctuidae > Ochropleura > Ochropleura plecta. The sequence continues at coordinate 18,010,929 of FR997738.1, read as the reverse complement.
ACCAGGAGACGGACATAGGCTATAATTTTTTTAAAAAGAGTGGGATATGAGGGAGAAAGAGGGAAGAAACGGGAAAACTTAGCGTTGCTATTACAAATCAATAAGGCGCTACCGAATTTAACGCGAGCGAAGCCGCGGGCAAAAGCTAGTTAACCAATAATTTAAAGACACAATTTCTCTGTAAGAACACGTTATTCTAGACCTGAGAAATCCATTCATTTCAAAATAACTTTAAAATTCGATTTTTAGTTGCTTTTAAATTAATAAATAGTTGCGTCATTGACTTGACAACTTAGTGACGTCATCGGTTGCGAGTTTCATACAAAATCTGTGGGGGAATCGCGTTTTGACAGCTCATAAAAAGTATGTCAATTGATTGGTGGTGTCAACTACCCTATTCAAAATACAAAATCAAATTTTGTATGTATGTATAGTATTTGTGTATGTATAGTTAAATAAATATAAGTTATCTTTATACCAAATTTCATCCAAATCCGTTCAGCCGTTTAAGCTAAGAAACATACAAACGTACTGTAACAGGGAAAATGAAGATTAATTTAATAATGGTTTCGACTGATACCGGTCAAAATAGGTTTTAACTGATTAACAGTTTTAACTGTAACATAAACCACTTATTATAAGACTAGATTAATCCTAATAAAATCATTAAAATGGAAATATACAATTGTTAAAGTATTTTCATGAATGTCGATCGTAACCACGCGCCCGCGACCTCGCCCACTTGGCAAGCTGCGCGTGCGCCGGTCAAGGCGCTCGTTCTGTGCCGCGTCTCATCCCAATGATATTCGGCTGAATGTGTTTGATACTATAGGTATATAGTTAAGTGAGTGTTGGTTTGTCATCAGCAAATAAAATTATATCCAACTAGCTGGCGCTCGCGGCTTCGCCCGCGTGTTATCGGAAAAGAAGTTTCCTATGTGTTAATCCAGACCATAATCTACTTCTGTGCCGAATTTCATCAAGATACGTTTAGCCGTTTTGACGTGAGAGAGTAACAAACATCCATATATCCATACATTCATATATCCTCACAAACATTCGCATTTATAATATTAAGTAGAAAGTAGGATTATTATATTATATAGTAGGAAGTAGGATATTAGTAGGAATACTCGGAGGATGTCACCTCATTAACAATTTCTTTTTGCTGCATTCACGCGTACCCGTGAATGCCAGCCCGCCTACCAAGTGCGCCCTATCCTAGGGGATAGGTGCAGCCTTTCCACCGACCGCAGTCACTGACCGTACTTTAGTCATCATTTTCCTGCCCTTGTCCCATTCTATTTGAGGTCGGTGCAACACGTTTTATTCTTCCATTCTCCGCTGTCAGACGTCACGGCATCATTTACTCTTTTCTCCGTCATATCATTCCTTACACAATAACATCCATCTTTTCTTTGGCCTTCCTCTCCCTCTCCATCCACCAACATTCAGATCCATCACTCTTTTAGTCACATGTGCATCGTCCCTCCTCATTACATGTCCATACCAAGACAAACGCCTTTTCCGTTCCTCCTGACCGTACTGTAGTAGGTACTTAACAATATTTACATTGAAACCGAAGATCTGCTCCAAGGCACTGCAGTCTTCTCTAGCGTTTATCATAAAACTGATACACGGAATGGATATCATTTACGACCACTGTAAAACGAAGCTATTTCCGAAACATTTCTGAGACGCGAACACCGTTAACATTCGAGAGTACTGCCAACTTTGTATGTTTAAGAGAATGCTTTCTTTAGGATTTTATTGAAAACTAGCTTTTGCCCGCGGCTTCGTTCGCGTTAAATTTGGGGTAACACAGTTCCCCTTTCCTGATTTGCAGGTACCTGCTACCTGTAGTTTTTGCTCTTGCGCCTTATTTATTGAAATAGCAAAGCTAAGTTTTCCCTTTTCTTCCCTCTTTTCATCTCATTTCTCACTTTTTTTACCTATGTTTTAAGCCTATGCCCGTCTCCAGGGACTCAACATCAACATCATCTCTGTACCAAAATTCATCAAAATCGGTTTAGCCATTTAGGCGTGAAGACGTAACAAACAAACTCACTTTCGGTTTTATAATATTATAGTAAGGATACTAGCTGTGCCCAACTGTTTCACCCGCTGCTCAGGTCCTCCTTGTCACTAAGGCGTATTAAAACCTGCCAAAAGTGAGTCAGACACGCGTACCGTGGGTTCCGTACAAACTTGCGACATAAACAGCCATATCTTTTGACTGTGTAGATATGGAGGGTTGATTTTTTGCAGCACAAAAGGACCACAGAGTTGAGTATATAGTTTTAATTTCAACTTGATACTTCAGGTAATTTGAACCTTCAAGCGTTTCCGAGATAAAAGCATCATTAAAATGCATAGAAACTATTCATGTTATTATATATCTGTATTCTTAACATTAGACGTAGATGGTGGATGTCGGATGTTATTAGTCGCGTAAAATACCATAAAATGTACATTTTGGCATACAGCTGGTCCTTATTACAGAAGTATTTGCAACTTACATAATAAAAAACTTTTTTGCAAAAAATAAAACCGACTTTTTTGCTTTTTTGCCACTGACTTTTTTGCCACCGACTTCCGGAAATAAAGTTATTTTCCACTTTTTAGTTTTTTTTTGGAAGTCGGTTTTATTTTTTGCAAAAAAGTTTTTTATTTCAGCATTTTTAGTTATAGTATTATGATATAATTCGCAAACATGGTTATTTTTAGCTTTTTAGTGCGTACTTCCCGTCTTAAATACAAGCTTTAGTTCCACATCACGCTATAGTATTAAGGCGCTGTACAAAGCAAACACTTCGTAAAAGTCTAGATTTTCGTCGCAAAGTTAGCCGCATCTGTACATGCCACTAGCCAAAAAAAAATACCGTGTATAGTGCAATACATAAAGTAAAGACTTAAACAAAACTAGTTTACAAAAAGTGCTCTAGTACTACGAAAAAAAAAGTTTAAAAAGACCAAGAAAAAAAAAAACTACAGGCCAGATCTTGAAAAAAAAAAAACAGTCGAATTGAGAACCTCCTCCTTTTTTGAAGTCGGTTAAAAAGACAGATAATTAACATGTATTGCCCTGTGCTGTGCTTTTTAGTGGGAGTATCGGAGATACTCTTTTTAGCACAGGGCAATTTAGGACTTTGTTCTTTACAACATAAAATCCTGCTAATATCGTAGCACATTTAATCTGAAAACATATTCACCATTTCACGTATCTATGTGAAAACGCGTCAGTTTTCGTTTACAACCGCCACTAAAGCCAAAACCTTTCCAAATCATTAACACAGACATTAATGGACGGAAACTACGGCGAGTTTTGGTAACATTTTGGTCGCTTTGGATTTCGATATTTCGTATTGACGTGGCTGTTACTTTTGATTGGGGGAGTGCATTGTTTTGAGCTGAATGCAGTTCATTTTTTGTTGAGCCTAACAATGACTATTACTGTATACAGGGTTATTTGTAAAACACTGGCAACGTCTCAGGAGCATGTTACTAACATCATAATCAACAACTTTTGTTCTAGGAATTTTAAACATTTATCATATTTTAGTTCATTAGATTTTCATACGAAAATAAAAATATTGAAATTGAACGCTCTAAATGTTACGAAATCTATGCGAAGCAAACGTACCTACAAGCGGCGGTGTAGGTATGTAGGTACAGCAAAATACGGAGTTGAAATGTGTTAGATAGGACAACGAAATTTTGAAGATTTGTTTTTGGTAAATGTATATTTTTTTTTAAAAATCATAGATCAAAAGTTGTTGTATAAGATGATTGTAATACTGTACCTACAGTCCTGCAAGGTTGTCGGTGTTTTACAAATAACCCTGTATAAGGCCATGAAAAACTGGATTATGTTTCTCATTGTCCATTTTGAATCCTCATAAAGATTAATTGTCAAATTACTTCCCCCACCCTGGGCGGAGCGGGGGGAGTGCCAGACTCGTACTGATAAAACTCACCCCTTTTGCGGGAAATTATCAAATACCTCCCTCCGACATTTTTGTGGTTGCAAGATAATTTTCTTTTTAGTGGGAGGAGAGAACAATAACACTGTTATAAGTAAGAAATCTTGTAACATACCATCACACCCGTAGACACGTAGGGTATTTTTTGCAGATGGGAAATCATCAAATAACTTTCCTCGCTCTGGGCGGAGCGGGGGGATGTGCCAGGCTTGTACTGACTGAAACCTACCCATGTTCCTGCTTGCCCTTAATGTTCCGGGGCCGCGGTATCTCTTTCAAACAACCCGCAACCCAGGCGGTGGCCTTGGCAGGCCCCTCCGGTTTATTCGACAAACGGAATGTCGGTAACGCGCTACAACTTGTCACTACTTGTAAGACTGACCATAGATTATTACCGAGTTTCCTTCGTGCCTCAGCAACCTCATAAATAAATGAATATCCCAGGTACTTACAATACGAAACACATAAATAACTGAAAACTTGACTTCATTAAAAAACAAAAGCTAGTTTTAAAGTTGTGATGCTCTGAACATTCAGGGCGCTTCCGAGAAGCGCTTGCAGTTTAAAAGAGCGAAACCAAGTGATGTAACTTGTATAATTAGAAAACAACTGAGGACCAGGCTAGCAGTTTAAGAAGGGGTGGCTGGTACAAAGAAGTAGATGGAGCGTGGATGTTAATCTGAATCACATCATAGTTCGATTGAATCTGTTTAGATGAAATTTGACATAGATTTAGTCTGGTTTAGCAATTTTTTTACGATTCCGTGTGCAATACCCGAAGTCCTCGAGCGGGCGATAACCCCGTAAAGATAAAGATAATTTTATTTAATGATGGCAAAAATATATTGTCAGGTTCAGCCATATATTACCACTAAGGTGACGTAGGCATGCAAAAGTTTCAACTTATACCTAGAAAAATTAAAAAAAAACACAACTATTTTAAAATTATACACAAAAATATATATATGGGTATATGCCACCCGAAATAAAGTTTATTCATTCATTCATTCATTTAAAATTTCTTTCTCCGTAAGGTAGGTACTCACTTATATTATGCTTTCACCACTAAAAAGTTTCGGAGTCTTTTTTTTTAATTATTTTAGCGGAAGCTCTTTCTAGCTTTTTGGCAACTTATTATAAATAACTGGAGCCATGCAGTAGACACTTTTGCGTATAAGTGCAGGCCGTGCAGATTTATCTTTAGGTTAAGCGGCGCTTGCCTTGGTTGGTCAGTGGATTGGTGACCATCCAAATATGTGGAGTTTTCTCCATGCTTGAGTTAGCTTGTTGAGCCGTTTATCCAGGTCTTTACTAGATCTTTGACAGTCGTTACAAGTAGTGATTGGTCTGAAAGTCTGACAACCAGTCTTACCAAGGGGAATCGTTTTGTCCCATAGTAGCTGGGTTGTGGAGGTCAGATAGGCAATCGATCCATGTATTCCAATCAAATAAAATACCAACAATTTTATCTTAAGTTTGTATCGAATAGACTCTAATACTACTGGATCGTTTTAAACCATTTTTTACTAAAAGAAAGCTATATTAACATAGGCAATACAATATCACGCTACTACCCTCAGGAACGGGGCAGCAACTAAAAACGCGGGTGAAACTGCGCAGAACAACTAGTGTAAAATAGTGGTATTTAACTGCACCTGGTTACACTGGAATCACCTTACTAAACTGGGACTGATCATCTTTTATTTAACTACCACGGTTCATTTATAATTTATTTAAATTTTAAATAGAATTTTGCTTTTTATTTACTTTGGACGCTCTTACTGTGCACGTCTTTCTACATCGTTCTCACATATTTGTATAATCTCAACATGAATTATGTAAACAGGATTTTGTAATAATATTCTAATTTAAAAGAGTGTCCATGGAGTTTCTTGTCCATTCTTCTCCAAAGAGATCAACGCTTTGGCATGGGCAACTACAGTACTTTCACAAGTTATTATGCCTTGTACCGAAACTATAGATTCATTTTATTTCTTGACATTCAAAAGTGCCTCTAATGGTCTAATTGAAATAAATTATTTGATTTGAAGTCCATTCGGATATTGAAAAGCTTGTGTAGATTGCAAGCCACAGAATGATTTTAAAAATAAAAACGTTGCATCTTACAATATGCGCCTTATTTAAAAAACGAACCACCCAGAAGATAGCCTTTGTCCGCGCCTGTCTGGATATCGCCTAACATTCTCATTGCTCCAATATTAACTACTTTTAACAAAATTCATTACCTCCTACTCTCTGGTTTAAGTTTGTTATTATTAACTTTCTTAAACTGAAGAACAGAAGTTCGTCTTCCTCTATTGCAACAATTTGACTGATCAAGTCCCTTATGTCGTTGCAATACCGTCCATCAGTTTCAGCATGAAAGAGTAACAAACACCATTTATACATCCTTTCATATTTTTTTGACGGCACGGTTAGCGCAGTGGCTGAGCGATCGACTGCTGCGCTGCGTGTCGCGGGTTCGATTTCCGCACCGAACAAATATTTGTATGATCTACAGGTAGTTGTTTCGGATCTGGCTGGTTTGTGTATGTGAGTTTAAATGTTTGTAAAAACGCACCCACGATACAGGAGAAATTCCTAGAAAGGGGCAAAGTTTTTTTTCATACAACTCAACAATATTTCAGTGAACATCGGATATTCTAGGATTTAACTATCTTTACTGCTAGGGAATATTGGAAACTTGCTACATAATCAGCCATCATTTGACTGCTTAGACTTAGAGGGTTAATTTTTTCACAGCATTAAGGGCCACAGGGTTGAGTATCAGCGTGTTAGTATTCTACGCTTCTCAAAGAGATGTCAGCAAAGCAAAGGGGCCTGCCTGCCGGGGTTGCGGGTTGTTCGAAAGAGCTACCGCGGCCCCGGAACATAAAGGGAGGGGGGGAGAAGGTTTTAGTCAGTACAAGTCTGACACTCCCGCCCGCTTCGCCCAGAGCGGGAGAAGTCATTTGATGATTAACCATCCGCTAAAGAAAGGGCTGAGTATGGTTTTAATTTCTACTCGTTTCTGAGATAAAAGGTCTTGACAGACTGACTGACAACAGAGTGATTTAATAAGGGATTTTCTTTTGAGGTACAGAACCCTAAAAAAAAAGAAATCATGCATGTAGGTCTTACGTAGGAACATAAAATAACCAAAAATATAGACCAAACCCATACCAAAACTATCACAAGTCTCACAAACCAAATCAACCCAGAAATTCGATCCGACAATTCTTAATAAAACTATAGACGAACTTCGAAATAAGTTTTTTACGAATCCTATCTGACCCCAGCTTTGGTTGGCCGAAATAAATAAGATAAAAGTATTATTATTAAGTGGCTTTGGCACTGTGACCTCCAGTGGATCGCAAAGTCAATAATATCTTAAAAGAAAAGTATAAGAAAGAAAAGGAGGTTAGGAAGTGGAATGTCGAGTTGTAAGACAGATCGCTTGTGAGGCGTGGGGTGTATTACGTATGGGGATAGAATAGAGATTGGTTTATCTTATTTTGAAATTGAGGAAATGATTTGTTTTACTTGTTTAAAATGATATGATTATCGGTAAGTTTGCAAAATATAAAAAAAAACCAGCTAAGCGCGAGTCAGACTTGCATACTTCCCAAACAAACTTGCGACATAAACGGCCATATATTTTGCTACTGTGAAATTTAACAACTATCCTGGCTGCTACTGTGAAATTCTTAATGGAAACCTAATAACACTTTTACCCGAACTAGACATCAGACCCACGACCCCGTGCTCAGCAGGTCGCGCTTGCGATCGCGAGACCAACGAAGCAGTTGTTGTAATCAGTGTCAATGTCAAAGTCAATGAATGGTGGTATAATCTAACTCTGTGGCAAATCATCAAGATCCGTTCAGCCGTTTTGACGTGAACAATAACAAACATCCATCCATCCTCACTAACATTCGCATTTATAGTATTAAGTAGGATGATATAAAATTTGAATTGTTTCAAAAATGAAACAATCTTTGTAATTAATTGGTACGCTTAAAAAAGCGTACCAATTAATTACAAAGAAAGAACATGCTAGGTAGTAGTAGAGTAAAACCGTTTCATATACAAATAGAGTAACACATAAATAGAGTTTTATCTTATGTTTATGTATTAATGAGTTTTTAGATGATGAAATCATCTAAAAACTCATTAATAGAGTAGTACCTAAGCCTTTTCAATCAAGATTTTTTTAGATGCGATTTAAAATGCTTTATTGTGATTTTACTTTTTAAGGTTTTTGGTAATTTATTAAAAATCTTAGGACACATGCCTAGACAACTCTTTAAAAAACTGCAGTATGTTACTAATATAATTTCCTTACTTATATTATAAAAGCGAAAGTGAGTTTGTTTGTTACGTTTTCACGCCTAAATAGCTTAACCAATTTTGATGAATTTTGGTACAGAGATAGTTGGGACCCTGGAGACGGACATGGGCTATTTTTTTTTAGAAAGATTGAGTTATGAGAGAGAAAGAGGGAAGAAAAGGGAAAACTTAGCATTGCAATTACAATAAATAAGGCGCAAGGACAAAAACTACAGGTAGCAGGTACCTGTAAATCAGGAAAGGAGAACTGTGTTACCCCGAATTTAACGCGAACGAAGCCGCGGGCAAAAGGAAGTTAGATATAAATGCAAATATTTGTGAGAATGGATGGATGTATGGATGTTTGTAACTCTTTCACGTCAAAATGGCTGAAAGGATCTTGATGAAATTTGACACAGAGGTAGATTATAGTTTGGAATAACACATAGGATACTTTTTATTTGGATGAACAGGCGAGCGAAGCCGCGGGCACCAGCTAGTTATGTAATACAGTTACAACAGGAGAATAATGACGGAAATGCTAATGAATTAGCAAAAAGAAAGACAACCTAAATCTCTATTTCCCAAATCTCTATCGCTATCAACATTGTCCCCACACAGGGGTAAGTTTGATATATGCCCCGACCCCATTCTGTCTACTAATATCCCCCTTATATCGAAATATTTGTCAAAATAAACTCGACTGAAACCAAATATATCGTTATAATATATCTTCCATAATTCATCAGGTATAAATGTTAGTTCATTGATTTTCAAATGAAATATGATCACAGAATATTTTCAGGAAAATGGACGGTAGTTTGTATTTCTCAAAACTTTGATGTTGGCAACATTTCCGTTGGATATTTAATTTACGGATCTAGGCCAGTAATAACGCGAGACGACTCCCGGCCACCGTAGATGCGGGTCTGTGGACGGTGAGCAATGGGTAGCTCACCGTCCGTCCGTCAGTAATGACATGCTGTGTCGACGGCGCCTTGCGGGTTGTTTGAAAGAGACCACGGCCCCGGAACATAAAGGGCAAAAGAAGGAACACGGGCACGTTATAGTCGGTAAAAGTCTGACAAGTTTCAGCGGGGAAATTATTTGATAAACTAGCTTTTGCCCGCGGCTTCGTTAAATTCGGGGTAACACAGTTTCTTTTTTCCTGATTTGCAGGTACCTACTACCTGTAGTTTTTGCCCTTGCGCCTTTTTTATTGTAATAGCAAAGCTAAGTTTTCGCTTTTATTCCCTATTTCTCCCTCATTTCCCACTTTAAAAAACAATAGCCTGTGTCCGTCTCCAGGGTCCCAACTATCTCTGTACCAAAATTCATCAAAATCGATTTAGCCATTAAAACGTGAAGACGTCCTGTCGGGGTTGCGGGTCCTGCCGGGGTTGCGGGGGTGGCGGGTTGTTCGAAAGAGATACCGCGGCCCCGGAACGTAAAGGGCAATAGAAGGAACATGGGTGGGTTTTATAGTCACTAAAAGTCTGACACGCCCCCCTGCTACGCCCAGAGCGAGGGAAGTTATTTGATGATTTCCCACCCAAAAAAAAAGGCGTGAAGACGTAACAAACAAACGCACTCACATCCGCAAAAGAGGGCTTCGTTTTTTTCCTTTTAAGGTACGGTACCCTAAAACAAAAGGTTTTTTTGATTAGTATGTAAATGAAAGGAAACACGACAAAGACTCTTTTCATCAGTACAATTGTAGGATGTCACGTTATGTCATATTGCCTTGTCCCATTTGTTGTTAAGGAAAATAATAATGTTTTCTTTTGAGAGAGTAAGGTTTTTTGTAATGTGCTTGTACGGTTTCAAGAGCAAGATGGAATGAGTTCTAAACAATATAATTACTAACAAATAGAACGTATTGCCAGAGGCATTCCTTGTACAGTCACAGCAATTAAATGTTAACAAATAGTAGTAGTAGTTTTTAATCTTTGTATCGTGGGTGCGTTTACAAACATTTAAACTCACATACACAAAATAGTCAGACTAGGAACAACTTTTTTTAGGCTTTACTTCCGGAAGTCAGTTTAGTTGACTTTTGTTGGTTTCGTTGACTCTTTTTTTATTGCAGCATTTTTGGTTATTGAGTATATTTATATCACATATTTTTTATCGAGTATTAATTTTCTATTGTTACTAAAAGATTAGCAGATCATCCAAATATACATAGATGAAAAAAAATACTATAGACTATAACTCATAAACTACCTAAGCAATATAAACAAAATTGATATGGGACCACCTGGAAAGTATACCCTATCAAACAAAGAAAAAAATGCAAATCGGTCCAGGCGTCTTTGAGTTATCGGTAAAAATACATAAAAGAAAAGATTCCAACGAATTGAGAACCTCCTCTTTTTTGAAGCCGGTTAAAAAGTATAACGTTAATCAATACAGTAGGAGCAAATCGTAGTTGAAATTTGCTGAGTGAATACATTTTTATGATTGCAACTGTACACTCACATTTTGCAAGTTATCATGTTTTGTTTATTTACCAAAGATCAGAGTAAATAGAGTTTATTTTCCTAAACACGAAGTAAGAAACAATACATGAAGATGTGCATATCTCTCTCTAATTGAATAGCTTGATTTTGGATCTTAAAATCATTCCGGGGAAAACATGCGTATTATACATAAAACATAATACAAAAATAAAAATACTCTTTTGTGTCACGTGTTTCATATAGTTATTTTTATCTAATTTTATTTCACACCATTTTATCCGGCATCGGCATCCGGTTAGACTGGAAGCCGACCCCAACATAGATGGGAATAGGCTAGGCAGATGATGAGTACTTACAAAAGATGTTATAGTTATTACACATTCATAATTCTACCATTTCTGGTTTACAAATATCTGGATGTATCTAAATTCAATTATAATTAAAGCATCAGAGACAACTAAAACAAACTTTATTTTTTTTACTATTATAGATTATTTTATTTTATAAATTATATTTATTTTTCATTGAGATACTCCATTAGTTTAGTTTGTGACAAAAGAATTGACTCTATTATCAACATATTATTTTTAAATTTTAAGTAAATACTCCTGATATCAACGTTAATATATTTTTACTTTATTATAGGACTTTGCCGGTAATTTTGCTCGTCAACATTTTGTATATTAAAACTTCTATTTCCCATTCTTTGTATCTCAATTTTACTGAGAATATTGCCTAAGGGAACCGTCAAAACTCTAAACATGCTTTGGGTTACGTACCTTTAGAGTAAAAAACGGAATTGGGTAGTTGACACCATTAACCAATAATTTAAAAACACATTTTTTCTGAAAGAACACCTTATTCTAGACCTGAGAACTCAATTCATTTCAAAATAACTTTAAAATTCGATTTTTAGTTGCTTTTAAATCAATAAATAGTTGCATCATTGACTTGACAACTTAGTGACGTCATCGGCTGCGAGTCTCATACAAAATCTATGGGGGAAGCGCGTTTTGACAGCTCATAAAAAGTATGTCAATTTATTGGTGGTGTCAACTACCCTATTCTTGGGATTGTAGGATTAGGATCAGTTTATTGTCAGTCTGTCTGTCTGCTTGTCAAGATCCTTTATCTCGATAATGCGTGGAGTTCGATACCTATGTAGTTGAAATAAAAACCATATTCTGAAATCTGTGGTCCCTTGAAACTGAAAAAATTAACCCTCAAATACTACGCCGTCCAAAGATATAGCCTTTTTTTCATTTAAAAAAAACCTTGCCACACTCTAGGAATTTATCCTGTATAGTGAGTGTGTTTACAAACATTTAAATTCACATACACAAACAGCCAGACCCGAAACAACTATCTGCAGGTCATGACGGGCCTGTTGGTCTAGTAGTTAGTGGCCCTGACTGCTGAGCCGGAGGTCGTGGGTTCGATTCCCACCCAGGACAAACTTTGTGTGATGAGCATGATTGTTTGTTCTGTGTCTGGGTGTGATTTATCTATAATATGTATGTATTTATAAGTTATATAAGTATGTATATCAGTTGTCTAGTTACCATAACACAAGCTCTGCTTAGCTTGGGATCAGATAGCCGTGTGTGAGTTGTCCCAAGATATTTATTTATTTTATTATTTATACAAATATTTGTTCCGTGCGGGAATCGAACCCGCAACACGCAGCGCAGCAACCGATCGCTCAGCTACTGCGCCAACCGTCAAATGTTATATTATGTTACGTATATGTCACAAGTTGGTACAAAACTGACTCAGTTTTGGTTTTATCTAAATAAATAAATTAAATAAATTCTTTATTTCTGTATAGTGAACATTGTTACAGACATCTTTTATTTATCGCACGGATATTGAGAACGGATATGTCCTCTGGCTCCCAAACTAGGTTTTTACCTGTGACTTGGGAGGCAGTGTTTCTCCATTAAAAACACATTATACATGTCATATCATCAAAGGTATCTAAAAATGTAATGAAAAAAGAATATGTATCTATATACGCTAGCTTTTGCCCGCGGCTTCGCTCGCGTTAAATTCGGGGTAACATAGTTACCCTTTCCTGATTTGCAGGTACCTGCTACCTGTAGTTTTTGCCCTTGCGCCTTTATTAATAGCACAGCTAAGTTTTCCCTTTTCTTCCCTCTTTTCCCTTATTTCTCAATTAAAAAAATAGCCTTTGTCCGTCTCCAGGGTCCCAACTATCTCTGTACCAAAAATCATCAAAATCGGTTTACCCATTTAGGCGTGAAGACGTAACAAAAAAACTCACTTTGGCCTTTTATAATATTAGTAAGGATACCAAACTAATTCTCATCCACAAAATCGAGTCAAAATCGGTGAAAATCTTCCCACAAGCCGGTCCTCATCCGGCAGACAGCCTACCTAGTCATTATTCTCCAGAATTAATGACCTATGGGTCCGGGAGCCATTCAGTGGGACCTTGTATTATACGTGCGAAAGGACTGTTTACAGAGAGGGCTATTTTAAATGGATCCCGTTTTAGGGTTCTTTAAGGCGCTACCCCGACCAAAAAGCCGCGCAAGCCATATTTGTGCAGTTTTCTGGAGCTATCTACTTGTTATTTAAAACGAACTAAGTAACAAAAAAAAAAATATTAAATTTCTTTATAATCTTGATTCCATTATTGTAGATTTATTTTTATTGAGTAATTATTTAGTAAATCTCCTTACAACAAAACCCCAGAAATGAGAAAAAATATCAATAACATACATCTCCTCGTAAAGGAAACATTGTTTAACTTTGCTACTTACACTAATGGATACACAATTCTATAATGAACCTTTTGGTACAATTATTTTTCCAAAAACCCAAAACTTTATCTCACATTTTATTTTATCTAGATTTTATTCCAAAAAATAGGCATTATTCACTACTGTTACTCCTGCGCGGCAAAGAGGGAACGAATGCTCAAGGTTATTTGCGTAGGGTACGGCCTTAAGCAACAGACTACCTACAGTACTGTTTCTCCTCCTTCAAATCCATCTAAAGGTTGTCTTGAAAAGATCGCTTTTAGCGATAAGACCGCCCATTGTGTAACCCAATTTATAAGTTGTTTAATGTTATTCTTTTCATTTGTATGGTGTACATAATAAAGAATATTCTATCTATTTAAGCTAAGGGTTACATATAACTCAAGATATGACTTTGAGAAAACACATTAAAAGAGTCACCGTGACGCCTCAAAGAGATGTCAGCACAGCACTGCAGAGGGGCCTGACAGGGCCACTGCCTACTGGGGTTGGGAGGTGTTTGAAAGAGACACTGCGGCCCGGAACATACAGGGCAAAAGAAGGAACATGAGTGGGTTTAAGTCAGTACTAGTCTAACACTCTCCCCCGCTCCACCCAGAGCGGGAGAACTTATTTGATGGTTTCCCATCCTCAAAAACAAGGGTCCCGTTTTCTCCTTTTGAGGTACAGAACCCGAAAACCGCTTTTCAACTCCTTAATTTTATTCACATGCGCCTTCGTACGGAACCCTTACTAGTGCGTGGGACCAATTCACACTTACCGCGTCTTTTTTCAAGACCTCTATGAATAAGTTAAAGGGTAGTTTTGTTGGATTGATTAAGAAGGGGTTGAATAATGGACAGGGGGTTGCAAAAAAGGTGAAAGTCAGGGTTAAGAGCATTAGTAAATAAATCATGGGTTTGAAAGCACGTTGAATTGATTAAATTCGTCTGCGTGAAAGTAACTTGTAGGTTTTGATTTTATTTATTTTAACTCTTAATCCCCAATTACAGACCTACCTTTCGAAAATATAGCCTGAGTTGTATAGACTCAATTTCCTAATATTGTATAATTGTAATGCCCATGTGTGACTACTATGTAATTTAATTGACTCGATGGTTGCCCTGGTGGTTGAGAGATTGTCATGCTTAAATGTCTCGCTGATGGTGGCGTGTGTGTCGGGTCATTTTGTTCCCTTCAAAATGGTTGAGCTAAATGGGGCTGATATATGCGTCATGTTCGTGAACGGGCGCTGTCAGTTGGGACTGGTCATCTTTTAGCTATCACGGTTCATTTTAGTTTATTTAGATTTTAAATTGAATTTAGCTTTTTTTTACCTAATCTGGACGCTCTTACTGTGCACGTCTTTCTACATCGTTCTCACATGTTTGTATAATCTCAACATGAATAATGTCAATACGATTTTGTAAAAATATTATAATTAAAAAGAGTGTCCATGGAGTTTCTTGCCCATTCTTCTCCATAGAGATCAACGCTTTGGAATGGGCAACTGCAGTACTTTCACAAGTTATTATGCCTTGTGACCGGGACTGTAGATTCATTTTGTTTCTTGACATTCAAAAGTGCCTGTAATGGTCTAATTGAAATAAATGATTTGATTTGATTTACTTCTTATAACATGAGCTAGCGAAAGCCTCGTCAAAATCTAGAAAATCGAGTTAGCCATATGCAGAAACTGTCCGTAACAAACAGCCTGGCAAGAAACTATGTTTTCGTATTAAACAGAGAAAAAAATAATTATGTATAATAGACGACAATTTATAAATTACTTAAATAAAATTGATATGGGACCACTTGTAAAGTAATACCCTTTCAAACAAAAAAAGAATTTCGCAAATCGGTCCAGGCGTCTTTGAGTAATCGGTGAACAACATTAAAAAAAAATTACGATTACGAATACGAATTCAGAACCTCCTCCTTTTTTGAAGTCAGTTTACAATGGTTAGACCTGCTGTCTTGTACGGATCGGATTTGTAGCAGGTACCTGAAAATCAGGGAAGGGGAACTATTTTACCCTAAATTTAACGAGAGCGAAGCCGCCGGCAAAAGCTAGTTATTACTATATTTGTCGATTTCGATACCCATACTAACCGCATAACTAATTTCATACCAATACGTGGCGAATGTTATTAATCAATCGCTTTTAAATTACTAAATAAATTTTCAACGGAATACATAGTTTGAAACTCGACTCTATTCCTCCAGCCAGCTAATACGGAAGAAAACTTGTTTTAAGTTAAGTCTTTAAAAGTTAAAATGAGAATGTGCCGTGTAAGAAGATATTGGCGCTTTGTTTAGTCGTTCCCATACAAGATACCTGTAAATATGTCTCGAAGTTTTATAATTAAACTTCTATAATAGGATTATTTCTTTTTTGCGGATAAGAAATCATTAAATAACTACCCTCGCTCTGGGCGGATCGGAGAGTGTAAGACTTTTACTGACCAAAACCACCATGTTCCTTCTATTATTGCCCTTTAGTTCCGGGGCCACGGTAACTCTTTCGAACAATCTACTATTTCAGCAGGCGGTGGACCTGGCAGGCTCCTTTGCTGACAACTCTTTGAAGCGCGCGTGGAACACTAACGCGTCCTCGGCCTGTCGTCAATAGACAGACGGACAGTGAGCTACCCATTGCTTACCGTACAGAGGCCCGCAAATACGAGTATTTACATTATAAAGTTTACGTAGTTTCTTGTAGAGATGGGCTGGGGTTGCGGGTTGTTCGAAAGAGATACCGCGGCCACGGAACATAAAGGGCAATCGAAACATGGGTGGGTTTTAGTCAGTACAAGTTTGACCCTCCCTCCTGCTCCGCCCAGAGCGGGGGAAGTTATTTGATGATTTCCCATCCGTAAAAAAAAGGTACTCGTATTTTGCCTACCCTTCAAGTTTCCATCGGACGTGACCTTAACAGGATACGTGTATATGTGGTCAAGGTCACGCCGATACAAAACATTTATAGGGACGAACCCTTTTACGCTCCGAGCAAACATACATGCAAAGGAAATTAATGAAGGAAAACAAAGGACTGGAATTCACAGAAGGTATTTTTACATTTCTACATCTTACCTTGTCTACTTTTAAAATGATGGTCAAAAAGTACTACCTCTGTCTTTAGACAACAATCCTTACTAATATTATTAAAGCGAAAGTGAGTCTGTTTGTTTGTTACGTCATCACGCCTAAAAGACCAAACCGTTTTTGATGAATTTTGGTACATAAATAGTTGGGACCCTGGAGACGGACATAGGCTAATTAAAAAAAGGGGGGAGAAAGAGGGAAGAAATTTTTCGATCATCACGCGGGTTATAGTTAGCGTTAGCCCAAAGTAACACGCGGACGAAGTCGCGGGCGTAAGCTAGTGTCAAATAAAATGAATAGGTATGTCAATCAATCGTTTAGACTTGTACTGACTAAAATCCATCCATGTTCCTTCTTTTGCCCTTTATGTTCCAAAGCCGCGGTATCTCTTTCGAAATGTTTTGTACACCTACATAAATCATCCTAGCCTTTTCCCAACTATGTTGGGGTCGGCTTCCAGTCTAACCGGATGCGGCTGAATATCAGTATTTTACATGAAGCGACTGCCTATCTGACCTCCACAACCCAGTTAATACTGGGTAATACTATACCCCTTGGTAAGACTGTTTATCAGACTTTCGGAACACTGACTACCTTTAACGACTGCATAAGATCTACAATTTATTGACAGCCGGGACCAACGGCTTAACGTGCTTTCCGAGGCACGGAGGAAACTCGGTATGTAACGGGTGGTCACCCATCCACAGACCAACCTAGGCAAGCGCGGCTTAACCTAAAGATCGACCCGAGCGGCTGCTATTATTTAGCCACGAGCTCCTCGTACACCTACATAAATATCGATGAATAAACGAAAAGTACTTGCAAAGACAGAAAGGTTATACAAAACATAAAATTCACTCAAAAACAACTTAATGTAATCTCTCCTTCTTCAAAATAAAGAGACCATTCATCCAAAGAAAGTATACAAAATAAATAAATTAAACGTAAACGACGCTCGAAGTCAAATTAAGGGTATTAAAGCTCTGTGACTGTCGGTCCCCCTTTTGTTAAAAGTCGTTATGGGCATTATTGTAAAGGTTTTAATGGTTTGGTAGTGAGCTGTTATTTTAAGAATCATCTTGAAAGAAGTTGTTGTCTAAATTGGTGGATTTTTAGAGTTCGATGTCTCAAAAGAAAAAAATACGTGTGGCACTCGGAGACTGCCGCGGTAAAGCTATTGCATAGCATTTTATATCAACTTATGCAATAAAAAAAAACTTATGCAATAAAAAATCTAAATATCGCAAAGTCGCAAAAAGAAAAAAACAGACCTTGGGTTTGATCCGGAGTAATGGCCTAACCAAACACGCCAATAGAACATTGGAATCGTGATTGAAATAAACGACCGTATTATTATTATATAAAAACGTTGCCCCTCACTAGGAATTTCTCCTGAATCGTGGGTGCGTTTACAAACATTTAAAACTCACATACACAAACACCCAGACCCGAAACAACTATCTGCAGGTCATACAAATATTTGTTCCGTGCGGGAATCGATCCCGCGACACGCAGCGTAACAGTCGATCGCTCAGCCACTGCACCAACCGTGTCGTCGTATTCGTAATGAAACTTTTTGTTAGGCTTTGTCGTTACGAAATTTCTGGATTCGGTCTCCACGCCCAAGGCCCGCAATAGAAGCTATGCAATAGCTTAACAACAGAACCCTTACGTCCCGTTCACGACCTTGCCGCGATGAGCGGCGGCGAAAGCGGCGGCGGCGAGCGGTGAGAACAAAAGTATGAAAATGTTTGAAGCACGCCACGAGTCGCCGCTCATAGCGAAAACGCGCGCGGTTTTGTCCGAGCGAATCGCCGTAGCCGCGAGCGTGCGGGGAGCGGCGGCGCCGCGCCGCTCGCCGCTAAGACCGAAGTCGTGAATGGGCTCTTATAGGGGACACTTTGCTGTCCGTCTGTCTTTCTGTCAAGGCGATTATCTCGGAAAAGCGTGGAGGTATCTAGTTGAAAATAAAACCATATACTCTACTCTGCTGTGAAAATTAAATCAACTCTCTAAGTCTACGCAGTCAAAAGATATGGCCGTTTATGTCGCAAGTTTGTGCGGAACCCTCGCTGCGCGATTTTTGTATAGAACATTACATCACGCAATTAATTTCCAAAAGTCTAAGCAGACGCATTCTACTAATATTGTAGAAGCGAAAGTTTGTGAGGATTTACGTATGTTTGTTGCTCTTTCACGCTAAAACTACTGAATGAGTTTTGATGAAACTTCACAATAGAATAGTTTACGCCTCAGAATAACACATGGGTTACGATTCATAAAGATATCCTTACTAATATTATAAAAGTGAAAGTGAGTTTGTTGGTTTACGCCTAAATGGCTAAACCGATTTTGATGAATTTTGGTACAGAGATAGTTTGGTACAGAAAAGTTTGAGTTATGAGGGAGAAAGAGGGAAGAAAAGGGAAAATTTAGCATTGCTATTACAATAAATAAGGTGCAAGGGCAAAAACTACAGGTAGCAGGTACCTGTAAATCAGGAAAGGGGAACTGTGTTACCCCGAATTTAACGCGAGCGAAGCCGCGGGCAAAAGCTATTGAATATTGTATATTGAAACCGCGATTGAAACCGCGGGGCACAGCTAGTAACTAATAAATTCGTTCAAGAATATTCTCATGTTAGAATCAATACGATAACACGAATCTATCCTATCTTAATACGGTAACTAAATACTCCAATCGCAATCAATTGGTAACACGGATTTGGACTCAATAGAATTATAACTAGGCCGCTTCTACTAAGGAAGCCAATCAGCATTAAAATTAGCTGTAGTAACAAGCGAAAACACTGTTCAAAATATATTTGACGACATGGTAGGCGCAGTGGCTAAGCTAGGTGGCTGGATTTGTTAAGCCTACAGATAGTAGTTTCGGGTCTGGCTGTTTGTGTATATGTGTTTAAATGTGTGTAAACGCCCCCACGATACAGCAGAAATTGCTAGTGTGGGGTAACGGTTTTTTTAACCATAGCGACTTTTAATTCGCCGTCAACGCCATCTATCGAGCGAAGCGGCACCAATTGTCAAATATGTTATTGATCTCGCTACTACATATTTCGTGTAGAGAATGACAAAATTGTCGTCATCATCCAAAAATATCCCTGAAAACGTCCACAATCACGGTCAAACCCAGATGTTTCTCTAGTCCAACATTCCCCGTCTAGACCTTCACCCAAAAAGCATAATATTTATTATTCCGTGTCTGTCTGTGGACTGTCAATTAACTCCGTTTATTTTGGCACTATCAGCTGCTTCGTCGTTTGATGATATTTTTAGTTATTTAACTTTTTTTTTTCTCTAGGCACTTGATTTATTTGAATCATATTTGTAACTGAAGATATTTTGAGGTGTTGGCCTATTTAATTAGCTAAGATTTGAATGGAATTTCTTAAAGCAGGTGTAAGCTTATGTAGGGTGAGCCCTTTTTTAACGTGCACTGTATTCTCTAAGAGTGATTTTCTCAACTTACTGGGGATGCGATCTTTTGAGTTCTCTTTAAACCGACCGGCAAATGCTAAGATGTGAGACCACAATAAATATAAATAAATATAAATATCTTGGGACAACTCACACACGGCTATCTGATCCCAAGCTAAGCAGAGCTTGTGTTATGGTAACCAGGCAACTGATTTACATACTTATATAATTTATAAATACATACATATTATAGATAAACCACACCCAGACACAGAACAAACAATCATGCTCATCACACAAAGTTTGTCCTGGTTGGGAATCGAACCCACGACCACTAGACCAACAGGCCCGTCAAGAAACAAACAATGACCGGTAAGAATATAAGTCACTCTTTAAAACCTTTAACCAGGTACTATATCATTGACATTAGATACCAGTAATTTCTGTTGAAGGCTCGGTTGGCGCAGTGGCTGAGCTATAAATAGCTGTGCTGCACGTCGTGGGTTCGATCCCCGCACGAAACAAATATTTGTATGGCCAGGTAGTCGTTTCCAGTTTGGCCATGTGTTTTCTTGTTTGTAAACGCATCCACGACACAAGAGAAATTCCTAATGTAGGGGAACAATGTTTTTAAAAAAAATATATATAATCAGCTCTATTTGACGACACGGTTGGCGCACTGGCTGAGCTATCGACTGCTGCGCTGCGTGTCGCGGGTTCGATCCCCGCACGGCACAAATATTTGTATGACCTACAGGTAGTTGTTTCGGGTCTGGCTGTTTGTGAATGTGAGTTTAAATGTTTGTAAACGCACCCACAATACAGGAGATATTCCTAGTGTGGGGTAAAGTATTCTTAAAAAAAAAATGAAAACAAATTGGTTTATTTTAGTTCTATCTTTATACAGAGAAAAATAAAACCTTTTATAAGTTTTCTCTTGTGTTACAGTATCAGAGTTACTTTGGAGCTGAGGTTCAGTCACCTTTTACAACACCCACAGACAGACAAAGATATATATTATCTCATCACATCATTTCCTACGTGCTAAAAATATTCCCATTTCTTTTCGAGAAAATTAGGAAATCCTTACTATATAATATTATAAAAGCGAAAGTGAGTTTGTTTGTTAGTTACCTCTTCACGCTTTGATGGCTTAACCGATTTTGATGAATTTTGGTACAATGATAGTTGGGAACCAGGAGACGGACATGGGCAATTTTTTTTTAAAGAAGTGGGATGTGAGGGTGAAAGAGGGAAGAAAAGGAAAAACTTAGCTTTGCTATTACAAATCAATAAGGCGCAAGGGCATAAACTGCAGGTAGCAGGTACCTGCAAATCAGAAAGGGGAACTGTGTTACCCCGAATTTAACGCGAAGGAAGCCGCGGGCAAAAGCTAGTATCACATAATCTTCATATCACAATCATTCAAGCGTAATTCCGATGATATAGAGCCCTTTTTGGCAATAAAACCAGTGTTTTACGCTTTTCTTATCACCCTAGGGAGGGTAGAAAATCCCTTTTTTGAGGGAAAATACTATAATGGCGTATCTTTATACCTATTCTGTTTTACGAAGTGACACGAATGCTAGGTTTGGCAATAATTTTTATTCTTGCTCATCGATTTTGACGTGTTTTGGTCGTGACCTTGAAGGATGTTATGAATGACTGGCTGTGCCTAGCGGTTTTGCCCGCGTAGACTAAGATAATTTTTTTTTTGTTAATCCGGTGTATAAGGTATCTTGCCGGAGTTGCGGGTTGTTCGAAAGAAATACCGCGGCCCCGGAACATGGGTAGGTTATAGTCATCAAAAGTCTGAGACTCCCCCCTTGCCACCCAGAGAGGAGGAAGTCATCTAATAATTAATAAAATAAGGCATCTACATATCAAATCCTTAGTAATATTATAAAAACGAAAGCGAGTTTGTTTTTTTATTTCACGCCTAAATGGCTTAACCGATGTTGATGAATTTTGCTACAGAGTTAGTTGGGATCCTGGATACGGAGATAGGCTATTTTTTTTAAAGACAGAAATGAGGGAGAAAGGCGGAAGAAAAGGGAAAATTTAGCTTTGCTATTACAACAAATAAGGCGCAAGGGCAAAAACTACAGGTAGCCGGTATCTGCAAATAAGGAAAGGAGAACTTTGTTACCCCGAATTTAACGCGACCGAAGCCGCGGGCAAAAATTCAAAAAAAGTAAATAAAAATATCTGAATATTAAAAAAAAATATTCAGTTACAACACAAAAGTCATACTAAACCCTTTTTCGTTTTCCTCGTCCCCTAGATTAAATAATAACATAAAATACATGTTAAAAAATATTTAACACCTGAAACACTAAACCTCGATAAGCCCCACAAAATGGCGATCATAAATAATTCGACAAAATGGCCGCCAACATGGCGCGCGTTAATGGCGCGTAATTTGTCACTTGACGGATAAAAGGACATCGGATCATAGTCATATTATTTTAGTTTGGAGAAATATGACGAAAATGAGTAGAGGAGAAATATGGTAAGATTCCGTGAAACTACTAAGAGTCCCTCAGCTTAACCCTTTTTTGTGGATGAAAAATCAGCAAAAACTTCCCCCGCTCTGGGCGGAGCGAGGGAAATTCAAACTTTTGACTAAAGACTGACTAAAGCCATGTTAATTTAGTCAGATATAAGTTGTAAGTTTGTACGGAAACCTCGGTGCACGAACCTGACCCTGAGTTTTTTTTTATTTTATTTTCATGTGTTTTTTCATTCTTTGTTTAATGTTGTGTGCACTTGTGGCATGTGACAGATAAACTTATTTTCTTTCTTTCTTTAACGAACCGTCTTAATTACAAGCACTTCCCGATAAATACCGAAGTGTCTATAAGTTTCATTGAGTCACATTAACAATCAGTTTGACATATCCTTAAGTGATTACAGATGTCACTCGGGGTCGGGAGTTTTGGGTTGTTCAAAAGAAAAACTTCGGCCCAAAACAAAAAGGCCAAAAGAAGACATGGATGGGTTAGAGTCAGTAAAAATCTGACACTCCCCGCTCGGCCTAGAGCGGCGGAACTTATTTGATGATTTCCCATCTGCAAAAACAAAAATATACTGATGTTATTTTTTTTAAAAAGAATACGTTGCCCCACACTAGGATTTCTCCTGTATTGTGGGTGCGTTTACAAACATTTAAACTCACATATACAAACAACCAGACCCGGAACAACTATCTGTAGGCCATACATTATTTATTTAAGTATGTGTTCCGTTCTGTGTCCGTGACACCACTAACTGGCCCTGTCAAAATACCAGCGCTGTGTTATTTTGATCACTGAGACAGGGACCTTTTTGGCCTCGCACAGACAATAACCTTGTCTGTACTATTACTACTACTACTATTACTACACACATCAAAAGTATCTAGGGATCAACATATATTTTTGCAATAACTTTTCTCCTGATTGATATTAATTAAAATTTTCTTTAAGGATTCATCAAATAAAGTGTTTTCGTTTGTCACAGTAACGATAAACCAAGTCACCTTTGCATTAATAAAGAAATTTGCCATTTTCCTAATAAAGGGATTTTTGACATTTGAACCACTAACATTAAAGTTCGAAAAAAGACTGAAATAACAGTTTTCTTTAAAATTTTATTGGGTAACTTAAACAATTAATAATCCGTGTTTCTACCGCGAACACTAACAACACAAGAACATCGGTTTGGCATACTCAAAATGAGTTCATCCAAATCACGCTGTGGAATGGCCGCCCATGTTCGTTGCAACAACAAAAAAAGGTCTTCTTGCGACTGGATACCCTCCATATTCGGCAGAGCTCTTCTCTGTAGCATATCCCATGCATGCTCAATCGGGTTCAAGTCTGGCGACTGAGCAGGCCAGGGCAGGACATTGATGTTAGCTGCGGCGAGAGTCTGTCTTACAACTCTTGCGGTGTGCGGTCGTGCATTATCATGCATTAACTGAAATAAGGGACCGATTTGCACTTGTAGAGGAACGATGGTGTCTGATACAATCGTCTCAGCATAAATTTGAGCGTTGAGGTTGCCTCTGATCCAAATCAACTCAGTTCTTCCGCCGATCCAAATACCCGCCCATACCATGATGGTTCCACCACTATAAGGATGGACTTCCTGGCAGGATTTTAATCGCTGTTGGCGTCCAGGGGTTCTCCAGTGTCGTATACGTCTTGTATCCGGTCTCATACCAAAACGAGACTCATCAGAAAAGCACACGAAACGCCATTGTTCTTCTGCCCAATTTCTGTGTTCAAGAGCCCATTGATATCGAATCCTACGATTGTGCATTGCTATAGGTGGTACCCGTAGCGGTCTTCGGGAATGAAGGTTCACTTCATGCAAGCGGTTTCTGACTGTTTGGTCGCTAATTAAGTTCCCTGAAGAGTGATGAAGCCTCACGGCTAACATCATGGCGGTTATTGTTGGAGCTCTTCGAGTTAAGATTTGAATGTATCGGTCTTGTCTCCGTGTGGTGCAGCGATACCGTCCTCCATGGCGCTCAGCCACGGTACCAGTGCTTCGGTAACGTGTCCAAAGTCGACTGATAACACTCTGACTTGTATTCAGAGCTAAAGCTACAGTACGTTGCCGGGAACCAGCTTCTATCATTCCCACGGCTCTGAGCATTTCTTCCCTGCTTAAATGACGTCGCCGCTCCATAATAACGTTGGTTTTAATCAGTAGTAGGGAAACAGTAGCACTAATAATGTCTTCAATGCGTTGTATGTTTTTATAGGGAAAATATTGACAGCTTATTTTCATCTTTTACTCGAATTTGATTGAGAGTTCCTGATTCAAATTATGAAATGCACCAAAAAGGATCCATATAAATTTATAAAATCATAAATTTATTACAAAGCCACATCTCAATCTCAAGAAATCCGCATAAAAATGCTTGATCCCTAGACACTTTTGATGTGTGTATTTAAATTTGTTACTGTTATACTTGTTTTGTGCGAGTCCCAAATTAAAGATTTTCTTTCTTTCTTTCTTTCATACAAATATTTGTTCCGTGCGGGGATCGAACCAGCGACACGCAGCGCAGCAGTCGACCACTGCGCCAACTGTGTCGTCAAAATGTTAATTGTCATGTGTACAGCTTCAAAAGGTAGACCGATACGTTGTCACAGGAACCACGACAAATTACTGAGGAGTTTACGTGGTATAATTACAGATGGGACATATATGGCATCGGGGTGACGTGCTCTATAATTTGTGCTACGTAAACTTAGCCTGGAAATAGGAAAACAGAATTGCGGCAGTTAAAGTTGGTCAGTAATAATTCAACCCCGGATAGATTCTGCAGTAGGAAGTTTTTCTTGGAATAGTAAAGTTTCAATTATCTTTTGTTGTTTTATTTTGTTCTACGTGCTGTTGCTAGAGTTAATATTAATCGAATCAATGGGTAGTGTAAGTTAAGTTAATTATTTAATGAATAATATTGTTGAAAAATTATAGAAATGGTATTTGAAGTTATCGCACAGGCATCGGGCGTGACGACTCTCGGCCACCGTAAATCCGGATCTGTCGACGGGCAGCGATGGGTAGCTTATAGTCCATCCATCTTGTGGCGATAGGCTATGTCGACGGCGCGTTCATGTACCACGCGCGCCTCAAAGAGATGTGAGCAAAGCAGAGGGGCGCGCCAGGGCCACCGCCTGCCAGGATTGCAGATTGTTCGAATGAGATACTGCGGCCCCGGAACAAAAAGGGCAAAAGAAGGAACAAGGTTTGAATGCTCATCCTAGAGTCTCCTCTGCTCTGAACAGCGGGGAAAGTTTTTTAATTATTTTCCACCCGTAAAAAAGTCTACGGTAGCTTACACCTATATCCAAAAATTCATGACGATGGCTCTAAAATAATACCAGCTGTCAAACTTTTAACCTTTTTATAACAACGTTTTTCTGCTACCCTTTCTACAAAAAAAAAATTGTGAGATTTCAAGGGACACCCGGATGTGACGAAATTATTATTTATTATGTACAAAAAACCTGTAAACACTCAACAAAAATAATCCTTGCGACACCACACTGTTCAATGCAAAATAGAAAGACGGAGCTAAAATAACTGGTTTGCTTTCTATGATAGAGAGAGACAGACAGAGATACACGCGCGCGGCTTACAACTATAGCAAGAAACTATGACTGAAAAAATTAAGATCAAAAGTTGTAACGACACATTCGTTACAACTTTTAGTCTTCATTTTTTCCGTCTAGCCGCCTTTCGCAATGCGCGATACGGAACTTCGTCCAAAAACACAAAACGTAATAACCCATTAGCACCGCCTTCCAAGATTTCTCTTACCACAATCAGAACACCAATTGCTACCATGAGTAGCATTTTTCTGCGCCAATGATCACGTAAAACATCTATGAGTAATGGTGGGTACGTGACTGTCCGGAAACATAACAATGCAACCAGTATGTGCCTGTTTGCTATGGAGGTCGGGTGTGCTTATTGTGTTGAAAATATTATTATTAATAAAAAAATATTTTGAGCGTGATCTTGCTTGGAGGCGGGATGTTCGAAAGAGATACCGCGGCCACGGAACATAAAGGGCAGTTGAAGACTCCCACCCAGAGCAGGGTTATTTGATGTTGTTCCTACCGAAAAAAAGCGTGATTGTGCTTGCATGATCACATGTTTAACCCTCCATATAGATAGATAGATAAGTCATTAAAATTTATTTGATGCAGCAAAAGACACCAAAAATATCAAATAGAAGAAAGGAACACTAAAAAAATGTAAGGTAGAAGTTAGATTGACTCATAGGCATTTAAATAAATAAAATAAAAAAAAATAATCTTTATTTCGGACAAGTACATCCATAGGGGTTAGTAAAAAGATATCATAAAACTATGTTTGTATTTTATAAAGTTACAAGCCTATTGAGAGCGATACATCTTCGCTCAATATCATACAATATAGGTGAATCGTACCTCCCTGCAATGGTTTTCAGGATGGAGTTGGAACTGGCCCGCACTCTGCAGAGCAGCGAGGCAGACTTCTGTCTAATGATGGCATGGAAGCCATCAACGTGTGCGTGTGCGAACATGCCAGAAGCACTGCAGAAACGGGGCAGCCCCATCAACATCCTGAACGCATTATTATATTGGACTCGCAGGGCACTGATAGTCCGCAAAGTTGGTCCACAGGCTGCACGTGTAAAACACTTGACAATACGCTTGAAAAAGCGTTACTTTAACTTGTTTGCTACACCGTGCAAACCTATGTGCCAACATGTTACATCGTACTGCCAATAGCCCTACGTTCCCGCTCAATATCTACATGATCCTTAAGGTCGTCGGTCACGTAATGTCCCAGATATTTGAACTGGTAAACACGATTTAGTTCATTACCGTTAAGCCTAATTGCAGGTACAGAATCTGGATATTTACCACCCACCGACTTAAAGACCATGAATTCGCTCTTAGCGACATTGTACAGTAGGCCATGTGCCTGAGCATAGGACTTACTACACGCAAGTAGCTCCCTGAGCGATATTTAGACACATCACATACATTTATAAAGGTCGCCCACTACTAGGCGGTGTGTGTCTCAAGATTGCACTAAATAGGAGTCCAGCTCAGCATAATGCCACATAGACTACCTGATGCTGGTACAATTAATATTTCAACAACCCTATTACTACTAAGTTTACATTTATGAATAATATTCTCTAACGTCACCAGACAATGTTTGAAGTTCAGACTGAACAAGCATCTGTGCAAAATAACGATTAATATTCTGTTATCTCGAATTTTAGTCAAACGAACAAACCACACAGTGCATTAACCCTGCAACGTTAAAATAAGCTTGGAAATAATGAATAGCTAGTTCTCACTGGCATGTGTTTGGCATTCAGCTACACAGTTGTCGCCAAATAAGTTGAGCGAACAGACGGGACGCCAAAATATGAGTAACTTATTCGTTTTTTTTTCGTTTATTATTCAAAAAACTGTAATATATTTTTTTTACACGTCTGCGGGAGGCAAAGGAGGGTCCAGTCGGGACCTATTAAAATCTAGAACGACTCACACTCCAATAATGGGTCCGGACTGTTCTTCATAGTTCCAGATAACAGCTGCCTTACCATGACGTCTTAAAGCAGAACTTATTCCACTGAGGGAAAGAGACAGAGCTATACAGGGTGTCTAGCATCATCTCTTTCTCACACAGGAATAAGAACTGCTATAAGATGTCATGGTAACCCTTCAGTACTTGTTTTTCTATTTTTCAGTTTTATTTTTATTAGGTGTGTAGTTTGGTTCACTTTTTATGCAGTCGGGTTTTTTATTTTTTTTACCATCACAAACCCTCGCGGATGTAATTTTTAGGGTCCCGTATCCAAAGGATAAAACGGGACTCGGCTGTCCGTCCGTCTGTCATTAGCTGTATCGGCATGAACCGTAACAGTTAGACAGATAATTGTTTTTTTTACAGATGATGTATTTCTGTTGCCGCTATAACAAAAAACATTTAAGGGGGCGCGTATATGACAAACATGTTTTTTTATACCGACTTTATAAATAATGGTATCAAATCAAATCAAATCATTTATTTCAATTAGACCATCACAGGCACTTTTGAATGTCAAAAAAAAAAAATGTTAAGCTACAGTCCCGGTCACAAGACATAATAACTTGTGAAAGTACTGTAGTTGCCCATTCCAAAGCGTTGATCTCTATGGAGAAGAATGGGCAAGAAACTCCATGGACACTCTTTTAAATTAGAATATTATTACAAAATCGTATTTACATCATTCGTGTTGAGATTATACAAATATGTGAGAACGATGTAGACAGACGTGCACAGTAAGAGCGTCCAGAGTAAAAACAAAATTCAATATAAAAATCTAAATAAATTAAAAATGACCGTGGTAGCTAAAAATGACCAGTCCCAACTGACAGCGCCCGTTCACGAACATGACGTATGGATCAGTCCCATTCAGCTCGACCATTTTGAAGGGTATGTATCTTTGCGTTCGGGAGTCCGACTCGCACTTAACCGCTTTTCTTTAGGATCGTATTGCCGTTTTTGTTATAGTATTTCTTACGTTTTTATACACCTTCCAAAGATTTCATTAAGACCATCACTGACTAGGGTACCTATGCATTTGTTATTGGTTTTGCAAATGGGAAATCATTAATCAACTTCTCTCGCTTTGGGCGGAGTGGACGGGAGTGTCAGACCATAGAAAATATGAATGGATTATGTAAGGAATTATATGAAGGAGAAAGGAGTAAATGATGCCGTGACGTCTGATAGGGGAGAATGGAAGAAAAAATCGTGTTGTGCCGACCCCAATGCGACAAGGGCAGGAAAATGATGATGGACGGGCGTGTCAGACTTTTACTAACTAAAACCCACCCATGTTTCTTCTTTTGCCCTTTATGTTCCGGGGCCGCAGTATCTCTTTCGAACAACCCGCTACACCCACCTATGCATAAGAAACATTTTAAGTTAGTTAACTCCAAAGTGTCTTCGCGAAACCAAGAGTATTCATGTTAATTAGGTACGTACCTAATTTACTTACCTTCATTTAGCAAACTCAGATGCGTGGGAGAAGGTACGGGTGAATGCTACAGCCACAGAGAATTTCTAGTGTAGTAATTAAGTTAAATAATGTTTTTTGAAACAACACTAAGAGTAATATATGTTAGGAACAACAGTTAGTGAAATCTTGAAGTTGTTTTCCTTTTGACGTGTGTCAATACGTTTGGGAATTGCTTATTCATCATCTGCCTAGCCTTTTCCCAACTTTGCTGGTGTCGGCTGCCAGTCTTACTGGATGCAGCTGAATACCAATATTTTACACTAGCCGGCCGCCCGCGGCTTCGCACACGTGATATCGAAAAAGAAGTATCCTTTGCGTTATTCCAGACTATAATCTACCTCTGTACCAAATTTCATCAAGATCAACAAACATCCATACATCCATCCATCTTCAGAAACATTCCCATTTATAATATTACATAGTAGGATGGAGCGACTGCCTATCTAACCTCTACAACCCAGTTAGTACTGGGTAATACCACACTCCTTACTAAGACTTGTGGTCAGAATTTCGGGACACTGACTATCTGTAACGACTGTCAAAGATCTACAAATGACAGCCGGGACCAACGGCTTAGCGCGGCTTGCTTTCCAAAACACGGAGGAAACTCGGTATATAACGGGGGGTCACCCATCCACAGACCAAATAGGCAAGCGTGGCTTAACCTAAAGATTGACCCAAGCGGTTGCTATTATTTAGCCACGGAGGCCTCCTCCGTTTGTTACATTTGACAATAGCTTATTAACAGGTGAGAAAGCTATGAAGGTTTTTTCTACAAAATCACCCAATGGAACATAATGGTAAACAATAACATTCCAAGAAATAATGACTTTTTACTAGTCAGACTCGCGCACCAAGGGTTCCGTACAAACTTGCGACATAAACAGCCATATCTTTTGACTGCGTAGACTTAGAGGGTAGTTTTTCTTACAGCTCAAAAATACGACAAATTAGAGTATTCTGTTTTAATTTCAACTTCATTTCTTTACGCGTTCCCGAGATAAAGTGTCTTAACAGACAGCCACACGGACAACAAATTGATCCTACAAAGGATTCGTATTTTACTTTTGAATTGCGGAATCCTAAAAAAAAAACTGTTTTTATACATTCTCCAGCAGTTCTTAAAATTCAACCCCACAAAATCAACTAACTTCCAACCCCGTCCGCGTAAAAAACTTTCCAACCCAAACATATACAGGAGGTGATAAAATCTTTAATTTCGTCAGTAAACAGTTAGGGATAAAACTGTTGATTATGCTAAACAATGCCGTGAAAATGTGCTCTATTTACATGCTTGTTATTGAGGTGGGGTTGCAGTTATAGCGGGATTTTCTTTTCTTCGGGTTCTGTACCTCATAAGGCAAAAAACGGAACCCTTATTTGGATCACTTTGTTATTGGTCTGCCTTTCTAACTGTCAATACCTTTTATCTCGGGAATACAAGGAGGTTTTTTTTTCGGGTGGGAAATCATGAAATAATTTCCCCCGCCCTGAGCGGAACGGGGCAGAGTGTTAGACTTGTACTGACTAAAACCCACCCATGTTCCTTCTATCGCTCTTTACGTTCCGGGGCCGCGGTATCTCTTTCAAACAAGCCGCAACCCCGGCAGGCGGAGGCCCTGGCAGGCCCCTCTGCTTTTGAGGTATCGAGTTGACATTTAAACTATATTCTTAAAACTGTGGTTCCTGGAAGCAGTGAAAAAATCAACCCTCTAAGTCTACGCAGTTAAAACATACGGCCGTTTTTGTTTGTATGGAACCCCCGGTGCGCTAATTAAACTCGCACTTTGCCAGTTTTTAAGGTACCGTACCTCAAAATGAAAAAATAGAATCCCTATAGGATTACTTCGTTGTTCGTCTGTTTGTTTGCTTCTTTGACTGTCAATACTGTTATCTTGGGAACACATGGAGAAACCGAGTTGAAATTAAAACCTTTTGCTCATATCTGTGGTCTTTAAAAGCTGTGAAGAAATTAACCCAAGTCTACTCAGACAAAACATATGGCCGTTTTTCTCGCAAGTTTGTACGGAATCCCCGTTGCGCGAGTTCGACTCGCACTTGGCTAGTAATTAAGGTTCCGCACCTCAAAACAAAATGGAACCCTTATTGGATCACTTTTTTGTTCGTCTGTTTGTTCCATTTATCCCAAGAACGCATAAAGGTATCAAATTAAAATTAAAATCATTTACTCAAATCTGTGGTTCCTTAAAGCTGTGAAAAAATCAACCGTCTAAGTCTATGCAGGGAAAATATATAGGCATTACTAGCTTTTGCCCGCGGCTTCGCTCGTGTTAAATTCGGTATAACACAGTACCTGCTACCTGCAGTTTTTTTCCTAGCGCCTTATTGTTTTGTTATAGCAACGCTAAGTTTTCCCTTTTCTTCCCTCTTTCTCCCTCATATCCCACTTTTTTTTAAATTAGCCTATGTCCGTTTCCTGTTTCCCAACTATCTCTGTACCAAAATTCATCAAAATCGGTTTAGCCATAAAAGCGTGTAGAGGTAACAAACAAACAAACTCACTTTCGCTTTTATAATATTAGTAAGGATTGTCGCAAGTTTGCACGGAACCATCAGTGCGCCAGTTCCACTCGCACTGGCCGTTTTTCTTTTTGCATAAGCGAATTCACCTCGCTCCAAGTCACACCCCACACAAAACAACATCGGAGTCACAACAGCGATGTATATCTTTGATATGTAACATACCAATTAACCACATGTTTGGACGCGTTTATGTTCAGCTTAATAACGAAAGAGTCTTTCTGTATTGTACAAAGGACGCAGGAATCAAGTTTTGTTAGTGTAGCGTATAATAAACTAGCTTTCGCTCGCGTTAAATTCGGGATAAGACAGTTCCCCTTTCCTGATTTGCAGGTACCTGCCACCTGTAGTTTTTGCCCTAACGTCTTATTTATTGTAATAGCAATGCTAAGTTTTCCCTTTTTTCCCTCTTTCTCCCTCATTTTTCACTCTTTTTTAAAAAAAATAGCCCATATCCGTCTCCAGGGTCCCAACTATCTCTGTACCAAAATTCATCAAAATCGGTTTAGCCATTTAGGCGTGAAGAGGTAACAAACAAACTCACTTTCGCTTTTATAAGTAAAGGATACCGACACGCTTAGTGGTAGGGCGAGCGGTGGTGGGGGTGCGGTCAGGCATTCGCTGCACGGACCGCACACTCGCTTCTGGTCCGCCGTGCTAGTAAGACGTGCTCGTTGGAGACACACTGTTGTTTAATTTAACGTACCTAACACCCTAATAGTGTAACCTGTACAGTTAGTAACCAGCGCCATTAACATCGCGCCTGTAAAACCCGAAGGCTTAAGCAGAGGTGTACCTAACGGGGTAACGGGTTGTTTAAAAGAGATACCGTGGCTCCGGAACATAAAGGGCAAAAGGAGGAACATGGGTGGGTTTTAGTTAGTAAAAGTCTGACACTCGCCCCCGCTCCGACCAGAACGGGGGAAGTTATATGATAATGAAGTGAGTGTTGCGGGTTGTTGCAACACTGGCGTTTTTTGGCATAATATGATAGTAACACTCTGTTGTAAATAGAATGTAATTCCAAAAAAACATGTTGGTTCAAAAAAAAAAGAAATTTCGAAATTTCTGGCAAAATACGGTTTAAGGTGTTATTATTTAGGTACTCGGTAGCATTTTTATCGGAGTAAAAGTTCTAGGCCCAGTAAAAGCATCAACTTAGAAAGCAACCAGCTCTAAGTTACATTATTATTAGTAGCATTATAAGTGAAAGCTATTATAACATACTTATATCGTAGCACTGCTTGCTACGCCATAGCGGAGTCTACTACGGCGTAGCGCAAAATGCTAAGCCGCCGTAGCACATCGTGCTACGAACGGTGAAGAAATTTATTTTTTATTTTTATAATTTTGTCACAATTATATTAAAACTGGCTTTTGCCCAGGGCTTCACTCGCGTTAAATTCGGGGAACACAGTTCCCCTTTTCTGATTTGCAGGTACCTGCTACCTGTAGTTTTTGCCGTTGCGCCTATTACAATAAATATATTGCTAAGGCTAAGATTTCCCTTTTCTTCCCTCATTTCTCATTTAAAAAATATAGCCTATCTCCGACTCCAGGGTCCCAACTATATCTGTACCAAAATTCATCAAAATCGGTTTAACCATTTAGGCGTGAAGACGTAACAAACAAACAAACTCACTTTCGTTTTTATAATATTTCTAGCTTTTGCCCGCGGCTTCGCTCGCGTTAAATTCGGGGTAACACAGTTCCCCTTGTGCCTTATTGATTTGTAATAGCAACGATAAGTTTTCTCTTTTCTTTCCTCTTTCTCCCTCACATCCCACTTTTTTTTAAATTAGCCTGTGTCCTTCTCCTGGTTCCCAACTATCTGTGTACCAAAATTCATCAAAATCGGTTTAGCCATTAAAGCGTGAAGAGGTTTCAAACAAACAAACTCACCTTCGCTTTTATAATATTAGTAAGGAAGTAAGGATGTAGCTCTTTCAAATTATAATATAATTTCTACATCCTTACTTCAATAAATAATTGTAATATATAATATTGTAAGGAGAATCCTCTCTTACATCAGTAACTACCCACTACCTCGCCTATAAAAGCAAGGTGCTGGGATAGTTTGCCTCTCCCACTTTCCCCACGACCCCGCGCACCGCGCCGACGTTCTCGACTTAGCGCTTCTCAAAAATATCAACCTTAGGTTGCATACCATTGAGACGATTCACGAACTAGACTCCGATCACCGCCCAGTTTTTCTCCACTTAGTTCCTCGCTCGGGCCCTTCTGACCCCAGCCAGCCCAAACCTGCCCAAGTCCAAGTGAAAACCGACTGGAAGAAAGTCAGCGAAAAGCTGAACTCCACCACGTCACCTCACCTGGACGCCATCCCCGATCACATAATTTCGGCCGCAGACACGACGGCCGCTATCGACTCGTTTACAGAGCACGTTCAATCCATACTGAAGGATTGTTCACGGGAAGTCCCAGCAATGAGTGATCATCGCTGGCGTCTACCCGCTGACGTACGTGATCTGATAACCGAGAAGAACGCGGCCATTCGTGCCTACAGCCATTTTCCCTGCGACGCGAACAAGGCTCACATGCGCTCATTACAGCGTGCTGTAAGGAAACGCACTAGTGAGCATCGTTCGAATCGTTGGGACAATGAGCTCAGCGAACTGGAACCCACCCATCAAGCCTTTTGGCAACTACAGAGAAGAATGCGCGCTACCGAGGAGGCTTCGATGCCCCCGCTCATTCGTCCGGACAAAAGCGTCGCATTCGATGACTCTGAAAAGGCAGAATGCCTAGCCGACAGTTTGGAGTCCCAGTGCTCCCCTAGCTCACAACCGGTCATCAAGCGTCACCTCGACAAGGTGAACGCAGAAGTAGAACGTAGAGCTGCCCTACCTCCCGTAGAAGACCCCGATGATCCTCTGCCCCTCGTCACGCCCGACGAAGTGCAAGACATCATCAAAAGGCTTCAACCACGGAAAGCTCCCGGCTCCGACGGTATCACCAATAGGGTCATTAAACTCCTCCCCGCTCAGCTCATCATCCTTTTGGCGGCCATCTTCAATGGCGCCTTGAGCAACAACTTCTTCCCCCAGATATGGAAAGAGGCCACTGTTATCGGTATCCCCAAGCCAGGCAAGCCCAAGTCTGAGCCCACGAGCTACCGACCCATCAGTCTCCTGAACGCACTCGGCAAAATCTATGAGAGACTTATTTATAAGCGACTCAGAGATTTCGCCGAGACTAAGAGTCTCATTCCCAACGAGCAATTCGGCTTCAGGACCGAACATTCGTGTATCCAACAGGTCCACCGCATCGTCGAACACATGAGCGCTGGCTTCCAGCGCGGGGCGATGACGGGCGTACTATTCTTCGACATAGCGAAAGCTTTCGACAAGGTCTGGCACAACGGCTTATTATTCAAGCTGTACTCACTAGGAGTGCCGGACCGTCTCGTGCTCATCTTACGGGACTTTTTGTCGAACCGCACCTTCCGCTATCGCATAGGGGCCTCATTTTCTTCCCCTCATCCTATTAGGGCCGGTGTCCCTCAGGGTTCCGTCTTATCCCCCCTCGTCTTCACGCTGTTCACTAGCGATATTCCCAAGAGCAAAAAAGCTCAGTTAGCTCTGTTCGCGGATGACACGGCCATTTATTATACTGGCCGCTGTACAAACGCTATCGCCCGTACCCTCCAGACCTCAGCCGACGTTCTAGGCGCTTGGTTCAGGAAATGGAGAATCGAGGTGAATCCCGGTAAAAGTCAGGCGGTTATTTACTCCAAACCGCGCTTTAATCCTCCGATCCCCAGTCCGATCTCAATGTACGGCAAGCCTATCCCCTGGGAGAAGCAAGCCAAATACTTAGGTGTCATTCTAGACAGTCACTTGTCCTTCGCGGCTCATATCAAAGCGGCTCGTTCGCGCGCTGCCTTTGCTATGGGTAGGCTTCACTTTTTAATTCAGGCAAAAAGCAAATTGTCACTCAAGTGCAAATTGCGTTTATACACCGCGGTCATCCGTCCCATCATGACATACGCATGTGTCGTGTTCGCCCACGCCAACCCGCGTTTCCTTCATAAGATGCAGATCTTGCAAAACCGATTCCTTCGTAAAATCACGGGAGCCCCTTTTTACGTCCGTAACGATAGTCTTCACTTAGACTTAAGAATCCCCACCGTCGTTCAATTCATGAAGCGCCTTACCAAACGCTTCTTTGACTCCGCGTTAAAACATCGCAACCCCCTTATCGCATCGGCCGCTCGATACGATCCCTCGCGAATAAGTAAAATTCGTCGTCCCCGTCATACCCTCGTCACTCCTGACGATGCTATAACCCTGCTCCAGGAGAGCAGCAGGGAGACTAGCACTCTTCGCAAATTCAGACGCAAAGCGCCGTCATTCCGTCCTCGCCGACGAGGCCCGTCGCGACGTCCCGGTAACTGCCCCACCCGTCCCTTGCAAGAGCCAGCCCGCGCTGCTGAGCCAGTAAGTTAAAATAGTCCATAATTAATATAACTCAGATCCAGCCTGTCCCTTGCTGTCCCTCAGCGACGCCCTAAGCCGAGGCTCGTACCCCACAGGGGGTGCCCTTAGCGTGTAGTCGCTTAGTTTATAAGTTTATACCCTGGCTGGAGGTCTTAATTTTTAAGGCACCCACAGGATTCGCCCGGTTAAGCAGACGACAACCTCCTTGGTTGAACTGCGAGATGCCATTCATAAAAAAAAAAAAAAAAAAGTTTGCCTCTTTTGCTGCTCAGCGCTCGGACTGGACGGACGTGTGAATCATCAACTAGTCGCAAGGTTACGTAAGCCATTTGAGTTTAGTTTGGTGAAAAGTGATAAAGTGACGTTTCGTTTAGTGAATTTTAAGTGTTACTGAATTGTAAGTAAATTGTTGATTGTGATTTGATTAAATTGTAATTATGAAGTAAAAATGGTTCTTTTGTTATAATTTGTTTTTTTTTTTTAATGAGTTTCTACTTTTGAATCTTATATCAGAAGTGGGATAGAGAACTTTTAAAGCCCACTTAGAGAACGTAGCTAGAAACTATTGTGAGCAGAAAAACCATTTTTTTTCTTCGTTCTTTCTATTGTTTACATCTACCCACTTTATCACTTTTATTTTTTACTCGATCATTTTGTTTGCTTGTTTTTGTGATAATGGGGCGTGATGACTCGTGTACTCGTAACAGACGGTCACGTACTCGGGATAAGTCACGCGGCCGCAAACGACGTCGGTCTCATGTGTCAAATGATCGCAGTAGTGGTAGATCGTACCGCGATTCAAGTAGGCGTCGTCGTTCTTCGCGAGATGGCTTACGTAATCAAGATAGGCATGATTCTCGTAGTCCCGAAAGGCACCGATCGCGTACTAGGGATAGGCGCGATTCGCGTAGTAAGGATCGTTCGCATAGCAACGTTGACAATAGAAAACGCACTTATACTCCATCGCCCGCGGTTCAAACGAGTCCTACCCACGTGAATAGCGAGGTTTTACAAAAAGCTAAGGAACCGATAGTCCTTAATACGTCGGAACGACATCGGTCTATGGAGTCTAGTGTCCCCGGCTCCGAGGTATCCACTCTCGCTCATGCCTTGATGCAAGCAATAAAAACCATGCAACCTGCAAGATCACAGCACTATTATGTGTCAAACTTTGACCCATCAATTAACAGCATCGAGGCATGGTGCGACGAAGTAGAACGTGCTAGCGAGGCTAACGGTTGGAGTGACCACGAATGTCTGTCACGTGTGGCTACTTGTCTCAAGGGTGACGCTAAGGTTTGGTTAGGCGAATGGGTGACAAACGATAGGACGTGGTCCAACTTCGTACGCGAGTTCAAACCCCTTTGCCCGAGTAAATTAGACTACGCGAACATTTTGTTTGAAGCTATGAATACAACTTCAGACAAGTATTCAACTTACTCAGAATACGCCCGTCGTACTTTATTGCGTTTAAGAATAGTTCAGGGTCTGAGTGATGAATTACGAACATTAATAGTTATACGCGGTATAGACGGTCCACAGGTGCGCGCAGCTGCTGCTAACGCAAACTTAACCCCTGACACTATTGTCTCGTTTCTGTCAATTTACGCGAAACCGTCTAGGTGCGACAAGGTTGTTGATTCTAAAAGGCAAGGTCAATTAAAATCAAACCAGCATTCTGGCCCAAAATGTTTCAATTGCAATCGAACTGGTCATATTAGTCGCAATTGTAGGAAACCTAAGGCAAATACAACCAATAGTAAGCCTGCTAACGTGCCTTCGGACTCGTCTTCCAATACACAACTCTCTTCGAGCAAATCTTGTACGTTCTGTAAGAAGTCGGGGCATACTGAGGACAAATGCTTTACTAAAGCTAAATCTGAGCAACGAAATCCGCGTAACATTAATCTATGCTCTTATCGATCAAGCATTGCACAAAATAACGATATGACTACCGCGATAGTAGATGGAATACCTGTAGACGTGCTCATTGATAGCGGAGCCCTCGATGTATCCCTTATTTCTTCAGATATTTTGAAAAATTTTGCATGTCAGCCAAAACCTAGACATTGTGTATTGAAAGGTTTGAGCGAGAGAGAAGTGGTCGCAACGTCTTACGTCACACTCACAGTGGAATTCAGTGACATTGCTGTTGAAGTCGATTTAGTAGTAGTTCCATCGACTTTAATGAACGCTCCTATCATAATTGGCACTGATGTTTTAAACCGCGAAGGCATTACTTACATTCGTACTAAAGACGAGCAATACCTCACGCGTTGCGATAACATTAACGCAAAAGTCAATGCTGTTTGTGTGAGTGATCAGGTCAAAGTAAATACACCCCTTCAGGGTGCAGAGTTGAGTAACCTCATGTCCATCATAGATGAGTTTTCCGACTATCTAATATCGGGGACTGCTATGACCACAGTCCAAACAGGTGAGATGGAGATTAAGCTTACCAGTTCCACCCCTGTTGTGTATCGTCCATATAGATTATCTTACTCCGAAAAGCTCAAAGTTAGAAAAATTACACAAGATCTTTTAGATAAGGGAGTGATTAGGCGTTCGAAATCCGAATATGCGAGCCCTATTATACTCGTAAGAAAACGCGATGGCTCAGATAGGCTCTGTGTCGATTTTAGGGCGTTAAATCGAATCACGGTGAAAGATCGATACCCTCTGCCACTAATAGATGATCATATTGATCGGTTAGGCGCTTGTAAATTCTTCTGTAGCCTCGATATGGCTACAGGGTTTCACCAAATTCCTCTTAAAGCGGAATGTGTTCACTTCACTGGTTTCGTGACACCGGAAGAACACTTTGAGTACGTCAAAATGCCTTACGGTTTAGCCAATTCTCCAATAGTTTACCAGCGCATTATAAATGATACCTTACGCTACCATCTTAATGAAGGAAACGTCCTGGTTTACGTTGATGATGTCCTTTTATTAAGTAATTCTGTGACAGAAGGGATTGAACTCTTGCGTAAAGTACTTAGGACGCTTACATCAGCCGGTTTTTCAATAAATTTAGCTAAATGTTCATTCCTTGTCACAGAAGTAGAATATCTAGGGAGGTTAGTTAGTCAGAGTCAGGTTAGGCCGAGTCCACGAAAAGTGGAAGCCCTAGTTAACACCTCGCCACCTGAAAACGTAAAGCAAGTACGCCAACTTTTAGGCTTGGCGGGCTATTTTCGACGGTACATAAAAGATTACTCCACTAGAACTGCTCCCATCGCTCATCTAACCCGTAAAAATGTCAAATTCAATTGGACTCCCGAATGTGAAGCTATTCGCCTCGATCTCATTAGAGAACTGACCAATGAACCAGTACTTTCTATCTTTAATCCAAGCCTTCCCACCGAAGTCCATACGGACGCCAGTAGTGCTGGATATGGTGCGGTACTTCTACAAGTACACCCAGATTTAAAAAAGCACGTTGTGGCTTATTTTAGTAGGTCCACTCAGGGTGCCGAAGGAAAATACCACTCCTACGAGCTAGAGACCCTTGCCGTTGTTAAAGCCCTCCAAAACTTTCGTCACTATCTGGTTGGTCTGAAATTTGTGGTGGTAACAGACTGTAATGCCCTTAAGGCAACCGAACGAAAGAAAGACCTTTTGCCCCGAGTAGCCAGGTGGTGGATATACCTCCAAGACTTCGATTTCTCCATCGAGTATCGAAAAGGAGTGATGATACCTCATGCTGACTACTTAAGTCGCAACCCTATTAGTGTCAATCAAGTTTCTAGACCCAAAAATTGGGCTCAGATTGCACAAGCAGCCGATAATGAAACGCCAAATCTCATTCAAAGACTTCACGATGGCAATCTTGATGCTGACCGTTATTCCGTCCGAAATGGAGTTCTGTATTACAAGTACACCCCAGTAGGCCAAGACTCACGACTACTCTGCTATATACCTAAAGGGCACAGACTTAGTCTTTTGAGAGTATTTCATGACGAGCACGAACACATTAACGTAGAAAAGACCCTAGACCTTATTTTAAGACATTTTTGGTTCCCCGGACTCAGACCGTTCGTTAGCAAATACATAGCCCACTGTCTTGTGTGTGTGTCGCAAAAGAGAGTTCCTCGGGCCCCTTTACAAACAATTACTTCCTGGGAAAAACCCGATACACCGTTCCACACTGTTCATGTAGACGCTTTAGGCCCTCTGCCTGTGTCTGAAGGGTACAAATTCGTTTTGCTTATCGTTGACGCTTTCACTAAATATACTCTCCTCTATCCGATCCGTAAACAAGATACTTGTGAGTTAAAACGTGTGGTTTCACAAGCTATTTCTTTGTTCGGAGTGCCTAAGCTAATGGTCACTGACAAGGGACGAATGTTTGAGTCTAGTGAGTTTGTGACTTGGATAGATGAACTCGGTTGTAACCTGCATTACATAACGCCGGAAATGCACCAGGCAAACGGACAAGCTGAGCGTTACATGCGTACCGTCCTCAATATGTTGCGTATCCAGACAAACTATAAGAACGTCCCCTGGTCAGAAACGTTGTGGAAACTTCAACTGGTGTTAAACATCACTAGACAGAAGACTACGCAAGTGTCACCATTGAATCTTCTGATTGGCACCGAATCTACAACCCCTGTGATTCGAGCTCTGGTGCGTGATATAACAGTCGAAGGATCGACACCGAACAGAGAGGCCCTACGTGAAGTAACCAGAAGCAGAGCCCGTGAACTTTTAAGGGCCAATCAAAACAGGCAAGACGAACAGGTTAACCAACGGCGACATCCACCTCGCCAATTCAACATTGGTGACTGCGTGTTTGTTATCAAATTCTCTCAGTCAACAGGAAAACTTGACTCTGGAATGCGTGGCCCGTATAAGGTAGTAGAAGCACTGCCCAGTGGACGCTATACGCTGCGTTTGCTCACCGGTAGCTATGGCAAGATCACACAAGCTGCTGCCCAGTACATGGTGCCGTGGCGTGGCGAGTGGTGCCCAGAAACCTGTGCTGCATTATTTGAGAGTAAGTGAATCACTGCTGTTTAATTTACAAAAGTGGCATTGTGTTTGTTTGAATTTACAGACAGGAGTGATGTGTTGGTTGCCGCGTTGTACTGCGGTACCACTGGTGGCAGGCGCATGTGTCGCCGATCGTGTTGGCACCTCCTGTCGAGTCACAGGTGGCTGTAGTAATGACCATGTACGGTCAATTTGTGGTCTCACACGGCTGTGTGTTGAGAGAACTCGTGCGTATGAATACGGTCTGCGTATCGAGTGGGCCCTTACGTATGGTTGCGATCAGCGTTTGGGTCAGCTTACACGTATGAATACGGTCTGCGTGTTAAGCGGCTTGCACGTATGAATACGGTCTGCGTGTCAAGCGGGTCTACGGGTTCGTAGACCATGTTTCAGATGGCGGAAGCTGAATGCTGGTCGCGGTCGCCGACAGCACTACGGCGGCGAAGAACCGGTACAAGTGCGCTGGACACATACAGGACAATGCTTTTGCTTTGCTTTTGGTTTGAGAAAGATGAATGTGTGTGTCTATTTACAAACGTATGAACTATTTGTAAGAACGATGAATGAATTAATTGACTGAAGACGACTGAAACTTTATGAAAGGCTGAATGCTTTTACAGAAGTTGCTTAAGTAGCTTCTAATAAAATGTTGTTTGCAGATGAAGATATTGACGACGACTCTGAACAAACGGAGTCTTCTACTGTGGTCGACCCGTCGCCTCGACCAGTTGGCGAAGTGGAGGTCGAGCCGGTGACCTCTCCAATCGCGGGTCCTAGCAGCGCCACCCCAGGAGTATGTGCCGAGGACGACACCTCGTCAGGAGAGGCCGTGTAAGGAGAATCCTCTCTTACATCAGTAACTACCCACTACCTCGCCTATAAAAGCAAGGTGCTGGGATAGTTTGCCTCTTTTGCTGCTCAGCGCTCGGACTGGACGGACGTGTGAATCATCAACTAGTCGCAAGGTTACGTAAGCCATTTGAGTTTAGTTTGGTGAAAAGTGATAAAGTGACGTTTCGTTTAGTGAATTTTAAGTGTTACTGAATTGTAAGTAAATTGTTGATTGTGATTTGATTAAATTGTAATTATGAAGTAAAAATGGTTCTTTTGTTATAATTTGTTTTTTTTTTTAATGAGTTTCTACTTTTGAATCTTATAATATACAATTATTTATTTTACAAAATAATTATTTATAACAATAATTCCCGAACAGTTTAACGCAATTAAGGATGGAAACGTGTTTTATAAGCCTCTTAAAGGGTTCTATACAATCCGGGTACGAGCTTACATAAATACTTTACAAAATACTTGTCTTTGTTTTAAAATTAATACTAATATTACAAAACAGAACAAATATGTGAGTTAAGTAAACATAATATTATATTTATAATAATTTATTCTGGTTTTGCACAATGACTAATATCCTTACCAATATTATAAAAGCGAACGTGAGTTTGTTTGTTACGTCTTCACGCCTAAATGGCTAAACCGATTTTGATGAATTTTGGTACAGAGATAGTTGGGACTTGTTTTAATAAGTGAGAAATGAGGGAGAAAGAGGGAAAACTTAGCTTTGCTATTACAATAAATAAGGCGCTAGGGAAAAAAACTACAAGTAGCAGGTACCTGCAAATCAGGAAAGGGGAACTGTGTTACCCCGAATTAAACGCGAGCGAAGCCGCGGGGAAAAGCTAGTCAAGAATAATTTAGTATGTGTGCGTGTGTTTTTTTGTGCGTAAAATCGGCCACAGTTTTCCTAAGCTACTGCATCTCCTGAAAAGCATAACCAACAAGACAATAAAGCTAGATGAAGTCCCAGATAAATAACGATAATTGACGACACGGTTGGCGCAGTGGCTGAGCGATCGACTGCCGCGCTGCGTGTCGCGGGTTCTATCCCCGCACGGAACAAATATTTGTATGGCCTACAGATAGTTGTTCTGGGTCTGGTTGTTTGTGTATGTGAGAAATGTTTGTTAACACACCCACGATACAGGAGTAATTCCTAGTGTTTAACTTTTTTTCTTGTTAACCCTCGGCATGCCTGGTAGGGTCTGTCAGACCCACCACGGCAGAAAAACCGTTGTATTTTATTCAAATTTGAATTCTGAGCACACCCGCAAGCTGTAGCTGGCCGTTACGAACTACTCAATGCTTTCCACCCGCTACCTCAGTCCGGGAGGCGATCCTACAACGAAAAGACTTGTTTAAAGTGCTCTCTCTACTTGTAATTCATAATAATTGTTAACAAAAAGCTCAAAGCTTATTTTTATGTTTAAAACGAACATTTTTTTATTTAAAATTTAAAAAATAAAGATCGTTGATTTGTAAAACGATTTTTATGTCAAATCCTAATATAAGTATGTAATTTAATTATAAAACAAATATTTTTATTTATTTACTGCAATATGTAT
Organism: Ochropleura plecta; assembly: GCA_905475445.1. NCBI lineage: Eukaryota > Metazoa > Arthropoda > Insecta > Lepidoptera > Noctuidae > Ochropleura > Ochropleura plecta. The sequence continues at coordinate 17,966,867 of FR997738.1, read as the reverse complement.
ATGAAATAGTGATCCAAAACTGGGTCTGTCAGACCCACCAGGCATACCGCGTCACTTCTCGCCACCAGGCATACCGAGGGTTAAAAAAAGATAGCCCATAAACTACTAAAGCAAAATACATGAAATTGATAAAGGACTCCTTCGGTAGTAAGGCAAGTAAACATTTTGAAAATTAACCCACAATTAACGAAAATATCGCGTAACAAACACACAAAAAAAACCAGTCAAACTGAAAAACTCCTTTTTAAAATTCGTTTTAAAATAACTAAATTCAATTACATTGAACTCAATATGTTCTTATTTACAATAAATTATCATAATGTGTATATAAGCCCTTAACCCACGGGCTCTGCCGTATAAATGTGGTTGGTCCCTAACATACACATGTTATTGTAAAAGCTTTGTGGTTTCCCGACACTTTTAATGGTACTTATGTTAACATTTCTCCGGAAATGTGATTTTTATGTTTTTAAGGTCTAAGTTATTAAAGAATTATATTATCCGTGCTAGTACTCGCAAACGGCACGCGTGTATGACTAAACTAGCTGGTGCCCGCGGCTTCGCCCGCGTGATATTGAAAAAAGTATTTTATGTGTTATTCCAGACTATAATCTCCCTTTGTGCCAAATTTTATCAAGATCCGTTCAGCCGTTATGACGTGTAAGAGTAACAAACATCCATACTTACATCCTCACAAATATTCGCATTTATAATCCTATATTTACTAATATTATAAATGCGAATGTCTGTGATGATGAATGGATGGATGGATGGACGTATGGATCACCCCCCCGACAGACTTGTGCTGACTAGAATCTACCCATGTTCCTTCTCTTGCTTTTCATGTTCCGGGACCGCGGTGTTTCTTTCGAATAGCCAGCTAACCCTGCGGTGCGGTAACCCACCAACCTCTGGTGGTTTTATCCAGCTCATCTTGTCATATTCTACGCGGTCTGCCGCAACGCTTTCTTGCACAGCCCAAGTCGAACAAAGTGGCTGCTGGTACAAAGCTATGGGCAAGCGGCAGTCTTTAGAAAAGGCCTTGCTGAGAAGCGGAATGACTAAAATCTACATGTGCTATCTATCAAAGAGGTTAAATGCATCGGTGATAAAACGAAACCATGGGACTAAGGTTTAATTACCATATTTTTTGACACTACAAAATAAAAATAAACCAACAAAACGAAGCCTATTTTCTAGATTACACAACATCAAAAAATATCTTTTCACAGAACATCGATATTCGAAACATTTTGCTACAAAAAGCATTTCAGCATTCTTTTGAATAATTTCCATTCAAAATGAACAGTTAACAATATAGGTAGTTATTTTACAGCTCAACTGCTCATCAATCAACATGAACGAACAGAGCTGCGTTTCATTACCTATAGTTTAATTTGTTTAAATGTGACCGCATTTTTCAGCCTGGTCTGAGCGGGGGGGAGTGTCAGACTTTTACTGACAAAAAGGAACATAAACAAATATTTGTAGGTCCTACAGATAGTTGTTTCGGGTCTGGCTGTTTGTGTATGTGAGTATAAATGTTTGTAAACGCACCCTCGATACTATATATACGATACGATAACTACGAACGCACAAAACATAGATACTAAAATATCAGCGAATTCCTTACTGAGAAAGAATTTTGTATTAGTATTTGTCTGTAAGTATGTTAAAAAATATGTTATAAATTGTAATTGTATATTATTATTACTAGTCTGACAATATTTTAATTTTAATAATTGTCATTTTTGTAATTTTTATGATTTGATTTTTATTTCCTAATAATTTCTTATGTATATTTATAATTATGTCATTAATTTTAGCTTTGAATATTATTTGCATACCTATGCGACGTTAAAATATGGAGAACTAAATAATATGAAAACATCTAGGTACAAATTACCCATTGTTTGCAAACAATAAATGATTTGATTTGAAACAGGAGAAATTCCTTGTGTGGGGCAAAGTTATTAAAAAACAAACATTTAAATTCCCTTCTCATACATGTATCGAAACAGTCTGGCTACTGCGTTGTATGTAGTTTTTAGGGGTTTCGTATACGTAATGGTAAAACGGGACCCTTTTACTAAGACTCCGCTGTCCGTCTGTCAACATGTTGTATCTCATGAACCGAATCTGGTACCGCTATAACAACAAATAGAACATAAAATAAAATAAACATGTAAGGTTGCTCCCGTTTAACAAACATGATTTTTTGGGCTAACGCTAACTTTAACCCGTGTTATGATCGAAAAAAAAAATCTTTCTCTCACCTTTTCTTCCCTCTTTCGCCTCCTTTTCTTCCCTCTTTCTCCCTCTTTTCTTCCCTGTTTCTCCCCCTTTTAGTATTATTTTTATTCTATGTGTTTCCAGGGTCCCAACTATCTCTGTACCAAAATTCATCAAAATCGGTTGGGCTATTTAGGCGTGAAGACGTAACAAACAAACAAACTCACTTTCGCTTTCTTTTCGGTAAGGATAACGGTACAGAACCCTTTGTGCGCGAGTCCGGCTCACATTTGGCATGCATATTAAATGAGTTTCTTTGAAGAAACGATACATGTAAATCACTGAAACTTTATTCAACTTAAACTTGCGCAATAATATTGTTGACTAATTAAATACTAGGCCACCAGGTCATTAACCCAACTCGCCAGACTTCTTTAGAATTTAAATTCAGAACGTAAGTCTGTAAAATACTTACGTTAGTGAGTTTGTACCGGAGGCACTTCTCTTACCTGTAAGTAAAGAATAATAGTTGTTAGACATTTTTGTTGTTGCAAGATAATTTTCTTTTTAGTGGTAGAAGAGAGTAATAACACTGAGAAAACCATGAAATAAGTGAGAAATCTGAGAATATAAAGAGCATAATAACAAGGGTAGTTTTAGTCAGTAAAAGTCTGACACGCGGAACAGGAGGGATGCTCCGCGTAGAGCGCGTTTAGTAATTGGATGAATTCCCATCCGCAAAAAAAAGGTTTTACACTTATAACACTGTTTGGAGAAGGGTTTAAAATGTAACCTGTTTAAAAATAATAAGTAAGTCTAAATATTATTGTTTAACCAGACTAACAATCTGGAGTAAGTATTTGTTTAAACATAAAAAAGAAACTTATTAAATGATAACACAGTTGCCGCCATATTCGGCCGGAAATTTTAGGAGTTAAACCACTCAGCACGAGTTTTGCAAAAGACCCAATCTTATCAACGGACAAAAATAATCTAAAACATTAAATATAGGCCAGATTTGTTTTTGCGGTGGGAAATCATCAAATAACTTCCTCTGCTCTGGGCGAGACAGGGGCCTCCCCATGTCCGACTTTTATTGACCACCCGTGTTCCTTCTTTTGCCCTTTATGTTCTGCAGCCGCGGTATCTCTTTCGGACAACCCGCAACCCCGGCAAGTGCATCCAAGGTTGGATCTTTAACGCGGAATTTAAGCCTTATCTTTATATGACCTTATGTTATGGTATTCAGGAGGATGCAGGCCCCATTTCATCTCAGCGAAAATTACAGTGTGCAATTTGCATCCAGGGCTAGATTTTAATCGCGAAATTAAAACTAAATGTTTTAGCAAAACATTTAATATTCTGCCGGCCTCAAAGCCTTCTGTCGTTCCATTTTCCTGGTAAACTGTCGAGAAAGATAAGCTGGTATTTGGTAATTATAACAACAGGGCCGGATTCAGGAGGCGTGGGCACCGCTGGGATTATAGCAGGTTTTTATTTCAAATCCCACTTGAGTGCGGAATGACATGAAAACATCGTAAACGGACGGTCTCTTTATTCTGTTTTTCTTTAGAATTGGATTTTTAAATGGATTTGTGTTGTGTTTTAAATGAATGGTGTTACAGGGTAGATGTTTTTGTGTGTCTAAAGTGAGTCTAAATCTAATGGAATATTTTTATTAGGTACTAGCTGTCTTGTGCGGTTTCACCTGCGTCTTTAGTTGCTGCCTCGCTCCCGTGGGTAGTAGCGTGTTGTTGTATAGCTTATGTTACTTCCTGGTAATTTAGCTTCCTATTAGTTAAAATCGGTACTAAAATCAGTACTGGGAGTCCATTCGATACAAACAAACAAATCTTTCCTCTTTATAATCCTTACTAATTGGCGAAAGTGAGTTTGTTTGTTTGATTGTTACGTCTTCGCGCCTAACAGCTGACCAAATCGATTTTCATGAATTTTGGTGCAGAGATAGTTGGGACCTTGGAAATGGACATAGGCTAAAAAAAGTGGGATAAGGGGGAGGAATAGGGGAGAGAAAGATACATTTTTGCTATGATCACGCGGGTTTAAGTTAGCGTTAGCCCAAAGTAACTAGACGACGCGGACGAAGTAATCGACGGAAGCAAGTAAATAAATAATATAATATACATATAAATATAGATAAAAAATGAACAAACTCAATTTACATGAAAGCAATTGAAAGTAAAGTTGGTGCCGATATATAGATAATCCGGATCTGGCAGTTTGTGTATGTGAGTTTAAACGTTTGTAAATGCACTCACGATACAGGAGACATTCCTAGTGTGGGGCAAAGTTTAAAAAAAAACGTGCTCAGCAGTCTTGCTTATTACCACTCGACCATTTTGTTTTGCGGATGGGAAGTCATCGATTAACTACTCGATCAATGTCTTGCCTAACCTACCCTATTAACAAGTGACTTAACAACCCCAAGATTATTTGGTTCTACCCGCGTTAAGTACTTATGTATCCGTAGTTTAGCGGTTGGGCGGTTGCCCTTAATCCTTAATTAAGATATAGTGTTATGACAACCACAAACCGCTCTATGTTGGGCTATGAGATAATATATTATTGCCTATTGGTTAATTAATTTTGGTAACTCAAAATATAGGTATGACATGATGTTACCAAGAAACTTTCTGGTAATCTGGATTTAAGAGACGCCGACTTCATCTTTGTATTGTGTGGTGTATAGAACTGGTGCTCAGTTGTCAAAGAAGATAAAAAAAAAACCGGCAAAGAGCGAGTTAGACTCGCGTATAGAGGGTCCGTACAAACTTACGACATATCCTTACTAATATTATAAAAGCGAAAGTGAGTTTGTTTGTTACCTCTTCACGCTTTAATGGCTAAACCGATTTTGGTGAATTTAGGTACAGAGATAGTTGGGAACCAGGAGACGGATATGGACGTCTCCTGGTCTTCTGGTATGGGCTAAGGCTAGGCTTTCTTTTTAAAAAAAAGTGGGTTTTGAGGGAGAAAGAGGGAAGAAAAGGGAAAACTTAGCGTTGCTATAACAAATCAATAATACCGGATTTGCGGACTCCGGTATAACTGCCCCTTAAATACAAAATGCTTCTCTGTACACTGCCAACCAACATAATTATGACAGCTGCCACATTTGAAACGTAGAATCTTTTTGTTCCTACCCTCGTACACACAACTTAAAATTTGTAAACTACCCTCGAAAACAGGACGACAGCTAAAATGTCAGTTTTGTATGTAATTCATAATTAGTTTCTAGGAAAATGTGGGTAGTAACACGTGTTTGTGTTGTCCAGTTTTGAATTCAGAATCTGAAGTTGAGGTTTTGCGTTGCAACGGAATGTTTGTATTATTTTTGTGTTTTTGAGTACTTTTTTATTTTATTTTTGTTAACTGTGGTTTAGTGAAATTAGAATTAATACTATTTTGGCGTTTTAGTTTAAAATATAATTGGTCTTTGCTAGCTGACATATGACAATAAATTAATTATTTCTTAATGTGTCTTGTATGAAATGATATTTGTACAAAATCTGGTTCTTCTAACCTTACAGACAAATTGGTTGCTGGGGCGTTGGTTCCGCCACTATAGATATGACTTGACTTTTGATGTGAAAAATGTTTCAAAGTCCACTTTATGCAATGTTTAACACTATTAAAGTAATCGTTTTTATTGGAGTCGCTTTTTTTTTCAAAAAAGTTTATGTTGTTTACGAATATTATTTTTTAGACATGGAGGAAAATATATATATAAGACGATAACTTATAAACTACCCAAGCAATATAAATAAAATTGATATAGGACCACCTCGAAAAGAAAATCTTTCGAACAAAAAAAACAGTTAAACTTTTGTCCACATTTGACTGAGTAGTTAGTGAAAATACATTAAAAAGACGGATTTAATAATATAGAATCCTCTTTTTTAAAGTCGGTTAAAATAAAGTCGCTTCCGCTGTCTGTTTGTTTAGATCTTTTAAACTTCTGAACGGATTTTGATGCAGTTTCAGCAATAGATAGAGATGATTCATAAATATATACATTGCACCCGCACGAAAGCGGGGTGGGTCGTAAGTCCTTAATAAAGTACCTATTAAAAAAGACTAATTAGTACTTGTTAAGCTTTCTTAGTACTCAAAAACCACGGGGAATAAACTAAATGAGCCGTCCAAAGAGTCACTAAAGAAGACAGATTAACTAACTAAAGTACCAAAGAAAATTTTACCGAAAAAAATATATATTTCCCTTGTCGGTAATTTCTCTTGGTAGCGGCTGATTACTAGATCTTAAATATTTACGGCCTTTTTATAACTGGCAATCAAGTTATTACTAGCATCGGTTTGGGAAAAAACCGGGCAAGTGTGAGTCGGATTCCTTTATACGCAGGATTCTGTAAATGCACAAACAAAAAGCAAATTACTTTTGTATAGAACCCGATAATTGTTGATCTTATTTTTACTCACGGGTTGACCACTGAAAACCAGCGCTGTGCTGTGGGCTCCCATGGCACAGCATCATGCAGAGTGGTGACCTACCTGTCGCAGTCACGACGTGCAAGCTTTTTTATTTTATCCCATGTATGTATTTGTAAATGTTTGTGATGCTTTGAATGTTTAATGTTTTTTATTATTTTGTGTGCTCGTCGTAATTTGCGACAAATAAATGTTTTTTCTTTCTTTCTTTCTTATTTTTTAGGGTTCCTGAGGAGCTCGTGGCTAAATAAATAGTAGCCGCTCGGATCGATCTTTAGGTTAAGCCGCGCTTGCCTAGGTTGGTCTGTGGATGGGTGACCACCCGTTACATACCGAGTTTCCTCCGTGCCTCGGAAAGCACGTTAAGCCGTTGGTCCCGGCTGTCATTTGTAGATCTTTGACAGTCGTTACAGGTAGTCAGTGTTCCGAAAGTCTAACAACCAGTCTTACCAAGGGGTATCGTATTACCCAGTATTAACTGGGTTGTGGAGGTCAGATAGGCAGTCGCTCCATGTAAAATACTGATATTCAGCTGCATCCGGTTAGACTGGAAGCCGACCCCAACATAGTTGGGAAAAGGCCCGGCAGATAATGAGTTTTTTCGGGTTCCATACTATTTTACCGGAGCGGGGGGGAGTGTCAGACTTGTACCGACTAAAACCCACCCATGTTCCTTCTATTGCCCTTTACGTTCCGGGGCCGCGGTATCTCTTTCGAACAACCCGCAACCCCGGCAGGCGGAGGCCCTGGCAGGCCCCTCTGCTTTGCTGACATTTCTTTAAGGCGCGCGTGGAACACTAACGCACCGTCGACACGGCCTGTCGTCAATAGACGGACGGACGGTGAGCTACCCATTGCTCACCGTCCACAGGCCCAGGGTTTCATACCTCAAAAGGTAAAAACGGAACACTCGTAGGATCACTCTGTTGGCCGCCTCTGTGTCTGTCAAGACCCTTTCATCTTGGAAACGTATGAGGATACGGAGTTGAAATTAAAACCATATACTTAAGTCTGCGGTCTTTTTAATCTGTGGAAATATCAAACTTCTAATCTACGCAATAAAATAAAAAAGTGTAGCTCACTACAATTAAATAAAATTAATGATAGCCTAGTGATGAGACCATCGGATTGGTCAGTCCCGATTTCGAAACCAAAACACGCCTCTCGGGTTCATGTGTTTAAGAATGAGAAGAGAGTTAATGATACCGTGACGTCTGACAGGAGAATTGAGAAAGAAAAACGTGTTGCGCCGACCCCAATTGAATGGGTAAAGGACAGGAAAATGATGATGTTGATGTGCGTATTGCATTATTATCACTTACTTTGGTACAGGAAATCACCGGGGGGACACCTGGCGGTCTAAACAAAAACTTTTTTGTAAAAAATAAAACTGACTTCCAAAAAAAAACTAAAAAGTAGAAAATAACTTCTTCCGGAAGTTGGTGGTTTTTGTTGGTTTTGTTTCGTCAGTTTTATTTTTTACAGAAAAGTTTTTATTTCAGCATTTTTAGTTATGGTATCGTAAGCAGATTCATAATACATTATTAATACTATTTTGAGAATTATAACGTAAATCATACTATCCTATTATGATTCTGCTAAAACGGACATTTTAGAACCCCAACATGCTCGAGAAATATTTCTCGATGGCATGGGCAGCACTCTGACCGCAGGTTAGGCTTTCACAAGATAAAAAAAGAAAGACTACAATTCAATAGAAACAGTGCTGTGACAAACGGAGAGATAATCCTTACTAATATTATAAAAGCGAAAGTGAGTTTGTTTGTTTGTTTGTTACCTCTTCACGCTTTAATGGCTAAACCGATTTTGATGAATTTTGGTACAGAGATAGTTGGGAACCAGGAGACGGACATAGGCTAATTTTTATTTAAAAAAAGTGGGATATGAGGGAGAACGAGGGAAGAAAAGGGAAAACTTAGCGTTGCTATTACAAATCAATCAGGCGCAAGAGCAAAAACTGCAGGTCTGCTTGGTGTGTTATACCGAATTTAACGCGAGCGAAGCCGCGGGCGAAAGCTAGTCTTAGTAATAAAAGCCCGCTGGCATCCTTTTGACGCGCAACCCTGAAAGGCTACAGGTTAATGAAAAAGTTTATTATCTAAAAGAGACAAAACATGTAGCTTATTGTTGTCGTAGACAAAATGCTAGGAGCGACTGATTATTGGTAGAACGTTATGAGTGAAGGTAAATGGTCCGTTTAAGCTCCCACCCGTCCCTTGCTAGAGCCAGCCCACGCTGCTGAGCTAGTAAGTTCAAATCAGTCCATAAATAATATCACTCAGATCCAGTCTGTCCCTTTGCTGTCCTCCCTCAGCGACGCCCTAAGCCGAGGCTTGTACTCCACAGGGGGTGCCTTTAGCATGTAGTCGCTTAGTTTGTAAGTTTTTTGCCCTGGCTGGTTCTAATTTTTAAGGCATCCACAGGATTCGCCCGGTTAAGCAGACGACAACCTCCTAGGTTGAACTGCGAGATGACATTCAGAAAAAAAAACCCGTTTAAGCTGGGTATCATTTGAAATGAGACAAGAGACTCAGTACTTAACTTTTCAGGAATTTCAAAATGAACGTATTAGTTTAAATATTTCATAGGAACCTAGTTAGAAAATCCTTACTAATATTATAAAAGCGAAAGTGAGTTTGTTTGTTTGTTACGTCTTCAAGCCTAAATGGCCAAACCGATTTTGAGGAATTTCGGCAAAGAGATAGTCGGGACCCTGGAAACGGACAAGGTACTTACTTAAAAAAAAAACCTGACAAAAGGGACAGAAAGAGGGAAGAAAAGGGGAGAGAAAGGTATTTTTTTTTCGATCATCATGCGGGTTAAATTTAGCGTTAGCCCAAAGTAACTATGCCACGCGGACGAAGTGGCGGGCGGAAGCTAGTACCTAATATGTTCTTCTACATATATATACATTATTTTTATTTGTGTTTAGAATTAAGTTTTATTCGTTTTATTACTGTGTGCATTAATGGCTTGTACCAAATAAACTTGTTTTCTTTCTTTCTATACTATTTTCGCCGAACATTGTTGAAATAAACATTTCCCGTTCAATCTGTAGTCATTTGTAGATCTTTGACAGTCGTTACAGAGATTCAGTCTTCTGAATGTCTGACAACCAGTCTCACCTAAGGGTATCGTATTACCCAGTACTTACTGGGTTGTGTAGATCAGATAGGCGGTAGCCATGTAAAATACTGGTATTCAGCTGCAACTGGTTCGACTGGGTTTTTTTTAATGGTGTGTGCTCCTGTGGCAAGTGCCAAATTAACATGTTTTCTTTCTTTCCTGACTAACATCATCACTGCAATGTCTATTATTTTAGATCCCATATATAAATCAGGGTTCAATATCCCAACATGATGACGTTAAAATATGCTAGACCCAACATCAACAAATCTTTACACCAATATCGTTCTTACATCTAATAAAAATGCCACTTACTAAAACCCCGTAACATACTATAAGTTACTGACGCAAAACCCATGTTTTACAAGACCCGACAACAACCGGGTATACCCGAACAACTTAGGGTGTTTGCAGACTAACGGTACAATTTGACCCTTTTTTGGGTTGGGAAACAAAAAGGTAACTTCCCCTGCTCTAGGCGGAGCGGGAGGGAGTGTCAGACTTTTACTGACTAAAATCCACCCATGTTCCTTCTATTGCAATTTGCGTTCTGGGGCCGCGGTATCTCTTTCGAACAACCCGCAGCCCCGGCAGGCGGAGGCCCTGGCAAGCCCCTCTGCTTTGCTGATATCTCTTTGAGGCGCGCGTGAAACACTAACGCGCTGTCGACACGGCCTGTGATGTTTGTTACTCTTTCACGTCAAAACGGCTGAACGGATCTTGATGAAATTTGGCAAATAGGTAGTTTGGTAGGTTTAGTAGGTAGTCTGGAATAACACACAGGATATTTTTTCCGATAACTCGCGGGCTAGTTGGTCATACAACCGTCTGTCTACACGAGCCCTTACAAACCGCCGGATTTTTTCCCTCGTCATCAACAACATTTCCTTTGGCTTGTAACAACTAGGTACGATCTAGAGCGAATATGTATTTGTTTCCTTTATCGTACATCTTTTTTGGTACGATATTTATAGGTATTACGCGCCAAATGTGGGGAGAAATAGATAAAGGGTGATGGTTTATTGTAGAACGGATGTATTGTATGGGTTAACTTAGGCTTCCTTTAGATCTATTTATAAAAAAAAAACGACTTCCAAAAAAAGAAATGGTAAATGACTTTACTTCCGAAAGTTGGTGACTGTTGCTTATTTCGGTGACTGTTTTGCCACCGACTTCCAAAAGTTCTTTTCTTTTTTTTTTTAAAGTTTTTATGTCAGCTTTTTTGTGATAGCATGATGATATCTTACATGTTTTTTTTTACCAAGTATTCATCTTCCATTTTTACTAAAAGGTATAAACAGTTCATCCAAATACACATAGAAATGCATTTGAATTTTGAATGAAGGACGGAGTACGAGAAGAAGGCCAAAGAAAAGATGGATGGATTGTGTAAGGAATGATATGAAGGAGAAAGGAGTCCATGATGCCCTGACGTCTGATAGGGGAGTATGGAAGAAGAAAACGTGTTGCGCCGACCCTAAACAGAATGGGACAGGGGGGGGGACTTCATCATCATTTTCCTGAAAATGATGATGAAGTCCCGAATTCATTGATAAAAGATGTCTAACTGCATGGAATTTCAGCTTATCATAAATCTCCTACTCACTCAAGTTACTTGTGATCATTGCAGCATATCTTGTTCTTCCATAATAATCTGTTACATTCACGCTATTTCTAGCCATATCATTGTTCACGCCATTTACTCACGCGTTTTACTCACGGGTTGACCACTGAAAACTAGCGCTGTGCTGTGGGCTCCCATAGCACAGCATCATATTGAGTGGTGACCTACCTGTCGCAGTCACGACGTGCAAGCTATGTTCATTTTGTCCCATATATGTATTTGTAAATGTTTGTGAAGCTTTGCATGTCTAATGTTTTTTTTTTTGTTATTTTGTGTTCTCGTCATGATTTGCCAAATAAATGTTTTTTTTCTTTCTTTTTTTCTATTTCTAGCCAAATCATTGTTCACGCAAATATAGATACTGTTCGTAGTGGTCTTGAATGAAAAAAAAAACACTTAAACAACAGTTTTTTTTAGGGTGGTATGTCTGTCAAGACGCTTTTCCTCAGAAACTCGTGGATGTATCGAGTTAAAATTAAAAGCATATACTTAAATCTGTGGTCCCTTGGAATTGTGACAAAATTCATCTTCTAAATCTACGCAGTCAAAAGTTAAGGCTGTTTATATCGCAAGTTTGTATGGAACCCACGGTGCGTGTCTGTCTTGCACCTGGCTAGTTTTTTTGGAAAGAAGTTTCTTATCGCGCGTTGCGAAAGATGGAAAAAATTAAGACCAAAAGTTGTAACGACACTATTGGCAACCGAACAGCTCAGCACTTTTGCCTGCATGCATTTCCATAAATGCATGTATCGCAACTATCGCCAGTTAGTGCGTGTTCAGATACCAATCGCGTAACTCGAATCAAACCATCTTAGTGCTAATTTAGCTAATAATTATTACCATTTTACCATTTAATAGTTAACTAGTGCACAATATAACTTTGAACCATATTATTGCGTATCATTAAACCAGTGTTCGTAAACCAACAACCAAACCATTACCATTCCGGTATAAACTCAACCGAATCAACCAATCTATCAACCAACAATAGAAATAGTGCTAAAACAAGCAGGCACTACTTTCTACATGGTCCTTCGAGCATCAAAAGACTCGGTTCGCGAAGTACAGTGAAGTGTTTGTGCGCCGGGACCTTGCAACCAGTGCGTGTTTTACCAGTTTGTAGGGAGTGTAAGTAGGCAGTGAGTTCCAGTTGGAGAAATTGGGCAGCTGTCGCGTAAGAAGAATATAAGGTCAGACCAAACCATTTTATACACTTTATTTTCACTCGCGTATTTAGCCGACTGTGAGAATAATGGAGCAGTTAGCAGTCAGCCAAACAGAGGTCTACGACTCTTTGGTTAAACTTCTAACTAATATAAAGAAAGACGGAGCTGAACGAAAAACCATTGATTATTGCAAGCGGAAGTTAGAGATATTAGAAAATTATTGGAGAGAGTATCAACGTAACCATAGGAAGTGCTGTGAGCTTGCTGACTTTAACCATGTGTATTTCACCAAGAATTGTTTTGATAAGGCAGAGGAAGTGTATCTGTCGATCAAGCAGCTAATCACCAAAATCATGGAGCACTTGGTGTCAAAACAACAAGAGCCTCAACAGCCTCCGCCGCCGACGTCGGTAGAAGCAGGTCCTTCGAAGCAAGCAGGGGATTCGTCTCATCCACAGGCACCAAAACAGCAACGTAGGGAGGAGTGTGAAGAAAGTAAGCTAGAAGGAATGATAAAAAAGCAAACCATCAACTTTAGGGCGTTCATGAGAACAGTAGCTACCATAGAAATCGAACAACTGCAGAACAAGTGGGAGTTCGACGACGCACTAAAGTCTCTTCAAAGTCGGTGGGCTATTATAGATAGCCTGCACTGGGACATAGAAGGTGAAAACGGAGAAGAGGATGTCTGGTACCAAGAAGAGTTCAACCGGTACGAAAAAATGTATAACGATTTGAAGAAAACCATCAACTCTAAAATGTGGTCTGTATCGCATCGTGACAAATCTACTCCACAGATGGATATTCCAATATTTCAAGGCAACTACCACCAATGGACGTCGTTTAAAGATTTATTTACAGAAACCATTCATAAAAATCCATCGCTATCAAACGCACAGAAGATGCAGTTCTTAAAGAGTAAAGTATCAGGAGAAGCGGAGCGTCTAATACACCATCTTCAGATTAGCTCAGATAACTACGAGGTATGCTGGGAAATATTAAACCACAGATATGAAAACAGTAGACTAATTTTCACGTCTCATGTCAACACATTACTGAACATTCCTAGCATGCAGCAACAATCCATCGGGACCATCAAAAAACTACATGACATGACCAAAGAATGTCTCCACGCTATACAGAACCTAGGAGTAGATATCACCACCTGGGATCCGCTGTTGGTACTTTTGTTAGCACAGAAACTTGACAGTGAGACCTTTGCTGAATACATCGAGTCGGTGAAGAATCCCAGGAATTTACCAGTCCTTCAAGAATTCCTAGATTTCTTGGAAAACAAGTTTACGGCCTTAGAAGCATCAAGACGTAAACATGAGTCAAATAACCAAAAGACGAACATCCAACCACAAAACCAAAATTACCAAGCAAACCAGAAGAAATACTATAGTTCAACTAATCACCAGCAGTCATCAAATAAAAATTATTCAAACAACATGAAAAACCATACGAAATCGCTACATGTGTCGCGGTCAATCACCTGCGCATTGTGTAACGCTGACCACGGGTTATGGATGTGCACACAATTTTTGCAAATGTCCGACGAGCAAAGACTAAAAAGTGTCAACCAGCTAAATTGTTGCACGAATTGCCTATACAACCATTTAAATAAAACTTGTTTATCGAATAAAACATGTCGCAAATGCAACGGTAAACATAATTCATTATTGCATGATGCAATTACAACTAAAACCAGACCAAACGCATCAGCAAAACCAAACCATAAGGTGCAAACACTTGCAACATCACGCGTAAACAATGAGGAGCAAGCAGCAGCCTCAACCCACGTATCCTGGGATGATGTGTCCGAGACACTTCTAGCTACAGCTTTAGTAGAAGTCCCAGGACACAATGGCACATACCATAAAATGAGAGCTTTAATTGACCAGGGTTCTCAGATTTCGTTAATAAGTGAGAAGGCGGCACAAGTATTGAAAATACCAAGATACTCTTGCAAAGGAACCGTATTCGGCATAGGAGAAAAAGAAAATAGCTGCAAGGGAGTAATGACCATACGAATTAAATCAATTCATAGTGAGTTCGCCTTAGAAGGAGAGGTTCTTATAATGAACAATCTTATCAAAAGTTTACCAAATAAATCATTCATAAAACCAACGTGGCCTCACCTCCAAAACATTAACTTGGCAGACCCAGAATTTAATATCAGCCGACCAGTGGACCTACTGCTAGGAGCAGATGTATACTGCAAGATAGCTTTAGGTGGCCTTTTGAGGGGCGATAGCGAGGATCAACCAATAGCACAACAAACGCAATTAGGATGGTTGCTTTGTGGGACAATGACACCACGCTACGTGTGTAACGTCGTTCTTCACAATACGGACGATTTACGTAGATTTTGGGAAAATGAAGACATCAACCAGGCGACTGAAATGTCCACCGAAGATCATGAATGTCTGCAATATTTCATGTCAACAACAGAGAGACTAGAAAATGGGAGATACCAAGTCCGACTACCATTCAAACCAGAAACCAAGGAGTAACTAGGGGCTACTAAACCATTAGCATTGGCACAATTCCGCAACTTAGAGAGAAAGTTAGAAAAACATCCTGAATTGAAAACAGAATACACCAAATTTATGAACGAGTACCATAATTTAAACCATATGATACCGTCAGCAATAAGTACGAAACACGAGTGCTACCTACCACACCACTGCGTCACTCGTGCTGAGTCAACCACTACAAAGTTGCGTGTTGTGTTCAACGCATCTGCTAGACCATTATCTGGACATAGCTTAAATGACATCATGTACCGAGGTCCCAACCTGCAACAGGACCTGCAGGAGCTGATTTTAAAATGGAGGCAGTACCAGTTCGTTTATACTGCTGACATTGAAAAAATGTATCGACAAATAATGGTACATCCTGAAGACCAGTCGTATCAGAAGATATTATGGAGAGACTCACCATACCAACCCATTCAAACATACCAACTCACAACTATAACTTACGGCACAAAGCCAGAACCATTTTTGGCTATGATGTGCTTAAAGCAACTAGCTGCCGAGGAAAAACAAAATTTCCCCGATGCAGCAAAGGCATTAGAAGAGTGTTTCTACATGGACGACTACTGTGGTGGAGCAAACACCATGGAACAAGCAAAACAGCTTAAATCAGACTTAATAAAACTACTCAGCAAGGGGGCATTTAATTTACGAAAATGGGACAGTAACGAACCAAAACTACTCGCTGACTTAGAAAAAGATATGCGGAACCAGCAAATCTACGAGTTTAAGCAGCCAGACTCAACGAAGACATTGGGACTAGGATGGAACCCGCAACAGGACAAATTCATCTTTGACTCAAAACTAGAGCCAGCATCATTACCAAGACCAACCAAAAGATCGCTTCTCTCCGACATATCAAAAATATTTGACCCATTAGGCTGGCTCACACCATTAACTATCACCATGAAAATACTATTTCAAAGCGTCTGGTTATCAAATCTTAACTGGGATGACGCGCTACCAGAGGATATCAAGATCCAGTGGTTAAACTTAAGGGAAGAATTAAAAGACATCAACACCATAGAAGTAAAACGATGGTTAGGAACAAAGGAAAACCATAGCTTGCAACTACACGGCTTTTGTGATGCGTCGAATAAGGCGTATGCCGCTGTTATATATTGCAAAGTCAGTGACCAAAATAATGCTAACGAGGTAACTCTAGTCGCCGCAAAATCAAGATTAGTGCCTGTTAGCAAAGACATATCAATACCAAGGTTGGAGTTAATGGGTGCCCAACTATTATCGCAGCTCATGCAAAAAGTACAGACTTGCTTGCAGTCGTATAACCAAGATATATATTGCTGGAGTGATTCAACAGCAGTATTAGGATGGATTCAAGGAGATCCAGCGAGATGGAAACCATTCGTCTCAAATCGCGTGAAAGCTATAACCAAACTAATACCAAAAGAAAAGTGGAGTTATGTAAAAACCAATGAAAATCCAGCCGACTGTGCAAGCCGTGGATTGAGAACCAAACAATTGAAAAACCACGATCTATGGTGGCAAGGGCCATCATGGATTCAACCATTCCAAAACCATGACATACTACAAGCCACCTATGAAACCAGCTTAGAGATAAAACGGACTAACGCAGTAGTGGCGGAAAATTACCAGAAAACAACCATGACCATACCAAACATTATTAACCATTTATTAAGCAAAACGAATTCATTCACAAAAATTGTACGCGTTTTTGCATGGATACTAAGATTACCTACTGCCAAGGCAGGCCGTCAACATTATCTCACATTACATGAACTGCGTCGCGCAAAACTGCTGATTATAAAAAGTGTACAGCATATGGAGTTTGCCAGCGATGTTAGCAGCCTAATTAAAAACGGAAACGTGCATTCGAAAAGTAAACTTTTACCATTACACCCTATAATAGACCAAGACGGTATTCTGCGAGTAGGGGGCAGATTAAGAAACGCACAGATAAGTACAGACATGAAACACCCAATCATATTACCACACAACCATCGACTTACCACGCTAATCATCCAATATGCTCATGAGCTCACCTACCACGGTGGAGCGCGACTTACTTTGTCAAACATTCGGCAAAACTATTGGATTATCAGCGGATATTCAGCTACAAAGAAAGTCCTACGACAGTGTGTTACATGCAAGAAGCAAGAGCCCATCCAACAACGTCAGCTCATGGGTGATTTACCATCATCCAGAGTGAACCCGGAATCCACTTTCTACCATTGCGGCGTCGACTACACAGGCTTTGTGGACGTAAAAGCAAACAAAGGACGCGGGATAAAAACTACCAAGGGCTACATAGCTATTTTTGTATGTATGGTGACGAAGGCTGTGCATCTGGAACTCGTCTCAGATTTAACCAGCTCAGCTTTCTTAGCCGCAATAACCAGAATGGCGGCACGACGCGGGGCCCCACGTCATATTTATAGCGACAACGGAACCAATTTTGTGGGAGCCAACAGAATGCTGCAAGAAGAATACGACCATCTTCAAAATGTTTTCAGCAAATCATTCTTTAGAGAGATAACGGAGCTACAAATTGAATGGCATTTCAACGCACCTTCCTGGCCTCATGCGGGAGGACTTTGGGAAAGAGCCGTGCGAAGTCTCAAATATCACCTCAAACGTGTGATTGGACAACAAAAACTTACATTTGAGGAATACACCACACTACTATCGAAACTGGAAGCTTGCCTTAATTCACGACCACTTTGTGCGCTATCAGAAGACCCGGAGGATCTTAATTCCCTCACACCAGCCCATTTTCTATCAGCACGACCAGGTTTAACCATAATTGACACAGCAGACGACGCCAGAACCAGGTGGCATCTAGTGTCAAAACTATTCGAAGATTTATGGAAGAGATGGAAAACAGAGTACTTAACTCAACTATCAACCAGAAGCAAATGGTTGAAACAACAGAAGAATGTCAACGTGGGAGATTTAGTAATGATACATGACGACAACTTACCAGCAGGAAAATGGCCAATGGGTCGTGTGATGGAAGTCCATCCAGGAAAAGATGAACTGGTCCGAGTAGTCACTCTAAAAACTAAAAACGGCTACATGAAGCGCCCAGTAGTTAAACTATCTGTGCTACCGATAGACCAAACGGAACCAACCATACCAGAAGAACAACCACTACATCAAAGTACTGAATCCGAAAAGACACCAGATAATCGCCCGCAACCAAATACCAGAACGTACAGTACCTATCCCAAGATAGTAAACCTTGCACTAGCACTGTTACTTTTCTTAGGTATAATACTACCAACAACAGCCTCATATAACATCACGCAATTCGATACCAACAAAACTTTGTACTTTGACACTGTAGGAAAAGTACAACTAATTCGAGATAAGTGGAAACTAGTCACATATTTTGACATGTCTCCATACTGGCAAGGGGACAACGCCATCAAGGACTTTACGACCTATCTCGACAGAACATGCGAAACAATTATGGAATTAAGTCATTGTCATATGATACTCCTGCAAATACGTCACGATTACAATGAACTGCAATACTACAACCAGCTGTTGCTTAGCCAGCATTACGGCGAGCGCTTGCGAACACGGCGCGGCCTTATCAACGCTGTCGGCTCAATTGCTAACTCATTGTTCGGAGTATTAGACGAAAGCTTCGCAGAAAAATACAGACAGGACATTGAACTTGTTCACCGTAATCTGAAACACCAAGGTCAGCTATGGAAAAACTTGACCTCTATCGTCGAAGCAGAGCATAATATACTACAGAGAACTGAAGATATAATAGCAAAACAACATAAAACCATAAATAAACATTTGACGGCTTTAGACAACGCTAACAGTAGGCTGCAAAAAGAAATTGATGTGATGACAATACAACAAGACTTCACATTAGTCTCTATAGCTACCATTAATATGATGCAAAACTTGAAACAGGTACAGGAAACCTTAATAGATACCCTATCGGAAATATACCACGGCCAAATCAGTCTGCATCTACTGACACCAGCGCAGCTTAAACGAGAGCTACAAATTATCTATGGGCAAATGCCACAAGATTTAGCACTACCAATCGAAAACATAGAGACAGACCTTCAGCGCATCTACAAGCTACTGAGAACAAAAGCGAGAGTTACTGAAAAATATGTAATTTTCGAAATCACATTCCCGCTCATAGCAAGAGAAAGTTACCAACTATTCAGGATAATACCAATTCCACAACAAACCAATTACAGTATGATTACCATAACACCAATATCAGAATACGTCGCAGTAAACCTAAAAAAGGATGCCTATTTCATACCAACCATACATGAACTTGACACATGCTTGTACCATGGAGAATCTTTTATATGTGAGCTCTTCAAACCAATCCAAAATTTGGAAAATGATAAAAACTTTTGCGAAACAAACCCAATAAACCAAAGGTGCAAAACACAAAGAACAGCGTGCAGAAACAGATGGGTTGCATTACACTCAACGTCACAATACTTATATTTTTGCTGTGACACATATTCAATTAAAATCATATGTGACGATCAAGTTACCGTGCGCCAGCTGACCCGAGCAGGGGTCATTAGCATGAAACAGAAATGCTTTATTAAAAGTAAAGATATCACACTGTATTCTTTACAACAGCAGTCCAACCAATTATTTTTATCACCACAACTGCTCGTGCCAGAGTTAGACCAGATAAACCATATTGTGAACATCACAATACCAACGGAAACAGCATTACCAGAGGACATGAGTCTGAATAGATCTCTATTCATTCTTGGAGAACAAATTAAAACATTGAAAACCACCAAAGCAGAAGTAGATGACGTATCAATCCATGACATCCACCAGTATACCATCGTCTATATACTGTTGGGAGTTGTACTATGCGCGGCAGCAGTCTGGATCTGGAAAAGAGCGAGTTGCTGCTCGCCTTCTACAGCCAGCCGGGCGCAGCCTCACCACAGACAGGAGTCTGTGGTGACTTCATCGGAGCCAACCAGAATATATAGTGAAGTGCAACCGCGAAAGCAGAGTACAGCTGACCGTCAGCAAAGTGAGAGTGAACCTATAGGTATAAGTGCATATTTCGCCAGACGATGGCCCAGTGCTATGCGTAGTGCGGGTAAAAAGGAAAGGGCTACGTTGCCTAAAGTGCTAAAAGAAAGTGCGTTTACAGTGGAAGACTCATTAGTTTAAAAGAATTTATGTTTTAGAGATAAGTAACCATAATTTGTACTTTTACCTTTGTTTACCATTTAATTTACTTATTTTAAGTACCTTTTGTTTACCATTTTTAATTTACCATGTTTACTTTGTTTACCTACTTTACTTTTGTTTACCATTTCGTGTTTGTTTCTTGTAATATTATACAACTAAGATGATTTGAGGAATACTTTGCCACATTCTTATCTCATCTTGTGCTCGGGAATATGTTCGGTACAATATTGGCAACCGAACAGCTCAGCACTTTTGCCTGCATGCATTTCCATAAATGCATGTATCGCAACTATCGCCAGTTAGTGCGTGTTCAGATACCAATCGCGTAACTCGAATCAAACCATCTTAGTGCTAATTTAGCTAATAATTATTACCATTTTACCATTTAATAGTTAACTAGTGCACAATATAACTTTGAACCATATTATTGCGTATCATTAAACCAGTGTTCGTAAACCAACAACCAAACCATTACCATTCCGGTATAAACTCAACCGAATCAACCAATCTATCAACCAACAATAGAAATAGTGCTAAAACAAGCAGGCACTACTTTCTACAGACACTTTTTGGTATAGTTGTAAGCCGTGCGGCGTGCGCGTGTTTCTCTGTCTGTCTCTCTCTCTTTCTCATAGACAGCAAGCCAGTTATTTTCGTTTCGTCTTTCTATTTCACATTGAACAATGTGGTGTCGCGACGATTACTTTTGTTGAGTGAATACAGGTTTTTTGTACATAATAAATTATAACTTCGTTCCAGCCGGGTGTCCCTTGACACCTCTCAAGTTTTTTTTTAAATAAAAATTGGGTTATGTCAGAAACTGGCTTCTAGCATACCTAAATTAGAAAAGTTTATTATACACCAAACGGAGAACCCTTTTCAGTTGTAATACCAGTACCGCTAAAAGTTACCCAAACAAACTTAGTACTTTGTCGTAGTTAGGTACTAGAATACCTTATTATACATACTTAGGCCTCTGCCTCGAATCTCGCGGGCAGCGGGGCGGCGGCGGCGGCGGCGCGGGAGCGGCAGGATCTTACGCGTATAATCAAATGGACCGGCCCTCGAATACAGCGGTGCAGGAGCGGCGCGGGGGCGGGCAACGAGCGGTGCACTCCAGTCAAGCGGTGACCGCCCGCGTTGCGCGTCTGCATTGTAGGTATAGTGTTGTACATTTTTTTGTGACGTATCAAAATGTCTTCGGACGTGCAAGAGCTAATTATTTCGGCAATCTTTGAGAGGACACCCATATGGAACAGCAAAGATGTGAACCATAAAAATATAACCAATTATGGGAAGAAATAAAAAACGAACTGAATGTTAAAGTTAAAGTCTGTTCTTCATAATTTCGATAAAACTCGCCATTTATTTTCCTTGCCCTATAGTAGGGATCCGAATATAAACCGATCGCGAATAAAAACAAATATCTCGGCAACACAACCACGAACACAACACTACACCGCTATAGTGCCGCGCGATCTGCCCGCTAGTTTGGAGAACAGGTATGCGTTGCCCGCCCCGCTGCCGCGCCGCCGCCGCCGCCGCCCCGCTGCCCGCAAAATTCGAGGCAGAGGCCTTAAAAATGTGGTTTATAAATTAATAAAAAAATTGTAGCATGGGTTGAATATGAAAGCACTTTTTTACGTTAGTATCTACTAGCTGTCGCCCGCGGAGTCGCTCACGTGATATCGAAAAAAAAAACCTTTGTGTTATTCCAGACTATAATCTACCTCTGTGCTAAATTTAATCAAGATTTGTTCAGCCGTTTTGAGGTGAAAGAGTAACAAACATCCATACATCCTCACATGAACACTTCGCCTGAAAATATGGCTCGTAGGGCAAAGTACTCTTGGAGTAGAAGCCTAGAGGAAGACCACATGTGACTACCATCTCGAAGGACGACAGCATGAAAACTGCAGGATGAAAATGGATGCAAATGGCGCGAGACCGAGACAAATAGCGGTATTTACATATATGGCTATAACTGATTGAGCTTGTTGTAAACATCATCATCATAATTTTCCTGCCCTTGTTCCATTCTATTTGGGGTTGGCGCAACACATTTTCTTCTTCCATTCTCCCCTATCAGACGTCACGGCATCATTTACTCCTTTCTCCCTCATATCAGTCCTTACACAATCTATCCATCTTTTCTTTGGCCTTCCTCTCGCTCTCCGTCCATCAACATGCAAATTCATCACTCTTTTAGTCACATGTGCTTCGTCCCTCCTTATTAAATGTCCACTAAAATTCTATATTACAACAAGCTGTGCCCAGCGGTTTCACCCGCTGCTCAGAACCTCTTCTAGGGGCATACAAATATATTACGACCGATTTTCAGACCTACCGTATATGTGTATTATAAAATTTCATAAAAATCGGTCAAGCCGTTTTGGTAAAGTACCTATGACAATTAAAACTGTGACACAATTATTTGATATATATACTAGCTGTGCCCAGAGGTTTTAACTGCTGCTCAGGTCCTCCTTATGACATAGGGGTATGAAAAATAGATAGTAGCCGATTCTCAGACTTACTAAATATGCACAAAAAAAAATCATAAGAATCGGTCGAGCCGTTTCGGAGGAGTATGGGAACGGACATTGTGACACGAGAATTTTATATACTAGACGATAAGATAGTACTTTCGATGAAATTTTCGTTTCGTTTCCATCTCGAGCTGGCACCTCTACTTAGGTACTGGTCGGAAAAAACCCGAGTCAACAATTCGAAAAAAAGAACAAATATAATTTAGTCTATGTATTACGCACCTGCCGCTACCTGGGCAAAAAGCCTCGGTATCACCATGCGGGCCTAGTGCTAATTGACAGATGTCATCAGACGCCCGTATTTGACGTGAATATGTAGAAACGTCCATTTTCAGGATACCACAAATGAAACATGTATTGTTTAAACTTTCACGGTTATGCAAACTGTCACTTACGATAAATCTTCCGTTTTTTTTTGTGAACTTCCCATATTTCGACGGTGTAGCAAGCGCCATTATCAGTGTAATCATTGTTAGAAGCAGACAAATCTGTTTATACCCTTTTTTAAGGATAGGAAATCAACAAATAATTTCCCCCGCTCTCGTTCTGGGCGGAGCAGAGGGAGGGTCAGTTTTGTATTGACTAAAACCCACCCGTATTCCTTCCATTGCCCTGTATGTTCCGGGGCTGCGGTATCTCTTTCGAACAACTTGCGACCCCGGCTGTTTACCCCTTTAGCATAGCAATAAATCAATATTATAGTTTAAAAAAAAAAACTAAAAGCCACGATTAAGTACGGATTTCTATTTTTATGCTGGTAACCCTATTTCACAGTAAATGACAATTTAATTGTCATAAATGTATGTTGTTATAATTTGAATAATATTTATTTTGTACCAGCACTTTCTGTGGACGCAAAGAGGTCTTATAATTTTTTTTTTAGTTAATGAAACTTTTTTAACCGCGCATTGTCTTCCAAACAAAACGTATGGGCAATATTTCAGTTCAATCTGGTGCTGAAATAAAGAAGTAGGTTAAATTAAACTTCTAGGATTTATTTCACATAGTTAGGTACATAGGTATAGATCATCATCATTTTCCTACCCTTGCCTCATTCTATTTGGTGACGGCGCAACACATTTTCTTCTTCCAGTCTCCCCTGTCAGACGTCACAGCAACATTTACTCCTTTCTCCTTCACATCATTCCTTAAACAATCCATTCATTTTTTCTTTGACCTTCCTCTTCCTCGCCATCCATCAACATTTAGATCCATCACTCTTTAAGTCACATGAGTTTCGTCCCTCCCTTTTACATGTCCATATCAAGATTAAACGACTTACTTTAAATTTTTCTGTGAACATTCCTTCTTTTTGAGGAGCTCGTGGCTAAATAATAGCAACCGCTCAGTTCGATTTTTAGGTAAAGCCGCGCTTGCCTAGGTTAGTCTGTGGATCGGTGACCACCCATTACATACTGAGTTTCCTCTGTGCCTCGGAAAGCACGTTAACCTGTTGGTCCCGGCTGTGATTTGTAGATCTTTGACAGTCGTTAGAGCTAGTCAGTGTCCCGAAAGTCTGACAACCAGTCTTACCAAGGGGTATCGTATTACCCAGTCCTAACTGGGTTATGGAGGTTAGAAAGGCAGGCAGTCGCTCCATGTAAAATACTGGTATTCAGCTGCATCTGGTAAGACTGGAAGCCGACCCCAACATAATTGGGAAAAAAGCCAGGCAGATGTAGATGCTTCCTTCTTTTCGAAGAAGTCGGTTAAAAAATTTTGAAACTTGATTTGCTTGGTGAGAAAACTACTCGTTTATTATCCGTTGGAGAGTTATTAAGCTATTGCATAGCTTCTATCGCGGGCCTTGAGCGCGGGGACCGAATCCAGAAATTCCGTAACGAAAAAAAACCTGACGCTCCCCACTCCGACGGGCACGGAGGTGTGGCTTGAAGGCCGTGCATTGTCTAACGTCGTTAACACAATACGGTCAGTTATTTCAATCCCGATTCTAATGTTCTAATTGCGTGTTTGGTAGAGAATCGGATAGTCAATCGACATTTTGCTGGATCAAACCCAAGGTCATGTTTTTCATTTTGCGACTTCTTTTCATTGGAAGTACTTTTTAAATATTTTATTTAGATTGTTTTTATTTATTGCATAAGTTGATAAAAATGCTATGCAATAGCTTTACCGCGGCAGTCCCCGAGTGCCACACGTATTTTTTTGTTCTTTATCCCGTATGTTTTAAGAGTCAAACACTCTCTCACTTAGAAATATATATACCTAACATTACCTTTTATCGAATGCTATTTTCCTGGCAAATCGGGGCGTATCTCACGACACGGAGAGATTTATCCGTGCGTCCCCGAGGCGTACGGTAGCACATACGTCCCCAAGACGTATCGTGGCCATCTAGTACGTACAGGAAATGTGTGCGTTTGTTACTTTGAGTGTGTCTTTTGGGTTGACCTCCCTGACTCAGGGAGGCAGTTTTCTATTAAAATAGATGAGGTACAAAATTAATACGGAAAACAGGTATTTTTTTGATAATTAGCAAGTCAATGAGGTCAAGTAGCCTGCTGGGATTTGCAGGTTGAAGAAATACCGCGGCCCCGGAACTTATAGGGCAATACTCTGGACTCTTTAATGTGCTCGTTTTTCTACATCGTTCTCACTTGTATGTATAATCTCAACAAGAATGATGTATCCATAATTTTGTAAAAATATTATGATTTAAAAAGTGTCCATTGAGTTTCTTGCCCATTCTTCTCCATAGAGACGACACTTTGGAATGAGCAACTACAGTACTTTCGCAAGTGATTATATCTTGTGACTGGGACTGTAGCAGCATCTTTTTTGGTTTTATGACATTCAAAAGTGCCTGTAATGGTCTAATTGAAATAAATGCTTTGAGTTTGAGTTTGATGATTTCCCATCCGCAAAAAACAAAAAGTGTATGTGGTCGACTCTAGTGGACACAAACGCAAGTGCTGATCATGAAGTCTAAGGTGCCATTTCCAGATTAAAGTGTTTTTTCCATCACGAATTTGTCAGTAGCAGCCTTGGAGTCTGGATTAGGACCCTGTTGATGGCAAAAGGGTTCTAATCATATAAATTCTAATTGACGGCACGGTTGGCGCAGTGGCTGAGGGATCGACTGCTGCGCTGCGTGTCGCGGTTTCGATTCCCGCACGGAACAAATATTTGTTTGATCTGCAAATAGTTGTTTCGGGTCTGGTTGTTTGTGTATGTGAGTTGACATGTTTGTAAACGCACCCACGATACAGGAGAAATTCCTAGTGTGGGGCAATGTTTTTTTTTAAAAAAAAAAACCAGCCCCCCCAGCCCTCTTTTATCATAATCATCATCATTTTCCTGCCTTTGTCCCATTCTATTTGGGGTCGGCGCAACACGTTTTCTTCTTCCATTCTCCCCTATCAGACGTCACGGCGTCATTTACTCCTTTGTCTTTCATATCATTCCTTACACAATCCATCCACCTTTTCTTTGGCCTTCCTCTCGCTCTCCGTCCATAAACATTCATCATCCATCACTCTTTTAGTAGGTACATGTGCTTCGTCCCTCCTCATTATTTATTTATTTATTAAACTTTATGCACATGTAAAAAAACACTGTACAAAGGCGGACTTAATGCCTTAGGCATTTTCTACCAGTCTACCTTAGGGTGATGCAGAGAGAAAGCATAGTAGGTGCAGGGTGCGTAACAGAGAGAATTCGAAAAATAATAATATTTACAATTAAAATATAATGATAAATACTTATATACATACATACAAAAAAAAATTGCAACAATGAAATGAGAGTTAAAAATACCAAGATACATGAGAAAAAAAAAATTACAACCATTTAATTAGGAGACGAATCTGCCAGCTTCTTGAGCAAATGTTCCCGAGCTTTTACTTTGAAAGTGAACCGATTGGTGGCCATCCTGGTATTCAGAGGGAGCGCATTCCAAAGAAAGACCGCCTGGACAGGGAAAGAGGCTTTAAGAAAACCAGAGCGGTGAGAAGGACATCGCAGAAGGCGGTTATGGGAGGAACGAAGATTCTTACTGTGCGCAGAGCATAAATATTGAAAATGAGAAGTTAGATAAGAAGGGGATGTGGGTTTATTGAGTAGAGAAAAGAGTGTAGTCAAGGCCCTTAACTGTCTGCGCTGTCGGATGGGCAACCATTTTAAAAGTGACCGATATACGGACACATGGTCATACTTACGAAGATTAAATACGAATCGAATGCAGTTATTCAGAAGTCGGTCAAGTTTGTTGAGTAGATCTGCATTCAGGTCATAGTAACACACATCACCGTAGTCAATTAAGGGGAAGATAAGGGACTGAACAAGCGTTGCCTTTATGTGTGATGGCAGAATATTCTTCAATCGGTAAAGCGCACGTAACGTTCCGGTGACTCTCTTGCTCACAGTAGCGACCTGCTTACGCCAGTCAAGGCAAGTGTCCACATGCAGTCCCAGATCCTTAACATCGGAGCTAAGTGGAATGACTGTGCCGTCAAAGATAATCGGAGCCACTGACAAACTATTCAGCCTTCTCACGCTATGCATTATATGTCCATACCAAGACAAACGGCTTTTATTTGGAACTTAAACTGTTAAGATGTGGGTCTACTGTTAGGTACACACATCTATCTGTCAGCGGAGATGCATGCATGCGAAGTTGGTAAAATTCATCTTACTCATCTACCCTTACCTACCTGGATCGACTCCCAGTCTAACCAGATTCAGCTGAATACCAGTATTTTAGATAGAGCGACTTGATTTCCACAATCCAATTAATATTGGATAAGACTTGGTAAGACTGGTTGTCAGACTTTCGGGACGCTGACTGCTAGTAACGACTGTCAAAGATTATTTTGTTTTTTTTTTAACTTTGCCCTTCACTAGGAATTTCTCCTGTATCGTGGCTGCGTTTAGAAACATTTAAACTCACATACACAAATAGCCAGACCCGGAACAACTACATCTACGTCATACAAATATTTGTTACTTGCGGGAATCGAACCCGCGACACGCAGCGCCAACCGTGCCGACCAAAAGATCTTCAAGTACTCCCAGTGGTTTGGAGGAAACTTATCGTGACATGTATGGTCTTCCATCCACCGAGCAACCTAGACGATCGCGGCTTAGCCTTACCTATGACAGACTGATGGAGCTAATATAGCATGAATTAAATGGATCTAGACCAGCTCTTGGGACGTAATACATTGTATGAAACTTATTGAAGCTCAGCCTAGTTTCTAACTTGTCTAACTGTGATGACGTAACATATATATGATGGCTGTGCAATTCTCTCTTGATACAGTTTGAATCCTTACTAATATTATAAAAGCGAAAGTGAGTTTGTTACGTCTTCACGCCTAAATGGCCAAACCGATTTTGTTGAATTTCGGTACAGAGATAGTTGGGACACTGGAGACGGACATTGGCTAATTTAAATTGTAATACTAACATTAGGCTAAGTTACTTTACTACTAACAATATATGGATTTATCCGAAATAAATTATTTGAATTGAATTTAAAAAAAGGGGGAGAAAGAGGGAAAAAAGGGGAGAGAACGATTTTTTTTCGATCATCACGCGATTTAAAGTTAGCGGTACCCCAAAGTAACTATGCCACGCGGACGGAGTCGCGGGTGGAAGCTAGTAAATACATATATGGAACAAAAAATAGCTTGCACGGCATGACTGCGACAAGTAGTACTCAGCATGATGCTGTGTTATGGGAGCCCACAGCACAGCGCTGGTTGTCAGTGGTCAACCCGAAAGAAAAACGTACGGAAGTCAAGACAGATGGATGGATGTATGGATGTATGCATGTTACTATTTCACGCAAAAACTACTGAATATATTTTAATGAAACTTTACAATAATATAGCTTATACATCAGAATAACACATAGGTTACGATTCATAAAGATATATTGTATATTCTATTACCACGCGAGTGAAACCGCGGGGCGCAGCTAGTATCCTACTATCTTATTAATATTATAAACGCGAATGTTTGTGAGGATGGATGTAAGGATGTTTGTTTCTCATTCGCGTCAAAACGGCTGAACGGATCTTCATGAAATTTGGCACAGAGGTAGATTGTGGTCTGGAATAACACATAGGATATATTTTTTCCATATCACGCGGGCGAAGCCGTGGGTGTCAGGTAGTATTTCATTAAGGGTTCCGTTTTTAGGGTTCCTTGCCTCAAAAGGAAAAAACTGAACCCTTATTGGATCACTTTGTTGTCCGCCTGTCTGTCAAAACCGTTTATCTCAGGAACGCGAGGAGAAATTAAAACCATATAAGCTTGAAATTAAAACCATATAAGCTTGATTTGTGGTCCCTTTGAGCTGTGAAACAATCAACCTTCTAATTCTACGTAGTCAAAAGATATGGCTGTTTATGTCGAAAAGTACGAAACCCTCGGTATTCGAGTCTGACTTGCTCATAGCCGGTTTTTTTTCCCTAATAATAATATATCACCATCATCTGCGTAGCCTTTACGTATACGGAGAGTACTTGCATAGACACAACCTTGTAGCCAGGATTATCCATCAGCAACTTGCTCTAAAATACAGCCTTGTGGAATCGGAAGTGCCGTACTACAGGTATGAGCCCGACCCAGTTCTCGAACATGGCAATATCACATTGTACTGGGATCGATCCATCATCACTGACAGGACTATTGTTGCCAACAAGCCTGATATAGTGGTGGTGGATCGATCAGAGCGGCGCGCAATGATTGTTGACATAACAGTTCCACATGATGAGAACCTCGTGAAAGCTGAGAAAGATAAGCAAATGAAGTATATTGACTTGGCTCGCGAGGTTGTCGACATGTGGGATGTGGACTCAGCGATCATTGTGCCGATAGTCGTATCTGCCAATGGCTTAATTGCCAAGAGCCTCGACCAATACCTGAGGAGGCTCTCGTTAGGCAGCTGGATCAAGGGCTTGATACAGAAAGCGGTACTCCTGGACACGGCTCGCATTGTTAGGAGGTTCCTTTCTCTGGAGCCCTGACCGCCGGTAGCTTGGACCCTGTTCCCGATACCGGTGGGCTACTATTTTTATATTTTAAAATGTTTTTTTTTGTTTTTAAGAAATATTTAAAAATTTAATTATATGTAAATAAAAGAATAAATGAACGAAATAATAATAATAATATATGTATAACTTTAATAATAAATAACTTTATTTCAGGTAAATTTCACCCATTTCATCACATTAACAACAAGATTAAAAAACATTAGAACATCCATATTAAAAATAAATTCATAAATTAGATAAAATAAATTATTAGACAAAACGAAAAATTTAATTCTTACATTCTACACAAACATTAAATAAAATAAAAGCAAAATAAAAACACAATATATTATTAACTAACCTAGCCCTAAAAAAGAAGTTCATATCTAAAAACAACTTGATTTTATTCTGTCAGACTGTAATTATTATTATTATTATTATTTATTTATTTCGAACACAAAGATTCATATTTTTGTTAGTAACACTTACAAAACTATGTTAATAATATATAAAATCATGAAACTTAAATACTTAAATAAAATTAAAATCAAAATTAAAATCAAAATTAAAATCAAAATTAAAATCAAAATTAAAATCAAAATCAAAATCAAAATTAAAATCAAAATTAAAATCAAAATCAAAATTTAAAATCAAAATTTAAATCAAAATTAAAATTATAACAACATAAAATTACTTTTAAAATTAAAATCAAAAAAGAAAATCAACATTAAAATTAAAACATTAAAATCAAATCTCAACATTAAAATTAATAGTAAAATTAAATTACAATCACAATTAAAATTAATTCAAATATCTATAACTTTGCCCGCTTCCAGCTGCACCAGACCCGCAGCTGTGCATTCGAGTCCAGTGCCACAGGAACGGGCAGTCCAGCCTATCCGATATCACCTTTAAAATACTGTTGGTACTCCCCCGAATCCTTCGCATCAGGGATGCTGTTCTCTTCCGCATGATAGCCTGGAAGCTATCTACACTTGCGTCAGCAAACATGGCAGATGCACTACAGAACCGTGGGAGCCCCAACAGCACCCTAAAAGCGTTATTATATTGTACGCGAAGAACGTTGAAGGCCCTCTGCGTATGTCTAACCCATAGGCTGCAAGAGTAAAACGACTGGCAAAACGCCTTAAACAGAGTAACTTTTACTTCTTTAGTGCAACGTGCAAACCTACGAGCCAGCATATTACATCGGATCGCCAACGCCCTTCCAAGACGTTGACAATGAAAGACGCTTTACTTGTAAGGTATTACTTAAGTAATATTAAATTATTAATGTATTTAGCACGTTGATATTCAGCGATACATCAAAGCCTGTTTATTATTAAGACTTTAATGAGCACAAATTGATATATGTGTGCGCGCACTCGTGGGATTTCAGTTGGTCCAAGGCGTAAGAGGAGCGATTTTTGAAACGAAGTTCCTTATGGCGCATTGCGAAAGGGGGCTAGACGGAAACAATTAAGACCAAAAGTTGTAACGAGACTTTTTGGTAAAGACCAAAAGTTGTAACGACCATTTTTGCTGTACTTGTAATATAAGCCGTGCAGCGTGTGCGTATTTCTCTGTCTCTCTCTCTCTCATAGAAAGCAAGCCAGTTATTTTCGTTCCGCCTTTCTATTTCGCATTGAACAGTGTGATGTCGCGACGATTATTTTTGTTGATTGTATACAGGTTTTTTGTACAAAATAATATTTGTTCCATCCGGGTGTCCCTTGACACCTCTCAAGTTTTTTTTTAATAAGGACCAAGTTACCATGATTATTTAGTGTATTTTACGCGGAAATTAAGTCTGCGGTGTTTGGGAGCTGTGAAAAAATCAACTCCGTAAGTCAAAGCAATCAACAGAAATGACCATTTCTGTCGCATTTCTCATACTTTCGCAAAAGGTATCAAAACCTATAAAAAACTGATACTCAAAGCATTTATTTCAATGATTAATTAAAATTTTTGAATGTCAAAAAACAAATAATGAAGTTAAAGTCCCGATCAAAAGGCGTAATAACTTATGAAAGTACTGTAGGTGCCCATTCCAAAGCTTTGATCTCTATGGAGAAGAATGGGCAAGAAACTCCATGAATGTCCATGAAGTTACTTGACCTTTTTAACCGAATTAAAAAGAAGGAAGAGATTCTTTATTCGTCGGGTTTTTTTTTGTATGTTCACCGATCTCTCAAAGACGCCTCGATCGATTTGCAAAATCATTTTTTTGTTTGATAGGGTATACATAAGGGTGGTCCCATATGAATTTTATTTATATTGCTTTGGTAGTTTATGAGTTATCGTTTTTAATACATATTTCTATATGGATGATCCCACCTTCCAAAAAATATATTTTGAACTTTAAAAAGAAGGAAATAGATTTAATTCTTGACCTATTTAAAAGAGATCGCCACATCTAGTAACTTACGCCACACCCGGTGGCATGCCTGCTGCAGAAATTGAATTTTGCAACCTGGAAGAAATTGCACGTTACTGTAATAAGCAGTATGGTGAAATATTATCGAAATAATTGCAGGCGCTCACATTCATTACCATTAGTAACTTTGACATTGATTAATTAGCTTGGTTTTTAATGAAAAGCAGACGTTTAATTACCGTCTTGTTAAGTGGGGCAAATGTATAATTACTCCAGTTAAGACGGTCATATTTGATCTAGTAAAAGCGAGCCGAATTGGTATGAAAGGGTCTTTTTTGCGAATGGGAAATTATCAAATACCTTGCTCGCGACTTCGTCCGCGTGGCATTGTTACTTTGGGTTAACGCTAACTTCAACCCGCGTGATGATCGACTAAAAAACTCTACCTTTTCTTCCTTCTTGCTCCCCTTTTTCCCACTTTTTTTTCACAGTGCAATACATTAATCTACAAGAAAAAAACAGGTTTGCAACCAAAAACAATATTTCTGTTCCGAAAAACCGCAACTGATATTGCCTGTAGGCCTACTATGACGTCTTAAAGCAGAACTTATTCCATTGAGGGAAAGAGATGGTGCTAGACACCCTGTATAGCTCTGTCTCTTTCCGTCAGTGGAATAAGTTCTGCTTTAAGACGTCATGGTAGGGTAGCAGGTTTGCCACCAAAAATAATATTTATGCTCCGGAAAAGCGCAACTGAAATTGCCTGTACATCAATTTGAGTGTAAAACCAATTTCCAGGAGAATATGCTGTAACTAATACTACGGCATTGTTTATTATACAAGGAGGCTTTCTGCCGCTAAATAGAAAATACGACATACACGTGTAAATTGTATACCGGCACGGTTGGCACCCTGGTTGAGCGATTGACTGCTGCGCTGCGTGTTGCGGGTTTGATCCCCGAACAAATATTTTGTATGACCTACAGGTAGTTGTTTTGGGTCTGGCTGTTTATGTAAGTAAAGTTATTTTCCACTTTTTATATGTTTTTTTTGAGGCCGATTTCGATGAATTTTGATTGAGAGATAGTTGGGACCCTGGAGACGGACATAGGCTATTTTGTTTAAAAAAAGATTGAGATATGAGGGAGAAAAAGGGAAGAAAAGGAAAAACATAGCATTGCTATTACAAAAAATAAGGCGCAAGGGTTAAAACTACAGGTAACAGGTACCTGTAAATCAGGAAAGGGGAACTGTGTTACCCCGAATTTAACGCGAGCGAAGCCGCGGGCAAAATCTAGTGTGAAATAAAAATACTTTGATTTTTATTTGAAAAGATAATTATGGTTTTTTACTTGTGCATAAAGTTTTGTCCTTACTTGTTATTTGTTTGTTTGTTATGTCTTCACGCCTAAATGGCTGCACCGATTTTGATGAATTTTATTACAGAGATAGTTGAGAGCCTGGAGACGGAAATAAGTTATTTAAAAAAAAATATTGAGATATGAGGGAGAAAGAGGGAGGAAAAGGGGAGAGAAAGATATTTATTTTTCGATCATCACGCGGGTTAAAGTTAACGTTAGCCCAAAGTAACTATGCAACGCGGACAAAGTCGCGGGCGGAAGCTAGTAAAAAATAAATCTCTGTCCCTCTGCCACCTGCTTTATGGTAACCTCATTAGATCCGACCCAGTTACTCAAACAGCTAACTTCATAAAGCGGTAAAATACATGCAGCATACACTTACAGCTCATGCAACAATCAACCCTGTTACTATGCTAATACCAGCCAATCAGCGTGTGCTGCTAATATTCGATTACCTAATCTATTTTCATTATCTCTTAACTAGAATCTGAGGCCTTCAGGCAAATGTATGGAGAACTGATATGTGTAACGAGGTTATTGATAGCGTTGATGATGTTTGGTGCTCTGAGAAGATCTTGGTAGAATTATTACAACCAAACGGGATGTATGAGTTGCGAGTTGTTCGAAAGAGATACCGCGGCCCCGAATAGAAGGAACATGGATGGGTTTTAGTTAGTATAAGTCTGACACTCTCCCCCGCTCCGCCCAGAGCGGGCGTTATTAAAACAAAAAAGCGGGATGTATGACATATGAATCATCATTTTCCAGCCTTTGTCTCATTCTATTTGGGGTCGGCGCAACACGTTTTCTTCTTCCATTCTCCCCTGTCACGGCATCATTTACTCCTTTCTCCTTCATATCATTCCTTACACAATCCATCCATCTTTGGCCTTCCTCTCGCTCTCCGTCCATCAACATTCAGACCCATCACTCTTTTATTCACATGTGCTTAACAAATTAAATGTAAATGGACGGTGAGCAATGGGTAGCTCACCGTCCGTCCGTCTATTGACGACAGGCCGTGTCGCCGTCGTTAGTGTTCCACGCGCGCCTCAAAGAGATGTCAGCAAAGCAGAGGGGCCTGCCAGGGCCTCCGCCTGCCGGGGTTGCGGGTTGTTCGAAAGAGATACCGCGGCCCCGGATCTAAAGGGCAATAGAAGGAACATGGATGGGTTTTAGTCAGTACAAGTCTGACATTCTCCCCCGCTCCATAACATAACAACCTTAAAAAAAATAGGTATTACGAGCTATTTACATCATTCCAGCAGGTGAATAATGCCAACCTTTTTTTAAAAAGCTTGGTCTGCTACCTTTGCCTTCATAGTATCTGTATAAAGTGTCTATGTTCGTACAAAAGCATTTAGAACTGTTTAAAAAAGTAGAAGAAGTAAGCTCACGTAATCGGCGTGATCAGTACCAACACATAGGTACTAGTATTGGGAGAGATTTGTAGGCTAGCAAAATACAAAAAGAGCTGTCTAGCTATGTGTGTGTGTTTATTTAACAAATTACCTAATAACTTTAAAAACGTTAAACTGTAGGATGTTTGAAGTTAAACTGTATAATTGGTTAACTCAATATAATTGCTATGCAATATTATTTTTAGTTTATGCGAAAGCCGAAACACCTGTCCAGTATTTTTATATAAAGAATCTATGTACAAAATTTCAGAACTGTATCATGACAAACCACAAAGTTATAAGCTTGTTAAGTTACCTGGATATCCGTACAAATACACTGTCACCAACGGCGCACGACGTCCCCGCGCCGTGCGCCTTGCTTTCATTGATAATAATAATGTCTCAGTTTGTATTGTAGGTAATTAACTGGTAATACATTTTCCATCACACTGTCTGGCAGGCTTTGGACTGTCGTAATGGTCAAGTGTAGAGTAGCGCTTGCGAATAGGTACTTAGTGTCGCATGGTGTCCATATTATAAACTTTTTTAAATATTTTTGGGAAAAAATATAACATGGTGTAAAAATGATTGGAATCGATTCAGTTACTTATTCTGAACAAACTATATTCAGGTTTCGCATATACTAAAAATAATGTTGTAGTATTAAGCAATTTCTGGAACATAGTCTATGTTCTTATAGTTTTCCCTTTTTGTTTGTATAATTTGTAATGTTTGTTTAGGTACTTAATTAAAGTGTGCTTACTTACATGTTGTAATTCTAAGCAAAACATGCTGGTCCTTATACTCCTTACAATAACTTTGTAAACCGTTTTTCGCAAATAAAAATATTATTATTATTCTTTTTGGACGGGGATTAAAAAACATTTCCTTGTTTAAAGCTGGTAAAAAAAGCATTTCCAATTCCCCTTAAAAATAAATTTAATCGAAACCAAATTATTCCTTTCTCACTTTAAATTCTTCGTAAAATAATACGAACATTTCGTCTTTATAACCACTTTTAACCGGTTTCCGCTGATCCAAACCAGATTCAACCGGATTCGGGGATACATTCAAAATGGCTGCCATTAAAACCGCTGGACCGTGCGAGCGATAATAGTGGTTTAGTTGAATACAATTGTTTTGAACGAGTTTTTTTTACAGAATAGTATCTAATAAATACAAAGCCACTAACAGAATGGGGTAAAAGTAACAAGGTATGCTCTTTAGAGTCTCGAATTTTCTTTCTAGTTCAAGTAAAGAGACCTAAGAGTTTCACTAACTAACTAATTAAAAAAATATATATCTTGTCTTATAGACCCCACATTTTGCTAATTATGTTTAAGATTCTACTAATTTAGTATTATAAATGCGAATGTTTGCGAGAATGGGTGGATGAATATACATTCATACATCATTCATGTATGAATGTATATTCATCCATCCATACATACGTATGGATGTTTGTAACTCTTTAACGTCAAAACGGCAGAACGGATCTTTATGAAATTTGGCACAGAGGTAGATTATAGTCTGGAATAACACATAGGATTTTTTCGATTATCACGCGGGCGAAGCCGCGGGCGCCAGCTAGTAATAAATAAAAGAATACGGTAATACGAGACCTTCGAAGTTTAAAAGAAGAAAAATATAAACAAAAATAAATAAAGAGTATGTTCAGATGGTTAGATTATCTAACGAGGATGAGTGAGAGGCGACTAACAAACGTTATTTACAAGGTAAATATGAGTCCCTCTGTGACCCTGAGGGGACGCCCTAGAGGGACATATACTAAAACTAGCT
This sequence comes from Ochropleura plecta, assembly GCA_905475445.1. Taxonomy (NCBI): domain Eukaryota; kingdom Metazoa; phylum Arthropoda; class Insecta; order Lepidoptera; family Noctuidae; genus Ochropleura; species Ochropleura plecta. The sequence goes on along the minus strand of FR997738.1, from coordinate 17,930,007 downwards.
TCCGCCCGCGATTTAGTCCGCGTGGCATAGTTATTTTGGGCTAGTGCTAACTTTACACGCTGGATGATCAAAAAAAAAATCTATATTTCCCCTTTTCTTCCCTCTTATATAGGTACTAACACTTAGACTAATCTTTTTGTGAGAAAATGGGGAGACCCATTTTCTCACAAAAAGATTAGTCTATGTCCATGTCCAGGGTCCCAAATATTTCCGTACCAAAATTCATCAAAATCAGCTGCCCTACCGACGTCTTAAAACAGAACTTATTCCACTGAGGGAAAGAGACAGAGCTATACAGGGTGTCTAGCCCCATCTCTTTCTCACACAGGAATAAGAACTACTATAAGATGTCATGGTAACCCTTCAGTTTGGCCATTTAGGCGTGAAGACGTAACAAACAAATAAACAAACTCACTCTCGTTTTTATAATATTAGTAAGGATTATTGATGAGGTTTTTTAGTAAGTTCAGCTACCCTACCATGACGTCTTAAAGCAGAACTTATTCCACTGAGGGAAAGAGACAGAGCTATACAGGGTGTCTAGCACCATCTCTTTCTCACACAGGAATAAGTAGATACTGCTATAAGATGTCATGGTAACCCTTCAGTTTGGCCATTTAGGCGTGAAGACGTAACAAACAAACAAACTCACTTTCGCTATTATAATATTAGTAAGGATTATTGGTGAAGTTCTTTCGTAAGTTTAGGTGCGTAGCATTCGCAAATGACGTGTGTATGACAGTTGTATGAATGTGAACAAGGTAAAAGGAGAATGTAAGGATCAGTATGTAGCTTTCTGTGGTGTCAGTCTACCCATAGGTAAAAGCACGGCCCAGTGTAAGTAGAACTCGTGCACTGAGTTTACCGTACAAACTTGCGAAATCAACGCCAATATCTTTTGACTGCGTAGACTTAGGGTTTTGATTTTTTCATAGCTCTAAGAGACCACAGATTTAAGTGTTTGGTTTTGTAATTTAATTTCAACTCGATTTGGATTCGATATCTCCACGTTACAAAGACAGGGTCTTGACAGACAGACAGATAGACGGACGGCAAAGTCGAACTTGACGACACGGTTGGCGCAGTGGCTAGCGATCGACTGCTGCGCTGCGTGTCGCGGGTTCGATCCCCGCACGTTACAAATATTTGTATGACCTACAGATAGTTGTTCCGGGTCTGGCTGTTTGTCTAGGTGAGTTTATGCGTTTGTAACCGCACTCACAATACAGGAGAAATCCTTAGTGTGGGGCAACATTTTAAAAGAAAAGAAAGAAAAAAATATCAAAAAGGATTCAATTTTTTTCCTTTTTATTTACGAAACCCTAAAAAGCGTGAATTTCAAATATGCATCTTTTTTTTATTCACAAAAAAAACCAACAAAAAAACACATCAAACACATTTCCGGGCGACAGCCCTCAACCCTAAAGTGCTCACGTAACCCTCACGTTATTCAGCCGAAAACTCCGTGAACTTGGGAAAGGGTTAGAAACAGAAATAAGTTGTGACAGACATGTTACTCGTTATGGCCCGTACTTCAGTCAAACGGGCTGTAGGTACAGTCCTTTTACATTTATTGTAGCAATGTCAGCTGCAGCTCAAAAGCAAACTTATTGGTACGAAAAAAAAAACATTATAATTTGGGCAGATTTGTAAATAATACCTACCTATGTAGCTAGCACCGTATTGTTAGCAGCATAAGGCACTGTGATTTTGACAGTGACTGTAGGTACAGACGCCTGCACATCAAGCTACCACAATCTGTCAGATTTCTTTGATAGATTTTCGACTTTATTTCTAAAGTATTAGGTTCAAGGTTCATTGGAAAAAATTGACAGTTTCGGGTAGCTTGACCTGCAGGCGTCTGTACACTCGATGACATAGCAACGTACACAAAACCAGTTCCTTTCTTGTCAAACTACCTTGATGCGAAAAAGTGGTAATTGCAATATTTACAATAAGGTACCAACTGTACCAAGTGGTTGGAGGAATTTAAATACAGCGCTGTTTAAGAGTAGATTACGAATGTTTTTGATAAGTAAAACAATTACAATGTAGCTGAATTCCTAACGAAGAAAACATTTATTGGTTACTAGCTTTTGCCTGCGGCTTCGCTCGCGTTAAATTCGAGGTAACACAGTTCCCCTTGCGCCTTATTGATTTGTAATAGCAACGCTAAGTTTTCCCTTCCCTTCCCTCTTTCTCCCTCACATCCCAGTTTTTTAAAATAAATATTAGCCTATGTTCGTCTCCTGGTTCCCAACTATCTCTGTACCAAAATTCATCAAAATCGGTGTAGCCATTAAAGCGTGAAGAGGTAACAAACAAACAAACAAACAAACTAACTCACTTTCGCTTTTATAATATTAGTAAGGATTGATATTTTTAATCCAATGTAAGTATTTTATATTTTTTGTTTTTTTTTTTACTATAATGTATCCTTACTAGTCCTTACTAATATTATAAAAGCGAAAGTGAGTTTGTTTGTTACCTCTTCACGCTTTAATGGCTAAACCGATTTTGATGAATTTTGGTACAGAGATAGTTGGGAACCAGGAGACGGACATAGGCTATTTTTTTACAAAAAGATTATGATCATCATCTGCTTAGCCTTTTCCCAACTATGTTGGGGTCGGCTTCCAGTCTAACCGGATGCAGCTGAATATCAGTATTTTACATGGAGCGACTGCCTATCTGACCTCCACAACCAGTTAATACTGGGTAATACGAAAAAAAAGATTATGATATGAGGGAGAAAGAGGTAAGAAAAAGGAAAACTTAGCGTTGCTATTACAAATCAATAAGGCGCTAGGGCAAAAACTGCAGGTAGCAGGTACTGTGTTATACCGAATTTAACGCGAGCGCAGCCGCGGGCAAAAGCTAGTTACCCATATTTGCAAAATAAAATTCTATTATATTTAGTTCACGCTGATCTCTAAACTCGTACACCATAGATTTTTCATAGGATGAGGAATCCGCACAAACTGGTTTGGCTATACCAAACCAGTTTGTGTTGACGTGCCGTCGGGTGTACCGTTGTCGTATGGTACCTGTCATAAGATATTCAATAAATGCGGGTAGCGGAAAAAGGTGGGTATTTTTCTTTTAACCTTTGTGGACAAAATGATTGGAAGAGAGGACCTTTTGTACTTTTATAGGTGTTGAGGTGAGAACTTGTAGCATGTAAAAGTGCTTTCATATTTAACATATGAAAGCACTTTTTTACGTTATTATCTAGCTGGCCGTCGCGGCTTCGCACGCGTGATATCGAAAAAAAAGTAACCTATGTGTTATTCCAGACTATAATCTACCTCTGTGCCAAATTTCATCAAGATCCGTTCATCCATTTTTCCGTGCACTAAAGGCAAGTGCCAAATAAATGTGTTTTCTTTCTTTCTTAAAAAAAAACAAATGTGCGCATCTGGGATCCAAACTCAAGACTTTTGACGTGGCAGTCCTACGGTCACAAAACTAGAATATCACGGCTCTAGTGTATGTTGCACACGTCATTCTAATCTTTTATCGTCAAAAAAAACACTTGACTGATCTTCAAAACTTTGGTGTACGATAACAGGTGACTTCTACCACACAAGCTACTGACCCCAACAAAAAATGGCCGTCTACTATGTTAAGTGCATTATTCAAACATTTAGTGAACGCAACGTGGTTGCGAGTCACTGCAGAATGTATGAATAATGCAAAAGCCAGTCACTTGACTGGCTTTTGCCTCGCCACTTGTGGCTGTGGCGTGGCTTGATTAATTCGTAAAATCAGTCATTAGACTGGCTTTTTCCGGAGTTGCGGGTTGTTTGGAAGAGATACCGCGGCCCAAGAAGGAATATGAGTGGGTGATAGTCAGTCAAAATTACACTCCCTCTCGCACCGCCCAGAGTGGGTGAAGTTATTTGATGATTTCTCATCCATAGAAAAAAGTGTCTTCAGGGATGGCCTCAAGTTATATGTAGTCTGAGAAAGAATCGGAAAAGTTACACGGATTACGATTTGAAGCATTTTCCCACCGTCAGTTTTACACTTAAAGTTTAGAGACCATTTTGGGGCGGTGACCGTTTTTATACAGGGTGGACCAGAAAGGTTCAACATGTGATTTTCAGGATGTAGTTCAGACCATCAAACTTATTAAAATAAAGAGGCTGGATAAATCGAAGAAAGTTCTAAAGTTTTACAAAACACTCTTGTCTTAACAGCGTAGCGTCTAGTTGATTCTTGTAAGTAGATTAAAATTTAATTCGCATTGTCCAATCCTAAGAATATTTAAACTTCACTGACGTACACACTACCGATGACCTCACAGTTCACAACACAGTAATAAACCTTCCAAATAAAAACACGCAAACATTACACTCAAAAGTTAACCTCAAACTTAATTCCCACAGAAACTTTACCTTTTAAAAATCGCAAACACGCTTACGTCATCCCATTAACCCACACGCCGCGACCCCAAGTCTGCGACCACATAAAAATGGGTTCCCTCTTTCCGTAGTAGCAAGGGAAACTGCGGCCCGGGTGTTGCCAATAAAAGCTGATAAAACCGGATACTGTGTAACATTTCGCGCGAACAACGTAGCGTTTGCAGGGTTATGAGTGGGACGCAAGTCTGGCGAGAATGGCGCTTGGTTTGAATTTCGAGCGAGTTTTTTGAAAAGGATTTTAATTTTAGATGTGGGTACAAGGTGGGACCTAACTCTTTATTAAATAAAGGTCTGAAAATAGTGCGTGAGAACATGTTTGAAATGGGCTGTCTGGAAGAAAAATCTTGATATTTTCAGTTCCTTTGGCGAACATTTTAGTACGTTGGGTGATTTTAAACACGACGTACTCTATTTTTGTATAATCATCTGACTTTTTTTTAGTGACAGTCATCATTTTCCTACCCTTGTCCTATTTTATTTGTGGTCGGCGCGACACGTTTGTTTTTTCCAGTTCGTTTGTTTCATCCATATCTATCACTCTTTACTGTGAAAAGGAGTGTATATTAAAAACATTAATAATAATTCACTTTATCAAGAACATGCCACATTGCTTTTTTGATACACATCAAAAACCATAAAATCCGTGTTCAATAATTAGTTTAAACACACCATTTAATTTGAAGTACCGTTGAAGCGTTGATCAACGTGAAATTAATGAACGAATGAGTGAACTGAAACAATGGACATGATAATTTGGAATCAAAATGGCGAATATTGCAATTATGGTCACTATTTTGTATGATAATAATGGTTTTCTGTGTTTGTCTATTCAATATTATTTTAGTGGTGGTCGATGTTGTAATTTATTATAATATTATGTAAGTTATAAGTATTTTTAGAGAGTGTCAGACTTGTACAGCTAAAACCCACCCATGTTCCTTCTATTGCTTTTTACGTTCCGGGGCCGCGGTATCTCTTACGAACATCCCGTAACCCTGGCAGGCGGTAGCCCTGGCAGGCCCCTTTGCTTTGCTGACATCTCTTTGAGGCGCGCCGCCAAAATGCCTATAGAAATTTAAAATAAAACTTTTGTCATCAACTGGGAATCAAAACTAAATCCCCAATTTCTACATTCAGAACCAACAAACTAAAGGCTTAACACATCCATTTGCGTTTGGTCATCGAGTTCAGAACAAAGCGATAACGTGTGAAACGGCCTTAAAAGGGGTTTAGTGGTGTCATTTTATTTCTTGTCATAAATGTAATTTCGTCTGCGTCTGCTTTTGAGGATCTCGTGGCTAAATATTAGCAGCTTTTTCAGTCGATCTTTAGGTTAAGCTGCGCTTGCCTAGGTTGATCTGTGGATGGGTGCCCGATGGGTACCCAATATACAGCGAGTTTCCTTCGTGCCTCGGAAAGCACGTTAAGCTGTTGGTCTGGGTCATTTGTAGATCTCAGACAGTCGTTACAGCTAGTCAGTGTCCCGAAAGTGAGATAGCCAGTCTGACCAAGGGGTATCGTTTAAATTTTAAGGAACTATGCCATAATACAAAAGTGCTCATAAAATCACTGCACCTGCCTATTACAGGTATCTGCAGCATTCACCACAGTGACAACATAAAGTTTAAAAATAAAATAACACTATAATAAAGTATAGTAAGTAAATATTCAGTGTGTATGTACATAAACCGTTAAATAAATAAAAATAAATGAAATTGTGTGAAAATTAAATTAACTTAAAAATTAGATTTTATGAATACTAAATTAACTTAATCCTACTTAATATTATAATTGCGAATCGGAAATGGACATCCATACCATATGTGTGTATGGACTTTTGTTACTCTTTCACATCAAAACGGCTGAACGGATCTTAATGAAATTAGGCACATAGATAGATTATGGTCTGGAATGGCCGCGGGCGCCAGCTAGTAATGAAATAATCTGAAGTGTGATTTGAATGTTAAAGTAGTAAGGTAAAGTAAGGAACGGATTGCTAAAAACCAATTCTTAATCTCTCCTTTTAGCTTTGCAATCGACTGAAAATATCTACCAATTTTAAAGGCTTATCACACTCTACCGTCCGGTCGGATATGAAACGAAGCGATAACGTGCAAAACTGCCTTAAGCGGTTTTGTTTTAAAATGCTCAGGATCCGTTTTGAGGGGTCAGATATTACAAAAGGGGTCATTGGAATACCCCTCTGCCTTTTTATGGTGTCTGTATCCTGTTTGGAAATAGCTGTGGCTAATAAAGGGGGGTTTACGCGATTCGTGTTTTGGTTATGTGTGAATTGTCTGCGGTTTCATATATAGCTTCTACATATGGTTTTGGGATTTAATCTTTTATTGTGATCAGCATCTACTCTTTTTTCATTTTATTAGCTTCTAGCTCCACAATACCAAAAAAAGGAGATTAGTGTAGGTCCCTTATAGTACTCAAACTGCCAGACAATCGTTAAAAACAAACAACGCAAATAAAAGTTGTGATCCACATGGTCCTCACATTTATAATAAACAACTACAGACTAGAAAATATTTACAAAATTAAATTAATGAGATCATAATGATATCATAAAATGTCACAAATCAAAAATAATAATAATAAAATGTAAAGTTAAATAAAAAATAATAAAATATAAAACAAAGTAAATATCAATATCAAATCATTAAACGTCAGTGTATAGAATAAAGGAATAAACAATAAATAAATGAAACAAAGAAAAATTTTGACACTCACTGAGCAGCCTAATCCCAAGCCTTTTTTTCTTCAAGGTAATGATTAATATTAAAGTAGTATGCAGAACCATTCCATATTCTACGACGACATTGACTCACTAAATCACGTTACTCCACCTACATACATCACTCGGCATCAATAGCACGCCATTCAGTCGACAACTCTCTCCGAAGATTTATCGTACTCCGATAAATCCCTGTCTCAACGATTCCAATTGCGCCTTTTAAATCCAACTTTAGATCGGAAAATACGTTATTTTATTTATTTATTTGATAGGTGTTATGTCAAGTGTGTATTGATTGTTGTATGGAGTGTATAAGTGATATATTTTCAGAGTTTAGAAGAAAAAATCTAAGGAGGTGATTTTTTATTCTTTTTTGTTGGTCCCGGTTGTCATTTGTAGATCTTTGGCGTCCCGAAAGTCTGATAACCAGTCTTACTAAGGGGTACCGTATTACCTAGCACTAACTGGGTTTTTGAGGTCAGATAGAAAGCCGCAAAAATAGTAGCCCACCCGTATCGGGAATAGGGTCCAAGCAACCGGCGGTCAGGGCTCCAGAGATATGAACCTCCTAACAATACGAACCGTGTCCAGGAGAACCGCTTAGTGTATCATTCCCTTAATCCAGCTACCTAACGAGAGCCTCCTTAGGTATTGGTCGAGGCTCTTGGCAATTAATCCATTGGCAGATACAACTACCGGCACAATGATCGCTGAGTCCATTATTATTAGTAAAAAAGAAACACTGTCGTATACTACAGCCCATTCCAACTCTTATTTAAGTTCCAAATAAGGTCCATTTTCGCTACAGAGCCACAAACTAGCCCTTAGCCATATTTCTACCCTGTTGTCGTCAGCATCTATTATCTGGTTCTTATCGTCCATAACATTTTTACTAACACAAGAAGTACACATGTATGTCCGTCCCTTATTGCCTAATTATGTTTATGCGGAATATTATTTACGTTACTATATTGTCAGAATGTTTCTTAGGGCGCTTGTATACAGTCAACTGTAGAACAACGTATCCTTACTAATATTATAAAAGCGAAAGTGAGTTTGTTTGTTTGTTACATCTTCACGCCTAAATGACTGAACTGATTTTGGTACAGAGATAGTTGGAACCCTGGAGACAGACATAGGCTGTTTATTTTTTAATTTGATTTATGAGGGAGAAAGAGGGAAGAAAAGGGAAATCTTAGTTTTGCTATTACAATTAAATAAGGCGCAAGGGCAAAAACTACAAGTAGCAAGTACCTGCAAATCAGGAAAGGGGAACTGTGTTACCCCATATTTAACGCGAGCGAAGCCGCGGGCAAAAGCTAGTAATATTATAAATGCGAGTTTTTGTGAGGATGGAACATCAATACACTGATGTTTGTTACTCTTTCACGTCAAAATGGCCGTCCCTTGCTTGAGCCAGCCCGCGAGCCTGTAGTTTCAAACCAGTGCCAAATAATATCACTCAGATCCAGCTTGTCACTTACTGCCATCCCCTAGCGACGCCCTCAGCTGAGGTTCGTACCCCACAGGGGGTGCCCTTAGCGTGTAGTCGCTTAGTTTTTTTTGCCCTGGTTGGAGGCCTTACTCTCGAGGCATCCACAGGATTTGTCCAGTTAAGCAAACGACAACCTCCTAGGTTGAACTGCGAAATGCCGTTTAGAAAAAAATAAATAGAACATCCAACTTTGGCCGAAAAACTCCGAGCAAAAAGCGAACATGACAAAACACCATTGACGATATTATAGGATATAGCTATAGATGATCTAGCTCATGCAGTTTAGCCGTAACAAAAATCCGTTTAAATGAATAGAAGAATGCATTCGACACAAACTCAATTTTGAATCGGCAACGATCGCCGGCTGGCCCGCGCAGAGGAAATAACTGAACCAATCGGTTGAACTTCATTCCAGCGATTTTTTTGTCGCATAGACTTGTAACATTGATTACAACGTAAATTGCTCGAATAGGCAAATGTGTGTATGTGTTGTATCAACTAAACGTTTAAGATATAAAACATTTAGTAATTTAAAGTAATGACAAATCCTTACTAATATTATAAAAGCGAAAGTGAGTTTGTTTGTTTGTTACGGACCCTGAGACGGATATAGGCTATTTTTTTTTTAAGTTTGAGATATGAGGGAGAAAGAGGGAAGAAAAGAGAAAACTTAGCATTGCTATTACAATAAATGCTGCCTATCTGACCTCCACAACCCAGTTAGTACTGGGTAATACGATACCCTTTAGTAAGACTGGTTGTCAGACTTTCGGGACACTGACTACCTGTAACGACTGTCAAAGATCTACAAATGACAGCCAGGACCAACGGCTTAACGTGCTTTCCGAGGCACGGAGGAAACTCGGTATGTAACGGGTGGTCACCCATTCACAGACCAACCTAGGCAAGCGCGGCTTAACCTAAAGATCGACCCGAGCGGCTGCTATTATTTAGCCACGAGCTCCTCCGCGGGCAAAAGCTAGTGACAAATAAATAATAATTAATAGCTATTTTCCGACACTTGGATGAAGACTGTGTTATAATTCCCAGTAGTCTGAATGACCCAGATTACAGACCATCCTTGTGGCAATAGGCTAGTTTCCAAAAAAAATATTAGTCTTTTAGATTTTTCAATAAAATTCAAATTTCGTGTGACGTCAAAAAATGATCAGAAAAAATGCAGCAACACGTGACGTCACACGTAACTTTAATGAGCTATATCTTTGTCATTTTTGATCTAATTTGCAAATAAAAAAATACATGCCCCTTATTTTTGAATAATCTAAAAGACGGACTAAACAGAATGTAATTACTTTGACCCTGGATACTCACCTCCGTCCATTTCCGTTCAGTGAACCCCTTTCTGGGAAGACAATAAGATACGTTGATAACAAAATCGTCAGTCTGTAGACAGCCTTAGGGTCAAGGATTATGATAATGCTGGTTCCTTATATTACATTGTGAGGGTACTCGCAAATATGACGAATGCGTGTGTCTTGAGTATAAGTGGATTGTAACTTTACTGTAGCCTATTTTGTGAGGGAAATACCGTAGTAGAAGCCTGTCAGTATTTGCTTGGTTTAATATTATATTAACTAAATAATATTATATTTTTAATATTTTATTAACTTCGTGTTTTTTTAATTAGAATTACTCATGTGCTTAAAGTATACCATATCTAAAGTCGAAGTTATTTATTTGTAAAACATAGGTAATTATGGTATCCTTACTATCCGTACAAAAAATTATAAAAGTGAAAGTGAGTTTGTTTGTTTGTTACGTATTCACGCCTAAATAGCTAAACCGATTTTGATGAATTTTGGTACAGGGATAGGTGGGACCCTGGAGACAGGCATAGGTTTAAAAAGAGAAAGAGGAAAGATTAGGGGAGAGAAAGATAATTCTTTTTCTATCATTCCGCGAGTTAAAGTTAGCGTTAGCCCAAAGTAACTATGCCACGCGAACGAAGTCGCGGGCGGAAGCTAGTAATTAAGTAAATAATCTACAAAACGCTGTGCTTGCTCTTAGAAACTAGAATTTGCGGTATTTTATTTAAACAACTCTGCCAACTTAATAGACCATTGTCCGGACTACAAACAATTACAACACTCAATATGCAAAGAAACAAAGGATCTGAAAGACACGACAGACCGCAATATCTCTTGTACGGAATTCGGAAGACAAACTAAATTACACTGATCCTTTGTAACGTCTACGGAACCCCAATAAATAGGAAAGAGCTTTAGGTCAGGGGGCACGGAATAAAGTAAATGTAGAGGGAAGTTGGGGCTTTGAAGGAACCTACTGATAGGTTAGTGATGGGACGTTTATATCCCGGGAATATAGATAATAAAAAATGTCCAAAAAGTCGAGATTCCAAGAGCGAATGAACTTTTACCTTATTTGTAGCGTTAATGACTAGTGGTGTATTTTAAAATTAAATTGAAGTGGATTTCGGAATCCGTATTATCCTTACTAATCTTATAAAAGCGAAAGTGAGTTTGTTTGTTACGTCTTCACGCCTAAATGGCTAATACGATTTAGATGAATTTTGGTACAGAGATAGTTGGGACCCTGGAGACGGACATAGGCTATTTTTTTTTAAATATTTATATATGAGGGAGAAAGAGGGAAGAAAAGGGAAAACTTAGCATTGCTATTACAATAAATAAGGTGCAAGGGCAAAAACTACAGGTAGCACGTACCTGTAAATGAAGAAAAGGGAACTGTGTTACACTGAATTTAACGCGAGCATTGCCGCAGGCAAAAGCTAGTTTAATAAGAAATCGTTCTGTTTCAAATTTCGATGACTGGTGTTTTATTTTCGCTATAAGGTTGTGGGGGTAAAATTAATTAAACAAACCATTCCCCTTTAATCTGGAGCGTTATCGTGATTTACAGCCATGACCGCTGTAGGTTTTTTTTCGATTGGACTGGAAATCATCAAATAACTTCCTCTGCTCTGGGCGGTGCGGAGGAAGTGTTAGATTTTTACTGACTAAAATCCATTCATGTTCGTTCTTTTTGCCCTTTGTTTTTTGGGCCGCGGTATCAATCGTCCAACTTCTATAATTAATTTGACGACACGGTTGGCGCAGTGGCTGAACGTTCGACTGCTGCGCTGCGTGTCGCGGGGTCGATTCCCGCACGGAACTAATATTTGTATAACCTGCAGATAGATGTTTCGGGTCTGGTTGTTTGTGTATGTGAGTTTAAATGTTTGTAAACGCACCCACGATACAGGAGAAATTCCTAGTGTGGGGGGGGCAACGTTTAAAAAAAATGTTTTGATTTCAAACTATGTAAATTCATCGAAATTAATAATTTTAAGTTGTGACTTTTTGGATCAGTTTTTTTTTACCCAAAGACTCTGTGCTGTTTCTGTCATTCTGTCATGAAATGATAATCTAAATCTGCAAAGATACATACATTATTGTTTCTATATTTTTTAAATTGCTAAATATTCTCCAGCGTTTGATAGTTTTAATAAATAATAAAATAAAAAGGTTTATTTTGGAACACAAAATCACATAAATACTAAGATGAAAAACGACGATAGCTGCAAAAATAAAAACTGTGTCGCAACTATCAACGCCCTTTAACATAAGGAAATTGTTCCAGACATGCAGTTGTGTATTTTGAGGGATGTTAGATTGTGAGTGTAGGTATGTGTGGGTGCTGGGGTGTGGGAGTGTGTTTATATGTCGGTGTGGGAACGTGCGTGCATATAAACACAAAATATTGGCAAAATTGTGGTATCTCTCGCCCACAAAAGTTATTAACGAAGAGTTGTAGTTATACAATTACTGTACCTGAAGCTTATTGTGTAACTTTACCTGTAACAAAAATAATTTGTATTTAATATTTTATTTATTTATGCACACACTAAATACATGACAGGACATTACATTAAGACAGAAGAGCACAAAGGTACTGCTTATTTCATTAGAAATTTCTTCCAGCAGACCTGCGAGAGGAAAGTTGGATGAGTGATGTGATATGTACATAGATACAGTGTGTAGAAAAGACAAAACAGGAAAATATTAAATTATCAATGTACACCAGAAATATTGGAATGAAGTTCCTTATCGCGCATTGCGAAATGGGGCTAGACGGAAAAATTAACACCAAAAGTTATAACGACACTTTTTGCTATAGTTGTAAGCCGTGCGGCATGCGCGTGTTTCTCTGTCTGTCTCTCTCTCTCTTTCTCTCTCATAGAAAGCAAGCCAGTTATTTTCTTTTCGTCTTTCTATTTCGCATTGAACAGTGTGGTGTCGCGCCGATTATTTTGTTGAGTGTATACAGGTTTTTTGTACATAATAAATAATAACTTTGTTCCATCCGGGTGTCCCTTGACACCTCTCAAGTTTTTATTTTATTTTAATGGTTCATCAACAATTGTCCAGACTGGTTGCGAAAAAAATGCGAAAAATAATATACATTAGTGCAATAATCACTTAAAGGTAAATACCGCATGCATATAGATGTTGTACAAGAAAAAAATACGCTACTGATATCTACAAATTAAAAAAAAAAACGTAATACTATCTATAAACAAAATTAGCTCCAAACGGATAGTGAAAGGTTTACTAAAGGAGATATTTATAATATATATACTTTCGATTTACCCAAATAAACTTAACACTGTCAACATCCTTACTTAATATTATAAATACAATATGTAATAATACAGTACAATATGCTTTGCCATGTTTAATTAAGATAATTATTAATTTATTTTTAATTTAATTAACGTGTATTTTTTTTTTGGTATGTTGTATAATTTGATGTCTTATAGCATCGTATTGGATATGTCTGTAAAGGTGCTATAAAGTAGTGGTAAATAAATAAATAAAAGCGAAAGTGAGTTTGTTTTTTTTTTTTTAAAAAAAAAGGAGAGAAGAAAAGGGGAAAGAAGATATTTTTTTGGATCATCACGCGGGTTTAAGTTAGCGTTAGCCCAAAGTAACTATTCCACGCGGACGAAGTCGCGGGCGGAAGCTAGTTCACTATAAAAAATCCATTAGAGCCGATTGAAATGTCATTAAAAGAAAAACAAAACGACTTTTAATTTCGTTGTTATTTTTATAGATACGCAGTCTAGCAAAAGAAAGCCGTTATTGGATTTTCTTTTACAGTACAATACAGTTAGAATCTTTCGACGTTAACGTAGCATGAAACATGCTTATAGCTAAAACATTTGTAATTGCTTTTTATCTCAAATACTTGGATTTTTGCCGTATTACAAACGTCAAAGGGATCGTAGGTATCAAGCTTTTGACGACACGGTTGGCGCAGTGGCTGAGCCATCGACTGCTGCGCTGCGTGTCGCGGGTTCAATCCCCGCACAAAACAAATATTTGTATGGCCTACAGATAGTTGTTCCGGGACTGGGTGTTTGTTCGTGTGAGTTTTAAATGTTTGTAAACGCACCATTTATACAGGAGAAATTCCTAATGCGGGGCAATGATTTTCAAAAAAAAATTGTCTCCGATTTAAATATCATGGAGATACAACCGTGTTGACGACGCCATCTTGGATATCAAGTTTAATATATAACAAGACATCGTTTACTAAAAACAAAGCTAATATCCTCACACGTGTAACCTAAGGCTTTTTTATTTTCGTTTCCCCACGTCAGTCTATAACAGTATTAATTCCTGACATGTCAGTAAAATAAATATTTTTTGCGAAGTAAATACGCTAGATATTTTTGTTACAGCGACTGAAACGTGCAAATTATCAACACCTAACGTTTGTTTTTATATTTGAGGTTAAGGCAAGGCTCCGTTGCTATGACAACCTATCGGGGTTGCGGGTTGTTCGAACGAGATATCGCGGCCCGGAAGCACAAAGGGCAAAAGAAGGAACATGGGTGGGTTTTAGTCAGTACAAGTCTGACACTCCCTCCCGCTCCGCCCAGAAGGTTAAGGTTAAGGTTATTAGACGAAAAGTTACTTTAAAAAGGATGTGGTAGTTTATGGTTATTTTTTTTTTCTATTATATAAGTCTTTAAACTGACATGGTTACTGACATTTTTATTAAAACTTGAAACTAGAGTTTAGATCGTTTTGTCTGCTCGTAAACATCCACCCGCAATAACTTCAGTTCATCCGTGATTATGGCGTTTGCAACATCGCCGAAATATCGGAAACTCGGAACAATTAACAAACATGGCAAATATCGTTTCAAGTTTTAATAATAATATTTTTTCTATTATGTTTAGAAAACTGTGTGTCATAAGTATCTTGTTTTACATTATTTTCGAAATAAGTAATGCACAATATTAAAAAACAATAGGTAAATGCAAAAGTTTGTGAGCATTTATGGATGGATGTCTAGATGTTTGTCATCTTTTACATAAAAACTAATAAACGGAAATGAATAAAATTTGGCACACAGATAATTTATGACTGGATACAAGAAATACTTGTAAATAAATCTAACTGCGTTTATATTTGTGCTGCTAGAAAATGTTCTAAAGTAAAGATTTCTAAAAGATAGACATTTTTGTGCAGTAAAAAAATACAGGAAAAATACACAAACTAGGAATACTCCAACCGTTCTCTCACGCCATCCTTTAAAACGCTTTGTAGCAAAAGCTTAAAAACCTTAGCGTAACAGCGCAAAAACATGGGCCTGACTGCATGAAACCCGTGTTATGAAAAGTCTCGGAAACTTCACATACAACAAACTAAAAAATATCCCGGACTTTTTACAAATTACGTTGTGGCACATCCCTACTATTAATTGAAAATTAAGATGAAATCTTTATTTGCAAACATAGTTATGACTTTATAAATATTCACGAAGAGTGAATTAGATATTTGAAAAGAGAACACAATGTCAGAAATATAAAAATAAACGATTAAATTATCATAATCATAGGAAAATAAATATAATTAAAATTGACTCGTCGTAACTCCGTTTCAAGAGGACTTCACAATTATTGTATTGAAGTAGGTACATACTCAAGGAATGTTTTCACAAAAAAGCAGAAAAAAATGTTTTTAATTGAAATAACATGATCATTTGCGTAGTGTAATGCATAAATGCGAACGAAAAAGTAGGGGACGTTCTATAGATTCTGCTTACCCCGATGAAAAAAGGCATGAAATTATGTAACTTTAAAAAAATCTTTGACTACTCAATTCTAACACCGTAACTTACTCAGAACATCTCAATCTTTTACAACAAGTCGTCCCGTAAATTCCGGGACTTAAGATTGTGTCGCAACCCTATTTATGGGCGGTTCTCTTCGCCGTGAAGCCTTACTATTTCTATTGAATTCGGAATATTGGACTGAATTTTATTTTAAAGTTTTTTTTTATAGAACTGGGTTATAAGGCTTTCGCACCTCAAAAGAAAGCAACGGAACCCTTATTAGATGAGTTTTTTTTTTATAAAACGTTGCCCTACACTAGGAATTACTCATGTATCGTAAGTGCGTTTACAAACATTTAAACTCACATACACAAACAGCCAGACCCGGAACATCTATTCTATCTATAGGCCATACAAATGTTGGTTCCTTGCGAGAATCGAACCTGCGACACGCAGCGCAGCAGTCGATGGCTCAGCCACTGCGCCATCCGTGACGTCAAACTTTGTTGTCCGTCTGTCTATATGTCTATCAAGAGTATTTATTTCGGGAACCCGTGGGGGTCTCTCAAGTCTGTAGTCCCTTTGTGCTGTGAAAATCAACCCTCTAAGTCTACGCAGTCAAAAGATATAGCCGTTTATGTCAAGCAGTCAACTACTTTTGTATCTTTGGGTCACAGAACTGTAAGATGGAGTGGTGTAATCACGCGAGCACAGTTCTGGTAACAAGTTTCCGAAGCTCTTATATTAACGTATTTTCATCAAAAATGTTTGTTTTCAAGCAGATGCTTGATACTAAATAATACTTCAGGATAAAATCTTATCTTTAAAACAACTAATAAAAACTTGAGAGGTGTCGTATCCGGGTGTCGGATGGAACGAAGTTAGTATTTACTATGGACAAAAAACCTGTAAACACCCAACAAAATAATGATCGCGACACCACACTGTTCAATGCGAAATAGAAAGACGAAACGAAAATAACTGGCTTGCTTTCTATGAGAGAGAGAGGGAGAGACAGACAGAGAAACACGAGCACGCCGCACGACTTACAACTATAGCAAAAAGTGACGTTACAACTATTAGTCTTAAGCAAAAAGTTTCGTTACAACTTTTGCTCTTAAACAAAAGGTGTCGTTACAACTTTTGGTCTTAATCAAAATGTGTCGTTACAACTTTTGGTCTTAAGCAAAAAGTGTCGTTACAATTTCTGGTCTTAATTCTTTCCGTCTAGCCCCCTTTCGCAACGCGCGATAAGGAACTTCGTTCCAAAAACCGGACACGTGCGTTCCGGTTCCGGTTCCAGGGTTCCGTACAAACTTTCGACATAAAAGGCCATTTGTTTTGATTGCGTAGACTTAGAGGGCTGATTTTTTTACAGCTTTAAGGGACCACAGAGTTGAATAGGAGGTTTTAATGCTCAACTTGATACCAATAAAAAAGAAAATTATTCAAACTAGCCTGATTCCCTGGCAACGTACCTGTCTGGAAGGTTTGATGAATCCGATTTTATACAGTAATATCGAAGGTACACATTATAATTATGAAAGACTACATTTAAACGCTAACGCCCTTCAACGCGTTCCCAAGATAAAGGGTCTTGACAGACAGGTAGATGAACAAACAAATAAACGCCCGGATCAAATAAATAAAAAACGATTCGTTTTGCTTACGGATAGTTGTATTTTGACATACGTCTCATAGAACGTATGTCAAAACACTACAATCCGGTCATAAGGTTAAGCCTCACTTGCCTAGGTTGGTTTGTGGATGGGTGACCACCCGTTACATACCGAGTTTCCTCCGTGCCTCAGAAAGCACGTTAAGCCGTTGGTCCCGGCTGTCATTTGTTATAGATCTTTGACAGTCGTTACAGGTAGTCAGTGGCGAACCGTTAAGCTGCGTCTACGCGAGGAGAGCAGAGCACGAGCGGAGCACGCGCCGAACACAATTCGTCAAGTCTGGACCGGCTTACAAGCCTCGAACGAGCGCTCTGCGAGCATTTCGTTCGTGCTCGGCTGCGTTCCGCCTGTTGTCGGTTTTTTGACGAACACAAAGGGATTTGACTACGTTCGAGGACAGTGATCGTTGTAGGTTCGTTGTACGTCCACACTTGACGCCGCGAACGACGAAGCAGAGAACGGCTCCGCTTGTGCTTTGCTCGTGCTCGGATCGTCCAGCGTAGACCCGCCTTTACATACCAATACTCACTCTCAATAGTTATTCAAAATTCAATTCTGTACTAAATAGTGTATGCTATAAATGATTTTGATCTTTGACAGTCGTTACAGATAGTGTCCCAAAAGTCTGGCAACCAGTCGTACCAGAGGCTATCGTAATACCCAGTACTAACTGAGTTGTGTAGGTCAGATAGGTAATCGCTCCATGTGAAATATTGAAGTTTAGCTGCATCCGGTTAGACTGGAAGCCAACCTTGATATAGTTGGGAAAAAGATTAAGCATAATATGGTTATTTTAATTTTATTACCCTCTCTTACATCTACCCTCGTCCCGTCAATGTATCATTTTCAGTAAAATTCCAATTAAACCAGGCACATTAGTTGTTTATATTTATTTGGGCAATTAGCGAATAAAACGGTACTTTAATATTTACACAACCAACAAAGGCATGAAATTATATAAATTAACATTTCAAAGGCCAATTAATGTATCAAAATCATCGAAAACACAATAGGAGACTGATTAAAATATTAACTTCCTCCCGAAGCATTTATCACGAGGTCAATAAGGTTCATTTTAGAGGAAATTATTTTGGATGAAAAATTCGGATTAAAATCTCTTATTTTTCTTCGTAATGAGAATTCAGCTGTTGACGTTTGTGAATTGTTTCGTCGGATTAAATTGTGTGCGAAGATTATTAATCAACGACATTGGTTTTTATTTCCCAGTTGATTTGAATTAATTTTTACAGAAACCTACTTGTCACAGAAAAAAATAAAAGAAGTCGTTTGTCTTGGTATGGACATGCAATGAGGAGGGATAAAGCACATGTGACTTAAAGAGTGATGGATCTGAATGTTGATGGACGGAGGACGTTGAAGGCCGAAGAAAAGATGGATGGATTGTGTAAGGAATGATATGAAGGAGAAAGGAGTGAATGATGCCGTGACGTGTGATAGGGGAGAATGGAAGAAGAAAACGTGTTACGCCGACCCCAAATAGAATGGGACAAGAGCAGGAAAATGATGAGTTGATTTGAATTTTTACTGTTACTATAAGTTGAAGCTGTGGAGGAAAAAAGGTTCCTGTTTTATCAGATTTGATATTTCCAGAACGTTTCATGGTTCCGTACCTCAAAAATAAACGGTACCCTTATAGAATCAAATGAACTCGAGGAGCTTGTGGCTAAATAATAGCAGCCGTTCGGGTCGACCTTTAGGTTAAGCTGCGCTTGCCTAGGTTGGTCTGTGGATGGGTGACCACCCGTTACATACCGAGTTTCCTCCGTGCCTCGGAAAGCACGTTAAGCCGTTGGTCCCGGCTGTCATTTGTAGATCTTTGATAGTCGTTACATGTAGTCAGTGTTCTGAAAGTCTGACAACCAGTCTTACCAAGGGGTATCGCATTACCTAGTACTAACTGGGTTGTGGAGGTCAGATAGGCAGTCGCTCCATGTAAAATACTGATATTCAGCTGCATCCGGTTAGACTGGAAGCCAACATAGTTGGGAAAAGGCTAGGCAGATGATGACCCCTAAAGAACGACTTTGTTCTCCATCTGTCTGTGTATCAAGTCCCTTTATTTCGGCAACGCGTGAAGTTTATCGAGTTGAAATTGTACTATCTATAGTCCCTTGAACCTGTGAAAAAAATAACTCTCTAAGTCTTAGACGACACGGTTGGCGCAGTCGCTGAGCGATCGACTGCTGCGCTGCGTGTCGCGGGTTCGATTCCCGCGCGAAACAAATATTTGTATGGCCTACAGATAGTTGCTGCGGGTCTGGTTGTTTGTGTATGTGAGTTTAAATGTTTGTAAACGCACCCACGATACAGGAGAAATTTCTAGTGACGGCCAAAGTTTTTTTTTTTTGAAAAAAATAGTTTACGCTGTCAAAAGGTATAGCTGTTTCTGTCGCAAGTTTGTACGGAACCTTCAGTGCTTGATTCCGACTCGATCTTGGCTGTTTTTTTTTCCAAGGAACTTAGTCTAACAGAATTTTGACAATTATTAGATCTTTAATTCCCAACACAAAACTGTCTCAATTAAAAAAGTTCGGTAACTTAGCTAGTTAAGAAACATCTTATAATTACCAAGAATCTAGATGTTATAATTAACACTTGAAACGGGATATTTACCATGTTTGTTATTTATATCGAGTTTCCGATATTTCAGCGATGCCAGTTCATCCGTGATCATGGCGTTTGCAACATCGCCGAAATATCGGAAACTCGATATAAATAACAAACATGGTAAATATCCAGTTTCAACTGTTAATTATAATATTAGTAACCATGTCAGTTTAAAGACTTAAATCTCGACTTAAATCTGTTTTCCTTAGTTAAGGCGCCACCCCGACCAAAACGCCGCGCAAGCCGTTTTTGTACAGTTTTCTAGAGCTATCTACTTGTTATTTAAAACGAACTAAGTAACAAAAAAAATACATTAAATTTCTTTATAATCTTGATTCCATTATTGTAGATTTAGTTTTTATTTTTATTGAGTCATTATTTAGTAAATCTCCTTACAACAAAGCCCCCGAAATGAGAAAAAATATCAATAAAATGCATCTCCTCGTAAAGTAAACATTGTTTAATTTTGCTACTGACACTAATGGATACACAATTCTATTATGAACATTTTGGAAGAAATATTTTAGTTAATCTTAATTTTATATAGATTTTATTCCAAAAAATTGGCATTATTCACTACTGCTCTCACTCGCTCACTCCTGCGCGGAAAAGAGGGAAGCGTATACTCAAGGTTATTTGCGTAGGGTACGGCCTTAAAAGAACTCCAATGCGTGCCCAGTATGAGAACTTGTTTTGTCCAATTAAGTGTAAGACAGCATTATTGAAGAAGACCTTATTTGGTGTTGCTCCTAAAATCTATAATAAAATACCCAACAAAATGAAATGTTTGCCATTAAAAAAATTCAAACAGTCTCTGCAGTCTCTACTGATAGAAAAATGTTATTACTGTGTGGATGAATTTTTAAATGATTATTTTTCCGACCCAAATATCGACCAATAGAATTGCACCATTCGACGTCACGTGGTACAACCTACATGGTATTATACTGATAATTTTTTGAAAATTTTCTCTGGTCGTTGCTATATATAAAAAACAAAACATGGTGCAATTCTATTGGCCGACATTTGGGACGGAAAAATAATCCCCCGAATACCACACGAGCTTCAAAATTATCTGGCATTTCCCGATAGGTTCCCTGCAAACAAATAAAATCGTCAAGTTTTTCAGGAAAAATCACTCGCGCTTCGCGCTCGTGATTTTTTAACCTGAAAAGAAAAACTTGACTCCTTCATTTGTTTGCAACGAACCAGAATTATTCATTTCTACAAACAATTATTGTTTGTAGAAATGAATAATTCTGATTTGTTTTTTTTATAATTTATTTGACATTATTATTATTTATGTTTTTTTTTTGCTATTATTATTGACATTGTATAATTATTTTTATTTTATTTTTGACTTTATTTGGTATTTCATAATTTTTAATTTTAATGGACGTATCCTAATTGCAATTTTAATTTTAATTGACATATTTGTAATTTTAATTTTTTTTATTGACATTTAATATTTTGTTCTTTATTTGATTTTATTTTTATTTTAATGTGTTTTTATTTTGGCATATTGGGATTTTTAAATTTAAATTTTAATTTGTATGTCAGTATGACAAGACATAGCAAAAACGAGCTTTACTTAGAACATCCTATGAATGTAACTAGCTGTGTCTTACAAATAAATAAATGATTATGATTATGATTCACTCCTTACGGGAGGATCTAACGTTGAGTATGAGAAAACTGTATCTTTAGGCGACTCATTAGGTCTCAAACGCACCAAAGGGTAGGTTAGTTAATGACGCCTGCAAGGGCCACCGCCTGCCGGGGTTGCGGTATGTTCGAAAGAGATACCGCGGCCCTGGAACATAAAGGGCAATAGAAGGAACATGGGTGGGTTTTATTCAGTACAAGTTTCACACTCCTCCCTCTCTGCCCAGAGCAGGGGAAGTTATTTGATGATTTATAATTAGTTTCGAGATCTTTTAGGCCTTCAGGCACCAGGTAAAAGTTCTTTGAAAATTATGGCGCAGGAACGTTTTAACCTGAAGATTGAACCGATGTCTATTATTATTTAACCACGAGAATAGAATAGAAAATCGATCACGTTCATCGAAATTGCTGTTGAGGTAAATTGCAATTCAAAACATGCATTTAAAGCATTGCTGCACCCCTCTACGACGATAAAACATAATGGCGTCGAACCCCTCTAATACACCATAAAACACGGTACAGTCATAAGGATTAATAAGTATTCTCTCTTCAAGTTTTAAAAGTTATAATTATTATTCTAATATATAGATTGTGTGTTAAGTTGTTCGATTTTGAATATGAAAAACTTTTTGAAACAATTTTTTTTTTTTGTATACCGTGTATGTGCTTTTGTTTCTATGTACAAATTTATGAAAAGTTATAAACGTTTTCTTTTTAACCGACTTCTAAAAAAGGAGGAGGTTCTCAATTCGGATGTTTGTATGTTTTTTTTTTTTTTTAGGTTTGTTCGCGCTTAACTCCGTCGCTTGCCAACCGATTTTAAAAATTCTTTTTTTGTTGGAAAGGTTATACTTTCCAAATGGTCCCATGAAAATTTTATCTAAATCGGACAAGCGGTTATTGAAAAATCAACAAAAAAAAATTTAAAGCCTATGCTTTCCAAATTGCTCCCATAGTCACCAAGTCGGGATCTGATGATGGAATCTTGGCGAAATCGAGGGAAGTTTTTTTAACCGACTTCTAAAAAAAAGGAGGAGGTTCTCAATTCGGATGTTAGTTTTTCGTATCTTGATGATCGTAATCTTCTTGGCTTTCAGTGGCCAATCGAGTACGAATCAAACTAAGACGACGATTATAACCTTCTTGACTTTCCTTATTCAACCTACGTAACATGTAGGTCCTCTGCTTTGACAGTCTGTTTTTGCGCTGGTCAGGGTTCTCATTCGAAATGCGTTGAGCTTTTATTTCCCTAATTTGTGTTAATCGTTCCTTTTTCATTCTCAGTTTCAGTTTCACGCCGTTTTCTCATACGAGAAGCATCTTTACTAGGCCTACCCATATTTTTTAAACGACTTAAAAAAGGAGGTTATCAATTTGGTTGTATTTTTCAATGAGAAAAAATATGTCACAAAAAATTAACAAATAAAAATATTTTTTGCAAAAAAAAGAACCGACTTCAAAAACCCTATAAGCACTAAAAAGTTAAAAATAATACTATAACCTACCTATATTAATAAACCTAACCTAACCTACGATTAACCTATACTAAAATTTAACAATTTTTTGGAGTCGGTGCCAAGCAATATACGATACCTAAATGACTATACCTATAGACTAAGGCCAGAAAAAAAAACAAAAATCTTACAGCTTCTAAATAATAACTGAAATCGGAAAACAACAAAAATACTTGATAGATTTCCTAATACCTAATATTTAGACAAGAAAAAGAAACGAGATACTAACGTTACTACTTAATAATAATAATATACTTTTACATACAAATCAATAAAAATCAGGGCAAACAACAACAGTCACGTGAACACAATGAGCAATTTTTTTTAATTTTTTTTTTATGAATGGCATCTCGCAGTTTAACCAAGGAGGTTGTCGTCTGCTTAACCGGGCGAATCCTGTGGGTGCCTTAAAAATTAAGACCTCCAGCCAGGGTATAAACTTATAAACTAAGCGACTACACGCTAAGGGCACCCCCTGTGGGGTACGAGCCTCGGCTTAGGGCGTCGCTGAGGGACAGCAAGGGACAGGCTGGATCTGAGTGATATAATGAGCAATTTTTTTTTTTTTTTTGTGAATGGCATCTCGCAGTTCAACCAAGGAGGTTGTCGTCTGCTTAACCGGGCGAATCCTGTGGGTGCCTTAAAAATTAAGACCTCCAGCCAGGGAAATGAGCAATTGTGTAGCAACCTTACATATAGAAATGTCGGTAACGAAACCATAGCGCGATTCAGAAGCTTTGTTGTACTAAAACGATATCTATTTCGAACAACCCGCAACCCCGGCAGGTGGCAGGCCCCTCTGGCATTTATCCTACAGAGGAATCCATCCCGACCCTACCAAAAGTGTAAACATATAAATGCTCACGACTGTACCTATCAATGAGTTCAACATTCAACCACGTCGCTAACGTTAATTAACTTTTTAATCTTTCCGCGCACGATCGCGACGCAGATATTAAAAATTTCACAGCGAGATAATTTAATTTCAAACCGCTGATACTGTACCGTGTTATTCATAGGAGCGGGTAAAAGGGAAACTGGACTGTTTTGCTTTGCTGGTTAAGTTTATTTTTCAAAAAAAATGTAGTAGGTACCGTACCTCAAAAAGAAAAAAAAACTTGAGAGGTGTCAAGGGACACCCGGATGGAACGAAGTTATTATTTATTATGTACAAAAAACCTGTATTCACTCAACAAAAATAATCGTCGCGACACCACACTGTTCAATGCGAAATAGAAAGACGAAACGAAAATAACTGGCTTTCTTTCTATGAGAGAGAGAGGGAGAGACAGACAGAGAAACAAGCGCACGCCGCACGGCTTACAATTATAGCAAAAAGTGTCGTAACAACTTTTGATTTAATTTTTTTTCCCTTTCGCAACGCGCGATAAGGAACTCCGTTCCAAAACTTTGTTCCAAAACTTCGTTCCAAAAAAACTAAACCTTTATATGATCACTTTGTTGTGAGTCTGTCTGACTGTCTGTCAAAACCCTATATCTCTGAAAAGCGTGGAGGTATCGAATTCAAATTAAAACCTATAGAGGCGTGAAAAAATCAACTCTCTAAATCTACGCAGTCAAAAGATAATATGGTCGTTTATGTCGCAAGTTTGTAAGGATTCCTCACTTCGTGAGTCAGACTGGAACTAACGTTTTTTTTTTAAATTAAACGTGACCTCACCCTTGGAATTTCTCCCGTATCATGGTTACAAACATTTTAACTCATATAAAAAAAGCTGCCAGACCCCGAACTGAACTGTTAGAGCTTAAAATTATTTGTTCCGTGTAGGGATTGAACCCGCGACACAGTGCAGCAGTCGATCGCTCAGCCACTTAGCCAACAGTGCCGTTTTTTTGCAGTTAGTCTTGTGGTGGCTTCTTTTTTTGCAGAGGAGACATCATCAAATAACTTCCCCCGCCATGAGTGGAACGGAAGGGAATGTCAGACTTGTACTGACTAAAACCCACCCATGTTCCTTCTATTGCCCTTTATTCCATTCGCTTTGCTGACATCACTCTTTGAGGCGCGCGTGGAACACTAACGCGCCGTCGATCCGGCCTAGACAAACGGACCGTGAGCTACACATTGCTCACCGTCCACAGACCCGCATCTACGGTGGCCGGGAGTCGTCTCGCGAAACAAACAATACTTGCGTCACAATCTACATCTATTTAATATTAGTACGAGACAAAACAGCTAGCAATATAAGAATTACACGAAGGGCACATCGCTGGGGCTCACTCGTAAAATCAAATTCGCTGACCGGAGCGCACTGCAGTGCGACAGTTTTTATTTTTGGGGTCCCCATACTGTATTGGTAAAACGATTGTGTTTCTGAGAATGGGGACGTTTGGCGATGTTCTCGTCAGCGGGTTTTTGTATTTATGTTTTGTTATTACAAGTGTTTTATACAGTTTTATGTTAGACTAGGTGTCTTGCGCGGTATCACCCGCGTTTTTAGTTGCTGCCCCGCTCCCGTGGGTAGTAGCGTGATGTTGTATAGTCTATGTTACTTGCTGATAAGGTAGCTTCCTATTAAAAATATGGCTAAAATCAGTCCAGTAGTTTTGAATCCTATTCGATACAAAGAAACAAACAAATCTTTCCTTTTTTAAACATTAATTATATATAGCTTATGCCCGCGTCTTCGCTCGTATCCACCCCCTATTTTAGGGATCTGGAGTGTTAGAAAGAAACAAAAAGTAGCCTATGTCACTCTCCATCCTTTCAACTATCTGTACTTAAAAAATAAAGTCAATTCGTCGTTCCATTTTGCTGTGAAATACGCACAAACAAACAGACACACACATACACTTTCCCATTTATGATATAAAGTATGGATTATTATTAATATAAGTATAGATATATCGCACTGCTTTGAGACAGCTAGGCGGGGTAGCGGTAAACCAAGGAGCAGATGGCCAGACGACCTGTATGGTTTTCTTGTTAATTGGCGAGAAAAGGCGCAACATTGCGAAAAGTAGAAGAAACGGAAGAGCCCAAAGCCTAGAAGAAGAGCAAATCATGTTAAAAAAAACAAATGAGCTCCATGATAACGTTGGTAAACTTAAACGTCTATTGTTAACACAATTTAATTTATACTTTGAATTTTGGAAAAGTGTGTTAATATTCAGACTATCACACTGAACCTATTTCTACATGGAACCACTATCGAAATCGCGAGTAAAACAAAAATATGCTGCCCTATACATTTAGTCGAGTATGTGTTGAAGTTTGGTATTCCATAGCTTATGTTTTCCTTCTTTTGATCTGCAGGTTTAGCTGCACTAGTCTGGTTTGGTCTGTGGATAGGTGATCACACATTATACAATGTGTCCGGTCATGGACTAGCGACATTCTAGATACTTATGTAACGAGTATTTACTATTACGATACACACTTGGGTCTACTTCACTTTCCCGCTTTTTGGCAGCCAATTTGAGATATTCTCTATGCGTGTAAAAAAAATATCATATCAGGTTTATTCAGACGGCAACAATATTGTGTATCGTTTAAATTAAGAAATGATGAGCTTACATTTTCGTAACTTTAGAAAACAAAATTTAAGTCCAAACAAATATGCAAATCAACAAAAGTTTTGTAAACTTTTTGTGAAAAAAAAGGTTTTTTTTTAATTAATTTACTTGAGTACTAGAATGTTTGTTATCAAAGTAGGTACATAGAATATCGCTAGTCCGTGACCAGACACATTGTTTACAAAGTTTTTTTCTTCATGACTCGGAAACGACTGGCTGTCATTTGGGATCTCTGGCGTCCGTTACAGGGTGTCGGTGGCCCGAAAGATTTGACAACTAGTCTTAGCAAGGCGTATCGTATTACCCAGTACTAACTGGGTTTTGGAGGTCAGATAGGCAGATAGCTGAGACTGGAAACCAACCCCAGTATAGATTGGAAAAGGCTTTTCGCTCTGTACAGACGGGTGGTAATGTCAGAGTTTTACTGACTAAAATCCATCCATGTTCCTTCTTTTGTTCTTTATGTTCCGGAGCAGATAATGATGTGTAGATAGACTCACGGCCTGACCACTGAAAACCAGCGCTGTGCTGTGGGCTGTGGGTACAGCATCATGCTGAGTGGTGACCTACCTGTCGCAGTCACGACGTGCAAGCTATTTTTATTTTGTCCCATATATACGTATATTTGTAAATGTTTGTGATGCTTTGTTTAATGTTGATGTTTTATTTATTTTGTGTGCTCGTCGTAATTTGCGACAAATAAAAGTTTTTTCTTTGTTTCTAGATGTGTAAAAACAAGCCATAATGTAACACAATCACTTTGCTAGGATCGCAATAAGCTACTATTCAGTGCTGCAAACGCAAATGAACTGTAAACTAGATTGTGATTTGCGATTCCAGTGCTCAATTATCCAAACTCCGATATGGTTTCAGCATTATGGGGTAATGGTAACTAACTGTGTTGCTGATTTGACTGCGCGTAATGCAACGGGCAATAAAGTTCGATGTTATGCATCTAGCGTCTGAGATTTTACGATTTTTAGGGATTTGTACTTTAAAAGGGAAAAGATAGAACCGTTCTTGGATCACTTTGTTGTCCATCTGTCTATCAAGACTCTTTACCTCGGGAACTTGTGGAGTTCATCAACTGTTTAGCCTTTTCCCAACTATGATGGGTGTAGGGTGCATCCCTAGCATAAGTAATGTAGATTGTCAATG
This sequence comes from Ochropleura plecta, assembly GCA_905475445.1. Lineage (NCBI taxonomy): Eukaryota > Metazoa > Arthropoda > Insecta > Lepidoptera > Noctuidae > Ochropleura > Ochropleura plecta. The sequence goes on along the minus strand of FR997738.1, from coordinate 17,902,054 downwards.
CAAATGTAGTGTAAGATGCAGAGATGTCACTGAGTGTTAAACGGGATGAGTCTAAATGAAAATGCAAGTTGTCCGACTCAAACCACGTCTAATTGAACACTAAATTTAATCATTTACATGAATGCATGCAATAGTTGCACCTCCTATGTCAATGCACTGCCAAATGTAGGTTGCGTTCAAAGTGCACATACGCGAGCCTACTGCTGACTAACTTATTGCAATAAATATACATATTTTAAAACCCATGTACGTGCACCGTACAATGGGGTCGGCTTCCAGTCTAACCGGATGCAGCTGAATACAGTATTTTACATGGAGCGACTGCCTATCTGACCTTCACAACCCTGATACTATTTTATAATACGTTACCCCATGGCAAGATTGATTGTCAGACTTTCGGGACACTGTCTTCATGTAACGACTGTTACAGATCTACAAATGACAGCCGGGACCAACGGCTTAACGTGCTTTCCGAGGCACGGAGGAAACTTGGTATGTAACTAGTGGTCACCCATCGACAGACCAACCTAGGGAAGCACGGCTTAACCTAAAGATCGACCTGAGCGGCTGCTTTTATTTTGCCACTAGCTCCTCGCGAACGCGTGGAGGTATCAAGTTGAAATTAAAACTATATACTCAACTCTGTGGTCCAACCTAAGTCTACGCAGTCAAAAGATATGGCTGTTTATGTAGCAAGTTTGTACGGAACACTCGGTGCGCGGGTCTGACTTGCTCACCTTTGGGTAGCTCACCGTCCAGTGACGAAAGGCCGTTTCGACGACGTGGCAGTGTTTCACGCGCGCTTTAAAGAGATGTCAGCAAAGCATAGGGGCCGCCACTGCGTGCCAGGGTCGCGGGTTGTTCGAAAGAGATACCGCGGCCTCGGAACATAAAGGTCAAGAGAAGGGACATGGGTGGTTTTGGTTAGTAAAAGTCTGATACTCAACCCCGCTCCGCCTAGAGCGGGGGAAGTTATTTAATGATTTCCCATCCGCAAAAAGGCTATCACTGAAGCAAAAATAATTTAAAATAAATTTAAAGTAAATTCCACAGATACATAATTGAGAATGTGAATGTTTCTGAGGATGTATGGATGTTTGTTTCTCTTTCACGTCAAAACGGCTTAACGGATCTTGATGAAATTTGGCACAGAGGTAGATTATAGTCTGAAATAACACGTAAAATACTTTCTTTTTCGATATCACGCGGGTGTAGCCGCGGGCGCCAGCTAGTAGCACCATACTTTGTTTTAATTGATCGCGATATATAAGGTGGTATTGTAAAAGAGTGTTACTGAATTAACGTCAACTCAAACATTTTTTGGACAGATAAGAACAAAACAAACCCGCATAAAGTACATATTCCATGCAAAAATTGCTACAGGACCCACCCCATTCCACACTTCATAGTTGCTCCATACTTTTTTATTCCATGAACTATCAGAAGAGCTACCATGACATCTTAGCATTTCTCATTCCTGTGTTAGAAAGAGATGGTGCTAGACACCCTGTATAGCTCTGTCTCTTTCCCTCAGTGGAATAAGTTCTGCTTTAAGACGTCATGGTAGGGTAGCAGTGCCAAAGTTTTGAAGCGCGCAACACATTCCCCCGTTCCCCGGCGGGTAAGCAGAGTTCTGTCCGTAGGTAGTCACGTGAGAAACGCACAACTGTTATCGGATAGACTCGCCTGCGGGTTTCTGAATGAAAATGGGCGAGAACTATTTTGTTTTTCATTGAAGAAAACTTATGGTAAATGAATTTGACGGTATGTTTTTTTTTTATTTTCGTGTTGTGTCGTATAGTCTTTGATCTAGTTAGACATTAGGTTATTAAATAAATAGGGAGCTAACGGATTTTAATTTTAAATTATTATTATTATTTGCAATTAGCAACGGAATTCGGAATTCAGAACATTTGCATTTTGTGGTTTAAGAACTTTATTATTTCTCATAAAGAATTAACAATAATTCACTTACTGAGAAACTAAATTTAAATATAAATATCGGGGTAGTAGAGCGTACAAAAGTCTATGTTCTTAGTAAAAATAACAAATGTGAGGGTATGCGATCACAATAACAAAATTATGTGTATACTTGGTCACAAATTACCAAGCAAACACAGATCCAAACTAATGTTAGTTAATCGTTTTACTAGATGTGGCAATACATGGCAACGTACTAATTAATGAAGTTGTTTTTATTTTATATTGTTATTTGCTCATTATGTACGATTTCAGTATTTTTTTAAAACAAGGCATAGTTTTTGCTTCTTTTATAGGCATCGGTATTTTATTGTACATATTGACACCTTCAAATTGAATATTCTTTTTGCCATAGTTCACTGTTCTAGGTGGACGCGTAACTAGGTGATTGTGGTTTCGGAGTTTGATTTTTTGCACCTGATGTTTTTTTGTGAAATTTAATGTTGTATGAATCTCTTTATGTAATATTTTGCGAATGAGTATACACGTATAGTACATAATATGTTTCTGAAATGTTCATTATTTTTGTATCATTGTATATTTTCTGAGATGATGTTCTAAAATTGTAATTGAATAATATTTTGATTAATCTGTTTTGTGCTATTTGTAATGATTCTAGATTAGATTTAGCTGCGGTCCCCCAAATTTCTTTAAGGTAGTCAATATGTGGTTTAACTAAAGAATTATAAATTATGTAACGGACTTTCTGTGGAAGACATTTATTTATGGTGAAAAGAGCCCCTGAGAGTGATAACAGTTTACATCTTATTTTCTCTATGTGAGGCTTCCAATTCAGGTAGCTATCTAAAATTAAACCTAGGTATTTCTCTTTAGTTTTCTTCTGAATTAATTGATCATTTATTTTGAGTTGAATATTATCGCTGATTTTTTTATTTTTAGGGGCGAACACAACATAGTTGGTTTTTGTAGTATTGATGGTGAAAACGTTAGATTGAAACCATTCACTAAGCGCGTTTAGATCGTCTTGAATATGAGGTGTCATAGCTTCGATTGAATTCCCAAAATAGAAAAGACTTGTGTGACATTTTAAAAGGACAAATATAAATTTACTATAATATAAATTATTGCTAATGAATACTATTTAATTTTAATTTGACGACACGGTTGGCGCAGTGGTTGAGCGATCGACTACTGCACTGCGTGTCGCGGGTTCGATTCCGGCACTGAACAAATATTTGTATGGCCTCAGGTAGTTGTTCCGGGTCTGGCTCTGTCTGTGTGACTCGTCTTTTGGTTATTATTTTGTTTTTGCAATTATAGTTATTATTTTATTTTACTTTTTGTAAAGTAAGCAATGACTTATTGTCGGGCCTACGCTGTCCTCTCATACTTAAGTGCTAACGCTGTAACAACAACAACATTGTAAAACTAAATGATTTTAAAAGAGTAACCATGGAGTTTCTTGCCGGTTCTTCTCCATAGGAAACGACCAACCCGAACCGTGCATCTTTTCTCGACGTTTTATAAGTGCCCATGTAGGCCTATGTAAAATAAAAATATTTAGATTTTGATTTTGGCTGTTTGTGTATGTGAGTTTAAATGTTTGTAAACACACCCACGATACAGGAGAAATCCTAGAGTGTTTTTTTTTTAGAACGTTGCCCTTCTAAAAAAAAACAATTAAATAAGGAGCTCGCTTATGTATCTGTCAGCTGTCAGCTCTCCAATCCAATATCCAGTATCCAAGCTTCTTTAACAAAAAGTTATGTTCACATTTTAACATGAGTTTTTGGATTTTTCTGACACACATACATTTTATTTCACAATTATATGATTTCATTTACACAATAATATATTAAAATCTTTCTTCCCCATACAAATGGCACATATATGCGAATATTTCACGGCTGTGAGAAAGGTATTCGTCTCCGTTAATATCCCTCGGGTGTGAGTTTATTTGAAATGCAGTCAATATACGTCGCGTTCTTCTGAAGGTACCCGTTTCTTTGATATCCGTGTTATTTGATACACGGATTATTTTCCAGAAATCCAATGTCGTTTGCCAAGCTACTAGTACAGGCTTTGAACAAGATCCTACTTCCTATTTATCCTTACTAATATTATAAAAGCGAAAGCGAGTTTGTTTGTTACGTCTTCACGCCCAAACGGCCCAAACCGATTTTGATGAATTTTGGTACAGACATAGTTGCCCTGGAGAACGACATAGGCTATTTAAAACGAGATAAGGGGGCAATAAGGGTAAGAAAAACGGAGAAAAGATAGTTTTTTCGATTTCGATCATCTCGCGGGTTAAAGTTAGCGTTAGCCCAAAGTAACTATGCCACGCGGACGAAGTCGCGGGAGGAAGCGAGTAATATTATAAATGCAAATGTTTGTGTCGATGGATGGTTGCATGGATGTTTGTTACTCTTTCACGTCAAAACGTCTGAACGGATCTTGATGAAATTTAGCAGAGATGTAGATTATAGTCTAGAATAACACATAGGATACTTTTTTTTCGATCATCACGCGGCCGAAGCCGCGGGCGCCAGCTAGTAAAATTATAAATATGAATGTTTGTGTGGACGGATGGATGTTAGATGTTTGTTACTCTTTCACGACAAAAGGGCTGAACAGCTCTTGATGAAATTTATAGTAGTTCATCATATTGAATTAAAAATGAAATCACTTAGCTATCCCCAGAACGCGTGAAGAAATTAACACCATGTACTCAGCCTATGGTTCCTTATAGTTGTGAAAAAATCAACTCTCTAAGTCTACCTACGCAGTCAAAAGATATAACCGTTTATGTCGAAAGTTTGTACGGGACCCTTGGCGCCAAAATCCAACTCGCACTTAGCTGGTTATTAAGATTCCGTATGTCGAAATGAAACAACGAAACCCTTATAGGATCACCTTGTCGTCCGTCTGTTTGTCTGTCAAGACCCTTAATCCCGGGAACCCATTGAGGTATAGTGTTAAAATTAAAACCATATACTCAAGTCTATAGTCTTTTTGAGCTGTGAAAAAATCAACTTTATAAGTCTACGTAGTCAAAAAATATGACCGTTTATTGCCACGGGGCAAAAAAAAAAAAAGAAGTTTTTTTTTTCGCAAGTTTGTTCAGAAGTCTTGGTGCTGAAGTCGGACTTGCACTTGGCCATTAAGTTCACTGGGCCGACTTTTTCTTATTTTTCTTTCTTGTTTTGACGACACGGCTGGCGCAGTGGCTGAGCGATCGACTGCTACGCTACGTGTCGCAGGTTCGATCTTTGCACAGAAAAATATTTGTATGGCCTACAGATATGTAGTTGTTCCGGGTCTGGCTGTTTGTGTATGTGAGTTTAAATGTTGGTAAATGCACCCACGATACTGAAGAAATTCCTAGTACGGGGATTTTTTTTTTTTTAAAGCAATTATGATGAAGAAGGAAACAATTAACCTCAAAGAAAAACTCCTTTATTTTCTATTAATATCCACACACACATTTAATTACATTAAGAAACCCCTTCTTCACGACATCAATATTTCCTCACAACCCCAAGTTTCAAAACCTGACCCCTCATACCAAACAATTTCCTCTAAACCGCGGCTCTATTAAAATGGTGGTTCCAAATCCGGATCAAACTGGATTTTACGAGACGGTTAAGATAAGCCCGGTGTTCTATCCTTAATAGTAGTAGGTTCGAAGCTCGGCTTTGAATTTTAATTTATCGTTCACCATGAGATTAGGCTTACGAAAATTGTGCTGGAAGTTTGTGAAAGTACAACTTTATACGATTTCTTAACGGACTCCTTAAAAAGGAGGTTGTATGTATATGCGGTCAGTTTTTCAAAGATTCTGAATGTTCTTCATCTGAGACATGACATAATTTTCCTGCCCTTCTCCCATTCTATTTGGGGTCGGCGCAACACGTTTTCTTCTTCCGTTCTCCCCTGTCAGACGTCACGGCATCATTTACTCTTTTCTCCTTCATATCATTCCTCCACACAATCCATCCATCTTTTCTTTGGCCCTCCTCTCGCTCTCCTTCCTTCAACATTCAGATTCATCACTCTTTTAGTCACATGTCTTTTTTTTTTAGAAAACGTTACCTCATACAAAAAATTTCTCCTGTATCGTGGGTGCGTTTACAAACATTTAAACTCACATACACAAACAGCCACACCCGAAACAACTATCTATAGGACATATAAATATTTTTCCGCGCGGGAATCGAACCCGCGACACGCAGCGCAGCAGACGATCGCTCAGCCTCTGCGCCAACCGTGTCGTCAAATTCTAAGCCCTGCAATCTATTTAGATGACACGAATCCCTTCCAAAAATAACTTCCCCCGCTCTGGGTGGAGCCGGGGGAGTACCAGACTTATACTGACTAAACCCATGTTCCTTCTTTTGACCTTCATGTTCCAGGGCAGCGGTATCTCTTTCGAACAACCCTCAACCCCGGACACTAAGAAGTACAAAACCTATTTCAGAAAACAAAATGCATTAGTTAATAGCAGTGGTATAAAAATGCAGAATCCCAGTGAAATCTTGCAAACGAGCAACGTCGGAGCTGGCATTACGAAACTGCAATTTGCGAACTGCTCTCCTCCTAATTGTTCCCTCAAGTGTCTAGTTAGGCGCTCCCTGGATGCTGGGATAAGGCAAAATACACTATTACATTTTTTAATAGCAAAACAACTTGCAGTATAAGACGCAACGGTTGGTGCTGTACCAATATAAATAAAACATAAATTAGGAGGGCCAGCCGGGGTTGCGGGATGTTCGAAAACGATACCGTGGCCCCGAAACATAAAGAGCAAAAGGGACATGGAAAACCCATGTTTTTAATCAGTACAAGTCTGGAGGTTATTTGATGTACTCCCATCCTAAAAAAAAGACATAAGGGTTGAAACACTCCGGGGTTGCGGGTTGTTCGAAAGAGATACCGCGGCCCCGGAACGTAAAGGGCAATAGAAGGAACATGGGTGGGTGATAGTCAGTAAAAGCCTGTCACTCCCCCCCCCCCCGCTCTGCCCACAGCAGGGGAAGTTATTTGATGATTTTCCACCCAAAAAAAAAGGGTTGAAACCCTTAATGTCTTTTCTCAGAATGACACAAATTTCAAAGCGATCACAAAAGTCAAAGATCACAAAAATCGTTATTTTTTGCAACTATTCAGTTTCAATTGCTCCAATGATGTAAACATTCTACTACCATTGGATGTTTGTTACTCCCGCAAAAACTACTGAATGGATTTAGTGCAACTTTACAATAATATGGCTTATTATATCAGAATAACGCATATGCTACAATTCATAAAGATATATTGTATATCCTATCACCACGCGAGTGAAACCGCGGGTGCAGTTAGTCTTTAATAAAGTTGTTGAAAGTGTTTTTCAAGCACTCATCCTTTTTTGTGATAGAGGCGCGCACACCCCTTATTCATTTAAAACATTATAAGGATTTACTATGTACAACATGCAGATATAAAATATCGCGAGACAATTCCTGCAGAGCCCAGTCTGCACTAAGAATTTCAGTATCTTTATACATACAAAATAAGCCTATACATCGCATCCCTATAATAGCTTGTCAGTACACAAGCCAGGCTATACGATAGCTATAAATAATAGCATAGCTTGCCGACCGCAACACGTTAGGCACATGTTGGAACAAGGCATGGTTTTCGATGGGAAATATTAATTTATTCACGACTTGAAATATGGAAATCGTTTTATGATAATATTTATTACAGAGATTATTAATGTTGATCAATGGTTGGTGGATGTTAAGGTTTGGTAAAATATAAAAATATGATAGTTTCCAAAAAAAAAATATTAGTCCGTCTTTTAGATTATTCAAAAATTTGGAACACGTTTCTTTTTATTTTAAAATAGTATAAAAAATATAAAGATAAAGCCCGTCAAAGTTACATGTGACGTCACGCGTTGTTGCATTTTTTCGGAACGAGTGACGTCACACGTAACTTTAATGGGCTATATCTTTGTGATTTTTGGTCTAATTTACAAATAAAAAAATACGAGTCCCTTATTTTTAATAATCTTAAAAACGGACTAAATAGAATGTAATCACTTTGACTCTGGAAACTACCCTATTGCCTCATTGGTGTGGCGATTATTTATTTCTTTTATAATTTTATTTATTTCAACTTCATTTACAATACAAACTGCTGTAAAATTTCATTGAAAGTGCGAAATTAAATTTAAAAAAACCGGCCAAGAGCGAGTTAAACTCGCGCACCGTGAGTTCCGTACAAACTTGCGACATAAACGGCCATATCTTTTGAATGCGTAGACTTAGGGCCGATCTTAGATCATGAAAACGACCTTAATCGAGATCATGTTACAAAATCGATGAAATCCACCCTTAGAGGGTTGAATTTTTTACAGCACTAAGGGACCACAGTCTTAACTTTATAGTTTTAACTAGCTTTTGCTTGCGGCTTCGCTCGCGTTAAATTCGGGTAATACAGTTCCCTTTTACTGATTTGCAGGTACCTGCTACCTGTAGTTTTTGCTCTTGCGCCTTATTGATTGTAATAGCGAAGTTAAGTTTTCCCTTTTCTTTCCTCTTTCTCCCTTACATCCCACTTTTTTTTTAAATAGCCTTTGTCCGTCTCCAGGGTCCCAACTATTTCTGTACCAAAGTTCATCAAATCTTTAAATATTTAGAAAAATCGGAGAGAACCTCAAACCAACCCAGCCGCCGCAAGGGACGCCCCGGGCGCCGGGCGCCGCGAGACCATTCCCGGCCACCGTAGATGCGGGCCCGTGGACCTTGAGCAATGGGTAGCTCACCGTCCGTCCGTCTATTGACGACAGGCCGTGTCGATAGCGCGTTCGTGTTTCACGCGCGCCTCAAAGAGATTCAGCAAAGCAGAGGGGCTTGCCAGGGCCTCCGCCTGCCGGGGTTGCGGGTTGTTCGAAAAAGATACCGCGGCCCCGGAACATACAAGGCAAAAGAAGGAACATGTGTGGTTTTTAGTCAGTAAAATTCTGACACCCCGCCCAGAGCGGGGGAAATTGACTGATAATGAATCAACCGCAAAAAAATGCCAAAAATTTAAATTACAACTCCATCTTTGTCCGTCTACATAAACCCACAAAATAGTACAAGAGCCACACATATCTGTAGAGAAATCACGTCTTGGAATCACCAGTCAGGCGTACGAACATTTATTATTGACTCCATTCCTTGCCCGTTACCCGGTTCATTAGGCCCACATTCCGTACATCCGGATAGGATATTGCCCGGGTGATGTACATGGTACGTAAGTAGTGGCGGGTATTTAATCCGGGTGGATTTTGTAATCGGGTAACTTTAAATATCGATTGATTTTTAATGGGAACTTTCTGTAACGTTGCGTACGTAATGTAACGTTCTTTTAATTAACTTTAAAAAGACACGATTGTTTGTTAGTCCACCTAGTTATTTGTACTATTTCTGTAACTTAGCTAACCACGAATTGTCAGAATGAAAGTGGGTCAAAGGAGGCTGGCGGGGATGCATGTACAATGGGACCCACTCTGAGGAGCATGGTATAGAAACTGATACCTAGTTGTAGAACTATATAAAACTAGAAAAAAACCAAATGGGCAGTGAGTCGTAGGTGATGGGAGAAAAAAGAAATTCAAGGTAAAAGATTATAACCTAAAACGAATCCAAGATTGCGTATAATTCAATAATAAACAATACAATATTCTCTATTTAATTTCTCTATTATCTATTGTTTGAATGACCTTAAGGACATTTGTTCGTTCCCTGAATTCAACAGCAAAATGGTTCAATAAAGCATCAGCAATTCACACAACGCTTTTTAACGGGTGTCTAGTTAAATCCAAACCACTTGCAAATCGAAATCCAAAGGTAAAAGCGTTTATCTAAGTCGGTATGTAGAATAATCAGTCCAAACGTAAAGCCAAGTCGTCAATAATCCATAAAATCACACAGAAAATAACAGAAATTCCACGTTAGCCGTTGAAAACAAACAATGGAATAATACGAAATAGGGATGCTCATAAACATCGATGTTGTAACATCGATATTGATAATGTTAACATCAACGAACGAACGATATTTTTTCAACGCCATCTATCTATTGATAAAAAAACATTGGCTACGGCTATTAATTATTATAGATAACTAGGCTGTATGGTCTACAGTTCTTTGCCACAAAAAATCTCATTTGTCCTTGCGTTTGTGTTGTCTATGACAGCGCTAACATAAACACGGTTAGCAGCATAGTAGTTGTAATCAAAAATTAAGATTCAATTCGAAGAAAAACACTTCATCCTATATTGCGTATCTGCGTAAGTAGTGATTGTGGAGTGATTTAGAATTTATTTGTTAAACTGTTCATTATTTAAATGCGAGGTGGAAAACACTTGTAAATATGAATTTTAACCCCATCATTCCTTCTACATTCATACATATTTCTACAGAATTTGTTCAACTTTATTACCTTTTCACACCAATTAATCGTTTACAAAGACACCTATCTTTTATACAGCTTTTAGATTGCTTGCACTAGAGATGCCACGAATAGTGAATTGGCCGAATACCGAATACCGAATATTCGGCAACACTGTTGGCCGAAACGCCGAATATTCGGCCGCCGAATATTCGGCGCGAAGTACATGCTTGGTGGGGGCGCGTTAGCTGGAATGAGACAAGTCACAACCTGTTTTTCTCCTTGCGTTCGCGCTGAAAAATGCTGAAAAACTCGTTTTTATCTATCACAACTTACCACTGATTAATTTTAACTAGTAAAATGTTGTAATTTGGAAATAAATACATTATTTTGAGTAAAATAACGTGTCTTATTTGCTATTCGGTATTCGGCCGAATAGTACGTTCTATTCGGCCGAATACCGAATAGCAAAAAAGTGGCCGAATAGGCCGAATACCGAATAGTTGCCGAATATTCGTGGCAACTCTAGCTTGCACAACAAACAAAACTTACATGTATTGATAAAAAAACGACTTATACAATCCTAAAAACATCGATGTATCGTTCATAAACACCGATGTTTTTAACATCGGTGTTTCAATTTTAAAAATATCGATGTTTTAATATCGATGTTTTTATAAGAGCGATGTTGCATCCCTAATACGAAATAGTTTTGACACTAACAGTCAGTTCATATTGACAGCATAACGTTTCATCTATCTATCTTATCTCTTTATATAAAAAAAAAAATGTGAACGCATGTTTAATATTAACGTTTGTATATTTTTTTTATATTTTACAAGTTTCATTTATTAAAAAAAAAATTACAACCGTAAACATCCACTATGTAGTGTGAGAACATAAATCATAATGAGTAGGTTGGAATGTATTTCGAAACACGGTGCGTTCAATAACTGCATGATGACTTATTTTTAAGAAAATAAATATCTTTTCTAACTTTTAATATCCATGATCTAGTCATTCAATATTTTTTAGATAATCTTCCTATAAACTCTTAGTTATAAAAAACATTAACTCGCAAGTGAACGATACTTCGTTAATTTATAAATAATGTGGGTCCAATTTCGCCGGCCTCCTTTAACATCTAAGATTTTTTTCATAATTTGCTTTAAGTGTATCTAATAATTAGTTCCTCCTTTTATATTGGATCAATACATGCCAAAGATTACTACTACTGGCAGGTAAGAAGTTGGCAAAAGAAATGAAAAATTATAGTATGGCAGTTGTAATTTTTTTTTAAATAGGCAGTCTTGTGGTCAAACAATTTATTTTCTTGACTCCACATTTGAAATACCGGACGAATAGTTTTTGAAGTATTTCTCGAGTAATTTTAAAGCATCGGAAATCTATTAACCATAATTATCCGAATTTTCTAATAAAGCATTTCTGCAGAGTTCTAAGACAAATCGCTTCACCTGTGCTAACTACGATCATTTCTGCAAACTCTCCCCTTCAAAGCTATTACAACCTCTCCCCGTTCTCCTCGATTCGAGTCGTGAATCTTGCAGCTAGTTCTACAAATCTACCATCAGTTAAATCGTTTTGGCCATTACTATAAATTTCAAGCGGTTTACGACTGGCAAGGTAATCAGACAGATCTTGCAGTTTTAGTGTTATTTTAAAGGTAAACTATTAATAAGGGTTAAGTGTTTTTATGGGGAAGTCAAATATTATAATTGAAAATAGAATCCTTACTAATATTATAAAAGCGAAAGAGAGTTTGTTTGTTGGTTTGTTACGTCTTTACGCGTAAATGGCCGAACCGATTTTCATTAATCTTGGTACAGATAGTTGGGACCCTGGAGACGGACAAAGGTTATTTTTTTAAATTGAGAAAAGCGGGAGAAATAGGGTAGAAAAGTAGTTTTCTAAAATGTATCTTTCTCTCCAGAAAGATACATTTTTTTCGATTATCACGCGGGTTTTAGTCAGCGTTAGCCCAAAGTAGCTATGCCACGTGGACGAAGTCGCGGGCGGAAGCCAGATAAATATATTTCTAGAGAGATATTTTTTTAGAGAATTAAATATTTACATCGTTCAGTATCTTTTTTCTGTTATTACATCCAACTGTGTTTTGTCTTTACATCACCCTAAGTTAGACTGGTAGAAAATGCCTAAGGCATTAAGTTTTTACTTGTGCAAAAGATTTTTTATTAAATAAATAAATTCATTCATGACACTTTATAAACTTGCAACAAAATCGTAAAAACTGTACATGGAATTGTTAGATAATATAAGAGCATTTTTACATACAAATCATATTCGATTATAAAATTTGATTACCTCATATCTCATCACATGTTATTCAAAACCTTCTGTTTCCGAAATCCAATTTACATTTCTTCAAAATACACGACTCCGCTTTCCAGCCAACGTTATCGGATAAAATTGAACTGCGAATATTTCACAAAGTGTTCGATGCTATATAATCCGATTTACGCGAATCAATCTGTGCACTTCATACTGTTGGCGGAATTGAGAGTCTGTCTCTGCGCCTATAGATCCGAATAGGCCGTTACATTTAAATAAAGATTTACATTATTGGTGTTGAAATTGCTTTTTTTTTTGCTGATGTATCCCACATCAAATAATTTCCCCCGCTCTGGGCGGAGCGGCGGGTCAGACTTTTTGACACCTATGGCTCTAGACAGACGGACCGCATTTCAACTGCAAATTGCAGTTCAAGTGCAGTTTGAATGCAGTTGACAGGGCTGCAATAGAACTGCACACCGACTGCAATAGAACTACACGGTTGGTTTGCAGTTAGTCGGTGTGCAGTTCACACGATTGCACGCTGGCTGCAATTGAACTGCAATCGGACTGCAAGTTTGGTTTGCAGTTCTATTGCAGTCGTGTCAACTGCATTCAAACTGCACTTAAACCGCAATTTGCGGTTGGATTGCAGTTGAAATGCGGTCCGTCTGTCTAGGGCCTATGTTCAATCTTTTGCCCTTCACGTTCCGGGGCCGTGGTATCTCTTCCGAACAACCCGCAACCCTGGCAAGGTGTCGAAAGAGCTATTGAGGTCTTTTTGCCTTTTGAAAGTACACTGGGTAAAACTTTAGCTATGGAATAGAAAGATAGATAGAATAGTCTTTATTGTACGTTACGTTTTATGCACACCATTCAAATTACAAGAATAACAGTATACAACTTATAAATACACAATGGGCGACACAATGGGCGGTCTTATCGCTATTAAATGGAAATTCCTAAAACATATTATTATGTAGAAGTATTTTTTAGTTATTGAAATAAACTTTTAATTTTTTATTCATTTTATACTCCTGCCTGAAGCTTGTGAGGATTGTAGGCGTAATTTCATGATGTTTTTTCATCATGTAAGTTGAACAAGATTTTGTCTGGACCTTAAAAGGGACTATGATATTATTATCTAAGTTTGTTTCGGCTGTTTCTTCGTTAGTCGGGTACGAAACACCGGCCTTATCTAGTTAAAAAAAAACATGTAAAAGTGTTTGTGAAAACCTACTTGCAAAATAAACATTTATCATATCCTTACTAATATTATAAAAAGCGAAAGGGAGTTTGTTTGTTACGTCTCCACGCCTAAATGGCTAAACCGATTTTAATGAATGTTAGTACAGAGATAGTTGAGACCGTGGAGACGGACATAGGCTATTTTTTTAAAAAATAATTAAGATATTAGGGAGAAAGAGGGAAGAAAAGGGACAACTTAGCATAGCTATTACAATAAATAAGGCGCAAGGGCTAAAACTACAGGTAGCAGGTACCGGTAAATAAGGAAAGGGGAACTGTGTTACCTCGTATTCAACGCGAGCGAAGCCGCGGACAAAAGTTAGTTAATCAATAAAATCATTATCAAATCGTGCCAACATGAACAGACGTAAGTAGCAACCTTGTATGACACTGCTTAACGTGACTAAGGTTCGAGGTATTTCCGATTCGCACACTCAATAGTTTATTTGAAGATTTTGCCAGAATTTTTATTTTGGGAAAAGTAAACAGATGTCTTTTGGAGAACTTTCCTTATTGACGATCTTCTCTGACGTCTTTTTAAGGAAGCACCACACAGATTGAGTGGACCTGTCCAGTCAGTGCAAGCATTTGTCAGTTATCGTGTAGCTTGACTCATAACTCAAGGAGCTCAACGACACGACGAACATTAAAAAAAGGACATTTGTGTAGGTATAAATAAATATATGCAGAAAGAAATTCGAGTATCCTCTGTGCCTCGGAAAGCTCGATAAGCTGTTGAAAACCAGCGTCGGACACTAGTTTGCTGAACTGCCTACATGGCGCAGCAGTGAGTCAATTTATTTTATGCGTAGTTTTAAGTTATTATATTTTAAATTTGATTTTGTTTTTACTAGCTGCCGCCCGCGGCTTTCACCCGCGTAAAACATAAAAAAAGTATCATATGTGTTATTCCAGACCACAACCTCTGTGCCAAATTTCGTCAAGATCCGTTCAGTCGTTTTGACGTGAAAGAGTAACATAATATTAATAAGATAGCAGGCACCTGTGGCTTCGCCCGCTATCGAAAAAAAAGTATACAATGTGTTGTTCACGACTATAACCTACCTCTGTGCCAAATTTTACCAAGATTCGTTCGTTCAGTTGATGAGAAAGAGTAAGAATAAATAAAATAAATAAATATCTTGGGACAACTCACACACGGCTATCTGATCCCAAGCTAAGCAGAGCTTGTGTTATGGTAACCAGACAACTGGTATACATACTTATATAATTTATAAATACATACATATTATAGATAAATCACACCCAGACACAGAACAAACAATCATGCTCATCACACAAAGTTTGTCCTGGGTGGGAATCGAACCCACGACCTCCGGTTCAGCAGTCAGGGCCACTAACCACTAGACCAACCAGGCCCGTCAAAAACAGAAACATCCATACATCCTCACAAACATTCACATTTATAATATTAGTGGGATTTTGTTTTCCTTCTTTGTTTAATGTTGTGTACACTTGTGGCAAGTGCCAAATAAAACTATTTTCTTTTTTTTCTGTTGGTCCCGGTTATCATTTGTAGATCTTGGACAGTCGTTACAAGTAGTCAGTGTCCCGAAAGTTTGACAACTAGTTGTTTTATAAAGGTTTGTCATATTACTCAGTATTAACTGGGTTGTAGAAGTCAGATAGGTAGTCACTCTATGTAAAATACTGGAGTTTGGTACAAACTTGCGACATAAACAGCCTAACTTAATTAGAATTAGAGGGTTATTTTTTTCACAACTACAAGGGATTATAGACTTAATTAAGTATATAGTTTTAATTTCAACTCGATACCTCCTAGCGTTCAGGAGATAAAAGGTTTTGACAGACAGTCAGACCGACATAAAGTGATCTTATAAGGGTTTCGTTTTCTCCTTTTGAGTTGTATGGAACCCTAAAAATGATCCTGCTAATTTAATAAAAGCGAAAGTGTGTTTGTTTGTTACGTCGTCACGCCTAAATGGCTAAACCGATTTTGATGAATTTTGGTAAAGAGATAAGCTATTTTTTTAAATGATTGAGATATGAGGGAGAAAGAGGTAAGAAAAGGGAAAATTTAGCTTTGCTATTACAATAAATAAAGCGCAAGGGCATAACTACGGGTAGCAGGTACCTGCAAATCAGGAAAGAGGAACTGTGTTACCCCGAATTTTAGGCGAGCGAAGCCGCAGGCAAAAGCTAGTAAAAAATAAAATCAATAAATTAATTTTGAACTCATACATCTGTGAACCCTATTCAGCCTGTTTAATATAACTAGAGGAAAGTGACCAAATATAGGATAGTATCCCTAATAATAAAGAAAGAGACAGATACTGTTTGTTGCAAGTGTGAGTTTCCATTTAAGAGAAATGGTGGTATTCCAATACCTTTCTTTCTTCTCTTTCTTTCTATGCTCTTTCACCGTGGTGAGAGTGTTTTGTTTTGTCAATGCCGCAAAACTTTATAAGGTACATAAAATATACATATTGTTCGTACTAAAAGTGTACTCAGTGCTGTTTATATAGTTTGTAGAGATTGCTAATATGTACTATTTTATGTTTTACAGGTATTTGATTGTATTACTATCTTAATTATAAAATTATGAATGTCAGTTTGCAGTCGTTGGAAAATCCAAATATGGACAGATTCAGATGATGATTATGGTGCTATTTGATACAGACAGTGAGTTCGAGGTTATGATGGGACATTCAGCTCCAGACTCTCAAGATGCTGAATGTATTTTCTATGGGATGCTATTTTCTAGCTATACTCATGGGGAAACATGGATCAAGTGCTTATGGTAGGCTCTGGGCACATAATGGTTGCGCTGGTCCGGAGTTTGATACTTGGATTTGTGATTTTTGTAAATAATTATGTTCCGTTAATTGTTAAACCAAAGTTTGCAAAGATTCTTATGTAAGTTAAGGTTAATTTTTAATATTATTAATAGTATTCCATATTTGGGGTACCTATTACATATTTAGATCCCTATATCATTTTTAGTAATAATAAAAAAAAACGTACTTAAAACTAATTATTATAATAAACAAAAACATACGAAATATAGCTCAAATATTGATTGTTGAAAATTACTACAAAAAGTTTTTTATTTATAACATTTATTTTGTCCAAATTATATGTAAAAAACAAAATGGTATTCCATATTTGGGTACTTTTCTCTATATTAAAATTTATGACATAATTTGTATTTCAGTCAGAAGCTCATATTTAACGCGACTAAAAATGCACTCCGATAGTACCTTTGTCATGTCCATAAAAATTTATAATAAGTTACCTGCAATAATTAAGAATTTAGATAAATATAACATATTTATTAATAAATTAAAAATATTCCTTGAAAGCAAATGCTACTATAGTATAGGCGAATACTTTAATGATAAATTAGAAATATAAAATAAATAACTTACCCCTGTAGGATAATAATTAATTAAAGTTACTTGTATAATTAATAATATGACTTACATAATTAATAAAATTAATAATAAATAAATAACGCACATATTAAATAAAAATAATAATAAATATATGAAACTATAGTTAATATTTATTTTTAAAGTAATTGGTTACAATGTTACTAAATAAATACTTGTATATTATTAAACGCCGAGCGTTCTTCCTCCTCTCTACTACTTTTATCTGTGCTGTGCCCGACAGGGTCCATAATTGAGACTTATGAAACTGTTTTCCCTAATATCCTGTATACATTATGGTACGCAATAAAGAATTGAGAATTGAGTTTCGCGAAGTTCCGACATCTACTCGTGATCATATTTTTATGACAGACATGTAGTTCCTGTTTTCACGTTTGCCTTATTTTTTTTCAGTTTTATGTGAAGGATCGGTGCCTTATTTACCGCTCTAAGAAACTGTTAGAAAAATATGCTTAGAAACAAATGTCGGCGCTGTTTCCCGCACCGTAGGTTCTGTACATATTTGTGACTTAAATGGCCGTATCTTTTGACTGCATAGACTTATCACCATCGCATTGCATTATGCTGAGTGGTAACCTAGCTGTCGTAGTCACGACGTGCAAGCTATTTTTATTTTGTCCCATATATGTATTTGTAAATGTTTGCGACGAATAAATATTTTTTCTTTCTTTTCTTTTACTTACACATACGATTTTTCCACAACTGCAAGGGACCTCAGACTTATGAATATGGTTTTAATTTCAAGTCGATAACTTTACGTGTTCCCGACATAAATGGTCTTGCCGACTGCTGCGCTCTTGTGTTGCGGTATCGATCCCCGCATGAAACAAATATTTGTATGATCTACAGGTAGTTGCTCGAATCTGGCTGTTTGAGTATGTGAGTTTAAATGTTTGTAAACGTACCCACGATACAGAAGAAAATGCTAGTGTGGGTTCCGTTTTTTTTTTCTTTTATTTATTTATAATGAGCACACTAGTAGAACGGTTACATACATACAAATTCAAATAAACTAACATCTAAAAACGGCATTTTAGTAACCATGCAAATAACAGATATGCATACAAAATGTTATCTCAAAAATAATGTCAAATAGATCCAAACCCGGTACAATAAAAAAAAAAACAAAAAAAATAGACACTCTAGGTTCACACTGTTTTAAATATTGGGAATGTTTGTAAAATGTGTGCGGTCACGGCCTAGCGATATTCTATATACTTATATATCAAACATTCTAGTACTCAAATTTATTGATTTTCAAAAAAAAAAACATATTTTTTTCACAAAAAAGTTTACAAAACTTTCTTTGATTTGCATATTTTTTTGGACTTTTATTTTGTTTTCTAAATATGACGAAAATGTAAGCTCATCATTTCTCTGAATAAACCTACATAATATTGGTCTCAGTAACACCAAAACCTTGAGAGATTTGATGATTTTTGTACACGCATAGAGAATATCTCAAAATGGCTGCCAAAACGTGGGGAAGCGAATAAGACCCAAGTGGGTATCGTAAGTACTAAGTAGTTTAATGAAACACTCGTTACATAAGTATGTAGAATATCGCTAGCATGGACTAGCGATATTCTACCGGACACATTATACGTTTTGAGATACAGAACCCTAAAAGAACAAAATTACCTTTCAACTGCTTCTTTCACTAAAACAATCCGTCTTCACAAAGCACCACAAAGTCTCTACATCCACGCATACCTGAGAACAAAAAAAAATGTATTTAAAAAAGTAGAGCCAAAATGAGGTTTCCGCTCTACAAAACCCATGCAGAATTGAGCTCTACAACGGTTTTCGCTTGCGAGAGAACTTTTAAAAATCCGATTTTTAAAACTAAAACTCTACGTAGAGCAAAGGTAGAGTTTTGTTTGAAAACTGCGATGGTAAGCGTTATCTGTATAGAGTATGAATTGTTGTAGAAATACTTTTTTTCAACTATGTATGTGAATAATGTTATATGACGCCAAAGAACTACTAACAACACTCCACCATAATTGCCATCCAACGCGGTAATACTGCCAGACATATTTATTTAACCATTTTTATACTTATTTTGTCATATTTTTTTTCGTTTAATAAGTAATATAAATTACACTTAAAAAAAAATAACTTAAAAACTACCTAAGCAATTTAAATAAAATTTATATGGGACCATCTGGAAAGTATACCCTATCAAACAAAAAAGAATTTTGCAATTCGGTCTTTGAGTAATCCTTGAACATACATAAAAAACAAAGATTCCAACGAATTGAGAACCTCCTCCATTATATAATACATACATAATATAATATGTAATATATATAATATATGAATATGTAATATATTATACAACGTGTAACGGAAAGGGTATATACATATCAAGAGCAAGGCTTCTTCAAGGCTTATCAAACGATATCGCAAGGGTTTCAGCTAAATATAAAAAAAAAAAAAAAAAAAAAAAGAAAAAAAAAAAAGAAGCCTCGCTATTGGTATGTATATACCCTTTCCGTTACATCCTGTATATGTACCTATGTATTTTTTTTTAATATTTCATAATAAAATTTACACATTTTAACTTTATGTCTATTTGTGGTTTGTAAATAAAAGTTTTTGTACATAAAATAAATTGATTTAATGTAAAAAAAACTACACTTTATTATAACAACTTGTGAAAGTTAGTGCGAATATTTGTTAATCTAACATGCAAAAACTGTAAGATGATAATTATGCCAAATATGATGAATAGTACAAAATGCTGGCTTCGCACGCGTAATATCGAAGAAAAAGTATCCTATGTGGTTACTCCAGACCATAATCTTTTTTTGACGTGAATGAGTAACATAATATTAGTAAGATAGCTGGCGGCCGCGGCTTCGTCCGGGTCATATCGAAAAAAAAGTATCCTATGTGTTATTCCAGACTATAATCTACCTCTGTGCCAAATTTCATCAAGATCCGTTCAGCCGTTTTGACGTGGAAGAGTAACAAACATCCATACATCCATCAAACATCCATACAATCATTCGCATTTATAATATTAGTAAAATATTAAAAAGTAAGATAAATTCAATCTTTCCAAAGTCGCTTTCGCTGTCTGTTTACTTAGATCTTTTAAACTACTCAACGGTTATATTGCATTTTCAGCAATAGATCGAATGATTCAAGAGAGAGGTATTTATTTGAAAAAAAACATTTGGATTTCTTCTGTATCGTGGGTGCGTTTACAAACATTTAAACTTACATACGTAACGGGTGATCAACCATCCACAGACCAACTTAAACAAGCTTCTCATCATAATTCGTCCTCATTACAAGGTTATCCTTAAAAGAATTTGCTACCGTTTACACAACTAACCGCTTTAGAAGTTACTGACGATATGACGAAATTAACTCCGACCTAGTTTCACAACTTCTACTAAAGGGCGGAAGCGATCACTACTCTTTGACACAAAGTATTACAGAAGATCAACTTTATACAATGTTCGAAAACAATCGCACGCAGACTTTGACATCTACAGATACGTACATATTAAACTTTCTCAAATGGAGGAAGCTGGTTTAAATGCAAAGTCTAATAAATGCCTTTTTTCTAAAGGTCTAAAGGTCATCAAAAAACTTCCTCCACTCCAGGCGAAGCGGGAGGGAGTGTCAGACTTTTGCTGACTAAAACCCATCCTTGTTCTTAGGTTCCTTTTCTGCAGACAGTGCCATTCACGCTACATAATATTGTCTAAGATGTCTGATACGGGGGAATGGGAGAAGAAAAAGTGTTGTGCCGACCCCGAATAGAATGACACAAGAGCAGGAAAATGATGATAATGAGTACTACAGAAAGTAAACAACACATTTTTTGCGGATGGAAAATCATCAAGGGAGTGACAGACTTGTACTGACTAAAGCCCACCCATATTATTTTGCCTTTTGTGTTCCAGGGCCACGTTATCTCTTTCGAACAACCCGCAACCCTGGTGGGCCCTGCTTTACTAACATCTCTTTGAGGCGCGTTTGGAATACGAACGCGCCGTCAAGGCGGCCCATCGTCAATAGACGGACGGACGGTGAGCTACCCATTGCTCACCGTCCAGTACTTGCGTGTACGGTGGCCGGGAGTCATCTTGGCTGGGTTGGTTTGAGGTACTTTCGCTCAAAAATCCGGCCACCTTCTTTGCTAATTAATAGTGACTTCACTGTACAATCACAAACGCTAATATATAAAGCATGTGCCACAAAGCTGTGGTCATATTCCACCGGTGTTTTTCTACGATTTTGATGGTGGCCCATGAAGCAAGTATATGAAATATGTTTTTTTTTATTTAAACGCTGTCCCACACTAGGAATTTCTCCTGTATCATAGGTGCGTTTTCAAACATTAAAACTCACATTCACAAACAGCCAGACCCGAAACAACTACCTGTAGGCCATACAAATATTTGTTACGTGTGGGAATCGAACCCGCGACACGCAGCGCAGCAGTCGATCGCTCAGCAACTAACTGTGCTAACCGTGCTGTTTATAATTATTATTGTATGGACCTTCTGCACCTACACACATCAAAAGTATCTAGGGATCAACATATATTTTTGCAATAACTTTTCTCCTGATTGATATTAATTAAAATTTTCTTTAAGGATTCATCAAATAAAGTGTTTTCGTTTGTCACAGTAACGATAAACCAAGTCACCTTTGCATTAATAAAGAAATTTGCCATTTTCCTAATAAAGGGATTTTTGACATTTGAACCACTAACATTAAAGTTCGAAAAAAAGACTGAAATAACAGTTTTCTTTAAAATTTTATTGGGTAACTCAAACAATTAATAATCCGTGTTTCTACCGCGAACACTAACAACACAAGAACATCGGTTTGGCATACTCAAAATGAGTTCATCCAAATCACGCTGTGGAATGGCCGCCCATGTTCGTTGCAACAACAAAAAAAGGTCTTCTTGCGACTGGATACCCTCCATATTCGGCAGAGCTCTTCTCTGTAGCATATCCCATGCATGCTCAATCGGGTTCAAGTCTGGCGACTGAGCAGGCCAGGGCAGGACATTGATGTTAGCTGCGGCGAGAGTCTGTCTTACAACTCTTGCGGTGTGCGGTCGTGCATTATCATGCATTAACTGAAATAAGGGACCGATTTGCACTTGTAGAGGAACGATGACGTCTGATACAATCGTCTCAGCATAAATTTGAGCGTTGAGGTTGCCTCTGATCCAAATCAACTCAGTTCTTCCGCCGATCCAAATACCCGCCCATACCATGATGGTTCCACCACTATAAGGATGGACTTCCTGGCAGGATTTTAATCGCTGTTGGCGTCCAGGGGTTCTCCAGTGTCGTATACGTCTTGTATCCGGTCTCATACCAAAACGAGACTCATCAGAAAAGCACACGAAACGCCATTGTTCTTCTGCCCAATTTCTGTGTTCAAGAGCCCATTGATATCGAATCCTACGATTGTGCATTGCTATAGGTGGTACCCGTAGCGGTCTTCGGGAATGAAGGTTCACTTCATGCAAGCGGTTTCTGACTGTTTGGTCGCTAATTAAGTTCCCTGAAGAGTGATGAAGCCTCACGGCTAACATCATGGCGGTTATTGTTGGAGCTTTTCGAGTTAAGATTTGAATGTATCGGTCTTGTCTCCGTGTGGTGCAGCGATACCGTCCTCCATGGCGCTCAGCCACGGTACCAGTGCTTCGGTAACGTGTCCAAAGTCGACTGATAACACTCTGACTTGTATTCAGAGCTAAAGCTACAATACGTTGCCGGGAACCAGCTTCTATCATTCCCACGGCTCTGAGCATTTCTTCCCTGCTTAAATGACGTCGCCGCTCCATAATAACGTTGGTTTTAATCAGTAGTAGGGAAACAGTAGCACTAATAATGTCTTCAATGCGTTGTATGTTTTTATAGGGAAAATATTGACAGCTTATTTTCATCTTTTACTCGAATTTGATTGAGAGTTCCTGATTCAAATTATGAAATGCACCAAAAAGGATCCATATAAATTTATAAAACCATAAATTTATTACAAAGCCACATCTCAATCTCAAGAAATCCGCATAAAAATGCTTGATCCCTAGACACTTTTGATGTGTGTATTTTAAGCTGAACCCACATAAGCTTTGAGTCAAAAACTACAGATATTGCTTTTTTTTCTGCTCCGGCACCCATGAACGAACGATACATACATACTAATTATCTGAATCAAAAGGATTTATACCTTCAATTGGAGCAGATCCCTTTTTATGGTGTCATTGGTCCCCTAATAATCCCTTGTAGGGATTTGTGAGCTATAGCATTTAATTGAATCGTGCTAATGACGGTCACTGTGATGTGGGGATACATTGAAAGGGGAAAAAAATGAGAAATGTACGAAAACGTTTAGCATTTTAACAAAAAAAAAACGACAAAAAAAAACGACTTACAAAAACACGAAAAATAAGTTACTTCCGGAAGTCGTTGACCTTTGTTTGATTCTTCGATTTGATTTTGCTACCGACTTCCGGAAACTTTTTACTACCTAACTAAACTTTTTAAAAATTCTTTTTTCATTGGACAGAGTATATTTCAAAAAATGGCCCAAAGGGTGGAAAAATATGGGGTGATTGATTTTTTCCAAACTGAATTTTCAATTATTGTGAACCGATTCTGTATAAATTTGGCTCTAATAATGCTGAAATAAAAATCTTTTATGTGTCTCCTCATACCCTAGTCATCTAGCTTAACATATGAGAAGGAAAACACGTATTAATCCCCAACAGTGTCGCTACTCTGCAAAGCGATTCAATTTGCGAAGGTCTCAAATCTATGTCCCCTCGCGCTTGGTTTAATTGAACTGCTTTATCGTTGACCAGACGGTCCTGATGAGCGATGTGGCGCGCAAAAATCGGTTTCAAGACCTTTACGTATTGGTCAATGATTTATTTTAATACAGATAATAATCCTTACTACTATTATAAAAGCGAAAGTGAGTTCGTTTGTTTGTTACCTCTTCATGCCTTAATGGCTAAACCGATTTTGAAGAATTTTGGTACAGAGATAGTTGGGACCCAGGAGACGGACATAGACTTTTTTGAAAAAAAAAGTGGGATATGAGGGAAGTAAAGGTAAAACTTAGCTTTGCTATTACAAATCAATAAGGCGCAAGGGCAAAAACTACCAGCAGGTAGGTAGGTAGCAGGTACCTGTAAATCAGGAAAGGGGAACTGTGTTACCCCGAATTTAACGCGAGCGAAGCCGCGGGCAAAAGCTAGTAAATAATATATCGTTTATTGGACTCAGTAGAATATAGCCTGGTACAAAATATGACATGGTTATAATATAAAAGGCTGCTAAAAACTAAATGAGCGTTTGACTTCCAAACTAGGTAAAGAACCCTTTATCTTGGAAATCAGTCGCAAAGAACATAGGCCTACCATGACGTCTTAAAGCAGAACTTATTCCACTGAGGGAAAGAGATGGTGCTAGACCCCCGTATAACTCTGTCTCTTTCCCTCAGTGGAATAAGTTCTGCTTTAAGACGTCATGGTAGGGTAGCTGGGACGCACAAACGGATACAATTTATTTAGAACATTTTTACCGTGTATATTAATTACACTTTCACTCATACTTTCGTACTAACGCAGTAGTAACAACAATATTGTAAAACCAAATGATTTTAAAAGAGTAACTATGGAATTTCTTGCCGGTTCTTCTCTATAGGAAACGACCAACCCGAATCGTGCACCTTTTTTCGACGTTTTATAAGTGCTTATTGAAGAATACTATCTGTCCATCACTAGATGTGCAATCAAGTTTGTCAACGTTACATCCAAAAAAAAAACTGGAAAATAACTTTATTTCCGGAAGTCAGTGGCAAAAAAGTCAACGCAACCAACAAAAGCCACCGACTTCCGGAAATAAAGTTATTTTCCACTTTTTAGTTTTTTTTTTGGAAGTCGGTTTTATTTTTTGCAAAAAAGTTTTTTATTTTTATATATAAACTAGCTTTGCTCGCGTTGAATTCGGGGTGTTCACGGGAGTAAGGTTATCTGATTGATGATTTGAAGAAAACACTCAAATACGTCTTTACTTAAAGGATATTTATTTCGTACTAAATTCGCCTTACACCTTCGATACTAAAATAGTAGACTGTATGATTGTGATTTGAATGCATGTGTGCTGTATGCCTGTGTGCGTGAACGATCACTTCTAATGTATAGGATGAACCTAATCTATTTAGACACGGAGTAATACCTGTAGTTTTTGCCCTTGCGCCTTATTTATAGTAATAGCAATGCCGAGTTTTCCCTTTTCTTCATTTTTAAAAAATAGTCTATGTCCGTCTCCAGGGTCCCAACTATCTTTGTACCAAAATTCATCAAAATCGGTTTAGTCATTTGGGCGTAAAGACGTAACAAACAAACAATCTCACTTTCACTTTTATAATATTAATAAGGATATGTTTAATATGAATAAACAAAAGAATAATTACAATATAAAACTTATAAATAGGGTGACACACAATAGGTAAAAGCG
Organism: Ochropleura plecta; assembly: GCA_905475445.1. Classification (NCBI taxonomy): domain Eukaryota; kingdom Metazoa; phylum Arthropoda; class Insecta; order Lepidoptera; family Noctuidae; genus Ochropleura; species Ochropleura plecta. The sequence continues at coordinate 17,876,184 of FR997738.1, read as the reverse complement.
ATCTGTTCAAGACAAACTTTAGATGACAAGGAAACCTGAATCAAGTCTAAATCTATATTCAGACATTGTGCCAGCAATTGGATATCTTAATCGTTGGCTCAAGCTTGGCACTAATGGCCTATTTAGTCCAACAGTTAGAACTCCTGGAATGTCAAATAATGTAACCATTTACTTAATTCTGGGGTAACTTCGTCAATTATCCGTCCAGTCTACTGTGAAATGGATTGGTGTTCTAGCATTATAATAAGTAACAACATTACGACTGTAATATCTGAAGGACAAAGTAAAATAAGAATAAGTATCTTAAACATCGCTAGTCCATAACCGGACACATTGTATGTCACAAATACCACTAATACACTATTTTGTATCACACTGGCCTGCATTAAAGAATTTAAATGAATATTTGGTTGTTAAAATGCTAATTAATACAGATTTATCGCCACATTATACTAAATAATGGCCAAAAAACTTTAACCGGAGCCAAAATGTCTTCCACGCTTTGGAGAATTGTTGAAAGATTTGGAGAAATATAGTTATAATAGTTACTGCTAGTTCTAAGCTCCCTGGCTAAATATTAGCGGCTCGCTTGGGTCCGTGCCGTCTCTCTTTTCTCGATTTCTTTCGAACAACCCGCAACCCCGGCAGGCGGTGGCCCTGGCAGGCCCCTCTGCTTTGCTGACATCTTTTTGAGGCGCGCGTGGAACACTAACGCGCCGTCGACGCGACCTGTCGTCAATGGACGGACGGACGGTGAGCTACTCATTGCTCACCGTTCACAGGCCCGCATCTACGGTGGCCGGGAGTCGTCTCGCGGCGCCCGACGTCCGGGGCGTCTCCCGCGGCGGCTGGGTTGGTTTGAGGTTCTCTCCCTCAAACGCCCGGCCACCTCCTTCGCTAGCATGACTGCTTCGCAGAAGGAGGTGACCGCCTCCCATTCCCTCTCGCTCCGGACCATGGACTGAACCAGGGCCAGACGCGAGAGATCGCCGCCGCCGATCGCCTCCACGAGGGCACGGCAGTGCCAAGCTGGGCAGACCGCCACAGTCACTGTGTGCTCCACCGTGTCCTCCGGGCGATCGTCACAATGGTGACACCCGGACGTTTCCCCCCGCCCGATTATGAGCAGGAACCTCCCGAAACTTCCGTGTCCGGTGAGGACCTGCGTCAGGCGGTAGGTGAGGACGTCATGACGCCTCTCCAGCCACTCCTCAAAGAGGGGACTTACCGCCAGTATTGTGGCGTGCACTGCACGGGGTTGTGACAGTCGCTCTCTCAATGCCACCATGAGAGAGTTACACGGTTACTCTGCCTTCAATAGCATAACTTGCTTGTTTCGGCTATTGTTGTGTTATTTTCTTTTCCTTTCTTGGTTGTTGTTATAATTATCTCCTATTAAGTTAAATAAGTTAATAATGGGCGGATATAACACCTGATTAGAAAAAGGTTGTTTGCAACTGTTTTTGGGACGAAGTTTCTTATCGCGCGTTACGAAAGGGGGCTAGACGGAAAAAATTAAGACCAAAAGTTGTAACGACACTTTTTTCTTTAGTTGTAAGCCGTCCGGCGTGTGCGTGTATCTCTGTCTGGGGTGTGTAACGATTGACATAATAACAAAATATCTAACGTTCACTTGACATAATTTTAGTTAACATAATTTTGTTTAACATAACGATCAGTTGACATAATGAATTGTTGATATAATTACATTTTACCTAATTTCATATGACATAATAAACATTTCCTATAATGCACATTTCACATAATATTCATTTAGCATATTATTCATAATCTCCAAGTAACTTTTAATATAATTTAGAAAATCTGATACGATTTTAAACGCCTACCACCTTTCTTAAAAAAAAGGTATACACTTAAATTGAATTCCTTCGGGCTTTGGCCTCTACTTTAAAACTAAAATAAGATGTAATATTTATGTTATGATTAAATAAATATTGTATTAAGTTTTTTTTCTTCACTTTATACCCTATACACCTGCCAGCCTCAACTATTGTTACCAGGAGAAACTGGATACAATCTGGACTTTAAGGCACCCCGACTCGGATAGGTTAGGTTAGAAGGGGATGGCGGGGTCGTGTGAGCGAGCGAAGCGAGTGAATAGACCCCGCCATCCCCTTCGTGGTTATTTTTATATAAACCATTCAGAAGTAGGAGCCCCGCGAAGCGGGGCTCCGTCGACCAAGCCCACCCTCGACCATGCATAGAATATTTTAAGGTTTGGTTAAATGCCATTTGAGTTAGGCTAGAACTGTGCCCATTAAACTTGAATTTTAGGTTAAATGAACGTTATATTAAATGTTATTATGTTAAATGAATATTATATGATATGAAACATTAGGTCATATGAATTTATGTCATTTGATATTATGTCATATGAAAATTATGTCATATGAACGTTAGCTCAAGTGAAATTAGAGCATTTGTTATTATGCCAAACATTACACACCCCTCTGTCTGCCTCTCTCTCTCATAGAAAGCAAGCCAGTTATTTTCGTTTCGTCTTTCTATTTCGAATTGAACAGTGTGGTGTCGCGACGATTATTTTTGTTGAGTGTATACAGGTTTTTTGTACATAATATATAATAACTTCGTTTCATCCGGGTGTCCCTTGACACCTCTCAAGTTTTTAATGCAAACAAACAGTTGCCTAGCAACGGCTTGTTTGAAATTTTTACCTCCATACTTCAGCCAATATAGTGGAAGAAACTCTGCAATAACCAACAAAATTCCAATTTCAATAGAAAATAACTTAACCAAACATTGTTTTACGCTCCAAAATCATCACAGGTATGTATTTAACAAGATATAAACCTATTTAATTAATTACACTGTATATACAGAGCCATCTCCCTATATATTCACTGATAAAGTCAATATATTGACACGACTAGTTTAAATTGAACCGCCGCATAAATATTCTCTTTGAAGATCGGAAGTATAATATAACATCTAGTCTTCGTTCCAGGAGGTCATGTTAGTCTGGTCACGAAATTAGGCAGTTCTTTGGAGACCGATTACTTGTCGAGGGGACAATTCTTGTAAGTTGGGCGTATATAAGGGATAATTTATATAAGGATTAGTATTATAAGTATCTTTGTGTCAGGATTCGGGATAGATTGAGACCTTTTCTTCTTCTTTTACGAATAAGTTCTAATTATTTTTAGTATGGTAGTTTTTTTTATGTAAAACTGTTTTTGATTAAACCTTTTTAACACGCTTATATTAGCTACACATGTATGTAAGAAAATCTTGAAATCTTAATTTGACCCACTTCCCGGTCTACGATTAGGATGAAACTTTACACACGCTCTGAGTTCTGATGACAATACATGACTAGCTAAGATACTTCATTACAAATCCAATATGGCGGCCTCCCCAAGATGGCGGACAGGTTATTTGAAATTTGTAATTTTTAGGGCGTTTTAAATGCTTTTTAGTTTTTTTAACTATTAAATGTTATTTTAACATTCGAACGTGGAACGTTAGAAAAAACCGGCCAAGTACAAGTCGAACTCGCACCAATGACCACAGGACCAACAGCTTAACGTGCTTTTCGAGACACTTTCTCATGGCACTGGGATTTGACGACAGGGTTGGCGCAGTGGCTGACCGATCGACTGCTACGCTGCGCGTCGCGGGTTCAATCCCCACAAGAAACAAATATTTGTTGTGATATTCGTTGCGGGGCTGGCTGTTTGTGTATGTGAGTTTAAATGCAAATATTTGTATGGTATACAGATATTCGTTCCGGGTCTGGCTGTTTGTGTATGTGAGTTTAAATGTTTGTAAACGCACCCACGATACAGGAGTAATTCCTAGTGTGGGGACAAAGTTTTTTTAAAAAAGAAAAGGGAAAGAAAGATACCTTATCTCTAACTCCAAAACCCCGGGCTGCTAATGTGAAAATCCTAACCCAACAACCTAATATCACTTAAAAGTGATATTGGATTTTTCCCAAATTATGTTAAAGCGTAATTTGGGAATCGAACCCAAGACTACGTGCTGAGCAGTCGCGCTTGCGGTCAACAAAACCTATAAAAGAAGACAACAAGTCCGTTTCCAAATCACTCAATTTTTTAAACAAACAATATAGACAGCTTTTAAATACCTCCCTGTCTTAATTTATTTGCCCACTTCTAATATCGTTTGCACACAAAACCATATTGAAAGGTTTTCCGATGCCGTTATAATATTTCCTATGGCAATTCCATTGTTTGCCACACAAACCGAGAGGGGAGCAAACTAAATAGAAAACATTACCTCTCTTGTGGCAGTCGGGTAAAATATCAATTGTTATTTATTGTGACTGCGGTTCGAATATATAGGATTTGATTGGTTGGTAGCTTTAAGGGTATTTTGTTTTGTATTGTGTTGCTGGTGATTCTCCTTCAACTAGAACTTTCCATCTTCACAAACATTCGTATTTATAATATTACTAGCTTCCGCCCGCAACTTCGTCTGCGTGGCATAGTTACTTTGGGTTTTTTTTTTATTTTTATTTTTTTTTCGGGTGGGAAATCATCTAATGACTTCCCCCGCTCTGGGCGGAGCGGGGGAGCATGTCAGACTTTTACTGACTAAAACCCACCCATGTTCCTTCAGTTGCCCTTTACGTTCCGGGGCCGCGGTATCTCTTTCGAACAACCCGCAACCCCGGCAGGCGGTTACTACTTTGGGCTAACGTTATGATCGAAAAAAAATTATCTTTCTCTATCCCTATCCCTTTTGTTCCCTCTTTCTCCACCTTTACTCATTTTGTTTAACTTATGTCCATCAGAACTCATCAAAATCGGTTTGACCATTTAGACGTGAAGACGTAACAAACAAACAAACAAAATCACTTTCGCTTTAATAATATTAGTAAAGATTAGAAAATAGAAATTAGAATTAGATTAGATATGATAGGTTATTTTTTTAACACACTTTCTGACCGATTTATAAACTATGCCTATGTAGGCCGATGTGAAATAAAGTGTTCTGATTTTGATTCTATGAGTGTTAAGTCATTTTAAGGTTTCGTTCCTCAAAAGGAAAAAAATCAGAACAGTAGGCCTACCATGACGTCTTAGAGAAGAACTTATTCTACTGAGGGAAAGAGATGGTGCTAGACAACCTGTATAGCTCAGTGGAATAAGTTCTGCTTTAAGACGTCACGTTAGGGTAGCAGTTATAGAATCCCTTTATTGTCCGTCTTGCTATCTATCTGTCAAGTCCCTACCTACGCTGTCTCCTACCTGTACCTGTGCTGTGTGTGTGTTTTTTTGTGACAATATTACAGTTTCACAGTCCGATAAATTCGACGGCATAGTTGGCTGCCGCGCTGCGTGTCGCGGGTTTAATTGCCGCACGAAAAAAATAATTGTATGGCCTACAGGTAGTTGTTTCGGAAATTCCTAGGGCAACGTATGTTTTTTTTTTCAAATGAAAATAACCGAAATCTGTAAGAATGTAAACCTTTATGTTTGCACACCAGAATACCTATAAATGAAAATAGGTTTTTTTTTGCGCCAAAGAATTCTGCTTACCCCAAAAAATATACTTCTTTAATTGTAGGTACATACATTAGTAAAACCTTACGCTAAGCTCCTTTTCAATGTTTAAGTAATGGCGTAATAAAACAAAAAGGTTTTCTTTTAGAGATCCGCATTTAGAAGATAAAAACGCCTTGTTAGGATTACCAACTTATTTATTCATTTAAAGACGGTTCGTGAGGGATCGGCAGGGAGCGCTGAGACAATGGCCAAGGATTTAGTGTTGTTCGTAAAATACGCCTGTAGGCCTACCATGACGTCTTAAAGCAGAACTTATTCCACAGAGGGAAAGAGATGGTGCTAGACACCCTGTATAGCTCTGTCTCTTTCTCTCAGTGGAATAAGTTCTGCTTTAAGACGTCATGGTAGGGTAGCTGGTAGGTATTTTCAACCGGCTTCAACAAGGAGGTTCAGGAGTTTTTTAAATTATTTAGTGTTTTTTTTTTGCAAAAACATTTAATATTTAAAAAAAAACTACTAACGGGATGATGGTTATCAAGTATCCCATTGTTGCTAAAATATAGGCGTAACATCCACAAATTGCGTATTAAGAAAAAAATATGTATTAGTAAAAAAACTTATATAATACAACTCACCCTTTCAATACTAAAATAATTTTGAAAATCGACCTAAATTGCCTGAGCAATTGAGTAACAAACATATAAAAAATACAGTCAAATTCAGAACCTCCTCCTTTATTAAAGTCGGTTAAAAACTGCAGAACGACTTTGAACCAGACCAGTTATTACGATAACCCTGTTATCGCAGGCGGGTTTGTTCAAAACAGTAATTTATTGTCATGCTTAACTAACCTTTAACATGAGATAACTGTCAATTTACATTGTAAATATGATAATACTAAACTTCTTTCATCAGTACTTTTACCTCTGACAGGTGCAACCAAATAGCAGCCTTAACGTAACGGGAAGAAAGATCACTGTCCTTTCTATACTTGGCCGTAGAAGGAATCCTATGCCAACCTAATAGTAATGACAATAAATGTCAGTTTGGTTTGATAGTAATGCCGATTCGGGGTAAAACATCTGTTGAAGGACTGTAGGTGTTCTAATTAGAGACAACAATCAAAAAAACGCTGCAGGGTTGTTTTAGCATTTGTTTGTTTGTTTATTGGCTGGCCAACAAACAAAATACATAATTGTACGATTGGAAAAGATATTATAGTACCTATAAATAATTTTTACAAGATATTATAGTAGATATTATAAAAACGTATATACTATAAATATAGTGACATAATCTTAAACATTATATTGTTATGTTTAGTTAATTAATATCATTTTCAATTAATAATTTGAATATGATTGAATAATTTATAAAACTTTTAGTGCAATAGTTATAATTTCATTGCACACAAAGTGACGGCATCGCGTTTCGCCGCGAGGTCGGTATCATTCCACGAAATCGTCGATACACGACACCCTTCGGCTTTAAAAAATACTCCTTTGAAGAAGGTCTCCAATTAATGAGTCGGCACCCGCACCATAAACAACTTAAAATACGGATCATGCCACAACTCCAACTGCACGAATCGCAAAATCCAGTTTGTCTTCACACGTACATACTCCACGATGTCCTCAGTCGCCGTAGTGTAAAGCAATCTCGGCACTAACAGCTGCATCGTGGGTAATACTGGACGTAGCAACATGTTAGGTCCTGCCAGCGCGGTACCGCACTGGTTCTGTTAAGGAGGCAGAAGGAAGAACCTCTTCTTCTCCACCTTAGTGAAACCATCCTCTTCGCTTACGCCCCTAACTAGACCTCATTGTTTTAAATCGGCGTTAAAAGACTCTAAGCTTGCTGCTTGCCGCTTTTCACTCTAACTACTTGCCGTGTTGTTTGCGGCAACAATAGCAGAGTAAGCACCTTTAGGGATCAAAGTATTTACATGCGTCACCACTTCAACCGCTGTCGAAACAGCACCGGCAGCAATGCAACGCACGCATTCTCAGCAGCGGTTGACGCACTGCAACTCGCCGACTGAAAACTGCTGATGGATGCATTTTGCGCTTCGCAACGAATAGTCACACTGGAGGTGATAGGCGTCCTAATTTTCGAAACACGTTGCGCAACAACTCTACTTCAGCACGCATTGTATCTATGGTGTTATTCGATACCTGGTGTTTCGACTACATCTCGACCAGGCTTTTTTTCAGTAATATTATGTCCTACAGCCGCGTTGTTCTGTGGATGGGTGACCACCCGTTACACACCGAGTTTCCACCGTGCCTAGGAAACCAAGTTAAGCTCAACAGCTTAACTTGGTTTCCGAGGCACGGCGATCCCGGCTGTCATTTGTAGATCTTTAACAGTCGTAAAAGATAGTCAATGTCCCGAAAATCTGACAACCAGTCTTACCAAGAAGTATCGTAATAACCAGTACTAAACTGGCTTGTGGACGGTCAGATAAAAAACTGGTATTCAGCTGCAACCGGTTAGACTAGAAGACGACCCCATCATATTTGGGAAAAGGCTAGGCAGCTGATAGTGATTTCCCAAGTGGCGATCAATTAGCCCCGGTACCATAAATCAATGGGTAAGTGTACCTATATTGTGTGTGTCTGTTTCTTTGTCCGTCTTTCACGGCAAAACGGAGGAACGAATTGACGTAATTATTTTAGTGGAGATAGTTGAAGCGATAGAGACAAAAAGAAGCCTATGGTAAGGCTAGTTTTGTCTCTTTAAAACCCCCCACTTTCCCTAAATAGGGGTGGATGCGAGTGAAGCCGCGGTCAAAAGTTATTAAAATAATATTATTTAACGACACGGTTGACGCAGTGGCTGAGCGATCGACTGCTGCGCTGCGTGTCGCGGGTTCGATTCCCGCACGGAACAAATATTTGTATGATCTGCAGATAGTATTTTTGGGTCTGGCTGTTTATGTATGTGAGTTTAAATGTTTGTAAACGCACCCACGATACAGGAGAAATTCCTAGTGTGGGGCAAAGTTTTAAAAAAAAAGTTATCCTTTCTACAAGGTTGCGTCTTAATGATACCTTATATAATATTATTACCTATTCATTATATTTTAACCGAAATTAATAATAAATAATAATAAATATCTTGGGACAACTCACACACGGCAATCTGATCTGATCCCAAGCTAAGCAGAGCTTGTGTTATGGTAACCAGACAACTGATATACATACTTATATAATTTATAAATACATACATATTATAGATAAATCACACCCAGACACAGAACAAACAATCATGCTCATCACACAAAGTTTGTCCTGGGTGGGAATCGAACCCACGACCTCCGGCTTAGCAGTCAGGGCCACTAACCACTAGACCAACAGGCCCGTCAAAAATTTATTAGCGATTAGAATAATTAGCGATTTCTTTCTATACATCGCATCGCATTTAAATATAAAACATTCGCATTTAAGTATAAAACAATTTAGTTATTGTTAGTTGTCAGAGAGTTGATTTTTTCACAGCACAAATGGACTAAAGAGTTAAGTATACGGTTTTAATTTTAATGTGATACCTGCACGCGTATCCGAGATAAAGGGTCTTGACAGACAGACAGACGAATAACAAAGTAATCCAATAACCCTAGATAGTGAAAAACGGCGGGCGAAACCGCAGGGCACGGCTAGTTAAGGAATTTAATGCACAGTATATAAGAACTTGCTATCGTGGAGTGAAATTATTATATTAGTGGTGTCGTACGTAACAGACTAAAGATGGTGCAATTATTATGTTGTTTATTATTTCTGATTGCTAATGGTGAGTGTTTATTTGCCTTGCGCCTCATTGATTTGTAATAGCAACGCTAAGTTTTCCCTTTTCTTCCCTCTTTCTCCCTCACATCCCACTTTTAAAAAAGAAAAATTAGCCTATGTCCGTCTCCTGGTTCCCAACTATCTCTGTACCAAAATTCATCAAAATCGGTTTAGCCATTAAAGCGTGAAGAGGTAACAAACAAACAAACTCACTTTCGCTTTTATAATATTAGTAAGAAAGTAAGGACTAGCTTCCGCCTGCGACTTCGTCCGCGTAGCATAGTTACTTTGTTTTTTTTTTTATTTTTCTAGTTGCTACCCAGGAGTTTGTGTGCGTTGGGTTTGCAACTTGCCTTGCCTTATAACCGTTCTATTCTCATGATGTCGTGACAAATGTCAGTCGTCAAACAGTTGAGTAATAAGACATAATGCAAAATTGCTTAGCCCTCCCATTTATTAGCGTGGTAGACTAAGAAGATTGATTTTTTTACAGTACAAAGAAACCTTAATCTTTACTAATATTATAAAAGCTAAAGTAAGTTTGTTTGTTTGTTACGTCTTCACGCCTTATTTGCCAAACTGATTTTGATGAATTCTGGTACAGAGATAATTGGGATCCTGGAGACGGAAATAGGCTAAAAAAGTGGGATAAGGGGGAGAAAAATATTTTTATTTTGATCAACAAGCGGGTCAAAATTAGCGTTAACCCAAAGTAACTATGCCACGCGGACGAAGTCGCGGGCGGTAGCTAGTAAACAATAAAAATGACAATATTGTGTCTCATGGCAGCGCCAAATAGGGCCAGTTCAGCAAACTGCCGAGGGGCTAGTTCCCAACGCTGGTTTTCAACTAGACCTGTAGGGTTACCATGACATCTTATAGCAGTTCTTATTCCTATGTGAGAAAAAGATGTTGCTAGACACCCTGTATAGCTCTGTCTCTTTTCCTCAGTGGAATAAGTTCTGTTTTAAGACGCCATGGTAGGGAGCTGGTGAACTTGTTAATCTTTTTTTTATAGATGCCGCGTTTGGTCAACAACATTACACATTCAGTGCGTCAATTAATGGTTGGTTGAAACTGCATCAAGTTTCAGCAAAATGGCGAGATGCCTTCAGTACCTGTTACTCAGAAGGTACGGAACTATTGTAAACTCGTTATAAGATTAAGGCGCGGTAAGAAGCTAATCTTTAGGTATTCGCGGAGGTGAGGCTAGCTGCAGACTGGGCGTGGTCTGACACAAGTATACGACAGTAGTGCATCGAAAGAATAGAACAAAGGTAGAAAAAATTTCGGAGTTTGATTTTGAAAAATACAGTTCCGTTTTAACTTTATAGAAAAAAAATATATGATGATTATCGCTGAAAAAATTGAGAATTTCGAGACGAAATTTTTTTTTTTTGTGGTCTTTTTAAACATTTTCTTATCGTAATTACTAGACCACTTTTGCAAACTTTTTTTGTTTAAGTCTTTTTTAATGTATTTGACTATACAGTGTATTTTTTCGGCTTGTGGTATGTACAGATAACTTTGCGACGAAAATCTAGAATTTTTACAAAGTGTTTGCTTTGTACAGTAAAGTGCCAGTGTAACCCGCGAAATTCAAAATGGCGACAGTAAAAAATGTCTCTTTATTGAAGTATTATAATTTGACTATTTCATAAAAAGGTCATTCAATGGGATTATAATGAACTGTGGGATTAGTATTGATGATTTTAATGATTTATCATTCTGTAGATAAATACTTGGTACGGTCGAATTAAATTTTAATCAACGTACCAATTGTCATTTTACTCTGGACGCTCTTAATGCGCTCGTTTTTCTACATCGTTCTCACATGTATGTATAATCCATGTATCCATGACTTTGTAAAAATATTATGATTTAAAAGAGTGTCCATGGAGTTTCTTGCTTATTCTTCTCAATAGCGATCAACACTTTGAATGGGCAACTACATTACTTTTGCAAGGTATTATGTCTTATGTCTGGGACTGTAGCAGCGTCTTTTTTTTGTTTTTATGTCATACAAAAGTGCCTGTAATGATCGTATTCAAATAAAAAATAAATGCTTTGAATTTGAGTTTGACACTAACTTTTTAAAACGCTGAGTGCGTGTTTGTTTTTTTTTTTAAATTTAAATACAAATGGCATTAGTTTACCTTTATTACTTTGTACAGGCGCCAGCAGGTCAAGCTACCCGAAACCGTAAATTTTTCCCAATGAACCTTGAACCAAATACTCTAGAAATAAAGTCGAAAATCTATCAAAGAAATCTGACAGATTGTAGTAGCTTGATGTGCTGGCGTCTGTACCATTTTGAGGCTGTCATACATCTATTTTTTTTTAATTTCAGGAGCTGTGCTGGCTTCTCCGCTTAATAAAAATATCATGGACAATTTACGTGTACAAATGGTCTTAAATAATGTTGATCGTCCTGTTTATTTGGGAGTCAACGCGTTGCAATCTGATGGGTATTTCGTCTCACTTGAAGGTCAGTTACTTTTAAGCTAAACGTTATTTTAAAGAACCCATATTTTTTAGTGTTCGCCGCAAGTTACTCTACTTACCTACCTACCGCGGGCCCAGAACATAAAGGGAAAATAAAGAACATGGGTGGGTTTTAGCCAGTAACAATCTGACACTCGGAGTGTCAGATTGTGGGAATTGATTGGGGGAAGTTATTTGATGATTTCACATTTTGATATCAAATATCCATATCTACAAATAGATTCAAGGGAATCTAACCCAAAATATTTAAGGTATACAGTATATACAACATTAGTTTTACTTTATGCAAAACCCGAAACACGTGTCTACTTAGTATGTTTATGTAAAGAATCTATGTACAAAATTTTCAGAACTTTATCATAAAAAATTAGAAAGCTTGTTATTTTACCTGGCTGTACGTACAAAACGTGCACGTGTGTACTTTCGCTTTGACCTGCCGTGACCTTGTTGCGTGCCGTATGATTTCGTATACTTACTAAGTGTCCAACTCGTAACCTTTTATTAATATTTTTTGGGACAATAAATAATAAAAAGGTGTAAAAATTATTGGAATCGATTCAGTTACTTATTCTGAACAAACTATATTCAGGTTTCGCATATACTAAAAATAATGTTGTATAAAGTGTTACCGGATCTTCCCATCAGGAAATTTTCAGCAGTAACCTTGAGACTGGATTTGAGCTTTATTCCGGATAGGAAATCAACAAATAAATTCTTCCGCGTTCGAGTTTCAGACTTATATTGACTACAACCTACCATTATCCTTTGTTTGCATTTTGTATTTAGGGGGTGTGGTATCTCTTACGAACAACCCATAACCTCGGCAGGCAGTGGTCCTGGCAGGCCCCTCTGTTTTGCTGATGATCTCTTTGACTTTGACACGAATGCGCCGTCGACACCGCCTTTTTTTTTTTTCGGGTGGGAAATCATCTAATGACTTCCCCCGCTCTGGGCGGAGCGGGGGGCATGTCAGACTTTTACTGACTAAAACCCACCCATGTTCCTTCTATTGCCCTTTACGTTCCGGGGCCGCGGTATCTCTTTCGAACAACCCGCAACCCCGGCAGGCGGAGGCCCTGGCAAGCCCCTCTGCTTTGCTGACTCTCTTTGAGGCGCGCGTGAAACACGAACGCGCCGTCGACACGGCCTGTCGTCAATAGACGGACGGACGGTGAGCTACCCATTGCTCACCGTCTACAGACCAGCATCTACGGTGGCCGGGAGTCGTCTCGCGGCGCCCGGCGCCCGGGGCGTCTCCCGCGGCGCGGCGGCTGGGTTGGTTCGAGGTTCTCTCCCTCAAACGCCCGGCCACCTCCTTTGCTAGCATTACTGCTTCGGTCGACACCGCCTGTCGTCACTAGACGAACGGACGGTGAGCTACCCATTGCTCACCGTCCACAGACCCGCGAACTGTGCTCAGATGATATTACGCTCGCCAATGATACTTGAACTTGTCGTAACTTGCGAAATCTGAATGTTTCTGATTGAGGTCGGAACGGAGTCTTCTAATACAGGCATTTAAGCAAATAAGGCCTGTATTATGTTATATTTTTTTTAGGTACAGAAATAAATATTTATTTATTTAAAAACAAGCTTTTGCCCACGGCTTCGCTCGCGTTAAATTCGGGGTAACACAGTTCCCCTTTCCTGATTTACGGGTACCTGCTACATGTAGTTTTTGCCCTTGCGCCTTATTGTCTTAATCTTAATATAAGTACACATATAAGCATAATAATATTTAACTGTATACATACATAACACAAAAATATATAAACAGATATGTAAAAACAATATTAGATATAAATAGTCAGAATTGAGAAGAAAAGTTTTTTAAAGGTATTTTAATCTATTTATTTATATACACAGAATAAATAAATAAATAAAAAAACCTTTTATTTCATGCAATAGTAGTTGCTAAAACTTTTACATTTGTGTGTACATAATATTTAAAAAAAAACATAACAGTTGATACAATGCATAAATTTGTTTGTTTCCAACTACATAAGTTCTACATAAGTTTTAGTTTTTTTTTTTTTTTCATCTCATTATTTAATTAATAATAAGAATAAAACCTTTCATTACATGATTAGAATAGAGCTGATATTGTTTAAACAATTTTCACTATTTTAGAAAAAAATAAAATAATTGTGTGTAGTATAATGTTAAAGTGTGGTGAGCAGTATGAAAGTTTTGCATGAACCCTTCCTTAAGTGAAGGTGAAGGCCTCCTCCAAAGACTTCCATAATGTCCCTGTCTTGGGCTATTTGCGGCCAGCTGGAACCAGCTATCATTTGAGATATTTTCTTTAGAGGGTTTCTTCTCTTCTCTTCTACGGTGACCAGCCGGATTGGAAGATGGTTTTCGTTGCTTTGTTGAAATAGATTGAATGTTGCATCGTTGAGGGAGAGGGGTGTTGGTTGCTATGTATGTAAGTTATTGGTTGTATTGTCGTTGGTTTAGTTCGGTGGTGTGTTGATATTTTCGTTTACAAGGTAGCGTAGAATGCTCGGTTTTAGTGCTCCTTCTGAGAAACTGTTTGATCTGGGTGCAGATGGGTTTGATTGTTATTTGACAGAAAACACTTATGATGGAAAAAAATACATACAGACATGAGAGCACATTTTTTTAAAAAAAAAAGCTTCGCCGCTCTCTGTGCCTTTGGATTAAATCGACGCTCCCTACGTACATAAAGACATGTCGAAAATGGCATATTTTTTTTGTATCATGTAAATAAATTAAATAAAAATCGTATGTCTACGCATAGATAATCTAAAGCCAACTTTAGATTATCTATGCGTAGACATACGATTTTTATTTAATTTATTTACCTTGTTTTAGAAATCGTAAAAGAGAACAAGTATTATAAATATAACGAATAAGTGCCGTAGAAACGGTCATCTATCAGTTTTTCCAAGAAACCTTGAAAAAATAAAATACTTATGTGTAAATAGCATTATAAAGCTTTACTTTTAAAATATTGTAGAAAGAAAATATTTATTATTGTCATAGAATTATTTCTGGGGCATGTTGAACACAAATTACGCTCTCCTGTAAACCTCGGTTTTTGACTTAACCTAATGTACAGACGCCTGCACATCAAGCTATTACAATCTGTCAGATTTCTTTGATAGATTTTAGACTTTATTTCTAAAGTATAAGGTTCAAGGTTCATTGGGAAAAAATGACAGTTTCGGGTAGCTTGACCTGCAGGCGTCTGTACGTAGGAACCGTCGAAATTACTGTTAAGTTTCATAAATTATGTGTGCTATTAATTTCAGGAGTTCCTCTAGACGACATGCCTGTGGTTTGGGGATCATACGGCGATGGGGGAAGGACAGAAGATTGCTTAACTTTTTCTTCTGACGGCAAGGTGTATACCTCTTCGTGCACAGAATATCGACCCTATTTTTGCTACAAAAAAGAAGAAAAAGAGGTTTTAAATGAGTGTGGAACCTTCGATACCGGTTAGTATTAATAAATCGACGGCCCGGTTGGCGCAGTGGCTTAGGGATCGACTGCTGCGCTGCGTGTCGCGAGTTCGATTCCCGCACGGAACAAACGTGAACGATACCTAGTTGTTTGCAGGTTGACCTGCAACCTGCAAACAACTATCTAGTTGTTTCGGCGCTGGTTTTTTGTGTATGTGAGTTTATATGTTTGTATGTTTGTAAGCGCAACCACAATACAGGAGAAATTCATGGTGTGGGAAAAGTTAAAAAAAAAACATAGGTCAAAGGATAGTTCTTGAAAAAACGGGTTGTTTAGGAGATGAAATGGTTGTTTTACTATTTAGATACGAAACCCACAAACAATATTGGAAGTATAAATAACGCCCTTAATTATTTTTGGTTTTAGCTGTACACAGTTCATTTGACACATAGCCGCCATTTTGTTTTTAGAGTTTAGAACATTTAAAGGAAAATACGGACCATTAAAAGATCATTTTTGTTATCCGTCCGTCTGTATTTCTGCCAAAATTTTAATCTAGGGCACGCGTGAAGGTATCAGCTTGAAATTAAAACCACGTATTCAATTCCTAGTCCCTTGGAGATGTGAAAAGATCGACCCTCTGAATCTACGCCGTCAAAAGATATGGGCCTTCACGTCAAAAATTTGTACTACAAAAAGTTGGTTCTAGCGCGTACAACACAGGTGACGCCGCACGCAGAACTTAGCAAATTATGAAAAACTAGCTTTTTTCCGCGGCTTCGCTCGCGTTAAATTCGGCGGGGTAACACAGTTCCCCTTTCCTGATTTATAGGTACCTGCTACTTGTCGTTTTGCCCTTGCGCCTTATTAATTGTAATAGCAATGCTAAGTTTTCCCTTTTCTTCCCTCTTTCTCCCTCATATCTCAATTTTTTTTTTTTAAATAGCTTAAGTCCGTCTCCAGGGTCCCAAATATCTCTGTACCAAAATTCATCCAAATCGTTTAAGCCATTTAGGCGTGAAGACGTAACAAACAAACAAACAAACTCACTTTCGTTTTCATAATAGTAGTAAGGATTCACGTATTATAATATTTTCAGAATATAAATTAAACGAAACATCAGGCAGCTGTTACAAGTTACACACGGAGTCAAGAAGATGGAGTGAAGCTCACAAGATCTGCTCTGCTGAAGGTGGTTACCTGGTGGTCCTAAATAACGAAGAAGAGGTTAGGATCATCATGGACTTGTTTTCCTCAGAAGACTTTTCTTACCGCGGCGACTTTGCTCTAACTCACGTGGGTCTCATCGACTGGAACAAACAATCTGCCTGGATTACAGTTACCGGTACGTATAGTAGACAATATTAATACGCTCTTATATCAATAACGGCATGGTTCGCGGCGTATTTACATTGCATACATGGCCAGAACGCAGCCATAGGAAACTGCTCGCGTATACTTTGTAATGCTTTGCACTTTTTAAATTTGTGATTACAAAGTATACACGAATTTTGCGTACTACTCGCGTATTGTTTGTAACTCAGACGTGCACATACATCTTTCCAATTTATACACGGCCAAAATGCCAAATTATTTATTTCTTTAAAATAATGTCATTTATTTTAATTATTATTTAATTGAATTTGAAATAATGTCATTTAATTCAATAAGTAATTATACTAATCGAAATAGTTCAATTCCGGGGAACCTACTAAAAACAATTTCTTTTTTCTATTAATGCAAGGCGTAGGGGGTCACAGTTTTAACCTAACCTACGCAATTTTTTTTTTATTTTACCTAATCTGAATAGTTATACATGATTAGTTGCATGCGGACTAGCACTGTATATTTTGGAACAAAGCTAGTTACTTTGGCCACTATAAAGTATACGCGAGTATTTGCGTACTGCTGTTGTATACTTTGGAAGACTTTGATTAAAAAGTGATTTCCAATCTATAGGCACGCGACTATTTTCACACCCTTGCGTTCTAGCCATGTGCCTACATATTGTAAATACGCCGGTTCGCGCAGTGGTTAAGCGATCGACTGCTACGCTGCATGTCGAGACCCGCACGGAACAACATATTTGTATTACCTATAGGTAGTTGTATCGGGTCTGGCTGTTTGTGTATGTGAGTTTAAATGTTTGAAAAACGCACCCACGATACAGGAGAAATCCTTGTGTGGGGCAACGTTTAAAAAAAAATGTATGTGTGTACATGTTTCTGCAAATAAACATCTTATCTTATCTTTAAATATTCTCCTCAATAAAATCCTTTTTTTCTTCTAGGAGAAAAAATAGATGATGTTTACAGCACATGGAAATCATACTGTCAGGATAGAAACAACGATAATAAGTATGCACAACTTTTAGCAGATGGTTCGCTAAGCTGCAGCAGGACTTTCCAAAGTGATGTGAGGTTTGTCTGCGAGAAAAACCCGAAAAAAATCCAATTTAAACGAGTTGACGATTAATTGTACAGTTAACTAGTTGACCAGTCAGGTGTTCTGTCTCAATAAGGGCTATCGTTTTTAAGCTCAGCAGATGGCGCCACTGAAGATTAGGGTCCTGTCGTTAATTCTATGTAATATCAAAAAACTTGAGAGGTGTCAAGGGACACCCGGACGGAACGAAGTTATTATTTATTATGTACAAAAAACCTGTAAAAACTCAACAAAAATAATCATCGCGACACCACAGTGTTCAATGCGAAATAGAAAGACGAAACGAAAATAACTGGCTTGCTTTCTATGAGAGAGAGAGAGAGAGACAGACAGAGAAATACGCGCACGCCGCACGGCTTACGACTATAGCAAAAAGTGACTTTTGGTCTTATTTTTTTCCGTCTAGCGGGCTCGCAAGGAACTTCGTTCCAAAAAATAATTTAATTACGTATGTTAACATAGTGGAAACTACAGAAACATGTTTGCTATAATTATTATTCCAACATCTGTGTTACTTATTTCATTTTGTTTTTTTTTTTATATTATATCCTATTTCTTGTATAGATTATTGTTTTTCTTGTATACCAATGCTTTGTGAATGAGCGGACATTGTGGGCCTTGTAGATTTCCATGCACTTGTTATAACTTCTTATCAAACTTTTCGTTTAGTAGTATAAGCAATGACTTAATGAAGTAAACCAATAAAATAAGTTTTTATTTAAAGTGTTCTTTTATTTGTCTTGAGATAACCTGAAATATATTACTGTCACCGATTAAGAGTAATAGTGTGAAGCATTCGTGTGTAAGTTTGGTGTATTTATACTAATATTATAAATGGGAAAGTGTATGTTTGTGCAGTTTGTGTGTCTGTCTTTCAGGGCAAAACGGAGTGACGAATTAACGTGTTTTTATAAGTGGAGATAGCTGAAGGGATGAAGAGTCACATAAGCTATTTTTTATCTCTTTCTAACCTCCCACTTTTTATTTGGTGTGGGAAATCATCAAATAACTTCCCACGCTCTGGGCGGAGCGGGAGGACGTGTCAGACTTTTACTGACTAAAACCCACCCATGTTCCTTCTATTGCCTTTTACGTTCCGGGGCCGCGATATCTCTTTCGAACAACCCGCAATCCCCGGAACAACCCACAACCCCAGAACAACCCGCAACCTCGGTCTAACCTCCCACTAACATAGTCCACCAAAAACTCTCTTTACTTTGCTCCAAACCTCCACGCGTTCTCGAGATAAAACGTCCGTTCAAATTCAAATACACTTATTACCCCCGAATACTGAAACGTCACTCAAAATTTAAGTACCACTTAAATTTAACAGATACTCAAAAGTGACGTTTGACAATACAAAATCTACAGTTTAAGAGCTGCTCAAATGTTAAGCAGCCCTCAAATTTTGAGTGACGTTTCAGTATTCGGGGGTGAAAATGGCATTTTTTGCCACTAGGTGCGTGCAAATATTTGGTACATAAACTAATTTTTAAGACAAAAATTAAATAGGGTTAAAACATTACAGTTAGTGGCATGCCAATTAAATAAATATAATCAGTATTCAGTACAATGTCAAATTATTATTCAATGTCAAACTTTAACAGAGATGCCAGTGATTATATGATTACAATTTAATTAGGATGTCAAAGTATCATTCAAATAGTCGTTTAAGTTATAGTAACACTAGGTTTTGCCCGCGGCTTTGCTCGCGTTAAATTCGGTATAACACAGTCACTGCTACCTGCAGTTTTTGCCCTTGCGCCTTATTGATTTGTAATAGCAACGCTAAGTTTTCCCTTTCTTCCCTCTTTCTCCCTCATATCCCACTTTTAAAAAAAAGCCTATGTCCGTCTCCTGGTTCCCAACTATCTCTGTACCAAAATTCATCAAAATCGGTTCAGCCATTAAAGCGTGAAGAGGTAACAAACAGACAAACTCACTTTCGGTTTTATAATATTGGTAAGGATAAGGATTTTCCGGTTTTTTACTTTTGCGGTATGGATCCCAAAAAAATGCTTAAACGAAGGAAAATTCTAAACGAGAATTTACCTGAGCTTTTTCTTTATCTCAAATACCTTAGGGATATGCCAAGTGAGTTAATTTAACGCTTAGTCCTCAATAATAGTCAAAAAGATAAATCTTTCTGAGCATTGATTAATGTATGTTTCATCACGGCTGTACTCTCCAGGGTTAACAGTTAGACGGGTGTCAATCATCAAGAGGTGATGTGACGTTAATAAATGTGTTTGTATGTGGTATTAAGATTTTCGCTTTTATTGAGATACATACTTTTACCTACAGGTTCGCTTGCGTGTAGAAAAATATCTCACGGAAATCTTTTACCTGGATGTAAATGAAATACCGACAGAGGAGTTAATTTTTCATTTCTGCTGTCATCATCTGGCTAGCCTTTTCCCAACTATGTTGGGGTCGGCCTCCAGTCTTACCAGATGCAGCTGAATACCAGTATTTTACATGGAGCGACTGCATATCTGACCTCCATAACCCAGTTAGTACTGGGTAATACGATACCTCTTGGTAAGACTGGTTGTCAGACTTTCGGAAAACTGACTACCTGTAACGACTGTCAAAGATCTACAAATGACAGCCGAGACAGCTTAAGGTGAAAGCTCCAACCTACCCGCGAAATTCAAATTTTCTTACGTTTTTTGCAATTTTCAGGCCAGTGCTAGGTTGTATGTTGATTAAAATATTATTCGCGGCTGTAAGACGTATGTAATTATAGAATTATAATCATCAAAATCACCAATACAACCCTCCAAGTTCATAAAGCTGTAGGAAAGACTTTTTCTGTTTTTTTTTTGTTCCTAGGCCTTTATGAACTTGGAGGGTTGTATTGGTGATTTTGATGATTATAATTCTATAATTACATACGTCTTACAGCCGCGAATAATATTTTAATCAACATACAACCTAGCACTGGCCAAGAGCGTGTCGGGCCACGCTCAGTGTAGGGTTCCGTAGTTTCCCGTCCGTCACTGTAGCGTATAATAAATACCGACACGCTTAGTGGTAGGGCGAGCGGTGGCGGGAGCGCGCTCAGTCATATTAATGGACTGAGCGCTCACTCGCTTCTGGTCCGCCGTGCTAGTAAGACGTGCTCATTGGAGACAGACTGTTGTTTAATTTAACATACCTAACACCCTAATAGTGTAACCTGTACAAGTGGCGACCCTGCCAGGATTACATAAGTGTAAGGTATGTACCAAAATTCAAAACATATTGTGAATAAAGAGGTAAATCAGTGACTAATCAGTTTTTATTCATTGAGATGTTCCATGTAGCCCATAACTGGGTTTTAAAATGAATTAATTACTTACTTTTAATCTGGGTACGTAATTATTAAATTGTTACGTAATTATTGAAATAAAATAACGAATTTAAATATAATTTTGGTTATGACACAATAATTAAAACGATTGGCTTATTTAGCTTACGTATGCTATTATTTTAGAAACCAGCATTCTAATTAATTTACGTAATTTGTGTGCTTTGAGATCACAAAAGGAATATTTCAAGATAAATCTGATTTTGTTACTTGGTTGGTACCTAAATAGTCGTTATTGACTAATCGAAGTACCTGTACATCAAAATATACCACAAATGAAAGTCGTTGACAGAACAAAACTATCAAAGGTGTTAATTAATAATTTGAATGTCAGTGTTTTCGAAGTAGCTATTGTTACAATACACGATTTCATAAATATTATGAATAATAATAAATTATTTATTGGCATAAACAAGTTAATACATATTTGTGAATCACTGGTGCCTGTGGTGGGTATTGAAACACCTGTATCACCGGTCACCGGGTATTATATTATAAAATCTTATTCATTAGACAAACTTTATGAGAACTTATGGCTTACTTACCTGTATACAGTATAACACTAAATATGTTTTTCTTTTATATAATTTTTACATACACAACAATATAGTAATATAGTTACAATAACTTGATAAGTGTGAGTGTAACTGATATTAAATAACTCACTGTAGTTTATTATGTTATTTTACTTTTGTTCTGTCAACAAAAACGTGGTTATTAGAGAGGTAGTTTGGGTAACCAAACAGTACCTAAATGGTCTTGTAAAATAAGATCAAGGGAAGTTCGATGAAAATCGGAACGGTACCTATAAAGGAAGTCATTCCTTATAGAGGTAGTTTGGGTAACCAAACAGTACCTAAATGGTCTTGTAAAATAAGATCAAGGGAAGTTCGATGAAAATCGGAACGGTACCTATAATGGAAGTAATTCCGTCGAAAAAAAAAAAAAAAAAAAAAAAAAAACAATGTCGACGGTCCCTGCGTGCATGAGGACATGTCGAAAATGGCATTTTATTATTGTATCATCGGCTTTAGATTATAAATTATCTATGCCTACATGCTGAACTTCTTTTTATTCAATAAAGCAAACTAACAACCTTGCACAATTCAACTTACTTACAAATAAGCAGTAGAGGTAGTAGACACTTTTTGTCGGTACTCATTATAGATTGTTGTTAACACAGAACTGATTCACTCTGTTCCCCCCGTACTAGTATAAACTGTATTACGGTGGAACAGTTTTCCTCGCTATGTTATTTTATTTATGGTAGCAGACTTGTGACAAAATAATTACTTATTAGTTGAAATAATTAATACATACGATTTTTATTTAACTTATTTACCGTGTTTTAGAAATCGTATAAGACGTATAAAAAGTATTATAAATACAACGAATAAGTGTCGTATAAATGGTCATCTATAAGTTTTTCAAAAAAAAAAAAACGTGGAAAAAATAAAATACCTATGTACGTAGGAACCGTCGAAATACACCTACCGCCACTAGACTCGAGCGTGCGCCTGAGTTGTACTTGATCGCTACTAATGTAGCAATGTCAAAAAAAAAAAAAAAAAAAAAACGGAACGGATTGCGATGTTCGCATCTGTGTACATATGATATGAGAGCCAATCGAGCTATCATTAGGGAAAAGCATCCTTTGCCCACTATGGAACGAAGCGACGAGGCCGAACATAGCACAGGCTTACAAAATATGTCTTACGGGTTTTAAAAGATAACAATGTTCTGCTAAACGAATCAAAACGCGCTTAATAAAAACCCTTTAAAATAAAAGCTCTGGATTGTTCAAACTGAATTATACACAAATTTAACGTTATTCATTTTGAAACTTTCATGCATTAGAAAAAAGGAAAATTAATGACTGAATTAACGTTTTAAATAATGCGCTAGGCATGTGAACGTTGTGGGAATTTAAAAATGTACTTTGTTTATTGTATTTTCCTTTGAAAACATGGCGTCGGTAATTACTAAGCGAAGGCTATGTTTTTATCAAAGTAAAGTAAGATGGCTGATTGTCTAGTCAATAAACTGTTTTAGTTGACATAAAATCACGCGTATAATCTCTGGAGGCTTAAGCAGAGGTCAAACTCAAAGCATTTATTACGATTAGACCTTTACAGGCATATTGAATGTCATGAAAATAAAAAGGATTGTGCTACAGTCCCAATCACGAGACATAGTAGCTTGTGAAAAAATTAAATACTGTAGTTGCCATTCCAAAGCGCAGATCTCTGTGGAGATGAATGGGCAGAGGGCTCCGTGAACGCTCTTTTAAATCATAATATTTTTACAAAATCATGGATATATCATTCATGTTGAGATTATGCATACATGTGAGAACGATGTACAAAAACGAGCACATTAAGAGCGTCCAGAGTAAAAGCAAAAACAAGAGTTTAATAGATGAATGAACGAATTAATTTAAACAAAACCGTGGCGGCTAATAGTCGACTGTCAGTGCCCGTTCATGAACATGACGGCAGCCCCGTTCAACCATTTTGAAGGGAACTAAATGACCCGATACTGATAGAATCGTTGCGAGTGCCAACAGTAATTGTAAGGTACAAAGCTTCTTAGGGCTAGTATATTATGTAGGAAAATGGATCCCTTATTCAGCTTCATAGACCGAATCCTTGCGCGAACTTTTAAGACTAAAACTAGGCAAAGATACGGATATCATCTCTTATTGGCACGATACACAAACACAAGCTTTTGATGATGATAATAGGGTGGATGACACCACCAATCATTTGACATACTTTTTATGAGCTGTCAAAACGCGATTCCCCCATAGATTTTGTATGGGACTCGCAAACGATGACGTCACTAAGTTGTCAAGTCAATGACGCAACTATTTATTGATTTAAAAGCAACTAAAAATCGAATTTTAAAGTTATTTTGAAATTAATGCAGTTCTCAGGTCTAGAATAACGTGTTCTTTCAGAAAAATTGTGTCTTTAAATTATTGGTTAATGGTGTCAGCTACCCAATTATTTATACTTGGTAGTTGATCAATATCATCCTGTAGCAATTACTTTGCGTGAATAAAGGCAAGCCTGTGAGGGAGATTCAGAGCTAAAGTTAGTCAGGAATGAAATATAGAACAATAGTTGGGCGAATTGTATATCCATTAAATTGGACGAATTGGCTATCCATTAAATTGGACGCATTGGCTATCCATTAAATTGGACGCATGGCTATCCATTGGCGCATTCTTGTGGCCAAAGCCACCCGGGCATTGTAGCCATGAAAATGAGACTACGTTCCAAAGTGGACAGTGATGGTGAACATTGTAGAGATTACTTTGGATAAGCCAAACCAAAAAGGTGAACTGACATCCAAATTCAAATTAGGTCACAATTGCAAAGGCGTTTCACAGGGCAATATTTTAGGCCCACCCTTTTTTATATATATCAATGACATGACAAAAGTAACTGATGATCCTTGCGTAGTCTTTGCAGACGATATGTCCGTAACCATTCCTAAAAATGAAGTAAACTTTAAATGAGGAAATCAATAGTAATGTGAGCAAAGTAATAACTAAGAAAAAAAAAAGAAACTTTAACCTCTAGAGCCCCAGCGGCACAAAAACGTGCCAGTAAACAAGTATTACCGTTGAGCCCCGCTGGCACAAATTCGTGCCACCAAACCTCGATCGATTGAAAACTGTATTTGTAGTAAAGACAAGTCTTAAAATCAGATTACACATACGATAAGAATCCGCCCGGCGGTGCTTGACGGATAGTTGACGTAAATAATGGGGGTCCTTGAGAGGTTAAACCCAACATAGAAAAACCTAATATGTCCAATTTTGTAACAATAATTGGAATAAAATAAATTTGAACATCAATTATAAAGATAAAAGTATACAACAATCAGATAGTATGACTTTTCTTGGGACAGATCTAGATCATAAATGTTCCTGGATTAGTCATATTGACAAGATATGTGAAAAGCTCAGTAAAAAAAGAGGGGGAAAGAAAAGGGAATGTTTAGCTTTGCTATTACAATAAATAAGGCGCAAGGGTAAACACTAGTATGTGTGTGGCAGCTGTATGTAGCATGGTCGCGAGTGTCCAGTGCCCGAAATCTATATTTATCAGCACCAAATGGAAAGACATTCAATATAGTTTACAGTAGCGTCCTAAAATAATGCTGTTACTCACATTTATTATTCAAGTACAAATATTATTAGTAAATTAAAGTACATATATTAGGCTAGTAGTAGATATAAACAAATGAAAACCTTTAACATAGACTCTGCACACTCCAAGCTTAAAGAAGTATTTTCTTGGTTAGGTGCACCCGTAAGCGTTACCGCTGATCATGGTCGGCAGTTTGTTAGTTCAATTTGAAAGTTTTTGTAAAGAATTTGGTATCCAGTTGTTCCAAACAGAAATTTCCAAATGTCGAAGTTAAGAGGCAGAACTGTTTGATTCTTTATAAGCAATTTATTGTGAATGAGTGGACATTGTTGGCCTTGTAGATTCTTAGACGCTTGTTAACTTATTATTTTATTTTGCGTTTTATAAAGCAAGCAATGACTTATTGCCTGGCCTACGCTGTCCTCTCATATCTAAGTACTAACGCTGTAACAACCACATTGTAAAACCAAATGATTTTAAAAGAGTGACTATGGAGTTTCTTGCCGGTTCTTCTCCATAGGAAACGACCAACCCGAACCGTGCACCTTTTCTCGAATGTTATTTATAAGTGCCCATGTAGGCCAATGTGACATAAAAATATTTTGATTTTGACTAAAAACATAGATTCTGCAAAGAAAAGAAAATGCAGATAGCAAGAGGAAAGCAACAGAATCTAGGAAAGATATTGGGAAAAAAGTATTATGTTGAGAATACAATAAAGAAAACAAGTTATCCACCACATTCAAGGATACGACACACATTGGTGAATAAATAGTGGACAGCGGTTGCGCAGAAATATAGTAAAGAAAGTGGGAAGTTTGACCAAATAAGGATAATAAGCTTTCAGAAAATAGCGATACCGCCTGTAACAACGTGTGTGACGAAAATGAATAAGTGATTGTTTAACGGAATATTATTAAAATTATTTGATGATTATTCTTGAAATAAACTCATTTGTATGTTATTATATTTATACGAAATTATGCTATTTTTAAAATTTTGTAAAAGGTAGATGTAGCGTATAATAAATACCGACACGCTTAGTGGTAGGGCGAGCGGTGGCGGGAGCGCGCTCAGTCATATTAATGGACTGAGCGCTCACTCGCTTCTGGTCCGCCGTGCTAGTAAGACGTGCTCATTGGAGACAGACTGTTGTTTAATTTAACATACCTAACACCCTAATAGTGTAACCTGTACAGTCACAATAAGTGTTCCCACTTATGAGTTTAAAGGTGGAGGAGAAAATTATTTTGTACAACTTTTTGTCTTTTTTGTACAAAAACTGTTGTGTCAATCAAGTTCAAAATGATTTTCAAAGAAAGTCCTTATAAAGTTCTACTTTTCAGATTTTTTTCATATTTTCTAAACTTATGGTTCAAAAGTTAGAGGGGGGGGACACATTGTTTTTTTACTTTTGGAGCGATTATTTCCGAAATTATAGACATTATCAAAAAATGATTTTAGTAAACCCCTATTCATTTTTAAATACCTTTCCAACAATATATCAACAACGATCAACGATCAAAGTGATAACAGTGTTTTAAATTTTACTCCGTTAAAATAACTAAAAAAGTGGTTAAATGTGTTCATAATTGGTAGTGTTATATATCCCCGTAAAGCTGTGTTTACGAACTATCTAGTGGTGTATACATCATTTCTGGACTCTCGTGCGTTCGTGAGTAATAAGCAAATTACTTTTAAAAAAATATTTTTAACGGCTGCGTTGCTGTGACGTCCCTGACCTAGGGCAACCCGCAGATCGCTCGCTTCTACACACACAAGCGTACCGCATACACGCATGCTCGCTTACCGCTCGGCGCTTCCACAACTTTGAGCTTTATGCTAGATATTAATAACTGCGAATTTTGTGTGGAGGTTGCAAGATAACTTCAAAAACTGTGTTTTTAAAATGGAACCGAACAAAAACATTTGCTCCGGATGTCAGAATGAAATAAAAAATTTAGAATTTTTGGATTGTTGTAAGTGCGAATCTAGATACGACATTTTTTGTGTTAACATACCAATTAGTAACTTTTATCTAATGGATCATAAATATAAATCCTCCTGGGAATGCCCGGAATGCTTCTGTAAACAGCTAAAAACTGACAACACTGATACACCTGCGCGTGCCGCTAATAATTCTGGGAACCCCCGTCGCTCACCAGGTCGAAAACTAACATCAAGCCCCAAGACTGTACCTAAAACTCTTGGCTCTCAAAATACTTCACCCGATGCGATGAATGTGACTCTAAGGAAGAAAAGTCAGCAGTCCATGTCAAATTCAAATAATCTGGAACAATGTTTTAGCGAAAATACTCTTAGAGATATAATTAAAGAAGAATTGGCTACTGCCCTAAAGTCATCTTTTAAAGACCTGCTTACTGAGCAATTCAAAAATATACAAGGAGAAATATCTGAGTTTAAAGCCTCGCTTGGATTTTTCAATGAGCACTTTGAAGAGTTCAAGAAACGCTTTGATGAAAAGGACACCCTAATAAACCAACTTCGCAATGATAATGCAACCCTCCAGCAGAGTGTTAATGAACTAACTACACGATTATGTATCGTAGAACAAAATATGCGCGAAAACAACGTGGAAATTAATGGTCTGCCTGAGGATAAGTCGGAAAACTTAGTGCAAACGCTGCAAAAGATCGCGAAGGTGACCAGTTGTGACATTGGAGATGGTGACGTGATGCAAATAACAAGAGTAGCCAAATTAAATAAAGAAAGTAACCGTCCACGCACTGTGATTGCTAAGCTCCGCAGCCCTCGCCAGCGTGACATTCTCCTGGCTGCTGTAGGAGACTTCAACAAAAAACAACCCACGGATAAATTGAGCTCACAACACTTAGGCATAGCTGGTAACCGAGTGCCTATCTTTGTTAGCGAGCATTTATGCCCTACTGGCAAGCAACTGCATGCGGCGACACGAAAATTGGCTAAGGATATGTCATATAACTTTGTCTGGATACGTAACGGGCGCATTCTTGTACGGAAAGATATTTATTCAAAGCCAATCTACATTCGCAATCAGGATAGCCTAAAGCTAATGAAAGCGACTGATGCTGCGGTTTAGAGATAAGTTTATTTTAAGTCTTTGTAAAAGTGTTCTTGGCGTTATTTGTATTCGCAATGCTTGATATTTATTATCAAAATGTTCGTGGTATTAGAACTAAAACTGAAGATGTCTACAAAAATATTTTGCTTACTAGTTATGACGTTATAGCATTTACTGAATCTTGGTTGAACCCAAACGTTACTAATGGAGAGTTTATTGACACGCGGTACGTAGTATATCGTAGAGATAGATTAAGCTCTAAGATCTCCAAAAAAGATGGGGGAGGCGTTATGGTTGCTGTTAATAATAATATTAAATCTGTACGAATGAAAAACTGGGAAAGTGATTTAGAAGATTTATGGTTGTCTATTGAGTTAACTGTTAACAAAAATACCAAGAAAATTGCACTTTGTGTTGTTTATATGCCCCCGCCTATCAAACTGGACTCTTTACAGTGTTTCTTAAATAATGTTAATAACGTGCTCAATCATGTTGATGATGTTGTGATTCTTGGGGATTTTAACTTGGGTTTTATTGAGTGGAACGGGAGGGATGATGACCTACATCTATCACCATCAAAGTATGAAAACTCACTGGGTTACTCATTTGTAGACTTTTTGTCAGTTAATGAACTCCACCAATTTAACACTATTCATAATGCAGACAACAGAATTTTAGATCTAGTATTAAGTAACATATCAGATGTAAAAGTTACTAAGCCTAATGACCTGTTGAGCAAATTGGATTCCCATCACCCGAACTTGCTTATTTCTGTTCCACTCTCAAATCTTGAACAGTTAAAAACAAATTACCGTTCTGGTTACAATTTTTTTAAAGCCGACTATGAACAAATAAAAACTTATCTCCGAAGTATAAATTGGTATGATGCCTTTCATAAATGTATTGATGTTAATGAAAGGATTGACTTCTTCTACAGTGTGATACAGAACGCTGTCGATAATTTTGTACCCAAATATATGAAGAAAAAATCTAAATTCCCATCTTGGTACTCTACCTCGCTTATTAGGGCTCTGTCTGAAAAAGAGAAATTTAGACAAAAATATCGCAAATATAAAAATCCCCGTGACAGACTCACCTTTGAATTGCTTCGTAGTCGCTGCCATACGTTAGTAAATAACTGTTACAATACATATAAATGTAAAATTGAGAACGATATTCCCAAAAACCCTAAAGCTTTTTGGCGGTTCATAAAAGATAAACGTCGTGGGGAATCCTGCATACCTGCTGACATGTTTATGAATGATAGGGTAGCTAGTAGTGGTCCTGAAATAGCTAACCTTTTTGCAGATCAATTTGTGTCTGTTTTTAGTCAAAACCCAGTTTCTCCTTACACTACTTCCAATGAATTTTCAGGTATTGATTCTGTATTAAGCAATATTAATTTTACGGAAAGGCAAATTTTTAATAAGCTAAAAAACTTAGACGCCTCTAAAGGGGCTGGGCCTGATTCCATACCACCTTTATTTATAAAACGCTGCTGCCATGAACTTACCCTACCGTTGTGGTTTATTTTTAATTCTTCTCTTTCTGAAGGAATCTTCCCTGAAGTATGGAAAAGCGCAAGAATTATACCGATTTTCAAGAAAGGGGATCCTGCTAATGTCAAAAATTACCGCCCTATCTCAATATTATCATGTTTTTCTAAGACCTTTGAGTCTCTTGTTTGTCCAATCATTACACACCACACTGATAAGATTATTTCGCAAAATCAACATGGTTTTAAAGCTGGTCGCAGCGTAGAAACCAACCTTGTTGAGTTTGTTTCTGATGTAACCCTAGCTCTTGACAAAAGACTTGAAGTAGATGCCGTGTACACGGACTTTAGCAGTGCGTTTGATAAAGTTGACCATTCTCTCCTACTGTCAAAGTTAGAATACAATGGTATACATGGCTCATTACTAAACTGGTTTTCATCTTATTTATCCCGTAGATCGCAAATTCTTGTTGTTAATGGTTATGAATCTTATCCGTACTTTGCTGTCTCAGGAGTTCCTCAGGGTTCTCACCTTGCACCAGTTCTGTTTTTATTGTTCATTAATGACATATCAGATCAAATCCATCACTGTAAATATTTAATGTTTGCAGATGATCTCAAAGTTTATAAAACTATCACTTCAAATGAAGATGCTTCCTTAATTCAGGAGGACTTGGATAGAATTGAGCAATGGTGCAACCTGAATCACATGAGTCTTAACGTGCAAAAATGTTGTCATATACGTTTCTCTAGGAAAAAGCTGTCCAATACTGTCTTTTACAATATAAAAGGAGCATTTTTACAAACCGTAAATGAGGTCCGCGATCTTGGCGTCATCATGGACAGTAAAGTTAACTTCAGGAGCCATATCGATAACATCGTTACGAAAGCGGCACGGTTGCTAGGTTTTCTTAAGAGAAGTACTAAAGGGTTCAAGCTGGTAAAAACTAAAATGGTACTTTATAACGCCTTAGTTCGCAGTCACCTAGAATTTGCCAGCGTGGTGTGGAACCCCCACTATGCAGTACACTCACAGAGAGTCGAAAGCATCCAGAGAGCCTTTACAAAACATCTAACATATGCTTTCGGTGGATTATCTGCCCGGTGTCCATACAAACAACGTCTTCAATCGTATAAAATGAATACTCTGCGCGATCGACGACTGACACAGGACCTCATATTTTTCTTTAAATTAGTAAATAATAAATTGAACAGCGATACGTTAGTTGAACAAATTGGACTAAAAGTACCCTATAAGATTCCTAGATATCCTTTAACTCACTTATTCCACACTAGAGCATCCAACACAAACATTGGTGTAAACTCACCTCTAAACAGACTCAGTCGAGAGATGAATTGTTTTATAAAATCCGCATCACACGTTGATATACACCATGATTCATTAAATTCCTTTAAGACCCAAATACTAATGTCTCAAAATCAATCTCCTAAGGACTTGTAGTTTTAGTAACAAGCCACCTACATCTGGCAACTTGCCTACCCAAATTGGCTTCTATTGTTTTTAAATTATAATTTAATTTAATTTTGTTCTCATTTGTTTTTCCTTTTGTAACAAGTTTCGTATTATCTTCTTGTCTTATGTTGTCTTCTGTTATACCCTAAAGAAATAGTATTTTTTGTTGTTTTTGTAGTAGTTTTTTTTTTATTATAAATACATAAATATTATTGTTATTACTCATTATGTAAAAATGTTGGTTAACCTGTAATTGGCAACTGTATAAGTCCAATACTATGTAGTTTTTATTTTTTAAGATATTTTTATACAGAAGCTGTTGGTGACCTTTTTAATAAATAAATAAATAAATAAATATATCACACGTTAGGGTTGAAATTAAAAAAAAAATCACTTCCCACTTTACATATAGGGTGGCTACCCTAATCAAACATTTTTTTCCAATTTTTATTTTACCACTTTGTCGGCGTAATTGATATACATATTGGTACCAAATTTCAGCTTTCTAGTGCTAACGGTCACAGAGATTAAGCGAGGACGGACGGACGGACGGACGGACGGACGGACGGACAGACAGACATGGCGAAACTATAAGGGTTCCTAGTTGACTACGGAACCCTAAAAACGTTGCCCTACACTAGGAATTTCTCCTGTATGCTACGTTTACGAACATTTAAACTCACATACACAGGCAGCCAGACCCGGAACACTGTTTGTAGGTCATACAAATATTTGTTCCGTGCGGGGATCGAGCCCACGACCCACAGCGCAGCAGTCGATCGCTCAACCAAAGCGTCTACTCATCATTTCATCATTTTCCTGCCCTTGTCCCATTCTATTTGGGGTCGGCGCAACACGTTTTCTTCTTCCATTCTCCCCTATCAGACGTCACGGCATCATTTACTCCTTTCTCCTTCATATCATTCCTTACACAATCCATCCATCTTTTCTTTGGCCTTCCTCTCGCTCTCCGTCCATCAACATTCAGATTCATCACTCTTTTAGTCACATGTCCTTCATCCCTCCTCATTACATGTCCATACCAAGACAAACGACTCCCTTTCAATTTTTCTGTAACAGGCGCAACTTTCAAACTTCCTCGAATATATTCATTCCTTACTTTATCCATTCTTGTCACTCCACACATCCATCTCAACATTCTCATCTCCGCTACATGCAATCGTTTTTCATCCACCTTTTTTACAGCCCAGCATTCTGACCCATACAGTACAACAGGTCTAATCACGGACTTATATATACCAAAGCGTCTACTAATAGGTACTAATATCCTAGTACTTTCCCGCGTTATTTCACCTGTTTTCCCATAATTACTTATCCTTTTGCTTAGTCCCTTTAGCTCGCTGTGCTTTATAGCTTTTGACACTCGCAAATAAAATGGCTTTTTATTGTTAAAAGAATAATCAAAATCGGTTGAGTAGACCCAGAGATTACCACCAAAAACCTTACAAACATTACCTCTTTCTGATATTAAATAGGATACCAGCTGTGCCCAGCGGTTTCACTTGCTGCTCAGGTAGGGGGAAGACCTACCTAAATTTCAAGAGGTACTCCACAGGTTTCGTCTGGCACTGATATCCACGAATAAATAACATCTACCTATGTTGAAGGAATAAAATATGACATACTACCTGGCCAAGTCTATGCCAAATATGATGTAGACTAAACAAATCTATTAACAGGCGCTGTTAAGTGTGATGGACAACCACAAACTCAGAAAAGAAAATGCTTTTTGATGAAATGTTGTTCATCCATCCATCCATCCATCCATCCATCCATCCATCCATCCATCTATCAAGAATAGCCAAATAATTCATCTAATTACTAGCCGTAATAAAGAACGATTCGGAACTTTCATATATTATATTATGGTTTTTTTATTTGTTGGCAATAGGTTCTGGGTTTTAGAATAATAGATTTCTTTATTGTCTTTTGGGAATCCGTACCTTAAAGGAAATAAAGGGAACCCTTTTTTTTGCTGTTGTGAAATCATCAAAAAACTTCCCGCACTCTGGGCGGTGTGGGGTGGAGTGTCAGACTTGTACTGACTAAGGGCAATAGAAGGAACATGGGTGGGCCATGTTCCTTCTATTGCCCTTTATGTTCCGGGGCCGCGGTATCTCTTTCGAACAACCTGCAACCCCGGCAGGTGGTGGCCCTGGCAGGCCCCTCTGCTTTGCTGATATCTGTTTGAGGCGCGCATGAAACACTAACGCGCCGTCGACACGGTCTGTCGTCAATAGACTGACGGACGGTGAGCTACCCATTGCACAACGTCCACACGCCTGCATCTACGGTGGCCGGGAGTCGTCTCGCGGCGCCCGACGCCCGGGGCGTCTCCAGCGGCAGCTGGGTTAGTTAAAGGGAACCCTTATAGGATCACTTTGTTGACTGTGTGTCTGCCTGTCTGTCTGCCAAGACACTTTATCTCGAAAACACGAAAAACTATAGAAGTTTTGTGCCGGACAATTGTTTTTAGGGTTAAGTACCTCAAAAGGTAATAAGGAGCCAATATTGCGTCACTTTTTTGTATGTCTGTCGGATATACGGAACCCCAACTATTACCACGTGTCAAGCATGCCAGAATTATAGTTGCAATGGTTTCAAGTATTCCATGCAACATCAGTTTTATAACGTGATTTAAATTCGAAACGTTTTTTGAGCAATTTGCGCGAATGCAAAGTTTTTAAACGTTTTTATGGCGTTTTCATTCTTTTAAAAATGCACATATTTTTTACTCAAGTGTTCACGAATGGATTGGTAACTGAAATTGCGTGTAAAATTAATATTTTTAATGGTAGTGCGTTTTAACATTTGAATAATAAATCAAATTTTATATTTTTTGTTTCAAATCAAATATTTTTATTTCATACTAGCTTCCGCCCGCGACTTCGTCCGCGTGGCATAGTTACTTTGGGCTAACGCTAACTTTAACGATGACCCGAAAAAAATGTATCTTTCTCTCCCCTTTTCTTCCCTCATTCTCCCCCTTTCCTCACTTTAAAAAAAATTGCCTATTTCCGTCACCAGGGCCCCAACTATCTCTGTACCAAAATGCATCAAAATCGGTTCGGTCATTTAGGCGTGAAGCCGTAACAAACACGACACGGTTGGCGCAGTGGCTGAGCGATCGACTGCTGCGCTGTGTGTCGCGGGTTCGATTCCCGCACGGAACAAATATTTGTATGACCTACAAATAGTTGTTCCGGGTCTGGCTGTTTGTGTATGTGAGATTGAATGTTTGTTAACGCACCCACGATACAGGAGAAATTCCTAGTGTGGGAAAACGTTTAAAAAAAAAAAAAAAAAAAAAGAAAGAAAGAACAAACAAACAAATTCACTGTCGCTTTTATAATATTAGTAAGGATTTATGAAAATAACCGAAGGTAATTGAATGCCTACTCAGTTACCTAACGAAATAAGCTACGTTAGAGGTCCTAACTGTAGCTACCTTACACTTAAAAAATCCAAGTGCCTACTTAAATAATAAAACTGATCCTAAATACACTACAGCTACAACTAAATAAAACTACAGCTAAATAAATAAAAAATAATAATTTGAATTTATAATTAACCTGAAAATAATTTAAGTACTAAATGATATATTTATATTTTTTTTTTTTAATATATCTAATTATGCCTATTATCTATAAGAACCTATTAATTACCAAATAAAGTAGGTACTAAAACTAAATAATTCTAAAAGAATTATACCCAGAAATATGTAGGTAAGTACAACTTGTAACAAAAAAAGAAATTAAAATAAAGCTAAAACGCCTGTCCAATACTGGGTCCACCCTTTATAGCAGAACTTTTTATGTCATAATTTTATTTTGCATAACAACGGATAGCATAAACTTTATTTCGCAGAAAATTGTTTGGCAGACACTCATTTATCATACATTCAAAACTCATAATTTTGTAAGTCAGAATCATCTCTAGACATAAATTTCATATCCATAATATTCAAAAAGCAGAAACATCATTTCGCAGAAAGTTCACAGTCAGAATCGTCTTTTGACATATATTTCATATCGATATCATTAAACGGCAGAATTGTCATATCGCAGAATATTTCTTTAAAATAATATCATTTATTTTAACTATTATTTAATTGAATTTGAAATAATGTCATTTAATTCCGTAAGTAATTTTTATCCTAATGTAAATAGTTCAGTTCCGGGTAAACTACGAAAAACAATCTCATTTTCTATTAATGCAAGTCGTTACTGGCACTCGCCGGCCGCTGCCGCGGCACCGCTCGCTCCGCTCGCTCGGCTCGTGCGTAGGGGGTCACAGTTTTAACCTAACCTAACCTACGCATTTTTTTTTAACAAATTAACCTAATCTTAATAGATGAGTACCGGGTAACCTACTAAAAACAACGTCTTTTTTTTCTATATAATTTCAAAAATATCTTATTTTTGCCCTAAAATGTTTTTGTATACAATTGTAACTCACTGTATCGGTTCACACCAAAATATTGGAAACTCAAAAATAAATAACAAACATGGTAAATATCCCGTTTTAACCGTTAATGTTAGTGACCATGCCAGTTTAAAGACTTATTAGGCATATAAGTCTTTAAACTATAGTATGAAAATTTTAATTATACCAAATACTCGTCGCTCTAAATGAACATAATGCTAAACGATATTATGCGAAATTTGAACTCTGCCAATCGTAATTATACTAAATGTAATTCTGCCATCTTAAAACTATGCAATTGTAAATTCGGAGTTTTAAACATTATGCCATACGATAATTATATCAAATAATTTTTATGCCTTTAAAATGTTCGTTTAAAGAAAAATATGCTAAGTGTGTTATGCCAAATAAATTTCGGAGCATCAAGATTCTGCCAGATCGAGGGAACCCGTCCAATACTATCTACCTATGTATACCTACTTCACTTAAAAATAAAAACCTATAAATACTTTAATTAATAATACCTATAACTATAATTAGTATAATTAACTACGCTTTTACCAACATACACTTGGGAGCAAATAAATCGAGCCACTTCCTTTTTCACGCATTATGGTAATTATTTTTGGTATTAAGGAACGCATCGATTCGAAACATATATCGCCTAAAAGGGTATTTAATAACCTTTACAATGAGGGTAGTTAGTTGTCAAAATTTCATTTTTATTAAAGTTTAAAGGGTAGAATAAAATTATCGCATTTAATTTGCTTATGACATTTTTATTGTACTCTGTTAAGAAAAGATTAAATTTGAGGTTTTTGTTAATCATACCCATATTACTTGTTATTGTTGTCTTTATCTGTGTCTGTGTAATCAAAATAACCTGATAAAATGGATACTACACCGACGGAAGCTGCCCAAGTTGTAGCTTTACTTGAGGTTGGACACGGACAACGTGAAGTGGCACGCAGACTTCATTTGAGTCGTTCAAAGGTACAGCGGGTATACCGCAGGTATCTGGAGACTGGTGCTTTTGTTCGGCGACCTGGAACTGGCCGACCACGGGCAACAACAGAACGTGACGACCGCTTTATTGCAACCAATTCGTTGCGCGACCGTGGATTTAATGCTGTTCAGCTACAGCAAGCGTTACGTGA
This sequence comes from Ochropleura plecta, assembly GCA_905475445.1. Lineage (NCBI taxonomy): Eukaryota > Metazoa > Arthropoda > Insecta > Lepidoptera > Noctuidae > Ochropleura > Ochropleura plecta. Next base: position 17,839,359 of record FR997738.1, on the reverse strand, counting down.
CGTTCGAGGAGTCGCAATCAGTAGGTGGACAGTGAGACGAAGACTAAAAGAACGAAATTTAACATCACACAAACCAGCAACTGGCCCAAAATTGACTGTAGCTCATCGCCGATCTCGCTTGGAGTTTGCTCGAGAACACATTAATTGGACGTTAGAAGACTGGAGGTCAGTTTTGTTTTCTGACGAGTCAAGAATCTGTCTTTTTAGCAATGACGGGAGAAACCGAGTGTATAGACATCCTGGTGAAAGATTTGCCCAATGTTGCATTCGAGAAACGGTGAGTTTTGGTGGTGGTTCTTGTATGGTGTGGGGAGGAATTTCTCTAGACGGAAAAACGGAACTTGTCTTCGTCGACCCCGCCAACGATGGCAGTGGTAGACGTGGATTAACAGCTGACCGATACATAACTGACATTCTTGAAAACCACGTAATGCCGTATGCTGGTTTTGTCGGAGAAAATTTCTTGTTTATGCATGACAATGCGAGACCTCATACCGCGCAGATCGTTACGGAATACTTGTCTGCGATCGGGATTCAACAAATGGTATGGCCAGCACGAAGTCCCGATTTGAACCCGATCGAACACCTATGGGACGAGCTAAAACGGAGAGTCCGAGCCAGGGTTCCCGCTGTTTCATCCATTCCCGAGCTTAAAGTCGCTGTGCTTGAAGAGTGGGAGAACATACCACAATATGTCATCGTAACGCTGATCAGATCGATGACTAATAGGCTACAAGAATGTATCAGGGCCCGGGGGGGTAATACCAGTTATTAAGAATATTTTTTTTGCAATAATTTTGTTTTTTATTGTTTTTATGGACTGTTTTAGCCCTACTAAATTTTCTATCAAAATTACCATTTTTCTTGCAGAGCCAATAATTTATCATTCAATAAGGTTATTATTCAATAATTTACCCTCATTGTAAAGGTTATTAACTAAACTTTTAGGCGATATATAGTTCGAATTGATACGTTCCATATTACCAAAAATATTTACCATTTTACGTGAAAAAAGGTAGTGGCTCGATTTATTTGCTCCCAAGTGTAGTATAAAAAAAAAACTGACAATAAATTAGCCGAAACTCGGTTTCTAAAAATCTATGCGTACCTACTACTACTTCACCTAAAAAGAAATAAAATGTAAACTATGAATAATTTGTAATTTGAACGATATTTAAACACTACCAAAAGAACTAATACCTATTTTATAAAATAACAATAAAAGAAATCTAAAAAGAAATTATTTAAAGACTAAAAGTCGGGCTGAAAGCATTGTCCGTCAATAAGGTCAAACACTCTGAACGTCTATTCGCATCAACAGCCAAATATTACACAAAAATAATCCTTATAGCATGATTCAGTATTCACGCGCGATGGCTTATTAGCGTATTTCATGCATAACTTTGGTGTTTGTATACCGATTTATATGATTCTTTTTTTATTGAATACGTAATAATGTTAACTGTTTTTAATTAGAGATGAGTGGGAGTGTTATAAACGTAAGAGTAGACAAATATAATCAGAAAGCTCCGAAATGCTAAGTTATCGGGAGTTACACGTGTTATTGTGAGTCAACCATAAAAGATAGACCTATGCTGTCGTAGGATATTTTTTATATAATTTTAAGGAGAACATTTCCGTCATACATGATTTCTGTGTAGCTTTAACCAACTTCTCCCGATTACCCAACATTTTACTTCACTGCTCTGCTCCTATTGATCGTAGCGTGATGAAAAGTATACTATAACCTGCCCAGGAGTATGAAGAATAATTGTACCAAGTTTCGTTAAAATCCGTCGAGTAGTTTTTGTTTCTATAACGAACATACAGACATCCAGACAGACAGACAGACAGACAGATAGACAGACAGACAGACAGACAAAAATTTTACTGATTGCATTTTTGGCATCAGTATCGATCACTAATCACCCCCTGATAGTTATTTTGGAAATATATTTCATGTACAGAATTGACCTCTCTACAGATTTATTATAAGTATATAGATATAGATAGGCTTACATCGACACTTATAAAACGTCAAGAAAATGTGCACGGTTCGAGTTGGTCGTTTCCTATAGAGAAGAACCGGCAAGAAACTCAATGGTTACTCTTTTGAAATCATTTGGTTTTACTATGTTGTTGTTATAACGTTAGTACTTAAGTATGAGAGGACAGAGTTGGCCCGACAATCAGTCATTGCTTACTTTATAAAACGTAGGAAACCGTGCACTTTTTCTCGACGTTTTATAAGTGCCTATGTAGGCGTATGTGAAATAAACATATTTTAATTTTGATTGAGAAGATGACTAGAAACTCCATGGACACTTTTTTAAATCATTATAATTTTATAAGATCATGGCCACATCATTAATGTTGAGATTAAACATATATGTAAACATCATCACGAAAAGTACTTTTTTTAACCCAGACTATACTAAGTGGTTTGATTTCAAAGCTTACTCCTCATCGCACCAAGAACGTAGGTTTTCAAAGAATTCCTACGTTTTCAGGCGTTATTCAGGAAACTTTTATTCGTGAGTCGACAGGGGTCAAGGGACTTTGGAAACTAACTTAGAAACTAGTGCTTTTAGTAACTGTGAGGCCAATTTAAGTGCCCTCTCTCTTTCGATAACTTACTTAAAGTTATCTTTTAAAACGAAATACCTTTATTTTTTGTACTTTTTCTCAACTATTTCAACTACATTTTTTTCTTTATTTAATTTTGTTATTGAGGTCTGGTTTCGATGCGGGCCTGTGGACGGTGAGTAATGGGTAGCTCACCGTCCGTCCGTCTATTGATGACAGGCCGTTTCGACGGCGCGTTAGTGTTCCACGCGCGTCTAAAAGAGATGTCAGCAAAGCAGAGGGGCCGAAAGAAAGTATTAAATTTCTCTGAATATCAGGACGCCCACCAATCGGTTCCCATTGAACCAGTTTAATGCCGTTAAGTTTATATAATACGGAACCATCTTACCTGATCAACAGCTGTTTTTAGTGGAAGCACTTCATCCAATCCGACGAGATATAACACTACGCACACACCTGTGAACAATAAGGAATATGTTCAGAAAAATAAACAAAACATCAATTATTATTTAAAACTATGAAAGCCATTGTTACATATATGTGACAAGCAAACTTGTGTCCTGGACGCCAACGACACAAATAAGTGACAAAAGTCAAAGTCAAATTCTTTATTGCTAACTTAGTGTAGTAGTTTAGATCTTAACAAAAATGTAAGTAAAGTAACTTTCTTGGCGTGAAGAGTACCTACCGCCTGACGCAGGTCCTCACCGGACACGGAAGTTTCCGGAGGTTCCTGCACATAATCGGGCGGGAGGAAACGCCCGGGTGTCACCATTGTGACGATCGCCCGGAGGACACGGTGGAGCACACAGTGGCGATCTGCCCAGCTTGGGCGGAGCACCGCCGTGCCCTCGTGGAGGCGATCGGCGGCGGCGATCTCTCGCGTCCGGCCCTGGTTCAGGCCATGGTCCGGAGCGAGAGGGAATGGGAAGCGGTCACCACCTTCTGCGAAGCAGTAATGCTAGCAAAGGAGGTGGCCGGGCGTTTGAGGGAGAGAACATCTGCCCAACCCAGCCGCCGCGGGAGACGCCCAGGGCGCCGGGCGCCGCGAGACGACTTCCGGCCACCGTAGATGCGGGCCTGTGGACGGTGAGCAATGGGTAGCTCACCGTCCGTCCGTCGATTGACGACAGGCCGTGTCGACGGCGCGTTCGTGTTTCACGCGCGCCTCAAAGAGAGTCAGCAAAGCAGAGGGGCTTGCCAGGGCCTCCGCCTGCCGGGGTTGCGGGTTGTACGAAAGAGATACCGCGGCCTCGGCAATAGAACATGGGTGGGATTTTCAGAACGAGTCTGACAGGGCCCCGCTCCGCCCACAGCGGGGGAAGTTATTTGATGATTTTCCAACGCAAAAAAAACAAACATAAACGCAAGCGCGTACTCTCTTTTTTTTTCAGGTGGGAAATCATCCAATGACTTCTCCCGCTCTGGGCGGAGCGGGGGGGCATGTCAGACTTGTACTGACTAAAACCCACCTATGTTCCTTCTATTGCCCTTTACGTTCCGGGGCCGCGGTATCTCTGTGTGTATCTCTGTCGGTGGTGGCCCAGGCGGGCTTCTCTACTTTGCTGACATCTCTTTGAGGCGCTCGTGGAACACTAACGCGCCGTCGACACGGCCTGTCGTCACTGGACGGATGGACACCACAGACCCGCTCTTCAGTGGCCTGGAGTCGTCCCGCTGCGCCCGACGCCCGTATTGACTCCCACGGTTTATAAGTGCCTGTAGGCATACTGTCTCTTATTAAACGTTGAAAAAAGGTGCATGGTTCAAAGAGACCTGCGTTTATGTTCTGGCGCTCAAAAGGTTAATGGAAATGAACTATTTTAAATGCTTCTTGGATAGACGAGAGGTACTGGATTTTGTAACGGCTACTATTTAATTCTATGTAATGCAATTCCGTTGCTGAATGGCGCCGAAAACTTGAAAGGATGCGAGATAACTGGAACGGGCACTGCCATGGTTGGTTCCAGGTGGTACACGAAAAGAGTATCTTTATAGATGGGAGGCCTTTGCTCAGTGAGGTGTTAACGACTAATTATAAATTTTGTCTAATATATAAAATTCTCGTGTCGCGGTGTTTGTTACCAAAATCCTCCGAAACGACTGCACCGATTTATATGAAAATTTGTGTGTATTTCGGGTAAGTCTGGTAATTGGCCAACATCTATTTTTCGTACCTCTAAGTGAGAAAGGGATGTGAGCAGGGGGTGAAACCGCTTCGCACAACTAGTAGTTTATAAGACGATTAATTATCGTATATTCCGATCATTTCATTTTTTATCAATTTTTCATTAATTATCGTCTCTTCGTCTGTTAATTTACTAAGTTTTAGATTTTCACCATTTAAGTGCATTTCTGGCAGTAGGTTTTTTGTTGCAATTTAATTTTTTCAAATGTACCATAGCCATTTTGCCATATTTTTGGTACTATGATAAATTCGCTTGTACTGGATATGTATTCTTACTAATATTATAAAAGTGAAAGTGAGTTTGTTTGTTACGTCTTCACGTCAAACCGATTTTGATGAATTTTGGTACAGAGATAGTTGGGACCCTGGAAACGGAGATAGGCTGTTTAAAAAAATTGTGAGAAAAGCGGGAGAAAGAGGGAAGAAAAGGGGAGAGATTTTTTTTTCTGTCATCACGCGGTTTAATGTTAGCGTTAGCCCAAAGTAACTATGCCACGCGGACGAAATCGCGGGCGGAAGCTAGTAACTGATATTCTTTTTTTAGACATTTTAAAGTGCAAATTGTAGACTATCGTCAATGATATTAGTGGTAGATGGGAGACTGGGCACGTACAACTGTTAGAAATAAATGTACGCACAATATAATACAAGAATATAACTTTGTTTCGTTCGGTAACTCAATAAGGTGTCGTGTTCATGATTGAATTATTGTTTCTCTTGTGTCGAAGGCGTAAAGGCTTATGACATGTTTGAGTTGCGGACAAATGCTAGCATATCCTTACTTAATATTATAAAAGCGAAAGAGAGTTTGTTAGTTAGTTTGATTGTTACGTCTTCACGCTTAAATGGCCAGACCGATTTCGATGAATTTTGGTAGGTACAGAGATAGTTCGGAGCCTGGAGACGGACATAGGCTATTTTTAAAGGGGGAGAGGGGACGTGAGGGGCAGAAAAAAGGAAGAAAAGGGGAGAGAAATATATTTTTTTTCGATAATCACGCGGGTTAAAGTTAGCGTTAGCGTTGTTATGCCACGCGGACGAAGTCCCGGGCGGAAGCTTGTTTAGTCATAAAAAAAATGTTTGCAAAGTTTTACTACTAGCTAATTTATTTGTCCTTTTTAAGCAAAGATTTTCACTACTATTTTGAAACTCAGAGACGGCAGAAAAACTCAAAATCAAATACAAAAGTAACATATTCAAATATTCGCCGCAAATTTTCTCGACATCCGTGTGTCACAAGCAGGATTCATCGGAATACCAGCGTCAGGTAGCCTACCTGGCATAACGCTGAGCTGAACTTCTATTCAACTGGTGCAACCTTGAGACAGACATCCCCAGTAGTGGGCGACCTTTATAAATGTATGTGATGTGTCTAAATGAATATTTTTTTTCTTATTTCTTTTTTTTTTTCCTTATTTTTTAATATGGGTCAATCTAACTCAGTCTACTTTACTTTTTTTTTGAATGTGTCCTTTTTTTCTTTTTGATATTTTTTTTTTTATAAATTCCTGTATTGTGTCTTTTGCTGCATCAAATAAATGATGTATCTATCTATCTATCTTAGGCTGATAATCAGCACTTTTTGAACGTCAAATTACAAGAAACAGGCCTACAAAAACGCCCTGCCCTTCGCCACTTCCTAGCGTTTTAGCTGGGAAGAAGAAGTGGCTGAACACACTCCCCAGCAACACATCTGTCTGTCAGGTTTTTAAGAAATTATTAATTCATTGTTGTGACAATGAATTAATAATTTCTTAAATTTTCCTTCCTTTCAACATGTGTGTTGACGGCACGGTTGGCGCAGTGGCTGAGCGATTGACTGCTGCGCTGCGTGTCGTGGGTTTGATTCTCGCGCGGGAAAAATATTTGTATAGCCTAGAAATAGTTGTTTTGGTCTGGCTGTTTGTGTAAGTGTGTGTTAAATGTTTGTAAACGCACCTACGATACAGGAGAAATTCCTAGTGTGGAGCAACGTTTTTTATAAAAAAAGAAACATTTCAGCTAGCTAATTACCTAAACTACCAATTATGTGTATCAATATATATATCCAAGCATAAATAAATCCTCCAGTCTAACTTTCATTCGACCTCTCATGTCTTTTATTTAAATATTTTTAACCGACTTCATCATAAAAACGGCTGGCTTAGACTGGATGAATTTAGCTCAAGATAGAGAAAATTGGGCTTCTTTGGAGGAGGCCTTTACCCGCGCAGGGGTTCTTGTAAAATTAATTAACGTAGATATTAAGATAAGTTATTTTGTAAATTTTTCTTTTTACTAGAAATACAAGGCTTTTTTATTTTATTTTTATTTATTTAACCGACTTCAGAAAATTTGGAGGTTAATAATTCAACTGTTTTTTATGCATGTTTATTACGCGATTTCTCCTTTCTATACTCGAAAGGGTATTCTCTCAAAGGGGCCCAAAATAAATTTATCAATATTTATTGGGGAATTTATGAATTATATGGACGATATGCTAACATCTCTTAGAAGCAATGAAAAATCTTTTTTTTTAAAAGCTTTTATTTTTAACGCTGCGCTCTAAAAAGAAGAAAATATATTTTCTTTAAAAATACTAACTATGAACTTATAACCTCATTGTCTACAATTTACATGATGATAAAAGCTTGTCGCGAGGTTTAAGCCCCGTTCCAATAAACAAAAACGACTCGTTTTTGTTTATTGGAACGGGGCTTTAATAACCTATCAGTACTTAATTAAATTGAATTTGAAAATATGTACAATAAATATACCAGATCAATTTCCATAATAAAATTGTTACTAGTTTATTTTGAAATTGTGCGTCAAGCTTTAATTATAATTTTAATTGTATTGTAAGAACCACCATAACATACATACATTATATTGCAAGTTAAATAAAAGCTTTTAATAATAAAAAGAATACTCGATCTGAATGATTTAGTGAAGTCGGTTTTTTTTTAAATTCTATTTCTAGATATTTGTTCAAATTCTTCGCAACGTATTCGAACGTTTTTTACAAACAAAACGCAACGATTTTCTAACATCACCAAATTGAAAGCTACAATATTTCATCCTTTTTCCAAAACGGTACCCCGAAAATCCTTCCTCAAACTTGTATATTTCAACCTCCCCAATATCATTACCTAAGGTGTTGTATTTCAAATATTTGTCCCCGTATCAAAAAGGTTGACAAGTATACCACCTCCAAATTCACTTTCTATGTAACTGAAAACGCCTTTCAGGGGTTACGGAACCCCGATTTATAAAGGTTCATTTTATTATTACCCGACGATGGTTTAAAAAGGAGCTTGGGCATTTTGGGTTGACGAATTTCTATCCATTTCTTCGGTCTCCGAACGTTAAGTGCAAAATGGATTTTTCTTGATATATCTTCGGGTAGGTATGTCGTGTTGAATAAGGATAGTTCTTTGTATTTCTTTGGGTTCAAGGAGAGAAGATTTTGTTATATTATCTCGTAAGTTTGGGCCTTTAGATCTTTTGAGATAGATGCAAGCTTTGAAGTAAGGTCCTCTTAGAATTTCCTTTCCAAATCGGGTTGCTTTTATGACGAATGAAAATGTATCTGATTAAGAAAGATCTTAATTTCATTCGTTTATTGTCTGAAAACACTAGAAATATCGCGTTTTTGACGCATATTTTTAGCCGATTTAAAAAAGAGAGGTTTCTATGTTCGACCGCTTTTTGTTTTTTGTATGTTCACCGATGACTCCGCCAACTATGGTTCAATTTTCATTAATATTTTTATATTCAATAAAAATCGGACCACAGGTAGTTCTTATATACCTAATACTAGCTTTTGCCTGCGGCTTAGCTCGCGTTAGGTTTTATTTTAGTGAGAAATTTGGGAGAAAGAGGGAAAAGGGAAAACTTAGCTTTGCTATTACAATAAATAAGGTGCTAGGGCAAAAATTACAGGTAGCACGTACCTGTAGTTTTTGCCCTAGCGCCTTCTGTACCTGCACCTTTTCGTATTTCTGACAGCAAACCCTTTCATTTAATACCTATATCATTTGGGTGGATTTCAAACAGCCAGTCCGCCATCTTGGGGAGGCCGCCATATTGGATTTGTAAAGACGTTTCTTAGCTAGTCATGTATTGTCATCAAAACTCAGAGCGTGTGCAAAATTTCATCCTAATGGAAGACCGGGAAGTGGGCCACATTAAGATTCTAAGATTGTCTTACATACATGTAGTATCGGGAAAAGGTCATAGACCGATACCTAAGCGTATTTAGTGGCGGTATGTCCCCTCTTTGAGGAGTGGCTGGAGAGGCGTCATGGCGTCCTCACCTACAGCCTGACGCAGGTCCTCACCGGACACGGAAGTTTCGGGAGGTTCACATCCTGCACATCATCGGGCGGGAGGAAGCGCCCGGGTGTCACCATTGTGACGATCGCCCGGAGGACACGGTGGAGCACACTGTGGCGGTCTGCCCAGCTTGGGCGGAGCACCGCCGTGCCCTCGTAGAGGCAATCGGCGGCGGCAATTTCCCACCCGAAAAAAAAAGGGCGTAAACGATCAAGCATTTCTAATTTCACTTTTAGCGGTAACACAGATTTTTTTCGTTAAAGCTTGGTGTTTTGTATCTGTCTTGCATAATGTATGTATATTGCATTGTTTCATGAATTTTATATGTATGTACTTATTAGATCCGCGAATAAAGAAATTTTTAGCCGCGAATATAGGAATTGGGTCGCATTTTTTTTAATCCGCGAATAGTGAAAACGCGAATGAAGGAAGCGCGAATAAGGAGCTTTTATTATACATCGCATTAGAACTCACATTATTCTATACATATTGATGCTCATCCGAAAAAACAAAGACAGCTGACCAAGCTTTGACCCCCAACCTCGTTCCAACCCCTTAGCAATAAAAATAACAATTCGAAATCTCCAAACCGTTGTCTCTGGTAGTCCGCAATAAAACCGGCTCGACATCGGAAGTTATCGGCGCGGGGACCGGCAGTGACGTCATAAATAAAGGAGTGTTTCAGGCTGTTGTTGGTTACATTATGGTGCTAGTAACGGTTGTTGCTGTGTTGTTATTGTTGTTGCTAGAGAGGAGGAGGAGGGTTGCTTGTGTAAACAGATTATATGATAATATAATTATATGTTGTGCTAGGTGTCCTATTGTATGTTTGCGACAACATGATCATTATATACATCTGTAAATATAAATAAAATTGAAGTGGGTGTTTCCTTTTCAACCCCTGACCGCAAAAAGAGAGCTGTCTATGTGTGTGTCTGTCTGTCTGTCTGTGGTAACATAGCTCCCGAACGGATGCAGTGATTTCAATTTGATTATTCTTGTAGTAAATGTGACTGTGCGAGTGTTTTGAGACATGTCTGAGACATTTCTTTCTTTTTTTCAGTTTAAAAGTGAAAATGAGGTAGAATAATCGAATGTCTGAAGTAAAAATCGAGTGGGACTCAAATGAAACTGCACTGAAAGATAATATTGATGACTTAATCAAAAGTGTTCATAGCGTCCTTTTATAAAATTGCTATGTTATTTTCTGGAGACATAAACATTAAGTAATAATTAAATTAAAGCAGTTAATAAGTAAAATAAAAGCGAATAAGCTTGACTTTAAATCTTATCTTTACCTTAAATATAAATTTGAAAATAAGAACCTATATAGTATTTACAACTTAACAAAATCTACATTATAATAAGTATGTACACACGGCGGCAGGTAAACCTATTCCAAACTACTATAACCTGATCTCTCTACTACGGATCGCATACCGTAGCAGAGAGATCAGGTTAAAATGGTTTTGTGTAGGTTGATGTGCCGTCATGTGAACATATTAAAAAAATAAAATTAAAAAAAAACTTAAGAAACTCCCGTCACAAACACCTAGATTGCATTTAAAAAGTCAAAAATAGTAAAAAAAACTGAATCTTTAAGTACCTACCCAAGGATATATTAATAATTCTGTAAAAAAATACGTCGCGTTGAGAGACCGCTCCAAACCAAACAAATATACCTAAAACAAAATATTCTTTCCCACTGCTCTTCATCTGCCTAGCCTTTTCCTAACTTTATTGGGGTCGGCTTCCAGTCTAATCGGATGCAGCTGAATACCAGTATTTTACATGGAGCGACTGCCTATCTGACCTCCACAACCCAGTTAGTACTGGGTAACCCTTGGTAAGACAGGTTGTCAGACTTTCGGGACCCTGAATACCTGTAACGACTGTCAAAGAACTAGAAATGTCAGCCGGGACCAACAGCTTAGCGTGCTTTCCGAGGCATGGAAGAAACTTTCTGACTAACTATTCATTTTCCATTACTATTACTAAAAGATTAGCAGATCATCCTTAAAGATATAGAAAAAAAAATAGTATAGACGATAACTTATAAACCACCAAAGCAATATAAATAAAATTGATATTGGACCACCTGGGAAGTATACCCTATCAAACAAAAAAGAATTTACCAAATCGGTCCAGGCGTCTTTGAGTAATCGGTGAACATACATAAAAAAAAGATTCCGACGAATTGAGAACCTTCTCCTTTTTTTTTAAATCGGTTAAAAATAATCTTCGATTCAGCTAATTTTGCTTCAAAACGCGGTCATTAGTATTTCTCAAACTGTAAGTACTTACAATTATCTTAATCACAACTCGTTGAACAAGAGTCTGCCAAGATTAAGCCTAAAATTGTTATTTTAACCAAGTTTCCTTCGAAATTTTTCCTTGGTTTAGATTACAGAGCATCTCGTTTGTAATCCACGAAGAGTAAGGAAGAGGTTTAGTTATAGAATATACTCATGCTTCGCCATGATAGATGCTGACGATACGGTTGGCGCAGAGGCTGGTTCGATTCCCACACGGAACAAACATTTGTATGGCCTACAAATAGTTAAATGATGTTTATTTTGCAAGTAGGTTTTCACAAACACTTTTACACGTCTTCTTTTTTAAACTAGATGAGGCCGGTGTTTCGTACCCGACTGCTCTGAACAGAAACAGTCGAAACAAACTCAGAGGTCAAAGTCTCTTTTAAGTTTCAGACAAAAATCTTGGTCAACTTACATGAGGACTATGCAGTGTCTGAAATGGTCTTTTTATATGGCCGTTTATGTCGCCAATTTGTACGGAACCATTGGTGTACGAGTCTTTTTGTCTCTTCTATCCCTTACCTCCCTGGGCTAGGCCTAGCCTTTTCCTAACTATGTTGGGGTCAGCTTCCAGTCTGGGTGCAGCTGAATACCAGAATTTTACATGGAGCGACTGCCTATCTGACCTCCACAACCCAGTTAGTACTGGGTAATACGATACCCCTCGGTAAGGCTGGTTGTCAGACTTTCGGAACACTGACTACCTAGTCAGTCTCGAAGTCGTTATAGGTATAACGACTGTCAAAGATCTACAAATGACAGCCGGGACCAACAGTTTAACGTGCTTTCCGAGGCACGGAGGAAACTCGGTATGTAACGGGTGGACACCCATCCACAGAACAACCTAGGCAAGCGCGGCTTAACCTAAGGATCGACCTGAGCGGCTGCTATTATTTAGCCACGAGCTCCGCAACAACAAGACAGGTAATCTATTAAAATACCCGTATTCAGCATGTTTGACATGATACATGAATATTGTATGAACTAAAGGGTTTATGATAAACGTGAGGTTTCAAACTGTCAATACACCTTCTGCTAAACAGATTAGTGGCCCGTCGGGTCTTGTTAATAAAAGGTAAGGTTAGCTTTTGGGTACAGAGGGGCTTGCCAGAGCCTCCGCCTGCCAGGGTTGCGGGTTGTTCGAAAGAGATACCGCGGCCCCGGAACGTAAAAGGCAATAGAAGGAACCTGGGTGGGTTTTAGTCAGTAAAAGTCTGACACTCCCCCCGCTCCGCCCAGAGCGGGGGAAGTTATTCGATGATGTCCCACCCCAAAAAAAAAGCCTTTGGGTAGGTATTGACAAATATGGTAGAGAATGTCACGTGCAGTTTTTTTTTTAAACTTTGCCTCACACTAGGAATTTCTCCTATACCATGGGTGCGTTTACAAACATTTAAACTAACATACAAAAACAGCCAGACCCGCAACAACTATCTGCAGGTCATACAAATATTTGTTCCGTGCGGGAATTGAACCCGCGATACGAATCAGCAGTCGATCGCTCAGCCCCTGTGCCAACTGTGCCGTCAACGTTGGATCTGCTTTGGAAATAAAGAGATAGGCAAGCCTTAAAGTTTCGTTCCTCAAAGGAAAAAAACGTCACTAGTTGTCGTCACTAGTCCGTCTGCCTGTCTGTTAAGACCCGTCTAGCTAATTTAAAGTAAAATAATTTTCAAATAAATATATATAAATATACCTACTAGCTGTGCCCAGCGACAAAATATTCTAAAAATGACTCTTGTCACTAAGGTATATGAAAAATAGATATTGGTCAATTCTCAGACCTATATATTTAGTTTAGCTTAGTTTTACAAAATAAGTACTTTTTACTTTAAGTAAGTACTTATTTTGTAAAACTGTATTTTTAACGTGTACTACAATGCTTTGTTTGAGTAAATTAATATTATATTATATATAGGTATTGGGTGATAAGCACACAACATTTCATACAAATCGGTCCTCCCGTTTCAAGAAAAAATAAAACAGATTTTAGATTTTGCTTGAACTGTAGTTACATAAAAATACGATGTTTAACAGGTATTTCACAGGTAACGAATAATAAAATATTATAAATGCGAATGTTTGTGAGGATGGATGGATGGATGGATAGATGAATGAATGGATGTATGGATGTTTGTTACTCTTTCACGTCAAAACAACTGAACGGATTTTGATGAAATTTAGCACAGAGGTAGATTATGATCTGGAATAACACATAGAATACTTTTTTTCCGATAACACGCGGGCAAAGCCGCTGCCGCCAACTAATTTTAAATATATACAAAACAAACGTTTATAATAGCCTTAGTTATCGTACTGCTAAACGAAACCCTTATCTTTTGCCTTCCATTTGTAGACCACACTATCTTTATCAAATATCGGCCTTGAAAACAAGTCTTTTCGCGCGTCGACCTCAAAAGCCTGATTCTCCCTCGGGCGTCCAATGACAACGGTAACTTTCGGTCAGAAAAAATAAAACATCTGATTTGATCGGTCAATCCCTTAAGTTGACGGACTTGTACTCATATTTCCATGCAAATCATGATACAAAAGGAAAAAGAGAACGTTTTTGTCGGAAACAGGGACATTTCTTACGCGAAAATGTTTTAATAATTATGCTCAATGTCAACGGAAGGTCACGGAAATATAAATCATGTTGTGGGTTGTTGTGTTTTTTTTTGTGTGTATTAAGTGTTTTTTTTTTATAGAAAGTGATGGAACGTATTTTCACAGATTTAAAAAAAAGGAGAGGGTTAATTTTTTTTTGTTTTGCATTTTTGATACGCGATTTCTTAGTCAATACTGCTACCCGTCACCTAGAGTCCATTGCTACTAGTACTATCTCCGTAAATTAAATAATTTCGTACCTGATTATATATTTTTTTTATTTTTATAATTTGCTATTTTTTTACTATTATTGTTTTGTGTTTAGTGTTCATGTCTTATGTACGACCGATTATATACTTGTATGTGTGATGTTTACTGTTAGTATAAGTTGGTCATAAATCCTTACTAATATTAAATAAGTGAATGTGAGTTTGTTTGTATGTTTGTTTGTTACGTCTTCACGCCTAAATGGCCAAACCAAACCAAAAAAATGATATAAGGGGGAGAAAGAGGGAAGACAAGGGGAGAAAAAGTTTTTTTTTTCGATCATCACGCGGTTTGAAGTTAGCGTTAGCCCAAAGTAACTATGCCACGCCGACGAAGTCGCGGGCGGTAGCTGGTAAATTAATTAATTAATTGTAGGAATACAAGTAGTAAATCGATAGGGAAGAAGAGGTCTCATATGAATTTTATCTATGTTGCCTGGGTAATTGATCTTCTACAAAACATATAATTTTTTCCTCTAATGTAAATTGACGATTTGCTAATATCTCACATTTTATTTTCTCAAACATAACCGAGATCCAAAATATTCAAATACAAAGCCTTGAAATTAAAGCCAAATATAATTATATTTACAATCAAATTAACCGCTATCTGGCTCAACAAGGGGCCATTTATACGCAACAACCGGTTAATGTGGCCAGGTGGGGTAATGTAGCCTTGTAGGATAATATGGCCATTGACTGGCTGCCTCAGGATTATCTTAGCTCGGCTAATGATTCCAAGAATTTCGCTTTTACAGATAAAATTTCCCACAACTTTGTATGGCAAAAGAGTTTTTAGTTTTTATAGAATTTAAATGTTGTTTTTTTGGAACGACGTTCCTTATCGTTGCGAAAGGGGGCTAGACGAAAAAAATAAGACCAAAAGTTGTATGTAACGATACTTTTTGCTATAGTTGTAAACCGTGCGGCGCGCGCGTTTCTTTGTCTGTCTCTCTTTCTCTCTCTCATAGAAAGCAAGCCAGTTATTTTCGTTTCGTCTTTCTATTTCGTATTGAACAGTGTGGTGTCGCGACGATTATTTTGTGGAGTTTATACAGGTTTTTTGTACATAATAAATAATAACTTTGTTCCATCCGGGTGTCCCTTGACACCTCTCAATTTTTTTTCCTATCTTTTGCCCAAACTCAAGGTTTTGTTAACGGACAACGAGGCGCAGCTAAACGTCAAACTTACTGATCGAATAAGAAACACTACACCGCGGTAATTTTAATAAATAAAATAAAATAATAAATAAAAATTAATTTATTCCATGCAAAATTAACGAAATTCATTTTATTTGCTTCTCAGATTAAATGAATTTCGTTAATTAACATACTAAACTAGATACATGCATCTGTAACAATAAAATAAAATAAAAATTATAACATTTGAAATAAACATTTACATAATTGCTTGAATTCATCATAATTAATTTAATTTTAAGTTATTTATTTAAAAACCATTTAGCGCGGTAAATACTGCTCATAAAACCGCAAAACTATACTACTACCGCCGCCACCGCTACCGACACTTTACATCACAGAACAATATACTCCTCTTTACATTTATCTCTAATATTCATCAAATCAATGTAGGTAGATCTTTGACAGTCGTTATAGGTAGTCAGTGTTCCGAAGTCTGACAACCAGTCTTACCAAGGGGTATCGTATTAGTTACCCAGTACTTACTGGGTTGTGGAGGTCAGATAGACAGTCGCTCCATGTAAAATACTGATAGCTGCATCCAGTTTGACTGGAAGCCGACCCCAACATAGTTGGGAAAAGGCTAAGCAGATGATGATTCATCAAGTCATTGTCATGTTTTTTTTTTGTGGATGGGTAGATAATCATCAAATAACTTCTATGACTGTAGTCGAAACGGGGGGGAGTGTCAGACTTGTAATGACTAAAACCCAATGATATTCCTTCTATTGCCCTTTATGTTCCGGGGCCGCGGTATCTCTTTCGAACAACCCGCAACCCCGGCAGGCTTTGCTGATATCTCTTTGAGGCGCGCGTGTAACTCTAAGCCGCGGTCAACACGGCCTGTCGTCAATAGGCGGCAGGGGGTATCTCAAATCGAAACATAAAGCCCCTGGCAGGCCCCTCTGCTTTGTTGACATCTCTTTGAGGCGTGGAACAGAGTCAATATCATGCTTACCTGTTATTTGCATGGTTACTGAAATGCCGTTTTTTAATGTAACTTTATTTGAATTTGTATGTGGCAGTGCTGTTGGTGTGCTTTATCCTACTTTCTACTAATATTACAAATTCGAATGTTTGTGAGGATGGATAGATGTATGGATGTTTGTTACTCTTTCACGTCAAAACGGCTGAATTGATCTTGATGAAATTTGGCACATAGGTAAATTATAGTCTGGAATAACACATAGGATACCTTTTTAATCGATCATCACGCGGGCTAAGCCGCGGGCACCAGCTAGTTATCCTTACTTCCTTACTAATATTATAAAAGCGAAAGTGAGTTTGTTTGTTTGTTTGTTACCTCTTCACGCTTCACAGATTTTGATGAATTTTGGTACAGAGATAGTTGGGATCCAGGAGACGGACATAGGCTAATTAAAAAAAAATTGGGATGTGAGGGAGAAAGAGGGAAGAAAAGGGAAAACTTAGCGTTGCTATTACAAATCAATAAGGCGCAAGGGGAACTGTGTTACCCCGAATTTAACGCGAGCGAAGCCGCGGGCAAAAGCTAGTAAATGAATAAAACTTAAATGGATATGAGCAGGGACTGTTGCAAAACAAAAGCGGATGAGATAGCTAATCCAAGTTACGGTATATCCAGGAGTAAATGCGTCCCACCGTTTTCTTAAATGGCTTTTTCGTTAATTAGAAACAATGAAAACTGTTCATTAGACTTGCAAAGAACAAAACAAAATTAATTAAAAAAGAAAACTAAAACATACTTAAACTTTTTTTGTGGTTGTGAAATCATCCAATAATTTCCCCCGTTCTGGGCGGAACGGTGGGGGAGTGTCAGACGTTTACTGACAAAAAACCTTTTGAACAACCCGCAATCTCGACAAGCAGTAGCACTAGCAGGCTTCTCTGCTTTGCTGACATATGTTTGAGGCGCACGTGGAACACGAACGCGCCTACACGACAAGGCTTGTCGACACTGGACGGACGGACGATGAGATACTATTGCTCACTGTCAATAGACCCGCATCTACAATGCCGGGAGTCCCATTAAAAATAATGTACCTAAATCCTCAAAAACGGTTTTATGTAAGCTGATAACATGAACAGGTTTTCATTTACGATTTTCCGAAACTGTAACGAAAGGCGATCGTAAGTACAGTCAGAGTCTAAAGTTACTACGGAGTTTTTCCATTAGGATTTTTTCAGTAATGGCCACGGAATTTTATAGTCTGGATTTGTGCCTGGAAAAACTCGCCCCCTTTCACGGGAGCGTTGACATAACTTACTATTTATGTATGTAACTTAAAATGTTTCTAGAGTAGAAATTTTCGTACCTCAAAACAAAAAAAAAACTTGAAAGGTGTCAAGGGACACCCTAATGGAACGAAGTTATTATGTACAAAAAACCTATATACACTCAACAAAAATAATCGGCGCGACACTACACTGTTCAATGCGAAATAGAAAGATGAAACGAAAATAACTGGCTTGCTTTCTATGAGAGAGAGAGAGACAGACAGAGAAACACGCGCACGCCGCACAGCTTACAACTATAGCAAAAAGTGTCGTTACAACTTTTGGTCTTATTTTTTTCCCTCAAGCTCCCTTTCGCAACGCGTGATAAGGAACTTCGTTCTAAAACGAAACCCTTATTGGATCACTTTGTTGTCTGTCTGTCAAGACCCTTTATCTCAGGAACGCGTGGAGGTATCGAGTTTAAATGAAAACCTGTGAAATAATCAACCCTCTAAGTCTATATAGTATTTTTTATTACTGCTGTACTATAAGTCGATAGTACAGCAGTAATAAAATGCGACAAAAATGAGAATTATGAAGGAGATATAAACTACACCCTTAAAATTATAATAAATTGGCTAAATAGTAACAACTTACAAATAAACATTAGAAAAACCAAAATAATGCATTTTTATCAAAGACTTCGTACCAAGGACCTAAGTATTAATTTTAACGGTCAAAATGTAGAAAGAGTAGACGTTACAAAATTTTTAGGAATATTAATTGATAGTCAATTAACATGGAAGGCACAGGCAGAGGCGATCATTATAAAACTTAGCGCATCTGCATATGCACTTTATAATTTAAAAAAAAAAGTTAATATCAAAACAGTATTACTGGCATATCATAGTCTTGTCGTTTCTATCCTAAGGTTCGGTATAATATATTGGGGCAATTGTACCGAAAGAGAAAGTATTTTTAAAGCCCAAAAACGCTGCCTACGAGCAATATTTGTTTTAAAGGTAACTGACAGCTGTGTTCCAGTTTTCAAAAGTCATAATTTATTGACCTTTCCGTGTCTTTATATCCTGGAAACTGGACTTTTCGTAAAATGTAATCCTCACCTATTTACGTCTTTCTCTGAGAGCAGATACCGGGATGTAACTTTGCGATCTCAATACCAGAACGTGTTACGCACAGGTGGATATAAGACCGCGTTGTTAAGAAAAAGTATCTTTGGTATGGCACCGACTATTTTTAACCACATTCCTAATTGTATAAAAGAACAACCAGTAACAACCTTCAAAAAAAAAACTAACTGCGCTCCTATTAACCAAATGTTACTACTCCGTATCGGACTTTCTGTCTGATAAATTTTAGTTGTATAGATTTCTGTGTTATAATATAATATGTTTTGATGATGAACTGCATCAATGTTTGCATGCCGAAATGGTAGAATGTACAAGGATTCTCCGTAATTATTGTAACCACCTTATTGTAAATACCTACATTCAGAGCAAATAAATGAATATTCTATTCTATTCTATTCTATGCAGTCAAAAGATATGGCTGTTTATATCGCAAGTTTGTACAGAACCCTCAGTCTGACTTGAATACCTTTTTTTGTGGTGGGACATCATCAAATAACTTCCACTGAAAGGGAACGGGAGTGTCAGACTTTTACTGACTAAAACCCATCCATGTTCCTTCTGTTGCCCTTTACGTTTCGGGGCCGCGGTATCTTTCGAACAACCCGCTACCCCGGCAGGCAGAGGAGCTTGCCTCTGCTTTGCTGACATCTCTTTGAGGCGCGCGTGAAACAGTCTCACTTGCTCTTGACTAGTATTTTTTAAACTGGTTCGCCATATGAGTGTACTATAGGTAAAGCTCTGCTTATTCCTTTGAGGATTACATGAGTGTACTATAGGTAAAGCTCTGCTTATTCCTTTGAGGATTACAATCGTAATGATTTCTTAAGCTACTGTATCGTACACATATTTTATTTTTTTCTTTTTTTTCACTATTTATTCTCTTGATTGTACCAACGGAAATAATTATATTTGCTGAGAAAAGTTCAATTAAAATGTAAAAAGGGTTCTACCGCGAGGTTTCAATTTGCGCTTCATTTGGGCGACTGATCTAAAAATAAAATTTAATTATTTTTCTTTTGATTCCTACTTGACATGAGTTGCTTGATGATATAAATTTTATTCGTGTTGCATATTTCTTAAGAAATTAATTGGAGATTTTAATTAAATTTGGTATCTTGTTAACGGTAATTGGGTAGTAGAGGTTAGATACTTTGGGTCATTTATTGAGTCCAAGATCCAATTAACTCCGCGGGAGACGTTCGGGGCGTCGGGCACCACGATACGACTCCCGGCCACCGTAGATGCTTGTCTGAACGGTGAGCAATAAGTAGCTCACCGTCCGTCCGTCCAGTGACGACAGGCCGTGTCGACGGCGCGTTCGTGTAAAGCAGAGGGGACTGAAAGGCTACTGCCTGCAAGGTTTGCTGGTTATTGGAAAGAAAGACCGCGGCCCTGACCTCCGAGGCAGTGACTCTGGCGGGTCCCTCTACACCGCGAAGTACCTCCTTGGTTTTTATGAACACAAAACAGGCTTAGTTTTCCAGCGATATTAATTAGTTTTTTCTACGAAGCCTTATCTAAAAACTTTAAAAGAATAAGCCAAAAAAGGCAGTGTTATATATTAATAATTCACTGTTTTTTCTAACTTCAAGGCAGCCACTCAAAAACTTAGTGAGTATTACTTTATTCTAGCTAAGGTTGAAGTATAGAATTGACCTAGTCTACTTAAAAGTAAGTCTTTGAAATTGGAATGTATTAAAAACTAGCTTTTGCCCGCAGCTTCGCTCGCGTTAAATACGGGGTAACACAGTTCCCCTTTTCTGATTTGCAGGTACCTGCTACCTGTAGCTTTTGCCCTTGCGCCTTATTTATTGTATTAGCAAAGCTAAGTTTTCCCTTTTTCACCCTCAAGTCTCACTATTGTAAAAGAAAAAATAGTGAGACTTGAGGGAATGCCTTTATCCGTGTCCAGGGTCCCAACTATCTCTGTACCAAAATTCATCAAAATCGGTTTGGCCATTTAGGCGTGAAGACGTAACAAACAAACAAACTCACTTTTGCTTGTATAAAATTAGTAAGGATTCACATTCCTACTTAAAACTTTCTTTACGACGTCAGTGCTTATAACCACACAGCAAAATAGAATTTACACAGAAACTCCCAGAAAACTTCACCCCATTTACATAAGCTCAGTCATAAATGTTTACCGCACAATAAAATCGGTTTCAATACAAAATGTTTTTCTTATAACAATATTACACGCGGTATTTTGCCAAGTATTTGTATCAAGTATTTGTATCAAGTAGTTTCGACATGCTGGAAGCAGGGCGGGAGTGAAACGTCCCTATTCTGTAAACCAGAATTTATTTTTACTACGCAAAAGATATTGTATCGTAATTCTCGATGGCAATTAATTTGTTAGGGTATATTCTACAATGGTCCTTGGCCATCGTAGAATATAAAACTTAGTTGCTTCAGCTTTTTTTAACTGTACCCGACTCCTTCTTCTATTTCGTGGGTGCATTTAGAAACATTTAAACTCAAATACACACGCAGCTAAACCTGGAACATATTTTTTTTGCGGATGGGAAATCATCAAATAACTTCCCCGGAGCGGGGGGGAGTGTCAGACTTGTACTGACTAAAACCCACCCATGTTCCTTCTGTTGCCCTTTATGTTCTGGGTCCGCGGATTCAAATATTTGTTCCGGACAGGGATCGAACCCGTGACACGCAGCGCAGCAGTCGATCCCTCAGCCACTTCTGCAAATGCCGTCTGTGATGTCCAAAAACTGAGGTTATTGGTAAAGAAAAAAGGCTGCCAGACGCAAAAGTAATAACTGTCAAAGATCTACAAATGACAGCTGGGACCAACGGCTTCACGTCCTTTCCCAGATACGGAGGAAACTCGGCATGTAATGGGTGGTCAATCATCCCCAAAACCACCACAGTGTTCCCTCTTCACACTTTTGCACCGGGGGTCATGAGAACTGGTGGTTCCACGATCCCCGGCTAGTGCCGGCCCGCTACTTCAGGCCTCCTCTTGGTCAATCATAGATAGATAGAATATTCTTTATTATGTACACCGTACAAATGACAAGAATAACAGTATACAACTTATAAATAGGGTGACACAATGGGCGGTCTTATCGCTAAAAGTGAACTTTTCAAGACAACCTTTAGATGGATTTAAAGGAGGAGAAACAGTACCTACTGTAGGTAGTCTGTGGTGTTTCATTTTACGAACAAAAAGCTTCATTTGTAAAAATAAATCTTCATATAAATACATATAAAATAATAATCATGAAGAGCAAAGAAATATTTCATACTAGCTTTTACCCGCGGCATTGCTCGCGTTAAATTCAGGGTAACACAGTTCCTCCTTCCTGATTTGCAGGTACCTGCTACCTGTAGTTTTTTTGCTCTTGCGCCTTATTTATTGTAATAGCAAAACTAAGTATTCCCTTTTCTTCCTTCTTTTTCATTACTCACTCTTTAAAAAAAAAGCCTATGTCCGTCTTCAGGATCCCAACTATCTCTGTACCAAAATTCATTAAAATAGGTTTTGCCATTTACGCGTGAAGACTTAACAAATAAACAAACTCATTTTCGCTTTTATAATATAAGTAAGAATTGTTGTTTAAGAAGATAGGCCACCGTCAGACCAACCTAAAGGACGTTAAACCTGAAGATGGACCCAAGCAGCAGATACTTTATAGCCACAAGCTCCTCGCTGATTGTGCCAAGATAGCGGTAGCAATTCCAATTCGCCAGAAAAAAATTGTCCCAGACAAAATTTTCTTTGTACAAGATAAGCAAAAACACAGCCATCTTTAGGCTTAACATAGCCCGGAGCTGGTCCCATTTGAATGATATCCAATTTCATATGTTATCTGTGGGACCCATCTTGCTGGTAATCGACTCGTCTATAGGATTGAACGGCAAATTCATTATAGCTACGTGTCTCCGGATTTCAGTCGGCTGGTTGATTAATAATGGTTACTATTATTGTTTGTTTTGAGGTACTGGGCACAATTCCCGAGTCGCGTCGGGACAATAGGCTAGTTTCCAAAAAAAATATTAATCCGTCTTTAAGATTATTCAAAAATAAGGGACACGTATTTTTTTTATTGTAAACTAGCTTTTGCCCGCGGCTTCGCTCGCGTTATATTCGGTAGCGCCTTATTGATTTGTAATAGCAACGCTAAGTTTCCCCGTTTTATCCCTCTTTCTCCCTCATATCCCATTCTTTTTTTAATAAAAAATAGCCTATGTCCGTCTCCTGGTTCCCAACTATCTCTGTACCAAAATTCATCAAAATCGGTTTAGCCATTAAAGCGTGAAGAGGTAACAAACAAACTCACTTTCGCTTTTATAATATTAGTAAGGATTAGAATAAAAATGACAAAGATATAGCCCATTAAAGTTACGTGTGACGTCACGCGTTGCTGCATTTTATCAGAACGAGTGACGTCGTCCCTTCAATTTAATCTTAAAGACGGACTAAATAGAATATAATTACTTTGACCCTGGAAACTACCCCATTGTTAGTGACGTTTTCCATCACCCTTTTTTTTTAAATTCTAAAACTGGCTATTCATTATTTTACCCAATGACACTCTCGCTACCAAGATAAATCCAACGACGTACAATTTATCCGAATAGTTTCATCCACTTAGTAGTTACTAGGGAACAAAGAAACAGATATGCATACAAAAATACTTAATCTTCCTTTTGGGCTCAGATGTAGTCGGATAAAAAAAACCGGGCACGTACATAAACGGCCATATATTTTGACTACGTAGAATTAGAGATAGGTATGATTTTTCCACAAATACAAGGGATCATAGACTTTAGTATATGGTTTTAATTTCAAATCGATGCCTTTACGCGTTCGTGAGATAAAGGGTCTTGACAAACAGACAGATGAACAACCGAGTGATCCAATAAGAGTATTTCCTTAACCCCAAAAACCAAGAAAGCAAACATCACAAATAAAAATGAAAACCACCTATTTAATATTTATTTTTGCCAATGCAAAGACGAAAATCATCCTTATTACCTCAATCACCACTGAAAAGTCAGCTCACATTACAATTGGCTACAAATGTTTGACGTCATCCCTTTGAACCAATGACAAGGGTCCGACGATTCCCTTCTCATTTCAAATCATTGGATATTCGATCTCATGTCTAACACGACTTTGTTTTCTTAGTAATCTTAAGATTATTTCGATTGTGTTTTGTTTTTTGTAATGATTCGTAGAGACAAAAGTAAGCTTAGAGTACCTAAGTTTTTTAGAAAGGATTTTTTTATTTTCTTTGCAATATTTCAAAGTCAAAGTCAAAATCATTTATTTCAAGTAGGCCAGTTACAGGCACTTTTGAACTGTCGAAACATTGACAATAACAATAAAAATGAAGCTACAGTCCCAGACACAAGGCATAATAACTGTGAAAGTACTGTAGTTGCCCATTCCAAAGCGTAGATCTCTATGGAGAAGAATGGGCAAGAAACTCCATGGACACTCTTTTAAATCAGAATATTGTTACAAAATCCTGGTTACATCATTCGTGTTAATGTGGAAAACTATGTGAGAACGATGTAGCAAGACGTGCACATTAAGTGTCCATAGTAAAAGAAAAAGAATTTCAAAAATACATAATTTAAAAAAAAAGCTGTGGCAACTGAGAGATGACCAGTCACGACTGACAGCGCCCGTTCACGAACATGACGCATAGATCAGCACCATTCAACTCAACCATTTTGAAGGGAACTAAATGATCCGACACACGCGCCACCATCAGCGAGACATTTGAGTGAGCATGACATGCTCTCAACCGCCAGAGCAAATTAGTCAAGAAAAGACGTAGGTTTCCATTGAATGATAGCTTTGTAGTACATAGTACTCACACAATTTGGGCTATGCGATTATATAATGCTAAAAAATTGAATCTATACAATGCAAAGATAGTTGTACAATCTTCAGCAGCTCCAACAATACTATTGAATGCTATCAATTTATTCGCCCCTGTTCTTGTGGAGCAGGACCGACATTGAGCCAAGCATTTTTGTCAGTAATATAATCGTCCAACTTATAATATGCTTGTTTACATAGTGTGCGTTTAATGCATGTTTTAAATTTCGTCTCACTCAGTTCAAGGATACTTTGTGGAATTTTATTATAGCACCTTAAACAGTACCCCATGAAAGATTTGTCTACTTTAGCGAGTCTGAAGCCCGGCTGAACTAATTGGTTCCTATTTCTGGTATTGTAATTATGTCTGTCACCTCTTTTACCAAAAAGATGCAGATTTTTTCTTACGTACATTATGTTTTCATAAATGTATTGACAGTGTACTGTCATGATGTTAATTTTCTTAAACAGTTCCCTTAGAGAATCGCGCCTACGGAGATTATATATGGCTCTGATGGCTCTTTTTTGCAGAATAAAAATAGACTCGATGTCTGCAGCCCGTCCCCATAACAAAATGCCATAAGACATTATACTATGAAAGTAACTAAAATAAACCAGTCTCGCGGTATCTACATCAGTAAATTGACGGATTTTTCTAACAGCATACGCTGCTGAACTTAGCCGCGCCGCAAGGGATGTTAAATGGGAACCCCATTGAAGCCCTGAATCAAGCGTAATTCCCAGGAAAACCGTTTTATCTACGAATTCTAGTTTCTCTTTATTCAATTCTATATCACAATCATTACTTTTAACATTCGGTAAAGCGAATCTTATGCATTTGGTCTTTTTTTCATTTAATACTAAATTGTTTGCTGTGAACCAATTATGGACCTCAATTAGGGCATTATTCACGCCATCTAGATTTTGGGCCCGTCTATTTATCTTAAAAATTAGGGAAGTGTCATCAGCAAATAACACTAAATTTTGAGACTCATTTTTTAATAAGCAGGGTAGATCATTAATGTATACTAGAAAGAGAAAGGGACCTAATATTGAGCCTTGCGGAACTCCAATTTTTACTTTTAAACCCTGTGAATTAACACCATTTATTTGTACTAACTGTTGCCTGTCACTCAAATATGATTTTACCAAACTAAGAGCAAGATTACCTAGTCCGTAATGCTCAAGTTTCAAAAGTAATGTGTCGTGATTTACGCAATCAAATGCTTTAGAGAGGTCACAAAAAACTCCTATGGCGTCTTGGGACTCTTCCCACGCAGAAAATATGTGCTTTAGTAGAGTTACACCGGCGTCAGTCGTACAACGTCCTTTGGTGAAACCATACTGTTGGTCGTGTAAGATTTTGTTGGTGTTAAAATGATTGAGCATCTGATTAAGCATTACTTTTTCAAACACCTTGCTAAAAACTGGCAACACGGATACAGGTCTATAATTATTCGTATCTTTACTGTCCCCGGACTTGAAAAGAGGTATGACTTTACTGTATTTCATCAAATCAGGAAAAACTCCTTGGTCCACACACAAATTAAAAATTAAGGCTAAGTATGGAGCTACTGTCTCAACTATGGATGTACAGACTTTGATAGACATTCCCCACAGATCTTCGGTCACTTTGATTTTTATTTGCCGGAAAGTTTTAATAACTGTAGTAGGGTTTATATGTTTAAATTTAAATTCAGCCGGGCAGCCAGATACATTCGCCTTAAGTAAAGCAATTGAGACGTCAGGTGACGAATTTAGAGCTTCTGTAGTTTTTAATGGTATATCGGTAAAGAAATTTACAAATTCTTGAGCCACTTCCTGATTTGAGCTTTTAGGACCACATGCTGTTTCTAATGTATAGGTAGTGTCACGTATTTTATTTCTGTTAGTCTCGTTATTAATGACTTTCCAAACTGTCTTTATTTTATTTTCAGCTGTTTTAATCTTGTTGCTAATGTGCAGGGCTTTGGCAGCCTTGCAAATATTTCTAAAAATTTTTGAATACTTTGCAACATACTTGTTAAATGTTTCAGTGTTTATGTATGGCTTAAGGTCATACAGCTCAAAAAGTCTTTCCCTACTTTTTCTGATACCGCTAGTTGCCCAATCACTAAATATATATTTGGGGCAAACATTTTTTATCTTTTTTTCAAAAGTATTATTGAATTCAGTGTGAACTATTGAAAAGAAATCATCGTACAATTGATTTATATTTACATAGTCAATATCTTGGCTCATTACACTTAACTTGTTCTGTAGGGAAATATTATATTTATTTAATTTGCTAGTTGTTATCGGTCGATATTTAATCTGCAAAGGTTTTTGCAAAGGAGTGTTACACCTAAAAGTTACTGATTGTCCGCTATGATCAGACGGCAAACAATTTACTATAGTTTTATCTAAATAGTCACAATTGCAGAACACATTATCTATACAAGTAGAAGAAGATGGAGTGATTCTAGTTGGTTCTATAAAAATGTTGACCAGGTCAAATGACTTAAAAAGATTTAATAATCTACTGCTATTCGAATTTTCTTCTAAAATATTGATATTAAAGTCACCACAAATAATTGCAGACTTATTGCTGACTGCAAGTTTTGCCAGAACATCCTCCATTATTGATTCGAATAAAGAAAAGTTCTGATAGTTTGGGGGTCTGTACACGCACACAATTACATGCCTATCTAGCTCAACACAAGACAGTTCGACGCAATGTTCAACCGAGAAACCTACTATGTCATTACGTTGCTTAAATTTAACACATTTATTTATTAATATTAGGGAACCTCCACGCAGCATACACTTACGGTTAAAACAGCTACCCACCGTATAGTTCTCATAATTTATAAGCATTTGGTAATCTTTTAGCCAATGTTCAGTAAAACAAATAATGTCAAACATACTTTTTTCTAAAAACAATTCAATTTCTAATAATTTGGAAGAAATGCCTTGTATATTTTGGTGGAATAATTTCAAAATGTTCTGCTGGGGCCCCTTTTTAAAACTCACTAATTGAGTGCAAGAAGATACCTCACTGTTGGTAGGTTTAACAATATTGTTAACAGTAACTTCTTTTGTCCCACTTCTTAGTTTAAATTAATATTATTATCGGAAGTGAGACCTAAAACATCCGTGCCATCACCAGACAACAGGATCCTATCACTAATACTATTACACACTAATTGAGAATTTTCCACGGTGACACATGGATCCTCCTCAGTAAAATGTTTGTAAACACTTATAGCACTAATGCTATACTTATTTAAGGTCACCTGTACATTTGAATTACAAATAGATGCAGTATTAACTATACAAGACTTAGACATACTACTTATGTCCGAGTGAATATTAAAACTTAATAGCCTAGCTATTTGATGTCTGAATCTAATGGGCAAATACACTGTATCCCGCGTCGACCTGAGCTTATCAACTAAATTATTTATGTCTAAATACAAAAACTTGTCACAATAGTGACTAACCAAGAAATGAACATGCTTATTCAGCATGTGTATATAATTGTTTTTTCTATAGCTTAATTTTTCAAAATATGGAAAAGCACACAATATTATTTTACCACAATTTAACTTTAACAACTCTGATACACAGCTAGTTATGTCTTCCTTATTAACCTTAGAACTATTACCAACAAATATAGTAATAGTAGTATTTGGATTACAAACAGATTTTGTGACTGATGCTATGATCTGTTTGTAAGTTGATCCCGGCATACAATGATTTTGAGTAGAATAACTCAGGTTGTTACTTATTAATTTACCTAACCCTCTACCTATACTATCAGAGAACATTACTGAATGACATAAATCACGACTATTTGGATCCTGTTCTATAGTGTCAGGTATTGTATCTTGGCCAATGATACAGTTCTGAGCAGCTAGGGACGGGTCCTCCGTTACCTCAAGCTGGAGAGCATCAACACTAGATTCTGGCTGACAAGTGCATTGAGAGTTGCTGAGAGTCAGCAAGTCCACTTTGTCTACTAACTCATTTGTTGCAAGAATATGCTCTTTAATTTGATTTTTAGAGCTTTCATATTTACTATTTATAGACTTGAGTGAGTTATTTAGAGCCTGTATTTCTGATTGTAAGCGCTGAGTATCTATTTTATAAATATTTATGCTATCTTCTAATTTAATTTGGTAGTTATTTAATTTATTAACAAGAGATACACGTTCTTTTCTTAATTGAATATTATTAGAATAGTGTTTTTGTTGTTTCTTGTATTTCTTACATTTTTTTATGATTTTATTTAATCTTGCATATTTTTTAATTTTATTTTTACTAATTATATGGCTGTAGTTATATTTCAGTAATGAGTCCTCTTTTAGGTCTACTGATAAAATGGAATGAGGGTTGCAATTTGTATTAACTAGTTCATTATACAAATAGTTAGTTTCTATAGCCTGAGTGCGATCCTTTTCCTTTTTTAAATTTAAAAGTTTAACGTTAGCATGGATTAATTCATCCTCTAGGTCCCTGATTTTACACAAAGCCTCCTCATACAAGTTGCTACAGTTATTGAACCCATCCGTGACCACCCTTAGTTGATCCCGTTCGCTGACAACATTCAAGTATTCTTGATGAAGGTCAACAAGCTCCCGTTTTAGGCTTGAGTTTTTGATGTTAACATTATTAACTTCCTCCTCACTGTCTTCAATCTCCTGTAATAGTTGTTGGCATTGGAGTTTAGAGTCCTTAAGTTCTTGGAGGGCCGCTTTCAATTTTTGCTCCATATCCAGAGCGGAAGCCTTACGGGTCATCACAGGCATGGTTTCCGGATTGGTTACTGAAAATTGGAGATAATGAAACGGTCAGAACTAATAGGATAGACTAATGAAGATAGTTCGAGATAAATAGGGGAAAAAAAAAGGGAAAAACAAAAGAATAGTGAGTTTCTTGTAGAAAATGAGGTAGGCTTTACTAGCGAGTTTTATATAAGTACGAAAAGATCGATAATATCCAGCACAATATTATAATTTTAATTGGTTTTATTGTATTAGGATTTTAGCTATTTCTTGAGTGGGGGTAGGTTGCTTGAATAAAAACTAAGTTTGTTGGTTTAAGATAAAGCAAAGAAAACTATTACAATCGTTACGTTTTTAAATAAATATTATATTTGTATTTATAAATAGGTTGAGTTGTGAAGTTAATCTTCAATAAGTTTTGTTTTCGATCAATCACAAAATGTAAACAAACTTTTTAGAGGCTATATATGGTACTGTTCAGCAAAAAAATTTAACTAGACTATATGAACAAACGTGTTACAAAGTTAGAGATGATGATTGTGTGTAGAAATCAAGATAAATAATACTCCCCGTGTGATTCCATAGGCTTTGGCTTTCGAACGTCAGCTGTAGTTTTGAGGTTACCGGTAACGAGAGTGTTACCGGAGACTTTATTTACTTGTTCACTGATCCAACAAACACTTTTGCTAAGTATTTATACATTTAAAATCCGATCTCACATAAGATTAAACCTTAGTTTAACATAATTATTAATTAAAATTAATTTTAAATTACGGAACTACAATTTTCACTAGAAGACTTGGGTATAAACCAAAATCAATTTAAATACTATTCTAATATTACAACTATTATCCGTGGATTATTATTATATACTATGGAATTGTAAGCTAAATTTTAAATAGGGATTTCACATTTTTATTATTTCAGGCGGTCAAGTTACAGTAGGGAAGTCACGGGCAACAGCGAGTCTTAACAATAATTTGTTAATAAAAAGATAAGGTTATCTGCAGAATAGCTAGCTACATTATTTCCCAGATTCACAGGTTATAAACGTTAAAAAATAAATATCCGTGAAGGAAAAACAGCATGCCTTTTTTCAGGGAGTGAGAAATCAACGATTACGGTGTCAGACTTTTACCGACTAAAACCCACCTATGTTCCTTCTCCCTTCGTCCCTTGATATTCCGGAGCCACGGTATCTCTTTCGAACAACCCGCAACCCCGGCAGGCGGTGGCCCTGGCAGGCCCCTCTGCTTTGCTGACATCTTCTTGAAACGCGCGTGGAGCGTGAAATGTGACATGAACGTCACTAGACGGACGGACGGTGAGCTACCCATTGCTCACCGTCCACAGACCCTGAGAAATATAATATACTAGCTGGCGCCCGTGTAAAAAGTATCATATGTGTTATTCCAGACTATAATCTAACTCTGTTCCAAATATCATCAAGATCCGTTAAGCCGTTTTTTTGTGAAAGAGGATCAAACATACATCCATACTCACAAACTTTTGCATTTATAATATTAGTAGGATTGACGGCATGACAAGTCAAGTTAGAGATTCAAAGGCGGCGTGAAAGCTCTGACAGCAGGTTAGTCACCAACCACACAAGTAATATAGCAAGAGATAGTAATAATGGTTGACGTCTGCACATTAACCTCTCAAGGACCGCCATTATTTATGTCAACTATCCGTCAAGCACCGCCGGCGGGCTCTTATCGTAAGCGTAATCTGTTTTTAAGACTTATCTTTACTATAAATACAGTTTTAAATCGGTCGGGGTTTGGTGGCACAATTTTGTGCCAGCGGGGCTTAACGGGAATACTTGTTTACTAACACATTTTTTGCCGCTGGGGCTCTAGAGGTTAAGGTTAAAAAGAAAACTTTCAATTTTTCTTTGACGAAAGAAATTCTATTTAAGGTCCAAAAAAGTCAACTAAAATCTTTACATTTTTTAAGTCAAAACTTTTCCTACCTATCCCAGCCAAACGAGGTACGTTTTCGTTTTCCCAAAAAAGAAATCAACGCTTACTTATCTTACTTTTTGATAATTTAAGTTTGCCTAAAAGTCTGCCTAAGATATCAAGACCAATTTCCTTTCCAGTATATTTGTTCGTCAAGAATCAGTTTGTGGAGTTAATGAAAATTGAAAAACTTTCTACATCTTTCGACTTATTTAAATTATTTTTACTTAAAGATCAAACTTGACCTCATTATAAGATGTTTTCGTTAGATAAATGTTATTTGAAGATGTTTTTTTTTTATATAACCCTTATTGAAAGTCTGATGTCGCAGTAAACTAGATGTCAACGTGTTAGCTAAAGTGATTGGTTGATTAAAATCTGTGACAGCCAATCAAATAAGTTGACATAGGATTTGATTAAAGAACAAATTGAATGAGCTTTCATTTTGCAAAGGAGACAGACGCATTCGATCATTATGTACATTTAAAAAGGTATAGTTGTAAATTAATTTTAGGGGACATGATCTTAATTAGGCTAAAACTGTCATCTTGATTTTCAATATAAATAAATAAAAATAAATAAATATCTTGGGACAACTCACACACGGCTATCTGATCCCAAGCTAAGCAGAGCTTGTGTTATGGTAACCAGACAACTGATATACATACTTAGATAATTTATAAATACATACATATTATAGATAAATCACACCCAGACACAGAACAAACAATCATGCTCATCACACAAAGTTTGTCCTGGGTGGGAATCGAACCCATGACCTCCGGCTCAGCAGTCAGGGCCACTAACCACTAGACCAACAGGCCCGTCTAATATAAGTAACTAGCTTTTGCCCACGGCTTCGCTCGTGTTAAATTCGGGGTACCACAGTTCCCTTTTCTTGATTTGCAGGTACCTGCTATCTGTAGTTTTTGCCCTTGCGCCTTATTGATTGTAATAGCAAAGCTGAGTTTTCCCTTTTCTTCCCTCTTTCTCCATCAGTTTCCAATTAAAAAAAATGCGTATGTCCGTCTACAGGGTCCCTATCTATATATCTACTATCTCTGTACCAAAATTCATCAACATCGGTTTAGCCATTAAGGCGTAACAAACGAACTTACTTTCGCTTTTATAATATTAATAAGGATACAATGCCATTATTATTGCAATATTATACATATGCACGAACCCTCTAAACCTACTTTTAAATATAAAAAATACCCTCCTTGGTTTAATAAAAGCTTAATAAGAGCTTTAAAAGAAAAAGAAAAAATAAGATCTCGCTTCAAAGTCTATAAAAACCCTAGGGATGAAATCGAGCTCAAATTATTAGGCAAACGGTGTTCCAAATTAGCTACCGATAGTTATAATGAGTATATTAGAGACATTGAAAATGAAATACCTAAAAATCCGAACCGCTTCTGGGCATACATTAAAGATAAGAAAGGTGGCTCTAGCTCTTATCCAGCCACAATGACTAATGGAACCGTATTTACATCAGATGGTCCAGAAATTTGTGAAATGTTCGCGTCAAATTTTTCCTCCGCTTTTAGTAGCGCGACAGTGACCCATAGTGAACCTGAGTCCGATTTTCTTCATAATATGAAGAATAACAGTCTACCACTAACAGCACCTGTGATTGATCGCGATAGCCTGTTGAACAAGCTCAAACTATTGGATATACGTAAAGGTGCTGGGCCTGATGGTATTCCGCCAATATTTATTTATAAATGTGCTCCCGCTTTGGTTTCCCCTTTAACACTAATATTTAACAAGTCTCTTAGCTCAGGTGTTTTCCCTGATTTATGGAAAAAAGCAAAGATTATTCCAATTTATAAAAGTGATCAAAAGGATGACATTAAAAATTATAGACCGATCTCTATCTTATCAACCTTTGCTAAGGTTTTCGAATCCTTAGTTTGTCCTTGCATTCAGGCACATTTCAAATTGTATTTGAGCTTTTCTCAGCATGGTTTCGTAGGGTCTAGGTCTACTTGCACTAATCTGGCGACTTTCACAGAAATGCTATCGGATGCCATTGACTGCGGCAAGCAGATTGACGTGATTTACACAGACTTTAGCAAAGCCTTTGACCGCGTGCCTCACCATATACTTCTATCGAAGTTATCTGCGTATGGAATCACCGGTACACTTTACGATTGGCTTAGGTCTTATCTCGAAAATCGTTCCTTCTTTGTCGCAGTTAATGGTTTCCAATCGGGAACCTACAAAACATCATCAGGTGTCCCCCAAGGCTCACATGTTGGACCAGTTCTATTTATTATGTTTGTTAATGATATCCCGCACTGCCTAAGATTCTCAGAATGTTTTATGTATGCAGACGATCTTAAATTCTCACGGATAATCGAATCTGAAAACGATTGTACATTACTTCAGAGGGATGTGGACTCGTTGGTTAAATGGTGTAATGATAATGAAATGAGCTTGAATATAAAAAAGTGCTACCACGTGAAATTCACTCGAAAAAAGAAAGCAACTGCTAGTGTATATCGCGTGGGCCCTAACGTTATCCAAGAGGTGGATCAAACAAGGGACTTAGGAGTTGTTTTCGACAGCACCTTGACATTTGTACCTCATGTCGAGGGTGTCATCAAAAAGGCTTCTAGAATGCTAGGTTTTGTCATAAGGAATGTTGCTGGATTTAAGCGTAATCGGACGAAGATCTTATTGTACAACTGCATCGTTCGTAGTATCTTAGAATACTGCAGTACGATTTGGAGACCTCATTACTCTACGCACATTCTTCGACTGGAGCGAATACAAAAGAGATTCCTCTGGCATCTAGCCTATGCTGGCGGAAACGCTAAAAGGATTCGATCCTATGAATCCCGACTATCTTATTTTAAGATGGTCTCACTTGAGAAACGTAAAACAATCATTGACTCTTCCTTTGTTTATAAGCTACTCCGGTGCAAAATTGATTGTCCTCTACTACTATCAAAGTTTCAGTTTCGTGCTCCTGCCAGAATCCCTCGTGCTCCTATAACTCCTTTACACCCTCCACTCCGCAGAACTATACTGGGTGCAAACTCTGTCGTTCCTCGTCTTTGCAAATTATTAAATAACTGCAGTGATCTTATTGACGTGCATTTTGACTCATATGCCAAGTTTCATAGAACAACTATATCAATTGTTTAATTTTAATTTAATTTTGATTTGTTTTTGCTTGTTTTTACTTTTACTTTTATTTTAATTTTAACTTAAATTTTAATTTTGATTGTAATTTTGATTTTAATATTAATTGTGATTATAATTTGACTTTTGATTCGGAATTTAATTAATTTTGATTTTAATATTGTGATTTTAACTTGGCTTTTGATTTCGATTTTAATTTTAATTTTGTTTTTAATATTGATTGTGATATTAATTTAACTTTTATTTAGATTTTAATTTGTGATTGTAATTTAGATTTTAATATTGATTCGGATTTTAATTAATTTTAATAATTAATTTTGATTTTGATATTAATTGTGATTTTGATTTGACATTTAATTTTCGATTTTAATTTTTGATTGTAATTTTGATTTCCAAATTCGCTATGTACAGTTTCTATGTGTTTCTGTTTGCTTTTCGTACTGTAAATCTAATTACGTAATGCTTTTATACTTATTAATTTTAATTTTAGTTAAGTGCTCAAATATTAATGTTTAATAATAGTTCAGTGCTTGTGGCACATCTTATTTGTTTATGGGGCATGCGGTGCTAACCTGTAATTAATTGTTACACTAACCTTGCATATTATATAGGTACTTACTGTAAATGTTATCAGTGTAAACAATTGTTGGTTGGCCAATAAAGGAAAATAAATAAATAAATAAATACATGTTTAGTTTAGTAGACACTCCATGGTTATGTATGTGACGTCATACTAAATCCAAAATGGCGGACTTCTAAAGCTGGCGTACTAGTTATTTTTGATTCACACGTTATTAAATGAAAGGGTTTGAAGAAATATAATGACTTCACTGTAAAGCGTGTTTTTTTTATCCAAAATTTTGTATTATTTAAATAGGTAATGGCCACTAAGTGTCCAAGGACAGTGTCGTAACTCACAAGTTCTCTTAACCGCCAGTATCGAGCTACTGATGGAATACCGCTGCCGTATCTGGGTCAGGTATTTTTGTAGCGCGGTACAGCGCGCGACGCGTAATCGTGTCATTGACAATTATTAAACAGCCACTAAACATGTGTTTAGTGGATTATTCTATGGAGATAGTTTTTCAGATAGGGGTAAATATAACGAGACCAATAATATTAACACTCAAAACGGGATGTTTACCATGTTTGTAATTTATTTCGAGAATCCGATATTTCGGCGATGTTGCAAACGCCATGATCACGGATGAACTGAAGTTATTGTGGGTCGACAAAATATCGGAAAATCCGAATAAATAACAAACATGGTAAATATCCCGATTTAAGTGTTAATAATAATGTTAGTGACCATAATCAGTCTAAAGACTTTTATAAAGAAAACAATTATTTTGCCCAGTAAGCATTTTCTTATTGCAAAGTTAGGTGCAAGTTCATTCTTGAGCATTCTTCTTTATCGATATCAATGTTGGAATTGTTCGTTTTTAAAATTCCGATTATGGGGGCATAGTATTTTTTTCCCTGAATGGCATCGCGCAGTTCAACCTAGCCTGGTTGTCATCTACTTAACCGAGCGATTCCTGTGGATGTCTTAAAATTAAGACCTCCAGCTAGGGCAAAAACTTACAAACTAAGCGACTACACGCTATGGGCATCCCCTGTGGGGTATGACCTTCGGCTTAGGGCGTCGCTGAGGGAGGACAGCAAAGGGACAGGCTGGATCTGAGTGATATTATTTAGGGACTGAACTTACAGGCTCAGCAGCGCGGGCTGGCTCTAGCAAGGGACGGGTGGGGCAGTTACTAGCACGTCGCGACGCGCCTCGTCGGCGAGGACGGAATGACGGCGCTTTGCGTCTGAATTTACGTAGAGTGTTAGTTTCCCTGCTGGGAGGAGCTCGTGGCTAAATAATAGCAGCCGCTCGGGTCGATCTTTAGGTTAAGCCGCGCTTGCCTAGGTTAATCTGTGGATGGGTGACCACCCGTTACATACCGAGTTTCCTCCGTGCCTCGGAAAGCACGTTAAGCCGTTGGTCCCGGCTGTCATTTGTAGATCTTTGACAGTCGTTACAGGTCAGTGTTCCGAAAATCTGACAACCAGTCTTACCAAGGGGTATCGCATTACCCAGTACTAACTGGGTTGTGGATGTCAGATAGGCAGTCGCTCCATGTAAAATACTGATATTCAGCTGCATCCGGTTAGTCTGCAAGCCGACCCTAACGTAGTTGGGAAAAGGCTAGGCAGATGATGCTAGTTTCCCTGCTGCTCTCCTGAAGCAGGGTTGTAGCATCGTCAGGAGTGACGAGAGTATGTCATTCGTATCGAGCGAATGGGGCACAGTAAGTACACCTCTGCCTTATATGTCGGAAATTACAAGCGTGATGTAGCTGTTAGAGGGGATTATGAGTGAATTTTATAGCATGCATTAATAGAATGTGTATTTGTGTGTTACAAGAGGCTCGCTCCCTATTATCGCTCCCTATTATTTATGGGACTACATTTTTTTTAAAACCCCGACACACACATGCTAGAAGCATTGTTTAACAACTCGGTATTCATTTGCACAAATTTTACACTAGCTGTTGCAAGTAGTGCAACCTCTAACAAGTATTACCGTTGAGCCCCACTGGCACAAATTTGTGCCACCAAACCCCAACCGATTTGAAACTGTATTTGTAGTCAAGATAAGTCTTAAAATCAGATTACGCTTACGATAAGAGCCCGCCCGGCGGTGCTTGACGGATAGTTGACGTAAATAATGGCGGTCCTTAAGAGGTTAACATAGTGCCGGGATCAACTATGTGCTAATCCAAGTACCTATCTGTGTGTAAATACTTTATGTTCCAAAGAGTAACAAATATCTATACATCTGTCCATAGCCCCTGACAAACTGACATGTTTATAATGACAACACGGTTGGCGAAGTGGCTGAGCGATCGACTGTTTAGTTGCGTATCGCGGTTTCGATCCCTGCACGGAACAAAAATTTGTATAACATTTGAATGCACTAAAAATAACTAGTACCTAAGTCATCTTTGGGAGGCCGCCATGTTTTATTAGGAATGACGTCATATACCTAACTATGGATTGTTTATTAAACTAAACAGGTTGGTGAAATTCCTAGTGTGGGGCAACGTTCAATTAAAAAAAAATAGCTACGCCCCGCGTATTCACTCACGCAGATAGTGATAAGATGTATTATTTGTGGTAATCTAGCTTAGAAACTATCTGTGCGGCAAATGTCATCTAAATCCGTTCAGTAGTTTTCGCGTGAAAAATTAACAAACAACCACACCTCCCCACAAACTTCCCCATTTACAATTTCAGTAGGATTTCAGCAAAAATATGACAAGTTTATTTCTGAAAATATAACAGAACGTCTTACAACAAATTTATAGCTAGATTTTGGCTCACAGTCTATAATCTTGTTAGCACAGTCCCCCGCGTGAAGCGAGGACTCATTTTAAAGGCGAATGAGGTCAGACGCCCTATGCCACTCCGCCGAGACGGTTGAATGTCCTCATTTAGATAATTCTATCATCGATTCTTGGATGCAAAAGACGATAGCAAGTTTATGAGTTCAATATTTACTTGACGCAGTTAATTTACTTTGCTTTCAAAAGGAACTAGATTGATGATGTTACTAATACTATTCCTAATCTTTATTGCACACAAATAATAATAAATAAATTGCATGTTGACAGAAAATGTTCCCTTATTCCTTTCTTGAACACGTCTAACGCAGGGCTATCCCGCAAGGAGTGTAGAAGTAAATTCCAATGGCGCACAAAATCCGCCGCGGGAGACGCCTCGAACGTCGGGCGCCGCAGGACGACACCCGGCCACCGTAGAAGCGGGCCTGTTGACGGTGAGCAATGGGTAGCTCACCGTCCGTCTATTGACAAACCGTGTCGACGGCGCATTAGTGTTCCACGCGTGCATCAAATAGGTGCCAGCAGAGCAGAGGGGCCTGCTAGAGCCACCGCCTGCCAGGGTTGCAGGTTGTTCGAAAGAGATATCGCGGCCCCGGAACATAAAGGGCAATAGAAGGAACGTGGGTGGGTTTTAGTCAGTACAAGACTGACACTCCCCCCCACTCCGCCCAGAGCGGGGGAAGTTATTTGATGATTTCCCATCCGCAAAAAAAGGCGCACAGCACGTACAGCAAACGATTCATCATCATCACCGACCTGAGGAGTGGAGAGGGAAACGAAGGGAGGAGATGATGATGATGATACTTTAATATTATAGGTGTGCCCAGCGGTTTCGATCGCTGCTCAGCTCCTTAGTGTCTTAGCGTGACGTCATCCTTACTAATATTATAAAAGCGACAATGAGTTTGTTTGTTACGCCTTCACGCCTAATCGACTCAACCGAATTGATGAATTTTGGTACAGAGATAGTTGGGAACCAGGAGACGGACAATTAGGTTAATTTTTATTAAAAAAAGTGGGATATGAGGGAGAACGAGGGAAGAAAAGAGAAAACTTAGCGTTGCTATTAAAAATCAATCAGGAGCAAGAGCAAAAACTGCAGGTCTGCTTAGTGTGTTATATCGAATTTAACGCGAGCGAAACCGCGGGCGAAAGCTAGTCCGAAATAAAATTTGATCTAATAAGGAACTTTTAGTAGCAACCACGGAGTCTTGATTTGTGTGTAGTTGATGGCAATTGGCTGCCTTTTAAATGGGAATTAAAAATAGGCAAAATGTGGTTATCCCCCGGGGATCACAAACATGATGTTATGTATTGTGACTAATTCCGTCACAATTGAACAACATTTAGGTATTTTGTTCCGGCAATTAGTAATATTTGTGAACGTTTACTCGACCATGGAATAATGTGCTAAGTGTTTACTAACTATTTGCTTTGTCGATATTAGTGCGTTTTGATTTATTTATGGTTTTTCTGTAATATGACGGCACGGTTGGCGCAGTGGCTGAGCGATCGACTGCTGCGTTGTGTCTCACGGGTTTGGTGTTTGTAAACGCACCCACGATATAGGAGAAATTACTAGGGCGGGGCAACGTTTTTTTTTAAAAAATAAGAAAATATACAGCTTCTGCCTGGTACTTCGTCCGCATTACTTTGGGCTAACGCTAACTTTAACCCGCCTGATAATGATAATGTAACTCTTCCCTTGTCTTCCCTCATTCTCCCCCTTTTCTCACTTTTTTAACCTATCTCCGTCTCCAGGGTCCCAACTATCTCTGTACCAAAATTCATAAAAACCGGTTTGGTCATTTAGACGTAACAAACAAACTCACTTTCGCTTTTATAATATTAGTAAGGATTGAGCTGAAGTCGATCCTTACGTATTTGGGAAAAGACGAGCTAGATGATGACAACTCTCGTTACAGTTAAACATGGACAAAAATAATTAGAAGAGCTTTTATTGTTCTGTTTGCTCGACAATCCTGCAGTATACAAGGGACACCTCGTTAGGGATAGTCGTCGCTAGTAATCCTAGTTTTAATTAACTTCAACGTTAACTGGACGATCTGTTTTTGTTGGCTTATTCGTCAACTCGCGCCTCATAAACTCGCGACTGCGCGCGAGTTAGCACTTTCCGATTTTACCTATTTTTGTTGTAGTCAACTCGCGACCGAGTGAAAATCTGACGCATTTACAGTCATTTAAAAAGGGTTTTGTCTTTTGTAGATGACTGTAAATACGTCAGATTTTTTTGTTGTTTATGAGGTGCGAGTTGACGAATAAGCCTTTTTGTTTCACACTATTATTATAGAGGCGAAAGTTTGTATGTGTGTGTTTGAAACTCCTTCACGCTCAACGGTTGGACTCATTTGGTATGTAGCTTAAAACCTGGATTAACCTTACTCTTTATTCCTGTTTACGCAAGTTAAACAGCAGTTACGAATGCGAAAAACTATTTTTTTTATCTATTTAAAAAAATTTGCTAGCCACCCGCTTGTCTCTAGCAAAGGGACGGGTCCTTATAGCTAGTCTGACCAAAATTGTTGAACCATAACTAATATTCTGAGAAATAAACTATTTCTTTTAATTATGTTTCTAGCTTATTACGAACTGTCTTTCGCACAAAGATAGTTAAATTAGTAACGTTTTCAATATTTTTTATTTAATATATAAAGTGAAACGTTTGATAAAATCAACTGTTTTACTTTGTGAGTTTTCTCTTTAAAATTTTCCACGATACCCACGGCTGTTTAAATTATAAAAATACTAGCTGTGCCCAGCGGTTTCACCCGCTGCTCAGGTCCCTTTCTCACATAGGGGTTTGAAAGATAGATAGTAGCCGATTCTCAGACTTACTGAATATGCATAAAACATTTTATAAGAATCGGTCGAGATGAGGTTCCATTACATGTCCATACCAAAAAAAACGACTTCATTTCAATTTATCTGTAACAGGCGCAACTTTCAAAGTTTCTCTAATATTAGGGTATATACTCATTCCTTACTTTATACATTCTTGTCACTCCACACATCCATCTCAACATTCTCATCTACGCTGCATGCAATCGTTTCGGTTTACCAATCAACATTGAACATATTTTAGTTTCGTGTTCGTTCTACCAACTGTTGATGTGTTTTGGCGTGAGAAAGTGACCCTGGCTGCAGGATAAGTTCCCATCTATCATAAAAATGTATGGTCACCAGAACCAAAGA
The DNA here is from genome assembly GCA_905475445.1 of Ochropleura plecta. Lineage (NCBI taxonomy): Eukaryota > Metazoa > Arthropoda > Insecta > Lepidoptera > Noctuidae > Ochropleura > Ochropleura plecta. The sequence continues at coordinate 17,798,186 of FR997738.1, read as the reverse complement.
TGTGTGCAAAATCTTAGCACAATTGGATGCCAACAAGTGGCGAAAAAGGTTTGCATATTTTGAAGCAAACGACTCACAGAAAGACGTAGGTAGGTAAATAGAGAATATTGCAAATCCTTACGTCATATAATAAAAACGAATGTGAGTTTGTTTGTTTGTTACGTCTATTTTTTTTTTACTCTTGTATAGATTCTTTTCTACCAATTCGTTGTGATTGAGTGGACATGGTTGGCCTTGTAGATTCTTAGACGCTTGTTAACTTTTGTTAACGTATTATTTTATTTTACTTTTTGTAAAGTAAACAATGACTTATTGTCGGGCCTACACTGTCCTCTCATACTTAAGTACTAACGCTGTAACAACAACAACATTGTAAAACTAAATGATTTTAAAAGAGTAACCATGGAGTTTCTTGCCGGTTCTTCTCCATAGGAAACGACCAACCCGAACCGTGCACCTTTTCTCGACGTTTTATAAGTGCCCATGTAGGCCTATGTAAAATAAAAATATTTTGATTTGATTTGATTTGATTTATGGACAAACCGATTTTGATGAATTTTGGTACAGAGATAGTTGGGACCCTGGAGACGGACATAGGCTATTTTTAAAAAGATTGAGATATGAGGGAGATAGAGGAAAGAAAAGGGGAGATGAAGATAAATTTATTTCGATCATCACGCTGGTTAAAGTTAGCGTTAGCCCAAAGTAACTATGCCACGCGGACGAAGTCGCGGGAGGAAGCTAGTATAAAATTTAAACAACCTTTAACAAAGGTTGTTTGAATTTATTTCGCGTTTCACCTTCATAGGTTGAACGCTAGTTTAAATGTATACCATGCAGGTATATCCATTATGCATGCAGTATGCATTTTCGTTAGCCTTAGTCAGTTTACGCTTATACTGTAGCGCTGAAGCATATTGGCCAATAGCTGTGATTATAGTTATACTAGCTTTAGCCCGCGGCTTCAGTCGCTTTAAATTCGGGATAACACAGTTCCCCTTTCCTGATTTACAGGTACCTGCTACCTGTAGTTTTGCCCTTGCGCCTTATTTATTGTTATAGCAATGCTAAGTTTTCCCTTTTCTTTCCTCTTTCTCCCTCATATCTCAATCTTTTTAAAAAATAGCCTATGTCCGTCTCCAGGGTCCCAACTATATCTGTACCAAAATTCATCAAAATCGGTTTAGCCATTTAGGCATGAAGACGTAACAAACTCACTTTCGCTTTTATAATATTAGAAAGGATATAATGTCCAGGGGCTCTAAACCGTTCCATAGGGTAGTTTCTAGGGTCAAAATAATTACATTCTATTTAGTCCGTCTTTTAGATTATTCAAATTAAGGAACACGTATTTTTTTATTTGTAAATTAGACCAAAAATGACAAAGATATAGCCCATTAAAATTACGTGTGACGTCACTTGTTGCGAAAAAATGCAGCGACGGACTAATATTTTTTTTGGAAACTAGCCTATTAAACTAAGTGAAATCTCAGAAAATGACAAAATGTCACATTATCATTTAAAGCATTGTTTGAAGCAAAGGGCTAGGCGGTTCCAACAATAAAAAATATAGTTAATTTAAAAAAAAAACGCGGTATGACACAAATAACTAGAAAATTACCTCACTCAAGAATCGAACCCGCTCATAAAGCAACTATAACAATAACTCAGCATGAATACTTTAAACTTAATTAACAATAGTTGTCGAGTAGGTCGCAAACTGATGCTCTGGTCCCAGCGGCCATGTTGTCTTTTATTACAAGTTAACTAAACAGAAATGGCTGAACGTTTCGTGGTAGTCGCCTTTATTGTTACAAACTGAGGAAGTTTTAGTTTTCGGTGTATAAGGAAGTCCCTAGTTGGGACAAGGGAATTTAGTGAACGACTTTTTCGAAGGCTTAATTAAATACGTACCTAAAGCCATGAGGAAATAATGAAGTGTGGGCATTTGAGAGAGAACCTCAAATACACCTAGCTGCCGTGGGAGAAGCTCCGGGCGCTCCCGGTCACCGCAAATATAAGTCTGTGGACGGTGAGCCATGGGTAATTCACCGCCCGTCCGTCTAGCGACGACATGCCAAGTTGACGATGCGTTCGTGTTCCACGCGCGTCTCAGTCAGATGTCTGTGTGTGCCTGCCAGGGCTATTGCCTGGCCCTCAACCCGTTGAGGGTTGTTGATACTGCGGCCCCGGAACATAAAGGCCAAAAAAAGGAACATGGGTGAGTTTTAGTCAGTAAAAATCCGCCCAGAGCGGGGGAAGTTATTTAATGATATCCCATTGGTAACAATTGGCTGTTTGACTGGCGTAAACAGGGATAAAGAGTAAGGTTAATCCAGGTTTTCAGCTACATACCAAATGAGTCCAGCTGTTGAGCGTAAAGAAGAAACAAACATACACACACATAAACTTTCGCCTTTATAATATTAGTTTTTTTTTTCAGATGGGAAATCATCTAATGACTTCCCCCGCTCTGGGCGGAGCGAGGGGGGCATGTCATGGGCAGACCGCCACTGTGTGCTCCACCGTGTCCTCCGGGCGATCGTCACAACGGTGACACCCGGGCGTTTCCTCCCGCCCGATTATGTGCAGGAACCTCCCGAAACTTCCGTGTCCGGTGAGGACCTGCGTCAGGCGGTAGGTGAGGACGCCATGACGCCTCTCCAGCCACTCCTCAAAGAGGGGACTTACCGCCACTATTGTGGCGTGCACTATTGTAATATTAGTGTGAAACAAAAATAGATCGGCCAGTTTACGTTGAAGTTAATTAAAACTAGGATTGCGACTATCCCTAACGAGGTGTCCCTTCCCTATTGTACTGCAGAATTGTTGAGCAACCAGAGCTATAAAAGCTCTTCTAATTATTTTTGTCCATGTTTAACTGTAACGTCATCATCTAGCTCGTCTTTTCCCAAATACATAAGGATCGACTTGAGCTCAAAAATAAATAAAAACAGTTAAATATTAAAAAAAAAACGGTGCCGCACACTAGGAATTACTCCTGTATCGTGGGTGCGTTTACAAACATTTAAACTCACATACACAATCAGCCAAACCCGGAAACAACTATCTACAGGTCATACAAATAGTTGTTCCGTGCGGGAATTGAACCCGCGACACGCAGCGCAGCAGTCAACTGCGCCAACCGTGCTGTCATATTGTTCAGTGGTAATGCAGTCTTTACATAAAAGATTTACCACAATAACCCAAGTTACTCAGCTTTGGTTATTGAGAAGCCCTTGGTAAGACTAGTTGTTAGACTTTCGGGACACTGACCACATGTAACGACTGTCAAAGATCTACAAATGACAGCCGAGATCAACAGCTTCACGTGCCGAGGCACGGAAGATACTCAGTATGTAACGGGTGGGCACCCATCCACAGACCAACCTAGACAAGCGCGGCTTAACCTAAAGATCGACCTGACCGGCTGGTATTAATAAGCCACAAGTTCCTCATAAAAACACACAGTAAAAAATGTTTCATAAAACTTACACTAACTTAAATAGGCGATTACAATCAAATTCAGGAAATTTCTTCGCATACCGCGGACGAACTTGTAAACAATCTAAATTGTCTAAGTTGCATGTGTTTCAATCGATACTAAAGTTGTCTGTAAGTAATATATTGGTCCCACGAGGTGTAACAAACTTGAGGAAGGGAGACATGCAGACATAGGAGAGAAAACTTCTTGGAAGAGTAAAAAACTGCTATGAGAATGTTTTGATCTGTAATTTTTTTTCATGTGAATTAGTTTTGTGGATTATTAGAATTTAATCTTTTTATATATAAACTTTGCCCCACTCTAGGAATTTCTCCTGTATCGTGGGTGCGTTTACAAACATTCAAACTTACATATAGAAACAGATAAACAGACGGACCACAAAATGATCTTAATAAGGGTTCCGTTTTTTCCTTTTGAGGGACGGAACTCTAAAAACCCAGTAGCACTTTGCCTTGCTCGGAAAGGTAACCATGAACCTTATGCTTCTAAGTCGTCCATGTGACCACTGGACTAGCGAGGCAAAAAACCGGTTGTATTTATGTAACAAACATACCTATTTTGATCTTAAAGAAATCTTAGCCAATTCCAAAAGAAAATTACATTTCAAATGTTAGCCTATATTATGTATCTTTCCCCAAGAGACTTCGATGAAATCCTTACTAATATTATAAAAGCGAAAGTGAGTTTGTTTGTTACGTCTTCACGCCTAAATGGCCAAAACGATTTTGATGAATTTTGGTACAGAGATAGTTGGGACCCTGGAGACGGACATAAGCATTTTTTTTTTAAATATTGAGGTATGAGGGAGAAAGAGGAAAGAAAAGGGAAAACTTAGCTTTGCTATTACAATTAATAAGGCGCTAGGGCAAACAACTACAGGTAGCAGGTACCTACAAATCAGGTAAAAACAGGTTATATACCTTTCCCCAAGAGACTTAGACAGAATTTACGATAACCACAAAAATGGATGCGGTCTTAATTTTTTACCAAAAATATATATTAGGTAGCTATTGGGAACATTTCACTCGGTGAAGTTAAATTGGTAAAGTTTTTGAATTCGACTGAAAATGGTTAAATTTGCACTGAAAATTGATTGTGGCTGTATCAGAATTCAGAGGTTTATTTTTGTAGATGTGTTTACCTGTGTATGTTATTTATGTACAGACGCCTGCACATCAAGCTACCCGAAACTGTCAACTTTTCCCAATGAACCTTGAACCTAATACTTTAGAAATAAAGTCGAAAATCTATCAAAAAAATCTGACAGATTGTAGTAGCTTGATGTGCAGGCGTCTGTACATTTATTTGTGCTTGTGATAGTTTTACGAAAACCTAGGTTATCTTGTAGTGTCAAATCCTTACTATGTATATAATATTATAAGAGCGAAAGTGCGTTTGTTTGTTACGTCTTCACGCCATAGTTGGGACCCTGGAGACGGACATAGGCTATTTATTATTTTTCTTTTAAAAAAGTGAGAAATGAGGGAGAAAGAGGGAAGAAAGAAGAAACTTAGCTTTGCTATTACAATAAATAAGGCGCATGGGCAAAAACTACAGGTAGCAGGTACCTGCAAATCAAGAAAGGGAAAATGTGTTACCCCGAATTTAACGCGAGCGAAGCCGCGGGGAAAAGCTAGTAAACTATAAATCTATGCTAATATTTTTAATAGAACTGCTTTTGCCAATTTCCTTTACAAATGATATTGTTTGCAAAGTACATTTGCAAAAATTTACCAAATAAAATTGACAAAATACTTTAATTTTTAAGTGGTCCACGCGTGCTTCAAAGAGTTATAATTAAAGCAGAAGTACCGCCAGGGCAACCGGAACACAAAGAGCAAAAGAAGAAACATAAAAATTGGATATAAATCTACTTTTTCGCTGGTAGTTATAGCGTGACAGCACAATAATTGAAAGATTTAAATGACACAAATTAGCCTTGTCATCCAAACTAAACATGTACGCCATATTACAGCTCAATCGGAAACCGGGAAGGTCTCAACTTCATAGATTTTTAAGGTTTCGAACATTAAAGTTTGACGGGCCTGTTGGTCTAGTGGTTAGTGGCCCTGACTGCTGAGCCGGAGGTCGTGGGTTCGATTCCCACCCAGGACAAACTTTGTGTGATGAGCATGATTGTTTGTTAAGTATGTATATCAGTTGTCTGGTTACCATAACACAAGCTCTGCTTAGCTTGGGATCAGATAGCCGTGTGTGAGTTGTCCCAAGGTATATATATTTTTTATTTATATATTAAAAGAAAAGGCCAAAACTTTTACGCGTCAAACAAACGAGCAGCACTTTGTTGTCGACAGAACCAACTTCAGCTATCGAGGCAACTGCAGCTGCCGCCATTGGTCGACGTTTGCCGTCGACATCTACGCAGTTAAAATATAATTATGGCCGCTTATATTGCAAGTTTGTACAGAACCCTCAGTGCGCGTCCGAGTCGCACTTGACCACTTTTCACATACTTAAACCTGACTAAACCACCTTAGTGCACCAATAAGTGCTCGCCTTTATGAGTTATCAACAATAGATGTTACTAAGAAACCTATTCTAGATTAGGTCGTGCCGTATTCAAAAGGAGCACCCGACCGCCGACCTTCAATTAATTAAGATGGAACTTAATGATGATGATTTTGGTGAACCCAGTACGGGTCGGAGCCCATTCGTCCACTAAAATTCGTCCCCCAGTATAAAAGTTGTGGATTTGGCCCCTATATAGGTGCCCATTGGTCTCCTGATAGGGGACCAATTAATATTTTAATAAAAAAATATATTTTTAAGGTACCCATTCGTCCCCTCTAATATATGTACAATATAAGTTAAAGATTCCGCACCTATTCAGGTGCCTGTTGGCCCCCTGAGATAAAATTAGCTATATTTTACATAAGAAACGGTTAACATAGTACACTTGTGAACAGTTTATTAACGGAATTAATTTAATAAATCATAACAGATCATTGAAAAAAGAGCTACGATGAATGATAATCCGTCATGATAATAATATAACCTGTCGATAGGCTTACGATGTAATATTTGTCTCTCTACGAATGGCTTGTTAAAAAAACGGGATACAAAATAGATAAGGTGTTTTGTTTGTATGTTATGGCTGCCTCGGTGACATTATTGGTTCTTGAAAGTGACTGCGAATACGATACTGTTCAATGTGTCTTAGGTATTTTATTAAATGAAGTTCGCCTAACGAAATAAACAATACTGTTAATATTATAATAATAATATTTTTAACATAATTGAATCGAATTATCTCATTTGAATCCTGGAATATGATTAGTATTATTATTGATGGTAATTCACTTTATGGTGTTATATTGGTATTGATATTTGGTTATTTGTTTGTACACTGGATGTAAATTAATCTAAAATTCAGTTATTACTGGGATTTTATTTAAATAGTTACACAGTTTTATTTTACTGCCTAAAGATATTATAGTTATCATATATTTTGCTAAATATTTACAAATGTCCAAGAAACCAAAAGTTGATTAATTATTTTGAAGACTGACTTAATGCCTAGAGCCTAGAGGCATTTTATTAAACTTAATCTTATTTGAAATAAACATGATATCTACCGAATTACTATATTTTTTATTTTACCCTTTACTGCGCGACTGTACCAGGACTACCAAGTTGCAGTATACTTAGTGCAACATGTACTTTTATTAGAAAAATGAATAAAAATAAATATTTTTCAGGGGACGAATGGGCCCCTCAAAAGTTCCAGGGGACGAGTGGGCACAGGGTGCGAATCTTAGGGGACGAATGGGCTCTGACCCCCCAGTAAGACTCAGTAATTAACATGAAAGCCTATTACGTATGAGAGATTGAGACGAGTGAACTCGGCGAGTCTTTAGTTATTTGTTTGAGATTGTTTATTTTGGAAAACTTGTTATATCTGCGTAGACCGGATAAAAAGTAACCTATGCTTTAATACAGGATATAAGCTATCTACAAACAATATTTCATCCAATTCGGTTCAGACGTTTGAGCGTGAAAGAGTAACAAACATACAAAAACAATCGAAATTTCGCCTTTATAATATTAGATTGATTTCAAGATCTTTCTTTATAATACAACATCTGTGAGCCTAGGACTAATATTGTTTGAAAGAGATATCACGGGCCCAAAAGATAAAGTGCTAAAGAAGGAACATGAATGACCATCACCATGAATAGCCTTATTTTTTTTTTACGTGTATAATTCCTAGATGGATGTCCTCCGCCATGGTGGAGGGGTCTGTCAGACTCCTACTGACTAAAACCACACGGTGTTCTAGTCTAGGCTATCGTCGGGCTAATCCGACTAATATTACAAATGCGAATGTTTGTGAGGATGTATGGATGGATGTATGGATGGATGTATGGATGGATGTATGGATGTATGTATGGATGTATGGATGGATGTATGGATGGATGTATGGATGGATGTATGGATGGATGTATGGCTGAATGTATGGATGGATGTATGGATGGATGTATGGATGGATGTATGTATGGATGGATGTATGTATGGATGTATGGATGGATGTATGGATGGATGTATGGATGGATGTATGTATGGATGGATGTATGGATGTATGTATGGATGGATTTATGGATAGATGTATGGATGGATGTATGTATTGTTTTAAAAAAAATCGTCAACGCACAAAATCTTATTGCTCCGACAAATGAACGAACGAATGAAACCACACGCCTGTGTTAACAAAGACAATCAGTATGATCCTACCTTTTTCTTAAATCTCGAATCGTATGTGAACTTCAAGTCTAAACACATGCGACTGAACACCATCATACTTATGCGCGGTGCTTCGTGTAAAGCGTATATTTATCGAGCGCCACAGCTGCGGCGGATATTACTATTCTCATTTCTAAACTAAACATATGCACACAATATATTATTAGGTAAGTGTTGGCTTTTGTATTGGTGTTGGTAAATCGACGACATTTTTTTTTAACCTTAGTTTTTACTGCCTTAACACACTTTAGTTAACGAGGAGCTTGTGGCGAAATAATAGCAGCCGCTCGGGTCGACCTTAAGGTTAAGCCGCGCTTGCCTAGGTTGGTCTGTGGATGGGTGACCACCCGTTACATACCGAGTTTCCTCCGTGCCTCGGAAAGCACGTCAAGCCGTGTCATTTGTAGATCTTTGACAGTCGTTACAGGTAGTCAGTGTTCCGAAAGTCTGACACCAGTCGTACCAAGGGGTATCGTATTACCCAGTACTAACTGGGTTGTGGAGGTCAGACAGGCAGTCGCTCCATGTAAAATACTGATATTCAGCTGCATTCGGTTAGACTGGAAGCTGACCCCAACTTAGTTAGGAAAAGGCTAGGCAGATGATGAACACACTTTAGTTAACTGCACCTATAACTATGTAAAAGGCAAGTACGAGTCGGACTCGGGTACTACGGTATCCGGAACGCCTTTCTGGACGTTCTTACTTCATTTCTGATTATAGGATTCAGAGAGTTTATGTTAACGAGAAAAGATCTCCCGGATCTTTAGTAAGAATCGTGACTACCTCATAAAGAATAACCTTGATGTAGTGTTGTTTGCAGACGACACTTCTTTTTTATTTAAACTAAAACATCAGCAGCTAGCTACTGACGATATTAATAGGGCTCTAAATTTCGTTAATTGGTTTGATATTATACCCAAAGGTTGACTGATAGAGAATGCCTTATGGCATTAAGTCCGCCTATGTACCACTATTTGTACATTAAGTTTAAATAAATATAAATATTAATAATTTACTCTTATATGAGAAAAACACCAAATCCATTAGGTTTATGATACCTCACGTAAGACAAGTGGAAACTAGTGTACTAATCAAGGATGGAAAGTTGAAACCGTAAGATTATACAGTGTTTTTTAAGTTTAGTTTTGCATGCTAAGCTTCAGTGGGGCCATATAGATAAGTTGTCAAAAAAACTTAGGTCTGCAGCACACGCCGTTAAAATAAATCCTGATTTCACTGATTTAGAGACCGCCCATTTAGTATACTTTAGACTTTTTACATTGTGATGTCGTACGGTATTCTCTTGTGGGGCCATGCCGCCGATGTTCAGTAATCAATCCGTTAAACATAAAAATTACTAGCTTTTGCCCGCAGCTTTACTCGCGCTAAATTAGGGGTAACACAGATCCCCTTTCCTGATTTGCAGGTACCTGCTACCTGTAGTTTTTGCCCTTGCTCCTTATTTATTGTAATAGCAAGTTAAGTTTTTCCTTTTCTTCCCTCATTTCTCACTTTTTAACAAAAAATAGCCTTTATCCGTCTCCAGGGTCCCAACCATCTCTGTACCAAAATTCATCAAAATCGATTTAGGCGTGAAGACGTAACAAACAAACAAACTCACTTTTACTTTTATAATATTAGTAAGGATGTTCAGGGAGAACCTTCAGGGAAAAATATATACTATATATACCTTACTGTGCCCTCTCAGTTTATTTATGAACACCTTTTGTACGCGCATAAAACTACAAATTTGTTTAAAAAGATACAGCTTTATCCACAATTTACATACAACGAACAAACACAAATTTGTTGTTCCTGAAATAAAGCTCAAACAATAAGGGGTAAGTTCAGATGCAAATGTATACGTTATTATAATAAACTACTGAGCCATATTCAAACACTTAGCCTGAATTAATTCAAATCTTTTAGAAAACGTAACCTATGAATGAAAGCCTACTATAATATTAATCACTGCCTTGAGGATAAAGGTTTGGGATTAAGCTAGTCTAATTAAATTTACCAACAGAATGACAGTTTTTTTTTTTTATTCATTTCTTTCTTTTATACACTTTGACATGAATATTACGTAGTTTTTGTTACTGACAAATAGACCGCCGATCAATTTTTAGTTTCCTACCTTGAAAATTGCGTAATGCTTGCAAATTTCCACCCCCTATTTTATAGAAGTGGAGTTAGAAAGAGTACAAAAAGTAGCCTATGTCCGTCTCCAAAGTCTCAACTATCTATGTACTAAAATTCGGGGTGAAGATGTAACAAACAAACTCACTTTCGCTTTTATAATATAAAGTAAGGATTTTTCGTTCAAAATCATTCTACATTACGTAGTACGCCACACACGTATACACAAGCAACTGTTTATTCGCAAAACAAAAGAAAAGCACCCCAAACAAAATACATCACCGTCACGTTACCTCAGAGTTACCTCTGAGTGGACATTTATTTTGGGTCAAAGCCCCATTGTTTTCCCAAAATAAGGACCACTGAGCGGTCATAATTAACCACTGGACCTAAAACGGGGTCATTTTTGCGAAGCACTAATGCATTTTAAGGAGGAGGAGCTTGTGGCTAAATAATAGCAGCCGCTCGGGTCGATCTTTAGGTTAAGCCGTGCTTGCCTAGGTTGGTCTGTGGATGGGTGACCACCCGTTACATACCGAGTTTCCTCCGTGCCTCGGAAAACATGTTAAGCCGTTGGTCCCGGCTGTCATTTGTAGATCTTTGACAGTCGTTACAGGTAGTCAGTGTTCCGAAAGTCTGACAACCAGTCTTACCAAGGGGTATCGTATTACTCAGTACTAACTGGGTTGTGGAGGTCAGATAGGCAGTCGCTCCACGTAAAATACTGATATTCAGCTGCATCCGGTTAGACTGGAAGCCGACCCTAACATAGTTAGGAAAAGGCTAGGCAGATGATGACTAACGCATTTTAAGGACTTTCTCTCATATTGAAACGTTGTTTTTCTGGTGGACTTTTAGTTTCCGTATCTCAAAAATAATGAATGGAACCCTTATAGGATACTAGCTGTCGCCCGTGGCTTCACCCGCGTGATATCGAAAAAAATATCCTATGTTTTATTTCAGACCATAATCTACCTCTGTGCCAAATTTCACCAAGATCCGTTCATCTATTATATATTTGACGTGAAAGAGTAACATAATATTAGTAAGATAGCTGGCCACCGCGGCTTCGCCCGCGTGATATCCAAAAGAAAAGTATCCTATGTGATATACCACCATGATCTACCTCCGTGCTAAATTTCGTTAAGATCCGTTCGGCTGTTTTGACGTGAAAGAGTAATAAACATCTATACATCCATCCTCACAAACATTCGCATTTATAATATTAGTAGGAATTGTTTTGCCCATCTGTCTGTTTGTCTGTCTGTCAACACATTCTATCTCGGGAACGGTAAAGGTAAAAATGCTCATTTTGACTACTGAGTTAGAGTTCGGTGAAAACAATACGAATACTATTCACTCACAAATACTTATTTGTCAGACTAGTGTCTGGAGCCCCTGTCCGCATTTTTTTCTTTATGTTTCCACCGCACGTTTCCTCTCAAGGACCGCCATTATTTATGTCAACTATCCGTCAAGCACCGCCGGGCGGGCTCTTATCGTAAGCGTAATCTGATTTTAAGACTTATCTTTACCACAAATACAGTTTTAAATCGGTCGGGGTTTGGTGGCACAAATTTGTGCCAACGGGGCTCAACGGTAATATTTGTTTACTGGCACGTTTTTGAGCCGCTGGGGCTCTATAGGTTAAAGACGACTTTTATAACAACAGCTCCTTCAGCTGTTAGTGTTGGGACACACAACATGGAAATCATCTAATAACTTTCCCTGGTCTAGGATGAGCGGTGAAGTGCCAGACTTGTACTGACTAAAACCCACCAATGTTCTTTATATTGCCCTTTATGTTCCGCGGCCGCGGTATCTCTTTCGAACAACCCGCAACCCCTGAAGCGGTGGCACTGGCAGGCCCCTCTGCTTTGCTGAAATCTCTTTGAGACGCGCGTGAACACTAACGCGCCGTCAATACGGCCTGTCGTCAATAGACAGACGAACGGTGAGCTAGCCATTGCTTACTGTCCACAGGCCCGCGATACGATACCCTTTGGTAAGAATGGTTGTCAGACTTTCGGGACACTGACTACCTGTAACGACAGTCAAAGATCTACAAATGACAGCCGGGACCAACAGCTTAACGTGCTTTCCGAGGCACGGAGTTCTCAAGATCAATATTTTATACTCAACTATTAACTAGCTCTATATAGAGTCATTATGTAAATTGTCGCTATGTAGAGATGTAGAGCACTTATGTTGAACGCAACAGCTGACGCCTAGCCTCTTGCGTATGCGTATTATCATCCTTGTTATATTCTAATGGGTAGGCACGGATTATTATTGTGAGGTTAAACTGTAAAATGAAGTTTCTAATATTGCCGGAGTTGCGGGTTGTTCTATAGAGATACCGCGGTCCCGGAACATAAAGAGCAAAAGAAGAAACATGGGTGGGTCATTACAAGTCTCCCCCCCGCTAATGCCAGAGCAAGGGAAGTTATTTGATGATTTCCCATCCGCAAAAAAAAACAAAGTTTCCAATATACCTAAATATAGTCCAAGAAAGTCATTTTGTCACAAAGGTATCCATCAAATTTGGTACTCAAATCCATACTAATCCTTACTATCCTTACTATATATTTATATACAACGTGTAACGGAAAGGGTATATACATATCAAGAGCAAGGCTTCTTCAAGGCTTATCAAACGATATCGCAAGGGTTTCAGCTAAATATAAAAAAAAAAAAAAAAAAAAAGAAAAAAAAAGAAAGAAAGAAAGAAAGAAAAGAAAGAAAAAAAAAAAAAAAAGAAGCCTCGCTATTGGTATGTATATACCCTTTCCGTTACATCCTGTATAATATTATAAAAGCGAAAGTGAGTTTGTTTGTTTGTTACCTCTTCACGCCTAAATGGCCAAAACGATTTTGATGAATTTTGGTACAGAGATAGTTGGGACCCTGGAGACGGTCATAGGCTGTTTAAAAAAAATTGAGATATGAGGGAGAGAGAGGGAAGAAAAGGGAAAACTTAGCTTTGCTATTACAATTAATAAGGCGCTAGGGCAAAAACTACAGGTAGCAGGTACCTGCAAATCAGGAAAGGGGAACTGTGTTACCCCGAATTTAACACGAGCGAAGCCGCGGGCAAAAGCTAGTAAAGACATAAACCAACAAATCTAATCCAATTCTGTAAAAGTCCCGATATAAACCACTACCTCAATCACGATATTACGGGTCAACGGATATGGACCGAATTTGGTACAAGGTAAAACGTATCCCGAATTAGCATATAAAGAGATGTTTTCATTCCGGAGAATCGCTATCTTCACGCTAGTGAAGGTATGGGGGTATATAAAGGAAAGATTAGAAAACTTATTTTTAGTTTAAGGTGTTTTATAATTAAAATTGTTGATTTTTTAATCGACTTCAAAAAAGAAGAAGGTTCTCAATACTTCGCAATCTTTTATTTTTTTATGTATGTCCACCGATTACTCAAAGACGCCTGGACCGATTTGCTAAATTATTTTTGTGTTTGATATGGTATACTTCCCAGATGGTCCCATATCAATTTTAGGTATATTGCTTGGGAAGTTTTGTATTTTTTTTAAAGACGTTGCCCCACCCTTGGGATTTCTCCTGTATTGTGGGTGCATTTACAAACATTGAAACAATCATCTGCAGGTCATACAAATATTTGTTCCGTGCGGGAATCGATCCCGTGACACGCAGCGCAGCAGTCGATCGCGCAGCCACTGGGCCAACAGGAGAAATACCTGGTGTGGGGCTCCGTTTTAAAAAAATATAGGACCTTAACTGGTAAACACAGGTTACTGTGTTTACAAATAAAAATGAATTGATTGATTGTTTCAGCAGCATCCGGAACAGCATATTTCTGTCTAGTTCGTTTTTTTTTCAGAATGAAATTTTAATGAGTACCTTTATAAATCTGTTTTTATTTACTATCCTTTGGCAGATATGCTGGAAGCAACGACGGAAGAGATTTGTTTAGACATCAAATCAAATCATTTATTTCTTTGCAAGCATGGGTATATAATTGTGCAGGTGCTTTTTGTAATGAAGTTCTTCATATTTTTTACCGTGAAATAGGCATGCAAAGGTTTACAATTCGAAATATAAAATAAATGAAATATAAAATGTTTAAAAAATAAAAAGTATTACATTTGACCTATTTTCTTTTTCTGTTTTATTTACTGTATTTGATGTGTTACATAAAACATAATATTATTAATTAAAAAAACAAAACAAAAATACCAAAAAATAAGGTTTTATCGAGCGTTTTTTTAGGAAAAGGGGCGAGTCGTCCTTACTATTTCTATACCACTGCAACTTCTTTGCGCCAGAAAATCGAAGAGACAATGAAACTCAACGAAGAGAAACCATTTAACCGTCTTGCCACAACGAAATTAATTAGAAAACGCTTATTTATACAAATAATCACAAATCAAGCCAAGCTCTGCAACAGCATACAACACTGACTCGAACAGTTAATCAATTACAACCAACTATATTAATTACTGTTTCCATACAAGTCTAACTTTGATCAAATGCAATCATAAGCTCATAACATCGCGCCTATTATGCCTGGAGGGTTAGGCAGAGGGTACTTAATAAGATACGTTTTAGTGCCGTGTAATAGACGGGTAAGTCTGAATGGAATCAAATGGGTAGATGCCACCGTAGATGCGGGCCTGTGGACGGTGAGCAATGGGTAGCTCACCGTCCGTCCGTATATTGACGACAGGCCGTGTCGACGGCGCGTTAGTGTTCCACGCGTGCCTCAAAGAGATGTCAGCAAAGCAGAGAGGCCTGGGCCACCGTCTGCCGGGGTTGCGGGTTGTTCGAATGAGATACCACGGCCACTAAAGATAAAGGGCAATAGAAGGAACATGGGTGGGTTTTAGTCAGTACAAGTCTGACACTAAGAAGTTATTTGATGATTTCCCATTCACAATAATAAAAAAGACCACCTCATTCTACAGCTGGGCAAAGGCCTCACCCCACGTCTTCCAGTTGTATGGCAAATGAGCTGTGGGCTAAAAGAACTACTACGTGGAGCTCTGACAAAGTTAGAAGACGATGAGGCAGACCTCGTGGAAGATGGTGAGTCGAGCTGGACATAACCAACGATCAGTGGCCCGCGTTAGCCCTGGATAAAATATGTATTACTAACTGGTGCCCGCGGCTACGCCCGCGTGGTGATCGAAAAAAAAATCCTATGTGTTATTCCAGACTATAATCTAACTCTGCGCTAAATTTCATCTTAAGATCTGTTTAGCCGTTTTGACGTGTAAGAGTAACAAACATCCATACATCAATCCTCACAAACATTCGCATTTATCCTATCTAACTAATATTATAAATGCGAATGTTTGTGAGTATGGATGTATGGGTGTTTGTTACTCTTACACGTCAAAACGGCTCAACAGTCCTTGATGAAATTTGGTACATACAGATTATAGTCTGGAATAACACATAGGATACTTTTTTCCATATCACGCGGGTTAAGCTGCGGGGTCCAGCTAGTAATATTATATAGTAGGACTATTCTGATACAAATACAGTACAAATGAACTAAACATCGGTTTCCTAAATATGTTTTAAGCCGAGGTCTTACCTCAATATTCAAAAAAATTGGTTATCACGTATAAATACCTATTGTCGTTGCACAATAGGTATTTGACGCAACAAAAAAAAAAGAACAGAAAACGGTTTAAAGAAGAGCTTTTACCAAATTGAACAGTAAAATGATAGTCAAATCCCTAACAAAAATTAAGTTTTATATTGCCACAAAAAATTTCAAAATTGCTTTACAAAAATAATCGATAATCTCTGTATATGGCAGAAACAAAATATATAAAAAAAATAGAATTAGCAGTTTTTTGTTTACTTAGTCGAAGGTAAATTGCTTTCAAACCATTTCGTATCTCTGCAACGACTTTCGAAAGGTTTCACGTAAGGGTTTTCGGTAGCTAATGTCAGCCCCATTTTCGACTTGACCATCATCATTATCAAAGAACTTCATTTTGTCTTCTATTGTTTTAATCTTGCAAAACAAATGAATGTGAACTTGTACTAAGAACTCGGATTGTGATCGACATTTATCGCTACCCGTACTAACTGTCGCTAAATATTATATCGCAACTGTATCATAATACAGGACTTGGGTCTATGGAATATGGGTAGCGATAGCTTTCATCAAATCAATTCCCTCTCTACAATTTAGAGTATATGGTACATTTTCACATTCAATCGTTTTGCCTAGTTTTAGCAATTTGACCACAGGCCGTCAAATCCGCTATATGATATTCCTAATTAGCTAATATTTTTACTACAAGAGTTGAATTGAAAAAAAATTGACTGATATTACAAAAAAAAAAATGGGTTGTGACCAGCGAATGATTTAACTTTTTAAGAATAACATACTCTATTCTCATTTTTCTTTGGGACGGGAAATCATCAAATAATTTCCCCTGCTCTGGGTGGAATGGGTGGGAGCATCAGACTTTTAAAACTCATATATGTACCTACCTTCTTTTGCTCTTTATGTTCCAGGGCCACGGTATCTTTATCGAACACCCTAAAATCCGGCAAATAAGGGTCTCAAAGAAAAGATACATTGTAGAGATTTAGTCAAAGAAAACCAGCTTTTAGTGTATAAAATCAATATTTTATCATCATCATCTGCTTAGCCTTTTCTCGTATATATTAGGGTTGGTTTCCAGTCAAACCGCATGCAGCTGAATACCAGTATTATACATGAAGCGGCTTAACCTAAAGAATAAATAATAATAAATATAGGTTAATAATATGATTTACGTTACTATTTGCAAAATGATTACAAAGTGACAATTTACAATATTAAATGCATCTCTGACAATTTTAAGAATCTTAAATTAAATTAAATCTTAGTATTTTAAATGTAATTTTATTCATATTATTGTCCTATTATGATTCTGGTAAAGCGGTTATTTTAGACCGTAGTTTCAAGGCGCTGTACAAAGCAAACACTTCGTAAAACGTCTAGATTTTCGTCGCAAAGTTAGCCGTATCTGTACATGCCACTAGCCAAAAAAAATACCGTGTATAGTTCAATACATAAAGTAAAGACTTAAACAAAATCAGTTTACAAAAGTGGTCTAGTACTACGAAAAAAAATGTTTAAAAAGACCACGAAAAAATTTTTTTCGTCTCGAAATTCTCAAGTTTTTCAGCGATTACCGTCATATTTTTTTATCTATAACAAAGGAAATGTTATAGACTAAAGAGATATCTAAAATTTTTCACGGAACTATATTTTTTTATATTCAATTAAAACTGCAAAATGACCTACATTTTGGCGGACATGATATTCAAATAAAATCAAACACCGAAATATTTTCGACCTTATTTCTATTCTTTAGATGCAATACTGTCGTGTACTTGTGTCAGACCATGCCTAGTATGCAGCTAGCCTCACTTCCGCGAATACCTAAAGATTAGCTTGTTACCGCGCCTTAAGGATTTATAACTGGCCTACTATAAATAAATACTTTAACTTTCGGTACAAACTTGCAATATTTTCATTTGACTACGTAGACTTAGAGAGATGATATTTTCACTATTGCATTTAACAGACAGACTAGTAAATATGTTTCATTTTCATAATCCAAGACCATGACTGACAGAAAATCCGAAAAAAATAATTATTTTAATATTAAAAAATGTTGGTTATTCGCTAATGGACTATTAACCTAGGTTATACAAACTTATCCAAGAAAAGAAAAAAATTAGTCAAAAAAATATGCTTAATTTTTCATTGTCACTAAAATATTACACACGACGGATAAGAAAAAACAAAATGTTTCCACTTATCTTTAAAAAAGTTTCTTAAGAAATATACAAGACTTATGATATCTACTCACACAATAACCAAGAGCTATATATCTTGAACAGTTGAACTGTCTCCGAGCAAACGGCGTCCTCGACCAAAATATTCCCAGGTTATTTTGATCTTAATAATCTGGCATCAGCGACAAAGTCACCACAAATATATTTTTTTTAACAACTAAACTTTTTACAAACTTTCCAGACTGTATACGTTAACACCTTTGCACTAAACTTTAATCCTTAAAAAGTTGAAACGTCACTTTTGAATTTGGAATTCGATGCACGTGTTTTATTATGAATTTTTGATAATTTTCGGGCGGGAGCGCTATCGGTCCGCTCTTGAGTGAGTTCGCGACGCGACTGAAAACGTAATGAAAAGGTATACGTTTCAGGGGGAGAAAAGGACAGATAATGTCGTTCTGTCTCACTCTAATGTCTTCGGGATATTAGTGAATGCAGTCTGGAGTATGGTGAATTAAGATTATTTGGATACGTCATGTTTCTAAGCGGGAAAAATATATTTTTAGATAAATCTTTTCAATCCATGTTAAAGCGAAATTCACTTCTAAATGCGCTTTTTACTGCTGGTTCTTGCTAGAACCTGTAACTTCTATTTAATTTACTAAAACACAGCGTCACGCTTATAATCCCCCGAAGGGTTAAGCAGAACTAATATTATGAAAGTTTGTATGGATGGATGAATGTTTGTTACTCTATCTCGCAAAAAACTACTGAATGGATTTTAACGAAACTTTACAATTATATAGCTTAAACATGAGAATAACACACAGGTTACAATTCATAAAGATCCTAATTCCTACTAATATTATAAACGCGAAAGTTTGTACTGAATGGACTTTAATGAAACTTCACAATAATCCGTACTTATATTATAAAAGCGAAAGTGAGTTTGTTTGTTACGTCTTCACGCCTCAATAGCTAAACCGACTTTGTTGAATTTTGGTACAGAGATACCTAGTTAAAAAAAAGATTGAGATATGAGGGAGAAAGAGGGAAGAAAAGGGAAAACTTAGCATTGCTATTACAAAAAATAAGGCGCAAGGGCAAAAACTACAGGTAGCAGGTACCTGTAAATTAGGAAAGGGGAACTGTGTTACCCCGAATTTAACGCGAGCAAAGCCGCGGGCAATACCTAGTATCCTTACTAATATTATAAAAGCGAAAGTGAGTTTGTTTGTTTGTTACCTCTTCACGCTTTAATGGCTACACCGATTTTGATGAATTTTGGTACAGAGATAGTTGGGAACCAGGAGTCGGACATAGGCTAACTTTTTTGAAAAAAAAAAAGTGGGATGTGAGGCAGAAAGAGGGAAGAAAAGGGAAAACTTAGCGTTGCTATTACAAATCAATAAGGCGCAAGGGGAACTGTGTTACCCCGAATTTAACGCGAGCGAAGCCGCGGGCAAAAGCTAGTAAATTATAAAAGAAAAAACTAGTTAGTCAGTGGTCAAGTCTAACAACCAGCTTTCCGATGAGTAAACCCATTCCAAATTGATAATAAATAAAGTTAATTGCACCCAATTTTGTAACAAAAACGATAAACATAAAAAATAGGGGCAACAGTCTTCTGCAATTTGGGCCATTTGCAATCATTACCAATTTGTTTTTATAGGCTACATAATTATCTTCTAATGATATCTTATTTTTTTTTATCTTTCGCATCCAAAATCGTTGGTAAAGAAAAAAAAATACAAAAATACAGGGCCTAAACAAGTGCCAATCGCTTTCAATGTGTTTCGTTTTACTTCGACTAGACCCAACAGTTTTTTTTTTCCTTTAAACCCGACTACGGCGAATCATGAATGCGGATTATGCTTTTGACCGGGACACATGTAAGTAGATATGCTCTCTCTTCCACATCCTAACTAATATTATAAAAACGAAAGTGAGTTTGTTGGTTTACGTCTTCACGCCTAAATGGCTAAACCGATTTTGATGAATTTTGGTACAGAGATAGTTGGGACCCGGGAGACGGACCAAGGCTATTTTTTTAAAGAAAGTGGTATATGAGGGAGAAAAAGGGAAGAAAAGGAAAAGCTTTGCTATAACAATAAATAAGGCGCAAGGGCAAAAACTAAAGGTAGCAGATACCTGCAAATCAGGAAAGGGGAACTGTGCTACCCCAAATTTAACGCGAGCGAAGCCGCGGGCAAAAGCTAGTAACTTCTAAACTACTTATCATAATTTGACAAATAGGGCACGGTTAGAAGCGCCTTGAATGTTTTCTGGTCGCAGGCTTTGTGACGTTGAATGGTTGCGCGTGTTTCGAAATCGGCACCATTAATTCAGACCTGTGACATTTTGAAAACACTAAGCAGTCGCTCTTACCAACGGCACGCACGAGAAATCGAAACTGAACAAAACAAACAGACAGCACATTACAAGAGTATTCTGTGTCAAACGCGTTAAATTACACCTTCAGTAAAGTTTGTCAATTTTAACTGAAGCTGTGATACAATCCAGTTTGGCGTCACGTTTCAATTGTTCCATATTGTTACGTTAATATCGTTAATGAGTCTCACGAAGTATCTGTTTATGGAGTTAAATGTTCGACGGGGTATGGAAAATTTTCCGATTTGTATTTAAGGCATAGTGATATATTTAAGCATAGATATCTGAGATCATAAGAAAACCGAAGACTGAAGATGCCGGTGCCTTCTACTAGCTTCTGTGATAAATCCTTTGCAGTTCAAACTGTATGGCTACGGAATGCCCTGCCCGTGTCTATATATGGAGCTTTCAAACCTTGTTTATTTTTAGAACTATGGTCAAAAAGCACTACCTCTCTTCTTAAACAACAATATGCAATATTGATTTGCTCTTCATGATTATTATTTTATATGTTTATTATACATATTCATATACAAGTAGTTGTTTTTATAAATGCAGCTATTCGTTTTGTAAAATGAAATATCACAGACTACCTACAACAACACTGTCTCTCGTTTTTTTTTTTTTTAAAAAAGAACAAAATACTGGTATTCGACTGCACTCGGTAAAATTGAAAGCCAAACCCAATACAGCATAAAGTGCTTTCCGAGGCACAGAGGAAACTCGGTATGTTACGGGTGTGTAGCCATCCACACACCAACCAAAGCAAGCGCGGCTTAACCTAAAGATCGACCCAAAGAGCTGCTATTATTAAGCCACAAGCAGGCCCATATTGTCCCACTGCTGAACATAGGAGAAGCCGATGTTTTTTTTTTATTAAAAACGTTGCCCCACACTAGGAATTTCTCCTGTATCGTGGGTGCGTTTACAAACATTTAAACTCACAAACAGCCAGACCCGAAACAACTACCTGTAGGCCACACAAATATTCATTCCGTGCGGGGATGGAACCTGCGACACGCAGCGTAGCAATCGATCACTCAACCACTGCGACAACCGTGTCGTCAACCGATGTTACCTCTTCAAAAACCACCACACTATTAAAAAAAACCTTGAGAGGTGTCAAGGGACACCCGGATGGAACGAAGTTATTATTTATTATGTACAAAAAACCTGTATACGCTCAACAAAAATAAATTCAATGCGAAATAGAAATGAAAATATCTGGTTTGCTTCTATAAGAGAGAGAGAGAGAGAGACAGAGAAACATGCGCACGCCCGCGCCGCACAGCTTACAATAGCTTACTATAGCAAAAAGTGTCGTTACAACTTTTCGTGAGAATTTTTTCCGTCTAGCCCCCTTTCACAACGCGCGTTAAGGAACTTCGTCCAAAAAATCTCTGTAAATAAATAACTATCTACAGGGTGTTTGTAAAAACAGAAAGTACACGTTCAACCGCGTCAGTATGTCTGTCACGTACTGTTTCCGTATTAACATAAAGTAACGTTTTGAGGGACAGTCCTTGGGGTCATTTTATGTCAAAATTGAAGCTTGGACGAATTAAGGTTCATGTTTAATTTTTAGAAGAGTGACAGGGAACTGGGTTTAAAAGTAACTGAACAGTTTGATCGAAAGCACAGCTGAACGACCGACTGTTGCGCTGTGTCACACGTGTTCGATTCCCATACGAAACAAACACTGCAACATATCACTGTTTTAATTTCGCGTTTTATACCGCGGCCCTGGAATATAAAGTGCAGAAGAAGGATCGTGGGTGGGCTTAGATTTCCCATACATAAAAAAGTGGGAAATATTCCGGGGTTGCAGGCTGTTCGAAAGAGATACCGCGGCCCCGAAACACAAAGGGCAAGAAGGAACATGGATGGGTTTAGTCAGTAAAAGTCTAACACTCACTCCCACTCCGCTCAGAGCAGGAGAACTTATTTGATGGTTTCACATCCGAATGAAATAAATAAGGAGGAAGCTTTCTTCCTTATAAATACTTGCAGCATTTAAAACTAATTTTCCAACTAGTAAATATTTACTGTTCCCTATCATTAAAATGAGCCCAGACGTATGAAAGGGTGTGGAGACATTCAAAGCGATTCTAAAGTTTTATTTTCAATGAATGGGAAATCATCATATAAGTTCCCCCGCTCTGGCAGGAGCGGGGGGAGTGTCATACTTTTACTAACTAAAACCCACCCATGTTCCTATTTTTAGCCTTTTTGTTCTGGGAGCGCGGTATCTCTTTCGAACAACCCGCAACCCCGGCAGACGGTAGCCCTGGCAGGCCTCTCTGCTTTGCTGACATCTCTGTTTCTCTCTTCAATAAAATTCATTTCTATATTTAAAAATATAGAAATTAATTGAACATAAGAATATTATTAAAATTGATTCACATAAAAATTATAACCATAATCGTTGTTACACTTTTAATTAAATGGTCAAATTCTTTTTGTATTTTGTAAAGGAGAGGGTTATGTCCATGTTTAATTGTTTTGCCAATTCGTTGTATTGCCTACAGAGTCTTGGGAGAGCGGTGAAATGTCCTAGATAGTATGCGGAGATGCATATAATGTGTTCTTTTCAGCTTACTATAACACGCCAAGACTTGAACCCCTCCCTATTCAAAGCTACGTTCTCCACCCGTGATGTATGAGACCAATATTGCGTGTAGCTACGGACGGTGTGCTAAGCCTTTGGTATTCGCCAGTTATTATGAACTATCTTTGGCTTTTATTAACACCATTACTTTGGGGGATCGGGGTGCAAGCTAGGGGTTATAAAGGATGATAGTAAGGCATGTTTTTGTTTCTTTTCTGTTGCAGTTATAGTTTTGTTTAAGGAAATCCGAATCTCACTAAGCATCTGCCTAGTAAGATACACGACTATGTAGTTGTGTACCTAGAAGTACGTTGAAAGTTGCGCCTGTTGCAGAAAAAAAATAAAAAGTGGAAAATAACTTCCGGAAGTCGGGACTTTTGTTGGTTTCGTTGAATTTTTTGCTACCGACTTCCGGAAGTAAGTTATTTTCCGCCTTTTAGTTTTTTTTGGAAGTCGGTTTTATATTTTACAAAAAAGTTTTTTAATTCAACATTTTTAGTAGGTAATGCTATTTAATGGTATATCACATATTTTTTTTCAAGAATACATTTTCGATTGTAACTAAAAGATTAGCAGATCATCCATATAGACATAAAGAAAAAAATATGTTTTATAGACGATAACTCATAAACTACCTAAGCAATATAAATAAAAAGGTCTAGTTCTGTTCTGAGTCAGTAATTTTACTCGTTGACAACAACTACTCAAATTTTGTTATGATGTTACAGAGATTAATTATTTCTTGTATTTCAAGCCGTAATTATTATGAAATCGAAATACAATACTTTTGAATTTACAACTTTCAAGGATAATTGTTAAATCAATTTATAAGGAGTATGATTTAAATTCACTAGAATTCGTTTATCACGTACATCGAATGGAAATACCAAACACGTCATACTAAACGGACGTCATACGAAGCATTTTGTAGAAAATAAACTATCTCCTGTTTTTGTTAGTATTTATTTTAATAGAAAGAAACAAAATAGGGATAATCACAATATAACATCCATTGCAGGAACTTCAGCTATCAATTACCCTCAAAACAAAAACAAGCCATGCACACGCCGAACGTCGTCGGGTATCACGTGACTCTCCCGAACACTACCGAAGGTGTTACGAATCATGTCGGTCACTATAATAGAACACAAATTATAAAAAAAATCTTGAGAGGTTTCAAGGGACACCCAGATGGTACGAAGTTATTATTTACTATGTACAAAAAACCCTGTACACACTCAACAAAAATAATCGTCGCGACACCACACTGTTTAATGCGAAATAGAAAGACGAAACGAAAATAACTGGCTTGCTTTCTATGTGTGAGAGAGAGAGAGAGAGACAGACAGAGAAACACGCGCACGCCGAACGGCTTACAACTATAGGAAAAGTGTCGTTACAACTTTTGGTCTTATTTTTTCCGTCTAGCGCCCTTTCGGAACGCACGATGACACAATGGGTCACAATAAGCGTTATGTCACTAAAACCGTAGTCAATATCCGACTTTGTTATAAAGAGTTTTATAGAAAAACCAAACTTCAATAGTCATAATCAGAGGTTGGAGTAGGTAGATTGATTTTATATACTTGCGTCAAGATATTATAATATGGACATGCCATTTTATCCTATAATCCGATAATATTCATAATTTTTTCAATATTTTCTAATTTTAAAGTATTCCTTTTGACGTCTAATATCCATTTATATGTGGAAAATGATCGTTTAACATCTGTAGACGTCAATGGAGCAAATTTAAAATAAGTTATCAGATTATTTGCTACGTATTTTTCAATACTTTCGCTGTAATCTCTAATTGTGTCTAAATCCGGATTTCGTTCCATGACATAAATTCTAATTTATTTTTAATATTGTCACTGTTGAAGTTCCGGTATTTTGGAGGCATATCTATATTATCCTCTACGTTTGACGTCAACGACCTTAAATCAATCTACCTACTCCGACCTCTGGTCATAATAAACGGATTCTACTGTATAAGCTTTTATTAATTCTCTTACTGATAATATAAAAAATAATTACGAAGGTATGTAACCCTAAATACGGCTTCCATACCTCAAAAACGAAACCCTTGTAGGATCACTTTGTTTTCCGTCTGTCAGTCTGTCTGTCAAGACCCTTTATCTCGGAAACGCATGCCAAGACCCTTGGTCTTGGAAACGCGTATACAGGGTTATTTGTAAAACACCGGCAACGTCTCAGGACCATGTTACTAACATCATAATCAACAACTTTTGTTCTAGGACATTTAAACATTTATCATATTTTAGTTCATCAGATTTTCATACAAAAATAAAAATATTGAAATTGAACGCTCTAAATGTTACGAAATCTATGCGAAGCAAACTTACCTACGAGCGGCGGTGTAGGTATGTAGGTACAGCAAAATACGGAGTTGAGATGTGTTAGATAGGACAACGAAATCTTGAAGATTTGTTTTTGGTAAATGTATAAAATTTTGTAAAGAATCATAGAACAAAAGTTGTTGTTTATGATGATTGTAATACAGTCCTGCAAGGTTGTCGGTGTTTTACAAATAACCCTGTATATCCAGTGCTCAAATTTGTGGTCCCTTGAAGCTATGAAAAATCGACGGGCTAAATCTACTCAGACAAAAGATATAAGGATATTTATGTCGCAAGCTTGCACGGAAACCTTGGTGCGCGACGCCGATTCGGACTTGGTCAGTGCTTTTAACAACTCGTTGGTTACGTTAACCTAAATCTCTCTGACAATTTGGTGGGACATGAAAAAGTCCCTCATTTCTGCAAACTTCATCACCAATTTACGAAGTCACTGCTCGTAGGAAGTGATAGCATACGAACAAGAATTACGTCAGGTGATTTGCAGGTTGTTTGAAAGCAGATACCACGGCCCCGGAACATAAAGGGCAAAAGAAGGAAAATGGGTGGGTTTAAGCCAGTACAAGTCTGACACTACCCTCCGATCCGCCCAGAGCGGGGGAAGTTATTTGATGATTTCCCACCCCCAAAAAAAATAAAAAAGGCCAAGCACATGTAAATAATAAATACAACAGAATTATATAACGCAACTCCCATAAAAATTCTAAGTCCTTAGAATCCTCCCGTCATCTTCTGAAAACCAAAGAGAAGAGAGCCGATGACAGTACGCCATGGTTTTTTTATGCATTTCCACTCGGACCAAGTAGATAAATAAATGATGTTTATTTTGCAAGTAGGTTTTCACAAACACTTTTACACTTTTTTTTTTTAAACTAGATGAGGCCGGTGTTTCGTAGCCGACTACTCTGAGAAGAAACAGCCGAAACAAACTCAGAGGTCCTAGTCTCTTTTAAGGTCCAGATAAAAGAAAGAAGAACATCTAAGAATACTTTAGCATTCTTGCTTCATCCTATCCGTGTATAA
This sequence comes from Ochropleura plecta, assembly GCA_905475445.1. NCBI lineage: Eukaryota > Metazoa > Arthropoda > Insecta > Lepidoptera > Noctuidae > Ochropleura > Ochropleura plecta. The sequence goes on along the minus strand of FR997738.1, from coordinate 17,771,581 downwards.
CATCAAGATTTGGTCGTTAAATAAATAAAGTACATACTTACATCCAGCCTCTTAAAATATTTCGTACCTGTATATTTTAGCTGTGCAGGTCTACATTCGTGTATTTTCAACTGGAATCCATCAAATCTCGCTAAAATTCAATTTGCAATGCCTTTAGTTTTCCCTCTCTTGACTTGAACAAAATCTGAATGATGAATTTTTATACCAATCTATCAAGGAATGTCTTGGTAATAACTATCTTCTTCAGTTGACTTAGTGTCCAGATTTGCAGAAATTTCTTAAACTGAGTAAAAATTAACCTGGTAGGTTTGGAACGGTTTGTGTAACTTCACTTTTAGACCGACTTCTATAAAAGGAGGAGTATTGACTCCTGGTCCGATATTCGTGATTATTTTTTCTTTTTTTTTGTGGTAGTTTTAGTTTTCTCTATGCATCGGAAAGCACGTTAAGCTGTTCGTCATTTATATAATTATCTTTGACAGTCGTTGCAGAGAGTCAGTGTCCCGAAAGTCTGACAACCAGTCTTACCAAAGGGTATCGTATTTCCCAGTACTAACTGGGTCGTGGAGGTCAGACAGGCAGTTGCTTTATGTAAAATACTGATATTAAGCTGCATCCGGTTAGACTAGAAGCCATCCCCAATATACTTGGGAAAAGATAACAATGATTGACAAAGCCACGCTGTGTAACGTCAGTATGACAACTAATAACCAGTCCCTGCTTTGCTCAGGTGCAATTTACGTGACCGACAGTACCGCGTGTTAGGGTTCAATCCCCGCACGGAACAAATATTTGTATGACCTACAGCTAGTTGTTTCGGGTCTGGCTGTTTGTGTATGTGAGTTTAACTGTTTATAAACGCACCCCACGATACAGGAGAAATTCCTTGTGTGGGGCAACGTTTTTTTTTTTTAATTACAAATCATCGTTCCCGGAAACATTTTGTTTAAACGACACTAACATCGTCACTGACGTCGTCATCGTGACAGTATCGAAACTCATGCCGTTTGTCGGTGTGTGTTGATAACAAAACGAATTTACACTGTACATTCCTATATAAGTTACAGGAAAATGACTAAACAGGATAAATTACCACTATTGCAGATTAACGATTGCTATGACGATCAGTGTGTCTAAATTTTTTGCTATATCAGCCCAATTTTATTTTAAAATTACATTTAAAAGTGGAAGTGAAAAAGAATAATTTAAAGAGAAGCATGTTTAAAATATTGTATAAATTAAATAAAAGAAGAAAAAAAGCTATGGTTTCAGAAATCCATGTGGTGGTTTCTTTCTTTATAATGTTGACAGTGAACGCTATGAAGGATCTAAGTAAGTTAATTCGATTTTCTTTACTGATGTGTTTTTTTTGGTTTTTGTTGTATCAAATGGAAAAACGAAGCCCTTATAGAAACAACAACTCGATATCTCTACACGTTCCCGAGACATAGTGTCGTGACAGAAAGATGGATGACGACACAATTGGCGCAGTGGCTGAGTGACCGACTGCTGCGCTGCGTGTCGCGTGTTCGATCCCCTCACAAAACAAATATTTGTATAGCCCACAGATACACACACAAACACAGTTCCGGGTCTGGCTATTTGTGTATTTGAGTTTAAATGTTTGTAAACGCACCCACGATACAGGACAAATTCCTAGTGTGGGGTGTTCCAGTGTTTAAAAATAAATAGAAACTTACTGTGCACGTCTTTCTACATCGTTCTTACATATTTGTATAATTTCAATATGAATGATGAAATAAATACGATTTTGTAAAAATATTATAATTTAAAAGAGTGTCCATGGAGTTTCTTGCCCATTCTTCTCCATAGAGATCAACGCTTTGGAATGGGCAACTACAGTACTTTCACAAGTTATTATGCCTTGTGACCGGGACTGTAGATTCATTTTGTTTCTTGACATTCAAAAGTGCCTGTAATGGTCTAATTGAAATAAATGATTTGATTTGATTTGATAGACAGACGGACGGCAAACAAAGTGATCCTATAAGGGTTCCTTTTTCATGGCATGTCATGCTCACTGAAATGTCTCGCTGATGGTGGCGCGTGTGTCGGATCATTTAGTTCCCTTCAAAATGGTTGAGTTGAATGGTGCTGATCTATGCGTCATGTTCGTGAACGGGCGCTGTCAGTTGTGACTGGTCATCTCTCAGTTGCCACGGCTTATTTGAATTAATTATGTATATCATCATCTGCCTAGCCTTTTCCCAACTATGATGGGATCGGCTTCCAGTCTAACGGGATGCAGCTGAATATCAGTATTTTACATGGAGCGACTGCCTATCTGACCTCCACAACCCAGTTAGTACTGGGTAATATAAATGTATATTTGAAATTCTTTTTGTTTTACTATGGACACTTTTAATGTGCACGTCTTGCTATATCGTTCTCACATAGTTTACCATATTAACACGAATGATGTAACCAAGGTTTTGTAACAATATTCTGATTTAAAAGAGTGTCCATGGAGTTTCTTGCCCATTCTTCTCCATAGAGATCTACGCTTTGGAATGGGCAACTATAGTACTTTCACAGTTGGAGGAAAGTACCAAATATGGAATACCATTTTGTTTTTTACATATAAATTGCACAAATGTTATAAATAAAAAACTTTTTGTAGTAATTTTCAACAATCAATATTTGAGCTATATTTCGTATGTATTTGTTTGTTATAATAATTAGTTTTAAGTATGTTTTTTTTATTATTACTAAAAAATGATATAGGGATCTAAATATGGAATAGGTACCCCAAATATGGAATACTACTAACAATTTTAAAAATTAACCTTAACTTACATAAGAATCTTTGGTTTAAAGGAACATAATTATTTACAAAAATCACAAATCCAAGTATCAAACTCTGGACCAGCGCAATCAGTATGTGCCCAGAGCCCACCATAAGCACTTGATCCATGTTTCCCCATGAGGGAAAAAATAGCATCCCATAGAGAATACATTCAGCATCTTGAGAGTCTGGAGCTGAATGTCCCATCATAACCTCGAACTCACTGTCTGTATCAAATAGCACCATAATCTGAATCATTATCTGAATCTGTCCATATTTGGATTTACCAACGACTGCAAACTGACATTCATAATTTTATAATTAAGATAGTAAGACAATCAAATACCACTAAAAATAAAATAGAACATATTGGCAATCTCTACAAACTATATAAACAGCACTGAAACACACTTTTAGTACGAACAATATGTATATTTTATGTACCTTATAAAGTTTTGCGGCAGTGACAAAACAAAACACTCTCACCACGGTGTAAGAGCTGGCTCGAGTGGCGTGTTGACAACTTGTACGCGCGAATGGGCATAGAAAGAAAGAGACAGATACTGTTTGTTGCAAGTGTGAGTTTCCATTTCTGAGAAATGCTGGTATTCCATATTAGGGATACTATCTACTATAATTGGTCACTTTCCTTATGCCTTGTGACTGGGACTGTAGCTTCATTTTTATTGTTGTTAATGTTTCGACAGTTCAAAAGTGCCTGTAACTGGCCTACTTGAAATAAATGATTTTGATTTGATTTGATTTCCTTTTCAGATACGAATCCTTAACAATAGTAGGAAAATGAAACGATTATATTTATTTTTTTTCAGATGCACTAAAGCTCCAAATCTCAAGTGAGCCTCTTAAATTTGGATATGATAAACAGGGTCTTCTGCAAATGGATATAAGTTTTAAATTACCACCAGAAGTGATTTCTGGCTGTGTAATATTACTTTATTATTCAAAAGGTACCTACGTTTATGTTTCTGAGATCGTTGTTGCTCAACCGACTCACAGAGTTAAGGTTCACAGTTCTGTGCATAATACACTACATTCAACCGCCACATTCCGCTGATAAAAGTAATTTGAGCTGTATTTCTTTTGACTCAAAATCTATATTCCCAACTTATCATATATCAAGTGCTTTGTTTTGTTTAGGGATGGGAAGTCATGAAATACCCGCTCTGGGCGGAGCGGGGGGAGTACCAGACTTTTGCTTACTAAAACCCACTCATGTTAATTATTTTGCCCTTTATGTTCCGAAGGCGCGGTATCTTTCAAAAAACCCGCAACCCCGGCAAGAAGTAGCCCTAGCAGGCCCTTCTGTAATCTCACTAATCACTAATAATCCAAATATTTTAAAGCATTCAGTTTTTTTTTCTTACAGCTAAATGTTCATTTTTTGTCCTCGTAACAAATACGCTTTCAGTGTCCAAATGAATCATACTCTGAAATATTTTAGATCGACTCCCAAAAACAAGATATTTTGAATTCAAACCACCGTCCCATGCAGATGAAGATCCTGTAGTTCACGTTCAAGATTCAATATGCTGTGATCGTGTTTATATTGACGTTCAATTATACAACAAAACTGGATTGTGTTTAAATAGAAGAATATTGAAAGGGATAGCAGTGAAATCAGAAGTATATTCGACTGAATTAAATAATGCATGTAAGAGAATACTTTTTTAGAGGCGCTTATGACTAAATAATACCAGCTGCTCAGGTTGATCTTTAGGTTAAGCCGCGCTTTGGTGGGTCTGTGAATGGACCCGTTACCGAGTTATCGTGCCTCGGAAAATAATTCCCCGGCTGTCATTTGAAAATCTTTGGTAGTCGTTACAGATAGTCAATGTCCCGAAAGTCTGACAACCAAGGGGTTATCGTATTACCTAGTACTAATAGGGTTTTGAAGGTCATTCAGTTGCAACCGGTTACAATGGAAGCCGACCCCCACATAGTTGGGAAGCCTATAGGCTGATGATGATGTAAGATAATATTTATTTGTCAATTACAATGAGACTACAAAAGAAAACAATTCACGATGAAATCAAAAATAAATCAACCGACGAAAAATTGTGATAAATGTAAATGTGAAAATTTAAAATGCAATTTATTATAAGCGCAACAAAATGCAAAGTTATTCAAAGATAGATACTTTTGGCATTCTTTATTGAATTTATTAATTGAACAATAAGTTTTATTATTCAACCTATAAAACTACTAAACACATGATACATTACTATACAATTAGTAATTAAATTAATTAATTGAAACTTGTAATTGTTACAGATATACTGATTTGTATAAAAGATAAAATATGTGAAGTTGAAGCTGACTTAAGAAAAAAATCTAAAGGTTAGTAAGCCTTTTGATAATGTGGACAGGTCCAAAATAATGAATCCATTAATTATAAACAACAATTTATTCTCAAATACTAGATATTATACACAAATAGAAATAGAAATAGAAAAGTTTATTTCACTCATAAAGTTTACAAAAATGCTCTTAATCTAATGTGTAATGTTTGGCAATGAATACAATTTCTTTAAGAGGTTACGTTGACGACTATACTAGTATAAACTGTGTGACAGTCGTCAAAAATGACTCGATTAAATACTAAAAAATCTGTAAAAAAGAAATATGCTTTCAATCCGTGAAATATCTAAAATGGCGTTGCCCAAGGTTCTATCATGAGGCCAATGCTATTTGCTAAGATATGGTTTGCCGCAGTGTGTAGTTAAACAATAACATATTGAAGCAGTAAGATTCGATCTAAAGCGTAAGCATAGGTGGATGGATGTAATTATAATTAAACTAAAATTATACTACTGCCAGGAGAGGTATTTTCGCTGTGAGCAGGGCCTTAATCCATCACGCGTGGCTGATTGGCATACCAAAACTAAACTCATTGTCCAACGAAAGGATTAAAATTTCAATTTATTTCAACTAACTATAAAACTTGATCATGTTATGGATTAGAAGTTTAGATGAATAAACTTTATTGAGAGAATTAAACGTAATAACATAATATATTACGTTTCGACGGTTCCTACGTACATAAGGTTAAGTCAAAACCCGAAGTTTACAGGAGAGCGTAATTTGTGTTCAACATGCCCTAGAGCTTTATGATACCATCCTTACTAATATTATAAAAGCGAAAGTGAGTTTGTTTGTTTGTTTGTTTGTTACCTCTTCACGCTTTAATGGCTAAACCGATTTTGATGAATTTTGGTACAGAGATAGTTGGGAACCAGGAGACGGACATAGGCTATTATTTTTTTAAAAAGAGTGGGATATGAGGGAGAAAGAGGGAAAAAACGGGAAAACTTAGCGTTGCTATTACAAATCAATAAGGCGCTACCGAATTTAACGCGAGCGAAGCCGCGGGCAAAAGCTAGTTTACACATAAATATTTAATTTTTTCACGTTTTCTTAGAAAAACTGAGAGATGACCGTTTCTACAACACTTATACGTTGTATTTATAAGACTTGTTCTCTTAAACGATTTCTAAAACAAGGTAAATAAATTAAATAAAAATAAAAATCGTATGTCAGCATGTGCGCATAGAAAATGTAAAGCCAACGAGACAATAAAAAAATGCCATTTTCGACATGTCTTTATGTACACACGACGACACATCAACCTATACAAAACCAGTTTATGCGGATCTCTCATCGTACGGGAAATCCAAGGTGTACGATACGTTGTTAAGAGATCAGCATAAACTGGTTTTGTACAGGTTGATATGTCTTCGTGTGTACGTAGGGACCGTCGGTTTATTTCCTTTTCTATATTTTTGGTTCTTTGTTTTTGTTTTGTTTTTTAAATGAATGTGTAATAATAATAACTACCGAAAAGCCTCTTTTCAAACCGAGAAGGCGCAATCATTAACCACCACACAAACAAACATTTGTCGTAGCAGCCGCTCGGGTCGATCTTTAGGTTAAGCCGCGCTTGCCTAGGTTGGTCTGTGGATGGGTGACCACCCGTTACATACCGAGTTTCCTCCGTGCCTCGGAAAGCACGTTAAGCCATTGGTCCCGGCTGTCATTTGTAGATCTTTGACAGTCGTTACAGATAGTCAGTGTTCCAAAAGTCTGACAACCATTCTTACCAAGGGGTATCGTATTACCCAGTATTAACTGGTTGTGGAGGTCAGATAGGCAGTCGCTCCATGTAAAATATTGATATTCAGCTGCATCCGGTTAGACTGGAAGTCGACCCCAACATAGTTGGGAAAAGGCTAGGCAGATGATGAAACAAACATTTGTTATTAAAATGATGATAGAATAACGTTGTTTCAGATGCTAAAACGAGAAACGATGATAATATGATTATTATTATAAGTTTATCTGTATTTGCTGTAGCAATGTTAGTGCTTGTTGTTGTTTTATTGACAAAAAGCTACCGGTACAAACGTGACACGCCAATACCAGAACCAATACAGGTAAGTTGATAATTTATATCTCAATCTCATAAAATAAAGGCTGTAATATACGAAGGGCTAATCCCCGTTATGCTTCCAAATTTATTGTGCAAACTGTCAGTCTTTGGGATTCACTCCCGAATTCTCTGTTAAAGTGAGTTTGTTTGCTTGTCACGTCTTCACGCCTAAATGACCGAACCGATTTTGATGAATTTTGGTACAGAGATAGTTGGGACCCTGGAGACGGACATAGGCAACTTTATTTTTGTAAACTAAAAAAGATGGAAGAAAAGGGGAGAAAAAAAATTCAATCATCACGCGGATTAAAGTTAGCGTTAGCCCAAAGTAAATATGCCACGCGGACAAAATCGCGGGCTGAAGCTAGTCATAGATATTTTTTTTAACCAATCATCAATAAATCGTCATACTCTTGATCTTATTCCAGTTTATTTTCTTCTTCCCTACTTCTCTTTTAGTCGTCATCTGATAGTAATTAACACTTGAAACGGGATATTTACCATGTTTATTATTTATACCGAGTTTCGAGTTAGTATAAATAATAAACATGGTAAATATCCCGTTTCAAGTGTTAATTACAATTTAGGTAACCATGTCAGTTTAAAGACTTATAATGTCATCTGATAGGTTATATTTTTTTTTTCAGAATTCGATTACATCATACGCAAATCTACCATATCGCAGAGAATGTCAAGAAATCTTTGATGAAGGAGACTATGAAATAATAGATAGTGGTGGGAGTGTCGGACTGCCAAGTCATGTCTCGAGTTCGAAACCAACACGCACCTTTCTGAAAACCATTTTCTTTTGCAAAAAAATAAAATGGTTGAAATGAAATCATCAGATAACTTCCCCCGCTCTGGGCGGAACGGGAGGGAGTGTCAGACTTGTACTGACTAAACCTACACATGTCATGTTCCTTCTTTTGCCCTCGGGGCTGCGGTATCTCTTTCAAACAATCCTGGCAGGCCATTTATAAATAAAAATAAAAAAGCCTATTATTATTCTTGCTATCCATAATAAGTTGTAATACAATGATAAATAATATTTAATTTAAATTATTTACATTGTTTAATTTAGAAAAAAAAACTAAATCTCTGTTTTTAAAAATAGTGTAGATTGATCCCAATTATTATTTTAAATGAGATAGGTAATAGCATTAAAAATATATCTAAGGTTAACCACGTATAAAAGGGTGTAAACCTTTTCTATCAAACAAAAAATAATTTAAATCAAAATTCGTTTATTTAAGCCTGAAACACAAGTCCAACCTAGTTCAGGCAATTAAGCAACTGTGCTCTATTGTTTGTTAAAATGCTTTATTTCATTGTATTTGTGCCCCCTTTTTATAAATAAACGACTTATTATTATTATTAATTAAAACATCGTTATTTAACATACAAACAGACACTTACCTGAATCGTCCTCATGTAAGTTGACCAAGATTTTTGTGTGGACATTAAAAGAGACTATGACCTCTGAGTTTGTTTCGACTGTTTCTTCTCAGAGTAGTCGGTTACGAAACACAAGCCTCGTCAAGCTAAAAAAAACGACGTGTAAAAGTGTTTGTTACTTACTTAGAAAAAAAACGGCACGGCATTTCTTGCACGGTAAAGGCACGGTTAGCGCAGTGGCAGAGCAATCGACTGCCGCGCTGCGTGTCGCGGGTTCGATCCCCGCACGGAACAAATATTTTTATGACCTACAGGTAGTTGTTTCGCGTTTGTGTATGTGAGTTTAAATGAGAAAAAATCCTAGTGTGGGGGCAACCTTTTTTTTGTAAAAAAAATCCTTACTAATATTATAAAAGCGAAAGTGAGTTTGTTTGTTTGTTTGCTACGTCTTCTCACCTTAATGGCCGAACCGATTTTGATGAATTTTAGTACAGAGATAGTTGGAACCCTGGAGACGGACATATTCGATATTATTTTTTAAAATGAGAACAGGGGCAGAAAGAGGGAAGAAAAGGGGAGAGAAAGACACATTTTTTTCGATCATCACGCTGGTTAATAGTAGGGGAGCCCACGATGCTAAATGGGGATTTACTCGAGCGTCGTAGAGACCTATTGGGATGCAAAGCTTAGATGATAAGAAGAAAAAAATGTTATATGATTATACCTTTACATCGGTGGGGGAAGCAGCTATAGATTTTTAAATATGTAAAAAAAAACTGTTGCATGGACATCCTCGAGCGCGTCAGATATTGATAGCATCAATGCCCTACGTATTTTTAATAATGTACGTATGTTAATCTGATCGTTTGCACGGTGCGGGTGGTTGTATTTAAGGGTGGAAAATGAAAAAAAAATAAATTATCGAGCGCGTCAGATTTTCTAAGGGAGTGTTAAGTGCACCAAATAAAAGCTCTCATTCACTAATCTGACGATTTCGATGGGACGCAAACTCGCGGCCATTTTCATAATGTGCAAAAAAAAATCGCCATTTTGAAATACTCAAGCGCGTCAGATTAAGATATATATGGTTCATCTTTATGTTCTAAAAGTACTGTCTCATAATCTGACGATTATCTAGAGGGATTCGCCTGATCTGACAAAAAAAAATTAGAAAAACGGTTCACCTTAAAGGCCATCCCTGCAACATCCCGCTAATTCCATTCCTGGGCGGATATTTTGAGCTCACTGAGTTAAAGAAATAATATTTCTATGCATTTGAGCTCTCCCAGCTCGAAAGTCTGATAGCAGTTTCATAGAACACTATTTTTGGAATTTTCAAACCGCAATAACATTTGAATGGATCAAGCAATTTTCACGCGGTTAGCGGCACTTGACGCAGTTTTATCATCCTCATAAGTAATTTTGCAATTTTAATTGATCGAACCACAAATTTCGGAGTAATCCCGAAAAAACACGTTTTCGGGTTTCTTTCGTTCACGATATCTCTCGAACGAATCAACCGATTTTGACCAGCTTGGTGGCGATCAAGGTGGTTTTTCATGTTCAAAGGCGGATTAGTTTTTGAAGTTAATCGATAAAGCCGGTTAAAAGTAATTCCAAAAAAACCACTTTAAAAAAAATATAATCTTATCTTTTTTGAGATATTTCAAAATTTCTCAAAATCTATCGGTCCGAATTGGTTCAAATTCACAGGACATCTAATTTTGAGGGAAATCTTTAGAACACCGTTTAGTGTATTCCGATCGGTTTAGTCGTTCAAAAGTTATAAGCGAGTCACATACTCACACACACACACATATAATAATTGTACATATAGACATAGTGATAACATCACGGGGGTAGTCAGGGAAGCTTCCTATGACCTTAAAACGTCAAGATCTGATGAAAACTCGATTTTCGCAAAACGGGGTAAAACCAATAACTTCCCGAATTCCTGTGATGGCGTCATGGCAGCAGAAATCAGAGTGGAGACGGAGTGAGAGAGTAATAGATAGAGAAAGAGTGAGAGAGGAATAGAAACGCGGAGAAGGAAATGTAGGCATCACGCAGCTGCACGCATTTAACTTTATCGACGAATTTTTGTTATTTCGGCTTGCGGAAATCGTCAGATTATATTTTTTCATTATTCTTGAATTATTTCCTTCAAAATAAAAAAAATTTAGCTACGCTCGAGAATGTCGAGATGACGTTTTTTTTTACAACTTTGTTGCCCTCCCCTTTTTTTACGTCACTCTCAAATTGTCAGATTAGTGGAATATACACTTTTTAGGATGTAATTAACTCACTCTACCTTAATCTGACGCGCTCGAGAATTTCTGATGGTCAATTTTTTTTTACTAATCTGATCCTGTATCCTTCACGGGCGGCCTTATATATGTGCCTCACGTTTTGTGGAGGTACTTAACCGGGTACAAGGGATCCCCCTGTATATTAATCTGCCGCGCTTTAGTAAATCCCGAAATCCCCGCATGGGCTCCCCTACCATAAAGTTTGCTTTAGCCCACAGTGCCACGCGGACGAAGTCACGGGTGGAAGCTAGTTTTTAATATTTAAAATTGCAAGCAAAGAAACATTGATTTTTTATTTTTATCCTAGTAACAAACGGAAGCCGTGAATGTTTGAGTTTCTGTCAGAAGTTGAAAGGAAGACGATAAGTTTTACTTGCGCTTGTTCAGTGAAAGAATAGATGAACGATGAGCTCAAAGTTGTAGTAAGTTCTTAATTTTTAGGGTTCTGGACCTCAAAAAGAAAGAAAAACGGTACCCTTATAATTAGGATCACTTTTTTCGTATGTCAAGACCCTTTATTTCGGGAATGCGAAGAGTTATCGAGTAGAAATAAAGAAAAACCGTAAACTCAAGTCTATGGTTCTTTGGAGCTGTGAAAAAAAATATCCCTCTAAGTCAACGCAGTCAAAATATATGACCGTTTATGTCGCAAGTTTGTACAAAACTCGCTCGAAACTCAAAGTCGCTCAAACTCGACGGGCCTATTGGTCTAGTGGTTAGTGGCCCTGACTGCTAAGCCGGAGGTCGTGGGTTCGATTCCCACCCAGGACAAACTTTGTGTGATGAGCATGATTGTTTGTTCTGTGTCTGGGTGTGATTTATCTATAACTAGCTTCCGCCCGCGGCTTCGCCCGCGTGGTGTGTTGATAAAAAGCAGCCTATAGCAAAAATAACAAAATCGAAGTATAAATAAAATTAGGTACGTCTCATTTTTAAGGTTACGTCCCCAATGGGTAAAAACTCTATTACTAAGTCTTCGCTGTCCGTCCGTCCATAGGTAATGGTACGAATCTAACTAATAGGTATGTATTATGAAACTTCATAAAACCTATGTTTTATTACATTTTATGTAATTAGATCTTATTGTACCTATATGTTCACAAATAAAGGATTTGAATTTAGTTTGTAAGGAACGTGTCAACTCAACGTACTCTGTGCTCACGCGTCTGCCCGTGTTCGGGTCGCGCACTCAGCGATGAGCGACTTGTTCCCTACACTGCGCCCGAGCGGGCCAGCCTAGTCACGGCGACATGAAATTAATTTTGTTGCGCGTTATTTTGATTTTGCTATATCTCCTAAAGTATTTATTTAATCTGCATGATGTAAAGGGAAAAAATAATCTTCATGAAATGTTCATGCCAACCAACCTATTTAAAATGATAAGGATTAATACTGTATTTGTGTAAATAGCTTTCCAAGTTAGCGCTTTATAATTGCCCATTTGTTAAGGATAACATACTATATCCATTTTAATACTTTAAGATATAGACATATGTCACCGCTGACTTTTCTGTGGACCTATATAAGATACACATACATTACACCATACATTATTTTGTTATATTATTATCTTAAAGGGTTTAGGCAGCGTTTTCGTTGAAAGCTCCCAGACAGCATACTTTTTGCAGACATCTTCAACAAATATAGTTAATGTACACAGAAATAAATACAAAAACTTAACAAATTATATACTAAAACCTTCCTTAAGAATCACTCTATCTATTACTAAAAACCGCATCAAAATCCGTTGCGTAGTTTTAAAGATTTAAGCATACAAAGGGACATAGGGACAGAGAAAGCGACTTTGTTTTATACTATGTAGTGATATGTATGTATTTATAAATTATATAAGTATGTATATCAGTTGTCTGGTTACCATAACACAAGCTCTGCTTAGCTTGGGATCAGATAGCCGTGTGTGAGTTGTCCCAAGATATTTATTTATTTAAAACTTACGATGCGCGAGACCGATTCGCCCATGGCCGGTTTTTTAAGTATTTTATTTAATATGTTTTCAAATTTTGTTATTGTCAATATGTTTCTTTTATTCCAACTATACTTTTCTACAATATTGAAATTGTATTCTCAAATAAATAAACATATTGGTGCAAAGTCTTGAAAAACTTTAACTTTCGAACATTTGAAAAAGTCTTGACATTTGTAAGGTATTTTCAAAAAAAAACAAGACATATTTTAAGCATTTTTCCCTTTTATTGAAACGTCAAACAAATACAGGTAGAACAGGTAAGAAAAACCACTCTGAAATGGTCGATTAAAATTCAGATAAAATTCTTGGAAAATTGGTCTATGTCTGGGAATCGAACTCACTACAGCTTTCGTTATTAATCTTATATATAACTAGCTTTTGCCCGCGGCTTCGCTCGCGTTAAATTCGGGGTAACGCAGTTCCACTTTCCTGATTTACAGGTACCTGCTACCTGTAGTTTTTGCCCTTGCGCCTTATTTATTGTAATACCAAGCCAAGCGTGAGTGACGTAACAAACAAACACACAAAGAAACTCACTTTCGCTTTTATAATATTAGTAAGGATATTCTCGTGACGCGGTGTTTGTTACCAAACTCCTCCGAAACGGCTGGACCGATTTGCACGAAATTTCGTGTGAATAACGGGTAGGTCTGAGAATCGGCCAACATCTATTTTTCATACCCTTCTCCAGAAAAGGAGCTGAGCAGCGGGTGAAACCGCAGGGCACAGCTGTTAATAATTAAATATCTCAATCTCATTCATTTAATTCGATAACTTAAAGCTTATATAAGTTACAGTAACTTTAGAACATCTAAAGTTTATATTACTGAGTAAATAAAAGTTCTTAGAATGTTATTAAGTTTATATACATCTAATAACTTGTTTTAATCACATAATGTCTTGGCTTAGAAAACCACTTTTGTAACGGTTGTTGTCGTGATAAAAACAGAATATATGCAATCCGAAATTCTGTAGTATTTTGACGGTCATTTTTTGTAACACTACTAATCCTACTAATATTACAAATGCGAACGTTTGTGAGGATGAATGTATGGATGTTTGTTACTCTTTCACGTCAAAACGGCTGAACGGATCTTGAGACCTATGATTGATTGATTGATTTTTGCTCTTTAACCTAAACATCCAAGAACAAATGCTCTTAATAAATATACTTAAAAAAAAACAATAAAAAATCAAATAACAAACAAACATATTTCTGTGGCAACACCTGGTTATATATGTATGCTGTGGTCTCCTATAATTGAAGGAAAATACTTATCGACGCAGGAGGGCCGGCAGAGCTTTCGTCCGATTTCATTATGCGGCGTGTATAAGCAGTTGGGAAATAAATGTCCTCTTCATAATTCAAATTACTTTTATTTCTCATTAATTCTTATTAATCCTTATCCTTATTAATATTATAAAAGCGAAAGTGAGTTTGTTTGTTAGTTACCTCTTCACGCTTTAATGGCTACACCGATTTTTAATGAATTTTGGTACAGAGATAGTGTGGAACCGGTAGTAACGGACGGACCGGTAGTGACGGACATAGGCTAATTTAAAAAAAAAGTGGGATGTGAGGGAGTAAGAGGGAAGAAAAGGGAAAACTTAGCGTTGCTATTACAAATCAATAAGGCGCAAGGGGAACTGTGTTACCCCGAATTTAACGCGAGCGAAGCCACAGGCAAAAGCTAGTTTTAAATAAAGGTACTAATACGATAATCACAACTATTAAACGTTAAATCTACACAAATTTGGGTTAAATCAAATCATTTATTTCAATTAGACCATTACAGGCACCTTTGAATGTCAAAAAACAAAATGAATCTACAGTCCCGGTCACAATGCATAATAACTTGTAAAAGTACTGTAGTTGCCCATTCCAAAGCGTTGATCTCTATGGAGAAGAATGGGCAAGAAACTCCATGGATACTCTTTTAAATAATAATATTATTACAAAATCGTATTTCCATCATTCATGTTGAGATTATACAAATATGTGAGAACGATGTAGAAAAACGTGCACAGTAAGAGCGTCCAGAGTAAATAAAAAGCAAAATTCAATTTAAAATCTAAATAAATTAAAAATAAACCGTGGTAGCTTAAAGATGACCAGTCCCAACTGACAGCGCCCGTTCACGAACATGACGTATGGATCAGCCCCATTCAGCTCAACCATTTTGAAGGGATCTAAATGACCCGACATACCCGCCACCATCTGCGAGACATTTAAGTGAGCATGACATTCTCTCAACCACCAGGGCATCGTCAAGTCAATAATAAAACAACTTAGATTAAGACGCTGGCTGGCAATTCGTCGTTAACGTGGTACGCAAACGCCCATCGTTCTTCAACTGACCTTTTTCAATATGGCCGCCTCGCTACTATGGACACGACGCTCCGCTAGAGTGACAACCTGCCACTCTAAACGTTCTTGACACTGACATGCCATGACGCGCCGACATACTTATAATAACCTATTAATATTATCTGTGTCTTTGCTGTGTTCTATTCAACAATAATAATTACTGATAAAATCTCCAGCGTTTGATTGTCTACCATAGTACCTACGTGATATTGGCAAAATTGTGGTGTCTCCTTCCACAAACGCCATTAAATAAATAATTGAATTGAATTGAATTTTATTGAATATTATCTGTGTATACTTTGTTGGAAATCCAAATAAACAAATGTAAGCTTTTGATAATAATTTCGTAACTAAATATGTAGAACAATTTCATTTGTAAGAGGTTTTATATCAAAATAATATAAAACCTCATTTAAGAAGAATTGAGTCTGTCTTTTTTTATGAAATTGTTTGGCGGTTGTCTTTTGTCTTTTTTCGGCGGCCGGTCGAAGTGAAATGAAAAATTGTATTCGTGATTTATTATGTAGAATAAATAAGTTTCTGATTGATATTAAGGATTATTTGTTTCTTTTGAACCCTTCTGATCTGTTATTTTTATAGTTCAGAAGTGGGATAAATGAATATTACTTAATATTCTAATCACGCCCGCTAGCGTTGGAATATTGGATTGAGATCGAATGGATTGTATTGGTCCCTAAGGACAGGTAAAGTAAGAAGCCTAAACTCGGTAAGTTGTATTTCAAAATTAAATGTAAGTATTTTTTTTCTTTTCTCAAAAAAAAATTAATAAAAAAAAAGTTCAATTTTATGGAAGTCAGTTTTAAGAACTGAATGCATTGTCTTGTGATAATTACTAAGAAGATGTGTTCGTATACTGAGAAATTATCTAACTTATGTCTTTGATTTTAATGGTTAAAGGTAATCTTTGCATAAAACCCCACAAGAAGACGTGATTTTATGAATAGGTATTCTCATTAAAAATATTAAAATGTCGGTTTAAAATATGATTACAGACTTAAATAAAATGCTGAGGAATAGCGGAGCTACGCTCTCGTGCAGCCGCAGTCGCGGTCGCGAGAGGCGAATAAGCAGGAAGAGCTGTTCCAGTACGCGGCGCCCGCGTTCTGTGCGAACCAGCTCAAGGTCCTTGAGCCGCGCAGGTTCCCGAGGTCGCACGCCAAGGAGACGCGCGGGTTCTTATAAGAGCCTTGAGCGTCGTAAGCGGCGTCGGTCCGAGTCGCGGCGTGGGAGAAAAGGTACGCGCTGGCGTTCCCGTTCTGCACACTCGAGAAGGCAGAGGCGGCGACGGCAGCGTAGCAGAGGCGAGGTGAGACGGAGATCCCGTCACCACAGGACGAGTCGAAGTATACGTGAAGCTGTAAGTCAGTTATCATTTTCTAGCAGCGTGGATAGTAATTTGAACGTTAACATTGATCTAGCTAATATGAATAAGACCTCTAAAAACAAAACTATGAATGACTCTAGTTTTAGTATTCATGATGTCATGGAGTTAATTAAATCACTACCCTCGTCAGCGTCCCAAGCTCAAAACCACTTTAATATGTCAACAAATGCAGTACCAGAATTCGATACTGCTAATAAGGAGCAAACTATTGATTTATGGATTACGAAAGTTGAAGAATGTGCGACTTTGTATAAATGGACTGAAACCCAACAGCTTCATTATGCGTTGCCTAAATTGACTGGAGTAGCTAAAGTGTGGTACCAAGGCTTAACTTCCTTAAATTATAGTTGGTTGGAGTGGAAGGATAAATTGACCAAGACATTTCCCACAGTTCAGAATTATGCACAACTTTTGCACGAAATTTTGGATCGAAAGGTTAGACATAATGAAACGTTAGAAACTTATTTTTATCACAAAATAAGTTTACTCAACCGATGCGATATAACTGGTAAGCGGGCTGTGGATTGTCTTATATATGGGTTAGAGGACAAGGGTATGCGACTAGGAGCTCAGGCTGCAAACTATTCTCAACCTGAAGAATTATTATCTTATTTTAAATCTATTAAGTTGGAGGATACAAGAGACAGAGTATTTCATCAACCATTTACAAAAAGGCACTCTGATAACAACAATGACAATTCTAAAGTGAGTGGTAATATTAAATGTTTTAATTGTAATGAGGTAGGTCACCTTTCTTTTAAGTGCAACAAACCCTTATTGACTTGTAACATTTGTAAGAAACTTGGGCATCAGAGCGCACATTGTAGACGGCTACCAAGAAACGGCAGTGAAGGTAGTAAAAATAATGAAAGCAGTGTTAGAAGTTAAATTAACGGGTGATTTAGATAATAAGTAATTATTCCAGTTCAAGTTAATGGCAGAACAATGTCTTGCTATGTAGATTTCGGTAGCCAAAGTATTTTGATTTGGATAAGTGACTTTAAAATACAAAACATTGCTTACAATAAAAATGATCTGCCAACATTAAAAGGTTTTGACAATTTACTCATAGAACCTTTATGTAAAGCGGTAGTCCAAATACGGACCAAATACGTGACGGCTTGTACTTGACAAGCCGTCACAACATCCGTAGAAGTATTAGTGGTACCAGACGAATTACTTAAACATGCTAAACTTTTGGGACACACTTTTACCGAGCAAATATGTATAATTATTATAAAAACAGACGAACAAAAAAAAAGCCTGACTCGTTAAATAATTCTGAATTTAAAAACTGTCAAAAAATAATTTTGTTGTTGACTCTAATATAATTGTTAACTTTATCAATATGATACCAGTAAACATAAATACTAATTTCACCGTAAAATGTTATGTAAAAGAATCCTTAAGGAACATAGGTGAGAATTGTTATTTTATTATGCCTGGATTAAATACAGTTTTGCAAGGTAAAGGTCACGTTTTAGTAGTAAATTTAAATAGTAACGAAATCAAATTTCAAAAAGAGGAATTATTGACGAGAAATTACACTTTAAATGATGATGATTGTTTATATGTTAGAAAGATAGAAAACAGGGATTGTGACTCTATATCAAATGGTCTTAAAACGTAAAAACGTTAGAGAGTATAAGTGAAGAGGTGAATGCCAACATAACTGAAAATCAAGTAAAACATAAGGAAAGATATGACAAGAATAGGAAATTTGGTAGGAAATATCAAATAGGTGACTTACTAAGAATCGAAAGAGAAATAGGTAGTAATAATTGACAGTCGAGGAAACTACTCGCTAAGTTACAAGGTCCATACAGGATTGCCAAAGTACTAGACAAAGATAGATATGTAGTTCAAGATACACCGTTAACTCGAAAACATAACAGGAAATATGAGGCAGTAATTGCGTTAGATAAGATACATTCTTGGTTGACCTTTACTCAAGAAGGCTTAACTGATTCCGATGAAGAAAGCTCAACGGAGGATGTAGATGTAAGCGGAACTACTGAAGGTACTGATAACATGGACATAGAACCGTTGGAAATGTCAGTAGATACGGGTGTGGAGAGCACTGGGCCATTGAGCGAAAAATGAATCGCAAAAAAATAAAAATGATATCATGAATGCTTTCCATTATTTTTTTTAAAAGATTATTTTGATTTGAATTAATAATGAATTAATTTATTTTATGTTCTAAACTTAATAGTTAATGATGATTTTGATTGAAAATTTATATGGAAAAATCTACACACAGGAGTCGTAAGACAATTATTATTATGAGTGTGTTAGATTTTATGGTCTAGACTATAAGATTGATATGGAAAAATCTACACACAGGAGTCGTAAGACAATTATGAGTGTGTTAGATTTTATGGATTAGACTTTAAGATTGATATGGAAAAATCTACACACAGGAGTCGTTAGACAATTATGAGTGTGTTAGATTTTATGGATTAGACTTTAAGATTGATATGGAAAAATCTACACACAGGAGTCGTAAGACAATTATGAGTGTGTTAGATTTTATGGATTAGACTTTAAGATTGATATGGAAAAATCTACACACAGGAGTCGTAAGACAATTATGAGTGTGTTAAATTTTATGGATTAGACTTTAAGATTGATATGGAAAAATCTACACACAGGAGTCGTAAGACAATTATGAGTGTGTTAGATTTTATAGATTAGACTTTAAGATTGATATGGAAAAATCTACACACAGGAGTCGTAAGACAATTATGAGTGTGTTAGATTTTATAGATTAGACTTTAAGATTGATATGGAAAAATCTACACACAGGAGTCGTAAGACAATTATGAGTGTGTTAGATTTTATAGATTAGACTTTAAGATTGATATGGAAAAATCTACACACAGGAGTCGTAAGACAATTATGAGTGTGTTAGATTTTATGGATTAGACTTTAAGATTGACATGGAAAAATCTACACACAGGAGTCGTAAGACAATTATGAGTGTGTTAGATTTTATAGATTAAACTTTAAGATTGATATGGAAAAATCTACACACAGGAGTCGTAAGACAATAGGGTATTTTACTCTATATGAAAGAAATTCTAAAAATATACAATTCAGATAGCTTAGGTAATAAGCAGTCGGAAAATATTAGATTTAGTTAATAAAATAACAAAATAAATT
Source organism: Ochropleura plecta (assembly GCA_905475445.1). Lineage (NCBI taxonomy): Eukaryota > Metazoa > Arthropoda > Insecta > Lepidoptera > Noctuidae > Ochropleura > Ochropleura plecta. Next base: position 17,751,699 of record FR997738.1, on the reverse strand, counting down.
TTAAAAGTGATTTTAAAGTTTCCACTTTTTTTAGTCTGTTGTTTTACTAAGCGAAACAGTGTCCGCCATGATTATTACGTCATACGGCCATATAAACAAGAAGTGACAACTGTCAACTGAGCAACGTCTGTTATTTTTGTATTAAAAAACTTTACATTTTATTTTTTATTGAAATAATTGTAATAATAACATGGAAGAAGGTTTCGTAAAAGGAGACACGAAGTACAAACGAGATTTTTCGGACAATTGTGTTGGATCCTTTCTCGCAAGTTTGAACCAAGTTTTTCTTATATTTAAATCAGTTGGCACTTGAATCCACAACTTGTCCGGTGTTTTAACACTAGTGTTTTTACATTCAGGAACAGCACACCAATGGTAAGGGTAATAACTCATTTTTAAATTGTAGTGAAATATACAACTAAACAGAAAGACTAATAACAGCGCATTTGTTTAGATGACCAACTGACGTCATGACCACAGAGTAACATGGCGTCAAGCGTTTTTGTGATTTTACGCGCGAAAATAGAAATTGTAAAATTGAAATGCAGTTTTATGGCACTTATCGATTGAATATTTTTTTTTGTTTTTTTTTGGTGGTTTACTAGGGCCCTAGGATCAAAATGAGATACTTTTTAAAAATGGGTGTAATACCGTATTATGAGTGTGTTAGATTTTATAGATTAGACTTTAAGATTGATATGGAAAAATCTACACACAGGAGTCGTAAGACAATTATGAGTGTGTTAGATTTTATGGATTAGACTTTAAGATTGATATGGAAAAATCTACACACAGGAGTCGTAAGACAATTATGAGTGTGTTAGATTTTATAGATTAGACTTTAAGATTGAAATGGAAAAATCTACACACAGGAGTCGTAAGACAATTATGAGTGTGTTAGATTTTATGGATTAATATTATTTTAGGTTTAAAATTTTATGTAATTAATGATGATTTTTATTGCGAATGGATTTGAAAATTGATATGGAAAAATCTACACACAATGGAGTCGTATGACAATTATGAGTGTGTTAGATTTTATAGAATAAGACAATATTGCGCAAGGAGGCTGTGGGCCAAGGATTTGAGCGCTTTTTCAGTAAGATTTGATATGGACAAGTAGACATAGATTAAATAAAATATGTTAATAATTAAGATAAATTAGATTCAAGTATTATAATTACCTATATTTATTTTTTGTATTAATTGATGGAACAATTAATCTATAAGATGGCCGAACAAATAATGTTTACTAACGGTAATTACTTAGAAAATGTAACAATTTTTATAAAAATGTTTTCCTATTTTTTGGAAGTAGTAAAATATGTGTTGGGTTATGAATTTTTAAAATAGTTATTTGGTTAAAGTTTTGGTTCTAGATCTGTTTGCTATTAACTCCTTTGAATATATATTTCTGGCATTATAGCATAACGAGAGGACTCTGTTAGTTCAGAATGGCCGACTGTAAGCTTTTGATAATAATTTCGTAACTAAATATGTAGAACAATTTCATTTGTAAGAGGTTTTATATCAAAATAATATAAAACCTCCTTTAAGAAGAATTGAGTCTGTCTTTTTTTATGAAATTGTTTGGCGGTTGTCTTTTGTCTTTTTTCGGCGGCCGGTCGAAGTGAAATGAAAAATTGTATTCGTGATTTATTATGTAGAATAAATAAGTTTCTGATTGATATTAAGGATTATTTGTTTCTTTTGAACCCTTCTGATCTGTTATTTTTATACAAATAAATAAAATATCATTCAAAGCAGCCAATACCAATTCTCACGAAAATCACATCAACGAATCGAAAAAGTTCGTAACAGCATTACTATTGTATCCTGGGTACGAAAATGACTTTCAGGCGGAGGAAAATTCAATAAAAACTCGTGTGTACGCAATAAATATTATGAAATGTATGTAACTTTGGGAAATCACAAAATAATTCTGCATTGGCGTAGAGTAAGTTCGCAGACACGGCAAATCATTGATGAGGTATCATAATGCAAGCGATACACTACTCCTGGGGGAACAAATGATTGAAGTTGTTAAGATCATCATCATCAGCATCATAAAGGTCCGAGGCTGCGGGTTGTTCGAAAGAGATACCGCGGTTCCGCAACCAAAAGGGCTAAAGAAGGAGCATGGATGAGTTTTAGTCATAAAAATTGACAAAAAAGGGGTCGGTGCAACACGTTTTCTGCTTCCATTCTCCCCTATCAGACGTCACGGAATTATTTACTCCTTCCCCTTTGATGTCATTCCTTATCGAGGGATAAGGAATGACATCAACCTCCTCCTATCATATTTTTGAGAGAAAGGGTAAAACTGGACCCTATTACTAAGACTCCACTGTCCGTCCGCCTGTCTGTCAGCAGACTATATCTCATGAACCGTGAACCGTAGTTAGACAGTTGAAATTATTACAAATAATGTATAATTCTGTTGCCACAAATACTAAAAAAAAACAGAAAAATATAAATATTTAAGTGAGCTCCCATAAAACAAACGGCCATATCTTTTCACAAAGATATGGCCGTTTATGTTTTAATTGACTTGACTAGGAGACGGTCTGTCCCATGTAATACGGTTCGTACCATTGCCAGCAACCGTTCTCAAATCTAGACTCAACCATCAAATGTTCTTCAAAGCGTTTTCTTCTCTGTGACACATTTTAGTCTATGTCAACAAACTTCAGGCTCCCAGGGGTTCGAAAAGGTGAAAGTTTACTTATAAAGTCTGTCAATATTAATCTATCGTTCAAAAATGATACGATATGTGTAAAATACTTCTACATACTTGTCGCAGTCACGACGTGCAAGCTATTTTTTTTTGTTTCGTATATGTATTTATAAATGTTTTGTTATGCTTTGCATGTTTAATATTTATTTATTTTTATGTTATTTTAACAAATAAATATATTTTTTTCTTTCTAAAAACAAATCTTTTTTCACCAAAAATGTTATGTGTCGAAGTCATAATTATCTATGGATATTTACCATGTTTCCAATTTATTTTAAACTAGCTTTTGCCCGCGGCTTCCCATTAAACCAGAAGTTGATCCTACCGGTTCTTCTCCATAGGAAACGACCAACCCGAACCGTGAATCTTTTCTCGACGTTTTATAAGTGCCCATGTAGGCCTATGTGAAATAAAAATATTTTGATTTTACCACAGTAAAAAGATAATAAAGCAATTAAAAAAATCATAGTTCCGGAACATAGAATTAAAACATTTGTTATAAAAAAAATATCTGTCCTAACTAGTTGTTATAATTACAAAACTTTGTCCCTAATTTCGAGGCGCCATCAAAGTTACACAAAAGCGTCTTTATGTATTAAACAAAATGGCTAACCAGAATATTAATAACCAATTACTCTAAACATTGTAAATCACCAGTTTGACCGGGGATTTTGGCCGTTTCCCGGTCATTGTGCGTTTGATTGATGAGAGTAATTAGCAGTTTTCAATAGTATTTAGGTATACATTATGAGTCGCAGTTTTATTCATACAATAATTTTATTATACTTCCTGGCTTTGTCTGTTTGTTAAGGCATTCCCTTTATAAATTTTACAGATTAGTTATTGCCTTTGTTACTTATTATTTTGATAATGTCTTAATGTATTTTCACATCGAAAGGAGGACTGGTAGGTATTATTATCCACTGTAGATGCGGGTCTGTGGGTAATGAGCAATGGGTAGCTCACCGTCCGTCCGTCTAGTGATGACAGGCCGTGTCGACGGGGCGTTCGTGACCTACGCGCTCGCTGCCCGCCGCCGTGCCGTCCTTCACAATAAATCTCCGGTAGTTCTTCGTCATCATAACTTCATCCATGATTGCACAAACGAAACTATTGGTCGAGGCTCTTGGCAATTAAGCCATTGGCAGATACGACTATCGGCACAATAATCGCTGACTCCACATTCGACATGTCGACTACCTCGCGAGCCAAGTCAAATATTCATTAGAGATTTTTTTTTTTTTATCTTCGGACACACACGGCTATCTGATCCCAAGCTAAGCAGAGCTTGTGTTATGGTAACCAGACAACTGATATACATACTTTTATAATTTATAAATACATACATATTATAGATAAATCACACCCAGACACAGAACAAACAATCATGCTCATCACACAAAGTTTGTCCTGGGTGGGAATCGAACCCACGACCTCCGGCTCAGTAGTCAGGGCCACTAACCATTAGACCACCTTTTCCCAACTAAGTTGACGACGGATGCAGCTGAATACAAGTTTCTAACATGGCGCGACTGTCTATCTTACGTTCACAACTTTATACTGAGTAATACGGTACGCCTTAGTAACACTAGCTGTCAGACTTTTGAGCCATTGACTAACTGTAACGACTGTCAAAGATTTATAAATAACAGCTGGCTCCAACAACTTGACGTAGTTTTCGAGAAGAAATTCGGCACCCATCCCCAGACCAACTCAGGCAAGCCCGGCTTAACCTAAAGACCGATCTGAGTTGCTGCTATTATTTAGCCAACCTCTTCAAACTGCGCTTACAGTGACTCCAAAATAAACCAAACTTCAACCAATACCAAAACCAGCTTTACATTATTAGAACTCTAGCACGAATACTTGACTAAGCTCATCTCTTATCAAACAGTACCAATGACAACGACTAACCACTAAACCTGAATACCCCGGAGAAATGAGCCTCAGTTGCAAACTAGGAGAATGCTCAATGTTCCAATGCTCAAGTTTGTCGACGTCGCGATGACGTAGAGTAAAACTGTGTGGAGGAGTTTCGCGGTTGGGGTATGAAAATGTTTTGTATTGTTAAACATGTTTTCTTTTACTAAGTTTGTCTGCTATCTGTGGAATGGTGTATTAAGTTTTGCCACGGCTTGCGTAATATAACAAAAGCTGCATGTTTATTTTTATATATATTTTGCAATATTTTTTCTATTTAGGTTATTTTTAAACAATTCTTTGTGAATGACTGGACATTGTTGGCCTTGTAGATTTATTTAACTATTTATGTACACACAGTAAACCAGACAGAATAAAAAACATATAAAATTTGAGTACAAAGGTGCTGCTTATTTCTTAAGAAATTTCTGCCAGCAGACCTGCGAAAGGAGATATGAGAACGAAATGTAGACGATAGTGTGTGAGAGAGTATTAGAAAAATATGTGTGTGCCTTAACCTATTATAACCTACATATATAAGTAAATATTAATAAATACTTGTTTAAACACATAATGCTTAAATTTAGATTCTTAGACGATTGTTAACTTTTTATCTTATTTTACGTTTTGTAAAGTAAGCAATGATGGGACTGCATAAAGAAAACCGTATAAGTATGTAAAAGATCCTCTGAAACATTTATTTTTTACTAGCTTTTGCCCGCGGCTTCGCTCGCGTTAAATTCGGTAGCGCCTTATTGATTTGTAATAGCAACGCCTTCTCCCTCATATCCCACTCTTTTTTTTAAAAAATAGCCTATGTCCGTCTCCTGGTTCCCAACTATCTCTGTACCAAAATTCATCAAAATCGGTTTAGCCATTAAAGCGTGAAGAGGTAACAAACAAACAAGCTCACTTTCGCTTTTATAATATTAGTAAGGAAGTAAGGATTACAACAATCTTCACACTTATTTTTAGGGTTACGTACTTCAAGAGGGAAAACGGAACCCTTATTGGATCACTTTGTTGTCCGTCTGTCTGTCAAGACCCTTAATCTCGGGAACACGTAAAGATATCAAGTTGAAATTAAAACCACATACTCAAGTGGTCCCTTTGTGCTGTGCAAAAATCAACCCTCTAAGTCTACGCAATCAATAAATATGGCCGTTTATGTAGCAAGTTTGTACGGAACCCTTGGTGCGCGAGTCTGACACGTTTAATTAAATTGTGGATTGTCCACAAAAATTTAAAAATTTTGCTAACTGCCTTAAATACTGTTACATTTGAAGGCCATACATTAATAAGAAAGAAAGAAACAATACATTTTGATTCAGGTATTGAAATAAGGAGTTAAAGAGCCGAGCATAGCCGTGACAAATTCTCACGTGAATTAAACGACGTTTTTCACGTAATTTACGGAGGAATTAAATAACAGAACAATTGATAAATGATGTTTATTTTGCAAATAGGTTTTCACAAACACTTTTACGCGTATTTTTTAAAAACTAGATGAGGTTGGTGTTTCGTACCCGACTAGAGAAGAAACAGCCGAAACAAACTCAGAGGTCATAGTCTCTTTCAAGGACCAGACAAAAATCTTGGTCAACTTACATGAGGACTATTCAGATAAGTGTCTGAAATGTTCTTTTTAAGAAAGCACCACACAGATTGAGTTGACCTTTCCAGACAGTGTAAGTATTTGTGAGTTATCGTGTAGCTCGACTCATAACCCAAGGAGCTGAACGACACGACGAACAATACCAAAAAAAGTTTAAAACAAAAAGTACTTTTTTCATCAATCAAAAGGGAACTATGAATTATTATTTTTTTCCGCGCTTTGTCTTCACAAACTGAAGTAGAAAGGTTTGTTACCGTTAAACAGCCTAAAATTTAAAATAAGAAAAACAAATACCTACTTTTGAATTTAGAACTCAAATAAATCACAATTTGTTATTTAAGGATTTTTTTTTAAATATGGTCGTGTTTTTGTGATAACCAGTTGATAAAGGATAATATTTTTGTGTTCACCAAAAATCTTAAGGTACATCTATGTATGCATTTCTAAAATATTGATCTTAAACCCGTTCAATTTGTTTTACTATAATTAAACTCCTCGGCCAACAAAATATGTTACATCAAACAAATTCCAAATTAACACCAAGATATAACACTTTTTTATTGTAGTGCGCTGCAAATATTCTATTGTAACAATAACTATTTTATTCTTCCCCGAAAAATACTGATCGTGCACCAAATATTCCTGAATGTTAAATAAATGCGTAGGTTAAGTTAGGTTAAAACTGTGACCCCCTACGCCAGTAACGACTTGCATTAATAGAAAATGGATGAAATTCCAAATTAACACCAAGATATAACACTTTTTTATTGTAGTGCGCTGCAAATATTCTATTGTAACAATAACTATTGCAGTGCATTATCTGAAGAAAAACTAAAAAAATAAATGCTTGTTTTTAAAATTAGGTGTATTACTATTTTTACAAATTTGCAACAGTTGTTAAACAGATGCTCGTTATGACATATTTTAATTAACATATTTTGGTGCACATTCAGTATATTTGGTGGAACACAGGCAAAATTAGGTAAATGAAATGGGAATAAATTGAAGTACTTTTAAATACCATCCGTTGATAAACACAATTTTATTTAGGCTGTTTAATGCTGTAACATTGAATTAAAAAAAAAAAACCGTGACAGCATAAATTTCATTGGTTGCTTTTCGTCATACAATGCCTGGTAACATTTAAAACTATAACCTCCACACTAGCTTACTACAGCAACGATTTAGTAGCACCAGCAAAGTTAGTAAAATCCAGTCCATACCCGTTACAAGTCAGTCCCAAATAAGCCAGCGCCACGACCCTCGTCACGCACATTCTGTTATCGTGACATAGTGTGACTTGTCACGCTGTCACGTTACTGGGCTGTCACTCTAAACTATGCCACGCAATTATAGACACTATTTTTGTGTTTAAGAACTCATTGGTTATGCATCCTTCTTGTCTATTTTTTTTTCGGTTGGTAAATCATCAAATAACGTCTCCCGTTCTGGTGTATATATATCAAGTGCTTGGATGTCAGTTATGTGAGTATTATGAATCAGCTTATGTTAGAAACAGGAGAGTTTTATGGCTGAAGCTCACGTGGGTTTCACGTTAAATTAACGCAAGATAAGCAAGGCGATAATAAGAAAAGTATTAATATTAAGATAACCTGACATATAAACCTACACATTATCCTACTATATAATATATAATACTAGCTTTTGCCCGCGGCTTTGCTCGCGTCAAATTCGGGGTAACACAGTTCCCCTTTCCTGATTTGCAGATACCTGCTACCTGTAGTTTTTGCCTTTGCGCCTTATTTATTGTCATAGCACAGCTAAGTTTTCTCTTTTCTTCCCTCTTTCTCCCTCATTTCTCACTTTTTTTTTAAAGAAAAGAAACTCACTTTCGCTTTTATAATATTAGTAAGGATTTTAAAGTGTTAGGGCTGATGACTAGGGGTTGCGGATTCTTCGAAAGAGATACAGCGGGTCAAAAAAAATTAAGTCCCAAGAAATAGGGACTACAACTAACCTATTACGATCAACCGCTACTGACAGAATATTTGCCCTACAAAAATAACAGACTGATAATATTAATCCTTTACCCATTTCATAATGATTGTTTGTTCGAAACAAATGAACAAGATAATCCAAAAAACAAATAAAGAATGAAACAAATGCCATTTAAATCCGCCATCACAGAAAACAAATTACGATCCGCAGACGACCCATATTTCAATTTAATCCCGAATCGTTCAACAGTTCATTCAGTTATTCGTTCAGTCAATTAGTTCCCCATTCGTTCGCTGTCAGGGCTCACTTTAATTTGGTAATTCGTTGCTACTTATTCAATTTGTGTTCGTAATTATAATTTTGTTAATTATGTTTTTGAATGAGGATTGATTATTTTGTATTTTCGTACTGAATGGGAGATGAAGATACTTAGGTGTAAAGAGTTTTTTTATTTAAACTTCATGTACAATAGTGGATAGATGGATTAATAAGGCATAGCCTAATATTGCGGCGGATTAATAAGATCCGTTAAGCCGTTTTCACGTGAAAGAGTAACAAACATCCATACATCCATCCATCCTCACAAACATTCGCGTTTATAATATTAGTAGGATTTTATGTGATACGATTAGTTTAAAATCGTCATTTTTACGTTTGGTTTATGCCGTGCGCTCGTACTAGGCCTTCAGTTGATGTTAATTGACATCTGCCCGCCCGACGTACGGACAAGCAGTGTCTAAAATCGCCTAAAACTTTTGCTGTAGGAACAGTTAGCAAAAAGATAAGTAATTGGGGTCGTCAGATATAGTTGTTTTCTTTTTATTGAAACCAATGGACGTCGTCAACTTGCATCAATTTTTTTTGAGAACAATGTCATTGTTTCATATAAAACAAATTTAACTTTGTTCGAAAACTTTAATGGCTTTCTAAGATAATATCAACTTTATCTGAAGAAGTCTGATAATAAAAATATCTGAAAAAAACCGGGCAAGTGCGAATCGGACTAGCACAGCGAGGGTCCCGTACAAACTTGTGAAATTAACAGCCATATCTTTTGACTGTAGATTTAGAGGGTTGATTTTTTCACAACTCCAAAATGACTACATAGTTGAGTATATTTTTTGACAGATATATATAGACAAATAGTCTTGACAGACAGACAGATGGACAACAAAGTGATCTAATAAGGATTTCTTTTTTTTCATTATAATAATAATAATAAATAAATAATAAATATCTTGGGACAACTAACACACGGCTATCTGATCCCAAGCTAAGCAGAGCTTGTGTTATGGTAACCAGACAACTGATATACATACTTATATAATTTATAAATACATACATATTATAGATAAATAACACCCAGACACAGAACAAACAATCATGCTCATCACACAAAGTTTGTCCTGAGTGGGAATCGAACCCACGACCTCCGGCTTAGCAGTCAGGGCCACTAACCACTAGACCAACAGGCCCGCCGCAATAATGAACGGAACAATAAATTTGTTTAGTTTAACACAATTTTTATTATTGAAACACTGAATAGGTAATTGAATTAATAAGACATTTAATAATTACTAGCTTTTGCCCGCGGCTTCGCTCGCGTTAAATTCGGTGTAACACAGTTCCCTTTGCGCCTTATTGATTTGTAATAGCAACGCTAAGTTTTCCCTTTTCTTCCCTCTTTCTCCCTCACATTTTTTATAAAAATTATTAGCCTATGTCCGTCTCCTGGTTCCCAACTATCTCTGTACCAAAATTCATCAAAATCGATTTAGCCATTAAAGCGTGAAGAGGTAACAAACAAACTCACTTTCGCTTTTATAATATTATAAGTAAGGATTTGATGCAATTCTTAGGTAAAATGTTGACATTGACTGTGTTTTTCTACCCAAAGTTTCTATAAAAAAGTCTATATTTTAACTATCTGACCGAGAACAAAGCACAGTTAATGCCCCCGAAAGTACTAGGACAGCATAAAAGCCCGGGAACTATGACAAAACGAACACAGTGGCTATAAGTAAGCCAACGCTCATTCCCGAGCGGCTGAAACTTTCACGAATCTTCAGGCTTTTACAATCCAATATATAACGCCCATAGCGAGTAACTATCCCTTTTTTAACAAAGGAGTTTACACCTTGTGAAGAAGGATAGAAGGTGTGGTTTAGGATGTAAGAGTAGGAGTAGTTGTAAAGGCAGTAGAGTTTAAAATTGGGTACAGTAAGTTTTGGTGCTTGCCCCTTTCAGTATTTTGCAGGTAATACCAGGGCTGTAAGTGAAAAGATATCAGCCTATTATAGTTGACAAAACAATTTTGATTTGTAAGCTTTTTTGCACCCACTTTTTTTTGGAGAAGGGAAATCTTACTTCTTACTAATATTATTAATGCGGATGTTTGTGAGGATGAATGGATTTATGGATGTTTGTTACTCTTTCACGTCAAAACAACTAAACAGATCTTGATGAAATTTGGCACAGAGGTAGATTATGGTCTCTTTTTTTCGATATCACGCGGGCGAAGCCGCGGGCGCCAGCAAGTCATCCACTAACTTGGGAACGACAGACTTCCGTTACTAAAAAAGACTTCCGAATTTTATGAATATTTACTTAATTTCTTTAGATAATATATTCCAACTAAAAAAAACCGGTCAAAAGCGAGTCAGACTCGTGTACCGAGGGTCCCGTACAAACTTGCGACATAAACAGCCATATCTTTTGACTGCGTAGACTTAGAGGGTTGATTTTTTCATAGCACAAAGAAAGTACAGATTTGAGAATATGGTTTAATTTTAATTTGATATCCATGCGTTCCCAAGATAAATGGTCTTGACAGACAGACAGACGGACAGCAAATTGATCCAATAAGAGTACCGCTTTTTCCTTTTGAGGTTCGGAACCCTACAAATAATTACATTTAAGGTTGTTAACAAATAAAATAAGATCATATTGACGGGCCTGTTGGTCTAGTGGTTAGTGGCCCTGACTGCTGAGCCGGAGGTCGTGGGTTCGATTCCCACCTAGGAAAAACTTTGTGTGATGAGCATGATTGTTTGTTCTGTGTCTGGGTGTGGTTTATCTATAATATGTATGTATTTATAAATTATATAAGTATGTATATCAGTTGTCTGGTTACCATAACACAAGCTCTGCTTAGCTTGGGATCAGATAGCCGTGTGTGAGTTGTCCCAAGATATTTATTTATTTATTATATACTATGCAATAATAATTATTATCGATTGATAACAAACTATATTCAAGTTCCTATAGCATGAACTAAAAATAATGTCATATGACATTATTTTTAGTTAACACGACACGATTGGCGCAGTGCGGAGCGATCGACTGCTACGCTACGTGTCTTGGGTTCGACCACCGCACGGAACAAATATTTGTATGGCCTACAGATAATTTTTCCGGGTCTGGCTGTTTGTGTATGTGAGTTTAAATGTTTATAAACGCACCCACGATACAGGAGAAATTTCTAGTGTGGGGAAACGTTTTTTTTCTTCTTTTAAATAAAGAATGTCTTATAATGTTTTAAAAAAAGTTGAGTTCCATCAAACTTCATCTTATAACTTATACCATACGATAGAGATCAAGTTTACGTTCTGTTCGTACGTTTGAAAACTGTGATGTGCACATATTCACGAAGTCTATACGGCTAGTTACACGTTATTTTATACCAGCTATTTTTCTTTAGGACCTCCATTATTTCTTTTGGGGTAGAACTGATTTAACGACCGCGAGTTTGGCCTCGTTTTCAGCACCAGTAACTACAAATGAAATGAAATATATATAAATGTTATTATAAGACAATCTTTATAATTAACTAGCTTTCGCACGCGGCTTCGCTCGCGTTAAATGCGGGGTAACACAGTTCCCCTTGCGCCTTATTGATTTGTAATAGTCCGTCTCCTGGCTCCCAACTATCTCTGTACCAAAATTCATCAAAATCGGTTTAGCCATTAAAGCGTGAAGAGGTAACAAACAAACAAACAGACTCAAAATATTAGTAAGGAAGTAAGGATTTGTTTATTAGTCCAAAACATGAGTATACACACACATAGCATGTAGGATGTTACATCTGATTAAAATTATGTCAGTCATGTTTTGCCTGAACGGCGTACAAATATAATGTGTCGGACACTACACAGCATCAAAAAATTTTAAATTTGTTCATTAATACAGCAAATATCTAAACAATTAAAAATCCAATTTAGAACATACTTCAAACTAAATGGTGGAATAAATAAATTTGTTCATTAATACAGCAAATATTTAAACAATTATCATCGTCCGGTGTTTTCAGAGCTGTAAAAATCAACCCTCTGAATCTACGCAGTCAAAAGAAATGGCCGTTTATGTCGCAACTTTGTACGGAACCCTTGGTGCGCGAGTCTGACTCGCTCTTGACCGGTTTTTGTTTTACTAAACAGTTCTGCGTTTGGCTACAACTCGCGTGATAAGATGTAGGAGAAACTCAAACAAACCCAGTCGCCGATAGAGACGCTCCGGACGTCGGACGCCGCGAGAGGACTCCACCGAGATGCGGGTCTGTGGACGGTGAGCAATGGAGAGCTCACCGTCCGTCAGTCTAGTGACGACGGGCCATGTCGACGGTGCGTTCGTGTTCCACGCACGCCTCAAAGAGATGTCAGAGAGGCCTGCCAGGGCCACTGCCGGTCGGGGTTGCGGGTAGTTCGAAACAGATACCGCGGCCCCGGGACATAAAGGGCAAAAGAAGTTGTGTTTTAGTCAGGTAAAGTCTGACACTTTCCTCGCTCCGCATAAAGCGAGAAAGCTTGATTTGATGAGCATATGTGTTGATCCAGGATATCAACTATCTAGAAAGTTAAGGTCTATTCCATTAGCGATACCCATAAAATTAGCAATTTCTGTAAAACAGTTGCGTTGCAATAAAGTTTATTCTATTCTATTCTAGATATTAGATTCTAGATATTAGATTTAGAATATCTGTGTTTCTGTGTGTGTAAGAGTAAAAAAATACATCCATCCATTCTCACAAACGACGACGAAACGATGTAAATACGATTTTGTTATGATATTATAATTTAACTAGCTTTCGCTCGCGGCTTCGCTCGCGTTAAATTCGGTATAACACACCAAGCAGACCTGCAGTTTTTGCTTTTGCGCCTGATTGATTTATAAATAGCAACGCTAAGTTTTCTCTTTTCTTCCCTCGTTCTCCCTCATGTCCCACTTTTTTTAAATAAAAATTAGCCTATGTCCGTCTCCTGGTTCCCAACTATCTCTGTACCAAAATTCATCAAAATCGGTTTAGCCATTAAAGCGTGAAGAGGTAACAAACAAACAAACAAACAAATAAACAAACAAACTCACTTTCGCTTTTATAATATTAGTAAGGATAGAGTGTTCAAGGAGTTTCTCGCCCATTCTTCTAATATAGAGATCAACGCTTTCGAATTGGCAACTACAATACTGTCACAAGTTATTATGCCTTGTGACCGGGACTGTAGCTTCGTTTTATTTCTTGACATTTAAAAGTACTTGTAATGGTCTAATTGAAATAAATGCTTTGAGTTTGAAACTTTCATAGTTAGGTAAATGATTAATGATGTTCATAATACAAGTAGGTTTTCACAAACACTTTTACACGTCTTTTTTTAAAAACTAGATGAGGCCGGTGTTTCGTACCCGACTACTTACTCTGAGAAGAAACAGCCGAAACAAACTCAGAGGTTGGTTTGTCTCTACTAGGTTCACACAAAAATCTTGGTCAACTATGAGGACATAATATTGAAATGTCTTGTGTTGAGCTAGATAAGCATGTCATAGTGTGCGTTTACAGACCCCCAAATTATCAAAACTACTCTGTATTTGAGTCAGTAATGGAAGATGCTTTAGCAAAACTTGCAAAAGGTAATAAATTACTAGTTATCTGTGGTGACTTTAATATTAATATTTTAGATATAAATTCAAATAGCAGTAGATTCTTACATCTTTTTAAATCATTTAATTTGATAAATGTCTTTTCGGAGCCTACCCGAATTACTACAGACACTGCTACATGTATTGATAATGTCTTTTGTTGCTGCGACTACTTAAATAAAGCCATTGTAAATTACCTTCCATCTGATCACAGCGGTCAAACCGTCGTTTTCGAGTCTTACACACCGTCACAAAAAACCCAGATAAAATCTAGACAAATAACACCCAGCAATTTGAATAAATTTAATAATAATTTAATTAGTAATTTAAGCACTCCGGGATTTAATATTGAAAATGTAAATCAATTTTATGAGGAATTCTTTTCGGTTGTCTACACAGAGTTCAATGATACGTTAAAAATAAAAACTAAATCTATTAGCCCAAAGTTTATGTTTAGTGATTGGGCAACTAAGGGTATAAGAAAAAGTAGGGAACGATTGTTTGAGCTTTACGGCCTTAAGCCTTACTTCAACTCAGAAACTTTCAATCACTATGTTGCAACTTACTCAAAAATTTTTAAAAACACCTGCAAATTAGCTAAATCTTTATTCATTAGCAACAAGATTAAATCCGCCGATAATAAAATTAAGACGGTTTGGAAAATCATTAATAGTGAAACTAACAGAAACAAAAAATGTAATAATGAGATCACACTAGAGTCTTCGCGTGGTCTTCTAACCACTAAAAACGAAGTTGCTCAAGAATTTGTAGATTTCTTTACTAGTATCCCACTTAAAACTACTGAAACATTAAATTCTTCACCCTTGCTTTCCATTGATTTATTAAGAGCAAATGTTTCACCATGTCCGGTTGAGTTTCAATTTAAGCATATTAACCCCACTGCAGTCATTAAAGCTTTCAAGCAAATCAAAATCAAATTAACCGAAGATCTTTGGGGAATGTCTATTAAAGTTTGTCAAGCTATTATTGAGACAATAGCACCGTACTTAGCCATAATATTCAATTTGTGTGTGGACCAAGGAGTTTTTCCGGACCTTATGAAATACAGTAAAGTTATACCCCTTTTCAAATCTGGGGATAGTAAAGACACCAATAACTATAGACCCGTATCCGTTTTGCCGGTTTTCAGCAAGGTGTTTGAAAAGGTAATGCTTAATCAAATGCTCAACCACTTTAACACCAATAAGATCTTACATGAAAAACAGTATGGTTTCACCAAAGGACGTTGTACGACTGACGCTGGTGTTACCTTGTTAAAACACATATTTACTGCGTGGGAAGAGGCACAGGATGCCATAGGAATCTTTTGTGACCTTTCAAAAGCGTTTGATTGTGTTAGCCACGAAACCCTACTCTTGAAACTTGAACATTACGGCCTAGGAAAACTTGCGCTTAGTTTAGTAAAATCATATTTAAATGATAGACAGCAGCAAGTGCAAATAAATGGTGTCAATTCAATGGGTTTAAATGTAAAGATGGGTGTACCACAAGGATCGATATTAGGTCCCTTCCTCTTTTTAGTATATATTAATGATCTACCCCATTTATTTAAAAACCAACCACAAATGGTGTTGTTTGCTGACGATACTTCTTTAATATTTAAGATAAATAGACGTGCCACAAATCTAGACGACTTAAATAACGCCCTATTACAGGTAAATGATTGGTTCACCGCCAATAATTTGGTATTAAATGGGAAAAAAACGAAGTGCATAAGATTTGCTCTGCCAAACGTCAAAAGTAGTGATTGTGCCATAGTATTGAATCAAGAGAAACTAGAATTCGTCAATAAAACTGTTTTCCTGGGGATAACGCTCGATTCAAGGCTACAATGGGGTCCGCATATAACATCTCTTGCAGGACGGCTTAGTTCAGCAGCATATGCTGTCAGAAAAATCCGTCAGTTTACTGATGTAGATACCGCGAGGCTAGTCTATTTTAGTTATTTTCATAGTATAATGTCATACGGTATTTTACTTTGGGGACGGGCTGCAGACATCGAGTCTGTATTTATTCTGCAGAAAAGAGCCATTAGAGCCATTTATAATCTACGTAGGCGAGATTCTCTAAGAGAACAGTTTAAGGAAATTAACATCATGACAGTACCTTGTCAATATATCTATGAAAACATCATGTACGTCAGAAAAAATTTACATCTATTTGGTAAACGAGGTGATAGACACAAGTATAATACTAGAAATAGGGACCAATTGGTTCAGCCGGGTTTCAGGTTAGCTAAAGTAGACTCATCTTTCATGGGGTACTGTTTGAAATGCTACAATAAAATACCTCCCCACATTCTTCAACTGAATGAAACGAAATTTAAATCTTGTATTAAACGCACACTATGTAGGCAAGCATATTATAAGTTGGGGGATTATATTGATGATAAAAATGCTTGGCTCAATGCTGGTCCTGCTCCTCAAGCTTAGGGGTAAACTCATTGATAAGTATCCGAAGCTATAGTGGAAGCTGCAGAAGATTGTAAGACTATCTTTGCAATGTATAGAATCAATTCTCTAGTATTGTATAATTATTAAGCCCATATGTGAGTGCTATGTATTATCATTGACTTGACGAAGCCCTGGTGGTTAATAGTGTCATGCTCACTTAAATGTCTCGCTGATAGTGGCGGGTGTGTCGGGTCATTTAGCTCCCTTCAAAATGGTCGAGCTGAATGGGGCTGATCCATACGTCATGTTCGTGAACGGGCGCTGTCAGTTGGGACTGGTCATTTTTTAACTACCACGGTCATTTTTTTTAACTTATTTAGATTTTAAATTGAATTTTGCTTTTTATTTACTCTGGACGCTCTTACTGTGCACGTCTTTCTACATCGTTCTCACATATTTGTATAATCTCAACACGAATGATGTAAATACGATTTTGTAAAAATATTATAATTTAAAAGAGTGTCCATGGAGTTTCTTGCCCATTCTTCTCCATAGAGATCAACGCTTTGGAATGGGCAACTACAGTACTTTCACAAGTTATTATGCCTTGTGACCGGGATTGTAGCAGCATCATTTTTTTGTTCTTGTTTTTTTTGACATTCAAAAGTGCCTGTAATGGTCTAATTGAAATAAATGCTTTGAGTTTGAGTTTGAGTTTGAGTTTGAGGACTATGCAGATTAGTGTCTGAAATGGTCTTTTTAAGAAAGCACCACACAGATTGAGTGGACCTGTCCAGTCAGTGCAAGCATTTGTCAGTTATCGTATAGCTCGACTCATAACCCAAGTTAAAACAATAGTAGGATTCATTGATTTTAACCCGTTTAACGGCACGTAACGTGTTATGGCCACAGAAAGTACGCACATACCAGAACACGAGGCAGCAATGTCGTGTTCCGGTTTGAAGGGTATGGATGCCACTGAAATTACATGCCAGTCACATGTTAGCTTTGACTCGGAGTGACGGAAACATTGCTGTGACATGGGGACCTCACAACGATATTATACGAGTACATATGGTTGTGAAATGGTATATTTTGGATGTATGATGCGGCGAGTTTCTTGCTAACCTTTAGAAAGCTTTTGTACTAACAGTGAGGGATTTTAGTATTCTGATTGAAAATTAAAAAAAAATAGGTCATGTACTATTCCAGACTCTAAATATATCCGGGTTTGCGTGTTGTTCCAACGAGTTATCGCGGCCCAGGAACATAAAGGGGCAAAATAAAATGTGTGGGTTTTAGTCAGTAAAACTCTAAATACACGAAATTCGGTATGTAACGAGTGGTCACCCATCCAAAGCCTAACCTAGGTAAGCGTGGCTTAACCTAAAGATCGATCTGAGCGGCTGCTATTATTTAGCCACGGGCTCCTCTATATTTTACAGAAACAAGCATAAATCTAAGAGTATTCACAAACAAAATGTTTTCACAATCTGATCTTATTTACAATTAATGTACAAAATTTTCCCAAATTAGTGGTAAATTAGAGAACAGACCTAATTTACCCCTATTTTCGAAAGTTTTGTTTATCTTCGTCATAATATCGAGACGTGGTTTATAATGCTATAATGAAGGGTTTTGGTTCTGAGACGACCGTATTTCTATTTGATAAAAAGAAAGCAGTATTTGTTTTCTTACTTATCTATAATGCGTAAGTGTGATATTTGACCTGCCGGGGTTGCGGGTTGATCGAAAGAGAAACCGCGGCTCTGCATCGTAAAGGGCAATAGAAGGAACATGGGTTGGTTTTAGACAGTCAAAGTCTGACACTCACCCGCGCTCCGCCCAGAGCAGGGGAAGTAATTTGATGAAGATCCGCAAAAAAACATACAGTGTGATATTTGAGTGAATGATTTTGTTTAGAACCTTTTTTTATAAAAATACATGTTTTATAATTTATATAAGTTTTATATTCATTAAAAGCTCTAATCGCAGAACTACCTTTTAATGGCCGCTATGAAAGGTTCTAGAGAAAAATTGTATAAAATAATGAAAGTCGGACACTCCTGTCCGTACTTAAGCGAGACTAAGTGAAATGGCACCTTTTCTACCGCTGAACAAAGACACTGTTTTAATTAAACTTAAATAAAAATGTGGGTTGGATACTTACTTTTTTCCGTACTGTGGTCCCGTATAATGTTGAGGAGCTCGTGGCTAAATAATAGCAGCCGCTCGGGTCGATCTTTAGGTTAAGCCGCGCTTGCCTAGGTTGGTCTGTGGATGGGTGACCACCCATTACATACCGGGTTTCCTCCGTGCCTCGGAAAGCACGTTAAGCCGTTGGTCCCGGCTGTCATTTGTAGATTTTTGACAGTCGTTACAAGTAGTCAGTGTTCCGAAAGTCTGACAACCAGTCTTACCAAGAAGTATCGTATTACCCAGTACTAACTGGGTTGTAGAATACTGGTATTCAGCTGCATCTGGTTAGACTGGAAGCCGACCCCAACTTAGTTGGGAAAAGGCTAGGCAGATGATGGTCCCGTATAATGTTCAAATCATTTTTTTGGGGCTGTTGCTGCAGGTGCTAAAAATCTCAAACGGCGTAAATATCACAATTTGATTGGTTTATGTTTTTGAGCCGTTTGGGGTTGAAACACTAGGGCCATGGTGTCCAAGTGCCCACGTAGTTTTTCGAGAAAGTTTTTCGGTCTCTTTTTTGCGCAAAAATAAGCATTGCCATCCAACGCGGTAATGCTGCCAGCCTTCTGGGCACTTTTCCTGTTGACTGCGATGCGGACGAATTTTTTGACGCCCTGTAATTTACAATTTTTTACTTGTAGGTATATATTTTTATTATAAGTTTGTGTCTATTTATAGTTTGTATATAGTAATTAATTTAATATAGTTTTTTAAACGCATCCATACTAAGATGACGAAATGAATAAAAGAAAATCTAATACCACGCTAAATAAACTCCTGCAATACCCTATACTCAATCTCATTCGCTTATAACACACTCTCACCTACACACATAACACACACATACAAAAACACTCTTAATACATCATGTACACACACTTTCACAACTATATGATTTTAGTTTTTGTAGATTAGTTTATTTTTTATTGTTGTTTTATTATAAACAAGTTCATAGTTAATACCAACAATGTATGGAAGAGCGGAGTCACCTAATACAGGCTTTTTTAGCTTAAAAGGAGGCTCCAATCACTACTTAGAACATAAGAGAACTTGTTGAGCCTAATAAACATTTTTACATTTTACATTTTTACGCTTGTAATCCCCAAAGGGGTAAGTGGAGGTTTACATAATAGTACACTTACTTTCAAAAACAGCCAGACCCGAAATAACTATTTGTAGGCCATACAAATATTTGTTCCGTGTGAGAATCGAACCTGCGACACGCAGCGCAGTCAGTCAGCCAATCGCTCCGCCACTGTGCCAACCGTTCCGTCAAATTGAGATCGAGATATTTGATTAACTTTAAAATTACATAACATATTTTACGAGCGTATGCTATTTATTTTATTTTAAACTTTAATTATCCAATATCGTTGAAGTTTGAAACCAATTAAGTTCATTACAGTTTTAGTTCATCAATTCAAATCATTGAAGTTTTCTGTAGTCATCAATAATTAGTTACGAACTGTAACATATGGCAAGTTTTTGATTAAAAATCCTTACTTATTCTTACTAATATTATAAAAGCGAAAGTGAGTGTTTAATTGTTACCTCTTCACGCCTAAATGGCTAAACCGATTTTGATGAATTTTGGTACACACAGACACACAGAGATAGTTGAGACCCTGGAGACGGACAAAGGCTATTTTTTTAAAGTCAAAAATTAGGGAGAAAGGGGGAAAAAAGGGAAAACTTAGCTCTTGCTATTACAATTAATAAGGCGCTAGGGCAAAAACTACAGGTGGCAAGTACCTGCAAATCAGAAAAGGGGAACTGTCTTATCCCGAATTTAACGCGGGCGAAGCCGCGGGCGAAAGCTAGTTATATTATAAAAGCGAAAGTGAGTTTGTTTGTTACCTCTTCACGCTTAAATGGCTAAAAAATGGCCCATTTTGATTTGATTTCCGTACAGAGATAGTTGGGACCCTGGAGACGGACATAGGCTATTTTTTTTTAATTATTGAGATATGAAGGAGAAAGAGGGAAAAAATGGGAAAACTTAGCATTGCTATTACAATAAATAAGGCGCAAGGGCAAAAACTACAGGTACCTGCTACCTGTAAATCCGGAAACGCGAGTGAATTCGCGGACAAAAGCTAGTTCTATATAAGTACTAGCTGTGCCCATTGGTTTCACCCGCTGCTCCAGGCCCCCTTATCACTTAAGGGTTTGAAAGATAGATAGTAGCCGATTCTCAGACTTACTGAATGCATAAAAAAAATCTAAGAATCGGTCGAGCCGTTTCGGAGGAGTATAGGAACGAACATTGTGACACGAGAATTATTTTATACATCACTACATAGTATAAATCAAAGTCGCTGTCGCTGTCTGTCTGTTGCTATGTTGTATGTATGTATGCTTAAATCTTTAAAACTATGCAACGGATGTTGATGTGTTTTTTTTAATAGGCAGAGTGATTCAAGAGGAAGGTTTATATGTATAATACATACTTTACGCTATGACTCTTAGGAGGTGAGCAGCGGGTGTAACCGCTGGGCGGGTCGCTTATTAGAAAATAAAACAGAAAAACACTCATCACGAAATCTCTAAAAGCTATTAGTGTTAGAAGTCTAGAGAGCTTGGGGTCCCTTTTGGGACGTAAGGGCTCACTAAGACCAGGGCCCCGGGCGCCGCGAGACGACTCCCGGCCACCGTAGATGCGGGCCTGTGGACGGCTGAGCAATGGGTAGCTCACCGTCCGTCCGTCTATTGACGACAGGCCGTGTCGACGGCGCGTTCGTGTTTCACGCGCGCCTCAAAGAGAGTCAGCAAAGCAGAGGGTCTTGCCAGAGCCTCCGCCTGCCGGGGTTGCGGGTTGTTCGAAAGAGATACCGCGGCCCCGGAACGTAAAGGGCAATAGAAGGCACATGGGTGGGTTTTAGTCAGTACAAGTCTGACATGCCCCCCCGCTCCGCCCAGAGCGGGGGAAGTCATTGGATGATTTCCCACCCGAAAAAAAAAAAAAAGGGTTCACTAAGAAGGGATTTTAAGGGCAAAGTTTGTATGTTAAAACGCGTTTCTTTGACCGGATTGACTTGACATTTTGTAAAATAGGCATTCTTTCGCGAAATTACTAGACTATATAACATTACGCTGATGAATTATTGATTAGAATGACATGCATCCATGCAGTGTCATTTAAATTAATTAGATGAAAACCGGGAAGTGGGTCAAATGGAACTTCTAAGATTTGATTACACATATCTATCTATATCTATCTATATCTATCTTCTTCTATCTATCTTCTATCTATATCTTCTTCTATCTATCTTCTTCTATATCTATCTATACTTATAATAAATCTGTAGAGAGGTCAATTCTGTACATGAAATATATTTCCAAAATAACTATCAGGGGGTGATTAGTGATCGATACTGATGCCAAAAATGTAATCAGTAAAATTTTTGTCTGTCTGTCTGTCTTTCTGTCTGTCTGTCTGTCTGGATGTCTGTATGTTCGTTATAGAAACAAAAACTACTCGACGGATTTTAACGAAACTTGGTACAATTATTCTTCATACTCCTGGGCAGGTTATAGTATACTTTTCATCACGCTACGATCAATAGGAGCAGAGCAGTGAAGGAAAATGTTGTGAAAACGGGAGAAGTTACTCCATTTTTTAAGCTTCTGTCGCGTGTGCAGCCTTAATGGTTAAAGCTACACAGAAATCATGTATGACAATAAATGTTCTCCTTAAAATTATATAAAAAATATCTTATGGCAGCATATGTCTATCTTTTATGGTTGACTCACAATAACACGTGTAACTCCCGATAGCTTAGCAGTTCGGAGCTTTCTGATTATATTTGTCTACTCTTACGTTTATAACACTCTCACTTATCTGTCATTAAAATTTAACATTATTACCTATTCAATTAAAAAAGAATCATATAAATCGGTATAGAAACACCAAAGTTATACATGAAATACGCTAATAAGCCATCGCGCGTGAATACTAAATCATGCTATTTAAGGATTATAAATTATTTTTGTGCAACGGTCGCCGCGCTCGACGCGACTACCGCTACTACTAATATTTTATATTTGGCTGTTGATGCGAATAGACGTTCAGAGTGTTCGACCTTATTGACAGACAATGCTTACGATCTGCGCGACTTTTAGTCTTTAAATTATTAATTTTTAGATTTCTTTTGTTGTTATTTTATACATATTATAAAATAGGTATTAGTTACTTTGGTAGTATTTAAATATTCGTTCAAATTACAAATTATTGATAGTTTACATTTTATTATTCTTTTAAGGTGAAGTAGTAGTAGGTACGCATAGATTTTTATATACCGAGTTTTGGCTAATTTATGTTCAGTTTTTTTTTTTATAGTATGTAGGTAAAAGCGTAGGTACTTTTATTAATTATAGTTATAGATATTATTAATTATAGTAGTTATAGGTTTTTATTTTTAATTGAAGTAGATATAGGTAGATAGTATTGGACAGGCGTTTTAGCTTTATTTTCTTTTCTCTTTTTGTTACAAGTTGTACTTACCTACATATTTCTGGGTATAATTCTATTAGAATTATTTAGTTTTAGTACCTACATTATTTCGTAATTAATAGGTTCTTATAGATAATAATATACTTAGGCATAATTAGATATAATTCAGTACGTTACAGAGTAAGTACAATTTTTTAATTTATTTAGCTGTAGTTTTAAATAGGTACCTAGGTGTTAAATAGGTTATTTCATTTTATTAGACTTAGTTTAGGTACCTACTTATATATTTTTAAGAATTTAATTTTAGATATAAGGATTTATTTAGGATCAGTTTTATTATTTAAGTAGGCACTTGGATTTTTTAAGTGTAAGGTAGCTATAGTTAGGACCTCTAACGTAGCTTATTTTGTTAGGTAACTGAATGATTTTGATGAATTAGGGTACAGAGATAGTTGGGACCTTGGAGACAGATAGGCAATTTTTTTTAAAGTGCGAAAAGGGGTAGAAAGAGGGAAGAAAAGGGGAGAGAAAGATACATTTTTTTCGATCATCACGCAGGTCAAAGTAAGCGTTAGCTCAAAGTAACTATGCCACGCGGACGAAGTCGCGGGCGGAAGCTAGTAAGTAAATAAATCTGGTTAAGCTAAGAAAACCCTGCTTAAAATAAACAAAATCGCACAGTCAATTTGCCCTATTCAATTATAATAAGCCATCAGTTTTCCAAGCTTAGTTAAGTTATATAACTTGGTAGTTACAGCAAGTTCCGATTGGCTGCCGAACGGTACGCTAGCCAATTAAAAAGGGAGTTAAAAGCGGAACTAACTTTACTAGTCTGGTTATATTTTCTTTCTTCTTTATTGCTTTCTGTTTTGCTTAGATGTGATCAGATATTAGTTGATGGTCGTACTGTACGGATTGAAATTCTGGGCTGTGTTTTATTTTCAAACTAGCTGCGCCTCGTGCATTTCACTCGCGTGGTGATAAAATATACAATATAAATCTTTATGAATTGTGGTTTATGTGTTGTTCTGAAATGTTAGCTATATTATTGTAAAGTTTCATAAAAAATCATTTAGTAGTTTTTGTGTGAGAAAGCAACAAACATCCAGACACTTAGACAAACTTTCGCGTTTACAATATTAATAGGATTTTTAGTAGCCTTTTTTTGGCCCGCAACTGGGCATACGCCTCCCCCATTCCTTTTCAACTCTTTCGGTGTTCAGCCTCCCCTGGACAATCCAAAGGAAGGGTCCAAATTTTCACGCCAGCGATTTTTTTAGTCTTTTCTCGGTGACGACGACCGTTTTCAGGCACCCACGGTGTGCCAATTCTGGCCCATCTGTCCTGAACAATCCTAGAAATGTGACTCACCCATCATGATCGTTCCTTCTCTGTTTTGGAAGAGGCATTTACCCAGCAGTGGGTCAGGAATAAGCTGATATTACTCAATAAATAGAATATTCTTTATAAGTCTTTAAACTGACATGGTTACTAATATTATAATTAACACTTGAAACGGGATATTTACCATGTTTATTATTTATATTGAGTTTCCGATATTTCGGCGATGTTGCAAACGCCATGATCACGGATGAACTGAAGTTATTGCGGGTGGATGTTTACGAGCAGACAAAACGATCTACCCTCTTTCTTATTCAATTGTGTAAAAACCCAAAAAGTAGGGAAAAAAGATCGCTACTTGATACAGTGAGTTTTGTGTGTCGAGAGCAAAATCGAGTTGTGAGTGACGGTGTTAGTGGTAACGAACGCAAAAAACGAATAAGAAAGAGGGTAGATCGTTTTGTCTGCTCGTAAACATCCACCCGCAATAACTTCAGTTCATCCGTGATCATGGCGTTTGCAACATCGCCGAAATATCGGAAACTCAATATAAATAATAAACATGGTAAATATCCCGTTTCAAGTGTTAATTATATTCTTTATAATTTCCACAATACGAATTACAAGAATAACAGTATACTGTTATTCTTGTAATTCGTATTCTTGTAAGTTGTATACAACTTAAGCATAAATAGTGTGACACAATGGGCGGTCTTATCTAAGCAATCTTTTGATCGAAAACAACATGCTTGCCTAATTTTTGTACCGCCCTCGTCTTCGTCCGCGTGGCATAGTTACTTTGGGCTAACGCTAACTTTAACCCACGTTATGATCGAAAAAAAATAACATTCTCTCCTCTTTTCTTCCCTCTTTCTTCCCCTTTTCCTATTATTTTTTCTCCTATGTCCGTCTCCAGGGTCCCAACTATATCTGTATCAAAATTCATCAAAATCGGTTGGGCCATTTAGGCGTGAAGACGTAACAAACAAACAAACTTTCGCTTTTATAATATTAGTAAGGATTTCTAGAGCAATCAAATAATCTTACGCAATTTCGGCAGTAAACATGTAAAGAAGCAAAGGTATAATTAAATTGAATTTGGTAAGCAATTCAACATAAGAAAACTCTATAATAGACATAAGTGCAGGCATTGAAATACCCTTCCGTAATGAGGGCCAACATAAGGAAAGGGTTTTTCTATTTGCTGTTTTGTGTACGGTTCCCTAAAAGGGTTGGGTATCATTTGGCTACAAACCCTTATAAATCAGAAGGCTTATTACTCTTAATCTTGTATTAATTAATTTTTGTGGGGGATGAAATTATGAAAGAATGCCGCGAGGTTCTGTTATTAGAGGGGGGTATTATTTGAGGTAGGGTAGTTTTGGGGAGTCAGTTTAGTTGACTTTTTTTGTATAATGAAAAGGGTATTTTTTCAGGTAGTGGAAAATATTTCTGGGTGAAGACAATGGTTAAAAAGGTGTTGCAAAATAAAATATGCTATGGTTGTGAAAGACAAACTCCTTGTGAGGTTGCGGTGGTGCGGTGTCGAGGTGTGCGGAGCGCCACCATCAGCGAGACATTTAAGTGAATTCATGTTCACTTAAATGTCTCGCTAATGATTTCGATTTCGATTGTCTGGCAGTTTGAGTACTAGGGACCTACACTAATGTTCTTTTTTTGGTATTGTTCGTCGTGTCGTTGAGCTCCTTGGGTTATGAGTCGAGCTACACGATAACTGACAAATGCTTGCACTGACTGGACAGGTTCACTCAATCTGTGTGGTGCTTTCTTAAAAAGACCATTTTAGACACTAATCTGCATAGTCCCCATGTAAGTTGACCAAGATTTTTGTCTGGACCTTAAAAGACCTCTGAGTTTGTTTCGGCCGTTTCTTCTCAGAGTAGTCGGGTACGAAACACCGGCCTCATCTAGTTTTTAAAACAGACGTGTAAAAGTGTTTGTGGAAACCTACTTGCAAAATAAACATCATTTATCATTTATTGGTGGCGGGTGTGTCGGGTCATTTAGTTCCCTTCAAAATGGTTGAGCTGAATAGGGCTGATGCATGCGTCATGTTCTACTGTCAGTTTGGACTGGTCAACGCTCAGCTGCCACGATTTATCGTTTTTACTTAATTTTTTTAATTATTGATTTCTTCTTTTACTCTGGAAGCTCTTATAAATGTGCAGCTTTAACTACATATATGTTTTTACATATGTATAACCTATACTTGAATGATAAAACCATGATTTTGTAAAAATATTATAATTTAAAAGAATGTCCGTGGAGTTTTTTGCCCGTTCTTTTCCATACACATCTACGCTTTGGAACGAGCAATTACAGTACTTTCACAAGTTTTTATGTCTTGTGACTGGGATTGTATCAGCATTATTTTAGTTTTTATGATATTCAAAAGTGCCTGTAATGTTCTGAATGTAATAAATGCATTTCAGTTGTCCCACTTAATTATTACCAATACATAAAAAATAATTAAACCTTAAACAATAAATGTATTTCACGACCAAATAAATTAGATTCCCACCATTGACCACAATTTAAACAAAATGTTTTATTGACCACAAACTGTCAGGGACCACAAATAGCTGGTCAGCTAACATATTGAAACAAGATGTGATTTAATTAATTGCACCGCTAATTGGTACAATATTAACAGAACTGTGGGTAGGCACAGATATAGGTAGCTAATTGGATTAGACGTTGAGTTAATTAATTTGTAGATAAGACAGTGAAACTACAATGTGGTGGTCTTGTGTGTGTAATTAGGTAATTTGGTATTATTGGCTTCACCAGTCACTATATCAACAAATCTTAGAAGTATTTACCAAAAACTTCAAGTAAAGCTTTAATTGATTGTTTTTTTTCTGATGTATTGATTGAGTTCAATCAATCATTTATTTAATTGCAAACAAAAAAGCGAAAGTACTCACTTTCGCTTTTTTGTTTGCAATTAAAAAATTAAAGCGTGAAGATGTAAGAAACAAACAAACTCTTGTTTGTTCCTTACGTCTTCACGCTTTAACGGCTAAACCAATTTTGACGAATTTTGGTACAGAGATAGTTGGGACCCTGGAGACGGACATAGACTATTTAAAAAAATGGGAAATGAGGGAGAAAGAGGGAAGAAAAGGGAAAACTTAGCTTTGCTATTACAATAAATAAGGCGCAAGGACAAAAACTACAGGTAGCAGGTACCTGCAAATCACGAAAGGGGAACTGGATTACCCCGAATTTAACGCGAGCAAAGCCGCGGGCAAAAGCTTGAATGAATAAAGAAGAAAAAAGAAGAAGGCTACCTCTAGGCTGTTAACATAACGCTACGACTGTAAAGAGCGTAGTGCGGGTAAAACTGATCGACACAGCTAGTCTTAGTAGATAATAAATACCTAACATCCAACTATGAGTACCAGAAACTTTAAAAACGTCATTTAAATAGCAGTCATTAAAACCTCATTAACTCGGCTGCAAACTGCAAATCGTTTAGAAATGCAAATTTCATAAGTAATGCACTCACTGTTACGTGGTCTGCAGTTGTCTGTAGGGGGCATATGAATTGGGTAGATCCTGAAATCCTACTCCTACTCATCATCTGCCTAGCCTTTTCCTAACTATGTTGGGGTCGGCTTCCAGTCTAACCGGATGCAGCTGAATATCAGTATTTTACATGGAGCGACTGCCTATCTGACCTCCACAACCCAGTTAGTACTGGGTAATACGATACCCCTTGGTAAGACTGGTTGTCAGACTTTCAGGACACTGACTACCTGTAACGACTGTCAAAGATCTACAAATGACAGCCGGGACCAACGGCTTAACGTGCTTTCCGAGGCACGGAGGAAACTCGGTATGTAACGGGTGGTCACCCATCCACAGACCAACCTAGGCAAGCGCGGCTTAACCTAAAGATCGACCCGAGCGGCTGCTATTATTTAGCCACGAGCTCCTGAAATCCTACTCCTACTATCCTACTTAATATTATAAATGCGAAAGTTTGTGAGTATGGATGCATGTTTGATCCTCTTTCACGAAAAAACTACTGAACGGATCTTGATGAAATTTGGCACAAACGTAGATTATAGTCTGGAATAACACACAGGATACTTTTTTTGGACCATCATGCGGGCGAAGCCGCAGGCGCCAGCTAGTAATACTATAAATGCGAATGTTTTTAGGATGAATGTTTGTTTGTTTGTTACTCTTTCACTTTAAAACGGCTGAACGGATCTTAATTAAATTTGGCACAGAGGTAGATTATAGTCTGGTAAAACACATAAAATACTTTTTTTCGATCATTAAGTGCCAGCTAGTTTATTAATAAATAGGAGAACCAACAACTATAACAAGTAGATAAACAATTGTTAAGTAACACAGAGTCAATTACAGCTACCCTACCATGACGTCTTAAAGCAGAACTAATTCCACTGAGGGAAAGAGACAGAGCTATACAGGGTGTCTAGCACCATCTCTTTCCCTCAGTGGAATAAGTTCTGCTTTAAGACGTCATGGTAGGCCTACAGGTTCTTACGAGTAAAACAGAGAAAGTAGTAGAATTCTTAGGATCACTAACGAGTACGATAAAAAATATTGAAAACTAGCTGGCGCCCGCGGTTTCGCCCGCGGGCGCCAGCCAAAAAAAGAGACCGTAATCTACCTCTGTGCCAAATTTCATCAAGATCCGTTGAGCTGTTTTGACGTAAAAGAGTAACAAACATCCATAAATCCATACATCCATCCATCCTCACAAACATTACAAATCAATTGTTCTGTCAACTAAAACAGTTGATCTCTTTTCACTTACAGCCCTGGTATTACCTGCAAAATACTGAAAGGGGCAAGCACCAAAACTTACTGTACCCAATTTTAAACTCTACTGCTCCTTCCTCTGTGCTAAATTTCATCAAGATCCGTTCAGCCGTTTTGACGTGAAAGTATAACAAACATCCCTACATCCATCCATCCTCACAAACATTCGCATTTATAATATTAGTAGGATTATATTAAAGGAAACCACATAAGGTACAATAAAAACTACGCGTTTTTAAAAAAGGCGGTTAAGCCAAGTGTATGCAGCATAGGTTTTGGTGGTAAATGGGTCAAATGAGAACTCTGTACAGAGAATATTAAAGTCCTTACTCTTGGCAACATACATGGGCTTACTAGCTTTTGCCCGCGGCTTCGTTAAATTCGGGGTAACACAGTTCCCCTTGCGCCTTATTGATTTGTAATAGCA
This sequence comes from Ochropleura plecta, assembly GCA_905475445.1. Lineage (NCBI taxonomy): Eukaryota > Metazoa > Arthropoda > Insecta > Lepidoptera > Noctuidae > Ochropleura > Ochropleura plecta. The sequence goes on along the minus strand of FR997738.1, from coordinate 17,721,903 downwards.
ACGCTAAGTTTTCCCTTTTCTTCCTTCTTTCTCCATCACATCCCACTTTAAAAAAAAATTTGCCTATGTCCGTCTCCTGGTTCCCAACTATCTGTGTACCAAAATTCATCAAAATCGATTTAGCCATTAAAGCGTGAAGAGGTAACAAACAAACAAACTCAATTTCGCTTTTATAATATTAGTAAGGATTATTATCCTGAATTTCCCAACATCATGGTCTCTTAACTGACGTACCGTTCCTCACACAGGCATTCGAAGTCATTACATTCTATATCAATACACATCTATTGAATGGACAACGTTCCAATTTCAAATAAATTGTTTTACTTCTTCATTTTGATTCAAAAATGGTTGTACGGGGGATTCTTTAATCTTAGGAGCTGTACAGTAATAATATTTTGACGACACGGTTGGCGCAGTGGCTGAGCGATCGACTGCTGCGCTGCGTGTGGCGGTTTCGATTCCCGCACGGAACATAATATTTGTATGGCCTACAAATAGTTGTTCCGGGTCTGGCTGTTTGCGTATGTGACTTTAAATGTTTGTAAATACACCCACTTTATAGGAGAACGCTTCTTTTTTTTAAGTATTTTTTAGTATCTCCCATACATTTGCGCACAATCAAAAGAATTTAAAAAAATGGCTGTAGAATTTGCTGCTCATCTTTCATGATTGTTTCTTATTTATTAATTTTTTTCTTTTTTATGTGGTGATTTATGTTCCACGCCTTAACGGGGAGCACTTTCCATAATTAGTTAGTGTGACCTTTTAGGATTTTGTTTTTTAATTCTCCCTTTCTATACATATACGTCCGTTTCCTTATTTCTTTCTTTAATATCGTCGTTATTCCGTGGACAATGGTGTGGGTTATACGTTTAAAATGTTTTTTATTGTTTTTTTTTAAAACGTTTCCCCACACTAGGAATTTCTCCTGTATCGTGGGTGCGTATACAAACATTTAAACTCACATACACAAACAGCGAGACTAGTTACGTCACGTCATATTAAAACATCAATAAAAGAGTCAATAAAAAAAAACATCATAAAATAGAAAATTTGATAAATATTAGGTTAAAACTGTGACCCCCTACGCCAGTAACGACTTGCATTAATAGAAAACGGATAAAGATATAACACTTTTTTATTGTAGTGCGCTGATGCTCGTTATGACATATTTTAATTAACATATTTTGGTGCACATTCAGTATATTTGGTGGAACACAGGTAAAATTAGGTAAATGAAATGAGAATAAATTGAAGTACTTTTAAATACCATCCTTAAGATAATTTGAGAACAACTGAACTATTCATCAATCTAGCTTAGATTCAATTAATCTACAATCCGTATGTAAAATCTCATAGAAGCAAACTAATGACACGCACTTTAATCTAGGTTTAAAATGAATATACAGGGTGCAAAACCATCTACGTATTTTGGACATCAAACTAACTTTTTTCAATGTTAGCTTTATTTTATTACTAGCTTTTGCCCGCGGCTTCCCTCGCGTTAATTCGGGGTAACCCAGTTCCCCTTTCCTGATTTGCAGGTACCTGCTACCTTTAGTTTTTGCCCTTGCGCCTTATTTATTGTAATAGCAATGCTAAGTTTTCCCTTTTCTTCCCTCTTTTTCCCTCATACCTACATAACTTTAAAAAAATGCCTTTAGCCTATGTCTGTCTCCGGGGTCTCAACTATTTCTGTGCCAAAATTCATCAAAATCGGTTTAGCCATTTAACCGTGAAGACGTAACAAACTCGCTTTCGCTTTTATAATTTTAGTAAGGATTTCTTATTTTTTCGTTTTTAATAACATTTTACGGTTTTATATTTTACTTATGTTATTATTAAATTTTATTACTGTTTTCACTTTTGACTTTTTTATCTATGTGTTTGTTTATGTTTGTTTCCTATAAAGGTCCCGTTTCCGGGGTTGCGGGTTGTTCGAAAGAGATACCGCGGCCCCGGAACATAAAGGGCAATAGAAGAAGGTTTTTAGTCAGTACAAGTCTGACAGTCCCTCCCGCTCCGCCCAGAGCGGGGGAAGTTATTTGATGATTTCCCACCCAAAAAAAAATGGACCCGTCTTTTTCTTTTAATGACAACCCTTAAAAAAAAGATTTGCCTTAGAAACTCTGGCCAACACTTTAGCGCCACCCTGTAAGAACTTCAGTTACAAAATGATGGAGCTATAGAAAATCTCCGTAATTTCGGAGACAATAGGATATAACACTATAGTGGAATTTAAACCTATTGTAGTTGGTTCAACCGCTCCCGTAAATTAGGAGGCCTATTCAATGAAATCTAGAGGCTTAAGGCTCCCTTTTGTGTGTCTAGTTGAATGGAGGACTAGTTTTTGCGTACGGGGGGACTCTGAAATTTTGACTAGATAAACATTTAGATTTTTAACTGTTTCGTACATCAAAAGACATAAACAGCAACCCTATAGGCTCACTTTGTTGTCCATCTGTCAGTCTGTCAACCCCATATCTTGAGAACGCGTGGAGATAACGAGTTGAAATTAGAACTATATAGGTACTCAAATATGTAGTTTTAGAGGCAAATCTTTTTTTGAAGTGAAACTTCTTTATCGGGGTTGGAAAAAAAATTAGTGTAACGTTACGCGTCACATTTTTCCGTTACGCGCCATCTTTTTCTTATCCCTACCACGCGTGATTCGAAGTATACTTTCTCCAGCGGAGTAGGGATTGGTAAATGTCTCCAATGTATTTTGCGGCCCGTTTTGAGTAGTTACATTTTTGAAATCCCAACATTATTATATAATAATTGTAGAATTTGTATTTATGTCTATGATAATAAAAGCCTTTTATTAAACTTTATCTAATTTAACTTTATTTAACCAATTCCTGTAAAGTTGCATATAGTAAATTATTTTTTGAAAAATAACGTCATAAAGAAGTTTCACTTCTTACGAGTGTACGCTAGTACACGCACACATTTTTTTTAAAAAGGTCCATACCTCAAAATGAAACCCTTTTTGGATCACCCTGTTGTCCGTTTGTCTGTCAAGACCCTTTATCTGAGACACGTGTAAAGATATCGAGTTGAAATAAAAACTATATAGGTACTCAAGTCTGTGGTCTTTTGAAGCTGTGAAAAAATCAACCCTTTAAATATACACAGTCAAAAGTAATGACCGTTTATGTCGCAAATTTCTACAAAAACCTCGGTGCGAGAGTTCCTGTGGACGGTAAGAGAGAGAGATGTCAGCCTAATCGAAGGGCCGATGCCTACCGGGGCTACGCGTTATTTGAAAAAGATACCGCGGCCCCGGATTATAGGGCCAGGGGCCAAAGAAGGAACATGGATAGGTTTAGTCAGTACAAGTCTGACACTCCATTTCACTCGAGGAAGTTATTTGGTGATATCACATCAGAAAAAACCACCTTATTCTCAGCGGCAACACTACTAATAGACGCACGAGACAGAAAACAAACAAACAGACTAGTAATAATATAAACAAATATAATAGTTGCTCGTTTAAATCCACACATGAATAACTCATTTTGTAACTTTCCTTTATATCTAAAATCTCGTTTGTGAATACTTACAGGGCTAATAAGGGTATTGTTTGGGAGGAATAAATTATGATTCACTGGTTTTAAGGTTCAATTTTGGGCTTAAATTCTCTTGAAAATTGGTAGGACCTGTAAACAAACGAGGTTGTTGAAAAATCGTATGTATAACAAATCATTCGCCAAGGCAGATTCATTCTTTCTTCTGCTTCTTTCTTTTTAAAAAAAACGTTGCCCCACACTAGGAATTCAAACATTCTCCTGTATCGTGGGTGCGTTTATAAACATTTAACTTCACGTACACAAACAGCCAGACCCGGAACAACTACCTGTAAGCCATACAAATATTTGTTCCGTGCGGGAATCTAACCCGCGACGGCCGCGACACGCAGCGCAGCAGTCAATCGCTCAGCCACTGCGCCAACCATGCCGTCAAATTTTATTAATGTTTATTTTTTAAATGGCATGTCCCGAGTTTGAAGTAATGAGTCTGTAGGTTTTTCGGATATTGGAAGCCTCCAGCTACGGTAAAAGAAAAAACTAAGCGAATACACGCTATGGGTACCCAATATGGACAGCAAGGGATCGGATCGGGCCCTGGTTCAGTCCATGGTCCGGAGCGACAGGAAATGGGAAGCGGTCACCTCCTTCAGCGAAGCAATAATGCTAGCGAAGGAGGAGGTGATAGGGCGTTTGAGGGAGAGAACCTCAAACCAACCCAGCCGCCGCGGGAGACGCCCCGGGCGCCGGGCGCCGCGAGACGACTCCCGGCCACCGTAGATGCGGGCCTGTGGACGGTGAGCAATGGCTAGCTCACCGTCCGTCCGTCTATTGACGATGTTGTGTGATATTAGTGTTTCACGCGCGCCTCAAAGAGATGTCAGCAAAGCAGAGGGGCTTGCCAGAGCCTCCGCCTGCCAGGGTTGCGGGTTATCGGAAAGAGACACCGCGGCTGGGTTCAGCCGTTCCGGGTCTGGCTGTTTGTGTATGTGAGTTTAAATGTTTGTAAATGCACCCATGATACAGGAGAAATTTCTAGTGTTGGACAAAGTTTTTTATATATAAAAAAAAACCAAGTCCTAAATAGATTAGTACTAAGTAAGTAAGAACGAATGAAAAGCCCAAGTAACGTGTTTAAACGACAATGCTTTTTGAAAAATTGAATCGTAGGTAGCTACGTGGGTTACCAATGTATTTAAAAAAGGAATAACCTAATTAAGTGGATTTGTAAGTAGATAGAAATAACAAAGGAAGACTCGAGCAATAGGTACGTGCATGACAGTGGCTTTTAAAAACCTTTATACGAAAATTCGCTAGAATACTTAAACCTTATTTTAAGCAAAAGACAACATTTTTTTTTCTGATGACATATCTTCAAATACCTCGTCCTGATCTAGGTGGAGTGGAAGGGAGGGTCAGATTTTTACTGACTAAAACCTTTCTTTTGCCCTTTGTGTTAGGCCAAAGGATCTCTTCCGAACAACCCGCCACCCAGGCAGACAGTAGCCCGTGCCTGTCTGCATTGCTGACATCTCTTTGAGGCGCTCGTGGAACACGAACGCGCCGTCGACACGGCCTGTCCTTACTTGGACGGACAGACGGTGAGCTACCCTTTGCTCATTGTCAAAAGACCCGCATCTATGGTGGCCGGGAGTCGTCTCGCGGTGCCCAACGCCCGGAAGGTCTTCCGTTGTTGCTGGGTTGGTTTGAAGTTCTGTCCCATAAAAGCTCGACCACCTCCTAGCATAGCTTCGCAAAGGGAAGTGACCGCTTCCCATTCCCAACAAAAACCTTGGTCCTTACAAAAAACTGCGCTCGTCCAAGGACCTCTGATCCTATTACCAGCAATAATTCTTAAAACCATGACATCGGAAAAACTAACTTAGCAGTTTACCTAAACTTTTAATTTAAAAAAAAAACGTCACAAAAAAAAATCAAACCAAAAATCCAGCCCCAATTTAGCTGATTCACTTATTTATAAAGCCAAGCACACACCCCTTAACTTATACCAACAATTTAGTCCGAAGGTGGCTTATTAAATTACATATTCGTCCACGCAAATGCTGCTTGACAAAGCGCCTTTGATCCATGGGACATTATTAGCCTCACTTTCACTGAAAAACAGGGTTGGCAGGACACAAAACAATATTTAAACACACTTTATTGACTTCACCTTTTTATATTTCGGATAGGATTTCATCAAATACCTACCATCTTCCGCCCTAGGTGGAGCAGAAGGGAGTCATACTTTTACTGACTTAAACCCATCCATGTTCCTTTTTTGCCCTTTGTGTTCCGGGGCCGTATCTCTTTCGAACAACTCGCAACCATTAATTTTACCCGTAATTTTCAATTTTTGGTGTGCATTAAAGAAAAGGTGGATGAAAAACGATTGCATGTAGCGGAGATGAGAATGTTGAGATGGATGTGTGGAGTGACAAGAATGGATAAAGTAAGGAATGAGTATATTAGAGGAAGTTTGAAAGATTGTTGTGTTACGGGAAAATTGTCAGGGAGTCGTTTGTCTTGGTATGGACAATTGGACATGTAATGAGGAGGCATGAAGCACATGTGACTAAAAGAGTGATGGATCTGAATGTTGATGGACGGAGAGTGAGGGGAAGGCCATAGAAAAGATGGATGGATTGTGTAAGGAATGATATGAAAGAGAGAGGAGTAAATTATACCGTGACATCTGATAGGGGAGAATGGAAGAAGAAAACGTATTGCGCCGACCCCAAATAGAATGGGACAAGGCCAGGAAAAAGATGAATAAAGAATATTCTATCATGTGTAGAAAAATTAAGAAGTTTTGACACATTTTCAGGCTTCCGATTGAGCTAAAATTTTGCCTCAATCTTTTGTTTAGATGACAATAGACGGTTAGTTAAATCGTTCTAGATACAATATGGCGGACTAGTTATATTTTTTCTTTGCCAGAAAAATACGAGAACGTGTTTTCAAGTCATTGTGCACTAAAGTCATTGAACCAAGTGTTTTATTTAACAACAAGAATTAATAAAAAAATAGTCTGACGGTATAGCTATTGTTCCCGGTTTTGGTATTTCTTGTTCCAATCTGCCATTAAAAAAACCATATTAGAAGTTACCTCAACTTCCACGGATATAAATTAACCGCTTGCCAACCCTACGCCCTTATGAGTAATATACGCAACGACGTACAATCGCGCACAACGACCTACAGCTGTTAGGTACACTCGAGCACGGTACAATTAAACAGACAAATAACATTACAGGGCGCCAGCTACTATGTCTGGGTTTGTATTTTTAAACTGTTGGCAACTGTGTTAGTCTTGTTTTATTAATGGCGTGAGATAAAAAAGGTTGTATTTTTTTTTTGCTGTGTGGATTTGTTAAGAATTGACCCTACAGAGGTCCCAGTACAAGCTCGCGGTGTTTTTAAACGTAAATATAGTCGATTTATTCATTAAAAATATATTGATAATAGCCTTTTTGCTGAATTTAAATAATCAAATAACTTCCCCCGCTCTGGTCGGATCGGGGGGAAGTGTCAGGCTTTTACTAACTGACTTAACTTGAAGACACGGTTGGCGCAGTGGTTGAGCGATCGACTGCTGCGCTGTGTGTCACGAGGTTCGACGTAAAACAAAAAAACAAACTAACTAAAACTCACCCATGTTCCTTCTGTTGCCTTTTATGTTCCGAAACCGCGGTATCTGTTACGAACAACCCACAATACCTCCACGCGTTCTCGAGAAAAAGGGTCTTGACAGACATACAAACGATCAACAAAGTGATCGAATAAAGGTTCCGTTTTTTCCTTTTGAGGTATGAACCCTAAAAATAGATAAATATACAACATTATTTTTAGTATATGCGAAACCTGAATATAGTTTGTTCAGAATAAGCAACTGAATCGATTCCAATCATTTTTACACCATGTTATTATATTTTCCCAAAAATATTAAAAAAAGTTTATAATATGGACACCATGCGACACTAAGTAGGTAGGTAGTAGGAAAAAAATACGCGCGAGTCACAGTGCGCAGCGGGGGGACCAGTCATTCGCCCGGCTAATACGAGTTGATGCACACGTCGCGTCACACCCCGTTCCCTAAAATACGCGATCGAACGTGATATCGAATAACGAATAATCATGTCATTTGCCTACACAAACGTCCAGTACACGGAAATGGTACGAACATTAGCAGTTTGTGGTGATAATGTTTTACCGGGAGCAGTTCGGCATCAGAGTGTCGTGGAACACGATGCTTGCAGCCACACAGAGATGCAGGGACTACGGTAGCTTTCGTGTATTATAAATTGTAAATAAGTGAATTATTGTAAATAATGCTGATTAACATTTTTAAACACGCCAAAATATTTTATTGTAGAAAGTTATTATGTACCTACAGTCAGCTGTGTTAACATATCAATGCGATTTTTAACTTTAAGTGGTTGGCATAAGGAGCTGCATTTACGAATAAAGTACATAATAATATCTACCTACACTTGACCATTACGACACTCCAAAGCCTGCAAAACAGTGTGATGGAAAATGTTATCACCAGTTAATTACAATACAAACTGAGAAATTATTATCATCAAGGAACACAAGGCGCGCGGCGCGGTGACGTCGTGCGCCGTTGGTGACAGTGAATTTGTACGGATATCCAGGTAACATAACAAGCTTATAACTTTGTGGTTTTTCATGATACAGTTTTGAAATTTTATACATAGATTCTTTATATAAAAATACTGGACAGGTGTTTCGGCTTTCGCATAAACTAAAAATAATGTTGTATAATATTATATTTGTATGGTAAACATTGAAAAATCACAACTAAAACATTACGTGACTCGTCACTTAAAAATGTCTAAAAGCGTCTTTCACACCAAACAAAACACAGTAATTATGATAGATGTTGGTATTCTAAAGGCGAAATATAAAAAGCTAACAATTACCATCTCTGTTTATGCACACCATTTAGCTGGGATCATTATAAATGTACCTATATCTCTCATTTTGTTTGTGATATATTACGGTGGCAATGAATTTGGTCAGAATTGGTCCAGTCCTGTTTGAGTATAATAATAAAATCGTTTATTTATAAAAAGGGGGCACATATACAATAAAATAAAGCATCTTATCGAACAATAGAGCACAGTAAGTAAGTTGCTTAATTGCCTGAATTAGGTTGAACCTGTGTTTCAGGCTAAAAAGAGCATTAATACTAATTTCAAGTAAAAAAATTAACACTAATGTAAAATTAGAGGACCAAAATTGGAAAATTGCACAAAAATCAAGTAAGCGTTTTATTTGCAGACAACAAGTAGATAGAATAAAACTTTTCCATGTTCCTTCTTTAGCGCTTTGTGTTCCAAGGCGTCGGGTGCCATGAGACGAGTCCCGGCCACCGTAGACGTGGGTCTGTAGATGATGGGCAATGTGTTGCTCACCAACCGGCCGTCTAGTAAAGGCTACGTTGCGTAGTCGTTCGTGTTTCACGCACGCTTCAAAAACGGCACGGTCGGCGCAGTGGCTGAGCGATTGACTGCTGCGCTGCGTGTCGCGGGTTCGATTCTCGTACGGGACGGAAATAGTTGTTTCGGGTCTGGCTGTTTGTGTATCTGCGTCTGAATGTTTGTAAACGCACCCACGATACAGGAGAAATTCCTAGTATGGGGCAACGTATTAAAAAAAGAGATGTCAGCAAAACAGAAGGGCCTGCGAGGGTTGTTGTTTATTCGCAAGAGATACCGCGGCTCCCGAATTAAAACGGCAATAGAAGGAACATGGATATTTTCAGTAAGACAGACACTGATTATTTCTCATTTAAAAAAATTACAAGGTAGCCTAAAATCGGCAATTACCATACTATATGGTTTAATGTATAGTACACTAGCTTTTGCCCGTGGCTTCGCTCGCGTTAAATTCGGGGTAACACAGTTCCCTTTTCCTGATTTGCAGGTACCTGCTACCTGTAGTTTTTGCCCTTGCGCCTTATTTATTGTAATAGCAAAGCTAAGTTTTCTCTTTTCTTAACTATTTCTCCCTCATAACTCACGTTTTTAAAAAATAATATAATAGCTTATGTCCGTCTTCAGGGTCCCAACTATCTTTGTACCAAAATTCATCAAAATCGGTTTAACCAAGCGTGAAGACGTAACATACAAACAAACTCACTTTCGCTTTTATAATATTAGTAAGGATTATCTAAATAAACCACCAGACCTTATATTTGTTACTTACAATATCCTACAAAGGAACTGCAGTTTAGCCTCCCTATTTAAAATAAATCACCATTAAGTTGCTAGCCTAATTCTCGGGGCCATTAGTGGCACATTATTGTAATGTTGATGGACCAAATATTTTGCACGTCACCTCTCCTCCCCCCCCCCTCCTTAGGCGAGAGCCTGTCCCGATAATTAAGGGACAGTTATTATTAATTTCCTTAAGGCGGTCTTTTTAATGTGGCGAGTTTGTTGTGGAGAGTGCAGTGTTTCTTTTTTTAGAGGTCCGTACACAAAGGTCAGTCCGTTAGGTCCGTCTACCGATAGTCATAGTAATTACTGTTAAAGTTCTCGTTTTTACTTATATTTTAAAGTCGGTTAAAACCGTATCGTCCTTTTTTTTGGGCTGGAATATCATCAAATAACTTCCCCCACTCTGGGTGGAGCGGGGGGAGTGTCAGACTTGTACTGACTAAAACCCACCCATGTTCCTTCTATTGCCCTTTGCGAATCCGCCGTGGTATCTCTTTCGAACAACCCACAACCCCGGCAGGCGGAGGCCCTGGCAGGCCCCTCTGCTTTGCTGACATCTCTTTGAGGCGCGCGTGCAACACTAACGGACCGTCGACATGGCCTGTCGTCAATAGACGGACGGATGGTAAGCTACCCATTGCTCACCGTCCACTGGCCCACATCTACGGTGGCCGGGAGTCGTCTCGCGGCGTCCGTCACCCGGGGCGTCTCCCGCGGCGCCTGGGTTGGTTTGAGGTTCTCTTCTCTCCCTCAAACGCCCGGCCACACCGTATCGTGCTTGGTAGCGGCTTATTGCCAACATAATAAAATCGATGTTATCTCTTACTAATATGTATATAGACACACATTTATACATTCAATCAAGTTCTCATACCGTCAAATAATCATGTGATCCTATTAACAAATAACAAAGGCACTTCGCAAGCTCTTAATAATTAGTTAATATCTGTAATTTGTAATATTAAGATAGGGAGAAAATTTGCTTTTGTATTTGATAACTCCATTTTTATATTATAAAGCTACCTAATTGCCAAGTCTTGTGGAATTTCAACATTTGCTGGTGGAATGTGAAAAGAACAGGACAGAGAGGTAATTTATTTATTTAGTACTAGCTTTTGCCCGCAGCTTCGCTCGCATTAATTTCGGGGTAACACAGTTCCCCTTTCCTGATTTGCAGGTACCTGTTACCTGTGGTTTTTGCCCTTTTTTTGCCAAAGCTAAGTTTTCCCTTTTCTTCCCTCTAGGACCTTAATTCAACCGCCTAAGGAGAGTTTCGCTAGATAATTTGTCACGGCTCTTGGCTTATCAGGCCATTGGCCGTTACGTATTATTATTATAATAGGGAAGTTGACACCACCAATCAATTGATATACATTTTATGAGCTGTCAAAACGCGCTTCTCCCATAGATTTTGTATGAGACTCGCAACCGATGACGTCACTAAGTTGTCAAGTCAATGATGCAACTATTTATTGATTTAAAAGCAACTAAAAATCGAATTTTAAAGTTATTTTGAAATGAATGGAGTTCTCAGGTCTAGAATAAGGTGTTCTTTCAGAAAAATTGTGTTTTTAAATTTTATTGGTTAATGGTGTCAACTACCCAATTATGTCGAACCAATGCGTTGTCGACTTTTCCATCATCGTTTTTGCTGCTATTACAATGTTGCTTGACAATTTTCCTCTTTGAAAAACCTAACCTACTGTAAAATCGAACAAAAACCTTGTAACAATGTGAAATGTAACGTATATGTAAAAGGTATACGTTATAGTTTCAATTACCATAAAACGAGGGATGTCTCATTACGTTTCGTGTGCTTACCGCTCTCCAGTGGTGTTACCATATTTTTTGAAAAAGTTGTACAGTCTTGAATACAACATTATTTATTATATGCGAAACCGGAATATTCTTTATTTAGAATAAGTAACTGAATCGATTACAATAATTTTAAACACTATGTTATATTTTGTCCTAAAAAAAATTAAAAACGAAACGGTATTGAGTTAAGCATACACAATCATCGGCACACGAGTGTGTAGTGTATTCTTAACATAAATCATTACTAATATTATAAAAGTGAAAGTGAGTTTGTTTGTTTGTTACCTCTTCACGCTTTAACGGCAAACCGTTTTTTTTATGAATTTTGATATTGAGATAGTAGGGACCCTGGAGACGGACATAGGCTATTTTTTTTTAAATATTGAGATATGAGGGAGAAAGGAAGAAAAGGGAAAACTTAGCAAAAAGGGAAAAATAGAAATCTATTACAATCAATAAGGCGCAAAGGCAATAAATACAGGTAGCAGGTACCTGCAAATCAGGAAAGGGGAACTGTGTTACCTTGAATTTAAAGCGAGCGAAACCGCGGGCAAAAGCTAGTACGTCGATATTTTAATTTAAAGTATCCGCTTCACAAGACGACAATTATTTTAATTATTCGTGCTCAAGTCCGACTCGCAATTGGCCGGTTTTTTGTATTTCAGTGATATTAGCCTCGTGGTCTTGATGAATGTACAGCCTTGCGTTGTAGTAGTCTACTGCAACATCCTTACTTCCTTACTATAATATTATAAAAGCGAAAGTGAGTTTGTTTGTTTGTTACCTCTTCACGCTTTAATGGCTAAACCGATTTTGATGAGTTTTGGTACAGAGATAGTTGGGAACCAGGAGACGGACATAGGCTATTATTTTTTTATAAAAGATTGAGATATGAGGGAGAAAGAGGGACGAAACGGGAAAACTTAGCGTTGCTATTACAAATCAATAAGGCGCTACCAAATTTAACGCGAGCGAAGCCGCGGGCAAAAGCTAGTTACTCTATAAACCTGCACATGTAGTTTCTAATTATAATCAACATTTTATCTCAGAATCAATCACTCCTTGGTTCACTACGTGCCCTTTTTAACCAACTTAAAAAAAGGCGGAGGTTCTCAATTCAACTGTTTTTTTTTGTTTGTTACCTCTGAACTTTCGACTGGGTTAACCGATTCTCTTTTTATTTAAAAGTTGGTGCTTCCTATTTGGCCAAACATTTGGTTTTGACGATGGCATCTATAAGAAAACCATTGTTTTTTCTTTTTATTGTAAATGGGCGATATGCTAATATATCTAAGTAGCAATTAGCTATTATCAACACGGTTGGCGCAGGGGCTGAGCGATTGACTGCTGCACTGCGTGTCGCGGGTTCGATCCCTGCACGGAACAAATATTTGTATGACCTACAGATAGTCATGGCTATTTGTGAACGTGAGTTTAAATGTTTGTAAACGCACCCACGATACAGGAGAAAATGCTAGTGTGGGGCAAGGTTAATTTTTATAATAAAAATCATTGAAAATAATTACTCGATAAGGAGGGACGTAGAATGAAAAAACCGACTTCCAAAAAAATGACACTGTCTTTCCAGAAGTAAATTTATTTTCCGTCTTTTCTTGGAAGTCGGTTTTTTCTCCTATCCTTCTCGGTTCCGTGTCATCCTGTGTCCCGTGTCGACGACAATATCCTAATTACTAACAAAAAATCCTTGAAAACTAAAAAACATACCCACCCTACATCTCTAAGCAATAACTTCAGTTTTCGCATACAAATTATGTTATTCGAGTCGCGACCGACACACGTATATCCGTCTCTTTCTTTTGTTCCCGTCTACTCGTTCTGTCCCTCTCCATTCTTCTAATTAGCGAGCTCTCGCGTGGTAAGCTTTGAGGTGCGACAGATATGTGATAACGAGATAGCTTGAGTACGATGTTGGTCGTTGAAGTACGATTTTTTTATGTGTCTAGACAAAGAAATGTTTTCTTCTTAAGAATATCTTATATCTCTTTTCGCAGATAAGGCACCCTGTTTTTAACCGACTTCAAAAAAAGAAGGAGGGTCTATCTGGGACAGTATTTTTTTGTATATTTGTTACTCGATATCTCTGTCAAAAGGGTAGTTTACAGGGTCAAAGTAATTACATTCTATTTAGTCCGACTTTTAGATTATTCAAAAATAAGGGACACGTGTTTTTTTTATTTGTAAGTTAGACCACAAATTTCAAAGATATAGCCCATTAAAGTTACACGTGACGTCACTCGTTGCGAAAAAAATGCAGCAACGCGTGACGTCACACGTAACTTTTCGAATAACTAACTTATTGTGGGTCGATTTTTATAATCAAAAGGCAACTTATAAACTACATTGCTTTGATAGTTTATAACTTATCTTTTACAATACATTTCTTTGTTCTAATGGATGATTAAAAAAAAATACTAAGCTAATATTTTACTAAGTGGAGTTTTATAATACTAAGGGCGGGTTGCTTCAGCTATACTTAACCCATGGGTAACAGTTAAAAATGGCGCTAACTTTCGTTAAAACGAAAAATGGGTTGTTTCACAAAATGGCGGCCTTAACGTACGTTAATAGTTACTATAACTATAACCGATGCCTTACCCATGAGTTAACGTCATTTTACGGGATAGATTTTCGTTTTCAAAGAACTTTGCCTACGCCAAGCATTAAAACAGTATGGAGTCTCTTTGTACCTACTCGTTTTTTTTGACGATAGTTCATCTGTTGAGGATACAAATTGTGTGTAAAGAAAGACAAACGTATTTAAAGCGTTTAACTTTCAACAACGGGGTTCACAAGAATGTATTGTAAGATATCGTGTATCATAGGAAGTGGCTTTAATAATAACATGTCTTTTTGAAGATGAAATAAGTTTTTCTACAGAAAATTAAGCATGACAATTCATTATATTATGAATTCTTAATATTTCATTAATTTTGCAAACCTATAAACCAGGTATTTGGTATTTATTTGTCTTCAATTGATTCATATTGTCGGTTTATTTTTAGAACAAAACATCCTTGTTCTTATTAATTAATGTTCTAAGGCGCAGTTTCTCAAGTTTTGAAAAATTAGTACCTAGTGCGTTCTTTGTAAATAAAATACCACGAAAAGTCCAAAATATTAAGAAACAGAAGTACCTATCGTAAAGTTTAACAAATATGATCAAAAAAAAAAAATCAAAAGTCATTTATTCAAATTAGGCTGATAATCAGCACTTTTTGAACGTCAGATTACAAGAGACAGTCCCACAAAAACGCCCTGCCCTTGGCTTTTGATCGTGTTATTGTTCAGTGTATTAATTTTGGTACTTATTTTGGTGTGAACGTATCCATTTTGTATTTTTTCTAGTGTTTGATAAAATAACAAATAATTTAAAATTAAGAATTCTCACTTGTTTTTAAACCGTTCGCGCATTCGACAGATCAAATTTTGTCGTGAACGGTGAAGTATTACCACACTATAAAAAAACTCCCGACCATTTTTTTGGGCAAAAGTGTTGCTTTGTATTGGCAACCCGAATAACTTTGACCTTCCGTTTTTTTTGTGATGAAACAACGCTCCGTATTTAGCGAACGTTAAATATCACACGTAATAGTAACTTTTAACCGTTGGTATGTAACGTTAACCGACCGTTTGAAACAACCCGCCCTAAGTGGAAAAAAATAACTTTACTTCCGGAAGTCGGTGGCCAAAAGTCAATGAAACAAACAAGAGTCACAGGATTTTCAATGTTAGTGATGAGTCTGCCCACCATTTGCGTGACAAACTTTCCATCACAATATGCAAGCAATTCCTAAGCCATTACTTCTTTTTCTTTCTTTGAAAAAAAAAAACGTTGCCCCACACTAGGAATTTCACTCACATACTCAACAGTCAGACCCGGAACAACTATCTGTAGGCCATACAAATATTTGTTCCGTGCAGAAATCGAACTCGCGACACGCAACGCAGCAGTTGATCACTCAGCCACTGCGCTAACCATGTTATCAAATTTATTGCTTTGTAGCGACACAACAACAAATACTGCAACAGTATCAATACTAAGGCAAAAAGTACCGTAGTGCCATCTATGCCACAGTTTGAGAACTAACTAACATTTTTTTTTATCGCGTAAGCTATGTGACGTATACACGGGTCTTAAATAAAAAAACCAAAACGTATAAAGGAGCTTCGATCAATAAGATTATTTAGAACTAGCTTTACCTGCCACCTGTAGTTTTTGCCTTGCGCCTTATTTATTGTAAAAGCAAAGCAAATTTTTGTCTTTCTTTTCTCTTTCTCCCTCATTTCTCACTTTTAAAAAAAAGTATCCTATAAAGCCTATGTCCGTCTCCAGGGTCCCAACTATCTCTGTACCAAAATTCATCAAAATCGGTTAAGCCATTTAGGCGTGATGACAAAACAAACAAACAAACTCACTTTCGCTTTTATAATATTACTAGCTTTTTCCCGCGGCTTCGCTCGCGTTAAATTCGGGGTAACACAGTTCCCCTTGCGCCTTATTGATTTGTATTAGCAACGCTAAGTTTTCTCTTTTCTTCCCTCTTTCTCCCTCTTTCTCCCTCACAACCCCACTTTAAAAAAAAATAATAGTCTATATCCGTCTCCTGGTTCCCAACTATCTCTGTACCAAAATACATCATTATCGGTTCAGCCATTTAGGCGTGAAGATCTAACAAACAAACAAACTCACTTTCACTTTTATAATATTAGTAAAAATTACATTACGTAAATGGTATTCGTAATTCGGTACGGACACAAGTCTAACAAATCAAAAACCTTGAAAATCGGTCCACCCGTTTTCGAGTTATGAGTATTCGAACAATCCCGACCTTATTTTATGTACTTTCTTACTAATATTTCAAAAGCGAAAGTGAGTTTGTTTGTTTGTTACCTCTTCACGCCTAAATGGCTAAACCGATTTTAATGAATTTTTGTGCAGAGATAGTTGAAACCCTGGAGACGGACATAGGCTATTTTTTAAAATAAATTGAGAAATGAGGGAGAAAGAGGGAAGAAAAGGGAAAACTTAGCTTTGCTATTACAATGCTTCGGGCGCAAGGGCAAAAACTACAAGTAGCAGGTACCTGCAAGTCAGGAAAGGGGAACCGTGTTACCCCGAATTTAACGCGCAGCCGCGGGCAAAAGCTAGTAGTAGATGATAAAAAAGCTGGAAAGAAAAGTGCATAATTCATTAGTTTTATTGTTGTATAGACATGCCCATTAGACTTATTTTCCGTTGTAAATGGAATTCCAGACTACCATAGAGCTTATTTTTTACGTATCGCGTGTAGAGAGCGCGGTCTTGACACGTGGAGAACAAATGCCCATAAAGTGTGAACACCATCAGTTCGGAGTTTAGTGGGACTTTTCCATATTTTTATATTTAGTAAGTGTGTTGTGTTTTGTGGCATTTTTTGCTGAATTGGGCTGATTTTTCGCAGCCGTTAGGCACACAGTGTTGCATATTATTGTTTAGTTCTTTTTTTTCTTTTCGGGGTTCCGTAACTCAAAAGGAAAAACGGGACCCTTATTGGATCACTTTGTTGTCCATCTGTCTGTCAAGACCCTTTATTCTGGAAACGCGTGAAGTATGGAGTTGAAGAAGTCTACGCAGTCCAAGGTATGACCGTTTTTGTCGCTAATTTGTACGGAACCCTTTTTTTTTGGGGTGGGAAATCATCAAATAACTTCCCCCGCTCTGGGTGGAGCGGGGGGCGTATCAGACTTCTCTGACTAAAACCCACCCATGTTCCTTCTTATGCCCTTTACGTTCCGGGGCCGCGGTATCTCTTTCGAACAACCCGCAACCACGGCAGGTGGAGGCTCTGGCAAGCCCCTCTGCTTTGCTGACATCTCTTTGAGGCGCGCGTGAAACACGAACGTGCCGTCGACACGGCCTGTCGTCAATAGACGGACGGACGGTGAGTTACCCATTGCTTATCGTCCACAGGCCCGCATCTACAGCGGCCGGGAGTCATCTCGCGGCGCCCGGCGCCCGGGGCGTCTGGGTTGGTTTGAGGTTCTCCCCCTCAAACGCCCGGCCTCCTCCTTCACTAGCATGATTGCTTCGCAGAAGGAGGTGACCGCTTCCCATTCCCTCGCGCTCCGGACCATGGGCTGAACCAGGGCCGGACGCGAGAGATCGCCGCTGCCGATCGCCTCTACGAGGGCACGGCGGTGCTCCGCCCAAGCTGGGCGGCCGCCAATGTATGCTCCAGCGTGTCCTCCGGGCGATCGTTACAATGGTGACACCCGGGCGTTTCCTCCCGCCCGATTATGTGCAGGAACCTCCCGAAACTTCCGTGTCCGTTGAGGACCTGCGTCAGGCGGTAGGTGAGGACGCCATGACGCCTCTCCAGACACTCCTCAAAGAGGGGACTTACCGCCACTACTGTGGCGTGCCCTTTACAGTGTACACTTGTGGCATGTTTCAAATAAATGTTCCTTAAGTTTTTCAGTAACAACTCATGACTAGTCATGACACATAACGTAAATTTTCTGACCATGCTGCTCACAGAATTGAAACACATAAAATAAAGAAAACTGCTCATTGCCCAAAAAGTAACAAGCATAAAACTATAAAACGAAACGCAGTATCGGCAGGTAAAGTAATATCGTTGTTACGGGCGACTATAAACCATGACACAGTGCAAAGATTACCAGTAGACCAACTAGTCTTTTTTTGTGAAATCAAACGTAGTTTTTAGAACTGTCAATTAAAATTTGCAGTGTTGCACTAATCTCATGGAACATACGCATCAAAACCATGTAAAACTCAAAGCATTTATTTCAATAAGACCATTACAGACAGTTTTGAATGTCATAAAAACAAAAAAAGATATACCGCAGCCCCGGAGTACAAAGGGACTAAAATAAGGAACATAAATGGTATTGAGTCAGTAAAAGTCTGACACTCCTGCTCCGCCCAGAGCGAGGGAAGATATATGATGATTTCCTATCCATAGAAAAAGTGTAATCTGACACCCCCTTGCTAAGGCTGATTGAGTTAAATTACTGTATGCCAGTACTGTGACCATGGGAACCATAATATTCAATATTTGTAGGATACCTTTTATACGGCCGAGAGTGCATCGTAAAATGTTGAGCACAAATATTTTGTGAGCACAATTTAATCATTGCGGACGTTGTATGGTATTACTTCCTGTATCAAGGTGCCTTGTAAATCCTTACTAATATTATAAAAGCGAAAGTGAGCTTGTTTGTTTGTTTGTTACGTCTTCACGCCTAAATGGACCAACCGATTTTGATGAATTTTGGTACAGAGATAGTTAGGACCCTGGGGACAGACATAGGCTAACTTTTTTTTAAAGTGAGATAAGGGGGAGAAAGGGGGAAGAAAAGGGGAGAGAATTTTTTTTTTTCGATCATCACGCGGTTTAAAGTTAGCGTTAGCCCAAAGTAAATATGCCACGTGGACGAAGTCGCTGGCGGAAGCTAGTCTAATATATACAATTCTCGTGTAATAATGTTCGTTCCCATACTCCTCCAAAACGGCTCGACCGAATCTTATGAAGTTTTTATGCATATTCAGTAAGTCTGAGAATCGGCTACTATCTATTTTTTATACCCCTAAGTGATAAGGGGGACCTGATCAGTGGGTGAAACCGCTGGGCACAGCTAGTAGTGATAAATAAAAATCTTTATCAAACAAAATCACAGAAGTCGTAATGTGCAGGAAGGGGATGGAGGACCAGGATTGCAGGTTGTTCGAAAGAGATACCGCGTACCAGAAGACAAAGGGCTAGAGAAGGAACATGGGTGGGTTTTAGTTAGTAAAAGTCTGACGCTCCCTCTCGCTCCACCCAGAGCGGGGGAAGTTATTTGATAAATTCCCATCCTCAAAACAAAGCCTATAATTATATTACAACCAAAAACCATCAAAAAGGTTTTATTATCAACTTTCTTCAATACAAAAGAAACTAATTCTTAGAACTTCTGTATTTTACACAAAGCCATTTTTCAGGTTTTTATGAAAGTTCCAAAAAGTTTTCCTTTTCAGGTTTTCATAAAGCATTATAAAAGATTACAAAATCAAACAATAATTATGCTGTGACTATCACAAAGGTATATAGTACGTACAGTACATAATCAAATAGAATACAAACATGTCAAATTAATCAGAAAATAAAAAGCGAAATGAAGAAAAATAAGATATCACAAGCCATCACAATAATACGTATAAACACAATAATCCTTACTAATATTATAAAAGCGAAAGTTTGTTTGTTTGTTTGTTTGTTACGTCTTCATGCCTAAATGGCTAAACCGATTAAGATCAATTTTGGTACAGAGGTAATTGGGACCTTGGAGACAGACATAGACTAACTTATTTTTTAAGTGAGAAATGAGGGAGAAAGAGGGAAGAGAAGGGAAAACTTAACTTTGCTATTACAATAAATAAGGCGCAAAAACTACAGGTAGCAGGTACCTGCAAATCAGGAAAGGGGACACTGTGTTACCCCGAATTTAACGGGAGCGAAGCCGCGGGCAAAAGCTAAGTACAGTAGTAAGTTTGTACGGAACCCGATGCTCTTGTACGCCATCTATTGGCCAAACATAGTGAACCTATCTCTAATATACTACCTGTAAACACCTATGTTTTACAAAACAAACGATTGATTGATTGATTGATCTTGGCTCCGGGGCCAACAATGTATGGGCGCAGAGCAATGTCTTTTAATTCATGAACCGATTGTTTTATCCTGCTAATATTATAAATGCGAATGTTTGTGAAACTGGATGTATGGATGTTTGTTACTCTTTCACGTCAAAATGGCTGAACAGAACGGTTTGAACGGATCTTGATGATATTGGCACAGAGGTAGATTATGGTCTCGAATAACATATAGGATACTTTTTTTTCGGTATGACGCGGGTAAAGCCGCGGGCGCCAGCTAGTATCAAATAAGTTTAGCTTCTTTTGAAAACATTCAAGGACTTAAAAGAAAAAAAACTGTCTCCGACGAAGCTGGTAACCTAACTCTTTCGTTGAATGTACGCCTGCACATCAAGCTACTACAATCTGTCAGATTTCTTTGATAGATTTTCGACTTTATTTCTAAAGTATAAGGTTCAAGGTTCATTGGGAAAAATTGACAGTTTCGGGTAGCTTGACCTGCAGGCGTCTGTACGTAATTATTATCTGAAATATTTTAGTTCTCTATTAGCAAAAGGCTTGATAAAGAACTAATTAGTGCTTTATATTTGTTTTATAAAGCTAAGCTAATTTGGCTGGAAATTTTAGAGAGAAATACAGTGTTACTCTAAGTTTAAACCAATTTGTACAAATAAATTGCTTGATATATCGAGAAAATCCTTAACAGAATCGAATAGATGTAATAAAGACCGGCCAAGAACGAGACAGACTCGCACACCTTTTTTTTTTGAGGTGGTAAATCATCAAATAACTTCCCCCGCTCTAGTCGGAGCGGGGGGGAGTGTCAGACTTGTACTGACTAAAACCCACCCATGTTCCTTCTATTGCCCTTCACGATCCGGGGCCACGGTATCTCTTTCGAACAACCTGCAACCCCGGCAGGGACTCGCACACCTAAGGTTCCGTACAAACTTACTACTTACTAAACAGCCATATCTTTTGACTGCGTATACTTATAAAGTTGACATTTTCACAGCATAAAGGGATAACAGACTTCACTATATGGTTTTAATTTGAACTTGATACCTTCACGCGTTCCCGAGATAAAGGGTCTAGATAGACAGACACAACGGACAATAAAGTGATTCAATAAGGTTTCCATTTTTTCCGTTCGAGGTACGGAATCCTAAAAATGATAAGTCACTGCAATAGTTATATGCGAAACTATTAATTTGTGCTGTGATTGATAAATTGTCTTTTCAACTACATGTTGCAAGTTTGATTTTTGTACACAACAAATATTTTATAAGCAACTAGCTTTTGCCCGCGGCTTCGCTCGCGTTAAATTCGGGCTAACACAGTTCCCCTTGCGCCTTATTGATTTGTAATAGCAACGCTAAGTTTTCCCTTTTCTTCCCTCTTTCTCCCTCACTCCCCACTTTTAAAAAAAAAAATAGGTTCTCATCTATCTCTGTACCAAAATTCATCAAAATCGGTTTAGCCATTAAAGCGTGAAGAGGTAACAATCAAACTCACTTTCGCTTTTATAATAGATATTAGTAAGAATAAGGATAGGAACTCTTGACTGAATAATAACAGTTGCACGGGTCGATCTTCAAGGTTAGGTAACCATAAGCAACTTCAAAGCTCGTTTGAAGAAATGGCTCGTCGAGGAAGCGTTCTATTTA
This sequence comes from Ochropleura plecta, assembly GCA_905475445.1. Classification (NCBI taxonomy): domain Eukaryota; kingdom Metazoa; phylum Arthropoda; class Insecta; order Lepidoptera; family Noctuidae; genus Ochropleura; species Ochropleura plecta. Next base: position 17,699,978 of record FR997738.1, on the reverse strand, counting down.
TATGACGATTTTTCAATGATGCAGCTGTTGCACTGTGACATGTTAATTTATTTGACTACTAGCTTTTGCCCGCGAATTCGTCCGCGTATATTCGTCCGGATCAACAGACTTCACTATATAATGGTTTTAATTTGAACTCGATATCTTCACGCGTTCCTGAGATAAAGGGTTTAGATAGACAGGCAGACAAACAGATGGACAATAAAGTGATCCAATAAGGATACCGTATTTTCCTTTTAAGTTACAGATCCCTAAAAAGTTATAACCAACAATATTTTACAATCTTCTGAATTCAAAAACGTCCAACAACTGCTACCATTACCTCCCAAATCTATAAAACAAAGCAAACAGAATTAAAATTCCGCCCACGTTCATAATGTTTATATTTAATTTCTAATACTGTTTACCTTTTGTCCGTCGTAACTCGGTCCGTGTGGTCACAACAAAGCCACAAATCGGTTTAGTCTCTTCTATTTTGGTACGGGGATGTGCCCTGAACCACTAGAAAAAGATGGATACAGAAGGCCAGACTGACATCAGTATAAAAAAAAACTTGAGAGGTGTCAAAGGACAACCGGATGGAACGATATTATTTATTATGTACAAAAAACCTGTATACACTCAACAAAAATAATCGTCGCGACTCACCACTCTGTTCAATGCGAAATAGAAAGACGAAACGAAAAAAAGAGAGAGAGACAGAGAAACACGCGCACGCCGCACGGCTTACTATAGCAAAAAGTGTCGTTAGAACTTTTGGTCTTAATTTTTTCCAAAACTCAAAGAATTTAATTCAATTAGATCATTAACAGGCACATTCGAATGTTATAAAAAAAACAAAATGCTGCTACAGTCCCAGTCACAGCGCATGATAACTCGTGAAAGTAGGTACTGTAGTTGCCTTTTTTCCCCATAGGCCAAAGGTTTTTCGGGCTATGTGCCTTGCCCATTGCTACTTTAGCTTTGTTGTTCGGTAAGCTATAACGGCAACATTGTCATGTGTGCATATGCTGTATTTTCACTTAGAAGGTCAAGATATTGGTCACAATAGGTGGTAGATACAAAGCTTGATAACCTAGCCCACTGCCAGGCTACCAAGCAAGCAAGCCTGTCAGTCATGTACAAACTATATTTCGGTGAGTGTGTAAACCGTACTTGTCTAGGTTGGTCTGGGGATGGGTGACCATCCGTTACATAGGTATCGATTTTCCTCCTTGCCTCGGAAAGCACGCTAATCTGTTGGTCTGAGCTGTCCTTTGTAGATCTTTGTCGGTCGTTACAGTCAGTGTGCCGAAAGTCTGACAACCAGTCTTACCAAGGGGTATTGTATTATCCAGTACTAACTGGGTTGTGGAGGTCAGATAGGCGCTCTATCATATGTAAGTTACTATTATTCAGCTGCGTCCGGTAAGACTGGCTGACCCTAACATACTTGGGAAAAGGCTAGGCAGATGATGATTTCGGTGAGTGTGCCCAAAAGACTTAAGACCTCATTCCACCATATCCTTCTTTCGTTGGAAGTCCAAACGTACTTCGGGATATCACCCATACTTTGTCGATATTCCACAAATTCGTACTAAGCGGTTTGTTATCCGGGGTTGAGGGTTGTTCAAAAGAGATACAGCGGCCTCGGAACATAAAGGGTACCAAGTACTTCAGAGAGGCCTGCCAGGGCCACCGCCTGCCGGGGTTGCGGGTTTTTCGAAAGAGATACCGCGGCCCCGGAACACAACGGGTATAAAAAGGTACATGGATGGGTTTTAGTCAGTAAAAGCCATTCCCTCCCTCTCCGCCCAGAGTGGGGGAAGTTATTTGATGATATACCAACCGCAAAAAAGGGCAAAAAAATTACTTCTTTCTTTTTTTTAATTGTCGCAATAAATAATTGAATTGAAGGAGTTTAATTCCCCGAATGCGTCTATATTCCGAAATACATGTAACCCGCATCTATTTATATCGTATGAAATTGACTTTCTGTTCACAACTGCCATATAACAGAGGCTATTATATACCGAACTGCAGTATCGATATAATTGATGTTTTTCAAAGGCCTTTCGTAAATAAAGGACGCGACGGTGGGTATTTCTACTATGTTTTTTTAGTTAGTACTTTTTACAAAAGAAAGAGATTGGTTTTTGTTTTGAACTATTTAATTAAAGTTTTCATTATTTTTACAAGCAAGTAAAGTCATTCTAAATCCAATATGGCGGACATATTGATAAGGATACAATGATAAGCATGTCAATTAAGGGTATTTTTCATACGGACTCTCGCACTGAGGGTTCAGTATAAACTTGTGACATACGGCTACAAACTGATTAGAAATGATCGGACAAGCTGCGGTGGTGGTGGTGTTGCCATTTATCTACGTGCAAACATTCCTTTTACAATTATTGATATGTCATCACAGCCACCGCCATCGAATGCTGGCGAACATCTCTTTTTAGAAATTAATCTTAATCATTCGAAGGTTTTGCTTGGTGTATATTATTGTCCCTCCTTACGCATCGACTACTTTTCCTCTTTTGAAAGTCTCCTAGTAAACCTGACACCTTCTTACAGGCATACTATCATTATGGGGGACTTCAATACTTGTCTTCTTAAAAAAGATTCACGGTCATCCACTCTCCAATCCATCTCCCAATCCAGCAATTTATTTCTTCTTCCATTAAGTGCTACTCATCATTTTCCTAACTGTTTACCTTCGCTCCTTGACCTCATCTTTGTTTCTTCCACACAAAATGTAGCTAAGTATGGGCAGTGTTCAGCTGATGCGTTTTCCTACCACGATTTAATTTTCCTCTCGTACAAAATCCGCCCCCCTAAAACTAAGCCCAAAACACTCCTGCAGCGCAGTTTTGCAGGTATGCACCTTGAAAGCCTTCGTGAGGATGCCGACAACATTGATTGGTCTGATCTCGTTAATGCGGAGTCGATTGATGTCAAAGTCGATCTTCTCAATTCTAACCTCATCAAGCTCTACGACGTTCATGCACCTGCTCGGTTAGTAAAGATTAAACATCTACCTGCACCATGGCTAACCGACGACTTAAAAGCCATTTTGCAAAAGAAGGCGGCAGCAAAATCAAGGTTTAAGTGCAAGCCAAACTTGCTTAATCACGACAAGTACGTTACTATCCGTAATCGCAGTAACTTGGTTTGTAGGGATGCCCAACGCCACCACGTTCATAAGTCCGTTGAAAATGGTGACCCAGCAAAAGTCTGGAAATTTCTCAGATCCATGGGAGTTGGGAAGTCGCGTCAAGAGTCTATTCCTAAAGATATAGATCTTGAGTCACTTAACAAATATTTTTCCACCTCTTGTAATTTTAATGGGGCTATTAAAGCCCAAACCCTGAATAATCTTTCATCTCTTCCCACTCCCGATTATTCTCCTTTCGTCTTTAATCAATTTGCTGCTTGTGATGTTAAAAAGAGTATACTGTCAATCACGTCAAATGCTGTTGGTAGTGACTGTGTTAGTCGCAAGATGATACTTCCTATCCTGGACGAAATCCTTCCTGTCATTTGCCATATTTTTAATTATTCTGTATCCTGTGGTGTTTTTCCCTCTTGTTGGAAGGAAGCCCAGATTACCCCACTTCCGAAAAAATTTAACCCGGTTTCCTTTTCTGAATTCCGCCCGATCTCCATACTACCGTTCCTATCCAAAGTCCTAGAACGCCTTATCCATAATCAGCTCAGTTCATTCCTTTGTAAAAACACTCTCCTTAATTGTTATCAATCTGGGTTTCGTCCAGGTCATAGCACTACCACAGCTCTTATTAGTATTACGGACGATATTAGATTGGGTATGGAAAATGGGAATCTGACTGTTCTTTCCTTATTAGACTTCAGTAATGCTTTTAACACGGTAGATTTTGATGTTTTGCTCGGTATACTCTGTTCTCTTAACATATCTCCAACGGCAATTGATTGGTTCCGTAGTTACCTCTGTGGCCGCCGACAGCGTGTTCGCATTGAAGATTCGTCTTCTTCTTGGTGCAATACCTCTGCCGGTGTACCACAGGGGGGCGTTCTATCTCCTCTTCTTTTCGCAATATTTATTAATTCAATTTCAAACGAACTTCTTTCAGCCTACCACCTTTATGCTGATGATTTACAGATTTATTCACAGGCTCCTCTAGATGGACTGTCTGAAGCGGTGAATTTGGTGAATAAGGATTTGGAGCGTATTTCTGGATGGAGTCAGGCTCATGGTCTGAAGGTTAACCCTGCGAAGACTCAAGCCATTGTTGTCGGCAGCCCTAGGCTGCGTTCGAAAATTGATTGGACGAAGCTGCCTCTGATTGTCTTCGATGGTGCTATAATACCTTACAGCAACTCAGTGAAAGACCTGGGTATTTTTATTGACAAAGACTTGTCCTGGGGTCCTCAGTTGCAAGAAGTGAGCCGAAAACTGTTTGCGTCGGCAGGGTCTTTACGCAGGCTTCGTAATTTCCTCCCAACTGCCACTAAAACTGCGCTCGCCCAATCCCTTCTTCTCCCAATCCTCGATTATGCTGATACCTGTTATCCAGATCTCACTGTAGTGCAGCTGGAAAAGCTTGAGCGACTCCAAAATTTTTGTATTAGGTTCATATTTGGTTTGCGTAAGTATGACCATGTTTCAGAGTTTCGCGTTAAGCTCAAGTGGTTGCCTATCCGCCTTCGCCGGAATGCTCACATCTTATCATTACTGTACAGTATTCTTTTTAATCCAACAACACCCTCTTATCTCAAAGAACGTTTCAAGTTCATTCATGACACACATATTAGACACTTGAGATCATCGGAGAATTTGAGACTTTTGATGCCTGAACATTCCACAAAATTTTATGACCAGTCTTTCACGGTTCAGGCTGTCCGTTTATGGAACGAATTGCCGTTGTCAGTAAGACAAGCTCAGTCACTTGTTGCTTTTAAAACCTTAGTTGCAAACCATTATCTTTCCCTTTAATGTCATCGGATTTTTCTGAAGCTATGAATATTATAAAACACATGTTAAATGAATAGATTATGTGTATTTATGTATTTATATATTTTAAATAAAAAGCTTTATTTTAATTGTTTGTGTAGTATTAGCAGTAGGTACACCATTAACTACCCCCCGTTGTATTTTTATATTCGAACAGTCCATCCAAAGGTTGTCTGGAAGATATCGCTATTAGCGATAAGACCGCCATTGTAACCATAGATATAGCATTTTATTGTAAAACAGCTTTAATTCAATTTTGGTGTGCAATAAAGTATATTCTATTCTATTCTATTCTATACGGCCATATCTTTTGACTGCGTAGACTTATAGGATTATTTTTTTCACAGCACTTATAGGTGCTCCCTTACCGGGAGCATTCGCGTGTAATGTAACGATACAGATTTGAGCATTACATCAGTGAAGGAGGAGAACCGAGCATTGTATACATACAACTTGTAACATCAATGAATTTGACTTTAATTTAAATGAATTTATTTTTTTAAGTTAATATTGCCGCACTCAGCACAACGACCGCTTCGTCTGACATCTTGCTATGAAATGCTCAAAGTCGAATCTATATGTTACATTACACGCAAATGCTCGTTAGTCAGGGAGGTATTATTGTAATGTAATGCTCAAAGTCGAATCTATATGTTACATTACACGCAAATGTTTGTTAGTCAGGGAGGTAATATTGTAATGTAATGCTCAAAGTTGAATCTATAATGTTACAATACACGTGAATGCTCCCGGTGAGGGAGCACCTTAAAGGATTATTTTTTATACTCAAGTCTTTGGTCCCTTGGAACCAAAGACCAATTGAGTATATGGTTTTACTTTCAACTTGATACTGCCACGCTTTCTCGAGATAAACGGACGACAAAGTGATTCTATAAAGGTTACGTTTTAGTTGCGGGTTGTTCGAAAGAAATACCGAGGCCCCGGAACAAAAAGGGCAATAGAAGGAACGTGGGTGGGTTTTAGTCAGTACAAGTCTGACACTCCCCCCCAGCTCCGCCCAGAGCGGGGGAAGTTATTTGATGATATCCCATTCCAAAAAAAAAGGGTGCCAGAGCAGACATCCATGAATATTTGTACAAATATATATTTACATTTTTATGTCCCACCTAATATAGAGCTAGCATATCACCATTGTCTGTATTCTACATTAATTTTTACACCCTCAGAATGATTCATTTTTGTCCATCATTCAGGATGTTACCAAAACAATGTCTTCCGCTTCATAAAGAAAAAAAATATCACTCATGTCCCCATTTATCAAACCTTTTGGTATTATGATTTAATAAAACGTGAAAAAAGGTCAATGGTGTATTGGATCATGCATAGTAGGGTTCCGTAGTCAGGGTGAATATTTGTAGATATACAAAAATAAAAAATAAACTCGAGAGTCGAGAACAATGTTATTATTTATTATGTACAAAAAACTTTTGACAATCAACAAAAATAATCGTCGCGACACCACACTGTTCAATGCGAATTAGAAAGACGCAACGAAATATAACTGGTTTGCTTTCTATGAGAGAGAGAGAGAGACACACAGAGAAACAGGCGCACACCGCACGGCTTACAACTATAGCAAAAAGTGTCGTTACAACTTTTGGTCTTAATTTTTATTTTGGAACTTAGTTATTAAAGTAAAAACTTTTTGTTTTACTTTCGCAGCTGTTATTAAATAGCACCTAAATCATATTTTAACTTTAAAGTAAGAATTTCTCGAAAAAAATCATAATTATCACACACACACTATTAAAAAAATCGGAAAAATCCTATGAGGCAAAGACTCACGCTCAATACCTATAGAACAGTGCAATTGACGACACGGTTGGCGCAGTGGCTGAGCGTTTGACTACTGCGCTACGTGTCGCGGGTTCGATCCCCGCACGCAACTAATATTTGTATGACTAACAAATAGTTGTTCCGGGTCTGGTTATTTGTGTATGTGAGTTTAAATATTTGTAAACGCACCCACGATACAGGAGAAATTCCCTAAGTTTGGCACGAAGTTTAAAAAATATTAAACCGAACTCCTCCTTTGTTGGCTCAAGAGGCATCACACATAAAAAAAAAACTAGACAAGAAGTCACTTAGAAATCTCACCATCATCACATCTGCTTGGCATTTTCCCAAAATATATTGAGATCTCTTCTAGTTTAACCGCATACAGCTGGACATCAGTACTACAACCCAGTTATCCTTACTAATATTTGAAAGCGAAAGTGAGTTTGTTTGTTACATCTTCACGCCTAAATGTCTAAACTGATTTTGATAAATTTTGGTACAGAGATAGTTGGGACCCTGGAGACGGACATAGGCTATTTTTTAAATACATTTAGATATGAGGGAGTAAGAGGGAAGAAAAGGGAAAACTTAGCATTAAAATAAGGCGCATGGGCAAAAACTACAGGTACCTGTAAATCAAGAAAGGAGAACTGTGTTACACCAAATTTAACGCGAGCGAAGCCGCAGGCAGAATCTTTTTTGTTTCGTTTACAATAATCAGAAAGCTCACTATCTTCTTTATAAATAACGAAATTAAAACGACTCCGTTTTTGCCATGAAGCTACTGAACCCCAAAACAGCATAAAAACTCAAACGCGTCGGCCGTGTTATGACGTCATAAGCTTGTGGATTGATGGGAGCGGTAAAATGTTGCATACCAAATATTGTCATAAAGCGCGGTTTTAGCTACCATGAGTGAAACATTGTGATTGGTTGAATACTTTTCGTGTGATGTGGGTGTAATATGCATGAGTGACGAGTACCTATATCTTACCAGTAGGTACTGCTGAGCGTGAGATTCTAGGTTCGTTTCCCAGGTTGGGCATAGTCTTGTAACAGAGTGGGTGCCACCTCCTCTGTTGCCTCAACCTTTTTCCTTCTGGATCAATATCGATTTTTAAATATTCATATTTCGAATTTCATTCTGTCATTTGCATCATCTTCAACAATCATTTTTTGGTCATAACAATTTGATCACGGTTAGTAGCTACACCTTTATCAGGGTAGATTTTGTTTTATAGTATACACATATTACAGCACTAGCTTCCGCTCTCGACTTCGTCCACGTGGCATAGTTACTTTGGGCTAACGCTAACTTTAACCCGCGTGATGACCGAAAAAAAAATATCTTTCTCTCCCCTTTTCTTCCCTCTTTCTCCCCCTTTTCTTTCTTTGAAAAAAATAGCCTTTGCCCGTTTTTCCGCCAGGGTCCCAATTATCTCTGTACCAAAATTGATCAAAATCGGTTCGGCCATTTAGGCGTGAAGACTTAACAAACAAACACACTTTCGCTTTTATAATACTACTAAGGATTACTTCATCCAGCAACCAGGATCGTCTTCTGACGAGGGAACTCCACAACGGTTAATAGAATAGACACTAAATCTCGTACAAGCGTACAACTTTTTGGTTGATAGTTATTTCTAGGGTTCCGTAACTTAAAAGGAAAAACACTTTTTTTTTTGGATCCCTTTGTTCTGCCTGTCTGTCTGTCAAGACCCTTTATCTCGAGAACGCGTGGAGTTTACGAGTTAAAATTAAAAGCATATACTTAAGTATGCTATCCCTTGGCGCTGTCAAATCAACCCTCAAAGTGTTCGCGTTCAAAAGATATGGCCGTTTATGTCGCAAACTTGTACGGAACCCTAAGTATGCGATTCCGTCTCGCACTTGGTCGGTATTTTTGACACCTCCTTTTTTTTTATATTAATTACGAAATCCTCAGTACGTCCCATTCTCTGAATTGGCTTGTTTACTCATTCAGTTCACTCTTTGCATACGATTCTAGGAATACGCTGTTTTTCATATTAATTGAGAGATTTCTATGAATTTATGCAAAGCTTCCAATATAAACGGGACGGGCCTGTTGGTCTAGTGATTAGTGGCCCTGACTGCTAAGCCGGAGGTCGTGGGTTTGATTCCCACCCAGGACAAACTTTGTGTGATGAGCATGATTGTTTGTTCTGTGTCTGGGTGTGATTTATGTATAATATGTATGTATTTATAAATTAAATAAGTATGTATATCAGTTGTCTGGTTACCATAACACAAGCTCTGCTTAGCTTGGGATCAGATAGCCGTGTGTGAGTTGTCCCAAGATATTTATTTTATTTTTTAGATATTTTTATAAACAGTAACATTATACAAACGTATAATTATGCATTAAATTTTGTACTTACCGACTTCGCAGACCGATTTTATGTAAAAAAAATAATAATATATGAATTGAAAAGTCACATTGGCACTCGCCCGAATTTGAACTCATAACCTCACGCATGAGAGGTGAGGCACTTAACCTCTGGGCCAATACGACAGAACCCAACACACCAATGTTATGAACGCGATCGTTTGGATAGATGTTTATTACCCCACCACGCTGTAAAACTTGAACGGATCTAGCTGAAATTCAGTACAAAAATAGATTTTAGTCTGTTATTTTTACCTCGCTAGTGGGATTTCATGAGATAATACATAATTTACAAAAAACGTTGGCAGATTCGTCTTAATAATAAATGTTTGTTAAGTTCTCTTAGCTTTATATAATTTAGTTTTATGTGTGTATTTGTATTTATTTTCATATTTTGTAGATATGTTTATTTATTTATTTAAACTTCATGTACAATAGTGGTACACAGGCGGACTTAATGCCATAAGGCATTCTCTACCAGTCAACCTTTGGGTAAAATACGACAACATTGTGATAGGGTACAAAAATATTTATATCTAAAACTATTTGTTTTCGAAAACATTATAAATATTTATACGGATACATATCAAATAAACTAATAAATACAATTAAAAAATAAATAAAAACGAGAACTTTAACAGTAATTACTATGACTTTTAATTGGTAGACGGATATGTTCAAGTATCCTTTTTATCTGTTATTGCACCTAGGTACTGTGTTTTGTCTCTGCATTACCGCTTTTTTGCGGATGGGAAATTTTACTTATATACATATCTTACTTAATATTATAAATGCGAATATTTGTGAAAATGAATCGTTAGAAGGATGTATGGATGTTTGTTACCCTTTCACGTCAAAACGACTGAACGGGTCTTGACGAAATTTGACACAGAGGTAGATTAGGGTCTGGAAAAACACATAGGATACTTATTTTTCCATCATCACGCGGGCGAAGCCGCGGGCGCCAGCTAGTAGCTCATAAACTTTAGTCAGACAAAGGTTTTACTCAGGAAATTATAGAATTCCTATAGAATGGCAGGGGCAAAGATGTAGAGCAACACTAGTTATGTTTATTTTGCGTTGGATGTAAGATTAAGATTAAGTACATATATTCAGCTGGTAAGTTACCACGGCACACTCAACTGTGCCAAATTGTAAAACACACTGCTTTTGTATCAGTCATTTTTTTTTCGATAGGAAATCATCGAAAACGTCCCTTGATCTGGGCGGAGTGGAAGGGAGTGTCAGCTTTTACTGACTAAAACCATCGATGTTCCTTCTTTTTCCGTTTATGTTTTGCGCTCGCTATGTTATTATACTAAACGGTAGGATTAATATTCAGGATAAAATATCTCTAAGAAAAATAACATATCCTATTTTTTGCTTTATTTTTTGTTTGAAATATTTCAAACACGTGTAGCTACTAGCCATGATCAAATTGTAATGACCAAAAATTATTGCTGAAGATGACGCAAATGACAGAATGAAATTCGAAATATGAATATTCAAAAAAATAAAAATCGAAACTGATTCAGAAGAAAAGAGGTTGAGGCAACAGAGGAGGTAACATATCCACTTTGTTACAACAGTATCTAATGTCTTTCAATCACTGTCCGTCCGTCTATTGACGACAGGCCGTGTCGACGGCGCGTTTCTGTTTCACGCGCGCCTCAAAGAGATGTCAGCAATGCAGAGGGGCTTGCTAGAGCCTCCGCCTGCTGGGGTTGTTCGAAAGAGACACCGCGGCCCCGGAACGTAAAGGGCAATAGAAGGAACATGGGTGGGTTTTAGTCAGTAAAAGTCTGACACTCCCCCCCGCTCCGCCCAGAGCGGGGGAAGTTATTTGATGATTTCCCACCCCAAAAAAAAAATAATCATGATCAAAAGACAATAACACAGTTAAAACATCAAAGGTAGCAATCAATTTAAATGTAAAATGCAGAGGATACTTGGCAACCTACCAAATTAATCACTCACTAAAATAAAATTGCAAATCTAGCTTAAAATTCAGCTAAAAACCAGATTTTCAGAGGAGAACTATCAGACTGCAACTAAATCTACGCACGCTAATGATACCGATATTTAAATTAAGACAACTTAAAAAAGTTATTTTTTCAGGAGACAAAAACACTTAATAATTACTGTATGTTTGGGAAGTTGGAAACATTTATTTTTTAGATAGGATGTGGAATGTCATAATTATGTGTTTGTAAATTGTGTTATTAATTATTTTTTCAATCAGAGATACGAAACCCTATAAAAATACGCTAGCCATTTATGTGGAAGTAACAACAATATACAACTGCAACTAGCTTTTGCCCGCGGCTTCGCTCGCGTTAAATTCGGGGTAACACAGTTCCCCTTTCCTGATTTGCAGGTACCTGCTACCTGCAGTTATTGCCCTCGCGCCTTATTGATTTGTAATAGCAACGCTAAGTTTTCCCTTTTTTTCCCTCTTTCTCCCTCACATCCCACTTTTTTTTTTAAAGATCCTATGTCCGTCTCCTGGTTCCCAACTATCTCTGTACCAAAATTTATCAAAATCGGTTTAGCCATTAAAACGTGAAGAGGTAACAAACAAACAAACTCACTTTCGCTTTTATAATATTAGTAAGGATAGTAAAGATGATTAGAATATACATTATGAGTGAAAATAAACTACTTCATTCAGTATATCAAATCGGCCACAAAAACCACTGTTTTGGATCAAAAACGTGCGCTGAAGCGAATTTTACAATTTACTGGTTCAAAGGAAGTTGTTGAATGTATGATTTTGCATTAGCGTGAACAGTGCTGGCATTGTTCATTGGCTGGATTCGGCGGTTGCGTTTGGTATTCGTGGTAAATGCATGAACTTTATAAACGGAGTCAAAACGTACTCTTCCCAGAGCCTTCAACCAAGCATGACTTTTTTGGTGTGAAAAGTTACGTTTCGCTGTAGAAATCATTAATAAAATAATGATAATAATTAATTTATTTATTTAACACAAACATTAGTTAGATTTTAACAGATAAAACAAGACAATTTATAATTTTCTTAATGTTATATTGAAGGCATATGTGTCTAAACTAAATAAAAAAAATCTATATCTCAGCGCTCTTCCTTAAGGTAGCCGTTACATTACATTAATAATTCATTTGATCATTTAAATATCAAGAGGTACAATGTGTCGTACTCAAATGCATTGACTAAATAGTGCGGGGGTGGAAACCAAGATCCACCGTGGATCATCCGTCTGCGAACGGTAAGCAATAGGTAGCAATGTCCGTTCGTCATTATATATATCATAGTGACGAAAAGTCAGAGGATCCTGCCAGGGCAACTGTCTGACGGGGTTGCGGGCTGTTCAAAAGAGATAACGTGACCCCGGAACATAAGGAGCAAAAGAAGGAACATTGATAGGTTATCGTTAAATGCACGGAATCAGTAAGCAAGTGGTGTAAGAAGCTTCCTTAAGTCCTTCAAGTCCTATATTGAACTAGTAGTCTTGAGGAAGCTGGTACTCGACTAACTAGGTAAAAAGGCTAACTGCTTCTTTGTTGGAGGTATTCATTAGTGGTTCTGGGTTCGATTCTCGGGTGGGGCAAAGTGTTAGTGAGTCTTGCTATTAGGAATTTTCTTAGTAACGGTTATGAAGTCTAGATTTCATCAAACACTGCCCTCATGACTATATCAAACAAATTCTTACCAAGTATTCATTTTTCATTGTTATTTAGAGATATGCAATCCACAACATAGATTTAAAAAAAAAAATTATAGAAGATAAATCATAAAAAACCCAATAAATATAAAATTCTTCAAGAAAATACTCTTTAGATCATAAAAAGAATTTCGAAAATCGGCCCGCAATCTACGTATAAATCGTGTAACATGTAACACACAAAAAATAAGTGTTGTAACATCACTATTTAGTATGTTACTATCATGGTCTTCACTAGTCTATGTATTATCTGTGATCTGCCAGCACTCTGCCACACTTCTTCCTGTGATGTCTTACTGTGTGTAATTCCTGTGTCTCCTGCCAATAAACCAGTATCATACCCAACGGAATATCTTTTATTAAGAATCCAACATAACATGGTGTCAGAAGTGGGATTCGAACCCACGCCCTCAGAGAGGTCTAATGTGCGTCAAAGGTTACTGCAAGAACATGACTTAACCTATCAGAGAATGCAAGAGCTAGCGAGGACGCTCATAGTCGCACAGCAGGATGCTGAGAAAATAGTCAAAGGGAGCAGCATCGCCAGTGAAAACGTCATGCATCTCAGTCGGAGGAGCCGTAGTCGAGGAGATGGTCGACAGCGAGCTTCCAGTCGCAAGTCAGCTTCAAGCAGTCGCAAGCCAGCTTCAGGCAGTCGCGAGTCACCTTCAGCTTCAAGCAGCTCGAAGACATGTAGCCGCTGTGGGCAGTCTCATCGCTACAAGTGTCCAGCTCAAGGAGTTCAATGCAGGTCATGTAAATCTTATAATCATTTTGCTAAATTTTGTCTCAAAAATAAAAAAGTCAGTCAGTTGCAATCGTTTAACTCAGATAATGGTAGTCAAGATTATTTCGTAGGTATGCTGAATAGTCAAAGTCATAATGGTCAAAGTCATAATAGTCATTCTCACGGTCAGTCACTCAGACAGACCAGTCAGTCAGTCAGTCAGTCAGTCCAGTCAGGTCCTATGTCCAGTCAAAAAGTCAGGGTCAGTCACTCAGTCAGACCAGTCAGTCAGTCAGTCAGTCCAGTCAGGTCCTATGTCCAGTCAAAAAGTCAAAAGAAAAAATGTCAGAGTCTCAATGATTGTAGGGTATACACATACTACTCAGTTTATATAATAATATGTATATTTTATAGTTACACTACACAACACATTTAAATACAGTCACAAATACTTCCATAACCCATATTTACATGTATTTATAATAATCACATATTACATTGTTTACATCATCGCAATGTCGGATGATGTCGGGTTACTGGACTCGTACCGCGGCCGAGCTACGTCATCGTGACGTAGCGAGCGCGGGGAGAGGTACGCTTACGCTCCATCGTACGGCGCGCGCGTGCCCTCGCGCTGACCTTTAGTCCTTGCCGGCCCGCGCACGCGTGAGCGCATGACATTTCGCTACTATTGTTTATGTGTACGCGTTTCCTTAATTGTAATCTGCATATCATCTTTGTATCGTGACTGTTGTGACTGTGCCTACTATCTGTACTGTTCTCCTTCTAATCGTTGTTTGTGTTGTGAGTGTGGACCTAAATAAATGAACTGTGAGTACCTACCTAGTTGAGACTTTTAGTGACTACTCTGTCTAAACCCACACCGACACACCTACCTCCATACTGGTGACCCCGAGTCGAACACAATAAAAATATGACCGATAGTGAGTCTGAGCACACCGCGTCGTCACAGCCGGCGGAAAACGTCACACGCCGACCGCGCAGAGCGAAGCGCGTTTCCATTGACGCAGCGCACGAGATTTATCGTGCGCCATTGAAGTTACCACCGTTTTGGCCCGAAGAACCCGATATTTGGTTTGCGCAAATAGAAGCGCAGTTTGACAATGCTGGGGTGACAAATGACGTCACGAAATTTAACCACGTGGTCGGTCACCTTGACCCCCAATTTTCGAAAGAGGTCAAAGATGTCATTATGTCACCTCCCGCGACCAACCGGTACATTAAATTAAAGACCGAATTGGTGAAGCGCCTCTCCGCCTCCCAGGAGAAGAAGGTGAAGCAGCTGTTGATGCATGAGGAGTTGGGAGACCGAAAGCCGTCGCAGTTCCTCCGCCACCTGCAAGGATTAGCCGGTCCAAGCGTGCCCGAGGACTTCGTGCGCACCATTTGGACCAGCCGACTACCCAGCAGCATACAACCCTTGCTGGCATCCCAACCACACAGCAACCTGGAGGCATTGGCTGACCTGGCGGACCGGGTACAAGATATCGTCGCCCCGAGCCACGTTGCTTCGACTTCGGCAGCAGGACCAACCGTGAGTGAGATGGCAGCTGAAATCGCGGAACTGAAGCGTGCCATGCGGGACCTAACGGTACAGCTGCGTGACAGCCGGTCGCGTAATCGCTCCCACAGCCGTGGTCGAGACACGCGACGCAACTCACGCCAGCGATCCTCAACCCGCTCAAACTCCAGCTACCGAAAACACCCGCAGTGCTGGTACCACTCCATGCATGGCGAGAACGCGAAGCGTTGCGTCAAGCCCTGCGACTTCAAGAAGGGAAACTCCGCGGGCAGTCGATAATGGCGACAGACGATTGCCCCGCCTCTACTGGTCGCCTATTCGTCGCAGACAGAAGGACGAGGACGCAGTTCCTGGTCGATACCGGAAGCGACCTCTGCGTGTACCCCCGTCGTCTGCTCAACGATCGTCGTGCGTCCACCAACTACCAACTAGTGGCTGCGAATGGGACGCCCATCCCAACTTATGGTTTCCTCGAACTTAATTTAAACTTCGGACTTCGTAGAGACTTTAAGTGGCGTTTTGTGGTAGCCGAAGTTACTAAACCAATTATAGGTGTAGATTTTTTATGTTTTTACTCGTTAACCGTTGACTGTAGAAATCAAAGGTTAATCGATAGTAGTACCAATGTGTTTTGCATGGCTTCGAATCCTTCAGATTCGTCTTTATTTTCTGTAAAGGTGTCTACTGGTGATTCGAAGTACCACAGAATCCTAGACGAGTACCCTGACATCACTCGACCTGCCGGAACACTACGCACCACACCACATAACACGGTACACCATATCCGCACGACCCCAGGCCCTCCAGTATCTTCTTCATTTCGGCGGTTAGCGCCGGACAAATTGAAAATTGCTCAGCAGGAATTCCAGCTGATGCTGGCAAACGGAACTGCCAGACCTTCAGAGAGCTCCTGGTCATCCCCACTCCATCTCGCCCCCAAAAAGGACAACGGTTGGCGACCTTGTGGAGACTATCGCATGCTCAACGCGCGAACAGTCCCCGACAGGTACCCTATCAGGCACATCCACGACTTTGCGCACAACATCGCAGGCTGTCGAATTTTCAGCACAATCGACCTCGTGAAAGCCTACAACCAAATTCCCGTAAATCCAGAGGACATTTCGAAGACTGCGATCACCACACCGTTTGGCCTGTACGAATTTCCGTACATGACGTTCGGTCTGCGCAACGCAGGCCAAACTTTTCAACGTTTTGTCGACGAAATGACCCGAGGTCTGGACTTCTGTTATGCCTACCTGGATGATTTTTGTATATATTCCAGGACAGAAGCAGAGCACGAGGAGCATCTACGCATTCTTTTTAGCAGGCTCAAAGACTTCGGCATGCTCGTCAATACATCTAAGTGTGTTTTCGGCGTCCCAGAGGTAACTTTCTTGGGTTACCATATCTCGGAAAGGGGCACAAAACCACTTGATGCTAAGGTTGAGGCCATAAAGAAGTTCCCACCGCCAAAGGACGTTCGTCAGTTGCGCCGATTTCTGGGCATGATAAATTTTTACAGGCGTTTCATACCCCACGCAGCTCAAGTTCAAGCGCCTCTTCACAACCTCTTGATTGGCAACGTAAAGGGCTCGCACCCCATATGTTTGGCGGAGAGTACTTTACAAGCATTCGAAGAGTGTAAGGAAAGCCTAGCTAATGCTGCCTTATTAGCCCACCCCGATTGCAATGCCAAACTCGCATTGGTTACCGATGCGTCGGATACTGCAATCGGTGCGGTGTTACAGCAGCTTAGCGACGATGGTTGGCAGCCATTAGCTTTCTTTTCCCGAAAGCTCAGCCCATCGCAAGTAAAGTATTCTCCCTATGACAGGGAGCTGCTGGCCATTTACGAGGCCATCAAATACTTTCGCCATATGCTAGAGGCAAGACACTTCGTCGTGTACACGGACCACAAGCCGATCAGCTTCGCATTCCATGAAAGGAAGAAAAGCTGCTCGCCTAGGCAATTCCGGTACCTCGACTTCATAGCCCAATTTACCACCGAGATAAGACACATTGCTGGCAAAGACAATGTCGTGGCCGATCCCTTATCTCGCGTGGAGGAACTACAGGTGCCGGTCAGCCTCAACACTCTCGCAGACTCTCAAGCCTCAGATCCAGAACTGAAGAAACTTCTTCAGGAAGGATCTTCACTGGTACTTGAGAAGGTGCAGGTCCCTGGGGAACGTACGTCTTTATACTGCGACGTCAGTACAGCGTCTCCCAGGCCCTTTGTACCAAAAATGCTGAGAAAGCAAGCATTCGACAGCTTGCACTCCCTCAGTCACCCAGGCGTCTCAGCGACTGCCAAATTAATCGCAGAGCGCTTTGTTTGGCCAGGCGTCAGGAAAGACTGCAGGGAGTGGGCCCGAGCTTGTCTCGCATGCCAGCGGTCTAAAGTAAGCCGACACGTGACTGCTCCTTTAGGGACGTATCACCTCCCACGCGGCAGGTTCACCACGATCCACATCGACCTTGTGGGCCCGCTTCCAATTTCACAGGGCTTTAGATACTGTCTGACGGCAGTCGACCGATTCTCTAGGTGGCCAGAGGTCGTACCTATTGTCGACATTACTGCCGAGACAGTAGCGAAAGCATTGTTGTCTGGGTGGATTGCCCGGTTTGGCTGTCCAACTGACATTGTTACGGACAGAGGTCGTCAGTTCGAATCCGCTCTGTTCGAACAACTGTCACAACTCGCTGGTTTCCAGCACAAACGGACAACGGCATACCATCCGGCCTGCAACGGCATGGTGGAGCGATTCCACAGGCAACTCAAGGCGTCAATCACGTGCCATGCCAATGATAAGTGGACCGAGTCCCTGCCGTGGGTATTGCTTGGTGTAAGGAGCGCATTCAAAAAGGATGTCCAAGCGTCTTCCGCCGAGCTTGTATACGGCGAACCGCTAAGACTCCCGGGAGAATTTTTTACTCCTACTGATACCGGGACAACCGACATAACGGACTTTATAGCACGCGTCCGCAAGTTTGCTCATAATTTGCATCCAACTCCAGCTTCGCGTCACAACAAGCAGAGCATTTTTATATTCAAGGACCTGCAGACCACTGATCACGTGTTCCTTCGTGAAGACGCATTACGTGGCTCATTGCAAGCAGCCTACACAGGTCCTCACAAAGTTCTGCACAGGAGTGACAAAGTTTTTAAAATTTTATTTAAAGGTAAAGAGGTCACGGTCTCGATTGACCGCCTAAAACCAGCCTACATATTGGCTGACAAAGCGGACCCCCATGAGGACACTACGCCTGGCGACAAACCAGAATATACTACCCGTTCTGGACGTCGGGTCAAGTTTCCAGATTTTTATCGCCCTTGACGGTCTCTGGAGGGGGGTGGTGTAGGGTATACACATACTACTCAGTTTATATAATAATATGTATATTTTATAGTTACACTACACAACACATTTAAATACAGTCACAAATACTTCCATAACCCATATTTACATGTATTTATAATAATCACATATTACATTGTTTACATCATCGCAATGTCGGATGATGTCGGGTTACTGGACTCGTACCGCGGCCGAGCTACGTCATCGTGACGTAGCGAGCGCGGGGAGAGGTACGCTTACGCTCCATCGTACGGCGCGCGCGTGCCCTCGCGCTGACCTTTAGTCCTTGCCGGCCCGCGCACGCGTGAGCGCATGACATTTCGCTACTATTGTTTATGTGTACGCGTTTCCTTAATTGTAATCTGCATATCATCTTTGTATCGTGACTGTTGTGACTGTGCCTACTATCTGTACTGTTCTCCTTCTAATCGTTGTTTGTGTTGTGAGTGTGGACCTAAATAAATGAACTGTGAGTACCTACCTAGTTGAGACTTTTAGTGACTACTCTGTCTAAACCCACACCGACACACCTACCTCCATATGATGAAATCAGTCACATGTCTGAGGGATTTCACAATAAGGCACAGTCGTCCAGTCAGTCACACAATGGATCATCAGTGGTCAATACTTTGAATCACTCAAAGCAGTCGTGGGAAATTAGCTTATTGGTAGGAGATACAAAAGTTAAATGCATAATAGACTCAGGTGCAGATGTCAATATAATGTCAAAACAAACATTTCAAAACGTTAAAAGTCAAAATAAGCTGTCAAAATTGTCACTTGTCAAATGTCAAATAAATGTCACAGGATTTGGTGGAAAATCCATTCCGATTTTAGGCAAAGTCAACTTAATTTGTAATTTTTGCTTAAACAATAAGAACATTGTTGAAAACATAATGTTTATAATACCAGATATAGAGTGTCCAAATGTCCTTGGTCTCCCAATTTGTGAAAAGTTAGGTATAATAAAACGTGTCTTTTCAGTATCAAAACAAGACTTTTGTGAACAAATTCATACACAATATAATGATGTATTCCAGGGTCTTGGCTGTCTGCCTCCAGTCTGTCATCTAAAACTCAAGCCTGATGCAGTACCATGTGTGGATCCGCCCAGGAAAGTCCCATTCGCATTACAAGGGAAACTGCGTGAGGAGTTGGATCGCATGGAGAAAATGCAAGTAGTTAAAAAAGTAACAAAACCTACAGAGTGGGTTAATTCAGTCGTAACAGTAAAAAGTTCAGGTCAGTTACGAATTTGTCTTGATCCTAGAAATTTAAATAAAAATATCATGAGGGAACATTATCCACTCAAGTCAATTGATGAGATTAGGTCTCAGCTCGAAGGGGCTGTATGTTTTTCTCACTTAGATGCATTTTCAGGGTTTTGGATGCTACGTTTAGATGAATATAGTTCAGAATTATGTACCTTTCAAACACCATTTGGTAGATATAAATATTTAAGATTACCATACGGCATAAATGCCTCATCAGAAATATTTCAAAGAGTCATGATGAATTTATTTGGTGATATAGAAGGAGTTCTAATTTTTATTGACGATATTTTAGTGTATGGTCCAAACGAGTCAATTCACAATGAAAGATTACATAAAGTCATGCAAAGAGCTCGTCAAGTCAATTTAAAATTTAACAAGTCTAAGTGTAAATTTTCACTGTCAGAAGTATGTTTTTTAGGTTATGTCTTCAGTAAAGATGGTGCAAGGGCAGATCTTGAGAAGGTCAAAGCAATTGTCAACATGCCTACACCACAAAATGTCAAAGAGTTACAGAGAATACTAGGTATGATAAACTACCTAGGACCTTTTATAAGTAACCTGTCAGAAAAAACACAAATGTTAAGAAATCTTTTAAAAAAAGATGCAGTCTGGACTTGGGATGAGAATCATAGTCAATGTCTGAGGAAACTGAAAGATGAAATTACAAATTCACCAGTTTTAGCTCATTATAATCCCAAGATTCCATTAGTCTTGTCAGTCGATTCGTCAAAGTCAGCGTTAGGTGCAGTCATTTTACAAAAAAATAAACCTATAGCGTACAGTTCAAAAACTTTAACTCAAACCCAAGAAAGGTATGCTCAAATAGAGAAGGAGCTGCTAGCAATTCAATTTGGTTGTGAAAAATTTCACCAATATGTATATGGTAACAGAGTCACAGTTCACACTGATCATAAACCATTAGTCTATCTGTTTAAAAAACCATTACATGACGTCCCAGCTAGATTACAGCGTATGATGTTAACTTGTCAAAAATATGATTTAGAAGTTATACATGTCCCAGGTAAAGAAATGTTTATATCAGACACTTTGTCAAGAGCCGCCTTGAAAGATCACTATATACCTGAAAATGAATCAGAAATGTCTTGTCATGTCAATCTAATGTATGCTAACTTAGCAATTACAAAAGAATATAGTACACAATTGGCACAGGAAACCAGAAAGGATGAAACCTTGCAATTATTAAAAAAATATTATAATGAAGGATGGCCAAACAATAAAAACAATGTCAGTCCATTGGTAAAACCATTTTGGAATATTCAAGGGGAAATTCATGTAATTAAAGATTTACTTTTCAAAGGCTCAAAATTAATAGTACCACAGTCTATGTACAAAGGAATGTTAGAACAGATTCACAAAGGTCACCAGGGTATAAACAAATGTTTAAAACTAGCTAAAGAATCTCTGTATTGGCCAAATATGTCAAGTGATATTAAGAATTTAGTAGAGCAATGTCTTATATGTGCTAAGTTTAAACAAAGCAATCAAAAAGAACCACTACAAAATTTTGAAATCTGTAAATACCCATGGCAACAAGTAGGTATTGATTTAATGCATTTTGATAGTTTAGTATATTTAATTGTCACAGACTATTACTCAAAATACATAGAAATAGCATTATTAAGAAAAAATTGTACATCTCAGAATGTTATTACTCATTTAAAGTCAATTTTTGCACGCCATGGAATACCATTGTCACTAGTCTCAGATGGTGGACCTCCTTTTCAGTCAATCCAATTCAAAATTTTTTTGCAAGAATGGGACATAGAACATGTTGTTACTAGCCCATATCATTCACAGTCTAATGGACAAGCAGAGAGTTCAGTCAAAATTATAAAAAACATGCTAAGAAAATGCAAAGAAAATGGATCAGATCCATACATAGCATTGTTACAATATAGAAATACAGGTAAAAATAATTTTTCATCACCAGCACAGTTACTCATGTCTAGGAACTTAAGAGATAACATTCCAACATCATATAAGAAGTTAAAGCCAAAAGTGGTAACATTTAAAGATTACAAAGAGTCTGTCAAGAAAAATGATCAAAATAAGTCAAAATACTACAATAAAAATGCCAAGTCAATGTCTATGTTACATCATAATGATCATGTCTATTTTAAGAGAAACCCTAGTAGCAACTGGGAACAAGCTATTGTTAAGCAAAGATTGTCAAATAATAGATCATATGTTGTTGAGGATGTCAATGGAGTTAGGTATAGGAGGAATAGAATTCACTTAAGACATAAATATTCTCATAATTGTGCTAACCCTCCCATGCAATCCAACTCGTCACAAAGGGGAGAGGAAGGTGACAGACAGGAGTCTAGGCATCAAGGATCCTCATCTCAACAATCCTCAAATGTAACAACTAGGTCAGGTCGTATTGTAAAACCTACCAGAAGGTTAATTGAAGAAATTGATTAAGTTAAGTTATAAATAAAGTCATAAGTAAAGTTTAAGTATAACTATAAGTATAATTAAGCATGTTGTCTTGTATAAAGTCAAATAGCATAGCACTTATATTAATTGTCAGTCAGGGGTCTAATTTGAACTCAACAAGGGGGATGTTGTAACATCACTATTTAGTATGTTACTATCATGGTCTTCACTAGTCTATGTATTATCTGTGATCTGCCAGCACTCTGCCACACTTCTTCCTGTGATGTCTTACTGTGTGTAATTCCTGTGTCTCCTGCCAATAAACCAGTATCATACCCAACGGAATATCTTTTATTAAGAATCCAACATAACAATAAGAACCTCCTCCTTTTGTTGAAGTCGGTTAAAAAGTATCAAACATTATATCCACCCAAATCCCAACTCTGCAGTATCTCATGTCATATCACTCCATCGCCAAGTTAGCTCAGCGTCCATTTATTTGCTCGTCACGAGTGACGTCACCCATGACGTATTGAACGTTGTAATACGACACTGTGACGTGTTGGTATAGGGTAAGCAGGACTGTCAATAGGGTCATTAATATTCGGGGTGCTGTTGATTTTGTTTTTGGTGTAGGATCTGTCGCGGTGGGCGAAATATTCGTGTATACGTTTTGACTCTATTGTCCTGTTGAATGTCCCAACAAACGCGCGAAAACTCGACGAAAAATCGACGAATTTATGAGTAACGTCTTAGCGAGGTAAACATTACACAAAATATTTTTATTTCACATAGGCCTACATGGGCACAATGGAGAAAAGGTGCACGGTTCGGGTTGGTCGTTTCCTATGAAGAAGAAACTTCATGGTTACTCTATTAAAAGCATTTGGTTTTACAATGTTGTTGATACAGCGTTAGTACTTAAGTATGAGAGGACAGCGTAGGCCCGACAATCAGTCATTGCTTACTTCACAAAACGTAAAATAAAATAATAAGTTAACAACTGTCTAAGAATCTACAAGACCAACAATGTCCTCTCATTCACAACGAATTGATAAAAAAGAATCTATACAAGAATAAGAAAAAAAACATTGCAAAAAAATAACTATAACATCTTCTTGGTCTTTTTTCTGTATTCAGTGTACATAAATCGTTAAATAAAATAAATAAATAAATATAACTGTATGAGACAAGTCACACAGACTTATCAGTACTGTAACTATTCAGAACAAGGATTATATAAATATGTGATTTGACAACTATTGCAAAAAAAAACTGATTAAAGCAAATGAAACCGATAGCTACACTGTATAAAGTTCCCCCGTGGGTACTTAAGACACTTGTGGCATCTTGTCTTATGTTCCCCCGTAGGAACTTAATGACATTCAACGGGTCTTGTTATTTCTATGCAATATGGGGATGGCTATTCTTTTCTTTTTATTTGTTATGTTGTTACTATCGTGACATTTTGTTTTATTTCTTTCATTTGTTAATTCCTGACTTATTTGACCTTAGTCTATTTGACAATGTAATTAATGTAATTGTTGAGCGTGTTCCCCTGTGTTGGGAGATACTTAAATGACAAGTGACTTTAACTTAATAAACGTCTTTATTTTGGTTCCACAATACTTTGTTATATTTAACTACGTACTCGGTATGTGTAGAGGCAGGGCGGTGTACTGTAAGCGACTGGCGAGCCGTCCGCTCGCGTCCCCATATAACATCAAAAATGCAACTCAGCAAATCGCGGTTACCAATGTTACTAATGCTACATAATGTTAATCCCTCGTCAATAAATTACTATGACTTTGACTCTTTGTGAATTACAGGAGAAACAATACGATAAATATTATGTACCATTTGATGCTCAGCCTTTTTCCAACGATGCTAAAATCAGTTTTCAGACATTAAAACAAAAATCGACCAAAAAAACCAGGTGTGTGTGAATGGATGTATCCAAATGGATGGCTGTTTGTGCCAGAAGTTTGTATGGAACCGTCGGTGCGCGAATCCGACTCGCACTTGACCGGTTTAGACAGACAGATGGACAACAAAGTGATTCTATAAGGGTTTCATTTTTTTCTTATGTTGTACAGAACCCCAAAAAGTACTTTCGGTAAAAAGAAGTAACTTTTCTATTTTTAACTTTCCTATTCTATAGTTCGCAATCCCTTGTCAAGTAGTGTTAGAACTCAGAACCCTCTATTTTAGCAGTGAGTCGGGTAACAAGATATCGTCGTCAGCCGCAAGCAGCCCCTCACTCAAATAATTCATGAATTGAAACCGAACATAACAGGGGAATGAGCAGAAGTTCCGAGAAGAAAGTTGAGACCTTAAAATGGTTATTTTTATTCTTTTCATCAATCACTTTTGTTTTCAGCCATCGACAGCCAACAAATACAATACACAAAATAATCTTATCTTACAAAATAATCTAGTATATAAAATTCATGTGTCGCGGTGTTTGTTAACAAACTCCTCTAAAACGGCTGGACCGATTCGTATGAAATTTTCTGAGAATCGGCTAACATAATATATTTTTCATACCTCTAAGTAAGAGGACCTGAGCCATGGGTGAAACCGCTGGGCACAGCAAGTACGTATTATAAAATTAAAACTGCGAGAGGGGTGTCCTTCCACGAAACCTTTTAATGTATTTGTGATGGCTAGAGAGGTGAGGGAATAAAGAAAGAGGAGGACTTTGCCCAGCCGTGGGATACGAAGTACGTGTAAAAAAATGTGTGATGTATTTTCCACCTACCTATTGCTTATGTAAATTCGTATCTAAAACTGCAAATATAGTAAAAACATTCTTCTTTTTCACGCGGAAAAAACATAGCCTATTATAGAAAATAGAGTTATTTTTGACAAGGTAGTTCTTTGCCTGAATGTGGGGGAAGCCACAGGTCGTTATTATTTATTTATTTATGTACACACAAAACACATATTATGAAAAAAAATACATACAGACAAAAGAGCACAAAGGTACTCCTTATTTCATATAGAAATCTCTTCCAGCAGACATGCGAAAGGACAGATAGATAAAACACGTAGACACATATTATTTTTCAATATTCTTAAACATCGTTTAGCATCCCTGAAAATAAAATATATTTGACTTAAAAAAAACAAGTAACAATCTTTTTAACCATAAAAATACATCTAGAAAGATCTTAAAACTTAAAAAGTTGTAGTTTTTTCATTTCAAACCTACGACACATCTTGCTACGGCGTAGCACGCGTCTACGAATTCCATTATAGAGCTACGAGCTACGCAGGCACGCTACGATTGGCACGTTCGTAGCGTTATTGAAATGCAATGCGAGACCGCCGTAATGAGATCACTGGCATTTGTTTAAACTATTGTTCTTTTCAAGTATTCTCATCTTGACGGGGGTAAGCAGAGTTCTAAGTACTAATAGTAATTTAATATTCTAGTTACTTTCTCTGACAAAAAATGTGTTATTGTGGGATTTTTTTACAGTTCATGTTTTGGTGTAAGATTTACCATAGTCAAGCCCTCTAATCAAGCGGATCTCTCGCATCAGTTCTGGCTCAGTTCATGGTCCGGAACGAGAGAGAATGGGAAGCGGTCACCTCCTTCTACGAAGCAGTTAGGCTAGTTAAGGAGGTGGTTGGACTTTTGAGGGAGAGAACGTCAAAACAACCCAGCCGCCGTGGGAGACGCCCCGAGCGTCGGGCACCGCGAGCCGCCTCAAAGACATGTCAGGAAAGCAGAAGGGCCTGCCAGGGCCTGCACTGCAGTGGTTGCGGGTTGGTCGAATGAGATACCGCGGCCCCGGTAAATAAAAGGCAAAAGAAGAAATATGGGTGGGTAAGTTATTTGATGATTTCCATTCGAAAAAAAAAATGTTCACAAGTTACTCCAGAATTATCGCATAAGCATCAAATAAATAAATAAATAATAAATAAATATCTTGGAACAACTCACACACGGCTATCTGATCCCAAGCTAAGCAGAGCTTGTGTTATGGTAACCAGACAACTGATATACATACTTATATAATTTATAAATACATACATATTATAGATAAATCACACCCAGACACAGAACAAACAATCATTCTCATCACACAAAGTTTGTCCTGGGTGGGAATCGAACCCACGACCTCCGGCTCAGCAGTCAGGGCCACTAACCACTAGACAAACAGGCCCGTCAAAAAAAAAATGCTGCATTCCAAATCACACAAATCACTGAAATAAATTGATAATTGTTAATGAACAGCCATTTTGAACCGTTAAACAAAGGCTAATCATATTAAATCTGCTATTTAGTGCGACCTTTTGAAATTCAGCAGTGAAGAGGGTTGGTCGTTTGATTTACAACATATTTAATCAAAAGCTCGTGGCTAAAGTATAACATCTGCTCGGGTCGATCTTTAAGTTAAGCCACGGTTGGATTGTGGATGGGTGACCACACGTTACCTACATACCGAGTTTTTTCCATGCCTCGGAAATCTCGTTAAGCTGTTTTTCCCGGATGTTTTTCTTTTGTAGATATTTGACAGACGTTGTTGATAGTCAGTGTCCCGGAAGTTTGACAACCAGTCTTACCAAGGGTTAAATAGTACTTACCGTTGGTCAGATAGGCAGTCGCTCCATTTACAATACTAATATTCACCTGCATCTGGTTAGACTGAAAGCCGATTACAATACAATTTAGAAAAAGCTAGTTAGATGATAAATCTTGCTAAAAACTATATTGACATGCGAATACTTACTACACAGTACCATATTTGTTTAATTCTTTTATACGGAACTCTCGCTGCTCGAGTTCGACTCGTACTTGGCCGGTTTTTCTCCTATTCGCACAAAAATGTACTTTTGTGACCTTCCCAAACTTGTTACTATAAAAGTAACTAGCTTTTGCACGCGGCTTCGCTCGCGTTAAATTCGGGGTAACACAGTTCCTTTTGCGCCTTATTGATTTGTAATAGCAACGCTAAGTTTCCCTTATCTTCCCTCTTTCTCCCTCACATCCCAAAAAATAGCCTATGTCCGTCTCCTGGTTCCCAACTGTTTCTGTACCAAAATTCATCAAAATCGGTGTTGCCATTAAAGCGTGAAGAGGTAACAAACAAACAAACAAACTCACTTTCGCTTTTATAAAATAAGTAAGGATACGGATAAGACTGTTTAAGCAGATCGATCTCCTGCCGGGGTTGCGGGTTGTTTGAAAGAGGTACCGCGACCCCGGAACATAAAGGGCAATAGAAGGAACATGGGTGGGTTTTACTCAGTACTAGTCTGACACTCTCCCCCAGAGCGGGGGAAGTTATTTGATGATTTCCCATCCGCAATCCATCAATCTATAAAATACAGCAGGCTAGGTTAGCTTAGGTTGATTCGTAGGCAGTTTACCGCCTTATACATACCCAGCTTCCTCCAGCCATATTTTTTGACTGCGTAGATTTAGAGGATTAATTTTTAGTTTTTACTTTCACATCGCTAAGGAACCACGGACTTGAGTATGTGGTTTTAGTTTCGACTCGACACCTCCACCCGTTCCCGAGAAAAACGATAAAATTAAATAAAGTAAATAAATACACCACTTGGATAATTTAAGCTAAAGTTAAAAAAAAAAACTCCTCCTTAGTTTTCTGGAAACGAGTCCAGAAAACAGTCAACATTGTCACGTTGAAATTGTAATGCTTATTTATATTCTTAGACCAAAGTAACAGCTAGCCCTCTGGTCACGCGAAGTGTTGACCAGATGGAGCGTTTTTTTTTTAAACCGGCCTTGTTTGAGTCCGTACAAACTTGCGGCATAAACGGCCATACCTTTTGACTGCGTCCACTTAGAGGGTTAATTTTTTCACAGCACAAAGGTACTACAGACTTAAATATATAGTTTTAATTTCAACTCAATACCTTCACGCGTTTCTGAGACAAAGGGTCTTGAATGACAGACAGACAGACGGACCACAAAATGTAAGTCAATATGGTAATTTGACATTATTCTGTCTTTGCACGCCAATCGTAATGAGGTGAAATACAGAAGGAAGCAAAAATTATAAAAAAAATAAAACAGCCAGAATTTCTGTAAAATAATAAATTCTCAACGTAAACGAATTATGGGAAAGAATTGAATTAACTTCTGCCAATGAAAGTGGCAAGGTTTTTTGTGAAACAAATCTCTGAACAGGTAAAGGAAATGTTTGCATTAAAATGATTTCATTTTCCGAAAATTCACTTATGTCTGTGTCACTTTTATCATTGATGGAGTCCAGTATATTTTATTATAATCAGAATTATGAGTCAAAAAATTGAAATAAAAGTAAAATGAGATTTTATGTTGTAAAATATTTTGTAGTGGAATTTACCTTTCAGGTTTTCTGTAGATAACATAGAATCACGTTTGTGATATCCAAAGGGTGGTGGGAAATCATCAAATAACTTCCCTCGCTCTGAGTGGAGCGGGGTGAGAGCCAAACTGACTAAAACCCATCCATATTCCTTCTTTTACCATTTATGTTCCGGAGCAGCGGTATCTCTTTCGAACAACCCACAACCCCGGCAGGCGAAGGCCCTGCCAGGCCCCTCTGCTTTGCTGACATCTCTTTGACGCAACACTAAAGCGCCGTCGACACGGCCTGTCGTCTCCAGCCGGATAGACGGTGAGCTAAAGCTTGACGGGAAGGTTGGCACAGTGGGTGAGCAATCGACTGCTGCGCTGCGTGTCGCGGGTTCGATCCCCGCACGGAACAAATTTTTGTATGACCTACAGGTAGTTGTTTTGGATCTGGCTGTTTTGAAAAAAAAGAGTTAGCTCTGTACCTTATATTTCAAGCACATTTTGATTTCACCATTCATGTTTTCCAATTACAAACTACTAAAAGGAGGCGAGTTAATTGCCAATAACCAAGCACGAATCCCGACTCCGTGGCTGCACTAAGAAATTCTTGTTAAAGTAACCCAATGACAATTTGCCTGACCCAGGAATTGAGTCCAGGATCCAAAGCTTAACAATCGCGCTTGCCACCACTTGACCTACCAGTTATTTTTGGTAGTTATCAAACATTATAGGTAGTTTTGTTATTTTGTTTATTTATCTAAACACATATTTTATTTATTTTTACTTATTCCTCTTTTAAATATACATAAAACAAAAACAAAAAACATTTAAAATATACAAAAAAAGAAAACACTTTCATTCTGCAGTGGTTTCTTGCTAACTTTATTTTTGATTAATTAGGCTAAACTAAGGCTAAGTTGACAACATAAAAAGTAAAAAAGGAACAAAATACATTACATGCAGTATTCACAAAACTACAAACAAGGGGAAAATCCACAAATAAAATGTTTATGCTACCTTTGTACAGTCAATATACTGCAAGCCTTTAATATCAAATCAGTGGACAGATTAAACTTAAAAAGACATGTTTTTGATAAACAAATGAATATCTTGATAAACAAATATAATCTTACAGAATTCCTTTCAATTAAATTTTATTAAAAATAATATTTTAATTAATTCTAAATATACTAATTTTCGTATGAGACGATTTTAAGGCACTCCAGATCGCTTTGCTCATGCCACACTGCGATCCAACCCTTATACTCCACTATATATTTACAAAACTTGCACATAAACTTCCACAAACAAACACATACATGGTAATAGTGCATTGTAGGTACAACAACATTTGATCGACAACAAATAACTTGGCAATATATTTACTTGTAGTTACGAATCTATTGGTTATGAATAAAAACTAAAAAAAGTTTTTATTTCATCATTTTTAGTTATGGTATTTTTTATAAGTTTGACTTTTTTAAGTTGTTACTATTTTGACATTTTATTTTTATTAATTTGACTTTTTATTTTTAGATTACTTTGACAAAATTGTTGTTGTTACTATTTTATTTTTATTAATTTGACTTTATTTTTAGATTACTTTGACAAAATTATTATGTTGTTACAATTTTGATATCTTATTTTTATTAATTTGACTAGAGAAAGTAAGAGAAAAAAGTGGAAACAGGAAGATGATAAAAAACCGAAACCACCTTAGAGATCTTAGTAGAGTCCAGACATTGATATCTCAACAAAAGCAACCTCTACAAGTACCTCGAGAGTAAAAAGCGTGAAGTTTCAAACTCGGACAGCCTATAACAGTACTCGCGAGGCCAGTAATTGTGTATCGAGCCAACGAAACAAAACTAGATCGCAATGTAATGGGAAAACTTTCCAATAGCGTTGTGTACATTATTTAGTACTTAATTGGGGTATTCTTCGCATGGAATAAATTTCCCATTACGGGTTTTTGGAGAATAACAAGATTTTAAATGGGGTCGGGGAAATTTGTGGTGGGTTCAAGGTCTTCGTTTTTTTTAATTTATTTACTTGCTTCCGCCTGCGACTTGGTACCGCGTGGTATAGTTACTTTGGGCTAACACTAACTTTAACCCGTTTAACTTTAACGCGTGATGATCGCAAAAAAAAACTTTCTCCCCCTTTTCTCACTTTTTTAAACTATGTCCGTCTTCAGGGTTCCAACTATCTCTGTACAAAAATTCATCAAAATCGGTTTGGCCATTTAGGCGTGAAGACGTCACAAACAAATTTACAAACTCACTTTCGCTTTTATAATATTACTAGCTTTTGCCCGCGGCTTCGCTCGCGTTAAATTCGGGGTGACACAGTTCCCCTTGCGCCTTATTGATTTGTAATAGCAACGCTAAGTTATCCCTTTTCTTCCCTCTGTCTCCCTCACATACCACTTTTTTCAAAAAAATATTAGCCTATGTCCGTCTCCTGGTTCCCAACTATCTCTGTACCAAAATTCATCAAAATCGGTTTAGCCATTAAAGCGTGAAGAGGTAACAAACAAACAAACTCACTTTCGCTTTTATAATATTAGTAAGGATATTAGTAATTATTTTTGCACACAGAAAATACATGACAGTACCGTATTTTAAGACAGATAAGCACACAGAAATTTTATGATTTCAATTCAGTAAAACCTACCTTAGGTTTTACTGAATTGAAATCATAAAATTTCTTCCCCCACTCTGAAGAGAGTGTAAGACTTTTACTAACTAAAACCCACACATGTTCCTTCTTTTGCCTTTTATGTTCCGGGACCGCGGTATCTCTTTCAAACACCCGCAACCCCGGCAGGCAGTGGCCCCGGCAGACCCTTCTCCTTTGAGGCGCGCGTAAAAGATTGGACAGACCCGCATCTACGGTGGCCTGTGAGGACCTGCGCAGGCGATAGGTGAGGTTACCATGGCGCCTTCAGCAACTCCTCAAAGAGAGGCCTTATCGGCATTATTGGGGTGTGCCCTGAAAGACTTTGTTCTAGGCTATAGTTTTAATCATGTTGATCAAGATTCTTAAATTTCAGTAAATAATTACTGGGTACTTTAAAAAATATAAACTTCAAATGCTGAAACATTTTCGATGCGCGGACAAGGAGCGTGGCCAACGCTCATTTCTTCGTGGTTTAAATACAAAGAAAGAATGAGCATTGCATAACAAAGAGTTCTTTTAATAAAAATCTTTTGGTCCGGCAGTCAAACAGTTTTAACTCAGTGTTTTATTTTTGTAGTAGTTTATTTAGACGGGCGCCATTTTAAATAGCTATTTTTTTCGTTTCCCCACACTAAGAATTTCACCTCTATAGACCCTCAACACTATAGTTACCATCACTCATCGGCCAAGCGAGGTAATACTATCTTTTCTTCTACATAGGTATCAGAATATTTTAAATCCTTACTTAATATCCTTACTAATATTATAAAAGCGAAAGTGAGTTTGTTACCTCTTCACGCTTTAATGGCTAAACCGATTTTGATGAATTTTGGTACAGGAATATTTGGGAACCAGGAGACGGACATAGGCTATTTTTTTATAAAGAAGTGAGATATGAGGGAGAAAGAGGGAAGAAAAGGGAAAACTTAGCGTTGCTATTACAAATCAATAAGGCGCAAGAGCAAAAACTGCAGGTAGCAGTACTGTGTTATACCAAATTTAACGCGAGCGAAGCCGCGGGCAAAATCTAGTAATATTATAACAGCGAAAGTGAGTTTCTTTGTTTGTTACGTCTTCACGCCTAAATGGCTAAACCGATTTTGATGGATTTTGGTACAGAGATAATTGGACTGGAGACGGACACAGGCTAATAAAAAGTGAGAAAAAGGGGAGAAATAGGGAAGAAAAGGGGGGATAAAAATATTTATCTTTCGATCATCTCGCGGGCTAAACTCAGCGTTAACCCAAAGAAACTATATCACGCGGACGATGCGGACGGAACCTTGTACTCAATAACATTAAGTCGAACGCTTAAATAAGACTAACCTATAGTGTATAATGACGCGGCTTTTGATAACGTATACAATAACAAACAAAACGACTTCCCCTCACCCGATCCAGAGGATCTTCCAATTAAGTGGAAACGCCTTTCACTTCAAATTACATTTTAATTAAATCGTAATTCCTCGGCAAAATTATTATAAATCATGTTTAGTTTCAAATACGAGGGATGGTGAGACCATCTCCCTGAATCTTCCCATTACTCATCTGATGGTCGATTCGTTTAGACGCGATATTTCCCATTAATTAATTTTGAACGGTTAGAAAGATTCATTGAGTGTGTGTGGCTAAATATACTGCCGCGTGGGTCGATCTTGAGGTTAAGCCACTTTCGCCTAGGTCGGTCGATGGATGGGTGACTACCTATTACATACTGACATTCTTCCATGCCTCAGACACCACGTTAAGCTGTTGGTCCCAGCTGTCATTTGTAGATCTTTGACAGTCTTTACTGGTAGTGGCTTGAAAGCTTGACAACCAGTCTTACCAAGAAGTATCATATTAACCCCGTTACTAATGGGTTGTGGAGGTCAGATAGGCAGCCGCTCCATGTAATATTCTGTTATTCAGCTGCGTTCAATGTGACATGAAACATACTTGGGCAAATGCTAGGCTATAATCACACTTACACTTATATAATAACTAGCTGTGCCCAGCGGTTTCACCTGCTGCTCATTTAGGTATGAAAAATAGATGTTGGCCGATTCTCAGACCTACCCGATATGTACACAAAATTTCGTTTAAATCGGTCCAGCCGTTTCGGAGGAGCACGGTAACTAACATTGTGACACGGAAATTTTATATATTAGATAATAACGGCGAAAGTTGTAATTTGTGTGTATGTTTGTTACTTCACGCTTCACGCAAACAGCTTTACGGGTTTAGATGAAATTTGGTATCAAGATTGCTTTTGATAATACCAGCCTATAACCCCACTGCTGGGCTAAGGTCTATTCTCATATAGAGAATGCACGAGCATCGATCACCCCGCTTGCTTAAGACGGGTTGGCGGTTTCAGAATTATATTAATAAGTCCAGGGGTTCTTACGATGTTTTCCTTTACCAATGTCTGTGATGCCTAAGATAAACTTTAAAAATGAAATATGAATTGAAAAAGTAATTTTAAAACATTCCCGGATTTGAATCCATAACCTCACGAACGAGAGACGAGGCTCTTAACTTCAGGGCTATCACGATATTGAAGATAGCTTTAAATATTCTGTATACAAAAGCTACTAAAGATCCCGGAAAAATGCAGTGTGTCCGTGGAATTCTTACTAATATTATAAAAGCGAAAGTGAGTTTGTTTGTTTGTTACCTCTTCACGCCTTAATGGCTAAGCCGATTTTGATGAATTCAGGTACAGAGATAGTTGGGACCCAGGAGACGGACATAGGCTAACTTTTTTTTAAAAAAAAAGTGTGATATAAGGGAGAAAGAGGGAAGAAAAGGGAAAACTTAGCTTTGCTATTACGCTATTACAAATCAATAAGGCGCAAGGGTAAAAACTGCAGGTAGTAGGTACCTGCAAATCAGGAAAGGGGAACTATGTTACCCCGAATTTAACGCGAGCAAATTCGTGGGCAAAAGCTCGTGATCATATAACTCGAATTCGGTTTATCACCGCACGTAACACCACGGGGCGCAAGCAGTTAGAAATAAATCCGTATTATTTCAATAACTCACAGAGCAAAAGCCTCCCTTATCTACTCCCTAACATTTCTTTGGCCAATAAGTTTGGAAAATAACATCAAAACCGACGTAGTTTTGTCTACGTACCGAAGTTTTGAAGCAGAAAGTTGTTGTATCTAAAATCAATAGACACAGTATATTTTTACTGAGAACTTGGAAAGCTTTCAATTCGTCTCATCTTCCAAACAAACCATGTAAAATCTGTGATCCTTTTGCTCAATTAACGTCCCCCGCTCTGGACGGAGCGGGGGGGGGGGGGGGGGAGTTTTAGGCTTTTACTGTCTAAAACCCAACCAAGTTCCTTCTATTGCGCATTATGTTCCGGGGCCGCGGTATCTCATTCGAAAAACGAGCAACCCCAGCAGGACAATGGAGAGTTTGGAAGCTAGTTTTAGCCGATCATTATAGAATTATATCATCATCTGTCGAGCCTTTTCTATCTTAGGGTCGGCTACCAAGCTAACCGGCAACAGTTGTATTAAACATTTAACGATTTAGTCATTCTGCAAGATAAGGTAGTTTACTTAATTATGTTACATTATTTGCTTAAACTTTTTTTTTTTAAAAGAGGTGTCCTGGAACACCCAGATGGAACGAAGTTATTATTTATTATGTACAAAAAACCTGTATACACTCAACAAAAATAATCGTCGCGACACCACACTGTTCAAACAATGATCTGGAATAACACTTAGAATACTTTTTTTCGATATCAAGCGGGCGAAGCCGCGGGCGCTAGCTAGTAATATTCTAAATGCGAATGTTTGTGAGGACGGATTGATGTATGGATGTTTGTTACTCTTTCACGTCAAAACGGCTGAACGGATCTTGATAAAATTTGGCACAGAGGTAGATTATAGTCTGGAATAACACATAGGACATTTTTTTATATCACGTGGGTGAAGCCGCGGGCGCCAGCTAGTATAAAGTATTTTAATAGCATTTTTGCGATATTACTCGATTGAAAGGGATACCAAAAAGAAATATCTGGCTTTCATACAACTAAACTGATGGAATGTTTTATTGAACTCAGTAATATCGAAAAGCTTACAGTAACATCTTGTCTCTATGCAAATAGTAACATTTTATCACCGAAAACTATGACGAAAAGGCACAACTTTAAGGGACAGTGTGCTGCCTTTTGTTTTTTTTTTTAAGCGTTGCCCCACAGTAGGTATTTCTCCTGTATCGTGGGTGTGTTACACACACACATACGCAAACAGCCAGACCCGAAACAACTACCTGTAGGCCATATAAATATTTTGTCCCGTGCGGGAATCGAACCCGATACACGCAGCACAGCAGTCAATCGCTCAGCCACTACACCAACCGTGCCGTCAAATTACAATCGTATTTTCTACAAGATGTAAACGGACTCTTCACAAAACCGTCAACCAAGCATTCGTCATGTTAAACGAATTACCGAATTATTATATTAAAGTCAATAAAAAAATCACTCCATAAATTATAAAATAATTTGAAACGCTTATTATTCTATCAAAGAAGTATTAGAAGACAAATATTATACATATATTAATGTATATACCTTATCTCTCATTCTGACGAGCATGTACACAGAAATAATAAAAAACAATGAGCAAGAAACTCCATGGTCACTCTTTTAAATCATATTTTTTTACAAAATCATTGTCACATCATTCATGTTGAGATTATACCATACTTAAATGTGAAAACGATGTAAAAAAACGTATAGCTTCCTACCAAATTCCTAATTTCTCGGCCCTGTCAGCCGGAACAAATCGAAATTACATGCATGATCAGTTCAACGTGGAGAGTCTGATACAAAAATAAAGTACAGGCTGTTCCTGATGAGTGATGAAGCAAATACTTACCTACAGGTTGTTTCTATAGGGTCTTGAATAGAAGCAGTGAATGTAATAATTAATTTGGTTATTTGATTGTGACGGTGGCATGGTGAAGGATTTCTTGAGTCAATGGCCATTTAACGACACGGTTGGCGCAGTGGCTGAGCGATCGACTGCTGCGCTGCGTGTCGTAGGTTCGATCCCCGTACGGCACAAATATTTGTATGACCTACAGGTAGCTGTTTCGGGTCTGGCTGTTTGTTGTTTGTGAGTTTAAATGTTTGTAAACGCACCCACGATACAGGGGAAATTATTAGTGTGAGGCAACGTTTTTTATTTAAAAAAAACAAAACTAAAACTATTTAGTTTATAAAAAACCCGCCAAGTGGCACTCGCGCACCCATTGTGCTGTACAAACTTGCGACAAAAACTGCCATTTACTGGGTTAATTTTTCACAGCTTTAAGAACCTATAGCATAATAATAGTTTTAATTTCGATTCGATATCTCGACGCGTTCCCGAGTTCTAAAATAGAAAGATAGATATACAATAAAGTAATCTTGTAAGAGATAACACGAATGATGTAAATACGATTTTGTAATAATATTCTAATTTAAAAAAATGTCCATGAAGTTTCTTGCCCATTCTTCTCCATAGAGATCAACGCTTTGGAATGGGCAACTACAGTACTTTCACAAGTTATTATGTCTTATGACCGGGACTGTAGCTTCAACATTTTGTTTCTTGACATTCAAAAGTGTCTGTAATGGTCTTATTGAAATAAATGCTTTTCTTTTTTTTTAGATACTTCCAAATCTTTTTAGAAGTTTGAGCGTGAAGGGATAACAAATATACATACATCATCATTTTCCTGCCCTTGTCCCATTTTATTTGGGGTCGGCGCAACACGTTTTCTTCTTCCATTCTCCCCTATCAGACTTTACGGCATCATTTACTCCTTTCTCCTTCATATCATTCCTTACACAATCCATCCGTCTTTTCTTTGGCCTTCCTCTCGCTCTTCGTCCATCAACATTCAGATCTATCACTCTTTTAGTCACATGTCCTTCATCCCTTCTCATTACATGTCCATACCAACAAACGACTCCCTTTCATTTTTTCTGTAACGGGCGCAACTTTCAAACTTCCTCAAATATATTCATTAATTACTTTATCCATTCTTGTCACTGCACACATCTATCTCAACATTCTCATCTCCGCTACATGCAATCGTTTTTCATTCACCTAACAAACATATACATACACACCTACAAAGTTCGTCTTTATTGTAAAGGGCAGCGTTCGTCTTTATAGTAATGCTGCAGCGGGTTTGGTGCAAGAGAAATACAGGAGAACTTTGAATACCCTACAGATTAACAAAACGAATGTTAATAAAGGCAACATTGGCAATTCATAATTCACGATTTCATTAGACTGGGCGTGTTTTTCGCTCGCTCCCAAATGTTTTACGATTGAGCCACAGTCGACACGGAAAGTAAACATTTTATGACGGGAGTTGTTACGTGTGGCCTTGAATAGAAATTGATTTTCCAAATATGGGCAATATACAATAGTTCTTAATTAACGTTCTGCCACATTTTACCTATCGGCATGCAAACATTTACATTATTTTATAAAAAAAAGATTAACTAAAAATATGAATCCTTATCCTTACTTTTCCTTACTAATATTATAAAAGCGAAAGTGAGTTTGTTTGTTTGTTACCTCTTCACGCTCTAATGGCTAAACCGATTTTGATGAATTTTGGTACAGAGAAAGTTGGGACCCTGGAGACGGACATAGGCTAAAAAATTGAAAAAAGGGGAAGAGGAAAGAAAAGGGGAGAGATGTCAATATAGATAGATACATGTATTCATATAGTAATATAGGTACCTAGTAGGTGCATTAGGCGTATATGACGGCTGGCGGAATGTTATTAGTCGCGTAAAATACCTACTATAAAATGGAGATATGAAAAATTTGTGTGTGCCTTAAACTATTATAAACTTACACACATAATATTCTTTCTTTCTATTATATCTAGATGCTATTACAGTACGGAATACAACCCGCAACCTGTTTTACAGACATTTCAACTGTAAAATAATTTTTACTACAACAACTGAATTAAACATTTTGTTAATATCACAAAATCTGAATTTTTACAACGTTTTCATTATTCAAGTCATGCAAAGTTAAACAAGTTTGATGTAGTAGTAACTTCTGTAATAACTTACTTTTGCAGAAACCTTTTCTCAAAACTAACCTTATTGAAGAAGGCTGAAGGCTGAAAATAGCTTTACACGCCTTAAACTTGAAGAAAATGTCTCGATAACAGCTTTACTAGCGTACGTAATTTTTCGAGTGCTGTGATATGGACCTCTTTTCGAAGAGGAGTGGGCCTTAATCCACCACGTGGGCCATGTTGTCCATATGTGATAACAAAAGTTTTCACTTGTTCAACTGCTGGGATATAGACCTCCTGTCTAAGAGGAGTGGGCCTTAATCCTCAACGTGAGCCATGTTGTCCATTTGTGATAACAAATATTTTCACTTTCATAGTCTGAGGGCACACGAGAAGTCTACGGCGACATTTATGTGACAAGGGGAAACATCAAACTACTTTCCACCTCTCTGGGCGGAGCGGAGGGGAGTGGGGGGTATTCCTTCTATTGCCCTTTATGTACCGGGACCACGGTATCTCTTTCGAACAACCCGCAGCCCCGATGTGACGTTACCTTGTACCTTTATTTTTACATAGCATAAAAGCAATTTTTAATGCTGTTTTCAGTAATAGATAAAGTGATTCAAGAGAAAAGTTTATATGTATAATATCCCAGTCTATGTGGGTGAAACCGCGGGGTGAAGCTTGTTTAAATGTATATTTTACTAGCTTTTGCCCGCGGCTTCGATCGCTTTATATTCGGGGTAACACAGTTCCCCTTTCCTGATTTGCAGGTACCTGCTACTTGTAGTTTTTGTCCTACCGCTTTATTTATTTTAATAGCATAACTAAGTTTTCCCTTTTCTTCCCTCTTCCTCCCTCATTTCACACTTCCTTTTTAACCCATGTTTGCAAAATAAAATTATCTTTATCTTTAAAAATGTCTTTTAAACTAACTCCACGGAGTATTCGAAAGAATTTTGAAATTTTGTCTACAAAACATGCCAAAATCTTCGCTAACAAAAGCTAGTTCTATGAACCACAAAATCCTTATCATTTATCTACAAAACAGGGAACAATATGACTTCGGGCATTCCCTAAAGACTTGAACATAGTATAAACACAACGTGACGGAATGAAAACATTCTGAATTCATTACGGCCCGCGTTTTAATCTATACAGGCGATGTCGGGGGAACGACACTTGTGTACGGGATTACCTACCAAATTGGATGATTTAAAATGTATTTTCTCTTAAGGGTTCTGTATAGAAACGTTGTATTCTTTTTGATCTGTTTTACAAATGTTTGAATGTTTTGAGAGATAATTAATTTTCTATTCATTATTTTAAATAAGAGTCACGATATTGTTTTTTTTTTAAACACTAAGAATTTTTCCTGTATTGTAGGTGCGTTTACAAACATTTAAACTCACATACACAAACAGCCAGACCCGGAACAACTATCTGAGCCATACACATATTTGTTCCGTGTGGGAATCGAACCCGCAACACGAAGCGCAGCAGTCGAATTAAATAATTAAACCATTACAGGCACTTTTGAATGTCAAGAAACAAAATGAAGCTACAGTCCCGGTCACAAGGCATAATAACTTGTGAAAGTACTGTAGTTGCCCATTCCAAAGCGTTGATCTCTGTGGAGAAGAATAGGCAAGAAAATCCATGGACACTCTTTTAAATTATAATATTACTAGCTTCCGCCCGCGACTTGGTCCGCGTGGCATAGTTACTTTGGGCTAACGCTAACTTTAACCCGCGTGATGATCGAAAAAAGAATATCTTTCTCTCTCCTTTTCTTCCATCTTTCTCGTTCTTTTCTCAGTTTTTGACGTGATAACGTCTTTAAAATCGTTTTAGTCGGGTGACATGTTCAGAAACTTGTATCACACCAAAACCTCACGAGCGACATTTCATAAAGATGGTAGCGCCATCTGTTACTTGGCTCGAAAAAAAAACTTTAAATTAGTACTTAATTTCATTTTAGA
This sequence comes from Ochropleura plecta, assembly GCA_905475445.1. Lineage (NCBI taxonomy): Eukaryota > Metazoa > Arthropoda > Insecta > Lepidoptera > Noctuidae > Ochropleura > Ochropleura plecta. Next base: position 17,659,765 of record FR997738.1, on the reverse strand, counting down.
TGTCACTACTGGTGATAACTTTTATCACCAATAAGACGTTATCCCGTAAACATCTCGATCGTAAACCTACTTTACAAACAACCAATTCTTTTATTTAGCCTATGTCCGTCTCCAGGGTTCGAACAATCTCTGTACCAAAATTCATCAAAATCGATTCAGCCATTTAGGCGCGAAGACGTAACAAACAAACTCACTTTCGCTTTTATAATACTAAGTAAGGATTCCAAAATCGTATTTACATCATTCATGTTGAGATTATACAAATATGTGAGAACGATGTAAAATACTGCGGAACCCCATAAAGTAGACATCCAAAATGAATTGGTATTACGTAGACATGTAGCAGAAGTATACAAAACATACAGAACAATGTTCATATTGTCCGGTTTTTTCACGAAATACGGCGTTTGAGTTCAAAAATTATTCATACGGTGTCGTCACCGGCTACATGTAACCATAAATTATTTTATTGAGATATCTTTTTTTGTGTAAAAATAAATTATTTATATCTGTGCCCGATGAGTGATGTGTTCGGTTCATTTGTTTTTTTTGGTGATAAATCAAGTTGTTTATAGTTTTTATTTACTGGTTTGTTTATTTATCGGGATAAATGTGTTGCCAGTTTTATGCATTTGGGATTTTAACTCTTTTTTTGTATCATACTGTTTTTTTTTTAATATTTTTCCTGTTTTCTATTTTACGCGGCACTCACTTGCGTAATCCTTTTTATATAAGGAAGGTATATAAGGAAGATTTAATTTTCTGTTATCAGAAGTAAATCAATAAGATGCACTTACCAAAATTCTATTTCCGATTTTCTCGCGAGTAAACCGGCCAAGTGCGAGTTGGACTCGCGCACCGAGAGTTCCGTACAAACTTGCGACATAAACAGCCATATCTTTTGTCTGTGTAGACTTAGAGGGTCGACTTTCACAAAGGCACCACTTTTTTTTAAATAAACGTTGCCCCTCACTTGGAGTTTCTCCTGTATCGTGGTTGCGTTTACAAACATTTAAACTCACATACATACACAAACAGCCAGACCCGAAACAACTATCTGTAGGCCATACAAATATTTGACCCGTGCGGGAATCGAACCCGCGACACGCAGTGCAGCAGTCGATCGCTCAGCCACTGCGCCAACCGTATCGTCAAATTTATGTCAAATTAACTAGATTGATGTCAAAATTATATAAATATCTAGCTTTTATATAATATTATATAAAAGCTAGATAGATAAATATAAATAAAACAACGCTGTTACACACACAACAATTTTAATAAATATGTTTAGGTATTATTGTTTTCACTAAAAACTAAAATCACAGAAAATCTAAATCAATCACTCACATTATTTTGTACATTGCTATTCCACACGAAACATACATTTATAAATAATCATCATCATTTTCTTGCCCTTTTTTTTTCGGATGGGAAATCATCTAATGACTTCCCCCGCTCTGGGCGGAGCGGGGGGGCATGTCAGACTTGTACTAACTAAAACCCACCCATGTTCCTTCTATTGCCCTTTACGTTCCGGGGCCGCGGTATCTCTTTCGAACAACCCGCAACCCCGGCAGGCGGAGGCCCTGGCAAGCCCCTCTGCTTTGCTGACTCTCTTTGAGGCGCGCGTGAAACACGAACGCGCCGAACGGACGGACGGTGAGCTACCCATTGCTCACCGTCCACAGGCCCGCATCTACGGTGGCCGGAAGTCGTCTCGCGGCGCCCGGCGCCCTGGGCGTCTCCCGCGGCGGCTGGGTTGGACAGATGTTCTCTCCCTCTAACGCCCGGCCACCTCCTTTGCTAGCATTACTGCTTTGCAGAAGGTGGTGACCGCTTCCCATTCACTCTCGCTCCGGACCATGGCCTGAACCAGGGCCGGACGCGAGAGATCGCCGCCGCCGATCGCCTCCACGAGGGCACGGCGGTGCTCCGCCCACGCTGGGCAGACCGCCACTGTGTGCTCCACCGTGTCCTCCGGGCGATCGTCAATTTTCTTGCCCTTATCCCAAATTAAATGGGGTCAGCGCAGCATGTCTTCTTCTTCAATACTGCTCTAGTATTGCTAGTCATTTTATAAGACACCTCTACCTCTTCTCATAAATATTTATACAAACATAATAATTATTGAAAACAAACATTTTTACCATATAATTATATATATTTTTAAATATTTCAAAAAAAAACAGAAAAATATTTAAAAATATAAAAAGTTATAGCCCACTGGTATCGGGAACACGGTCCAAGCTCACCGATGGTCAGGGCTCCAGAAAGAGGAACCTTTTGACAATAGGAGCCGTGTCCAGGAGTACCACTTTCTGAATCAAACCCTTGATCCAGCTGCCTAACGAGAGTCTCCTCAGGTAGAGGCTCTTGACAACTAAGCCATTGGTTTTAACGACTATCGGCACAATGATCGCTAAGTCCACATCCCACATGTAGACAACTACGCGAGCCAAGTCAATTTACAGTAAATTTTATTATTACTTATTATGATCCTTCAATAAATATTATTCTTTTACACATAACTATTCACTTTGATAAATAAAATATTCCTCGTGGGAATAAAAATCGGTCAAGTGCGAGTCGGACTTGCACACCCGAGGGTTCCATACAAACTTGCAACATAAACATATACATAACAACATAACATATTATGTTCGTTTCATAAACTATTATAATATTCGTGTCTTTACACATATTTTCTGTATTTTTACATAATAATATTTTATCTGACTGAGTAGACATAGAGGGTTAATGTTTTCACAGCTCCAAAAAACTACAGACTTAAACATATTATTATGGTACGTTTTAATTTCAAATTGATACCTCCACACGTTTCGAACTTAAGGATCTTGATAGACAGACAGACAGATGGACAACAAAGTGATCCTAAAAGGGTTCCGTTGTTTCCTTTTGAGGTGTGGAACCCTTTTTTATTTTATTTTTCGGGTGGGAAATCATCTAATGACTTCCCCCGCTCTGGGCGGAGCGGGGGGGCATGTCAGACTTGTACTGACTAAAACCCACCCATGTTCCTTCTATTGCCCTTTACGTTCCGGGGCCGCGGTATCTCTTTCGAACAACCCGCAACCCCAGCAGGCGGAGGCTCTGGCAAGCCCCTCTGCTTTGCTGACATCTCTTTGAGGCGCGCGTGAAACACGAACGCGCCGTCGACACGGCAGGTGTGGAACCCTAACAGTAGATTTAAAATCTACTTTTCCTGTAAGTTACAAGTTTTCTTCAGTATAATCATTCTAATCACTGATTTATCTTTCTTTATAAACACACAGTTATCATTAAGTACACGTTTAATCACAGACCGTTATCAAAGCCTTAACTAAGTTTACGATTAAGTAAATATTTAAACTAAACTACCCATAACTTAAACTGAACGATGAAATTCATATATCAGAAAGACACTAACTACACGAATAGAAAGAATATGGAAAATAAACTTTAGCTTAGAACGTTATATGGTTTAAGATCCTGTGAGTTTGGTCAAGCTTCTGCTTGTTGTGCAACATGGTACATACTTTAACGTTCTTGCTGCGGATAAATAATGTTACATGAGAGCAAAATTATTTGCATCTCGTGTCTTTGCATCTCTTGCTACGCTTAGGATTCTACTTAAGAATCCCTCGCTACGCTTGTGATTCAATCATCGAATCTTTCGCTTGATCGGGATTCAAAATCAGAACTTACAGCTAAAATAACTGGTCTCTTGTTGCACAAATAACTATTCCACTCACGGAACAGACAATCCTACCAAAACTTTTATACGAAACGTAAAAAAGCTATTTGTAACGCCTTTACGAAGACGTTATCAAGTTGACAACACGGTTGGCGCAGTGGCTGAGCGATCGACTTCCGCACTGCGTGTCGCGGGCTCGATCCCCTCATGGAACAAATATTTGTACGGCCTACAAATAGTTGTTCCGGGTCTCGCTGTTTGTGTATGTGAGTTTAAAGGTTTGTAAACGTACCCACGATACAGGAAAAATCCTAGTGTGGGGCAACGTTTTTTTTATATAAAAAAAATCTCTGGCTCTTTTACGGTGGCAATAAATATGGCTTAAGCTAACATAGCATAACTTCACGCTTGTATTATCCAAGATGGGATAGGTAGAGCTGCATTTAATAGTACGTCCACATTTTACTAGTTAAGTTATGTCTGTTGTAATAGGGGGCGACCTTCATGGCTGTTAATGAGAAATATGTGATGGGAAACCCAATAACACTTTTTTCAACCTGGGATACCAACCCAGGACCTCATGGGGTCTGTGGACGGTAAGCAATGGGTAGATCACCGTCCGTCCGTATATTGACGACAGGCCGTTTCGACGGCGCGTTAGTGTTCCACGCGCGCTTCAAAGAGATGTCAGCAAAGCAGAAGGGCCTGCCAGGGCCACCGCCTGAAGGGAAGTAGAAGAAACATGGGTTTAGTCAGTACAAGTCTGACTCTCCCCCTCGTTCCACCCAGAGCGGGGGAAGTTATTTGATGATTTCTCATACGCAAAAAAAAGGATTCCATGCCTAGCGCCTATCGACCTCTACACCACAGCGACAGTCTAAAAGTGGCTAAAACTAAGTCACTTATTTATTTATTTATTTAACGATTTATGTACACTGAATACAGAAAAAAAGACAGGAATAGAAAACAGGTACAAAGGTAATGCTTATTTCTATAGAAATCTCTTCCAGCATACCTGCGAAAGGAGAGTAAATAAAAAGAGATGTAGACACAGTGCGTAAAAAGAATACATAAAAACAAAAGCAAATAATGACTAAATACAATATAAGAATATACTAACATACATACAAGTACAAAGACAAATATATAACATAAATAAAAAATAAAATATAATAATAAATACCTATGCAACTATGGTGAAATAGAAAGATAATGTTCTTCTACTCTTCTCTTAAAAACTGAAACAGTTTGGCAGTCCCTAATGTCAGGCGGAAGCGAATTCCACAACCACAACACTTAATAGGGGTCTCAACACACATCTTAATTTGAAAAGATGCGATGGAAACCTGTAAACCGAATTCAGTGCCAAAAACCGGCCAAGATCGAGTCAGACTCGTGCAACGAGGGTTCCGTACAAAGTTGTGACATAAACGGCCATATCTTTTGACTGCGTCAAACATAGAAGGTTTTTTTTCACAGCTCTAAGGGACCACAGACTTGAGCATATGGTTTTAATTTCATGTCGAAACTTCCACGTGTTCCTGATATAAAGGGTCTTGTCAAACAGGCAGACAGACAGACTGCAAAGTGATCCAATAAGCGTTCCATTTTTTCCTTTTGAAGTACGGAACACTAAAAATCGCTATTAAACATTAAACGTTACACAACAAACTCATCACTATTTATTTTTCTCACAACGGCCTTGTAAATCTCATTCTCTTCCTTCAACCCCTTTTTACCAGCATAGTAAGGGAACTCATTGTCTGTCGCCATATAATATATCCCTGGACGATCAAAATCGGTCTCCAAACCCAGGTAGTTTGTCGGAGTATTATTGTAGCATTGAGCAAACCTTGCATCCTGGACTGAATTGCATTTGACAGCTATAAACTTTTTAGGATGCTCCAAAGCTTGCCACCAATAAATCATTGCTCGAACATGACTACAGATTACTAAACAAGGTATGGCAGGAATGTCCCCAGGCTGAAACTCTCCACCATTAGCATAAATGTCTATATGTCCTAAAGTTTCTGCTATGCCAAAACCGTCTATATTCGTATGTAGCACATCGACTCTTTCTGCGTCCGTCTTCCATAGTTTATCTTCAGGACCTAAGCTTCTGAAGCAAGGTCCCGCTGGGTCTAAGCCTGTCAATCTTGAGGGTTTCTTGCCAGTTATTTGGTAGAAGTATTTGGCAGCGTATGCTATTTCATGAGCTCCTAAACTTATGCCTACAAGTTCCAGGTTCTCTGGGTCCATCCCCAGTTCGTTTAGTCGCACTAGGAACTCTCCCATCTTCTTGCCGATGAATCTTGTTAAACGTACTGACCTGGAATGAGAAACATGTTAAATTAATTCTGGGTATTATTTGCATACTCCTTATCTCAATCCCATGCTCGAGTATCTAAATAACGGCCAAACAAACTTGCGACATAAACAGCCATATCTTCTGACTGCGTAGATTTAGAGGGTTAATTTTTTCACATGACTGAGGGACCAGAGTTGAGTATAATTTCAACTCGAAACTACCACACGTTCTCGAGATAAAAGGTCTAGACAGACAGACGGATAACAATGTAAAATAGAAAGAAAGTAGAAGTTTAATTATTTCCTATTAAACCTACCACACTTGTATTCATATATTGTTGTTATTTACAATACAAGCAAAAGCCCTGCCTACTCTTTTCCTTTTAGAACTGTCTTCAGCTCAATTTGTCAGAGTAATACGCAATAACAGGCAATAATCGGCATCTGAGCAAACAGATCATAAGCTTAAGATACCATAGGGATGTCCATGCAGCGGATATCCGAAAATAATAATAATTTATTTAGATTTTTCATCGAATTTAGCTTTTTTCTGGACGCTCTTACTGTGCACGTCTTTCTACATCGTTCTCACATCCTTACTTCCTTACTATAATCCTTACTAATATTATAAAAGCGAAAGTGAGTTTGTTTGTTTGTTTATTTGTTTGTTTGTTTGTTACCTCTTCACGCTTTAATGGCTAAACCGATTTTGATGAATTTTGGTACAGAGATAGTTGGGAACCAGGAGACGGACATAGGCTAATTTTTATTTTAAAAAAGTGGGATATGAGGGAGAACGAGGGAAGAAAAGGGAAAACTTAGCGTTGCTATTACAAATCAATCAGGCGCAAGAGCAAAAACTGCAGGTCTGCTTGGTGTGTTATACCGAATTTAACGCGAGCGAAGCCGCGGGCGAAAGCTAGTAATATAATAAAAGCGAAAGTGAGTTTGTTTGATTGTTTGTTACCTCTTCACGCTTTAATGGCTAAACCGATTTTGATGAATTTTGGTACAGAGATAGTGTGGAACCAGGAGACGGACATAGGCTAATTTAAAAAAATTGGGATGTGAGGGAGAAAGAGGGAAGAAAATGGAAAACTTAGCGTTGCTATTACAAATCAATAAGGCGCAAGGGGAACTGTGTTACCCCGAATTTAACGCGAGCGAAGCCGCGGGCAAAAGCTAGTATTTGTATAATCTTAACATGAAAGATGTAAATACGATTTTGTAATAATATTTTAATTTAAAAGAGGGTCCATGGAGTTTCTAGCCCATTCTTATCTATAGAGATCAACGCTTCGGAATGGGCAACTACAGTACTTTCACAAGTTATTTATTATACCTTATGACCGGGACAGATTGCCGACAGAATTTTACTTGTTAAGTTCAACATCTGCATACTCTTTCCCCAATCACTTTTAGGTCGACTCCCAGTCGTATGAAGCAGAATATTTAACATGGAGCAAGCATTGAAACACCCTAAGCCATTCCATTTGAAATGCCTCTATAAAACCGAAGTCAGCTCTAGTAAACAGGAACTCGCTTAAAACATACATCAATCCAATAACTGCTCTTGAAGAACCTCTGTGCAGTTTTACCTAAAATCGAAACTAAATAAAAATATCTGCATAATATATATCCGCGGTATCTGTATATCCCATCCCTAGTGATTGCTGAAAGCTTAAATGAAGCTGATACCTGTTTGTTCGGAAACAATGCTTGTACTTCACGGTCACAGAACGACACAACTTAAAAGTTGCATCGATGTACTCCCAGCAACGATAATAATCGATTGGTGCTACACTTTTTTTTAATCGTTTACGAACACAACATCGTATTTCCCAGCACTAATTGACAATAGAGAATAGAATAGTTATTTATTTGCACAGAAATTAGGTATTAGTTGCAGATGTTAAGTTAAAGAATGATCTTTATATTAACTACCTTAACTAAGGCAAACATTTTTAGCTATATAAAGAGATATTTAATAAACTATCAATACAGTAATTCCAATCAATAAGTTTACCATGTCAATATGATATTTAGTGAATAATTAATTCCAATTGGCAATACTAGACACATAATGTCAAGTCTACTAAATTGAGACTATAGTCAATTTCGGTTAAGTATTCGGTCTTTGTAAAATATTAGTTTTCATCTGCATCATGTGACTGACAATATAGCTGGGTAAAGGCTAAGCAGATGTTTCCAAACACAACATTAAATAAAAAAATAATAAAAATGACCGCTATATTGATTTTGTGATTGCAAGTTCTTTTGTCGAGTGTCTTTGGTTCGATTTTCGGGCGGGACAAAGTGGTATTGGGTTTTTAGAACTTCTTAGTAACATGGGGAAGTCAGGATTTGCGCGAGTTTGATGGAATTATTTGAAATGAAATATGAGTTTCGAACTTTCACAGTTTTTAACTAAACTTACACTGTAATTTACGATATATTCTTCGTGATTATCAAGTATGAACTCTCGATATTTCGATGTAGGTGCCAGACAGTGTTAATTTTTAAAATGTAAGTGTACTATAGAAACATAATCCAACTCGGGGTAGAAATTTATGCGTGACGTCATCTTACGTCAAAATCAAGTCGAATGATCGTCCAAAGAATTTAGCTAATCAAATAGAACTTCTAGCTTGTGTCGAACTATACTCACCACACGAACAATTAATAATCTGTGAGCAGAAATATCAATCTAATTGGTGGAGCATATTAAAGAGGCTCTGTAAACGAGAAATGGGATATTAGAGAGCAAATTTTGTCTATTATTAGGAATCACTTTGCTATTTTGTTCGCCATTTGTAGTTGTCCATGGTTGAAGATAGATCTATGTTACATAAACGTCTTTAAGGGATCAATGCTTCTTATACTTCTATTTTCAGCGCCATTTGTATTCCTTTGACAGTTCTTAAGAGGTTGTGTACATACGAATATTTGTCGATTTTACTGATCTACTTGATTTTAAGAGAATAAGAAGGTTGATAATCTGAAAACCATAAGGTTGCGGGTTGTTCGAAAGAGATACCGCAGCCCCGAAACACAAAGGCCATGACATAGATGGGTTTTAGTCAGCAAAAGTCTGACACTCTCCCCGCTCCTCCCAGAGCAAGAGAAGTTATTTAATAATGTCCCAGCCAAAAAAAAAATACTGTAAACCAGTCTAAGCAAACTTTTAATAGAGCAGGCTGGTTTGCAATGAGATCCAGCCTGTCCCTTTGCTGTCTTGCCCCAGCGACGACCTAAGCCGAGGCCCGTACCCCGAAGGGGATACCCTTAGCGTACAGTCACTTAGTCTATAAATTTTATGCCCCTGGCTGGAGGCCTTAAATGCAAGGCATCCACAAGGCAAGGTGAATACTTTTGAGGTGGTCCCATATCAATTTTATTTAAATTGCTTGGGTAGTTTATGAGTTATCATCTATAATACATATATTTTGTCTTCTATGTCTATATGGATTTTTTTTTGAGGTGGGAAGTCATCAAACGAAATCTTCAGACTTTTACTGACTAAAACCCACCCATGTTACTTCTATTGCCCTTTACGTTCCGGGGCCGCGGTATCTCTTTCGAACAACCCGCAACCCCGGCAGGCGGAGGCTCTGGCAAGCCCCTCTGCTTTGCTGACATCTCTTTGAGGCGCTCGTGAAACACAGACGCGCCGTCGACACGGCCTCAATAGACGGCCGGACGGTGAGCTACCCACTGCTCACCGTCCACAGGCCCGCATCTACGGTGGCCGGGAGTCGTCTCGCGGCGCCCGGCGTCCTGTGCGTCTCCCACGGCGGCTTGGTTGGTTTGAGGTTCTCTCCCTCAAACCCCCGGCCACCTCCTTCGCTAGCATGACTGCTTCGCAGAAGGAGGTGACCGCTTCCCATTCCCTCTCGCTCCGGACCATGGCCTGAACCAGGGCCAGACGCGATAGATCGCCGCCGCCGATCGCCTCTACGAGAGCACGGCGGTGCTCCGCCCCACGCTGGGCCACTGTGTGCTCCACCGTGTCCTCCGGGCGATCGTCATAATGGTGACACCCGGGCTTTTCCTCCCGCCTAATTATGTGCAGGAACCTCCCGAAACTTCCGTGTCCGGTGAGGACCTGCGTCAGGCAGTAGGTGAGGACGCCATGACGCCTCTCCAGCCACTCCTCAAAGATGTCTATATGGATGATCTCCAAAATTATAGTAACAATGGAAAATGAACACTCGATAAAAAAATATGTGATTATCATCATGAATAACTAAATATTTGATTGCAAAAAAAAAATACTCCCTTAAAAGAAACTAAAAAGTGGAAAATAACTTTACTTCCGAAAGTCGGTGACTTTTGTTTGTTTCGTTGACATTTTTGCCATCGACTTCCACTTTTTATTTTGGAAGTCGGTTTATTTTTCTAAAAAGTTTTATTCTATTTTATTATCAATCAGCACAGAATCATCCATACGTCTCTAAAAATCTTTAACCATCCCATTTGTAACCCTCTTTATCAATTTTCTCAAAAAGTAACCTACAATTTCAAGAATTTTTCAAAGCACGTCAAAAATTCTCAGCCATCAATAAAGGTTAGGTCGAAATTCAATAAAAATGGCCATCGCCGACTCGCTAACGACCGTTCCCATAATCTAGTGGCACCCATATTTCTTTCTATTGATATTTATGTACGATAGGCAATGACGGATGGCAAGACTATTTTGGCAGGTTTTTCGTCGTTACTGCAATGCTATAAAGTGAATAGATAACTTCTAGACAAGCTTGCATAACAGTGTGACAGAAAGAAAGAAAGAAACCATGTTTATTTGGCACTTGTTAGAAATGTGGCTAAAAATAAAATAAGACTTTTCAATCCAAACAAAATAGAGCAGGCACAAATTTGTGACATAAACGGCACTGCTATTCTCGGCTCTATAACACCCTAGTATAACGGCTCGTGTGTTAATTCCGCCTCGAACGCAATCTCAAAATTTCCACTCTTCAATCAAAATGTACTATTATGCTTATTTAAATAATTTTATACTTAAGCTTTATTAATAATAATAACATTAGCTTTATTCAAACAAAAATTATAATTACAATATTATAATAAGATCTTAGCGAAAATTTAGGTTCTTTCAAAAAGTGTTTCTTTGACACATGGAGTTTGACGTCACTGTCGGCATAATCGACGATGCGTTTTGAGTTTGCGTTCCGTTCCACGAAAAACACGCAACATAAAATAATAAATTGTAAAGTAGTGCTGTATGAGAAGAGATAATAAGTGTACCACATTGTTTAATGGTACAGAACAAAGCATTAAAAAAAATACGTGTGGCACTCGGGGACTGCCGCGGTAAAGCTATTGCATAGCATTTTTGATCAACTTATGCAATAAATAAAAACAATCTAAATAAAATATTTAAAAAGTACTTCCAATGAAAAGAAGTCGCAAAAAGAAACATTTTTTTTATCAACTTAGACAAAAAAAAAAAAACTAAATATAATATTTAAAAAGTACTTCCAATGAAAAGAAGTCGCAAAAAGAAAAACAAGACCTTGGTTTTGATCCAGCGTAATGTTGATTAGCAGAACTATCCGATTCTCTACCAAACACGCTATTGGAACATTAGAATCGGGATTGAAATAACTGACCGTATTGTGTAAACGACGTTAGACAAGCCACACCTCCGTGCCCGTCGGAGTGGGGAGCGTCATTTTTTTCTTCGTTACGGAATTTCTGGATTCGGTCCCCGCGCTCATGGCCCGCGATAGAAGCTATGCAATAGCTTAAAACAGCCAGTTGCCAGTCAAGACTCGCGCACCAAGGGTTCCATAGAAACTTGTGACATATATAGCCATATCTTTTGACTGCGTAGACTTAGAGAGTTGATTTTTTCACAGCACAAACACAGGATCACAGAATTGAGTAATAAAATAATATGGCTTAATTTCAACTTGATACCTCCACAAGTTCCTGATATATTGACGGCACGGTTGGCGCAGTGGCTGAGCGATCGACTGCTGCGCTGCGAGTCGCGGGTTCGATTCCCGCACGGAACAAATATTTGTATGGCCTACAGATAGTTGTTCCAGGTCTGGCTGTTTGTGTATGTGAGTTTAAATATTTGTAAACGCACCCACGATACAGGAGAAATTCCTAGTGTGGGGCAACGTTTTTTTTTTTAAATATATTATTAGGGAACAGAAGTGAAACCGTTTAAAAAAAATAAACAATCTTTAATTCACTTCACTTTGTTCTTCTACAAAATTATTTAAATAAGAAAAGGAACACTAAACATCAATCAAATAAAGCTTACACAAGCAAAGAACAAATAATAAGCACACAAACAAAAACATAACCCAAAAAAACTAAGCACACGATAATGGTCAAGTAGCACGTCCGTTCCGCACGCCGTCCAAGCGAAGAAAGAGGCCCGCCGTTTTTTTTTTTTTTTTTTATGAATGGCATCTCGCAGTTCAACCAAGGAGGTTGTCGTCTGCTTAACCGGGCGAATCCTGTGGATGCCTTAAAAATTAAGACCTCCAGCCAGGGTAAAAAACTTACAAACTAAGCGACTACACGCTAAGGGCACCCCCTGTGGGGTACGAGCCTCGGCTTAGGGCGTCGCTGAGGGACAGCAAGGGACAAGCTGGATCTGAGAAAGAGGCCCGCCGTACCGCGCGCCTCCTTTTATAAGCTAGCATCGGTGGTGGAGTACCGATGACGTCGCGTTAGGATGACGATTCATCTCCAGTTACCAACAATATATATAAAGGGGCATGATAGGCAGACAGACAACAAAGTGATTCAATAAGAATTCAGTTTTTTTCCTTCTGAGGTACGGAAGCGTAAAGCGGTTTTGTTTCCTACCGGGGTTGCGGGTTGTTCGAAAGAGATACCGCGGCTCCGGAACGTAAAGGGCAATAGAAGGAACATGGGTGGGTTTTAGTCAGTACAAGTCTGACATGCTCCCCCGCTCCACCCAGAGCGGGGGAAGACATTAGATGATTTCCTATCCGAAAAAAAAAAAAACGGTTTTGTTTTTCTTGCATATTCCCTTATTGTTTGCCATTTGTCCGAACCTTTATTCGCCTTTACAACACACAGAGGAAAAGAGACTAGTTGTTGATGAAGTTATCCAAAAAGCTTACAAAAACTTCACTAAACTATCAGCAAAGATATAACCATTTCCCGAAACGACCCTTAACAAAAAATATGCCCTGAGTCAAAGCTATAAGATCTATAATCTCCTAGTTTTAAGGACATCCCCATATCAACGTAATACGATCTCAATATCTTTGGCCAGTGCCAAACTTGGGCCCAATTTATGACCAGGGACTCGAACCGGGGACCTTCGAGTCATAAATTTTGCAGTATATAGTTCTAGGAAATCATACAGGAACGAATAGGTTGTCTATGAAGATAAGGCGGAAGTTACATGAGCGATTGTCGCAGCGATTTGTCTTGGGGGCTGTGGGGTAAAGTCGCGTGTGAGGATTTGGGCATTATTCTTTATTATATATTACTAGCTTCCGCCCACGATTTCGTCCGCGTGGCATAGTATTTTTGGGCTAACGCTAACTATAATCCGCGTTATGAACGAAAAAAAAAATATCTTTCTCTCCCCTTTTCTTGCCACTTTCTCCCCCTTTTCTCATTTGTTTTCAAATTTGCTTATAGCCGTCTCCAGGGTCCCAACTATCTTTGTACCAAAATTCATCAAATTCGGTTAGGTCATTTTGGCGTGAAGGTGTAACAAACAAACAAACTCACTTTCTGTTTTATAATATTAGTAAGGATTACTCTTCAGTAAGGTTCGACGTTTTTCGTGTTATGTAACATTGATATGCAATAAAATAAAAGTAGAGATTATAATATAAACTTGTGGAATCAGAGATACCATACTACGAGTATGTGCCCGACCCAGTTCTCGAGAAAGACCATGTCACGCTGTACTGGGATCAGTGTATTATCACTGACAGGACTATTGCTTCCAATTAGCCTGTTCCGGGGCCGCCGTATCTTTGGCCGGCTTTGGCAAGCTTTTTTAGGGTGGGTAATCATCAAATAACTTCCTCCGCTCTGGGCGGAGCGGGGGGGAGTGTCAGACTTGTGCTGACTAAAATCCATGTTCCTTCTATTGCCCTTTATGGTTCGGGGTCCCTCTGCTATCGAGGGACGTCTTCAAATGAAATTTATTTAATGAACTAGCTATTTGTTTTCTATCAAACAAAAAAATATTTATACACTCATAGATTTAAAAAAAAATTCAAGTGTAGCCGATGAGCCTGGATACGTTATTTCTTTTATTGACTAGTTGTAAATCTCAGTCTTACCGCATGCTAGGATGACTGACCTTTATAAAAAATGTAAAATCATTCAGATTCGTTGCCAGTATAAATCCTATTATGATGTTAGTCGAGTACAAAATAACAATAGTCATTGACTATTACAAATCGAGAGACTGATTAGTAAATGGCACTGGCAGGGCAACGTCACCAACAAGGGAGTATACGTCATGAAACATCCGGTATCTAGCTCAGTCATAATTAAATCAAGCAAAGAGTTGCATTGCGCAACGTAACGCCTTTTTAGAATAATAAAAAAAAAGAAAAAAAACGGCCAAGTGTAACTTGCGACATAAATTATAGCCATATCTTTTGACTGCGTAGACTTAGAAGGTTGTTTTTCACATCAAAAAAGGACCACAGATATAAGTATATGGTTTTAATTTCAACTTGATAGTTCCACGCGTTCCCGAGATTAAGGGTCTTGATAGACAGACAGACAGACGGACAACAAAGTGATCCAATAAGGGTTCAGTTTTTTTTACTTTTGAAGTACGGAACCCTAACTACCTAAGAGTGTCCATGGAGTTTCTTGCCCATTCTTCTCCATAGAGATCAACGCTTTGGAATGGGCAACTACAGTACTTTCACAAGTTATTATGCCTTGTGACCGGGACTGTAGATTCATTCTGTTTCTTGACATTCAAAAGTGCCTGTAATAGTCTAATTGAAATAAATGATTTGATTTAACAAGAAAAAGAACGCAAAGTGCGATTTGGACTCGTGCAGCGACAGTCCCGTACAAACTTGCGAAATAAACAACCATATTTTGACTACGTAGACTTAGAGGGTTGATTTTTTCAGAGCTTTACAATGACCTATGCACATATTTGAGTATACATGTAGATTAAATTGCAATCTAGATACTTCTATGCGTTCCCGAGATAAAGGGCATTGACCTGTTGGGAATTGAACCCAACACATACGCGCGGCCATCACACACTGGCGGCGTGCACACTCTCTGCGTCATCAGCTGGTGAGCAGGGAGCGGCGGGCGAGCGACACATACCGCCCGGCCCCGCCACGGCACTCGCTTCCACGGACCCGACCGCGACGGACCCCTCAACCGACCTCTAAAATATTAATGTTTGTCCGGGACTTTATTGTACTTTTAACTTTACGGCATTATACCAGTACCTATTTTATACAGTCCACTTATTATCGTTACCCATATTCTATACAATGATCCGGCTCGAAGGACCATTGTATAGACAATAAAGTCCCGGACAAACATTAATATTTTAGAGGTCGGTTGAGGGGTCCGTCGCGGTCGGGTCCGTGGAAGCGAGTGCCGTGGCGGGGCCGGGCGGTATGTGTCGCTCGCCCGCCGCTCCCTGCTCACCAGCTGATGACGCAGAGAGTGTGCACGCCGCCAGTGTGTGATGGCCGCGCGTATGTGTTGGGTTCAATTCCCAACAGACCAGACAAACGGGCAACAAAGTGATCCTAAAAAGTTCCTCCTTCCTAAAAAAATGTAAGATACGGAAGCCTAAAAAACACTTACAGCAGAAAAATACCAATTTTCTTTCTTTCTTTATTTGATAAGACAAGAGGGTAACTAAAAGACTTTCATCGCTAAAACAAATACAAGCGTCATCTTAAGAACCTCCCACTTTTATGGGTAGGTTAAAACGCGTTACGTGTGCAAATATTATACCGTTTTGCCACGAGTGCTATTAGTCAAAGATATTAAGCTTGAGATTAAAGATAACGGCTTTATCCTATAGAATACAGATTAAGGTGAGTATTCTGAAGATTTGTCGGTTATGGGAATGGAATCAATGGCTTAACAATAATGTGTGACTTGGGTGGACTCCTTACTTAATATTATAAAAGCGAAAGTGAGTTTGTTTGTTTGGTACGTCTTCACGCCTAAATGGCAAAACCGATTTTGCTGATCAAAAATGATTGAGATATGAGGTAGAAAGAGGGAAGAAAAGGGAAAACTTAGAATTGCTATTACAATAAATAAGGCGCTAGGCTAAAACTACAAGTAGCCGGTACCTGCAAATCAGGAAGGGGGAACTGTGTTACCCCGAATTTAACGCTAGCAAAGCCGCGGGCAAAAGCTCGTTTTATATAATCGTTTACAAATTCGTTTGTGTTTAAGCA
Source organism: Ochropleura plecta (assembly GCA_905475445.1). Lineage (NCBI taxonomy): Eukaryota > Metazoa > Arthropoda > Insecta > Lepidoptera > Noctuidae > Ochropleura > Ochropleura plecta. Next base: position 17,643,322 of record FR997738.1, on the reverse strand, counting down.
CAGTTTTATAATGACGTTATAATCATCATCTTTCTACACTTTTCACGTTGGCCCGGCGCAAGCCGCATTTTAACAATTGAAATTTATTGACAGTCCTCAACTTGTAGTCCTTGATTTTGGTCTTACTTAGTTACTTATCAAAGTTCATTTTTTAATCTGAGGCTGAAAAAGAAAAGCAAAAAAGGGAGAGTAGAATAAAAAAGATAAAGCAAGTGCCTCGCCTGAACGTTGCAAAGCATATACAGAGTGGAGTTTTTTAATGCCACCTGAAGGGGAAGTACTCTTAATACTTTAGATAGATAAATTGTGTGTGTTGTGGAATTCGCTTCCGCCTGACATTAGGGACTGCCAAACTGTTTCAGTTTTTAAGAGAAGAGTAAAAGAACATTATCTTTCTATTTCACCATAGTTGCATAGGTATTTATTATTATATTTTATTTTGTATTTATGTTATATATTTGTCTTTGTACTTGTATGTATGTTAGTATATTCTTATATTGTATTTAGTCATTATTTGCTTTTGTTTTTATGTATTCTTTTTACGCACTGTGTCTACATCTCTTTTTATTTACTCTCCTTTCGCAGGTATGCTGGAAGAGATTTCTATAGAAATAAGCATTACCTTTGTACCTGTTTTCTATTCCTGTCTTTTTTCTGTATTCAGTGTACATAAATCGTTAAATAAATAAAATTTTACTCAAACAAAACATTCGGACTTTATTTTTGAAAAGAAAGAAAACGGCTTTCAAATATTTTTAAAAATTCGTTGCCGCACACAGTAATCGAACCGACGAAAATCTGTACAAGTTGCACCCTGTACTTTTATAGCATCGATCGTTAGGGTTAGGGTATGGTATTCCTTTCATTTAACTTATGAAGTTTGTCAAAGAGATTTCATCCTTATTAACCTTAACGATCGATTTTATTCGAACATTTTTTTTTATTAAATATGAAAACCGGACTAAAAAAATTACCGCCGGCTATAGGGTTTTTGATTTTTGATTCTTTTCCGTAGTGAAAGAAGAAGATAAAAAAATACTTACAAACACTTCCTCCCCGCTCTGCCCAAAACGCGCGAAGTTATTTGATGATTTCCCTCCGCAAAAAAAAGATATGGAATCCTTAAAAGAGAAGAGACAATACTCACTTTGGATAAATATAAGTAAGGAAAGCCAGGGTCTCAGTCAGGAAGACGTTGTACCCTCGCTTGGAGTACGAAGTTCCTATCGCCTGAGAGAACGGGAACACCGAGCTGTCAAAGAAGCCGACTGCGTAGAACACTGTCTTCTTGTTCTTTAAGTCTGGAAAGAGAAGAATGTGAGGTTATCTTCTAGATGAAATATTATTATATATTAAAGAATAGAATTGATTTTGAGAAGGAGCTCGTGGTAAATAACTACTGGCGTTTTATCAAAAACTCAAAAAAAAAACACTCAAAAAGCATTTATTTCAATTAGACCAGACAGGCACTTTTCAATCTCATAAAATTAAAAAATGATGCTGCTACAGTCCCAGTCACAAGACATAATAACTTGTGAAAGTACTGTAGTTGCCCATTCCAAAGCGTAGATCTCTATGGAGAAAAATGGGCAAGAAACTCCATGGACACTCTTTTAAATCATAATATTTTATAAAATCATGGATACATTATTCACGTTGGGATTATACATAATGTGAGAACGATGTAGAAAAAACGAGCACATTTAGAGCGTCCAGAGTAAAAGCAAAAATTAGCAAGAGTTTAATAGATAAATTAAAACAAACTCTATCGATCTTGAGGTTAAGCCGCACTTGTCTAGGTTAGTTCATGGATGGGTAACCACCCAATACAAAAAAGCACGTTAAGAAGCAACCCCGGTACTCACCCCCTAAGTTATCATCGTGAATCGTGATATTATATAGTCTACTAGCTGGGACCCGCGGCTTCGCCCGCGTGATATCGAAAAAAAAGTATCCTTTGTGTTATTCCAGACTAGAAACTACCCCTGTGCTAAATTTAATCAAGATCCGTTTTGACGTGAAAGAGTAACAAACATCCATCCTCACAAACATTCGCATTTATAATATTAGTAGGATGTTTTTTCCAGGTTAATATTTATCGTCCTAGCAAATTTCATAATAATCCGATCAGACGTTTAGTCGTGAAAAGTAAAACACATCAACATACAGATTTCCTTCCACATTTACAATATTAGCTAGCTTTTGCCCGCAACTTCGCTCGCGTTTAATTCGAGATAACTCGGTTCCTCTTTCCTGATTTGCAGCAATTTTTCGTTGGTAACAAAGAGTATGTGTACCGATTTTTAGCTTCCTACCTTAAAAACTGCGAAAAGTCCCATATAAAATTTCTCCCCTTTACTTACTTTTTTTTTAAATTAGCCTATGTCCGTCTCTAGGGTCCAAACTATCCCTGTACCGAAATTCATCAAAATCGATTTTGCCATTTATGCGTAAAGACGGAACAAACAAAGTCACTTTCGCTTTTATAATATTAGTAAGGAAGTAAGGATCTCGTGGAGGAGCTCGTGGCTAAATAATAGCAGCCGCTCGGGTCGATCTTTAGGTTAAGCCGCGCTTGCCTAGGTTGGTCTGTGGATGGGTGACCACCCGTTACATACCAAGTTTCCTCCGTGCCTCGGAAAGCACGTTAAGCCGTTGGTCCCGGCTGTCATTTGTAGATCTTTGACAGTCGTTACAGATAGTGTTCTGAAAGTCTGACAACCAGTCTTACCAAGGGGTATCGTATTACCCAGTATTAACTGGTTGTGGAGGTCAGATAGGCAGTCGCTCCATGTAAAATACTGATATTCAGCTGCATCCGGTTAGACTGGAAGCCGACCCCAACATAGTTGGGAAAAGGCTAGGCAGATGATGAGTAAGGAAGTAAGGATATGGACGGATAATTTTCTGGTCTGTGAGTACCATAAGTAGCAGTTAACTACTCAACAACGATCAGCCGTTTCAAACACCCTATTACTTGAAGTATCGTCCCACTACTTCAAGAATCCGGCCAAGTGCGAGTCGGAATCACGCACCGAGAGTTCCAAACATATATGTGAAGATCACCTTGTTTCGAATCTACTAGGGACCTACACTAATGTTCTTTTTTTGGTATTGTTCGTCGTGTCGTTGAGCTCCTTGGGTTATGAGTCGAGCTACACGATAACTGACAAATGCTTGCACTGACTGGACAGGTCCACTCAATCTGTGTGGTGCTTTCTTAAAAAGACCATTTCGGACACTAATCTGCATAGTCCCTATGTAAGTTGACCAAGATTTTTTGTCTGGACTTTAAAAGAGACTATGACCTCTGAGTTTTTTTTGGCTGTTTCTTCTCAGAGTAGTCGGGTACGAAACACCGGCCTCATCTAGTTTTTAAAAAAAGACGTGTTAAAGTGTTTGTGAAAACCTACTTGCAAACATCATTTATCATTTACTGCCCATCTTTTTATACGGGTAGTTTGTGGGTATCATATTTTACAAATCACAGACTATAATATGGTTTTAATTTCTACTCGATACCTTCCAAGATAAAGGGTCCTGACAGACAGACACACACACTAACGGATTACAAACCAAACCAACGCTGTACGTCCTGGGCATGGTCGGGTACACCAGGCTGGCAGTAAGAAGGGACGCGCTAGTCAAAGTCTAGGGGTGGTGCTAGCAGCGCTACGGCTGTGCGCGCCGGACGGCTGCGTGGGAGCGCGCCGCCGTCCCGCACTTTTAGACGTGTTAACGGCGAGGACTAACTTGCTCAAGTTTACCCCAATTTCTCGAGCCGCTCGGATTATTAATATCATAACGTTATCGGAAGACATATTTGGGCAAAACTTGCCGAGATTTCTTCAGAGGGCACAGATCGTAATTGAGAGGGGTACCCACATCCCTCAATGATGACTAGTTAGGTATAATTTTGATCATATATGCTTTGCCATATTTAGTTTAATTTAGAAAAATAATAATTTATTTTAAATTTAATTATCGTGTTTTTTATGTTGTATTATTTGGTGACTTATAGCATCGTATTGGATATGTCTGTAAAGGTGCTATAAATTAGTGGTAAATAAATAAAAAATAATAAGAAATAAACAAAGTGATCCTATAAGGGTTCCGTATGTTCCTTTTGAGGTACGGGGTCCTAAAAATATGGAAAAATATTGTCAATCGTAAATAATACCACATGTGACTTTTATGTACACAAGACATTTACGATCCAACCGGCTGGGTGATAATATTTTCTGAAAGACTTCCATTCGTCCAAAGATACTTTTGCTAGATTTAAAATAATGCCTGTCTTATTCTAGATTTCCGCCAATTTTAAAATTTATGAGTGAACACCTGGTTTCCGAATTATGGGTGACTTGCTTTTGCCCACGGCTTCGTTCGCGTTAAATTCGGGGTAACACAGTTCCCCTTTTCTGATTTGCAGGTACGTGCTACCTGTAGTTTTTGACCTTGCGCCTTATTTATTGTAATAGCAATGCTAAGTTTTCCCATATCTTTCCTCTTTCTCTCTCACATCTCAATCCTTTTTAAAAAAAATAGCCTATGTCCGTCTCCAGGGTCTCAACTATCTCTGTACCAATATTCATCAAAATCGGTTTAGCCATTTAAGTGTGAAGGCGTAACAAACATACAAACAAAGTCACTTTCGTTTTTATAATATTAGTAAGGATTTCACCGATTAAAGTTTCCAAAGACCAATCGCTCTGACTGAAGATCAAGGTCATCAACATCTAAACTATTGGCGACTAAAGAATAGAAAAATCCTTCTCCTTTACGCATAATACAGGATCTAGTCACATTTCAGATACCATCCTAAAGTTATCATGTCATTAGCCTTGACGCATAGCAAGTTAAGGTGCTTACAGATTGGGCGTTTTATGAGCCTTAAAAGGAAAAAAACGGAACCTATTGGATCACTTTGTTGTCTATCTGTTTGTCTGTCAGGACCCTTAATCTCGGAAAATTTATAATTAAAACCATATACTCAACTCTGTGGTCCCTTTGTGTTGTGAAAAAATCAACCGTCTAACGCCCGGTTCCAATAAACAAAAAACGAGTCGTTTTACTTACGATAGATATTGATGGATAGTTGTATTTTGACATACGTCTCATAGAACTTATGTCAAAAAACTACTATCCGTAAGCAAAACGAATCGTTTTTCTTTATTGGAACCGGGCATAAGTCTTCGCAGTCAAAAAATATGGCTGTTTATGTAGCAAGTTTGTACGGAACCTTTGCTTGTGCGATTCTGACTCCCTTTTGGCCGGTTTTTTTAAACTTTGAATCACACTCGTAATTTCTTCAGTATCGTTGGTGCATTTACAAACAATTAAACTCACATACACAAACAGCCCGACCCGGAACAACCATCTGCAGGTCATACAAATATTTGTTCCATGCGGTGATCGAACCCGCGATAAGCAGCGCAGCAGTCGATCGCTCAGCCACTGCGCCAACCGTGTCGTCATTTTGCTCAACTCTGGGTCAATTTGTTTTTTTTTGGAGCGGGGTTAGTGTGTGTTTTTTACTGACTGAAACCCATACAATATGTTCCTTTCTTTTTTCCTATCTTTCGAATCTCGAACAACCCGCAACACTAGCAAGTGACAACAAAATAAAAGCTAAAAGTTAACGCGTGCGTACAAAAAACGCTTCTAAAACACGCCCAATCTGCAAAGGCCTTAAGCATAGCTTCCAAACATTTTTGCAAACTTGTATCACGCTATGAATAATATATGAGTAGGCAGCTTATTCGTCGATCACGTTGTCACAGTGACTATTCAATTTTAGCGAGTTTTTCTCAAGAAAAACGTGAAAGATCTTGTAGAGTAAAATATAGGGCTAAAGTTTTTAAATGTACGAAATTACAGGTAGGACCAAAGCGGTCCGTCAATATCGATTCTAAAGAATGGTGTTAATTTGTTATGTTGAACGTGGATGAGTTTTATTTAGTCCATAAAAGTCTGACACTCCCCTCCGCCCAGAGCGGGGGAAGTTATTTAATGTATATAAATAAATTTAATTATCCAACCGTAAAAAAAAAATAAGTTATATCTAGAACTTGTATGTACAGACCAAACTGTTGTAATGAACATCACCGCGTACTACATGCAATCCTAGTATTTCCTTACTTAATATTATAAAAGTGAAAGTGAGTTTGCTTGATTGTTACGTCTTCACACCTAAATGGCTAAACCGAGTTTGATGATTTTTTTTTGTTACAGAGATAGTTGGGACCCTGGAGACGGACATAGGCTAAAAAAGTGAGAAAAAGGGGAGAAATAGGGAAGAAAAGGGCAGAGAAAGAAATTTTTTCGATCATCACGCGGTTTAAAGTTAGCGTTAGCCCAAAGTAACTATGCCACGCGGACGAAGTCGCGGGCTTAAGCTAGTTTATTATAAGTTGGTTCTACCAAAAATTTGGATGTCAGACCAAAATTTTCGCGTTTTCCTATACAAACTTTATACTAACTGTAGGGGTTGAATTTTACAAGATACCGTCTTAGACGTAGGTGCGAGATGTTCGAAAGAGATTCCGCGGCCCCGGAACATAAAGGGCAATAGACGGAACATGGGTGAGTTTAAGTCAGTACAAGTCTGACACTCCCCCACGCTCCGCCAAGAGCAAGGAAAGTTATTTGATGATTTTCGATCTGCAAAAAAAATAGACGTAGTTCCCTACGTCTTAAAAAATCCCCCATGCAACATTTAAGACCCCTTTCACTTGTGGTTTTTGAGATTTCGTGATGAGTTTTCGCTTTTTAAATATACAATGTGTCCGGTCTAGTACTCAAATTTATTGATTTAAAAAAAATACTCCCATTTTTTTCACAAAAAGTTTACAAAACTTTCGTTAACGTTAATTTGCATCTTTTTTGGACTTTAATTTTGTTTCCTAAAATTACGAAAATGTAAGCTCATCATTTTTAGGGTTCCGTAGTCAACTAGGAACCCTTATAGTTTCGCCATGTCTGTCTGTCCGTCCGTCCGTCCGTCCGTCCTCGCTTAATCTCTGTGACCGTTAGCACTAGAAAGCTGAAATTTGGTACCAATATGTATATCAATCACGCCGACAAAGTGGTAAAATAAAAATTGGAAAAAAATGTTTTATTAGGGTAGCCACCCTATATGTAAAGTGGGAAGTGTTTTTTTTTTTAATTTCAACCCTAACTTGTGATATATTGTTGGAAAGGTATTTAAAAATGAATAGGGGTTTACTAAAATCATTTTTTGATAATGTCTATAATTTCGGAAATAATCGCTCCAAAAGTAAAAAACAATGTGTCCCCCCCCCTCTAACTTTTGAACCATAAGTTTAGAAAATATGAAAAAAATCTGAAAAGTAGAACTTTATAAGGACTTTCTATGAAAATCATTTTGAACTTGATTGACACAACAGTTTTTGTACAAAAAAGACAAAAAGTTGTACAAAATAATTTCCTCCTCCACCTTTAAACTCATAAGTGGGAACACTTATTGTGACGGACGGGAAACTACGGAACCCTACACTGAGCGTGGCCCGACATGCTCTTGGCCGGTTTTTTAACTTAAACGATAGACAATATTGTTGCCCTCTGAATAAACCTATTTTCGAGAGATATGATTATTTTTTGTACACGCATAGAGAATATCTCAAAATGGCTGCCAAACAGCGGGGAAGTGAATTAGACCCAAGTGTGTATCGTAATAGTATATTAAAACACTCGTTCCATAAATATCTAGAATATCGCTACTCCATGACCGGAAACATTGTAGATATAAATTGATTGACGGGTTTCAGAACATCATTCTACATGAACAAATCTTGCTCCACGTGAAAACCCAGCAAAGATTATCAATTTGTCACAATTCTCAATTCATCATTCAAGCTTTTTATCTTCAAATCCACACGATAAGGATACATCTAATTGCGTTTACTCCCCGGATCCCCCTTAAGGAAAACGATGAAAACGATGGCTAAATAAGTGGCTATTTATCTTTTTGACAAATACTCGGTATCTGGGTCAAGCCAGGACTAATACTGCCAGTTATTTATCTTACTAGCTGTGGTTGGAGGTACAAGTGATCTTCAAATGATTAAATGATAAATGATGTTTATCTTACAAGTAGGTCTTTTAAAAAAACTAGATGAGGCCGGTGTGCAGACTATTCTGAGAAGAAACAGCTGGAACAAACTCGGAGGTCATAGTCTCTTTTAAGATCTTGACAAAAATCTTGGTCAACTTACATGAAGGCTATGCAGATTAGTGTCTGAAATAGTCTTTTCAAGCAAGCACCACACAGGTTGAGCGGACCAGCCAGCAAGCATTTGTCAGTTATCGTGTAGCTCGACTTATAACTCAATGAGCTCAACGACACGTCGCTCAAAACCAAAAAAGGTCATTTGTATGAAAAGGTAAAAGCAACGATGTACATCGTTCTCACATATTTGTATGTTTTTTTTTCGATATCACGTGTAAAAAGTGTATTTGTTTGTTTGTTACCTCGTCACGCTTTAATGGCTAAACCGATTTTGATGAATTTTGGTACAGAAATAGTTGGGAAACAGGAGACGGACATGGGCTATTTTTTTTAATGTGATGTGAGGGAGAAAGAGGGAAGAAAAGGGAAAACTTAGCGTTGCTATTACAAATCAATAAGGCGCAAGGGGAACTGTGTTACCCCGAATTTAACGCGAGCGAAGCCGCGGGGGCCAGCTAGTTTATAACAATAGTTTGAGTTTGGTTTCACAGAACATCACGGCAATAATACCCGTAAGGTTATGTAGAGGTGTACCTAAGGGAACACCTTTCACCAGTTATGTTTTAAATCCCATGTAATAAGAGGCAAGCCCATTCCCATCAAACGGGCAGAAATCTAGATACCGTGTATTGAGAAACTCCTGATGGAAAAACCTAACAACAATTTAGCAAAAGAATTGATCCCAGGTCCCCATGCTCGGCAGCCGCGCTTTTGATCACTAAACCAATGGGGCAGTCATCTTCATTTCCTCGTATAGATAGATAGATAAATCATTTATTTGACGCCATAAAAGACATAATACAGGAAGTCACACCAAAAATATCAAACTGGAAAAAAAGGAATAGATTAATAAAAAGTAAGGTAGAAGTTAGATTGACCCATAGACATTTAGATACATCACATAGATTTATAACGGTCGCCTACTACTGGGCGGTGTGTGTCTCAAGATTGCACCAAATAGGAGTCCAGCTCAGCATAATGCCAGGTAGACTACCTGACGCTGGTATTCTGCTGAAACCTGCTAGTGACACACGGATGCCCAGAAAATACAATGATGCAGGTATGATATATGGCTACTGTATTACAAAGTCAAAAACGGCATTATGCGTCAATAATGGCGGACATAAAAGTAATTGCTTGAATAATGACTAGAGTTGACTTTATAACGATATAAACATCATAATTCTCATTGAGAATAAACTGCCGCGATTATATATTAAACAACTAGCTGCCGCCCGCGGCTTCGCCCGCGTGGTATTAAAAAAAAGTATTCTATGTGATATTCCAGACTACAGTCTACCACTGTGCCGAGTTTCATCAAGATCCGTTCAGCCGTTTTAACGTGAAAGAGTAACAAACATCCATACATCCTCACAAATATTCGCATTTATAATATTAGCAAGAAGTAAGATAAGTAGGATTTTACGTTAATATAGAACATGAGAGAATTTCGTGACTAAATAATAGCAGCCGGTCGGGCCGATCTTTAGGTTAAGCCGCGCTTGTCTAGGTTAGCCTGTGGATGGGTACCCATCCGTCACATAATTATGTTTCCTCCGTGCCTCGGAAAGCAAGTCAAGCTGTTGGTCCCGACTGTCATTTGTAGATCTTTGACAATCGTTACAAGTAGTCAGTGTCCCGAAAGTCTGACAACCAGTCTTGCCAAGGGGTATCGCATTACCCAGTACTAACTGAGTTGTGGAGGTCAGATAGGCAGTCGCTTCATGTAAAATATTGGTATTCAGCTGCATGCGGGAAGCCGACCCCAGCTTGATAGTTGGGAAAAGGCTAGGCAGATGATGTCGTTAAGTTATGAACATCATCATCATTTTCCTGCCCTTGTCCCATTCTATTTGTTGTCGGCGCAACACGCTTTCTTCTTCCATTCTCCCCTATCAGACGTCAAATGAACATAAGAATATAAATATTTAGTACCGTATAATGTCGGTAAATTACACAGATGATTACATGAAGATATAACACAGCTATAAAAATAGTCGTTTTATGGAGGTGTTAATTAAATTGTTTAGCACGCTGTAAAGTAATAATGGAGTAATTTCAGAGTAGTTTTAACCGACTTCAAAAAAACGAGGATGTTCTCAATTCTAATGATTTTTTGCGACTGAATATCCTTACTTCCTTACTAATAATATAAAAGTGGAAGTAAGTTTGTTTGTTTGTTACGTCTTCACGCCTTAATGGCTAAACCGATTTTGATGAATTTTGGTACAGAGATAGTTGGGACCCTGGAGACGGATTTAGACTATTTTTTTAAGTGGGAAGTAGGGAATACTTAGCTTTGCTATTACAATCAATAAGCCGCAAACTACAGTTAGCAGGTACCTGCCAATTAGAAAAGGAGAACTGTGTTACTCCGAATTTAACGAGAGCGAAGCCGTGGGCAAAAGCTAGTTATCAATATTGCTTCGGTAATTTATGAGTTATCTTTCTATAATAAATATTATTTCACCTAATATAAATGGACGATATGCAAATATGTTTTAGAAGCAATGAAAAATAAATATTCGATATGATTTTGTGCGAGACGCCACCATGCCACAACAAAAAAGGCGAAAAAAATACACTTTTGAAAGTCGGTGACTTTTGTTTGATTAATAGTTCTTTTTGCCACTGTCTCCCGCGGCGCGGCGGCTGGTTTAGCTTGAGCCTCTCTCCCTCGAACGCTCGGCCACCTCCTTCGCTAGCATGACTGCTTCGCAGAAGGAGGTGACCGTTTCCCATTCCCTCACGTCTTCAAGGCTAACTTATATATAAATAGAATATTCTTTATTATGTACACCATACAAATAACAAGAATAACAGTTTACAACTTAAAAATAGGGTGACACAATGGGCGGTCTTATCGCTAAAAGCAATCATTTCAAGACAACCTTTAGATGGATTTAAAAGAGGAGAAACAGTACTGTAGGTAGTCTGTGATGTTTCTGTTTTATAATCAAATACTTATATCAAAATACATTATAATCCTTACTAATATTATAAAAGCGAAAGTGAGTTTTTTACGTCTTCACGCTTAAATGGCTATACCAATTTTGAATAATTTTGGTAAAGAGATAGTTGGGATCCTGGAGGACGGACATAGGCTATTTAAAAAAAAAAGAATGAGAAATGAGGGAGAAAGAGGGAAGAAAAGGGAAAACTTAGCTTTGCTATTACAGTAAATAAGGCGCTAGGGCAAAAACTACAAGTAGCAGGTACCTGCAAATCAGGAAAGGGGAACTGTGTTACCCCGAATTAAACGAAAGCGAAGCCGTGGGCAAAAGCTAGTATACATATAAAAAAATAATCATGAGGAGCAAAGAAATATTTCATAATGTCTTTTAAGGAGAGAGGTAGTGCTTTTTGACCATAGTAACATAACTTTCCATTTCTCTTACCGATATTTTTATCCCTGGCGATGATCTTGTGCGCAGTCTCCACCGGCATACTCCTCCTCACGATCTGTCCGGAACTGGTCACACGATGCATTGTCACTTGTAGGTTCTTCATGCTACCGGGGCTGATGCTCGCGTTCTTGTGGGTCCCAGGACCTGGAGACAGAAGACAAAATCAATAAAGATAACGGTTTTAAATTGGGTATTTTTGTATAACTAGATTATGCGAACGGCTTCGTCCGCGTACAGTTCGTTAATTGCTCACAGGATCTTACTATCAAAATCTCAGTATTCTTTGTGTAAAAACAGTTTATAAACTAACGGTGTGCGAAATTTGATCCAAATCCGTGCAGAAGTTTTTGTGTGACATAGTAACAAACATTCAACCTCACAAATTTTCACATTTACTTATAATGTTAGTGAGAAATCCGAGATATCCAACAACCAGCACTGGGCCCACGTGGTTGATAACGGTCAACTCTGTTCCTTTCCAAGCGTGTCTTTGATTTGGCGCCAAAACATCGCAACCCTCAAAACGCATCAGCCCGACACGAGCCCTCGCGAATTAGTAAGATCCGATGTCCTAGACATACTCTCGTCACTACTGATGACGCTATAACCCTCCTACAGGAGAGCAGTAGGGAAACTAGCACCCTTAGAAAATTAAGACGCAAGCCGCTTCTCGACGTCCCAGAACATGCCCCAGCCTCCCTAAATAATGACATCATTAAGATCCAGCCTGTCTCTTTGCTGTCCTCTCCCAGCGACATGCTAAGCGGAGGGTCATTACCCCACAGGGAGTGCCCTTAGCGTGTAGTCACTTAGTTTTCAAGTTTTTTGCCTTGGTCGGAAAACATTCACGGGAATCGCCCGGTTAAGCAGACGACAACCTCATAGATTGTACTGTAAAAGCCATTCATAAAAAAATTGGTATTTTGGTCCTTTCCAGATAGACTAAAAGCCGACCTTAACATAGTTGGTAAAGAGCCACTAAGATGATGAGTACCACTTGAAAGACTCCGATCTGCGCAGATGATTGGACAGCTTGACTTCATAGTTCATCTTAGGAATTACGCAGTTTTAGATTCAGATTTGATAACTATGTTTTCCTTCAAAGCAGTGTTGTAATATGTCACTGCAAATTCACATCGTGCTTGTTCGAAAGACCTCATTCACCGGAATTGGTTTAAAAGATTGTTATAAAATTTAAAAGCGAAGCAAAAAATATTTAAATCAATGGCTAAATTCGGGGGAGGCCTTCGCTTATCAATTTGACAGTATGGGCTAGGAAAAAACCAGGCAAGTGCAAGTCCCGAGAGTTCCATAGAGACTAGCGATATAAACGGTCATATCTTTTGACTGCATAGACTTAGAGAGTTGTTTTTCTCACAGCTCTAAGGGTACTTAGACTTGAGCGTATGGTTTTAATTTCAACTCGATACCTCCACGTTTTCTTGAGATAAAGGGTCTTGACAGACAGACGGACAACAAAATGATCCTATAAGGGTTCCGATTTTTCCTATTTGGAACCTTAAAACTACAGTCGAATTGATAACCGCCTTTTTTATATTTTTAAAACAGTCCTGCCAATGAAACGAAGAAGAAGAATTACATGACTATCCTTGAGATACGCAAACTCTTTACAACCATAACTTTAAAAAATTTACCCGACTGCGCACCGCAAAGGAGGGTAATGTGTTCATCAGTCTATGTATGTATGTATGTTTGTTCCTTTGAAGCACTATACAGACTAAACGCCTGGGGCGATTTTTTTTATATTTTTAAAACAGTCCTGCCAGTGAAACGAAGAAGAAGAATTACATGAATGACTCCTTGAGAACCGCAAACTCTTTACAACCATAACTTTAAAAAAAAAAAACGTTTCCCCACCCTAGGGTCACCCTGTATCGTGGGTGCGTTTTCAAACATTTAAACTCACACAAACAGCCAGACCCGGGACATTGAATTTGAACAATGACAAAAACATTAAACCGGATTTAATTTGATATCTGTAGGCCACACAAGAGGAGCTCGTGGCTAAATAATAGCAGCCGCTCGGGTCGATCTTTAGGTTAAGCCGCGCTTGCCTAGGTTGGTCTGTGGATGGGTGACCACCCGTTACATACCGAGTTTCCTCCGTGCCTCGGAAAGCACGTTAAGCCGTTGGTCCCGGCTGTCATTTGTAGATCTTTAACAGTCGTTACAGATAGTCAGTGTCCCGAAAAGTCTTACAACCAGTCTTGGCAAGGGGTATCGTATTACCCAGTACTAACTGGGTTATGGAGGTCAGATAGGCAGTCGCTCCATGTAAAATACTGATATTCAGCTGCATCCGGTTAGACTGGAAGCCGACCCTAACATAGTTGGGAAAAGGCTAGGCAGATGATGTAGGCCATACAAATATTTGTTCCGTGCGCGGATCGAACCCGCGACATGCAGCGCAGCAATCGATCGCTCAGCCACTGCGCCAACCGTGTCGTCAAAGGTAGGTAGGTATAACTGGTCATTTTTTTTTTTATAATCGCACATTGAAACTAGACTGTTAAATCTTGAACTTTGCTCATCAAGAATTGCAGAAAAACTCGTACAACAAGATAAGTATTTATCACTAGTAGGTACTTCACAAGTATCAAACACGTCGTTTAAATGATTGAATTGTTTGTTTTTCCTCACTATTGTCGTTCAGTCTATAAAGCGAACAAATTATATGTTAACTCGAAGATGCTTGGTTATTTTCATGATTTTATTTACCTATGTGAGAAAATCAGCCGGTAATAAACTGTTTTATAGACATAACATCATGCTTGTGTATGTAAAGCTATTGCTTCAAATATTAATTCTTTTACAACCGCAATCCTTATTCTTACTAATATTATAAAAGCGAAAGTGAGTTTGTTTGTTACGTCTTCACGCCTAAATGGCTAAATCTATTTTTTTTTTTAAAACCGGCCAAGAGCGTGTCGGGCCACGCTCAGTGTAGGGTTCCGTAGTTTCCCGTCCGTCACAATAAGTGTTCCCACTTATGAGTTTAAAGGTGGAGGAGCGTGCAATGTTGCACGTTCCGCGGTAGGCGCTCCAACAGTTTTTGTACAAAAACTGTTGTGTCAATCAAGTTCAAAATGATTTTCCTAGAAAGTCCTTATAAAGTTCTACTTTTCAGATTTTTTTCATATTTTTTAAACTTATGGTTCAAAAGTTAGAGGGGGGGGGACACATTGTTTTTTACTTTTGGAGCGATTATTTCCGAAATTATTGACATTATCAAAAAAATATTGTAGTAAACCCCTATTCATTTTTAAATACCTTTCCAACAATATATCACACGTTAGGGTTGAAATTAAAAGGGTTAGGGTGGCTACCCTAATAAAACATTTTTTTCCAATTTTTATTTTACCACTTTGTCGGCGTGATTGATATACATATTGGTACCAAATTTCAGCTTTCTAGTGCTAACGGTCACAGAGATTAAGCGAGGACGGACGGACGGACGGACGGACGGACGGACGGACGGACGGACAGACAGACATGGCGAAACTATAAGGGTTCCTAGTTGACTACGGAACCCTAAAAAGAGTGAAAAATGAGGGAGAAAGAGGGAAAAAAAGGGAAAACTTAGCATTGCTATTACAATAAATAAGGCGCTAGGGCAAAAACTATAGGAACTGTGTTATCCCGAATTTAACGCGGGCGAAGCCGCGGGCGAAAGCTATTGTATTATATTAAACAATTAAATTAATTACTATATAATATACAAACTATAAATAGACACAAACTAATAATAAAAATATATACAAGAAAAAATGGAAAATACATGTCGTCAAAAAATTCGTCCGTATCGCAGTCAACAGGTAAAGTGGCCAGAAGGCTGGCAGTATTTCCGCGTTGGATGGCAATGCTTATTTTTTGTGCAAAAAACAGGCCAGCCCTCTGGTCTCGATAGCCAGTTTGTTAAACTCCCATGTAACTGAGGGACGAGCCTATTGTCGTGTTGTAAATAGAGGAATATCTGATGGCAAAACCCAATAAGACAGCCCAATCCGGGAATCTGTCAGCAAAGCAGAGGGGCTTGCTAGGGCCACCGCCTGCCGGGATTGCGGGTTGTTCGAAAGAGATACCGCGGCCCCGGAACATAAAGGGCAATAGAAGGAACATGGGTGGGTTTTAGTCATACAAGTCTGACATTTCCCCCCGCTCCGCCCACCGCGGGGTAAGTTATGTGATGATTTCCTATCCGAAAATAATAAAAAAACTCGGGGATCTAACCCAAAGCCTCATGCTTAGTGGATTGCGCTTGGGGGCCACTAAATCAACAATCCATGTAAGCGGATGCAGCTGATTCAGTATTTACATGAAGTTAGTCTTAATCTACAATCCAGTTGAAGGTTGCTTTCGATAGAACTTAAAATATTAATAGATATTCCTGGTTGATCGTTGCAGTTGCGTTGCTTTTTTGCTCAAATTTAATTTACTCAATGAATGTCAGTTTTTTTCAATTCAATTCAATTTTTATTTAATGGCATTTGTGGAAGGAGACACCACAATTTTGCCAATATCACGTAGGTACTATGGTAGACAATCAAACGCTGGAGATTTTATCAGTAATTATTATTGTTGAATAGAACACAGCCAAGAGATAAAATGATTTAAAATATTTTAACAAACAAATAATGAACCATTTTCTGCACAGACATTTTAGACATTTTGTTCTAAGAGAGAAAGAAAAAGAGGAGAAAAAAATAAAAAAAATAAAAAGGGAGACGGAATGTTAGCTAACAGTTGTTATAATTTACAACTTTATTTTATTAACTTCAACAAACTTACACAGTTTATATACAAAACGAGAGAACACAAGGGAGAGGAGACATTTAACCGATGTGGGACGAGGGATATGAGGGGGAATAATTTCGTGTAAAGAGAATTTCAATTTAGGACAGCAGAAAAGTAAATGGTCTACGTTTCCATCATCCAAACCGCATTCACAAATAGAGCTATCCCTAATCCTAAGTTTGGCCAGAAAAGAGGGGGAGCAACAATGATTCAAACGTAGGCGGCAGATAGTCGATGTAGTTGATTTATTTGCCAACTTGTATTTGAAGAACCAAGGTTTATGGGGAATGACAGGTTGAATATCACCATAATATTTACCTTTCACAGACTTAGAGATTTGCCATTCTAAAGACCATGTTTTAAACAAAATTGACGGTAAAGTGGTACATGTGTCATGAAAGTAAATTTCAGAATGGGCTAAGGTGCCTGTGAGAACAGCATTTTTAGCACATGAATCAACTGATTCATTCCCATGAATACCAACATGACCTGGGATCCACGCTAAAACAGTTTTAATACCTAGTTTGTGGCATTCAAACAGCAAATCTCTAATTTTCAGAATAATAGGGAATCTTGATTTACATTTAAATGGGTTAGATATAATAGATTGAAGACAACTCTTTGAGTCAGAAAATATTATGGAATTCAGTTTTTTTTTTGTTCATAGTTTATTCGTTTCTTTTATACACTTTGACATTCAATGATTTGACATGAATATTAATTTACTCAGTTAATTTTTTTTTATTTCATTTCATTATCAGATCTCATTGATTTAATTTGTTAATAATAATTGATTTTATTTCCTGATTGTGAATGTGAGGACCATGTAGGTTATTTTTTTTTTTGTTTTGTTGTTTTTAAAGATGTTCTGGAAGTTTGAGTACTATTTAATTAGCGACCTACACAAGTGTCCTTTTTTAGTAGGTATTATTCGACATGTAGTAGGCTCCTTGAGCTGTGAAACAAGCTACACGATTACTGACAAATTCTTGCGCTGACTGGACAGATCCACTCAAATCTGTGTGGTGTGTATAAACGAAGAATACATGCTGCGCTGACACCAACTAAATTGATATAAGGGTAAAAGAATGATGATGACAAGTTAGCTGGTTTAGTCAATGGTTTGGAGCTAGAGGGAATGGGAAGCGGTGACTTCCTTCTGCGAAGCAGTCATGCTAGCGAAGGAGGTGGCCGGGCGTTTGCGAGAACCTCAAACAAACCCAGCCGCCGCGAGAGATGCCCCGGGCGCCGCGAGACGACTCCCGGCCACCGTAGATACAGGCCTGTGGACGGTGAGCAATGGGTAGCTCACCCCGTCTATTGACGACAAAATAAAGGTATCATTACAAATCGCCTAGTACTCACGTGTTTAATTATCTGGCTGACGGACAGCTTAATAGGACATTATTAATCTCCACTCGATATAAATTATTTGATTCATTACCCATCTAGTAATCTCATAGCTATTATACAGATTATTCATCCGTTAAGGCGCCACCCCGACCAAAACGCCGCGCAAGCCGTTTTTGTACAGTTTTCTAGAGCTATCTACTTGTTATTTAAAACGAACTAAGTAACAAAAAAAATACATTAAATTTCTTTATAATCTTGATTACATTATTGTAGATTTAGTTTTAATTTTTATTGAGTCATTATTTAGTAAATCTCCTTACAACAAAGCCCCCGAAATGAGAAAAAATATCAATAAAATGCATCTCCTCGTAAAGTAAACATTGTTTAATTTTGCTACTGACACTAATGGATACACAATTCTATAATGAACATTTTGGTAGAAATATTTTTTCCAAAAACCCAATACTTAATTTTATATAGATTTTATTCCAAAAAATTGGCATTATTCACTACTGCTCTCACTCGCTCACTCCTGCGCGGAAAAGAGGGAAGCGAATACTCAAGGTTATTTGCGTAGGGTACCGCCTTAATATGTACCTACGATCCTGCTTTGTTACTAGACAATTATATGACTTGAAGGTAAGTAAGTTAGTATTTTAAAATGCATAAAATGTGGTATGTATGTATAAGTATATATATATATATTGTTGGTTTCGTTGACTTTTTTGCCACCGGCTTCCGGAAGTAAAGTAATTTTCCACTTTTTTTTTGGAAGTCGGTTTTATTTTTTGTCCTTGTGCTCACAGCCTTTTAAAGGAAATATCAAAACGTTTGGTTGACACTTCCCGTGACCCAAGGGCTGGCTTTTACTTTGGCCAGAGGCTTAGCGTTGCCATACAACGTGGCAACGCGGCCAGTCTCTTGGGAACGTTGCCAACTGACAGCGTTGAGGACGAATTTTTCGACGTTATTTTTTAATTTATTTCTAAGTTACTTAGTATGTTTAATAATTTTAGTTTAAGGGTGAATATCCCACGCGCTAATTTAGTTTTGGTAAAATAATATATTTCACATTTTAACTTCAATAAACTGTTGCTGGAAGAGGCATACCTGACGAATGGTGTAACAGTTCGCAGGTGCCTATCTTTAAAAACAAAGGTGATGTGCTGGAGTGCAACAAGTATAGAGGAATAAAGCTAATGTCACACAGTATGAAAGTTTGGGAGAAAGTTATTGAAAGGCGACTGAGAGAAGAGAGCGAAATTACACAGAGCCAATTCGGTTTTATGCCTGGTCGGGGAACGACGGATGTCATTTTCGCTATCCGCCAGTTGTGCGAAAAATACAGAATAATTATAGCGTGCAAAGGACAATGTCCAATATGGCCCTGTGCAATAAAGAGTATCGGAACACACACTAATTAATTGTCTTTTTATTATGTAAGTTCTAAATACTTCTGTAACACGGACTAGTTGTATGCCAAAATGTACATTTTATAGTATTTTACGCGACTAATAACATCCGCCATACGCCATCTACGCCTAATGTTAAAAATACAGGTACCTACCTATGTTATACATAATTAGGTATATGAATAGTTTTTGCGCTTCTTAATGTTGCACTTACATCCACTTAAGCGTAAGAAGAAAAAAAATACATAGTTACGTAATTGTCTAGGTAAGTATTAAAGATAATTATCTAAATTTATTATGATGTCATTATTCAGTTTCTTAAAAATCACTCGGAGCTATAAAAAATCATAAAAAATAAGTAACGTGCTCTATTGATTGTTTAGATGTTTTATTTTATTGTATATACTAGCTGGCACTCGCAGATACGCCCGCGTAATATCGAAAAAAAAAGTATCATTGTGTTATTCCAGACTATAATCTACCTCTGTACCAAATTTCATCAAGATCCGTTCAGCCGTTATCCATACATCCATCCAGCCTCACAAATATTTGCATTTATAATATTAGTAGGATGTGCCCTCTTTTTTATAAATAAACGATTTTATTTTATTACTAGCTTTTGCCCGCGGCTTCGCTCGCATTAAATTCGGGGTAATACAGTTAACATTTTCTGATTTACAGGTACCTGTTACCTGTAGTTTTTGCCCTTGCGCCTTATTTATTGTAATAGCAATGCTAAGTTTTCCCTTTTCTTCCCTCTTTCTCCCTCACATCTCAATTTGTCCGTCTCCAGGGTCCCAACTATCTCTTTACCAAAATTCATCTAAATCGGTTAAGCCATATAGGCGCGAAGACGTAACAAACAAACAAACTCACTTTCGCTTTTATAATATTAGTAAGGATTATTTATTGTTATTTTTTTTCAGATTTATTAACATCACCAATAAGGAAATGGTTAACATAATCCCATTACGTTGAAACGCAAATAAATTGATGTCAATGTAAATATGAAATAACTCCGTTGCTTGAGAAATAACTATTTGACATTATTACTTCTTGTAATAGGTAATATTGGTTTTGAGATTACTGATTCATGTTACTGTTGAGATATTTATGTTTACCGCGTTAATTTATCTTTAAGTCATAAGTTTTCCCATTCGAATGCACTAGCAGTACAGCTTACTATGCCTGACACCCTGAATCGCCTGAAAAGACGTAAAATCCTGAACCTGGACTATCTACAATGAGCTACCAATTACAAAGAGTCAATCCCAGTGGGGAACTGACTCTGCATGCCACTCAATCTGTGACAACACATGTACTCACAGTCAAAGGACTGACTGCAGGGTCTAGTAAACAGGCCGCGTTCATGTTCCACGCGCGCTTCAAAGATATGTCAGCAAAGCAGAGGCGCTCGCCAGGGCCAATGCCTGCCTAGGTTGCGGGTTGTTCGAAAGAGATACCGCGGCCACAGAACATCAAGGGCAAAAGAAGGAACATGGGTGGGTTTAAGTCAGTAAAAGTCTGATACTCTTAAGTTCTCTCTTCCCCTAAGTCTAAGTTATTTGACGACTATGTATTTTTAAATAATTTAGTTAAAAAATACTTGAGAGGTTTCAAGAGATGGAACAAAGTTATTATTTATTATGTTCAAAAACCTGTATACACTCAACAAAAATAATAGTCGCGACACCACACTGTTCAATGCGAAATAGAAAGACGAAATGAAAATAACTGGCTTGCTTTCTATGAGAGAGAGAGCGACAGACAGAGAAATACGCGCACGGCTTACAAATTTAGCAAAAAGTGTCGTTACAACTTTTGGTATTAATTTTTTCCGTCTAGCCCTCTTTCGCAACGTGCGATAAGTTACTTCGTTTCAAAAAATATTGCTTATTATAATTACTTCATATTTATCAGTACTTACAGTCAGGTATCAACCCCGCTGGGTAGCCATACTCGGCAGCTCGCGGTCCATACGTGGCTCCTCCCACTTGACCAATCAGGGCCATCGCCAACACGACAGCCACTGCTAACTTCAACATCCTCGACATTGTTCTGGAAAAGAGAGAAAACGATATAACAACACGCCAGTAATTCTCGAAGGGTGTGCAGAGGTGTACCCACATTTCGCTTGTTGATGTTATAGGGTCAATTTTTAATCAGGCTAACCTAAAGCATATATTGTGGTCATATTTTAAGGGAGAGAAATAGAGAGATTCATTTATTTATTTAATAACTAGCTTTTGCTTACGGCTTCGCTCTTGTTGTTAAGTCGGGGTAACACAGTTCCCCTTTCCCGATTTGCAGGTAACTACTTGTATTTTTTGCCCTAGCGCCTTATTTATTGTAATAGCAAAGCTAAGTTTGCCCTTTTTTTCCTCTTTCTCCCTCATTTCTCACTTTTAAATAAAAAAGTTAGCCTATATCCGTTGCCATTTAGACGTGAACCCTGGAGGCCCAAATGGCAGAACCGATTTTGATGAATTTTGGCACAGACATAGTTGGGACTCTGGAGACGGACAAAGGCTACTTTTTGTCTCTTCCTAACACCCTCCCACTTCCCTAAAATAGGGGGTGGAAGTTTGTATGGAGCATTCCGTAATTTTCAAGGTAGGAAGCTAAAAATTGTTATGCGGGCAATGGTCACTAGCAAAAACATCGTGCATAATGTTTTTGGAAATCTGCCCCCAACCCCTTAAAAGAGGGGATGAAATGTTATATGGGACTTTTCGCAGTTTTCAAGGTAGGAAGCTAAAAACCGGTACACACACTCTTAGTTACCAACGAAAAATACCTGCAAATCAGGGAACAGGAACTATGTTACTACGAATTTAACGGGAGCAAAGCCGCGGGCAAAAGCTAGTTGAATATACCTATCGACTTGACACACTCATTTGTTGACATGTGAAATGTGAACTTGGCTATCCTTTGTGCCGATTTTCATTACGGTCAATGGTCAAGAGCTTCGACGAATATTGAATCAAGGGGCTGACTCAGGTAATGGGAAGCGGTTACCTCCTTCTGCGAAGCAGTAATGCTAGCGAAGGAGGTGGCCGAGCGTTTGAGGAAGAGAACCTCAAATCAATCCAGCCGCCGCGGGAGACGCCCCGGGCGACGCACAATGGGACGGATCGGCGTTTCCCATCTCAAAAATGGTTTTGACGAAAGTTGTAAATTCATTGGTTTCTCTATGTTTTCATACTCTCAAAGGATGGAACTTACGATTAAATTCCAAAAAAATATAATCAACTTAGTTTTAAGTTTATAAAATGAATCTCAAACATTGGGCATAAATATTTTCATGCCAATTAAATCGCCGTTAAGGAAGTTCAACACCAAATTATTCGGAACTTTTCCAAGGAAATATGTTAGTGTTATACATCATTAGATAGCTTAGAATGTACATTTTGCAATTATTTTGGTTTTTGTAAAAAAATATATTATACTTTACTTTAAAATTTTTTTTTAGTGAAGTAAATAAAATTTCGTGTTTGTTTAATTTCAATTGGAGTTTTCGCTGTTGCCGAAAGTTGCCGGTGTCTAGTTAATCACTCTAAGAGAGACGTTACCTATTCAGTAATACGAGGAATAAAAAAAAATTTGCGCGTTAAGTGGTGATTATGAAGCAATAATGTCAATCGGGGAAAAATAAAATCCCAAAAATTACGGTTCTTCATTTTTATTATGAAATATATTCAATTATTACATTTTGTTGTCTATCTGGTTTCTTTTTATTTTTCTATGATAGAAGCATACACAGACTACTATTCTATTTGAAAGAAACTTCTCATGGCACTTTTATTTGCGGTGATCACCTTAACCACTAATATGATAAACTATATTGCTACGGAAGTTCTATTTATCTGTTGGTGAGTTTAAAGTACCACTGAATTCTTGCAGTACCTCAACATCTGAAAATTCTGGCTTAAATACTTCTGGTGATCGTGGTAGACCAGCCAAACCATATGACGAGTGTTTGGAAAACACAAAGAAACGAAAAAATATGGAACTGGTCCAGGACTATGGAATGGGATATGTCCGTAACGCTTATGTGCAAGGTTTACGATCCATGGGTGAAAATGACGAAGCATCACTTGTGACTATTATCAGAAATAAAGAAAAAGAAGAGAAAAAAGTAATTCTACAAAACATACTCAATCCAGATAATGCACTTTCCTTTACAAAAGAGGAAGCATTGTGTATGTGTATTGAAACAGATTTAAGCAAAGCCCAATATGCGTACCTAAGAAAAAGGCTCGTTGATAAAAAATTAAGTTCTGTATTACCATCATATCAAATACTAAGTGAAGCAAAAAAGGCTTGTTATCCGCCTGCATCCAGCATAACGGTGACAAATATAAGCGCAAGAATCAATCTTTAAGATCTCTTAGATCATATAGTTTGCCGTATTTTAAAGATAAAGTCAGATTCAACAAATTACAATCATCTCAAGTTGTTTACTAAATGGGGATGTGAAGGATCCTCCGGGCAAAGTGAGTATAAACAAACTCTACCGGAAACAACGAACAAATATCGGATGCCAATTTGTTCATAGTGTCACTTGTACCACTACGATTAGTAGACGAAGAAACTTCTACAGTTATATGGCAGAACCCTACCTGCTCATCTGTTAGATATTGCAGACCAATTTCATTTGAATTTGCAAAAGAAACACCCCAAAAAACTACAGAAGTTGTCAGTGAGATTGAAGCCAAAATTAGTCAATTGATTCCGACTCTTGCGTCAATAGGCGACAAAGTCATCGAAGTTAAACATGACCTGTTTATGACAATGATTGATGGAAAAGTTGCTCAAGTGTTAACAAACACACCATCCAGTGCTACCTGCACTGTTTGTGGAGCAACTCCCAGACAAATGAAAGATCTTTCAAAAATTATAACGAGAGTTGAAAATGAAAATGCGTTTAGATACGGGTTGTCACTACACGCTTGGATCAGATTTATGGAAATGATCATCCATATTTCTTAGAATTTAGGTTTTGAGAAATGGTCTGCTACAACTCCAGAAAACAAGCAACTTAAAGAAGACAAGAAAAAATATGTCCAAAAACGTTTCCGAGAAGTGCTTGGTCTGCACATTGATAAACCACGTCAAGGTACAGGTAATAGCAATGAGGGAAATACGGCAAGAAGATTTTTCCAAAATTACCAATGCTCTGCAGAGATAACCGGCATTGATGAAGAATTGATTAAGAGATTATACGTAATTCTTAAAACTATGTCATCAGGATTCCCTATAAACGCAGAAAAATTTGGCCAGTATACATTGATGACCGCGCAGTTATACGTAAGCAAATATAACTGATACTACATGCCATCTTCGATCCATAAAGTACTTATACATGGTGCTAAAATAATAGAGCATTATGCAGTTTTGCCTTTAGGACAATTATCAGAAGATGCCCAGGAAGCCCGAAATAAAGATTACAAGAAATATAGGTTACATCACGCTAGGAAGTGTTCCAGATCAGCAACAAACGAAGACGTGCTGCATATTTTGTTATACAGGAAGACTTTTTTAAGACGTGCCAAATTTTTTATATGTACCAAGTATCATTAACAGAATAATTATACGAAAAAAAAAGTGTAGGTAAAATTTTCAAAATAAAATCACAAAAAATCCGCTAATTCAATTTCGCGAGGTCACCGAGTCAATCATTCATAATAATACGCGGCTGGTGGGTAGTTGCAGCGCTGCGCACGCGTCTCGCGTCACTGACCAAACTCCTCGCTCCCTTCAGTCGGCGTCCCGCGTCCTTACGACACGGTCGTGCTGTTTTCCCGTGAGCCGCTACGCCCGCCGCCCGCGCCGGCACCGCGATTACAATGTATACGTCTCGTGAATATTATGAAATGGTGCGGAGTTACATCCTGAGTGGTGATTGTGACATTTAAAAATTCAAATAATAGACGCCTTCAATGAAGTGAGAAACAATACTTATGTGTTAAATAAACTCAATGACAATGTGCAAAAACGAGCCAGACTCTGTTTGCAAAACAATGGAGGACATTTTGAACAATTTGTAAAATACTGTTGATTGTTATGGTGTGTGAATTAGTGTTATTGGACTAATAACTCTGAGTAAGTTGATTTTAGTTTAATTATTGTAAATAAGTTGATTCAAATTTTTTTAAATACGGCGTAATGTAAAAGGTGTAATCTATTTTAAGTTCTTATTTACCTTTATTATTAAATTTTATTCGATTAATAATAACCTTTTACATTTGACGGTCCTAACCCCGTGAAAGTATGAAGGGAAAATTTGCAACTTATGTTTTCGTTGTTATCAATGATTGGGGGCGGCGCGGCGCCGGCGGTGCGTTATGTCCATAAACAGTTTCTATTATTGGACAACTTTGCGATGCCATATCTCAATATTTTAGTACTGGGTGCTACTAAAAGAAAAAATACGTATTTCATTATTATTAACAAAGATCATAATGTATAAATTTGGCACGTGTTTAAAAAGTCTTCCTGTATACATCTGATCCTTATATATCCAGCTTAAACAAACCAAGTTTTGTAATATCAAAAGAATTGTATAACGAAGCTAAAGAATTATTGGAAACAGAAAGTGATGCATAGAATAAGTGCTATTTTTTTATTTTTTTTTATCATTTAACCGTTTGTATAATAATAATAATTTAGTTTTAAGGTTATTTTAAGCAAAAGTGTATCTTTTATTCCTATTTTAATGAAACTGTAAAAAAAATTGTATGAAATTTCGTATAACTTAACTTTTGACATTTTTTTTACGAAAAATATATACCTATTAAAATAATGATATTTAATTTATTTTATTGCCTAGATATTCACTAATAAGTGAAAAAAAAATCAAACAGAAAAATCAAAAAAACAACAAAGTTATCGATTTTTGAGATGGAAAACACCGTTTCGTCCCATAGTGCGACGGGCGCCGCGAGATGACTCCCGGCCACCGTAGACCGCCTGTGGGCGGTGAGTAATGGGTAGCTCACCGTCCGTCCTTCTATTGACGACAGGCTGTGTCGACGGTGCGTTAGTGTTTCACGCGCGCCTCAAAGAGATGTCAGCAAAGCAAAGGGGCCTGTAAGGGCCTCCGCCTGGCGGGGTTGCGGGTTGTTTGAAAGAGATACCGCGGCCCCGAAACGTAAAGGGCAATAGAAGGAACATGGGTGGGTTAGTCAGTACAAGTCTGATACTTCGGGGGAAGTTTTTAGATGATTTCCCACCCCAAAACAAAAGAAGGGGCTGATTTAGAAGGCAGTACTCTTAGACACGGCTTACATTGTGGGGAGGTTCATATCTATGGAACCAGCTCCTGACATCGACGGACCGATATATTTTTTTATCTATATCTAAAATCACAAAAAAAAACTATAATAACTTCATTATTAAATAGCTTTTGACGTGATAACGTCTTTAAAATCGTTTTAGTCGGGTGACATGTTCAGAAACTTGTGTCACACCAAAACCTCACAAGCGACATTTCATAAAGATGGTAGCGCCATCTGTTACTTGGCTCGAAAAAAAAACTTTAAATTAGTACTTAATTTCATTTTAGATGTCACTACTGGTGATAACTTATATCACCAATAAGACGTTATCACGTAAACATCTCGATCGTAAACCTACTTTACAAACAACCAATTTTTTTTTGTATTTTTAAATGAGATGAACATTGGTTACATCCAAATTATTGTAAATTCCACTGTGATCATAATTAATGATCAGTCTCAATGGCAAAAAAAAATACAAAAGGACAGGAAATTGTTCACTGGTAATCGAATAATAATTTCGTTCAATATTTTCATTTCCTCTACAAAGTCAAGGTCGTATCAATTCGTTTGGTACTGTCATTAAACCAATAGAGCTAAATTCTAACTAATATATTTTTTTTACACTAATCGACTTTTTCTTTGCTCGGGCGCCGCGAGTTTACGACCGGCCACGTTAGGTCTGTGGAACGGGTAGCTCACCGTTCGCCCGTGTAGTCACGATAGGCCGTATCATCACGTTCGTGTTTCACGTGCGCCTCAAAGAGATGTCAGAAAAGTAGAGAGGTATATCCGGGCCACCGCCTACCGGGGTTGCGGGTTGTTCGAAAGAGATACCGCGATCCCGAAATGAAAATCCGCGAAAATGAAGGGCAAAAAAGGAACATAGATAGGTTTTAGTCAGTAAAAGTCTGATACTCTCCCCCGCTCCACCCAGAGCGGAGGAAGTTATTGGATGTTTTTTTGACGTGATAACGTCTTTAAAATCGTTTTAGTCGGGTGACATGTTCAGAAACTTGTGTCACACCAAAACCTCACGAGCGACATTTCATAAAGATGGTAGCGCCATCTGTTACTTGGCTCGAAAAAAAAACTTTAAATTAGTACTTAATTTCATTTTAGATGTCACTACTGGTGATAACTTATATCACCAATAAGACGTTATTTTTTAAATAAAACAGAATCAGTAAACAGTATAGATTACGATAGGTATCATTCGAAAAATAATCACAAAGTGAAAAATTCACAATATTAACTGCGTTTGTGACCACTTTAAGAATTCTAACGAAGTTCATATTATTATCCTAATCTGATTCTGATAAAGCAGTTATTTTACACCCCCATAACAGGTTTATGCGCTTGAACTATATTCGTGATTCCGAAATAACGTAAACATAACGCATGTGAGTCCCGATATTCTGATGGACAAAATGGTCCACCAAATAGTCTATTTAGTAGGATTTGACTAATCAAACGTACATGAATCATCTGAACTAATAAATACACAAAAGACAGAAATTGCAGAAGACCCACTTTGATCATAATGCTACGGTTTTGTAAGATAAGGTCAATTTGATTTGATGTCACATAAATACCCATATTAGTTTATCAAATCAAAACTTTTATTTCAGACCTAGCGATCCATGTAGCGTAAGTATGAACGTATGACCTATGTTAGGAAACTCAATAATCCTTACTAATATTATAAAAGCGAAAGTGAGTTTGTTTGTTTGTTTGTTACGTCTTCACGCCTAAATGGCTTAACCGATTTGAATGATTTTTGGTACAGAGATAGTTGAGACCCTTGAGACGGACATAGACTATATACTATATTTTTTTCAAAGTGAGGAATGAAGGAGAAACAGGGAAGAAAAGGGAAAACTTATTTTTGCTATTACAATAAATAAGGCGCAAGGGCAAAAACTACAAGTAGCAGGTGTTGTAACATCACTATTTAGTATGTTACTATTATGGTCTTCACTAGTCTATGTATTATCTGTGATCTGCCGGCACTCTGCCACACTTCTTCCTGTGATGTCTTACTGTGTGTACAACTCCTGTGTCTCCTGCTAATAAACCAGTATCATACCCAACGGAATATCATTTATTAAGAATCCAACATAACATGGTGTCAGAAGTCATTCAAGAAAAAGTCGAGGTCGTCGAAGTAAATGCCGGACCAAGCGGACGTCAGCCATGATGGTGAGACAAATTTTCAAACACGTGTGAAGCAGTTGAATATTTCGTCAGATACCACGAATAATAACGCTGAATCGTGGAGAAGATGGTGGCAACAACTCGATTTATATTTGTTAGCCACAGGTCTAGATAAGTCAAGCGAGAAACGGAAAATCGCAATTCTGTTACATTGCATTGGAGAACGAGGTCTCAATATATTCAACACATTTAACCTCAAAATAGACAAGAGCACGCTTGACGAAGTCAAATCGAAATTTGACAAATTCTTCGAGCCAAGAAGAAACGTGACCATGTGCAGGTATTTGTTCTTCACACGTAGGCAAAATAAATCCGAAAGCATCGACGAATTCCTCACGGATTTGGAAAATAAAAGCAAAGAATGCGAGTTTGGAACGCTCAGAGAATCTCTCATTAAAGATATTTTCATAGCAAACCTGAACATAGATTTTTCACATATACGTCAGAGATTACTCCAAGAACCTGATTTGACATATCAGAGGATGCAAGAGCTGGCAAGAACACTCATAGTCGCACAGCAGGATGCTGAAAAAATCGTCAAAGGGTCCGGTGAAAACGTCACACGTCGTGAAAGCGTCATGCATCTCAAGAAGAACCATAGCCGAAGCCGAGGGGACGGTCGACAGCGAGCTTCCAGTCGCAGAACACCTTCACCAAGCAGAAGCCAGTCAGCTACAAACAGCACCGTGGAGTCATGCAGTCGCTGTGGGCAGTCTCATCGCTACAAGTGTCCAGCTAAAGGCGTTCAATGCAGGTCATGTAAATCTTATAATCATTTTGCTAAATTTTGTCTCAAAAATAAAAAAGTCAGTCAGTTGCAATCGTTTAATTCAGATAATGGTAGTCAAGATTATTTCGTAGGTATGCTGAATAGTCAAAGTCATAATGGTCAAAGTCATAATAGTCATTCTCACGGTCAGTCACTCAGTCAGAGACACAGGAGCACACAGACACACAGTAAGACATCACATCCATCCATCCATCCCTATGATGAGAAAAGTGACATGTCGGAGAGATTTATTATCCAGTCAAATAGTCGGAGTCCCAATTCATATCATCTCAATGATGAAAACTGTGATATGTCTGAGAGATGTAATAAAAATAAACATCTCAATGATGAAAACAATCACATGTCTGAGAGATCCTATGTCCAGTCAAAAAGTCAAAAGAAAAAATGTCAGAGTCTCAATGATGAAAACAATCACATGTCTGAGAGATCCTATGTCCAGTCAAAAAGTCAAAAGAAAAAATGTCAGAGTCTCAATGATGAAATCAGTCACATGTCTGAGGGATTTCACAATAAGGCACAGTCGTCCAGTCAGTCACACAATGGATCATCAGTGGTCAATACTTTGAATCACTCAAAGCAGTCGTGGGAAATTAGCTTATTGGTAGGAGATACAAAAGTTAAATGCATCATAGACTCAGGTGCAGATGTCAATATAATGTCAAAACAAACATTTCAAAATGTTAAAAGTCAAAATAAGCTGTCAAAATTGTCACTTGTCAAATGTCAAATAAATGTCACAGGATTTGGTGGAAAATCCATTCCGATTTTAGGCAAAGTCAACTTAATTTGTAATTTTTGCTTAAACAATAAGAACATTGTTGAAAACATAATGTTTATAATACCAGATATAGAGTGTCCAAATGTCCTTGGTCTCCCAATTTGTGAAAAGTTAGGTATAATAAAACGTGTCTTTTCAGTATCAAAACAAGACTTTTGTGAACAAATTCATACACAATATAATGATGTATTCCAGGGTCTTGGCTGTCTGCCTCCAGTCTGTCATCTAAAACTCAAGCCTGATGCAGTACCATGTGAGGATCCGCCCAGGAAAGTCCCATTCGCATTACAAGGGAAACTGCGTGAGGAGTTGGATCGCATGGAGAAAATGCAAGTAGTTAAGAAAGTAACAAAACCTACAGAGTGGGTTAATTCAGTCGTTGTAACAGTAAAAAGTTCAGGTCAGTTACGAATTTGTCTTGATCCTAGAAATTTAAATAAAAATATCATGAGGGAACATTATCCACTCAAGTCAATTGATAAGATTAGGTCTCAGCTCGAAGGGGCTGTATGTTTTTCTCACTTAGATGCATTTTCAGGGTTTTGGATGCTACGTTTAGATGAATATAGTTCAGAATTATGTACCTTTCAAACACCATTTGGTAGATATAAATATTTAAGATTACCATACGGCATAAATGCCTCATCAGAAATATTTCAAAGAGTCATGATGAATTTATTTGGTGATATAGAAGGAGTTCTAATTTTTATTGACGATATTTTAGTATATGGTCCAAACGAGTCAATTCACAATGAAAGATTACATAAAGTCATGCAAAGAGCTCGTCAAGTCAATTTAAAATTTAACAAGTCAAAGTGTAAAGGCAGATCTTGAGAAGGTCAAAGCAATTGTCAACATGCCTACACCACAAAATGTCAAAGAGTTACAGAGAATACTAGGTATGATAAACTACCTAGGACCTTTTATAAGTAACCTGTCAGAAAAAACACAAATGTTAAGAAATCTTTTAAAAAAAAGATGCAGTCTGGACTTGGGATGAGAATCATAGTCAATGTCTGAGGAAACTGAAAGATGAAATTACAAGTTCACCAGTTTTAGCTCATTATAATCCCAAGATTCCATTAGTCTTGTCAGTCGATTCGTCAAAGTCAGCGTTAGGTGCAGTCATTTTACAAAAAAATAAACCTATAGCATACAGTTCAAAAACTTTAACTCAAACCCAAGAAAGGTATGCTCAAATAGAGAAGGAGCTGCTAGCAATTCAATTTGGTTGTGAAAAATTTCACCAATATGTATATGGTAACAGAGTCACAGTTCACACTGATCATAAACCATTAGTCTATCTGTTTAAAAAACCATTACATGACGTCCCAGCTAGATTACAGCGTATGATGTTAACTTGTCAAAAATATGATTTAGAAGTTATACATGTCCCAGGTAAAGAAATGTTTATATCAGACACTTTGTCAAGAGCCGCCTTGAAAGATCACTATATACCTGAAAATGAATCAGAAATGTCTTGTCATGTCAATCTAATGTATGCTAACTTAGCAATTACAAAAGAATATAGTACACAATTGGCACAGGAAACCAGAAAGGATGAATCCTTGCAATTATTAAAAAAATATTATAATGAAGGATGGCCAAACAATAAAAACAATGTCAGTCCATTGGTAAAACCATTTTGGAATATTCAAGGGGAAATTCATGTAATTAAAGATTTACTTTTCAAAGGCTCAAAATTAATAGTACCACAGTCTATGTACAAAGGAATGTTAGAACAGATTCACAAAGGTCACCAGGGTATAAACAAATGTTTAAAACTAGCTAAAGAATCTCTGTATTGGCCAAATATGTCAAGTGATATTAAGAATTTAGTAGAGCAATGTCTTATATGTGCTAAGTTTAAACAAAGCAATCAAAAGGAACCACTACAAAATTTTGAAATCTGTAAATACCCATGGCAACAAGTAGGTATTGATTTAATGCATTTTGATAGTTTAGTATATTTAATTGTCACAGACTATTACTCAAAATACATAGAAATAGCATTATTAAATAAAAATAGTACATCTCAAAATGTTATTACTCATTTAAAGTCAATTTTTGCACGCCATGGAATACCATTGTCACTAGTCTCAGATGGTGGACCTCCTTTTCAGTCAATCGAATTCAAATTTTTTTTGCAAGAATTGGACATAGAACATGTTGTTACTAGCCCATATCATTCACAGTCTAATGGACAAGCAGAGAGTTCAGTCAAAATTATAAAAAACATGCTAAGAAAATGCAAAGAAAATGGATCAGATCCATACATAGCATTGTTACAATATAGAAATACAGGTAAAAATAATTTTTCATCACCAGCACAGTTACTCATGTCTAGGAACTTAAGAGATAACATTCCAACATCATATAAGAAGTTAAAGCCAAAAGTGGTAACATTTAAAGATTACAAAGAGTCTGTCAAGAAAAATGATCAAAATAAGTCAAAATACTACAATAAAAATGCCAAGTCAATGTCTATGTTACATCATAATGATCATGTCTATTTTAAGAGAAACCCTAGTAGCAACTGGGAACAAGCTATTGTTAAGCAAAGATTGTCAAATAATAGATCATATGTTGTTGAGGATGTCAATGGAGTTAGGTATAGGAGGAATAGAATTCACTTAAGACATAAATATTCTCATAATTGTGCTAACCCTCCCATGCAATCCAACTCGTCACAAAGGGGAGAGGAAGGTGACAGACAGGAGTCTAGGCATCAAGGATCCTCATCTCAACAATCCTCAAATGTAACAACTAGGTCAGGTCGTATTATAAAACCTACCAGAAGGTTAATTGAAGAAATTGATTAAGTTAAGTTATAAATAAAGTCATAAGTAAAGTTTAAGTATAACTATAAGTATAATTAAGCATGTTGTCTTGTATAAAGTTAAATAGCATAGCACTTATATTAATTGTCAGTCAGGGGTCTAATTTGAACTCAACAAGGGGGATGTTGTAACATCACTATTTAGTATGTTACTATTATGGTCTTCACTAGTCTATGTATTATCTGTGATCTGCCGGCACTCTGCCACACTTCTTCCTGTGATGTCTTACTGTGTGTACAACTCCTGTGTCTCCTGCTAATAAACCAGTATCATACCCAACGGAATATCATTTATTAAGAATCCAACATAACAGCAGGTACCTCCAAATCAGGAAAGGGAAACTGTGTTATCCCGAATTTAACACGAACGAAGCCGCGGGCAAAAGCTAGTTAAAAAATAAACAATAGACACACATAATTGGCTACATGAACATGTTTTCCAGCCCACAGCCTCATACATGATCCGTAGACTTTGTCCGCCAGTATAGCAAAAATGCTGTTAAGGCTACTATCGAAGTATCGATACACACCGTTTGCGCATGACTGCTAAAACTCAATTTGAATTTGGAAAAATTTTCAAAGATTTTTCACACAATTACAAGTGAAGCTAAAATATAAAAAAAAATATAAATACTTAAATCTTGGACCTTCTGTTATACCGTCTGTCTATTGGCCAGTATTTATAAATGCTAATTACTATTGTATTATGATAATTCTACACAAATGAGAGCAGCCAAAACAACTGTTGTTTGTTGTTTTATGTTTAGAATACATTATTTTACTTGTTTTAAGTCACGGTCAGTTTCACAGTGTATAATCGACCTCGTAATTACCTTCCCACTTTTGACCACAAATATTTTTTATGTATATACTAGCTTTTGCCCGCGGCTTCGCTCGCGTTAAATTCGGGGTAACACAGTTCCCCTTTCCTAATTTGCAGACACCTGCTACCTGGAGTTTTTGCCCTTGCGCCTTATTGATTTGTAATAGCAATGCTAAGTTTTCCCTTTTCTTCCCTCTTTGTACCTCATATCCCACTTTTTTATAAAAAAAAGCCTATGTCCGTCTCCTGGGTCCCAACTTTCTCTGTACCAAAATTCATCAAAAACGGTTAAGCCATTAAAGCGTGAAGAGGTAACAAACAAACAAACTCACTTTCGCTTTTATAATATTAGTAAGGATTGCGTTCGGTACCACTGAAACCTTAACTCACAACTCGATTTTGGTCTCGACCCACAAAACTCACCGTATCGGGTCGCGATCTTATTTCCCTAGGTACTTTTTGAGTTTTAACACAACTGAATCACTGGATTCTAGGCTCTTGACAATTGAAACCCATCATCTCGGCTGTTATTTTTTTGTATAAAAAGTGCCTCACACTATAAATTTCGCATGTATCGTAGGTGCCTTTACAAACATTTAATCTCACATACACAAACAGCCAGACCCGGAACAACTATCTGTAGGCCATACAAATATTTGTTCCGTGCGGGAATCGCACCCGCGACACGCAGCGCAGTAGTCGATCGCTCAACAACTGCGCCAACCGTGTCGTCTAAAAATCCTATAAGTACACGTATTTCGTAATCTGACAAAACTTACTGACACGAAGCGAAACACATAACTGTATGGCTCCATACTAAACTATTTTCGTTTAGAAATCTGTCAAACGTCAAAAAGATCAAGGAAGTTATAAAAGGTTACCTTATACTTCCTACAGCTGTTGCTAATCATATTTTAAAGGTCATGATAAAAAATACTGATTTTGCTCGTCAATGAATTTGATTAGAGTATCTGAAATCAAGTTTAATGGCAAGGTCATGAGCAGTTTATCGGATTCTGGTGCTAGTGCAATACGGAACTATATTTTTTTGCTTTATAAACATGACATAACATACTTAATTCCCGAAGGGATAAGCAGAGATGTACGCAATAGTACACCCACATTTCCCCTCGATTTTGTTTTTGATTGGTTTGATCCCCGCACGGAACAAATATTTGTATGACCTACAAACAGTTGTTCCGGGTCTGGCTGTTTGTGTATGTGAGTTTAAATGATTGTAAACGCAACCACGATACAGGAGAAACTCTTAGTAGTACGAGAGCCCACGACCAAAACCATGTCTCATAGCAATACGGCAAAAACCCTATAAAATCGTTAGATTGTATGATTCTGAACCCGACTAGGTGTGTAGTATCGGTCGAAAGTGTAGCAACTGCGTGGGAGGCCATTTCTGCTGTGTCAAAAAAAAGACAGTCGGTGTTATAGCAATACGTCTGATAGTGAAAATGTACATAGATTTTATAATTGTATTACGAAAAAGTTTGTTTTCAGACATTTTGCGCGTAGCATATAGCCTGAGCGCATTTTTGAAAATGTCAACAAATTTAGCCGACCTGTATTCATAGCAATACGGATAATTTTTTTTTTCAACTTTTCGTATTGCTACCATGATTACCAAAAACCTGTTTTCAGACACTATAAGTGTAGCATATACTCCCAAAAACGAAAATAACGTTTCGGACGTTGAAGATCTCCCGAGCGACGTCCAGAGTGATTTCGAAGACGATGATTCCGAATCCGACAGCGATTGAATACGAGAATATTTTGTAACTTTGAATAAACCGTTTTTTTTTTTCAACTTCATCCCAGTTTCCTTTTGTGCGATTTATTTCAGTCCTTCAACTTCAATGTTACGGTTTCGGGTAAATTCTTTGTTAATTATCATCTAATAAATTCAGGGTCGCAACGTATTCATTGGTTTGTAACAGAAAATTCAAGATGCCTCAATACGATTTTTAAATGATATCTGAGTATCGAAAAGTTGTCTGATAGAGAAGGTGCTACACTTAATTTGTCTGATATAAATTTTTTGCACATGTGGACAACTTATTTTATCATGTCCAACAATTTTCAGACATATTGCTATGATACCGATCGGTAAAATTTGTTAAGACGCCACCTTGATTTTATTTGCCGTTTGCCATGCCAAATTATAGGACTACCAGCTTACCAATGGATCTGAAATTTTGATATAGGTAAATTGATATCTTTATCTAGATTCTGCCTGAACGAAAACACGATACTGATAATTTTACTCGATCATAATTAATTCCGAAAACACGTCTAAAAAAGTACTATTTTTGAAATTACAAGAAAGTTACACTATCTTTATGTTTCAAAATTACTCTAATATATTCGTAACATCAATATTAACGTTTTGTCAAAGTCATTTTTCCATAACTATTACCAAACATTTTTAAATAAAGTTTTAAGATATTGGATTTTTTGAGCGGCCGCGATCATGGTAGACGCTACGCAATTCTGAACCTTATGTCCGTGCTCTAGCGATTGATACACAATGTGTACGGAGACGAGCCAGTCCGGCGATAGCCCTCTTCGAGGTCGGATCTGTGCATGTTGTCGCTCCGGCCGTAGGTATAATAATTTGTGACGATAATTTTTGTTTGTGTAAATATTTTGTACGTGTATATATTAGTCGGCTAAGAAATTATAGGTAATACTTATATTATTAAATTAGGTTTAAGTTTAAAATACTTAAAAAGGCGAGAACTTAAAAAAAAATGTTTCTAAAAGAAAAAGAAAAGAATGTGCCAAAAAAATGCAAGAGGTGAAAAAGGCAAGGTAAATAAAATAAAATCATCAGTACCTACCTATATTGCCCGAGTCGCTGCATAAAAACCATTTTTAGGTATAGGTAACAGCGGGTGATGGAGGGAGGGCCATATAGGTACAAAAAGATTGTACTCATGATAACCAACAACTTTTACTATGGAAGCAAAGTAGAAATCGCGAAAAAAATATCAGCTGTTTAGTACATTTACGTTTACCAAATGTACTGCACAGCTGATATTTTTTCATGATTTCGACTTTGCTCCCATAATAAAAATTGTTTGATACCATGAACACAATCGCGTGTTTAAGTATCGTTCACTAATTACCAGTCGTCACCCTATGAGTGTCCTTAGATATTGTAAATATTAGCACAGATCACTAAATAAGTAGTTTAGTTACTACGTAAACATAAGCACTCTGAGAACAAAAAATCTATGGAGACCGTGTTATACTATAAAATTCTCAGTTATGTGTTATTTTTCTTGTATTACCTTTTAGGAGAAGTTTACAAAATGAACAGATTCTTCAAAAAAAAAACGATATGTGACTTAGATGCCGTTCCAGCAACGAATATGAAGGAAACGTGAGTGATTTTTAAATAGATACTTACATTTATAATATTATATTGTTTACTACTATTGTACACTAAATAGTTAGGTACTACGTAAACATAAGTCTTCTGAGAGCAGAAAATCTATGGAGACTTTGTTTTTAGTTGTATGTTATTTTAAAGTAAAAATTTTTATTTATTGTCTTTTAGGAAAAGTTTGCAAAATGAACAGATTCTGCCAGTAAAATCAATATGCGACTTAGATGCGATTCCAGCAACGAATGTGAAGGAAACGTGAGTGATTTTTATTATTTTTATATAGATATAATATTGGATTGAAATATTCATATATTTTAACGGTATTTATTTGCAGCAATCATTTGGTATTAGAAACCTGGTGTAATATTGATAAAAGCAGCCAACTACAGGGACATGAAGAAATACATGATTCCATGTTTAAAAGATGATGAATTTTTGAATTTTGGACGGATAAGGTGGAGCCAAAATTAATTTATTTTTATTTTGACTGTCTCCTACCAGAATTGGTAGACCCGCGTCACACTCGAAAGCTACCGATTCGAGAACCTGATTATGTAAATGTCAGTAAAAATAAAGAAAATTTAATTGATCGAGGATCAATGACCGAGGAGCCCATCAACGTAATTTCTGAAATACAATTAAGTCAATTTTAATATTTTTTAGATTATATTATTATTTACATTTCAGTTTTAATAAATATGTTTGAAAATGAATTACTTAGCTTCATTACTTCTTTGATACCTTACACCTCACTACATACATTTTTAAATGGTTAACACACAAGATCTGCGACGCTTTTATTCCTTAACCACTTAATTTTTACTAGCTGTTTCACGCGATTTTAGCCGCATTCCCGGGGAACTTCTTCCTGTACCCGGATAAAATATGGCCTACATTCACTGGGGATAGTGTAAATCTCTAATTGTGAAAGCATCCTTCAAATCAGTTAAGCAGTCTCAGAGCCTATACAATCCACACAAACAAACAATCAAATCTTCTCTCTTTATAATATTAGTATAAATTATTTAACACTGGTCAAACCCTTTCATTTGATACCCATATTGAGAGAGCTATAAAAAAAACGGATGTGTGTACTTATGTACACGCGTTAGAAGTTATACTTCTTTGGCGTATAGAAAAAAAAAATAACTAAAATGCTGAAGTGATTAACGATAAATATAAAAAAATTGGTTGCCTGTAAAGTCGGTATACGGGCGAAAGTTTTACGTGACAACGACTTTGAGTGGTTTATGTCTGTCTCTCTCGCTCTTAGGCGGGCGCGTGCCTCTCACTCGCTCTCATTGTGAGCGCATAACGTGAGCGGAGCGTAACGCAGTTTCTTGAAGTGTCACCCGGCAAACCAATTTATAAGACGTTGTCACGTCAAAATTAATCAAAAAAATGTGAGCCGTCACGGGACGCCTGGCAAATGTGAAACATCGACAATAATTAGTAAAAGTAATATGCAGAAAAGAACAGCATTTCCAAACCTTGGCAAAGGTTGCTTAACCTGGCCCCCTGTGGTTACCCATCCATTTCCAAACCTCGGCAAGGGTTGCTCAACCTGGCCCCCTGTGGTAACCCATCCATTTCTAAACCTCGGCAAGGGTTGCTTAACCTGGCCCCCTGTGGTTACCCATCCATTTCCAAACCTCGGCAAGGGTTGCTTGGAATGTGAAATTGATTTAAAAAAACACCAAAATAATATTTATTTATTATGAAACACGTGTTCTAAAAATATAAAATTACTAGAATATACAACATGAACATAGCTATCGATTTTCATGCCACCTAGAACTTCATGCTGTCGCTGGCTAAATTCACTCTCATCATTTTTCTATATCGCGCCAAAAGAAGTATAACTTCAAAAACAATGCAATTCAGCATTTTCTGCGGGGGCTATCTTGGATTTTAAATAATATTATACATGATTCTACTAGTCAAGCCCTTTCATTTGATACCCATATTGAAGGAATTGTATAAAATATGTTATTCGCCATTTTGTGGCGGCGGCCATCTTGGGCCGATATTCACCAAATAAAGCTAGGAACACTCCCGATTAATTTTCATTTCAGACAAAAAAACCTAAATACATATCGATTCATCCGTTCTGGATATACAAACACACATACAGGACACACCACACATACATACACGTCCAAATTATCATATTACTCTTCATAAAAAGTTTTCATTACAAATAATTTTTGTAAGTACAACAAAAAAAAAATTCGATCAAAAAATAAAATGTAAGTTGCGGCTCCTTATCTTCCCTGTTCCGTTCTCCTGACCCCGCGCTGACCTCGGCGTGTGCGATTGGCGCGAAATTCAAATTTTACACATTGAGTGAAGAGTACAGTTTGCGCGACGCGGTAGACGCGCGGAGCGTAGTGGGCGGAGCTATCTAAAATCAAAATATTCGCGGTGCGGTCTTAACATTTTCAAAACGGTCTCAAAATTTAATGCGTTCACATTTCCGTCTGAAAATTGTTTTGTTCGCATCAAATAACCAAAATTTACTAATAAAAAAGATTTTCAGACGTATTGCTATGAGACATTTTTTTTGTCTCATTTTTAATTTTCTTAAGTGATTTTACGGGTTTGCGCTACACCACTAACGTCTGAAAAATATGTTTCCGGTATCTCAGAACTATCATTCAACTACAGTCTGCAAATCAGACATATTGCTATGATGCAGTTCGGTAAAATTCTTTGACAATTTTGAAAATTCGGTCAGATCAAACGCTACGCGGAAAATGTCTGATATTGGTATTTTCGAGTTCAGGATAATCGTATCTATCGATTTGATGCGGTTTTGGCCGTATTGCTATGAGACAAAAATTTTGGTCGTGGGCTCTCGTACTATAGAGATAGGCAAAGTTTTTTTTGTTACCTGGCATCATTGCACGTTAAATGGGATTGCTCATTTGAAGCTTTTAAAACGTCAACTATCTTCCAATAAAAGTCCCGTCAAAATCCTTTCAGCCGTTCTGTAGATTAGGAATATTTAATACGGAACAAATAAACAGACAAATATTCAATATTAAATTTATAATTATCAAAAATTAAAATAATGTGATTAACAGGCACTTCAAATTTATTTATTTGTATAGATAGATTCCTAAAACCTTGTACAAGAATAATGTTAATGTTAAACACATAAGCACAAACCTTAATCCAGTTTTCAAGGTTAAGGGCTTGCCGATTATCATAATTTATGTACACATTCAATAATATGAATAGGATGGGAAATTATCTTCTACTAGTTTCCGCCCGCGACTTCGTCCGCGTGACATAGTAACTTTAGCCTAACGCTAACTTTAAGACGCTGACAAGAGCCAAAAAGGCTTGTCTCAAAACATTTTTTTGCCAAATCTATACAGTTTGTGACGGCGGAAAAAATATATGTTAATCTTGAACATATTTCTGAGAACCCTGTTGCTTTCAAAACACGTTTTTGAGAAGTTTCCTCGATACAAAAAAATTGTAAACTAACCTCTTAAAATGATCTTCCAATAAAAATATCTGTATTACGAATCAATGTACGTTGGTAAAATTTATAACAATAACGTATTACATTTAAATAAAGAACTTGGTTGTTTTTTATTTTTGACTACTCAACTCATTTTAAAGTAATCAATTTATTCTATGGTTTGTAAAAAGTTACGAACGCACGTCATCACGCTTCTCTTTCTTACGTATACAATCCGACAGTGATCGCATAGACGCGCAGCTAGATGGACGCATGTCGCATGTCGCTCTGCCCCGCTCTCCGTTTTATATATTGATATTTGATAACTTCAAACATACATTATATTTTATTTAATTCCTAAAACTACCTATACCAAGTTGTAAAAAGATTGGCACGAAAAGACATTGGTATGGGAAATAAGTTTGAACATAAATTAAGTTGTGAAACGAACGACGACAAAATGAAATTATAACCAAATAGGTATTTAAAAAGGCTATTTTGTACCACTCATAGCCTAAATTCGTTGAATCATGTAAGATTCGGCTAGTCTAATGGTACTCGCATGGATTCCGAACGTCGAGTCTCGATATCGAACCCATGTTGAATTTTTGGAAATTGATTTGGATTCTTTTTATTTACTTATTTTTGTGAAATTTACATTGTTTTTTTTTTTTATTTTATTTTTATATTTTCAGTATAATTATTACGTAACGCTCGGTTAGTTTAGAGGTACTCGGAAAGAATCCGAAAGACGAGACTCAAGTTCGAACCCAAGCCTTAGGAAACTGATTTGATTACTTTTTATGTACTTATTTTCGGTAAATTTAGATTGTTTTTTTTTTTATATTTTTAGAATAGTTATTAGTAACACTCAGTTAGTCTGTGATAGTGGTACTAGCATAGAATCCCAAAGACGAGTCTCGGGTTCAAACCCAAGTTGAATTTTAGGAAATTGAAGTGGATTCTTTTTATTTACATAATTTTGGAAAATTTACATTGTTTTTTTTTGAAGTGAAACTTCTATAACGGGGTTGGAAATAGTGTAACGTTTTTCAGTTACGCGCCATCTTTTTCTTATCCCTGACCCTACGAACATTCCTAAGTTTTTTTCGTAATTCTTCGTACCTTCAAAAAATATTTCATATTTTTGAGAAATTATGAGACCTTACCTCCGGACTTGACGGAGTGACTTGAAGGTGTACTTCGGTGACTGCTACTGGAACTCCTCGACGGATTGAACTAGATGTGTCGAGTTTGGGCTCATTTTGTTAGTTATGATGAGACCTTACCTCTGGACTTGATGGAATGACCTGAAGGTCTACTTTGGTGACTGCTACTGGAACTCCTCGACGGATTGAACTAGATGTGTCGAGTTTGGGCTCATTTTGTTAGTTATGATGAGACCTTACCTCTGGACTTGATGGAGTGACCTGAAGGTCTAATTTGGTGACTGCTACTGTAACTCCTCGCCGGATTGAACTAGATGTGTCGAGTTTGGGCTCATTTTGTTAGTTATGATGAGACCTTACCTCTGGACTTGATGGAGTGACCTGAAGGTCTACTTCGGTGACTGCTACTGGAACTCCTCGACGGATGAAACTAGATATGTCGAGTTTGGGCTCATTTTGTTAGTTATGATGAGACCTTCCCTCCGGACTTGATGGAGTGACCTGAAGGTCTATTTCGGTGACTGCTACTGGAACTCCTCGACGGATTGAACTAGATGTGTCGAGTTTGGGCTCATTTTGTTAGTTATGATGAGACCTTCCCTCCGGACTTGATGGAGTGACCTGAAGGTCTACTTCGGTGACTGCTACTGGAACTACTCGACGGGTCGAACTAGATGTCTCGAGTTTGGGTTCGTTTTATAAGTTATGATAAGATCTTACCTCTGGACTTGATGGAGTGACTTGAAGGTCTACTTTGGTGAATACTGCTAGAACTCCTCGTCGGATGGAACTAGATATGTCGAGTTTGGGCTCATTTTGTTAGTTATGATGAGACCTTACCTCTGGACTTGATGGAGTGACCTGAAGGTCTACTTTGGTGACTGCTACTGGAACTCCTTGACGGATTGAACTAGATGTGTCGAGTTTGGGCTCATTTGGTTAGTTATGATGAGACCTTACCTCCGGACTTGATGGAGTGACCTGAAGGTCTACTTTGGTGACTGCTACTGGAACTCCTCGACGGATTGAACTAGATGTGTCGAGTTTGGGCTCGTTTTGTTAGTTATGATGAGACCTTACCTCTGGACTTGATGGAGTGACCTGAAGGTCTACTTCGATGACTGCTATTGGAACTCCTCGTCGGATGAAACTAGATATGTCGAGTTTGGGCTCATTTTGTTAGTTATGATGAGACCTTCCCTCCGGACTTGATGGAGTGACCTGAAGGTCTACTTCGGTGACTGCTACTGGAACTCCTCGACGGGTCGAACTAGATGTCTCGAGTTTGGGTTCGTTTTATAAGTTATGATAAGACCTTCCCTCTGGACTTGATGGAGTGACCTGAAGGTCTACTTTGGTGACTGCTACTGGAACTCCTCGACGGATTGAACTAGATGTGTCGAGTTTGGGCTCATTTTGTTAGTTATGATGAGACCTTACCTCTGGACTTGATGGAATGACCTGAAGGTCTACTTTGGTGACTGCTACTGGAACTCCTCGACGGATTGAACTAGATGTGTAGAGATTGGGCTCATTTTGATAGTTATGATGAGACCTTACCTCTGGACTTGATGGAGTGACCTGAAG
This sequence comes from Ochropleura plecta, assembly GCA_905475445.1. Taxonomy (NCBI): domain Eukaryota; kingdom Metazoa; phylum Arthropoda; class Insecta; order Lepidoptera; family Noctuidae; genus Ochropleura; species Ochropleura plecta. Next base: position 17,599,726 of record FR997738.1, on the reverse strand, counting down.
GTCTACTTCGGTGACTGCTACTGGAACTCTTCGACGGATCGAACTAGATGTGTCGAGTTTGGGCTCATTTTGTTAGTTATGATGAGACCTTCCCTCCGGACTTGATGGAGTGACCTGAAGGTCTACTTCACTGACTGCTACTGGAACTCCTCGACGGATTGAACTAGATGTGTAGAGATTGGGCTTGTTTTGTTAGTTATGATGAGAGCTTTCCGTTACGCGCCATCTTCTTCTTATCCCTACGAACGTTCCTAAGTTTCACTTCTTACGAGTGTAGGCTAGTACACGCACACATTTTTTTTAATAAGTTTTGGAAATGTCTGGTTTGGAAATGTATGGGTTACCGCACGAGGCCAGGTTAAGCAACCTTTGCCAATTTTTGGAAATGGATGGGTTACCACAGGGAGCCAGGTTAAGCAACCTTTGCCAAGGTTTGGAAATGGATGGGTTACCACAGAGGGCCAGGTTAAACGACCTTTGCCAAGGTTAACCACAGGGAGCCAGGTTAAGCAACCTTTGCCAAGGTTTGGAAAAGGATGGGTTACCACACGGGGCCAGGTTAAGCAACCTTTGCCAAGGTTTGGAAATGGATGGGTTACCACAGAGGGCCAGGTTAAACGACCTTTGCCAAGGTTAACCACAGGGAGCCAGGTTAAGCAACCTTTGCCAAGGTTTGGAAATGGATGGGTTACCACACGGGCCAGGTTAAGCCACCCTCACCAAAGTTTGGAAATGGATGGGTTACCACACGGGCCAGGTTAAGCCACCCTCACCAAAGTTTGGAAATGGATGGGTTACCACAGGGGGCCAGGTTAAGCAACCCTTGCCAAGGTTTGGAAAAGCATGGGTTACCAGTGTTACCACACGGGGCCAGTAATAGAGTTTTATTCAAAGTGCCTTCGATCCTCGAATTCATAAACGATGATGAACACGAAAACGAAAACGATGTCCTTTTGGTAAGTCCACAATGAAACAGAATAATGATGTTTTCAATGACACATTTAGTTCCTATCACAATCTGTTCTTTTCTGCATATTACTTTTACAAATTATGTCGATGTTTCACATCTGCTAGGCGTCCCGTGACGGCTCACATTTTTTTATTATTTTTAGAATAATTATTACGGCGTCGCCGTCGGTTAGTCTTGTGGTACAAACTTGCATAGAATCCGAAAGACGAGTCACGAGTTCGAACCCAAGTTGAATTTTATGAAATTGAATTGGATTATTTCTATTTACTTATTTTTGGGAAATTTACTTTGTTTTTTTTTATATATTTTTAGAATAATTATAACGTAACGCCCGGTTAGTCTGTGGTAGTGGCACATCCATAGAATCCGAAAGACGAGTCTCGAGTTCAAACCCAAGTTGAATTTTAGGAAATTGAAGTGGATTCTTTTTTTTTACTTATTTTTGGGAAATTTACATTGTTTTTTTTTTAATAAGTTGAGTTGCCTGTAAGGTCGGCAGAGTATGTTTTTATTTTCCTTATATTTATATTGTTTTTAAATTTAGTATAAATAAAGTATATACATACATTCATTTTTACTTGCCTTATCTAATTTGTTTTTAGCTTTTCATACAGAACAATAATATATAAGAGCGCCATCTATTGGTTCTTGTTAATTATTATTGACCGCGTCCTTTCTTTCTTACTTGTTAGTTCGCTGTGTCGCCGCCCTTTAAGAATGGCGCTAAGATACCGGAGAAATAGTGGGCGTGGCTAAAAATACCGAAACATCGCAGCTCACTAACGGCATTCATCGTCTTAACCCGCGTGATGATCGAAAAAAAATATTTATCTCTCCCCTTTTCTTCCCTATTTCTCCCCCTTTTCTCACTTAAAAAAATAGCCTATGTCCTTTTTCAGGGTTCCAACTATCTCTGTATCAAACATTAAAATCGGTTTGGTCATTTAGACATGAAGACGTAACAAACTCACTTTCGCTTTTATAATATTAGTAAGGATATTTCTTTTTTCACTAACTGTTGTACGTTTTGAAAAATTAACCGGCCAAGCTCGAGTGCACTGAGGCTTCCGCGACATAAACGTCGATATCTTTAGACTAGAGTTAGAAGGTTGATTTTTCTAAAGCTCTAAGGGACCACAGATTATAAATAATATAGACTAATAAGGGCTCCGTGTTTTTCTTTTTGAGGTAAGCAAAAATTTGAAATTGAAAACTTCAGTAAATTCTACCAGAAAACCGTTCGATATCGTGAACAGGGTCCAAGTTACCAGCGGTCAGGGCTCCAGAGAAAGGAACCTACTAACAATACGAGCCAAGAGTACCGCTTTCTGTTTCAAGCCCTTGATACAGCTGCCACGAGAGCCTTCTCAGGCGTTGGTCGAAGCTCTTGGCTATTAAGCCATTGGCTGTAACGACTATCGGCACAATGATCGCTGAGTCCACATCCCACATGTCGACAATCTCGCGAGTCAAGTCAATATACTTGATATTAAACATTGATATACACCTACATCATCATGTTCTGTCTAGCCTTTTCCTAACTACGTATAAGTCGGCTGCCACCTGCCAGTCTTACCGGATGCAGCTGAGTCATCATTCCCTTATTACATTTTTTCTGGGATGCATCCTAGTATTAGTATTTAAGATTAAGCGACTGGATATCTAATCTCCAGAACCTAGATACTGGTTAAAATGGTCCCCCTTAAATAGTTCCTTCAATTTCTAATTTCAAGTTTTGAATAAATATATATATTACATCCTTGATTCATTTTTATTTTTACATATTTAAAAAAAAAATAACATAAAATCATTTTTTTAACAAGTAACCCACCTGCTTTTGTTTAAGTTTTTTTTTCTTTTAAGTTCCGAGCTACCGGTGGTCAGGACAATTACTTTATTACTTTTACGTTTATACATTTTTATACAAAACATTACATATATTCAAAAATAAAAAATCTACAAAATATATATATTTTCTCATTTTTATTGCGGATTGGAAATCATCAAATAACTTCCCCGCCCCAAGTCTGACACTCCCCTCCGCTCCACTCCTAGGTGGCCTTGTACTGACTAAAACCCACCCATGTTCCTTTACGTTCCGGGGCTGTGGTATCTCTTTCGAACAACCCGCAGCCCTGGCAGCATTATTGTTAAATATTAATAATTATACATAAGTTACGGTAATTATTACGTATATCTCGTGCAAATTACTTTTAATTTATGGTCTTGTTTATAAATAGACATAAATACTTATCAAGTGGCCGATCGTGGATACGACCTTGTCCGAGATGGCCATGGCCATGGCCTTACATTCTTAGGAATTTATCAATGGTAAGGTCGGACTGCCGGCAAGGTGCTAATCTTGCCAAAATGACGAGTTATATCCACGTAACTTCACGCTTGTTCTTCTTGCATGAATAAGCAGAGGTGTATTACCAAGGGGTATCGTATTATACATATTGATTGCACGGTTAGCGCAGTGGTTATGGCGCTGTACATAGAAAACACTTTGTAAAACGTCTAGATTTTCGTCGCAAAGTAAGCCGTATCTGTACATACCACAGACCAAAAAATAAAATACAGTTTATAGTCAAATGCATAAAGAAAAGATTTAAACAAAAACAGTTTACAAAAGTGGTCTAGTACTACGTAAAAAAAAATATTGAAAAGACCACGAAAAAAATGATTTCGTCTCGAAATTCTCAATTTTTTCAGCGATAACCATCATATTTTTAATATAACAAAGGAAATTTCATAGCCTAAAGACATATTTAAAGCACGACCCAGTCATTTTTTAAATATTCAATTAAAACTGCAATATGACTTATATTTTGGCGGACATGATATTCAAATAAAATCAAACGCCGAAATATTTTCGACCTTATATTCTTATATTCTATCGATGCACTACTGTCGTATACTTGTGTCAGACCACGCCCAGTCTGCAGCTAGCCTTACCTCCGCAAATACCTTTAGCTCCTTACCGCGCCTTAATAAGCGACTGGCACGTAACAAATATTAGTGTGACCGACTGATACTTTTTACGAGTTTGGCTGTTTGTGTATGTGAGTGTAAATGTTTGTAAACGCACCCACGATACAGGAGAAATAGTGTGGGGCAAACGTTTTTGTAGAGTTTAGTAACGCAGTCACTCCTTATAAAATACTGGTGATTAGCTGCAGCTGGCTAGACTGGCAGCCGACACCAACATAGTCGGGAAAAAGCTAAGCAGATGATGAGTAATCAGAGGTGTATAAAGAAGCAAGAAAAGTATTTATATACATAACTAGCAAATAACAAAACAGTAAAAGGGTAAAGAGATAATGGGCCTTTTTTGCGTATGGGAAACTGCGGAAGATTTGAGCTTGAGTTTTATATTTATATTTTTTTAGCTGGCCGCCTACCTGACAATAACCCCTCCTTGGGAATGGTTTTGTTGGTGCATTACCCGGCACCACTCGGGTGACCCAATGTGCTCGATAGTCTGCACTGGGTCTTAAGCTCCCAGTCAACATTTACGACACCCACGGGATGAAATGGTATTCTTAAAGTCTGGGACCACAGGAAACATATTTTTTATTTTAATATTTCTTAAAACACATATAAAAACTAACCTTCTTCTAATTCCCAACAGTTGATCGAACCACAACTTTTACTTAAACTAAATTTCACTTAAACTTAACTCACACTTAACTAATTGTAACACGCACATTTTTTTTATAAAAAAAAATCGGCACTGGTATTAAAGCAGACAGCCTCATAGACAACTGAGTGTGTACTGGTTCGTTTTATTCGTTAAGATTCGAGTTTACGTGTGATGTGGACAGATTGTTTTTTTTAATTGAATTCAAAGAAGTATTAATTTTCCATTGTTAATCCTTACTATATATCTATACTATTTACTATATATCGGTTGTGGAATTCGCTTCCGCCTGACATTAGGGACTGCCATACTGTTTCAGTTTTTAAGAGAAGAGTAAAAGAACATTATCTTTCTATTTCACCATAGTTGCTTAGGTATTTATTTTATATTGTATTTATGTTATATATTTGTATTTGTACTTGTATGTATGTTTGTATATTCTTATATTATATTTAGTCATTATTTGCTCATGTTTTTATGTATTTTTTTCTCTTTTTTCTTTACGCACTCTGTCTACATCTCTTTTTATTTACTCTCCTTTCGCAGGTATGCTGGAAGAGATTTCTATAGAAATAAGCATTACCTTTGTACCTGTTTTCTGTTCCTGTCTTATAATTTTCTGTATTCAGTGTGTATGTACATAAACCGTTAAATAAATATAAAATTTCGAAAGAAAGTGAGTTTGTTAGATTGTTACGTCTTCACGACTAAATGGTTAAACCGACTTAGTTAGTTAGTGACAGATAGAAGGGACCCTGGAGACGGACATAGGATTTTTTTGTTTTTAATTCAGAAATGAGAGAGAAAGAGGGATAAAAAGGAAAAACTTAGTTTTGCTATTATAATCAATAAGGCGCAACAGCAAAAACTACAGGTAGCAGGTACCTGCAAATCAGGAAAGGGGAACTGTGTTACCCCGAATTTAAGGCGCTGTACAAAGCAAACACTTCGTAAAACGTCTAGTTTTTCGTCGCAAAGTTAGCCGTATCTGTACATGCCACTAGCCAAAAAAATACCGTGTATAGTTCAATACATAAAGTAAAGACTTAAACAAAATCTGTTTACAAAAGTGGTCTAGTACTACGAAAAAAAAATTGTTTAAAAAGACCCACGAAAAAAAATTTTCCGTCTCGAAATTCTCAATTTTTTCAGCGACAACCATCATATTTTTTATATCTATAACAAAGGAAATGTTATAGACTAAAGAGATATCTAAAATTTTTCAAACACGGAACTGTATTTTTTTTATTCAATTAAAACTGCAAAATGACCTACATTTTGGCGGACACGAAATATTTTCGACCTTATTTCTATTTTTTTTCTTTCGATGCAATACTGTCGTGTACTTGTGTCAGAGCATGCCCAGTATGCAGCTAGCCTCACTTCCGCGAATACCTAAATTCGCTTGTTACCGCGCCTTAACGCGAGCGAAACCGATGGCAAAAGCTAGTAAAAAATATAAGCAGATCATACATATTCACATCATCGTCATCATTTTCCTGCCCTGGTCCCATTCTATTTGGGGTCGGCGCATCACGTTTTTATCGATATAGACACATAAAAAGAAATACGTATTATAGTCGATAAGTCATAACCTACCAAAGCAATGCAAATAAAATTAATAATATGGGACCACCTCGCAAATATACCCTTTCAAACAAAAACAGAATTAAGAAAATCGGTCCACAGTTATCGGATTCATCGGAAAATAGATTTAAAAAAAATACGGTCGAACATTTCAAATTACCATGAAGTAGTTCTTTTGATCTGGAATTTTCCTTAAAACTAAGTGCATGAGTTTATCTCGAATTTTAATAAAAAATTAAGCTGCAACCTCATCATCATTTTTCTTATCTTTTCGCAAGACTTTGAGGGCGGCTTCCTCGCTAATCAGTTGCAGCTATCGTCACAATTTAGTACTTATTTTATGGCCAGCTGATGCCTTTCTTACTGCGCTATATCTAGTCACTTATTGCACTAACAAAACGTAATGAAAACATACATCGTTTTTCAGTTTCCACATCTCAAAAAGAAAAACGAAACTTCAATTTGTTATTCATCTGTCTATCTCTTAAGACTCTTTATCTCGGGAACGCGTGAAGTTTTCAAATTGAAATTATAACTATGTATTTATACAAGTATGTGAAAAATCAACCCCCTAAGTCTACGTAGTCAAAATATATGGCTGACGGAGCTTTTGCCTGTTTTTTTTATATTAAAAATATTGGTTTAAAATAAAATATTTTCATGATTTTATGAATGATACCGATTATAAATCTTGGGTGTGTCAAGCAATCAAATTAAAATGCTAAAGATAAGTAAATTTGATAAAAAAAAATAATCGAAGTGACGTTTATACCGCGCGTTTGTGTTAGGGGCTTTGAATGCGTGGTTGACGGCTACGTGAATGGTCTGTTAACACCACGTAGATGTCGCAATTATAGATATACGACCCTGCTGTCTATTCTTAGATACTTAATGGCCCTTAATAAAATCTAATTGATATAGAGATTTTGTGGTTTTTGAGGTTAAGTGATTATTTTTATTCATGTGTACAGACAAAGTTGAGCAAGGACAGAAAACCACTGTCTGCAATCCCACATTTTTGTAGACAAATTATTTATACGTACATTAGTTTGATGGGCCTGTTGGTCTAGTGGTTAGTGGCCCTGACTGCTGAGCCGGAGGTCGTGGGTTCGATTCCCACCCAGGACAAACTTTGTGTGATGAGCATGATTGTTTGTTCTGTGACTGGGTGTGATTTATCTATAATATGTATGTATTTATAAATTATATAAGTATGTATATCAGTTGTCTGGTTACCATAACACAAGCTCTGCTTAGCTTGGGATCAGATAGCCGTGTGTGAGTTGTCCCAAGATATTTATTTATTTTATTTATTAGTATTTTAAGAGCTCAGAGGGGCCTGCCAGGGCCACTGCCTGCCGGGGTTGCGGGTTAAATAAATAAATAATAAAACATGTTTTTTTGGGTTCAAAATCAAGGTTTACGGTGGCACTCTTTGTAACGTAATCAAAACTTTGTGTTGCATGCAAAAAAAACTTGTGAAAAAGTAAAGGAAAATAATTTCAGGACGATCTTCTCTGGGCGATCTTCACAATGCAGATACCCGGGTTTTTCCGCCCACCCGATTATATGCAGGAACCTCTCGAAACAATTGTCCGGCGAGGACCTGCATCAGGCGGTAGGTGAGGACACCGTGGCGCCTCTACAGCCACTTCTCAAAGAGCGAACTTAGCGCCACTATTTGAAAGAAGAAAAGAACATACCACAAGTGCACACAACATTAACCAAAAAAAAGAAAACAAAATAAAAAAAAACTGAACTCAAAAAGAGATCTTAATAAAATTATTGTGCGTCTCACAGCTGCGCCAAATAGGCCCAGTTCAGCAAACTGCCATACAACTAGGTGTCTGACGTAGCGACGTTTCCTATTTCGTTTTCCAGTATGGACAAAATAAAAATGAAGATTTACTAAATTAATTTATATAGTTAAATAAATAGTTTAAAATAAACACGCTTTTAGCACGCACTAAAAATTATTTGGATTTAAGTCACGTGACTATTTTTATCGTATTCCTGACAGCAAACCCTTTCATTTAATACCCATATCATTGAGATGGATTTCAAACAGCCAGTCCGCCATCTTGTGGACGCCGCCATATCGGATTTGTAATGACGTTTCTTAGCTATAATTGTCATCAGAACTCAGAGCGTGTGTAAAATTTTAGTTAATAAAATAAAGTTGTAATTTATAACAACTATAATTTTTTTTTCTCTCTTAGAACACTGTTTCTGAAAATGTCTGTGCAGAAAATGGTTCAATAATTGTTTGTTAAAATATTTTAAATCATTTAAACTCTTTGTTGTGTTCTATTCAACAATAATAATTACTGATATAGTCTCCAGCGTTTGATTGTCTACCATAGTACCTACGTGATATTGGCAAAATTGTGGTGTCTCCTTCCACAAACGCCATTAAATAAATAAGTGAAGCGAAGTGTGTAAAATTTCATCCTAATCGAAGACCGGGAAGTGGGTCAAATTAAGCTTTCAAGATTTTCTTACATACATAGTACTAAAAGTGAAGCTAATATAAGCGTGTTAAAAAATATACACAAAGTCTAGACAATGTTAATAACATGTTTGTACGTGCTTCACTTTTTTTACAAAACAAAAGCAATTACTATTATCTGAATGATGTCGGAAACAATCTCACTAATGTTCTTAACTTGTTTATCTTGAGGTCAATGAAATAATGAAAATCATCATACTTCACTCATTACTTGTCTGCAAATAAATAAATATCTTGGGACAACTCACACACGGCTATCTGATCCCAAGTTAAGCAGAGCTTGTGTTATGGTAACCAGACAACTGATATACATACTTATATAATTTATAAATACATACATATTATAGATAAATCACACCCAGACACAGAACAAACAATATTATCATGCTCATCACACAAAGTTTGTCCTGGGTGGGAATCGAACCCACGACCTCCGGCTCAGCAGTCAGGGCCACTAACCACTAGACCAACAGGCCCGTCAAAAAATGCCAAAAGTACAAACATGCGACATAAACGACAATATCTTTTGACGGCGTAGACTGTCTCTTCTCTGTAGGCTTGAGTATTATGAATGATCTTAATTTCAACTCGATACCTCCACGCGTTCCCGAGATCAAGACTTTTGGCAGACAGACAGACAACAAAGTGATCCGATAAGGGTTCCGTTATTCCTTTTGAGGTACAGAACCCAAAAAAAACGTAGGTATTATCAAAAAATACGGCACAATATAAAAATAACAATGTCACTATCGCTTTCCATCTATAAAGAGCTAATAATACTTTTTTTTTTATTCTTTGGTCTTATTCATAGATTGGTCATTTAATGGAATTAAATAAACTTCTAGAGTTATGCTGATGATTATAATTTAGTGAATACATACGGTACCGTCGCGAATTATATTTTAATTAACACAATTTTATTTAAGAAAAATGTAAGAAAATTGTAATTTCCCGGTCTGAAATGATCCTTTATTTGTGGGACTGTATTTTGTAATTTGAAGTTCAAAAAGTACTAATTATCAGCCTAATTTGAAGAAAATATGACTTTTGATTGTGATTTTCCAAAGAGCGTGCTTTTTGGAACAGTCTTTTGTAAACCATTTGCGTTCAGAAGATGCTAAGATGATAAGGTTGATTCAGTTAGCCTTGCTCCTAGTTTTTTTTTAACGTTGTTCTTCACTAGGTATTTCCCCTGTATCGTGAATGCACTTACAAACATTAAAACTCACATACACAAACAGCCAGACCCGGAAAAACTATCTGTAGGTCATACAAATATATGGCCCTTGCGGGGATCGAAGCCGTGACACGTAGCGCAGCAGTCGATCGCTCGACCACTGCGCTAATCGTGCCATCAAATTTCTACTAACTACTCTGATTGTTTTACAACTTTTGTAATTTTCCTAAAAAAGAGGATGAATCACACAAACAGGAAATAGTAATATTGACAATATCTTCCTCCAAATTAACATTCACGGCACATTTACGTAATTTTGTAGTTTTACACATGTTAATGCAAATTGGTTCCAACAAAAATCGTAGAATAGTTGGTATTATGTTAATTATGTACAATAGATTTAACCAAAAACAAGGATATTACTTTATCATTATATATGTTACTAGCTTTTGCCCGCGGCTTCGCTCGCGTTAAATTCGGTATAACACAGTACCTGCTACCTGCAGTTTTTACCCTTGCGCCTTATTGATTTGTAATAGCAACGCTAAGTTTTCCATTTTCTTCCCTCGTTCTCCCTCTATTCCCACTTTTTTTAAAAAAAAATTGCCTATGTGCGTCTCCTGGTTCCCAACTATCTCTGTACCAAAATTCATCAAAATCGGTTCAGCCATTAAAGCGTGAAGAGGTAACAAACAAACTCACTTTCGCTTTTATAATATTAGTAAGGATAGTAAGGATTTGAATACCAAGTTTGACATATGAGTAAGCTTAAAACTTCAATAACAAAAAAAATGGCGGGTAAAAATATAAAATACTGTGGGCACAAAATGTATCGAGTTCTAAATGGTTCATTAGAACCACTTTTTGCCCTATGTCCTTTATTTTTTCTATATTTTATTTACACATATGTATTTTCCATATTCTGAGCGTTTTACTAACCATTCGTGTTGCTAAATGCCAAAGAAACTTTGGCCTGTGGCAAGACAAAAACTATCTATAATATCGTGACAAATAAAACGATAAATCGTGTGTATTTTAGTACGTAATATCGTGATATTCGGTACTAAAAGTTAATTATTACCTTAGTCTCTGACATTCATACTTTGATCTCACTGCGAAGTATTGTAAAATATCGTGTTACAAAAATTATGAACAACATAACTACATGATGTAGGAAGTAAATTCATACATTATTATACATGGTGTAAACCAACATTTCACGAAGACGTCAACCATACATTTTGTATATCAAACAAAGTAACTAAGCAATAATTTCTTACTGGGAGACGTTTTTTTTTTAGGTGTAAACTCACTTTTTTCGGTAAAACTAAATGTTACACAATCAAAAGCCTAGTTTCTAAAAAAAAAAAATGTTTTCACGTTTTTTTTTTATTTGTAAATGCTTCATATTATAAAAGACAAAGTGAGTTTGTTTACATGTATGTTTGTTTGTTACGTCTTCACGCCTCAATGGCTAAACCGATTTTGATGAATTTTGGTACAGAGATAGTTGGGACCCTGTACGGGACGGGCATAGGCTAAAAAAAGTGAGATGTGAGAGAGAAAGAGGGAAGAAAAGGGAAAACTTTGCTTTGCTATTACAATAAATAAGGCGCAAGGGCAAAAACTACAGGTAGCAGTTCCCTGCAAATCAGGAAAGGGGAACTGTGAAGGGGAATCTCGAATTTAGCGCGAGCTAAGCCGCAGGCAAAAGTTAGTAGATTATAAAATCGTTACCGAATACATGTATCAATCTCCAAGATTGCGAGGTACGCAACCTTGGAGTTTCGACCGGTCAAGTATCTTTGGGTTGGTCGAGGATACTACCTGAGCTCGTCCTTCACGATACCGTTAACCAAACATTTTGTACATCAAACTAAACAACTGCATGAAAATGATTACTGGGAGACGACTTTCCTAGCTAAAAAGTCTCGTTTTACAACAGCCCTTTTTTGTAGTGGGAAATCATCAAATAACTTCCTTCGCTCTGGGCGGAGCTGGGGAGAGTGTCAGACTTGTACTGACTAAAACCCACCCATGTTCCTTCTATTGCCCTTTATGTTCCGGGGCCGCGGTATCTCTTTCGAACAACCCGCAACCCCGGTTACAATAGCCCTGGAGTGATGATTGAATAATTTGGCTGAGCACTACAGATAGTTGTTCCGGGTCTGGCTGTTTGTGTATGTGAGTTTAAATGTTTTTAAACGCGCCCACAATACAGGAGAAATTCCTAGTGTGGAGCAACATTTAAAAAAATCTAAGGAGCAAGGCTAACTGAATCAACCTTATCTTTTGAAAACATAGCCCTACATGGGCAGGGCACTTTAAAAACGTCGAGAAAAGGTGCACGGTTCGGGTTGGTCGTTTCCTATATAAGAAGAATCGGCAAGATACTCCATGGTTACTCTTTTAATTAAAATTAAAAAAATAATTTGTATTTAAAACTAGTGAAAAGTTGAAACTTTGACTCCCAATATCTCCATAACTAGAAGTCTCCGTAGATATGGTCTGAAACAAGAAAATGATCGCAATGTTGGAGACACAAGTCTTGACGACCTGGAATTTGTTCGTGCAGAGATTAAACACAGCGCAGCGCAACCGCATACGCAATCAGTTATACTATAAGCAACCTGCACAAATGTCCTTTTTTAAGTATTGTTCGTCGTGTCGTTGAGCTCCTTGGGTTATGAGTCGAGCTTCACGATAACTGACAAATGCTTGCACTGACTGGACAGGTCCACTCAATCTGTGAGGTTCCTTTTTAAAAAGACCATTTCAGACACTAGTCTGCATAGTCCTCATGTAAGTTGACCATGATGTTTTGTCTGGACCTTCAAAGAGACTATGACCTCTGAGTTTGTTTCGGCTGTTTCTTCTCAGAGTAGTCGGGTACGAAACACCGGCCTCATCTAGTTTTTTTAGAAAAGACGTGTGAAAGTGTTTGTGAAAACCTTCTTGCAAAATAAACATCATTATTTTATCACTCAGCCACTGCGCCAATCATGCCATCAAATTGTTTTGCTTATCATTAATTAAAAATGAGTACGTCTTTTGGAAAACATTTATATTTTTATCTGTGATTAATTGAATGTTGATGTTGTATAACCGGTATTTACAATCTTCCTAGTCAAATTCAGGTTTATAACTGAAGGTCAAATCTATCGAGAAAGGCGTACTTTGCCGATGTTAAGGTCAAGAGCTGGCGGTATTCATCTAAGGCTAACATTGAGCGAGATTAGTTACTGTTTTTATTAAATATTGTATCATACTCATTCTTCCGGCATTTAAATTTACACATGCGAATACGGAGTTTCGTTTCCGCAAAGAATTCCTTGATTCCGAGCGTCATACGATCATGGATATTTGATTTGTTGATTTGTTTTTAAGTAGAATGAAATGGTGTTTTTCCACAAACGATGGAATATTTAATATCGTGCTCTTATTTGGGTTCCGTACCTGAGCGTAGCGGATTGTTCGAAAGAGATACAACGACACGGTTGGCGCAGTGGCTGAGCGATCGACTGCTGCGCTGCGTGTCACGGGTTCGATCCCCGCACGGAACAAATATTTGTATGGCCTACAGATAGTTGTTCCGGGTCTGGCTGTTTGTGTATGTGAGTTTAAATGTTTGTAAACGCACCCACGATACAGGAGAAATTCCTAGTGTGGGGCAACGTTTAAAAAAATAACATACGCGGCCCCGGAACTAGGGCAATAGCAGGAACATCGGTGGAATTAAGTAATTTTGTGTATGCATATTGTTACTCCAACAGAGATAATAAGCGCTGGGAAGATTGACATCGAACCTATCCACGCTTTAATTAAACCACACTTTATCTTAATTATGTATTTACTAGCTGGCGCACATGGCTTTGCCCGCGTGATATCAAAAAAAAAGTATGCTATGTGTTATTCCAGACTATAATCTACCTCTGTGCCAAATTTCATCAAGATCCGTTCATCCGTTTTGACGTGAAAGAGTAACAAACATCCATAATTATTCATCCATCCATCCTCAAAAACATTCCGTTTATAATATTAGTAGGATTCGATAAGAAAACAATGTATTTTCTTCTAGAATAAAAATAATCTTCAAAACTAAGTCAGTAAAAAACTGACACTCCCTCCGCACTGCTCAGAGCGAGAGAAGATATTTGATGATTTCCCATTCGTAAAAAAACGGCTGTTATTATTGAACCACGAGCTCTTTATTCAGAATGTACCAAATGACATTACATACAAAAGAATAAGTACCTCTTTTAATATCCTTGTCGGTCAAATGACATGTACGATGATCTTCCTCATTATGAAAATTAGCATAAAACTGTAATATAGTAGTTTTAAGTGGGTAGTTGGCATTTGACCCGTGGGTTCGGCACGAACGGACTGTTTACGTTACAGAAATGTGATCAATTTTATGAAACAAGCATTTTTAGTTTAATACTAGCTTTTGCCCGCGGCTGCGCTTGCGTTAAATTCGGGGTAACACAGTTCCCCTTTCCTGATTTGCAGGTACCTACTACCTGTAGTTTTTGCCCTTGGGCCTTATTTATTCTAATAGCAATGCTAAGTTTTCCCTTTCCTCTTTCTCCCTCATTTTTATGCCATATGGTTCCAACTATCTCTGTACCAAAATTCATCAAAATCGGGTTAGCCATTAAGGCGTGAAGACGTAACAAACAAACAAACTCACTTTCGCTTTTAAAATAGATATTAGTAAGGATTTCTTTTTTAACAAATCGTTTTTACTATACACAGATAGTGAAGTTAGTGAGTGTAGGTAGTTTGGTACAGTGATAGACTACCATTGGACAAAAAAAGCATTCGCGACGGGCACAACCCTAGTCCTACTATATCCTACTTATATTATAAATACGAATGTTTGTGAGGATGTATGGATATTTGTTAATATTTCACGTCAAAACGGCTGAAAGGATCTTGATGAAATTTGGCACAGAGGTAGATTATAGTCTAGAATAACACATAGGATACTTTTTTTCGATATCACGCGGGCGAAGCCGTGGACGCCAACTAGTACATGATAAAAACTGCACAAACATTAGAAGCTATGTATGACATCTGACACACACCTCTTAGCCATTAATTTAGGCAAAGCACCATTGACATTGCTGCAAAAAATTAAATTAAAAAAAAACCGACCTTAAAAAAAACAAAAAGTCAAAAATGACATTAGCTTTAGAAGTCAGTAAATTTTGTTTGGTTCAAATTTTTCCTTGGATAACTTGAGGCAATAAAAATCTCTAAAAATCATTTAAAACTTGTATTTAGTTATTTTTTAAGTCTGAAATAATATTGCGAAGTTTAACATAAAAAAACGTTAAAAAAAACTTCTCCTTTCTTGAAGTCGGTTAAAATTAGTTAGGTTTATGGGAATAATGCGACTTCTCTAGAGAGAGTCACATTATACCTAAAGAAAGGAGAAGTTTATTTAACGTTTTTTTTTACGGATGGCTTAAGCGCAACGGTTTGTTAAACTGGAGTTTACAAAACCGTTGCGCTTACGCCGTGCGTTCATACTAGGACCACAGATTAAATAACAGTACTAAAACGCACTACGGCCTCTTAACCTGCTATAATTGTCCTTATCTACTACACCTTATAACCTTATATAATTACTAATAATGGTTTTATAATGAGATTGGACAATGGTTATAAGCACTAGGTCAAATCTCTATACACTTATAAAAGAGAAAATCACTGGACTCATCACAAAATTTCAAAAACTACAACTGTTAGTCTCAAATTTTGCATGGAGGATTCTTTTAGGATGTAGGTGGTCACCGCCTGCCAGGGTTGCGGTTTGCATAAAAACAGAAGGAACATGGATGGCTTTTAGTCAGTAAAAGTCTGACACTCAACCTCACTCCTCCGCAAAAAAAAAGGGGTGAAACAGTGTGGCAAAGTTTGTATGAAAGAACGCGATTCCTAAGCCGAATTGACTTGAAATTTCGCATAGGCATTCTTTCACAAAATTAATAGACTTTATAACATCATGCTACGATACTAAGTAGCTGAGTAGAGTCGTCAAAGGGGACAAAAATACGAATAAATATACAGAAAAATAAGAGTTTCAATCTTATTTTTAATCTTTGTGGCGACAATCATAAAATGTACCTGTATTCATGTTTGATAATTTGGGATTAAGTCAGGTTAATAATAGATGTATAAAACGTACCTTATTCAATTTAAAATAAGTATCATCATCCAATAACTCCAAGTTTAAAAAAAGGACCGGAATTCCAGAAAAACTTTAAATAGTCTTTTATCACACAATCACACACGGAAAAAACCCTTTTATTCTATTTATAAAAAAAATAAAAACTGTTCTCGATTTGAATTTGGCTCGCGTTTCGAAATAAGAACAATGTACGGACGTGTGTTACGCGACACGCATGCGCTCGACTAGCCGATCAAGTTTAAGGACAACACGGCGTCTGAGCGTAACCGCGGGTATTATGCGAGATGCAGCCAGTATTTATTTGTTTTTTTTATTTTTTTTTGTTACAAGACTCGCCTTCGATTTATGTGAGATAAAATCCTTACTAATATTATAAAAGCGAAACTGAGTTTGTTTAGTTTGTTTGTTACCTCTTCACGCTTTAATGGCTACACCGATTTTGATGAATTTTGGTACAGCGATAGTTGGGAACCAGGAGACGGACATAGGCTACTCTTTTTTTTAAAAAAAAAGTGGGTTGTGAGGGAGAAAGAAGGAAGAGAAGGGAAAACTTAGCGTTGCTATTACAAATCAATAAGGCGCAAGGGGAACTGTGTTACCCCGAATTTAACGCGAGCAAAGCCGCGGGCAAAAGCTAGTTGTTAATAAAACCAAATAGGATATTTAAAAAAGAGTAAGTAAGTAATTTTATTTTTGTTTACCATCGACAAATATTAACTGATGCTATACAAACTTTCACCCTCTATTAAAACTTTAGAGGGAAAGAAACGTTATCGTCTATAGAAAAAGATCGGGTGCAATATTTTAACCTTTAACGATACGGTTGGCGCAGTGACTGAACGATTGGCTGCTACCCTGCGCGTCGCGGGGTCGATACGCGCACGAAACAAATGTTTGTATGGCTTACAGGTGGGTGTTCCGGGTTTAGCTGTTTGTGTATGTGAGTTTAAATGTTTGTAAAGGCAACCACGACACAGAAAGAAATAATAGTGTGGGGCCATGTTTAAAAAAAACTACCAAGTGGTGGAATTAAGATTATTATTTATTGAATAGATTTCTTCTTTTTTTTCAATCAAAATACTTAAGTACTTATAAGAAAATAGCCAATGATTATATCATGTTTTTGTGTTCAATAAATCATATATTTCGATACAAAAACATTCACATAATCTTGATCCCAACTTGCTTATTAATATATAAAGTTAGGTATATTTCATATGACTTTTAGACACGACCGATCATTGCAAAAAATAAATAAATATTAATAAATGTTTAACACATTAAGAGGTAATTTATTTGTGATGCATAATGAATTAATGAATTAAATAAGAACTCATTCGTTGCACTGATCTCTAACACGGAGTTTGGATTTGTGCCTTGGTAATAGCCATAGACTCGCCACATAAGACTTTTTTTTGCGTATGGGAAATCATCAAATAACTTCCCACACTCTGGGCGGAGCGTGGGGGACTGTCAGACTTGTACTGACTAAAACCCATCCATGTTCCTTCTATTGCCTTTTATGTTCCGGGGCCGCGGTATCTCTTTCGAACAACCCGCTACCCCAGCAGGCAGGTGGCCCTGGCAGGCCCCTCTGCTTTGCTGACATCTCTTTGAGGCGCGCGTGGAACACTAACGCGTCCTCGACACGGCCTGTCGTCTATAGACGGACGGATGGTGAGCTACCCATTGCTCACCGTCCACAGGCCCGCATCTACCGTGGCCGGGAGTTGTCTCGCGACGCCCGTCGCTAGCCACATCGGACTTAAACATAGCTAGTGAAATTGACGGCACGGTTGGCGCAGTGGCTGAGCGATCGACCGCTGCGCTGCGTGTCGCGGATTCGATTCCCGCACGGAACAAATATTTGTATGACCTGCAGATAGTTGTTTCGGGTCTGGCTGTTTGTGTATGTGAGTTTAAATGTTTGTAAACGCACTCACGATACAGGAGAAATTCCTAGAGTGGGGAAAGGTTTTTTTAAAAAAAAATGTGACTCTGCTATTAGTTAGGTACACCTAACCTACCCCTACAGAGATTACAAGGCGTAATGCTATACATTAATATAGGTACAACAAACAAAATAAACTGGTCAAGTTCGAATCAACCTTGCTTTGTGTATTCCGTACAAAGAGATTGAAGATACCATAGAGAAGCGAAGAAATTTCATAGAAGAATGTGAGGCCATATATTATTATAACAAAATGTCATAATTACCAAGTTTCACACGTTACACTTGTAGGTTAGGTAAAGGTAAGATTAAGATTAGGATTTAATTCATATTGTCACGTATATTATTTAATCCTACTAATATTATAAATGCGAATGTTTGTGAGGATGGATGTATGGATGCTTGTTACTCTTTCATGTCAAAATGTCTGAACGGATCTTGATGAAATTTCGCACATAGGATATTTATTTTATCGACACAGTACTTCATAATTCGTCTACTAAATTCAGGATGCAAATTTTGGGATGTGCCACGTTCCATGAATAACAATTATATTAATGTGCTCAAAATTGTTAGAAAATGTAGATTAAACAAAATAAGGAATTACAAATGTCAATATAAGAATACAGGCATGTCAACATTTATAAAATTACTCTCTAATCATGAAAGCCTATCCCTTCCGAGGTGTACTGTAGTAGGAAAGATAAATCTACTCAATTGAGAGCGCATAAAATACTTTCAAGAATACGTTTTTAATCATATTTCACCGATAAATGTCACACACATTCAACGCCATTCTCTTATCTTGTTCTAAATTTAAACGACTTGAGTATTCGAATGTCATAGCAAAACCAGCCAGCACTCGGGTTTGCATGGCATTAAGCTCACACAGTGGCGGTCTGCCCAGCTTGGGCGGAGCACCACCGTGCCCTCGTAGAGGCGATCGGCGGCGGCGATCTCTCGCGTCCGGCCCTGGTCCAGTCCATGGTCCGCAGCGAGAGGGAATGGGAGGCAGTCACCTCCTTCTGCGAAGCAGTAATGCTAGCGAAGGAGGTGGCCTGGTGAATCTCAAACCAACCCAGCCGCCGCGGGAGACGCCCCGGGCGCCGGGCGCCGCGAGACGACTCCCGGCCAGCGTAAATGCGGGCCTGTGGACGATGAGCAATGGGTAGCTCACCGTCCGTCCGTCTATTGACGACAGGCCGTGTTGACGGCGCGTTAGTGTTTTACGTGCGCCTCAAAGAGATGTTAGCAAAGCAAAGGGGCCTGCCAGGGCCTCCGCCTGCCGGGGTTTTGGGTTGTTCGAAAGAGATACCGCGGCCCCGGAACGTTAAGGGCAATAGAAGGAACATGAGTGGGTTTTAGTCAGTACAAGTCTGACACTCCCCCCCCCCCGCTCCGCCCAGAGCGGGGAAAGTTATTTGATGATTTCCCGCCCAAAAAAAAAAAATTCGCCAATCACATTTTAAAGTCTCAATTAATAAGAGGCAAAATTAATAGGCCAATCAATCGATCAAGCTAAAACAGCATTATTCAATAGGCTTATAAATAAATATTTTTATTCTGTGTTTAATTAAGATTAACCTTGACATTTTCATATTCTAAATTGACAAAACATTCATATTTTATTAAAAAATATAATTAATTCATAGTTTATTAAAAATAACAAAACAATTATCAGTTTCAAATTTTGGATTGATGTTTTTTTATAATTAAGTATGCTGATTTAAGAGATTTGTTTGGGGAAATGTAAAAAAATAAAATTTATAATGTAATACAATTCTAACAAAATACATTTAATTTTCTTTAATTTGCTGTCGCATAGAAAATATATACATCATATATCTATTAGTCCATTCATTTTATTGCGAATGGGAAATCACCAAATAACTTCCCTCGCCCTGGGCGGAGGAAGAGATGTCAGATTGTTAGTGACTGAAACCCGCGGTTATATTGGTCCCTTTTTGGATGTTGGGAAAGCATCGAAGAACTATCCTTGATCTGGGCGGAGCGGGAGAGGGGCGGAGGATCTCCCGCGGCGACTGGGTTGGTTTGAGGTTCTCTCCCACAAACGTCCGGCCACCTCCTGGAAGAGTCACTATTATGGTAGGTTTTTAAACTTACTTAGTTTGAAATACAGAATTCAAGGTTGAGACGCTTCATCAGGGTTGATTAAACAGGGTTGAATAACCGTCATGTTCGTGAACGGGCGCTGTCAGTTGGGACTGGTTATCTTTTAGCTGCCACGGTACATTTTTAATTTATTTGGAATTGGAATTTCTCCTGTTTCGTGGGTGCGTTCACAAACATTTATGTATATTCATAAACATTTATACATTTTTTATTTTCTTCATGCTTCATTCAGCCATGCCGTCAAAATAATTAATTGTGTGTTAGGAATTCTCGGTGACATCAATAGAAATTAAGTGCTCGAGATTCCATTAGCCTGAGCCATTAGCTTGGTGCATCGGGAAAATCCATCCTACTGAGAACCTTTTGATGGAAAACCCTAAAATTGGAACCTAGGACTCTAGTAATCAGCAATAAGGAATATCTTAGTTAAGCAAAACCTTTTTTTTACATGCCTTTTCCAGTACTAATAAACAAAGAGAAACTTAATAAAAAATCGCTTATTATAATAATTTGTTATTGCAATTGTTGCTTGAATGTCGTTAAGTTCCTACGGGGAACATTAGACAAAATGCCACAAGTGTGTGTGTGTACCTACCCTTGGGGGAACTTTATACGGTGTAGCTATCGGTTTAGCGGAAAAATCTTCATTTTCTGAACGCTTACCCTTCTAAAAACGTTACTCATTCGACGATTTTTCGTCGAGTTTTCGCGCGTCTATAGTGACTATCAACAGGATTAGGGCTAAAAATTGGATTTTAAAAAGGGATATTCTGATACATGATGTCACACCATTTTTTTGCGGATGGGAAATCATCAAATAACTTCCCCGCTCTGGGCGGAGCGGGGGGAGTGTCAGATTTGTACTGCCTAAACCCACCCATGTTCCTTCTATTGCCCTATGTTCTGGGGCCGCGGTATCTCTTTCGAACAACCCGCAACCCCGGTGACGTCACACCATGACGCAACAGTCACAGGCGTTCGAACTGTAGTAGAAAATTGACAGATTTAATTTTATGCAACAAGTTGTAGTTGAACTTAAATTTTAAAACTTTTCTTGGCTGTTGGTACTGTTTTTCATTAATTAAAGAAAAGAAAAAAAAATACATATTACGAACTGTTTGGGGTCGTTCAGTAGTTTTTGACGACACGGTTGGCGCAATGACTATGTGTATGTTGTGCTACGTGTCATGGGATAGATCCTCAACGAAAAAAAAAAAAAAAAAAAACAGATAGCTTGTTCCGAGTCTGGCTGTTTGTGTATGTGAGTTCAAATGTTTTAAAACTCACCCACGATACAAGAAAAAATCTTAGTGTGGAGCAAAGACTAAAAACAATAACTTATTTTAAATACTTTTCTTGGGTTGTTAGTACTGTATGAAACTAAAGAAAAATATATAAGTATAATCCCTATTGCGCTTGTAACCACTAGATAAAGTAATTAACAAACAATTAGTAATTAACTAATCTAATGGTAGTTAAGGACATTGTTTGTGCGTCAATATTGATCAAGAAACAACCAGTTCATGATTTCTTATTTACCTAATTATCTATGTACAGTCACGAACACCAACCACTAATACTTATAGGTAGGCACATATATCGTGTAAAGAATGTGTGTCACTGTGCAAGAATCATAATTAAAATCAATGATTCCACTTTTCTTACTTTTTTTTTTCATTTTACTTCACTGTTACAACCCTAGGCGCTGGAGAATTAATTAAAATAGAATGTAATAGTTTTGAAATGATAGCCTATGTCCGTCTCCAGGATCCCAACCATCGTTGTACCAAAATTCATCAAAATCGGTGTAGCCATTAAAGCGTGAAGAGGTAACAAACAAACAAACAAACTCACTTTCGCTTTTATAATATTAGTAAGGATGGGAAAGTGAATGTGTGTGTTTGTTTGTTTGTCCGTCTTTCACGGCAAAACTGAGCGACAAATTGACGTGATTTTTTACGTGGAAATACTTAAAGGGATGGAAAGTGACATAGGTCTCTTTCTAACACCCCACTTCCTTAAAATGGGGGTGGAAGTTTGTATGGAGCATTCCGTAATTTTCAAGGTAGGTAACTAAAAAACAAACAAACTCACTTTCGCTTTTATAATATTAGTAAGGATTATTAAAATTGTGAAAAAGTTTATGTGGACCGAGTATTTTCAAGTCTACACCGCGTGTTCATGCTAATAAAGTCCGCCGGTGCTTGCCCTTTCGAAATTCGCACGCGTTAATTCATCTTATTCAATGTATTGTAAGAGGTTAAAGTAAATACAGTAATAATTCTTAATGAACCTGAGTACCGTTAATGATAACTACTGTTAGTATATTTACTGTTTGAAAACATTAACTTACGCATGAATAAATTACCGGAATGCGTTGCTAAATCATTAAACTATGTTGGAGTGAGTTTCAAGTCTAACCAGATGAAGCTGAATAGTATTTTACATGGAGCTACTGCCTAATCCATACGTCATGTTCGTGAACGGGCGCTGTCAGTTGGGACTGGTCATATTTTAGCTGCCACGGTTCATTTTTAATTTATTTAGATTTTTATGTTTTATTTTGTTTTTACTCTGGACACTCTTACTGTGCACGTCTTTATACATCGTTCTCACATATTTGTATAATCTCAACACGAATGATGTAAATACGATTATAATATTCTAATTTAAAAGAGAGTCCATGGAGTTTCTTGCCCATACTTCTCCATAGAGATCTACGCTTTGGAATGGGCAACTACAGTATTTTCACAAGTAATTATGTATTGTGACCGGGACAGTAGCTTTAACATTTTGTTTATTTGACATTCACAAGTGCCTGTAATGGTCTAATTGAAATAAATGATTTTGATTTGCCTATCTGACAACCCTGGCAAATACGATACCCCATGGTAAGGACTGGTTGTCTGATTTTCAGGCCACTGACTATCTGTAACGACTACCAAACCCACATATAAATCTACAAGTGACAATTTGGACTTACAGTTTGACGTGCTTTGGAAACTCGGTAAATAATAGATTGTCACCCATCCATAGCACAACCCAGCGAAACGCCGCTTAACCTAAAGGTCGACCAAGCTCTTTTGCGAGATGACTCCCGGCCACCGTAGACGCGAGTCTGTGGATGGTGAGCAATTGGTAGCTCACCGTCTGTCGGTCCAGTGATTACAGACAGTGTTGGCGGCGAGTTCGAGTTGATGAATTGATTATTTCTCTACAAAATCCTTATCCTTACTATTACCTTAATATTATAAAAGCGAATGTGAGTTTGTTTGTTACCTCTTCACGCTTTATTGGGTAATCCGATTTTGATGAATTTTGGTACAGATATAGTTGGCAACCAGGAGACGGACATAGGCTAGTTTTTTATTGGGATATGAGGGAGAACGAAAGAAGAAAAGGGAAAACTTAGCGTTGCTATTACAAATCAATAAGGCGCAAGGGCAAAAACTGCAGGTAGCAGGTACTGTGTAGTACCTACCGAATTTAACGCGAGCGAAGCCGCGGGCAAAAGCTAGTACTTCTATAATTTTAAAATCATCTTTTCTTTCTTCTTTTTTTTCACAATTTTCAGTCTCCAATATATAATTTCTTCTTTCCAAACTTCTATCAACATTAATCTTGGTGTTTTGTTTAGCTACAATTTTAAAAAATTAGGGCGTTTAAAAAAATGTAATTGCTGATAAATCAGTGTGAGCAGTTACAAATATTAGGCGAGCTGCACACTGCAATTTGTAATATGATTTCAATTTCTTCCTGGGTGTCCAAAGTTCAGACGTTTTTTTATTCTCATTTATTTCCTGCATAAAAGCTAAGCTAGCAATTTACATATAAAATAAATAAAAATATTAAAATAATTTATAAAGCGTCATATTCCTCGTATTTCATTTAATTATTAATCGTATTTTATTTTCCAGAGAAAACTTTTCCGTCGTATAACACAAACGTGATTCCAGTTTCACCAATTTCCACACGGAGCTCTAAAACCACGGAATATTGGCACAACAAGCTCTGAAAATACACAAGTAAAAGTTTTAATAAAGAATATACCAGTTTACCGCATTTTTATATCCTCATTTCGTCTCCCAACAAATATCAGAAATTTATCATAGAGGACGCATTTCTTCATTTGACATGTTTTAATTCATTACTGCCTAGCCTTCTTCTTCCTCTGTTGGGGTTGGCTTCCAGTCTAACCGGATGCAGCTGAATACCAGTATTTTACATAGAGCAACTGCCTATTTGACCTCCACAACATACAGCTTGACCGTGTAGCTGTTAAGCACTACCTCTCTCCTTAAACAACAATCCTTGCTAATATTATAAAAGCGAAAGTTTGTTTGTTACGTCTTCACGCCTAAATTGCAAAACCGATTTTGATGAATATTTTTTCTATTTCTTGTATAGATCTTTTTTACCACTTCTTTTTGAATGGCTTTGTAGATTCTTAGACGCTTGTTAACTTCTTATCTTATTTTACGTTTTGTAAAGTAAGCAATGACTTATTGTCGGGCCCACGCTGTTCTCTCATACTTAAGTGCTAACGCTGTAACAACAACATTGTCAAACCAAATGATTTTAAAAGAGTAACCATGGAGTATCTTGCCGGTTCTTCTCCATAGGAAACTACCTACCCAAACCGTGCACCTTTTCTCGACGTTTTATAAGTGCCCATGTAGGCATATGTGAAATAAAAAGATTTTAATTTTGACTGTATTTCAAAATATGTATTTCACGTTGAAACAGCATTTCATGAATCTCATTTTAATAATTCTCGGGATCTCCTTTAAAATGCATCCATTCAGTCGGTATTTCATCTTTCGTCTTAAATCTTGCTTTTAGCTTCTGACATTATTAAAGATTTCATTAAATTCTTGCACTCATCAACTTTGTAATAGTTTTTGTAAGTAAGTGATTTTAAAATTTTAAAGTTTCTGCTATTAAGTGGGTATCTTTTATCTCCACGTTTTTAAAAATATATGGCATTGTTGTATAGCTACTTGATGATTTGATTTTGGATTCAAATGTCCTCCGGGAATCGACACTGACAACCAGTCTTACCAAGGGGTATCGTATTTTCCATGACTAGCTTTGCACGCGGCTTCGCTCGCGTTAAATTCGCGGTAACACAGTTCTCTTTCTGATTTGCAGGTACCTGCTATCTGTAGTTTTTGCCCTTGCGCCTTATTGATTGTAATAGTAAAGCTAATTTTCCCCTTGTCTTCCCTCTTTCTCCCTCATGTCCAACTTTAGTCCATCTTTAGGGTCCCAACTATGCCTGTACTAAAATACTATCAAAATCGGTTTAGCCATTAAGGCGTGAAGACGTAACAAACAAACAAACTCACTTTTGCTTTTATAATATTAGTAAGGGTCAACAGGGTTGTACAGGTCAGATAGGCAGCCGATCCATAAAAATATTGCCTCATTAACCTGCATTCGGTTAGACTGGAAGCTCACTTCAATATAGTTGTGATGGATGAGATGATTTATCACCACATTCCAGTAATTTATTCATGCGTAAATCTAACGCGTTCAAACAGTTGACGACACGGTTGGCGCAGTGGCTGAGCGATCGGCTGCTGCGCTACGTGTCGCGGGTTCGATCCCCGCACGGGACAAATATTTGTATGAACTACAGGTAGTTGTTTCGGGTCTGGCTGTTTTTGTATGTGAGTTTAAATGTTTGTAAACGCACCCACGATACAGGAGAAATTTCTAGTGTGGGGAAACGTTTAAAAAAAAAAGTTAATATACTAACAGTAGTTATCACTAACCGTACTCAGGTTCATTGAGAGTTATTACTGTATTTACTTTAACATCTTACTTTACTTTGACTTAAGATGACTTTAGGTTTTTTTTATATGTGTCATATTTTAATTTGAAAATAGGCGTGTCGAAAGATTTTAAAATCCTCTTCCATAATGTGGGTACACTTTTACTATTTACAAAAAAGCCTTTATTTCGGTAATAAACTTAAGTTTAACAAAGTTTGAAGCCATTTTTCTCATAAATTTTCAATAGTGCCCGAAAACAGCTTGCATGTGTCATGGCGTCGGCATGACGTCACAGTTAAATAAAAATGACATTGTTTCTATAACAACGTCCCATAAATCACATAACCGTGACGTCATACGCTGTGATCGGTGTTTCAGTCAAAATGGCCGATTGCAGTATTTTAATGTTTTATTTTATTGAAAATCTTAATAATCTGTTATTTTTAAATAAAACTAAACCTGTGTTTACTTTTTTTTTAATATGACTTCTCCCTTGTCATCACTGAATCAGCGATTTTTTTATACTGTCGTCATGCCTATTGTGTGTGTATTTACGTACACCAGAAACTAGGACGTGTTCTAGCCTCAAAACAAATATTTAGGTTTCAGTATCTCAAAAGGAAAAAAAACGGATCCCTTATTGGATCACTGTATTTTCCGTCTTTCTCTCTGTCAAGACCTTATTATCTCGGGAACGTATGGAAGTATCGAGTTACAAAGAAATCATTTACTCAAGTCTTGGAGCTGTGAAAAAATTAAACTTCTGAATTTATACAGTCAAAACATATGGCCGTTTAACGCCCGGTTCTATCTAATAAACAAAAAACGATTCGTTTTGCTTACGGATAGTAGTAATTTCTACGAGACGTATGTCAAAATACTACTATCCGTAAGCAAAACGAATCGTTTTTTGTTTATTGGAACCGGGCGTAAGTCGCAAGTTTGTACGGAACCCTTGGTAAGCTAGTCCAACTCGCACTTTGCCGGTTATTTTTGTGTATTTGTTTATTTATAAAGTTTTAAAGTTGAAACCCTTGCTTTTACAATAGTAGACCACGTTCTAGCCTCACGAAAAACAAAAACAAGTAGTATACCCCGCGACTTTACTTATTTGTTTTCTCAAATTTCCCAAGAGCACCATATGTTTTTCTAGGATAAAAGGGCGCGCTTGTCTTTAGACAGAACATACATTATTCACTCAATTCTCCAAATCCGTGGTAGTTTTGTAGGAGTGTCAAAACAAACATACAACGGCTAAAGAGGTTTCTGCTTACCCGAATTTACATGTCTTACGACTAAATTGTAGAGCTTCAGTACAAACCTAACTTCACCCCTGTTATCCACAAAGAATAGACAGAAGTGTACTTAATTATACACTTTATTTTCACCAGTTATGTCTAAGTCTTATTCTCATTCTTTATTGCATACAAATAGCCTAGACTGCAGTTGCCCATTCCAAAGCGTAGATCTCTATGGAGAAGAATGGGCAAAAACCCCTCTCTCTAAAACTGAGACTCTCATTAAAAGGTTGTGCTATTTATTATGATACAATATAGGATATCTACAGGTCGTATTGCGCGACACACTTGCTATAATAATCTCACCCGTCGTGTTCTTGTCACCGCCGCCGGGGTACCAGCTGTCTTAGAACCCACTGGCTTGGTACGCGTCGATGGAAAGAGACCAGATGGTGTGACCATAATGCCATGGAAGTTGGGTAGATCTTTGGTGTGGGATGCAACTTGTGTCGACACCCTTGCACTATCCCATCTTCCTATCACGGTGCTACGTGCCACGGTGCGGCTGTTGCTGCAGGTACTGGAAACCTCAAACATCACAATTAATATCACTTTTTTTTTAAGGAATTGAAATTTATTGATTCCATAGTATTTGAGTATACAATAACAGATAAATAAATTAAATTAAACTAAAATGATTAAACATACTACCTAACTTATAAATAAATTAAAAAATAGCGTCAAAAAATTGTTTAATTTATCTGTTATATCACAATTTGATTGGTAGTTATGTTTTTGAGCCGTTTGGGGCTGAAACACTTGGGCCACGGGGTCTGAGTACCCACGTAGTTTTTCGAGAAATCGCCAAGCGGTTGGTCAACTCTTCTCGTGATTATAGGGCTGGCCTGTTTTTTGCGCAAAAAATAAGCATTGCCATCCAACGCGGTAATGCTGCCAGCCTTCTGGGAACTTTTCCTGTTGACTGCGATGAGGACGAATTTTTTGACGCCCTGTTATTTGCCATTTTTACTTGTACATATTTTTATTATTAGTTTGTGTCTATTTATAGTTTTTATATGGTAATTAATTTAATGGATACATCATTCATGTTGAGATTATACATACATGTGAGAACGATGTAGAAAAACGAGCACATTAAGAGCGTCCAAAATAAAAAGTACGTAGTAGTATGCAGTTAGTGCACCAAGGGTTCCGTGCAAACATAAACAGCCATATCTTTTGACTGCCTGACGTAAAGGATTGTTTTTTTTCACAGCACAAAGGGACCACATATTTGAGTATACGGTTTTAATTTCAACTCGATACTTTCACGCGTTCCCTAGATATAGGGTCTTGACAAACAGTTGACAAACAGACAGAGAGACAGAAGGACAACAAACTTATCTTCTAAGGGTTCTGTGTGAATGAATGTATAATTAAAACGAGAGCCGAGAGAGATTTTAGTCCGAGATTTTAGTACCTAGTGATTTTAGTAGTAACGATGAGATTTTAGTACTGATTACATATCAACGACCTTTTTTGACACCCAAAGTTTTATTAGATCGATGAAGCTTAGCTCTTTGTTAAGTAAAACGTTTTTGTAAAAAAATAACCGTCTTCCCAAAACAAAACTACTTGACTCTTGTTTATTTCGTTGATTTTTTTTCTTTTAGAAGTAAAATTATTTTACACATTTCTTTATCTTCTTTTTTTCGAAAAAATATTTATTTTAGCATTTTAGTTGTGGTATGATGTTGTCTCAAACTGTTTTTATCAAGTATTAATTTTTCATTGTTCCTAAAAAATATTAGCAAATCATCCATAAAGACATAGAAGAAAAAGTATGTATTAGAGACGATAATTTACAAACTACCCATATGGGACCACCTCGGATGTATACCCTTTTTAACAAAAAAAAAGTATAATGGAAATCGCTCCACAGTTGGCGGAATAAACATTTAAAAAAATACAGACAAACTCAAAACCTCCTCCATTTTTAAGTCGGTTAAAAAAACTCAATTTTACACCCGGAAAGAAACTAAGTACAAATTACTCCTGAATAAAAAAACCAATGAACTCTCACAATAAATTCAGCTGTTTCTCTGTATAAATTTAGCCGCCAATCTCGGAAACAATTCGCAGTGTATCGGCAACTTAAGAATGTAAGAATAACATAAGATGCTCTTAAATAACACTTAAAAGGCGAGCCTACAGATTATAAACCTCTTTTTTTAAGTCTTGATATATTGCTTTCTGGTCAATAGGGCTACCATGAGCTCTGTAAGCAGTTTCAAAATCAATATAAAAAAGCTATAGTGGGCATAGGTATTGATAGGTGTTACAGTAAATTGCAGTTGCATTCTTTCTTTAAAAACATTCCCATAGGAATTTCTCCTGTGTCGTGGGTGCGTTTACAAACATTTAAACTCACATACACAAACAGCCAGACCCGAAACGACTACCTTTAGGTCATACAAATATTTGTTCCGTGCGGAAATCGATCCCGTGACACGCAGCGCAGCAGTCGATCGCTCAACCACTGCGCCAACGGTGCCGCCAAGTTCCATTATGTCCTACCAAATAGGCTTACAATAATTCAATATGCATTATTAAATTATTATTGTACGGTATCATGCATTTTGAACATTTAAATTCTTAAATGTTAAAATTCATTTAATAATTTGAGAAATCCTAGATCGTGTAGTAAGCTTCATCGATTAAAAAATTACGGAATTTGGATTTAAATAGTGGAATTTCTTTAGTGCTCATTTTGTGATGAGGCCCTTTAGCCAAACAGCAGTCGGCAGCAGACGACAATCGTTATCGCTCAGCAGTCACTAATACATTTTCAACTTTATACCCTAGTGCATAAAGTTGAAAATCTATTAAAGACTGCTGAGCGATAACGAACGAAACAAACAAAAACGAAATGTAAACGTCAATAGATTTTCAACTTTATTAAACGCGCGTATAAAGTTGAAAATGTATTAGTGACGGCTGAGCGATAACGATTTCTAACTTCGTTATCGTTTTTAAATTGTTACTTTGTCTAAGCCCCGAGGTATCTTATTGTAATTTTTTGATGCCATACCAAAGAAGGTTTTGTCAAACAGGGCCGTTTTATGTAAGTACTTACTATACTTAGTACGGTAGATATTTTTTACATTTTAATGTCTTTTTGATTTAAGATTATCAAATAGATTTTCATTTGCTTTTATAAATACAGCTACTTCATGTATATAAATTACAGGAAAAGTCATCATTTTAAGTTTTTTAAAGTTCACACGAGTCAGTAATACAGATACGAGCAATGCTCGGACACAAATAACGCTTTTGTTGTTATCAAAAAGGTAGAAAGAGATGGCGATACACATCCCGATAGCTCTGTCTCTTTCACACACTGATAAACCCGCTTTAAGACATGATGGTACAGAGGGGCTTGCCAGAGCCTCCGCCTGCCGGGGTTGCGGGTTGTTCGAAAGAGATACCACGGCCCCAGAACGTAAAGGGCAATAGAAGGAACATGGGTGGGTTTTAGTCAGTAAAACTCTGACACTCCCCCCCGGTCCCAGAGCGGGGGAAGTTATTTGATGATTTCCAACACCAAAAAAAAAATAAGTACATGATGGTAGGGTGGGTTCACGTATTTTTGTAAGACAATCGATGCCTTTAAGAGACATTGATCGTATCACTGTGTATCTCGAATATTGGAGTTGACTGCCTCCGTTGGTGTAGTACTTAGTTACAAAGATGTCAACTGAGGATGGCTTCCTTGATTCGATATCCGGGTGTTTGCGTTTTTTAGGGTTGCCTACCTTGAAAAAGAAAAAAAACGGATACCTTATTTAGATCACTGTTGTCCCTCTGTCTGTCTGTCAAGGCCCTTTATCTCGTTAACGCGGGGTGTTACCGAGTTAAAATTAAAACCATATAACCATAAGCAAAAAAAAACAAAGGACTAACGCTTTGACGTGCATTCCGAGGCATACCGAGTGTCCCCCACAATCAGTATGTAATGGACGGATGACGGATGGATGGACATGGACACCCCTCCACGGACCAACTTAGGCAAAAGCGGCTTAATCTGAACATCGACCCGAATAGCTGATATTATTTTGCCAAGAGCTCCTTTGGATATGAGGATATAAGAAAAAAATCGTGAGTGTAGATCCAAGGATAATTTTACAATAATTTATGATAACAATTTTAACGACCTTGTAGTTGACCTGGTAAGCAGAGTTCAATACACGTAGGAATTTCTTAGTTATTTTTTTATTTAAAAACCTGATCAAGATCCTTGTTCAACAGCAAGTGCCCTTTGAAACTCTTGCACTAAGATAGGTCATTAACCTACAGTGACATTTGTAGCGATACTCTCGTCTGGAGACCCGAGACAGCTTGAAAAGTAAAAAAGTAGCGAAAAATGAACAGATCTGGCTGGAAAAAAACTGTCGTCATTAACGAGGGGGAGTAACAGGATCGCGCCATTTTTTACGTCTCTAGCACGTTTATCAATCGAATTTAAAAAAGGAAGAGGTTCTATTTTCGAACGTATTTTTTTTTAATGTATGTTGACCGATTTTCATGATTCTTTTTTTTTGTTCGAAAAGGTCCTTTCTGGATGGTCCCACAACAATTTTATTTGTATTGCTAGGGCAGTTAATGAGTTATCGTCTATAATACATATTTTTTCTTCTATGTTTATCAGGATGCTTTTAGTAATAATGAAAAATTAATTCTCGGTATGAATTTGTGTGAGATTTTTTTTAACCGACTTCCAAAAAAGGAGAAGGTTGTCAATTCGTCGGAATCTTTTTTTCGTTTTTTTATGTATGTTCCCCGATTACTCAAATTCGCCTGGACGGATTTGTTAAATTCTTTCATTTGATAGGGTATACTTCCCAGGTGGTCCCATTTCAATTATATTTATATTGCTATGTAGTTTATGAGTTATTGTCACATTTTTTTTCTCTATGTCCATATGGTCGATGATCAGTTCATTCCCATTACTTCGATTCATTAGTTCGATCGTGGAACTAGTGAGATTTTTTTTCTCAGTTTTTCGACCGTCGAACTAGTGAGATTTTTTTTTAAACCACCCAGAAGGTACCGGGGACTCGCAGTCGACTACCCCGTCAACAGACCTGGGGGCACCCCGACTCGGATAGATTTAGGTTAGAAGGAGGTGGCGGGGTCGTAGTGAGCGAGCGAAGCGAGCGAACAGACCCCGCCACCTCCTTCGTGGTTGTTTTTTTTTAAACCACCCAGAAGGTAGGGGACCCGCAGTCGACTATCCCGTCAACAGACTTGGGGGCACCCCGATTCGGATAGATTTAGGTTAGAAGGAGGTGGCGGGGTCGTAGTGAGTGAGCGAACAGACCCCGCCACCTCCTTCGTGGTTGTTTTTTTTAAACCACCCAGAAGTAGAGGCCTTTTAAGCAATATTTGAGTGTTTTGAGGTTAGTTAACAAAAGATCGTTATTCTCGGAAACGGTGAGTTACCTTGTCATGGGAGTGGTAGTAGAACTGTTTTTAAATCTAATTAATTCGACGGTCGAACATATGATGAAAAAAATTCTCACTAGTTCGACGGTCGAACAACTGAGAAAAAAAAATCTCACTAGTTCCACGATCGAACTAAGGAATCGAAGTAATGGGAATGAACGCGCTGATCTGCTAATCTTTTAGTAACAATGGAAAACGAATACTCGATAAAAATTATGTGATTTATCATTACGTACCATAACAAACTTGCAAAAAGAGTATTTTTTAATTAACCCAGTTCTTTGCCACTTCCACTATGTTGTCGGTGTCAGTACAGAGGTTACGAGTGCATATTTTTGGGCTAAGCAGGAAAGGAGGTCCATCTATCCAAAGATCGTCTTGAAAAGATCACTTTTAGCGATAAGACCGCCCATTGTGGCACCCTATTTTTAAGTTGTATATTGTTATTCTTGTAATTTGTATGCTGTACATAATAAATAGTGATTAGATAGATCTATAAATACTATTTATTTCGTAAGAGTTGGCGTTCTGTAGTTTCTGCCTATTCCATAGGAAAAAAGGCGTTTGGTTATCTATGTTCGTATTTATTTATGTCTTTATTTAAACTGCATGTACCTACAATAGTGGTACATAGGCGGACTTAATGCCATAAGGCATTCTCTACCTTTGGGTAAAATACGACAACATTGTACAAAATACAAAATATATATAAATTAGTAGCTGTGCCCAGCGGTTTCACCCGCTGAGGTTTAGGGGTATGAAAAATAGATGTTAGCCGATTCTCAGACCTACCCAATATGTACCCAAAATTTCATAAGAATCAGTCGAGCCGTTTCGGAGGAGTACGGTAACTAACATTGTGACACGGAAATTTTATATATTAGATATTTAGTATTAAAACTAAAAAAAAAGCAATTTCATGAAAGCAGTATATTATAAGCCACTAAAATTAATATAAGCGGTACGTCAGCGAAACAGAATAACATTTTCAATTTTTTTGCTCACTTTCAAACATGAAAGAATGATACAGTGAATTAACTTGCTTTCCGTGTGTTTTCACGTAACATTAACTATTAAAATGTGGAAAATCCGTCTTTCTTTCATTTAAATAATCCTTACTAACATTATAAAGTGAATGTGTGTGTCTGTTTTTGTTCGTTTTTCACGGCAAAACGGAGCGACGAATTGACGTGATTTTTTTAGTGGAGATAGTTGAAGATAGATGGAGAGTGACATAGGCTACTTTTTGACACTCTAACTCCCCACTTCCCTAAAATGAGGGGTGGTCGCGAACGAACTCGCTGGCAAAAGCTAGCATAAGAATAAAATGAAAAACTTACCACTGAAAGAAAAAGATAAAAAGAAAGACACTGAAAGAAAGAAATTTGTTTTTGGGCTAAGGAAATTCGACCACGTTTCTCATTTCCGCAAGGAACTAAAGTGGCTGCCGATTCGCCTTCGCAGGAACACTCGAATATTATGCCTTCTATTCAACATCCTCTATAACCCTGCATATCCCATTTACCTACGAGACCGTTTTTCTTTTACCCGTCCTCCTGACGCTTTGTGTAGATCGCACTTGCGTCATCATCTCAATTTCCCTTCCCATAAAACCGACTTTTATTCCTACTCCTTCTCTGTCCATGCAGTGCGTTTGTGGAACTCACTTCCGGCTAACATTTGTGGCGCTAAAACAATCTCTGTTTTTAAAAAACTGGTCAAGGAACACTACCTCTCCTCTATAGTTTGATTTTTGTATATATTTTAGATATGTATTGAGTATTTTAGATTGTATTTATGTAAACATATATTTATTATTTTTATTTCTATTAGTATGAAAGTTTTCTATATTGATAATGTTTTGTTTATTTAAGTTAGTGCTTAAGTTGTTTTTTTTTTTTTTTACACACTGTGTCTACGTGTTTTTTTTTTTCCATCTATCCTATCGCAGGTCTGCTGGAAGAGATTTCTTTATGAAATAAGCAGTACCTTTGTGCTCTTTTTTCCTTATGTACTTTTTTTATACATTGTTTTGTGTGTACATAAATAAATAAATAAATAAAAAGAAGAATCTTTTCGTGGTTTCGGATCTCAAAAGGAAAAACGGAACCTTTATAGGATCACTTTCTTGTCCATCTGTATGTCTGTCGGTCAAGAGTCTTTATCTCGGGAACACGTGGAGGTATCGAATTACAATTAAAACCATTTTCTCAAGACTGTAGTCCCTTGCTTCCCTTTTAATATTGTATATAACTGTATTGATGTAAATGTAATGATATGGGTGTGACTTACTTAAAGATTATTTATATACATGCCTGTTTTTGACATTTTTGTGGCAAGCAAGGGATATGTGACAACTTAACCTTTTCGCAGACGATGCCTTATCTCCTATCCTGCTCGTAGTGCATCTCCACCTGCACCTGTCCTGCTATAAACTGAGTTAACGTTTTTTTTTTTTATAAATAAACTTTGCCTTTTTTAAACTTCACATACACAAACAGCCAGACCCGGACTAGAACCAGAACTACCACTAGGTCAATGAAATGTTTGTGTTGTGGGAGTATCAGACTTTTACTGACTAAAACCCACACAAGTTCCCTTTTTCGCCCTTTAAAAGGCCAGAAAAAATATTTTTTCTCAGTAATCGCACTTCTGCAAGGGTGGTGTTATACATCAAAAATTAGCAAAAAAAATAGAGCAAAAATCTTGTGAAAGAAAATAACCCGCACTCACGCGACAGCCGAGATATAGCTTATTTTATGGTTTTCTCCATACAAAGTTTCTGAAAAAAAATCGAAAGTGTATCTTTTCCTGGGGTTTATGACTTCATACTTAGAACATATCAATAAGAGGCATGTCTCAATAGGTTCCAATAAAGTAACAGGTCAAATTAGAAAAACAATTTGTATGTCTATGAAACGTTATTTTCAGATAACTGTGCGGCGCCCGACGCCCGGTGCGTCTCCCGCGACAGCTGGGTTGGTTTGAGGTTCCTTTCAACAAACTTCCAGCCACCTTCTATTACGATACCTCTTGATAAGACAAGTTGTCAGACTTTCGGGCCACTGACTATCTGTAACGACTGTCAAAAATCTACAAATGATTGGAACCAACAGCTTCAAGTGTTTTGTTGAGGCACGGTAGAAACTCGGTATGTAAAGGTCCTACACCCATCCCATGAGGGAAATATTTACAAATCTGGTTCGAAAAGTAAGGAACATAATTGTAATGAACTAAACGGACGGGATTGCTTTTTTTTCAAGTTACAACACTTTTTTCTATCCAATCTTAAAACTTTTCATTTCGTACCACAACAAAACCCTGTCGCGCTTGTCAAACTTAATTTTGAGAAATAATTGAACATGTCAACCGCAGAAAAGAATCCTAAATGCCCTTGTTCCAGGCGCAATTAATTCTCTTCATAGTAAAAGTATGATCTTTTTTTTTTTAATTCAAGTATTAAGTAAACTGTTTTTTTTTCTACAGCTTACCAAAGACATTTCTGTCTCCGGATGAATATTAATTTGTTGGGATTGCAAAGTTGTTTTTGATTGAAAAAATAATTTTCTTTTTTCGTCATAGACCTTAAAATAACATAAACCCAAGTTTAAATTCCCGAGTGTAATAAAAATCAGGTACCGTATCGTATTACAAAAATAATTTGCCGCCAAAAAAATGTCTCTGGTAATATGAAATAAACTTTTCTTATTTTTCAGGACAATGCCAAAGGAATTTCGCCGCATACAGCCTGGTCTGTCATGTTTTATTTATACAGATTACATTGGGATGCTGATGTAACACCCTGAAACGTCTCTAAGGAGCATTTCGGTCGAATCACTCACACTTTCTTTGAATACGTTTTCTTTCCATCAGATTGTTCTCGTAGATTTACTTTTTTTATTATACAAAGTAGTTTTTGGTTGATGTTTAATTCAGAACTTCCTTTGAAGACCTTTTCAGTGGCAATAGCGCGCGAAATTGTTCGGCCATTTAAAAAAAAACATATTGTACATTTTTAATCTGTCAAATGTTTTATTGTGTTATCCGTAACTTTTCAAATGCCACTCCTTGCGCTTGCCTTGTTTGTTTTTAACATACATTAGATAACTTCAGCTCTAACTATGTAAACAAATCTTAGAAGTTAAATTTGACCTGGTTTCCAGTTTCCAATTAAGCTGAAATTTTGCATACCTACATGTTTAATTTGGATGACAATGCATGGTTATTTAATCATTCTAATCTTCCAATTATTAAAAAATAGGCCAAGTGCGAGTCGTACTCGCGCAACGAGGGTTCCGTACAAACTTAAGGCATTAAAGGTCATATCTTTTGGCTGCATAGATTTAGGGGGTTGATTTTTTCACAGCTAAAAGAGACCACAGACTAAAGTATATGGTTTATTATGGTAATTTCAACTCAATACCTCCACGCGTTGCGGAGATAAAGGGTCTTGACAGAGAGACAGACAGACGGCTAAAAACTAATCCAATTAGGTTAGGATTTTTCCAAAAGTTTTGAAATGTTCGCTTTGAAACACACTCAAATTATAATAACATACATGCCAAAGAGATCTACGCTTTGGAATGGGCAACTACAAAACTTTAATAAGTTATTTATATCTTGTGACTGGGACTGTCTGTAGCTTCATCTTTTTGTTTATACATATAAGTCCCTGTTACGGTCTAATTGAAATAAATGCTCTGAGTTTAAGTATTTACATGAATGTGTTTTTCTATATTTTTTTAAAAATATTCTAAAACATAAAAATGATTCTCTGAATTTATAGCTAAGTTCAACTCTCAAGAACAGCTAAACCGATTTCGCTAATTCTTTTTTGTTGTGTTCGTTTATGTCAGAAGAGGGTTCATAAGAAAAAAAGTCATCATCATCTGCCTAGCCTTTTCGCTTCCAGTCTAACCGGATGCAGCTGAATATCAGTATTTTACATGGAGCGACTGCCTATCTGACCTCCACAACCCAGTTAATACTGAGTAATACGATACCCCTTGGTAAGACTGGTTGTC
Organism: Ochropleura plecta; assembly: GCA_905475445.1. Taxonomy (NCBI): domain Eukaryota; kingdom Metazoa; phylum Arthropoda; class Insecta; order Lepidoptera; family Noctuidae; genus Ochropleura; species Ochropleura plecta. Next base: position 17,562,013 of record FR997738.1, on the reverse strand, counting down.
AGACTTTCGGAACACTGACTACCTGTAACGACTGTCAAAGATCTACAAATGACAGCCGGGACCAACGGCTTAACGTGCTTTCCGAGGCACGGAGGAAACTTGGTATGTAACGGGTGGTCACCCATCCACAGACCAACCTAGGCAAGCGCGGCTTAACCTAAAGATCGACCCGAGCGGCTACTATTTATTTAGCCACAAGCTTCTCCAGCAAGCACAAGCTTCTTATGAAAAAAAGTAATTAGTCAAAAAGATAGAACTTAGGGTAAGTAGGCTAGGTAGGGTAGATATGTAGAAAAATTGCATTGCAACGCACAACTACATAATCCTTACTTCCTTACTAATATTATAAAAGCGAAAGTGAGTTTGTTTGTTTGTTTGTTACCTCTTCACGCTTTAATGGCTAAACCGATTTTGATGAATTTTGGTACAGAGATAGTTGGGAACCAGGAGACGGACATAGGCTATTATTTTTTTTTAAAGAGTGGGATATGAGGGAGAAAGAGGGAAGAAACGTGAAAACTTAGCGTTGCTATTACAAATCAATAAGGCGCTACCGAATTTAACGCGAGCGAAGCCGCGGGCAAAAGCTAGTTTATAATAAAAATAGCTTTTGCTCACGGCTTCGCTCGCATTGAATTCGGGGTAACACGGTTCTTCTTTTTAACAAAGAGTGTGTGTGTATTTTTAGCTTTGCACCTTGAAAACTGCGAAAAGTCCCATATATGTATGTAGAACTTTACCGATTATTTTGTTGGTGAAGTAACTAAAAATTTTGGTATGCCGATACCAAAATTTTTAGTTACCTACCTTGAAAATTACGGAATGCTCCATACAAACTTCCACCCCCATTTTAGGGACCTATGTCACTTTCCATCCCTTAAAGTATTTCCACTTAAAAAATCACGTCAATTTGTCGCTCAGTTTTGCCGTGAAAGACGGACAAACAAACAGACACGCACATTCACTTTCCCATCCTTACTAATTTTATAAAACTTATAACACCCCGTCGTTTTAGCGTCGGGGGTTAAAAAGCGAATTTGAGTTTGTTTGTTTGTTACCTCTTCACGCTTTAATGGCTACACCGATTTTGATGAATTTTGGTACAGAGATAGTTGGGAACCAGGAGACGGACATAGGCTTTTTTTTTTTTTAATGTGGGATGTTAGGGAGAAAGAGGGAAGAAAAGGGAAAACATAGCGTTGCTATTACAAATCAATAAGGCGCAAGGGGAACTGTGTTACCCCTAATTTAACGCGAGCGAAGCCGCGGGCAAAAGCTAGTTTATAATATTAGTATGGATCAGTGACTTTTTTCGTTAAATAAATAGGATGTAGAATACGACAACATTATTTAATAGTTTTAAGCAAACGCAAATCAGTCATTTAATTTACCTAAGTTGTTAAGAATGTTAAGTTAACTATTGATGCAAGTATAAATTACAATTCTAATAAAGTAAGCATATAAGTATTAGTATTGCATATTGTTTGTCACACAAGCGTGGAAACTTACCACTTCGTTGCACACTGTATGTTCTTTATTGACTAAATACACAAATGATGTAACTTCATAAATAATACCGCAAATCGTGTCTTGCATCCATATGACTGTATTATCGGTCAGTGGGCGGAGCTGTGGAGAGAGGATTATACCCTTAGGGGTACTATAATAATAACCCCTCTTTGAGGAGTGGCTGGAGAGGCGTCATGGCGTCCTGACCTACCGCCTGACGTAGGTCCTCACCGGACACGGAAGTTTCGGGAGGTTCCTGCACATAATCGGGCGGGAGGAAACGCCTGGGTGTCACCATTGTGACGATCGCCCGGAGGACACGGTGGAGCACACAGTGGCGGTCTGCCCAGCGTAGGGCGGAGCACCGCCGTGCCCTCGTAGAGGCGTTCGGCGGCGGCGATCTCTCGCGTCCGGCCCTGGTTCAATCCATGGTCCGGAGCGAGAGGGAATGGGAAGCGGTCACCTCCTTCTGCGAAGCAGTCATGCTAGTGAAGGAGGAGGTAGGGCCGTTTGAGGGAGAGAACCTCAAACCAACCCAGCCGCCGCGGGAGATGCCCCGTGCGTGTAGATACGGGCCTGTGGACGGTGAGCAATGGGTAGCTCGTCGTCCGTCCGTTTATTGACGACAGGCCGATGGCACGTTTGTGTTTCACGCACGCCCCAAAGAGATGTCAGCAAAGCAGAGGGGCTTGCCAGAGCTTCTGCCTGCTGGGGTTGCGGGTTGTTCGAAAGAGATACCGCGGCCCCGGAACATAAAGGGCAATAGAAGGAAACTAGGTGGGTTTTAGTCAGTAAAAGTCTGACACGCCCCCCCTCCGCTCCGGGGTGCGGGAAGCGGGGAGCGGGGGAAGTTATTTGATGATTTACCAACCCAAAAAAAGGGGGGTAAGTACTATAAGCAGCATAGAAAACCAAAAAAAAATAACAACACATTTTGTTTTAGAATTTTTTCCAAAAAACCCTAAGAACAGTGGGAAATCACTTTATTTCAGGAAGTCGATACCAAAAAACCAACAAAAGTTACCGACTTTAAATTACCGGAATTAAATTTATTTTCCACTTGGTAAGCTTTTCTGGAAGTGGGTTATTAATTTGTAAAAAAAAATATTTTTGTTATGGTATGATGACATCTCACACAAATTCGTCAAATCGAGTTTTTATTTTCATTGTTACTAAAAGATATTAGAAGATCATTCATATAGACGTAGAAGAAAAAACATGTTTGCATTAAAGACGATAACTAGATAATTAACTACCCAAGCAATATAAATAAAATTGTTAAGGGACCACCTTGGAAGTATACCCTTTCGAACAAAAAATAATTATGAAAACCGATCCACAGTTAGCGGCTCTGGAGACGGACATAGGCCAATTAAAAAAAAAAGTGAGATAAGGGGGAGAAAGAGGGAAGAAAAGAGGAGAGAAAGATACATTGTTTCGATCATCACGGGGGTTAAAGTTAGCGTTAGCCCAAAGTAACTATGCCACGCGGACGAAGTCGCGGGCGAAAGCTAGTTACCTATAATAATCTATTATAAATATGTTTTACCTATTCGTCCAGCATAAGAACGTAATTAGTAATTTTATTAGGAACGTGTCTGTGCAAATAAATTAATTAATCAGCGTATTTCTAGTCGCAAAAATTAATTCATAGCTGATAGGTTCGTGTTTTACATAACTTTAGTTTTTTAGAGTTCCGTACCTCGAAAGGAAAAACCGGAACCCTTATTGGATCACTTTGTTGTCTGACTGTCTGTCCAGACACTTTATCTCGGGAACGCGTCGAAGTTTCGAATTGAAATTGAAAAAACTGGCCATGACTAGTCGGACTCACGCACCGAGGGTTCCGTACAAACTTGCCACATAAACGACCATATTATCTTTTGTTTGCGTAGACTTAAGCCCCGTTCCAATAAACAGAAACGACTCGTTTTGCTTACGGATGGTAGTATTTTGACATAAGTTCTATGAGACTTATGTCAAAATCCTACTATCCGTAAGCAAAACGACTCGTTTTTGTTTATTGGAACGGGGCTTTAGTAGGTCACAGCTTCAAGAGACCACAGACTAGAGTTTTATATTTCATCGCGATATTCCGCGCGCGTTCCTGAGATAGAGGATCTTGACTACAGATATCAGAAAGAAGGATCTATGCCCATGAGTTTTTTTAAAAACGTTGCCCCATACTACGAATTTCTCCTGTATCGTGGGTGCGTTTACAAACAGCCAGACCCGGAACAACTATCTGTAGGCCATACAAATATTTGTTCCGTGTGGGAATCGAAACCGCGACACGCAGCGCAGCAGTCGATCGCTCAGTCACTGCGCCAACTATTATACACATGCAGTTCAGTAAAAGCAATAGATACGGAGGCACAGCATTCATTTAATATGCCTTGAACTGCTCACGAACACAAGAACATTGCGTGCTGTCGCTGTGCTGTGCTTTTAATATTTTTATGGTCTTGAGTCTTGAGACAGACAGAGGAGCTCGTGGCTAAATAATAGCAGCCGCTCGGGTCGATCTTTAGGTTAAGCCGCGCTTGCCTAGGTTGGTCTGTGGATGGGTGACCACCCGTTACATACCGAGTTTCCTCCGTGCCTCGGAAAGCACGTTAAGCCGTTGGTCCCGGCTGTCATTTGTAGATCTTTGACAGTCGTTACAGGTAGTCAGTGTTCCAAAAGTCTGACAACCAGTCTTACCAAGGGGTATCGTATTACCCAGTATTAACTGGTTGTGGAGGTCAGATAGGCAGTCGCTCCATGTAAAATACTGATATTCAGCTGCATCCGGTTAGACTGGAAGCCGACCCCAACATAGTTGGGAAAAGGCTAGGCAGATGATGAGTCTTGAGACAGACAGGTGAACAAAGGATTCCGCATTTGGGGTACGGGACCCTAAAAAGCAACAAAAACTGATTGACTCCGCGATTTTCGCGGCAGCTAATAAACGGTGCGCTTCTATCATGCGCCGTACGCGCGACAGTCCCAACACCATCCTGCGCACGCTGGCTGCCCGGTGGGACTCTCCGATGCTGGCTCTCTGGATAGGGGTTCACGCAGTCGTATAGGTAGTCATTTGCTACCATCATCGGGAAGTCCAGCTGGACCTACCACTTAATGTTTATTAATTAATTTAGTTTATTCATATTTGTACATACTTTTTAACATTTTAAATATTCCTTATTCAACAATAAATAAAACAAAAAAAATATATAAAAATAGTAGCCCACCGGTATCGGGAACAGGTTCCAACCTACCGGCAGTCAGGGCTCCAGAGCGAGGAACCACCTATCAATACGAGCCGTGCCCATAAGTACCGCTTTCTGTATCAAACCCTTGATCCAGATATCGATGGCCCCACCGAATAAACGTGTAAGAGAAAAATGACAACTTTTCAGTAAAAAATAAAAACGTTTAAACTTCAATAACGCTCATTTCATTGTAAATAGGTATAGATTATGTATTATCGAATTATAGGTAAAAAAAAAAACTATAGACTTGTATATTTACTTTTTTTCAAACATCAACCAGATTCAGGAAATTCATGAAAAACTATTTAATATTTTTACTCTTGTGAAATTTGCATGACTAGGTCAAAGCAATATATCATTACACGTTTATTCGTGTAAAAATACACAACGAATAAAACGTACTGTAATGTTACACTATTATTCTCCGTATATTAAGTTTATTTTTTAACCCATTATAACTATTTACACGCTTGTTTACAGTACATTGTTCGGCTATTTTATGATTATAAAGACCGTATGCATTTATATTAGTGTTCATAAAATCAGTTTTCATTTATGTAATACATCTTTTTTAATGCATGGTATAATTATGAAATAGGAGGAGCTCGTGGCTAAATAATAGCAGCCGCTCGGGTCGATCTTTAGGTTAAGCCGCGCTTGCCTAGGTTGGTCTGTGGATGGGTGACCACCCGTTACATACCGAGTTTCCTCCGTGCCTCGGAAAGCACGTTAAGCCGTTGGTCCCGGCTGTCATTTGTAGATCTTTGACAGTCGTTACAGGTAGTCAGTGTTCCAAAAGTCTGACAACCAGTCTTACCAAGGGGTATCGTATTACCCAGTATTAACTGGTTGTGGAGGTCAGATAGGCAGTCGCTCCATGTAAAATACTGATATTCAGCTGCATCCGGTTAGACTGGAAGCCGACCCCAACATAGTTGGGAAAAGGCTAGGCAGATGATGATGGTATAATTATGAAATAAAATACGGCTATATATAGAATTAAAACTATAATTATGTATTTGTCTACGTGAACACAAGGTACTAGTCTTCTTAATAAAAAAAAAATGAAAAAAATATTATTTTTATGTTTTTATTGGTACAAAAAACACATACACCAGCTATTACAGCAACCACGAGGACAACGACGACGACGACGTTCCGGAGGTGGCTGGGGTAGACCTAAGGGTGACGGTTGGCAGGCTGAAAGCCAAAAATACCGCCCCGGGATCCGATGGCTTGCACGGCAAAGCCTGGGTCCTGGCCTTAGAGGCTTGGAGAGAGGCCAGTTCCCACTTCGTTGGAAGACGGGGAAGCTGGTCCTCATACAGAAGCCTGCGCCCTGCGGACTCTCCGTCCGCATTTCGGCCCATCATACTGCTCGACGAGGTGGGCAAGTTCTTTGAAAGAGTAATTGCAAACCGCCTCGTCGGGCACCTCGTGGGGACGGGGCCGGATTTTGCGGAACACCAGTTTGATATCCGCAAGGGGCGCTCGATGGTGGATGCCATCATGCGCGTGAGAGCCCTCACGACGGGGGCTGCAGTGTCCAGGGGTGGGGTTGTCGTGGCGGTGTCTCTCGACATCGCCAACGCGTTCAACACCATACCTTGGAGCTGCACCAGGGAGGCACTCCGATACCACCGGATGCCGACCTACCTTCGTCGTGTGGTCGGGGCATATCTGACGGACTGGGCCGTCATCTACCCCGGTCGCTCTGGAGAGTGGAACCTGCGAGAGATGTCGTGCGGTGTCCCACAGGTCCATCGGTTACGACTGGGTGCTGCGCGCCGACCTCCCCAGCGGCGTCAGCGTAGTTTGTTACGCTGACAACACGCTCGTTCCGGCTCAGGGGGGGTCGCACCAGGCGGCGGCCGACATCATGACACGCGAGGTTGCGATAGTCGCAGAGAGGATCCGGCTACTGGGTCTCGAGGTGGCATTGCACAAATCCGAGGCCATGGTCTTTCATGGCCGCGGAAACACGCCACCGTCGAGATCCCAATTGACGCTAGGAGGGGTTCGCATCGGCATCGGGTCGACGATGAAATACCTGGGAATCGTCCTCGACAGCCGATGGAATTTTGTGGAGCACTTCCGACGTTTGGCTCCCAAACTCGAGCGGGCGGGGGCTGCTTTCAAGCGGCTCCTGCCCAATCTGAGGGTGCCAAACGCCTCCTCCCGTAGGCTCTATGCCGGAGTCGTGAGGTCCATGGCCCTTTACGGGGCCCCGGTATGGGCGCGTTCCTTAGGGCGGCGCGCCACCCACTACCTGTACGCGCCCCAAAAAGTGGTAGCCATACGGCTGATCCGGGGCTACCGCACGATCTCCGGCGAGGCAGCGAGCCTCCTTGCCGGATTGCCACCGTGGGATCTGGAGGCGATAGTTGTCGCGCGCCTGTTTGAGTGGCGCGCGGAAGCACTACACCAGGGGAAACTCCGCTACCGCGGCAAATTGCCGCTCAGCGGACTGACCTCCGGTGCGATCTCATGGTGGCATGGAAAGGGCGACTGTCGCAACCCCGTGCAGGGCACGCCAAAATAGTGGCGGTAAGTCCCCTCTTTGAGGAGTGGCTGGAGAGGCGTCATGGCGTCCTCACCTACCGCCTGATGCAGGTCCTCACCGGACACGCAAGTTTCGGGAGGTTCCTGCACATAATCGGGCGGGAGGAAACGCCCGGGTGTCACCATTGTGACGATCGCCCGGAGGACACAGTGGCGGTCTGCCCAGCGCGGGGCGGAGCACCGCCCGTGCCCTCGTAGAGGCGATCGGCGGCGGCGATCTCTCGCGTCCGGCCCAGGTTCAGTCCATGGTCCGGAGCGAGAGGGAATGGGAAGCGGTCACCTCCTTCTGCGAAGCAGTCATGCTAGTGAAGGAGGAGGCCGGGCGTTTGAGGGAGAGAGCCTCAAACCAACCCAGCCACCGCAGGAGACGCCCCGGGCACCGGCTATTGACGACGGGCCGTGTCCACGGCGCGTTCGTGTTTCACGCGCGCCTCAAAGAGATGTCAGCAAACCAGAGGGGCTTGCCAGAGCCTCCGCCTGCCAGGGTTGCGGGTTGTTCGAAAGAGATACCGCGGCCCCGGAACGTAAAGGGCAATAGAAGGAACATGGGTGGGTTTTAGTCAGTAAAAATCTGACACGCCCCTCCGCTCCGCCCAGAGCGGGGGAAGTAATTTGATGATTTCCCACCCAAAAAAAAAAGCTATTACTATAATAACTTGTGATTTGTAGTAATCTGTTGAAAAGTACCGCTGTGTATTATATCCAGAGATCTCCATCAGATCTTCACCCATGTAAATAGAAGCAACCTTATTTTATTTAGGTCATTAAAAACTGCATTTAAATCACATAATATACACAGACGAACTGTCACATAAGCTTTAAATTAGCAGCGGAGTATTTTTACATCGGTCTTAGCTAAAATATTTGATAATATTTATACTTACCTAATATTAAAGTTGATTCTTACCTTTATTTCGTTGACAGTTCGCTAATTCTAATATCCTTTTGCAGAGACTAGAAGCATCCCGATACCTTCTCATTGTTACACTTAACTACAAAACAACAATTTGACTATAATAACAATTATAATCGAATGATATTACGCGAAACAAAATCACGTAATAGCGCGCATAGAATCAGAAGATAGAACGTACGATTGCAATAGAATTTATCGCGTAAACATTTGTTTATTTACCATTACTAGCTTTAAACTTAAACTAATATGCAAAGAATATTAATGTTTGAATCTTTAACAAAGTTGTTAGAAAAAAAGATAGACAATGCAATACTTTAATTTTAATAATCTATTTATATTCAAACTTCCATTTTGTGCAGTAAAACATTAGTAATGAAATTTGCATGCATTTCTACACGAATAAACGTGTAAGAAGACATTACCCAAATTCGAAAACAATTACAAATCTTCTCAAACGTCTGTAGGTTTTAGCATGTTTATTCTTGTGTACTTGGCGACTCAAAAAGCATGTAATAAAAGCATAAACTATTATTCCTATAATTTTAAAATTATTTTTTTCCCTAGAATAAAGAAAAACACTATTATAAAACTCGTGTTTTGAGTCTAAAATTCATAAAAAAAATTAAGTAGGTGCAGGATAGGTAAAAGAAATGAAAAATCAAAAAAAAAAAAAAACGTGTAAGAACTCTTGCACGTTTATTCGGTGGGGCCATCGAATATGAATATAATCTTAAGGTAAATCTGAAATAAATGACTTATTATTTATTGTAGTTAAGTTAATGCGGGACTGAATCCTATGTTCTGTTTACATCGAAACAAACGTCTCACCGACCTTAACCATCGAGTAAATACTCCCGGAAAACGGTAACAACAACATTTCCCATGACCAAATGACCAAGTTAGGTAATTCCGCGCTCACATACTCAAGTACCCAGGACCCGATCTAACATTATTACCCAGTGATTCAATAAGAACGTGGCCACTGCCCTAATTTGTGTTCTCATAATAAAATTAACATTTATTCTTTGTTACGAACTGAATTAAATGCTTTCCGTAATAAAAGGGCTGCGGTTTTTGTATGTGTTTTCCCTGTTTGTAGTTTTTTGGTAGAGGAAAAGGGCTGTGAATATCTAGTTAGGTTGAAAGGTACTTACGTGACTCATGTTGGAATTGGAACAAATTTTAATATTTGTGTGACCTACAGGTTGTTTCGGGTTGTCTGTGTATGTGAGTTAACAACAAATAAATAATAGTCGCAATCAGGGATCGATAATCGATTGATTTGGGACAGATCCTCCATTCTGAGCACAAAGCTATTATTTAAGTAAATCCTTACTAATATTATAAAAGCGAAAGTGAGTTTGTTTGTTTGTTACCTCTTCACACTAAACTGATTTTGGTAGAGAGATAGTTGGGAACCAGGAGACGGACATAGGACATATAACTTTAAAAAAACAGTGGGATGTGAGGGAGAAAGAGGGAAGAAAAGGGAAAACTAAGCGTTGCTATTACAAATCAATAAGGCGCAAGGGGAACTGTGTTACTCCAAATTTAACGCGAGCGAAGACACGGGCAAAAGCTAGTAACTAATATTATAGGAACGAAGATTATTTATTTAGTTGGATCTCCAACAAAGGTTACACAGCCTACATTATAATACACAATACAATAGGTTGTTTTAAGTGTGTTCCTTCAATTATAGGAGACCGCAGCATGCACATTTAACTAGGTGTTAACACAGAAATATTTATATAAGTCAAAATTGTAAACTATTTAAAAATATTGAAAACTAGCTTCCACCCGTGACTTCGTCCGCGTCGCATAGTTACTTTGGGCACCTTTGGGCTAACGCTAACTTTAACCCACGTGATGATCGATAAAAAATATCTAAATCTTTCTCTCCCCTTTTCTTCCCTCTTTCTCCCCATATTCTCACTTTTTTTTTGTTTGTTTGTGGGATATTCACCTAATGCACTACAATTTCATTGGTAGATAATCTCTTATTTTACACATTATATTAACATTAATTTGATTATTTATAAGTAGAAACCTGGGAAAACTTTTCATTTATCTGACAACGAATAATTATTTCGTGGCGATAGATCTATTTATTAGGTGATTCAACATAAAGACAAATATGATAACAAGAAATATACTTTAACGGCACGGTTGGCGCAGTGGCTGAGCGATCGACTGCTGCGCTGCGTATCGCGGGTTCGATTCTCGCACGGGTCAAATATTTGTATGACCTGCAGATAGTTGTTTCGGGTCTGGCTGTTTGTGTATGTGAGTTTAAATGTTTGTTAACGCACCCACGATACAGGAGAAATTCCTAGTGTGGGGCAACGTTTAAAAAAACTTAGTCCCCTTTAATTTCTAATGTATGTGGAAGATATGCTTATATCATTTTGTAGCAATGGAAAATGAATACTCGATAAGAATTTGTGTGAGAAAGAAATCATCATACCTACCACAACTAAAAAGGCATAAAAAGTTATTTTGGACGTCGATTGTTATATTTAACGTGGTTGTGAGGAAGTCGCAAGATTGGTTGCTAGTTCTGGGGTAGGAAGGTAGGATATATTCTCTATGGCTAAACAACTGCCATACCCGTATATAGATAGAATATTCCTTATTATGTACACCATAAAAATGACAAGAATAACAGTATACAACTTATAAATAGGGTGAGACAATGGGCGGTGTTTTAGCTAAAAGCGATCTTTTCAAGACCGTAGACCGAGGTCCGTTTTCAACTGTAGATCACCTTAGTTGAGCTCCCTTGACATTAGAGGCGAAGTTTTTACCACAGCTTGCTTCTAAGAAATTCCTAAGGAAAAAATCCAGTATCTTAAACATCTACTTGGAAATAAAACCCAAGATCTCATGCTCGTCCATGGTCCGGAGCGAGGGGGAATGGGAAGCAGTCACCTCCTTCTGCGAAGCAGTCATGCTAGCGAAGGAGGTGGCCGTGGCGTATGAGGGAGAGAACCTCAACCAACCCAGCCGCCGCCCGCGGGAGATGCGCCGATGTCGGTCGCCGCTAGACGACTCCCGGCCAACGTAGATGCGGGCCTGTAGACGGTGAGCAATGAGTAGCTCACCGTCCGTCCGTCTATTGACGACAGGCCGTGTCGACGGCGCGTTAGTGTTCTACGCGCGCCTCGATGTCAGCAAAGCAAAGGGGCCTGCCAGGGCCACCGCCTGTCGGGGTTGCGAGTTGTTCAAAAGAGATACCGCTCCAGAACATAAAGGGAAATAAAAGGAACATGGGTGGGTTTTAGTCAGTACAAGTCAGACACTGCCCCCTGCTACGCCCAGAGCGGGGGAAGTTATTTGGTGATTTTCCATCCTCAAAAAAGACCTCATTCTCAGCAGTAGCTCTTGCGATTACAAAACCTAACTAACAGTCGTCATAGAGAGGGATTCGAGATCCAGACCTAAGTAAAACCAACTTCCATGCAAGCGTACACCATCGTCGAACGCAACATTGCTTGCCATCAAGCGGTACTTGATATTATTATTAAAGTAGGTTTTACATACATATTATTAGCATTATTATAATTATATCCAGGGGCGGGGCGAGCTTTTTGAGTTGTAGCCCAGGGCCCCTTGAGGGTGAAAGGCCCCCATTTACCATTTAAGACAATAGACAATTGTGAATAAAAAAAACAAACACTGTAATTTGATAAGTATACAACTCTACGATAATACGCAACCGTACCAAACACAAAACTACAAAAAAAATGGGCTCTATTATACTGGAAATGCGCTTGATGTGTCGTCGTATGTACCTACCTAGTAAATCACTATCGAAAACAGTTTTTCATCATCATCATCATCATCAGGCTATATTAGTCCACTGCTGGACATAGCCCTCCCCTAATGAGCGCCATAGCGCCCTGTCTTCAGCTTGCCGCATCCAGCATCTGCCTGCAGACTTTCTTAGATCGTCATCCCACCTGGTCGGAGGGCGTCCTACACTACGCTTGCCGAGTCGCGGTCTCCACTCAAGAACACGTTTACCCCAACGGTTGTCGGTTCTTCGTGAGATATGGCCAGCCCACTGCCACTTCAGCTTGCTGATTCTTTGAGCTATGTCGATAACTTTGGTTCTCTGTCGGATGTATTCGTTGCGGATTCTATCCTTCAGAGAAACTCCGAGCATAGCTCTCTCCATAGCGCCAGCGCTTGATGTGTCGTCGTATGTACCTACCTAGTAAATCACTATCGAAAACAGTTTTTGACATAAGGGAAATTACTTGGTTAATTAAGCAGGCCCCAAATAGTCCAGGTCCCCACAAACTCACGATCCGCCTCTGATTATAGCATGGGTGTCCCAGAGTATGAATTGACCATTTTATTCTACACTTGAATTTAAATGACCGTTTAAGTGCTCTTGAACGTTAGTACGAGGTCAATAAAACAATAAACAGCTTAATCTCATTGTTATTATTTTACAGTTATAAATAAATCGCTTTTAGATATTGAGGATTCGATAAAAAAAAATATTTATTTGCACTAAAAAAGTATTTATTTTGACTTGGGGAAGGTTTGTTGTCATTTGACAGATTGTTCAATCCAAAACCAATTGCATAAACAGAATATGATTGTTGAAAAAGGTATCTTATCATTATTACCATTAAAGTTGAATTTTCACTGCCTATTATGAAAGTTCATCATAATTGTTAGTCATGCAAAAATTAACTCAAAAGACCACTTTATAGATGTTTAATTGACTTAACGTAATAAACTGTTGATAGAAAAATGATTAGTTAGTGTAAACAATAAGTGAGTCCAGGGTTGCCAATTTGTGGGGAATTCCCCAAACTGTGGGGAATCTCAAATCGATTGGGGATTTATTGGGGATTGGCATTATGTGGGGAAAATGCGGGAATTTTGACATCTTATTTTCATTTGTAAATATTTCATCATTCATCGAGCATGCTTATTTTTTTTTAAAATACTATTCATTTGTTTTACATTAGCCGCGCACGATGTATTTAATAAATAACTTTATGAAATGTGTTTAGTCAAACCCCATGTTGTTAAAAATAACGGTAATTATTATCACAGACTCGTTTGTGATAGCACAAAAATTAGACGATGAGTGGCGAGTTCACGCTATGCTGGATTGCAATCAACATGGGCTTGAAGTTAGTGCCGATCAAATCAAATCAAAATCATTTATTTTAATTAAACCATTACAGGCACTTTTGAATGTCATGAAAACAAAAAAATAATGCTGCTACAGTCCCAGTCACAAGACATAATAACTTGTGAATGTACTGTAGTTGCCCATTCCAAAGCGTAGATCTCTATGGAGAAGAATGGGCAAGAAACTTCATGGACACTCTTTTAAATCATAATATTTTTACAAAATCATGGATACATCATTCATGTTGTGATTATAAATACATGTGAGAACGATGTAGAAAAACGAGCACATTAAGAGCGTCCAGAGTAAAAGCAAAAACAAGAGTTTAATAGATAAATTTATTAATTAAAACAAACCGTGGCGGCTAATAGATGACCAGTCACAACTGACAGCGCCCGTTCACGATCATGACGCATATATCGGCCCCATTCAGCTCAACCGTTTTGAAGTGAACTAAATGACCCGACACACACGCCACCATCAGCGAGACATTTAAGTGAGCATGACAATCTCCCAACCACCAGGGCAACCGTCGAGTCAATTAAATTACATAGTACTGACACATGGGCATTACAATAATTATACAATACTAAGAAATTGAGTCTATACAATGTTTAGAGGTATTTAGAACAGGGTGTAACGTTCTCCATCCTCTATGGAAAAGGGAGGATCCTCCGACCAGACGGGTGTCGTGTCTGGTGGGCCACTGCCCGACAGTTGCTTGTCGGGTGCTCGTACATATGCTAACTTCGCGTACAACTTTCCTTGCGCGATGTAGGAATCTTGCCGTTAGTTCTTCAGTGGTTGGATAGATGGCGCTGTAGTACTTTTTGCCACTTGCATCTTTGTGTCGCTACAAATGCAAATATAGTCTTACAATCTTCTACAGCTGCCACAATAACTTCAGACGCTGATCAGTAAGTTTGCCCCTATGGTTGTGGATAAGAACCGGCATTGAGCCAAGCATTTATATCATTAATGTAATCCCCGAACTTATAATATGCTTGCCTACATAGTGTGCGTTTAATACAAGATTTAAACTTCGATTCATTCAATTGTAGGATGTTTGGAGGTATTTTGTTATAACATTTTAAGCAGTACCCCATAAAAGAGGAGTCTACTTTAGCTAGCCTGAAACCTGGCTGAACTAGTTGGTCCCTGTTTCTAGTATTATAGTGGTGTCTGTCACCTCTTTTACTAAATAGATGCAGATTTGGGAGCAAGAAGGTACCTTGTTGTTGTCTAGTATAAAATTCAAGTTATTTGTATCTTCTGTTGTCTTACTAACTAGTTTAAATGAGCCGGAGTGAGCCCCAAGACTTCTCCGCCTTCCTTGTAAAAAAGTATTTTAGTAGTATTACTAATAGTTGCAGTGTTAATAATAAAACTAAACTTAGACATACCACCTATGTCTGAGTTAATACTAAAAAGCTAATAGCCTAGCTATTTTGTGTCTACATCTAATAGATAGATACACCATACCCCGAGTCGACTTAACTTTATCAGCAAAACTGTTGATATCAAAATATACAAGTTTGTCACTATAATGACCTACTAAAAAGTGCACATGTTTATAAAGCTTGTGTATATAATTGTTCTTTCTATGACCTACATTTTTAAAATATGGAAAAGCACACAATATGATTTTACTACAGTTTAACTTTAACAATTCTGACACACAGTCGGTGATCTCTTCCGTTTTAATCTTTGAACTATGACCAACACAAATAGTAATTGTGGTATTAGGATTACAAACATTCTTTGTCACCGATGCCATTACCTGTTTGTAGGTTGACCCTGGTACACAATAATTTTGGGTAGGTACAATAACTCAGGTTATTACTGATTAATTTACCAAACCCTCTACCTAAACTATCAGAGAACATAACTGAATTATAGCAATCATTACTATTGGATGTTACAAAACTACTAATCACAGGCTGTACTACTTCTGAATCATGGAGTGTAATGTCAGGTATTGGATGGATGATACGGTCCTGAGCACTAGCAGCTTTGGACGAGCATCTGTCAGAAGGCTGGGTTTACTCTGACAAGTACACTGATTGTTTTTGAGAATCAGTCATCATCAATATGATGCTGAATGTTACTGGGCTAAAGTGTTTCTCTTGAAAAACGCTACGAATACCTGTTCCCAAACATAAAAATTGTTATTTCGTTGTTGCTGATACTGCCTTTTTCAAATGCATCGGTCGAGCGCAAATTTAGTGATCTTAAAAATTTTAAAACTGCAAACCGCAATCGACTATATACCGATACTGTTGTTTCATTAATGGCTGCAAGCGAAGGGATTAAAAAACTGGGCGGCAGTGTCAAGTTTAACCCTTCGAACCAAATGCTTTCCACTAAAATATGGAAAAAATTATAAACAATAAAAACTATGTGAATAATTGAATATAGTTTCATTTCTTATAAAACATTGACTGATTTTTGTCCCTAATTTGGGGAATCCGCTCCGCATTTGTGAGGATTGGGATAAATTGGCATTGGCAACCCTGTAGTGACTCACCTTTCAATTTGCATTCCAATCTCAGTCAGTGTACATGTCATACGCTTTAAAACATGGCAGACAAAATTGCTGTTGTCACAGGAGCAAGCAAGGGATTGGGCTTCGCTGTTGTGAAAGGATTATGTCAAAAATTCAATGGAATTGTTTACTTGACAGCTAGATCAGAGAAAAATGGCCTAGAAGCTGTCCAAAAGTTGAACGAACTCGGACTAAAACCTCTATTCCATCAACTCGATATCAGTGACGAAAAAAGTGTGAAAACATTTGCAGATTTTATTGAAATAAAACATGGAGGACTGGATGCACTGGTAAATAACGCGGCTATTTTAGATTGGGATGAAGTTTACCCAACCTACGAAGCGGCAAAAAGAAACATTGACATAAATTATAGAAGCTTGCTAACCATTGAGAATTACTTATTTCCGCTGCTAAGAGATGGCGCTAGGGTCGTCAACATTTCAAGCGCTTGTGGCCATCTGTCGAACTTAAAGAAACAATCATGGATTCAAACTTTACAAGACCCGGATTTAACAACAGATCAAATAAACGAGTTTGTTAACGAATATTTGGAGAGCGTTAAAAATGGCACGTTTGACAAGAATGATTTCGCTGATGAAGGAAAGCATGCGGAGCATAGGGTGTCTAAAATTGCTTTGACAGCTTTGACGAGGGTCCAACAAAGAAAATATGCTGATAGGAACATCTCCATAAATGCTGTCCATCCAGGACACATGAAGACTGAAATGGCTCAAGGTGGAGGAGAAGTGGAACCTGACCAATCAGCCGAACTTGTCCTTTATCTCATTTTAGATGCTTCCCCGAAGTTGAGAGGGACTTTCATGTGGCATGATAGGAAGTTAATTGATTGGTACGATGCTGAAGCTGATTTCGCTTGCAAAGACCTTTGGTAAAACAATTATGTAGGTACATTCTTTATAAAAATGTAAACTTATATTTTTTATTTACTTTTATTTTATTTCCATATCACGGTTTCCTTTGCCAAAATTTCTTTCTTTCTTTCCCAAAATAAAACATCAGCTAATGTTTGTCCAATCATATGCTTTAATAATAGATTTTTCCAAAACAAAATCGGTTTTCTTGGCACTTTTCTATTATGGCGTGTAAGCTAAGTAAGTATGTAAGTTACTAGTAAGTTATGCTTAAATGTACATTTCATTATTTTACCTATGTTGACCTATCATTTTGCAAAATTAAAATGTTAAATCTAAGCCGGATACGTGATCTGTATGTACATACCTCAGGACCACCCTACTTCAAACACCTTTATTTATAAGATTGTGGTGTGAACCACCACCAGTAATTATTGATGTCGAGATAAATAATACTGATAAAAATACTGATTTATTTACAGTAAAAGTGCTTTTTTGACTTTAATTTGAAACATATGTATGACTAATGTAACCCAAGTTAGTCAGTTATCCTGCCACACACCTTTGAACAGTTGTAGGCATGAAGATTTATAAGTAGAATATGTAGATGATCTCAACCGCAACTAGATGTCGCTGAGTAGTTTTTTTTTACCTTTTCTAGTTTTTGCATACTAACTTATATTACGGCAGGTTTTTATAATGTATTAGCTTTCAATTACACATATGGTGTCTAATATATAAATTTAGAAAAATGTAGAATAGAAACAAAATACGGTTTTATTCATTTAGTTTGCTCACCTAAAACTGCGTGAAATAGAACGCATGTGACAAGACAGCTGAGCCGATCGAAGTTGACATACGTCAATCTGACAAATTACAATTCGACCGCGGAATTCCGTTTGTGGGTGTGATTATTGAATTAACATCCTAAAATATTTCGTAAATTAATATTGAAGAAACCTTAATTTTACAAAATTGTGAATTGAATAATATTTTGTATTACAAAAGACGGTGACTGCCATTTACGGATTGACACTCTGTTGGGTGAGTAATTTTTCCGCAATTTCTTTTAGAAAATTATTAAAGTCACATGCACTAAGTATGCAAAAGAGGAAAGGAATACACACACTATGACATAATTTATGTCAAATTAAAAATAAACTTTGCTGCAACAGTACAAAATAAGCAATAATATTTTTTTATGTGACAGTACAAAAAAGGCCGACGTTAGTGAACTAAAATAGATATTTTTGACGCCTTGACCTAGCTAGTGCCATTATTATTCCTAATGCAGTATTGGACAACCAGTTCTTGGGTTTAAAAAGTGGACAGACCATAAGTTGTGATAAAAAAAGTAAATAATTTTTTTATGTAATGTGTAGAGGTTTTAGTGCTATAGAACTGTTTTATTTAAATTCAAATATGGAATGCGGAAAAGAACCTTGGCTGCTAGTGTTGTGGTGTTTTAGTGTACTATGAAGGTCAATCATATTATTAGGTTTTTTTATTATTTATGAAAACAATGGTAATGTTAATTTTATAGGATTAACCTTGAGCTTATGATAATGACTTCTAATTTAAGGATACAAGGTAAACGGTGTTACCTCAGATCATACAAGCCTTACACATTGAACTTAGTTTAAATGTATTTCTTATTTTTTTAAATATAAATTATTTAATAAAACATTAAAAAAGTACTGTCTTCATAAAACAGGAAATTACAGTTACATAACAGCTTACAATTTGTATGCTCAAGAAACACTGCTTCTAGCAAATGGTTAGGTATTCAAGTATTCTTTATTTAAAATCTAGGTCAAGGAAACTTGCAAAAGAAATCTAGTCTGTAAATATGTTGTTTTTCAAATAGCAAAATAATACATTGAACTTTAACTGCCAGTGTTTAAGGCTGAAAATACTATTTGTAACAGGTAATTAAGAAATAATTGCTGTCTGAATACTGAAGTCTAGTTAAGATAATAAATACTGCAATGCAGACAAAAATAAATTAGTATATAATTACTATATAGCAAGTATACCCAAAAAATAAAATTGTCTGCTTGACCCAAATGTATAGGACAACTGATTTTTTTGTGATTAGGCACAGACAAACTCTTCAGTGAAGTGGTGGCACCCGCAACTACTGAGCATGAAGCCCTTTTTTAAGAGGATGGGAAATCATCAAATAACTACCCCTGCTCTGGGCGGAGTGTCTTACTTGTACTGACTAAAACCCACCCATGGTCCTTTTGTTGACTGTTCTGGGGCATGACATCTGAGTTCAAATCCCGGTTTCATCAAGTTGCTATTAGATTTTTCCATCAGGAATTTCGCAGTAGCTGCCACGAAGTATAGATTTGTGTCTGTCATGGCAATAAGCTCGCCCCCCTTGACTCTGAGACATGACAGATCAACATAACTCTCTAATTGTGGGGGTACAACTCTACTTAAACCCTTCAGGATTTATTATATTCAGGATATATTTGTTCCATGGATAATGTTCTGTAATTATTGTAAAACAAGTCTATACATCACTTAGAAATTTAATGTATGCATAGGCAAGGCAGTATGACCCAAATTACGTTTGCCTTCAGAGAAAGTTGCACTTGAAAATAGCTGTCTATTGCCAAATGATAAGTTCTAAAATTTACACTTACTTTGTACAATGTTTTTATTTGAAATTGATGTTAGTAAAATTATGTTAATAAATAAATAAGAATAAACATTAATTTCAGTCCAGGACCATAAATTGTTAGTATTTGTTCCGAAAAAATAAAAAATGACATTTATTCAAGCTAGGCTGATGATCAGCACTTTTTGAACGTCATTACACAAGACAATCCCCCAAAAACCCCGCCAGGGTTAAACTGAGAAATATGTACTAAAAGTCATAGACAAGAAAATTCAATCAACCATGTCCTCCATGACTAACTATTTTTAAAATAATACAATATGGTTTTAAATTTAACATAGTATGTTGAAATTCGAATTATCAGACAATTAAATGAATTTGAATTTAACAACCACTGTTTTTTAAATGATCGGGATTGAGTTTCCTTTGCTGGCTTTACGAGTTCGATAATGTCATGATAAATTTCGATGATTAATTTCTATGCTCTGCTTGGAAATAGTAGAAAGAAAGAAAAAGCTGTTTTTTTTTTACTCACACATGGCAAGCTATAAAACAAAATTACTTAATTTAAAAAAAGAACATTAAAAAGAAAATTGTAGGTATTAGTCACCCGTATAAATTATTTGTATATTTTTTTACATTTTTAAAAATAACATACAAAAACATTTAAAAAATTAAATAGTGGTTCGCCAGTATTGGGAGCATGGTCCAAGATAGTATATAATATCATATTTCAAACAAACAAATTTGATTTATTTATTTCCTTAAAATAAATTTAGGGTAATAATTATCTACACATAAATTCGTTTTGTGATTTTCCGTTAGATATTAGTTGTTTATTGTTTTTCAATAATTAGTAGAATGAGTACACTGTAATCTATGGTCATTTATTTTTTTCTAAAATAAAAGTCTGATGAATCCAAAAAAGTACAGTCAGCAAAAACATATGCAATTTAAATCAATGTTTTAAAGTTTTTTTGTGATTAAAACACTTTAGGTAATTTAAATGGTCGAAGTTAATTGCCACATATTGTTCGTGTTTTTGTCCAAGCTGACGCGGTCTTATCACAAAACATTAAAACAAATATTTTTATTATAACAACACAAGGAAATGACTCATCTACCAATTAGGAATGTTTTAAAACAGTAATACTGACTTATTATAATTAGATGTCCAATATTATCTTATCACTCTGTTTATATTTTTTATGTTGTTGCTAAGCAGGTTATAAAGAAAAAAAATAATGTATGAATAAATGAATCTTCCGTGACTCATTGAGAATAATTATTTTTAATAGTGCAAAAAGTTTTATTAATAAAATGAAAATTATAGTTTGCCGTGCATGTTTTGAATCTCAAGTTGTTATTATAGAAGATTACAGACATTTTAAATTATACATAAAATTATGCATAAGATTTTATCAGTGGGATCATACGTAGTTCAGACTGTATCCCTTTTTTTCGTGGCTCGGAAGAGTTTAGCTACGAGTGATGGTCTGCGCTTCATGCAGTCAAGACAATGCAACATTCCCAGAGCCCCGCTGATACCTAAAATTGTGTTCTGCGTAGCTTTATAGAAAGAAAGAAAAAATATATGTCGCAATAACGACACTCGTGCACTCAAAAATATTAAATAAAAATAACATTAAACAAATAAAGCATCACAAATTAAAATAAACAAATTATAAAAAACGTACAGAACGGAACAAAAAAAAATATAGCTTGCATGCCGTTACTGCGTAGGTAACCACTCAGCATTACTTAGATCAACTTTTAGAGATGTTCTTGAGCAGAGCGTCACTCGCGGCTAACTTACTATTATTTATTGACGGCACGTTTGGCGCAGTGGCTGAGCGATTGACTGCTGCGCTACGTGTCGCGGGTTCGATTCCCGCACGAAACAAATATTTGTATGGCCTACAGGTAGTTGTTTCGGGTCTGGCTGTTTGTGTATGTGAATTTAAATGTTTGTAAACGCACCCACGATACAGGAAGAATTCCTAATGTGAGGCAACGTTTTTTTTATGAAAACAAAACAAAAAAAACTTTGGAACCGCCAAAAAGTTTAAACGGTTAAAACTGCTCAGAGCGTCACTCGCAGCAGAACTTTCGTGCTGCCATATTTATACAACATTATTTTTAGTATATGCGAAACCTGAATATAGTTTGTTCAGAATAAGTAACTGAATCGATTCCAATAGTTTTTACACCATGTTATATTTTGTCCCAAAAATATTAATAAAAGGTTACGAGTTGGACACTTAGTTAGTAGGCATACGAAATCATACGGCGCGCAACAAGGTCACGGCAGGTCAAAGCGACAGTACCTACGTGCGGCGTCGTTTGTACCGCTCTGTGACCGTGTTTTTGTACGGACAGCCAGGTTAAATAACAAGCTTATAACTTTCTGATTTTTCATGATAAAGTTCTGAAATTTTGTATATAGATTCTTCACATAAATATACTAGACACGTGTTTCGGGTTTCGCATAAAGTAAAACTAATGTTGTATAGTATAAGATATTTAGATCATAGTTTGACCGAAACTATGATCAGAAGTGTATGTACTTTTTCGCAGGAGTATACATACTATTCTAGTCTCCAACAAAACACTAACCTTATTGCTACGAAAATAAAGATACAAACACAATAACTGTGGATGAACTGTAATTAAGACAACGATAGTTATGATTTAAAATGATTGTAATCAATTTCAATGTAGTCTCCCTTAGTTACTACTAAAACATAGCACAAAATACGACAAACACACAAGCGGCCAAAATTATAGTAAAAATATGTAACATTAGATACTCAGTTAAAGTTATATCCTAAATGAAAGACAATATGTGACTCTACAATACTCAAAATAGTGTCTAAAATCCTACAAAAGACCAAGATCTAAAGTACAAAGTGTCACCATGACTTCAGTGCAAAAAAAAAATAAAGAAAAAACAAATGACTATCAGCCAATTATAACGAACATTACGCACTAGTGCTATTATAGAAAAACCAACGTTATTCCTAACACCACAATGCTTATAATAGTGCGTTCAGTGCGCGCCATGGCGTCTTTCGCGGCGCAAGCGGCCCTTCGGTCTCGTTGGAGTTCTCTGATAGAGTCTACGAGCGTCGACGTGCCAGGAGAAGTGACTGACGGCGTGCGTTCCGTCGTTGGATGGCTGAAACAGGCACTGGATTTTATTTATTGAACATCGATAGCTGCTCTGATCTTTAAAATGATCCTCTACGGGGTTAACAGATGGACGCCTGAGGGCCTAGACTAGTGGCAAGTCATTTCACAGCTGCGATTCTGCAACTTTCAACAGAATCGAAAAACTTTTCGGTAGCTTTTGTCAAACTAATACATATTTTGATTGGATTGACATAAGCTATCGAAAATGATAACATGTCACTCAGTCTTGGTCCTCTGATCATGTGGGATGATTTATGCTAAACTAAGCCAGCTTGAGACACCAATCTCACCAACGGCAACTAGCCAAAGCACGTAGAATTAGCAACTAAGTACAAACGAGTAGCTTTTAGCATAAATCATCCCCGATATCATCTGTGATTCTGCAAGACGATGGGTGTCATTCGTTCGCAGTTTTCAATACCTCTCCATAAACCCTCAGGGAAAATAATTGTTACACAAATTGACAATCCACATCAATTAGCCATGTTCTAACCATTTCATATAACTGTCAAAAATGACAGCTGTCATTTTTAAACACTATTATAGTAATAAATGCTGATATGGTTACTAACGTTATTAATAACATTTGTAACGAGATATTTACCATGTTAACAATTTATTTTGAGTTTCCAATATTTAGGTGCAGTTGCAAATGCCATGATTACAGATGAATTCGGATGAAAATAAACAGTAGATAAATATCCCTTTTCAAATGTTACTAGTAGGGTAACTAAGTTGATAGTCAAGTTATGCAGCAATTACTTTCCCTAATCTTACTGCAGAGGAGGATGCCTCATGCATGCTCAGAGTGGCAAAGATGTTCAGCGCAGATTATACGAATGTTGGCGTGGTTATAGTTTGTCTAAGTTCTTAAAGTGTTCTGTACTGTAACTCAGTATCTCTTTTGCCATTCTTCTTTTTTGCAAAGAAGAATGGCGAAAGAGAGGTCACAAATGTTGTGCCAAGATGACCCAGTTCAGTTTCGACGTTTCCTTATCTAGTCATAATTCCGACTAGATTCGTCTTTCAAAAATATGGCTGAGGTGAACGACCCGTGTTCATATGTCGTTTTTTCCTCTAAACAGCGAAATATGTTACAAATTCCTTATTGCTGACTCGGTAATTTACTGACGTTCAGGGAAATAGCATAGTACATATATATTGATTCCAGTACTTGGGACACATGCCCGTCACCGTATTGATCTCTCATCTTGTTTCCTTTGAAAGTCTTATAAGCAACGCTACCACGCTTTTTTTTGCTGATGGGAAATCATCAAATAACTTCCCCCGCTCTGGGGGGGTGTGAGACTTGTACTGACCAAGACCCACCCATGTTCTTTCTATTGTCCTTTATGTTCCGGGGCCGTGGTATCTCATTCGAACAACCTGCGACCCCAGCAGACGGTGGCCCTGGCAGGCCCCTTTGCTTTGCTGACATCTCTTTGAGGCGCGCGTGGAACACTAACGCGCCGTCGACACGGCACGCTACCACGCTTAGCTTATATTTTACCATCTACTCAGCCGCGTATATCCAAACTCATTCTCGTGTCTAGTATACGCAAAAAAATGAGATCCTAGATAGAAGCTTTGCCATAGTTTTTATATCACATGATGTAAAAAGCTAACACGCAGTCTCTGAGACCATAAATTAGGCTGCTATTACCGAATGTATATCATTTGGCAGTCACACGCTTGTTTTTTTTTTGTCGGGCCGATGTCAGACGACAGTGATTGATTTGTCCAAAAAAAAAACTAAATTGTCTACAAAAAATATATATTCAGCTCAACGCCTACACACTATTAGTTTGACAAGCTGCAAGTTTCCATCAATAATCGGAGTCGAATGAAATGAACTAGTTCAATTTCGCAGACATTTTATTTAACCTTGTGTAATTTTAATCAAACTCAAAGCTTTTATTTCAATTAAAGAAGATTCCGTTACAGGCACTTTAGCACACGAGAAAGTCAAGAACAAAAAGATGAAGGCTACAGTCCAAGTCACAAGGCATAATAACTTTTGAAAGTACCGTAGTTGCCCACTCCAAAGCGTTGATCTCTATGAAGAAGAATGAGCAAGAAACTCCATGGACACTCTTTTCAAGCATAATATATTTAATTCCAAACATTTGCTTACATAAGAACTCAATGCGATATTGTGAAAAGTAGCCCCAAACGAAATTGTCCGCAATATAGTTGGCACGCGATCGTAAAATGTTAAATACTTCAACGGAACTTTGTCCCATCGCACGCGTATGTAAACGGCCCGTTCTTCTTAATGAACTGTTATACGTTTTAGCACGTAATATACAGCTGAAATGTGGTCATTTCCATCTCATTTCAGCTTCCTTTCACTTTCTCATTAACTTGTCGAGTTAGCCTAGCTTTTGTATTTTCATCCTTGCTTTTTGGCTGGTTTAGACATAGTTCATTTTGTCGATTTATTAGTTTTTTGTGTGTTTGACACAAAAAACTGCATAAATGTTAACCAGACAAAGTCTGAAAAAGAAAACACTACCCTACAACTTAACTAAACCATAAAATTCTCAATCTATATAAATGCAAGGTTTCCATTTTGCACATCACACGATACAAGTACCTAGCTGATAGAATTCCTTCCGTTAAGCTAACACCCATAGAATCTAGAGTAAGTACAGAAATAAATATATATGAACTAGCTGTTCTCCGCGGTTTCACCCACGCTGCTCAGCACCTGTTGGTCGTAGCGTGATGTTATATAGCCTATAACCTTCCTCAAGAAATGGACTATCCAACACTAAAAGAATTATCCAATTCCAACCAGTAGTCCCTGAGATTAGCGCGTTCAAACAAACAAACAAACAAACAAACAAACAAACTCTTCAGCTTTATAATATTAGTATAGATAAATTTTCGGATGTGTAGGTGATCTATTCTTAGTCTTAACAGAACATGTTAAAAATGTAGGTAATGTATTTTCGATGTCGTCGCTACAAATAGTATATTTTAAAAGATTTTTACCGAACATTTTCGCAGGATCGTTATATCTATGTATATTAACAACTGATATGACTAATGTTTTTGTTAAATAATTTGTTATCTATAATGTAATGATTTTTATCTCTCCCCATAAATTTTAACATAGTACAAGAGACAGACAACTAAGCCACGCCAACATATTTAGTAGAAAATAATGTTTATTCACATGTGCTTTTATTTTTCTATTCACACGTAGTTGTCGTATTTAGCTCATAATTTCGCACTTCCGTCGTTGTAATTGCATACTTTGGCTCTTTGATGGTCGCATTTTATGTTGTAGTACGTTGTAATATGCCTTACAGCTTTGCCGATCGATGTGTTTTCCTGGATGAGTCTAGAAACTTTTGCAAGGGAAGGGACAGTCACAAGTATTAATATCATCATCATCTTCCCAAGCATTTTGGGGTCAGTTTCCAGCCTTTATGTATACAGCTAAATTGCTACTGCCTATCTGACCTCCACAACCCAGTTTGTACTGAGTGAACTCCCAATGACCCGTAGATATGCTGTGAGAGGATTCTGAAAAGCACTTGTGTGTATTATTGGTAATTATAGTGAGTGAAGTACATATTGATGCTTGTGATTGTACCAATTTTAGGTTTTATTATCTGTCAAGGTCAATTGGTGGCGCGACGCTATAATATGTTAAGCGTTTGTACGATTAAATGGATCAGTGGAATCGGCCATTAGACCGTATCCTAACCTACAATTACTCCAAAAAGTCAATTCGAAAGAGGCGTCAAAAGTTATCAGTGTTAAAGCCACAGCCATTTTTGGGTTCTGTAGATTTTTTATTACACAAGAGACCTAATAACTCTGCGTCAAAAATGTATGGAATTAATAAGTTTACACTACACAATATTAAAGTCGGAGAAATTAGCTGTAAAGCAAATTGACTACCAACCCAAACATTGCGTAGATACAAATCACTACTCTTATAAGAATGAAATGTCAAAATTGACAGTTTATGACGCGAATCGATGCAGGGAGTCAGTTTGCTTAAGAATTAAATTCCCTGACTGTACATTGACACGAAAACTATAAAATTAAATGTAAGTATTTAGCGTTTCCTCGGCCTTCTTGAAAGTATTAAAGTACAAACTTAGGCTTGCGGAAACACTTAAAAATCTTCATATTTTCTATTCTGGTCGCACTATGCATGATTAAAATATTTATCGTTTAATTGTTGTCTTGCATGATAGAAAGTAACTATGTTTAATTTATATGTTACATACTCTATGGAAAAAAATAAAATATGCTTTTTGCGTTTCAAACGACTCAAGACAAATTCTTGATTCGTCACGAACATCAACTGATTTTTGCCGTTAATTAAAGGAATTAAGTCCTGTTTATAAAATGTTCAGGTATTTATGACGTTGACTGTTACGGCTCATCTACCTAATCATGGCATTAGGAATTACGAGAACTGCCGTCTCGTAATTACGACTTGCCATTTGCTCAGGCATTTTTTGAATACTTATTAATGAAATGAAACAGAAGGATAATCCCACTTTAAATAGAGCAGCTACCATTTCTATAGCCATTCTTTAAATACTGAATGCATCGAGTCGAGATGACGGTAATAGGGTGGGTCTATCTATTTAAAGGGGGTTCATTAAATAAAATGACTGAAGGACAAGCAAATCATAAAAAAAAACAAGTACCCCATTATAATGCTGATATAAAAGGCAACAACATGCGCAGTGTTCTGTTTCGAATATAATATTCAAATACACATTGGAAAACAAAAGAACCCGATCGTCAGCTGCGTCGCTTATAAGGTCCAGACAAAACCTTTGCATTTCATTTTACAATTTCACGAGCGGTTTTTGGATGCCAACATTGAAAACGATCTTCACCTCTTGGTAAATCTTAAGTCAAAAATGCTTCGGAATACAAGACAAGTCCTTGGTACTCCACTTCACAGTACTTAAATCGCAAGTCCCTAACCGTACAATACAGTAATAAATCTGCTCCGACACAGTTAACCGTTCGTGTATTGATATGACCTTTGCCTTGCACCCTACTTCCCATTAATCCCCACTGAGAGTAACTGCTGTGAGAATTTCGCATCCGTAGGATATATCTTGAGAAGGTCAGAACGATCATGTCGCATTTATGTCTGTCTTACCTAGTCAATTGAAATCTAGAACTTGTTCGTGGCCATAATAAAAAAACCGGCCAAATGCTAGCCGACTCGCGCATCGAGGGTTCTTTACAAACTTGCCACATAAACGACCATATCTTTTGATTGTGTAGACTTAGAGGGTTGATTTTTGCACAGCTCCAAGATACTACAGATTTTAGTATATTTATTTTATTTCAACTCGATATCTTCATGCGTTCTCGAGATAAAGGGTCCTGACAGGCAGACAGACATACGGACGACAATGTGATATTTCCGATCCGTTTTTTTCCTTTTGATGTACGAAACCTTACAAATACTATACTGCTATGAATGCAAGCATCATTTTTCTGCCCTTGTGCCATTCTATTTGGGGTCGGCGCAACACGTTTTCTTCTTCCATTCCCCCCTATCAGACGTCACTTCATTTACTTCTTTCTCTTTCATATCATTCCTCACACAATTCATCCATCTTTTCTTTGGCCTTCCTCTCGCTCTCCGTCCATCAACATTCAGATCCATCACTCTTTTAGTCACATGTGCTTCGTCCCTCCTCATTAAATGTCCATACCAAGATAAACGACTCCCTTTCAATTTTTCTGTAACAGGCGCAACTTTCAAACTGCCTCGAATATATTCATTCCTTACTTTATCCATTCTTGTCACTCCACACATCCATCTCAACATTCTCATCTCCGCTACATGCAATCGTTTTTCATCCACCTTTTTTATAGCCCAGCTATGAATGCAATGAGGAGCATATATTCGTCTCTCCTATCATATCATTCTTGGTATGTCAAGCAGCTCATCCAGCCAAACCAAGTCTTCAAGCCTTCAGATTGACTGTTGTTGTTATTTTGATCTACCACAGTTGAAACCAGAAAATGTCAACCGACTTTAAAAAAAAACTGAGGCGGTCTTCTACTATTTTCGAACAGAAACTATTTTTCATACAGAAATCTGAATAAAATTAGTTTTAGAACAATTTTGTAAATGGTAATGTAAAAGTTCCCGTTGCCCTCATATATTGGTCCGTGACTAAATCAGTAGGGTTACCATGACATCTTATAGCAGTTCTTATTCCAGTGTGAGAAAGAGATGGTGCTAGACATCCTGTATAGCTGTCTCTTTCCCTCAGTGGAATAAGTTCTGCTTTAAGACGTCATGGTAGGGTAGCAGATCTTACTTAAATTACGCCTCTCTTAGCTGTAATACTAGATCAAGCTTCGATCAGTTCTACAAAAATCTTCTATCTTCACACTTACACACAATAGGGTAGTTTCCAGGGTCAAAGCAATTACATTCTATTTAGTCCGTCTTTTAGTTTATTCAAAAATAAGGGACACCAATTTTTGTATTTGTAAATTAGACCAAAAATGACAAAGATATAGCCCATTAAAGTTTACGTGTGACGTCACTTGTTGCGAAAAACTGCAGCAACGCGTGACGTGTCCCTTATTTTTGAATAATCTAAAAGACGAACTAATAAAAAAAAATAGGAAACTACTATTCATCGCTTTACCTCCTTTTCTGCATCCATTCTTACATACTCTTGCTACCTCCAGGCATCGCTAGAAGTACGTCAGGTGGGCAGACGCGCCGTCAGCCAGCTGGCAGGCAGAGGGATGGGGGATGAGGTGGTCATCATACACTTCAACGATGTCTATAACATCGAGCAGACTACCAGTAAGTACCTATTTAACGTATTACAAGAACCCTCCTCATTCATCACAGCATCAGGCTGGTGTCCGGAAATCTACATTCATAGTGCCTGTTTTGCAAACGGGGAAAGACCTTCCTTAAAAAACTGACTTTTGCCAACTTAAAATTGTATTTAAGATACAGGCTATGCTTAGACTGCTTGCGTGGGGTCAGCTGTTAAGCCTGTTAGTTTTCTGGTATATCTAATCTAACACATGTTAAAGAACCATGTGTAAGCTAAAGTAAATACATTTGAATTTGAATTAATTCGCTTTCAACAAGGGCCTCCTCCCGCTTTCGGTGGAGCGGAAAGAAGGATCAGACTTGTACTTACTAAAACCCATCCATTTTCCTTGTTTTTGTGTTCTGGGACCACGGTATCTCTTTCTAATAACCCTCAGTCCCGACAGGCCCTTCAGGTTGGCTGACATCTCTATTAAGCGCGCTTGGAACACGAACGCGCCGTCGACGCGGCCTGTAGTACCAGTACCAATGACTCTCAGTTACACGATCGTCACAGAGTAGCTGGTTGTAAACCTATGAAAAACTGGCAATGTTAGAGGCCTATGTCCAGATGTCGACATCTTTTTTTTGCGGATGGGAAATCATCAAATAGCTTCCCCCGCTTTGGGCGGAGTGAGGGGGAGTGTCAGACTTGTACTGACTAAAACCCACCCATGTTCGTTCTTTTGCCCTTTATGTTCCGGGGCTGCGGTATCTCTTTCGAACAACCAGCAACCCCAGAGCTGTCGACACCTTAAGCTGATGATGGCCGTCGTTCGTTAGATTGACGACAATCATTCTTTATTTCTTTGCTTCCCTTTCAGACACAGAACCCGTGGGAGGTGCCCTAAGGTTCAGCACAGCGATAAAGGGTCTCCAGCACTTAAACCCTTTGGTACTGTTCAGTGGAGACGTATTCTCCCCAAGCATGTGTAAGTATCTTATTTATGAAGTAAACTAGCTTCCGCCCGCGACTTCTTCCGCGTGGCATAGTTACTTTGGGCTGACGCTAACTTTAACCCGCGTGATGATCGAAAGAAAATTATATTTCTCTCTCCTTTTCGTCCCTCTTTCTCCCCTTTTTCTCACTAGCTATGCCACTAACCTATGTCCGTCTCCAGGGTCCCATACTACCTCTGTAAGAAAATTCATCAAAATCGGTTTCGCCATTTAGGCGTGAAAACGTAACAAACAAACTCACTTTCGCTTTTTAAAGTGAGAAATGACGGAGAAAGTGGGAAGAAAAGGGAAAACTTAGCTTTGCTATTACAATAAATGAGGCGCAAGGGCAAAAACTACATGTAGCAGGTACCTGCAAATCAGGAAAGGGGAACTGTGTTACCCCGAATTTCACGCGAGTGAAGCCGCGGGCAAAAGCTAGTTTAAAATAAGTGGCTAAATCTTTGCATGCCCATATGACGGTAACATATGGAGAACTTTATTCCAAAAAAAAACACCTATACTTACACTATATTTTAAAATTTTATGTTTTTTTTTATTATTTTACTTCTTTTTGATTAATTGTAACGTGTAATTTTATTTTATGTTATCTGATTTATGGAATGTATGTCTGAAATAAATGATTTTTTATTATTATTAAAACCATGTTTGCGAATAAATAAATCATAAACTTGTTGCTTTTAAAACCTTAGTTGCAAATCATTATCTTTCCCTTTAATGTCATTAAATTTTTCTGAAGCAATGTTTGACACCTATCCTAATTGTCAACCAAACACATTATGTTAAATAAATATATTATGTGTATTTATTTATTCTTGTAAACTTGATGGCAAGTTATTTAAAAAAAAAACAAAAACAGCAACACAAATTTAATAAAACAAATAAGTAATTAGCAATGTACCAGAAATCACACGAAAATTAAATAAAAGAATAAATGTCGATCGCTGCGACGTGTTGATGGTCTGACGGCTGACGGCGAAAAAGGGGCCGCGCTGTGGGTAGCGCGCGCTTATATACCCGTTGGATTTTTCTTTCTTCTTATTCACAACACGGCCTCTCCTGACAGGAGGCCGTCCCGGGCTCCTTCACGATGTCCTCAGCTTCGGTGGCCGGTCTCCAGCATAGGCACGGAGAAGGGCATGTCTGCGGGAGGCCCCTCAGGCTCGACGTGAAGCTGCACCGGCTCATGCTCGACGTGAAGCTGCACCGGCTCATGCTCGACGTGAAGCTGCACCGGCTCATGCTCGACGTGAAGCTGCACCGGCTCATGCTCGACGTGAAGCTGCACCGGCTCATGCTCGACGTGAAGCTGCACCGGCTCATGCTCGACGTGAAGCTGCACCGGCTCATGCTCGGTGTGAAGCTGCACTGGCTCAGCCTGCGTCCCAGAGGTGCAAGGCTCTGGTTGGGAGACAGACTGCTCGGCTGGCGAAATTAGCTCGGCAGTAGCAAGTGTAGACTCCACATCTTCAAGGTCTGCATCTGTTAGGAGGAAAAGATGTGCTCTAGGCACAATGCCTCGCATTGTACATACGCACATTATTAATCACACACTAAACCATCGAGACACAGGTACGACGTGAACCTTGCCTCGACGCATTAGCGGTCAAGTCATATATCAAGGGCACAACTTGACATTCAGCTAAGAAAAGCCAGGCTGTATGGCAGTCTTAGCAGAGCCAGAGGCTAGCCGTAAGGCGTACTCGTAACTCAAAACAGTTAGGAAAGAGGCACTACGTGAAGCTTATCCCAACACAACAGATGTATTGTGATCAGTCAGGAAAGAGGCACTACGTGAAGCGTATCCCAGGTGACCACAATACAACACAGACATAAATATGATCAGTCAGGAAAGAGGCACTACGTGAAGCTTATCCCAGGTGATCAATAACACAATACACACACATCTGATCAGTCAGGAAAGAGGCACTACGTGAAGCTTATCCCAGGTGATCAGGACACAATACAGACACATATATGATCAGTCAGGAAAGAGGCACTACGTGAAGCTTATCCCAGGTGACCATAATACAACACACACACATATATGAAGCTTCATATATAAGAGAGGCATGCAGCACTCACCATCAAAGTAAGCAGCACATACTTCAGGAGTCTACTCTCCACGCCATGGGATCATGTATCCCGCAGCCGCCTGCGTGTACTTCCCATACGAAACAGCCAAGAGTCGGAGCTCGTAGCGCCCTTGTAGCAGCGTCTTCACGATGCGGTAGGGACCACGCATACAGGAGTCCAACTTTCCGGCCGATTGAGCCTGTTTTCGCACAAAAACCAAACTGTTTAGTTCAAAACCACGGGAAGGCTTCCTCCCTTGATTTACGTAAGCATCTTGCTGGTCTCGATTTTGCCTAAGTCGTTCCGATGCTCACTGTCTCCTCATTTCACGTAAGCTCTCTCTATTAGGACTGGAACCCTCAAGCGCAACGTCACGTACTAAGCTTCTTATAAGTGGGGTTGCTGCTTCAATGCCCGCCAATAGATTGAGGGCGGAGCACTGCGTAGTTCTGTGCTTGGTGATGTTCAGTACCAGCTGAATTTTCCACGTGACAGTTGGCCATGCGTTTTGTCGATAGTTAGTTTCGACACGTATCATATTTAAAACCCTTCGACAATAACGCTCCACCACATTTGATTGATGCATCTCAGGTGTTATGAAGTGTGTATCACACCCCATACTTTTCACCCAGTCGAGAAATTCAGCGCCCTTCTTAGTAATTGCAGCTATACAAGCAGCCCTCTGAACGAAACGCGATACATACCTACGAAAGTAGCCAGCTAAGCCTAAAAACTGTCGGAGTTGTCTAACGTTTTTTTTTTTGGCTCAGGGGAGTCGATTAGGGCCTTTATCTTTCCGGGGCTCGGTCGTACCTGACCTTGGCTTATTTTACGTCCTAAATATTACTATTTCAGTCGTTAGAAAGGAACATTTTTTTCAAATTAATTATTACTCAGTCTAATCGTCATACACCCCGTATTGACAGTTGATGTCGCGGTACCGGATATGAAATATGCAGAAATCATAGTAATCAAACGTTGTAATTGAGCTCTTACAAGAGGCGTGTTAATTGGTATTGACTTATCGTACTAAACAGTCATCACGTCTTGCACTATGTCTACCTTTCTAGTAAGTGATTGAAAATTGCGCGTGCGAATGTAACGTACACCCTCCCTATTGAGCACGTCAGTTTAACGGCACCGACAATGATTTGGAATAAGAATTATTTGAACTACTTGCATCTAAACTATCACTTGAATCGAACTTAGCTTTCTTATTGCAAGTAGCTTGCTTGTGTCCGGCTGCGCCACACGAAAAACACTTGCCCTCCTCAAGTCTACGTTTTTTATTTACAGTCTCGTGATTACTTTTAACAAAATGATTTTGTGAGGTAGGACGTGAACTTTGTGCCTTAGAAGTAGACGGTTTTACATAAATCGACAAAAATTCGACTATGTTGTTAGGTGTTAACTTAGCATTGGTAGCCGATGCTCTAATGTGAGGGTCCACAATACCACGGACAATAATTGCGGAAATAAGTTCGTCATTGAGTCCGCGCACTATGCGTAATCGTAGTAATGAGCGACGCGCATAATCCGCGTACGTAGAATAATTATCCGAATTCGTATTCATTACATCAAATAAAATATTGGCTATGTCTGGTGTTTTCGGACACAAAGGCGTAAATTCCTTTTTAAAATTACTCCACGTGCGCTCACTTGTTACCCATTCGCGTAACCACATACGAGCATCCCCTTTTAAACAATTACCTATTCGCGAAAGACATTCATGGTCACTCCAATTATTTAAAAGTTTTGCGCGATCGACTTCGTCACACCAATCACTAATGTTATTTAGACTAGGATCGAAACTAGAAATAAAAAAATGTTGGTCAGATCTCACCCGATGGTTGATGGATCGAATTGCGTCCACTATGCGGTCCGTTGCAGTGATGTCGCTAACTGTACCGGTGTGTTGCAATAAAGACTCAGCTGTATGACCGGCACGGAGCTCGCTAGGTGACGCGGGAGGCAGGGGCGGCGTACGTGACCGCGGCGGCGGTGCCTGCGCAGGTCGCCTTAGCAACGGCGAAGCGACGCGCTCAGCTTGGCGCCGGACAGGCGGCGGCGGCGGCGTCGCGTCACGCTCGGATAGCGATGACTCACGCTGAGGCGCCCTTTGTTTGCGCAAGCGTTTCGCCTTTGCAAACGAGGCTTGATCTTCTAACACCTTCAAACGTGTTCGCATGACCATCAGTTCCCGCTGTAGGTCACCTTCCGGGGTCTGCGGGCGATCCCGGCTGCTGCGATGCGGTCTGCTGTGTCGCCGGCTTGACTCACGGCTATGGCGACGACTTCGACAGCGATCAGACATTTTATTTAAGCAAACCAAAGCAACAAAAATAGAAATTGGATCGAATCCCACTTCTGATCTTGTAAACTTGATGGCAAGTTATTTAAAAAAAAAACAAAAACAGCAACACAAATTTAATAAAACAAATAAGTAATTAGCAATGTACCAGAAATCACACGAAAATTAAATAAAAGAATAAATGTCGATCGCTGCGACGTGTTGATGGTCTGACGGCTGACGGCGAAAAAGGGGCCGCGCTGTGGGTAGCGCGCGCTTATATACCCGTTGGATTTTTCTTTCTTCTTATTCACAACATTATATATTTAGAATACATAACTTTATTTTAATTGTTTGTGTAGTGTTAGCAGTAGGTACACCATTGACTACCCCCCGTTGTATTTTTATATTCGAACAGTCCATCCAAAGGTTGCCTGGAAGATATCGCTGTTAGCGATATAAGACCGCCATTGTAACCATAGAATTAGCATTTTTTTTGTAAAATAGTTTTATTTCAATTTTGGTGTGCAATAAATACTTTATTGCACACCAAAATTGAAATAAAAATATTTTATTCTATTCTATTTAATTTGTTTTGATAAATAAAGATCATGCATGGGTAAAACCACGTTTTACTAACGAGTGCATTCTTATTCCAGTGAGCACGTTCACAAAAGGCGAGCAAATGGTGCCGGTGCTGAATGAATTTGGAACGCATTGTGCCGTTTTTGGAAACCACGACTTTGGTAAGTGAAAGTCTTCATTGATTCATTAGTGTACTAGCTAGCGCCCGCGGCTTCGCCCGCATGATATCGAAATAAAAAGTATCCTATGTGTTATTTCAGACTATAATCTACCTCTGTGCCAAATGTCATTAAGATCCGTTCAGCTGTTTTGACGTGAAAGAGTAACGAACATCTAAACATCAACTTTCGCATTTATAATATTAATAAGTAGGATCGCCGACCAATTAAGCTATACAAAACCAGTTTATGAGGATCTTTCATTGTACAGGAAATCTATACAAAGCAAGGCCTTGTTATATTGGAAATGTATAGCAAAATGTGTCAACGTAAGCAAAATTAAGAAGGATATATTTTAATTCATTTAAAAGGAAAAAACGGAACCCTTATACACTTTGTTGTCAGTCTGTCCGTCTGTCAAGACCCTTAATCTCGAGAACGCGTGGAGGTATCGAAATTAGAACCATAAATTCAAATCTGTCCCTTGAAGCTGTCAAAAAATCTACCCTCAACTGTACGCAGTAAAAAGTTATGGCCGTTTATGTCCGAATTTTGTACGGAACCTTCGATGAACGAGTCCGGCTCGCAATTGGCCGGTTTTTGTTTTTTATGAACATGTGGCCAAATCATAACTTCTGCACGGGTTAATCTTCAAGGTTAAGCTGCTCTTGTCAAGGTCCGTGGGGAAACGTTATATCAGAATATGACTAATACGACGGCACGGTTGGCGCAGTGGTCGAGCGATCGGCTACTGCGCTGCGTGTCGCGGGTTCAATTCCCGCACGGAACAAATATTTGTATGGCCTACAGATACTTGTTCCGGGTCTAGATGTTTGTGAATGTGAGTTTAAATGTTTGTAAACGCACTCACGATACAGGAGAAATTCCTAGTGTGGGGCAACGTTTTATTAAAAATTAAATGTAGCTACTAACAGTCCTTTCACAAGTTATTTTGCGTTGTGTCTGGGACTGTAGCTTCATTCTTTTGTTGCTTAACATTCAAAAGGAAAACAAAACTGTCACATTGCACCTACTATGTTTTTGTCTCTGCATCACCCTAAGGTGTTGGTTGTACAATGTTTTTTTTTTTACTTGTGCATGAAGTTTTAATACATAAATAGATAAAAGTGCCTGTAATGGTCCATCCTACTTAATATAATATTATAAATGAGAATGTTTGTAAGGATGTATAGATGTTTGTTACTCTCTCACGTCAAAACGTTCGACGACACGGTTGGCGCAGTGGCTGAGCGATCGACTGCTGCGCTGCGTGTCGCGGGATCGATTCCCGCTCGGAACAAATATTTGTATGACCTACAGGTACTTGTTTCGGGTCTGGCTGTTTGTGTATGTGAGTTTAAATGTTTGTAAACGCACCCACGATACAGGAGAAAATCATAGTGTGAGGCAACTGAACGTATCTTGATAAAATTTGGCACAGAGTTAAATTACAGTCTAGAAAAACCCATAGAATACTTTTTTTTCGATCATCACGCGGGCGAAGCCACGTTCGCCAGCTAGTTTGAAATAAATGCTTTGAGTTCGTATTTGCGTTGCGGATTCATAAACTGTGCGCTGTAAGTGATAGATTGACGTATTTAATTACAGCACAAAGATTGCAATATGCCATCAGACTCTTAAGCGTGATTATAGCAATTTCCTTTTTAACTGTCTATTGTACTCACGGCGACTATCAAGCTATACAAATCCAGTTTATGGGGATCTCTCATCGAACGTGAAGTTTGTACAAAGCGGGGTCATCTTATACTGGAGACTGGAGATTTATCGCTCGATACCAGCTGATATGTCGCCGTGTGTACCAGTTTATTACACTCACGTTTAACAAAACCTTTTAACTGTTTGTGCTAAAATGACAAACTTAATCATCATCTGTCTAGCCTTTTGTCAACTGAATTGGGGTCGGCTTCCAGTCTAACCGGATACAGAGACCGACTGCCTATCCAACCTCCTTAATCCAGTTAGTACTGGGGGTAAAACTGGTTGTCAGATTTTCGGGACACTGACTGTCTGTAACGACGACCAAAGATCTACAAATGACAACCGGGACGAACAAGCTTAACACGCTTTCTGATTCACGGAGGAAGCTTGGTATGTAGCAGATGGTCACCCATCCACAGACCAACCTAGGCAAGCGTCGTTTGTTGTAAAGTCTTTTCCCAACAAACATTTTTGCGTAAAGTTACTTAATTTAATGTACAAAAGGAATGATTGACGATTTTTTAGGGATGGGAAACCATCAAATAACAGCCAACAGAGCGGGGAGGAGTGTTAGTAATTCTGACTGATACCCATCATGTTCCTTCTCCTACTTAACTTTGCCCCACTCTAGGAATCTCTCCTGTATCGTGGGTGCGCTTACAAACATTTAAACTCACATACACAAACAGCCAGACCCGGAAACACTATCTGTAGGTCATACAAATATTTGTTCCGTGCGGGGATCGAACCCGCGACACGTAGTGCAGCAGTCAAACGCTTAGCCACTGCGCCAACCGTGTCGTGTGTCCTTTGTGTTCCGAGGGCCGTGGTATCTCTTTCGAACAAGCCGCAACCTAATGGTCCACGGTATCATGGAGGGAGCGCTTAAAACTTAATATCCTTACTAATATTATAAAAGCGAAAGTGAGTTTGTTTGTTTGTTACGTCACGCCTTAATGGCTCAACCGATTTTAAAGAATTTTGATACAGAGACAGTTGATACCCTGGAGACGGACGTAGGCTAATTTAAAAAAAAGTGGGAAATGAGAGAGAAAGATGGACGAAAGGGAAAACTTAGCTTTGCTATTACAATCAGTAAGGCGCAAGGGAAAAAAGTAAAGTAAGTAGGGAGTAAAGTACTGTTTCCCCGAATTCAACGCGAGCGAAGCCGCGGTCAAAAGCTAGTAATATATAATTTCAACAACATTTAACTATTACCATTTCAGATTTCGGCCTCGAAGTCTTATCGGGGTTAGTGGCGCAGTGCAACTTCCCGTGGTTGATGTCTAACGTGATTGACAACGAGACGGGTAGACCACTGGGTGACGGGAAGATCACACACGCTCTCATGTGCAATGGACACAAGATCGGCTTCATTGGTCTGGTTGAACAGGTAAATTAAAAAAAAACCGTCGTGATGTCGCGATGGCCGGAGCCTAGCCTATCCTATCGCGGATGAGGTTGAGGAGCAAGTACCAATGTGACTTTTTCAATTCATATGTCTAAAATTTTATCTAAGATATCACAGACATGGAGGAAAATGTCGTGAGGAAACCTGCTAGCCTACCATGACGTCTAAAAGCAGAACTTATTCCGCTGAGGGAAAGAGACAGCTATACAGGGTGTCTAGCACCATCTCTTTCTCACACAGGAATAAGAACTGCTATAAGATGTCATAGTAACCCTACTAATAAATATGAGTCTGAAATCGCCAACCCGTCTTGAGCAAGCTTCAAAGAAAAAATATACCAAAAAAATAACTTTAATCTAAACACAAGAAAGAGATAATAGGCGTGACGAAAGATTTTAAAATCCTCTTCCATAATATGGGTACACTTTTACTATATACAAAAAAGCCTTTATTTCGGTAATAAACTTAAGTTTAACAAAGTTTGAAGCCATTTTTCTCATAAATTTTCAATAGTGCCCGAAAACAGCTCTCATGTGTCAATGGCGTCGGCATGACGTCACAGTTAAATAAAAATGACATTGTTTCTATAACAACGTCCCATAAATCACATAACCGTGACGTCATACGCTGTGATCGGTGTTTCAGTCAAAATGGCCGATTGCAGTATTTTAATGTTTTATTTTATTGAAAATCTTAATAATCTGTTATTTTTAAATAAAACTAAACCTGTGTTTACTTTTTTTTTAATATGACTTCTCCCCTGTCATCACTGAATCAGCGATTTTTTTATACTGTCGTCATGCCTATTGTTATTATTATTTTTTAAACGTAGACCCACACTAGGATTCCTCCTGTATCGTGGGTGCGTTAACAAACATTTAAACTCACATACACAAACAGCCAGACCCGGAACAACTATCAGTAGGTCATACAAATATTTGTTCCGTGCGGGGATCGGACCCGCGACACGCAGCGCAGCAGTCGATCGCTCAGCCACTGCGCCAACCGTGTCGTCAAATGTGTCTCACGGCTGCGCCAAATAGGCGCAGTTCGGCAAACTGCCGGGCAACTAGTGTCCGACTCTGGTTTTCAACAAGGGATCTTAAATGACCGCTTTCGCAGATACATAATAGGTTACCATAATTAATTGGTCACAAAGTGACAATTCTGTGACCATTTTAAGAATTTCTTCTTCTATCCTATGGATAATGATAAAATTCATATTTTCAGGAGTGGCTGGAGACCTTAGCAACAATAAATCCAGAAGAAGTGACATTCATAGACTTCGTTCAAGCCGGAACTAAGTTAGCCTCGCAATTGAAACAAGAAGTAAGTAAAAACACACTCCTCTGTAATCTTCAAAGAGCAGAGAAGACCATTTTCCAACTGCTTTTCCATTTTACCTATGTAAAATCTTATCCTGCCGGGTTGTTCGATAGAGTTACCGCGGCTCCGGAACACAAAGGGCAAAACAAGGAACATGGATGGGTTTTTGTCAGTACAAGTCTGACATTCCCTTCTGTTCCGCCCAGAGCAGAAGAAGTGATTTAATGATATAAATATCGAAGTTAATAGAGGGATTAACGAGCTAAATGAGTTAATGAATAAGATCGAACTTGACGAAGCCCTGGTGGTTGATAGTGTCATGCTCACTTAAATGTCTCGCTGATAGTGGCGGGTGTGTCGGGTCATTTAGCTCCCTTCAAAATGGTCGAGCTGAATGGGGCTGATCCATACGTCATGTTCGTGAACGGGCGCTGTCAGTTGGGACTGGTCATTTTTTCATCAACGCTTTGGAATGGGCAACTACAGTACTTTCACAAGTTATTATGCCTTGTGACCGGGACTGTAGATTAGTTTTGTTTCTTGACATTCAAAAGTGCCTGTAATGGTCTAATTGAAATAAATGGTTTTGAATTGAATTTGAATTTGAGATCATACATAAAGCAATACTTATAAGCGATTTTCTTTCTTTTTACTTTGAGATAAGACATATTTTGTAATAGTATGGCTTCCAAAATACTATGCTCATGAAAACGCAAAACGTTAACCAATACAGTTGGAGACGGGGTTTCGGGATGTTCGAAAGAGATACCGCGGCCCCGGAACGTAAAGGGTAATAGAAGGAACATGTGTGGGTTTTAGTCAGTACAAGCCTGACACCCCCCCCCCCCACTCCGCCCAGAGCGGGGGAAGTTATTTGATGATTTCCCATCCGCAAAAAAAAATGCTGTTGGAGAAAATTAATTTTAAATGTTGCTTAGTCTATACATATTAATGCTCTTGACAACACTAAAAGTTAGGTATATTGGAAACGGTAAAAAAAACTCACTGTATAGAGTACAAACAGCTGCCCTACCATGACGTCTTAAAGCAGAACTTATTCCACTGAGGGAAAGAGACAGAGCTATACAAGGTGTCTAGCACCATCTCTTTCTCACACAGGAATAAGTACTACTATAAGATGTCATGGTAACCCTTCAGGTATATAATTGACGGCACGGTTGGCGCAGTGGTTAAGCTATTGTCGCGAGTTCGATCCCTGCACTTTTTGTGTGATGGACGCGGTATCTCTTCCAATAAACCCGCAAACCCCCTTAAACCCCCCCGAAACACAAAGAGGGTTGGGTTGTGAGTCGAGCTACACGATAGCTGACAAATGCTTGCACTAACTGGACAGGTCCACTGAAACTGTGTGGTGCTTTCTTAAAAAGACCATTTCAGACACTAATCTGCATAGTCTTCATGTAACTTGACCAAGATTTTTTGTCTGGGCCTTAAAAGAGACTATGACCTCTGAGTTTGTTTCGGCTGTTTCTTCTCAGAGTAGTCGGGCACGAAACACCGGCCTCATCTAGTTTTTAAAAAAGACGTGTAAAAGTGTTTGTGAAAACCTACTTGCAAAATAAACATCATTTATCATTTAAACCCCTGAAAACTCATCATACACCTGTATTTATTAAGCTATTGCATAGCTTCTGTCGCGGGCCTTGAGCGTGAAGACCGATTCCAGAAATTTCGTAACGAAAAAACCTAACACTTTCATTACGAATACGGTCAGTTATTTCAATCACGATTCCAATGTTCTATTAGCGTGTTTGGTAGAGAATCGTATAGTCAATCGACATTATCATATCATCATAATCGGCTTGATCAAACCTTTTTTTTTGGGGTGTGAAATCATCAAATAACTTCCCCCGCTCTGGGCGGAGCGGGGGGGCGTGTCAGACTTTTAATGACTAAAACCCACCCTGTTCCTTCTATTGCCTTCCACGTTCCGGGGCCGCGGAATCTCTTTCGAACAACCCGCAACCCCGGGCTTGATCAAACCTAAGGTCTTGTTTTTCTTTTTGCGACTTTTTCATTGGAAGTTAAATATTTTATTTAGATTTTTTTTATTTATTGCATAAGTTTTTTTTTATTTATTGCATATTTTTTTTTATTTATTGCATAAGTTGATAAAAATGCTATGCAATAGCTTTACCGCGGCAGTCCCCGACTGCCACACGTATTTTTTTATGTATCATGATTTCTTAACAACAGCATATTTTCCTTAGGGTTGTGAATACGTGATAGCTCTAACGCACATGAGGACACCGAACGATATAAAGTTAGCTGAGGGATGCAACGACATCGATCTCATACTGGGAGGACACGACCATGTCTATGAAGTGTTACATGTAAGTATGACATAGATAGATAGATAGAATATTCTTTATTATGTACACCATACAAATGACAAGAATAACAATATGCAACTTATAAAGGGTTACACAATGGGCGGTCTTAACGCTAAAAGCGATCTTTTCATGGCAACCTTTGGATGGATTTAAAGGAGGAGATACAGTACTGTAGGTAGTCTGTGGTGTTATATTTTACGAACGAATAGTTATAAAATATATAGCGAAAAAATAAATACTTATGTATAAATACATATAAAATAATAATCATGAAGAGAGTTAGGTTGTGGGCGGAGGCGAAAGGCTTTTTAAAAAGACAAGTGTTCAGCTTGAAGAGCTGGCTTTATTAGGTCATAATAATCTTAGAAGGTATACGTGCTATCATATTTATTACGTAATTAACAAAGGAGGCTATTGTCTAATAGCCTTGATAAGTGTATATATCTAAGGTTACGCTTATATAACTAGAGCAAAGAAATATTTCATATTGTTGTTTAAGGAGAGAGGTAGTGCTTTTTGACCATAGTTTTAAAAATAGACAAGGTTTGAGCGCTCCTTACAGACACGGGCAGGGCATTCCATAGCCGTACAGCTTGAACTGTAAAGGATTAAAGGACATACTAGCTATGCCACCGGCAGTGGCTTCACCCGTATGTTATTTGCATGTTTGTGCAAATAGTACCAATAACTTAAGAAAAATATTTAAAGTTAATTTCAACTGCTACTTATCGCAAAAAATAACATTATACTCCTACAACTACCTACTCCTGTGACTGCGGCCATAATGTGACGTCACACACAAACACACACACATCTACACACACACACACGCACACACACACACATCCACATACAAACCCACACACATACTACTCACGCACATGTGCTCACACGTACTTAAATGATTGTTATTGTTACACGATTGGTTCATCGAATTCTAGTAAATGGTAGTAATGGACGAATGGATGTCTTTTAAAATACAGGATTTTCCTAGAATAGGGGGACATTTTTCACGAAAAAATAAATGTCATGTCATGTATTTTCTTTTTCTTTGGGCAATAAATTATAATTCATCGTTTATTCATTTTGACACATATTATTTGTATTTTTACATATTCCTTATTAAAATATAAATAAAACAAAAAAACATTATTATTATTTACCATGTTCCACTTTTTTAAATTTTACATAAAGCTAAACTCTTAATAAAATAATTGTACAAATTGTAAAAAAAATATTCGAACAAAAATTGCAATTATAATAAGATGTTAGAGAAAATGTAGGTACTTTTCAAATAAAAGTGTTTCTTTGACATTGTAGCGAACATGCTAACATGTCTAATGAAAAAAATTCTATTATAGAGAGTGCGTTCATAAAATTCGCTTTTGTCAGAATATTTTGACGAATCTCCTGAACAATCACCTGAAACCTTCATTTCCTTTCAGATAAACAACAAATACGTAGTTAAATCTGGTACAGACTTCAGACAATTCAGTAAGATCAGCAT
This sequence comes from Ochropleura plecta, assembly GCA_905475445.1. NCBI lineage: Eukaryota > Metazoa > Arthropoda > Insecta > Lepidoptera > Noctuidae > Ochropleura > Ochropleura plecta. The sequence continues at coordinate 17,518,146 of FR997738.1, read as the reverse complement.
CAACTTCACTGAAGAGGGCGCGACGGTCGACATCGCAGAGGTGGGAGTAACTAGCGCCTTCGCGGAGGACTTAGTGCTGAAGGAGAAAACTGACAAGTATTCTTGTGAGTAGTTTTTTTTTTCTTTTTTTTAATCTTTGCCCCATACTAGGATTTTTTCCTGTATCGTGGGTGCGTTCACAAACATTTAAACTCACATACACAAACAACCAGACCGGGAACCGGGAACCTGCATGTCATGCAAATATTTGTTCCGTGCGGGGATCGAACCCGCGACACGCAGCGCAGCAGTCAAACACTCAGCCACTGCGCTAACCGTGCCGTCATTTGCATTGCGTCGGCTTCCAGTTTTACCAAAAGTTGTTGAATACCAGTAATTTACATGGAGCGACTGCCTATCTGACCTCCACAACTTGGTACTGCTAGAATTTTAAGCTACCTAGCAGCTCCTAACTAAATGTCGTGATTGCCCAGAGGTTAAACGCCTCCCCTCTCTTGCATGAGGTTGTACGTTCAAATCTGAGCAAGTTCCAATGTGACTTTAAGTAATGAATACTAACGCGACTTTAGAAATACATCCGAATGTACTTTCCAAAGTTTATCTAAGATATCACAGACATCTGTTAAGGAAAACATCGTGAGAAAACCTGGATTTATAATTAACTAGCTTCCCCCGCGACTTCGTCCGCGTGGCGTAGTTACTTTGGGCTAACTTCACGCCGCGTGATCGAAAAAAAATATCTCTCTCTCCCCTTTTCTTTCCTCTTTCTTCCCCTTTTGTCACTTTTTTTAGCCTATGTCCGTCTCCAGGGTCCCAACTATCTCTGTACCAAAATTCATTAAAATCAGTTTGGCCATTTAGGCGTGAAGGCGTCACAAACAAACTCGGTTTCGCTTTTATAATATTAGTAAGGATATAAGTCTGAAATCGCCATCCAGTCTTGAGCAAGCGTGGTGATCAATGTTCGTGCTTTCTCAGTATGAGAAGAGACTTTTGCCCAGCAGTGGGTTATAGGCTGGTTTTAGACTATCTGTATCGACTGTCAAAGATCTAGGAATGACAGCCGGGACCAACATTTCGACGTTATAGCCAAGGCTCGGTATGTTTTGAGATGGTCGGTCACTCATATTGACAGACTAATCTCTCCGTTTAATGTATAACAATATTGAATACTTCTTTGCTCTTGATGATTATTATTTTAAATGTATTTATATATAATTATTTGTTTTTTTTTTAATGTAGCTATTAATTTTCAGAAATGTTACACCACAGACTACCTACAGTACTGTTTCTCCTCCTTTAATTCCATCCAAAGGTTGTCTTGAAAAGATCGCTTTAAGCGATAAGACCGCCCATTGTGTCACCCTATTTATAAGTTATTTAATGTTATTCTTGTTATTTGTATGGTGTACATAATAAAGAATATTCTATCTATCTATCTATAGACGAGAAATATGTTGAAAAAAAACCATCCAAGTGTGACTCGTTGTCTTTGTGCTTTCCTGGTGGTCGCTGCTATTGATTCTGACGCACAGGAGTTGCATTGGTTTAGGAAGAATGGGGCGGGCTTGACCCAAAAAGTTGAACGATTAATGTTTATAAAATCTGGTTCTTCTAACCTGACAGGCAGATGTGTTGCTGGGGAGTTTGTTCCGCCACTTCTTATTTCCAGCTAAAACGCTAGGAAGTGGCGAAAAGCGGGGAGTTTTTGTGGGACTGACTCTTGTAATGTGACGTTCAAAAAGTGCTGATTATCAGCCTAATTTCAATAAATGACTTTTAATTTTGACGTTTTACCCGTTCTTCCCCAGCAATGATCGAAGGCAAGATGGACGAGATCCTAGGAAAATTCTGCGTGCCTCTAGAAGGTCGGTTCTCCTGCATCAGACGGCAGGAGTGCAACCTGGGTAACTGGGTGTGTGACGTACTGCTCGCGGCCACTGGAGCCGACCTCGTGCTGCTAAACTCGGGCACCTTCCGCTCTGATCAGGTGAGGTTTTTTTTGTGGATAATAGTGTGGGATATAGGGTTCTTCCAATAAAAAAAAGAAATCGTCGCAGTCTTTACTTTTATTATTTCGTTTTTTCTATCTCGTATGTAACGTCTTACAGTATTCCACAGTGAGTACTGTCAGTCCTTACATATCCTTCCTTCCGTCCCACGTCGCCCCGCCTCTCACTCACACCTAGCATTCGATCTCTCTCTTCCGGTTGCGTTCCGTCTCCCACATTCGGCCATCCGACATTCATGTCTGTCCCCAGACATGCTAAACTGACTTTCATTCCTCATTTCAGTCCTACATTGCCTTGTCATCCATCATCAATACACGCTTACATTCATCACTACATCATCATCAATCAAAGCCACTTAAATAAACTAATCACAAACATTAACAAGAAAAGAAATGAAATTCCTGACTTACAGTTCTTAACTACAGGTTATACACTCCTAAGTGAACACAATGCAAGGGTTAACTTCTAGAAAACATGTGATAAACTTAAGCACTAATAAAAACAAAACAATAGTAAGTTAGCTTACAACATTAACCGGTTCATAACATTGAACTTCAATTTACATTTGCAAAACAAAACACATAAAACTTAAACACTAATTAAAAAGGAAAAAAAACAAAACAAGCATCCATCATTCAGTCATACGTCTATCTATCAACACAATCAAAGCATATACTCACTTTCTTCCTCATTGTCAGGCCACCTCTTCATCCCATCAGCAGAGCAAGTAGTCCTTATGGGACCTTCAGATGTGACATCATCCTTTTCAGCATCATAGCGATCGTTTCGCTTGACCTTAGTAATCTTATATGGGCCTAGGTACTTTGGCTTGAGTTTGAGCCCTGGGCCAAATTGTGTTCTTTGTATTGCTACTCGTTCTCCAACTTCATACTTAGTACTTTCCTTTCTTTTTTTATTATAAGCACTTGTATTTTCTTCCTGAATTTTTAATATTTGTTCTTTAGCTCTTTTTCTTAATTCTTCTCTTTCTTCACTGAATTGTTCTAGACTCTCTTGCTGTAATAAATCAATTAAAGGTATATCTTCCTTGGATTTCATCTCGACACCTGTTAATAGCTCAAATGGACTAGTGTTAATGCTTCTTTGGAAAGTGCTATTTATTGCACGTTGCAATCGACTAACATGTTTGTACCACACTGATGGATCTTCTGCACATAACTTCGTAAGAGTTGGTTTAATGATACTGTGGTATCCGTGAGTGTTAGGTGAAGCAATGAAACGCGGGCATCCATTCCATAGTTTATTGCGGACTGCTGGGCGCCGGCCGGCGCCCAGTGTTGCCAACTCCTACCACAGGTTGTACATAACAAGCTTACCAACATTACATCCCTCCACCACTAATTAACAATATATAGACTAAACTTAGTTACAATACCATTAAACTACACTAAATCTTATACTTAACACGATTACAATATAACTAAATTACTTAGCTAAATCTTATAATTAACTTTTAATTTACATTTCCTAATGGGGCGAGACTGGGGCGGTACAAGCCCTGGTGGTGGCGGTGGTGTAGAGGAGGCCTCTGCCATCTCCTCTTGGTGGGTCGTATCGTTGTCCTGAAGTGGTGACAACGTAGGCTCCCGTGCAGGCGACGGCGTCACCGAGGTCTCCGACCGCTCCGACCCGCCTCTGTGGGGCGTTACTGGTGCCACCTCAGAAACCGGAGACTCCGGCACACGTGACAACTCTGTGGGGACCACTAAAGAACTCCTCGTCCTACGCCTAAGCTGATCGATATGTCTGTGCACCTGTTTGCCGTCCTTGTTTATGACTTTATAGTTGCTAGGCCCCGACGAGTTAACTATAGTACCGGGCAACCATTTTTCCCCCTTTAAATATTGTCGATACCAAATATCGTCTCCTACTTCCACCGTTCTTACCGTCCCTCCCGCACTTTCCACCTGCCCCTGCTGCGCTTTAAGTACTTTAGCTTCCCTATTGGGCTTCAGCACGTCTAACTTTGTTCGCAATTGTCTCCCTATAAGTGCGACTGATGGGCTTACTCCAGTAGTGCAGTGTTCCGTATTTCTATAATATAATAAAAATGTGTTTAAAGCCTGCCCTACACTTTTGCCTTCTATATAAGCCTTTTTAATAACTCTTTTTAATGTCTTAACCGCATTTTCCGCAGCTCCGTTTGATGATGGATGATAAGGAGCTGTTAATATATGCTGGATACCGTCACTTTGCAGGAACTGTGCAAACTCACTACTAGTGAACGGAGGTCCATTATCCGTGACAACTTGCCTAGGGACTCCCCACCTACTCCACAGCTCGCTCAACCTGACCACCGTATGACTCGCTGCGGTACTGGGAACTTGAAATACCTCTAGCCACTTGGATGTTGCATCTACTATCACTAAATATGTTTTCCCGCATATTGGCCCCATAAAGTCCAGATGTAGCCGAGACCACGGCTTGGCTGGCCAGGGCCAAGGGCGGGGAGGCGCGCGCGGCGGGTCGTCCGCGTACGCGGCGCATACAGTGCATGCGCGGCACTCGCGCTCCACGGCCTCGTCTATGCCCGGCCACCACACATAACTGCGAGCCAACGTCTTTGACTTGACGATACCCATGTGGGGCTCATGGATGATTTTTAATACCTTTTCCCGGCATTTTTCCGGTATTACCAGCCGGTGACCCCACATGACACAACCTAACTCTTCGTACAATTCCGTTTTCCTATTAAAATACGGTTGTAAATTCACGATTTCACACCTATCCGGCCAACCGTCACGTAAGTAGGTTAAAATTCTACTTATTAAGAAATCTCTCCCCGTTTGTTTCTTAATTTCGGTATAGTCTAGCAACAACCCATCATGTGCGAAGTGCAGGTATGTTTGTTCGGGAATAGATTCCTCCTTATCATCTTTACTGCTATTATTTTCCGGTAGACGCGATAAACCGTCAGCGCAATTTTCATTGGTACGTATATATTCTATGTCGTAATTGTATGCCGATAATATCACTGCCCATCGCTGCATCCTACTAGCCGTCATTGTAGGTATTCCTGCTTGCGGGCCTAACATTGAAACTAAGGGTTTGTGATCAGTGCGTAAAGTGAACTTCCTCCCGTAAATGTACTGATGAAATTTCCGTACACTGAATATAATCGCAAGTGCTTCGCGATGTATTTGCGAGTAGTTTTTCTCCGCGGTGGTGAGTGAACGTGACGCATACGCTATCGGACGCTCGCCCGCCGGCCCCGGCTGTGCCAGCACGCCCCCCACACCCCGCGCGCTCGCGTCACACGTCACGATAAGAGGTTTGTTTGGGTCATAGTGCGCTAATACCTCGGTACTCATTAAAGCTTGTTTTATCTGTGCAAAAGCACGCTTACACTGTTTATCCCAGTACCAGTCTACATCTTTACGTAACAGTCTGTGTAAAGGTGCTAACATGGAACTAAAGTTTTTTATAAACTTGGAAAAAAAATTTACCATACCTATGAAAGAACGTAATTCGCTAATATTATTTGGAGCTTCCAGTTTACTAATGGCTTTAATTTTTGATTTGTTCGCCTTGACCCCTTCTTTGGAAACAACATACCCTAAATAAGTTACTTCATCCGCCAAAAAAACGCATTTTTCCCGCTTTAGATTCAACCCACTCTCGGACAGCCGCTGCAAGACTTGTTCGAGTGCATACAGATGCTCGCTTTTACTTTTCCCGCCAATAATCACGTCATCGAGGAACACTTGCACATTCGGAATATTTCCTAATAAATTCGACATTATGCGCTGGAAAATACCCACACTTGACGACAATCCGTAAACTAACCTGTTATAGCGAAATAACCCTCGATGTGTGTTGATAACCGTATATTTTTTTGAATCATCTAGTTCTACCTGATTGTATGCACGGGATAGATCAATTTTACTGAAAAACTGTGCTCCGTTCAAGCCTACGAGCACATCTTCAATCTTAGGAAGTGGGTAACGATCGATCAGCAAGGCTGGATTCAGAGTCGCTTTATAATCCGCACAAATTCGCAACGTACCATCTGCCTTAGTCACCGGCACCAAAGGTGAGGCCCAGTCGGAGCAGTCGACGGGCTCGATGACGCCGTCGCGCAGCATGGCGTCCAGCTCGGTATCGATGCGCTCGCGCAGCGCGTATGGCACGGGCCGCGCGCGCTGGAACACCGGCGCTGCCCCCGGGCGCACCCGCAGTGTGGCCTTGCCGCCCTTGTACCGTCCCAGTCCACCGCTGAATATCTCCTTATATCTGTCGAGAATATTTACAATACCTTCATTAATCTGTACACAATTGATGTCACTCATACCTTTACATGAAAATATTGGTATTTTTATTTGTAACTCCGCTAACCATTGCCTACCTATCAAAGATGTAGTGCCATTTTTTATCACAAACAATTCAAGCTGTTTATCCTGCCCCCGATATCGAACCCGTGGGCGAACAATACCTAATGGTTTTATTTTAGTGCCATCATAAAATTTTAGTATTGTATCGTCCTTCTCAAGACACAAATGTGATAAGTAACGTTTGTAGGTGCCATTATTTATACATGAAATCGCCGTTCCTGTATCCACTTCCATATTTAATATAATACCCTCTACAGAAATAGATAAACTCACTGGCTTATACTTGTTGAGTCCAATAAGGTTTAAACTCTCTTCGATATCTTCCACGTCGGAGTCGCTCACGGCCTCTGCGGAAAACATATTTCCACTTCGCCGGTCGCGCCCGCGACGGTATGAAGTTCTCCCGCGTGACGATCGGCCCACGTTCTCCGGACACACCCGACGTAAGTGCCCCGTCTGTTGGCATCTACTGCACACGAACTCCTTATAGCGACAGCTTGCCACACTATGGTTAGTGGCTCCGCAAGCTGTGCAGTTGCTATTGCGCCCCGCACCTGATGCGCGGTTCGCGGCTGACCCGCCGCCGCCGCCTGCGCCGCTCGGCCCCCGGCGCCCGCGCTCGCCCGGCCGCATGCTCACTCCGCCGCTCCTGTCGCGACTCGGACCGCTGCTATCTCGTTTGCTCGATGAAACCAAATGCACCGCTTCTGCTTGAGGACTAGATGTGGACTCCACATCCACTACCGCCGCGTCTCTTTCCGCTGCCTCCAAAGCGTTCGCTAACTTCACGGCTTGCATAAAAGTTATTGAGTCATCCTCCGCAAACAGTCGTTGTCTGATGACGTCGCTCCTGAGTCCGCATATGAATTGGTCACGTAGGCTTTCGCTTAAATATATCGCAAATTTACAATGGCGAGCTAACCTCTTCAATTCAGTGACGTAGGTCGCCACGTTTTCGTCCGCTCCTTGTCGCTTTTGACGGAAACGATATCGCTCGGCTAACGAAGATGGCGTCGGTTGTAGATGCTGACGCATTAAACTAACCACTTCACTGTATTTTAACTCCGATGGTTTCTTTGGACTCGATAGGTTGACGAGTAGCTCGTATGCTTCATCTCCGATAGTAGAAATCAATGTAGGCAACTTCAACTCCTCCGCCACTTTATTCACAAGGAAATACATGTCCAATCTATCCACATATGATGACCACTGCCCCGTTTTCACCTCAAATTCACTCAACTTCCCAATCGACATTGTTCTTATTGGTTACGCAATATCCACTAACGTAATTAATCCTCGTCGCCACTGTGGTATCCGTGAGTGTTAGGTGAAGCAATGAAACGCGGGCATCCATTCCATAGTTTATTGCGGACTGCTGGGCGCCGGCCGGCGCCCAGTGTTGCCAACTCCTACCACAGGTTGTACATAACAAGCTTACCAACATTACAGATACCATGTATCCTTTCCACCTGTCCATTTCCTCGTGGCACTCCTGTTGTTATTTTTATGTGTTGTATTTTCTCACTCTTACAATATTCTTCAAACTCATGGCTAGTAAAAGCAGTACCCCGATCGGTGACAATCCTTTCTGGATTCCCAAATGTCTGTTGGTGTATTTTCAGCTTATCCAGAGTTTCACTACTGGTGGTGCTCTTTGTAGGGAAAAGCCACACGAATTTAGTAAAAGCATCAACAATTGTAAGAATATGATTATACCTCTTTCTGGTCTCAGTCATTGGTCCGATGTGATCCATGTGTAGGGTATGTAAGGGGGTTCCCTCCTTTTGAATAGGGTTAAGAAAACCTTCCTGTTTCCCCTGCTTCTTTGTTGCCAGTAAGCATGGTATGCAGCTTGCAATAAATTCGTCAATTTTCTTGTCTATGTCTTTGATGTAGAAATCTTTAACAAGGAGTTCCTTCATTTTTCTCTTACCAAAATGACCATTGGCATGCACTCTTCGTATGACTTGTTTTTCCATGCTTCTAGGAATTACCAGCTGTTTCTGGTCACTCTTGAAAAGGATATTGTTTTCCAACCAATAGTCTAAATAGGGTTTTTCTTTTACAATTTCCATTATTGCTTTCAGTCCTTCATCCTGGATTTGTGCTTCCTTGACTTTATCATGAAGGCTTGCTACCATGACTGACACATAAGGGTGTCTACTCAATGCATCCACATGCCTCATCCTTGAGCCTTTTCGGTGCTCAACTTCAAAGTCATATTGATCTAGAAACAACACCCATCTTGCAATCTTTGCTGATAAGTCCTTTTTCTTAAGGGTTAGTGCAAAAGCTTGACAATCTGTAACAATCTTAAAATGTATGCCAAACAGGTAATGTCGAAATTTCTTTATAGCTTCAATTATTGCTAGAGCCTCCAGTTCATAGCTAGTGTACCTTTGTTCAGCATCATTTGTCTTCCTACTCATATATTGGACTGGATGTAAGCCGCTATCCGGATGCTGCTGTAATAGTATTGCTGAATAAGCAATGCTAGATGCATCTGTATGGACTTCCGTGGGCAGCTTGGGATTGTAAATTTTCAATACTGGACCACATACCAGCTTCTGCTTCAAAATGTTAAAAGCATTACGTTGATCTTCTTCAAAAATAAAGATACCATTTTGTTTTAACATGTCGGTTAAGGGTTTTGCTATTGCAGCAAAATAAAACTGTGTACTTGCTTACTTGTTCTTGGTTCCGGGTATCTCAGCACAGCGTTTGTCTTTTCTAAACTCGGGCTAATTCCACCATTCTGTATGCGATGACCCAGATATTCAACTTCACTGCATATCAAGTTTGCCTTCTTCCAATTTATCTGTAGTCCATATTCTGAAGCAACTGATAAAACTTCTTTCAGTCTTTGCACACCTTGTTCCTCGTCCTTTGCTGGAATGACAATGTCATCCATAAATACCAACATTATACCTTGTTCAAAATGGTTGACACAAATCTCATAAAATACTTCGGACAGTTTGATAACCCGAAAGGTGCTCGCAAAAATTCATATTGACCATGATGGGTCACAAATGAGGTGTAGTGTATTGACTCTTCACTAATTTTCAAGTGGAAAAATCCATTTTTCAAATCAATAACACTAAATACTTTTGAGTCTCGCAGTTTATCGATTAAATCTTCAATGACAGGTAGTGGATACTCATCCTTTACCATCTTCTTATTGAGTTGTCTGTAGTCTACACAGACCCGTGTAGAACCATCTTTCTTCCTGACTAATACCAAGGGACTAGCATATTCCGAAAAACTTACCCGAACTATGTTGTTATCCAACCATTCCGTTATCTGACCTTCAACTATTTGCTGTTCCTTTAGTGACAATCTTCTTGGTTTTTGAGCCACTGGGATGTCATCTTTCAAGATAATTTTCAATTGTATGGGTGCTTCTTTTACTGGGACCGGCTTGTAGTCATCTACACACTGTAAAACCTCCTTTTTGACAGTTGGGCTAGCTGCAGAACCTACAACAACACTCAAACCTATGGTAAAACAATTAATTTTTCTCATCCATTCTTCACCTGAGGGTAACAACAACACACTTCCTTCATTCATAATCATTGTCACACTAGCGAGAAATTCATGACCTAGTATTAAACTATAAGGCATACAGTCTTTAGGCACAACATGGAATGCAACTCCGTCGTAACATCGTCCGTCAATCACAGCACAAGTTGTAAACTTCCCGAATGAACACACTTGTTTTAGTCCGAGACCCGACAACACAACACCATATATATTATTGTCTCATATATATTATTGTAGTCTTTGCACAACACCATCTTCAGTCGTCTTTGGCTGGCCGATTACGTCGTAGAAGTCTTCCGACATCAAGTTGACATCGCTTCCCGAGTCAATGAGGGCCATTCCTTCGGTATTTTCAATGAGAATACCCACAACCGGCTTGCCCGACTTCTTGTTAGGTTTGTTTACAATTTGCAAAACTTCTTTATTTTCTTGACAATGACATCTGTCATCTGCATCGTCGCTCTCAGTGGTGCCAACGTAATCCGTAGTGAACATGGCGGATTTCGAAGTGCTGGGATTCGTCGGATTTCTGTCCCAACCACGTCCGTCACGTTGGCAGCGCTGTTGGTTGTCTCCGCCGCTGATTGGCCGATTCGATCGGCTGTCGAAGTTTCTCGAAGGTTTACGATCGTCTTCGCGTTTCGTCGCCGCCGTACACTTTGAAGAAATATGGCCGAATTCATTGCACTTGAAGCACTTGAGACCCTTTTGCTTATGAGGACAGTTTTGCGACGAATGATTGAGTTCTCCACAATTATAGCACCGCAACTCAGTGCTTGTATTCTTCTTAGAATTTCGACTGTGGCCACCAGATCCTTGATTACATTGCGTATCTCGTCGCGCCTTCATTTTTTCTTTTACTTGTTCATAAACTTTCAGCTTTTCCTTCAGTTCACTGTAGCTCGTAACACCGTACAATAATATTTTATTCGTTTCTAAGTCTTGAATGCCATCTACGATGTACTTGATCGCAACGTAATCGGGCATCTTACCCCTTTTTCCGAGTTCTTTCATAATAAGCACGTAATCCATGCAGCTTTCGTCAGATTTTTTCTTACGTGCACTCATCATCTCATGAATCGTCTTCTGGTCAATCGCGTCGGGAAACTCCTTGCTGATGGCTTGTTTCAATTCGGCCCACGACTTGAACGGTCTTTCACTTCGTAGCCATAGCCCCGCTGTTCCCGTCAACGATCTACGCGCAATCACAAGCTGCTGGAGCGGCGTCCAATCAAATATTTCCGTATTATCTTCGATGTCTTGAATCCAACGGCTCACCGGGTAGGTGTGGTCTTGACCCGAAAAATCACTTATAAAGTCTTCAGCATATTGTACACCTCTTGGCGTCACGTCTTCAGTACTTTTCGGCATCTTCCCGTCTTCAATATTCGTCGTAGATCGTAAAATATCTGGTTTTTCGTTGCCAACGTCTTGTTGCCGTGCACCCAACCACGTGCCGCGTGCAGCGAGAAAAAACTTCGGTTCGTCGTCGATGTCGTCGTCGCGTCTTCTTTTCTATATCCCGGACGAGCCCCCAAAATTGTGGGATATAGGGTTCTTCCAATAAAAAAAAGAAATCGTCGCAGTCTTTACTTTTATTATTTCGTTTTTTCTATCTCGTATGTAACGTCTTACAGTATTCCACAGTGAGTACTGTCAGTCCTTACATATCCTTCCTTCCGTCCCACGTCGCCCCGCCTCTCACTCACACCTAGCATTCGATCTCTCTCTTCCGGTTGCGTTCCGTCTCCCACAATAGCATCATCAGAACCCACGGTAAAAGTGTTTTTCTTTTTCACATTATTGACATTTAGACGTCCCACTCCGCGGCCGACCGTCACGCAACATGCAACACACAGACGAAAAACAAACTTTTCGTCTGTGTGTTGCATGACGATGTATTAAAAGTTTCACTTTAATAACTTCCCCCGCTCCGGGAGAGGGCGGGGGAGTGTCAAGACTTGTACTGACTATAAACCCACCCATGTTCCTTCTATTGCCCTTTATGTTTTGGGGCCGCGGTATCTATTTCGAACAACCCGCAACCTCGGTATCAGGTAAGGCTTATGGGGTGATGAAATAACTTGACTGGCTTACTTGAAAAGCAAAATTCTGAAGGGCCTACAGGGAAGGACTTTTTAAAAATGTAAAGAAGCATTTAGAGTCTAGGGGCTCTCCGCTTGGTCAGAGTGGCAAGTATTTTTTTTTCCTACAAAAAAAAAGATGCTGCTACAGTCTCAGTCACACGACATAATAACTTGCGAAAGTACTGTAGTTGCCCATTCCAAAGCGTAGATCTCTATGGAGAAGAATGGGCAAGAAACTCCATGGACACTCTTTTAAATCATAATATTTTATAAAATCATAGATACATCATTCATGTTGATATTATACATACAGGGTGTCCCAGAACTCAACGTCAATCCGAAACGGGGCGACAGGATTGATCATAACCATCACGAGAAAAATCTGAAAAAAAATCTATCCTATGCAGTTTGGAAATACTAGAAATTTGATCAAACTGTACCATTTTTCGGTTATTACGGTTATTCTTTTTTATTTTTGTTCATTTGAACTTTGGAAACGTAATCCTAAATAACATTTCTAGAATCCCAATAAAAAATAATGACACAATTGCATCAAGTTTCCGAGAATTGAGACTATTTGTTAAACTACGAATTTAAAATTTTCAAGATTCGTCGAATTTGACAGGCCGTCCTTTAAACAAAAATGTACTAGAGTGCCTTGGCAAGTGGCATTAAAAGTTGGCGCATTTTATGTGAGAACGATGAAGAAAAAGCTAGTTAATTAACATAGTGATCTTAACCTCAGGTCCACGCAGCCGGTGACTTCACCCTCCGCGACCTGTCCAGCATCATCCCGATGCGCGACCCGCTGGTGGTGCTGGAGGCGACCGGTGACGTCATCCTGCAAGTGCTGGAGAACGCCGTCTGCAAGTACCCCAGTCTAGAGGGACGGTTTCCTCAGGTATTTTGTGACATTTTAATCGATGAAGAAGGCAAATCTTGTGATTTCCATGCCTCAAGGTGTACTAGCTACTAGCTTTTACCCGCAGCTTCGTTCACGTTAAATTCGGGTAAATGTGTAAATGATTTTGTATTAGATTTGTAAAAAAAAACGGTTTAGCTAGATTTGTATAGTTCTTGTAAATGCCGCAAGGAGCGACACCGTCTATGTGGACTTTTCCTCTTGATCGCCTAACGTTGTTATGGCGACATTCTCTTGTTGATTTCTGCGAATTTTATTTCTCTTAATATAAATTCAATCATGTTATTATTTGTCGATAACTCATCCTGTCATAGGTAAAGTTACTTGTCCGGCGTAGTATAGTGGAAGACACTCACCATAAACCGATGGAGTGTGTCCGAAATGAGGCTAAAAGAATAGGGTAGTTTCCAGGGTCAAAATAATTACATTATATTTAAACCGTTTTTTAGATTATTCAAAAATAATGGATACGTGTTTTTTTATTTTTAAATCAGACCAAAAAAGACGAAGATATAGCCCATTAAAAGTACGTGTGACGTCACTTGTTCCGAAAAACTGCAGCAACGCGTGACGTATTTCAGAATAATCTAAAAGACGAACTATTTTTTATTTTTTGGAAACTAGCCTTTTCCAATTTTACCCAAGTCACTAGATGTAGGTAGATGTAACAGTATTTTTGCATCCCCTTTGTCAAAGGATGCAAGAACCTTTTATAAGTTAGCTAAAATAGGGTTTAGAAAATGATTTTTATGTTTGTAGAATAATTGTTTATACAGATGAGGGTGGCATAATAAATTTGTGATTAAACCCTCTGTAAAATTATTAAAGTGTAAAAAGAATCTCGTTCTGTACATGATTTTAGACCCCAGTTTAAAAATGTTTAGTGGGTTATTTAAAAAAAAAATGCTGTGCCATTTTTTTGCGCAATCCTATGTTGATAAAAAAAAATGCTGTAAAAAATGCTGTGCCATTTTTGAAATTCCAATTCACCATTGAGTTTGTATCACAATGCCTTTACGTGCTTCTGCACTGCCCAGAGATTGCCCCATACAGGGCAAAGTACTTCGGTAACCCAGGTACTCTTCGCGAGATCGTCAACAACACCAAGGCGCTGCTGGCGTTTCTCGTGGAGCTGGGGTGGATCGAATAATATTCCCACCCATACCCAAAATACGCGCCTCAGACGTAGAGTTGCGGACATCAGCCTGTTATACAATACAATCACAATGTCTTTCCACTGTCTATAAAAACCCATTTCGTATATTTCCAGGTCGCCGGCGTATCATTCGCCTTCGATCCTTCAAAGCCAGCCGGCCAGAGAGTAGCCGAGCAAGTAGTGAAGATAGGCGACGAGTACCTCCACAAGGAACAGACGTATCGTCTGGCAGTCAAGCAGTACTTGCAGAAGGGAAACGACGGCTTCACCATGCTACCGCAGTGCAAAGTTATCGTGAGTTATATTAACAAGAATATAAAGAAGAAAAATTTTTAACGCCCGGTTCCAATAAACAAAAAACGATTCGTTTTGCTTACGGATAGTAGTATTTTCTACGAAACGTATGTCAAAATACTAGTATCCGTAAGCATAACATATCGTGTTTATCAGAACAGGTCGTAAGACGACAAGCTTATTCTTAGCATTCTTATTGAATTGACGGCGCTGTTGGCGCAGTGGCTGAGCGATCGACTGCTGCGCCGCGTGTCACGAGATCGATCCCCGCACGGAACAAATATTTGTATGACCTACAGATAGTTGTTTCGGGTCTGGCTGTTTGTGTGAGTTTACATGTTTGTAAACGCACCCAAGATACACGAGAAATCCTAGTGTGGGGCAATGTTTAAAAAAAATGCAACACAAAAAAAGTGAATTATACAAAAAATGTGATTGGAGCCTCTTTTTAAGCAAGATATACTTGTATGTGTACCAATAATACCTGAGAAGGCTCTCGTTAGGCAGCTGGATCAAGGGCTTGATACAAAGAGCGGTACTCCTGGCCACGGCTCGTATTGTTAGGAGGTTCCTCTCTCTGGAGCCCTGACCGCCGGTAGCTTGGACCCTGTTCCCGATAACTGTGGGCTGCTATTTGGACCTCAAGACCTTGAGGTCCTGACTTTCCGACCACTATACCAACGAGGCAGTGAACCAAACAAACTCTTCAGTTTTATAATATTAATATAGATATATTTAATCTGTGACCCGCAGATCCCAGAGGACATGTGCCCCGAGATCGGTATGGCCATCCAGAACCACTTCGCGGCCATCAACGTCCGCACGGGCAGGTCCCGGCCCAGCAAGCATCGACAGTCACTCGTGACGCTCAGCAGGAGGTATGTGGCGACCTACAAGGGGGACCTCATCACTTTGTCTTTTTTAAACTAGCTATTATTGCACTACGATAAAGTTCAACATGCTATAAATCATCATCATTTTCCTGCCCTTGTCCCATTCTATTGGGGGACGGCGCAACACGTTTACTTCTTCCATTCTCCCCTATCACACGTCACGGCATCTTTTACTCCTTTCTCCTTTATATCATTCCTTACACCATCCATCTTTTCTTTGGCCTTCCTCTCGCTCTCCGTCCATCAACATTCAAATCCATCACTCTTTTAGTCACATGTGCTTCGTCCCTCCTTATAACATGTCCATACCAAGACAAACGACTCCGTTCAACATGCTATAAGTAAAATATCAAACATTGTAAATAACCCGATTTAAGTGTTAATAATAATATTAGTGACCATGTCAGTTTAAAGACTTCTAACATGCAATGTATTTCGCACGCGTGTTTTTTTTTTTTTTAATCGCAACTAGGACTTTAGTTAGTTTCTGATTTCACTACAGATAGAACAAATTAACAAATCGTTAATATACGGTCAGCGGTTTTTTTATAGAGCAAGAAGGAGCATGTTTTTAAGGCCCTCGTAATTAATAAAAAAAAATTGTTTTATCAACAGAATATGACAAATAAATGATGATTTATAAAATAACTAGCTTTTGCCCGCGGCTTCCCTCGCGTTAAATTCGGGGTAACACAGTTCCCCTTGCGCCTTATTGATTTGTAATAGCAACGCTAAGTTTTCCCATTTCTTCCCTCTTTCTCCCTCACATACCACTTTTTTTAGCCTATGTCCGTCTCCTAGTTCCCAACTATCTCTGTACCAAAATTCATCAAAATCGGTGTAGCCATTAAAGCGTGAAGAGGTAACAAACAAACTCACTTTCGCTTTTATAATATTAAAGTAAGGATTTGCTTATAACAACAAATTGACATATCATTTATTTGAGTTCTAAATTCAAACATATAAGAATTTCTTATTTTTAATATTAAGCTGTTTAGCGGCGTTTATTCCTTGGTATCTCCTTATGCCTGAAAATCCTAAGAACGGGGGACAAAAGACAAATTAAATCACAGTGATTAATGACAAAAATACTTTTCAATAGGTTCACCCTTGTTTGGTCGAACAACGTTTGATACAATATTACTAAATCGAACAACGTTTAAGAAAATCATCACTTAGTATAATATCGTTTGACAGAATTTTCAGTTCGTCGAATATTTATTTGCTATAACAACATTTGTGCTAATGATCAAAAGGTATAATGTTCATTTGATGTAATGTAATATTCATTTAGCATATTATTCATTTACTATATAATATTCATAATCTCCGCCACCCTCAACTATTGTTACCAAGAGAAACTGGATGCAATCTGGACTTTAGGGCACCCCGACTCGGATAGGTTAGGTTCGTGGTTATTTTTTTATAAACCACCCAGAAGTAGGAGCCCCGCGAGCGATGCTCCGTCGACCAAGCCCACCCTCAACCATGCAAAGAATATTTTAAGGTTTGGTTAAGTGCCATTTGAGTTAGGCTAGAACTGTGCCCATTAAATATGAATTTTAGGTCAAAAGAATATATGCATAAAATTAGTGCATTTGAAAATTCGGTGAAATGAAATTTGTTCAAATGAAATTAGTTCAAATAAATAATTATGCAAAATAAAATTTTACCAATGAATTATTCGGTCAAATGAATAATTCTACGAAATGACTTTATTGCAACTAAAATTCGCCGAAGTGATTTTCGACGAAACATTGTTCGACCAAACAAGGGTGAAACTTTTCAATACACTTCCTCGAAAACTGGCTCCTATTCCATTACGATTAGGTTCAACTTGCAATTTATTTTTATTTTTTCTGATTTCACCACAGATAGAACCATAAACTACTGTTCAAATCCTTATAGTCGGTGTTTTTTTTTTTACAAGAGCATTTAGGCGCATATTTTTTGGCCCTTCTTTAATAATGGTGTAGAAATATTGGTATCAATTCAGTCACTTATTCTGAAAACCATATTCAAGTTAATAATTATTTTAAAAATAACGTTATTTATATAACAACCAACAGGCACAGCCTCGTGAAGATGCTGGACGGCAGCGAGCTGGACGGGCCTCCGCCCCTCCGCAGGGCTTCGTCTGCGGCCGTGGAGCCCTCCTCGCACTCCGGACATCATAGGTATGCTAAGTAAGGATAACAGGCAGGAGAAACTGGTTTTGATATATTTGTAGCAGTTTGTTGTGATGTTGTAGTGCGTAGTTTTTAGCTATAAAAGTGTGTATATTTTTTTTGAGCGGGTCAATGATACTTATTATACCAGCCTATAACTGTCCCACCGCTGGGCGAGGGAGTGTCAGACTTTTACTGACTAAAACCCACCTACGTTCCTTCTGTACACACTTAATACAAAAAAGAGGTACAAAGTTGATGGTTATTTCTAAAAACGGTCTTCCAGCATACTTGCGAAAATTTGGATTTAAATAAAAAAGAGATATAGACAGCGTATAAAAGAAAGAGTGAAAATGAAATACATAAAAAACATACATAAAGCAAATAACGAATTAAATTATACTTAACCCAGAAAAAAACTGTGGAGGGTTCTGAACAAACTTGCGACATAAACGGCCATATCTTTTGACTGCATAGATTTAGAGGGTTGATTTTTTCACATCTACAAGAGACTACAAACTTGAGTTTTTGGTTTTAATTTCAACTCGATATCTTCACGCGTTCCGGAGATAAAGTGTCTTGACAGACAGACAAATAGGCGGACAACAAAGTGATCCTATAAAGATTCCTTTTTTTTCTTTTGAAGTACCGAACCCTGAACCTTAGCTATCATAGCATAGTTTTTGTAAATCTAGTATCTTTTTAAAATGCTTATTAAACGCACCCTCATCAATAGGGTAATAGATTCCAGGGTCAAATTAATTACATTCTATTTAGTCCGTCTTTTAGATTATTCAAAAATAAGGGACACGTATTTTTTTTATTATTATAGTTACGTGTGACGTCACTTGTTGCGAAAAAATGCATCAACGCGTTACGTTTTACGTAACTTTAATGGCTTTTATTATCTTTGTCACTTTTGGCCTAATTTACAAATAAAAAAAACGTGTCCCTTATTTTTGAATAATTTAAAAGACGTTCAATTTTTTTGTTATCTAACCTATTCTCCGTTATATTTGCAGATTAACCCGCCGAGCGTCGCTGGACGATCTTGAACAACAGTCGTGTGAATTGGCGCCTAAACTTGAAAATAGAATCATTGTGCTGAATAAACCAGAGGTTGGTACCTATTTTTCTTTAAGTTTATCCTATATTTGCAGCAACTACGTGTATCTACGACGAACGATACACGTTCAATCCAATCAAATGAATATTATAGAAGTTAACTCATGAACTACAGAATCAATGCAGATTGAATTGATATGGGACCCCTGTGGGAGTACACCCTTTCGGTTATAAAAAGAAATTTGAAAATCAGACTACAATTGACGGAGAAATCGCGTAACAAACATACATGAAAAATACTTGGTTCCGTACTTCAAAAGGAAAAACGAAACCCTTATTAGATCACTTGTCAGTCTGTCTGTCTGTCGAGATCGTTTATCTCGAAAACGCGTACAGGTATCGAGTTAGAATTAAAACCAAATATTCAACTCTGTGGTCCCTTTGTGCTGTGAAAAAAACAGCCCTCTAAATCTACGCAGTCAAAAGATATGGCTGTTTGTGTTGCAAGTTTGTAAGGCGCGTCGCTCATTGGTAAGTCGAGGCGGCGTCGCGTCAGTGGCGGAGCGGCGTCGAAGCACGGGCGAGGATAGGTCTCTGCGTACAGTGGAGGCGCAGGCTATGCTATGCTTCCTTCACATTATTAATTCATTCACCATGTCGTCGTCAGAAGACGAAGACGTACTAGCACTTATACAAGTTCTTAATTTAAATAGAAGAAGATTTTGGGTGCATTCATATATGTTGCGACAGTGTGACAAAAGAGGTTTATTCAGAGCTACACGTGACTTAAAAAGTTATCCCGACATCAAAAAGTTTTATGAAATGTCACTAGAAACATTCCATTTACTGTTTGAAAAACTAAGAATAGTTTACAGAAGAAGGACACTAACTGGAGGAAATCAATTTGCCCTGAAGAAAGGTTACTGGTTACTGGTCATAAATACAAGGATTTAATTGAACAATTTCAATGAGTTTTGCGTTGGTTTCAAAATCGTCGCGCATATTTAAAACGTCTAAACGCAGCTCCGCACGAAACCAAATGACAAAATGGCGGCGGCGTCGTGGCTTGGGCACACTTGAGCGCCCCACCTGCGCCTGCACCTCGCCTCCGCCTCGCCTTCACCTCTCCTCCGCCCCGACGTCACCTCGCCCGCGCCGCGACTCTTGTCTATGAGCGCACTACCATTCATTTGTAAAGAAAACTTTGTTGCGGCGCGCCACTCCTGCGCCCGCGCCTCGACTGCGCCTCGACTGTTGGTCGTGTGGGCGACGCGCCTTAGGAACCCTCAGTGCGCGAGTTTGACTCGGTCTTGGATGGTTTTGTTTTCTCTTTCGCTCTTTGAAATAGGTTTAAAATGGACTGCTGTATGAACGGACGATTACCGCGAAAATATTTTTTTTAATGGTTCGCGTCTTTGATGAATATACCATCTGTAGATAGTATTTTGAAGAAGTGTCTGATTTTCAACACGTTGGCTGCCATATTTATTTAGGTTTAATGGAAATTCAAATAATAATCTTAATTTTTTTTACCAATTCTGAATCTGTTTTTTTTTTATGTTCGTTAATTTGAAATCTCTAAAAATACTGTATAATATGTTTTCTAAAAGAAAACTTCATATTGTTTTTTTCAAAATTCTAAAATATTTTTTTTATTAATTAGGATTTTGCTCGTCTCGGACTTTTAGTAAATGGACACAAAAACTAAAGTAAACAACGACATGTATACCCTGGTCGCTTGTTGCGAGGTAGCAACTATGCTTGTTAACAAAATTGAAAACTTTGATTTGTAAGTATTTTTGAAAATGGTTGTTGGGATAAATCATAATCTTGATATCATTCGTTAAATCTACTCTTCCCCATACACATATAATTATTTTATTTAAACACATTTCAAAACATCATTAAAAAAAAAACTAAAGTCATAAGTCATAAGAATGCAATGGTAAGTATTGGGGTTGCTCTGCGAAAAAAATGGCTTTTGCACAAAAACATCACTATATTTAAAAATAAAAAATTCCACGTAAAACAACCAATATTCTTCACCAAAAATACTGGTAACTGGTATTAATTTTAATAATCCCAATCACCATTCATTCTCAGAGAAAAATATTAAAAGGGAATATAACACATTTTGTTATCTGTCTATATCTTATCACAAATTTCATTTTCTAGCATGAACTATTAAAAAGGGGGAACAACATCAAGGATTTATTCTTAAAAACATGATCCCAACAACATAAGTGCTCAATACTCAGCATCATTAACTTCCTGCCCTTGTACAATGCCACAAAAGAATTAAGACTATCATTCATGAATTCGCCGCTAGAGGCGTTCATGTAGAGTGAAGTGTCATAAATGTCAGATGTCATAGTGTTCGAGTTTTTTAAAACGTATTTCAATTAATATGCTCGAATGTTATCAAGAATAATTTTAGGTTGAGCCATTCTTAATTAAATATGTCTTGAAGATTTTAAATAACATGTTTAGAATTTTAATTGTTAGATTTAAGCGTTTCGTGCCAGCTAAGTTCGGCACGGTTGGCGAAGTGGCTGAGCGATCGACTGCTGCGCTGCGTGTCGCGGGTTCGATTCCTTTTAACCCGCGTGATGATCGAAAAAATATATTTTTCTCCCCTCCTTTTTCTTCCCCTTTAATCCCTTTTAAAAAAAGCCTATGTCCGTCTCCAAGGTCCCAACTATATCTGTAACAAAATTCATCAAAGTCGGTTTAGCCATTTAGGCGTGAAGACGTAACAAACAAACTAACAAACTCACTTTCGCTTTTATAATATTAGTAAGGATGGCAGGACCTCACTCTCCAGTGGCACTATCTGATGAACTAGAAAACGATAGCCCTCATTAAACCATCTTCATTATTTTGTGATAATTAAGCACACATCTGCTATTTGTCTCAAGGAGACCTCTGATGTTCCAGCTGCATTCGGTACATATTTGGGAAACGATTTGGCAGATATTTTAATGATGATCTTCGCTGACTTAAAAGATGAGCACTTATTTTGAAGGGCACTATTACTTCAAAGCCTTAATTATCTATTTCCTCTCCTCAGGAACTCCAATCACTAATTGCGGAGCGTTCACGCTGGGAGTCTGACACGGTGATCCGCGAGGTAGACGAGGGATCCCCATAAGAACTACCCTCCTTCTACGGCTGCTTCGTTTGGTACCGACACTTCCAGAAGTAGCACCACAGAAGGTACCGTCCTGATATTTTTTTGGAAGGTACCACTGTAAAATAGAAGGTTTATTTGATTTGGAAAGACTTTTTTAGGTACCAATGACTTTGGGTATGTTTTTTTAGTGTGTTTTGTGAGAAACGGAATTATTTTTGAAATGGTACCAGTGTATATTTATTTTGTTTGTAGGTAAACAAAATGTATGATTTTTTGGAATGGTACTAAAAGTACCACATGAAAAAATTACGTAATCGTATGAGTTCTGTTGGGACAGTGATTAATTTGTAAATGTTTGAATAACGTTGGTAAAAATCGGGAAAGTTGTTAAAAATAAATAATGTGTGAATATTTTGAATTTCACTATATAATCTTTTGATCATGATGCTTGAAAATTACATTGATAGAGATGACGAAAGGAGAATGTTTAATAATTAATGACGTAAAATACATTGTATATTTGGCAGCTAATTACAATATTTTGTGTCGGCGACGATGTATATTAATACAGCGTGGAGTTCCATGCTGTTCAAAGCAAAGGAACGAAAAACAAGTGAATTATCGACCCTTATCTTTCTTTTATTGTACAAGTATATTGGTATAGAGGGAATAGAAACATACTGGCAAATTTACAACTTGTAACCAAAGCCCTTGATCGCGTTGGAAATAAATTTACTTGGCAAAAAAAATCGAGCTTGATTCTGAGAGAGGAATTTGAAAAGTAGAAAGAAGGAAAATCTTATGATAAATAAAATAATAATCTTCACCTTTTACTTTAGAAATATTTTCGATCTTTTGTAAACGAATTTTGAATCGCTTACTTTTAATTATTAGGCAAAGTAATCATGTAGTTACATTCAAAGATGGCGCTACTATAATTTATCTTTGTCCTGACACCTGCTCACTTGGCGATCTTATGGCTGCATCAAACGGTCTTTACACAGCTGAATTTTGGGCCAAACATATTTAACTCGCGTTTGCCATCGATACCCTAACAAAAGAATTTATCTTTAAAAACATCTCCGGATCTATTTAAGCCGCGGTTTAACAGGCCCCTTTTGAGTTACATTATTCCATTATCGATTTCATCTCTGTACTTGGACAAGATTGAGGTCAGGAGTGACATTTAATATATAAAAATAAGAAATCAACGTATTATATAACCACAGTCGATAGATAGATAGAATATTCTTTATTATGTACACCATACAAATAACAAGAATAACATTAAACAACTTATAAATAGGGTGACACAATGGGCGGTCTTTTCGCTAAAAGCGTTTTGTTTAAAACCTTTGGTTGGATTTAAAGGAGGAGAAACAGTACTGTAGGCAGTCTGTGGTGTAACATTTTGCAAAATTCAAAGTCCCTCTTTATAGGAGAGTGTGGGGTGTAATCAGTAGCGTGTTTAAGGGTTAACATTATGGCAGGCTAGGGCAAGTAGACTGTCCCAAAATCTTTAATTTCAGAAGTTGTAAGCGCAAGCCACGCTTGCGGATTGGCAGATGTCACATGTCTCAATTTTTGCTTCTAGGTTCTGTCGGTTTTTCGCTATGATAGGTTTAATCTGGAATAAAAAAAAAACTTTTAACTACCCGTAATTTTGAATCACGAATACGTTTCTTGTTGTGAACCTTATGGATATGTAAACTTGTAACAGTAGCGCCATCTATGATATAATTCCGTCTATTTTTACGTTCAGTTATATCAGAGATCAAATCAGATCGGAATAGACATCTACCTCATGCATAGTATTCCAGTCTTTGTAATATAGAACACTATAGTGTCTGAGATATTATTGATTTACCTAAATTATTATGAGTATGACGGTGTTTCAAGTACGAGAGATTTCATGGGAGAAAAAAAACGTCTTTACATTGACTTTCACAGATGGAGAGACACATTACTTTGATGCTAAAAACATCGTTATTATTAACAAATACATTAAAAAAAAATACTTTAATACTCATTTGAGAGTATATCTCCACATTACATAGGCCTAGTCTTCCGTCAAATACTTTTAAATAAAATTACTCTGTTGTGAATATTTCTATCATTCATGTTCTATGGGTAGTCCCACAACTGGGCTAACATGCCCAACGTCCGGTATTGCTAGTAAGTGTCATTAGCAAGTAGTTTAATTAGCTTGGAAGTGGAAAAAAGATAAAAGTGACATTATTTTTAAAACAAATCGAGGGTATTAGCTTGTAAAATCAAACTCATCTTCAGTCATTGTTTTTGGCAAATCGTTCATTCAATTCATGGAGAAAAAGAGAAAAGTATTTAGATGTATCTGGCCTATTGCAAATAATCTTTGGTCTGCATTTTCGATTTTCAACTCAAATTTGCACTAATTAAAACTAATTCTAGACGAGATCAATTCTATATGCTAGCGTTTATAAATACGTCTATTATGTGTCGTCTACGCGCTCTTTTCCTTAGCGTATCGCATTGTTTGACGGCACGCGCAATGTCTGATCAATTGACTGCACGCGCAATGTCTGATCAATTGACTGCACGCGCAATGTCTGATCAATTGACTGCACGGGACAAATAGTTGTATGACCTACGGGTAATTGTTCTGGGTTTGGCTATTTGTGTTTAAATATTTGTAAACGTACCCACGATATAGGAGAAACTCCAAGATTGGGGCAACCTAGTTATATAAAAAAAGAAAAGAAGACTATCTATGAACCGACTCAGAACTGAGCCACTAGTGTAGCGCTTCCAGTAGCGTCCATCAGTTGCTGTAGTGAACAAACAACAGGACATGCAGGCACAAATAAACAATTCAAAATTATATAAAATTAAAGAATTAAAAGCTCCAGTTCTTAGACCCCGTGTCACTTTTATCTTCAAAAAAAACGTTTTTAATTTGCCAAAAGCACACATATCATAAATCGAAATACATAAAGTATTTTGACTCAAAACTTTCATATTCAAAGAGGTAATATTAAAAAAAAATACATTATTTATTAAATCATGCATAGTATTTTTTGGAGAATTACGTATAGATAATTATTAGGATTTTGCGATAGATGTAGATTTTTTTATTTAACGCCTTGGATCTAAGTAGAATTTTGTGCAAAAATCTGCGTTCTCCGCGCCCTAAGTTTAAGGCAAAATGATAATATTACCAATCTAGTAATAAGAGTTAATAATAGCTAGATAGTACAGACGCATAATATTAATATTTTAAATAGTATAATGAAAAAAAAAACAGATAAGTATACACCAAACTACAAAATATATGGTTAAGGATTTCGCTTGAGTTTTGAATTTCGACTACAGATCAGTGCTATGCAAAGTCGTAAATTTAAAGCAAATTACAAATACTAAAACTGCTTAAAAAAAAGCAAATACACTGCTACTCCTGCCTACTCTTCTGTGCTCTTTACATAATATTTATACTCTATTACTAAATAATGTAACCTACACAAATACGAAATACACACACAAACTTACCTATGAATAAAAATAGTGAAACAATTTCCAATTATTGTGAGCTACAAAATGATTTTGAAAAAAAAAACTACGAAAAATATTGTCTTATGGTGTAAATTGAAATCGAAGTAAGTTTAGCCGTTTATGCTTTGAGTATTATGTTAAATACTCATTAAAATTAAGAGATCAGAAATAATGTAAGTTATCAAAAAGTCAAAATGGCAATCTTAGTATTTTTTGTAAGATGTCGCCACTGTCGAAAGTTCTGTCAACCGTTATGAGCAAATGGCTCATGTTGGACACCGTACACATAAGATACAGAAGTATCTGTCAGTTTGCAGTGTCCGCTGGATTTCCGCACGTTTTAGTTAGACTGATCCGTAACTTATCATAGATCCTAGACAGTCGTTACAGGTAGTCAGTGCCCTGAAAGTCTGATCACCAGTCTTACCATAAGGTATCGTATTACCCAGGACTAACTGCGTTGTGGAGAGTAGATAGCCTGTTGCTTCATGTAAAGTACTGGTATGTGGTGGACGGTGAGCAATGGGTAGCTCACCGTCCGTCCGTCTATTGACGACAGGCCGTGTCGACGTCGCGTTAGTGTTCCACGCCCGTCTCAAAGAGATGTCAGCAAAGCAGGCCTGCCAGGGACACCGCCTACCGGGGTTGCGGGTTGTTCGAAAGAGATACCGAGGCCCCGAAACGTAAAGGGCAATAGAAGGAACTAAAACCCACCAAGGGTTTTAGTCGTACAGTAGAAGTCTAACACTCCCCCCCGCTCCGCCCAGAGCGGGGGAAGTTATTTGATGATTTCCCATCCGCAAAATAAAAAGGAACTGATATGTAGCGGCATCCGGTTAGACTGGAAACTGGTTCCTATATGTTTATTTGGTAAAAAGACATGGCACATGATGATCCGTAATTGGATTTAGATGTAAAATAAAATCTTCATATTAAACTGATAATGTCTAAAAAGCATGCAAACAAAAAAAATAAGGAGATCTTGAAGTTACAAATAATTATTAATTTAGTATTTCTAAATTCTACGTGTTACAGTGGCGACATCTACATTAAATTGAAGACTACACGCTATATTTTACAAACAAATACAGTATTTTTACCAGTACAATGTTCGTGTAATATAAGTAGCTAATTTCGTTCTAGTATCTTGAAACACTAACTTATGGCAGTGCCTTCACGAGTATAGTTTGTTCTGCATATTTTAGAGTAGGTCACTAAAAGTACCACTTTGGTACTTTTGTAGTGACAGCACAAAAAATACACTGGGAGATTGTTTAAGTTTAGTGGCACCGTTGACACTTTTTAAAATCCATAATATTATACAGATTATTAAAAAAATACAAATTATTTTATTTTTGAAACGATTTTTAAATGTTTAGTTGTTTTGTATAATGTGTTGCGTTTATAAGTTACATGTTTTTGTATATTTGAAATTTTGTATATTAATTATGTTTTAAAAACAAGTCAAATGTAACAATTTAGTCACAAATACATTCGTTTAGCATAATATGCTTTTAGAAATCAAGCCTTATGTAAAGCAATAAGATTGCTTTTTGTTGTCGCTTGAAAGCCAGTGTTTTATATTAAGTTTTTATTATGAATAATTGTTTACGATTATTTGTTACAAATTATGCCAATAAGGCTATTGTTTCTTATTATGAATATTCTAAGGACATTACTCATTATGTGAGATTATTGTAAATAAACCCCGGTTTTTGAGAAACTTGTGACAACCAATCAACGCAAGTACAGTTCAGTTCAAACTTTATGGCGTCTCGGAAGTTAGCTACAAATGGTGATCGGTGCAACGATACAACGGTTCAAACTTCATGGCGGGTCGGAGAACACTATCTTAGGTATCAGCAGGGCGCAGAGGATGCATTGCCTTGACTGTTAAATGCGGAGACACACGTCACTTGCAGCTAACTTCAATCATAAAAGTTGAACAGAACACAGCCGCTTACCAAATACGATGCTCTAGTAGCTTAACGCAGCGAAAGGGGTGTCGCTTAGTTCACGCATTCACCCGTAGGATTCAAGGATTCGTTAGCAGATTTACTGGTTAGCACCACAAAACCGGGGTTTTAAAAAAATATTTTTCAAATCATCCCAGAAATCTGGTGCAATTTGTTTCTTATCATAAATATTGTTCACTGTATTTTATTGTTTAAAACCACTCGAACTTGTTCTAACTGCTATCAACAAAAAATATGTGAAATTATTTTTATGTGAATATGAAAAAAAAATGGATATATTTTAAAACTGTAACGTCTAGGAAGTAATTAATACAAAATAGTTATTAAATAATAAGTGTTGTGATGAATATAAACTAGAATTTTAGCGGTAAAGACACGCACTTTATTAGTGCTTGATTTAATTAGTGCTCATGCACTGGACTATTTAGAAACTGATGATTTTGGCGGACATTAGATATAATACAATCTTTTTAAAGCGACACTTAATAAAATACCTGAATAAAATTTAGTATTTCTATGTACAAAGCTTAAGGTGAAAACGATAGAGTAGGCCGCGAAATTCAAATCATCTTACTTTGAAGAGTTCCGTACATCAAAATGTAAAAAATGGTATGTCTGTCTGTCAAGACCCTTTACCTCAGAAACGCGTGGAGGTATCGAGTTGAAATTCAAACCATATACTCAACTCTGTGGTCTCTTTATGCTGTGAAAAACTTTTTTTGTGCATTTTGCCCGTCCGTTTTAAGCTGTTTGTATTTACCAAATTAAATTAATTAAAACAACACTCTAAGTTTAAATAATTCCGTTGAATGAAAAAAAAAGGAATTACATGAACTCCAGAGGGTTGCATTGATTATAATCATTGTCATTAAAATAATTATTTTAATAAAAATGATTATTTTAATGACAATATTTGGTACGGTCGCCTCATGCGAACATACAAAATGACACTAACCATTGTATTTTTTTTATTTCTCGAGTTACTTTGACAGTTCCACCTTAACGTTTGCATAGAAGCCCCGACCGCTGCGCGCCGGGAACTATTTATCAAGGATATTTTTATTAAAATATATTAAAGTTTGACATTATAAAACAAAAATTTAGGAAAGCATGCAAACAGAGGTTTTCTGACGACAGCTTAAGATAGTATTAAATGAAGTCGCTTCCTCTGTTTCTTCGCAGGTATAATATTAGCCGGTGCGAGTCGCTTGTTCAAAATAAAATGTAATTTATACCTAGTTGTTTAAAGTCCAATATTCAACAAACATCTTGGAAATACACGAACACGCCAGTCCAATCAAGTTTGAATTTTATTGCACTGAACATAAGGACCGTTATCTAATGTTGAGGAAATCTTCTAACTTCTCAAAACTAGACTTTATTAAAAATATCCGCTAAGACATTAGTGTTAAGGCATATATTAGCACGCCATTTTGCAAGTGATTTCAGTGAATCTTCGCTAGCTGTACGAATATTGTGATATATTTATGAATTACGTTGCTGACTATTGTTATTGTTTTTTGATTTGTCTATTATTAAAGTTAGTGTGAACTAGTTTGTTGTTTTCTTTTTACTCTCCTAGATATTCTAGGTCAGAAAGAAGGAGGAAAGCAGAGAACTAAATGTTTTAGCCTGGAATGTGGATGGTAATTTGAATTTAGAAAAAAAATAAACGACTCCCAAAAAAAAACTATAAAGTTGAAAATGGGTTCCGGAAGTCGGTGGCAAAAAAAATCAACGAAACAACCAAGAGTCACTGACTTCCGGAAGTAAAGTTATTTTCCACTTATTAGATTTTTTTAATCGATTATGTTTTATGCAAAAGTTTTTTATTTCAGCATTTTTAATTAAGGTATGATGATACCTAATACATATCGAGTTTTCATTTACCGTTGTTACTAAAAGATTAAAAGTTAGCAGATCATCCATTTCGACGTACCTACTTACAAGATAAAAATATGTATCAGACGATAACTCATAAAAAAACCCAAGCAATATATATAAAATAGCTATGGTTCCACAGTTGGCGGAGTAACGGTGAAAATACATTTTAAAAAAATACGGCCGAGCATAGAACCTCCTCCTTTTTTGAAGTCGGGTGCTCGTATATATGCTAACTTCGCGTACAATTTTGCTTGCGCGATGTAGGAATCTTGCCGTTAGTTTTTCAGTGGTTGGATAGATGGCGCTGTAGTACTTTTTGCCACTTGCATCTTTGTGTCGCTACAAAGTCGACTGGAGCCATATAGGCAGTTGCTCGGTAAATAGGCAGGTAGTATTTTTTGCCAATAATTCGTTCACAATGGGCCTTGTGCGAGGGATGATTATTTTCTTTGTTTAAGAACATTTACGCTCATACTCTTAAACAAAGATACATCATACACTTAGGAATATGGTGAAAAGTAAAATTTAAAAGATAAATATTATAAATCATTTATTTACACTTACTACAACGAATAAATATCGCATACTCGAGCATCACAGTTATTTACAAATTTACACTCTCTTTTAATTATTTATTCACATTAATTTTTAAGTCGACCTCGATTTAATCGTTCCTATGATAACATAATTAACGGGTCCCAATATTTTAAAAATAAACAGTTCAGACCAATTGATGACTACCCAAGAAAAAAATAACATGCGCCATGCAATATTTTTGAGTACTACGGCTGTAGGTGATTAGGGTATTTTAATGTTTTAGTGTTAAGCAAAAATAAAATAACGAATGCTAAAAAAAACTAAAGAATAGTGTCAGCTGTCAGTTGGTAATGGTTCTCAAGAGACTGGCCGCATTGCCACGTTGTATGACAACTTCGCAGCAGCTTAGCCTCTGACCAAAGTAAAGCCAGCCCTTGGGTCATGGGAAACTGTGAGCACAAAGTTCATGGTCCCAGTGTTAACTAGCTGTCTTTAGTTGTTACCCCGCTCCCTTGAGTAGTAGCGTGATGTTGGAAAAAGGTTAAAATCGTCAGTAGTTTTAGACCCTATTCGATACAGACAACCAAAAAAATCATTCTTCGTTATAATATTAAATCTATCTAATATATAAAATTCTCGTGTCACAATGTTCGTTCCCATACTCTTCCGAAACGGCTCAACCGATTCTTATGGTTTTTTTATGCATATTCAGTAAGTCTGAGAATCGGCTACTATCTATTTTTCATACCCCTCCTAAGTGATAAGGGGACCTTAGCAGCGGGTGAAATCGCTGGGCACAGCTAGTTATAGTATAGATAAGGTTACTAAACTGACAACAAATTTGCAAATATCAGTGTTATTTTTTTTGTATTAGTGACGCAAAAAGCATAAATATGCCCCAGTTCCAAATAAAATAAATTATAAGTTTTAAGGAACAAAATAAAATTAAGATGTTATTATTTTTTCCTGAATAGTCATCAAGTTGTCAAACCCTGGTGAGCTCTTACCATTGAATTTTGGTATACGTTGCATAATTAAATAGATATTGCATTCCACTAGCATTCGTCAAGCATTTGAATTTCAGCCATAATTCAACACGCATAAAAGCCACTTGACGCGCGCTTGTGTTTTGCAATTTTACATTTCACCTTTTTTATTATGAGCTTCAATTAGAATGTTATTTCTCCATTCTAAAATGTCTTTTACTACCTGTAATTAGAGCTCATATTTAGATGGATTCGTAAGTCCTCAGAGTCAGTTATTGCATACTTAAATATTTTTTATTTTTTTCATAGAAATTAAGTCACTGTCAAAAAAAACAATACTAATTTAATGTTAACTTAGTATTGCTTTTTACCATATTATTTCTATACCTGCAAAATTTGATTACAGATTCCTATAAAAAGCATTAGAATTTATTACTGGTTTTTACTATACAATGCAGAAAATCCACATTAATTTTGAATTACAATGTTAGCCTCATTAATTTTATCACTATTTAATATTTACACATAATATTTTAGTCATACATGGGTCATAAGGGAAACTGAACTAAATATATTATTGTTTCAATTAAAAATAAGATGGGATAATCTTTCAATAACACAGTAATTTACTGATTCTTTTTATGAAAATGTCTTATGAATATCAGAAACTTAGAGTAACTTACTTACTGGATGTGAAAGCTCGTATTAACTCTATGGTCTAATAGACCATAGACTACTCTAGACCGATAGCGGTCGCAATCGCAACTACTGGGCTCAAGGTCTTTAGTTCTCAAGTCGGGAAAGTATTATTAGATTTTTCCAACAGGAATTTCTCAGTAGCAGAGTAAGTTTCTCACCCCCGAATACTGAAACGTCACTCAAAATGTGAGGGCTGCTTAACATTTGAGCAGCTCTTAAACTTTAGATTTTGTATGGTCAAACATCACTTCTGGGTCTCTGATAAACTTAAGTGGGACTTAAATTTTGAGTGACGTTTCAGTATTCGGGGGTAAGTGTCTAGATTGTGAGCGGTCGAAGGCAATAAGCTCGCCCTATTACATGGGCGAAATATCGGTGTTCTATTAAGGAGACCTAAGCCTAGCACGGCGTTACATTATATATTATATACCTTTATATTAGTAAGTTTATTTGATTACATTAAGAATATTAGCGAATATAAATTTACATAAGAGACGCAACACGTCATTAATTCGTTTCGAATATTTATTGTATATAAATTTCTAAAATTCCATACATTGAGTCTAAATTATTTATTTTGGCTGACATATGTGTTAAGTGATTGGGGCACCTAAAATGACCCTAAAAGCTAAAACTAAGGTATTTATAATTAAAAAACCTAGTTAAGCCATTTTACAACTTTAAGACGCATTACTGAGGCAAAAAAATAATGCAAAAGTTCGCACGGAAAAGTGACTGATAATAAGTCCTTACCACCCTTTTAGTTAAACTGACAACAGCTATTCAATATCAGCAATTCCAAGGGTATTTCGGACACTAAATCTCATAAGTCCACTTTAGCTCCGATGTTGCTTAGGGGGATGGCTTGCAGCTCTGTCCGGAGGCAGAGGAACTCTCCAGCAATACATGTGACGCAGGCACAGGCGACGCTTAGTGCCCACCATGAGAAGGTCGTGGGGAATGAGCCGTTATACAGCCAGCAAGCGATGAGGTGGATGCCGTGGTATGTGCAACTGGAATGTGAAAAGATAGAGATTTAACGAACATGGTCAATAAAACAAAAAAAAATGTTTTTAATGTTAATTATAAGTAAGTTGCAGCATTGCATATCTTAATATAAAAATATATCTCTGAATTTGTTTCTAAATATAAATCTCGAGAACAGCTGAACCGATTTTGCAATTTTTTTTTTTTTTGGTTAAAGTTAGAAGTGTTCTTATGGAAAAAAGTAGGGTAAATTGCATTGCAAGTCATGCCGGGAACAGCTAGTTTTTGTTATAAAAACTTAGTAAATCTCTCTATTTTAAAGAAAAGTTGTATTTTATCGTTATTTAATTATTTCCTTGAAAGTATTTCTTCAGACTAAGACTTCTCAAGACAGCTCTTCATTATTATTAGCGAAATCCTACAACTGTGGATTAAAACCTTATTGGATATCTTGAAGACCAGTAACTGTTTGCAGGGAAGTTTAGTAAGAACTTCTTACTAAACTTCCCTGCAAACAGTTACTGTCTATCTGTTTATAACCATAGTCTTCTTAGTAAGAAGACTATGGTTATAAACAGATTTTACATAATAGGCTAATAATTAGAGTAATTATATTAATGACTTTTACACCAGCTTCTTGGATTCTAGTCATCAACACAGAAATTAAAGAAAAGCCTAGAAATCAACCAGGGTTGCGGATTGTTTGAAAGAGATACAACACAAAGGGCAAAAGAAAGAACATGGATGGGTTTTTGTCAGTAAAAGCCTGACACTACCTTTCGCTCTGCTCAGAGCCGGTATAGTTATTTGATAATTATATATCTTGTATAATATCTCTGTGCTAAATTTTATCAAGATCCGTTTAGCCGTTTTGAAGTGAAAGAGAATCCCATCCTCACAAACATTCGCATTTATAATATTACTAGGATAATTATTATTTTTAAAAGATCGTAGCGTAGATCTCTATGGAGAATGGGCAAGAAACTCTATGGACACATAGAGTTTCTCCATAGAGATCTACGCTTTGGAATGACCAACTACAGTACTTTCAAAAGTTAATATGTTTTGTGACTGGAACTGTAGCAGTATCTTTTTTGTTTTTACGACATTTAAAAGTGCCTGTAATAGTCTCATTGAAATAAATGCTTTGAATTTGTAACAAAAACAAAAAGTTGGTAGAATTTTTTTTTCATCACTGTTCCTAAATACATATATAACTCCCAGTCTTACAAACCCGCCCCTAAGATGACCCCACTGATCATATTGTCTGTTGGTAACTCATTTAGTCAAGTAGTTCGTGTGCTAGAGATTCTTATTTCAGTAACTGGGCTATATAATAGTGCTTCTTCTTACCTAAAGTCTAAGCACAGTTTAGTTCTGCCGACAATCATCCACAGAATGAAGGCTCCAATAATTGCATTCAATACAAATGCAAAGATGACCGAGCGCCCCTCGTTGTCTCGTACATGAATCTCCTGCAATACATATAATTTACTAAGATATTTTCTAAGGAAAATAAAAAAATTGCAGACATCTATAGAATTTGTGCAGTGACAGTATAATGACAAATGATGGTGTGTGTGCCAGTGACAAAGGAAAAGATAAGTTGCATGTGGCTTAAATTTCATAGAAGCTTGAATGCCCTAATGAATGAAGGTGAAAGAATCAAGGTAGCCTGTAAAATTCTTTGTTTTTGCATTTTCCAGGTCAGTGTAAAGTTGTTGATTAAAATATTAATTGGAAATGTTTTAAGTTGTGCTCAAAACAAGCCAAGGTCCTTCTACGATTTGGGTGACAATTCTTTCGACAACTGTCAACCGTACACCATACTGAATGTATTTTGAAAATTAGTTAGTGGCATGGATCATCAAAAAAATGTGTTTGTCTGATATTGCTAAAATATAGAAAATATAATACGTGAATCAATTTGCGAGTACTTGTAACGCGTAATGTGAGTGTTATAGAAAGGAATTTTACTATGTAATAATTGTCTTTGGTTAAAAGAAGAAAAGATTTTCAAATGTAGAATGTTTAGTTGACAAGAGTATTTGTCATAAGAAAATTGGGGATCAAATGTTCAGAGAATTTTACATGGACTGGTCATGATTGTTTTTATAAGTCTACGTTATTAAAAGTATATTATGCAGTATTAAATATCAGTGTTTAAATAACTTCCTGCTAAGATGCGAAGATTATAACAGGTTATGGGCCCAGCACGCTTCCACTGCGCGACAATGATGTTTCGGAGTTTTTAAAATAATGTAACTACAGTGCAAGAGTTACAGATTTGAGTAAATTATTTGAAGTAGAAAGACAAGATTTTATAAGAAGAAGAAGATGGGAGTGGAAACTCGAGATTTTATAAGAAGAAGAAGATAAGAGTTGGGAGTGGAAACTCCGGATTTTGTAAGAAGAAGATGATAAAGTTGGGTGAAGAAAAAACAATTGATGTTGTATGTCAATTGTTTTATAAAGATTTTTATATGTTGCTGAAGAAGACTTGGAAGTAGAAAACTTCAGATTTTGTAAGAAGGAGAAGAAAAACAATTGATGTTGAAGGTCAATTTTTTATAAAGTTTTGTATGTTGTTGAAGAGGAGTTCAAGATTTTGTAAGAAGGAGGAGAAAAACAATTGATGTTGAAGGTCAATTTTTTTATAAAGTTTTGTATGTTGTTGAAGAAAAGTTGGGAGAAATTTTGTAAGAAGCAAAACAACTGATGGTGAATGTCAGTTTGAGAGGGGAAGTTTTTGTACGTTTTTGATGAATTAAATAATAACTTAGATGGAAACAAGTTATTTGAAGATGCAGACAAGTTGATTGAAGAAACTAGTAGTATTATTGTTAGGAAGTGAATACTACTATGTGTTTTTACTTTTGTATTATGTGATGTGTTGTTAGGCCTATGATGGGCCTATGTTGAGTGTTGTTGAAGTTATTAACAGGTTGTCCTAAATGATTGTTAAAGTTTTATGTAAGGTGATTTAAATTAGATATTTGAGTTATATAAAATTCAGAGGGGATGTTATAGAAAGGAATTTTACTATGTAATAATTGTCTTTGGTTAACCCTTTATAAGGCAGAGGGTACTAGGACAGTTACAAATTTAAACTAAACGGATTTTGTAAGCCAATATGTCATGAATGCCTTATGTATTTTTTTTTCGTGAAAATCGAAGGGAAAATTTTAGAAAATTTGGTGGCAATATAGTTGCCGCTGCCTGTAAAAGACTATCAAAAATCTATCTAAATTATGTAAATTATCCGGTTCTTGTTCGTATTCGTCCTCCGAAATGTCAGGGTCGTCGGGTAAGCTAAATAACTCGTCCAGTGCATTTTCTATGTCGTCATCAGACAATATTTTCGGCATTTTCACCTGCAGTAAATACTGTAATATTATTATCTACACGGGCAGTGGCAGATATATTGCCACCAGTTAAATACAAAATTTTATCAAAATAATAAACGTAATTTTACAAAATACTACTCGATCGTACAAGTGACATACGTAATTATTGAAATAAATGCAAACTCTTAACAGTTTCCCAAAAGATTTTAAAGATTGAGCTAGATTTGTTACACGTTACACAAAATCACCGGTTTTACTCTTCAAAGTTTAAAAAGTGTCAATTGAATTTGACAATTCCCACACAACAAAAAATTCACGTTGACAGGACACCTCAAGCTCGCCAGTAAAAAAAAATAAATACCAGAAATAGAAAAAGTTGCCCAAAAAAAATAATTTAAAATTGGTGGCAATATAGTGGCCACTGCCTTAAAAAGGGTTAAAAGAAGAAAAGATTTTCAAATGTAGAATGTTTAGTTGACAAGAGTATTTGTCATAAGAAAATTGGGGATCAAATGTTCAGAGAATTTTACATGGACCGGTCATGATTGTTTTTATAAGTCTACGTTATTAAAAGTATATTATGCAGTATTAAATATCAGTGTTTAAATAACTTCCTGCTAAGATGCGAAGATTATAACAGTGAGCTCTTAGATTTTGTACAATAAATAAATTATGTTTATTTTGCAAGTAGGTTTTCACAAATACTTTTACACTTCTCTTTTTTAACCTCTTTTCATACCCTATTACTCTGAGAAGAAACAGCCGAAACAAACTCAGAGGTTGTAGTCTCTTTTAAGGTCCAGACAAAAATCTTGGTCAACTATACATGAATACAATACAATGTCACATAGCTTTTGGTTAACTGAAATATAATCATTTAAATCATCTGTACAACCCTCTAAGGTCCTTTGATTTTGATATTACATAATTTTGTTAGTTGTACATGAAATGGTCACTTATTAGAGTACTGTTTTGATGGTATTCATTATTTTAACACTGTCTCAATTTACATATTAATCTCATAAGCAATTTTGAACTTCAAATGTTGATGACTCATTAGTTTATTTATATTATGACATATTTTTAAACAGTAATCTTGTTAATGATAAACACATCAAATGTTTGTTGTAAGTACAAGTATTTATCATGACTCAACTGAGGAAAACTTTATACACAGGTTCTTAAATAAGAACAGAAATAATATCTATAAAATTAGTTCAGCTGCATCTGGTTGGAATTTGTAGCTAGCTTGTGGATGATATTGAATGATTGAGTTAAGATGAGGTTGCTTACAAACTTAGAAGAACCTTACAACATAAAAAACTTACATGATATTCAAAGATTTGGTCCAAAGTTCTAGTGGATCCCGTTAAGTCCTGCATCAGTGCAATGATCAAACACAATGAGCAGTATAGCACAGACTGCATAGCCACTATCTGCGAGACGATCAAGCAAGGGTCCCATTGGGTATAGCGGAATGAGCCCGTTAGCTTCTTAATTCTTGACATTTTGGTCGAAAAATTTCACTCCAGAACTGAAAACTTTCAACTCTTTCGAAGGTTTTTTTAAGTAGGCAGAAGTTTGTTAAGTTGCTTTCGGGTGTTTAAGAGTATAATTGTAAACATATGGACTTATTTATGCGCTACTTTGACGAAATTCTATTTGATTTGATTGATATCCAATGACAGGGGAAGAAGTTCCAACGCGAATGTCAAATATTGTCAAAGTCAAATCTTTCATTGACATTTAATTTTTAGGATACCAACGTTCCATTTCAAGTTGCATCTGATATTAAGCATGACATACCTACTAAAAATTATTACCAACATTTGCAGGAAAACGTCATGAGTTTATTGTGAACAACACCTAAGTTTCCTTGTTATCTGTATGTCTTTATGTATGGTTATGGCCATAGACTGCAGAAGATGATTGGATGACATTTGATTATGATTGAAACTCTGTAAATAATGTTGGAGTATATGGGATACCAGAGAAAGGAAGTGTTACTTGAAAAACCTTTTATTAATTAATTGAACACAACACATACCGCTATACAACGCAACCGCCATTATACGAGAGAGTTACCATAGTCAAGACCACAGACTAAGAACTCATAATAGTGATGCTACATTGTAATCTCTAATACCCTTCCTCAATGTAAACATCACTCGATCTTTCATCTTCTACATTACTTCCTAGCCCGTCTTCGTGCTGTTCAACTTCTTTGCATTTTTCTATCTCAATCTCTTTATTTTCTTCCTCCACTTGTTTATCTTCTTGATTCTGTTCCCTGTTGTCTATATCAAGAGGGGGTTCTTGTACAATAACATCTTCATCTGTTAGTAAAATGCTTGAACTTATATTGTTCTCTACTAGTTCTTTTGTGTTTTTGATAAATACAACATCCCTATGAGTTTCTACTCTTCTTGTGTTAGAATACCACACTCTGTATCCTTTTGTACGATCACCATAACCCACAAAAACTCCTAATTTACTCTTAGAGTCCCACTTCAATCTAAGCTGTTTAGGTACATGTGTACATACCTTAGAACCAAAATCTCTCAATAAAGTAACATCAAAACTCTTATTATACAACAACTCATACGGTGTCTTCCCACTCACCTTACTTTTACCTGTCCTATTTATTGTAAACACCGCTGTGTTCACTGCTTCAGCCCAAAGTTCTTTCCCTAAACCAGACTGAATAATCATTGTTCTCGCAGACTCAACTACAGTACGCATCTCACGCTCAATTCTACCATTTTGCTCAGGAGTATAACTAACTGTTAACTCATGTACTATACCTTTTGTCTTAAATAAATTCTCTACTACTCTATTCACAAACTCTGTTCCGTTATCTGACCTAAATCTTTTTATTTTACGCCTAAACTCATTTTCAAACAGCTCTATAAATTCCACAATTTTCTCTTTAATTTCGTACTTGTTCTTGATAAAATAAACAAATCTGTAACTACTATAATCATCCTTCAATAAAAGAAAATATGAAGAGCCCCCTATTGACACTTCCTCCATTGGACCGCATAGATCCATGTGTATGAGTTCACCTGGTTCAACTGACCTACTACTACTCTGATGAAAGGGTAACCTATGCTGTTTTCCCTGGATACACGGTAAACACTGATCAGTCTGCCCTTCATATTTTATGCCTTTTAAATCTAAAAACTCTTTTACATACTGATAATTTTGGTGTGCCATCTTACTATGCCAATCTGTCAAAGTTAACAAAGCTACATCACTAAATTTAAATTTCATCACATACATTTTATCATATTTCTCAGCTACACCAGTTACGGAACCATTTTTATAAAACTTACATCCATTAGAATCTGAAACCATCTTGTGACCTTTATTAATGGCTGACCCGAGAGAAAACAAATTCACATTTAATTGAGGCACATACAACACATCATGTAAAGTACACAGAGTATACTCTGAATCATTATAGGCATACACATCAACTTTTCCAATACCTGAAACTTCTAAATTATTACCATTACCAATTGTAACAAATCTTTTAGTATTTATTTCAGAAAACTCTGAATACATCTCTTTAATATAACACATATGGTCACTTGCCCCTGAATCTAACACAAAATTCTTTGAATTTAATAAATTACCTTGAATCTCTCTTGTTACAAAAGAAGTTTTTGAATTGGTTTTCATATTTTTCTCAATAGGTTTATTTTTCTGAAACTTACAGTCTTTCATTAAATGACCCACCTTGTGACAGTTATTACACTTTCTATTTCTACACTCACTCCTTTTATGGCCTATTTTACCACACTCAAAGCACTTTATAGTATGCTGTGCACCGGCTACCAATGCAGAATTTTGCTGTCCGCTGCTACTAGCACTGGAAATGGCACCATTGCCACTGCGCTCCTCTTCAACTAGCAACCTGCCTGTCAGCTCCTGCAATGTCCGTTTTTCTTCTGGAATACTTTCCCAAGCTGAGGCAAAATGTTTGTATTTGTCAGGTAATGACATAAGTATCTTTGTTGTTATCATATTTTCTGATATCTTTTCTCCTGCTGATGCCAACTGGTTAACACACTCCTCAACCTTCGTTATGAACACAGCTATTGGGTCCTCATACTTTATATTAAAAAATCTCTGTTGCAACAAATGCACCCCGACTCTCGTTGCCGGTTCATATAAGGTACATAACTTCTGCCACATTTCACGACTACTGGAACACGAAATCAAATACGTCATCACTGTCTCCTCGACTCTAGTAACGATCACCTCTTGGGCTTTATTTTCTCTCTCATCCCATAATTCTTGTGTTTTACCAGCTTCCGCAGGCCTCACTTCAGTGCCTGTCACGATTCCCAATAACTTCTTTGAACGAAGAACTATTGTTGTTTGAAAACGCCACGCTTGCCAATTGCGACCATTAAGAACGATCGTCTTATGACTCTCCGAACTCGACATTTTTGTTAAGATGCACGCAATCTCACACAAATAGAATTGCCGCGCAAACCACTGCCGCCATTAAACTTCTTGTTTGCTTGTTCGAACCACGGGCTACGTAGGGCTCCAACCTTTGCTACACCGCGACTTAATCGAATCAAACTCGCAAAATAGGTTCTCTCAATCTTTCATGCCTGGGCCCATAACCTGTTGGAGTATATGGGATACCAGAGAAAGGAAGTGTTACTTGAAAAACCTTTTATTAATTAATTGAACACAACACATACCGCTATACAACGCAACCGCCATTATACGAGAGAGTTACCATAGTCAAGACCACAGACTAAGAACTCATAATAGTGATGTTACATTGTAATCTCTAATAAATAATACTATGAGATGCACGGGCTGGAACGCACTTAACGCGTTTTGTTTCTGCATTCGTTTGGGGTTTTGGTATTGCTTTGTGCTTATTCAACTATTTGGATTCAATCCTAAAAACTCCCAAGGCTATTACTAATGGTATAATAAAAAAAAAATCATTTTTATGAAAAGTAAAACTAATTTAATTTAATTTGATTAAAATTAAATTAAATTAGTTTTACTAAACATAATTTAATTTGGTATTATCTTGTGTCGGGTGTATCGTCCTACTCCTTATTACAGAGGAGTAATACCGTGCTGATTCACGCGGTGTTCTGGTCCGGTTGGAATGCAAAAAGTCCACGGCAAAGAGACCGAATTTTGCGCTGAAAAAAAACAAATAAAAGGTTAATGATTTTACAGACCCACGTTATTTCCCACTCTATTTTATATTAATAGCTTCAACACTAAATACTTGCATGTAACCACTCATCCATTCAAAGTTATCCATCAGAGTCCAGGCGGTGTACCCTGTCACGTTGATGCCGTCGTGTATAGCCAGCAGGACCTGGAAGACAAAAATATTCGGTCAGCTCGGAGGAGCTCGCTAAGCCGTTGGTCTCGGCTGTCATATTTTGTAGATTGTTGACAGCTAAAACAGATAGTGACTCTAACAACCAGACCTACCAAGGGGTATCATAATTATTACCCGGTACTAACTGTGTTAGATTAGCGGTTGCTCCATGTCAACTGCATCTGGTCTGGCCTGGAAGCGTGGAGCTTCTTAAAAAGGCTAGGTAGATGATGATTGGCATATCAGCCAATTTCCCTACACCACATGACGTAAGTATTTATCCCATTCATACGGACACGGTGCAGTGATTAGCACAGTTAAACTTAACGAGTAAATTCCAGTCCTATTAATTCGATAACCACCAAAAGTTCTAAGTTGTTTTATTTAGATATACCTGTTCCAAGTATTTCATGTAATACTCTAGCCGCTGCGTGTCCACGAGGCCAGCGTCCATTGAGGGCACTCCGTTCTCGGTGATGATGATCTCCTTCACGTCGTACGTGGAGTTCAGCCAGTGCAGCTGCTCGCGGAGACCTTCAGGATATATCTGTAAATGTTAATGGAATGGCAGAGTTAATTATTGGAGGTTTTAGGAGGCACATTTGATTTGTTGCTAAGCCGATAATCCGATCATATATTTGGAGTAGATATTTGGAAGCAGATCGTGGCTAAATAATAGCAGCCGCTGGGGTTAATCTTAAACGCGCTTGGGTAAGTTGGTCTGTGGGTGGATGATCACCCGTTACAAACCGAGTTTCCTCCGTGCCTTGGAAAGCACCGTTACGTGTGGGCCCCGGCTAATTTTTAGATCTTTGACTGGCGTTACAAATAGTCAGTGTCCCGATAGTTTGGCAACCAGTCTTACCAAGGGGGGATGTGGAGGTCTGTTAGGCAGTCACTCCATGTAAAATACTGGTATTCAGCTTCAACCTCAATTTAGTTACGAAAAGATTAGGTAAATGATGATATTTTGTAGTAGGCGAATAGTCGGCTAGTCGACTAGTAGGCCTCATTTTATGATGACATTGCCAATGCTCCGTGAACACCATCGAAAACAATGAACAGTAGGGTTACCATCACGTCTTAAAGTCAGTACTCATGCCAGTGTGGAAAAGAGATGGCGCTAGACACCCTGCATAGTTCTGTCTCTTTCCCTCAATAGAATAAGTACGGCTTTAAGATATCATGGTACCCCCCTGCTTAGCCGATTAGTCGGCCTTTTTGTAGCCCGGTTCCAATAAACAAAAAACGAGTCGTTTTGCTTACGGATAGTAAGATTTTGACATACGTCTCATAGAACTTATGTCAAAATACTAGATACTATCCGTAAGCAAAACGAATTGTTTTTTTGTTTATTGGAACCGGGCGTAAATAGTAAGCCAGTCGGCTATTCAGCAGCTCGGCGGTGCCTACTGTATAGTTACTATTTTACGTTACTATACGTTATTTAGCTCGTAAGTTACGGACTAAAAACCGGTCTCAATATGTTGAAAAAGGCTGGGAAGATAAAGATTAAGAAACTTGTTGTGGGTAGGTAGGTACTTAATTTTTTTTATAAAAGTTTTAAAACTTTTATAAAGTTGGTACCTATTGAAAAAATTACTTAATTTTTTAAAAATTTAGATTTTTATCAAGCTGTTGTGTCGAGAATAGGTATTATATTTATAGTTGGTACATATATAGTTATTTTTTTCTTAGAAATCAATGGACTTCTTTAACTTGAATTTTAATTATTTTATGAAGTGTTTTTTTCTATCAAATAAATTTAAATTTATTCGAAAACATTACTTAATGGATTTTAATGAAAATTGTATCCGACGAGCTTGGTTACTTATCACTTTTATTGACACATGTGCTTCGTCCCTCCTCATCACATGTCCATACCAAGACAAACGACGCCCTTACAATTTTTCTGAAACATGCGCAACTTTCAAACTTTCTCTAATATACTCATTCCTTACTTTATCCATTCTTGTCACTTCACACAACCATCTCAACATTCTCATTTCTGCTACATGCAATAGTTATTCAACCACCTTTTTAAAAGCCCAGCATTCAGACCCATACAGTACAACAGGTCTAATCACGGACTTGTATATTTTCCCCTTTAACTTGAGCGGTATCCGTGGGTCACAAGTTGTTCCAGTGACCTGTCGCCATTTGATCCATCCTGCATGGTCATAATAAATGGTTATTTAAAGAAATGTTTTAAACAAAAATCAGGCCTCATAGGTCCAGTGGTCACAAGCGTGACTGCTGACAATGAGGTGTTGAGTTCGATTCCCGTGTAAGGCAAAGTGTTATTAGGTTTTTCCATCAGGTTTTTTACCGTGGCAGTTACATAGTCGACGAATTGCGGGTTTACTGTGTATAGCTACACCTGGTCCTCTGCCCTTCGCAGATTACAGGCGTAGAGTTAAATTTTAATCTAAAATCAAAATGGCGGCGTTAGATTCCAATTTGGGCCACGCGTTAAAATATCCGTATACAGCCATAATGAATTAAAGTATCTCACCGCGAACCAGTCAACCGCTGTAGTTTCCCATGAAGGATCCTTATCCATGACCGTGTTCAGCTCCTCTGAGCCGTCGAAGAACCACTTCCCTGGAGGTTCTCCTGGCTTCGTTCTTCGCACCATACGGGTTGTGTAGTGGTTCAACG
This sequence comes from Ochropleura plecta, assembly GCA_905475445.1. Classification (NCBI taxonomy): domain Eukaryota; kingdom Metazoa; phylum Arthropoda; class Insecta; order Lepidoptera; family Noctuidae; genus Ochropleura; species Ochropleura plecta. The sequence goes on along the minus strand of FR997738.1, from coordinate 17,474,548 downwards.
CGTAGAAGTCATAGGACCCTGGATTAAAGTATTAATGAAGATTTATGTTCCGATCTTCATCCATTCCCTTCGAATAACCATCCTTATTTTTAGGAAACCTACCTAACCCCACCTCAAAAGAAAAAAGAACGGAACCCTTATAGGATCACTTCGATGTCCATCTGTCTGTCAAGACCCTTTAACCCGGGAACGCGTGGAGATATCGAGATGAAATTTAAACCATATTCTCAAGTCTGCGGTCCTTATGTCGCTAGCTTGTACGGAACAATCGGTGCGCGAGTCCGACTCGCACTTGGCCGGTTTTAGCCATTACTTCTCCTTTCGCATATAAGTTGTCTTTATATTTGTGGCACTCTTCTTGTTAGGAGAATACTGTACCAGATGTAGCTGTTCTCCATAACCACACATTCTTTTACCTATCACTAGATTTAAGGACGTACGTATACCTCTAACCAGTTCTAATTCCTCGGGAGTGAAAGGCTGCAGTGCAGGATGCGAGTACCCTTCCCTCTTCGCGTTTTCATTCAACAGTTTCTCCAGTTTACGTGGCCATCCACCTTCTTTTGAGAAAATGGCGTGAGCGTATCGACCTTCCTGGAAAGATAGTTGGAACATTCAATAACGATTTCCAGTCGTCTTCTCACATCGTCCATACATAGCCCGTCTTCAACCACTGTTTGTGCCAATCTCCGCACTGGGCGAAGTGGGTGAGGGGGGGGGGGTATCAGACTTGTACTGATTAAAACCCAATCGTGTTCCTTCTTTTGCCCTTTATGTTCCGAGGCCGCCATATCTCTTTCGAACAACCCGCAACCCCGGCAGGGCACCAAGTACTGTGCCAGCTATTTGTGCTTATTTTTATCGCGTGGTTGAGGACACATTTTCACCTATTTTTATGGACCATTGCTGTTATTACTCCACCTTACTAACAGGGATCAGCAGAAGACCCCACACTACAGGGCTTTGGGCATTTTCATCAGGAAAGCAAATAAACAATATCAGAAAATTAACAAACGTTTTCAAAAAAATAATCAATTTTGTTGTATTTCACATACCCAATGATCAATAGTTAGATCAGTGACTTCTTGATCCTCTGGGGTGTATGGTTTGAACCAGAAGAATAGAGTGGCTACCGACACTTTACCTGAAAGAGAAATTCACCGAGTAATAAGCGACGGTGTTGTGGAGGCGTGACCTGCAATCACAAATATCCACGTATGTTAAAGGACATTTTTCAATACACCTTTTCGAAAACTGCCCTCAACCTAGTTTGTTTTGTCCTAGGCCCAACCGATTTGCTGGTTTATTATTTCAGGACCGAAACAAAGCAATAACATTGTGACCAACTGGGATATAGCGTATCACGATTCTATTCAAACCTAACCCATTCAGTCAAGATGCCATATCATCGTTTTTAAACCAGTTTGCCTTTTATTTTTGCGGATGGCAAATCACCAAATAACTTCCCCCGCTCTGGGCGGAGCGGGGGGGGACTGTCACACTTTTAAAACCCGCCCATGTTCCTTCTATTGCCCTTTACGTTCTGGGGCTGCGGTATCTCTTTCGAACAACCCGCAACCCCGGCAGGCGGTGGCCCTGGCAGGCCCCTCTGCTTTGATGACATCTCTTTGAGGCGCGCGTGGAACTCTAACGCGCCGTCGACACGGCCTGTCGTCAATAGATCGACGGACGGTGAGCTACCCATTGCTCACCATCCACAGGCCCGCATCTACGGTGGCCGAGAGTCGTCTCGCGGCGCCCGACGCCCGGGGCGTCTCCCGCGGCGGAACCAGTTTGACTTGACGTCAGGCTTTGCCGGTGACAGTACATACCAAATACAATATCCTTACCATGATACTTATCTCTATAAAACTCATCATAGACCCTATACGCCTTTGCATGAGCCATCAGCACGTTCTTATTACAAAGATACCGGCCCAGCATCGCGTCATCGAAGAATGGAGCGGCCTGCTTCCCATATCCTGCGTCACATTGTATGTAAGGTTCATTGATTGTGAGCCAGTACTTCACGCGGTCGGCGTAGAGGGAGAAAACCACTTCTGCGTAGTCTGCGAACCAGTCGGCTATGAGTGGGTTTGCCCAGCCACCTGGAAAGAATAAGCAGGTGTTTGAAGTCTGATAAGCTAAATACTCGAGTCTTCTTTCAAAACCTGTCTCATGCTTTTTGAAGATGGCAAAAGGACAAGTATTCTGAACATTCGACTTAATTACCAAGTTCAGGCAGAGACATTTAGTTCTTCCCACGTTTTTTTTAATTTAAATACTTGGATATTGCACTAACAAGTCGCTCACCTAAATCTTGCAAAGACGACGGTAGATCGAAGTGGTACAAAGTGACAAGAGGCTGGATGCCCTTCTCCAGTAGACCGTCGATCAGGTTGTTGTAATAGTTTTTACCATCCTCACTGATGTGGTTGGGATAGCCAGACGGGAGGAGACGAGGCCAGGATATTGAGAATCTGGAAGAAGAGAAGCAGTTGTAAAGGACGAAAGAGTGAAGAGTTACCTCATGAATGATAAAAAAGGAAACACATAACATAACGTCACGCCAGCTAATGCCGAAGACTTAGGCAGATGTGTAACTAAAAGCATTACCACATAAAAAAAATTATGATGTCATAATATTTGTCGCAGCATAATCTAGAATTTATAACAGCTCTTTAACGTTAGATAGCGCACTTGTTAAATTAGGGTGAAAAATGAAAATACAATACGAAGCATCAAGATAGATAGATAGAATATTCTTTATTATGTACACCATACAAATTACAAGAATAACAGTATACAACTTATAAGTAGGGTGACACAATGAGCGGTCTTATAGCCACAAGCGATCTTTTCAAGACCTTTGGATGGATTTTGGGATTGGAGGAGGAGAGACAGTACTGTAGGTAGTCTGTGGTGTTTCATTTAGCTAGCATGATTAGAGCAAGCTTGAAGAGAGTGAAAGCCCCATCTTATAGTGGTTAATTTTATTTATATAAAATTAAGTTCAAACTACATATTTGGGCGAAGTTAAAACCATAGGTACCTATTTCTAAAGTTTGGTTCAAACTTAATGGCGTCTGAGAAGTTAGCTAGTGACGCTCGGCACAGGTACAACGATTCAAACTTTATGGCCACTCGGTACCCCTAACGTAAAGCTGCTCTGAACAAAATTTTAAGTATCAGCGAGACCCAGAGGACCCATCGTCTTGACTGTATAATGCGCAGACCGTCACTTGCAACTTATTTCCGAAAAGCCACCCTAAAGTTTGAATAAAACTATAACAGTTAATATTTGAGTGGTGCAGAGACAAACAGCGGTAGGTGTTGTTAATATAGGCCCAGAGAAAGGCTGTTTAAAGTCCCGGTGGCGCGTAGAAACTAGTTGAATTTTGCACCAGTGCACAGTGGTTCGGGCAATGCAGATACTCAACAGCGTCTCTCTGTAATTGGATATTTTTACTTGCTCTCTGGCGGAATTCCAGAGGGTAACACGTATTATATTGTCTTCCACCTAACCTACATATGTCTAGTGCCGGTGAGAGAAGAGAAATATGACTACATTGTTAACTTGGATTTTATCTGTAAAACAAATGTAAGTGTAAATCCTTACTTCCTTACTAATATTATAAAAGCGAAAGTGAGTTCGTTTGTTTGTTACCTCTTCACGCTTTAATGGCTAAACCGATTGTGATGAATTTTGGTACAGAGATAGTTGGGAACCAGGAGACGGACATAGGCATTTATTTTTTTTAAAGTGGGATGTGTGGGAGAAAGAGGAAAGGAAAGGAAAAACTTAGCGTTGCTATTACAAATCAATAAGGCGCAAGGGGAACTGTGTTACCCCGAATTTAACGCGAGCGAAGCCGCGGGCAAAAGCTAGTAAATAAAAAATATGATAATCAAAATTCGTAGGATGTTAAAATATAAAGACGAATGTTAACTTCACCTGTAAAAGTTTAGCCCCAACTCCTCGCACATCTGGATGTCCCTCCTCCACAGGTGGTAGGAGTCACACGCCACGTCTCCGTTGTTGCCATCTGCCACCAGCTCAGGACGGTCGTGCAGGAATTTGTCCCACATACCAAGACCTTTATCTGGAACATTAATCTTCTGTTACTGTCTTCCAACTGGTATCAGCGATTTTTGCAAATATAATTACTTCTCCTAGCTTTATGGTGTTCTACCGTTTGCCAAGTCGTCATCTCCTCTGAAGAATGCGTCTATTAAAAGGCTGTTCTTTTTTACGGCAAATAACTCCTGCTACTTTTTCTTAGAATAATTCATTTGGGCTGGGCAGCATTAAGGAAGCTTACTTGGGTTTACTCGTCGGAGGTGCTGTAGCTAAATAATAGCAGCCGCTCGGGTCGATCTTTAGGTTAGGCCGCGCTTGCCTAGGTTGGTCTGTGGATGGGTGACCATCCGTTACATATCGAGTTTCCTCCATGCCTCGGAAAGCACGTTAAGCTGTTGGTCCCGGCTGTCTTTTGTAGATCTTTGACAGTCGTTATAGGTCGGTGTTCAGTCAGTGTTCCGAAAGTCTGACAACCAGTCCTACCAAGAGGTATCGCATTACCCAGTACTAACTGGGTTGTGGAGGTCAGATAGGAAGTCGCTCCATATAAAATACTGATATTCAGCTGCATCCGGTTAGACTGGAAGCCGACCTCAACATATTTGGAAAAAGGCTAGGCAAATGATGTTTTCTCGCCGCGTATTCCACAAAGACTAAAGACTAAGGTCTTCAACCAGTGTATCCTGCCTGTTATTAGTGCATTGCATTAATACATTAGAGCAATGGTACTGGCTATGCATGAGAGATCGCATCCAAAACAAGGCGGTCCAACAGAGAACAAGAGATTGTCGAGAATAAGTAAGCTGAAGACAGTAGCCCGGCCAGACGTAGAACTGATGACCGTTGGAGTAGACGTTTGTTCTTCCGTGGATACCGCAATCGTATGCGTAATGTGGAAGATTCGGTGGAGCGACGATCTTCGCAGGGTGGCTGAGAGCAACTGTATGAGAGTTGCCGGGGATCGACTTAAGTGGCGTGCAATTGAAAAGGCCTATCCAACCAGAACCTGCTGCAACTGTGCAGGCTGATGTAACTTGCCCCGCTCTGAGCGGAGGGAAGTGTTATACTTGTCATACTTTTACTGGCTAAAATCCACCCATGTTCCTTCTTTTGCCCTTTGTGTTCTGGGGTAGGCGGTGGCCCTGGCAGGCCCTTCTGCTTTGCTGACATCTCTTTAAGGAGCGCGTGGAACACGTACGCACCGTCGAGACGACTTGTCGTCACTAGAAGGAAGGACGGTGAGCTAACCATTGCTCACCGTCCACAGACCCGCATCTACGTTGGCCGGGAGTCGTCTCGCGATGCCAGACGCCCGGTGCGTCTTCCGCGGCACTGGGTTGGTATAAGGTTCTTTCTAACAGCCTAGTGCACTAATTAGTATCACTTTGCTTGTCGATTTGTGTGTCTATTCAACATACAGAAATGCTGTATTAAGACAATGACTCACCACTGATATTCCAGGCTCCTTCCACTTGATACGATGCTGAAGCCGCCCCGAACATGAATGAGGGTGGGAACTTCAGCTGGTCCGCGCTCCATGATCCACGGAGAAGGATACTGAAAATCCTTACTAATATTATAAAAGCCAAAGTGAGTTTGTTTGTTTGTTACGTCTTCAGGCCTAAATAGAAAAACCGATTTTGATGAATTTTGGTACGGAGATAGTTGGGACCCTGGAGACGGATATAGGCTAAAACATGTGAGAAAAGGGGGAGAAAGAAGGAAGAACAGGGGGAGAAATGGGGAGAGAAAGTTATTTTTTTTTCGATCATCGCGCGGGTTACAGTAAGCTTTAGCCCAAAGTAACTACCGAAGCTAGTACCGATATAAAAGTAGTATAAAACAGAGATAGTCTTCTTGTGTGACCGTCGCACTGCCAAGGTCTTCGAACTCAAGACGCGTGTCTTGAGTTCGAAGACCTTGATGGCACCTCTTGACACCTCTAATATTTCGGAATCACGTAAGTATTGTATAATTATCACTTGCTTCAGTGAAGGAAAACATAAGAAAACTCAACCAGAGAAGTTAAGAGATATTACACAGCATGCCTGAGAGATCTTACTCGACAATATTTTAAGCAGAGTCAGAAAAGAAAAGATGGATGGACTGTATAAGGAATGATATGTAGGAGAAAGGAGTAAATGATGCCGTGTCGTCTGAGAGGGGAAAATGGAAGAAGAAAACGTGTCGCAACCGACCCCAAATAGAATGGGACAAGGGCAGGAAAATGGTGATGATGATGTTAAGCCGAGTCAGAATCCCACGAACGGCATATTCTCTGACACCAGATAAGACACAAACCACACGATAAAGAATGATAACAAAAAAAAGTGGAGGACTACACGATTTTTGTTTTTAAACAGACAAAACTTTTTAGAAAAAGATTTTCGTTCTAGTATAAATTGGGTTCCATCTTGAGTACTCCAATTTTATTGAGGAAACATTTGTTGTAGCTCGTTCGTAGCGCTACTACGCGGCGGACTCCGATCTTGTTACGCCGTTCTACAAGATCTACAGCGCAGGGGTTGTGCGATCGACTGCTGCGCTGCATGTCGCGGGTTCGATTCCCGCACGGAACAAATATTTGTATGGCCTACAAATAATTGTTCCGGGTCTGGCTGTTTGTGTATGTGAGTTTAAATGTTTTTTAACGCACACACGATAAAGGAGAAATTCCTAGTGTGGGGCAACGTTTTTTCAAAGAAAATTAATATTTATATTTTGTTAGATAGGTATTAGTTTAATAATATATTATCATTGTGAAAGTTCCTAACTTACTAACATATTTGATATTAGATAGTAGATACTGCAATATTATTTTATTAGTTTTAAGACATTTCACTGCGCCCCAACAGGGTCATGTACTCACTAGTTGTAAGCTTAGCGTGTAATTATTTATATGTACATTGTGCTTAAAATAAATAAATAAATGCAACAGGTACTCGTAAATAAAAAAAAAACGTTTTGTTTGTTTGTTGGAGCGGGGGGAGTGTCAGACTTGTACTGACTAAAACCCACCCATGTTCCTTCTATTGCCCTTTCGTTTCAGGGCCGTGGTAAGTATCTCTTTCGAACAACCCACAACCCCAGTAGGTGTAGGTTTTGCTGACATCTCTTTGAGGCGCGCGTGAAACACAGTTTTTAGGCCTTAAGACACCTACAGGATTGACCGGTTAAGCAGACGACAATCTTATAGCTTGATGCCATACAAAAAAAAACCTGTGACTAGTTACGTTTTAAAACAATAAAGAGATAAGATAAGATCTTTTATTTGTAGGTGATTCCTCCATCCGGGTCTAATTTCAGCCAGCACGTTTTGTAAGTTATAAAAAATAAGTTAATTTGTAAGTTGTAAAATTATTCTACAGTGAAAACTAGATTCAAGATATTTTTATTTGTGCAAACATTAGTGTAGGCATACATACAGAGTATGCAAGATAGTTTATAATAGATCTGATCTGATATCACGTTTGTCCTTTCAGACGTACAAATTTACAAATTAATTTGAAAACAATCACATCACAATCTGCAATCCTTTACTAATATTATAAATTATTGTTTGTTTGTTACGTTTCACGCCTAAATGGCTAAACTAAATAAATGGCCCCACTATCTCTGTACTAAAATCATCAAAATCGGTATAGCTATTTAGGCGTGAAGACGTAACAAACAAACAAACTCACTTTCGCTTTTATAATATTAGTAAGGATTTTATTTTACTGTTTTTCCAGCACCATGGTGCGGGTGAAATTAGATAAAAAATATTTTAAGTGATGGCATGTATTGCTAGCATGATTCCTTTACGATAATGATAATATGGATAAAGCCTATATTCAGTAATGATCGTAAATCTCAGTAACGTTCCAAATTGAAGTAGAACGGTTCATCAACAGATGGAATAAATAATTGAATTGAATTCTAACTAAAACGAAAACAGTATAATTTGTAAAAATAATGTAAATTCTTATGTGACTATTGTATGTATAAAGGCGGGACGTAGTTTTATTATATAAAACGTTGCCCCACACTAGGTTTTTATCATGTGTCGTGGGTGCGTTTACAAACAGCCAGATCTAGAAAAACTATTTGTTGGCCATACACATATATGGTACGTTCGGGGATCGAACCCGCGGCACACAGCGCGGCAGTCGATCGCTCAGCCACTGCACCAACCAAAAAGTTGATAACAATTCAGTATTATGTAAAAACTTATGATCCACAATACAGATATTGAACTTGAGTAGGTACTTAACTCCAAGTTTATTCTGCATAGTCATTTACCAATCTGCTATTAATGTCTAGATTACGATAACTATGAAAAAACACATACCTGAAAACAACCGCACTGATGTAGCTCATTCTCTCGACTGAGTTGTTTGTATAGAAACAAAAAAAGTCAAAGCAAATCTTGTGATGAAATCTGAATTAATTTACAAGTATAATGTTTGTGCTTTTATTTGTCTACTAATAAATCATTCTTTCAGTACCTACTGATTAAAGACGTTATTCTGGTATATTAAGATAACAGTGGAATTCGTTTATAATGACATCGAAGGGAAACGACAAACACGTCATACTAAGCGGACGTCATACGAAGCATTTTGTAGAAAATAAAACTATCTCCTATTTTTGTTAGTATTTATTTTAATAGAGAGAAACAAAATAGGGATAATCACAATATAACATCCATTGCGGGAACTTCAGCTATCAATTACCCTCAAAACAAAAACACTAGCCGAACATCGTCGGGTATCACGTGACTCTCCCGAACACTACCGAAGGTGTTACGAATCGGCAGCGATCACTCGCGTCCGGCCTGGTTCAGTCCATGGTCCGGAGCAAGAGGAAATGGGAAGCGGTCACCTCCTTCTGCGAAGCAATAATGCTAGCGAAGGAGGTAGCCGGGCGTTTGAGGGAGAGAACCTCAAACAAACCAGCCGCCGCGGGAGACGCCCCGGGCGTCGGACGCCGCGAGACGACTCCCGGCCACCGTAGATGCGGGCCTGTGGACGATGAGCAATGGGTAGCTCACCGTCCGTCCGTCTATTGACGACAGGCCGTGTCGACGGCGGCGCGTTAGTGTTTCACGCGCGCCTCAAAGAGATGTCAGCAAAGCAGAGGGGCCTGCCAGAGCCTCCGTCTGCCGGGGTTGCGGGTTGTTCGAAAGAGATACCGCGGCCCTGGCACATAAAGGGCAATAGAACGAACATGGGTGGGTTTTAGTCAGTAAAAGTCTGACACTCCCCCCCGCTCCGCCTCGAGCGGGGGAAGTTATTGTTGATTTCCCAACCCAAAAAAAAGATGTCACGAATTATGTTGGTCACTATTATTGTGGCCCAATTTTTATAATTTATAAAAAAAAAAGGTCACAATAGGCGTTAATTGTCGTATGAATAAGCAAAGTCATTATATCCAACTTTGTTAAAAAAATATATATGAAAACCAAACTTCGCTGTGTAATTACTTCATTATGAACGGTTGGTCAATATAGGCGGAGTCATAATAAACGGATTCTACTGTATTATGTCGATTTTAAGGGTACCATCGTGTCCCCAAACAAGATGTTTATTTTAATACCACTTCATCCCGAAACTACCATTAATTATTAACAATAAAATATGTTTTCAATACACTTCCTCGAAAACTGGCTCTTATTCCACTACGATTTTTCACATTTATCGCGACGCAAAACACCACTGTTAAAATCCTATAGATGGCGGTGTGTTTTTTTTTGAGATATTTTAAAAAAATCGTATTTAATAAAAAAAAAAATTATTCAACAGAACATCCGGATCCAAAAAACCTGATAAAGTGGTGGTGGACTAACCAGAGCGGCGGACAATGATTGTTCCGCATTAATCCGCAAGACGAAAGCCTACTTAGAGTCAATAACAATGACAATAACAATGATTTAATTTGTTTTTTTTCCCGCGCTTTGTTTGCTCATACTGAAGGAGAAACAAAGGCAACATCGCTTCACAGCCTTATACCTATTAAAAAATAAGATTTCTTTTTTTTTTAAATTGAACTTAAATAATTGTTAATTTGTTCTTATAAACAAATCATTTTCAACATAATTATGCTTATTTGTGATATTCTGTTGATAAACAAATTTTTTGTTAATTTTTTTTTACACATGATGATCAAAGACAAGCGCATCCTTGCTCTTAAAAAAATTACTGTCGGCTATAGAGGTTTGAGCAGTTGTTATATTCGTTTATTCAGTTAAATACATAATTATTAATTACATTTTTAAATAATGAGGAGCTCGTGGCTAAATAATAGCAGCCGCTCGGGTTGATCTTAAGGTTAAGCCGCGCTTGCCTAGGTTGGTCTGTGGATGGGTGGACCACCCGTTACATACCGAGTTTCCTCCGTGCCTCGGAAAGCACGTTAAGCCGTTGGTCCCGGCTGTCATTTGTAGATCTTTGACAGTCGTTACAGGTAGTCAGTGTTCCGAAAGTCTGACAACCAGTCTTACCAAGGGGTATCGTATTACCCAGTATTAACTGGGTTGTGGAGGTCAGATAAGCAGTCGCTCCATGTAAAATACTGATATTCAGCTGCATCCGGTTAGACTGGAAGCCCCAACATAGTTGGGAAAAGGCTAGGCAGATGATGAATTACATTTTTAAATATTTCTTAATAAAAACATAGAACACAAAAAAAAGATTAAAATTCAAAAAAATTGTATCCCACTGGTATCGGGAACAGGGTCAGCTACTGGAGATCAGGGCTCCAGAGTAAGGAACCTCCTAACGATACGAGCCTTGTCCAGGAGTACCGCGCACTGTATCAACCCCTGGATAGAGCTGCCTAACGAGAGCCTCCTCAGGCGTTCGTCGAGGCTCTTAGCAATCAAGCCATTGGCTGTTACGACTATCGGCACAATGATCGCTGAGTCCACATCACACAAATGTCGACAACTTCGCGAGCCAAGTCAATATGCTTGATTTATTTATCTTTTTCGGCTTTTTAAAAAAAAAAAACGTTGCCCCATGCTAGGAATTTCTCCTGTATCGTGGGTGCGTTTACAAACATTTAAACTCACATACACAAACAGCCAGACCCGGAACAACTAAATGTAGGCTCTACAAATATTTGTTCCGTGCGGGAATCGAACCCGCGACACGCACCGCAGTAGTCAATCGCTCAGCCGCTGCGCTAACCGTGCCGTCTTCTGCTTTCACGAGGTTGAGCAGTTTTTAGGGTTCCGTAGTCAACTAGGAACCCTTATAGTTTCGCCATGTCTGTCTGTCCGTCCGTCCGTCCGTCCGTCCTCGCTTAATCTCTGTGACCGTTCGCACTAGAAAGCTGAAATTTGGTACCAATATGTATATCAATCACGCCGACAAAGTGGTAAAATAAAAATTGGAAAAAAATGTTTTATTAGGGTAGCCACCCTATATGTAAAGTGGGAAGTGTTTTTTTTTTTAATTTCAACCCTAACGTGTGATATATTGTTGGAAAGGTATTTAAAAATGAATAGGGGTTTACTAAAATCATTTTTTGATAATGTCAATAATTTCGGAAATAATCGCTCCAAAAGTAAAAAACAATGTGTCCCCCCCCCTCTAACTTTTGAACAGAAGTCTAAGTTTAGAAAATATGAAAAAATTCTGAAAAGTAGAACTTTATAAGGACTTTCTAGGAAAATTATTTTGAACTTGATTGACACAACAGTTTTTGTACAAAAAAGACAAAAAGTTGTACAAAATAATTTCTGGACTAAGTTTGTAGTATAATCGTATATGCAAGCATTTTTTTTAACTTTTTAAAATCCTGAACGTATTTTTTTTCAAACAAAAAAAGAATTATTGAAATCGGTTCTCGCAATCCAAAATTACCTCCTTGCACGTCTTTGTAACCCGATTCCCCGAGAGATGGCGCTGTAGGTACTTATTACATTGGATCGGGTATTACCGAATTGTTCGGTTGGTCTCTCCTTGGCATTGGCGGTATCTTATAACTACATAAAACTGCTATCAAGAACATGCTAAGGCAATGGCGTTGCGTAATGACGTCATTTTTTTAAAAGTCGATGTTAAGATTTTCCGTGCTTTCATGACCTACCGTGGTAAAGAACACTTATTGTGACGGACGGGAAACTACGGAACCCTACACTGAGCGTGGCCCGTCACGCTCTTGGCCGGTTTTTTATTGTTAGATATGTAAGTTAAGTAAAAACATCCGTGATAAAACAGAAAAAATTTAAGCCCTTGTTGCGATAAATGAGAAAAGAAAACACACACGTGTGAAACACATTACTTACATTGCATGTAAGAGACGGTTTCGGGGAAGTGTATTGAAAATTAAATTTCGCGGGCTATCCCTTTGGAGTCATTTAATATGGAGGTTAAATATGAAGTCTGCGTAATAAATAAACAACTTATCTAAAGACCGTAGCATTTCATACGAAAATGAACTTAATAATCATGCATTTAACGTGCATATTTCTGTGACTGTGATCAATCGTTTCGTACAAATGCAAACATGGTAGGTAAAGTGACGAACGAATTGCTGAATAGATTTCAGACTGTTCATTTTCTTGACACCACTGCTGATTCCCTTCAGAAAAACAGACTTGCGTATAAATCCCTACGAATAATACATATTCGACTTTAAAATAAGTGTAAAAAACTTGAATATTAAAATATTTAAGTAAAGAATTTTAAAACAATAGGTATTAATTTAACAGTTTTCGAGAAAGAAGATATTCTTTTATTGAAAATAAAACTCATGCCCAATAGACCGTGCCGTCGCCGACCAACACCGTCGCGTGCCTTGCACGGAGCGGCAACAGCGCGAATAATTCGCCGAGGCCAATCGATCCGCTCCACGCTTAGCACGCGACCGCGACGTTGCATGACCGCGGCGCGCGCACTCAACAAACGGTCAGCATACGGTCTATAACCGCGTATGTTGACCTTTATTAACCCGTTATAGATCGTGTTGTCCCTCTCTTGGCACTTTGTTACCGACAGCTCTACAAGTACCACGTAAACGTAACGTACTCATTCGTTGTTAAAATGGATGACGAAAAACTTATAGAAACTGTTCGCAATCACGAATTTTTATACAATTTGAAACATCCGAAATATATGGACAACGTTAAAAAAGAATTTGCGTGGAAGGAAATTGGACATCACCTAAAACAATCCGGTAAGTTTTTAAAAGTCTTTATATAAATTTCATTATGGTACTCCAATGCTTTATTCACTTATACTATATATGTTAGGACTACAAATCATACTTAGAATCTAGTGAATTTGTCACTTATGTGCAGTTACATCTAGGGTTTCCAACTTTTTTTGTTAAAATAAAGTATAAAATAGTTTAGATAGGAAAAAAAAGTATTTGAAAGAAAAAGCAGAAGGGTTACCATGACATCTTATAGAAGTTCTTATTCCTGTGTGAGAAAGAGATGGTGCTAGACACCCCGTATAGCTCTGTCTCTTTCCCTCAGTGGAATAAGTTCTGCTTTAAGACGTCATGGTAGGGTAGCTGTACTTATTTTTAAAATTTTATGTTTTTATTGCTTTAAAAACGTACTTTTGTGTGCTTTTAGCACATGCTAACAATTTTTTGTTATCTGTAAATGTTTCAAAGCTTGTTCGACAATCAAAATTTAAGTAAATAGTTAATTTTAATTAAATTTATTGGCGCTTTATTTCTCTCTTCTCACCACTTTAGATTCATTACGGAAAAAACTCTTTCAGTGAAAGCATCACGGTAAAGATTGAAAATAAAGTATTTTCACGTACTTTATTTGTATGCAAAAGAATAAAGATAATAAAGACCAAAAATAAAGTAGGAAACGTGGCAACCCTAGTTACATCCGTTACATGTAGATACATACAGTCAATTGCTTCTCCCAGTACTATCTCCGTGAATTAAATAATTTTGTAACTATTTTTTTCGTGGGAATATTTGGTAATATAATAAAGACTTCAAAAAAGGAGGTTTCAATACGACTGCATGTTTGTTAAGAGATTGCTCCGACAAGTGTGGGCATAGTGTACTATTATATAGATGAAATAGAGAGCCCACTTGACAGATTTTTTGGTACCCGTTGTTACTGCTGCCATCTGGTAGACCGCTCCTGAACTAATCCATATATGTGCATATACATACCTATAGCTAGTATAGCAAGCCATACATCTACTATGCCTATTGTCTGCTAAGGTGTTTAAAACGATGTAATTTTTTTGCTAAAGGTATTTAATGGAGAAAAAGCCAGTTTTCGCCATTAAAAACACTATCTGGAGTATTATAAACTCGAACAAAACAGAATATATCACAAAATGGAATAAAATCTACATATATGCGCCAACGCAAGTCGTAGCCACCATTTTGTGATAATGTCAATAATCAATAATGTGACAATGTTACATAGTGTTTTGACGTTTTTTGTTGAATGTTGTTTTGTGAGAATCGAATGCAATATTTTTATTGATATAAAAACAGTTTTAGGTACTCCAATCAAATAATTTGGCAATCTAGTTCAAAGAAACAAATAATTTCAAATAACATAATTAGTCTATTTGCGATTTGAATGCCATCTCACGGACTTGAATGTACTAATGTGATTTATTTCCAGGAACGGTGTAATAGATGGCGCTAGTATCTTTCAAATATTAAGTCACTATGGCATTGTCCCCCCCCTGAGTGTGGGCCTATTTTCTAAATTCTTGAATGCGTTTGCTCCCGAACGGGAGCATATTAATTTTATCTATATTGATTTGGTAGTTTCTGAGTTATCTTTTATAATACATATATTTTCTTATGTATATGGACGAATAAGTTTATATCTCTTAGTAGCAATGAAAACTGAATTCTCGATAAGTATTCGTGTGAGATACCTTCATACAACAACTAAAAAAGCTGATATCTTATTTATTTATTTATTCAGGAATAATTTACATTGTATTTGAATATTTTAACATGAAACAGAATATTGAATTGAGTATACAATTAACTATTATATAAAAAAAAAATAACACGTTATTAAAAAATTCAAAATAAAATAAAATTGACAAACCAATAATGTATCTATTAATTATGTCATACACACATAATTAATAAACATTTTTGCCAAAACCGACTTCAGAACAGACGAATTCGTGCCTGGTTGGTGACAATAGGCTCACCCGTATTACATGAAAATTAAACACAACTGGCGAAATGTGGGTATACCTCTGTCCTCTGCCTAACCTTTCAGGAATTAAAGGCATGATGTTATGTGTGTATAACTTTAGCTGTAGTACTACAAAGTTTCATTAAAATCAAACAATATTTACACATAGGCTACTTTTGATCCCGGTATTACGTTTATTAGGAACACATTTCGACGTCCACACAGGCCAAGCTGCATACAACAGCTAGTATAGTATAATATTAATTAGTTTTTTATTTGACAGCTGGTGACTGTAAGAAAAGGTGGCAATGTCTCAGAGATGCATACAGAAGAGCTTTAAATAAAAAGAAAGGAAAACCCGAACAGGAAGCTAAAAATATGAAACCATGGAAATATGAAACTGAAATGATGTTTGTAGCTCCTTTTATAATAGAAAGAAAGAATAATAAAGACGCCATGGGTATTGTTAGCGATGATGAACTGTCTGATAATGGCGAAGAAAACAATCCTATAGAATTCAGTGCTTCGGAAAACCCTTACATTAATATTGAGATAAAGGACATTGCTACTGATGCAAGTAATGCTAACAGTACAATATCAGACGAGGATTCTCAAAATGAGCCACAACCAACTAGTACGAAGCCCAAATCATTAAAGAGAAAATTAGACCAATCAGAGCCGTCAGTACGTACTGTTTTAATGGCAAAACTGCTGGAGCAACTAACCAATCATGAACCACCTCGGGAACATGATGACCTAGAACGCTTTTTTTTAGGCATTTATGATACTGTTAAGAAGTTCCCACCGTATCAACAAGCGGTGGCAAAGAATAAGATATTTAATCTGGTGTCTGAAATGGAATTACAGCAACTTGCCCCGCGCGGGCCTAGCTCATCTACGAGTACTTCGAGTTCCAATTGCGATTGGCGAAGGCGGTCGTCAAAAACCGACCTTGCAGATGCTGTTTCTACTGGTAGGCACAGCGCTACCAGAAATTTTCAGAGCGGTGGCAAACTTTAATGAAAAAGTCAATTTGATTTTGATCCATAATAAAATGTTTGTAAAGGCTGAAAAACCATAAAACAACGTTTTATAGTGTGTATCATTGGAAAAAGTTGTAAGAAGAGACTAAGCTATGAGGAGAAAGTGATTCCTTAACCAACTCATCTGTGATAGTTGCTGAGACATGAAAGTCTTTAAATAGACTCCGGACACAGGTTGGCAGAAGCAGGAACGAGAACGTCGGAATTCGCAGCGCCCCCTTTCCGCGGTAGCCATTGAGAAGCAAGAAATCTGGTCAGGTGAATATTTATAGATGACTCTACCCTCTCCATCCACTTTCTTTTTTGGAAAATCATTAATACATATAATGACTTCTGCTCTGGGCGGAGCAGTCGGAGTGACAGATTTGTACTGGCTAAAACCTATCCAACCTATCTTTTGCCCTTTGTATTCCTGAGCCGCAGTATTGAGATACCGCAATTCCGGCAGGCAGTGGCCCTGACGTGTTAAATATATTGTTTGGTGCAATGGTTCCAGTGTTAGCGAGTCCGACTCGCACTTGTCTGATTTGTTTTTTTTTTTTTAACAAAAGGCTGCATCTGTTTTGCGAATTCTGCTGTAAGAAGTTCACAATACCACTAAATAAAAGCGTAACTATGTGTGTGTAGTTTTTGTTACTCCTTCACGTCCAAACGGACTGACGGTTTAAGTTGAAGTTTGGTTTGTAGACATACATATAGCTTATAACATAGGCTATTTTTATCTCGGTCTATGCTGGTATAACCACGGTGCGCAGCAAGCATCACATTTTTAAATTACATCGAAATTACATCGAAAGGAAAAAACAGAACTCATATTAAATCACTTTGTAGTCCGTCTGTCTGTCTATCTGTCAGGACCCTTTATCTCGGTAACGTGTGGAGGTATCGAGTTCAATCAACAACCAATCAACCCTCCAAGTCAACGAAGTCAAAAGATATGGCTGTTTATGTCGCAAGTTTGTACGGAATACTCGGCGCAGGCCTTTTTTTGGGGTGGTAAATCATCTAAGAACTTTCCCCGCTCTGGGCGAAGCGGGAGGGAATGTCAGACTTTTACTGAATTAAACCCACCCATGTTCCTTCTATTGCCCTTTACGTTCCGGGGCCACGGTATCTCTTACGAACAACCCGCAAGCCCGGAGGCGGAGGCCCTGGCAGGCCCCTCTGCTTTGCTTACATCTCTTTGAGGCGCGCGTGAAACACTAACGCGCCGTCGACACGGCCTGTCGTCAATTTATAGATGGGCGGACAGTGAGCTACCCATTGCTCACCGTCCATAGGCCCGCATCTACGGTGGCCAGGAGTGATCTCACGGCACCCGTTGCCCGGGGCGTCTCCCGCGGCGGCTGGTTGGTTTGAGGTTTCGGCGCGGGCCTGACTCGGTTTTGTTACAAATCGTTTTAACTTCTAAATAACTTCATAAGTGCTATACATTGTTACGAGATGATCATCGAATTCATCTCATTACAAGGTTTTCTTATCTACTTGATACGTTTAAAGCCAAATTCGTTTGATAAGAGGACATCTTTTATGTCACTTGAAAATCTTAGACAAGCTGGCAATGTATATTTGTGTTACTAATCCGAGGAAGTGAATAATATTGTAGATTAAAACCCGTACCAGATTATAGACATCTCCACAATTTTTTATCATTTGTTTTACAGACTACAATGTGATCTTTTTTTTTGAGGTGGGTAATTTTCAAATAACTTCCCCCACTCTAGGTGGAGCGGGAGGGAGTGTCAGACTTGTACTGACTAAAACCCAGCCATGTTCCTTCCATTGCCCTTTATGTTCAGGGGCCGTGGTATCTCTTTCGAAGAACCCGCAACCCCGGCAGGCGTTGGCCCTAACAGGCCCCTCTGCTTTGCTGACATCTCTTTGAGGCGCGCCTGGGACACCAACGCGCCGTCGGGACGGCTTGTCGTCAATGGACGGACGGACGGTGAGCTACCCACAGCAAGGGACGGGTGGGGTTAAAATATTGATGAATTGTAAAACTTTCTGTACTGATTCATTTACGTGTTTCACCCAGCTTAATGGCTGATACAACCACATTCCCAGGTATATAATACTACGAGTTTCCGCCCGAAACTTCGTCCGCGTGGCACAGTTACTGGCTAACGCTAACTTTAACCCGCGTGATGGTCGAAAAAAAAAATATCTCTCTCCCATTTTGCTGCTTTTTTCTCCCTTGGAGCTATGAAAAATCAACCCTCTAGGTTAACGCTGTCAAAATATACGGCCGTTTATGTCGCAAGTTTGTATCGAACCCGGTGATATCGGTGGGCGAGTTTGACTCGCTCTTGACCAATTTTCTTCTATACCTATCTTTCAAGTGATGTATGTCTTCTTGCTTTTCCCTTCTCGCGTCTATTGACTGTAGTCCAGCTTCCATCTGAATCATTTATCCTAGCTCTTTTTCTCTGAATAGTAATGGTATAATTTACTTCTGCACTTTCGCCTAGATGTATAGCCACCCCCATATCCAATTGTATTAGGTATTCCTGAAGGATATTATCATGAACTACATAGTCTATTGAATAGGCGTTATAGGTAAATTACTCATATTGTGAGAACAAAAGGCGAGCGCGGCGATGGTAGCTACGTAATTCTTATCAGAAACCGGTTTTTATTTTGCTTTCTAGGTAGGAATAATAGAACAAGTCGCTAATCGACGTAAGACAATAAGTTACTGCGTACTTTACAAAACGTTAAATCCTTACTAATATTATATGTCTTTACGCCTACATGGCTAAACCGATTTTGAAGAATTTTGGTACAGAGATAGTTGGGACCCTGGAGACGGACAAAGGCTTTTTTTTAAATTAAAAGTGGGTTATGAGGGAGAAAGAGGGAAGAAAAGGGAAAACTTAGCTTTGCTATTATAAATCAATAAGGCGCAAGGGCAAAAACTGCAGGTACCTGCAAATCAGGAAAGGGGAACTTTGTTACCCCGAATTTAACGCGAGCGAAGCCGCGGGCAAAAGCTAGTATGATAATAAGCATAGAGCGGAATACCTACTAGGCTCACTTATTCACAAACAATCCAATCAAGTGGCCGATAGTCGTCTCGTGACTCCCGACGTCCGTTGCATCTCCCCCGGCTCTTGGGACGGTTTGAGATTCTCTCCCTTAAATGTCCAGCCACCTTCTTGGCTAGCAAAACTGCTTCACAGAAGGAGCTGACTGCTTTCGATTCCCTCTCGCTCCAGACCATGGACTAAAAAGGCCAGACACGAAAGGTCGCTGCCCCCAATCGTCTCTACGAGGACACATCGGTGCTCCACCCAAAATGGCGGAGCGTCACATTATGCTCCGGATGATCGACACAATGGTGATACCCGCCCGATTATATACAGCTACCTCCCGAAACTACGGTGTCCGACGAGAACCTACACCAGCTACCCTACCATGACATCTTAAAGTAGAAATTATTCCACTGAGGGAAAGAGACAGAGCTATACAGGGTGTCTAGCACCATCTCTTTCCCTCAGTGGAATAAGTTCTGCTTTAAGACGTCATAGTAGGCCTACAGGCATAATGTGAGGACGCTGTGGCGCCTCTCTAGCAAATACCAATATTTTAAAGAAGCAATTTTTTTTTTTGTATCGAATAGGCTCCAAAACTACTGGACCGATTTGAACAATTTTTCAGTAACAGGAAGCTACATTATCAGGAAGTAACATAGACTATACAACATCACGCTACTACCCACGGGAGCGGGGCAGCAACTAAAAACGCGAGGGAAACCGCTCAAGACAGCTAGTATTTTATAAGGTACTAGCTTTTACCCGCGGCTTCGCTCGCGTTAAATTCGGAGTAACACAGTTCCCCTTTCCTGATTTACAGGTACCTGCTACCTGTAGTTTTTGCCCTTGCGCCTTATTGATTTGTAATAGCAAAGCTAAGTTTTCCCTTTTCTTCCCTCTTTCTACCTCATATCTCAATCTTTTTTATTTAAAAAAAATAGCCTATGTCCGTCTCCAGGGTCCCAACTATTTTTTGTACCAAAATTCATCAATATCGGTTCAGCCATTAAGGCGTGAAGAGCAAACGTAACAAACAAACTCACTTTCGCTTTTATAATATTAGCAAGATTCTATCACCACGCGAGTGAAGCAGCGGAGCGCAGCTAGTAAGGTATATTAAAGGTCCTGAAATTGTCCTTGCAAAGCGTTGTAGTTAGTTAACTAAATAAAACCTCAAGATTACCTCGCTCGCAGATAACTGTTGTAAGTATTTTTATTAGGTACATTAACAACAGCTTATTCAGTTGTGAGAATGAGTTATATCGGAGTTGTTGTGTTCAGGTATGTTTTTCGTCGAACTTTATCTTTGTCTACGAAATAATGTGAAAATGTATCGATAAAAATACAAGCTGGCTTCCCGGCATTGCCGCGAAAACGGTTAGCGCATTCAGAATCACTTAAAAGAATTTCGTCGTTATTTTTTTTTAAATACTCTATCTCAATCAATACTCAATATCTTTATTTGCTTTACCATAATGTGTGCTTAGGTGGTAGTTTTTATAATATTCCATAATATAATATAATTTAAAACATATATAAAAGAACCTGCGGTAACAGCTGATTTAAAAAAATAATCATACTGGTATTCTTTTAACCGATTTCAAAAAGGAGGTTTTCAATTCGACTGTATTTTATTTTGTGTTTGTTACGCGATTTCTCCGTCAATTGTAGTCCGATTTATTAAATTCTTTATGTGACCGATTTTTTTTTTCTTCTAATGTATTTGAATGATTTGTTAAGATCTCTTATTAGCAATGAAAAATTGCCAAATAAAAACGACTTCCAAAAACACAAAAAGACGGAAAATAAATTTACGGAATGTATCAAACAAAAAGCACCGATGCTTTTTGTTTGATACATCGATTTTTTAGCCTCCGACTTTCAAAAGTGTTTTTTAACTTATTTACCCTATTTTTTTTATTCGTTGCCCACACTAAGATATCCCCAAAATCAAATATCAAAATCAAAATATTTTTATTTTGAAAACGTCGAGAAAAGATGCACGGTTCGGGTTGGTCGTTTCCTATGGAGAAGAACCGGCAAGAAACTCCATGGTTACTCTTTTAAAATCATTTGGTTTTACAATGTTGTTGCTACAGCGTTATTACTTAAGTATGAGAGGACAGCGTAGGCCCGACAATAAGTCAATGCTTACTTTACAGAAAGTAAAATAAAATGTAGCGTACCCCTGTAGCGTAGGTGCGTTTACAAACATTTAAACTCACAAACACAAACAGCCAGACCCGAAACAACTATCTGTAGGCCATACAAATATTTGTGAGAATCGAACCCGCGACACGCAGCGCAGCAGTCAATTGCTCAGCCACTGCGCCAACCGTGTCGTTAGTATTTTTTTGAAAGTCCGCAGATATTTTTTTTTTTTTTGTAAAAGACGTGATTTTGTAGAAAACCTGGAAAACCAGGAATACATGATAACCGCTTTCGCTTTGGTATTCCATCCATACTCCTGTATAAAAATGCCTTCTTTCCAAATGATAAGCCTGTTGGGTCCCCCTGTACGGCATAGACCTCTCTTCCTTTCAAGGGGTCCGTATCCCTGCCGGGGTTGCGGGTTGTTCGAAAGAGATGCCGCGGCCCCGGAACGTAAAGGGCAATAGAAGGAACATGGGTGGGTTTTAGTCAGTAAAACTCTGACACACCCCCCACTCCTCCCAGAGCGGGGGAAGTTATTTGATGATTTAAAACCCCAAAAAAAATATCATGCTAGAGCACCCTCTTTCTACTACAAACACACATAAATTCACACAAAAAAAATACACACTAACCAGTTTTGTAAAAATAACAATTATTTTCAAGTTTAAGACTGAACAATAAAAAATGAAAACGTGTAATCGTCCCAAACGACCATTTTGCTTGTAAATTACACTTAAAAGATTATAATCTTTATTGTTAAAAAGCCGAATAATCTGGGAATGTTGCTAACCCATTTACGTATTATATTATATTGTTGTATTGTTTTAAATACCTCAGGGGAAACCTCTATACAAGGATCTTTTATTGTAAGAATGACGTTAGTAGGGGGCGCTGTTGGTCAACATTCATATATTTCAAACAGTTTTCGTGTTTTTTATACAATACTAGCTTTTGCCCGCGGCTTCGCTCGCGGTAAATTCGGGGTAACACAGTTCCCCTTTCCTGATTTGCAAGTACCTGCTACCTGCAGTTTTTGCCCTTGCGCCTTATTGATTTGTAATAGCAAAGCTAAGTTTTCCTTTTTCTTTCCTCTTTTTCCCTCATAGCCTATGTCCGTCTCCTGGGTCCCAACTATCTCTGTACCAAAATTCATCAAAATCGGTTTAGCTATTAAGGCGTGAAGAGGTAACAAACAAACAAACAAACTCACTTTCGATTTTATAATATTAGTAAGTATTTAATTCAAAACAATTCGATTATTTATTGCTGCTGACATGTGTTTTACAAGGTCTTAAATAATAATTCAGATCACATGGACCTTGTCAGGCACAATTTTTTTTTAAATATGAAGAAAAGTCCTCAAACAAAACTAGATGCTCTGGATAGGAAAGTCCGTACATTGTTGACGACATACCGTATGCATCACCCACGGTCTTCGGTTATGAGACTGTATATCCCACGGAGTTGTGGTGGTCGAGGCTTTTTAAACGCCAAGACTCTTCACAATCGTGAGATATGCAGTCTCAGGGAGTATTTCTTGGAAATCGACGTGGGGATGCATCGAGATGTGGTTACGGTGGACAAGGGCTTTACCCCGCTCTCCTTGGCTAAAGAGAACTGGCACAAACCTGTAGTACTTGACACTAACGACCGCAAGGAGGTATGGCAGAGTAAGGAGCTTCACGGACGCTTTTTCCGGGCCCTACATGGACCCGATGTAGATCAATCAGCGTCCGTAACCTGGCTACGTTCCGGGGATCTCTTTGGAGAAACCGAAGGTTTTGTCTGTGCAATTATGGATGAAGTTATGATGACGAATAACTACCGGAGATTTATTGTGAAGGTTCCCGTCTAGCTAACGGACAGTACTTGCATAGACACAACCTTGTAGCCAGGATTATCCATCAGCAACTTGCTCTAAAAACAGCCTTGTGGAATCGGAAGTGCCGTACTACAGGTATGAGCCCGACCCAGTTCTTGAAAATGGCAATATCACATTGTACTGGGATCGCTCCATCATCACTGACAGGACTGTTGTTGCCAACAAGCCTGATATAGTGGTGGTGGATCGATCAGAGCGGCGCGCAATGATTATTGACATAACAGTCCCGCATGATGAGAACCTCGTGAAAGCCGAGAAAGATAAACAAATCAAGTATATTGATTTGGCTCGCGAGGTTGTCGACATGTGGGATGTGGACTCAGCGATCATCGTGCCGATAGTCGTATCTGCCAATGGCTTAATTGCCAAGAGCCTCGACCAATACCTGAGGAGGCTCTCGTTAGGCAGCTGGATCAAGAGCTTGATACAGAAAGCGGTACTCCTGGACACGGCTCGTATTGTTAGGAGGTTCCTTTCTCTGGAGCCCTGACCGCCGGTAGCTTGGACCCTGTTCCCGATACCGGTGGGCTACTATTTTTATATTTTTAAATGTTTTTTTTTATGATTTTAAGAAATATTTAAAAATTTTATGATATGTGGAGAAAACAATAAATGTACGAGGTAAAATTGAGTTCATTTTAAGTATCAATGTCTTTACTCGACAAACTTTATTTAATATACTGGTGAAGTGACTTAAAATAACATGAAAACGACTTTCAATCAAAAAACGGTAATTCGCAAAACTATCTTTGTATGTAGAGTAAACAGAAAAATTGGCAAAGTGCGACTCGGATTCGTACAAACTTTCGACATAAATGGCCATATCTTTTAGGGAAACCAGTACCGTACCTACGTAAGCAATACAGATATAGACGGCAATCCGTTTTCCGACCTCGCCGCCGAGGCTCGTCGCGAAACCCTACTAACGTACAAACCGTCTCTTGCTCAATGAGCCAGCCCGTGATGCTGAGCCAATAATGACTAAAGTCCCTAAATAATCGACCCAGGCACCCCTGTTGCCACTCCCTCAATGACGCCCTAAGCCGAGGTCCGAAACCTATAGGGGGTGCCCTTAGCGAGCGGTCATTCAGTTTTAACTTAGTTTTTAAGCCCTGGCTGGGGGCCTTAATTTATTGAGGTCACCACAGGATAGTCTGGTTAACTCTTTCGCTGCCTCTCTCTCCCTCGGCGTATGAGTCCAAAATGTATGCTCTAATTCGAACTGGGCAGCGAAAGGGTTAAGCAGGAATACAACTCGAGCGGGTTGAACTGCGAGTGGCCCTACCAAAAACGCTCTGCTTTTATTTGCGAGTGACAAAACGAACATAGTATTCAAATAAAACAACGTCTACGGCGTAGCAAGCGGGAGCCCGTCGTTGGCCGCTACACCACTGCTACGAGAAAATGCTACGAATTTTAAATTCCTTAAAACAGTAGGATCTGGTGACAATGCATCTTCATAAGGAGAAATAGATGCAGGACCATTTCCACGATCAAAGGCAGCCCAAGTTGCAGTAAATGTCAAAGCTGCGGGTCTGTAGACAGTGAGTAATGGGCGGCAGCTCATCGTCCGTTCGTCTAGTGACAAGAAGCCGTGTCGATAGTGCGTTCGTGTTTCTCGCGCTCCTCAAAGAGATGTCAGCAAAGCAGAGGGGCCTGCCAGGGCCACCGCCTCCCGGGTTTGTGGGTTGGTCACAAGAGATACCGCGGCCCCGGAACATAAAGGCAATAGAATGATATATATTATATATGTATATAATAGGGGGAAGTTATATGTGGCCTGATGACCTAAAATACAGGCCTTGGCTTAGTTTAGACGCCAGTCTCCCACAAATAAAATACATATAACATTATTCCTGTATCTGTCTCTATGCTACATCTTAAGTACCGATTTTATTTATGTGTGGAAGAGAAATAAACAAAATTTATTATTGTACTAGCTTTTGCCCGCGGCTTCGTTCTTGTTTAATTCGAGGTAACACAGTTCCACTTTTGCTGATTTGCAGGGACCTGCTACCTGTAGTTTTTGCTCTAGCGCCTTATTTATTGTAATAGCAATGCTAAGTTTTCCCTTTTCTTCCCTCTTTCTCCCTCATATCTAAATCTTTTTTTTTAAATAGCCTATGTCCGTCTCCAGGGTCCCAACTATCTCTGTACCAAAATTCATCAAAATCGGTTTAGCCATGCAGGCGTGAAGACGTAACAAACAAACTCACTTTCGCTTTTGTAATATTAGTAAGGATGATAATTTCCCATCCACAGAAAAAAAGTTAAAGCTACAGGTAAAATCTTATTTTTTATTTGTTCAGTATTATTCAATAGTTACACAATAAGGGATTCATTAGTTTATCTATAAATTATGCATTGTATGAATGCATGCATTTAATTTCAATTTATTGCTTGTATGTACATAGTTTTGTATATGAAATTAGGTAATTTACGTTTTTAATTTACTGTTTTGCATAAATGTGTTTCCTTTGCAAAACAGGTACTCGTGTAGGTTTGCTGTAAGAAAACAATAATTATAACATGATATGTACCTGTATTTGGTTTACCTATGTTCTACAAATAAAAATATTAATAACTATGTCTATATATATATATATATATATATATATTATATATTATGTTATATTATATTGTATAAATTATATAATTATATTATATTATATTAATTATATAATTATATTATATTATATTAATTATATAATAATATTATATTAATTATTATATTATAGTAAGGATAAACACTGTCTTTAATGTATTCTAGTATTCTGATCTGTGGATCATGGAGCACAGAACAGCTGAAGTTTCCACCTTCCTTCATGTTTGGAGCAGCCTCAGCGTCGTACCAAGTGGAGGGAGCTTGGAATGTCAGTGGTAAGTACCTTAGAAAGAAAGAAAAGAAAGAAAGAAAGAGAAAAGAAAGAAAAGAAAGAGAAAAGAAAGAAAAGAAAGAAAAGAAAGAAAAGAAAGAAAAGAAAGAAAAGAAAGAAAAGAAAGAAAAGAAAGAAAAGAAAGAAAAGAATGTAAATATGTTTATTAGAAGAATTGTCGGATCTTCATTTTTGTGTCGTCACAGTGAGGGGCTGTTGGGCAACTGCAAATGAAAAATTTGCTAGAATTATAGCAATCTTTCGTATTATTACTATAAGGTTGGTTTTGGTTGCTGCTGGCAAAAGTAAAAGGACTATAAATGATAAGCTCACACCGTTTCCCATTTGGTATGTCTGTGTGTGTGTTTCTATGTTTTTTTTAGAGTTCCGTACCTCAAAAGGAAAAAACGGATCCCTTTTTTTTGGGTGCGAAATCATCAAATAACTTCCCCCGCTCTGGGCGGAGCGGGGGGGGAGTGTCACACTTTTACTGACTAAAACCCACCCATGTTCCTTCTATTGCCCTTTACGTTCCGGGGCCGCGGTATCTCTTTCGAACAACCCGCAACCCCGGCAGGCGGAGGCTCTGGCAAGCCCCTTTGAAAACGGCACCCTTATTGGATCACTTTGTTGTCCGTCTGGTTGTCAAGACCCTTTATCTCGGGAATGACTGGAGGTATCGAGTTGAAATTAAAACTATGTACTTAGCCGTGTAGTCCCTTTGTGCTGCGAAAAAAAACAGCAAACAATTTTGAAACTTTTTCCTACTTTCATTGTTTTTGCTAAACCCGGGTAAACTTAAGTTGACCCGTTTTAAACGTAACCTAATAATGTTAGTGAGCTTGTCAGTTTGAAAAGTTTTAAGTGTATAACAATAATAAATTGTATTCTTACAACAAGTTTTTTAAAAGTCCCCACTTTTCCTTGTCCTTGCGCTCACAGCCTTTTTAAGGATATTTCAAAACGTTTAGTTGACACTTCCCTTGATCCAAGAGCTGGCTTTTACTTTGGCCAGAGGCTAAGTGTCGCCATAGAACGTGGCAACGTGGCCAGTCTCTTGGGGACATTACCAATTACCTTTTTTTAAAATCTCACATTCACAAACAGCCAGACCCGGAACAACTATCAGCAGGTCATACAAATATTTGTTCCGTGCGGGGATCGAACCCGCGACACGCAGCGCAGCAGTCGATCACTCAGCCACTGACGACAAAATTTTGTGTAATAAAATAATAACATGTTTCAATACTTATATTCTACTAGCTTCCGCCCGCGACTTCGTCCGCGTGGCATAGTTACTTTGGGCTAACGCTAACTTTAACCGGCGTGATAATCGAAAAAAAAAAACTTTCTCTCCCCTTTTGTTTCCTCTTTCTCCTCCATTTCTCACTTTAAAAAAAACAGCCTATGTCCGTCTT
The DNA here is from genome assembly GCA_905475445.1 of Ochropleura plecta. Taxonomy (NCBI): domain Eukaryota; kingdom Metazoa; phylum Arthropoda; class Insecta; order Lepidoptera; family Noctuidae; genus Ochropleura; species Ochropleura plecta. Next base: position 17,446,925 of record FR997738.1, on the reverse strand, counting down.
CAGGGTCCCAACAATCTCTGCACCAAAATTCATCAAAATCGGTTCAGCCATTTAGTCGTGAAGACGTTATGAACAAACTCTCTTTCGCTTTTATAATATTAGTAAGGATTGTTTCGTTTCCATTTGTATTGTGTATGTTTAAAATCTCTATAATGAAACAAGATAAAATCATACAACATAACGTGCTGATTTTCAAATTCCAGATAAAGGTGTCAATATGTGGGACAAGCTCCTTCACGACCGTCCCGAGCTGGTGGCGGATGGCAGCAATGGAGACGTGGCGTGTGACTCCTACCACCTGTGGAGGAGGGACATCCAGATGTGTGAGGAGTTGGGGCTGAACATGTACAGGTAAACCAGGTGATAACGAACCCTCTATGATGCCATTCATTCCGACCATCGTCAAGCATTGGCCTACCACCTCTGCTTGGTTTCGGGAGCCGTCTATTTTTTCTATTTAATATGAGGAGTATACTATGTATGAGGAGTATACTATGTTGATATAAATGCGTTATAGAGGACTAGCAGGCAGCAGCGACTTCTTCCACGTGATATCGAAAAAGAAGTATCCTATGTGTTATTCCAAACTATAATCTAACTCTGCGCCAAATTTCATCAAGATTCGTTCTGCCATTTTGACGTGAAAGAGTAACAAACATTCCTACATCCATCCTTACAAACATTCGCATTTATAATATTAGTAGGTTAGCTGGCGCCCGCGGCTTCGCCCGCGTGTTATCGAAAAAAGAATTATTCTATGTGTTTATTCCAGACTATAATCTACCTCTGTGCCATATTTCATGAAGATCCGTTCACGTGAAAGAGTAACAAACATCCATACATCCATCCTCACAAACATTCGCATTTATAATACTAGTAGGATAAGGGGAAAGTTGTAATTTTTTCATAAAATATTATAAATCCCGTATCTGTTGCTGATGAAGGTACGGTTAACGCAGTAAATAACGCATTTATATCAACGACACTTGACAAAGCCTGCCCGGAGATGTTTCTCTACAAGATGGCGTCAAATTCTGTCCAGTAGGTATGTATAACGTCCCTGACGTAGAGAGGTCGTTTTGAACCGACGAAAACAAAAAAATTGAGGTTCTCAATTGGACATGTATATTCTTTTTTTTTATAAGGCATTAAATTAATATTTAGTGCCATAAGTAACACAATAGACCATTATTATTTTTCTAAAAAAATCTTGCGTATTGTCACAAGAATCCCACTTACAGTTCTGTTATTAATATATTTTATTTAAGTAAATAAACATAAATTGTGAAAATAAAAATTTTAATCGTTTTTTGCATAACCGTGTGCACATATCACCATTTTTAGTCCATACTAGCATAGCTGCGCCCCGCGGTTTCACTCACGAGGTGCATATCTAGCAACTCTATTAAAGCAAGCTATATAAGCGCGGCAAAAGAAGAAACATGGGTGGGTTCTAGTCAGTAAAGGAAGTTATTTGATGACTAGCTTTTGCCCGCGGCTTCGCTCGCGTTAAATTCGGGGTAACACAGTTCCCCTTGCGCCTTATTGATTTGTAATAGCAACGCTAAGTTCTTCCCTCTTTCTCCCTCACATCCCACTTTTTTTTTTAAAAAGGAACCTATGGCCGTCTCCTGGTTCCCAACTATATATGTACCAAAATTCATCAAAATCGGTGTAGCCATTAAAGCGTAAAGAGGTAACAAACAAACAATCAAACTCACTTTCGCTTTTATAATATTAGTAAGGAAGTAAGGATACACCATCCGCAAAAAAAATATAAATATGACATATGTATACATTCATTAATAGCTTCTGCGCGCGACTGCATTCCAATTCTTTCTTGAAGAAAATGAGTAGGGATTGCAAATTACTGAATTAACTAATGAACTAATGAAGTCGAATACTTCAAGATGACCTCCTAACTTTCCAGATTCTCAATATCCTGGACTCGTCTCCTTCCCACTGGTTACCCGAACTACATCAGTGAGGATGGCAAGAACTACTACAACAACCTGATCGACGGTCTACTGGAGAAGGGCATCCAGCCTTTGATCACGATATACCACTTTGATCTGCCGCAGTCTTTTCAAGATTTAGGTAAGACTGTATGGAGTGAATTTGATAATTAGAATTATGATAAACTCAAAAACCAGCCCAAAAAGAGGGTTCTGTAAAAAACAGCCATATCATTTGACTGCGTCCACTTAGATGGTTGATGTTTTGTGGTCCTTTTTTGATGTTTTCACAGCAAAAAAGGACCAGAAATTTGTGTAAATGGTTATGGTATGTTATGGTTATAAGATTATAAGAGATTTAGTTATGTAAAAGGTTATAAGATTATAAATTTAAGAAGGCGTGTTGTAATCTTATTACCTAAATTAGTTAAAGTAACAAGTAGCATCTATTGCGGTGTTGGAGAAACCACACGCAAATTTATAATCTGTTGTCTACGGTTTTGTCTCTGCCCAAACTTTATGATTTACGATGTACAAAATATGTCCGGCTACGAATAAAATATAAGTTAAAGTGATTCGATCCACCATCTCAACATTAATTTCAACTCGGTACCTCCACACGTTCCCGAGATAAAGGGTGTTGACAGACAGACAGACATACGGACAACGAAGTGATCCAGAGGGGTTTCGTTTTTTCCTTTTGAGATACATAACCCTAAAAAAGACAATGTTGTGTGTCTCACGGCTGCGCCAACTAGCCACTGCGCCGGTAGTTTAGGAAGTCAAATTAAATCAAAAGCATTTATTTCAAGTAAGCCAGTTACAGGTACCTTCAAATTGAAGAATGGGCAAGAAACTCCATGGACACTCTTTCAAATCCGGATATTGTAACAGAACCTTGTTTACATCATTCATGTCGTGATGGTAAATTATGTGAAAACAAGAACAAGACATGCACGTTAAGTGTCCATAAAAAAGCCAAAAAATATATAATAAGCCGTGTGAACTGACTGATGACCAATCAGAACTGACAGTCTGACAGAAAAGCGAAAGTGAGTTTGTTTGTTACCTCTTCACGCCTTAATGGCTTAACCGAATCTGATGAATTTTGGTACAGAGATAGTTGAGACCCAGGAGACATAGGCAATTTTTTTTTTAAGTTCGATATGAGGGAGAAAGAGGGAAGAAAAGGAAAACTAAGCTTTGCTATTACAAATCAATAAGGCGCAAGGGCAAAAACTGCAGGTAGCAGGTGTCTGCAAATTAAGAAAGGGGAACTGTGTTACCCCGAATTTAACACGAGCGAAGCCGCGGGCAAAAGCTAGTTATTTATAGATAATTCAAAACTACATTTATGCAACATGATTTTATGGATGTCAAGATCAATAAATGGTTTATTAATGCAATACGACAATCACAAGATAATTGCAATTGCATCTAATTGTTTTACGATTATGATGCAATGATGATCTGCTATGATATGATTAAACCATGCCCTTTCATCACCTTCGGTAGATAGAGTTACATTGTTCTAGTATTTCATAATCTTTTCCTGATGACAGGAATGCCGACGAATTTTTTGACGCCCGGTAAATTAATGTAATTATTTTACCATATGTTATTACTTGTACAGATTTTTAGGCTAACTGTTGAATATTTGTCTCAGAGACAAATCAATACTCTCTTTTTGGTTTTCGCGGTGAAGGTCAAAAGGAGGGCATTGATTTGTCTAATCAGTGGGATTATTAACTAAAAGTTTGTTTGTTTGTTTGTTACGTCTTCACGCCTAAATGGCCAAACCGATTTTGATGAATTTTGGTACAGAGATAGTTGGGACCCTGGACGGACGGCTGAAAAAAAGTGAGAAAACGGGGAGTAAGAGGGGAGTGAAAGATATTTTTTTTTTCGATCATCACGTTAGCGTTAGCCCAAAGTAACTAAGCCACGCGGTGGCCCTTTCGTCTTTTTAATACGTTGCCCCACACTTGGAATTTCTCCTGTATCGTGGGTGCGTTTACAAACATTTAAACTCATATACAAACAGCTAGACCCAAAACAACTACCTGTAGGTCATACAAATAAGTAAGTAGGTCAAATAATAATAATAATATTTGTTCCGTGCGGGGATCGAACCCGCGACACACAGCAGTTGATCGCTCAGTCACTGCGCCAACCGTGCCGTCAAATCATTTCATAAAATTTTATCATCATCATTTTCCTGCCCTAGTCCCATTCTATTTGGGGTCGGCGCAACACGTTTTCTTCTTCCATTCTCCCCTCTCAGACGTCACGGCATCATTTACTCCTTTCTCCTTCATATGATTCCTTACACAATCCATCTATCTTTTCGTCACATGTGCTTCGTCCCTCCTCATTACATGTCCATACCAAGACAAATGGCTCCCTTTCAAACTTCCTCTAATATACTCATTCCTTACTTTATTCATTCTTCTTTGCCATATTTAATATATGAATAAATAATGTTGTTATAATTAAAAGGCCTATTTAGCCTATCAGACTTCAACCACCTGCCTATTCTTTCCAGGTGGCTGGGCGAACCCTCTCATAGCCGACTGGTTCGCAGACTACGCAGAAGTGGTGTTCTCCCTCTACGCCGACCGCGTCAAGTACTGGCTCACCATCAACGAGCCCATGGGTATATGTGACGGGGGCTATGGGGCGTTTTCAGCCCCATACATTGATGACCCCGATGTGGGTCGGTATCTGTGCAATAAGAACGTGTTGATGGCTCATGCGAAGGCCTACAGAGTGTATGAAGAGTTTTATAAGGATAAATATCATGGTAAGAATTTTTCTTTAAAAAAAAACGTTGCTACTAACTAGGAATTTCTCCTGTATCGTGGATGCGTTTACAAACATTTAAGCTCACATACACAATCAGCTAGACCCAGAACAACTACTTGTAGGTCATACAAATATTTGTTCCGTGCGGGGATCGGGAACCCATGACACGCAGCGCAGCCGTTAATCGCTCAGCCACTGCGCCGACCATGCTGACAAAAAAGAAACATGATTTGGAAGTTCTTCTCCAATAGAGGAGCTGGCTTAATAATAGCAGTCGTCGATCAGGTCACTCTATAAGTTAAACTGTGGTTGCCTAGGTTGGTTTGTGGATGGGTGACTATAGTTTTTTTTTGCGGTTAAAAACTTCCTCCTCTCTGGGGGGACTGTCAGACTTGTACTGACTGAAACTCACCCATGTTCCTTCTATTGCCCTTTACGATCCGGAGCCGCGGTATCTCTTTCGAAGAACCCGCAACTCCGGCAGGCGGTGGCCCTGGCAGGCCCCTCTGATATGCTGATATCTCTTTGAGGCACGCGTGGATCACTCGCGCGCCGTCAACATGACTTATAGTTACGTCAACGGACGGACGGTGAGCTACCCATTGCTTACCGTCCACAGACCCGCATCTACGGTGGCTTATGGGTTATTATTATTTATTTATTTACTTAAAAAAATATAAGTTAACAGTATATGAAAGCAAATCACTTATATTCTTAAATTTAACACTTACCTACTTAAATAAAAAAACAAACTTACTAACTACTTATTACTTAAAAATCCTTGCTAGTATTATAAAAGCGAAAGTGAGTTTGTTTGTTTGTTACGCCTTCACGCCTAAATGGCTAAACCGATTTTGATGAATTTTTGTACAGAGATAGTTGGGACCCTGGACACGGACATAGGCTATTTATTTAAAAAAAGATTGAAATATGAGGGAGAAAGAGGGAAGAAAAGGGAAAACTTAGCATTGCTATTACAATAAATAAGGCGCTAGGGCAAGAACTACAGGTATCAGGTAACTGTAAATCAGGAAAGGGGAACTGTGTTACCCCGAATTTAACGCGAGCGAAGCCGCGCGCAAATGAAAGATATCCAGATGTATGTGCTTATTGTGTTACTATGTTATTCCATGTTACTTCCTTACTTTCCGTCCCTTACAACCGTCATTTGTTGAATGCAGTACCTACGCGTTATGTGGCGCATCCCTTAAGGCGCGGTAACAAGCTAATCTTTAGGTATTCGCGGAAGTGAGGCTAGCTGCCTACTGGGCATGGTCTGACACAAGTACACGACAGTACTGCATCGAAAGAATAGAAATAAGGTAGAAAATATTTCGGTGTTTGATTTTATTTCAATATCATGTCCGCCAAAATGTAGGTCATTTTGCAGTTTTAATTGAATATAAAAAAAAATACAGTTCCGTGTTTGAAAAATTTTAGATATCACTTTAGTATATAAAATTTCCTTTGCAATAGATATAAAAAATATGATGGTTGTTGCTGAAAAAATTGAGAATTCCGAGACGAAAAAAATTTTTTCGTGGTCTTTTTAAACATTTTTTTTTTCGTAGTCCTAGACCACTTTTGTAAACTGATTTTGTTTAAGTCTTTACTTTATGTATTGAACTATACACGGTAATTTTTTTTGGCTAGTGACATTTACAGATACCGCTAACTTTGCGACGAAAATCTAGACGTTTTACGAAGTGTTTGCTTTGTACAGCGCCTTAAAATCCTTTTAATTAATTCGTCCATTATTTGCAGGAAAGTTGTCGCTGGCTAACCTGTTCTTCTGGTTCAAGCCCTTCACGCCTGAGGATCAAGAAGTCACTGATCTAACTATTGAGCACTGGGTATAATGATTTGTGCCTCTTTACAGCTTGTTGTCTATAATGTTAATGATACGCGCGCACCCACGATACAAGTGAATTGGGTGGATGTTTTTTTTTAATAAACGGCCAACTGCACACGCACTACGCACCGAAGGTTCCGTATAAATTTGCGACATAAACGGCCCTATGTTTTGATTGCGTAGACTTAAGCCCCGTTCCAATAAACAAAAACAACTCGTTTTGCGGATGGTAGTATTTTGACTTAAGTTCTATGAGACTTATGTCAAAATCTTACTATCCGTAAGCAAAACGACTCGTTTTTATTTATTGGAACGGGGCTTTAGAGGGGTGGTATTTTTTTTATTTCAAAAAAACGTTGCCCCACACTAGGAATTTCTCTTGTATCGTGGGTGCGTTAACAAACATTTAAAGTCACACACACAAACAGCCAGACCCGAAACAACTATCTACAGGTCATACAAATATTTGTTCCGTGCGGGAATGGAACCCGCAACACGCAGCGCAGCAGTCAATTGCTCAGCCACTGCGCCAACTGTGCCGTCAAACGTTGTGTTTTCACAAGTCTAAGAAACCATAGACATGAATATATGGTTTTAATTTCAACTTGTTACCTCTACGTGTTCTTGAAATAATAGGTCTTGACAGACAGACATACCTACGGAGAACAATGTAATCCTAAAAAGGTTCCGTTTTTTCCTTTTGAGGCACGAGACCCGTAAAACAAAAAAAAAACAAATAAAATACAAAAATACCGAATCCCGGTCAGTGTCATTTGAACTCATAAAATCATCATCTGCCTAGCCTTTTCCCAACTATGTTGGGGTCGGTTTCCAGTCTAACCGGATGCAGCTGAATATCAGTATTTTACATGGAGCGACTGCCTATCTGACCTCCACAACCCAGTAAGTACTGGGTAATGCGATACCCCTTGGTGAGACTGGTTGTCAGACTTTCAGAACACTGACTACCTGTAACGACTGTAAAAGATCTACAAATAACAGTCGGGACCAACGGCTTAACGTGCTTTCCGAGGCACGGAGGAAACTCGGTATGTAACGGGTAGTCACCCATCCACAGACCAACCTAGGCAAGCACGGCTTAACCTAAAGATCGACCCGAGTGGCTGCTATTATTTAGCTACGAGCTCCTCTTGAACTTTGAACTCATAAAATAAATATTCTAATAGCTATTAACGCCTTTATTTTTGTTTTATAAGGAAGGTCGATTTGCTCACGCTATATTCTCCAAAGAGGGTGGATGGCCACGAAAACTGGAGAAGATATTGAATGACAACGCAAGGAAACAAGGCTACTCACATCCAAGACTGCCGCCTTTCACTCCTGAAGAAATAGAACTGGTTCGAGGTATATTTGTGTTTTATCTAGGACTAGATGTCCTGCGCGGTTTCACTCGCATCTTTAGTTACTGCCCCGCTCCCGTGGGTAGTAGAGTAATGTTATATACCCTATATTACTTCCTGATATATATATATATATTAAAAAAAACGATGCCCGCTACTTTAGGAATTTCTCCTGTATTGTGGGTGCGTTTACAAACATTTAAACTCACATACACAAACAGCAAGACCCGAAACAACTATCTGCAGGTCATACATAATATTTGTTCCGTGCGAAAATCGAGCCCGCGACACGCAGCGCAGCAGTCGATCGCTCAACTACTGCGTCAACTGTAATAATGTAGCTTCCATTAGTGAAATGGTTGAAATCGGTCCAGTAGTTTATGAGCCTATTCGATACAAACAAATCTACCCTCTTTATATTATTAGTTTAGACTAGCAGTCCTGGGTGGTTTCACTCGCGTCTGCCCGCTCCCGTGGGTAGTAGCGTGATGTTATATAGCCCATGTTACTCAGTAATAATATAAATTAAATAAAAATGATTTTGCCATTATAAATAATGGCAAAATGATTTTTATTTAATTGAAACCGTATCGTTTTAAAAAAAATATTGCTTATTAATTACAATTAATTAAATCCCAACTTACAACAATAATAAAAAAAACACTCCATAGGTACTAATAAAATAAAAAAGCTGGCAAGTATCAAAATTATGAATGCGCTGTATGATACGGGGCCGTACGCTCCAACACAGACGGCTGTGTGCTATGAAGCTGTGTGAGTAAATCCTTACTATAATAGCGAAAGTGAGTTTGTTTGTTTGTTACCTCTTCACGCTTTAATGGCTTAACCGATTTTGATGAATTTTGGTACAGAGATAGTTGGGAACCAGAAGACGGACATAGGCTATTTATATTTTTTTGAAGTGAAACTTCTTTATCGGGATTGGAAAAAAATTCGCGTCACATTTTTCGGTTACGCGCCATCTTTTTCTTATCCCTACCACGCGTGATTCGAAGTATACTTTCTCCAGCGGAGTAGGGCTTGGTAAATGTCTCCAATGTATTTTGCGGCCCGTCAGGACAGGTTAAGCAACCCTTGCCGAGGAATGGAAATGGATGGGTTACCACAGGGGGCCAGGTTAAGCAACCTTTGCCTAGGTTTGGAAATGGATGGGTAACCACAGGGGGCCAGGTTAAGCAACCTTTGCCAAGGTTTGGAAATGGATGGGTTACCACACGGGGACAGGTTAAGCAACCCTTGCCGAGGTTTGGAAATGGATGGGTTACCACAGGGGGCCAGGTTAAGCAACCCTTGCCGAGGTTTAGAAATGGATGGGTTACCACACGGGGACAGGTTAAGCAACCCTTGCCGAGGTTTGGAAATGGATGGGTTACCACACGGAGCCAGGTTAAGCAACCCTTGCCGAGGTTTGAAAATGGATGGGTTACCATACGGAGCCAGGTTAAGCAACTCTCACCAAGGTTTGGAAATGGATGGGTTACCACAGGGGGCCAGGTTAAGCAACCCTTGCCAAGGTTTGAAAATGGATGGGTTACCACACGGAGCCAGGTTAAGCAACCCTCACCAAGGTTTGGAAATGGATGGGTTACCACAGGGGGCCAGGTTAAGCAACCTTTGCCAAGGTTTGGAAATGGATGGGTTACCACACGGGGACAGGTTAAGCAACCCTTGCCGAGGTTTGGAAATAGATGGGTTACCACAGGGGGCCAGGTTAAGCAACCCTTGCAGAGGTTTGGAAATGGATGGGTTAACACAAGGAGCCAGGTTAAGCAACCCTCACCAAGGTTTGGAAATGGATGGGTTACCACACGGAGCCAGGTTAAGCAACCCTCACCAAGGTTTGGAAATGGATGGGTTACCACAGGGGGCCAGGTTAAGCAACCTTTGCCAAGGTTTGGAAATGGATGGGTTACCACACGGGGACAGGTTAAGCAACCCTTGCCGAGGTTTGGAAATGGATGGGTTACCACAGGGGGCCAGGTTAAGCAACCCTTGCCGAGGTTTGGAAATGGATGGGTTAACACAAGGAGCCAGGTTAAGCAACCCTCACCAAGGTTTGGAAATGGATGGGTTACCACACGGGGCCAGGTTAAGCAACCCTTGCCGAGGTTTGAAAATGGATGGGTTACCATACGGAGCCAGGTTAAGCAACTCTCACCAAGGTTTGGAAATGGATGGGTTACCACAGGGGGCCAGGTTAAGCAACCCTTGCCAAGGTTTGGGAATGGATGGGTTACCACAGGGGGCCAGGTTAAGCAACCCTTGCCGAGGTTTGAAAATGGATGGGTTACCACAGGGGGCCAGGTTAAGCAACCCTTGCCAATGTTTGGGAATGGATGGGTTACCACACGGGGCCAGTAATAGAGTTTTATTCAAAGTGCCTTCGATCCTCGAATTTCTAAACGATGATGAACACGAAAACGATGTTCTTTTGATAAGTATAAAATGAAACAGAATAATGATGTTTTTAATGACATATTTAGTTCCTATCACAATCTGTTCTTTTCTGCATATTACTTTTACAAAATAATGTCGAAGTTTCACTTCTTACGAGTGTACGCACGCTAGTACACGCACACATTTTTTAAAAAAAAAAGAGTGGGATATAAGGGAGAAAGAGGGAAGAAACGGGAAAACTTAGCGTTGCTATTACAAATCAATAAGGCGCTACCGAATAACGCGAGCGAAGCCGCGGGCAAAAGCTCCGCTCTTAAACAGATTTGAGTTTATCCGTTACATACAACAATACAAATCTTTATATGTAGCTAGCTTTTGCCCGCGGCTTCGCTCGCGTTAAATTCGGGGTAACACAGTTCCCCTTTCCTGATTTGCAGGTTCCCGCTATCTATAGTTTTTGCACTTACGCCTTATTTATTGTAATAGCAATGCTAAGTTTTCCCTTTTCTTCCCTCTTTCTCACTTAAAAAGCCTATGTCCGTCTCCAGGGTCCCAACTATCTCTGTAACAAAATTTATGAAAATCGGTTAAGCCATTAAGGCGTGAAGACGTAGCAAACAAACTCACTTTCGCTTTTATAATATTACTAGCTGTGCCCAGCGGTTTCACCCGCTGCTCAGCTCCTTTTCTAGATAAGGGTATGAAAAATAGATGTTGGCCGATTCTCAGACCTACCCGTTATGCACACAAAATTTCGTTCAATTCGGTTCAGCCGTTTCGGAGGAGTATGGTAACTAACACTGTGACACGAGAATTTTATATATTAGAAGTAAGGATAATCTTAGTGCGTCTTAAACGTTTTTTTACAATCTATCCAGGAACTTACGACTACTACGCGTTGAACCACTACACAACTCGTCTGGTGCGAAGAACGAAGCCAGGAGAACCTCCAGGGAAGTGGTTCTTCGACGGCTCAGAGGAGCTGAACACGATCATGGATAAGGATCCTTCGTGGGAGACCACACCGGCCGACTGGTTTGCGGTGAGCAGCGTCGATTTATGAAGTATCATGTCTTAACCGATTTTGGTCTTAATGTGAATAGAATAGAATAGGATATTAATAGAACAGAACATGAATAAAATAGAATATGAAATGAATAAAATAGGATATAAATAGAACAGAATAGAATATGAATGGAACAGCATATGAATAAAATAGAATATGAAATGCATAGAATCGCATATTAAAAAAAAAACAGAATAAAATAGAATATGAAATGAATAGAATAGCATATAAAAAAAAAACAGAATCAAATAGAATATGAATGGTATAGAATATAATGTTTTTATTTGCACAGAATATAGGTACTACAATACAAGCTACTACAATCTGTCAGATTTCTTTGATAGATTTTCGACTTTATTTCTAAAGTATTAGGTTCAAGGTTGATTGAGAAAAATTGACAGTTTCGTACGTGGTATCATCATCTCCCATTACGGTATCAGATTGGTTGCTGTAGAAGCAACCTAGCTAAATGGGGCTAGGTATATCATAATTCACACATCTCTTGTGTGAAATAGATGGAAAATTCTTTATTATGTACACCATACAAATAACGGAAATTACAGTATGTATGGAAGTTATAAATAAGGTGATACAATGGGATATCTTTTTAAGACAATGACGATGAATTTAAGGGAGAGGGAGAGACAAAACTGTAGGTAATCCGTGGAGCTCCATCACAGTTCATGTTCCAATTTCTTTATTGTCCATCATCTTCACCTTCCATCCGAACCGAACGTATGAAAAAAATCAATGACCCCCTATTTTCCCACCCTTAGGAGCTGATTTTTTTTTTCAAATTATAATGTGACCAACTTTGAAATATACTCTTTCCAATGAAAAAAGATTTTTTTAAATCGCACGTCTCAGTAAAAAGTTATGCGTGGTCATACATAAAAAAAAATATGTGGAATGTACATGTCGAATTGAGAACCGACGAAAACAAAGGAGGCTTTGTTTTCGTCGGTTAAAAATGGAGAAAAAAGGGCGTCAAAAATTCATCCACATTGCTGTCAATAGGAAAAGTGCCCAGAAGGCTGGCGACATTGCCACGTTGGATGGCAACGCTGATTCGACCAACCGTTTGGTAATATCCCAAAAAACTAGATGAGCACTCGGACCATAATGGTCCTAGTATTCCAAACGGGTCGAACACATAACTACCAATTCAGTTATTTGAGGTTTTCAATTATACCTTGTTAATGTTAATTGTTCCATTCGGCACGGCAGGTGTACCCTGAAGGTCTCCGCGAGCAGCTGCACTGGCTGAACTCCACGTACGACGTGAAGGAGATCGTCATCACCGAGAACGGAGTCCCCTCAATGGACGCCGGCCTCGTGGACACGCAGCGACTGGAGTACTACATGAAATACTTGGAACAGGTATCAGAAAATTCACACACACACAAAATGTTTGTATTTCCACGGTGTTTATCACGACGAAATTCTACTAAGATCCTTTTTTATTTTCGCGGATGGGAATTCATCATATAACTGCCCCTGCTCTGGGCGGAGCGGGGGGAGTGCCAGACTTGTACGGACTAAAACCCACCCATGTTCCTTCTATTGCCCTTTATGTTCCGAGGCCGTGGTATCTCTTTCGAACAACCCGCAACCCCGGCAGGTCTACTAGGATACTTTCCGTTACCACGTTTACCAAGAGGTATCGTATAAGTATAAGCTCGTACTAACTGGCTTCAGTCGGGTGATGATCGAAAAAAAAATATGCTTTGTGTTATTCCAGACTATAATCTACCTCTGTGTCAAATTTCATCAAGATCCGTTCAGCCGGTTTGACGTGAAAGAGTTACAAACATCCATCCATCCTCACAAAAATTCGGATTTAGAACATTAAGTAGGTTTATTTTCCTTTTTGAATCTTTCTAATTTTGTCAACTATTTCAATGTTTGTCTTCCAGGTCCTGCTGGCTATACACGACGGCATCAACGTGACAGGGTACACCGCCTGGACTCTGATGGATAACTTTGAATGGATGAGCGGATACGCGTACGTATTAAACTGTTTTTTAACACACTTAAATGTTCATGAAGATAGGGTAAAGTCGGGATAGATGCCCCCGGAGGATAGATGAATTGGAGGATAGATGAATCAGAGGATAGATGAATCGGAGGATAGATGCTCTCGGAGAATAGGTATATGCCCCCGGAAGATAGATGCCTCCGGAGGATAGATGCCCCCAGAGGATAGATGCCCCCGGAGGATAAATGCCCCCGGAGGGTAGATGCCCCCGGAGGATAGACGCCCCCGAAGGATAGATGTCCCCAGAGGATAGATGTCCCCGGAGGATAGACGCCCCCGGAGGATAGACGTCCCCGGAAGACAGCTGGCCCGATTGAAATTAATTTCTCATCGCTTCTTCTTCTTTTCGTGTAGATCTGCAGACCTGCGCACCTCTGGTTTTTCTTCGTTGAAAACCCGATAGGTGCTAAGTGTTTGTGTAGGGTGGGCAGGAAACAAGGTGGAGCATATCCTGCAAAGGGGCACCACACTGGTATTCTGTTTGACGTGGGTCAATGATGACATTTATTGAGGAAAGGCTATTATATTAATGATGAGTTCATAAGTGAAAAATGACATCCTAACTTATGATAATGCAATTTTTTTATTTGGCATTTATGATTGGTTGTACCTTCATTCACTCTCATTATTATTATAGAAATTCTGAATGTATTTAAATGAACATTAATTCAATTGCAATTTATAATTTATAGTTTTTAATTTTTATATTTTCAACACACTTCGTATTGTTATGAAATATATTACTTATGACTTAATCACTACTACTCTAGAACTATATCAAAGATAATGTTTTTTATTTTCATGAGTTAGTAGATATAGAATCAAAGTACTTGCCAGTTTTACAAATAAAATGTTTTGATTTTTGTAATGGGAAATAAATAAATTTTATTTCTGAAAGTGTGGCATCTTACCGACTTTACCCTAAAGAACTGGGGTCATTACACAATCATGAGAATCATGACTGCTTAATGGTCTAATCATCGCTAAGTATGAGATTTTGATGATTTTTGCCTTTACTCTGGACGCTGTTAATGTGCACGTCTAACTACATCGTTCTCACATATTTGTATAATCTCAACATGAACGTTGTTACCATAATTTTGTAAAACTATTATGGATTTTCTTGCCCATTCTTCTCCATAGAGATCAACATTTTGGAATAACTACAGTACTGTCACAAGTTATTTTGCTTTGTGCACATTCAAAAGTGCCTGTAATGGTCTAATTGAAATAAATGCTTTGAGTTTGGGGTCCTGGCTTCGATTCCGGGTTGGGCAAAGTGATTTTTACCAGAAATTTCTCAGTAGCAGCACGGAGTCTAGATTTGTGCGCGTTTGATGGCAATAGGGTGGCCCCCTTTTGCAACGGACTTAAACATAACTAACGAAATGTGGGTGTACTGTTTATAGACATCTGCGCCTTATCCTTTGGGGACAACAGGGGTGTCGCACATGCTATAACAAGTGCCTAAAACTAATCTACAAAATTTATTATTAAAACTTGAAACGAGATATTTAGCATGTTTATTATTTGGTTCGAGTTTCCGATATTTCGGCGATGTTGAAAACGCCATGATCACGGAAGAACTGAAGTTATTGCAAACAAACACATTAAATAACAAACATGGTAAATATCCCGTTTCAAGTTAAAATAATAATCTCAGTAACTATGTCAGTTTAAAGACTTATACTACAAAACTTTGTTTCCAGGGTAAAGTTCGGTCTTTATGCCGTCGACTTCACCGATCCGAATCGAACTCGAACGCCACGCGACTCAGCGCGGTACTTCTCTACAGTCACAAGGACGAGAATGATTCACCCAACTCAAGACAACACTAAACTAAACTACCTACGTATAGATTGTTAATTAAATTGTAATTTATTAACCACTAGCTTTTGCCCGCGGCTTCGCTCGCGTTAAATTCGGGGTAACACAGTTCCCCTTGCGCCTTATTAATTTGTAATAGCAACGCTAAGTTTTCCCGTTTCTTCCCTCTTTCTCCCTCACATCCCACTTTTTTCAGAAAAATATTAGCCTATGTCCGTCTCCTGGTTCCCAACTATCTCTGTACCAAAATTCATCAAAATCTGTTTAACCATTAAAGCGTGAAGAGGTAACAAACAAACAAACTCACTTTCGCTTTTATAATATTAGTAAGGATTTTTACTGTATTAAACACGATTTTCATTCTAACTTGGCTTTTTTCTGCTTTTTAGGGTTCAGTACCTCAAAAGGTTAGGTATAAAACCACTATGTTATCCGTCTGTCTGTCTGTCTGTCTGTCTGTCTGTCAAGACCCTTTATCTCGGGAACGCGTAGACGTAACGAGTTAAAATTAAAACCATATACTCAAATTCGTAATCCTTTGGAGCTGTGAAAAAATCAAACTTCTAAGTCTACGCAATACAATGATATGGCTGTTAATGTGTGGGCGAATCAGAATCCCACTTGGCCGGATTTCTGTAACTTTCCCACACTCTAGGAATTTCTCCTGTATCGTGGGTGCGTTTACAAACATTTAAACTCGCAAACACACAAACAGCCAGACCCGGAACAACTATCTCTATTAAACTCACATACGCATTCCGTTTTTTCCTTTTCACGTACAAAAACCTAAAAAAGATAAGTCTCACTGTACTGAGTCACTGTTTTTACCGTTTATTAAAAAAAAGGCAAAAGTGCACTGATTTTGACCTTGTGAACCAGTGTGGTTAAAGTCAAATTCAAAGTTCAATTCCGAGACACGCTTTAAAAGGGTAGTTTCCTAGGTCAAAGTAATTACATTCTAATTAGTCCGTCTTTTAGATTATTCAAAAATAAGGGACACGTATTTTTTATTTGTAAATTAGATCAAAAACGTGCTCGTTGGGAAAAAAATGTTGCAACGCCTGACGTCACACGTAACTTATTGGCTATATTTTTGTAATTTTTGGTGTAATTTACAAATAAAAAATACGTATCCCTTATTTTTGAATAATCTAAATGACGGGTATAATATTTTTTTTTTTGGATACTAGCCTATTTTTTCAATGATTACGAATTCAAGCGACTGTTCGTCCCACGTTGAAGTGAGCAAACGTTCGCAGTTTCGCACAACGGCTCGCCGCAGTTTGACAAGATCCTTAACATTTTCTTGTTCATAGATAACTGTAATATTTTTTATTGTTTTAACGACAATTACTTCAGTCGTGAGCATGCTTTATATCTGTGTGATTGTGTTCAGGTGAGCGTGATATAATAGTTGTAATTATGAATAATTAATTAGTTGTTGTTAGGCCTGAAACTGCGTTAAGCGGGCGCCCGCGACGGGCAACCGTCGCGTGTCTGCGCGTGTGTGCTCCGTTGGTACGTGAAGGACCCTCAGAAGTTACCTTAAGAGTTCATTCGCTTGACCCCACATGACAGAACGACACAGCAGATCCACAATTACTCTTTCTCTGTCGATAGTCATTTTCATAAGCTTTTCATCAAGCGTTATTGACTGAACAAGCCCGCGCGTGTTACCGCTGGAGGGACCCGTGCGTGTCCCCGCGACGGTGCACTTTGTATGAAACCGCGCGGGAGCCCGCTTAACGCAGTTTCAGGCCTTAAATGACTGGCAACGAGTTAAAAACCAGTTTGCCAGTGCAAGATTTTTTAAGCAGTAAGAAAACTAAATATATTTAAAAGATTTATCATGCAGTTTCTTGCCGGTTTTTCTTCATAGAAAACGATCTACTGTAAGTTAATTTGCATGGAGTAAAAAATATTAGGTATATAAACAGTGCGGAAAATTAGTCGGGCCCTGGAGGGAAACTATGTTAAATCCTTACGTTGGCTCATTTAACTTAAAGGAGACATTTCTTTATTTTTAATAAGAAACAAAAATGCATTCAAATATTTCCTAAAACGCACTTGCATCGCCCGGGACCCGAACATTCTAAAATTAAAAAAAAAAACAAACGTTCGCTATTTTTTATCATACTAATATAGGATTATTATTCTGTCGTACAAGATTTATATGAAAGTTTGCCTGAAAAGTTTAAAAATGGAACGTTTTACTTTGCTCGTAATGCGGTACGATAATATGTATGATAATATATCAGCAAGAAGTCCAGACCTGACAACTGGACTTCTTTGTATGGGCCCATGTAAAAAACGAGAAAATCTTAGATTGCAGTTGTTTATAATCTATATATATAAAAATGAAACCCGTTTCGCGTTGTCACGGCATCACGTGTGAACGGCTGAACCGATTTCGATAATTCTTTTTTTAAAATGTTTGTGGAAGTCCAAGGATGGTTCTTACGGAAAAAAATATTAAGAAAATCTTTCAGAAATATTGAAAAATATACATTTAATTTTGCATATTTTAAAAAAACGCGCGTAACGAATGTCAACGTCATTCACAGCCATAGCTATATTGAAAGAGCATCGTTCGTTCGGAAATGTGGTTACTTAATTAAATTCTATTGCACTAATTTACAAATTTTTGAAAATAACTCGCCACGGAATATTTATTTATAGATAAATATTATTAAATGTACCGACTTTGACGGTAATATTAATAATACCAGTGATGCTTTCATTTTAATGTAAGTATATAATAATAATAAAATTTGTACTATGAGTTAGATTTCAGAACGCAGTATACAAACTTCGCATTACCTATTTAGTAACCTGTGGTAATCTGTGACATACATAACCGCGCTAACAATAATTTTATTAAGTTTTTGATAATTTTGGTTTTGTTTTAAAGACTAAGAAGTTTGGATGTGACTGGCTGGCGAATTGAAGAATTACAAATCAGTTGATTCCGATAAATTCGCTGGAATTGCCCGGCTCACCGCCTCATAATCTGCAATTAAAAATCGGATCAGTAATATGTATAATTATTATGTTACGGGAACATAAACCAGCCACGTCTGTGTAATGGCACCGGGCTTGCGGTGAAAAAATTATTGAACAACGTCATCGAAGCCACAATTTTGAAAGGGCAGTATAAAGGCGAAGATGTTTTAATCCCACGCATCCCTATAATACCGAACGACATGCCATTCAACTTTAAACGTTTACAGTTTCCAGTGAGGCTTGCATTTGCAATGTCGATAAATAAATCGCAAGGGCAGTCGCTTAGTGTTTGTGGCATCAACCTAGAAAATCCATAAACTAATAAAATTATGAAATTAGTAAAGTCCTTCTCAGTTATGGCGAAACCAGGGAAATAGGGATACATTTTTATATGGAGAATATTATAGATTCCAGTTCAAATTGAATAGGTACTCATACCTAAGATAGGACAACTGTCAGCTATACAAAATAAAGTAGTGCATCAAAGCTACACTAAGGCGGTACGAAGTTCGCCGGGTCAGCTAGTAATGTATATAAACAAGTATTTATTGATATTTACCTATCGACGGCTACTAAGTATGTATATTGACTCAACTATGATTCAAAAGAAATGAAGTTGATTCAGTATACTTAGGAACCATCGATATGTGTAAGTCTATAAGGCACACGCGCATATTTTGCTCGTACTCTCTCACACAGTATCTTCTACATTTCGTTCTCATATCTCCTTTCGCAGGTCTGCTGGCAGAAATTTCTTAAGAAATAAGCAGTAGGTACCTTTGTATTCAAATTCTATGTTTTTTCCTGTCTTGTCTACTGTGTGTACACACGACGGCAGGTCAACCTATCTTAAACTATTATAACCTGATCTCTCTACTACGGATCGCACATCGTAGTAGAGAGATCAGGTTATAATGGTTTTGTGTAGGTTGATGTGCTGTCGTGTGTACATAACTTGTAAAGATATCTATTTATGTCAGTGAATTCGTTTATGTAGACGAGCACTATTATCAATTTATCATCCATCCAGCATTAGAATTTAAATAAAATGTGAGCAATGAAATGAATATGAAAAATACTAATACCATTGTGATGTTTCCATTACAATCCTTACTAATATTATAAAAGCGAAAGTGAGTTTGTTTGTTACGTCTTCACGCCTAAATGGCTAAACCGATTTTGATGAATTTTGGTATAGAGATAGTGGGGACCCTGGAGACGGACAAAGGCTTTTTTTTAAAAAAAAAGAGTGAAAAATGAGGGAGAAAGAGGGAAAAAGGGAAAACTTAGCATTGCTATGACAATAAATAAGGCGCCAGGGCAAAAACTACAGGTAGTAGGTACCTCAGGAAAGGGGAACTGTGTTATCCCGAATTTAACGCGGGCGAAGCCGCGGGCGAAAACTAGTAGTATGTAATGTTGTGAAATTCTCTTCACTATTTGCTATTTGAAAAAAAAAACTGGCCAATAGCGGGTCAGACTCGCGCACCATGGATTCCGTACAAACTTGCGACATAAACGGCCATTTCTTATCACAGCACAAAAGGATACTCAACTTTGTGACCGAGTTGAGTATGCGGTTTTAATTTCAACTTGACACATTTCCGAGGTAAGGTGTCTTGATAGACAGACAGACAGACGGATAACACAGTGATCCAATTAGGGTTCCTTTATTTCCTTTTGAGTTACGGAACCCTATAAAGCAATCAGCATGTATGAACGATCATTACTCAAGAATGGCTTGAACGATTTATTTCACCACTAAGTACATATCTGTACTTGGTGGACTTAATGCCATAAGGCATTCTCTACCAGAAGGTTGACTGGTAGAGAATGCCTTATGGCATTAAGTCCGCCTATGTACCACTATTGTAGATGAAGTTTAAATAAATAAATAAATATCTATCTTCATATCCTCATCATCTTCATCTCAGGTTTATAGCTTTTTCCAAATGGCGGTGTTGAATCTAACATCTTGTAAGTATGTTAGATTCAACACCGCCTGGATAATTCAAACTGAAACTCAAAAGCATTTATTTTAATTAGACCATTACAGGCAGTTTTGAATGCCAAAAAAGAAAATGTTGAAGCTACAGTCCCGGTCACGAGACGTAATTACTTGTGAAAGTACTGTAGTTGCCCATTCCAAAGCGTTGATCTCTATGGAGAAGATAATATAATTCCGTAAAGAAATGTCTGATTCTAAAACTGAGTAAAAAAGTGACATTGACAAAAAATACTATTATCTTCATCTAAGTGCTTAATGACCGCAAAAGTGAGACATGCAAATGAACCATACCTATTGTTTATATCTGTGAGAAATCTAAAAAGCAAATTTTAATTTTATATCTACAGTGGTGGCGGCGTACCAAGATGGTGTAATTGACGCCAGTTCGCAAATATGTAACACTAGCTTTTGCCCGCGGCTTCGCTCGCTTTAAATTCGGGGTAACACAGTTCCCCATTCCTGATTTGCAGGGGCCTGCTACCTGTAGTTTTTGCTCTAGCGCCTTATTTATTGTAATAGCAATGCTAAGTTTTTCCTTTTCTTATATCTCTCTCATTTTTAATTCTTTTTAAAAATCAAGTTAGCCTATGTCCGTCTCCAGGGTCAAAACTATCTCTGTACCAAAATTCATCAAAATCGGTTTAGCCATGTAGGCGTGAAGACGTAACAAACAAAAAAACTCACTTTCGCTTTGATAATATTAGTAAGGATATAAAAACTAAGAAATTAGTTGCGGCTAAAAAGGCCGCTAAACGAGAACCATAACAGCTACCCTACCATGACGTCTTTAAGCAGAACCAACTTATTCCACTGAGGGAAAGAGACAGAGCTATACAGGGTGTCTAGCACCATCTCTTTCTCTCACAGGAATAAGAACTGTTATAAGATGTCATGGTAACCCTTCAGGTTAATAATATAAATTGCTTTGGTGCATGCTGTTTGCCGATGACATTGTGTTGGTTGCCGAGGGCGGCCAAGAGGTCCAGAGCCCATTAGAAGTGTGGTGGCAAGGACTGGAGAACGTTGGCGTTTAAGTCAGTAAAAGTCTGACACTCCCCCCGCTCCGCCCAGAGCGGGGAAAGTTATTTGATGGTATCACGTCCGCAAAAAAATTGGTTACTAGCTGGTGGGTTCTGTAGTTTTTGCCTGCCTCCAGGGAAAAAGTGTTACTTTATGTATGGACTAACTTCCGCCCGCGACTTCGTCCGCGTGGCATAGTTACTTTGGGCTAATGCTAACTTAAAACCGCGTGATGATCGAAAAAAAATATATTTCTCTTCCCTTTTCTTCCCATTTCCTCTCCCTTATCTCATTTAAAAAAATTGCCTATGTCCGTCTCCAGGGTCACAACTATCTCTGTATAAAATTCATCAATCAATTCCGTATATGTACCCTACCAACTATTTATTAGGAATGTTGGGGTTTAACACGTTAGCTGCGGCACCAATTTTTGCATATTTTCCGTTCCTGCGGCACGAGGTATAATCGGCCCGTACCGTGACCAGACGTTAGGGCGACACGCGGTCTATTAGACCCCACCTCCTTTTACAGACTAAAAATCCATTTTCTGGCGCGAAATCAAAGATAAATGAGAATTTTGGTCCTTATTGATATAGACAGTGAATTGATGAACCCTAATCCACCGTCGCCCCGGGATCTGATGGCTAGTTTAGGAATTATTAGCAAAACAAAATATGGGATCTTATACACCTCGTAACGCACTGAAATAGGGCAAATTTTCGCTGCGATTAGTGATGGGAAAAATAATATCGACGTTTTTAAACTGTCTTAACTACGCAACGACTTGACCGATTTTGATCAATTATATCTCATTAGATCGTTTTAAGGGCAAAACCTGGCAAAACAACACAAAGCTATCAAAGGATACATTTTTTTTTAAATAATCTAAATTGTGCTTGAAGGCGCCATAAAGAAAAAAAAACCGGCCAAGTGCGAGTCGGACTCGCGCACGAAGCGTTCCATTCTATACCATTAAGAGGCACCTATTACAGACTTATTATTGGAAAATAATGGATTACGGTTTATGCATAAGGTTTATCTTTCTATTTGTATATGAAAATCTTAATGCGGTTCACAGAATAGAAAAAAAAGGCAACCAGAAGTAGAAAAGAAACTGTCCTGTTTATTCTGCCTCGGGCTTTAAAAATACAATTATTAGAACTTGAATTAACATTAAAAAATCAGTATCAATATACTTTTTTATACAAATCTCAATATATATGTTGTACTTATTTATGAGTGTTTTTCATTGAAACAGGGTAGACAATAAGATTTTTTGCACTGAGTGCACTGAGTCAAAATCTTTTTGGATTTTTTATCAGCTTCACGAGATGGTAAAAATGTGCGTAGTTTTTGGTAACAACCAACACATCTTCTCCTTTTTTCACCCTTTTCGAGGCAATGGCGTGCGCTTTCAGGTGCTGAAAAATAACAAAAATGTAAAGATAACGTAATAAAACTGACATTGTTACTTAGGTTAGATCGTAGATGAGAATAACAATGATAATGTAGGTATAACTGCATCAAATGAATGTGTTTGTTTTATACTTAAAATGTTGAAAGAGTAGGTAGGTAAGGTAGCTTAAATTCAGAATAATTAAAAGGAAACAATAATAAATAACTTAATAATGACCAACTGTCAAGCTTAGTTTATGAAAGCTTCAACACGTTGACTGTCAAGAAATATATCTAAGCATTACATTACCTGGGGACTCATCGATTTCCTTTATAGCTACCAAGATAAGAAAAAACTAGGTACTTACTGAAGATTTTTTCATTAAAAACTTACCTGTTTTGGCTCTGTTTCTGGGTTTTTTTAAATTAACTTCTTCCGACATCGTTTAGACATGTTCGGCGCTGTAAAAGGACGTGCTCTCCAATCGACGTGATGCACAACACTGGTCGCGGGAAGCTCGCGTTGAGTGCGGTACGAGGTCAGGGGGGATATGGGACGTTTTAGCCTCGTTCCGCACTGCATTTAAATTATATTAATTCAGTGCGGCACGAGGCCTAAGACATCCGGTACCAAGGTAGGTACACCACCGAGTCCGGAACCATTAGTGATCTCAAATATATATTTATCTCTTTCCTACACTGGACCAAACCAAAGCTATGCCATTCGCACGACAGAGAAATTCACTTTTTTGCTTGCCGCACCACAGGGAAGTTGCATCAGGGGTGATTTAGGCCTCGCTTCGCACTTAACGTGTTAACTCCTTAGAGGTGAGAAGAGGCTTTGATCAGCTCAGGGTAGCCTGTAAAACCTTCCGGGGTCGTATCGACTGCCCCGAGCTTCATACCCTTCTCTGCCGGCTATTCGTGCCCGACAAATACATCGGACACCGTCAGAACCGCCGACACAATCTTTTCGCTCAGCCGTTCTCCAAAACTGTAGCCAGAGCTAAATCGCCTGTGTGTCATATTTTAAAGATGCTCAACGCTCTCCTGACTGCCCACCCTGAATGTGATGTGTTTGCGGACGAATGGAATAAAGTCATGCTGGTATGTCTGGTGTTTTGTGAAACTAAGTACCTATGCAAGAGTGTCCACTGTTCCATGTTAGTTTTAATTGAACCTAGAGTAAGTTGTTTACTTTTATATGTAAGCTAGTTTGTGTCTATGTTAATTATTGTAATTGGTGTTATACCGTTTTAATTAACTATAAATAAATAAAATCAAAATCGGTTGGGCCATTTAGGCGTGAAGACGAAACATACAAACAAACAAACAAACTCACTTTCGCTTTTATAATATTAGTAAGTATATTATTATTATTTCTAGTATTTTGATCAGTGGATCATGGAGCGCGGAAAATCTGAAGTTTCCACCTTCGTTCATGTTTGGAGCAGCTTCCGCAGCCTACCAGGTGGAAGGTGCATGGAATGTCAGTGGTAAGATATAACGTTACATCATTTTTAAGGTGTTTGGATCCAAGGGATGTCTCTGTGTCACATTAGTGAACCTTTCTTAACGTAAATAGGACAGTTTTTTTAAAAAAAAAAAAACGTTTCCCCACACTAGGAATTTCTCCTGTATCGTGGGTGCGTTTACAAACATTTAAATTCACATACACAAACAGCCAGACCCGAAACAACTACCTGTAGGTCATACAAATATTTGTTTCGTGCGGGGATCGAACCCGCGACACGCAGCGCAGCAGTCGATCGCTCGGCCACTGCGCCAACCGTGCCGTCAGTTGTAAGGATCCCGTACGTCAAACGAAAAACTGAACCCTTATTGGATCACATTGTTGTCCGTCTGTCTATCAAGACCGTTTATCTCAAGAACGCGTAAAGTATATGGTTTTAATTTAACTCGATACCTTTCAAGTTTGTGCTTCCTTGGAGCTGTGAAAAAATCATATGTCTACGTCTACGCAGTCAAAAGATATGGCTGTTTATTTCGCAAGTTGACACAAGACACGGTTGGCGCAGTATCTGAAAGATCGACTGGTGCGCTGCGTGTCGCGGGTTCGATCCCCGCTCGGCACTAATATTTGTATAGCCTACAGATAAATGTTTCAGGTCTGATTGTATGTGTGTGTGAGTTTAAATTTTTGTAAACGCACCTACGATACAGGTGAAATTCCTAGTAGTGGTGGGGCAATGTTTTATTCTAAAAAAAAATGTAGTCTATGCGAGCTAAGCTTAACAAACTAGCTCTTTGTCTGCAACCCGCATATTAATGTTTTTCGTCTCTGAAATTTCTTGAACGAAAAGCAAATCTAAATCGCTTCCCTGAAACGCTAAGCCAAGGGCTCCTAACCTCCGGGGTTGCGGGTTGTTCGAAAGAGATACCGCGGCCCCGGAACGTAAAGGGCAATAGAAGGAACATGGGTGGGTTATAGTCAGTATAAGTCTGACATGCCCCCCCGCTCCGCCCAGAGCGGGGGAAGTCATTGGATGATATCCCACCCGAAAAAAAAAAATGTGTGTCAGCTCCGACGCACGACTGGAGTTTACTCGTTAAGTACGAGTATCTAACCATACGCAAAAAGAGTTCATTCAACTGAAAAAAGATTAATATCATATGAAAGGGTAAATTCACAAATTAATGAAATAACATATAGTATTTAGGTATAGTCGCCTATACAGCATACCATATGTACGTCTTAATACACTCACAGCCAAATTAGAAAGTTGCGCACTAAAGGTACAATATGGCGCACCAAAAACGTGACACATTTTCGTTACTTTAGTAGGTTTTACCCCTCGGATTTTTCTCATACCGGGCGCCTTAGATATGAAAATCGATTCTTAAGGAGTAAACTCCAAAAAAAAAAATGGCTCCTAACCTAAGCTAACCTTGTTTTAAAATTCTAGACAAAAGTCCTGGTTTATGGGACCAGCTATTACACGACCATCCCGAGCTGGTGGCGGATGGCAGCAATGGAGACGTGGCGTGTGACTCCTACCACCTGTGGAGGAGGGACATCCAGATGTGCGAGGAGTTGGGGCTAAACTTTTACAGGTAACTAATTCATAATTGATACACAAATAAATATAAAACTGATTTACGTCCGTCACATCAGGTCTGAGGTCCAGTTGCAAACCAGCGTCGGGCACTAGCTGCTCGGCAGTTTGCTGAACTGGGCCTATTTGGCGCAGCCGTGAGAAACACAATTACGTATTTGTTATTATCGTTTAGTTTTAAGTTTATCTCATTAATTTTGTGTGCACTTGTGGCATGGGCCAAATAAATGTTTTTTCTTTCTTTCAATTGCTAATATGGGTAATTACATAATGTTGTTAATGATATAGTACAGACCAACCACATTAAACCTTGCGGCATGCAAAACACAAACTTTATTACACAGAAATAATAATAATGTCACCAGTAGTCTGTCGTAAATACATTATTTTGTGAATAAGTAAATAAATAAGAATAATTATTATTTTTGTGCATTATTTGATAATTTCATCATTAAATATAATAATTAACTGTCCCATGAATGTCTTGTAGTATTCAGCTTATGTTCCCTGCTGAATTTAGGCCTTCTTTCACACCGTTATGGCCTATAAGGATGCGACCTGATCGCGCCCGATCGAGAACTGCAATCCCGTTGAGTAAGGTAGAGGTGTACCCACCAATATGACCACATTTTGCCAGTAACAGGAGGCGAGCATATTAACATCAAACGGGGTCCAAGCCAGTACAATACCCGTGTCGACCACTCGTTAGTATTCCACGCGCGCCTCCAAAAGATGTCAGCAAAGCAGAGGGGCCTGCTAGGGCCACCGCCTGCCGGGGTTGCGGGTTGTTCGAAAGAGATACCGCGGCCCCGGAACGTAAAGGGCAATAGAAGGAACATGGGTGGGTTTTAGTCAGTACAAGTCTGACTCTCCCCTCCGCTCCGCCCAGAACGGGAGAAGTTACTTGATGATTTCCCATCCGCAAACAAAAGTCAGTACAATACTCAAACTAATTTAAATCATAGTTTTTTTTCCATCGACTTCCGAAAGTAAATTTAGTAAAGACCAGTACCAGCAGTACCTTTGTGTTTTTTTGTGTTAATGTAATGTCCTATCAAGTATTTTGTGTGTGCATAAATTAATAAATAAAGATAAAATTAATATGGAACCTTCTTCGGGAGCCCCTTTCGATTAAAAAAAGAATTTGGAAAATCGGTCCACGCTTTCAATTCCAAATATTTGTATGACCTACAGATAGTTGTTCCGGGTCTGGCTGTTTGTGTATGTGAGTTTAAATGTTTGTAAACGCACCCACGGCACAGGAGTAATGCGTAGTGTTGGGCAATGCTTAAAAAAAATCGATAGAGAAAAGGCGTAAAAAATTACGTAAGTGCTTAGGCGAAACGACATTCGAACACCAATATAAATGTCAATCGTAAGTCTATTGTACTAGGATCTATTGTGCTACAGAGAAACGTATGTAGGTAAAGTCGCTGAAGAAAGAAACTAATTGCTCGAAGGGAATTGTACTTAACTGGGCCACTAAACACTATTAAAAAAGGCTCTTCTTCCAGGTTCTCAATATCCTGGCCTCGTCTCCTCCCATCTGGTTTTCCCAACCATATCAGTGAGGATGGCAAGAACTACTACAACAACCTGATCGACGGTCTACTGGAGAAGGGCATCCAGCCTCTGGTCACCATCCACCACTTCGATCTGCCGCAGTCTTTGCAAGACCTAGGTAATTAATCATATTACGCCTGTTCTATTCGAAGAAAGAAAGAAGAGTTTATTTGTTAGAATATAGTACTTACGGAAGATGTTACAATACTTGCAGACTCATATATTCTACCATTTCTGGTGCACAAATATTTGCATATTTCTAAAATCCTTACCAATATTATAAAAGCGAAAGTGAGTTTGTTTGTTACGTCTTCACGCCTAAATGGCTTAACCGATTTTGATGAATTTTGGTATAGAGATGGTTGAAGAAATTTCTAGTGTGGGGCAGTGATGGGCGTAACTATTTATTTATGTAATCTAATTAATAATTGAATTACATAATAATTTGATTAAAATGTAATCTAATTACATAATATTCAATTACATTGTAATTAGATTACTTTGAATGTGCTATGAATTTAATTACAATATATTTAATTACAAAATAATTTGATTACAATGTAACCTAATTACATAGTATTCAGTTATATTGTTATTATAATTACATTGAATATGAAATGTCGCATGTTTGCATCGCATGTCTGCGATGTAGGTACTGCAAGTACGGCCCGTACGGCGTCATCGGGAAGTAGTAAAATAATGTGCGGGGGAGCGGGGAGGTTCCATGCATTGTGCTCGAAAAAAGACTCATATTAAAGGTTAATTTAAATTATAAATCAGATGATTGTATTTCTTAATCAACCAAATAAATTTTCACCATTAAATTAAAACTTATAAAAGATTTAAAACTAAATTATGATTGCCAGATGATTAATATTTTTTGCATATATGTGTTTTATTTGTAAAATAATAATCAAAAAATAATAATTTGTAAAATATTTTACTTGTATAAATGTCTAATTACGTTTTATCAGATTACTTATGTAATCTATTATAATGTAATTAGATTAACTTGCAATTAAATTACTTTGTATTTGATTACAGTAAGTACTCATTGCAATTAGTTACTTAAGTAATCTGTTATAAAGTATTTTAGTTACTAATTACAATGTAACTGTAATTATTAATCTAATTACTTTTTGCCCATCACTGGACTGTGGGGACTAGGAATTTCTCCTGTATCGTGGGTGCATTTACAAATATTTAAGTTCACATACACAAACAGCCAAACCCGAAACAACTACCTGTAATCCAAAAAAATCAAATATTTGTTCCGTGTGGGGATTGAACCCGTGACACGCAGTGCAGAAATAAATCGCTCAGCCACTGCGCCAACCGTGCCGTCATTATTTTAGTAATTAAACGAACTTATAATAATTTAAGAATGTATTTTAGTTTATCATTACAGCTATACATGTCACACACTTGTACAGCCATTCTATTCTCTATTTAAATAATCTAAGTATTCGAACGTCATCGCAAACCAGCCAGCACTTTTGAAGGTTTGCATAAAACCTTCACAGTACTCATAAATATAAGAGCTCGTGGGTAAATAATAGTTGCAGCTCTTCTCTCCATCTTGAAGATAAGCCGTGCTAACCTAGGTTGGTCAGTGGTTTTCTCCTTGCCCAGAAAGCCCGTTTAGTCGTTGGCCCCGGCTGTCATTTGATGATCTTAGACAATCGTTACTGGTAGTTAGTGGCTCGAATGTCTGGCAACCAGTTTTCCCAAGGATTGTACATATTAGCAAATTATTTCCTGGGTTTTGGAGGTCAGATAGGCAGTGGCCCCACGTAAGATACTGGTATTCAGCTGAATCCGGTAAGAAAGCTGGACTGAAAGCGGTACTCCTGGACACGGCTCGTATTGTTAGGAGGTTCTTTTCTTTGGAGCCCTACTGCCGTTAGCTTGGACCCTGTTCCCGATAACGGTGGGCTACCATTTTTTGTTTTTGTTTTTATCTAGAAATGTATTAAAAATATAAAAAAAAATATTTTATGAGTAATAATGAATAAACCTACTTATATTATAAATGCGAAAGTTCGTGAGTATGGATGTATGTTTGATCCTCTTTCACGAAAAAACTACTTCTTCTTGGATCTTGATGAAATTTGGCACAGTGGTAGATTATAGTCTGGAATAACAAATAGGATACTTTTTTTTTATTTAACTCATTTCTTTCTTTTTTCCAGGTGGCTGGGCGAACCCTCTCATAGCCGACTGGTTCGCAGACTACTCAGAAGTGGTCTTCTCCCTCTACGCCGACCGCGTGAAGTACTGGCTCACCATCAACGAGCCTATGATGATGTGTGACGGTGGCTACGCGCAGTTGGGAGCCCCATACATCGACGACCCAGCTGTTGGCCGGTATCTGTGCAATAAGAATGCGTTGATAGCTCATGCGAAGGCTTACAGGATCTATGATGAGTTTTATAGGCATAAATATCATGGTAAGTTAATAGCGCGTTGAAGCGATTGTACAATGTAGTTCTTGAACGAAAAAACCTACCCTACCTACCCTACCTACCCTACCTACCCTACCTACCCTACCTACCCTACCTACCCTACCTACCCTACCTACCCTACCTACCCTACCTACCCTACCTACCCTACCTACCCTACCTACCCTACCTACCCTACCTACCCTACCTACCCTACCTACCCTACCTACCCTACCTACCCTACCTACCCTACCTACCCTACCTACCCTACCTACCCTACCTACCCTACCTACCCTACCTACCCTACCTACCCTACCTACCCTACCTACCCTACCTACCCTACCTACCCTACCTACCCTACCTACCCTACCTACCCTACCTACCCTACCTACCCTACCTACCCTACCTACCCTACCTACCCTACCTACCCTACCTACCCTACCTACCCTACCTACCCTACCTACCCTACCTACCCTACCTACCCTACCTACCCTACCTACCCTACCTACCCTACCTACCCTACCTACCCTACCTACCCTACCTACCCTACCTACCCTACCTACCCTACCTACCCTACCTACCCTACCTACCCTACCTACCCTACCTACCCTACCTACCCTACCTACCCTACCTACCCTACCTACCCTACCTACCCTACCTACCCTACCTACCCTACCTACCCTACCTACCCTACCTACCCTACCTACCCTACCTACCCTACCTACCCTACCTACCCTACCTACCCTACCTACCCTACCTACCCTACCTACCCTACCTACCCTACCTACCCTACCTACCCTACCTACCCTACCTACCCTACCTACCCTACCTACCCTAGTTGGATGATTTATAATAAAATAAAATACTACATTAATGGCATACATATTGATAGATCGCAACGGATTTCGTCCGTAAAAAGTAGACCTTGGGTGTAGTCAAGTCAGCCACCCCTGAGATATGAGGTCAACTAAACTAACTGAATTTAGAAATCTTTATATTAGTTCAGTTTTTAGAGTTCGTATCACAAAAGGAAAAACGGAACCCTATAGGATCACTTTTTTGTCCATCTTGCCCCTTTATTTTAGGAACGCGTTGAGGTATCGAATTGAAATTAAAATCATATTTTCAAATCTATGGTCCTTTTGTGCTGTGAAAAAAAAATCAACCCTCTAAGTCTACGCAGTCAAAAGAATGGTCGTTTATGTCGCAAGTTTGTACGGAACCCTCGGTGCGTGACTCTGACTCGCTCTTGTCCGGGTATAGTAAACTCAAACTCAAAGCATTTATTTCAATTAGACCATTACAGGCACTTTAGAATATCATAAAAACAAAAAAAAAAGATGCTGCTATAGTCCCAGTCACAAGACATAATAACTTGTAAAAGTACTGTAGTTGCCCATTCCAAAGCGTTAACCTATATAACCTATAAATATACCATTTTTACAGGAAAAATATCGCTGCCAACTCTATTCTTCTGGTTCAAGCCCTTCACTCTGGAGGATCAAGAAGTCACTGATCTAACTATTGATCATTGGGTAAGATCCTTTGTTTGAAGCCACAGTTACTCTACCCTAAGGTGGAAGCAAAAATTTCCCATTTGTAAAAAGGTAATTTCGCAAAATTCAAAATACCTGATGTGTTTTGCAAATTGCAAGTCAGTATCGGGTTCTATGTTAATTAAAACTCATCAGACAACACAATGTTTTACCTGTACCTGTAGTGCGTTACAATAAGACAAGTGTTACCGTAAAACGTGATTTTTCACCCCAAATAATTTGCAGATACTAAAAGATTAGCAGATCATCCATGTTTTTTTTAAACCTGTAGTTTTTGGACTTGCGTCTTATGTATTATAATAGAAAAGCTAAGGAAAACAAACACTACTTATATAATTATAGAAGCCCAGCTTTTGCCCGCGGCTTCACTCGCGTTGAATTCCGGGTAACACAGTTCCCCTTTCCTGATTTGCAGGTACCTGCTACTACCTGTAGTTTTTGCCCTTGCGGCTTATTTATTGTAATAGCAATGCTAAGATTTCCCTTTTCTTCCCTCTTTCTCCCTGATTTCCCAACTTTTTAAAAAATTAAAGCCTATGTCCGTCTCCAGGGTCCCAACTATCTCTGTACCAAAATTCATCAAAATCGGTTTAGCCATTAAGTCGAGAAGACGTAACAAACAAACAAAATCACTTTCGTTTTTTTTAATATTAGTAAGGATAACTTCTCAAGTAATATAAATAAAATTAATAAAGTATAAAGTAGCATCTTTCGAACAAAAAAAAAATTAAATTGGTTCACAGTTGGCGGAGTAATCAAGTAAACACAAAAAAAAAATGTGGCACTCGGGGACTGCCGCGGTAAAGCTATTGCATAGCATTTTTTATCAACTTATGCAATAAATAAAAACAATCTAAATAAAATATTTAAAAAGTACTTCCAATGAAAAGAAGTCGCAAAAAGAATTTTTTTTTATCAACTTAGACAATAAATAAAAAAATAAAAAAAAACTAAATATAATATTTAAAAAGTACTTCCAATGAAAAGAAGTCGCAAAAAGAAAACCAAGACCTTGGGTTTGATCCAGCGCAGCGTAATGTCGATTGACTATCCGATTCTCTACCAAACACGCTATAAGAACATTAGAATCGGAATTGAAATAACTGACCGTATTGTGTAAACGACGTTAGACTAGCCACACCTCCGTGCCCGTCGGAATGGGGAGCGTCATTTTTTTCTTCGTTACGGAATTTCTGGATTCGGTCCCCGCGCTCAAGGCCCGCGATAGAAGCTATGCAATAGCTTAAAAACAGTCGAACATAGAACTTCCTCCCATTTTTAAGTCGGTTATAAATAGACCAGGCCTAAGTGATACATTAGGAGAATTTGGGAACTCCACAAAACACACTACCTTCTACTAAATAATATATCTATGTTTCTATTAGGAAGGTCGATACGCTCACGCCATATTCTCCAAGAAAGGAGGATGGCCGCGTAAACTAGAAAAAATATTGAATGACATCGCGAGAAAGGAAGGATACTCGCGACCAAGACTGCCGCCTTTCACTCCAGAAGAAATAGAACTCGTTCGAGGTATGTTTTTGTATTAATAGGCCTAAATTTTTATGGTGGTTAGAAAAATCTACTGAGGCAAAAATAACCTTAACACCGTGTCCAGGGCTTCCTAGCCAAATGGCTCAAGCGGAACCCTTATACCTTCGTCGTGTCCGTATTAGGGCTTCCAATCCCGCAGCCTAAATTCAATCTCGGTATTTGCGGGAACCCGCATGTTGAAAATATTCACATTTATAATACATATAAGGCAAATAAAACAATGAATATAAGGCAAATAAAATAATGAACTCACATTTTTACTTATTTATTACTATGCTAACTAGCTTTTGCCCGCGGCTTCGCTCGCGTTAAATTCGGTAGCGCCTTATTGATTTGTAATAGCAACGCTAAGTTTTCCCGTTTCTTTCCCCTTTCTCCCTCATATCACACTCTTTTAAAAAAAAGTAATAGCCTATGTCCGGAAAGTCCCATTAAAATCGGTTTAGTAGATTCTGAGATTCAATTTCCTGCCTGCCCCCTAAGTTCATCGGCGTGATTATTTATATCCCAGTTTACTCTCCAGGTGATACTGAGTCAAATAAAAAAAGTCCCGTCAAAATCGGTCCAGTAGATTCTGAGATTAGCCCGGACAAACAGACAGACAGACAGACAGACAGACAAAAATTTTAAAAATTGTTGTTTTGGCTTCTATTACGGTAATTAAGACCCCCTGTAACAATTTTTCATAAAAATCTTCAATGTACAGAAATCGATCTTTTACAGTCTTATTATATGTATAGATAATATGAGATCGATCAAATACCACCGTTTATTAGCAACAAAAAAAGAATGAATTAATCATCAAACTACACATCTATTAAAGTATTACTATTAGTATGAGATCAATCAAAGTGAGATCAGTCACCGAGCGATCACGCTCGCGATATAGATATAGACTTTTACACATTTTGACAGTTAAAATGAGAGAATTGGTGTCATCTATGATCTGCTACACATAGTGATGTGAAGTTTTCACAACGGCTGAGTTGGTCCTGCGACCTCCTTCGCTAGTATAACTGCTTTACAGAAGGAAGTGGTCTACCCTAGTTTTTGGTTACCGTAGGATTTATGGTTACTTTGTAAAACATGCCATAAAAGAAGTTGTACTTTGAAAAAAAAATAATTACGAAAAACGACTCCTACTAAACATTGCTAATTTATTATTTTCAGGAACTTATGATTACTACGCGTTGAACCACTACACAACTAGGTTGGTACGAAGAGTGCAGCCAGGAGAACAACCAGGCAAATGGCTTTTCGATGGCTCAGAGGAACTGAAGACAATCATGGATAAGGATCCCTCGTGGGATACTACAGTGGTTGACTGGTTTGCGGTGAGACCCTTTTCTTTTTTTTGGGTTGGGAAATCATCAAATAACTTCCCCCACTCTGGGCGGAACGGGGGGGGGAGTGTCAGACTTTTACTGACTAAAACCCACCCATGTTCCTTCTTTTGCCCTTTACGTTCCGGGGCCGCGGTATCTCTTTCGAACAACCCGCAACCCCGGCAGGCGGAGGCTCTGGCAAGCCCCTCTATGAGACCCTTTGAAGTAGTTTATTCCCCATACAATTATAAAATGAATTTTGCAAATATCGTTGAAGGAGAAATCGAGTAACAGTCGAAATGAGAACCTTTTTTTGAAATCGGTTTAAAATAGTAAATAAAACCGAAAAATTACGAGTCGTCGGTCTCGCGCACTGAGGGTTCAGTACAAACTTGTACAAATCTGCTTTTATCGATGTCAATGGTGGCCAAGATAAACTTATAGGCAACTGAATTACGTTCTGTAGAATCCTTACTAATATTATAAAAGCGAAAGTGAGTTTGTTTGTTACCTCTTTACGCCCTAATGGCTAAACCGATTTTGATGCATTTTTGTACAGAGATAGTTGGGAACCAGGAGACGGACATAGGCAAATTTTTATTAAAAAAAAGTGGGATATGAGGGAGAACGAGGGAAGGAAAGGGAAAACATATCGTTGCTATTACAAATCAATAAGGCGCAAGAACAAAAACTCCAGGTAGCAGGTACTGTGTTATACCGAATATAACGCGAGCGAAGCCGCGGGCAAAAGCTAGTAAATAAAATAAATGAAAATAGTTTATTTGCACCTTCAAGTAAAAAACATGATTTACAATACAAATATGACATACGGTAACTTAAATAATTCTGCGTATTAGAGTTGCAGCCAATACCTTACTTAATATCTTGTAATTATAGGTATAAGCGCCCACCCTCGTTGAAATTATAGGACCGAATGTTATTTAGCCCAGCTAGCAAAACAATATGATACCAAAGAGAAAATATCTTGCAATGAGTTTATTTATACAATGTGTCCCGGTCATGGACTAGCAATATTCTAGATACTTTTATGTAACGAGTGTTTTAATATACTATTACGATACACACTTGTTTCTAATTCACTTCCCCGATTTTTGGCAGCCAGTTTGAGATATTTTCTATGCGTGTACAAAAACTAATCATATCTCTCAAAGTGTTGGTCTTACTGAGACGAAAATAGGTTTATTCAGAGGCCAACAATATTGTCTATCGTTTAAATTAAGAAATAATGAGCTAACATTTTCGTAACTTTAGAAAACAAAATAAAAGTCCAGAAAAATATGCAAATCAACGTAAGTTTTGTAAACTTTTTTGTAAAAAGAAAATGGAAGTTTTTTTGAAAATCAATAAATTTGAGTACTTACTAGAATGTTTGTTATGTAAGTACATAGAATATCGCTAGTCCGTGACCGGACACATTGTATACCTACATAATCAGTTAAAAAAAAAAAATTTTAGATTGGTATAAAGATGAATTAAATTTTATTTAGTTGAATACGGTTCATTTTATTTTAGAATATTTCAGTATATGGAAGTAATTTTCCAGGTATACCCTGAAGGTCTCCGTGAGCAGCTGCACTGGCTGAACTCCACGTATGACGTGAAAGAGATCATCATCACCGAGAACGGAGTGCCCTCAATAGACGCCGGCCTCGTGGACACGCAGCGGCTAGAGTATTACAGGGACTATTTGGAACAGGTATCTACAAAGTGGAAGTACATTTTAAGGATTAAAAATCACCCACAATCAAGGAATTATTGTCCTGAATTTCTATCAAAACTGTCCCTGAATGTTCCACTTCATCATTCTTGCTTGAGAAATCTTAGTGCGCATGATGCTACCACCGTCGACCGTAGCAATTCTTATATACCTCCCTCAATCAACCAAGTTGTAATGAACGACAAGAAGTACTGTCTTATCTAAAAATAAAATTGTTTCTAATACATTCTAATAGCGGTTGCGCCTGCATTCCTGTCTGTGCAGGTACTTACTTAATTTTACTTAATTAGGATTCCCTACCACAAAACAAAAGAACAGAACCTGTCTGTCAAGACCCTTTAACTGCGTGGAGGTATCAATTTTAAATTAAAACCATATATGTAATTCTAATAGCCATAGTCTTCTTGAAGCTGCAAAAAAATCAACCCTCGTCTCCGTAGTCAAAAGAAATTTATTTATTTGTGTTTTCATATTGGGTTTGATGCCTTTTAGAATAAAAAATAAATAAATAAAAGGTATGGGCATTTATAATATAGCAAGTTTGCCGGTTTTTAACATTAAGTAAATGAGAAATGCCCATAAAAATGATAATAATTACTATGATTTAAAAAAAAAAAATGGTTTTTTTTCAAACCAATGGTGCAGTGATGTCATTTACAGTACACGGCCGCTACAATAGTTTTTTTTTTGCGGATGGGCAGTCATCAAATAACTTCCCCCGCTCTGGGCGGAGCGGGGGGAATGTCAGACTTGTGCTGACTAAAACCCACCCATGTTCCTTCTACTGCCCTTCATGTTCCAGGGCCGCGGTATAAGAGATACCGCGGATATCTCTTTCGAACAACCCGCAACCCCGAACTACACTAGTACAATAGTATTTCGTTATTATTGTCTAAACTTCATCTATTCAATTGCTACCACCTTAGTGTAGTCGCTTGAGTTCTGTGAGAATATTTGTAACCGTAAAGCTTGTCTTTCAGGTCCTGCTGGCTATACACGACGGCATCAACGTGACAGGTTACACCGCCTGGACTCTGATGGACAACTTCGAGTGGCTGAGTGGTTTCGTGTAAATCTATACTATATATTAATTTAATTATTAATTAATTAATATTATAAAGCTGAAGAGTTTGTTTGTTTGTTTGTTTGAACGCGCTAATCTCAGGGACTACAGGTCGGAATTGGAAAATTCTTTTAGTGTTGGATAGTCCATTTCTTCAGGAAGGCTATAAGCATATATATAGAACATCACGCTACGACCAACAGGTGCTGAGCAGCGAGGGTGAAACCGTGGGGAACAGCTAGTTCTCAATAAAATCTATTTTTCCCGAAAAGGCTCAACAGAGATTTTGTCGTCTTAAACCCATATCGACGGTAAACCGCCAAGAACTCCAAACTGACATAAATAAAAAAAAAATAGTTTTATTGTGTCTCAAAATTATTACAATACATGTAAAATAAAACATCCCTATTAAGTTATCGAAGATACTTGTGTTGGGGCGGCTTCGCTCATTCCCTTAATTATATCTACACACATCAAAAGTGTCTAGGGATCAAGCATTTTTATGCGGATTTCTTGAGATTGAGATGTGGCTCTGTAATAAATTTATGATTTTATAAATTTATATGGATCCTTTTTGGTGCATTTCATAATTTGAATCAGGAACTCTCAATCAAATTCGAGTAAAAGATGAAAATAAGCTGTCAATATTTTCCCTATAAAAACATACAACGCATTGAAGACATTATTAGTGCTACTGTTTCCCTACTACTGATTAAAACCAACGTTATTATGGAGCGGCGACGTCATTTAAGCAAGGAAGAAATGCTCAGAGCCGTGGGAATGATAGAAGCTGGTTCCCGGCAACGTACTGTAGCTTTAGCTCTGAATACAAGTCAGAGTGTTATCAGTCGACTTTGGACACGTTACCGAAGCACTGGTACCGTGGCTGAGCGCCATGGAGGACGGTATCGCTGCACCACACGGAGACAAGACCGATACATTCAAATCTTAACTCGAAGAGCTCCAACAATAACCGCCATGATGTTAGCCGTGAGGCTTCATCACTCTTCAGGGAACTTAATTAGCGACCAAACAGTCAGAAACCACTTGCATGAAGTGAACCTTCATTCCCGAAGACCGCTACGGGTACCACCTATAGCAATGCACAATCGTAGGATTCGATATCAATGGGCTCTTGAACACAGAAATTGGGCAGAAGAACAATGGCGTTTCGTGTGCTTTTCTGATGAGTCTCGTTTTGGTATGAGACCGGATACAAGACGTATACGACACTGGAGAACCCCTGGACGCCAACAGCGATTAAAATCCTGCCAGGAAGTCCAGCCTTATAGTGGTGGAACCATCATGGTATGGGCGGGTATTTGGATCGACGGAAGAACTGAGTTGATTTGGATCAGAGGCAACCTCAACGCTCAAATTTATGCTGAGACGATTGTATTAGACGTCATCGTTCCTCTACAAGTGCAAATCGGTCCCTTATTTCAGTTAATGCATGATAATGCACGACCGCACACCGCAAGAGTTGTAAGACAGACTCTCGCCGCAGCTAACATCAATGTCCTGCCCTGGCCTGCTCAGTCGCCAGACTTGAACCCGATTGAGCATGCATGGGATATGCTACAGAGAAGAGCTCTGCCGAATATGGAGAGTATCCAGTCGCAAGAAGACCTTTTTTTGTTGTTGCAACGAACATGGGCGGCCATTCCACAGCGTGATTTGGATGAACTCATTTTGAGTATGCCAAACCGATGTTCTTGTGTTGTTAGTGTTCGCGGTAGAAACACGGATTATTAATTGTTTAA
The DNA here is from genome assembly GCA_905475445.1 of Ochropleura plecta. Taxonomy (NCBI): domain Eukaryota; kingdom Metazoa; phylum Arthropoda; class Insecta; order Lepidoptera; family Noctuidae; genus Ochropleura; species Ochropleura plecta. Next base: position 17,408,097 of record FR997738.1, on the reverse strand, counting down.
GTTACCCAATAAAATTTTAAAGAAAACTGTTATTTCAGTCTTTTTTTCGAACTTTAATGTTAGTGGTTCAAATGTCAAAAATCCCTTTATTAGGAAAATGGCAAATTTCTTTATTAATGCAAAGGTGACTTGGTTTATCGTTACTGTGACAAACGAAAACACTTTATTTGATGAATCCTTAAAGAAAATTTTAATTAATATCAATCAGGAGAAAAGTTATTGCAAAAATATATGTTGATCCCTAGATACTTTTGATGTGTGTATATTGAGACAAGTACTCATGCTAATAAACAAACATTCAAGATACGATAAGATAAAACTAAAACAAAATGAAAAGTAAACATAAAGAAACCAAGAAATCAAAATATTCTAAGCAGAAAAAAAATGAAGTACTTATGCGAGTGTGTGTGTGTTTTGTGAAATGGTAAAGTTGTGTATGTGGAGTGTGAGTATGTGTGTGAATGTGAAAGTATGTTTTTGTATGTGTGGTGCCATAATGACGTTAGTATTCTTTTTTAGATTCAATGTGACACTGTGCTAGCTCATCCTGGATAAGATTAGTTCTGTTTCATGATAAGAGAGTCCTCTCACTTATCATGAAACAGAACCAATTACTGATATTTTTTTTTACAATCGTATGAAACTTTGGGATGGAATTTTAGTTTAGCATTTACCTTATTATAGATGTAGGCTGATTGAGTAGTGAATTGTCGTCTTGCAAATGCGGTGCAAACCCTAGGGGACTGAGCCACTGTGTCATTTCGTCTTTTTTCCTGATAATTTGAATTTAGAGGAGTTGATTTATGGAGGTGCAATATCACGTTTAGAATATATAATTTTCTTACTGACAGTAAACCACTTATTTTATATAGGTCAATAGTAGGGTATCTAAATGGCTTAAAGTACATCACCTTGATGAGAGATCTCTGAGCTCGTTCTAAGTCGAGAAATTTTGTTTTTGCAGCTCCTCCCCACACAGGTAAGCAATATGCGACTATTGGTTGCACAAGTGCAGTATAAATGTTATTCAGTGTTGAGGAAGGCATCACATGGCGAAGAGTTTTAAATAGCCATATAAGTTTTCTAACGAGCGACATTACGACCTCGATATGTGCGTACCAAGATAGACATTCGTCAACGTAAATACCTAAGTATCTTGTAGAGCAAACCTGTTCGGTTTGTTGACAGTTACATGCATCATTACGGTCTTTACACTCATGCATAATAATATTGAATTCGGACCCTGGTTTAGATCTCTTACTGGGTGAAAAGCAGATACAATTAGTCTTTGATACATTTAGAGTTAATAAATTCGTTTTCAGCCAGTTAGATATGTAATTTAGACCTTGTTCAGCAATTTCCCGTAGAGATTACCATGTCTTGCCATGGAAAACAATAGCTGTATCGTCCGCGTAGCAATATATTTTTCCACCGTTAATTTTTAATTTGCACAGTTCGTTAATGTACACCACGAAGAGAGTTGGCCCGAGCACACTTCCCTGTGGAACGCCATAAACTACATTTTCTTCATCACTGAGCATGTCCCCTATTTTTACTTGCTGTGTACGATTACGCAGGTAACTCTGAAGAAGGGAGAGCTCTCTACCTCTAATACCAATCGCCTCCAGCCTCCGAACAAGGATGGGAACAGAAACTGTGTCAAAGGCCTTTTTAAGGTCCAAGAAAACCGTCACACATTTGTATCCCTTGTCCACCTTCATTGTTATCTCTGCCGTCATTGCTGTGACAGCATCCTGGGTTGACTTCCCCTGTCTGAAGCCATACTGTGTTTCCGAAAGTATGTTGTTTTTGTTTAAGTATGATACATATATTGAGAAATTGATTTTACTCATTAAAAAAACCAGGTTAGTGGGTAGTCTTAGGGGCGGAGTGTAGGAGTTGGAGTATACGCTTAGGGGCACTATGAGCAGCAAAGAAAACGAAAAAAAAAATTTAAATAATTGGACTTAGTCAAATTTTCGGAGTTTTTTTTTTTAATTCGATCATTTTTTTGCAGCATCTGATTAAGCTTGGCCATAGAAACCATTTAGGAACTGAGAAGTATGGCCCTACGACGCACCGTTTCCGAGTTATGGGCCTTTAACTTTTTTTTTATTTTATATAAAACGATTAATATCTCTAAAATGGTAGCTCGGATGAGATTGTTTTCGGGAAAGAAATTCAAACCATTTCAATCAATACGAAAACCTAAAGAGAATTTGTAATATTTAGGGTATTTTTTATATCGTGCCAATACCTGTAAAATACGCGAGTGCATAATTTCGCTACAATTGCTGTTTTTAGGTTCCGTCCGTGTTCCGTCCGTACCTCAAAAGGAAAAATCGGATCCCTTTTTGGATCACTTTTTTGTCCGTCCGTCTGTCTGTCTGTCAAGACCCTTTACCTCGGAAACGCGTGGAGGTATAGAGTTGAAATTAAAACCATATCCTTAACTCTGTGGACCCTTTGTGTTGTGAAAAATCATCTCTCTTATTATATATATCTTTATTTTAATTGTTTGTGTAGTATTAGCAGTAGGTACACCATTAACTACTCCCCGTTGTATTTTTATAATCGAACAGTCCATCCAAAGGTTGTCTGGAAAATATCGCTATTAGCGATAAGACCGCCATTGTAACCATAGATATAGCATTTTATTGTAAAACAGCTTTACTTCAATTTTGGTGTGCAATAAAGTATATTCTATTCTATTCTATTCTCCCTAAGTCTACGCAGTCAATAGATATGGCTGTTTATGTCGCAAGTTTGTACGGTAGTGTGACGCGCTATCAGTTTCTGACATTTTAAGTATCTTAATTATTATAATTTTGCTTCCAGTGCCAAATTCGGCCTCTACGCCGTGGACTTCTCGGATCCCAACCGGACCAGAACACCGCGCGAGTCAGCACGATATTACTCCTCTGTAATAAGGAGTAGAATGATACACCCGACACAAGATAATACCAAATTAAATTATGTTTAGATTTGTTCAATAAATTATGATGATTCATTTTTCCTTGGCTTGTTTTTATTTTTAACCGATTTCAAAAATACAAATACAAATACGTTTATTTCTTCAAAAATAATTAGAATTCAACAACAATACTCTGTCACTTAAAATAGGATTCCCTGTGCTATAAGTGACAGTTGGAATCGCAGTTGGCCTCAATTACAAATATAGCAAAGATATAGTTTTCAGACCGTATTTATTTGTTTAACAGTAGGTAGTAGAAAAAAAAGGTTGTTTCATAAATTTAAATTGGAGGTAACAATTCGGAGTTATCAAGATATTATTCTTTTGGCTTCCTTGATTTTATATGTACAAGGTGTGTGTGAGTGTGTGCGTGTGAGGGGAAATGTGTAATATTGTGTGGTTGTGAGTGAGTGTGTGTGTGTGTGTGTGCGTGAATAGTGAATTGAGTGTACAAGATTTGTGATTGGTGAGCGTGTTTTTATTTGGAATGTCTCAATTAGGTACATAGAATAGTTGCTCAGTTTCTGTGTAATCTAAGGTTGCGAGAAAGGATTTTACGGTCTTAGTAAACTTAAAAATATTTAATCCATGAAGGATTACTTTTCTACTAATTTTATTGTATAGGCAAGGAGCTGCAATGTAGGGATGACGTTTGGCAAATACTGTGTTATGCGGTGTTATTTGGAAAATGTTATCCGGTCTTCGTTTATTATTGCTAGATTTACATTTTGGGATAGTTGTATAGGCGTACTTAAGGTTTCGCAAGATAAATAGCTGCCGGACGGTGAGAACTCCTACCTCTTTGTAAAGTGTTACTGTTGGGTAAAGTCTAGGTTTGCCAGTAAGGACTTTAAGTACTGCTGGCCGGCTAAAAAGGATTAGGTAGGTTATGTTCGACCCTTTTTTATGTATGATCACCGATTGCTCTGTTACCTAGGTGGTATCGTATCCAATGGGGTAGTTTATGAGTTCTCGTCTATAATAAAAAAAACCTTTTGCGTACACACGACGGCACATCAACCTACACAAAACCATTTTAACCTGATCTCTCTACTACGGCGTGCGATCCGTAGTAGAGAGATCAGGTTATGATAGTTTAAAATAGGTTGACCTGCCGTCGTCGTGTGTACGTACATATGGTTGATCTGCTAATATATTTTAGTAACAGTAGAAAATGAATACTCGTTACAAAATTCTATGTGAAATTTCATCATACCATAACTGCAAATCATCATCATCTGCCTAGCCTTTTCCCAACTATGTTAGGGTCGGCTTCCAGTCTAACCGGATGCAGCTGAATATCAATATTTTACATGGAGCGACTGCCTATCTGACCTCCACAACCCAGTTAGTACTGGGTAATACGATACCCCTTGGTAAGACTGGTTGTCAGACTTTCGGGACACTGACTACCTGTAACGACTAAAACATTTATACAGCGTGTTGTTTTGCATCCTCGTCAAATTCAAGGACGTAACTATGCTAATGATTCTCGACCCGAATCGATAATAAAATAAGTAGGTTTTTTTTTTTTACTTTTTTCGTATTTTCAGAAATCGGTAAGTGCACACAGGTGCGTGCATGCCGCTGTATGATACGTATGCGCCGACGCTCACGCACACTGTTCTGTGTGTTCTGTAGGTGATTCTCTACTTTTGAAGTGAAATATTCTGTAATACTGTTAAATTTAAACACACAGAGACAGATCATAAAAGCGCCGTATATTATTATTGATCAGGTACCGTAATTTTCATTGATTATTTATGACTTTTACTAGCACCTCCTAAATTTTGACGAGGATGCAAATCAACATATTGTATATACCATAACTGCAAATGCAGAAATAAAAACTTTTTTAAAAAAAATTAACGATGTCCCAAAATAACAGTAAAAGGAGGAAACTAACTTTACTCCCGTAAGTCGGTGGCAAAAAAGTCAACGAAACAAACAAAAGTCACCGACTTCCGGAAATAAAGTTATTTTTAACCGACGAAAAAAAGGACCTGTATATATTTTTTTTTTTTTTTTTTTGGCAATCTGTTATTTGTTTTGCATAAAAGTTTTCTGTTTTTATATCCATGTGGAGGAATCATGTGTCAAGTGGGAAGTTCGTACAGAAGTTGTTTTAAACACGTTTTTATGTGCTCCAACTGTAATTAACTAACAACTATGTAACGATATTTGTTATCAAAGTAGTTCTTTTGGCTAAGATTGAACTTTAATAGCTCATATCTCGGAAACGAGGCGCTTTGGAATATTTTCCCTCAATTTCCTAATACCTACACAACTGGTTTATATTTGTGAGAATCAAAATAGCGGGTAGTACCATAGCGAATTGGCTCCTTTGGCGCAGAGGATGAACGATTGACTGCTGCGCTGCGAGTCGCAGGTTCGATTCCCGCACGGGACAAATATTTGTATGGCCTACAAATAGTTGTTTCGTGTCTGGCTGTTTGTGTATGTGAGTTTAATTATACGATACAGAAGAAATTAGTGTGGGGCAACGTTTTATTAAAAAAGAAAGAAAAGAATTAAATAACTAAAATGTACTATTTAGTACGTAACTCTAAAAATCTGTACCTCTTTTTTTTGCGGATAGGAAATCATCAAATAACTTCCCCCACTCTAAGCGAAAAGGGGGGGAGTATTCGATTTTTTCTACACCCCACCCATGTTCTTTTTTTGCCCTTCATGTTCCGGGGCCGCGGTATCTCTTTCGAAGAATCCGCAACCCCGGATCTTAACCTCATTCAGAACGAAATGATTTCGTTATTAAGTATTACTATTATATTTTACTAGCTTCCGCCCGCCACTTCGTCCGCGTGGCATAGTTACTTTGGGCTAACGCTAACTTAAACCCGCGTGATGATCGAAAAAAATTTTCTCTTCCTCTTTTCTCCCCCTTTTCACACTTTTTTTTTAAACTAGTCTATGTTCGTCTCCAGGGTCCCAACTATCTCTTTACCAAAATTCATCAAAACCGGTTTGGCCATTTAGGCGTGAAGACGTAACAAACAAACAAACTCAATTTTGCTTTTATAATATTATTAAGGTATTATTTTTATAAGGTCCCATTACTCACAAAATATAATTACACCAAAAAATTGTACATAAAAAGTATTTAAAGAAAAAAAAACACACTTCATCATTGGTTAGTTTCAAAAAACAACCGTGTTTTGTATAGTTTATTTGTCAGCTGTTATTTAAGGTTTTTATAAGGTATAAAGGTTTTTTTCAATATTGTCTTTGATTACCACTTTTATAATAATAGGTACCTATGAAATTTCCGTTTTGTGTGAAAAAATTTAAACGAATTTTTTCATGTATTTTTTATTTGTATTAATCGAAGTAATCACCCATGCAATCAATGCATCTTTGCCAACGCAGTGGCAGTTTATTGATATTCTTAAAGAAATCAGCTGGACGGGAGGCAACAAATTATTCAAAGGCATTTTGTACCTACTGCCTCTCGGGTATTGAATTTTTTTCCCGCCAAGAAGTTATCCAAATTCTGGAAAAAGTAGTAGTCTGTAGGCGCAAGGTCTGGTGAGTAGGGCGGATGACGGAGAGCTTCCAACCCCAGTTCTTGCAACTTGGAGACCGTCTGCTGTGCAGTATGAGGTCGCGCGTTGTCGTGCAGGAGCAGCGGAGACGAGCGATTGACCAATGCTGGTTGGAGATGTGCCAGCTTCTCCATCATTGTGTTCAGTTCTTCACAGTACACATCTGCAGTAATGCTCACCCCGTTTGGTAAGAAGCTGTGATGAATCACACCGGCGCTAGACCACCAAACAGTGACTATCACTTTTCTAGGGGTAAGTTTTCGTTTAGGGCATTGTTTAGGTGCTGAACCAGGATCCAACCAACTTGCTGAGCGCTTGCGGTTATCAAACAGAATCCATTTTTAGGTAACAATGCGGTTCAAAATTCCTTCATTTGTGTGTCTGTTGAGCAGTGCAAGGCACGTCTCGACGCGTACTTCGCGCTGGCGATCATTGAGTTCGTGGGGCACCCATTTGTCAAGCTTTTTTACCTTGCCAATTTGACGCAAATGGACCAATATTGTTTTGACGCTAACGTCGAAAGCTGCTGCTAATTCAGCCGTAGATTGTGTATCATCAGCTTCCACAATCGCCTTTAATTCGTCATTGTCGACCAAAGTCTTCGGACGACCGCGAGGTTCATTTTTCAGGTCGAAATTTCCAGAACGGAAGCGAGCAAACCAATAACAGTTGGTGCGTTGGTTTGTAGTGTTAGCTCCGTAAACGTCGTTGATGTTGCGTGCCGCTTGTGCCGCGTTGCTGCCACGACGGTACTCATAGGTATTCCATAATTACTCGAATTTTTAACGTATCCATGATGACGAAAAAGATTGAAATGCGATGAAAATGTAACACTTATCAATAAACAAATGACTACTTTTGGAAAAAAAACCATGTTTTTAAAATAAAATTAATTTGAAATTAGAATTCTTAGCCAAACAAAAATTATTTTGATTTGAAATGGCCAGTACTGCAGAACGGCAATTTCATAGGTAAAGACCTTAATCCTCATTTTGATTTTGATTCTGGTGGTAATTTTAATACAGATTTTGTGTTTAGTTTTTTTTCTTTAAATTTCGTTTTGACATTTTCTCTACTGGGTACTATTAGTTGACTGTCTGGATATATATATTTAATTTGTTGGTCATTATTGTTCTTACAGTCTCGTCAGATGTCGTTTGGACATCGTTGGCTGGTTGCGTAGTTCCATCGCACCAAGACAGATGTCGCTACTGTCAAATTTAGATGCGATTAAACAATTAAATGATGATGATGAGATCATTTTATTATAATAACAATTACTAAGCATATTTTAAAATATTTAATTAGCTGAATACACATATTTTTCTTCAATAACGTGAATTAATTTCAGCTAAATAAATAATATTAAATTCATATTATATATTTATACCTAATACCTATATAATATATTTAACTACTTCAATTGTTTGCGAAACAAAGTGGTATGCGAAATTTAATTAGGGAAATAATTTAAGTGACAATACAAGTGTTCTTACACTATTGTCTTGTAAAACGTAAAGTAATTAATCACTTTATAACGTAGTAAGATCATCATATTTAAAATCTTATATATAAAATTCGTCGTGTCACAGTATTCGTTGCTACTCTTCTAAGAAACTGCTTGACAGATTTTTATAAAATTTTAGATGATTTTTGGTACGTGTCAGTCGCAATCTATTTTTCATACCACTAAGTGTTAAGGGAGGCCCTCTTCTGAAGAAGAGCTGTGCAACGGGTGAAACCGATGGGCACGACTAGTTTTATTTTAATAATTATGTTCCATAACCTTGGCGGGGTATGTAACCAGGGGTTGCGGGTTGGTTCAACACCAACAGAGACACCGCGGCCCCAAAATACCAAGGGCATGACAAGGAACATGGATGGGTCATGGGGATCAGCTCCACCCAGAGCGGGAGGAGATATTAGATGATTTCTCATCCCAAAAATAAAGCTATATAACAATAGGAAACTTGCTAAAACTCATTAAGTGCCATTGTTTCTGTCATAATTATCTCAATCTGAATACCTATGTTTTACATTGTTTTTTTTTTTAAAAAAACGATACCTTACTCTAAGAATTTCTCCTGTATCGTGGGTGCGTTTACAAACATTTAAATTCATATGCATCCGTCATACAAATATTTGTTCCGTGCGGGGATCGAACCCGCGACAAGTAGCGCAACAGTCAAACGCTTAGCCACTACGCCAACCGAGTCGTCGAATAGACGTGGACTGTCTATCTAACCTCCTCAATCCAGTTAGTAGACCGTACTGGGTAGTACGATACCAGTTGGTGAGACTGGTAGTTATTGTCACACTTTCCGGCTATTGGCTATCTGACATGAATGACAGCCGGGACGAACAACTTAACGTAGTTTAACTCCCGGGTGGAGCAAAGTGTTATCTTATTTCCCGCTTATATTATAAATGCGAATGTTTGTGAGGATGGCTGGATGTATAAATATATCCTTACTAATATTATAAAAGCGAAAGTGAGTTTGTTTATTTGTTTGTTTGTTTGTTTGTTTGTTTGTTACCTCTTCACGCTTTATTGGCTAAACCGATTTTGATGAATTTAGAGATAGTTGGGAACCAGGAGACGGACATAGGCTAATATTTTTTTGAAAAAAGTGGTATGTGAGGAAGAAAGAGGGAAGAAAAGGGAAAACTTAGCGTTGCTATTACAAATCAATAAGGCGCAAGGGGAACTGTGTCACCCCGAATTTAACGCGAGCGAAGCCGCGGGCAAAAGCTAGTAATAAATAAATATATCTTGGGACAACTCACACACGGCTATCTGATCCCAAGCTAAGCAGAGCTTGTGTTATGGTAACCAGACAACTGATATACATACTGATATAATTTATAAATACATACACATTATAGATAAATCACACCCAGACACAGAACAAACAATCATGCTCATCACACAAAGTTTGTCCTGGGTGGGAATCGAACCCACGACCTCCGGCTCAGCAGTCAGGGCCACTAACCACTAGACCAATATATGGATGGAGTATGGATGTTTGTTACTCTTTCACGTCAAAACGTCTGAACGTATCGCAATAAAATTTTGCACAGAGGTAGATTATAATCTGGAATAACACATAGGATATTTTTTCTTTTATATCACGCGGGCGTAGCCGCGGGCACCAGCTAGTTGGACATATACATGAGGAATTTCTCAATAAGCTACTGAAAAATCCAGATGTGTCCCTCGTTGATGGCTATAACTAAGACGAAATGTGGGTATGTACGACGACATCAATCTTTCAAACCAGTTTATGCTGATCTCGCAACTACGGTTCGTACAAAGCAGATTTCCCGTACGATGAGAGATCCTCATAAACTGGTTTTGTATAGGTTTTTTTTTTAATAATACGTTGCCCCTCGTTAGGAATTTCTCCTGTAACATGGGTGCGTTTACAAACATTCAATCTCACACACACAAACAGCCAGACCCGAAGTAACAATCTGTAGGCCATACAAATATTTGTTCCGTGCGGGGTTCGAACCCGCGACACGCAGCGCAGCAGTCGATCGCTCAGCCACTGTGCCAACCGTGTCGTTATGATAATGTCATCGATGTGTAGGTTTCTAGTTTGATGTTTTTTATGAAAAAGAAATACCTAATCAAATGTTTTTTTTTCAACTAAATAATTTAATAATACAATCCTCTCAGGATTCTTTTACCGGACTATAGAATATCCCAAAAGCGGTTTAAAGTGTATTTGAACTGACGGTCTTTTTTTTTCTTTCCCTATCTGAAACTTAGTCAAAGGGTACATATCCTTATCCTTACTAATATTATAAAAGCAAAAGTGAGTTTGTTTGTTTGTTACCTTTTCACGCTTTAATGGCTACACCGATTTTGATGAATTTTGGTACTGAGATAGTTGGGAACCAGGAGACGGATATAGGCTAATTTAAAAAAAAAGTGGGATGTGAGGGAGAAAGAGAGAAGAAAAGGGAAAAATTAGCGTTGCTATTACAAATCAATAAGGCGCAAGGGGAACTGTGTTACCCCGAATTTTACACGACCGAAGCCGCGGGCAAAAGCTAGTAGGTATATAAAAAAGAATATTACAAAAATCCATTAATCATAATAAAAATATAATTACTTCAAAAAGACCCTTTGATAGTATAATTAATCAAAATCACGTAAAATCTTTTGATTGGGTGCTCCTGCACATTTATGACCTAAAAAGGCATCTGTAATGTCATTAATCTTTTGGGTAATCTAAATATTATTAAGGTTCTATAAACTGAGAACCTTATGATACAAAAAATAACGTCGAACTAATTAATATTGTTATCTAACGACGTGATGATGCAGTAAAATTATTTATTTACTAGCTTTTTCCCGCGACTTCGCTCGCGTTCAATTCGGGGTAACACAGTTCCCCTTTCCTGATTTGCAGGTACCTCCTAGTTGTAGATTTTGCCCTAGCGCCTTATTTATTATAATAGCAAAGCTAAGTTTTCCCCTTTGTTCCCTCTTTCTCCCTCATTACCCACGTTTTAAAAAAAATTGTCTAACTCCGTCTCCAGGGCCCCAACTCTGTACCAATATTTATCAAAATCGGTTTGCCATTTAGGCGTGAAGACGTAAGAAACAGACAAACTCACTTTCGCTTTTATAATATTATAGATTTTGCCCGCGGCTTCGCTCGCGTTTAAATCGGGGTAGCACAATTCCTCTTTCCTGATTTGCAGATGCCTGCTACTTGTAGTTTTTGCTCAACTCACTATTGGCTTTTATAATATTAGTAAGGATATGATAATATCTCATAGTACCTATATACAAAAATTTAATACTCGATTATAATTTGTGTGAGATAGGTACCACTATACCACAACGAAAGAGCCTGAAATAAAAGACATTTTTGCCAAAAAAATACATAAAAAAGAAAAAAAAACTGATTACCAAAAAAAATAAAAAAAGACGGAAAATTAATCCAATTCCGGAAGTCGGTGGCAATAAAATACGTTTTTGAACCTTCAAACTTACTTCAAGGGTAGTCAGTCACACAACTTGATTGTTTCATTACGCTAAAAGTTTTAACTGAAATGTTAGATCATCTTAATTGTTAAGTGAGCAATTTGTGAAACAACAAAAGGCAAACAAAAAGTTTTTATAAGAATCTTCATAATTATCTACCTAAATCCATTTCATTCGACCGCTGCATGTCTATATTATATTTATTATCAGGTAAAAAACTGATTATCTTATCAAATTGCCGTAGGTCTTTGATCTGGCGTTGTTGATAAGCTGGTCACACACGAAACGATATTTAACCGACTGCGCGACAAAAGGGTTTTTGTTTGTCGACTTTCTCAGTAGCTTTGTGATCGATGGATTTGTGATAAGGTATTAAGCACACCCCTTGCCGTATGGGGTCCCAGGTTCGATTTACAAGTCAGGCAAAAAGGTTTTTGGGTTTTATCAGTAGGATTTTCTCAGTTACCAGCCAGCCACGGAGTCTTGTGATCGGGATGGCTTTAAGCTCACTCTTTTTTTGCGGATGTGAAATCATCAAATAACTTCCCCCGCTCTGTGCAAAGCGGGAGGGAGTATAAGACTTGTACTGACTAAAACCCACCGATGTTATTTCTATTGCCTTTTACGTTCCCGGGTCGCAGTATCTCTTTCGAACAACCCGCAACCCCGGCATGCGGTGACCCTAGCAGGCCCCTCTGCATGCTCATCCGTTAAGTTACATGGGATGGGACTTAAACATTCCGTTGGTCTCGCGGTCGCAAGCGTGACTGCTGAGCCTATGGGGTCCTGGGTTCGAATTACAGGTCAGCCTTTTTTTTGGCGTGGGAAATCATTAAATAACTTCCCCCGCTCTGGGCGGGGTAGGGGGGAGTGTCAGACTTGTACTGACTAAAACCCACCGATGTTCCTTCTATTGCCCTTTATGTTCCGGGGCCGCGGTATCTCTTTCGAACAACCCGCAACCCCGACAGGCGGTGGCCTTGGCAGCTCTGCAAGTTACATGGGACTTAAACGCTCCGTTGGTCTCGCGGTCGCAAGCGCGACTGCTCAGCCTTTGGGATCCTGGGTTCGATTTACAAGACAGCCTAAATGTGCTTTTCGGTTTTTCTAATATTAATTTCTTTGAAGTTGGCAGTATGATACCCCCGTACCTCGGGAAGCACGTTAAGCCGTTGGTCCTGTGCCTGATCTCTCTCCGGTCGTCTCGGATTGCCGTCCCATCAGACTATGAGACTGAGGGAACAGAAAATGCACCAGCGCTTGCTCACACCCGCCTGCACTATAATATCTCCCGCGCCGATGGCTAATCGCCGCTATGATTGGAAGCCGTATCCGGAAAGGGGAGGAGTTATATAAACAAAAATGGCGATATGTATGTGGGCGTACTATTCATTCATGTTCGTGAACGGGCGCTGTCAGTTGGCACTGGTCATCTTCTAGCTGCCACGGTTTGTTTTAATTACTGTTTTTATATAATACTAAGGACGCTCTTGATGAGCACGTTTTTCTATACCGTTCTCACATAATAATATGTTTTGAATGATGTAACCAAGATCTTGTACATAAAGTTCAGTATGTATTTCAAAATCAAATTAGGCTGAAATTCAGCACTTTTTGAACGTCAAATTGCAAGAAAAAATCCCCCAAAACGCCCACCATTCGCTGGTATCTATTGTTTTAGCTGCGAATAAGATTAAAAGAGTGTCCATGGAGTTTTGTTAATTCTTCTCAATAGAGAGTTACGCCTTGGAATGGGCAACTACAGTACTTTCACAAATTATTATGCATTGTGACTGGGACTGTAGAATCATTCTTTGGTTTCTTGACATTCATAACGATAACGGACAAATTGAAAATGCTTTGAGTTTGAATTCGGGAATTATTATAAGTTTTGCGCGCCATGTCGGGAATCCCTTCGAGAATGGGCCGTTATCTAATATTTTATCGATGTCAATGGTGGCCAAGATAAACCCATAGGCAAGATATGAATTTAAAAAGTCACATGGGTACGATATATAGACTAAAAATGTCATAAAAAGCTGCTGATGAATGGGAAATGAACAAAATAGAGGAGCAAAGGACGACAATCAAAACGCTGGGAAGACCAGTTAAAGGGAATTGGTGGACCAAAACGGATGAGAATTACGAGGGATAGGGATATGTGGAAATTTTAAGGGGACCTCCCCTTAAAATTGTGTCAAAAGACAAACTGTGTCAAAAGACAAACTTCTCTTTAGTACTCTCTCTTCTGTTGGTATTTTATGGATTTGCTTATTTATTTGTTTCATTTTAAGGTGTTTATGTTTTAAGCCAGTAGAGGTTTCTATACGACACGGTTGGCGTGTGGAGATCACGTGACACGCATATCGCGGGTTCAATCCTCAGACAGAACCAGTATTCGTGTTGTCTACTGATAGTTGTTCCTGGTTCCTGTTCTGGATGTTTGTGTAAGAACAAACTTGCGATATAAATGGCTTTATCTTTTGATTGCGTAGACTTAGAGAGTTGTTTTTTTTACAGCTCCTAGGAACCACAGACTTGAGGTTCTAATTTCAAATCGATACTCTCATGCGTTGCCGAGATAAAAGGTCTTGACAGATATACGGACAACAAAGTGATCTTAAAATGGTTCCGTTTTTGCCTTTTGAGGTACGGAACTACGGAAGCCTAAAAAACTTTTTTGTAAAAAACAAAACCGACTTCCAAAAAAAAACTAAAAAGTGTAAAATAACTTTTGCTTCCGGAAGTCCGTGGCAAAAAGTCACCGACTTCCGTTTTTTTTCTTTGAGAAATCGGTAAACACGCATAAAAAAATTCCGACGAATTAAGAACCTCCTCCTTTTTTTGAAGTCGGTTAAAAATGAGCCAACGCATACCAAATATAATTGTGTGTCTTTCTCCCGATCATAGTAACAATGGCTTTTACCAGTAAACAAAGCATTTACCAGATACCACTTTATAACACTAGAATTAAATTGTCTGTTTAAATTACAACCAAGTGGGATTAAAACGCTTATATCCATATTAAGATAACGTCGTGAAATCCAACAAAATAAAACTACCTATACCTATCTACCGATTTTTCACTAATGGGAAATCTTCAAATAACATCCCGCTCGGGGCGGATCGGGGGAGTGTCTAACTTTTACTGACTAAAACCCACCCATGTTCCTTTTATTTTCCTCTAAGTTCCTCTAAGTGTCGGGTTTTTGGCACCTTGTGGGTTAAAAATATAAATGTTAATTTATAAACCAACGTTGACGGATACGGTTTGTTGTTTCGTGTGTAGCTAGACTTAGGTAATTTACGGTTTTAAAAACATCGTACCGTAAACTTAAGTAGCAGTCACTTAGTGAATTCAACATTCATTCATTCATCATTCGTTTTTTTGTTTAATTTTTAATTTTCATTCTTTAGTCAACTTCACTCACTGATAGGGGCTTTTTTTTCAAGGCTTACTTTACCTGTTGACGGCGATACGGACGAATTTTTTGACGCCCTGTTATTTTCCATTATTTTTTTCTTGTATATATTTTTATTATTAGTCTGTGTCTATTTATAGGTTGTATATATTTAGTAATTAATTTAATTATATGATGAATAAAAACTTTGTCCTTAAAATAGGTTACACGTTAAAAAAAGGCTTACTGCAAAAAAGGTTTTTCCAGAGTTTCCAATTTCAAAAAAAAATAAATTAAAACAAAATATATTTTGGTTGCAAACAGCCTTGACAACTGCACGTCGTGACTATGACAAACAATTTGTTTAAAAAATACAATCAACCTAAAAACACACAAATAATAAAAAAATATTTATTGGAAAATGTGATAATCCTGTAGCTGATTTCTTAAATGACAATGACATATGAACTGTGTAATTTAATTAATTGATGTACCTAATTATCTAAGCGCTAATTTGATTGATTATAATTTATATGTTGTTTTTGTTTGTGTGTTTGAAAGTTTTTATGTTTTTATTTCAATTTTAATCTCAATTATAAAAAAATGCATGCCTAATATAGCCTTGTACACACGACGACACATCAACCTATACAAAACCAGTTTATGCTGCTCTCTCAACAACGGATCGTACACCATAGATTTCAAGTACAATGAGAGATCCGCATAAACTGGTTTTGTATAGGTTGATCTGTCGTCGTGTGTACATACTATCTACCCTAGATCGTATGTACAAGTTCTCATCCAATTATTGTTACACCTTATTTTATGTACATTATACCTACCTACAATCTATGCAAATAAACTTTACTTTACTTTAAAAAATAACTTTACTTCCGAAAGTAAGACTTTTTTTTTTAGCTGAGTTCTACAAAAATGAGGAGGTCCTCAATTCGACTGCATTTTTTTTGCATGTTTGTTGCTCTTTCTATTGTGCACCGATTTACTAAATTATTTGTGATGTATGTCATGTGTAATATTTGTCATACATCTAGCTAGTTCCATTATTTATATTACACGGCTAGTTTATGAGTTATTTTCTGTAAAACGACGGCGAAGTCAATTAAAACCGTTCTCCAGTCTAACCAGCGCTTTGTAGGTAGCTCCCCAAGCTACAAAACGGTGGTTTTAAAGAAGTCCCAAGGTTTTTCTAGCGGAATTAAGTTGGTTGGTTGCAGATATTTTTTAATGTAGACATAAGTAAATGACACATACCCAGGTAAGTCCGAGAATGACTCACTGCTTACAATGAAATAGACTTTCACGAAAAATACCAATGTCACATATTGTGTGTAACATGTGTAATTGATTGGGCCGTTCATAAAAGCTGTCTAAATGATTGGCTGGACGCTTAGTGTCAAACATGTTGTGGGCGACAGCACTCGTCTTATGGTACGTACTTGACTGTTTTCGCTGTAACATTATGCAGATGACATTTGCTAAACCGTTCCTTTTTAATTGACCTCAAAAAAAGAAAGAGGTTCTCAATTCGTCGGAATCTTTTTTTTGATGTATGTTCACCGCTTACTCAAAGACGCCTGGACCGATTTCCAAAATTCTTTTTTTGTTTGATAGGGTATACTTTCCAAGAGGAGGAGGAGGAGCTCGTGGCTAAATAATAGCAGCCGCTCAGTTCGATCTTTAGGTTAAGCCGCGCTTACCTAGGTTGGTCTGTGGATGGGTGACCACCCGTTACATACCGAGTTTTCTCCGTGCCTCGGAAAGCACGTTAAGCTGTTGGGCCCGGCTGTCATTTTGTAGATCTTTGACAGTCGTTACAGTAGTCAGTGTCCCGAAAGTCTGACAACCAGTCTTACCAAAGGGTATCGTATTACCCAGTATTAACTGGGTTATGGAGGTCAGATAGGCAGTCGCTCCATGTAAAATACTGGTATTCAGCTGCATCCGCTAAGACTGGAAGCCGATCCCAACATAGTAGGGAAAAGGCTAGGCAGATGATGATGTATATCTATATATGGATAATCTGCTAATCTTTTAGTAAACAATAGAAAATGAATACTCGATAGAAATTATGTGATATATCATCATACCATAACTAAAAATGCATTAATAAAAAATCATGTTTGAAAAAAAAAACGAATTCCAAAAAAAAAACAGGAGAAAATAACTTTACTTCAGGATGTCGGTGGCAAAAAGTCAACGAAACCAACAATAGTGACCAAGTTCCGGAAGTAAAGTTATTTTCCACTTTTTAGTTTTTTTTTGTCAATCTTGAACGTTACAATTACGTTACGTTACATTTTACAATCATGAATTATATTTTAGCCGCACCATGAATGTTGTAGTTGTAAAAACTTAGAATCAGTTACCTGCGGGTTGTTTTTGTCTAAAAACAAAATAAAATTGAATGGATTATGTGAAGCAAGGCGTAATTCAATACGTGTCACATAGCGCGCCATAGACATTTTAGTGATGGGATGTATTGCTATAATGAATAGTCGATATTTTTTATGTCTAAATGCGTATGGGTCAATATAACTTCTACCTTACTTTTTTTTAAATGAGTTCCTTTGCTTTTCTCCCTTTAATTTTTTTTGTGTTAATTCCTGTATTGTGTCTTTTGCTTCATTAAATAAATGATTCTGACTATGTATATTTATAGAAAAAGAAGTTTACGTCAATTTTTTTGTTTTTTTTTAGTCCTATATAGTCTTACATGAAATAACAATACATACATTACGATTACAATTTATTGAATTGTTCATTGAATGTGCTTAAACAAAATCAGAATCTTTATCTTTTTTAAAACTTCGGTTCGAATAAGTACGTTTTTTCAAGTTACAAAGAGAAAGAGATTTTTTTCGTTAAGAATAAATTTAATAAAACATAATGTATAATTTTACGATAAAGAATGACGATTATCCATCTTATCAGTATATCACTAAAAACGTCTTGACATCTAATGTCACGGGCACGACACTACAGCGAAAATAGTACCTATAGTACATACACAAATAGGTAAAATTATTTTGTTAAAGTTTATCGACCTTCATAGAAAACCGGTCTATAAAAAAAAACTATTTTATTTATACCTAAATAAAATTGTTTTTTTTTTATAGACCGGTTTTCTAATATCACTTCATAATTATCACTTTCCGTTTCAGAATGCGTAAAAAAAATACCTTTTTTCACGCATTCTGAAACGGAAAGTGATAATTATGAAAATTCGACTCGGTTTAAATACGTAAAGTATTTTTCAGGCCGCTTTATATTCACGGACTAAACTAGGTAGGTATATTGTACTACAACTTTTCACATCCTTACTATCCTTACTTCCTTAGTATAATATTATAAAAGCGAAAGTGAGTGTGTTTGTTTGTTTGTTTGTGACCTCTTTACGCTTTAATGGCTAAACCGATTTTGATGAATTTTGGTACAGAGATAGTTGGGAACCAGCAGACGGACATAGGCTATTATTTTTTTTAAAAAGAGTGGCATATGAGGGAGAAAGAGGGAAGAAACGGGAAAACTTAGCTTTGAAATCAATCAGGCGCAAGAGCAAAAACTGCAGGTCTGCTTGGTGTGTTATACCGAATTCAACGCGAGCGAAGCCGCGGGCGAAAGCTAGTAATATTATAAAAGCGAAAGTAAGTTTGTTTGTTACGTCTTCACGCCTAAATGACCCAACCGATTTTAATGAATTTTGGCACAGAGATAGTTGGGACCCTGGAGACGGACATAAGCTAATTTAAAAAAAGTGAGATAAGGGGGAGAAAGAGGGAAGAAAATGGGAGAGAAAGATATTTTTTTTTCGATCATCACGCGGTTTAAAGTTAGCGTTAGCCCAAAGTAACTATGCCACGCGGACGAAGTCGCGGGCGGAAGCTAATAACAGATAAAAAAATCCGGCCAAGAGCGAGTCAGATTCGCGCACTGAGGGTTAACGGTACTATAAACTTGCGACATAAACACACAACCACATCTTTTGACGACGTAGACTTAGAGGGTTGATTTTTCACAGTACAAAAGGACCACAAAGTTGAGTATATGGTTTTGATTTCAAAACTCGATACCTCCACGTGTTCGCGAGATAGAAGGTCTTGACAGACAGACAGACAGACGGATAACAATGTGATCCAATAAGATTTCTGTTTCTTTTCCTTTTGAGTAACGTAACCCTAAAATTATTCACACACTTATAACCTAATATGATAAAGGTAAAAGTTTGTATGTGTGTATGTTTGTTTGTTACTCCTTCACGCTCAAACGGCTTAACGGATTTGGATACAATTTGTTATGTAGATATCTTATACCCTAGATTAACACATAGGTTTACGCAGGTGAAACCGCATGGCGCGGTTAGTAAAAGTAGGTATATAAGTATATATTGTATATCAGCGGTAATAGCCTACTGGTACTGGTAAGGAGCTCGTGGCTAAATAATAGCAGACGCTCAGGTCGATCTTTAGGTTAAGCCGCGCTTGCCTAGGTTGGTCTGTGGATGGGTGACCACCCGTTACATACCGAGTTTCCTCCGTGCCTCAGAAAGCACGTTATACCGTTGGTCCCGGCTGTCATTTGTAGATCTTTGACAGTCGTTACAGGTAGTAAAAATACTTCCTCCTTTCCAGAGAAATAGAAAAAGCGATATGTAGTCAAAAAGCAGAAAAATCTCCAGGTCCTGATAAAATTATAAATGAACTCCTCAAAGGCACCATGGAGGAACTAGTACCTATACTCACACCAATATTCAATGAAATACTGACCACTGGTGTAACCCCTACACAGTGGAAAACTTCGCACATCATCCTCATATTCAAAAAACGTCAAAAAGAAGATATACTAGAAACTACAGACCCATCAGCTTGATGTCAAATGTCTATATGGTATTCTCCAAGGTTATCCTAGAGAGAATAAATAGCAAGCTTGAAGAAAACCAACCAAGAGAGCAAGCTGTCAATACTCCCAGTCATCACATATGGATGTGAAACATGGTCACTTAACCAAACACCACAGAGAAATGTTGGAACGCTGTCAGAGGGCTATGGAGAGAAGCATGACAGGAATACGGAGACAAGATAAAGTGAGAAGCAGCAAAATAAGAGAAAAAACAAAAGTTGTGGACATTTTAACTAAAATAGACCAGCAGAAATGAAGGTGGACTGGCCACATGATCAGAGACCCAAGGGATAAATGGTGCAAAATAGTCTCTGACTGGTACCCCAGAGACGGTAAACGAAATAGAGGACGTCAACAAATGAGGTGGGAGGATGACCTCAACCTAACAGCTGGTCATCAATGGAGAAGAGTAGCCAGGGATAGAACACAGTGGAAGTTGTTAGAGGAGGCCTATGCTAAGAGGCACACTGAACTACGGGACAACTTATAAACATCAAAATGAAAACATGTAGTAAAATGTGTAACCTAGTAGTTCAGAATAAAAGGCTTATTATTATTATATTATATACAGGTAGTCAGTGTTCCGAAAGTCTGACAACCAGTCTTACCAAGGGGTATCGCATTACCCAGTACTAACTGGGTTGTGGAGGTCAGATAAACAGTCCCTTCATGTAAAATACTGATATTCAGCTGCATCCGGTTAGACTGGAAGCTGACCCCAACCTATGTTGGGGTTGGGAAAAGGCTAGGCAGATGATGAATAGCCTACTGGTGTGACTGTCGGACTACCAAGCCATACTTCTTTAAAAGGGGAGAGAAAGATATTTTTTTTTCGATCATCAAGCGGGTTAAAGTTAGCGTTAGCCCAAAGTAACTATGCCACGCGAACGAAGTCGCGAGCGGTAGCTAGTAAAATAATAAATATAATCCAACCAAAGGTTATTTCGTCTTTTAGCGATAAGACCGCCCATTGTGTCACCCAATGTCAAATATTTTTCAGTAGGTAATAATGCTATTTGAATGGTGTACTTAATAAAGAATATTATATTCTATGCTACCTCATTCAAATTCAAATTCAATTTATTCGCAGTAAGTGTTGGTACAATTTAGTTCTTAAATTATTAATTATAGATCCATAACACTAAGTCATAATAATGTGACATGCAAACATTTGGGTTCTTATATAATAAGCATACAACATTGATGAAATTAATTATAATTAGTAAACATGTCAATTGAGATTATTTTATTAATAAGGTATATTATTTGATAAATTAGAAATGTAATATAAATTAGAAATATGTTTAAATAATAATTGATGTCAAGCTATACATTTTTCAACCTCTTATTAAATATGTCACTTACTGAGTAGAAATTCTTTTCCAATAGCCATAATTTGAGATACCTCGAAAATTTATAAACTGGTAAGGTTTTAATAGTTTCTGGTATCTCATTAAATATACGAGTACACATTGCATAGCTATTTTTACTAAATAGTGCCGTCCTGGGAATAATGG
This sequence comes from Ochropleura plecta, assembly GCA_905475445.1. Taxonomy (NCBI): domain Eukaryota; kingdom Metazoa; phylum Arthropoda; class Insecta; order Lepidoptera; family Noctuidae; genus Ochropleura; species Ochropleura plecta. Next base: position 17,386,723 of record FR997738.1, on the reverse strand, counting down.
GCAAGACTAGTCTATTTTTGTGCCTGCTACTTTTTGGATATATTTCTTGTGCTTTTTTAAATAGGCCATTTCGTTCCTTAGGACTTCAGTGAGCCATTCGTGTGGCTACAACCTGCAGTTCCCGCCGTGGTTCAAGTTCGGAGCCGCTTCCGCATCATATCAGATCGAAGGGGCCTGGAATGTTAGCGGTAAGTATTTTTCAAAACACTTCCTCGAAAACTAGCTCTTATTGCATTATGATTAGGTTCAACATGCAATGTTTTTCACAACCTGCAATGGCAAAACGCGGGAAAAATAAGTATATTTTAATAAATATCTCAAAAAAAAACAAAATATTTTTATTTCACATAGGCCTACATGGGCACATGAAACGTCGAGAAAAGGTGCACGGTTCGGGTTGGTCGTTTCCTATGAAGAAGAACCGGCAAGAAACTCCATGACTCCATGACATCTCGTTCTGCATCCCACAAGAAAAAAAAAATTATTCGTATTTGTATCTCCTGCCTTTTCTTCAAGTTTTAATTGTGCTTTGTGTGGTTGATGAATTTATTGGTGTATTAGGTGGGCGTGAGGTAGCACACCGTCCGTCCCTCTATTGACGACAGGCCGTGCCATTGGCGCATTAGTAAGACGTCAGCAAAGCAAAGGGCCAGGGCCACTGCCTGCCGGGGTTGCGGGTTGTTCGAAAGAGATACCGCGACCCCGAAACATAAAGGGCAATAGAAGGAACATGGGTGGGTTTTAGTCAATACACAAGTACAAGTCTGAAACTCCCCCAGAGCGGGGGAAGTTGACGAATTTCCCATCAACAAAAAAAAAGGTCTGCTTGAGGAAGATGAATGTTGTGTGATGGATGATTGCTGTGAGTCTACTGTGTGTGATGTGTGTTGTGTGTCTGGTGTGAGCTCTTGTGTTCTCGGTGTACCATAAACAAACACAGTGACTCTTGTTATCATGTGTATCTTGTTTTCCAGACAAAGGTGAAAGCAAATGGGACCGCTTAACGCACCGCTATCCTGAGTTAGTGGCAAACGGCTCTAATGGCGACGACGCTTGCAAGTCCTACTATCTTTGGGAGAGAGACATCGAGATGGCTGAGGAAATGGGCTTACAGTTTTACAGGTACCTATGAACATATTATATCTGTTTCTGTGAATAGAAAGAAAGAAACTAAGTTTATTTGGCACATGACACAAGTGCACACAAAATTTAAACAAAGAGAGAAAAAAACAAATAAAAAAGAAACATAAAATAAAATTTTAAAAAAAAACTTAAATCTGTTTAGATTTTTTTTTTTTTAAAGAGGGTTGATCTCTTAATTTGTTTCTGATTACCTGAACTAACTCAATAATAATTGACTATAATAGCCTCGGCCAACACCTAAGGATCCTTAATCCAGCTGCCTAACGAGAGCCTCGTTAGGCAGGAGGCTCGTTAGGAGCCTCGTTTCGCGGTACTCCTGGACCTGGCTCGTATTGTTAGGAGGTTCCTTTCTCTAGAGCCCTGAACGCCGATAGGCACCCTGTTCCCCTTACCGGTGGGCTACTATTTTAATGTATATTTTAATAAGGAATACCTAAGTAAAATAAAAAAATATGTGTGAAAATTAATAAACGAACTATACAATTGACATAAAAAAATATTCCAAAGCAGCGGTTTTTTTTTGCAAAAAGTTTTTCATTCCAGCTTTTTCATTTGTAGTATGATGGTATCTCACTCGAACTCTTATTGAGTGTTCATTCTTGCGTAATTGCGCGCGAAAACGGAACGCGTTATTAAAATGGCGATATCACTGAAGTCACTATACAAAGTGATTATGACAATACGACAATAAATGAAAACATTGACAATACAACTAGTATTGTCAATGTTTTCATTGATTTTATTTGTCATAAGAATAATTCTAAACTATCAAAAAAACCCCTACACCAAAAATAAAAATTCCGAACAAACTAAATGGCATAAAAGTGGAAGCAAAATAGAACATCCTATAAAATAGGTCACTAACCTGTCAGGTACGTGCAGCAGGAGTGAAAAACAAATCCCGAGTGACGTCTATGACGCGATGCGCTGCGGGCCAAACACTGCACTTTCCCCGCAATAAGTCACTTTTGCGCAGGTGAAGGTCAGCGCTCAAGAATCGTGCGCCGGTCGTTGACCTACTATTACTACTTCCCATTATTAGATACATCGTGTAGCAAATTTTCATGTACCAAATTTCAAAAATGTAAAATAATTTCTGTGACTAAACTACTGGATATATTCAAATGATTTTTATAAGTAGACTGAGAACTTCTTGAGGTATGCGTAGTTTAATTTATTGTCGTATTATCTTAAACACTTTGTATAATGAAGGCATTTCATCTACTGATCTGTTGTCACTGAAATAAAGATAGACATTTAATAGATCGTCTTGTCTAGGTTCTCAATATCCTGGCCTCGCATCCTACCGACTGGTTTGGCCAACAACATCAGTGCGGATGGCGTGAACTACTACAACAACCTGATTGATGGTCTACTGAAGAAGGGCATCGAGCCCATCGTCACTATATACCACTGGGAAATGCCGCAATTACTTCAAGATTTTGGTTAGTTTTAAATAGATAGATAGAATATTTTTTATTATGTACACGTTTTTTATTATGAAGCAGGTAATTACAAATCAGGAAAGGGGAACTAACTGTGTTACCCCGAATTTATCGCGAGCGAAGCCGCGGCCAAAAGCTTGTAAAGAATAAAGATTAGTTGTATATTACTAGCTGTGCCCAGCGGTTTCACCCGCTACTCAGGTCCCCTTCTCACCTAGGAGTTTGAAAGATAGATAGTAGCCGATTTCAGACTTACTAAATATGCATAAAAAAACATAAGAATCGGTCGCGCCGTTTTGGAGGAGCATGGGAACGAACATTGTGACACGAGAATTTTATATATTAGAAGAAGATATATGTTATTACGTTTTTAAAGTCTAAAAATGCACTTCTTTCTTTCTTCAGGTGGGTGGGCAAACCCTCAAATCTCCGACTGGTTCGCTGACTACGCGAGAGTAGTCTACAGCCTCTTCGGGGACCGCGTGAAGACCTGGATCACCATCAATGAGCCGCTGGTGGAGTGTGACTTTTACTACGGGAAGGGTGTACTGGGTTCTCAAATGGACTACTTCGTGGGGCCGTACATTTGTAACAAGAACGTGTTGCTGGCTCACGCGAAGGCCTGGCATATTTATGACCAGGAGTTCCGGTATAAGTGTAATGGTATGTGGTTCTATTTTTACCCGACTATGGCAAAGCAAAAGGAGTGTTATGATTTTGAGATTTTGATCCTAAATTACTTGGAACTCGACAAATGAGTTATCGCTGGAATCGTCCGCTAAATATAGGCTACATGAGGTCGTCCTCTATGTGAGTTTAAATGTTTGTAAACGCACCCACGATACAGGAGAAATTCCTGGTGAGGGGTGACGTTGAAAAAAAATAATTAAATGGTATGTCTGAACGAATACATTTGGTGAGTAAAGACGCGACCATAGTTTATGTCATCCATTTATTTAATCTAAAAAAGAACATAGGTAATTAAACTTAACCTAAAGTTCACTTTTAAAATCATCAGCCATATTGAAAAGTAATGCATTCTAATCAGGCTAATAATTTAATCAGCACTTTTTTAATGCTAATTATAAATTACTAGCTTACGCCCGCGACTTCGCCCGCGTGGCATACTTACTTTGGGCTAACGCTAACTTAAACCCGCATGATGATCGAAAAAAAAAATCTATTAGCCTATGTCCGTCTCCACGGTTCCAACTATCTCTTTACCAAAATTCATCAAAATCAGTTTGACCATTTTGGCGTGAAGACGTAACAAACAAACAAACTCACTTTCGCTTTTATAATATTAGTAAGGATTGATAAGGTAGAACCAAAATGCTCATTTCGCTGAAAAGATCGCTTTATCGGTTTTTCAGGAAAAGTTTCAGTTGCAAACCACTTAATATGGCTACTTCCGTACTCACCAGAAGATGAGGAACTAACGGAAGAAGCTAGACAATTTACAGTAAGTGTTTTTCATATAATACAAGCTGTGCCCTGCATGCGTTGCAATGCTCCATAATTCCCGTACACTGAATGGAAGATTGGGGAGGAAAGTGCTGGAGTGGTGACCACAGACGGGATAGAGAAGTGTGGGAAAACAACCTACTTCTACTAGGTAGACAGACCACTTCATTAAAGTGGCTGATAGAAACAGCAATGACACAGAACCGGCAATAGTAGAGAGATTTAGATATAATGATGTAAATTTTGCAAGTAGGTTTTTACAAACACTTTACTCATTCTTAGCTTTGTGTAGCCAAACATTGAAGAAGAGTGAGAAAGGGAAATTTAATATTTGATGCTCTGTGCCCAGCGATTAGGGCCACCTTTATCACTTAATGTTATAAAAAAGACACGGTTGGCGCAGTGGCTGAGCGATTGACAGCTTCGCTTCGTGTCTCGTATGACCTACAGATAGTTGTTCTGGGTCTGGCTGTTTGTGTATGTGAGTTTCTGTGTTGGTAACCGCACCTACAATACAGGAGAAATTCCTTGTGTGGGGCAACACTTGGTGTTTTTTTTTTTTTTTTTTAAAAGAGATCTTCCGAATATACATAAAAACTGCATTGAATAGCTGTTGGTCCCTGCTGTCATTTGTAGATCTTTGACAGTCGTTACAGATAGTTAGTGTCCCGAAAGTATGACAACCAGTCTTACCTAGAGGTATCGTATTACAGTACTAACTGGGTTGTAGAGGTCAGATAGGCAGTCGCTCCATGTAAAATACTGGTATTCAGCTGCATCCGGTAAGACTGGAAACCGACCCCAACATAGTTGGGATAAAGGCTAGGCAGGCAGATAAAGAACAGAGCTCTAGTTAAACTCGTTTTATCCCGCGTGGACTTGCGATACAAAAGCAAAGCTATTACATTGTGTCAACTGACTTTTATGATGGAGTTTAAACAGATTTTAGTGACTTGCACAATTGTGTGTCCCGCGCTGAATTCGCCTCTGTTTGAACAGGCTTTGTTGATAGCGCAAGGGTAGCCAACGAAATACAATTTTTCATGTTTTTGGCAGTTTGCAAACTAGTGTCTAGTTATATAGATTACAAGCTGGCGTCCGCGGCTTCGCCCGCGTGATATCAAAAAAAAAGTTTACTATGTGTTATTCCAGACTATAATCTACCTTTGTGGCAAATTTCATCAAGATCCGTTCCGCCGTTTTGACGTAAAAGACAGTGGCGGATTTACCAGTAGGCTGAGTAGGCTGGAGCCTAGGGCGGCAGATTCCAAGGGGCGGCAAATTTGGTCCGATTTTTTTTTGCAATAATAATCTAGAAGCGGTTACAACTCTCCCCTAGTTCACGATAATTCTAATAATTTGAAAGAGCCACAAACCACAAAGTTACAATTTCATAATAATGACAAAATGATTGTAAACTAAACTAGCGTACCTATTGAATTTAAAGGTCAGTAGGGGCGGCAAAAATCTATAGCCTCTTGGCGGCAAATTTGTAAATCCGCCACTGGTAAAAGAGTAACAAACATCCGTACATCCATACATCCATCCTCACAAACATTCGTATTTATAATATTAGCAGGACAATATAAAACGCGATCGTAAAAACTTGGTATTTTATGGTTCTGTAGCTGAAAAGAAAAAAAACGGAACCCTTATAGGATCACTTTGTTTTCCGTTTGTCTGTCTGTCTTTGTCGAGACCATCTCGAGAACGCGTGGAGGTATCGAGTTGAAATTAAAACCATATACCCACTTAAATCTGTGGTGCCTTGGAGCTGTGAAAAATCAACCCTCCAAAAATATGACCGTCCATGTCGTTTTTTTTTTAAATAAACACGTTGTCCCACACTAGGAATTTCTCCTGTATCGTGGGTACGATGTGGGTACATACACAAACAGGTAGACCCGAATCGACTTTGTAGGCCATACAAATATTTGTTCCGTGCGTGAACCGAACCCGCGACACACGCAGCGCAGCAGTCAATCGCTCAGCCGCTGCGCCAACCGTGCTGTCAAAGTTTGTACGGAACCCTTGGTGCGCGAGTCCGACTCACACTTAGCCGGTTTTTAGAGTTCTAATCATTAAACCCATCAATGCAACCCTGTTAGTTACAAGTCCCATTGAATGAATTTTCATGAAATAGTCGTTTATGATACCTAAATGATGTTTATTTTTCAAGTAGGTTTTAGAAAAAGTTTTCCAAGCTAGTTAACCGGTGTTTCGTACCCGACTACTCTGAGCAGAAACAGTCAAAACAAACTCAGAGTTCAAAGTCTCTTTTAGGGTCCAGACAAAAGTCAAGATATGCAAGATGGAAAGTTTTTATGTTCATAGTACCTACCTTAATGTTTTAAAATTTAAACATCGCCTTAAAGATAAAGTATTTAAGACGTCTTTCTTTCTCAGACTGGTCGCTTTACTCATCCCATTTATTCAAAAGCGGGTGGATGGCCACCTGTGGTTGAGGAGACAATCGCAAAGCTCAGCAAAGAACAAGGCTTCAAAGAATCTAGGCTGCCAGCCTTCAGTCAAGAGGAGATCGATTTGATTAAAGGTAAGTTAACAAAGAAAAGGTCCATTAATTATTACATTAATTATTGTTATGCCTCTTTGGTCTAAGATGCAGCTGAATAGGTACCAGGATTTTACATGGGGCCACTGCCTATCTGACCTCCACAACCCAGTAACTCGGTAATACGATACCCTTTGGTAAGACTTCTGGGTCACTGAGTACCTGTAACGACTGTCAAAGATCTACAGGGGAAAACCAGGACCAATAGCTTTGCGTGCTTTCCGAGGCACGGTGAACATTCTACGGGTAGTTAGTCACCCATTCAGTACCGTACTAGACAAGCGCAGCTTAACTTAAAGACCGACCAGACCTGCAGTTATTATTTAGCAAGAAGATCCTTTCTGCTAAAATTGAATGCCCAGGAAAGCCTGCATAACACCACAGATTGCGTTGTGGGTTGTTCGAAAGAGATACCGCGGGCCCAGAACACAAAGGGCAATAGAAGGAACATGGGTGGGTTTTAGTCAGTACAAGTCTGACACTCCCCCCGCTCCGCCCAGAGCGGGGGAAGTTATTTGATGATTTCCCACCCGTAAATAAAAGAGATGAGCGTAATGCCATCCCGATCACACCACCATAGCTGTAACTGAGAAAATCCTACTGAAAAAACACAAAAAAACTTTTTGCCTGACTAGTGAATCAAACCTGGGACCCCATACGGCAAGGGATGTGCTTAATACCATCCCTATCACAAATCCATCGATCACAAAGCTACTGAGAAATTTGTGATGAAAAAACACAAAACTACTCTTTTTGTCGCGCAGTCGGTTAAATATCGTTTCACCACTGACTGCCATGAATTGCTGAATCAACTTGATCAAAGAAGATTTACCTTATATCTACCTTCCAACAGGGACCTACGATTACTTCGCCATGAACCACTATTCCACCAGGCTGGTAAGGAAACCCAGACCTTCGGAACAGATCGAGCATGCAATATTCACATATCTTGAAGACCTAGATGTTGTTCTGGATGTGGATCCCAACTGGACCTACGGTTATAGCCCTTATTTCGCGGTACGTAGACGGTAATTTGATTACGCATTTTGCGCATGATTCTTCAGCCCTCCCCTTATTATTTTGCTACACTGCCTGGTTTCTTGCCTGTCATCCAAATATGAGGAATCACCAGTCTATGGAAGTCACTGCCTGATTCTCTGTTCCGTGATCATTATAATCTGCATCGAGTTGCGGCCTAACCCAAGCCAATCCTTACTAATATTATAAAAGCGAAAATGAGTTTGTTTGTTACGTCTTTACGCCTTAATGGCTAAACCGATTTTGGTACAGAGATAGTTGGGACCCTGGAGACGGACATAGGCTTACGCTTACGGGCATAGAAGAAAGAGGGAAGAAAAAGAAAAACTTAGCTTTGCTATTACAGTCAATAAGGCGCAAGGGCAAATAAGGAAAGGAGAACTGTGTTACCCCGAATTTAACGCGAGCGAAGCCGCGTGCAAAAGCTAGTTTAGTATAAAAATATGTTTGATTACGCTACTGCGTGGTTATGATTGTGGAATGTTTGTGTCTAGTGCAACGTTTAAGAATAATCACAAAAATAGTCTTCATGATTTCGTGTATTATTAAACCAACTGCAAACATCAGCACTTTTGTACGTCAATAATTACACAAGACAGTCTCCCAAAATGCCCACCCTTCGCCACTTCCTAGTGTTTTAGCTGGAAAGAAGAAGTAGGGGAACAAACTTCTAAACTCCTTGCTAATCTTTAGATACTTATAAGTGTGTTGTTAGAACTTCCCTTAACTTTAATTACAACGTTTCCTTTAATATAAAATAGCTCTTGAAATTTGGACCTAAATCCCTAACTTCAAAGGAACAACTCAGAAATTGGCAATAGGTCTTACAAAACTTTTGTCCCACAGCTGGATTAAAGCCTCCCTCCCACCACTCTTCTCTCCGTTTAGTTTTCTTCATTCCTCATCATCTAGCAGCATTTTTTAGGCCTCCTCTGACGACGACAACCGTCTTCCGACACCCACTGGGTGACAACTCTACCCATTGGTTGTGATGCATTGTACAGATATACTGTACCATATTTAAAATTCTCGTTTCGACCAGATATACCCACAAGGCATACGGGAGCAGATGGCCTGGCTCAAACAACAGTATGGTGACATTGAGATCTTCATCTCCGAGAATGGATACTCCACTGGCGGGTCCAACCTTGATGACGATGGCCGCATCTCTTTCGTCAGAGGTTATCTAGAACAGGTAAAGTAAAACTGAGATTATTTTTAACAAACTGCGGCGAAACTCAGAAGGAAGGTTATGTGTTTGACCTGGATGTTAATTTGTCCGTTTCTTTGCGATCCCTCGTAACGGATAAACTGATTTTAATAAATTATTTGCTATGTCTTGATATGCACATGTGATGAGAAGGGACGCATAGCATGTGACTAAAAGAGCAAGAGACTGAGATGCATATATAAATGTTTAATGTATGATGTGGAAGAGGAAGACCAAGGAAACAATGGGAATTTGACGACACGTTTGGCGCAGTGGCTGAGCGATCGACTGCTGCGCTGCGTGTCGGAACAAATATTTGTATGGCCTACAGATAGTTGTTCCGGGTCTGGCTGTTTATGTATGTCAATTTAATTATTGTAAACGCACCTACATTACAGGACAAATTCCTAGTGTGGAAGAACGTTTTTAAAAAAAATGGATGGTTATGTGAAGAACTTGACGGGCCTGTTGGTCTAGTGGTTAGTGGCCCTGACTGCTGAGCCGGAGGTCGTGGGTTCGATTCCCACCCAGGACAAACTTTGTGTGATGAGCATGATTGTTTGTTCTGTGTCTGGGTGTGATTTATCTATAATATGTATGTATTTATAAATTATATAAGTATGTATATCAGTTGTCTGGTTACCATAATACAAGCTCTGCTTAGCTTGGGATCAGATAGCCGTGTGTGAGTTGTCCCAAGATATTTTTTTTTTTAAATTATTTATTTAACAGGTGATGAACACCCTCGCCTAGCGGCTTAGGCGTTAAATCCGCCTCGGCCGCAATGACAAAGTTTCCTCATTTGAGTCAAAATTTCAGGTCATCTGGTCTATTAAACAAGACGGTGTCAATGTAACTGGTTACACGTACTGGACAATCATGGACAACTTCGAGTGGTTGGATGGATACCAGTAAGTACCCATTGTGATTGTTGATCTAAATAATAAGTTTTTAAACTGACACGTTCACTGCCATTACATATTTTAAATACACACATCAAAAGTATCTAGGGATCAACATATATTTTTGCAATAACTTTTCTCCTGATTGATATTAATTAAAATTTTCTTTAAGGATTCATCAAATAAAGTGTTTTCGTTTGTCACAGTAACGATAAACCAAGTCACCTTTGCATTAATAAAGAAATTTGCCATTTTCCTAATAAAGGGATTTTTGACATTTGAACCACTAACATTAAAGTTCGAAAAAAAGACTGAAATAACAGTTTTCTTTAAAATTTTATTGGGTAACTTAAACAATTAATAATCCGTGTTTCTACCGCGAACACTAACAACACAAGAACATCGGTTTGGCATACTCAAAATGAGTTCATCCAAATCACGCTGTGGAATGGCCGCCCATGTTCGTTGCAACAACAAAAAAAGGTCTTCTTGCGACTGGATACCCTCCATATTCGGCAGAGCTCTTCTCTGTAGCATATCCCATGCATGCTCAATCGGGTTCAAGTCTGGCGACTGAGCAGGCCAGGGCAGGACATTGATGTTAGCTGCGGCGAGAGTCTGTCTTACAACTCTTGCGGTGTGCGGTCGTGCATTATCATGCATTAACTGAAATAAGGGACCGATTTGCACTTGTAGAGGAACGATGACGTCTGATACAATCGTCTCAGCATAAATTTGAGCGTTGAGGTTGCCTCTGATCCAAATCAACTCAGTTCTTCCGCCGATCCAAATACCCGCCCATACCATGATGGTTCCACCACTATAAGGATGGACTTCCTGGCAGGATTTTAATCGCTGTTGGCGTCCAGGGGTTCTCCAGTGTCGTATACGTCTTGTATCCGGTCTCATACAAAAACGAGACTCATCAGAAAAGCACACGAAACGCCATTGTTCTTCTGCCCAATTTCTGTGTTCAAGAGCCCATTGATATCGAATCCTACGATTGTGCATTGCTATAGGTGGTACCCGTAGCGGTCTTCGGGAATGAAGGTTCACTTCATGCAAGCGGTTTCTGACTGTTTGGTCGCTAATTAAGTTCCCTGAAGAGTGATGAAGCCTCACGGCTAACATCATGGCGGTTATTGTTGGAGCTCTTCGAGTTAAGATTTGAATGTATCGGTCTTGTCTCCGTGTGGTGCAGCGATACCGTCCTCCATGGCGCTCAGCCACGGTACCAGTGCTTCGGTAACGTGTCCAAAGTCGACTGATAACACTCTGACTTGTATTCAGAGCTAAAGCTACAGTACGTTGCCGGGAACCAGCTTCTATCATTCCCACGGCTCTGAGCATTTCTTCCCTGCTTAAATGACGTCGCCGCTCCATAATAACGTTGGTTTTAATCAGTAGTAGGGAAACAGTAGCACTAATAATGTCTTCAATGCGTTGTATGTTTTTATAGGGAAAATATTGACAGCTTATTTTCATCTTTTACTCGAATTTGATTGAGAGTTCCTGATTCAAATTATGAAATGCACCAAAAAGGATCCATATAAATTTATAAAATCATAAATTTATTACAAAGCCACATCTCAATCTCAAGAAATCCGCATAAAAATGCTTGATCCCTAGACACTTTTGATGTGTGTATTTGTAACGGGATATTTACCATGTTTCCAATTGTTTTTGAGTTTCTGATATTCTCTCATGTATAATTGTGGCTTCAAATCCGGACAAGTACTAATGTAATTTTTTCAATTCATATCTACTTTCTAAGTTTATATTAGACATCACAGACATCGATGTAGGAAACCTGGATTTGTAAATAATATAAGCCTGAAATCGCTAACTCGTCTTGAGCAAGCGAGCCTTCCCTGTTTAGTAACAAACCATGAAAGCTTACGGTATAAAGCCCGGACTATACTAAAGCGGGGAGGAGGGGAGTGGAGAGGAGATGTGCAAAATTCAACCAATCATAGGACAGATGAGAGACGCGATGTAACTTTCAACCAATGCGATTGGTCGGTTTCCGCGCATCTTCTGTCCGCTCCATTCGAATACGCGTTGGTGGTGTCCGGGTCTGATACCCCGTGCCTTCGACAGCACGTTAAACCGTTGGTCCTGCACCTGATCTATCTCCGGCCGTATCGGATTGCCGTCCCATCGAACTATGAAATAAAAGGAATAGAGCGTACATCAGTCAGTTCCTGGACACACACTTGTGCGTTACAAACAATATCTACCGCTTCGATAGCTGACCTTACAACGCTACAATAACATTGGATGCCGTGACCGAAAACGATCAGGAAACCTACCTTTTAAATAATAATAACACAATTAGCTTTTTCCCAATCAATTTCTTTATTTTCAGATCAAAATTCGGTTTGTACGAGGTGGACTTCTCAGATCCTATGCGCGCACGCACCGCGCGCAAGTCAGCGGTCTATTACTCGAATGTTATCAGAAGACGATCGCTATACGTCCCACTGCCTTGTGAAACTAACCAGTTCGTGTAATAAATACTTAGTTGTACCTTATGTTTTTTGAGGAATATACACTGTTTAAGTTTTGTTTTTTTTTGACTATTTTATTCTACTCCCAAAACCTACAGTTTCAAAACAAAAACAGCTTGGTATCGAAACATGTTTATCATTTATCTAAAATATCCAAAATTGTATGTATCGGATAAGCAGAACTTGATAAAGCAATCGATACATTGATCAATTTTTCAATGCCCCGTGCGCCAATTCGTTAATAACCCTAGTTCTATATAAATGCATCTTTTGCAATCAATGGCATCGGTGGGATGCGACGCGTTGTACTGACGAGAGGTGTGCATATTTTATTATTGTATATTTTATGTAATCTTTTGATGATTTTCAAAAGCAGATAATCATAAAGTTTTATGTTGTAAAGATAGCTGATTGTATTTGCAGTCACAGTTATCATGGATTGGATTCAGGCGGTCGTGTTCAGGTGAGAGAAATTATTGTTTTAAATGTGGTTTAAGGAATAAAAAAATAATGTCAAATTATTAAATGTCAGAGTGTATGAAATAAAGGAATAAACAATAAATAAATGAAACCAAGAAATTTTTTTACACTCACTGAGTAAATTAAATTGGAGCAGCTTAATCCCAAGCCTTTATATCTTCAAGGTGATTAATATTATAGTAAGCTTTCTGACATAGCTTACGTTTTATAAAAGATTTAAATTTATTGAGGCTCAATGTTTTAATATCGCTTGGTAGTTTATTACAATAACGTATGCATTGGCATGTGAACGTACCCCCTATTTTTTGAGCCTCGTTGCAGGAACAACCAATTTGTGTTTGTTCCTCGTATTATGTTGTGGATATCACTGTATTTTTAAACTATTTTATATTTTTATGTGCGTACAAAAGGTTTTCGTAAATAAACTGAAAGGGCACAGCAAGTATATTAATCTCTTTAATTTTTTCTCTAAGGGAGTGTCTAGGACTTAATTTATCAATTGAACGAATTGCCCTCTTTTGCAAAATAAAAATTGTCTGAATATCGGTGGCATGGCCCCACAAGAGAATACCATACATCAAATAAAATAAACTAAACGGGCTCTCTCGCCTTAGCATCATCACGCCTGAAATCGGCTGAGCGATCGACTGCTGCGCTGCGTGTTGCGGGTTCGATTCCCGCACGAAACAAATATTTTTATGACCTACAAATACTTGTTCCGGGTCTGGTTGTTTGTGTATGTGAGTTTCTGTGTTTGTAACCGCACCCACGATACAGGAGAAATTCCTAGTGTGGGGTAAAGTTAAAAAAAATATTGAGAGCTTGTGGTTATATCAACAAGACAGAGGTAGAGCGCGTTACAATATCAGTACTATGATGCTATACGCAAGGTTTAGTTTGCAGTAGACATCCTCAGAAGAGGGGAGAAAACAGAAACAATACTGCACCAGTTATGTTTTAAGTACAAGAGGTACTAATGTAATAGAGGACGACCCTATTACCATACCATAACTTTAGCAGGCACTAATCCAGACTCCTTTGCTGCTACTAAAAAGAACATACAACTCTGGGCGGAGAGGAGTGTCAGGCTTTTACTAACTAAAACCCACCTATGTTCCTTCTCTGACCATTTATGTTATGGGGCCGCGGTATCTCTTTCAAACAACCCGCAATCCCGGCAGGCAGTAGCCCTGGCAGACCTCTCTGCTTTATTGACATCTCTTTGAGACCTAGATTTTACTTTTACGATCACTTTTTTTCTTTCTTTTTTTTATGTTTCTGTTACTCAAAATATGTTCTACTAGCTTTTGCCCGCAGCTTCGCTCGCGTTAAATTCGGGGTAACACAGTTTCCTTTTCCTGATTTGCAGGTACCTGCTACCTGTAGTTTTTGCCCTTGCGCCTTATTGATTGTAATAGCAAAGCTAAGTTTTCCCTTTCCTTCCCTCATTTCTCACTTTTTTTAAATAAATTACCCTATGTCCGTCTCCAGGGTCTCAACCATTCCTGTACCAAAATTCTTCAAATCGGTTTAGCCATTTAGGCGTGAAGACGTAACAAACAAACAAAAAAACAAACTCACTTTCGCTTTTATAATATTAGTAAGGATCCCAAGTGAATTAATCCCATTAAATTGCTGCCAAAGGCTTTTTAAGTCTCGGGTTGCGGGTTTTTTAAAGAGATACCGCCGGCCACGGAATCTGCATACTGGCTCGCCTTTAGCCCCATTTGGGGATGTATCTCATTGGTATTAGGTGGACCTCTGTCTGGGGATCAGAGGCGTGAAGTTATGTCATCATTTTCCTTGTCCCATTCTAATTGGGGTCGGCGCAACACGTTTTCTTCTTCCATTCTCCCTTATCAGACGTCAAGGCATCATTTACTCCTTTCTCCTTCATATCGATCAAGTGCAGTATCTATCAATCAGTCAAGTGCAGTATAATTTTTTTTTTTTTTTTTTTTTTTTTTTATATTATTTTTTTATTATAAATCAACCAATTGCAGTATCAATCAATCAAATGCAGTATTAATCAATCAAATGCAGTATCAATCAATCAAGTGCAGAATCAATCAGTCAGGTACAGTATTAATCAGTCAAGTACAGTATCAGTCATTCAAGTACAGTATCAATCAATCAAGTGCAGTATCAATCAGTCAGGTACAGTATCAATCAATCAAGTGCAGTATCAATCATTCAAGTACAGTATCAATCAATTAAGTGCAGTATCAATCAGTCAGTTACAGTATCAATCAATCAAGTGCAGTATCAATCAGTCAGGTACAGTATCAATCAGTCAGGTACAGTATCAATCAATCAAGTGCAATTTTTTTTTTAACTTTTCCCAACTCTTGGAATTTCTCCTGTATCGTGGGTGCGTTTACAAACATTTATGCTCACATACACAAACAGCCAGACCCGAAACAACTATCTGCAGGTCATACAAATATTTATTCCGTGCGGGGATCAAACCCGCGACACGCAGCGCAGCAGTCGATCGCTCAACGACTGCGCCAACCGTGTCGTCAATTTTAATCAATTAAGTGCAGATTCCAGTGCTTGTAATTGCCTTAAAATGCATTGCAATGCATTACAAGCCTACGGGTCATTGAAGTTCATTGACTGATCTTGAACCCAAGACATTATTGGTCCTAATAGCCTAAGGCTGCTACCATCACAGATGTGCGAGGATGCTGAGCGGTGCGAGAATTCGAGCGTAGCGGATTCTTTTCTGATGTAGTTAGAGAAAACGGGCTGGGGCTGACTGAAGTGTGTTGGCGGGTAGACTAGTAGCTACTAAGCCCCACTTCTTAGCGACTCAATGTCAAATTTGTTTGGCCCAAAATTCAGCTTAGCGAATTCCGCTCACGTTAGTGAAGATGGAGGAGGAGGAGATGACAGTTTATCAAATGCGCAGTGTCTATGGTTTAGCCCGCACACCGGCACACACAACTCGTTCGCCTTTGACCTCCATAACATCTCTAGTTACCTTAGTTTAAGCCATACTTTAAGCCATTTTTCAACAGAACTCAGGTATGCAGGAATTAGATTTAGGCTACTTTTTTTTAAACGTTGCCCCGCTCTAGGAATTTCTCCTGTATCGTGGGTGCGTTTACAAACATTTAAATTCACATACGCAAACAGCCAGACCCGAAACAACTACCTGTATGTCATACAAATATTTGTTCTGTGCGGGTATCGAACCCGCGACACACATCGCACCAGTCGATGGCTCAGCCACTACGCCAAACGTGTCGTCAAATAAAAATTAAACTTAATATTATTTTCTTTTCATGTTTTTGTTAAACAAGTGAATATAAAATTTTGCCGAATTCCTTTTAATTAATTTTAATTTAAAGTAAGTAATCCTACTTCGATCTGTTTTTTCTGGCGTATGGGTCTCTCGCCATTTTTTTGGCGAGCTCTTACGTGCTACCCATATGACTCTACCTAGTCCGATCCACCATCTTCTTAGTCTACCGGTAAACCATCGGTGGGGCGTTGGTTTCTGCGCATGATCTCTCTTTGGTAATATCGGATTGCCGTCCGATTGGACTAGAGTGAAGAAAGAGAGACTGCACCTGTTTGGCCATTAATTTGTGCACTAAAATAATATCTCGCGCGTCGCCATGATCGCAAAAGGCTTGGACAATTTTCAGCCACACAATCAGCCCATAGTAAAGTAATCCTCTAAGTAAATGTTGTCGTATCATCACCGCTCTCGCCTCTCTCAGCTCCAATGGAAACGAAGCTCAGGCCTTAATTGAAGGATGTCTTGATCAATCGAGTGCACAGATTACATTAATGAGATAACAAAACTATTCTTGCCACAATGCATATGCAAGAGTTAAAGATATATGTATCAGTTTAGCTGTCTATATGTCGACAATAATAAGATGCACAGTATTTTATACAATATTTTAAGCACCAGGCTCATAGATAGATAGAATATTCTTCATTATGTACACCATACAAATTACAAGAATAACAGAATAGAACTTATAAATAGGGTAACTCATTGGGCAGTCTTATCGCTAAGCTAGGAGGCTAGGAGGAGATCCTTTAAATCCATCAAAAGGTTGTCTTGAAAAGATCGCGTTTAGACAGTACTGTAGGTAGTCTGTGGGGTTTCATTTTTCAAAACGAATAGCTACATTAAAAATAAAGCAAATACATACTTATAAATAAATTCACTTATAATAATAATCATGAAGAGCAAATAAAGATTTAAAATCGGAAGCAAGGTACTGCTTTTACCATATCTAAGAGTAGACAAGGTTTGAACGCTCCGCTCCGACACGGACCGGGCAATCCATAGCCGTACAGCTTGAACTGTAAAGGATTTATCGTAGAAGCTAGTAGATATGTTTTAATTAAAATACACGTGCGAAACCAGAACAAGTAGTCAATTTATTTCACGCTTTTCACAATGTGCATATCAGACTTCAGACTTTTACTGACTAAAACCCACCCATGTTCCTTCTTTTGCCCATTATGTTCCGGGGCTGTGGCATCTCTTTTAAACAAACCACAACCTCGGCAGGCAGTGGCCCTGGCAGACCTCTCTGCTTTGTTAATATCCCTTTGAGGGGCGCGGGACACGGTCTGTCGACACTAGACGGACGGACGACTCGCTACCCATTGCTCACTGTCCACAAACTTGCATCTACGGTGGCCGGGAGTCGTCTCGAAGCGCCCGACGCCCGGAGCGACTATCGCAGCGGCTGGTTGAGGTTCTCTCTCTCAAACGTCCGGACACCTCTTTCGCTAGCATAAACGATGCGCAGAAGGAGGTGACCGCTTTCCATTCCCTCTCGAATGGGAGGATCTTCCAACCAGATAGTATTATGTCTGGTGGGCTACTGCCCTGCAGATGTTGTCGTACTTCTGGTATTAAAGCTTATGAGCTTTTGGACAACCCTGGCTCTTGATTGGCCGACGCTAGATTAACGTTTTTTCGAATAGCCATCTCCGTGCATACCTAGATGTCCTACCCAACACCACTTGCTTGTTGTTTCGCCCAGGCCCTGAACGTCAAGTCAAAACATGCATATTGTACGTACATGGCATAAATCAATTTGCGTGGAACTTGTGCGTAAATTAGTTCCTGCTAAATAGCGATTATGGACGAAGTTATGTTGACAAACAACTACCGGAAATACATAATGAAGGATGGGACGGCTGACGTGTGTCGGGCATGCCACCGTCCTGGTGAGTCCATCGGACATATTATTTCTGGTTGTTCTCGTCTAGCTAACAGCGAGTACTTGCATAGGCACAACCAAGTAGCCAGGATTATTCATCAGCAACTTGCCTTGAAATATAATCTTGTTGAATCTGAGGTACCGTACCACAAGTATGTGCCCGACCCAGTTCTCGAGAAGACCATGTTACGCTGTACTGGGATCGGTCTATCATTACTGACAGGACTATTGTCGCCAATAAGCCTGACATAGTGGTGATAGACCGATCAGCGCGCCACGTAATGATAATCGATGTTACCATCCCACATGACGAGAACCTCGTGAAAGCTGAGAAAGAAAAACAACTAAAATATCTTGACTTGGCACACGAGGTTGTTGACATGTGGAATGTGAACTCGGCTATCGTTGTGCCGATTGTCGTAACGGCCAATGGCTTAATTGCCAAGAGCCTCGACGAACATCTGTCGAAGCTCTCCTTAGGTGGTTGGATCAAGGGCCTGATTCAGAAGGCAGTATTCCTCGATACGGCCCGCATTGTGAGGAGGTTCTTGTCTCTGGAGCCTTAACCACCGGTAGCTTGGACCCTGCTCCCGTTACCGGCGGAAACCTATTTTTATATTTTTAATGTTTTTTTATTTTTTTTCTAAGAAATATTTAAAAATGTATTTTTAAGTGTAACGAATGAATAAAGAGAAAAATAAATAATAATAAATAAATATCTTGGGACAACTCACACACGGCTATCTGATCCCAAGCTAAGCAGAGCTTGTGTTATGGTAACCAGACAACTGATATACATACTTATGTAATTTATAAATACATACATATTATAGATAAATCACACCCAGACACAGAACAAACAATCATGCCCATCACACAAAGTTTGTCCTGGGTGGGAATCGAACCCACGACCTCCGGCTCAGAAGTCAGGGCCACTAACCACTAGACCAACAGGCCCGTCAGAAATGTAACAAAAAAAAAACGAAAATGACAGACAAACATAAACAGACATCATGAAATAAATTAGCCCTCCTGTACGATGTCAAAAAGGTCTACATAACATACTGTGATAAATAATCTATGAGATTGTTATGATAGCAACTGATAATATTATACATGTTAAAATTGTAGATAAGATGGCATTCAACTGATATCAGAGAAATTATCTTATAGTTATCTCAGTGTCAACGGTTTATCTGTCCAAACAGCGTGATCCATAACACTTACCAGGGGGTATCTGATAAGCTATTTGTGAAACCGTTCAGCCGGGGAAGTAGCTTCATCCTAACGAACACAATCTCAAAGCACTTATTTCAATAACACCGATACAGGCATTTTTGAATGTTAAAAAACAAAAAGATGAAGCTACAGTCCCTACACCATTACAGGCACTTTTGAATGTTAAAAAACAAAAAGATGAAGCTACAGTCCCAGTCCCAAGGCTTAATAACTTGTGAAAGTATCGTAGTTGCACTATATCATTCGCCAGGCAGCGTAACCCAGCTATCCTATAGAAAAACTGTTATAGGGCTTGTACACAAAACATCGATGCGACGTCGCATCGCCAAAAACTTGTTCGCACTTCGCATTACAAGGTATTTATGATACGGCTGTTTCGCAACGTATCGCAGTTTTTAGAGATCCATACTTCATAAGGAAAATGATATATATATAAATGAAACCCTTATTGTATCACTTTATTGTCCGTCAGTCTGTCAAGACTCTTTATCTGGGGGACGTTTGGAGGTATCGAGTTGAAATTAAAACCATATTCACTCCACCACCACCGGTAGTTTGGACCCTGCTCCCTATACCGGCGGACCACTATTTTTAATATTTAATTTTTTTTTTTAATGCTATTTTATAAAATATTTAAAAATGTAAAAATATGTTATATCCTTACTATATATATATATATATATCCTTACTTATCTAATATATAAAATTTCCGTGTCACAATGTTAGTTACCGTACTCCTCCGAAACGGCTCGACCGATTCTTATGAAATTTTGGGTACATATTGGGTAGGTCTGAGAATCGGCTAACATCTATTTTTCATACCCCTAAACCTAAACGGGTGAAACCGCTGGGCACAGCTAGTAATATTATAAAAGCGAAAGTGAGTTTGTTTGTTTGTTACCTCTTCACGCTTTAATGGCTAAACCGATTTTGATGAATTTTGGTACAGAGATATTTGGGAACCAGGAGACGGACATAGGCTATTTTTTTTAAAAAAAGAGTGGGATATGAGGGAGAAAGAGGGAAGAAACGGGAAAACTTAGCGTTGCTATTACAAATCATTAAGGCGCTACCGAATTTAACGCGAGCGAAGCCGCGGGCAAAAGCTAGTAAATAAATAAAGAAGAAAATCCATACTAATATTATAGTAATATATACTAATATTATTAGCGAAAGTGAGTTTGTTTGTTTGTTACGTCTTCACGCCTCAATGGCTGAACCGATTTTGATGAATTTTAGTACAGAGATAGTTGGGACCGTAGAGACGGACATAGGCTAACTTTAAAAAAAAATTAGGGATAAAGAAAAAAAGGGGGAAAAGAAAAGGGAAACCTTAGCACTGCTATTACAGTAAATAAGGCGCAAGGGCAAAAACTACAGGTAGCAGGTACCTGCAAATCAGGGAAGGGGAACTGTGTTACCCCGAATTTAATGCGACCGAAGCCACGGGCAAAAGCTAGTTAATAATATTTCACAACTATTTTCGCAGTAAGAGATTGAAGTAAAAGATACCTTGAAGTAAAAGATATTCTTTGGATACACATACTAACTGGCCCTAAATATCGAAGGTGTATCATAAAAGTTCTTTCTCCCACAGCACAGTGCTGGTGGCATCATGCCATGCTGAGGACCTGTCGTTTCCACCTGGATTCAGATTTGGAGCCGCCACTGCTGCTTACCAGGTCGAAGGCGGCTGGAATGAGGGAGGTAAGAACACGGCTAGAATTCAGGAAACGACAGGACCATCGAGAAAATGGATCAGGCACAGCTGGACAAACATTTCGTACATCTAGATCTAAACGGGGAAAATCAAAAAAGGTAATTTTCCAGGAGACGAATAAAACAGTTAACTTTTAATTTTAGATCACAAATAGGTTGAAATATTTCACTGTTTGTAAATTCTGTTATGTTAGAGAGTTGCGCATGATCAATAAGCATTCGAATACAAGGGTTTCTATTGCGGGTTGTTCGCAAGAGATACCGCGGCCCCGGAACGTAATGGGCTATAGAAGGAACATGGGTGGGTTTTAGTCAGTACAAGTCTGACACTCCCCCCCGCTCCGCCCAGAGCGGAGGAAGTTATTTGATGATTTCCCAACCCAAAAAAAAGGGGTTTCTAAAAATTTACGAATTTTAAGTTATCTCCGTTTAGATCTAGGTGTGCGATTTCTGAACACTTAGGCTTATCATTGTATCTTTATTTGAGTTTGATTTGTGTTGTGGTAACTAGCACTATTGTTACTAAGTGTTATTGGATTTATTTTCATCAGGAATTTGCTTAACAGCAGCCAGTTTTAGGCTCTCCCTTTAAAACTCTATGTACACACGACGGCAGGTCAACCTATACTAAACTATTATAACCTGATCTCTCTACTACGGATCGCACACCGTAGTAGACAGATCAGGTTAAAATGGTTTTGTGTAGGTTACAAACTCACTTTCGCTTTTATAATATTAGTAAGGATTGTTGTTTTAAGAAGCTAATCTTCAGATATTCGCGGAGGTGAGGCTAGCTGCAGACTGGGCGTGGACTGATACAAGTATACGACAGTAGTGCATCGAAGGAGTAGAAATAAGGTCGAAAATATTTCGGCGTTTGATTTTATTGAATATCATGTCCGCCAGTCATATTGCAGTTTTAATTGAATATTATAAAAATACAGTTCCTTGTTTTAAAAGTTTTAGACATGTCTTTAGTCTATGAAATTTCCTTTGTTATAGATATAAAAACTATGATGGTTGTCGCTGAAAAAATTAAGAATTTCGAAAAAAAAAATCCTTGTCTTTTTAAACTTTTCTTTTTTTGTAGTACTAGACCACTTTTGTAAACTGTTTTTCTTCAAGTCTTTTCTTTATGTATTTTTTTGGCTTGTGGTATGTACAGATACGGCTAACTTTACGACGAAAATCTAGACGTTTTACAAAGTGTTTTCTATGCACAGCGCCTTAAAGATTGCAGGCGTCATGTTAAGCCATTTAACGGTTTCGCGAACTGATCAAAGAAGAACCTTGTGTCTATCCTCAATACAGTAGGTACATTTAACGTCTCCTTAATTTTTTTTTAACAATTCTCTAGGCAAAGGTGAAAGCACGTGGGACCGATTTGTTCATGAAGATCCGAAAAGGATCGTCGACCTGACCAATGGGGATGTTGCTTGTGACTCTTACCACCTGTGGAAGAAGGACATTGAGTTGGCGGAGGAGTTGGGACTACACTTTTATAGGTAACTAGCGAACCGCCCCAGCTTCGCGCGTGTACAATGTAAATAATACTTACTTTACTAATACTAGCTGGCGCCCGCGGCTTCACCCGCGTGATGATCGAAAAAAAAGCCTCCTATGTGTTATTCCAGACTATAATCTACCTTTGTGCCAAATTTCATCAAGATCCGTTCAGCCATTTTGTCGTGATAGAGTTACAAACATCCATACATAAATCCAATATTATAAATGCCAATATTTGTGAGGATGGATGGATGTTTGGATATATGGATATTTGTTAAATGCAAATGCATTCGGTCATCGAGAGTTCCCCGAAAACCTTCATTTATTTTCTAAACCTCCAGGTTCTCAATATCCTGGCCTCGTATCCTGCCATCTGGTTTCGCGAACTACATCAATGAGGATGGCGTGAACTACTACAACAACCTGATCGATGGTCTACTGGAGAAGGGT
The DNA here is from genome assembly GCA_905475445.1 of Ochropleura plecta. Taxonomy (NCBI): domain Eukaryota; kingdom Metazoa; phylum Arthropoda; class Insecta; order Lepidoptera; family Noctuidae; genus Ochropleura; species Ochropleura plecta. Next base: position 17,363,844 of record FR997738.1, on the reverse strand, counting down.
ATCGAGCCTCTCGTTACTATGTACCACTGGGACTTGCCGCAATCACTTCAGGATCTTGGTAAGGCAATCCACCATCTGGCACATAGCATCCCACCAAAAGGAAGTTGTTCGCAAGAGGCACCACGGCCCCAGAACATAAAAGGCCTAATTGTTTCAAGTGTGGGAAATCATCAGATGGACGGTCCCTACTACGTACATAAAGACATCGAAAATGGCATTATTGCGCACATGCTGACATACGATTTTTATTTTTATTTAATTTATTTACCTTGTTTTAGAAATCGTATAAGAGAACAAGTTTTATAAATACAACGAATAAGTGTCGTAGAAACGGTCATCTCTCAGTTTTTCTAAGAAAACGTGAAAAAATTAAATATTTATGTGTAAATGGCATCATAAAGCTATTAAAACTAAAATATTGTAGAAAGAAAAAAGCACAAAAGGTGTGGTTGTGCCCCGGCAAAGGCACAAAAGGCTAGAGAAGGAACATAGATGGGTTTTAGTCAGTGGATAGGTTTTAGTCAGTAAAAGTTTGACACTTCCTTCTGCCCTGCTCGTAGCAGGAGGAGTCGATTAATGACTGGTAATTGTACTTTGACACTCTGCTACACATGCGAAGCCGGGACGGGTCGGTAGTTTATAATATTAGTATGGATAGAGTAGAATAGTTGTAGACAATTCAATTGACTAATCTATTCGTATGTTAGTTCGTAAGTATTAAAATTTTGAATAGCGCGCGAAAATGTGGCGTGGCGCGGCAACGTCGGCGGTCACGCCCGCCGCATCAGTCGCGCCAAAAGCTTACTAGCGAGCGGACGCGTGCTCGACGCGTCGGCGTTTCCCGCCACTTTGTTTCAACTTGTGTTTGTGAGCTGAATTGTTTTTATGTGAGAACTGAAAAGTTAAATATACGCGAGTTTTACTTGTATGTATTGTGTACAAATCCCGCCTTACATCATACTATTGTAATAGTAGAACATAAATCACCCGATCTGTTCCTTACAGGTGGCTGGACCAATCCTCTCATCGTAGACTGGTTCGTGGACTACGCGAGGGTACTATACACTCTCTACGGCGACCGCGTGAAGCTGTGGCTTACTCTCAACGAACCCCTCATCATCTGCGACGTCGTGTACAATAATGATGGCCTCTTTGCACCACGTGCCTTTAGCCCCGAGGTGGGAGCTTACTTATGCAATAAGAACGTGCTGCTGGCCCACGCTAAGGCTTGGAGACTGTATGATGAAGAGTTTAAACCCAAATATAAGGGTAAGTTCCATAACCCCACCGCCTGCCAGGGTTGCGGGTTGTTCGAAAGAGATACCACGGCTCTATTTCCGGACCGGGCAAAGTATTATTGGCTCTCCCCCTATTACTTGAGACGTAAACATAACTGACGAAATTTGGGCGTACTATTAGGGACACCTCTGCTTAACCCTCGGGGACATACAGGCGTGATGTGAAGGACCCTAGGGCAGGCCAAATAGCTCTATAAATAATAATGTATTCTAATCTTCCATTTTTTTTTCCAGGTAGAGTCTCAATAGCAAATCAAATAGTTTGGTTCGATCCTCAAACGAAAGAAGATGAGGTTCTTGCAGAACTAGCCAGGGAGAACTGCGTAAGTTACTATTTCAACCGTTAGTAATGTGAGCAAACAGAACGCCATCTTTACTCGGGATGTCCCTATAGCCCCTAACCCTTTTCTCGAGCCAGCCCGCTTTGCTGAGCCAGTAAAATTACATCATTCCGTAAATAATGGAACTCAGATCCAGCCTGTCTCTTTGCTGTCCTCCTCCAGCTACTCATACCCCGTAGGGGGGTGCCCTTGGCGTGAAGTCGGCTATATGCTTTTTTATTGTAGCCTAGATCCAAACATTGTCACTTTCTGAAAAATTAATTGCCCCTTTCCATTTTCCCAATCGAAGAATTTACCTTTTCGAAGTAGGTCCAACCAGAAAAGACTATTATTGAATCCCAGTTCGTTTGAGAATCTCAGCCCCATTTATATTTCCAGGCAGGCAGATACGCTCACCCAATCTACTCCAAGGAAGGAGGCTGGCCACCTTCCATAGAGAAACACATGGAGGAGCTGAGCTTGAAGAGAGGATACCCCAGGTCTACCTTCCCGGCATTTACTCAGGAGGAGATTGAAACGATAAGAGGTAAATGGATGAAATCATACATTTTCACGAAACAAGCCGAAATCCGCAGTTTCTCTCAATCTCCATATTTTGTAGTCTTTGTGCCTATATCTTGAAAAAAAGTATTATTTGGTTCGGAAAGATGGCGAACCAAATTTGGAGATTGGACAACAAAGTGTCCCCTATAAGGGTTTTTTTTAAGCTATTGCATTGCTTCTATCGCGGGCCTTGAGCGTGGAGACCGAATCCAGAATTTTCGTAACGAAAAAACCTAACACTTTCATTACGAATTCAGCGTGTTTGGTAGGGAATCGATAATTGTCAATACACAGACAGTACGCTGGATCAAACCCAAGGTCTTGTTTTACTTTTTGCGACTTCTTTTTAACTGAATGTACTTTTAAAATATTATATTTAGTTTTTATTTATTGCATAAGTTGTTTCTCTTTCTTTCTTATTGTTGAATAATAATATGAGACGGCAAGCCATACAGGCGAACGCAAGGACAGACTGAAGTCAAAATAGTATTGTCATGTTTTGCTATAAATTAGGCAGGTTCAAGGATCTTTATTCTTTAGTTATTTTAATATTTTATTTCCCATTTCCTTAACCAGTGCTATATTACTAGTTACTTTAAAATATATTGTGTAAAAATATAAATGATGCGGGCGGATACTTACTGGATAGTTTATAAAATTGTCTTAAATACCCTAACTTCTACAGGAACTTACGACTACTTCGCAATGAACCACTACACCAGTCGATTGATCCGCGAGGGCAAAGAGGGAGAGCAGTTCTCGACCTGGCCGCTAGGTGACGCTGTTGATATCAACGGTAAAATTGAGAAACCAGCAGAATGGCCCAATGCTGCGTCTTCGTGGTTCTTCGTAAGTTTCCTACATCTTTAATGATTCAAACTGACTACTGAGTTATCCAAGACTACGACGGTAGACGGCTTCATCAAGTGCGCGCCTCAAAGAGATGTTAGTAAAGCAGAGGGGCCTGCCAGGGCCACCGCCTGCCGGGGTTGCGGGTTATTCGAAAGAGATACCGCGGCCCCGGAACATAAAGGGCAATAGAAACGACATGAGTGTGTTTTTGAGGTCGTTAACTCTTTGTAAAAAAATGTCTTGAAGAAAACAGGGCTGATGGGATATAATTTTCGGGTCAATTGTTTTTTTTTGTTTACAGGTGTACCCTGAAGGTCTTCGCAAGCAGCTGGTCTGGTTGAAGGAGAGGTACGGTAACCAGGAGTTTATGATCACTGAGAGCGGATTCTCCACGTTAGGGGGACTTGAAGATCAGGATAGGATTCAGTATTACAGGGATTATTTGGAACAGGTGAGCCTAAGCTTCATTTTTTTTAATAAGGCCATCAGTGATTTTATATTTTTCTAATCAACATACACATCACTCATGCAAACGGAAGATCTAGACGTCGCCGTCGGTTAGGAAATTCTTATAAGACACTGCTCCTCCGCACGTTCGAGCGTTGACGGCAAAGAAGATGTATGATAGGGAAGGAGAGGCGTTAAGTATCGCACGTTTGTGGAGTGGTGTTTTTTTATATGTATTAGACATCAACCGATCTTCTACAAATACAAGTGAGATCCACTTCATCGCCTGACTGCGCGGATGATCGGTGTCGTGTGAAAAACCATAAAGGGTACTTCCATTTGGCCTACATCTTGTAGAATGGTTGATCCAGGAAGTATCCGGAACAACATTTAGTACATAAGATAAAGGCTAAAATATCCTATTACTTATTGGTGTAATAAGGTTGAAGGGACTTATCGGGTCGTGTTATTATTCTTTCAGATTTTGCTAGCGATAAAACAAGATGGCGTCAATGTGACTGCATACAGCGCGTGGACACTCATCGATAACTTCGAGTGGAGTGATGGATTCAAGTATGTACCCATTACAGAATTTAATTGTTTTTGTGGGGACTCAGTTACAGTCCATATATCCTATTCCTATTAATAGCCTATTCCATCGAAGCCGTGGTTGCGGTTATTTATTTTTCTTGAGCCAAATGTATCCCACTGCAGGGCAAGAGCCTCCCATTCATTGCTCTCATTTTTTTCTGCCGTTTTCTGTTTGGGCCCAATCCTTTTCGGTTACGGTACATCCAAATAATTTATGCTGTCCTTTCTCGCCCAGTTTCCTGAAAGCCTATTGTCAAATTCTAGGTACAAAGCACTCTGCTACCACATTTATCGTACGAACCGCCAGTCTGTGGAATTCACTGGCATCTTCTCTGAAGCAAGCGTGCTCCACCCTAGGCCGTATCATCAGGCATATTACGGTCAAACACAAGCCTAATTTAGTGCAAAAAAGTTTATCAGCTAGCTATCTAATTATCGAGATGATTATCATTTACCTGCCAATAAGCAACTTTTTATCTTCGCAAAAAGTCGGCAGTATTATCACATCGTAAATGTCAATTGTTTGTCTTTTTATTTAGTGTATCTGTGTATCTATTCTTTGATATATATTTATAGTATTTTATAAATCCATTTAGTATTTTTTTTCTGTTTTATACCTACCACTGTTTTTCTCTGCATCACCCAAAGGTTGACTGGTAGAAAATGCCTATGGTATTAAGTCCGCCTCTGTAATTTGTGCTTGAAGTGTTAAATAAATAAAATAAGGGTAGGAGAAGTAGAATATATAAAGCAGGCGACAAAATAGTAAGGGATAATCCTATATTTGTCACCACTGTATGTCTTCTTCCATATAATCCTTTGCAAAATTCACCTTCGTTTCTTTGGACTCCTACTCCTGTACCCATGCACATTCATAGACAAACTTCTCAAGATCCAACTGTCAAGATCTGTCTACCACTACATAGTATAAAACAAAGTCGACGACCGCTGTCTGTCTGTCATTATGTATGCTTAGATCTTTAAAACTCCGCAACAGATTTTGATGCGTGTTTTTTTTTAATGGATAGAGCGATTCAAGAGGACGGTTTATATACTTATGTATGCCGGATCGGGTGGCTAGTATAATATAAGCTGAGAATCTTTAGCATGAATATAGCCTTTTGTTTTCTCCCTATATAAACCTTAATTTTGTCTTCCAGGGTCAAATTCGGTCTGTACGAGGTTGACTTCTCGGACCCGGAGCGCAAGCGCACCCCGCGTGCGTCTGCGCACTACTACCGCAGCATCATAGCAAGCCACTCTCTAGATGTACCTACCACACGAAATGAGCTTTAACTTGTTAAGACTTTTGTTAGGATACCGATTCATTTTGATTATTGATTAAAAAAGTTTAAGTAAATTGCTGAAAAATTATTTCTTATTTTTTTCTTCAAACTTAATCTTAAAGCTTTTATTTAGAACAAGTACTTTTGAAAGAGCAAAAATTTTACTCTAAATAGACTTACTCTGAATAGACCCATTTTAAACCATTGATCAAATGGAGAAGAATGGGCAAGAAACTCCATGGAAATATCCATGAAGTTTCTCAAACAAACAAATAGAAGTGAGTTGTATATTGTACCCAGAAAGGTCCAATGCTGTTGTTCAAAATAATGTGAGGAAATGTAGCCAGTAGCCACATTTAGATAAAAGAATCGGCCAGTTGCGAGCTGAACTCGCGCACCGAGGGAGGTAATAAAAGGCTCTTAGGCTACTATTGTAATTATATTGCAGGATTTAGGCTGCTTTTCCTTTTTTTTCGTATAGGAAATCATCAAATAACTCCCCCCGCTCTAGGCGGACTGGAAGGGAGTGTAAGACTTTGACTAAAACTCATCCATATTCCTTTTTTTGCCCTTTGTGTTCCGGGGCCGCGGTATCTCTTTCAAACAAGCTGCAACCCCAGCAGACAGTGGGCAGGACGGGCTCCTCTGCTTTGATGACATCTCTCAGCGCGCTTGGAACACGAACGCGCCGTCGACACGGCCTGACATTACTGGACGGACGGACGGTGAGCTACCCAGTACTCATCGTCCACAGGCCCGCGTCTACGGCGGGAGGTCGTCTCGCGACTAGGCTGCTGTGCCCATCTAATGTGCATATTATGGTGTCTCAGTTGGGCAAGATACCAAGAAAATATCGTCCAACATAATTCTTAGATAATATTCTCTTATTTATTGAAGATAAATCCTTACTAATATTATAAAAGCGAAAGTGAGTTTGTTTGTTTGTTTGTTACCTCTTCACGCTTTAATGGCTAAACCGATTTTGATGAATTTTGGTACAGAGATAGTTGGGAACCGGGAGACGGACATAGGCTATATTTTTTTGAAAAAAGTGGGATGTGAGGGAGAAAGAGGGCAGAAAAGGGAAAACTTAGCGTTGCTATTACAAATCAATAAGGCGCAAGGGGAACTGTGTTATCCCGAATTTAACGCGAGCGAAGCCGCGGGCAAAAGCTAGTAATAAATATTTTGAATCATTTAATGATGTTTTACTAAAAGTTTCTCTTCTCCCTTCTTTAGAAGATACCTTACTGCTTCTATCGGCGGAGATATCGCGTAACAAACTAACAAAAAAATACAGTCGAATTGAGAATCCTTCCTTCCTTTTTTTTAAAGCCAGTTATAAAAAAGGTACCTAATGTTTTTTTAAGTGCAGGATATTGGATGAGACTTGTGTCGATATACAGTCGATGTAGCGATTCTCCAGGGCAGTGAAAAACGTGGCTTCATATACAATGGAGTATGTACTATCACTTCATGCATAAAACCATTACCCAGCCGAAGACATTCAAAAACATTTCGCAAATAACATCAAGAAACTACAATGTATTTTTTTTGACGGCACGGTTGGCGCAGTGGCTGAGCGATCTACTGCTGCGCTGCGTGTCGCGGGTTCGATTCCCGCACGGAACGAATATTTGTATGACCTGTAGATACTTGTTTCGGGTCTGGCTGTTTGTGTATGTGAATTTAAATGTTTGTAAACGCACTCACGATACATGAGACATTCCAATTTTATAAAAACCGTACTTTCACTGTACCTACTTCATTAAACTTGTCATGATTTTCAAATATAATAAGAACAACTAAGAATTTAAAAATGGGAAAAGGAATATTTCCTGACTGACGTTTGTGTCGAATAAAAAAAAGAAGATTGATTTGACAGTCCTCAAAATGCAATGGTTTAAAAAAAAGGTAGAAACAAAATACTCAAACAAGAAGTAATCTTTGAAAATATTAAAAAATATATTATTTATGAGGTTCAGATACTGCAAACTCAAACTCAAAGCATGGCATTTCAATTAGAAATTAGATTATTTCAATTAGATCATTACAGGCACTTATTAATTTCATAAAAACAAAAAAAAAGATGCTGCTACAGTCCAACACACAAGTTATTATGTCACAAGACATAATAACTGTAGTTGTAGTTTATTGTAGTTGCCCATTCCTAAGTGTAGATCTCTATGGAGAAGAAATACTGCAAAATTAAGTTCTGATCTATGTGAAGAAGATTATAAGTATAGACATTACTAGAATACGTGTAGCGTATGAATAGACGTAAGAGGGACTTGAGCCAATCGAACCGAGTTGATCTTAAGGATAAGCCGCGCTTGCCATGGTTGGTCTGTAGATTGGTGACCAAACGCTACGTGCCGAATTTTCTCTGTGCCTCGAAGGGCACGTTACGCTGTTTGTCCCAGTTAGTATTCGTATATCTCTGACAGATGTTACAGATAGTCAGTGTCCTGAAAGCCTGACAACCAGTCTTACCAAGAAGCATCGTATTACCAAGTACTAACTGGGTTGTACTGGATAATACGGTAGCCTTGACAAGAGTTGAAATATATGGGAGAGTTAGTTAGTTAGAGTTACCGTTCCAGGTAAAGCAACTGTTGCCAAGGTTTGGAAATGGATGGGTAACCGCATCGCTCCGGGTTAAGCAACTCAAGTCAAGGTTTGGAAATGGATGGTTTACCGTATCGATCCAGGTTAACCAACTGTTGCCATGGTTTGGAAATGGATGGGTTACCATATCAATCCAGGTCAAGCAACTGTTGCCAATGTTCGGAAATTAATGGGTTACCGTATCGATCCAGGTTAAGCAACTTTTTAAAATGTTTAGAAATGGATGGGTTACCTTACCGCCTCAGGTTAAGCAACTGTTGCCAAGGTTTGAAAATGGATGGGTTACCTTACCACCTCAGGTTAAGCAACTCTTGCCAAGGTTTGGAAATGCATGGGTTTACTCACTAATGAAGGTCGCAAATTATACATATAGAAGTAAGTTTTCCTCCTTGTATTTATGTATTATTAACTCTCTTTACTTTATTTTGTTTATTTAAAGTATCTGTTGTTAAAATTAATTTATACCTAAATGTTTTTTGTAAACTTTCTGTTATGCGCCCTGCGCGCCCATGCCCAAGGCACTTAGTCCGCCTTTGTACAGTGATTTCTTATAGGTACATGTGCATAAGTAAAGTTTTAATAAGTACTTTAATAAATATATAAAAACCCTTAAGGTTAAGTTTGAAAAAAAAAACAAATCTCTTTTTAACAATTTACTTAAACATATTTAAACATTAATAGGTATCTTAACAAATTAAAGCTCATTTCGTGTGGTAGGTACATCTAGAGAGTGGCTTGCTATGATGCTGCGGTAGTAGTGCGCAGACGCACGCGGGGTGCGCTTGCGCTCCGGGTCCGAGAAGTCAACCTCGTACAGACCGAATTTGACCCTGGAAGGTAAAAATAGGGTTTATATTCAGTTAGAAATGGAGGGATGGAGAAACAAAGGCTGTAAATAATTATGTATCTTTTAATTTTCAGTCTTCTTAAGATTATTTATTGAAACAAATGCTAATAGGTACTATTCACGCTAAAAATATGAGATTATTTATACTAGCAACACGCCCCGGCTTTGCACGGGTGCAATGTAGGTACTAATTTACTAATATTACACATATAAACCTATTTCTTGCAGTTTTCAGCAATAGATAGAAAACTATTGCTGAAAACTGTAATAAAAATCCAGAGTTTAAAAGATTTAAGCGAACAGACTGCGGAAGCTACTTCATTTTATTATAATACTAGCTTTTGCCCGCGACTTTATCCGCGTGGATTAATAGTTCCCGTTCCCGGGGGATTTCCGGGATTAAAAAATATCCTATGTCCTTTCTCGGGTCCCAGACTATATCTGTACCAAATTTCATTGAAATCGGTTCAGTGGTTTAGGCGTGAAGAAGAGACAGACAGACAGAGTTACTTTCGCATTCATAATATTAGTTTGTCATATATGTAGAGATTATCAGATCGTGATGGGTACAAGAGTAGAGGAAGACTAAAGAAAGGATAGATGGACTGCGTGGAGGCTGATTTGGGAGAAAAAGACATGCTGCGGTGACCTAAAATAATTTGCACTAAATATTCTGTGTTTGGTTGCAGTATGCCTGTTAATGAAGCCTAGGGCGGAGCACACAGTCTAAAAATTTGAACTTGGAAGAGATTATAATGGGGAAACAGACAAGGTGGGAGTGGAAACCACATATGTGCGGGTCGCACGACAAAGCGCTTTGAAATGACAAAAACTTTCGGATCAGACAAAATTTCATACATTATTTGGACGCAACCATTGCTTCGATGGAATCGGTGACTGTAACTGCGCCTTCTGAAGTTGTTGGAGTTAGGCTCGACCCATATTACGTGACTACCCAAATGTGGCTGTACCATAAGGTACACCTCTGCCCAACTCTTCCGAGTTTACAGGCGTCTAAAGTATACTAAATTGAGGAAAGGGTACATACCTAAATCCACCACTCCACTCGAAGTTATCGATGAGTGTCCACGCGCTGTAAGCAGTCACATTGACGCCATCTTGTTTGATCGCTAGCAAAATCTGAAAGAATAATTACTTGATCCGGTAAGTAGGTTATTGCAACCTCATTCCTGAGCATTCACCATTAAGTACCTACTGAGTGAGTGATTTTAGCTTTCCAGGGCGGAACCCAACTACTGCTACTGCTAGCTTGCGTCATCCAACTGCTGGGCAAAGGCCTCTCCCCATGACTTACACTTGGTACGATCCAGGGCCAATGTGGACCTCTGTTCGTCGGACTTTTGCACTGAAGGTTCCGTACAAACTTGCGACATAAACGACATTTCTCTTGACTGCGTGGACTTACGGGGTTGATGTTTTATGATTTTACAGCTTAATTGGACCAAAGCTCACAGGGACTTGAGAATATGGTATTAATTTCAGAGGGTTCTTGGATCTTGACAGACGTCTGTCTGTAAAAACAATGTATAATTTTTTTGTCCATCTGTGTGTCTACACAGATGGACAAAAAAATTATACTACAAGGGTTCTCTTTTCTCCTTTGAAGATTCGGGACCCTAAAAATGGATTTGGAATTCTGGCCACTCAGAGGATCTCACCTGTTCCAAATAATCTCTGTAATACTGAATCCTATCCTGATCTTCACGTCCCCCAAACGTGGAGAATCCGTTCTCAGTGATGATGATCTCCTGGTCACCGTACCTCTTCTTCAACCAGACCAGCTGCTTGCGAAGGCCTTCGGGGTATACCTTTAAGGAGAAAAAAGCAATTGGTCCGCATATGTAACATCAACACAGATTTCTTCAAGACATATATTTACAAAGAGTAAATTTTGCAACAAATTAACTAACTACGGTTAAAATTAAGCTCGGAAGCTTGGAAAATCACGTTTTAGTGTACATGCTGAAGAATTGTACATAAGGCGTTATGCAGGTCTTTAATGTAAAGTTTAATTAAAAACTTATAACTAACTGGCGGACCCGACAGATTCGACGATGTCCTGTTTTTTTTCTGTTTGGGCTGATTTGTGAATCTAAACCATCCAGGGTGCAAAAAAATGCATTCAAATGCACCCTCCTGCCGTTTAGGAGGAGTACTATGACGGGCCTGTTGGTCTAGTGGTTACGTTATACAAATTATATAATTATGTATATCAGTTGTCTGGTTACCATAACACAAGCTCTGCTTAGCTTGGGATCAGATAGCCGTGTGTGAGTTGTCCCAAGATATTTTTATTTATACACACGTACAGCAGAATTATATACAAGCGAATGTGAGTTTGTTTGTTACGTCTTCACGCCTAAATGGCCCCACCGATTTTGATGAATTTTGGTACAGAGATTGTTGGGACCCTGGAGACAGATATAGTCCTTTTTTTTAAGTTAGAAAAGGGGGAGAAAGAGAGAAGAAAAGGAGAGAGAAAAGATACATTTTTTTTTGATCATCACGCGGATTAAAGTTAGAGTTAGCCCAAAGTAACTATGCCACGCGGACGAAGTCGCGGGCGGAAGCTAGTTGTTTATTTGTTGTTTAGTTGCAATGCAAATAAATTATTTAAGTTTACGTAGCTTTTTTATACTTGTAAAAAAGTTAAAACTTCCACTTTCGATCTCCAATTTATCTGTAGGTTGGATAATTCAAAAGTCAGTTGAAATCACTAATATAGAAAACTTACGAAGAACCACGAAGACGCAGCAGTGGGCCAGTCAGCTGGTTTCTCAATTTTACCGTTGATATCAACAGCGTCACCTAGCGGCCAGGGCGAGAACTGCTCTCCTTCCTTCCCCTCGCGGATCAGTCGACTTGTGTAGTGGTTTAGTCCGAAGTAGTCGTGAGTTCCTGTAGAAGTTTGGGTAATATTTTAACTTCACTCGAGTTGAAGGAAGCACGTAACAAAGTTTGGTTTAAAAATGAAGCAGCTTTTAAAAAGAATATTTTTTAGAACAAGTGCAGCTGCTAGCCGTGATAAAATTGTAATGACCAAAAAAGGAGTTGAAGATGAAGCTAATGACAAATTGAAATTCGAAATATGAATATTCAAAGATTTAAAAATCGATATTGTTCCATAAGAAAAGAGGTTGAGACAACAGAGGAGGTGGAATACCCACTCTGTTACACAGATGTCTAAGTTGGTTGTTTTAGCTAATGTTTTGGCACCACCCGAACGTGTGTGCAAAATTTCATTAACGATAACCAACTAAATATCTAACCAACAAGGCAAGTAAAATAAAAAAGTATTATGTGTTTGATTGTGTAGGTAAAACCGTGGACTTTTAGGTTTCGGCTTGTCTTGCCAGAATTTCTGATTTCATCCTTTTACCTACCTCTAATCAACTCAATCTCTTCCTGAGTAAACGCCGGGAACGTAGACTTTGGGTATCCTCTCTTCAAGCTCAGCTCCTCCATGTGTTTCTCTATGGAAGGTGGCCAGCCTCCTTCCTTGGAGTAGATTGGGTGAGAGTACCTGCCTGCCTGGAAATATAAATGGGGCTGAGATTGAGCATTTGAGTTGGTATTCTACTTGTCTTTGAAGAGGTCCATTCCTCTATTGGGGAGGGTCCATCAAAGCTCATTGAAGATGGCGTTTTTCAATCTGTTTTAAAATATAATAATAATAGATATTAGCAGATTTTCAACCAATAAAAATGATTTGATCTAGGTTCAGTTTTAAAATATAACATGTCACTTACTTGAGAACAAAATCTATTATTCAAATAATTGGGTTCGACAACATCCGTTACAAACTAATTGAAACTTTACCACCCAACGCATTCATTTCTCGAGCTATGTCCGGTTTGCGATTAAATACAGGCTAAGCTGGGTTTTGAATGCATTGAATGAGGTTTCTTATGCGTGAGGGTATTTTATTGTATAGCTGTGCTCCTTCAAATGTTAGCATTTTTTGCCATAGTTAGTCCGGGTTTTTGGTAAACCTAATAAGCTTGCTCGTCATGAGCTTCTATGTACAATATTCTATCTATCTACACTACCGCCATTTGTTTAATAGTATTTTTTTCACTTTCACAGCACTAACAAAGTAACAACCCAAGAAAAGTATGAAAAGTTAACTTGCAGCTGATACTTGTCGCAAAAAACAAATTAACTCCTACAATTTTCTATTCAAACGCCTGTGACTGTTGCAGCCATGATGTGACGTCACACACAATTTTCCTTTTTTAAATTAGATTTAAAAAGGGGGAATTTGTATTATATATTTATCAATTTGTATTTATAAGCTATATTCAAGAAAAAATTGCAATTACAATATTATAGCAAAATCTTAGCGAAAATAAGTACTTTCCAAATTAAAATGATTTTTTGACACGTGGACTTTGATGTCATTACCGGTATAATCTGAGACGCTGCGTTTTGCGTTGGCATTTCGTTTCACCAAAAATACTCAACATAAAATATAATTTGTTTAATCAAGCATATAAAAATAGATAAACAAAGTTTAGCATTGCTTGCATAAACTTGGCAATGAATGCAAAATGAGTGTGACTAATAGATTTCAATGTTGATAGATGGAGAAGGAGCGGAAGGCCAAAGAAAAAATGGATTGTGTAAGGAATGATATGAAGGAGATAGGAGTGAATGATGCCGTGACGTCTGACAGGGGAGAATGGACGAAGAAAACGTGTTCCTCCGACGCCAAATAGAATAGGACAAGGGCAGCAAAATGATGATTATGTATGCAGAATGGCTTACACAAAACATTGACAGCCAATAAAATAGTAACTCACACAGTTCTCCCTAGCTAGTTCTGCAACAACCTCATCTTCTTTTGTTTTAGGATCGAACCACACCAATTGATTCGCTATTGAGACTTTACCTGGACAAAAATATTAGTAGTCGTTTAGGTATTGACGTTGCGTAGAATGTTATGCTCACTTAACCCGCCGTTGGTGACGCATTGGTCTGAGAGACCGGGTGTTTAAAAAAAATGGTATAACTTTTTGACCCGTTATTGTTGGGTGTTGCGATTTTGAGTAGCTGCCTCATTTCACTTCCCCCACCGTTAGTCCTCTCCGCGACACCGCAACGGCTGCAAGTTCCAGAGTTCTAGCCTCAACCCGGTCCCTGAGACCGGCGTCACCAATTACGTAAGTAAATTATTCAAAGTTGAATTAACATAATTTAAAATAAATTTAGTATAAGTAACTGCTACATTTACTCTTTTTTACATTATAGTATCTATATATATTGTCACAAGTGCAAGAAATACTTGTTCCTTGAGCACGTAGTGCCTTGTTGTAGTACTTGTTTGACGGTACAAGAAGAGAAATTTTATGAGGGGTTATTTTTAATTTAATTTTAGAAGAGTATCTGTTTTTCTTATTTTTTAATTAGTTTGTAATGTCATAAGTCTGACAAAGGCTGATTTAATGCTTATATGATTATATTTGTTATTATTTTTCAATTTTATAAAACTATAAAAAAATACATGTTGATTTCTAGTGTTGTAAGTATGACTGATTAATAGATAATAAACGAGTTGTGATTCATAAAATATTTATGTTTTATTGCTATATATACATGCAAAATTAAAACGAAACTAACTAAACGTCATATTTACTATTAATTATTGGGAAAGTCTAAGGTCGAAAAACCTGGACCGTGAGACCGGCGTCACCAACGATGTAAGTGAAATTGACGTCACCAACGGCGGGTTAAATGTCTCGCTGATGGTGGCGGGTGTGTCGGGTCATTTAGCTCCCTTTAAAATGGTTGAGCTGAATGGGGCTGATCCGTACGTCATGTTCGTGAACAGGCGCTGACAGTTGGGACTTGTCATCTCTTTGCTGCCAGTTTATTTTTAATTTATTTAGATTTTTAATTGAATTTTGCTTTTACTCTAGACGCTCTTATTGTGCACGTCTTTCTACATCGTTCTCAGAAATTTGGCTGGTGTTTGATGTTATTTTGTTCACTTGACGTAAAAACGAGCCAAGAGCAAGTCAGACTCGCGCACCGAGGGTTCTGTACAAACTTGTGACTTCTACAGTGTGTCCCGCGACTGGGCAAAAGCTCTCTTCTCATACATACATACATAGGCTGACACTGGGCTGACGGACTGGTTCTGTTTGTTCCGTTTGAGGTACGAATCCCTTAGAACGTAAGAACAATTATTTTAGCGGGCTACCCTGGCGGTTACCGAACCTTTAGGACCGTTTTTTGCGGATGGGAAATCATTAAATAACTTCCCCTGCTCTGGGCGGAGTGGTAGGGAGTGTCAGACTTGTACTGATTAAAACCCACCCATGTTCCTTCTTTTCCCTTTATGTTCCGGGGCCACGTATCTCTTTCGAACAACGCACCCCCAGCAGGCGGTGGCCTTAGCATGCCCCTCTGCTTTGCTGACATACCTTTGAGGCGCGCTTGGAACACTAACGCGCCGGCGACACGGCCTGTCGTCAATAGACGGACGGGCGGTGAGCTAAACACTGTTCACCGTCCACAGGCCCGCATCTACGGTGGCCGGGAGTCGTCTCGCGGCGCCCGTCGCCCGGGGCGTCTCCCGCGGCGGCTGGGTTGGTTTGAGGTTCTCTACCTCAAACGCCCGGCCATCTCTTTCGCTAGCATGACTGCTTCGCAGAAGGAGGTGAGGATCCTCATGGTGGCGTATTCCCGCGGCCAGGAAAGACCATGGCCTTGGATTTGTGCAATGCCACCTCGAGACCCGGCCGCCATCTGGTTCGACCCCCCTTGATGAATGACCTTAAGGCCCTTACCCTTATATTTAGGTTTAAACTCTTCATCATACAGTCTCCAAGCCTTAGCGTGGGCCAGCAGCACGTTCTTATTGCACAAGTAAGCTCCCACCTCGGGGCTAAAGACAGCTGGTGCTAAGACGCCATTCATGTTGTACACGACGTCGCAAATGATGATGGGTTCGTTGAGAGTCAGCCACAGCTTCACGCGGTCGCCGTAGAGAGTGTACAGTACCCTCGCGTAGTCCACGAACCAGTCTACGATGAGAGGATTAGTCCAGCCACCTGTAAAAAACAGATCGCGTGATTTATGTACTACTATTATACGATATAGGGTGGGATTTGTACACAATACATGCAAGTGAAACTTGCGTATATAAAACTTTTCAGTTCTCACATAAAAACAATTTAGTTCACAAACACAAGTTAGCAAAGTGGCGGGAAACGCCGACGCGTCGAGCTCGCTCGCTAGTAAGATTTTGGCGCGACTGATGCGGCGGGCGCGACAATCGACGTTACCTGTTAGGAACAGATTGGGAGATTGGATGAAGCGGAGTGTCAAAGTACTATATTACCAGTCACCAAATAACTCCTGCCGCTACAAGCGAAGCGGAAGAGAGTATCAGACTTACACTGACTAAAACCAATCCTTCTTTAACCTTTTATGCGTCATGTTCGTGAACGGGCGCTGTTAGTTGTGACTGGTCATCTCTCAGTTGCCACGGCTTATTTGAATACATTATTTAATTTTTCAATTGCTTTTTGTTTTTTACTATGGCCACTTTTAACGTGCACGTCTTGCTACATCGTTCTCACATAATTTGCCATATCAACACGAATAATGTAACCAAGGTTTTGTAACAATATTCTGATTTAAAAGAGTGTCCATGGAGTTTCTTGCCCATTTTTCTCCATAGAGATCAACGCTTTGGAATAGGCAACTGCAGTACTTTCACAGTTATTATGCCTTGTGACTGACATTTTATTGTTGTCAATGTTTCGACAGTTCAAACGTGCCTGTAACTGGCCTACTTGAAATAAATGATTTTGATGATGTTCTGGGGCCGCGGTGCCTCTTTCGAACAACTTCCTTTTGGTGAGATGCCGTGTTCCAGATGAGGTGGATTTCCTTACCAAGATCCTGAAGTGATTGCGGCAAGTCCCAGTGGTACATAGTAACGAGAGGCTCGATTCCCTTCTCCAGTAGACCATCGATCAGGTTGTTGTAGTAGTTCACGCCATCCTCATTGATGTAGTTTGCGAAACCAGACGGCAAGATACGCGGCCAGGATATTGAGAACCTGGAAGTTTAGAAAATTTATTTTCACTGGAAACGACCAACCTAAACCGCGCAATTTTTCTTGACGTTTTATAAGACAAATCAAATCTATATTTGATTTGATTTGGTAATGTTTCTTTAATTTAAAATCGATACTTCTCCGCGTTCTCGAAAAGGTTTTGTAAGACAGACAGACAACAAAGTCCTGAAGGGCTACCATGACATCTTATAGCAGTTCTTATTCCACTGAGGGAAAGAGATGGTGCTAGACACCCTGTATGGCTCTGTCTCTTTCCCTCAGTGGAATAAGAATTGCTTTAAGACGTCATAGTAGGGTAGCTGATCCTATAAGGAAAGGAAGGTTTAATTTTTGCCCAACCTAAAAAACCAATACTAACTGTCCCTGACCTTGAAATCAAACCCAAGATCTCGATACCAGCGTAGCGTTTGCGACCTCTTTTCAGCCTTATTGGTCTAGAGCAGGGATGGACAACCGGTCGATTGCGATCGACCGGTCGATCGTAGCAAGGCAATTAAAATAAACACGTGTATGTAATCGTATTGTGTAATTTTTAATAAAAAATACTATTTTATGATAGATACTGAACTATACGGTTTTATTAAATATTTTAGGAAGTATATCATTGGTAGATAGCGCAGGGTTTCGAACGTCAAGAGTAGATTCTGGGTCTATTCAAGATGGCCACCCCTTTTTTTGCGGATGGGAAATCATTAAATAACTTCCCCCGCTCTGGGCGGAGCGGGGGGGACTGTCAGACTTGTACTGACTAAAACCGACCCATGTTCATTCTATTGCCCTTTCCGTTCCGGGGCCGCGGTATCTCTTTCGAACAACCCGCAACCCCGGCACGCGGTGGCCCTGGCAGGCCCCTCTGCTTTGCTGACACCACTTTGAGGCGCGCGTGAAAGACTAACCCGTCGTCGACACGGCCTAGTTGACCACCCCTGGTCTAGACTCTAGCCCAACAAACCCGAAAACAAAAGATATCTATTTGCCTTTACCTATAAAAGTGTAGTCCCAGCTCCTCTGCCAACTCAATGTCCTTCTTCCACAGGTAGTAAGAGTCACAAGCGACATCCCCATTGGTCAGGTCGGCGATCCTCTTCGGATCTTCATGAACGAATCGGTCCCACGTGCTTTCACCTTTGCCTAGAAAATTGTTAAAATATTTGTTAAGGAGACGTAAATGTACAAACCGTATTGAGGATAGAAACAAGGTTCTTCTTTGATCAGTTTGCGAAATCGTTAAATGATATAAACGCACGCTTGTAATCTTTAAGGGATTTAGGGAGAGGTTTACTTATTAAAATAAAGCTTGAACCTATTTCTATCAACCAGGCTTTTGAGCCAATCTCCACGGATGCTGCTGTGAAAATACCTGATGAATTAGAACGCTCTTTGGAAAAAAATCTTACAAACTTGTGCAACGCTGTCCCGAGGTATAGGGTCTTGACAGACTGACAGACGGACAAGAAAATAATGCAAGGGTTCAGTTGTTTAACTTTTGAGGTATGGTACCCTTAAAACGCACTGTAACCTACCCTTATCTGGGAATCGAATCGAAATCTCTTGTTCAGAAGTAGCGGTAAGAACCACTTGGTAAACAGGATCCTGAAAACTCTAAAAATATAAATGTAATATTAAAGTGATCAAAAATGTTTATACGGCTGCGCTTGATCGATGTGACGTGTCCAAAATGTTGACCATTTTCTTACCTCCCTCATTCCAGGCACCTTCGACCTGGTAAGCAGCAGTGGCGGCTCCAAATCTGAACCCAGGTGGAAACGACAGGTCCTCAGCATGGCATGATGCCACCAGCACTGTGCTGTGGGAGAAAGAACTTTTATGATACACCTTCGATGTTTAAGGACAGTTAGTATGTGTGATAGGTATCTTGTATTATTGTCAGTTTTTGGTACATTAAATAAAATAGCATTCAATCAAAAAACCGACCAGGAGCATGTTACACTGGCGCATCGTGGGTTCCAAACAAACTCGCGACATAAACAGCCATATGTTTTGATTCCGTAGATTTAGAGGGTTGGTTTTCAGCACAAAAGGACCACAGAGTTCAGTATATAGTTTTAATTTTAACTCGATACCTCCACGCGTGTCCGGGAACGCGTTCCGGTCTTGACAAACAGACGAAGGGTAAGTCAAAGGCATTTATTCAAATTTGGCTGATGAGCAGCACTTTTTGAATGTCAAAATTATAAGATACAGTCCCGCAAAACACACACATTTCGCAACTTCCCAGTATTTTAGCTGGAAAGAAGAAGGGGCAAAACAAAGCTCCCGTCAGGTTAAAAGAACCAGATTTTATACAAATTATATTTGAAAAAAATTAATTTAAATTATATGCGATAGTAGCATGCGTGATGATCGAAAAAAAAGTAGCCTATGTGTTATTCCAGATCACAATCTAACTCTGTGCTAAACTTCCTCAAGATCCGTTCAGCCGTTTTGACGTGAAAGAGTAACAAACATCCATACATCCATCCTCACAAACATTCGCATTAATAATATTAAAGTAGGATTTCAGCTTGCACACACCAATATTATAAAAATAAAAATATACCCAAACAAGCCCATAGCCAAAAGGGCGTATCCGCTTTCAATTGTTTGTCATTTGATTTTATTTGTTTGCAGGGAACCTATCGGGAAATGCCAGATAATTTTGAAGCTCGTGTGGTATTCGGGGGATTATTTTTCCGTCCCAAATGTCGGCCAATAGAATTGCACCATGTTTTGTTTTTATATATAGCAACTACCAGAGAAAATTTTCATATAATTATCAGTATAATACCATGTAGGTTGTACCACGTGACGTCGAATAGTGCAATTCTATTGGTCGATATTTGGGTCGGAAAAATAATCAACCTAAACTGATTCTATTAGATATCTGTGTGCCACTGCTTGGCAAATGATAATTATGGTGATATGACGATGATTCTTCCAATGCTGAACTCCTTCACAAATAAACATGATCTTGTAAAATTATTAACATCAATTAAACTAACTAAGCATACATAAACTTAACATAGGCACAAACTAATAATAAAATTATTATATTAAAAAGAAAGAGTGTCCATGGAGTTTCTTGCCCACTCTTCTCCATAGAGATCAACGCTTTGGAATGGGCAACTATAGTACTTTCACAAGCTATTTTGCATTGTGTCTGAGACTGTAGTTTTTTTTTCGTTGTTTCTTGACATTCAAAAGTGCCTGTAATGGTCTAAATTAAGTAAATGCTTTTGAGTTTGAATAACTTATTGGGTTACCGATGCCTAGATTATACATACTATTTGGACAGTTAAGCTGTTGACAGAGACATATATAAGATAATTTCTCTGATAACAGTTGAATGCTATCTTATCAACGCTTTAAATGTGTATTATATTATTAGAACCTTGTTAGAAAATAGAGAGAGATCACGCGAGGCCATTTATTTTTGGGAAATCAAAATATCCCCCGCTCTGGGCGTAGCTGGGAGGAGTGTCAGACTTCTACAGACTAAAACCCATCTATGTTTGTTCTTTTGGCCCTTTGTATTCCGGGGCCTCGGTATCTCTTTCAATCAACAGCAGGCCGTGGAACTGGCAGGCCCCTCTGCTTTGCTAACATCTCCTAGAGTCGCGCGTGGGACAGGGCCTGTCGTCTCTAGACGGGTGGAAGGTGAGCTATCCATTGCTCACCGTTTACAGGCTCGCGTCTACAGTGGCCGATAGTCGTCTCGCAGTTCCCAACGCTGGGACCGTCTCCCGTTCTTCGTTAGCATTAATAATCCTTCGCGGATTCCAGGTGTTAATGTTATGTATTAACAAAACCAGCTTGCAAAAACTGTATTAATTTAAGGATAATATTTTTGTGTTCACCAAAAATCTTAAGGTACATCTATGTATGCATTTCTAAAATATTGATCTTAAACCCGTTTAATTGTTTTACTATAAATAATACTACTCGGCCAACAAAATATGTAACACCAAACAAATTCCAAATTAACACCAAGATATAACACTTTTTTATTGTAGTGCGCTGCAAATATTCTATTGTAACAATAACTATTTTATTCTTCCCCGAAAAATACTGATCGTGCACCAAATATTCCTGAAATGTTAAAAAAATGCGTAGGTTAGGTTAGGTTAAAACTGTGACCCCCTACGACGGCCAGTAACGACTTGCATTAATAGAAAATGGATGAAATTCCAAATTAACACCAAGATATAACACTGAAGTAAAACTAAAAAAAATAAATGCTTGTTTTTAAAATTAGGTGTATTACTATTTTTACAAATTTGCAACAGTTGTTAAATAGATGCTCGTTATGACATATTTTAATTAACATATTTTGGTGCACACTCAGTATATTTGGTGGAACACAGGCAAAATTAGGTAAATGAAATGGGAATAAATTGAAGTACTTTTAAATACCATCCTTAATTTAAATGAAAGTATTTTTTGAAATCTTTAAATAACATTAAAACAATAATTTCTCTCACCTGAACACGACCGCCTGAATCCAATCCATGATAACAATGACTGCATATACAATCAACTATCTTTACAACATAAAACTTTGTCTTTGTCTTTTTAGGATTCCGTATCTCAAAGTGAAGAACGGAACCCTTATTAGATCACTTTGTCCATTTGTGTGTTTGTCTGCCTGTCAGTCTTTCTGTCAAGACCCCCTTTATCTCAAGAACGCGTGAAAGCATCAAGTTGAAATTAAAACTATATACTCAAGTATGTGGCCCCTTGAAGCTGTGAAAAATCTACCCTCTAAGTCTACGCAGTGAAAAGGGTTCCGTACAAATTTGTGACATAAACGGCCATCCGTTTAGGTGAGCGAGTCCTTGGCGCTGATTTGGCTGGTTTTTAAATCTTCAAAAGATTATACATTAGGACTTATGATTTAAATGAGAAGGCCACACCTCTCGTCAGTACAACGCGTCGACTCCCACCGATGCCATTGATTTCAAAAGATGCATTTATGTAGAAAGAGGGTTAACTTACGATTTGGCGCACGGGGCATTGAGAAATTGACTAGTGTACCGATTGCTTTATCAAGTTCGGCTTGTCCGATACCTACACTTATCGCTAGTACTTTATTTGTTTTGCGTTTTTTTTAAGATAAAGATTGGATTTTTTTTTTGATAAATGTTAATCATGTTTCGATACCAAGCTGTTTTTGTTTTGATAACAAAACTAAAAACACTCTTATTCGTATTTTCGTGGGAATTCATACAATATTCATTCAAAAATTATCATATATTATATTCATTCAAATATTATCATCTTTGGGATTTTTAGACCGCCATATTGAATTGAGAATGTCACCACATAGCAAACATTGTGCATTGTCATCCTTATGAAACATGTAGGTATGCAAAATTTTTGCTCAATCGGAAACGTTATACCATAAATAAGTTACAGTTTGAGGCTATAAAAGTTAATAAATAAAAAAAAATGTCCGAGGACAACGGAAATTCAAGGATACTTGTCGGGTATGCTATCTGGCCGTACTGGTTTGAGCGCGTTCTGAAACAGCACCCGTTTTATTATTTTTTAAATTTTATATTGTTGAAAATAGAAATCAGTAATAAGAGGTTTAATGACATTGACCTGCTGCAATAAATACGTACTTATATTTAGGCTATTATGCTTATTTTCGTTCAAATTCAATATTTAATTTAAAAAAAAAAACAATAATTTATACAAAATACACAATTAACTTTTGGGTTTTCACGCGTTTCCGAACGTGAAACGATAATGGCAGCTGTCTTGATTGAAAAAAAAAAGTTACTTTACATGGGGATCGGAACGCTGTGATACCTTCGGCGTGGCTCTGGTGGACATACTTGACGATCTGGATCTGTGCATTTTGAATAATGGCTGCTCTACACGTAGGACTCTTCCTGGACAGCAAAAAAGTTGTGTAGATCTTACATTTTGTTCACTTGAGTTAGCAGCATCAACCCTTTGGGAATGCACAACTTTGACGCATGGTAGTGACCATTACCCTATAGTTATATCTTTAATAAATAAATTATATTTAGAAAAAACTTCTCCTCCACTCTTGAAATATAACCTCTCCAAACCAGACTGGTCCGGGTTTGCTTCATTATTGGATGAGAAAATTGACAATCTTCCAAATTTAAATTCATATTTATCCGATCCTCCTGGTCCCTGCCATGCTCTGAGCTGCTATGAGAGGTTCATTGCAGCCATTACTTCTAGTGCGGATGCCTCCTTTCCTCTAAAAAATAGTGCCCGCAGTAAAATCCCGTCACCCCCTTGGTGGGACCCAGAATGTACTTCGGCAATTAGGGAAAGGAACGAGGCCGAAGAGTGCTACAATGCGGACATGAGCACTGAAAATTTACTTGCATATTGCCGGATTAACGCCAGAACTAAACGTCTTCTTCGGAAAAGAAAGCGTGCGGGCTGGGTTAAGTTCTGCACCTCCCTATCCCCATCCACTCCAGCCTCAGTTGTGTGGAAGCAAATCAACAGATTTAGACGTGGCTGCTCACCCTCAATCTCTTCGCCCATAACTAGGGAGACTGCTGAACATTTTTTTGATAAAATTGCTTCTCCTTATGTCCCACTATCTTCTGAATGTCATAACATACCGCTACATAATATTTCAGAGGACCCTTTCGACGCGCCATTTACTATGGAAGAACTAAATGTAGTTCTCAGGCATGTCAAGGACTCGGCCCCTGGCATTGATGGCGTGCCATATTCTTTTATAACCCGTTCCGGAGACAAAGCCAAAAAGTACTTTTTAAATATTTTAAATTTTTGTTATAGCTGTGGTTGGGTTCCAGATCAGTGGAAAATACAAATAATTATTCCTCTATTGAAACCAGGCAAACATGCTGATGATCCGAATGGTCTTAGGCCAATTGCCCTGTCCTCAGTCCTATCCAAATTATTGGAACATCTGATTAAAAATCGTCTCGAGTGGATAGTCGAGTCGAGAGACTTATTGCCGAAATACCAATTTGGTTTTAGAAAGGGACTCAGCACAATGGACAGTGTAGGCGTTTTAGTTACGGATATCCGCTTAGCTTTTGCAAAAAATTTGTCCGTTATTGCTGCCTTCCTCGACATCTCTTCTGCATATGATAATGTTCTTCTTCCTGTACTCAGGCAAAAACTGCAACAGCTGAGTCTTCCAGTTAAGTTGATACAGTGCATATGCGGACTCCTGTCGTCTCGCTCATTGGTTCTGAGGGTCCAGGGAGAGGAGTTTGATAAAAGACAGACATGGAAGGGACTCCCACAGGGTTTCGTTCTCAGCCCCCTCCTGTATAACTTATATACGGCTGATATTGGGTCCTGCTTAAATTATAATTGTCAGATACTACAATATGCCGATGATTTAGTTCTGTACGTGACGGACCCCTCCATCGTTGATGCTACGTCATCTTTGTGCCTCTCTCTGGACTCCCTGAATCAATGGCTGTCTAACCACGGCCTGTCACTATCCCCGCAAAAAAGTTCGGCAGTAATTTTCTCACGCAAAAGATTAATCCCCGAGATCAGCGTTAGCATTTTAGGTAATAATATCCCCGTGGTCAATAAAGTTAAATTCTTGGGTGTCTTTTTGGATCCCAAATTAACAGGCAAGTTTCACATAAATCATCTCATTAAAAAATGTGAAAGAGTTTTCTCAATTTTAAAAGCTCTTGCGGGTGTTTGGTGGGGCGCTCACCCTTACACCATGAAACTGGTGTACAACGCCTTAATCCGTAGCGTTTTAGATTATGGAACATTCCATCTCGTTCCATGTAACAAGGGCGCTTTGGCTGGTCTGGATAGGATACAGTCAAAATGCCTTCGGATCATCTCTGGCTGCATGAAGTCCTCTCCCATTAACGCGTTGCAGGTTGAGTGCGCTGAACCTCCTTTGGCTTTGAGACGGCAATACCTTGCCTCTCGCTTCCTGTCCAGGTTAATTCTTAGAACTTCCCATCCCCTGATATCAAAATTGAACGAGTTAGATGGCTTATGCCGAAGCTCAAACTACTGGAAAAATAAAGAAATTCCATTAATTTTAAAATCTTTTAGGCGCACGCAAAATTTAGATTGCCCGATTGTTCAGTACCCCTCATTACCCCTTTTTAACTTTGCTTACGAGATATTGAACTTTATACCTAAAATCCTCTTCGATATTGGAATATCCAAAAAATCCCCATCGGCGAACTCTGCTTTCAATGCGGTGGTGGGAGAGCGATGGAATGGTTTTCAATTATTCTTCACTGATGCCTCAAAATTAGCTGCTTCTACTTACACGGGAGCCGCTGTATATTATCAAAACTCCAGAATTGTTTTACAGTACAAATGTCCTAAAGAGTCCTCTGTATTTACTGGTGAATGTGTGGCCATTTTGGAGGCTTGTCTCTTTATCGAATCACACACAAATATTGAGAAAGCCGTGATCTTTACTGATTCGCTTAGCTGCCTACAAGCCTTAGCACAAAGTCCCTTCAAAAGTAAATTGCATAGCTCCCTGATCTTGAAAACTAAAAACTGTTTATTTTCTTGTGCTAATAGTCAAAAGGATGTTCAATTAGTCTGGATACCTAGTCATTGCGGTATTAAGGGAAATGAATGTGTTGATGCCCTGGCTAAAGACGCATGTTCGTCTGTAACGGCCGACCTCACACATAACTCCCATCAGGGCTATGACTTGCTGTCACTCCCCAAATTGAATCTCCAGTCTGCATGGCAGGAACAGTGGAATATGTCTGGACGACAGAAGGGTAGCTTTTTCTATGCTGTTCAACCAAGCATAAAGCAGAAACCTTGGTTCTTTAATTATAAAAAAGTATCCAAAACTATTGTCTCGGTTATTTGTAGAATCCGTTTAGGTTTTTGTTGTACTCCTGTCTTTTTACACAAAATCCGAATTCGTGACTCCTCCCTTTGTGAGTGCGGCTTGGCAGAGGGTACATTGGATCACTTATTTTTTGAATGTTTAAACAACGTCCCATCTCTTGATTTATATAGTCGTCTCCCTAAATTCAAGATCCCTCTTCCTATAAATTTCCCCTCCCTTTTAACACATTCCTCACCAGATTTATTTGTGGCGCTAATGACTTTCATTCGTCACAATAATATTAAATTATGAGTCCTGTCTTAAATGTGGATACGGTATATGATTTTAATGTTTTAACATTTTTTTTTATATTTATTTACCTATATTTTTTTGTTTGTTTCAGTCCCATAATAACCAAACTACAATGAGCCCATAAATCACTTTTTTTTTCTTTTTTCTCATTGTGATCCGTCTAGCTATTTATTTTTTTTAGACTTCCCACACTTGCTACTCCAAATTCACTATCGACATTGGCAGAATAGTCGACATCGGCTCTAATTGCCATCAAATAAAAATAGAATAGAATAGAAAAGTTACTTTACCTCATGCAGTGAGCAAAATCGCTTTTTTTTAACTGCTGCGGTGAAAAAATATTTGTGAAATGAAAAACTAATGTAGCATATAATAATAATCTTTATTGTACGTAGGTACATATAAAAAATATAGGTATATTTCAGACACTATTTCATCATACCTTTAATTCCTGTAGCAAAAGGCAGAGGTGTAGGTAATAATAAACGGAGTTCGAAATTCGCGCTAATTCAGAAGCCGAAGATTGCCGAAGCACATGTATATCATTCCTGGTTTAATTTTACTGCATATTTCCTCAGACGGGTGAATATCCCAGGCGCTAATTTTACGTGTCCACGTTAAAAATCATGGTGTAAAATGATGGGATGTTTCTTAATTTTTTTTCTAGTGAACTATTTAACTTATTCCACTTAGGGCCACAATTTTTTTTAAATAGGCTTACCTATGGAGGATAGGAAAAATAAATAACTTTAAAATTCAAGTTTGGTGGCTTGTCCTAGCTCCATTTTTTGAAATACATGTATTTACCAAAGTAACAATTAAAAGTGAAGTAAAAAACAAATTATTTCATTGGTAAATGCATATAACACACTATCTAAAAACATCTAAATCATATTATAAAATTGATGTTAATAGCACAGGATACTCGATTCAAGTTTATCCTAGCAAAAATCATAATTTTGGTAACACTTTTTCAATTTACATTATCATGAAGATTCGTGCGTGTGCGATCAATCGCTTTTATGTTCTGTTTTTCTCAGTCGTGCGCGGGAAGTGGTGCGTAACAGGTGTGTGCTTAGTGCTGTAATTGCTCGCCAAAAAAAAAGTATCTTTCTTGGGTCGAACAGGGGACAAGAATTTTTCAATTTTGGTGGATCGATTTGCTAGCGATTTTTAAGTGTTTTAATAGTAAGCTACTTATTGTAGGTAGTGATTTGGGTAAATTATTTATCAGTGATATTTATTCTATTGTATCTTAATAACTGTATTTTTTAAGATTTTTTTTATGCCTGGTTTCAATTTTGGTGGCTTTGGTGGCGATTTTTACCACCAAAATTGAAAATAAGCCACCAAATTTTAAGTATGTACTGTTTATATATTATTTTTACATATAAAGACAGTTTTTTACTACACATTGTTCATTTATATGTATACGTTACTATTCTATTTGTTTCTGTTCTGTTTGTTCTATTTATTAAATTGCACATGCCATGCTATTTTTCTGCAGTACTCTAAGGTCGACTGGCAAACTGGCAGATGCCTAAGTTTACTGAGACTGCACACCTCTCGGTTATGGAAGGTCTTCGCGTTTAAAAGGCCTCGACCCCCGCACTTCCGAGGGATATACAGCCTCATTACCGATGATCTTGGGTGATGCATCCGGCTTGCGTTCAGCAGTGTACGAACTCTCCTATCCAGGGCATCAAGTTCAGTCTGAGTCCATTTAAGTATGCCAAAAGAGTACATTAAAACCGTATTATAATTAGTATTATTATCGTTTATTTATTTGTATACATATTTTTTTATATTTTTACATATTTCTTATCAAAAACTTATAAAAATAGTAGCCCACCGGTATCGGGAACAGTGTCCAAGCTACCGGCAGTCAAGGCTCCAGAGAAAGGAACCTCCTAACAATACGAACCCTGTCCAGGAGTACCGCTTTCTGTATCAAGCCCTTGATCCAGCTGCCTAACGAGAGCTTTCTCTGGTGTTGGTCGAGGCTCTTGGCAATTAAGCCATTGGCTGTAACGACTATCGGCACAATGATCGCTGAGTCCACGTCCCACATGTCGACAACCTCGCGAGCCAAGTCAATATACTTGATTTGTTTATCTTTTTCGGCTTCCACAAGGTTCTCGTCATGTGGGACCGTTATGTCAACAATCATTGCGCGCCGCTCTGATCGATCCACCACCACTATATCAGGTTTATTTGCTACAATAGTCCTGTCGGTGATGATGGATCGATCCCAGTACAATTATGTGTACAATTATAAATACTTATTTAATTATTAATTATTTTTATATTACATGTTTTATTTTATAATAAAGACGAGACAAGGTTCATGTTTAAGAACTATAATATCCTTTCTTGGATTTAATGACTGATATCATGCTGTGTGATTTTTGTTGATTGATTATTACTTAAGATTCTGCCTTGTGGTTTAATATTATGTTTTTAGTTTCCTAGTTTTGCTGAGAAAATTTTTGTTGTGTGGCAAGTAATTTTGTTCAAAATAAAAATATGTTTTTTATGTCTACCCTCATAATTCTCATTACGAGTTCATCAGATAAATAATAATAAATATTGTGGTACTTACTACCGATGACCGCAAGAAAGTATGGCAAGGCAAGGAGCTTCACGGGCGCTTTTACCGGGCTCTTCATGGGCCCGATGTAGATTTTCTAGCATCCGTATCCTGGCTACGATTCAGCGACCTTTTTGGCGAAACTGTAGGTTTTGTCTGTGCGATTATGGACGAAGTTATGTTGACGAACAACTACCGGAAATTTATTATGAAGGATGGGATGGTTGATGTTTGTCGAGCATCGTCCGGGTGAGTCCATCGGACATATTATTTCTGGTTGTTCTCGTCTAGCTCTCGGCGAGTACTTGCATAGGCACAACCAAGTAGCCAGGATTATTCATCAGCAACTTGCCTTGAAATATAATCTTGTGGAATCTGAGGTACCGTACTACAAGTATGTGCCCGACCCAGTTCTCGAGAAAGAATAAACGAAATACACACATCAAAAGTATCTAGGGATCAACATATATTTTTGCAATAACTTTTCTCCTGATTGATATTTATTAAAATTTTCTTTAAGGATTCATCAAATAAAGTGTTTTCGTTTGTCACAGTAACGATAAACCAAGTCACCTTTGCATTAATAAAGAAATTTGCCATTTTCCTAATAAAGGGATTTTTGACATTTGAACCACTAACATTAAAGTTCGAAAAAAAGACTGAAATAACAGTTTTCTTTAAAATTTTATTGGGTAACTTAAACAATTAATAATCCGTGTTTCTACCGCGAACACTAACAACACAAGAACATCGGTTTGGCATACTCAAAATGAGTTCATCCAAATCACGCTGTGGAATGGCCGCCCATGTTCGTTGCAACAACAAAAAAAGGTCTTCTTGCGACTGGATACCCTCCATATTCGGCAGAGCTCTTCTCTGTAGCATATCCCATGCATGCTCAATCGGGTTCAAGTCTGGCGACTGAGCAGGCCAGGGCAGGACATTGATGTTAGCTGCGGCGAGAGTCTGTCTTACAACTCTTGCGGTGTGCGGTCGTGCATTATCATGCATTAACTGAAATAAGGGACCGATTTGCACTTGTAGAGGAACGATGACGTCTGATACAATCGTCTCAGCATAAATTTGAGCGTTGAGGTTGCCTCTGATCCAAATCAACTCAGTTCTTCCGCCGATCCAAATACCCGCCCATACCATGATGGTTCCACCACTATAAGGATGGACTTCCTGGCAGGATTTTAAACGCTGTTGGCGTCCAGGGGTTCTCCAGTGTCGTATACGTCTTGTATCCGGTCTCATACCAAAACGAGACTCATCAGAAAAGCACACGAAACGCCATTGTTCTTCTGCCCAATTTCTGTGTTCAAGAGCCCATTGATATCGAATCCTACGATTGTGCATTGCTATAGGTGGTACCCGTAGCGGTCTTCGGGAATGAAGGTTCACTTCATGCAAGCGGTTTCTGACTGTTTGGTCGCTAATTAAGTTCCCTGAAGAGTGATGAAGCCTCACGGCTAACATCATGGCGGTTATTGTTGGAGCTCTTCGAGTTAAGATTTGAATGTATCGGTCTTGTCTCCGTGTGGTGCAGCGATACCGTCCTCCATGGCGCTCAGCCACCGTACCAGTGCTTCGGTAACGTGTCCAAAGTCGACTGATAACACTCTGACTTGTATTCAGAGCTAAAGCTACAGTACGTTGCCGGGAACCAGCTTCTATCATTCCCACGGCTCTGAGCATTTCTTCCCTGCTTAAATGACGTCGCCGCTCCATAATAACGTTGGTTTTAATCAGTAGTAGGGAAACAGTAGCACTAATAATGTCTTCAATGCGTTGTATGTTTTTATAGGGAAAATATTGACAGCTTATTTTCATCTTTTACTCGAATTTGATTGAGAGTTCCTGATTCAAATTATGAAATGCACCAAAAAGGATCCATATAAATTTATAAAATCATAAATTTATTACAAAGCCACATCTCAATCTCAAGAAATCCGCATAAAAATGCTTGATCCCTAGACACTTTTGATGTGTGTATTATTATAACAAGACTGAGTTTTATTAACTGATGGAGGTTTTTGGTCATTGAACTTTATTAGTGAGATTTAAGTTTGTGACAAAAACTGATTTTTAATGTATTGTTTTAAGCACTTTCAATTTTGGTGGACCAATTTCAATTTTGGTGGTCAACTTTCAATTTTGGTGAACAATTTTCAATTTTGGTGGCTACACTAGTCTTTGAACTCAAATATCTCAAAAATTTACCAGGATATTTTCAGACCTCATGAAGATTCCTAAAGCTTGAACTTTCTATTTTTGTCCTAGGTCAATCGTTTTCACGAAAAGTAAAGTAAAATTTTGCCACCAAAATTGACAAAAATATGCACTTGTTGATTTTCACCCAGACCGTTTGATTTTCATGTTGGCTCACGAGGTTGTCGTCATGTGGGATGTGGACTCAGCAATCATTGTGCCGATAGTCGTTACAGCCATTGGCTTACTTGCCAAGAGCCTCCACAATTAAGCTAATTAAGCAGTTGGTTCAGGTGTTGAACCAACACCTGAGGAGGCTCTCGTTAGGCAGCTTAATCAAGGGCTTGATACAAAAAGCGGTACTCTTGGACACGGCTCGTGTTGCTAGGAGGTTCCTTTCTCTGGAGCAGTGACCTTCGTCCGGTAGCTTGGACCCTGTTCCCGATACCGGTGTGCTACTATTTTTTTATTTTTAAATCTTTTTTTTATTAAGTAGTATTTAAAAATGTAAACATATATGTGTATAAATCAATAAACGAAATTTAAATATAAATAAAGTATTTATTAAACGAACGTTTGTTATAAGGCAGTTGGATGCAACTACTTTTTAACCGACGAAAAAAAGGAGGTTCTCAATTCGACATGTATAGGTATATTTTTTTTTATGTATGACCACGCATATCTTTTTACTGAGACGTCCGATTTGAAAATTTCTTCTTTCATTGGAGAGAGTATATTTCAAAGTTGGTCCCATTTCAAATTGAAAAAAAAATCCGCCCCTAAGGGTGGAAAAATAGGGGTTGATTGATTTTTTTCATACTTAATTTGCAATTGTGAACCGATTTTGTTTAAATTTGAAACACATATGTAGTTCTGATGATAATACGGCGTCAAAATGACCTGATGATGGATGATGGAGACAGGAAATACTTGCATTTTGCAAGAGCTCCTCAACAGTTTAAAGCAGCGATATATCGTGTTTCAACTCATTTCATGCACGTTGACGACAACTTTAGACCTAGCTGGAGAATAGAGCTGTCATTGAAGGTCTGACGATGGAGACGGAAGGTATTTGCAAGACGTTCTCAACAGTTTACACCAGCTATATCGTGTTTGGGCTCATTTAATGCACCTTGACGTGATCTTTAGACCTAGCTGGAGAATTACGGTCATGGAAGGTCTGATGATGGAGATGGGTAGTATTTACTAGACATTCTCAATAGTTTACAGCAGCTGTGTTGTGTTTAGGCTCATTTCATGTACGTCGATGAGAACTGTTGATGCCTTGCTGGAGTATGATTGTCATCAAAGCTATGGCAGTGGAAATGGAAGTCAGTTACAAGAGGTCCCCTATAGTATAACGCCACTTGGGCTTATTTCTTGAACTTTATTAAAAACTGTAGACCTTACTGGGTTATGCGTGTCATCGACGGACGGATGCCCTTTTTTGAAAAAAACATAATAAGTATGTTTTAGCCATTACTGCAAGAATTAAATATCTGTATATGTGCAGCGCATAGTGGGTTAACCTTTCAGTAGCTGCATTTCAGTCAGCGCGCTCATCATGTGGATTAACACCTTATTTGGTTCAAAATTTGATAATGATGCTAATAAAATGTAGTCCCAGGTCAATTCTTGCTTTATCGAGGGTCGTCCCTTGAAGTTTTTGTAAATTGACGGCCCAGCTTAGAATTACGGGCAACATCATGCGTTCAAAAACATTTTTAGTACGTGTTCTTTTGAAAATTGCAACCAATCGAGGTCTAGCAACACAGTCATTGCTATCACTCTATTTTTTTTGCTTTCATTGTTAACACAATTCTTCAGATTTTTGGTAGGTACTAGAATATCTGGAGGTCTATTCCCGAAGACTCGATAGTGTTTCGAATTCATGGTAGTCATCTTAGTACTTGTCAACCTGTTTGACGGTAAGGAACACTCTTATCGAAGCTCCCATTACCGAATCCTTCATCTTACGCGTCTGTTCGCCTATCAAGGATTTTTATTAAATATCAAAAGCAACTAATGTGGGTTCAAAATAATAGCTACCAAATATTTAGTAGTGTCGAAGTATATACATATATTTATATATATATATATATAAATTGTTAAAAAATTCTCTTAATATTACTTAGCCTCTATAAATATCCTATCAGTTATATTTGAATATTGCTATAAAACAGAGGTCCCCAAACTGCTGGCTGCCCCTGTATCTTGGGGGCCGGAAAATTTATTTAAAATTAAAATAAAACATTATTTATTGATGTGATAACTAACAAGGCATTCAGGTTGGTCGGTGATTCTAGATAACCTTTTACAAAAATCCTATAGCGTACGTTTCTTGATCACATTCGAGTAATAGAACGAAGACTTGCGCGCGGTGCGTGTGCGCATAGGATCTGAGAAGTCCACCTCGTACAAGCCGAACTTTGGTCTGCAAATTAAGGAATTATTTGGTTAAAAGGCAAATTGTGAAATAATAATATCATAGTTCTTTTTTTTTTTTTTTATTCGGCTGGGAAATCATCCAATGACTTCCCCCGCTCTGGGCGGAGCGGGGGGGCATGTCAGACTTGTACTGACTAAAACCCACCCATGTTCCTTCTATTGCCCTTTACGTTCCGAGGCCGCGGTATCTCTTTCGAACAATCCGCAACCCCGGCAGGCGGAGAGGCTCTGGCAAGCCCCTCTGCTTTGCTGACTCTCTTTGAGGCGCGCGTGAAACACGAACGCGCCGTCCACACGGGTATCATAGTTCTTCAGACCGTTTTCGGTAACGCCTGCTGATCTTAGAGGAGATTACCCATCGGCGCGGGAAGTATTATAGTCCAAAAGTGTGCGCAAGCACTTACTGATGAACGCTCTATTCCTTTTACTTTCATGTCGCCTTTCGTCACAAGACGCTGCACAGCTCCCTACCCATTGCTAACCGTTCACAGACCCACGTCTACGTTTGCCGGGAGTTGTCTCGCAGCACTGTCCACCATATCTTCCCTGAACACCAACTTTTGTGTCCCGCGGTATGATACAACAGCGTCAAAATATCGGGATATCATGAAAGACAACGTAAGTCACAGTGCAAGTCTTAGACTTTGTTCTCCAACAATCACCATGTGTACTTACAAGTATCCATCTATCCACTCGAAGACATCCATGATATTCCAGTACGCGTACCCAGTCACATTGACACCATCTTCATTGATGGACAAGAGAACCTTGAAAATAGACAATCTATCATAATACAAAATATATTTAATGAGGAAGGACAAATCTATCTAATGAGGAAGGACAAAGAGCAATATGAATGGATTTTTTCCTTTTTTGCGATTCGTCCCTCCTCTCCACATGCCAATACGTAGTTGATTATATCCAATAACAAAAAAAACTCAAATTCTGGTCAGCCGTTAAGAGGCATCACAAAGACAGGGTCAAAAATACATACAGGGCAAAACCATAACCCTCCTTTTGGATTTCGCCACAATCGGATAATCCTTATCTTTACTAATATTATAAAAGCGAAAGTAAGTTTGTTTGTTTGTTACGTCTTCACGCCTACATGGCTAAACCGATTTTGATGAATTTTGGTACAGAGATAGTCGGGGCTCTAGATACGGGCATAGGCTAACTTTTTTTTTTAAAGTGAGAAAGAGGGAAGAAAAGGAAAAACTTAGCTTTGCTATTACAATTAATAAGGCGCTAGGGCAAAAACTACAAGTAGCAGGTACCTGCAAATCAGGAAATAGGAACTGTGTTCCCAAAATTAAACGCAAAGCCGCGGGCAAAAGCTAGTAATAATATATTTCTTTCTTTACCTGTTCCAAATGATCTCTGATGAAAGAGATGCGGTTGTCGTCATCAAGGTTGGACCCGCCAGTGGAGTATCCATTTTCAGAGATGAAGATCTCAATGTCGCCATACTGTTGTTTGATCCATGCCATCTGCTCCCGTATGCCTTGCGGATAAATCTGGTCGAAACGGAAAATTGAATAAAGTATAGTCATTTGTCGTGATGGCTCAGGGGTGAAAATCTCGCCTCCCATGCATGATCGGTACTTGCCCGGATTTGAAGCCACCACGATTCATTACTTTTTTTTTAAACGTTGGCCCACTCTAGGATTTCTCCTGTATCGTGGGTGCGTTTACAAACATTTATACTCACATACATAAACAGCCAGACCCGGAACAACTATCTGTAGGCCATCAACCGCAGCAGTCGATCGCTCAGCCACTGTGTCGTCGATTTGCGTGCACTTAGCTTATTTAATTTTAATACTAGCTTTTGCCCGCGGCTTCGCTCTCGTTAAATTTGGGGTAACACAGTTCCTCTTTCCTGATTTACAGGTACCTGCCTACCTGTAGTTTTTGCCCATGTGCCTTTTTTATTGTAATAGCAATGCTAAGTTTCCCTTTTCTTCCCTCTTTCTCCCTCATATCTAGCATTTTCGCCTACTTACCGGCAACATCCAGCTATAACCGTAGGGCCAGTTGGGATCCACATCCAGCACAACATCTATGTCTCCGAGGAATGTGACTATTGAATACTCGATCTGTTCCGAAGGTCGGGGTCTCCTTACCAGCCTGGTGGTATAGTGGTTCATGGCGAGATAGTCATAAGTCCCTGTGGGATTGAGGCGGACCGTGAGTTTGTGGGGCCCTGGACTAATACTATTTGGGGGCCTGCTTAATTAACCAAGGAATTACCCTTATGTCAAAAACTGTTTTCGATAATGATATACTAGGTAGCCCAGCTTTTTAGTAGTTTTATGTTTAACCTGCCGAATTACAGTGTTTGTATTTTTGAATTCACATTTTTCTATAATCTTAAATGGTGACTGGGGGCCCTTCACCCTCAAGGGGCCCTGGGCTACAGCCCAAAAAACCCGTATATAGATCCGCCCCTGCGGCAGTCGTTACAGGTAGTCGTGGGCCAAAGTTTGACTACCAGTCTTGCCAAGGGGTATGGTCTTACCGAGTTACTGGGTTGTGGAGGTCAGATAGGCAATCGTGCTTGCGATCACTAGACCAACCAGGTAATTTAAGTACAAACAATTAATGTAAATAAAAAATTAAATAAAATATTTATTCAGTCCAATAAAAACAGTAGGTACAATATTGAAAAGTTTGTCCCTGGACTTAGATACCCTGTGTCGTGGGGTCCAGTCTCTTCCCAAGTAGGCTACATTCTAGATTTAACTGATTTGATACTCTACAAAAGAGAATATAATCTATGATCATTCCTTTCAATTGTTAACGTACCTTTAATCAAATCGATCTCCTCTTGACTGAAGGCTGGCAGCCTAGATTCTTTGAAGCCTTGTTCTTTGCTGACCTTAGCGACTATCTCTTCGACCACAGGTGGCCATCCACCCTCTTTTGAATAAATGGGATGAGCATAGCGACCAGTCTGAGAAACACGGACGTCTTAAATATTGTTTGTTTAAGGCGATTTTTAAATTCCAAAACATTTAAGTAGGTTCTATTAACAATAAAATCTTCCATCTGGCTTATCCAAAAGGTGTGAGACTTTAAATAAATTCGTTAAGGTCTGTTCACACAGAGGTAAATTCTGGGCGGGACATGGAAGGGAACACGATTGTGCAAGTCACTATGTTCAGTTTTAACCATAAAAGTAAGTTGACACAATCTGATCAAGTCACTTTTGATTCGCAGCCCACGCGGGATTAAACTGAGTTTAACCAGAGCTTTATTACAGTTTCTTCGCGAGTTCCATTGTTATTTTGTAAACTAACCTAAGCCTACATGTTCATCAGTTAATCAAGAAATAATATTTTTCACTTATAATCTCAATTTTTTTTTATAATTGGCCACCCAAAGCTGAAAGCAGGTCTTTTCCAAATATTAATTTTGACGGTTTTGTGGCATGGCTATCCAGTATCTTCCATCCACTTTATTGAGGTCGTCTGTCCACCTAGTAGGTTGTCTTCCCACACTCCTCTATCTCGTCCGTGGGTACTCCAGCTCTTTCTTCCCTCATATTCCATCCAGTCTGCGGCATACATGTCCTGGTCACTTCTGTTATTTTTTAGTATTATATAAAACACACTTACTGTAAATTGTCTAGCTTCTTCCGTAATTTCCTCATCTTCTAGTGAGTACGGCTGTAGCCATAAATAGTGATTTCCAATTGAAACTTTTCCTGAAAAAACGGATGAAGTAATCTTTTCAGCGAAGGGAGGAGAGCGTTGAGCGTAGCGTTTTGGTTTCTAGTTTTGGAGAGTCTGTCTCGTGAAATATTGACATTAGAAAATAGCTGATTAAAATCAGCTTGATTAGAATATATTTCTGTAGATTTTGCCTTTTTGAACGTGAAGTGAGTTAGGTAAAGATGGTATTAATTTTTGGGAAACAAATAACGTGTTTTAAAATACACTAACTGCTATGATGAAGCTCATCGATCACACCTTTTTATTGTATGCGAAATCAAGTAACTTTTCTCGATCTGAGCGCAGCAGAAGGCAGTGTCAGACTTTTACTTACTAAAACCCATTCATGATCCTTTTTTGCATTTTGTGTTCCAGGGCCCTGGTATCACTTTCGAACAACCCGCAACCCCAGATAAATAACCCCTAAGTTTGAATCCTTACTAATATTATAAAAGCGAAAGTGAGTTTGTTTGTTTGTTACCTCTTCACGCTTTAATGGTTACACCGATTTTGGTGAATTTTGTATTTTGATTGAATTTTGAACCAGGAGAGGGGCTCAAGCTTTTTTTTTTTATTAAAGTGGGATCTGATGGAGAAAGAGGGACGAAAAGGGAAAACTTAGCGTTGCTATTGCAAATCAATAAGGCGCAAGGGGAACTGTGTTACCCCAAATTTAACGCGAGCGAAGCCGCGGGCAAAAGCTAGTATGGTAAATAAAATCACATACCGTTCCACTTATAACGGAACTCCTGATCATAAATATGCCAAGCCTTCGCGTGAGCCAGCAGCAGGTTCTTGTTACAAATATACGGCCCCACGAAATAGTCCATATGGGACGCCATGATACCATTTCCGTGGTACAAGTCACATTCTACCAGCGGCTCATTGATGGTGATCCAGGTCTTCACACGGTCACCGTAGAGGCTGTAGACTACTCTCGCGTAGTCAGCGAACCAGTCGGAGATTTGTGGGTTTGTCCAACCACCTGGAAAGAAGACCAGCATTTGATAACGACCGTTAAACATGACCTTCTTACCCGTGTTATACCAGAAGGGTTAGGTAGACTACTAATATACTTATAATAGTACACCAATATTTAGCCGGTTTTGTTCAAATCCCCTATTACATGGGATTTGGGATGAGCTTATTGTCATCGCATCGCCACCGTACCTGCTACTAAGACTTTCCTGATTGAAAAACCTATTAAAGCGTGGTGAGCAGTGAAAATATTATTCTTTAGACAGTATTCTAGCAAAATTTGACAAAAATATTTTGATAATGTTTGTCTTGGTATGGACATGTAATGAGGAGGGATGAAGAACACGTGTGTGAATCAAGTGACTAAAATAGTGATGGATCTGAATGTTGATAGACGGAGAGCGAGAGGAAGGCCAAAGAAAAGATGGATGGATTGTGTAAGGAATGATATGAAGGAGATTGGAGAAATAATGCCGTGACGTCTGATAGCGGAGAATGGAAGAAGAAAACGTGTTGCGCCGACCCCAAATAGAATGGGACAAGAGCAGGAAAATGATGATTGCATCTGCTTTGTAGACATCTCTTTCTTCTCGCCACTAGACGAAAGAACGATGAGCTAGGTACCCATTGCTCATCGTCCAAATCGTAAAGCGTGTCAAAGTTCGAGTGGGGGCTCATGACGTCACTTTTGATTAAATATAAAAAAAATATCGCAATAACGGAACGACCTTGTTCCTGTCAGCTCCGTTAAGGGTGCTATATGACCCATTATTTAAAAACTCACCAAAATCTTGAAGTAATTGCGGCATTTCCCAGTGGTATATAGTGACGATGGGCTCGATGCCCTTCGCCAGTAGACCATCGATCAGTTTGTTGTAGTAGTTCACGCCATCCGCACTGATTTTGTTGGCCAAACCAGTCGGCAGGATGCGAGGCCAGGATATTGAGAACCTAGACAAGACAATCTATTAAATGTCTATCTTTATGTTTCAGATCAGTAGATAAAGCAATAATAATACGCTCTTTGGCTTTTATATTTTCGTCTTTCATAGATCTTTATGCTCTTACTAGCTTTTTCCCGGGGCTTCGCCCGCGTTTAATTCGGGGTGACACAGTTCGCCTTTCGTGATTTGCAGGTGTCTGCTACCTGTAGTTTTTGCCCTTGCGCCTTATTTATTCTAATAGCAAAGCTAAGTTTTCCCTTTTCTTCCGTCTTTCTCCCTCATTTCTCACTCTTTTACAAAGCTCGGACTCCAGGTGGGCGGAATATGGGTTCCGTGCAATGAAAACACACTGGGTCAATACACTAGCTAGATAACCAACAAATTCCTTAAAATTCTAATACTAACAATGAGCATATTCAATCAGATCCAAATTTTAGTCGCACAGTTACACAATACGCAAGTACCGCAAAACCCGCGATGGTTTGGTGATCCACTCGCGCCGCTGGCTTACAAAGAAGTGTACTCCAGACTATTGAGGGGCCTGCCAGGGCCACCGCCTGCCGGGGTTCTTCGATAGAGATACCTTTGCCCCGGAAAATAGGTAAAGGACAAAAGAAGGAACATGGGTGGGTTTTAGTCAATTGCTGCACAGAGCGGGGGAAGATATTTGATGATTTTCAACCCGGTAAAAAAGTAAATCTTCATGGTGCGGCACTCCAACTCCATCATGCGCCACCAGATGGCGCTGACGTACTAGGTGCGACCGATTTTCCTTCGCGCCGCGGAAAGCGCGCCAAACCGTTGGTGTCGACTGTCATTTTCTTTCCGTACTAATGACCCGAGCAAACAAATAAATCAAACGTGTATGTAATCTTAGCCAATATTATAAAGAGGAAAGTTTCTGTTTGTTTGCATCGAATAGGCTCCAAAACTACTCGACCGATTTAAACCATTTTGACTGATGGGAAAATACATTATCAGGAAGTAACATAGGCTAAACAACATAACGCTACTTCCCACGGAAGCGGAGCAGCAACTAAAGCCGCGGGTGAGACAGTTAGTGTTTCATACAGTCAAATATGCAATAGGTTAGTTCAGTTAATCAGAAACAGATATAACAAATGTTCACAGGTACCTGTAAAACTGTAAGCCTATTTCCTCAGCCATCTCGATGTCCCTCTCCCAAAGATAGTAGGACTTGCAAGCGTCGTCGCCATTAGAGCCATCTGCCACCACCTCAGGATAGCGGTGAGTTAAGCGGTCCCATTTGCTTTCACCTTTGTCTGGAAAACAAGACATAAGATATAAGTAACCATACTAGTCAGTTACACTTGATTTTTCATAAAAATCCATCAACATTTTCCATTAAAGCTAAATTTATTTGATAGAAAATAAACAGTTCATAATTTATTACAACGAGGATCTTCATCGCGCGTTGCGAAAGGGGGCTAGACGAAAAAAAAACACCTTTGTATAGTGTTTTTTATACATGTGCATAAAGTTTTAATAAATAAATAAAAGCAAAATAGTTGTAAACCGTGCGGTGTGCGCGTGTTTCTCTGTCTCTCTCATAGCAAGCAAGCCAGTTATTTTCGTTTCGTCTTTCTATTTTGCATTGAACAGTGTGGTGTCGCGACGATTACTTTTGTGGAGTTTATACAGGGTTTTTGTACATAATAATCAATAACTTCGTTCCATCCGGGTTAGGGATTGCAATCCGGAAAAACGGATCCGGTAATCCGGCGGATCCGGCATCATTTAATGGTTACCAGATCCGGTACCAATATACCGGATCCGAAGACCGGATCCGGTGCTAGCAGTTTGTGGGAAAATAATATAGCTGTTGCATGAGTAAGTAGGTAAATCATGATGGTATCTGTCATAATCATAAATACCTATAAGACTTGTTTGTTAGCATTCTCAAATACTTTAATAAGTAATGATTTTGATCTCATTTCAGTTAATTACGTAGATAAGGTTAATTGTATCTATTAGATATTATAGTTACTTGATAATTAATATTGTAACTTATAAATTGATCTATCTGTGAAAGTGAAATCTAGAAAGACTGAGCTACTCGTTACGTCGTAAAATTATTAATAGTTACCTACACTACTAAATTTTAATTGTTTTCTTGTTGTCTATTTGTCTTAACATTGGTTAGGAAATAAAGTCGATTTTATTTATGTGATTTATTTTTTTACTACCTACATATAAGTGCAGTGATTAACTCACTTATTTTGTACTAAAAAGCGAAAATCATCTTGATTTAATCAATCCGGCCGGATCCGGTCTAATCCGGCCGGATTGATTAAATCAAGATGATTTTGAAATTGATGGGAATCCGGTCGTATCCGGCCGGACTGAAAATGACGCCGGATTGCAATCACTAATCCGGGTGTCCCTTGACACCTCTTTGGTTCATTTTTATTTTTAAAAAAAGGTTGCCCCACATTAGGATTTTCTCTTACCTATATCGTGGGTGCGTTTATAAATATTTAAACTCACATACACAAACAGCCAAACCAGAAACAACTACCTGTAAGCCATACAAACATTTGTTCCGCTGGAATCGATCTCACAACGCGCCACGCTGCAGCCAATGTCTGACAACTGCGCCAAACTAAATCCTAGCCTACTTACCGCTAACATTCCAAGCCCCTTCGATCTGATATGAAGCTGAACCGGCTCCGAACTTGAACCATGGCGGGAACTGCAGGTTGTAGCCACACGTAAGGCTCACTGAAGTCCTAAGGAACGAAATGAGGTATTTTGTTGCATACAAACTTGCGACATAAACGGCCATATCTCTTGATTACGTGACTTAGAGATAATATGTTTTCCCCACAACCACAAGGGAACACAGTCTGTGTTCCCTTGTGGTTGTGGGGAAAACATATTATCTCTAAGTCACGTAATCAAGAGTATATGGTTTTAATTTTAACTCGATACTTTCATGCGTTCTCGAGATAAAGGGTCTGAACAGACAGACAGACGGACAACTAAGTGACCCAATAAGGTTAAAGTTTTTTCCTTTTGAAATACGCAACCCTAAAAAACCACAAAAATGGTGAGAAAGAATTACTTTACACAGTTAAAACCAACCAGGAAATGAGCTTGAATAATTTCAATAATTATCGCTCTTCTCTTAAACATGAACGCGTGCAAAACATGCCTAAATAAAAATTCCCGGTTTTCTATAAAAGTCGATAAACTTTATCAAATTTTCTTTATAATCTATTTATTTATATAACTTGGTGCGTACCATAAGACGAGTGCTGTTACCCACAACATTTTTGACACTAAGCGGCCAGCAATACCATTTGACAGCTTTTCAACTCTTTCATCTTACATGTTACGAACAATTTATGATATTGGTGTTTTACGTAAAAGTCCACTTGATTGTAAGAAGTGTCATTCTTGTTTAGACCGTTTTTTGTTGGTGGTAAATCATCAAATAACTCCCCCGCTTTGTTTGGAGCAGGTCAGATTTTTACTGCCTAAAACCCGCATGTTTCTTCTTTTGCCCTTTACGTTCCGGGCCGCGGTATCTCTTTCGAACAAACCGCAATCCCGGCAGTCTGTGGTCCTGGCAGGCAAGCTGTTTTGCTGTCGAATTGAGAACCCTCTCCTTTTTGAAAAAATCGGTTTTGAGGTATTTTTTGCGTTTTTAGTGTTCCGCACCTCGTAATTAAAATATCAAAGAACCCCTATTTACCCAGCTGTGTTACTTCGAGACTGTTGGCACCACATAATTCAAATTTGGAGAGTAGATGCCTTATATGAACCACTATGAAAAAAAATGTGTGTGTCAGCTCCGACGCACGACTGGAGTTTACTCGTTAAGTACGAGTATCTAACCATACGCAAAAAGAGTTTATTCAACTGAAAAAAGATTAATATCATATGAAAGGGTAAATTCACAAATTAATGAAATAACATATAGTATATAGGTATAGTCGCCTATACAGCATACCATATGTACGTCTTAATACACTCACAGCCAAATTAGAAGTTGCGCACTAAAGGTGCGCACCAAAAACGTGACACATTTTCGTTACTTTAGTAGGTTTTACCCCTCGGATTTTTCTCATACCGGGCGCCTTATATATGAAAATCGATTCATAAGGAGTAAACTCCAATAAAAAAAATATATAAATAAGGCTCCATCCATGCAAGTCATTTAATTAGCGGTTGAAAATAAAAATTGTCTATTGATAGGTCTTAAAAATGACATCGATTTCTCTGAAATACCTTTGTCTCGAGGAAATGGTTGATGAAATATTTGCTGCTAAAGTCGTAAAATATAAAAAAACCCGCGCCACTGAACCTCTACATTTTAAAATAAGAAGAGATAGATTCAGAAAAAATAACTTTTTCCTATCACATTTTTGATCTACCCATGTGACTTGTTAAATTCATATCTTGCATAATATGGCGTTTATCTTTTAGACGATTGACACCTTTACGAAGCATCCTGCACATTTAAGATTAGATTACGGTCAAACCTCAAGGGGTTTACGAACGTGAACTCAAATAAAACCACAATTTTGTAATGGCTGTCATGCATAGCAAAACACAGAAATGGGACTTTTCATAATTTTACTATGAAGAACAAAGTTAGTTAAGTTCCATTTGATTTGAATGAGCGTTAATAATGTTATAATATAGTTTTTTTAAGGATTTAAATTGTTTTTTTTGGAGGAGCTCATGGCTAAATATTAGCAGCCGCTCGGGTCGATCTTTAGGTTAAGCCGCGCTTGCCTGTGGGTTGATCTGTGGATGGGTGACCACCCGCTAGATATCGAGTTTCCTCCGTGCCTCGAAAAGCACGTTAAGCCGTTGGTCCCGGCTGTCATTTAGATCTTTGACAGTCGTTACAGATAGTGTTCTGAAAATCTGACAACCAGTCTTACCAAGGGTATCGTATTACCCAGTACTAACTGGGTTGTGGAGGTCAGATAGGCAGTCGCTCCATGTAAAATACAGATATTCAGCTGCATCCGGTTAGACTGGAAGCCGACCCCAACATAGTTGGGAAAAGGCTAGGCAGAAGATGAGATATTGTTTTTTTTTCACTGGCTCACTGGAACAACTCGTGACCCATCTGTTGTAACATCACTATTTAGTATGTTACTAATATGGTCTTCACTAGTAAATGTATTATCTGTGGTCTGCGGCACTCTGCCACACTTCATGTCATGATGTAGCCTTGTATACATCTCCTGTGTCTCTTACCAATAAACCAGTATCTTACCCAACGGACTCTCATTTATAAGCATCCAACATAACATGGTGTCAGGTGTGGTTTAAGAAGAATCATTCAAGAAAAAGTCGAGGTCGTCGAAGAAAATGCCGGACCAAGCGGACGTCAGCCATGATGGTGAGCAAAATTTTCAAACACGTGTGAAGCAGTTAAATATATCGTCGGATCCAGCTCATAACAACGCTGAATCATGGAAAAAATGGTCGCAAGCATTTGAGCTATATTTATTAGCGACAGGCCTTGACAAAGCAACTGAGAAACGCAAAATCGCCATTCTGCTGCACTCAATCGGTGAGCGAGGACTGAACATTTTCAACACGTTTAACCTAACAATCAATGGCAGCACGCTTGAAGAGGTGAAAACAAAATTTAACAAATATTTCGAGCCAAGAAAAAATATCACGATGTGCAGATACCTATTCTTCACACGTAAGCAGGAAAAATCCGAAAGCATCGACGAATTCCTCACGGATTTGGAGAATAAGAGCAGAGAATGTGAGTTTGGCACGCTCAGGGAATCGCTCATCAAAGATATTTTTATTGCAAACCTCAATTTGGACTTGTCACATGTGCGTCAAAGGTTACTGCAAGAACATGACTTAACCTATCAGAGAATGCAAGAGCTAGCGAGGACGCTCATAGTCGCACAGCAGGATGCTGAGAAAATAGTCAAAGGGAGCAGCATCGCCAGTGAAAACGTCATGCATCTCAGTCGGAGGAGCCGTAGTCGAGGAGATCGTCGACAGCGAGCTTCCAGTCGCAAGTCAGCGTCAAGCAG
The DNA here is from genome assembly GCA_905475445.1 of Ochropleura plecta. Lineage (NCBI taxonomy): Eukaryota > Metazoa > Arthropoda > Insecta > Lepidoptera > Noctuidae > Ochropleura > Ochropleura plecta. The sequence continues at coordinate 17,318,849 of FR997738.1, read as the reverse complement.
TCGCAAGCCAGCTTCAGGCAGTCGCGAGTCACCTTCAGCTTCAGGCAGCTCGAAGACATGTAGCCGCTGTGGGCAGTCTCATCGCTACAAGTGTCCAGCTCAAGGAGTTCAATGCAGGTCATGTAAATCTTACAATCATTTTGCTAAATTTTGTCACAAAAATAAAAAAGTCAGTCAGTTGCAATCGTTAAATTCAGATAATGGTAGTCAAGATTATTTCGTTGGTATGCTGAATAGTCAAAGTCATAATGGTCACAGTCATAATAGTCATTCTCACAGTCAGTCACTCAGTCAGAGACACAGGAACACACAGACACACAGTAAGACATCACATCCATCCATCCATCCCCCTTGTTGAATTTAAAGATTTTCCGTGATTAGACCTGTCGTACTCTATGGGTCATAAAACTGGGCTGTACCAATACCTAGTGCCGGGTTTCACCAATACTAAGCGACAGTTAAACCAATGCCTAGAGCCGGTTTTGAACAACACTAAGCGACGCTTAAACCAATACCTAGTGCCGGGTTTCACAGACACTAAGTGACACAAACCAATGCCTAGAGCCTGGTTTCACCGAAACTAAGCGACGCTTAAACCAATACCTAGACCCAGTTTTCACCAATACTAAGCGACACAAACCAATGCCTAGTGCCGGTTTACACCAACACTAAACGACGCAAACCACTGCCTAATGCTAGTTATCACCAACACTAAGCCACACTTAAACCTATGCTTGCAGCCGGTTTTCACCAACACTTAGCGACGCTTAAACGCTTGCCTAGAGACGGTTTTCACCGTATAAAGTTCCCCCGTGGGTACTTAAGACACTTGTGGCATTTTGTCTTATGTTCCCCTTAGGACCTTAACTTAACGACATTCAACGGGTTAAAGATGAAATTCAACTGATATCAGATAAATTATAAGTATCGTATAGCCATTTCAGGGTCAAGGGCTTATAATATGTATTTTTCCAAACAGTATGATCCATTAGACTTAACAGTGAGTATCGGTAATCCAGTAAGCTATTTGTGGAGAAATTCAGCCGGTGAGAATCGGCTTGATAAACAAAAAATAAAATAAGTTTATTTGGCACAATTCTTTATTTCACCATTTTTAAACCTAATTTACATAAAGATTTAGATTCAAAGAGAGGAATCGAGGAAGTTTAAGGAAAAAGAAAGAAAGATTATAAAATAAAATAACTATAAATAAAATAAAAATAAAAAAGCTTTTATTATTCCTTACAAACTATTCATAGGTACGAAAAAAAAACTTATAAACAGTACAAAGGTTAATATGTTGTTAATGTAAAATATGGAATTAAATTAAAAGACTTATTACTATATTAGTTAGTTAGTATTGTGTGTTGGTATCTTCTCTTGTATTTTTCTTATGTTCTATTTAAGGACCGCCTGCGGCGGTAAAAGCCTCCTCCAAATGCTTCCATCCATCACGTAGTCTAGCTGTTCTGGCCCAAAGTTTACCAGCTATCTTGACTATGTCGTCATTCCATCTTTTAAAAGGTCTGCCTCTTGTCCTTTTTAAATTTCTAGGCGTCCAGTTTGTTACAATGTGGGCCCATCTTTCTGGTTCTAACTAAATATTAATTAACTTAATAAACAATAGAATGCGTCCAAGTACTCCTCCACTGCTGTGCCCAGATTGAATGCAATGGTTATTCTTTGGCCAAAGAAAGAGCCAGGGCTCTGGTCACGCGAAGTGTCAACCTGTCGGCGAGAAATATTCTCAAAATGCACACTTGGGACCTTGGGACATGACTTGAGCGTTTCGACCCCAAAATGCACAAAACTGGTACTTTTGTCATGAAACATAGTTTGATATTGATTGTTATACAGTATTAACGCTATATTTTAATTGTATTTTTTTTCTCGAATTCTCTCTGTTATGCACCCTACACCTACTATGTTTTCTCTCTGCATCACCCTAAGGTAGACTGGTAGAAAATGTCCGCCTTTGTACAGTGTTTTTATACATGTGCATAAAGTTTTAATAAATAAATAAATTATTGACAAAAGTACTTTTTGTAAAAAGTTTTTGTTAAATTTCTCCAAAGTGTATTGAAAAACGTCTTTTGGTTCAAGTGAGAATTTGTCACTGCTGTTCTCGGCTCTATAAAACCCTCGCCTGGCGGCTCGTGCATTAAATTCGCCTCAGCTGCAATGACAAACTAACCTCACTTGAATCAAAATGTACTACTTTTATACAGTATGGTAAATAAAACCCTGTATTATTAGACATCGAGAGAAGATTTTATTTATGTACTCCTTTTTGCATACCTAACACGTAAACAAAATTCCGCGACAATAATTAAATACCATGTACTAAAATGAGGAAACGTGCAGGGCAACACAGGGCAGTGAGTCACATTCAGGTACCCTACCCTAAACCCTACACTAGACCTAGACCCTACTAAATACGTCATTAAAAAACAGTTTTCGATCGAGTATACTATGCTGAATTTAATGTTGTCACGTTTTATAAAAGTTCGATGGAATGAATGAATGAATATGAAACGAAATTATGTAAAGCATTTTAAAATTCATTATCAAAATGTTCATGCAAATTTTGTTTTTTATTTAATTTGGTAATGACATTGGTAACACACTGTATAAGGTTACACAAACGTTTTTTACACATGTCATATAACAAATCAAACTCAAAATATTTATTTCAATTTTACAGGCACTTTTAAATGTCAAGAAACAAAAGAATGAACCATAATAACTAATAAAAGTACTGTAATTGCCTATTCCAAAAGGTTGATCTCTATGGAAAAGAATAGACAAGAAACTCTATGGACACTCTTTTAAATCATAATATTTTTACAAGATCATGGTTACATCATTCATGTTAAGATTATACAATATGTGAGAACGATGTAGTTAAACATGCACATTAAGAGCGCCCAGAGTAAAAGCAAAAATGCGAAAATTTAAATTAACCGAGGCAGCTAAGAGATGACCAGTCTCAACTGACAGCGCCCGTCCACGAACATGACGCATGGTTCAGTCCAATTCAGCTCAACCATTTTGAAGGGAACTAAATGACCCGACACACCCGCCACTATCAGCAAGACATTTAAGTGAGCATGACAATCTCAGAACCACCAGGGCATCGTCGAATCCATGACAGCACATAGTACTCCCATGTATACATAACATCTTAAACTACAGTAACGTCCGGTGGCATGCTTGTATCCAATGAATTGTTCTTGATGAGTTCGGCGTAGAACCGGGCGGAGGCACGGGGCGTGCGAGTGCGTTGTGGGTCCGAGAAGTCAACCTCGTATAACCCGAACTTTGACCTGGAAAGAATACATTTTTTGATCATTCATTGTTGCAATTAATTCATGGTTATCCTGTGTGTAAGCGGACCCCTGACGAAGCCGTCAATCTAGCATATTTTACATCCAAATCAAATCATTTATTTTTTTGCTGAATACACTGTTACAACCAACTAAACCGTTCCATAAACTTGTACAAAAAAAAACGTATTATAGACGATCATCATACTAATATTATGAATGCAAATGTTTGTGAGGATGTATGGATGCATGTTTGTTACTCTTTCACGTCAAAACGGCTGAACGGATCTTAATGAAAATTGGCACAGAGGTAGATTATAGTCTGGAATAGCATATTGGATATTTTTTTCGATATCTTGCGGGCGAAACCGCGGGCGCCAGATAGTAACTCATTAACTACTCAAGCAATCATCCTACTACCGTACTAATATTATTAATATTATAAATGCGAATGTTTGTGAGGATGGATGAAAGAATGTATGGATGATGTTACTCTTTCACGTCAAAACGTTTGAACGGATCTTGATGAAATTTGGCACAGAGGTAGATTATAGTGTAGAATAACACATAGAATACTTTTTAAATATAAATTAAATTGATATGGGACCACCTTAGAAGCATACACTTTCGAACAAAAAATCACTCCACAGTTGGCGGAGTAATCGGTGAACATGCATAAAGAAACGGTCGAACACAGAACCTCCTTTTTCGAAGTCGGTTAAAAAATGCTGGGAAATGACTTCTTTTATGGGGTGAAAAAGCGGTTCAGGACTCGATGTAACGCACTCAAAACATTTTGCTGAAACATGCATTAAATAGTAAAGGAGTCTTCTTCTCCAACATTTTAAATTATAAAAATACTCGCTTCCGCCCGCGACTTCGTTCGCGTGGCATAGTTACTTTGGGCTAATGCTAACTTGACCTCGCGTGATGATCGAAAAAATATCTTTCTCCCCTTTTCGTCCCTGTTTTCTCACTTTAAAAATAGCCTTGGCCGTCTCCATGATCCCAACTATCTCTGTACCAAAATTCATCAAAATCGATTTGGCCATTTAGGCGTGAAGACGTAACAAACAAACTCACTTTTGCTTTTATAATATTAGTGAGGATTAGTAATTTGTTTATTTCATACATTAAGTTATTTAAAATTAAATGATATGCTAAAAACTTGAATCCTTTCAATCTTATGGAAAAGTTGAAGTTTGACCTCCAATATAACTAACTAAAAAATTCTCATGTTTGGTCCAGCACAAAAAAAAAACAGCCAACAGCGAATCGTGCACGCGCACCGCGGGTTAGATACAAACTTGTGACATCAAACTAACATTACTTTTTGTAGAATACCGGTATTCAGCTGCATTTGAAAAGAATAGAAGCCAACCCCAATATCTATAATTGGGAAAAGCCTAGGCAGAATAGAAAAGACTAGGAATGGATCTTGACAGACAGACAGACAGACAGACAGACGAACAACAAAGTGGATCCTATAAGAGTTAATTTTTGCCTTTTGAGGTACGGAAACTTAAAAAAATGGGGGATGAGCTCTTGGACACTCACCGAAGTATATCGAACAACGTACCTATATCCCTCCATCCACTCGAAATTATCCAATAGCGTCCACGCGGTGTAACCCGTCACATTGACGCCATCTTGTTTCATTGCCAGCAGAATCTAGAAATAAATCATTACAATATGACATAGGTCTCACAGTAGGTAGTTATGAATACACCTCACCCGTCTGCTTTAGAAGCTAAGTACGGATGTTGTGTCTCTACTCTAGTAATAAGGAACCATTTGCAAATTCAGCGGTCTATGCCCACCGAGTAAGAGCTCTTACACACGAGCGGCATGTTCCCAACGGCAGCAGTCGACCTATAGCGACACTTGCAGTTGTAGTGTGCCAAACTGCAAATACGAGTGCGTACGCGTCGCAAATTTCTAAAATGAGTTTTACGTACGAAACTGATAATGAATTGCTAATTATGGCAGTAAAGAAAAATGAAAAGTAGATATTTGAAATTAATATATTGAAAGATTATAGTAATAAAACAATAAAAAACAGAGCATGGATGGCGGTTTGTTAAGAAGTTGTAAATGATTTTAATAATAAATCCATTTTACAACTGACTCCCATACTATGAGAGCAGACGACGGCTGCCGCTAGGCTAGGAGATGGATGATAAAATTCTTTTTGACGGCGGGCGGTAGATACAGAGATATAGATAAAAAGGTATATTTTAGATGATTACCTGTTTCAAATAATCTTTGTAGTACTGGATTCTTTTCTGATCTTCGAATCCTGCATGGGTAGAGAGACCATTCTCCGTGATGATGAACTCCAAGTTTCCGTATTTTTGCTTCAGCCAAACGAGCTGTTTACGAATGCCTTCGGGGTATATCTGCGAAGTTTATTGTTGTAAATGCTTTATGATTCAAATCCTTACTTAATATTATAAAAGCGAAAGTGAGTTTGTTTGTTACGTCTTCACGCCTAAATGACCAATCCGATTTTGATGAATTTTGGTACAGAGATAGTTGGGACCCTAGAGACGGACATAGGCTATTTTTTTTTAAGAGAGAAAAGGGAGAGAAAGAGAGACGAAAAGGGGAGAGAAATATTTTTTTCGATCGACGCCAAACAGTCGCCTCGTACGCACTTCCCGCCCAAGCACTGTTCGTATATAGTCTTTATTCGCGAAGATTTTAAATATCGTCAGGCTCGTGGTGTCTAAAAAGCACTTACCTACAAATATCACATTATTAATGATCATTGCAGCGTTATAGAGTCCAACGCCAATCTTAACATACTCACATAGAACCAAAACGAAGTCGCCACGGGCCAATCTTCCCGCTTCTCCATAATAGCATTCAGATCCACGGAGTCACCAAGTGGCCAGGCTGTTATTGTCTCCCCCTCCTTCGCCTTGCGGATCAATCGACTCGTGTACATGTTCATTCCGTAGAAGTCGTAGGTTCCTAGACGAAACAAATGAATGTGATCCTAATATGAGATCACCAGACTAGTAAGTAAGGTTCTACCATTAATTCCACTGCATGCCTTAAAGTACCAAGAACTTTATCATATATATCTAAAAAATATTAATATAAAATATGTATACAATAATTTTGTTCCTAAAATTACCTAGTATTTCCTCGAAGTACCCACTATCAATTTAGATGCTATGTTGCGGTACAAAAGCTACTAGTCATAATTAATCTGGAATGGCTCAATCTTAAACGGGTCCCTGAAACCCGGGTCTGCTGCCGGGGTTGCGGGTTGTTCGAAAGAGATACCGCGGTCCCAGAACATAAATGGCAAAAGAAGGAACATGGATAGGTTTTATTCAGTAAAATCCTGACACTCCCTCTCGCTGCGCCCAGAGCGGGGGAAGTAATTTGAAGAATTCCAAACCGAAAGAGAAGTACCCCACCCTCGTAGTCTTGCAGTGCAGACCACCACTCTTCTGCAATGACTCTTTTTAGCTCCCTGATGTTTTGTTGCACTGATCATACCTGTCTCTTTAGAACATCCCAGACATGCTCAATTGGATTGAGGTCAGGACTTCGAGCTGGCCAATCTAAACGACGGATCCCAACTTCTTGCATGTACGCTTCCACGTCGCCAGAAAGGTGCGGGCGAGCATTGTCGTCCATAAAAATGGAATCTTCCTCAAGTGCAGTCAATATGGGTTGTGCATATAGAATTAGGACTTCCATTATGTACCGGTGTGCATTTAATGTTCCATTTTCTATGACCACTGCACTAACAAGCCCATCAAGGTTGTCTATTGCATAATTAATAAGCTTAACGGATTACCACTTTATCTGAAGGTGTAAAACTTTATTCTTATCATAAAAAGACATAGAGGTAAATGTTATTTGCATATCATTATAGTCTTGTGCCCGGTGGTATTTTCCATTAACAAAACTGACAAACAATTTTCTATCTAGCTATCGCTTCTGTTAATTATACGATCACACAAAATCTTCATGATTGCTTGTGAATTTTTGTGAAACCATTCACCAGTTTCTCCTTGAAAGAAGAACAAACAACTATACATACTTTACAAACTTTCTCTTCTATTTAACCCTTTTTTTTGGGTTCCCGGAAATCATCAAATAACTTCCCCCGCTCTGGGCTGAGCGGAGGGGAGTGTCAGACTTGTACTGACTAAAACCCACCCATGTTCCTTCTATTGCCCTTTACGTTCCGGGGCCGCGGTATCTCTTTCGAACAACCCGCAATTCTATTTAACCCTTAAGAATGAATTTGCAAACTTCGTGCACACATTTAATAAAACTGTTATATTAAAAACTATTGTGCGAAACCCATTGGGTTGGCGTAGGCGATTTCGTCTGAGACGAAATAAATTTTAGATTTTTAATGCGAAGTAAAAAGATTACCTTTAACGAACTCAATCTCTTCCGGAGTAAACGCTGGTAGTGAACATTTCTTGTATCCCCTCTTTAAGCTGAGCTCCTCCATTAATTTCTCTAAAGATGGTGGCCAACCTCCTGTTTTGGAAAATATTGGGTGCGCGTATTTACCGACCTAAAATTAGAAAATGTTCTTTATTATTGTTGTCAAAATCACCGCATAAAGTCTCATCAAGTCTTGCTGTAAATTTTTGCACTTGAATTTAGTCAGCAAAATAGCGTTTAGATCCTACCCACCTCCAGTTTCTCGCGCATTATTTTATTTTTTAGGAGTCTTGGAGTCAGTGTTACTTACACAATTCTCCCTGGCCAGTTCCGCAAGCTCTGCGTCTGCTGGTGTCACAGGGTCGAACCAAATGTGGTGGTTAGCAAGCGACACCTTACCTGTAATCAAATTGACAACTTCCTATGTTATCTGAACCTGGATCCCAAGTTTGAGGGGCCGGCTCTTTCTATAAATCTTCGTACAACACAAAGTGTTACCACTATTTGCGACATACTTATACTAGTCTCAAAATTCTAGAAATTTAAAAATCATTATTTTCAATTCAAAATTCAACTGCATTACTAAAAGAAGTCCAGAACAGGGGAATTTTATCAAGAGTCGCGGCTCTCGTAAGCAAATACTTATCCTTGGACAAATCTTTGAGAAAGCCAGAGAGTTCAATAGTATGCAGTATACCTGTTTTAATGATTTTAGAAAAGCATTTGATACTGCCATATGGTCCAAATTGTGAAGTGATTGTGAAGGCAGAACAGCTAGAGTAAACTTGGATAGTGTTGATTAGAATTATTCAAAGCACAGGCTGGTGTTAAACAAGGATGTATAATATCACCCTTGCTGTTCAACTTATACACCGAATACACAATGCGGATTGTTTTCAATAACTGAGATAGGGGTAGATTTAACAAAGACTGTAGTCGCTTTTGCAATTAAAATCCTAAGTTTCTTTGGACACATTACCCGCAACAATGACTTGATGGAGCGTTTGGTGATTCTGGGTCGAGTTAAGAGCACAAGACCACGTCACCAAGTTCACCGAGAATGTAGCTTTTTTATAACTTACCATGAAACTTCGCCCTAAACTCCTCATCGTATAGCCTCCAGGCCTTAGCATGCGCCATCACCACATTTTTACTGCATAAATAAGCCCCAAGTTCCGCGCTCACGATTGGTGGAGCCATTTTACCAGCAGTGTAGACAAAGTCACAGATGATCAAAGGCTCATTGATGGTCAACCACAACTTTACGCGGTCGCCGTACAGGGTAAAGACTACCCTCGCGTAGTCGGTGAACCAGTCTACAACAAGGGGGTTGGCCCAGCCACCTGTAAAAGACAATATGAGTCTTAATTTTAAAGGAGGTAGGATAAGTTTTGATCAGGTTGGGCCCAAGTGCGATAGAATGAGGAAAATATTGACTATGAATGTAGGCGAATTTAAGAAGAATATAAGAACAGAAGAAGACCAAAGAAAAAAATGACGGACTATGTGAAGGAAGGAGGTGTATAGAGATGAGATATTCTATCGCCACGCGAGTGAAACCGCAGAGCGCAGTTAGTTTTAAAATAACTATACTAAAGTTACAAATTGAGTTTTTTTGAAATATGTGATGTTAAACAGGAATAAATGAACTACCTACTATACTAACTAATTCAAGCGTATTTTTTTTAATTGTCTACATTTTCATCATCAAAATCTTAATCATACACGTAACTGACATACACTTTACTACACATGTAACTGATAATGGACAACCAGTGTATTTTTATTTTATTTTTAATCTTAATTTTTTTTATACAATTATTATTTCCTAGAACTAAGTCTGGAACAAACTGTACTTAAAATTATTGTTGTATGAAGTTGGCCGATAGCTGAGCCGCGGTATCTTCATTTCTTTCTGTAAAATTCTTCCAAAATAAATGTTTTAATTTTTTATTGTTTCTAAGTACACAGGCTAAAGAATTTTGTAAGTAGGTAGGTACATATTTACAAGTTAAATAACATTACTTTATAACACGGAGATTAAGATAGACAGTTATAAACACTAGTAGAACTGTAAAAGTGAATGACTAAATTTGAAGTGTACATTGACTGAATTTTGAGATGAAGTATGAAAAACTTCTTTTACTTTGTCGTATCCTTCTCATTCAAACGGTGTGTATATTATGATACAGCAGTGTACAGATTATCTACAGGGACGTAGTTAAACACCCCAATAAGGGCCCTTGACGTGTAGAGCAGAAAATCTTTCTATAACCTTAAATGCTTGTTGATAATAAGCTCGTGAAATCAATGAAAATTGAATGTACCTATAGCATTCCTAAAAGCTTAAATTTAAGTTCGTTCTTCAATAAAAACTGTCCAGATCTTTTTTTATTGTTTGTATTCTTTTAGCAAACCAGCCGCGATGTAGTTGGGAGTCCCCCAAATTACATTTTATTATGCGAAATTTCAGCTCATTCCGAAACCGGGAAATGGGGGATAACTTCTTACAGAACCGAAACACGAAGGGCAAAAGATGAATGAGTACTACTCAGTAAAAGTCTGACATACAACAATAGTCCCTTTCACTCCGCCCAGAGCGGGAAAAAATACTTGAGGATTTCCGAACGAAAAAAAAATTGCACTGTGTAAATTGAATAAGTTAGATTGTCTCACCAAGATCCTGCATTGATTGCGGCAAGTCCCAATGATACACAGTTACGAAAGGTTCGATTCCCTTCTCCAGTAGACCATCGATCAGGTTGTTGTAATAGTTTTTGCCATCCTCGCTGATGTGGTTAGGGTACCCAGACGGCAAAAGACGAGGCCAGGAAATTGAGAACCTGGTGATTAACAGGAAGATTGGTTGCAGAAAAGCTGTTTTTGTTATTATGCAGATCTACGTTACGTTTTCGTAGGGTTCCGTACCTCAGAAGGAAAAAACAGAACCCTAATTGGATCACTTTTTTGTCTGTCTGACTGCCTGTCAAGACCAGTTGGACTGGCGCACGAATTGTTATTCCCATTATCTAGAAAACGGTTAAAAATATCATGTTTGTTGTATGGGAGCCCCCTTTAATATTTGTTGTTATAGCGGAAACAGAAATACATTATCTGTGATAATATCAACTGAATAACTGTCATGGTTCATGAGATACATAAATATATGACTGGTGACAGACGGACGGACAGCGGAGTCTTGGTAAGAGGATCCTGTTTTACCCTTTGGGTATGAAACCCTGAATACGGATCACTTTGTGGTCCGTCTGTCTAACTGTCTGTCAAGAACCTTTATCTCGGGAACGCGTAGAGATATCGTTATCTGTGATAATATCAACTGAATAACTGTCATGGTTCATGAGATACATAAATATATGCCTGGTGACAGACGCACGGACAGCGGAGTCTTGGTAAGAGGATCCTGTTTTACCCTTTGGGTACGAAACCCTGAATACGGATCACTTTGTGGTCCGTCTGTCTAACTGTCTATCAAGAACCTTTATCTCGGGAACGCGTAGAGATATCGAGTTGAAATTATAGCTGGGCAGACCGCCACAGCGTGCTCCACCGTGTCCTCCGGGCGATCGTCACAGTATTGACAACCGAGCGTTTCCTCCCGCCGGATTATGTGCAAGAACCTCCCAAAACGAAACGTCAGGCGGTAGGTGAGGACGCCGTGGCGCCTATCCAGGATCTCCTCATAGAGGGGACTTATTGCCACTATAATAGTGGGTGCCCTATAGAGGCTATAGACAATGCCATAAGAGTAAATGTATTTGAATCGAGAGTTTGAACATACCTATAAAAGTGCAATCCTAACTCCACAGCGATCTCGATGTCCCTTTGCCATTGATGGTAAGAGTCGCAGGCGACATCTCCACTACTCCCATCAGTCATTTCGGGATGTTCATGGGTAAAACGGTCCCATTTGCTTTCTCCTTTGTCTGTAAATGCAAACAGATTTATATATATTTCTTTGTGGTGCAACAGATTATCATCAGATGCATCTTTTTTTTATTAAAAGGGTATTGATAATTCCGTATACAAGTGTTTTAATGACGATTGGTGTTTCTGGTGCATTACAACATCCTCTACCAGTTGTTCACAGATTGTGACACTAATTACTTTCGCAAACTACTAATTATTTACGCATTTATAAAAACTTAGCCTTCATTCGGTTTATCTAGGTATTTTAATCATCGTCACCTTGGACACTGAGGCCTTTTTTGCGGATGGAAAATCATCAAATAACTTTCTCCGTTTTGGGTGAAGCGGGCCTGAGTGTCGAACTCGTACAAAACCCATCCATGTTTCTTCTTTTGCCCTTTATGTTCCGAGGCCGCGGTATCTCTTTCGAACAACCCGCAACCCCGGCATTCCCCTCTGCTTTGCTGACATCTTTTTGAGGCATGCGTGGAACACGCCGTTGATACGGTCTGTCGTCACGACGATGGACAAACGATGAGCTATCCATTGCTCACCGTCCACAGACCCGTATCTACGGTGCCCGGGAGTCGGAAGTCGTCTCGCGGCGTCCGACGCCCGGAGCGTCTTCCGCGGCGGCTGGATTGGTTTGCGGTTCTCAAACGTCAAACGTCCGGCCACCTCCTTCGCGAGAATAACTGCTTCGCAGAAAGAGATGGCCGCTTCCCATTCCTTCTCGCTCCGGACAATGGACTGAACCAGAGCCGGACGCGAGAGATCCTGTACAACAAGGACACAGCAGTGCTCTGCTCAAACTGGGCAGACCATCACAGTGTGCTCCACCGTATCGGCCGGGTGATCGGCACAGTGATGACACCTCTTCGGCTTGATAACGTGTAGGAACATCTCAAAACTGACGCTGAGGCCTGCTACCTTTTTATTGCCTAAAGTTTTTTTTTCACGGCTGAGTAATTCTCCAAAGAATTCTGGGTAACAAAGGCATGATGATGGCTACCGAAATTAGTAAGGTACCTAAAACCTCAGTTTCAGATTTCTGTTATATCTTACTATACTTATAAATATGTAGATGTGTTAACAGACGTTCCTGATGCTTACCACTAGCGTTCCACCCGCCTTCAATTTGGTAGGCAGCAGTTGCCGCACCAAACATGAACCCAGGTGGAAACTTAAGGTCTTCGGCACTCCATGACACGGATAGCACGGCGCTGAGGAATAATCATTAATCAAGCATGTTATACATAGTAATTGACAGGGGAGAATATAAGAACCAAATGAATTGGGCTAGTTTATACATGTGGAAATCCTCGATTGAAGTGACGGTGGAAGGGCCTGTCAGACTCCTACCGACTATAATATTACCACATGGTGTTCCGTCTCGTTCCTTCTAGTTCGGTGGGGACACAATTGCATTTTGCTCATTCACCAGTGTGCATCCAGCAGTGACAGTTTGCTAGCGGCAAATCCCGTTTAAGGTAAAAAGTAGCAGTAAACTGTTCCTCGCCCTTCAATTCTATATGAGAGGCGCGTGGAAACACGGCGCAATGCCATCTCGGGCCTACTTGTAACAACTGTCAATGATAGCCGCGACCAACGGTGCTCACTGTCCGAGACAAGAAGGAAACTCAGTATTTATTTCAATTTACAGGCCAAGCTAATCGGTTTAACCTTAAGGTCGAGCGGCAGTTATTATGTCTTTCGATAATATTCACACAACCCAAAAAAGAGCCTTGAATAAACTAAAACTAAACAGTTTTGCCTACCTCAACACAACTGCCCGGTACCAATCCATGATTTAATCTAACGTTTTTCTTACATTATGCGCATGCACCAACTATCTCAATATTAAGAATATCTCACTATATAAACATGTAACATACAAGATTACCGTTTTATTTATTTGCATAGCAGATAAGTTTTCAAATAATGTCGGATTTTTTAGAAAATACTTTTCGAGGAAGTCCATCCCTAATTTATTTAGAAAATAGCTAGAGAACAATTAAATATGCCCAAGTCTTGGTGTTTTAAAGGAAAATCAAATTAGGCTGAGACAATCCTCCAGGATAAGCAGAGGGGCCCGTCAAGGCCACTGCCTGCCGGGGTTGCGAGTTGTTCGAAAGAGATACTGCGGCCTCGGTTCACAAAAGACAAAACATGGGTGGGTTTTGATCAGTACAAGTCTGACATTCCTTTCCGCCCCGCCCAGAGCGGGAGAATTCATTTGATGATTTCCCATCCGAAAAAAAAAGACAATGCTTCTGGACGGCCGTCGTCACTATTTACGCTAGTATAACAGCATGTCACTAGACACAGTGTGAAGTTGTCTGTTGACTCAATGGAGGTCTCCATCCCCTTTCGAAACATTTAAACAGCCTTCATTTAATTCATTCATCGTTTCTTTATAAGTGTTGAATTAAGAATATAATTTGGTGTGCGGGTATCCGCAAAAAGAGAGATGAAAGCTCGTGGCTAACAGATGTCTTAATAACTGGTTAAAATACAATTTGTATTAGAAATTTCATCAAAATTTGTTCAGTCGTTTTTGAGTAACAAACATCCAAACAAACTTTTATTATATTAGTAAGTTAATAGGAAGTAAGATAGGTAGCAAGCAAACAGCTCAAATATAGAGTTAGTAAAACTATAAAAGAAGGCTAAACTTTTTATTAATGATACTGTTGTTGATATTTCAGAAATATTTTAAAAGTAAATTAGTACATATCATTAAGCTTATTGTATTTACTCCTTTGCTCTGCTAAACCTTTGCCACTGCAGCTCAGAATATAAAATAACTGTCATAAAAAGATCCCTGCCAATGTAAATATATGTTTGCGCGGAACGCCTAATGAATCCATCATAGCATAAGTGTAGCTACGTGTGTTTTAGCTATGGATTTATTTTTACCAATTTTAATAATCAGCTACCGACGTTTTACGTTTTATTAATATACTCAATTTTACTGAAAAGTTAAGTCGTTTTTCTTTACATCTCCCGCTAAAAAACCTGATGAAATTCCGCACATGGTCCTATCGAGCCTGGATTGGAAGATTTCACGTTGGAAAAACTTCGATCAGCTGTTATTATAAGGATTTCAAGAGAATTGGTGGAAAATCGTAGTTACAAGCGAAGTTGGTTGTGCGTCATTGATTTTGCTGTGTCATTACGAAGATTGGGGATTTTCCGTGGTCTGGACTATCTTGATCATCATTATTTCCACCCAACACTCTATTATCAGGTTGTATTTAGTGTTAATTTACGGTTAATAACCAGGTTAGTACATAATTATACATACTTAATTATTGTAAAACTTGAATTTACAAAACCCTAACAGTGCTTACAAATTGCAATAATTGATCAGGCTTTAGTGTTTATTCTTGTGATAATCACAGTTATTTACACCTTTTAAAGAGTAACTATTAAAATAGCTGCATTATTAGAACTTTATTAGGTAGATAACAGTTACTGAGACATTTAAATCTGTAATCACATTTAAGTTAGGTACCTACATATGTTCATAATTGTATTGAGAATATAAATTAGTTCTTAGTCTTTGTACTGATTTTGTTATTGTTAAAACGTCATTAGTATAAAAAAGTATCTAGAAAACATTTAACGATAAAGTTAATTTGTATTTCTTTATAGGTATTTTCAGGCAGTTATAACAATTTTAGACGCTGTTAAAACTTTAATTGTATACATTCCAGGTTGGCTGCATCAGCTCACGCAATGCCAGAGGATAAGGAGCTCATTAGAAAAAGGGCGAGTTACAAGGGAAGGGTAACAGTGTTCTTGAATTATTTAAATTCATTAAATCCTTCTTTAAATCCTACTGAGGTTGACGAGTTGCAGATGCGTTTAGATAAGTTTAAGTCATTGTATGACCAATATGATGAGGTGCAATTAGCACTGGAATGTAGCACTGATAATTTGGATGGTCAAATGTTAGAACGCAGCGACTTTGAGTCTCTTTATTATAAAACCGTATCTGAAGCTCGTAAAGTGCTCGGTGATTATAAGAAGAGGGATCCAACTGATAGTGAGGTTGATTCACGTTCTAATAATCACGGATTTGTTAAGTTACCGACTATTCAATTACCTAAGTTCAGCGGTTCCTACGTAAATTGGTTGGAATTTCACGACACATTTGTCAGCCTTATTCACTCTAATGATGACATAAACGACATCAATAAATTTCATTATTTGAGGTCATCACTAGAAGGTTCAGCCGCAGTGGTGATTAACTCTATTCAGTTTTCTGCCGCTAATTATTCTGTCGCTTGGAAATTAATGTGTGACCGGTTTGACAATAAACATTTGTTGATTCAACATCATGTTTCAGCATTATTTAATATTGAGACAATCAGTAAGGAGTCTTCAGTGAATTTAAAAGCTTTAATTGATCACATAAATAAAAACTTGCGCGCCTTGGAATCCCTTGGCGAACCTGTCAATCACTGGGATACTTTACTCATACACATTGTAAGATACAAGTTAGACAACAAAACTTACCGTGAATGGGAAGAGTATAAGGGTCGCCGTGACAAGGACTGTAAGATCACTTTTACTGTGTTCCTCACATTCATTAAGAATCGTGCTGAATTAATTGAGACGTTAGAAATGTCAAATTCAACAATTGGTAAACATTCAAACACTAGTAAAACTTCTAAGGTAAGGACAATGGTTATACAGGATTCGAAAAATAAAATCGACAAGAATAATGAGGTGAATAATTCTTCTAAACCTAAAAGTTGTGTTAAATGTAACGGTGAACACAAATTAAGCAGTTGTCCTGAATTTTTATCTTTGAGTAACGAAGCACGGCTACAATTGTTACCTACATATAAGATATGTTATAATTGTTTATCTTCAGGACATTACGCGAATAACTGTAAGCAGGCAAGTTGCAAAATATGTCGGCGCAAGCACCACTCGCTGGTGCATGTTGCAGATCATTCAAAAAAGTCGGATTTGGCTATTACTTCCACTAACAATGATAATGCGACCAGTGCCCCTGCTTCGTCAGCTTCTAGTGCAGGTTTGTCACTTTCTGCAAGTGTTCAACGCGGTGACGTATTGCTATCTACGGCGTTAGTTAAAGTCTTAGATAAAAACGGCCAGCACTACGTTGCTCGTGCTGTGCTTGATAGTGGCAGCACATCATGCCTCATGACTGAAAAGCTGTACTATCAACTAGGTTTGACTGGAAGTAATGTGAACAACTCAATATTAGGTATTAATAATTCATCTTCACATATAAATAAAATGTGTCCTGTTTTCATAAAATCTTTAGACGATAACTATTCCATTAACATTAGTTGTTTTGTTCTACCTTCAATCACCGATAACATTCCGAGTAGACAAGTAGATTTATTAAAATTGAAAATACCGTCTAATATTTGTCTGGCTGATCCTAACTTTTACTCACCGGCTCCAATCGATATGTTGCTCGGTGCTGACATCTTTTGGGACTTACTGGGATCCCAAAGGATCATGTTAGGAGATGGCCAACCTATTCTTTATGAAACTAGAGAGAGAGATGGCCAACCTATTCTTTATGAACTATGCAACTCACCAGGTTCTGGCAATTAGAAGAAGTATGTACTACATCAGTTTATTCGCAAGAAGAAAAACTATGCGAGGAGCATTTCATAAAGAATACTACGCGTTTGGAAAACGGACAATTTTGTGTTCGAATTCCACTGAAATGTTCCCCGGATATGTTAGGCGAATCCCTTGTACGGGCTAAACATTGTTTTTCTTCATTAGAGCGTAGGTTCAAAAGCAAACCTCAACTGTCTAAAATGTATAAAGAATTTATGGCAGAGTACGAAAGCCTAGGTCATATGTCGAAATGTATAAATGCTGAACATTCTGCTCATTTCCTCCCACATCACGGAGTTTTGCGTGATAGCAGTGTCACTACCAAATTAAGAGTGGTCTTTAATGCCAGCAGCGTCACTACTACAGGCACTTCTTTTAATAGCATACAGATAACCGGACCTGTAGTACAGGATGATCTTTTATCTATATTATTACGTTTTAGACAACATAAATATATTATTGCTGCCGACGTGGAAAAAATGTACCGGCAGATAGTTGTACATCCAAATGACAGACATCTCCAACAAATCGTCTGGCGTGATGACCCGTTAATTCAGTTGAAAACGTATCAACTTAATACCGTCACGTACGGCACGGCCAGCGCTCCATTTCTAGCAACAAGGTGTCTTAGACAGCTAGGTTTAGAGTGTGTCGATGAAAGGGTTGCTGAGGTCATACTACGCGACTTTTACGTTGACGATTTGCTAACGGCAGGGGATGACCTCAATGAAGTCAGAGATTTGCGTCATAAGGTAACTTCTACTCTTGCTTCAGCTAAAATGAACCTAAGAAAGTGGAAGTCAAATGATTTGCGTTTAGTGATTGGTTCTGACAGTCCCCAATCTTCACTTGACTTGAATATTGGTGGATCTGAGTCTACCAAAACCTTAGGTCTGGGTTGGCAATCACAAACTGATCAACTCTGTTTTCCCATTAGTCAACCAATTGTTTGTAGCAATACGAAACGTGACATGCTATCGATCGTATCACAAATTTTTGATCCTTTAGGGCTTCTAGCTCCATGCATTATAGTAATGAAAATGTTACTTCAAAAACTGTGGTTACACAAACTGTCATGGGATGAACAGCTATCGCCGGACATTAGTAAAGTTTGGACTGATCTTATAATGAAATTACCAAAACTAAATGAAATTAATATTCCGCGTTGTGTTTTAATTGATTCAAGAGATTTTTTAGAAATTCATGTTTTCACTGATGCATCTGAACGAGCATACGGAGCATGCTTATACGTTCGCAGTGTCAACACTGAACATCAAGTATTGGTGCGTTTATTGTCAGCAAAGAGTCGCGTTGCTCCGTTGAGGCCAACCACAATTCCTAGATTGGAGCTTTGCGGTGCTCTGGTGGGGGTTAGAATTTGGGAAAAGGTGATTGCATCATTACGCTTAAAAACTAGGCCACGTACATTCTTTTGGACAGACTCCACTGTCGTGCTAGGATGGCTTAAAATGTTGCCAAACAGGCTGCAGCCTTTCGTTCGCAACAGAGTTGCGGACATTTTAGAGAAGACCGGCAACTGCGAGTGGAGACATGTCCCAACCGATCAAAACCCCGCTGACTATGTCTCTCGAGGAGTAGACATTGATTTATTATCTTCTTTAGATGATTGGTGGTCTGGTCCAAGTTTTTTAAAGAATG
Organism: Ochropleura plecta; assembly: GCA_905475445.1. Classification (NCBI taxonomy): domain Eukaryota; kingdom Metazoa; phylum Arthropoda; class Insecta; order Lepidoptera; family Noctuidae; genus Ochropleura; species Ochropleura plecta. Next base: position 17,299,899 of record FR997738.1, on the reverse strand, counting down.
ACATATCATGTTGGCCTTCTAGATTTACTAAAACTAGTGATGAATTATTGCCGGAAACTAAAACAAATGTCTCTTTACATGGCACTGTTAACAAGAATGCAGCCAACGAATTGCTTAATTTTAACCGATTCTCGAGTTTTCTAAGGCTTCAGCGCACATTATCATACGTTTTACGTTTCATTGCTGCATGTAAAAAACTACATATTTATGGTCCCTTTAGTAATGATGAACTACAAAATTCTTTAAATTTATTAATCCGAATCTGTCAAAACGAGTCCTTCATAGAATACAAGTTGTTACTTCTCAATAAACAATTACCAAAGAAAAGTGCTTTATTAAAATTTAATGTTTTTCTGGACGACCATAAAATAATGCGTGTTAGAGGTCGGTTACAGAACTCAGACTTACCATACGAACAGAAATGTCCAATTCTTTTACAATCTAGTCATCACTTTACAAAATTACTCTTCGAGTATGAACACAAACGGTTGCTTCATGCGGGGCCTCAGTTGCTGTTAGCTTCCATACGGGATACATACTGGCCTATAAGAGGCCGTAACTTAGCCAGGTCGTGCTACCGTAAATGTGTACGTTGCTGTCGTCTTAAAGGTCAAACCGTCACACCGATCATGGGTAATTTACCACGGCAGCGACTTTTAGCTGGAGGTTTCCCTTTTGAGAATATTGGCTTAGACTATGCAGGTCCAATACAGTCTGCTGTTAGACAGGGTCGTGGCTGTAAACTAGTAAAAGTTTACATCGCCATTTTCGTTTGTTTTACAACAAAATCAATACACCTTGAACTAGTCGGTGACTTAACCAGTAACACTTTTATATTGGCGTTAAAGAGATTCATCTCGCGTAGGGGTAAACCGGTTAATATATTTTCCGATAACGGCACCTCGTTTGTTGGTGCATACAATGATTTATCAAGATTTCTTAAGGCTAATTGTGACTCGTTATCTGAGGAGATGGCTAAAGAGGGAATTACTTTTAACTTTATCCCTGCATACTCTCCTCATTTTGCTGGCCTTGCGGAGGCTGGTGTCAAGTCAACAAAGCATCATTTAGTCAGAGTGTTGGGCCTTTGTAATCTTACTTATGAAGAGCTCTATACTACGCTGGTGCAAATAGAAGCCATTTTGAACTCCAGACCACTGACTCCGCTTTCATCGAATCCCGAAGACTTGACACCATTGACACCCGGACATTTTTTGATTGGACGTCCTTTGACCTCTTTGCCAACACCTGATTACCATGACCATTCCACCAGTTCTTTATCTCGATTCCAACGAATTGAGCAACTCCGACAACACTTCTGGAAAAGATGGAGCAAGGAATATGTGTCGGAGCTCCAACTCAGGACAAAATGGCGCACATGTAAGGGTTCGCTGAAGCTGAACTCCCTGGTACTTCTCAAGGAAGACAACATGCCGCCTCTGAAGTGGAAAATGGGACGGATTGTCGCTACCTATCCAGGATCTGATGGCGTGATTAGAGTCGCAGACATCAAAACCTCCAGTGGCCTGCTCCGCAGATGTTTCAGCAAGATCTGCCCGTTACCCATCTACCCCGAGTCTGATTATTCCGGTTGAAACACAGGCTTTCAACGCCCGGGGGTATGTTTGCGCGGAACGCCTAATGAATCCATCATAGCATAAGTGTAGCTACGTGTGTTTTAGCTATGGATTTATTTTTACCAATTTTAATAATCAGCTACCGACGTTTTACGTTTTATTAATATACTCAATTTTACTGAAAAGTTAAGTCGTTTTTCTTTACATCTCCCGCTAAAAAACCTGATGAAATTCCGCACAATATAATCACCCTTTTTGAACAAGTACGCTAAACTGCCAAATATAATTACTGAGCGAAACAATAAACGTCACTTTTAACGTCAAAGTCACATTGTTTCAGGTTGCATTTGCGTTTTTGTTTTGAGGTTATGTTAGTCAAAATAACACGATTTTACGAGCTTTTTTAATAAATTTTCAAAATGAGTAAGAAACTAAACGATATGAAATGGGAGTCAGTGGCCATGGATGGTTTCCCGGCGTCCATGACAGATAAATTCCATGGTTTTGTGGGTTTAGAAGAATGTACCGACTACAGTTTTGATAAGGAGAGCAAAAAACGGGCTAAGAAGGTTTGTTTCATTCGCTTTTAACTTTTAGTGGAAATATGGATTCATCATCGTTAATTTAATTACTAAAAACAGATTTCTGTAACCGTAAATCGTCTCTATTTAGGAACTTTCACATGGTGTTTCATAAGATTAAATAATAACTTTTAAGACACCTGTTCCGCTGCCGACGAAGAAATGACAAGCTATCAACTATTTCCACGCTCAATAAAGATACAACAAATGTTAGTGCTCAGTCAGTATTTAAAGAGATAAATTATTAAGTTCACACTGCTGGCAAGAAACCTCTACTCGCTGTTTGCTAATAGTTAATGGTAGGGCAACCTAATGGCCGAGGTAATGTCCATGTGAATCTTTAGGTCTATAGACAATAGCAACCAAAATAATATTCACAAGAACCCATTGGCTGTAAGACAATTCTTATATCATTAAAAAAACAAAATTTACTAAACATTTCTGAGCTTCTTAGCAAAACCAGTTCATGCTTAAGATTTGATGAAGATTTGCAATTAATACAAACCTATTTTAAGGGGTTCCATACCTCAAATGGTAAAAACGGAACCTTACAGGATCACTTTGTTGCCCATCTGTCTGTCTGGCGAGACCCTTTATCTTAAGAACAAGTGAAGAACACGGAAATGCATATACACTGCATTTTAAATGCACTCATTGTTATTTCTTAAACTTATTTCAGAATAAACAAAAAGAAATAATCAAAGAGAGGAGAGAAAAGAAGAAACGGAAGGCTTCCGAAAATGAAGCCAAAGAAGTTCCTAGCAAGAAGATTAAACTAGACAATGGCTTTGTAGTCGAGTCATGTAGCAGCACAGCACCTTCTCTAGCTAATAGTACACAAAAGAGGACTAAAACTAAAAATAAAAAAAATAACAAGAAAAACAAAAAGGCAATAAACTCAAATGCTGTAGAAAGTAATGACAGTAATGGCAACACTAGCCAAAGTAATGACAATACAGAACCAAAATTTAAAAACAAAAATAATAAATCCAAAAACAAAAAGAAGGATGGTAGCAAAATCATAGACAGTACTCCAATCACTCCTAAAAAGGTTAAACAGAAGTTAGGGGACCTACCACAATCCAATACAGAGTTAACACCTGAAGATATGTTAACATGGGCCGAGTTTAAACTGCAGGAGCCTATTATTAAGGCTCTGACAGAACTGGGCTTCAAACAACCTACTAAGATACAGCAGTTGACACTGCCGGCTGCTATTCATGGTAAATATGACTGTTTATATTTATTAAACTTGAGCATCATATAGTGCCCCACTGCTGAACAAGGCCTTCTGTTTGTTCTTTCAAACTTATTTCTGACAATGTTAGCCTCACAAATGTGACCTTGACGGTGATGTCCAAACATTTAAAATAGTGGAAATGAGAAAATTCAATAAAACCTAAAATTACAATGATCTTCCTCCAAAGATGACACACCACCGCCTACCGGGGTTGCGGGTAATTCGAAAGAGATACCGCAGCACCAGAACATATAAGGCAAAAGAAAGAATGTTACTGATTTTTTGTTAGTAAAAGTCTGACACTTCCCTGTGAGTTATTTGATTATTTCCCGTCTGCAAAAACAAAAACATGTACTTAAGTACACCAACAACAGTTCACCATTTATGTTTGAGTCCATACACAACATCATACAGGCTAGGCTATTGCTATCTATGAGGTAAAACTAGTCTTGGCGCTGATACAGAGAGTTTGTTTAGAAAAAACCCTTACCCCAACCTAGGAATTGAATACAATATGTCATTCTCAAGAGTAGAGCTTGCAACTAATGAATTAACAGCCACTCATTTTACATTCTAATTTTTCAAATGACAAACGAAAACCATAAACTAGCATCTTCAGCACGTTCATGTTATCTCTCTGTCCCTATGTATCTTAAGTACTTTAAAACTAGGCAAAGGATTTTGATGCGGCTTTTTTTTAAATAGATAGATTGATTTAAGAGGAAGGTATATATGTATAATATTAGTACCTATCTACATTGCACTAGTGCGAAGCCGGGGCGGATTGCTGGTTCATAATAATGACTATTTGAAATAAACACAAATTTAAATTATTACAGCAAATCTGATAATTTTATTTTCCTTCTGCAGGTCGTAGAGACATTTTAGGCGCCGCAGAAACCGGCAGCGGTAAAACTTTAGCATTTGGCCTCCCGATCCTATGTGGCATATTAAAACTTAAAGAAAAAGCGCTCTTAAAAGGCTTGGATGTCTACGACATACCTTATAAAAAAGCATCAGGCAAGAAAAAGAATGTTGAAGCAAAAGAAGAAAGAAAAGAAAGATTTAAGAGAAAAGACAAGAAGTTTAATGAAAAGAAAAAAGAAAGGGAACCAGTAGTTGAAGAACCTAAGAAAGAGTCTTCTGAAGATGGCTACAGTAGCGGTCCAGAAAGCAATGATGAAGCTGATGACGACTCTGAACCAGGCAACAAGAGTAATGATTATACAGATGATGATTATTTAGAAGAGATTGAAGTACCTGTCAGGAAGAGAGATAATTCAGCTGATGAAGGCAATGATAGTGATGATGATGACAATTACATTCATCTATCAGACATGTTGGACTCTGATGATTTGGCTGAAAATAGTGATGAAGAAGAAAAAGACAGTGAAACAGCTTCAGAGTTAGAAGAGGAGATCGATAGTGATGCGGAGGAGAATGGTGATGATGATGAAATAGATGATGAGGAAGAGAGTGAGGCGGGTGAGGAGTCAGGTGATGAAGAGGTTCCAGATGAAGGCAATGAGAATGAACAAGGTAAATTAATATAATCATTTACATTATTCATTTTGATTTATTTGCGCTATGACATGGCTGCCATGTTCCAGCACCATGCTGAGATAGGGGGAGTTTTGGCCTGGTACAGGACTAATTTAATTAATTATTTTTTTTATATTATTTTTTAGTTTTAGTTGTTCTCTTTTTAAATTAAGTAATTTTGTATTTTTTGTTTTTTTTTTTATCTTATCCTGTGCGAGTCTAGTAAACAGTTTTTCTTACTTTTTTTTAAACATGGGCAATGTTTAAAACGCAATAAAGTATATTCTATTCTAAAACATTAATTTGCAGGCATCGGCTGCGTAAAAGTGGTGGACAACATAGAGATACCTGGGCATGTGTCGATGAAGACTGGCAAGCCCCTGTACGCCCTGATCCTGACTCCCACCAGGGAGCTGGCCATTCAGATCAGCAGGCATTTGATAGCCGCTGCTAAGTATACAGGTATGTTTAATGGTTTCAAATGTAACAGCGTTTTACATTTAGGTACTTAGTATAAATAAAATAAATAGACTGCAGTAATCAATCTAAAAACTTTTTTTTGCGGATGAGAAATTATCAAATAACTTCCCCCGCTCTGGGCGGAGTGGGTCTGTGGTCGTTGAGAAATGGGTAGCGAGCCGTTCGTCAGAAGATGTGACAGCAGGCCGTGTCGACGGCGCGTTAGTGTTCCACGCGCGCTTCAAAGAGATATCAGCAAATCAGAGGGGCCTGCCAGGGCCTCCGCCTGCCGGGGTTGCGGGTTGTTCGAAAGAGATAGAATAGAATATACTTTATTGCACACCAAAATTGAAAACAAAAACTGTTTTACAAAAAAAAAAGGTGCTAAAACTATGGTTACAATGGCGGTCTTATCGCTAATAGCGATATCTTCCAGACAACCTTTGGATGGACTTTACGAATATAAAAATACAACGGGGGGTAGTCAATGGTGTACGTAGGTACTGCTAATACTACACAAATAATTAAAATATAGTTACTTATTCAAAATATATAAATACATATAATCTATTGATTCTACATGTGTTTTATAATAACATTAAACAGTTGACAAATAGGATAGGTGCCTAACATTGATTCAGAAAAAAAAACAAAGACGTTAAAGATACCGCGGCCCCTGAACATAAAGTGCAAAAGAAGGAACAAGGGGGGGTTTTAGTCAGTAAAAGTGTGACACTCCCCCTGGTCCGCACAGAGCGGGGGAGGATATTTGAAAATTCCCCATCCACAAAAAGCAAGACCAATTCGGTTTTTGTAGAGCCACTTAAAAATTGATGCTTTTGTGATTTTATTTGTTACATATTGCAATAAAAACATTCATGAAATAGTTTGGGAACAGGATTTAAATGTTTTGTTCTACAATACATCAATTTATTCATCAGGTATAAAAGTAGCCACGATAGTGGGCGGCATGGCAGCCGTGAAGCAGGAGCGGGTGCTCCGGTCAGGTCCTGAGATAGTGGTGGCGACGCCCGGGCGGCTGTGGGAGCTCATTGGTCAGGGGCAGCCACATCTGCAACAGCTGGATATGGTCAAGTAAGTATACAATCAGCTTTACACTACTGGAAGTGCTAAACTCGTCGCTAAATGGCCTGATTCAATTTAGATTGCCATCCGTTGAGAAGATTTGTGGTTGGCAGTCCACTTTAAGACATCAGCCTTTCAGAATCGACGACACCCTTTTTTTGGATGGGACATCTTCAAATAACTTCCTCAGAGTCAGACTTGTACTGACTAAAACCCACCCATGTTCCTTCCATTGCCCTTTATGTTCCGGGGCCGCGGTATCTCTTTCGAATAACCCGCAACCCCGGCAGATAAACGACACCCTGTCCTAGCCTGCTGGCTCATTTACTGGCTGGGGGATGACCCTCAAAAACACATCTCATCTGCTTAGCATTTTCCCAACTATGTTGAGGTTGGCTTTCAGTCGACCCGGATGCAGCTGTATACCAATATTTTACATGGAGCGACCACCTATCTGACCTCAACAACTCAGTACGATACCCCTTGGTAAAACTGGTTGTCAAACTTTCGGGACACTGACTACCTGCAACGACTGTCAGAGATGAAAGAACCAAATGACAGCCGGGACCAACAGCTTAACGCGCTTTCCGAGGCATGGAGGAAACTCGGGATGTAAAGGGTTGTCTCCCATCCACAGACCAACCTCTGGAAGCGGGGCTTAGCATTAAGATCGACCAGAGCGACTGCTATTATTTATTTTATTTTCAGATTCCTAGCAATAGACGAGACAGACCGCATGGTAGAACGCGGTCACTTCGACGAGTTGACGCCTCTATTGGAACGTCTGAACGCCGACGACGAGCGAAGAGCCGCGCGACAGAACTTCGTATTCTCGGCTACCCTGACCATGGTCCATGATCTGCCTGCTCATATGAAGGGAAAGAAGGTGCGTTTGTATATAAATATACATGAATTAATTAGTTATATTTTATTTTTGACGTGATAACGTCTTTAAAATCGTTTTAGTCGGGTGACATGTTCAGAAACTTGTGTCACACCAAAACCTCACGAGCGACATTTCATAAAGATGGTAGCGCCATCTGTTACTTGGCTCGAAAAAAAAACTTTAAATTAGTAGGTACTTAATTTCATTTTAGATGTCACTACTGCTGATAACTTATATCACCAATAAGACGTTATCACGTAAACATCTCGATCGTAAACCTACTTTACAAACAACCAATTTTTATGTAATACTTGTAGACGAGAACCGAAACGTCACACAACCATGGTCCTTCGAGCCGGATCATTGAGAATCCTTACTAATATTATAAAAGCGAAAGTGAGTTTGTTTGTTTGTTACGTCTTCACGCCTAAATGGCTAAACCGATTTCGATGAATTTTGGTACAGAGAAGTGAGAAATGAGGGAGAAAGAGGAAAGAAAAGGGAAAACTTAGCTTTGCTATTACAATAAATAAGGCGCAAGGGCAAACACTACAGTTAGCAGGTACCTGAAAATCAGCACCAGGGAATCACCCCACGCTCAGCAGGCTACTAGACCATAGAAACAGTCATCAGGTTTTGATAAAGCTCTTAATGTTTACAGGTAACAAAACGCGGTAAGATACTAAACAGGCGCGTTGAGAAGATGACTCCCGAACAGAAAGTGAACCGGCTCGTCAAGATGATCGGCATGTCGGACCCCAAGGTCGTCGATATTACTACACAGAACTTGGGTAAGTTCATCATTCATATTCATAGACTGGCGAAGCAGTAATTCTAGCGAAGGGGGTGGCTGGACGTTTGAGGGAGAGAACCTCAGACCAACCCAGCCGCCGCGGGGCGCTCCGGGCGTTGGACTCCGCGAGACGACTCCCGGCCACCGTAGGTGCGGGACTGTGGACGGTGAGCAATGGGTAGCGAGCCGTCCGTTCGACAACTTGGCAACAGGCGCGTTAGTGAGAGATACCGCGGCCCCGGAACATAAAGGGCAAAAGATGGAACATGGATGGGTGGGTTATATCAGTAAAAGTCTGACAAAGATGAGTGCACATCCACAAAAAAAACTGCAAAATAAAAAAGACATCTTAAATCATTTTGACCGTTACAGGCACTTTTGAATGTCAAAAACAGAAAGATGAAGCCTCAGTCCCAGTCACTGCGCATACGCTTATGCACTATCTCCGCTGAGATTGGTCGCCGTGGCCGAGAACGGTCATGAGGACTATTCTACTTCCTACTAGTATTATAAATTCGAATGTTTGTGAGGATGGATGGATGTATGGATGTTTGTTACTCTTTTACGTCAAAACGGCTGGACGGATCTTCTGATCTTCTTACAGAGGTAGATTATACTCTGAAAAAACACATAGGATACTATTTTGTCGATATCACGTGGGCTAAGCCGCGCGCGCCAGCTAGTATATCTATATTTATTAAGTATATTAAAAATGAGTGTTAAGGTCGGTTTTTCAAACCTTTCAATAACCATCATCCCTTGTCCCTTGCAGGTACAGCAGAAACGCTAACCGAGTCGCGGATCACTTGTGCCCTAGAACATAAGGACGCGTACTTGTACTACATTGTCAAGAGGCACCCGGGCAGGACCATAGTGTTCTGTAACTCTATAGGTAGTGTCAAAAGGTAAATGACAGCTTATATTTTGGGGTTCTGTACCTCTCAAAAGGAAAAACGGAACCATGGGATCACTTTTTTTTAATGTCTGTCTGTCTGCCAAGACCCTGTCTTAGGAACGAAGGTAACGAATTAAAATTAAAACCATACACTCAAGTCTGTGGTCCCTTAGGGCTGTGTGTGTGTGAGTCTCTCTAAGACTAAACATTCAAGAGATAAGGCCATTTATTTATTTATTTAACGATTTATGTACATACATACACACTGAATACAGAAAAATAAAATACAGGAACAGAAAACAGGTACAAAGGTAATGCTTATTTCTATAGAAATCTCTTCCAGCATACCTGCGAAAGGAGAGTAAATAAAAAGAGATGTAGACACAGTGCATAAAAAAAGAGAATGAAAAGAATAAGCAAAAAATTACTACAATATAAGAATATACTAACATGCATACAAGTACAAAGACAAATACATAGCATAAATACAATATAAAATAAAATAATAAATACCTATGCAACTATGGTGAAATAGAAAGATAATGTTCTTTTACTCTTCTCTTAAACACTGAAACAGTTTGGCAGTCCCTAATGTCAGGCGGAAGCGAATTCCACGACCATACAGCGTGAACAGTAAAGGAGTAGGAGTAGAAGTCGGTAAAGTGGGGAGGGGGTTTAAGGAGATTCCTAAGATGCGATCTACAAGGAGCATCAGAATGTTTATGTCGTAATTATGTACGGAACACTCACTTCGGAACTCATATTGGATCATTTTGTTTTCAGTCCTTCTGTCTGATTAAAGTTTTATTTTATAAATTTTCAGGCTAGCTCAATTATTCACATTACTGAAGTGTCGTCCTCTGCCGCTACACGCCAGCATGCCACAGCGCCAGAGAATAAAGAATTTAGAGAGGTAACTTACAATATTTTTATAAAAAGTTAAAAAGACTATAATCCAAACATTGCTATATATATATTTAAAAAAACGTTAGCCCCACACTAAGAATTTCTCCTGTATCATGGGTGCGTTTACAAACATTTAAACTCACATACACAAACAGCCAGACCCGAAACAACTACCTGTAGGTCATACAAATGTTTGATCCGTGCGGGAATCGAAGCCGCGACACGCAGCGCATATTACCAATAATATATTGCACGTTTCAGATTCCGCGACGACCCTCACGGTGTACTAATCGCCACAGACGTGGCAGCCAGGGGCCTGGACATACCCCACGTGGAACACGTCATCCACTACCAAGTGCCTCGCACGGCGGAGAACTACGTGCACCGCAGCGGGAGGACGGCGCGGGCCACGAGGGAGGGACTCACGATACTGATGATGGAGCCCGCGGAGGCCTATCTGTATGCCAAGATGTGCAGGACGCTCAACAAGAGTAAGTGGAGTTTTTTTTTGATAATGTTTCCTTAAAAAAATAATACGTCTTCCAAAAAATCACTTAAATGTGGAAAAAACTTGAGAGGTGTCAAGAGACACCCGGATGGAACGAAGTTATTATGTACATAAAACCTGTAGGATACACTACAAAAATAATCGCCGCGACACCACACTGTTCAATGCGAAATAGAAAGACGGAACGAAAATAACTGGCTTGCTTTCTATAAGAGAAAGAGAGAGAGAGAGACAGACAGAAAAACACGCGCACGCTGCACGGCTTACAACTATAGCAAAAAGTGTCGCTACAACTTTTGTTCTTAATCTTTTCCGTCTAGCCTCCTTTATGCGGATTGCAGACCAAGAGCTAAGCTAAGTTAGTTTAGCTTAGCTCGCATAGCTGACACAGTTTGTCATACTTGTTACATAGTTTGCGGTCTGCACACAAGTATGGAAAACTGCGTCAGCTATGCGAGCTAAGCTAAACTAACTTAGCTCAGCTCTTGGTCTGCAATCCGCATTAGCAACGTGCGATAAGGAACTTCGTTCCAAAAACTTTAATTCCGGAAGTCGGTGACTTTTGTTTGTGAAGCGTCGGTTGAAAAACAAAATGGCATTGTCGATGTCCAAAAAACACACACGTACATAGATCCTACCTCCTTTTTTGAAGTTGGTTAAAACTCCCCCTAAAAATACACTGGGATTCAAATAAGTTGCGCTTATTAATAAACTTCGGGTTCGAATGTACCCCTCTTTGAGTCTTAAATACCTACCCTGTTTTCCGCCGCGAGAGACGCCCCGGGCGACGGGCGCCGCGAGACGACTCCCGGCCACCGTAGATTCGGGCCTGTGGACGGTGAGCAATGGGTAGCTCACCGTCCGTCCATCTATTGACGACAGGCCGTGTCGACGGCGCGTTTGTGTTCCACGCGCGCCTCAATGAGATGTCAGCAAAGCAGAGGGGCTTGCCAGGGCCTCCGCCTGCCGGGGTTGCGGGTTGTTCGAAAGAGATACCGCGGCCCCGGAACGTAAAGGGCAATAGAAGGAACATGGGTGGGTTTTAGTCAGTACAAGCCTGACACTCCCCCCGCCCCACTCCGCCCAGAGCGGGGGAAATTATTTGATGATTACCCATCCTCAAAAAAAAATACCCTGTTTTTAATACCCTTTTTCCCCCTACAGCTGCCGAAGTTCCCACGTTCCCAGTAGACGCGCAAGTCCTCGCTCCTCTCAAGGAGCTGATGGTGACGGCGCGGGAGCTGGACGGGCTGGAGCTGAAGAAGAGACGCGCTGCGCAGGCGCAGGGATGGAAGGAGCGGGCGGCGAGGGAGATGGATATTATTATTGATGATGATGATGTGTATCCTTTTTAAATATGAGAATGTAATTGGAACTAATGTAGAAATTTAAGCGTAGGTCACCACGCATCGTCATGAGTATCGGCAAGAGTTTTTAATATATCAAAATCAAAAGTCATTTATTCAAACTAGGCTTCGACACGGTTGGCGCAGTGGCTGAGCGCTCGACTGCCGCGCTGCGTGTCGCGGGTTCGAACCCTGCACGGAACAAATATTTGTATGGCCTACAGAAAGTTGTTCCGGGTCTGGCTGTTCGTGTATGTGAGCTTAAATGTTTGTAAACCCACCCACGATACAGGAGAAATGGTGTGGAGCAAAGTTTTTTATAAAATAAAAATATTAATGTAAGTATTTTAAGTTTCTTAAACAGTGGTTTACAGGAACTAAGTGAGTCTACGTTACATATCGCGCGTATACATTCCTTTTGTGTGATGAAAGCTCTTCCAAAATTCACCGAGCATATAGCATAAATGAATATTTAATTGATGAATCCAAAGAACCGACATAATAATGTAAATTAATAATATAATTTTAGATTAAAATAATATTATACTTAGAATATAAATAAATAATAAATAAATATCTTGGGACAACTCACACACGGCTATCTGATCCCAAGCTAAGCAGAGCTTGTGTTATGGTAACCAGACAACTGATATACATACTTATATCCTTACTAATATTATAAAAGCGAAAGTGAGTTTGTTTGTTTGTTTGTTACCTCTTCACGCTTTAATGGCTACACCGATTTTGATGAATTTTGGTACAGAGATAGTTGGGAACCAGGAGACGGACATAGGCTAACTTTTATTTTTAAAAACTGGGATGTGAGGGAGAAAAAGGGAAGAAAAGAGAAAACTTAGCGTTGCTATTACAAATCAATAAGGCGCAAGGGGAACTGTGTTACCTCGAATTTAACGCGAGCGAAGCCGCGGGCAAAAGCTAGTAATTTATAAATACATACATATTATAGATAAATCACACCCAGACACAGAACAAACAATCATGCTCATCACACAAAGTTTGTCCTGGGTGGGAATCGAACCCACGACCTCCGGCTCAGCAGTCAGGGCCACTAACCACTAGACCAACAGGCCCGTCTAATAAAAGATGTTGCATGTCTAAATAAGATCTCTTCAAATTTTTCTTTTGCTGTGGCCGACAGGGTCCACGGTTATTAGAACTAATATTATTTAATACCTAAGCATATACATTGTGGATCTAATGCAGATGAATAATTGAGTATTGCAACCACACGATCGGCTTAGCCGTGCAAAATGAACATGAACGCTCACTACACTGGATGTAGGTGATTTTAGCTTATATTTTTAAAGATGTGTACGATTTGATTTGAATGATAACAGTAATCTTAAGCCACATTTCACCCAAACATAAAATCCTTCACTCCGCTCCAGTCCAGTAAAGCAGGTAGACGCATCAATAGAAAAAGCGCTGAAAGCGAAGCGGCGACAGCTGGAGTCCCTCCTGTCCCGTCCGATATACCCGCGAGGATTCTCCTTCAAGTACCCCACGTTGAATGAGACGGTCGCCTTCGGAGGAAGCGAGGAAAATGCTTTACAGGTACTCTATTTTATAATGGATAATAATTTGTGTTCACCAAAAATACTGATCGTGCACCAAATATTCTTTCCTGAATGTTAAAAAAATGCGTAGGTTAGGTTAGGTTAAAACGGTGACCCCCTACGCCAGTAACGACTTGCATTAGGTAATAGAAAATGGATAAAGATTTTATTGTAGTGCGCTGATGCTCGTTATGACATATTTTAATTAACATATTTTGGTGCACATTCAGTATATTTGGTGCAACACAGGCAAAATTAGGTAAACGAAATGGAAATAAATTGAAGTACTTTTAAAAACCATCCTTTTATAATTTAAATAGCTTTGCGTTGCCAACGCCGTAACCGTCGTACACAGAAGTACCTACCAAAGTTACATCACAATGGGATAAATGGTTTAAGAATAAGAATGTCTTCGTTGTGAATGAGTGGACATGGTTGGCCATGTAGATTTTTAGACCCTTGTTAACTTTGGTTATTTATTATTTTATTTTACTTTCTGTAAAGTAAGCATTGACTTATTGTCGGGCCTACGCTGTCCTCTCATACTTAAGTACTAACGCTGTAACAACAGCATTGTAAAACCAAATGATTTTAAAAGAGTAACCATGGAGTTTCTTGCCGGTTCTTCTCCATAGGAAACGACCAACCCGAACCGTGCATCTTTTCTCAACGTTTTATAAGTGCCCATGTAGGCCTATGTGAAATAAAAATATTTTGATTTTGAAGAACACATGAAGGACAAACAAACAAACATTATTTTTCCGAACCTCATAAGGAAAAAGCGGAATCCTTATTGGATCACTATGTTGTCCGCCTGTCTGTCAAGACCCTTTATCTCGGGAACGCGAGGAGGTATCGAGTTGAAATTAAAACCATATTTTCAACTATGTGGGCCCTTTTTTTGTGGATGGAAAATCATCAAATAACTTCCCCGACATAAACAGCCATATCTTTTGACGGCGACTTAGAAAATTGATTTACAGCACAAAGGGACCACAGAGTCCTGCCGGGGTTGCGGGTTGTTGGAAAGAGATACCGCGGCCCCGAACGTAAAGGGTAAAAGAAAGAACATGGGTGGGTTTTAGTCAGTAAAAGTCTGACTTTCGCCCCCGCTTCGCCCAAAGCGGGGGAACATATTTGATGATTTCAAATTCTTAAAAAAAAATAGGGTTGTATTGATGATCATAACTCGGTAAAGCCATATTTATTTCGATTACGAATCATGATTTTAATCAACATACAACCTAGCTACTAACCTCGAAATTTCAAAAAGCGTAAAAAATAAAGAAATTCGCGCGCTAGATACTCTGATCTCCGTCCGTCTTCGTCCGCTCCATGGTCCGCGTGTGCGTCCGTTATCGTCTTTGCCGGATTCACCAAACCATTTAGTTATCAATGCCCTTCTACAAGATACTATTTACTGTTGGTTCTAAGTTAGTAATGGTAACTGTTACCATTATCATCTGCTTAGCTATTCTCCCATATTATTAATGAATGTTGCCCCACACTAGGAAGTTTAAATGCTTGTTGCTGGGTGCGTTTACAAGCATTTTACATTTTCTAGCTTACTAGCTTCCGCCCGCGACTTCGTCCGCGTGGGTGTTACTTTGGGCTAACGCTAACTTTAACCCGCGTGATGATCGAAAAAAAATATCTTTCTCTCCCCTTTTCTTCCCTCTTTCTCCCTCTTATCTCACTTTAAAAAAAAATAGTCCATGTCCGTCTCCAGGGTCCTAACTATCTCTGTACCAAAATTCATCAAAATCGGTTTGGCCATTTAGGCGTGAAGACGTAACAAACAAACAAACTCACTTTCGCTTTTATAATATTACAGGTAATGAAAAACGCGATAGAATCCGGACAGCTGAAGAAAGAAAAGAGGAAAAGTAAGAACGCACCTCTACTACAATTGCAGAAGAAATTGAAAAAATAACATGTTTTATTAATACTATAGGAATACCTAATTAATTATATTTCAAATCAATCACTTGGTTTCTGTTTTCCTCAATTGCTGACATTTTTCAATTAATCATTTATTGATTGCTTATACCAGCCATAATTGTATCCTACAGGAAAATCAAGAATTAAGTAGGTAATCAATTTTATTTTTTTCAATTATTACTTCTCCATGTTAAGGAACACTTTGTTCTTCGTCTGTCTGTCAAGACCCTTTATCTCAATAACGCGTGGAGGTATCGAGATGAAATTGAAATCATATTTCATACTCATGTCTCATGTGGTCCCTTGGAGCTGTGAAAAAATCAACCCTCTAAGTCTATGCATTCAGTACATGGCCGTTTATGTCGCAAGTTTGTACGGTGCGCGGGTCCAACTCGCACTTGGCTGGTTTTTTTATTTATGAAAGTCTGGCTAAATACAACGTGTACCAAAAAGGTGTGGTCATATTTCAGGGTGATAAAGACTATTAAACCAAAAAATATTTTTCCATCATGAAAAAAATACAGCTGTGATTTGGGTCATTTTGAAAAATTCTTTAAAATGTTGTCCCTCTCTAGGAATTTCTCCTGTATTGTGGGTGCGTTTCCAAACATTGAAACTCACATTCAAAGACAGACCCGGAACAACTACCTGTCGATCCCAGAAATATTTGTTCCGTGCGGAGATCGAAACCGCGACACGCGACGTAGGAGCCAATCGCGTAGTACCTGCGCCAAACGTGCCCAAACAGTTCAAACTTTCTGACAGCAGTGACAGCTGCGAATGGCGCAGATAGGTAGGTATCACCTGGGCGCAGAGGACGCATTCCTCTTGACTGTATAATTAAAGGTCTGCGTGCCTAGTTTAGGAGTACGGAAATAATGACTTAATTGTACAGCCCACTGTTCTATATGCTATGTACTGAGTTGTTTTCTTATGTAGAAATAAATAAAATAACTTACTTAATAATACGCGGACCTCAATAAATTCGAACACAATTAAAACATTTATAGAAAACCTATTTGAAACTATAGGTGTGGCTCGTCTATCATTTCCCAAGGAGATGACATAACAAATTCATTTATCATCAGCACTATAAAGTGATACTTTTTTATCACACTAATTGACATGACTATGAATGTAAAAAGCAAATTCTGAGCATGACTCGACGCTTCGCAGAGAAGAACGCTACATGACGTTGTACAAGACTATGTACGCAGACCTATCCGTATGTTTTTACATACAACATACATGGATACAATAGAGATAACCAGAGCCAACCAGATTCATCATATAGGTACCTACTGTTTAATTTTCTTGAAAAACGCACGAATTGTTTTCAAATAAAGTAAAATTTATTTGAGACAAAATAAACAGTTTAACTAAATAAATTAATTTGAAATTGAAAACGTCCGTCGTTTTCTAAGAAACACAAATATCTGCCGAGTCTGGTTACTTGTATGTTTTGCTGGCTGTACAGCAATTCACCTTGCCTTTTCCTGTAGAGGTGGACTTATACTACAGAATGCCACCTGGATTTTTTTAACACTGAATTCATCTTAGCTTGTCGATCACCGGGGGCCTTAGTCTGCTATTACAATGGTGTCAGAATGGTCGATCACTGATCGCATAATGGTTGATTTTGACAAGTTTAGTATGTAGTAGATGTCAAAATCAACCATTATGCGATCAGTGATCGACCATTCTGACACTATTGTAATAGCAGACTAAGGCCCCGGGTCTGTAGACGGTGAGCAATGGGTAACTCACTGCCCATCCGTCGGCCGCCGGCCGTGTCGACGGCGCGTTCGTGTTTCGCGCGCACGCCTTTAAGATATGTCAGCAAAGCTTGGGGGCTTGCCAGGGCCAGTGCCTGCCGGAGTTCCGGTTTATACGAAAGAGATACCGACAAAGAAGGAACATGGATAGGTTGGGTGTGGATCACAATCATATCGTGTCGGCCTAAAATTTGGCGACGAGTTTAGCTTTTGTTTGCTGCAGCTCACACGGATGGCTTCCATGCCATCATGCGCAAGAAAGCGGCTTTCTTACTGCAACGCTTGCGTAACACTCGTAACAGCATCCTGAAAATGATTGCTGGTAGGCTTGACTGCCCTATTCAAAGGCACTGGGTGAAGTTAGGTATAGGTTCATGTAATTAAGTAGTAAGTACTAATAACACTAACATAGTATAATTATAGGTAAGCATATTCTGTTACTAATTCACCAACAATTATGGATTCTACTGGGTCTGAAATAAAGAAATTTCATTTTATTTATTTTAGCGCTTTCGGTAGCGCTCCTATGATGTGAAATATTTAAGTAGATACGTATGCTGCCAACAAAAAACCTTAAATAAAATAGGGTACCTAGTCTGTTTGTTGGTAATTAATTCAAAACATTTTGTCGCGATTCACACCGTTCACGGTACCTAGTCCTTTCGCCTCAAACACATTCATACGTCTAGGTGCCTAAAATATCCGCTTTAGTAGAATCTTAATAATAATTTCTTGAAACGATCACAGACGCAGTTTATATTTTGAATTGTCACTTAGTTTGAATTTACGAATTGTAAGTAGGTAGGTAATTCATATTATTAATAATATAATTTTATGATTAAGCGGCTATTTTAAGCCCCCAGGATGACCTGGGTGCTTATAATATAGGTAGATACGCACGCAGCCGGTTGCAAATACTACGCACCCATACAAATAACTATGTACGCACTTGACCTTTCCCCAGAATATCACCGTCAAGGTCAATTTAAATGTTTGTTATACCTACGTAAATCATGAATTATCTGCTCAAATAAACAAATCAATTAACTAAATCGTATCGTATTATTTTATCGACTAATTAAAAGAAGTCTTTCTATATTTTTAGTGATAAGTAATCTGATGAACGATACGTACCTATATAGCGTCTACATATTTACCTAATACTTATGAATCCGGCGAATTGGACGCCTGCCAAAGTTAGCCTACCGCTTGCTATTATTATCTACAGTCGGCCTATATAACTTTTATTAGTCTAGACTAGAACCTAAGTAGTTATACAATATTTAGGCTAGTGGAATCGATCTTTATCTTCCGAACTCCGACCCTGACGTTTAACGACAGTTTTGCGATATGGAGTTATCAATCAATCATTAATTTTATTCTGTCTAAATAAATTAAAGTTTACATAACACATCACTAGTAATTGTGCCCAGGCCTGCTAGAATCGCAGCGTGATGTTAGTTGAGTTATAGCTTTCCTCAATAAATGGGCTATACCTACAACACGTTTTTTTTTTAATTCTTGTTGTTCCTGGTGTGTTAAACTATACCTACAAACAAAATCTGCTTTACAATACTAGAATAGATTAGGTATATTTTGCTGTTGATGTAAGTATGTAGGTTTGTGTCCTGATTTGTTTTCCTGATTTGTTTTCCTGAAATGTTTTCCTTCCTCTTCAGCAGGTGTTACGAATAGACACAAAATAAATGTAGTTTATTCTTCAATACAAAACTGATGACGATCTATTAAGGATAAGCTACTTATGAGAAAGAATTAAACGACATTATAGATTAGAATTATTTGATATAATTACCGAAAATTGCCGTCCAAATTTTTGTTTTCATAATATTCAATTGTCACAATAAAAATTAGGAGTACATTTCATTTTGATTGTTAACTACACAAATTGATGGACGTGCGATGAAAAAAAAAACAATATTTATTATTGAAAGAGCTACAGGCCACGACTTATAGCACGAAAGTGGCCCCGCGAAGCCAATTGTGGCCGGAAAAGGCCATTCTTATGGCCTTTTAAATCGACTAGCTTAATCTCCCCGCTTGAATGGTATGTACCTTAAAATTAATTATTGCTTAAATTCCTTCCAATCCACGCTTATTATTAACATCACGACTAATTTTCAACAAAAATATTCTTAATTTGATGCGACTAATCTTCGCTAGCCTTTTAAATGCCAAAGCATAAAAGCACGGGCGTGACCTCCACGCCGAGCATCTCAATTTTCGTCACATATTTGTGTCCTTGGCGTCCAGGGCAAACGCTTGCTTGTCACATATGTGACAATGGCGTTAAAAAGGCTAGTTACCAAAAAACCCACTCAAGCAATATTTCTAGCTTAGGGACTGTTAGAATTTGAGGCCTTAACCGGGCTACAGGTCATGGCCAAGTCGCAAATTAACGGCCGTTCTGGACGTCATTAACTTTTGCTCTTTTCAGTTTTACACGCCTTATGATTACAAAATTCACGAAATTCTTTACTTTGCACCCACTTAGAGTACACTGAAGAACCGGACCGTGGAAAGTCAAAATAGCTAGTTTACTGTAATAAGCATAGTTATTCCAAGCTTAATTTTCTCGCTAACCCTAAATTCTTTAAATATTTCGTTGAAAATTTTACGTTGCGAGAGTTTCTAAGAATTTGAGAGTGACACGACTATGGAGGCAAATTTGGTTTGCGCCGGTTACGGTACTTTATGCAAATGCAATATATAGCTTGGTCGATCCAAATTCCAAGTGAATTCCCCATCGATGTGTGGTCTCCTCTCCTTGTAAGTTTAACAGCAGTTAGTACACATAAGATGTAAGATACAACAATGATTTTTATAGCTTATTGATTTTGACTTTCCGTCGGTACGATTTCGCAGTGTGAATAGGAACGATATCCAAAACATAATTTGTAGTATTGTCCCGAAAAAAAAAACCTAAATTGTTCTTTAATTGTCATACAGGCTACTTACATACAAAATCAGATTCCTGATAAAAATAAATCAACTTCAATTAAGTTATTTTTGAAAAACTGGCAAATTATTCAATATACGTTCATAATTTAATTCTAACTACCTACACATTCCATCGCATGTGGCGCCATCTATAATTCAAATTTGAATTTTAGCATTTTATTAATATTCTGCTGGAACCCAAAATTACCTACTCCCCAGAAACATTATTATTTTTTCCTACTACACAATCACGTTTGTACGTAAGATGAGATCGCATCTTTTTCAAACAATAATCCTCTTTTTCGAATTTTATTTCATTTAAACCAGTTCTTCAAAAATAACTTGATTTCTGAACAGTCTTTTAACTCTTGAATGAAAAAATATGAAATTAATTATTATTGTTATGCATTAGGTACAATATTAAGTATTATTGGCAAGTACTTTTTCCAGCCAAGTGACTCCATTTCTCAGTCGAAGCAAATTTCCAATTATTATCCTTATCCGACTTAAAAAGAGAAGGTTTCGTATGTAGATTGAACCACTAAATTACGTTAACATCCAAAGAGTTAAAATACCGCTTACAATTTTACTTTAGCATGCATAGAAATTGACCAATTTACACTTTGATATTCTCAAAAATAAACTAACTTTACGGGATGTTAAAGTCAATGCGACCGTTATTAAAAGCATCCTTGTATTTGAAAACATGGATTTAATAGGTACCTAAACACTTTCTCCTTGTAAATACTAAGACAAACTACTTTGTCACAACCAATGCCCCATATTTTAAAAGTCAAATTCTATTCTTATTATGATAGATGCCTTAGCGTAAAAGTAAAGAAGACAATAATAAACATTTGGAGGTTCTGGGCAGGGAGAGGTCGAGGGTAGACCAGCCTTTACCCAAAAATAGGTCGAAAGTTCGAAACTACCCATTTCCCTACCTATCTAGGAATTAATGTAATGGAATAAAGGCAGGAAATGTATTTCTAGAAATTTAAGGATCAGTAGCACTGCGCGCTTTGCGTAAAGACAATTGAGAAGCTGAGCAGCCAAGCCCAAGAATTCCCAACAGCTCGTCTATCTGATGGCTTGCAAGTCCATCAACTTTCTACCTTATCCATTTTCTTTGGAGTCGGCGCATTGTATTTTCTTTGTAAATAATTGATGCCTTCGTAAAGCCAAATAAAGACTTAGAAACTCACTTTGAAAGGTGACATTTAAAAAGCCACCTTTCAAAGTTTTGCCTAACTGCGGCCCAAGGGCCAATCAACCCGTAAAATTAGTCTATTTATTACAAAACGCACACTATTCTCATTTACAAATGATTTTATTACACAACCGTGATGCAATTCAAAAAATAAAAACAAACTGAAATGATACACTTGTTCTTATTTACATTATTTGTTTCTAGGTGTTGCTAGAAATGAAAATTTAATTTAATTTATCCCAAGTCGAAAACTGGTATTTATAAGGGAATTATTTATTTAGCTAGGGTTTAAACCTGGCAGTGTAGGTACATAATATCAATGCTTGTCGTCCGCTGTCATCTATTTTATAATAGGATAATTCATAAGTTTTACCAAATGGTATTAGAAGACGTAGCATTTATTTCCTAAGCCTAATTGGCTGACCCGGGTAGGCCTATTTCTAGAAAATTACGTTTACCCTTAAAAGAGAGAAGGTAGTTATTATTTCGTAATGAAGATATATTACATTACCTACAAGTATAATCACCCTTATTCTATATGAAGTCAGCTATGATACAACTTTAATCACTGAATAATTCAGTAACTTCTATATCACTTCATAATGGCAAACAAAACAGTTCACCTCTATCTACGCTCCTTCAAACTTAACGAGCGTGAATATATGAGCTTATTCAATGCCCCACATATTCATATTGATTAAATAGTATCACCATGACAGCCCCAAGTCATCCAAACAAATTGATATCAATTTGAATCAATTAAATTTTCATTTTTAGCTCACTGATCTAACATTGGTGTTATTCTAATTAGTGGCCTAACACCTAATTAGCCAAGGGAATATAGACTCTATGATATTCATAACACAAAAGTGAATTTCGTTAAAAATGGCAAGTGATATTGGCTTCTTACTAAACACCAATGATGCGGGACGGGGTGAAGCGCCATTATATTATGGCAGCATTTTTTAATAAAAAAATAATATGATTCACATTTTTTTTTATTTAGAGTCCTTTTTCCCGCGTTTCTTAGAGGGTATTTATTACCCCAAATCACATATCGCAAAATATTTTCATGTAGCAATTACAGCCCTACATGGCCAAGTCAACAAGATGCTTTACTTCAATACTCATAAGTCCCTATTCAAAATTTTCGGGTGCTACATTCCCCTTAAATTATGACAGCACCTAGTCATTTAGTAGATGAACTACAAGACATTAAAAGCACTTACATTTTGATCACCCCGCCCGCACAAAAAGCTTATGTTAAATGTTGCCAAAATATCTAATTTTAAGTTGATTTGATTATTGCTCTGCCTACAAGAGGAATGAACTATGTTTAGGCACTATTATATGACATGCTAATGATACAAAGCTTGCTACTAGTAAAGGGATAATTAGACACCACAATTACCACTTTAAAGTATGAATGAATAATCATTGGTTTTCCTTTTCAGTTCTTGTTCAAGGAAGATACATTTACCTTATGTTATATTGCATGAACTAACAATATCAATTTAGACTGACGAAGAATTGAGTAGGAACAGTAGTCATACTTTTATTTTACAAGGAATGTCAAACATTAAGAATTCAAGAATCAATCTAAGTACTTGGCTCTTCACTGAGGGCTTAAAATATTCAGTAAAAAATTGATGAGATAGAAGCTTCCAAGTAGATAAAATAAGAATTTACAAAAATACTCTGAAAAGTATGTACTTAATACAATTTTAACAGATTTTGCTAAATATTTCATAATTATTACAACATACTGGGGTATCTGCTTTTCATGTATTTTTTTTTCCTCTTTGGCAACTGAGCAGATGTCGACTATTCTGCCAGGGTCACGTGGTGACGGCAACTATCTTGGTGAGCCGTCAAACTTTACTTTTGGTAGTGTTAGTAGCTACTGATAAAAGACAAACACAATTAAAACTATCGTTTGAATTTCGCACTAAAAGAGGACACTTAAACGACAATTTTCCACACAAAAACACGATGCTTTCACTTTCACCGTTCTACCAAAAGTCCCGCTTTTCATGTAGTTCATGCATTCAAGTTCTTGTGAGCAATATTTATAGGACATTCTTCACTAAACATATATTGACAGTTTTTCCGTCTTGTGACTCAAAAAGTAAATAAGAATAAAAGTTATTTCAAGGTTACACATTTTTTTTAATGTGATAGTAGCAATATTACTGAACATCCTTCATTCTACTTTTAAACAGAGCTATTATGGCAACTCAATGTGATCATCATGATATAAAATTGTCATGACTGAATTAACTTTCTATCAAGCAAACTCAGGACTCAACTTCCCATAAGGTATATTTATCATAATAATTTTTGTGTTTGATGTAAATTGTTTAGGTTCACAAGTCAAGAATGATTTTGCTTGCAATAGAATCTCAGCATTATCGAGATCCAATTGTCTGCCAAATCATGAGGTAGTCATGTTGTCCGAACTATTTTTGTGCAATAGAGGATCAAGCACCAATGTTACTACAATGAAAAATAGCAGATCCTTGCCCACATTACTATAATGTTAGGCTTACCAATACAAAAATTCATAGTATTCATAAGTTTATCAAGAAATAAGAACAATACAATACTGATTATTTGCTCAATATTAATGTTCCAGAAACAAAATTGATCACTTTATCCTATATTTACAAAAAGGATTTTTACACAATCTATGGCTAAAGTGCAGTGTATAAAAATATTTGACGGAAGTAAATTTTCATAATTCGCGATCTAGTGTTGACTGGCAGACAGAAGGTATCATGGACTGTAACACTGGCTGCGTCTACCTAACTTATGATTGAGCCTGACTCCAATTATGATAAATGAGTATTGACAATGATAAGCATTATCATTCAAAATCAGCACTTATTGCTTATCCTATTATGTACTATATTAATAGTAGTACAATTACAAGCCGTGGAGCTGCCTTGCTGGAGACGGTCAGCCCGGCCAGTCGCTGATACACGTCCAACTACAGAATATTTACATCAGAATTTCACCGTTCAATATGTGTTCAAATTACACTAGTAAGCGTTGGTACCACCAAAACTAAACATTTCACCACGAAGGCGTAACTTATTGCCTTTGATTACCATTTCACTTTTACTTAATTTACAAGGCCAGCAGAGTCTCTAGTTACATGATTGTGTCACTGTGATGTATCATAATAAATAAGTCCGCTTACACACTATAAAGTCTGAACGGAAGATAGTTCACAACCGATTACGGCGGTTCCTTATTGCCCTAAGGCGCGCTCGGCGCGACCTCTCGGATTATATGTCTCCATTTTGACTAATCCCGATCCTCTTGATGAACTCCTCCTGCAGCATCACAGTTTTGATCATGTTAGGGTGTGCTCCATATGCAATAGTCTGGTCTGGGGTCGAGCAGTACTGCTGTGCTCCATCCGTAAGCATCACTCCTTGCCCATTACTCAGTGACGCAGTTGACTCAATAGAGTTCCAGTATGTTTCACTAGGAGAGCTACTGTTCACTCCAGGTGGGGGAGCAGCTGGTGCTCCTGTATACCTGAAGTAGGGATTCTTCAAATCCAAAGTGTTTGATGATGAGATGTTAGTGCCTTCTAGGTTGATCTCCATAGTAACATCGTAGCTCTGTCTTTTGTTTGCTAACAGTAATACACGGCCTGTGAGGGCTTGGCCTTGTTTCGCAAAAATAGGTGTCTCTAACAAGCACCGCACCTGGTACCAATGTGTGAGAGGCTCTGTGGGGGCAGTTGACAGCCATATATGCTGTGTAGCACCAGCAAACAGCACATCAAACCAGAATGCCAGTCCATGGCATGTTCCTGACTGTGTAAGTTCAAATCTGAAGGGTATTTCAATTCTATGTAAGTCTGTCTCATGTGCATTCAAGAAGTCCACTACATGTCTTTCCGACCGTGCCATACAAATACGAATATCAAAAGTGTCTACAATTGGCTGTCTAAAGTACTCCTTCATGGCAGCTGTGCGCAATGCACTCAAATCTACCCCATGGAAGCATGTCTGGTACCAGAAATTGGCCTTATTGTACTGCTCCATAAACAAAGCATCATCAGTGAACGGTGCTATGTGTAGATCTCCTCTCGTTGGGTACATGTTACCATTTGGTTTTAGCCACTTCTTAGCATGAAGATATGTTTCTAACATACGCTCATTATACAACATGTAGCCCATAGGCTCAGAAATTATCACATCTACACTCTCAGGGAGCTCAATTTCCTCGATCTTACCCGCGACGACAGTGATGCGGTCGTGTAGTCCGTTTGCTCTTACTAACGCCTGAGCGTGATGGGCCATGTTACTCGCTTCAACCGCGTACACTTTACGGGCACCCGCCTGAGCGGCGAAGAACGACAGAATACCTGAGCCCGCTCCCACGTCCAACACCACTTTGTTCTTGAAATCGTTGATGTTCGACAGTATGGCGCGCTGGTACGTGCTCGTTCTCACGTAGTCTTGCATCATGTTCTGCTGCTGACTCAGGTAACCGTAGAACTGGAAGTACTGCATCGCCGACGAGTCTTCTGTGCGCACCGTGAACACCGATGACGACCTGCCTGCCTTGCACTTCGTAACGAGCAGATGGAAGGCCTGACAGTCAGCGTCAGACGCGAATTTGAAGAATAGCGTTTCATTGTCAATCGTAAAGATGTACGATTGACCTGCGACGCGTGAACACTCACTCTGGCTGTGAACAGGGAACTCGAGCACCTCCTGTGCTAGCACCGGGTCCGAACGAATCACTTTTACACTCAACCCCTGCGGGTCGTAATCCACGTTTACGTTTGTTGGAAAATTGAAGCGCGCTGTGAGTGTGCCCTCGCCACTCACCGTCGACACCGTCACCGCGCGAAACGTGTTCGCCATTTTATTGATGTGTACGCGGACTCGCGGGTTAAATTGATATTGTCCACACGCGTTACGGCAAACAAAGAAAAATGTCGTTGAGAAGTTCAGGAGGCCGGCGTAAAATCGATCATTCACAAACTTCCTCCCTCTTTTGTCTATGGTTGGCAGCGTGCTGTTTTATTTTGACTTTTTTACTCAAACTGTTAAAACGCACAGGTAAATTAGATACAGCCAATACGGAAGATATTCTAACAGTAGTAATAAAACGAGTTTTTTATTCCTTACATAATTAAAAATATGTCACGACGCTTTTATTTTACTAAAATCGAAGTCGTTATAGTAATAAAATACTCATACCGCTTTTGATACGACCCTCTGACCCTGAATTATCATAAAATCGTATGCCACATTTTATATCCAAACTGTCCAAGCACTATTTAACCAACAAAGAGACTTTCAAACTACTAAAAATAGTAACCTTTTTTATTATAATCTAAAATGAGTTAGAAATTGTATAGTAATATAGTTCCGATTTTAGCCACGCCTTAAAAGGGCTACAATAGTTCGCGCTTCAGAATTTTAAGTCCATCCTACAATGATTCCAGTGAATAAATATTGCAAGTGCAATCTGAGAAAAGCCCGAGAACGTGGAAAATTATTGCGATAGTTGGTCAAGCATTGTTTGGGTAATTAAAGAACAATGGCCAAATTTCTATAGGAGCTGGACTTGACTTTTATTTTTCTTGTCCCAAAATAAACCATAGTGAGTTTGGTTTGTTTTTATGTTATAAACCCCATCCTGTTTGAAAATCGTATCTAAATGGCCACGATTTTTTATAATTCCCTCATCAACTTTGAGGTTGGAATCAACAACTACCTTTTACCCGACTCGACGCGGCGCAGTCTAAAAGTGAGTTAGTATTAAGCGAGCAGGTAATCAGGATGTCGTTTATATTTATTTCGATTACTCAGAATCAGAAGAGAGAATTGCCCAAAAAACGGGCATCTTTCAAAGCACACTAGCCGTTTGTCTGTCCATCAGACTTAAGTTCGATGTCAAAGAGTCTCCACGAATTGGTTGACGACAGTGTTAAACCGACTCATGGAGACTGGTCCGCTTCGACGACGGGTTTTGACCGATAATTCAGTGAAAACTACATTTAATTTGCTCTAACCTGCATGACGTGAGCTTTAGAAAACCAAAGATGACATAACATCACACAAACCACATTAATTCAATTTATCGGAAAAGTCTGGCTGAAGAGAGTTAGTCGCTAGATATTTACTCTTTCAGTCTTCAATACTGAAGTTGCATAGGTATTGACAAACCGAGTAATGGTAGGTAAGAAGAGTAAATGAAGTGTACCTAATGGTAGGTTAGATTAAATTAAGTGTAATGCTACCATTACATTTCATTTACTTTTAGGGAGTACCTATAGGAAAGAAATAGGCTTGACAAAAATACATTTTATTCATCA
Source organism: Ochropleura plecta (assembly GCA_905475445.1). Lineage (NCBI taxonomy): Eukaryota > Metazoa > Arthropoda > Insecta > Lepidoptera > Noctuidae > Ochropleura > Ochropleura plecta. The sequence goes on along the minus strand of FR997738.1, from coordinate 17,272,270 downwards.
TCCTCTCTTACAACTACAGCAGATAGTAATGCTGCTGGCTCTGATCTGACACTACACACACTTGTGTGGGCCCTGGCCCATGATCATAACATTTGCAAAGCAAGCACCACAGAGTACTATAATATAAAAGGAAAAGAGTGCCCTCTCTCGTGACTTTTAGCCATGACATGTTTGAAGCGCCATCTCCATTTCTGAGCTAGAACTACCGATCACACTCACACATGCACACGTTTACCCACATCCCTATACACACTAATGTAATTTAAATTAGATTATTTCTAAGAGCCTTGTATTTCCCAGTACCGAACAAAGAGTATAATAATATATCGGGTAAAGAGAGCCCTCTTCAGGCTTTTTAAGGCAATCCTGTTTGAACACGAGCTCCATCTGGATTTTGGAGGCAAAACTAATCATAGTATACATACCTACGTATAATACCTATATATATATTGTCCATAGTTTCACTTCGCGGAAGGGATCCAATCCACACAGATAGTTATGAGAATTTAATCTCTAGTCGGACTAGAGATTAAATTCTCATAACTACCACTGTGTGGATTGGATCCCTTCCGTGAAAGTAAAGTATTGACGATTGTATTAACTTATAGCGACTTCTTCATGTTGTAGCAAAACCAACCCACACAATTTATTGTGAATAGATGTTGTAATAGTTTTAAATTTGATTTTGCCACAACATACGACCTAAGAAATTTAACTGGAATGAAGAAAGGAGAGGGTAACGTAGTTTGAAATAAAAAAAAGATTAAAACGTGCGCACTCGCAAGAAGTAGCCGCCATGTTGTGCAACTTTTTGTGAGAAGCGGTGTGGCAATGTTTGTCACAGTGTTACAAATTAGAATATTTATATGTATGATATATTTATTTATTAGGTTTAATAAGTAAAGTAAGTTTTTTCTTAAATATAATGCTTCATTAAACATACTTTGAATACATAAAATATGTGAGGAAAAAATAATTTACGAATGCAGCGCCATCTGTACAATTTTTGAGTACTAATAATAATTTTAGTTCCAGGTTCCAAGTTTCAGATGGAGCTACCATCTTTTAGAACTGTCATTTGTTAGGCACTGTCCCCCCCCTGGTACCGAACTATTTTGTTCAAATTTTCTTGCGGAATATTTTTTATAAAAATACTAATATTTAGGAAATCAAATATTCACATCAAGAAAGTAAGAACAAAGTTCGGTACGGGGAAATACTGGCTAAATGCAAACATAGAGTAAATAATAATGCAAATATCAAGCGTGTGCGCAGGCCACTGACTTATAAACCTATGGACTGGCCATACCTACAGAATTAGCGTAACTACCTACAAAACTCGGGCGCTCAAAATGGCTGCCTTTTTATAGGGTTGTAATTTAGAGCCACATGAGTACCTAGTTTATATCGATATATTAGACAAATATCAATTTTATTATTCGATTATGTTTTATTAAAGTATTTTTAAAGATGCATGGCTGATTTTTCAATAGTCAGATACCTTTTCTGAGGAACATAAATATGACTGACAGCTTTATGGCTTCTGTATCATTTAAATGAAGTCAGGAGTGCGATTCACTAAGGCAAAACATCTTTACAACCAAGACATCATCGTTGAAACATCTGATGATAACAAATCGGTATTCTATAAATAAAAACTCCGCGATCGTAACGCCTCAACGATGTCGACGGCGCGACATAGAACTAAAAATGGTCCCGAATGTATGAAAAACTGTATTCACAAACACAAATCATCCTCGCCTTCAACGACAACGGCGCCTTCGCCTTCGATTTTAACTGTCAAACCGTAAAGCTTGTAAATTGTAGATGTTTCCTTGGATGTAGAGTTGTAGACGATTAAAATGTAAGTAAAACTAGTTATTTTTTTAAATTAAAATGATAAATATTGATTTTTTTATCGTATTTTAATTCCTGAAATGTTTATACGTATTTTTAATGTTTTAGATGGCAGTTCGTATTACTTCGTATTTCCTGTATGTTTTTTTTGTTGGAAGAAGCCAAGCGTCGTGATAATTTAGAAAAAAAGCGTCAGGCCTACTTGATACGTAATATGGATCTGCTAACTACTGACACAAATTATATTAAGGTCTTCAGGTTGACTGAAGAACTAATAAAACAATTGGAAGAAGATATTTCCCCATTCATAGCAAAGGCGAAACGTCGAGGAGGAATTAGCAACCGAACCAAAGTACATATTACATTAAATCAATACAATAAAAATCACCGTAGATACAGTGGATTAATACCTAAAACTTATTCTTATTCCAGGTTTTATTAACTCTCGCATTTTTAGCTAGTGGGAGTTACCAAAAAATATTGTGTCAGAATGCAAGAACTTACATTTCGCAAGCATCTGCCTCGAGGGCTATAAGAGACGTAGTAGATGCCATTAACCACCCATTTATTGTTAAGAAGTACATTAGATTTCCTCAAAATACAAACGAAAGGCAAATTCTCAAAGAAAAGTAAGTTTCACACTTAATTTGTAATTTCTACTAAGTGGCTATTTATTGTTATGTTACAAACTTGAATAATATTTTTTTTGTTTAGATTTTATGAAAAGTTCAAAATGCCTGGAACCATTGGTTGTGTTGATGGTACCTTGGTATCAATGGTTAGGCCCAAAGAACATGAAGAGAGGTACTATTGTAGAAAAGGGTATCATGCTCGAAATGCTGTTATTGTAAGTTATTTTTATTATTTAATTCAACTTGTAGTAGGAATAGGAACCTATCTGTTTCAAACCATATTTTAATCTTTTATTTTTGACTTTTAAGATAAATGATCCAAACTTAAATATAATGCATGTGGATGTAACTTTTGGAGGAGCAACACACGACAGCTTTATATTCAATAATTCAGTAATAAAAACACATTTGGAGCAGCTGAATAATACAGGAGAAACGGTGTATCTGCTTGGTATGTATTTTAAAATGTTCTTTACTTTTACCATCATAAATTGTTCCTGTTTTCAGAAGTATTTAGTTTTTAATAAAATATTCAGTTATTTTGATTATTGAAACATTATTTATTTATTTATTTTATTTATTTAACTATTTATGTACACACAATAAACTAGACAGGATAAAAAACATATAAAATTTGAGTACAAAGGTACTGCTTATTTCTTAAGAAATTTCTGCCAGCAGACCTGCGAAAGGAGATATGAGAACGAAATGTAGACGATAATGTGTGAGAGAGTATTAGAAAAATATGTGTGTGTGCCTTAACCTATTATAACCTACATATATAAGTAAATATTAATAAATACTTGTATAAATACATAATGCTTAAATATATATCCATAAATAAATACATTAAATTAAATTCCTATTAATTGATTTCAGGGGACTCCGGTTTTGCTCTTAGGCCATACATGATGGTTTCATATAGCAACCCTGACCCTGGATCAAGAGAAGAATACTATAATGATCTGCATGCCACTGCAAGAAATACTGCAGAACGAACCATTGGCATACTTAAAGGCCGTTTTAGGTGCCTTTTGGTTCACCGTGTTCTTCACTATGATCCAGAGATGGTGGGAAAAATTATAAAAGCTTGTTGTGTGTTGCACAACATTTGCAATCAAGCTGGAGTTCCCCCAGTAGAATTACCAGCTCATTTACAGAGGCAAGAAGCAAGGGTGATCCGGTTACTAGTACAAGGAAGCCAGAACTCTATCAGTGATTTGGACAGTGGACGTCTTGCAAGAGCTCGTCTAATTAATCGACTGTGGCGTGGACAAAATAGTTAATAATGGTAAATATTAAGTAAATACTAACAATAGACTTACGATATCACTAATTTAGGTTGTAAGACAGTTTGTTAAAAAATATAGTGTTTGTTAAATAGTTAGTGTATATTGTTCATCATAAAAAGTGAATGTTTTTTATAGATATATTTTACCTAAAGATAAAATTAAGATTGCCTAACGAAATAGTATGTACATAGGCAAATTTATTTTATTATAATTAATTAATAAATAAAACAATCTTTTAACATATTAATAATATTACTAATCTAGGTTGTAACACAGTTTGTTTGTTAAAAATTATAGTCTTTGAAATAGTAGTGTTTAGTGTGTGTGTGTCTGTGTAAGTAGTGTATTTTGTTCCTCATGAAATATAGAAAGTGAATGTTTTTTCTTATATATATTTTACCAAAAGATAAAATTAGCCTAACGAAATAGTATGTAATTAATTTTAATATAATTAATTAATAAATAAAACAATCTTTTAACATACATTTTATTTTTACTTATTTATCAAATCTCTAATTGCACTACTTATTCTATCTAGAGCCTGAGCCATAGCCTGATGCCCCTCTACTTGTTGACTAATTGCTTGGGCAATCAAGAGCTCCGCTTGTGCTCGACGTTCTTCTATGGCTAAGAAACGCTCTGTGATGCTAACCATCTCAGAGCGGCGTTGTGATGGAGGTGACCTTCTCAGCAGTCGCCGGCGCGCTGCAGATTGACGCGGAGATAGCTGGTAAGTGCGTCGGCGACCGCGTGATGGCTCGCCATGCACACGCTGAGTAGGAGCTGCAATTAACATTTTGTACTCATTATAGTCATACTTATCTTATTACCTCATTGTGTCCCACTGCAGGGCGAAGGACTACCTTCCCTCTTTCGATTATATTATTTCATTGTCTGAACTTATATTATGAAAAATATACATATTACTAATAATATTATAAAGTAACATTTGATTTGTTTTTTGGTTTACTCAAAAACTACTGGGGTGATTAAAAAAAATCTTTCACCATTAGAAAGCTACATCTTCACCGAGTAACATAGGCTATATAACAACATCACGCTACGACCCACGGGAGCGGAGTAGTAACTAAAGATATAGTACTAAATATTTGGTTAGAGAATGTTACTTACTTTGAATGCCACTTTCCAAAACATTTGGCTGTGATGCAGGTCTTACTGGCTCAGTTAACGACACCTGAAAATATAGGAGAAAAGTTGTTGAATTTTTTTTTGTTTCTATAGAATAGCTTAAATCATAATTTTCTAAAACCATACCCTAGTTTGTACAGCTTCTGGACTATGAGCATCCGGTGCAGGTTCAATTAGTGACACAATTGGCATCTGTGCCGGATTGTCTTGCACACTATCTCCATCAAAAGCAGCAAGATTAGACTGGAATAAAATGTTTTGTTAGGTGCTTTAAATTTTACAGGATAAAATTTAAAATTACACTCGGCCCACAGCAATACCATGTCCAATATTTAGCAACATAGTATGATAATATTTTATTTATTATATACCTATATTGATCAAACATAACAGCATAACATGGGTGTTATGCACTTTAGTGTAGAGGTTACTTATTTAAGAGGTAAAAGCATAGGTAGTGCCTAACATTTAGTGGAAAAATCCATTAATAAAGAAATATTATACCCATTGCATTTCATGGCCTGGCTCGTTTGTAACTCCCTCTCTTTGGTCAGCCTGCTGTTCATTTGGAAGGGCAATATTCTGAAAATAGCATGTTTACATAATATTATATTTAAAATAGGTCAACTCATTAAGTCTGACCATAAAAAACTTACGAGTAAAATGCTAGGAGACTCTTCACTTTCCGCAGTCCTGTCCAATGGCTCTTCCTAAAAATGTAAAAGTATTGCATTACTTATTTAATTTCAATCAAATCAATAAATATGTAACTCTGAAATTACAAACCTGAAAAGGATTTATTTCTAAGTTCTGATCTCCACAACCAAAACTTTCTCCTCCCATAATGGTTTGTATTTTGAACTCGATATCACTGAGTTCTGGCAAATCTTCAATGCCACCGCCAGTGCGTCGCCTGGCGGCTGCAATTAGACTGGACTTCCTCTTCACTGCTCCTTTTTTATCCTTCCAGTACTGTAATACAAGAAAAAATTACATGATTTGAAGTATTAAATAAATAGAAAATCTAATTGTTCAGTTTAGTTTAACTTTTCATTGTATTTTCAAATGCTTTTATAACTAAAATTCAAAGAATTAAGTACAGTACATACCTACTTGTTATTTATACAAATTTAGTAAAAAGAACATGCACAGGGGTCTGTCCATGTAAAAGGATACTACACTGTAGAAGGCTACCTACTCAATGCAACAATACATATAATTACCAACCTTACACCACTGTTCCGATGTTTTCGTACACCCACTACCATCACTGTTCAGGGCTGTTGTTATTTCGGACCATGCCTGACGACTGCGAATGCGAGCATTCGCAGAACGAGCATGGCCCATAGCCAACCATGGTTTGCTTTCTAAAAAGCTTACCAGTGTTTCCAGCTGATTCAACGAAGGAGCTGCGTTGCGGGACACTAAAAAATAAATATTTTGGTTACATAGATAGTAGTTCCAGAAACTGTTTTGTATTTAAATAGAAATGTTATCGTGTACTTACTTTCGATAGATTTGGAACCAAACTAAAACTCGGAACAAGTAGAACGCCATAGGGTAGGGGTGCAGCATTTTTAACAGTCCACTTAAAACCACTTGGAGCTTTGGAATTTCGTATTTTGATTAAAAAAACTATAATCAAGATAAGATCAAGTTGTTTGTCTTGAAAAAGTTTTGAAGTTTTGAAATAACACAGACTACACATAACCTACAATTACAAACGTCAAAGATTTAAATCATTATTTTCCAAATCGAAAATTATAGAATTAATTTAATATTCGTTGCATAAAAAATATTACGTGTTTTATACATACGTATTGTGCATTTATATAAATTTAAAATGACGAAATAACTTAAAAATAGGTTAGTCGAGATTTTCTCGATTATACACTAGATTAAATATAGCAACACTGTAAACATCGAACTCTTCATCGTTGTTCAGCAGATCGTCGACGAGCATATGTAGCTTAGCGAATACGGTTTTTATCAACGTTGTTTTTAAAAGCGATATTTACGATGAAACATCCGTGAACTCGTCGTTGTTCACATCTATGATGAGTCTGTTAGTGAATCGCATAGCAGTTCTTCGTTTATGTATAATATTTGACGGTTGCAATATAAACCGTTATACTAAATGAATTAATATTTTCTGATATTTTTATTAGCTCTGCTTCAGATCGACATAATATATCTGCTGCTAGACATAGGGCTTTCCAACTATCTATTACCACAAACTAAATCAACATCTTCTACAGTGTAATGGTACTTCTATCTTCCTAAGTGAGGTATGTATTTTGTTTTGTGAAAGGGTTTTTATTTTACACTTTTTAATAGTGGTACCTCTCAGCATAGAATATAATCATCCAAAGCACTTGAAATTGAATATTGGAATTGTCATGCTATGTACGTAAATATTTTGAAAATTCTAATAAGCCCAAACACGGCTAGAATACATTGATTTATTACAGAGTACCGTTGCTTACCTTCCGGTTTCATCGTCAGTTCAGTTAAAATTACTCCTTCACCATCTTCTTTCAGTTATTAACTAAAAGCTTAACAAAGCAATTTTACTTGTTACGACAGTTTTGCTATAATTGTATGAGAAGTTCCATTCCATGTCTTTGAAGTTCATCATAATATGATGACAATATTTATACGAGACCAATTCGGGAGTATCTTTCAATTAAAAAAAAACATTTTTCACAATAAAATTGACTGAGAATAGGTAAATACATATAACCGAGTTAAAAATTGAATAATGCGAAATCTCTTGTCACATTTAATTACATATAGTTTCTGTAAGGGATTTATTGAAATAAAAAGACCTTTGACGTTAAAAGAACATATGTTTTTATTTATGCATAAAAAGAAAAACACTTTAGAAACACATAACTAAGTAGTAGAACATTCGCTTTTGTGTTTTATTAGTGCTAGTTTTATCAACCGACATTATAATGTCAGTTGATATTTATTCATTTCTGAACAAAATTAATTTGTTAAAATAATTTCTATATGAAATCTTGCTTGATGTAGGTTGTAAAAAACAGATTGGTTTAGGCTGAAAAATAACAATATTATTAGTCACACAATCTAATAACCTACCTACTTCATTCCTTAATTACTGTCAAAATATGATCAAATTAGCCTTTACAATATTATTTTAATTTAACATCGTAAATGGCTCTTGAGCCATTTCAGTTGAAAAACATTTGTTTTATTCGCCTCATTGTTTTTTTTGTCATCCCTGTCCCTGACAATGATTAGATGTGTGGAGGCATAAGATTATTTAATGAGGCAGCACAACATTAGCTTTCTTGAGTCTCCTAATATAATTCGGCATCAATAGTGAATGTGAAAGGGAACAATATTAAGGTGGTTCAGGATTTTTTTTTTTTATAATAAAACAATTTAAGGTGACATGAGGTTCACCCTGTCATCTACTCAACAAAATAAAGTATACATAAGAGAAAAACCTACCACTAGAGGACGAGGGCACTGCGCTGTCACGTTACCTTGTCACATCGAGAGATTTATTATAGCATGATTTGTCGAAGTGCAAAGAGCAGACATACCACATTTTTGTCGGGGGTTAATATTTCCAATGCCAATAACAGCTAACCATTTTTTCTTCAAAATTTAATTTACTGGGAATCTGTCGAACAAAAAACCATATCAACATTTTACACAATTATTACATTAGATATTATCGATACTTCGACATCGCTGATTGTAAGCGTCCATCACTAAGTTCACTATGTATGTAAACAATGCAATGAAATAATGAAAATAACAACGTTTGAAGCTATACAAAACTAGCACAGGTCTCAATGACCTTTCCAAAGATCTTTTTGTAACAAAACATCATACATAATTCGTGAAAAAGCAATGAAAACTTGTCACTAACCTGTGAATGGTCAATTCATGTTGATTTTTGTTTTTCCTTGCACCACACTGTATTATGCAACACGAAGGCATGATTAATTTGTTTATAGCAAAGCCCAGTGCACCACAATAACAAGTTTAAAGCCGTATTTTTCAATATAAACAACAAAAAATATCTTGGCGCGCAACTGTTTGACAGTTGATGTACCACAAAACTCGGCGCAAATCATGGAGAATCGGTTACGCATAGATAGGCTTATGACGTCACATGAAAGTGTTGCCAAAATGAGCACTTGACAAACTATACTTGTCTTTCTTTTCTTATGCAGCTACAGCTTTATTAAAAAGAGACAACACTGTTTTTCACATACGTGTGTCGATTTTATAGATATTTGTATAACTATTCTTTCTATAGTAGAATATGCCGTCTCCATAGGTATATCTCAATGGCGCAGGCAATGGCGACCATTTTACGTTTGTCATTGACATTAAAATCAGATGTTGAGACAAGCGAATATTAGGGCAGTGTTGCTATTATTTCCGTAATATTAAATTATTTTAAGATATTATATACATCAACATAATTAATTGATTATATGAAGAGTTGAATATATTTAAACTAACATTAAATTAGTTTAAAAATTAAAAATGTTGTTTTTAGGTTGATACAGAGACATCTATTGCTGACTAGATAAAACTAAACATACGTTTCATCCCTCTAAAATATAGATAACGCTGCTTCATTTATCGCCAAGCTTGATGTAGGCAACTGTCCTCCCCCTGGCAAGCACCCAACCGTCCTTGTACCAACTAGACAGTTGCAGCAATACTCTATTAGAACTTCCCTTCCAGACACATTATTTTCTTAAAGTCCACAGATTAAGTAACCTGTCGATGACAAAATATGACGTTCTGTTATACGTAGTTGAACAAAACGCTTATTATACTACCATGAACTTACATAATTATTTTTTATGACAAGAATCCGTAATAATAATCAGTATATTAGTTGATTTAATGCCTGCACACTAATTGTATTCAATTGCAGTCAACAACTATTCAGAAAATCGTGAAAAATTATAGTCTTTGATTAAAAACTCATTTTAAAAGCGAAATGAATCGTCAACGGGTGCGTTCCGAAACTAAAAAACTCATTTCAAAAGCGAAATGAATCGTCAACGGGTGCGTTCCGAAACTACTATTTATAAATAATTTCGTAAATGTTGTGAAAACTAAAATAAATAGATAACTTTTTTTTGTGGCCACTTAAAAAGATATTTCTTGTTTATTCTAAGACCTTAAAAAATAACGGTTTTTTTCATATGTAACACTTCTGGACTCATCTATTGGCCCACCTTGTATTTTCAGTTTCGTTTGGTCCTAGCTAAAATTTTATATTAGGTCGAGCAAAAAGTTTTTATGCAGTTTTTAACCTGGCACATTCACGATTTCATTCAATAGTCTTTTTTTGAATTTCGAACACAGAATTTAAAGAAACAAAAGACAATTTGGAGCCTGTTTGTTGATATCAAACAATCGAATACTAAGAAAATCAGGTTTTATTGGTTTACTTGGATTTAATTCTTGAAAAAGTGATTGATATCTTTGGTTTTGCAACAAACATTACTTATTCTTAACATTAAGGTGAGGTTCTATCAATAATCTATGGATACTTCACCTGAAATTGCCGCCCAAGCTGTGGCACTTATTCAGGCCGGACACAGCCAAAGAAACGTGAGTGCTCAACTTAATTTAAGTCGATCTGCGGTCCGAAATGTTTATCGGAGGTACCTAGAGACTGGCGGCTTTGTTCGTCGCCAAGGAAGGCCACGATCTCGGGTCACAACTGAAAGGCAGGATCGATTCATCGTGACGACCAGCTTGAGAAATCGTCACCTTACCTCCATTGAGATACAAAACCAACTTCGCGACTTCCACGGAGTATCTGTAAGCGCTCGAACTGTTCGGAGAAGGTTAAAAGAACGCGATATGGTACCACACAAGCCAGCTAATGGGCCGTTACAGGACCACGGCTGCCAACATTAAATGCTGAAAGGTACATTCGTAAGTGCTTAGAACCTCACGTGATGCCATACGCGGACTATGTGGGCCCAAATTTCCTTTTTATGCATGATAATGCAAGAGCCCATGCGGCCGGCATCGTCAGGGAATATCTTCGGGATGTGAACATCACAGTTATGGACTGGCCAGCCAGAAGCCCAGACATGAACCCTATTGAGCACATGTGGGACGAGCTAAAAAGACGTGTTAGGGCTCGTCAGCCAGTTGCCCAGACGATGCAGGAGTTGAAAACTGCCATAGAAGAGGAATGGGAGATGATCCCTCAAAATTTCATAGAGCGGTTGATAAACTCTATGCCTAATCGTATGAGAGCTGTGGTAGATGCCCATGGAGGCAACACGCGTTATTAAATTAAACCTTTATTTGATAAAACATGTTTTTTATTCAAAAATCAATTGCCTTTAACAAGGCGCATATCCGACTTGTTAGGCGTAGCTCCATGTCGTATGGTATTCTGAATTCAAATTTAAAACAATACGATCGAAAAAGATGGTAAAATGTATCAGGTTTAAAACTGCATCAACAGTTTTTGTTCAATCTAGCAATCATATTTCGGTAGGGGCCATCGAAACCTAAACTCTAAGGTGGGCCAATAGATGTGTCCAGAAGTGTATATGGCATATTGGGACGCCATCGTTTCGTAGTCTGGTACGATATGACCATCATTCTTTGCCTGACACCATTTTTTTATCAAACTGTGTCAGAATACAAACGTTTAATTTTGGTACTCAACTGAAATTGAGTTACTAGAAACGATTTGAATAATACATACAAAAGAAGATTTTGAAATATTTATTACTAACATGTATCATTATAATTATTTACAAATTCTATAATTTAAATTAAAATACATAATACAATTTAAACAAAATAATCACAGATGAAACATTAATTTACCAAGTCAATTTCACAAAAAAAAAATATATAATTGTATAGCTTATTTATAATATAGTTCAGCCATGGATCTAATAACTCGGAAAGTAAAATATTAGAACTGTTTTTTAGCATCACAATTCATTTAGCCCCAAATTCATGGGTTTACCAAACTGTTTGGCAACTTGATTTTTTTTAGCTGGCAACAATTATTTTTTTTTAATATTTTTAAAATACATAAAATTGCATAAACTTTAAATATGCATACTTATAATTGCGCGATAATTAATGCTACTAATTTAGAATGTTGTGTGTTTGTAGACACAACATTATAATTTCAAACATTCTAAAACATTTGGTATAGTATCACTTTTATATTTACACAACATTCTTAATAAGTTAAGTTTCTTTTCATTCGTTTTAGAAGATTCTAGTTCGTATAGGGTACATAGGTTGATAAGCAGGCTTTCGTTTAGGCCTCTTTCAGGGTCAGAGTTGATCGCTTTTTGGAGAACTGAAATGGCTTCCTTTAGACGACCCATGTAGAGTAGGCAGACTGATAGGTTATTTGCCACCTGTAAAATAATATTTTTTTTGAAAACAGTTAGGATGTATAGAGATACTTGTGCAGTTGCTGCCTATCCCAAAAAAGTAAAAGTTTAAAGTGTACTTGACTCGAAGCAATTTCTGAGAATTATGAGAATATATTTATTCAAAGATCAAATAATTGGCACAATAAATATAATTTAATTCCTAGAAATAATGTAGGTAAGTATAACAAAGTTCGATGCCTGTACTAGGTTAAATTATACCCAAACCACAGGCAGCATTTTCTAATACTTAGTGGTAGGACAACAGATTTCTTAACATTAGTAAATAAAGTTAGTATGAGTGCATGAGAATGACAATTGATACATTATTTGGTGAAAAGTATGTTTCTTAATAGTCAATAAAGAAAAGAACAACAATGAATAGAAAATATTGACTTGGCTAGATAGACTATTTTTTTTTTAATGTTGCCCCACTCAAGGAATTTCTCCTGTATCGTGGGTACCAAACATTTAAACTCACATACACAAACAGCCAGACCCGAAACAACTACTTGTAGGTCATGCAAATATTGCTTCCGTGCGGGGATCGAAACCGCGACGCGCAGCATACAAATATAATTATGTCACCTGTGCATATTAAGACAGCCAATTTTCGCAAATGTAAAAAGGTCAGTTATTATATTTTGATGGCTGCGTTTACCCGATTGCGGCAAAACCCAAGAGAGGTTATGTTTTTTAGTCGAAATAATATATCACAAAAAAAAACTTACCATAATATTAGTTGGTTCTTGGTCAGCGGCTCTTGCAAAGTTATTATATGCCTCTTGGTACTTGCCATGGGCTATATCTATTAAACCTAGGTCCACATATTCACGGACGTCAGGGGTCGGGCATCTGTGGAATGAAACAAGGTTTATTGAAGACTAGCTATTGCCCGCGGTTTCGCTCGCGTTAAATTTGGGGTAACACGTTCCCCTTTCCTGGTTTACAGGTCCCTGCTACCTGTAGTTTTTGCCTTTGCGCCTTATTTATTGTAATAGCAATAGTAACAATATGCTAAGTTTTCCCTTTTCTTCCCTCTTTCTCCCTCATATCTCAATCTTTTTAAATAAAAATAGCCTATGTCCGTCTTCAGGGTCCCAACTATCTCTGTACCAAAATTCATAAAAATCGGTTTAGCCATTTAGGCGTGAAGACTTAACAAACAAACTCACTTTCGCTTTTATAATATTAGTAAGGATTTTGATCTGTTAGGTTAGCATCACTGACGCGGGCACTCCACGCTCTCAATCACATTGGAGAGAGTTCACAAAAAATGCATTGAAATAGTACATTTTGATTCAAGGTGCTTCAAATGTCACGCTTACGGTGACATACTTACATGTGATGCCTCGCTTCTCTAGCAATGTCGAGGCTGGACATGGCTGCCCTGACGTGCCCTGCTAGCAACCACAGCCTACACAGAGCGCTGCAGATGGCCCGTCGTTGTCCCGCTGATGATGCTTGCTGTTGTAATGTCAGCAGGATGCGAGCTGCTTGTCTGTAGTCCTAAAACAATATTATTTGACAGTAAGTGCTGGGATTATTGATGAAGATGTACAAGATGACAGATATCTTCAGAATATGATAATTCTTATGGACCTTTACTATATAAAAAAAAACTTGAGGGGTGTCAAGGGACACCCGGATGGAACGAAGATATTATTTATTATGTACAAAAAACCTGTATACACTCAACAAAAATAATCGTGGCGACAACAGACACCACCACCAAAAAAAAAATTAAGACAGAAACACGCGCACGCCGCACAACTATAGCAAAAAGTCGTTACAACTTTTGGTCTTAAGCAAAAAGTTTCGTTACAACTTTTGGTCTTAATTTTTTCCGTCTATCTCCCTTTCGCAACGCGGAATAAGGAAAAAAACCTGCCAAGTGCGAATCCGAATCGTACACAGAGGGTTCGATACAAACTTGTGACATTAACGACTATATATTTTGACTGCGTAGACTTAGAGTTTATTTTTTCACAGCTCCAAGGGACCACAGACTATATTATTATTATCGTTTTAACTTCAACTCGATACCTCCACGCGTTCATTAGGTCTTGACAGACAGACAGACAGATGGAAGGACAACAAAGTTATCCAATAAGAGTTCTGTTTTTTTCTTTTAACCCTGAAAAGGCAAGTTTAAGGATTTAGAGTCTGGCCAAGTGCGAGTCGGTTTCGCACACCCAGTGTTCCGTGGCTCCAAACAATGTAATAATAATAACTTTAATGCTTATTCACATGTAATTTTAAACTCAACGACAAACTGAATTCGTTTGTCTTAATGAAAAACAAAATTATTTATTTATTTATTAAAACTTTATGCACAAGTAAAAACTGTTCAAAGGCGGACTTAATGCCTTAGGCATTTTCTACCAGTCTACCTTAGGGTGATGCAGAGACAAAAAAACAGCAGATTCGATAATAGATAAAAAAAGGATTAGAAAATAAATATTTAAAATATTATTATTTATAGTTTTTTTATATACATATATATTAATAACTATAAATACATAAAACAAAATTATATAAAGTTAAGAGACCGTGTACAAAACCACATCCATAACTTAATTAAGAGACGTATCAACCAACTACTTGTAAATATATCTCTACTCACTTATTAATTATTTTCTCTACTCAACAAACCCACTTCCCCTTCTTATCTAACTTCACATTTTAAATGTTTATGCTCTGTGCACAGTAAGAATCTTCGTTCTAGCCATAACCGCCTTCTGCGATGTCCTTCTCACCGCTCTGGTTTTCTTAAAGCTTCTTTCCCTGTCCAGGCGGTCTTCCTGTGGAATGCGCTCCCTCTGAATACCAGGATGGCCACCAATCGGTTCACTTTCAAAGTGAAAGCTCGGGAACATTTGCTCAAGAAGCTAGCAGATTCGTCTCCTAATTAAATGGTTGTAGTTTTTCTTCATGTATCTTTGTATTTTTAACTCTCTTTTTATTTTTTTTGTATGTATGTATATAAGTATTTATCATTATTTTTTTTATTGTAAATATTATTATTTTTTCGGTTTCATTCTTTTTGCACCCTGCACCTACTATGTTTTCTCTCTGCATCACCCTAAGGTAGAGTGGTAGAAAATGCCCAAGGCATTAAGTCCGCCTTTGTACAATGTTTTTATACATGTGCATAAAGTTTAATAAATAAATATGTTCACGAGCAAACAGATTTAATAAAACCAGAGCGGCGAAAAGGACATCGTGGAAGACGATTATTGGCGGAACGAAGATTCTTCTTCATAAATATTGACAATGAGAAGACAGATAAGAAGGTGAAGTGGGTTTGTTTAGTCGTCGAAGCTGTGGTCGTCGAAGCTCTCAATCTTCTGCGCTCCCGAATGGGTAACCATTTTAATGTCACCGCTGCAGTTTAAGCTAAAAGCCCCATATCCCAAGTTGAAAGTTTTTTTTTGTGTAACGCCTCAATATCTTCAAGGATGCCAGTTTTAGTCGTCTTTGATAGAAGACTTCGTATGATGAGATGACAATTTACGCTGCTGAACAGCTCATAGATCTAAATGTATATAGAACTTTTAAATTTACTAAGACATATTTTGTGGATGAATAAAACTTCTTATTTTTTTATTTAAATTACCTAAAAATTTTGCTATCTGTTTAATAATGTAACTTTTATTGTAGTAATTTTTAATAGTAAACAATGTTTAGTATGAAAGATATTCTTATCTTATACTCCATATTTTACATTTTTTCTTCCATATTATATGTAAATATTTTGAATTTTTTTTTAATAAATATTAACCGCGTCCTTATCATTAGCAACGGCATTCTTCACGAAGCATAACTAATAAGTATATTTTAATTCGATATCGTTAATGATATTTATATGGTATAAATAAAAATCGATTAGTCAAATCAGTGACTGCTGACGGTTGGTTTAATTATAATCGGACTTTGTTGACTTTTTTAACTATATTTATTTATTTTAACAATGACTTATTTTCGTTTTTTGATATCTGTGTGTTTTTGCATAATTCTCACATTAATTGATAATAGTAAGTACTAAGTTTATATATTAATAAAAGATACGCTTTTATAAGTTTAAATTTGCATAGCAATTTTCGTACAAGACTTAGAAATTCTGAAAACTTCACATAATAATTATGTGAAGTTTTCAGAATTTCTAATTATTATGTGTTTTCAGAATTTCTAAAACTTCCTAATTCACAATTATTGTGAATTAGGATTTTTTTTTTAAGTATTTATTGGTGTACAGGTTGAAATTTTAAAGCGGGAGAGAATAGCCAAATCCGAAACAAGGTTTAAAAAACACGTAGGTATTTTTACATCATTCGATAGTGTCTGGGAATGACATACGGCAAACAGGGGCCACAATTTTTCCCTCTTATTTCGAGAACGAAAAATCTGAAAAGCAATTGGTATATTGAAAGTGAAAAAAAAAACTGTCAACGTGACATACATGGGATTTTTCTAAGAAATGAAAAAAAAAAAACAAAAGATGGCTGTTTTTGTCGAAAAGTACGGAACCCTTGGTACGCGAGCCTGACTCGCTCTTGACCGGTTTTTATTAATTATGAATACAAACTGATATTTAAATACAATTGTAGGTACTGCACTTGCAAAAAATTTAGCTATGTACCAAGACTTGTTTGGTGAGGGCTACGGCACTGAATGGGTATATATGCCGGACGGTGATGGGAAACCACATTATATAGACTTGACAATGGGTCAAGGTAAATTAATGGCTGGGAGTGAGATGTCTGGACTGGGAGACATAAAGCCTGATGACTTGGAATTTAGATTGTATACTGGGTAAGTTTTATTTTATTTATTTTACTATTTAAAAAAAAAAGAAAAACTTTTATTTGGGACTCGCACAAAACAAGTAAAACAGTAACAAAATGAAATAAAAAAAACATATAAATATAGAAAAATAAGGTAATACTTAAAGAAATCTCTTTTAGCATACTTGCGAAAGGAGAGTTAATAAAAAGAGATGCAGACACAGTGTATAAAGAAGTGAAAATGGAATTTATAAAAAAATAAAACAGCAAATTATGAATTTAAACCCTACTTATATTAGAAACGCGAAAGTTTGTATGCTTGTATGGATGTTTGTTACCCTTGCACGCAAAAACTACTGAATGGACTTTAATGAAACTTTACAATAATATAGTTTATACATCAGAATAACATATAGACTACAGTTCATAAAATATATTGTATATTCTTTCACCACGCGAGTGAAACCGCGGGGCGCAGCTTGTAGAATATAAAATAGAATAGTAAATATCTATGCAACAAACAACATCAAACTAAATAAAAAAAATATACGTATATATACATCACACTAAATAATTGCTGGAACTAATTTAGTGATTTACAATCAAGGCTGACTTTTGACTTTCATAGAAAAGTTCTCGGCAAAGGTTGCAATGTAATTTTCACTATTATGTTCGACATAAATTTAAGATCTCAAATTAAAGTTTATTAGAAAAAAAATGATGCGTTTATTTAGCATTATATTAAAAAAAAAAACAGAAACTCCTTAAAATTAAACTAAATATTATTTATTATACTACTTTTATTTTTTTAAATATATATTTTATAAGAAATTTTTAAAAATATAAATGTAAGATAATTAGTGAATTAAAAAACCAATAAACTAAAAAAAAATAATATTAATTACTCCTTTATCTCACATAGAAACGCCCCGACCTACTTTATATTGAACAACAAAGGACAAGCCCGTAACGAGATCGACCAAGAAACTGTGACGAACATACTACAGTCGGGCCTCCCATTGAAAATAATCACTCACGGCTGGCAGTCATCTGCAGAGACAACAGGAATATTGAACATAAAAAACGCATACTTAATAAATGAAAATGTCAACGTAATTATTGTGGATTGGAGTTCCACCGCACAATTCTCCTACTTCTGGGTGACAAGCCAAACTGCAACTGTTAGTGGTATTATAGCTGAATTTCTAGACGGATTGAAGGACGCGTATGATGTGACTGGAGATCGGCTACATCTGATAGGACATAGTCTTGGGGCTCATGTGATGGGTATTGCGGCGGCTATAGCTAAAAGTTCCGTGTATAGAGTTACTGGTACGTATATTGTGATTTTGCAACTACTCTATCAAGATCTGACCAGCTATTCACAAACGATCCAAGCGTAACCGTAATCGACAATCGAGTAGTCTATGCTCTAGTCTAGTATATGCTCTCGTAAACCAATTGTCAAACTGACAAAACGCTTTTCACAGATCCGTCTGAAGTTTATTTTTTTAAAACATTAAAGGTATGTTTAAGAGGGTACGTTACATAGTGGTAGCAATATATCCTTACTAATATTATAAAAGCGAAAGTGAGTTTGTTTGTTTGTATGTTTGTTTCGTCTTCACGCCTAAATGGCTAAACCGATTTTGATGAATTTTGGTACAGAGATAGTTGAGACCCTGGAGACACGACGGACATAGGCTATTTTCTTCAAAAGTGAGATAAGGGGAGAAAGAGGGAAGAAAAGGGGAGAGAAAGATTTTTTTTTTTCGATCAACACGCGGGTTAAAGTTAGCGTTAGCCCAAAGTAACTATGCCATGCGAATGAAGTCGCGGGCGGAAGCTAATATCTAATAAATACGATAGGATTGACATGGTCACATAAAATGAACAAAAATACCTTAAAATAAAGGAAAAAAATTTGAGCAGTTTCTAATTTAATTTCCAGGTCTCGATCCCGCCCGACCATATTATGAGTTCCCTGCTTACTACGCGAGACTGGGCGCGTCTAATGCTCAGATAGTCGACGTCATTCACACGTGTGGGGGTCTACTGGGTTTTGAAGGAGCTATTGGAACTGTCGACTTCTTCCCCAATGAAGGAGCCCCACCGCAGCCGGGATGTGAAAATATGATGAAGATCTTAGGTTTGTTTTTATTAATTACACAAACTTATTCTTCTGTTTATTAATTTATACACATTTCTTTTTAAATTTTACATATGGATGATACGGTTGGCGCAGTCGCGAGTGATCGACTGCTGCGCTGCGTGTCGCGGGTTCGATCCCCGCACGGAACATATATTTTTATGGCCTACAGATAGTTGTTCCGGGTCTGGCTGGCAGAAATTCTTAGTGGGGCAAACATTAAAAAAAACCTTTTTAAAATAACTTTACTGCCGGAAGTCGGTGGCTTATGTTGGATTCGTTGACTTTTTTACTACCGACTTTTACAAAAAAGGTTTTAATTCAGCATTTTTAGTTATGGTATATACATCACTTTCCATTGTTACTTAAAGATTAGCCGATCATCTATATAGACATGGAGAAAAAAATAATGTGTCATGGACGATAACTCATAAAATACCTGGGAAGTATATCCTTTCAAACAAAACAATCATTTTGTAAATCGATCCAGGCGTCTTTGAGTAATCGGTGAACATACATAATTAGAAGTTATGATGGAATTAAGAAACTACCATACATACAAACATACATCAAGCCTAAAAACATAACACTCTTTTTTTGGGGCAGTCGTGATTTAACGAATGTCCGACGCACAAAATTTCCGCGTTCCTTTTATCGCAAATTTGAAATAATTCTAAAAATAACATGCTAATTCCTAACTTGAAATTATCACTTTGGTATGTTTACACAATAAAATAAAATTGAAATTTTAATCTTATCTTTACTACTAGAATAAATACGAAAATTTGTGAGCATGGGTGGACATAAATTATACATAATTTATGTCCACCCATGCTCACAAATTAAGTTAAAAAAAAAAAAAAATTACTGAACAGTCTTCGCTTTTTTTTAGGGATCCTAACATTTAAAGGAAAAAACCGTTTAAAAAACGGAACCCTTATAATAATCACTTTGTTGTCCGTCTGTCTGTCTGCCTATCAAGATCTCAGGAACGCGTGGAGGTATCGAGTTGAAATTAAAACCATGTACTCAAGTATGTGGTCCCTTTGTGCTATGTTCTCAAACTTGGCCTTTTTTTAAATTTTAATGTTAAAATTAAAAAAAAAAACTTGAGAGGTATTAAGGGACACCCGGATGAAACGAAGTTATTATTTATTATGTACAAAAAAACCTGTATACATTCAACAAAAATAATCGTCGCGACACCACACTGTTCAATGCGAAATAGAAAGGCGAAATGCTTGCTATGAGAGAGAGAGAGAGAGAGAAAGAGACAGACAGAGAAACATGCGCACGCCGCACGGCTTACAACTATAGCAAAAAAGTGTCGTTACAATTTTTGGTCTTGATTTTTTCCGTCTAGCCCCCTTTCGCAACAAGCGATAAGGAACTTCGTTCCAAAAATACCAGCCAAGTGCAAGAAGGAAAAACAAAGTGATCCTATAAGGGTTTCGTATTTTCCTTCTCCGTACCTACCTCACGGAACCCTAAAAAGTATTTAATGTCAATTTTTTTTTTTTGCAGATGCCTGTAGTCACAGCATTTCTATCCATTACTTCACAGAATCAATCAAACACCCTAAAATGTATCCAGCATCAAAATGCCAATCTTGGGAAGATTTCGAACGTCATAAATGTAGCCAAACAGGATATATGGGCGAATTTATCAGTCAAAAAATGACTGGGACGTATTACTTGACTACCAACGCCACTGAATCATTTTAATATAATGTAAAGACGGACCAATAAACTAAAGGACCATGGATATTTTTCTTAGAACTCTGGGCACAAAAAGGAACATAATATTTGAAGGATATTTCATAAACGGACATGAAACCTGGTGGTTAACAGAATGTCTTGCTCACTTAAATGTCTCGCTGATGGTGGCGGGTGTGTCGGGTCATTTAGTTCCCTTAAAAAAAGTCAAGCTGAATGGGGCTATTGTCATGTTCGTGAACGGGCGCTGTCAGTTGGGACTGGTCAACTTTTAGCTACCAAGGTTCATTTTTAATTTATTTAGATGTTAAATTGAATTTTGCTTTTCATTTACTCTGGACGCTCTTACTGTGCACGTATTTCTACATCGTTCTCACATATTTGTTTAATCTCAACATGAATGATGTAAATACGATTTTGTAATAATTAAAAAGAGTGTCCATGGAGTTTCTTGCCCATTCTTCTCCATAGAGATCAACGCTTTGGAATGGGCAACTACAGTACTTTCACAAGTTATTATGCCTTGTGACCGGGACTGTAGCTTCATTTAGTTTCTTGACATTCAAAACTGCCTGTAATGGTCTAATTGAAATAAATGCATTGATTTGAAATATCCTACTAATATCATAAAGAGGAAAGATTTGTTTGTTTGTTTATTGTATCGAATAGGCTCCAAAACTACTGGACCGATTTTAACCATTTTTTCACTACTCACGGGTTGACTACTGAAAACCAGCGCTTCAGTGTGGGCTCCCATAGCATCATGCTGAGTGGTGACCTACCTGTCGCAGTCACGACGTGCAAGCTATTATTATTGTCCCATATATGTATTTGCAAATGTTTGTGATGCATTGCATGTTAAATGTTTTTTTTTTTTTTTTGTGTGCTCGCTCGTAATTTACGACAATTTTTTTTTTCTTTCTTTCTTGTAAGTACTTATATTTATATTCATTATGTTGCTCGCGACTTTTATTCGTGTGAAATTATTATTAAATATTACTTCTCTATTTCAATGGGATTTTGTTGACAATTTCAAGGCTTTTTTTAGGGTACCTCAGTCAGAAGGAATAAACGGAACCCTTATGGGATAACTTTGTTCGTCTGTCTGTCAAGATCCTTTATCTCGAAAACGCGTGGAAGTATCGAGTTGAAATTAAAACCATATAATACTCAAATCTGTAGTCCTTTGGAGCTGTGAAAAAGCCCTGTACGTCCACCCAGGCGCGGGTCTTTGGACGGTTAGCAATAAGTAGCTCACCGTCCGTCTGTCGCCGTGACGACAGGCCGGTGCAACGCCGATCAAGTGTTCCACGCGCGCTTCAAAGAGATGTCAGTAAAGGTCATATTACCCAAAGGTTGACTGGTAGAGAATGCCCTATGGCATTTGGTCCGCCTATGTACCACTATTGAACATGAAGTTCAAATAATTTTGGCCAATTCTCAGACCCACACGCATACAACATTTCATACAAATCAGTCCAGCCATTTCGAAGGAGTTTGGTTACAAACACTGCGACACGAGAATATTTATATATTAAATTATACTGCTGAAGAGTTTGTTTACTTGAATTTAGTAGAATCGAAAACCACTTTCTTTGTTGGATAGCCTATTTATCGAAGAAGGCAGCAGGTGAAACCGCTGGGCTACAGCTAGTCCTACTTCCTACTATATAATATGTAATATATATGTATATTAAAATAAAAATATGTACACAAATAAATAAATGAAAATAAAATAATAATATCATAAATTGCGAATGTTTGTGAGGATGTATGGATGTTTGTTACTCTTTCACGTCAAAACAGCTGAACGGATCTTAATGAAATTTGGCACAGAGGTAGATTATGGTCTGAAATAACACATAGGATACTTTTTTTTCGATCATCACGTGGGCGGGGCCGCGGGGCGCAGCTAGTATCAAATACAAATAGAGAGTTCAAATGCATTACCTTCATAGCTATAGCGCAGTTGACGAGTGAATGCATAACTCTAGTCTCTCTGCCCATCCATAGACGAATAGATTCTGCTTTGTCCTGCTCTGCTATAGTGGCTGAGCCGTCTTCTGTTTTACCTTCGCGGAGGTTAGATAGCATCTGAAAAAAAAATATTAAAAAGATTTTCAAATATCTATTTGATGATAGTTTTTTTTTTACGTAAAAATAATCCTGTAATCGGACAGTTGGCGCAGTGGTTGAGCGATTGTCTGCTGCACTGTGTATCGGGGGTTCGATTCTCGCACGGAACAAATATTTGTATGGCCTACAAATAGTTGTTCCGGATCTCGCTGTTTGTGTATGTGAGTTTAAGTGTTTGTAAACGCAACCACCGATACAGGAAAAATTCTTAGTGTGAAGCAACATAAAAAAAAATTAAAATTATTTATTATCATCAAAAAATAAAAAATATAGTTAATTAATATTATCATCTGCCTAGCCTTTTCCCAACTATGTTGGGGTCGTATTCCGGTCTTACCGGATGCAGCTGAATAACAGTATTTTACATGGAGCATACCTATACATTTTACCTAGCTTACAATACATTTTACCTGTTTATATGCAACAGGTGGTCACCGATCCACAGACCAACCTAGGCAAGCGCGGCTTTACCTAAAGACCAACCTGAGCGGCTGCTATTATTTAGTCACGAGCTCCTCCAATATAAACATAATTAAATTAGGTAATCTATATATATAAAAATGAAACCCGTTTCCCGTTGTCACGCCATAACTTGAGAACGGCTAGACCGATTTGGCTGATTATTTTTTTGTAGTTTTCTAATACTCTGTAGAAGGTTCTTACGGAAAAAAATATTAAAAAAAGGTTTTAGAAAAATTGAAAAAAAAATACATTTAATTTTGCATATATTAAAAAACGCGCGTAACGAATGTCAACGTCATTCACAGCCATAGACTATGTTGAAAGAGCATCGTTTGTTCGGAAATGTGGTTACTTAATTAAATTCTATCGCACTAATTTACTATTTTTTTTAAAGGGGAACTGTGTTACCCCGAATTTAACGCGAGCGAAGCCGCGGGCAAAAGCTAGTATATAAAATATATATAAATCCCCGAATGATTTGGCAGAGGTGTAATTAATACACACCCAAATTTCACCAGTTTTTAAGTCCCGTGTAATAAATGGTCAGCCTATTGTGATGACAGGAATTTGTACCCGGTTCATCAACCGGGAATGAAAAATGGACTAATAACACTTTGGTCTACCAGGGAATCGAACCTAGGACTTCATGTTTACTCTCTTGCGCCAACTAGACCAACGTTGCAGTCATTTTTTAATTTCCAAAATTCAATATGGCGACAATCAGGCGCCATATTAAATATCTTAAATATCTTGGGACAACTCACACACGGCTATCTGATCCCAAGCTAAGCAGAGCTTGTGTTATGGTAACCAGACCACTGATATACATACTTATATAATTTATAAATACATACATATTATAGATAAATCACACCCAGACACAGAACAAACAATCATGCTCATCACACAAAGTTTGTCCTGGGTGGGAATCGAACCCACGACCTCCGGCTCAGCAGTCAGGGCCACTAACCACTAGACCAACAGGCCCGTCAATATTGAATTTTGATTACTGTCATATCTATGGTGTCAGCGCAAGCGCATCAAAATCGGTCCACGTGTTTATTCTCTAGAGCGCCTTAAAAGGAACTGGAGCCTTAACGTCTCCGGGGTTGCAGGTCGGTAAAAATAGTTGATTCGGGTCTGTATGTGAGTTTAAATGTTTGTAAAGGCGGGATACAGGAGAAATTCCTAGTGTGGGGCAACGTTTAAAACAAAACCTAAGGTATCGAAAAATTGTCGATCCTGTAGAATTTATTATTTAAAAAAAAGAGACCGCAGCCCCGGAGCTTAAAGGACAAAAGAAGGAACATGGGTGGGTTTTATTCAGTAAAAGTCTGACACTCCCCACCCGCTCCACCCAAAGCGGGGGATGTTATTTGATGATTTCCCATGCACAAAAAAAGCCTTACCGTCTGTATAGTGTCTAGCATAGCATACAGTCTGTCGACTGCCTCGTCTGGCTTGCCGACGTGTGCGGGCAGCTCTGCGACTAACAATCGCAAAGAGAACGGTACTAGACTGCCAGTGCGATTCTCGTATGTATCTGAATAGAACTGTAACAAATAACAATTTATACATGGATTTCAAAACATAGGAGACTTGTCTATATTTCGTTATGACTGATTATGTAAATTATTTTTATTCAAACGAAATTTAATAGAATTTCAGTTGCATGCAATTTATTGTGATGACAGTGAATCTTATTAAATTAATAATGTAATCTAATCCATTTAGGGTTAGATTATATTATTAATTTAAATGGAATGATCAAAATATTTGTTACGTAATTTATTTGTGAGGTAATTTTATTTTATGTTTTCGACATAATTTTATTTGATTGAAATTGGAATGCATGAGTATGATGTAAGTACCTACCTAAAATGAGTCATATTATAACTTAAAATAAATAAATTACAGTTGAATAACTAATATTATAAAGAGGTTGTTAGTTTGTGTGGTTGTAGTTGGTGTTCTGTGGAAGTGAGACCGTGCTTCAGGTAGCTGCGCAGTTCGGGCAGTATGGGGACGTAATGCAAAAGCACATTCCACACCGCGCAGCTACCTGAAGCACGGTTCCAGTTAAGCGGTCGGCCGATAGTGCGTTTCCGCATCAATATTACACCCATTCTAATTAAACGTAATCAGCATCTTACCTCATAAAACATATCAGGCTTGTTGAAGTCCCCGAAAGGCTCAGCTTCCTTCATCAAAGGATCATTGAGCCTGATCCTCAACATGACTGCGAACCTCGTCAGCCACAGTTGTAGCGAGCGGGGAGTATGCTTCGTGGGACGGTGCATGCGGCCTACACCTGGCGGGCAGACGGTGTATGAGTTGGTGATAATAAAACATTTAAGGACGTCTCGTTACTTTAGATTGTCATCTAAAGTTAATACAAGAAAAGTCGGGACTCCCACTCCCCGTCTTTTGAACGGTTGGGAAATCATCAAATAACTTCCCCCTATCTGGCTGGAGAGGGGGGAGTGTCAGATTTGTACTGACTAAAACCCACCCATGTTCCTTCTATTGCCCTTAATGTTCCGGGGCCACGGTATCTCTTACGAACAACCCGCAACCCCGGGCCCCCGACCTATGGCTCAGCAATGCAGCCTGTTGCTGAGATCCCGCAAATACGGAACTCAGATCCTATCCTGTCCCTTTGCTATCCTCCCCTAGGGAAGCTTTAAGCCGAGGCTCGTACTCCCTTAGCGTGCATACGCTTAGTATAATGTTTTTGACCCTTGACCCTGTCTGGAGGCTTAACTCTTAAGGTACCCACAGGATAATCTGGTTCAGCAACTAAAAGTAAAATCACCTACTTTCACTTTCAGCAAAAGTAAATCCTAAGCTCATTACATGGTACTTTACCGATACTTCTTGTTGGACATCTGGTTATCTAAATAGTACACTTTTTGCTCACCTTGTCCCGCGGCGCTAATGAGCACATGTGTCAAATTGACAGCGGCGCGCAGGTAGCCAGTGCGCAGGAGCTCGCGCAGTCCTGCTTCGTCGCGGCTCACGTGTTCGGCTCGGACTACGCCTCGACTACCCGCTGAGCTCACTCCGAGGTACTTTACTGCCACTTCTTGGAGAGCATCAGCCTGGAAAGGAATTTTAACGTCAAGGAGCAATTTTAAAGTAAACTATCTATGGACGATCTTTTTCAGATGATGAAGTGCAAGATTTAAGTTGAGCAGGATTACTAAATAAATAAATAATTTATTTATAAAAAGTGGTACATACAGGGCCGGATTAACCATCTCGGGGCCCCTAGGCACAGCTCGTTTCGGGGGCCCCTTTTTCATACCACAACAACGCAATTTGGATTTTTTTACTGTTACTGTCTACATTACGAAATAGAATGAAGGTACCATCATCATCAACAACAGACTTCAGTCATCACATTGCAAAGGTATATTGTATTGCCTTCCTTCAAGTGAAAAGACTTTCGCCTTAATCTACAGGACGAAGTATCGGAGTCATTTAAAAATGAAACAAAGAATAGGAAAATCTTGCATATTTTTATAAAACCAACATAAACATTAAAATGTACATATTGTACTGATTAAGAAGCATGTTTAAATAATAACCCTTCTAAATTTTATAGATACAAAATCGTTTAAAACTTCTTGAAAATTGACCTTTTTTGATACATCGTGTTCAATAGACAGTCCGGTCAATTTAGATATTCGAAGCTACATTAATTTACAACAAGCTGAAAATTGGTGAAATTCTTCAAAATATAATTATAAATAAAATTTGAAAGTTCCCTATGTTTCCCCTGAATGGAAAAAAAGTTATTCAAGGTTCAAAGGTGAAAAAAAAATACACTTCTGGACTCATCTATTGGCCCACCTTGTATTTTCAGTTTCGTTTGGTCCTAGCTAAAATTTTATATTAGGTCGAGCAAAAAGTTTTTATGCAGTTTTTAACCTGGCACATTCACAATTTCATTCAATAGTCTTTTTTTGAATTTCGAACACAGAATTTAAAGAAACAAAAGACAATTTGGAGCCTGTTTGTTGATATCAAACAATCGAATACTAAGAAAATCAGGTTTTATTGGTTTACTTGGATTTAATTCTTGAAAAAGTGATTGATATCTTTGGTTTTGCAACAAACATTACTTATTCTTAACATTAAGGTGAGGTTCTATCAATAATCTATGGATACTTCACCTGAAATTGCCGCCCAAGCTGTGGCACTTATTCAGGCCGGACACAGCCAAAGAAACGTGAGTGCTCAACTTAATTTAAGTCGATCTGCGGTCCGAAATGTTTATCGGAGGTACCTAGAGACTGGCGGCTTTGTTCGTCGCCAAGGAAGGCCACGATCTCGGGTCACAACTGAAAGGCAGGATCGATTCATCGTGACGACCAGCTTGAGAAATCGTCACCTTACCTCCATTGAGATACAAAACCAACTTCGCGACTTCCACGGAGTATCTGTAAGCGCTCGAACTGTTCGGAGAAGGTTAAAAGAACGCGATATGGTACCACACAAGCCAGCTAATGGGCCCAAACTAACGCGAGCCCACCGAACAGCGCGCCTTCATTTCGCACGCAGTCATTTAAATTGGACACAGCAAGATTGGAGCCGTGTACTCTTTTCTGATGAGTCTAAAATTGTGTTACATGGCAATGATGGAAGGAAGAAGGTCTACCGACGTAAGGGAGAGCGTTTCGCACAATGCTGCTTTGAAGAGAGGGTTGCTTATGGCGGTGGCTCATGGACTGTCTGGGGCGGTATATCCGCGAGCGGCAAAACTCAACTTGAGGTTGTTACAGGACCACGGCTGCCAACATTAAATGCTGAAAGGTACATTCGTAAGTGCTTAGAACCTCACGTGATGCCATACGCGGACTATGTGGGCCCAAATTTCCTTTTTATGCATGATAATGCAAGAGCCCATGCGGCCGGCATCGTCAGGGAATATCTTCGGGATGTGAACATCACAGTTATGGACTGGCCAGCCAGAAGCCCAGACATGAACCCTATTGAGCACATGTGGGACGAGCTAAAAAGACGTGTTAGGGCTCGTCAGCCAGTTGCCCAGACGATGCAGGAGTTGAAAACTGCCATAGAAGAGGAATGGGAGATGATCCCTCAAAATTTCATAGAGCGGTTGATAAACTCTATGCCTAATCGTATGAGAGCTGTGGTAGATGCCCATGGAGGCAACACGCGTTATTAAATTAAACCTTTATTTGATAAAACATGTTTTTTATTCAAAAATCAATTGCCTTTAACAAGGCGCATATCCGACTTGTTAGGCGTAGCTCCATGTCGTATGGTATTCTGAATTCAAATTTAAAACAATACGATCGAAAAAGATGGTAAAATGTATCAGGTTTAAAACTGCATCAACAGTTTTTGTTCAATCTAGCAATCATATTTCGGTAGGGGCCATCGAAACCTAAACTCTAAGGTGGGCCAATAGATGTGTCCAGAAGTGTAGATTTTTGCGATTTTCCGCCAAACGGTAAGTTCTATAATAAAAATCCCTTAGACAAAAATATAGATCATAAAATTATCTATAAAAACTAGGCAAATACTTTTATCCTACTAGCCACCGTTTCTGAGATATAACGATTCAATTTTTTTTATAAGTTGTATCGTATATCTATATATCTCTTGTTTGAACATTTTTCTATCGATCATTATAACTTACATTTATAAAGTTATAACTATAAGAATATCAGGTAGAAAGAAACCCAGTCCGTAAGAGAACGTTGAACGTGGTAGGAAAACATTAATTAGTGCAAGTTTCGAAAGAGTAGATTGATTTTTCACATAATAATCATGATATTTTGTTTCAAGCCTGGTATGATAAAAAAGAAGAACAATTCAGAGTCCTGGACGCAGCTACACCTATCATTCGCGAAGATATTCAAACCGCAGTTGATAATTCTGCCTCCCCTCCAGCAGGTCGCATGTTTGAAGGTTAAATAATGATATCCCAGAAAACACGTTAAAAATCGCGATATGTACACTACCTCATAGGTGGCGTGGAAACGTATTCATATTATGATGATTACAACTTATACAAATTTGTGAAGCGTTATATCTCAGAAACGGTGGCTCGAAGGAAAAAAAATGAGTAGTTTTTATAGATAACTAGCTTTTGCCCGCGGCTTCGCTCGCGTTAAATTCGGGGTAACACAGTTCCCCTTTCCTGATTTACAGGTACCTGCTATCTCAATCTTTTTTAAAAAAAAATAGCCTATGTCCGTCTTCAGGGTCCCAACTATCTCTGTACCAAAATTCATCAAAATCGGTTTAGCCATTTAGGCGTGAAGACGTAACAAACAAACCCACTTTCGCTTTTATAATATTAGTAAGGATTTTATGGTCTATAATTTTTGCCAGAAAATCGTTTTGCTGAAATTCACGAAAAACTTGAATAATTTTTTTTCCATATTGGGGAAACATGGGGAACTTTCAAATTTTATTTATTTATATTTTGAACGATTTCACCAATTTTAAGCTTGTTGTAAATTAATGTAGCTTCGCTCTTATTTTTTGGTCTAATTTGACCGGACTAATAAACGGCTTTGCGACATTGTTGACCAAAGTCAATTTTTGATAAATTTTAATTCAGAAAAAAATCGTTCTCCTGTTGCGTTCGTAATCATAACACTTCTGTAAATTCGCAGTACCGTCATCACATTTAGGAATGCCGATTGTGCCATGTTACCATCAATCAGGTTGTAAGATTTTTCGGCAGGTATATTTTTTTCTTTATTTCCGGTATCCTCCAATTGTGTAATGGGGTCTTTGGGGTGTCAATAATAGACCCTGATACCATTTTGCCCTGTCAATAATATCCACACTTGAGTTGCTGATTGCAAATTAATATATTTGTTGTTTAATAAGCGATTATTTAGGTATAAAAATAAATTATACAAATTAATAAAAATGTTAAAATAATCCAAAAAAACAAATAGATAATTTCAATACAATTAAAAAATTCAGATATTCACCGTCACTCGTATAGTGTCAATAATGGGGGCTTTTATACCTTATAATGTGAAAAAAAGTTTCACTTATACCGTGGTTTCATAAAACCACGAAACAAGTCAAGAGTGAATAGGTTATTTCTAGGTAAGCGTGCTTCATCGTCGACCACATCATCACTTACCATCAGGTGAGATAGTGGTCAAACGCGAGCCTATCACTAATAAAAAAAAAACCCCCTTTTCTCCATTTTTTTATCGGGAGTGCTGGGCCCCTGGTTATAGTGGGCCCCTAGGCACTGGCCTTAAGTGCCTTATGGATAATACGGCACTGGGTACATATACAATAAATTAAAACATCAATAAAGCACACTTGCTAATTTGCCTGAACTAGATCAGTCCTATTTTTCAGGCTATGAAGAGCATTAATACCACTCCTATTATCGGTCTATTTATAGAACCAACTACCACAATGCATTGGGTTCAATTCCAAGGTCGGACAAATTGTTATTGGTTTTCATAATCAGAAATTCCATAGTAGTAGTCACGGAGGTTGAATTTGTGCCTAACAGATGGCAATGCTCGCCTCTAAGATAGTTATATAGACTGAAAAATAACTGCCTTAAATGGAAACCTTTCGAAGATTACAGTGTGTGGTATTTTTTAAGATATATAGATCTCAAAAGACTTAGACTTAGTACACTCAAAGATAGATGTGATGATGATTTTATTACAGGTTGGTAGTTCGTCTTCTCCTTATCTTACCAGTTCTTCTTCAAGCACTAGCCCTGGCATTGTGAGCACTTCTCTCTCCGGAAAGAAAGAGCCCTTAGGTGATGACTGTGCCTGTTCACAGAGAAATAAAGCAAAATTAATTAACATAGTTCCTTTGAGATAAATATGTGAACTTAATTATTGTCCTTATTATGTGTACACTAGCTGGCACCCACGGCTTAGCCCGCGAGATGATAGAAAAAAAGTATCCTATGTATTATTCCAGACTATAATCTACGTCTGTGCCAAATGTCATCAAGATCCGTTCAGCTCTTTGAAGTGAAAGAGCAATAAAAATCCATACATCCATCCATCCTCACAAACATTTGCATTTATAATTTTAATAGGATCGTCCATCATAAGAATTACTAATATAGATAATACATTTTATAAGGTGACAAAAAGGATGGATTTGCACACAAAGATAACCATACCATTATCTCTCAAAACGGCTAAAAAAAAAACATTGAATCAACATTTTTTTTGGTTGTTTAGCAAATATTCAACACTAGCTTTCGCCCGTGGCTTCGCTCGCGTTAAATTCGATATAACACACTAACCTGACCTGCAGTTCTTGCTCTTGCGCCTGATTGATTTGTAATAGCAACGCTAAGTTTTCCCTTTTCTTCCCTCGTTCTCCCTCATATCCCACTTTTTTAAAATAAAAATTAGCCTATGTCCGTCTCCTGGTTCCCAACTATCTTTGTACCAAAATTCATCAAAATCGGTTTAGCCATTAAAGCGTGAAGAGGTAACAAACAAACTCACTTTCGCTTTTATAATATTAGTAAGGATTAAACTCATTGTCATGACTGATCATGAATTCTGATTCTGAGATCTGAAGTTAAAATCTAAGATACAGTCAAAAACAAGAGTTACCTTCATAAGTGTCTTCTTAGCTTCATCATTAGGTAGCCAAGCATCTCTTCTTCTATCAGCTTCTTTATCTACAGGCTGATTCTGGAAAGAAAAATATAAAAACATAAGCTTTTATCTATCATCTTGCTGTCTTCAATATTTTATGACATTGTAAAAATAATTTCCAATTTCTTCTTTACTTTTGCAACAGGTTTCTATCTACTCTACACTACAATGAGTAACCTAGTCAAAATAGTTAATTATCTAACTTACTTTTATACTCAAACCATCCATAGCTTCAGTGAGTATTGTTGGGTTAGCTATTCCACTTTTAGCCGGCACTATTTGTGGTTCAGGGCCAATAGTGTCGAAGAACGTCGACGGATCAGGCAAACTTGTAGCTGGCACTGCCGCAGACCCGCTCACAGTTGGCAAAACATTCGTAAAAGTCATCTCCTCCGTAATTTTTTGTTGCGTAAATGAAGCAGTCATATTTGTAGGGAAAGCGCTGCCTGTTGATGTTTGATTTCCTAAATAACACAGAGTAACTCTTCAATTTCATAAATCAAACTTAAAGTAATAAATTTCAGTAGAAAAATATTTATTAAACGCAACCGAAACGTTACCTTCCGGCTCGCCTAAATAAATGCTTTGTATCATGTCCGACGGCGATGTTCCAATTTCATCGAAGAACTGGGAGGCGGGAGGGACTTCCTTATCACCGAAATATTGACTCAGTGACGGTTTATTATCCATTTTTCTGTTTATAATTCCTCTTTATCACTAAAATTCTTCGCGTTCACTGATAACAAATGACGTCGACGGATCGACCGAGGGGCTGACATTTAACTTTTTAAAGTTTCTGTGTAATATAGTTCGGACAAGAGTCTTTTGAAAGATAAAAAATAATTTAAGTTGTTTTCAGTGAACGCATCAGTATTTAATGTTGCTATAAGAAATTTGTCCTTAAATTTCAGCAAACAAATAAATTCTTGTTCGTTGCTGAAAAGTTTCAAGTTAGGATTGTTAAGTTTAAATGGTTTGTTTTAAGTGGTGATTATATAACAAAAAATAAAAAGCAACAACTGTTATTTCAGTTATGTAAAATAACAATAATCAAAAACTTACTGTCAGGATTTTAAGTTTAAGTTACGAGAATCTTTCAAATCAGTTAAATGAATTATTTAATTACTATTTACAAACTATAAATGGACACAAACTAATAATAAAAAAAAGTACAAGTAAAAATGGTAATTTACTTTGCGTTAAAAAAATCGTCCGTAACGCAGTCAACAGTAAAAGTGCCCAAAAGGCTGGCAGCATTATCGCGTGTTAACATTGTGTTGTGATCATATATATAATTCTTATTTTCAAAATATTGCTTTGCTGTGTCTCATCATTAATCACAAATACGGTAAACTCTTTCTCAAAACCTGGCAACCGTAAAACTAAACAAGTTGTCAAACTTGACAAGTCTAAATCGCTTACGATTTCTTGCACGGAAGAAAATTTAACTAATTTACCTTTAAAAATCTTATCGGTGGCTCGTCCATAACACAGGTGCGTTGCGAAATGTTACGTTGTCAATTTACACGTTGAACAGTCTGAATGGAGCAAATAAATCATCCATTTTTGTACATTTGGTCCAGTGTTAGTAGTTTGCAGGTACTTTAATTTATCGAAGTTTTTATCAAAGCGGTGTTTTATCTGTTTGTTTATTGTAGGCACAAATGACGAACCAGGCGTCTCCAGTGGAGGAGCAGGAGAAACTCTTAGATGAGGCCCTGAACATAGTCAAAGTGCAGGTTTGTTTTTAAATTGTTATCTAATTGCACAACAATTGATGGGCGGTACGCTGTTTCCGTATTTTTTACCACATTTTTTATGTTAACATGTTTTCTGTGAGTAAAAACTATTTTATTACTTTGGTAAATTAGGAATTTGTATGCAAAGTAACAAAGTAAGTCTACAAAAAAGAACTTTCGTAAGTATTCATAATTGGAAAACTTTTCTGTAACTCTCCTATCAACCCATGTCCCAAAATCATAATTTAGGGAATATTTCATTTATTCCTATAATAAAATTGAACTGTACTTAAGCTTCATTTAAGTGCCCACGTTACCTGGAATATCAATTGTATTTTATATTCAATCTTGTTGAATTAAGCTATCAAAAGTCTTCCAAATTTGTGTCAGCAAACCAAATGTTTAATGTATTGATAGTGTAACTACAATATAAATAAATACAAAATAAAATAGAAAAAAGAAGATTCACTATTCTTAACTACATTTCTATAACAAGTTAATGTAACATTCTATGTTTGAATTCAAATTATCATTACACAAGTGACTGTTCTACTGGCTGTTTTTACTAATGATAATAGAAGACATGTATGAATACTTATTCTAAATGTATTTGTTATACCAGAGCCATTTAAAATAGCAGGACATCATGCTCAGCTGTCGCTGAAGTTAAAGTAGTTAGGTTATTTCTTATTGCATTTAGATATTAATACTTAATTTGACTCTGTACATCATAATAAAAACATGTTATTTCAGGCATTTCAAATGAAGAGATGTCTGGACAAGTCAAAGCTGATGGATGCCTTGAAGCATGCCTCCACTATGCTTGGAGAGCTGAGGACTTCTCTGCTGTCACCCAAGAGCTACTATGAGCTTTGTATCCTTTTTACATAATTGGAACGAAGTTCCTTATCGCGCGTTGCGAAAGAGGGCTAGACGGAAAAAATTAAGACCAAAAGTTGTAACAACACTTTTTGCAATAGTTGTAAGCCGTGCGCATGTTTTTCTGTCTGTCTCTCTCACTCTCTCTCTCTCTCATAGAAAGCATTGCACAGTGCATTCGCATTGAACAGTGTGGTGTCGCGACGATTATTTTTGTTGAGTGTATACAGGTTTTTTGTACATAATAATTAATAACTTCGTTCCATCCGGGTGTCCCTTGACACCTCTCAAGTTTTTTTTGTTATCTTGGTTTTCCTGTCCGTATTTGTTGGTAAGAGAAAAGTATAACCAACCTCATCAAAAGATATTTATTCAAATTAGGCCGAGAAGCAGCACTTTTTGAATGTTAAAATGTAAAAAGAAAGACCTCCAAAATGTGCTCTGTATTTTTTTTTAATTACCAAGTAAACAGAAACTTCATTAAGGTAAGATGAATAAATATACCTTGTTGTTTTAGAATGTGCCAGTGATATTCAGCCTAGGGTGATTCTGCAACTGTTTGTATATGACTCCATAGAGTATAAACCTGAAAAGGAAATGGATTATGTGTAGCAAAATATGACTGAAATTACTCTGTTGACGATTTTCTAAATGATACTTACAAAGTATAATTAAGGTGCATTGTATAAGGATCTCCAATTCGAGTTTAACATCATATTTTATTTACCTACAGTTTAAGCAAATTAAACGGGAAGTTATTTGATGATTTCCCATCCGCAAAAAATAAAAAAAACTATATTTTGTTTATCATTGTAGCAATACATGTCCCATAATTCTAAAGCCATTCTATTCTTTTTTTCTTAATTCTCCATTTAAAAACCTGTGTATTCCATTGTTTGAATGTCATTCCAAACCAGCCTGAAATCTTTAAGGTTTGATTAATGTTATTAAACCTTTACAGTACTGTAGTATACATGCATTCACTTTGTTTCTAGTCCAATGATTAAGTGTAACTTAAACCATACAGATAGAATAATATGATACCTAAACCTATATCATATTTCATACTGTGATATCATTTTGTAGTGTCCTTTTCTCATGGTTTCACTTTTAGAATTATCAGAGAAGCTACAACTAAAAAATAATCATAAGCTATTAGTTAGAGCAAGGTGGACATAGTACTGAGAAGGCACATTCTTCACTGGAAGAATGAACCTTGACGCTAACCGACTCCCACAAAATCTGCTAATGGTTCACGAACCGATTGCAAGATAAAGAAAAAAAAATAAGCTATTAGTTAACCATACATGCTGAAACTATATAAGTCTCTTTACTGAATAAGATAGAAATTGTCTTTTTATTTGTACTATGTGGATGGCAATAGGGGCGCCCCCTACTACAGCGAGAATCGGAATCGCGCATCGAGGGTTTCGTACAAACTTGCGACATAAACGGCCATATCTTTTGACTGCGTAGACTTAAGAGGGTTGAGTTTAGTACACAGAATTGAGTATATGGTTTTAATTTCAACGCGATACCTCCACGCGTTCCCTAGATGAGACAGACAGGCAGACAGATGGATTTTTTTTTTCTTAAAATAAAAACTCTGCCCCACACTAGGAATTTCTCCTGTATCGTGGGTACGTTAACAAACATTTACTCTCACAGACAAACAGCCTGACCCGCAACAACTATCTGTAGGCCATACAAACATTTGTTCCGTGCGGGAATGGAACCCGCGACACGCAGCGCAGCAGTCGATCGCTCAGCCAACCGTGTCGTCAATAACAATAAACTAATTTAAAATAAATTAATTTATTTGAATAAATAACTTTATTTTAATTGTTCGTGTAGTATTAGCACTAGGTACACATTTGACTACCCCCCGTTATATTTTTATGTTCGTGCAGTCCATCCCAAGGTCTGTCTGGAAGATATTGCTATCAGCGATAAGACCGCCATTGTAACCATAGAATTAGCAATTTATGTAAAACATATTTAAATTTTGGTGTACAATAAAGTAGGATGAGGTACGGAATCCTGAAAAAAACAAATTGGTGGAATGTGGTACATTTTCGTACCAAAAGGAAAGAATTATCCCAAGCTTTCCTACCCTTTTTTCACTTCAATCACTAAATAACTTTCCCCGCTCTGGGCGGAGCGAGGAGCGTCAAGACTTGTACTGACTAAAACCCACCCATGTTTCTTCTATTGCCCTTTACATTCCGGGGCCGCGGTATCTCTTTCGAACAACCCGCAACCCCGGCAGGTACTTTACTGCCCTTAACTCGCACACAGACATGGCCATAACAGACGAGCTCCGTCACCTAGAGCTGTACCTCCTCGAGGAGTTCCAGAAAGGTCGTAAGGTAGCTGACCTCTACGAGTTGGTCCAGTATGCTGGCAACATTGTGCCAAGGCTGTATCTGCTGATCACTGTGGGCCTAGTCTATATCAAGACTAACTCGAATTTAAGGAGGGATTTATTGAAGGTAAGAATGTGGAACTAGTTTTCTTGATGAAGAATTGTATTGGTTTGCATTTGTAACTCATGCCGCGTTTTATTGTATTGTACTGATATTCAATTTAATCATACAATATTTATTTAAACTACCCTTACTATACTAATATAATTAAAGCGAAAGTGAGTTTGTTTGTTACGTCTTCAAGCCTAAACGATTTTGATGAATTTTGGTACAGAGATAGTTGGGACCCTAAAGACGGACAAAGGCTAAAAAAGTGAGAAAAGGGGGAGAAAGAGGGAAGAAAAGGGGAGAGAACGATAATTTTTTTTCGATCTTCACGCGTGTTTAAGTTAGCGTTAGCCCAAAGTAACTAAGCCACGCGGACGAAGTCGCGGAAGCTAGTAAATACAACATTATTTTTAGTATATGCGAAACCTGAATATAGTTTGTTCAGAATAAGTAACTGAATCGATTCCAATAGTTTTTACACCATGTTATATTTTGTCCCAAAAATATTAATAAAAGGTTACGAGTTGGACACTTAGTAGGCATACGAAATCATACGGCGCGCAACAAGGTCACGGCAGGTCAAAGCGACAGTACCTACGTGCGGCGTCGTTTGTGCCGCTCGGTGACCGAGTTTTTGTACGGACAGCCAGGTTAAATAACAAGCTTATAACTTTCTGATTTTTCATGATAAAGTTCTGAAATTTTGTACATAGATTCTTCACATAAATATACTAGACACGTGTTTCGGGTTTCGCATAAAGTAAAACTAATGTTGTATATTTTTAAATAATAAGGGATAGCCGGAAAAATAGGTTCATGTGATCTATTTATATCCTTAGTTATTTTCCCTCTAACTTTTACATTACTAAATATTTCTTTAAAAAAACATACTTTGCCCCACACTCGGAATTTCTCCTGTATCGTGCGTGGGTGCGTTTACAAACATTTAATCTCACATACACAATCTGTAGGCTATACAAATTTTTGTTCCGTGCAGGGATAAAAACCTGCGACACGCAGCGCAGCACTCGATCGCTCAGCCACTGCGCAAACCGTGTCGTCATTTAAAAATATAAAAATAGTGGTCCGCCGGTATCGCGATCAGGGTCCAAGCTACCTATGGTTAGGGCTCCAGAGACAGGTTCCTCCTCACAATGCGGGCCTTATCGAGGAAGATCTCAGATGCCGGACATAAAACGCTATTTATTCTAGTTTCATACCAAGATTAATATTTCAGGACTTGGTAGAAATGTGCCGAGGAGTTCAGCACCCCCTCCGAGGTCTGTTCCTGAGGAACTACCTCCTGCAATGCACCAGGAATGTGCTACCTGACACATCGGAGCCGCAGAATGAAAATGAGGGCGTTGTGAGTACAATATGTGTAGTTGTTGATGTAGTTGTGATTCTGAATGCATTTGTTTTAAACCTACTTCAAAAAAAGAAGGAGGCTCTGAATCTCTCCAACAACTTTGGGCCGCTTTTTTTTGCTGACATAATACTAAAAACATATTGATACTCAGCCTTCTCTAACGCCATTGCACAAGTCTAACAATTTAAACCGTTGTCAACGCTTAGCTAAACGTAAACATAGCTAGCCTCATTCAATAGCGGCAGTTCAAATATATTTTTATCGACACCCATTAGTTGGAAACTTGTTATTTAATTGGTGCTACATAGACTTGACGTCATACGTTTCAATTACACCATTATTTTATAAATTACGAATGTTTGTGAGGATGGATGGATGGACGGATGTAAGGATGTTTGTTACTCTTTCACGTCAAAACGGCTGAACGGATCTTGATGATTTTTTTTTCGATCCTCACGCGGGCGAAGCCGCGGGCGCTAGCTAGTAAAACATTTTTAATTTTTTTTAAAACGTTGCCCCACACTAGGAATCTCTCCTGTATCGTGGGTGCGTTAACAAACACTTAACTTCACATACACAAACAGCCAGACCCGAAGCAACTATATGCAGGTCATACAAGTATTTGTTCCGTGCGGGAATCGAACCCGCGACGCGCAGCGTAGCAGTCGATCGCTCAGCCACTGCGCCAACCGTGCCGTCGTTGTCCGTCTGTCTATCTGTCAAGACCCTTTATCTCGGGAAAGCGTTTAAGTATCGTGTTGAAATTAAAACCAAATAATAAAGTCTATGGTCCCTTGGAGGTTGAAAAAATCAACTATCCAAATCCACGCAGTTCAAACCTACCATACCTGTTACTGTAAACAATAGTCAGGACACTAGTGAAATTGCCGAGATGTTCGCATAACAATTCCAAGTGAGTAGTGCGGGAGGCCACCCGCTGCCGCCTTGTAACTCATCGCGCGCGGATCGCCGTGCCCGTGACTCCTTATCGAAAACAAGTTTAAATATAACTTCTAATGTTGTATTCGAGTGTGTAAAAGATATGAAAAGAGGTAAGTCACCGGGGCACGACGGTCTAAGCGTGGAGCACGTGCTTTACGGTGGGAAACTGTTGTATGAAATACTAACTGTGTTCTATAACATGTGTTTATCACACTGTTATTTACCGAAATACTTTATGAGAACAGTAGTTATACCTCTCTTTAAAAACGGTTCTGACAATGCATCCGACTTAAAAAATTATCGTCCTATATCTCTTGGTACAGTTTTCTCCAAAATTTTCGAGCGGTTATTACACCCTGAGCTACTTAAATACATACACTTGAACAATGCGCAGTTTGGGTTCCGCGCCGGTCTGTCAACGGATATGGCTATTTTTGCCTTAAAAAATACAGTTAAATACAATAACGCGAGAAAGACTACCGTATATGCCTGTTTTCTCGATCTCAGTCGGGCGTTTGACACAATAAGTTATGATTTGTTGTGGGCAAAGATGGAGGAGGCAGGCATATCGTGTGATATACTCGGTACGTTGAAATACTGGTACGGATCTCAGACTAATGTGGTAGAATGGGGTAATGGTGGCTTTTCTAAGGAGTACACGCTTAAATGTGGCGTGAGGCAGGGCGGACTAACATCCCCGACCATGTTTAACCTGTATGTTAACGGACTGATAGATGAGCTCAGCAGGGCGGGCGTCGGCTGTCACAGTCATGTGCAATGAACCAGTTAATAACTTGAGCTACGCCGACGACATGGTCCTGCTGAGCCCGTCTGTCGAAGGCCTCCGAACACTGTTATCCATTTGTGAAAAATATGCTTTGACACATGGACTAAACTACAATGTTAAAAAGTCAGAAGTCATGATATTCAGACATGATAGAATATGTAGCTTTAAGCCAGTAATAACGCTTGGTGGCACTCGGCTAAACATCGTTTCGAAATTTAAATATCTAGGTCATGTAATAAAAGACAATCTTAAAGATGATGACGATATGGAAAGACAAAAGAGGTCCATAGCCGCAAAAGGCAATAGGTTGGCACGTCGTTTCGCTCGGTTCAGTAACGCCGTGAAGATCACGCTGTTCGTGGCTTACTGTCAGGCGTTCTACACCTGCTAAAGTAGCTGCCAGTTAAGATGTCAATAGCGGACATTGACACCTACTTACTAAGTTTTTCATCACTAAGCGATAACGACACTTACTTGTTACCTAAAACGACCGACAAGCGATACTTGCTTATATCGCTAGAGTATCGTAGTACCGGTCGACTAGACATTCAGGGGTTGTGAATCTTGTGTTGTTCCAATTTAAATTTATTATTTTTTATTGCTAGAAAAGGAATTACGTGTGACGTAAAAAAATGCTTTAATGTGAAGGATTTTATTAACATGAATGGATGTAGTGATATGTTAATGGTAGAACTGTCGGTGTGCATTTCTAGAAAGTAATGTGCATTCGAGTCAGACTCATCACTCATGGTATGCATCCCGCGGCTCGTGGTCGACTTTCCCATTAAGTTTATAAGTATTTATAAATACTTATAAACTTAATTAATTAATATAAAAATATTAATTATCATGAGACGTTCACCGCTTGTGAGAATCGACTTCTGTCTTTTTGCTGGCGGCGATGTGAAAGGTATTGATTCCGAACCTTCTTGAGGTTGGAATATATTTCGACGACGACGGCGTTTCCTGGTATCACCAGTAGACGGTCCTGCTTCTGGTTCCATGCTTCTTTACAAGTAGCAAGAATAAAAACATAGGAAACAAAAACAAAACAGTAACAAACAAAACAACGAAAACAACAAGAACAAAGAAATTATAACACTCCGAAACACAAGCGAACTCCGACACGGAATGTTCAAACAAAATGGCGGCCCCCGGACCGCGACCTTCATGTGCTGCACGCCTGACGCGATATGACGTCGTAAAGCGAAAACAACATAAGATTAGAATTAGAATTTTTCTGTGATGAGATATTTTTGTGATGTATTTTAGGAAAAATAAAGTATTTTTACCATCCTGATATCATAAGAATATTTAGATACTTAAACCCCTACAATATGCATTGACTTTATTTTTATTTACATAAAATACTATATTTACAACAATTAATTTCGTAGGGTACGTTTGCTCGATTTCCCTTTTTTTTGGGTTGTGCACTGCGTTGTGTATGAGGCTCATTGTGGATGTATTATGAGACTCAAGCGATAACAGTCTTGCGACAGGTTTGTATGGATGGAGCGATACAAATACTAATATTGAGATATCGGGATGAAAGTAGGAGCAATGTCCGCTTTTGACTTGCTAGATGGCACATACTATACCTATGGAAGAACTACACACAGCGGACGTACCACGCGCTACGCGTGCAGTACAACAATGCCTTCAGAGCTATGCTCAACCTGCCGTGGAGGTGTAGTGCGTCTGGCATGTTCGCTGAGAACAGGGTGGACGATTTTTATGCAATAATGAG
Organism: Ochropleura plecta; assembly: GCA_905475445.1. Classification (NCBI taxonomy): domain Eukaryota; kingdom Metazoa; phylum Arthropoda; class Insecta; order Lepidoptera; family Noctuidae; genus Ochropleura; species Ochropleura plecta. The sequence continues at coordinate 17,230,067 of FR997738.1, read as the reverse complement.
GAAGCGGGCCGCCTCCTTCATGTCCCGAATAAGAACTACTAAAAATTTAATTGTCAGGGCTGTGTATGACTGCTGCAAATTTGATATTTGTGATTTGTAATTGTCTAATTAATGTATTTAAAATTGAATAATAATGTCTAAATCGTATCTATTTTCTCTTGTTTTTTTTTGTATTATGTAATTTGTATTTTTTTTTATTTGTAATGTATAATTGTAATTATGGGTGTACTACCTGAAATAAATGAATTTTATTTATTTATTTAAAACGTGGCCGTTTATCTCGCAAGTTTGTACGGAACCCTCAGTTTGCGAGTCTGACTCTCACTTGGCTGGATTTTTTGTTGTCTACGCTTGAATCAGATGAATTTGGGAAACCTTTATTAATATTAGCACAACTTAGGCATAACGAAAATCTTATCAGTTTAGGTTAACTGAGAAACAGTAACTGAGATTCATGAATAATGGTTTTTCAACGAAAATCTTATCAGTTTAGGTTAACTTATAAACAGTAACTGAGATTCATGAATAATGGTTTTTTCAACGAAAATCTTATCAGTTTAGGTTAACTTATAAACAGTAACTGAGATTCATGAATAATGGTTTTTTCAACGAAAATCTTATCAGTTTAGGTTAACTTATAAACAGTAACTGAGATTCATGAATAAAGGTTTTTTCAACGAAAATCTTATCAGTCTAGGTTAACTTATAAACAGTAACTGAGATTCATGAATAATGGTTTTTTTTTTCAGGTAAAAGATGCCATCGACTTCGTTCTGATGAACTTCGCTGAAATGAACAAGCTTTGGGTCAGGATGCAGCATCAAGGACACTCCAGGTAAAATACACCATAAGTTCTTGAAGAATAAAGCTGAAACAGACCAATTCGCCCTGTTCCACACTCTCCCGCATTTCAATCCCTTTCTATTGTTCTTAAACTTCTATTCTCCTTTTTATTTTTCTTCAAGGCAAGATAAAGAAAGTCACCAACAAATGTCAAGTGATCAAGCCGTTTGCACTCCAGAGGGGCCTGCCGGGGTTTTGGGTTGTTCGAAAGAGATACCGCGGCCCCGGAACATAAAGGCAAAAGGAGGAAAATGGAAGACTTTTAGTCAGTAAAGTCTTCTGATAGACTGGGTGGAACGGGGGGGGGGGGTGCTCCGCCCAGAGCGGGGGAAGTTATTTGATGATTTACCATCCAAGGCATTTGTGGTCAGCTCAGTGATAAATGAGAACATTAACATAATTATCTAGTAAAGATCTTCTAGAAAAAGTATACGTTTCGAGTATCAAGTATTGAGATTGATACTGTTAGGATTATGGAATTAAGTACCAATTTTATGTTAACATGATTTCAACACAAAAATAACTAGGCAAAGCGTGTTAAAACAATATTCAAACATGCTTTATCCGGATGGGAAAAAATCAAATAACTTCCCCCGCTCTGTGTCGAGTGGGTGGGACTGTCAGACTTGTACTGATAAAAAACCAAACAAATTCCTTCTATTGCCCTTTATGTTCATGGGCCGCGGTATCTCTTTCGAACAACCCGCAACACGGATTCTTTTTCTAACGGAAACATGAATATTTCTGAAGCGCAAACCTTCTCTGGTTAACCTATACTTTATCAAAGATTTCTTTCCGCTCACACAGAGACAAAGAACGTCGCGAACGCGAACGTTCAGAACTTCGTATCCTAGTAGGAACGAACCTCGTTCGTCTCTCACAATTGGAGTCGGTGACAGTGGAAGACTATGGGCGGCTTGTGCTGCCCGGCATACTGGAACAGGTCGTCAGCTGCAGGGACGCCATCGCACAGGAGTATCTTATGGAGTGTATTATACAGGTTAGAGTTACCATTTTTGGGCACTCGGCGGCACATCAACCTACACAAAACCATTTTAACCTCTAGAGCCCCAGCGGCACAAAAACGTGCCAGTAAACAAGTATTACCGTTGAGCCCCGCTGGCACAAATTTGTGCCACCAAACCCCGACCGATTTAAAACTGTATTTGTAGTAAAGATAAGTCTTAAAGTCAGATTACGCTCACGATAAGAGCCCGCCCGGCGGTGCTTGACGGATAGTTGACGTAAATAATGGCGGTCCTTGAGAGGTTAACCTGATCTCTACCACGGTGTGCGATCCGTAGTAGAGAGATCAGGTTATAATAGTTTTAAAAGGTGACCTGCCTTCGTGTGTACATACTATTTTTGGGTAGTTAACCCTGACGGCAGTGTCTAGATTAATAGAGAGGCCTGCCAGAGCCTCCGCCTGCCGGGGTTGCGGGTTGTTCGAAAGAGATACCGCGGCCTCGGAACGTAAAGGGCAATTAAAGCAACATGGGTGGGTTTAAGTCAGTACAAGTCTGACAATCCCACCCGCTCCGCCCAGAGCGGGGGAAGTTATTTGATGATTATTTGATGATTACCCATCTGAAAAAAAGCGTCTAGATTAGACAATAAAAATAACAGCGCCGTTAAGTTTCTATAGTAAACACTGACTCGGTAATTGATTGGTTTTTATGGCAAGTGTAAACAATAACGTCTCTAGCGGTGCCCGTCAAAGTGTCCTCGAGGAGGATTCTTCCATAGTAACTTCTCCATAAGGTTAGTTCCCCCTGATGATGTGGTGATGAGTTAGCTAGTAAGTATAACACGTATCGAACCATTAAAGACCCGTCAACATAAATTTTAATATTTGTTTTTGTCGGCAGGTGTTTCCCGATGAGTTCCATCTAGCCAATCTGCAGCCATTCCTCAAGTCTTGCGCGGAACTTCAACCGGGAGTCAACATCAAGAACATCATCATAGCCCTGATTGAACGACTTGCTACTTACAGCCAGGTACATTTTAAATGCCAAATGTGTTAATAGTCTAATAATCAGCGTTTACTAAAAATTTTACCTAACAATTTAAAAATATTACACAAAAAAAAGGTTTGAACATGTTTCTATCATTCTGTAGTTTTTAGGGTTCCGTACCTCAAATGGAAAAACCGGAACCCTTATGGGATGACTTTTTTATCCTTCTGTCTGTCTATAGCCTTTTTCTCGGGAACATGTGGAAGTATCGAGTTGAAATTAAAACCATATACTGAAGTCCCTTGGGGCTGTGAAAAAAATAACCGTGTAAGTCGACGTAATGTACCCAGATGATGAGGTATAATGATAATGTTAATTGATTTGGCTCGCGAGGTTGACGACATGTGGGATGTGGACTCAGCGATCATTGTGCCGATAGTCGTATCTGCCAATGGCTTAAGGCGCCACCCCGACCAAAACGCCGCGCAAGCCGTTTTTGTACAGTTTTCTAGAGCTATCTACTTGTTATTTAAAACGAACTAAGTAACAAAAAAAATACATTAAATTTCTTTATAATCTTGATTCCATTATTGTAGATTTAGTTTTTATTTTTATTGAGTCATTATTTAGTAAATCTCCTTACAACAAAGCCCCCGAAATGAGAAAAAATATCAATAAAATGCATCTCCTCGTAAAGTAAACATTGTTTAATTTTGCTACTGACACTAATGGATACACAATTCTATAATGAACATTTTGGTAGAAATATTTTTTCCAAAAACCCAATACTTAATTTTTTATAGATTTTATTCCAAAAAATTGGCATTATTCACTACTGCTCTCACTCGCTCACTCCTGCGCGGAAAAGAGGGAAGCGAATACTCAAGGTTATTTGCGTAGGGTACGGCCTTAATTGCCAAGAGCCTCGACCAACACCTGAGGAGGCTCTCGTTAGGCAGCTGGATCAAGGGCTTGATACAGTGCGCGGTACTCCTGGACACGGCTCGTATTGTTAGGAGGTTCCTCTCTCTGGAGCCCTGACCGCCGGTAGCTGAGACCAGGGTCTCTGACCAGGGTTTTTGAGTATTTTCAAATGATTTTTTTATATGAGAAATATCTAAAAATATAAAAAATATGTAAGAAAATGAATAAACAAAAAAAAAATTAATTAATGTCTTAATTGGATATTTTTGTCACAGAGAAACGAAGGCAACATCAATCTGAGTGTGGTTCTTGAAGATGGCAAGGAACAAGAGGTGCAGCTATTTGAAGTATTCTCAGACCAAGTGGCCGCTATAACACAGGTAAATTATGCCTATCCTTACTAATAAAAAGGGGAAGTAAGTTTGTTTGTTACGTCTTTACGCCTAAATGGCCAAACCGATTTTGATGAAAATTGGTACAGAGATAGTTGGGACCCTGGAGACGGACATGGGCTAAAAAAAGTGAGAAGAGAATGAGGGAAGAAAAGGCGAAAAAAAATTTTTTTTGCTGATCATCACGCGGGTTAAAGTTAGCGTTAACCCAAAGTAACTAAGCCACGCGGACGAAGTCGCGGGCGGAAGCTAGTTAAACATTTATTTATTTTGTACTATTTCTATCACCAGAGTCGCACAGACATGCCTCCCGAAGACATGTTATCCCTTCAGTTGGCACTACTGAAGCTGGCGCAGAGGTGCCACCCGGACAAACTGAACTACGTCGACAGAGTACTGGCACACACTGACAAGATCTGTGCTGATATACACCAGGCCAGGTAACTAATTTAAAAATCTTAATCTTATCTTATCTTATATAATACAGTGAAACCTGGTTAAGTGAGACATCAAGGGACCTGCAATGTCGTTTCACTTATAGAGGTATTCCACTTACCCAGTGTCTCAGATATACAGGTATAAATAAATATCTGTCTCATTTACAGAGGGTTCCATTAATAGAGGTGAGAATACAGATTATTTCAGTTATAGAGGTGCGATTATTAAATAAAATAACGTGTTATTGTAAATGAATTTGTGGGTAGAATAAGAATGAGTAAACAAACATTGTTATCTCAGTTACAGAGGTTTATGCATATAAAATTTACTCGCTGTCTCAGTTATAGAGGTAACTATGATGATAAATCGAAAGAACAAATCCCAGATATAGAGGCTTACCTCGTCCCACTAACAGAGGTAATTCAGTGCCAAAGTGTTGGGACCTCAGCATGAGTTCCAGTTCTGGAGGTTTCTCACTTATCCAGGTCCCACATAACCAAGTTTCACTGTATATATAAATCACGTGTTACGTTGTTTGTCCGCGATGGACTCCTAAACCGATTTTAAATTAAATTTGCACACCGTGTGCAGTTGGATCCAACTTGAAAGATAGGGTAAGTAGGTAGGGTAGAAAGGTAGAAAATTGCAACGCATGCCGGGGCTAGTATATATATAAATTTATTTTAGTTTTAATTTAGACAAACATTGGTAGACTGTAAGTAGCTGACGCACCCACAGGCCGTATACACCACCGACTTCTGGACATAATGATAAATGATGTTTATTTTGCAAGTAGGTTTTCACAAACACTCTTACACGTCATTTTTTTTTTAAACTAGATGAGGCCGGTGTTTCGTACCCGACTACTCTGAGAAGAAACAGCCGAAACAAACTCAGAGGTCATAGTCTCTTTTAAGGTCTAGACAAAATAATCTTGGTCAACGTCAAGATAGTGTCTGAAATGGTATTTTTAAGAAAGCACCACACAGATTGAGTGGACCTGTCCAGTCAGTGCAAGCATTTGTCAGTTATCGTGTAGCTCGACTCATAACCCAAGGAGCTCAACGACACGACGAACAATACCAAAAACAGGACATTAGTGTAGGTCACTTATAGTACTCAAACTGCCAGACTATCGTCAAAAAAAATTTAACATATGAACCAGGGAAATAAACATCTTTCTATTCTATGCTAGGTAATTAAGTCTAATTATCTACAAAATACATATTATTTCAAACGGTATTTTATTTTTTTCTGATGGGAAGACATAATTTTGTAAATAATCATTCATTGTGTTTGTTTGTTGTGAATGTGAGGACCTTGTGGGTCATATCTTTGTTTGTTTTAAAGGTTGTCTGGCAGGTTGAGTACTATAATAATACTATACTATGTTTATATACTGTCAGCTGTGAAGTTACCTCTCATAAAATAAAAATCTCTAATAAATAAATATGCGACAAAAGCGAAAAGTATTTTTTTTGGTATTGTTCGTCGTGTCGTTGAGCTCCTTGAGTTATGAGTCGAGCTACACGTTAACTGAAAAATGCTTGCACTGACTGGACAAGTCCACTCAACAGACCATCTCTGATACTAGTCGTCTATATAATCCTCATGTAAGTTGACCAAGATTTTTATTTGGATCTGGAATCTGGAGAATATGACATCTGAGTTTGTTTCGGCTGTTTCTTTACAGAGTAGTCGGGTACGAAACACCGGCCTCATCTGGTTAAAAAAAAAACGACGCGTAAAAGTGTTAGTAAAAACCTACTAGCTGAATAAACATCATCAAATAACTTTTCCCGCTCTGGGTGGACCGAAAGGGAGTATCAGACTTTTACTGACACGTTTGGAGCAGTGGCTGAGTGATCGACTGCTGCGCTGCGTGTCGCAGATTCGATCCTCGCACGGAACAAATATTTGTATGGCCTTACAGATATTTGTTCCGGGTCTGGCTGTTTGTGTAAGTGAGATTGAATGTTTGTAAACGCACCCACTATACAGGAGAAATTCCTAGTGAGGGACAACGTTTTTTTTAAAGAAAAAAAAGAGACTTACTGACCAAAACCCATCCATTACCTCCTTTTGCCCATTGTGTTCCGGGGCCGCAATATCTCTTTCCGACAACCCGCAAATCCTTGCGTCTTGCCATTGTAAGGCAAAGGCTTCCCTATAATTAACATCATTCGATTTTTCCAGCGGAAAAACTCACTTAGAACACAATACAGCTGTCTTCAAGGAACTGATGAAGATCCTCAAACTACCTGCGGACCACTACAAGAATATCCTCACGTTGATAAAGCTACAGAACTATGCGCCGCTTATCAAGCACTTGAACCATCCTGGGAGGATCATGATCGCTGTCCATCTCATCAATGATGTACTGGAGACGGATTGTTTGATTTCTACGCCTGAAGATGTAAGTTTAACTAAGATTTTTTTTATTGATTCCAAAGAGGCTTCATTCAGCACTTTTTGACGGTAAATAATTGAATTTAGAAGATAAGTTAATTTTATTATTTGTGGCACTCATAGTGCGTTATTTTTCGTATGGGAAATCATTAAATGACTTCCCCTACTCTTGACGGACCGGGGGTAGTGTCAGACTGACTGACTAAAACCCATCCATATACTTTCTTTTGCCCTTTGTGTTCCGAGGCCGCGGTAGTTCGAAAAACCCGCATCCCCTGGCAGGCCACTTCTGCTTTGCTGACATCTCTTTGAGGCGCGCGTTGAACTCTAACGCGCCGTCGACACGGCCTGTCGTCACTGGACGGACGGACGGTGAGCTACCTATTGCTCACCGTCCACAGGCCCGCATCTACGGTGGCCGGGAGTCGTCTCGCGGCGCCCGACGCCCGGGGCGTCTCCCGCGGCGGCTGGGTTGACTTGAGGTTGTCTCCCTCAAACGCCCGGCCACTTCCTTCGCTATCATGACTGCTTCGCACGCGGAGGTGACCGCTTCCCATTCCCTCTCGCTCCGGACCATGGACTGAACCAGGGCCGGCTTAAAGTGCGTTCAGCGCAAAAGTTCTAAGTTATCACTTTAAATGCGTCTTTTTTTCGTAGTGCAAGTGAAGGTGACATATGACGGTGATGGTAAGCAAAAAAGGGTTAACACTGCCTTAAGCTGCGGTCACTGAAATCTGTGCTCAGCTACCCTACCAAGACGTCTTAAAACAGAACTTATTCCACTGAGGGAAAGAGACAGAGCTATACAGGGTGTCTAGCACCATCTCTTTCTCACACAGGAATTAGTTCTGCTATAAGATGTCATGGTAACCCTACCCTGTCATGACCATTTCTAGAACAAACATGTTCTTATTTATGTGATTTTGTATCATTCATCCAGGTGGAATCAGTACTGGCGATGCTGGACGTGCTAGTAAAAGACCAGCCTGATCAACCTACTGCAGAGCCTGACCTTGAAGATTTTATGGAGGAGCAGGGCTTGCTGGCAAGGTAAATGTCTCATTACCAACTTACGGTTAAAGATATTTATTTCTCTATAGAATTACAAATTCACTTACAGAGAAAAACTTAATTAAATGGTTGCAAATAAATAATGAAGCAGTAAGCGTAGCTTAAAATAAGAATACTGTGGCATGTTATGGCTTAAAAGTTGGCTAGTGGAGTTTTTTTAGCGACGCAGGTAGGGCTCGTCACACCAGCGGTAGCGTGTTTACTAAGGCCTACACCACACCACAGTGCAAGATAAAAGTAATAAAATAAAAATGATTTGTTTTTTTTAAGATGCCAAAATATGTTTAAATATTATAATAGGAATTTAATTTTTTCGGAAAGTAGCGAAAGCGAATCTTACTTTCCTGAACCCAATTTTAAATTGAACCAGTCTTAGAATTTTCGAGTACTACCCAAGAAGTTGCAGTTTTTTACTATGCCTTAAGTCAACAAAGTCTCATCAAATTCTCTTTTATCCGAATACAGCATTTGATGCAGTTAAGTCCTTGCTAGTTCAAAAAATCATTTTATATAGAAAACTCAACATTAGTTAAGTCAGAATCCTTACTAATATTATAAAAGCGAAAGTGGGTTTGTTTGTAACGTCTTCACGCCCAAATAGCCAAACCGATTTTGATGAATTTTGGTACAGAGACAGTTGGGACCCTGGAGACGGACATAGGCTAATTTAAAAAAAGTAAGAAAAGGGGGAGAAAGAGGGAAGAAAAGGGGAGAGAATAATAATTTATTTTCGATCATTACGCAGGTTAAAGTTAGCGTTAGCCCAAAGTAACTAAGCCACGCAGACGAAGTCGCGGGCGGAACCTTGTTACCTACCCATATTTGCAAAAATAAATGATTTGATCTGGATTGGTTGTCACAGACTAATCCACCACTTCAAGTCGGAGTCAGCGGACCGTCAGTACCTGATCCTGTCGGGCGCGCGCAAGGCGCTGCAGGCGGGCGGCGCGGCTCGTATCGCGCACAGCTTCCCGCCGCTACTGTTCCACGCCTACCGCCTCGCGCATACCTACAAGGAGCTCAAAGACACGGTAACATTAAAAAAAAAGAACTTTGCCCCACACTAGGAATTTCTCCTGTATCGTGGGTGCGTTTACAAACATTTAAACTCACATACACAAACAGCCACAAATACATTCAGTGGCGGTACTCACATACAACAACAAAATGACATTCATTTGAGCTCTAAATTCAAAAATATTTGAAAATCTTATTTTTAATACTAGGCTATTTAGCGGCGTGGTACCTTTACTTTCCTTCAGCCTGAGATGACAAAGCGCGGAGGAAAAACAAATTAAATCGTTGTTTCGTAGTCACTTTTAATTACTCTGTAAGTGTATTGAAAACCGTCGTTTGATTCAAGTGAGAATTTGTCACTGCTGTACTCGGCTCCATATCACCCTCGCTCTACGGCTCGTGTGTGAATTCTGCCTCAATCGCAATGAAAAAGTTTCCTCATCAATCAAAATGTACTATTGAATATTTATTTACTTAAGAAATGCTATATAAAATTCCCTGAGATAAGCTATTTCGTTTGATTTCAGGACGACATGTGGGAGAAGAAATGCCAGAAAATATTCCAGTTCTGCCATCAAACTATCAGCATGTTGGTCAAAGCTGAGCTAGCTGAATTGCCTTTGAGGTAAAACATTATTTTATCTTACCTAATATAAATGCGAATGTTTGTGAGGATGAATGGATGTATGGATGTATCGATGTTTGCTACTCTTGCTACGGATCGTGATGAAATTTGGCACAGTGGTAGATTATGGTTTGGAATAACACATAGGATACTTTTTTTTCGATATCACGCGGGCGCCAGCTATCTGATTTATTTATTTAACACTTCAAGTACAAAGTACAGAGGCGGACTTAATGCCATAGGCATTTTCTACCAGTCAACCTTTAGGTGATGCAGAGACAAACAGTGTTAGGTGTAAAACAAAAAAAAATATATATAAATATATATTAATTTATAATATAGATATATAAAATTCTATAAATACATATCAAAGAACACTGGGTGACTTACGAGAGCACACCGCAGATTGAAGAGCGGGTAAGTCAGCTCACCAAGTCAATGCTAGACAGCTACCAGACTACCTGCCCCGAAACCGTTCCGCCAAACACATCAGGGAAACAACCATGGTGGGGTGCGGAACTGGAGCGTAAGCGCAGCAAGGTAAGACAAGCTCTAAACAGAGCTATGAATACTTGGGCGGACAAGGATTGGGACGCCTACTACGCGGCCAAATCCAGCTACAAAAAATGCATAAGATTCAGGAGCACCACAGGGTGGCGTAAGTACTGTGGCAACATCGAATCTTGTCAACAAGCTAATAGGGTAAGGAAAATACTGGCACAGCAAAAAACACCTGGGCCTACTGTTCTCCGAAAACCTGACAACACACTCACCACATCACCAGAAGAGGCGATGCGCGTCCTCATTGAAACTCACTTCCCAGGATGCGCATTTACACAGGTGATTGACTGGACAGAGACAACTCAAACGCCATCAGTAAACGACTGGCATTACGCTGACAAGGTGATAACACTGGAGAAAATCCAGTGGGCGATCCGTTGCTTCCATCCTTTCAAGGCGGCAGGCCCAGACGGCATCTTCCCTGCTCTACTGCAGTGGGGTAGCACATCCGTTGCCAGTAAACTGCTGCCCTTAATGAGAGCGTGCCTAGCCTTCCGATACGTTCCTAAAGGATGGAGGGAAGTGAAGGTTATATTCATCCCTAAGCCAGGTAAGGGTGACTACACAAACGCCAAAGCCCACCGACCAATCAGTCTAACTTCCTTCCTTCTAAAAACCATGGAGAGGATCTGCGAAAGAGAGCTGAGGGACGGCGTTTTAAAAACAATACCACTCCACGACAACCAACATGCATACAGCTCGGGTAAGTCTACCGAATCAGCTCTCCACATAGTGGTCAGCCGAATAGAAGAAGCTATACACCAGAAGGGAACCTGTCTAGGAACCTTCATAGACATCGAAGGAGCCTTCGACAGAACTAACTTTTCCAGCATCCGTAACGCTCTGTCTCGACATGGAGTGGAACAGGTAATGATAGACTGGATCACTAATATGCTAAGTGAACGAGTGGTTCGCCTTGCAGAAGTACGGGAGATGGCCTTGATAGCGAGAGGCTGTCCTCAAGGAGGGGTACTTTCTCCGCTCCTCTGGAATTTGGTGATAAATGACCTCATCACAAAACTCAACGCGAACCACTTCTTTACAATCGGGTACGCAGACGACCTCACCATCCTCATTTCAGGGAAGGTGACGGGGACAATCTGCAACCTTACCCAACAGGCCCTACGCATCGTTGAAGGATGGTGCAGGGATTTCGACCTGTCTGTAAACCCCAATAAAACTGAACTAGTCATGTTCACCCAAAAGCGAACACTAGGACCTTACCGCCTACCCAAACTATTCGATACTGAACTCCAATTAGCCAGTGAGGTGAAATACCTAGGCGTCATCCTGGATAGTAAGTTGAACTGGAGCAGTCACTTAGACAATAAACTAAACAGAGCCTGTATCACCTTTTGGCAGTGCAGAGGGATGATAGGTAAGAGGTGGGGGCTGTCTCCCAAAATCATCCTCTGGCGTTACTGCGCGGTAATCCGACCTATGGTCACGTACGGGGCCGTGGTATGGTGGCCCCGCAACAAATTGGTGACAGCCTCAGCTAAACTTCAACGTATGCAGAGGCTTGCCTGCACGGCGATCACTGGCTGCATGAGGACTACTCCGACTGCAGCCCTTGAAGCCATGCTAGAACTCCCACCGCTCCACCTGTTCATTCAGCAGGAGGCAACGACGGCGGCATTACGTTTAAAAACACTGCATTTATGGGGTAAGAAATTTACACAGCATACCAAGGCGCTGGAGGAGTTCTACAACGAGTTCCCAATAGCCAAAGCGATAAACGATCGGATACCCAAACAATTCGTATTCGATAAGAAATACAAAATCCAGCTCCATGAAGACCACCGTTGCGAAGGGCTATGCCCCGCAGAGGTAAGAATCTTCACAGACGGATCCAAAACAGGTACTGGCACGGGAGCCGGAGTCTTCTCAGAGGACCTCAACATCCACATAGCCGTACCTCTGGGGGTCCACAACACGGTGTTTCAGGCAGAATGCATGGGCATCTCCCTAGCCGCGTCAGCCATCACGGCAAGGAAGGTTGAGGGCCACTCTATTCGCATACTTTCGGACAGCATGGCTGTACTGCAAGCACTAAACAGCCAAACAGTCAATTGTGGGCTAATACATGAGTGTCACCAGCGCCTAAATAAGGTTGGTAATCTCAACAAAATAACTATCCAATGGATCAAAGGACACAGCGACTCCCGAGGCAACGACGCTGCGGACGAACTTGCTAGAAGGGGATCGAGCATGGTACCAGTGGGACCCGCACCTATCGTGCCACTACCATTTGGGTACCTACGTACACTGGTAAGGAAACGCACCAGAGAACAACACCACAAACTGTGGCTGGACCACGGTGAGTGCAGGCAGGCCAAGGAAGCTCTTCCTAGTATCGACGGCCGCTTCACTAAACAGGCGCTACGGATGACAAAACCACAGCTGCGCACAATTACAGCAGCCATTACTGGCCATGGCTCTTTTAATAAACACCTCTTTGTCTTAGGAGTCACAGACAGCCCACTGTGCCGAGCCTGCATGGAGGTAGACGAAACAGCAGCCCACGTGCTTCTGCACTGCCCAGAGGTTGCCCCATACAGGGCAAAGTACTTCGGTAACCCAGGTACTCTTCGCGAGATCGTCAGCAACACCAAGGCGCTGCTGACGTTTTTCGCGGAGCTGGGGTGGATCGAATAATATTCCCACCCATACGCAAAATACGCGCCTCAGACGTGGAGTTGCGGACACCAGCCCGTTATACAATACAATACAATACAATCAAAGAACACTAAATAAAAATACAAACAATGAGGAAAACATTAACTATGTGACGATACTGCCGACTTTTTGCGAAGAAACTCACGAACTTTATGCTTAAAAGATAAACGGTTGGTTGCCATTCTGATTTCCTGGGGAAGCGCATTCCATAACGAAATAGACTGGACGAAGAATGATCGGTGAATGAAGTCAGTGCGGTGAGAGGGACAATGTAGAATACGGTTCTCCGATGACCGGAGACTCCTATTATGGTTGGCACAAATATACTGTAAGTGGGGAGCAAGGTAACTAGGGGATGTAGGAGAAACAAGAAAAGAAAAGAAGGTAGTTAATGCTCTTAGCTCCCTACGCTGACGTATGGGCAACCACTTAAGAAGAGACCGGTGCTCAGAGACGTGATCATTTTTACGCAAATTGAAAACAAATCGAATGCAGTTATTTAGAAGACGGTCAAGTTTATCGAGGAGTTCTGGATTCAGGTCAAAGTAGCACACATCACCATAGTCGATGATAGGAAAAATTAAGGACTGTACAAGCATTGTTTTCGTATTTGGCGGTAAAAAATTTCTCAAACGATACAGAGCGCGCAATGTACCTTTAACCTTTTGACTGACACGTGCAACTTGAGTATACCATTTCATAGTACTATCAATATATAAGCCAAGATCTTTTACGTCAGGGCTATAAGGAACGACCTTACCGTTGAAAAGAACCGGCGGCAAGATCGTGCCATCCAACTTACTAAGGCTCCGAGAACTACCGATAACAATCGCCTCACATTTACTGGGGTTTACTGCCACACCAAATTTATCGGACCAGGTTTGTATAGCCATCAGGTTCCTGTTTATGGCATCGATCAAACCAGGTAATTCATCAACCCTTCCCTGACAGTACAACTGCAAGTCATCGGCATACAGATGATACGCACACTGAAGCTCAGAAGTGAGTAAAGGAGAATGGGCAAAATCGTACGGCACTTGGTCTATCAGCGGCCAGGAACATTTTTTTTTTTTTTTGGTTTAATATCACCCTACAATAACGGGTTCAAGAAGTTTTATATCTGTAGTGTCATTATTAATGGAACTAAATACATTTTTATTTTAGATATGTAAGCCTGTGATTTAGCGTATTAATTACTAAGATTTAGTCTTAAAAATAAGGAAATAAAATAAAATGACTTGTTTACTTCAATACATTTATTTTACATACATTTACATACATAAACTCACGCCCTTTTCCCATGGGGGTAGGCAGAAACCACAGAACGCCACTTGCTACGATCCTTACATACTCCTTTTGCCTCGTCCACATTCATACATTTAATGTACAATAATAGCACTGAGTTCTGATGCCGGTAATAAAATATCCTCGTCTTGATGTCTAGCCCATGCCAGATACCACACTACACACATAACGTGTGCGCAACAACCGATTGTGCGCCTTCCACTCAAACAACTGCAATAATAATGAGCAATTGCTTCTCTATTTTGTCTTTGTCGGTTAATTACAATATAAGAATAATATATTCTGGACCTTACATGTCTAGATTGTATTCGCACACGTAATAACCAAATATCTTCTTCTTCAATAAAATCTCTGAGCTGACTTATTTGTCGCTCCCGGTATACTTCGATATTGTATAAGCCTTCAATTAAGTGTTCAGCGTAGTAGCTGCGAGCCAACTTGATTTGGTATGTGCCAAGTGCAAACAGAATTAGGTCTTCTTCAGAAAAAACCGGAAAGTCTTCAAAAATAGGTTGGTCGCTGCTGAGTCTTTCAAATGATGCCCTCTGTCTATTTATGTTATGACGGATAACATAGTCCGCTAAGAGGTTCGGTATTTCAAAACGTTCATCCTTACTAATATTATAAAAGCGAAAGTGAGTTTGTTTGTTTGTTTATTTGTTTGTTTGTTTGTTTGTTACCTCTTCACGCTTTAATGGCTAAACCGATTTTGATGAATTTTGGTACAGAGATAGTTGGGAACCAGGAGACGGACATAGGCTAACTTTTTTTTGAAAAAAGTGGGATGTGAGGGAGAAAGAGGGAAAAAAAGGGAAAACTTAGCGTTGCTATTACAAATCAATCAGGCGCCACAGCAAAAACTGCAGGTCTGCTTGGTGTGTTATACCGAATTTAACGCGAGCGAAGCCGCGGGCGAAAGCTAGTTAATTATATTTACGAACGATGATGCATGAATACTATCTTGTATTGGTGTTTGGAACGCATTGATGAGTGCCGCTGCGTTTTGAAAGTCCTCAAACATGTGACTTAAGGCGCGATTAAAATATTCTTGCCTAAACAATTTGAAATCTCGCTTGAACCTGCCATTTATAACTTCCACTACCCAGCGGCATAGAGTTACCAGCCTAGTTCTATTGGCCTGTTCAGTAGTAAGCTGGTCTGCACCGCGGTCTTTGGTTTCTGGCATATAGGCACTGTAGTTGCATCGCTCCAAATCGCCACAGACGTCTCTAAAACCACGATCTAAAATGAATATGTCGCCAGCCCGGTAAAACCAGTGAAATGTGCCTTCTTCGTCATTTATAATTCTTTCCAAAATACTGGCATCTGAGTCGGTAGCAGCATAGGGCCCGCAAACATCAATTATATGCCCATCGGAACACACCATTAAGAACGGTTTTAATAGATTTTCGTATTTGTGTAGACTGTAGGTCTGTCGCTGGAACGAAAAGTTGGAGCTCTTCTGTATATAAATATATGTTCCATCCATGATTGTTACTGCCTTCCTTTCTTCTGGAGAAGACTCGGGATTTCCAAATAACGCGTTTGGTACAATAAGATTACGGTCAGCGACCATTCTTCTATTTAAATGGTCGAGTCCCAGGTGTCGTGGCTTAAAATCCAGAGATATAGCATCACGCGCGGTTTTTAAATGCCTTTCTAGAGTCCTTCTACTTATGTTAAAGAGCGTGGCTAATCTCTCGTTGCTATCACCAGTTCGCAACTTCATTAAATAAATGGCTAGTTTTGTTTTGGCGTTTGACTCAGACAAAGAAGGCGTTTGTTCCAAGATTGTATTGATCTCTGCTAACGCCCAATCGAATATGAATCTCATTAGGATCCATATTTGCAATATCTTCAAAGTCCAGAATATTTTTATTTAAAACAGCTTTTTTAAAAAGCTCTAGTATTTGCACAAAATGAGAGCTGTTAAAATCATGTCTGAGATTTGGACTATCAATGAGCTCTTCCCAATCATTTGATGTTAAATGTGCATCACATATTCTGGCACTGTCTGGTATGAATAAGTTAGAATGTAACATAAGAGTAATCCTTACATTCTCAGGCATTCGACGACGTGAAACACTACGGCATCTGTCAAACATACAGTTTGCCGAGGTGCTAGGCACTCGTGAATATTCTTCCACTTGAAGAACACATTCGTGCGGGGCAGGGTTATTGTTTGGCTGCACAGCCCGTTGAGCTCGTTGCCAACAGGGTCGACAAACGTATTCTCGGCCGTTGTATTCAACCTGAAAAGGAAAATAGTTTATAACATAGTATTTAAAACTCACAGCAGTTTCAGTTAAATCATGTGTTGTATAGTAGAACATGCCGAGCTCTTTTTCAACGTGACGAATGAGTCATGCTCATACGCATTGTTAATGAGTGGTTGGCCTCTATTATATTTCGAAGCTAGATAACGTTGGCTCTGTTTCCATATGCACCATGTGTGTAAAAGAGAGAGAAGATCTGTTTTGACTATAACTTAAGTATTGTTAGAAAAGAACCATACGCTTAGGGAAATAACATAATTCACTAAAAGGACGTACATAAAAATACAATCAAAACTGTAACGTGGACTTTCAATAAAGAGCCCACACTTCACCCAACGATGTGTCGCATATGCACATCGTGACACAATATTATGAGGCCATCACCGCTATAGGGTGCGTACATACGGGTAAAAACAACCAAAAAATAGTCTAAAAATACTTACTTGCTGTGGAGCTATAGCTTCAATAATATATTGAGCATTGGCAGCATTTTCCTCAAAAAGAGCATGGGTTATTTCTAACCTTCTTCTATTAACCACTGATCGATTGCACAAAACACATATAGGTCGATTTTCTGCCATTTTTCAATAATGTTCCGTTGGCGTACACAAGTCCAGAGTCCAAGTACACAAGCACAAACGTACAGAAGTTCAGAGTTAATAGCCAGGTTATCAGGTTAGGAAGAAACACAGTCCAGAGGGTAGCCAGGGTCAAAACGTTTGAAAAAGAATCCGTAGATGAGCGCACAGTACACAACGTCACAAGGGTAAGCGAAGGACTGCGCCGAGTGACGCACACGCACCCCACACCTCGGCTCTTTTGTTTGCACTCGAAGCTGATTGGGCCGTTCGAACTCAGGTAGTCCATGTAGTAAACCCATTGTTGAGCTGAGTCTTGTAAACGGTATGCTGACAACGTTTTGAAATACTTTTGAAGACATAAACTAATGTTAATAAGTATTTTATAAAATGGGTTTGCACATTTTCTTGCACTTATTATCTAAGTATTTTACCTATATGTATTTTTTTTTCTAAATGAGCTGCAATGTTACGTTCATAGTAAAAGTTAGTCCTTAGTAATAGTACTTTCATTTAATACCTATTTCGTTGTTGGCCGCTCATAGACCATTTTGCTCTTTCTCCTTTATAAAAGTAGAAAAAAAAGAGGAGAAAGAATACCGCCTTGAGGAACACCAGTTTCCAAGTCACACCAACATGATGAGGAATCTCCAGCATGAACAGACTGCTGGCGTTCCTAAAGGTAAGAGGAGAACCATTCCAGTGCTCCGGGAGAGACCATAATATAGGATAAAATGGCTAAAAGGATGTCGTGACTAACAGTATTGAAGGCATTCGAGAAATCGACCAGCACTAGTACAGTTACCTTGGTGTCTTCCAGTCCTGCCCTAATATCACCAGTCACTTTGAGGAGGGTAGAAACAGTGCTATGCCCTGGCCTGAACCCTGATTGAACAGGGCTTATAAGTGAGTTCCGGTGGACAAAACTTGAGAACTGCTTGTGAACACAGGCCTCAAGCACTTTGGATAGAAAGGGAAGGATCGATATTGGACGGAAATAGATAGGAAGAGAGGGATTAGGAACTTTGGGTAGTGGACGAACATAAGCTTTACGCCACAGGGAAGGAAACACACCAGTGAATAAGGAAAAATTCACAATGTGGGTAATGGCAGGTAGTAGTTCATCCAAAATAGTTGTGATCATACTACGGGTGATATTATCACAACCCACTGCCTTCGATTTGATAGCAAGAATGATCTTATTTATCTCTCCCGGTTCAACTGAAGCGAAGCAAAAGTGACTAATCTGTGGACGCGTTAGACCAGAAATTATTGACAAAGTTTGTAACTTGGTTGAGCTATCCATGGTGGCAGCTGTAGAGAATGTCGATTAAGCTCGTCCAAGTCACACGAGTTTGGAAGGTCTAAATGTCGCGGTTTGCCGATACCCAGAGTTCCAAAAAATTTCCAAATATCGGCAGAAGACGAAGAATTTATACTATCCAGAATGTGGCGGCGTTTACCGTTGCGTATCATCTGATTGCATCTATTCCTAACATTAACAGAAAAAAAATGTTCCCTTTTCACAGATTATATCTCCAAGGAGCGCTCGCTATAAGCGAAATCGGCTTCGCGAACCACGAAACGATAGCGTACGAGTTTCTCTCGCAAGCTTTCTCTTTGTACGAAGATGAGATATCGGACAGTAAGGCGCAGCTCGCGGCCATCACACTCATTATTGCTACCTTTGAGCAGATCAACTGCTTTGGTAAGTTGTATAATCCTACTAATATTATAAATGCGAATGTTTGTGAGAATGGATGTATGGATGTTTGTTACTCTTTCACGTCAAAACGGCTGAACGGATCTTGATGAAATTTGGCACAGAGGTAGATTATAATCTGGAATAACACATAGGAAATATCTTTTTTTCGATATCACGCGGGCGAAGCCGCGGGCGTTAGCTAGTTATTAGTATATGCAAACCCAAACTCAATGCATTTATTTAAATTAAACCATTACAGGCACTTTTGAATGTCAAAAAACAAAATAATGAAGCTATTGTCCCAGACACAATCCTTACTATCCTTACTAATATTATAAAAGCGAAAGTGAGTTTGTTTGTTTGTTTGTTACCTCTTCACGCTTTAATGGCTAAACCGATTTTGATGAATTTTGGTACAGAGATAGTTGGGAACCAGGAGACGGACATAGGCTATTATTTTTTTCAAAAGAGTGGGATATGAGGGAGAAAGAGAGAAGAAACGGGAAAACTTAGCGTTGCTATTACAAATCAATAAGGCGCTACCGAATTTAACGCGAGCGAAGCCGCGGGCAAAAGCTAGTCATTTTATAAAAGCGAAAGTAAGATTTGTTTGTTACGTCTTCACGCCTAAATGGCCAAACCTTTTTTGATGAATTTTGGTACAGAGATAGTTGGGTCCCTGGAGACGGACATAGGCTAAAAAAAGTGAGAAAAGGGGAAGAAAAGGGGAGAGAAAGATATTTTTTTTTCGATTATCACGCGGGTTAAAGTAGCGTTAGCCCAAAGTCTATTCCACGTGGACGAAGTCGTGGGCGACAGCTATTTATTAATATATTCAAACACACAGGCACTTTTGAATGTCATGAAACAAAATAATGAACTACAGTCCCAGACACAATGCAAAACAACTTGTGCAAAACTGTAGTTCAAAAGTCTAGTCCTCTATTATATAGTCCTCCTGACCGGTTTCGGCCACGGCGGCCAATCTTAGCAGAGATAAGCCATCGGCGCGGGAGATGTTATAGTTGCGGCGTGTGTGCGCAGGCGCAGGTGCACTCTGTTCCCTCACTCTTATAGTCCTCAGGGAGGGCAGCAATCGGACACGAACGGAGAGAGATCAACTACCCTACCATGACGTCTTAAAGCAGAACTTATTCCACTGAGGGAAAGAGACAGAGCTATATAGGGTGTCTAGCACCATCTCTTTCCCTCAGTGGAATAAGTTCTGATTTAAGACGTCATGGTAGGCCTACAGGGCGCAGGACCAACCGCTTAACCGACCAACAGACCCACAGGGGTATCTTACCGCCATCTTCCAAACTCCGGGCTACTGTGAAATTAATTTTTGACGGGCCTGTTGGTCTAGTGGTTAGTGGCCCTGACTGCTAAGCCGGAGGTCGTGGGTTCGATTCCCACCCAGGACAAACTTTGTGTGATGAGCATGATTGTTTGTTCTGTGTCTGGGTGTGATTTATCTATAATATGTATGTATTTATAAATTATATAAGTATGTATATCAGTTGTCTGGTTACCATAACACAAGCTCTGCTTAGCTTGGGATCAGATTGCCGTGTGTGAGTTGTCCCAAGATATTTATTTATTTATTTTTATTTAATTATGGAAATACCTAATAACAGTTTTTGGCTCGAGAGAGAGATCGAACCCAGGACCGTTCAGCAGTCGAGCTTGCGTTTGCTCCGAAAAACACGCTAAACATAACTGGCGAGATTTGAGTTTACTGTTTAGGTACAACTCTGCCTAAGTCTTTGGAAATGACAAGCGTGATATTAACAAACATGAACGGTTTGTAGCATGACGTGTTTTGCTTTCTATCCAGCGGTGGTTCATTTATAAAAAACCGGCCGAAAGCGAGTCAAACTCGCGCACCGAAGGTTCCATACAAACTTGCGACATAAACAGCCGTATCTTTTGACTGCGTAGACTTTTAGAGTCGATTTTTTCACAGCACAAAAGGAACACAAGCTTGAGTATATGGTTTTAACTCAACTTGATACCTCCAAGCGTTTCCGAAATAAAGGGTCTCTTTTTTGGGGTGGGAAAGCATCAAATTACTTCCCCCGCTCTGGGCGGAGCGGGGGGGAGTATCAGACTTGTACTGACTAAAACCCACCCATGTTCCTTCTATTGCCCTTTACGTTCCGGCGGTATCTCTTTCGAACAACCCGCAACCCCGGCTTGCGGAGGCCCTGGCAGGCCCCTCTGCTTTGCTGACATCTCTTTGAGCAACAGAGTGTGATCCAATAAGGGTTTCGTTTGTTCCTTTCCAAGTACGGAACTCTAAAATAAAAAAAAACACATCCTGTCGTATGCACTCGTCCTGTATTTCGAAAACCTCCTCTGACATTAAGATTTAACTTTGACTTGACATCCACAGGAGCTGAAAATGCGGAACCAATGCGTACACAATGCGCTCTAGCGGCTAGTAAGTTATTGAAGAAACCGGATCAGAGTCGCGCTGTAGCGTTGTGCGCACATCTGTTTTGGAAAGCAGCTAAGGATGGGAAGCAGGTATGTAGTCCATAAAGTCTAACTTAAAATGACAGCTGTCAAACTGCCCTTCATTTTGACAGCTGTCATTTTAATCAAGTACAATCATCAAGATTTGGTCATATCGAAATAAATGATTGCAAATGTATATTATTGCAGCTAGTATTTTTTTAAATTTCATTTGTTTATTCCTTTCTTGAATACACTGATATAATATATCAGTGTTATTATATTATAATGATTTGATATAAATATTTTTTTTTAAATAAAACGTTGCCGCACACACACATTTCTCCTGTATCGTGGGTGCGTTTAGAAACATTGAAACTCACATACACAAACAGCCAGACCGGGAACAACTACCTATAGGTCATACAAATATTTGTTCCGTGCGGAAATCGAACCCGCGACACGCAGCGCAGCAGTCGATCGCTCAACCACTGCGCCGACCTTGCCGTCAATTTGTTAATTATTTAAAATATTTTATTTTATTATTTGATGTGTGCCATTTTTTTTTATTTCTATTGAGATTAGGCAATATTTCAATAAAATAACGTGTTAGAATTCTTCAACAAAATAAAACATTTATTCTTTGCACCGCACACAAGTTACGTAGTCGAAGCCATAAATCAGAGAGAGCATAGATCCATAGATTATACAAGAGACTACATAAGTACATACTAGACTACTAGCGCCATTGTTGCATAAAACTTAAACTTACACTATTATAACTACTTTATAAATTTATTTATTCAACAATTTCATTATGATCGTCATTCATTTAATTTTGTAAATATATTTGTTCCCAGTGGCCTCTAAACGACGCATCTCGCGCGCTGGACTGCCTGAAGAAGGCGGCGCGCGTGGCGCAGCAGTGCATGGACGGCGGCGTGCAGGCGCAGCTGCTGGCCGAGCTGCTGGGCCGGTACGCGCTGCTGCGGGAGCGCGGGAACGCCAGCCTCACTACCAACCTTATAGACGCGGTGAGGGACATCTACATCCTTACTAATATTATAAAAGCGAAACTGAGTTTGTTTGTTACGTCTTCACGCCTAAATGGCTTAACAGATTTTGATGAATTTACGCCTAAATGGCTTAACAGATTTTGATGAATTTTGGATCAGAGATAGACAGGGACCCTGGAGACGACGGACATTTGCATTTTTTTTAAAAAGAGAAATGAGAGAAGAAAAGGGAAAACTTAGCTTTGCTATTACAATAATTAAGGTGCTAGGGCAAAAACTATTTAACCCGTTGCACGATTGTTTACAAAAATGTAGGGTAACAATGTAGGTAAACTTTACACCCGTCGTAACACTTTGTCGCGCGAAGGTTTAAAAAGAGTGAGAAATGAGAGAAGAAAAGGGAAAACTTAGCTTTGCTATTACAATAAATAAGGTGCTAGGGCAAAAACTACAGGCAGCAGGTATCTGCAAATCAAGAAAGGGGAACTGTGTTACCCCGAATGTAACGCGAGCGAAGCCACGGGCAAAAGCTAGTTAAAAATATATATATATTTGAAGACCTGACGACTTTGAGGCGTTTGTTAGAGAGTAAAGTAGGAAGGTTATTGAGGAAACCTTTGTCCAGTAGTGGAACAACAAAAAACCGGCCAAGGGCTGTCAAACTCGCGCACCGAGGGTTCCATACAAACTTGCGACTAAAACGGCCATATCTTTGATTGTGTAGACTTAGAGGGTTGATTTTTTCACAGCTCTAAAGGTTACCCCAGATTTGAGTATATGGTTTTAATTTCAATACCTTCACGCGTTACCGAGATAAAGGGTATTGATAGACAGACAGTGATTCAATAAGGGTAGCGTTTTTCCTTTTGAAGTACAAAACCTTTAAAAATAACGAAATAATGGATTTTAAATCAATACAGTTAAACCAAATAAGTATGAGCTTCGGTAACCTTCTTGTTTTGAAATTAGTACGAAGGTCGCACCATAGAGTAAGCACCCACAAAGAGAATGCTTCTAGATTTTGTAATGCCAAGTTTTGTAATAATACACCTGACATGGTATAAATGGTTCATTATTTGTTTGTTAAAATATTTTAAATCATTTAATCTCTTTGCTGTGTTCTATTCAACAATAATAATTACTGATTATAGTCTCCAGCGTTTGATTGTCTACCATAGTACCTACGTGATATTGGCAAAATTGTGGTGTCTCCTTCCACAAACGCCATTAAATAAATAAGTGATAAGTGACATTGTATAAAGCCTTTTCTCATTTGTAACCTCCTCCGGTCGCCGATCGTAATATTTTCTGGCAGTTGCAAAGATCAACTAATATTATAAAGAGGAAAGATTTATACTTTTGTATGTAACGAATAAAGTCTAAACTACTGGACTGATTTAATTTTTGATTTTTGCCATTAGAAATCTACATTATGACTGATTAACATTAAGCTATATAACATGACGCGGGTGAAACCGAGTGTTATTACTTAGTTACAAGAGGAGTTTCAACTTTATACTTAATCGTATCATCCCGCGATCAAATTTCTAAAGATAGACGAAATTTCCAGAACCAAATACTTTTTCTAGGTCAACTGTATCTATCTACATAATCTGTATTTTGCAATATATTAATTTCCTTTCTCCTACCCAGGTAATTCAGAAAATCCGAGAAGAACTAGCCAATCTAGACCAGTCGGAGGAAGTGGAACAGATCACTAAACACTTCCACAATACACTGCAGCATCTGAAAAATAGGATGGAGACTCCGGATCCTGATGGTTTGGGGTATGAGGGACTAACACTGGCTTAGAAACGGTGAAGAGTGTAGGATTGTGGTGTGGGGAGTGGTTTTTGTGGTAATTTGAAGTAAGGTTGTCATTCTGTATATTTTGGAGTCTAAAATTGACTTGAAATTGTTTTGATTTATACTATTTGCTCTGTAGGGTGGTGCGGGTGGCATAAGATGAGAATATATGTTTTGCGCTTCATAGTAATAATATATCCCATCACTAAACATGTCTGTGGGTAGTCCTATACGGCTATGATATTCAGGGTAAAGCCTTAAAGGTTTTCAATCATGATCAGAAATCGAGGTAACGTTCCAGATTGAAGAGGAATGGTACATTCTACTAATGTCACCCGTACCATGCTACAGCAAAAACATTATAGTGTAAATTTGACAGTTCACTCAAAATAAATTAAATTTGAAGTTAGCACCTAAACGCGATTTTCAAGGTTCACAAATCCTTTACATCTGCTGTACTGACTTTGTGAATCTTACTGCCGAATATTATAATTTTAGAAAAAGCATGTTGTGTCTATTGTGACCAATTGCCTAATTTAACCTCTCAAAGACCGCCATTATTTACGTCAACTATCCGTCAAGCACCGCCAGGCGGGCTCTTATCGTAAGCGTAATCTGATTTTAAGACTAATCTTTACTACAAATACAGTTTTAAATCGGTCGGGGTTTGGTGGCACAAATTTGTGCCAGCGGCGCTCAACGGTAATACTTGTTTACTGGCACGTTTTTGTGCCGCTGGGGCTCTAGAGGTTAAGGTAGTTGGTAATGAACATCTTTTAGATTGCAATAGGAAATCTGACAATATCATAATAGCATATATTTATGGTACTGAAGACTGGGGTTACTAGTTTTGAGAAAAAAGTTTTTGAACAAATGTCAAAACGCAATGTTGCCAACCTTAAAATATGGCATTTAATTTAAATCAATGATTGCCATAAACAAATTTACTATAGAGAATAGTAAATGTTGCCGTTATGATGATAAACTTTTTTTATCAAAACTATTGTCTTTCCTCTTCAAAATATCACAGAAATTACTTACAGAAACAAGATCACTGTGTTATAGTTTACTCTAAAATAGTGATAAAATTGGTGATACTACCAATATTAGGTAAAAGGAATGTTTCTTACGAAACTACATTCCGAATATTTTAATGTAAACAGGCCCATTTTCACAAACACTAACGAGACACCTAAATATAAATTGCGCTTCCTTCAAACACATGTTAAGTCGTTGGTCCCGGCTGTCATGTAGATCTTGGACAGTTATTGCAGGTAGTCAGTGGCCCAAAGTTCTGAAAACCAATCTTACTGGTACTAATAGTAATATTGGGCTGTGGAAACAGATAGGCAGTCGATCCATGTAAGAACTGGTTTCAGTGGGATGCGGTAAGACTAGAAGACAATCTCACCATAGTTAGGAATAGTATAGACAGAAGATGATATTGGAATTTCAACACTGGGCGCTAAGCCAAACGTTGAAAATCTAGCAATGCCTTATTTTTAGGCATTCATAAGTTAAGCGTCGCTTAGTGTTCGTTAAAACGGGCTAAACTTTGATTTAAAATCTCATGTTGTAATAATTATGTGTAAATAAGTTAAGAATATTATTATTTTAAAGTATTTTAATTTCTAAGTGATACTTCAATAATGCAAGTTTTATAGAAGCAATATTATATTTCGTGTTATTTTTATCATGTGTTTTATTTAATAACTCCTATAAAAGTATGCATATCTACACCGTTGTATTAATTCATGATTGTATATTTTAATATCAATCAATCAATCGTGTACTAACGATCGAATCAAACTGACGACACGCGCGCCCCGACAACGTGCGTCGCGGCGGCCGGCGGCTGAACTAATTCGTTATTTTGCTACTTTTATTGTAAAACTGTCAATTGAGCAGTTCGGGACGATCTTCAGGTTAAGTTGCTTAGGTTGGTCCGTGGATGTGTGACCACCCTTTACATACCCCGCTTGTTGAAAACGAAGCCTTATTTCGTTAAATATTACGATTCCAATCAATTTTTAACCATTAAACCACTCTCTTAGGGTCACACAGCAGCCCGTTTTAACGGATTCTTCGCCACTAGATGCAATGTTTGCCATGCGTGTGAACTCCGTCATACAACTACATCCATCGCCGAATAAAAACGTTTACGATAAAACGGGCCGCTATGCGAATGTACCGTAATTTCTAGTACTAGCTGCACGCGGCGGTTTTACTCACGTACACTGCGATACTTTATCTATTGCTGGAAATAAGTCATAATCAGTTCAGTAGTTTCATAGATCTAAGCGAACAGACAGCGGAGGCGATTTCATTTAATACTATGGAAAGATATGATTTTAAATAACGTTTATGAAATTTTTGTCCCAATTTTTCTATTAACCCAATGCTATGGTGTACGTATTTGCCTTATACCCATTTTTTTGCGGATGGATAATCATCAAATAACTTCTCCCCCTCTGTGCGGAGCGGGGGGGAGTGTCAGAGTTGTACTGACTAAAACCCACCCATGTTCCTTCTATTACCCTTTATGTTCCGGGGCCGCTCTATCTCTTTCGAACAACCCACCACCCCGGTATACGTTTTACCCTTGATATATACTACAATTACCCTTTTGAATGTCACCAAGCACACGTCATGGCCACCCAAACACAATATAGCGGCTGTAAATTGATCAGGAAAGAGGTCTTTCAAAAGCCTCCAGTCTCCATCGTCAGACCTTCCATGACAGCGCCATTCTCATGCTACGTCTAAAGTTCTCGTCAACGTGCATGAAATGAGTTGAAACACGATATATCACTGCTTTAAACTGTTGAGGATCTCTTGCAAGTTGCAAGCGTTTTCCGTCTCTATCGTCCATTATCAGATCGTACTGTCATTGGAACTACACATATGTGCCAAATTTAAACAAAATCGGTTCACAATTGAAAAATCAGTATGAAAAAAATCAATCACCCTCTATTTTTCCACCCTTGGGGCGATTTTTTTTCAATTTCAAATGGGATCAACTTTGAAATATACTCTCTATTGAAAATAAGAATCTTTAAAATCGGACGTCTTAGTAAAAAGTTCTGCGTGGTCATACATAAACAAATAAATGTGTCGAAAACCTCCTCCTTTTTTTTCGTCGGTTCATTTACAAGGAACTACGCATTACAAAATAAAAATCCACACATACTTAAAAAATAAAATAATATATTCCTATAACTATACACAGTACATATCGCCCACACAACTACAATATTCTGTTGCCCTGAACATTATTCCTGTTGTTCAGCATAATCTTTTCCTGGCGTTTCTTCTCTTCTTTGAAAGCTTCGCTATTGGCCTTCTTTTCTATTCTTCTTTCTCTTCTGTACTCTTTTAGAAGACGTTTGCGTTCTTTCTTTTCTTCGGCTGATTCGTCTTTAGGTCTGGAATAGAAATGAAAGATTTAATTTATAAAAATACTAGTGATATCGAAAAAAAGTACCCTTTGTGTTATTCCAGACTATAATCTACCTCTGTGCCAACACTGTCATCAAGATCTGTTAAGCCGTTTTGACGTGAAAAAGTAACAAACATCCATACATCCATCCTCACAAACATTCGCATTTATAATATTAGTAGGATGTAGGATAGCTGGCGCCCGCGGCTTCGCCCAGACTATAATCTACCTCTGTGCCAAATTCTGCATTCATATTACCATTTCCGAACATGTTTGCCACACAAAAAAGATTCTTACAGTAACGACAGTAAGTTCAAAGAGGACAGCATAGTTTCTGTATTAATATTATCATTTGCCACACAAAAATGATTCTTACCGTAAAGACAGAACGCTCAAAGTAGACAGCACAGTTTCTGCATTAGTCTTGCCATCCTCATCGTCACCGCTGGAGCCACTGTCTTCGTTCATAGCGTTGAACTTCGCTAGAGATTTGACAGTCAATTTGTTGTCTTTGCCAAGAACGTCTTTTGGAATGCCGCGCGCGTTTAGTTGGATTTTCTGAGGTTTCTGTGGGAAAAAAAAACATTAATTGAAAGGGCGGTTAGTACACGTAGGCCAGGGCACGCAGTGCACCTAGGGCAGGCAGGGCATATAGGGCAGTAGGTAGGACAAGTAGGTTAGGTATGTAGAAAAATTGCATTGCCACGCAAAATAGTCACATAGGTACTTGGCCGGATTTCAACCCACAAATACCCCTCCCCCCACCCCCTCGTGGATGACAGGCGAGTATTATATTAACTAGCTAGCGCTGGCGACGACACCACG
The DNA here is from genome assembly GCA_905475445.1 of Ochropleura plecta. Taxonomy (NCBI): domain Eukaryota; kingdom Metazoa; phylum Arthropoda; class Insecta; order Lepidoptera; family Noctuidae; genus Ochropleura; species Ochropleura plecta. The sequence goes on along the minus strand of FR997738.1, from coordinate 17,201,746 downwards.
CTTTTGCATATTTGACATGGCTTTCAAAGAGTTACAAAGACTGCAGTTACATGTAACTTACCTTCGGCTCCTGGATAACCTTGGGATGGTTATAAAGGTTGGAGTACGTAGACAGTATTGTCTCGCAGTCCCACTTCTCCTTTGGATCAGCGTCAACTGTCACAAGATCATCCTCAGATTCTTCCGCTATTTCTTGGAGACGGGTCATTCTAAAAAGAATAATTATTTTATATGATACTAGCTTTTGCCCGCGGATTCGCTCGCGTTAAATTCGGGTTTCTGCCCTTGCGCCTTATTTATTGTAATAACAATGCTAAGTTTTCCCTTTTCTTCCCTCTTTCTCCCTCAATTCTCATTTTTTTTAAATACCCTATGTCTGTCTCCAGGGTCCCAACTATCTCTGTACCAAAATTCATTAAAATTGGTTTAGCCATTTACGCCTGAAGATGTAACAAACAAACTCACTTTCGCTTTTATAATATTAGTAAGGATTCTAGCTTTAAAAGCATAAAAGTTTATAAAAGTACTAGCTGTGCCCAGCGGATTCACCCTGCTGCTCAGGTCAGGTCTGAAAAGGGTCATCCTTATAACTTAAGGTTATTAGAAATAGATGATGACGTATTCTCAGACCTACTAAATATAAAGTTTCTTAAAAATTGAAAAGGAGTCTTTTGTCTTGCTATTCGTTTCTGCTATAGGAGAAACGAAGCCGAAACGAATTCTAAAAGAGTGATAGATGTGAATATTGATGGATGGAAAGGAATTAAGAGGCCGAAGAAAAGATAAATGGATTTGTAAAGAATGATATGAAGGAGAAAGGAGTAAATGATGCGATGTGACGTCTGACAGGGGAGAATGGAAGAAGAAAACATGTTGCGCCGACCTCAAATAGAATGGGACAAGGGCAGGAAAATTATTCGAGGATCGAACACGCAACTCAAGGCTGCCAATCCCAATCGTGCCGTCTTGATAAGTTAAGTCTTACCTAGCCATTTCCTTCTCCTTATCAAGCTGGTACCTCCGCTGCGACTCCTCGAAGTGTTCGGCGGCCTGCAGCAGCATGTCGTGAGTCTCCGGCATGAAGCCCTCGATCTCCTCCAGGTCTAGCGCTCCTACTTCTGTGTCGTCGTACTCCGCGAACATCTGGAAAGATAATGGTGGTTTTATTTATTGCATCTTTTCGTTGAGTACACTACAGTGCTGCTGTTGTAGCTACTTTTTCCAACTTCTTCAACTTTTACCTCAAAAGGAAAAAAGGAGCCAAGAGGTTTAAATTTAACTCGATACCTCCACGCGTTTCCGAGATAAAGGGAAGGCGAGGAGATATCGACTTTGTGCTGTGAAAAAAAAAACAACCCTCTAATTCTACGCATTCAAAAGATATGGCTGTTTATAATAATACAATAATATATTTAAAGAAAGACAAAAGCTGTCCAATGGTTAGTGACAACTTATCAATTAAAGGGTTAGTTAAACTTAAAACCTAAAACTTATGCTACTGCCGCACAAGTAACCTTAACCAGTGAACACGCACCAGGGCGCGCCGGCGCATCAGGCTTATCGGCTAGGGTTTGAAGAATGCTATTGGGGCTGGTCCTAGATCTGCTTAGCAATGAGGCAGCTTTCCTTCTGATGATAGCGTGTAAATCATCAACACGCGCTATAGAGAACATGCCCGATGCACTGCAGTACCTAGGCAGCCTATGTTGCAAGTTTGCAGTTTATGTCGCAAGTTTGTACGGAACCCTTGGCCGGGTCTTTTTTATGTTCCAGGGAATTTCTGGTTACGGAGATATTGCAGGTCAAAGTACCAACTTTTTATACAAGTTCCTTTAAAAATGCAAGTTTTAATTGTTATAAGTTGGTTTAGAATATATCCCCGACCTCGGTACTGTAAGAGATTTTATACATTAAACAATGCTGGCTGGTTGGCCATGACGTTCCAATACTCAGGTCGTTTTAAATAAAGAACGAGAGAAGTGAAGACTAGGAAATGGGTAGAAAGTGTAAGATATATGTGCTTTTATTGTAGTAGGATAGTGTATATCCTACAGTACTAATCAATGCATCCATTAGGACAATGTTTTGAGATCATCTTTTAAAATTTAACCAGCAATCATTTTTGCGTAGTAACTTAGTTAAATGTACACACGACGACAGATCAACCTATACAAAACCAGTTTAAGCGGATATCTCGTCGTACGGGAAATCTACGGCGTACGATTCGTAGTTGAAAGATCAGCATAAACTGGTTTTGTATAGGTTGATCTGTCGTCGTGTGTACACAATGCATGGATTACAACTTCGTGATTTGATTACACTCTGTAAAACTAGGTTAAACAGTTACAAAAAAAATATCCTTACATAATCAGTTTTACCCTCACATAATCATTTTTACCCCTACATTATCACTTTTACCCATAAGTTATCACTTTTACCGCTACATTATCATTTTTACCCATAAAACCTTTACCCTCTAAATAACCAGACTTACCCTTTCAAACCTGTTGTCCAGCAGCGTGAGTCCCTGATTACGTTTCATGACGCTCGAGGACATGGAGTACTGTGAGAATCGAGACTTTGTATCGTCCTTGTCATGTGCATCCCAGTTCGGCATACGGTTGCCCCTGGCCTCTCTGTCGCCCTGGTATAGGAAAAATAACAGAAATAGTTTGAAAAAAGAATAGTCGTTTATTTATGTGGGTAAGTAGGAACTAGAGCTTGCTAAGAATATTGAAGTTTCTCCTTCAATGTATTAGGAGAAAACCGGGATTAAGTTTATTTCAGGGCCCTAATTGCCGCATCTTTCGTGGACTGAGACTATTTTGCGCAGGCGTGAGGCACGCCTGCTAGGGTTGCGAATTGTTTGAAAGATATATAGGAATACAAACAGCAAAAGAAGGATGGATGGTTCTAGTCAATAAAAGTCTGACAATGATCATTTCCCATTACTAAAAAAGCCACACGTTTTATTAGAATAAGTATAATTTAATAATGTTGTTATAATTTTGTTAATTAATATTAAGAATTATTTGGTTAATGTATTAATTTTATACTCTTTGCTGTGCCCTACAGGGTCGATAATTGTACCTTAGATAAGCCCATTTTTTTTGGGTTGGGATATCATCAAATAACTTCCCCCGCTCTGGGCGGAGCGGGGGGGAGTGTCAGACTTGTACTGACTAAAACCTACCCATGTTCCTTCTATTGCCCTTTACGTTGCAAGGCCGCGGTATCTCTTTCGAACAACCCGCAACCCCGGCGAGTGGAGGCCCTGGCGCCCCTCTGCTTTGCTGACATCTCTTTGAGGCGCGCGTGGAACACTAACGCGCCGTCGACACGGCCTGTCGTCACTAGACGGGCGGACGGTGAGCTACCTATTGCTCACCGTCCACAGGCCCGCATCTACGGTGGCCGGGAGGCGTCTCGCGGCGCCCGTCGCCCGGGGAGCTTTAAGCCCATTGTAACATCTTCACACATTATGGAATGCAAATAAAAATGTGAATATGAATAGTGTTTCATTTGTCATGGACTCTGGATTTGTGCCCGTAAGTTAGCAATAGGTTTAAGCGCCCCCTATTATATGGGACTGATCACTGAAGCATTAACTGGCGAAATATTAGTTAACTATTAAAGTTTAAGATGCAGGAACATACCGAGTCACTCTCGTCGTCAGAATCGAGGTCTGACGCGAACGCCTTGTCAGAATTGCCATCGTCTGACATACTATCACCATCCTCGTCCTCATAATCTTCATCGTCTGATCCTCCTGAAAGTTATTTATTATTATACAATCATCGTACAGCGGATGAAATTGCACCCCGTGATATACAGATTATTCTATCAAAATTACTGATACAAACGAGCACGTGTAACTATAGTCGCGGAATCTATTTAGAAATTATTTTTGCTGGTCAAATTAGCAATAACTTGAAAACCGTTTTTGTTTAAACTTTGCCCGATACTGGAATTTCTCCTGTATTGTGAATGCGTTTACAAACATTTAAACTCACATACACAAACAGTCAGAACCGAAACAAGTATGTGTAGGTCATACAAATATTTGTTCCATGGGGCGATCGAACCCGCAACACAGCAGTCGCTCGCCACAGCGCCAACCGTGTTGATTGAAAACACTATTCAATTAATTTAATATTAACTTAGTCAATACACTTCTGTCAAAGCCTACGGAGAATACAGGCTTGGTAATATTTATGTAATTAAATAAAATTGTAACTTACCTTCAGCCATAGCAAGGTCAATAAAGTTGTCTTCCAGCTCATTATTAGGGTCTTCAAAGTCAAAATCATCATCTAAGGCGGCAACTACTTCTGGATCCAGATCTAGGCACAGTCCTATAAACAACATATGATAATATATTAGTTTATTTATTTATGTGTAAACGATAGATGGTAGACATATTTGCCTTCCTACAGATAGATGGAATATTCTTTTTTATGTACACCACAAAAATTATAAGAATTACAGTATAGGACTTATAAATAGGGTGACAATCTTTTCAAGACAACCTTTGGATAGATATAAGGGAGCAGGAATGACAACACTGTAGGTAGTCTGTGGTGTTCCATTATTGAAATGAATAGCTACATTCATAAAAGAAAAATACTTATATGTGTAGAAATACTTAACGTTGTTGTATGGACTGTTACAATCAATAAAAGGCAAACTATAGTGCACAAGTTGTTATTGGTTGCTCAAATAAACATAATAAATCTATACAATGCGTCCAGTCACGGACTAGCGATATTCTAACATTATAACAAACATTCTAGTACTCAAATTTATTGATTTTCAAAAAAACCTGGACACTTGTATATAACAATCTGTTCACGTGATTTAATTATATTTTTTGTTGTAAAATGTTGACCATTTATAGGAATTTTTCTTCTTGTATTTTGAGTTCTTACAAAAATACACTGTACACATAAGCCAGACTCAGAACAACAATCTGTAGGTGCGTATGGAATAAATACTTGAAACGCAATAGTAAAAAGCAAATAATTACAGATATTATACTGTAATTTAAGTAGTTAACTGAACATTAAATTGACGTCTGGTCCAGAATTATATATGCATGATTTGGCTATAGATTTTATTGCATTACTAGACGTGCTTCGTGGTTTTACTCCTGTAGACATACAATACAATGTTATTTTAATACTAATTACTTGTCTCTGTTAAAATATTTATAAACTAAAGATACCTTGTGGAGCAGCTTTATTGAGTAGACCAACATTTTCTTCAACCTCGGAAGCAAACACAGAGCTGGGTAGATTGAGTGATTCTGTCACAGGTATAGGGACACCATCTTCGGTAGCCTCTGTGGATTTCTCCTTACGTTTGTGAATGGGTTTCTGTAAGATTTAGTAAACATAGAATACAAGCCAATCAAACTTTACATTGCGCTTAACCAACCCATCTTTCAAGCTGGAACCAACCATATGCGATGATAAAATTTAATTGAAATTATAATTTTTTATTCATTTTAAAACATACAATTTTACATTTTTAAATATTCAAAAATAGAAAAAAATAGAGGACACCGTTATTGGGAACAGTGTCCAAGCTACCGACGGTCAGGGCTGCAGAGAAAGGGACCTCCTAACTTTTGAACGAATAGACGTTTAGGGAATTAGTATTTGTTTAGGATTTTTGTAGTAATTTGCTATATTTATTTTGTGTGTTGTAAAAGGTTATTGCTCAGAAAGTGGACTCTACAAAACTAAATACACAATAGTTACACTTAAAATAGTTTTTAGGAGATTAGTTCAGTTTTAATTTTAATTGATTTTAGTGTGTACTGAAAGGTCCACAAATATAATAATTTAACAAAAAAAAAATTACTTACAGGCTGGACCACAAGCGTGACTTCTCGCGAATCTTTGAGATGTTGCAAATAGTTGTAGTCGTCATCAAAGTATATCCCATACTTGATTTGTTCCTCTTTCCGCTGTTCTGGAGTAAGATCCTGGAAGCATAATAGTTTCAGTAAATAATCAACTTTGACGGCACGGTTAGTGCAGTGGCTGAGCTGTCACTAGTTCGATTCCCGCACAGAACAAATAATTCAATGACCTACAGGTAGTTGTTTCAGGTCTGGCTGTTTGTGTATGTGAGTTTAAATGTTTGTTAATGACCCACAATAAAAGAGAAAATCATAGGGTGGCTTAACATTAAAAAAAGAATTGTAGAAATCGGCCCTATTATCATACAGCTAGTGCAAGTTTTCCTGGACTTCACAACATTTAAGTATTAGCTGTGCTCCATGGTGTTACCCACAGTGAAATACCATGTTTGAGTTATTTGGCCATTCCATAGACACACAACATATTTTCGGGATCAAAAATAGCCTATGTGTTACTCCAGAATATAAGCAATCTCGATACCATATTTTATCCAAATCCGCTATGCCATTTGAGTGTGAAGGTGTAACAAACAAACACAAACATACAAACTTTTGCAATTATGTTATTGGTAATTAATTTGAAAGCTGTAAGTTTCAAAGTAATTCAACAGTTAACAGTTAAAATTAATGATCTAATTATGTACGGAGTGTAATTATTAGTTATAGTTCACATGCATGAATAAATAAATAAATAAATATCTTGGGACAACTCACACACGGTCATCTGATCCCAAGCTAAGCAGAGCTTGTGTTATGGTAACCAGACAACTGATATACATACTTATATAATTTAAATAAATATTACAAAAAACTTAAATAAATACATACATATTATAGATAAATCACACCCAGACACAGAACAAACAATCATGCTCATCACACAAAGTTTGTCCTGGGTGGGAATCGAACCCACGACCTCCGGCTTAGCAGTCAGGGCCACTAACCACTAGACCAACAGGCCCGTCAAATCAATCGAATCAATTTGTATCATACATACAGGATCCTTTTCCTTTCTCTGAGGCACATTAGCACTGACGGGCACTAGCACACGTTGGGGGGCTGTCTCATCAGCTGCCAGGGGATCCCTTTGCGAACGATGAACCAGGTTAAACGTCACCGCTTTCTTCCGATCTATGAACTTCTTTTTTGTCTTCGGCTGAAATTAGGTTATATGGTGTTTATTACAGAATAATTAGCAAATATGTAAGAAATTAGAGCTGGTATCACAATACCCCGATACTTTACCATTTTGGAGGTGTTTTATTCGAAGTTTAGTGTAGGAATTATGGAAATATTACCAAATACGCGCAAAACATGTGTTGTTTTGAAATGGCGTACGTCAAAAGAATGCTACTCTCGTTCAGAAACAATGACATAAAAGATTTGACGTTTAGTTTTAAAATTTCTGAACGGACTAATGTGCATTCCAGTTCTTTTAGCATTTTCAACAAAACATACATTTAATCGCATCACGTCATCATCTGCCTAGCCTTTTCCCAACTATTATTATTAAAATAATATTTTTTTACGTAATAGTATTCTGAACAGCTCTACGCATAGACATAGACAAGCCACAAGAACACCAACATCAGAACAGAAAACGTCATTTGTGATCTGTCATAACAAAATAACCTCTAAAAATGTATTTTGCGAAAAATTCAAATATTTTGTGTTATAAATACAGGAGAATTGCATCAAAATGGACATGTACAACTTGTATACGAGTGAAGAGTACAGCTGCACCAAAAACCAAGACTTATTCTCATACTATTCTTTCCCCGAAGACCAATTTCCCAGCTCGATCAAGCAACGCAATTAAAGAGCAAATTCAAAAGGTATAATAACTTAAAAAGAACATGAAAATGCACGTATTAGTACAAATTAATAACTTACAATGATAAAAATGTATATAAGTAACGCTTCAGTTCATTTAACTAGGTTTGTTGATTAATAAAAATATTCCAATTTTCTAGACTGCACAGTTTGCTGAGCTTTATAATTGGCAAAGAAAACATCTGAAGGGTCCAGAGTTTGTTTTGCATGATGGGCCACCGTATGCTAATGGTGATCTGCATATGGGGCATGCTGTAAATAAGGTAAATAGCATTTAAAATCTATCTCTCCAAATTTCTCTATAACTACTGTACTACTTGAGCAGGAGGTATTGGGTTTTATTTCTTTGTTGGGAAATGTGCTATTGAATTTTTCCTATCAGGAATTCTCAGTAGCAGCCACAGAGTCTGGATTTGTCTGGTTGTTTGCTATAAGTTTCCCCCTATTATTATTTTTTATTGTAGGTATGTATTTATGTAGTTATGCATTTACAAACATTTAAACTCACATACACACACACAAAAGCCAGACCTATAACAACTACCTGCAGGCCATACAAATTTTTGTTCCGTGCGGGGATCGAACAGCACAGCAGTCAGTCACTGCCACTGTGCCAACTGTGTCCTCAAACATGAACCTAAGTCAAACCTGGTGAAATGCGGCTGTATAGTTAGATACCTGTGCCTTAGCTCTCAGGATAATGGTCAAAATTTTATGTTTTATAACATTATTCCAGATAATCAAGGACATAAACAACAGAAGCCAAGTACTGCAAGGCAACCGTGTCCACTACATCCCTGGCTGGGATTGTCACGGACTACCCATAGAGCTAAAAGCCCTACAGAAGGCAAAGAAAGCTTCAAAGAACAGCCAAATATCAGACCCAGTTAATATCAGAGATATTGCCAGAACCTTTGCTTTAGATACAGTGGAGAGACAGAAAGATGCATTTAAAAAGTGGGGTGTCATGGCCGACTGGGATGAACAGTGTTATTTGACGTTAAATAAAGGATATGTACAGAACCAGTTGCGGCAGTTCCATAAGATGTATAAGTCTGGATTAATATTTCGGGCATTAAAACCTGTTTATTGGTCACCTTCTTCAAGGTGAGTTTTCCATGTTAATGAATATATTTATTTAAAGGTAATTTTGTTTTGTGAATATGGGTAAGTAAATGATGGCAAGATTAAAATTATTTTAAAAGGTTAAGCCAAATTTTCTTATAACTAGACAATATAGTTTTAAAATATTGCACATGTAAGAAGAATTCAGGTTTACAAAAGAAAAACTAAACTAACCTTTGCATTTCTTCTACAACACAAAACCCTGTTGAAATCTCTATAATGTCTCTCTTTTCTTTATTAATTTTTTTATTACACCAGAAAACATATTTTGATGTTAAGTTTTCACCAGTGAAAACACAGTTAATATTTTTTTTTCTGTTATTCTAGGACAGCTTTGGCAGAGGCTGAGTTGGAATATGATCCTCAGTATAAGAGTACAGAAGTGTATGTCACATTCCCTGTTGAGAATGTACCTGTTATAATGAAAGAAAAAGTCAAGGGGTAAGTAGTATTACTGAAGAAAGAAAGAAAGAAAACATGTCTATTTGGCACTTATCACAAGTACACAAAATAAAAAACTTAAATCTTAACACTACAAACAGAAAACTTGTGAGTTGTCCCAAGATATTTAGTCAGATATCCTGCATCTAAGTGTTCATCTTCCTGCCCTTGTCTCATTATACTTGGGGTTAAACTTCAACTTAAACTTAATGCATTTATTTCAATAAGACCGTTACAGGCACTTTTGAATGTCAAACAACTCGATTTTTTCTTCCTTTCTACAGAAAAAGGAGTAAATGGGGTATCACTTATCACCTTATCATTTACTCCTTTTTCTGGTCATATTATTCCTCAGGGGCCGTTCAAGTATTACGTAAGCACTATAGGGGGGCGGGGGGTCTTTGCTTTGCTTATTTTGGATGACATGGGGGGTAGGGGAGTCTAGATGATGATTACGTCATCGGTAGTTATTTACTTTTTACCGAATGGCAACCCTCACATTGTCTTAGCTTGAAAACAAAACGCTGTGACAAAACGCATTTTCGGAGATTCCCGCAAATAATGTTTGTAAGATTATAATATTTTTGTCCCTTACTCTATGTTGAATACCGTATCAATAAAATCTAATCTCAATCCTAAATCTATTTTCTTATTTTTTAAAATTATATTTTTATATATTTATAATAAAATTATATTATAATTATTATTTAAAAAAAACAATACAGTAATTGAAAATGTTTACGTAAGCATGGGGGAGGGGGTAAGAGCTTTGCTTACTTTTGCTGACAAGGGGGATGGGGGGGTAAATAATTGTAATAAATCTGCTTACGTAATACTTGAACGGCCCCTTAAACATCTGTGATTAAAGTGATGGATTGTGTGTCACACAATCCATCACTTTAATTCTCCATCCACTAATATTTATTACTCTTTTAATCACAGATGTTTCATCCCTCGACATCACATGCAACTAATAAATTGCAATTTTTTTTTCTAAAACCGGTGTTCTGTACTTCTAATATATTTATTTCTCAAAAGAATTACACATTTCAAATAAAGGCATTTCAAATTCAGATTTTCTCATTTTGGTTTTCCTCTATTAAGAAACGACACTACTACGCTTTTATAGACCTGGACGCATACCGCGCAGGTTGGCTAGGAAATTAAAAAAAAAAAACCGGCACTGTAATTTCCATACAAACTTGACTCATCGTTTTCCTCCCCTTGTCCCATTCTATTTGGGGTCGGCGAAACACGTTTTTTTCTTCCATTCTCCCCTATCAGACGTCACGGCATCATTTACTCCTTTCTCTTTCATATCATTCCTTACACAATCCATTCATCTTTTCTTTGGCCTTCCTCTCGCTCTAAAAAAAAACAAAAATACTCCATACAAACTTAACTAGACTAGACTTAGAGGGTTGATTTTTAACAGCACTAAGCTACCACAGACTTGAGTATATGGTTTTAATTTCAACTCGATACCTTACACACAGATAACAAAGTAATCCTATAAGGTAGTAAAGTACCTTAAAAATAAGAAATAAATAAACACAACTTAAACTCAATCAACTTAGTCTATCGAAGTCCACGGCTTGAAATAGGGCCGACACAAACTCAAACTCAAACTCAAAGCATTTATTTCAATTAGACCATTACAGGCACTTTTGAATGTCATAAAAACAAGAACAAAAAAATGATGCTGCTACAGTCCCGGTCACAAGGCATAATAGGGTCAAAATCACCAAGGTGGAGAATTAGCTTTGCCAGCAAATAAATGATAAAATTTAGTTTATTTAAGCAAATCATTATTGTAAATATTACTTAACTCTGTTCATATTAACTGTACATAATATTTTATACAGGAAAAGTAAAGCACATTCATTATTATTTTAACAATTACCTACAAAAAATCATTTCGGGAACGCGTCCATGATAGCAATCATCAGAAACTAACTTTGGAAATATTCATAAAGTAAAATAAAGTGAAAAGTTTTTCTTACTTAATGGCCTACAATTGTATCTTAGATCAATTAATTATTGTTATTATTAAAGAAAGAAAATAAATTAAAGAAAATCAATTGAACATAATATTGTGTCCGGCAATGTAAGCGTCATTTCAGTGAACGCAACTTTGATTTTCGGTAAAATGTCTGTTTTTGAACGTAACCTTTAGTTGTCTATGGTACAGTGATGTGAACGATGTAAACAAACGGAGTGTCGAGAGAGTTTTCGCCAAAACAATTGAAAATAAGTGGTAAGTATCTTTCAGTTCAATATATAGAGAGCGTACATCAATACGTCATCATACCGGGAATGCGTTTCTCAACTTGAAATATTAAATAAATACGTTTTGTAGTGTTTCAAACCAATTAGTAACCTCAAATATTTTACAATATCAAAGCTAAACATGATGTCAAAGATGGTTGCCATCTAAAAAGTGCGCGTTTATTTAAAAAAGTCATTTCGGGGACGGTCACTTCGGGACCGTTCCCGGACTTGATGCAGCGTTCTCGAAATGATGATCACGTTTCCGAAATGACTTTTTTAAATAAATACGCCCTGTTATTATAACTTTTGGTTAGTTAATTCAGTGGATGTTGTGCTAATATATTTTTTAATATATGTTTAATCTTTTTTTAGCAATATGGAGTCTCCTGTGGCTGAAAAAAATCCGAAAAAGCAAGTTAAAAAAAATAGTTCGGCTTACTTGCGACAAAGAGAGAAAGCAAATGCCAGGAAAAGGAAATTTTTAAATAAGATGACGGAGGAAGAGAGAGAAATAAAAAGAGCTAAGGATAGAGCGTATTATCAGAAAAAAAAGCTGAAAAGGAAGTTAAAAATATTGATGAGATGACTGAGAGAGAAAAGTGAAAGCAGAGAAAAATTTGGAAAGAAGCTTCAAAAAAATACAGAGCAAAGAAGAAGGCAATATCGGTTATAGTGAACAATACTCCGCCCCATTCTGATGATGAGTTAGCTGGAGCACGGTCTTTAGTAAGAAGAACAGTGGGAAGAAAAATAGTTCGGAAGGATAGAGCCAAAGCATACTTACCGTAAAATAAAAAAACAAGAGAAGACAATTGCTAACATAAAACGTAAATATGAAACTTTAAAGAAAAGGCTAAGAAGAAAAGAAAAAAGAGAACAGGAAAAAGTTCAGGTACCAACAACTCCTAACAGCAAAGTTGACGAAATTATTAAAAATGTCGACGTGCCTCCTGAAGTGCGCAAGAATCTCTTATTTAACGAAGTTCTGACTACGCAATTAAAAGAAACAACTTCAAAGGACTTTAAGAAAAAAATCCAATGAGAGGGAAGTCTTCCAAAAATGTGTTAGCGGTGACATGTTACGGAAATATAAGTTGCTTCATAAGGCTAAAACATTTTTGCCAAAAGAGAGAACTAGTACATCGATTCTGAAGTCTGATACTAAAATTCGTGAGGTTGTTTTGACTGTGGAAGTTCGTGAAAAAGTAAAAGATTTCTTCCAAAGAGATGATGTCAGCAGGATGTGCCCAGGCAAGAGAGATTTTGTGAAAAGAAACGGTATTAAGAAGCAAAAACGCCTCCTTTTATTCACAGTTAAATAACTGACGTCAAAATTCGTTGAAGAGACGGGAATAAATTTCTCTTATGCAACATTATTAAGAGCAAAACCGTTTTGGGTTTGGACAGAGAAACTTGTTTATGTGTTAAACACGAAAACTTCGAATTTAAACTGATCCTTTTTTGTTAATTAAGAACTCTTATGCCAAAATGAATAAATAAGTAAGACGTTACACATTGCTTATTATTACAAAAACCTAAATTGTATCTATATCGTCATTTAGGGAACACACGCATCATTCCGAGAACACCTCATCATTTCCGGGAACATCACTAAAATCACAGATAGTAAATTTATTATTCTAGATATTAAAAAAAGGGCCCTGGTAATAATCAAATAAGGCAAACTTTTTATATCTATATCATATCAATTTATATATAAGACAGCGATATTTCTCATATTTAGATACTTTAGACAAAGAAATTGTCACAATAGGTCCATTTACACTATATTTTGCTTCTTAACGTCTTTGTTGGCAATTTCATACAATTTCTTTAATTTCTATTAATAAATAACATATAATATACGCTATTAAACAAGATAAAAAATAAATACTTTTGTAATATTTTAATATTATTATAAATCTCACAAAAACGTTCCCGGAATGATATTTTTCAGTGATAGCTCACTTTAAAAATAAAATTACAAGAGTAGTAATCAATTATATGCTCTGCCAACGGAAATATTGTTAAAACATAAGTGTAGTGATCATTTAGGCTGTTCATGAAAGTAATAGCTGCTAGGTCAATTTATCAAAAAATAGAATTTGGAATTCGCTACCTTGGTGATTTTGGCCCAATAACTTGTGAAACTATGTAGTTGCCCATTCCAAAGCTTTGATCTCTATGGAGAAGAATGGGCAAGAAACTCCATGGACACTCTTTTAAATTATAATATTTTTACAAAATCGTATTTACATCATTCGTGTTGAGATTATACAAATATGTGAGAACGATGTAGAAAGACGTGCACAGTAAGAGCGTCCAGAGTGAATAAAAAGCAAAATTCAATTTAAAATAAGTTAAAAAATGACCGTGGTAGTTAAAAAAATGACCAGTCCCAACTGACAGCGCCCGTTCACGAACATGACGTATGGATCAGCCCCATTCAGCTCGACCATTTTGAAGGGAGCTAAATGACCCGATACACCCGCCACTATCAGCGAGACATTTAAGTGAGCATGACACTATTAACCACCACACAAGCCACTTCACAACGCCCTGTCCACCACCTTCTGTATCCAGTCTGACCCACTCATAATTTTGAGGTTGTCGATCCACCTGGAGGAAGACACACTATGCTTATATATATAACCTCGATCATCATCAATTTCCAGAAACAAAATCTCAGCTATAATCTGGACGACCACACCCTGGACCCTGGTCGCGAACCGAGCGATCTGTTACAACCCTCAGTTGAAATACAGTGTCGTATCCTTGAGCAATAGATCTGACTACTTGATCGTCGCTAGTGGACTGGTGCAAGCTTTGAAAGAGTTGCTAAGAGTAGAGACTAAGATTGTAGCTGAATTTGATGGTATGTATTGGTTCTGCAGCAATGATTTAGTATTCTGGCGCCCATATATACTGGCAATAAAATGGCTTATTATTGCTAACTTTTTGATAGTCTAAATTTGAAGTATTTAAACGATAAAGTTTAGGACACTATAGGCTTGGCTCAAACATTCTTGGCGCCGCAGGACTAGACGGCGCCACTTCCCGCCTCAATGCTTAATGATCTGTGATTGTTACGGTGTTTTTTTTCTTTCACCATTCGTATTAACACTAAGCGACAACTAAATGTGTGCCTAGCGCCGATATTCACCAACATTAGGCGATATCTAAATGAAAGCCTACCGCCCATTTTAACCAACACTAGGCGACACCTAACTGAGTGACAAATCCCCTTTTTTCATCAACACTAAGCGAATCCTAAATGCATGCTCAACGCCCATTTTCAACAAACTTACGCTAGTCCTTTTTCACCAACATTAGGCAACACCTGTTTGAATGCCTAAATTCCATTTTCATTAACTCTAGTTGACACCTAATCGAGTGCCTAGAAGCCATTTCCACCAACTCTAGGCGATATTTAAATGATTTTCTGGCGCCTATTTTTATCAAAATTAGATAACACTTGACTGAATGCCTAGTGTAGTGTATAGCCCGCTTGGTAGATTGAAGAGGTTCGCAACTTTCCAGATGAGATCAGCAGCGGCCGATTTGAGTCTTTTTTTCAAAAATACAATAAAACTACAAAAAGCTACATGGAGACAAAGAAGGTTACCACTATGATTTTCCCTAGGTCACCAGCTCCAAGGCACGACATACTACAACAAGCTAGTGAAACAAACCTTGCCGCTCCTCGAAGGTGACCACGTGACCGACGTCAAGGGCACAGGGCTGGTGCACACGGCCCCGGCGCATGGCCCCGAAGACTTCCTCATTGCGCTAAAGAATAACATGACGGTGGTAAGTTAAATATTCCTTTTTACAGTGTGACATAAACATAACATATAAGAGCATTACCTCTCCTCTTTACTATAATATTCTGCATAATAATATATTTTAGGTATATATTTACTATCTCAGTATTTATTTTTGTACTAGTTTGCGTCCGCGACTTCGTCCGCCTGGCATAGTTACTTTGGGCTAACACTAACTTTAAACCGCGTTATGATCGGAAAAATCTTTCTCTCCCCTTTTCTTCCCTCTTTCTCTCCCTTTTCCTATTATTTTTATCCTATGTCCGTCTTCAGGGTCCCAACTATCTCTGTACCAAAAACATCTCTGGAGACGGACATAGCCAGATTAAAAAAAAAAAGGGAAATGAGGGAGAAGAGCGAAGAAAAGGGAAAACTTAGCATTGCTATTACAATCAATAGGGCGCAAGGGCAAAAACTACAGGTAGAAGGTACCTGCAAATCAGGAAAGGGGAAATGTGTTATCCCGAATTTAACGCGAGCGAAGCCGCGGGCAAAAGCTAGTGGTTAAAAACCCAATTTTTCGTTTCAAATATTCTTAGGAATGCAACGTCGACGAAGCTGGATGCTACACTCGCCTAGACCCGGAACTAAACGGCCACCCTGTGCTAGGCTCCGGCCAGGAGCTGATCATCTCCCGACTGGGCCCTGACCTCATTCACAGGGGCGAGTACGTGCACTCCTACCCTCTAGACTGGAGGACCAAGAAGCCGCTCATCATCACAGCTAGCCAACAGTGGTTCATTGATACAGCGGCCTTGAAGGAGAAAGCGCTGGTTAGTTATATTCACTCTTGTGCTAACCAGAAAAAAAAACTTTACCATAGACAATTGTATCTCTAGTTAAGATTTGGCAGGTAGGTACACCATAGTATAATACTTTTTATTTATTTATTGTAAGTCACTTAACTGTAATGCATGAACAGCTTATGTCCTAGCAATTTAAACTCTACTCATTAATGGAGATTTGTGAACTGCACTGGCTACATTATTATTATGTTATGTGTTAGTAATATCCCATAAAAAATAGAGTACAATGGTGGCAGGACTTGGAAAGTTCTTGAATGATTGTCGTTGTTATTTTTTTAATTTAAAAGTGTCCATGGAGTTATTTGCCCATTCTTCTCCACAGAGATCAATGCTTTGGAATGGGCAACTACAGTACTTTCACAAGTTATTATGCCTTGTGACCGGGACTGTAGATTCATTTTGTTTCTTGATATTCAAAAGTGCCTGTAATGGTCTAATTGAAATAAATGCTTTGAGTTCGAGTTTATATTTTCGCTGTTGGTAAAACAATATGGCGTCGCTAGCATGCATTGGATTAACCTGTGTATTCATATATGTGTATTGTTTCGACGTAACATCGTGGCAAAAATAATCAAAAGTAAGTGATGAATGAGAAGAACTATTTTCTAGAAAACCGATATAGTTGCTAGGAAATCTGGTACGATCCACTTATGCATGTGGTTTACCAACTACCATACCTAATTTTATTTTCTTTTTTTGTTATAACAGGCAGCTCTAGAAAAAGTGGAGATCCTACCTCTCTCCAGCAGCGACCAATACCGGCAAGGCTTTAGGGCTCAATTGGAGAAGAGGCCGTACTGGTGCATATCGCGACAGAGGGCTTGGGGCGTACCTATACCCGCTGTGTATAGCGGGGATAAAGTTGTGGTGGATGAGTGAGTTTAAAATCAAGCAGCACCTTTTTCCCAAATCTTCATTCGTTAGAAATATGATTGTTGACTTTATTTCAATGACAGGAATGATACATAATTGCTTGGCAGTGGAAATCATCCAAAATAAGTTGGGGTGTGGTAATGAACAGGGTGTATTGTTCTTCATACTCTGTTTAAAAGGCGGGAACCTCCGAGTAGACGGATGTTGAGGTCTGATTTGCAGTAGGGTTTTCACATGCAACACACTACACACACAACACACCACACCACACACCACACCCACACACACAACACTTAACACAAACACACACACACTCACTGATATACACTATCCTTTACAATCTACACACATAAACACACACACACACTCACACTCACTCACATACACACTACACAGAAACAACACACCACACACACTTACAACAGCAATTATTTTGTTCCTAATGAGCGTGTGGGTTGGTCACATTAGGTTCGGGCATAGAGAATATAACCACTAGAGAACTTATAGGCCGATTTCTTCTAAGTGCACAACTCACTACGCCGGGCCGGGGGACGAGGAAGAACGCGTGGCTGCAATTGGTCAATTCAAGGTCAAGTTGCATAGGTATTACATCGTTAGGGCGGCTCTCCTAGATTAAGGGAAAATAGTCGATGTCGATAAAATGGGAAAAAAGATATTTAATCAAAATCACTCAATTAATAAAAAACATGTATTCTGTTATTATTGATTTTTAAAATAAATTAATTTGGTATATGTTTTTCGAATTAAAATTGAAGGGTTCTGACTGTTCTTCGTAAAAAATGATAAACGAGCATCAACATATTTCTGAATGAT
Organism: Ochropleura plecta; assembly: GCA_905475445.1. Taxonomy (NCBI): domain Eukaryota; kingdom Metazoa; phylum Arthropoda; class Insecta; order Lepidoptera; family Noctuidae; genus Ochropleura; species Ochropleura plecta. The sequence continues at coordinate 17,183,813 of FR997738.1, read as the reverse complement.
TGAAGTCGGTTAAAAGTAAATATGTCTTTGCAGTATTTGAACTAAATAAATATTTGTATTAATTTTATTATTTTCGATATTGAGTTATCGACTTCATATGATAAAGGTAGCAGCACAGATTTTTACGATAAAGGGACAAAGGGAAAGAAAGGGATAGAAGCATTAGAATTGTGTAATGAAAGAGCGAGACTTTTCCAAAAGACATCAACGCGGGATACAATTTGTGTGCTTTTTCACCCAGCCACCATTTTATCTAGATCCCCGAAGTCGCTCATAATCTGGTTAAATCTAAAATAATTTTCATACTATTTAGTTACCGGTAAAAAATTATGCCATCCTTTTTGTAACTACATGTCTTGGAATGTTTCCCACACAATTTCACCGCGCATGAAGGCATTTTGATGCGTTATGATTGCTTAGGACGTTATAATTTCTTTTAACAGTTTTGCGTAGACACAGCACTAACACGACTAAAATGGTCACTTTTTTATGAATGGCATCTCGCAGTTCAACCAAGGAGGTTGTCGTCTGCTTAACCGGGCGAATCCTGTGGATGCCTTAAAAATTAAGACCTCCAGCCAGGGTGTAAAAATTACAAACTAAGCGACTACACGCTAAGGGCACCCCCTGTGGGGTACGAGCCTCGGCTTAGGGCGTCGCTGAGGGACAGCAAGGGACAAGCTGGATCTGAGTGATATTATTTAAGGGCTGATTTGGACTTACTGGCTCAGCAGCGCGGGCTGGCTCTTTCAAGGGACGGGTGGGACAATTACCGGGACGTCGCGACGGGCCTCGTCGGCGAGGACGGAAAAAAATGGTCACCACTACCGTAGCCTATATATAGGCGAAAAAATACTAATACTTTTCGTGCGTCGGGGCACCGTATGCGCAGTCAAGTGGTTTTATAGTCTTTGGGTTCGGGTTATGATACGGCATAGCCACGCCCAAATTTAATATGCATATACGTTAGGATATTTCCTGTGAAGTGGGTATTGCCCACTGGGTTATTACCCACTTCTGAATTGTTATTATTCATTTGACGACATGACGACATGATTGACGGCATGGTTGGCGCAGTGGCTGAGGGATCGACTGCTGCGCTGCGTGTCGCAAGTTCGATTCCCGCACGGAACAAATATTTGTATAACCTGCAGATAGTTGTTCCGGGTCTGGCTGTTTGTGTATGTGAGTTTAAATGTTTGTAAACGCACCCACGATACAGGAGAAATTCCTAGTGTTACGTTTTATTAAAAAAAAAAACAGACCAAAATCATTCATAATTAAATGTTCCTCACTCCCGAATTCCACAAACAATACTAACTAAAAACCTCATTTCCAGACGCATCTTAGACAAGCTATGCTCCCTGATAGAGTCGCGCGGCGCTGACGTGTGGTGGACCTGTGACGTGAATGAACTACTGACCGATGACGTCATAGGAGATCATCAGATTGATACCAAGAAGGTCACTAAGGGAAAGGTGAGAAGACCTATTTGATATTGCAAGTTAAGCTATATATTAATGAACATTAAAGTTTATTTTAGAATGGCTGCAATTACTACTACAGATACCGGCACGGATTTTGAGCGCTCGGCGGAAGGGTGGGGATCGCTTTGCGCATCGTACACATATGGCAAATAAAACGCACGCCCGTTGATTATTTATTTTTTCTAAGTTACCTACGTAATTTCTTACTGGTTCTATGGTTGAAAGAAAGATTAAATAATGATTCATTAAATTGAGAAATGGAAATTGAGATCAAAGAAGTATGTAGGTAATTAACAAGTATTTCTAAATTAAAATTATAACTTAGTTCTTGTAGTTTGTCAAAAATTACAAAAAAACTACTACGTATTTTTTTTTCTTAGCATTTTTGACTTCGAATTTTATTTGTTGTAGATAAAAACTTTATCTATTGAATATAGTACATTTCGATACAAGTACAAATAAAATAATTGAATGAAAAATAGTTTTGCTAATTACAAACTGACATTATTTTTTCCTCGTTTTGCTTTCGATAAATATCACCTTTGATTATAATTCCAACGGTATATTTAATAAAAAATCACATAAAATATTTGAATAACATAATTTAAAAATGTTGTCTATTAAATTGGCCGGAATTGTACTCGTCGTCGTGAGGTACATGCAGCACGGAAAAGAACGAATCCCGAGTGACGTCTATGACGCGATGCGCTACGGGCCAATCACTGCACTTTCCCCGCCCCCGTGCCTCACTTCATACCACCAAAGGGACCCAATAACTCACTTCTGCGCAAGTGAAGGTCAGCGCTCAAGAACCGTGCCGGTAACTATGCTATTAAAAGTGTCTGCAATGGAAACTAACCTTTGTGTTAAGGGCAATTGAGTCTTAATTTGCCTAGAATGTATGGAGTGTGATAATCTAGAAACCAAGGAATAAATACGCGGTTAGGCAGAGATGTACACTCACGTGCAAAATTGCATAAATACCTTAGTGTCTATTTTTTGTGAACATTTGGTGTTCAAGATGTTTTTTCTTCTTTCACACAATTTTATTTCTGGACTAACCATGGATTTTTGCAAACCATTGTACCTTATGTAGCGTATTCACATTTCACCAGTTATATTTTATATCTAACTAGCTTTTGCCTGCGGCTTCGCTCGCGTTAAATTCGGGGTAACACAGTTCCCCTTGCGCCTTATTGATTTGTAATAGCAAGGCTAAGTTTTCTCTTTTCTTCTCTCTTTCTCCCTCACATTCCACTTTTTAAAAAAAAATTGCCTATGTCCGTCTCCTGGTTCCCAACTATCTCTGTACCAAAATTCATCAAAATCCGTTTAGCCATTAAAGAGTGAAGAGGTAACAAACAAACTCACTTTCGTAATATAAGACAAGTACACACATCAAAAGTGTCTAGGGATCAAGCATTTTTATGCGGATTTCTTGAGATTGAGATGTGGCTTTGTAATAAATTTATGATTTTATAAATTTATATGGATCCTTTTTGGTGCATTTCATAATTTGAATCTGAATGAAGTGAACCTTCATTCTCATCTTCGGGAATGAAGTGAACCTTCATTCCCGAAGACCGCTACGGGTACCACCTATAGCAATGCACAATCGTAGGATTCGATATCAATGGGCTCTTGAACACAGAAATTGGGCAGAAGAACAATGGCGTTTCGTGTGCTTTTCTGATGAGTCTCGTTTTGGTATGAGACCGGATACAAGACGTATACGACACTGGAGAACCCCTGGACGCCAACAGCGATTAAAATCCTGCCAGGAAGTCCATCCTTATAGTGGTGGAACCATCATGGTATGGGCGGGTATTTGGATCGGCGGAAGAACTGAGTTGATTTGGATCAGAGGCAACCTCAACGCTCAAATTTATGCTGAGACGATTGTATCAGACGTCATCGTTCCTCTACAAGTGCAAATCGGTCCCTTATTTCAGTTAATGCATGATAATGCACGACCGCACACCGCAAGAGTTGTAAGAAGACTCTCGCCGCAGCTAACATCAATGTCCTGCCCTGGCCTGCTCAGTCGCCAGACTTGAACCCGATTGAGCATGCATGGGATATGCTACAGACGAGAGCTCTGCCGAATATGGAGGGTATCCAGTCGCAAGAAGACCTTTTTTTGTTGTTGCAACGAACATGGGCGGCCATTCCACAGCGTGATTTGGATGAACTCATTTTGAGTATGCCAAACCGATGTTCTTGTGTTGTTAGTGTTCGCGGTAGAAACACGGATTATTAATTGTTTAAGTTACCCAATAAAATTTTAAAGAAAACTGTTATTTCAGTCTTTTTTTCGAACTTTAATGTTAGTGGTTCAAATGTCAAAAATCCCTTTATTAGGAAAATGGCAAATTTCTTTATTAATGCAAAGGTGACTTGGTTTATCGTTACTGTGACAAACGAAAACACTTTATTTGATGAATCCTTAAAGAAAATTTTAATTAATATCAATCAGGAGAAAAGTTATTGCAAAAATATATGTTGATCCCTAGATACTTTTGATGTGTGTATATTGCCATCAGCTACAAAATTAAATTACGTAGCTGCACTAAAGAAGTCGCCACTTCCTTAGTGTAGCTACGGAATTTAATTTTCGGTTTTTCCATGGCGCAAAAACACTTAGCTTGACCCGGGAAACAAACACAAGACTTCATGCTCAGCAATCGTGCTTGCAACAACTAAACCACAAGACAGCGCTGAATACTGGCAAGAAAATTCCACGTTGCTCAAAAAATGCAGATTATGATACTTACATATAAACTCCATGCTGAAGTAACTATTTCATATTCCCAGGATATAATGGACATCTGGCTAGATTCAGGTCTATCCTGGTCTACGCTAGGCGGTCGCACAGCCCAGCTGTACTCCGAAGGAGTGGACCAGCTGACGGGTTGGTTCCAAGCGTCGCTTCTCACTTCACTAGCACTGACTAACGAGGCGCCTTATAAGTGAGTACTTGCCTATTTTTTTAGGTATGGGAAATTATTAATTAACTTCCTCCGCTCTGGGCGGAGCGGGAGGGAGGTATTTTTTAATAAATAAAAATATATGCCTTAGGATTGTAACTACTAATAAAGAAAGAAAAAAATATAGGTTTATTTGGCACACAACATCAATTCAAGAAAGAAAACAAAATGAAAACATAAACTTAAATAAAAAGAAGATATCTATATACAGGGTGTCCCGAAACTCAACGTCAAGCGGGCACGGGGCGATAGGCTAGGTTATACTAGTTCTGGTAAAAATAAAAAAATATAATCTATGTTACTTGGTTAAGTGGTAAAAGGAATACTTTGATAATGTTTGAAAATCCACACCTTTGATCACATATTTAGGTGCTGTGATCACAAATTTCTTAATTTCGCAGTGTTTTTTTTTTACCGTAATCCCTAATAACTATGCCATTGATTGCAGTCACAAATGCAATAGTAATTATTGTCAGTTTAGTAAAAAAAAATAGTTTTATTGAGTCATGCTTCAAAAACATTTTATCAGATAACTTTGACAAATCATATTTAAAATAAAATGTACTATAGTACCATGGGCAAGTTATTTAAAAAAATGGCCCATTTAATCAAGATTTCGAAATGGTACAACACGTACTACTTATCTTTACATAAAAAATATTATTGCTTACTTACTTGCAAAAGGACCTTATTTCGAAAAAGTTTTTTAGCTGAATAATTGTAATTTCGTGTACAAAAAGATATGCTTCGATATTGTGTAAGCGAGACAGACAAATGAGTTAGAGTGAGATAGAGAATGACACTGTTCCAAGTTCATTAAGAGACACAGAGACGACAGAAATTTTATAAAAAAAAAATAAGTACGATATGATACCTTGTTATTGGTATTATTACAAAAGTTAATCATAATGAAACAATAGCAAGAATTGTAATACATTTATTTTTTCTTTAAAACTAAATTAAATGTTCAAATTGTTTGCCTTCGGCACGAATACAGGCTCTACATCGTCTCATAAAAGATCTTTTCACTAGACGTGCGTATCTTCTTGTGTTTATTTCTTCTGCTGTTTCAGCAATTCTTTGGCGTAGTTCCGTCAGATTTTCTATAGGTTTTGAATAAACTTTTTCTTTTATGCAGCCCCTGTAAAAAAAATCAAGGGGGTTTAGGTCCGGAGACCGAGGGGGCCACAAAATTGAACCAAGGCGTCCGATCCATCTATCGGGATATTCCCTATTTAGGTAATCTCGGACCGGACGAGCATAGTGCGCTGGGCAACCATCTTGTTGAAACCACATATCTCTGTAAATGTTGAGTGGCACGTCTTCTAACAGAGTCGGCAAATCGTTTTGCAGAAACTCTAGGTAATTGTTGCCATTTAAGTTTTCAGGCAGCTCAAATGGTCCGATAACTTGCCCATTTAAAATTCCGGTCCACATATTGACTTTGAATTGATATTGGGAGCGATCTTCCCGCATTAAATGTGGGTTTTCTATGTGCCAACCATGTAGGTTGTGTAAGTTTAAATAACCGTCTTTTTTAAAGGTCAATTCGTCCGTCCATAAAATTTTGTTTAGAAACTGCGGATCTTCACGAATTTTCGCCAACATCGTTCTGCAAAACTCGATCCTAGGTGCGTAGTCACGAGGCAGCAAACTTTGTACACGTTGTACATGGTACGGGTGATAGTCACATCGCTTTAAAATTCGTTGAGCTATACTTTTCGGTATTCCAGTAGCTCTTTCTATTGCACGTAATGAAGTGCTGGGATCGTTTTCGACTTCATTTAAAACGACGTCTTCTTCGTATCCTCGTGGCCTTCCACCAGCCGTATGTGCACTTGGCAATCTTCCTTGCGAATATGACTGGTGCACGTTGATGAAAACGCGGTGATCTGGGTGACGCGCCGCATTTGGATATCTTTCGCGATATAATCTGGCTGCGGCAGAGGCATTACAGTGGCACTCACCGTAGATAATATGCATGTTCGCATATTCTTGCGCGGTGTACACAAATGGCATGTTGTCAAACTTTTTTACTATACAGCAAAACAGTCGGCAGCACAATAAATAATCGAGTCCAGGAAAATAGCCAAAATTGTCAACACAAATGCGATATCAAGTCCAGGATAACACAAGCCAAAGTCGTCAACACAAACGTGATATCAAGTCCGGGATAAAACAAGCCAAAGTCGTAGTACGAAAGTTTCACGATTACGGATAGATGCGCAGTAAACGAAAGAACAAAGCGTACTAACTGATAATAACCAATATTCAATTGACTAATTTCCAGTGACATCAATATCTTTTTTTTTTTTATGAATGGCATCTCGCAGTTCAACCAAGGAGGTTGTCGTCTGCTTAACCGGGCGAATCCTGTGGGTGCCTTAAAAATTAAGACCTCCAGCCAGGGTATAAACTTATAAACTAAGCGACTACACGCTAAGGGCACCCCCTGTGGGGTACGAGCCTCGGCTTAGGGCGTCGCTGAGGGACAGCAAGGGACAGGCTGGATCTGAGTGATATTATTTATGGACTATTTTAACTTACTGGCTCAGCAGCGCGGGCTGGCTCTTGCAAGGGACGGGTGGGCATCAATATCTGTCTCGCTTTCTCTAAAAATAAATTTTCTGTCGTCTCATTCTAATGAACTAGGAACAGTGTTATCCTCTGTCTTACTCTAACACATTTGTCTGTCTCGCTTACACTGTAGTGAAGTACACCTTTTTGTACGAAAGTACAATTCAGGTAAAAACTTTTTCGAAATAAGGTCCTTTTGCAAGTAAGTAAGCAATAATATTTTGTATGTAAAGATAAGCAGTACGTGTTGTACCGTTTCGAAATCTTGATTAAATGGGCCATTTTTTTAAATAACTTGCCTATGGTACTATGGTACATTTTATTTTAAATATGATTTGTCAAAGTTATCTGATAAAATGTTTTTGAAGCATGACTCAATAAAACTATTTTTTTTTACTAAACTGACAATAATTACTATTGCATTTGTGACTGCAATCAATGGCATAGTTATTAGGGATTACGGTAAAAAAAAAACACTGCGAAATTAAGAAATTTGTGATCACAGCACCTAAATATGTGATCAAAGGTGTGGATTTTCAAACATTATCAAAGTATTCCTTTTACCACTTAACCAAGTAACATAGATTATATTTTTTATTTTTACCAGAACTAGTATAACCTAGCCTATCGCCCCGTGCCCGCTTGACGTTGAGTTTCGGGACACCCTGTATATATAATCATGCGCATGGTAATCTGGTTCTGCTGCTCGAGGAGTTGGCGCCAATATATATCGGTGGTAGGCGACCGAGCTGATCCCACTTCTGATGACGGCGGGAGCGACGGCGTAGCGACAGCAGAGTCTTCATCTACGTTTCTTGGTACAGGATCCATGAGGAATGTGGGTACTCGGGCAAACCAGTTATACGTTGTTATAAGAACTTACAGTCACGTTTATTATTTAAATAATTTACAATAGTAGCGTAGAATAACGGCTTGTACGGTGAACGTGACAGTTTCGATCGTATGATCTGAACAGTACAGTGTCAGCTTTAGCAATTCCAGTCTAAGCTATCTGGATCGACTCTGTCCGCATGTTTTGGCGGGAAAATTAAAGCGCCAACTCACGGCATTCACTGTACTAGCCGATCAACCAATGAGAACTCAGTGACAGTTGACCAACATTAAGAAATTAACAGGTAAACCAACATTATGAATGACTTCATCTTTTTGCCACCCAGTTTTTTTTTGGAACTCGGTTTTATTTTTTTATTTGAGCATTTTTAGTTATGGTATCATGATATACTCATTATATATATTTTTATCGAGTATTCATTTTCCATTATTATATTTATTTATCATTATTTGATTAGCAGATCATCCATATAGACATAAAAAAAAATGTATTATAGACGATAACTCATAAACTACCATATATATAAAACTAGCGGACCCGACAGACGTTGTCCTGTCTACACGTCTTTAATTTGAAAATTTCAAACTTTTTTTAATAAGCTAATAAGCTGTCTAATTTGACACTGCGATGGTAGCGCCGTCTGTCGGATCCAATGTAAAACATTCTAAAATCAACAACTACTAATAAATTAAAAATTAATTAAAAAAAACATTGTCCAGCGGACAAAATTGTGAATCTAAACCATTCCCAGATCCCCTTGAACACACACAAAAAATTTCATCAAAATCGGTCCAATCGTTTGAGAGAAAAGTTCAGTGACATACACACTTACAGAAGAATTATATATATAAAGATGTACATGGGACCACCTAGGAAGTTTACCCTATCAAACAAAAAACTTTGAGTCGGTGAACATACATAAAAAAATATTCCGATGCATTGAAAACCTCCTCCTTTTTTTGAAGACGGTTAAAAATCAATAAGGGGATAATTATTCTGTGTCTCACGGCTGCGCCAAATAGTCCCAGTTCAGCAAACTGCCGGGCTACCAGTGTCCGACGCTTTTGAACTGGACCTGTGATGGTGTGATGTGACGGACGTAAAACAGTCTCATACTAATTATTATTTATTTATTTGAAAGACTACAATTTGGTCCAGTGTGTTAGTAACAATATGACTTAGCCTATGTTAGTACTTAATAACTGGAACAGATCGAGTGCGATTGGTTAGCGCCCACATTAGCGGGCTGTCTGCCCGGTCAGCTATCGAATGCAGGATAGTGTTGGGACTACCACGCGCCTGTGGAGTAGCGAGGCAGATTTGTTACGCCACAGCGTGTCAAAACTGACAGTGCGTGCGTCAGCAAACATTGCTGAGGCACCAATGCAGTATTTCCTTATTTCCCAGGTCAATATTCGTCCATGGTTTCGTGGTAGATGACAAGAAGCGAAAGATGTCAAAGTCCATTGGCAACGTGATCGACCCGACCACCATCATACAGGGAGGCAAAGATAAAACCAACCAGCCAGCTTACGGTGTTGATACTCTTAGGTAAGTTATCAAGGTTAAGCAATGTTTCCCGAGGTTGGTCTGTGGATGGGTGACCGTTAGTTACATAACGAGATATGGATGTCATTTTGTTGATCTTAGAAAATTGATGACACGGTTGGCGCAGTGGCTGAACGATTGGCTGTTGAACTGCCTGTGGCGGATTCGATCCCCGCATGGAACAAGTATTTGTATGGCCCACAGGTAGTTCGGCATCTGGCTTTGATTCTCTCTTCTGGCTGATTTTTAATGTTTGTAAACGCGCCCACGATTCAGGAAAAAATCCTAGTGTCGGGCAACGTTAAACAGTCATTGTGGGTATTTCGACTGACAACCAACTTTAACAGCGGGATACCCCTTGGTAAGACTGGGTGTCAGTAACCCTTTCTGGAGGGACTGACGAACTGTATCTAACTGGAATAAGGAGGTCAGATAGGCAGTCGCTCATTGTAAAATATTGTGTGCAATGCACTTACTGCAAATCATATAATCGACGAATCATTAAGACGGCACGGTTGGCGCAGTGGCTGAGCGATCGACTGCTGCGCTGCGTGTCGCGGGTTCGATCCCCGCACGAAACAAATATTTGTATGGCCCACAGATAGTTGTTCCGGGTCTGGCTGTTTGTGTATGTGAGATTGAATGTTTGTAAATGCACCCACAATACAAAAGAAAATCCTAGTAAGGGGCAAAGTTAAAACAAAAAATGTTTAATCGAAAACTTCTTTTTTTTCAACAGGTGGTGGGTAGCAAGCCACTCCACCCAGCATTCCCAGATAGTAATCAGCAAGAAACTCCTTGACGACTGTCAAGCAGAACTAATCAGGATCAGAAACATCATGAAATATCTCCTAGGAGTCGTCAGTGACGTCCAAAAGACCGATTTTAACCGAAAACCTATACTCAACTATTTCGACAGCTACATGGTCAAAGAAACAGAAGATTTTGTCAACCAAATTAATGATTGTTATAATAATTATAGGTATAATCATGTAGCGCAGAGCATTTTGAACTTTATTAGCAATAAAGTCTCTGGTTTGTATTGCCATTGTATAAAAGATAGGTTATATTGTTCACAAAGAGATGCTGACGAAAGAGTCTCAGCTCAATTAGTCGTACATACAATTCTAGTCTCTCTTTGCAAAGCTTTAGGGCCTATTTTACCGCATTTAATCGAGGAAGTATGGCAACACCATCCTTTGTACGAAAAACCGTTTTATTTTACCGAAAAATTACCAGTTTTACGGCCAATAGATGTAGATTCGTCACTCATGGAAACCATATTAGATTTGAAACGGGAAATATGTGTGTTAGCGAAGAATGAAAATTTAAAGAAGTTGCAAGCTAATATTGTATTAAACTCCGAGTTCTATGATCAAATAAATGAATTAAATAAGTCTGACGGTGTTAACGACAGTGTTTTGAGTGAGATTTTGGAACTGTCATCTGTCAGTTTGACAGTTAAAAATGGCGGGAAAGACACGCACATTAACTTGGCACAGAGTACAAATGGACAGTGTTTGCGTTGTAGAAAGTATAATGTCACTGATGATAGCGATAAATGTGTTAGATGTGATACAGTTTTAAGTTTTATGTAAATATTAGAGATACATAATTATTATTGTTACGTTAGAACTGTTTATTTAACTTATCTTACTAGATATTAAGTAGACAAACATTTTCATGCAAATATTATTATTTAAGTGTTTATTAAATTGTGTCTGTTAAAAATACTTACAGTGCAGTTTGAGTAGAAATTGTACTGTTAAAAATAAATCAAGATGGCGATGATAGTACTCTTAAAGGCCACCCGCCAAAAGCACCAAGCAGCACATAAGAACTTTTACTTTTGGCTGTTAAACAAAAATATATTAAGTTATTTACACCATACAGTCTTTTTTTCCACGGCAAACATACAAAGTTATCCAGAAGCTTCCCAGCACTAATACAAGCAGCAAAATAATTATGTTCATTTAAGTTTATATTTACAACGTTGCAATTGGATGAGTTTATTCCTAATTTAAACAAAGTTCAATAATTTATAATATTTAAAACAGTGTTTACTATTTATTTATTTTGAGTTTTTCTGTGATCATGGCGTGTCTAACTGCGCCGAAAAATATTATAAATACTGTTAATGAACATATCATTTTGAAATTTATGAAGTTCATATACCTATTTAATTTTAAATTCCGCCTCGGATAGATTATGTTTTTTTTATCAACTGTCGGTACACCTATTCTAAGGCAACACTTTTGTTTTTTTTTAAACTACCCCTGGCGGTCATGACTTAATAGATTAGCCCTTTTAGGTATGGGAAATCATCAAATAACTTTCCCCGCTCTGGGCGAAGCGGGGGGAAGTGTCAGACTTTTGCTGATTGAAACCCATCTACCATCCATGTTTCTTATTTTGCACTTTGTGTTCCGAGGCCGTGGTATTTATAACCCCGTAGATAGACCAACCCTTTTTTTTTCAGGTGGGAAATCATCCAATGACTTCCCCCGCTCTGGGCGGCATGTCAGACTTGTACTGACTAAAACCCACCTATGTTCCTTCTATTGCCCTTTACGTTCCGGGGCCGCGGTATCTCTTTCGAACAACCCGCAACATAGACCAACCCTTAGGCAGGTATGTAGTTGCAGGACATAGTTTCAGTACAACTTACATAAGAATATTTAATTTCGTAGAAATCTCGCAAATCGGCTTGATTACTGCGTAACCACAAACAAAATTAAATGAGATGGTACATCGTACTCTGCGTACCGGTGTGGACTAGGTTTAATCCAGCTGAAACCGGTTCGAGCCAATTATTCCCGAAGTAGTCGGCTGAAACGTTCACTAATCAGATTTGCATCGTATTTGTACGTCCGCAAAATGGGCGGGGGAATATTTTATTGTCTGAATACTCTGAATGAAAGGTTGCTTTATTTGTTTTATTATGCGACTGTTAAGCGCGAGGTCCTGGGTACGGTACTATAACGGTTTGATTTGTGTGTTTTAATAAAAAGCGCATATAATACTTTTAGGATTATAATTTAAATCATATTTTAATTTACATGTCACACTTTTTCCTCAAACCTACGCTTCCGTCATTTTTTATTCTATTCTCATTTTAAAACGACCTGAGTATTTGAACGTTATGGTAAACCAGCCAGCATTGGTTAGGTTTTGAAACCTGTTACAGTACGCTGGACAAAGTGTTATTGGGTTTTTCATCAGGTTTTTTTCAGTAGCAGCCGGGGAGTCTTTTTTTTGCGGATGGGAATCATCAAATAACTTTCCCCGCTCCGGGCGGAGCGGACCTGTTCCTTCTATTGCCCTTTACGTTCCGGGGCCGCGGTATCTCTTCCGAACAACCCGCAACCCCGGCAGACCCCTCTTTGCTGACATCTCATTGAGGCGCGCGTGGAACACTTACGCGCCGTCGACACGGCCCGGTGAGCTACCCATTGCTCACCGTCCACAGGCCAGCCGCGGAGTCTGGATTTGTGTCTTGTCTTTGTTTCTTTATTCAGCAGTGGAAGTCCATGAGCTAATAGAGTCCCAGTTTATTATAGTAATAGTATTTTTCTGTTTGAAATTCTGCCATTTTCAAACTTTGACCTGTTGAACGTCATGGTCCCATATATGTGACACGCAAGCGGTTGCCCTGGATGCCAATGACACAAATATGTGACAAAAATAAAAGTAAAATGAGTTTCTCGGCGTTGAAGGCATGCGTTTGGCGTGCGTTTATGCTATGGAGTTCAAAAGTTTAATAAATTCCTAATTGCTGACAGTCTGTACAAAGTTATTGTGCCTTTTGACGGAAATGTAGCAAAATTTTAGTGTTTATGACAGTTAAAAGTATTTCGAACGAACTGACTATTCGAAATAAACGCAATGAGTTTGACTGGTCTTTATTTTAAGGGTTCTTTACCTCAAAAGGAAAAAAACGAAACCCTTATAGGATTACTTTGTTGTCTATCTGTCTGTCAAGACTCTTTATCTCGGGTATGCCTGGAGGTATCGTATTGAAATTAAAAGTCATATATTCAATCATATATTCAAGTCTGTGGTACAGACGCCAGCAGGTCAAGCTACCCGAAACTGTCAATTTTTCCCAATGAACCTTGAACCTAATACTTTAGAAATAAAGTCGAAAATCTATCAAAGAAATCTGACAGATTGTAGTAGCTTGATGTGCAGGCGTCTGTACCTTTGTGTTGTCAATGAACCCTCTAAAGTCTACGCAGTCAAAAGTTATGGCCGTTTATATCGCAAGTTTGTACGGAACTCGTCTTGGCCGGTTGTTTAATAATAAGTTTGCTATTTGATTGCAGCTGTCACAGGTGAAATATTTGCGAAAGGACTGTAGATAAGCCATTCACACAAAATGTCCCGCTATAATGCCCCTAGCGAGTAAGTAGTTAGTCAAAAACATAATTATTATAGCCTTGTAATGCATAGCAAATTGTTCGTAATTGCATGAATTTTTACTTCAAAACTGCTTTGTTTGTTCGCTAGGATTAGTAGGTACTCGTGAACTCATTAGTGTATACAGGGAGAAGTATATTATTCATGAATTCATGAATAGGTAGGTGCTAGCCACTGCTTTTAAATCAAGTAGTTGTTAAAACTTTAATTTTGCACTTCATTATATGTGAACTAGTAGTTTTGGATGATATTTTTAACAGATTTTATAGTAAATACCAGTCAAAAGCGAATCAAACTCGGGAACTAACGGTTCCGTACAAACTTGCGATACAAACAGCCATATCTTTTGACTGCGTCGACTTAGATGGTTGGTTTTTACACAGCTACTTCTTGAGTATATGGTTTTAATTTCAACTGTATACCTCCACGCGTTCTTGAGATAAAGTGTCTTGACAGAGAGGCAGACAAACAGATGGAAAACAAAGTAATCCAATAAGGGTTCCGGTTTTTCCTTTTGAGGGACGGAATCCTAAAGACGTGGATTAGGACACTCGATATCACTAATGAGCTGTCACAGTTTTATTGGTTCATTGTTTTTCTTTTTTAGTTGCGTGAAAATTTTCCATGTAATTTGATTTTGAGTTAAAAACACGTATTGTTTTAGTGTTATGGAATCCTGTGTGTGTCCGAATCCGACTAGCACTTGACCGGTTTTTAATATGTCTTATCAGTTTTGAGTAGCAGTTTACAGGAGAATCTTACTAATATTCTAAATGCGAATGATTGTGAGGATGGATGGATGTTTGTTTGTTACTCTTTTACGTCAAAACGGCTGAACGGATCTTTATGGAATTTGGCACAGAGGTAGATTATAGTCTGGAATAACACATAGGATACTTTTTTTTTCGATCATCACGCGGGCTAAGCCGCGGGCGTTAGCTAGTTATCATGAATTCAACAGTCGGCAGTCTCGGATTGAAATGGCGTGAGATACGGGCGGACAGACAGACAGATGGGTAGACTGACAGGGCGAATCTGTAAGGATACGGAACCCTAAAAAGAAGAGTTATTTATTTTTTTATTAAAAAAAAACCTTTGCCCTGCACTAGGATTTCTTCTGGATCGTGGGTGCGTTTACAAACATTAAATTCACATACACAAACAGCTGACTGTTTGTGTATGTGAATTTAAATGTTTTAACCAGGAACGAACGAACTGATGAACAAATATTTGATCCGTGCGGGGATCGAACCCGCGACACGCAGTGCAGCAGTCAATCGCTCAGCCACTGCGCCGTAGTTCATCAAGTTCTGTTGACACAAAATAATAGAAACACAATAAATCTGATGTACTTATGATGTTCAGATTAAAAATTATGTTCATTTGATATGCAATAAACTCGCAATCAGTTGAGACAATGCATTTAATCAGTGTGGTTGTGATAAGGTAGGTAAGTCAACTTATTTATGGAAATTATGTATGAAAGTTTACCTAATCGGAGTCAGGGTTCTACGCACTGGATTTGGTTCTCGGGTCGGGTAAAGCCTGAAGGAAGGCGGTGTGATGCAGTGTCGACGGCGCGTTAGTGTTCCACGCGCGCCTAGGAGCCAGGGCCTCCGCCTGGCCGGAGGTTGCGGGTTGTTCGAAAGAGATACCGTGGCGTCGGTAGATAAAGGGCAATAGAAGGAACATGGGTGGGTCTAATCAATACAAGTCTGACACTTCCCCCGCTCCGCCCAGAGCGGGGGAAGTGATTTGATGATTTCCCATCCGTAAAAAATGGCGGTGTGATAACCCTATGTTTCGGAAACCACGTTAAGCTGTTGGTCCTGCGGTCAAGGGGACTATTAATATTATTATATGACCGAATTATAATTGTAACTTACTGGGGCAATTTATAACAATGTTTGAGAGAAAATTAATATTTTTGTACTTTTTTTTTAATTGACATCTAAAGACGAATCTTCACAGACGTAATAGGCTATCATCTGCCTAGCCTTTCCCCAACTTTGTTGGGGTAGGCTTCCAGTCTAACCGGCACCTGAATATCAGTTCTTTACATGGAATGACTGCATGTAGCGGAGATAAGAATGTTGAGATAGATCTGTGGAGTGACAAGAATGGATAAAGTAAGGAATTAGCAATAGCATATTAGAGGAAGTTTGAAAGTTGCGCCTGTTACAGAAAAAATGAAAGGGAGTCGTTTGTCTTGGTATGGACATGTAATGAGGAGTGACGAAACACATGTGACTAAAAGAGTGATGGATCTGAATGTTGATGGACGGAGAGCGAGAGGAAGCCCAAAGAAAAGATGGATGGATTGTGTAAGGAATGATATGAAGGAGAAAGGAGTAAATGATGCCGTGACGTCTGATAGGGGAGAATGGAAAAAAGAAACGTGTTGCGCCGACCCCAAATAGAATGGACAAGGGCAGGAAAATGATGATGACTGCCTATCTAACTGGGTAACTGTCTATGACTGCATAGAATAATTACCCAGGACAGTGCATTTATAAAACGTGAACATTTAACAGTGTCCACATCGTTGGCGGGTCCTGTGATGAGAACCTGACTTTTCCATCATGGTTTATGTTCGGGGCAGCTACTGCTGCCTACCAAGTTGAAGGTGGATGGAATGAAAGCGGTAAGCTGTTTTTCTACTTTTAAGGGGCTTCGTATCTCAAAAGTAAAAAACGGAACTCTATAGGATATAGGATCACTTTGTTGTCCGTCTGTCTGCAGTACCTTTTATCTCGGGAACGCGTAGAGGTATCGAGTTGAAATTGAAACCATAAATAAATAAAATAAATAAATATTTTTTTTATTTCAGTTACCAGATTACAAACTTATACATTTTTTACAATAGAGCATACACTCAAGTCTGCGGTTATTGTACCTATTCGGATTATATTTAACTAGCTGGCGCCAGCGGCTTCGCCCGCGTGATATCGAAAAAAAGTATCCTATGTGTTATTCCACTATAATCTATCTCTATGCCAAATTTCATCAAGATTCGTTCATCCGTTTTGACGTGAAAGAGTAACAAACATCCATCCATCCATCCTCAAAAACTTTCGTGTTTATAATATTAGTAGGATTTAAACTACAGTCCACTGTTTTTAAGGCTTTGTACCTCAAAAGGAAAAAGCGGAGTCCTTATTGGACCACTTCGGGAACGCGTAGAGGTATCGAGTTGAAATTGAAACTGGAACTACACTCACATCTGTGGTCCCTTTGAACTGTGGCAAATATCTCTAAGTCTACGCAGTCAAGAGAAGTTGTCGTTTATGTCACAAGTTTTTCAATTCAAATCAACAAAGTTTCAAGTACCTATATGTGTTGCTATATGTGATGCTATTGCAACTCCCCCGAATCCTTACAAGCGGTGCTACCTTTTTTCTGAGTATAACAAGAAAACCACCTGTACGCTATTCAGTAAACATCCCCGAGGCACTGCAGAATCGAGGGGGTTTCAGCATCATCCTGAAATCCTTACCTACTAATATTATAAAAGCGAATGTGAGTTTGTTTGTTACGTCTTCACGCCTAAATGACTAAACCGATTTTGCTGAATTTTGGTACAGAGATAGTTGGGACCCTGGAAACGGACATATATTGAGAAATGAGGGAGAACGAGGGACGACAAGGGAAAATTTAGCTTTGCTATTACAATAAATAAGGCACAAGGAGAAAAACTACAGGTAGCAGGTACCTGCAAATCAGGAAAGGGGAACTTTGTTACCCCGAATTTAACGCGAGCAAAGCCGCGGGCAAAAGCTAGTAATAAATATTAATAATGTTGAGAATTAGGCATTAGACATTCAAGCCATCTCATAAAGGTTATTAACGTTCTCTTAACTCGCAGATAAAAGCGAGAGCATCTGGGACAGACTGATGCACACGCGACCTGATGTGGTCGCAGATGGATCCAACGGAGACGTGGCGTGTGATTCTTACCATCAGTGGCAGAGAGACATCGAGATGGCTCAGGAGTTGGGGCTTGATTTGTACAGGTTAGTCTATTTAGAAGTAGTACTTGGATGATGATGGACTGGTCTAAATAGCAACACCACGCTTATACCTATAAGTTTGCAATTGCGCAGGAATAGCTTACTGATACGAGGCGCGCGCGCAAGCGACGCAAGGGGAGGGGCGAGGGAGCCAAAAAAACACGCCATGGCCTGTTTATGTATAATTATATTTTTTATTCTCTTTGTTCTAGTGTCACGTCAAATCATTGGGTTGTTTTATTTTATTATTTTTTTTAATCTTAATACTTTTTAACTTATGTTTTATTCATTTAAGTAGGTATTTAAAATATTTATGTATGCTGTTTTAACTTCCGTACGTTTTACTCACGGGTTGACCACTGAAAACCAGCGCTGTGCTGTGGGCTCCCATGGCACAGCATCATGCTGAGTGGTGACCTACCTGTCGCAGTCACGACGCGCAAGCTATTTATTTTGTCCCACATAATTATGTATTTGTAAATTTTTGTGATTCTTTGCATGTTTAATGTTTTTTTTGTGTGCTCGTCGTAATTTGCGACTTATAAATGATTTTTTCTTTCTTTTCTTCTTTCTTGATACCTAGGATGTGCACAAGGAAGTTTACTGCGTAGTTCATTTGATTGCCATAATATCACGGCTGTAATCCCCGTAGGGTTAAAGCAGACGTGTAGCTAGTAAGTACAACCGCATTTCGCCAGTTAAGTCTCATGTTATGGTTATAAGTTCTTATAACCATAAATCGGGTATTAATCCAGACTCCGTGATCGCTGACTGGAAAATTCCTAGGGGAAAACCCAATAACATTTTGTACGAAACGGGAAGCAAGACTAGCTCGACAGTTACGGTTGCTACCGCTGGATAAACAAGGCTGTCATTTGCTTACCAGCCGTGCACATCATGGCCAGAGGTGGGTGTTGAGTGGATTGCTAATCCCATCTACAACTTCATAAACAGAAGGTAATACATGTGTAGCTAAGCTTCGACCGCTGAAAAGCCACGCATGTGGTTGTGGATATGACTCTGGACCCATTTAATCATTTCTAGGTTCTCCATATCCTGGCCACGTATCCTCCCATCTGGTTTTCCGAATCATATCAGTGAAGACGGCAAGAACTACTACAACAACCTGATCAACGGTCTTCTGGAGAAGGGCATCCAGCCTCTTGTGACTATGTACCATTGGGATTTGCCACAATCCCTGCAGGATCTTGGTAAGGGTCTTTTATACTTTTAATTAATCATTTAATGTTGGTTTAGCATATTCCCACTTCAGGAAGTAGGCTGCAGTCCACCACGCGGGCCAAACGCTGATTGGGAAGACTCTTAAAGTCGAGTCGTGTTGAAATGGTAAAGTACTTTCCATTTTTTGGTTATAAGCCATGCTCTTGACATTTCATTTCACTGTTTAATTTGCTGATTTTAGTTACAAAACTTGCCAAAAATAAATGTCTAACCAGTTAGTCTAAAGACTGATCAACGCAAGTCATAGCTTAGGTTTTACCTTATGCAGGCAACCATTTGAAAAACTTTGTTAAATTCAGCTGATTTATTGTTTTTTTTTTAACTTTGTCCCACCGTAAAGATATCTCCTGTACCGTGGATGCGTTTACAGACATTTTAAGTCATCAATACAAACGGTCAGCCTCCGAACGTTTACACGTAAGCCATTTAAATATTTGTTCCGAGTAGGAATTCGCGACACGCAGCGCACCAGCCAATCGCTCGCCAACCAACCAGTTGGCGCAGTGGCTGAGCGATTGCCGTCATCTAAAACATTACTAGGACTAACACTTCTTCACAGAAATATATTTACATATTTACTTAATTACTATATATATTACACACATGATATCTTTATATATTTTCTAATAATACAATAAATATTTACACTATACCTACAATACTTCTTAAATGTAATATAAATTGTCTTTGTTATTTCTGAACTTAACTTCGGGCTACCTCAGCTGTGGTCGGAACAGATGACTTGCGTTTTTCATTAATTAGCAGGGTCATCGTTCCAACACTTTTATCTGGACCCCTGACACCGCCGAAATTAGAACAATATCAAGAAAAGTGGTAGTTTCATTGCCTTCACTCGATCCACTTCAAACTATAACTTTCAGGTGGCTGGGCCAACCCTCTCATCTCCACTTGGTTCGCGGACTACGCAAGAGTCTTATACTCTCTCTACGCTGACCGCGTAAAGTACTGGCTCACCTTGAACGAGCCTATGGTGATTTGTGATGGTGGGTACGGCAAAATGGCTGCCCCATATCTGGACGATACGAAGATAGGACTGTATTTGTGCAATAAGCATGTTCTGATGGCACATGCTGAGGCATACAGGATCTATGATGAGGAGTTCAGGGATTTGTATCATGGTGAGTGTGAATATACACTATATGAACCAAAACATGATCCATTCAAGATGATGTTCTGTGATGGGTCATAGGTCTTTTTTTTTGGGGTGTGATATCATCAAATAACTTCCCCCGCTCTAGGCGGAGCGGGGGGAGTGTCAGACTTGTACTGACTAAAACTCACCCATGTTCCTTCTATTGCCCTTTACGATCCGGGGCCGCGGTATCTCTTTCAAACAACCCGCAACCCCGGCAGGCGGTGGCCCTTGCAGGCCCCTCTGCTTTGCTGACATCTCTTTGAGGCGCGCGTGAAACACTAACGCGCCGATGACGCGGCCTTTCGTCAATAGACGAATGGACGGTGAGCTACCCATTGCTCATTGTCCACAGGCCCGCATCTACCGTGGCCGGGAGTCGTCTCGCGGCGCCCGACGTCCAGGGCGTCTCCCGCGGCGGCTGGGTTAGTTTGAGGATATGGGTGGGTTTTAGTCAGTAAAAGTCTGACATGATAACATTTTGATAATTTTCCATACGTAAAAAAAGGCTAACAGTGACTATTTTACTCATTTCTTTTGTGTTCAGGCATGTTGTCGCTGTCGATGATTTTCTTCTGGCTTGAGCCGGAGACACCGGCTGATGCTGAAGCTACGAAACTTGCAATACAACTCTGGGTAAGCTATCCAACGTACACTTTTTAATATATTCGTATTATATAGTATAGTTTTATTCGTTACTAACTACGGAAAAAAAAACTTTGAAGTTAAATGTGACCCATTTTCTGCTTTCCAATTGAGCCGAAATTTAGCTTGCATATTTAGTTTGGATAAAAACACATAGTAAGCAAAATCACATCATGCTAAATCCAATATGGCGGATTACCAAAGATGGTGACTAAAAGGCTTTGTTGAGAAGAATATGAGAAAGCGTGTTTTTCAGTTTTTTAACCATAACTGTTGTTAGTGACCATGGCGGTTTAAAAACTTAGATCAATAGCAAATCCATATTTCTCAGATCCCAGATGAAACGAAGCGGCACACCAGTTACTCATCCATATTTCCTAGATCCAAGTTGAACCAGTTACTTGGGCTATAACAATGCAAGGACCAATCTTTTACGAATCAATTCGAATAGCTATTATAGTTGCAGGTTCGAGTCTCTACATTGACATTTCAGCCTATCACTTCATTTTAGGAGGGTAGATATGCCCACGCCATCTACTCTAAAACGGGCGGCTGGCCACCAGAAATTGAAAAGGTGCTGGCAGAAAATAGTAGGAAGGAAGGCTATCCGCAACCCAGGTTGCCTATTTTCACTCCTGAAGAAATTGAATTTGTTAAAGGTGAGGATGTTAGTTAACAATATATAGAAAAAACTAGCTGGCACCCGCGGCTTTGCCCGCGTGATATCGAAAACTATTCTATGTGTTATTCCAGACCATAATCTACGTCTGTGCCAAATTTCCTCAAAAGTATCCTATGTGTTATTCCAGACCATAATCTACCTCTGTGCCAAATTTCATCAATATCCGGTCAGCCGTTTTGACGTGAAAGAGTAACAAACATCCATACATACATCCATCCTGACAAACATTCGCATTTATAATATTAGTAGGATATTTCTGCAAAATTGAAGGGCATGAATCAGCCTTTTTAAGGTACGGGTACATAGGTATTTTAGGAGGTCAGATAGGCAGTCGCTCCATGTAAAATATTGTTATTCAACTGTTTCCGGTTGGACTGGAAGATGACCTATGATGAAAAGGCTAGACAGATAAAGTATAAATAAATAATTAATATTTTCTTCTGTTTTACACCTACCACTGTTTGTCACTGCATCACCCAAAGGTTAACTGGTAGAAAATGCCTATGGCATTAAGTCCGCCTCTGTACTTTGTGCTTGAAGTGTTAAATAAATAAATGATTAATATACTCCTTCAGGGTGAGAGCCTATGTTTAGAACAGAATCAAAATTGATGACTTCGAAATATTACAGGAACCTACGACTTCTACGCACTAAACCACTACACGACCAGACTGGTGCGCAAAGTGGTTCCGGAGAAGGCAGGAGCCTGGCCGTACTACGGGTCCGAAGAGATTGGAGTCTCCATGGTCAACCATCCTGACTGGGACACTGCTGCTGCTGACTGGTTTGGGGCAAGAATTTTTGATACATCATTAAGTTCAAACTTTCTTTGGTCCGCAGATCACCCACCCTTCTACGAGCCTCGAAGGAAACTTGGTATCCTTATTCCTTACTAATATTATGAAAGCGAAAGTGAGTTTGTTTGTTTGTAACCTCTTCACGCCTTAATGGCTAAACCGGTTTTGATGAATTTTGGTACGGAGATAGTTGGGACCCAGGAGACGAACATAGGCTTTTTTTACATAGAATTTTTGTTTAAAAAAAGTGGGATATGAGGGAGAAAGAGGGAAGAAAAGGGAAAACTTAGCTTTGCTATTACAAATCAATAAGGCGCAAGGGCAAAAACTGCAGGTAGCAGGTTAACGCGAGCGAAGCTGCGGGCAAAAGCTAGTAAGATATATGGGTGGTTCTCCGAAATTTGGTTAACTTGGTAGTAGCATCAATTTTCGCAATAATATCAAAGAAATATCCAATACTTGAAAGTGCTAAACGATGTTATGAAGTCCATTTGGTTCAGTCACTCATTTTGATATTAATCATAATATTCTTTAATCCAAAAAAATACCTTTCTTACTCCAAATATCAGGCCCTAGCCATGTAAGATCTCCCGAATTTAGTATTAATTTCACTGTAATTATATTTCTATAAGAATAATTTGATCAAACTCTATTTAAATTCATTTACTAATTCAATACTAACATTGTCATTACGATTTAATTATAATAACAATATGTTTCATCACATTATTTCAAGACAAAAAATGTAAGGGATAAAAAATATCAGGCCCTAGTCATTTACAAAATTCAAAAATACGCGGCATCCAAACATAATGGCTCTTTCATAACTCACTCAATGCGATAGTATCGGTGTCAAGTTAGTCACAAACACGACCCAAGCCGCGGCAAACATTTTGTTATTAGTGCAGTCGCCGACTAGATGCGGGAACACGCGCTGTGCCAGTCAAGCTCTCAGGCCCTAGGTAAGTTATTTTAAATATAATTAATCACTAATTTATCTCATTACTTATTGTAAATATGAGTATGGTGTGCCTTGTAATTTTGACCGCTTTATTGTTTTGATGATGACTTTAAATAGTGGATTTCATTTGATTTTGTTTCGTTTCGTCAGTCCCTAGACCATCAGGCCCTAGTCGTAATAGTGACTAGGGCCTGACGCCACATCTAGGGACTGACAGTCATACTGTGTGATGCATGATTTTAAGCATAATACTTGTATTTGTTGTAGAATATGGCGCTTAGAAAGAAAAACACATTGTCTAAAGAGGTAATTGCAAAAAAAAATATTGCAGGAAATCATGAAAACATCAATTTGAAGTTCCATGCCTTAAAAATGCAAATGTTCTTGATTTTGCAATATATCAACTGCACTGACAACAATTTGCTGTGATCGTTACTCGGAAAAATGCTTAGCGAAAACTTGCCAGGACTGCTCGATGAAGATTTTACCAAACAAGGACTTTGATAATAGTATAGACATTGCAGTCAGACAATGATTAAGAGATGTACAACTCAAAACCTTGTGATTTAGTTATGCAATTAGAAGAGAGTGATCTTCCAAAATTATTCCAACATGAGTGGAACATCGTCCATCAATATTTAATTAGGAAATCTTTGATTTGATTGAGAAGGATGCAGTATAATTCACATGGGATTCTCGGAAAACTACACAACAAAATGCAACCAAGAAATTCAGTCGTATCATTTTGGCGGCTCCAGGACTCAAATTTCTTTGCATACAGTGGTAGTTTACATAAAGGATAAAGTAACGTCTCATTGCACTGTGTCATTAAATTTATCTCACAACGGTGGAGCCATTTGAGCACATTTACAGCCTGACCTAATGGGATTGCCATCCTCTGTAAAAAAAACCTGCATTTTTAGAGTGACGGTCCTATAGGGTTACAGGACCGTCATCAATATCGAAATAAAACGATATTTTGGGTTGCAGACTCCAGGATTTCTATCCACTGACTGTGAAATATACGTGGGCTTACCATGAGGCGAGACATGGGAAAGGCGCACCTGATGAAATCGGAGCTACATGCAAACGTACTGCAGTCCAACTCATAAGCTTGTTAGGCTTTGTGGTTGTGCTTCGAGAAAGGTGTCCAAATATACAGACCTCTGTTATCGAAGATGTTGACATAGAAAACGTTAACAAAATGATCAAGGAACATGAGCAAGAGCAGAAACCATTTAAAGGAACTCTATTAGTGCATCAAATTTCGGGTCATATTTATAACCAGCCTAATAAACGTCTTGAAGTCACTAAGTTGCTTGTAACTTGTGTTAATGTTGATTGTAACCATTATAACTTGGAGACGATAACGTACCAAACCAATACACAACGGCTTCAAGTTTCAGATGTGTCCCCGAATTCTTATGATGATATGCCGTTAGCAAGTATGAGCCACATTGCGCAGGAAAATGTCTTGATTATGTTCTAGTTTAGTAGTTAATGAGGGGAAAAGAATACCGATACGCCGCAATTTGCTCAAAATATGAAGATGAAGATGGAGAGCTGACAGTTACATTCCTTAAAGTTTTCAATGAAGATGGCACAGAGTTTAAAAAGTTCCTAATCTAATGGTCAAGAGAAAATAGTGTATTTATAAATTAAAAAAAAACCCTTTAATGTTTACGAGAAGTGAAACAATTAGGATATTTATCCTAATCACTATTTATTAAATAATCATTATTTGTTAAATAACTAGTACCTCGTATTTACGAGGTACTAGTTATTTTAAACTTGAAATATTTGTGATCTTATAATAATTATTGAAAGTCTAAATATTGTGTTCAAATTATAATTTAGTTACTTAGAAGGCTGATAATTTATAATAATTGTTAATTACTTCAAAAGACTATTAGTTTGTAAGTATTAAACTCAAAGTGAAATTTGATTGTTAAGAAATGTTGATACAGTATCTTCATGTGCATAATTAATCAATAATGTGATTATTTTTGTGATTATAGTTCATAGAACTTAAGAGATAATTAGTTATTACAGTACATTTTGTAATAAAAATGTGATTTTACATTAAAAGCGTGTTTGGCGTCAGTCCCTATCTCGTCTCGTCAGTCCCTAGAACACTGTTTTTTAAAAATCATAAATATCTCTAAAAATATCAAGTAAAGTGACTGGCCCTTTTAGATGCAGCAAAAACGATCTTATACTCACAGTATAGAATATAAATAGTTCTGATATTTAACTAAAAACACCACTTTCAAAATTACGTCAAAAGTTAACCAAATTTCGGAGAACCACCCATATATGTATGTATGGATATCTTATACCAAGTTTCCTTCGAGGCTTGAAAAGCACTTTGTGCCGTTGGTCCTGGCCTGTTGGTTATTTATCTTTGTCATTCGGAATTCAGAAGCTTCGAGGTCTGACAGCCTGTCTTTGCCTGTTTGTGTAGACCGGATAGTCGCTGCATGAAAAATTATAGGTTTTAAACCACTTTTTAGTCTGGTATCTGAACTCGATATCAACATAGTCAGTTGGGATAGAGACAGCCTAAACAATTTTTGAATTAGCTCGAAAATCTGATAACCTGGCAGTAAACTAACTACAAATGCCAATTTTTAAAACGTTGCCCCACAATAGGAATTTCTCCTGTATCGTGGATGCGTTTACAAACATTCAATCTCACATACACAAACAGCCAGACCCGGAACATCTATCTGTAGGCCATACAAATATTTGTCCCGTGCGGGGATCAAACCCGCGACACGCAGTGCAGCAATTGATCCCGACAACGGAATCTGCTTTCCTACACACTGATGGAAGTTGAAATGAAATCATTGATCATCTTCACCTTGATCTGCTAATCCATGTGGCTGATACCTAACCACGAGGCTTCTCCCTTCAAACCTTCCAGATATACCCAGAAGGTCTCAGGAAGCAGCTGCACTGGATCAAAGACAATTACGGAGTGAACGACATACTGATAACAGAGAATGGTCTGCCCTCCTTAAGTCCGGAGCTGTACGACTTGCAGCGGCTGGATTTCATTAGAAACAACTTGGAACAGGTAATACAAATGAAGGTTAAAGAATTCATCATCATTTTAGCCCGGAGACACCCAATGATGGGTACGTTAAGGTCTCCTCTTTGATCTCCCAGACTACTTGGTTCCCGACATCAATCATCCAAGTGTCTCTCTCTCCGTCTCCCTCATAAAACTGTAGGACCCATCTCAGCCTTATCGATAATAATAATAATAATAATTTAATAATAATTTATTCAAATATAAACGTTCACAAAAAATATTAAGTCAACAGTAATAATATTTTCCATACAATTATAGTGCCTAAAAATAAACTAAAAATATTAATAGTATAGGTGCAAGTAATGGTGGTTCGGAATTGCAATGTTAGGTAGCGACCCGCCCGATCTAGGTTAATAAAAACCTGTGTTTCGGGCCATCACTTTACAAACCAATAAACAAGGGACAAAAGATAAACTATAACTTTATATAAAACAATAAAATTATCTATTTTAAACAACTACGAGAAAAAGCTTAATAGTACATTAATACCTAAATCTAAGCCTATGTAATAATACTAAAGTAAACACGAGGGGATCAAATATCTTCATGCCAAAATTTCTAGAAGTTTTTCCGTGTCTGCGTAATTGAGTGTTGCTAAATATTCTGACAACATTTTGCTACATTTCTTATACCTTACACTATAGAAGCTTAGCTCCTTGTTAAGCCTATTATATAGAAAAGGTCCTAAGAATACATAAAAACGACTGGCAAACACATGTTTAGTTTGGGGCTTTATGCAAACCAAGTCCTTTCTTCTCCTGTCAAAAGGTACAGGGTCAAAAGGAAGTGCAGTGTGCTGGTGTAGTACTGTGCTTAAAATAAATAATTGCCGCACAGTAAGCACACTACATGCTATGTAGAGTTGTTGCGTAGGAAATCTAAAAGGGCGAAAGGTAGCAACCTTTAGAATAGCTCTTTGAGCACGCTCTAAGGGGAGTAAAATAGTTTTTGCCGCACCACCCCAAGAAGTTATGCAATATGTAAGAATGGATTGACACAAAGCCAAATAGACCTGTTTAATTAGTTTATAGTCGGCTATGTTCCGTAAATTCTTAAAAACATATATTAATTTGCGCACTCTTGTACAGAGTACTTCGATATGTTTACGGAAATTACGATTAGAGACTAAAGACTTGATTTTATGCTATGTTATTTGTATGTGTAGGTATACTACGCCATAAACGATGGTATCCACGTGATGGGCTATACAGCATGGTCCATGATGGACAACTTTGAATGGACTACAGGATACATGTATGTATTCTTCTTTGTAAATTATTAAACGTACAAGAATAGGGACAGTAAGCAAGGTATTATTGGGTGAGTGAAATGCCAGATGGCAGTGGGCAGATGGCTAGGCAGGATGGATGTTATTAGAGCAGACGATGCAGTGAGTGAAGATCGGGACGGTAAGCATATAGGATAAGTTACAATCAATGAGGACCGGGAGAGACTGGGTGCGGTAGTCGAAATACCGGGTATTTGGCCTTTAAAAGACTACAAGTCATTTTTGTCGGATGCAAGTTATTTTTGCAGATCCGGTGGCCTAGAGTTGGCACGCAGTGGGTGTCAGAAGACGGGCATCATTGCCAAAGGAAGCCTGGCAAGACGTCTTAAAGGCGCTTGTCAGATTGGTTGGAAGGTTATGGGAAAAATTTTTGTTTAGCAGCGGGATAATACAAGTTAAAACAGAAATGACAAAGTAATTTTTGATGACACGGTTCGCGCGATCGACTGCCGCGCTTCGTGTCGCGGGCTCGATTCCCACATGGAACAAATATTTGTATGGCCTACAGATAGTTGTTTCGGATCTTGCTGTTTGTGTATGTGAGTTTAAATGTTTGTAAAGGCACCCAAGATACAGGAGTATTACCTAGTTTGGGGCAACGTTTTCTTTTTAAATGTTTCTAAGGGTATAATTGGGATTTATTTAGTTAATAGTGCATTATATTCCTTATTTTTAATAATTTATAAATGTTATATTTCCAGTCCAAAGTACGGTTTGTATGCGGTAGACTTCTCCTCCACAAACCGCACGCGTACGCCGCGGGAGTCAGCGCGCTTCTTCGCGAGCGTTACCAAAACACGGTCTGTTCTTCGACACAACCACGAGTTGAATTATGAGTAAAGTTAAGATGTTTAGTAGAAAGTCAGTAGTATAAGCCAGTTTTTTTTTTTATAAAGGTTGTTTTATTTTTAAGCTTTACTTTAATTTATAGGGGTAAGTTATTTACATACAATTTACTTCGTGCGCTCGTGTTAGAGCTTTTTTTGCGGTTGGGAAATCTTCAAATAACTTCCCCCGCTCTAGGCGGAGCGGTGGGGGGCGGGGGCGGGGTATTATCAGACTTTTACAGACTAAAACCCACCCATGTTCCTTCTTTTGCCCTTTATGTTCGGTATTTCTTTCGAACAACCCGTAACAGCTGCCAGCTCCATCTACTTCACTGACATCTCTTTGAGGCGCGTGTGGAACACGAACGCGCCATCGTCACTAGAAGGTCGGACGGTGAGCTACCCATTTTTCACCGTCCACTCGCCAAATGTTAAACTGGTCGGTCATCTGCTTTGGCCTTTCTTTTCCACTCCATTGTCAATCTATAGCACTTTACCAACTTGAAAAAAAAACAGTTGACTGCTGAAACTGTTTCGATCACAAAAAAAACGAAAGAGATTGACCTATAGGTCCTGCATAGCGGCATTTCATCCCCAAACTTTAAGTATGTTTGTTCGAGCGCCTGCAACCACTCGGCAATCTTCGGCTACTGTCGTAAAACAACGGAAGGCGGCATGCGGGACGCGGGGCCGGCAAACTGCTTCGCGAGCGATCTCCGATGACGACGCGACGGTGCGCGCGCGAACTCCAATCAAACCAACATCATATTTTATTGTACCAATTCGGATTATATAGCTAGCTGTCGCCCGCGACTTCGCCCGCATGACAACAACGCGTGAAAACAACGTCATTAGAGGTGGTCAACTATTTCTAGGTTAAACTGACGCATGTTGTGAACTTTACTGCACATTCTTAATTAATTATACATACACATATAATCACGCCTGTTCTCCCTGCAGGGTTGGGTAGAGGTGTAATATTACACCTCAAATTCAAATATCCTTTATTTCTGATAATACATACATTTTCATTCAATTATTATTAATCTAGCTGGCGCTATCGTATGTATTATTCCAGACTATAATCTACCTCTGTGCCAAATTTCCGTTCAGCTGTTTTGACGTGAAAGAGTAACTAACATCCATACATCCATCCTCACAAACATTCGCATTTATAATATTAGTATTTAATTCACTCTAATAATTCCGATTAATTGGACTTAATTCATTAATTTTAAAGGTTTAGTCTATTTTCATATTTATAAGTTTAATACAAAGTTATTTAATAATAGTGTTAATAAATAAGTTATTAGATTTATTAAATAATATTTTTGAGGCCACCCCTAGAGCTTTCCATAATTTTCTGTTTGTGGCTTTTCTTTGCCGTGTTGTTTTTGATGTCATCAAATCAAATCAAAATATTTTTATTTCACATAGGCCTACATAGGCACATATTAACGTTGAGAAAAGGTACAGGGTTCGGGTTGGTTTCCTATGGAGAATAACCGGCAAGTAACTCCATGGTTACTCTTTTAAAATCATTTGGTTTTACAATGTTCTTGTTACAGCGTTAGTACATACTTAAGTAAGTCATCTTCCCATATTACACCTACATTTCTCCAAATTAACTAAACAATAGATCAAATACTGCTATCCAATGAAAAGACGTTAATACCATTAGAACACCTACTTATCTGAAAAACACAGTGTTCACCAATGTAACCCAACCATCCATTTGTTTTAAAAAACTTCAGATTTTTTTTTGAAAGCGTTGGATGTCGGTCTGTTATTCCTCTTTCAGGATGCTTTCTCTTGTCATTTAATATTCTGGTTTCAAATTAAATTACCATTGAAGTGCGTCAACTTCAACTTGAAGTAAGACTTGATCTCACTCAGTCAGATTAAAATTCTACGAACGAGGATCTAGGAATTAAATATTTATCTACTAAGTTACTGCTTGCTAAAACATCAAAATGCTGGTTTTCTGAAATTCGTTTATTTTATGTCCAGCCTGATTAGAGGATCTCACTCGGGTTGATATTGAGGTTAAGACGGCGGCAGGTTAGTGTTCCACGCGTGCCTCAAAGAGATGTCAGCAAAGCAGAGGGGCCTGCCAGGGCCTCCGCCTGCCGGGGTTGCGGGTTGTTCGAAAGATATACCGCGGCCCCGGAACGTAAAGGGCAATAGAAGGAACATGGGTGGGTTTTAGTCAGTACAAGTCTGACAACCCCCGTTCCTCTCAGAGCGGGGGAAATTATTTGATGATTTCGCATCCGCAAAAAAAAAAGAAAGACGCGCCTCCATAAAATAGTGACCACCCATTTAATACCAAGTTTTCTGTGCACGTTAAGCTGTTGGTCCCGGCTGTCATTTGTAGATCTTTGTCGTCATTACAGGTAGTCAGGGGTGCGAAAGAGAAGCGCATGTAACTAAAAGAGTGATAGATTTGAATGTTGATGGATGGAAAGGGATAGGATAGCCAAAGAAAAGATGATACGATTCCGAACTGAACGAAACTGAACTCCTTGCGACAACCTTAAAATCAGCTGAGAGCTTTTTATAACCAAGTTTAATTGATTAGGAAGGCATCTCTATATCCAGGAAGTAGTAGATAAGTTATTCCAGTAGGTAAGAACTTTAGGAAAAGTATTTCATGTAACCAGTTCTTAATATATTTAGTACCTACTATCGTCGGCCATTGACCTGAACGCCTAGGGTTGTAACAGTGAAGTAAAATCTATTGTAGTATTTGTATTTTAGTTACGTCTTCACGCATAAATGGCTAAATTGATTTTGATGAATTTTGGTACAGAGATCGTTGAGACCCTGGAGACGGAAATAGGGTTTTTTTTAAATGTGAGAAATGAGGGAGAAAGAGGGAAGAAAAGGGAAAACTTAGCATTGCTATTACGATAAATGAGGAGCAAGGGCAAAAACTACAGGTAGCAGGTACCTGCAAATCAGGAAAGGGGAACTGTTTTACCCCGAATTTAACGCGAGCGAAGCCGCGAGCAAAACTAGTTGATTATAATTATGATTTTTTCACAGTGTTTTCTTTACATGATATATATACTTACCTATAAGTATTAGTACTCCTTTTTTACGCGTTGTAAGTATATTCTGATTCAAACCAACGTACAGAAGAAGAGGAAATTATCAGCTTTGTTCTATAAAAAACAGTTTTTGTTCCGTACTAAAAAACTAGCTGCCTCCTCGCTTTGATAGAAAATTCTCAAAGGCCTTTTGTAGGTGCTTATATCTAAAACTATACGGTTGGGATTGACATTGTAATTTGAGAACGGAAATATATGATTTTGGCTATTCAAAAGGCATTATGGAAATGAGTTTGAGTTCCTTGTGGAGGAGGAATACAGTCAAGACCTGTATGTTTAGAATCCATTGCATCACTTTTGTAACTCCCGAAGGATTACGCAGAGATGTGCCGAATAGTATACACATAAAAAAAAACTTTGCTCTTTATTCCTTTCACATTGTACAGACGCCTGCAGGTCAAGCTACCCGAAACTGTCATCTACTTCTTTTCCCAACTATGTTGGGGTCGGCTTCCAGTCTAACCGGATGCAGCTGAATATCAGTATTTTACATGGAGCGACTGCCTATCTGACCTCCACAACCAGTTAATACTGGGTAATACGATACCCCTTGGTAAGACTGGTTGTCAGACTTTTGGAACACTGACTACCTGTTACGACTGTCAAAGATCTACAAATGACAGCCGGGACCAACGGCTTAACGTGCTTTCCGAGGCACGGAGGAAACTCGGTATGTAACGGGTGGTCACCCATCCACAGACCAACCTAGGCAAGCGCGGCTTAACCTAAAGATCGACCCGAGCGGCTGCTATTATTTAGCCACGAGCTCCTCAACAATGAACCTTGAACCTTATACTTTAGAAATAAAGTCGAAAATCTATCAAAGAAATCTGACAGATTGTAGTAGCTTGATGTGCAGGCGTCTGTACCTACTATTTTTAACCAACTTTAAAAAAAGGAGGAGGCTCTCAATTCGCCCGGATCTTTTTTTTATGTATGTTCACCGATTAGTCAAAGACGCCTGGACCGATTTGCAAAATTCTTTTGTTTGATAGGGTACACTTCCCAGGTGGTCCCATAGTAATTTTATTTATATTGCTTAGGTAGTTTAGGAGTTTTCGTCTATAATACATATTTTTTTCTCTATGTCTATATGGATGATCTGCTAATCTTTTAGTAATAACAATGGAAAAAACACTCAATAAAAATTATGTGATATATCATAAAACTGAAGGAAACTTAAAAAAAAACCGACTTCCAAAAAAAATAACTTTATTTCCGGAAGTCGGTGACTTTTGTTAACTTTTTTTTACAAAAAAGTTTTTTTTTAACCTAAGGTTGACTGGTAGAAAATGCCTAAGGCATTTAGTTCGACTTTATACAATGTTTTTTACATGTGCATGAAGTTATAATAATTCAATAATTTATGCTACTAAAAATAATTTACTAGACTTTAGAACGTGAAATTACTTAGGTTCCCTTTTTTTTGCAAATCAGTGTATTTATAATTATACTAGCTTTTAAATTTTAAATTCGGGGTAACACAGTTCCCCTTGCGCCTTATTGATTTGTAATAGCAACGCTAAGTTTTGACTTTTCTTCCTTCTTTCTCCCTCACATCCCACTTTTTTTTAAAAAAAGCCTATGTCCGTCTCCTGGTTCCCAACTATCTCTGTACCAAAATTCATCAAAATCGGTGTAGCCATTAAAGCGTGAAGAGGTAACCAACAAACTCACTTTCGCTTTTATAATATTAGTAAG
The DNA here is from genome assembly GCA_905475445.1 of Ochropleura plecta. Taxonomy (NCBI): domain Eukaryota; kingdom Metazoa; phylum Arthropoda; class Insecta; order Lepidoptera; family Noctuidae; genus Ochropleura; species Ochropleura plecta. The sequence continues at coordinate 17,150,426 of FR997738.1, read as the reverse complement.
GATTTAAAAACTAGAAAATAATAAATCTATAAAAACTTTAATTTAATTTAATTCTACTCACTGAACTATCGCTTATAGGTCGCCATATAACATTGAAGATAAACTGACCAGTGACAAGATTTATAGGGATTTCACTAATACACTTAAGGGACTCTAAAAAGTAGGGTTCCGAAATGTACGGCCTAATAAAGAAACATGTAAACATTTAGTGGAAACTAGTGGAGTTTCGGTGTTGCCAGGGTGTAGGGTAAATTGCGAAAATAAAATGATAATATAAGAAGAGGAATTTTAACAAATTTTTTAACAAAAACCGGCCAATTGCGAGTCGGACTCGCGCACTGAGAGTTCCGTACAAATTTGCGACATAAATACCCACACCTTTTAATTGCGTTGACTTAGAAGTTTGATTATTTCACAGCTCCAGTTGATATTGACCTTTATTTCTATAAAAAAACCTTTATAGAAATAAAGGTTTTTTTTTCTTTTAAGGTACGGAACCCTAAATATTGAATTGTCTTTAAGTTTCGACGTCAAAATAAGTTAGGATTTTACCTGCATAATAATATATTTATTTTCTCCAAAGAAGATTTAAGAAAATTCTCACCTGTTTACTTTCTATGACTAAAAGATGCCTAGCATTGAATGGATGCGGAAATACAGTTGTCATTAAGCATGGAAGAGGCAGTAGACCACGATATGATGAGTGTCGATAACACTCATCATATCGTGGTCTTAACTTTACTAGATGGAACTTTTAAAAAACCTATCATCTTTTTGGGTCTAGCGTTTTCCTATGTTGAGGGTGGCTGCCCATCTGACCGTATTCAGCTATTAACCAGTACTAACTGTACTCATCAGTTTCACCCGCTACTCAGCTTCTTATTTATTTATTTATTTATTTAACGATTTATGTACATACACACTGAATACAGAAAAATAAAAGACAGGAACAGAAAACAGGTACAAAGGTAATGCTTATTTCTATAGAAATCTCTTCCAGCATACCTGCGAAAGGAGAGTAAATAAAAAGAGATGTAGACACAGTGCGTAAAGAAAAAAGAGAAAAAAAAATACATAAAAACATGAGCAAATAATGACTAAATACAATATAATAATATACAAACATACATACAATTACAAAGACAAATATATAACATAAATACAATATAAAATAAAATAATAAATACCTATGCAACTATGGTGAAATAGTGTCTTAAGCCTATTAATTTTGTGAAAGAATGCCTATGCAAAAATTCAAGTCAATCCGGCAAAGGAATAGCGTTCTCTTATACATTTTTTGCTACACTGGTTTACCCCATGGGTAACGGTGAGCTCACCGTCCGCCTATTGGCGACAGGCAGTATCGACGGCAAGTTAGTGTTCCACGCGCGCCTCAAAGAGATGTCAGCAAAGCAGAGGATCCTGCCAGGGCCACCGCCTGCTGGGGTTGCGGGGTTGTTCGAAAGAGATACCGCAGCCCCGGAACATAAAGGGCAAAAGAAGGAACACGGGTGGGTTTTAGTCCATACAAGTCTGAAACCCCCCCCCCCCCCCCCTCCGCCCAGAGTGTGGGAAGTTATTTGATGATTTCCCTTCCGCAAAAAAAGCCGAGTGACTGTTATTGTTTACCCACTACTCCGCAAATTACAAATAACTTTACTCCAAAATATACTATTTTTTAAAATATCCCTCTAAACTGGCAACACTGAAACTAAACACTTGTAACACGATCAACATCCCGGAACACATAAACAAGCTGTTCAGGGCTTAAGAGATTTATTAGAACATCACCATTCGATTTATTTGAACATCGCTTTGACCGCTGTGCGTCTTGTGTTGAACATAAATCACTGAGATAACTATTTATTATACGATTTTCGCTGTAGCATGGTGCGGGTGACATTAGATTAAAAGATATACCTAAGTGCTTCATAGTAATACATCCCATCACTAAACATGTCTGTAGGTAGTCCTATACGGCTATGATAGGGTAAAGCCTTAGGGCTGAAACTGCGTTAAATGGGCACCCGCCGCGTGTCTGCAAGCGTGGGCTCTGTGGGTATGTGAAGGACTCTGTCACAGGTACCTAAAGAGTTCATTCGCCTGGCCTTATATGAAAGAGCAACACTGCAGTTCCACAATTGCTCTTTCTCTGTCGAAAGACATTTTCACAAGCTTTTCATCAAGCGTTATTGACTGAACAAGCCCGCGCGTGTTACCGCTGGCGTGCCCCGCGCGTGTCCCCGCGTCGTTTTTCTTTTGTATGAAACCGCGCGGGTCCGTTTAACACAGTTTCAGCCCTTAAAGGCTTTCAGTCATGATCAAAAATCGAGATAACGTTCCTGATTGAAGAGGAATGGTACTTTTAACTAACATCACCCGCACCTTGCTACATCAAAAACAGTATAATATAAATATCTTGGGACAACTCACACACGGCTACCTGATCCCAAGCTAAGCAGAGCTTGTGTTATGGTAACCAGACAACTGATATACATACTTATATAATTTATAAATACATACATATTATAGATAAATCACACCCAGACACAGAACAAACAATCATGCTCATCACACAAAGTTTGTCCTGGGTGGGAATCGAACCCACGACCTCCGGCTCAGCAGTCAGGGCCACTAACCACTAGACCAAGAGGCCCGTCATAATGCCCATTTTAATTACTTTTTGAAATTGTGCCATGGTAGCTTAATAGTTTCCGTTTCTATGATTTGTTTTTAGGGTTCAGTAATTCAAAAGGCAAAAACAGACCCTTATTGGATCACTTTGTTGTCTGTCTGTCTATCAAGACCCATCATCTTCCGGGGTTGCGGGTTGTTGGAAAGAGATACCGCGGCCCCGGAACGTAAAGGGCAATAGAAGGAATATGGGTGGGCTTAAGTCAGTACAAGTCTAACACTCCCCCGTAGTTATTTGATGTTTTCCCATCCGCAAAAAAGACCCTTTATCTCGGTAACGGAGATATCAAGTTGAAATTAACCCTACACTCAAGTCTGTGGTTCCTTTGTACTGTGAAAAAATCAACCCTCTAAGTATACGCTGTCAAAAGTTAAGCCTGTCTATGTCGCAAGTTTGTATGGATCCTTTGATGCGCGACTCTGACTAGCTCTTATTTCTCTCGGTTTTTTTTAGAAAGTAAACTAATAGAATATAAACTAAATTAAACTAAAATTATTAAACATACTAAGTAACTTACAAATAAATTAAAAAATAGCGTCGAAAAATTCGTCCTCAACGCTGTCAGTTGGCAACGTCCCCAAGAGACTGGCCGCGTTTCCACGTTGTATGGCAACGCTAAGCCTCTGGCCAAAGTAAAAGCCAGCCCTTGGGTCACGGGAAGTGTCAACCAAACGTTTTGATATTTCCTTAAAAAGGCTGTGAGCACAAGGACCCCACGGTCCCAGAGTTTCAACCCCAAACGGCTCGAAAATATAGTTACCAATAAGGTTACTATATTTACGCCGCTTGATTTAGTTTTTTTTAAAGCTGATGATTTCTTACAATACATCTGCCAAGTCCCAACTTTGTTGGTGAAGATTTTCAATCACACCAAATGCGGCTGAAATCGGATTTCAATATACAACCCGATACTCCCCTGCAATTTTTTTTGACGGCATGCGTAGTGTTAGCGTAGTGGCTGAGCGTTCAACTGCTGCGCCGCGTGTCGCGGTTTCGATCCCCGCACGGGAAAAATACTTTTATGACCTACAGGTAGTTGTTTCGGGTTTGGCTGTTTGTGTATGTGAGTTTAGATGTTTGTAGACGCACCCACGATACAGGAGAAATTCCTAGAGTAGGGTAACGTTTAACAAAAAATGAAAAAAGTCACATGACTTTAATTTCGTGGGTTACACTGGGTTTCAACCTTATGTAAGTTGATTCGATAATAGAATATGCTGCGAGTCACGACGATGCGACTTGAGATGCAGTGTGAACGACTGGCCAGCGGACCATCCAGTCCGGAGTCTGTCTATTGAACTTTGGCGAATAATGCACTGACATTATCCGATAAAATCGTCGTCCAGCGATCGGTCCAATCTTCTTGATGGACCGGAGTGATGGTGCTTGATGAAAACAAGGGATGCGCGCTTCACTTGACTTCAGATAACATAATACTACGACAGACACAAGAAATGTCGCAACACTGAGCGACTGAACGTCGAAGAGCACAAATTAATAAAATAATTTCGTTTGGATGATGCTAGTCTCATCCCATCTATTATGTAGTAACGCACTTACTTATTTATTTGTTTCGTCTTGCAGTTTTCTCGTTCTTATTTCCTTAACTTATTCCTATAACATATTTGCCGAACACTTTTTTTTATGTAAGTACTTAGTTTATTTTATTTTTTATTAAGCTATTGCATAGCTTCTATCGCGGGCCTTGAGCGCGGGGACCGAATCCAGAAATTCCGTAACGAAAAAAAAACCTGACGCCACTCCGACGGGCACGGAAGTGTGGCTTGAAGGCCGTGCATTGTCTAACGTCGTTTACACAAAACGGTCAGTTATTTCAATCCCGATTCTAATGTTCTAATAGCGTGCTTGGTAGAGAATCGGATAGTCAATCGACATTACGCTGGATCAAACCCAAGGTCTTGTTTTTTAAGCTATTGCATAGCTTCTATCGCGGGCCTTGGGCGCGGGGACCGAATCCAGAAAATTTCGTAACGAAGAAAAAAATGACGCTCCCCACTCCGACGGGCACGGAGGTGTGGCTTGTCTAACGTCGTTTACACAATACGGTCAGTTATTTCAATACCGATTCTAATGTTCTAATAGCGTGTTTGGTAGAGAATCGGATAGTCAATCGACATTACGCTGGATCAAACCCAAGGTCTTGTTTTTCTTTTTGTGACTTCTTTTCATTGGAAGTACTTTTTAAATATTATATTTAGTTTTTTATTTATTGTTTATGTTGATAAAAAAATGTTTCTTTTTGCGACTTCTTTTCAGTGGAAGTACTTTTTAAATATTTTATTTAGATTGTTTTTATTTATTGCATAAGTTGATAAAAAATGCTATGCAATAGCTTTACCGCGGTAGTACCCGAGTGCCACACGTATTTTTTTTTATGATTTTACACAAAGTTATGCTATATATATACCTTTTTAAACACAGAAACACATATAAATATAAAACTGTTTTACGTCCGTGACATCAGATCTAAGGTCCAGTTGAAAACCAGCGTCGGGCACTAGCTGCTCGGCAGTTTGCTGAACTGGGCCTATTTGGCGCAGCCGTGAGACACACAATAACGTATTTGTATTTTGTATCGTTTAGTTTTAAGTCTTTATCTCATTTTGTGTGCACTTGTGGCATGGGCCAAATAAATGTTTTTTCTTTCTTCTTCTTTCTTTCTTTCAATATGCATTTTCTGAGGCCGTGAACGGGACGTAACTGTTTCAAATCAAAATCAAATCTTTTATTTTTGTAAACATACCCATGTTTACAAAAATAAAAGATTTGATTTTGATTTGTTTTTTTTTAATTGTTATTTTCAATTGTTATCTTATCCCACTTTTTTAGCCTATGCCCTTCTCCAGGGTCCCAACTATCTCTGTACCAAAATTCATTTCAACTACCTACTACTAGTTACTTTTTTCAGGGTGACATAAATGTTTTTGTCACTGTTACGTGACGTGCCCAAATCGAAGTGCGCACACGAAGGGAGACTGACATTTTTTTTTTAATCGAAGTATCATTCGTCGTCACGGTTTTTTAGAGATGGTCGTTGTCAACGATTTTATCTCAACCATGGGAAAAAAAAACACACGAGTGGCAATTTGCTTCTTGCCGTAATTAAGAAATGAAGCCTACCCATAGCAAAGGCGGCGCGCGAACGAGCCGCTCTGATATGTGCCGCGAAGGTGAAGTGGCTGTCGAGAATGAAGCCTAAGTATTTGGTTTGCTTTTCCCAGGGGATAGGCTTGCCGTACATAGTGATCGGACTGGGTGCAAATAATGACTAAACGTGACAGTTTTGTTATACGTGCGCGCGCGGCTATGAAAACTTAACGGTGCGGTGACAGTTTCGTCACGGGCTCGTTCGCCGGTCGGCGTACAAAAATGTCACCCTGTTGTCACGTCGTAACATACGCGCACCTCCATACATATTCTTGGACTTAATCAGAGTGACGAAACAGTTACCCTGACAAAAGTAACCAGTGCGCGCTAGCACTAAGTCGAAGGCAGTTTCGGTGATTATTTACCAACTACCCTCAAATTGACAATATGAATCGAACAGCTGTATTACCTAGATGTCCTAGATCTTAGTCTCTTCAGAGCCTATTTCCATTTGAATCTACCTTCGCAAATACGGGGTTATATCATACGCTTCGCAGAGTGGATTGAGTGAGTGCACCGCAGCGTCGCGGTTATTCCGGGATAGAACGTAGGTAGTGCTACGATTACACCGGGATAGGACGTGGGTATCGCTACCATGGGATGAAACGTACATCTCTATTAGTACCGGGTCAACGATGCTTGTAACTTTCATTTGGTAGGGATAGCATCGAACACATAATTTTTTTCAAATTAATCTTAATAATAAAACAAAGTCAGATACAGAAAGCGGTACTCCTGGACACGGCTCGTATTGTTAGGAGGATCCTTTCTCTGGAGCCCTGACCGCCGGTAGCTTGGACCCTGTTCCCGATACCGGTGGGCTCCTATTTTTGTATTTTTATGTTTTTTTATTTTATTTAAGAAATATGTAAAAATATAAATAATATGTTGTAAAATTGAATAAACGGAATATCACATTTGTTCGAATACTTTACTAATCCTTTTATACATATATATTATATTAATATTGTAAATGCGAATGTTTGTGTGGATGGATGTACGGATGTTTGTTACTCTTTCACGTCAAAAGGCTACTAAAGCAAAAAGCTAGCAAGCCTACCCTACCTACCAAAAGGGCGTCATCAAAATCTGTTTCAAACTTACCACTTAATAGTTATTCTGTTATTCAGCATGGAGAAAAATCCAACAAATCATGAAAATCGGTCCAGCCGGTCTCGAGTTATTTTTATACTACCTTTTGCCCGCGGCTTTGCTCGCGTTAAATTCGGGGTAACACAGTTCCCCTTGCGCCTTACTGATTTGTAATAGCAACGCTAAGTTTTCCCTTTTCTTACTTCTTTCTCCCTCACATCCCACTTTAAAAAATATATATATATAGCCTATGTCCGTCTCCTGGTTCCCAACTATCTCTGTACTAAAATTCGTCAAAATCGGTTTAGCCATTAAAGCGTGAAGAGGTAACAAACAAATAAACAAACAAACTCACTTTCGCTTTTATAATATTATTAAGTAAGGATATATACTAGCTAACGCCCGCGGCTTTGCCCGCGTGATGATCGAAAAGAAGTATTCAATGTGTTATTCCAGACTATACCTCTGTGCCAAATTTCATCAAAATCCGTTCAACCGTTTTGACGTGAAAGAGTAACAAACATCCATACAAACATTCGCATTTATAATATTAAGTAGGATTTCACATTACTTGTTAAAATTTCGCAAAACTCAGTACGAATCTACCCAGCTCACTAAATTTTATAATAATTTTACTGTACACACGACGGCTCATCAACCTACGCAAAACCATTTTAACCTGATCTCTCTCTACTACGGTGTGCGATCCGTAGTAGAGAGATCAGGTTATAATAGTTTAGAATAGGTACCTGCCGTCGTGTGTACAACACCTACATACTATGCGAATAAGTAATTTGATCCATATTTTTTATAACCCAGCTTTCTGGCCATATCTACTCAACAATATTGAAAAATACTGCACCCAACTGTACTTGCTAACGGTACCTACTCGTCGTCAATTATAAATGGACGAGTTGCATGCTGCTCCGACGGGTTACAAGTCAATCATTTGTTAATACTACCTTTAATCTCTCCACCAGAGGGCGCTGTAAGAGGATATATATTATGTCTTTTCAGCATGCTTCTGGAATGGAGGGTCACAGGTGACCTGGAAATATCAGATATTCTTACTAATATAATATTATAAATGTGAATGTTTGTGAGGATGGATGGATGTATGGATGTTTGTTACTCTTTCACGTCAAAACGGCTGGACGGATCTTGATGAAATTTGGCACAGAGGTAGATTACAGTCTGGAATAACACAAAGGATACTTTTTTTCTATACCACGCGGGTGAAGCCGCGGGCGCCAGCTAGTATCTTTAAGGATTATCTGAATGTTTTTAGTGACAATGCCTTAATTTTTCAAAATCACGTGGATGAAGCAAAAGTCGAGAAAAAATTACCTATGTGTTATTCCGGACTATAATCTACCTTTGTGCCAAATTTTACAAGATTTGTTTAGCCGTTTTGACGTGAAATCGTAACAAACATCCATACTACAATACAAACTTACGCGTTTATAATATTAGTAGATTCAGCCCGCGACTTCGTCCGCGTGGCCTAACTACTTTGGGCCAACGCTAACTTTAACCCGCGTGATGATCGAAAAGAAATATCTTTCTCTCTCCTTTTCTTCCCTCCTTCTCCACCTTTTCTCACTTTTTAGCCTATGCCTAGGGTATGCGTCTCTAGGGTTCCAACTATGTCTGTACTAAAATTCTTTAAAATCGGTTTGGCCATTTAGGCGTGAAGACGTAACAAACAAACTCACTTTCGCTTTTATAATATTAGTAAGGATTAATTAATAGTAATAAAGTAGGAAGTAGAATAGTAGGTAGGTAAGTACTCCCTTAGTACGCCGTGTCGACGGCGCGTTAATGAGATGTCAGCAAAGCAGAGGGGCTTGCCAGGGCCACCGCCTGCCGGGGTTGCGGGTTGTTCGAAAGAGATACCGCGGCCCCGGAACATAAAGTGCAATAGAAGGAACATGGGTGGGTTTTAGTCAGTACAAGTTACAGACACTTCTGAGGGAGCAAAACTTTGAGCACAGTATCGCTATTTGACGGCCAGAATAGACAAACAAATATAGAACTTATAATATTATATTATAAGTTCTGTATTTGTTTCCGCACGGCGAGATATCTCCGAGATATTTCAATAAGGTAAAATATGAATACCTTCGCCCGCTATGACAACTGAGGACTGCTTATAATATTGTGAACATATCCAGTTATTTAATATGAATAATAGCTAGGAGAGTTTTGTGAATGCGAAACAATATGTTGACTTATAAAATCTAAGATATATAGACATTTAGGGAAAAATAGTGTAAAGCTTTTCATTCCCTATTATGATAAATGATGTTTTTTTTGCAAGTAGGTTTTTACACGACGTTCTTTTTCTTAAAACTAGACGAGGCTGGAGTTTCGTATCCGACTACTTTGAGAGGCAACAGCCGAAAAAAACTTAGAGGTCATCGTCTGTTTTAAGGCCCTGACAAAAATCTGAGGACTGAAATGATGAATTATGAGTCTGAAATGGTTTTTTTTAGAAAGCACTACACAGATTCAGTGGACCTGTACAGTCAGTGAAAATACTCAAACTGCTAGGTAATCGTCAGAAACAAATAAAACTAAAAAAAGAAGTGACTCACATGGTCCCTCACATTCATAATAAACAAATAAAATAAATAATTGTAAGAAAAACTCTATAAATGATTCAATAAAAACACTTATATTGCAAATCACACATTATAAGCTTTTATAACATTTAGACATATACGCATAATACAATATCATATTACCTTAGGTTTTATCGACACACTTCACAACTTATTTTAAAAGATGTTCACTAGGAGAATCTCCGAACGACTGACTATCTAGCCGGGCTGTTAAAGTTCGTTATATCCAATTACCGCCATTTCAATAGTGAAATGGCGCGTTCCTGTGATTGGTTGGTTTTGAACCAGTCAGAGGACACTTTTTGAGTGTTGCCAATTAATAAAATAGTGGTATAGTTGCATGGTAATAAACCGAAAACAAAATTATAGACGCTAACATAATTATATACCAAATTATAAATAATGTTATATTTACAAATATGTTAAAATTATAAATATGTTATATTTATAATTACAAAAAAACCAACTTCCAACTAAAAAGTGGAAAATAAGTTTTTCTTCCGGAAGTCGGTGACTTTTGTTGGTTTCGTTGACTTTTTTGCCACCGACTTCGGGAAATAAAGTTTAAGTTAATTTTTTTTTTAAAGTCAGTATTATTTAAAAAAAAATTAAAACCTACAGGTAGTTGTTTCGGGTCTGGCTTGTGTATGTAAGTTTAAATGTTTGTAAACGAACCCACGACACAGAAGAAATTCCTAGTGTGGGGCTGGGGCAACGTTTTTATAAGAAAAAAAAACTTCATCTTAGGGTTATGTACCTACAGACGCCTGCACATCAAGCTACTACGATCTGCCAGATTTCTTTGATAGATTTTCGACTTTATTTCTAAAGTATAAGGTTCAAGGTTCATTGGGAAAAATTGTCAGTTTCGGGTAGCTTGACCTGCAGGAGTCTGTACACCATGGGCGTTTCTATATTTTTAGGTCTTTATGATTCTTTCTTTGTTCTTAATCTATCTGGTTAGTGGTATATATTTTTTTGGGATGGGAAATCTTCAAGTCAGACTTTTACTGACTAAAACCCATCCGTGTTCTTTCTTTTGCCCTTTGTGTTCCGGGGCCGCGGTATCTTCTTCGAACAACCTGCCATACCGGGATGACCCGCTACCCCGGTTGTGGCTAACCTGGGGTTAGAGTTACTATGCCGCCCCTGGATTGGTTAACATGCCTACGAGAAATATCTCTTAAGTATGCTGGTTTCCTTAGAAGTCACGATATTTCCCTTACTAAAGTAAGTGATAAATCCTTACTAATATTATAAAAGCGAAAGTGAGTTTGTTTGTTTGTTACGTCTTCACGCCTAAATGGCTAAACCGATTTTGATGAATTTTGGTACAGAGATAGTAGTACATAGGCTAACCTTTTTTTTAAAAACAGTGAGAAATGAGGGAGAAAGAGGGAAAAAAAGGGAAAACTTAGCTTTGCTATTACAATAAAAAAGGCGCTAGGGCAAAAACTACAAGTAGCATGTACCTGCAAATCAGGAAAAGGGAACCTACAAATAGGCACTGTATGCAATCATAAATCACTGCTATCACTGTATATAATTAATACAAAAACGATATAGCAGGGAGCAGGTGAACATTACTTATCTATCAATTTTAATCCCCAAAACTTTTATTGTTAAGACGAAATTAATTGCTGAAATTTGGAAAGTTTGCTGTTTTTTCCAAAGACTGGCAGTTTTCACACCTGATAAAATAAACAAAGGGTCTTACACCTATTATTCTATTACCGTGCCTCGGAAAGCACGTTTCCCTGTTGGAACCGGCTGTCATTTGCAGATCTTTAGCAGCCGTTCCGTCAGTGGCCCGCAAGTTTGAATAGAATAGAATAGAATATTCATTTGTTTGCTGTGAATGTAGGTATTAACCATAAGGTGGTTACAATAATTTCGGAGAATCCTTGTACATTCTACCATTTCGGCATGCAAACATTGATGCAGTTCATCATCAAAACACATTTAGTTTGGAATACAGATATACAACTAAAATTTATCAGCCAGAAAATCCGATACGGAGTAGTAACATTTGGTTAATAGGAGTGCAGTCAGTTTTTTTTAAGGCCGTTACTGGTTGTTCTTAACAATTAGGAAAATAGTTAAAAATAGCCGGTGCCATACCAAAGATACTTTTTCTTAACAACGCGGTCTTATATCCACCTGTGCGTAACACGTTCTGGTATTGAGATCGCAAAGTTACATCCCGTTATCTGCTCTCAGAGAAATACATTAATAGTTGTGGATTACATTTTACATAAAGTTCAGTTTCCAGGATAAAAAGACACGGAAAGGTCAATAAATTATGACTTTTGAAAACTGCAACACAGCTGTCAGTTACCTTTAGACCAAATATTGCTCGTAGGCAGCGTTTTAGACAACTAGTCTTGCCATGGAGTATTGTATTACCCAGTTATTAAATAGCTTATGGAGGTTAGATTAGATAGGCAGTTGCTCCATGTAAAATACTGGTAGTTAGCTGAATCCGGTAACACTGGAAGCCAACCCCAAAATAGTTGGGAAATGGCTAGACAGATGATGATCTGTATCCGAAGATCCGAATTCAGAACCATTGAACAAACAGTCCATACCTCTTGATTTTCAGCCTACCATCAGATCCTACTATAAAATTCAGCCAATAGTCAGTTCATCGTTCAGTCAGTCGGGTGCACGTTCTGGCAACTCAGTGGCTGCTTGCGTTCCGCATCGGTAATCGAATGTAGCTGTGTGTAGTCATGTATTACTGTAGGATTTGTCGTAGCTTAGAGCGATGCTATAATATCCCACAGGGGATAAAAAACGTTGCCCCACACTAGGAATTTTTCCTGTATCGTGGGTGCGTTTAAAAAGGATGGTATTTAAAAGTACTTCAATTTATTCCCATTTCATTTACCTAATTTTGCCTGTGTTCCACCAAATATACTGAATGTGCACCAAAATATGTTAATTAAAATATGTCATAACGAGCATCTATTTAACAACTATTGCATATTTGTAAAAATAGTAATACACCTAATTTTAAAAACAAGCATTTATTTTTTTAGTTTTACTTCAGATAATGCACTGCAATAGTTATTGTTACAATAGAATATTTGCAGCGCACTACAATAAAAAAGTGTTATATCTTGGTGTTAATTTGGAATTTGATCCATTTTCTATTAATGCAAGTCGTTACTGGCACTCGCCGGCCTCTGCCGCGGCACCGCTCGCTACGCTCGCTCGGCTCGTGCGTGCGGGGGTCACAGTTTTAACCTAACCTAACCTACGCATTTTTTTAACATTCAGGAATATTTGGTGCACGATCAGTATTTTTCGGGGAAGAATAAAATAGTTATTGTTACAATAGAATATTTGCAGCGCACTACAATAAAAAAGTGTTATATCTTGGTGTTAATTTGGAATTTGTTTGATGTAACATATTTTGTTGGCCGAGTAGTTTAATTATAGTAAAACAATTAAACGGGTTTAAGATCAATATTTTAGAAATGCATACATAGATGTACCTTAAGATTTTTGGTGAACACAAAAATATTATCCGTTTAAAAACATTTAAACTCACATACACAAACAGCCAGACCCGAACCAACTATAAGTAGACCATACAAATATTTGTTCCGTGCGAGAATCGAACCCGCGACACGCAGCGCAGCAGTCAATCGCTCAGCCACTGCGCCAACCGTGTCGTTAATTATGAGTCCAGGTTTCCTCACGATGTTCTCCTTCACCGATCTCAGTGATGTTCTAGAATAATTTAGATGTACTTGGAAGTTAGATTATTCCCGGGGTTGCGGGTTGTCAAAAGAGATACCAGCCCCGGAACTTAAAGGACAACAGAAGGAACATGGGTGGGTTTTAGTCAGTACAAGTCTGACACTTTTTTTGATAATTTCCCATCCGCAAAAAAAAGTAGGATTGTTCACTTCAAAATCAGCATTAACGCTTCGCTTCAGGGTTCACAGGACCTCGATCCTCAGCTTACCTACCTAACTAGAATATAGATTGTAGGTATTCTATCTAAACTAGTATCTACCTGAAATGTCAACGTAGAGGCTCAGTCCGGCAACTATTGTAACTTCTCGAATTGATTCCTAGGAGATTGGTCATTGCATTGAAATTAGTATCTGACCAAGTAACCGGTTTAACTTGGATCTAGAAAATATGGATAAGTAGCTGGTGTATCGCTTGCTTTCAACTTGGTACTGAGAAATATGGATACGATTGATCTAAGTTTTTATACCGGCACGGCATGGTCACTAACTCGGATGTGTAAGTTATTTGTAAATGTTTGTGATGCTTTGCATGTTTAAGGTTTATTATTTTGTGTGCTCGTAATCAGCGACAAATAAATCCTTTTTTTTTTTCGTTTTTTGGCAATGTATATAAAAACTAGGTAACTAGTCCGCCATCTTTGGGGAGTGCGCCATATTGGATTAAGAATGTTGTTTTTAGGAATAGGGTATTTTACTCTATATGAAAGAAATTCTAAAAATATACAATTCAGATAGCTTAGGCAATAAGCAGTCGGAAAATGTTAAATTTAGTTAATAAAATAACTAAATAAATTTTAAAATTGATTTCAAAGTTTTCACTTTTTTTAGTCTGTTGTTTTACTTAGCGAAACAGTGTCCGCCATGATTATTACGTTATATGGTCATGTAAACAAAAAGTGACAACTGTCAACTGAGCAACTATTACTATTTTTGTATTAAAAAACTTTACATTTTAATTTTTATTGAAATAATAGTAATAATACCATGGAAGAAATAAATACTACCATATAATAATACCATAAACTATAGTGAAATATACAACTAAGCAGAAAAACTAATAACAGCGCATTTGTTTACATGACCAACTGACGTCATGACCACAGAGTAACATGGCGTCAAGCGTTTTTGTGATTTTACGCGCGAAAATAGAAATTGTAAAATTGAAATGCAGTTTTATGGCACTTATCGATTGAATAATTTTTTTTTGTTTTTTTTTGGTGTTTTACTAGGACCCTAGGATCAAAATGAGATACTTTTTAAAAATGGGTGTAATACCGTATTCTTTGCTCACCATGCATTGTTAACTAAACTTGTAACATGTATGCAAAATTTATAAAAAAAATATAATTTAAGTTAAACTTGACTAACTTCTCGGTAGGTAGGTCAAATTTAACTTTTTTTTACATAGTTTTGCGTGAAGTAAATAAAAGTGTGTTCAAAAGAAATTAGATCGATTTAAGTTTATCTGTGGCACTTGTAACATTGCACAGCTAGCACAGTCATGTAAAATATCCCGATTTTAGTGTGATTGATAATGCTCGTAATAATTATTGTTGTATTGTCCGTATGGATTGAGGAGTAATGTCTCATAATATCTAAATGCGGATACCACAAATAATGTGTAGTTTATAGGCCCAATACATAATGGATTAACTGTACTCTGAGTTTGGTTTACATTACCGACTTACATTCAATTTAAACGTAGAAATATATACGATGGGTGAAAAAAAAACCACGAATAAATCCGAGTAAATATCATTAACTAACAAAAAGACAAAGCGTTTCATAAAGTGTAACAATTCGTACGATAATTCAATCAAAGTCAATATTACCTCCATTGTATTCAAAATTGAAAACAATTTAAACTTTATATAAAACAATGCCCAAATCGTTTCTCCTGATTACAAAATTAATATTTCAATTAAAAACTTCCTTTACAATCAGTTTCATTTAAAACAATAACTTCTAAATATCAATTATGAGACGCACCGAATTTAGTGTACCAAGATACCAAATTCAAAATTCAAAAGTTGTCCAAGTTCTAATTTTGAATAAGGTTCTGTTCTATATTCAAACTGGATACGGTGTTTTAATTGGCGGCGATTCATTTTGGCGGGGAGACCGTTATTTTAGAGCAATTGAATTATTAATTCCGTTTGGGAATGGGCTCACCATGATGATAATGGTCGGTGTGACCACAGTGTAAAGACAACCAGTAAAGCTGTTATGCCCTTTTACTATAATCCTTACCAAAATTATGAAAGCGAAAGTGAGTTTGTTTGTTTGTTGTACCTCTAAACCGATTTTGATGAATTTTGGTACAGAGATAGTTGGGACCCAGGAGACGGATCTAGGCTAATAAAAAAAAGTGGAATATGAGGGTGAAAGTGGGAAGAAAAGGGAAACTTAACTTTGTTATTACAAATCAATAAGGCGCGAGGGCAAAACCTGCCTGCGAAGCAGTAATGCAAGCAAAGGAGGTGGTCGGGCGTTTGAGGGAGAAAACCTCAAACCAACCCAGCCGCCGCGGGAGACGCCCCGGGCACCGGGCGCCGCGAGACGACTCCCGGCCACCGTAGATGCGGGCCTGTGGACGGTAAGCAATGGGTAGCTCACCGTCCGTCCGTCTATTGACGACAGGCCGTGTCGACGGCGCGTTCGTGTTTCACGCGCGCCTCAAAGAGATGTCAGCAAAGCAGCTTGCCAGAGCCTCCGCCTGCCGGGGTTGCGGGTTTGTTGAAAGAGATACCGCGGCTCCGGAACGTAAAGGGCAATAGAAGGAACATGGGTGGGTTTTAGTCAGTAAAAGTCTGACACGCACACAAATAAGCAAAGGGGAACTGTGTTACCCCGAATTTAACGCGAGCGAAGCCGCGGGCAAAAGGTAGTATTTTATAAAAAAAAATAGATTAGATTAATGCTTCCGAAGTCTTGATGATGATGCAGGTAAATTCGCCTTCAAAATTATTGACAATATAATATTCTTAAATGTACGGGTAGTATTGAATGATTGAACAAACATTTGAGCGAGCTTAAATTTTACTGAGCAATAATAAATTGTGAACGTGAATGGGTCAATAGTTTTATTCACTTTGAACAAACTCATTTTCAACAATTCTTTTTTTTTAACCTGCAGACCTCTTTGATATAAGTATTTTAGTCTTTGAATTATCGAATATAAACTACTGGTAAAATTATTCTACTCTTTGATCTTAACTGTCACCCAAATGTCAGCAACAACATGAATAAAAATGGAAAACATACGAAAAAATTATAAAACCATAAAATAAAATTTCCATCCCTTACAAAAACAAAACCAAATAGGTCCATTGCAAATTTTTCAATAGTAATTGTTTAAATTGATACGATTCAGTAAGATGGGTAAGCCACCATACGTTTTTACCGATTCAGAAACTGAAGATACAAATTCATGCAGCTCTATTGACAACAAGGCAAAAAAGAAGTTTTCGTAAGTATTCATATTTAATCCTTACTAATACTATAAAAGCGAAAGTGAGTTTGTTTGTTACCTCTTCACGCCTTAATGGCTAAACCGATTTTGATTCATTTTGGTACAGAGATAGGACCCAGAGGACGGACATAGACAATTTTTTTTTAAAAAGTGGGATATGAAGGAGAAAGAGAGAAGAAATGGGAAAACTTAGCTTTGCTATTAAAAATTAAGGCGCAATGGCATAAATTGCAGGTTATAGGTACCTGCAAATCAGGAAAGGGGAACTGTGTTACCCCGAATTTAACGCGAGCGAAGCCGCGGGCAAAAGCTAGTTTTTAATAAACTCGCCCTCTATTACGTGCAAAGGGATTTATAAGAATTTTAGAGCGGATTTTAGGCATATCTGTAATATATAAAATTTTCGTGTCACAATGTTCGTTCCCATACTCCGAAACCGATTACTCCGATTTTTATGATTTTTTTTATGCATAATCAGTAAGTCTGAGAATCGGCTACTATCTATCTTTCAAACACCTAAGTGATAAGGGTAGAAAGCAGCAGGTGAAACCGCTGAGTATAGCTAGTTTTCATATAAAAAAATTGATATCGAGGCACTACACCGGGGGGAAAACAGCTGCCGCGGCAAATTACCGCTCAGCGGACAAACCTCCAGTGCGATCTCATGGTGGCATGGATAGATAGTCTCATTTAAGGTCCAGGCAAAAATCTTGGTCAACTTACTTCTATGCAGATTATTGTCTGCGATGGACTTTTTAGGAATGTACCGCAAAATTGTACCACCGTAAGATTTACGTGGACCTGGCCAGTCGGTGCAAGCATAACTTATCGTGTCATAGAGCTCCTAGTGTTAACTAGGAGCTCAATGACACGACGAACATTATCAAAGGACAATAGGGAAAAAAGAAACATATGATGTTTTATAATGTTCCCTCCTGTGTGGACATAAACTATTAAATGAATAAATAACGTAAAACAATTCTTTACACCTTATATTAAGAGGATCGTTCGATATGGCGAATCTTGGTGCCGGCCAAGGCCAAGTAGTTAATGTCTTTAGACTGCAATGATATTCCTCTATAACCCTGAGTTATGGTTCCAGCATCCTCAAATACACAAACGGAAATGTGAAGAAGAAGAAATGCAGGATTCACAGCAAATCAGAACCTGACGATTCTGACTACCGAAGCAGATCAAGCAGGAATCGAAGCAACCAGCGAGTGAGATACAAGCTGCCTGGCATACTGAAGAAGACCAACAACGACAGCAATAGAGAAAGTCAGTTAACTTTTCAACACATTTCTGTTAACCTCACCAGTAAAAATGTCAAAAATCTTAGAAGTTCATTGACCAACTTCCCTGATTTCGATAAAGCTAAATTTTGCAGTACATGTTTAGTTTAAATGACAATGCACGGTCTGGTCAGCTAAGTAAACATCATTCCGTGGACACGGAGGCCGCCATCTTGGATTTAGTCCAATATGGTGGACTCCCAAAGATTACTGCTGCTGACTAGTTGTTCATTTATGCATACTGATGACATTGGTATGTCTTGAAAGTATTTGTTAAGAAGAATTCGAGAACGTGTGTTTTTAAGTTTTAAAACAGTTTTTTTATTTTAATCAAACGCACTATAACGGCCGCTCCGTGTCGGTGCAGTCTACATGTAGTGTCAAGTTTCAGGAGGATAGTAATCAGCCCATAATATTGTCCACACTGTTAGGAAACAGACTCCTTTTCTGTGACACTGAGTGGGCAGTAATCTACCACGCATGTCCTGTTCGGGTTTGTGGATGTATGTTCATTTGAAATCTATTTTTAGTGGTGCACTAACCGCCACTAAAAATAGATGTGAAATGAACATGGTCAAACCGCAAAAGTTAGTCAACATGTTGCAAAATTCTGAAAGTAGTCTCGCTCTCGATATATTTAAACAGTCGTATGACATAAAAGCGCGGCGACCCCTGGTACAGCCAACTATATACTTATAAGGGGAAGCCATCAACTATATAAAATTGTTTATTGTGTAATAACGAAATACACATTTTTAGATTATTGATATTAACTTTATACATCCTCCTTTCAGCTTCCGAAGACGAGGAGGACATCGAGCCATACGTGCCTCCGCGTCCCCAGGATAGGTACCTGGTGGGGACGGTCCCCCGGCCTGCAGGGGCCAAGCCCGGCAGAGGGGGCGGCCTTGCCATCATCGTGAAGAAGAATATTAGCGTGAGTATTGTTTTGTGTGGCTTTTGATATTGGGGCTAGTTGAAAACAAACAACCCTATTGGCTTCTTTTTTAATGTTGTAGATGGAAAATCATCGAATAATAATTATAATAACTCCCGCTCTGGATAAAGCGTAGGGGAGTGTCAGACTTGTACTGTCTAAAACCCACCCATGTTCCTTCTTTGTCCTCTATGTTTTGGGGCCACGGTACCTATCTCTTTAGAACAACCCGCAACCCCGGCAGGCCGTGGTTGCGGTTGCCGTAGCTGACAGCTCTTTGAGGCGCGCGTGGAACACGAACGCGCCGTCGACACGGCCTGTCGTCACCGTGGTATCTCTTTCAAACAACCCGAAACCCCGGACCCTATTGGCACTGTGACCCAGTCTGGGAAGAATCAAACCTCTATACTGCATTAACATCTGTCGACATAAGATCAATGAGTCAGGAGTTTCTTGCAGCTCTCAGGCCAAATTTGTGCCCAATGGCAATATGATTGGGTCTTACTTAACGGGATTTAAACATAGCTGACAAAATGGGGGTGTACTCTAATTACCTATTTGTCTGCCTAAACCTAACTGTTATGTTAGCAAGAGAGCAGTACTGTAAGATATGCGCTAAAGTACTACAATAAAAGCACATTTAAAACTTTAATAATTATTATATTTTTAGATTATACTAGCTTTTGCCCGCGGCTTCGCTCGCGTTAAATTCGGGGTAGCACAGTTCCCCTTTACTGATTTACAGGTACCTGCTATCTGTAGTTTTTGCCCTTGCGCTTTATTGATTGTAATAGCAATGCTAAGTTTTCCCTTTTCTTCCCTCTTTATTGTTACCTATGTTAATGGTAAAAATTGATTTTCACAGCGCCCTTATGTTGTGGCAATACTGGTGGTTTTCATAGCGCAAGTTGGCATGTCTAATGGATTTTTGTCGAAATCAGCCAATTCTGTCAGACAATTTTTCAACTGACAATCCGGTTTTAATTCAGATAAGTGGAAATGGTGTAAACAAACTCGTTAACGTGAAACATACGATCTGCTTGTGGTGATTTTCACGCTAGATGGCGCTGCAGTCAACCGTTTTAGTTTATTTGTTACTTAGCTTCCGCCCGCGACTTCGTCTGCGAGGCTAAGTTACTTTGGGCTAACGCTAACTTTAACCCGCGTTATGATCGAAAAAAAATGTCTTTCTCTACCCTTTTCTTCCCTCTTTCTCTGCCTTTTCTCATTTTTTTTAGCCTATGTCCCTCTCCAGGGTCCTAACTATCTCTGTACCAAAATTCATCAGAATCGGTTTAACCACTTAGGCGTAAAGACGTAACAAACAAACTCACTTTCGCTTTTATAATATTACTAGCTTTCGCCCGCGGCTTCGCTCGCGTTAAATTCGGGGTAACACAGTTCCTCTTGCGCCTTATTGATTTGTAATAGCAACGCTAAGTTTTCCCTTTTCTTCCCTCTTTCTCCCTCACATCCCACTTTTTTAAAATAAAAGTTAGCCTATGTCCGTCTCCTGGTTCCCAACTATCTCTGTACCAAAATTCATCAAAATCGGTGTAGCCATTAAAGCGTGAAGAGGTAACAAACAAACAAACAAACAAACAAACTCACTTTCGCTTTTATAATATTATAGTATATAGTATAGTATATAGTATATAGTAAGGATAGTAAGGACTATATAATATTATAGTAAGGACTAATATTATAAATGCGAATGTGTGTGAGGATATATATAAGTTTGTTGCTCTTTCACACAAAAACTACTGAATGGATTTTGATGAAAGTTCACAATCATATAGCTTACATATCAAAATAACACATAGGCATTCATAAAGGTATGTTGTATATTCTATCACCACGCTAATGAAACCGCGGATAGATATTTTATTTGCATAAACATGTGTGTGCATACTTGCATGTAAGATGTTTTTTACCTTTGAAATTCCATTTAAGACAAAGCGACGTTTCTAGAAACTACATCGTATTCTGAGCAGCCGCTATGCCTCGAGGCATACACTGCACTAGACTGTAGACTTATAGACAAAGCTAGTTATCAATACGACGGAATTTTGAAAGTACGATAGTAGAAAGGATTGGTTGGAAATGTTCACCGATTTTCTATATTTCTGTTGTTACACGTTTTATGTTCTTTTGTATTCTTTTATGAGATTGAGAATGTGACTACAAAGGGTGGTGGTAGATTCCCCGATAGTCTTACAATTTCGGGGCAAATTCTTACCGGGATACGATTAGCATTTATTTCTTGTTATCTTATATTTAAATTCTCGTGTCGCGGTGTTTGTTACTAAACTCCTCCGAAACGGTTGGCCCGATTTGTATGAAATTTCGTGTGTATATCGGGTAAGTCTGAGAATCGGACAACTTTTATACCCCAGCAGCGGGTGAAAACGCTGGGCACAGCCAGTAATACAAAGAGTCTATTGTTACATAAATAAATAAATAAATAAATACATATCTTGGGACAACTCACACACGGCTATCTGATCCCAAGCTAAGCAGAGCTTGTGTTATGGTAACCAGACAACTGATATACATACTTATATAATTTATAAATACATACATATTATAGATAAATCACACCCAGGCACAGAACAAACAATCATGCTCATCACACAAAGTTTGTCCTGGGTGGGAATCGAACCCACGGCCTCCGGCTCAGCAGTCAGGGCCACTAACCACTAGACCAACAGGCCCGTCAAGAGTTATAATATCCATTTAAATATAGATATGGAGTGAAATATGGGTAATTTACATATCAGCATCAGAATAAAAGCATAATCTAGACATAGGTTGGATAAAAAAATGAGGTTATGTTATCCTTACTAATATTATAAAAGCGAAAGTGAGTTTGTTTGTTACGTCTTCACGCCTAAATGGCCAAACCGATTTTGATGAATTTTGTTACAGAGATAGTTGGGACCCTGGAGACGGATATAGGATTTTTTTTAAAGTGAGATTAGGCGGAAAAAGAAGGAAGAAAAGGGAGAGAAAGATATTTTACGATCATCACGCGGGATAAAGTGAGCGTTAGCCCGAAGTAACTATGGCATGCGGACGAAGTCGCGGGCTGAAGCTAGTTAATATTATAAATGCGAAATTTTGTGAGGATGTTTGTCACGCAAAAACGACAGAACGAATTTTGATGAAACTTCTCACACAGATAGTGTATGGATTAATACATTGGCTAGTTTTAATCCTGTTACTATGTACTCTTGGGATACATTTCGACGTACACGTAAGCGAAACCACGGGCAACAGCTAGTCATTAATAAAACAAAATGACATTGTAAAGGTAGATATTATTATGAAACATAAAACAGGGGAATCTAAACACGTATCATTTTTAAAACCTCTAAAAACTCTGAAACTCCAGTAAACATTAATTTTATTCCCCCACGTTAACATAGATTATACCTACTCTAAAATAAAATACAGAAAGCTCTAGAAACATTTTTAAATCCACCTCTATCACAGTTTACACTCATCCCCCACACAGTTTAGAGGTGTGACTACGTTCTCTCCGCTAATATTGTTCTCTGGGGACCAACTAACTGGGACGTGCAGTCTGGGGGCACCTCTAGAGGACCTCTTTTATTATAACAGATAGCGATTGATCTTTCACCTAAGCAGTTCAAACATGTAGGTTTTGCCGCGAGATTTTTATTTTTTTAGAACTGTTAAGGCGCGGTAACAAGCTAATCTTTAGGTATTCGCGGAAGTGAGGCTAGCTGCATACTGGGCATGGTCTGACACTAGTACACGACAGTATTGCATCGAAAGAATAGAAATAATGTCGAAAATATTTCGGTGTTTGATTTTATTTGAATATCATGTCCGCCAAAATGTAGGTCATTTTGCAGTTTTAATTGAATATAAAAAAAATACAGTTCAGTGTTTGAAAAATTTTAGATATCTCTTTAGTCTATAACATTTCCTTTGTTATAGATATAAAAAATATGAGGGATATCGCTGAAAAAATTGAGAATTTCGAGACGAAAAAATTTTTTTCGTGGTCTTTCTAAACATTTTTTTTTTAGTACTAGACCACTTTTGTAAACTGATTTTGTTTAAGTTTTTACTTTATGTATTGAACTATACACGGTTTTTTTTTAACTAGTGGCATGTATAGATACGGCTAACTTTGCGACGAAAATCTAGACGTTTTACGAAGTGTTTGCTTTGTACAGCGCCTTAATCATCAAATAGCTGTCTCCGCTCTGGGCGGAGCGGAAGGTAGTGTCAAACTTTTTTAAACCCATCCATGTTCCTTCTTTTGCGGTATCTCTTTCGAACAACCCGCAACCCCGGTAGCCACTCTGGCAGGCTTCTCTGATTTGAACCTTGCCACCTCTACACAAAAGACTACAAGATGTTTGCGCGTGTTTTACTAGTAAACTATCGACGTTGGCGCAATGGCTAAGCGTTTGACTGCTGCGCTACTTGTCCCAGGTTAGATCCCCGCACGGAACAAATATTTGTATAACCTGATAGTTGTTCCGGGTTTGGCTGTTTGTGTATGTGAGTTTATATGTTTGTAAACGCATCCACGATACAGGAGTAATTCCTAGTGTGGGGCAACGTTCTTTAAAAGAAAAATAAACTATCAAGCTAACGAGTCTGGTAGATGTGTGTAGAAATAATGGACCATATCATTCTAAACAGAAAAAATCATCACAATTGTAATTCCTGAAGGGTTGTGCAGAGTTATCTAATAGTACACTCATATTTCGCCAGTAAATAGGGGGCGAGATTTAAATAAATAAATAAAATAAATAATAAATATCTTGGGACAACTCACACACGGCTATCTGATCCCAAGCTAAGCAGAGCTTGTGTTATGGTAACCAGACAACTGATATATACATACTTATATAATTTATAAATACATACATATTATAGATAAATCACACCCAGACACAGAACAAACAATCATGCTCATCACACAAAGTTTGTCCTGGGTGGAATCGAACCCACGACCTCCGGCTCAGCAGTCAGGGCCACCAACCACTAGACCAACAGGCCCGTCAATTTTTTTTGTGAGAAATCAGTAAATAGCTTCCCCCGCCCTGGCCGGAGCGAGGGGAGTATCAGACTTGTACCGACTAAAACCCACCCATGTTTCTTCTTTTGCCCTTTACGTTCCGGGGCCGCGGTATCTCTTTAGAACAACCCGCAACCCCAAGTTCCATTTGTCTAAGAATCTTTCTAATCATACTATCTCCTAAAACAATGGCTCACTAATGACGTTTTAAGTTGAATTTGCGAAGTTATAAATTCAAGATTCGTAACGATGTTTTGATTCACCGTAACTCAGTGATATCTTAGAGAAAAATAACATTTAAAAAACTCACTCAGGTAAATTCTTTTTGTTTTAAACGAATTTCAGTTCCTTAGTTTTTTCTCTTTCAACTTTGTAAGTAGATTTTTCAGCGAAAAATAGCCTTAAACACCACGCAATCCATACCAGTTAATAATTGTGAAATTAACTCTGTTTGTTTGTTTGTCGCTTTCTCATTACTAAACAGCTGATCAAGGGGTCTAAAATGGCCGGTTAAGCAGAATCATGATAGGTTAATGTTGTTTATGCGCATACGCGGACTCGCCTGTGTGTGTTGCCGCGCGTGCGAGAGCGACATCTATACAGTATATCAGTATGATTCGCCTGTGTGTGTTGCCGCGCGTGCGAGAGCGACATCTATACAGTAATTCAGAATGATTCAGGCTCGCAGTTTGATTGCACGTTCCCCGCTCCCGTAGATACCTAACAGTTAATAATATTATTATAAATTACGTTACCATTCGTAAAATTGTGACAAAGTGACAATTCACAATATTAACTGCGTCTGTTTCTATTTTAAGACTTAACGTAATTCGTAACTCGTATTATTATCCTACTAGCTTCCGCCCGCGACTTCGTCCGCGTTTCTTCCCTCTTTTTTCACTTTAAAAAAAAAAAGCCAATGGCGACTCCAGGGTCCCAACAATCTCTGTACCAATATTCATCAAAATCGGTTTAGCCCGTAAGGCGTGAAGACGTAACAAAGAAACAAACAAACTCACTACCGCTTTTATAATAGTAGTAAGGATTATGATTCTGCTTAAGCAGCCATTTTAAACCCCTAGTTATTAAATTTAACAAGAAGAAAGATTTCAACCTGGAAAAGGACATTTATTAACGCTACTAACAGGGTAGTGGCCAATATTGCATTATGCCTATGTACGTACGAAGTCGCGGGTAAAAGCAAGTTTTTTTTAGGTTACGTTTAAAGATATTTATTCTCAATAAAAACATAACATGTCACTTACTTGAGAACAATAATTATTACTTAAATACTAAATTGGGTTCGACAACATCCGTTAAAAACTAATTAAAACTAACTGGAACTTCACCACTCAACGCATTCATTTCCACTGTTTTTAAGTACAAACTAAGCTGTGTTTTGAATGCATTGAATGATGATAGGTTTCTTATGCGTGAGGGTATTTTATTGTATACTAGCTTTTGCCCGCGGCTTCGCTCGCGTTAAATTCGGGGTAACACAGTTCCCCTTGCGCCTTATTAATTTGTAATAGCAACGCTAAGTTTTCCCGTTTCTTTCCTCTTTCTCCCTCACATCCCACTTTTTTCAGAAAAATGTTAGCCTATGTCCGTCTCCTGGTTCCCAACTATCTCTGTACCAAAATTCATCAAAATCGGTTTAACCATTAAAGCGTGAAGAGGTAACAAACAAACAAACAAACTCACTTTCGCTTTTATAATATTAGTAAGGATCTGTGCTCCTTCAAATGCTTTTTTATAAAATAAAATCAGTTGACTCGTGAAGGATTTGCACCTCCGTCCTCCGTGGTCCTCAAGCTCCCAAGAAATGAACAGAATACGGTGAGCGGGGACCAAGCGGCGCTCTTCACTACTGAGCTAACGAGTCGTGTGGGGGCTAGGACAAAATTACGATACCCATTCCACGATATAATAGACTTAGGAAAAGCAAAAAGTAATAAAAACACTATGTGGGATTCGAACCTAAAGTTCGAGAATAGAGCAGGACACACCTACGACTCTTAAAAACTCGGCTAACAAGTCTTATAGGACAGTGACCAAATTACGAAACACATTCCACGCCTTCATAGACTTAAAAAAAAGCAAAAAGTAATAGAAATACTCTGCGGGATTCGAACCTTAAGTTTAAGAGTTAAGTACGACTCTTAAATATGGAGCTATGGAGTCGTGTGTATGGTAGGTCCAAATATCGGTGCATATTGACTCGAAAAAAGTAATGTTGACAAAAAAATATTGAAAGTATTATGAGAGGTTTGAACGCTATGTTATACAGTCTGGATTACTGTTGGCATTACCTACTGAGGTATGGTGAATCAAAAGTCTAAATACCAATACATTTTGAGCGACTCCCACTTTTTGCTTGTAAGCAAAACGAGTCGTTTTTGTTTATTGGAACGGGGTTTAAATCGATTTTGATGAATTTTGGTAGGTACAGAGATAGTTGGGAACCTGGAGACGGACATAGGCTAACTTTATTTTTTAAAGTGAGAAATGAGGGAGAAAGAGGGAAGAAAAGGGAAAACTTAGCTTTGCTATTACAATAAATAAGGCGCTAAGGCAAAAACTAAAAGTAACAGGTACCTGCAAATCAGGAAAGGGGAAATGTGTTACCCCGAATTAAACGCGAGCGAAGCCGCGGGCAAAAGCTAGTATTGCATACGTAAGAATCTTGTATAATATGTTTTATGCATTGGTTTACACTGCTCAACGGTTTTTCATGAAACTTCAGGGATAAGGCCGTTCGTCTATTATCCCAATTGACAAATATTCTTTCTTTCTTTCCTCAGTGTGTTCAAGGTCCACAGAGCTCGAGTTTGAGCAGTGCCAAGAGCAGAAGTGGACAGAAGAAATCGTGGCTGTCGAGAAAACGATCTTATTAGGTAAGACGACACGGTTGGCGCAGTGGCTGAGAGATCGACTGCTGCGCTGCGTGTCCGATCGCCGCAAGGAACAAATATTTGTATGGCCTGCAGATAGTTGTTTCGGGTCTGGCTGTTTGTGTATGTGAGTTTAAATTTTTATTAGCGCACCCACGATACAGGAGCAATCTTAGTATGGGGCAACGATTTAAAAAAAAAGTCTTGGCACAAGGCTTTATTAAGGGTGATATGGGCCAGTCTGCAATGTTGCCTCTACAAGCACTATCTCTCCTCTTAGTTAGAAGAATCGAGCCATTACCTACCTCCTGGGCCCAGTGTTTTGATGAATTTTGAGTGTTACAATATACAATGTGTCAGGTCACGGACTAGCGATATTCTATGTACTTATATAACAGACATTCTAGTAGGTACTCAAACTTTATTAATAAAAAAAAACTACTATTTTTTTTTCACAAAAAAGTTCACAAAACTTTCGTTGATTTGCATATTTTTATGGACTTTAATTTTGTTTTTTAAAGTTACAAAAATGTTAGCTCATCATTTCTTAATTTAAACTAAACAATATTGTTCCCTCTGAATAAACCTATTTTCGTCTCAGCAAGACCAAAACTTTGAGAGATATGATTATTTTTTGTACACGCATAGAGAATATCTCAAAATGGCTGTCAACAAGCGGGGGAGTGAATTAGACCCAAGTGTGTCTCGTAATATTATATTAAAACACTCGTTACATAAGTATCTAGAATATCGCTAGTCCATGACCGGACACATTGTATATTATGATAGATATCTCTATCATGGGTGTAACAAAGCCTAAAGAAATTTAATTTCTCCGTCTCTGCGATCATGGACCCCATAGCTTTCCATCTCTTTGGCCTAGGCCGCATCTTTACATTTATGTAAGTAACAAAATTCGGGTGAAGCTACACTCACCTCGAATTTTTCGCAAATAAATAATCACACTTTTAAAAGCGAAAGTTTGTGTGTATGTTTGTATCTCTATCACGCTTAACGGATTTATTTAAAATTTGGTGTCAAGATAGATTATATTCTGAATTAACACCGATTATTTTTGATCTTGGAAAAATGTAGTGTTCTTGTAGGATTATTTAATATCTTAATTATGGTTTTTCACTGCGGTAACACCGCGGGCCGCAGCAAATAGAACCTGACCAATCGCCAATTATTTTTCCAGTTCAGTCGAAGATTCGGATACATTTTAGAACGAGTTGCGGGCGATTGCAGCCTGTTTCGGACCGCACCGAACCGGAGGACATGGGCGCAACACTAGGAATTGGTAGACTTACATATATTAATTCTAAATACTTATGTCTGGTTTCAAACACATGCAGTTTCAATAATTAAAGTGTATTTTTTGGATTCAAATCAGTGTTTTAATTACATGCGTTTAGTTAGCACACTGTATAGTGGACACGCTTATTGAGGTTAAGCAGCGCTTCTCAAGATCTGTCTGTGGATAGGTGACAATTCGTTACATACCAACTTTCCTCCGAGTTGCAGAAAGCATGTGAAGGTCAACACCTTCATGCGCTTTCTCTATGATCTACAATGACGGCGGTGATCAACGTCCCTGCTGTCATTGTATATCACATACATAGTAGATCTTTGACGTCTGTCAAAGAATTGATATAAAAGGAGGCGAGCCTATTTCCATCATACCCTCCTCGCCGACGAGGCTCGTCGCGACGTCCCGGTAACTGCCCCACCCGTCCCTTGCAAGAGCCAGCCCGCGCAGTTGAGCCAGTAAGTTCAAATCAGTCCTTAAATAATATCACTCAGATCCAGCCTGTCCCTTGCTGTCCTCCCTCAGCGACGCCCTAAGCCGAGGCTCGTACCCCACAGGGGGTGCTCTTAGCGTGTAGTCGCTTAATTTGTAAGTTTTTACCCTGGCTGGAAGTCTTAATTTTTAAGGCATCCACAGGATTCGCCCGGTTAAGCAGACGACAACCTCCTAGGTTGAACTGTGAGATGCCATTCCTAAAAAAAAACCATCATACGGGCATATCCAGACTCAGTAGCTACTACTGAGAAATTTCATGTAAAGTAAAAAGTTTTTTTTTAAGTTAAAAATCCTTAGAATAATAACAGGCTCATTAATAGTTAGGAACAGTACTCAATTCTAGAAACGTTTTCAAGACGATAAAGACGATACTGTTTTCGTATTTGCCTCGTCGACAGTAGTAATTGACAGTAAATAAAATTTATATATATAATTTTTTTCACATCTTCGAGGCACCACCACGGACTTGAGTATACTATATTATGGTTTTAATTTCGATGGCACGGTTGGCGCAATGGCTGAGCGATCGACTGCTGCGCTGCGTGTCGCGGGTTTGATTCCCGCACGGAATAAATATTTGTATGACTTGCAGATAGTTGTTTCGGGTGTGGGTGTTTGTTTATGTGAGTTTAAATGTTTGTAAATGCACAATCTTTTTAAGAGTTTTGACTGATACAACCAGTCAAAACCACTTTTGACGGAATCACTTAGTCAAAAGTACTTTTAAACAGCTTCATTGGGCAAAAGCCCATATGTGAGTGCTATGTATTATCATTGACTTGACGAAGCCCTGGTGGTTGATAGTGTCATGCTCACTTAAATGTCTCGCTGATGGTGGCGGGTGTGTCGGGTCATTTAGCTCCCTTCAAAATGGTCGAGCTGAATGGGGCTGATCCATACGTCATGTTCGTGAACGGGCGCTGTCAGTTGGGACTGGTCATTTTTAGCTACTACGGTTCATTTTTAAACTTATTTAGATTTAAAATTAAATTTTGCTTTTTATTTACTCTGGACGCTCTTACTGTGCACGTATTTCGTTCTCACATATTTGTATAATCTCAACATGAATGATGTAAATACGATTATGTTAAAATATTATAATTTAAAAGAGTGTCCATGGAGTTTCTTGCCCATTCTTCTCCATAGAGATCAACGCTTTGGAATGGGCAACTACAGGGGCCTTAGACAAAGTAACATCGCTTCGTAGCGAAACGATATCTAAATTCGTCATCGTCTCTGAGATAACGATAAACATTTCTTAGACAATGTAACAATATGATCGCGATCGTTGTGCCGATTTCTTTTTGCGCTAAAAATCAAAAATATTGGTTATGGTATCGAAAATTTTGCTGTCAGTGTCAGTCAAGAAATTCAAACCGGATCAAACCCGCGTGTTTTCAAATTTTATTTACTAATTAAATAAAATAGAATAGGTAAGTGAGTTGTTGGCGATCGCCGTACTAAAATCGTTTTATTTAAGTGAAATCATACATTTAAAGAGTAGCTAAAGTATTTTAAGTCATAATAAAAACATTTTCAGTGGTAAGTGAATATGCAAATCTTTTTAAACTTAATAATAATCAAAATGGACTCATTTTTATAAATGACTGGTGTTCAAACGACGATGGAGTAACAACTATTATATTTTTTAGAGATAAAACATGGAATCAAGAGTGCGAGCAAGTCCCGAACAGTTTTCAACGCTGCTTGAGTATATGGAAACGTAAGTAGGTAAATCCAAGTTTTATTCACTAGTATGAAACGTAAACAATGACGCGATCTTAAAAATGAAGTACTTATATTGAATCTTTGTTTGTTTATATTACAGTCATGGTGACCTGGCGAGGTCTCTTGCCGGAGCACAAGGTCGGTTACGGTCAGACCGACTGTGGACTGACCTGACCAACATTTTGAATGCTGCTGGTGGCGGTGTCAGCAAGACTACTGAAAAGTGGAAAAAAGTAAGAATCTAATGAACATTTTTGAAAAGACTGGTGTGATGGTAGAGTGGCTAGCAAGTTATTTGCTCAAGGGTTTTGGACAAGTAGACACACCCTTGCAGTTACGATGGATGTCTTGTAATCATTTCTCTGTTATTACTAGACTGGGGATTTTTGATAATTATAATGATGATGATCAATCACCCATAGTAAGAAAGACACTTACCATATCACATACGATAAAATATTAAGAAAACTTGCAAATAAACATTAACCTTCTTACTAAAAAAGTCAAACAAGTGCACTTATAACATAGGTTCTTAAATAACTATGACTGATTTTTTTCAACAAAGGTGTGGGCAGATTGGAAGTCGAAGACAAAAAAAAAGGCATTGGCCATAAAACATCATGCAAGTGGGACTGGAGGTGGGCCAGCAAGCGGGCAAACATTATCAGCTAGCGATGAAAGAGTGCTGGCTATAATGGGTGCTTTAGCAGTAGCAGGACAAGACTCTATAGAAGAGCTAGGATTTAATGTAAGTACCACCTTCAAGGCAGATGTTTTATAAAATATTCCTATTAACATTGGTCAACCAAGTAACTAAGTAACTTAGTTAACATGAAAGACAACATTTCATTTTTTGATAAATTAGTTTTAACTTTGTTAAACTGGTTATTAATTAGGATTTATAAATATTATTATATGACTGAAAAAACTTTGCTATAATTTTTACATAAAAACATACTAAAAATAATACACTTGTTCAGTAATAAATAATTTCATTACATCTACCACTTATTTTTATTAAATCTACCACTGACAATTTTTTTCAGAGATCTATAAATACTGCACAAGATGATCCTGCCGCCCAAGATGATCCCGTCACCCAAGATTATTTGGAAATTGTAGATGGTAAGTCTAAAGACTGATTTTACTTCTTACTAATATTATAAACATGGAAGTTTGTTTGGATGGAAGGATGTTTATTATTCTGTCACGCAAAAACTACTGAACCAATTTGGATAAAATTTAGCGCACAGATAGTTTATAACCCAGATTAGCACATAGGATAGTTTTTATCCCGATTATTTGTGAAGCCGCTGGCAATAGCTAGTATACTATTTATTTGTTATGTATTATGTAGAATATAAAATTATCTAAAATTCGTAGAGAACCTCAGTTTTACTATTTATATTCTATACCTGTGTGCCAATTTTCATCGAAATCCGTTCAGCCGTTTTTGTATGATTGAGTAACTATTAAACATCCAAACCTCCACATTTTACAATATTAGCAGGATTTGATTTAAGAACACATTTTTAACAAACAAAGGATCCGTAAACTGTCCAAAATAACACTCATTTTCTTTTGCAGAACCTTCCACTTCACAATCACCACCCCTTCCGCTCTTGCTCACTCAGACTTCGGCTCAAGGACGACAGCCTGTTGCGCCAGCCCCACCAGCCACATCAGCCCCGGCAGCGCCATCCCCGCCAGCCCAGACCCCGCCAACCCCTGCAGTGTCCGCTACTCCGAGGCGAAGGCGGCCACCTGCTCCCCGCACGTCAGCTATTTCTCCATCTACCAGGCGTCGTCCGCGGTTGAGGTCGCCAGCGACACCGCAGTCAACAGCTGCCTCTCCCGACCGTCCTCTTTTGCGCGCCCGCCGTAGACGGGCACCGACTCCATTCGAGAGAGCGGCAAGCGAGTTTGCGGCCGTGGAATTACGATGCCTGGAGCTGGAGGAAACCCGGATTAGGCTACAACACGAGCGAGATTTGCGAGCATTGGAGATTGAGCACGAACGGAACCAGATTTTTAGCTCATTACTAAACGTCGCTCAAGCTTGGCTTGACTATTATCGCAGTAGGGACAATACAGAACCGCTGTACAATGAGTAATTCAGCAATTGTCTTGTCCCTATTGCTATAGTAATCATTGTACAGTGTCTCTGTGTTGTTCTGTGTTGTAGGTATGTCCGAAGCCTTAGGCATTCTGCATCTCAGACTTTTGCGAGTGCAATACTAGCAAAAGTCTGAGATTCTTAAGGCTGTTTAAGATGTTAAGTATGCAGCAGTTGACGTATAAAGGCTGATTAATATAATTATTATGTTATTAGAGATACTAATATTAGAGATATAATATTATTTGCAAGCCTATGCGACGGTAAAATATGGAGAACTATATAATATGAAAACATCTATGTACGAATTACCTATGTTTGCGAAGAATAAATGATTTGATTTGATTTAATTATATAAGGTTAAAATGTTATAGAGTTTATCAAGTAACTTAATAAAAATATTAAAATATTTATTAGTATTTTTTATTTATTCACCTATATTACATCCTACTTACATTCCAATTAACATTAAATCTGATTAAACTCAAGAGGCTGATTGTAGATGTAAAATAATAATTTAAAAAAATATATATTACATCCTACTAACTAAACGATTGCGCATAGCCCTGCCTCGGATTACATCGTTTTGGTTATCTTTGGAGGTGCTATACTGTACAGCATGATCTTCACTATCTTGAACCCCTGCAGCTGGCATATCACTCGGAGGTGGTATTCTAGCATCTAATGCAATGTTGTGCAGCACACAACATGCATGAGTGATTTTGCTAGCCATGTAAGGGTGATAGTGAAGAACTCTGTGTCGAAGCATAGACCTCCAACGAGCCTTAAGAAGACCGAAACAGCGCTCAATGCGAGACCTGGCTTGGACATGACGTCGTGTGTACACCTCTGCCTGGGATCCTGGTTCTGCATTTGCATTGCATTGCATTGCATGAATCGCTTTTGGCGCCTCTCCCAGGCGTTTTCATTGTGCGCAGCCCACAATAAACGAAGAGAATGCATTTTATTTATTTGATCTGCAGTAATACCTCTAACACAGACAGAATAAAGAGTATTTAGAAAACCGCTAGGTTGGTGTTGTCAAAAATCAGCTTGGGCGAATGAAGTCCGGCCATATTGTTTCAATAACTACAACGTTTTAGCATTCGTTTCGTTATCTTCATTGACGATCACGATCGAGGCGAAGACGAACACTGAAAGTGCTGCTTGTCTACGCATTTGTATGGAATAAACACGATAACGATTCGTTAGTTTATGGTTTCGTTATGAAATACAACATTGTCTACCAAATTGCGATAACGATGTCGATTGACCACGTGACTTAGCGCGGCTTATGTCAATCCATACATTTTAGTCTTTTCTAACTTCGTTATCGTTTTTAAATTGTTACTTTGTCTAAGGCCCCAGTACTTTCACAAGTTATTATGCCTTGTGACCGGGACTGTAGATTCATTTTGTTTCTTGACATTCAAAAGTGCCTGTAATGGTCTAATTGAAATAAATGATTTGAATTGAATTGAATTGAAAAGTACTTTTAACTGTTATTTTAGTCAAAAGTACTATTGACTAAAGCATACGGTCAAAAGTCCTTTTGACTGATTTTGCTAGTCAATAGTACTTTTGACTAGTTAAGAGTTTTGACTGCATCATATACAAATAAACGTAGCAAGCAACTCGACGGCTACGTCCGATTAGTCCTAAACCAAAGACTACAATAATATATATGAGATAGACGGTACTCTCGACCGTGATTCCGTCATTATACGAGCAGTGCCATCTATCCGCGGTGGTGGTTAAACTAAATCCATAACTATAGCTACGTACCTACCTATAGATATGACCGCTTCAATTATATTCTGGTAATATCGACTCTTACCCGTAAATAGATTTTGACTTAGCTCTGTAAAAGTATTGTCAAAATCTATTTACAGGGAAGAGACGATTTATCGATTTATTGTCTTTAATGAAAAACGTTGTAAATTACTTACACACTTTTATTAAAACAATAAGGTTTACAAAGAATTGTCTAACTAAATACATAACAAGTAGTAGGTATTCAATTAATGCAAATCTCGCTTGCTACGATCCTGATTATATCTTTAATTTTGCAGGCCTAGGCCAAATACATGTTTTATCATAGTTAAAAATATTATATAAAATAACTTTTATCATTCTCACAAGTTGAAAGTACATAATAGTCTGATTTTATTGACATACTGTGTCAAAAGATTAGCGTTTGGTAGAAATATTATTTACTTATTAAAAAGAAATTTATCAAAAATATAAAGAAATTTATAATAAGTTGACAAAAAAAATATTTCTGCTAAACGAAAAAAAAAACAGCTATAACTCACGGGAAAGCATCGTAAATACTTCGACGATTATAGAATAATGTAAGAAATCTATGTTTAAAAAGTATCATTAATCATGCAATGTACAATGTAAATTATGCAATGTAGGCAATCTAGTAATGACACTTAGACATGAAAGACATTGTACGAGTGTAGTTGGACACCAGAAAATTAAGAATAACTGAAGAGTCAATTTCTCACTACACTAACCACGAGTCCTATCTCCAACAAGAGTCAATTTCTCACACTTATCACTTACTACGAGTCCTATCTCAAACCAAACAAGAGACAATTGCTCACACAGAGTCCTATCTCACAAAACAAGAGCGGAGGAGCATCGGCTCAACTCGAAGTGGAAATCCAGGATCAGCGGCTCAACTCGTAGTGGAAATCCAGGGTCGGCGGCTCAACTCGAAGTCTAAATCCAGGGCAAAACGTTTTACAAACAATCTCACCCGAAATTTCGACTGAAATCAAAATAACGCATTTTTATAGGTGACGTTCTACGTCACTTACCTACTTGGTGTAACCATGACAAAAAACGATGTTGATTGAAATCGTTGTTTTACTTTTTCTATTTACTAAAATAGACTAGCGTAAATTAAATGAATAAGGTTTAATAACATAAATATTTATGTATATTATTATATTTGATTAAATCATAACTCTTTTAATGAAGTGGTAACCCAACGAGTAAATAGTTTTCACCACGAGGGATAGATGGAGCTAGTTTCCATACAAAAGTTTCAAGCAGGCTGCAATGTTCTAAGAGAACATAGCATGTCCTAAACTAGCCCTCCCACGCTTTCCCAAGATGAGGAAAAGAAGAAAGGGTCATGACAACAGAGAATAAGAATAATTTATTTGCCAGAATGTAGGTGTACAAGTAGTATTTATGATCTTAACATTAATGTGGCCCATTTACATTCTACCATTAAATGTGGTGTGCAAATATTTAATTTAAGAATGGATTAAATTATTAAAAGTGTCACAATATTACATAATTTGTTATCCATATGATTGTGAGAGTGATCCTAATAAGGGTTTCGTTTGTTCTTTTTGAGGTCCAGAACCCTAAAAAAAAATACATTATTTGGTTGTATTCATTTAAATGTCATTTAGCATATTTTTGCACTTTTGTTACTTAATATCAAGCATTTAGGTTCCACTTTTGCGTGCATATTATTGACGGTTTAAGTTGCATATAATATTGGTCTCTACTGCTCTTACTACTCTGACCTTAAGTTTAATTTTCTGAATTCGCCCTTATGAACAATATTAAGCTCATTATATCAATGTATCAGACATTGAAGAATTTATTATGTAGACCTTACGCGAGCTAGTTTATTTGCCTCTTGGGAGGAGGGGAAATAAAACGGCTCCAATTATGGAACTATTCCTATCTATTTGTTAGAGGTATAGTTTCTCGGCTTGTTTTTTTCAGATAAGAAATCATTAAATAACATCTCCGGGCGGAGCTGAAGGGAATGTCAGATTTTAACTGACTAAAACCCATCCTTGTGTTCTTTCTTTTACCCACAGCAGGCAGTAGCCCTGGCAGGCCCCTCTGCTTTGCTGACATCTCTTTGAGGCGGGAGTGGAACACGCGTTCGCGAACGAGTCGACACGGGCCGTCGTCACTAGCTATTTGTCCATTGCTCACCGTCTAGTTTCTAAGGCTGATGTTGTCTTCGTTGACTTCTTCCGCGTGGCATAGTTACTTCGGGCTAACGCTAACTTTGACCCGCGTGATGATCGAAAAAAAAACTTTCTCTCCACTTTTCTCCTCTCTTTTTGCCCCTTTTCTCTGCCTCTTTCTCCCCTTTTCTCATAGGACACGGACGAAGTCGCGGGCGGAAGCTAGTTGGTAATAAACCGTATAAAAAGGGCAGGAGAATAATGATGACCTATTTTCAGATCAAAATAATCCTTTCTATTTTTTAAACTCTACTCTCGGATGTATAAATAATACACTCCTTACAATTTAAAATAGGTTGTTACAGTATTCCCACGTTCGAACGAAGCAATCTGCTGCCATTGAATTAATTCCTTAAGCTAGGAAGAGAACATAAGCGACGGCGATAAGCGGAAGCGAGCAGGTTTTGCTTTTCAAGAAGATTAAATTTATTTGTTGAAACTTTATTGTACATACAATTTTAGGAAAGAAAACGTTATTCAGATAAAATGAATAATTTGTAATGTTACTTAAATTATAAATGTGAATGTTTTTGTGGAAGGATGGATGTATAGATGTTTGGATGTTTGTTACTCTTTCACGTCAAAACGGCTGAACGGATCTTGATGAAATTTGGCCATTACATTATGGTCTGGAATAACACATAGGATACTTT
Source organism: Ochropleura plecta (assembly GCA_905475445.1). Taxonomy (NCBI): domain Eukaryota; kingdom Metazoa; phylum Arthropoda; class Insecta; order Lepidoptera; family Noctuidae; genus Ochropleura; species Ochropleura plecta. The sequence goes on along the minus strand of FR997738.1, from coordinate 17,113,112 downwards.
TTTTTTCGATATCACGCGGGCGAAGCCCCTGGCGCCAGCCAGATATTAGTGTCCTTTTTGCTAGATTTGGAGAAAAGGTTGTTTTTAAAAACATGTTTTATTTGGTATGCTTATTTGCAGTTTTTATATTATAAAATCACGCCAAAGGTTAGCCAGAGTGGTTTCTAATAGCAACAACCAAATTTCGCCAGTACATTTTTGAAATCCACACTAATGTTAAAAATCGGAAAGTGTGTGTAAGTGTCTGTTTTTCACAGCAAAACGGAGCGACGAATTGACATGATTTTTTAATTGGAGATAGTTGAAAGGATGGAGAGTGACAGGCTATTTTTTATCTCTTTCAAACCCCCCACTTTCCTGAAATGGGGGTGGATGCGAGCCAACCCGCGAGCAAAAGCTAGTAATGTATAATATGGGCGACCCTATTGCCATTAACTGATCAGAAATCCAGACTCTAGGGCTGCTATTATATATTTATCTATAATATGTATGTATTTATAAATTATATAAGTATGTATATCAGTTGTCTGGTTACCATAACACAAGCTCTGCTTAGCTTGGGATCAGATAGCCGTGTGTGAGTTGTCCCAAGATATTTATTTTTATTTATTAATAATTTTCTGATGGAAATCTACAAAAACTTTGCCTCCACTTTAACTGACTGGGGAATCTTAGCCAGGACATCATGCAGTCTATTAACATAATGTGAACTAATTAAATAAAACCTCAAACTCAAAGGATTGGATTAAGTACGTAAAATAGTTCCCAAAGCCAGAGTATCTATTGCTGGGGTTGCAAGCTGTTCGAAAGAGATACCGCGGCCCTGTAACATAAAGGGTAAAACTAGGAACATGGGTGGGTTTTAGTCAGTACAAGTCTGCCATTCCCTCCCGCTCACCCCAGAGCCGGTAAATTATTTGCTCAATCCTAAAAAAAACCGGGCAAGAGCGAGTCGGCCTCGTGCACCGAGAATTCCGTACAAAGTTGCGATATTAACGGTCATAATTATTATCTTTACACTGCGTTAACTGAGATGTTGTTTTTTTTCTCAGCAAAACTACTATTTTTAACTACCGCCACGCGTTCCTGACATAAAGGGTATTAACAGACAGACGGTTTGACGACTCGGTTGGCGCAGTGGCTGAGCGATCGACTGCTGCGCTGGGTGTCGCGGGTTCGATCCCCGCACGGAACAAATATTTGTATGACCTACAGATAGTTGTTTCGGGTCTGGCTGTTTGTGTATGTGAGTTTACATGTTTGTCAATGCACCCACGATACAGGAGAAATTCCTAGTGTGGGGCAACGTTTTTTAAAAAGAAAAGAAGACTGACAACAAAGTGATACTATGAAGGTACCGTTTTATTTCTTTTGAAGTACTGTACCCTAAAAATAAGTGTACTTAATAGTACATCAACATTTGGCCAGTTTTGTTTAAGTACCATGCAATAGGCGCCAAGCCTACGAGTACGTGGCGAGTTTACACCCTCACTAATATTATAAAAGCGAAAATGACTTTGTTTGTTACGTCTTCACGCCTAAATGGCTAAACCGATTTTGATGAATTTTAGTACAGAGATAGTTGGGACCCTGGAAACGGACATAGGCTATTTTTTAACGTGTGAAAAGGTGGAGTAAAAGGGAAGAAAAGGGAAAACTTAGCATTGCTATTACAATAAATAAGGCGCAAGAGGAAAAACTATAGGTCGCCGGTACCTGTAAATCAGGAAAGGGGAACTGTGTTACCCCGAATTTAACGCGAGCGAAGCCACGGGCAAAAGCTAGTAATACAATAAACAGAAACGCCGTTTCTTATTAACTTGGGCCAAACGTTTCACACCTGGATTGATATAACGAGAAAACAGGTCAGGACCTAATTTATAAAGCTTACATTTCTACACGTTCAAGTGTTTGTGGCTAATTAATAACAGCACCACATTTCATCAGACGATTTTCAAGGTTAAACCGCACTTGTCAAGGTCGGTTTGTGACCATAATTATTTTTTTTGGAACGAAGTTCCTTATCGCGTCATCATCGAAAGGGGGCTAGACGGAAAAAATTAAGACCAAAAGTTGTAACGAACCTTTTTGCTATAGTTGTAAGCCGCGCGGCGTGCGCGTGTTTCTCTGTCTGTCTCTCTCTCTCTCTCTCTCTCTCATAGAAAACAAGTCCGTTTTTTTGGTTTGTCTTTCTATTTGGCATTGAACAGTGTGGTGTGGCGACGATTATTTTTGTTAAGTGTATACAGGGTTTTTGTACATAATAAATAATAACTTCGTTCCATCCGGGTATCCCTTGCCACCTGTCAAGTTTTTTTTTTTAATTTTTTTTTCTTTAAACGTTAGGGTACACTAGTAATTTCTCCTGTATCGTGGGTACAAATATTTAAACTCACATACACATACAGCCAAACCCGAACAACTATCTGAAAGTCATACAAATATTTATTCCGTGCGGGAATCGAACCCGCAGTCATCATCATTATTACATACAGAGTTTCCTCTGTGCCTCGGAAAACACGTTAATCCCAGTTTCCATTTGACAGATCTTTGCCAGCCGTTGTTGATAAGTGGCTCGAAAGTCTGACAACCAGTCTTACCAAGGGGTATCGTATTACTCAGTACTAACTGGGTGGAGGTCAGGTTTTTATTTTACGTGGAGTGACTTATCCTACTTCCTACTAATATACATGCTAATGTTTGTGAAGATGGATGTACGTATGTATGGATGTTTGTTACTCTTTCACGTCAAAATATCTGAACGGATCTTGATGAAATTTGGCACACAGGTAGATTATAGTCTGGAATAACACATAGGATACTTTTTTTTGATATCACGCGGGCGAGGTCGCAGGCACCAGCTAGTGTAAAATATTGGTCTTCAGTTGCATTCGGTAAGACTGGTAGCCGACCCCAATAAAGTCTGAAAACCTAGCCTTAGGTACACGATGACATTTCTATACTTTTTTATTCATTAGCAGAAGAAGCATTCTAATTCTAACATAGTATAAAACAGTCACTTACCGCTGTCTGTATATCCTTATGTGTGCTTAGATCATTAAAATTACGCAACGGATTTTTTTTGCGGATGGCAAATCATCAAATAACTTCCCCCGCTTGAGGCGTAGCTGGGGGGAGTGTCAGATATTTACTGACTAAATCCCAACCATGTTCTTTTTTTGTCTTTAATGGTTCGGGGCCGCGGTATCTCTTTCGAACAACCCGCAACCCCTGGCAGACCACTCTGCGTCTAGTAAGGTCTTTACGTCAAAACTGCAGTAAAGGAGTTTGTAGTGATACTGGCAAACAAAAGGTCGTCACCTTTTGTTTGCCAGTATCATGCCACTACAAATTCCCTTCACACACTTAGTTTCCAATCTGATTCAATTTCAATAGCAGACGCACATAAAATTGTACATAAAATATAAACAAACTCTTGCTCAAATATTTGATATTCACAGATAGTTTTATCGCTGGGACTGCCTGATTGAATACGTTAGCATCTTGTCTTTGTCTTTTACGAACGAAAAAGAGATTCTCCAAAAAAATTATAGTGATTTTTTCTGGTCCTACTATCCTACTTAATATTATAAATGCGAATATTTGTGAGGATGGATGTATGGATATATGGATGGTTGTTACTCTTTCACGTCAAAATATCTGAACGGATCTTGATTAAATTTGGCACAGAGGTAGATTATAGTCTGGAATAACACATAGGATACTTTTTTTGATATCACGCGGGTGAAGCCGCAGGCGTTAGCTAGTGGTTATATAATAATACCACTTGAATCGATTTTCAGGTTAAGCTGCGCTTGGTCCGTTGATGGGTGCCCATATTGATATATTTCCCATGCCACACAAAGCACGTCATGACGTTCGAGCCGGTTCGAGTCTGTCGCTACTTCGACTGTCAAACAATCGTGGGTTAAGGAGATTAGATAGGTAGTCACTCCATGTAAAATTCTAGTTTTCAGTACGTTTACAGTAATTAAGGCACGGTCAACACTCTGCATGATGCTGTGCTTTGGGGACCTTTGACCACTGAAAACCAGCGTTATGGCCTACAACACAACGCTGGTTTTTCGAGTCGCGAGTTCCATTCCCGCACGGAAGAAATATTTGTATGACCTACAGGTAGTTGTTTCGGGCCTGGCTGTTTGTGTATGTGAGTTTGAATGTTTGTAAACGCACCCACGATACAGAGCAGTCCAATATCACATCTCGCAAAATGCAACATCTGGGTGAGTTGTAAATATACACATTGTACATCTCAACTAACCCCTTCTGTATATACAGGCGTGAAGTCACGTAACCATTGATCCATCTTGATATTGGACATGAAGCACTTCATTTCACCCCCTCCCCCTATCGTTGAAACCAGCAATATTTTATTCAATAAAAACATGTGCAACTCACAAGTGACTTAGATATCTGTAATATTGCGTGAGAGATAATCACAATGTCGTGTAACATTTGGGTTGTGAACTAACTCGATACTCGATTGGTTTTTTTTTGTGTATCCACTCTCACATTGTGTGGTACTGTAGTTCCAAAAGTTTACGACTTACGTCATTGTTACTACAGTGGCAATAGGAAAAAAGCTAGAAAACATTGTTTCCTGAGCGCAGTTTGGCTTCTACACACGTATTCTGTGTGTTTTGGTACAGAAAGAAATATATACTTTTTAAAAAGCCGTTGCCCAACACGAGGAATTTCTTCTTTATTGTGGGGCAAACATTTAGACTCAAACAGCCAGACCCGATACAACTCGACGCATCCAAATAGTTCTTATAAAAATGTATTATTTAAGACGTGGATAACGTCGTGGGCTACACTGAATTTATGTAAACATAATTTTTAAGTTTCATTAAACCTTATTAAGAAACGTGTGTAACTAGGAGTTGTGTTTGAGTGTGAGTAACGAGAAGCTCGTGGCTAAATAATAGCAGCCGCTCATTTCGATCTTTAGGTTAAGCCGCGTTTGCCTAGGTTGGTCTATGGATGGGTGATCACCCGTTACATACCGAGTTTCCTCCGTGCCTCGGAAAGCACGTTAAGCTGTTGGTCCCGGCTGTCATTTGTAGATCTTTGACAGTCGTTACAGGGAGTCAGTGTCCTGAAAGTCTGACAGCCAGTCTTACCAAGGGGTATCGTATTACCCAGTACTAACTGGGTTATGGAGGTCAGATAGACAGTCGCTTCATGTAAAACACTGGTGCATCCGGCAAGACTAAGCCACCATTAAGAAATGTGTGTAACTGTTGGTTTTCCCAAAATATCAAAAGTCTCAAAAGAATTACGCTTCGGTGTGACACACAACCACTTCATTGGAGACGAGTGAATTGACACATGAAGTTTCTGTGGAAAAATTGCATTTTCTTATCCAACTACCGCCATTTCTCTAGTAGCTCCCAATTCTGTATAAAGTGTTCTTTCATTCTCTGTATAAATGAATTCTCTCAAGAATTCTAACAAACACATAAACTGAACTGTTTTAAGTGTATTGACTGACGTTTCATTTTATAGAGTTCGACGCCAATGTTGGTAGAAACATTGCCTCCAATATAAACCATACTGGTGGCAATGTTGGTGCCAATGTTGGCGTTGAGCTGTGTGGGAAGAGGGCGTATTGCTGGGTATCATTGTCATTCGTTGTTGTCTTACGAGTGTCTTATAAGTCTATTCGCAGAAGTAACTACGAGAGCATTAAGGAGGAATGGTAGCCAGAATTTTTGATTAATCGTTTGTCCCTTTATGCGGACATTAAAAATGAATAAAAAAGATGGATGGATAGTAAGTGACCATGTAGACCATGTGGATCATAACTTATATTTACTTTGTTTTGACGATTGTCTGGCAGTTGAGTACTATTAGGGACCTTCAGCAATGTCCTTTTTTTGGTATTGTTCGTCGTTTCGTTGAGCTCCTTGGGTTATGAGTCGAGCTACACGATAACTGACAAATGCTTGCACTGACTGGACAGGTCTACACAATCTGTATGGTGCTTTCTTAAAAAGACCACTTCAGACACTAATCTGCATAGTCCTCATGTAAGTTGACCAAGATTTTTTGTCTGGACTTTAAAAGAGACTATGACCTCTGAGTTTGTTTCGGCTGTTTCTTCTCAGAGTAGTCGGGTACGAAACACCGGCGTCATCTAGTTTTTTAAAAAAAAGACGTGTAAAAGTGTTTGTGAAAACCTACTTGCAAAATAAACATCATTTATCATTTAAGTTTACTAAGATACGTGTAAGTTTTTCTTAAATGTTTTCTAACCGATATGGCTGTCACTGATTCGATTTAAAGATCAATAATACCAGCCTATAACTGTCCCACGGCTGGGCAAAAGCCTCTTCTCATACAGATAAGTCACGAGCATTGATCACCACGCTTGCTCAAGACGGGTTGGCGATTTCTGACTTATATTAATTACAAGTCCAGGTTTCCTCACGATGTTTTCCTTCACGGATGTCTGTAATGTCCAAGATAAACTAAGAAAAGTACATATGAATTTAAAAAAAAACATATCTGTATTTGCCCGGATTTGAACCCACAACCTTGTCCATGAGAGATTAACTTTAGAGGCCTTATCTCTGGGCCATCACGACAAATATTATTTTATTTATTATTTTTTCTTGTATATGACATTCTGCGGTCAATCTCTAAGTTGAATAAAGTTTATTGAATTTTATGGACTTTCTCAGTAACTTGCTGTAGATTCGTTTTGTGTACTATGGTTAAACGTAAACTGGAAACAAAGAGAGCAACACAGAGAGGAAAGGAGGAAGTTGAAGGAGGCCTACACCACAATGGTAAAAGCTAAAAAAAGCTGGGGTTAAATGTAGCAGTTATAATGTGGATTCACTATACAGTATACAGCTCTACCCATCCCTTTGAGGACTAGATCACTCTTAACTCATAACGGTAACCATGTGAATTATAGATAAGCACAACCGCTAAAATGAAACTTTTGTTATTTAGACCTGGCTTTCTGCTTCGTAGGTGCATTAACAAACATTTAAAATTCATATACACAAACAGCCAGACCCGTAACAACTACCTGTAGGCCATACAAATATTAGTTCCATGCGGGAATCGATCCCACGACACACAGTACAGCAGCCAATCGTTCAGCTACTGCGCTAATCGTGTCAGCAAGAAATAGAGAACTTCTAATCAGAGAGTAGAGACAGAATACTATTGAAATTGCAATCGTCGCAAAATCCACCTTCATTTGTTGTCATAAAATTTAAAATACTTCTACTGTATCGGTTTAAACTAGCACCAACATTGTCACCAACATTCCTGACAATGTGATAAATAAACCTTAGCTAGCATAGAAAGAAGTGTCCACCATCAAGTAGCAATAAAAGAACTCGTAAACCAAGCTCATAAACAGTTAGCTCTTAACGATTGTTAGTCTATCTTTATTACGACATTTTTAATTAGCTGAGTATGTAGTGCAGGGATGAAGAACATTTACAAATCAACGTGTGATTATCGAAACTTCCTACTTAATATTATAAATGCGAATGTTTGTGAGGATGGATGTATGGATGTTTGTTACTCTTTCACGTCAAAGCGACTGAACGGATATTGATAAAATTTGGTGCAGAGGTAGATTATAGTTTAGAATATCACATAGGATACTTTTTTTTTGATATCACGCGGGCGAAGCTGCAGGCGCCAGCTAGTACTTCCATACATCCATCCATCCATCCTCACAAACATTCGCATTTATAATATTAGTAGAATAAACCTGTAATGGGGCCTTAGATGTGGCGTCAAATCGTGAGACGACTCCCGTCTATCGTAGACGCGGGTATGTGGAGGGTGGGCAATGGGTAACCCACCTTTCGTTTCGTGATCACAGGCTGTGTTGCACGAGTGTTCCACGCGCGCCTCAAAGAGATGTCAGCAAAGCAGAGTTGCCTGCAAGGGCCACCGCCTGCCGGGATTGTGGATTGTTCGAAAGAGATACCGCGGCTCCGGAACAATTTTTTTTATTTTTTTTTTTAAACTTTGTCCCACACTAGGAATTTCTCCTGTCGGCCAGACCCGAAACAACTATCTTCAGGTCATACAAATATTTGTTCCGTGCGGGGATCGAACCCGCGACACGCAGCGCAGCAGTCGATCCCTCAGTCGAGCCACTGCGCCAACCGTGCCGTCAAATATTCACAAAAGATAGACGGAACAAGACGAAGAAAATCGTATTCCAAGACTTGTTACTACTTGATAACAAATGGTTCCGTCTTGTGGCAAATACCCGCTTGTTAGGTAACATTCGTCATGCTGAGATTGCGGTTTGTTTGAAAGAGATACCGTGGCCTTGAAACATAAAGGCAAAAGAAGGAACATGGGTGGGTTTTAGTCAGTTCAAGTCTGACAGCCCCCCGCTCCGCCTAGAGCGAGGGAAATTATTTGATGATTTTACCATCCACAAAAAAGGTAGCATTCGTGTTTCAAAATCGAAAGTATTCGGTATCTATATTCTGTATGAAAATATTGCCAATGTCCGCTCTATAAGTCGACACGGTTGGCGCAGTGGCTGAGCGATTGACTGCGCTGCGCTGCGTGTCGCGGGTTCGATCCCCGCACGGAACAAATATTTGCATGGCCTACACATAATTGTTTCGGGTCTGGCTGTATGTGTATGTGAGTTTAAATATTTGTTAACGCACCCACGAAACAGAAGAGATTATTAGTGTGGGGCGACGTTATTTCTTTTTTTTTTATAAAAAAACCCTCTACCGCATTGGGCAGCGCGGGAAGGAGACTCAGAATTTTATCGACCGAAACCCATCCATGTTCCTTCTGTTGCCCTTTGTGTTCCGGGACCGAGGGATCTCTTTTCAACAACCCGCAACCCCGGCAGGCTCGCTTGTTAGGTAGCATTCGTGTTTCAAAATCGAAAGTATTCGGAATAAAACTTCTCTACGAAAATATTGCCAATGCCCGCTCTATAAGTCATTTAAATCGCTTTGATTCACATCGATTTAATTTAATTCGTAAACATATACAGAGCTGTTTACGTCCAAATTAATTCTTTTATCATAGCCATGTTTTGGACGCCCTCTGTATTCTATCAATTGAAAGTTATCCAGCAAATTGCAAATAATTCCCTCACAGAATCACTTTCATTACTAATCCTTATAAATTATTTCGTGGATTACCTACTGCTTTCATCTCTATATAAACCAAGAAATATAAAGATCGCTAGATTTATCTTAGTTTGTTTACTAAAATCGTGGAGGTCAAAAGGTGAATCCTTGCGAATGTTATATACGTGAACGTAACTCAATCGGTCTGTCTGTAACATTTTAATTCCATTAAATGCGATCGAACAGATTTGGACGGGTTGTGGCTCAGACTCCTGACACGACATAACAAGACAATGTTATGTTGTCATGACGACAACCTCGTGAAAGCTGAGAAAGATAAACAAATAAAGTATATTGACTTAACTTGGCTCGCGAGGTTGACATGTGGGATGTGGACTCAGCGATCATTGTACCGATAGTCATATCTACTATAAGAGCCTCGACCAATACCTAAGGAGGCTCTCGTTAGACGGCTGGATCAAGGGTTTGATACAGGGGCGGTACTCCTGGACACGGCTCGTATTGTTAGGAGGTTCCTTTCTCTGGAGCCCTGACCGCCGATAGCTTGGACTCTGTTCCCGATACCGGTGGGCTACTTTTTTTTGTATGTTCAAATTTTATTTTTTGAGTTATGGAATATGTAAAAATATAGGTTAAAGTTGAATTAACGAATTTATGTTATGTTACAGGCATAAGCCTATAACCTTTAAAAGGTTAGGCAGCTGTATATAGTCAGCTTCATAAGTCGATGACCATATCCGTATTTCCAAATTCATGATACCTTAACTTACATAAATTGCTTTACAAGACTAGTGCCAGAATTGAATTAACGTTCCAAATTAGCTGAACAACACTTTGGATGAATTAACTTAAACTGACAAAATTTGCTGAACAATGTTGTATGCAAAACATGTTAACACTATACTTAAAAAATACATAAATATATAATTATAAACGACAAAAAGTTACAAAAGTAGCTGACCAATATTAATATTTATTTATTTATGTACACACGACGGCACATCAACCTACACAAAACCATTTTAACCTGATCTCTCTACTACGGTGTGCGATCCGTAATAGAGAGATCAGGTTATAATAGTTTAGTTTAGGCTGACCTGCCGTCGTGTGTACACACAAAACACATATTATGGAAAAAAATATACAGGCAGAAGAGCACAAAGGTACTGCTTATTTCATAAAGAAATCTCTTCCAGCAGACCTGCGATAGGATACATTGATGAGACACGTAGGCATAATACAAGTTACGTATACGGTCATGGGATTTTTTATCCCGGTTGTACATTTCAGTGGGATGATTTTCGTCCTCCACGTGACCAGAGCCGCGAGAAAAAGCTAGCAAGTAGTAAAATATAAACTGCTGACTATCAATAGGAATAATGACGGCGGTTTAGTTTATTGCTGTCATATAAATTGTTATCTAACGTCGAGTCGCGAAAATTACGTAAAGGTTAAATTATGCATTTGATTTCATTGATGCTAAAGGTCATGGTATTTGAATAGAATATTTTGTTTATTTGTAGAGTAGGTAGATAGATAAAATATTATTTATTATGTACATCATTAAAATTATAAGATTAACAGTATATTAGCTTGAAAACTGCGAAAAGTCCCATTTAAAATTTCATCCCCTCTTTTAAGGGGTTAGGGGGTTAGAAAGAGACTAAAAGTAGTCTATGTCCGTCTCCAGGGTCTCAACTATCTCTACCAAAATTCATCAAAATTGGTTTTGCCATTTAGGCGTGACAAACAAACAAACTCGCTTTCACTTTTATAATATTAGTAAGGATGTTAATCCAGGTTACGAACTATCTGTGTGCCAAATCCAAATATGTTCAGCAGTTTTTTATTGAAATGAGTAACAAACATTTAGACATTCCTACATCCTTACCAACTTTTCACATTATGTAGAAAGAAGCAAGATAATTCAAGGTGCAGTGTTTTATTACCATCTTAAGACCCGCTTGCGTGCCTTCTCAAGGGAAATCATGCCGCTTCAATAATATCAGCGTTGTATCACAACGAGGATATAAAACTGTTGCCTTTTATGATCAGATCGAGTTTTTCAGTTCACTTTTTAGCAAGAATAACCTTTTCTTTTTCAAAAGTACATCAATGTCACACTAGGAATTTCTCCTGTATCGTGGGTCCGTTTACAAACATTTAAACTCATACACAAACAGTCAGACCCAGAACAACTATCTGTAGGTCACACAAATATTTGTTTCGTACGAGGATCGAACCCACAACACGTAGCGCAGCAGTCAAACGCTTAGCCACTGCCCCAACCCTGTTGTCAAACATTGTTTTTATGAGTTCTACAATTTATGGCAATCTAAATATAAAGTTGGTACTGTTAACTGAGTCATAATCTGCTTAGCCTTTCCGTCAATTTAACATCTTGTATTATTGGCAAACAAATACGTATACGTAATATCTTTAACAAAGACAGGTACTATTTCCTTAACATGTATTGTCCTTGCAAACCATTCTATTCTACACCATTAAAATCTTTAATGCTACGCCGTAGCCGCTCGTAGCCTCATAGACCTCGTAGCTTCGTAGCACCGTAGCTTACTACACCGTAGCAAAACCTTGTAGCTTAAGTTTATGAGCTCTTCGTTATGTCAGTCAACAATGTGTTTATATGACATACTATTATCCCTTTTTGGGTAGGCAGAAGTGTAGGTTAAGGGATAAACCACATTGTTAGGGAGCTTTAAACTTTTACGTGGTTTTGTGAGAATAGAATTTACAAGGTTTGTGTTTGAGGCTGAGCGTGCTGTTTTTGGCAAAAAATACATGTTTTAAAGGACTGATGGACTTACTAAAATTTCTCATCTCTAAAAGTTCTCAATAACAGCGGAGGCCACATTTCGTGTTAATTTATGAAGTTTTTGTACAACAATTTAATTTTAGTTTAAATTTAGTTGATGAGGCACCTTACTTTGTACTACGTACTTACAGTACTTACTCGTAATTATTGTTAATTAAGATTATTAAAAAAACAATTGTTGCTTAATTTCAAAAAAGCATTAAAAATAATATAAATAATATAAATTCTACGGATTAAATAAGAAAACATATTGTAACATTGAAATTTGTATGTGTTGCTTAGACTTTTTTGATGTGTGTAGTTATAAAATTTACCTGAGAAATAAAGATTCCCCATCAGAGAGTGTCATGAGGAATCAAAACTTAATTATCTCAACGTTTCTTTACGTGTTCGGATCTAATTAGGGTTTATTTTGAAGTATTGTCAAATTCCGTCGCAATTTTTTTTTTTAAACATTGCCCCACACTAGTAATTTCTCCTGTATCGTGGGTGCGTTTACAAACATATAAACTCACATACACAAACAAATTATATCAGCCGCACGAGTTAATCTTCAAAGTCAAAATAATCTTGTGTAGGTTGGTCCGTGCTGGCATGTTGAGCTGTGTCTCAATGTACAAGTCCGGCTCGCGTTTGGTATTTTTATATATCCTATCTCCATTTATCAATACCCATCAAGGACTAAAATAAAAACCATGTACTTTACTTCACACACATTTTGAATATTTCATTGTTCGTCCATATCGCCGGTGACGTCACATATGACGTCACCATTCTCGTTTGAGTGACGTGTTGATAAATTATATGATGATAACACTTCGTCAACGGCTTTTATCGTGAATTATAGACGCATTATGAACTCAGCTCATGTTTGGTTTCCAATTATATGTATACGGTTTCTTGTTTTTAAGTGGTATAAGGTTTACTAAGTAGAGGTCTAAAATGACCACTTAAGCAGAATCATAATAGGTTTCTTCTTTTCTTTAAAAAAAAAACATTGCCCCACACTAGGATTTCTCTTGTGTTGAACATTTAAACTTACATACACAAACAGCAAGACGCGGAACAACTATCTGTAGGCCATACAAATATTTGTTCCGTGCGGGGATCGAGCCTGCGACACGTAGCGCAGCAGTCGATCACTCAGCCACTGCGCCAGCCATGTCGTCAATAATAATATGAATAATGGTTAATAATATGAATTACCATTCGTAAAATAGTGACAAAGTGACAATTAGCAACTGCATTTGTGACCATCTTAGGAATTTCAACGTAATTTATATTGCAATTGCGTAATTTAAACTTCAAAACACGACTTTTAAAAAAAAATGGTAATTTATCTAACCTTTCAGTTTAGCTGGATGCAGCTGCGAACAAAATCGATGATATTTTTGGTACCAATATGACGAATCCAGGAAACTAACGAGTTGACGCAACTCTCGAATTAACTAAACTAACGAAATAAAGAAACTGTCGAATTATGGAAAATGACAAGATGACGTAACTGTCGAATTAACTAAACTGACGAAACAAAGAAACTGTCGAATTATGGAAAATGACAAGATGACGTAACTGTCGAATTAACTAAACTGACGAAACAAAGAAACTGTCGAATTATAGAATGTGACGTAACTGTCGAATTAACTAAACTGACGAAACAAAGAAACTGTCGAATTATGAAAAATGACAAGATGACGTAACTGTCGAATTAACTAAACTGACGAAACAAAGAAACTGTCGAATTATGGAAAATGACAAGATGACGTAACTGTCGAATTAACTAAACTGACGAAACAAAGAAACTGTCGAATTATAGAATGTGACGTAACTGTCGAATTAACTAAACTGACGAAACAAAGAAACTGTCGAATTATAGAATGTGACGTAACTGTCGAATTAACTAAACTGACGAAACAAAGAAACTGTCGAATTATGAAAACTAACTCGTCAGTTTCCATAATTCGTCAGTTTGTTTCAATAAATCGTCTATATTTAAAAAATCAAAATCTACTGTCAAAAGTCTTTGAAGGTTTTGAAAGCACGTAAGTCGTTGATCCTGCGTCTGATCCCTCTCCGGTCGTGTCAGATTGCCGTCCCTGAGGACTATGAGAGTGAGGGAACAGGGAGTGCACCTGTGCCTACACACATATGTACTTGTTCACTATAATAGGTGGCACTCCGCTGAGATTGGCCACCGTGACCGAAAACGTTCAGAATATTATTGTTTGGCTAAAACTGAAGTGATGAAGTACATGGTTTTTATCGAACATCTCCGGATGAACCCTTTCATAAGAGGCTCTATGATCGTAAAATAAGTTATTTTTGTAACTTCATCTTGATCGAAGAGATAGTAAAGTCTAGTTTTATGAACGGAAGTAGGGGTTCGTTTGTTCAGAAGGGTTTACTGTGAAAGGCCAATCAGTGTTGGTTGCTATGCTGATAAAAATTGTAAGTTTCTTTGTTAGCAAGATTTAATTAATTTATTTATTAAAACTTAAAGCACAAAAAACTTAATGTCTTAGGCATTTTCTACTTGCCTATCTTGGGACTTACAGAAAAAAAGAGACTAGAAAATATTTACAAAATTCTACAAATATTATAAAACGGGCCATCCACTAACGTTCATTCCTGCCGGAATCTTCAATCCTTAAGGAATGAACGCCAGTGGTTTTGCAAGATCGAGAAAGAATAACGGTATTAAAACCCCGCCACTCCTCCCGTCGCGAAGGACGCGACGCGCTCTGTGATCAAGTTAATGCCTGTTTATTTATCCGGCGTGATTGAGCATTCGTTTGTAATCATTTTGTGTTCGAGGTGTAACCGCGGGGGACAGCTAGTAAAAAAAAATTACTCCACAATGTTTCTGGAATGATACGACCTAAGCTTTGCGGAGATATACCATAGCTAAATTTAAGGCACTCATAACACGCAATGTTACTGTAAGGCGCTCCTGTAATGCAATTTCTCATTCTGGTGTTTTGTTTCTGCAAATATGGTGTTACCATCTTGAGCAGTTCGTTAAAAGTCGAGACATCCATTCTTAAATACCTAGTTCTTAAAATCATCAGGTTCATCGCATGCCAAATCTTTTAAAAGTCTTATATCACTATATTCCTCCTTTTCTAATAACCACTTTTTTACCCATATATGTCTTCTTTTAGGTTTAAATAGATATTCACTCGCAATAAAACTCAAAGCAATAGCAATTTCTTGCTTAAGCGTAGGTACACATGTTGTTGCAAAATGAAAATAATCCATAAAGATAATTCAAAATGACGAGCATTCCTTTTAAATGACAACAATCTTCATAAAATGATAGGATTATAACCATCCACAGACACGCAATCCCTCGGTATGACTGATAAGATGCACACTGACAGGAATGTACCTAAACGTGTGTATGGTCACTGAAGGATTGTTTTTCCTGTCGAACTCGCGTGTTGTGATAAAGTCAGGGGATAGAACGTAGGATTGTGGTTTAATTAGTGGCTTCAACGGTTTTATTTTATCCCATCGCTTTTCTGTACAGTTTGCACAACGGGACAAGTCGGAAGAAATGAACGTTAGTGGATGGCCCGCTATGTTTGATGCTCTGTCACGCAAAAACTACTGAAAAGATTTTGATAAAAATAAGAATAACACATAAGATAAAATTCATATAGATATACTCATTTTATCACCACGAGTGAAACCACAGGGCGCAGCTAGTATAAGAATATGTACTTATAGACATACCTAAAAAAATCCTTACTAATATTATAAAAGCGAAAGTGAGTTTGTTTGTTTGTTACCTCTTCACGCTTTAATGGCTAAACCAATTTTGATGAATTTTGGTACAGAGATAGTTGGGAACCAGGAGACGGACAATTTTTATTTAAAAAAAGTGGGATGTGAGGGAGAACGAAGGAAGAAAAGGGAAAACTTAGCGTTGCTATAACAAATGAATCAGGCGCAAGAGCAAAAACTGCAGGTCTGCTTGGTGTGTTATACTGAATTTAACGCGAGCGAAGCCGCGGGCGAAAGCTAGTATCATATAAACGAAAAAGAACTTAACAAGAAAACAACTACAACTTATTTATTGAGACGAATCTGCTAACTTCTTGTTAATGTTCCCGAGGTTTCTCTTTGAAAGTAAACCGACTGGTAACGGTAACCGTCCTGGGGCCTTAGTCTGCTATTACAACAGTGTCAGAATGGTCGATCACTGATCGCTTAATGGTTGATTTTGACAAGTTTAGTACGTAGTAGATTACCAAACTTGTCAAAATTAACCATTATGCGATCAGTGATCGACCATTCTGACACTATTGTAATAGCAGACTTAGGCCCCTGATATTCTGAGGAATCGCATTCCAAAGGAAGACCGCCTGGACAAAGAAATCAGATTAGATAAAATCAGAGCGATGAGAAGAACATCGTAGAAGACTATTATTGGCGGAACAAAGATTCTTGTGATGTGCGCAGAGTATAAATATTGACAATGAGAAGACAGACCTAAAGGAGAAGTGGTTTTGTTCAAAAGAGTTATTATATAAATTTTATGATACGGTTTGCTCCTAATTACACGGTAAGTTTCCTGTAATTCTACAAAAGAATTTAACAAAGGTGTTACACCCAAAATAAATGTCCGTTAATTATTTAAATGGCGATCAAACCCGGGGACGTGTCGTAACATAAACACGAGTTCTAATCAAAACAAGGTCGTGGGAATACGTGATCATCTAGATATTTTTTTTTTAAACGTAGCCCCACACTAGGATTTTATCCTGTAGCGTGGGTGCGTTTACAAACACTTAAACTTACATACACAAACAGTAAGACCCGAAACAACTACTTCTAGGCCATACAAATATTTGTTCCGTGCGGGGATCGAACCCGCGACACGCAGCGCATCTTTTTTGGATTACCATCATAGGATCTGTAGGCAAGAGTGTTTCAAACCAACCCCCTCGGGCGTCGGGTGCCGCAAGACGACTCTTGGCCATCGTAGACGTAGATCTGTGGACGGTGAGTAATAGGTAGCACACTGTTCGACCGTCCAGTGACAATAGCCCGTGTCGACGGTGCGTTCTTGTTCCACGCGCGCCTTAAAAAGATCGTTTCCATTCCACACATAGCGAGGGGAAGATGGGACACACATTTACAAGATCTTTCCAGAGTCTATTGCAAATACTATCTTCTTTATTTCTTTCTTTCATTACGCGATAGCCCTGTAACAGATATTTCGCCAACATGATAACTCCCATATTCCCAACAAACATTTCCATACCATAAATATATTTTTACGTTCATTCCCGATGCGGAAACTGCTCTCATCATACACCAGGTACTGTTGGCTTAGGATAATGGTACTTTACGAGGTGGCTGCGAGGGAAATTGAAAAAGTTTCGTCTTACTCAAGGGTTAGCCGACTGCGCGCAGTCTGGCAGGGTATTGTGTTTAAGGACGAGAATGAAATCTGGGGAAAAAACATTTTGTAATTTTTTTTTTCATTGATTCAGAATTTGAATGGAATGGTTTTGTTGATTTTCGTGCTTATTAATATGCAATTAATGTGTTAGTTAATTTGAAAATATGATGGGAACTCCTGTTGCAACTTTTATTTGTAAAACGAATACTATTTGACCTTTTGAATACCATTCTTACGTATAAGTGACAAGCAAGTACGAGCTTAAGACGCCAATGACGCAAAAATGTGACAAAAATTGAGGTAAATGAGTGTCTTGGTGCGGAAGGCACTTGCGTGCGTTTATGCTCTGAACTCAAAAGGAGCAAATTGATTTTCAATTATCCGTTGAAAAGCCTAAAAATCCTTTTTCTGAATTAACTTATTATTATACAGAGTGTTAGGTTAAACGAGGGACTTATTGAGGGAGGGTATTCAGTATTCGATTCTCGTCCCAAATATGTAAAAAACATATAACCTTAACTTCTGACGTAATTGTCCAATAAAATACATTATTCATGAACACTGAGCGCGAGAGAAGTAAACTTGTAAACAGTGAAGTAAATCACGTGGCAAAATACCTACGCGCCGATTCTACCGAAAAGGCGTCCTAAGCCAGGTTTAAAATATGAAGGGAAAATGGATTATACCTAAAGGTCATTGACATGCACACATGTTCTGCGATAGTATTAAATCGCTAGCGCAAGGGTATATACACCCTGCGAGACTTATGCGAAATTTTTGGTATGGTTCTGTCTTTTATTTATTAGTGTTTTTTTTTTGTTCATATTTTTATTAGTATCATGTAAGTATGCACTATTGTGGGTTTGCATACGTCCCTCGTTTAAACTAACATACTGTATATACATCTTGTACAAACAACTACTAAACTAGTTCATCATCGAAGTATTTCTCAACTCAAGGGTATCAGAATTTCCCACAAACATCTTAGTTAGACTCCAGTTTCTTGTAAAATACTTACTACCATTAAACTATGACGGGAGATTGAACGCAAGCATGATGTTACACCTGCGTGACTTTATAGGTAAACTAGCTTTTACCCGCGGCTTCGCTCGCGTTAAATTCGGGGTAACACAGTTCCCTTTTCCTGATTTGCAGGTATCTGCTACCTGTAGTTTTTGTCCTTGCGCCTTATTGATTGTAATAGCAAAGCTAAGTTTTCCCTCTTTCTCCCTTATTACTCAATAAAAAAATAGCTTATGTCCGTCTCCAGGGTCCCTGTTCCAAAATTTATCAAGATCGGTTTAGCCATTTAGGCGTGAAGACGTAACAAACAAACAAACTCACTTTCGCTTTTATAATATTAGTAAGGTTTGCATGCAAGCTAACTTAACTTGGGATTGATTTATGTTATTCTCGGCATGGACTAAGTATGTCGTTATTAGTTTCCCCTTGTGAGATATGCAGAAATATGGCAATGATGTCCAGAGAAGTGACTGATGTGAGGCATAAATTCACAGTTTTTGCCGTAGGGTGTCGTGTATCGACGTTTTCGTGGAAGGATGTATACCTTGCAGCGAAACGCGACGCTGGCCGTCACTTCGTGTGCAATAGTTTTAATTTTATGTAAAATGTATTAGTTTATTAATTTGTAAAATAAGATTATTTGTGTATGTATGACACGTCGATGCCTGAAATAAATTGATTGATTGTTTTTTTTTTAAAACATTGCCCTACACTAGGAATTTCTCCTGTATCGTGGGTGCGTTTACAAACATTAAACTCACATACACAAACAGCCAGACCCGAAACAACGATTTGTAGGTCATACAAATATTTGTTCCGTGCGGGGATCGAACCCGCGACACGCAGCGCAGCAGTCGATCGCTCAGCAACTGCGCCAACTGTGTCCGTGTTATTGATTGATAAAATGTATGCCGCTTGGTTTAAATAGCAGAAAACTGGTGTCCTGACACAGTGAGGAGACGCCTGGAAGGAGGTGGCGAGACGATAGATAGGTTCCATTAGAGCTGGAAGGAGGACGCACGGGTTCTTAAGAGGTGGAGGATTGGAGGGAGGCCTTTGCCTAGTATTGGGACACAACAGGATAGATAAAAAAATGATGTCCAATAACATACAGGTACACTAGTTGGAAATCTTTCGAGGAGGCCTATGTCGTAGGACAAGCTGTCACAGAAACCGATCCAATCGCTGATGTTTAATTATAGTAATAATAAGTAGTAAAGTTAATAGTTCAGTGAAACAACTGTATAGAAAAAACTAACAGCAATAAAGGCTTATTTTATTTTATTTTTATACTAGTAATGATAGTGGGTGCCTGGACTATTATGGCCAATAAGCCTGATATAATGATGGTACATCGATCAGACCAGCGCGCAATGATTTTTGGCAAAACGATCCCGCATGACGAGAACCTCGTGCAAGATAAACAAACCAAGTACATATCTTGATCTACTTCGCGAGGAACTCGACATGTAGGATGTGAACTTAGCGATCATTATGTCGATAGTCGTTACAGCCAATGGCATGATTGTCAAGAGCATCAACGATCACCTCAGTAGGTTCTCGATAGGTAACTGGATCATGTGCTTCAGAAAGCGGTACTCAATCAAAATCAAAATATTTTTATTTCACATGGGCCTACATGGGCACTTAAACGTCCAGAAAAGATGGACGGTTCGGGTTGGTCGTTTCCTATGGACAAGAACCGGCAAGAAACTCCATGGTTACTCTTTTAACATCATTTTAAGTCTTGGACACGGCTCGTATTGTATGGAGGTTCATCTCTCTGGATCCTTGACTTCCAGTATCTTGGACCCTGTTCCCGATACCGATGGGCCTTATGTGCCCTTGCCTTATGGCCTTGTGATTTTCTCTCTTTTTTAGAATTCCGTACCTCAAAAGGAACAAACGGAATCCCTATTGGATCACTTTGTTGTCCGCCTGTCTGTTGGGCTGTCTGTTAAGACCCGCTATCTTGTTAACGCATGGAAGTATCGAGTTGAAATTAAAAGCATAAACTTAACTCTATGGTCCCTTAGTGCTGTAAAAATCAACTCTTTAAGTGTAAGCAGTCAAAAGATATGGCTGTTTAAGTCAATCATACAAAGGTTGTCTTGAAAAGATCGCTTTTAGCGATAAGACCGCCCATTGTGTCACCCTATTTATAAGTTTGTCTAGTGTTATTCTTGTTACTTGTATGGTGTACATAATAAAGAATATTCTATCTATCTATCTATCTAAGTCACAAGTTTGTACGGAACCCTCGGTGCGTGAGTCTGACTCGCGTTTGGTCGGTTTTAATATATGATTTACCCCACATATTTAATAAAAATGCTGTAATATATCTACATTATTATGAAGGCACTTTATGTGAGAATAGTTTGACTAGAACAGGGGCCTAAAATGGAATCGGTCGCTTTAGCTTGAGAATAATATTATAGGCTAATAATTACGTTGAAATTCTTAAAATGATCACAGATGCAGTTAATATTGTGGATGATCACTGTATGATCATTTTACGAATGGTGAAGTAATTTATTAACCTTTTATGATTCTACATAAGTAGCCATTTTATACCCCCAGTTCGTGTGTGCAAGTCTTACAAAGTTATTGTCATATCTTGAGCGGTTTATCAATTTATCCAAAACACATTATAACAACTTTTCAATTTCTCTTATATGCGGACATTCGATATAGGGTGTCCATGCTTTTGATTGATTTCAAACATCATTTTCCTGCCCTTGTCCCATTCTATTTGTGGTCGGCGAAACACGTTTTCTTCTTCTATTCTCTTCTGTCAGATGTCACGGCATCATTTCCTCCTTTCTCCTTTTATCATTCTTTACATAAACCATTCATCTTTTCTTTGGCCTTCTCCATCCATCAACATTTAGGTCCATCACGTTTTTAGTCACATGCTAGAGTGTAATCAAAATATGTTTTTCGACATAAATGACGGGATTGGAATGTAGGGACTTGGTTGGATACTTCAATAAAATGCGCAGATACCCTTTTAAGATAATATTTTCAATTATATTTTAAGTTACATTTCGGCTGGTGCAAAAACTTGGTGAAGGCAGGTGGCCATTCATGGGGTCATCCGGGCAGGACCTTGACCGATTCTCGGACATGTTGTATCAAAAACCTCAGTATATGGTTGACAACTGATTTATTAATACAAAATTACAATCAACGAATCACTTCACTAATAAATAAATAAGCTTTCACAATTCACACTTTCACTATTTATGACTCAGGTGTGATCCGTATCACAATTCCGAGGTGTTGACACCGCGACTGCTTCGGTCCAACTGACTCGTGCCCGCTAGCGCGCCGCCTTATATTACTCGTCCCCCACCTCGCCTGACTCATGGAGTGGTACGATGATGTCACATTGCGCACGTGCACGACGCACGTGCGCCGTTGCAGCTGTGTTTGTCTTCTCAGCGCCGACATACATGTCACACTTCTTATTTCATTCCTATTCTATCTTTTATCTAAAATCAAAATCAAAAGTCATTTATTCAAATTAGGATGATAATCAGCACTTTTTGAACGTCACATTACAAGAGACAGTTCCACAAAAACGCCCTGCCCTTCGCCACTTCCTAGTGTTTTAGCTGGGAAGAAGAAGTGGCGGAACAAACTCCCCAGCAACACATCTGTCTGTCAGGTTAGAAGAACTAGATTTTATACAATACCGTTCATCACAAAAAAATAAGAAATTATTCATTCATTGTCACATGTCAGCTAGCAAACACCAATTATGTATATAAAAATAAAAAATTACCCAAGCCTAAATAATAAATTCTCCAGTCTAACGGGTGTGCCCGCTTACACGTGCAGTGAAGAAGTCACAGGTGATAAACTAGGACCTAAAGTCCTTTTTTAAAACGACCTGAGTATTGGAACGTTATGGTCAACCAGCCAGCATTGGTTAAGGTATAAAACCTCTTACAGTATCGACATAAAACATTTCAGTCAGTGTAGCCGATGAAATGGTATGGTGCCAATATATTTTCCATAGGCGTTAGGTCCATGTGTCTACACCGCAACTAATCAACTGAAAGCGTTAACCAATTTCATCACCATTTCCCTAAGACCTTGCGAGTTAAGTAACACACCATGAAAATTGACCTTGACCTTTCAAACGCTCTCTAACGTCTGGATCACGAGAATAAAGGTCAATGGATTCGCGTTTTGCGGCAGCATCAAGAAATTAATATAGATAGTTCGTGTATTTTCGTAGAAAGAATATAAGCATTTTTTAAATAAATTATTATTTAAATATTTTAAAATTAAACTTAAAAATGGTTAATACCAAAAGAGCCTCAGGTCGACCTAATGCCTGATGCGTAGACTTAGAGGATTGATTTTTACATCTCCAAGGTTACACAGATTTAAGTTTGTGGTTTTAATTTCAACTCGATACCTCCACGTATTCTCGAGATAAAGGATCTTGACAGACAGACGGACAAGAAATTGATCCTATATGGGTTCCATTTTTTTTCCATTTGAGGATTCCATACCCTAAAAAAACATTAAGAAGGCAGGCAGGAAAAGTTTTGGTCGTGACAGAGTAGTGCATGAGGTCCTTTAGGTTGTGCAACGACTCGTAGCAAAGGACGCACGTAAAACTAACTAATCATGAACATTTTTTTTGTTGCTTGTGGTAATCCTCGATGGGTGTCCTCCGCCATAGCGGAGGGGTCTGTCAGACTCCTACTGACTAAAACCACACGGTGTTCCTTCTCGTCATGTCTGGCTGGGGTGCGGGGACACAATCGCATTCTACACATTCACCCCAGCAGTGACGGGTGCTTGAAAGTACATTCATACTAATCATGCACCTAGCTTAACTTAAATTATGCTCTTGAAACTCGGTCTTGTAAGGAAAGTTCCCGAAAACAAAAACCCAGGACACCCTACATCCATTTTACGTCAACAGAATATAGTTAGGAGAAAAGTTTTATTTTTTGCCAATAACCCCTAAGGGCGAACAAGTTATATTAGTTTTTGAGTTAAGTGCCCAAGATTTACAAGCCTACGGGCCTCCGAGCAAGATCGAGAATATTTTCAGCTTAGAAATGATGATATTATGGTAATCTTTGATTTTGTTTTTCTGTGTTTTTTTGTATACGGAATTATGACCTGTTTTGGGAATTTAAAGGTGGAGTTTGTTTGTCTTATGAATTTGTTAAAGATGGTTCGGTAGATACTCGTTGTTCATTTATCACACTGAGTTTTAGAGAAAGTAATCTATCGCTATTAGGGGTTATTTATAAATTACGTCACACGAATTTCATATATTTTTTGCCCCTCCCCCGTCCTTGTCACAGCTGGTCACATTTGTGAGACTCCCCCCCCCCTTAGTGTGACGTCACATATTTTGTAAATTTACATTTAGAAATTATTGAATGAAAACAGGGGTTCCGAAATCAGAGTTATTTCCATATTTTTTTTATAGTAGTGTAATAGTTTAAAAATCGTGTTTAAACAGTTAGATTATAATAGATTTTGAAATGTGATGTCACGAAATTAAGAATCCCTCCCACCCCGTTGTCACACTTCATCGACCCCCTCTCTTGTAGTCTATGTTAGTACTTAATAACTAGAACAGATCGAGTGCGATTGGTTAGCGCCTACATTAGCGGGCTGTCTGCCCGGTCAGCTATCGAATGCAGGATAGTGTTGGGACTGCCACGCAGCCTGCGGAGTAGCGAGGCAGATTTTTTTATGCCACAACGTATGAAAATTGACAGTGCGTGCGTCGGCAAACATTGCTGAGGCACTACAGAAGCGTGGCAGTCGCAGCAATACCCTGAACGCATTTATATAAAGGATAGGATACGCAGAGTATTATAATCCTTTTGGGTACATACCCAAATGAAGTAAATCACAGGGCTTCCGAGTACAGTGAAGTGCAGTACAGTTATAAATGTGTGACAGTGTCTTAGTGTTTGGGATGGTATTAAACATAGTGGGTCTATATGTGCAGTGTCATTAAATTTCATACAAACCCGCTCAGTAGTTTTTGTATGAAAGAGTAGATAATAAACATCTATATATTCTCATATACTTTCGCATTTTATATGGAAGTGATATACTCGTATATACAATGTGTCCGGTCATGGACTAGCGATATTCTAGATACTTACGTAATGAGTGTTTTAATATACAGTGTATCCCATAAGTCCTTTGAAATTTAAATTTCGAATAAAATTCAAATGACGCGCAGGAATAGCGCGTGGGGTGCGGGTGAAGCACCAATGGTCTTTCGGAATTCAGTCGCCATGGAGCGTTTCAACGGAGCGGACCTTGTTTTTTGTGTACATGAGTTTTATCGCAACAATGATTCGGCCACCATTGCTCGGCGTCAATTTAGAGAGTATCGCATTTTACGCACGTTTAATGACTGTCCTAGTGTTCAAACAATTAAGAATTGGGTTCAAAATTTTGAGGAGACTGGCTCTACGTTGAATAAACAACGATCGGGCCGACCAAGGACATCACGGTCGGAAGAAAACATCGACGTAGTGCGTAAGAGTCAGTTTGTGAAAATCCTACTCAATCCATTCATAAGAGTTCCAGTGAATTATATATACCCAGATCAACTTTACAGCGCATTTTAAAGAATGACAAGAAACTTCATCCATATAAAATTCAGTTAGTACAGGAATTAAAAGATACCGATCCTACCAATATACTTACTTTCGTGTGTGATTGAAAATTCTAGTCATCGTTTACAGCAGTGCCAAGAACGAAATGGAGCATATTTAGATGAACTGATTTTTAAAAAATAATTCCCTTTTAATGTAAATTACTGAACAATAAATAAAAATTTCATATTGTACATAGTTTTTTTTTATTTGATTTTTTCAATTCAAAGGACTTATGGGACACCCTGTACTATTACGATACACACTTGGGTCTAATTCACTTCCCCATTTTTTGGCAGCCATTGGAGATCTCTCAAAGTTTTGGTCTTACTGAGACGAAAATAGGTTTATTCTGAGGGCAATAATATTGTCTATCGTTTAAATTAAGAAATGATGAGCTTACGTTTTCTTAACTTTAGAAAACAAAAATAAAGTCCAAAAAAATATGCAAATCGAAAAAAAAGTTTTTTTTTAAATCAATAAATTTCAATACTGGAATATTTGTTATATAAGTACATAGAATATCGCTAGTCCGTGACCGGACACATTGTATAGATATATATCTTACTTATAATGTTAGTAGGATGTGTTTCTACCAGTTAACCTTCACACTTTAAGAACTTCGTCTGTTCTCGCCTGCCGTGGTTGCGGGTTGTTCGAAAGAGATACCGCGGCGGCTGGGTTGGCCTGATGTTCTCTCCCTCAAACGCCCAGCCACCTCCTTTGCTAGCATTACTGCTTCGCAGAAGGTAGTGACCGCTTCCCATTCCCTCTCGCTTCGGACCATGGACTGAACCAGGGCCGAACGCGAGAGATCGCCGCCGCCAATCGCCTCTACGAGGGCACGGCGGTGCTCCGCCCAAGCTGGGCAGACCGCCAACATAAAGGGCTTAAGAAGGAATATGAGTGGGTTTTAGTTTGTACAAGTCTGACATTCCCCCAAGCTTTGAGCGGAGCGGGGGTTAAGTTATCTGATGATTACCCATCTGCAAAACAAACATTAGTAGGTCAATTTCAGGTCGTTGTCAAAATATCCTTAAGAAACTCGCTACTGTGCATCCAGCTTTCTTTATACTGATGAGTATACAGTAGTATTTAACGAAGCATTTACAAATTCCCAAACAAATATACAAAAGGCTTAATTACGACACTATCAATATCTTCAATCGATTCTTCGAGCATCGGCGTTCATTAAAAGAGTCTTATTTCGAAGTTGTAATGAAGCGTCTTTCAGTAGGTACAGTCGCGAGCGTTTATATGTAAACACTTTACTTTATTCAAAACTAGCTTAATGTTCGCAGCTTCGCTCGCGTTTAATTCGGGGTAACACAGTTCCCCTTTCCTGATTTGCAGGTACCTATAGATTACTTGCTACTTATAGATTTTGCCCAAGCATTTTATTTATTGTAATAGCAAAGCTAAGTTTACCCTTTATTTCCCTCTTTCGGGAGAAAGATCATTTCTCACTTAAAAAGAAAGTTAGCCTATATCCGTCTCCAGGGTCCCAACTATCTCTGCACGAAAATTCATCAAAATCGGTGTTGCCATGTAGGCGTGAAGACGTAACAAACAAACTCACTTTCGCTTTTATAATATTAGTAAGGATACCTTTAATATTAACTAGGTCGGTCTGTGGATGGGAGAACATCCAGTATATACCGATTTTTCTTGTGTTTCGGAAAGCACGTTTAGCCGTTGGTCCCGGCTGTCATTGCAGGTAGTAAGTAAGTGGCCCGAAAGTGTGAGAACCAGTCTTACCAAGAGGTATCGTCAGTCGCTCCACCTCACATAATGTTCAGCTATATGTGGTTAGACTGAAAGTCGACCCCAACAGAGTCACGAAAATGCTAGACTAGATTATGATGAAAACGAGCTAAGCCAAGAGCTAGATATTATAAAGATTGGTGACATACATACATACTAAATTTATAACAATATATAATTGCAATCAATACAGTCACAGAAGATCATTGTTAGATATCCCTAAATGTGTACATAGTATTGTTGTTGACTGTACAGTGGGTTGCATTAATAATACAACCCCATTTATTAGCGACTCTGTTTGTGTCAACTGTCTTGATGTTTGTTCATTAACTGTTCTCATTAGTAGGGGACACAGAGTAGGTGAAAACAGAGTGCAGATTTTGGTAATTATAACTTTATATTATTTGGATTATAACACATAATCCTATGAAGATCATGGTATAAAAATGGCTGTTAAATTTAGTATGTTTTTTTTTATGTTTTTATTTCAAACTAGCTAGCGCTCGTGTAATGATAAAAAAAGTACCTTATTGTGTTATTCCACACTATAATCTACCTCTGAGCCATGACCAAGATCCGTTCAGCCGTTTTGACGTGAAAGAGTAACAAACATCCATACATCCATCCATCCTCACAAACATTTGCATTAATAATATTAGTAGGATAGGAAGTAGGATAAATATATAAAAAAATGTTTGTTACTCTTTAACGCAAAAACTACTGAACGCAAATAGATGCAATTAGACGCACACATATTTTGTAAATTGGGTTATCACTTAAATTACAAAATGTGTACTTTTAATCCCAGTAAAACAACGTCGCGCAATTATCGAACTTCTTATAAGGCCACGACATGAATTAGTGGAAAACAATTTCGGAGAACTAAGCGAGTCAAAACAACTTACACTACAAAAACCGAGTGCCACCTCCATTCCACTCTACTCTATGGTCATGAATTACTAAACTCGCCCCGCGTGAGTGCGTCCATCAGCCTAGAGAGCTGCTGCTTACCACCGCTTACTGAGAACATTCTGTACACGCACTACTTACCTCATGGATCAGTTCTCAAAGGGAATAAGCATAGGCAAAGGTATACCTGGCAGTCGGAGCTTGACAGTGACATATATGGTCATTATTATTGTTCTATAATAAGTTGGTGTGATGTTTGTTAATCTGTCACGTTCTCTAGTTACGTATAATCAATAATTATTACTCTCATTATTAAGTCGGTAAATTTTCAAAGTTAATAATCTATTATTTATTTTTTTTAAACTTTTTTGTAAAATAAAACCGACTTCCAAAAACAAAAAAAAGTAGAACTACGTTAACTTTACATCCGGAAGTCGGTGACTTTTGTTGGTTTCGATGACTTTTTTGCAAATCGGTCCAGGTTTCTTTGAGTAATCGGTGAATATACATTAAAAAAGATTCCAACGAATTGAGAACCTCCTCCTTTTTTGAAGTCAGTTGAAACTTTATGCACAAGTAAAAACTGTACAAAGGCGGAATAAATGCTTTAGGCATTTTCTACTAGTGTACCTTAGGGTGATTCAGAGAAAAAACACAGTAGAAACAATAACTAAAAAAAAGGATATTAGAAAATAATAATTTTATGACCTACAGGTAGTTGTTTCGGGTATTTGTGTATGTGAGTTCAAATGTTTGTAAAACGTACCCACGATACAGGAGAAATTAGAACTACTTACTAAACTTTGACGGGCCCCTTGGTCTAGTGGTTAGTGGCCCTGACTGCTGAGCCGGAGGTCGTGGGTTCGATTTCCACCCAGGACAAACTTTGTGTGATGAGCATGATTGTTTGTTCTGTGTCTGGGTGTGATTTATCTAAAATATGTATGTATTTATAAATTATATAAGTATGTATATCAGTTGTCTGGTTACCATAACACAAGCTCTGCTTAGCTTGGGATCAGATAGCCGTGTGTGAGTTGTCCCAAGATATTTATTTATTTATTTAACTCTATGATCCTTTTGTGCTGTGATAAAATTAAACGCAGTCAAAATATATGGCTGTTTATGTCGCAAGTGTTCGACGGAACCTTTGGTGCGCGAGACTGACTAGCTCATGACTGGTTTTTACCTTTGTCAGCCATATTTGGCTGGCATTAGGAAATACTTTTTCCGAAAACTACTCTCTTTAGGTAACAAAAACTATTATTAACGACTCAGTGTGACAGTACACGGGTAGAGATTCGTCCCGCCGAGCGTGGGCCTTGTCTATGCCTCCTCTGGATTTATGCCTCGTTACGTGCGGCCCTGTGACTCTGTGGCTTATGGTACGCACATAAACTGATGGAGATACAACGCAGACGCGGGGAGTCATACGGGAAGTTAGTTTGTTGAGCTGAGCAAAGCTATGGATTGTGTGCGGTAATGTTCTAGAAAGGTAATGCTCCCCATTTTATAGAAAGTGTGTCCATATTCTTTTTGTTTATCTATGGTCCACATGGCCGTTCACTCTCATAGTCCGATGGGACGACAATTCGATACGACCAGAGAGAGAGATCAGGCGCCGGTTCGTGCGATAACGTACTTTCCGAGGAAACTCGATAGCTTCCTCCGTGTTTCGGAAAGCACGTTATGTAACCCAGTATGTAACGGGTGCTCACCCATCCACAGACCAAACTAGGCAAGCGAAACTTAACCTAAAGATCGACCGGAGTCGCTCCTGTTGTTATTGTGTTTTTTTTTTTGTTTTTCCTCGAATCGGAAATCCCCAAATAATTTCGCCCCCTCTAGGCGTAGCGGGGTCAGTCTAATAAACTAACTACTAACTAAAACCCTCCCATGTTCCTTCTTGAAAACTGAGTTGTGTCCGACGTTATTCGACCCCGTATATTTCAAGCGAAGTAATGTAAATGCAGGCGGATCAGACCGACTTATTCGTAATGTAGACTTTTTTTGTCAATGCTCTTTGGAACATAAATCATTTGGGTTCACTCCCAATAACATCTCATTTGCGTACTTCTATGTTTGTACAATGTTTTTACGTATTAACGCTGATTTTTTAGGCCTATTTTTCTTATTCATAAATATCGAATATTCCTGACCACTTTTCTACTATGTACAGACGCCTGCACATCAAGCTACCCGAAACTGTAAATTTTTCCCAATTAACCTTGAACCTAATGCTTTAGAAATAAAGTCGAAAATCTATCAAAGAAATCTGACAGATTGTAGTAGCTTGATGTGCAGGCGTCTGTACATCCCATCTTATACCTGCACCTACATTGTTGTAAATAAATATATCAATATATAATAAATATATACAGCCTTTTTAAGGAAATTTCAAAACGTTTGGTTGACACTTCCCGTGACCCAAGGGCTGGCTTTTACTTTGGCCAGAGGCTTAGCGTTGCCATACAACGTGGCAACGCGGCCAGTCTCTTGGGGACATTGCCAACTGACAGCGTTGAGGACGAATTTTTTGACGCTATTTTTTAATTTATTTATAAGTTTAGTTTAGTTTAATAATTTTAGTTTATGTTGAATTTGAAAAATATAAAATGTACCCCGTTTTGTTTTTAGATTTAAATAAATATATCTGAATCTGAATCTGATCTTACGGGTTTTTTTTACTTCACCTACTCTGGGCGGAGCGGGGGGCAGTGTCAGATTTATACATACTGATTCGAACCCATCTATGTCCTTCAGGCAGTGGCCCTGGCAGGCCCCTCTGCTTAGTTGACATCTCTTTGAGGCAGAGTAAATGAAGATGCAAAACTGCACCTTGTATATTCTGAGCGACAAACTGTCGTACTATCTAGATTTATGTATGTACAAAACTACTATAAAATGCCATCTCGCGCTGACAAGATTCGATGCATGTTAACTGGGAGCCGCGGGCAGTCTCCTCAACTGCATTTACTCCAATCTGATGTAGATATCTATCTATCAAACGTTTTGTGCTAGCTGTATATCGCGGCTCCGTCTGCGTAAGGTCAAAAAATATTCCACATGAACTTACTTGTGTGTCAAATTTCATCTTAATTCGGTCAGCCTGGTGGCTAGTAGCTGGGTGAGATATGCCGAGAAATCAAGCTGAGTAGCGTGCAATTGTACAGGACCGTCCAGCGGTAGACTGCCGTGGCTTGATGCTGTTGTTCATTTTCGCCGTGTCGATGATTTCCATATTCAAGTACAATGAAGTTCGACCAAACGCCCCACTTCGAGTTGAACGTAAATACGTTGATTTTAAAATTAAGAATACTCCATTCACGAATAATATTTTCATAACTTTAAGAATTTATTTATGTCTGTGTATGATGGTGATTGTGCTTGTTACAATTTTTGTCATGGTAGAGGGCAATTGTGTTTTTTATTAAAAAAAAAAACAATACATATTGACAACCCCATTAGACAGTGGCCCTGATGTCAGACTTGTACAGCAAAAGAAGGAAGTTTAATGGGTTTTTAGTCAGTCCTAAAAACCCATTAAACTTCCTTCTTTTGGTTTTTGCGTTCTGGGGTCACGGTAACTTGGTAACACGGTGACCTGTCAGGCCTCTCAGATTTGCTGACATCTCTTTGAAGCGCGTTTGGAACACGAACGCGCCGAGGACTAGAGATGAAACTCATCGTCTGTAAATTGGCTTGGCAGTCTAACTTTCAGTTTAAATGAAAAGGTGAAATAGAGTAATTTTCGCTTTTATATTATAAACATGGATATATTCGCGATCAAATCGCTGTATATATTTATAAACGACACGATTTCTTGTCAAAATGGATCGTTACGCCTTTCGCTAGTCATTTCCGATACCGATAGCTTATAAAGCTTAGATATTACGTAACATAAAACCACGCCTGTTGCCTTCGCAGAAAAGTACGGGTGAAAAAAAAACAGCCTTACCTTATTTTTAAGCTATTGCATAGCTTTTATCGCGGCGACCGAATCGAGAAATTCCGTAACGAAAAAAACCTAACACTTGCATTACGAATACGGTCAGTTCAGTTCGAGAATCAGATTGTCTATCGATAGTACGCTGGATCAAACCCAATGTCTTGTTTTTCTTTTTGCCACTTATTTTTATTGTATTTACTTTTAAAATATTATATTTAGATACATTTTTTTATTTATTGCATAAGTTATAAATTGCAATAGCTGTATCGTGGGTGCGTTTACAAACATTTAAAGTCACATACACAAACAGCCACACCTGGAAAAACTATCTGCATGTCATACAAATATTTGTTCCGTGCGGGAATCGAACCCGCGACACGCAGCGCAGCAGTCGATCCCTCAGCCATTGCGCCCACCGTGCCGTCTAATGAAAGAGTCAAGATATTACGCAACATTTCCACGCCTGTTGCCTTCAAAGAAGAGTAAGCAGAAGTGTGTAGAGTACAGCCTATTACGGACGAGTCCAGCACTGGGACACCATGGTCCGGAGCGAGAGGGAATGGGAAGCGGTCACCACCTTCTGCGAAGCAGTAATGCTAGCGAAGGAGGTGGCCGGGCGTTTGAGGGAGAGAACATCTGCCCAACCCAGCCGCCGCGGGAGACGCCCAGGGCGCCGGGCGCCGCGAGACGACTTCCGGCCACCGTAGATGCGGGCCTGTGGACGGTGAGCAATGGGTAGCTCACCGTCCGTCCGTCTATTGACGACAGGCCGTGTCGACGGCGCGTTCGTGTTTCACGCGCGCCTCAAAGAGAGTCAGCAAAGCAGAGGGGCTTGCCAGAGCCTCCGCCTGCCGGGGTTGCGGGTTGTTCGAAAGAGATACCGCGGCCCCGGAACGTAAAGGGCAATAGAAGAGGAACATGGGTGGGTTTTAGTCAGTACAAGTCTGACATGCCCCCCCGCTCCACCCAGAGCGGGGGAAGTCATTGGATGATTTCCGACCCGAAAAAATAAAAAAATAAAAAAAAGGCTACGAAAAAAATGTGTGTCCGCCCTGTAGGGACAAAGACTCACGGAAAGGTCTCGGCAGATGATGATTTTTAAAGTGAAACTTTTATTACATCGTCTCAAACTTTTTAGTCTGTGTGTTGCATGTCGCGTGACGGTCGGCCGCGGAGTAGTGACGTCCAAATGTCTATAATGTGAAAAAATGTTTCACTTTTACCGTAAACCATAAAAAGCTAATCCTACTAATATTATAAATGCGAATGTTTGTGATGATGAATGGATGTTTGTTACTCTTTCACATCAAAACGGTAAAACGGATCTTGATGAAATTTGGCACAGAGGTAGGTTATAGTTAGGAATAATACATAAGATATTTATTTTTCGATCTTCACGCAGGCAAAGCCGCGTTCGCCCGCTAGTGTGAAATAGAGACAATTTTTTTTTCTAAATTTAACAGACATTTTTATTCCATGATCTTCATAGGATTATGTGTAAAGTTATAATCACCAAAATAACATATAGTTTGAAATAACACAGGATTTTTTTTATATTACGCGGGCGTAGCCGCGGGTGCCAGCTAGTCTGACAATAAAATAGGTTAGTCTAAATATCAATAAAAAAGGTAAATTAGTTTGTGAACTGTTCCTAAGCTCAAAAACTGTTCGTTTAAATTAAAAAATGATTTCGTGTTAGATGGCTTATTTCGATCGAGAAACGCCAGAAACTATTTATATAACATCACGCTAGGACACATTATTTTTCTTAAAAAAAAAAAACGATGCCCCACACTAGGAATTTCTCCTGTATCGCGGGTGCGTTTACAAACATTTAAACTCACATACACAAACAGCCAGACTCGAAACTTATCTATAGGTCATACAAATATTTGTTTCGTGCGGGGATCGAACCAGCGACGCGCAGCGCAGCAGTCGATCTCTCAGTCACTGCGCCAACCGTGTCGTACACTAAAGAACTGAGTAGCGGTTGAAACCGGTTGGCAAACATAGTTTTTTTATATTAATTTTAATCCCGGCTTCACCTCTAATTATAAACCATAACTAACCAACCCTACTACATATATAAGTCATTACCTCTGGTCCATTGGCTGAACATAGTGTCATGTCGATCTGAAGTTAAATTAATATATCTATATTTAACAAGCCCCACATAACTTTGAGATTGTTTACTCCCCTGTTGTTTTGTGGGATAAAGCATGAGCGAATATAGGTTTTTTAGAGACTGTGGTGGATAATAATAATTCATTTATTTCAGGAAATTTTCCCATAGAAATTTGAGCTACAATTTATACAAAACATTACACATAGCTAGCTACATAAGATTACACAAGACATTAAAAAAAATTGCATTAAACTATAAATGTGAGTTAAAATAAAATTATTGTTATAAGATTAAACAGAGCGACAGTTGAGTTTCAGAGTCTGAAATTAATAGATTCTTTAAATAATAAATGTTTATTTTGCAAGATGTTATATTTATTCAATTTTAAACCTTGACTTTAATTTTTTTTTAAATTTAATATACTACCTAACTTATAAAAAAATTTAAAAATAGCGTCAAAAAATTCGTCCTCATCGCTTTCAGCTGGCAATATCCACAAGGACTGGCCGCTTTGCCACGTTGTATGGCAACGCTAAGCCTCTGGCCAAAGTAAAAGCCAGCCCTTGGGTCACGGGAAGTGTCAACCAAACGTTTTGAAATTTCCTTAAAAAGGCTGTGAGCACAAAGACCTCACGGTCGGTACCAATAAGTTTACTATATTTACGCCACTTGAGGTTTTCTGCAGCCGCAGCAGCAGCGCCAGCGCAGCACGAAGAGCTAGGAAGATGGGATGGCGCAAGACTATCGACGCACGTTGCGTCCCATACTAAAGAACAAGTAGGTTTTTATACACTTTTTTGAACTACATGACCAGTGTTTCGTACCCAACTACTCTGAGAAGAAACAGCCGATACAAACTCAGAAGTCACAGTCTCTTTTAAGGTCCAGACAATCATCTTGGTCAACATACATGAGCACGAAGCAGATTAGTGTCTGAACTGGTCTTTTTAAGAAAGCACCACAAAGATTGAATGGACCTGTCCAGTCAGTGCAAGCATTTGTCAGTTATCGTGTAGCTGGACTCATAACCCAAGGAGCTTAACGATACGACGAACAATACCAAAAAAAGGACATTTGTATTGGTCGCTTATAGTAAGTACTTCTAATTGGTATTAGGGTTTTCTATCAAGAATTTCTCAGTAGCATGCGCGGAGTTTGGGTTCGTGTCTGATTGATGGCAATAGGCTCGCTCCCTATTACATAGGACTTAAACATAATTGGCGAAATGTGCGGGTACTATTAGTTACACCCGTGCCTAGCCTCTCGACAGTTAAAGGCGTGATATTACAGGTACGTAGTGGAAAAAGGCTGTCAAAGACGCAGATATTGGGAAACGACTAGCTTTTAAGGGAGTTCCTATATACTGGACTCGTGTCTGAATTGGTGTTTTTAAGAAAGCACCACAAAGATTGAGTGGACCTGTCCAGTCAGCGCAAGCATTTGCCAGTTATCGTGTAGCTCGACTCGTAGCTCAAGGTTTTTTTTTTGCTATCATTAAATGGTTGATTGAGATTTTTCGGCAGATTAACATACATCATATTGCCTTCCACCCAACTCATTAACAACTTAGTCAGTACGGTTGGCGCAGTATCCGAGCAATTGGCTTCTAAACTCATTCATGTCATCGCGGTTGGATTAACGCTCGGTACAATTAATATATTATTGTCTAGGAACATGTTTGTAAACGCAACCATGGCACGGGAGAAATTCACAGGGTTGAGAAAGTAAAAAAAAAACCCGGTCAAGTGCGAGTCGGTCTCACGCACCGAGGGTACTGTACAAACTTGCGACATTTGTATTCAGTGTGTACACAAAATCAGAAAAAAAAACAACATCATTTATTTCAATAGAAGATTACAGGCACTTTTGAATGTCAAAAAAATTTAAGAGTGAATGTCAATCGGATATGCAAAGCGCCATCTGTTGAGATAATCGATTATCATTCACTCTGACGCAACACCAAGAGCTAGTGTGGGAAAAAGACTGGTGCGATTTAGTTCTGATCGAGACCATGCCCTGGCAACTTAGAACATTTTTTTTATTGCGAAAAGCTCCATCTGTCCCAGAAGCAACGAACTTTTTATTGTGGTGTTACCACTTTTTTACCGTAAACTTTTGGTAATTTACTTTAATTGTTAATTTTGCTATTTTACTTTAATTAGTCTACTTTTACTAATAATTTGATTTAACAACCAAGTATGAATTGTTTTTGAAATATTTTGTATTATTCGTGGAAGTTTTACAAAAATTAGAACCTTAAAAAGTAGTAGTATTAAAGCAAACTGTTACCAACAATAGCAACACTGAATATCAACGTCACAAGAAATTTTCCACCGGTTTGTTGTTTACATGCTCGTGCGCAATTTTTCTTGTATATTTCGGTGTTTTTGTGTTATTATCTTGAGTTGAACTTTAGTTCCTCCGTATATTCCAAAAATAGCCAAATTTCAGCATAGACTCTACTTTGTGAAAGTGTTTGTGACATACTTGCAGACAGATGGGCCCTCCTCAAGCAGTTTGGACCATATCAATAAAACAAAGGGTGCAAAACGAGAAAGGCAAACCGGTGTTGTAATTAATGTGTAATAAATTCGTTTAATTATATATTTTGTGTTATTAATCTCATCTCCTTTATCCGATACAACCTAAGATAAATTTATTTCGTTTAAAATAAACCCAAACTGTGTTCTCATTTAAAACTTGTACCTATCTAAAAACATCCATGAAAATTTGCTTGTGCAAAAACACAGTTTATGTATCATTTAAACGAAGAAATGTATATAAGGCTATAAAAATAAATCAACGTATGCGTACCTACCTACAATATACACACATCAAAAGTATCTAGAGATCAACATATATTTTTGCAATAACTTTTCTCCTGATTGATATTAATTAAAATTTTCTTTAAGGATTCTTCAAATAAAGTGTTTTCGTTTGTCACAGTAACGATAAACCAAGTCACATTTGCATTAATAAAGAAATTTGCCATTTTCCTAATAAAGGGATTTTTGACATTTGAACCACTAACATTAAAGTTCGAAAAAAAGACTGAAATAACAGTTTTCTTTAAAATTTTATTGGGTAACTTAAACAATTAATAATCCGTGTTTCTACCGCGAACACTAACAACACAAGAACATCGGTTTGGCATACTCAAAATGAGTTCATCCAAATCACGCTGTGGAATGGCCGCCCATGTTCGTTGCAACAACAAAAAAAGGTCTTCTTGCGACTGGATACCCTCCATATTCGGCAGAGCTCTTCTCTGTAGCATATCCCATGCATGCTCAATCGGGTTCAAGTCTGGCGACTGAGCAGGCCAGGGCAGGACATTGATGTTAGCTGCGGCGAGAGTCTGTCTTACAACTCTTGCGGTGTGCGGTCGTGCATTATCATGCATTAACTGAAATAAGGGACCGATTTGCACTTGTAGAGGAACGATGACGTCTGATACAATCGTCTCAGCATTAATTTGAGCGTTGAGGTTGCCTCTGATCCAAATCAACTCAGTTCTTCCGCCGATCCAAATACCCGCCCATACCATGATGGTTCCACCACTATAAGGATGGACTTCCTGGCAGGATTTTAATCGCTGTTGGCGTCCAGGGGTTCTCCAGTGTCGTATACGTCTTGTATCCGGTCTCATACCAAAACGAGACTCATCAGAAAAGCACACGAAACGCCATTGTTCTTCTGCCCAATTTCTGTGTTCAAGAGCCCATTGATATCGAATCCTACGATTGTGCATTGCTATAGGTGGTACCCGTAGCGGTCTTCGGGAATGAAGGTTCACTTTATGCAAGCGGTTTCTGACTGTTTGGTCGCTAATTAAGTTCCCTGAAGAGTGATGAAGCCTCACGGCTAACATCATGGCGGTTATTGTTGGAGCTCTTCGAGTTAAGATTTGAATGTATCGGTCTTGTCTCCGTGTGGTGCAGCGATACCGTCCTCCATGGCGCTCAGCCACGGTACCAGTGCTTCGGTAACGTGTCCAAAGTCGACTGATAACACTCTGACTTGTATTCAGAGCTAAAGCTACAGTACGTTGCCGGGAACCAGCTTCTATCATTCCCACGGCTCTGAGCATTTCTTCCCTGCTTAAATGACGTCGCCGCTCCATAATAACGTTGGTTTTAATCAGTAGTAGGGAAACAGTAGCACTAATAATGTCTTCAATGCGTTGTATGTTTTTATAGGGAAAATATTGACAGCTTATTTTCATCTTTTACTCGAATTTGATTGAGATTTCCTGATTCAAATTATGAAATGCACCAAAAAGGATCCATATAAATTTATAAAATCATAAATTTATTACAAAGCCACATCTCAATCTCAAGAAATCCGCATAAAAATGCTTGATCCCTAGACACTTTTGATGTGTGTATATATATTCAATTAGTTCCTTGCTTGGCGTTCAGAGGGCGCTGGTCGCTAACTTAACCGAAAACGTCAGTTGCCAGTCTATCTCATTTTATATATATTAGTCTATGATCGAGACGGCAATCCGTTCGCATCACGAATACGCGCTACGTTTTTGGTGGAGTGTTTAGTGATTCAGTGTTCCTAATAATTTTGTAATAGGATCCTGATTATATTTTGTGTAATACGTCGTTTCATTCTCCTCGCCCGATTACCTGCGTCCTAGTATAATCGACTATGGATTTAAATGATATTGTGGACTGTCCTGACGTCCCTTTAAACATATAAAATATTTGTTTGTTCATTATAAGTCTACAACTTGATACCCACAACAATGTTCTAGCATACATATTACTGTAACCGTGGACAAAATAATTAATTTTAACGCTTGCGACACTTGCACAAAATTATAGTTGACCTGATTAAAAGTTTCCATTATAGCTAAATACTCTAGTTGTGTTGTCGGTGAGGGGAACCACCGAGGTCTTCACTCTGGTTGGTCGGAATTTATGAGGTCAGCTGTGTGGAAATAATGTAAAGTGTAACTGTCACTGTCAGTTTGACAGCTGTCATAAAGTATGGTAATGGCAACATTAGGAAGCCATTTTACTTCCTTTTTTGCGGATATCAAATCATCAATTAACTCTTCCCGCTTTGGCTGGAGCGGGGGGGAGTGTCAGACTTTTACTGACTAAATCTCACCCATGTTTCTTCTTTTGCGTTTTGCCGCGGTATCTCTTTCGAACAACCCGCAACCCGACGCAACGGTATTTTACTTCACTTTGTTTAGCCTTGCCCTAACTTCTGTCGCTTTATGCGATATGAACATTTTCATACAACGTACAAACGGTCTAATTAGCGAAGAATGGTAATCAAACGGAAAGTATGCAAAGCAGCGGTAATGTTAATTGAATGAGCTTGAAAAATCTGGGAGTAAATATCGTTTAAAATGTTAATATGGATGTGTAAAGTGTTCAGTTCCAGAGGAAGAACATTTGCATAGCTGTCCCAAATCGGAATGTTTTAATTGATAAGGACGGGGCCAGAACGTACGTTTTTCACTGATTATATTTTTTGCCCTAATTATATTTTGTGACATTAAAACAAGTTTTAATGTCCATACAACGTGGCAACGCGGCCAGTCTCTTGGGGACATTGCCAACTGACAGCGTTGAGGACGAATTTTTCGACGCTATTTTTTAATTTATTTGTAAGTTACTTAGTATGTTTAATAATTTTGGTTAAATTTAGTTTATAAACAAGGAAAACAAGTTTTTAGTTTTTAAAAATCGAATCTTTCAACATCGTCTGTCAAGCCTTTGCCAAACTATGTTGGAGTCGGTTTGCAGTCTAATCTGATGCAGCTGAAGATCAGTATGAAGTGGAGCGACTGCCTATCTGACCTCCACAACCCAGTTAGTACTGGGTAATACAATACCTCTTGGTAAGACTGGTTGTCAGATTTTCGGGGACTGACTATCTGTAACGACTGTCAAAGATCTACAAACGACAGCCAAGACCTGTTGGCGTTGTCGTTTGTAACTTAACGCTTAACGTGCTTTCTGAGGCACAAAGAAAACTTAATATGTAACGGATGGTCACCCATCCACAAACCAACTAACTTAACCTAAAGATGTGCCACGAGCTCCTTTATCCTCATCTCTAGTCTTTAAACCACGATTAAATATCCTATAGTCCTTTAAATAAACTAAAAACTATTTCCTGATGTATGCTCGGAAATAACTTGCTAAGCCGGTTTGTTTTTTAATTTATTTTGAACTAGCTGGCGCCCGCGGCTTTGCCCGCGTGTTATCGAAAAAAATAGATATTTTGTTTATGTCGTGTTGGATAGCTTATTTATCTAGAAAGACTATAAGGTATATAGCATCACACTACAATACTAAAGGGCTGAGTAGCGAGTGAAACTGCTGGGCAGGGGTAGTTATTTTAGGGTTCTGTACCTATTATCCATGAGAGTGTCCATGGAGTTTCTTGCCCATTCTTCTCCATAGAGATCAACGCTTTGGAATGGGCAACTACAGTACTTTCACAAGTTACTAAGTCTTGTGACCGGGACTGTAGCTTAACATTTTGTTTTTTTTTTACATTTAAAAGTGCCTGTAATGGTCTTATTGAAATAAATGATTTTGATTTTATCATCCGTGTACAATAATGCAACCAGATAAAGATCAGGGAAATTTTCTCACAATCTTACAAAAAAAACAACCTCCTCTATCACAGTAATAGAGCAGTCACCATGTTTGTCACAAACAACAAGTACGTAGCAACATGACGTCATAATTCTCGACATCTACACAAAGCACACAAAGAGCGGATTACCACACAGACTGCGTCAAAATAAACGGACAGACACGGGAATAAAAGTTAATGTTTTTACTAGGAAGTCTCTTTCCTACTACATCATCTGCCTAGCCTTTTCCCAACTATGTTGGGGTCGGCTTCCAGTCTAACCGGATGCAGCTGAATATCAGTATTTTACATGGAGCGACTGCCTATCTGACCTCCACAACCCAGTTAATACTGGGTAATACGATACCCCTTGGTAAGACTGGTTATCAGACTTTCGGAACACTGACTACCTGTAACGACTGCAAATGACCACTACAAATGACAGTCGGGACTAACGGCTTAACGTGTTTTCCGAGGCACGAAGGAAACTCGGTATGTAACGGGTGGTCACCCATCCACAGACCAACCTAGGCAAGCGCGGCTTAACCTAAAGATCGATCCGAGCGGCTACTTTTTATTTAGCCACGAGCTCCTCGTTCCTACTAAGATGTATATAATTATCTCAAAAAAAAGTCTCACCTGGATCATGGTTGGATAATCCTTACTATCCTTACTAATATTATAAAAGCGAAAGTGAGTTTGTTTGTTACCTCTTCGTTCGTTAGTTGAGACCCTGGAGACGGAAAAAGGCTTTTTTTTTTAAATAAAAGTGAGAAATGAGGGAGAAAGAGGGAAGAAAAGGGAAAACTTAGCTTTGCTATTACAATAAATCAGGCGCAAGGGCAAAACTACAGGTAGCAGGTACCTGCAAATCAGGAAAGGGGAACTGTGTTACCCCGAATTTAACGCGAGCAAGCCGCGGGCAAAAGCTAGTCTTGTATACATGAAAGGTATAAGCAATTTTTGATTTTAGACGGCTCGGTTGGCGGTGGCTGAGTGATTGACTGCTGAGTGATTTAAATATTTAGCCCCATTCTTGAAAATTTTCCTTTATCGTGGGTGCGTTTACAAACATTTAAACACAAACAGCCAGACCCGGAACAACTATCTGTAGGCCATACAAATATTTGTTCCGTGCGGGAACACGCGACACGCAGCGCGGCAGCCGATCGCTCAGCCACTGCGCCAACCGTGTCATCAAAGATTAGCAGATCATCCATATATACAAAGAGAAAAAATATGTATTATAGACGATAACTCATAAACTACCTAAACTTGCCTTAAAATATAATCTTGTGGAATCTGAGGTACCGTACTACAAGTATGTGCCCGACCCAGTTCTCGAGAAAGACCATGTTACGCTGTACTGGGATCGGTCTATCATTACTGACAGGACTATTGTCGCCAATAAACCTGATATAGTGGTGATAGACCGATCAGCGCGTCGCGTAATGATAATCGATGTTACCATCCCACATGACGAGAACCTCGTGAAAGCTGAGAAAGAAAAACAACTAAAATATCTTGACTTGGCACACGAGGTTGTTGACATGTGGAATGTGAACTCGGCTATCATTGTGCCGATTGTCGTAACGGCCAATGGCTTAATTGCCAAGAGCCTCGACGAACATCTGTCGAAGCTCTCCTTAGGTGGTTGGATCAAGGGCCTGATTCAGAAGGCAGTACTCCTCGATACGGCCCGCATTGTGAGGAGGTTCCTGTCTCTGGAGCCCTAACCACCGGTAGCTTGGACCCTGCTACCGTTACAGGCGGAAACCTATTTTTATATTTTTAAATGTTTTTCTATTATTTTTTTAAAGAAATATTTAAAAATGTATTTGTAAGTATAATTAATGAATAAAGAGAATAATAATAATAATAAATAATGCCAATAAGCCTGACATAGTGGTGATAGACCGATCAGCGCGCCGCGTAATGATAATCGATGTTACCATCCCACATGACGAGAACCTCGTGAAAGCTGAGAAAGAAAAACAACTAAAATATCTTGACTTGGCACACGAGGTTGTCGACATGTGGAATGTGAACTCGGCTATCATTGTGCCGATTGTCATAACGGCAAATGGCTTGATTGCCAAGAGCCTCGACGAACATCTGTCGAAGCTCTCCTTAGGCGGTTGGATCAAGGGCCTGATTCAGAAGGCAGTTCTCCTCAATACGGCTCGTATTGTGAGGAGGTTCCTGTCTCTGGAACCCTAACCACCGGTAGCTTGGACCCTGTTCCCGATACCGGTGGGCTACTATTTTTTGTATTTTTAAATGTTTCTTTTTTTATTTTCTATGTTTTTATTAAGAAATATTTAAAAATTTAATCAATATGTATTTAGCTGAATAAACGAAATAATAATAACTTATTTATTTCAGACTACAATGTGGTCCAGTGTGTTAGTAACAATATGACTTAGCCTATGTTAGTACTTAATAACTAAAAGAGATCGAGTGCGATTAGTTAGTGCCCACATTAGCGGGCTGTCTGCCCGGTCAGCTATCGATTGCAGGATAGTGTTGTGTTGGCACCATAGGTGCGGTTGCACCAAAATCGTAACGACGTCAGTCATCAGTAGATTTTACACCTCTCATTTTTCTCATACTGGGCGCCTTATATATGAAAATCGATTCTTAAGGAGTAAACTCCAAAAATTGCAAATCGGTCCAGGTGTCTTTGAGTAAGCGGTGAACATACATAAAAAAACCGACAAATTGAGGACCTCCTCCTTTTTTGAAGTCTGTTAAAAAAAAGAAATGTTAATATGACATTTCTTTAAAAACATTTTTTTTTCAGATTAAAAAAATCTCTTAATTAAATTTTCAAAAATTAAGTCTATAAAAACTCTGGGATAGTCATACACAATGTCCTCTCACTTTCTTTGGAGGAACTGTTTCCACATCCTAATGCGGAAGAAAATCAGTCATAATATACAGGTTTAGGCCCTGCGCAGACGGCACACTTTTTGTGCGATCGAGTCTGCGGCGCACAAAAAGTCTGCATGGCGCGCAAAAAGTCGGTCGCGGATTTTTCACAGACTCAACGCATACGACGCACATCTTCGATCATTTTGCCGGCAGAGCTGTAGGGACGTAGACGCTATGGAAATCGTGCAGAAATCGCGAAGTATTACATAGTATATGTATATATGTTGCAGTCAAAACTCTTAACTAGTTAAAAGTACTATTGACTAGCAAAAACAGTCAAAAGCACTTTTGACTGCACTAGGTTAGGTTAGGTTAAAACTGTGACCTCCTACGCACGAGCCGAGCGAGCGGTGCCGCGGCAGCGGCCGGCGAGTGCCAGAAACGACCTGCATTTATAGAAAAAAGAGATTGTTTTTAGTTGGTTACCCGGAACTGAACTATTTAGATTAGGAGGCGTTACAATCTTTTTAAGAGTTTTGACTGATACAACTAGTCAAAACCACTTTTGACGGAATCACTTAGTCAAAAGTACTTTTAACCAGGTCCATTTGGCAAAAGAAAAGTAGGTACTTTTGACTAAAGCATACGGTCAAAAGTACTTTTGA
Source organism: Ochropleura plecta (assembly GCA_905475445.1). Lineage (NCBI taxonomy): Eukaryota > Metazoa > Arthropoda > Insecta > Lepidoptera > Noctuidae > Ochropleura > Ochropleura plecta. Next base: position 17,069,161 of record FR997738.1, on the reverse strand, counting down.
CTGATTTTGCTAGTCAATAGTACTTTTGACTGGTTAAGAGTTTTGACTGCAACATATATACATAGTTACATCGACCTCTGGCGCCATGATAATAGATCGCGTGCGTTACGTCCACCCCTAGCAAATGCAGATTGCCGACTAAAGTGTGCGCCGTCTGCGTTAGCGCGCGTTGCAGCAAACGTTCAATTTTTTTCACACACTTTTTGCGCGGAGCGGCGCGCCGCGGCGCGGTGCGGTCTGCCCGAATTACACGGATTTTTTGTGCGCCAGACTTTTTGCGCGTCGTGAGCGTTACTGCATATAATTGCATAGGTTCTATTTTCACAGACTAAAAAGTGCGTCACGGATAGTCTGTCGTCTGCGCAGGGCCGTAACAGAATAAAAACAATACCACTCATTATCATTTTCCTGCCCTTGTCCCATTCTATTTGGGGTCGGCGCAACACGTTTTCTTCTTCCATTCTACCCTATCAGACGTCACGGCATCATTGACTCCTTTCTCCTTCATATCATTCCTCACACAATCCATACATCTTTTCTTTGGCTTTCTTCTCCCTCAATAAAAACAAGACCTAAGAACGACAAAAAATACATTAAAAACCCGCCGTAATTATTGTTTCATTATCCTGATTTCTCCCATGCATGAAAGTTTTCTCTGAGTTATGAACGAACAAGTTACAGCTGGTCTCCAAAGCGTAAATCAAGCGTGTGCCATACTAAGGCTTCGCTCAAAAGTAAACTACTTTAAATTAATTAAGGCAGTGTTTGTTTCCCTCTCCGCTTCACGTATTACATCAATCACGGCGTATTAATTCACTGACGATTAAGTTTCCCATGCGCCGGGAGTTGGGAATACGGAATGGCGTATTGCGGGAATAATACGCCGTTTCGAGTTGGTGCGAGTTTTGACGTTAAATAATAATTTGTGTGGGTTTGAGTTTTGTTTTTTAGACAAAGCTTCGCTGTAAAAGATTTTATTTGAATACCCATTCTGCAACGTCTTGTGTTTTACCCATTTCAATTATGGCTTACTATTCACTGTTGCCCAAAATCCCCATTCGCCAGAATTTGGGAATACGGAATAGCGTATTGTGGAAATAATACGCCGTTTCGGGTTAGTGCTAGTTTTGTAACGGAATAGTTAGTGTACATTTAAGATTTTATTATTCATAGACAGCTTGGCTGTTAAATATTTTATTTGAACACAAATTCGAGTTTATTACCTTGTGACGACTATGATTCCTATTGGAAACGAATGTATCGAAGTTGGAAATACGGAATAGCGTATTGTGGAAATAATACGCCGTTCCGGGTTAGTTTTGGGACTAGGTTTTTTTTTATGAAGAATTAAATTTAGTTTATTCGTAGGCTGATAAATGTGCAATGTGATTGAAAACCGGCCAAGACTGAGTCATGCTCGTGCATCAAAGGCTCCGTACAAACAGTCATATCTTTTGACTGCGCAGACTTGAGGGTTGAGATTTTTCACAGCACAAAGAGACCACAGAGTTGAGAGTATTTGGTTTTAATTTCAACCTTCACGAGTTCCCGAGATAAAGGGTCTTGACAAACAGATAGACGGAAAACAAAGTGATCCAATAAGGGTACCGTTGTTTCTTTTTGAGGTACAAACCTGAAAACAATTTTCTTTTAAGTTTTTCTCGATCTGTATTTTATATAAACAGTTTAATGATGATGATCAATTTCCACAAAAGCTATTTATAACGATACGCTATTTTGTCTTAGAAATAGCGTATTGTTGGTAAAATGGGCCGTTTCGGGTCCATTATTTGCGTTTTGTTAATAGTTAAAGCGGATTCACGTTTTGTTTATTTGTTAACGGCCTTATTTAGGTAACGAATACACATTTATAACACAAATTACGTTTTGCCTGCGGCTTCACTCGCTTTAAATTCGGGGTAACACAGTTCCCCTTTCCTAATTTGCAGGTACCTGCTACCTGTAGTTTTTGCCCTTGCGCCTTATTGATTGTAATAGCAAAGCTAAGTTTTCCCTTTTCTTCCCTCTTTCTCCCTCATTTCCCACTTTAAAAATAGCCACTTTAAAAATCGGTTTAGCCATTTAGGCGTGAAGACGTAACAAACAAACAAACTCACTTTCGCTTTTATAATATAACTAGCTTTTGCCCGCGCCTTTGCTCGCGTTAAATTCGGTGTAACACAGTTCCCCTTTCCTGATTTGCAGGTACCTGCTACCTGTAGTTTTTGCTCTTGCGCCTTATTGATTGTAATAGCAAAGCTAAGTTTTACCTTTTCTTCCCTCTTTATCCCTCATTTCCAACTTTAAAAAAATAGCCTATGTCCGTCTCCAGGGTCCCAACTATCTTTTTACCAAATTATTTAAATCGGTTTAGCCATTAAAGCGTGAAGACGTAACAAACTCACTTTCGCTTTTATAATATTAGTAAGGATTATTAAGCCAATGTTTGTAACCTGCCGTGCGTATTAGGTATATTAATCAGAGAATATTAATTCACAGATGATTACATTTTCGTAGACTTACGTCTGGGGTTGGCATTTGGAAATTCGAAATAGCAACAAAACCCTGCTTATTAAAATATAGTATCTATTTACTGACAGAATTTTCTTATGATTTGAAATGAAAATGAGATGTTGTCAATTGAGTAAGCGCATTACTTGAGAACGGCTGAATATTTTTTTTTCTAAAAAAGATTTAAAATATTATATTAAGTGTTGCTTTACCAGTTTTGTTTCTTTGGTTATAATGATTTATTTTCAAAATCAAATATCTAAACTATATTATTTCACATAGACCCTGCTCAGGAGAAAAGTTTCACAGTTCGGGTTAGTCGTTTCCTATGGACAAGAACCGGCAAGAAACTGCATGATTATTCTTTTAAAATCACAGGATAGCGTAAGCCCGAAAACAAGTCATTGCTTAGTCTACAAAACGTATTAAGTATAAGACAAAATCTTTACAAAAGTTAACAAGCATTTAGGAATCAACAACAGCCACAGTGCCCACTCATTAACAAACAATTGGTGAAAAGAATCTAAACAAAGTGTCAAATTCTGGTCAAAAAGCACTACCTCTCTCCTTAAACAACAATATTAAATACTTCTTTGCTCTTGATGATTATTTTTTTATAATAACAAAACAACTACCTGTAGGCCATGCAAATATTTGTTCCGTGCCGGAAACGAACCCGCGACACGCAGCGCAGCAGTTAATTGCTCAGCCACTGCGACAACCGTGCCGTCTTCTTTTCTAATCCTATCTTTTATACATCTATTTTTTATATAACTCTAATCTTTAATCTCTAAACTAATTCATCATCTGCCTAGCCTTTTCCCAACTATGTTGGGGTCGGCTTCCAGTCTTACCGGATGCAGCTGAATATCAGTATTTTACATGGAGCGACTGCCTATCTGACCTCCACAACCCAGTTAGTACTGGGTAATGCGATACCCCTTGGTAAGACTGGCTGTCAGACTTTCGGAACACTGACTACCTGTAACGACTGTCAAAGATCTACAAATGACAGTCGGGACCAACGGCTTAACGTGCTTTCCGAGGCACGGAGGAAACTCGGTATGTAACGGGTGGTCACCCATCCACAGACCAACCTAGGCAAGCGCAGCTTAACCTAAAGATCGACCCGAGCGGCTGCTATTATTTAGCCACGAGCTCCTCAATCTAAACTAATTATTCTTTCTGAAAGACTAAGCTTCACGATTCGAACGATGTACCGGACAAGGTTAATAAGGTTTTTTTATACTGATGGTAAATCATCAAATAACTTCCCCTGCTCTGGGCGGAGTGTCAGATTAATACTGACCAAAACCCCACCCATAGATAGATAGGAGATAGACTATTCTATATTATGTACACCATACAAATAACAAGAATAACATTAAACAACTTATAAATAGGGTGACACAATGGGCGGCCTTATCGCTAAAAGCGACCATCCATGTTTTGCCCTTTCTGTTCCGGCACCGCGGTATCTCTTTCGAACAACCCGCAAACTCCGGCAGGCGATTTATTGGGTCAGCTTATTATTAACAGAAGCCTGCCATCTGTATTTATATGTCGCACACCTAATTTCTCGTAACATAAAACTCATTAAAGCAATGTTTGTTGTCTCAAGTATACATCAATCACGCCTTAATTAATTTACCACGACTAAGTTTACTACGCGTAGTCCAGGAGTTGGGATCATGTGGGTACGTAAAGTCATTGTGAACCCGCGTAGTGTCCTTAGTGACAATACGCTACGCCATTCCGAAATAAATATTGTTATCTGACATTCTTTTATTGGTTAATTGTTTGTTTATATTACTGTTTTGTTTTTAAAAGGTTGTTTGGTCAGGTCATTTTTTAAAGGTAACTGTATTGATGTTGTAGTTTAATAAAGTGTAGTTTTCTAATAAATTGTTGTTTTTAATTTTGTTTCTGATGATTAAGTCATACGTCTATGTTAGTCCGGTTAAATTAGACCAAAAAATAAGAGTGAAGCTACATTAATTTACAACAAACTAAAAATTAGTGAAATCGTTCAAAATATAATTATAAATAAAATTTGAAAGTTCCCCATGTTTCCCCTGCATGGAAACAAAGTTATTCAAGGTAAAGGTGAAAACGAAAATTGTTTTTCATGATTTTCAGCGAAACGATAAGTTTTATCATAAAAGCACTTTCGACAAAAATTTTAGATCATAAAATTATCTATACATATACAAATTTTAAATATTATTATATTTCAAATTGAGTTTTTGAGTTTCGAGTTGATGACCATCGCCCCCATCACATATAACTTAAACAAAACTATCGAAATGAGTGGGTTCTAATTGCTTACACCTCTGCCTAGTCCTTTAGGGAGTACAGGCGTTATGTTATGATTATTACCGAAACCCAGATTACGTTCCAGACTCCCGTGCTGTACTGGTTGCCAGTTACTCCTCTTGCAAACAGTCTGTCGTCGTATATCATTCATATTTGACTACACCTGCGTTGACTACCTACGATTTTGGACGCGTAATGTCGAACATTTGTAATCTGCAAATATACACATTTTCGTTTATTTATTTATAAACATATATTTTTAAATTTTTGAATATTTCATAAAATAAAAATAAAAAAAAATAGTTGATCGCCGGTATCGGGAGCAGGGTCCAATCTGAAAATATTATTATTATTGTATTTCGTTTATTCATTTTTACACATATTTTTACACATTTCTTATACAATTATACATAAAACAAAAACATTTAAAAATACAAGAAAATAGTAGCCCACCGGTATGGGTAACAGGGTCCAAGCTACCGGGCGCACAGGCGGCGCGGCGGTCAGGGCTGCAGAGAGAGGAACCTCGTAACGAAACGAGCCGTGTCCAGGAGTACCGCGATCTGCAGAACGCGTTAGGCGGCTGAAGAGAACGAGAACCTTCTCAGGTGTTGGTCGAAGCTCTTGGCAATTAAGCCGTTGGCATTGGTAATCTTATCTGCAAATATTATTATTATTTTCTTTATTTATTTCTATACACTTAAAAAAAACATATTTTTTTAATAAAAAAAACATTTAAAATATTTTGTACTAGGTTTTGCCTGCGGCTTCGCTCGTGTTATATTTGGGGTAACACAGTTCCCCTTGATTATTTACAGGTACCTGCTGACTGTAGTTGTTGCCCTTGCACCTTATTTATTGTAATAGCAATGCTAAGTTTTCTATTTTCTTCCCTCTTTCTCCCTCATATCTCAATCTTTTAAAAAAAATGCCTATGTCCGTCTCCAGGGTCACAACTATCTCTGTACCAAAATTCATCAAAATCGGTTATAGCCATTTAGGCGTGAAGACGTAACAAACAAACAAACTCACTTTCGCTTTTATAGTATTAGTAAGGATTATCATATTATTGTGAATGTGTTTGTTCACTTGTATGTAGTTCGAAATCCGGACACGTTCGAAGGTCTTAAATATTGGAAATCGCGTTCTTGGTAACACAACCTGTCTTAATCCTGTCAGAATTTCAGAACAAACATCAAAATTTGACGACACGGTTGGCGGAGTGGCTGATCGACTACTGCGCTGCGTCTCGCGGGTTCGATCCCCGCACAGAACACATATTTATACAAATACACACAATTTCACAGCCAGACCCGAAACAACTACCTGTAGGTCATACGACCGACACGACGAGTTGTTTCGGGTCTGGCTGTTTGTGTATGTGAGTTTAAATGTTTGTAAATGCACCCACGATACAGAAGAAATTCCTAGTGTGGGGTAACGTTTTTTTTATAAGAAAAAAAAAAGGTAAATGATGGCCAGGACCAACAGCCTAGCGGCACGTTTTAGTTGTCGGGTCATCACTGGCTGGTCCCATAAACCATTAACAGTGTTATTATTATTTTCAGGTATAGTGACTCAATAAACACAAAGATTTTGGCAACACCAAAAAGGCAAGCTTATTCTTTTATGACTGAAATAATTTTGTTATTTTAATATCTTTTGAAACCCGCAAAATTAAACAGTACGTGCGGGCATTAGTCTGAAAGAAAGCTATAAATTCACTTTATTTGTTTTTACTTCGAAGAACTTAACTGCCTTTGACTTAGAAAATTAATCAAAGCATGACCAACGAACATTGGCCCTACATTAAATTCGGCTATTTACTTTTTCATTTTAAATTCACAGGTAGCTTGGAAACGTTACTAATATTATAAAAGCGAAAGTGAGTTTTTTTGTATGTTTGTTTGTTACGTCTTCACGCCTAAATGGCCCAACCGATTTTGATTTATTTTAGTACAGAGATAGTTGGGACCCTGGAGACGGAAATAGGCTAATTAAAAAAAAATAAGTAAGATATGGGGGAGAAAGAGGGAAGAAAAGGGGAGAGAAAGATATATATTTTTTTCGATCATCACGCGGGTTTACGTTGGTGTTAGCCCAACGTAACTATCCCACGCGGACGAAGTCGCGAGCGAAAGCTAGTCTTAAAATATTTCTGATACGCGGAGGAATGAGGGAAATATCGTAAGGTAAGTTAAGTATATGGGTGTGTGATGGTGTCTGATGAAATTACAAGTGAATGAGAAGTATGGAAGAAGACGACTTCCATAAGAAGACGACATGGTGCGTCGCCCACAAATAAACTGGGAAAAGGGTAGGAGACTATTCACTTTAAAACCTTTAAACCATTTCACAGAACTATATCGTGTTAGCGTCTATAATAAATTTGAAATGTTTTCGGTTTATTAACATGGAACTATACCACTATTTTATTAATTGGCAACACTCAAAAAGTGTCCTTTGACTGGTTCAAAACCAACCAATCACAGGAACGCGCCATTTCACTATTGAAATAGCGGTAATTGGATATAAGGAACTTTAACAGCCCGGCTAGATAGTCAGTCGTTCGGAGATTCTCCTAGTGAACATCTTTTAAAATAAGTTGTGAAGTGTGTCAATAAAAGCTAAGGTAATATGATATTGTTCTATGATGTATTATGCGTATATGTCTAAATGTTATAAAAGCTTATAATGTGTGATTTGCAATATAAGTGTTTTTATTGAATCATTTATGGAGTTTTTCTTACAATCGAAACGAGACATACCTAATGCCGTGCAACAATACACGTTTTCAGACCTCTACTCAGAAATCAGGGTGAAATTCGAATCGAGTAAAATTCCACATAAATGCGCTGAAAACGGGCCGTTTCCAGCTACCTGTTTCCAGCGCGCATTAAAATTTAAACAGTGTTGCGCAATACGCTTCCACATACGACTTACTTAAGAAAGTTTCGACCATTTAATATATTGAAATAGTTTGTGCCGCGAATGTTGTTTACATATCCTAATAGAATTTGTTTTAAGGAGTTTTGTGGAACGTTCCATGTTTTTGACTTAATTTGTTACGATGAAAGTGCTTATAGAAACTTGGAACGAATCTATTTCAGGACATGTTTTTATGATATAAGGAGCCTGCAGCAAATGAATGTGCTCGTAGAGAAATAAAATGAAAACTTTATTACCTTTTGGCAATTTTTTCCGTATTTTTAGTGTTTTTCGGAAGTTGGTTTATTTTTGACAAAAAGTATATATTTCAGCGTTTTTAGTTGTGGTAAGATGGTTTCTCACACATATTCTTATCGAGTAGCTATTAATTTTTAATTGCCATTAAGAAATATTTAGCATAATATCTTCCATAACATTAAATAAAAAATATGTATTATGGAAGATATGAACCCTTTTCAAAGTATACTCATTCGATTTTAAAAAGAATTTTGAAAATGTACACACAATTTACAAAGAAATTGCATAAAAAACAAGAATAAAAAATATACAGTCAAATTAATAGATTGATAAATCATTTATTTGATGCAACAAAAGAAACAAAAATTATCAAACTAAGAAAAAAAGGTATAGATTTAAAAAACAAAATGAAGTTAGATTGACCTATAGACAATTAGACACATCACATACATCTAAAACGGTCGCCCACTACTGGGCGAAAATTGAGAACCTCCTTGTTATTATTTTTTAATTTAAAAACGTATTACAATTATGAAAAACCACATCTGCTACAGCTCATTTGTAAAGCATCATCTGTCTGCCGTTTTTCCAATTGTGTTAGGGTAGGCTTCTAGTCTTCTAGCTTTGCACGGAGCAACTGACTCCTGAAATACACAAACCAACTAGTACTGGGTAATACGATATCCCTTGCTAAAACTGGTTGTCAGTCCTTCTCAGGTTACTGATTATTTAAGGTTGTCTTGAAAAGATCGCTTTCAGCGATAAGACCGCCCATTGTGTCACCCTATTTATTAGTTGTTTAATGTTATTCTTGTTATTTGTATGGTGTACAGACGCCTGCACATCAAGCTACTACAATCTGTCAGATTTCTTTGATAGATTTTCGACTTTATTTCTAAAGTATTAGGTTCAAGGTTCATTGGGAAAAATTTACAGTTTCGGGTAGCTTGACCTGCTGGCGTCTGTAATAAAATAAAGAATATTCTATCTATCTATCTTTAACGACTGTCAAAGTTCTACACATGACAGTTAGGACGGACGGCTTTTTTTTGCTGCGGATGATCAAATCAATCAATCAAAATCAAAATATTTTTATTTTACATAGGCCTACATGGGCACTTATAAAACGTCGAGAAAAGATGCACGGTTCGGGTTGGTCGTTTCCTATGGAGAAGAACCGGCAAGAAACTCCATGGTTACTCTTTTAAAATCATTTAGTTTTACAATGTTGTTGTTGTTACAGCGTTAGCACTTAAGTATGAGAGGACAACGTAGGCCCGACAATAAGTCATTGCTTACTTTACAAAAAGTAAAATAAAATAATACGTTAACAAAAGTTAACAAGCGTCTAAGAATCTACAAGGCCAACCATGTCCACTCATTCACAACTAATAGGTAGAAAAGAATCTATACAAAAGTAAAAAAATAAATAAAAAAAATATTGCAAAAACAAAATAATAACTAAAAGACGAGTCACACAGATGTTGCTATCAGTACTGTAACTATTCAGAACAAGGGTGATATAAATATGTGATTTGACAACTATTGCAAAAAAAAAACAAAATGATTAAAGAGATCACACAAATAAAAAAGATTGAGAATAGTTAGAGACATCCACAAATTTGTGCTGATTATAGCTACCAGGGAAGCCGCATGCGCAGAAGGAACTATAGCCAAACTTCTTTATCTTCAACGTAGTCCTTGATTTTGTAATATGCGTTTTTAATAAGGACACGTTTTATGTAGTTTTTAAACTTTCCATCTGTCAGTTCTATAACTGATTTTGGCAACTTGTTATAAAAGCGTATACTGTTTATTAGAAATGACTTGCTAGTTTTTGTTAATCTAAATTTAGGAATTACAATTTCGTGTTTACTGCGTGTATTAATATTGTGGTAGTCGCTCCTAATTTTGAAAAGCCCCCGATTTTTACGGACATACAATAAACATTCTAAGATATAAAGTGAGGGCAGAGTCAGTATATCGATCTCTTTAAATTTTTCTCTGAGGGACTCGCGAGGACCCATTTTATAGATCGCGCGGACTGCCCTCTTTTGTAATATAAAAACTGAATCGACGTCTGCTGCTGATCCCCACAGGAGAACGCCATAGGACATAATACTGTGAAAGTAAGCATAGTATACTAACCTAGCTGTATCTACATCAGTTAACTGCCTTATTTTCCTTACTGCATATGCAGCTGAGCTGAGCCTACCCGAAAGAGTTCTTATGTGCGCGCCCCATTGCAGTTTAGAATCAATAGTCATCCCCAAGAATACAGTTTCTGCTATAACATCAAGATTTTTGCCGTCAAGATTTAAATTTAGATCACGTTGTGGTACATTTGGTAAGGCAAACTTTAGACATTTGGTTTTGTTCGCATTCAGTAAGAGATTGTTAGCTGCGAACCATTTCGATAGAACGGTTAGACTTTTGTTAACATTATCAACATCCGGATTTTTTCTATTTATTTTAAAAATTAGCGAAGTGTCGTCAGCAAATAAAATTATATCCGATAGTTTGGCCATCATATAAGGAAGATCATTTATATAAACAAGAAACAGGAAGGGACCGAGAATAGAACCTTGGGGCACGCCCATCTTGACTAGAGACCCAGAGGACGTCGCCCCATTAACATTTACTTTTTGCTGCCTGTTTGATAAATATGATAAAACAAGATCAGCAGCTCGTCCACGAATTCCGTAGTGGTGTAATTTACAGAGCAGTGTGTTGTGGTCGACGCAGTCGAACGCTTTTGAGAGATCACAGAAAATGCCAATGGCATCCTGGGACTGCTCCCAGGATTCCAAAATGTGACTGATGAGTTTTACTCCCGCGTCCGTTGTCGACCTGCCCTTCGTGAAGCCAAACTGTTGACTATGCAGAATCCCGTTTAAGTTAAAGTGTGACAGCATCTGGTCCAGCATGATTTTTTCATAGATTTTACTTAATGCTGGAAGCACAGATATAGGTCTATAGTTAGAGGGATCACTCTTACAACCCGATTTGAAAATTGGTACTACTTTACTATATTTCATTAAGTCAGGAAACTTGCCGCTATCCAAACACTGATTGAATATGCCTGTTAAGACAGGAGCAATTGAGTCAATAATATTAGCAAGAACCTTGACGGATATCCCCCATAAGTCTTCAGTATTTTTTATGTTTAGACTTTTAAATGCATTTTTAATTGTAGCAATACATATTGGATTAAAATTAAAGTTAGGTATATCCTTAGTAAAGTTTTCCTTAAGAAGAGTTTCGGCTAATTTAGAGGAAGAGGGGAGAGATTTCGTAACCTCTAACGGAATGTTAGTAAAGAAATTTTCTAGTGTCTCAGCGACTTCTAGCTTATCAGAGATAGTTTTATTATCTATTTTCAAGGACCATTCATTCTGATCTCGTTGTGTCTTTCCAGTTTCTCTGTTTATAACCTGCCAAACAGTTTTTATTTTATTATTAGAAACACTAATTTTATCACTTATTACTTGAGACTTTGCTTGAGCGCAGACTCTTTTGAATATTTTTGAATAGTTCCTAACATAAGCGTGAAAAGATTGGTCCAAAGTCAAAGATTTTTCGTGATATAAATTATATAAAATATCTCTGCTTTTTCTTATTCCCGCGGTGGCCCATTCACTAAATTTAGACTTAGATTTTACTTCAACATTTTTTACAGGACACGTTTTATTGAATTCTTGGCAGACTGTAGAAAATAATATGCCATAGTTTATATTGGGGTCTTCTGAATCAAAGCTAGCATTAGAAAGATTGCTAAGAACATTATTATTAAAAGACTCTAATTTATTTTTATTAAGACGTCTTAATTGAATTGTTTTAACTAAGTCTAACTTTTTGTCTAAATCAAAAGATACAAGTTGACCCATGTGATCTGACCTAACACCACTAATCAAAAACGAATCTTTTACTTTACAGTTGGTGTATATATTATCTATGCAAGAAGCGCTAGTAGCTGTCATTCTAGTCGCTTCATTAAATAAATATTTTAAATTGAATGATTTAAACAATGAGATAAGCTTACATTTTTCTGGTGAATTAACTAACAGATCAATATTTAAGTCACCACAAACAAAAACTATTTTATTTTCTCTAAAAAGTTTACTTAAAATTTCTTCCATAGTGATTAAGAACAATGACAGGTTTGATGCAGGTGGTCTATAGACACATAAGAAAGTATGACCTTCAACCTCCGCACATGCTACCTCACATAAGCGATCAACAGAGTGGGCGGTAATATCCTTCCTTTCCTTATAACTGAGACAGCTATTGCAAAGTATCAGGGTACCGCCACCCACTGTGGATCTATTGTACGCACTGGCAACTGAAAAATTATTAACATTAAATAGCATCCTATCGGGTTTTAACCAGGTTTCACAAAAACATAAAATATCCATGTGGTATTTATCTACTAACATTTCCACGTCTAAAATTTTGCCGGAGAAGCGATTTATATTCTGATGATAAAGTAAAATACTATTGTTAGGCTTCTCTTTTGTCGGCTCTAATAGTTTAAAGAATCTACAACAGTTTCATTTGAAAAATTTGACAATACTGTCGCATCACTTAACCTAGTCTCAGTTAAACCATCAATAACAGCGTGTATATTATAAGCTAATAAAGAAGCTAATAAATGTTGACTTTTTTTGGGAATATACATGTACTCCCGAATCAAAACAATATCTCTAACAAAACTGTTAGTATCAAAAAAGAATAAACGGTCACTATGACGACATGATAACATATGCATCAGGTTATTTAAACTAGAAATATAATTATTTTCTTGCTGAAGTAGATTGTCAGAATATGGCAATGCGCATAATATTAATTTGCCTAATCTTAACTTAAGTAGGGTGTCAACACCATTAACTAAGTCCCTTTTAGATATACTAAGACCATTTCCAATTAGAATTACTACAGTGGTCTCCTCATTAAAATGTGTGTGTTTAATTTTATGAACAATCTGATTAAAGTGCAGGTTGTGGTGACAATGATTTACTACTGGTTGTTGGGAACGGTTATTTAATAATGATCCAAAACCAGTTCCTAATCTATCGGTATACATTAAGACATTACTTTGAGTGGGTTGCAAGGTTTCTAAGGTATGGTTAGAAATGGGTAGGGCATCAGGAACAACATCCTGTGACATGAGAGCTGGAGGAGCGGCAGCACAACTACAGGTGAGGTTGTTTGTCAGTGACTCATACCTCTCTGCGCTGTACTTCACCAGGTCCACCAACTCGCAGGCCTCCTGCATACGCTCACTCAACATCTGTTGACTACATTCATACTTACAAAAAATTTCCTTAAGTGTATTTTCCCTATTCAGTAATTCCCTTTGAAGGTTCTGTATATCAACATCATACATAAGTTTACTTGCTTCTAACTGATTATTACATATATTTAATTGTTTTTTTAAGTGTCTGGAATCTCTTCTGAGGTTGACATTATGTTGATAAACACTCTGAGTTTTTAGGAGTTTCTTATATTTCTTTATACTTTTGTTGATTTTAATATATTTCTTAATTTTATTATGGCTAGTTAGAATGGGACATTTAGTTAAGGATTGATCCCCCGTTAGGTCTATAGTAATGATGGGCTGTTCACTCTCCAGTCCGGATACATTGTTAACCAGCTCGTTGAAAAGGTTGTTGGTGTTGCTAACCTCTTCGCTGACTTTCAAAGACTTGAACGAGGTAATGGTGTTGTGAGCCTCGCATAATTCTGCTTCCAGTTCCGATATCCGTTTAAGTGCCTGGTCATGAGTGTCATGGCATTGCTGGAAATCAGACACTAGTTGACGGAGATGGTGATGCTGGTCTAATATATCCATATGCTGGGTGTGAAGCTCTGCAAGCTGGCTCTTCAGTTGAGTGTTTTTGTCCACTATTAACTCAATTTCAACTTCACTTTCTTCTCGTTCCCGCAGCAGCTTGCTGCACTCATTTCTAGATGATTCCAGCTCCCTCAGTGCTGCTTTCAGTTTGTCACTCATGTCACGAACAGTAGCTCCTCGGGTCATCATATTATATGATTCTCTCAAGCAACACCTGAAATGTGACAAAAAAAACAGCTGAGTATGGTATGAGAATATGATGTAATTAAAGATTGGAGAAAGTAGGAGGGTTTACAGGTTGAGACAAAAGTTAAACATAAGACTATAGATGAAGACTAAGAATTTAAAAAAAGGTTATGAAAATATGGAGGTAGGAGAAAAAAAAAGAATATATTAAATCAGGAAAAAGCTATTTGATCCTTAATAATTCTCAAAAACTTATTATATATACTTTATACTGCAATGAAAGGCTATATTTAATTTGACTGCTAGAATTAACTTTCTACTGTGAATGGAACCTGAGTGGGAACAGAGTATATTTGATTTACATTTGAACTAAGCATTTACTTATATAAGACACATTTATTATGGGTGAAGTAAGGTTTGCAGTGGATGTTTGTGCCTGGGGCAAGTGTTTTCGTCTTCGATTTTGCTTCCACAATTCGTCAAGCAAAATGAGACATGAACGTAGCCGGTGTGTACTGGACGTCGCTCAGAGCCCTGAGCAGTGTTAATGTGATGTATAGTGAGTTAACAGGATGACAATAATAATTTAATTAAAACAGAATACTCCCCCGGTTTGAAAATTTCAAATCCACAGGCCGAACGTTGACAGCCGGTAGATGACTTCTTGAAATATCGACTGATATGAGTTATCACCGTAGAAACACGTCACAAACACTGGGTGAGTCACTTTACACATTGATTCTAATATAAACAATAAATTGAATACGAAATAAACACATTTAAACAATATTTAAAATTAATTAAACTACGAGGCCGTTTTTTAGCGACCTGTCGCCAGTGTTGCCAGCGCGCAAAAAAAAGATGGGTAATCATCAAATAACTTACCCCGCTCAGAGCGGGGTGGGGGGGGGGGGGGGCAGACTTGTACTGACTCTAACCCACCCATGTTCTTTCTGCCCTTTATTTTTCAGGGCCGCGGTATCTCTTTCGAACAACTCGCAACCTCGGCAGGCGGAGGCCCTGGCAGGCTCCTGTGCTTTGCTGACATCTCTTTGAGGCGCGCGTGGAACACTAACGCGCCGTCGACACGGCAGGAGGAACGGCATACTTGCTTTCCAAGACACGTAATAAACTCAGAATGTAATGAGTGATCACCCATCCACGGACCTATAACCTAAAGCAGCTTGACGTGAAGCAGTCTTCAGGAGCGTGGCTCAATAATAAGAGCCACTCGGGTCAGTACCCGAGTGGCTCTTATTATTGAGCCACGCTCCTTAACAGTTTATCCTTACTCAATATTATAAAAGCGAAGGTGAGTTTGTTTGTTACGTCTTCACGCCTAAATGGCCAAACCGGTTTTGATGAATTTTGGTACAGAAGTAGTTGGGACTCTGGAGACGGACATAAACTTACAATAACGAAAAAAAAGTGAGAGAAGGGGGAGAAAGAGGGAAGAAAAGGGGATAGAAAGAATTTTTTTTTTCGATCATCATGCGGCTTAGCGTTAGCCCAAAGTAACTATGCCACGCGGACGAAGTCGCGGCTAGAAGGTAGTCTGTAGATAAGTGACCAATGTGCAGTGTCCTGAGAGCGTGTTTGAAGCCCTCAGCAAGCTGTCATAGGAATATTGATGACAGTCGTTACGGCTGCAAAGAAACTTGAGAGTCTGACCTGTTTTCCACATGAAAAACGTTGAATTTAAAAAAAAAAAATCTAAATATGGAAAGTCGCAATACGTAGTAAGAGCTTACAGCTCCCAAATTTTTCTCTATTCTTTTGTTTCGAATGATGAAATACCATATTTAAAGTACTGTAAGTTATGCTCTACAGAGATGTTTCTGACCCTGGAGACGGGCCTAGGCTAAATTTAAAATAAAAAAAAGTGAGAAAGAAGGAGAAAGAGGGAATAAAAGGGAAAACTTAGCATTGCTATTACAATAAATAAGGCGCAAGGGCAAAAACTACAGGTAGCAGGTACTTGTAAATCAGGAATGGGGAACTGTGTTACCACGAATTTAATGCGAGCGAAGCCGCGGGCAAAAGCTTGTAATATTGTAAATGCGAATATTTGTGAGGATGGATAGATGGATGGATGTATGGATGTTTGTTACTCTTTCACGTCTAAACGGCTGAACGGATCTTAATGAAATTTGGCACAAAGGTAGGTTATAGTCTGGAATAACACATATTATAAAGTCTGGATAAAGGCTGTAACCTTAGCTAATACTTAACTGATTCTGAAAACTCTTGTTTCAATAGGAAATTACATTATTTTCAGTCTCATACGCTATATCTAAATTTCGAGGGATCATATATTACTTAATAGCAAGCAAAGCCGCTGGTAAAGACTGGTAATAAGTTACCAGCCGCAAGCAAGGCTTTGTGCTACCTAGTTTCTGTTAACGTCTTTTTAGGGTTCCGTAGTCAACTAGGAACCCTTATAGTTTCGCCATGTCTGTCTGTCCGTCCGTCCGTCCGTCCTCGCTTAATCTCTGTGACCGTTAGCACTAGAAAGCTGAAATTTGGTACCAATATGTATATCAATCACGCCGACAAAGTGGTAAAATAAAAATTGGAAAAAAATGTTTTATTAGGGTAGCCACCCTATATGTAAAGTGGGAAGCGATTTTTTTTTAAATTTCAACCCTAACGTGTGAATTGTTGGAAAGGTATTTAAAAATGAATAGGGGTTTACTAAAATCATTTTTTGATAATGTCAATAATTTCGGAAATAATCGCTCCAAAAGTAAAAAACAATGTGTCCCCCCCCTCTAACTTTTGAACCATAAGTTTAGAAAATATGAAAAAAATCTGAAAAGTAGAACTTTATAAGGACTTTCTAGGAAAATTATTTTGAACTTGATTGACACAACAGTTTTTGTACAAAAAAGACAAAAAGTTGTACAAAATAATTTCTGGACTAAGTTTGTAGTATAATCGTATATGCAAGCATTTTTTTAACTTCGTTTACTTATTTTATTATCCTGAACGTATTTTTTTTCAAACAAAAAAAGAATTATTGATATCGGTTCTTGCAATCCAAAATTACCTCCTTGCACGTCTTTGTAACCCAATTCCCCGAGAGATGGCGCTGTAGGTACTTATTACATTGGATCGGGTATTACCGAATTGTTCGGTTGGTCTCTCCTTGGCGTTGGCGGTATCTTATAACTACATAGAACTGCTATCAAGAACATGCTAAGGCAATTTAGAACACCCTACACTGAGCGTGGCCCGTCACGCTCTTAGCCGGTTTTTTAATGTATGCAGTGTGTACAACATCATCTGCTTAGCCTTTTCCCAACTATATTGGGTCGGCGTCCAGTCTAACCGGATGCAGCTGAATATCAGTATTTTACATGGAGCGACTACCTATCTGACCTCCACAACCCAGTTAGTACTAGGTAATGCGATGCCCCTTGGTAAGACTGGTTGTCAGACTTTTGGAACACTGACTACCTGTAACGACTGTCAAAGATCTACAAATGACAGCCGGGACCAACGGCTTAACGTGCTTACCTCGGTATGCAACGGGTGGTTACCCATCCACAGACCAGCGCGGCTTAACCTAAAGATCGACCCGAGCGGCTGCTATTATTTAGTCACAAGCTCCTCTGTGTTTCAGTGTGTACATAAATCGTAAAATAATAAAAAAAAACAATTGGCCCAACACCGAAACCACCAAAATCGAACCCAGAACCATATGCTCAGCTGTCGCAATTGCGATCACTAGATCAACGAGACAGTTTTCAATACTTCAATAAAAAATACACTTTTATACGCTACCTTGTTTCAGGAACACGAACAACCGATCTATTTCCCCCAATTTGTTGTTTATCCGTTATTTCCAGCCTGAAAACTAAATAGCAGCAAAAACGTTGAGTTGGAGCAGGCATCAGCGTTAACGAAACCTGATGGTTTGTCAATGTTTGCACGCCAGTCGATTGGTACAGACTAAAAATATCAGCGCGACAATTGAGACCAGTTTTTAGTTTCTTGCTCGTTCTTCTCCATAGAGTTTTTACCCTGTGGAATGGGCAACTGTAGTATTTTCACGTTTTCAAGTTTTTTTTTTGTTTATGACTTGGGCCTCTTTTTACATTTATAACTGCCGAGGTCAATGCCTGTTCTTTTTTTCGGATAAGAAGTCATCAAATAACTTCGAGACTTTGAGTTATGTTATTGTAACCTGTTGTGACCTGTTGTAACCTGTTGTTATTGTGACCTGTTGTTATTGTGACCTGTTGTAACCTATTGTTATTGAAACCTGTTGTAACCTATTGTTTTTGTAACCTGTTGCAGCCTATTTTTATTGTAACCTGTACTGTTACGTTATGCTATTGTAACCTGTTGTAACCTATTATTGTTATTGTAACCTATTATTGTTATTGTAACCTATTATTGTTATTGTAACCTATACGGTTATGTTATTGGTTGATCAGGCTGATGTTGTTACACTGTGGCAGCAAGTTTCATTACTTTGTAATCGATGGTACAATCGCCAATTTGGCAGTTTTTTTGTAGTTTTATTTCCCAACAACAGTTTTTCAGGCTGACCTGGTTATTTACGTTATTAACACAAGTACAACAGTGGATATTTCAAAAGTCTTTTTGGTATTGGCACCCTTATACCGGTGTATAGCTGAGTTCGTTTTTCAGTGACATCATTTGAGATGTGTGAAGTTTTCAGTGTTTAGACTAATTTGTCCCACTTTCCTTTCCAACTCTCTCCGTATTTAGCATCCTCTGGCCATTCCAGAAACGGGTCCAAATTGTGATGTCATCGTTTTTTGTGTTGAGTTTTTTTAGACCTACCGTGGTTGCAGTTTGTTCGAAAGAGATAATGCGGCCTCGGAACACAAAAGAAGTAACATGGATGGGTTTTAGTCAGTAAAAGTCTGACACTAACTTCCTGCGCTCCGCTCTGAGCGGAGGAAGTTATTTGATGACTTCCCATACGAAAAAAAATGCGTTTTTTGGAATCGCAATAGCATAAACTGTGAAAGGTTTTAACACTGAGATTATCACCTGTATCGTGGGTGTGTTTACAAACATTTAAACTCATATTCACAAACATCCAGACCCGGAACAACTATCTGTAGGATATGCAAATATTTTTTCCGTGCGGGGATCGAACCCGCGACACGTAGCGCAGCAGTCAAACGCTTAGCCACTGCGCCAACCGTGTCCTGTCATGTGTGTTTTGTATCCTAGATAGATTATCTAACTGTTTAATAGGATGTAATTCTGTTAACACACTTGGCAAACAACAACCAGTTACCAGTAAACATCATTTAGTGAGCTGTAAGCTGTATCTGATGGAACTAATCAATTAGCCAATCATCTAGATTCAATGCTTATTAAGTATACTAAGGTTCTCGTTTGAATCTAATTACCGAGTTTATATTATGCAATAGTATCTAGTAGGAGGAGCCCGTGGC
Organism: Ochropleura plecta; assembly: GCA_905475445.1. NCBI lineage: Eukaryota > Metazoa > Arthropoda > Insecta > Lepidoptera > Noctuidae > Ochropleura > Ochropleura plecta. Next base: position 17,049,667 of record FR997738.1, on the reverse strand, counting down.
TAAATAATAGTAGCCGCCCGGGTTGATCTTTAGATTAAGCAGCGCTTGCCTAGGTTGGTCTGTGGATGGGAGACCACCCGTTACATACCGAGTTTCCTCCGTTCCTCGGAAAGCACGTTAAGCTGTTGGTCCCAGCTGTCATTTGTAGATCTTTGACAGTCGTTACAGATAGTCAGTGTTCCGAAAGTCTGACAACCAGTCTTACCAAGGGGTATCGCATTACCCAGTACTAACTGGGTTGTGGAGGTCAGATAGGCAGTCGCTCTATGTAAATTACTGATATTCAGCTGCATCCGGTTAGACTGGAAGCCGACCCCAAAATAGTTGGGAAAAGGCTAGGCAAATGATGATATTATGCAGTAGTATGTCAAATGTGTTTGTACTATAAGGTTCACTTCTGCATAATCCTTTGGAGATTACAGATGTGTTACATTGTGTTGTTATGAGTATATTACCTTCGTGTATGTTTCGGAGTAAGTTTTCCATGTAAACGTTTTTTCTCTAGACAAGTTACCACAAACAAATGAAAATATTACAAAAGTCTGTTTCAGATAAAATGAATTGCATAAACATAAATTTTGCATGATTTCATGCAATTTTGTATCATGTAAGTCATGATTATTTTACGTCAAAACAATTTACAATACTTATTGCTATTTTTTTTTAAATATAAATAACAATAAGGATACAATATAGATTACAATATTATTAAATATCAAAGATAGAAATTAAATTACTAAAATACGATGTCAAACATAAAAATATATAATACTTGCTGTGCCCCGGCGTTGCAATGCATTTTTTCTACCTACCTAACCTACCTACCCTACCTACCTAAACTACAAAAAATCCTATTCTGCCTTAAGTTTTTTTTTTTTTTCTAAAAACCATCTTTGGACTTTAGCAAATATTTAAAAAAGAGTTGATAAAATTGGTCCAGGCGTTGTTGAGTTATGCGCTTACCGACACATTTTGCAATTCATTTTTATATTATAGATATATAAGTATAGGAATACATATAATATACACATGGCTGCGAGTTGTTCGAAAGCGATAATGTAGTCGCGGAACACAAATGGCAGTAGAAGGAACCTGGGAGAGTCAGAGTTAACAACAAATTCCAATTTGTTGTTATAAGCTAATCCTTACTAATATTATAAAAGCGAAAGTGAGTTTGTTTGTTACTTCTTCACGTTTTAATGGCTAAACCAATTTTGATGAATTTTGGTATAGAGATAGTTGGGAACCAGGAGACGGACATTGGCATTTAAAAAAAAAAAGTGTGATGTGAGGGAGAAAGAGGGAAGAAAAGGGAAAACTTAGCGTTGCTATTACAAATCTATTGATTGAGGCGCAAGGGGAACTGTGTTACCCCGAATTTAACGCGAGCGAAGCCGCGGGAAAAAGCTAGTTATTTTATAAAATATGATCATGTTTGTTTGTGGTATTCTGTTGATGACCACAATTTAATGTTTTATTTAATATGAGGCATTTAAAACATGCGCCTTTTGAAAAATCACCACCGGACTTGAACACGCGTGTGAAATACTTTGCATGTAGAACCTAATCGTAGTGCTGCCTACTAACTAGAAGAACTAGTTTTTGAGGAAGTGTATTAAAATGTAATTAAATAAAAAAATAAAAAATATCTTGGGACAACTCGCACACGGCTATCTGATCCCAAGCTAAGCAGAGCTTGTGTTATGGTAACCAGACAACTGATATACATACTTATATAATTTATAAATACATACATATTATAGATAAATCACACCCAGACACAGAACAAACAATCATGCTCATCACACAAAGTTTGTCCTGGGTGGGAATCGAACCCACGACCTGCGGCTCAGCAGTCAGGGCCACTAACCACTAGACCAACAGGCCCGTCAATTTGATGATTTCCAACCGAAAAAAGCAATTTTGTATTCATCACTTTTTTATTAGATTGTCTGAACATAAAAAAATAACAATTGACCCAGCAAAAACACGGCCTTGTAGTACTTTTTCAGCTACTGAAAAACGTTTGTTTTTCAGCCCTCTAAAATATAGACCTAAGTATTTTGATAAATGATTCCTCGGCACCATTTATCTTGATCTTAGGTTCCTCCGGAGACATACGACATTATCGCTTTTTATTCAAGCAACCTATTTTTTCCTTAAAATAAATTTTTTATCTATAAAAGATGAAGATCTTACTTAAATTAAAAGTATCTTAAAGAAACTATCGTGCCTGTTTTGGTGGAAGAAGAAAAACTTAAATAATTAAACTTAAACTTTTACTGTTTTTACCACATTTTTAGTACACATTAGAATAATAATAAATGTATCCTAGAAATTACTAATATTATAAATGCGAATGTTTGTGAGAATGGATGTATGGATGTTTGTTACTCTTTCACATTAAAACGGCTGAACGAATCTTAATGAAATTTGGCACAGAGATAGATTATAGTTTGGAATAATACATGGGATACTTTTTTACGATATCACGCGGGCAAAAGCGCGGGCGGCACCTAGTAAAACCATAGTTAGTAACAATGTTCTAATCTAACATCGTTAAGAATATCGGTAACAAGTTCTATGTTGATAGAATTAGAAAATAGTAGCCCCCAAACTAGGCTGCGCCTGTATCTTGGGGGCCGGAGTTAAACGGAGTTAACTTTAAAACAAAATAATTTATATTTGTCCAAGTAATGATAAGACTTTTTGGCATTAAGATAGAATAATCTAATATACAAAGTCTCGTGACACAATGTTTGTTCCCATACTCTTCCGAAACGGCTCGACCGATTCTTATGATTTTTCTGAAAATCGGCCGACATCTATTTTTCATACTCCTCTCCAGAAAAGAAGCTGAGCACCGGGTGGAACCGCTGGGCACAGTTTGTAATATTATAAAATGAAATGAGAAAACAAAACAAACATGACATTCAGAACTCCTTCCACTAAAAAGTCGCAGTTTTGTACTAAACAGATGATTTTTAGGGTTCCGTGCCTCATAAAGACAAAAGTGGAACCCTTATAGCATCACTTTGTTGTCAGTCTGTTTGTCAAGAACCTTTATCTAAAGAACGCGTAAAGTTATTGAGTTGAAATTAAAACCATTTACTTAAATCTGTGGTCCCTTGAAGCTATGTAAAAGTCTACGCAGTCAAAAGATATGACTGTTTATGTCGGAAGTTTGTACGCAACCCTCGGTGTGCCAGACTGTCTCGCGCTTGGCTGTTTTTTTTTTGGTATGGGTGCAGAACGATATCCTGAATCCGTGTTAACCGTTTTCACGTCGGCGTCTATTCCATCCCATATATCTTGAATGATCCTAAATCCTTACATTTTTTTGTAGATTAGAAATTATCAAATAACTTCCGGAAAGGGGGGGAGTGTCAGACTTTTACTGACTATAACCCACACATGTTCCTTCTTTTGCCATTTATGTTTCAGGGCCGCGGTATCTTTTTCGAACAACCCGCAACCCGGGACCACATCCCGACATCCAAAGTTCAAACCAAGTAGGTTTACATAACAAGGCACGCTAATAAGTTCTGACCTCCTTACACACGATACTGAAAACAAAACAAAACATATCGCTTTAATCAAAACAAAAGAGATAGGCATCGAACTTGTCTAGCACGCTGCCAGCCGAGATAAACATGGACATAGATTAGTACAATAAAATGTAGAAGCGCTACTTGGTAGCAGCGACGGTGTCTAAATTTGTGCCCAATTGGGTAATTACATGTTCAAAATCTCAAACATTACTGGCGAAATGTGGGTGTACTATAAGTTACAGTTCTCCCTTATCCTTTTAGGATTACAAGCATGTTATGTTATGTATAACATAATTCCCACAGCTGGGACACAAGCCTCTGTGAGAAGGAGTGGGAAATAATCAACATCGAGGACCAAGTGCGGCTTTTTAAACGACTTCAAACAAAGGAGCGAGTTTTCAATTAATGCATGTTCTTTTTCCTGAAGTCGGTGGCAAAAAGTCAACGAAACAAACAAAAGTCACAGACTTCCTACTTCTAAGCTATTTTCTACTGTTTTTTTAGTCGACTAAATTAGTTTTCGTTTGGCTCGCCTGATGTCGACAGAGGTATAAACGACGTCTTTAACAAGGGTATCGTATCTACCCCTACCTATCCTATGACATGTTATCAAAGGTGTGTGCGAGCAAAGTTAAATGCGTTCAATTTAAGTTCTACCAGCTCGCCGGAGTTTCTTGTAATTCTGTTAAAGACACACAACTTTTATAATTACGTGGTGCATCGAGATATGGCGGTTTGGGAGTACTAACTATTTTTTTAGATTTTTGATATGACGTAAGAGAAAAGTCAGTTAGCAATTAACGCTGGAAGACTTACGCTGGAAGTAATAATTTTGTTATTATCTGTGGAAGTTTGTAAATAGCAATTTATTATTGTTATTATAGAATTATTAGGTAGTTAGATAGAACAATCTTTATTATGTACACCATACAAATTACAAGAATAACAGTATTCAACTTATAAATAGGTTGACACAATGGCCGGTCTTATTGCTAAAAGCGATCTTTTGAAGATAACCTTTGGATGGATTTAAAGGAGGAGAGACAGTCCTGTAGGTAGTCTGTAGTATTTCATTTTACAAAACTATTTGTAAAAACACACGCAAACTAAATTCACAAAATTAATACATAAAAAATAATAGTCATGAAGAGCCAAGAAATATTTTATATGTTATTATTTAAGGAGATATTATTAGTCTGTTGGTTTTTCTAAAATGTAAAAATATGTAAAATAAGCTCAACCTTTGGAAAATTCTATCAGAGAATCGCGTAATTGAAATAATGGCTGAGCAGTGGTCATAATTCAGTCATAGTTCATTTTTTTCGTTTATATACGTGTCATTATTAAATATATTTGTGTGTGTCCAACGATTGGTACTTTGAAATTGTTTTTTAATTAACTTAATGTATATTAATACGTCATTATATAAACATATTTAGCTTCTCTCAACTCCTCTACAATGCTTCACGTATTAATCCTACTAATTTTATAAATGCGAATGTTTGTGTGGATGGATGTATGGATGTTTGTTACTCTTTCACATCGTATGTAGATTATAGTCTGGAATGTCACATAGGATATTTAATCGATCATCACGCGGACGAAGCCGCGAGCGCCATCTAGTTTTTACATGAATCAGAATCATTTATTTGTAAAACATAGGCATTATTAACATTGAGGATCTCATAGGTTCATTAAAATTTATCAATCGACGTAATATGAAATACAGCAATTAAAATAAACACATTAAATTCAGTCACGGTTTACCCAGTGGTAACTTTTTCAGGAAACGAATATGTTAAATTATGTACAGTCAGCAAAATAATTGCGCGTCAACACTGCGGTAATTTGCCGAGTTATAACCATTCAATGCAATCGTGAAAAAAGACACTATTTTCATATAAATAGTGGCCAATTAAAGTTAGTATTCAATATGTGAAAGGCTTTGTTTGAAAGAGATGTCGCGGTTCCGGAACATTAAGGGTAACAGAAGGAACATGGGTGGGTTTTAGTCAGTACAAGTCTAACACTCCCCCCCGCTTCGCCTAGAGCGGAAGTTAGTTATTTGATGATTTCTCATCCGCTAAAAAGAAGGTTTTTTTTACGCATTTATTCATTCATTTTATTTGTATATGTATATCAGTATCTGTATAAATTTATAAGTTCTTAAAAATAAATAGTTTTTTTAAATATATTTTTTCCTTATCAGAATGTTGTCATATTTAACCCAAAGGTTGACTGGCCCCGGGTGCCGGGCGCCGCGAGACGACTCCCGGCCACCGTAGATACGGGCCTGTGGACGGTGAGCAATGGGTAGCTCACCGTCCGTCCGTCGATTGACGACAGGCCGTGTCGACGGCGCGTTCGTGTTTCACGCGCGCCTCAAAGAGATGTCAGCAAAGCAGAGGGGCCTGACAGGGCCTCCGCCTGCCGGGGTTGCGGGTTGTTCGAAAGAGATACCGCGGCCCCGGAACGTAAAGGGCAATAGAAGGAACATGGGTGGGTTTTAGTCAGTACAAGTCTGACATGCCCCCCCGCTCCGCCCAAAGCGGGGGAAGTCATTTGATGACTTCCCACCCGAAAAATAAAATAAAAAAGGTTGACTGGTAGAGAATGCCTTATGGCATTAAGTCCGCCTATGTACCACTATTGTGACGGCATGGTTGAGTGGCTGAACGAACGACTGCTGCGCTGCGTGTCGCAGGTTCGATCACCGCACGGAACGAAATATTTGTATGTCCTGCAGATAGTTGTTCCGGGTCTGGCTATTTGTGTATGTGAGTTTAAAATATTTGTAAACGCATCCACGATACAGAAGAAATTCGTAGTGGGGCAATGTTTAAAAAAAACTACATGAAATTTAAATGAATACAAAATATATTTTTCAAGTTTGACCCCTTCCTCAAATATTTAGTCTTACCTAGAAAACAACATATGAAGCATAGATAAAGGCATTTAGCTCACAATAGAACATTTAATAAATGTTTAGGTCTCTCAGTTGTTCAGAACAGACTTTCTCATGACCTAAATGTCATGAAGGATAACAAAGGGATGTCTACAAGGATGTCAACGTACCGAGAGTTAGCATTGGGATTTTCTAGTAAATTAACCTCTTGTCCGGTACCGGGGTAACCATAGTCTTCATTTAACGGGTTTAGTTTTACTTTAACTTTATTAAAAACCAGTCAAGAGCGAGTCAAACTCGGAAGCCGAGGATTTCGTACAAACTTGCGACATAAACGTCTGGGTCAGGATGACTGGACTAAGAGAGATTTTGAAGTTTGAGCAATACCAAGTTTTAGTACCTATTTGGTACTATTTGGTACCAGACATCAAATAATTGGTACCTCGCTATAGAGGGAAAACTATCACGAGGAAAGTGGCCAGCCATTCTGACATCAGAATGGCTGGACCAAGTCGACTTCACCTAGTTGTAGGTGTTAAAACTAGTTCTGGCCAATGGCAATGTTACGACGACATGTCAAGTAGAATCACAATTAGTAAAAACAAAATGTATGCACACTGTTATTTATATGCAAAAAAATATTAATGTGTGAATATACGTAATATTTATGTGTGTTATGATTTATTTTTGGTAATTTTCTTAGTACAAAAAAATAAACATTATTATATGTATATGCAAAACTTTTTGTAGGTGTAACTTATTTTTGGCTTATCGGAAAAATCTAAGAAAAACATATGTGGAGGTTCCAATGAGGTTCTACATTTTAATGAAAAGATGAACTAATTATAACACCTACAACTAGGTGAAATCAACGTGCTCCAGATTACATGCAAAATTCCTTCTAGGTGTAACTTTTTTTGGCTTATCGAAAAAAATTAAGAAAAACATATGTTGAGGTACCAATGAGGTACTAAATTTTAATGAAAAGATGAACTAGTTATAACACCTACAACTAGGTGAAGTCGACTTGGTCCAGCCATTCTGATGTCAGAATGGCTGGCCACTTTCCTCGTGATAGTTTTCCCTCTATAGCGAGGTACCAATTATTTGATGTCTGGTACCAAATAGTACCAAATAGGTACTAAAACTTGGTATTGCTCAAACTTCAAAATCTCTCTTGGTCCAGTCATCCTGACCCAGACACATAAACGGCTATATCTTTTGACTGCGTAGACTTGAGATTTTTAGTTATCTCAACTCGTTACTTCGAGATAAAGGGTTTTGACAGACAGATAGATGAACAACAAAGTGATCCAATAAGGGTTTTATATCCGTTTTATCCTTTTGAGGTGCGGAACCCCAAAAAACATTAAAAGTAGAACTAAAATAAGCCATTTCATTAATTACACAGTACACAGCTAAAGTCCTTAAGAGGCTAAAGCAGTCTTTCCGCAGCTTTTCTTTAATAAATAATTATAAAACATCATTAATTATTTCCATAAGAAATTAATCGAACTTCCCGAAAAGCACCATCGGTTACCTGCTAACATTTGTGCGATTTTGTACCACAACTACATTTCAAAATCATTACAAAAGAGACTTAATTTTGTTAAGGAAAGAGTTGAAAATGGAAAAGGCTGGCTTGCGACATATGGCTTTCTGGAAATACGAGAAAGGAACAGAGGTGTTCCATCATTTTCTCGTAGCCAGTTCTCGTCTGACGCTCAGCCCGTTCGGACGTGTCAAAATCTTTGGGGTGGGCGATTTTCGTGTTCGCGTATTTCAATAATGTTCGTAGAGTTCTCGTGCTGAAAATACAAAAAGAGATAACGGAAAAATTGAAAAACTTTTGTGTTTTGAAAGTGTAAGTTTCAGTTATAAGAAGGGAGAAGATAGACATCCTGCTTTCCGAAGATCATCTAGAAAAAAGGTAAGATTTTCTATTCAGAAATTTTCCTCCTGTATAGCAATTCGCTTCCAAAGGGTCCTTTTCACTGTCATTTTAAATGAAACGATGTATTTTGTATTGAAATGGTTAATTATACAGATTTTCTCTTGACTTGGAGGCACAAAGACGAAAACGGGAAATATTATTTTTGAGTGAATGCTTTATTTTTCCCGGTTGACATATTTTTTAATGAATGTTTTTTTTTTAAATTGAAAACGGTCACGTCGGGTGGAAAGTTATAGGCTTTTGAGATGGAAGTTGCATTTTCCTCTTTATTCATTCCTGTGTATACAAACTGACTATACTAAATCAGACTGGTAGCATTCATTATGAAATCCTATTAGGTACTAGTTCAACGTTGGGAAAATAATTCGATGATCACTTATATAAAGAACTAGCTTCTGCCCGCGACTTCGTCCGCGTGGCTTAGTTACTTTGGACTAACGCTAACTTTAAGACGCATGATGATCGAAAAATATATCTTTCTCTCCCCTTTTTCTCCCCATTATCTCTTTTTAAATAGATAGCCTATGTCCGTCTTCAGGGTTCCAACTATCTCTGTACTAAAATTCATCAAAATCGGTTGGGCTATTTAGGCGTGAAGACGTATCAAACAAACTCACTTTTGCTTTTAAAATATTAGTAAGGATTTAGACAATAAACGTTGTATTTTGGAAAGACATCTTCATCTATCTAGCCTTTTCCTAACTATGTTGGGGTCGGCTTCCAGTCTAACCGGATGCAGCTAAGCTTTACATGGAGCGACTACCTATTTGACCTCCACAACCCAGTTAGTACTGTGTAATACAATCCCCTTCGTAAGACTGGTTGTCAGACTTTCGGGACACTGACTACCTGTAACGACAGTCAAAGATCTACAACTGACCGACCCGAGCGACACTGCTATTATTATTGTATTAGAGAAAGACCATTCAACAAAAAAAAATGTTTAAAAATTTTAACAACTTTTTTAAACAAGTTTCCCACAATTCCAGACAACCCAATAGTTTCGGTACACGATAGGCCTAAGGCAATACATTTAACAACATTTTCTATTTCATTCAAACAGATGTGATAAAAAGGGATTGATCCTAAATCAAAATAACTTACGGAACTGCCTAACGTTTTGTGACGTGACAGTAAAACTACTGATGTTAGGGATTTGCTTTATATCGGATAAATTTATTTTTTCTTCGCTCAGTTGGGTAGATGGGAAACTGTCGAATGTGTATACTTATCATCCTGAAAATCGTAAAGTTGGCGAGAGGGAAAAGATTACTATTTTAGGCGTAGCGTAAAGCGTGAGTTTTTGTCGTGTTTTTATGAGCAATAGTTTTTTTTTTGTCTATTTTGCTAGGGAGTTTGTTCCCCCACTTATTTTTCCCAGTTAAGACACTAGAAAATGGCTAAAAGTGTGGATTATCAGTCAATTTTCTTTTTTTTAATCCGTACCGTACATTAGGAATTTCTCCAAATTTTTCGAATTAAAATTCACGTACACAAACAGTACACCACCATACAAATATTAATCTGAATAAACGGCATTTATGTGCATAAACATAATTTTAAGACAAACATTAAATTGGAATTAAAATTACAGTTGGTGGCATGTCAATTAAATAAATATTATCAGTATTAAATTCAATGTCAAACTTTAATACAGATGTCAATGATTATATGACTACAATTTAATTAGGGTGTCAAAGTATCATTTAAATAGTCGTTTAAATTATAGTAACATTTTTAACACAACAAAGCTATAAGTTCTTTTTTTAAACTCATTAACAAATTTATTTATTTATGTCTTACCAGTCTTACCAAGAAGTATCGTATTACCCAGTACTAACAGGGTTATGGAGGTCAGATAGGCAGTCGCTCCATGTAAAATACTGGTATTCAGCTGCATCCGGTAAGACTGGAAGCCGACCCCAACATAGTTGGGAAAAGGCTAGGCAGATGATGATGAACAAATTTATTTATTTGATTAGCTTTGGGATTTTGTTAAAAACTTGTGGAGCTATGCAGAATATGCTTTTCCACATTAAAGTTGTTCTGGCTCTACGTCCGCGTAACATATTTTATTAAGTAAATGAGTTTTTATTACAAATACCAAAGGAAGCACTCATATGAGCAAGAAACTGATTTGTGGGGAATAGATAGGCAGTCGCTCCATGTAAGATATTAATACTAGCAATCATTTGCACCCGGTTAGATTCGAAGCCCAGGTTGCTGGATAAAAGCTAGGCAGATGAAGAGAAAACTATCTGAAGTTATCTTTGACTTCATATCATTATCTTACACAATCAATCCATTTTTCTTTAGCCTTCCTCTCTCTCTTCATCCATCAGCGTTATTAAATAAAAATGACAAAAACCATGATTAAATAAGGATTGATAAAAATGTTAGCCTTTGGAAGAAAATCCATTTGATTTTTTCCATCGTCTTTATAGAATATGACTTTCTTCAGATTCTCTGATGTCTAAAATTTACAAGGAATGTTGTCAAAGTAATTACAGGTTAAAAAGGCCCTCTTTAGTTAAATTATATTGGATATTTCGCATTTTGCTAACATCTAAGGGGACTTTAATGAGTTAAAGTATTTTATACCCACTTCAAGGAATTTAAGATCTCTAAGGCGTAAAGAATCTTCATGGTTGACCAAATCAAAATAAATTGTCGCTTTTTATCTGACTGCAAGAAGGAATAAATGTAGAGTTATAGTTTTAGATCTCAGATTTTGATAGATTTGGTGTCAATCGATTAATCCTTACTAATATTATAAAAGCGAAAGTGAGTTTGTTTGTTTGTTTGTTACCTCTTCACGCTTTAATGACTACACCGATTTTGATGAATTTTGGTATAGAGATAGTTGGGAACCAGGAGACGGACATAGAAAAAAAGTGGGATGTGAGGGAGAAAGAGGGACGAAACGGGAAAACTTAGCGTTGCTATTACAAATCAATAAGGCGCTACCGAATTTAACGCGAGCGAAGCCGCGGGCAAAAGCTAGTATTAAATAAATAAATAAATGATGTATCCATGATTGTGTAAAAAATTATGATTTAAAACAGGGTCTATAGAGTATCTTGCCCATTCTTCTCCATAGAGATCAATGCTTTGTAATGGGCAACTACAGCACTTTCATAAGTGCCTGATCTGATGATAAAAGGCTCGCTCCTATTACATAAGACTTAAGGATAACTGGCTAAATGGGGTTACTCTACTTAACCCTCTAGTTGTTATAGGCGCAATGTTATGTTATGAACAAACTTGACGACACGGTTGGCGCAGTGGCCCAGCGATCGACCGCTGCGCTGCGTGTCGCGGGTTCGATTTCCGCACGGAACAAATATTTGTATGGCCTACAGATAATTGTTCCGGGTCTGGCTGTTTGTGTATGTGAGTTTAAATGTTTGTAAATGCACCCACGATACAGGAAAAATTCTAGAGAGGGGCATCACTTTTAAAAGAAAAACTCCCAATAATATCATAATTCATTTGTTTTCGTCTCTAAATTATTGGTAACAAGCCAACTTGTCCAATATAATCCTGTATTTAATAACTTTAGGTAATAATCGTGTAGCCATTATTATTTATTGGCTATAATAATACGGTAATGCGAAAAGCCGAACGATTTGGCGAAAATTATAGATTTCAGGCTTGTATGGTGTGTTTACTACCTGTGCAGGTAAGTTCCGGTTTTATAAATGCCTTTGCCCGCTGCTTCGCTCGAGTTTCAAGAATATGAAACTCGGGAATAATGTAATGAAGATTTTTAAAATCTGTTTAGTAGTTCAGGGTATTACTTCCTACAAACAGTAGGAAATCTTACAAAATTTTCTTTTTTTAAATATTAGTGTAGATAATGTTGACAGGCCCTAGTGTAGTAGTTCCCCGCTCTGGTCCACCCAGAGCGGGGGTAGTGTCAGACTTGTACAGACTAAAACCCACCCATGTTCCTTTTACTGCCCTTAATGTCTAGGGGCCGCGGTATCTCTTTCGAGCAACCCTTAACCCCAGCAGGTGGTGGCTGACCTCTCTGCTTTGCTGACATCTCTTTGAGGCGTGGAATACTAACGCGCCGTCGACACGGCAGAGATAATTTTACCCTATGGGTGTTATTATGCATTTTGTTTCTGTTAGAATTCTTAAAACTGAAAGAGTTTTGTTTCGTTCGTATACTTTGCGAGGCGCATATAATGCCCCGATATAATGAAAAAAAAAAAAAACATTTAAAAGTACACACCACCACAGTAATACCTACACATACAAATCAGCAGAATTATAATAAAAATAAAGATGTAAATATACAAGAAAACACATTTCTATAAATAATTGTATTGTAAAAACTAGCAACTATATTATAAAACAGAGCTTCCTCTCCTCTACCCTTTTGCTGTGTGCCCTACAGGGTCCATAATGATCTCATTATTATAAACTAACACCTAAGTACACATTATGGTAAAGCAATAAAGATATTGAGTATAATGGTCTGGCTCTGCCCTAAGATTGCTAAAAATACTAGCTATATTTGGTGCAGTTTATGACTCAATTACTTAAAAGCAACTAAGTACCTACTGCAGCCCAAACTGCAGCACAGGCATCAAATATCCTTACTAATATTATAAAAGCGAAAGTGAGTTTGTTTGTTTGTTACGTCTTCACGACTAAATGGCTAAACCGATTTCGATGAATTTTGGTACAGAGATAGTTGAGAACCTGGAGACGAATAAAGGCTAATTTAAAGTGAGAATTGAGGGAGAAAGAGGGAAGAAAAGGGGAAATTTAGCTTTGCTATTACAATCAATAAGGCGCAACGGCAAAAACTACAGGTAGCAGGTACCTGCAAATCAGGAAAGGGGAACTGTGTTCCCCGAATTTAACGCGAGCGATGCCGCGGTCAAAAGCTAGTTTGTTATAAATGGGCACTTAAATCTTTTGTTTTTGTCGTTTTATAATTAAGATAACATTTTCGTTTCAGTTGGTTTTTGTGCAGAATATTTGAGAATTTTATACCTATGTGTTTGTTTATATTTTTGAGCAAATCAGCGTCAGGTGGCGGCCTTGTGTTGCCATCTGGCATTATGCTGAGCTGAGGCCCTTTTGGCATAAATCTTTTTTTTTGTAGGTATAAATTACATTGCCCCACACTAGGAATTTCTCCTGTATCGTGGGTGCGTTTACAAACATTTAAACTCACATACACAAACAGCCAGACCCGGATCAACTATCTGTAGGCCATACAAATATTTGTCCCGTGCGGGAATCGAACCCGTGTCATGCAGCGTTTTTTATTTAACATTATATATCATTAATTTATTGTTCTTTATTACTGACAACGCTGACATTTTTATTTTTGTATTCCAATAATCTGCCAGATATTTTAATCTGAAAATTGTATACCTTTGCAAGCCCATGTGACGGTAAAACATGGAGAACTTTATTACAAAAACACTTCTACAATAAACCCATGTTAGCAAAGAAATAAATGATTTGATGATTTGCAGCTAGGCTATTTTTTTTATTTAACGCGAGCGTGGCCGCGGGCAAAAGCTAGTTTAAATATAACTGAGCTCATATAACCACGTTATCATCCCAACTGAAACATTATTAAAATACCTATCACATTCAACTTCCAACATTCTCTACGACAGTACTCTACAAAGTTACATAGAGCGTCGCAGACACTAGAAAGTGCCAACAAACTTACGTTAGCGAAATAATGTAGTGAACTTTTAATGAACTTTCGAAATCGACGCTGACGATAAAAGAAAAATATTGAGTTCAAGTTACTTAAGAAAGGATATTGCGCGATATTTTCTTCCTTTGTTTTTTTTTATAATAAGAAAAAGGTAAGAGGTTTCCTGATACGGAAATAAAGAAAGAAAGAATATTGCGTGTATTAAGGACTAGCTTTTGCTAGGTAGGTAGTTGTTTCGGGTCTGGCTGTTTGTGTATTTGAGTTTAAATGTTTGTAAACACGCTACAACGAAAATCTCAGTTTGGGGCAACTTAAGAAAAGCCCCTAATAATACAGGGCATTTCGGCGTTTTCTAACACAAGCATTATCTGCTTAAAAGGAGGCTTTCTTTTTTTTAGGGTCAATCATCAAATATCTTACCCCACTCTGGGCGGAGCGGGGGGAAGTGTCAGACTTGTACTGACTAAAACCCACCCATGTTCCATCCATTACCCTTTATGTTCCGGAGCCGCGGTATCTCTTTCGAATAACCCATAACCCCGGTTAAAAGGAAGCTATAATCACGAAATAAATTCAGGTCACCCATCCACAGACCAACCTGGGCAAGTGAGGCTTAACATAAACCTGAGCGACTGTTATTATTGAGCCACAAACAACAAAAAAAGAAATAATCAAATATGCTTTCAAAAATACATGAAACGTTCCCCTGCCCTAGTCTAAATTATTTGATGGAATTTCCCTTATATTATGTTTTCTTTGTATTGAAAACAACATTAACAATGACTTGTTCCTTTGATCGGGTTCGTATTATTTGATAATACTTAGTTTTTGCTTTGACTTTGTCTGTGTTCAATTTGTTTTAATGGGAGGGGAATGGTACCTGTTTATTTCGAGTTATTGATCTTAAAGATATTGAGAAAGTGGATGAAATTTCTAATTTCATTTATGCCTAATATTTTTGCTGATACTTTTACTTTAGCGCTTCTGTTAAATTCGATTCCTGAGTCAGGAAAAATGTTATTAGATTTTGTCAGCATAAAATCAGTGGCAGGCCGGAGCTTGTATTGCCCTATTGATGGCAATAGGTCGTATCGGCGGCGCGTTAGTGTATTACGTGCGCCTCAAAGAGATATCAGCAAAGCAGAGGCGCCTGCCAGGGCCACCACCTGCCGGGGTTGCGGGTTGTTCGAAAGAGATACCGCGGCCCCGGAACATAAAGGGCAATAGAAGGAACTTAGGTGGGTTTTAGTCAGTACAAGTTTTACATTCCCCCCTACTTCGCCCAAAGCGGGGGAA
This sequence comes from Ochropleura plecta, assembly GCA_905475445.1. Classification (NCBI taxonomy): domain Eukaryota; kingdom Metazoa; phylum Arthropoda; class Insecta; order Lepidoptera; family Noctuidae; genus Ochropleura; species Ochropleura plecta. The sequence goes on along the minus strand of FR997738.1, from coordinate 17,034,266 downwards.
GTTATTTGATGATTTCCCATGCGTAAGAAAAGGCTAGCTCTCTAATATCATCTGCCTAGCTTTTTCATTGAGGTCAGCTTAAAATCCTGCTGGATGATTGGCTATCTGTCCTTCACAACCCAGTCTTACCCTTAGTAAGACTGGTTGCCATAGTTTCAGGCACTGACTACTTGTAACGACTGTCAAAGATGAACAAATGACAGCCGGGACCAATAGCTTAGCGTGCTTTCCGAAGCACGGAGGAAATTTGGTATGTAATGGTGGTTACCCATCCATAGACCGACCTTGGCAAGCGCAGCTGAATCTTGAAGGTCGATCCGTCTTGCTGTTATTATATGTATAACCAGGAGGTCTTATTGTATAATGTGATGATACGGTTGGCGCAGTGACTCAGCAATCGACAGCTGATCTGCGTGTCACGGGTTCGATCCCCGCACGGATCAAATATTTGTTTGACCTACAAGTAGTTGTTTCGGGTCTGGCTGTTTGTGTATGTCAGTTTAAATGTTGGTAAACACGACCACGACACAGGAGAAATTCCTAGTGTGAAGAAACATAAAAAAAAATAGAACTAAAACACTAAAGTTATTCTGCGAAACTTAACTGCAGTATTACTAAATAAAACTGTACCTAAACATACCCTTAACCTACCAATCATCAAACTAACATTCTATTTTCACACAAAACCACCCCTCTGGGGGTGTAGGCAAATTATAATGGCCCCTTTGATCCATCGGTACCATGTTCGATGGCAAACTATTTGGTAATTGCGCGACCATGACTGGCCAGAATGATGGCTTCGTCAGTCCCTTTATAATAGACAAATGACGCACTTTTTGGTATTAGCCTTTTTACGGATATCGAAGCGGTATTAAAAAGATTTTATTGATTGGTTTTGGGCTGAACTTCTTTTGTAGAACTTTTGTTTTTGGTTCAAGCAAGTTTGAAGGTTCTAAATGTAAGTTTGTAGAAATTTTTGGGTATCTATTTAGGTTAGTAGTCTACTAGAACCTGAAAAAAAACCGTTGTTAAAATATTTTACGAATTAAATTGAACTTCTACAATATAATGAACGATGAACAATTAATTAAAACATCTTAGTTGTGATAAGTTCAATTGATTTTAATTAGCTTGATTACTTTTGGAAGTACTAAACTGAAGTTTGTGCAAGTATTTAATAGTTAATAAGTTTTTAAAGGTGGTCTAACCCCGGCGGGGTTGCGGGCCCTACCGCTGCCGGAGTGGCAGGTTGTTCGAAAGAGATACCGCGGCCACAGAAATTAAAGGGCAAAAGAAGGAACATGGGTGGGTTTTAGTCGGTAATCTAATACCCCCCCTCCCGCTCCGCCCAGGGTGAGGCAAGTTATTTGACGATTCACCAGCCGCATTAAAAACAGTCTAAAAATTTAATTAACAAAAAATATTTCTGCATGTCTTTGGACTAAGGAATTTTTGATCTGATATTCTATAAATTGGAAATGAAATAAAAATAAATTAATACATGTAGCGTTCCCAAATCGCCACGTGATATCGAAAAATGTTATTGCAGACTATAATCTACGTCTGTGCCAAATTTCATCAAGATCCGTCCAGCCGTTTTGACGTGAAAGAGTAACAAACATCCATACAGCCATCCATCCTCACAAACATTCGCATTTATAATATTATAAGTAGAAAGTAGTATAGGATAAGCGAATCAATTCAATCTAACGCCAAATCTCATGTCAATTTGTGTTTGATTGAATCTTAGTACTTCGGCTTGGTCAGCCAATCAGAACTGCTAACTTGATAGTTGCGAGCGTCTGAATTGATTAGGTTTCCACTTCCAATAAGATCGGAACGGTAGGCCATAAGAGTCCCCACAGACTGTAGTGTAGACTTTCTATCAGCCGTTAGTTTAGTCCGGTTCTTTATTAATATGAAAATGTATGCAAGAGCCCATAGTACAATTACAATCGATTGCCTTCAAACTATACTATCAGCCAATTTTGAGTTATAAACATTGCCGGAATCAGAAAAAAAGGCTTATCTGCCTGTATTTTTATTAAATTTAGATACTTTTTGTTAGATACGTCTTTTTAATTATCGGGGGCAGACTTACAGAGATGTGTTTTTTAACAGCTCTAAGGGACTATAGACTTGAGTAGGTATATTATGGTTTTAATTTCAACTCGATACCTTCACGCGTTCCCGAGATAAAGAAAGAAAGATAGAAGAAAGAAAATTCTGTTTATTTAGCATTAAAACAAAATAAAAAAAACACGAACACCTTAACAAAATAAAATAAATAATGCCAAAAAGGCCTCAGCTCAGCATAATGCCAGATGGCAACACAAGGCCGCCACCTGACGCTGATTTTCAGCAGCTGCCCACGAGTGCCATACGCTCGAAAACATAAACAAACACATAGGTATAAAAGTCAGAATTGAAAACAGTTATAAAATTGATATCATAAAATAAAAAAACTATGTTAAAAAGTAAAAATGTATAAAAAAATATCATTAGGTAATTTAAAAACGTAAAAAAAATATAATTAAAATAAAAGAGAAATTACAATGCTAAAATTGAAATTGAAAAATGCGCAAAATTGCACAGATATACCTAATTATAATAGGTACTTACCACATTTTTTTAAATAATAAAATGTTCTTTAACACCCTTGCTCGTAAAGCTGATGTAATTCCACCGGTTTTAAATATGTAAAGAGGGTAATAAAAAACGCGTGTGTTACCAAAGCAAATAGTTAAGTTATAGTCCATACAAATTCCATAACAGTATTATTTGCCATTTCTGACCTGATCGCCGCCGCACGACTCCAGCTAGTGAGCAGCGCGCTGTTGCTATTCAAATTTCGAACTAATCGCCGCGCGGCGCCAGTCAGTAGGCAGCGCTAGCGCGCTGTTAAAATGGCGGGAAAGCAACAGTGTGCATTCACCGATTGAGTTTATTTAATGTTTTTTTTTTCTCTTTCCTCGCAAATGTGTTAAAAAACGTCGTACGATATACGTGCGTATTGGTTATAACATGCTCGGCTTAATTACGCCCTCGCCTTCGGCTCGGGCTGAAATTCCGACTCGCATGTTATAACCATCTTAACGCACTAATATCGTAATGTACTATTACAATTTATATGGCAGACATGTCGGCTCGAACATCCTAAAATTCTATTTGATGGTTTAACAAAAATAACTTTAATTTTAATTTAAATGTCGAGCAACTTTTACTATATTTAATACTTGACAACTTTACTTTTTAAAGACTTGACAGACAGTCAGACAGACGGACAACAAAAGTGGTATACAGTGTGAGTCTTTATAATGTGCACATATTGAAATGAGGGAATCTGTGCTTAATTTTATCGCATGAAAAAAAAAAAAACTATTTTTTTTTATATTTTTCATGGAATTTTTAAAAAAATTGTTCGCTTCAGTGAATACGATAAAGATTAATTTAAAGTAATAAAAAAGGTAGGTAATCGGCGCGTCTTATTGAGAAATTTTATGATTATTGTAAAAATTGATGAAAAAAAAACAGATTTATGCTAAAAACACATGTTTATTTTCAATTGAAGGTAGTTTTTTTCCACAATTTTCATTTTATGAGGACGCCTAATTACTTCTTATCATTTGTTTCGTCGTAATAGATCATTTAGTTTAAAGGTCTCTGCACACAGCCGGCGTGGCGTGGCGGGGCGCGGCGTGGCGGGGCGGCGACGCTGCGCTGGCGCGGCGGCATCGTTCACACTGCGGGCGCGATCACGTCCCGTCCCGCCACGCCCATTCACGCCGGCCGTATACAGTTTTTATACGGCCTATGGCCCAAATCGTACAAACATACGTGAGCACGATCACATTCGACTAATTTTTCGACATCCATTTTTGTAAAACGATACAAAATCACATTCACGCTCCGTACCGTCCGACGCGACGTGCTCACGCCCCGCCAGCAGTGTGACTACTACATACGTAAACCAATCAACACAAAGCGTCGGCGTCCTGAGGGCCCTGCACTCGCGTCCCACCGCGCCCGTCCCCGCCGCTTCTGACTTGTATTCCCGCTAGGCGCGGCGGCGGCGTGGCGCGACGGTTACCGTCGCGTCGAGCGGGACGGCTCTGTGTGGCGTCGTCCGTAATATCTAGTACATTACAACTGCTCAGTGTCGCGTCGCCGTCCCGTCCCGCCGCGCCGCGCCCGCTGTGTGCAGAGACCTTAAAAGTTACGGCGTTTTGTTTACGATGGGATCACAGTAGCAAACATTTTTTTTTAAAAATTCCATGTAAAATGTAAAAAAATATTTAGATTTTTTTAATCGATAAAATTAAGCATAGATTCTCTCATTTCAATATGTGCACATTATAAAGACTCACTCTGTATAAGGGTTCTATTTTTTAGGGTACCGTACCTCAAAAGGAAATAACGGGACCCTTATTGGATCACTTTGCTATCCGTCTGTTTGTCTGTTTTTCTTTTTGAGGTACGAAAACCTTAAAACCTGATTTTAAGTACATCCTTACTAAAATTATAAAAGCGAAAGTGAGTTTGTTTGTTACGTCTTCATGCCTAAATGGCTAAACCGATTTTGATGAATTTTGGTACAGCGATAGTTGGGAGTCTGGAGACGGACATAGGCATTTTTTGACGTGATAACGTCTTTAAAATCGTTTTAGTCGGGTGACATGTTCAGAAACTTGTGTCACACCAAAACCTCACAAGCGACATTTCATAAAGATGGTAGCGCCATCTGTTACTTGGCTCGAAAAAAAAACTTTAAATTAGTACTTAATTTCATTTTAGATGTCACTACTGGTGATAACTTATATCACCAATAAGACGTTATCACGTAAACATCTCGATCGTAAACCTACTTTACAAACAACCAATTTTTTTAAAGATTGAGATATAAGGGAGAAAGAGGGAAGAAAAGGGGAGATAAAGATATTTTTTTTTTGATCATCACGCAGTTTAAAGATAGGTTTACCCCAAAATAACTAGGCCTCGCGGACGAAGTCGCGGGCGGAAGCTAGTACTAACATATTATGATACAAACACTTTACAGTGTGGATATCATTAAATGCTTTCTAGGTCAGATACTTGTTTCTCAATGTTTTAGTGAACAACAAAAACGAGAATAGCTTACAAGTTGATGAAGGGATAAACCAGTCGACTAAGTACGTTTACCTTAATTATTTATTTACCTTGGTAAGCTTATCCAAATGAAAATACGGAATAGAGAATTAAATGAAAAAGGTGTTCTGAGAAAAGTCTCGAAGAATCGATAGGTAAGTCTGTGTGAAATAAGAAAATTATTTAGCTGTTGATTACTCCTTTGACCCCAAATCTTTACATGAAAAAAATAAATTCACTTTCGCTGTCTGTTTGCTTAAATCTTTTAAATTATTTTAAACTAGCTTTTGCCCGCGGCTTCGCTCGCGTTAAATTCGGGGTAACACAGTTCCCCTTGCGCCTTATTGATTTTTAATAGCAACGCTAAGTTTTCCCTTTTCTTCCCTCACATCCCACTTTTTGTTAAAAAAAATGCCTATGTCCATCTCCTGGTTCCCAACTATCTCTGTACCAAAATTCATCAAAATCGGTTCAGCCATTAAAGCGTGAAGAGGTAACAAACAAACAAACTCACTTTCACTTTTATAATATTAGTAAGGATCTTTTATAATATTAGATAGTCAACAGGTTTTAATGCTGTTTTCAGTAATAGATAGAGTGATTCAATAGGAAAGTTTATATGTATAACTAGCTGGCGTCCGTGGCTCCGCCCGCGTGATAACGAAAAAAAAAGTATTCAATGTGTTACTTCAGACTATAATCTACCTCTGTGTTTTATCTATAATATTTATGTATTTATAAATTATATAAGTATGTATATCAGTTGTCTGGTTACCATAACACAAGCTCTGCTTAGCTTGGGATCAGATAGCCGTGTGTGAGTTGTCCCAAGATATTTAAAATTTTATTCTGTGCCAAATTTCATCAAGATCCGTTCAGCCGTTTTGACGTGAAAGAGTAACAAACAAAAAAAAACTATCCATCCTCACAAATCTCATTTATAATATTAGCAGGAAGTAGGATATTAGTAGGATATCCCAGTCTACGTAGATTAGACAGTAGGGTGCAGATAGTAAAAATTAAAGACTTTAAAAAGCCCGGCATTAGCCCAGCCCAGTAGTGGGACAGACATGAAGACTAGGAAATTTTGAGTAAGGAATATAGGGTGCACCTGTGTTTACTCACGAACTTGTGTTGACGGCTAGTAATATTACGCCTATAATCAGTTTTTTTAGGGTTACTCTAAAGGAAAAAATATTACTTAAAATAAGGCCAACTAGCAGCGATACGAAAGGTCATTAACCTAAAGAACAACTGTGGCGTTGACAATCTAATATTTATCTCTTTCCATCTTGTGCCTTTATCGTAATGTCTCGTTCTCCCGGCAAAAACATGACAACGTTAAGACGGGTTCGCCAACATTTGGGCGGCCATTTTAGATGGGATTTTAGCATGGGTTTTGTTTACATTTGGTATCGCTTCTCGTTGGCCGTACTTTAGTTGTCCGACAGTCTATCTGTCAAGACCCTATCTTGGGAACGCGTGGGGATATCGAGTTGAAATTAAAACCAATATACTCAAGTCTGTAGTCCTTTGGATCTGTGAAAAATCAACCCTCTTAGTCTACGCAGCCATGCACATGTGACTAGAAGAGTGATGGATCGTTTTTTTTTTGGGGTGGGAAATCATCAAATAACTTCCCCCGCTGTGGGCGGGGGGACGTGTCAGACTTTTACTGACTAAAACCCACCCATGTTCCTTCTAATGCCCTTTACGTTCCGGGGCCGCGGTATCTCTTTCGAACAACCCGCAACCCCGGCCGAGTGATGGATCTGAATGTTGAAAGACGGAGCCCGAGAGGAAAGCCAAAGAAAAGATAGATAGATAGATATGAAGGAGAAAAGAGTAAATGATGCCGTGACGTCTGATAGGGGAGAATGGAAGAAGAAAACGTGTTGCGTCGACCCCAAATAGAATGGGACAAGGGCAGGAAGATGATGATGATGATGATGATGACTCAAATCTTTACAGACAGACAGATGGATAACACAGTGATCCTATAAGGGTTCAGTATATTTCCTTTTGTGGTACGGAACCCTGAAATTCCTGGGCATACGAACCATAAAACAAGTACTGCATTTATTGTTTGAGCAGAGTGATGATACATTACTGGCTCCCCAAACAGAACATATTAGTCAGTCCTTCAGAGCGTGAAATGTAATGTGCGTGAAGTTAATAATGTGTATCGCGTTGTTTATCAAATACATGGCGAATTATCTAGGTGTTGCCAACTGTGATTATTTTAAAGTTTTTTTTTTTCGAGAACTTTTATAATATTAATAGCTGTGCCTAGCGGTTTCACCCACTGCTCATTTCACTTAGGGGTAGGAAATATAAATAGTAGCCGATTCTCAAAAATCGGTCAAGCCGTTTTGGAGGAGTATGGGAACGAACATTGTGACACGAAAATATTAGATTTTTATTGATATCTAGATTTTATATTTAGGTTAAGACATTCCTATATGTATGTTTTTATGCTATTCTCTTCCTGTTCTCACACACTACTGTCTACGTTTCTTTTTATCCTATTTCCTCTCGCAGGCCTGCTGGTAGTAATTTCTTTAGAAATAAACTGTGGCTTTGTACTCTATGTTTTTTAATGATGTTTCATAGTGTTTTCTTCTTTTTTCGCAAAACACATATGATGACAAAAATACATATAGACAAGAGAGCACAAAGGTTTATTTCATTAAGAAATATCTTCCAGCAGACCTGCGATAGGACAGATTCATACGAAACATAGACACAGTGATTTTAAAACAAAAAAAAAGAATAAGATGTACTAACGTAAAACAAATAAACGCATGTATTTATCCGTTGAACAAACAGTGATAGATACATTACTGGCTCCCCAAACAGAACATTTGTCAGTCGCACCAGAGCGTGTAATGTAATGTGTGTGGAGTTAATAATGTGTATCGCGGTGTATATCAAATACATGGCAGTGTTTATAATTTACTAGTTGCTTTTTTTGGAGGCCTAAATATTACATAACATTACGCATGTAAGCCTCGAATATAGATCTAGGATCTGTGGCTACTGAGAAGTAGTCGAACCCATGACCTGTTTTTTTGCGGATAAAATATCACCAAATAACTTCCCCCGCTGCAAGCGGAGCGGGTGGAGTGTCAGACTTGTACTGACTTAAACCCACCTATGTTCCTTCTATTTCCCTTTACGTTCCGAGGCCGCGGTATCTCTTTTGAACAACCCGCAACCCTGGCAGGCGGTGGCCCTGGCAGGCCTCTCTGCTTTGCTGACATCTCTTTGAGGCGCGCGTGAAACACTAACGCGCCGTCGACACGGCCTGTCGTCAATAGACGGACGGTCGGTAAGCTACCCATTGCTCACCGTCCACAGGTCCGCATCTACGGTGGCCGGGAGTCGTCTCGCGGCGCCCTACGTCCGGGGCGTCTCCCGAGGCGGCTGGGTTGGTTTGAGGTTCTCTCCCTCAAACGCTTCGCAGAAGTAGGTTACCGCTTACCATTCCCTCTCGCTCCGGACCATGGACTGAACCTGGGCCAGACGCGAGAGATCGCCGCCGCCGATGCCTCTACGAGGGCACGGCGGTGCTCCGCCCAAGCTGGGCAGACCGCCACTGTGTGCTCCTCCGTGTTCTCCGGGCGATCGTCACAATGGTGACACCCGGGCGTTTCCTCCCACCCGATTATGTGCAGAAAACTTCCGAAACTTCCATGTCCGGTGAGGACCTGCGTCAGGCGGTAGGTGAGGACGCTTTTGTGGCCTGCCCTTCCAACACACCCCTAAGATATCAGTTAAGAGCAGCCAGAATGTGGCAAACGTTAACGTAACATGACAAACTTAACATTACGAATATAATACGTAATGTAAGATTGTGGCAATGCATAAGAAATGATTGTTTTAGATTTACTACTGTTGCGACACTATGTAAAACCTCTACATTTAAATCTTAAATTTATGTTGTTTTACTACATTTAAATCTTAAATTTATGTTAGCATCATGGCCTCCATGATGATTTAAACAGAAGAGTATTCTATCTACATATTCAAGTCTATGATCCAGGTATTTTTAGCCAGGTAATCTTTCCATTCATTGAGAGCTCCCGTGTCAATGACCCTCGTTTAATTCCTGGTTATTTTAGCACAAAAATTCTTTCGGAAACTTGCCACAAAGACTACGCCTTGTAACACTGATACTTTTCACCCTTCTTCAAGCCATTAACGTCACTTCAGTACTTGAGTTTGAGTAATTATCGCTATAACACCTTATTGTTTTAATAAAGAGACTTGATGTTGGGTTTAATAAACAATAGAAGAATTTCGAACAACCAAAATTCTTGGCGGAAAATGTACCCTTTTATATTGGAAAAATTATTTTGAGAATTTTCCTGTGGTTTAACGCATGACGCCCGCTCACGAGCTCTGGTGTTGCGACATTTTAAGGGACATGCGATTTGGCTTGCGACAACACTAGGGTCAAGCCACACCCTCGTATGTGTTCCTTGATTCCCTCGCGAGTTACAGGTTGCGATGATTCGTGGCATATTCAAAAGCCGCCTATATGATAGACGATAGATTATGCACGCCAGTTTGCAATGTGTTTGCAAAAATCTTCACGCAAAACCTATTTCTATTGAGGATACATACGCAACTCGTTCGTTATCGTGTAGTTAGTGGCTAATCTAATGTCAGAGTTTCTGTGCCACCCATGAGCCTCAGACTTGGTTAACAAGACGTCGAGAAATATATCTTAGGCATGCTAGTTTCCTCAAGATGTTTCCCTCACGTAAGCAAGTTTGACGACACGGTTGGCGCAGTGGCTGAGCGATCGACTGCTGCGCTGCGTGTCGCTGTTTCGATTCCCGCACGTAAAAAAAATATATGGCCATAGTTGTTCCGGGTCTTGCTGTTTGTGTATGTGAGTTTAAATGTTAGTAAGCGCACCCACGATACAGAAAAAAAAATCTAGTATGGGGCAAAGTTTTTTTTTTCAAAAGTGATAATTATAGAGAACGCACATGAATCCGAAAAATCTGATGTTTAAAAAAAGTAGACAGTGAAAAACTCTGGACCTATGACTTCGCAGTCTAACGGTCACACCACTAGGTTATCGCTACATAGGCAACAGCAAACCATAATAACGTCTATGACCAGCCTAAACAACATCTTTATATTTTTCCCTCTTCAGTAACTGTTGTAAAACGCGTATCGCTTGATCGTGCAGATTGTGGCGACGGGGCAACATTCTCCAGTGGATTTATTCAAAGGGTAAAATATGTACAACCTTTTTTTAATTTATTGTCCTTTGAATATATTCTTGATTGAAAGTTTTAGACTAGGTGTTTAACAATTGGAGTTTGGTACCGCCATCGGCTTTCAATATTAGACCGAAGGACGTTTTTAGGGTCCAATTAAATTTTAGCAATTATGTTAGCTTTACAATTACGTATTGTATTGTTACCCAAAGATAAATGTACTTTTGATTTTTCCTGGGATTGGCGAACCTTATACAGGTTGCTGAGTGGTGACACAGCAACCTGTATAATGTCCAAGTCATTTAATTTTATTTGTGAGTAACTCACAAATAAAATTAAATCACCTTTTTTTTAATGGCATCTCGCTGTTTAACCTATGAGGTAGTTATCTGCTTAACCTGACTATCCTGTGGGTGGATGCCTTGCATTTAAGGCCTCCAACCAAGGGGTTAAATCACCCACGCCTTGCTAGTATTTATGAATGGTGGTTCATGCGACTCGGTAACCCGTTTTCAACTAGATTGTTCGAGCCGTTTTGGGTTGAAACTCACAGTCTTTTTAGGATATAGGACTCAAGCGCTGGCTTTAGTTTGGCCAGACGCTAATTGTCGCCATACAACGTCACAACGCGGCCAGTCTCTTGGGGACATTGTCAGTTGACAGCGTTGAGGACGAATTTTTTGACGCTATTTTTAATTTATTTATAAGTTATTTTGATATGAAGTTTTATATTAAATGTATTTTTTCTTTTTAACTATGTATTTTGCAAAATCTTCAGAGTGATCATCAAAAATTCAAATGCAACCAGTTTCATAGTAAACTCGTTACGAAGTAGAAACGGTTAAAAGTTTGACAAAGTTTTGCTCCGTTTAAAGAGTAGCCCAATTCCAGCCGGTTGAGTGACTTGGCAGAAGGCATCTGTTCCATTGCCGACAGGGAAGCGAGCAACCATCGACTTTTAATCGGCCAAGTGCGAGTTGGACTTTCGCACCGAGGGTTCCGTACAAACTTGCCATATAAACGGCCATATCTTTTGATTGCGTAGAGTTGATTTTTTCATAGTTTCAAGAAATCACAGTATTAAGTATATGCTTTTAATTTCCTACGCTAACTTTAACACGCGTTATGATCGAAAAAAAAATATCTTTCCCTCCCCTTTTCTTCCCTCTTTCTCCCCTTTTCTCACGTTTTTTTTAACATATATCCGTCTCCAGTGTCCCAACTATCTCTGTACCAAAATTCATCAAAATCGGTTAAGCGTGAAGACGTAACAAACAAACAAACTCGCTTTTATAATATTAGTAAGGGTTTAAGTTGAAAACTATCCATGTCTAAGGAAAATTCAACGATATCTGACGAGCCTAACTGACGGCAATTTATTTGCTGGTTCTCCTCGCTTATCGCTGGTCGCCGGCGGTGGGACACTAGCCTTATAGAACAGCTCAATTCCAGCCCGCTGGAGTGACTTGCCGTTATAAGAGACGCCTCTATTAAGAAATTTACCGTGCAGATGTCTTGAAAATAAGGTTGTCATTGTGTGGAGTGTTGAGAGTGTATTGATATAGAATCTTGCCGACTTCTTGGATAAGTAAGCATTTTTATTATTATTATTTACTAGCTTCTGCCCGCGACTTCGTCCGCGTGGCACAGTTACTTTGGGCTAATGGTAAATTTAACTTGCGTGATGATCGAAAAAAATATCTCTGTCTCCCCTATTCTTCCCTCTTTCTCCCACTTTTCTCACTTTTTTAACCCAACTATCTCTGTACCAAAATTAATCAAAATCGGTTTGGCAATTTAGGCGTGAAGATGTAACAAACAAACTCACTTTCGCTTTTATAATATTACTAGCTTTTGCCCGCGGCTTCGCTCGCGTTAAATTCGAGGTATCACAGGACTGTGATACCTGTAGTTTTTGCCCTTTTTTTTTTGGTGTGAGAAATCATCAAATAACTTCCCCCGCTCGGAGGAGCGGGTAAGTCTTTGTCTCGGCTCTGTCTTTTCGTGTATGTGAGTTTAAATATTTGTAAACGCACCCACGATACAAGAGAAATTCTTAGTATAGAGCAAGGTTTTTTAAAAAAATCCTAAGCCTAAATGGCCGATTTTGATCAATTTTGGTACAGAGATAGTTGGGACCCTGGAGAGGGGCATAGGCTATTTTTTTGAAATATGAGGGAGAAAGAGGGAAGAAAAGGGAAAACTTAGCATTGCTATAACGTAAATGAAAAGGTAAAGGCGCAAGCGCAAAACCTAATGTCGTGCGGTGTCCCACAGGGATCGGTCTTGGGGCCGCTCCTGTGCTACGCTGACGACACGCTCGTTCTGGCACAGCGGGGGTCGCACAACTGTGGCCCAAGGGCTGGCTTGGACTTAAGCCAGGGGCTAAGTGTTGCCATACAACGTGGTAACGCTGCCAGACTCTTGGGGACATTGTCATCTGACAGCGTTGAGGACGAATTTTTTGATGCAATTTTTTTGTGTATTTATAAGATAGTTTAATTTATTTTAATTACTTTTGAAATACGAATAAAGGTTGAATTTTGAAAACGAATCCTACTAATATTATTAATATGCGAATGTTTGTGAGTATGGATGGATGTATGGATGTTTGTTACTCTTTCACGTCAAAACGGCTGAACGGATCTTTATGAAATTGGGCACAGTAGTAGATTATAGTCTGGAATAATACATAGGATATTTTTTTCGATATCACGCGGGCGAAGCCGCGGGCGCCAGCTAGTATATAGTGAAATGAATATAACAAAGTAAATATTAATTTCAAATCGTCAAATGTTTACAATCGTGAAAAAATACTTAATTCTTATACCTACTGCAAAACGAGCTCACAATAAAACTACCAATTCGTAATACAAAACAACTCTAGAACTAAAAGAATTACTACTACCACATAAAACTTAACATTTAAGACCTGACCCGACGCCCCAAGATGGAAGTACGGTGATAAATCTCGCTCTCAACGGAAATTAAAATGATGCTTTACTGCCAACAGATTAGGGTGTAATTTAGATTGAAGACGGGTTTTCGTTGATACTTTTTTGTGATAGAGAACATTAGTGTCTGGGTTTGTGAGTATTATGTTAGTACTTAAGAGATAAGGGTCGTGATGGTCGAGAGGATTAAGGAAGGGAATTAAATCAAAGGTCAGTGGTTCCATCTTTCTATCAACATTACCAGTGTAAGTTATTTAATCAAAATAATTTATTTCACATAGGCCTACATGGGCACTTATAAAACATCGAGAAAATGTGTGACGATTCAGGTTGGTTGTTTCCTATAGAGAAGAACCGGCAAGAAACTCCATGGTTACTCTTTTAAAATCATTTGGTTTTACAATGTTGTTGTTACAGCGTTAGCACTTAAGTATGAGAGGACAGCGAAGGCCCGACAATAAGTTATTGCTTACTTTACAAAACGTTAAATAAGATAAAATATTAACAAAAGTTAACAAGTATCTAAGAATCTACAAGGCCAATAATGTCCACTCATTCACAAAGAATAGGTAAAAAAGAATCTATACAAGAAATAGAAAAAATATTGCAAAACAAAAATACTATAAGAAACAAGTGACACAGATGATGCCATCAATACTGTAACTATTCAGAACAAAGGTTGTATAATTATGTGATTTGACAACTATTGTAATAAAAAACTTACGAGATCACAAAAAAATAAGATTGAGAATAGTTAGACATCCACAAGAACTCAAACTTTGAAAAAAATCAAACGTAAGAAATTGTCCCTTTTTTAGCAAATTTTGAGAGGAATTCTCTTTAATTTCACGATATCGTTTGACCTAAATATTACGTTAAATAAAATATTATTAAAAAATACGAAAACCCTTCGCATCACCGGCGAAAAACAAGTGGACGCGGCCGGTACTATTGCAAAGGTACATAAAAGAAGGGATAACCAATTTAACCACGAGTGGATTTTAAAGGTCATTGTTAATAAATAATGAAGGGATCCAGTCTCCGTCCTATGAGCCAGATAATATTCATGGATGGTCGTTAAAAACCTTATTTTAGGTATCACTATAATCAGACTTTTTTTGCAGTTGGGAAATCATCAAATAACTCCCCCCGCTCTGGGCGAAGTGGGGGGAGTGTCAGACTGATACTGACTAAAATCCACCCATGTTCCTTCGAACTCATAAACTACCGAAACAATATAAATAAAATTAATATGGGACTACCTGGGAAGTATACCCTATCAAACAAAAAAAAATGCAAATCGGTCCACAAGTCTTTGAGTAAGCGGTGATACAAACAAAAAAACCGACGAATTGAGAACATCCTCCTTTTTTTGAAGTCGGTTTAAAACAAAAAAAAATATTATAAAAAAAATTAGGACAATCAAGTAAATTGGCCCTATTCGAGGCCAAAAGGCCTATCTCAGCAAGTACGGTTTATCTTCACAATCAACCAAAGCGGTTGTTATTATTTAACCACAAGCTCTTCTTTCAACAATACCTGTAAAGTAATAAGGAAAATTGAATTTTTTTCTTTCTTTCTTACCAGGAATATCCGTTAACAAAAACAGCAGAAGTTTTCCGTACAAAAGCATTACCTCCAACTAATCGATCATTCTGTGACCTACAAAAATAAAGGCGACCCAAAGGGGAGGTTTGATGCATCGCCATCCCTGATTGAGGGTATAAAATGAGGGATAATGTCGAATGAAATCAAGATGGAATTATTTGTTTGCGTTTATTGTGGTGGTTTTTTTAATAGAACGTTGTACCACTCTAGGAATTTCTCTTCTCCTTTTTGTGGGTGCGTTTACAAAACATTTAAATTCACATTCACAAACAGCCAGACCCGAAACAACTACCTGTAGGTCATACAAATATTTGTTCCGTGCGGGAATCGAACCAAAGAAATATGTTTTCTTTCATTTTTGATATTTGTAGTGCTTTGTATGTTTATAGCCGCTAATCTTTAGGTATTCGCGGTAGTGAGGCTAGCTGCATTTTTTTTTCTTGGTCTTTTTAAACATTTTTTTTTTTCGTAGTACTAGACCACTTTTGTAAACAGATTTTGTTTAAGACTTTACTTTATGTATTGAACTATACACGGTATTTTTTTTAGCTAGTGGCATGTTCAGATACGGCTAACTTTGCGACGAAAATCTAGACGTTTAACGAAGTGTTTGCTTTGTACAGCGCCTTAAGCCGCGCTTGCTTAAGTTGGTCTGCGGATCGGTGACCACCCTTTTCTTACCGAGTTTCCACGAGGGAAACTCGGTATGAACGGTGCTCGGTGCTCGGTGCTCGATATGAACTCGGTATGAAGGGGTGGGGGCTTCGGAAAGTACGTTAAGCTGTTGGTTCCGGTTGTCATTTGTAAATCTTTGACAGTCGTTACAGATAGTCAGTGATCCGAAAGTCTGGCAACCAGTCTTACCAAGGGGTACCTAATTATCTATGTGTCACGGGTTCGATCCCCGCTCGGAAAAAACATTTTTATGGCCTACAGATGGTTATTCCGGGTCTGGCTGTTTGTGTATGTAAGTATGAAATATTTGTCAACGTACCTACGATATAAGAGAAATTACTAGTGTATGGCAACGTTTTATAAAAAAAAAAAACAAAAAAGATCATTTGTATTCAATGTACGTATTTATGCTCGAGTTTAAATGTTTGTCAACGCACCTACGATACAGGAGGAGGAGGATTCCATGTCTGGGGCAAGGTTTAAAAAAAAAAACATTTGTATTCAAAAATCAACGTATTTACGCTCGTACTAGCGTTTCCTTTAGTATGGCAACAGCTTTTCGCTAAGAAAAAATACCTATCGAATTCTTTTGCTTCTTTTCCTCAATTTTCGCGGCGGACCCCCAAACCCGATTGATATTCAAGACGTTAAAAGAGCTATCACTCATCATTGCGGTTTCCGCGTTTCCCGGGTTCCGTATTATAGGTAAGCTTACTAATCATTTTCACCTCGCCGTCTAAAGTGGGTAGGTAGGTAAGTAGGTACCCATGTCAGGAAAAAGTGCTAAATCGCATGATTTAGACAGAATTATTTATAGATGGCTGTCTAAAT
Organism: Ochropleura plecta; assembly: GCA_905475445.1. NCBI lineage: Eukaryota > Metazoa > Arthropoda > Insecta > Lepidoptera > Noctuidae > Ochropleura > Ochropleura plecta. The sequence goes on along the minus strand of FR997738.1, from coordinate 17,017,837 downwards.
TGTGTTTATTTGCGATGTGAAATGTTTTTCAGAAATGTGGCTGGTGCCGTATAGCTGTTTTGAACGGCTCTTTTTTTCAGATAGAAAATCCTTACTAATATTATAAAAGCGAAAGTGAGTTTGTTTGTTTGTTACCTCTTCACGCTTTAATGGCTAAACCGATTTTGATGAATTTTGGTACAGAGATAGTTGGGAACCAGGAGACGGACATAGGCTAATTTTTATTTAAAAAAAGTGGGATATGAGGGAGAACGAGGGAAGAAAAGGGAAAACTTAGCGTTGCTATTACAAATCAATCAGGCGCAAGAGCAAAAACTGCAGGTCTGCTTGGTGTGTTATACCGAATTTAACGCGAGCGAAGCCGCGGGCGAAAGCTAGTCATTAAATAACTTCCCCCGCTCTGGGCGAAGCGGGAGGGAGTATCAGACTTTAACTGACTAAATCCCACCCATGTTCCTTCTTTTTCAGTTTGTGTTCCCAGGCCACGGTATCTCTTTCAAACAACCCGCAACCATGGCAGGTGGAGGCCCTGGCACGCCCCTCTGATTTGCTAAAATCTCTTTAAGGCGCACGCGGAATACAAATCCGTCGTCAACATGGCCTGGTGTCACTGGACGGACGGACGGTGAGCTACTCTTTGCTCATCGACCATAGACTCGCGTCTACGGTGGCCGGGAGTCGTCTAGCGGCGCCCGACGCCCGGAGCGTCTTTTATTTTAAGCACGATACCTCCACGCGTTCCTGAGATAAAGGGTCTTGACAGACAGACAGACAGACGGACAACAAATTGATCCTATAAGGGTACCGCTTTTCGATTTTGAGGTACGAAACCTTAAAATTTTTTTTTAGTAAATTTTGAATTTTCTCCATTTACATTTAGATGTGCGATATAACAGGGGCGAGCCTCAACAAAATAGTTAAAAAAAAACCTATCAAATGTCAAAACCACATACCATTATGTTCGGGCGATCGTAAATTATTGAAAAACGAGCCAAAACCTGCAAATAAAACCTTCGTGTTATGTTTAAACCCATTAACTCACAGCGGAATAATTAAATAATTACCAAAAGCAATCAAAAGTGCACGAAATAATTACTATTAATAATTTTACTTGCGTTAAGTGCTATTAATGTTTAAGAACGGAAATTGATGGCAGTTTCATAGTTATTTTCGTTATGGTATATTTAAGAGTTTTTAATATTTAATTTTTGAACCAATGAAAATCTGTGCATCGCACAGGCAGGCACGATATGTTTTTTGTTGCTTTTTAGGTATAGGTAATATATGTACCAGCTTCCGCCCGCAACTTCGTCCGCGTGGCATAGTTACTTTGGGCTAAAGCTAACTTTAACCCGCGTGATGAAAAATTATTCTCTCCCATTTTCTTGCCTCTTTCTTTTCTCACATTTTTTAGCCTGTCTCCAGGGTCCCAACTATCTCTGTACCAAATTTTATCAAAATCGGTTTGGCCATGTAAGGATTAAATGCAATCCATCAGCACATTAAGTGCGTAATATTGAGATTCTCCTAAAAATATTGTCTCACTAGTTTTTGCCCGCGGCTGCGTTAAGTTTAGGGTAACACAGTTCCTCTTTCCTGATTTGCAGGTACCTGCTACCTGCAATTTTTGCCTTTGTGCCTTATTGATTTGTAATAGCAAAGCTATGTTTTCCCTTTACTTTCCACTTTCTCATTCACATGCCACTTTAAAAAAAACCATCATCGTCATAAAGAATGTCCGTTCTTGGGTCCCAACTATCTCTGTACCAAAATTCATCATTCGTGAAGAGGTAACAAACAAACTCACTTTCGCTTTTATAATATTAGTAAGGATTTGCGCAGTGTTGCTTACTTTGATTTGAATTATGTTTGGTTGACGATATTGTTAAGGTTTTGTTAACACTTATACCTCAAACAGGTTTTATCAAACTAGGACAATTTACAAGTACAGCCCGCCTCAAATAAAAATTGAAGCATAGATAAATTATTGAACTAGCCAACATTGTCTGCTCATAAACTCTTGGCCACGACCCACACGATTAAGCGGTATACGTGTTCCGACAGCACCAAAAATATTTTATTATTAAGCTCTTCACGTTTTTGCCTTTTATTTGACATATGGACTCTGCCTGCGTAGTCGTAGATAAAAACTGTAATCCCATCTTTTTCACGCAAAAATTGTTTAACAGTTTTGAATGAATTTAGCTCACAAATAGTTTAATAACTGACACAACATAATTCATTAAAACTGACTATGAAACGCAAATGTTCATGGTATTTCTCTTGAGTCACTTGTTCATTTAAATCGTTTCATTTCAGTTTGACAAACTTGCGTTGTAAAAAAAACGACTTCCAAAAAACATTAAAAGACAGAAAATAATTTCACTTTAGGAAGTCAGTGACTTTTTTTGCCATATTGATTTTTTGCTAGCTACTTCCGGAAGTTTGTTTTATATTCCGTCTTTTAGTGTTTTTTTGGATGTCGTTTTTATTTTTTGGCAAAAAAATATTTTTCTAGCCTTTTAAGTTGTAGAATAATTTTTAATTGCTACTAAGATATATTAGCATACCGCTCTAATACATAAAAAAAAATGTATTATAGAAGATAACTCATAAATTTCGGGAGTAAACCCTTTCGATTATGAAAATAACTTTGAAAATCAGCCCACACCATCCACGTAGAAATCGCGTAACAAACGTACAAAAAAAATACAGCCGAATCAGAGAACCTCTTCTTTTTTTGAAGTCGGCTAAAAACAAGTGAAGATCACGCATGTCAGCTGACGCAAGTTGCTAGGCTTAGCGCAATACCGGAGGTTGGGAGCGTAGGGTAATACTTGGCCCAGTAACATTTTGAAGTTATAAGACTTGGACTAGCGGGAAATGAGCGTGACACTCGCTGGCGGCTATTAACCGCCGATGACCATAAAATTACTGGGGCGTTAGCACTGGGTACGAAAAACGTGACGGTGAATAGGCGGCGTTTATTTCTTAAAAACCATTTTATTTCTTGCTAATATTATTAAAGCGAAAGTCAGTTTGTTTGTTACGTTTTCACGCCTAAATGGCTTAAGCGATTTTGATGAACTTTGGTACAGAGATAGTTGGGACCCTGTAGACGGTCATAGGCTATTTTTTTAAGTGAAAAATGATGTAGAGGGCGGGAAAAAAGGGAAAACTTAGTTTTCCTATTACAATCAGGCACAAGGGCAAAAACTACGGGTAGCAGGTTCTTGTAGCTCAGGAAAGGGGAACTGTGTTACTCCGACTTTGACGCAAGCGAAGCCGCGGGCAAAAGCTAGTATTTCATAAAATGGTTATCTAACAAGGTTAAGAAACGTTTATTTTAACTTCATAATATTCGTAAGTATCATTAGTTTAAATCAGTCAGGTTTTAACTAAATTCTTAATTCATAGCACAATAATTATAGTCGGTACGGTTGGCGCAACGGTTGAGCGATCGACTGCTGCGCTGCGTGTCGCGGGTTTGATCCCCGCACGGAACAAATATTTGTATGGCCTACAGGTAGTTGTTTCGGGTCTAGCTGTTTGTGTATGTGAGTTTAAATGTTTGTGAACGCACCCACGATACAGGAGAAATTCCTAGGGTTGGCAACGTTTTTATAAAAAAATATCACTCCTGTATTACCCAAAGGGTTTGGCAAAGGTGTATCTAATAATAATAATCCTGTAAGTTTTCTGTTACGTCTGACTTAACAATTATGTACTTATGCTAACGAACAATGTGTACGCTAAATAAATGAATTTTGAATTAAGAATCTTGCTCATTAATTAAAGAACTTGTGTAGAGATTTTTATTCAACCATCTTTATGAGTGCACAGTGCACACTAATATTATTATTTAATTAGAATATAAAATATTAACGAAAACAATGAGGAGGTCGTTTGACTTAAATATTCGACCTCTTTCGGGGCCAGGAGGCTTACCATCAACTGTTATTGCGATTCAATTGATGGCCTAAAATAAACTGTTTTGCTATTTCATACCACAATATCCTTAATATGATCCAGTTTAGGCAACGCCAAATCAAGTCGACAATTGCTTCGAAACTGTTTTCGTTCATTCATTTTTCATACCATGACGTGACCTATCAACCTGAAAAGGATAGATAGGTGTCAAAGTAACTAATTAAAAAAAAGTTGCTATTTCTTGGCGTGAAATGAGTCGTTTTGTTAATAACTTTATAAAAATTGTGATAATATACGTAATTCAAGGTATTTCAGACATTATTCGTATTACTTATTAATATAAATTCAAATAATACTAATAAAATTAAGTAAAGAACTCACAACAATTAAAAGAAGGATGGTCATTTCGTACCAGACTACGAAATGATGGCGTCCCAACATTAAATCAATTAATATACTGATTTTTATTACGGATTCTTGTCATAAAAAATAATTATGTAAGATCAACGTTTTGTTCAACTACGTATAACAGAACGTCATTTGTCATCGACAGGTTACTTAGTCTGTGGAGGTGCGTTCCTAACTCGTCTTAATCAATTTATTTTAACAACAACACAGCAAACCTTTTATATTTCTTAATTAAATAATTATATAAACTACTATTATTTAATGAGTACTAAATATGGCGTAATGGTATATAATTTGAAGCTAGAAAACGTAATTTGAAAATGTTTTTGTTGTAATTTTTTTACAGATTAAGCTTCGAAACGCAACGCATATGGTGCGAGTAAAAGAGACAGACTTATGCAACGTCTGTATAGCGTCATCTCTTTCTCACACCGCGGACCACAGACAAATTTCGATCTTTCATTCAGTCCGTGAAGATTCAAACTCCTGTCAGCTAAAGGCACTTCATGGTACGAATCTGCGCGATTTAGTTTAGGTACTTATACTGGATTACATCGGAAGTGAATGGTTAACTAAAAGTTGATGGTAGGCCTACAGTACGTTTGAATGTCGAATCAAACTATACGGTTAACCAAAATTCAACTGCTTACGAAGTTAATAAAAAAAAAACAAATGTCATCGAACTGTCAAAATGTGATTGTGTTTCGTTTTATACTTTCTTTGTTGTTAAATATTTTTGTATTTGGAATTGAGTACTGCATTCTTCTAAGGGTTCTGTACCTCAAAAGGAAAAACGGAATCCTTTATCCTATTTCCCCGTTAAGAACGTTTATCTCGGGAATGCGTGGAGGAATTGAGTTGAAATTAAAACCATATAGTCAAATCTGTAATTACTTTGTGCTGTAAAAAAATCAACCCTCTAAGTCTACGTAATAAAAAGATATGGCCGTTTATGTTGCAAAGGAGATTGAGCAACGTACTATGGAACTTGGTTGCGCAACTTTTGACACAATAAAATAGTGAAAATTAACCACAAAAAAGGGTTAGTGTCATACTTTAAAACAAGGTTAAATTCAAAATTAAATATTGTGGGGTTTTTGAAAAAAAAAAAACATAAGTTGAGTACCTGTTGAGGTTATGTTACGTTTTAAAACCCTTAACACTTTGCAGCACACGCACCAAAAGAGTCGAATTACTCGATGTAGGAAATAGACGTGGAGGAATCCTAAAACTCAACTCGATACGAATTTATATTTGTCAATAGATAAAAGTTAAAAACAATATTCAGTTAACACGGTAAACAGAAAACACCATTCTGTAATGTTTGACATTTCATCGAATAGTGTTGTGACCAAACAATAGATTACGGAGAGAGTCATGATCGTAACACTATAGATTATATCTTGTTTTATTTTTGTCTAGAAATTGATTTTTTACTAAAAAAATAGTAACACAATCGAAAAATAATAATAATGACCACTCTTAATACTTTTTAGTTGCGAATGTAGATTATTTTGTTGTTCTACGATTTATGTTAACGTTAAATCAATCGACTATAATTGAAAAAGGAGTCGCTTCACTATTAGGCAACAAATGACGTATTTATTTTATTAAATATTACATACTAATTAAAATTAAAATAGAAACCCCACAAATGATTTCAATGAATTTAAGTAAAAAAACATTAAAAATAACATAATTAATTATACATTAACTCTAATGGCTTTACGCGTCAAAAAGTGAGACTATAAGTGCTCAATCTCCTTTGTACGGAACACTCGGTGCGCGATTCTGACTCGGTCTTGGCCGGGTTTTTATTAGTGAAAAACATATTTGTCTAGGACATAATTTCAAAAATCTAATTCCACTCATTTTATTATTCTGTTATCCATTCATAACATCTTAATTAGAATTTTTCATTGAACAGGAAAAAGCATATTTTATAAGTCTTTTGTTTAAAACTACCTCAATGGGAGTCGTACTTACATACATCGGGTTCCGTGCGTGAACACATTTCTTGTATCATAAAATAAAATGAAGTTAAACACCAACAAATGAAACACCACAGACCACCTACAATACTGTCTCTCCTCCTTTAAATCCATCCAAAGGTTGTCTTGAAAAGATCGCTTTTAGCGATAAGACCGTCCATTGTGGCATCGTATTTATAAGTTGTATGCTGTTATTCTTGTCATTTGTATGGTGTACATAATAAAGAATATTCTATCTATATTAAACAATTAGTAGTTAAAAACAGAACATCGCGCCGGTAATCCTCGAAAAGCTAGACAGAGGTACGTAATAGTACACCTACATGTCGAAAGTTATCTTTTAGTCCCAAGTAATAGGGGCGAGCCTATTGTCATCAACCGGGCACAAATCTGGGGTGTCAGACTTTTACTGACTAAAACCCACCATGTTTCTTTTTTCCCCTTTGTGTTCCGGGGCTGCAGTATCTCTTTCGAACAACCTGGAACCGCCAGGAGGCCCTGCACCTCTGGGCATTAGAGCTTCATAATATTTATTTATTTATTCATTCATTTAACAATTTACATTGTGTTTCAAATTAATTAATGTAGGACTAATTCAATTAGTCCCACATTAATTAATTTGAAAAACCTTAAAAAACAATAAATAGTGAATTGAAAAAATACAAAAACAACAAAAAATTATCAATAAAAAATTTACTAAAAAATACTATAAATAATATGATGTCAATAGATTGCCCGCGGTTTCGCTCGCATTAAATTTGGGGTAACACAGTTCCCCTTTCCTGATTTACAGTTACTTGCTACCTGTAGTTTTTGCCCTTGCGCCTTAATTATTAATAGCAATTTTAAGTTTTCCCTTTTCTTCTCTTTTTCTCCCTCATATCTCAATCTTTTGAAAAAAGGTAGTAGTAGTCTATGTCCGTCTCCAGGGTCCCAACTATCTCTGTACCAAAATTCATCAAAATCGGTTTAGCCATTTAGGCGTGAAGACGTAAGAAATAAACTCACTTTCGCTTTTATAATATTAGTAAGGATTAAAAATAGGTGTCAAATGATTTACAGTCATTTATAATATTAATCATTTGATTTTATAAGAATAATATAATACTGTTGGCGCCGTTTGTTTACAGTACCCCAAAAATACTTGCTAAAAATCTCAATTAGACTTTGTGAATGGCTAGGGAATGAAATCAAAAGTCCTTGACTTAACTGCAATGTTTCACAAAAGAGTCGACTTGTCGAGTCTAATCCCAGAGGCAATATGAACGTTATTGTCACAAACGAGAAAGATACAGAAGGTTATTTTTAAACAGCGATCTTTAAGGCACGCACACATACACATGTTTCACGTATAGTTACGAGCAGTAAAATGCATACACTTATTAAATGTCAAAAGCGATTTTTTCGTGAAAATAAAATGTTTCTACTTTGAGATCAGATTAATCCTTACTAATATTATAAAAGCGAAAGTGAGTTTGTTTGTTACGTATTCATGCCTAAATCGCTAAACCGATTTTGATGAATTTTGGTACAGAGATAGTGGGGAGGGTCCCCAGGGAGACGGACATAGGCTTTATTTTTTTTAAAGATTGAGATATGAGGAAGAAAGATGGAAGAAAAGGGAAACCTTAGCATTGCTATTACAATAAATAAGGCGCAAGGGCAAAAACTACAGGTAGCAGGTACCTGTAAATCAGGAAAGGGGAACTGTGTTACCCCGAATTTAACGCGAGCGAAGCCGCGAGCAAAAGCTAGTTTTATAATAAACGGTAAAACATTAATCAGTACATCATCATTTTCCTGCGCTTGTCCCAGTCCATTTGAGGTCGGCACAATACGTTTTCTTCTTCCATTCTCCCCTATCAGATGTCATTTACTCCTTTCTCCTTTATATCATTCCTTACACAATCTATCCATCTTTTCTTTGGTCTTCCTCTTTTTCACCATCCATCAACATTCAGATCTATCACTCTTTTAGTCACATGTGCTTCGTCCCTCCTCAATACAGGTCCATACCAAGACAAACGCTGCCTTTCTATATTCCTGTAACAGGCGCAACTTTCAAACTTGACGCCACGGTTGCCGCAGTGGCTGAGCGATCGACTGCTGCGCCGCGTGTCGCGGGTTCAATTCCCGCACGGAAAAAAAAATTGTTTGAACTGCAGATAGTTGTTTCGGGTCTCGCTGTTTGTGTATGTGAGTTTAAATGTTTGTAAACGCACCCACGATACAGGAGAAATTCCTAGTCCCCACACTAGGAATTTCTCCGTTTCAATCAAAATCAAAATCAAAATATTTTTATTTTACATAGGCCTACATGGGCACTTATAAAACGTCGAGAAAAGATGCACGGTTCGGGTTGGTCGTTTCCTATGGAGAAGAACCGGCAAGAAACTCCATGGTTACTCTTTTAAAATCATTTAGTTTTACAATGTTGTTGTTGTTACAGCGTTAGCACTTAAGTATGAGAGGACAGCGTAGGCCCGACAATAAGTCATTGCTTACTTTACAAAAAGTAAAATAAAATAATACGTTAACAAAAGTTAACAAGCGTCTAAGAATCTACAAGGCCAACCATGTCCACTCATTCACAACTAATAGGTAGAAAAGAATCTATACAAAAGTAAAAAAATAAATAAAAAAATATTGCAAAAACAAAATAATAACTAGTTTCAACGTTTTATTAAAAAAACCCTCCTCTAATGTACGCATTCCTTACTTTATCCATTCTTGGCACTCCACACATCCATCTCACCATTCGCATCTCGGCTACATGCAATCGTTTTTTATCCACCTTTTTTACAGCATAGCATTCTGACCCACACATTAATCAATACAGTAGGAGAAAATTGTTTTAGAGTAATGATAAGTGTATATATGTTATTGCTTGTGACTATACATACAGCAATTTCAACCACAGTAACAATTGGAATTTGTTTGAAATCGACGCATGTACGCCAGACTTTCACAACCAAAACCTGAAACAACGCGTCATGAGCGACTTCACGACCCATCAGTGGAATCAAAGATATGTCTTGCCGGTCGCACCCGTTCTGAAAGCGTGGCCGCTAGCCTTCAGCAAGTCTATATCTTTAGGTGATGCTCCTCATCTCTTCCTCTTCCTGTCTAGCGAGTTATGTGCACCGAGCCATCGTAGGTGACGTCATTGTAACTTAGGGCACATTGTAAAGAACTCCTTTTACATGTTGCAGCACCATGATGAGATAGGGGTATTTTGGCCTCGTACAGGACTAATTTCATTAATTGTCTTTTTTTTGTTTTTGTTGTTATAATTTTAAAATTAATTTAGTTTTATTTTCCTGTCCTGTGCGAATCTAATAAACAGTTTATCTTTCTTACTTTCTTTTGTTTTTTTCCCATTAGCTGCCCCTGAACACACGTGTTGCTGGAGCGTCCAGCTCATGGTGAAGGAAGTCACCTACAGCGAGTACATGGCATACTCGCGACTATCATTTGTTTAAGATCGCCATACATACGCCATATAACGTTGCCCCAAACTAGGAATTTTTCCTGTATCGTGGGTGCGTTAACAAACATTTAAACCAGACCAACAGACATCCAGACCCGTAACATGTCTGTAGGCCATACAAATATTGGAACGAAGTTCCTTATCGCGCGTTGCGAAAGGGGGCTAGACGGAAAAATTAAGACCAAAAGTTGTAACGACACTTTTTGCTATAGTTGTAAGCCGTGTGGCGTGCGCGTGTTTCTCTTTCTGTCTCTCTCTCATATTTTTTTCGCAAGTCAGTTATTTTCGTCTTTCTGTTTCGCATTGAACAGTCGCGACGATTATTTTTGTTAAGTGTATACAGGTTTTTTGTACATAATCCTTACTAATATTATAAAAGCGAAAGTGAGTTTGTTTGTTACCTCTTCACGCTTTAATGGCTAAACCGATTTTGATGAATTTTGGTACAGAGATAGTTGGGAACCAGGAGACGGACAAAGGCTATTTTTTTAAAGTGGGATGTGAGGGAGAAAGAGGGAAGAAAAGGTAAGGTATTACAAATCAATAAGGCGCAAGGGGAACTGTGTTACCCCAAATTTAACCTGAGCGAAGCCGCGGGCAAAAGCTAGTAAATAATAATCATCCGGGTGTCTCTTGACACCTCTCAAGTTTTTTTTGTACCCTGCGCTTATCGCTCAGCCACTGCGCTGCGTGTTGTAATTCATACCATATATACGGTGTGTACGTGCCACTGTTTTAAATCGTTATATGCAACTGATCTTCTGTTCGTATCTGTTGTGTGTAATTGCAGGCAAAACTGAATTGTTGACGTGTTTACTTTTAATATAGTGTTGCCAGGAAATGTTTGACGGGAAATAAATACAGCCGAAGCTTGGCCATGATTGTTGAGGGGATCCTGCTAGGGTGGGGTGAGATTATTTATTATTTTTTTGGTTGGGCAATCATTTATATTCTTGGTGTTGGAAATTGAGTAAGTAGCTACAGGTTATTTGTGCTTCTGTTTTGTGTCTTAGCTTAGAAATGAATTTACTTTTCGGAGTTTGGTGTATGGTCTATGGACCACGATGAACTCGTGATTAGATGTTAACCTTTGATTTGTTGATATTGACATTTTTGCCTGAAACTTTTTAGCCAAAAAATCTGTGACTTTTGTTTGATTCACAGATTTTTTGGGATTCGGCGAAAATAACAGAGGATTAAATAGATAAACTAAGATTTATTTATAATGGAATTACACAGTACAACAGTTGATATAAGACAGAAGAAATCATGAACAACCGAACAGAATGACAGAACGCGGCATAGACAATTTACATCGTGGGGTATATATATCTTACTAGTTATAACTTTTTTTTTGGAAGTCGATTTTTTTTGACAAAAAAGTTTTGATATCAGGCTTTTTAGTTATGATGGAATCTCACACAAATTTTATTAATAAATTATGGTCTTAACCTATAAGTAGTTTAAAAAAACCTGTGTCAAGTCTTTTAGTAAGTTTTAAAGCCATGAAAATATAATACCGATCAAGTGGCAGTCGGACTTGCACACAATGTATTCTTTGTTGCCTACTAAACAAAATTTTTAACACTAATTCGTCGGTTACACTCTGCAGCAAAAATTTAATGGTTTTTGATTTGACAAATTTTTATTTTACATAGGCCTACATGGGCACTTATAAAACGTCGAGAAAAGGTGCACGGTTCGGGTTGGTTGTTTTCTATGCAGAAGTACCGGCAAGAAACTCCATAGCCATTATCAAATCTTAAATGCTAAATATATCATTCAAACCAAGGCAAAAAGGGTTCCGTTCGTTGTCATTTTGAAACGGATTCCTAAAATAAGGACTTTTCATACCAACCGTCCTAGCGCAGGCTCTGAAAAGAACGAATTAAAAAACTTGTAAGCTTCTTATGTTCTGCAACAAATTGTGCCGTCAACAGAAGCTGTTTTTTTAAGTGTAGTTCCTGTAATACGCAGTAGAAATAATTGTGTTGAATGAATGAACTGAACAGGAGGAGCTCGTGGCTAAATAATAGCAGCCGCTCGGGTCGATCTTTAGGTTAAGCCGCGCTTGCCTAGGTTGGTCTGTGGATGGGTGACCACCCGTTACATACCGAGTTTCCTCCGTGCCTCGGAAAGCACGTTAAGCCGTTGGTCCCGGCTGTCATTTGTAGATCTTTGACAGTCGTTACAGGTAGTCAGTGTTCCAAAAGTCTGACAACCAGTCTTACCAAGGGGTATCGTATTACCCAGTATTAACTGGTTGTGGAGGTCAGATAGGCAGTCGTTCCATGTAAAATACTGATATTCAGCTGCATCCGGTTAGACTGGAAGCCGACCCCAACATAGTTGGGAAAAGGCTAGGCAGATGATGATGAATGAACTGAACAATGGATTAATCAACTGGTTTGTTCATACGTAAGCTTAAACTCAAACTCAAACTCAAAGCATTTATTTCAATTAGACCATTACAGGCACTTTTGAATGTCAAAAAAAACAAGAACAAAAAAATGATGCTGCTACAATCCCGGTCACAAGGCATAATAACTTGTGAAAGTACTGTAGTTGCCCATTCCAAAGCGTTGATCTCTATGGAGAAGAATGGGCAAGAAACTCCATGGACACTCTTTTAAATTATAATATTTTTACAAAATCGTATTTACATCATTCGTGTTGAGATTATACAAATATGTGAGAACGATGTAGAAAGACGTGCACAGTAAGAGCGTCCAGAGTAAATAAAAAGCAAAATTCAATTTAAAATCTAAAGAAGTTAAAAAAAAATGACCGTGGTAGTTAAAAAATGACCAGTCCCAACTGACAGCGCCCGTTCACGAACATGACGTATGGATCAGCCCCATTCAGCTCGACCATTTTGAAGGGAGCTAAATGACCCGACACACCCGCCACTATCAGCGAGACATTTAAGTGAGCATGACACTATTAACCACCAGGGCTTCGTCAAGTCAATGATAATACATAGCACTCACATATGGGCTTAATAATTATACAATACTAGAGAATTGATTCTATACATTGCAAAGATAGTCTTACAATCTTCTGCAGCTTCCACTATAGCTTCGGATACTTATCAATGAGTTTACCCCTAAGCTTGAGGAGCAGGACCAGCATTGAGCCAAGCATTTTTATCATCAATATAATCCCCCAACTTATAATATGCTTGCCTACATAGTGTGCGTTTAATACAAGATTTAAATTTCGTTTCATTCAGTTGAAGAATGTGGGGAGGTATTTTATTGTAGCATTTCAAACAGTACCCCATGAAAGATGAGTCTACTTTAGCTAACCTGAAACCCGGCTGAACCAATTGGTCCCTATTTCTAGTATTATACTTGTGTCTATCACCTCGTTTACCAAATAGATGCAAATTTTTTCTGACGTACATGATGTTTTCATAGATATATTGACAAGGTACTGTCATGATGTTAATTTCCTTAAACTGTTCTCTTAGAGAATCTCGCCTACGTAGATTATAAATGGCTCTAATGGCTCTTTTCTGCAGAATAAATACAGACTCGATGTCTGCAGCCCGTCCCCAAAGTAAAATACCGTATGACATTATACTATGAAAATAACTAAAATAGACTAGCCTCGCGGTATCTACATCAGTAAACTGACGGATTTTTCTGACAGCATATGCTGCTGAACTAAGCCGTCCTGCAAGAGATGTTATATGCGGACCCCATTGTAGCCTTGAATCGAGCGTTATCCCCAGGAAAACAGTTTTATTGACGAATTCTAGTTTCTCTTGATTCAATACTATGTCACAATCACTACTTTTGACGTTTGGCAGAGCAAATCTTATGCACTTCGTTTTTTTCCCATTTAATACCAAATTATTGGCGGTGAACCAATCATTTACCTGTAATAGGGCGTTATTTAAGTCGTCTAGATTTGTGGCACGTCTATTTATCTTAAATATTAAAGAAGTATCGTCAGCAAACAACACCATTTGTGGTTGGTTTTTAAATAAATGGGGTAGATCATTAATATATACTAAAAAGAGGAAGGGACCTAATATCGATCCTTGTGGTACACCCATCTTTGCATTTAAACCCATTGAATTGACACCATTTATTTGCACTTGCTGCTGTCTATCATTTAAATATGATTTTACTAAACTAAGCGCAAGTTTTCCTAGGCCGTAATGTTCAAGTTTCAAGAGTAGGGTTTCGTGGCTAACACAATCAAACGCTTTTGAAAGGTCACAAAAGATTCCTATGGCATCCTGTGCCTCTTCCCACGCAGTAAATATGTGTTTTAACAAGGTAACACCAGCGTCAGTCGTACAACGTCCTTTGGTGAAACCATACTGTTTTTCATGTAAGATCTTATTGGTGTTAAAGTGGTTGAGCATTTGATTAAGCATTACCTTTTCAAACACCTTGCTGAAAACCGGCAAAACGGATACGGGTCTATAGTTATTGGTGTCTTTACTATCCCCAGATTTGAAAAGGGGTATAACTTTACTGTATTTCATAAGGTCCGGAAAAACTCCTTGGTCCACACACAAATTGAATGTTATGGCTAAGTACGGTGCTATTGTCTCAATAATAGCTTGACAAACTTTAATAGACATTCCCCAAAGATCTTCGGTTAATTTGATTTTGATTTACTTGAAAGCTTTAATGACTGCAGTGGGGTTAATATGCTTAAATTGAAACTCAACCGGACATGGTGGAACATTTGCTCTTAATAAATCAATGGAAAGCAAGGGTGAAGAATTTAATGTTTCAGTAGTTTTAAGTGGGATACTAGTAAAGAAATCTACAAATTCTTGAGCAACTTCGTTTTTAGTGGTTAGAAGACCACGCGAAGACTCTAGTGTGATCTCATTATTACATTTTTTGTTTCTGTTAGTTTCACTATTAATGATTTTCCAAACCGTCTTAATTTTATTATCGGCGGATTTAATCTTGTTGCTAATGAATAAAGATTTAGCTAATTTGCAGGTGTTTTTAAAAATTTTTGAGTAAGTTGCAACATAGTGATTGAAAGTTTCTGAGTTGAAGTAAGGCTTAAGGCCGTAAAGCTCAAACAATCGTTCCCTACTTTTTCTTATACCCTTAGTTGCCCAATCACTAAACATAAACTTTGGGCTAATAGATTTAGTTTTTATTTTTAACGTATCATTGAACTCTGTGTAGACAACCGAAAAGAATTCCTCATAAAATTGATTTACATTTTCAATATTAAATCCCGGAGTGCTTAAATTACTAATTAAATTATTATTAAATTTATTCAAATTGCTGGGTGTTATTTGTCTAGATTTTATCTGGGTTTTTTGTGACGGTGTGTAAGACTCGAAAACGACGGTTTGACCGCTGTGATCAGATGGAAGGTAATTTACAATGGCTTTATTTAAGTAGTCGCAGCAACAAAAGACATTATCAATACATGTAGCAGTGTCTGTAGTAATTCGGGTAGGCTCCGAAAAGACATTTATCAAATTAAATGATTTAAAAAGATGTAAGAATCTACTGCTATTTGAATTTATATCTAAAATATTAATATTAAAGTCACCACAGATAACTAGTAATTTATTACCTTTTGCAAGTTTTGCTAAAGCATCTTCCATTACTGACTCAAATACAGAGTAGTTTTGATAATTTGGGGGTCTGTAAACGCACACTATGACATGCTTATCTAGCTCAACACAAGACATTTCAATATTATGTTCAACCGAAAGATCAATTATATCATTACGAGTTTTAAATTTAATGCCATTTTTAATTAAGATAAGTGAACCCCCACGCATCTTAGATTTGCGGTTAAAGGAACTGCCTACACTGTAATTCTCAAAGTTAATTAACATTTCATGATCTTTTAGCCAATGTTCGGTGAAACATACAATATCAAACTTGGTTTTTTCTAAAAACAATTCAATCTCTAGTTGTTTCGAAGAGAAACCTTGAATATTTTGATGGAATAATTTCAAGGAATTCTGCTTAGCCCCTTTTTTAAATTTAATTATTTGAGAGCAAGAAGGTACCTTGGTGTTAGTGAGTGTAACACTTATGTTATTTATATCTTCTGTTGTCTTACTAGCTAGTTTAAATGAGCCGGAGTGAGTGACAATACTCCCCCGCCTTCCTTGTAAAAAGGTATATTAGTATAAGTACTAATATTAGCAGTGTTAATAATAGAAGAAAACATAGACATAATGTTTATGTCCGAGTGAATATTATAAGCTAATAGCCTAGCTATTTTGTGTCTACAACTAGTAGGTAGAAACACATTACCCCGTGTCGACCTAAGTTTATCAACAACATTGTTAATATCCAGATACATTAGTTTGTCACAATAGTGACCTACCAAAAAATGAACATGCTTATTCAGCATGTGAATATAATTGTTAATTCGTTTCGATAATCTTTCAAAATATGGAAAAGCACACAATATTATTTTACGACAGTTCAACTTTAACAACTCAGTAACACTATCTGTGATGTCTTCTTTTGTAATTTTTGAACTATTTCCTATAAATATAGTTAAATCAGTATTTTTACTATAAACATTTCCAGTTACTAATGCCATTATCTGTTTATAATTTAACCCTGGCATACAATTATTTTGACTGGGAAAACTCAGGTTATTACTTAATAATTTACCTACACCCCTTCCTATACTATCTGAAAACATTACTGAGTGAGAACATTCACAACTATCATATATCTCAGTTTGTACCACTTGTAAATTATTTTGTGGAATATTAACTGCATCTTGGTTGAGTATACAGTCCAGAGGCAAATTCTCAGCCTGGGACGGGTCCTCCATTACCTCAGGCTGGGTAGTGTCATGGTTGGAAACCGTATGGCAACTACATTGACTCATTACCAACTCATTTGCTGCAAGAATATGTTCCCTTATTTGGTTTTGAGAACTCACATATTTACTAGAAAGGGAACGAAGTGAGTCCTGAAGTACCTCTATTTCAGACTGCAATTGCTGAGTATCTATATTATATATTTTAATACTGTCTTCTAACTTTATTTGATAATTTTTTAACTTGTTCACTAAATCAACACGTTCTTTCCTTAGTGGAATGTTTTTAGAAAAGTGTCTATATTGTTTTTTAAATTGATTACATTTTTTAATTAGTCTATTTAACTTGGCATATTTTTTTATTTTCTTATTGCTTACTGAATAATTTGGTTTTAGTAAGGAATCTTCAGTCAAATCAATAGTTATTAAGGAAGGGGAGGTACAATTACTATTTAACAATTCCTTATATAAGTGGTTAGTTTCAATAACCTGACTAGTTTGTCTTTCTCTCTGTAACTTTAAAATACAACTATTGGCATGAATCAATTCATCTTCTAGGTCCCTAATCCTACATAAAGCCTCCTCATATAAATTACTGCAATTGCTGAAACCATCTGTGACCACCTTTAGCTGATCCCGTTCATCAACAACGTCCAAGTATTGCTGATGAAGGTCTACTAACTGCTTTTTCAAGGAAGAGTTTTTGCTGTTGACTTTAACGACTTCCACCTCACTTTCTTCTCTCTCTTGTAACAGTTGTTGGACTTGGAGTTTTGCTTTAAGCTCTTGGAGGGACGTTCTCAACTTGTGCTCCATCTCCTGAGCAGTAGCCTTACGGGTCATCACAGGCATGGTTTCAGGATTAGTTACTGAAAAATAGAAATAAAGAAACGGTGAGAACTAACAGAATAGACAAATACAGAAAAGTTAGCGGTGAAAGGGGAAAAAAAACAAAGGGCAAGAAGTTCAGATATGTAATTAAATGAGGTAGGATGTTATATTAAGTTTAAAAGATTATCTTTATATTAAATTAATCTAAAAGAATATTGAATTTAACTGGTTTTTATCAACCTATTTATACTTTTTCTTAAGTGGGCCTACCCACTGCTTTGATAAAAAACAAAAAAAAAATTAATGTAGTTCATTCAAATATTATTTTTGGACAAAATTATCATTAATGTTATTATTAAGCTTGAATGTAAGAATAACAGAGTTATGGAAAGAATAACATAATGTTGTTGTGTTTTTCAATTACAATCTTAGGTTGTCAACAAAGCGATTAAGAACCATTATAGGGTAATAAATAAGCACAAAATTAAATCTGGAATTGGCATAGATGTGCTATATAGTTAAAGTGACGAGTGTGTGCTATTATTTAATAAAAGTAACAATACTTCCCTGAATTGTCCGTATATTAAGTGCAGGTAAAAACGTCAGCTGATGTTTGTAGGTTACCGGTAACGATGTATTACCGAAAAACGTTATGGATTATCGGGAAAACAATAATCCTGGGTATTAACACATTTACAATCCGATTGCACAAATAATTACACTATATTATAACTTATTTACTAATTAAATTTAATTTTAAAATACGGAGCCAAAATTTTACATGTCACTCGGGCAGTGTTGCCACTTTTTAGATTTTAAGTAAATAGTTAACATAGTAATGAGTACTTGCTTTTGCCCGCGGATTCACTCGCGTTAAATTCGGGGTAACACAGTTCCCCTTTCCTAATTTTCAGGTATAATATAATAAAGCACGAGGTGCTTTATTTATTGTAATATCAAAGCTAAGTTTTCCCTTTTCTTCCCTCTTTCTCCCATATTTCACACTTAAAAAAAATTGCTTATGTCCGTCTCCAGGGTCTCAACCATGTCTGTACCAAAATTCATCAAAATCGGTTTAACTATTTAGGCGTTAAGACGTAACAATAAAAAAAACAAACTCACTTTCTCTTTAAAAACAAGGATTAGCTTGCTTAGGTTGGTGGGTGAATTAGTGATCATCTCTTAAATATCGAGTGTCCTCCATGACTCGAATAGCACGTTAAGCTATTGGTCCCGGCTGTCATTTGTAGATGTTTGACAGTCGTTATAGTTAGTTAAAATCTGACACTCCCCCCCACTCCGCCCGTTGGGGAGGAAGTTATTTAAAGATTTTCCAGCCTTAATAAAAGGCTCGTCAGACATAGTTGATTTTTTCTAATAAGCCGAAGGACGTTTTGAATTGTTTTTTTTTTTATAAGTAAATGTATTTTAAATTGAAATCATTCATGGAAATTTCAACTGTATTTAACGAGCCTGGTAACAACCTCTTTTGCAGACTGTATGTCCCTAAACGACCTTGTTCGACACATGTTCAAACTGAAATACAAACCAAATTATTTTAAATATTCAATTATTTTAAATACTCGGTTCTATTCAGCGACTAACTACAATATTAGTCCTAGAATCTCAAATCAAATCACATTGTGAATTATATTAACATAATCAATTTATTCTCAATAAAATCTAAATATAAATGTGCCTTGAATACATTTTAGTTAGGGCTAGATTAAATTTGCGGGTTGTTCGAAATCGATACCGCGGCTCTGGACCTCAATTGGCAAAAGAAGGAACATGGATCAGTTTTAGTCAGTAAAAGTCTGACACTCCCCCCTGCTCTGCCCAAAGCGAGGGAAGTTATTTGATAATCTCCCATCTGAAAAATAGGGCTCGATCGATCTACTTTGTTTTGTTATTCGGTCTTTGTGAATAAACGATTTCATTCATTCACTTGTTGTTTCATTGGTCAATGAGTTAGTCGGGCTTTTTGTTTAGTTTTCCTGTAATTTGGATTCCTTAAAAATATTTGAACCGTAATGAGAACAACTTCAGTAGAGCTTAGAATACTTTACAATACAATATTATTATAAGTGAATCAATAAATTAATTATAATAATGTTTCAGCGCGGGTGTAAAACTCAAATGCTCAAATTAGAGAAATCTGTGTTTAAATTGAAACATTTTTTATTATTATTCAATATGTTCCAATAAAAAAAACCGACTTCCAAAAAAAACTAAAAGTGAAAAATAACTTTATTTCCGGAAGTTGGTGACTTTTGTTGGTTTCGTTGACTTTTTACCACGACTAATCGAGTATTCATTTTCCATTGTTACTAAAAGATTAGCCGACCATCCATATAGACACCATATAGAAAACATAACCATATAGAAAAATATGTATTATAGACGATAACTCATAAACTACCTAAGCAATATAAATAAAATTGAAATAGGACCATATGGGAAGCAACAGCTTTCTTTAAAAAAAAGAATAATCAAAATCGGTTCAACCAGTCAAAAGTTATGAGGTAACAAACCTAAAAAAAACACAGTCGAATTGAAAACCTCCTCCTTTTTTTGAAATCGGTGAAAAATACATAATTTTAACAAAAAAAAATAATATTTGCACGCCATAACATGTGGCAAATATGTCTGGACCTTTACTTTTTGTTTTCCTGTATGCTCTGTTGTGTATGTGAGTTTCGATTGTAAGAAAAACTCCATATATGATTCAATAAAAACACTTATATTGCAAATCACACATTATAAGCTTTTATAACATTTAGACTTATACGCATAATATATCATAGTACAATATCATATTACCTTAGGTTTTATTGACACACTTCACAACTTATTTTAAAAGATGTTCACTAGGAGAATCTCCGAACGACTGACTATCTAGCCGGGCTGTTAAAGTTCGTTATTTCCAATTACCGCCATTTCAATAGTGAAATGGCGCGTTCCTGTGATTGGTTGGTTTTGAACCAGTCAGAGGACACTTTTTTAGTGTTGCCAATTAATAAAATAGTGGTATAGTTGCATGTTAATAAACCGAAATATAGACGTTAACACGATGTTTGTGAGTTTAGTATATGAGTTTAAACGCACCCATGGCACAGGATAAAATCCTAGTGTGGGGCAACGTGAGACAACGACAAATCACTGCTCCAATATAATTCCCCTCAGTCATGGTGTGTTCAGTAGCCTGTTTGATCTGTACCCTATACCTACCTTAATTCGTTTTGTTTGGTTTAATCTGTTAGTTTTTTGAGAAATGTTAATTACTAGCTTTTGCCCGCGGCTTCGCTCGCGTTAAATTCGGGGTAACACAGTTCCCCTTTCCTGATTTACCTGCTACCTGTAGTTTTTGCCCTTGCGCCTTATTTATTGTAATAGCAAGGTAAGTTTTCCCATTTCTTCCCTCTTTGTGAGAAATGTAGGAGCTCATTAGTCACATAAAAAATAGTATATGTCCGTCTCCAGGGTCCCAACTATCTCTGTACCAAAATTCATCAAATACGGTTTAGTCATGTAGGCGTGAAGACGTAACAAACAAACAAACTCTCTTTCGCTTTTATAATATTAGTAAGGATTTGTTAAATAATGAACCTACCTATATTCTTACATGACTATTGTATGCCCAAAAGGCGGGACATAGCTGAACTATTTAATTATTTAAGACCTGTATTACGTATAAACCTATGATCCACAATAAACATATTGAATTGAACTGAATTGTATTTAAAAAAAAAGAAACAGAAAGAAGATGTTTTACCAAGGTTGTAGAGGTCAGATAGGCAATCGCTCCATGTAAAATACTGGTCATTCAGCTGCATTCGGTTAGACTGGAAGCCGATCCTAACATAGTTGAAATAAAACACTACAGTGTGACCTAAGCCTTCAAAGGGTCTGACACTTATAAAATAGGACCCTATTCCCAAATCGATAGTCATTAATAAAACATGGCATCCGAAGGTGATATTTAATTCAGACAATATATTGAGAGACTCTAACCCTTCAATTGTTCGTACAATTGTTTTAACCTTCCTAATGCTGAGTAGTTAATATTTGATATAAACCTTTGAAAACGTTTAATCAAACTTGACTATTGTATTTTCGGTAATGGCTGTTTTTGTGTAAATGATCGGTAACGAGGTTTTGTTGTAGAGAAATAACTGCGTTAATAGATGTATGTAAAGCTATTTTTCCTAATTTTGTGTTTATTATATACTAGCTTTCGCCTGCGACTTCGTCCGTGTGGCATAGTTACTTTGGGCTAACGCTAACTTTAACCCGTGTGATGATCGAAAAAAAGTATCTTTCTCACCCTTTTTCTAACTTCTTTCGCCCAATTATATCATATTTAAAAAAAATTAGCCTGTGTCCGTTTCCAGGGTCTCAACTATCTCTGTACCAAAATTCATCAAAATCGGTTAAGCCATTTAGGTGTGAAAACGTAACAAACAAACTCACTTTCGCTTTTGTAATATTAGTAAGTAAGGATTTTATTTTACATAGGCTTACATAGGCACTTATAAAACGTCGAGAAAAGGAGCACGGTTTGGGTTGATCGTTTCCTATGGAGTAGTACCGGCAAGAAACATCATTGTTACTTTTTTAAAATCTTTTGTTTTTACAATGTTGTTGTTACAGCGTTAGTACTAAAGTATGAGAGGACAGCGTTTACCTGACAATAAGTCATTGCCCCACACTAGGAATTTCTCCTGTATTGTGGGTGCGTTTACAAACATTTAAAGTCAAGTGAATGATGCCGTGACGTCTGACTCGTCAATCTTTTTCTAATCACATTTATACCACTACTATTTTTCAAATTTATACACGTCCAGAATAGTTACAGTACAGTTGGCAACGTTTGTGTTACTTGTTCAATATGACGACACGGTTGCCGCTCCGGGTCTGGCTGTTTGTGTATGTGAGTTTAGATGTTTGTAAACGCACCCACGATACAGGAGAAATTCCTAGTGGGGACTAGGAATTTCTCCGTTTCTACGTTTTATAAAAAAAAAACCTCCTCACGGCTGGCGCAGTGGCTGAGTGATCGATTGCTACTGCTGATCCCTGCACGGATCAATTATTTGTATGGCCTACAGATAGTTGTTCCAGGTTTAGCTGTTTGTGTATGTGAGATTAAAATGTTTGTAAGCACACCCACGATACAGGAAAAATCCCAGTGTGGGGCAACGTTTTTTTAAAAAAAGAAAAAAAAAAGATTGTACAAACAAACCAGGTGTAGAGGTCTACCTGGCAGTACACCCACATTACGTAATAGGGGGTGAGCTCATTGCCATCAATCAGGCGCAGATCCGAGAGACATCGTGTCTGCATCTGAGAAATTTCTAATAGCCAAACCCAATAAACACGCCCAACCAGGGAATCAAACCTTGCCAACAATAGACTAACGAGTAACATCCTTACTAATATTATAAAAGCGAAAGTGAGTTTGTTTGTTTGTTACCTCTTCACGCTTTAATGGCTACACCGATTTTGATGAATTTTGGTACAGAGATAGTTGGGAACCAGGAGACGGACATAGGCTAATTTTTAAAAAAACTTAGCGTTGCTATTACAAATCAATAAGGCGCAAAGGGAACTGTGTTACCCCGAATTTAACGCGAGCGAAGCCGCGGGCAAAAGCTAGTTTACTATAAACGATGACATTATGCGGCTGAAAAGTTTTCAACGAAGTGATCTTTTTTTCGGATAGGAAATAATCAAATGACTTCTCCGGGCAAAGCGGGAGAGAGTGTCAGACTGGTACTGACTAAAACGCAGCCATGTTCCTTATTTTGTCCTCTATGTTCCAAGGATACGGTATCTCTTTCGAATAACTTAGAACCCCGGGTCTATAAAACCTTATTAATCAAATTAACTTTCCTATTAACGGTCTACATTAAAAACGCTACAAAACCGCTACGTCACCTGAGCCCAGTGCATCAATAAACTATGCAAATGGAGAAGTAAATTCTGCGGCGAGCAACAACGCCGGTTTAACGTGCAACATAATTTAGCAAGTTTATAATAGAGGGCGTCGTAAATGACGCGAAATTCTATTACTCCACCCGAGTACCAAACTATGTATAAATATTGGGGACTTGGTCACTTGTTAATAAGTTATGGTTCAGTTGGTAGTTTGTATTGTGGTTCGTCAAATTTTCACAATGTGTCCGGTCATGGACTAGCGATATTCTATATACTTATGAAACGAGTGTTTTAATATACTGTCACGATACACACTTGGGTCTAATTTACTTCCCCACATTTTTGGCAGCCATTTTGAGATATTCTCTATGCGTGTACAAAAAATAATCATATCTCTCAAAGTGTTGGTCTTACTGAGACGACAATAGGTTTATTCAGAGGGCAACAATATTTACTATTGTTTAAATTAAAAAAAGATGAGTTTACATTTTCGTAACTTTAGAAAACAAAATTAAAGTCTAAAAAAAATATGCAAATTACCATGGGATAACTTCTTTAACCCACGTGATGATCGAAAAAAAACTGTCTTTCTTTCCCTTTTTTTTCCTCTTTCTCTCCCTTTTCACACTTGTTTTTAGCCTGTGCCCGTCTCCAGGGTCCCAACTATCTCTGTACCAAAATTCATCAAAATCGGTTTAGCCATTAAGGCGTGAAGACGTAACAAACACACAAACTCACTTTCACTTTTATAATATTAGTAAGGCTAATTTAATTCAACCAATTTACACACATTATTGTTAAAAGAAAAACAATATGAATATCGTTCAACCGCTTGGAATATATTTTGTGGTTAAGGCGTGCGACAGCTGGTCATTAAAAACCCCGTAGTATGTACAACATACATGTCAAGCTGTAAAAGCAGTCTTTAATTAAAATCCTATTCGGCCGTTCCGCCATTTAATTTTAATTAAAAGCCCGCATTAATTTAAATGAAATTAATTGCACAAAATAAGTGCGGGCGGAAAATTTATTTGAGAATTACCGTAAATTGTTTAATGATAATAACTTAATTATGATTGTAATTTATGAGTGATAGCCTTTTGGGTATTGCAGTAGAGAAAAATATGGTGAAAAATGAAGAAATGATTCTCCATTAGATTGCTATTTTGACGTCGAGTGTTTGTGGACCTCTGAGCTTGTTTCGGCTGTTTCTTCTCAGAGTAGTCGGGTACGAAACATCGGCTTCATATAGTTTTTATAAAGGATGTGTAAAACTGTTTGTGAAAACCTACTTGCAAAAAACATAGGCGGACTTAATGCCATAAGGCATTCTCTACCAGTCAACTTTTAGGTAAAATACGACAAAATTGTGATAGGGTACAAAAATTATTTAAAGTACTAGATTTTGCCCGCGGCTTCGCTCGCGTTTTTGGGGTAACACTGTTCCCCTTGCGCCTTATTGATTTGTAATAGCAACGCTAAGTTTTCCTTTTTCTTCCCTCTTTCCCCCTCACATCCCACTTTTTTTTTAAATTAGCCTATCCTATGTCTCCTGGTTTCCAACTATCTCTGTACCAAAATTCATCAAAATTGGTTTAGCCAATAAAGCGTGAAGAGGTAACAAACAATCAATCTCACTTTCGCTTTTATAATATTAGTAAGGAAGTAAGGATAAACATATATCTAAAACTATTTGTTTTCGGAAACGTATATTTTTATACAGATACGAATATACATATACATAAGAAATAAACTAATAAATACATTTAAAAATAAATAATAACGAGAATTAAAATACAATAAAAAATAAAATAACAGTGTTATAAAATAAAATTATCAATCTTATACCTTCGATGAAAGCTCAGTGTTCCTTATTATTTGTGTCAACGTTAATGTTTCTACTAAGGCCTAAGCTTAAAATCTCTCTGAGGGATTGAGTCTAGATGGAAAAAACTGGCCAAGTGTGAGTTGGACTTGCGCACCGAAGGTTCCGTACCAACTTTCGAGGATGGCGCTATCAGTTGGGACTGGTCATCTCTTAGCTGCCACGGTTTGTTTTAATAAATACTAGCTTTTACCCGCGGCTTCGCTCGCGTTAAATTCGGGGTAACACAGTTCCCCTTGCGCCTTATTGATTTGTAATAGCAACACTATGCTTTGACTTTTCTTCCCTCTTTCTCCCACACATCCTACTTTAAAAAAAAAAATCAAATTCATCAAAATCGGTGTAGTTTTTACTAGCTTTTGCCTACGCCTTAGATATTGATCATTTTTTTTTAAGTGAGAAATGAGGGAGTAAGAGGGAAAAAAAGGGAAAACTTAGTATTGCTATTACAATAAATAAGGTGCTAGGGCAAAAACTACAGGTGGCAGGTACCTGCAAATCAGGAAAGGGGAACTGTCTTATCCCGAATTTAACGCGTGCGAAGCCGTGGGCGAAAGCTAGTTACTAAATAAAAATGCAACAGCCAAACATATATTAAACTACATACGCCCTTTACAAGGTCAAAAGGCCCGAACTTCAGCAAAGTGCTGTAACATTAAAAAACTGCCACAGCGCTGGTATTAGGTATTCAAGCTGCGTCTAATTAATAATAAATCTTTATTTTCTCTCTTTACAAAGGTACACATTGGCATATAGGTCTAATAAATACAAATATAAGAATAACATTGTAACAAATGCAACAAAAAAATATTTTGTGACAATGGAACATATTTCCATTAGTTCCAT
Source organism: Ochropleura plecta (assembly GCA_905475445.1). Classification (NCBI taxonomy): domain Eukaryota; kingdom Metazoa; phylum Arthropoda; class Insecta; order Lepidoptera; family Noctuidae; genus Ochropleura; species Ochropleura plecta. The sequence continues at coordinate 16,991,730 of FR997738.1, read as the reverse complement.
TGTGAGAGACTGGAATCCATACTAGGATACCCTGTGGGATGGATCCCCAGGCTCTCACCTCGAGCTAGAATTAAATGTGGTTAACATACAATATTATTGCAGATTTGGAAACGTTAGACAATTGATTTATTTGAGAAGTGAGGAATTATGCACATCCCTTAGATTGCTTCGTTAGATAACACGAGGATTAAAATCTAATAATCTATCAGTCTACAACCACGAGATCAACGATACTGAACAGACAGCAAATAATTCACACCTAAATCTAAATTCAGACAACTCAAAAACTATTTATTTTTGGTAATCGACACTTTTTTTTCGTCTCCTGAAAAAATATTTTTGTTGAGTTGTCTCAATTTAGGTCTAAGCGTGCAATATGTCATCAATAATTAAATCTCAACTCCGGCCATATTACTTATCTGGTCCTTAAATAAGCCTCTAAATTAAGTAGCCTCTGCTTAATAATATTATTTTTACTCCCCGGATTATATGGGATCCAGGGTTTACGTAGGACAGTAATGAAATGATAGAGGACGCTAATCCCTTTAGAAAGGTGTTCCTCGAGGGAAACCGGGCCTTATTTTGATAAAGACATTTTTGACATGAGGCTTAAGTGATGAGTTGGGGGCGTTTGAGTGTCTGTGGAATTATGGGGTCGAGTTATGGGGGTCCGAGGTGTCGGAATGTGGGTTGAATTTATTTTTGTCTGATTTTGTGGTTGGGAATATTAAGTAGTCTATACATGTTTGTTATCTTCATGTTACTTCTTGGTCAGTCTAGTTGTCGTCACATTTTTGAGTTCCCAAAAATCTTATAACAGCTGCCAAAGAGCTAGATATAACGTCTATAACCAACGGACCCTCTATATTATTGAAAATATAAACATTCCTGACACTCATTGACAATTGACTCATAACACACTCGATGAATTTATAGTACAAATAGTTTGTATACTGATCCGGTTGTGTTAAGCCTACAAGACCGCTACGCCGTAGCACTATGCTACGGCGTAGCTAGTAGCAGGTAGCGTTAAAGTTTGTAGCCGTCATGCGAATATCATTGTGATGTATGAGGATGATAAGAGGATGTCTGTTGTGTGGAAATCGGTTGGTGGCATGTGATGCGGAGGAATGAGGAAAAAGTCGTGAGGAAGTTTTGAGTACGAATGTGGATGATATAAGAGTACAGGAAGACTTTAGAAGTGATGGATGAACTGTGTGAAGGATAATATAGCAAAAAATTAGGTGTCTGATGAAATGACGATAACTATAAATGACGATATTTTTTTTTTTTTATATTAATCTTCTAATTACTTAATCTGAAGAAGACATGCTGTGACGACCCCAAATAATTTGAGATTATGGTACGAGAATGACGATAGTTTAAGACTAGGGCGGGTTCGATCACCGCACGTAACTAATATTTTTTTGGCCTATATATATATATAGTTGTTCCGGGTCTGGATGTTTGTGTATGTGATATTAAATGTTTGTAAACGCACCCACGATACAGGAGAAATTCCTAGTGTGAGGCAACGTTTTAAAAAAAATAACCAGCAGTGCTGTCTATATTTTAACCGGTCTCTGTCCAAGACAGAATAGAAACTTTAACATAAAAAAATCCTGGTCGACTTTTTACGAAGAAAGAAACAAAGATAGAACATGTTTTATTAAGTACTTGTCACAAGTACCGACAACATCTTAACACTAAAAAACCACCCCAGAGCGAGTTAGACTGCACACCGAGGGTTCCGTACAAACTTGTAACATAAACAGCCATATATTTTAACTGCAAAGACTTAGAAGGTTGATTTTTTGACAGACAGACAGACGGACAACTAAGTGATCCAATATTTTTTTTTTTATTTTGAGATATGGAATCATAAAACAGCTCGAGGGGAGGAGCTCGTGGCTAAATAAATAGCAGCCGCTCGGGTCGATTTTTAGGTTAAGCCGCGCTTGCCTAGGTTGGTCTGTGGATGGGTGACCACCCGTTACATACCGAGTTTCCTCCGTGCCTCGGAAAGCACGTTAAGCCGTTGGTCCAGGCTGTCATTTGTAGATCTTTGACAGTCGTTACAGGTAGTCAGTGTTCCGAAAGTCTGACAACCAGTCTTACCAAGGGGTATCGTATTACCCAGTATTAACTGGGTTGTGAAGGTCAGATAGGCAGTCGCTCCATGTAAAATACTGATATTCAGCTGCATCCGGTTAGACTGGAAGCCGACCCCAACATAGTTGGGAAAAGGCTAGGCAGATGATGGTACGGAATCATAAAACACAATAAAAAATACACTAAAAACAAAAAATAGAAGCAAATATTGTGCGTCTCACGGCTACGCCAAATACGCCCAGTAAAATATAAAAGCCAAGCTTTGACCTAATCCATCTTCGTACCCTCGAGAGACCAAAAGTGTTCAGCATTTTTCATCCCCGGATCACCATAAACCAACATCAGGTATAAACTTCTTAATTAACAAGGGAATGTCGCCAGCTCTCAGGTTTTAATATTGAAATATGAAAAAGATGCTAATTTTTGCCGCTGTTTTAGTGCTGAAGTGGCGGTGTCTTGTTATGCTCGACGATGTAATTTATTTATTTATTTATTTTCTAAAACACTTATTCACATACTTGACAATATATTGCCATACACGCAAACCTCACAGGGTTTATCTATGTGCTGGCGAGCCGTTCATGTTATTATATAAATATTAGTATCTACATTTATAACTTAGTATAGTAACGTTTATATATGTACTTGTAACTTTTCGAACCTGTCCTATATAACGCTTGCAGGTCGTCTGGTAGTTTGTTGAGAAAATAAGGTACTAGATATTCAGCTACCCTCATCCCATACACATTATTAAATTTTGGGAGGACATATTTATTTTTAAGTGTTATCCTTACTAATATTATAAAAGCGAAAGTGAGTTTGTTTGTTTGTTTGTTACCTCTTCACGCCTAAATGGCTAAACCGATTTTGGTAAATTTTGGTACAGAGATAGTTGGAACCCTGGAGACGGACATAGGCTATTTTTTTAAATAAAAGTGAGAAGGAGGTACCTGCAAATCAGGAAAGGGGAACCGTGTTAGCCCGAATTTAACGCGGGCGAAGCCGCTCGCAAAAGCTAGTAAAAAATAAAAAAAAACTTTTTAGATGTGGTATGATGGTCCTGTTGGTCTAGTGGTTAGTGGCCCTGACTGCTAAGCCGGAGGTCGTGGGTTCGATTCCCACCCAGGACAAACTTTGTGTGATGAGCATGATTGTTTGTTCTGTGTCTGGGTGTGATTTATCTATAATATGTATGTATTTATAAATTATATAAGTATGTATATCAGTTGTCTGGTTACCATAACACAAGCTCTGCTTAGCTTGGGATCAGATAGCCGTGTGTGAGTTGTCCCAAGATATTTATTTATTATTTATGGTGTCTCACACAAAGAGGTAAGGGCAATTTATATGAACCCTGGGCCCAGCAATGTAGTACTTTTTAACCTTAAAGTGAAGATTTTATTAAATTAACTAGCTTTTTGCCCGCGGCTTCGCTCGCGTTAGTTTGGTTAGTTCTTAGTACTTATACAGATGCTAATACACATATACATTTGTATCTGGAGAAGAATCATGTTTTACGGGAGAACTTAATGCTACGCAAACATAACACTGTACCGATGTTTGCATTGAATAACATCTGGCAGGGGAGGTATTTCTTTCTTTTTCTTTAAAAAAAAAAACGCACCCGCGATACAGGAGAAATTTCTAATGTGAATTAGAAATTTCTCCTGTATCGTGGGTGCGTTTACAAACATTTAAACTCACATACACAAACAGACCAGACCCGAAATAATTACCTGCATATGCCCCAACATAGGTCATGCAAATATTTGCTCCGTGTGGGGATCGAATCCGCGACACGCAGCACAGCAGTCGATTGCTCAGTCACTTCGCCAGCCGTACTGTCAAATTGGGTCCTGGTAAAGCCAAATATGTCCACAGAAAACACAAGAATTCTCTATTATTAGCCTTTAATCAAATACCAGTACATGCCTACTGAAACGTTCAATAAATTACGTAACCCAACTTGGTGTTTCGCGTAGGAAGGGCTCACCACAATTTCCACAACAGTTATATGGATCGAGCTTGACCCCCAACCTTTGACGGATGGTATATATCTTACGGATATTATAAATTCAACAGCTTGTGAGAATGTTTAGATGTTTGTTACTTTTTACGCAGGAACTACTGAACGGATTTTGACAAAATACGGCACAGCTTATATTTAAAGTGGATTTGCCATGTTTGTTGTTTATTTTAGTTGTCTTTTTATTAAATAGAGTGAAATTGTAAAACTTAAGAGCCGTGTTGTGTTTTTTCAATAATGTTAAATTTCAATACAATGTCATTTTTATTTTTTTTAAACGTTACTCCACACTAGGCTTTTTTCAAAGCCGTAAAACTGCGATCACGTCCTCATAGCTAGGGGAACTGTTTTCGGGTATTAGATATTATGTTAGTCACATTGCACTGCAGTTGGACTTTTTTATGTGAAATATGGCTGTACATATTTAGGTATCAAACCGAGTCAGTCTCTTTATGTTTTCTCTGTGTACTTCGTAATTGGCGTAATGTTTAATTTAATCCTACTTAATATTATGCGAATGTTTGTGAGGATGGATGTATGGATGTTTGTTACTCTTTTACGTCAAAACGGCTGAACGGATCTTGATGAAATTTAGCACAGAGGTAGATTATAGTCTGGAATAAAACATACGATAATTTTCTTTTTTTTTCGATATCACGCGGGCGAAGCTGCGGGCGCCAGCAGTATTTTTATGTTTATGTCCTGTAAGCTGTTAAGCTACGTTTTTAAATATTTCCCACTTTCCTTTTCAGGGAAAACGAGTATAATGTTATTGTAAGTTGCCCAACAAAATTGTATTTTGTTGTTTTTTTTTAGTCTAAAATTGACCGCGTAGTTCCTAGAACATTTTCTACACTTAATAGTTCCACATTAGTTTATTTTACTGTCGAATCCTGTTGAAAGTCCATATAGAAAAACAAACGCATTTAAACGAAAGCCACTTGTCTATGCTCTCTGATCTACCATTTTCCTATCCACAAATAACGCCAAAAAGTCTGATAAACTGGGATCCACTTTATCCCGAATCAAAAACAAAAAAGAATCGTCCCATTCACTTCGAAATGTTCGACTGCATCTAACCTCCATTGTGCCGATCTCTACTGAAATTACACCAGTAGACCGCACCGGGTCTAATTGGACCAAGCCATAAATACCGCGTTTTAGTGTTAAAAGGTCAACGCGCAGTTATGAACACTGAAAAAAGGAAGAAAGAAGAAAGTAGCATTTGGCACATGCTAAAAGTGTACACAATATTAAAACAAAGAAAGAAAACAAAATAAGAACAAAAAAAAACTTCTGAGGTATCAAGGGACACACGGATGAAATGAAGTTATTATTTACTATGTACTAAAACACTGTATACACTCAACAAAAATAATCGTCGCAACACCTCACTGATCAATGCGAAATAGAAAGACGAAACGAAAATAATTGGCTTGCTTTCTATGAGAGAGAGAGAGAGACAGATTATACACTTCTCATCAAAAAATTCGAAACACTTTCGTTTTTATTGTTTTTGTCCTAATTTTTTACAAAAGAGAATTAATTCCATGAAAAAAAAAACATTATTGTGTAGCTGGCAGTTTGGTCATTACAGTAAGAAGAAAAAAATCAAAATTCGAAATTAGAATTTCATTTGTTTATCCTATAAATGAAATTAATCACTGTTTTAAGACAAATGTGTATTTAGGGTTGGAGTACGTTTCTCGTTTAAAAACTAAAAATTAGCGCTTGTCTTTAAACTTTTTGTTTCTTATTTTATTTACTGTGACTTTGGGACGTCTGAAAAAACTTTTTTTTCTAAAACATATGGATACTTCGCCCGCAGAAGCCGCCCAAGTGGTGGCATTGCTGGATTCTGGACTTAGTCAGCGTGTTGTGGCTGCAAGATTGCATCTAAGCTTATCATCTGTTCATAGAGTCTACAAACGCTATCGGGAGACTGGTTCGTTCACGCGCCGTTCAGGATCTGGCAGGAATCGGGTCACTTCTGAGCGAGATGATCGATTTATTGTAACAACTTCTTTACGAAATCGACGCCTTAACGCTTTTCAACTGCAGCAGCAGCTTCGCGTTGTACGAAGAGTAGCTGTAAGTGACTCTACAATAAGAAGAAGGTTGAAGGAACGCGGATTGGCACCGCATAAGCCAGCGAATGGGCCGAAATTAACTGCAGACCATCGAAGAGCGCGCCTTAACTTTGCACGCGAGCACCTAACTTGGTCATACCTTCAGTGGAGTAAAGTACTGTTTTCTGATGAGTGTAAAATTATGCTGTATGGTAACGACGGAAGGAACAAGGTCTACAGAAGAGATGGAGAACGTTTTGCACAATGCTGCATTGAAGAAAAGGTCAGCTATGGTGGCGGTTCGTGGACGGTTTGGGGAGGAATCAGCGCCGACGGTAAGACAGAACTTGCCTTTGTGTCTGGGCCACGGCTGCCTGCACTAAACTCTCATCGATACATCGAACAGTGTCTTGAACCTCATGTGATGCCCTATGCACATTTTATTGGCAACGACTTCATATTCATGCACGACAATGCTAGAGCTCACACCGCGGGCGTCGTACGAGATTATCTTACCGAAGTCGGTATCTCCATTATGGTATGGCCAGCAAGAAGCCCGGACATGAATCCCATTGAACATCTATGGGATGAATTAAAGAGACGAATTCGAGCAAGAGATCCAGCCCCAGAAACACTTAGCCAGCTGCAAAATGCAATCCAAGAGGAATGGGATAATATACCACAACATGTGATCGTGACTCTCATCCGATCGATGAAGAACCGTATGGAAGCAGTAATAAGAGCTCGCGGAGGGAATACAAGTTATTAAATAAACGTTTCTTACATTTTTTTTTCATTTACGCGTGTTGTTTTACCCATTTCCTTCATATTCCATACAGGGTAAAAATTACTCATTATACAAAATACGAAACCTATGAAGACTTATGTAATTTGAATTTAGAACATTAACATTAGGATTTAAAAACCTCATACTACTTACTATTAAATGACATTTTACATTTATTCCTAAATATACACATTTTTCTGATAATCCTTATCAAATCATAAACTGCGAGGTGTTTCGATTTTTTTGATGAGAAGTCTATGTTTGTAAACACACCCACGATACAGGAGAAATTACTAGTGTGGGGCAACGTTTAAGAAAAAAACATAGCAAATGTTTTTTCAATGGTTATTTATTTTTCATCCTGGCATATCGACATGTGCTAGCGGACATGTGGCGATATGTACCTTGGATATTATAAAACCTGGGCATATAAAACTTTTATTAAAACCTGTAGTAGTGTAGTAATCCTTACTAATATTATAAAAGCGACAGTGAGTTTGTTTGTTACGTCTTCACGCCTAAATGGCTAAACCGATTTTGATGAAATTTGGTACAGAGATAGTTGGGACCCTGGAGACGGACGTAGACTTTTACAGGCTATTTTTTTGAATGTGGAAAGTAAGGGAGAAACAGGGAAGAAAAGGGAAAAGTCAGCTTTGCTATTACAATAAATAAGGCACAAGGGCAAAAAACTACAGGTAGGAGGTACCTGCAAATCAGGAAAGGGGAACTGTGTTACTCCGATTTAACGCGAGCGAAGTCGCGGGCAAAAGCTAGTATTGTATAAAACCTGGTTCTTCAAACCTACCGGACAATTAATTGTGTTGTTGGGGAGTTTATTCCGTGCCAGTTCTTCTCAACCAAAACACTAGGAAGTGGCGAAAGGTGAGCATTTTGGAGGAGTGTCTAGCCTTTTCCCAACTATGTTGGGGTCGGCTTTCAGTCTAACCGGATGCAGCTGATTATCAGTATTTTACATGGAGCGACTACCTATCTGACCTCCACAACCCAGTTAATACTGGGTAATACGATACCCCTTGGTAAGACTGGTTGTCAGATTTTCAGAACACTGACTACCTGTAACGACTGTCAAAGATCTACAAATGACAGCCGGGACCAACGGCTTAACGTGCTTCCCGAGGCACGGAGGAAACTCGGTATGTAACGGGTGGTCACCCATCCACAGACCAACCTAGGCAAGCGCGGCTTAACCTAAAGATCGACCCGAGCGGCTACTATTTATTTATTTTGTATAGTTGACGATCAAATTGATAATATCTATTTTATTATTATTAACTACTAGCTGCGCCCCGCGGTTTTACTCACGTGGTGATAGAATATACAAAATATCTTTATGCATTGTACCCTATGTGTTATTCTGACATGTAAAAGCTATATTAATGGGAAGTCTCATCGAAATCCATTCAGTAGCTATGCGCGAAAAAGCAACAAACTTACTTACCTACATCCTCACAAGCTTTCGCTTTTGCCCGCGGCTTCGCTCGCGTTAAATTCGGTAGCGCCTTATTGATTTGTAATAGCAACACTAAGTTTTCCCGTTTCTTCCCTCTTTCTCCCTCATATCCTACTTTTTATTTTTTTTAAATTAGCCTATGTCCGTCTCCTGGTTCCCAACTATCTCTATACCAAAATTCATCAAAATCGGTTTAGCCATTAAAGCGTAAAGAGGTAACAGACAAACAAACAAACTCACTTTCGCTTTTATAATATTAGTAAGGATAGTGGGACGTGATTATCAGCCTAATTTGGAAAAAATACTTAATTATTCTCTTCTTTATTATGTAGTGGGTGCCAACGCTTCTGCTGAGCATTAGGTATTGGGTTTGAGTCTGGAAAATGGATTTTGGGGTTTTCAATAAGAAAATTAGTAATTTTCGAGTCTGGATTTGTACCCGGGGCCTGATGTGGTGGAAAATTTAACACCCTGCACATTCTAAGATTATCTTGAACTTTATTGAAATCGGTGAAAAGAACTTACTGTTGTCTATGTGTGTGTGTGTGTGTGATCGTTAGTGCTTGTAAATAACCAACAGCTGTAGTTACATAAAAACAAATAATGACACAATGTATGCAGCATGTGCGAAATGAAAATAAAACAACTTATAAACATTTAATTGATTTTTTATTACAAAAAAGAAAACTTAATTATTAAAAATAATCAAAAAACGACCGGAGGCTCAAGCACGATGCCTGTGGACGGTGAGCAACGGGTAGCTCACCGTCCGTCCGTCTATTGACAGGCCGTGTCGACGGCGCGTTAGTGTTCCACGCGCGCTTCAAAGAGATGTCAGCAAAGCAGAGGGGCCTGCCAGGGCCACCGCCTGCTGGGGTTGCGGGTTGTTCGAAAGAGATACCACGACCGTGAACGTGAACGTGTACCACGAACGGAAGGGCAATAGAAGAAACATGGGTGGGTTTTAGTCAGTAAAAGTCTGACACTCCCCCCCGCCTCCGCCCAGAGCGGGGGAAGTTATTTGACGATTTCCCACACCAAAAAAAAGGCAGGGATGGCAAACGAATGACACGAGTGCCATACGGTACGTGACACAATATTTTGGGCACGCCTTTTATTATTATCAGAGATGAATAACATTGTAGATTCGTTTAGAAACTGTTTGGCGATGACTTTGAATAGAAAAGAGTTTCGAGTAAATTATTTTCCCGATAATCATTTAGTAATTTTTATTTAGGTCAAAGCTCCACATTTCTTAAGGAGAAATGACACGTTGGTCCATAAAGGTTCGCCACCCCTGGTGTAGGGACACCATATCCTTTTTAGCTTCAGTAAAACTTAGTAAAATTTATACATATGTATCGTTAACATCACGTGTTCTTAGTAGGCCATTAAAAGTGTAGATCTTACTTAAAACGATAACGAACGTACGAATATGGTATTTTTTTTTGGGGTGGGATATCATCAAATATCTTCCCCCGCTCTGGGTGGAGTGGGGGGGAGTGTCAGACTTTTACTGACTAAAACCCACCCATGTTCTTTCTATTGCCCTTTGCGTTCCGGGGCCGCGGTATCTCTTTCGAACAACCCGCAACAGAGAATATGTTATTGAAATACGGTTTAGATTATACTTCAACAGCAACTTCAACCTTTACCATAGGCTTGTACCAAATTGTCAGAAAATCAGCGATAGTCAGGTATTTAGTTACAGAGTAATACGTTGTGGTGTTGCTATATTGTGTTGTGTTTGGAGTAGTGACACTGACAGCTTTGGTGTCTTCACATCGGGATCCCTCATGATTACCATCACATTTGCAGATCGGCTTAGCTTCCTCGTTCAAATAACACTCACCGTCATTCAGACAATAACTGTCACATGCATACACTTGGCATCTTTTCCCTGAAAAGCCGGCGTCACAACTGAAAAAGAAAACATGATAATTACGATTTAAACTGTCACTTAAGGTTTTTTTTCGTGATTTCCATTTGTTCTTTCTTTATGTGGACCCCGCTTCTTGGGGAGGGGGGGAGGAGTCCGGTTTCCGCACTCGATCCTTCTAATGGACCATTGCACGTAAATTTGTTATGACCACCAGAATGATATCTCTAGCTGGCGCCCGCGGCTTTACCCGCAACACGTTATTCCAGACTATAATCTACCTCTGTGCCAAGTTTCATCAGGATTCGTTCAGCCGTTTTGACGTGAAAGAGTAACAAACATCCATACATCCATCCAGCCTCACAGACATTTGCATTTATAATATTACTCGCTTTTGCCCGCGGCTTCGCTCGCGTTAAATTCGGTATAACACTACCTGCTACCTGCAGTTTTTGCTCTAGCGCCTTATTGATTTGTAATAGCAACGCTAAGTTTTCCCTTTTCTTTCCTCTTTCTCCCTCATATCCCACTTTTAAAATTTAATATAATATATTTTTTTTAAATTAGCCTATGGCCGTCTCCCAACTATCTCTGTACCAAAATTCATCAAAATCGGTTTAGCCATTAAAGCGTGAAGAGGTAACAAACAAATGAACAAACTCACTTTCGCTTTTATAATATTATATACAAATATATAGTAAGGATAGTAACGATTGGAATATCGGAAATAAGAAGACAAGGGAATAAAATAGAAGAATATGGGAGTTTTGTAAACACTCTGGAGGAGACCCATTCTGGGGTTCCGGTAGATTAGAAAAAAAAAATAGAGTAAGTTAAGTAAGAGACAAATAAATAACATAAAATTAAAACCAAACAAAACTAACACACATAGGTCTTACGAAATGTAAATTTACTGAATAAAAGGCTTACAGGAAATTATATTTCGACGCTGTACAATCGCCATGATAGGGGTGACAAATGACAATTGAAATACTTACTAATATTATAAAAACGAGAGTGAGTTTGTTTGTTACGTCTTCACGCCTAAATGGCTTAACCGATTTTGCTGAATTTTAGTACGAGGTAGTTGGGACCCTGCATACGGGCATAGGCTATTTTTTTCAAGTCAGAAATTAGGGAAAATAAGAAAACTTAGCATTGCTATTACAATAAATAAGGCGCAATGGCAAAAACTACAGGTAGCAGGTACCTGCAAATCAGGAAAGGGGAAACTATACTATTGACGGCACGGTTGGCGCAGTGGCTGAGCGATTGACTGCTGCGCTGCGTGTCGCGGGTTCGATTCCCGCACGGAACAAATATTTGTATGACCTGCAGATAGTTGTTTCGGGTCTGGTTGTTTGTGTATGTGAGTTTAAATGTTTGTAAACGCACCCACGATACAGGAGAAGTTCCTAGTGTGGGGCAACGTTTTAAAAAAAAAAAAAAACGAGCAAAACCGCTGACAAAAGCTAGTAATGTTTTAAACTGTGAAAGTAAAAAACAAAAATGATAATCATTGTTTTTGAAAGTACCTACTGCAAGTTAAAGGTTAATCAATAAAACAAACAGAAAGATTTTATATTACCTGCATGTAGGATGCCTGTCTTCATCAATGCTACAGTTCCCTCGGTAGCAGTAGTTTTGACAGATAGATACTTCACATCTATCACCAACAAAACTACTTTCACATTGGCAGACTGCCCTTCTTTTATACAAGTCACATGTACCGTAGTTAAGACAATAATCCTGACAAACGTGGATTTCGCACCTACTCCCAAAAAAGCCAGCAAAACAACTGAAATAATCAAATTTATTTATTTATTACATTGGGAAAACAAACAGCAACATTAAGCATAAAAAGTGTTGACTTAACATTAAAATTAACAAATATACTACACACAACATCTTTTCCGCAGACAACTCTATGACATAATGTATACTGTTAGCAAACGTTAACAAGGCTAAATTAACGTTATCAAATTAAAAGAAAAAAAGAGCATAACCAATATTCACAGAAGTAACAAACAAAAAGAAAGAATGTAAAGAATATTTCGACGGTCCCTACGTACATAGAGACATGTCGAAAAAGGCATTTTTTTATTGTATCATTGGCTTTAGATTATCTTTGCGCACATGCTGACATACGATTTTTATTTAATGTATTTACCTTGTTTTAGAAATCGTATAAGAGATCAAGTATTATAAATACAACGAATAAGTGTCGTAGAAACGGTCATCTATCAGCTTTTCCAAGAAAACGCGAAAAACTAAAATATTTATGTGTAAATTGCATTATAAAGCTCTTAAAATATTGTAGAGAAAGAAAATATTAATTACTGCTGATAGAATTATTTCTAGGGCGTGTTGAACACAAATTACGCTCTCCTGTAAACCTCGGTTTTTGACTTAACCGTATGTATGTAGGAACCGTCGATTTTTACGTAATGTATCATGTAAATCTAGCCTATACATTCAAAAAATCATGCAAAACCTATAGAATCTACTGCCGATCCTTTAGAATTTTAATTAAATCATTGACAAGTTTTTGAAATTTCTTTAAAGAAGACGACCATCACAACTAGTGTTATAAGATACTAGCTTTTGCCCGCGGCATCGCTCGCGTTAATTTCGGGGTAACACAGTTCCCCTTGCGCCTTATTGATTTGTAATAGCAACGCTAAGTTTTCCCTTTCCTTCCCTCTTTCTCCCTCACATCCCACTTTAAAAAAAATAGCCTATGTCCGTCTCCTGGTTCCCAACTATCTCTGTACCCAAATTCATCAAAATCGGTTTAGCCGTTAAAGCGTGAAGAGGTAACAAACAAACAAACTCACTTTCGCTTTTATAATATTAAGTAGTAGAAGTAAGGAAATTACCTGCAGGTAGGAAATCCCTTATCGATGTTGCAAGTACCATGCAAACAATAGTTTACACACATCGAAACATCGCATCTCTCTCCGCTGTAACCAGGTGGACATTTGCAATCGGATTGTTCACTGACATTCACACCCATAACACAAAACGGCCCTTCATATTCTCTATCAATTTTCAATGAGTTGTTCTTCTCCGAGTTGTATCGTACAAGGCTCGTTAGTGCATCACAATCCGTGAGTCCCTGAACTTGATCAATAATTTTATAGTTAGCAATAATTCCGGCAGGCTTTTCAGTATAAAAATCAAACAAATGTTTAGTTCCATTCTTTGCTTGTTCAACTACAGTACCATTTTTGCTCCAGGCACACAAAACAATTCCGTTTTTTGAAACGGTTAACTGATTTGACTTATTGGCAAATACGAAATCATCAAATGAAGGTTCGAATTCCATTATGTGGGTTTCTCCATTCATACCCATACTAAACATTGAGAGTTCTTTAAATAAATCAGGCGCTATCCAGTACATTTTCTGCGTCCGCGGATCAATAGCAAAGTTGTGTATTTTCGGTTCCAGTGGTGTAAAATAATGTTTGCTGATTAGCACTGAACTAAGAAAAGTAATAACTTCCCTCTCGGAGCCATTGAATCGAGCTCTCTCAATTGCAGGCTGAGTCAAATGTGTGTTGATCCAGTAAATATACCTGTAAATACATAATAAAGTTCATTCACCACCTTTTACTATTATTCACTAGATGTCCCCCGCGGCTTCAACCGCGTGATGATCGAAAAAAAGTACCTTATGTGTTATTCCAGACTATAATTTAACTCTGTGCCAAATATCATCTAGATCCGTTCAGCCGTTTTGATGTGAAAGAGTAACAAACCTCCATACATTTATCCTCACAAACATTCGCATTTATAATATTAAGGGCCGATTTTTCAATCATTAGATAACATTTATCTAAAGAGTAAATGTGACATTTTGACAGAGTGTCCATACAAAAACTGTCAAAATGACAGACTGATAAAACTTAACTGGCGATTGAAAAATCAGCCCTTAGTAGGCTATGTTTAAATAAAATCAATTCACATCAAATACAATTAAATAAAGAGTAATAAATAAATGAATGAATGAGTGTCAGTAAAATCGTATGAACTACATAATATGCTAATCGACACTAATCACAATACGCATCCATTTGTTTCGGTTGGGCCAATCTGCACGTGATACAACCATCTGCAGGATGTTGCAGCTGCCTCGCACACGCTGCAATAAGCAGGCTAGTTTTCTCCTTATAACCAGAAGCTTTGGAAGCCATCCGTTCGCGCATCCGTAAATATTTCGGTTGCACTACAATAGGCTAGCATCCTGCAGACGTTGTCACTTATAAGTTAAAGCGTAAGTTTAAAAAAAACGTTGCCCCACACTAGGAATTTCTCCTGCATCGTGGGTGTGTTTACAAACATTTAATCTCACATACACAAACAGCCAGACCCGAAACAACTACCTGTAGGCCATACACATATTTGTTCCGTGCGGGAATCGAACCCGCGACACGCAGCGCAGCAGTCAATCGCTCAGCCACTGCGCCAACCGTGTACTGTGCCAACTTGTAACACGCGTATAACGTACTAAAAAAAACGGCCAAGTGGGAGTCGGATTCGCGCACTAAGGGTTCCGTACAAACTTTCGACATAAACGGCCATATCTTTTGACTGCGTAGACTAAGAGGGATGATTTTTCACAAATCCAAGGGTCTACAGACTTGAGTATATGGTTTTAAATTCAACTCGATACCTCCACGCGTTGCTGAGATAAGGGGTCTTGACAGACAGACGGACAACTAAGCCATCCGTTCGTGCCTACAAAAATATTTCGGATGCATTACGATAGCGAGGCAGCGGCACCACCATCTTGAGGACGTTGCTATAGGCCAGAGATGGCGAACACATTGCACGCGTGCCATTGACGGCACGCGGCACAATGATTTGACAAACAATTTTGATCATAATTATTTTTATCTTCCTATAATTTTTTAACTCGCCGGAGCGATTCATTATTTTCAGAGATGAATAAAATTAATTCGCTTAGAAACCGTTTAGCGATGACTCTGCTAGTCAGTAAAAAAAAGTTTCGAATTGATAGTAATTAATTTCCTAATACAATCATGTAGTCACAATTATTTGATGGCACGTCTGTGGCCTCATTCAACATTTATTTAGAAAAAATGGCACGTCGGTCCATCAAGGTTCGCCATCCCTGCTGTAGGCTAAAGCGTGAGTTAATATTAGTGCGGTAAAAAAATATTATGTTAAGTAATACATTAATTAATTGGACAACACGGTTGGCGCAGTGGCTAAGCGTTTGACTGCTGCGCTACGTGTCGCGGGTTCGATCCCTGCACGGAACAAATATTTGTATGACATACAGATAGTTGTTCCGGGTCTGGCTGTTTGTGTATGTAAATTTAAATGTTTGTAAAGGCACCCACGATACAGGAGAAATTCCTAGTGTGGGGCAAGGTTTTTTTTTTAAATCCTTACTAATATTATAAAAGCGAAAGTGAGTTTGTTTATTTGTTTGTTTGTTTGTTACCTCTTCACGCTTTAATGGCTACACCGATTTTGATGAATTTTGGTACAGAGATAGTTGGGAACCAGGAGACGGGCATAGGCTAATTTTTATTAAAAAAAAGTGGGATATGAGGGAGAACGAGGGAAGAAAAGGGAAAACTTAGCGTTGCTATTACAAATCAGTCAGGCGCAAGAGCAAAAACTGCAGGTCTGCTTGGTGTGTTATACCGAATTTAACGCGAGCGAAGCCGCGGGCGAAAGCTAGTAAAAAATAAAATTGACATTGTTAACGAACCCTCCGCAGCTATCCACGGCAATATCAGTGGGGATGCCGTCATCCATCTTGATTAGAAGATTCCCGTTAATGTTATTCTTAGCTTCAGGTTTTAATGAAAACGAATAAATACTTTTTTCATTTGTGTCACTGAAGAACAGCAATTCAGTAGCTGGATCAAATTCAAGGCCATGAATGTTTCTGCCGTTTCTCTCTATGATATATTTATATGTCATATTAGACAAGTCTCCTTCATATATAGCGTCGTTGTTGCTCTGTTTGTCTACGTAGAACATTCGGTTGTGGAGTTCATCGTAGGCTAACGCCGAGAGATTTTGAGACTTAAAGAGTATGGTTTTTGGTTCCATTCCATCAGTATAAAAAGTAAGATGTTCTCCGTAGGACATAGCGAAGTCTGAAACCAAAGAATAACAGTTTATTTCACCTATTACATAAATGCAATCACTAGTTCAGGGTTATTCAATGCCTGCTGAGGTTGCTGGCTGTTCGAAAGAGATACCGCGGCCCCGGAATATAAAGGGCAACAGAAAGAACATCTGACATTCCTCCATGCTCCGCCCAGAGCGGGGAGAGTTATTTGATGATTTCCCATCCGCAAAAAAAGGATTATTCAATAAGTGTTTTACCACTACAGAAAAAAATAATAACACGTATTTTATTTTATTGGGTGGGAAAAAATCTAATAACTTCCCCCGCTCTGGGTGGAGTGGGGAGCGTGTCAGACTTTTACTAACTAAAACCCACCCATGTTCCTTCTATTGCCCTTTACGTTCCGGGGCCGCGGTATCTCTTTCGAACAACCCGCAACCCCGGCAGGCGGTGACCCTGGCGCCCCACTGCTTTGCTGACATCTCTTTGAGGCGCGCGTGAAACACGAACGCGCCATCGACACGGCCTGTCGTCAATAGACGGACGGACGGTGAGCTACCCATTGCTCACCGTCCACATAATTACACGTATTAAAATGAATTTTTGAGGCTTAGAATATAAACAGGACTAGAAATAAAATAAAACCCCACAAAAAATTATAACAGAAAGAAGAACAAGAGATCTGAAATGGATTGACAAAGAAAATAAAAACAAAACATAAAAAAAATCAAAGAAAGAAATGAATGTAAGAGAAAGATGCCGTTGGTTTTTGATTTTTCACAGATCCAAGGGACTACAGACTTGAGGATATGGTTTTAAATTCAACTCGATACCTTCACGTGATGCCGAGGGTCTTTGACAGACAGACAGACAACAAAGTGATGCAATAAGGGTTCCGATTTCCCCTTTTGAGGAACGGAACCCTAAATAATATAAAATGGAGGACTAAACAGAAACACAATCTGTGCACTACAGCAGCAAATAAAACAAAACACTTAAAGCGAGTCACGTTTTCAATAATTTTGGAATTGTCACTTTGCAAATTTTTTTTTACTATTAATTCACATTTTTCATCTATACTTCTATTTACATTCTCTCTTTATATTAATACTAGCTTCCACCCGTGACTTTGTCCGCTTGGCATAGTTAACTTAGGCTAACGCTACATTTAAACCGCGTGATTATCGAAAAAAAAAAATGTTTCTTTGTCTTCCCTCTTACTCCCCCTTTTCTCACTTTTTTTTAGCCTACGTCCGTCTCCGGGGTCCCAACTATGTCTGTACCAAAATTCATGAAAATCGGTTCAGCCATTTAGGCATGAAGATGTAACAAACAAACAAACTCACTTTCGCTTTTATAATATTAGTAAGGGTTTTAATTGGTAAAGCTGAAGAGTTTGTTTGAACGCGTTTGAATCTCAGGAAATACTGGTTCGAATTGTTGAAATATATTTTTGTGTTGGATAGTCCTTTTGTCGAGAAAGGCTTTAAGCTATATAACATTAAGCTGCGTGAAATAGGAGCGGAGCATCAGTGAAAAATGTTGCAAAAACTTAAGTTAACAAATGATAAATCACAGGGGCCAAACATTTAAACACAAATTTTCGTCAAAACTGCTTTTCACACGGCCAACTACATATATGTTGCGATTCAAGATCGGGTTGCGGAGAAAACCAGTATGTTCGTCTGCCACAAGAAAATATATAAAACAGATAGATAAATAGAGAGGGGCAGATAGATTGATAAATCATTTATTTGATGCAACAAAAGAAGAATTAATACAAAAAAGTAGGTTTACGATCGAGATGTTTACGTGATAACGTCTTATTGGTGATATAAGTTTTTGAGAAGTAAGGAATTAATGAAGAAAAAATACAGTGATATCCACGACATAAATACAAGGAACAAACACAAATTTGTTGTTCCTGCAACGAGGCTCAAAAAAATAGGGGGTACGTTCACATGCCAATGTAAACGTTATTATAATAAACTACCAAGCGATATTCAAACACTAAGCCTCAATAAAAAAATGGAAAAAAATTGGCTAGTGTGTCACTGTTTACATCGGCTCCGTAAATTATTGTGTTTTAAAAATAAAAAGAAGTGCCATTCTAATTCAAAAATAGGAAAAGGGTCTTTATATACCTGTATCCTAAAACGATAACTGTGAATACCGGTAAATTGTTCAAGAAATAAACGTAAAAACTGAGTAAATAACGTGAGTGAAAAACCGTTACAGTGAATCCTCTGATGACCAATTTGGAAGGAAAAAATAACAACCAAGAGTGAACGGAGAACGCAAAGTGTCGACTAAGTGTAATTAAGTGGAATTTAGATTAAAAGTGGAATAGTAACCCTGATCCACGACATGACTATGCAAAATAGATCATTGATCTATACATTAACTAACGCCATCTATTGATGCTAGCTTACACTGTAACAACAAGAACCAAGAAGATATCGCGCTAATGAATGGCTACCGATACTAACCTCTAGCTATCATTCCTTCTAAATAATACCACCGAACGTGACTAGAGGGCACTACTAATACCAAAACAAAAACTAAATTGATCGATATTTATCTTTTTGCACATGACCAAACCTTTTTTACGGAATGGTTTATTGATTACTTTATTATCATTTCTGCTGTTATTTGTCGTTATATACAATCAATATATAAAGAAATTGCAAAATGGAGAACGATCATTCTGATAATATTACATACAGAAAACCACAGCGTTCAAGTTCGCTTTGCGACCTAGCTAGTACAGATCAATCACTCTTCGATGCTACTATGCTGAGCTTGCCAAATTCTTCAATCGCTGAATCTCAGGAGAATAAGGAATTACTGGAAAAAGTTAGTCTCTTGCAAAATCAATTGCTGAGTGCGAATAGCGAAATAGAAAACTTAAACCTTGAAAACACTTCATTAAAACAGAAATTACACAAATTTGAGCAAGTAATTGATATGTATAAAAAAGTTGGAACCGCTGGAAATACTATTCGCACACCGAAATCTGCAAAAAAGAAGTATTCTTCTAAGTTTTCTAACATCGACAAAAGTTCCGAATTATTACCCCAAAGAAACCTAAGTCAATCAAACGAAAATCAGAGCAGCGCAAAACAGCAAGTACCGCAAACCTTAAGTAACCAGAGCGCTGATGTAGGCTGTAGTAATCATACACTACTATCACATAGCAATGGCACTAAACATAAAATGTGCATTTTAAGTAGCAATAAAACGAACAAGGTATTGTCCATAGCTGAAAAAACCTTTGATACCAGTTTCAACCTGTGCCATTATTTGACACCGTACGGATGCACCAAACAGCTGCTTGCGGGTCTTGATACAAAATTATTACAATTCTCTTTTGATGATTTTTGTATAATATTTCTTGGTGAAGAAGATTTTAAAACGACCAACAACTACTATGACATTATTTTTCATATAAGAGAGGTACTGCAAGCCGTGCAACATACAAACATAATAATCTGTTTGCCTACATTTAAGTGCCCTTTTGATACAAGTATTTTTAATTGCCGAGTAGAGACTTTTAACAACCTACTGTATTTGGATATTTTGACGCACGGGCACGCCTTCCTCTTAGACAGCAATCTGAATCTCAAGTACGATTACAGCATGTTTAATAAGTATACAGGATCTATAAAGAATCATGGCCTGTCAAGAATTTTAAACGACTTATCAGATTTAATTACTAGTATAACAGAACAGTCTAACATAACAAAAATTGATTTAATTATAGATGAATCGATAAAACCTACGGAACCAAATGATACTCGAAGCTTTTTTCTCGACTAAGCATCTCTACTTGTTACACCAAAACATTGCTGGGTTACTAGGAAAATCAGACAACCTTACAGTCTGCCTGCATGAACTACTTGATAAGCAAATAAGGGTCGATATTTTATGCATCACGGAACATTTTATGATGGAAGGCTATGAAAACCATCTCAACATAAAGGATTATTGTTTGGCGGCCAAATTTAGTCGTGAGGCAAGCAAACGAGGTGGATCGTGTATATTAGTTAGGAAAGGACATCAATGGAAGGAACTGGAAAAAATTGCAAAATTATCTATAAATGGTGTTTTCGAATGTTGTGCCATTGAGTTAACAACGTACAAGACGGTGATTGTTTGTGTATATAGGGTACCCAATTCTACTAACTTAAGTGAATGTATCGAGAAACTAGATATAATGTTACGTATGATTGTAAAAAAGTCCTATAAAAATATTGTTTTGGCTGGGGATTTCAATATAGATATATTAAAGCGAAATAGGCAATCAATTGAATTTGAGACATTGTTACTTAATTACAACTTGAAACTTGCTTTATTTGAACCAACCCGTCTTGGGAGTCAGTCATGCATTGACAACTTTGCGCATAATTTTAGCAAGTCCTTCAAAGCGACGGTACTAGAGTTAGCTCTTTCTGACCATACGGCTCAACTCTTCAAATGCCCTATTGAAACTATCTGTTCTTTAAAACAAACGCGTATCCTTAGACGCGATTACAATAAAGACAATGTCAATAAATTTAAGTCGTATTTGATTAGCTTGACATTTTCGGATGTTTATGAATCTAATAATCCTAATATAGCCTTTAATGCATTTACTGAAATTTTTTTGATGCTATATAACCAATGCTTTCCTAAAATACCAATTTATATAAAGGCATTCAAGAAACAAAAATGGGTATCACGCGGTATTCAAAAATGTAGCGCAAAGAAACGCCATTTATTATGGCAGTATCGATTAAAACCCACGCAGCGTAACAAAACCTTATTTAAAAAATATTGTAATACGTTTAAAAAGGTCATCTGCTTGACAAAAAAAGTACAGAATACTTATAAAATACAAACGTCTAGTAATAAGTCTAAAACAACGTGGCAAATTATAAATGATAACAAACTAAATACTCTGAAACATAACATTAATAAAATTCGTATCAACGATACAATTATTACAGACCCTAAACAAATTGCAAACATGTTTAATGATTTTTTCATTGACAAAATAAAACCTATTACCACAGGGGCAACTGTTACTAACCACATTCAGAATAGAAAGGATTCAATGTTTATGGCGCCCAGCTTGCCTATAGACATATTTAAAATCATTATAGCCCTAAGAAACACAAAAAGTGTAGGTTATGATGGTGTTAGTACTGAGATAGTAAAAACTGTCGCTGACATTGTATGTGCCCCGCTGTGCCATATAATGAATTTATGTATCTGTGAAGGAACATTTCCTAATGCTTTAAAGAAATCCGTTGTAAAGCCGCTGCATAAGAAGCAAGAGAAAGATCTGATGCAAAATTACAGGCCAATATCATTGTTATCCATTTTCTCTAAAATATTTGAAAAATATATTTCTCGTGAACTAAGCACGTATATAGATAAACATAATATACTTTGTAAGGAGCAAAACGGGTTCAGAAAAAGTAAAACAATTAATATGGCTGTTTACGACTTTCTACACAAAATCATGATAAATATGGATAAAAATACGCCTATCTGTGCAATTTACTGCGACATGACGCAGGCTTTTGACTATGTCCAGCATAACATTCTATTAAAAAAGCTCGAAGCGTATGGTGTAAGAGGGAATGTTCTTAAGCTCCTACAATCATACTTACAAGACAGGAAGCAAACTACAGAAATAACGACAACTAATGCGAGCACTAAACGTGAAGAAATTTATACATCTGGGGAACGTAACGTAAATTTTGGCGTGCCGCAAGGAGGCGTATTAGCACCACCGTTTTTCAATCTCTACATCAACGATTTTCCAAAATGTATAGAACATAGTATGACTCTTTTTGCTGATGACAGCGCGATAACCATTCCGTGTGATAATAAGCATACGTATGAATCGGATATAAATACGACTTTAAACAAAGCGATTCAATGGTTACAAAATAATAATCTCAAGATCAACTTAAATAAAACAGTAATAATGCATTTCAGTCAAAGACAGTTAAAATTTCCAATTTTTAAAATTAATTATAATAATAATGTCATTGACGCAGTAAATTCCACTAAGTTTTTAGGATTAAACATAGATCGTAATCTGAATTGGAAGGCGCACGTAGAGGTCATTAGCAAAAAACTAAGCAACAGTGCATTCGCTCTTTATAAACTATCGCGGATTCTAAATATCGATGCTTTGTTATCAGCCTATTACGGCATAGCTGAGTCCACTATCAGATACGGTATTATATTTTGGGGACTCTCCACCGATCGAGATATCGCATTTAAAGCCCAAAAAAAATGTGTTAGATCCATGCTTAAATTAAAAATGACTGATAGCTGCAAGCCGTTTTTCATAAGCCACAACATATTGACTTTGCCATCAATTTATATTTTAGAAATATCTATATTTGTTAAAAATAATCCTAATCTATTTCCCCGCATGGCAGACTTGTACCCTAGAAATAGACGCGATAACAGTCAACTCTGCCAGCATAGGTCTCGGACTACACTTATGCGCAGGAGTGTCTTTAGTATGGCTCCCACAGTCTACAATAAGCTTCCGTATAGCTGGAAAGAGCTAAGCATAGATCAATTCAAAAGGAAACTTAAATCTTTTTTACTTAGTAAAGCATATTATGATGTGAATGATTTTTTAAGAGAATCATTCTAAATTGGCTGTCCTTTAAAAAAAAAAAAAAAAAATGTCATTGAAACTAAAATGTCTTTATCTTTATTTATGATATCATTGTAATTTTTTACTTAATGTTGTTTTTTAATATTTTAAATTATTTATAAATATTACTATAAATATTTGCACACCATGACAATATGGTAAACATGTTAGCACATCTTGATGTATTACACCTTGCATGCATTTTTATTTGTAAAATTGTATGTATACACTTGTTTATGCAAATAAAGTTATCTGAATCTGAATCTGAATCTAAATTTAAATCTTTTATAAAACGTAAGCTATGTTTGAAAGCTTACTATAATATGAATCATTACCTTGAAGATAAAAAGGCTTGGGATTAAGCTGCTCCAATTTAATTTGCTCTGTGAGTGTCAAAATTTTCCTTTGTTTCACTTATTTATTGTTTATTCCTTTATTTTATACAATTTGACATTACTTTGTTTATTTTTATTTTTACATTTCTTTTTATTATTTGTGACATTTTATTTTCCTTATTATTTTAATTCATGACATTTTATGATTTCATTATGATCTCATTAATTTAATTTTGTATTTTTTTATTTGTTTATTGTGAATGTGAAGACCATGTGGATCATTTCTTTTATTTACTTTGTTTTTTGACGATAGTCTGGCAGTTTGAGTACTATAAGCGACCTACACAAATGTCCTTTTTTTGGTATTGTTCGTCGTGTCGTTGAGCTCCTTGGGTTATGAGTTGAGCTACACGATAACTGACAAATGCTTGCACTGACTGGACAGGTCCACTCAATCTGTGTGGTGCTTTCTTAAAAAGACCATTTCAGACACTATCTGCATAGTCTTCATGTAAGTTGACCAAGATTATTTTGTCTGGACATTAAAAGAGACTATGACCTCTGAGTTTGTTTCGGCTGTTTCTTCTCAGAGTAGTCGGGTACGAAACACCGGCCTCATCTAGTTTTAAAAACAATGACGTGTAAAAGTGTTTGTGAAAACCTACTTGCAAAATAAACATCATTTATCATTTAATGTAAAATTGTTTTGAAAAATTATACAATTTCAGCCAGAAGCCAAAGTAGTGACATCTAAAATGAAATTAAGTACTAATTTAAAGTTTTTCGAGCCAAGTAACAGATGGCGCTACCATCTTTATATCTCGTGAGGTTTTGGTGTGATACAAGTTTCTGAACATGTCACCCGACTAAAACGATTTTAAAGACGTTATCACGTCAAAAAAATATCAAACAGAAAAAAAAACACATTAAAGTTAGATGGACCCATAGGTGTTTAGACACATTAGATCCTTACTTCCTTACTAATATTATAAAAGCGAAAGTAAGTTTGTTTGTTTGTTACCTCTTCACGCTTTAATGGCTAAACCGATTTTGATAAATTTTGGTACAGAGATAGTTGGGAACCAGGAGACGGACAAAGGCTATTTTTTTTAAAGTGGGATGTGAGGGAGAAAGAGGGAAGAAAAGGGAAAGCTTAGCGTTGCTATTACAAATCAATAAAGCGCAAGGGAAACTGTATCGAACCGAATCTAACGCGAGCAAAGCCGTGGGCAAAAGCTAGTACATTTATAAAGGTTGCCCACTACTGGGCGGTGTGAAAAAATCTAAGAATATAATTCATGCAGAAGCACTTTAAAATATAATCTTTTAAAAAACTTCTCTATCGCGATCATAATAACAGAAATTGATGCGGACGAAGTCGCGGGCAACCAAAAGATACTCGCGATAATGTTTTCAACAACCACGTGAATGAAGTGGCGGGCCCAGCTAGCCATATAATTACTTCCCCGCACTGGGCGGAGCGAGGGAAGTTATATGATGATTTGACATCCGCAAAAAAAAGAGCAACCGCGGCAAATAACCTTAAAGGTTGACTTGTGCAATTGTTATTATTAAAACAAGAGTTCTTATTTCACCTACAATGATACAAAAGTAGACCATAAAACCTTGTCTTTAAGGCCGTACCCTGACCAAATAACCTTGAGCATTCGTTCCCTCTTTGCCGCGCAGGAGTAACAGTAGTAAATAATGCCCAGTTTTTATAAAATCTATATAAAATAAAGTTTTGGGTTTTTGGATAAAATATTTATACCAAAATGTTTATTATAAAATTGTGTATCCATTATGGTCAGTAGCAAAATTAAACAATGTTTATTTTACGAGGAGATGCATGTTATTAATTATTATATCTCATTTCTGGCTTTTGTTGTAAGGAGATTTACAAAATAATTACTCGATAAAAATTAAAAATAAATCTACAATAATGGAAACAAGATTACAAATTTTTTTTAATGTATTTTTTTAGTTACTTAGTTCGTTTTAAATAACAAGTTGATAGCTCCAGAAAACTATACAAAAACGGCTTGCGCTTCGTTTTGGTCGGGGAGGCGCCGCAGTTGCAAATCAGATAAAAAAACTACGTCTGTAGTACTTACCCCAAGAGCGCGCCAACCCTACCAATACAAATACTAACACCAACACACAGTGCGATTTATACATTTTATACTTTAGAATAACGAAGTTCTTTCATAAAGGGATTTTGGAGCGTACGTCGCCGATAACCTCTCAAGTAATAATGGCACAAAAATAAAATACTTTTATAAATAACTTCTTCCGGAAACGAACAACGATAATAACAGTGGTCTCTTATCTATACCAAGAATCAAGATTAGTTATACTGTAAAAATACGAGTACCTAGTGAACAGTCTTACTGTTCATGACTTTAGCTGACGCTGCGATCGGAACGAACGTGCGTCATATTATTTAGGTTATTAAGGCCCATTTCAACTAATTAACGAGTAGTGTGACGCAATTAATAACTAAGTAAATAACCGAGAAAGGAATCGCCAACTGTGCCTCCTAACTAATATTATAAAAGCGAAAGTGAGTTTGTTTGTTACCCTTTCACGCCTAAATGGCTAAACCGATTTTTATGAATTTTGGTACAAATATAGTTGGGACCCTGGAGACTGACATAGGCTATTTTTAAGATATGAGGGAGCAAGTTTGTTATTTGAAACGGCGTTGCAACATTGCCGAAATATCGGAAACTCGAAACAAATAACAAACATGGTAAATATTCCGTTTCAATTGTTAATTATAATGTTAGTAACCATTATCAGTTCAAGGAATGTGTCCGGTCGTGGACTAGCGATATTTTAGATACTTATGAAATGAATGTTTTAATATACTATTACGATTCACACTTTTTGACAGCCATTTTGAGATATTCTCTATGTGTGTACAAAAAATAATTATATGTCTCAAAGTTTTGGTCTTGAGACGAAAATAGGTTTATTCAGAGGGCAACAGTATTGTCTATCGTTTAAATTAAGAAGTGATGAGCTTACATTTTCGTAATTTTAGAAAACAAAATTAAAATCCAAAAAAATATGCAAATCAACAAAAGTTTAGTAAACTTTTTTGTAAAAAAAAAATTGTTTTTTTTTTTGAAAATCAATAAGTTTGGTGTATATTATTTATAGTTATATATTATAGTTTACTAGAATGTTTGTTATATAAGTACAT
Organism: Ochropleura plecta; assembly: GCA_905475445.1. Taxonomy (NCBI): domain Eukaryota; kingdom Metazoa; phylum Arthropoda; class Insecta; order Lepidoptera; family Noctuidae; genus Ochropleura; species Ochropleura plecta. The sequence continues at coordinate 16,965,058 of FR997738.1, read as the reverse complement.
AGAATATCGCTAGTCCGTGACCGGACACATTTTATTTAGGCATATTTCTAGCTCGCGGCTTTTCTTGTTTATTTTTTTAAAACACCAGAATTTTATACATTATACCAGATTATGTGTTGGTAAAGATGGATGGATTGTGTAACAATTAATATGAATGAAAAAGGAGTAAATGATGCCGTGACGTCTGACAAAAAGAATGTAGGAAATAAATAAACCTGCCATTGTTCGAATTGAAGACTGAAATGCTTTTGATTTTAATGATTGTTTTTTTCTTTTGCAGGTACGATGGATACAGAACGAATGGAGTGGCAGTTTGGTATAGTTTTTTGTTGGGATTTGCCAACTTTATTATTTTGTCAATAATATTGCGACAAAAAAAGTTTTCCTGACAAACAGGCTAATAAAATTGAATGGGAGAATGAAATATCTTAAACTGCGTTTGAATTACGAAAAAAAATTAATATTGGATCTTTAACTCAAGTTATGGTCTATATAATACGGGAAAGTTGGCGCAGTGGCTGAGAGAATGACTACTGCGCTGAGTGTCGCGGGTTCGATCCCCGCACGAGATAAATGTTTGAAAAAATATTTTAATTAAAGTATACTCCTAGTATGGGGTAACATTTTTTTTTGGGGTAAATACAAATATATAATGCAGAATTTTATTAAAGTTTTTTCAGCTAAAATTTGTTATAAATTATTGCTTATTTCATACAATGTAACTAAACTCATCATAATTACTCTTCCACAACAATAATTAAAGTCCCGGAAGAAACATTTGATATTTCTATAAGTGGCTCCGCGGTAATTTGAATACCTTGCCAGTCGTTGATGTTTTCCGGCATGACGCGATCAATCATTTTGAATGTTGGCAACACTGTTTGTCGAGTGACCCGCTTCTATACAGTTGGTGAGACGGCAAAATATTTAAGTGTCGTGGTGTAAATGGTAAATGGGGAGAGTTAGTGTGCTGGGATTGGGTTTCAGTTTTCATGGCGCAAACTGGTATTTTCAATCAAATTTTTATTTACGAACATCTTAATCACACAGCATACATACTGACTTAAAAACTATTGATAGTAACACAAATAAACTGACACGAATACAATAGGCACTGATTCTAATATTTCGCATCAGGGTTAGGAAAAAAACAGTAACTGCTCCTGACACTCATGAATACCTCTGCGCTAAGACAATCCGCCCCATTCAGATAAAGATAGAGAGATAGGTACCTCATAATCGATCATCAGACGAATAAAATACCTCAACGCAAAGCACGCATTTCAAAATTTTGCATTCAATGCAAAATTATTCCGTGTGTAGAAAAATACAAGTCAGTTTTTTGTTTTTTGACGAGCTGACTTTAAGCTCAAAAAAACAAATCAAATCATTTATTTAAAAAACCATTATAGGCACTTTTGAATGTGAATTAAAACAAAAGAATAAAAGATGCTGCTACAGTCCTAATCACAAGACATAATAACTTGTGAAAGTACTGTAGTTGCCCATTACAAAGTGCAGATCTCTATGGAGAAGAATGGGCAATAAACTCCATGGACACTCTTTTAAATCATAATATTTTTACAAAACCATGGATACATAAATCATTTTGAGATAATACATACATTTGAGAACGATGAAGAAAAACGAGCACATTTATAGCGTACACAAACAACACGCTTATAATCTACGAAAGGCCAAAGTAACTATGCCACGCGGACAAAGTCGCGGGCGGCAGCTAGTAATAAATAAATTAATAACAACTTAATATTCAAGAGTACTGAAAAACAAAACATTAGAGGCCATAATATTCTTTAATACACATTATCCAGAATGCAACGTTTTCTGGCATGCTACCAAACCCCTTAAATGATGGCCATCTCATAACATTTGATAAACATATCATTGCGGATTATTTCAGTTTTGGCGTATCATGGACTTCTGAATCTGTTGAATGGACAATTTCCATGTCATAATAACAAAAATATTGCGTCGTAATTTTCTGGTTGTGGTCAAATTGACTGCGGTCGGTATTTTAGGGTTGAATTTAATTTGGAGAGTAGATGAGGGTTGAATTTTGGTCAATTAAGTGGTTAATAAATGTGAAATTTGAAAGTTGCGCTTGTTACAGAAAATAGGCAGTAGTTTGTCTTGGTTTGGACAGATAATAAGAATGTTGATGGATGAAGAACGAGAGGAAATTCAAAGACGACACGGTTGGCGCAGTGGCTGAGCGATCGCGATTTCGAGAGTCGCGGGTTCGAACCGCGCACGGAACAAATATTTGTATGGCCTACAGATAGTTGTTCCGGGTCTGGCTGTTTGTGTATGTGAGTTTAAATGTTTGTAAACGCACCCACGCTACAGGAGAAATCCTAGTGTGGAGCTCTTCTTTTTTAAATTAACATTATATTCCTTACACAACCCAACCATTGTGTAAGGAATAATATGAAGGAGAAAGCAGTAAATGATGCGGTGACGTCTGATAGGGGAGAATTGAAGAATAAAATGTTTTGCTAATCTCATCGAGCCACCGCAGGTATTGCTCCGGGTGTCGGGAGCCACGTGATGTCCTCTCTCTCGATGTAGACGGTGAGACGTCGGTAGCTTACGAAACGGGAATACGGGAATGGGAAGCGGTCACCTCTTTCTGCGAAGCAGTAATGCTAGCAAAGGAGGTGGCCGGGCGTTTGAGGGAGAGAACATCCAGCCAACCCAACCGCCGCGGGAGACGCCCCGGGCGCCGGGCGCCGCGAGACGACTCCCTGCCACCGTAGATGCGGGCCTGTGGACGGTGAGCAATGGGTAGCTCACCGTCCGTCCCTTTACTGACGACAGGCCGTGTCGATGGCACGTTTGTGTTCCACGCACTCCTCAAAGAGGTGCTAGCAAATCAGAGGGAGCCCGTCAAGCCTCTGTCTGCCAGGGCTACAGGTTGGTTCGAAAGAGATATCACGGTTGTGGAACACAAAGGCCGTAAAAATCCCGTCAAAATAGGCCAAGCCGTTTCGAAGATACGAAGATACAAACAGACAGATAGACAGGAATAATAAGAAAATGTTTTTTTTTTATAAGGAACTAGCTGGCGCCCACCGCTTCGCCCACGTGATGTCGAAAATAAAGTCCTATGTGTTATTCCAGACCGTAGTCTACCTCTTTGCCAAATTTCGTCAAGATCCGTTCAGCCGTTTTGACGTGAAAGAGTAACAAACATCCATACATCTGCACATTCATCTATCCATCCTCACAAACATTTGCATTCATAATATAACTAGCTGGCGCCCGCGGCTTCGCCCGCGTGATATCGAAAATAAAGTATCATATGCGTTATTCCAGACTATAATCTACCTCTTTGCCAAATATTATCAAGATCCGTTCAGCCGTTTGACGTGAAAGAGTAACAAACATCCATCTATCCATCCACACAAACATTCGCATTTATAATATTAGTAGGAGTAGGATTCTGCAAAAGCAGCCATTTTAGACCATTTGATTGCTTAGTAAACCTTGTCCCAGTTAAAAACAAGAGACCGTATATAATTGGGAACCAAATATGAGCTGAGTTCATAATGCGTCTATAATTCACGATAAAAGCCGTTGACGAAGTGTTATCATCATATAATTTATCAACACGTCACTCAAACGAGAATGGTGACATCATATGTGCCGTCACCGGTGATATGGACGAACAATGAAATATTCAAAATGTGTGAGAAGTAAAGTACACGGTTTTTATTTTAGTCCTTGATGGGTATTGATCAATGGAGATAGGATATATAAAAATACCAAGCGCGAGCCGGACTTGTACACTGAGGGTTTCCTACAAACTTGCGACATTACAGGCAATGTCATTTGACTGCGTAAACTTGGATATATGATTTTTCCACAACTCCAAGAGACTACAGACTTGAGTATATAGTTTTAACTAGCTTTTACCCGCGGCTTCGCCCGCATTGTTTTAATAATAATATTTTTACTTGGACATCTATATAATAATATTTATCTACATGGATCCGATGTAGATCAACCAGCGTCCGTAGCCTGGCTACGTTCCGGGGATCTCTTTGGAGAAACTGAAGGTTTTGTCTGTGCAATTATGGATGAAGTTATGATGATAAATAACTACCGGTGAAGGACGGCACGGTTAACATATGTCGGGCATGCCACCGTCCGGGTGAATCAATTCGACACATTATCTCCGGTTGTTCTCGTCTAGCTAACGGAGAGTACTTGCATAGACACAACCTTGTAGCCAGGATTATTCATCAGCAACTTGCTCTAAAATATAGCCTTTTGGAATCGGAAGTGCCGTACTACAGGTATTAGCCCGACCCAGTTCTCGAACATGGCAATATCACATTGTACTGAGATCGATCCATCATCACTGACAGGACTGTTGTTGCCAACAAGCCTGATATAGTGGTGGTGGATCGATCAGAGCGGAGTGCAATGATTGTTGACATAACAGTCCCGCATGATGAGAACCTCGTGAAAGCCGAGAAAGATAAGCAAATCAAGTATATTGACTTGGCTCGCGAGGTTGTCGACATGTGGGATGTGGACTCAGCGATCATTGTGCCGATTTTTGTATCTGCCAATGGCTTAATTGCCAAGAGCCTCGACCAATACCTGAGGAGGCTCTCGTTAGGCAGCTGGTTCAAGGGCTTGATACAGAAAGCGGTACTCCTAGACACGGCTCGTATTGTTAGGAGGTTCCTTTCTCTGGAGCCCTGACCGCCGATAGCTTGTACCCTGTTCCCGATACCGGTGGGCTCCTATTTTTGTATTTTTATAAATAATATGTTACAAAAGGGAATACAAGGAATTTTTACTTGAATAATAAATGTGATTAACAGCACAAAAAGTAAGGTCGAGTTAGATGGGCAGCAAATACATTATCTATACGGCAAGAACGGTCACTCAATGGGTGCCAGGAGATGGACGGTGTCGCGCGGACGGCGGCGGTGTCAGCGCCCGCAAAAGATGGCGTGATGACTTAGACGTCATACTACAAGGGCTGGTTCAGACAGAGAAAAGAAGTGGGACAGCGTGGGCTAGGAAAAAAAATAACTGCGCTAGTCCTTGATCGCTACAATCATGGATACAAAACAGAGCATTATTTGAGGACGCTTCTGTACACTATATTGAATGTCCTTCCATCAATCAAATCAAATCAAATCCAATCATTTATTTCAATTAGACCATTACAGGCACTTTTGAATGTCATGAAAACCAAAAAAAAAGATGCTGCTACAGTCCCAGTCACAAGAATAATAACTTGTGAAAGTACTGTAGTTGCCCATTCCAAAGCGTAGATCTCTATGGAGAAGAATGGGCAAGAAACTCCATGGACACTCTTTTAAGACTAGGCTACTGTACACCATATTGAATGTCCTTCCATTTGGTGCTAATAGATAAAAATTTTGGGCACTGGACACTCGCGAACATGCTACATACAGCTGCCTATGGGAAAAACATGGCTTTTCCAAATACACGCCTGCTGCCTGTAGTGTTTGCACTTTTTTTTGGGGTGGGAAATCATCAAATATCTTCCCCCGCTCTGGGCGGAGCGGGGGGAGTGTCAGACTTTTACTGACTAAAACCCACCCATGTTCCTTCTATTGCCTTTTACGTTCCGGGGCCTCGGTATCTCTTTCGAACAACCCGCTACTAGTGTTTGCCCTTGCGCTTTATTTATTGTTATAGCAAAGCTAAGTTTTAATGGGAACTGCTATGCAGTCTTTATTTCACATAGGCCTACATGGGCACTTATAAAACGTCGAGAAAAGATGCACGGTTCGGGTTAGTCATTTTCTATGGAGAAGAACCGGCAAGAAACTCCATGGTTACTGTTTTAAAATCATTTGGTTTTACATCAAGGTTTTACATCAAGCAATTACTTTATAAAAAAAAACAAAGAACCTCGATATAATTTTCTAAGACCTATGGATAGACACATAGTTATATCAACCCTCATTTGCATAATATATTTTCGCAAAATATTTGTATAGCGATTTATAGAAGGCATTGACTCCCTAAATTTCAACTATGAGGTGCCGAAAGTCTCGGGAGTAAAATGATTGTGACAAACAGACAGACGGACTGAGTGAATCTATAAGGGTTCCGTTTTAGCTATTTAGCTGCGGAACGCGGAACCCTATATCCTTACTAATATTATAAAAGCGAAAGTGAGTTTGTTTGTTACGTCTTCACGCCTAAATGGCCAAATTAATTTTGATGAATTTTGGTACAGAGATAGTTGGGACCCTGAAGACGGACATAGGCTAATAAAACTGAGAAACAGGCGAGTAAGAGGGAAGAAAAGGGGAGAGAAAGATATTTTTTTAAAGTTAGCGTTAGCCCAAAGTTACTATGCCACGCGGACGAAAGCGTGGGCTGAAGCTAGTATGCTCATAATTGTAATGAAATCTATTCCAGAGAAAAGCAAAACTACGTGGTTTAAAAAAAAAACATCGCTTAAACTCGTACTCGTATTACGTATTCGTACTCGGCGATCCTATCTACCTTAATTGGTAACGAAACCTGCAATTCGATTTAAAATTAAACGCTCCATTCTCCAAGATTAATAAATGCAGAGAAAAAGAACAAAAACTGTGGCGGAAAAGTTTTAGTTAGGAGCTTCAAATATAACGCTTTGCAAAGTGGGACATTCGAAACTTGGTGCAAGTTTCATGAGACTATATTGTGTGAAAGGTAAGCTGTGGGTCCATTGATAAGATGAAGCGATTTATTGTTAGCACAAGAAGTTTTTGTACTTTAAATTAGTTTAGATCTTAATTATGTTATCTTAGCTATTAGAATGCAAGTACAGATACGAATGTGAAGTTGTTTTTCTTTTATTACTCAAAATTTTACTGTCAGAAATGTATATCTAGTATTGTTTTGGTTGCAATAACATTCCAAAACAATTAATAATTGTTTTGTTCAAATTAGATCTAATAGCAAACTCGCAAATATTAACAGCTTCCTATAGTTGTGATGTAAATGGATCAAATTATGATTCACAAATAGATTTTTGAGTACGAAGCGTCTCCGGCGGCAGCTGAGTTGGTTTGAAGTTCTCTCCTCTAAGCGTCCAGCAACCTCTTTCTCCAGCATAACTGCATCTTGGAGTTGAAGGCTTCCCATTTCCTCTGGCCCCAGACCAAGGTCGGATGCGAGAGATTGCCGCCGCCGATCGTCTCTAAGAAGACACAGCGGTGCCCCGCCCACTGCACACCTCAGGGCAGAACGCCACAATGCGCTGACCCTGTCCTGCGGAAGTTGATGATGTGACAAGTAATAAAGAAGCATGGAATTGGAATCCGCAAATAAAAGAGCAGTAGAATGATGATGATGAGTTGTCATTTACAAAAAGATACAAAATTATTCGTTCTATATTAAATCATCACCTATCGCTTATTACTTGTACCACGCACCAAGGAACTAAAAGACAAAGCGGTGTCCGTACTGCGCGCGTGAGTCGCGTCCCTGATTGTCGGGACAAAACGGGCACTGATCATTTTAGTGTCACGCGTGCAGGCTGAGGGTTGACTATGTATGACAGATTCTTTGTTTGGAGTACAAATAAAATATTATACGAGTAGTTTGAAAACCTATAAAACGCGTTTTCTTGTATTCTACTTGACATACCTCCGTTTTTACGATCTATCTAGATATTGTCATGATTGTTATGAAGCACATTGAAATCTATAAGATTATCAATTTTCAAAACTCCTGGAAATCTTTCCCGGTAACCTCATTTTTAGCACCAAATGACTGTACTATAATACATGGGCACTTATAAAAAGTCAAGGATAATAATGTAGTAACCACTAATTAATAAGCTGTCAACTGACATGAGGCTGCAAGATCTCCCATCTTCTTTTTAATTATAACAAAGTATCGAGTGCTGAAAGTTGCAAATGCAAAATTAATGAACATAGGATTGGCGAGAAGGGTGGAATATAAACGAGCTGAATGCGTCCCGGAGGCGTGCGTTGTATTACTGATTAGGTGGTAACTGTTGCTGCATTAGAGTTAGAACTAACAAACTGTAAATTGTGTAGTTGATTTTGTATGTTTCGTTTGCACTGGGTAGTTTGAAATGTAGGTGTTCTATTTTGGTATCCATATGTACGACCAGCCATTGAAGTAATCCATTCATCGTTTCCTTGAATGGCGATCATTTATTCATAAGACCAAAATACACATGTGGACTTAAAAATGTACCTATTATTCATTACTAGCTCTTGCCTCGGCTTCGCTCGCGTTAAATTCGGGGTAACACAGTTCCCCTTGCGCCTTATTGATTTGTAATAGCAACGCTAAGTTTTCCCTTTTCTTTCCTCTTTTTACCTCACATCCCACTTTAAAAAAAAGAATCATCAAAATCGGTTCACCCAGACCAGAGTTATGAGGTAACAAACACAAAAAAAAAAAATACAGTCGAATTGAAAACCTCCTCCTTTTTTGAAGTCGGTTAAAAATAGCCTATGTCCGTCTCCTGGTTCCCAACTATCTCTGTACCAAAATTCATTAAAATCGGTTTAGCCATTAAAGCGTGAAGAGGTAACAAACAAACAAACAAACTCACTTTCGCTTTTATAATATTAGTAAGGATTTAAGCAAGTTAACACTCCACTGACAGGCGTGACGCATATCGGAATCTAAATTAGCCTATTTAGATTCCGATATGCGTCACGCCTAGTTTAGGTCTCTAATATTGTTTCCTGCCAAATTTCATGATTTTATATCAATGGAAAGTCCCGTTGATATAAAATAAACCCGCTAAGTCTACGCAATCAAAAGATATGGGGGGTTATGTCGAATTTCCAATTACAGAGGCCAGGCCAGGGGAATCACAACGTCTTTTATAAGTTGTGTTTCCCCAAATTCATGATTTTATATCAACGGGAAGTCCTGTTGGTATAAAATCATGAAATTTGGCAAGAAACAATATCATAGACCTAATCATTCCGCTGTATAATACAATTTATTTAACGTAAGTATGAAAATACCTCTGATTACAACAGAAAAGTTTTATTCATTACATATTGTTTGTATTTTTAAATCAAAATTCCTTACTATTTAAATATTATAAAAGCGAAAGTGAGTTTGTTTGTTTGTTACCTCTTCACGCTTTAATGGCTAAACCGATTTTGATGAATTTTGGTACAAAGATAGTTGGGAACCAGGAGACGGACATAGGCCAATGTTTTTTTTTAAAAACGTGGGATGTGAGAGAGAAAGAGGGAAAAATAGGGAAAACTTAGAAAGAAAGAAAGAAAAGTTTATTTGTCAGAATATAGTACTTACAAAAGATGTTACAGTTATTTCAGACTCATATATATTCTACCATTTCTGGTGTACAAATATTTGCATCTATCTAAATTCAATTATAATTAAAACATCAGACAACTAAAACAAAAAAAAAACAACACTATTTTTTCACTACCAAAGATTATTTTATAAATTTTATTTATTTTTCATTGTTGAATAATAGCTTTTACTTAATAAAAATTTCGATCAATTCTCGTTTGAACGAGTTTAAATTGAGGCATTTTAGCTCATTCGGTAATTTATTATAAATACGAATCGCCATACAGTACGAGTTACTCTTATACATTTTGGTTCGTTGGTAGGGAACGTACAATTTATCAGGATATCTACAACTTCTGTTAGTAACACTTATGTTTTTTTTAAAGAAATTTGGATGTTTGAAGACGAATAAACAAGTTTCATAAATGTATAAACTAGGAAGTGGCAAAATGTGGTGTTTTTTGAATAGCGGTACACAGCTGTCTAAGTATTCTGCTCCGCTTATTGCTCTCACACACTTTTTTTGTGCCCTGAATGCTCTGATTTGATCAACTGAGTTACCCCATATGACTATTCCATGACTTAGCGTTGCTATTACAAATCAATAAGGCGCAAGGGGAACTGTGTTACCCCGAATTTAACGCGAGCGAAGCCGCGGGCAAAAGCTAGTGTTTTATAAAGGCGCCATAGTTTGCACACATTACCAAATAATATCTGTTTTTAGAATAAGATCTAAATGTCATTTATATGTTTTGTTTATGTTAAAAATATAGAAATTTTAAACAAAAAAATCAATATCACATACCACCAGTAAAGGGGAAAATCCAAAAGCCGTAAATTAATAGATGAATTACAAAAAAAAATATGGTTACAAACTTTATCGCAGTACAACAGTATTCGAACAGCAAATGAAGTTTGTCCTTCAAAACAGTTTATCTTTTCGTTAGAGCATCCTTTAGTACTTTCATTACTTAGCTTCAAGTTATAACCGAACCCTAGGGTGCCCGGTATTTTTTAAACGAGTGTATTTTTCTTATCATATAACTAACCTTAATCCCTACTAAAATTATAAAAGCGAAAGTGAGTTTGATTGTTAGTAAGTTTGTTTGTTACGTCTTCACGCCTAAATGGCCGAACTGATTTTGATGAATTTTGGTACAGAGATAGTTGGGACCCTGGAGACCGACATAGGCTAATTTAAAAAAGTGAGGAAAGGGGGAGAAATAGGGAAGAAAAGGGGAGAAAGATACCTAAATGTTTTTCGATCATCGGTTAAAGTTAGCGTTAGCCCAAAGCCTATGCCACGCGGACGAAGTCGCGGGCGGAAGGTAGTAGAAATCTATCAGACCTTCAACATAACTTCTTTTATTAAAAAAAAAACGTTGCCCCTTACTGGGAATTTCTCCTGTATCGTCGACAAACATTTAAATTCACATACACAAGCCAGACCTGGAACAACTATCTGTAGGTCATACAAATATTTGTTATGTGCAGGGATCGTAGCAGTCGGTCGCTCAGGAGTGCGATTCACTAAGGCAAAACATCTTTACAACCAAGACATCATCGTTGAAACATCTGATGATAACAAATCGGTATTCTTTAGATAAAAACTCCGCGATCGTAACGCCTCAACGATGTCGACGGCGCGACATAGAACTAAAAATGGTCCCGAATGTATGAAAAACGGTATTCACAAACACAAATCATCCTCGCCTTCAACGACAACGGCGCCTTCGCCTTCGATTTTAACTGTCAAACCGTAAAGCTTTTAAATTGTAGATGTTTCCTTGGATGTAGAGTTGAAGGCGATTAAAATGTAAGTAAAACTAGTTATTTTTAAAGTAAAATTATTATAACTATTGATTTTTTTATCGTACTTAAATTAAATTCCTATTTATTGATTTCAGGGACTCCGGTTTTGCTCTTAGGCCATACATGATGGTTGGTTCCATGTAGCAACCCTGAGCCTGGATCAAGAGAAGAATATTATAATGATCTGCATGCCACGGCAAGAAATACTGCAAAACGAACCATTGGCATACTTATAGGCCGTTTTAGGTGCCTCTTGGTTCGTTGTGTTCTTCACTATGATCCTGAGATGGTGGGAAAAATTATAAAAGCTTGTTGTGTGTTGCATAACATTTGCAATCAAGCTGGAGTTCCCCCAGTGGAATTACCAGCTCATTTACAGAGGCAAGAAGCGAGGGTGATCCGGTTATTAGAACAAGGAAGCCAGAACTAAGAGTGATTTGGACAGTGGACGTCTAATCGACTGTGGCGTGGACAAAATAGTTAATAAAGAAGTAAATACTAACAATATACTTAATATATTACTAATTTAAGTTGTAAGACAGTTTGATAAAAATTGTAGTGTTAGTTAAATAGTAGTGTGTATTTTGTTCATCATAAAATATAGAAAGTGAATGTTTTTTCTTATGTATTTTACCTAAAGATAAAATTAAGATAGCCTAACGAAATAGTATGTACCTAGGCAAATGAATTTAAATATAATTAATTAATAAATAAAACAATGTTTTAACATATTAATAATATTACTAATCTAGGTTGTAACATAGTTTGTTTGTTAAAAAATATAGTCTTTGGTAAATAGTAGTGTATACTGTGTGTGTGTGTGTGTGTTAGTAGTGTATAATTATTGTTCATCATAAAATATAGAAAGTGAATGTTTTTTCTTATATATTTTACCTAAAAATAAAATTAAGATAGCCTAATGAAATAGTATGTATGTACCTAGACAAATTAATTTTAATATAATCCTTACTAATATTATAAAAGCGAAAGTGAGTTTGTTTGTTTGTTTGTTTGTTTGTTTGTTACCTCTTCACGCTTTAATGGCTAAACCGATTTTGATGAATTTTGGTACAGAGATAGTTGGGAACCAGGAGACGGACATAGGCTAACTTTTTTGAAAAAAAAGTGGGATGTGAGGGAGAAAGAGGGAAGAAAAGGGAAAACTTAGCGTTGCTATTACAAATTAATAAGGCGCAAGGGGAACTGTGTAACCCCGAATTTAACGCGAGCGAAGCCGCGGGCGAAAGCTATTGAATTGATAAATAAAACAATATTTTAACATACATTTTATTTTTACTTTTATTAAATCTCTAATTGCACTACTTATTCTATCTAGAGCCTGAGCCATAGCCTGATGGCTACTTGACGACTAATTGCTTGGGAAATCAAGAGCTCCGCTTGTGCTTGACGTTCTTCTATGGCTATGAAACACTCTGTGATGCTAACCATCTCAGAGTGATTTATTTCTAAGTTTTGATCTCCACAACCAAAACTTTCTCCTCCCATAACGGTTTGTATTTTGAACTCAATTTATTTCACTGAGTTCTGGCAAAGCTTCATTGCCACCACCAGTGCGCCGCTTGGCGGCTGCAATTAAGCTTTTTTGTCCTTCCAGTACTGCAATACAAGAAAAAATTACATGATTTGATGTATTAAATAAATAGAAAACCTATTTGCTCGGTTTGGTTTAACTTTTCATTGTATTTTCAAATGCTTTTATAACTGCAATTCGAAGACTTAAGTTACAGTACATACTTGTAGTTTATACTAATTTTGTAAAAAAGAACATGCACAGGGGGCTGTCTATGTAAGAGGATACTATACCGTAGAAGGCTACCTAGTCAATGCAACAATACATAATTATAATTAATTACCAACCTTACACCACTGTTTCGATGTTTTCGTACACCAACTACCATCACTGTTCAGGGCTGTTGTTATTTCGGACCATGCCTGACGACGGCGAATGCGATGCGAGTTGACTATGGGCCATCCCATAGTCAACCATTGTTTGCTTTCTAAAAAGCTTACTAGCGTTTCCAGCTGATTCAACGAAGGAGCTGCGTTGCGAGACACTAAAAAATAAATATTTTGGTTACATAGATAGTAGTTCCAGAAACTGTGTTGTATATTTAAATAGGAATGTTATCGTGTACTTACTTTCGATAGACTTGGAACCAACTAAAACTCGGAACAACTAGAACGCCTTAGGGTAGGGGTGCAGCATTTTTTAACCCTCGGTATGCCTGGTGGCGAGAAGTGACGCGGTATGCCTGGTGGGTCTGTCAGACCCAGTTTTGGATCACTATTTCATATACATATTGCAGTAAATAAATAAAAATATTTGTTTTATAATGAAATTACATACTAATATTAGGATTAGACATAAAAATCGTTTTACAAATCAACGATCTTTATTTTTTAAATTTTAAATGAAAATTTGTTCGTTTTAAACATAAAATTAAGCTTTGAGCTTTTTGTTAACAATTATTATGAATTACAAGTAGAGAGTTGAAGACCAAATTTTTAAATTAATTACAATAAAGAAGTTATGAAAAAGTTTTCTTGGTGTATTTATTATTTGGATAATTATTTTAGACTAGTTCGAAAATGAGCCAAATCTGTTTAAAAATACTACTACTATGACTATAATTCATGTAAAGTGCAATAATTATATTAATTATTTTTATAATTTTATGGGCGCAAGAAAATGAATGTTATTTCTAAACAAAATACATTACAGCTGTTAAAATGATTTTTCTGATAAAATTATATTTTTTAGAAAGTACATTCAATTTTAAAATAAATAGTATGATGATTTTTGAAACATGAAAAATGCACTTATAGAAAATTTAGAAATCCTAAAGTGCATTTATTTCGAATTATTTATATTTAACAATATATGATTTTTTAATAATAAAAGATCAATCATTGTGTCTACTAGATTCACTGTGATATAAATATTTTAATCATTAATAAGAAAAAAAATTAAGTTCCCGAGTCGAAATTTAAGTCGTAGATTCAACGTTTTGAACGTTCAAATCGTAAGTTCAACGTATTGAACGTTGAAATCGTAATTTGAACGTATTGAACGTTGAAATCGTAATTTGAACGTATTGAACGTTAAAAACGTTAGTTGAACGTATTCAACGTATTGTAAGCGTCAATCAAACTGATAAAGAGTGAAAATAAGTAATATCAAAACTATTCAGATCACCACATGCTTTCAAATGGAAGTACGATAAAAATTATTTTTATAATTCTGTTAGGAGAATTTCAGTTTTTTGGTTGAAATTCTACCATCTGTTCAATGAAAATACTTAGTCCGAATTTTTTATTTGTGGAATTTTCTATTGGGAAAATTCCCAACTTCCATAATTCCAATCATTTGGGATTTTATTAGTTGATTGAATAAGCAAGTAGCTAAAAATTAACTCAATCAAATCTTTAGGAAAAGCTTTTAGCTAAATTTAGCCCATAGGTTATTTTTTACGTATTGGTTGGTATAACAAACGCACTAGACTCAATATTGCACAATACTCTGCTTGAAAATATTGACTAATTTGCCACTTTTGTTTATACTGAATCCTGATCAGCTATCATAATCAAGAAACGTTCAATTCTTTACCCATATCATGTTCACGTATCTTGAAAAACCCGCCGGCACTCGATATGAAAAATGTATTTGTTATCACTCAAAAGCGTTCAAAGACAAACTATAACGCAATTTCATGCTAATATTTTTGAGACACGACAAAGGTTGAAGATCACACAAACAAATTAATGAAAATTTTAATTGACTTGGTATTTTCCAGAAAACGTGTCGAGCTTTAAGTTCTGACGTAAACGTCGCGTGTCAGATAATCAGTAGTATAAAACAGACGATTGAAATCGAGGGCTTCAGTGTTCGTTGAACATCGGTACAATCATGTCACGCAGCAAAGCTACTTTAGTAATACTCTTGGCTCTTATCGGGACCTCTTGTAAGTAAAATAATTTTCTATTTTATTTTCTTCAATGTTAATATGTATATTACGCAGGATCGCTGATAGTTTTTTTTTACGAGTTTATGTAGGTACTGGATCGTACATAATGGTTTTCACCTTTATAATCTATCATACATTCATACAAATATGTCTATTAGATTATAATATTTTTTCGTATATTATTCCAATGAAATTAAACATTTTTTAAATAATTTCAACTTATAGTAAATAAATTTATAAAAAATATTTAAGTTATTGCAGGAATTTTATAGAGAAAACAAGTTATCAACAGTCGTTTATTTATAACTACAAATTATAGTTACAGAAATTAGGACGACTTTCGTCAATAAACTTTTTAGAAATTGCTACAATGATATTGGCCGGTCCCAATGCTTGTTGGTACGCAATGAAAGTCTTCCGCCTGATCACAACACGGATTTTCCTCTTTTGTTCCATCACACTGTAAGCATACAAAAAATTGTCATTAATTACGACTTTTTAATTAATAATTAAATGATCGGTTCTGTATTTATTTTTATTAAAATATTTACCTTCTGATAGTTTCCTACGCAGATTTTAGCTGCATTAGTTGCCTTAGCCAACAATACGACGATTAAAATGAAGAATGATAGGTATTTCATCGTGTTAAGATTTTTCCAAGTGTTTGCTGAAACAATAAAATATGAAAATTAATTTAACAATATAAAATATTATAATAATTAATTTAAGATCAAAATATTAATCCAGTAAAATAATTATTTGTCATCTGTTAAATTCAAATCACAATTAATAAATCAAGCAGTATGTTTAGTGATTAAAAATTTAACTTGATAATTTGATACTTACTCAGTAGTTGTAGATCGATGATGTCTGCCTTGTTTGTGATAGAATTCCTTTTAAAATAGAAGTATTTATAGTAATTCTCTATAAATTGAAGGGGGCGATTTGGTTTTGACTTGGTGATCAGTTGCTAAGCTGAAACAGTAGTAGACGAGGCCCATATAAGTTTAGACATGTAAACCTGATTAGGTACTTACTGCTACTAAAGCCGGCGATGATCTCATACAAAGTAGGTATGATCACTGGTAAATTCTAAAGAATTCGAACATTACACACAAAATTAGTTTTTACTGGTAAATACTGGTCCGCATAGCAATGAACAATTGGTCACGTTGCGTGATCATTCCCGTTGACCTCATTGGCTTCTTTAGGCGAGAAGTCAGGGAGTGCAAATCGCCCCCCCTCCAACGCTGTGAAAAAGATCTGATACGCTGTTTTTTCCACTCACAAAATACTCAATTTTAGATGTGCTTGTCTATGTGTGTGTGTGTCTGTTGTGTGTCCGTGTGTGTGTCTGTTGTGTGTCCGTGTGTGCGTATGTTCATTCTTATTTTAGTTGTGCATCATCCATGTTAAAAAAACAAACAGACGCTAATCTTGATGAACTCACAGTGAATAACAAGTAAAAAAACGATGATAGTCATCAAACAGAAGAGATTTTCGGGTGAAACCACATGAGGTGTGTCTGGTTTTTGTTATGGCAGGCGTTGATAGGTTTAACAATAAAACGGTACATTTACTTTTTCATGTGTGATAGATAATTAATTGTTATCGTGTTTTGTTCCAGGGCTCCAAGACGCTTCAGTTAGAGCAGCCCCATATTTGGGAGACTTTGATGTTTCTCGCTGGCATGAGAATTTTACTAGTCGCTTAGATGATGCTTTAAAAACTTCACTAACTCACTTCGATGGAACACTGGATTCCAAAGACCCTCAGAAGCCAAGGGAAGGAGAAAGAAATTATTTTGGTTCTCAAACCTTTCAAAGAAACAACGTTTATCCCGCAGATGGTATGAATGACGCCTTATATGGATCCCTAGACGTGCAAATTGGTAATTCTTACTCGGGCAATTCCAATGGAAGAAACGTGTATGGCCCTATACTCGTACAGGAAAACAATACATATGGGGGACAGAATAAAAACGCTCAACACGGAGCTACCGTCGTGCGAGCTGGTAACTCTTATCCTCACAATCCTGGGAAGAACGACATCTTCAATCCGATAGTCATTCAATCCAATAACACTTACCTTAATAATGTCAAGAACAATACCAAGCATGGAGCTGACGTCAAACCAAGGGGTCATAATAAGCCTCCGTCTAAGCATCATCACGATTCGACTGGTGCTCATGTTGGATTAGGTATGGAGATAAAAGAGCATGAAGAAATGAGTAATATTATTCATAATTACCTCAATACTGAGCAATTACCTTCCAAGCAATGCGCTAATGGCATGATGAATTTGGAGCGGCTGGATGAAATCAATAGCTTGTACCTTGAAGTTAATTCACAAGTAGCTCAGTTAAAAGCACTTAAGGGGATGAACAGTAGTCGCAAAATCATTTGCGACACTATCCTAAATCTGTGTTCTAAGCATGATCGTGTGGGAAAATGGATAGCGCGCGCGAGACACACTCTGATGACAAACGCTAACCGATCTAGAACACGTTGGGAGAGCTTACGAGTGTGCTAGATCCAATAAAAATCTATTTCAAAGTGATACCACAGTCTCTTTAGTTGATATGGTATTACATAATTTGTTGCAAGCTACTAAGCACACGAGTACTAAATAACTTTTTGAACACATAACTTACACATGGAGATCATGACGTCGATGCTGTACTTAGTCATCCAACAGGAAACAACTCATCGGACACTTATTCAAAACGACGACTTTTGACCTTATGATAAGCCAACCATGCATTTATAGATAGCGGCAAGTAACTTAATTAGCCTATTTTTTGACGACTTAAACCACAAGACCTTTCAGATAACTTTAGGTATATTTTTGCGTATTTCCTTGTCTTTTATCAGCTCGTTAATGGAAATACCATTAATGGTAAGATAAGGCCTCTCCGAAATTCGTGATTAATTTTTTTTATAGGATATTTCAGTTTTAAGGAAAAATAACTAATGGCATTTAATGAACTGTAGGAATTAGCATTCCCATAAGCAATCTATCAGCGATAGTGCTCATTGCAATCATCGGGACTCTGTTCCAAGAAGTCAGTGCATTACCGGTTGGAGAAGGACAAAATCAACGATTAAAGAATGGCACATTATCGTTTACTGCTGAAGAAACAATGTCACCCCTCAACGAAACATTATCGTCTGCAAATAGAACACTGTCACCAGTCATTAATAGAACATTGGCATTACCTATGATCGTGTATGGACCAATTAATGAGCAATTGGGAAATAAATACCTGCCTGCTGGACAAGGTCAGGCCTCAGGTGATGAACCAGTTGCTCCAGGAGCTCGAATCGTCTACGGATCTATAACCTCACAAAACAATAACAGGTACACGACTATTGGACAAGCTGAACACGTTTACGTAATGGTGCCTGCCATCAATGAACCATTGCCTATTTCTGTTCCTGGACTTTCTATGCCACAGAATGTTAGAACAAGTGGCTTGATATTCGACGTAAATGATCCAACGGGAAAACGCATTGAAAATTTGATAAGTACATTTAACGGCTTCCAGCAATCGTTTGACCGTATTGTGCTTTTAGCAAGTCCGTTTCTTACAGACAACGAAATCAATCCATCACTACGGAAAAATGCCAAAGATGATTTCACTCGACAATCTAAAGAGATAGAATGGCTAACCACGGTCGCCTCGCACAGAATGAAGTTTATCAAACTGTACAAACTACTTAGCTCTACGTACAACAAACTTAAATTGAAATCAAAAGTCACTACTGAAGAGTTAGATGCTGCCAAAACAATAAAACGTCATCTGGTTCATTCTGAAGATAAGTTAAGGAAAACAACTCAAGATTTTGTTGTGTACGTCCTTTCAAAGTAATTTTTACACTAATTTTTATAACTTTTATTTGTTAAATTAACTATTTATGATCTGATTTAGCAATTAGTATTATAGTACATAAGTATGAAATAAAGAAGTTGTTGTCTACAAATGTTGACTTACTTTTTTTTCCTCAATGGTCTGAAACTCTAAGGTTGAAGATAACATATCGTTTAAGCTCTCAGTACAGTTCAGTGATTTACATACATGTGATATGAGCTTACTCACTCATCCGTTGAAAATAACAATGATTTTGAAGTTACAAAATCCACGGTGTCTCAAATAGTTAAACTCAACATTATGTATTGATTTAGACTTGAAGATAGTATTGGACCCTACTGGTACTTTTCATATCAAAAAGTTTCTACTGAGCAGGCGTCTCTTAAAAAAACCCAATAACTTGTGATTAATCATTAAGTACACTTGTTTTGAACGGAAACGTGCTCCAAATATAGTTTCCATAGTTAATTCTGAATAAGCGATGATGTCATTAAATGGACGCTTGAAGTAGGTATCTGGGGGCACGGCAGTGCCCCCACCAAGTCGAGCAAAAAAGCGTCACGGCCGTACCATCCTTTTCTCGAAGAAATTCAGACCATTTTCGACCCCCTGTAACTTCGTTGTGGATAAAACTAGAAGACTGAAATTTTCAGTAACCATGCAGGCATTGTAAAGACACGGTATATTTCAAATTTCATTCAATTTGTCTACAAAATACAAAAAGAAATGAGATCCCATCAAAAACAATACTTGTCAAAAAAACCAAGTCTCGCAACTCAGTTGTTCTGCGGTAAAAAGTTGTGAGATCCATGTAATACCAAGTCGGGTATTAATTTATAGAGCTTATGTTCATCGCGAACAGTTTCCCATATGGAAACTGTTCGCGATGAACATAAGCTCTATTAATAATTTCAAATTTAGTTTTAACCGGACAAAGTTTGTAAACATGTTCGTTATTACATGTAATGTATATTTTCTTAATATTTTTTTGATCCATTGCGACTACCTACAAGTTAGATTGCAAGGTTATTTTTATGCTGAAATACGATTAGTTAATAAGAAATTTATAAATACTTAGGTACTTAAAGTATCAATATTTAATTTAAATTATTTATCCGAACAACGTCCAAATTGTAGGCAAATAATATCAGTAAACCAATGAGAGTAGCCTTTAGTCGTCAAACTAATATAGCAATCGAAATTATTAATGAAAATCGCAAACTTATAGGTAAGAATTCTGGGCACATCCGAACAGCATTGGGTCGCTCGCGCGTATGAGCGCGGCTGCTGCTCGCTCGGCGACATTCACCTTTCCGCGCGCCCCGCCACTGTCCCCGCCCCGCGCCCTCGCGCTAGCACCGCGCAGCGCGTAGTAACGGCCCGCGCTCACTCGCTAGCATCGCAGCGCGTGGTATAATAATTAATTTACAACCTTACGCACTCGTAATAAGTACGAATACGCACGTAGGTACGTTTTTTACACGTGTTTTCATGACGGGAATACCCATTTTTTGCTCGATTTGGCAGGGGCACTACCATGCGCCTATATTTATATGGGACAAGCTTAAACCCGCGGCTTCGCACGCAATAATAATAACTGCCGTAAAACATCGTTACGAATAAAGCCAATATTGAAAAATTTAACTGAAGACTTGGCTGTATGGGCTTAATTTTCTTTGCGGTCTTTTCTAGTCTAGATTTTTTAGTTTTTCCTTGATTCATACACCAAACACTACTTATGTTCCAAATTTGAAGCTTCTAGGTCTGCTAGAAGTGCCTTAGAATTTTGATGATCGGTGAGTCAGTGAGTGACAAAATTAAGAAATTTGACCCGTTATAATTCTTAAAATACTGGTTCAAATTGAATGAAATTTGAAATATACCGTGTCTTTACAATGCCTGCATGGTTACTGAAAATTTCAGTCTTCTAGTTTTATCCACAACGAAGTTACAGGGGGTCGAAAATGGTCTGAATTGCTTCGAGAAAAGGATGGTACAGCCGTGACGCTTTTTTGCTCGACTTGGTGGGGGCACTGCCGTGCCCCCAGATAAACATCCATACATCCATTCTCACAAATATTCGCATTTATAATATTATATTAGTAGGATATCCGTCACGTTTGCAAAGAGTCCTTATCTAATACAATTTGACCTTGAAAGTCTCGATCTAAGTTTCAACAGCAAGATCTTAAAGAGGTCATAAGCGTGACTTCAATTCCCAAACTCTAAGAACCCAGCTGCTGTGTCAAAGGTCCCAAACTAATTACAAGACAAAAGGAAGTGAAAAAAGGTACGTCTGTCGGACGTGTGAGGAGCATTCTTAATTGTTGTTCATGTGATTCGTTGAAGGTCAAACAGGACACGTCTGGAAGAGTTTCAGTCGGAGGTTTTTCTTAAGTTTTGGTAGTGTTTTTTGTCTTGTGAAAGGATATGTCAGAGATTCTTCAAAGTGACATGTATTTTGACGGATTTTAAAAATGGAGGAGGTTCTCAATTCGCCGTAATCTTTTTTTTATGTATGTTCACCGATTACTCAAAGACGCCTGAATCGATTTGCGAAATTCTTTTTTTGATTACTTCAAGGTCAATTTTATTTAAAAAAGTTTTATCAATGAAATAAAATTGAGGTTTCTGTTTTTGTGTGACACAGAGAAGAATAATATGCTTTATTATGTACACCATAGAATTAATATATTCTGTTTCAATTAACTGCTTTATCTGGCGACAGCTGAGCGCGGGTCTGTGGTGTGGTGTGGTCCTGGGTACGACATTTTTTTTTCATCAATTAGCTTACCGCACTCTAGGCGGAGCGGGGGGAGTGTCTGATTTACTGTACTGACTTAAACCACCTTTCTTCCTTCTTTTGCCCTTTATGTTTCGGGGCCGCGGTATCTCTTTCGAACAACCCGAAAATAAACTATTTTTTAATAAAGCATAACGTAATGAATATGATATCAGGATGTTTCGATGATATTCGTTGATGAACGTAAATAAACACTTCTATAGCGACCTGGCACTACAAGCAAGAATAGTCCCTACGGTGGTCAGATTCATTTTCTGTACCTCAAAAGAAAAGAAAACGGAACCCTACAAGGGTTCCGTTTTTTTTTTTCCTCCTAGATCCCTTTGTTATCTGTCTGTCAAGACCCTTTATCTCAGGAACGCGTGGAGTAATCGACTTAAAAAAAAACCATATACTCAAGTCCCTAGTCCCTTAGATCTGTGAAAAAATAAACACTCAAGTCTACACAGTCAAAAGATATGGCCGTTTATGTCGCAAGTTTGTACGGAACCCCTCGGTGCGCAAGTCTGACTCGGATTGGGCTGATTTTCTTTGGTGGTGGATCATATGAGGACAAAAATAAAGCTGATAGCCAACTGGAATTGTGAAAGCTTTAAAAACTACTGCCAGACAATATCCGCATATTCAGCTGCCGTGTAGTTCGGATGTGTATTAGCCATCACGATCACAGGCACACAAGCACTAATAACACAAAGTAAGCGTCCTTATCGCAGAACATGTACCTACTAGAAAACTAACGAAATAAAAGCAAAGCGTCTTTAAAGCGTACTGCGTTGCGAACCTACTACTGTCCTAATTACACAAAAGTAAATAAATAAAACAACAGGTTGTTTTTCGCGGAAATGTGATTCTAATCACCAGCCATATTTCTTCGACTGCAAATACTTAAGTCAAAGTCGAGATAACAATTAATTAAAACCGCACCGCAGATTACCAGCATAGAAATAGTTTCCCGGAACGCGGAATAAGCGGGACGAGCTAATCCGTAGTCATTTTATCTTGCGCGAATTAATGCAGCTGTTACAAAGTAGCTGGCTTGCAGACTTTCAAAATTATCTAGGACTAGCTTTCGCCCGCGGCTTCGCTCGCGTTAAATTCGGTATAACACACCAAGCAGACCTGCAGTTTTTGCTCTTGCGCCTGATGGATTTGTAATAGCAACGCTAATAACAAGCGTGTTCGGCAAAAATATTTTTTTGCCGAACACCGGAATCCCCGGATCACAAGGCCAACAGAGCAGTTAGTTAGATTAGTGAATAAACTAGCCAGTTATGAAACCACTAGGACCACATTTTAAATGCATAAAATCCTTACTAATATTATAAAAGCGAAAGTGAGTTTGTTTGTTTGTTACCTCTTCACGCTTTAATGGCTTAACCGATTTGGATGAATTTTGGTACAGAGATAGTTGGGAACCAGGAGACGGACATAGGCTAATTTTTATTTTAAAAAAGTAGGATATAAGGGAGAACGAGGGAAGAAAAGGGAAAACTTAGCTTGGTTATTACAATCAATAAGGCGCAAGGGCAAAAACTACAGGTAGGAGGTACCTGCAAATCAGGAAAAACTGTGCTACCCCGAATTTAATGCGAGCGAAGCCGCAGGTAAAAGCTAGTTTGTATATAAATGTCTTTTAGCGTGCAGCGATTGCAGAAGGGCCTGCTAGGGCTGTCCGCCGGGTTGTGGGTAGTTCAAAAAAGTTACCGCTGCCTTGAAATAGGCATTGCTACCGCCAATGTCTTACGCAATAATCCACAGGCTTCCTGCCAGATCTGAACAAAACTCATACATCACCTGGAGATCTAAGCTAAAGATAAACTCCTGAGAACATCACAATAAATCCTATGATGAAAGATGGGACGGCAGCGGTACAGTCATAAATTACGTTAGCACTTGTTATTCAGCCTGATTTTATGTGACAAGTTTAATTTATTACGATTAATTACGAGTTCAAAGCGGTCTCATTTAGATTTGTTTAGGTTTATATTTAGAAGTGGTGAATGAGACGGGAGATGGGTGAACAGACCTGCTGATGAAAGGGTGTGTGGAAATCGGTGGTCAGAGTGATGCGAACCTCAAAAGAACCCAGCCGCCACGGGAGATGCGTGTCTGTGGATGGTGAGCAATGGGTAGCTCACCGTTCGTCCCTCCAGTGACGACAAACCGTGTTGACGGCGCGTTAGTGTTCCACACGCGCCTATCGCGGTATGTTCCGACATAAAGAGCGAAAGAAGGACCATGGGTCGGTTTTAGTCAGTAAAAGTCTGACACTCGCGCCACTCCACCCACAACGGGGGAACAAAGCAGACAGTAATCATTTAAGTATACCTCTGATAACCCCTTAAGAGATTACACGCGTAAACTTGTGTTACCTATTGTGTGATATGCTACTGAAATTGATAATCACAATTCGTTTTACAGAATAAATTAGCTTTGGGCAAATAACAAGGTAAAAAGAACAAAAACTACAAGCTAAATTAGACTGTATTTCATTACTAACAAAAAGAGAAATTGAGAGGTTTAATAATAACCGCTTGACCTAAAAGCCGAGTTGTATTGAATCTCTGGTTTCATAATAAAATGAACAAAAGTTTTACAGGAACCTGCTGCCTTACCATGACGTCTTAAAGCAGAACTTATTCCACTGAGGGAAAGAGACAGAGCTATACAGGGTGTCTAGCACCATCTCTTTCTCACACAGGAATTAGTTCTGCTATAAGATGTCATGGTAACCCTTCTGAACTAGCTAAAGATTTATCGGTACTCGTTCATTTCGACTTCAGTTTTAATGAAACGCTTTTTGTAATAAACAAAAAGAAAATTGATTCTACTGAAGAAATGAGTTTGCTTTGCTAGTATTTTCAAGAGATATTATATATTACTAGCTTTTGCCCGCGGCTTCGCTCGCGTTAAATTTGGGGTAACACAGTTCTCCTTTCCTGATTTCCAGGTACCTGCTACCTGCAGTTTTTGCCCTTGCGCCTTATTGATTTGTAATAGCAACAAGTTTTGCCTTTTCTTCCCTCTTTCTCCCTCACATCCCACATTTTTTTATAAAAAAAATATATCTCTGTACCAAAATTCATCAAAATCGGCTTAGCCATTAAAGCGTGAAGAGGTATCAAACAAACAAACTCACTTTCGCTTTTATAATATTAGTAAGGATTTACATGTTTAGGCCTTGTAGATTCCTAGACGATTGTTAACTTCTTATTTTATTTTACGTTTTAAACCGACGAAAAAAAAGATGAGGTTCTCAATTCGACATGACATTTTGTATAGTGAGCGATGTCTTATTGTCGGGCCCATATAACTTATGCTCCTTAAAAGTAATTGCACCTTTCCTTTACACGTTGTATACATATATATATTTGTTTAAATAATTATTTTCTAATATATTTTTTTCTGTATTGCATCTAGTGTGTTTTTTCTCTGCATCACCTTAAGGTAGACTGGTTGAAAATGCCTAAGGCATTAAATCCGCCTTTGTACAATTATTACTTGTGCTTAAAGTTTTAATAAATAAATAAACATAAATAGATAATTAATATTTTTTAATAAAAACTTTTTCGAATAAATAAAAAAAAAGTAATTGGCCAGCTGGTTGCCGACAACACCTTCCCCCCCGCAACCCGCACCTACCTCAGGCACAGTCTCAATTAAGCGGTCAGTATATAGCTTATCAAACTATACCAGTAGCATAATAATGTTTTAGCCTGGAGCCAAATTACGCTTCAGTATTATAATGACCAGGCCATTATATTCTGCTTATAATTACAGAATGTCAGATAAACAGTATAGCCACAGAATAGATAAGTGCAGAAGGTCAATGAAAAAAATTGCCGACTTCAATAACTCTTAAAAAGTGGTAAATAAAAAGTAAATATGAAATAGTCAATGAAACTAGAAGAAGTCTCAGATTTTTTTGCGAAAAAAAAAACTCACCCTCTTTGGTTGTGAAATCTCACACAAATTCATTGTACAACTTCTTAACTTTCTCTGAGTTTGTTTCGGCTGTTTCTTCTCAGAGTAGTCGGGTACGAAACACCGGCCTCATCTAGTTTTTAAAAAAGACGTGTAAAAGTGTTTGTGAAAATCTACTTGCAAAATAAACATCATTTATCATTTACACTGTGATAAGAAGATATTTCATAGAAGTAAAACATTTTAAATCTAAAATGGCCGCCCGAATGTTGGCGAACCCGTCTTAACGTCTCGTTCTCCCGGCAAAAACATGACAATGTTAAGACGGGTTCGCCAACTTTCGGGCGGCCATTTTAGATGGGGTTTTAGCATGGGTTTTGTTTACATTTGGTATCGCTTCTCGTTGGCCGTACTTTAGGTATGAACACACATAAACTACCAAGTAAAATTTGCAATAACCTTCTGGATTTTTCTGTGATGTCTAATTAACAGTCCAGAAGGACTTAATATACTGGGACTGGGTTTTAATAGCAAATTGTGGATTTCGTTCTAGTACTGAAAACTTTACAACACAAGACTAATTGGAACGAAGGTCCTTATCGCGCGTTGCGAAAGGGGGCTAGACGGAAAAAATTAAGACCAAAAGTTGTAACGACACTTTTTTGTTGTAAGCCATGCGCTGTGCGCGTGTTTCTCTGTGTGTCTCTCTCTATCTCTCTCTCTCATAGAAAGCAAGCCAGTTATTTTCGTTTCCTCTTTCTTTTTTCCCATTGAACAGTGTGGTGTAGCAACGATTATTTTTGTTGAATGTATTTAGGATGTTTGTACATAATAAGTAATATCTTCGTTTCATCCGGGTGTCCATTGACACCTCTCAATTTTTTTTTTTATATTACGGACTAGAAATCATCAAATAACTTCCCCTGCTCTGAGCGGAACGGGTGGAAGTGTCAGACTTCTACTGTCTAAAACCGATCTTTGTTCCTTCTTTTGCCCTTTGTGTTCCGGGACCGCCAAATCTCTTACGAACAACCAGCAAACCCCGGCAGGCAGTGGCCCTGATGCCCGCCCACCTCTGTTTAACTTTTGTTTGTTTTTTTTAATTGCAAATTGTGAACAACACTAAATTTGACGGCACGCCTGGCGCAGTGGCTGAGCAATCGACTGCTGCGCTGCGTGTCGCGGGATCGATTCCCGCACGGAACAAATATTTGTATGACCTGCAGATATTTGTTTCGGGTCTGGCTGTTTGTGTATGTGAGTTTAATTTTTAAAACAGGCGAATTTCCTTGTGTAGGCCAACGTTTTTTTTTTTAAATATAGCACGGGTTTACCCTGAGTTATATGTATTTGTTCACCCATGCTTACTCTCCACGGGAATACAGGCGCGATGAAATGTAATCAAAATATTTTGAATGGTAATAACGCTTGTGAGAATCAGAATAATATCCATACGATAATAGGGTTAATACAAGCGTATATTTACTGTGTAATCAGCGTAGCTTTAGCGCGACGGGGTTAAAATTTCATATTTTGCACTAGCATTTTGAATTCATAGAACTTTTGTTTGTGCAATATGCATTAAGTGGTATTGGTTTATTTTTTATGTTTGAAAATAGAACGTGTATTAAATTTAAAATGGCCTCACTACTAATTCAGGTAACTCAAAAACATGAACGTCAGAATAAAAATCATAAATTGTGATTAAGTTAGAATACTAACAAAATAAATAATACGTGATCAAATCAACGCAAGACTGCAATGTCACTGTCAATCAATGCAATGCCAGATTATAAAACCACACAAAAATAAACACATATATATTATACATTTTCTCTCGCTTATATTAGGGAAATGTAATTAATGCGATTAATTTTTAATTAATTATTTAAATTATTTGCATATCTACAGTAATAATTACTGTGCTTTTTTAAGGCAGAATACGGCCATATCCTTTAATACATGTTACGACTTACAAAATTACCTCTAATACATACAGATAACAGAAACTACTAACTTAGTATATTATGTAAGTTGAAAATTTTAATCCGACCTTCTCGATGCATCGGGAGACCGCTTAGTTCAAGCAAATGATCTCCGCACGGAAAGTGACAAACCAAGCGGTTGGATTTCAATATTAGAACGCAACCATATGTCAACGTCACCTGTCATGTGACAGCTGACATTATCTTTGTTGTTTAGTCAGATATTAGTTCTGTCATGACGTCTCAATCTGTTTCAGCAAAAAAATACTGTTAATATTTGCTAAATATTCTCCAGCGTTTGTTGGTTTATTTATTACTAGTTCGCACGTGATATTGGTAAAATTGTGGTATGCAGAACAAAACAAACATGTTTTATTTGCAAAAAAAAAAAACATTTTTGTATTATACGGAACCTTTCGTTCACGAGTCCGACTCGCACTTGTTTAATTTCTTTATTAAAAGTTGACTTCAGAAGTCAGATAATGAAAGAAACAATGTATTGACACAACTTGTTTGTCGGCAAAAGTTAGGTAATTAAATTGGCAATATAATTTAATGAATTTTTGATGGTACTGTAAGAGGTTTTATAACTAAAGCAATACTGGCTGTTAAAACACAATGTGCAAATACTCAGGTCGTTAGGTCGTTTTATATATAGAATAGGTTGACAGCTTTGCTAGAAGACATGTAAATAAAAATGATTTAAAATATATTCTTTAAACTATTCTAAGTGCTTTATTTAATTAGAAAACCCTTTAAACCCTACATTTGGTGGAGGCTTTATTTAAATAATACAATAAATGTATTACAGTACCTAGCTATTGTCCCGCATTTATATTACTTTTTAGGGTTCTGTACCTCAAAAGGCAAAAACGAAACCCTTATAGGATCACTTTGTTGTTCGTCTATCTGTCTGTCTGTAAATACCCCCTTTTTTGGGTGGGAAATCATCTAATAACTTCCCCCGCTCTGGGCGTAGCGGGGGGGCGTGTCAGACTTTTACTGACTAAAACCCCCCCATGTTCCTTCTATTGCCCTTTACGTTCCGGGGCCGCGGTATCTCAACCCGCAACCCCGGCAGGCGGAGGTTCTCTCTCTCAAACGCCCGGCCACCTCCTTCGCTAGCATGACTGCTTCGCAGAAGGAGGTGACCGCTTCCCATTCCCTCTCGCTCCGGACCATGGACTGAACCAGGGCCGGACGCGAGAGATCGCCGCCGCCGATCGCCTCTACGTGTAAATACTCCTTATCTTGAGAATACGTTGAGGTTTAGAGTTAAAATTAAAACCATATTAGTACTCAAGTCTCAACTCTCTACAGGCTTCTACACAAGTCTACGCAATTTTTTAAGAGACCCGCGGTCCGCGAATACAAATAATTGCACTTGGTCGTTTTGTTTTAATAAAAATTCTAAATTACATAAGGTTGATAAAATTCAAATGAACTGGGGTTTGTGCTGTATCGTGGGTGCGTTTACAAACATTAACACTCATATACACAAACAGCCAGACCCGAAACAACTACCTGTAGGTCATACAATTATGTGTTCCGAGCAAGGATCGAACCAGCGACACGCAGCGCAGCAGTCGATCGCTCAGCCACTGCGCCAATCGTACCGTCAAAACGTATTTCCTAACGAACAATTGCTCCAACTGATTTGTATCGTTTGATATTAACTTTGATTGTATAAGCGCCTTAACTCATATACACCCACACACTCATATACTCCTACCCACATTGCCTGCAGGAATAGGTACATTATACAAACAAAACATACGCATAATTATGGCCCTTTGAACCAACATCAAAGCTGCATTATAAAGATTTCCCGGAAACCAATCGATTGAAGGAAAATATTTGCAGTCGTGCTTGCTAATACCTAGTATTATGTGAAACCTGTAGGCCTACCGTGACGTCTTAAAGCAGAACTTATTCCACTGAGGGAAAGAGACAGAGCTATACAGGGTGTCTAGCACCATCTCTTTCCCTCAGGTAGGGTACGTGTTCGTATTCTGAAATTTTATCGTCATCAATAGATCATTTATATAATTACAAACACGAGTAGGGATGATGTTGCGTCGCAGCAGCGATGCGTTATTTTCTATATACTAGCTTCTGCCCGCAACTTCGTCCACGCGGCATAGTTACTTTGGGCTAACGCTAACTTTAAACCGCGTGATGGTCGAAACAAAACATTTTTCTATCCCCTTTTCTTCCCACTTACTCCCTTTTTTCTCACTTTTTTAGCCTATGTCCGTCTCCAGGGTCCCAACTATCTCTGTACCAAAATAAACCGCGTGACGGTCGAAAAAAAAACATCTTTTCTCCCCTTTTCTTCCCTCTTTCGCCCCCTTTTATCACTTTTTTAGCCTATGTCCGTGGGTTAACCACGTGATGATCGAAAAAAAAACTTTCTCTCCCCTTTTCTTCTCTCTTACTCCCCATTTTTTAGCCTATGTCCGTCTCCGGGGCCCTACTATCTCCGTACGATTAAGATTGTAAGACTATCTTTGCAATGTATAGAAGCAATTCTCTAGTATTGTATAATTATTAAGCCCATATGTGAGTGCTATGTATTATCATTGACTTGACGAAGCCCTGGTGGTTAATAGTGTCATGCTCACTTAAATGTCTCGCTGATAGTGGCGGGTGTGTCGGGTCATTTAGCTCCCTTCAAAATGGTCGAGCTGAATGGGGCTGATCCATACGTCATGTTCGTGAACGGGCGCTGTCAGTTGGGACTGGTCATTTTTTAACTACCTACCACGCCCTACTACTACCTTTTTTTAACTTATTTAGATTTTAAATTGAATTTTGCTTTTTATTTACTCTGGACGCTCTTACTGTGCACGTCTTTCTACATCGTTCTCACATATTTGTATAATCTCAACACGAATGATGTAAATACGATTTTGTAAAAATATTATAATTTAAAAGAGTGTCCATGGAGTTTCTTGCCCATTCTTCTCCATAGAGATCAACGCTTTGGAATGGGCAACTACAGTACTTTCACAAGTTATTATGCCTTGTGACCGGGACTGTAGCAGCATCATTTTTTGTTCTTGTTTTTATGACATTCAAAAGTGCCTGTAATGGTCTAATTGAAATAAATGCTTTGAGTTTGAGTTTGAGTACAAAAAAAACATTAAAATCGATTCGGTCATTTAGGCGTAAAGACGTAACAAACTTCTTCACTTTCGCTTTTATAATATTAGTAAGGATAACATGCCACATTATAACATTGCGTTGTTGCACGCAACGTTTCACGCAATGGATTGACGAACGAGAGACATAGGGTAATGCGTTGCGTTGTCAGAGCTCCGATGCGACAACGGGAGGGAGTGTCAGACTTGTACTGATTATAGCCCAACCATGTTCCTTCTTTTGTCCTTTGTGTTCTGGGTCCGCGGTATCTATTTCGAGTAATCCGCAAACCCGGCAGGCAGTGGCCCTGGATGATCCCTCTTATTTGCTGACCCGCCGTCGACACGGCTTTCTCCTGCCCTTATCTCAATTATATTTATGGTCGGCGCAGCATGTCATTTTCTTCCATACTTCTCTATCAATTGTCATCACAACCTGATAGTACTTCATATAATTTTATTGAGCTGTAATTTGAATATTAAGGACGGGCTTACATTATCATCTTCAACCTTCCCCATCCGTGTTGGGTGCGGATTCCAGTCTTCCCAGATGCAGCTGGACACTTATGTTAAACCTTTTAAATAATTATGAACAAACGAGGCTGAAGACTGCGGCAAAAGTGATAGTCTATCATAAATAATAAAAGATACAATTCGTGGTAAAGGCAATCATTGCTTCAATAATGATATGTAGTCAATAACTAATGTATTTGAAGTCTACTACCTATAGTGGAGGCATTTCTAGAAATGATTCAAGGCTATTTATATGAAGGCTGTTTGAAAAATAAATTGTTGGTTTTGTACAATATCACTTATTATCATGCGCAAGCGGTGCGCGTCCGTAGTGCGCAGGGTGCGGGTACGTTCCAATTTCGTCCTGACGATGGTCGCTAATCGACTCAAGTGTCCCTACTTGAGGAAATGCTGTCCCTGGCACATTCCGATATGTTAAGATTGAATTTATTTATCTATCATTTATTTAACATTCATTGACATGTATTTGTTTTAACACACTTATTTTAAACTAGTTTTCGCGTCCGCGTGGCATAGTTACTTTGGGCTAACGCTAACTTTAAACCGCGTGATGGTCGAAACAAAACATTTTTCTATCCCCTTTTCTTCCCACTTATTCTCTTTTTTCTCACTTTTTTAGCCTATGTCCGTCTCCAGGGTCCCAACTATCTCTGTACCAAAAAATCATCAAAATACGTACAAAGACGTAATAAACAAAGATAAGCTTTGTTTAAATCTCTTTGCAAATAAAATAAACAATCAGAGTTACTTTTACAATTATAATAATAGTAAGTAAGGATACAAAAATTACCAT
Source organism: Ochropleura plecta (assembly GCA_905475445.1). Lineage (NCBI taxonomy): Eukaryota > Metazoa > Arthropoda > Insecta > Lepidoptera > Noctuidae > Ochropleura > Ochropleura plecta. The sequence goes on along the minus strand of FR997738.1, from coordinate 16,932,886 downwards.
GCGCTACTACTTATATATAGCCAACACCGTAAAATGATGCCTATTAACTTATATATTAGGTCGAATCTGGAACATTGACCTTTGATGGTGATAGGTCGATGGTCGATGTAATTTATAGAATAACTTACGGTGTATCGATTTCGGGGTTAAGTATGTATTTAAATGCTCAAGAATGAGTGCGTCGTACTAACTTGCAGTAAATACGTCGATGTTCGACTGTCAAAACATATTCTTTTAATTCGCATTCTTTTCGTATAATCTCTTTACTCAATTTATAGTTTCAAGTTACGACTCACTTGCTTCATATTTTATTAATGGAACACCATTACTAGAACATGAAATAAAATAATTCAATGTTGCACAAAAACAGAGGGGTCTGCCAGGGCCACCGCCTGCAACCACCTGCGGGTTGTTCGAAAGAGATACCGCGGCCCTAGAACTACATAAAACAGCAAAAGAAAGAATATGGGTGGGTTTTAGTCAATAAAAGCCTGACACCCCCCTTCTGCTCCGCCCAGAGCGGAGGAAGGACCAAGAAAGCCCCTGCATCAACCGCGCTATCCACTCAACGAAATTCGTCGATTCATCATCTGCCTAGCCTTTTCCCAACTATGTTGGGGTCGGCTTCCAGTCTAACCGGATGCATTTGAATATCAGTATTTTATATGGCGCGACTGCCTATCTAACCTCCACAACCCAGTTAGTACTGGGTAATACGATACCCCTTGGTAAGACTGGTTGTCAGACTTTCGGGACACTGACTACCTGTAACGACTGTCAAAGATCTACAAATGACAGCCGGGACCAACGGCTTAACGTGCTTTCCGAGGCACAGAGGAAACTCGGTATGTAATGGGTGGTCACCCATCCACAGACCAACCTAGGCAAGCGCGGCTTAACCTAAAGATCAACCCGAGGGGCTGCTATTATTTAGTCACGAGCTCCTCGTGATTCACGAAATTCGTCGATTATTGATTGAAAATACAATTAACCTTCAGTTTTTAATTTTAATTATCTCTAACTAGTACTCTGTCATCCATAGAGATGAATAAGTGTTTAACTTTATGTGAAAATTTTACATGTGAAGCGGGTATTTTAAAATTGACTTATCTAGTTACGTTAACGGGTATTTTTAATTTTAAATACTCGTACTAGGCCTCAGGCTTCCCAGAAAACTCATTAACAGTTTCCCTTACTCGAACATCAAACCTAGGACTTCAGAATCTAACATGTAATCTCTGAAGTCGGAACATAATATCGCAGTTCATTGGCTTCCAAGTTCACGCCAACTTACAAGAGTTTCTTAAAGTTAATATTAGACGTTTCACATGAATAAACATTGAGCTTCTTCAGTTATGAGTCGAGCTACATGATAACTGACAAATGCTTGCACTGACTGAATAGGTCCACTCAAATCTATATTTATGGTTCATTTTTTAAAAGACTATCTCAGACACTAATATGCATAGTCGTCATGTATGTTGGGCCTTGAAATACATCCTACTTATAACAATATTATAAATGCGAATGTTTGTGAGGATGGATGTTTGTTACTCTTTCACGTCAAAACGGCTGAACTGATCTTGATGTGAAATATGACACAGAGTTAGTTTTTTTTATCATCACGCGGGTTAAGACGCGGGCGCCAGCTAGTTTTAAATAAAAACGACGCGTAAAAGTGTTTCTAAAAACCTACTAGCAATATAAACATCATTAATTGTCACTCGACGCTGCTCATTTTATTTAATTCCAGGATCCCGATTACAGTACTTTTGACACCGGCAAAATTTCTTCGACTTTCGACAAAAACTCATCGCCTCCTTTCATTTTCATTTTTCGATCATTCGGTCGGCGATTGAAGATGCTCGAATTATCAAAAACCATTTGTTTTCGTTCAGTTTACTATAATGATTTATTTTTTAAACTTGGCCCTATGTTTAGAATTCGAGATATGTCCTTTTTTTCGGATGGGACATCCTCAAATAACTTCCCCCGCTCTGGGCGAAGCGAGGGGGAATGTCAGACTTCAACTGACTAAAACCTACTCATGCTCTTTCTTTTGCTCTTTATGTTCTGAGGCCGCGGTATCTCTTTCGAACAACTCACAGCCCCGGCAGAGTGCTAGGTGCAGGCCTCAGGGAACTTTCTAGTTACGGAAATAAATGCAGTTTCTTTGTAACAAGATTTTTTGAATTCAAGATTTGATGTTATAACTTCACTTTTAATACCTCCCTGATCCATTTATCAGCATCTCGAAAATTAAATATTCTTTAGCACAATGTCTTGAATGCGATTTTTAAACGACTTCAAAGAACGGAGGTAGATCTCAATTTGACGGAATCTTTTTTTTATGTAGGTTCACCGATTATTACTCAAAGATGGCTGAATCGATTTGCAAAATTCTTTTTTTGTTTGATAGGATATATTTCCCAGGTGGTTCCATATCAATTTTATTTATATTGTTTCGGAAGTTTATGAGTTATCGTCTATAATACTTATTTTTTTCTCTTTTAAAGTAACAATGGGAAATTAATACTCGATATAAATTATGTGATATATAATTATACCATAACTAAAAATGCTGAAATAAAAAACCTTTTTTGAAAAATGATTACGGAGTTCCAAAAATAAAAACTAAAAAGTGGTATATAGCTTTACTTCCGGAAGTCGCTCGGTGGCAAAAAGTCAACGAAACCAACAAAAGTCACCGACTTCCGGAAGTAAAGATTTTTTCCACATTTTAGTTTTTTGTTTGGAAGTCGGTTTTATCACCTTAAAAAGAAACTTGTTTCCCAGTCATATTTTCAGCGTAGAATTACTTAGTTTGATGTAGGTACATAATGCATGGCTAGCTTCGTTCGGGTTCGTTTGCAACGTACCAAGCTTCAATTCCTCTTGAAAATTTCCCTGTTTACGTATTTTCCCCACAGCCGAAAACGTCTGAACAAAAGCAATATTTCAGACAAAGTGGGCAAACACTAGTTAAAAAGTTGCCAACACTTGGCCAATTTAACTTGCCTAACTGGCTCACTTTACTCGGCTATTTCGAGTGGCTACCAAGGAGTTTGTCACACCGTTCCGTAACACGTGTCGGTGAATAAGTTCGTGAGTTATTTGCTGTTGCGGTGTGAGTGGGGTTTTAAGTAGGATGTTAGGAGGTTGAATGTTTGTTGAATTATTATGTTCGACTTAAGAGTATGACGGTTTGGAGTTCTGGTTTAAGAGTGATTATGGAGTTTTTAAGTCTGTTTTTACCATGGGGTTTTTAAGAAAAAAAAATAGAGAACTGCTCATTGTCTGTAGGAATAGGGTAGTTTACAGGGTCAAAGTAATTACATTCTATTTAGTCTATCTTTCAGATTATTCAAAAATAAGGGACACGTATTTTTTATTTCTAAATTAGACCAAAAATTACAAAGATATAGCCCATTAAAATTACGTGTGACGTCACGCGTTGCGAAAAAATGCAGCAACACGTAATACGTGTCCCTTATTTTTGAATAATCTAAAAGTCCGACTAATATTTTTTGTTTGGAAACTAGCCTATTCTTGATGCAAAGTTGCTATTGAACTTTTTTAAACATTTTTTTTCTAGCCTAACGGTGTCTAGCACTGCTGGGCATAGGTCTCGCTTAAGGCGCGGTAACAAGCTAATCTCTAGGTATTCGCGGAAGTGAGGCTAGCTGCATACTAGGCATGGTCTGACACAAGTACACGACAGTATTGAATCGAAAGAATAAAAATAAGGTCGAAAATATTTCGGTGTTTGTTTTTATTTGAATATCATGTCCGCCAAAATGTAGGATATTTTGCAGTTTTCATTGAATATAAAAAATACAGTTCCGTGTTTGAAAATTTTTAGATATCTCTTTAATCTATAAAATTTCCTTTGTTATAGATATAAAAAATATGATGGTTGTCGCTGAAAAAATTGAGAATTTCGAGACGAAAAAAATTTTTTCGTGGTCTTTTTAAACATCTTTTTTTTCGTAGTTCTAGATCACTTTTGTAAACTGATTTTGTTTAAGTCTCTACTTTATGTATTGAAATATACACGGTAATTTTTATTGGCTAGTGGCATGTACAGATACGGCTAACTTTGCGACGAAAATCTAGACGTTTTACGAAGTTTTTGCTTTGTACAGCGCCTTAACCCAGTACTGGCTTTTTTTCAGCATACCTTGGTTTGCCACATATTCAAAAGAGGATTAATCTATGTGCAAAACTTAATGTACATACATTTAAATACTTAATTATAAACTATATAGTGATTAGCACACAATACATGATATAGGTTGAAAACTTTTAAATAATAAAAATAAATATTGACTGGTGATTTGACTGACATTTTAAAGATAATAAATAGTTTTCCATATACATATGATATTTTGGGTGTTTTTTCAAATATTGAGTTAGTTCGTAACTTAATTCATTAACTGCCAGTAGATTTTTCGAAGTCATCAAGTAATTTTTTTTGGTTTATTTTATTGAAAAGAATCATGACGAAACTTGCCCTGGGGCCTAACGCAGAGCAGTCGTGATTGTCAAAGCTCGTTCCTTCCCTAAAAGACAATTTCGCCCGGTAATGTACCAAATAAAAGTCTACATAGCATAAAATTGCATGATACCATCTAACATTGTTTCAAAATATAAAAATCTTGAGGTACACTCCGTCGTAAAAGTCTTTTGCTGAAGTTTGTTCTGTTGATTGACATTTTTACGCGATCGTCCGACTTCAGTACATACGATCATAAAAATGTTATAAAATATTATTTTATAATAGTACTGCTATGACCCGCTTTGTTGTTTGAGCTAGAAATTGTTTCGTAATATAAACTGCGCAGTTGGTTTTGCGATCGCAAGCGCGACTGCTGATCACGGAGTCCTGGGTCGATTCTCGGGCCGGGCAAAAATTGATATTGGGTTTGTTACCCTTGCACGTCAAAACGGCTGAAGGGATCTTGTTGAAATTTGGTACAGAGGTAGATTATAGTTTGGAATAACACAGGATACCAGCTAGTTATATCTAGTAGGGGGAGAAAGAGGAAAGAAAAGTGGAGAGAAAGATATTTTTTTTCCGATCATCACGCGGGTTAAAGTTAGCGTTAGCTCAAAGTAACTATGCCACGCGGACGAAGTCGCGGGCGGTAGCTAGTGCAATACATTTTAACAATAATTGACCTGAGCATTTGACTAATCTCGACCCGTTCGTGTCATGGGGTATGTTAAAAGAATTATGAATTACTTAAACCCTTTTAGCAACAGGAATTATAAGCTTATGATGACATGTATTTTGGGTAGGGTAAGCTCTTCTTAATCATATATTCATTCTCTGTTATTAACAGCGTGTCTATGAATGACAATCAATTTACAAATGTACAGACGCCAGCAGGTCAAGCTACCCGAAACTGTCAATTTTTCCCAATGAACCTTGAACCTAATACTTTAGAAATAAAGTCGAAAATCTATCAAAGAAATCTGACAGATTGTAGTAGCTTGATGTGCAGGCGTCTGTACAAGCAGTTTGTTTGGGTATTTTTTGTTAAATATTATTTTCAAAAAATTTAGCCTACTAGCTGCGCCCCGCGGTTTCACTCGCGTGGTGATAGAATATAAAGTATATCTTTATGAATTGTAGCCTATCTATTATTCTGATATGTAAGCTATATTATTGTGAAGGTTCATCAAAATCCATTCAGTAGTTTTTACGTGAAAGAGCAACAAACATACTTACATACATCTACACAAACTTTAGCTTTTACAATATTAGTAAGATGTTTTATAGCTAAGTATTATTGTAAAGTTTTATCAAAATTTATTCTGTATTTTTTTCCTAAAATATTATTTACATCTAGCATACGCCTGCGACTTTGCCTGTGTGTAGTTATCGCTAAGTGTCCCACGGTATCTCACTACCAGAATAGAAAGTTACCAAAAGTATGTGATAATTTAGGTAATAGGCTATCTATATGTAAAATTTCATCTAAACCCGTTCAGTAGTTAGTGCGTGAAAGAGTAAACATCCATCAATACATCCCCTCAAATTTACGGAAAGCAATTTGTTTGATAACAATTCATAAAAAAAACATGCACCAGGGTTTCCTTGCTAGTATTTTGAAATATGAAAATTTATCAAATTAATTTTCCTGTAATGGTGGTAATAATTTTGATTAATATTTAAATTACTGAACACATCATAATTAACAAAATAATTGGATATATTTTACACCGTAAAACTAATTGTAAATTCGAAAATAATTCAAAAGCGTTTAAAAGTTTTAATCTCTTTTTTGTCGCAGTGTTATTAACGCTGGAACTGCTAAAAAAAATGGTATGGTTTTTGATGTGAAATGATGAGGTGTGGTGACCATCCGTTATATACTGGGCATTTATGATCTTGAAAAATAAGCCTTCTAAAGATCTGCCAAAACAACTGGCTTCAAAAGCTTTTCCCGTGAGACGCACAATTTTTTTTTTAAATGTTGCCCCTCTCTAGGAATTTCTCCTGTATCGTGGTATAGTTTACAAACATTTAAAGTGACATACACAAACAGCCAGACCCAATACAACTACCTGTAGGTCAAACAAATATTTGTTCCGTGCGGTAATCGAACCCGCGACACGAAGCGCAGCAGTTGATCGCTCAACCACTGCGCCAACCGTGTCATCAATTATTAGTTATTTCCTTTTTGTGTTTTTTTTTATTTAGTTTCTTATCGTTGTTTTTTTTTTCTTTATTTATTTTATGTTGTGTGCACTTGTGGTATGAGTCAAATTGACATATTTTCTTTCTTTATTTACAAGAGAACACTTAACAGAATCGAAATCTTCACGACATGGGCCAACATCGAGCTGAACAAATCGGGTCCAATAACATTCGTGTCGAATATATGCGACTATTTCGTTCGGACGTGTTACTACGGGCAAACTGAGGGTCCGATCGAAACCATTGCTGGACCCTTATCTTACTTTCATTTTATTTATTTTCGCTGACTATGTTATAAAGAGGATTTTCAATCTCATTAATTGTTTTATTTTTGTTGGTTTGTCTTAGTAGGCTCTTAGTCGTAAGAAAAGTTAAAGTCAGACTTTTTTTTTTTTTAAATATCTTGGGACAACTCACACACGGCTATCTGATCCCAAGCTAAGCAGAGCTTGTGTTATGGTAACCAGACAACTGATATAGATACTTATATAATTTATTAATACATACATATTATAGATAAATCACACCCAGACACAGAACAAACAATCGTGCTCATCACACAAAGTTTGTCCTGGGTGGGAATCGAACCCACAACCTCCGGCTCAGCAGTCAGGGCCACTAACCACTAGACCAACAGGCCCGTCAGACTAGGTGGGACGTTTCGTCGATGGCGCGTTCGTGTTCCACACGTGTCTTAAAGACATGTCAGTAAAGTAGAGGGGCCCGTCAGGGCCACCGCCTGCCGGGGTTGCGGGTTGTTCGAAAAATATACCGTGGCCCCGAAACACAACGGGCAAAAGTAGGAACATGGGTGTGTATTAGTTAGGAACAGTCTGACACTCTCACCCGCTCCGCCCAGATCAGGGAAAGTTATTTGATGATTTTCGGTCCCTAATATAAAAAAAACTTGTTGTTCAGAGTTGTTAAGTTTTTCTTGAGCTCAAAAATATTAGGACGAAATTGCATTCCACAATTTGCTTTTAAAAGCCAGTCCCAGAATCATCATCTGCCTAGCCTTTCCCTAACTATGTTGGGGTCGGCTTCCAGTCTAACCGGATGCAGCTGAATATCAGTATTTTACATGAATCGACTGCCTATCTGACCTCCACAACCCAGTTAATACTGGGTAATACGATACCCCATGGTAAGACTGGTTGTCAGACTTTCGGGACACTGACTACCTATAACGACTGTCAAAGATCTACAAATGACAGCCGGGACCAACGGCTTAACGTGCTTTCCGAGGCACGGAGGAAACTCGGTATGTAACGGGTGGTCACCCATCCACAGACCAACCTAGGCAAGCGCGGCTTAACCTAAAGATCGACCCGAGCGGCTACTATTTATTTTAAAAAAAGCCAGTCCCAGAATAGAGAAACGTATTTGAAAGAGATAACGCGGTCCCGAAACACAAAGAGCAAAAGAAGGAACATGGATGGTTTTTAGACAGTACAAGTGTGACATTCCCTTCCAGTCCGCTCAGAGAAGGAAAACTCGTATGATGGATTACCTATCCGAAAAAAAAGACTAGGTAGAACAATTGGAAAACTTGCTCAGTTTATGCTCCCAGGGGCCTTAGTCTGCTATTACAATAGTGTCAGAATGGTCGATCACTGATCGCATAATGGTTGATTTTGACATCTACTACATACTAAACTTGTCAAAATCAACCATTAGGCGATCAGTGATCGACCATTCTGACATCATTGTAATAGCAGACTAAGGCCCCAGGTCAAATGTTGCTGTTTGAAAGAAAAGACAAAGCCAAACAAAGATTAATATAATCCTTACTAATATTATAAAAGCGAAAGTGAGTTTGTTTGTTTGTTACAAACAAAATTACAAAAGTGATCTAGTATTACGAAAAAATAAAATGTTTAAAAAGACCACGAAAATAATGTTTTTCGTCTCGAAATTCTAAATTTTTTCAGCGACAACCATCATTTTTTTTTATATCTATTACAAAAGAAAATATCATAGATAAAATACATACTAAAAACATGTGTGTGTAAAAAATGTGTGGCTACACAGCGACCCCAAAACACGAAGGGTAAAAGAAGAAACATAGGCGTTCCTTTACCATGTCTTCCGGGTCGTTTTAGTCAGTAAAGTTATCCTTACTAATATTATAAAAGCGAAAGGGAGTTTGTTTGTTACCTCTTCACGCTTTAATGGCTAATTTGATGGATTTTGGTACAGAGATAGTTGGGAACCAGGAGACGGACCAAGGCTATTTTTTTAAAAGCAAGTGGGATGTGTCCCTCACATCCCACTTTCTTTTAAAAAAAATAGAAAGAGGGAAGAAAAGGGAAAACTTAGCGTTGCTATTACAAATCAATAAGGCGCAAGGGGAACAGTGTTACCCCGAATTTAACGCGAGCGAAGCCGCGGGCAAAAGCTACTACTTTAAATAATTTTTGTACACTATCACAATGTTGTCGTATTTTACCCAAAAGTTGACTGGTAGAGAATGCCTTCTGGCATTAAGTCCGCCTATGTTTAAAAAGAATAAGATTGAGAATAGTTAGAGACATCCACAAATTTGTGCTGATTATAGCTACCAGGGAAGATATTTGATGATTACCCATACGCAAAAAAGGTATCTGAATATATTTTCGCACTTAGCAATGGTGGCAACAGAAAATATATAATTGATTTGTTGTTGGTCTGGCTAGTAGATACAGATTGGCCTACTACTGCAACATGAGGGTACCAATCTCAAGTGGGCAAAGTGTTTATTTATTTACAACTAGCTTTTGCCCGCGGCTTCGCTCGCGTTAATTTCGGGGTAACACAGTTCCCCTTGCGCCTTATTGATTTGTAATAGCAACGCTAAGTTTTCCCTTTCCTTCCCTCTTTCTCCCTCACATCCCACTTTAAAAAAAATAGCATATGTCCGTCTCCTGGTTCCCAACTATCTCTGTACCCAAATTCATCAAAATCGGTTTAGCCGTTAAAGCGTGAAGAGGTAACAAACAAACAAACTCACTTTCGCTTTTATAATATTAGTAAGGATATCAAGAAAAAAAAAGCGGCCAATTGCGAGTCCTGTTTTAAAATTATACAGGGTAGGGGCAGAGACAGAGTTACATACAGATGCATCGCGTTGGGGGTATGGCATGCTACTGATGCAAAAAGATAGTAACGATGGTTAACTTCATCCCGTATACGGCTCGCGCACCAAGGATTCCGTAGGTACAAAAAAAGCAGGCAAAAGCTAGTAAAAATAATATATTTTAATGTGAGTAAAGGATTTTGAACCTAAACGAACGACGCCGACGCTTAACTCGGGGTAACAAACATTTTCTTTAGCCACAAAATATGATTTTCTTAATTAGACTTTGGTCCGTATCACTGTGAATTATAAGAAAGCAAGTTATCCAACGTAATGAGATCTTACGGAATTAGCAAGATATTGCGTTGTTGGCGAAAAATTAATATTTTTCTCTTCTTATTGCGATATTTGTTCTGTCTGTGATGAGATTTTAAATGGTTCAGAGGTAAGTATTTATTTTTCTTTGCTTTTGATCTTCAGGTACGTTTTCCTTGTGTACGTTTTTTTGTATATATTTTAATACCAGCTTGTGTTTTTTTTATTTTGCTTTGCCATTATTAAAAGTTGCAGGGGTGTGTGAAACCAGGGGTTGCGGGTTGTTCGAAAGAGATACTGCGGCCCCGAAACTTAAAGGGCAAAAGAAGGATTATACAATCTATCTAGACTATTTTCATTTTAATTGACATAATTATATGTTATTTTTTTTATTTCATTGACATTTTATATTTTTATGTGTTTTTAGCTTCCTACCTTGTAAATTGCTGATTGCTCCATTCAAAATTTTTACCCCCTATTTAAGGGAAGTAGTATTCGAATTAATAATATGAAGCGATTATTAATTTTGAAGTGATTATTATTTTTTAATTATGAAGTGATCAGTAACTATTTATTTACTTTTAATTATTAATTATTTAATTGTTATTTGTGAAGGAATGGTTGATTGAAATTATTATTGTATAGTGTAATGATTCAATTCTAGTTTTTATTTTTTTTAAATAATTGGCAACCCTACCATATATTGCATGGAATTTATATTTTTTGTGGAATAAATAAAGCTATTTTATTATTATTATTTAAGGGAAGTGGGGATTAGAAAGAGACAAAACGTAGCCTATGTCCGTCTCCAGAGTCTAAACTATGTTTGTACTAAAATTCATTTCGGGAAGGCGTGGAGGTGTCGAGTTGAAATAAAACCCACAAACTTAAGACTGTGGTCCCTTGGACCAGTGAAAAAACCAACCCTCTAAGTCTACACAGCCAAAAGATGAGGCTATTTGCAAGGCTCGGTGCGCAAGTCCGACTCGCACTTGGCTGGTTTTTCTTTATTTCTCTGTTTGTTAAAGCATTTATTTATTAGTGTCGAGCAAGCGATACGAATGGTCATATTGTGATTCTGATTAGCTGGTCAGCAAGTAGTTAACGAGGCCGACTATCAAATACTAGCTGGCGCCCGCGGCTTCGCCCGCGTGATGATCGAAACAAAAGTATCCTATGTGTTATTCCAGACCATAATCTACCTCTGTGCCAAATTTCATCAAGATCCGTTCAACCATTTTTACGTGAAAGAGTAACAAACATTCATACATCTATAAATCCATCCATCCTCACAAACATTCACATTTATAATATTAGAAGTAGGATGTGCCAAAAAAATTAAAGACGTATTTAATACTAACGTTAAGCGATATCTAATCGAATTCCATAGACTTAAACATAACTGGCGAAATGCAACTGTTCTATTAAGTACACCTTTTTAACAGATGGGAAATCATCAAATAAAAAACACACACTCCTTCTTTTGCCTTTTATGTTCCGGGGCCGTGGTATCTCATTCGAATAACTCACAACTCCGGCAGGCAGTCGCACTGGCAGGCACCTCGGCTTTGCTGATAATACATATCTTTGAAGCGCGCGTGAAACACGAAACAAGACGGATGGACGGTGAACTATCGGTTGCTTACCGACCACATACCGTGGGTTAGAGGTTCTCTCTTAAACGTGCGGCCACCTTTGTTAGTGTAAGTACTTCGCAGAAGGAGATAACCGCTTCTCATTCCCTCTCGCTCCGGACCATGGACTTAACGAAGGCCGGACGCGAGAGATCGCTGCCACCGATCGCTTCTACGTTGTAAGTGTGGTATTAGTGCTTAAATTTTAAGGGTTTTTAAGCGTGATGTTATATTACGTTTCGTATTACCCAATAATACCCAATGTATAAATGCCCCATGTATGTGGCTAGACTGGAAGTCAACCTTAATTTAGTTGGGGAAAAGACTAGACAGAACATGGTTAAAACCTTCCAAGTACAAGTTATTGAGATTAAAGGCAATGACGGTGAGCAATAGGTAGCTCACCGTCCGTCCGTCTATTGACGACAGGCCGTGTCGCCGGCGCGTTAGTGTTCCACGCGCGCCTCAAAGAGATGTCAGCAAAGCAGAGGGGCCTGCCAAGGCCACCACCAGCTGGGGTTGCGGGTTGTTCGAAAGAGATACCGCGGCCCTGGAACGTAAAGAGCAATAGAAGAAACATGGGTGGGTTTTAGTCAAAACAAGTCTAACACTCCTCCCCGCTCCAACCAGTGCGGGGGAAGTTATTTGATGATTTCGCATCCGCAAAAAAAAGACAAGGATAGAACTCATTATTTTCGTCAGAAAAAAAACACCCTGTTTACACCCACTGAATAGTAAGAAAATAAATAAATACTTGATGTAGTGATTTCCATAGTGAAATAGTGCCGGTATTTCGGCATCGTTCCCATCGACATCGAGTTTACGATCTCTGAAGGTAGAATTATGTGGGTCTCTGGTTATTTTATTGTGTGGTAACTCAATACGTTTGAAGTTGATGTTTAAAACAGTTTATCAAGTGTTAAAAGAATTGATGTTTGTGTTATTGTTTTGTTTGATAAAATGACGAGTCTAATAACGTGTTACTAGACTCTTAATTTTTGGGTTGCAGGTTGTTCGAAAGAGATACCGCGGCCCCGGAACATAAAGGGTAATAGAAGTAACATGGGTAGGTTTTAGTCGGTACAAATCTGACACTCCCCTCTAGTTATTGAAAGATTTTCCATGTGCAAAAAAGAAGTCTAATTAATTTGATTATCTAGGTACTAATAAAATATCTTATGGGCAAATTTCCTTTCAAGTATTGTCTTTGAAAAGCTATCTATAACACGTCTTGCTGTTGAAAACTTGTCTTTGAAAATCTTTCTTTACTTAGATATCTACATTGCTACCTTTTGTTAGCTTTGATAGTAACGACCATCTGCTTGCAAATTACTTTGACTTTAGACAAATATCTGTGTCACTGTAGCAATTTTGAATCTATAATTGTCTTTTCAAATTCAAATTCATTTAATTGTCTGAATATGGTACATTTTTATGGTCTTAAATATAAACAAAGGTCTCGTCATATTCTGCCACTGGGGGCGTGCAAATATTTGGTACAAAACAAAATTTTAAGACAAACATTAAATAGGAATAAAAAATTACAATTAGTGGCATGTCAATTAAATAAATATTATAAGCATTCAGTACAATGTCATATTATTATTCAATGTCAAACTTTAATAGAGATGTCAATGATTATATGATTTTCTCTAATAAAGAGTTTTATTTTTATTTTAATAAAACTTTGCCTCACTCTAGGAATTTCTCCTGTATCGTGAGTGCGTTTACAAACATTTAAACTCACATACACAAACAGCTAGACCCGGAACAATTATCTGTAGGTCATATATTTGTTCCGGGTGGGGACCGAATCCACGACACGTAGCGCAGTAGTCAAACGCTTAGCCACTGAGCCAACCGTGTCCTCGAAATAAGTGTGAGGTAAAGTTTATTCACAGAGATTACAGATTACAATAACTTAATAAAACTCTATTGAATACGAATAATATTGATTCCTTATTGGTCGACATCAACGTCAATTTAAGTTGTTGCAATGTCAATTTAAGTTGTTGCAATGTCAATTTAAGTTGTTGATACTTTGACTACTTAAATTAACAGAAAAAGGTACTTTCAACATAACAGCACCACAAAACTTTGTATTGACGACAAATAATTTACTGTATAAGTCAACAAACAGTAAAATGTTGGCACTCTAACCGCGTACTACTTGTTTTTCACGCTACCACAACTGTCGAAAACTTTTTAAGTATTTTTACTATGGTAACATTGTTATAACTCCGCCTAGAAGTGTACAGGAGGGGACAGAAAAAATGGGCCAGTAAAATTTTATTTGTTTTCCGTTGTTTTTTCACTACAGGTTTTTGCAGTCTGAGCTAAAATGTAGTTGAAATTGGTTAATATTGCATGGTTTCCTCATTGCTATTTTAATAAGAAATCTTCCTAGTTAACTTTTACGTTAAATATGATTATAGTTTTTATCTACGGGTCGCATAATCTAGGTAAAAAATTATCCAACGAGATGTTTATTTATTTGAAATGTATGTATAATAATGGTGCATAGGTGGAATAGGGAATATTACGCAAACCTCGGCGCAGAGGGCGCCACTAGCACATGCAGTAAACAAACCGTCATGTGCGCAATCGCGTATCCAGATATTCTGTGAAAATATGTCAAAGTGTTAATTATTTTGGTATAACTTACCTATCTGTACTTTAATTATATATATTATGGCGTCCTACGGCCATTTACGTCTCGGCAAAAAACTTTTTACTGCTTACGCTAGTACTGCAAAATTCTGGCGCAAGGGCCAGAATTTTGCAGTAATATCCCCTATTAATGCCATAAAAGGCATAAGGCATTCTTTTCAGATGTTTTACCGAGACAATAAAAGGTATCCCTAGTCCCCCACCCATCTGTCAGATACTTCATACAATCGTTCAGCTGTTCCAGGCGTGTTTACGTGTAAAAAGATAACACACAGTTATTTCAAATTGATCATATCATCACGCCAGTAATCCGCTAAGGATTAAGCAGATGTGTACTTAATAGTCCCACCCATATTTACCACCAGTTATGTTTTGAAGTCCCATGTTATAGGGGGCGAGCCTATTGCCAACAACTATGGCTGCTTCTGAGAAAGTTCTAACAGAAAAACCCAACAACATTTTGCTTTACCCGGGAATCAAACTCAGGACCTCATGTTTAGCAGTCGCGCTTGCGACCACTTGACCAACGTGGCAGAACATTGATATTATGAATATGAAATACTAGCTGACGCCCGTGGCTTCGCCGGCATGATATCGAAAATAAAGTATTTTATGTGTTATTTCAGACTATAATCTACCTCTGTGCCAAATTTCATCAAGATCCGTTCAGCCGTTTTGACGTGAAAGAGTAACAAACATACATCTATACATCCATCCTCACAAACATTCGCATTTATAATATAAGTAGGATGAAATACTCGACTTAATCTAAAATGAATACTCCACAGCCATTACAATATTTCCCTAGTCAGTTGTGCCTATCCTCTAGGAAGAACAGAGACAAAGTAGCTATCTCGAGATAACAACCGCTGTCTCAGTCGGCATGACAGATCATCTGTCAAACAGTGGCTGAGTAACATTTGAACCGTGGCGTGAATTTCAACACGAGTCGATCAATCAACTCGGTCAGGGAATTCTGTTGTAAATGTTTGAAGGTTTTATTAGGGAAATAAGTCGTATACTGATCCGGCTGTGTGAAGCCTACAAGACCGCTACGCCGTAGCACGATGCTACGCCGTAGCTCGTAGCACGTAGCGTTAAGGTTTGTAGCAGTCATGCGAATAATTATTATCGTGATGTATGTAATTGGTTGGCGTGGTCCGGGCGTGTTCTTTTTTTTAAAAAAAAAACGTTGCTCCACACTAGGAATTTCTCTATATCGTGGGTGCGTTTACAAACATTGAAACTCACGTATACAAACAGTCAGACCCGAAACAACTATCTGCAGTTCATACAAATATTTGTTTCGTGCGGGAATCGAACCCGCAACATGCAGCGCAGCAGTCGATACCTCAGCCACTAAGTAAGTTGACTATATGGGGTCGATCTTCAAGGCAGGTTGGGTGACCATACCAAGATTTCTCTGTGCCTCAGAAAGCTGTTGGTCCAAGCTGTCAATTGTAGACCTTTGACAGTCTTTATGAATAGCTAGAAGTCTTACTGAGGGGTATCATGAACCCCAGTGGCACACGGGTGGCATAATAAATGAGACCCGAGATAAGGCAAAAACCGCACAAAAAAGAAATAAAAGAGAAAAGAACAAATTCAAAGCCGGATCGGTACTTCAGAATGTCACAGAAGAAGAATAAAACTATAGTCCCAACTGCCATGGTTGCAGGTTGTTCGAAAAAAATACCGCGGCACTAGAACATGAAGGGCAAAAGAAGGAAGTTGGGTGGGTTCTACTCAGTAGACTGACACTCCGCCCCGTTCCGCTCAGAGTAGGGGAAGGAATTTAAAGATTATCCACAAAAAAGCTATAGTTCCAGTCACAAGGCAAAAAATTACAAAAAATATATTATCGGTCTAGTACTTTCTCTTCATAAATCCTTTTCGTTAATCATTTCTATAAATCAGCCATTTCAGTTTTAAAATGAGAATAAAATCTTTATTATAACGTTGTGATTCAGGTAAATATTTTACTAAAATATTATGAATTACAGTGGAATCGTTTGCTGAATTGTCAATTTGGATGAAATAACAATATGAAATGTGTTTTTAAATTTCAGTTGTCGTTTTGTGAAAATGATATCTTTTCAAATTATCTTTCTCTTATTGTTGGCTCAGTTAACTGCCATAGAAATAATTCCTTTTATGCTTTCAATTAAGTTGATTTCTACATACGTACAAAACTCACGCCTTTTTCCCGTAGGGGGTAGGCAGAAACCACACAACGCCACCTGTTACAATCCTAACAAAAACCTTTTGCCTCGGCCACATTCATACATTGATTTGTCCAACAATCCTTACTATAATATTATAAAAGTGAAAGTTTGTTTGTTTGTTACATGTTCACGCCTAAATGGCTAAACCGATTTTGATGAATTTTAATACAGAGATAGTTGGGACCCTGGAGACGGACAAGGACATTTTTTTTAAAATAAAGTGATAAATGGGGGAGAAAGAGGAAAGAAAAGGGGACAGAAAGATATTTTGTTTTTCGATCATCATGCGGGTTAAAGTTAGCGTTAGCCCAAAGAAACTATGCCACGCGGACGAAGTCGCGGGCGGAAGCTAGTATAATAAATATATATAGTAGGATGTTACAAAAACCAAGTCTCTAGCTAAGTTATAGCATTAAGTTATGCAAGCTTTTCTTCTCAAACAATCATGAGACATTATTTGAAAACAGATTACATTTCAGTAACTGATGGATTGAGTATTTATCTCAATTGTTTGATTAGGATGAAAGCGAATAAAGACGTCTTGTCTGACCTCCAAAGCCTTTTATAAGAGAATTACACGTATTTGTTACGTAGAGGGAAAGATAACCTTTCAATGACAAGAAATCCTTGATCTGCCTTCTCTAATAGAATTCTTAATATTATAAATGCGAATGTTTGTGAGGATGGATGGATATATGGATGTTTGTTACTCTTTCACGTCAAAACGGCTGAACAGATATTGATGACATTTGGCATAGAGGTAGATTATAGTCTGGAATAACATTTAGGATACCTTTTTTTCGATATCACGCGGGCAAAGCTGCGTGCGCCAGCTAGTAAGACTATAAAATCCGATTCAATAATTTTACCTTCACAAATACCGATAAAATGTTCATTTAAACCACAAAAATCACTGGTATTATATAAAATGATGTGTTTAGCACTAAACCTCACATAAAATGGCAACTCACTATTAACTCTAACGGTTAAACTCTTAAACCGGGGTTTAACTCCGACAGAAACCGTTCAGACTTTTAATACCCAGTAACTCTACAACTGCCTTGGAAACCATTAATGGGGCTGTAAAATTGAACGAACGACTTTGCCGAAGATTTTTAAATTAAGGTCCTTTAATTGTTTCCAATAAAATCTAAGTAGGTACAGGAAAATAAAGAACTTTCTTTAGTAAACAGAGTGGTTAAATATGAAATTCCAGACAAGCTGTTGCCTGGAACTTTCGTTGAACAAAACAGCAGTGCTTCCATTTTGGTGTACAATATAAATAAAATAAATATCTTGGGACAACTCACACACGGCTATCTGATCCCAAGCTAAGCAGAGCTTGTGTTATGGTAACCAGACAACTGATATACATACTTATATAATTTATAAATACATACATATTATAGATAAATCACACCCAGACACAGAACAAACAATCATGCTCATCACACAAAGTTTGTCCTGGGTGGGAATCGAACCCACGACCTCCGGCTCAGCAGTCAGGGCCACTAACCACTAGACCAACAGGCCCGTCAATACAATAATAGTACATTTTGATTCTAGTAAGGAAACTTTGTCATTGCGACATAGGTGGATTTAACTCCCGAACCACTAGGCGAGGGTGTTATAGAGTCACGAATATCAGTGACAAATTTTTGAAATTAAATAACAGAACAAAAAGTACTTTTAAAATTAATCAATATGTTGCTATAGTTTTTTCCCGCGCTTTGCCTTCTCAGACTGAAGGAGAAACAAACGTATGACACCGCTAAACAGCCTAGTATTAAAAATAAGAAATTCAATTTATTTTGAATTTAGAACTCAAATAAATTTATTTTATTTTTTTATTTATAATAAATGTATTTTAGTATCCGTATAAATAATACGTTTCCGTAAACAAATAGTTTTAGATAATTCTATATAATTTTTGTACCCTATCACAATGTTGTCGTATTTTACCCAAAGGTTGACTGTTAGAGAATGCCTTATGGCATTAAGTCCGCCTATGTACCACTATTGTACATGACGTTTAAATAAATAATCAATTCTTTGTTTTAAGCAAATTATTTTATAAAAATGATCATGTATATTTGTGATATTTTGTTGATAAACACAATTTATCTAAAAAAAATATCACCATTGTTTACTGGTATCCGTAATAAAATCAGAAAAATTAAAACCCTCGTTGCGATAAATGAGAATAAAGCACGAGTGTGAAGTACATGCATTTTGAACCTAATCGTAGTGCTATAAGATTTCTGGGAAGTGTATTGAAAAGTATGTTTTATTTATAATGTCAAAGGACAATAAAAAACAGCAACTCAAAAATACATGGGTCAACTAATAAAAATATTAGTTATTCATCATGTATTGGCAAAGACAATTCAAACCGATGCTAAAATATCAATTGAATTATTAAACTCTTCATTCTTTCAACTTAGAAAATCAATCCTTTCAAAGAAACCAAGTGGATTAAAGTCACAAACTACACTTCTAGTAAGAAATACGAAGGCACCTTTATTGCACAACCGTTGTTCTTTAAAAGGTCACGTTCCACGGAACTTTAAACTCTACCTGTAGGTGATTTTTTCTGTCCGCCAGTGTACCAAATGAAATAGAGAATGCCAACAGAATTTTTAGTAGATTGTGGTGGACTTAGAGTCGCGTCAGGTGACTTTAAAAATATTGTTCAGTGTTTTAGAATGGCGTCCGTGTAATGGATGCCTTCAACAGAATATAGAACAACTGTGTTTTGAAAGAGTATCTAGTGACACATATGTAAGAGTACTCAAGACCACAGTGTGTTGTAATTTGAAGACGAGAAGGTTCAGTTGCTAAAAAGTGTTTAAAATGTGACGGAGCGTACGGAATTTCTCACAGACCCTTTATTTGTGTCCAATTGTTTTTTTTTCTTATACTTTGCTCCACTCTAGGAATTTCTCCTGTATCGTGGGTGCGTTTACAAACACTTAAATTCACATACACAAAAAGCCAGACCCGAAACAACTACCTGTAGGCCATACAAATAATTGATGACAAAAACCTTGCCTCCTTCTACATGGGACTTAATCATTACTGGCGAAACGTGGATGTGCTATTTAGACACCTCTGCCTAACCCTTAAAGGAATACAAGCGTGATGTTGTTATCCTTACTTTCTTACTAATATTATAAAAGCGAAAGTGAGTTTATTTGTTTGTTTGTTACCACTTCACGCCTAAATGGCTAAACCGATTTTGATGAATTTTGGTACAGAGATAGGCTAACTTTTTTTTTAAAGTGAGAAAGAGGGAAGAAAAGGGAAAACTTAGCATTGCTATTACAATAAATAAGGCGCAAGGGCAAAAACTACAGGTAGCAGGTACCTGCAAATCAGGAAAGGGGAACTGTGTTACCCAAATTTAACGCGAGTGAAGCCGCGGGCAAAATATAGTGTTAATATAATGGCTACTAGGTATAAATACCGAATGGTGTATATTAGGTGCATCTACAAATTATTGTAACACTTTTGAGTCTAATAATCCAGTGGTAGGTTTAACGGGAGACGCTCCAGGCGTCAGGCGCCGTGAGACGACTCCCGGCCACCGGAGATACCGGTATGTGGAATGTGGATGGTGAGCAATGGGTAGCTCACCGTCCGTCAGTCCAGTGACGAAAGGCTGTGTCGATGGAGCGTTAGTGTTCTACGCGCCCAAAGAGATGTCAGCAAAGCAGACGGGCCTGCCAGGACCAGTGCCTGCCTGGTTTGCGGGTTTTTCGAAAGAGATACCGCGGTCTCGGAACATAAAAGGTAAAAGAAGTAATATGGGTGGGTTTTAGTCAGTAAAAGTCTGACACTCCCCGGGGAAGTTATTTGATGATTTCCCATACGTAATAAAAGGCACTCTTCAATGGTTAATATTAGGAAAACCGGTTTCAGTTCTCCAGTAAAGAAAACGGGTTTTATAGCTATTAAACTTAAAAAAAAACTCAAAATCCAACAGCCCATCTAGATTTTAACCTAAACTAAAATATATTTTGCACAAAATTCAAGGCATCATACTGCCTCGTTATGACGAATAATTTCCGCTTTCTGAGTAAAAATGGCTCTCTCCCGAACTGAGGTACCTCTGAAGCCATTATTTAGATAGCTCGATGTATCTCGAAGGTTCCAGAACCTTCTATAGCCTATAGATAAGCTGGAATGTTCCAGAATGAGGTGTTTTGGTTGAAGTTTTAAATTTTGCTGAACGAAAATTTTGCAAGGTTATGTACGAGTATTAGTCTTGTAAAAGATTTGGAATAAGTTTAGGATTTTTGTGATCTTGGAAAGAACCATTTTTATTTATTTACTAGCTTTTGCCCGCGGCTTCGCTCGCGTTAAATTCGGGGTAACACAGTTTCCCTAGCGCCTTATTGATTTGTAATAGCAACGCTAAGTTTTCTCTTTTCTTCCCTGTTTCTCCCTCACATCCCACTTTTTTTTTTTTAAAAAAATAGCCTATGTCCGTCTCCTGGTTCCCAACTATCTCTGTACCAAAATTTATCAAAATCGGTTTAGCCATTAAAGTGTGAAGAGGTAACAAACAAACAAACTCACTTTCGCTTTTATAATATTAGTAAGGATTAACTAATATCCGTAAGAGCCGAACAACACCCGGCCTGTCTGATGTATGCCTTATAATTGCACTTCCATACAAACAAACGCACGCACACATTTATTCAATGACTAGCTTTTGCCTGCGGAATCGCTTGCGTTAAATTCGGGGTAGCACGGTTCCCCTTTCCTGATTTGCAGGAACCTGCTACCTGTAGTTTTGCCCTTGCGCCTGATTTATTGTAATCGCAAAGCTAAGTTTTCCCTTTTCTTCCCTCTTTCTCCCTTTTATTTAAAAAATAGCCTATGTCCGTCTTCAGGGTTTCGACTATCTCTGTACCAAAATTCATCAAAATCGGTTTTGCCATTTTGGCGTGAAGAGGTAACAAACTAACAAACTCATTTTCGCTTTTATAATATTAGTAAGGATTTTAGTCCTAACACTACGGCGCCCGCGCACCTGCTCTGCAATACTATCAAAATAAAAAATAAATCTTAAGCGCCAAAAAAACCGACTTCCAAGAAAACACTAAAAAAACGAAAAATAAATTTACTTCCGGAAGTTGGTAACTTTTGATCGATTCGTAGACTTTTTGCCACTGAAAAGTAAATCTTTCTTTCTTTCTTTATATGCAAATATTCTAAACACAGGGCTTGGTAAGAGAAAATTATTATTTTTAAAAGAACACGAGTTGAAAAATGTTGAATGTAGTTTCCTTCACAGTAGAAAAGACTGTGGTTATTTGTGCATTTTAAGAACGTTTTATCTAGGAACCTTGTTTTGTGTGTTTTTTACAACTTGACAATACATAACGTTTGTGTAGATATAATACAGGGAATAATATAATCGAGGTGGGTGGGAAGGAGTTTGGGGGAAATAATCACAGCCACTTTTTTGCGGATGGTAAATCTTCAACTAACTTCCCTCAATCTGGGAGCGCGTAGAGTGTCATACTTGTACTGACTAAAACCTACCCATGTTCCTGCTTTTGCCCTTTATGTTCCGTGGCTGCGGTATCTCTTTCGGACAACCCGCAACACCGGCAGGCGGTGGCCCTGGCAGGCCCCTCTGCTTTGCTGACATCTCTCTGAGGCGCGCGTTTAAAACTGAAGCGCCATCGACACGGCAACCTTTGACGTACAATGCTCAGTGAAAAACAACAAGGATTTAAAATAAACATAAACACAAAACCGTAACCTCTATGGAACAAGCCAACTTGTCTTTTCAAATATGTTTAAACTTTAAATTAAACCACTGCGTTCAAAACTATACACACAGTGCATATTAAATGACCCAGCACAATAAACACACGTATAAAGGTGGCCCAGTCCTGCTGTCCACTTCACTTATTCATAAGTCGTATCTCTATAGCGACACAACTCTACTACATACATATTAAATCACCCAGGTACGGACGTTTGTGTTGTAAATCTGACCTTTCGTTGACTACCGTGTAGTTTTTATTATACTGGTCCCCTTTTTGGGTGGCCAAGTGTACGATATGGTTGTTTTGTAGGTTGTAAATATTTTGCTGTGATTGTTCGATAAGATGAAATTGCTGTGAGTGGAGGCTGTTAGATTCTCTGTCAGTCTAGAGTTAAAAAAGAAAAATCGCGTAAAGGATCACTTTGTTGTAAATATTTGTTTTCTTTTAAACGTTGCCCCACACTAGGTATTTCTCCTTTCGCGTGGGTGCGTTTACAAACATTTAAACTTACATACACAAACAGCCAGTATCTGTCTATCAAGACCCTTTATCTTGGGAAAGCGTGAATCGTGCGTCGTATCGAGTTGAAATTAAAACTGTTTACTCAAGTCTGTGGTCCCTTTGTGCCGTGAAAAAATCAACTCTCTAATTCTACGCAGTCAAAAGATATGGCTGTTTATGTTGCAAGTTTGTACGGGAGCTTCGGTGCGCGAGTTCGATTCGCACTTGACCAGTTGTTTGCCTTTTTCTTCACAATATGTTGTGTATAAGGCAAAAAACACTCAAACAACGACGTGGCCTGTTGCCTCATTGGTCGAGTGGCCGGGTCGAGCAAAATTCAATTCGGTTTTCAAATCAGGAATTTCCAGTAGCAGGCACCGGTTGACAATAATAAGCTCGCCCTTTTTCATGTGAATAGCATTGTACTACGCTACTAAAAAAAAGTATTAACTCTCACTGCATGAGTTAAAAAAAAAATATAAACGTTATAAAGTATACTAGGAATTTCTGTATTGTGGGTACGCTTATAAACATTTAAACTTTTAATTTTTTTTATGTCACATACACACATTTGCTCCGTGCGGGGATCAAACCCGCGACACGTAGCGCAGCAGTCGATCGCTCAGCCAGTGCGCCAACCGTGTCAAACTCTAATTTCAAAATAATCTTTTACTTAAAAACAATTACAAAACTAAATTAAATTCCCACACAGTCAAGACCAAGTTAATAAAAACAGAACAATAAAATTTAAACCCGTCTTTCAAAACAATTGTTCTAAAATGAGTCGCCTCTGCTGCCCGTAGTTATATGTAGTTAAAAACAACAGACAAACAGTCTAATTAACTCTGGCCTGAAATAGCTTGAAATGTTGAGAGAGAGTGGCTCGTGCCTTGAGCTTTGATGGTTAGGCTTTATTGCAATACTGTATGATGCAATAAAAAAGAAACCATGGAGTTTCTTGCCGGTTCTTCTCCGACCGACCCACCCGGACCGTGCACCTTTTCTCGACGTTTTAAAATTATATGCCCTAGTAGGACTATGTAAAAAAAATATATAATAAATTTATATATATTTTGAAAAAATAAATCAAACTTGTAAAACTCATAACAAAACTCAGTGTCTAGGAGTACCGCTTTCTGTATCAATCCCTTGATCCAGCTGCCTAACGAAAGCCTCCTCAGGTATTTGTCGAGGCTCTTGGCAATTAAGCCATTAGCAGATCAGATCAGATAGATTAAGCCATTATCGGCACAATCGCTGAGTCCACATCCCACATGTCAACAACCTCGCGAGCCATTATATCATATCATTATTATAGTGAATTACATTTCTGATGGGAAATACGAATAACACTTTGGCCAACCAGGGAATGGAACCCAGGATTTCACGCTCAGAAGATGCAATTGCGACTACACGACCAAAGAGACAATAACAGTGGAACTGCTGGAAAAATTTAGAACTTATATAACATCAAGTTTTAAACCAAGATTAATGCGCAAACATCGTTTTGGAATACTAAAATAATGGTATAACATTTACAAGGTACTTTCATGAACTAAATTAAACAGCCAGGATTGGACCCTTACCGTTTGGCCACAAACTACACGATCAAGCGCCATGCACAAAATTAAAAAGTTGCTAGATTGCTGATAGTAAAATATTTTTGCAATACACTTTTGCATGTACAGTCAAACAGTGCAGGCACGTGTTGCAGAAATATCCTGGCCTGTTCCTAGAAGCAACCTAAAGCATATCGAAATAGTATTTTTTCCGCTTCCTTATGTCTGCGGGGTACGACTTTGGTCTAAACGTGTGTGGCAGGTCGCGAGCGTAGTTTTCAGTTTATATTTTTATGATAAATAATAAAACTACTAAAGCAACCAATGAAGCCAAGCGTGCAAATGCCCTAACCAACAGGCTTGCAATAACTCATGTGTCAGATTTGCATGCACATTTCAAACTGTCATGCATTATCTCATGTCTAAGGCTGTCTTTACACCTAAGAGCTAAGCATGCTATGAGTCAATGAGACGGTACTCGCGCGAGGGAAACACGTGACCAACACGCGTAACGCTTGATGTAAGCTACCGTTGCCGCGTCGTGATTGGCATCGCCTGAGGTTGTGTTCGGGGCTTTATAAAGTACTTAAATAAACAGTTAGGGTTAGACCCTTAGTATTAAAATATATCACTGTTTATCCAGTTTGATAGTTATAAACGGACAGATAAACATATTTTAGGGCAGTTTAATTAAATCGCACTGTAAAATATTTGACTTGTGACCGTTTGGGTAAGTTTTTAGCATGGGTTAGTTTTCGTCGGGTATTTTAGGATTGAGCCCTTTTCATATTCATGTTATTTACTATTTTATAACATTTTTAGGTTTTCTCAAAAGGAAAAAAAACGTTGCTTTTATTGAATCACTTTGTTATCATTCAGTCTGTTTGTCAACACCCCTTATCTCGGGAACGCTTGGAACCACAGAATTGAGTTGAAATCTAAACCGTATGAGTATTCATGTCTGTGATACCTTGGAGATGTAAAAAAATCAACACTTCAAAACTAAGCAGACAAAAGATATAGCCGTTTATGTCGCAAGTTTGTACGGAACCTTTGGTGCGTCATTTCGATGCACCGAAGGTGTATAAATGAGGCGCAATGGCAAAAACTACAGGTAGCAGGTAACTGCAAATCAGGAAAGGGGAACTGTGTTACCCCGAATTTAACGCAAGCCAAGCCGCGGACAAAAGCTAGTAATAACTAATTATATATTCGTAGGTCTGCTGGCAGAAATTATTTAAGAAATAAGCAGTACCTTTGTACTTAATTTTTTATGTATTTTTCCTATCTGGTCTTCTACTGTATGTACATAAATTGTTAAATAAATAATAAATAAATAAATATAACATAATAGTTTTCTTTGTTTTTACAGGTACGAACTACGGTATTCGGAGATTGCTCGACGGCCATTGCAAATATAACAGGTTGGAAAATAGAAACATAATTATTATTCAGCCATTTGTGGGCAAACGCCTTCCCACCTTCCTATACCTACTATTAAATAAATTTAAGACAGGCGCAACATTATTATATTGTTTTTGCTGTGACATGGTGTGGGTGACATTAAATAAATGTGGTGACATTTAATAAATAATGTTTAGTGATGTGATGTATTGCTATTATGAGTACCAACTGATCATCATTTTCCTGCCCTTGTTCCATTCTATTTGGGGTCGGCGCAACACTTTTTCTTCTTCCATTCTCTCCTATCAGACGTCAGAGCATCATTTACTCTTTTCTCCTTCATTAATTCCTTACACAATCCATCCATCTTATCTTTGGCCTTCCTCTCGCTCTCTGACCTTCAACATTCAAATCCATTACTCTTTTAGTCACATGTGCTTCGTCCCTCCTCATTACATGTCCATACCAAGATAAACGACTCCCTTTCAATTTTTCTGTAACAGGCGCAACTTTCAAACTTCCTCTAATATACTCATTCCTTACTTTATCCATTCTTGTCACTACACACATCCATCTCAACATTCTCATCTATGCTAAGTGCAATCGTTATTCATCCACCTTTTTTACAGATGAGTATTACTTTACGATTATAATATTCAGGATAAAGCCTGTTATCAGTCATGATCAGAAATCGAGATAATGTTCCAGATTGACGAGGAATGGTACATTTAGTTAATGTCACCCGCACCATGTTACAGCGAAAACAAAACAGTTTTAATTATAAACAAAACAAGTTTGCTATCCTTACTTAATATTATAAAAGCGAAAGTGAGTACTTGTTTGTTTGTTACCTCTTTACGCTTTAATGGCTAAACCGATTTTGATGATTTTTGGCACAGAGATAGTTGGAAACCAGGAGACGGACATAGGCTATTTTTTTTTAAAGAGCAGCTTATGAGGGAGAAAGAGGGACGAAACGGGAAAACTTAGCGTTGCTATAACAAATCCATAAGGCGCTACCGAATTTAACGCGAGCGAAGCCGCGGGCAAAAGCTAGTTTGATAATAATTCTTTAAAATCAATCGTTTCATATTATGTCGGTAACTTATGAATCCTCTTTGTGAATGAGTGAACATTATGGGCCTTGTAGATTCCTAGACGTTTGTTAACTTTTAACAACAACATTGTAAAACCAAATAATTTTAAAAGAGTTTTAAAAGAGAAAAAGTGCACGGTTCAGGTTAGTCGTTTCCTATGGAGAAGAACCGGCAAGAAACACTCCATTACTTGCCGGTTCTTCTCCATAGGAAACGACTAACCTGAACCGTGCACTTTTTCTCGACATTTTATAAGTGCACATGTTGGCCTATGTAAAAAAAAATCTACTTACTTACGAATATTTTAATAAAACCCGAACAATTAATTTTAATTTACTTTTCAACGAAGACACATATTATTCCAGAACATAGATTTCTACCATCACATTTGCTTACAACACCCCTTTATCATCTAAACGAGGTCCCAAATAATTCTCTAACTGTAGTTTAGCGTAATCAACCGCCATCTTAGTTAAACATTCGTTAAGGATGACGCGTTTTGAGGTCGGCTCCACCATATGTAGTTAAAATTTAGTGAGTTTTGTGAGAATAATGGTGCCTTAAGTTTTATGATTATGGTATAGGGCTGCTAGATTTCAATCTAAAGAGTTTTTTTTTTGGCCACGTTGCCGACTGAAGATGGAAAAAGTTTTATTTAAATACAGTTTCTAATAGCCAGTTTTTATATGTAGTTAGTTAACTAAAACTAGAAAAAACTT
Organism: Ochropleura plecta; assembly: GCA_905475445.1. NCBI lineage: Eukaryota > Metazoa > Arthropoda > Insecta > Lepidoptera > Noctuidae > Ochropleura > Ochropleura plecta. The sequence goes on along the minus strand of FR997738.1, from coordinate 16,905,215 downwards.
TTAGTTTTAATATAGTCGAGGGTAGAACTATTATGAAATCAATGAGAAAAGTTAGGCACTTAAGTGGAAAGTTATAAAATTAGTTCGTAGAAATTGTTATAGTTATAATGAATTGTGAAAAGATAAGAAAAACTCCAATTCTTTTATTGACTTTCGAATCCAGGTTTTCTCAAACTACTACTTAATATTATAATTGCGAATAATTTGTGAGGATGTAAAAATGCCGAACGGATTGTTTTTTTTATATACTAAGTAGGCTTACGTTTGTTTGCAATAACTGAATTTAAATGAAATTTAGGACACAAGTAGTTTATTACCTAGATTAGGTCATAGACATATGTTACTTTAAATCACGGATGGAACAATCTAGTCGGACACTTATTGAAGTCCACGTAGAGCCCCGGCACAACTGAAATTTTCTGTCACATTGCACCTACTTTGTTATTGTCTCTGTATCACCCTAAGGTTGACTGGTAGAGAGTGCCCAAGGCATTAAGTCTCCGGGGTTGCGGGTTGTTCGAAAGAGATACCACGGCCCCGGAAAATAAAGGGCAATAGAAGGAACTTGGGTGAGTTTTAGTCAGTACAAGTCTGACACTCCCACGCTCCGCCCAGAGCGGGGGAAGTTATTTGATGATTTCCTATCCGCAAAAAAGGCACTAAATCTGCCTTTGTGCAATGTTTTTTTTATTTGTGCATGAAGTTTTAATATACATATAAATACACCAGTAAAAAATATTTTTCATGCTAAAACTACGGATTTTACCCGAAAAGTTTAATCTCAATTTTACACTTCTTTTATTTTAATATTCATAAACAATAAACTAGCCTTGCAATTCTGAGCGCATCGCAAAATCGAGCTCCGGTGGGATACACAATATTTTTAAACCGACTTTTGGCAACCTGGTAACCCTAACGGTAGTTTAAACAGAAAATTACTTTTTTCGCGAGATTACGAAGCCAAATTGAGTCGTAACAATTTTCCACACCAAAAATGATTACTAGAACAAGAGCCTGAACGAATTGCGGGAATAAAAAAATAATATTTTACGTCAAAAAGGTGGGGATACAATTCAGAATGTTTATCGTTAATCGAAGGTTAGGTTTACGGTTTTGCTGATGTTAAGGGGATGCGCTAAGGTTACATGCGAAATATCAGATTTTCTTTTTTGCTGGTCTTTTTCAGGTTATAATTTGATGATTGATTAATTTACAACTGCAAATAAATGTATTTAAAGACTTATATTAATTAAAATGGTCAAATCGATTTTGCTTCAAATTAATGACTTTATTTGAATATCATAAAAAGTATTCTATGTGATATTCCAGACCAAAATCTACCTCGGGGCCAAATTTCATCATGATTCGTTCAGCCGTTTTGACGTAAAAGAGTAACAAACATCCAGACATCAATCCATCAATCATCAATCCATCCTCACAAACATTATCATTTTTAATATTAGTAGCATAGTCATTCTTCAGAGTTAAAATAACTTACTAGTAAGAGCTATGTAAAATTCATTAAATATATATTTTCAGGTTGCAAAACAATTATTAACCGTCAACAAGACACCTGATACTGATCTCAAAATTTTAATAAAAACGTTAGAAAAAATATATTTTGCGGTTTACCCTGACGCTCTCCCTTAACGATATAAATTGGCTTCGTTATAGAGGGTTCACAAGTTGATATATTTCCAGAAAACTACGCAATTTGTTTCATGATTATTTTTATGGAGGAAATTGTTTATCGAAAATTAATTTTGAAGTTAATTTGATTGATCGGTTAGTAGAGTCAACAGCGGATGTCGCGAAGCTTTTTGAAATTAAAATTGGACTACGTTTGCTGTGAGTTTCAATAATGTTTATCATCACTTTTTTTTTGGGTTGGGAAATCATCAAATAACTTCCCCCGCTCTGGGCGGAGCGGGAGGGTGTGTCTGACTTGTGCTGACTAAAACCCACCCATGTTCCTTCTATTGCCCTATAAGTTCCGGGGCCGCGGTATCTCTTTCGAACTACCCCGGATATGTTTATCATCACTTGCTTAGCTTTTTTGCTTTTTTTTGAGGAGGGACGAAGCACATGTGATTAAAAGAGTGATGGATCTGAAGGTTGTTGGACGGAGAGCGAGAGGAAGCCCAAAACAAAGATGGATGGATTGTGTAAGGCATGATATGAAGGAGAAAGGAGTAAATGATGTCGTGACGTCTGATAGGGGAGAATGGAAGAAGAAAACGTGTTGCGCCGACCCCAAATAGAATGGGAAAAAGGCAGGAAAATGATGATTCCAGTCTAACTGAATACTATTATTTTACTCGAACGGCCAAGTCATGGGTTTTGAGTTCGACCCAAGGCACGCACCTCTGATTTCGAATAATATTTCTAAGTTTCAATTAAAACTATTAAAGACTAGCTTGCGCCAGCAGCTTCGTACGCGTGCTGATCAAAAAAAAGTATTCTATGTGTTATTCCGGACTATAATCCACCTCTGTGCCAACTTTCATTAAGATGTGTTCAGCCGTTTTGACGTGAAAGGAGTAACAAACATCCATATACCCATCCATCCTCACAAACATTCGCATTTATAATATTAGTAGGAACGAGACTAAATAGCATTTATTATTGCGTATTTATGTAATACAGCTAGTTTTTTGGGAAATTATCCAAACTGGCATGTCTATTTTGATTGGACTATTGTAGGTATCTCTCAATCATTCCATTCAGTCACATTCAACAAATAAGTCAATTTACAAAGCAGATAAATGTCAAAACAGGAACGAGCTAGAGAGGGGAATATTATCCGAACCGCGGATACGGCGGATACGGCCCACAGTGAAACTTGGCGGATATCCGGGATTACGTTTGTAAGCTAGTTTTGTGTAGTCTGTTATGTAATTTAAACATTAATTAATTAGCTCTCTCGGTAGTATACGAAGTGAGAAGGGTTGAGGGTCTATGAAGGCTATATTTTTGAAGCTTTACGTAACTTCTGTTATTAACCACCTAACCATTAGTTTATTTTGAGACAGGTTTTAGCACAAGATTAGTAACAATTTAATCTGGTCTGTATTTTACAAGTGTACATAATTTTTTTTTGCGTTTGGGCAATCATCAAATAACTTCCCCCGCTCTGAGCGGAGTGGTGGGGAGTGTCGGACTTGTACAGAATAAAACCCACCCATGTCCCTTCTTTTGCATTTTATGTTTCAGGGCCGCGGTATCTTTTTTATGCTTTTCTGTGATTTTACATGCACCGTGATGAATTGTCATCCAAATCCAATTAACTCCTTCGCGGCTGTCGAACTGGCAACAACGCTATTTCGAACTCACGTGGTGTAGTTTTCACAAAATGTTTCGACCGTGCGGTACTGGCGCAGTTGTTTTTAGAACTAATTCAGACATTCATTTTTCGATGTGTCTATTTCCTCAACTGCCGTTACCGTCTATATTCACGTTCTATATTCATTTTTTTAATTTAAATTTAATTTTGTCATGTAAGTTAAAGTAACTTGTTTCATTTTTTTTTCTTTTTTTAATGTTACCCCGCACTAGGAATTTCTCCTCTACAGCAGGCGCAATTACAAACATTTAAACTCACATATACACAAACAGCCAGACCCGAAACACCTATTTGTAGGTCATACTTGTTGTTCCCTGCGAATATCGAACCTGTGGCACGCAGCGCAGCAGTCAATGGTTCAGCCATTGCGCCAACCGTACCGTCGTTTTTGTATTCCAAGATGTAGGTATTTTTTTTTAATATCTAATGTTTTCCTCATGATGACGTTAGAGACTAGCGCTTAGCGCTTATAGAACAATAGTGTAACTTTACTAAGCTATTTACTAACAACAACTAAACTACTAACTTAAAACTTGTCAGATTTAAGTTGGTAGTTTCAAGTATTTCTGTCAAAATAAACACATTATTGATAATTTTAAAAGCTACATAGCAAAATAAATGTTAGAAACTTAAAATCTCGAAAAGTGATCGAAATCAGCATATGCTAATTTATCCTTTCTAAATTATAAGGGCCAGTACATTACAACACTAGTTGTGTAAACCGTAAATTATGCGCATGACAGAAATTCTTCACGAAAATGAACCCACTGATGCCCACAACATTTTATCTCACTCTATTCAAACCTAACCTCAAAATAAAAACACATTTTGTCAGCTCCTCATTTTTTTCTAACCTTACATCACTCAAAGGCCAACAAGATATCTTTCAGACTGCTCCCAACAATAGCCTAGTTTGTCGTTCAAGCGAAAAAAGGCATTGTGTCGGAACACTTAAAAGGCAATTTCGGTATCATTACGTCGTTTTGGTTATAATAGTGTGTGGCCAACGCTTTGGTACAATGGTGCCTTGTAGCCGTATCCGAGTATCCGACAGCGCGGGTAATGTGGCCGATGTTTCGGATATTTTTGAAGATAAGAACAACACTTATGTTTGGAAAAGGGTGTGATTTTCGGATTTTTGCCTTATCTTCTTTTATGTTTTTATTTAGTATTTGGTTTTACGCTTGTCTTTTTATTGTTGGGCCGATAAAGCGGTGACCGTGAAGTTTTGGGATTTACTTTGTGATCGCGGTCACGTAAGTAATATGTATGTTAAGCTACATTTAATATTGTAAGTGCTTTGCTACATTTTTTTCAATTTCTGGCTGTTTGTGTACGTGAGTTTAAATGTTTGTAAACGCACCTACGATACAGGAGAATTCCTTGTGTTAGCAAAAAAATAGAGTTTCTGAATAAATATCTCTAATAGGCTTCTTTTAAGGTGTATATTTGCATAGACACACAGTTTAGGACAAAACAAAAAAAAGAGTTTCTGAATAAATATTTCTAATAGTCTTGTGTTAAGGTGTATATTTGCATACACACACAGCGTAGTTTATTTTACGACAAATTAAACAAAAATGATATTGCGGCCTCAAATAATCTTCGGCCTAATATTAGGCGTTCCCTTTCTATGCATCGAATAAGGCATACCCATTCTCTATGGAGACTAACTCATTACTTTTTACAACTCCGTGTCGTTTATATAATGACCGGCCTTGTCAAAGGGAAAATGAGGGATTTTCTTTTTGAATAAAGAAAGAACAGTTTCAAAATTAAATTGTGGTTGTCAGTTCCTTTTGGGTAAATTTGAGGGAACGGACAATAATTTGATTTATTTTTAAGGGTTTTGGTCTCTGCGACTAGCTTGTTTGTTTTGGACTTGTGCGTTTGTTTATTCGCGCTAATTTTTCACGAGTGCATTTGGTAATTCGCGTTCATTACTAACTAGTGCATTTGTTCATTCGCGTTCATTACTAACTAGTTCATTTGTTTATTCGCACTCTGATTTAACTCTAGTGCATTTGTTCATTCACTTTAATTTATTCTACTGTTGATCAATAACTTCAATTGAAATTTAATTTATTTGTGATTTAATTTAATTTAATTTCTGACATAATTTTATTGAAATTGGAATGAATCTATTGTTATTCCATTTTCATTCTAATAAATTTGAATCTTGTTGTGAGGTCCAAGACAAGATTGTTTCTCTTGGACTTGGTCCAGCTTCATTGTCTTTGACTCGGCGATTTTCTGGTTGTCGCCACTATTGATTCTAGCTTGCAGGAGTTGGGTTTGTTTGGGAAAATAGTATGGGAGGCTTGTCTCAAAAAACACATGAGAACATTATGTTTTCGAGGGCCATCCGGGGTTGAGGGTTGTTCAAAAGAGATACCGCACCCCGGAACATAAAGGGCAATAGAAAGAACATGGGCGGATTTAGTCCATACAAGTCTGACCCTCCCCGCTCCGAGCGGAAGAAGCTCTGCGGGGAAGTTATTTGATGTTTTGCTATCCACAAAAATACTTTATCGATCTTATTAAAAAGTACGTACGATAAATTACCAACCAATAAGCTCTCATCATCCGCCTTGTTTGTCTCTATATTAAGTCGGCTTCCAGTCTAACCAGATGCAGCTGAATACCAGTATTCACAAAAAAGCGACAGCCTATCTGATCTTCATAACTTAGTTAGTACTGGGTAAAACGATACCCTTTGTTAAGACTGGTTGTCAGAGTTTTAGGACAATGACTATCTGTAACGGCTGCCAAAGTAAGATTTTGACAGTCTTACTTTGACAGTAACGCAAACACGTAAAGCAAACTTTGTAAATTGTCTAGATTTGCGTCACAAAGTAAGCCGTATCTGTAGATACCACAAGCCAAAAAAAATATACAGTGTATAGTCAAATGCATAGAGAAAACACTTAAACAAAACAAAATTACAAAAGTGGTCTACTACTACGAAAAAAAAAAAAAATTAAAAAGACCACGAAAAATATTTTTTCGTTTCGAAATTCTCAATTTTTGCAGCGACAACCATAATATTTTTATATCTATAACAATGGAATTTTTATAAACTAAAGACATAATATCTAAAACATTTAAAATACGGAACTGTATTTTTTTTTATATTCAATTAAAACTGCAAAATGACTTACAATTTGGCGGACATGATTCTCAAATAAAATCAAACGCCGAAATATTTTCGACCATATTTCTATTCTTTCGATGCACTACTGTCGTATATATGTGTCAGTCCACGCCTAGTCTGCAGCTAGCCTCACCTCCGCGAATACCTAAAGATTAGCTTGTTACCGCACCTTAACGTGCTTTCCTAGGTACAGAGGAATACTAACATTAAACCAAATAACACGAATTCCCAACTAACGATCAAAGCAACAACTACCGAGACCGACCACCGTCACCAAAATCCAACGAAGAACAAACAATTAACTCAGTCCATAATGCAAATCGAAGCCAATTCAACAGAGCTGATTCCTTAGAAATTCGGTATTCCTACCGAATTAACACGTTCGATGCAAAACGGTTCGGATTCGGTAACGGAATACAAATTACCTATACCGTGTTCCAGAGACGTACCGGGTACGGTCTGCCGGTTGATTTATAACCGGACCAAACCGGGCGTATTTTATTGTTATTACCGGTTCGGTATTGTAAGAAATTTGCAAGTGTGAATGGGATTATTCTTGGGAGGTTCTTTGTATGGTGATTCGTTTCGTGAAGTAGGGTGAAAGATATAGATACTCATAAGCGAGCAACCTTAGTTTTTCTTTTAATAATTTCGGAACATCACGTAATCCCCGAAGTACTACGAACGGAACGGAACGAAGTTCCTTATCGCACGTTGCGAAAGGGGACTAGACGGCCTGCCAGGGTTGCGGGTTGTTCGAAAGAGATACCGCGGCCCCGGAACGTTAAGGGCAACAGAAGGAACATGGGTGGGTTTTAGTCAGTACAAGTCTGATACTCCCCCCGCTCCGCCCAGAGCGGGCGAAGTTATTTGATGATTTTCGATCCGCAAAAAAAGGGCTAGACGGAAAAAATTAAGACCAAAACTTGTAACGACACTTTTTGCTATAGTTGTGAGCCATGTGGCGTGCGCTTGTTTCTCTGTCTGTATCTCTCTCTCTTTCTCTCATCTCATAGCAAGCCAGTTATTTTCGTTTCGTCTTTCTATTTTGCATTGAACAGTGTGGTGTCGCGACGATTATTAATTACCCTAGCTCTTACGCTTTTTTTCTCCACCCCTCTTTGCACATCTCCGCTTTGATAATAATCCTGACCTAAGACTTGGGTAGGTACCAATTGTTTAATACCCAAAGAAAAACCTCCTTTGGTTTCGAAATTCCAAACTTTATTAACCCTACTGAAATAAGATAACCCCGTACCAAAAACTTCGGAAACTCCCTTAAATTAATAAACACATTTAATATTGTTGCACTTAATTTACTCAACATTTCATAAGCAGCTTAACTTCGAATATAAATAAGGAACCGTCTTGCACCTACGCATATTTGCCGAACTACCAACTTTGTGCCGAAGTAAAACATTTTAATACAAAGTTTCAAAGATATTAACTTTGGTATTTGAACACAAAAACTGGAAAGATATTAATTTTCGTGCGTTCGTTAAAAGGGCGGGATCGATTCGGGATTCGTGTACTTGGTGCTAAGGAAAAAGGCATAAGTGACAAAAAATTCTCGTTTAACCTCTCAAGGACCGCCATTATTTACGTCAACTATCCGTCAAGCACCGCCGGGCGGGCTCTTATCGTAAGCGTAATCTGATTTTAAGACTTATCTTTACTACAAATACAGTTTTAAATCGGTCGGGGTTTGGTGGCACAAATTTGTGCCAGCGGGGCTCAACGGTAATACTTGTTTACTGGCACGTTTTTGTGCCGCTGGGGATCTAGAGGTTAATTTTAAGGGTTCTGTACCTCAAAAGTACATACGGAATTCTGATTGGATCACTTTATTGTCCGTCTGTCTGTCTGTTAAGACCCTTTACCTCGGCAACGCTTGGAAGTATCGAAATGAAATTAAACCATATACTGAACTCTGTCCGTTTGTACTGTGAAAAAATCAACATTCTAAGACTATGCAATTAAAAGATATGTTTGTTTATGTTGGAAGATTGTACGGAACCCGCAGTGCGTGAGTCTGACTCGCTCTTGACTGGTTTTTTTTAATGTCAACTTAATTGAAGATAGTTGATAGTAAAGTGACTATTAAACATTGAAGTTCGGTTTCGATCACTGAATTGTATAACGTGGCTTTCTTTAAGGATTTACAAAGTCGCACACTGTCAAGGTATATTAACATTTATATAATGTTTATTTCTCACAACAAGCCAAAAATATACAGACAATATTACATGTACCTTCTTTTGCCCTTTATGTTCTGGGGCCGTGGTATATCTTTCAAACAACCCGCAACCCTGGAAGGCTCTTCTGCTTTGCTGACATCACTTTAAGGCACGCGTGGAATACGAACGCGCCGTCGACACGGCCTGTCGTCACTGGACGGACGGTGAGCTGCCCATTGCTCACGGCCATTGTCCGCTTGTAACGCACCCAAGATACTAGAGAAATTCCTGGTATCAACCACGCTAGGAATTTCTCACATTTCCCTGTTTAAAAAAAAACCCGAACCACGATCTTTGCGTTGGCTACGCAGAATACAGGTCATGTTTTATTAATTTTGTATCCTTACTAATATTATAAAAGCGAGTTTGTTTGTTTGTTACGTCTTCACGCTTTAATGGCCAAACCGATTTTGATGAATTTTGGTACAGAGATAGTTGGGACCCTGGAGACGGACATAAGCTATTTTTTTAAAGTGGGAAATTAGGGAAAAAGAGGGAAGAAAAGGGAAAACTTAGCTTTGCTATTACTTTGAATAAGGCGCAAGGGCAAAAACTACAGGTAGCAGGTACCTGCAAATCAGAAAAGGGGAACTGTGTTACCCAGAATTTAACACGAGCCGCGGGCAAAAGCTAGTTACTTTATATATCGACTAATAATTTTATGAAATTCAATATCCCCTCCGTATCAGTGATTTGCATAGCGTAATTAGTTTCACCTATATTATATTGTACTAGCTACCCGCTCCGGCTTCGCACGGGGACAATGTTGATACTAATACACTTATAGTATACAAATAAACATACCTCTTGAATCACGCTATCTATTAAAAAAAACCACATCAAAATCTGTTGCGTAGTTTTAAAGATCTAAAGCATACATAGGGACAGACAGACAGCGGGAAGCGACTTGTTTTATACTATCCAACTTCCTTCTAATGTTATAAAAGCGAAAGTGAGTTTGTTTGTTAGAAATATTATAAATCCTACTAATATTGCAAATGCTTATGTTTGTGAGGATGGATGTTTGTGACTCTTTCACGTCAAAACGGCTGAAAGGGTCTTGATGAAATTTGGCATAGAGTTAGATTATAGTCAGGAATAATACTTAGGATACTTTACATACCGAGTTTCCTCCGTGCCTCGGAAAGCACGTTAAGTCATTTGTAGATCTTTGACAGTCGTTACAGATAGTGAGTGTCCTAAAAGTCTGACAACCAGTCTTACCAAGGGGTATCGTATTACCCAGTACTAACTGGCTTATGGATTTCAGATAGGTAGTCGCTCCATGTAAAATACTGGTATTCAGCTGTATCCGGTAAGACTGGAAGCCGATCCCAACATAGTTGGGAAAAAGGCTAAGCAGATGATCACCCTAAGGTTGACTAGAAGCAAATGCCCAAGGCATTAAGTCCGCCTTTGTACAATGTTTTTTTACTTGTGCATGAAGTTTTCAAAAATCAAAATATTTTTATTTCACATAGGCCTAAATGGGCACTTATAAAACGTACAGAAAAGATGCACGGTTCGGGTTGGTCGTTTCCTATGGAGAAGAACCGGCAAGAAACTCCATGGTTACTCTTTTAAAATCATCAAGTTTTAATAATTAAATAAATAAACTGCCTTCATTATTTGCGGCATCGTTCAAAAAGACATGAACGGTTTCCTTAACCTCAAGATCAATCCGGTTATTTATACTATTTAATCTGTAGGCTATTTAACTACCTGCTGCGTAGCTGTTAAATTGACTTATTAATACTTGAATTACTATCAATTATTTTCCGCACCCCGTCGGCATTTTAAATCTTCCAGATAACTTCACGCTTCATCTGTAATCAAATTAAATTATGTTCGCAACGGCCTTTCCTTAAGTATATTTTAGGGTTCCATAGTAAATCACTGAAAACGTGCAATTTATGTTTTTCACTAGCACGGGAATAGACGGCGAAGATACCACGTGTATTTACGTGCTTCTAGCTGGCACCCGAACCTTCGCCTGCGAGATATCGAAAAAAAAGTATCTTATTTGTTTTTGCAGACTATAATCTACCTCTGTGCCAAATTTCATCAAGATCAGTTCAGCTGTTTTGACGTGAAAGAGTTTTTACCATATTATCCTACGCTCGCGGCTTCGCCTGTGTGGAGTTCGGAAATAGCCTACAGAATCTTACTTCTAGAATAAAAAGTCCAAATTATCAGTCATCTTTGGGCAGTTCATCTATTTGTTTAGTCTGTTTTAGCATAATTGAGTTATAAACCTATCCATACTTTCACAATTTAAAGATAACCCGTTTTTAAAATTGTGTGAAGCCTCGTACGAGAGTTGACGCGCGTACAAGCGCGAGACGCAAGATCCGTCTCCCTGCACGCGCGATTCATGCCAAAAATATGCTGCAGAACCCCTCACACATTCATACCGAAAAAAAAGCGTCTGCCATTCACCCGTACTCATAAATTCGACCCTCGGATATTGAGTTCATAGCTAATATTGATATTCTCAAAGCCCATTGATTAGGTTAGGGGGGTAACAGGTTTTCATCCTTATTTATGTACTTATTCAGACATTCATTCGCTTTTGGAAGGAAAACGTGTTCATTGCGAAGGTTTTTATAAAAGTGCTTATTATGAGACTGGCTCGCTGGTGTTATGGTAAAAAGCGCAACTGCTGAATACCAGGTCATTGATTCGATTCCCACATCGGGCCAGGTGTTATTAGGTTTTCTGATCATTTAAAAAAAAAACTTTGCCTCATACTAGGAATGTCTCCTGTATCGTGGGTGTGATTACAAACATTAAAACTTTCAGTAGCTGCCACGGATTTACGATTTGTGGTCAGTTTACGACAGTCTTGCCTTCAAATAAGTAGGGTTTTTTTTGCGGATTGGTTAACATCAAAATAATCCATCAAATCCAAGCATGTTTCTTCTATTTCCCATTATTTTCCGGGTATCTCTTTCGAACAACCCGTAACCCCGGCAGGCGATGTCCCTAGCAGGCCCCCTCTGCTTTGCTGACATCTCTTTGAGGCGCGCGTGGAACACAAACGCGCCGTCGACGTGGCCTGTCGTCAATAGACGGAGGACAGTGAGCTAGCCACATACATATGGCTTAAACTTAACTGTGGGGATAATTTGGGTGACATTAGCAGGCGTAATGTAATCTTTACTAATATTATAAAAGCGAAAGTGAGTTTGTTTGTTACGTCTTCACGCCTAAATGGCCAAACCAATTTTGATGAATTTTGGTACAGAGATAGTTGGGACTCTGGAGACGGACATAGGCTAAAACAAGTGAGAAAAAGGGGAGAAAGAGGAAAAAAAAGATGAGAGAAAGATATTTTTTTTGATCATCACGCGGGTTAAAGTTAGCGTTAGCCCAAAGTAACTATACCACGAGGACGAATTCGAGGGCGGAAGCTAGTAAAAAATAAATTCCGATTCTCAAACTTACCGAATATACATACAAAAATTTCATTTAAATCGGATAAGCCGTTTCGGAGGAGTATGGCAACTAAAATTGTGACACGAAAATCTTATTAGATAAGATTTGATTTGGGATCCTCTTTTGAAAAGAAATGTATGCTTGTCTGTCTGTCAAGGCCCTTTATCTCGGAAACGCGTGAAGGTATCGAGTTGAAATTAAAACCGTATGTTCAAATCTGTGGTTTCTTGGAGTTGTGGAAAAAACATATCTCTAAGTCTACGCAGTCAAAAGATATGGCTGTTTATGTCGCAAGTTTGTACGGAACCCCACGGTGTGCGAGTCTGACTTGCCCAGTTTTGATTGTGCCCATGATGTTTTTTGACGAAGAGTATGCTGTTACAACATAGACCTAATGATCTATCAAATAGCTTTCCTAATGGTCTGACAGAACAACTTTAATAGCTACCATTAAATGGCGAACTATGTATTAGTTTGACTAAGAATCGATGAGAAGCCTCCGGGCATAATCAATCGTTTGATGGCCGGTACGTCCCACCATTTTTTCAAATGTTCGATTTCTTTTTTTCTCCAAAAAAATACGTTTGAAGATATTTCTAGGTTACGAAAAGGATTTTTTTTTCATGGTATAGGAATGTCAAAGCTTGTGGCAAAATAATAGCAGCCGCTCAGGTCGATCTTTATGTTAAGCCGGTCTATGGATGGGTGACCAGCCGTTACATACCAAGTTTCTCCGAGCACGTTATCATCATTTGTAGATGTTTGACAGTCATTACAGATAGTCGGTGTCCCGAAAGTCTGACAAATAGTCTTACCAAGGGGGTACCCAGTACTAACTCGGTTGTGGAGTTCAGATAGGCAGACGCTTTATGTAAAATACTGGTATTACCACCAATACCTGTTGGGATATGATAGAGCAATGTTGTAATGTACAAGAACAAGTTTGGAAAACAATCGATATCCTACTTAATATTATAAATGCGATTGTTTGTGAGGATGGATGTATGGATGTTTGTTACTCTTTCACGTCAAAACGGCTGAACGGATCTTGATGAAATTTGGCACAGAGGTAGATTATGGTCTGGAATAATACAAAGAATACTTTTTTTTCGATCATCACGCGGGCGTAGCCGCGGGCGCCAGCTAGTACTTCTCGTCTCATAAAAACAGTTAATCAACAAAAACAAATTCGAAAACAAATCTCTGAACAACATCAAAGGTAATGTAAGAGACACCAACAAGCATTACTGACAATATTTACCGATACCATCATCGATCAAGCCGAACTGATGACGTCAGTTCTTCTCAAATTCTCGCCGTTCAACCTATCTGTCATTTAAGGTCGAGTTTGGGACAACTTTTTTATTTACACAGAGTAAATGTACTTGGGGGAGCTTTTAGGGAAGGAATTTGAATGTATTTGCATGTATTAGGTGTCAGGATCTTGAATTTGGGAAAAAAAACTTGAAAATACGACTTGATTCTGACTCTGATGGGTATCAGTTGTTTTAATGACGAATATTTTAATTAAATTGCATTTTTTTTTGCTATACAAGGTGTAATAAACGGATTCTTCATGAAGTCGAAACAAATCATTTTGTATATTTTATACCTATTATTTTGGGGGGAAAAATTATGTTTTTCAGTAGTATTCAATGAAACGCGTGTGCGTGGTGTTATCATATATTATGGCGTTCTGCTGTGGGGATCGGCAGCAGACGTCTATTCAGTTTTCATTTTACAAAAGAGGGCAGTCCGCGAGATCTATAAAATGGGTCCTCGCGAAACCCTCAGAGAAAAATTTAAAGAGATCGAAATACTCAATCTGCCTTAACTTTATATCTTAAAATGTATGTTATATGTCCCTAAAACTTAGGGGCTTTTTGAAATTAGAAGCAACTTCCCTACCATAAATTTTAATAACGCATTAAACACGAAACCGTAATTCCCAAACTTAGATTAACAAAAACTAGCAAGTCATTTCTAATAAACATTATACGCAGTTATAGTGAAATACAGGTTGTCAAAGAAAGTTACAGAATTAACCGATGGAAAGTTTAAAAACTACATCAAACGTGTCCAAAAGTACAAAATCAAGGACTACGTTGAAGATAAAAAAGTCCGGCTATAGTTCCTTCTACGCATGCGGCTTCCGTGGCAGCTCATAAACGGCACAAATTTGTAGAAGTCTCTAACTATTCTCAAGCTTATTTTATGTGATCTCTTGAATCAGTTTTTTTTGCAATATTTGTCAAATTACATATTTATACAACACTAGCTTTTGCCCGCGGCTTCGCTCGCGTTAAATTCGGTAAAACACAGTACCTGCTATTGCGCCTTATTGATTTGTAATAGCAACGCTAAGTTTTCCCTTTTCTTCCCTCGTTCTCCCTCATATCCCACTTTTTAAAATTAGCCTATGTCCGTCTCCTGGTTCCCAACTATTTCTGTATCAAAATTCATCAAAATCGGTTTAGCCATTAAAACGTGAACAGGAAATTTTAGTTAGGATAAGGATAGTAAGGATAACACGAATTTTACCGTCCTACTTCTAGGTAAAGGTCTTCCCCCTAGATTTCCCGAACTACATAAATGCCTTCAATCATCACAGTTCATGCTACAGTTTTTCATCCCTCCCTAAGAATCATATCTCCTAATCCGCTAAATTAACATGACTTAATCTACATTAAAAAGAAAACTTTCCCAATCAATCTTCTATAGACGCGAAAACGCGAGCATACACAAGGGGCGTGCAAATGTATTGATATGGTACATGTTGATTCACTTCGCCGTGTGCGATCTCTGATTACAACGTTATGTTAGGATAAACTAGTGGTTCTCGATTTTAACTCGCCATTTATTTTAAAAGGAGGAATGATTCTCATGTCTGTGAATTTTCAAGGCTTTGTAAAAAAGTGTCAGACTCGACAAGAGTCGAGCTAACAGTCGAGTCGAGTCGATCCTGGATGTATTATCAAATTCTTGGTGTAATTTATTTTATTTGTAAAATTCACTACCAGTTATATGAAAGAACTAGCTTTTGGCCGCGGCTTCGCTCGCGTTAAATTCAGGGTAACACAGTTCCCCTTTCCTGTTTTACAGGTACCTGCTACCTGTAGTTTTTGCCCTTGCGCCTTATTTATTATAATAGCAATGTAAAGTTTTCCCTTTTCTTCCCGCTTTCTCCCTCATACCTCAATATTTTTTTAAAAGATAGCCTATGTCTGTCTCCAGGGTCCCAACTATCTCTGTACGAAAATTCATCAAATCGGTTTGACCATTTAGGCGTGAAGGCGCAACAAACAAACTCACTTTCGCTTTTATAATATTATAGTAAGAATTTGTTTTTGAAGATTATCTGGCAGTTTTAGTATTGTTCGTCGTGTCCTTGAGCTATGAGTCGAGCTAACAGTAACTGACAACTAACACTAAAATCTATGTATCTTAAAAAGATCATCTCAGACAACTACATAGTCTACATGGTTAGTTATTTTTGTCTGGACCTTAAAAGAGACTATGACCTCTGAGTTTGTTTCGGCTGTTTCTTTTCTGAGTAGTCGTGTACACACGACGACAGATCAACCTATACAAAACCAGTTTATGCTGATCTTTCAACTACGAATCGTACGCCGTAGATTTCCCGTACGACGAGATATCCGCTTAAACTGGTTTTGTATAGGTTGATCTGTCGTCGTGTGTACGAAACACCGGCCTCATCTATTTTTAAATAAAAAATGACGTAAAAGTGTTTGTAAAACCTACTTGCAAAATAAATATAATTTATCAATAAAAAGTTGTATTATTCACGCACCTTTGATCACAAAATCTTAGTAAGAGCCGCAACGACAGTCCACAACAAAAGAGTTCTTCATTGTTAGATTAGACAGAAGCGCATAATATAGACACGTTCGGGATCGGGGAATTTCTCCGTACACCCCCTCTTTCACCCCCGATACATTTGTTTAGAAAAAAGATAAGTTCTTTGTTCACGATGATGTTAAAGTGAATGGAACGAGATTGGGCGAATGTATTTTTGTAGCTTTTCAACGAAATCTTGATTTTGGCTTTCCGAACAGGAATTTATTTAATATATTTATATTGTATGCAAACTGGTTTGTAAAAGTCAAATAGAGAGTCACTCTATGTAAAATGTATTGTTACTAGCTTTTGTCCGCGGTTTCGCTCGCGTTAAATTCGGGGTAACACAGTTCCTCTTTCCTGATTTGCATGTACCTGCTAGCTGTAGTTTTTTCCTTGCGCCTTATTTATTGTGATAGCAAAGCTAAGTTTTTCCTTTTCTTCCCTCTTTCTCCCTCATTTTAACTTAATAAAAAAAAACGTTCTCCAATTATCTTTGTACCAAAATTCATCAAAATCGGTTCAGCCATTTAGGCGTGAAGACGTAACAAAAAACAAACAAACCCACTTTCGCTTTTATAATATAACTAAGGATTCTTGTCGTAAGTTAGGGCCAAATGACTCCCAGCCACGTAGACGGTGTGTAATTGGTAGCTCACCGTCCGTCCGTCTATTTACGACAGGCCGTGTCATTCCACGAGCGCATCAAAGATATGTCAGCAGGGCACCGCTTGCCTTGGTTGCGCTTTGTTTGAACGAGATACCGCGGCCCCAGAACACAAAGGGCACAAGAGGGAACATGGATGGGTTTTAGTCAGTACAAGTCTGACACTCCCCTCCGCTCCGCCCAGAGCGGTTCAAAGTTATTTGATGATTTCTCATCCGCAAAAAAGGGATCATACATTTGATTAAATGGTTTTCATTCCAACTCGATACATAAGTATCGAGTTGGAATGAAAACATCAATATAGACAGACTGACATCAAAGTGTATTTAAATAAGGGTTTCGTTTTTTGTCTTTTGCGGTAAGGAACCATAAAAACGACGTATTAATGGTTTTGTAAAACCTACTTGCAAAATAAACATCATGTATCATTTAATGCGAACTAAAAGTACTTTAATGAAATATATCACACATTCTCACAAAACAGTAGTAACATCCGGGATTGAGCTCGTATCATGATATCATTTCGCTCTAATGCCCGAAGCCATTGCCGAGAGAACACGAAGCTACTTCGCGTCGCTGTACCACCGTCTGTAACGACCATTGGAAAACGCTTTAGATTGGAAATTATTCTATTGTCATTCAATGTGTGATATGGTATAGAAGTTACAAATCTAGATCTTTACCGAAATGACACAAGGAGACGACCTTGTATCATTTCAGTACCAAAGAACTAGACCATTGTAAACATTCGAGAAATTATTTGAATAAAACAAGATGGCGTCGATGATTGCCATTTATGACTTACTAGTTGCGCCCCCTGGATTCGCTCGCGTGATGATAAGAAAAAGTATTCTTTGTGTTATTCCAGACTATAATCTACCTCTGTGCCTAATTTCATCAAGAACCGTTCTGTAGCTTTTTCGTGAATGAGGATCAAACATACATCCATACTCACAAACTTTCGCATTTATAATATTACTAGCTTTTGCTCGCGACTTCGTACGCGTGGAATAGTGACTTCTGACAGATTTTTGGTTTTACCCACATAGTTCCATAGTTTTAAGAAAAGACAGACAGACAGAAAGACAGACAGAAAGAGTTACTTTCGCATTTATAATATTAGTTTGGATTATTTTTTGTAATAAAAACTATCCTATGTCCTTTCTCAAGTTCCAAACTATGTCTGTACCAAATTTCACACAAATCGGTTCAGTAGTTTAGGCGTGAAGAAAAGACAGACAGACAGAAAGACAGACAGACAGAGTTACTTTCGCATTTATAATATTAGTTTGGATTAGTAGGAAGTAGGATAGTGGGATTAGTAGGAAGGACAGGATAGGATATAAGTACCGTAATGTTTCTTAGTTTGATATACAGGAAGTTTTATTGGCTTCGTCAAGGGTCAATTAACATTTTGTAGGTACTTATTTGTGCATTTGGAAGTACGACCTCACGAAAATAGCAGGTCCAACATAGACTCAAACTGCTTAGTATGGGACAAAATGGACATCTCTAGAGGAGGCCTTATGATTTATAACTACAATGTAACAAAAATGTTTCTAGCTAACCCTTTTTTGCGGAGAGGAAGTCACCAAATAACTTCGCCTACTCTGGGCGGAACGGGGGGGATTGACAGACTTTTACTAACTTAATCCCTCCCCCCCCCCCGTTTCTTCTTTTGCCCACTATGTTCCCGGGCCGCGGTATCTCTTTCGAACAACCTGCAACCCGGATAGTTAGGCCCTTGTATTGTGTAACAGGCTGATGCCTCCAGCTCTACGTCCAAGGCGCGTATTTGGCGTACGGGTGGAAATATCATTCAATCTATCCCAGCTTCACGAAAAAGAGCAGCAACGCCTTGGTGTTTCGCGAAGAGTACCAATACCCAGATAGGCCCTTAAAAATATCTCAAACGAAATACATTAAATTGCTCCGAAGAGCTACTTTCAACAAAAAGAATATCCTAAAATATAATTCCGCAATCAAAATTGACGGCATCATTATGCCGTCGATACAATTACGGCGGACTCCGGAAACGGCAATACGCCTCGGTACGACGTTCCGTATTACCCCATTTGGCGTATTTGGCGTATCGGAGCCGGGTCTGCGTTTCATTATGAAAGTCTATGGCCTGATGAAACGTAATAATTACTTTGGAATTGGACAGTTGATGAGCTCTATAGAATGTTTAAATGTTGTTATTTAAGAGTCTTTTCAAGGTGTATCTTGTTCTAGTGTATTAATGAGTAGATTTATATGGTAAAAAGTTTGGCATGGGGTATTCTATTCTTGTGTGTTGTGATGGCCTAGCTAGAGGTTACGTTCCTCACCTCTAATGCATGAGGTAGTGGCTTCAAATCCGGGCAGCTACCAATGTGACTTTATCAGTTCATATGTACTTTCTAAAGTTTATCCAAGTTATCACAGATATGCCTGTCGGGGTAGCGGGTTGTTCGAAAGAGATACCGCGGTCCCGAAACGTAAAGGGCAATAGAAGGAACGTGGGTGGGTTTTAGCCAGTACAAGTCTGACACTCCCCCCCACTACAGAGCGGGGGAAGTTTTTGATGGTTTCCCATCCGCCAAAAAAGACATCACAGACATCCGTGAAGGAAAACATTGTGAGGAAACCTGGACTTATCCTTACTAATATTATAAAAGCGAAAGTGAGTTTGTTTGTTTGTTTGTTACCTCTTCACGCTTTAATGGCTAAACCGATTTTGATGAATTTTGGCACAGAGATAGATGGGAACCACGGGACGGACATAGGCTAATTTTTTTTTCGAAAAAAGTAAGATTTGAGGGAGAAAGAGGGAAGAAAAGGGAAAACTTAGCGTTGCTATTACAAATCAATAAGGCGCAAGGGGAACTGTGTTACGCCGAATTTAACGCGAGCGAAGCCGCGGGCAAAAGCTAATAATTAATATAAGTCTGAATTCGTTAACCCGTATTGACAAGGCGTTGTGATCAAATCTCTGTATGAGAAAATGCCTTTGCACAGCGGTGGGACAGTTATAGGCTGGTATTATTAGGTACTATCTGGCGCCCGCGGCTTCGGTCAAATCGAAAAAAAAGTATCCTATGTGTTATTCCAGACCATAATCTACCTCTGTGCCAAATTTCATCGAGATCCGTTCAGCCGTTTTGACGTGAAAGAGTAACAAACATCCATACACCCATCCATCCTCACAAACATTCGCATTTATAAAATTAGTAGGATATTATTATTACATTCTCATATACCAGGGTTAAGGAGGTCAGGCAGGCAGTCGCGACTAGTTAAGTACTGATATTCAGTTGCATCCGGTTAGACTGGAAGTCAACAATAACATGTGTCGTTGTTAAAAAGTTAGACAAATTCAGCAGTGGAGTCGTTGTAAAACTAGGGTTTTATTAAAATGGATGAGATTTTTCATAACAGTTACATAACATTTACTTTTTTAGGCAGGTTAGGGCTTTTTTCCGCAATTGCAATTTTTTGCTTTTACTTAAGACTGGCTAGTCTTAAGTAAAAGCAAAAAATTGCAAGAGTTTAATAGAAGAATTAAAACAACCTGTGGCAGCTAACATCGAGAAAAGGTGCACGGTTCGGTTTGATCATTTCGAATGGGGAAGAACCGGCAAGAAACTCCATGGTTACTCTTTTAATAATCATTTGGTTTTACAATGTTGTTGTTACAGCGTTAGTACTTTAGTATGAGAGGACGGCGGCGGCGTAAGCCCGACACAACGGCATTGCTTACTTTACAAAACGTAAAATAAGAAAAAAGTTACCAAGCGACACAATATTCACTCACAAAGAGTCGATGAAAAAAGTATCTTTACAATAAAAAATTGGTTGTTTGTAAAGTAGGTTTACGATCGAGATGTTTACGTGATAACGTCTTATTGGTGATATAAGTTATCACCAGTAGTGACATCTAAAATGAAATTAAGTACTAATTCAAAGTTTTTTTTTCGAGCCAAGTAACAGATGGCGCTACCATCTTTATGAAATGTCGCTCGTGAGGTTTACAAGTTTCTGAACATGTCACCCGACTAAAACGATTTTAAAGACGTTATCACGTCAAAAATAAAAAAAAACTATAAGAAACAAGTGACACAAAATATGTTGCCATCAGTACTGTACAACCCTAAACAAAGTATGTATAAATATGGTTTGCAAGGCTTTTTTAACCTATTATTAAAAAAATAAAAAAAGGATTATGCGGTTTTATGAACCAACGGTAAAAGTGAAACTTTTTTTCACATAATAGACATTTAGACGTCCCTAATCCCTGGCCGACCGTCACGCGACATGCAACACACAGATGAAAAAGTTTGATACAATAAAAGCTTCACTTTAAAAATCAAAAGAGCTACTGTTTTATACGTAAACATTATTTATTTTTGAAAAAAATAAAACTTTAGTGAACATAAATTTGGACATCGATTTTACTGTCTGACGTCTGACAGTAACATCCCCATTCAACCGTCATATCATACAATCAAATCAAACTTTCAACCAAATATCCATTAACATCAAAAAATCGTCATAAAAGAGGAAATGAAAAATGTCACCTTGTTGATAGCACAGCAGTAAATAACGATATCTTTGTACCATCGGTGTGATTGGTCCCTGAAATACAAAAGCGGTCAAGTGCAAGTGGACACAAACACTGTGGATTCCGTACCACTGTACAAAAGGCTAGTTTCCAAAAAGATTATTCAAAAATAAGGGACACGTATTTTTTTATTTGAAAACTAGCTTTTTCCCGCGGCTTTGCTCGCGTTAAATTGGGTAACACAGTTCCCCTTTCATGATTTGCAGGTACCTGCCACCTGTAGTTTTTGCCCTTGCGCCTTATTTATTGTAATAGCAAAGCTAAGTTTTCACTTTTTTCCCTCTTTCTCCCTCATTTCTCACTTTTTAAAAAATTAAGTTAGTCTATGTCCGTCTCCAGGGTCCCAACTATCTCTGTACCAAAATTAATCAAAATCGGTTTAGCCATGTAGGCGTGAAGACGTAACAAACTCACTTTCGCTTTTATAATATAAGTAAGGATTAGACCAAAAATGACATACATCATTGGGCACATAGCCCATTAAAGTTACGTGCAAAAAATGCAACAACGCGTGATACGTGTCTCTAATTTTTGAATAATCTAAAAGACGGACTAAATAGAATGTAATTACTTTGAACCTGGAAACTACCATATAATAAGTGAGTAATAAGTTTATTCATTAAAAAAAAACAAAGCGGAATCAATATTGTCTGTGAGCCACCAACAAAGCAGAGTATGATCTTGTGGCTCGGGAGTTTAAGTATTACAAAATTAAAATAGTTAAACTAACTAGAGAAGGTCATACAAATATAACAATAACAATGAGCAGGGTTTAAAGTTAACATAAAGAGTGTCTAGATACAAAATAAACAAGGAATTTCTTCTGTATCGTGGGTGCGTTTACAAACATTTAAACTCACATACACAAACAGCCAGACCCGGAACAACTATCTGTAGGCCATACAAATATTTGTTCCGTGCGGGGATCGAACCCACGACACGCAGTGCAGCAGTCGATCGCCCAGCTACTGTTCTAACCGTGTTGTCCATGTGCTTGCGCTATATTTCCCGCGCTGATAGCTAATCTCCGCTGAAAATATCCTCCATGGCTGAAAACAGTCAGGAGGACCCGGATCTCTTTCGAATAACCCGCAACCCCGGCAATTGGCCCTCTGAATACAGAACCCTAAAGCTGCCCACGATACGGACGAACGCTATTGAAAATTAATTTCCAATATGGAGAGTGTTTCAACATACCTATAACCTTTGACATTCGTTTAATAGGAGAGAAGACTTGCGGTTATTCGGAACAGGTCGTAAACGTATTTTGTTGCTTCCTGATGGCTTTTAGCGAAGGACACAGCTGCATTTCTCTTCGTTTTGTAATGTGACAACATTGCAGCTAAAACGTGTGGTTTTAGCCCATTTCCAAAGTGCCTAGACGAGAGCCAATCGGGTTTAAAGCGCTTTGTGTTTCTGCAGCGGCTTTTCGTCGTTGTCACTGCGCGCTAGCTGATTGACGCTTTGTTTGGACTCTGTGATGACCATGACATTACTTGAAACTGTGCGGGAAATTAGCCTGTCAGCCATTAATTAATGTGCTTTTAGATTAGTTCCTAGCTCCTCTCACATATTGGAGTCTTGGGTCCGTACAGGGTTTTTTTTAATTAAAAAAAAAACGTTGTCCCCACGCTAGGAATTTCTCTTGTATCATAGGTGCAAACATTTAAACTCTAATACACAAACAGCCAGACCCGAAACCTACCTGTAGGTTATACAAATATTTGTTCCGTGCGGGGATCGAACCCGCGACACGCGACGCAGCAGTCGATCGGTCAGCCACTGCGCCAACCGTGCCATCATTATCACATTATAATATGATAAACTATTAAGACATTTGAAGAACAATATGATAGATTTTAAAGGTCGTTCACCTTTAAAAAAAATTTTCATTTCACTTTTTTTAAGTCGGTTAAAAACTAGCATTTTAGTATTTTTAGGATCCCGTACCTCTGTAGTCCTTTGGAACAGTAAAAATATCAACCCTTTAAGTCATGGTAAAGATATGGCTGTTTATGTCGTAAGTTTGTATGGAACCCTTGGAATGCGAGACTGAATCGCACTTGGCCGATTTTTCAAATTAATTTTGGCGTTTGAATTAGTAAAAAACTTGATTAACAAAGAACTCCTTTCAACTACGTTTTATTTGCAAAACTCATAATCCATTATTTTTTACTAGCTCACATTGTGCATCACTGTCAGTTGGCAAAGACCTTCCTTCTCTCCTTTCATACCTTTCAATCTTTTGCTATCTCTGGTCATATTAGTCCCGCCAACTAAATCTGGTACTTTTAACCTGACAGACAGATGTGTTGCTGGGGAGTTTGTTCCGCCACTTCTTCTTCCCAGCTAAAACACTACTAAGTGGCGGAGGGCAGGGCGTTTTTGTGGGACTGTCTCTTGTAATTTGACGTTCAATAAGTGCTGATTATCAGCCTAATTTTAATAATTGACTTTTGATTTTGAACATGATCAGATCGTCAAGCCATCTGCGACTAAATACATAGGAGTTATTAATACCAATGCATATCCGATAGAATCCGCTTTAAAATAACCTTGCATTTTTTTGCGCCAATAACTTTATACAAAACACAAAGAAAGACCTATAAATTCTTTGTGACGACAAATTACAGAATCCGCAGTTGACACACTTACAACGACTCTATAAACATATCTAACACAATATCTTCTATTACTCGTAATACATACAGAGTCGTATATAACGCACATAAATACAATGATAATCATTTACTTCACACTAAAATTATACTAATCACACCAAAACTTTTGTTACTTAGGGTTGTCAGACGTACGTGATCAGGGTTTTTTTTTGGTTCGGAAATCATCAACTATATGCCTTTTCATTTTATTGTCTTTTGTATTATACTTAGGCTTTATAGCACTTTATTTGTGCAGGGAATATTTACCGAGGTTTGTTTTGCGGGAATCGGAATCATCAAATAACTTGCCTCGCTCTGGGCGGAGCCTTCTTGCCTTTTGTGTTCCGGGGTCTCGGTATCTCTTTCGTACAACCCGCAACCCTAGCAAGTAGTGCCCTGATTTGCTAATATATCTTTGAGACGCGCGTGGAACACGAACTTGCTGTCAACACGACCTATCGTCAATAGAGAGACGGACAGTAAGCCACCCATTGCTCACCGTCCACAGACCCGCATCTACGGTGGCCGGGAGTCAACTTGCGGCGCCCGGCGCCCGAAGCGTTGCTCACTTACCTCCTTCGCTGATGTGGTCAAGGTGTTAGGTTTTCTTATGCAGTGTTTATTTAGGTATGTATTTATGAAAACTGCTTCGTTGTTCGGTTGAATTTCCAGGTCACACAGTGGTCCAGAGTATTTACGCCCAGCAGATGGCAATATGTTTGAAACCATCGAAATTATTATGAAATCTATGCTTGCCACCTAAACTGGTGGCATTAAGGTTCACTTTTCTTTAACCATTTGGTAATAACAGGCACAATGTTGTTACATGAATTCGCATAATTTGAAGACAATTCAATCTAATAAAATACTTCGCGCAGGTTTATGCCATCTTGTCACGCTATTTTTTACAGTACAATTTCTATCTGTCTGTACTTACAACATTAAATAACTAATTGTTAATGTGAGTCAACTTTTTAATGTTTGTTTTGGCAACCCTACCATCAGCTGTGAAGCTTCACATACGAATTCATACTAATTTATTTTCTCAAACAAGATACGACATTCATTACGAAGTAAATCAAGATTTATTTGAATTAGAATAACGTTTGTGTGTCATTTGGTGAAATGTAGAGTGAATGTGAGTTTTGTCCCGATTGTATAATGATAAATTTCCATCATTCAGAGATTGTTTGCAGTAGAGTAGAAAATGTACAAAATAAGTAAAACATACTGAGTAAAATTTCGTATTTCCATTGTAATTTTCAATTAACAATGGTAAATGAATATTCGACATAATTATCATAACTAAAAATCATCATCATTTTCATGCCCTTGTCCCATTATATTTTCGGCCGGCGCAACACGTTTTCTTCTTTCATTCTCCTCAATCAGACGTCACGGCATCATTCACTCCTTCATATCATTACTTACACAATCCATCCATCTTTTCTTTGGCCTCTCGCTCTCCGTCCATCAACATTCAGATCCATCAATCTTATAGTCACATGTGCTTCATCCCTCCTCATTACATGTCCAAGACAAACGACTCCCTTTCATTTTTTCTGCAACAAGCGCAACTTTCAAACAAATATCATAACTAAAAATGCTGAAATAAAAACCATTTTTTTTATAAGTGTGAAAATCCTCAATGCAATAGATGTCGCTGCCCCATGGAGGGGTCTATCAGACTCCTTCTGACCTCCACAGAAGCAACGTTTTATTTTCTTAAACGAGTCTAGAGGGATTTGCCTCTTACTTCATAAGAAATACCTACTTACCCAGGAGAACAGCGTCCAACACGGATGCACCAAGAAATTGGAATGTTCCCAAAACTCCAACAATCGGCCTGAACTTCAAAAATAGCCGCTGCATTTAATATCTCGTTTTATTTACAACGTTTCGTTATTGCTTGGAATATTTCCACGTCTACGTTGTTTTACGAAATTAACTCTTCATTCAGTTAATCTTAGTTTTATTTACGGATTGTGCTAATTTGTGCTTTCTATTCCAAAAGCGAAAGTGAGTTTGTTTGTTACGTCTTCACGCCTAAATGGCTCAGCCGATTTTAATGAATTTTGGAACAGAGATAGTTGGAACCCTGGAGACGGTTATAGGCAAGTCATTTCATAGCTTCTATCGCGGGCCTTGAGCGTGGAGACCGAATCCAGAAATTTCGTAACGAAAAAACCTAACACTTTCATTACGAATAGGTACGGTCAGTTATTTCAATCACGATTCCAATGTTCTAATAGCGTGTTTGGTAGAGAATCGGACAGTCAAATAACATTACGCTGGATCAAACTCAAGGTCTTGTTTTTCTTTTTGCGATTTATTTTTTATTTATTGCATGTGTTCTTTTTTATTTATTTCATAAGTTGATAAAAAATGCTATGCAATAGCTTTACCGCGGCAGTCCCCGAGTGCCACACGTTTTTTTTTCTAAGTGAGATATGAGGTAGAAAGAGGGAAGAAAAGGGAAAACTTAGCTTTGCTATTACAATAAATAAGGCGCAAAGGCAGAAACTACAGGTAGCAGGTACCTGCAAACTGTGTTACCCCGAATTTAACGCAAGCAAAGCCGCGGGCAAAAGCTAGTACACAATAATGTAAGAAATAAATTCACAGTACCTCATAGCCGCACTAAATGAGATTAAAAGATTATATAAAGATTGACTCAATCAAGAACTTACAGCAACTAATTAGCAATCTTTTTTCTTACTAAGACTTTTTTAATCCTGTACAACTCGGCATCGCTTCGAGCTGACTTAAGCTCTCAACATAATTTCTTAGAAAGTATATGTTGATTTTATTAACTGGAGTATGACTTTGTCACGATAGTTCTTATTTTTATGTTGAATATAAAAAAAATGTATTAACCTTGAATTTAAAAAAAAACTAGGAGGTTTACCTGTATCGTAGGTGCGTTTACAAACATTTAAACTCACATACACAAACAGCTAGACCCGAAACAAATACGTGTAGGTCATAAAAATATTTGGGCCGAGCGGGCATCGAACCCGCGACACGCAGCGCAGCAGTCGATAGCTCAGCCGCTGCGCCAACCGTGCCGCTAAAATTATATGATTCAGTTTTAGATATTCTAATAAATGTACCCTTTTTTCTGATAGAGGAAGGGAGTGTCAGACTTTTACTGACTAAAACCCATCCATATTCCTTCTTATGTCCTTTTGGTTCCGGGGCCGCGGTATCTCTTTCAAACAACCCGCAACCCCGGATACATGTAACCTCGAATTGGTAATTACTAATAGTTGTTATTCTTTCTTACAGGTAAAGAACTACATACATAACGTTTTTGGATATTTTGTCGACAACCAGTAGGTAAGACATTGGATGTGATTTTTTGCGCGCGGATAGTGAAAATCACACCGCCATCTTAGTATTGCAAAGGAAACAACTGTCCTAGATAATTTCACAAATGATTATTAACAGAAACAGCTCACTCCAAATATTGTCATTTGACATTGCCTTGACGTTGCAACGGCAGGGCATAAACGTACGCACCGCTTAGCCACTCATTTTGCCTCAATTTTTGACAAAACTTTGTCTCGTTGGCATCCAGGATTCATGCTTGCTTATCACACATGCATGCTTTAATGGTGAAGAGAGTTAAGTCACAATTTGTTCTAATCTAATTTGAATTAGAACAAACTGTAGCTTAACTCTTCTCACCACCAAATCGTCGATATGTCACAATGGCTTAAGAGGGCCGCGTTTCCAAATTTAAAATCCAAAGGCACATGAAGCAACTGTTTAAAAAAAAAACGCGCTTCAATCAACTGACGTGAAAACATAGACGTAAGACTAGGCAATTTGGTCGAAAGACCTTCCTTTTGGGGTTAAAAAAAAACAATCAACTGACAGATGTCATCTGTTTTAAAAGTAAATCGTGGAATGCCTCTTCGATATCATTCGAATTTCGAACGAAGAAGTAAAATATAGAAGTAATTTGTGACACCCTTTAAAATCTGGCCAGGTTTGAATATTTCTGACACCAAATGCATTATAATTTACATAAACGAATTCTAAAATATCCGTGTATAATAGTTGTATAAATTCTAATTGACTTTGACAAAACGCTGGCAGACTTTAGATTAATAGCGACTGCGGCAAAATAGCAAGAATTGTTGGTTTGTTTCACAGTTTTAAAGTATTTCAGGCAGAAACAAATGGGTTAGCGAGACAAAGAAATAAAGATGTATGTTTTTTCATCTAGATTTATTTTTTTGACGAAATAAGGTACGGAAATAATTTATTACGAAAGTCTCTGTTGTATTTATAGGAAGGAATCAGTAGGGTTATTGACCGGGAGGGTGTTGATAATTTGACATGTCTAATCTGAATAAACAAAAAAGGACGTCTCAAATATCATGCAAATCTCCGAAACCACACACCCGATTTGAATGTTTTTTTTTTTTCTGAATGGCATCTCGCAGTTCAACCTAGGAGGTTGTCATCTGCTTAACTGGGCGAAACCTGTGGATGCCTTAAAAATGAAGACCTCCAGCCAAGCCAAAAAATTTAGAAACTAAGCGACTACACGCTAAGGGCACCCCCTGTGGGGTACGAGCCTCGGCTTAGGGCGTCGCTGAGGGACAGCAAGGGACAGGCTGGATCTGAGTGATGTTATTTAAGGAATTTGTGTTTTGTTATGTATAAGCCAAGATACGCCTGGAACCAATAGGTGGTGCCGTACGAAGCTAATAAAACACCGGCCAAGTACGAGTAGGACCCGCGCAATGAGTGTTTCGTTCAAAGTTGAGACATAAACGGTCACATTCTTTTTTTTCAAATCGTTGCCCCCCACTAGAAATTTCTCCTGTATCGTGGCGCGTTGACAAACATTTAAACTTACATACACAAACAGCCAGATCCGAAGCAACTATTTGTAGGCCATACAAATATTTGTTCCAGGCGAGTATCGAACCCGAGACACACAGCGCAGCAGTCAATCGCTCAGCCACTGCACCAACCGTGCCGTCAAAACTGACTGCGTAGACTTTAGAGTGTTGATTTTTCACAGCTCTAAGGGACCTCAAACTTGAATTTATGGTTTTAATTTGAATTGGATACCTACACGCGTTCCTGAGATAGAACACATTTGAGCACACAGCCGATAGCTAAACAACAAAGTGATCCTTTCAGAAAACGTATTTTTTAGGTATAAATTCAAATTCAAAGCATTTATTTCAATTAGACCATTACAGGCATTTTTGAATGTCAAGAAACTAAATTAAGCTACAGTTCCGGTCAAGGCATACCAATAACTTGTGAAAGTACTGTAGTTGCCCATTCCAAAGCTTTGATCTCTATGGAGAAGAATGGGCAAGAAACTCCATGGACACTCTTTTAAATTATAATATTATTACAAAATTGTATTTACATCATTCATGTTGAGATTATACAAATATGTGAGACCGATGTAGAAAGACGTGCACAGTAAGAGCGTCCAGAGTAAGTAAAAAGCAAAATTCAATTAAAAATCTAAATAAATTAAAAATGAACCGTGGTAGCTAAAAAATGACCAGTCCCAACTGACAGTGTCCGTTCACGAACATGACGTATGGATCGGCCCCATTCAGCTCAACCATTTTGAAGGGAACTAAATGACCCGACACACCCGCCACCATCAGCGAGACATTTAAGTGAGCATGACATTCTGTCAACCACCAGGACATCATCAAGTCCATAATATTACATGGTACTCACACAAATATGAATCTCTAGGAAGCCATCTCCTCTTCTTTCAAAGTAAAATTACCTCCTTTTTTTAATGTTGGCTATAATTAAATAAGGCACCAGCTTGCCATAACATTGTAGGTAATAATCCTTACTAATATTATAAAAGCGAGAGTAAGTTTGTTTGTTTGTTTGTTACGTCTTCACGCCTTAATTGCTGAATTTTGATGAATTTTGGTACAAAGATAGTTGAGACCCTGGAGACGGACATAGGCAAAACGTGAGTTTTTTTTAAAGTGAGATATGAGGGAGAAAGTGGGATGAAAAGGGAAAACTTAGCTTTGCTATTACAATAAATAAGGCGCAAGGGCAAAAACTACAGCTAGCACATACCTGCAAATCAGAGGAAAGGGAAACTGTGTTACCTCGAATTTAGCGCGACCGAAGCCACGGGCAAAAGCTAGTTGAGATATAAATCAAAATTAAAAGTTGGTAAGTTAAAATAACACTTTGAATGTAAAACACGCCCTCAATATGAACCTTCATCACCATTTCCTCATGTTTTGAATACTAAGAAGAAGTGTAAACAAACTCAATGTTCCATATCTTTGCCTTTCAATCATTTCTATACCACCCTGAGTGAAGTTAAACGTCAACATTAAGGTTCAACAATTCACAAACATTATAATTTACAATAAAATATCGTGTAAAGTTACATAAGAACTCCAAAGAACATCCCTGTTACTTCGAACCAATAACAGACTGCTCTTAAACTCGAGATGAAACAGACAAAACTACATCAAACAGCCTCCCCCACTCTCTCACAATGGCGAGAAATAACTTTTTCCTCAAACATATAACAAATAAATGTTATATTATAACTTTCTTTGCGGCGAACTCAATTGGGTGTAAAATACTGCTCCTTTGAAAACTCTGTTGACTCTAAAAGCCTTATACTTGTACTATAAGTTTTTTTTTCTTTTCGTAGTATAAAAATCGGTCAAGTGCGAGTCCGCTTCGTCCATCGAGTGTTCCATACAAACTTGCGACATTAACGGTCATATCTTACTTACTAACTAAGATGGTTGATTTTTACACAGCTCCTGAACTTTAATATGTACTCAAATCTGACTAAAATCCATCCATATTCCTTCTTTTGCTCTTTATGTTCCGGGGCTGCGGTATCTCTTTCGAACAACCCGCAACCCCGGCAGGCAGTACGCCTGGCAGGCCCCTCTGCTTTGCTGACATCTCTTTGAGGCGCGCGTGGAACTCTAACTGTCGACACGGTCTGTCGTCACTAGACGAACGTACGGTGTGCTACCCTTTGCTCACTGACAACAGACACGTATCTACGGTGGCCGGGAGTAGTCTCGCGGCACCCGACGCCGGGATCGTCTCCCACGGTGGCTGAGTTGGTTTGAGGTTCTTTCCCACAAACGCCCGGCCACCTCCTTCGCTAGCATAACTGCTTCACAGGTGAACGCTTCCCATTCCCTCTCGCTCCGGACCATGGACTCTACACATCCCTTCACTCTTCTCTCACTCTTAAGTGATAATCCTGCCTGTCATGCTATTCTATAACAATACAGCGTCGAACTTAGTGCTGCCGTAGCTTCAAGTTTCATGGATATTCGTCTGGGGTCCCGGCTGCGCTCTAGCCAGTTAGAGAATAGTACTTTTGCCTCTAGTCGATATAACACCTAGGATAAACTAAAAATAGAAATAGATCGAACAAACCCTCTAAGTGTAAACAACGTAATTTACACTAACGTCACAAATCGGAATCAAAACAGACTAGAAACTCCTTGACACAGATATTCCAACCTATTTCCCGTATACATTAGTTTATGAGATACATGTAGAACATAGTAGGGTGACCATTTTTTTTTATAGTTGTGTCACAAAGCCGGAGCAAGCTTGCATATTCCGGATATTTTTACTTTAATCTTTAATTATTATTTTTATGCACGGAATATTTAATAAGGAAATATGAGGGCCTTGCCCACATATTTCCTTATGGGCTATGGCCCAGCAGTGGGACATTAACAAAGTTAAAACAACATAATCGTAAGGGGTACAATTTAAATGCTTTGCCTAAAAAAATCGTAATATCTATTAGCAATGTAATATAACATTTATTTCCTATGAAATTAACTAAGAAAAGGAAAATAGCGTCACTTATACAATACTCAATATAATATTTATATAATATTTGACAGCACGGTTGGCGCAGTGGCTGAGCGATTGACTGCTGCACTGCGTGTCGCGGGTTCGATTCCCGCACGGAACAAATATTTGTATGACCTGCAGATAGTTGTTTCGGGTCTGGCCGTTTGTGTATGTGAGTTTAAATGTTTGTAAACGCACCCACGATACAGGAGAAATCCGTAGTGTGGGGCAACGTTTTTTTAAAAAAAAAATTCCTTGAAACAAAATTTCATGCCATCTTAACATGTATTTCGAATTTATTGGTAGTCAAATAGGAGCATCTGGTAGTCGTTTAAACACAAACCAACTATAATTTATGAGAACTATTAATAGCTGCAGACAAATGACTAGACTGGAATAAATCTTAGCATAATTTTCATAAACTTGTAATTTTTCAAGATATTGTAGAGCTAAATAGTCAGACATTCCCGGACAAATCCGGACGGATGGTAACCCTAGGTATATATGAACACGCGTACGGTGTGCAATCAGACGGACGTCCGGTTTTGCCACCGGTACGGGATAACATCGAGCCTACACCTAGGGAAAGTTGGTTGGAATATTTGTAGATAATAATGTTTAATAGGAAACAAAATGTGGGTTAACATTAATGTGTTTCATTGACTGTACAACGTTAAACTCATTTGTTTATTTATACAGAGGTGTTTGGGGTCTTAAATTCAAATGTTTTCATATCAATAACTTTTGCACAGATAGAAGATCAACTTGTTAATGCAAAGAAACCGCTAACTTTACTTTTGTTTATGTTTTCAATTTGGTACTCTAATTTACTTAGTGTTATTTAATTTATTTTAAATAAGTATTAATGCTCTTTATAGATGCCCCGGCCCCGGATAGCGGGACATTCAGGGCAATAGAAGGAACATGGGTGGGTTTTAGTCAGTAAAAGTCTGGCACTCCCCCGCTCCGCCCAGAGCGGGGGAAGTTATTTAATGATTTTCCATCCCAAAAGAAAACTATAACCCTTTTAATTAAATCTTTGCAAAATCCTTAAAGACAGTATAATTTAAAATGAAATCCTTGTGAACCCTAAGACATTATATTGAAATAAAAAACTATTCATCAAAATGCCATTTGGGGGTCCTAAAATACTTTGCATAACGAGGAGGATCAAGGTCTGAAACCCTTCAGTGAACATAAGGGGTAAGGGTTACCCCGGCATAAAATATTTCAGCAAAAATGGGAATCCCTTTGGATTTAATTTGGTAATAAAAGTAGGTTTGGGATGATGCTTCTATAATTATTTTAATGAAATAAATTGTCTGTTGGAACCAGAAATTTTGAGTATTTTTTTTACATTAATGTCATATTATATCAGCGGTTTATCCTTGCTTTTGTTGTTTTTTTTGTATCAGATCAACACACGGGTACACAATTAATGAGATATGAAAAGAGTTTTAAATTCATAATGTGTGCACTTACAATAACAATTATGCTTGCTTCATATCAGACGAATTGTGGCCAAACGCTAACAAAATGAGGTCAAAGTAATTACATTCTATTTAGTCCCTCTTTTAGATTATTCAAGAATAAGGGACACGTATTTTTTTATTTGTAAATTAGACCAAAAATGTGTGACGTCACTCGTTGCGAAAAAATCCAGCAACTCGTGACGTCACACGTAACTTTAATGGGCCATATCTTTGTAATTTTTGGTCTAATTTACAAATAAAAAAATACGTGTCCCTTATTTTAGGTTAGGTTGACCAACTTAACGGTAAATAAGCCGCGAAAAGACAATACGGATACATTACCACAAGCGACGTTCGAATTTCAAACAGATGTCTTTAGTTTTTTGTTATGAAAAAAAAATCCATTAGCAATGTCGAATTGAAACAGCCTGTAACATTAGCGCCTCGGATCCAACTACAAATGGTCTTGTAAAAACTATTACCTTTAAACCATTAACTTTTTTCTCTGCTCCGTATTGACTTAAAGATCGTATTAAGAATTCATTTCGTTTCAAATCGGTACAATCCTCCTACCGTCTTGTATTAATGAGTTTCTTTATTTAAGGAAACTGGACCTTTTTGGGACTTGTTACAGTATAATTTCGCTTGGGTCGTGTAAGAACATTAAGGTGCTAAGTATGTATTGATTTTATCTTTCGTAACAGAAAGTCGGGAGGCGATGTTATCTGTGATTATCCTGATTTCCCGTGGGCTGGGTTAATATTATCTTTGCATGTGATTTGTTGTGACCAAATGTCACTTCATATTCGTTTTGAAAGCAGAGGTGACCTTGGTGTCTATTAAGTGGGGGTTAAATAAATAAATAAAATAAATATCTTGGGACAACTCACACACGGTCATCTGATCCCAAGCTAAGCAGAGCTTGTGTTATGGTAACCAGACAACTGATATACATACTTATATAATTTATAAATACATACATATTATAGATAAATCACGCCCAGACACAGAACAAACAATCATGCTCATCACACAAAGGTTGCGGGTTTTTCGAAATAAATATTTCGGCTTCAGAACAAAAAAGGGAAAAGAAGAAACCGACGGTCCCTACGTACATAAAGACTGTCGAAAATGGCATTTTTTTATTGTATCATTGGCTTTAGATTATCTATGCGCACATGCTGACATACGATTTTTATTTAATTTATTTACCTTGTTTTAGAAATCGTATTAGAGAACAAGTATTATAAATACAACGAATAAGTGTCGTAGAAACGGTTATCTATCGGTTTGTCCAAGAAAACGTGAAGAAATATAAAATACTTATGTGTAAATAATAAAGCTCTTAAAACTGTTAAAATATTGTAGAAAGAAAATATTTATTATTGTTCATATAATTATTTCTAGAGTGCGTTGAACACAAATTACGCTCTCCTGTAAACCTCGGTTTTTGACTTAACCTTATGTACGTAGAAACCGTCGAAACATGGGTAGTTTTTAGTCACTAAAAGTCTAACATTCCCTCCCGGTTCGCCTAGAGCGGAGGAAGTTATTTGATAATTTCCCATTCGCAATAAAAAAGCGAAACAAAATGACAAAACAAACTTCAAACAATAATACTAAATGTTTATATTCAGCCAGTTCACACTACTATTGGCATGAAGTGTTCAACAAGATGCAATATAAACACTCCTCCGTTTGTAGAGGGGACCACAACAAACACGTGATCAATTTGAATTGTGTGTGGTTATTTAATAATAGCTCTATTCACTTTAAATAAACAGTTTATACTAGCTTGCAAATGTCCGAATTGCAGGGTTGTGTGTATTAACCATTTAATTTAGAGTGGCTAACTTTGTACTATTTTGTATTTATACTAGTTTATTCTAGTGACTTCACCGAAGGGTGCTTAGGGAAAATAATAAATACGTATCTTTGATAGTCATCCATACTTAGACTATCGCCACTCAGCTAATCATATAAATTTATCCAAACTTAATGTCTTTGCAAAATTTTGGCTCATTTGGTTAGGGCTAACTCTGAATTACAAGTCAGTTGCAAGATTTGACAAAAAAAACATTGTTAAAAATATTGTTTTTTGATATTTCAATGATCAACTTATAGAATGAGGTTGAAATGACATTAAATTTTATGCAAAATATTTAGTTTTAATTCTACAAAAAAATCCACGGTAAGAAATTCTTGATGGATGAAAATCTCAATCAATAAAGACCAGGACTACCAGGACCCTTTTTTCGATATCAGGCAGGAGAAGCCGCGTGATTATATATATAATATAAAATCACGCTACTACTCACGGGAGTGGGGCAGTAACCATAGACGCCGTTGAAATTGCGTAGGACACCGAATAAACTTAAATACTAGCTGTATTTAAGTTTATTCGGTATCCTCGATGTGGAAATCCGACTCGCACTTGACCGGTATATTTCAGGACTTACTATTACCCTATAGTACCCTCTACTTTCAATCCTAAGAATTTTCTAGATCGCTGACCCACTGTTTAAACCAACACTTTCAACCACGACTTTATTTTGTTTTAGTTTCTATCCTAAGCCTGTCATTAGGACAAATGGCCGGTCATCAACGACGATAAAATGGAAGTACCGACATTTCGATTTGTCTGTCAGTCATTCACCCCGAATCTATTGGAAACATGGCCGATGGATAATTCAAACTGTTTCTAGATTCTGACGTGCTTTGAATTTTAACTATTTATGAGAGTGATAGCTTGAATTGGTTTTCTTTCTTTCTTTAGATGTAAGAGAAGGCTTGACAATAATAGCCTTTTGGATCGATCTTTAAGTTAGGCCACATTTGTCAAAAATTGCCAAAACTTCATCATCATTTTCCTGCCCTTTCTATTTGGGGTTCTCGCAACACGTTTTCTTCTTCCATTTACCCTTATCAGACGTCAGGGCATCATTTACTCCTTACTCCTTCATATCATTCCTTATACAATCCATCCATCTTTTCTTTGGCCTCCCTCTCGCTCTCCATCCATCAACATTCAGATCCATCACTGTTTTAGTCAGTCACGTAACACACAAAAAAAATACAGTTCTATTGAAAACCTCTTTTCTTTTTTATTTATAGTAGTTTAAAAATAGAAGACTGTCATTCTAAATATTTAAAAATTAAAACCCTACTAAAATCCTACTTATAATGTTATAAATGCGAATGTTTGTGATATGAAATTTGGCACAGAGGTAGATTATAATCTGGAATAGGATACTTTTTTTTCGATATCAAGCGGGCCAAGCCTCGGGGGCCAGCTATCCTACCTCCTACTAATATTATATCCTATCTTACTTTATATTATAAATGCAAATGTTTGTGAGGATGGATGTATAGATGTTTGATACTCTTTCACGTCAAAACGGCTGAACGGATCTTGATAAAATTTGGCATAGAGGTAGATTATAGTCGGGTGAAGCCGCGGGCGCCAGCTAGCAAGTATACATCAATAAAATCAAAGTAAACAAACGAAAAGTGCTCCTTTCCTATAAAGTACATAAAAAAATCTGTCGCAATGATAATTGGAAATGTAAACAGGGTGGCCAGTTGATAGGCGTTCAAAGAAAAAATTTAGATGCCTTATGCTTAGGGATACCTGAATTACCCCCATGTATGTTCCGCGATTTTTTGTAGTTTAGGAGCTAGAATTTATTTAAGTACTATTTTCAAAATTTTCACCAAACATTAATTTTAATAATTAACTATTTATTATTATTATTAATTAATTATTTATTATTAATTAATTATTAATTAATTAACAGTAGTTCAGGTACTCCTAAGCACAAGGCATCTCATTTTTTTCTTTGGACGCCTATCAACTGGCCACCCTGTATAATACACAATTTTCTGGAAAGGTTTGCTTAACATTTTTAGCAGTCTATTTCCTGTTAGGGCGCCCTTTGGACGGCCTGATGAAATTACAAACAAGTTGGGGTTGCTTCTGAAAGGCTCCTAATTGTTTTTGGCAGGTTATTTTTGATCACCAGAGGGCGGACACAGTAACGACTCTTTTTTTACCAACTTTTAAAAAAGGAGGAGATAATGTTTCGTTCTTGGGATTCCGTTGCCAAATGGCAAAAACGGAACTTATCAGGGTTCAACCCTGTTGCATGTATAAAGGACCACAATTATTTATCAACTAGCTGGCACCCGCGGCTTTGCCCGCGTGATATCGAAAAAAAAATCCTATGTATTATTCAAGACTAAAATCAACCTCTGTTCCAAGTTTCGTCAAGATCTGGTCAGCCGTTTTGACATGAAAGAATCAAACATCCACACCTCCTCAATAACATTCGCATTTATAATATTAGTAAGATTTTATAATTTCGCATCATATTTGTGTAGCGGTTCATAAAAGTCATCTTATTTTTTTTTTATCTTGTTCCACACTAAGAACTCCTCCTGTATCGTGGGTGCGTTTACAAACATTAATTTAAACTCACACAAACAGCCAGACCTGGAACAACTACCTATCACACAAAAATATAAGTTCCGTGCGGGGGTCGAAAACGCCACACGCGGTAGCCAAACGCTTAATTACTGCTCTAACCGTGCAGTCAATAGATTTTAAATTTGAACAATGTGGTGCCAACAGTCTCGAAGTAAAATTAATGTGCCATACGGATAGATAGACGGACTAGGGCAAAGCAAATCTATAAGGGTAGGGTTTTAGCTATTTCGCTATGGAGCTGAAGCTTGTTAGAATAGTTCACAGAAAGCATAAGAAATGTATAGCGTTGTGAAGAATAAATAAAGATGAAGGTGAATTAGAGAAGCGAAGGAGAATAGAAAAGCGAAGGATATTGAGATAGCACAGTACAGTAAAATTCTAAGCACTAGAAGTTAAATTAGTTTTTAGTTTTTTAAAATTAGTTTTAAATATTAGGCTGAGTATTAACTTATTTATTTTATCTAAGTCTACATTACACGTATGTTTGTACTTTTATATTTCTACGTTATTAATTTATGTTATTATATGTTTTGCATACTTGTACAGAAGTAGGTTTATAATTATTATGTTTTACACTCACAGTAAATAACAAATGTGGTAGTTACAATACAGAGCCATAAAAATGCATATAACTTAAAAACTCCAAATAAACTCTTTTCTACAATTTACTTTTTAACTTTTGAATGCAGTCTTACCCGATAAGCAGAATTCTAATCTGTAATAAATAAATATATAACCTTTGATACTCGAATTGGAAATGTAAGAAAGAGCAACAAGTGGTTGCGGATTGTTTGAGAGAGATACCGCAACCCCAACACAAATGGCAAAAGAAGAAACATGAATGGGTTTTAATCAGTAAAAGTCTGACATTCCCTCCCGCTCCCCCAAAAACGGGTAAAGGGCTGTTGCCCATTTCCCGTTTATTTAACTTGTTAGTTCATCCAACTATTATTGACCAAAGGTTGAGTAGTTGACTGACGATACAGAGGACGTGAGTTCAAATCTGGCGTGATTAAATAACTTTACCCCACACTAGGAATTTGCCAATCAAACTCGCATAAACAAACAGCCAAACCAACCTACCTGTAGGTTATACAAATATTTGTTCCGTGCGGGAATCAAGCTCGCAACACGCAGCGCTGCAGCCGATCACTCCTCCAACTTTGATGTCAGAATATTTTGTTTGTGAAAGTTAATTTAAACTTGTTTAGGCCGCGGCAGACGCCTCGGGCGTCGGGCGCCGCGAGACGATTCCCGGCCACCGTAGATGCGAGTCTGTGGACGGTGAGCAAAGGTTAGCTCACCGTCCGTCTGTTTATTGACAACAGGCCGTGTCGACGGCGCGTTAGTGTTCTACGCGCGCCTCAAAGAGATGTCAGCAAAGCAGAGGGGCTTGCCAGGGCCTCCGCTTGCCGGGGTTGCGGGTTGTTCGAAAGAGATACCGCGGCCCCGGAACGTAAAGGGCAATAGAAGGAACACGGGTGGGTTTTAGTCAGTAAAAGTCTGACACTCCCCCCCGCTCCGCCCAGAGCGGGGGAAGTTATTTGATGGTTTCCCACCCCAAAAAAAAACTTGTTTAGGACGACATAAGATTGTATGTTTGTTACATTAGCTATCTGACTAATTGAAAGATACGAGTTTTCTAGACTTTCATTGTTTATAGTAATTTATTATAGTAACGTGTATACGAGTTGTGTAGAAAATAATGAAAATTCTTTCTGCGAGTCTTATTTAGGACATTTTGTATAAGATTTTACTGTCGTTTAGTAGACATATATTGTTTCTCAAATGTATACAGTGTTGGTATATTATAAAAAATATTAGTTTTACTGATAATGAGAAATCATGGCTAAATAATAGATAGAGAGATAAAATATTCCTTATTATGTACACCATACAAGTAACAAGAATAAAACTAAACAATTTATAAATAGGGTGACACAATGGGCGGCCTTATCGCTAAAAGCCATCTTTTCAAGGTGACCTTTGCATGGATGACATGAATTTCATTTAAAACTTCTCACACAACTGTTAAATTCCAGAACTTTCCTTTCAATTCTAAAATAATCATTTTCACCACCAGTTTTCTTTAAGTCGTTACTTCCGAGTAACGACTTAAAGAAAACTGGAATAGAAAAAAAATCCTTTGATGTTTATTCAACATTTTTCTTTTAAACGAACTTTTTTGAACAAACACGTGCATTACTCAGGAATGTCGCCTCTCGACACCTAATTAGCAAATGTCGTTACGTTAACTAATTTTAACTTTATCCTCTACTAGATAGTTAGTTTTGTTTGTTGTAAAACTTTTGGTTATGCAATTGGGTATTTTAACTGCGAAGGAAAGCAGCATGAAAAACCCGCCAAAAGCGAGTCAGACTCGCACACAGAAGGTTCCGTACAAACTTGCGACATAAAGAGCCATATGTTCTGGTTAAGTACACTTAGTGGGATGATTTTTTTACAGCACAAAGGGACCACAGACTTGAGTATCCTTACTAATATTATAAAAGCGAAGGTGGGTTTGTTTGTTTGTTTGTTACCTTTTCACGCTTTAATGGCTACACCGATTTTGGTTAATTTTGGTACAGAGATAGTTGGGAACCAGAGTCGGACATAGGCTAATGTTTTTTTTTAAAAACGTGGGATGTGAGAGAGAAAGAGGGAAAAATAGGGAAAACTTAGAAAGAAAGAAAGAAAAGTTTATTTGTCAGAATATAGTACTTACAAAAGATGTTACAGTTATTTCAGACTCATATATTCTACCATTTCTGGTGTACAAATATTTGCATCTATCTAAATTCAATTATAATTAAAACATCAGACAACTAAAACAAAAAAAAAACAACACTATTTTTTCACTACCAAAGATTATTTTATAAATTTTATTTATTTTTCATTGTTGAATAATAGCTTTTACTTAATAAAAATTCGAACAATTCTCGTTTGAACGAGTTTAAATTGAGGCATTTTAGCTCATTCGGTAATTTATTATAAATACAAATCGCCAAATCGCCAAATCGCAAAATTTTTATTTAAAAATAGTGGGATGTGAGGGAGAAAGAGGGAAGAAAAGGGAAAACTTAGCGTTGCTATTACAAATCAATAAGGCGCAAGGGGAACTGTGTTACCCCGAATTTAACGCGAGCGAAGCCGCGGGCAAAAGCTAGTATGGTTTTAATTTCAACTCGGTGTTTCTACACGTTCCCGATTAACGAACTAATATAAAGAGGGACTTGTTTGTTGGTTTGCTACGATTCAGCGCAAAAACTACTCAACCGAATTAAAAAAATCTTTTCCACATTCATTTCAATCAAAATTACCATTAAAAAGCTACATTATTACTGAGTAAGATAGAGTATAAAACATCACGCCGCGCTGGACAACTGTTCTTGCTAATATTATAAAAGCGAAAGTGAGTTTGTTTGTTTGTTTGTTACGTCTTCACGCCTAAATGGCTTAGCCGATCTTGATAAATTTTGGTACTGTGTTAGTTGGGTCTCTGGAGACGGACATAAGCTATTTTTTTTAAAAAAGAGGGAGAAATATGGAAGAAAAGAGAAAACTTAGCTTTGCTATTACAATAAATAAGGCGCAAGGGCAAAAACTACAGGTAGCAGTTACCTGTAAATCAGGAAAAGAGAACTGTGATACACCGAATTTAACGCGAGCGAAGCCGCGGGCAAAAGCTAGTTTTATATATGTATGATGTCATTTTCCACCTTCCACTGCCACTTCTCGTCTTATCATAATCCTAAAAATCGTTCATGTGGCAACAGCCGTCATCTTTGATCTCGCATCATATATCGCTATATCGCTTACTTTCAACCTCGGCGACGCTCGCTTTAAAATTTTATTTTATGTGGGACAGAAACACGGTCTGAAATAGACTTTAAGTTTATGTGTTAAGGTTTGTTGTGTAGTTGGATATAAGCGATGGATGTAAAAGCGATGTTTTTTTTGTTTTATGTACTTTTATTGGCATTTGCTTGTTCCTATGTCAAAAAACCTTGAAAGTTATTTCAAGGTTTTTTTATATACTGGGACTTGCGTCCCAGTTTCCAATTCAGGTTTAATTTTGTTTAGACCAATTTTAGTTTGGATGACAATGCATGGTTATTTTAATTTAAGTAATTCTTAACCCAATATGGCGGACTACGAAGAATACGAGAAATAAAATAACGTCACTCTCGTGTTTTTTTAAACTATTATATTAATATTTCTTTGCAAAATGCAATATTATTTAAATGCTTGTTTTCAGACATTTGATTGTTGACGACTCTTGTGTGATCTTGTAGAATTATAAATTATCTGAGAAAAGCATTTATAACCTAGGTTGAACCCTAAGGTTGAAAAAAAACAAAAACATGTATAATCCTTACTAATATTATAAAAGCGAAAGTGAGTTTGTTACCTCTTCACGCCTAAATGGCTAAACCGATTTTGATGAATTTTGGTACAGAGATGGTTGGGACCTTGGAGACGGACATAGGTTTTTTGTTTTTAAATAAAAGTGAGAAATAAGGAAAGAAAAGGGAAAACTTAGCTTTGCTATTACAATAAAAAGGCGCAAAGGCAAAAACTACAGGTATTACCCCGAATTTAACGTGAGCGTAGCCGCGGGCAAAAGCTAGTAGTAGACATTTTAAATACGCTGACATACTTGGACAGTCATATAGGGGTGAATATCAACAAGTGCATATTTTTTGTCAATTTTGGTGGCAAAATTTTACTTTACTTTTCGTGAAAACTATTGACCTAGGACAAAAATAGAAAGTTCAAGCTTTAAGAATCTTCATGAGGTCAGAAAATATCCTGGTAACTTTTTGAGATATTTGAGTTCAAAGACTAGTGTAGCCACCAAAATTGAAACTTGTCCACCAAAATTGAAAGTTGACCACCAAAATTGAAAGTGCTTAAAACAATACATTAAAAATCAGTTTTTGTCACAAACTTAAATCTCACTAATAAAGCTCAAAACCAAAAAACTCCATCAGTTAATAAAACTCAGTCTTGTTATAATAATATTTCGTTTATTCAGTTACATACATTTTGATTAAATTTTTAAATATTTCTTAATAAAAACATAGAAAATAAAAAAGAAACATTTAAAAATACAAAAAATAGTACCCCACCGGTAACAGGGTCGAAGCTACCGGTGGTTAGAGTTTCAGAGACAGGAACCTCCTCACAATACGGTACAACGAGGAGAACTGCCTTCTGAATCAGGCCCTTGATCCAACCGCCAAAGGGAAGCTTCGACAGATGTTCGTCGAGGCTCATGGAAATCAAGCCATTGCCCGTTACGACAATCGGCACAATGATAGCCGAGTTTACATTCCCAGGTCGACAGCCTCGTGTGCCAAGTCGAGATATTTTAGTTGTTTTTCTTTCTCAGCTTTTACGAGGTTCTCGTCATGCGGGATGATTACATCTTATCACCACTATGTCAGGCTTATTGGCGACAATTGTCCTGTCAGTAATGATAGACCGATCCCAGTACAGCGTGACATGGTCTTTCTCGAGAACTGGGTCGGGCACATACTTGTAGTACGGTAGGTACCTCAGATT
Source organism: Ochropleura plecta (assembly GCA_905475445.1). Lineage (NCBI taxonomy): Eukaryota > Metazoa > Arthropoda > Insecta > Lepidoptera > Noctuidae > Ochropleura > Ochropleura plecta. Next base: position 16,861,857 of record FR997738.1, on the reverse strand, counting down.
CCACAAGATTATATTTCAAGGCAAGTTGCTGATGAATAATCCTGGCTACTTGGTTGTGCCTATGCAAGTACTCGCCGTTAGCTAGACGAGAACAACCAGAAATAATATGTCCGATGGACTCACCCGGACGGTGGCATGCCCAACACACATCAACCGTCCCATCCTTCATAATATATTTCCGGTAGTTGTTCGTTAACATAACTTCGTCCATTATCGCACAGACAAAACCTAAAGTTTCCCCAAAAAGCTCGCTGAATCGTAGCCAGGATACGGATGCTAGAAAATCTACATCGGGCCCATGAAAAAGTAAGCCCAGTAAAAGCGCCCGTGAAGCTCCTTGCCTTGCTATACTTTCTTGCGGTCATCGGTAGTAAGTACCACAACATTTATTATTATTTATCTGATGAACTCGTAATGAGAAGGGTAGACATAAAAAAACATCTTTTTATTTTGAACAAAATTACTTGCCCTACTACAAACATTTTCTCAGCGAAACTAGGAAACTAAAACATAATAAACTCTAAAATAAAACATGATTAAATAACAATATTAAACCACAAGGCAGAATTTTAAGAGAATCCATCAACAAAAATCACACAGCATGATATCAGTCATTAAATCCAAGAAAGAATATTATATGTAGTTCTTAAACATGAAGCTTGTCTCGTCTTTATTACAAAAAAAAAACAAGTAATATAAAAATAATTAATACTAATAAGTATTTATAATTGTACACATATTGTACTGGGATCGATCCATCATCACTGACAGGACTATTGTAGCAAATAAACCTGATGTATAACAGACCGGTAACAGACATACAATAGACCTGTGGATCGATCAGAGCGGCGCGCAATAATTGTTGACGTAACGGTCCCACATGACGAGAACCTTGTGGAAGCCGAAAAAGATAAACAAATCAAGTATTTTGACTTGGCTCGCGAGGTTGTCGACATGTGGGACGTGGACTCAGCGATCATTGTGCCGATAGTCGTTACAGCCAATGGCTTAATTGCCGAGAGCAACACCTGAGAAGGCTCTCGTTAGGCAGCTGGATCAAGGGCTTGATACAGAAAGCGGTACTCCTGGACAGGGTTCGTATTGTTAGGAGGTTCCTTTCTCTGGAGCCTTGACTGCCGGTAGCTTGAACACTGTTCCCGATACCGGTGGGCTACTATTTTTATATGTTTTTGATAAGAAATGTGTAAAAATATAAAAAAAATATGTATACAAATAAATAAACGATAATAATACTAATTATAATACGGTTTTAATGTACTCTTTCGGCATACTTAAATGGACTCAGACTGAACTTGATGCCCTGGATAGGAGAGTTCGTACACTGCTTAACGCAAACCGGATGCATCACCCAAGATCATCAGTAATGAGGCTGTATAACCCTCGGAAGTGCGGGGGTCGAGGCCTATTTAACGTGAAGACCTTCCATAACCGAGAGGTGTGCAGTCTCAATAGCCATTGCCAGTCGACCTTATAGTAGTGCAGAAAAATAGCATGGCATGTGCACTTAATATATAGAATAAATAGAACAAACAGAACAGAAACAAATAGAATAGTATCGTATACATATAAATGAACAATGTGCAGTGAAAAACTGTCTTTATATGTAAAAATAATATATAATCAGTTCATACTTCAAATTTGGTGGCTTATTTTCAATTTTGGTGGTGAAAATCGCCACCAAATCCACCAAAATTGAAACCAGGCATAAAAAAAATCTTAAAAAATATAGTTATTAAGATACAAAAAAATAAATATCACTGATAAATAAGTTACCCAAATCACTACCTACAACACGTAGCTTACTATTAAAACACTTAAAAATCACCAGCAAATCGATCCACCAAAATTGACAAATTCTTGTCCCCTGTTCGACCTAAGAAAGATACTTTTTTTTTGGCGAGCAATTACAGCACTAAGCACACACCTGTTACGCACCACTTCCCGCACACGACTGCGAAAAACAGAACATAATAAGCGATTGATCGCACACGCACGAATCTTCATGATAATGTAAATTGAAAAAGTGCTACCAAAATTATGATTTTTGCTAGGACAAACTTGAATCGAGAATCCTGTGCTTTTAACATCAATTTTATAATATGATTTAGATGTTTTTAGATAGTGTGTCATATGCATTTACCAATGAAATAATTTGTTTTTTACTTTACTTTTAATTGTTACTTTGGTAAATACATTTATATCAAAAAATGGAGCTAGGACAAGCCACCAAACTTGAATTTTAAAGTTATTTATTTTTCCTATCCTACATAGGTAAGCCTATTTAAAAAAAAATTGTGGCCCTAAGTGGAATAAGTTAAGTAGTTCACTAGAAAAAAAATTAAGAAACATCCCATCATTTTACACCATGATTCTCAACGTGGACACGTAAAATTAGCGCGTGGGATATTCACCCATAGCTAAAAAGCTAAATGCGATCTTATCGTTTAGTGAAAGAGCACAAACATCGCGTCGCTTTTTTAGTGTGTAACAAGCTTAGACGCACATTTTTTTCAATTTAGTTGTAATTCATTAGTGAATGTCACGACAATCATTCCGCGCTGACGGGCGGGCGGATGTACTCGCGATTTATGTGTCACGATATTTAGATAACATTGGGTGTGGTGCCATTTATCGCGATTACTTTTTGTTGAAAGTTTTTTTTACTGCTAATTTGTACGAATTAAATAAAAAAGAGTTATTTTTAGGATTCCCTACCTATAACAGGGGTGTTCTTTGGAGTTCGTATGTAACTTTACATAATCTTTTATTGTAAACTAGCTTTTACCCGCGGCTTCGCTCGCGTTAAATTCGGTAGCGCCTTATTGATTGGTAATAGCAACGCTAAGTTTTCCCTTTTGTTCCTTCTTTCTCCCTCACATCCCATTTTTTTTAAATAGCCTATGTCCGTCTCCTGGTTCCCAACTATCTCTGTAGCAAAATTCATCAAAATCGGTTTAGCCATTAAAGCGTGAAGAGGTAACAAACAAACAAACTCACTTTCACTTTTATAATGTTAGTAAGGAGTAAGGAGTATAAGCTACAGTGTTATGGATACCTTATTTAAGAATTTGAAAAAAAGGAGAAGGTTGTTTACAGATGGATTTTTAGGGTCCTGTATCTTAAAAGGAAAAAACGAACCCCTTTTTTTTCGGGTGGGAAATCATCAAATGACTTCCCCCGCTCTGGGCGGAGCGGGGGGGCATGTCAGACTTGTACTGACTAAAACCCACCCATGTTCCTTCTATTGCCCTTTAAGTTCCGGGGCCGCGGTATCTCTTTCGAACAACCCGCAACCCCGGCAGGCGGAGGCTCTGGTAAGCCCCTCTGCTTTGCTGACATCTCGTCGTCAATCGACGGACGGACGGTGAGCTACCCATTGCTCATTGCCACAGGCCCGCATCTACGGTGGCCGATAGTCGTCTCGCGGCGCCCGGGGGTCTCCCGCGGCGGCTGGGTTGGCTTGATGATCTCTCCCTCAAACGCCCGGCCACCTCCTTTGCTAGCATTACTGCTTCGCAGAAGGAGGTGACCGCTTCCCATTCCCTCTCGCTCCCCCCTTATAGGATCATTTTGTTGTTTGTCTGTAAGTGTGTCTGTCTGTTTGTCAAGACACTTTATCGTTGAAATTAAAACCATATAGTCAAGTATGTAGTCCCTTGCAGCTGTGAAAAAACAACCATCATGTCTACGTAGTCAAAAGATACAATAGGGGTCTTTGATGCCCCATTCTGCCAGATTACATCCTCAGCAGCCAACCTGGTATTACCATTAATATAAAACAAGCTGCGCCCCGCGATTTTACTCGCGTCGTGATAGAATATACAATATATCTTTAAGAATTGTAGCCTATGTGTTATTCTGATAAATAAGGTATATTATTGTAAAGTTTCATAAAAAAAACCATTCAGTAGTTTTTGCGTGAAAGAATAACAAACATCCACACAAACTTACGCCTTTATAATAGTAATAACTACTAGTAGGACAGGATTCGTTCACAATGTGACGCGATAAAACCAGACAGGGAGCAAAACACGTAGGAGTTTCGAAAATCACGCGCGAAGGTACCAAGCTCCGCGCGTGATATTCTATCACCATTCAAAACGGAAAATTGTGGGCGGTCATTCCGTGATCCCTTTATATTATACTAGCTTTTGCCCGCGGCTTCGCTCGCGTTAAATTCGGGGTAACAAAGTTCCCCTTGCGCCTTATTGATTTGTAATAGCAACGCTAATTTCTCCCTTTTCTTCCCTCTTTCTCCTTCACATCCCACTTTAAAAAAAAAAATAGCCCATTTCCGTCTCCTGGTCTGTACCAAAATTCATTGTAATCGGTGTAGCCATTAAAGCGTGAAGAGGTAACAAACAAACAAACAAACTCACTTTCGCTTTTATAATATTAGTAAGGATTCAGTTGAATAACCCAGTAACATCTTGTTATTTCCTGATTTAAAACCATAGAGTCTCAACGAAATAGATCCATTATCATATTATTTATTGTACCATAGAACAACAATACTTTATTTTGTTAACAAGAAAACTATTATAAAACAGGAAACTAAATGTAGCTGTTGACATGATTTATAGATTATTACTTTTATGTCAGTAAATGTAATAAAAATTGATATATTTAATGGGTTTTAGAAAACTAAACATGTGGTTATAAATGTATGATTAATGAAAGATAGACATTGTCAGACTGGTGTTTGGAATGAGAGTTTGTTAAACTTACTAGGTATATTTATCAAAGTAAACTTTTTTTTTACATGCTTTAATTTTTAGGGTTCCCTACTTCAAAAGGAAAAATCGGAACCCTTATAGGATTACATTGTTGTCCGTCCGTCTGTCTGTCTGTGAAGACCCTTTATCTCGAGAACGCGTGGAGGTATCGAGTTGAAATTAACCGTATACTCAAGTCTGTAGTCCATTTATGCTGTGAAAAATTCAATTTTCTAAATCTACAGTTTTTTTTTGTGATTTTATTTTTCGATTGTAATAGAATCAGTTTGCTGGTTTAAAATTGACGTGACACGGTTGGTGCAGGGGCTAAGCGATCTACTGCTGCGCTGCGTGTCGTGGGTTTGATCCCCGTACGGAACAAATATTTGTATGGCCTACAGATAGTTGTTCCGGGTCTGGCTGTTTGTAAGTTTAAATGTTAGTAAACGCACCCACGATACAGGAGAAGTGCCTATTGTGAAGCAAAAAAAACAGAGTGCACCCAATTTTTGGACTCTGTTGTAAGCGCCATGATCGCGGATCTCGAAGTGACAGTTTAAATATGGTAAGAAACCGTGAAAACCTAAAAATTCCATCTTCCGTAGTATACTAATGAATCCCATAGTAATAGTAATCCTTACTTTAACATTGAGTTTGTTTGTTTGTTTGTTACGTCTTGACGCCTTAATGACTTAACCGATTTTGATGAATTTGGGTACAGAGATAGTTGGGACCCTGGAGACGGACATAGGGTATTTTTTAAGTGGGAACGAGGGAGAAAGAGGGAAAAAAGGGAAAACTTAGCTTTGCTATTACAATCAATAAGGCGCAAGGGCAAAACCTTCAGGTAGCAGGTACCTGCAAATCAGGAAAGGGGCACTGTGTTACCCCGAATTTAACGCGAACGAAGCCGCGGGTAAAAGTTAGTATACTATAAAGATGCATCACTGATTTTAATCAGGAATTTGTGTTCCACGCTTGCTTATAGCAATCCAATCAATCTTCAAAACACCTTTATCCATCCACGGGGCATTTACATCCACAGTCACACATAACGGTCGTACTTATAGCTCTGCTGACCCAGTAACTCGCTGCCATTGCCGCCAGCCCCACTGGCATAGTGCCAACAACAGTTTACGCAACAAACAGCGGGTTCGAGTCCGGCTCGTACATTTGGACAGATCATAAAAACTTTATGTGATTTTTCCTAGATTGTGATTTTTTTATGGTGAGACTGGTTCTTACCTCAGATACTAGGTAAATGTTATGGTGTTGCTTGGTATTTTTCACAGAATAGAGGTCTACGACTTGACGGGTCTGTGGACGGTGAGCAATAGGTAGCTCACCGTCCGTCCGTCTAAGGACGACAGGCCGTGTCGATGGCGCCTCAAAGAGATGTCAGCAAAGCATAGAGGCCTGCCAGGGCCACTGCCTGCCGGGGTTGCGGGTTGTTCGAAAGAGCTACCGCGGCCCCGGAACATAAAGGGCAAAAGAAGGAACACGGGTGGGTTTTAGGCAGTAAAAGTTGCCCCTCCGACCAAAGCTCCGGCCAGAGCGCGGGAATTTATTTTGTAATTTCAAATCCGTTTAAAAAAAGGTCATTAACTCAACTATCTTTCTGCTCCACGACTTTTTGTTACTACCCCCATTAAGGCAAGTATTTTAATTAATTCCCTTTGTTAGTTGGTACTTTTGCACTAGTCAATTCTTGCAAATGAACATGCAAAAACAGTACCTCCGAACTGAATGGACTGTTTGACACAGACTTTTAGATCTACATTTGTACGATAGACATGACCTTGATCCTGCAGCCAAGATCCCGATAGAACTCCTCATCGGTTAATATAGGCGCTGAGTAGCTTGACTTTTTCTTTACTGACTAAAACCCACCCATATTCCTTCTTTGGAAATGGATTGGAAATTGTAAAATAAATTCCCTTGCTCTGGCCGGAGCTCTGGCCTGAGCGGGGAGTGTCCGACTTTTACTGACTAAAACCCACCCATGTTCCTTCTTTGGAAATGGATCGGAAATTTTAAAATAAATTCCCTTGCTCTGGCTGGAGCTTTGGCCTGAGCGGGGGGGAGTGTCCGACTTGTACTGACTAAAACCCATCCATGTTCCTTCTTTTGCCCTTTTTGTTGTGGGGCCGCGGTATCCATTCGAACAACCCACAACCCTGGCAGGCGGTGGCCCTGGCAAGCCCCTCTGCACGCCGAGGAGCTAATATTTATATTATATTAGCACGGTCACGAAACGTATACGTATGCAATTTTGAGATAAACTTGTCTTTCTTTAATTTCATTTAAAAAGAGTTTTCACTCTAAGAAAAAAAAAACATAAAAACTCGATTGAAAAAGGAATCTTATTGTTTCGTTCAATATATTGTTGTTTTAAAATTAGAAGGTAGATGATGTTTGAAATTAAAGAGGCAGCAGATTTGTGATAAACACACTTATTTTATTGTTTAGAGTAATACAACGTGTAGTTACTTTTAGAAGAGTAGAACGGAAGAGGATACAAAATAAAACTTATAGTACCAACCTTGACATTTGTCTGTCATTCATTCTTTGCATTGCAGCCAACTTAACTATTAAGAATAAACATTGCCGTATCAATAACAGTTGAGTTTCAATATTTTTGTTAATTGACAGCTTTGTACAAAAACAAGTTAAAGAAAAACTCTTAACGAACTTGGCAATAAAAACAGCGTTCATGATAAAAGAAAAATAATATTCAGAATTGTATAATACACACCAGAAAGAGAAGCAGTTGTTTCATGTCAAATGTATGCAATACCGTGTATGTATTTTTTTTATAACTGGCTTTAAACCATTCTTTTTTTTAACAAAATCAAAAATATTAAAATTTATTCATATCCAACTTAATTCCCTAGATCTTTCATTCTTGAACACTATTTGTGTCACGTAGTTTCCAATGAGTTCTAATATCTATTAAAGCTTTTCCTCTATATTTTACAAAATGAATACTGTCTGTCTAGACTCTAAACGAGGAATTTAAAATTCCTACGACCTGATGTTCTTGGACTTTCTCTTGGTGTTTATACATTTATATTTACAGTGGTAACACCTGGCGGTGACTTATCAAAGATAATTTTCTCCCTTGTACTTTTAATAAAAGCTCTCTCCGCCAAAAGTAATAAAATAAAACTATTTAGATTATAAGAAAGCGGAGTTTAATTAAGTGTAATCATTTGTGGTAGACTGTTTGATTATTTGTTGGACCATGAAAATGGTGGATAAGAAACAGTTTTATTAATTGAAACTTTTTTTTTTACTACCACACTAGGAATTTCTCCTGTATCGTTAGTAAGGCAACAAACAGCCACGCACGCAGCACGGAACAACTATCTGTTGGCCGTACAAATATACAAATGTTCCATGCGGGAATTGAATCCACGTCACGCCGTGCAGCACTCGATCGCTCAGCCACTGCACCAAACGTGTCCTCAAAAAAAACTTGTAATAGACTGATGCATTAATATAACCTACTAGCTTTTGCCCGCGGCTTTGCTCGAGTTAAATTCGGGGCTACACGGTTCCCCTTTCCTGATTTACAGGTACCTGCTACCTGCAGTTTTTTCCCTTACGCCTTATTGATTTGTAATAGCAACGCTAAGTTTTGCCTTTTCTTTTCCCTCTTTCTATCATATCCCACTTTTTTTTTATAAAATTGCCTATGTCCGTCTCCTGGTTCCCAACTATCTCTGTACTAAAATTCATCAAAATCGGTTTAGCCATTAAAGCGTGAAGAGGTAACAAACAAACAAACAAACTCATTTTCGGTTTTATAATATTAGTAAACTAAAGATTTTAGTTATTTTTCTATGCACCAAAAAAATTGTTTACAGCAATAACTGCACTAAATACCATAAATATAACGCCAAATGGTTGGTAACTTCCTAAATAGACTGTTTCTATATCCCGCACCATTAACCATTACACAAAACGAAATCAACATTAACAAAACCTTTTAAAATATATTTTGGATTTCACCAAGCATAGCCGCGAAGAAAGCCTAGTTTAAAAAAGCAGTAATAAATACGGTACATAACCACTAACTACGTTAAATTATATAGAGCAAAGTATTTTATGATCATCATACTTGCAAACTATAATACTCATTCTTTACCAGATACAGATTAAGGGTAGGATACAAGAGCGCTGATTGTATTGATACGATTGATGTAAAGAAAAATCTATGAAATAAAATCAAGCAAGGTTTAAAGTTATGACGACACGGTTAGCGCAGTGGCTGAGCGATTGACTGCGCTGCGTGTCGCGGGTTCGATCCTCGCACGGAACTAATATTTGTATTGCCTATAGATAGTTGTTCCGGGTCTGGCTGTTTGTGTATGTGAGTTTAAATGTTTGTAAACGCACCCACGATACAGGAGAAATTCCTAGTGTGGGACAATGTTTTAAAAAAAATAAAAACTTTTAGATTTTGGTCACTTTCATCATCTGCCCATACTTGCCTCCATTTCTAGCGATAATTAGGTGACACCAATTACATGAGCTAATAAAAAAACCGTCTAAGAGCGAGTCAGAATCTCGCACCGAGGGCCATATCTTGTCAGCAAAGCAGAGGGGCTTGTCAGGGCCTCCGCCTGCCGGGGTTGCGGGTTGTTCTAAAGAGATACCACGGCCCCGGAACGTAAAGGGCAACAGAAGGAACATGGGTGGGTTTTAGTCAGTAAAAGTCTGACATGCCCCCCCGCTCCGCCCAGAGCGGGGGAAGTCATTTGATGGTTTCCCACCCAAAAAAAAAGGGCATTTGACTGCATAGACATAGATTTCACAGCATAAAAGGACTATAGAGTTAAGTATATAGTTTTAATTTCAACTCGATTCCTCAACGGATTTCTGAGATAAAAGGTCTTGACAAACAGACAGACGGACAATGACTTGACAAAATTATAGAACGAAACCCTAAAATTAACAATTTTTTTTCTTAGTCTTATATTTTCGTTTTTATTGCATTTTGTAATAATGGTTGTATTAGCTGAAGTAAATTTATTTTATTTTATTTATTACTAGCTGGCGCCCGCGGCTTCGCCCGCTTGGTATCGAAAAAAAGTATCCTATGTGTTATTCTAGACTATAATCTACCTCTGTGCTAAATTTCACCAAGATCCCTTCAGCCGTTTTGACGTGAATGAGTAACATAATATTAGTAAGATAGCTGGCGCCCGCCCGCTTCGCCCGCGTCGTATCGAAAAAAAGTATCATATAATTTATTTATTATTTATTTATTTAAACTTCATGTACAATAGTGGTACATAGGCGGACTTAATGCCATAAGGCATTCTCTACCAGTCAACCTTTGGGTAAAATACGACAACATTGTGATAGGGTACAAAAATAAATATATCTAAAACTATTTGTTTATGAAAACATATATATTTATAAGGATACTAATACACATATACATATCAAATAAACTAATAAATACAATTAAAAAATAAATAAAAACGAGAACTTTAACAGTAATTACTATGACTTTTAATTGGTAGGCGGACCTAAATAGTGTTTACGAACTTTTCTTTTAAAGGTAAGTTTACTTTCAGCTAATAATATAATCTACCTCTGTGCTAAATTTCATCAAGATCCGTTCAGCCGCTTTGACGTGAAAGAATAACAAACATCCATACATCGTCACAAACATGCGTATTTATTATATTATGTAGGATAGGATATCACGTTACTACACTAAGAAGCTGTGCTGAACAGTAATCAGCTCATAATATTAAACTAGACTTAAGTCTAAACTCTCTCACCTCACAGGTATAAAATTAAATCATTTCCCTCACATATATTCGCCAACTTTCTCGGGTTTGCAAACAAATGACGGTCTATTTATTTTCAGTAAAGACGACCTCTTTTATTAACCGACGAAAAAAAGGAGGTTCTCAATTCGACATGTATATTTGTTTTTTTTTTTATGTATGACCACGCATAACTTTTTAACAAAGTACTAAGTTGGTCTTTATACCTAGAATCGTTTTCAGTTTACACAGGCATGGATGTCATTTTCAGAAGAGGATTCGGGAAGAGGAGTATAAATTCGTGATTTACATGTTCAGAAAACTAAGACTTTCAGTCATTTTGTAAAACCATTGACAATTTTTAACTTGTCGTACATTTAAATCGACTTCTTCAAATGAAAAAGATTCTTTATCCTTACTACTATTATAAAAGCGAAAGGAAGTTTGTAAGTTTGTTTGTTTGTTACGTCTTCACGCCTTAATGGCTAAACCGATTTTTATGAATTTTGGTACAGAGATAGTTGGGTCTCTGGAGACGGACATAAGCTATTTTTTTAAAAATAGTTTTTTTTTAAATAGTTTTAAATATTTTTTTTAAATAGTGAGAAATTAGAGAGAAAGAGGAAAGAAAAGAGAAAACTTAGCACTGCTATTACAATAAATAAGGCGCAAGGGCAAAAACTACAGGCAGCAGGTACCTGCAAATCAGGTAAGGGGAACTGTGTTACCCCAAATTTAACGCGAGCGAAGCCGCGGGCAAAAACTAGTACTACTATAATCCTAATGTCCAGTTGTCTTTGACAGACTTATAGTTTAGTTTCTATAAATCTTTACTATTATTTAGTCAGATTCAAAATTAAAAACGAAAAAAAAGCCAGTAACATTTTTCCCAATACTCTTCCTCAAAAACTGATTCTCATTGTGCAATAAGAACCAGTTTTTGATTTTCAATCAGTTTCAGTATCAGTTTTTGATGGTTCAATTCAATATTACGCACTTAGTATTAAAACAGCACACCAAGCTCACATACAATGATGACATTACTAACAAGAGACGGAATGATATTGTTTGCACGTTTAATGCAACCTCCAAACACGCCTTTGTGGAGAGATTTTTCTCGTTCTTAGGCCCATTTCTATACAATAGATTAAATAGAAAACTAAGTATCTATAAGTTAAACTATTATAGCTGTAAAAAAATAATAATTGAATTGTTCCAAACCTTAAATTATGCACAGACAGAAGATTTACTTGCTGTCTGCAAATAAAACGCTTACTTTATTTTTGTGTAATTTTTCAATTATGGTACTTTAATTTTACATTACTGTTAATTTATTTATTTGAAATTAGTATTAATGCTTTTTTTAGCCTGAAACACAGGTCCAACCTAGTTCAGGCAATTAATCAACTGTGTTCTTTTGTTTGTTAAGATGCTTTATTTTATTGTATATGTGCCCCCTTTTTATAAATAAACGATTTATTATTATGTTATTATTATAATATGCAAAGTATTTCACACGCATCCTTTTTCTCACTACCAATTGTTCTGTTTAATATTTGAATTAGTCATTTAATTTCTCCGTAAGTGTATTGAAAAACGTCGTTTAATTCACGTGCTATTCTCGGCTCTATAACACCCTCGCCTAGCGGCTCGGCAGTTAAATTCGCCTCGGCAGCAATGACTAAGTTTCGTCATTTGAAACAAAATGTCCTATTTCAGGCTTCCCTATTAAAATACAAAACATAAAAAAAAAACTTATAAAAAGGAAAAAATCTTTACCATTATTAAATCAGATGCAAAATGAAAAATAAAAGAATAACAATATCACATTGTTTTCAAACTTCCAAATTAAAAACCACAACTCTATCAAAATTCAACTGTGTACTCCTATCTCAAGACCACAATATTAAAGTTGGCTTCCCGCCAAGCAGTTTGATTCTAGGATTGAAAATAAATTATTGACCATTTAATAATATACAGTTATTATGAACTTGGTTGTTGATAGAAGGACATCGGTATTCGTAATTGGCGAGAAATATGTTGATATATGACGGAGTGGCAACATCTGGGTGGAATGGTTTCGTCTACATAGCCAAGAAAAGATTGGCATACTAGTGGGTTATTCTGGTATTTTACGCTGCGATTGTAATGGTGAACTGTTTTGTGTTTTTTTGTGATTTATTTAACTAATAGCTTTTGCCCGCGGCTTCGCGTCAAATTCGGTGGCGCCTTATTGATTTGTAATAGCAACGCTAAGTTTTCCCGTTTCTTCCCTCTTTCTCCCTCATACCCCACTCTTTTTAAAAAAATTATAGCCTATGTCCGTTTCCTGGTTCCTAACTATATCTGTACCAAAATTCATAAAAATCGGTTTAGCCATTAAAGAGTGAAGTGGTAACAAACAAACAAACAAACAAACTCACTTTCGCTTTTATAATATTATTAAGGATTAAGGATTTATTTATTTAACTATTTATGTACACACAGTAAACCAGACAGGATAATGAACATATAAAATTTGAGTACAAATGTACTGCTTATTTCTTAAGAAATTTCTGCCAGCAGACCTGCGAAAGGAGATATGAGAACGAAATGTAGACGATAGTGTGTGATTTTATATTTCGATTCTAATAAAATCAGCTTGTTGGTTTTAAATTGACGTGGCACGGTTGGCGCAGTCGCTGAGCGATCTACTGCGGCGCTGCCTGTCGTGGATTCGATCCCCGCATGGAACAAATATTTGTATGACCTACTGGTAGTTGTTTCGGGTCTGGCTGTTTGTGTATGTGAGTTTAAATGTTTGTAAATGCACTCACGATACATGAAAAAATTCTAGTGGGAAGCCACGTTTTTTTTTTAAATAAATGAGTCCACAAAAACCTGGGCAAAGTCCTCCTGCTATTTTTCTCACTGCTGGGTAAATAATTACCATATTGCTCTTTTAAAATTCAACACAATAATATTATTGTGTTGATTAGATTGAATCATTTCGTAAAACATTAAAATCGCTTTTCGTGTCTGTCTGTGTGACCTCGTTTTTATTCTAAACTAGCTTTCGCCCGCGGCTTCGCTCGCGTTAAATTCGGTATAACACACCAAGCAGACCTGCAGTTTTTGCTCTTGCGCCTGATTGATTTGTAATAGCAAAGCTAAGTTTTCCCTTTTCTTCCCTCGTTCTCCCTCATTTCCCACTTTAATTTAATAAAAATTAGCCTATGTCCGTCTCCTGGTTCCCAATTATCTCTGTACCAAAATCCATCAAAATCCGTTTAGCCATTAAAGCGTGAAGAGGTAACAAACAAACAAACTCACTTTCGCTTTTTTAATATTAGTAAGGATTACGCAACCGTTTATGATACGGATTAAATTATCATTTAAAGTATTTATTCCGAAAAAAAAAATCAAACTCACGGGACGTTATCTTTGTTTTGTAAAGTAGTAAAAACTCATACGAAGCCGGGGCGCGCCGGCACTAATTAAAATAAAAACAATAATCTTTTCACACGGAACTTAATTAGAATAATGACTGTTTCAGCAATTACAATAACTTTGCATAATCCGGGATTAAGATCACAGTATAAAGTGGATACAGGAAATTACAGGCAACCAGCAATGATGATGTTGAATAAAGTAGACTTTTTAAAGTTCCGTAAGGCAAAAGGAAAAAACCGAAAACCTTATAGGATCAATTTGTTGTTCATCTGTCTGCCAAGAGACTTTTTCTTAGGAACGCACGGAGGTATCAAGTTGAAATTAAAATCAAATACTTAACTCTGTGGTCCCTTAGTGTGGAGAAAAAAAAAATATAATATGGATACAGGAAATTGCAGGTTCCGTACCTAAAAAAGAAAAAAAAACGGAAACCTTATGGGATCAATTTTTTGTTCATATGTCTGTCAAGACCCTTTTTCTCGGGAATGCGTGGAGGTATCGAGTTGAAATTAAAATCATATACTCAAGTCTCTCTGTGGTCTCTTGGTGTTGAGAAAAAATCTTAGTGCCCTCAGTGCACAAGACCTGTATCCACTACCAGGAGCAGTAGCTCCACGTGTTTTCCGATACATGGAGGCCGCTTGGTATGAAATGGATTCATTCCATTCGCAGATTAACCTAGGCGCAGTTTAACGTAAAAATCGACCCTAGCGGCTGTTATTATTTATACATGAACTAGTGATGAAATAATGACGGGTCAGTTGTTCCAGTGGCTGAGCGATCGACTGCTGCGCAGCGTCTCGCGGGATCGATCCCCGCACCGAACAAATATCGACGACCTGGGTCTGGCTGTTTGTGTATGTGAGTTTAAATGTTTGTAAACTCACCCGCCCACATACAGGAGATGAAACGATGCATAGTGTGCGGTCTTGCGGGCTGTTCGAAAAAGATACCGCGGCCCCGGAACATTAAGGGCAATAGAAGGAACATGGGTAGGTTTTAGGCAGTACAACTCTGACCGCAGAGCGGGGGAAGTTATTTGATGATTTCCCGTTCGCGAAAAAAAGAAAAATGCATAGTTTGGGGAAACGTTTAAAAATAAAAACACATAAACTTTTAAAAATACATTTGGCGACACGGTTGGCGCAGTGGCTAAGCGATCGACTGCTGCGCAGCGTGTCGCGGGTTCGATTCCCGAACGGAACAAATATTTGTATGTCCTGCAGATAGTTGTTTCGGGTCTGGCTATTTGTGTATGTGAGTTTAAATGTTTGTAAACGCACCCACGATACAGGAGAAATCCTAGTGTGGGGCAACGTTATTAAAAAAAAAATTAAGTATAGTGCCCGCTTGAGTTCGAACCTACTACCAACAAGTTGGTCATGGGCTTAATAACTAATGGGTCGTACCTATTTCCATCATGGCGGCTGGTTATTATTTTCGTCACGCATAGCTTTTCTGCTGAACTTACTGCCGATCTAGAGTAGAATGAGCAGGTATAGTTAAAAGCGTAAAGTATAAACATGGAGACAGCAAAATTAATGAAAATACAAAATCAGAAATTCGGGAGAAATTTTAATATTATTACTTGCTAGTATTAAAACTAAAATAAAACTTCTGGAGATTCCAAAAATCTGGAACATTTCACTTGTAAAAACGTTGTTTCCAAGTTTCCAGTGAGATCTTTAAAACATCACTTCTGTGATTTTGGACCCCACGCCCCATCCCAGTTAAATATTAAGGATTATGTTATATTATACCACTCGTGCGAGACTATTATAAACTTTGTGATTTAATACTCGTTAATATTTCCAAAACAAGTTTATCTTAATTAGTGCAATTTTATCGAACACGTTTTAATAATAATATCGTGTGTCTTTTATTTTACGTTTCAGCACTAGTGCCGAAAAGTAACTACGTCGCACAAAGTTTTATAAAAAAATACTTCAGGTAAAAACACAGTACAGTACAGCAGTTATAAAGCTAAGACAGAAAAGACATATTAATAATTTGCAAAGTTAATTGTTAGCCTAAAATCATTATCCGCAAAAACCGTTTAGGCTAAATGGATTTGGATAGATTTTGGCAGACAAAACTACCATGTGTTGAATTAAGACAAGATTTATCATCCGGTTGGCCACCCACTTGATTGCCACTCAATCGGAAAAATAAATCTACCGTAATTCTTTAATAAATTCTGAACGAAACCTATTCGACTAATTATTAAAAAAAAAACCGTCCAAGAGCAAGTCAAACTTTGACGACACGGTTGGCGTAGTGGCTGAGCGATCGACTGCTGCGCTGCGTGTCGCGGGTTCGATTCCCGCACGGAACAAATATTTGTATGGCCTACAGATAGCTGTTCGGGTCTGGCTGTTTGTGTAACTATGTGAGTTTATGTTTGTAAACGCACCCACGATACATGAGAAATTCCTAGTGTGGTGCAACGTTTTTTTTTAAATAAAAAAACTCGCGCACGGAAGGTTCCGTACAAATTTGCGACTTAAACAGGCAAATCTGACTGCATGGACTTAGAGGATACCTGTACTGTTTCTGAGATAAAAGGTCTAGACAGACAGACAGACAGACGGAAAACAAAGTGATCGAATAAGGGTCCTTTTGAGGTACAGAACCCTGAAAACAGTATTTTTTTGTCTCCATAGTCGTATGTCACCCACGCCATCCGCTCATGAATGAAGCAAGTACTAAAATACGAAGTAGCATGACGTCATTGAGAGAAACAATAAAATATGAACCAACAAACTTACAAAAGCATGTCATGGTGGCGCCACTTGCAAAAGGAATCTGCTAAAGTGCTGTCAAATTCAGTACATTCAGATTTAGTTCTGCTTTTTGCCACATGCATAGATAATTTTGACAATTTTATATGATAATTCTTTTTGTGTTTCTGTGCCAACTTTTGCATCATTACTGTTGTGAGTTAAAAACTCAGAAAATAAAATTATGTTTTGAAATGTAAATGTCAGCAATATTGCTGAGAGAAATGCGGCGTGATATGCAATTGCCGTAAAAATTGTTTCAAAATAAATGTAACATTGTAGTTACATCGTGTAAATATTATGCGGTTTTGTGGTATTCCTGGCACAGACTGGGTGGGAAATTCTTTGCTATTAGGTGTCATGATGGATGTCTATGCTGCAGTTTCTTTATTACATCTTTTCTATCTGCTATTTGAAGAAAATTGAGGCCATTCGTATGTTTGGATGAACGTTCACGAATCTAGAAACGTTCACGAATCTAGAATCATGACATGCTATTTGAGAAGCTTATGTCCAAGGGGTTTGGACAACAGATTTCTTCAATTAAGTCTGAAGAATTGACTTAAACCATTCGTGAGATGACAGCAAAGCAGAGGGGCCTACCAGGGCCACCGCCTGCCGGGGTTGCGGATTGTTCGAGAGAGATACCGCGGCCCCAGAATGTAAAGGGCGGTAGAATGAACATGGGTGGGTTTTAGTCAGTACAAGTCTGAAACTCCCCCTCCCGGTCCGCCAGAGCGGGAGAAGTTATTTGATGATTTCCCACCCCAAAAAAAACCATTCGTTTTCGTGTATCCTTATAAATTAGTAGGTACGAACGTTATCTGTGATATTATTTTGACACTTTATCTAGACCTTCAGCATGATGATGACCTAGATATTTTTCCCGTAATGTTTGATCACAAAAGAATATGACGGTAACAAACAACTCATTAAATCAATAAATGAGAGTCAGACACAATTCAAATATCACCCGCAACAAGACTGAAAACAACTACTTTACCGCACTTGTATTTTTCTTTTCTTAATTCACTTTTAACATTTCGTATCCCTTACTAATGCAACAACCAGAGAACTACTCTACTGTAATGGCGAAATACACCAACATTATACACAGTACACAGTTTTGTGTTCGAATACACAAGAGTACACAGAGTACACAGGTTAGTCTGAAAGCTAATGTGTTACTAGTGTAAATATCTCCGTGTTTGTCTTACAAATTGTGCTGGAGTTGTGAGTGAGTTGAAATAATACAAATTTTCCTGGTTTCTGAGAACAGTATATGTTTAGTTTTCTATTTTTATAGTTGCAATGGGCGTTATTAATTTGTTCAGATTGACATTATTCAGCAAAACCAGAAAGACGTTTATTTTGGCTCAAATTATGAATCAGCCTCCATAGATGCCCGTTCGGTCGGTTCTATTTTAAAAAAATACTGACGAATCGAATATGCAAAAAAATGTGTAGTACCCTCGAAATTTTGTTCATAATAAAGTGTTGAAGATTATCGTTTGTTTATTGAAAAGAAGTGGGATGGGTTGATTTATTTGTTTTATTTATGTGGATATAGTCTAGTTCGGATGCGATAAAACACTGTTGTGTTCCGGTTTCAAATAAATTGAATTGCTGGTATAGTTGTATCAATTTCTGGGAAATCATCAAATAACTTCCCCCGCTCTGGACGGAGCGGGGGCGAGTATCAGACTTGTACTGACTAAAACCCACCCATGTTCCTTCTATTGCCATTTATGTTCCGGGGCCGCGGTATCTCTTTCGAACAACCCGCAACCCTGGCAGGAGGCCCTGGCAAGCCCCTCTGCTTTGCTGGCATCTTTTTGAGGCGCGCGTGGAACACTAACGCGCCGTCGACATGGCCAGTCGTCAATAGACGGTCCAGCTAAATACCAGTTAGGATTGTAGCAAGTATGTATGTCTATGAATTTATATTATTACCTCAGTCTTATCACTGATATAACATCAAGCCTCGCAGCAAAACCGAGTGTAAAATATTCAACAGCGCATTTAAATTTAGGTGTCTCTTAGTGTTTATCAAAATAAGCACTAGTGCAATAATGTAGACGAAGCTTGTTTGACGTAACGAAGACAGCTCGCAATCTAGGTATAGATTATGTCAGATCGTCTAATCCAATCCAGTCTAAGTTTGTCACCACCGGAATACATTAAATACTAACATGCAGATTAAATTATCGCATTAACTCAATTACTCGTGAGATCTGGGAGAAACTGAGAATTAATCCTTATCCTTACTAGTATTATAAAAGCGAAAGTGAGTTTGTTTGTTTGTTTGTTACCTCTTCACGCTTTAATGGCTGAACCGATTTTGATGAATTTTGGTACAGAGGTAGTTGGGAACCAGGAGACGGAAATGGGCTGCTTATTTTTTTTTTTAAAAAGATTGAGATATGAGGGAGAACGAAGGAAGGAAAGGGAAAACTTAGCGTTGCTATTACAAATCAATAAGGCGCAAGGGCAAAAACTGCAGGTAGCAAGTACTGTGTTATACCGAATTTAACGCGAGCGAAGCCGCGGGCAAAAAGTAATAATATATACAGAAGGCAGAAATGTCGTGATGGCTCAGAGGTTAAGCTTCTCGCTTCTCATGCATGAAGTTGTGTGTTTAAATCCGGGCAAGTACCAATGTGACTCTTTCAAAAATCAAAATATTTTTATTTCACATAGGCCTACATGCACACTTTTAAAACGTCGAGAAAAGGTGCACGGTTCACGCAGTACTTGTTATGTAGAGACACGGGGTAATCGGATGCATATTTACCTAAAGTTAATTTTGGACTAACAAATTATTGGGGTTGTTTGAAAGAGATAACGCGGCCCTGGCTCTTTAACTGCATTAAATTACAGTTTTTTTTACGTTTAATCATTTTGCAAAGTTTGGATGACAATGCACTAAGTGACGATATCCTAAGTCTAATATAGCGGACTACCAAAGATGCGGATTTGTTTTTTTAAGCACCTCACGGCGAAGTCACTGGAATAAACTAGTGTAAATACAAAACAGTACAAAGTAAGCCACTCTAAATTAAATGATTAATACACACAACCCTGCAATTCGGACATTTGCAAGCTAGTATTAACTGTTTATTTAAAGTGTATAGAGCTATTATTAAATAACCACACACAATTCAAATTGATCACGTGTTTGTTGTGGTCCCCTCTACAAACGGTGGAGTGTTTATATTGCATCTTGTTGAACACTTCATGCCAATAGTAGTGGGAACTGGCTGAATATAAACATTTAGTATTATTGTTTGAAGTTTGTTTGGTCATTTTGTTTGGCTTATTTTTTTTGCGGATGGGTCATCACATCATCGACTTACTTCCCCCACTCTGGTCTGAGCCGGGGGGAATCTTCTCAGGGAACCTAAACAATCCAATTATCGGCACGGTTGGCGCAGTAGCTGAGAGATTGACTGCTGCGCTGCGTGTCGCGTGTTCGATTAACGCACGGAACAAATATTTGTATGACCTACAGGTAGTTGTTTCGGGTCTGGCTGTTTGTGTATGTGAGTTTATATGTTTGTAAACACACCCACGATACAAGAGAAATTCCTAGTGTGGGGCAACGTTTTAAAAAAAATGAATATACGTAGGTATCTATAGCTACTAAAAAAAATACAAAAATCGACACACACACATTTTTGTTCGGTTTTGTTTTCACTAAAAGTGAAAAACAAATACAAATAACTTTGGAATTCCAGAAAGTACATTTTTAAAGTTGGTCTCTGGTCTCCACAGTAGGGTTACCTTGTGTCGTGGAGGCCAGTTTCTTCCATCATATGCCTAGCCTTTTCCCAACTATGTTGGGGTCGGCTTCCAGTCTTACCGGATGCAGCTGAATATCAGTATTTTACATGGAGCGACTGCCTATCTGACCTCCACAAACCAGTTAGTACTGGGTAATAATATCATGTCCCTTCATAAGACTGGTTGTCAAAGATCTACAATTGACAGCCGAAACCAACAGCTTAACGTGCTTTCCGAGGCACGGAGGCAACTCGGTATGTAACGGGTGATCACCCATCCACAGACCAACCTAGGCAAGGCTTAACCTAAAGATCGACCCGAACGGCTGCTATTATTTAGCTACGAGCTTCGAGGAGGCCAGTCTCTTCCATTCAGTACAAAGAAATTTGCAATAAAAATTTATCGAAAAACAAAAATCCTTGAACACAAAATGATTTAAAACCGAATTAATTTAAAGAAAACTGGTCAAATGATTTTTTATTTCAGACAAAGTGCTCAATAATAAAAATCAAATGAAAGTTGTAGATGAAACAACAATGAACATTCGCTCTAGTGAATCGTTTGATATCAGCTTTCAATTAAAATTTTATTATTCCAGAATGTACATTATGTACATTTTTAAAGTTAGTCTCTGGTCTCCACAGAAGGGTATCTTGTGTCGTGGAGGCCATTCAGCACAAAGAAATTTGCAATACAGAATTTATAAAAAAAAATGCTTGAACACAAAATGGTTCAAAGCTGAATTAATTTAAAGAAAAGTGATCAAATGATTTGTTATTTCGGCCAAAGTGCTCAATAATAAAAATATAATGAAAGTTGTAGATGAAACAAAAATGAACAATCGCTCTGGTGAACCGTTTGATATCAGCTTTCAATACAAATGTTTTATACCAATCAACGGTACTCATGGTAGAGCAAATTTCTATGAAATAAATGTTTATTATTATTTGCAATTCAAAACGCAGAGTACACTCACGAAGTAAATTGCTAGCTAAAACAAATATTTACATTAGGCGAAATTTTTAAATTGGGACGTGGCACAGGAATTTATATTGAACGTTTAGAAAAAATAATTGAAATAAGCGTGGTTTTTTTTTATTTGGAACCAGTCATACATAAGAGTATTCTATGTCCAACTAACTCAACACTTCTTAGACAATAAATGTTTAAAATAAAATAGTTTGTAGAAATTGTTTGTACAAAAACATGAATGCTACTGTTTTTTTTGTATTTCACCATCTTTTACAATATATATTTAAGTAAATCACTTTTACTTCTAATCATGGTTATGCTGAGGCCTATTTGTGTGCCAATTTTCATCAGAATCTCTTCAGCTGTGAAGGCATAAGAAACATACAAGCAAACCTACTCACTTTATACATTTTATTCTTCAGGATTTTTAAATAACTGCTACAACGTGGTCACAGGTTAAAAATTAAAATATACATACAAACATAAATTCATGTCGTTTTTCCTAAGGTTTTTATTTATGAGGTGTGAATGCCACGTGCTACCGCTTCACACTTCTTTTATGAAAATGCTCACTCGTAATGAGCACCAAATTTTGTAAGCGGCCCGAAGTCATTTAAAAAGTTTTTATAAGGTTTGTTTTTTTTTTGCTTACTGACACAGCAATTATTTCTTTTATGTTTATTGAATTATGACTCAATTTTACCGCCTTTTTGCGGGTGGGAAATCAACAAATAACTTCCCCCGCTCCACCTCCTCCTCCTCCTGCTCCTCCGCTCCAGACTTGTACTGACTAAAACCCACCCATGTTCCTTCTATTGCCCTTTATCGCGGTATCTCTTTCAAACAACCCGCATTCCGGCAGTCGGCCCTGGCAGGCCCCTCTGCTTTGCTGACCTCTCTTTGAGGCGTGCGTGGAACACTAACGCGCCGTCGACACGGCCTGTCGTCAATAGACGGACTGATTTCGATTTTGCTTACTGACAAACACAGCATTTTTTTTATAGTTATTAAATTATGACACAATTTTACGGCTAAAGCATAATCGTTTTTTCAGCATCCGCAGGTTTCCACAAAATTAACAGAAGCTAACAGCAACTTTGTCTCAATTACAAAATCTAAAAACTAATTTCTTAATCCACCCAGAAATATAGCTCTTTTGCACTTAATTCAGCAAAATTGACGTTAATTATTCGAATTGCGATCCCCTATCTCCCCCGCCCATCCAGGTCCCGATGGCGCCATGAATTCGGTAATGGTTGGTTGTGAGCCGTCAAATTCGCGGCGTGCATGTCATTAATTTGCGTGCAAATTTAAATTGCGAACCACTTGTGTAGTCGAGTTTACTTTGAAAAGTTGTCACTTTATTTTCTCTTTAGTTTGTTGGCTTGTGTTGACGATGTATTTTATTGTTTATTTTGTAAAAATAAGCTTTTTAAAAAATAAGTTTGGCTAAAGCAATTTTATTTACTTACATCAATTTCTATTGTTTATTCTGAGACTTACAAAACTTTTGTTAAGTATTTCCTATTGCAAAATGTAATTTATGTTTTGATATCCAAAGTATCAAACTCAAACTCAAACTCAAAGCATTTATTTCAATTAGACCATTACAGGCACTTTTGAATGTCAAAAAAAACAAGAACAAAAAAATGATGCTGCTACAATCCCGGTCACAAGGCATAATAACTTGTGAAAGTACTGTAGTTGCCCATTCCAAAGCGTTGATCTCTATGGAGAAGAATGGGCAAGAAACTCCATGGACACTCTTTTAAATTATAATATTTTTACAAAATCGTATTTACATCATTCGTGTTGAGATTATACAAATATGTGAGAACGATGTAGAAAGACGTGCACAGTAAGAGCGTCCAGAGTAAATAAAAAGCAAAATTCAATTTAAAATCTAAATAAGTTAAAAAAAAAAAAAATGACCGCGGTAGTTAAAAAATGACCAGTCCCAACTGACAGCGCCCGTTCACGAACATGACGTATGGATCAGCCCCATTCAGCTCGACCATTTTGAAGGGAGCTAAATGACCCGACACACCCGCCACTATCAGCGAGACATTTAAGAGAGCATGACACTATTAACCACCAGGGCTTCGTCAAGTCAATGATAATACATAGCACTCACATATGGGCTTAATAATTATACAATACTAGAGAATTGATTCTATACATTGCAAAGATAGTCTTACAATCTTCTGCAGCTTCCACTATAGCTTCGGATACTTATCAATGAGTTTACCCCTAAGCTTGAGGAGCAGGACCAGCATTGAGCCAAGCATTTTTATCATCAATATAATCCCCCAACTTATAATATGCTTGCCTACATAGTGTGCGTTTAATACAAGATTTAAATTTCGTTTCATTCAGTTGAAGAATGTGGGGAGGTATTTTATTGTAGCATTTCAAACAGTACCCCATGAAAGATGAGTCTACTTTAGTATATAACTGGTATCTAATTAAAATAATGATTTTCATGTTAGAGTTCTTTAGACCTATTTTTTGGTCCACTATTGGATCCATAACAGACAATTAAATCAGTTTTAGTTGTTCTACAGCCCAAACAATAATAAACTAAAGCACATCAATATAATAATAAAACAAATCAGTACAGTCAAGCCCAAACGCCCCTAAATGATAAAAAATAAATTACACCATTTATCCCATCATCAAACCCGTTGATAAATTATAAAACAAATGACAGACAAAATGCAAAAAAAAAACAATATTTGCAGACAAAAAACACTATCAGTGAAAGAAATATTTATTCAGTGCGGCAATAAATTCGTTTGAACAAAAAGGAGAGCAATAATGACATGTACATCTAGATCTAAATGTGGACCAAAATATGATATACGTTGGTTAATAAAAGCATTAAGAAAAATAGCACTTCTTTTTTCTACCAGTCAAATCTGTCGCGGGAAACATGCCAAGCGTAGCTCGGGAGCTGGGATGTTAAAAATGTGTTGGATTTAATAAAGTTTTGAATATGCTGACATTAGCTGGCTCTTCGTTTTAGTTTTGTTAAGATGTTATCTTATGAAGGATTATTTAAATTGTCGTGTAGCTTCGCTTGATTTGGTTTTTAATGAAATTTTTTGTTGATCATGTTGCTTGGATATAATAGTTTTGGTTATAGCAAAAATTGCACATACAATATAATTACTTCTAAAATCTCAAACTCATAAAACCACATTTCCATGTTATATAATGTCCAAAAATGAAATGAATAAACCTGTTTAAATGTACCTAAAAGTAAGATTATAAGTGTTTTACTATATTATTTTGCCTTTGCATTCAGTAATTTTATATCTCTAAAAGATTTTACGTTTAAAAATATTATGAATAAGTAAATAATAGAAATGAATTATCCCGCGATCAGGGTCGCAATATCTGGTGATCTTAACTAATTAAAAACACGATGATAACCCAAAAGTGACAGTTTAATTAACAAAACTTTTTTTAAGTACTTGTGTAATATAAATATGTATTTTTAAAATATTTTAATTAAGTATTAATTTTCTATTCTTACTAAAAGATATAAGCGGATCATATAATATCATAGAAGAAAAAATATTTATTACAGACGATAACTTTACTCATAAACCACTCAAGTAATATAAATAAAATTTTAATGGGACCACCACGAAACTGTACCCTTTCAAACAAAAAACATTTACGGAAATCGGTCCACAGTAGTCGGAGTATTCGATGAATTTACAAATAAATGATAACTAATCCTTACTAATATTATAAAAGCGAAAATGAGTTTGTTTGTTACGTCTTCACGCCTAAATGGCTGAACCGATTTTGATGAATTTTGGTACAGAGATAGTTAGGACCCTGGAGACGGACATAGGCTTTTTTAAAGTGTGAAATGAGGAAGAAAGAGAACGGTAAAACTTAGCTTTGCTATGGCGATCAAAAAGGCGCAAGGGCAAAAACTACAGATAGCAGGTACCTGTAAATCAGGAAAGGGGAACTGTGTTACCCCAAATTTAACGCATGCGAAGCCGCGGGAAAAGCTATTAGATTAATAATATAAGGCTGGATTATTATTTCTATGGAAATATTTGTACGTCAAAATATGGCAGGATATGCTGGAACTAATATCGTAACACCTATTGTACCATATTCTTACAAATAAACAATTTGGTTGTGATTTGATAAAAATATAATATCTACGTAACAAATTCTCTGTTATCTACATTCAAGACTTATTATTTACATAAAGAAACATTCAATGACACTTTATACAAGCCATGGCCTGAATATAATTTATTGTGTCCGCGTACAAAAGACGTTTCAGCTGAGCGCACAGCGTTCGTACCTAATCTATTTCTCCATTGACTCTTGTGTAAGTCTCTTAAATTAGCATAGAAATGTTTTGTCCTAGATTCAGGGCTAATTTTCCGCCTCATTGGACTCACGGTACGCTTAAAATGACGCTTAGGTTCTAGATTTGATCCTTAGCTAATAATAAAAGTCATATTTTTTTAGTTCCGTGCCTAAATAACATTACCGTACCCTTTTTTTGCGGGTGGGTAATCATCAAATAACTTACCCCGCTCTGTTCACAGTGCACGTTCCGGGGTATCGGCGGTATCTCTTTCGAACAACCCGCAACGTACGAAACCCTTTTTTTCGGTTGGGAAATCATCCAATGACTTCCCCGGCTCTGGGTGGAGCGGGGGGGCATGTCAGACTTGTACTGACTAAAACCCACCCATGTTCCTTCTATTGCCCTTTACGTTCCGAGGCCGCGGTATCTCTTTCGAACAACCCGCAACCCCGGCTGGCGGAGGCTCTGGCAAGCCCCTCTGCTTCGCTGACATCTCATAGAGGCGCGCGTGAAACACGAACGCGCCGTCGACACGGCCTGTCGTCAATCGACGGACGGACGGTGAGCTACCCATTGCACACCGTCCACAGGCCCGCATCTACGGTGGCCGGGAGTCGTCTCGCGGCGCCCGGCGCCCGGGGCGTTTCCCGCGGCTGCAGGGTTGGCTGGATGTTCTCTCCACGTACGAAACCCTTAGAAACAAACACTACTGCCTAACCGCTTGGGGATATCAGGCGTGCTGTTTGGTAATGTTTTGTATATTAAAGCAAAATAAATAAATATGAGTCAGTAATGGTTGTCACAAGTTCAGTAGGTCATAACGCGTCAACAATTCATGAATAAGGTAACCATTCGTGCATGCCCAAAATATGCACAGAGTCAAATGTGAATATTTAGTGCGTTCATGTAAATTTTGACACAAAAGTATGACGGCCCAACTGCGATGCCGGTTAAACTACAGTCTTTTCACGGTAAGTCTTACTTCAGCTAACCAACAACAACCTTTTTGTAATGAATATAAGGATCACTGTTTATTTGATAGACTTGTTAGTTTATAATTCAATATCTTAAGACAGTTTTTGTTTAACAAATTTAAAAAGTTCGTATCCACTATTTAGGTCCAACTACGTGAAAAGCGTCTAATTAAAAGTTATAAAAATTACTGTTAAGTTTCTTTTAATTTTTCTTCTAATTTTTGGTATTTTTATGGAGTTATTAGTTTATAATATTTGTATTATGTGTATTAGTACAAATAGGTAGATTGTTTTTTGTGTCCTATCACAATGTTGTCATATTTAACCCAACGGTTGACTGGTAGAGAATGCCTTATGGCGTTAAGTCCTAATATGTACCATTATTATACAAGAAGATAAAAAAAATGGTTGACGCACAACCTTTTGTTGCAAATGTCCGTCTATTTGTAAGAACTATTCGGATGTGGTAACCCTATTTACGCGAAATATATTACGCTGCGATCTAGCACAAAGCGTTCGTATGCTAATTTAAGGAGGTTATTCAAGATGTACTGCTGTTCCTTTTAGTTAAGTGTAGGGAGGAAATGTATTGTTTTACGCTTTAGAGTTGGCAGCGGGTCTGGGTAATATGACAGTGAGTTTGTAAACTAAATTATACATGTGAAACACAAAACCCCGTGAAACCCTAGAAGATAGTGTGGGGCAATCTTATTTAAAAAAAAATGGATTATTTATCATCAGTTAAAACCTATTTTCATGCGAAAATGTCGGATTTTTTGGTTTTGGCAGATAACAGTAACACTTAACCCTTCAACTATGTTGGGGTCGACTTCCAGTCTAACCGCATGCAGCTGAATAACAGTATTTTACATGGAGCAACTGCCTATCTGACCTTCACTACCCAGTTAGTACTAGGTAATACGATACCCCTTAGCAAGACTGGTTGTCAGACTTTCGGGTCGCTGACTACCTGTAACGACTGTCAAAGATCTACAAATGACAACCAGGACCAACAGTTAACGTGCTTTTGGAGGCACGGATGAAACTCGGTATGTCACGGGTGGTCACCCATCAACAGACCAACCTAGGCAAGTGTGGCTTAACCTAGAGATCGGCTTGAGGAGCTGCCATTATTTAGCTACGAGCTCCTCACTGCCTATTTAATGACACGGTTGGCGCAGTGGCTGAGCCCTCGACTGCTGCGCTGGCTGTCGCGGGTTCGATTCCCGCACGGAAAATATATTTGTATGGCCTAAAGATAGTTATTCCGGGTCTGGCTGTTTGTGTATGTGAGTTTAAATGTTTGTAAACGCACCCACGATGCAGGAAAAATACTAGTGTGGGGCATTGTTTTAAAAAAAATTACTAATAATACGATACCCCTTAGTAAGGTTAATTGTCAGATTTTCGGGACACTGACTCTCTGTAACGACTGTCAAAGATCTACAAATGACAGCCGGGACCGACAGCATAACGAATATCCGACTTTTATAACATCTGGCAACCCTAGTCCGAACACAAAACATTACATCGAAATACTGCTCCTCCTAAAATTTTATGATGTGCAGACAATTGCAGAGCTGAAGCAATAAAAGCTGCGGTAGATGCTACTGGTTTGTACTACACACAGAATCTAGGAGGCCTGTTAAATGTTTCGAATTTAACCATATATATCATTGTGTAGACTGTCGGCAACACACCATACGAATG
This sequence comes from Ochropleura plecta, assembly GCA_905475445.1. Taxonomy (NCBI): domain Eukaryota; kingdom Metazoa; phylum Arthropoda; class Insecta; order Lepidoptera; family Noctuidae; genus Ochropleura; species Ochropleura plecta. The sequence continues at coordinate 16,833,336 of FR997738.1, read as the reverse complement.
CTTGAAAATTAGACTAATATTATAAATGCGAATTTTTGTGAGGATGGACGGATGGATGTATGGATGTTTGTTCCTCTTTTACGTCAAATTTTGATTTGATTTGATTTTGATGAAATTTGGCACAGAGGTAGATTATTGTCTGGAATAACACATAGGATACTTTTTTCCGATATCACGTGGGCAAACCCGCGGGCGCCAGCTAGTCACTTATTACTATTTGACGCCCTGTAAAAATTTTAAAATTTTTGTAGTTTTACATATTTTCGTCCATTTATTGTTTTATATACATATAATTAAATTTTTAAATATTTCTTAAAAACAACAAATAAAAAACATTTAAAAAACAAATAAAAAACATTTAAAAAACAAATAAAAAACATTTAAAAAACAAATAAAAAACATTTAAAAAACAAATAAAAAACATTTAAAAAACATTTAAAAAACAAATAAAAAACATTTAAAAAACAAATAAAAAACATTTAAAAAACAAATAAAAAACATTTAAAAATTACATATTTTTATTATTATTTTATGTCTATTTGCAGTTTGTAAATAATAGTTGTTCTAGAAAAAATAACATGTTCCTTTTTTAAAAAAAACAGGTAAATAAAGTATGTCTTAATTTCAACTCGATACGTCAACGCGTTCTCGAGATAAATGGCCTTGAAAGTTGGACAGACAGACAGGGTATAACAAGGGCTCCGTTTTTTTTCTTTTGAGGTATAAAACTCTTAAACCAAGTCCTAATTTCTATACAAAGTTACGGATATCTTTATCAGTTTCCTAAGTAAAGTATCCATTGCCCATTAAATACAATTCAAAGGTTAACTGAAAACTACTATCAACAAACTCTAAAAGCAGTTTTCCAACCAGATTTATCATGTTGTAAGTTGCGTATACTTAGTTCTAACTTGTTAAATTCACAAGGTTTCAAAAAGCGCTGACTAGCTAATTAACACTTGGAAAATCTGCGGAAATTATGTGATGAAACTTAGTTGCCTTGAATACAGGCATATTCCTGAGCAGCAAGTTCTTTGAAAGAGAAACCATGGCCACAGAGGGGTTAAAGAAGGTAGGTTTAGCCAGTACTAAAACCGTTTTTCTTTCGGAGCGGATGGGAGTGTTAGACTTGTACTGACAAGTCTGACGTTGACTCCCATCCACTCCGCCCAGAGCGGGAGGAGAACTTGTTTGATGATTTCCCATTCGAATATAAGTTGCGTATTCTGGTATAAGTTTCTTTTTGTTAGCCTCTTTTGCTCAAAACTGGGGAAAGGCCTCAGCGGTGACGATGACCGACGACTGAAAATATAATAATACTAGCTTTTGACCGCGGCTTCGCTCGCGTTAAATTTGGGGTTGTACATGTAGTTTTTGCCCTTGTGCCTTATTTATTGTAATAGCAAATCTATTTTTTCCCTTTTCATCCCTCTTTCTCCCTCATTTCTCACTTTTATTTATAATATATACATATTATAAAGTCCCAACAATCTCTGTACCAAAATTCATCAAAATCGGTTTAGCCATTTAGGCGTGAAGACGTAATAAACAAACCAACAAACTCACTTTCGCTTTTATAATATTAGTAAAGATTATGAAAAGTAAATGTATTTATGCAAGGTTCATAACCTTACTATACCCAAACAAAAAAAAAAGTTCTTAGAATAAGTAACTAACCAAACAACAAAATAAACTCACGAAGAAATTCTGTTTAATAACTAACAAACTTAATTTAGCTTATTTTTTTGTTGAATCATTTTATCGACTCCAGTGAAAAGTTTATATGTATTATTATACTTAGTGTTGTCTATTCACAAAATTAAATGAGGTTATTTCGAATTCCGTAGTAAATTCCCAACTAGAGCTGTGCCTAATAAAATGCCCAATTTATTCACATGAGACGTAAAACAGTCATCGTTAAAGTTTACGTGTACTTTAACACATTTTTTATCCCTTCTAGAGACACAGTTTAGGGCTCCGTCTTAAAAGGTGCTAATGGAAACCTATCACTAAGGCACAGCTCTAGTATGTATTTTAAGAGCTCTATTTTCCGCGGGAGACGCCCCGGGGCGACGGGCGCCGCGAGACGACTCCCGGCCACCGTAGATGCGGGCCTGCCTGAGCAATGGGTAGCTCACCGTCCGTCCGTCTATTGACGACAGGCCGTGTCGACGGCGCGTTAGTGTTTCACGAGTGCCTCAAAGAGATGTCAGCAAACCAGAGGGGCCTGCCAGGGCCACCGCCTGCCGGGGTTGCGGGTTGTTCGAAAGAGATACCGCGGCCCCGGAACATAAAGGGCAATAGAGGTAACATGGGTGGGTTTTAGTCAGTACAAGTCTGACACTCCCCTCCGCTCCGCCCAGAACTGAGGAAGTTATTTGATGATTTCTCATCAGCAAAAAAAGGGCTTTTTTTGCGAGTGGGAAATCATCATCCCCGCTTTACCTTTTAAATCAGTTCAGTGTGTTTTTACCATGACCGCTACAACACAAAAACCGACCAAGAACGAGCAAGACTCGCGCACCGAGGGTTCTGTACAAACTTGCGACAAAAACAGCCATTTTTTTGACTACATAGACTTAGAAGGTTGTTGTTCTTTTACAGCACAAAGGGACCACAGAGATTAGTATATTGTTTAAATTTTAACTCGATACCTCTACGCGTTTCTGAGATAAAGGATCTTGAAAGACAGACAGACAGATAGATAGACGGACAACAAAGTGATTCAATAAGGGTTTAGTTTTTTTTAATTTTTAGGTACGGAACCCTAAAAATATACAAGAACCGCGTTTTTTCCGGTGTTTATCTTATACAGTGTACAGAACCCTACACACGCGAATCAAATCGAACCTGACCGGTTCTTTATGTTACGTCTATACGTTATTAAATTCAGATTTACAGCTTTTTATTTCCATCAACATCATCTAAATACTTTTACGAGCAATAAAAGTAAAATAAAATGAAAATAAACAAAAAGATAGTCTGGCTCCCGAGCTATTCGGACATTTGTAAAAATAGTGGCGGCTCGGACCAAACCGAACATCAGTTTATTGCAAGCTACAGGCGGAAAGCAACCGAGTTTCCCGCCGTGCCAAATTTGAATAGTTGGATTCGGAATTCGAAATTGTGAAGTGTATTTTTTTTCTTTAAAGTGTCAAGACGTGCTTTTTCGCAGAAGGTTTTAACAGATTGTTTTTATTTTTGTGCAAAGAGGTTTGATTCTAAACTTTTCTTGTGGTGTTGCTAGTGATTTTGTTTATGGTTTTGTGCTAATGTGCTGAATAAAAGTAGTGTACAAAATTGTGATCCTTATTGAAACTTTGTTTTAATAGGTAAGTAGCTCGTGTTGCATCATAACTTCTCTTTTCTTTTCTAATATCGAATCTAGAAAGTTAATAAAATAGTATCTCACAAAAGGAACTTAAAGTATTCCAACAATAAGCCAAAGTAGTTTCAAGACAGCCAAGGTTTACAACGGGTTTGATTATCCCGTTTCCAAGAAATTGTTTATGCAAGCAGCATAAACGAGAAAATACATAATCGTACTGGTTCTGAGATGCCTTTAGAGATGCTGTCACGGCAGGGTCTAGAGGTAATAGTCTGCGTAAACCTAAGGTTATGAATATATACCTAAACAAGGTTTGTTTGTTTAATCTAAAAGTTTTCTGTATCTACACTGGGATATTTAGATGCATAAATTATGATGTCATCTATATAGTTCATTAATAATATTATAAAGAGGAAAGGTTTGTTTGTTTGTATCGAATAGGCTCCAAAACTACTAGACCGATTTAGACAATTTTTAGAAAATGACTGACGCTCATCATGAAATCTCAGAAACTACAAGTGTTGTCTCAAATAGGGAGTCTCAAATTTTGCATGAGGGATTTTTTAAAGACGTTGGTGCTCATAAACGGGATTGTGCATGTGTGATTCAACCCCTAAGGGGGTAAAGGACACCACGGGTCCAATTTCAACCCCAAACTTCTCGTAAATATAGTTACCAATAAGTTATTTAACTTGTTTACAACAAGCGCGTTCACCCAAAGACATGAGAATCAGCTCGTCTGCGGTTATAAAACATACACTAAAGAATGAACAAGAACTAATAATGTCCGTCTCCTCGTTGCGGGTTTATCGAAAGAGAAGCCGTAGCCCCGGAACATAAAGGGCAAAAGAAGGAATATGGGTGGGTTTTAGTCAGTAAAAGTCTTCTGACACTCCCCAACGCTCCGTCCGATGATGACGCATCCGCAAAAAGAAGGGCGTCTCCTCACGAAGTTCCTACTAACACTTGTCTTGTAAATATAGTTTTAGTCCATCTTATTTTCCTATTTCAATGTGTTGAGCATTGTAATACAGTAGGAGATCAAAATATAAACAAGCTGTTTGTTGTAGGTCTCAACTTTTCTCATAATACACACAAGTCTGCGGCTCAAAAATCTAAATCATTTTATTTGTGTAACATAGGTAGTGAATCAAAAGTTGATTTTTATCTTGCCAGTGCGAAGAAAGTACATCTCTATGGTTCCCAAAGATAAACACGACGTGTTACGATCCTTATTTTTTTTATTGCTTCGTCTACGCTGCTAGAGGTTGACACTTTCCTTACAGTTTAACATAAGTACAACTCTGACATAATAATATAAATAATGAAATTCTTTTTTTTTTCTTTTTAATCAATGAAATGATCAAAATAATCAAGAAAAGCCAGAGACATTTATAGAGTGGGGCAACGTTTTTTTTCATGAAAAAAATGCTTCATCATCAAAAGTATAAAATTTTAAAACAACCACATTCAAAATTAAATTACTAACTTGCTGTTTGTATTTTTAAACGACACAGGTGTCTTATAAGACGACACAAATAACGTTCCCAGAAAATATGAAATAATACCTTGACTGATGTTCTTGACATAAGAATTATAATAGACTTTCTTAGAAGTACCATCCGGTGTTCGAGAAGTTTTAATTCTTTGAATATTATGTTGAAAGTTTTATATTTGACGGATTCTTATTCTAAGAAATACTATGTGGTTATAATCTTTTTTTTGAAATAGGAAGCACATACTTTATCTGGTTCAACTGTAAATGAGTTTCATTTATTGTACGCCTACAATTTTTGGATCGGAATTTATCGAATAACGTCGCCCGGTCTGGACGTGGGCAATCGTCAGACTTTTGCTGGCTTAAACCCATGCATGTTCCTTCTGTTGCCTTTAATATTCCGGGGCTACGGTATCTCTTTGGAACCACTCCTCAACCCCGGCAGATCTGCTAGCTGTTAAGATCCTTACGTAATTCATTTGCCTCGTGTACGTTTATACATCTGGTCGTAAAAGCACGCCGCAGTGGTTGCAAGTATTATGCAGCTGACTTTTCGGAATAACCTAGATAAAGTCAGTGTATTTTTTTGTTAAAAAAAAAGTTTCCCCACACTAGGAATTTCTCCTGTATCGTGGGTGCGTTTACAAACATTCAATCTCACATACACAAACAGCCAGACCCATGAACAATTATCTGTAGGTCATACAAATATTTATTCCATGCGGGGATCGAACCCGCGACACGCAGCGCAGCAGTCGATTGCTCAGTCACTGCGCCAACCGTGTCGTTGAATTTCCTTCAATGGCGTCCCCTTGACACTTTTCCTTCTATAGCGTTGCCGGTCTTATCTACCTGGTAGATAAATTATGTTAATCACTCAATTCATCCTCTCAACATGAAAATCTAAACATACCCATTTAAATTTTTAAACGTTTTTTCGTACCTCAAAAGGGAAAAACGGTGCCCATAAAGAATCACTTTGTGGTGCGTTCGTCTGTCTGTCTGTCTGTCTGTTAAGACACTTTACCTTGGTAACGAAGGGTTAGTAAAGGTATCGAGTTCAAATTAAAACCATATACTTTATATCTGTTATGTAGTTCCTTAGATCTGTAAAAGCATCAACCCTCTAAGTATACCTAGTCAAAAGATATGGCTGTTTTTGTCGCAAGTTTGTACGGAACTCAGACTTAGTCAGTTTTTTTGACTACACCTTTAAAATTCCTAAGCAGTCTCTTGCATAATAATAGGTACCAAAAATATACGAATACATAAAAAATTGTCGCCCACTTTCACGCCATTTTACGATCTCTTTCCATAGAGCAATACCCTGGAGCTATAAGTAAATAAATACCATAAAAAGGGGTGGCTCGCAGATTAGGGTACATTTCTTAAGTGAAGATGGGATGCTGCGAATATTTCCTTATTCCGTATGTCTCATTAGGTGAAGGACCGGTTGGAATGAAGACCGAAGTGTTTGGATAAGCCCGTTGCGTATTGGAGGATAGGCTATGGTAAGCGAAAATTAAGCTATATTAAATACACTCATTTTTCTTATACTCTCTCACACACTATCGTCTACATTTTGTTCTCATATCTCCTTTCGCAGGTCTGGCTGGCAGAAATTTACTTCTGAAAGTCTAACAACCAGTCTTACCAAGGGACATCGTATTACCCAGTACTAACTGGGTTGTGGAGGTCAGATAGGCAGTCGCTCCATGTAAAATACTAGTATTTAACTGCATCCGGTTAGACTGGACCGGTTAGGCAGATGATGATGATTATTCCATCAAATCCTACCGCCCTCTATGATTATTTCAAAATACGAAGCACATACTTTATCTGGTTAAACTTTAAATGCGTTTCATTTATTATGCGACTACAATAATAGAATACCCATTTAAATTAATTTAACAATATTTTTTTTATTTTAATACAATGTTAAGAACATTGTATACAGGCATCTTAAGTGTTTTGCACAGACATTGTAAACGGGTAGGTCACCTGGCTCCCAAACTAGGATTTTTTCAGCTGTGACTAAGAGCACTCGAAAAATATCCGAACAGTATTATTAGTTTTCAAAGATGTCTGACTGCCGCAGACTATATTAGATCTTTAACTGGCTGTCAGTTAAACTTACTGAGACAAAACCGTGTGACAGACATTAACGATGACTTTTGTCAACGTTTTTGGCAGCGTTCGCATTTTGTGAGTACCTACGTCTTAAAACTGATTAAAAACATTCCTAGTATTTAAAAGTAGAACACACGTGTTACCTATCTAGTCTGCTGAATCGAAGTTTGTTTATCTACAAATTGTGCTCATAATGGGAATGTCTATACAAAATTACATCGCTTTTAAAAATATCTTTCCAATAAGAATTTTCAAAAATTCTATCGTAATCATTAAATAATCGTAAAATCATCGTCTTCCGCTTTGTGCGAAGCGGAAGGGACTGTCAGACTTTTAGTGACTAAAACCCATCCATTTTTCTTCTTTTGCCCTTTATGTTCCTGGGCCACGGTATCTCTTTTGAACAACCCACAGCACCGGCAGTCTATGGTCCCGGCAGCTCACTCTGCTTTGCTTAAGTATCCTTGAGGCGCGTGTGGAACACGAACGCGCCGTCACCATGGTCTTTCGCCTGGATGGACGGTGAGCTAACCATTGCTCACCGACCACAGACCTGCGTCTACGGTGACCGGGAGTCGTCTCGCGGCGCCCGACGTCCGGGCCGTCTCCCGCGGCGGCTGGACTGGTTTGAGGTTCTCTCCCTCAAACGTCCAGCCACAAGCCGTGCCTGCAATGGAATTCCTCGTGACATGTAAATCTACACATTGCTTTACGAAGTGCCATTTATTTTATATTTTAAAATCCTGTTGAACTATGATTTATAATTAATCTATCTGTGAAATGTTATTTTTTCAAAAATGGCTGACATAATAATTTTTTTCGTAAAATGATCAAAAAAGTTATTTTAGTCTCCAATTTCTGAACATTTTGGCTTATAACTTTTTTATTTATGGTTCTACGACAAAAATTTACTGACTAAAAGTTGTAGAAAATTTAATTTGCAACAAAAACTATTAAAAAAACTTTATCAGACAAATAGTTTAAGAGATATATCGTAAAAACCGTAGTTTTTTTAACAGTTTTAACCCCTATTTTCAATATGGCGGCCGTGGGACAAGGTTGGCGACCCCACAAACTTGGTTTTAGATTTACATTGACCCCTACACATCAGAAAAATACATAACAACAACATAACGCAACCCCAAATGTAACTTTTCAATAGAGTCTTATCTATTTCATTGACAATTTATAAACTTATGCCCTCTGAGACACAGGCCTCTTTTCTCACAAAACCATTAAGAAAAAAAAAACCGTTTAAAACACGATAATATTGTCTTCAGTGCAAGGACACTCGAGCTTATGAACAAAATGTCAGTCAGTGGCCACTTGGCGCGTCATGTATCTCTGTCGCGCATTTCATGCCCGATATGACACGATAGTGCCACAGTGTAGAGAAAACCAGTAAATCAACCAGGCCATCATCATCTGCTAGTCTTTTTCCCAAACACAACATACTAACTAGGTAACTGGTTACTCTTTGGTAAAACTACTTGTTAGACTGCGTGTAATATTATTATATTATTTTTTTTTAAATAAACTAGGATTTTCTCTTGTATCGTGGGTACGTTTACAAACATTTAAACTCACACACACAAACACCCAGACCCGGAACAACTATCTGTAGGTTATACAAATATTTGTTCCGTGCGGGGATCGAACCCGTGACACGCAGCGCAGCAGTCGATCGCTCAGCCACTACGCCAACCGTGTCGTCTTGACATGAGACAGTCATCATGATGTAGCTGAATACCACTATTTTACATGAAGCGACTGCCTATCTGTAGGCCTACTATGACGTCTTAAAGCAGAACTTATTCCACTGAGGGAAAGAGATGGTGCTAAACACCCTGTATAGCTCTGCCTCTTTCCCTCAGTGGAATAAGTTCTGCTTTAAGACGTCATGGTACTTCGGCCGGGTAGCTGATCTCCACTACCCAATTAGTACTGGGTAGCTTTGGTAAGACTGGTTGTCAGACTTTTGGGACACTGACTATCTGTTACGACTGTCAAACATCTACAAATGACAGCCGGGACCTACTACAGTTTAACGTGTTATCCGAAAAACGGAGGAAACTCGATATGTAACGGTTGTTCACCCATTCACCTTAACCTTAAGATCCACCCAAGCAGCTAGTAATAGTATTTAGCCAAGAGTTCAATTTCAATTGTTCTCATCATCATTTTCCTGCCCTTGTCCCATTCTATTTGGTCGGCGCAACACGTTTCCTTCTTCCATTCTCCCCTATCAGACGTCACGGCATCATTTATTCCTTTCTCCTTCATATCATTCCTTATACAGTCCATCCATATTTTCTTTGGCCTTCCTCTCGCTCTCCGTCCATCAACATTCAGATCCATCACTCTTTTAGTCACAAGTGCTCTCTCTCTCTGGAATTGTTCTACTGCATACAAATATTTCGACTGTGGCTCTCTGTCGACGCCAATGGCACGACAGTACAAACGGTTGCCTTTTATTATGAATGGATGTCGGGTACGTGCAATATGAGACATTGAAGGCAAATGAGAATTAGTTATAATTGTACAATGATGCTCCTCGTTTGTCGTTAGTCTAAAAATGGCGCAGGTGATTTTATCTTTAGTTATGTATGGAGCATTGAAAGAAAATAAATTTCCAAAGATACAAAAAACAAATGAATATGAAACATATTTATTAGTCTTATAACAGTTACATAGTTTATAAATGAGATCCCCCAGTAAGTTATTGATAACTAGGTTTTGCCCGCGGTTTCGCTCGCGTTAAATTCGGGGTAACACAGTTACCCTTTCCTGATTTGCGGGTACCTGTAGTTTTTGCCCTTGCGCCTTATTTACTGTAATAGCAAAGCTAAGTTTTCCCTTTTCTTCCCTCTTTCTCCCTCAATCCTCACTTCTTTTTTTTAAAAAAAGTCTAAAAGCCATATCCGTCTCCAAGGTCCCAACTATCTCTGTACCAAAATTCATCATAATCGATTTTGCTATTTAGGCGTGAAGACGTAACAAACAAACTCTCTTTCGCTTTTATAATATTAATAAGGATTTTATTTAAGAATTTTCAGTCCATCTCTACGCTATTAGCTTCTTCTCCGAAGGATTATCATCATACCTTCGATTTACCGCCCAGGTGTGCCTAAACCAACCCGAACACAGACAAATTGATAGAATGTTCTCGATATGGCCAATTGATAGGGAATCTCCGATGCTCTATGCTCTGTTCGCAAAACCTTGTATCTTCATTTCTCCGTAACAACTGGAGCAAAGTACTTCAAATTATAATAAAAAACAAAACTAAATACAATAAAGGAAATGTCAGTCTGAGTTCTTGGCACGCCGCGTGCGTATGATGTCAGACTCTTCGTTTATGACTGACGGCCGGACGGTAGGAGGTTATCGTCTGCTTAATCGAGCAATTCCTTTGGATTTACGGAAAATAAAGCCTCCAGCCAGGGCAAATTCTTACAAACACAGCGACTACACGCTAAGGGCACCCCCTGTGGGGTACGAGCCTCGGCTTAGGGCGTCGCTGGGGGAGGACAGCAAAGGGACAGGCTGGACTGGGCTACTAATTTTTTTTTTTAAATATTGAGATAATGAGGGAGAACGAGGGAAGAAAAGGGAAAACTTAGCGTTGCTATTACAAATCAATAAGGCGCAAGGGCAAAAACTGCAGGTAGCAGGTACTGTGTTATACCAAATTTAACGCGAGCAAAGCCGCGGGCAAAACTAGTAATATAATAAATATAAATAATGCGACTGTAGATAGACGATTTGTGTAAGAGTTGAATATAAGTGTTAGCTTACTTAAAATTCATGTTCGAATTTCTATTAAATTCTGTGCATTTTTAAAATACTTTTGCCAAATTTATTAAAAATAAGTAGTGAATTGTTTCTAAACCTGTTGAATTACGGAAGTTTGTATTTAACTATAACATTAATTACTGTTCAGTGTTCTATAAGTTATGTTGATTTTTACTTGTATTTTTAAGAACTATCTTATATTTCATTTAATATTATTGTTAATGTTACTTAAATTCGTGGCTCAATTTTGAGTTCCGGTACGGTAATGGCGGTAAAATGACGTTGGTTATGAGATGAGTGGGTACTTCCAATAACTTGCTGATGCCTATAAATAAGCCCCACAAGTGATTCGGGGGAGTCATCTCTGAGCTACGAAGTGAGCTAATTATTATTGTTGTGTATAACTGTGTATTGTTAATAAAATTATGTTGAAGTGAAACAGTATTTCAATTAGTTATGAACAATTTTTATAAATCAGAAGTGGGATTACACCAAGGATTCAGGTGCGCATACTGCTACCACCCTAGTGTGAGCATACGCCTACAATAAGGTATGTTATTAAGATATTTAATTATTGAATAAAGTGATGTGTAAATTATTTTTCGCTGAAGCCATAACGGAAAAAAAATATCCGTAATACTGCGGGTAGATTAATTAGTAATTGCATTTGTGCATGTAACTGGTGTTGAACACCTCTTTTTGCGTCGGGTGTTAAAAAGACCAAGTCTCATGCTTTCCCGGAAAATACTATTTATTATATGTATTAGACTGAACTTGGGAAAATAAGTCTCTGGTGAGTGAATGTCAAAGTTCCAATTGTATTTCATAATTAAAAATTATGAATTGTATTTTGTATTTCTCCTTAAAATATCCTATAGCTTGGCTACTAGTGTGATCGTGTAAAACGCCAAGTGATAGTTACTTATTGCTTTAATAGGCTGAAACGATCAATTAACCGGGGTTTATTCCTGTATGTCGTTGGGTTTTTTTTTGTCTTTTGTACACACACCCTCATTTATCCAATTATTTGGTTAACATTTGAATAACGTGTTTGGTCCATAGGATACTATTTATACGAAATAGATACTCGTTGTTTTAAAATAAATTTCAGGTTATTGGACATTGTACTGATCCAAGAAGAGACACAAGTCCAGTAGAAGTCATCACAGCGTCATGCTGGGAGGTTCTTCAAGGCGCAGTCGATCCCCGACACGTGCCAGAGCCCCAAGACCGACTTGTCGCCCATCAGCAGCACCCCGCAGGGATAATCGTTGCTCCGAGCAGCGTAGATCCAGAAGGTCACCTCTGCTTGTGGAGTTACAGGCAAGAAATCAAAAACAGTGGGTAAGACTAAAATTTAATTAATGATTGACAGTGCTAAAATTTCTGTTGATGCAATCGTAATACCTGAAAATTATTTAAATCAAAATCAAATCAAACCAAAATCATTTATTTGCGTAAATAAGGTAACGAAGGTTGAAAAGTAGATCAAATTGATCTCTTATTCTGCCTTTATTTCGGCGTGCAAATTAACAACAGGATATGTTGCCTTAAATGAACCAATTATAATCATGCTGCCATCATACAGTCAATCCCATTAAAAATTAACATTGTACCTATTATTGACTTGAATGTCAATACAATAATAATGAAATAAAATAGTAATCATAAATGCCAATATAACAATGAAAAATTAATAATAATAGATAATCACAAATGCCAATATAACAAACAACAAAATGACTGAGCAGTGCTATGAATTGCTTATTGGTCAAACGGCTACGGAACGACCCCAAATAGGGGTATTTAAATCTGATATAAATTTGGTGATTAAGTCGCCTACCCGACCATAACGCCGCACAAGCCGTTTTTGTGCAGTTTTCTGGAGCTATCTACTTGTTTTTTAAAACTAAAAAAAAAAAATTCTTTAAAATCTTGATTCCATTTTTGTAGATTTGTTTTTGTTGAGTTATTATTTAGTAAATCTCCTTATAACAAAACACCAGAAATGAGAAATAATGATCATTAACAGGCATCTCCTCGTAAAATAAACATTGTTTAATTTTGCTCTTGACACTAATGGATACACAATTTTATAATGAACATTTTGGTACAATTTTTTTCCCAAAACTTTATTGTATTTAGATTTTATAAAAAAAAATAGACATTATTCACTACTGTTACTCCGGCGCGCCAAAGAGGGAACGAATGCTCAAGGTTATATTGGTTAGGGTACGGCCTTAATGATAAACGGGAACAAAATGACGAGCGACTAGTTTTAAAAATCTTACGAATCTGTCAAGGCTTAATTAAGGTTGTATTTCTGTTGTCAGTAAAAGTATTTACTGATTTCAAATTAAGTGGAATTATTTTCGTTGAAAATAGTCATCGCTTATACTATAGTGTAGAAATCGGTTTATATAGTATTCAAAACGGTGGTGGCTAATTAACTATCCTAAACTAAAAAAAAAAAACATCAGAAAGAACAATGGCCAAATTTCTATAGGAGCTGGACTTGACTTTTTATAATTACCTCATCAATACTTTGAGGTTAGAATCAAATGAAAAGCACAATCATTACAAGTGGTAGTTATCAGTCCGTAAGACAATGCCAAGGTCAAATAAACAGAAGGAAATCCAAAATAGCACAGTATGTATCATAACAATTCACAAGTGGAATGATCCCCGGGTGTCAATCAATGGTGCGGGTCGATGTCCACAGATTAAGTAACCTGTCGATGACAAATGACGTTCTGTTTTACGTAATTGAACAAAACGCTTATATGTATTACCATGAAGTTACATAATTATTTTTTTTATGACAAGAATCCGTAATAATAATCGGTATATTAGTTGATTTAATGCCTGTACACTAATTGTATTCAATTGCAGTCAACTATTCAAAAAACGTGAATAATTATAGTCTTTTATTAAAAAGCCATTTTAACATTTTTCCGAAACTATTATTCTAAATAATTTCGAAAATGTTGTTAAAACTAAAGTATAGATAAGTTTTTTTTTGTGGCTACTTAAAAAGATAATTCTTGTGGAAGACCTTAAAAAGAAAATAACGGTATTTTTCATACATATGGCGTATTGGGACGCCACCGTTTCATAGTCTGGTACGAAATGACCATACTTCTTTAAATTATTCAATAATTTGAACCAGTATCGAGATTGAAGAAAAAAAAAAAAACACTGATTTCTAGGCTCGTACTGGCAATTTAAAATCCTAACCTTGAAACACAAATACACAGATGCTAGCAAACATGCTTTAGGTAGTGTTTTACTACAAACACAAGTCGATGGAGTTTTCAAACCGGTAGCTTACAGACTTCGTCTGAAGAGTCCCATTTTTCGTCGTATGAGTTAGAGACACTGGTCGTTATTGCTGCTCTAGTAAAATTCAGATCATATATACTTGACGACACAGTTGGCGCAGTGGCTGAGCAAACTAGAAATGATACCCTGAGTTGCGCGAGTGTGGAGTTTGATTCGGGAATATGACTGTAACGTCGTATATAAATCCGGCAGAGGCATGATTCACGTTGATGCATTGAGTAAATGTTAAATGATGTTTATTTAGCAAATAGGTTTTTACAAACACTTACACACGTCTAGTTTAAAAAAAAAACTAGGTGAAGAAACAGCCGAAACATACTGAGAGATCATAGTCGCATAAGGTCCGAACAAAAAAAAGTCTTGGTCAGTTTGCATGGGGACTGTGCAGATCTAGTGTCTGATATAGTCTTTTTAAGAAAGCACCACACAGATTGAGTGGACCTGGCTAGTCGGTGCCAGGATTTGTCAGTTATTGTGTAGCTCAACTCATAACTCAAGGGGCTCAACGCCTCGACGAACAATTCCAAAAAAAAAAAAGGGACATTGTGTAGGTCTCAAACTGCCCGATAGTCGTCAAAAACAAACAAATTAAATAACAATAATGATCCACATGGTCTTCACATTCACAATACACAAATAAAGCAAATAAAATATTTACGAAATTAAATTAATGAGATCATAATGAAATTATAATGTGACAAATCAAAATAATAATAAATAAAAAACAAAGTGAATATTAATGTCACATCATTAAATGTTTAAATGTTCAATGTTAAAAGTAGGAATCCAACTATGGAAAATTCAGGTATAATTCAAGTTATTGTTATTTTCGACATCATGAAGATAACTGATCATTGGCTAACGACCGTACAGCTAGCGGACTCTGTAAAGCAACGCAAAAGAATTTTGTTCTAAATCGTAATAGGGTTTATCGTGAATAACTGAAGATGGATTAAGGTGGGTGGTTCCAAAGGGTTGTAGGTGGAAAAAAAAACAGGGTTTCTTGCACCCTAAAATAAATACACCCTTTTACACCATTCATGTTGGTCATCTTGGTCAATTTGTGAAAATTTGGGTGATTGTAGAATCATTTACTAAATCTATGTCGCCACTTTTTAAGTGCAATGTGCACACAACTATAAAGGCCGCTATGACCGAAAGGCCACTTTTTAAGTGCAAGGTGCACACAACTATAAAGGCCGCTATGAGCGAAAGGCCACTTTTCAAGT
The DNA here is from genome assembly GCA_905475445.1 of Ochropleura plecta. NCBI lineage: Eukaryota > Metazoa > Arthropoda > Insecta > Lepidoptera > Noctuidae > Ochropleura > Ochropleura plecta. Next base: position 16,818,014 of record FR997738.1, on the reverse strand, counting down.
GCAAGGTGCACACAACTATAAAGGCCGCTATGAGCGAAAGGCCACTTTTCAAGTGCAAGGTGCACACAACTATAAAGGCCGCTATGAGCGAAAGGCCACTTTTCAAGTGCAAGGTGCACACAACTATAAAGGCCGCTATGAGCGAAAGGCCACTTTTCAAGTGCAAGGTGCACACAACTATAAAGGCCGCTATGAGCGAAAGGCCACTTTTCAAGTGCAATGTGCACACAACTATAAAGGCCGCTATGAGCGAAAGGCCACTTTTCAAGTGCAATGTGCACACAACTATAAAGGCCGCTATGAGCGAAAGGCCACTTTTCAAGTGCAATGTGCACACAACTATAAAGGCCGCTATGAGCGAAAGGCCACTTTTCAAGTGCAATGTGCATACAACTATAAAGGCCGCTATGAGCGAAAGGCCACTTTTCAAGTGCAATGTGCACACAACTATAAAGGCCGCTATGAGCGAAAGGCCACTTTTCAAGTGCAATGTGCACACAACTATAAAGGCCGCTATGAGCGAAAGGCCACTTTTCAAGTGCAAGGTGCACACAACTATAAAGGCCGCTATGAGCGAAAGGCCACTTTTCAAGTGCAATGTGCACACAACTATAAAGGCCGCTATGAGCGAAAGGCCACTTTTCAAGTGCAGTGTGTAAACAACTATGGCAGTGCAATGTGTAAACAAATATAGAGGCCGCTATGAGCGAAAGGCCACCTTTCAAGTGCAATGTGTAAACAAATATAGAGGCCGCTATGAGCGAAAGGCCACTTTTCAAGTGCAGTGTGTAAACAACTATAGAAGTGCAATGTGTAAACAACTATAGAAGTGCAATGTGTAAACAACTATAGAAGTGCAATGTGTAAACAAATGTAGAGGCCGCTATGAGTGAAAGGCCACTTTTCAAGTGCAATGTGTAAACAAATATAGAGGCCGCTATGAGTGAAAGGCCACTTTTCAAGTGCAATGTGTAAACAAATATAGAGGCCGCTATGAGTGAAAGGCCACTTTTCAAGTGCAATGTGTAAACAAATATAGAGGCCGCTATGAGCGAAAGGCCACTTTTCAAGTGCAATGTGTAAACAAATATAGAGGCCGCTATGAGCGAAAGACCACTTTTCAAGTGCATTGTGCAGTAGCCGAAATAACATGGTCATTCTGTAATAATAAGCATGTACTATAAAATACAATGTAATGTGTATGGTATTTTTATTGTTATGTAATGAAAATTGTTCAAGCATGAACAAAAATAGTCAAAGTCAAAGGCAAATATTTATTTGCAGATAAATATGGTTACAAAAGTCGTATAATAGTGGCTGAACATAATTAATCGTAACATAATGACATGCAAAATTAAGATATGTTTTTAATTGTTACAATTTGTATTGAAGGAATTTTTGCAAATTTAAGATACGTTTTTAACTGTTATAATTTGTATTGAAGGAATTCTTGCAAATTTAAGATGTTATTTTAATTGTTATTGAAGGAATTCTTGCAAATTTAAGATATGTTTTTAATTGTTATAATTTGTATTAAAGGAATTCTTGCAAATTTAAGATATGTTTTTAATTGTTATAAATTGTATTGAAGGAATTTTTGCAAATTTAAGATAATATGTTTTTAATTGTTATAATTTGTATTGAAGGATATTTTGCAAATTTAAGATATGTCTGTAATTGTTGTAATTTGTATTGAAGGATTTTTTGCAAATTTAAGATGTTATTTTAATTGTTATAATTTGTATTGAATGATATTTTGCAAATTTAAGATATGTTTGTAATTGTTTTAATTTGTATTGAAGGTTTATTTGCAAATTTAAGATGCTATTTTAATTGTTATAATTTGTATAGAAGGAATTCTCAATTAACCACCAACGTAAAACCGTTCTGAAGCGTTTTATTTTTGTGAGTATTCACCATAACCCGTTAAGTTTGCATTTCTGAGTGAATTTATAACTTTTTGTAATTCGCTTTTGTCAGAGGGCATTAAAAAAAAATACTAGAATTAATAGAATCAATATCATAATTACTGTGTTAATGTCAACATTATTGTTGGTCAAATTGATACAATAGTCATTTGCATAATTGACAATGACCGTGGGGTTGATAATAGACCGGTTTAAGTTTCTATCTTCTTAATATTTGACTCCTGAATTTGAACATTATTTGTGTTTAAAATGTTTTTGCGCTTTTTGCATACACTTGCTAAGCGATTTATTATATTTTTAAGTATTTCTGTTTACTGTCTTTGTCAGATGAAAGGTAATATTTAAACTGTAAGTTTCTTTTGAATTAGTTGATATTTTAATACCTTTGGAAATCCATTTCGTATATTTTTTTCCTGGGTTTATTTTGTTCTTCATTTTATATAATCATAGATACAAATATTTTGTAATTATTGTTTTAAAATAGTTGCTTTTATTTAATGCAGTCATTCGCGAGGACGCGAAATTTATCAGGATGGACGAATTGTTAGCTTACTTAAAATTCATGTTCGAATTTCTATTAAATTCTGTGCATTTTTAAAATACTTTTGCCAAATTTATTAAAAATAAGTAGTGAATTGTTTCTAAACCTGTTGAATTACGGAAGTTTGTATTTAACTATAACATTAATTACTGTTCAGTGTTCTATAAGTTATGTTGATTTTTACTTGTATTTTTAAGAACTATCTTATATTTCATTTAATATTATTGTTAATGTTACTTAAATTCGTGGCTCAATTTTGAGTTCCGGTACGGTAATGGCGGTAAAATGACGTTGGTTATGAGATGAGTGGGTACTTCCAATAACTTGCTGATGCCTATAAATAAGCCCCACAAGTGATTCGGGGGAGTCATCTCTGAGCTACGAAGTGAGCTAATTATTATTGTTGTGTATAACTGTGTATTGTTAATAAAATTATGTTGAAGTGAAACAGTATTTCAATTAGTTATGAACAATTTTTATATAAGTATTATTGCTCCGGGTCGGCGTTTTAGGGTTCCGTATACAAAGTGTAAAACGGGACCTTAATTATTAAGACTCCGCTGTCCATCCGTCTGTCCATCGTCCGATAATGGTACAAAAGTCACGTGTCGTGTGTGCGCGAGTCAAATTCGCACTTGGCCGTTTTTTTAATCGCATGTGCAGTTGCCATTATGACCGCAACCATGATTATAAATACCTTTCAGACTTGTTTATTAAACATGCTACATGTGTGGTACATTGATTTGTGCCAGAAATATTATTTAATAGGATAGATATTCTTGTTAGGCATCTTTTAGAACTCATATACAAAGATGCGGGTGGTCTATACTATTTCTGTAGCTTATTACTAATTGTTCCCAAGCCGATTATCATACTATAATATTATAAAGGTGATAGTTTGTATGTGTGTGTGTACATGTTTGTTAGGTACTTCGTCACGCTCAAACAGCTTGACGAGATTAAGATGAAATTTGGTATTTTATTCTGGATGACATGGGCTATTTTGAATACCCATCATGCAAAAATGCGGTATTCCCTTGGGATGATCGAATAATTCAAATCCTTACTAATATTATAAAAGCGAAAGTTAGTTTTTTATTTTTTTTTAGAGAGAGAGAAAGAGGGAAGAAAAGGCAAAACTTAGCTGTGCTATTACTTTAAAAATAAGGCGCAAGGGCAAAAACTACAGGTAGCAGGTACCTGCAAATCAGGAAAGGGGAACTGAGTTACCCCGAATTTAACGCGAGCAAGCCGCGGACAAAAGCTAGTAATATTATAAAGGTGATAGTTTATGTGTGTGTATGTTTGTTACTCCTTTACGCTGAAACGAATTAAGATGAAATTTGGTATCAAGATATTTTTTCTGAATTAAAACATGCGCTAATTTTAATACTTTTGATCATGAACAAATCGGGTTTGCCCTTGGGATATTCAAATTATTCAAATATGTTATTAAAATTATATTACCCATTTCCACTATGTACAATAAATAAATTAAAGACCCTGCCTCAAAAACTCCAAATACTGTAACAGCTTTTTCTCTTATGTTTTGGAAAAAAATCCTCTAAAATATTGAAGCGATAAAAGCTAGCGTCCACAGGAAGTGAAGCATTAGGTTTGTTCCCTTCTGGCTCGCACTTAATTTGATAATTTAATAAAAAAATATTTTTCCCCAAAAAGTTTTTGTTGTGGCCCTTGGAGCAAATCCTTTGATATTATAATCTATGCTCGAACATTAATTTGTGAAAAGGGATACAATGAGTTTGTATTGTTTTCCGGTTTGGTTTAGGAGTTATTTATGACTAGCTGGCGCCCGTGGCTACGCCCGCGAGCTATCGAAAAAAAAGTACCCAATTTTTTTTTTAATACAACTTTGCCCCACTCTAGGAAGTCTCCTGTATCGGTGGTGCGTTTACAAACATTTAAACTCACACGCACAAACAGCCAGGCCCGGAACAACTATCTGTAGGTTATACAAATATTTGTTCCGTGCGGGAATCGAACCCGCGACACGCAGCGCAGCAGTCGATCGATCAGCCACTGCGCCAACCGTGTCAAAAAATTAAGATCCGTTCAGCCGTTTTGACGTGAAAGAGTAACAAACATCCATACAACCATCAATCCATCCTTACAAACATTCGCATTCATAACATTAGAAGGATTATAAGTTCACACTGCTTGGGAACTTAAAACATCACGACTCAGTAGATCTGTGTCGGTGTAGGTTGACTTGACAGTGGCGCGCTTCACTTTATTAACCAACTTCAAAAAAAGGAGGAGGTTCATTTCGACTGTTTTTTTTTATTTTCTAAGCGATTTCTTCGTCGATTGTGGGCGGATTTTCGAAATTATTTTTAAAATCTAAAGGGCAGATAACGGGGCCCCGTGACGTAAGGGGCAATAGAAGGAACATGGGTGGGTTTTCCCTCGTCTAAATCCGTTGCGTGGTTTTGAAGAATATACGATTAAAAATATTATAAAAGCAAAAGTTTGTATCCATGGATGTTTGTTACTCTTTCACATAGGCTACAATTTATAAAGATATTAACACGAACGAAGTTGCGGGCAATTAAAAGATAATGGCGATAGTGTTTTCGACAACCACGCGAACGAATTCGCGGGTATAGCTAGTTTGTTATAATTTTGTATACGTGTTGTTTCTAGGTGAGGTTCCCAAAAGGATCGCTACAGTAACAGTTGCGAAGATCAGTTGGAATGTCATCGTTTATTCTGATTTATTTATGTCAACCAGTAGTCACGAGGAATAATTGATGGGGAGTAGTAATTTATTGCATCGAATTTGCATGCCAAAAGGTTGACTAAACTGTAACAAAGTACTTGGATGAAGAGGGGCTTGCCAGAGCCACCGCCTGTCTGGGTTGCGGATTGTTCGAAATAGATACCGCGGCCCCGGAACATAAAGGGCAAACGAAGGAACATGGTTGGGTTTTAGTCAGTACAAACCTGACACTCACACTCAAACTGAAGTTATTTAATGGTTTCGAAAAAAAAGTGCTTAGATGCGCCTGCTTTTTTAATCTCTAGCACGACCGCGCGGTGTGAACGTATCGTTTCACAGATAATATATTCAAAATTTCATGACTGTTTTTATTTTATCATGTCCTAGCGGCCCACCCCGGATTTGCACAGGTGCAATGTATGTACTTATATCATATATACCATCAACACAAAATATTAAAAAAGGAACATTATCTCTGTTTGTTCAACATTATATTCAATTGTTTCGAGTAACAAAACTTTCTAAAAACAGCATTAAAATCCGTTGAGTAGTTTTTTTTTAATAGAATGCTGCTCCACACTAAGAATTTCTCCTGTATCGTGGGTGCGTTAAAACATTTAAATTCACATACACAAACAGCCAGACCCGAAACAACTATCTGTGGGTCATACAAATATTTGTTCCGTGCGAGAATCCAACCCTAGACACGCAGCGCAGCAGTCTATCGCTCGCGCCAACCGTACCGTCAGCGTCAGTTTAAAATATCTATGCGAATTTACAGCGGAAATGACGTCATTTTATACTGTGGAAAGATTATAATACTTATATACATTTCACACGTTCTAACAAACCACCTTTTCTCTTTCCAGGTTCAGTGCTGTTAGTGAAGTGATGAGTGACAAGTGAGTGAGTGAGTGAGTGATGGAGGCGACCCCTTTGCCCCTCGAGGTGGACGAGGAGGGACGTCCTCAGCAGGGCTCCTCAACAGGAAGTGGATCCTCATCCGGAACTGGATACTATGCGCATAAGAACGGTGAGTGAAAATTTTAAATCAATCTACTTAGATATTATTATAAGATTTTGAGAACATAAACCCGATGTTATACGTAAAAGGGTTCAAATTCCATTGCCGTTTAATTCATAAAAATAAACACTTTTTGTTCTTTATCTATGAGACCTTTTCTTGAATCTCAGACCTGTTATATTCACGTACGCCTTTCGTAGCCGCGTAGGCCTTTTGTAAGCGCGTAGCTTTAGTAGGGTCGTAGGTTCGTAGACCATTCGAAGGTGCGTAGGCCTTTCGTAGGCGCGTTGACCTTTCTTTCGTAGACCTATAGAAGGCTCGTAGAGACGTGTGTACGTATGATTTTCGTAGCAGTTTAACAATTGGTATTTTTTTAATAAAACGAATATCTATTGTCTTAGGATCTTGATGAGAGAGCCGTATTATTTTTGTAAGTGTTGCTTTTCTGGCTATTGGCAGACGGGTGCGTCATGTTTGGAATGCTTTTGAATCTACTAATATAATATCATTTCGCGTTAAAATATAGTCTGACAGGAAAGTACAATGCTGTTATTATACGATTACTATATTTGAATGTACTTTGTTGGTGTTGCCAACATATAACACCTTTTGTATGAATGGCATCTCACAGATCAACCTATGAGGTTGTCGTCTGCTTAACCGGGCCATTCCTGTGGATACCTGTAGAAAGTAAAAAACTAAGCAATTACATGGTAAGGGCACCCCCTGTGGGGTACGAGCCTCGGCTTAGTAGGGCGTCTCTGGAGGAGGACAGCAAAGAAACAGGCAGGACCTGAATGTAATGACACCTTTTTTTACAGATGGGGGACTACAACCCACCCATGTTCCTTCTATTGCCTTTTTTGTTCCGTGGCCGCGGTATCTCTGCATGCGGGTTGATCTATATCCACCCGCAACCCCGGCAGGCGGGGCCCTGGCAGGCCCCTCTGCTTTGCTAACATCTCTTTGAGGCGCGCGTGGAACACTAACGCGCCCTCGACACGACCTGACGTCACTGGACGGAAGGTGAGCTACCCACCGTCCACATCCCGGCATTTACCAGAGCGTCTTCCGCGGCGGCTTAAAGTTCATGAAATAACACCTTCATAATATGAATCTTCATAATTTTACTACAAAAGTAGCTACATTATTATTAAAACTGGTTTAGGAACAACTAAGTACCCATGTAGGCGTATGTAACATAAGTATGATTATCCGAGTCATTACAACAGACTTAAGTGTGATTATACCGAAGAATAATTACGAAAATCACAGATTACACTTTCACAACGAAAACTAACATAATGACTAACAGAATGACAGACTTTGTGGCGGCTTTCTAACGTACATAACTTGAAAGTCAACACAAAGTCGTGTTATCAGATTCACTTATATTTTATGAGTTCTGCGACCGAATCTAAACTGTGAAGTTAAGGCAGGTTTCCATTGTTGCTCACTGCTACGCTTGTATACTTTAGCCGTTATTATTGATTATTGCAGTGAACGACACGATAGATAGATTAGGTATTGGATTATTATTGCATTGACATAATGTATAGTTTTATTATTGGATCGAACTGATATTTTTACTAATTTACCTGCGACATTGATACTTATAATGATTCATATTTTACGTTATTATTTTGACATTACTTCTTATTAAAAAAAAAATTGTGCCCGACAGGGTCCATGTGAACTGTATAATTATAATTATTAAAGACCTTGTAAAACACATGTGAGATGCAATAAATAATTGAATTGAATTGAATTAATCAATGTTCGTTTTAGTTACACTTCATTTTTAACCCACTTCAAAAAAGGAGGTTCTCAATTCGTCGAAATCTTTTTTTTATGTATTACCAATTACTCAGAGACGCCTGGACCGATATGCAAATTTTTTTTTGTTTGTTAGTGTATTATTTCCAGATGGTTCCATATCAATTTTATTTATATTGCGTCTATACTACATTTTTTTTCTATGTATATATGGATGATCTGCTAATCTTTATGTAACATTGGAAAATGAATACTCGATAAAAAATTATGTGATATATCATTATACCGTAACTGAAAATGCTGAAATAAAAAGCTTTATTGTAAAAAGTAAAACGGACTTAAAAACTAAAATATTGAAAATTACTTCCGGACGTTAGTGGCAAAAAAGTCAACGAAACCAACGAAAGTGATACCGACTTCCAGAAGTAAAGTTATTTTCCACTTATTAGTAAATTTTTTGGAAGTCGCTTTTATTTTCATATGCTCAACTGTTGAAAAAATAAAGAAGAAAAAGATGTTGATGTTCTAATTTAAAAGAGTGTCCATGGAGTTTCTTGCCCATTCTTCTCCATAGAGATCAACGTTTTGGAATGGGCAACTACAGTACTTTCACAAGTTATTATGTCTTGTGACCGGGACTGTAGCTTAACATTTTGTTTTTTTTTGACATTCAAAAGTGCCTGTAATGGTCTATTTGAAATAAATGATTTGATTTGATTTGATGGCATGCGATACGGAGTGCCGGTAAACCATATTTCATATATATACTAGCTGTGCCCAGCGGTTTCTCCCGCTGCTCAGCTTATTTTCTGGAGAGGGGTATAAAAGATAGGTAATATAGCTTGCGCCAGCGACTTCACCTGGGTGACATCGAAAAAAAATGTATTCCAGACCATAATCTACCTCTGTGCCAAATTTCATCATTTTAGGATATGATTACAAGTACCTAATACTGGAGAACAATAAAAAGCAAAAATCATTTTCTATTTGAACTGATTGATTTTATCGCACTGCTTAGCGGGCCCCAGCATCGTTTTTTTTTTTCAGGGATGGAAAATCATAAAATTACGGGAATGTCAGACTTTTACTGACTAAAACCCACCCATGTTTCCTCTTTTGCCCTTTATCTTCCGCGGTATCTCTTTTAAACGACCCGCAACCCCGGCAGGCGGTGACCCTGGCAGGCCTTTGGTGACATCTCTTTGAGGCGCGCGTGGAACACGACCGCACTGTCAACTCGGCGGGTCCCGTCTCCTCAATCAAATTCCATGCAACAGTGGAATCGCGTCTTTACATTAGATTTCAAGATTGTACTCGATACGGTTTTCGGGTCAAATTTTCGTCGCAAATGTCGTTTGAGCATAGTGCGTGGAATCGTGATAGATTTGGCTTTTGATAAATTGGTTTAATTCGCTACGGGGAAGTTTGGGTACCTACTGCTACTATACAAGGTCGTTAATTTAGAACATTGGGTTTCAAAAACTTGTGTTAAGTGGAACGACTGGTCTTTCATCTCTTTCTCCGATTCTATGGGTTGTAAATACTATGTGATCAATATGATCATAGACAGGCAGTCCATAAAAGTGCTGAGTTGAGAAAACTATGTTTTCTACAAAACAAGTCGAAGTAACTCAAATTAGTATCATTACGTCGTAACGACATTATGATGACCGTTGATTCGGAAAAATGAAGGGATATTAAGTACAAATACAGGGAAAGAAAAACTGTTTATGCACACGCACATGACACGACAATAAAACAAAATTATTTTAAAACAAGAACAACAAAAATTAAAAAAATAATAATATATAAGACATTAATTAAATTAGTCCTGATGGTGCTGCAATATGGCAGTCACATCACAGCGTTGATATTCTAAACGGGCCTAATCAAGGAAAGCCACGGTCAGATACCATAAAATACATATCAAATATAAATAAATATCCTTACTAATATTATAAAAGCGAAAGTGAGTTTGTTTGTTACGTCTTCACGCCTAAATGGCTAAACCGATTTTGATGAATTTTGGTACAGAGTTAGTTGGGACCCTGGAGACGGGCATAGTCTAATTTAAAAAAATGAGAAATGAGGGAGAAAAGGGAAGAAAAGGGACTTAGCTTTACATCCCTTGGCTTCGCCCGTGTGATATCGATAAAAAAAATATCCTATAATAATATGTCATTCCAGACTATAATCTACCTCTCCCCAATCTCCTAATCTCTAATCACCGTCTAGGAATCTACAAGGCCCACAATGTTCACTCATTCACAAAGAGGATTCATAAATTACGTAATATAAAACGATTGATTTTAAACAACTATTGTCAAACTAACTGGCGCCCGCAGCATCGCCCGCGTGATGATCGAAAAAAACAGGATCCTATGTGTTATTCCAGACTATAATCTAACTTTGTGCCAAATTTCATTAATATCCTTTAAGCCGTTTTAACGTGAAAAAGTAAAAAACATCCATACATCCTCACAAACATTCACATTTATAACTAGCTGTGCCCAGCGGTTTCACCCGCGACGTTTAGGGGTATGAAAAATAGATGTTAGCCGATTCTCAGACCTACCCGATATGTACACAAAATTTCGTTTAAATCGGTCCAGCCGTTTCGGAGGAGTATGGGAACGAAAACTGTGACACGAGATTTTATATATTAGAATGTATTAAGTAGGATTTAGCCTTTTATTTCCACATCTTATTTTTATTTTTTCCACATTTCAATAAAATTTATTGTTAGTTGAAGAATCGTTGAATTATTACTTTTAACGATTTTTATTAATCTAGAGTTAATTAGGTTATTTTTGCTTTTTTGCGGGTAAAGGCCACCTCTTTCTCCTTCCAGACATTTCTCTTTTAAGCAAGGGTAATCTAGTTTTGCCCTGCTTTTTGGATAATATCATCAGTCGTCGTTTAGATGGTCTGCCGACATTTCTTTTTTCTGGTGGCCCTTCCCAACGAGTTACTTTAATTAAATGAAAGAAACACATTAGTATTGTGTACCACGTAAATCATCTGTTTTTTTTAAATTAGACTAAATGACCTGAAAAATTACCACATTTTCTACCACCAGAACGAGGCAGAGCCAATAAAAAGACTGTAAATGAATGGCTTCTAATTGATATGAAATTCACAAAGAGATTAATGTACTGTGATGTTAAAACACCTGGGCTTAATGACTTTTAAATCTATTCTCTGTATTATTTGGTGGTTTGAAAAGGGAAGGTTTTGTCTATGGGACAATGATTATTATCCAGTATAATAATAATGACTACCGTGTGTAATAACCATAGGTATTATACTTATTGGTCAGTGTCCCGAAAGTCTGACAACCAGTCCCAGTACCCAGTTTTCTGGGTTGAAGAGATCAGATAGGCAGTCGCTTCATGTTTGACGGCATGATTGGCGCAGTCGCTGAGCGATCGTCTGCTGCGTTGCGTGTCGCAGGTCCGATTCCCGCACGGAACAAACATTTGTATGGCCTACAAATAGTTGTTTCAGGTCTGTGAGTTTAAATGTTTGTTAACGCACCCACGATACAGGAGCAATTCCTAGTGTGGGCTAAAGTTTTTTTTTCTTTTAAAAACTGGTATTCAGCTGCATCCGGTAGTAAGGACTGGAAACCGACCCAAAAAGCTAGGCAGGGTTCCGTACAAACTTGCGACATAAACGGCCAAATGTTTTGACTGCGTGGACTTAAGAGAGTTGAGTTTTTTCACAACTGTAAGAGACCACAGATTTGAGTAAATGGTTTTAATTTAAACTCGATACCTCTACGTGATTTAGAGATAAAGGGTTTTGACAGACAGACAACAAAGTAATCCTATAAGGGTTTGTTGGAACGAAGTTACTTATCGCGCGTTGTGAAAGGGGGCTAGACGGGAAAAATGAAGACCAAAAGTTGTAACAATACTTTTTGCTATAGTTGTAAGCTGTGCGGCGTGCGCGTGTTTCTCTGTCTTTTTCTCTTTCATAGAAAGCAAGCCAGTTATTTTCGTTTCGTCTTTTTAGTTCGCATTGAACAGTGTGGTATCGTGACGATTATTTTTGTTGAGTGTATACAGGACTTTTGTACATAATAAATAATAACTTCGTTCTATTCGGGTGTCCCTTGACACGTCAACCATTTAATTTGATGTTCTACAACAACAAAATTTATTATAGTTTTCAGAAAAATCTTTGAACAAAACATTTCTTTTAACAAAAACTTTATAACGTTTGATCTTCAAACACAAGTCACTATTACGTCTCTTTAACATTGAATTAGTACAAAATACGTTTTCAATGGATGTCTTTATCTATCCCATATGTTACTATAACGAATGGGCAATAAAAATCGAAGAAATCCCAACAATTTACTGCACCCATGATATATTTTTATTGTCTTAGATAACCATGTTGAAATATCAAGAAAGATTAATACAACGCCAACTGAAAACTGAAAATTCAATCTTATTTTTACTGAGTCAAAGTTTAAAATCACAATAAAACTTTGTATCAGCAAATATCAAGACTTGTATAATTGCTTTCACTGTACTTTAAATCACAACGTAATTGATATAAAGTTCAATATAGATTGGGAAAAGTTTCTTTTGAGAAATTTCCCAATTATGATTGTTATAAATGATTGTTAGTTCTTAAAGAGAAGAAGAGACAAATTACAATTACTTAAATTAGATAAATGGATCTAAATTGGCCGTGTATTTACAAATCGCTTGAAAAGAATAAGGTCAAGGGGAACTAGACGCAATGGGTAACTCACCGTCCGTCCGTCTAGTGATAGGCCACTAGGTGTTCCATGTAAGTGTCAAGGAGATGTCAGCAAAGCAGATGGGCCTGCCAAGGCCACCACCTACCGGGATTACGGATTGTTCGAAAGAGATACCGGGGCCGCAGGATAATAATATCAAAATAATGAACATGAGTGGGTTTTAGTCAGTACAAGTCTGTCACCTCCCCGCTCCGCACAGAGCGGGGGAAGTCATTTGGTGATTTCCTATCTGCAATAAAAAGAGGACCTAGATAAGCTACTCCTTTTGAAACGCTTGACAAAATCCATTCAGCAGCTTAAAAGTCAAGCCATTATTTCAAAGTTTTCCCTCAAATTTTTTTTGGAGCATAATCGTTCTGATTAACTATATAACACAACACCTGTAATTTCCAAAGGGTTAGATAGAGGCGTACCTAGTAGTACACCCACATTTCACCAGATAACGCTTAGTATCATGTAAGAGGAGTAGCCTATTGCCATTAATCGGGCACAAATTCAGACTTCGTGGTAGCTACTGAGTCATTCCTGATGGAAGCTTCGAAAACGCTTGAGAAACTATTTTTTTCTTTTTCTTTTTAGAATCCGGGCATGTTCTGCACCCATAAATATACGTTATGCTCAGGGTTTCGTACCTCAAAACGAAAAAACGGAACCCTGACAGGATCACTTTCTTGTCTAACAGTTTATCTGTCTGTCAAGACCCTTTAACTTGAGAACACGTGGAGTTATCGAGTTGAAATTAAAATCATATACTTAAACTAGCTGTTCCCCGGCATGCTTTGCAATGCAATTTTCTATCTTTCTACCTACCGTTCCTACCCTACCTACCTTATCTTTCAAGTTGGATCAAATTGCACACGGTGTGCAAATTTCATTTTTAATCGGTTAAGTAGTTTAGGAGTCCATCGCGGACAAACAATGTGACACGTGATTTATATATAATATATTAAGAAGATTTCTACTCCTTTAGAGTTGTGAAAAAGTCAACCCTCTAAGTCTACACAGTCAAAAGATATGGCTGTTTATGTCGCAAGTTTTTACGGAAACTTCAGTGCACGAGTCCAAATCGCATACGGCCATTTTTTTTTTAATGGGCCTCCCCTTTACCTTGATCTTTTTCCGAGAATTGAGATGAGACTGACAATGGGATGAGCTAACGAGCTAAACCGAAAAAGCACATCCTTACTCATATTATAAAAGCGAAAGTGAGTTTGTTTGTTTGTTACGTTTTCATGCCTAAATGGCTAAACCAATTTTGATGAATTTTAACCCTGGAGACGGATATAGGCTATTTTTTTAAATAAAAGTGATAAATGAGGGAGAAAGATGGAAGAAAAGGGAAAACCTAGCTTTGCCATTACAATAAATAAGGCGCAAGTGCAAAAATTACAGGTAGCAGGTACCTGCAAATCAGGAAAGGGGAACTGTGTTACCCCGAAATTAACGCGAGCGAAGCCGCGGGCAAAAGCTAGTTGAGCTATAAAGGAATCATTTTGTAGGTCTTTGTGTTTTGTTCTTTGGCCTCACGTTGTACCCCGCTTGAGGTCTTATTTAATTTAAAAGCCATTCAATGATATTTTTTCACTGACACGTTTGCTCAGATCTACGAAATTTAACACAACGATTTATAAACTACCAATTTATAAAAACAAGCTCATTCCAACACTAATTAACTAATAAACATTGTTTTTTTCACAGCTACCGATAAACGTCACCACTATTTATTAAACTGGCAACGTTTCTTGGTTGTGTTGTGAAAAATGTTGCCAGCCATAGACTGAAAAAAAAACAAAAGAATTAAGAGACAATAATATAGTAGAATCAGTACCGCTGATGCTTATCCAATAACTCCTTAAGCAATGAAGGTTCTTATCAGCGAATAAACGTGTTTCATTTCAGCTTTAACAGTCGAGACAGTTTGTCAAGAAGACAGGAATCTGTTGTTATAACCCTGTTAATGATAAATTTTGTTCCTGTCACTAGGATGGCTGGGGTTTAAATTTAAAATTAATACTTGGGTTATCGAGTTGGGACTGTAGAATCTAGTACAAAGGTACCCTGTGTTGATTTTTTTATTTCGAAGATATAAAAAATATATTTTATTAATAAATTTAAAAAAAAAGACCGATGTCATAAAATTATGATTCGTTTGGCAATTGGTGCGGAATTGTATTCACAATTCCCCCCCCCCACAGTTACCCCCTTCCGTAGTCCTCCCCTTTACTGAATGTGGGTCAATCACAACCCTTTAATCAGACCGACTGCGAATCATGGCCGTCATTCATTGATAAGAATTGTATGGAGTGGCTTTTAAATTGGAATTGAAGATTTTGAAATGGGTTTTAATTTGTGAAACTACGTCTAAAGATAAATTAGAAGCTTTTAAAAAAGGTATGATTATTTCACATCGTCACACAATTCATAATGTTAGTTATGTCCTTTTTGTTGTTGTTAGTTCAGAAAGGGTTAAGTTTCTTGTGTTTTAGATTTCAACAAATTTTGTAAAATGTTTAATACTATGCAGTACAGGATGAAGTTGGTATTAATTAATTTAAAAAAAAACATTCATAACAATCATTAAATTTCCTTACGATATTTGGTCCCACGCTGGGCGCCAACTCCATAATTATGTGCTGGATTACGACCGCACTGTTTATCTCTTGTTTAACTACAGCATATATAATAAAAGAGCAACATTTTAACTTAAACAAAATAACAGGTCCCGTTAAAAATGTCATCACTAATTAGTCCCACAGTGGGCGCCAATTCGATTTACATGAGTCACATTTTGACGTCCAGTTATTGTTGTACGTAATTTGCTGAAGTACTTGTGTAAATGAATATTATACATGAGGAAAGATCATAATATAATAGGTCCTTCACAGTCAGTGCGATAGAAAGTGGTCCCACAGTGGCCGCCAATTATATTTATTATTCTATTTATGTGGGTACTTTGCCTGATACAAAACACAATCCTTACTAATATTATAAAAGCGAAAGTGAGTTTGTTACGTCTTCACGCCTAAATGGCCCAAGCCATTTTAAAGAATTTTGGTACAGAGATAGTATACCCGGAGACGGACATAGGCTAAAAAAAGTGAGAAAAGGGGAGAGAAAGTTTTTTTTTTTCGATCATCACGAGTGTTAAAGTAACTATGCCACACGGACGAAGTCGCGGGCGGAAGCTAATTTTAAATAAAATTGTGTTTGCATTTGCGACACCACTGAAAATTATTGTTTAAAGACAGATTTTGCTTCTTTGTCAAGTCTGTACATACAGTTGTTTTTATAAATCTATTCTTTTTAAAACGAAGTTCATTAACCCCTATCCAGTCATGATTTAATAATAATCCTACCGTTTACCTTTGCCGTTTATCCTATGCATATCATTGCTTTTTCATGTAATTTCATGGAATGCGTGTATTTCATATACTTTTTTACAAACTAATAAATAACAATCTAACCACGCCTGAATGGTCACGCGAGCTTGTTACGTCACGAATCACAACAGCCTATGCCTCATAGTTACCGGTCAAGATATAGAATAATAGTTTTAAGTGTTGGTTCTAAGTTAGTGGTTTGTTAAAATTATCGTTGTAAACGGACGGTTTAAGAGTTAATTGAACATGATGGTCAGGCAAAGGAGTATTTTGAAAAATTCTATCGTTACTTTCATGACGTCAAACGTCTTGATTTTTTCGGAATATCATCAAATAACTTCTCCTGCTCCGAGTGAAGCGGAAACGAGTGTCAGACATTTACTGACTAAACCCACTCATACTCCTTCTTTTGCGGGGCCGCAGTATCTCTTTCGAACAACCTGCAACTCCGGATGGTCAAGCATCAAAAGGTATCAGCATCAATGTGAAAGGGAAATATAGAGGTACTATCTCATACCTGTGGCGTTGCCCGCGTTATATTTGGTAACTGTACCTTAAAAAAAAGTTTTCTATGTGTTTATCTAGGCTATAAACTATCTGTGTTCCGAATGCGTTCAGAAGATTTTCGTAAAAAACAAACATCCATACACGCTAAACTCATAGCCAAATTATTGTCTGATTTAATTATAGTAGAAGAAATGGTAAAGTTTTGACTTAAAAGTTATACACTCTACTTTGCTAAGTATTTTTTTTTACTTTTTTCCACACTAGGTATTTTTCCTGTATCTTGGGTTTCCCAACATTCAAACTCACAAACAACCAGACCCGGAACAACTACCTGTCGGTCACAAAAATACTTGTTCCGTGCGGTGATCGTACCTGGTACGCGCGGCGAGCAGCCAATCACTTAACTACTGCCTTTACCCTTACCCCGTACCCTTTTTTATTAGTCATGGATGATTCAGGACAAAATTGGCCTACTGGCGTAAAATAAAAAAAAAAAACATCAATATTAACCTATCGTGGTTGCTTAACCAAACTCCAAGCGTGTCACTTACAAAATTTAAAACAACCGTCCCAACGATTTATTACCAAAAATTCGACATTTACAGCCCAATATAATTGAGCCGGTAAAACTATAAAAAACACTATAAATGTCACATTGTTTTAGCAAAGAGAACCGTTATTTCATTGTGTTACCTTGTAACAGCTGTCATGAATATAAATACTCGCTGTGACAAATTAATATAATTACTTACGTTAGAAACGCCGGCAGTTGTTTAAATATCGTTGTAGCACTGTTATTTTGTGCAACAATGTATGTGACTACGTGACAATTATGAATGACACAACTTATTTGTTAGAAAAATTATAAAACACACATATACAATTGTTTGTCTTTTTATTTAGTGTTTCTATACTTTGATATATATGTAAAATCGGAATATCCAGAATAAAACAATATTACACCTTAATAACTATTTTATTTTCCCCTTTAGCACAAAAATGTACATAGCCTAATCCTCGTATATCGCCATCTTGCTTTTCACTCATTCACATTCATTCCTTCTCCCTCACTCACACAATCATTCGTTTTGAAACAGAGTTCTTTAACGTTCAGAAATGTTTTAGTAACATTCATCCTACATATATTAATAGTATTTTGTTTTATATTTATTGTATTTTACGTATCCGTATTGTATATATTTTTTCTGTTTTACACCTACCTGTTTGTCTCTGCATCACCCAAAGGTTGACTGGTAGAAAATGCCTATTGCATTAAGTCCGCCTCTGTTCTTTGTGCTTGAAGTGTTAATTAAACAAATAAAACAAAGATTCCTTAATATATTAATACATATATAATAATTGGAATGAGTAAGGAATGATACACACGATAACTAACAAAATATGCTTGCACTGACTGGACAAGTCCACTCAATCTGTGTGGTGCTTTCTTAAAAAGACCATTTCAGATAATCTGCATAGTCCTCATGTAAGTTGACCAAAATGTTTGCCTGGACCTTGAAAGAGACTACCTCTGAGTTGGTTTTAGCTGTTTCTTCTAAGAACACCGGCCTTATCTAGCTCAAAAAAACGACATGTAAAAGTGTTTGTAAAAACCTACTTGCAAAATAAACATCATTTATCAATGATCAGTCATCATTTTCCTGCCCTTGTTCTATTCTATTTGGTTTCGCTGCAACACGTTTTATTCTTTCATTCTTGTCAGACGTCACGGCATAATTTACTCCTTTCTCCTTCATATCATTCCTTACAAAATCCATCTATTTTTTCTTTGGCCTTCGTATCCCTCTCCTTCCATTAACATTCATATCCATCACTATATTAGTTACATGCGGACTGAGTAAGGAATGGTATGCAAGAAAAATGAAACGATAGCAAAACGGTTGACTGGGGAGAACAAAATAAAAAGAAGTGTTTGTCTGAGCCCAATAACATTGGATACATGCCTGAAAATGTTGTTTAGCTTGCAAACGGCTTGACATCTTGTGTATCACTTAGAGCCCGAAATAAGCGATCCGGAGTTACAGCTTATAAATCATGTGGAGCTTAGAAATAACAAAGATTTTTTGATATCCTCTTACGATTAAAAATGATGATTATGTCTAAATACGACCAGGTTAAATTGCACGGTAACCGTCTGTGGACGATGTGCAATGGGTAGCTCACCTTCCGTCCGTCTAGTGATAATAGGCTATGTTGACAGCGCGTTCGTGTTCCACGCGCGCTTCAAAGAAATGTCAGCAAAGCAAAGGGGCTTGCCAGGGCTACTGCTTGACGGGACTTCGGGTGGGTTCGAAAGAAATACCGCACCCCAGGATCACTATCGAAGTCATTTGTTTTTTTTCCATCCGGAAAAGTCCTCAGCACATACAAGGCTTTAGATTCTCTGGCTCAACGTATTGGTGCCTCAACTCTGAAAGAAAAAGAAACGGTTTGTTTTATCTTAGGTATTATCTTGTATCATTATTTTATTTTACCCCGACTGATCCAATATTAAAAACTAACTGCTATTACCGACACTTTCCCTCCCAAAATCAGTTTACGCGTCAAAATCCCTTCCTCGCGGTATATTTCCAAGTAAACATTTACGAGTATTTTTATTAATACACCCATAACGGTTGCGTGTTTGAGCAACGTTAACTTTTGGTGGGTAGTATGCAAAAGTGCTTGTTTGATTGATTAGTTGAACATTGCAGTGTAGTGGACATGCCGTGTTAACGTAATGTATTTAGTAAAAATGTGGGGGATTAATTGACGTTACTTTGACGGCGCCAATTTGTTTTTGTAGGTTTTATAGAGTTAGTAATAACACCCGTCTTCTTGGAACGAAGATCCTTATTGCGCGTTGCGAAAGGGGTTAACGGAAAGACTAGACGGAAAAAAATAAGACCAAAAGTTGTAACGGCACTTTTTGCTATACTTGTAAGCCGTGCGGCATGCGCGTGTTGTCTCTCTCTCTCTCTCATAGAAAGCAAGCCAGTTATTTTCGTTTCGTCTTTCTTTTTCGCATTGAACAGCGTGGTGTCGCGACGATTATTTTTGTTGAGTGCATACAGGTTTTTTGTACATAATAAATAATAACTTCGTTCCATCCGGGTGTCCTTTGACACCTCTCAAGTTTTTTGCCGTGTTTAAAACGTGGGTCTACAAATGGCTGATTCTTTACTTTTTTGGTAATTTAGAAACTAGCAAGTGTAATAATAACCGACAGGTATAGTTACGTGATCTATGTATTTCGTAGGAATTTTTAACCGACATTAAATAAAGGAGCAGGTTCTCATATTAAGACTGTTTTTTTTTTATTTTCGTCTTTTATTGTGAGCCGATTTTCAAAATTATTTTTGTAATCAAATAGATACACTCTAGAAGAGATCCCATATAAAATGGTACCTATCTATATTGTTTTAGTATTTTATGAGGTAACTTCTATAATAACTTTTTTTTCTAATGATACGCTACTAAAAGAAAAGATATACTTTCAGTAACGATGGAAAATCATACCACAACAAAAACGGCTGAAAAAAAGACTGTTTTGAAAAAAGAAATGACTTCCACACACTAAAAAGTGAAAATAAATTTACTTCTGGAAGTCGGTGGTAAAGATGTCGAATGAATCAAACTAAAGTCACCGACTTACTTTCCACTTTTTAATGCTTTTTTTGACATAGTTAACTATGATAACAAATGATGATAACTTAATTGTTTTCATGGGTGAACTGATCTACCGGGGTTGCGGTTTGTTTGAAAGACATGCCGCGGCCCCGGAACACAAAGGACAGAATAAAAAACATGGGCGCGTTTTAGTCGGTAAAAAGTCAGACACTCCCCCCACTCCACCCAGAGCGGGGGAATTATTTGAAGATTTCCCACCCGAAAAAAAAAAGAATTGAACTGACTTCTAAGATTTCACGCGTAGACCATATCATGAGTTAGGGCACGTTTTTGACACGGTATTAGTGTCAAGACTTAGTGACACTGACTTTTTTCTCTTTATTTTGTTTTGAAGTTTTTATCTGAACAGATATGCCAACCCCATCATGTCATTTAATATTACATGGCATTACCACTAAATCTATCAGTAATTAACTTATAATACCCTACATAAACTACACCAAACAGATACAAAGTATTCTTGTTGGTCGACTGGTTTCAAGAGCAACTGCTGAGCGAGAAGTCCTGGGTCCTATTTCCCATGTTGGCCAAACTGTGATTCGGTGTTTTCATCAGGATTTTCTCAGTTTCAGTTACGGAGTCTGGAATTGTGCCCAGTTGATGGTTGATGGCAATAAGCTCACCCCCTATAACATGGTACTTCAACATAACTTCAGTAATATGGTTGCGCATCTGTCTAACCCTTTTTTTGCGGATGGGATATCATCAAATAACTTCCCTCGCTCTGGGCGGAGCGGGGTGGAGTGTCAGTGACTAAAACCCACACAACATATTCCTTCAATTGCCCTTTACGTACCGGGGCCGCGGTATCCCATTCGAACAACCCGCAACCCCGGTAGGCAGTGGCTTGGCAGGCCCCTCTGCTTTGCTGACATCTCTTTGAAGGGCGCGTGGAATACTAACGCGCCGTCTACAAGGCCTGTCGTCAATAGACGGACGGACAGTGAGCTACCTATTGTTCACCGTCCACAGACCCGTAATCCTGTTTAACCCTTTCGGGTATGTATAAGACATGTTATGTATGGTAATATATTCTCGTACTTTCCAACATCTAAGACTTCAAAACCGTAGGTAAACTAGTAGTTAATAAAGAAACAAATGGGCACTCATCCACTTAGCCTTACATCCAACATCAAAAGCCACTTCATAAATTAATGATTAAAATCTTGAATAAAAACAATTATTGGAGTAATTGCTCCAATTAGTGTCATTTGTCGCCAATCAAAGCGAACGAAGTAATAAATTATTGCCTTTCAATGAGTTTCAATTAAATTGGAATATTAATTAATAATTCCATTATTTTGGGTTGTTCAATTAATTATAAGGGTTTGAACTTTGATTTTAGTTTGTTGTTATGGATTGAGCGGTTTAAGTGAAGATTGTGTGAGACTTTGGATCTTAAGGCGCGGTAACAAGCTAATCTTTAGGTATTCGCGGAAGTGAGGCTAGCTGCATACTGGGCATGGTCTGACACAAGTACACGACAGTATTGCATCGAAAGAATGGAAATAAGGTCGAAAATATTTCAGTGTTTTATTTGAAAATCATGTCCGCCAAAATGTAGGTCATTTTGCAGTTTTAATTGAATATAAAAAAAATACAGTTTCGTATTTGAAAATTTGTAGATATCTCTTTAGTCTATAACATTTCCTTTGTTAGAGATATAAAAAATATTATGGTTGTCGCTGAAAAAATTGAGAATTTCGAGACGAAAAAAATTTTTTCGTGGTCTTTTTAAACATTTTTTTTTCGTAGTACTAGACCACTTTTGTAAACAGATTTTGTTTAAGTATTTCATGTATTGAACTATACACGGTATTTTTTTTGGCTAGTGGCATGTACAGATACCTACGGCTAACTTTGCGACGAAAATCTATACGTTTTACGAAGTGTTTGCTTTGTACAGCGCCTTAAGGACCTTTATTTAGAAACAGTTTCAAGCAATTACATAAAATGTCATCACGCCTTGTAATTTCCAAAGGGTTTAACAGATATGTACTTAAGTAGTAGTCCTTAGTAATATTGTAAAAGCGAAAGTGAGTTTATTTGTTTGTTACGTCTTCACGCCTAAATGGCTAAACCGATTTTAATGAATTTTGGTACAGATATAGTTAGGACACTGGAGACGGACATTGGCTAATTTAAAAAAAAGAGTGAGAAAAGGGGGAGAAAGAGGGAAGAAAAGGGGAGAGAAAGATATTTTTTTCCGATCATCACGCAGGAAAAAGTAAGCATTAGCCCAAAGTAATTATGCCACGCGGACGAAGTCGCGGGTGGAAGCTAGTTTACTATATAGGAGTACAGTTACCAGTACACCTACATTTCGCTAGTTATGTTCAATTCGTATGTGATGCGAGCCTATTGCAATCAGCCAGGCACAAACGTTTGTTATAAAAGGCCAAACGCGTTGTAGCATTTTTTCGCAACGAGTGACGTCACACGTAACTTTAATGAGCTATATCTTTGTCATATTTCGTCTAATTTATAAATAAAAAAATACGTGTCCCTTATTTTTGAATAATTTAAAAGACGGACTAATATTTTTTTTTTGGAAACTATTTGACATATCACGTACTTACATTTAAAACGGTCGCCCACTACTGGGCGGTGTGTCTCAAGGTTGCGACAATAGGCGTGACGAAAGCCAGTACACCTACATTTCGCTAGTTATGTTCAATTCGTATGTGATGCGAGCCTATTGCAATCAGCCAGGCACAAACGTTTGTTATAAAAGGCCAAACGCGTTGTAGCATTTTTTCGCAACGAGTGACGTCACACGTAACTTTAATGAGCTATATCTTTGTCATATTTCGTCTAATTTATAAATAAAAAAATACGTGTCCCTTATTTTTGAATAATTTAAAAGACGGACTAATATTTTTTTTTTGGAAACTATTTGACATATCACGTACTTACATTTAAAACGGTCGCCCACTACTGGGCGGTGTGTCTCAAGGTTGCGACAATAGGCGTGACGAAAGATTTTAAAATCCTCTTCCATAATGTGGGTACACTTTTACTATTTACAAAAAAGCCTTTATTTCGGTAATAAACTTAAGTTTAACAAAGTTTGAAGCCATTTTTCTCATAATTTTTCAATAGTGCCCGAAAACAGCTCGCATGTGTCATGGCGTCGGCATGACGTCACAATTAAATAAAAATGACATTGTTTCTATAACAACGTCCCATAAATCACATAACCGTGACGTCATACGCTGTGATCGGTGTTTCAGTCAAAATGGCCGATTGCAGTATTTTAATGTTTTATTTGATTGAAAATCTTAATAATCTGTTATTTTTAAATAAAACTAAACCTGTGTTTCCTTTTTTTTTAATATGACTTCTCCCCTGTCATCACTGAATCAGCGATTTTTTAATACTGTCGTCATGCCTATTAAGTTTGATATAATTAAGCATGGTTTTGTCCTCATAATGTACCGCGAACGTGATATCACGGATGGTCGACATTATGCAAATATGCAATCAAAATAATTCCGCGCCCTACTTAATTCGTATCCAATAATTTTATTTACCGGCTGCTTGATTACATGATAAATAATTATAGACTATAATATTGGTTAGCTTAGAGTAATATTAAAACCGTATTTGTTGCGAGATTTTCATATTAAAACCGAATTATTTCAGCGTTTGTTTATGCTAATTATTGTTTGTGAGGTAAATTCATTTGCATTACACACAACAAATTTCTTAAGTTGTAATGTTACTTATGTTGTAATGTTTGTGGGATTTGACGGGCGTGTTGGTCTAGTGGTTAGTGGCCCTGACTGCTGAGCCGGAGGTCGTGGGTTCGATTCCCACCCAGGACAAACTTTGTGTGATGAGCATGATTGTTTGTTCTGTGTCTGGGTGTGATTTATCTATAATATGTATGTATTTATAAATTATATAAGTATGTATATCAGTTGTCTGGTTACCATAACACAGGCTCTGCTTAGCTTGGGATCAGATAGCTGTGTGTGAGTTGTCCCAAGATATTTATTTATTTTTTTATATTTTTATTTGTGAAATACACAAAGTCACGCTTTTTTCCTATAGGCGGGAACTCTAATACAGCTACCCGCTATGATCCTTTTTATTGCGAATGGGAAATTATTAAATATCTTTTCCCGCACTAGGCGGAGCCGGGGGAAGTGTCAGACTTAAATTGACTAAAACCCACCCATGTTTCTTCTTCCCGTTTTAGTTCTGAGGCTGCGGTATCTCTTTCGAACAACCCGCAACTCCGGCAGGCGGTGGCCCAGATAAACCCCTATGCTTTGCTGACCTATCTTTGAGGCGCGCGTGGAACACGTACCCGGCGCTGACGCGGCCTGCCGTTAATAGACGGACGTACGGTGAGCTACCCATTGCTCATCGTCCACAAACTCGCAACTACGGTGACCGGGAGTCGTTTTGCGGCGCCCGGCGCCCAACGCCCGGAGCGTCTCCCGCGGCGGCTGGGTTGGTTTGAGGTTTCAAATTCATGTTCATTTATTTTCTCTTCCTCAAACGTGTTAAGAGAACGTCACTAGTGTTGTACATCACTAGTTGGTAAAATATCCGTCGCGACACGAATTATAAAAAATGGTGTCGGCTATTCTTGGTTAGATACTGTTCTCATTATTATGTCTGTCTATAATTGTGTCTAATAAACTAAGCCAGTCTAATTGAAGTCTTATTAATATAACTATCTGTACGTACAGCCACCTTCTTCGCTAGCATAACTGCTTCGCAAAAGGAGGTTACCACTTGCGCCGATCCTTACTTATTATTTTTGCATCATCTACATTCATAGATCTGCTCATACAAGCGCGCCATGGATGTATAAATTTGTGTTTAAATTACTGAAACTGGTCCGTGATCCGGTATAGCACTGATTTTATGTCTTGTGTCTACCAATCCTGATAACCACTTTTCTTATCATTTAAATAATATTATGAACAAAATGCAAATATTATTGTTAAATTATTAATCAATATAATACTAGCCTATAGCTGTTCCACATGTGGGCAAAGGCCTCTTCTTAAACAGAAAAGGCCCGATCATTAATCAACACGCTTGCTCCAGACTTGTTGACTATTTCAGACTTATATTAGTTATAAGTCCTGATTTCGCGAGCCCACCAACAGCAGAGCAGTTTTTACAAATGCTTACAATAGAAAATAAAACAAAATAATAAATAAATTTTGACGACACGGTTGGCACAGTGGCTGTGCGATCGGCTGCTGCGCTGCGTGTTACAGATACTTGTTGCGGGGCTAGCTGTTTGTGTAGGTAAGTTTAAATGTTTGTAAACGCGCCCACGATACAGGAGAAATTCGTAAAGTTGCAATTTTTTTAAAAAAAAAAGCAAAGCTTTATGATATTTACAAAATATTTTAATCCATAGTAACATCTGCTTTTTTACTTTTTATAACGCGGCCGTGTCTTAATTTCACAAAATTAATTCTGTCTAAACGACAAAATTCATCATGTCACATTTTTATCGTCCTCCTTGAAAGTCTAATCCATTTTGAAATTACGCAAACGTTCCAATTTATTCCCGCCATTTTAATTTTACTCAAAATAATAAAACGACTCACAGCATATTCTTATTACGAATTTGTTATGCGTAGCGTTAAAATAATATAAGAAAACATTACGTATTATTTTATGCTAACGACAGCTATAAAAGTCATATTCAACATCCACGTTACGTTGAGCTTTGACAGTTCGAATTATTTTAGCGCCAAGAGGTCTAGTTATTTGGCCGTTTAACATTCTCTAGGGTAACGCAGTACGATGCAGATTACAGGGAAATTTTGTCTTATTTGAATATAATAAAGCGTAAGATCGACGGTTTGTAAATATTCATACAATCAGAGTGGTTTATGTTAATTTGCTTGTGTCATGACAACATTTTCAATATGGCGGACTTTTGGCGCCAAAGTGGAGTATTATGCGGCTCGTTTGAAAATAATTCGGATGTTTTGCTCAAATTTACTTTTGAATTTAAGTAACTCAGCGTTTACACTATGGTGAATGAAATCCGAAGTAATTTGGATGTTGCTCCGGTTCTCATTTGTTTATTTATTTATGAGGGAAACCGCCATCTTGGACTCGGTTCGTTTTGATTACATATTCCTGTGATATCCTGATGCTGTGACTGTCGTACTACCAAGTCTTGTGTTCGGACACAAGGCACTTCTGATTTTTCAAATTCATGTGCATCCTTACTAAATATTAAAAAAGCGAAAGTGAGTTTGTTTGTTTGTTTGTTACCTCTTCACGCTTTAACCTCTTATTGCATGAATTATGAAGGAGATGAAAAAAAAACTTTTTTCTACAGAAAATATCCTTTATTTCGTATACTTAACACTAGGGGGCTCGCGCTCAAAATTTTCCTAGGAAGCTCACGCGGGGTACATATGTCACCCATCAGTAACGGGATTTTTTCTTACTATTTTAATTGTGATGAAAGAAAACAAGATGTAATAAGACCAATCAACTTTATTTCTTACTAAATACTTTAACGAAACTTAACAATTGCCATATGTTGAATTAAAAATAAACAAAAAATAAACATCTGATAAAAAAATAACATTTTTACTTATTGTGATTAATCAGTCTCTTATTTTTTTTAAAAACCTTAATTTGGTAAGCTAATCATTTTTTTTTAAAGTTTACAAATGGGTTATTCTAATTCAGAAGCTACTTGATCATAATTAAGGCACACTGTGATTTGGTGATCGGGACAAACACGCCTATTACATTTGGCACAGGTTTTACGTGTGGTTCGATCTCTTCTTCTACTACAGAAGTCGCACCGTCCTTTTCCACTACGTATTGGCAAGTTTTGCACTTGCGGTTTTTGGGCAGCCCCAGAAGAAGCCTTGCTTTCAATTTTATAGCTCTTGGTATAGCTGAAATACGACGTGAAACACACATTTTCGTCATTGTCGTCAGATACATCATCACTCTCTTGTTCCGTGTCAGAAACGTGAGGTGAACCAACTGGAGTAGTTTGCTCTTCTGAAGTATCGTCTTCAAATTCAAATTCAATTTATTCGCAGTAAGTGTTGGTACAGTTTAGGTCTTAAATTATTAATTACAGATCCATAATGCTTACTCATAATAATGTGACATGCAAACATTTGGGATCTGATTTATTTTTTATAGAATATTGATAAAATTAATTATAACTAGTAAACTTCCCGGTCTTCTGACGCACTACTCTCTGTGACGGCTTCCTCCAAACATCTACTTATAGTTAATTCGTTCGCCATTATAGCCTAAAACAATATGTGTCACTTGGTAGTTATAAAATTAATAATATTCACGTAAATATACAACTAATTTGTAAAAAAACAGTTCGTTGACCATAAATGAATGTAAAATAAAAAAATAAGAAAAGGGTATATTTGATTTTCCACCACAATGTTACATTTTCTAAAAGTTCCTCGGATGCTCGCGCGGGGGACATGCGTCACCCATGCACTTTATAAATTTCACTGTTCACACGTCGTTGCACTTAGAGTGACGACACACTACAGGTGCGTGGACGCGCTACTAGTTGAGGAATACCTGAAAGGATAGCACTGAAACGCGTTTCGTTCAAAAGTTATTAAACAATATACGAACCTGGGTGACATATGTCACCCACGCGAGCCCTCCAGTGTTAAACAACGTCATGTTCGTGAACGGGCGCTGTCAGTTGGGACTGGTCATCTCTTAGCTACCACGGTTTGTTTTAATTCATCTATTAAACTCTTGCTAATTATTGCTTTTACTCTGGACGCTCTAAATGTGCTCGTTTTTCTACATCGTTCTCACATTATGTATAATCTCAACATGAATGATGTATCCATGATTTTATAAAATATTATGATTTAAAAGAGTGTCCATGGAGTTTCTTGCCCATTCTTCTCCATAGAGATCGACGCTTTGGAATGGGCAACTACAGTACTTTCATAAGTTATTATGTCTTGTGACTGGGACTGTAGCAGCATCATTTTTTTGTTCTTGTTTTTATGACATTCAAAAGTGCCTGTAATGGTCTAATTGAAATAAATGCTTTGAGTTTGAGTTTGAGTTTGAAACATTCTTGATTAGAAAAAAAAATAAGCTATTATTTTAGAAATTACTTTACGAAGCCATATATGGCGTCCTATGCGGTAAAGGGTGGCTAAACCGATTTTGATTAATTTTGGTACAGAGATAGTTAGAAACCAGAAGACAGACATAGGCTATTTTCTTAAAAAGTGTTAAATGGGGTAGAAAGGGGGAAGAAAAGGGAAAAATAGCGTTGCTATTACAAATCAATAAGGCGCAAGGGCAAAAACTGCAGGTACCTGCAAATCAGGAAAAAGGAACTGTGTTACCCCGAATTTAACGCGCATTTTGTAAAAGTAATATGCAGAAAAGAACAGATTGTGATATGAATTAAATGTATCATTGAAAACATCATTATTCTGTTTCAATGTGGACTTACCAAAAGGACATCGTTTTCGTTTTCGTGTTCATCATCGTTTATGAATTCGAGGATCAAAGGCACTTTGAATAAAACTCTATTACTGGCCCCGTGTGGTAACCAATCCATTTCCAAACCTTGGCAAAGGTTGCTTAACCTGGCTCCCTGTGGTAACCCATCCATTTCCAAACCTTGGCAAGGGTTGCTTAACCTGGCCCCCTGTGGTAACCCATCCATTTCCAAACCTCGGCAAGGGTTGCTTAATCTGGCCCCCTGTGGTAACCCTATCCATTTCCAAACCTTGGCAAAGGTTGCCTTACCTGTCCCCGTGTGGTAACCCATTCATTTCCAAACCTTGGCAAAGGTTGCTTAACCTGGCTCCTTGTGGTAACCCATCCATTTACAAACCTTGGCAAGGGTTGCTTAACCTGGCCCCCCGTGCTAACCCATCCGTTTCCAAACCTTGGCAAAGGTTGCTTAACCTAGCCCCGTGTGGTAACCCATTCCAAACCTTGGCAAAGGTTGCTTAACCTGGCCCACGTGTGGTGAATAAAAATCTAATATGCGAGAGAGATGGCTTAGCGCCGGATCGAGTGGGAGAGAATCGCACAGTCGATTGCGCATGGCGACGCGTCGCCACACCGTACACACTACTGCATATAGACTGTATGTATATACCATCATATAACGTGGCGACGCGTCGCCATGGCATGCGTCGCCACGCCAGAAATCGGTTTTACGTGCGGCTATAGATGTTTCACATTTTTTTAAAAGAAGTGAAAATTGAGGGAGAAAGAGGGAAGAAAAGGGAAAATATAGCGTTGTTATTAGAAATCAATAAGGCGGAAGGGCTAAAACTGCAGGTAGCAGGTACTGTGTTATACCGAATTTAACGCGAGCGAAGCCGCGGGCAAAAGCTAGTATTGTATAATTATCACTTGCTTCGGTGAATGAAAACATTATGAAGAAACCAAACATGTCTGAGAAATATTTTAACGCCATGTAAAACCATGTTATGTATAGGCTGGCCAAAAGCTCTGACAGGTAGACCACCAACCACACCAAAAAAAAAATAACTTATTAGCTCGTAATATTCTTATAATCAATTCTAATTCGATTTTTTGTGTGTATTACCTAATTTCTCCGTCAATTATGAGTTCGATATTCAAAATTAAATTTATCATAGAAAGGTGGTCGCGTATGAATTTTATCTATATTTCTTGTGTAGATTATGAAAAAGCTTCTATAAAACATATTTTTTCTTATACTGTATGTGGATGATATGCTTACATATTTGAGCAGCAATGGATAATGAATATTTGAAGAAAAAATGTGAGAGATACCGTCCTACCGCAACTAAAGAGGGTTAAAAAAAAACTTCCAAAAGAACACTAAAAACACGAGAGTAAGTTTACTTTCCAGAAGTTGGTGGCAGATAGTCTATAAAAAATAAGTCATTCGGTATTTTTTATTATTCAACTAGCCTCCGCCCGCGACTTCGTCCGCGTCGCATAGTTACTTTGGGCTAACGGTAACTTTAACCTGCGTGATGATCGAAAAAAAAAATCTTTACCTCCCCTTTTCTTCCCTCTTTCTCCCTCTTTTCTCACTTTTCTTTAGCCTATATCCGTCTCCAGGGTCCCAACTATCTCTGTACCAAAATTCATCAAAATCGGTTTCGCCATTTAGGCGTGAAGACGTAACAAACAAACTCACTTTCGCTTTTATTATATTAAGAAAGGATTGTTACGGTATAGTTTTATTTCACATTTTTATTAAATCTAAAAATAATAATTGCAGGAGTTAAAAAGTTATGACGCGGAAATAATTGCAACTAGCAACACATAAACGAAGGCTCTATTATTTGATTCATTTGAATTGGGAATTGGAGCGAAATGAATTGGTGTTCAATACAATCGCGGTTAGTTTATGAAATAACTATTCAATTTTATTTCAAAACATTTTTGCTTTTACTAAGATTAATTGATTACCTCAGTGGTTGCATCAATTAGTGATTGGATCAATAACCATGTTGTCGGGAGAAGTGTTATTAGGTTAGTATTTATTAAAACTTTATGCACATGTATTAAAAAAAAACACTGTACAAAGGCGGACTTAATGCCTTGGGCATTTTCTACCTTATACCTTAGGGTGATGCATAGCCGTGTCGACAGCGCGTTAGTGTTCCACGCGCGCCTCAAAGAGATGTCAGCAAAGCAGAGGGGCCTGCCATGGCCACCACCTGCCGGGGTTGTTTGAAAGAGACACCACGGCCCCGGAACATAAAGGGCAATAGAAGGAACATGGGTGGGTTTTAGTCTGTACAAGTTTGACACTACCCCCCCCCCCCCCCGCTCTTCTTATCCGCAAAAAAAGGGTGATGCATAGAGAAAACATAGTAGGTGCAGGGTGCATAACAGAAATATATATTCATCAGGGATTTCTCAGTAGCAAGCGTCTCTGGGATTTATACTCCGTCAATGGCAAAATAGGGTCTAAATCCTCCTATCTTTAAGATTCAAAATCGATTTATGGCGTGATGTCACTTACATGCCTCTTAAGAAACTCTGTGCCAAAAATATTATGAAAATCATCAATATTCTCTCTATTCAACACGAACAACTAACTCCAAACCAACCTATTTGCCGACTGAACTCATCTAGATTTCTATATTACGAACAGAAACTTGGTCTCGCTACCAGGGCTCAGGGCAGGCTCATGAAACAACAAGATAGATGCGGAGTGCGAACTGTATCGGAACTAGCAACTCTATAGATATCTTGTAAAAGTTCTCGAAAGTTCCACGGGTAATCTTGTATTCATACATATTGATATTGTTAGTTGAAGCGTGGAAGATGTGTTTTTAAGGTCCAATGGAGATGTTTCTTGAGTTTTTTTGGACGTGGACTGTTCTAGATTCTTTGTGAAAGTTGGAAACTCTGTCATCATCTGCCTAGCGTTTTTCCCGACTATGTTGGCGACGGCGTCCAGTCTTAAAGGAAGCAAATGCTAGAGCTGTGCAGTTAGCTAGATGCTAGTCTTACATAATATGAGTTTCATCGACTAGAATACAAAAAGATGTGTGATTAAAATTTTAAATTAAATTTGAGTAACTTCTCAGTGCCGGTTGAGCTGAAATGTATCCCAACTAACCCAGCCGCCGTGGGAGACACTACTTGCGTCGAGCACCGCGAGACGACTCCCGGCCACCGTAGAAACTTTGGTTTGGAAGACAATTCATGTTTAGCTAGGCAAAGTGGTTTTTATCTTCTAATTATCACACAAACAGTTGAAATAAAACAAAACACATTCAAATTATAACTCAAACCAGCATTATAAAAATCTATTTCCTTACTTAAGCACTTTTTTTTTAAGTATAATATTTATTAAGTTTTGCCGTTTAGAGCTCTTACTTTCTATAATCTTTGAAATGTCGGTTTAAAAGTGATCATAGGTAATAGTTGTCTAGCATACGGTTCAAAATCGCTAAACAAATCACATGACAAACTTATCGGCAAATATTGACGTACTTCAGAATGTCGCCGAGAAAGCGTTGATTCTAATTCTAATTTTGAATTCTGAGTAGCTATCACGTGCCAAGATAAGTGAGGTCTGATTCAGAATAATCTGGGCTTAAAGTGGCAAAGGGTCGGCTTAGTGATAGTCTGTCTATTGTAGCTTAGACTTACTTTCTTGCTTAGAAAGTGCCACATTTCGTCTGATTTAGAATGAAATTTGACTTTAGTTTTTTTCATTTTTTTTTCGGAAAAATTGGCTGGCACTTTTTTTTTCTTTTTCGGTTGGGGTAATCACCTGACTCCTCCGGGCTCTGGGCGAAAGCCAAAGGAAGTGTCAGACCGTATTGACCTATCCATGTTCCTTTTTTCAATCTTTGTGTTCGGGGGCCCCGGTATCTCTTTCAAACACCCCTTTTTGTTTTGCAGATGGAAAATCATCAAATAAGCAGACTTGTACTAACTAGAACCCACCCATGTTTCTTCTATTGACCTTTATGTTCTTGGGCCGTGGTATCTCTTTAGAAGAACCTGCAACCCCGGCTTTAAGCAACCCGCACACAAATGATGCCACCTAAAATGGTTACACAGTAACACTGTTTTTTATTTATATTTTAAGTGTAGTTTAGTTTTAAATTCAGGTTAAGTTATGTTGAGCCTGACGTGCCTTTAAGGATGAAAGCCTTCCAAAACTAAACCCTCTTCTGTTTGGTATATTACGGGTATAGGAGTTGGTCGTAAATGCACCCATAATCAAAGAAACCCTTGGAACTGTTAAAAAATCAACCCTAAAAGGCTACGCAGCTAAAATGTTTGGCCGTTTATGTCGCAAGTTTGTACGCCACCCACGATGCGAGACTCCCACTCGCACTTGGCCGGTTTTTTATTTAGTACTAGTGCCCGCGGCTTCTCCCGCGTGATATCGAAAAAAAGTATCCTTTGTGTTATTCCAGACTATAGTCTACCTCTGTGCCAAATTTCATCAAGATCCGTTTTGACGTGAAAGAGTAACAAACATCCACACACACATCCATCCATCCTCACAAACATTCGCATTTATAATATTAGTAGGACTTAACCTTTTTTTGTAGTCACTTTTAAGTTTGTTTAAAGTTTACACAAGTATACAAAAATAAACTCAAAGCCACTTCCGAAATTAAAGTCAAACGAGCTACGAAACAATTGTTCAAAAGTTACAAGTTTAAAGTTAAAAATAATTTAACTTCCTAACCCGTCTTGAACTTGGTAACATCTGTTTCTAACGTCGGGCTAAACCTTGAATAACTTTGATTAATTCCAACACAACGACTGCTTAGGGTCAGCGGAGACAAAGTTATGTATTGGGGCATTACTTTGTAGAATACATGACCCTACTATAATAATCATAACATCATGCCTTTGTTTTGCGGATGGAAAATCATTTAATAACTTCCCCCGCTCTGGGGAAATGTCAGACTTGTACTTGACTAAATCCACCATGTTCCTTCTATTGCCCTTTACGTTCCGGGGCCATGATATCTCTTTCGAACAACCCGCAACCCCGGCAGGCGGTGACCCTGGCAAGCCCCTCTGCTTTGCTGAAATCTCTTCTCTCTTCTCGACATTAGACAGACGGACGGTGAGCTACCCATTGCTTACCGTCGACAGACCCGCATCTACAGTGGCTTGAATTCATCTTGCGGCCCCCGGTTTAAGATTCTCTCCCTCAAACGACCGGCCACCTTCTTAGCTAGTATAACTACTTCGCAGAAGGAAGTGACCGCTTCCCATTCCACAGTTGAGAACTTGTTGAAACATTAAGCAGTCTGCGCTGACCTTAACAAGACCTATAAAATGCAGGCTTTGATTAAGAAATATTGGCGGTTGTTGTAAAGTCGCTTTCAATTTAAAACGTTAACAAAGAGAATCGATTTAATTAATATTGTCACTGACTGTTAAGATGATAATTTTGGCTAAAATTCTTCGAAATTTAACAAAACCTTTGTTGAGGTGATATTTAAAACGATACAAAGATTTAGTCTCACAAAAACACATATGTTCCGTAGTCTTCCATTGCATTCTTCTCCCAACTAGTAACTAATTTATTGAGTTCGTGGAAATAACGTAACAAAAAACGTCAATTTTAAAATTACCTGCTTCACTTGTAATATTTTCAGAATTCCATGGATGATATTCAGTGTGCTTGTTGCAAATAATTCAAGCAAAATGTTGCAGGATAATTGTATTTTCGATTATAAAGTCGTTTGTCTTGGTATGGACATGTAACGAGGAGGGACGAAGCGCATGTGACGGAAAGAGTTACGCATCCATCAACATTTGTAGTTGATGGATGGAAGAGGAGAGGAAAGCCAAAGATAAGATAGATTAATAAGATGAATTGTGTAAGGAATGATATAAAGGAGAAAGGAGTAAATGATGCCGTGACGTCTAACAGGGGAGAATGGAAGAAGAAAACTTATTGCAACGTCCCCAAATAGAATTTCAGAAGAGCAAGAAGACGATGGAGCTACATTATCCCTTAATTCTTTCAGATGTTATATTATGCTTTACATGGGTGTGTGTTTGTGCTGTGTATTTCAGTTGAAATACTGTACGTTTATGACATACATCACGTATTGTGCCGCGTGTGTAATTATACGGATGGTCGGCATTATGCAATGGGCATTATACCTCGCTCTGTTTAATTCATATGCCAATAATTATATTTGCCGGTACTTAATAGTGAACTGTTGTACTGCTGGGCTGTAAAAAAAGTAGATGAAAAACGATTGCAAGTAGCGGAGATGAGAATGTTGAGATGGATGTGTGGAGTGACAAGAATGGATAAAGTAAGGAATGAGTATGCTAGAGGAAGTTTGAAAGTTGCGCCTGTTACAGAAAAAATGAAAGGGAGTCGTTTGTCTTGGTATGGACTTGTAATGAGGAGAGATGAAGCACGTGTGACTAAAAGCGTGATGGGTCTGAATATTGATGGATGGAGAGCGAGAGGAAGGCCAAAGAAAAGATGGATGGATTGTATCAGCAATGATATGAAGGAGAAAGGAGTAAATGATGCCGTGACGTCTGATAGGGGAGAATGGAAGAAGATAACGTGTTGCGCCAACACTAAATAGAATGGGACAAGGGCAGGAAAATGATGATATTAGTGAACTTTCGAAATGTGGGTGTACTATACAAGGTGTAATATAATAAACGCAAGACCTTTCGTGTCGCGGGACAACTCCCGGCCGCCGTAAATGCGGATCTGTGGACGGTGAGCAATGGGTAACTCCGATGGGCTATTCATTGCTCACTGTCCGTTCGTCTAGTGACGACGCCTACAGTACAGTTTCTTACGTGTGGGAATCCTGGATGGATGTCCCGGAGGGGTCTGTTAGACTACTACTGATTAAAACCACACGGTGTTCCTTCTCGTCACTTCTGGCTGGGGTGCGGGTACACAATCGCATTCTACACAATCACCCCAGCAGTGCCTACAGTACAGTAGCCTAACCCATCAGAGATCACAATTATGATATTCTGTTATTTAACCTACTTCAAGAAAAGAGGAGGTTCTGTGTTTGACCGGATTTTTTATTTGTATTGTATTGTATAACGGGCTGATGTCCGCAACGATTTTTTATTTTTGTGTATGTTTACCGATTACTCCGCCAACTGAGGAACAATTTTCGTGATTCCTTTTTTTCGTCGAATATGCTTTTGAGATGATCCCATGTCAATTTTAATTACATTGCTCTGGTAGTTTTTGAGTTATCGTATATCATTCATATTTTTCTTCTATGTCTATGCCTATGGATGATCTGCTCATATCTTTTTAGTAACAATGGAAAATAAATACCAGATAAAAAAATATATGAGATATAACTAAAACTGCTGAAGTAAAATACTTCTTTAGCAAAAAAAAAACAACCAACTCCCGATTTCCAAATAAAATACGCGGAAAATAAATGTACTTCCAGAAATCAGTGGCAAAAAAGTCAACATTAATCAAACAAAAGTCACCGCTTTTCAATTTCTTTTTTTTTTTGCTTTTCGAAAAATATTAAATTAATACAAACTAACAACAGAAAATCCCTAAAACTCTCCAGTCATTCCTATCCAAATTACGATGAAGGTTTCTTCCAATATTTATTTACCTACATTGAAAGGCACAATACATCAATTTGCTTCTTCATTCCGACTGCTAGTATTGGACAGAGGCCGTAAACCTTTTTATTGTCCTCCCGGGCCTCGCTTTATGCCTCGCCAGTGAGTTTGGTGTGAATAATAATAAGAAGGTTTTAAGGTAGCTGAACTTGGAAGTTTTTTGTTGGAATCTGGAAACTTTATGCATAGAGTCGCAAGTTTCGCACGCAGTTGTGACTGGTCTTCTCTCTGTTGCTTTTTTTTTGTAGTGGGAGACTGGCGCCTAAACTAAGCCAAGTCCTGTATTTTAGGTCACCAGGACCACACTAAAATATTTATTAGGAAAAGATAACAAATGTAGTGCCAAAAATTGCAAAATCTTATATCAGTTTCTAAACCAAATAGGCAGACTATTTACAAAATCTAGTACTTATTTGAGGAAGTAATAGAGTGCGTGATTTTGTGTCAGTGTTTGAGCGTGTGTTCGTGTAAGAATGTACGGTGTGTGTTGTATATGAATTAATTATTTAATTTGTAAATTTCACGCGTTAGTTTCCACGCGCGCCTCAAAGAGATGTCAGCAAAGCAGAGGGGCCTGCCAGGGCCACCGCCTGCTGGGGTTGCGGGTTGTTTAAAAGACACGCCTAGAAGGATCATTCGTGGGTTTTAGTCAGTACAAATCTGACACCGCCCCGCTCCGGCCAGAGCGTGGAAAGTCATTTGATGATATCCCATCCGCAATAAAAGCGGCCTTGTTTTATAATTATGATAGCTTTTAACATAATATATTTTACTTAGTTTAATTTTCAGGTGTTCCATTTTTTTTTTGTTTTTAATCATGCTGAATGTTATGAGAATGGACGAAGCACATGTGACTAAAAGAGTGATGGATCTGAATGTTGATGGACGGAGAATAAGAGGAAGGCCAAAGAAAAGATAGATGGATTGTGTTAGGAATGATATGAAGGAGAAAGGAGTAAATGATGCTGTGACGTCTGATAGGGGAGAATGGAAGAAGAAAACGTCGAACGACAAGGGCAGGAAAATGTTGAATCATGCTGAATTAACGGAATTGTCTTTTTTTCTTTGATGTCACCCCAACAAAGAAAGAAAGTTGTCGTAGAAAACACCGCAAGACTCAAATGTCACATCTTTCACACTGGGACTGTTATATCTTAACAAATGACAGCATTCTCAACAAAACTAATGTTCGAGCAAATTGTTTTCGTCTCACAAAAGAAATGGACACGGAGACATTTAATATCTTTATAGCGATAAGTTTCTCTCGTAGTACGAAATGGATTTAGTTTGTCTAAGAGTTTAGTTTCGGGGTTCTTTCGTGGCGTTGATAAAACGTTTTTGGGTTCGAGAAATGTTTACCAATGCTGTTTTCTGTTTGCTATCAAAATTAAATAAAAGGTATTAATTAATGAGTAGTTTTGGTTCCTTAGATTTTGAGTAAATCACGATTATTCTATAGCAATAACTGTCTCGTTAGTCGATGTTACAAGCGTCATAAGTCTAGTCAAAAAATATGGCCGTTTATTTTGCAAGTTTGGTACGGAACCCTCGGTTGCACCTACTGTGTTTTGTCTCTGCACCACGCTTAGGTAGACTGATAGAAAATCCCGAAGGCATTAAGTCCGCCTTTGTACAGTTTTTACTTGTGCACAAAGTTTTAATGAATATATGATGAAAAATTGTATAAATGGCCAAAAATTTGACGGAAATTCTCAAGACTTATTACGCAATATTTTAGTATTAAGAGTATCCTGTTCAACTATGAGAGAAAAAAGGCAACGCAGATTATGAATAACTAGACCTAAAAAGATTCAAGCAAAAAAAAAATTGGATCACCAAAATCATTCGCATATATAAAATATTGCATTAATTAAAATAAAAACTGAAAAACATCTGAAAACATTCGCTGCGAAGCCATACAGGTATTATAACCGTGATATTTTTCAGTATTCAAAAACGTGTTTTAAATTCAGTCTCTTTGCAAATGACCTACTTTTTTTGTTGTAAATAGAAAATGTTTTTTTTGGCTTTATATTTGGGTGTGAATTATAAAATATAGCTCTATCGGAGCTATATTTTATTTTTATTTATTCATGTATTGAATGGATGCTGGGAAAATGCAAAGTACGTTTAAGTTTCACTTCCTCGTCAGTCGAGTGTCGCAAACACGTCTGCTGATCACAAGATTCTGGGTTCGATTCGTGGATCGCGCGTGAGTCCCATTTGAATTTTAAATATATTGCTTGGATAATTTATGAGTTATCTGCTATAATAATACATGATTTTGCTTCTAATGCAAATGGACGATATGCTTAATATCTCTTAGTAGCACTGAAAAAATAATACTTGATTGTGTGTGATACCATAATAACTAAAAGGGCTGAAATAAAAACGTTTTTTTGTCAAAGAATCACTGAAAAGACGAAAAATTCTGGAAGTCGTTGACTTTTCTTCGATTCAGCGACTTTTTTTTCCACCGACTTCCGGAAGAAAATTTTATTTTTCGTCTTTTTTGGAAGTCAGTTTTATTTTGCATTTTATTACAACTAGGCGATAAAAAGTGTGTTATGCACTTTTACAATACTAGCTGCGCCCCGCGGCTTCACCCGCGTGATGATAAAAAAGTATCCTATGTGTTATTCCAAACTACAATAAACCTCTGTGCCAAATTTCATCTAGATCCGTTCAGTAGTTTTTTCGTGAAAAAGGATCAAACATGCATCCATACTCACACACTTTCGCATTTATATTTCCAAAATTCATCAAAATTACAGCTTTTAGCTCAGACCAAACTCCATCTCACACGGTCGAGCGTCCTAACTCAAAATGTTTAATTATCGCCGTCCAACTTTGATGTGCAACGTACGGAACACTAATCACGTGAAACAGTCTCAAGCTAAGTTCTTGCACAGGGAATTCCCTAGTGTTGTCACGGCTAATACCGTATATTCCCTGGGTAAGAAAGTTCGCTTATTCATATATTCAGGAGCTTTTGCCAAGGACTTTGGCTTGCGAGTAAGTATAATTATATTAATACTAAATGAGAACAAGATTTTGTTTGTGACTTTGCTCATGTTGAGGTTAGGAATCATCCCAGGGGGTCGCTGGTATAAAAAGTATCCTATCTCCAAGCAGGTGATGGTTTCCCAGTGTGGGTAATTTTTTAGTTAACTGTTCACCCATTAAGGTTAAAAGGCAGACAGACAGGCCAACAAAATGAATATTGCCGACACACTTTTTTATTTTTTGGGGTGGGAAATCATCATATAACTTCCCCCGCTCTGAGCGGAGCGGGGGGGAGTGTCAGACTTTTACTGACTAAAACCCACTCATGTTCCTTCTGTTGCCCTTTGTGTTTCCGGGGCCGCGGTATCTCTTTCGAACAACCCGCAACCCCGGCAGGCGGAGGCCCTGGCAAGCCCCTCTGCTTTGCTGACATCTCTTTAAGGCGCGCGTGAAACCTCAGAAAACACGTGTCACCATATATATTATCATAGGAAATAATTTTGTTGTTACCCTCGGGAACAGTACTTAAAAAAAATCTTCATCATTACAATTTAGTTCAATGAATCAACAACCGTTTTACCGTCACGACTCTCAAATTAATATTCATTTAGCATTGTGTCATATTCAATCTTTGAAAATGATCTGAGTACAACTATCCGTGTGCCAAATTATACGTTGGCTCGTCGAGGCGATCAGCCGTGAAAGGGCGAGCTAACAAATACAAACAGAAAATCATATTTAGAATTATGTAGTCACCAGTGTAACTATGAAAACCTTGTTAGTTGTTAAGAAACTATAAAACCGACTTCCAAAAAAAAACTAAAAAGTTGAAAATAACTTTACTTCCGGAAGTCGGTGGTAAAAAAATGCAACGAATCAAACAAATCACCGACTTTCGGAAAAAAGTTATTTTCCGCTTTTTAGTTTTTTTTTTGGAAGTCGGTTTTTTTTAAAGAAAGTTTTTTATTCCAGCATTTTTAGTTGTGATAATTGATAAATGATA
Source organism: Ochropleura plecta (assembly GCA_905475445.1). Taxonomy (NCBI): domain Eukaryota; kingdom Metazoa; phylum Arthropoda; class Insecta; order Lepidoptera; family Noctuidae; genus Ochropleura; species Ochropleura plecta. Next base: position 16,777,532 of record FR997738.1, on the reverse strand, counting down.
TTTATTTTGCAAGTAGGCTTTTACAAACACTTCTAAACGTCTCGTTCTCTTTAAAAACTAGATGAGGCCGGTGTTTCGTACCCGACTACTCTGAGAAGAAACAGCTGAAACAAACTCCGAGGTCATAGTCTCTTTTAAGGTCCAGACAAAACTCTTGGTCAACTTACATGAGGACAAAGCAGATTAGTGTCTGAAATGGTCTTTTTATGAAAGCTCCACATAGATTGAGTGTACAGTCAGTGCAAGCATCTGTATCGTGTGTACCGTGTAGCTTGACTCATAACCCAAGGAGTTCAACGGCACGATGAATAATACCAAAAAAAGGACATTTGTGTAGGTCGCTTTAGTACTTAAACTGCCAGACAATCGTCAAAAACAAACAAAGTAAATAAAAGTAATGATCCATATTACAGACATAGAAGAAATAAAATATATTACTAAATATATCACTTTTGCCTGCGGCTTCGCTCGCGTTAAATTCGGGGTAACACAATTCCCCTTTCCTGATTTGCAGGTACCTGCTTCCTGTAGTTATTATTATTATTATTCATTTATTTCAAATAACACAGACTCATTTTAAGTAACATTAAACACAAGACACAAGCATTTCAATTAAATGTCAGAAAACAATAAAATTACATCAAACAAATAACAATTACACAACATACAAATTTAAACTATTAATATCAAAATAAAATGCAATAAATTACAACTAGATTTTAAATGTACTGATTGCCCCTGCGCCTTAAAAGTATACCCTATCAAACAAAGATTTTTGCAAATCGGTCCAGGCCTTTGAGTAATCGTGAACATAAATAATAAAAAAAAAGATTCCGACGAATTGAGAACCTCTTTTTTTCGGTTAAATATCATGGCTACAGCAAGTCTAGATTTGCATCAAATTGGAAATGTAAATTAACTTTTATCTAATTAAGACATCTATTGGTAGAGCGTCTAGTATCCTAATTCCAAATCAGTCATCAAGCAGTTCAGGCTTGCGACTTTCCGACGGCCCTGCCTCTTATCATAGATGAGCATCAGGAACAGGTCAAGCTTGCCAATAGCGAATGTTTAATCTTGTAGAGCAATCAGTTTGCACTGGTTCCAATTTGCTTTGAGCCTATTAGTTTTTAGATATAGAAGAGAGGCTATGACTGTAGCGGAATAATCAATGCTAGTAACATTTGAATTTGCCGCTGTGTCTAAAGCTTTTTTGTGAATGGGTAATCATCAAATAACTTCTCCCGCTATGGGCGGAGCGGGGGGGAGTGTCAGACTTGTACTGACTAAAACCCACCCATGATCCTTCTTTCGCCCTTTATGAGTCCAGCTACACGATAACTGACAAATGCTTGCACTGACTGGACAGGTCCACTCAATCTGTGTGGTGCTTTCTTAAAAAGACCAATTCAGACACTAATCTGCGTAGTCCTCGTATAAGTTGACCATTTTTTTTTCTGGACCTTATATACCTATGACTTCTGAGTTTGTTTCGGCTGTTTCTTCTCAGAGTAGTCGAGTACGAAACACCGGCCTCATCTAGTTTTTAAAAAAGACGTGTAAGTGTTTGTGAGGACCTACTTGCAAAATAAAGATCATTTATCATTTATGTTCCGGGGCTGGGTATCTCTTTCGAACAACCCCGCAACCCCGGTAGGCAGAGGCCCTGGCAGGCTCTCTACTTTGCTGACATCTCTTTACGGCGCGCGTGGGTCTAAAGCTAACGCTGTCTTAAAGAGACACAACATTTTTACAGTCTTCGTAAATCTCTGTTTCCAACTTCGCATGCTCGATGCTTCGAGCCACAGTTCCTATCAAAGATCTACAATTTTTTTTTAACTTTGCCCCCCTAATTTAATGATATGATGATACTTTCCAAGACACGGTATGATCTCGGTACATATGAAATGGATGGTCACTCATCCACATAACGACCTTAACAAGTGCTGCTTAACCTTGTAGATTACTATCCTATCCTACTATAATATTATAAATGCGAATGTTTGTGATCCTCACAAACATTCGCATGTTATTTGTCGCATTGTATGGATGTTTGTTACTCTTTCACGTCAAAACGGCTGAACGGATCTTGATAAAATTTGGCGCAGAGGTAGATTATAGTCTGGAACAACAACACATAGGATACTTTTTTCGATCATCACGCGGGCGAAGCCAAGGGCGCACAGCTAGTGTATTATAAATGCGCATGTTTGTTATGATGGATGGATGTATGGATGTATGGATGTTGGTTACTCTTTCACGTCAAAACGGCCGAACAGATCTTAACGAAATTTGGCACAGAGGTAGACTATAGTCTGAGATAACACATAGGATACTTTTTTTGATACGCGGGTGAAGCCGCGGGCAGCAGCTAGTGTTTTTTTACTCAACTAAGGCAAGTGTATTTTACAGCCAAACCTATGCATATTCACAGTTCTTCATATTAACACAACTATTAAACTTGCATAATCTTAACCACTTATCTCTACACATCTCAAGATATGATGATAATCAAAGGCACAGGTGTGTTGGCACTGTTGCCGTTTTTCAAGCGGGCTGGCAACGCGTGGCTGAGTATGGCTTGCAGCCAAGACTAATGGCCCATTAAGTAATGTAATATCAGTATAGAATCTTTAACGGTGAAGTGAGCGCTTTTAACTGAACGCGGTTTATGGACAAAAGTTTTGTTTGAATTTCGAATTTTGGTGGTGGTTGGATCCGATTTGGAGCTTGAGAAATGTATTTTTGGTCCTTCTGGCGTTGTTTATAGCTGCATGGCTTTGTGCTTGTGAAAGTGAAATTATTATAATATCAAATGATAATTTGTATGCAATCATTTAAGAAGTACACAGATCGCAAGTCTATTTAGTATGAAAAAAGTGTGTGTGTCAGCTCCGACGCACGACTGGAGTTTACTCCTTAAGTACAAAAAAAAAAAAAAATTAAAATATCACTGACCGACGACAAACTTCATAAAGCGCCATCTAGTAATATTCAACTGTACGACAAACACCATAGGTGCGGTTGCACCAAAGTTGCACCAAAAACGTAATGAGGTCATTCATCAGTAGATTTTACACCTCACATTTTTCTCATACCGGGCGCCTTATATATGAAAATCGATTCTTAAGGAGTAAACTCCAAAAAAACGGGCATTTGTGAGTTGGACTCGGACATCGAGGGTTCCTTACAAACTTGAGATATAACTGGCCATTGGCTACATCTTTTGACTGCGTAGGTAGACTAACGCCCGCTTCCAATAAACAAAAACGAGTCGTTTTGCTTACGTATAGTAAGATTTTGACATACGTCTCATAGAACTTATGTCAAAATACTACTATCCGTAACCAAAACGTATCGTTTTTTGTTTATTGGAACGGGGTGTTAGAGATAGGTATGATTTTTTTTCACAACTTCAAAGAACTACAGTTTTGAGTTTTTGGTTTATATTTCAACTCGATATCTTCACGCGTTCCCGAGATAAACGGTCTTGACAGACAGACAGACAAACAGACAACAATTTAATCCAATAAGGGTTCCTCTTTTTTATTCGTTATGGAGTAAGTTTTGGTTGCAACCAGTTACATAACATAACATAACCTCACGCCTGTATTCCTTGAAGGGTTGGGCAGACTAGTACACCCACATTACGCAACGTTATATTTTAGTCCCTTTTATTACTTTTCTTTGATGGCACGGTTGGCGCCGTGGCTGAGCGATCGACTGCCACTTTGCGTGTCGCGGGTTCGATTCCAGCATGGAACAAATATTTGTATGGCCTATAGATAGTTGTTTCGGGTCTAGCTGTTTTTATGTGAGTTTGTAAACGCTTCCTAGTGTGGCGCAACGTTATTAAATAATAAAAAAAACCTAGCATCTATTCATACATGAATAACCAAAATATAACTCCGTTAAATTCACGCCCAATATAAAGCCAAAAAAATCATTTGAATAGAAGTGATTTTTTTCAACCAAAAAAAGTAGGTCATTTGCAAAGAGACTGAATTTAATACACGTTTTTGAATACTGAAAAATATCACGGTTATAATTCCTGTATGGCTTCGCAGCGAATGTTTTCAGATGTTTTTCAGTATTTATTATGATGAAAGCAATATTTTTTATATGCGAACGATTTTGGTCATCCGAATATTTTATTTTGTAGAAAACTTTTCAATTAGTTCATAATCTGCGTTGCCTTTACTCTCTCATACGTGAACTGGATACATCTTATTACCAGAACATTAATAGGAAGACTGCTTGTAATAACTATTTCTAATAATTATGTTAAATCGTCTTGACAGTCATAAATTGCTTCTTAAATGAAAGGAAAATGATAACGAAACGGGTTATCTTTATCGAGCTTGTAATCAAACTAATGACAAGCCCATTAATCTATATAATGGCGACCTACGAAAAGATGATTTATCTTTGTAAATGATATTTCTATGGAAACTGAGTCGCCGCGGAAGACGCTCTGGGTGTCGGGTGCCGCGAGACGACTCCCGGCCACCATAGACGCGGGTCTTTGGACGGTGTGCAATGGGTAGCTCAACGTCTACCCGTCTTGTGACGATAGGCCGCGTCGATGGCAAGATTGTGTTCCACGCACGCCTCAAAGAGATGTCAGTAAAGCAGTGAGGCCTGCCAGGGACACCGCCTGCCGGGAACGCGGGTTGTTCGAAAGAGATACCGCGTCCCAGGAACACAAATGGCAAAAGAAGGAATGTGGAAGGGTTTTAGTCTGTAAAAGTCTGACACTTCCCCCCGCTACCCACAGCGGAGGAAGAGATTTGCTGATTTCTCATCTGCACATAATAAGCTAGTTTCCAAAAAAAAATTAGTCTGTCTTTTACCTACTTGTTGCGAAAACATGCAGCAACACGTGACGTCACACGTAACTTTAATGGGCTATTTCTTTGTCATTTTTATTCTAATTTACAAATAAAATATACGTGTCTTTAATTTTTTAATAATCTAAACGACGGATTAAATACGATGTAATTACTTTGACCCTGGAAACTACCCTATTACTGTTGTCATGACAAAGGTTTAAATTGTACTTAATTTTTTATAATGTCAATGACATTTGGGTATCAAATAACACATATCTCTTGAATCAAAAACAAAAGCCTAAAATACTACTTTTTTTAAAATCTGTTCTACACTAACAAACACTGAACTATATTACAAATAGATCTTTTTACGATTAATAGTTAAAATGGCCGCGGACACTAGTGCGTCTCCGAACAAAATTACTTTCGCGCCAAAGCGAGCGCGCCATTTGCAATTTATTTCTGAGTAAGCGTTTGAAGAGGTTTGTAGATAGCTGTGACACACTGCTGACATTTTTGTGTACTAAAGGTCAGGGTTATAGTCTATAGATTTTGATTATTTTTCTGAATGTTTGGGAAATGCGACATAAGCGGCAATGTCTTTTGATTGTGTATACTTAGAGGGTTGATTTTTCACTGAGACAGCAAACTTTAGTATTTAGTATTATCTACAACGCGTTACCCCCACGCGTTCTTGAGTCTGAGTTGTCTTGACGGACAAAGAGACAGGTGGCCAAAAAAGGTTTCCGTATTTTGTAATGACGACATGTTATGTCGACGGCGAGTTCGTTAAAGTAGAGTTGCCTGCCTGGGCCACCGCATGCTGTTTGTTGTTGCAGACCGTGTCAAGTTTTCGAAAACAACTAGTTTTATATATTCTTTTAAATATATTTTTTGTACCCTATCACAATGTTGTCGTATTTTACCCAAAGTTAAACTGGTAGAGAATGCCTTATGGAATTAAGTCCACCTATCTACCACTATTGTACATGAAGTCTAAAGAAATGTATCTGCACTAGGCCCTAAAATCAGGCCGTGTCAACGGCGCGTTAGTGTTCCACGCGCGCCTCAAAGAGATGTCGGCAAAGCAGAGTTACCTGCCAGGGCCACCGTTTGCTGGGGTTGCAGTTTGTTCGAAAGAGATACCACGGCCCCGGAACATAAAAATGAAAGAAGGATTATGAGTGGGTTTTAGTCAGTAAAAGCATGACACTGCCCCCCGCTTCACCCAGAGCGGGGGAAGTTATTTAATGATTTCCTATCCGCAAAAAAGTTTAATTTCCAGCAAATATATATCTTTTACTAGCAATATTTAAGAGACTAGCTTTTGCCCACGGCTTCGCTCGCGTTAAATTCGGGGTAACACAGTTCCCCTTTCCTGATTTACAGGTACCTGCTACCTTTAGTTTTTACCCTTGCGCCTTATTTACTGTAATAGCAATGCTTAGTTTTCCTTTTCTTCCCTCTTTATCCCTTATATCTCAATCTTTTTTAAAAAAGCTAAAAACATAGCCTATGTCCGTCTCCAGGGTCCCAACTATCTCTGTCTGTGTACCAAAATTCATCAATCGGCTTTGCCATTTAAGCGTGAAGACGTAACAAACAAACAAACTCACTTTCGCTTTTATAATATTAGTAAGGATATATCAAGGATACTAGCTTGACTGTGTGAGCGATGGTTGTAGCTACATTCAGGATGGTTACTCTACCATTCTTTTTACCCGTGTGTCGTATAAAAAAACGACGCTAAGATAACGTCACCGACACACGTCCAACGTTCACTGTAACACGTCACACTCCAGACGGTTTTATAGGATCCCATCTCACTGTGGAGTAGTGCTTGACGGAATATTTTCATATATCCAGTATAGAATTGTACGTAAAAATATATACCTAATAAGATTACACTCTCTTGAATTAAATTAAAGCACAATTGCGTTTTCTGTAAAGACAAAATTAATTTATTAAAAAGACGTTTTATACAAAGGTTTTTACACATTTTTTATATCAATAACTTTTATAACTTACCTGTAAGGACAAAAAACAACATTTAATGCCTTTAATTCAGGTGTAGATATTTATAATACAATATTATCTTATTTAAATTTTATAGGCGAATTTTCATTTCTCTTAGACGTTCCTGTCATAAGTGACATCTATAAATGGTTAAGAAAAACGAAGAGCAAAGAGGTTTTCTTTACAAATATTGCAATACAAAACTAACATGGCGCTTGTATTCCACCGGGGACAGGCTAAAGTGTGTTGTCATATTTTCCCAGTTTATAGGATCACTTTTTTGTCCGTCTGTCTGTGAGTCTGTCAAGTTGTTTCGAGATAGATAGAATATTCTTTATTATGTACACCATACAAATAATAATAATAACATTAAACAACTTATAAATAGGGTGACACAATGGGCGGTTTTATCGCTAAAAGCGATCTTTTCAAGACAACCGTTAGATGGATTTAAAGGAGGAGAAACAGTACTGTATTTAGTCTGTGGTGTAAGATGTTTCAAAATTAAGAGCTACATTTTAAAAAAAAACAAATACTTCGAGTTGAAATTAAAACCAACTCAAGTCTCAACCCTCTAAGTCTACGCAGTCAAAAAATATGGCTGTTTAAGTCGCAAGACGGAACCCGAGGTGCGCGAGTCTGGCTCGCTCCTGGCCGGTTTTTTTGATGATTTTGTTTACACAGTACACATTGATCACAGAGTTGAGTATATGGTTTTAATTTCAACTCGATACCTCCACGTGTTCCCGAGATAAAGGGTTTTGACAGACAGACAGATATTAAGTGGTCCAATAAGGGTCCCGTATTTATCCAAAATCAAAATATTTTTATTTTACATAGGCCTACATGGGCACTTATAAAACGTCGAGAAAAGATGCACGGTTCGGGTTGGTCGTTTCCTATGGAGAAGAACCGGCAAGAAACTCCATGGTTACTCTTTTAAAATCATTTGGTTTTACAATGTTGTTGTTACAGCGTTAGTACTTAAGTATAAGAGGACAGCGTAGGCTCGACAATAAGTCAATGCTTACTTTACAGAAAGTGAAATAAAATAATAAATAACTAAAGTTAACAAGGGTCTAAGAATCTACAAGGCCAACCATGTCCACTCATTCACAGCGAATTGGTAGAAAAGAATCTAAACAAGAATAAAAAAATAAAAAAAATGCAATAACAAAATAATAACTATGAGACGAGTCACACAGATGTTGCTATCAGGTACCCTAGGCATTTTGAGGTACCCTAAAAAGATGTAAAAACGAACCCCAAAATAAATGTAAAAACGAACCTGTAATTGATATACTCAAGTCTACCTACCCCAGTGGAATATGAAGATTGATGATTGTAACTCAAACTGAAGCACCAACAGGGAGCTAAGGTTATCAGGACCCCAGGGAATGACAAGATTGATTAACTTTTTTACGCGAATGCACCTAATCGTGTACTTTGTGGGCCGTATAGAGGTTGGACACGCTACAAAAGTAAATGGTTTCCAAAAAAAGAAAGAAGTTTCCGACGAAAAGGTTCAGTGTCGAAAATTAAAAAAAAAAGTCTACATCGCTCGTCACCTTACATCACATGTCTACAAATTAACATTTCGAATGATTTGACGTTTTGAAAAACCGAAGTTCATACTTCGCTGCATATTTAATTATCAGGATGGTCAACGCTTTGAAATGGGCAGTACTTTCATAAGTTATTCTCTTTAGTTATTTTTTTATAAAACTGCCCTACACTAAGAATTTCTCTTGTATCGTGGGTGCGTTTGCAAACATTTAAACTCACATACACAAACAGCCAGACTCGAAACAACTATACAGATAGTTGTTTCGATACAAGAGAAATTCTTAATGTGGGGCAAAGTTTTATAAAAAAATATCTGTAGGTCAAATATTTGTTCCGTGCTGGGATCGAACCCTCAAGACGCAGCGCAGCAGAAGATCGCTCAGCCACTCCGCCAACCGTGTCATTATGCATTGTGTCTAGGACTGTAGCTTTATTCTTTTGTTTCTTAGCATTCCAAAGTTTACAGTGTTTAAACAGTTTAATTTTTATTAGATGACATTACGCCTGTAATTCGTGAAGAGTTAGGCAGTGGTGAGTTGTGTCGTGTTGTTTCGTGTGCGGCAAGCGAATTAAAAAAAATTAATGCCGTTTTCTTTCTTTTCAAAAATAAAGAAATGTTTTCTTTGAGTAAAATTTTCTATCTAAAGTATTAAGAGTACTTCCCCTTGAGGTGGCATTACAAAATTCCACCCTGCATAATATAATTACGATTTAAAAACATTAAAACAGACACAAGAACAAAAAGTGTTACCAAAATATTTTGTAATCTCCACTTTCAAACAAACATCAAACGGTCCACCTAAAAGAATATCTTCTGAAACTTTATTCCCTGCGTTACCAAAAATTCCTGTGACCACACTCGGCTTGTTAATATTTAAACAAGCCCGTATTAACTACAAAGTTTCGGCTTTTGACGAAACCACTGTTGCAATATACACTTCGTTCGAAGGGTGAGTGTAGACAGGCGGGTCGAGAGACCGGGACGGATACCGAAACCGCATTACCACATTTGATCAAGGCCGACGGGACTGACGTGTTAATTTGCGGTTTCTCTCGGACTGGGTTGGGACTAGTACCGGTGTTTGTGAAATTATACTGAAAAATGCTACTTCAATTTGGGTTTTTGTCTTATTATCTGAATGTTGATGGACGGAGAGCGAGAGGCAGGCCAAAGAAAAGATGGATGGATTGTGTAAGGAATGATATGAAGGAGAAAGAAGTAAATGATGCCGTGACGTCTGATAGGGGAGAATGGAAGAAGAAAACGTGATGCACCGACCCCAAATAGAATGGGACAAGGGCAGGAAAATGATGATCTTATTATCTTAAAAATATACCTTACAGTTTCTACATCCATCATAATTATCAGCCTAGCTTATCACCAAATATGAAAAACGAAGATGATTTACTTTGGGGTTTTGGATTATTCAATTATGTAGTTTACATATGTACGTCAAATAGTAAAAAGTATTTATTCAATAAAAAAAACGCAAAACCTGGTAAACATAAAAAAAACTGGCCAAGAGCGAATCAAACTCGCGCATCGAGGATTTCAGATTTCGTACTTGCGATATAAACAGCCATATCTTTTGACTGTAGAGGGTAAAAAAAAAAAGTTTCCTCACACTAGGAATTTCTTCTGTAATGTGCGTTTACAAACATAAAAACTCACATACACAAACAGCCAGACCCAAAATAACTACCGTATAGGTCATACAAATATTTGTTTCGTGTGGGGATCGAACCCGCCACACGCAGAGAAGCAGTCGATCGCTCAGCCACTGCGCCAACCGTGTCGTTTCACAGCACAAAGGGACCACAGATTTAAGTATATTATGGTTTCAATTTCAACTCGATATTTCGACGCGTTCCCGAGATAAAGGGTCTTGACAGACAGACAGGCGGACAACAAAGTGATCCTATAAGGGTTCTGTTTTCTCGTTTTGAGGTAAGGAACCCCAAAAATCAATTAACAGTAAAACTCGGCAATTTATAAGCGTGAAATCGTCATCCAACCTAACTGAATTACCTGTCTAAATTCCAGTATTTTACATGGAACCACTACATTATAAACAATCGTTTTAAATAATTTCAAGTTAACATTAATCAAACAGATTCACACGAATACCAACTTCACTGGTAATTATAGAGATTTCCTGAAACTGTATTTACATTTATTGAACTTTAATTATTGAATGAATATATTTGATGTTGTTTTCATGAAACACAGTTTCGACATCTGTTTAGTTCAGCCTTTTTTTGCAGTTGGGAAATTACTAAATAACTTCCCCCGCTTTGGGTGGAGCAGGGGGGACTGTCAGACTTTAATTGACTAAAACCCACCCAAGTTCCTTCTTTTGCCTTTTATGTTCCGGGGCCGAGGTATCTTTTTCGAAAAACCCGTAACCCCGGCAGGCGGTGGCCCTGGCAGGCCCCTTTGCTTTACTGACATCTCTTTGAGACGCGCGTGGAACACGAACGCGCCGTCGACTCGGCCAGCCTTGAACACAGATTCAACGAAAACTTTTTTGTTGAAGAAAACTGTGTTTCTAAAAGCTGGTTAAGTAATACGTTACATAACATCATGCTTCTAAGTCCTGAGGGGTATGTTAGAGCTATACCCTATGTAACACACTTATTTTGCCAGCTGTGTTAAATTTCCATGTAAGTTCGAGCCGCCCTCCCGCTCCACCTAGAGCGGGGGAAGTTATTCTCATGATTTCCCGTCCGTTAAAAAGTCAATCAATCATTTAAAAAAAAAAAAAGACTGATATTTGAGGGAGAAAGGGGGAAGAAAAGGGAAAACTCACCATTGCTATTACAATAAATAAGGCGCAAGGGCAAAAACTACAGGTAGCAGGTACCTGTAAATCAGGAAAGGGGAACTGTGTAACCCCGAATTAAACGCGAGCGAAACCGCGGGCAAAAGCTAGTTATAATTAAAATAAAATTATGAAAGTTGTTAAATGACTAAACTTAAAAATAACTATGTCAATCACGTAAAATGTTGTTAGTATCATTATTAAAAAATAGATCAAATTAAAATAAGCACATCATTTAGATAATATTACTGATTAATTAATTATAATTTATATTATTAACTAGTTTTTGCCCGCGGCTTTGCTTTAAAAATAAATAGCCTATGTCCGTCACCAGGGTCCCAACTATCTCTGTACCAAAATTCATCATGATCGCCTTTAGAGATTTAGGCGTGAAGACGTAACAAACAAATTCACTTTAGCTTTTATATGTAACTAAACTTTTGCCCGCGGCTTCGCTTGCGTTAAATTCGGGGTAACACAGTTCCCCTTGCGCCTTATTGATTTGTAATAGCAACGCTAAGTTTTCCCTTTTCTTCCCTCTTTCTCCCTCAATTCCCACTTTTTTTTTTTAAATTAGCCTATGTCCGTCTCCTGGTTCCCAACTATCTCTGTACCAAAATTTATCAAAATCGGTTTAGCCATTAAGGCGTGAAGAGGTAACAAACAAACTCACTTTCGCTTTTATAATATAAGTAAGGATATTAGTAAAAAATATTTAATTATAAATTATTAATATTAATTAGCAAGTCAGATCTTCATATTCCTGTTAATCAGCAATAAATTCTGTGATAGAAAAATAGCATCTACCAAAAAGAAACCTAAAAGGCGGGCCTATCTACAGGCCACAAATTCCTGGAAAAATATTGACAATATTTTGCCTGTCAAACCCATGTCATCATACTCAGCAATACCTCTTGCGACCAAGACCAAGTCGCTTGTATGAACTCAGCCTAACGGTCTTCACAAATAATTCATTGGGTAAAATGCCGTAAGAAGCAAAGTCGTAAGTACTGAATATTGCACTAGTTTTAAACATGCGTTACTTTTTGGACTAACATTTCGTTGGATAGTGGAAGATTTTATGAGTTTTACAGCGTTGGAAGGTTTTATAGCTTACGTTTTATGTGAATGTTTGTGTTTTGTTATAATAAAGCTATGTCAACTTATACTTTTCTGAGGTTTTAGCTAGATTGATTATAGTGTATCCAAAAAGTAAACCTATGTTTTTGTCATCATCTGCCTAGCCTTTTCCCAATTATGTTGGGGTCGGCTTCCAGTCTAACCGGATGCAGCTGAATATCAGTATTTCACATGGAGCGACTGCCTATCTGACCTCCACAACCCAGTTAATACTGGGTAATACGATACCTCTTGGTAAGACTGGTTGTCAGACTTTCGGAACACTGACTACCTGTAACGACTGTCAAAGATCTACAAATGACAGCCGGGACCAACGGCTTAACATGCTTTCCGAGGCACGGAGGAAACTCGGTATGTAACGGGTGGTCACCCATCCACAGACCAACCTAGGCAAGCGCGGCTTAACCTAAAGATCGACCCGAGCGGCTGCTATTTATTTAGCCACGAGCTCCTCGAAACCTATGTTTTTGTACGAATGGAAAATCTTCGCCAGACGCCCGGAGCGACTGAATTGGTTTGAAGTTCGCTTCCTCAAACGCGGCGGACGTTTCAGGGAGCTACCTTTTGCCCATCGTCCACAGACTCGCAACTACGGTGGCCGGGAGTCGTCTTGCGGCGCCCGACACCCAGAGCGTCTCCCGCGGCGGGTGGGTTGCTTTGAGGTTCTCTTCCTTCACGTCACACCTCCTTTCACCTCCTCTGCTAGCAACTGCTTTGCAAAAGGAGATCGTCCGCTTCTCGTTCCTTCTCGCTCCGGACCATGGACTGAACCAGGGCCGGACGCGAGAGCTCGCCGCCTTTAATTTCCAGTCGATACCTCCACGCATTCCCGAGATAAAGAGTCTTGACAGAGAGGCTGATATGGGTTTCGTTTTTTTTCCTTTTAAGGTACGGAACCCTAAAAAATGACGATCACAGAACCTCCACCTTTTTTAAAGGTGGTTAAAAACGCCACCAAAGCCATTAAAGAAGGCACAACACAAAACCTACGGACAAAATCCAATAAATCTCTCAGATAATAAAGCCCTTCCACACAACCCATCAAATGAGCATCAGGGAAACAGGTGACGCGGCCCATTCAAAATACATTACACCCTACCCGTATGAAAGGGCATAAAACATCGGGTTATGTTCATATAAGAACGTACGTGAGCTGCTTACTTAGCGCTAGTGAAAGAAGGAATTAGGTGTCATGGCGGTTAAAATGGCCGTCACGGGAAGTGTCAAACGTGACGATTAATGACAGCTAGTAAAGTTATGTTTACGTTTTCTTTTTTTTTTTAAACAAAAAGACGTTCAACCCACATTAGAAATTACTCCTGTATCGTTGGTGCGTTTACAAACATGTAAAATTTACATACCCAAACAGCCAGACCCTATCTGTAGGCCATACCAATATTTGTTCCGTGCGGGAATCGAACCCGTGATATGTAGCGCAGCAGTCGATATCTCAGCTACTGCGTCAACCGCGACACGGTTGGCGCTCTTGACTTTGAACTAGTTGGAGAGTCTCTATAGATAGTTTTAGTGTAAGAGTCGAGTCGACGACGGCGCGTTGATGTACCACGCGCGCCTTACAGAGATGTCAGTAAAGAAGAGGGGCTGCCAGAGCCACCGCCTACTGGGGTTGCGGGTTGTTCGAAAGAAATACCTCGGTTCCGGGACATAAAGGGCAAAAGAAGGAACATGGGTGGGTTTTAGTCAGTAGGAAGTTATTTGATAATTTCCCAAACGCCAAAAAAAAACATAGTTTAGAAAAGGCTAGACAGATGATGGTAGGACTTGTCTTACGTTCGAGACACTAAACAGAGACGTAGCTACATCAGCGTGTTTCAGATCGAGACTGGCACAATTCGGACTGATTGATCAATATTCTATTAAATTGACAGCCTTGTATTGTACTTCAAGTCTTCAATAGAATGCCTGATTGATTAGAAGCTTGGATTATTCCTTTGTGTGGCTGACAGCGGTACCATGAAATAAATAAGGTCAGAAGGATAGACGGCCTAGTGAAAACGCGGAGTAGGTACACGTAATATTAAGAAAAAAAAACTTATTTAATGGATTTAAAAGTGATATTAATTGTCGTTATTACAAACAATACTAGAACCTCGCATACGAATTTTTGTTCTCCTTTACCTTGACAACACCTAAAATAAAATGGTCAATTAAAAGATTTACACTAAAAGGCGAAATTCTCAAACAAATGCCAAAACGTTATAAACTTTTTCAATATTTTAAAACACTTGTTTCTCTTTTTAAAGTTCTTTATGATTGTAGATTATTACTAAGATATTTATTTCAATATAAAATAAGTACTCGTAAGTACTTAATTTTGTATTTTTTTAAAGTGAAATTGTTTGCTGTCATTTTATTAAACAATATTATTTGACGGCACTGTTGGCGCAGTGGCTGAGAGATCGACTGCGGCGCCGCATGTCGCGGGTTCGATCCCCGCACGGAACAAATATTTGTTTGACCTACAGGTAGTTGTTCTGGGTCTGGCTGTTTGTGTATTTGAGTTTAAATGTTTGTAAACGCACCCACGATACAGGATAAATTCCTAGTGTGGGGCAACGTCTTTTAAAAAAATGAAATGAAAATGAATGAATATTCGTACGTTTCTCGGCAAAACATAGTGCCAGTACGCAAGACCTTCATGCAAATAACTTGGGACTTGTCCCTGATACAGAGGTGAATGCAGTTTCATGTTAGCGCCTCTCCCCGTATTTTTTACATAATCGTGTTGTTGAGTATGTCTAATTCTTGTAATTCACTGTGGGAATGTTAATTATTTTATTTTATTAATTTTTTTTTGATTATTTTACTTCTGTTTTATTTATTTTAACATGTCATTTGATTTTATTTTGTCTAATTCTCACTGTATGTCTGAAATAAATGAGTTATGATTATTATTTAATGCATAAATAAAAGTCTGATTCTGATTTTAATACCAGTGCAAGTACACTAAAACTAAACATGCACTCGCCGTCTGTGAAGCGTATGTATGTGCGTGCATTTTCGCTCCTTGTTCGGACCTATCCTTCTGTTTCTCCTTATTTTGTGGAATAATACCCTCATCATTGTTTCGAGTTAATATTATCTTGTAGAAAGTCACTTATTTCAATTTATTTGAATATTTTTTTCGATATACACGTGAATGATTATGATGTAAAAGAATATTTCGCTTTTTTTTGTTTTCTTGGTCTTATGATAATCTTTTTCTCGTGTTTGCTTGTTGTGTATGTTTTTCGATAGCTTATGTTGTGAGGGTACTCTAGAACAGCCTAAGACTGTACGGTGTTTCAATAGGCTGCTTATTTTATAAAAAAATTCTGCTAGCAGACCTGCGAAAGGAGATATGAGAACGAAATGTAGACGATAGTGTGTGAGAGAGTACGAGAAAAATATGTGTGTGCCTGGGAGTCCTCTCGTGTTCTTGGGAGCCAGTTACGATGACCAAAAACAAAACGGATACATCTTCAGCCCCTTGATATACATAGGGTAAATCAAACAAAACAGAATTTTGCAAATCGGTGCTGGCGTTTTTGAGTAATCGGTGAACATACATAAAAAAAGATTTCGACGAATTGATAACGTCCTCCTTTTTTTAAATCGGTTTAAAATTTTAAGATTTACCTACTTGCCATAGTATTGCATAGTGTAACGTACCGTATGGTCTCAATGAAATACTGAATCACATTTTCCGTAATACTTTTGTTCTAATAGCTTGTTCGTAGTACCAAAATTTAATAATCACTCCTAGCTAGCAAATTCTGGTATAACGAAAAAAAGTATATACGATATAAAAAAGTATATAGGCGAAACTATTTTTATTTTAATAGATTTAGATCTGGATGGATTATGTGAAGGAGGAGTGTTTTTGCCGTACCATCCAGTACGGCAAAAACACTCCTCCTGTGTCTGATAAAATGACGAGTATTTAAGAAGAAGATGTGTTGTGCCAAGCCCAAATAAATTTTGATAAAGGCATGAAAACGATGATGGTGATAATTATTCAGACTTGGACCTGTGTTGCAGCACCACCCCACTGGAAAATAGCATCTTACATGCACCAAGACTAACACAATGCGTAATTTATGTTATTTAACAACTTTAATAACATCGATTTCCGTAAAGCCGCCTAGATTATTTTCAGTTCATGTGGCTGACGCTGAGTGACTTAAAACTAATAAATAAATAATAAATAATAAAATCTTTATTCACATAAAAAGGTTACAAATTGATTTAAAGTCTCTGATTCCTGAGCTAGGTTCAAAGACCTGTATTACAGAAATCAGTGGCCTTTCTCATGTTTTGCAAAACATGCAGAACAAGTTTATTTTAATAAGCTAAGCTGTTGCATAATGAAGTCACTACATGTGCAAGCTTAAGACCCACACTTCAAAGATTCGGCTCTAGTCTAGTTTAAGCTTAAGGTTTTGCATAAGACCTAGGAAGCAAAACAGCTAAGTTAAACTCATACGATGCTAAACTTGAAACACTTCATCGGAACAGCTTCAGCTCACCTCATATTTAGAGTTCTGTAGCAAAATGTGCAAAATATAGAACCCTTAAAGATTCGATTTTGATTTGACGGCACGGTTGACGCAGTGGCTGAACGATCGACTGCTGCGCTGCATGTGAGTTTAAATGTTTGTAAACGCACCCACGATCCTGGAGAAATTCCTAGTGTGGGGCAATGTTTAAATAAAAATGTTTTTATAGATGGGAAATTATTAAATTACTTTCCCCGCTCTGGCCGAAGCTAGGGGAAAGTATTTATTTATTTATTTATTAAAACTTCATGCACAAGTAACAAAAACATTGCACAATGGCGGACTTAATGCCTTGGGCATTTTCTACCAGTCAACCTTAACCTTAACCTTAGAGTATCAGACTTTTACTGACAAATCTCATCTGTGTTCCTTCTTTATGTTTTGGGACCGTGGTATTTCATTCAAACAACCCGCAACCCTGGCAGGTAGTGGCCCTAGCAGGCCCCTCGGCTTTGCTGACATCTATTTGAGGTGCGCCTGGAATACGAATGCGCCGTCGATGCGGCTTGTCGACGCTGAACAGACGGACGGTGAGCTACCCATTGCTCACCGTCCAGAAACCCGCATCTACGATGGCCGGGAGTCGTCTCGCGGCGCCCGACTCCCGGAGCGTCTCCCACGATTTGAGGTTCTCTCCTTCAAACGTCGCTGTCTGCTGACTTACTAGCTGATCCTCAACTGAGGTAATGCTGTTAATGTGGAGTTTCATAGAATGAACTCCAAACAAGCTGAATTGGACAGAAAGCAAAGGAAATACATTTATCAAGCCAGACTAAGACACATAACGTACTGTGCAAGATACACACATGACAGTTGAGGCCGCACTGACGCTATACTTCATGTTGACGTCTGCAAATGTCAAAATTTCATGTTCTGAAATCAAAATATTTCAAACACGCCACGAAATACTGACCGTCAGCTTTGTTACGTGAAAATGTAAAATGCATTTTTATTGCACAACTTTATAATCTACAACTTGTTTTTTTAAGTATGTTCACTCAGATTTATTTGCCTGAATATTATGTTTGCAACTACTGACATACCCAAAAAAGGCTTTGAAAACATACTTTGTAAACATGAATGTGTTTCAACACGATATGTTGTAATATTTTGGTTTTACTTCCGTTTTGCTTACAATGTTTGAAAATTTAAATTGTTTTTATGCAAAACGTTTTGTAGTTCGTCGTGTCCGAAACTTTATTTGCTACAAGAGAATTGTTGAAATACTTTGTAAGTTTGTCAACAGAAATATGAATATTTAAGCGATTCTGTTTGTGAGGATGAAATGAAAATACTAACTGTCCTCCTCTATCTTGGGTGCAAGCGAGACTGAAAATTAAGCTTGCGGTGTTAGGTTTGATCCCCAGTTTGGGAAAAAATTGTGGTCAAACTCAAAATCAAAGCATTTATTTTTATTAGACCCTTTTTTGCGGATGTGAAATCATCAAATAACTTCCCCCGCTCTGGGCGAAGCGGTGGGCAAAGTCAGATTTGTACTGACTAAATCCCACCCAAGTTCCTTCTATTGCCCTTGATGTTGGGCCGCGGTATTTATTTCGAACAACCCCGCAACCCCGGCAGTCGGTGGCTCTGGCAGGCCTCTCTGCTTTGCTGACATCTCTTTGAGGCGCGCGTGGAACACTAACGCGCCGTCAGTACTAATAAATAGCCTTTACTAACAATCTTACAATCTTGTTACACAAAAATATCCTTACTAATATAATATTATATAGAGACAAAATATAATATATTATAATTATTATATAGAGACGGATATAGAATATTTTTTTTAAACAAGTAAGAAATGAGGGAGAAAGAGGGAAGAAAAGGGAAAACTTTGCTTTGCTATTACAATAAATAAGGCGCAAGGGCAAAAACTACAGCTAGCAGTTACCTGCAAATCAGGAAAGGGGAATTATGTTACCCAGAATTTAACGCGAGCAAAGCCGCGGGCAAAAGCTAGTTTACTAAATAAATGAAAAAGTGTATTATTTATCCTACATCGGTTACTAAATATTGTTTTGCTTTCGCATAGGACGGGGAAGGCAAGCTAAAAATAATTTAGTCACAGTATGTTCTTTCACATTTTTACAACCCATTTTTTTCACGACTCTCTTCCTGCGATTACCTTAATTTGAATAATAAAATATAACGGCACAGTTAATGACAAAAAAGACCTTATTTGATGGACGGAGTGATTTACCAAATGTATCCTTAATGATATGGGCTACGTGTTATAATGTGGTTCAAATTAATTATTACTAATCGAGGTAATGTAGTAAAGGCGTGTTTCATATGCTCGTTTTGTGTACAACCGTAACGACAACATTAAACAACAACAACGAGCACTTAGAAGTCTAAGTCTTAAGTGAAACTTAGACTATTTTATCTAATGGGCTTTTCTGAAATTGCCACCAAGTCACTGTCTCTGGTGAAATAATAAGATGACATATATTTATTTCTAAGTAAATGGTACGTTTAGATCTTAAATTAAATATTTAATCACTTACTACTATTGCTGGTGTAGAAATATTAAATAAGGTGCATTCAAATCATATAATCCTTACAACTAAAAAACTAACTAAAACTTCACGTCTAAAAGGCTAAACCGATTTTAATGAATTTCGGTACAGAGATAGTTGAGACCCTGGAGACGGACATAGGCAATTTTTTTTACAAAAATAAATAAATAAGCTAAGTGCATTCAAATCATATGATAATAAATATTTGCATGGCCTACAGATAGTTGTTACGGGTCTGGCTGTTTGTGTATGTGAGTTTAAGTGTTTGTAAACGCACCCACGATACAGGAGAAATCCTAGCGCGGGGCAACGTTTAAAAACAAAAAATCCTGATGGCGAAATCCAAAAACACTTTTCCCGACTTAAAAATCGAACTCAGAACTTAATACCCAGCAGTCAGGTTTGCGACCACTAGACCAAGAACTTATTTTAGTCATTAAAGAATACTCTATCAAACACGACTAGGTTTACAGCATACAGAGTACAGACCAAGTTCCAGAGTACCAGTTGCAAGTTTGTTTTCATTAGCTAGCGTACGACATGCTTTACATATTTGGCACGACTTTGATGTTCGAGTTATGGTCAGCTACTAGTGCAATAACTTCTCCAGTAAGATCTGAATAATTGCTGTTTCATGATTTTGTAATGCCTTCTTCAGCAGGTTGCAGCAAATAAGGAGGAAGTTTATTAATGTTTACATTTTTAAATGTTTTTATTAGTTTATTTCATATGTATAAATGTGTAGGTATTAGTATCTATTTAAGTTTTCGAAAACATGAAATTTTATATCCTTACTAGTATTAGGTATAAAAGCGAAAATGAGTTTGTTTGTTACGTCTTCACGCCTTAAAGGCTAAACCGATTTTGATGTTTTTTGGTGTAAAGATAGTTGGGACCGTGGAGACAGGCATAAAATCAAGCCGTGTTAACATCGCGTTCGTGTTCCTCGCGCGCCTCAAAGAGATGTTAGCAAAGCAGAGGCGCCTACCAGGGCCACCACCTGCTGTGGTTACGAGTTGTTCGAAAGAGATACCTCGGTCCCGGAACATAAAGGGCAAAAGAAGGAACATGAGCGGGTTTTAGTCAGTACAAGTCTGACACTTCCCCCCGCTCCACTCAGAGCAGGGGAACTTATTCGAGGATTTCCTATCCGTCAGCAAAAAATCGCAATTAGGTACTAATTTCTAACCATTCTAACATACTATAGATGTTCTCGCGTGTTTTTCTAAAACTTAAACCGTTCGCGTTCTAATGCAAGTCAAAGTTAATTGCCACCTGTCCGTAACTTAGAAGCTTAAGTTAGAGCAGCTAAGTTGAAGGGCGCTTTGCCCCTTTACCCTGGTTTATACTCCGCTGGGAGCCAATGTTGTGTTTGGCCCAGATCTTTGAGATAACAAGGAGTTTGTAATCCTAC
Source organism: Ochropleura plecta (assembly GCA_905475445.1). NCBI lineage: Eukaryota > Metazoa > Arthropoda > Insecta > Lepidoptera > Noctuidae > Ochropleura > Ochropleura plecta. The sequence continues at coordinate 16,756,661 of FR997738.1, read as the reverse complement.
TGGCACACTAATATTATAAAGGTAAAAGTTTGTTTGTGTGCGTGTGTGTTTGTAACTTCTTTACGTTTAAACGTCTGATAGATAGGTAAATCATTTATTTGATGGAACAAAAGACACAATACAGGAATGAACACAAAAAATATCAAACTTAAAAAAAGACAGATTAAAAAAAAAGATAGAAGTTATATTGAACCATCGACAATTAGACACATCACATACATTTACAACGGTTGTTTTTCAATAAAATGATGTCTCGAGCCTGTTTCACGCAAAAAAATACTGAACGGATTTTGATGAAACTTACACACGTGCAAATAGAAACGTATCAAAAGAGTACCGGGAATAAAAGTTTATTCAAAATCTGTTCATGAGTATTTGCGTAAAAGAGTCACAAACATACAGCCTCAAAAAGATTCGCGTGTTTTTTTTTAAACATTGCCTCACACTAAGACTTTCTCCTGTATCGTGGGTGCGTTTACAATCATTTAAACTCACATACACAAACAGCCAGACACAGTTTATAATATTACTAATAGCATTTTTACAAATTACATACCAAAACTTTTCTATTTTTTTTTATATTGAGCATATTCAGACCCCGACAATTACCCTTGTATAACTCCCATCTTCTAAGCTCAACTTAAGTTCGTAATATATTTTGATAGTAAGGATAAACTAACTTAAGTGAATGCGGCTAAATTAAGGTGTATTCTTGTACTTGATCCGACGGGGTCCGTACCGTTGTCTATTTAATTTACTTACGGGGCCGCGGGGGGGACTAGAAAAGGTTTTGCTTTGTGCTTAGAAGACCCGAATTTTAGAGTAGCTACTTATTTGTTAATCTTTTGAGTAGTGTTAATAAGTATTTTAACTATTAGTTAGTATTTATGTAGTTTATTTTAGACGCAATTGTTTCAGGACCATAATGGAGTAGAATAAGGGTTTTGGTTTGAAGACGAAATCAGGAAATGGGAACTGTGTTATCCCTAATTTAACGTGAGCGAAGCCGCGGGCAAAAGCTAGTCCTGTATAATTCAATGCATCATCAGCACATTTTTTTTTAGTGCGTAACATTGAGTCTCAATTTGAAACGTGATTGGAGTTTTGGTAAAACTGGTTGTGAGACTTTGTGTGTTTTTGACCACCCAGTATGTCTCATAATATCTGCAAAGAATTTTTACTTCCGGGTTTGCGGGTTGATCGAAAGGGATTCCGCGGACCCCAGAACATAAAAGGCAAAAGAAGGAACATGGGTGGATTTTAGTCAGTACAAGTCTGACACTTTCAATCATTTCCAATCCGTAAAAATAAGACTTTTTAATTTGAATGAAAATTTATAAAAATCCTGAATTCACTTAAGAGGAATTTCCACAATTATTAAAAAAAACACTATCAATAAAGTTAAAATTCAAGTGCGTTCTGTATGTTTATACGTCACTTGTTCACATCCTAAACAAACATGGCCGACGTCAAAACATAATATAGGGGTCACAATGAAAAATAACTGCCGTTTTCTTGGGTACGGTCGGCAAAAAAAAACAACAGAGCATCGTGAATTTATGTCCGCACTTTGTATTTGTTGGTTTCGGGAGACTTTTTGCCGCAATTATGCGAAGTCGCGGTTGAGTTCTTTTTTGCTGACCGTATTTGGTGAGGCAGTAAATTTTATTGTGTTTTTATTTATTGTGTTGTTGTCTCTCTTCTTTCAGTATTTTTTTAGAAGGCTTTTGTTCCAATAAATAAAATTTATATTAAGCTCAACGCACAGGTTTAAGTACTAAACCGAATCAGAATCGCGATAATACGAGCTGTTCGCCAATAATTCAATGAAACTTCATATTACAACGCAAACTTATAAGCATCTTAAATAAATGAAAACAGCTGCTAGGATCGATATTGCATGGCATTACATTTGGCAACCGCGGTTGCCTAGGTTGTTTTGTGGATAAGATCACCCAATTACACAACAAGTTTTCTCTGTGATTAGGAAAGCAGGGAACACCGTTGGTCCTGGTTGTAAATTGTAATCTTTGACAAATGATCAGTGACCCGATAGTCTGACAACCATTCTAACCAAGGGGTCTCATAATATTTAGTACTAACTGATTTGAGGAGGTTAAATAGACAGTCGTTCCATGTAAAGTTCTGGTATTTAGAGGTATCCTGTTAGTCTGTCACCAAAACAGTTTGGGAATAGGATAAGCAGATGAAGGATGTCCCATATATGCCTAAACCAAATCGTCGCGCCATATCATCTTTTCACATCAGGCGCGATTTGGGGAAAAGAAAATAAGCGAACAAATGAAATATTTGATAATTCCAGACTATTTTATCAAATAAGATCTACAGCAGTCTCTTTTACAGAACCACTTACGTAGTTTTGGCAACTGTGGTTGCCACAAAAACGTAATAGCTAGATTGTCGATTTAATAAACAACAAAAAATTTAGGAAAACCGCGTTGGCCAAAAGCAAATAGGAATTAAAAAAATACGTGAGAAAAGCCGGTAAAATAAAAAAGTGTTTATTCTGAGTACCCTCATGAATCTAAAACCTATATTTTACCAACTTAAAAACTATTCTCGTCAAAAGAATGGATAGCCTATTTTACGCAAATTCCAAAACTGCCTGATGCTTTAAACTAAAACCTTCTTTCAACAAACTTTTACCAATACGCAGCTTTTCTCAGTAGACTAGTTCATTATTTCTTTTAGCCTTTTTTAGTAGACACCTTTATTTGTCGAATATATTTGCTGACGCTACATGTTAGTGGTTTCTTCTAACATAAACAAGTTTATTTATTGACCGAATTGTGGTGAGTGTCTCACTATGTTTTATTTGCGACATCAAAATAAGAACTAAAATCCAGCATCATATATTATATATTTAAATAATGATAGATATATATATACATATATATCATAGGCCTGCCAACGCCACTGCTTGCCTGAGTTGCGGGTTGCACCGAAGCCCACCGAACACAAAGAGCAAAATAAAGAACTTTGATGTGTTTTAGTCAGTAAAAAATAGACTCTATTTTTCGAAAAACCTTACTAATATTATAAAAGCGAAAGTGACTTTGTTTGTTACGTCTTCACGCCTAAATGGCCAAACCGATTTTGATGAATTCTGGTACAGAGATAGTTGGGACCCTGGAGACGGCCCATAGGCTTAAAAAGTGGCATAATGACGAGAAAGAGTCACTTTCGCTTTTATAATATTAGTAAGGTTTTTTATGATAACGATGCCATATTATCGATTTCGGCCGCAGACATTGCATTCAGTAGTTTTTTAGGGCTTTGGTGTGCTGCTTTTTTATATCCTCTCGTTTACAAATATACGTTTTTTTTTCATTTGACACATACAAGTAATTATAATTTTTAACCCCTCTTGTGTTACCCAAAATGGAGTTAAAGCAGACATCATGAAAAGTTTAGCTAACTTCGTCTTCTTTTACTTAATAATTCACAATGTTTTATAGGGGTCAAAACTTATAAAATGCCACGAAGGTCACACAGGATAATGGTTGTAAAAAATTGGCAATGCCTACACAAAAGTTCAGGGTAACCCCATAAAATATTTTATGTGAAGCTTGGCTCTTGTAAATAACTCTCAAAGTCAAGATAAGAAAGAAGATAAATAAATAAGAGGCTTCAATGGGAATTCTGGCCTTTGACCCTTTTGAAGGACATTGGCCATATATTTCTTTGGCAACAAATATGTAACACATTTAAAAAAATGTTTGTTATTTTTTTTTAATCTACAGTTTTTTTTGAACTCTTGTGTTATGGATTTTATCAGAGAGAGTGAAATTCAGTTTTATTCAGTAAATTCGAAATAGAAACACGTATTTGTTTTCGTACTCGTTTTTTTTTTTAATGAAAACGGAACTCTTATTTGTTTACTTTGTTATTTGTCTGTCAAGACCCTCTATGTCGAGAACGCGTGGAGATATCGAGTTAACCTCTAGAGCCCTAGCGGCACAAAAACGTGCCAGTAAACAAGTATTACCGTTGAGCACCGCTGGCACTAAATTGTGCCATTTAACCCCGACCGATTTAAAACTGTATTTGTAGTAAAGATAAGTCGCTTACGATAAGAGCCCGCCCGGCGGTGCTTGACGGATAGTTGACGTAAATAATGGCGGTCCTTGAGAGGTTAAAATTAAAACCATATACTCAAGTCTGTGGTTCTTTGGAGATGTGAAAAATTAACCCTCCAAGTCTATGCAGTCAAAAGCTATAGACGGTCCAACTCTCTCTTGGCCGGTTTTATTTTTTAAAAAACGTTTCCCCACACTAGTTTTTTTTTGTATCGTGGGTGCATTTTACAAACATTTAAACTCACAAACACAAACAGACTCGAAAAAACTACCAGTAGGTCATACAAATATTTGTTCCGAGCGAGGATCGAACCCGCGACACACAGCGCAGCAGTCGATCGCTCAGCCACTGCGCCAACCGTGCCGTCATTGAGGACTATTTAATCGATAATTTTATATTATAAATACGATTAATACTGTTTAATAAACTTCATTTATTTTGTTAACAGGTAAGCCAAGATTCGAATAGCTCCAACGTTCAGGTAAATTAAGTTAAATGAAGAGAATTAACATTTATAATTAACTAGCTTTCGCCCGCGGCTTCGCTCGCGTTAAATTCGGTATAACACACCAAACAGACCTGCAGTTTTTGCTCTTGCGCCTGATGGATTTGTAATAGCAACGCTAAGTTTTCTCTTTTCTTCCCTCTTTCTCCCTCACATCCCACTTTTTTAAAATAAAAGTTAGCCTATGTCCGTCTCCTGGTTCCCAACTATCTCTGTACCAAAATTCATCAAAATCGGTGTAGCCATTAAAGCGTGAAGAGGTAACAAACAAACAAACAAACAAACAAACTCACTTTCGCTTTTATAATATTAGTAAGGAAGTAAGGATGTTAATTCCTAAACGAAGGGTTGTCAACATTTAAGATGTTTACTGGGGAGTTTTAGATCGCAAGTTAATAGATTTAATGGACTTTACTTCTTCATTAATAATATTCGTTAAATGCTCCGTATGTCTCGTGGACGGAAGTGTGACTGTTGAGCACAGGGTTCAGAGTTCTATTCCCGGCTTAGGCAAAATAGTGTTATTAGGTTTTTCCACTAGGAATTTCATAGTAGCACTCCGGAGTTTGGAAGGTGTCGGTAAGATAACACGTGGCTTGGAAAGCACGTTAAGCCATTGGTCCTGCGCCTGATCCCTCTCCGGTCGTGTCAGGTCATCCCATCGGACTATGAGAGTGAGGGAACAGGGAGTGCACCTGCACCTGTGATGGTTAATCTCCGCTGAGATTGGCCACCGTGACCGAAAACTGTCAGGAGGACTATCCTACTAGTTTAATAAATGCGAATGTTTGTGAGGATGTATGGATGTTTGTTACTCTTTCACGTTAAAACGGCAAAACGGATCTTAATGAAATTTGGCACAGAGGTAGATTATAGTCTGGAATAACACATAGGATATTTTTTTCGATATCACTTGGGCGAAGCCGCGGGCTCCAGTTGGTATGTGATAAGAGTGAGCAAGAGATCTGTCCATCAACATTCAGATTCATCACTCTTTTAGTCACATGTCCTTCATCCCTCCTCATTACATGTCCATACCAAGACAAACGACTCCCTTTCAATTTTTCTGTAACAGGCGCAACTTTCAAACTTCCTCGAATATATTCATTCCTTACTTTATCCATTCTTGTCACTCCACACGCCCATCTCAACATTCTCATCTCCGCTACATGCAGAGATGAGATGATAAACTACCTAAGCAATATAAATTAAATTGATATGGGACCACCTGGAAAAATAAATTAAATGGGTCCAATCCTAGAGCAATCGATGAACATAAAAAAAAGAAAACAAAGATTCCGACGAATTGAGAACCTCCTCCTTTTTTAAGCCGGTTAATAAAAAGGATTTTGAAAATCGTTCGTAAATTGACGGAGAATTTGCGTAATAAAGATGCAAAAAAACAAATTCGAAAGCAGTCAGTTAAAAAGGTGATTTGATTATATAGACACAATAGTGTCTTCACAATAGCAATGTCTCTAAATAAGAAAATCCTTTCATTCTTAGTAAGAACGACAGTTTTATTTTGTGTTTTCTTACACAACAGGTATTTTAAACGAATTTTCTTGTACATTTCTTCCGTTACCTCTCTCATATATAGTTTACTAGCTTTTGCCTGCGGCTTCGCTCGCGTTTAAAACGGGGTAACACAGTTCCCCTTTCCTGATTTGCAGATACCTGCTACTTGTAGTTTTTGGCCCTAGCGCCTTATTTATTGTAATAGCAAAGCTAATTTTTTCCTTTTCTTCCCTCTTTCTCCCTCATTTCTCACATTAAAAAAAAGCCTATGTCCGTGTTCATCAAAATTGGTTTAGCCATTTAGCCGTGAAGACGTAACAAACAAACTCACTTTCGCTTTTATAATATTGCTAGATTTTGCCCGCGGCTTTGCTCGCGTTAAAGTCAGGGTAACACAGTACCCCTTTCCTGATTTGCAGGTACTTGCTACCTGTAGTTTTTGCCCTTGCGCCTAATTTATTGTAATAGCAAAGCTAAGTTTTCCCTTTTCTTCCCCCTTTCTCCCTCATATATAAATCTTTTTTAAAAAAAAGGCTATGTCCGCCTCCTGGCTCCTAACTATCTCTGTGCCAAAATTCATCAAAATCGGTTGAGCCCTTTAGGCGTGAAGACGTAACAAACGAACAAACAAACTCACTTTCGCTTTTATAATATTAAGTAAGGATAGTAAGGATGTTGCGTGTTTTTTGGTGAAACGCAACGCAACTCGGCAACAAGCAGTAGTGCTGTTGCCACAGTGCAGCCACTAAGATGCTGTCCAGCAATGCTGCCTACCGGGCTAATTCTGAGCAAGGCAACAGTGTCACTCTGTTCGTGGTGATACGTTGTTGTGTATTCGTTACTTTACTTTGAGTTGACAAGATGTCAATTGATGACCAACTTTTATTTATACTGTTGCGCGTCACTACTGGTCCTTAGCGGCGGTAGGGTGACACTGACGCGCAGCAGTGCTGCCGCTACATTGATGTCACAACAATGCTGCCTAGCGATCAATGTAATCTTTATGACCTACGTCTGTGCCAAATTTCATCAAGATCCTTTCAGCCGTTTTGACGTGAAAGAGTAACAAACATCCATACATACTTACAAACATTCGCATTTATAATATTAAGTAGAATATAGTAGGATTTAGTTGGTATCTTGCGTGGTTTCACCTACGTCTTTAGTTGCAGCTCCCGTGGGTAGTAGTGAGATGTTGTATAGTCTATGTTACTTCCTGATAATGTAGCTTCCTATTAGTGAACAAATTGGTTCAAATCGTTCCAGTAGTTTTGGAGTCTCTTCGATACAAACAAATCTTTCTTCGTTATATACCCTGAGGACATACATAACTGCTCCTTAAAACACAGAACAAAAACGACAAACTCATTAACGTCGTTTGACTTCTAAAGTTACTGAGAAAAAAATATATTATCATTCGTACAAAAACACCCCAATGGGGGAGCATTGTTTTGAACAAAGTTTTGCTAAAAATGGGTTTAAAAAGTTCTTTTTGGGTTCAGTAATGAAGCAAGCCCCACCTTTTAGGGAAATATTTTATCTATTCGGATCTTATTTGCAAGTTTAGTTGTTTCAAGATGACTAGATAAGATATTTTTTGTTCCTTAACAAAATCCTATACAATAACATATTAAAATAACTTAATCCTTATCCTTACTAATATTATAAAAGCGAAAGTGAGTTTGTTACGTCTTCACATCTAAATAACTTAACCGATTTTGATGAATTTTGGTACAAAGCAGACATAGGATATTTTTTTAAAAGATTGAGATATGAGGGCGAAAGAGGGAAGAAAAGGGAAAACTTAGCATTGCTATTACAATAAATAAGGCGCAAGGGCAATAACTACAGGTAGCAGGTACCTGTAAATCAGGAAAGGAGAACTGTGTTACCCCGAATTTAACGCGAGCGAAGCCGCGGGCAAAAGCTAGTAACTTATAAATAAACTTAGTACTTGGGACTTGGGGACATTGCCAACTGACAACGTTGAGGACGAATTTTTGACGCTATTTTTTTAATTCCTTATTAGTCAAATTATTCCGTTGTAAAATTATTCATTATTATAAATTAACTTTAATGCCCAAGAACAGCATAAAGACTACATCTCGGGACATTTTTTATCGCGTAAATTAGTTGTTGAAAAGTGAAACACTTTTTTGCGAACAATTAACTTGATCAAAAGTTTTAACACTATATACGGAATATTTTATTTTAAAAAAGACAGGTCTTCCCACAGAAAGTCAGCTCACGCTAGCTTTTTATAAAAGACTCGAGAGTGAAACAAAAAAACAGAGATGCACAGATAAAACTTTTTGAACGCAATAAACTGTCTCATTGGACGTTGTCTAGTGTTGGACGAAACGATCCGATACTTTAAAGTATCGATAAAACAAGATGATGCCATACTCTTGTATTTTTTCCTATTTATAAAAACGAATACTGGTACCGTGGTACCGGAATTAATTAATTGTTTTGTGAAATTAGGAGAAAAACTATTATTTATGAGGGAGCAAAACTGTATAACTCTTTACCAAAAGACATACAAAATACACAATCGTTATTACTATTTAAAAAGCTACTTAAGTGCCACATTTAAAAAAAAAACCATTTAAACTATACAGATAAAAATACAATATTACTACTTTGCCTATAGTGTGAACCAGCCCTAATATTTCAAGCACATAAACAAAGGATACAAGTCACCGCTATAACGCGCTGCACGGGGCGGTAGACAATAAATAAATAACTTAATCAATTACCCTCTTATTACGTACTAATTGTTAAGTCTACAAACTTCTGCTACTCTTGGACAACAAACATGTTTATTTATTTAATACTTTAGTATTTATTTCTGTTCAAGTGATTTGTAATCTTTAGAAATAAATGAATTCAAACCGTAAACCGTAAAATTCTAAATTACTTTATTATTCAATTTAAAATAATAGAAAAAGATTGCTGTATGTAATTTTGCTTAGCATTTTAGAGGAATGACACAGTATGATTCGATATTTGTATTTCTATCGATTTAAAATATACATTTACTAATATTATAAAAGCAAAAGTGAGTTTGTTTGTTTGTTACGCCTTCACGCCTGAATGGCCAAACCGATTTTGATGAATTTTGGTACAGAGATAATTGGAACCCTGGAGACGGAGATAGGCTAATTTAAAACAGAACTGAGATAAACGGAAGAAAAGGTAGAAAAAGTTTTTTTTCGATCATCACGCGGGTTGAAGTTAGCGTTAACCCAAAGTAACTATGCCACGCGGACGAAGTCGCGGGCGAAAGCTAGTCGACTATAAATGCAAGTATCATCCGTCTCAGAAGACGATCCAAAACGATCCGATATTTGGAAAATTGGATAAAATATAAATTTTTATTATTTTTAAAAGGTGTCGATATCGATACAAACGGGCGTATAGCGCAGCTCTATCGTTGTCACAAAGTTGTGCCGATCTAGAGAAATTATATTAAGGTGAAAGCTCCAACCTACCCGCGAAATTCAAATTTTCTTACGTTTTTTGCAATTTTCAGGCCAGTGCTAGGTTGTATGTTGATTAAAATATTATTCGCGGCTGTAAGACGTATGTAATTATAGAATTATAATCATCAAAATCACCAATACAACCCTCCAAGGTCATAAAGGCGTAGGAACAAAAAAAAAACAGAAAAAGTCTTTCCTACAGCTTTATGAACTTGGAGGGTTGTATTGGTGATTTTGATGATTATAATTCTATAATTACATACGTCTTACAGCCGCGAATAATATTTTAATCAACATACAACCTAGCACTGGCCTGAAAATTGCAAAAAACGTAAGAAAATTTGAATTTCGCGGGTAGGTTGGAGCTTTCACCTTAAAGGGACAAACACTTGGCTGTTAGATGGGACTGAATAATTACCGACTGTTGTTGAAATTGGGGCTTTGGGCGTATTTAGGGTTGGGACACACTATCGGGCTCGTAGTTCTGCATTAAGACGATTGTTTGTGAGCAATTTAACATGGAGATTTTGTGTTTCATACACGTTGTTAATATGTTTTTGTTGTGGGTTGGTGCTAATATAAAGAAGAAAGAAATTTTATTGCTTATAAACACACTAGCTGGGGCCTGTGGCTTCGCACACGTGATATCGTATAAAAAAGTATCCTATGTGTTATTCCAGACTATAATCTACCTCTGTGCCAAATTTCATGAAGATCCGTTCAGCCGTTTTGACGTGAAAGAGTAACAAACATCCACACATCCACCCATCCCTAAAAACATTCGCATTTATAATAATTAGAACTAGTAGGACTAGTTAGGATAAAGTAGGAAGTAGGATATAATATTAGTAGGATTACTTTTGACACTGTTTATAAACAAACATACATAAATACATTTTTTAAATATGAATTAATGACTGGTAAACATATCCTTTGATTTGACAAATCGCTTGTTCTCCGAAAATAAGATTCCATTTTCGTTTCTGTCGATTAATTATAATTTAGAGTCTAGATTTGTGCTAAATAATAGCAGCCGCTTGGGTCGATCTTTAGGTAAAGCCGCGCTTGCCTAGGTTGGTCTGTGGATGGGTGACCACCCGTTACATACCGAGTTTCCTCCTTGCCTCGGAAAGCACGTTAAGCCGTTGGTCGCGGCTGTCATTTGTAGATCTTTGACAGTCGTTACAGGTAGTCAGTGTCCCGAAAGTCTGAAAACCAGTCTTACCAAGGGGTATCGTATTAGCCAGTACTAACTGGGTTGTGGAGGTCAGATAGGCAGAAGTTAACAATCAATTAAATCATTAATTTCAAAGGCTTCATATAGAGTCCGGTTCTTTTTTCAGATCGTAAATCATGAAATAACCTTTCCCGCTCTGGGCGGAGCGGCAGGGAATGTCAGACTGTTCCTGACTGACTTTCACACACTATTTTAGGGTATATAATTTTTTTAGGTTTTTCGTTAATTTTAGTTATTTATGGTTTCTTTTTTAGGAGCCGCTCAGGTCAAACTTCAGGTTAAGCCGCGCTTGCCTAGATTGGTCTGTGGATGGGTGACCGAGTTTCCTCCGTACCTCGGAAACCACGTTAAGCTGTTGGTCCCGGCTGTCATTTGTAGATCTTTGACAGTCGTTACAGCTAGTCAGTGTCCCGAAAGTCTGACAACCAGTCTTACCAAAGAGTATCGTATTACCCAGCAATAACTGGGTTATAGAGGTCAGATAGGCAGTCGCTCCACGTAAAATACTGAAATTCAGCTGCATCCGGTTAGACTGGAAGCCGACCCCACCATAGTTGGGAAAAGGCTAGGCAGATGATGATGATTTGTGCTCGGTTGATGGCAATAGGTTCGCCCCTATTATGGGTAGGTATACTATTAGGTACACCTCTGTCTAAATCTTCTGGGATTACAGGCGTAATAATAAGTATCTGTTATGTTAATCATAACTCTTAGTAGCTCTTTTTTGCGGATTGGAAATCATCAAATAACTTCTCCTGCTCTGGGCGGAGCGGGGGGGAGTCAGACTTGTACTGACTAAAACCCACTCATGTTCATTCTATTGCCCTTTATGTTCCGGGACCACGGTATCTATTTCGAAGCTCAGACCGTGGCCCTGGCAGGCCCCTCTGCTTTGCTGACATCTCTTTGAGGCGCGCGTGGAACACACGCGCCATCAACACGACACGCGCCGTTAACATAGTATTTATACATTTTCGGTCTTCTAAGTTACAATTCTGAGTAATTAACAAGTTGTAAAATTCCACCTTGCTTAATCAACATTCTAACAAACATGCCTCAATCAACACCACATAAATTACACTCGAAATTACAGTTAAATTATTCAAAACACATTTTGCGTATTCTGCAGGTATTGTATCGTACTCTTAACGGAATATGGCACAACCCTTAACAGTTTGCGATTCAGCAAATGACATTGTGTTACCGCAGTTATTTACTGTCAAAAGCCCGCGCTTTTGGATGTTCTAAAATTGAATTAAACTGTCATTTAAGACAAAATGGCGGCGGTATAACGGTAATGGAGTCGGTTGTGGCGGGTGCAGTCTTGGGATTAAATAGAATACAGATAGGATTTAATAAAAGGTTGTGTAATATTTTTAGACAGCTGTTATTCTGCTTACAAGGGGTATGTGATCAGTGAGTAGTGGGTAGCTCACCGTCCGTCCGTCTGTTAACGACAAGAGGACTCATGCAATGCAGTTGTAATTACGACCGCTAGCACAACGAGGCAGTCAATTGCATAAGTATATAGCAATTAATAAAATAAGGCTGTATATACCTTTTTTATGGATGAGTGATCGTCAAATCACTTCCCCCTCTCATGACGGAGCAGGAGGGAATGTCAGACTTTCGTTGACTAAAACCCGTCCGTGTTGTTTCTTTTGCCCTTTCGAACATCCCGCAACTCCAGTAGGTAGTGGCCCTGGCAGGTTCTTCTGACTGTTTGTACCCTTACAGTGATTAATTAGGAATGCAAAACAAACTAAAAATCAAATCACAACAAATATCTAACTTGCAAATAGATAAATCTAGAAGCCGTTCATATCTCAAGAGTATAGACTGACAGATCAACAACCAAAAACATAACGAACAAATCAATTCGACACGACATCCACTTTCAAATCAACTTGAAAGCCAAGACTACAAAATAACCTCAAAATAGAGCAAAAACATTCAAGCCAATTCATAAATCCTGCTACAAGATTGATGGCGACCATTGTGTGAATGGCGGAGACAAAGTCTTGGACTCTACTGTCGTTCCATGGCTTAGGCCTTCGCCCTCGGGTCCCTTTTGGGGCTTATCGCCGTCCATGTAATATGAATGGATGGTAAGTAATAGTTTTGGGACATAGTGTTCTGTTATGTGGACAGCAAATTGTGATTTAAGAGTTTGTGAATGCGAGAATGTAACTGCATTCAACTACAACTAACTGCAACTTAGAGATCTTGAATTTGCCGTAAGTTATTCAGTAGGATAACCGCGGCCCCGGAACACAAAGGGCAAAAGACAAAACGTGGATGGTTTTAGTCTGTAAAAGCTTGACACTCCCCAGTTATTTAATGATTTCCCACCAGCAAAAAAAGCTATTGAAAAGTTAATATTAATCCTGTTGAAAGTCGTGAAGAAATATGAAACTTTTTAGAAGCGATTATCATTATTTTGTCTTGAACAACAGTTATATTTTATTTAGTCATTATTCTAAAAACAAATCTTACAGTTCTCCATTAACATAATATGATTTAGCATAAGAGATGTTAGATTTTTCTTGTTTTGAATTTTGATTCCCATAAACTCGATAAAATAATTGCCGGAAAGAACATGGAATACGACTGGAACTTTTATTTTAGAGATCTTCCACATTAAAGCAAATGTTTTATAGTTCACCAAATTCTCGTCACTCTGTTCCTCAAAAAAACAAACTCCCCCCGAAAACCATACAATATCCCAAAGAATAAAACGCTTCTACCCCTCAACCATAATTTTATCCGATTCAATAATATTTTCACAATTTATCTTGACATTCCTGTTTTTTCATTACATTGTTCGACGAATTATGTGGCAGTGTGTATCGCTAGTTCTCTTCTTAGCACTCGAAAATCGTCCTTGTGTTTTAGGTGTTAGAGTTGAATGTCCTTTGATGGTAAAAGGAAATGTTATTCGTGAGAGACATTCGTTTTTATTTACTTTAGTATCAGGGGTAATCTAGTTGGTGATCATTTTGTTTGCCTCTGTACGATTGTTTCTATCGGTTAGAACTATTTGTTGGATATTCTGTGATTCTGTGTAGGACTGTCAAGTGATTTTCTGTTCTTTTTCAGATTTTATCGTTGTGTTTTCGGTAGTTGTTGGTATTTTTGGAACAAATTTGATAAAAAATATAAGAAAGATTACGCTTAAATTAAATATCAGTGACCAAAATGATATAACTGGCTATTTTTGTTGAAATAAGTGGACATAATCTGTCTTTATTTTTTAAAACTGTATGCACAAGTAAAAACTGTACAAAGACGGACCTTAATGAATTGATTTCAGTATAAAAACATTTTTTTAATAGACACAGTAACGCTACTTGACAAGCAGGCGTGTGAAACTAGACGAAACTATTGTTACCAATTGATTTTTTTTACTTGTCCCGTTCATCACTCGTATATCCTTACTAATATAATAAAAGCGAAAGTGAGTTTATTTGTTTGTTACCTCTTCACGCCTAAATGGCTAAACCGATTCTCATGAATTTTGGTACAGAGATAGTTGAGACCTTGAAGACGGACTTAGGCTATTTTTTTTGTTTTTTTTTGGGTTGCGGGTTGTTCGAAAGAGATACCGCGGCCCCGGAACGTAAAGGGCAATAGAAGGAACATGGGTGGGTTTTAGTCAGTACAAGTCTGACATGCCCCCCCGCTCCGCCCAGAGCGGGGGAAGTCATTGGATGATTTCCCACCCGAAAAAAAAAAAGGTATTTTTTTAAAAAAAAAAAGCTAGTTAATTAATATTTGAATGTCTTTGCATATAAGTAAGTGACATTTTAAATATAATGATTATAATAGTCAAAAAAGTGGATAGGATTGAGTTTCTTTATAAATTAGATTAAGTAGACTTTTAATTTTTCTTTCTCGATATAATTGTAACATCTTACCATGTTTGTTATTTGTTACGAGTTTCCGATTTTTTATTTATTTGATCACGGATGAACTAAAGTTATTGCGGGTGGATGTTCCCCGATGTGTGCTTCAAGATTTAATAATAATGTCAGTAATCATGTCAGTTTAAATACTTATATTGCAACATCTTACTTTTCTTAAGAAACAATCTGTGGCAATATTAGTTTTACATAATATTATTTTAGGTTATCATCTACCTACTTCATTTTTGCTATTGTTTTTTCTATTCAAGAGATAAAATTCAAGAAAACTTTATAAATATGTAGTTCAGAGTCAATTTTACACATATTTATTCTATAGGTACATATACGTACCATTTCATAGATACAAATATAAATCTGTCTTACGTCTGTCACATCACATCCCAGATCCAGTTGAAAACCAGCGTCGGGCGCTAGCTGCTGCTGAACTGGACCTATTTGGCGCAGCCGTGAGACACACAATATTGCTTTTTTTGATTTTAGCGATTTTTTTTTACGGACGGAGAGCAATGAAATGGGTCGCTGTAGTAGACCGTCCGTCCGTCTATTGACGACAGGCCGTGTCGACGGCGTGTTTGTGTTTCACGCGCGCCTCAAAGAGATGTCAGCAAAGCAGAGGGGCTTGCCAGAGCCTCCGCCTGCCGGGGTTGCGGGTTGTTCGAAAGAGATACCGCGGCCCCTGAACATAAAGGGCAATAGAAGGAACATGGATGAGTTTTAGTCAGTAAAAGTCTGACACTTCATTCACTTCACTTCATTTGATGTCTTCCCACCCCAAAAAAAATGTGTTTTTTTTCTTTCATATTTTTTGTTGTTGTTTGGCAGTGTGTAGTTTGTTCCACAGTATTTTTATATAATTCAAGCTCTAAATTTGAAGACTTGTAAATCAATTCAAAGCACTTATTTCAATTAGACCATTACAGGCACTTGAATGTCAAGAAACAAAATGAAGCTACAGTCCCGGTCACAAGGCACAATAACTAGTGAAAGTACTGTGGTTGCCCATTCCAAAGCGTTGATCTCTATGGAGAAGAATGGGCAAGAAACTCATCATTCATGTTGGGGGTTATAAAAAAAAGTGCACAGTAAGAGCGTCCAGAGTAAATAAAAAGCAATCAGCAGTTGTAATTGGCTGTCAGAATATTTTACTGTTGTTAACACCATTGCATTTAGCTGTAGGTAAGTCTTCCAAAGTAAATAAATAAATGACATAGCTTTAACAAGCAAAGCCATAGGCATAATTAGTATCCTAAAACAACAAAGACAACCTATACAAGATAAGTTACAACTCAATGTCTTTAATTTTATCGCTCGGCTCAATGAATAGGTATTGTGTAGGCGTTCGTCGTAATTGTCTTTGTTTGTATTAAGGGCTAAAACAATAGTAATAATGTTTGTGAGGGTTGAAACTGTATTAGTTACAGTTACTAAACTAATAATAACTTGTTTAATTCTTTATGTTATAGTGTTAGAAGAAGTTTAATTCGATTTTATAGGCACGTTAAGAGCATTTCATATTTATATCTATCTGACCATCTAGCGCCCGCGGCTTCGCCCGCATGATATCGAAAAAAAGTATCTTATGTGTTATTACAGACTATAATCTACATCTGTGCCAAATTTCATCAAGATCCGTTCAGTCGTTTTGACGTGAAAGAGTAACAAACATCCATAATCTATCCATCCATCCTCACAAACATTCATATTTGTATTTTTAGTTGGATATATAACTAACTCATTCCAAAAGTTATTACCGTTTATTCTATGTTAAAGTAACTCTATTTATTTGTTTGTAAGTACATTGTAGGACAAACCATTTTATGCTTTTTTACAAAATCTGTTACCAACGTAAATAATTACATCGTCAGTTCGAAACTCTGTCTCAGGTTCTAACCCCGGTAGTACCAACCGCATGGCCATTAATTTTCACGACGACGCCCCAAGCTCTAAAGTTCGTGGTCCACTTGCTTTTAACGTAAATATGGACGGTTTACTAACAATACAGGAGCTTTGTGGTTGGATGTTTAGATTATATTAATTAATAAGAACACCTAAATAAGAATGAAGAATATTATTTATAACTGTTTCCATTTTTTTAATAATGTGGCATTTCGAGTGTTGCATGTTTATTTTTTTCTATTTGATAAATAGTGAGGTGCCGCCACCGATGTTGACATTAACTATCCGTCAAGCACCGCCGGGCGGCCCCTTATCGTAAGCGTAATCTGACCCCGGTCACAAAAACTGTTATTGCTCCGTTTCTGTGGCTTCTATTGACACACTCTAAACGGTGTCGGGTTGTTCAATGTTGTGGCTATGAAATACAATGTAAACAAGATTCTGATTAGACCTCAAGAAATAAACATATCCTATTGAATTCCGATTCAATATAATATTCAAATTTCGGTAGTACTTGCCGAATATAGTTATGTTGCTGTTATGTCGATTTCTGACTAAACTGTGTAATCAATTTACACGAAATTTTGGGAACTGACTCATGAATAGACTGGTAATCTAATGATAATGTTATTCTACGAGTTCTGTATCCGATTCCTGCAATATTCAAACTCGAACTTCATAGCGCGCGAACACGAAATTTTTGTACTAACTTCACACTTTTCTTAAAATGTTACCTACAATATTTTTAGTTTATCCGTGGGTCACAAGTTGTTCCAGTGACCTGTCGCCATTTCATCCATCCTGCGTTAATTCGGTGCGTTACGTCCATTAACATTAAATCAAGCATCAATGTTTTGGTTGTGCTAAAAGAAAGCATTTCTTCGCCCTATCAAAAACTATTTCCCTCCACCACATGTTGCCTCCAACATAATATACTTTCTGAACTCGTTCTCGCTAAGTGCACTCCCCGCAATTTTAACACAGTGTAAGCTTAATGAAATAGTAGCTAGTATTAACTAGGATTTTATTTTGTTATTCTCTTCTTTATTGCAAAGCTCTTACTGCTAAGCTCCTTAGGAGGCACCAGAATTAAAACTGTGTGAACTTGATAATAAGTAACAGTTTTCGAAAAAAAAAATTTTTCGGACAACGGAGATCCATAATCAAATCAAATTATTTATTTCAATTAGACCATTACAGGCACTTTTGAATGTCATAAAAACAAAAAAAAGATGATGCTACAGTCCCAGTCCCAAGACATAATAACTTTTGAAAGTACTGTAGTTGCCTATTCCAAAGCGTAGATCTCTATGGAGAAATAAGTATGGGCAGGAAACTCCATGGACACTCTTTTATATTACAAACGGCATATATTGTTAATATTACAAACGGCTTATAACTGTAGTGTTAGTAGTAAAAATAAAATATTAAATATTGATTGAATAAGTATTGTATAATTATTAAGCCCATAAGTGAGTGCTATGTATTATCATTGACTTGACGAAGCCCTGGTGGTTAATAGTGTCATGCTCACTTAAATGTCTCGCTGATAGTGGCGGGTGTGTCGGGTCATTTAGCTCCCTTCAAAATGGTCGAGCTGAATGGGGCTGATCCATACGTCATGTTTGTGAGCGCTGTCAGTTGGGACTGGTAATTTTTTAACTACCACGGTAATTTTTTAACATATTTAGATTTTAAATTGAATTTTGCTTTTTATTTACTCTGGACGCTCTTACTGTGCACGTCTTTCTACATCGTTCTCACATATTTGTATATAATAATCTCAACACGAATGATGTAAATACGATTTTGTAAAAATATTATAATTTAAAAGAGTGTCCATGGAGTTTCTTGCCCATTCTTCTCCATAGAGATCAACGCTTTGGAATGGGCAACTACAGTACTTTCACAAGTTATTATGCCTTGTGACCGGGACTGTAGCAGCATCATTTTTTGTTCTTATTTTTATGACATTCAAAAGTGCCTGTAATGGTCTAATTGAAATAAATGCTTTGAGTTTGAGTTTTGAGTTTGAGTAAAACAAAGGATGACAAAGCAGGAACAATGTGTCCTACTTGATCAACCTCCGAACAAAATGCCCAATATTTGGAGTATAGCTCTCCGCCACAGCTCTCAGGATATAGCTGCGACTACTCCGCACTCTACATAGCAGTGATGCAGTTTTTTTGCGTATTATAGCGTGTAAGCCATCGGTGTGGGCCTGGGCAAACGTTTCCGAAGCGCTACAGAAACGGGGCAACCGCTACAACATCCTGTAAGTATTATTATATTGAACGCGTAGGACATCCAGAGAACAAGGGTTTTTGTTTAATATATATTTTATTTGTACCTATGTTGTCGTATTTAACGCAAAGGTTGACTGGCAGAGAATGCTTCAAGTCATTAAGTCCGCCTAGGTACCACTATTATTGTACATGAAGTTTAAATACATAAACGAATGTGTATGGATAAATGATGAAAATTCCCGGCTACCATTCTGAAATCAACTTAATTTACGCCAATATAAAGATGATATTCCTTTAAGTAGAAATACTATTGGGACAAGGATTTCTATGTACTTCAAAAGGTGTCGTGTCGACGTTGTTCAACGACGCGTTCGCGTTCTACACGCCTCAAAGACAAAGCAGTGGGACCTGCCCGGGCCACCGCCTGTCGTTGTTGCGGATTGTTCGAAATAGATACTCCGGTCCCAGAACATAAGTCTGACACTCCCCCCCCCCCCCCCGCTCCGTCCAGAGCAGGCGAAATTATTTGATAACTAGCTTTTGCCCGTGGCTTCGCTCGCGTTAAATTTGGGGTAACACGGTTCCTCTTTCCTGATTTGCAGGTACTTGCTACCTGTCTCAGCTATTTTTGTACCAAAATTCATCAAAATCGGTGTAGCCATTTAGGCGTGAAGACGTAACAAACAAACAAAGAAACATACAAACAAACAAACTCACTTTCGCTTTTATAATATTAGTAAGGATTTCCCATCCACAAAAAGTTTAGTGTATTGAAAGAAGACTCTAATCTTCTCACACAGTGGCCAATCATAAAGATGGCAAACATCGGAAACCATATGAAGACAGAGATATTTGTAAATAGAATTATTACTGCAAGTACATGTGACGTCAAAAGGAAAGATTTCGAAGGAATGAATGAAATGGAAGGAAAGAAAAATAAAATTTTGGCAAGCAATAATATTTAAATCTGCATACAAAAATGTGACATACAACAACCTAAACTGAGCCCTCGTGGTGTTGGACTGCTTTTATCACAGGATGGAGACCCGTTAAACAACAGTAGGAATACTAAAGGCCAACTAGATATTATCTAGCCGCGACTTTGTACGCGTTTGGTTCACAATTTGGTTTTATGTAGCCCTCAGATCTATTTATACCTTTATAATAAAGTCAGGTTTGATCAACCACTTAGAACACAAGAACGGCGGGACTGATTTTTATGTTTTTGGTTTGTTGGATTTTTCTTCGTATCGAATGGCAGAATAACTATAAAACATTTGTAGGTGGGTAGATAGGCAGGTAGGCAGGTAGCTAGGTAGGGTAGGTAATGCAACAGTTAGTTATATATATATCAACCATCAAACACGAAAAAATAGGCATTTTTTTACCCAAATAGTCCCGTGCTCTTGTAACACTGTCCACCCTAAATGTGATACAAGAGTAAAGCCCACATTAATCCCATACAAATTGAGCCCTGTTTAAAAATAGCACTCTTAAGTCACGCGACAGAATAACAGAAGAAGTACAATTACACTTTAAAGTATGTGTAAAATATTAGTATTCATTTATGTACACACGACGGCACACAACTTATACAAAACCATTTTAACCTGATCTCTTTACTACGGTGTGCGATTCGTAGTAGAGAGATCAGATTATTATATTTTAGTAGACGTTGACCTGCTGTCGTGTGTACACATAAGTATTATAAAAAAAAATACATGCAGATAAAAGAGCATAAATGTACTGCTTATTTCATAAAGAAATCTCTTCCAGCAGATCTGCGTCAGGTCAAAGTGGTAAAAGTCTATCACTTCCCCCCGTTCCGCCCATAGTGGGGGAAGTTTTTTGATGATTTCCCATCCCTAAATACTGCCATCCAAATTTTCTTGGACTCCTTTAGCCCTTCATCCGTTATCATAATATCTACCACTGTTTTAGTCACAATGTCCATACATACAAATGACTCCCTTTCTAAACGATGTCATAACAACAAAAAAAAACAATTGCCAAAACTTCTGCATTTCCCTATGTTGTACGGTGATCCCCAAAAAGTAATTACGTCAGCAAATTACGCGGGTTCCGTATAATTTCATTTATTTTGTTGGTCCGTCTGCCGGTGCTTATTATGAAATTTTGTTGTGGTTTCAGGATTACTGGATGTACAGCTTGATTTACAATCCCTGTTTTGGATAAGGCAACATGTTTACTACCGATTTTTTCACACTGCAATGTTTATTTTGACGTCACGGTTGTTGCAGTGGCTTAGCGTTAAACTGCTGCGCTACGTGACGCATGTTCGATCCCCGCACGGAACAAATATTTGTATGACCTAGAGATAGTTGTTCCGGGTGTGGCTGTTTGTGTTTGTTGGTTTAAATGTTTTTATTCGCACCCACGATATAGGAGAAATTATAAATTGTGTTGTAAGGTTTTCCTAGGAATTTGCTTGCATTGAACTTCAAAATTTATGCATTTATATAAAACTAGCTTTCGCCCGCGACTTCGTCCGCGTGGCATAGTTACTCTGGGCGAACGATAACTTTAAACCGCTTAAGGCGCCTCCCCGACCAAAACGCCGCGCAAGCCGTTTTTGTACAGTTATTTAAAACGAACTAAGTAACAAAATAAAATACATTAAATTTCTTTATAATCTTGATTCCATTAATATAGATTTAGTTTTTATTTTTATTGAGTCATTATTTAGTAAATCTCCTTACAACAAAGCCCCAGAAATGAGAAAAAATATCAATAACATGCATCTCCTCGTAAAGTAAACATTGTTTAATTTTGCTACTGACACTAATGGATACACAATTCTATAATGAACATTTTTGTAGAAATATTTTTTCCAAAAACCCAATACTTAATTTTAAATAGAATTTATTCCAAAAAATAGGCATTATTCACTACTGCTCTCACTCACTCACTCCTGCGCGGCAAAGAGGGAAGCGAATGCTCAAGGTTATTTGCGTAGGGTACGGCCTTAATGATTGAAATAAAAATATTTTCTCTCCCTTTTTCTTCCCTGCTTCTCCCCCTTTTCTCACTTAAAAAAATAAAGTTAGCCCCAGGGTCCCAACTATCTGTGTACCAAAATTCATCAAAATTTGTTTGGCCATTTAGGCGTAAAGACGTAACAAACAAACAAACTCACAAAGTTACATCCTACTGCATATCCTGCCAACAACAAAAACGTTAATTTTGGTAAGTTTCAGACAGTGGGACCTAGTTTGATTTCCACTGCCCCGGGGTGCTGACCCGCTTAACCTGTGAGCCTCGCTCCGGGGCAGCTCACTGTCCGTCCGTCTATTGACGACAGGCCTTGTTGACGGCGCTTTGTGTTTCACGCGCGCCTCAAAGAGATGTCAGCAAAGCAGAGGGGCTTGCCAGGGCCTCCGCCTGCCGGGGTTGCGGGTTGTTCGAAAGAGATACCGGAACATAAAGGGCAATAGAAGGAACATGGGTGGGTTCTAGTCAGTAAAAGTTCCCCCGCTCCGCCCAGAGCGGGGGAAGTTATTTGTTGATTTCCCACCCCGAAAAATAAAAAAGCCTCGCTCCGGGTTGTTAACCTCCGTTACGTCTAAGAGAGACGCGTGTGGAACACTATGCAGTTGTCTCAGAATCCGTTCCACGTTGCCACTGTCACGTTCACTTCTAAGGACAGTTATAAAAATGAAACGATCGCAAAAATAAAATAAGTAGGCATATTAATAAATTAGATTCTTTTTTACCAATCCTTGTGAATGAGTGGACATTGTTGGCCTTGTAAATCTACAAGGCCAACTTAGACGCTTGTGTTAACGTATTATTTTATTTTACGTTTTGTAAAGGTAAGCAATGACTTAATTGTCGGGTCTACGCTGTCCTCTCATACTTAAGTACTGACGCTGTAACAACAACGTTATAATACCAAATGATTTAAAAGAGTAACCATGGATTTTAGTTTCTTGCCGGTTCTTCTCCATAGGAAACGACTAACCCGAACTGTGCACCTTTTCTCGACGTTTTATAAGTGCCCTATGTAAACTGAAGATTTTTTTATTTTTAATTAGTTAGTTAGATAAGTAAGGTTCAATTTAGGCCGGTACAAAGGTCGGACCATGTAGAAGGGCGTTAAATATCGCACTCCCCTGCTTGGTGATAGTCGGTGATGGCTTCTGTGTCAGTCAGTGGAGCACTGATGTAGGGTATATGGCTTGCATTTCAGTCAGGTAGCTGCGCTGATCTTCAGCCAACACAAGAAAGAAAGAAAGATTTTGGCACAAGCCATAAATGCACACATTAATAAAAATAATAATAAAACTTAATTCTAAACACAAATAAAAATAATGTATATACCTATTATTGTGTGTCTCACAGCTGCGCCAAATAGGTGCAGTTCATCAAACTGCCGAGCAGCTAGTGTCCGACGCTGGTTTTCAACTGGACCAGATATAGTGATGTGACGGATGTAAAACAATTTTAAGTGTATAATATGTACTCAAATGAGAGTGTGAACAGCAATAATATAATAAAAAAAAAACACTAGGCACTTTATCTTAGCCAAGTACTTTAACTTTAACCTACGCTTGCAACTACAAGACCACAGATGCAGTAAGCAAACAGATAGCATATCCTCTCGGGGAGTTGAGGGAAGATAATGTGCCTTTTCCAAAAATACAAAAAGCATGTCATATTGATAATCCTTAATCCATGTTTTTATTTCGCTTCATATCACATTGTACGATTGTTTATTGGACTAATTAACAAATGAGTTTCATATTATTACATTTTATACGACCCACACTGAGTACAAAGAGAGAGAAAAAAAGACAATATTAAAAAATATTTTGAGTGTAGGATTGGTAGACCGACCACTGGCCATTAGTGGCCATCCATCGTTTATTGGTTTTATCCTTACTTAATATTTTAAAAGCGAAAGTGAGTTTGTTTGTTTGTTGCGTCTTCACGCCTAAATGGCAAAACCGATTTTGATAAATGTTGGTACAGAGATAGTTGGGACCCTGGAGACGGGCATAGGCTATATTTAAAAAATTGATTGATATTGAGATATGAGGGAGAAAAAGGGAAGAAAAGAGAAATTTAGCTTTGCTATTTCAATTAATAAGGCGCAAGGGCAAACACCGCAGGTAGCAGGTACCCGTAAATCAGGAAAGGGGAACTGTGCTACCCCGAATTTAACGCGAGCGAAGCCGCGGGCAAAAGGTAGTTTCTATAATCCCTACTAATATTATAAAAGCGAAAGTGAGTTTGTTTGTTACCTCTTCACGCTTTAATGGCTAAACCGATTTTGATGAATTTTGGTACAGAGAAAGTTGGGAACCAGGAGACGGACATAGGCTAATTTTTATTTAAAAAAAGTGGGATATGAGGGAGAACGAGGGAAGAAAAGGGAAAACTTAGCGTTGCTATTACAAATCAATAAGGCGCAAGGGCAAACACTACAGGTAGCGGGTACCCGTAAATCAGGAAAGGGGAACTGTGTTACCCCGAATTTAACGCGAGCGAAGCCGCGGGCAAAAGGTAGTTTCTATAATAATTGAATCAATCAAGTAAGAATCAGTCCACTTAAAATAAAGTGATACCGTTAAATGTGGCTTTTTGAGACTCGGCGGCTGCGGGGGTAGCGGGTTGTTCAAAAGATACGGCGGCCGGCCCTGGAACACAAAGGGTGAAGTTGATAAGGAACATGGACCATGTTGTAGTCAGGAAAAATAATAAAAAGGTTTATTGCAGATACTTGTACACGCGACGGCAGGTCAACCTATACTAAACTATTATAACCTGATTTCTCTACTACGGTGTGCGATCCGTAGTAGAGAAATCAGGTTAAAATGGTTTTGTGTAGGTTGATGTGCTGTCGTGTGTACAACTTTTCAGGAAATATTACATTGGAACCTGTTTTTAAGTAAAATATATACCTGTGCTAGGAGGCCCCGGTCTCCAATAACAGGTTAGAATGTAGTAAAAGAAGTGCATAAAAAAGAAAAAAATATATAATAATAAAAAATCGAATTAAGAAAGAAACCATATATCATCATCTGCCTAGCCTTTTCCCAACCATGTTGGGGTCAGCTTCCAGTCTTACCGGATGCAGCTGAATATCAGTATTTTACATGGAGCGACTACCCATCTGACCTCTATAACCCAGTTATTGCTCGGTAATACGATACTCTTTGGTAAGACTGGTTGTCAGACTTTCGGGACACTGACTATCTGTAACGACTGTCAAAGATCTACAAATGACAGCCGGGACCAACAGCTTAACGTGGTTTCCGAGGTACGGAGGAAACTCGGTCACCCATTCACAGACCAATCTAGGCAAGCGCGGCTTAACCTGAAGATTGACCTGAGCGGCTGCTATTATTTAGCCACGAGCTCCTCCTAAAAAAGAAACCATAAATAAAAACTATAACTAACGAAAAACCTAAAAAAATGATATACCCTAAAATAGTGTGTGAAAGTCAGTCAGGAACAGTCTGACATTCCCTGCCGCTCCGCCCAGAGCGGGAAAAGTTATTTGATGATTTGCCATCTGAAAAAAAGAACCGGACTCTATATGAAGCCTTTGAAATTAATGATTTAATTGATTGTTAACTTCGCCAGTGACAAGGCGAGTAGTTGTAGTCTTTATTTCTTTCTATACAAGCTTTTGCCCGCGGCTTCGCTCGCGTTAAATTTGGGGTAACACAGTTCCCCTTTCCTGATTTGCAGGCACCTGCTACCTGTAGTTTTTGCTCTTGCGCCGTATTGATTGTATTCTTTATTTCCCACTGTTCTGTAAAAAAAAATAGCCTAGGCGGACCTAGGCTATTTTTTTTTCTCCACGGTCCCAACTATCTCAAACCCAAAATTCATCAAAATCGGAAGACGCAACAAACAAACAAACTCTCTTTCGCTTTTATATCTAATATTAGTAAGGATATATTTTTTCACATTTCTAGTTGTAGTCTTTTTATATGGTAAAAAAAAAATATTTCTAGAACAAAAATATAACTAATCAAATATTATATTTTCTGTGGTTCGAAATAGGCACCACTTTATTTTAGTAGGCAACTAATTGCTACTTAAATTAGCCTTAATAACACCGCCACGGTCTGATTATAATCAAAGGCGACTGAATTTATAAATAAATATGTACTTTAATATTATAAGAATTAAGATTGACCTTTGACTAAATTGTAAGAGTAGTTTAAAAAAAACGCAACTACGATACAGAAGATATTCCTAGTGTGGGGCATCGTTTTTTTTAAAGAAAAAAGAAAGAAAAAAAAGCTATTCAGCCAAGCGCTATTCAGACACGCGCTCAAAGAGTTCAGTACAAACTTGCGACATAAACAGCCTTATCTTTTGACTGCGTAGACTTAGAGGGTTGATTTGAATAAATAGTTTTAATTTCAACTCGATACCACCACGCGTTCCCGAAGACCCTTTGGTCTTGACGGACAGACAGACTGATGGCCAAAAAGTGTTCCTGTAAGGGTTCCACAAAGAGATGTCATCAAAGTAGAGGGGCCTGCCAGGGCCACCGCCTGCCGGGGTTGCGGGTTATTCGAAAGAGATACCGCGGCCCCCGAACGTAAAAGGCAGTAGAAGGAACATAAGTGGGTTTTAGTCAGTACGAGTCTGACACTCCTCCCCGCCCCGCCCAGAGCGGGGGAAGTTATTTGGTGATTTCCCATCCAAAAAAAAAGTGTCTTGAAAGATAGACAGGCAGACAGATGGATAACAAAGTGTTCCAATATGGGTTCCGATTTTTTCTTTTTAACCCTTAAAATTAATGTAATGTCTCGCTACTCATACAAAAGATCGTGTATATTTTTGGGGTGGGAAATCAACAAATAACTTACCCCGCTCTGGGCGGAGCGGGGGGGAGTGTCAGACTTGTACTAACTAAAACCCACCTATATTCCTTCCATTGCCCTTTATGTTCCGGGGCCGCGGTATCTCTTTCGAACAAACCGCAACCCCGGCAGGCGGTGGCCCTGGCAGGCTCCTCTGCTTTGCTGACATCTCTTTGAGGAGCTCGTGAAACACTAACGCGCCGTCGTAAGATCGTGTTTTGTGTGTATTTACTTTATACAGTGTGAAATCCGATTCCTGTAACTTTAGTAAAATGAGGGAACATTCTCATGATGTACAGACGCCTGCACATCAAGCTACTATTTCTTTGATAGATTTTCGACTTTATTTCTAAAGTATTAGGTTCAAGGTTCATTGGGAAAAATTTACAGTTTCGGGTAGCTTGATGTGCAGGCGTCTGTACCTAAATCTTTTGATGTCATATTCGCAATGAGCTCCTTACTTTGAATTGAATTTCAGGAAAGATTTTCTCGGTAAAATGTAAAACTCATTAAGTGGTGATATTAAAAAAAGAAGCGGATGTTTTGTGATTTCCTGGAACAAGAATCCAATAACGGAGGTAATTTAACAGTTAAAATATTAGAGACTTATATAATTTAATTCGTAATTTTGGTGTTGTGTTCATAGAATTGGTATTTTTCTCTGTTTTTAAAATGGTTACGTGCTTTAAAAGGAAAAAATAGAACACTTATAGGATTACTTTGTTCTCCGTTTGGCAACTTTTGATTTATAAATAATCATTTGACACCTATTTATAATCATTAATACAATGACTATTTACAATCTATTGACATCATATTTATAATATTTTCAGTGAAATTTTGATTGATTATTATATATTTATTGTTTTATAGTTTTTTCAATCCACTATTTATTGTTTTTTTTAGGTTTTTCAAAGTAATTAATGTAGGACTAATTCAAACACAATGCAAATTGTTAAATGAATCCTTACTAATCCTTACTAATATTATATAAAAGCGAAAGTGAGTTTGTTTGTTTGTTTGTTACCTCTTCACGCTTTAATGGCTAAACCGATTTTGATGAATTTTGGTACAGAGATAGTTGGGAACCAGGAGACGGACATAGGCTAACTTTAAAAAAAAAGTGGGATGTGAAGGAGAAAGAGGGAAGAAAAGGGAAAACTTAGCGTTGCTATTACAAATCAATAAGGCGCAAGGGGAACTGTGTTACTCCGAATTTAACGCGAGCGAAACCGCGGGCAAAAGCTAGTGAATAAATAAAACTGTTACTCTACCATGACGTCTTAAAACAGAACTTATTCCACTGAGGGAAAGAGATAGAGCTATACAGGGTGTCTAGCACCATCTCTTTCTCACACAGGAATAAGAACTGCTATAAGATGTTATGGTAACCCTGCTGGTATGTCATTTTTGATGTAAATACCTTTTTTTTGGGGTGGGAAATCATCAAATAACTTCCCACCCATGTTCCTTCCATTGCCCTTTATGTTCCGGGGCCACGGTATCTTTTTCGAACAACCCGCAACCCCGGAATGAAAATACCTTCAATTTAAAGCCAAACAACAATATATCCTCAACTAAATAGTGTGTGAGCAAGATATTATCTATGGTAATCAACCGGAACACGCCACCCCTAGCGAGGTGGTACAGTGACCTGGATTTTGGAATTTCGTATTCTGGCTATGCGGTCAGACTCGTACGAATTGTCAATGAAACTTCTAAGAGATTGCTTGGTACCAGTTTTAGTAATAAGCTGGTTAATATAGAACGTGGACTTCGTACCATTTTCTTAATGAAAATACAGATGGACTTTTAGTTTGAGCGGGCGAAATTCATTGAAATTTTGGGAAATTATTGCAATACCAAGAGTTTATATGTAAATAATAATAGATACTTGGGTCGTGGATGGGCGACGTATTACATACCTTTCCTCTGCATCTTGGAAAGTAACAACCAGAGTAACCAAAAGATATCGTTTTACCCAACCCAACCCAACCCAGTACTAAGTAGTTAGTACTTTTGCCCGCGGCTTTGCTCGCGTTAAATTCGGGGTAACACAGTTCCCCTTTCCTGATTTGCAGGTACCTTCTACCTGCAGTTTTTGCCCTTGCGCCTTATTGATTTGTAATAGCAAAACAATTTTTCCCTTCTCTTACCTCTTTCTCCCTCATATCCCACTTTAAAAAAAAATAGTCTATGTCCGTCTTCTGGGTCCCAACTATCTCTGTACCAAAATTCATCAAAATCGGTTTAGCCATTAAGGCGTGAAGAGGTAACAAACAAAGAAACTCACTTTCGCTTTTATAATATTAGTAAGGATTATAATAAAAAAATGAGCAGTTCTTTTGTGCTCTTCTGTCTTAATGTAATGTCCTGACAAGTATTTTGTGTGTACATAAATAAAAAATAAAAAATCTCATATAACTATTTCCTTTACTAACCCTAAATTTTCTGTTGTTACAGGTAAATTGGAGATAATTCTGCGACCAACTTCATTTTTGGTAAACAAAACGACCATAAATCCCGTGTCAGATAGAAAAACGCATCGCCATCAATCCGTTCGATACGAAAACCAACATAATAAGCATCACCCTTCCATACTCCCATTTGCTCGTCCATTACAAAGATATTACACCTCATATTCCTCCGACTCCTCGTCTACCGAATCTCGTTGGAAATTTCCAATTTTCCTCACATTATGTTACCAAACTTAATTTCCTTGCCGCCATCATGAAATGCTTCGATTATTGCAAAATTTTAAATTGAAACTGTCGTACAATAGAAATGGCGTTACTTCTAGTGTTATGGTGGGCCATGAAACCGGCTAGTCTATGAAATTTTATTTGAATACCCTTACTTAATATTATAAGAGCGAAAGTGAGTTTATATGTTTGTTTGTTTGTTACGTCGTGACGCCTAAATGGCTAAACCAATTTGATGAATTTTGGGACATAGTTGAAACCCTGGTGACGGGCATAGGCTATTTTTTTTAGGGAGGGAGAAAAAGGGAAAACTTAGCTTTGCTATTACAATAAATATGGTGCAAGGGCTAAAACTACAGATAGCAAATCAGGAGAGGGGAGTTCGCCCCTTCTGATTTGCTACCTGTAGTTTTTTACCCCAAATTTAACGCGAGCGAAGCCGCGGGCAAAAGCTAGTACCTAATAAATAAAAATTTAAATCTTCTATTGCCAAACTACACTGCCCCACATTGTGTTAGTGATTATATTAACATTAAAATCTATGTTAGTACTTAAAGAAAAACGAAATAGTGTGGCCATACTCAGCCCCAGGTAGATTCATCAAGGCCCATGAAAATACATGTAGCTTGATAAACCTACCCATGGTAGGCCCATCATGCCTCTTGGCAAACACCCTCAAAATGCTGTTGGTGCTTCCTCCCACTCTGCACATCACTGACGCCACCTTCTTACGCAAAATTGCAAAATAGTCGTCAGATGAAAGCTTCAAAATATTTTTATTTCACATAGGCCTACATGGGCACTTATAAAACGTCGAGAAAAAATGCAACGTTCGGGCTGGTCTTTTCCTATGGAGAAGAATCGGCAAGAAACTCCATGGTTACTCTTTTAAAATCATTACAGCATTATTAGTTAAGTCTTTAACAACATAATATAATGTAGTTGGTAGTTTTTGTATAGACATATGTAGATATAAGATATTAGTAATCACTTACTCTCGGTTTCAAGAAAACCGATCTCTTTTGTCTCAAAAATTGTAATCAACTGATTAAAAAAACTGGTCAAGAGCGAGTCAGATTCGCGCACCGAAGGTTCCGTACAAACTTGCGATTTAAACAGCCATTTCTTTTGAACGCTTAAACCTTATAGGGTATATTTCACAGCACAAAAGGACCTCAGAGTTAATTATATGGTTTTAATTTCAATTTGATACCTCCTCGCGTTCCCGAGATGAAAGGTCTTGACAGACAGACAGACAACAAAGTCATCCAATAAATTAAAATTTTGAGGGAAAAATATAATTCAAGTAGCTTTTATAATAACAAAAAAATAAAATAAACTTCAATAAAAGAACAACTCAATAAGTTGGCATAAGGAGTTTGATGAAACTTTTTTTAAAAGTTATTCAAGTAATGTATTTATCCTATTATTTAGAGTTCCAAATAAATTAAAAAGTCAAGGTTTTTAAGAAACAAATTCCAATATTCTCATACATCATAAACTTTTAAACGCTTTTAAACTTCGTGTCATCTAAAATAGGTTTTGTTCAAAACAAACTCTTCTAAGATAAATAGTCTTTACTAAATAAATAATAAAATAACTGTCTTCCGCAAGCATGTTCCAGTTTATTTGAACATTTTATTTCTGTCAAGAATTTAGATATAATTCATACTCTTACTTTTTAAATATTTTAATAAGGGCAGTGGCATTAAAAAATTGTTTGGGTTTTTGCCAAAATATGCTCGTACAGAATACAAAGAATATCATTATGAAACGTTATTATTTATATACAGACAAAGATTATTAAACATTGTATATTTTTTATTATTTAGACTGGCAACCCACGCACAACATTTTTCATTACAAAATAAAACAAACTTTAAATGTTAAATATAAATGTCTCTAAATGTTTTCGGGATAATAAAGAAATTATCAGTAGTTAAAAAGTGGTTGAACGAGTTTTTTTTTAAGTTTCAACAGTTAGGACAGAGTAGATAAAAGATGGCGAGGCCTACGTCATTGCAGATGTTCAAATGAGGAATGAATTTTATGAGGACTCTGGAATCTAAATAAAAAACTTATAGTTGTAGCCATAGTTTAAAAAAAAACACTTTTTTAATGTATTTGTTGTCACAGCCATTAATTAAAATAAATGTAGTCACTTCTGTTGATCACTGATTACAATTATATTGTCATCTGTTGCAACACAAACACTGTATTTCAAGCAACTAACCACGTTCCACAAACTTTGAAAACTAAAAACTTTCATTCAACAAAACCATGATTTAAAAACTCTAAACCTTACCTCCAACAACATACAATATTTCCCACTCGACGCGACAAAGTAAAACTTTACAAATAAATCCGCTGCTTTAAAGGCCCCACAGCAAGCTGGACGTGCTATTATTATTTGCTATTTTTCAAGCTATTGCGATGATTGGTGTTCGTGAACTGCTTACTGAGCAGCATTTGGCCGACTTTGAAGAGAAAATATTGTGTGCTTAGCACATTTCTAGATGTTCTTTTCGCTGATGTATTTGGAATGAATGGAGTGGTTGAGGCTGACTAGAGAAATGTTATAGCAAACATATTTTCTGTAGCACGTTTATTGTTTTTACAGTTATTAAAGCAGTGTATTTCGGTTTAAAACATTACGAAAACTTGAGCCTTTTTTGCGAATGAGAAATCATTAAATAACTTCCCCCGCTTTAGGCAGAGCGAGGGGGAGTGTCAGACTTGTCCTGACTAAAATCCACCCATGTTCCTTCTATTGCCGTTTATGTTCCGGGGCCGCGGTATCTCTTTCGAATAAACCGCAACCCCGGCAGGTGGTGACCCCGGCAGGCCCCTCTGCTTTGCTGGCATCTCTTGGAGGCGCGCGTGGAACACTAACACGCCGTCGACACGGTCTGTCGTCAAAAGATGGACGGACGGTGAGCTACCCATTGCTCACCGTCCACAGGGCCGCATCTAGCGTGGCTGGGAGTCGTTTCGCGGCGCCCGACGCCCGGTTCGTCTCCCGCGGCGGCTGAGGCGGCTGGTTTGAGGTTCTCAAACTTAAGCCTTAGACGTCAAATAGACTACACACCTTTTTTTAAATTCGGACGGGAAGTCATCAAAAGACTTCTCCCGCTCTGGGCGGAGCGAAGGAAGTATCTGATGTTTACTGACTAAAACCAATCCATGTTCCTTTTTTTGCCCTTTATGTTTCGGGGCCTCGGTATCTCTTTCGAACAACCCGCAATTACTGTTCGCCTGTTAGTAATTGTTGCACTTAAAAGTATAAATAAGAAATTCGGTTGTCATGTTTTGTGTTAATTCTTGGTTTACCGAAATCCTTACTAATATTATAAAAGCGAAAGTGAGTTTGTTTGTTTGTTACGTCTTCACGCCTAAATGGCCAAACCGATTTTGATGCATTTTGGTACAGAGATAGTTGGGACCCTAGAGACGGACATAGGTTAAAAAAAGTGATATAAGGGGGAGAAAGAGGGAAGAAAAGGGGAGAGAAAGATATTTTTTTCCGAACATCACGCGGGTTAAAGTTAGCGTTAGCCCAAAGTAACTATGCCACGCGGACGTAGTCACGGGACGGAAACTAGTAAATCATAAATAAGGAAACAAGCTTTATTCCATCAACCGGTAGCTTATTTTCATCCAGAATCAAAAATCAATATTGTAGTGTAATCCACCGTGAGGACTCGGTTGCGAATGGTGATTTTTTAAAATTCACAGACAGATTTTGAAATAAAAAAACGGTCAAGAGCGAGTTAGAGTCGTGCACCGAGAGTTTAGTACAAACTTGCGACATAAAGAGTAATATCTTTTGACTGCGTAGACTTAGAGGATTGATTTTTTCACAGCACAAAGAGACCATATTGGTGAGTATATGCTTTCAAGTCGATACCTCCTCGCTTTCCCTTGATAAAGGGTCTTGACAGACAGACAGACAGACAGACAGACAGACGGACAACAAAGTGATTCAAAAAGGTTTCCGTATTTTTTCCTGATGAGGTACGGAACCCTAAAAATAGGTGACAGCTTGTTTTTTTTTTTTGAAAATTGTTTTTGCAAAAGAAAAGGAAATAGGTAACTTTCAGTCTAGAAACTGTGACGGGATTTTACAATTAATTACAATTTTAACTGATATTAACAAATGGTTCTCATCGGTGGCAAATTGTCGGATTTTCCGATTTTAGTTAGATAGGTGATTAATGTTTTAGTTTGAGGAAAGTTATGGATATTGATGAGTTAGGATTCTAGATTAAAACTATAATCCATCTCTTTATTCATCAGAGCAGTTCGTAATATGTGACTAAAGGACATTATTTTTAATCAAAAGTGTCATTATGTGTGCTCATAGTATTTTATTTATTTAAACTTCATGTACAATAGTGGTACATAGGCGGACTTAATGCCATAAGGCATTCTCTACCAGTCAACCTTTGGGTAAAATATGACAACATTGTGATAGGGTACAAAAATTATATAAAATATATATAATCTAAAACTATTTGCTTACGAAAACGTATATTTTTATACGGATACTAATACACATACTACTCTGTCAAGAAAGTACCGGGAAAAGATCAATAATACACAAAATGTCTGTTATTCATCCAAATTTATTTTATCACCTTCAAAGTATGCTCCTTTAGAAACGATACACTTGCGCCAACGAATAATCCATTCATCAAAACATTTTTTAAACGCTGCTTCCGGAATTGAGTTCAGTTCTCGCCGCGAATTCTCCTTTATGTCTTCTATCGATTGAAAACGGGTGCCACGAAGTGGTAATTTGAGTTTAGGAAAAAGAAAAAAGTCAGCAGGAGCCATATCTGGTGAATATGGTGGTTGCTGGATGGTATTTGTTGAGTGTTTGGTCAAAAATTCGTTCACAATGATAGCCTTGTGCGAAGGCGCATTGTCGTGGTGCAAAATCCATGAATTTTCTTTCCACAAATCTGGCCTTTTTCGTCGAATTTGCTCTCTTAAACGCCGCATAACGCTCAAATAATATTCTTTATTTACCGTTAGACCTTCTGGTCAGAATTCAGAGTGCACAACACCGCGATAGTCAAAGAAAACAGTCAACATGACTTTGACTTTTGATCGCCTTTGGCGTGGTTTTTTCGGTTTCGGTTCAGTTGGAAGGCGCCACTCCGAAGCTTGTTGACTAGTTTGCATGTCAAACTCGTAAACCCACGTCTCGTCACCAGTAACAATGCGTTTCATGAATGTTGGGTCCGAACTGACTCGTTCTAGCATGTCCTCAGCGACTTTCATGCGATTGAGTTTTTGGAGAAAATTCAGATCTTTTGGGACTAGCCGAGCAGCAACATGTTTAATACCCAAATGATTAGTTACAATGGTACGGATCGACTCGTGAGATACAGAAAATTCGGCGGCTATCTCTCTCAGAGTTGAATGGGGATTTTCAGTCACTATTTTCTTCACTTTTGCGATGTTAACTTCAGTTGCAGACGTTGACGGCCTACCAGAGCGAGGCAAATCTTCCATCACATCTCGACGGCTTTTGAACGCTTTGAACCACTCATAAGCAAGAGTTTTTTATAAAGTCGATTCACCGTAAGCCTTCTGTAACATTTTCAGTGACTCCGAACACGAAATGACTCCGAACACGAATTTCGTGTTCGGAGTCACTGTAATCACACTGTCATCATAATCACATTGGCGATGCAAAATTTAAGACAAACTCTTTGTTCGATATTTTTGTCCATTATGAAATTCGCAATACACACTATATATGATATTACTAAAACCAGCACTGTATTTAATATAAATAACAGATGCAACTCAAACTCCGCGCCAAAATGGAAAACAGTTGTGCCAATCAACAACTACAAAAAAAATCAATTTTTTTAATTTGGAACCATAAACAAATCGTCCATTCCCGATACTTTTTTGACTGAATGTATATATATCAGATAAACTAATTAATACAATTAAAAAATAAAGAAAAACGAGAAATTTAACAGTAATTACTATGACTTTAGACAGACCTAAATAGTGGTTACGAACTTTTCTTTTAAAAGTACATTTACTTTCAGCTTTTTTAATGCCAAAGGGTAGCGCGTTCTAGTTGCGTAGTATCAAACTTTTTTTTTATCACTTATAGTACAGGAGCTCGTGGCTAAATAATAGCAGCCGCTCGGGTCGATCTTTAGGTTAAGCCGCGCTTGCCTAGGTTGGTCTGTGGATGGGTGACCACCCGTTACATACCGAGTTTCCTCCGTGCCTCGGAAAGCACGTTAAGCCGTTGGTCCCGGCTGTCATTTGTAGATCTTTGACAGTCGTTACAGGTAGTCAGTGTCCCGAAAGTCTGACAACCAGTCTTACCAAGGGGTATCGTATTACCCAGTACTAACTGGGTTGTGGAGGTCAGATAGGCAGTCGCTCCATGTAAAATACTGATATTCAGCTGCATCCGGTTAGACTGGAAGCCGACCCCAACATAGTTGGGAGAAGGCTAGGCAGATGATGACAGTACATCTTCAAGGATTTCCCATTATTGTGAACTCCCTATGTTATATATTCGGTTTTGTACCTTAAAAGGAAAAACGGATCCCTTATAGGATCACTTTGTTGTCCGACTGTCTGTCAAGACACTTTATCTCGGGAACGCGTAAAGGTATCGAGTTGAAATTAAAACCATATACCCAAAGAGACCATACTTTTTTTTTTTTTTTTCGTGTGGGAAATCATCCTATGACTTCCCCCGCTCTGGGTGGAGCGGGGGGGCATGTCAGACTTGTACTGACTAAAACCCACCCATGTAAGGAACATGGGTATTGCCCTTTACGTTCCGGGGCCGCGGTATCTCTTTCGAACAACCCGCAAAAGAGACCATACTTAAGTACTAACGCTGTAATAACAACATTGTAAAACCAAATGATTTTAAAAGAGTAACCATGGAGTTTCTTGCCGGTTCTTCTCCATAGGAAACGACCAACCCGAACCGTGCATCTTTTCTCGTTCGTTTCTCTTTCATCGTTTTATAAGTGCCCATGTAGGACTATGTGAAATAAAAATATTTGATTTTTTGACCACATGTTTCTTGGAGCTGTGAAAAATACTCAACCCTCTATGGAGTCAAAAGATATGGTTGTTTATATCGCTAGTTCGCACGGAACCTTCGGTGAACCAATATTTCACCCAAGTGTGATAATTTTAAGGGATTGCTTACAACTTCCTTTTTCAAGTACAATCATTTTATTTTCATCTTGTAAACATTCAATATCAAGAGTGAAGATCTTAATTTTGATGGACGGAGAACGAGAGGAAAGCCAAAGAAAAGATAGATGTACTGTGTAAGGAATGATATGAAGGAGAAAGGAGTAAATGCCGTGACGCCTGATAGGGGAGAATGGCAGAAGAAATCGTGTTGCGCCGACCCCAAATACAATGGGACAAGAGCAGGAAAATGATGATGAAACATTCAATTTCAATTTTACTTCACTTACGAAAATGGTTTTATATTCTAAGCTCACACACGCACGAACGTTTTTTAACGCGAGGTTTTTACCGGACGTTTTTTATCACCTGAATCAGCATCGAGAGTTAAAAGTCCAATTACTGACGCACCAAATTGCGTCAAATCCGTCTGTCGGAATACGGGGTACTGCTTTGCAATAAACAAAACGTATTTTTCATGCAAATGGCTTGTCCCCGTCGGTGACTAACAAAACTACCCATTCACATAGATAGAGTTGTAAAGTTCTCCGTATTTCAGCTTCCCTGTTGGCCATTTGCGTACTTTTTGAAACGAGTGCAAAACGAGTGCAATATGAGTGCATTTGTTATTTCGTCGTGACAAGGAGTGATCTCTCGTATACCACAGAGTACCAAGTGTACTTGTAGCGATATTTTGTGAGCTAGAGTCGTGGTCACTAGTAGACGGTTTTGCATACTCTGTGGCGCTGATGTTTGCGGTCGAAGTATTATTATTATTAAACACTAGCTGCCGCCAGCAGCTTCGCCCGCGTGATATCGAAATAAAAATTAAATGAGTATAATCTACCTCAATGCCAAATTTCATCGAGATCCGTTAAGCCGTTTTGACGTGAAAGAGTAACAAGCATCCATACATCCATCCATCCTCACAAACATCCGCATTTATTATATTAGTAGGTTAAGATTTATTTCAGTCTAGGACCATAAGTTATTAGTAACAATGCACTAAAAACTGTGTCAGTATGGCAACGAAATTTAAGTTTTTTTTTTTAATAAGAATATTTAAAAAACAAAGTCTTAACAGTTTCGGTCTATTACGGTACAGTTGAATGTTACTTACGCTACGGTGTCATTTTCTGGGCGAACTCAACCGACAAAGAGACAGCATTTAGGGCTCAAAAGAGATGTCTCCTGTCAATGTTCAAACTAAAAACCACCGACAGTTGCAAGCCATATTTTAAGCAGTACAACATATTGACACTTCCCTGTTTATATATTCTTGAAGTAGCTATGTTTGTAAAGAACAATCCAAAACGTTTTGAACGTATGGCCGATGTTTACCCTAGAAACAGACGTGACAATTCCAAATTAAATAATGTACCGTGTCAGACCACTATGATGCGCAAAAGTATTTATTGCATGGCCCCAGTTGTTTATAATAAATTACCAAGTGTTTGGAAAGATTTAAAGACGTTGCAATTTAAAGGTAGACTTCGTAAATTATTAATAGATAAATCATACTACAGTGTTGATGAGTTTTTAACGGACAAATTTTTATGAAACTACCTCGAATTTTTAATTAATAAGTTATGTTTTATTTGTTTTCTATTTTTTAAATTAAGTTGATATTTGATAATTTTAATGACAATTTGATTTTTAATATTTTTTTATAATGAGAATTACTCTTATTATTTTTACTTTTGTTTTCTATTTTTTTTTAATTAAGTTGATATTTGATAATTTTAATGACAACTAGATTTTAAATAATTTTATACAATGAGAATTACTTTTATTTAATTTATTTATTAATCTAATGTATAAGGATTAAATTTTGCCAATTTTATACAATGATAATGTTTGCATGCCAATTTTATATAATGATAATGTTTGCATGCCGAATGGTGAAATATGGCAGAACCGATATAAACCTACTACCATCTACTCATGTATAACCCATTTTTGCAAATAAATGCTATTCTATTCTTTCTGTATTTACCCTTTAAGTTTCTTCACACATCTAGATTGTTTCATATTTTACAGGTTTTGTAAGGCTCTGTAGGATCTTTTTGTTGTCAGTCTGTCTGTCAAGATGATTTATCTCGGGAACGCGTAGCAGTATCGAGTTAAATTAAAAGCAATTACTTAAATCGATAGCCTCTTGGAGCTATGAAAAAATAAAATATGGCTGTTTACATCGCAACTTTGTACAAAACCCTTCGGTGCGCGAGTACGAGTCACAAATGGCTGGAATTTTACCGTTCTTACTTCCTCGCAAATGAGTGCAACATGAGTGCATTTGTTGACAAGGAGTGATCTCTCGCGCTCTCGTTACAAATGTGGCGATATTGTGTGAGCTACGACCGTGGTCACTGTGGACTGTAGGTACTGCGTAATAGGTGTGTGGCCTCGAAGTTCGCGGGAATCCTTACTAATAGTATAGAAGCGAAAGTGAGTCTGTTTGTTAGTTTGTTACATCTTCACTGCCAAACTGATGTTGATGAATTTTAGTACAAAGATAGTTGGGACCCTGGAGACGGACATGGGCTAAAAAAAGTGGGATACGGGGAGAAAGATTTTTTGGATCATCACGCGGTTTCAAGTTAGCGTTAGCCCAAAGTAACTATGCCATGCGGACGAAGTCGCGGGTGGCAGCTAGTAGTTAATAACTATGAAGCGAAAAATGTTGATACTGGTTTAAAAATGAAATTTGAATGTGCTGACAGTTAATCTAATTATAATTTAGTCATTTTAATTTCATATTAATAATCAATATTTTTATCTCGGCAATTTAGTTGTGATGTAATTTTAATTATTTTTTCTGACATAGTTAGGCTCCTGTATCGTGGGTTGCGTTTACAAACATTTAAACACACACGCCAGACCCGGAACAACTATCTGTAGGCCATACAAATATTTGTTCCGTGCGGGATCGAACCTGCAACACGCAGCACAGCAGTCGACCGCTCAGCCACTGCGCCAACCGTGTCGTATGTAACGCGTTGATTTATCGAGTTGAAATATATGAAACCATATACTCCTATATATATGTGGTCCTTTGGAGCTGTTAAAAAATCAACCCTCCAAGTTAAAACTTTGACGAAGTCGCGGGCGGAAGCTAGTTTTTTTTTATAATGAACAACTCGATAATCCAACCGGCTCTATAGGGCGTCATGTCGAAGTACATTATATCCAAACATAGTCCTACTTTATATAATATTATAAATGCGAATGTTTGTTACTCTTTCACGTCAAAACGGCTCAACAAATCTCGATGAAATTTGGCACAGAGATAGATTATAGTCTGCAATAACACTTAGGATACTTTTTTTCGATATCACGCGGGCAAAGTCGCAGGCGCCAGCTAGTTTTTCATAAATCGCTTCCGCCACCTCGCCCGCTAATTTCCCAGCCCCACACGACAGCTGCTAACTGTCTAGTTTTATGTTTTGTTTCACTGAAGACACTTGAAGTTTGCCAACTGTTGTTTTTGTTGTACGGAGCACTTCTGTGAGAGGAGGAACTTGTCTATGAAACGAGAGCACGTATGTCACTAATTGAGCACATTTAGCATTCGCGAAGTGTGGGGTATTATTTACCGGGTTATTTTTGCTAGGAAATGGTGTAAGACAAAAAAATAGGCTTTTGGTTCAGATTGTTTTGGTAGTGGTGGACGAAGCACATGTGATTAAAAGAGTGATGGATCTAAATGTTGATGGACGGATTGTGAGAGGCAGGCCAAAAAAAGGTGGATTGATTATGTAAGGAATGATATGAAGGAGAAAAGAGTAAATGATGCCGTGACGTCTGACAGGGGAGAATGGAAGAAGAAAACGTGTTGCGCCGACCCGAAATAGAATGAGACAAGGGCCTACCCTTGGCGCATTTCCCTGGAAATGATGATGTTCTGGTGGTGGTGGCTTGCCACATGGGAAATATTTTTTTTGCGGATGGGAAATCATCAAATAACTTCCCCCGCTCTGGGCAGAACGCCCCCCTCCGTTCCGCCCAGAGTGGGGGAAGTTATTTCTTTAATGTTGTATGTGGCAAGTGTCAAATAAACTGTTTTCTTTCTTATTGATTACATCCGAAAAAAGGCTGCGGTTACTTCTGAGAAATTCCTGGAAAAACTCAATTACCTTTTTCCTGTCCGGGGAATTGAATTCAGGACCTCTCAATCGCGATCGCGATTACTCAACCAACAAAGTGTTCTTATGGCTGTTTAGGTTTTTGCTTTGAGATACGGATACCTAGAAAGAAAATATTTCAAACAATTTCATTCAAAATCATAACAAGATTTTATCTTTAGGCCTACTATGAGGAAAGAGACAGAGCTATACAGGGTGTCTAGCACCATCTCTTTTCCTCAGTGGAATAAGTTCTGCTTTAAGACGTCATGGTAGGGTAGCTGTTTACAAAAATAGACGTCAATTTGATCGTTATCATTAAAGTAAAATCATAATGCTCATCATCTGCCTAGCCTTTTCCCAACTATGTTGGGGTCGGCTTCCAGTCTAACCGGATGCAGCTGAATATCAGTATTTTACATGGAGCGACTGCCTATCTGACCTCCACAACCCAGTTAGTACTGGGTAATACGATACCCCTTGGTGAGACTGGTTGTCAGACTTTCGGGACACTGACTACCTGTAACGACTGTCAAAGATCTACAAATGACAGCCGGGACCAACGGCTTAACGTGCTTTCCGAGGCACGGAGGAAACTCGGTATGTAACGGGTGGTCACCCATCCACAGACCAACCTAGGCAAGCGCGGCTTAACCTAAAGATCGACCCGAGCGGCTGCTATTATTTAGCCACGAGCTCCTCTAAAGTAAAGTAAAATCATAATGCTGCCTGAACCAAAATAACAATGAAATAAACTTTACCTGTCACTGTATAATCGTTTAAAAAGGATCATAGAGGGGTGAGGGGGGGTACAGTCAGTTACTACCTAGATTGTTTTACATTGTAGTTATATTTAAAGTCATTAAGTCTAGCTACATATCCTGCCCATATCCATTCTGACAATTGATGGACCAGAAAGACGACGTGTTGGTTAGAACCGTCGGGACAAAGAGAAAGGGGTAGACCAAATATGTGGTCTGAAAGTGCGACATATTGCGGGTTGTTCGAAAGAGATACTGCGGTCCCAGAACATAAAGGGCAATAATAAAAGAAACATGGGTTTGTTTTGGTCAGTACAAGTCTGATACTCCTCCATGGTTAGGACCGTCGGGACAAAGAAAAAGGGGTAAACCAAATATGTGGTCTGAAAGTGCGACATGTTGCGGGTTGTTCGAAAGAGATACCGCGGCCCCGGAACATAAAGGGCAATAGAAGAATCACATGGTTGGGTTTTAGTCAGTACAAGTCTGACACATTCGCCCAGAGCAGGGGAAGTTATTTGATGACTTCCCATCCACAAAAAAGGCATTCTGGTTTTCTCACAATGATTCCCTCACCGAAGAAAGTGATAATTATACAATACGCACATGATACCGAAAAATCAGACGAACGGTCACACAACTTAGGCTATCACTCAATTTACAACACTATCAATTTACATTGACTACCGCCCGTTATATTTTTGTATTTGTACAGTCGATCCAAAGGTTATCTGGAAAATACCGTAAGCGATAAGACCGCCATTGCAATCATAGAATTAGCAATTTCTGTAAAACAGTATTGATATTTTATATGGCCATATAGTATAAATAAACCATTTTTTTTTTCAATTTATACCTACCTCTGTTTGTCTCTGCATCACCCAAAGGTTGACTGGTAGAAAATGCCTATTGCATTAAGTCCGCCTCTGTACTTTGTGCTTGAAGTGTTAAATAAATAATAAGTATAACCCGGTTCATTTTAGAAAGGAATCTAAAATGGCGGTGCTTATCATGTTTTCTCGCTTGCACACTAGTGCCGTCTATATTCACTCTCGCGCGTACCGTAGGCAGAAAAAAAAATCAGTCTTGATTTGCTTTCA
This sequence comes from Ochropleura plecta, assembly GCA_905475445.1. Classification (NCBI taxonomy): domain Eukaryota; kingdom Metazoa; phylum Arthropoda; class Insecta; order Lepidoptera; family Noctuidae; genus Ochropleura; species Ochropleura plecta. The sequence continues at coordinate 16,714,019 of FR997738.1, read as the reverse complement.
CGCTGTCTTGACGCGTTCAGTAATCCTTTTTACGAATTCCTTGTTATAGTTTTCTGTTATTTTTCCGTTGTTACCTGTTTGTTATTGTTGTTGAGTTTTGTTTTATTGTTAAGTTTTGTTGTTTGGACGTTTGGACTGTGCGGAGACAGAATTATGTCTCCTCGAAAGCGAGGGAAGGTTATACATAGTGATACACGTCAAATAGTGTATAATGTCATCAAATATTTTGAAGAAGAAAAAAAATCTGGAGCGTTATCATCCATTCGAGCATAGTAATGCTCGAGCTTCCATGGCCACGGGATTACCAGTTAGCACAATAGTGAAGATAAAAAAAGAAGGTATGTTTGTATGAAGCTATGATGCAACTTTTTTACATAAAATGTCTCCTTTTTACAATTTTACGTTCCTTATTTTTATGTTATTGTATAATGTTTGATAAAGATAGTTTTTAAAGAATTGGTACGCGTTCATACACTATGTCGTATAATTTAATTACGAGAGGAACTTCTTAAAGTGTTTTTTTGTTTGTTGAGATATCTTAACGATTTTGGTGTCAAATGAAAGGTCTCAATCTACAAACATTTTATTCGTTTAAATTATGTAAAACAGTCCACGTGTTTACGAGATAATCCCTAATTAGTATATTGAAAATGTAAACAAACCAGAAGTAGGTACCTACATGATAGCATTTCTAATTTATTAATGAATACCTTTACATTGCAGGTAAGCTCGCCGAGCAAACATCGACAAAAATACGTACACCTAAGAAAGGAAAACGAGGACAGAATAACACACGTGTTCCTGTCGACAATTTCGATATCAGTGCAATCGGAAATATAGTTAACTCTATTTTTGATGTGCGCAAACAAGTGCCCACCCTCAACAAAATATTAGCAACCGCCAAACAAGATTTGAATTTCAAAGGATCAAAGACAACATTGGGCCGTATTCTAAAAAATAAGCTGGGATACCGGTTTGAAAAGTGTCGTCAAAACAGAAGCGTGCTAATCGAAAGAGATAACATAAAAGCATGGCGTATACGTTATTTAAGACGTATAAGACAAAATGACGCACTGGGGGCTAATAAGAAACCTGTAATATATATGGACGAGTCGTGGATTCATGCCCATTATACTGTAAGTAAGTGCTGGCAGAGCTCTAAAGATAAAGGAATTAAAAAAAATGATAGCCCAGGCCAACGCTGGGTAATGGTGCACGCCGGTGGCGAAAATGGGTACGTTAAAGGCGCTGAGCTGCTATTTAAAGCAAAATCAAAGAAAGGCGATTATCATGATGAGATGGAAATAATTTCCTCAAATATTTAAAGGAAAAACTAATTCCTAATCTGCCGCCAGCGAGCATCTTAGTAATGGATAACGCATCATACCACAGTATGCAAGTTAAAAAAGCGCCAACTTCAGCCACCCGAAAGAAGGAAATAAAAAAATATATGGAGGAGAATAATATCGCATTTGAAGAAAAGTGGACAAAAGCAGAGTTGTTAACTCAGTTGAAGAAAAAACTGCCAGAGAAACGATATGTAGTTGACGAACTATTAAAATCTCACGGATGTGAAGTCTTAAGATTGCCACCTTACAATTGCGATTTAAATCCTATTGAACACGTTTGGAATCTTATAAAACAAAAGGTTGCTGACAAAAACGTGGAACAACATGAAAATAAAATTGAACAATTGACCAAAGAAGCAATTGCATCCATTACTCCGGATGATTGGAAAAAACAAATCAATCATATCAAACGGGTTGAGGAGACGTACTGGACAAGAAAAGTGATCAGAGAAAAAGAATTAGAGGATTTTATTATTAATTTCGGACAAGAAAGCAGTGATTCTGAAACGGATACAGAGAAGTCATCGGACGATAATGAAAACGAGGACTCACGGGATGAAGAAATGTTGGGAGTAGAACCCTTACCTTTTGATGATCCCGGTGAAGGACCGTCTCATAGACAGTATTAATAAATGAGTTATGAGTAATATTCATTATTTATTTTTACCAAAACCATAATAAGGATCCTCCTGAAATTCGGTTTAAAACATTGTCAGGTGAACAGAAGCGGACCTTTCATCCAGAAAACAAGCCTACCTCAATCTGTCAGATTTTACTAATTGAATATGAATCTTATTCCATTGTAGTACAGTTGAAAATATATCAAAGAATTTTGATAGATTGTAGTAGGTTGATGTGCTGGCGTCTGTACCTACCCTTTCCGATGAAAACAACAATAACGATCCTATAATAAATAATAATAGATGGCGCCACGTGTCTTTCAAATCTTCATTTCATCATCATCATTTCAGCCGATTGACGTCCACTGCTGGACATAGGCCTCCCCCAACTGTCGCCACGATGAACGATCCTGTGCGTCCCGCATTCGTCGGATTCCCGCAACCTTCACCAAGTCATCCGTCCACCTTGTAGGAGGCCTTCCAACGCTGCGTTTTCCGGTACGCGGTCGCCACTCCAGAACCTTTCGGCCCCAACGGCCTTCCGTTCACGGCTTACTTCAACTAGTTAGAAATAAATACGGCCCGGTCATGTTTTTATTATTTTTAATTTGAAAATAATATTTGACTTGAAATTTTATATGCTAACTATACTATCTGTCAACGCAAGTACAAGCCGCCATTTAAGATTCCTTTCTTTAATGCATCGGCTTATATATTCTATTCGATTAAATTCTACAACACATTTTCCTAAAGCCATTTCCACTATGACAATATCTATAATAACTTTAAAGCTATTTATTTTAATATGTCGAGTGACTTCTGCTGCTGCCAGTACGAGAGACCATTAATTCAGTTTTATCCACAGGAAGTGCGGGCTCAGGTGCGGCCATCTTGGCTGTACAATAAATGTCAAACGCATTACGCAGCAACCGCCTTAGACTCTAGTTCCATCACCGATTATTAGCGAGAAGCTAGCATTGTACGGATTGAGTACGGTTTTTTTTTGTGTGTGGGAAATCATGAAATAACTTCCCCCGCTCTGGACGGAGCGGGGGGCGGGAGGAATAGCAGGCTTTTGCTGACTAAAACCCACCCAGGTTCCTGCTATTGCCCTTCATGTTCTGGGGACGCGGTATCTCTTTCGAACAACCCGCAATCCCTACAGGCAGCTTTTCCCACCACTATACTGAGATAGGGCCATTTGGCTTCGTTCAGGAGAAAAATTCTTACTTTAATATTATTAAAGCGAAAGTGAGTTTGTTTGTTACGTCTTCACGCCTAAATGGACAAACCGATTTTTATGATTTTTTGTACAGATATAGTTGAGATCCTGGAGACGAAAATAGGCTAAAAATTGAGATAAGAAAAAGAAAGAAAAAAGAAAAAGAAGAAAGAGGAAAGAAAAGGGGAGAGAAAGATACTTTTTTATCATCACGCAGTTACCGTTAGCCCAAAGTAACTATGCCACGTGGACGAAGTCGGGGCGAAAGCTAGCATTATATAAATGATTATTTAACAAAGGTCTTGGAAGGTACGTAAGAAAATTTGAATTCTCTAGAATGGTGCTTCCAGATTTTTTAAATCCCATCGGAATCACAACTTCCTTTTCTATAAAATATTATGAAATCTAGTTTAAGAAATATCCTGACTCCATCTGACTTTTAAAAAATATCCTACAATTTTCTTCCCAGCTCCAGGATATGAGAGAAATGACAAAATTAATAGTATCAGGACAGAATAAAAATATATTTGCCGAGACACCGGTAAGTGATCCGGGGAGAAAGCAGGAAATTATACAGAAGATGAATAATATTCACGTTCAGATGTGAGAAAAAATTACAAATCATTTAGCAATGTTCGTTTAAAGGAGGTTGTCCATCTGTGTAGTTTGCATTTTTCTTTAACTTAAATTCAATATATTGGTTTTTTTTGGGGGTGGGAAATCGTCAACTAACTTACCCCGCTCTGGGTGGGGGGAGTGTCAGATTTGTACTGACTAAAACCCACCCATGCTCCTTCCATTGCCCTTTACGTTCCGGGGTCGCGGTATCTCTTTCGAACAACCCGCAAACCCGGCACGCCAATATATTGGCTTAAGTCCATTTTTTGCCAATGGGAAATCATCAAATAACTTCCCCGGCTCTGGGCGGAGCGGGGGGGAGCGTCAGGCTTTGCTTACTAAATTTTACCCGTGTTCCTTCTTTTGCCCACGGCTTCGCTCGCGTTAAATTCGGGGTAACACATTTCCCCTTTCCTGATTTGCAGGTATGTACCTGCTACCCGTAATTTTTGGCCTTGCGCCTTATTTATTGTAATAGCAAAGCTAAGTTTTCCCTTTTCTTCCCTCTTTCTACCTCATTTCTCACTTTTTTTTAAAACAATATAGCATTTGGCCGTCTCCAGGGTCCCAACTATCTCTGTACTAAAATTCATCAAAATCGGTTCGGCCATTTAGGCGTGAAGACGTAACAAACAAACAAACTCACTTTCGCTTTTATAATATACTAGCTTTTGCCCGCGGCTTCGCTCGCGTTAAATTCTAGCAACGCTAAGTTTTCCCGTTTTTTCCCTCTTTCTCCCTCATATCCCACTCTTTTTAAAAAAATAATAGCCTATGTCCGTCTCCTGGTTCCCAACTATCTCTGTGCCAAAATTCATCAAAATCGGTTTAGCCCTTAAAGCGTGAAGAGGTAACAAACAAACAAACAAACAAACAAACTCACTTTCGCTTTTATAATATTAGTAAGGATAATATTGACGGCACGGTTGGCGCGCAGGTTCGATTCCCGCACGGAACAAATATTTGTATGACCTGCAGATAGTTGTTTCGGGTCTGGGTGTTTGTGTATGTGAGTTTAAATGTTTGTTAACGCACCCACGATACAGGAGAAATTCCTAGTGGGGCAACGTTTAAAAAAAAAATATTAGTAATGCTTTTCACCTTTAAACAATCCATCCATTGCAAGTGTATCTTCCCTTATTTATGAGGACCTAATTTGTACATGGACGCACATCCTAATTGTTCTTCGCTATTTTCTAGAATACCTACAAATGTCTTCCTTGACACAGCCCAAACCTTATGACACCACTTTCAAACCCCATCTGCAACCTCAACTCATAAGGGGAACGTTCTTAAAAGCAATGAATGTAAATAAGAATATTTCAGGCACCTGCACTTCTGCTTTCCCTATTCTGATGTCACAGGTGAAGTCTCTCTGTATAAATATTTCCCGGCTACTAAATTATTCATGGTACCTGCAGCGCCATCTCGCGGATGCAAATATCGAGAGTCCAATGGTTGCATTCGTATGCTTGGATGTTGTGGGCCAAGCAATAAGATGTAGCGTTTTTATACCAGAATTTAAGGACCCTGCTAATTGAGAAGCAAGACATTTGTTCCGAACATAACCGAGGTAGCCCGAACGCTCACGAAGTGAGTTAAGTTCAGAAATAGCAAAAGGCAATTTAAATTACATTGATAAAGTATTTTCTTTTGTGTAGTGTAAATATTTATTAGTGTTGTTAAAAATGTGGCAATAATATTCATAAATATAGCAATTAAGTAAAAATGATAATTTGTTTTTTTTTAAGTGTTACTTTTATTCATAGATAGATAATCAATCGTATTCCGCGTTTTGTGTCTGTGGTGATTTGTCGTTTATTTGTTTTGATATTTCATGAATCACAGGTGGAGTGTTTACAATTATTTAGGTTATAATTTAGGTTTTTAATATTATAAACTTTTATACAAAAACATTTAACATTTGTAGCAGACATAGCTTTACACATGTCATGTACATGCTACAAATGTTTCTATAGAAATTAAACACGGTCATCTAAACCGTGTTGGGCTGCACTTTCATCCGAGATGAGCGAAGATGCGTTATAACGCAAAGTTCGCGAGTTCCCGAGATAAAGGGTCTTGACAGACAGACGGACAACAAATTGATCCTATAAGGGTTTCTTTTTTTCCTTTTGAGGTATGTATTGGTGATGCTCCGTCATCCATGTGGCAATACATATTTTTATTAATATATATAGACTGATAAACATTGGTCAAAGTAAATCATTATTTTATCACTTGTACCACACTCAACCCGTAAAATAAGTACCGCTTTATTTACACTCGGCTCAAGACGTTCCTGAAATTTATGTTGAGCATTAATTTGAGCATTTAATGTGACGTAGGCTTATCTTAGAAAATTAGTAATGACTGTGCGTATTTTAGGTTGCTGATTTTATTGATAATCATTTCTTGGAATCTCTTGGGATGTCAGTGGCGAAAGAAAAGTTATTTTTCAAATCTTAATTTATTTTTGAATTGTTGATTTCTACTTTTGGACGCTGTTAATGTGCATGTTTAACAACATCGTTCACACATAGTATAAATCTCTACTTGAATGATGTAACCATGACCTTGTAAAAATATTATGATTAAAAAAAGTGTCCATGGAATTTCTTGCCCACTCTTTTCCATCGAGATCTATATTTTAGAATGGGCCACTATGGTACTTTCACAAATTCATATGCCTTATGATTAGGACTGTCGCTTCATCCTTTTGTTTTTGAAAGAAGAAAGAAAACAAGTTTATTTGGTACAAGCCATTAATGCACACAGTTATAAAAATAATAAAACTTAATTCTAAACACGAATAAAAATAATGTATATTATTGACATTCAATAATGCCTGTAACGGTCTAACTGAAACAAATGCTTTGAGTTTGAGTTTGAATGTTTCTTATTTTATTCAGTTACTAGCTTCTGCCCGCGGCTTTGCTCGCGTTAAATTCGGGGAACACAGTCCCCGTTTTCTGATTTGCAGGTACCTGCTTCCTGTAGTTTTTGCCCTTGCGCTTTATTGATTTTAATAGCAAAGCTAAGTTTTCTCTTTTCTTCTCGCTTTCTCCCTCATTTCTCACTTTAAAAAAAATGCCTATGTCCGCCTCCAGGGTTCCAACTATCTCTGTACCAAAATTCATCAAACGGTTATACATTAAGGCTTGAAGACGTAACAAACAAACTCACTTTCGCGGCCAAATCGTAGGACGGAAGATCCCTGCAGACGGGCGTTAGTCTAGTTAGCTACTACCTGACAGTTACAGCGCCATCTATACCACACTTTTGTGGAAATTAATAAAAATAAACAAAATAAATAAACATCTTGGGACAACTCACACACGGTCATCTGATCCCAAGCTAAGCAGGGCTTGTGTTATGGTAACCAGACAACTGATATACATACTTATATAATTTATAAATACATACATATTATAGATAAATCACACCCAGACACAGAACAAACAATCATGCTCATCACACAAAGTTTTGTCCTGGGTGGGAATCGAACCCACGACCTCCGGCTTAGCAGTCAGGGCCACTAACCACTAGACCAACAGGCCCGTCAATTTCCTGTAAAATACAAACTTCAAACCGTAAAAAACCTACTAACATTAACCTGACCTCTACATTTTATACTGCAGACATAAATAACCTAAAAAATAAATAAATTCATCCCTTCCTCACAAAACCCTTAACTTTTAACAGTGTAACATAAAAAAGGAATCAGCCTTTTTCAAGTAACATCTTAATTTGTGGCTCAAATTATCTTTTTTTGTACGTAAACAAACCTTTCTTATGGTGCTTTAAAATTTATGCTCGCCTAAACCTCCTAGAATGTTGTTGAGGGTAAAATATTGAGTTCATTAATATTATGCTTAAGTAAGGGGCTCCTTCGGGTAAGTGGTCGCAGAAATGGTGGAGGCACAGCCTTAAATACCAGTTCATCTTGAAATAAGTGGCAGTGAAGGTATGCACTTAAAATTGAGAATAAAGGTTTGTTATACGGTCATCATCTGCCTAGCCTTTTTAGGGTTGCGCACCTTAAAAGAAAAAAACGGAACACTTATTGGATCACTTTTTTGTTCATCTGCCTGTCGGTTGTTCTGTCAAGACCATTTATCTCGAGAACGCGAAGAGATATCAAGTTGAAATTGAAACTATATACTCAATTCTGTGGTCCCTTAGAGTTGTAAATCATATCTGTAAGTCTAGGCAGTCAAAAGATAAAGCCATTTATGTGGCAAGTTTGTACGGAACCTTCAGTGTGCGAGTTCGATTCACACTCGCCCAGTTTTTACTCATTTCGACCAACAATAATTGGTAATTATGAATCTATAAATCGAATCTACGTTGCTCTGTGCTTTAACATGATATTTTTCAGATAGGGCATAAATGAATTAGACTTTTGAAAACCTTTTTATCAAACTTAAACTCGACTAGTTAATTTCCACAAAAACATGAAGTAACTAGATTACTTTTTAAGCTATTGCATAGCTTCTATCGCGGGCCTTGAGCGTGGAGACCAAATCCAGAAATTTCGTAACGAACACCTAACATTACGAATACGGTCAGTTATTTCATTTGCGATTCCAATGTTCAATTAGCGTGTTTGGTAGAGAATCGGGTCGTCAATCAATATTACGCCGGATCAAACCCAAGGTCTAATTTTGCTTTTTGCGACTTCTTTTCATTTGAAGTACTTTTTAAATATTATATTTCGATTTTTTTTTATATATTGCATAAGTTTTTTTTTTATTTATTGCGTAAGTTGATAAAAAAATGCTATGCAATAGCTTAACCGCGGCAGTCCCCGAGTGCCACACGTATTTTTTTTCTAATGAATACGTTTTACGAAAAGTTATACGGAAACCTTATGTATGCTTTTGCCGGAATTAATTAATCGAGTTTGAGTTACAAATCAATCATCATAACACAACAGACTATCAGGAGATGCAATGCGTAATAATTCAGTTTCGCTAATGCGCCCTACGATATGTACTTAAGTGTCAATAATCAAACATCATGATTAATGGCATTTCAACCAATATTATCGATAGCTGATTATTAGACGAACGAATCACTTATTACAACCCAATCAAATATCAACCTTACAACCAACCATCAAGCTTAGAAATCACTTGCAGCATAATTTTCCTAGATCAAATACGCGATTGATTAGCTCAATCAATTCCGATCCTTAATGCAATTGAGATAGAGTTCGATTTCGCTCTCTGTGTAGATACTTATGCAACTGTAATGAGAAGTTTCAATTAGACCGATCTGTTAGATCGTTAGGGGTTCTATAATTTATGGGCAATTGTAAATTGAGTAGTACGTCATCGGTTTAGTCACGTATGTCATCGGATATTATTATTGAATTTGAGAGACAGTAATTTTGTATAGGAAAATCTAGTTGGCAGAATATACAACTGTCCACTATTTCCTTCTATTTCAAGAACAATCGTAATCCTTACTAATATTAAAAAAGCAAAAGTGAGTTTGTTTGTTTGTTACGTCTTCACTCCTTAATGGCCAAACCGATTTTTCAAAGTGAGAAATGAGGGAGAAAGAGGGAAGAAAAGGGAAAACGTAGCTTTGCTATTAAAATCAATAAGACGCAAGGGCAAAAACTACAGGTAACACGTACCTGCAAATCAGGAAAGGGGAACTGTGTTGCCCCGAATTTAACGCGAGCGAAGTCGCGGGCAAAAGCTAGTTAAGTTAATAAACCTGGGTTCGACATTACGATAGGCATACAGATCGCGAAGTTACTACTGAGCCAACATTACTCACCTCTACTGGGGCCTTTAGTAGGATATTAATATGAATTACGCAACAGTTCTTAAAATGGTCACAAACGTAGTTAATATTATGAATTGTCACATATTGGAGTTTATTGGATTACTCCTTAAGAATCGATTTTCATATATAAGGCGCCCGGTATGAGAAAAATCCGAGGGGTAAAACCTACTAAAGTAACGCACCTTTAGTGCGCAACTTTCTAATTTGGCTGTGAGTGTATTAAGACGTACATATGGTATGCTGTATAGGCGACTATACCTATATACTATATGTTATTGGGCTTGTTTGTTTCTATCAGTGTCGATGTATTTATATTGCTATTTTTTTTTTCATTAATTTGTGAATTTACCCTTTCATACGATATTAATCTTTTTTCAGATGAATAAACTCTTTTTGCGTATGGTTAGATACTCGTACTTAAGGAGTAAACTCCAGTCGTGCGTCGGAGCTGACACACACACTTTTTTATATTCCTATTTTGACACTGCCAAACCTACCACATTAGAGACCCACTGTTTTTTTTTTTTGCGAAAGGGAAATCGTCAAATAACTTCTCCCAATGTCAGGCTTGTACTGACTAAAATCCACCCATGTTCCTTCTTTTGCCCTTTATGTTTCGGGGCCGCGGTATCTCTTTCGAACAACCCGCAACCCCGGCAGGCGGTAGACCTGGCAGGCCCCTCTGCTTTACTGACATCTGTGAGGCGCGCGTGGAACACCATCGCACCGTCGACTCCGCTAAACACGCTGCTCAAATGCTGACAACACAAACTTACACTATAGACAATCTTGTATATTCTTCTTGTGCTGTTTTTTTTTTGAAAAAACAACTCTACAAACATTCAAACCAAGAATATACACTGTAAGCACAAAGTATCAGTTCATATCTCACACATCGTACACATGATTGCCGAAATGTTTGCGAGTTTATATCTGGAGCTTCCGTCTCACTGACCCGCTAAATAACGGCTTACAGTGTAAGGAATTGTGTGAAGTGGACCGATGTGACATTCTATTTGATGATATTGTAGGATATGTCAACGAAAAAATATTTTTGCTTAAAAAGTAGCCATCTTGATTAATTGTTTCTTTGCTTGTTTCATTGACTGTGTTGTTTAGACTTTCGAAAGTAAAGTTGTTTTTATGTTTTTTTTTTTTGGAAGTCGGATATTTTTTTTTACGTTCTTTAGTGTCATGACTAGAGATGGGATAATCGGATGCATATTTACCTAAATTTTATCAGCCAAATATTCATTATATTAATTAATATTATATTTAATGAGCCAAACCTCATCAATTAGGAAACCAGTTTGATGGGATATTTTTATTAAAAGTAAAATCTCGGGATTTCGAGATTGTATAACTAATCAGATGTGCTTCACAATTAACTTCTCAATTCACTTATATTCCTTGACATTTAACACTTAATAGCATTTTGGCCCGATTTGACATTTAATAGCCAAGATAGGTGAATATGCACCCGAATATACATTTATGTCAAATATACATTTATGTCAAATTGAGTTTATTACATTTCACAGAGTATACACATAAATTGAAAGATTTTTTTTGCTCATAATAGCAACCATCGCAACTTTCGGTAAATATGCACGTGAGTATCTCATCTCCAATTATGACACACACTCTCACACTTTTTTTTTGGGTTGGGAAATCATCAAATAACTTCCCCCACTCTGGGCGGAGCGGGGGCAGTGTCAGACTTGTACTGAATAAAACCCACCCGTGTTCCTTCTATTGTCCTTTATGTTCCGGGGTCGCGGTACCTCTCTCAAACAATCCGCAACCCCGGCAGGCGGTGGCCCTGGCAGGCCCCTCCCACTCTCACACTTCATCTGCTCATTTGCAATCTTTTTTTTTAAAAAATGTGTGAGATATCATTATACCATAACTAAAAATGCTGAAAAAAAAAACTATTTGCAAAAAAACCGACTTCCAAAAATAAAAGGAAGTCGGTTTTTACTACTACTTGTCCACCTACCTACCTCCAGCTTCTAATTAGCACGTCACTTAATATCTTCCAAAGCACTTGGATGATCCATCGCAATATGCTACTTTCCTATTTTTTTATTAATCCGTCTTTTAGATTATTAAAAAACAAGCGACACGTATTTTTTTTTTTGTAAATTAGACCAAAAATGACAAAGATATAGCACATTAAAGTTACGTGAGACGTCACGCGTTGGTGGAATTTTTCGCAACAAGTGACGTCACTCGTAATTTAAATGGGCTATATCTTTGTCATAATTGGTCTAATTTTCAAATAAAAAATAAGTGTCCCTTTTGTTTTAACAATCTAAAAGACGGACTTAAGGTTGCACTAGTCGATATTTTTTCCATACAAATTTCGGGGGGGTATTGCTCCACCATTTGATATTGTACATCCAATATGAAACATGATATCGTTTTATCTTACTATTAAATTTGTCTGTACGGAAACAGAAAAAATAAATAAAATACCTGTAAAAAATTATGAGCCAACAAATTTTCGTTTTTCTTGATAATTTTAACGCAACTTTGGATGTATAAAAGTATCAAAAATTGAGTAAAATTTCGAAAAGTAAGTCGGTACCGACACAGTTCAATTACCGAAGAGTTTAATAAAATTTATTTGAAATTGATTAATGCATTGGTTTTTCCGTAAAACCCCATCTTTCAAAGCACTAATAGCAATTTTTTACGCGCTCATTTTGCTATGAATTATCATGCTGTTCACTCAGAAAATGTCCCCCCTGGCGGCACGGGAGGCAGGGGCTTACGCACACAAAAATAAAAACGCAGTTTCGTGCAATCTAATGTCATTTCAGTTCGAATTAGTATTAGTGTGCGTGCGAGCAAGACGTTGTGCGTACAGATTAGCGTGTAACTGCTCATCACTGATACTATCTCTGTCGCTCACGATGTCAAATGAGACAGTGCGCTTTTTGGCCACGCCCTTCAGTGAGTTCGAGCCAGCGACTAGTTCACTCTTAATAGAATTTAAATAATATATATAATAAATTTGAGCCTGGAAACTACTCTATTGTATAAATGTAAGTCAAACATAAGATTCACGCACAGAATCACAGTCAAGATTTTTACAACATAAATCTAAATTTACAAGCAGAACCGAACATTTACCTAGATTTTCCACAATTTTAACCGTAACACTAAACTATAAGTTAGTCGTAAATAACGTTAAACTGCGGTTAGCTAATAAATTGTAACCGTCATGTTTAATGTCCAGCAACCGCTCAGGACTAGGTTTAGATAAATATCTGACATATTGTAGCTCGGCTATTAATTTTAATGTTAAACTTGTGTTTTCTTATAATCTGTCATTGTACACGATTCCAGTTTAGTAGTGTATTTAATTACTGTGAGATCGTAACAGTTCAAATGAGCGATACTGATGGAATTATATCCTTACTAATATTATAAAAGCGAAAGTGAGTTTGTTTGTTTGTTTATTACCTCTTCACGCTTTAATGGCTAAACCGATTTTGATGAATTTTGGTAGAGATAGTTGGGAACCAGGAGACGGACATAGGCTAATTTTAAAAAAGTGGGATGTGAGAGAGAAAGAGGGAAGAAAAGGAAAAACTTAGCGTTGCTATTACAAATCAATAAGGCGCAAGGGGAACTGTGTTACCCCGAATTTAACGCGAGCGAAGCTGCGGGCAAAAGCTAGTTAATTAATAAAAATATAAAATAGCAATAATAAATTAATGGATATGTTTAAATATTAAAATTAAAACGTAATAAATAATATTACACCAACAATTCATAAATTAAGATATTACGAATATATAAAGCAACTATAGATACTAATAAATAGTCAATATTGCAATAAAAATAATAAAATATAAACACACGAATTTAAATAAAAAATGAATATAAAATGAAGCACATACAGGTAAATATAAACAATTTGATAAAAACAAATTATGGTAAGTATTAAGACGTAAATTATAATTCAACTTAACGATCTCCTAAAACAGGGTTTCCACTTCTCCCTACAGGGTGCATAATGATCTCAATTATAAACTACCACACACACTAAGTACACATTATGGTAAAGCAATAAGGATATTGAGTTTTGTTTTTTCAACGTGACTATAAGCGGTAAGACTGGTCGTATTCTAGGTCGTTCTAGCCGTCGCGTTTTTGTGATCGCCGCGGTGCCAGCTGTCTTAGAACCTGCTTGGTACGCGTCGATGGAAAGAGACCAGATGGCATGACCATAATGCCATGGAACTTGATTAGGTCATAGGTGTGAGATGCAACAACGACGGCTGCTGCAAGTGCTAAAAACGCTCAAACGGCGAAAATATTACAATTTGGTACCAATGAAATTGTAAATTAATTATTAAATTGTTATGTGTTTGAGCCGTTTGGGGTTGAAAGACTAGGGCCATGGGTCCGAGTGCCTACCTAGTATTTCGAGGTATTAGGTACATCCTTACCTACCCCTTCGTAGTTTACAGTCGTGATATAAGTATGACGGGGATTCGTCGTCGGATGGTCGAGACATCATGGCGGAGGACACGAAATGATACTCGCAAAACTTTTGTTTACACTTGTATTGTCCTTTCACAAAATCAATAAAACAAAATAACTAAAGATGCCAATGATCGATACAGATTTAAATCAGGAACGCGGGAAGTTTAGCGCGGAGTAATGGCTAACCGTGTCGCTCGGTGCAAGGTCCAAAAAGAAGTGACCTCCTGTCAAGCTATCCGCTCCACATCAACTTTCCAAGATGGCGACCGAACGAAACCGTCATTCGATCATTCAATTTCGTTCAGTACTGTCATTACTCCGTACCAACCATCCCCAAGTTAATACTTAACGTTCCTACACGAAAAATGATTTAGTTCACAAAAACAAAGTTAGATGGCGTTAGTTTAAATGTATGCGTCGGCGCTTCGACACGGCCGTCCTGATGGTCACACGACCTCGTGTGAAGTACCTCCAAGCGTCGTCACACTTATGACCTCCATCCAGTCATAAGCACCAGACAATACGACCTCCATCCGGTCATCACCACGTAACCCCTATTCGGTACCACTACACGTAACCTCTATCCGGTTACTTACACAATAGGCAACCTGAAACAAGAATCCATGGAAAGTAAAACGTTCTTCGCTCGGCCTTTCTGACAAACACGAAGAGAAATAAAGTCACACGATTCAAATAACACTATTTTTCTGATTCACATGATTCTCATCAAATCTCATAAAGAAAATCTTAACATTAAAATCACCACTCTTAATCAATTTGAACCAATTCATGAAACGTTACGGTCAAATCTAGTATGAAATACTCTTTCGGTAACATCACATTCAACACATTTTTTTGATTCGCATGATTCTCATCAATTCTCATAAAGAAAATCTTAACATTAAAATCACCACTCTTAATCAACTTCAACCAATTCATGAAACTTTACAGTCAAATCTAATGAAATCCAGTCAAATCTAGTCAAATCTAGTCAAATCTAGTCAAATCTAGTCAAATCTAGTCAAATCTAGTCAAATCTAGTCAAATCTAGTCAAATCTAGTCAAATCTAGTCAAATCTAGTCAAATCTAGTCAAATCTAGTCAAATCTAGTCAAATCTAGTCAAATCCAGTCAAATCTAGTCAAATCCAGTCAAATCTAGTCAAATCCAATATGCAATACTCTTTCGGTAACCAGTTTCATCACATTCAACACATTGCCTCCATCCGGCAACCAACGGGACCTCCATCCGGTACCCGTCCTCAACACATCACATTGCTTCTATCCGGCAAACCAACGGGACCTCCATCCGGTACCCGACCTCAACACATCACATTGCCTCTATCCGGCAAACCAACGGGACCTCCATCCGGTACCCGACCTCAACACATCACATTGCCTCTATCCGGCAAACCAACGGTACCTCCATCCGGTACCCGACCTCAACACATCACATTGCCTCCATTCGGCAACATTGGGACCTCCATCCGGTACCCAATCTCAAGACAATACTTAGCACCATGCTTGACACCAAGTGCAAACCCAAGGTCACCAACCTTAAGTAAGCACCAGGATTCAAGCAATCCGAGTCATTTGCATACTACATTTTGCATCTTTTATACCCCTCTCAAGGTCTAACATCCTCATCGTCAGTCGGTCTCGTCTCGTCAGTGTCTATCGTGTCGAACTCAAATTTATAATCAACAATCACGTCATATGTCTGAACAGTCCGTATTTTCTTAAATCGTTTCTTATGTGACGACATATGAACTGCTAAACCAATTGGTAAAACTTCGCGTCAAATCGCCAATCATGATTTCATACCGCAATAAAAATGGCAGGTAAAACGTGGAAAAGAATTACAAAAATAATTAAAACTCAATAGTACTCAATATTTGTACAGTCAACCTTTTAGAAGTCTGTCCGATACCAGTCAATGGCACATTTTCATAAAGTCCCACTAAATTTACAGGATACAGAAGATTCTTTGATAAACGAACATTCTGCACCAGAATCATAATAAAAATGGAGTTGCTCACCAAAGTCCTTAAGGATCCAGTAGGTGCGTCCACAAGACACACGTCAACTCGCTTTCCCGTAACGGGATCGACCACCGTGCTGCTGCGTGCCTCCTTGGCGTCCCTCTTAAGGCAGCTGGATGCGTAGTGTCCTTGTTCGCGACAGCTGAAACAAGTGATCCAGGCTTTCCCAGTTGCCTGGTTACTCTTGCCACTGCTAAACGCCGTCGATCTCGATTCTTCTTCATGTGCCGAATGTCTTTTCAGGCGACATTGCACGGATCGGTGTCCTGGTTTCCCACAATTGTAACATTTAGGCCCAGCGTAGGGTTCATTGGAGCGGTTTCTCTTCGCATCAGGACCTTCATGCTCATCACCACCTGGCGGGGCGCTCCTCTTCAGAGACGAAACAGCTTTCAGCTCCCGGTGTAGGTCGTTTCGGGTTTTGATGTCCGTAGTAAATGACAATCGCTGGACTCGCGTATCGTTCTTCGCGATGTGAGCTAACACCGTCGCGATGGCAATCTGCTTTGTTGTGAGCCATTTCGACTTAATAGTTGTCATGAGGGTAGCTGCATATGCGGCCAAACACTCGTTCTCTTTAGGCTTATTTCCATATAGATTAGCAAGAAAAGAAGCGGTAGTCTCTGGATAATCATACCTGGCTAAAAACAGTTCCTTGAAATCACTCCATTTCATCCCAGGGTAAGATATGGATGACAACCATGACGAAGCTTCTCCCTTAAGCGCGCGGCTCAAGGCAATCATCAACGATGCACCTTGACTATTAGGATTGATAACACACATGTCTGCTGTTGCCAGGCAAGCACGCGGGTCAACTTCCCGTTTTTCAGGGTCAAAATCTGGTAGGCGAACATCCACAATCACAGAAGGTGTTTTCATTACTTGCACGATAGCCATAAAGTTTATATTTTGCTGCTCTAACAGAAAACGCAATTTTTTCGTTTCTGTGTCACTTTTAAACACGCACGTATTGTCTTCACATTTTTCTTGATTAGCACTGTCACTCGCACCACGTGTGGCGTTTGGATTGCATCCCAGTTCTGATGACGGAGATTCGTCGTCGGATGGTCGAGACATCATGGCGGAGGACACGAAATGATACTCGCAAAACTTTTGTTTACACTTGTATTGTCCTTTCACAAAATCAATAAAACAAAATAACTAAAGATGCCAATGATCGATACAGATTTAAATCAGGAACGCGGGAAGTTTAGCACGGAGTAATGGCTAACCGTGTCGCTCGGTACAAGGTCCAAAAAGAAGTGACCTCCTGTCAAGCTATCCGCTCCACATCAACTTTCGAAGATGGCAACCGAACGAAACCGTCATTCGATCATTCAATTTCGTTCAGTACTGTCATTACTCCGTACCAACCATCCCCAAGTTAATACTTGACGTTCCTACACGAAAAACGATTTAGTTCACAAAAACAAAGTTAGATGGCGTTAGTTTAAATGTATGCGTCGGCGCTTCGACAAGTATTTAAACTGAAATGTCACTAAAAATCATTTATCCGTGATCTTGGCGTATGCAATTGCACCGGCATATCGGAAAAATAAATAGCATCATGATTTTCCTGCCCTTGTCCCATTCTATTTTGGGTCGGCGCAACACGTTTTCTTCTTCCATTGTCCCCTATCAGACGCCATGGCATAATTCACTCCTTTCTTCTTCATCATTCCTTACATAATCCATCATTCTTTTCTTTGGCCTTTTCTCCGTCCATCAACTTTCAGATTCATCACTCTTTTAGTCACATGTGCTTCATCCCTCCTCATTACATGTTCATACTAAGACAAACGACTCCCTTTCATTTTTTCTGTAACAGGCGCAACTTTCAAACTTCCTCTAATATAAAAAAATAAATGAATAGTGGAAAAATAAATAGCAAATAATATGGTAAATGTGTTCATTTAAAACAAACCACATTACTATTTCATCTTCTAAAGTGGACCGGAATACGGTAGGCTAGATCGAATCCGTATCGCATGATTCTTCAAAAGCCTTTATGCAAATACTAGCTTTCACCCGCGGCTTTGCTGACGTTAAATTCGGGGTAAGACAGTTCCCCTTTCCTGATTTGCAGGTACCGGCTACCTGTAGTTTTTGCCCTTGCGCCATATTTATTGTAATAGCAAAGCTAAGTTCTCTCTTTTCTTCCCTCTTTCTCCCTCATTTCTCACATTTAAATAAATAAATAATAATAATATTTATTTATTTATTTATTTATTTATTCTTTCTCCCTCATTTCTCACATTTAAAAAAAAAGTAGTCCTTGTCCGTCTCCAGGGTCAACTATTTCTGTACCAAAATTCATCAAAATTGGTTTAGCCATTTAGGCGTGAAGACGTAACAAACAAACTCACTTTTGCTTTAAAATATTAATAAGGATAAGGATTTCCTATAATTTGATATTGTTTGCAAGCCAAAATCAAACACACCAATCAAAAACGTTGCGTGATCAAAACATGTCCCACGTTTGACACATTTGAAATGCAATCTGTTAGATTTTAACCTGACGTTGTAATATAAATTGTTCATATTTGTATGCATAGAACAATGTTTTTTTAACAGCATGCGACAAATGTTGCACTGTGACAATTTTTGGAATATTTTACTGTGATTTTTAAAGCTATATTTGCATGGTTGAGCTCGTGATTACTTTGAAAAATCCTTACTTAATTATTATAAAAGCGAAAGTGAGTTTATTTTTAACGTCTTCACGCCTAAATGGCTAAACCAAATTTGATAAATTTTCGTACAGAGATAGTTGTGACCCTGGAGACGGACATAGGCACAACATTTTATTTTTAATTGTGAGAATTGAAGGAGAAAGAGGGAATAAAAGGGAAAACTTAGCTTTGCTATTACAATAAATAAGGCGCAAGGCCAAAAACTTCAGGTAGCAGGTACCTGCAAATCAGGAAAAGAGAACTGTGTTACCCGAATTTAACGCGAGCGAAGCCGCGGAAAACAGCTAGTATACTATGTTTGGGTCAGCTTTGGCTCATGACGGTGAGCAGTAGGTACTCGTAGCTCACTATCCGTCCGTTTAAAGACAACATGCTGTCGACGGCGCGTTCGTTTTCCACGCGCGCTTCATTGAGATGTGGAGCGGGGGATAGTGTTAGACTTTTACTGACTAAAACCCATCCATGTTTCTTCTTTTGCCCTTTGTGTATATGGGATGTCTTTCGAACAACCCGCACCCAGTTTTTTAGCTTCGTTAAGAGTACTTTTGCACCCTTTGTGAAAGCGTGTATAGTTAACTGTGAGGGAAACAAATAAAACTTTATTCCGATAGTTTCTGTTGAATGATTCCAGTGTTGAAAAATCATTTTTGAATACACATCCACCAGAATAGTTCCCTGTTAAGCCCTGCGGTTTTGCTTGCATGAAAACGTTTTGTTTTCAAGCGAAATAGTATTCAAATTATTGTCAAAAATGTAGACGAGCTGAACCAATGATTTATTGTAAACAAAAACTTCAGAGGTGTAAAGGGACTCCCGGATGGAACTAAGTTATTATTTATTATGTACAAAAAACCTGCATACACTCAACAAAAATAATCGTCGCGACACCATATTGATCAATGCAAAATAGAAAGACGAAACAAAAATAACTGGCTTGCTTTCTATGAGAGAGAGAAAGAGACAGACAAAGAAACACGCACACGCCGCACGGCCTACAACTATGTATAGCAAAAAGTGTCGTTACAACTTTTGGTCTTAATTTTTTTCCGTCTTGATTTTTTCCGTCCTTTCGCAACGCGCGATAATGAACTTCGTTAAAAAAAAAGCATATTAACATTTTGTACTTTTAAAACTCATTTCAAACTGTTAGGTTGATTGTTGATAGCAATTGGCTCGCCTCTTGTTACGTAGGATTTAAACACAACTGGAGTAATGTGTGTGTTCTGCTTAACCCTACAGAAATTATAGGCGGGATTTTATGGTGTTTTGTTTAAACTGTTCTTTTCGAACGAAAATACCTTTGTAGTTCCAATTGTCTTTTAAATCGACAAACGTCCAGTACAAAGACAGTGATTGTGTTTTCGACAATATTTTCTTGAAAGAAAACAGCGACAAACGAAAAAGAAATCGCGAGGAATGAGGACTGATACTTTTATCTTCTCTTCTTAATTCTTTGTAAATGTGTGGACATGGTTGACCTTGTAGATTCTTAGACTGTTGTTAACATCTTATCTTATTATACGTTTTGTAAAGTAAGCAATGACTTATTGTCGGGCCTAAGTTGTCATCTCATGCATAAGTACTAACGCTGTAACAACAACATTGTAAAACCAAATATTTTTTAAAAGAAACTCCATGGTTACCCATGGAGTTTCTTACCGGTTCCTCTCCATAGGAAATAATCAACCCGAAACGTGCACCTTTTCTCAAATATGTAAAATAAAAATATTTTGTTTTTTTTTATCTTTCTCATAATTATAATGATATAGTTTCGCCTGTTACAGAAAAAATGAAAGGGAGTCGTTTGTCTTGGTATGGTATGTATGGTATGTATTGGACATGTAATGAGGAGGAATGAAGGACATGTGACTAAAAGAGTGGTGGATCTGAATGTTAATGGACGGAGAGCGAGAGGAAGGGCAAAGAAAAGATGTATGGATAGTGTAATGATATGAAAGAGAAAGGATTAAATGATACCGTGACGTCTGATAGGGGAGAATGGAAGAAGAAAACGTGTTGCGCTGACCCCAAATAGAATGGGACAAGGGCACGAAAATGATGATATCATTCTCATTTAATGTACGTTTTATCGGTCGTTTTGTGTACGTAAACAGTTGAAGTATTTGATAGTAGACTCGTAGTAGACTTGGATGATATTGGGTTATCGTCCCTAGGTTCTGAAATATTACAAAAAAAACGTTGCTTCACACTAGGAATTTCTCCAGCATCGTGGGTGCGTTTACAAACATTTAAACTCACATACACAAACAGCTAGAGCCGAAACAACTATCTGTAGGCCATACAAATAATTTTTTTCCTACCTTATCACTTAGAGGAATAAAAAATAGATAACGACCGATTCTCAGACTTATAAAATTTTATAAAAATCGGTCAAGCCGTTTTGAAGAAGTATGGCAACTAAAACTGTGACACGACAATTTTATATAATACTAGTTTCCACTCGCGACTTCGTTCGCATGTCATAGTTACTTTGGGCTAACGCTAACTTTAACACGCGTGATGATCTAAAAAAAATATCTTTCTCTTCCCTGTTTTTCCCTCTTTCTCCCCGTTATCTCACTTTTTTTTTTAAATTAGCCAATATCCGTCTCCAAGGTCCCAACTATCTCTGTACCAAAATTCATCAAAATCGGTTTAGCCATTAAAGCGTGAAGAGGTTACAAACAAACAAACAAACTCACTTTCGCTTTTATAATATTATTAGTAAGGATAGTAAGGACTAGTTTCCACTCGCGACTTCGTTCGCATGTCATAGTTACTTTTATTTGGGCTAACGCTAACTTTAACCCACGTGGTGAACGAAAACAAAAAAACTTTCTGTCCTCTTTTCTTCCGTCTTTCTCCCCGTTATCTCACCTTTTTTTTAAATTAGCCAATATCCGTCTCCAAGGTCCCAACTATCTCTGAACGAAAATTCATCAAAATTGGTTCTGCCATTTAGGAGAGATGACGCAAACAAACATACAAACAAACTCACTTTCACTTTTATAATATTAGTAAGTACATATTTTATCTTAGCTACCAAACACAATTCAAAACCGAATCCAGAGCAGAACACAGCATAAAATAAAGCAATATATTAAGAAAAATTCAGAAAGGAACCATACCGCCCGCGGCTTGCATCGGAAACTATAAAATTTAATATTGCAACCATGTTTTGCTTTGTTTTATTTTTGCTTGCTCACTCGTGTGGTTTCCCTGCATTTTAGGGTTCCGTAACTAAGGGAAACCTTCAAAGCTATTGCGGACCAAGCGCATATGACTATAAGAGTGATAGATATGAATGTTGATGGATGACGAGGGAGAGGAAAGGCCAAAGAAAAAATGGATGGATTGTTTAAGGAATGATATAAAAGAGAACGGAGTAAATATTGCCATGACATCTGACAGGATAGAATGGATGGAGAAAACGTGTTGCGTCGACCTCAAATAGAGTGGAACATGGGCAGGAAAATGATGATGTAATCGACGGAAATCTAGATATAAGTAAGCCGTCACAGACCTGACTTTTTAAGTTAAGTTTAAATCTTAATCAAAATATTGTCGTTATTGTTTGCCGCTGTAGCCACTGGTCTAATACCAGTGGCTATCGCGGCAAACAATAATAGTTCAAATTACACACACACACCTTGGCGCACGAGGTTGTCAATATGTGGAATGTGAACTCTGTTATAAATAAAAAACCGGGCAAATGTGATTCGGATACGCTCACCGAGGGCTCCGTACAAACTTGCGACATAAATAACAAAAAGCATTTAATCCCATGCAAAACACGTAACAATATTTACCCACTTTGAAATAAAAATGTAACAAAAATTTGCTAATTAACTAATAAATTAAATTTCGTTAATTAACACACTTAAACTTCATGCATTTGTAACAATAATAAATAACAAAATTATAACATTCTATCTATAATATTATAAATGTGAATGTTTGTGAGGTTTGATGGATGGATATTTGTTACTCTTTCACGTCATAACGGCTGAACGGATCTTAGTGAAATTTGGCACAGAGGTAGATTATAGTCTGGAATAACGCATAGGATACTTTTCAATATCACGCGGGCGAAGCCGCGGGCGCCAGCTACTTTTAAATAAAATTACCATAATTGCTTGAATACATCACAATCACTTAACCATAACACTTTTTATTTAAAAGCTAATTTTACTAACTTACGACATAAATAGCCACATCTCTTGACTGCGTAGATTTAGAGATACGATTTTACGACAACTCTTAGAGACCACAGACTTAAGCATATGGTTAAAATTTCAATTCGATACCTTCACGCGTTCTCGAGATAAAGGGTCTTGACAGACAGACGGATTACAAAGTGATCTTACAAGGGTTTCATATTTTTTCTTTTGAGGATTGGGATCTTAAAAATGACCAGTACAAAATAATGCTTGCGAAATCCAAATGTCCTTTTTTTGGTATTGTTCGTCGTGTCGTTGAGCTCCTTGGATTATGTGTCGAGCAACACTATAACTGGCAAATGCTTGCACTGACTGGACTGGTCCACTCAATCTGTGTGGTGCTTTCTTTAAAAGGCCATTTCAGACACTAATCTGCATGGTCCTCATGTGAGTTAACCAAGATTTTTTGTCTGGGCCTTAAAAGAGACTATGACCTCTGAGTTTGTTTCGGCTGTCTCTTCTCAGAGTAGTCGGGTACGAAACACCGGCCTCATCTAGTTTTTAAAAAAAGACGATTAAAAGTGTTTGTGAAAACCTACTTGCAAAATACACATCATTTATCATTAAAGTTCAACTCGCACTTGACTGGTTTTTTGCCGATATTCCATGCACACCTGAGATTGAAGAATAACATCGCTTATATGAGAAATGGAGGCTGCAGGTGTTAAATTCTGATAAGGGTGAATGACTTATGTATCCTTGGATGGAACATATTACTCTTTGAAAATCACTTGGCGGTATTTTGTACGGAAATAATCAATAAACCTCCAAGAGAGATTCTATTTTTTAAGAAACAAGGTTAAGGTTGCACTGCTTAATAATGCAAAGTATTTTAAATTCAGCTGGAATATGTGTATCCGGTAGTAATTTTTGAATGAAAATAAACGTTTTGCCAATTTATACATTTTTACCAAAATATAAATTTATTAGCTGCGCCCCGCGGTTTCACTCGCGTGGTGATAGAATATACAATATATCTTTACGAATTGTAGCCTATGTCTTATTCTGATGTAAAAGCTATATTATTCTAAGATTTCATTAAAATCCATTCGGTAGTTTTTGCGTGAAAGAGTAACAACTATCCATACATCCATCAATCTTTACAAATTTTCGCGTTTATAAAATTACTAGGTTTTACTCGCGGCTTCGCTCGCGTTTAATTCGGGGTAACACAGTTCCCCTTTCCTAATTTGCAGGTACCTGCTACTTGTAGTTTTTGCCCTAGCGCCTTATTTATTGTAATAGCAAAGATAAGTTTTCCATTTTCTTCCCTCTTTCTCACTTTAAAAAAAAGTTATCCTGTGTCCCAACTATCTCTGTACCAAAATTCATCAAAATCGGTTTCGCCACGTAGGCGTGAAGATATAACAGACAAACAATCAAACAAACTCACTTTCGCTTTTATAATATTAATAAGGATTAATTAAACCATGATTTGCCACGCGGACGAAGTCGCGGGCAGAAGCTATTTTATTATAATAAGAATTAAAACTGAAAGGGACATCGACTCGTATAGTATGAAAATATATGTTTCTGAAATAAGGAAATAAAATGTTTGTTTCAGGACAGTTGAGATTAGAATAAGATTTCAACATACATTTAAAATCTAAAGAAAACTCAAACATTTCACAAATTAACCTCAGACATAATAAAAATCAATTACAAATAAGTTCTATCTGACAAAATAATCACTCTCACCGCTAATCTACAAAACCCACGCCTTCATCAACATATACTAGTTCAAAGTAATAAATTCAATAAAATTTTCAACAACACTTGAGCTATTACAATCGCTGAATACAAACTCCAAAATAGCCGGGCAATTTGGATAATGTCCAAGTGGGCAAGTGCATATTTGATTTAATGCAACTGTATTCACTGTAAGGAGGATTTAACTTGATTTACGATTCTCAAAGATAATATTGCACTAGTATCCGGGTTGATACGAAGCAAAGACTTTCAAAACATGCTAACACAACACACATATAAACATTTTTAAACTTTGCCCCACACTAGCTATTTCTCCTGTGTCGTGGGTGCGTTTACAAACATTTAAACTCACATACACAAACAGCCAGACCTGGAACAACTATATGTAGGTCATGCAA
Organism: Ochropleura plecta; assembly: GCA_905475445.1. Lineage (NCBI taxonomy): Eukaryota > Metazoa > Arthropoda > Insecta > Lepidoptera > Noctuidae > Ochropleura > Ochropleura plecta. The sequence goes on along the minus strand of FR997738.1, from coordinate 16,688,846 downwards.
ATATTTGCTCCGTGCGTGGTTCGAACACGCAGAGCAGCAGTCGATTGCTAAGCTCACTGCGCCAACCGTGTCGTCAATATAAATATCGTAGACGCTCCTGGCATCGGACTTCGCGAGACGACTCCCGGCCACCGTAAATGAGGGTCTTCTGACAGTGACCAATGGGTGGCTCACTGTCCATCCGTCTAGTAATGACAGGCTGTGTCAAGGGCGCGTTCGTGTTCCACGCACGCCTCAAAGAGTTGTCAGAAAACCAGAAGGGCTTGCCAGGACAGTGGCCAGCAACCAATTGGGCCACTTGGGGTTGGTGGTTGTTGGAATGAGATACCACGGCCCTGGAACTCAGAGCAAAAAAAGGAACATGGATGGTTTTTAGCCAGTTTAATATATTTCATTCATACCCTTACACTCCGCCCAGAGTGGGAGAAGTTATCTGATGATTTCCGTCTGTTTTTTACCCATTGGAAAAAAAACGTATGTTGATCCTGGTTGTCATCTTTAACAGGCATTACAAAAGTCATTGGCCCGGAAATCTGACCATCAGTCTTACCAAGGAGTATCGCATTACCCAGTACTAACTGGGTTTTCGAGGTTAGATAGGCAGTCGCTCCATGAAAAATACTTGTATTCAGTTTAACTCTACTGGAAGCCGATTCGATAGTTAGGAAAAGGCTAGATAAATACATAGAATATTCTTTATTATGTACACCATACAAATTACAAGAATAACAGTATACAACTTATAAATAGGGTGCCACAATGGGCAGTCTTATCGCTAAAAGCGATCTTTTGAAGACAACGTTTGGATGGATTTAAAGGAGGAGAAACAGGCAAGGACCCAGACAGGTGGTAGTTTCGAGGAACCTCGAAACAAACATCCATACATATATCCTCACAAACATTCGCATTTATAATATTACTATTATATTATTTCGTTGTGAATGAGTGGACATGGTTGGCCTTGTAGATTCTTAGACGCTTGTTAGCTTTTGTTAACGTATTATTTTATTTTACTTTTTGTAAAGTAAGCAATGACTTATTGTCGGGCCTACGCTGTCCTCTGTTCTGTCTCCTGGTTCCCAACTATCTCTGTACCAAAATTCATCAAAATCGGTGTAGCCATTAAAGCGTGAAGAGGTAACAAACAAACAAACTAACTTTCGCTTTTATAATATTAGTAAGGATTAGTAAGGAAGTAAGGATAGTAGAATATAATAATATTTCTAGTATCATTTGTCTGGTGAGATTTATATCCGGACTCTGCTCGCCATTATTTTTATATTGGCTGCAGTTCCATTTGTTGGAATTTTATTTTATTGCCAGCATTTTTCCGTTGCTCCGTAGAAATAATTGTGCTTGGAACAAGCGCTGCTATATTTCAAAATTACTTTCTAAATAATTGAATAACATATTTTTGACGTTTTACGTCTATTTAAGATACTAATATGACAATGGAATAACGCCATAACTTTGTTTAACCTCTAGCTAGAGCCTCAGCGGCACAAAAACGTGCCAGTAAACAAGTATTACCGTTGAGCACCGCTGGCACAAATTTGTGCCACCAAACCCCGACCGATTTAAAACTGTATTTGTAGTAAAGATAAGTCTTAAAATCAGATTACGCTTACGATAAGAGCCCGCCCGGCGGTGCTTGATGGATAGTTGAAGTAAATAATGGCAGTATTTGAGACGTTAAACGTCAACAGACATAAATAAAAATCTTTTTCATTATGCTACTTTGATAACTAGCTCTTTTTACACTACAATTACGTTAATTAGCAATGTATTTCACAGGTTGCTTTTTTCCCATTTATTTAGAAGGTCTTTATTTTTTTCTGTTTCATCACGGATCATAATAAACAACAACTCAAACACCTAATAGCTGGCAGTATTTTTTTTTGCTTATACCAGCAAATTGATATTTATTTGAGCTATATATTGAAAAATATATTTGAATTTCTTATTTCTAATACTAGGCTGTTCAGTATGAGAAGACAAAACGCGGGTATAAATCAAATTACATCATAGTTACATATTGATGAATGACAAAAGAACTTTTTGTTATTTTATTTTACTAGCTTTTGCCCGCGGCTTCGCTTGCGTTAACACAGTCTTTAAATTCGGGGTAACACAGTTCTTCTTCCTTCTTTGCAGGTACCTACTACCTGTAGATTTTGCCCTTGTGCCTTATTTATTATAATAGCAAAGCTAAGTTTTTCCTTTTCTCCCTCATTTCTCAATTTTTTTTTTCAAAAAATAGCCTATGTCCGTCTACCTACAGGGTCCCAACTATCTCTGTACCAAAATTCATTAAAATTGGTTTGGCGATTTAGGCGTGACAAACAACAAACTCACTTGCGTTCGCAAGTAAGGATTTCTTATTTCTAAAATTAGGCTGTTTAGCGTCATGCCTTTGTTTCTCCTTCAGTATGAGAAGACAAAACGCGGGTAAAAATCAAATTAAATCATAGTTTCATATTGATGAATGACAAAAGAACTTTTTGTTCTATTATTTAATTTCTCCGAAGTGCGTTGAAAAACGTCGTTTAATTCACGGAAGAATTTGTCACTGCTGTCCTCGGGTCAATAACGTTATCGCTTGATCCGCCTCGGCTGCAATGACAAAGTTTCCTCACTTGATATAAAATGTACTTTTCGCGCATATTGCGCTACGATTGGGTTCAACCGTTGTCCTAACCGGAAATCAAAGGTCTTGGGTCCCTAGAGCCCTAACCTTCGGCACTTTTTTTTTTGGGTTGCGAAGTCATCAAATAACTTCCCCCGCTCTGGGCGGAGCGCGGGGGAGTGTCAGACTTGTACTGACTAAAACCCACCCATGTTCCTTCTATTGCCCTTTGCGTTCCGGGGCCGCGGTCTCTCTTTCGGAAAACCCGCAACCCCGGCAGGCGGAGGCCCTGGCAAGCCCCTCTGCTTTGCTGCCATCTCTATGAGGCGCGCGTGAAACACTAACGCGCCGTCGACACGGCCTATCACGGCGGACGGACGGTGAGCTACCCATTGCTCACCGTCCACAGGCTGGGTTGGTTTAAGGTTCTCTCCCTCAAACGCCCGGCAACCTTCGGCCCTAGAAATAAAATATCAAGTCTCGAGATTCCTAAAATAATACTGGCTGCATTATTCATTAAGTCGTAGCACTAAAACGTTTTGTGACTAAACTTTAGTGCAAGTTGATGCGTGCGCGTGAGAGCCAAAGTGCGAACCTGAGACGCTTGCTATATACGAGTTTGTGGTGCAAGTACAAGCGACAGCGGGTGGCAGACTTGTATTTCTGTTGTCACCTGGACCTTCTCATCATCATCATCATCTGCCTAGCCTTTTCCTAGTTATAGTGGGGTCGGCTTCCAGTCTTACTGGATCCAGCTTTTAAGGGGATATGAAGAACGGGGTGTCTTTTCATCTCCTATGTAAAGAGGGAAGAAAAGGGAAAACTTGGCTTTGCTATTACAATAAATTAGGCGCAAGGGCAAAACTACAGGTAGCAGGTACCTGCAAATCAGGAAAGGGGAACTGTGTAACCCCGAATTTAACGCGAGCGAAGCCGCGGGCAAAAGCTAGTATACAATTTATCTTTATAAATTGTACCCTATGTGTTATTCTGATGTATAAACTATATTATTGTAAAGTTTCATTAAAATCCTTTTAGTAGTTTTTGCGTGAAAGAGTAACAAATATCCATACAAACTATCGCGTTTAAAGTAATTACTAGGTTTTGCCCGCGGCTTTGCTCGCGTTAAATTCGGGGTAACACAGCCAATGCCTATGTCCCTCTTTAGAGTCCCAACTATCTCTCTATCAAAATTCATCAAAATCAGTTTAGCCATTAAGGCGTGAAGACGTAAGAAACAAACTCACTTTCGCTTTAATAATATTAGTAATAATTTCTTGATCTTTACCGCTACCTCTTCTCTCTTACACCCGGGCCAAACTTTTAACTGCCACGCTTGGCTGCAACGTTAAGAGATGTCTTTGAAGTTTTACAATTTATAAGACCATGTCTGTGCAGCCGGCAGTCAGTTGGAATCGCATATTTTAATTATTCTAGTCGGATGGGCCATGCTGGACCATTTTGATCCATTTTTATTTGTTTTTCGGAATGCAATATTCTACTTTAGTAATTGTTGATTTTTTTCACGTCATGTTGGGAGACGTAGGCCAAAGACACAATGAATGGATTGGGTAAGACAGGTATAGCGAACGCATCGCACACGTGCCATTAACGACACGCGATACAATATTTTGGGCACCTATATTTTTTAATCATATTTTTATTTACCTATTATGTTTTAATCGCCGGTGTGAGTCATTATTTTCAGAGATGAATAACATTAAAGATTCGCTTAGAAACCGTTTGGCGTTGACTTCACTAGTAAGTGAGAAAAGAGTTTCAAATTAATTATTTTCCCAATATTCATTAGTGATTTTGACTTCGCTCAAAATTATTTGACGACACGTCTATGGTATCAATCCATATTTCTTAAGGAGAAATGGCACGTTGGTCCATAAAGGTTCGCCACCACTGGTGTAAGGAATTATATGTTGACATAAATGATGCCGTGATATCTGACAGGAGAGAATGGGTATAATATGAAGCAGTTAATAAGATAGGATATGATTCTGACAGGGTAGGATTGAAGAAGAAAACGTGTTGTGCCGACCCCAAATAGAATGGGACAGGAAAATGAATATTGTTTTTCCGCACACGTTAATAAATAAATATTTTACTCAAACTACTTTTTTTGCGGATGAGAAACCACTAAATAACTTAAATAAATTCCCCCGCCCTGGGCGGAGCAGTGGGGAGTGTCAGACTTTTACTGACTATAACCCACCCAAGTTCTTTCTTTTGCCCTTTATGTCTCTTCTATCTCTTTCGAACAACCCGAAACCCTGGCAGGCAGTGGCCCTTGCTTTGCTGTCATCTCTTTGAGGCGGGCGTGGAACACTAACGCGCCGTTGACATGGCCATTCAGACTACTTGGGTGTACCTAAAATTAACACAGGAGTAGTTAGAGTAGTCCCTGATTTTACACCTCTCCTCTCACTTTTTAATTTTTAAATATTTATTAAAAAATATAAAAATAGTGGTCTGCCGGTATCAGGAGCACGGTCCAAGCTACCGGTGGTTAGGGCTCCAGAGACAGGAACCTCCACACAATGTGAGCCGTATCGAGGAGTACTGCATTTTGAATCAGGCCCTAAATCCAACCGCCTAATTATTATTATTTATTTTACAGACTACAATGTGGTCCAGTGTGTTAGTAACAATATGACTTAGCCTATGTTAGTACTTAATAACTAGCGATAGTAGTAAGTAGCGATTAGTTAGCGTCTACATTAGCGGGCTATCTGCCCGGTCAGCTAACGATTGCAGGATAGTGTTGGGACTGCCACGCAGCCTGTGGAGTAGCGAGCCTCGAGAGGAGAGCTTCGAGAGACGGTCATTGACGCTCTTGTATTATTATTTTTAAACAATTGGCAAATTAACAAAAGCTTTTTTTTAAAACGCTATGCCATTAATATGCTAGTCACGCATTTGATAATGATCACTCACTTTAAAAAAACCTTAACTTTAAACCAGCAAAGCTTCACTTCACACAAAAAAAATATTTCATTAAAAACTTTATCGCTCACTTGAAACAAACTCCGTCACACTCTAAAAAGAATGTACGAATGAACGAACAAGTTGAACGAAAGCGTTTGTTAACAACGCACTGCTCGTTAGTCAAATGAACGAATGCGTCCCCTAGTGAATGAATGAACGCAAATAATTATCAAAGGAGACATTGTTTTCGTTCGCTTTTGTAACTAAATGAACGTGAATGGAACACGAGTGAATGTTTTGTGCAAAACTAACGCGATACAAAAGATTATGTGAACAAAAGAAAGAATGGTGGAATAAGATGAAGTGTAGTCTTGAGAAATAGAACGATCCTTCACAATAATGCGCCTATTAATGCTTTGTTTGTTTGCGTAATAAAAGAGCCTTTTCAGTGACCGTAGTAAGCGTTTGTTTGGCGCTTACTGGACAGACAGTCCGCGTCCTAACCTAAGCGATTGAAGTGCGCCTACGTGTTTACTGTTATTTTGTTGGTGAACCCGAACGCTTGAGCATAAACAGAATAACTCCTTGGACACGAGTTTTACAAGCGTTTTGAGACATCGATCGCGAGGAAAAAACAAATGACTGAGTATTACATGAATTCGCTGCGTTGTGTCTTCTCGACGCGACGTTATTCACGTGAATGAAACAAATGACGCGAGCGCGTGTGTCAATGGGACAGTTAGGTGTGTCCATCAGTAAAGCCTGCCAGGGCCACTGCCTGCCGGGGTTGTGGGTTGTTCGAAAGAAATCCCACAGAATACAAAAAGCAAAAGACGGAACATGGATGGGTTTTAGACAGGAAAATTCTGGAATTTTCCTCCGCTCCGCCCAGAGCGGGAGAAGTTAGATGATTTCTCGTCCAAAAACCGGCCAAGAGCGTGTCAGGCCACGCTCAGTGTAGGGTTCCGTAGTTTCCCGTCCGTCACAATAAGTGTTCTTTACCACGGTAGGTCATGAACGCACGGAAAATCTTAACATCGACTTTTAAACAAATGACGTCATTACGCAACGCCATCTATCGAACCATTTATGAACTGGTTTTTACCTTAACATTTTGATGGTGTTAAAAAAATGAATTTTAGTTTTGTTCTAAATTGCCTTAGCATGTTCTTGATAGAAGTTTTATGTAGTTATAAGATACCGCCAATGCCAAGGAGAGACCAGCCGAACAATTCGGTAATACCCGATCCAATGTAATAAGTACCTACAGCGCCATCTCTCGGGGAATTGGGTTACTAATTTTATTAATACAAAGACGTGCAAGAAGTTTTCGGTGGTAATTTTGGATTGCGAGAACCGATTTCAATAATTCTTTTTTTGTTTGAAAAAAGATACGTTCAGGATAATAAAATATGTAAACGAAGTTAAAAAAAATGCTTGCATATACGATTATACTACAAACTTAGTCCAGAAATTATTTTGTACAACTTTTTGTCTTTTTGTACAAAAACTGTTGTGTCAATCAAGTTCAAAATAATTTTCCTAGAAAGTCCTTATAAAGTTCTACTTTTCAGATTTTTTTCATATTTTCTAAACTTATGGTTCAAAAGTTAGAGGGGGGGGACACATTGTTTTTTTACTTTTGCAGCGATTATTTCCGAAATTATTGACATTATCAAAAAAAGATTTTAGTAAACCCCTATTCATTTTTAAATACCTTTCCAACAATATATCACACGTTAGGGTTGAATTTAAAAAAAAATCACTTCCCACTTTACATATAATAAAACATTTTTTTTCCAATTTTATTTTACCACTTTGTCGGCGTGATTGATATACATATTGGTACCAATTTCAGCTTTCTAGTGCTAACGGTCACAGAGATTAAGCGAGGACGGACGGACGGACGGACGGACAGACAGACATGGCGAAACTATAAGGGTTCCTAGTTGACTACGGAACCCTAAAAAGATGGTGTGTCCATATCTAGGTCCCAATCTGACCAATAAGATAGAAGAAGCGAAAAAATATATAATTTGTTTGAGGGGCCCAACCTTTATAGCAGAACTTTTTATGTCATAATTTTATTTTGCATATCAACGGATAACATAAACTTTATTTCGCAGAAAATTGTTTGGCAGACACTCATATATCATACATTCAAAACTCATAATTTTGTATGTCAGAATCTTCTCTAGACATAAATTTCATATCCATAATATTTAAAAAGTAGAAACATCATATCGCAGAAAATTCAGTCAGAATCGTCTTTTAGCATATATTTCATATCGATACTCATTAAACAGCAGAATTGTCATATCGCAGAAAGTTTATAGTTACAATCATCTTTGTCATTTATTTATTTCTTAAAATAATGTCATTCCTTTTAATTATTATTTAATTGAATTTGAAATAATGTAATTTAATTCAATAAGTAATTATCCTAATCTATTACTAAAAACAATCTCTTTTTTCTATTAATGCAAGTCGTTTCTGGCACTCACGTGCGTAGGTGGTCACAGTTTTAACCTAACCAAACCTACCCATTTTTTTAAAAATAAATTAACCTAATCTAAATAATTGAGATCCGGGTAATAGAATTTCCAAAAAAACTTACTTTTGCCTTAATATTTTTTGTATATAATTGTAACTCACTGTATCGGTTCACGCCAAAATATTGGAAACTCAAAATAAATAACAAACATGGTAAACATCCCGTTTTAACCGGTATGTTAGTGACCATGTCAGTTCAAAGAAGCCATGCCTATTACAGTTATTCTTAATGGAAATCATGCATAGTATGCCAAGTGAAATTATACCAAATAATCATTGCTTTAAATGAACATTATGCAATGAATTTTTAAACGATATTATGCGAAATATGAACTCTGCGAATCGTAATTATACTAAATGTAATTCTGCCATCTTAAAAGTATGCCATTATAAATTCGAAGTTTTAAACATTATGCCAAACGATAATTATATCAAATAGTTTTTATGCCTTTAAAATGTTCGTTTAAAGAAAATTATGCTAAGTGTGTTATGCCAAATAAATTTCGGAGCATCAAGATTCTGCCAGATAGAGGGAACCCTTGTTTGAGATGCACAAGATAAAAACCAAATTATATTGTGCATGCATGTCTCCTGTAAGTGAAGGAGTGCACCTACGTGATACTATTGTCGTCCAGAATTTAAATTAAATGTTTTGTGTACATCTTTTGTTGGAGATCCTTAATAAATAAATAAATTACTAGCTGGCGCCCACGGTTTCGACCGCGTCAATGTAGATTATGGTCTGGAATCCTGTGTTATTCCAGACCATAATCTACCTCTGTGCCAAATTTCATCAAGATCCGTTCAGCCGTATTGACGTGAAAGAGTAACAAATATCCATACATCCTCACAAATACTCTCATTTATAATATTAGTAGGATCTTTGACTGTGTTTAAACCAAAGACAATGTTTGGAGCTATGCTAGTAGATACCATTAGTTTCACAATTCCTTCCTCATTCGTATTGTTCTTACTAAACGATGAACACATATTCGCGCGACCTGATCGCTTTCTTTAGGACAAGGTCCACAACAATACTCATGTTTATGCCACGGCTTGAGCGCAAAGGATCATTACCTTTAACCGTATAGTTCTGTCAACTTATAATGAAAATAATAGTGAAGAAATAGCTGGTGACCAATCGAGCTATACATAACCAGTTTATGTGGATCCTTCATTGTTGGTTAAGTCTTTAAAAAGCGAGGCCTTGTTCCTCTGGAGATGACTTATGTCGCCATGTGGGCGAGTTATTGTAATAATTTGAAGATTTTTTCAGGAATAATAAAATAATACATATTATTATTAGTTGCTAAAGAGACAAACTTACAGATTCAGATATGCAAAAGTTTTTCTATGTAGGAACGAACATAGACATTATTTGAATATGCACTAGTGCCTAAATAAAGCACAAAACGTGTTGAACGATTAGAAGAAAAAAAAACAAACAAATAAAATAATTTAAAAAAAAAGAAAACCAAACGAAATAATTCAAATAAAAAAAACAAGGAATCTTACGTTACGGAACTAACTTTTATTGACTAGTGCGGTCCGCATCCGATCCCGTTCGTTTACGTCCGATGGCGTCCGGTTTGCACCGACGCTAACTCGATTGAACCAGTTGGAACTAGTTAGGTCCGGAACAATATGGCCGGCGGAAGTTCCATGTCCATTTTATGGTAACAGGTACCACGCGAGGTTGGTATTTATGTCTAGGGACGAGAGTTTTTTAGGGAAGTTTTTAAAAGCTTTTTCGCGTGTAGTTAATTTTCCTGAAACTTTCCTCCACTCATCGCGTCCATGTTACCAATACTCAGTGTGAATGAGCCCTTAGTCATTTGCACAAATAAAAAAGATGCTTATTCTCTTTTTTAGGGTTCAGTACTTCTCAAACTCAAACTCAAAGCATTTATTTCAATTAGACCATTACAGGCACTTTTGAATGTCATAAAAACAAGAACAAAAAAATGATGCTGCTACAGTCCCAGTCACAAGACATAATAACTTATGAAAGTACTGTAGTTGGAAACATAATAACTTATGAAAGTACTTCAAAAGGTAAATACGGAACCCCTATCGAATCACTTTATTGTCCGTCTGGCTGTCTGTCTGTCAAGATCCTATCTTAGGAACGCGTAGAGGTATCAAGTCGAAGTTAAATGTGTGGGTGTATCAACAGCTATGTGTGGTGAAGGTTTAGTATAGATTAGGTGTGATTAACTTTAAATTTAAAGTCTTCAGTTTCGTCGTATGGTAGTGAAAGAAGCAAATTCTGGATCACTTTCTTGCATGAGACATCGTTTAGGCCTTTAATATCACAGCATTTGATTATTTGATTATTTGACGGGCCTGTTGGTCTAGTGGTTAGTGGCCCTGACTGCTGAGCCGGAGGTCGTGGGTTCGATTCCTACCCAGGACAAACTTTGTGTGATGAGCATGATTGTTTGTTCTGTGTCTGGGTGTGATTTATCTATAATATGTATGTATTTATAAGTTATATAAGGATGTATATCAGTTGTCTGGTTACCATAACACAAGCTCTGCTTAGCTTGGGATCAGATAGCCGTGTGTAAGTTATCCCACGATATTTATTTATTTTGTTATAAACATAAATGTGAGAATAGGAAAGACACCGCCGCAAAAGACTTGTTGAATTGGGAAGAGGGATGTGTAAAATGCGTTTGGATAGTAAGTCTTGGTAATCACTCAAAATTATAGTCTCTTTGTGCTGTGAGAAAATCAACCCTCTGAATTTACGCAATCAAAGATATGGCTGTTTATGTCACACGGCTTTTACAGAATCCTCGGTGAGCAAGTCTGACACGCTTATGTCCGTTTTTTTTGGAGCCATAAAAAGGCATGGTTTAAATTTTCTTAAATCTATAGATATACACCTGTATACCTGTATACCTACCTGTCGCAGTCACGACGTGCAAGCTATTTTTAGTTTGTCCGTATATCCCTACTAATATCATAAAAGCGAAAGTGAGTTTGTTTGTTTGTTACGTCTTCACGCCTAAATAGCCAAACCGTTTTTGATGAAATATAGTACAGAGATAGTTGGGACCCTGGCGACGGACATAAGCTAATTAAAAAAAATGAGAAAAGGGGAAGAAAAAGGGAGAAAAAGATATTTTTTTATCACCACGCGGGTTAAAGTTAGCGTTAGCCCAAAGTAACTATGCCACGCGGACGAAGTCGCGGGCGGAAACTAGTATAATATGTATTTGTAAATGTTTGTGATGTTTTGCATGTTTATGTTTATTTTGTGTTAATTGAAGTGGTCCTCGTAATTTGCGACGAATAAATATTTTTTCTTTCTATATCCACAAATTTAAGAATTAAAAAAAAAAATACTGTAACTGGCTTTAGTATTTACTGTAATTTACTGTAAGTAGCTTGCAGTTGGCTTTTTTTGAACTTTTAATGTTAAAGCGAGACTTTACCAATTTTAAACTATTTTAAATCCTTGCTTTAACACAAAATATGGATTTACGTATCTTACGTAGATTAATGGGATATAAAGTTAAAAGGTGGATTTCGCTAATTTATACGCGGTCGTCAGTTCGATCCCAAGCGAGAACTAATGGTTAGCAATCACATTTACATTTCAAATTAGTTTTTAAAAGGGTGAACTAAAAGATGGGTAATAAATTCACTACACTTGTGTTGGAATCATCTAGATCAGTTTAAGTTATTTAAGTTCATCTATGCAAAGTATTATCAAATAACTCATATGGTGGTGGTGGACCGATCAGAGCGGCGCGCAATGATTGTTGACGTACCTAACAGTTTTACATGACGAGAACCTTGTGAAAGCCGAAAAAAACAAACAAATCAATTTACTTGATAGACACGAGTAAGAAAAATAATTGCTTGCTAGCGTATCCATCAAATGTTCAGTTTCAAGTAAACAGAAGTCACAACTAAGCCAAACTTAACACAATACAGCAGCCAAACTACACTTCAAGTTGCAATGTTCCACTAAGCCACAGTGTATTCAAACTAACAATTAAATTGTTGTGACACGCAATTTCAAGACAATGTACGTGGTAAAACGTTGCGCTTCTGTGGTCTTGTGACAATAGGCAGCGGTCCAAGTGGCTTGGAAGACGACCATTGTTTTATTTAATGACAGTAAATGGTCGGTTTTAAAGAATGTGTATTTTGATGAACAAACTTGTATATGAAAACGCATGGCTGCGTGCTCGCAAACAAGTACTAAGATCTAAGTAATATCGACGTCAGGCGCCGCGAGATCACTCCCGGCCACCGTAGATGCGGGCCTGTGGACGGTGAGTAATGGGTAGCTCACCCTCCGTCCGTCTACTGACGACAGGCCGTGTCGACGGCGCGTTAGTGTTCCACGCGCGCCTCAAAGAGATGTCAGCAAAGCAGAAGGCCTACCAGTAGGCTTACCATGACGTCTTAAAGCAGAACTTATTCCACTGAGGGAAAGAGATGGTGCTAGACACCCTGTATAGCTCTGTCTCTTTCCCTCAGTGGAATAAGTTCTGCTTTAAGACGTCATGGTAGGGTAGCAAGGCCAACGACTGCCGGGGTTGCGGGTTGTTCGAAAGAGATACCGCTGCCCCGGAACATAAAGAGCTAAAGAAGGAACATGGATGGGTTTAAGTCAGTACAAGTCTGACACTCCCTCCCACTTCGCCCAGAACGGGAGACGGACTCGGGCACCGAGGGCTTCATACAAATATGCGACATAAACGGAATCATAAGATAAGTATCTTTTGATTTTAATTTAAGGGGTTTATTTTTTCACAGCTCTAAGAGACTACAGATTTGAAATATATGTTTTTAATTTGAACTTAATACCTCAACGCGTTCCCTAGATAAAAGGTCTTGACAGACAGAAAGACAGACAACTAAATGATCAAAGAAGGGCTCCGTTTATTCAGTAAACTATAATTACCAACAAATGTTCATTTGAACCCCAATCACGTGTTTTAACAATAATTTTGCCTCCAAATTCCTAACACTATCAGATTGCCCAAATGTTTCAGTTTCAATAGACTCTGTAAAAGTTTATAGTAAAGTAAAAAGCCAGTATTTATCAGTGCAACAGATAGTGGACCCTCATCCCTGAGATATTATCTTCTGAAACTCTCACGTAATATAAGGGGATGAATACACAGAGTATAGATAAATGGAGCACTAAGCGTCAAATTTATTGGCATAATCTTACTTTGGAGATGAATAATGACCTTATATTATCAACTCCGACCACGTCATTGCGCACTATTCAGCTGCAACCAAGAAGCCGAAACTAACATACTTGGGTAGAGGCTAGGCAGTTGATGATTAGTATTCTCCTCTATTAAAAAAAAAGTTGCCCCACATTAGAAATTTCTCCTGTATCGTGGGTGCGTTTACAAACATTTAAACTCACATACCCAAACAGCAAGACCCGGAACAACTATCTGTAGGTCATACAAATATTTGTCCAGTGCGGAGATCGAACCCGCGACACGCAGTGCAGCAGTCGATCACTCAGCCATTGCGCCAACCGTGTCTTCAAGTTATTAACGTGGAACTCCCAGGCTGCACAATAATAGAAACTGACATTAAATAAAATGTGACATGAAATGAAAAATTCCTACGCTTACCAAGCTTAATATGGAAAATAAAACAAAAATAAAGTCTAAACATCAACCTAATCACCATTTGACGTTACAAGATGTCGCTCGCATTATCGCTTTATCCTTTCCATACTCCGTGGTTCATCTAAAACTTCCGGAGCCTCCTTATCAGTTGGCGCTGACCCAACGCCCGCAGCTGCTCGGAACACCGCTTCCTCTCATTCGACACCATTTCGGACGATCATACCCACAATTGCAGCTCAGCTTCTATATTTTCGGTTGGTTATCTTAACTGGGTCCTCTGTTCTAACTGGTTTGTTTGGAGGTATTTTTTACAAATACAAAAAAAAAACGGTGCCCCAGACTAGGTTTTTTTTCCTGTATAATGGGTGCGTTTACAAACATTTAAAGTCAACACACAAACAGCCAGACCCGAAAAACATTTTGAGCTATACACCCCTAAGACTCCGCCCCTAAGACTACCCACTGACCAAATATTTGTTCCGTGCGGAGATCAAACCCGCGACACGCAGCACAGCAGTCAATCGCTAAGTCACTGCGTCAATCGTGCGCGTCATCAATGTTGGTATCACACTCATGAATTTCGGAAGAGTCTTCTATGAATAGTTACTAAAAAGTGATTTCAATTAAAAAAAAACTATGTTGGCGCACCTTAATGTAACTGAGGGTTGAGAAATAATCAATGTTTTATGACTGTCCGGGTTTTTCATTGACAGGTCTCAAATATTAAATAAACATTTTCGAAACAATTTGCTCCTAAAGCTGTCAAAATTTTGTCCACCACAGCAAAATCAGGAAAATTTAAAAAAAACACAGGCTTGTATTATTTATAGAAAAATTTTCGACGTTAATTAGATTGAATACGATTTGATAGTTCTTAGTTTATTTTAAGGTACTGGTCTTTTTTATCTAACTGCAGTCGTAGCTTTGTGTTTCATTAAGATACAGTCGAAACAAATTTAGTTTTGCAGTTCTGCGGAAACTTTAATGAGCGTTACTATATATTGTTATTAAATCGTTTGCTACGGAACTCTTGTGTTCGAGTCTGACTCGCACTTGTTTTTCATATAATTCATATCCTACTTCATTTATAAATGCGAAAGTTTGTGAGGATGGATAGATGGATGTTTGTTACACTTTCACGTCAAAACGGCTGAACGGATCTTGATGAAATTTGACACAGAGGTATATTATAGTCTGGAATAACACATAGGATACTCTTTCTTGATCATCACGCGGGCGAAGCCGCTGGCGCCAGCTAGTAATATCTAAAACTGTTTAAAATTACAAGACTTAACATTTTTTTTGCAGGCGTTTACTTATATCTACGCTCAACTTTTCTTCGTAAAATATTCTAAAGCAGTCTTAAGCCCGGCTTCACTTCTCAATATTTAAAATATTGCTCTGCTAACACCAGTCTTTTTTACTTTAATGATAGCCGAGCTCCTCACGCCCAAAGTTACCACATTAATCAAAATAGATTCCTCCACTTTCTAAACCAAAACTAGGACAGTCGAGCGACGAAAATCTCCACTTTCATCGAACTAGTCTTCATTCTCTCGAACCGGATTGAACCGGTTTACGGCGGCGCGCACCGGATAAGTCCGCCATCGATGTGACGCTAGGGATTTGTCACGCTTCCTGTTATCGAAACTATTTGGAAATATCGGCTATGAAGTTCAATTTGTTGATATATTTTGTACAGCTTTGATATATATGCTACTAAAAGTAACGTGTACGTATTGGAAAGATCTTCAATATTCCATAGATTTACTACTCGATCATTTTCGTATTTTCCCATAGCATATAATGTATGATTGTTTTGCTTTTGTTTTTCTGGTAGATTTAAGTACTAACATTAGTTCTCTAAGTTGTGTGTTGTACTAACCCAATGGAGTTTGTCTGCAATAAAAGATTTTTATTTTTTTATAGCGTCTAAATTCTTCATTTTTAACAAAGATGGCGCTGTTATATATTTTTGTTCTATCTAGCTGTGGTACGTTTTTTTGCTGTGCTGCTAATTTTAACTGCTACAAAATTGCAATGTGAACCGCTCACTGAATAAAAAAATACGGATGCAAAGCTTTTTGGTCTTCTTTATCGTGTGCTTAGTGCCCTGATGTCAAAGTTTTTATGTCGCAAACACCTGTGACTCTTGGCTCATTAAGCCGTCGAGAAATATTTGTCGAGCCAATTTTTGGCATCAATATTTAATTAAAACGTTTATTTTCCATTTCTTTTTTTCGGTTGGTAAATCATTAAATAACTACTTCTACTCTGGGCGCGCGGGCGAAGTGGAAACCTTGCCTGTTAATCCGACTTGTACTTGTTTTTCATATAATTCATCACAAAATTGATGACCATTTAGTGGGTGGTGGATCGGTTTTAGTCAGTTAACGTTTGCAACTCTCTAGTTGCAGACGTTTATTGACTAAACCCATCCAAGTTCCTTCTTTGGCCGTATGTTTTCTGGGGCCGTGCGTGGAATCTCTTTCGAAAAACCCGCAACCCTAGCCCAAGCGGCGTTGCTGAAACCCTGTAATAAAATAAAGCCATGATCAAATTGTATGATGACAGAATGAAATTCGAAATATGAATATTCAAAAATTCAAAAATCGATATTGATCCTGAAGGAAAGAGGTTGAGGTAACAGAGGAGGTGGAATACTCACTCTGTTACACTGTACATGCCTAAGACTGACACAAAATTATAACTGAACTAGCTTTTGCCCGTGGCTTCGCTCGCGATAAATTCGGGGTAACACAGTTCCCGTTTCCTGATTTGCAGGTACCTGCTACCTGTAGCTTTTGTCCTTGCGCCTTTTTTATTTTAATAGCAATGCTAAGTTTTCCCTGTACTTCCTTCTTTCTCCCTCATATCTCAACATTTTTTTTAAATAGTCCGTCTCCAGGGTCCCAACTATCTCTGTACCAAAATTCATCAAAATCTGTTTAGCCATTTTGTTGTGATGACGTAACAAACAAACTCTCTTTCGCTTTTATAATATTAGTAAAGATTAAACCTTATAGATTATTAACCACACATTCCTAACGTTAAAAACAATTTACAATACCAACCAGGGCCAAGAACTAGTGTTAGTACACAGTTAGTCTAGGTTAGTAGATTGACCCAATCGCCGGAGTTGTCAAGTCAAACAACCGCGGGGTAATATAGACTAAGGGTTGGTTTGTTTAGTGCAGGCTCTAGTTAGCGCGGTCAGGGGTTGGGTCAGATCTACTCGTGTTTGAGTTGCTAACTGAACATTGAAATTAGATGGTAGTTGGCCAAGACTTAAGCTTGGAAGTGGTCTTGTCTGTCGGTGTGTAGTGTACGATCATTTCGAAAGACAAAAGGAAATTTGAAACGTTTTCACGGCAAAATTAGATGATTGACTATTCAGCTAGGGCTCGTGAGTGCTGAGCATTATGGTCTTCATGTTCGAGTCCTAGGTCGGGCAAAGTGTTATTCGATCTGTCCATTACGGTTTTTAAGTAACAGCCACGGAATCTGGACATTAACCTCTCAAAGACCGCCATTATTTACGTCAACCATCCCTCAAGCACCGCCGGGCGGGCTCTTATCGTAAGCGTAATCTGATTTTAAGACTTATCTTTACTACAAATACAGTTTAAATCGGTCGGGGTTTGGTGGCACAAATTTGTGCCAGCGGGACTCAACGTTTTTGTGCCGCTGGGGCTCTAGAGGTTAAGACGATTGATGGCAATATATGGCTTGCCTCCTATAACATTCGACTAATACATAACTGATGAAATGAAAGTTGCTAAATGATCTATAAAAAATCATCATTTGTACTGCCTTCTACAGTTTTTCTTTTTCTTCTATCTTTTTCTTATATTTAACATTTATTTTGCACTAAAAAGTTTTCGTTGTAGTCCTTCGAGCCGGATACTACAAATTTCGATTCTTTGAATCGGATTTTTATTTCGTTACTGTATTTGAATGATAGATTACTAGCTTTTGCCCGCGGCTTCGCTCGCGTTAAACACAGTTCCCCTTTCCTGATTTGCAGGTACCTGCTACCTGTAGTTTTTGCCCTTGCGCCTTATTTATTGTAATAGCAAAGCTAAGTTTTCCCTTTTCTTCCCTCTTTCTCCCTCATTTCTCACTTTAAAAAAAATTAGCCTATGTCCGTCTTCAGGGTCTCAACTATCTCTGTACCAAAATTCATCAAAATTGGTTTAGCCATTTAGGCATGAAGACGTAACAAACAAACAAACTCACTTTTGCTTTTATAATATTAGTAAGGAAGTAAGGATATTGGTCTTGTACACCTATAATTAACAATTTATTGTTTCTTTTTTTAAGTCTAGGTATTTTTTCACAAACACAACTGCCACAAATACTGCCGCTGCAACAGACAACCTATCCACATGATCCAGTTTAAAACTTAGAACTAATCTGTCACACTAAACTAGACTCTATCTCCCAGCAAACACCAGTGGTTTTCTCATAACTGTACGTTTTTGAAGTTTGACAGCCATCGGACGTCGGATTAGGTATGAGGAATACGGAATTAGAGATTCTAAGCTTTAAGTAATGGTTTGTGAATTGTTTCGTTGTTTTTGAATTTGATTGTATGCTAGCTGATGTTTTGGTTATTCGATTAACTTGGGCATACTGAATTTTGAAGCTATGCTGCAAAATCAGAACTCAAAGCATTTATTTTAATGAGGCCGTTACAGGCACTTTTGAATATCAGTCAAAAGGCATTATAACTTGTGAAAGTACCGTAGTTGCCCATTTCAGTGTTGATTTCTATGGAGAAGAATGGGCAAAATACTCCATGGACACTTTAAAATAATAAAATTTTTACAAGATCATGGTTAAGTACATCATTCATAGTTGAGATTATACAAATATGTGAGAACGATGATGTAGTTAGACGTGCACATTAAGAGCGTCCATATTGTTTATATGTATCTGTAGTTTACACTATGTTGACTTTTTTTTTCGGGTGGGAAATCATCAAATAACTTCCCCCGCTCTGGGTGAAGCGGGGGGGCATGTCAGACTTTTACTGACTAAAACCCACCCATGTTCCTTCTATTGCCCTTTACGTTCCGGGGCCGCGGTATCTCTTTCGAAAAACCCCGGCAACACTATGTTGACTTACGTAATAAAATAAAGTTTTATAAGGTTTTTGGTATCTACTAAATTGAATTAATGACAAGACCTTACTCTCTAGTGGCACAATCTGGTGACCTC
This sequence comes from Ochropleura plecta, assembly GCA_905475445.1. Lineage (NCBI taxonomy): Eukaryota > Metazoa > Arthropoda > Insecta > Lepidoptera > Noctuidae > Ochropleura > Ochropleura plecta. Next base: position 16,669,889 of record FR997738.1, on the reverse strand, counting down.
TAATACGATAGCCAATATTTTTAGAAAATCATGCATGTCGAGATTATATAAATAGGTAAGAATGATGTGGTTATAAGTGTACATTAAAAGTGTCCAAAGTAAAAGTAGAAATAAATAATTCAAAAGCAAAGAAAAACTGCCGTAGAAGTAAAACCAATGTGGATGAAAGTGTATGTTACGGCCTCTTCTAAAAATGAACCTTTTTTCAGAGATTTATTCGTTTAGTTTTTTTTTCGTCCCGGCGAATTCCTGTCAGCATCTTTAGCGGACAGTCCCATACTGGGACATTAAAGACGCCTACATGCAACAGTGGCGTATTTAATCATTGTTTTGATGTTTTGGTAGATGTATGTACAACACGTAGTAGTAAACAGTAGTTTTTTTAAGTTGTGTATTGTTGCGGGTTGTTCTAAAGAGATAAAGGGCAATAGAAGGCCACGGAACATAAAGGGCAATAGAAGGAACATGAGTGGGTTTTAGTCAGTACAAGTCCGACAGCCCCACCCTCCGCTTCGAAGTTATTTGATGATTGGCCGTCCGCAATAAAAATCATTTTTATTTATTTACTAGCTTTTGCCCGCGGCTTAGCTCGCGTTAAATTCGGTATAACACAGTACCTGTTACCTGCAGTTTTTGCTCTTGCACCTTATTGATTTGTAATAGCAACGCTAAGTTTTCTCTTTTCTTCCCTCGTTCTCCCTCCCTCGTTATCCCATTTAAAAAAAAGCCTATGTCCGTCTCCTGGTTCCCAACTATCTCTTTACCAAAATTCATCTAAATCATCATCTAATGGTTTAGCCATTAATGCGTGAAGAGGTAACAAACAAACTTACTTTTGCTTTTATAATATTAGTAAGGATTCGCGCGAGAAACCTTTCTATACCCACGCAAGCAACACAGCTGGCAATATCTAGAAAAAAAAACGCCTCCACCACACTTTAAACCCAAACACATTAAAAGCCATTTCAAAATCATCAGCTACCGCCACATTACTACAAATCCAACCAATCTAATAACGTAAATGCATAATTCAAATTAATTTAAATATACTGTAAGCCGAAATAAGTTTATTCACTACATTTAAAAGTCAATTCTTGACACAGTTCTTTTAAATTCACTTCCGAGGGTAGCTCTGCATTTGACGCGGAAAATATTTCATCTACCCTCATATTTGAATCTACATTTTGAGTGCTGGCCGCCGTGTTGAAGTGGTAATTAACATGTTAAAAAAATTATATGATTGTGTGTGATAAGGATTTGGGGGACCATTGTTTAAGTGTGTAAATATGCTGATTGTTTTATTTACCTACCGTTTACGCAATCATTGTTATTTTATTATCAAGATTTTTATCCCTACACTAAAGTATTAAGCATCAACTATGTAGGAGTCGGCTTACAGTCTAACCAGGTTCATCTGAATACCAGTACTTTAGAATAGAATAAAATAGAATGTTCTTTAATATGTATGTACAGACGCCAGCAGGTCAAGCTACCCGAAACTGACAATTTTTCCCAATGAACCTTAAACCTAATACTTTAAAAATAGAGTCGAAAATCTATCAAAGAAATCTGACAGATTGTTTTAGCTTGATGTGCAGGCGTCTGTACACAAATAACATAATTTCTGAAAACATTTAGGATGACACAATGGGCGGTCTTATCACTAAAAGCGATATTTTCAAGACAACCTTTGGATGGATTAAAAGAAAACGGAGAGACAGTAGGCACTGGCGGTTTTATTTAATTTTAAAAAACGTTGCCCTACACTAGAAATTTCTCCTGCATCGAGGGTGTGTTCACAAACATTTAAACTCGCATACACAAACAGTCAGACCAGGGGGCCTAGACAAAATCCAAGCGTTTTCCGCACGAGCGTTTTCCGTTCACGCTAAGGACTTGACGTTAGCGTGCCCTGGAACAATTATCTATAAGCCATACAAATCGAATAATTTATTTAACTTTTAAAAGTTGTTTTAAATATTAATAGTATAGTTATTTTTTTCCAAAATCTGTATTACTTGTTATAATCCTTATCCTTACTAATATTATAAAAGCGAGAGTGAGTTTGTTTGTTACGTCTTCACGCCTAAATGGCTAAACCGATTTTGATGAATTTTGGTACAGAGATAGTTGAAAACCAGGAGGCAATTTTTTATTAAAAAAAAGTGGGATATGAGAGAGAACGAGGGAAGAAAAGGCAAAACTTAGCGTTCCTATTAAAAATCAATAAGGCGCAAGAGCAATAACTGCAGGTAGCAGGTACTGTGCTATACCGAATTTAACGCGAAGCCGCGGGCAAAAGCTAGTAAATTATAATGTATAAAATTATATGTAAAATTCCATTAGTGCTTTTCAACACATCGTTTTGATGAAGTCCGGGCCTTCAGTAGACTACAAGTGTGGCGTATTTCTAGAATGAACGACAGGATTGAATCTCGCTCTCACCTTTAATATCCCCAAATTGCATTTACAATTATTACAAAATCGATAGACATACAATTTGGTGAAAGTAAGGATGTAAAGCTACGAACACAACGGTCATTAGTAGACTATCTGCTTGCATTAGCGCTAAGCGGTTCGTTCATTAGTGGACTCGATAGCTTGTGTGCTTGTAGATGCGTTTTTACCTACATAGGAATAATGATCAGTGATGTGGAATGTACTTTAGAGGTGGGATTGGTCCGAGGTTGCGGATTGCCCGAGGTTGCGGGTTGTTTGAAAGAGATACCGCGGCCCCGGAACGTAAATGGCGATAGAAAGAGCATGGGTGGGTTTAGTCAGTACAAGTCTGTCACTCCCCCCGTTCCGCCCAGGGCGGGGGAAGTTATTTGATGATTTCCTACCCGAAAAAAAAGGTGGGTTTGGTATTTGTAAAAATAATGCTATGTTAGTACTCACGTTCTTATATTGCATGAAATAGCATGATAATATTTCTCTACGAGCTTTGAACATGTGGTGTTGACGAGACGGTAAACGCGGGTCTGTGCGGGACGGACAGTGAACTACCCATTGCTCACCGTCCGTCCGTCCAGTGATGACAGGCCATGTCGACGGCGTGTTCGTGTACCACAGGCGCCTTAATAAGATGTCAGCAAAGCAGAGAGGCCCAACAGGGTCTACTGCCTGCACGGGTTGCGGGTTGTTCAAAAAAGATACCGTACTCGGAACACAAAGGGCAATAGAAGGAACATGGGTGGGTTTTAGTCAGTACAAGATACTCCCTTCCATGAGAAAAATCAAAACCCTTATATGATCACCCTCCGTCTGTCTGTCTATCCGTCAGAACCCTTTATCGGGAACGCGTGGAGGCATCAATTTAAAACCATATACTTAAGTCTGTGGTTCTTTGGAACTGTGAAAACATAAACCTAAAAGTCAAAAAATGACGGCTGACTATGTCGCAAGTTTGTATGAACCCGTTGGTGTGCATGTGTGTGGCCGGTTTATTAAATACTAGCTTCTGCCCGCGACTTCGTCCGCGTGGCATATAACTTTAACCAGCTTGATGACTTCCCTCTTGCTACCCCTTTTCTCAATTAAAAAAAATAGCCTATGTCCGTCTCCAACTATCGCTGTACCAAAATTCATCAAAATCGGTTTGGCCATTTAGGCGTGAAGACGTAACAAACTAACTTTCGCTTTTATAATATTAGTAAGGATTTGAAGCGGACGATGGATTCATAATTACTTTCAAGATTGTGTTTAAAAGTGCACTAGTCACTCTAAAAACGATATTTTATTAAAACTGCTTCGAAACTCAGACCTCCATTAGTAAATCAGGTGGACCGGAAATCCTCTTCAATTTTCCTGGAAGCTTAAAATATTATTGATTCATACGTTGGCAACACTAGTGTCCGGTTTGGGCAGGATAAGTTGCAGCGTTCAAGTCCCTTCGGTACAGAGGATGTATTCTTGTTCTAAGTTCTTGTAGCTTTAAATGTTGCTTACTTCGCCGTCCAAGTTAGAAAGATGTCTTTTGTTGTGCTATTTTTTTCACATTATTAATATAAGCCTGTTTGCTAAAGTGCTTTTTCAAAAGTATATACTTTGCAACTTACAGGCGTGTGTGGAGTCTTTAGGGTATCGTTCCCAAAAGGTAAAACCGAAGGACCTTATTACAAAGACTCCGCTGTCCGTTCGTCCGTCACCAGGCTGTATCTCATTAACTGTAATAGTTAGACAGTTGAAATATTGACAGATAATGTATTTCTGTTGCCACAATTAAAACAAATACAAAAACAACAGAATAAGATAAATATTTAAGGGGCTCCCATTCAACATATTTGTTGAATGGGAGCCGATGTATCTCTTTGCGAACGCAAAAGTATAGATTTATCAAAAAGAATAACAGAATAAATGTTCATAACGTGTCTTTTAGTATTTTTTATAAACTACTAGCTGTGCCCTGCGATTTCACCCGCTGCTCAGGCCCTCTTCTCACTTAGGATTCCGATTCTCAGACCAACCTGATATGCACACAAATTTTCATACAAATCAATTTAGCCGTTTCAAAGGAGTGCGGTAACAAACACCGGGACACGTTTCATGTATTAGATAACTAGCTGGCGCCCGCAGCTTTGGCCGCGTGATGATCGAATACATAGTATTCTATGTTATTTCAGACTACCTCTGTGCCAAATTTCATCAAAATCCGTTCAACCGTTTTGACGTGAAAGAGTAACAAACATATATCCATCAATTCATCCTCACAAACATTCGCATTTATTATATCATAGTAGGATATTTATTTCACAGCTAATATCCACGTTCCCGTTAAATCCCTGTTTCCTCATTAACGCAGGTTATAGCAAATCTCTTTTTTCTCAAGTGATAAACTATGTAAGAAGTTAATTACATCTTTGATAAGGTCACGACCTGTCAGCCATCACATCTGACACCGGACTACCCACATGCGTTGGATACCTTCAATTTAGGCAAATGTCAAGGATCGTAAGGGGTCAACTGAAAGGTCCACAAAGATATACAACCTTCATTGCTTATTTAGATGTCAAAGATTCTCCGTTTATAAGTTTAATAAAAAATAAAAAATATTATTTATTTCAATTAAAATTAAAAACTTCGTTTTTTTGAAAATGTTGTGTGGATTTTGATATCTCAATCATTTTTGTTGTCACTTAGTCCAACTCATAATTTTAATCTTTTCCACCACCAAGCGGCTCTAAAAAATTACTATGTATAAAAAGAAAACTATAAATAAAAAAAATAACAGAAATTTAACAATATTAGCGCAATGGTCAACCTCGCAGTAGAAATAATTATTTAAATAAAATCATAAAACAAAAGAAATAAAAACTATTCCTTAGCTATGAGTTTTTGAATTAAATATTATTGTTAATAACACGCAAACGCAATACCAACTTCTCAGAAATATACGTTTATTGCCAACTAAAAACTGTAGTAAAATGTCTAAACAGAAAGAAAGAGCTCTAACTATTTTAATTTATTTCTGCGAGTAACTTCAAGTTGACATTTTTATTAAAAGTCAGGGAACACTAGCATTTACCATCGCGTTGACTATTTATTAAAAAAAAAAGTTTTGTAAGAAGAAAACATTTTTCACCTCAGCAGCTCAAACATGTAGTCCTTACTAATATTTAGTTTGTTTGCTTGTTACGTCTTCACGCCTTAACGGCTGAACCGATTTTGATGAATTTTTGTACAGAGATAGTTGGGACCCTGGAGACGGACATAGGTTATTTTTTTTTGTAAGTGAGAAATGAGGGAGAAAGAGGGAAGAAAAGGGAAAACTTAGCTTTGCTATTACAATTATTAAGGCGCAAGGGCAAAAACTACAGGTAGCAGGTACCTGCAAATCAGGAAAAAGGAACTGTGTTACCCCAAATTTAACTCGAGCGAAGCCACGGGCAAAAGCTAGTAATGAATAAAAATAAAACTGTGTGTGGTTTTGCTTCGTGAAAACAGTGAGCAAAATGTGCTTTTAACACGGGAAGCACCCGCTTTCAAACAAAACAGAAAATAAAATCATTTTTTTATTGTTACATATAAAAAGTTACATTATTTTTAAATTATTTGTTAAATTATTTTTTCACGCAAAATTATTTTTTTTGTTTGATCGGGTATATACTTCCCAAGTCTTCCCAAGTGATCCCATATCAATTTTATTTATAAAGTTTATGAGTTATCGTCTATATTTTTTTCTCTATGCCTTTACGGAAGATCTGCTAATCTTTTAGTAACAATGAAAAATGAAAACTCGAATAAAAATTGTGTGATATATCATTATACCATAACTAAAAATGCTGAAATTAAAAACATTTTTTGGAAAAAATAAAACCGACTTCCAAATTAATGTTTTATACTGTTTATTTTTATTTTTAAAGTTTTTAATTTGACTAGTTTACAATTGCAATCCGGACCAGCCACAACCTATCAATACATCTAACAAAATCCCAAATAATCCAATCCACGTCAAAATTAATAATTTATGTTTCCACAGCCATGCTTCTTGTTTTGACACGGGATTATGTTGCCATGTGAAAAATAAACGGTCAAAGGTCGCATTGGCGGGCAAAATGACAGGTGTCAAATGTGACTTAGATATGGCGGATGTGGGTTTAATATACTGATAGGAGCAGAGAGGAGCATTACTGTTTTATTTTTTTATATTTCAAAAAAAAAATAACAGTAATGCGGAAGTATCTGTAGCTTAAATAATAATACTTTGAAGAAGTTTGGTGTTAGCGGACAGGAGGATTAAAATGCGCATTTTCTGAAAGGACCATGGGGGATTTTGTATGAACCCCGTCCCCACCCTTCAACAGTCTTGGGATGCGTCTCGCTTTGGTCACTGGGACCCAGAAAAGTCTAAAGTACCAGTGTTGGTTTCAAAATCAATTGGGTTTCTCTGAAAAAAAAAAAAAACTACAAACAAAAAGTATATTTTCACGTAAACAAATGACGATTCTATACAAAAAAAAACTTGGTTCTCAAACGGAAAGTCTTTGAATAACATTAACAGTATTCAGTTGATTAATATACATTTTAACTTATGAGTAAGTACACCGAAAAGCATGTCAACTACCTTTTTTTTTGCGGATGGGAAATCATCAAATAACTTCCGCCGCTCTGGACGGAGCGGGGGGGAGTGTCAGACTTTTACTGACTACAACCCACCCATGTTCCTTCTATTGCCCTTTACGTTCTGGGGCCACGGTATCTCTTTCGAACAACCCGCAACCCCGGCAGGCGGTGGCTCTGGCAGGCCCCTTTGATTTGCTGACATTTCTTTGAGGCGCGCGTGGAACACTAACGCGCCGTCGACACGGTTTGTCGTCAATAGACGGACGGACGGTGAGCTACCCATAGCTCACCGTCCACAGGCCCGCATCTACTGTGGCCGGGAGTCATTTCGCGGCGCCCGACGTCCGGGGCGTCTCTCGCGACGGCTGGGTTGGTTTGAGGTTCTCTCCCTCAAACGTCCGGCCAACTCCTTCACTAGCACCCTGACTGCTTCGCAAAAGAAGGTGACCGCTTCCCATTCCCTCTTGCTCCGAACCATGGACTGAACCAGGGCCGGACGCGAGAGATCGCCGCCGCCAATCTCTACGAGAGCACGGCGGTGCTCCGCCCAAGCTGGGCAGGCCACTGTGTGCTCCACCGTGTCCTCCGGGCGATCGTCACAATGGTGACACCCGGGCGTTTCCTCCCGCGCAAATATGTGCAGAAACATCCTGAAAATTCCGAGTCCGCAGAAGACCTGCGTCAGGCGGTATGTGAGGACGCCATGGCACCTTTCTAGCCACTCCTCAAAGAGGGGACTTACCGCCAATAGTGTGGCGTGCCTTGCACGGGGTTGCGACAGTCGCTCTCTCCATGCCACCATGAGATCGCACAGGAGGTCTGTCTCCTGGGCGGCAATTTGCCGCGCAGCAGAGATTCCCCGCGATGTACTGTCTCCGTGCGCCACTCATACAGGCTTGCGAGGACTATCACCTCCAGACCCCACGGTGGCAATCCGGCAAGGATAGCTAGCCGCCTCGCTGGAGATCGTGCAGTAGCCTCAAATTAGCCTGATGGCTACAACCTGTTGGGGTGCGTTCAGGTAGTGAGCGGTACAACTTCCTATAGTGCGATTGTACAGGCAATTGCACTGATCGTAGGCAATCGTAAGCTTAATATGAAAGTTCCCTTTTTTTTTGCTGTCGGGGGAAAATCTTCAAAAGGCGACCGGTCTTTGGGGACAACACCGGACAGTGTGGGACTTTTACCGGACTAAAACCACTCCGATGATCACCATCTGCACATGAAAGGAGGCCCCGTTTCCTCTTAATAGACCAGTCCCTAGCCCCCTCTGTGCAACGCCTGTTAAGGCATATCCCTGGGGCGACCACACATGTCGACATACAGGTGACCCCTGAGCCTCGCTGTGAATGTATGCACAACAGCACGTGAACACCTTTTCTAGTCCCAGCTATGCAAGCTGAATAGTCTTTTCAGCAGTATCCCCGCCAGGGTGTCATCCGCGTAGCAAACGATATTAACGCCAACGAGGAGATCAGAACCAGAACCACATCGTAAGAGAGGTCCTAAAACAGATCCCTGCGGAACTCCGCTCATAATCTTCCTACGATGAACGTAACTATCGTACGTTTTCTTTAAATAAAAACATTATTATGATATTCTAACCCTATTTATCGCACACTAAGGAAATGTGTTAGTCAAAGAGAAAAAATATATGATAATACAATATATCATAAAACCTAAACCCCACGTATTTGACATATGTCGCCATAGTAAAAAGTTCTCTATTCTAGTAGATTTTTTAAATGACACGTGTTTCTAATCTGTTGGTGGGTGGGGACGTTTCTTCCCATGGTCCTTTACTCTTATTTTTTTAATTAAATAGATTTAATTTGATAGTCACTAAATATAGATTCAAGTTTAGTGACTACCAAATAAATATTTGTTAAAAATATTTAGTAATCCTAGCATTCCCAGCAGTTCTTTTTTCGTAAAATAAACCTCAGCTTTATAAAAGAAAATGACAATTTTATGTCTACGAAGGCGAATGCCGGCTAAAATTGAAATGCTACAATAAAATACCTCCCCACATTCTTCAACTGAATGAAACGAAATTTAAATCTTGTATTAAACGCACACTATGTAGGCAAGCATATTATAAGTTGGGGGATTATATTGATGATAAAAATGCTTGGCTCAATGCTGGTCCTGCTCCTCAAGCTTAGGGGTAAACTCATTGATAAGTATCCGAAGCTATAGTGGAAGCTGCAGAAGATTGTAAGACTATCTTTGCAATGTATAGAATCAATTCTCTAGTATTGTATAATTATTAAGCCCATATGTGAGTGCTATGTATTATCATTGACTTGACGAAGCCCTGGTGCCAGCCACCAGCCAAGCCACTTAAATGTCTCGCTGATAGTGGGTGTGTCGGGTCATTTAGCTCCCTTCAAAATGGTCGAGCTGAATGGGGCTGATCCATACGTCATGTTCGTGAACGGGCGCTGTCAGTTGGGACTGGTCATTTTTTAACTACCACGGTCATTTTTTTAACTTATTTAGATTTTAAATTGAATTTTGCTTTTTATTTACTCTGGACGCTCTTACTGTGCACGTCTTTCTACATCGTTCTCACATATTTGTATAATCTCAACACGAATGATGTAAATATGATTTTGTAAAAATATTATAATTTAAAAGAGTGTCCATGGAGTTTCTTGCCCATTCTTCTCCATAGAGATCAACGCTTTGGAATGGGCAACTACAGTACTTTCACAAGTTATTATGCCTTGTGACCGGGATTGTAGCAGCATCATTTTTTTTGTTCTTGTTTTTTTTGACATTCAAAAGTGCCTGTAATGGTCTAATTGAAATAAATGCTTTGAGTTTGAGTTTGAGTAAAATTAACCTTTTATCAACCATACCGTACAAACTGGCTTGTGGAGGTCAGATAGGCAGTTTCTGTATGTTAAATACTAGAATTCAGCTGCATCTAGTCAGACTAGAAGCCGACCCCAACATAGCTGGAAAAAGGCTAGACAGTTGATGAATCATTAAATCTCTATTATTCAAAGTTAATAGTACAAGTTAAAAAACATTAACATCGATTTAGTTTTAGTAATCCATTGTAAGCCGATTCGTTTTTTGAAATGACAGTTGCATTTCTAAACAAAAGTTTGAGCGACAGAGTATTTATTGATACGGCAATTTATAGTGTTAGTAAACGGTTGGATTTAGAACGAAATATTCGAAATTCAAAAAATGAACTGTGTGTGTGTCTGATAATAGATGTGAATTGTGTGTCTATTGTTGAAATAGGACAGATAACATATTTGATGGAATATTTGTCTATTGGTGTTTCGCTTTGTTTATTTATTCAATTAATTCAATAAATCTAGAAGTCTATTGGCAGAGTGACTTGTGAAAACAAATATTTATTTAGCCTAGATAAATTTGCTATGTCTGGGTATCTGAGCATTAGTTGATTTTAATACAGTTAAATATAACATTAAACTAGCATTTCTCGGAGGAGTAGTTAGAACGGTACTATTTTTTTTAAACGTTACCCCACTTTAGGAATTTCTCCTGTGTCGTGGGTGCGTTTAAACTCACATACACAAACAGCCAGACCTGGAACAACTACCTGTAGGTCAGACAAATATTTGTTCCGTGCGGGGATCAAATCCGCGACACGCAGCGCAGCAGTCGATCACTCAGCCACTCCGCCATCCGTGTCGTATATTAATAGTTTGTGAATAAGTAAGGTCGAGGAGCATAGGCTAAATAAATAGTAGCCGCTCGGGTCGATCTTTAGGTTAAGCCGCGCTTGACTAGGTTGGTCTGTGGATGGGTGACCACCCGTTACATACCGACTTTCCTCCGTGCCTCGGAAAGTACGTTAAGCCGTTGGTCCCGGCTGTCATTTGTAGATCTTTGACAGTCGTTACAGCTAGTCAGTGTTCCGAAAGTCTGACAACCACTCTTACCAAGGGGTATTGTATTACCCAGTTCTAACTGGGTTCTGGAGGCCAGATAGACAGTCGCTTCATGTAAAATACTGGTATTCAGCTGCATCTGGTAAGACTGGAAGCCGACCCCATCATAGTTGGGAAATAATAATCATCAAATAACTTCCCCCGCTCTGGGCGGAGCGGGGGGAGTGTCAGACTTGTACTGACTAAAACACACCCATGTTCCTTCTTTGGCCCTTTATGTTCCGGGGCCGCGGTATCTCTTTCGAACAACCCGCAACCCGGGATCAACCATGCCTTGAAGCCGCACAGTCCAAAAGGGAGGCATTAAAATAATTAATCAGCACCGTATATCATGCATTACATTACAAAATCTCTTTATTTTATTGTAATCAAGCGTTAATGCCTCCCGCATTAAAATAATTAATCAGCACCGTATATCATGCATTACATTACAAAATCTCTTTATTTTATTGTAATCAAGCGTTAATGCCTCCCGCATTAAAATAATTAATCAGCACCGTATATCATGCATTACATTACAAAATCTCTTTATTTTATTGTAATCAAGCGTTAATGCGGTTTTGGTTGGATAAAATTATTATAAAAATACTTACATAATGAATTCTCTGATTTAATTGAAGGCATTATTTTACCTCATTTGTGGTTTAAATCTTTGTTTCCTTGTGTAGGTATTCATTTATCAGTATCAATGAAGTTTCCTGTATATTTTATGAATAGTTTGTTTTTAGAGTTCCGTACTTCAAAAGGAAACAAGGAAACCCTTAGAGAATCACTTTGTTGTCCATCTGTCTGTCTGTCTGTCCGTTAAGACCTTTTATCTCAATAACGCGTGAAAGTATCGAGTGAAATTAAAAGCTTATACGCAATTGTATGGTCCACTTTTTTTTTGGGTTGGAAATCATCAAATAACTTCCTTTTTTTTCGGTTGGGTAATCATCAAATGACTTCCCCCGCTCTGGGTGGAGCGGGGGGGCATGTCAGACTTTTACTGACTAAAACCCACCCATGTTCCTTCCGTTGCCCTTTACGTTCCGGGGCCGCGGTATCTCTTTCGAACAACCCGCAACCCCGGCAGGTTCCATGGTCCCTTGTAGCTGTGAAAAAAAATCAACCTTTTAAGTCTACGCAGTCAAAAGATATGGCCGTTTATGTCGCAAGTTTGTACGGAATCCTCGGTGCGCACGTCCAACTCGCTCTTGGCTGTTTTTTCTTCTGTTACGGAATTCATTCATAGATTTCAATGTATTCTCCTTTTATTTTATTGATAATTTGTGGTGTTGCTGTTTTATGTAAACAGACAGGGAAAAATATTGTAATGAAAGTGTTTATTCGTCTAAATATGGAACCGGTCTTGCGTCACAGAATATTTATTTATTTACTAGCTTTTGCTCGCGGCTTCAATCGCATTAAATTCGGGGTAACACAATTCCCCTTTCCTGATTTGCAGGTACTTGCTTCCTGTAGTTTTTGCCCTTGCGCCTTATTTATCGTAAAAGCAAAGCTAAGTTTTCCCTTTTCTTCCCTCTTTCTCTTCATTTCTCACTTTTATTAAAAAAAAATAGCCTATATTCGTCTCCGGGGTTCCAACTATCTCTGTACCAAATTTCATCAAAATCGGTTTAGTCATTTAGGCGTGAATGGGTAACAAACAAACAACACTTTCGCTTTTATAATATTAGTAAGGATCACAAACATTGCTAACTTCACAGGAAAACTTCTAATACGGAAACGTGTAGGTGGTATACAGAAAATGTTGAGTGGACCCAGAGATAGGTTCTGTTGTTTTATGTTATAAATGTTAGAGACTAGCTTCCGCCCGCGACTTCGTCCGCGTGGAATAGTTACTTTAGTTATAATCAATACAAAAAAAATACAATTTCTTTCGAAGACTTTCGAGTATTACAGAAGGCAAAAAAAAACGAAAATTGTTACAGTTACCGTAAATACCAACCTGATAACACAAATTCCTATACGCACAATGTTTTCGGCAACGTTATTTTGACAGGTATGTTCACAAGTTATATATGTGTGGGGCATATTTTCTTATAAATTATATTAAGTAGGAGTTACCGTGAAATTGAACATTAAAATTATTAGTAGAATGGAACGTAAGATGAGGGACTGACAGATGACAGATGTCAAGTGAAAGAGAGGGATGGGGAGAATGGCGGCCGATTGAATAGGAAGACGTTGTCATTACGATGAAAGTTGCATATTTTAAATTAACGAGCCAAAATAAACGAAGAGAATCAAATAAGGTGTTTCAGTCAACTCCACACAATCCTACATAATATATCGACGGTCCCTACGTATGTACAGACGCCAGCAGGTCAAGCTACCCAAAACTGTCAATTTTTCCCAATGAACCTTGAACCTAATACTTTAGAAATAAAGTCGAAAATCTATCAAAGAAATCTGACAGATTGTAGTAGCTTGATGTGCAGGCGTCTGTACATAAAGACATGTCGAAAATAGCATTTTTTTTTTGTATCATTGGCTTTAGATTATCTATGCGCACATGCTGACATACGATTTTTATTTCTATTTATTTTACTAGCTTTCGCCCGCGGCTTCGCTCGCGTTAAATTCGGTATAACACACCAAGCAGACCTGCAGTTTTTGCTGTTGCGCCTGATTGATTTGTAATAGCAACGCTAAGTTTTCCCTTTTCTTCCCTCGTTCTCCCTCATATCCCACTTTTTTTTTAATAAAAATTAGCCTATGTCCGTCTCCTGGTTCCCAACTATCTCTGTACGAAAATTCATCAAAATCAGTTAAGCCATTAAAGCGTGAAGAGGTTGTTATGTTGGATTCTTAATAAATGATATTCCGTTGGGTATGATACTGGTTTATTAGCAGGAGACACAGGAATTACACACAGTAAGACATGACAGGAAGAAGTGTGGCAGAGTGCCGGCAGATCACAGATAATACATAGACTAGTGAAGACCATAATAGTAACATACTAAATAGTGATGTTACAACAGAGGTAACAAACAAACAAACTCACTTTTGCTTTTATAATTAGTAAGGATTTACCTTGTTTTAGAAATCGTATAAGATAACAAGTATTATAATTACAACGAATAAGTGTCGTAGAAACGGTAATCTATCAGTTTTTTCCAAGAAAACGTGAACAAATTAAATACTTATGTGTAAATAGCATTATAAAGGTCTTAAAACTGTTAAAATATTGTAGAAAGAAAATATTTATTATTGCCCATAGAATTATTTCTAGGGCGTGTTGAACACAAATTACGCTCTCCTGTAAACCTCGGTTTTTGACTTAACCTTATGTACGTAGGAACCGTCGATATGTTACCATCCTTATTATAACGAGATGCATTTCTATGATCCGTTATGCAAAATATCTCGATAGAAAAGACGAAGGGCTTAACACCCTAGCGCCCTTACAACTAAAACAACACAAGTGACTTTGTTTGTTCTCAAACTAATTTCAAACTACCCGCGTTTAGAGAATAACAAACAAAACATTAAGTATTTTCACTATTTGTGTTCGCAGTTTGGAAAGTTTTTGAAGTTAACTTCGACTTTAACACCAAGAGTTTTGTTTGTTTGTCAAATAGCACGGAGCGCAGTCACTGAAGCCCTCGGGCCTGTGGAAGGTCAGCACGCGCACTTCAAAGAAAAGCCAGTAGATCTGAGTGGCCCATTAAGGCAACTTCCGGGTTGGGGGGTTGTTCGAAAGAGATACCGCTACCTCGGAACATAAATAGCAAAAGAAGGACATGGATGGGTTTTAGTCAGTACAAGTCTGACACTCCCTTCCACTGTGCCCAAGGATGGGAAATTATGAAATGGCTTCTCGTTTTTGCCTTTGACATTTTACTCTTTATCATAGCCTAGCTGCACCCACGATTTCACCCACGTAGACTCAGACATTACACATATTATAAACCTTCTTTTTGTATCATTGTATCTGTTTCTGAAAACTGTATTTAAATCCGTTGAGCAGTTTAAGAGATCTAAGCGAAAAGAAATAGCATGCTTCATTTATATTTGTTATCATGCGTGTGCAATACAACGATGCGCACCGCATTTTGATGCGTGTTTGCTGAAGCGAGAGTTTTATGTCGTTATTCGTTCGCGAATAGCTTCGTTCTGCAGCATCCTTCGAAAATCGACAATCACCTGCTGAGGGTCGTGGGTGAGGATTGGAACTTTCTGATCCACATGCATTCAAATCAAAACAAATCAAATCAATCTTTTTATTTGTAGAACATAGGTAAACATAAGTACAGATGTCAATAATCTTAAATAGAGCGCTATGTCTTGTCATTAATGGCGTACAAATATTATATAAACATTAATAAAACAAATATAAAAATGCATTAGTAAGTCCCACATTTAACTAAACTAATTAAATTAAAATAGAATAAAACAATAGGATTAATACGAGTACAAAATATAAATGTCAATGTGTCTCTAAATTAAAATAATACGAAACATTCATAATTAATAAATAATAAGTCATTTTTTTTTGTTTATTTTGAGTCATCATTAAAAAATCTAATTTGTAGTAACATTTGTCAGTAAGCAACTTACCAAGTGCCTTGGCTCGAAGTATTCAGAATGGTGATTTTTTATGTTTTTTTTTATGTATTTTATAATTAATTAGACTATTTGTATTGAGTGCCTTTTAGAATAAATAAAAAAAAAAAATTAACCATTTTCATTTTAGAAAGCTTTAAAATCTGTGCGGCTGAAATATTCGATTTTACAAATAATAAATCAACACTTTCTCGGAAAATTAACAGCAAAGAAAATCAAAAATATGAAAAACAATAAAAAACTTTTTCGAAGCCAAAAAAGTACTAGGCTCTCATAACGTTGGGTTATTTCGAAATACTTCTGTAAAAAAGTTTTTATACTGAAGCCAAAAAAGTATAAGGCAAAAAAAATTTAACCTTTTTTTTCCGGCGAGTTTCGCAATTCGCTCGTATAAAAAAAACCTATTGTAGTTTCATTTGCCATGTTTCACAATACCTCACGTTTTTGAGAAGCTGTTGAAACTCAGAAGTCCTTTGCCGTATTTCTTCCTTTACGCAAAACTGGGATCCTTTGTCTCCAAAACATATAAAAGGGTGTTTCATTTGGAATACTCAGTCCTTAACAAACCTCCGTTAAGATTTATTGTCAACGCTATACGCGAGGTCCTGGTTGTCCTAGAAAAAAAAACAACTAGCGCGACTGGTACCCTAATATTATAGGAAACTGGATTTTTTAAATCTCGAAAATTATCAAGCAATTTGTCATAAGTGAACCAATATATAACCAAGGACAGACGTTCAAAATCAATTTCTTACTCATCCTATTCAAGATACCCCGTTCACAATGAATTTGGGTTTAAATCCTCGTGGTGTAAAAACCAACAATTCTCCTCAAAACTATATTATCATCGGTGAAAATGGAATACCCACGAATGAGGTTCAGGTATGTCTGCCTGGGACTTCAGTTGAGGCCTGTCTCCCCAGAAGTACGCTTCAGACTGCTTGGCCAAGAAGTGCGGTTCAGCCAGTTCATCCGAGAGGAACGCTGTGTCTGCCGCCAAGAAGTACGCTTCCGGCATATCCTACGAGTACTTCTCAGACATTGCCTCAGCCTAATATGATTTTTTGGCAAGGCCAAGATTTCTATTGGATCAACCTTTCTCGGCTTAACCAAAAGCTAGTCCCCAAAATTCCTCGCCGCTTGATGAATTGGCCGCAAAACCAACCGAGGCATGTAACATTGCCAATGAGCATATATCCCAACGAGACTAACTGCCCTCTGTGTGAGTATCCTAGTGCTAAACCAACAATGAAGATTCCAAAAGTCATAATTACTGAGTTCGCTGTTGCATTTTCAGCTTTCAGCAATGAGTCGAACGTTTAAAATCCAACAGTGTCCTCGATGTTTCTTATGACATTTGGAAGTTTCCACCAACAATACTATAATAAATGCTATTAAGGTCTTGGTATTAAATCTTTCTTTCTCTCTTTGTCCTCAGGTGAATGGCGAGGAGAGAGAAGGATGCTGGACATCACTCGAGACAAGCCGGTCAAAGTCTGCGTGCGAGTCGTCGTGCCAGTTCGGGATCATCCAAAAGTAAGTTCTTACAAGCTGTTTAGTATTCCAAAAGGGTAGTTTTGACTGTGTTGATGGTGACACTGACCCCCCATTACATACTAAATTTCCGTCATGCCATGAAAAGCACGTTAAGCTGTTGATTTGACATATTTGATATCTTTGACAATCGTATTAATCATTCAAAGGCACCGAAAGTCGCGCATGGAACACGAACGCGCCGTCGACATGGCCGGTGTGGCATTTTTTTTAAATTTTAAAATCTACATTTACCCAGTATCGTCAAAAAAATAAAAATTTAAAATAATATGTATGGTAAATAAATAAAGAATACAAAATAAAAAAAAACATACCAATCCCTTCCCCCACCACAAATTGTTTGTTCCTGAACATAATAAATAGCGTTATTTTCGCTTTCATAAATAAGGGTAGTCTCCCAGTCACGTTTGCCAGACGAATTGAAATCGTTTCGACGTAAAAATATCGTTTTGTCGGAGTAGCACGTGCGGAACACGGAACGCAAAACGTTTAGGGTTCTGTAATTGGCCATTTGGATTAGTGAAATCGGTGGAATGGTGACGTTGCACGGAAATGTTTATGTGTGTATGTATGTTGTTAAAAGGAAAGTCGTTTGGAATATCGAAAGTTTTTACAATGTGTTTGATTGGTGTTTTTATTTTAGGCTTATTATTCAGTAGCTTTTGCCCGCGGCTTTGCTCACGTTTAATTCGGGGTAACACAGTTCCCCTTTCCTGATTTTCAGGTACGTACTACTTGTAATTTTTGCTCTAGCGCCTTATTTATTGTAATAGCAATGCTAAGTTTTCCCTGTTTTTCCCTATTTCTCCCTCATTTTTCACTCTTTTTTTAAAAAAAAATAGCCTATGTCCGTCTCTAGGGTCCCAACTATCTCTGTACCAAAATTCATCAAAATCGGTTTAGCCATTTAGGCGTGAAGAGGTAACGTGTGTTACCCCAAATTTAACGCGAGCGAAGCCGCGGGCAAAAGTTAGTTAATTATAATATTTATATAAATTCATAAACACAATGTATTGTATGCATTCAGTTTTTCTAAAAAACGACTTCCGACTTAAAAAAAAAATCTTTGCAATATTTTTGATATAACACGTCTTAAGCTCTGTGTGATAAATGCAATATTTCTATTAACGATTTTTTATACCATATGCATAATTACAGTCCAAAACTACATAATGATTCTAGCAATTTTGGTTTTGCCCTATAACATGATTAAAGACGAAAATGAAAATAAAACCATGTTTTAACTACTATGTCTTTTTACAGAACAACATTTTCGAAAACAAAAACCAAAACTCACTTTATTAACCAAACAGTTTCACATTCCTAACCTTTATCTCCGACAATAACAAAATGTTTGCACTAACCCCATTTTTCGTTCTCACTCGCATCTTCTGAAACTCGAATGAAAACATTATGGAGGCCTACGGATCCCGTTCTTGCTTGCTTCAGCGCTCAATTTTACTCGAATGAGCGAGTACCCCCGTCATTCCATAGCTCTGCGTGTGATAAATAAAGCATCACTCTGGCTGTTGGATGTAGAATACGTAGGGAATGGAGACAGAACTAGAAAAGGCGTAGATGTACGCTACATCAACATTTCTGTAAATATCTTACTACCTAGACGGTAGTCCGTAATGTGTCTTCATTCAACTGATTGACTATTTCTGACATGAAATGAAGGAACCCCTAACTTAATAGTAATACACTTACATTGTGTTTCTAATAAAAATATACCACTTTTTTAAAGAAATACCGAACGAATTGTAAACATTGAATTTTTAACAACTGCCACGTTATTTAGACATTAGTCATAGACGGTCACGAATATCCTAAACAAAGGAGTTTTGTTAATTCCGATGTAATTCTTGCTTGAATTATAAAGAAAAAAGCTTTTGTGCTCAGTGTATTCTAGGTCCAAAGCTTTGAACAATAAGTTCATGAGACGAGACTTTTTTACCTCATTATATTCCACTGTAGTATTACATAGATACTTAGATACTCTTTGATTTTCCTAAACGCGTCTTCTTTTGGAAAACCAAAAAAAAATCGTCGAGATTTCATTCTACAAACACATGCGTATAAACACTCCATGGACTAACTACTCCGTGGCACCAAAAATACCCCACGTACGAACATGGCTATCTAGTATTTCCTCGCTATTACACGTTGAAAAATTACACGAATTTGCTTTGCAGGCTTAGGTTGAGGTTGTATTGGTAATTTTTACGAATTTATTTCCTGACAGATTTAAAAATAAAAAAAAATAGAGGCTAGAGACTTGGCCGCCAGTGTTTCGGAGATGTTACCAGTTAACGGTGTTGAGAACAATTTTTGTCGCTATTTTATAACTAGTTGATTTATAAGTTTGTTGCTTTAGGTTATTTTAATTTATTACTAAAAAAGAATTTTGTTAAGAAATAAAACTGCCCGCTATTTTTTTAAAAACTTTGCCCATACTAGGAATTACTCCTTATCGTGGGCGCGTTTACAAACATTTAAACTCACACACACAAACAGCCAGACCCGAAACAACTATCTGTAGGCCATACAAATATTTGTTCCGTGCGGGGATCGAACCTATACGCAGCGTAGCAGTCGATCGCTCAGCCACTCCGCCAACCGCGTCGTGAAAATTATATATTTTTATTACATATTTACAATTAAATTATATGTATTTGACTCCCTTATCAGTCTAGTGGTCTTTTTTCTTGTGGATAGGAAATTATCAAAGAGTCCAGTGGACGCACGCAGTCATTACTGCTAAGCTGGAAGTAACAACGCTTTCGAACGTAATAACGGAAAGAAAACCCACTACTAATCGTATCAGTTTAGCAATCAATAAGGATTAAAACCCCATGGCCATAAAAAGTCTACAAAGATAAATCAAATCGTTCCCTTAGGGCGATAAAATCCACAAAAAGTACCATTAGCGATAACACACTGAAATTGATTGAACCATAGGTACTTAGTAGTATGATAAATGTCCATTTGTTAGGGAAGCGTGCAGAGGTCAAACCAAACACAATTGTTGAGAAAACAATATGTCCTGTCCATGAGGTCTTTTTTTTGCAGATGGGAAATCATCAAATAACATCCCCAATCCGAGACGGAGCGGAGGGTAGTGTCTCCCGGATTAGGTACACCTCTTCCATAAGATTTCAGTCCTTTCTCTTTGCAGTACTCTTTCATAAACATGTCTACGTCGTCAGCGTGGTCTAGGACTCAGCGATGGCGCCCGTTTTCTGGCACCCACTTAGTGACGGCTCTAGTCCATCGGTCTTGATTCATTCTGCAAACGGTCACGAATTTGTGTTTTAGCTAAAACACAAATTCATGATCAAAAGGTTATTTCAAATATACTTTTGGAACGAAGTTCCTTATCGCGCGTTGCGAAAGGGCTAGACGGAAAAAATGAAGACCAAAAGTTGTAACGACACTTTTTGCTATAGTTGTAAACCGTGCGGCGCGTGTTCTCTCTCTCTCTCTCTATCATAGAAAGAAAGCCAGTAACTTTCGTTTCGTCTTTCTATTTCGCATTGAACAGTGTGGTGTCGCGATTTATTTTTTTTACACGATTATTTTTGTTGAGTGTATACACGTTTTTTGTACATAATAAATAATAACTTCGTTCCATCCGGGTGTCCCTTGACACCTCTCAAGTTTTTTTCTAAAAAGTTCGTTGACATCATCATCATCTGCTTAGCCTTTTCCCAACTATGTTGGAGTCGGCTTCCAGTCTAACCGAATGCAGCTGTAAAGTAAAGTAAAGTAAAGTAAAGTAAAGTAAAGTAAAATTTATTTGCATAGATTGTAGGTACATAAAATAAGGTGACAATGATTGGTTGAGCCTTGTACAATCTACCTTATATTAGGCATGCAAACATTAATTTTTATTTGTTAATAATTGAGATTAAAATTAAAATAATGATATAAATTACAAACTCATAAAGAAAAATAAATTACAAAAATAAAAAAATGGGCTTCGATAATTAGGTATGTCAATCAATTAAATGTACACAGTTTAAATGTCAGAGTCATTTAGGAAGTCAGCTACAGAATAATAACATTTTTCAATTAATAATAATGTCAGTCTCTTTTTAAAGTTTCGAATTGTGTCATTTTTTATAAAATTGGGTATTTTATTGTAAATGACTGGGCCCATACTAATAACACTTTTTTTGAGCAAAGCAGTATGACAACTTTCAACACTTAATAAGTATTTATATTGACTTCTTATGGGTCTTTTCCTAACTTCTGACATAGTCTTGAAAATGTTTAAATTACATTTGACGAAAATTGCGACTTCTAAAATATAAATGCTTGGGAAAGTTAAAAGTTTGAGGGACTTAAACACAGTAACGCAACTATCCGTCACCTTCATATTAAGTATCGCTCTTATGCAACGCTTCTGGGCTCTGAACACCTGTTCTCTCAGAGCACAATTTCCCCAAAAGATTATTCCATATCTTAAAATGGACGCGACTAGACCATGGTATGCAACTACTGTAGTGGTGATGTTGACTTTTTTTGCTAAAGTATAAAGCATATATGCTGATACACTCAGTTTTTTGCAGACGTCTTCTGCTTGAGGTTTCCAAGTCAACTGGCTATCTATCAGTATACCTAGAAATTTTGCAACTTTTACTTGGTCTACACTACAGTCATTATACTCGATCACGACATTCGGTATTGATGTGCGTTGATAAAAATGAATTACGTTTGTTTTTTGAAGGTTGATTACTAAATTATTTTTGTCTAACCAATTCACAATGTCCTCCAATGTAGTATTTATGTCTTGTTCATATTTATTTATGTCAGTACATTTAATTAGTGCGGTACTGTCATCAGCAAATAAGACCATAGGGTGTTTAATGTGACGAGGTAGGTCATTTATGTATAGCAAGAATAGGAGTGAGCTAAGAACTCCACCCTGAGGCACACCATACCTGATAACTCTTGCTTCGGATTTATATTTTTTCTCACGCCTAGTCTTAATGCAAATATTTGAAATTTCCGTGTATTGCTTTCGGTCACTTAAATAGGACTTAATAAGATCAAGTACGTTACCTCTTATTCCACAAATGTTTAGCTTACTGATCAGGGTTTCATGATGAACACAATCGAAAGCTTTTGTCATGTCTGTTAGGATTGCGCAAATTGGTAGTTTTTTATCGACATTTCCCATTATAACCTTAAGCAAGTCGTAAATAGCAATATTTATACCTTTGTTTCTTCTGAAACCGTTTTGTTCGTCACATAAAATATTATATTTACATAAAAACTTATTGATTGCTTCATAAATAATCTTTTCTATGACTTTTGAAAATATAGGAATCAGGGCAATGGGTCTATAGTTAGCTAAACACTCTTTGTCGTTCTTTTTGAATAGTGGTTTTACTATAACTGTTTTTAAGCCGTTCGGGAATACGCCAGAGCTAATGCATAGATTTATAATATGGCATAGGTGTACAGCAATACTTTTCACCACGAATTTAATAACTTTTGTAGCTATACCATCATACCCAAAGCTGTTAGTGTTTTTTAGTGCCTGTATTACTCTTATTACGTCCTGAGGCAACACTGGAGCCATAAACATGGAGTGTGTGTTGCTATTTAAACCAATAGGTACACGTGTTGATGG
This sequence comes from Ochropleura plecta, assembly GCA_905475445.1. Taxonomy (NCBI): domain Eukaryota; kingdom Metazoa; phylum Arthropoda; class Insecta; order Lepidoptera; family Noctuidae; genus Ochropleura; species Ochropleura plecta. The sequence goes on along the minus strand of FR997738.1, from coordinate 16,647,125 downwards.
CTTATTAGACGGTACTTGATTAATGAAAAAATCGTTAAATGCATTTGCTATTTCTGATGGGTTACTAATGATGGTGTTTTGAAACTTGATTTTACAGATTGGCTCAGCAATGCGTGTATTCTTATTAATAATTCGCCAAGATGCTTTTGATTTGTTATTGGATGAGTTGATATAGTAATTGTTTTGTACTCTTTGGGTTAATCTAATTATTTTCCTGAATTTTGCGGAATAGTTTTTGAAATTATTTTTGTTTTCGACTGAAGACTCACGCCTGTATTTCCATAACAAGTGTCTCTGTCTTTTGCTGCACACTCGTATTCCACGAGATACCCATTTAATAGCTCGATTTGATTTAACCGTTACCAATTTGTATGGGAAACAAAGACTGTATAGCATTCTGAAGTCTTCCAAGAAGGAATCGTAAGCTTCGTTTGCGTTTTCTGTACGGTATATATCTGCGAAAGAGAGACTTTCGAGATAATTATTGAATCTTACTAAATTTTCGATTGAAAGATCACGTCTCAAAATGCGCCAGGAACTAATCCTACAGGTTCTATTTACTTTTACTTCCAATATCTGTGCAGTGTGATCGGACAACGCAAAATCCATTATTTCACACGTACATTTTAGTTTCGAACTACATGCAAAATTATCAAGGCAACTGTTACTGGATAATCTAGTCGGTTGTCGAAGTTCTAAATTAAGATTGTATCCCAATAGAAAGTATTCAAAGTCTTTGGAAACGCTATTTCCTTTCAAGATATCTATGTTGAAGTCCCCACATACAATCATCTTTTTATTTTGATTTGTGCATAATGTTTTCAAGACAATGTCAAAGTTTTCATAAAATATAGTTAGGTTATTCAATTTTGGTGGTCTATAAATACAAATAATAATCAATTTTTGTTTTGTTAGTTCTATTCCACAACATTCAAAAGCGTTTACTTTTGATTGTTGTGAGATGTTCGTTAGTTCCTTATATTCTAGATTTCCTTTGATTAGAATGCAAGCTCCTCCACGTTGTTTTGATTGTCTTGCATAACATGTAGCTAGCTTGTAATTCGGAAGATTTAACAATTTCTCATGACCACGCATAATGAAGTGTTCGGTAATACAAACAACGTCTATGTCCTTTTTTTTTCTAGACAGTTCTTGAAGGTGGACAGTAAGTTGGTCAGTCTTATTTATAAGGCCAGCAATATTTTGATGCAGGATATTTATGTTGTTATAGACGAAAAAAATCAGAGTTGGTTGTCGTCATATTTGTTCTATTAATATTTATAGGCGGTGTCTCCGAACACATAACATCTAACATAACATCTGCATCGGTCCATTCACTGGAGAGTTCATTAATTAAAGATTTCAAGTTTTGAAAGATATTAATTATTCCATTATTATTAATACGGCCAGAGTACCAAGAAAACATGTCATATGACAGTTTTTGATTGGAGTCAAAAAGCCAAGCATAATTATGGCTCTGATTATCCATGTATATTAGATTGTTGAAAGTTTCTACTCTCCAATTGTACATCGTCGAATAGTCATTACATTTATAAGTGGGTAGGCACAATACAACATTGGTGTTATTTATTTTTGTCAAAACCTCCCTTATATGGAGAACCAAATTACAGTAGTTGTTTGTTTTACGAAAATCCTCCTCTCCTATAAATACAATACACCAGTCTTTAAGGGTGTAATTTGACAGTTTGGAGTGTAGATTTTCAATTAGTTTCTCGATGCCACAATTAGGTGTAAGGTAGTGGCATAATTGCATGTTATCGAATGTATCTTCTGCTGTTTGTAATGTTCCCGTAGTTTTGTTGCTGTTTATGATACACAGTTTGTTTTTTTCAGAAAGAGAAATATAGGGTGACGTTATGTTGGTTACGTTTTTATTCTGTGCTCTCGGAGATGAACAAGGATCTTGCCATGGTTTTTCACATAGATTCGGGATGCTGTTTTTTAGTGGTGTTTTATTTTTGTTTTTCTTGTGTTTTTTGGTCGGGGTCTCACTGGTTACTATTTTGAAAGCTTTTTTTGCTATTTCATGCTTAGATATCATTTCCGTTAAAGACTTTTGTAATTCCGTATTCTCCAGTGACAGATTGTTAATTTCTTGGTGAGCTGAAGATAACTCTAATTTAAGTTTTTTTATCTCATTTTTAAGATCGACCAGCTGTTTATCATTTTCATCGTCGTCGGACAAGTTTGGTAAACTGTTACTAGTGCCATCTAACGTCGAATTGTTACAACTGCTATTACTTTCGTTGATTGACGATGATCGGTTACGAGGCATAGTTTGCGAAATAGTCTTTCGATGTCGTAATGTGATATTCTCTATGAATTCCATCATTTTAAATTGATATAAAACATTAGGAAAAAGTACAGTTTATAACTTGGATTTGAACTCACGGTCACGAAGTGTATGTTGTATTTTAAAAAAACCAGCGGTCTTAGCCATTCGACCACATACACATTAGATGATATCAGTGTAATAGGCCAATACTTTCTAAGTAAATATTTATCTTGAGAAAAGACGGTTTTTTTTCTCTATTTCAAAAATTTGCACTGTCACAGTGATTTGTGGTTATTGCAGTATTAACTTGAATAACTTTTTGTTGCATTTCACTATGACACTGAGTACCAGTTTATTTAGTAAACACAACACGTTAACACGGTTTTACAAGTAATTGTCATTATTTACGACACGATTGTCACGGTAATGTTTTTCATTTACAACTTTATTGTTTTTTTCCGGAATCGCTTGAAAACACTGTCACTTCATTATTAGTCAATACTTTCACTGTTATACTTGTCTTTTTCACTCAAAAGAGGATTAATAAATTATAAACGTTTTTTAATCACGGAGCTAATGTTAATGCTGGCACTAGCGCCATCTGTCTGTAGTTGAATCTGCTGATTACCAGTATTTTACATGGAACGACTGCCTATCTGACTTCCACAACCCAGTTAGTACTGAGTAATACTATACCCCTGGTTTGTCAGATTTTCGGGACACTGACTACCTGTCAAAGGTCAAAATGACAGCCGGGACCGAAAAAAAAACCGACTACATAAACTTTCAACAACAAAAAAAGGAAACTATTTCACACCAATCTTTCAAAGATCAAAAGGGCTTTCCTTGTCAAAGTCTCTCACCTACGACTAACAATCGCGTCACGTGTCGCATTACCATCGAATGTGTCGACGCCCTTAAGTCAATCGCCCACTGCTACTAAGCCCATGCTCTAACCAAAGCGATCATCGTTTGAAAACGCGATCTTTGCATTGATTTGTCACTTAATTTTTAGGTGAACTGGAAAGCGCCTTTGTTGCGTCTACACGTTGGGGCATCCTACTATTATTATTATTTATTTCTAAAACACTTATTCACTTACTTGCCAATATATTGCCATACACGCAAACCTCACAGGGTTTATCTGTGTGCTGGCGAGCCGTTCATATGTTATTAAATATTAGGATCTACATTTATAATTATAAGTTATTATAGTAACGTTTATATTTATACTTGTAACTTTTCGAACCTGTCCTATATAACGCTTGCAGGTCGTCTGGTAGTTTGTAGAGAAAATAAGGTACTAGATATTCAGCTACCCTCATCCCATACACATTATAAAATTTTGGTAGGACATATTTATTTTTAAGCGTTATCCTTCTTAAGAAGCCTGGTCTAGAATTTTCTGTCAGCAGCTCTGGCCTGTTGACTTCCGCAAGAGTGGAAAATTCAACCTTTTTGAAATCATTCATTACAAAGCAGTATCTAAATAGGTCGTCCTCACTGCTGTTCATTTTCTTTTTTATATGTTTAGGCGTAATTACTTTTAATATTCTTAGTTGTAATTTATATATCTCCGTTAGGTATGTATGATAAGTTCTCCCGTAACTGCTGAGGCCATAACTGATAACCGAGTAATATTATAAATGGATGGATGTATGGATGTTTGTTACGCTTTCACGTCAAAACGGCTGAACGGATCTTAATGAAATTTGGCACAGACGTAGATTATAGTCGTAGGAATAACACATAGGTTATTTTTCGATATCACACGGGCGAAGCTGCGGGCGCCAGCTAGTTAAAAATAAAATGAACATGACGGTTGCTTGTTTGCACAACGATGCTTTGGTAAGGTCTTCGCGATTTTGTGAGAACTCAGAGGTTTTCCACGTCAGCGTCTACTGCGCAGTTCGTTTGTTTGCTCGTCACGCATACTTCGATAACGTGAATGGATATAATACCAGCCTTTAACTGCCCCACTGCTGGGCAAATGCCTCTTCTCACACCAGAGAAGGCACAAGCATTGATGACCACGTTACTCAAGACGGGTTGGCGAGTTCAGATTCAAATTTTTCATAACAAGTCCAGGTTTCCTCACGTTGTTTTTCTTCACCAATGTCTATGTTGACTAAGATAAACTTAGAAAGTACATATGAATTGAATAAGTGACATTGGTACTTGGCCTAGGTTTTTTTTCTTTTCGCGGGTGATTTTATAAACATTTAAACTCACAAACACAAACAGTAAGACCACGAAAAACTATTTCTAGGTCATACAAATGTTCCGTGCGGATATCGAACCCGCAACACGTGACGCAGAAGTCAAACGCTTAGCCACTGCACCAACCGTGTCATCAATTTGAAACCACAACCAAGCGAAACTACAAATACTTGCGGAGCTTCGTAAACTACAGTGTAGCACCAGCCTTACGCCTCTATATTACCCTCCAATCTGCCGTCGCCCTTACGTCTCGTATTACAAACAAACCAGTATATATAGCATACGCTCCAAAGCCAATTTCCCTTTCATTTCTCTGTCATTGTTAGCAGAAAAAAAAATAGCTCCAATCCTGTGCAACATGATGCTGTGAATTCGGGAAATGTTTTTGATAAATTGTGTGTAAAAGGAATGGACTACAAAGGTAATTGAGTAGTTTTTGGGGATACACAGTGTACACTTGGGACTTTTTTGATATGTTGCAATAGTGTAGTTTCCAGGGTCAAAATAATTACATTCTATTTAGTCCGTTTTTTAGATTATTCAAAAATAAAGAACACGTATTTTTTTATTTGTAAATTAGACCAAAAATTACAAAGATATATAGCCCATTAAAGTAACATCCGGGGTTGCGGGTTGTTCGAAAGAGATACCGCGGCCCCGGAACGTAAAGGGCAATAGAAGGAACATGGGTGGGTTTTAGTCAGTAAAAGTCTGACACGCCCCCCCGCTCCGCCCAGAGCGGGGGAAGTTATTTGATGATTTCCCACCCAAAAAAAAACAATATAACATGTGACGTCACTCGTTCCGAAAAAATGCAGCAACGCGCGACGTCACACGTAACTTTAATGGGCTATATTTTTGTCATTTTTATTATAATTTACAAACATACGTGTTGCTTATTTATGAATAGTCTAAAAGACGGACAAATATTTTTTTTGGAAACTAGCCTATTGGTTTAGTTTAATGGAGGATGGTAGCATCTGGATAAGAGTTGCCGAAAGTCGAGTTAAATGACGTAGGATCTGAGAAGCTAATGTCTAACTGTATAATGCTGGATATAATGATGATGGTTACACATTTAAAAATCCGACCAATTGCGAGTTGGACTCTCGAGGTTTCTGTACAAACTTGCGACTTAAACAGCCATATCTTTTGACTGCGTAGACTTAGAGAGTTGGTTTTTCACAGCTCAAAAGGACCACGGTTTTGTGTATATGTTCGATTTCAACTCGTTATCTTTACTCGTTCCCGAGATATAGAGTCTTGACAGACAAACATGGACACCAAAGTGATTCAATATGGGTTCCGTGTCCTTACAAACTTGCGACATAAACAGCCAAATATACGGCTGTTTATGACTGCGTAGACTGGTTCTTTTACAACTCTAAGAAGCCACAGATTTAAGTATATTTGGTATTAATTTCAACTTAATTATACCTTTACACAAAAAAGGCAAAAAAGTGATCCTAGCTTACGTTGTGTCTTTTTGGGGTCGTCTGAAGACCTTTTATCTCGAGAATGCGTGAAGATATTGAGTTGAAATTATATTCTCCATAAACAATATACTCATGTCTGTGGTCGCTTGGAATTATCAAAAAATCAACCATCTAAGTCTATGCAGTCAAAAGATATAACAGTTTATGTTCCAAGTTTATACGTAACATTCGGTGCGCAAGCTAGCTAGCGTTTTATTTGTGCTTAAAAACTTGAGTAATAATCAAACCTTTCTGGACATATTGCGGAAAGGGTGAAGTCACCGACCTACAACCTTGACAGATACTTCAGTACATTATGTATCAAAATCCGGTGATTAGAAATCGGTCCGCAGTCCGTTTCGATCGATTTGACCAAACCAAAAGTTCGTAGCGCGTAGCTACGTAGTGCTGCTACGAATACAACCAAGTTCGTAGCAAGAGCTACGAGAGTTGTAGACCCTTGAAATTAATAAGAAATCCATTTGTGTTAGTGAGACAAAACAGAGGGGCCTGCCAGGGTTGCAGGTTGTTCGAAAGAGATACCGCGACCCCAGAACACAAAGGGCAACACAAGGAACATGGGTGGGTTTACGTTTCAGTAATAATCTGACACTCCCTTCCAGTCCGCTCTGAGCGGGAAAAGTTTTTTGATGAATTCCCATCCGAAAAAAAGGCTTCGCGGTGGAAAATGAATGATGACCTATCCAAAGATCGATAGCAGTACGCGTGGTGCCTTTAAATTACCAACCCCTTTTGTTATTTATAACCAAGACTGCCTCATGAATAAAGAAAAAAATCATCTTCCTCTGGACCACACGTCTCATATATAGGTACTTATCTCCCTAATCATACTATTCTTAGTACCAAACTAAGGTACTCTACATCCTAAGTATACAAATATAAAATCTCTATCACGTAGAGTGAGCAGACGATATCCCGGGGCTACAAATAGAGAGCTAATAGGCCACCGTGGAGTCATTACTAGTGTTGTCACGTTCCGGGATTTTAAGCACTGTCTGGGATTTTAGAATGTGATGTTTTGTTATTGAATCCCGGATTTTAGTATCATGACTGTTGCAGTACTATTAAATTTAGGTAAATTATGATATATTTATGTTAAATTTACTTCTTTGAAGTAAATAAACATCTCGGTCAGCCATAATACATCACAGCATAATTTTCATGAATCTGTTCTCTTGAAAACAGTTGCTTTAAAAATCTGAGAGCATTTGGAACGATCGTGGAACACGAACTCACCGTCGACACGGCCTGTCGTCAAGACGGACGGACGGTGAGCTAAATCTGAAAGCATCAAAGCAGGATCTTTTTGATTCTTACAATTCAGAAACAACAGATTTTGTACTTATCAGAAAACACACCATCATACGAAAATATTTACGGTCACAATCCCGGTTTATTAACCATCTGATCCCGGATTATTGACTGCCCAATCCCAGGCTTGGCCGTCCCTAGTCGTACAGAATACGGGCTCTAACCAATCACATTAGGTACTTTATTGTAACTATAATGGCCTGATATAAGGCCGTAAATGACAATTAGGAGACCACTTTATATCAGCGTAGTTACGATCGGGTATAGTGCAAATATAAGCCGAAAGCGGGATATATATTTATGTTTACTTTTATCAATCGATACTTTGTTATCTTACCATATCAACACGAATGATATAACCAAATTTTTGTAATAATATTCTGATTTAAAAGAGTGTTCATAGAGTTTCTTGCCCATTCTTCTCCATAGAGATCTACGCTTTGGAAATAGGCAACTACAGTACAGTACTTTTACAGTTATTATGCCTTGTGACCGGGACTGTAGCTTCATTTTATTGTTGTCAATGTTTCGACAGTTCAAAAGTGCCTGTAACTGAGATATGTTTTAAAAATAGTAATAGTAAACTTAGTAGTAGTAAATAAACATAGTATTATGTAGTAATAAAACATAAATTAGTTAAGGTTTAAACTGTTAATAATAATTGTTGTAAGTTAGGATGTTATATTATATTATTAGTAATCTACTTAAGTTTTTAAAACGAATGGAAACGTTGTAGGAAATAAAAGGCTTTTTTATTTTATTTTATTTTATTTATGCCTTGTGACCGGGACTGTAGCTTCATTTTATTGTTGTCAATGTTTCGACAGTTCAAAAGTGCCTGTAACTGGCCTATTTGAAATAAATGATTTTGATTTTTGATTTTGACTAACTAAAAAGAATCGTGAAGAATCTAACACTAAATGGACTGTTGGACCATTTCAATCATAAATGATATTTATTTCTGTTAATGAACTTATAACTTTTTAACTTATATATGTTACTGTAAAAGCCCGAACTACGGTAAATCTTAAGATTTTCCAGTAAAACCTAAGATTTACCGACATGAGTTGGTAAATGTAAGTATTTATTATGAAGGGACGACTTTTTCGGACTTTTACCATTCCAATTCAGTACATGCTAGGTTTTACCAATGTAGACTGGTAAATGTTGGTTTTAGGAATAATAATAAGGCGTAAAAATTATTTGATATATTTATCGTTTAGCATAATGTTTAAAACTCCGAATTTACAATGGCATACTTTTAAGATGGTTTAGTAGATGATTTAGTATAATTACGATTGGCAGAGTTCAAATTTAGCATTATATCGTTAAGCATAATGTTCATTTAGAGCGATGATTATTTGGTATAATTTCACTTTTCATGCTATGCAGATGCAGAATTTCATTAAGAATAACTTTAATAGGCATTAAGTCTTTAAACTGACATGGTCACTAAAATTATTAATAACGGTTAAAACCGGGTATTTACCATGTTTGTTATTTATTTTCAGTTTCCAATATGTTGGCGTAAACTGATAGTGAGTTACAATTATACAAAAAATATTAAGGCAAAAATAAGATTTTTTGGGAATAAAATATATAAAAAGATATTTTTTTTACCTGTTACCCGAAACTGAAGTACCTAGATTAGGTTAATTCCTTATAAAAAAAAAGAAATGGGTAGGTTAGGTTAGGTTAAAACTATGACCCCTACGCACGAGTGGCAGAAACGATTGTTTTTAGAAAAAAGATTGTTTTTAGTAGGTTACTCGGAACTGAACTATTTAGATTAGGATAATTATTTATTGAATTAAATGACATTATTTCAAAGAAATAAATAATTTAAATAAATGGCAACAAATAATGACCAAGATGATTCTAACTACAAACTTTCTGCGATATGACAATTCTGTCGTTTAATGATTATCGATATGAAATATATGCCAAAAGACGATTCTGACTGTGAACTTTCTGCGATATGATGTTTCTAGTTTTAAATATTATGATGAAATATGTCTAGAGATGATTCTGACTTACAAAATTATGAGTTTTGAATGTACGTGTAATGAGTGCTGCCAAACAATTTTCTGCGAAATAAAGTTTATGCTATCCGTTGTTATGCAAAATAAAATTATGACATAAAAAGTTCTGCTATAAAGGGTGGACCCAATTTATTTCGACATTTACCGTTCCTTTAATGTAAATCCTAAGATTGACCAAGTGAATGATGGTAAAAGTTCGAATCCCAAACTTTTATGGACATTTACCAATCATAATCGGTAAATCCTAGGTTTTACTGGAAAATCTTAAGATTAACCGTAGTTCGGGCTTTTACAGTAACATATACAGTCTTTAAAGATATGTTTGCCACATATTACGGCGGGCAAATATTTTGTTTACGTAAAAAAAGCAACAAACAACAGTTACAAAATAATTATGTGAATAATAAAAAAGTGAAAATATATAAATAATTTATTTAATTAATAGAATTTAAATAATTTCAAATCATCAAACATCAAAAAACTAACTTTATAAGGTTAACTTAAGAATGTCCAATTGATTACCCCAGAAGACTCGTTTCAGATTCTCTCATAAAAATAGTCCCTACTTGAATATGTTGCGATGACACGGTTGGCGTAGTGGCTGAGCGATCGACTGCTGCGCTTCGTGTCACGGGTTTGATCCCCGCACGGAATAAAAAATTGTATTACCTACAGGTAGTTGTTCCTGGTCTGGCTGTTTGTGAATGTGACTATAAATGTTTGTAAACGCACCCACGATACATGAGAAATTCCTAGTGTGGGGCAATGTTTTTTTTTAAAGTAAAGGGCATTAATTAATGGATATCGATTATAAATAAGGAATGGTTTGACTTAATTTTAACTCTTAGAAGCATATAGGTAAATAATAACTGCTGCTCAGTGTAGGTCAAGCCGTTCGTAACATAATGATCAAATTACATATCGAGATGCCTCTGTGCTTTGAAAACACGTTGAGCCCTTAGTCCTGGTTGTCAATTTTAAATCTTCGGCAGTGGCTGGTGGTGAATGGCTCAAAAGTCTGGCAGCTATTCATACCAAGGGAAATAGGGTAGTTTCCAGGGTCAAAATAATTACATTCTATTTAGTCCGTCTTTTAGATTATTCAAAAACAAGGGACACGTATTTTTTTATTTGTAAATTAGATCAAAAATGACAAAGATATATATAATAATAATAATAATAAAGATATTTAATATTTATAATTGTGAGTCCTGGTAACTTTAATTTTTGAATAACCTAAAAGACCGACTGACATTTTTTTTTTTGGAAACTGGCCTATTCTATTATCCAATGCTAACTGGGTTATTTAAGTCAGTTAGACAGTTGCTCCAGAAATTGAAAATGTTGTATTCAGCTATATCCGGAAAGATTAGTAGCTGACCTCACCATAGTTGAAAAAAAGCTAAGCCAATAAAAATGATTTATTCAGTTTTAGGATTACCAACGAGTTATATTACAAATTATCTTTTACAAAATTAAAATTGCATAATACAATATCCTGCAATGTACACTTAGTTACAGGTAACCACAGCTTACACATAATGGAGTAGGTACACATGCTATAAATACATTATATAAAGGGATACATGATGCAATCATTAGCATGATTATTAACTATTTCTATTATCTTACTATTATTATTAACACACAAAAACACAATTTGGAATACATTTTTTTTTCACAAACAATAAATTAAATTAATTCTTCAAAATTCTTCAGATAATTAAATTAATTACTTAATATATACAACCTATAAATAGACACAAACTAATAATAAAAATATATACAAGTAAAAAATTTAAAATTACAGGGCGTCCAAAAAGTCGTCCGTATCGCCGTCAACAGGCAAAGTGCCCAGAAGGCTGGCAGCATTACCGCGTTGGATGGCAATGCTTATTTTTTGTGCAAAAAACAGGCCAGCCCTCTGGTCACGAGAAGAGTCGACCAACCGCTTGGCGATTTCTCGAAATACTACATGGGCACTCGGACCCCATGGCCCTAGTGTTTCAACCCCAAACGGCTCAAAAACATTTGGAATATATGAATTAAATTATTATTAAGGGTAAAGAGATAATATTTAATTATTCTTTGGAATGATAATTCAAATGTACTCTAACTGAAAGAGCTTATATAATTTCTTCTTAAAGTTGTTGAGAATATCATGAGTAACTAATATAATACTAATATAACTACACTACTAATATTTAAATTAGTATTAAAATATAATTATACTAATTTTATTTCACAAAGTATAATAAAAAGTGCCATCTTTGACAGCTAATATTTTTACATGCACTTTTCTAAGATAATCTTCATTTAATTATACAAAAATAAAATATATTTAATTATGACCTTGACATTAAATCGCTCGTCTCTCCCATCTCAACCCCTCCACAGGTCACTCGATGCTATCGGCGGCCATGTTTGTTCATCTCTCAGCGATCGCACTTGCTATCATGCGGCACTTGTTTATATCGGCGATATAAGTATACTATCTGCTCATTGTGTATCACTGAGCGTTATTGCTGACTAGCTTTTGCCTGCGGCTTCGCTCGCGTTAAATTCGGGGTAACACAGTTCTCCTTACCTGCTACCTGTAGTTTTTGCCCTTGCGCCTTAATTACTGTAATCACAATGCTAAGTTTTCCCTTTTATTCCCTCTTTCTCCCTCATATCTCAATCTCTTTTTAAAAAAATAGCCTATGTCCGTTTCCAACTACCTTTGTACCAAAATTCATCAAAATCGGTAAAGCCATTGAGGCGTGAAGACGTAACAAACAAACTCACTTTCGCTTTTATAATATTAGTAAGGATTTGAGTGGATCCTGAAATCAGCCTAATATAGTATCATCTTTATGATACAATCAATCTATGGTCATGCGATGTGACAGTTTATTGACAGATCTCATGATTTCAGTAACCTTTTCCCAACTATGGTGTAGTCTTCTTAAAGTTAGACTATCACAACCTAGCTACAGGGTAACATTATACCCCTTTCAAAGATTAATTGTCAGACGTCACGGTGTACCCAGCCGCCGCGGGAGACGCCCAGGGCGCCGGGCGCCGCGGGACCACTCCCGGCCACCGTAAATGCGTGCCTGTGGACGGTGAGCAATGGGTAGCTCACCGTCTGTCCGTCCATTGACGACAGGCCGTGTCGACGGCGCGTTAGTGGACCACGCGCGCTTCAAAGAGATGTCAGCAAAGCAGAGGGGCCTGCCAGGGCCACCGCCTGCCGGGGTTGCGGGTTGTTCGAAAGAGATATCGCGGCCCCGAAATATAAAGAGCAATAGAATTACCATAGGTGGGTTTTAGTCAATACAAGTCTGACACTCCCCCACACAAAAGGCACAGACACACCTCAGATTTTTCAGATTTATGTGCATATTTCATAATAATCAATTGCTTCGTTGAGGAAACCAGCATGCTTGAGAGATATTTCTCAACGGCATGTAAGCCAAGTCAGAATGCGCCTCTGACTCGGACCGTATTTAAATTCTGACACCAAATTAGGCACCAACTACTCGATAAAGAAAGAAGAAGAAGATTATGAATCAGGGAATGTAATTTCTTATTGACTAACCTCATTTCTGAAAGCCCAAGTCTGCATATTCTGCTTTAATAGCAGATGTAATTAACTTGTAAGTAGTTAACTGGCATGTCTGTTGTTGACAACCTTACTTGTCGACTAATTAACAGATCTAAGATTAATAATTAATCTGTTAACCTTTCTTCATAGAGGGTATGATCATGTGAGCAGGCAGAGCACACATGTTTGCTAGACAGCAATATAAATAAATAAGATAACAGACTTTAGACTTTATAGTGCATTTTTAGGGTTCTATACTGATGTACAGAAAAAAGCCGTGCGGCGTGCGCGTGTTTCTCTGTCTGTCTCTCTCTCTCTCTCTCTCTCTCTCATAGAAAGCAAGCCAGTTATTTTCGTTTCGTCTTTTTATTTCGCATTGAACTGTGTGGTGTCGCGACGATTATTTTTATTGAGTGTATACAGGTTTTTTGTACATAATAAATAATAACTTTGTTCCATCCGGGTGTCCCTTGACACCTCTCAAGTTTTTAATATTAAAATCAATATGTAAGTGCAGCTGTTTGTAAACCAATCGTCCGTAATGAATGTACTCCGCTTATAACGGGTGGTCCATTGTAAACGGAGTCCAGTCATGTGTGCGCGGGCCTATATCGACATGCGGGCTGTAAACCCTTATCATTGGGTTGTGTTGTGAAGACCGCACTGATTAATTTGTAGGTTTTCGTGGTCTTCTATTGTGTACGTTGGGCTGCATCAATTGGGTACCACCATTTCTTTGGGTTTTCGGAAGGGGCACCATTACCCTTCTTCTCCCGCTGTTGCTTGATGTTTTTCTTTTGCCCTTTATGTTCCGGGACCGTGGTACTTTCGAACAACTCGCAAGCCTGGCAGGCAGTGGCCCTGACGGGTCCTAATGCTTTTTGTTTACACTCTGTATCTATGATACTTACTTTCTTGATCCCAAGTTTAATCAACACCATTTATTCTGATCTCTACCACACACTACAAAACAAGCACATACGTATTGCGACGTTCCCTATGTACATAAAGACATGTCGAAAATGGCATTTTTTTTATTGTATCATTGGCTATTGCGCTATTGATCATCTACGCACATGCTGACATACGATTTTTATTTTTATTTAATTTATTTACCTTGTTTTAGAAATCGTATAAGAGTACAAGTATTATAAACACAACGAATAAGTGTCTTAGAAACGGTCATCTATCAGTTTTTCCAAGAAAACGTGAAAAAATAAAATATTTATGTGTAAATGGCATCATAAAGCTCTTAAAACTGTTAAAATATTGTAGAAAGAAAATATTTATTATTGCTCATAGAATTATTTCTAGGGCGTGTTGAACACAAATTACGCTCTCCTGTAAACCTCGGTTTTTGACTTAACCTTATGTACGTAGGACCCGTCGGCGTCGATTTGATGAGTTCCCATCCGCAAAAAAAAGCTTCAAACCCATTTAACTCGAACATCTAGTAACTTCAAATCATTTATTTCGTTCATTAATTCATTCCCCAGACGATAATAAAAGAAATCATTCCAGCAGTTAAAAAGAACAATGTTTTAATTTTTACGAGCATCAATTAGTAATGTTGACTTGGTACGAAATCGGATGGTATCGTCCGATTTATCGCTGGGGGACCGTAATTGGAATAACAATTAGGAAGATAACGAACGTTTTAACGTTATATCCGATAATTTTTGGTGGATACTATAAATTTATTACGTTGTTTTTTGTGTAGAAAATGAGGTTTTATACAAAGTTATAGAGTGCCACCAAATTTTTGTGTATTTTTAGGGTTGCGTAATTCAAAAGGAATAAACGCAACCCTTTTTTTGGAGTGGGAAATCATTCTTCCCCCGCGGAGTGGAGCGGGGGGGAGTGTCAGACTTGTACTGACTAAAAAACGGAACCCTTATTGGATCTCTTTGTTGTCCGACTGTCTGTCTGTCAAGACCCTTTATCTTGGGAACGTGTGGAGGTATCGAATTAAAATTAAAACCATATACTTAACTCTGTAAACTCTCCATTTGTTCTGTGAAGAAATCCAGTCTACGTAGTCAAAAATTATGACTGTTTACGTCGAGTATGACTCGCTCTTGACTGTTTTTTTAAATTTCAGAATATGATAGGAAGTTTTGCGTTGTTGATAAAAAAATTTTGAACCTCACATACACAAACAGCCAGACTCGAAACAACTATCTGCAGGTCATACAGATATTTGTTCCGTGCGGGAATCAAACCGGCGACACGCAGCGCAGCAGTCGATTGCTCAGCCAGTGCGCCAACCATGCCGTCAAAAGAGTATATAAACAATGCCATGAAAACGAACATAGAGCTTTCCCGAATACAGCGGGGATCTCAAGGGACAAATAAAAACATTTTGTGCACAGCTACAGAACCGTGATCATAAAATAGTTTCTGTTTCGTCTGTATATTGTCCTTACTTCCTTATACTATATACTATACTATCCTTACTAATACATATTATAAAAGCGAAAGTGAGTTTGTTTGTTTGTTTGTTTGTTACCTCTTCACGCTTTAATGGCTACACCGATTTTGATGAATTTTGGTACAGAGATAGTTGGAAACCAGGAGACGGACATAGGCTAATTTTTATTTTAAAAAACTTGGATGTGAGGGAGAAAGAGGGAAGAAAAGGGAAAACTTAGCGTTGCTATTACAAATCAATAAGGCGCAAGGAGAACTGTGTTACCTCGAATTTAACGCGAGCGAAGCCGCGGGCAAAAACTAGTTTTAGATATTTTGAATAGTTTCAAATTATTTTCAGTGGATTTGAAAGTAGGTCTAGGTCACCATTCTGTCAGGTCCATTTATCTTAAGGTTTCTGTAACATATGGCCCGC
The DNA here is from genome assembly GCA_905475445.1 of Ochropleura plecta. Taxonomy (NCBI): domain Eukaryota; kingdom Metazoa; phylum Arthropoda; class Insecta; order Lepidoptera; family Noctuidae; genus Ochropleura; species Ochropleura plecta. The sequence goes on along the minus strand of FR997738.1, from coordinate 16,631,326 downwards.
CCATCTCTTTTTTTTCATTTAGTCCATCTTGGTGAGAATGTCATTCCTGTTCCAGTATATATTGTTTTTTTTTAAACAAACTAGGTATGCTCCTGTATCGTGGGTGCTTTTACAAACATTTAATCTCGCATACACAATCAGCCAGACCCGGAACAACTATCTGTAGGCCATAAAAATATTTGTCCGGTGCGGGAATCGAACCCGCGACACGCAGCGCAGCAGTTGATCGCTCAGCCACTGCGCCAACCGTGTCGTCAAAAAATTATGTGTTCCTTTGTATTTTTAGATCCTTGTTTCTCAGCATGCTTCACTCTATAGCTATATAACAGGGTTCTAGTTTACTCCGATGCTGTTTCCTGAATACCCAAGTTTCGCGTCTATAGGTAAGGCAGGGAAGAATAAAAGAAGTAGTTTTGCTCTTAATTTTATTACTGACTACCCACCCGCCCCGGATTAGCACAGGTGCAATATACTACCACAAATGTACTTTTATTGTACATATAGACCTTCATTTAAAAACCGAATCATAATCCGTTGCGTGGTTTTAAAGGTCTAAGCATAAAAAAAGATTCCGACTAATTGAGCACCTCCTCCTTTTCTCGAAGTCGGTTAAAAAGGGTGTTCATGAAGTCACCCCTATGACTCGTGTACACCTTTTCTTTAGGGATGGGGAATCAAACACATCCATGTTCCTTCTTTTGCTTTTTATGTTCTGGGTCTGCGGTATCTCCAACAACCCGCAACCCCGGAGGCAATGGCCCTGCAGGCCCCTCTGTTTTTCGTTTACACCCACTACTTATGTTACTTATTTACTCAATTCCAAGTTGAAAAAAGTGTGTGTGTCAGCTCCGACGCATGACTGGAGTTTATCCTTAAGTAAAAAAAAAAAATATCACTGACGGACGACAAATTTCATAAAGCGCCATCTAGTAATATTCAACTGTACGTCTCGTTACGTTTTTGGTGCGCGTGCACCAAAAACGTAACGAGGTCATTCATCAGTAGATTTTACACCTCACATTTTTCTCATACCGGGCGCCTTATATGAAAATCGATTCTTATGGAGTAAACTCCAATAAACACAACTAATTCCGATTTCTACAAAACCAAAAGTACCAGGGCAACATAACACAGGAAGACATTTCACGATAAATCTTGTTTATCCATTACAGGGGTAAATAGTTTTAGCAGCGCACAACAGATCAGCAGGGATCGCCAATTAAAGGGATTTAAAGCTCTTAATCAACAATCGAGTTCTCATCGGTGATTTATTTTCCGAGCTAATTGCGTCGCCTGGGAATACGTTGTTTTGTAGCGTGTATTAGTGCTTTGTTTAGCATAACATCATGACTGTTGTGTCTACAGGGGTAGGCAGTATATCACTCATAATACCAACTTTTTAAAATATTTATAGATCTCTATAGATGTTGTAAATAATATCCCATCAAAAACATTTATGTGAAATGAGAGCCATGTTCAATATTATCAGTAGCGGCGTTAGGGTAGGGTGCGGCTGGGCGACCGCCCAGGGCAAATATATCCTCTCGCTCATTGAGCAAGGCCTACTGACTCGTAAATTCCCTAAATTTAGCGAAAAAATCGTTATGTTGGCAACACTAGAATGGAACGCAGTGTTCAAATCAGAGCACTGCACTGCATGCATTTAATTTTACCGGGAATCCCCGACCATCGAGAAAAACATTATCTATCTTTTTTTTACGGTTAAATGAGAGAGAGTTGATGTTATTTTTGACGAAGCGGAACACACTCAGCTCATTCTCATTCATTACATCGGTGCACGCACTTAAAACAGTTATTCCAATTATTTTAAAACAAAGAGACGCAGTAATCAGACGGTTCATGCTACGTTGCGATACTGATGTTCGTCATTCTTCGTTCCGACTACCGAGTGACATTAGTTTTGACTCAAAAGTTGAAATGTAAATAGTGTTAAAGTAGATATTTTTTTTTGACGAATCATTTAATTAGGTAAGTAAAAAATATATTTTAACTATTTATACACTGACAAAAAAAAATATTTGAGCCAACTAAGATTTATTTGAGCCAAAGATATCGTATATTTGGATATGGCCAAATAAATATTTGAATGTGAGAAAGATATAATATATTTGAGTAGTTTAATTGCGTGAAATGAGTGATTTATTTGTGGTAAAGAAATGATCCAATTGCGACAAATAAATAAGGGCTTCAAATAAATGTATAGTATCGCCAAATTTTAGGTTATTTGTCACAAATTTAATATCTTTACCACAAATACATCAATTACTTATTACAATTAAATTATAAATTTCCGTCAACTTATAAAATTATTTGAATCAACTATCATATTTAGTTGTACCAAATATATTTATTTGTCATGAAGAAATATAAAAAAAAAAGTCACAAATAAATTGATTTATTTGGGACAAATATTTCTTTTTTTCAGTGTACTTAGCGCAATAAAGAGGTAACATTTGTTTTTTTTTATATGTTTGGGGCCGGGCGGGGAAATCCCTCGAACTAATATGATATTTTACGATATTGATAAAATTTTGATAAGGAGATAAAATGGTTCCCGAGAAAATACATAGATTACCTACTTATTAATGCGGAAAAAAGTCTCGTTCCCACAGAAACGTAATGAAGGATGAGGATGATCGTGATTTTTTCGTAAAAAATCTAAGCACTATCACGAAACGCAAGCTTTTGAATAAAACATTTCACAAATATTTTGCTATCATGTCAATGTTAAAATAGGTACCTAGATTTTTCTTGAGCTTACTTCCCGTGTATAATTCTATCGCAAATACAACGCGTTTTTGGTTATCCTCGCCCAATAGCGCTATAACAAAGTTTTATTGTAATTTATTTATTTTTAGAAATATTTGGACTTAGAGATATTTAATTTGTTGCAGATTTTATAGATTGACTAAATTGATTAGTACAAAATGTCTGAACACGTTGATCCTATCAAAAGAAAACAATCTGGATCACAATATAGAAAACGGAAAGCAGAAAAAGAAAAGGAATTTCAAAAAACAAAAAGTTTATGAATATAGATAAATACATCACAACAAAAAATCAAGACCCGAATGTGGCATCTACATCTGGAATACAAACGAATACATCAGTAGTGGAGCCTCTGTCTGACAAGTCTGATCAGATAGCTGTTGAAGACATTGCTGTCGAAGTTTCTCGAAGTGAGGAGAAAAGTTGTGCTACAATTACAAATGCTGCTCAGGATGACTTCATTGGTGATGTACAAAAACAAATTCTAGATGACATTAGTACTGTTGTCCCGAATATATCGGATCCAGCCACTTGGCCACTCAAACGAAATAACAAAATTATTGATCATATAATAACTAGTGGCCCAGTGCAAACTCACATTGATAATTATCCGAAGAATGATATAGGGCGACATTTCTCTAATTCTCATTTCACAAAAAAACTTGCAAACAATGAAACAATTCAGCGTCGTTGGTTAATATACTCCGTTTCTAAGGATCGAGTTTATTGTTTTTGTTGCCGGCTATTTGATAGTAGTTCAACGTCGAGCTTAGTATCTGAAGGATATAACGACTGGAAACACTTGTCTGAAATGTTAAAAATTCATGAGAATAGCACTTCTCATAAGAAGACTTACCTTTCATGGATTGATGCTGAACTACGATTAAAAACAGGAAAAACAATAGATTGCCAAGAGCAACATTTGATTAGAAAGGAAACCACAAGATGGAATAATGTTTTGTCTAGATTACTGCATATTACACTTTATTTAGCTGAAAACAATATGGCATTTAGAGGCACTTCCGACAAACTATATACGCCAAATAACGGAAAGTTCTTGGGCTTAGTACAACTGCTAGCCAAATTTGATCCAGTTATGCAGGAGCACTTACGATTAGCTATGAAGGGTGATGTTTCAGATCACTACTGCGGAAAAGACATTCAAAATGAATTAATAGAGCTGATGGGTGAAAAAGTGAAGTCAGAAATCATATCACACGCAAAGAAATCAAAATATTATTCCATTATAGCTGATTGTACTCCAGACATTAGTCATGTAGAACAACTTTCACTGACAATACGATTTGTCGATTTATCATCAGATGACGATAAAATATCAGTAAAAGAGCATTTCATAGAATTTATACCTGTCAATGAGTCGACTGGTGAAAGACTGACTGAAGTTATCATTGATGTTTTAAATAAATATGGACTGGAATTGAACAATTGTAGGGGTCAGGGTTATGACAACGGGGCTAACATGAAAGGAAAAAATATTGGGGTTCAAAGGAGAATTCTGGATATAAATCCCTTAGCTGTTTATGTACCGTGTGGCTGTCACAGCTACAATCTCGTACTCTGCGATGCCGCTAAGTCATCCGTAAAATCAGTCACTTTGTTTGGAGTACTTCAGAGGTTGTTCACATTGTTTTCAGCTTCTGTTCATCGATGGAAAATTCTAACCGATCACTTGGGATTATATACTATAAAAAAGCTCAGTGACACACGTTGGGAAGCAAGAATCAGCAGTGTTAAAGCAGTCCGTTATCAAATTAGTGCCATCCATGACGCTTTAATTACTTTAGCTATTGAAACTCAGAAAACTGATGTTCAAGTCTCTCATGAGGCTACTACTCTAGCCGAACAGCTAAAAAATTTTAGCTTCATAGTGTCATTGGTCGTTTGGTATGACATACTTTTTCAAATTAATATCGTTAGTAAATCTCTGCAATCAACAGATACAGATCTCGGTAAATGCACAGAACTGTTGAAAAAATGCTGTACTTTCTTGGAAGAATATAGAAATACAGGCTTCAAAAGCGCCATTTTAACGGCAAAGGAATTGGCTGAAGAACTGGAAATTGAACCTGTGTTTAGAGCCACGACAAGAATTCGATATGTTAAGCGTCGAGCTGGTGAAACTGCCCGCGATGAACCTATAGCTTCTCCGAAAAAAAAAATTGAGATTGAATTTTTCAACTGTCTTTTGGACACTACATTAATTTCAGTCAATGAAAGATTTGAACAGTTAAATGAGTACTCGGAATATTGGTCTTTTTTGTACAATATAAAACAGATTCCGGAAAAATCTGACCTTGTCAAACTCTGTGGTGATCTCCAATTGAAATTAACTGTAGACTCTAAATCAGATATAGATGGGTGTATGTTGTGTGATGAACTCATAAGTCTGAAATCTTTTTTGCCTGATCAGAATGTGGCTACCCCTGTTTTTGTTTTAAATTTTATCAAAGATCGCAATTTACAAGAACTGTATCCAAATGTATGGATAGCAATGCGCATAATTTATTAACTATACCTGTAACGGTTGCTAGTGGGGAGAGGAGTTTTTCTAAGCTTAAGCTGATAAAAACCTATCTGCGATCGACAATATCGCAATCCCGATTGACAAACTTGGCAACTTTGTCGATCGAGAATGAAATTGCTGAAAACCTCGATTTTGATAAAATAATAAAAGAGTTCGCCGACAGAAAGGCTAGAAAAGTCAAATTTTATTAGTGTTTTTTTTTAATAAATGGTTATTTCTTTTAATAAATGGTTATTTCTTTTAATAAATGGTTATTTCTTTTAATAAATGGTTATTTCTTTTAATAAATGGTTATTTCTTTTAATAAATGGTTATTTCTTTTAATAAATGGTAATTTCATTATGTCTTTTTCCTTTTTCCATATGTGTTTGAATTGCAATTAGGGGGCGCCGTATAAATCTCGCCCAGGGCGCTGGTAGTGCTAAAACCGGCACTGAATATTATATTATACTAGTTTTTGCCCGCGGCTTCGCTCGCGTTAAATTCGGGGTAACACAGTTCCCCCTTCCTGATTTGCAGGTACCTGCTACCTGCAGTTTTTGCCCTTGCGCCTTATTGATTTGTAAAGCAAAGCTAAGTTTTCCCTTTTCTTCCCTCTTTCTCTCTCATATCTCAATCGTTTTTTTTTAAATAGCCTATGTCCGTCTCCAGGGTCCCAACTGAGATAGTTGTTGTTGTTCGAAAGAGATTCCGCGGCCCCGAAACGTAAAGGGCAACAGAAGGAACATGGGTGGGTTTTAGTCAGTACAAGTCTGACATGCCCCCCCACTCCGCCCAGAGCGGGGGAAGTCATTGGATGATTTCCCCTACCCGAAAAAAAAGCATCCTTACTTATTATAAAAGCGAAAGTGAGTTTGTTTGTTTGTTATCTCTTCACGCCTTAATAGCTAAACCGATTTTGATGAATTTTGGTACAGAGATAGTTGGGTCCCTGGTTACGGACATAGGCAATTTTTTTTTAAAAAGTGGGATTTGAGAGAGAAAGGGGGAAGAAAAGGGAAAACTTAGCGTTGCTATTACAAATCAATAAGGCGCAAGGGGAACTGTGTTACCCCGAATTTAACGCAAGCGAAGCCGCGGGCAAAAGCTAGTCCACTCATAAACTGAGATAAGTTTGATTTTTTGTATTAGAGATAATAACAAAAAATAAAATACACGTATTTCAAGGTTTATATTATATTTTTTAAAACAAGACAGAATTACAAAAGTTGATGCGTTATTTTTTGTTTACTTCTAAGTTTTTGGGGTCCCGTTTCTCAAAAGGAAAATAAAGGAACCCTTATAGGATCACTTTGTTGTCCATCTGTCTGACTGTCAAGACCCTTTATCTCGGGAAAGCATGCAGGTATCAAGTTTAAATTAAAACCCTACACTCAACTCTGTGGTCCGTTGTGCTGTGAAAAAAATCAACCCTCTAAGTCTACGCAGTCAAAAGATAATATGGCTGTTTATGTCGCAAGTTTGTATGGAATCTTGGCCGGTTTTTTTTTTTGTTTTAATTTAAATTGTGTGCACTTGTGTCATAAACCAAATTATTCGATTGGCGGTTGGCGCAGTGGATGAACGATCGACGCTGCGCTGCGTGTCGCGGGTTTGATCGTCGCACGGAACAAATATTTCTATGGCCTACAGATAATTGTTCCGGGTCTGGCTGTTTGTGTATGTGAGATTGGATGTTTGTAAATGCACCCAGGATACAGGAGAAATTCGTAGTGTGGGGCAACGTTTAGAAAAAAAAAAACCTTGCCTACGCCCACGTTTTGCCAGTTATTTTTAAATCCTATTTATTACGAAATAGCCCATAGGGAGGTCTGTTTCGCTTTCTCGTCTCTTTCAATAACAAACAATTAATTTTGTCATTAAATTCGAACGTCAATGTCGGTCAACCAATCAAAAACAAACAGGGTCAGGCTTTCAGAAACCAATTACAGCGTAGAAAACTTTTGAACAAGTAAGTGATCGATCCGCGGACGGTGCAGTGGCGCTGTGGGTACACTGTTGCCGGACCGACAATTAGCGACGACGTTCCAAGCTTGTGCTGGGGGAATAGGGTGGGAGTGGAGCCGACGTTTGTTATTAATATTTTTGATTTTTGGAACGAAGTTCCTTATCGTGCGTTGCAAAAGGGGGCTATACAGAAAAAAATAAGACCAAAAGTTGTAACGACACTTTTTTCTATAGTCAATAATTTTGAGAGCCGAAGTTATGATTCATTTCTAGTTCCTTCCATTTTCTGCATGTTTTAACATTTCTAAAGACCCTACTCCTCCCCTTTTTTGGCGGATGGGAAACCATCAAATAACTTCCTATAGTGTCAGATTAGTACCTACTGACTAAAACCCACCCATGTTCCTTCTATTGCCCTTTATGTTCCGGGGCCGCGGTATGTCTTTCCAACAACCCGCAACCCCGGCAGGTGGTGGTCCTGGCAGGCCCCTCGGCTTTGCTGACATCTCTTTGAAGCGCGCGTGGAACACTAACACGCCGTCGACACGGCCTGTCATACAATAGATGGACGGACGGTGAGCTCGTCTCCTCCCCTTAAATAATCTTTTAACCCGGTCCAGATATTATAATTTATTTTGTCTTTTGCAGCATATTCAAGCACTCATAATTAAACATTTCGAATCCATCTTGTATTTCATGCCCTATTATAGTAATTACTCGATGCAGCTCGCTCTTCAGTCTTAGCCAGAGAAATACACAATTATTCTGAACGCGAAATAAATGGTTTTCATTTATACCTCTCTGATGGTAAATGAGGTAACAAAATCTGTTCTGCATTTTCAGTGAATGTTGTTACAAATAGGTACCCACTGCATTTGTAGTGGGAGTATAAGGTAATGTGGGGCATTTTTTGGTAAAACGGTCGTAGTAATACATAAAATTTTGATGTGAATCCTTGCCATGAGCTAGATGTAAATATTTTTTTATTCATCATCGTTATTTTCCTGCTCTTGTCCCGTTCTATCTAGGGTCGGTGCAACACTATACTTGGTGTGCTTCCTCAATAAATGGGTTATCCAACGATAACATAACTTTTCAATTTGGGCAAATAGCACCTAAACTTTTTTTATATCAACTTAACATTTTAGTTATGTAGATTCATGCCTGCAGGACACAAAAATAAACACGTAAATAATAGTTTTTATTAATACCGAGACTGCGGCAAAGAGAGGGCTTGCGATCACAATAGACTTGGTTTCCATTATTGAAGAGTTACATTGTATAGTATATCTCCAAAGATCAGCACCAGAACTTCACCAAATTGAAACGGGTCTACCGCGATATAATACTCTTTTAAGCGCTGCGTTCACAATTTGCAGAGATATCGCTGAACACACACACAAAAGAAATATTTAGATAATTTAAAAACTTGTTTTTTTTTTTAATTAATTAAAATGTTTTGATAATAAATGAATTTTGACTTTGTGCTCGATGGTCTTACACAAAAATGTTTGACAATGGATTCGGATAATGGTTATTGGTGAGAAATTCAGATTAGAGTTCTGTTATATCACAAACAAAAACAAGTTTTTTCTAAAAGGTTTTCTATTCAGAATACAAAACATTGTCTATTAAAAAAAAATATATTGTCTATTTAAAATACAAAAGATTGTCTATTCAAAATACAAAAGATTGTCTATTCAGATACAAATGATTGTCTATTCAAAATACAAATACAATCACGAAGCCGACAGGGCTTCTCACAGGGCACTCATGTCTCTACTCCTAACAATTCTCGAGAGTGTTTGCAATTCATTGTGCTAACAGTCAAAAACCTCATAGTTATTGGTCACAACAGAGTTTAAGCAAAGAGAAGAAATAACCGGACATATATTCCCGTGGTGATACGGGCAAAAATTCGATGTTGACCGTCGAATGTTCTAGAAATTTTCGGGAGAATGCTAGGTTACGAAAACTGCGCTAGAAAATTCGTAACTTAATATTATTGACTCTCATTTACATCTATGTACGGTTGGTATGTATGTTTGTCTAACAAACCAATCAGACAGTTATGTTGCTGGGGATTTTGTTTCGTCATTTCTTCTTTCCATCTAAAACACTAGGAAGTGGCAATGTGTGAGCGTTTTGGCGACTGTCTTGTAAAATGACGTTCAAGTTTTAATTATCAGACTAGTTTGAATAAACAACTATTAATTTTGATTATTTTACTTTAACTTAACTTGGTGTAATAAATTATGTTGCGGCATGTTGGTTCTATCCTTTGTTTTTTAATAGTCCTGGTTTAACAAAGAGAGTTTTATATTTCGCAGTGTTAAGACGAGCTCGACTCAAGGCAACTGAGGCAGCTGCTAATTATTATAATGATAAGTAATTAAGAGCATTTAATTGCTATCATAATGGGTGTGAAGATATCCTTCTTTTGCGGATGAGAAAAAATCAGATAATTTCCCCTACTCTGGGCAAAGCGAGGGTAGTGTCAGTCTTTTACTCACTATTTATTTATTTAAAATTACACTAAATAATAAATAATAATAAATAACTCACTAACTCACCCATGTTCTTTCTTTTGCCCTTTATGTTCCGGGGCCGTGGTGAAGATACCCTTAACGAACCTTAGGGCCTCCCCCCACTCCAAAGGTTCTCCCTAGACCATACCTCGAAACTTTCTAGTTACGAAGATTTTGGGGGTCAAAATTCCAACTTTCCGTGCGGGGATCCAAACCGCGACACTCAGCGCAGCAGTCGATCGCTCAGTCACTATGTGCCATCCGCTTTTTACAATAGCCATACGAGTATTTCAGGGACTGAATTATTTTTACCCGCGAACTGTATCACGATCCCATCCTTACTAATATGTTAAAAGCGAAAGTGAGTTTGTTATGTCTTCACGCCTAAATGGCTAAACCAATTTTGATGAATTTTGGTACAGAGATATTTGGGGAACCTGGAGACGGACATAGGTTATTTTTTCTTTTAAAAGATTGAAGATATGAGGGAGAAAGAAGGAAGAAAAGGAAAAACTTAGCATTGCTATTACAATAAATAAGGCGCTAGGGCAAAAACTACAAGTAGCAGGTACCTGCAAATCAGGAAAGGGGAATTGTGTTACCTCGAATTTAACGCGAGCGAAGCCGCGGGCAAAAGCTAGTAGGCATATAATTTTAAAAAAAGTGAGAAAAGGGGAGAGAGATACATTTTTTTCGATCATCACGCAGATTAAAGTTAGCGTTAGCCCAAAGTAACTATGCCACGCGGACGACGTCGCGGGCGGAAGCTAGTCTATTTATAACTGAAACTAAGAACTCCCGGTCAGAACTTCACGATATCGCAGCATCAGGATAAATATAAATGTCAGATTGAAACACAAGTCTTGGAAGTTACAGCTGTTATTTCAAGAAACAATAATACTGAGACGCTTTCCGTGTTCAGTTATTTCTAAGTTTGAGAAAAAAAACCTCAGAGAAAAACGAAGTGGAGAGAATTGTTTGAATTTGTAGCAAGACAGAGTAATTTAGAAAGAAGAATGTTTTATTACGTGATAAAATCGATTTTTTTATTAGAAAACTAGCTGTGGTTAGCGGTTTCACCCGCTGCTTCCCCTTCTGAAGAACACCCTTTTTATGGATGGCATATCTTCAAATAACTTCAGCCGCTGTGGGTGGAGCGAGGGAGATAGTCAGATTTTTACTGACTAAAACCACCTATGTTTCTTCTATAAATATAATATAAATATATCTTGGGACAACTCACACACGGTCATCTGATCCCAAGCTAAGCAGAGCTTGTGTTATGGTAACCAGACAACTGATATAGGTACATACTTATATAATTTATAAATACATACATATTATAGATAAATCACACCCAAACACAGAACAAACAATCATGCTCATCACACAAAGTTTGTCCTGGGTGGGAATCGAACCCACGACCTCCGGCTTAGCAGTCAGGGCCACTCACCACTAGACCAACAGGCCCGTCATTAAATAGCCGATTCCGTCATAATTATAGATTCCGTCGTTCTATAGCCCTTTATGTTCCGGGGTCACGGTATCTCTTTCGAACAACTTGCAACCCCAGCAGGCCCTGGCAGGCCCCTCTCCTTTGAGGCGCGCGGTGGAATACGAACACTCCGTCGACATGGCAATACTTTACCATTAAACCGTATAGTTCATATAAGTCTGAAATCGCCTTCATCTTGAGTAAATGTGATGATCAATACTGTTTCTCTAAATGAGTAGTCGCGACGGAGGGACACCAACAAGCTGGTATTATTATATTCACAAGCTTATGCCCGCGACTTCGCTCGCGTTAAATTCGGGGTAACACAGTTCCCCTTTCCTGATTTGAAGGTACCTGCTACCCTTAGTTTTTGCCCTTGTGCCTTATTTATTGTAATAACAAAGCTAAGGTTTCCCTTTTCTCCCTTATTTCTCACTTAAAAAAAAGCCTATGTCCGTCTCCAGGATCTCAACTATCTCTGTACCAAAACTCATCAAAATCAGTTTAGCCATTTAGGCGTGAAGACGTAACAAACAAACTCACTTTCGCTTTTAAAATATTAGTAAGGATGGGATCGTGATACAGTTCGCGGGTAAAAATAATTCAGTCCCTGAAATACTCGTATGGCTATTGTAAAAAGCGGATGGCACATAGTGACTGAGCGATCGACTGCTGCGCTGAGTGTCGCGGTTTCGATCCCCGCACGGAACAATTTTTTTAATGATCTACAAGTACTAACTTCTAACTAGGCAAGCGTGACTTAATTTTCAAATGGCAGTTTTTATTTAGCCACCGAATTCCTAATATACTGGGTTGCTAATTATAAAATATTTTTTTTGCAGTTCAATTTCGTGGGCAAGCTGCTAGGTCCTAAGGGCAACTCGCTGAAGAGGCTACAAGAAGACACCATGTGCAAAATGGCGGTGTTAGGTCGAGGATCTATGAAGGATCGACAGAAGGTATGATTTTTATTTATTTGTTAATTTTCATTTATTAAAAAGTTATGCACAAGTTAAAAAAACATTGTACACACAACGGTAGGTCAACCTATTCTAAACTATTATAACCTGATCTTTCTACCACGGATCACACACTGTAGTAGAGAGATCAGGTTAAAATGGATTTGTGTAGGTTAATGTGCCGTCGTGTGTACAAAGGCGGACTTAATGCCTTGGGCATTTTCTACCAGTCAACTTTAGGGTGATGCAGAGACAAAAACATAGTAGGTGCAAAACAACACCTTTTTTAACTTTTATTTCATTATAATGCGTGCAAAAATACTGTTAACGCAGCCAAAAGGAAGTTTTTCTCCGCTTTGTTGCGATTTTCATTTTGTACAATAATATCTACCACATTATAAATATGGCGCCTGCGGCTTCGCCAGCGTGATGATAAAAAAAGTATCCTATGTGTTATTCCAGACTATAATCTACCTCTGTGCCAAATTTCGTCAAGATCCGTTCAGCCGTTTTGACGTGAAAGAGTAACAAACATCCATACATCCTCACAAACATTCGCATTTATAATATTAGTAGGAAGTACGATAGTAGGATGTTTTTCAAGTAATTCGCAACCCAGTACAAATCACGTACGGAGCGGGGGGGCATGTCAGACTTGTACTGACTAAAGCCCACCCATGTTCCTTCTATTGCCCTTTACGTTCCGAGGCCGCGGTATCTCTTTCGAACAACCCGCAACCCCGGCAGGCGGAGGCCCTGGCAAGCCCCTTTGCTTTGCTGACTCTCTGTGAGGCGCGCGTGAAACACGAACGCGCCGTCGACACGGCCTGTCGTCAATAGACGGACAGACGGTGAGCTACCCATTGCTACAAATCACGTGCTAAAATCGTAATTATATTTAAACCAACCACTAACATCGAAGCTAACACAATGTCGTCTCTCCCCAGGAGGAAGAACTGCGCGTATCAGGGGACCCAAAGTTCGCTCATCTGTCCGACGAGCTGCACGTCGAGATCAGCGCGTTCGCCACGCCAGCTGAAGCACATGCCAGGATTGCGTATGCTCTGGCTGAGCTGAGAAGGTTTTTAGTACCGGTAAGTGAAAAATTTGTTTGTTTATTATTTATTCAAAAATGTCACCAACAGCATCTGTAAAAAAATATCTTAAAAAATAAAAATTACACAGTATTGGAGTTATACAATTGCCAATTACAGGTTTACCAATATTTTGACATAACGACTAATAACAATAATAATTATGTATTTATTATAAAAAAACTACTACAAAAACCACAAAAACTATCGACGACACGGTTGGCGCAGTGGCTGAGCGATCGACTACCGCGCTGCGTGTCGCGGGTTCGATTCCCGCACGGAACAAATATTTGTATGACCTGCAGATAGTTGTTTCGGGTCTGGTTGTTTGTGTATGTGAGTTTAAATGTTTGTAAACGCACCCACGATACAGGAGAAATTCCTAGTGTGGGTCAACGTTTTAAAAAAAAAATAAAAAAAATCTTTAGGGTACATACAACAAAAGACAAAAAAAAACGATTTTTGATCATTCTTTATGCGCACAGTCAAGGACTCGCCTCTATGAAGACACAGCGGGGCTTCTCCCATGCTGGATAGACCGCCGCAGTATGCTCTGCCGTGGGTTTCATTGCATGTGTCTGTGTTCCCGAACTCGTATATCCCGAATACATTTAAGTCTAAAAAAGGGCGACGATGGAACGAACTTACCCAAGTACCAGCAGTAGTACCAGCTTTTGCCCGCGGCTTCGCCCGCGTTAAATTCGGGGTAACACAGTGCCCCTTGCGCCTTATTTATTGTAATAGCAACGCTTAGTTTTCCCTTTTCTTCCCTCTTTCTCCCGCACATCCCACTTAAAAAAAAATTGCCTATGTCCGTTTCGTGGTTCCCAACTATCTCTGTACCAAAATTCATCAAAATCGGTTTAGCCATTAAAGACTCATCTTTCATGGGGTACTGTTTGAAATGCTACAATAAAATACCTCCCCACATTCTTCAACTGAATGAAACGAAATTTAAATCTTGTATTAAACGCACACTATGTAGGCAAGCATATTATAAGTTGGGGGATTATATTGATGATAAAAATGCTTGGCTCAATGCTGGTCCTGCTCCTCAAGCTTAGGGGTAAACTCATTGATAAGTATCCGAAGCTATAGTGGAAGCTGCAGAAGATTGTAAGACTATCTTTGCAATGTATAGAATCAATTCTCTAGTATTGTATAATTATTAAGCCCATATGTGAGTGCTATGTATTATCATTGACTTGACGAAGCCCTGGTGGTTAATAGTGTCATGCTCACTTAAATGTCTCGCTGATAGTGGCGGGTGTGTCGGGGGGTCATTTAGCTCCCTTCAAAATGGTCGAGCTGAATGGGGCTGATCCATACGTCATGTTCGTGAACGGGCGCTGTCAGTTGGGACTGGTCATTTTTTAACTACCACGGTCATTTTTTTAACTTATTTAGATTTTAAATTGAATTTTGCTTTTTATTTACTCTGGACGCTCTTACTGTGCACGTCTTTCTACATCGTTCTCACATATTTGTATAATCTCAACACGAATGATGTAAATACGATTTTGTAAAAATATTATAATTTAAAAGAGTGTCCATGGAGTTTCTTGCCCATTCTTCTCCATAGAGATCAACGCTTTGGAATGGGCAACTACAGTACTTTCACAAGTTATTATGCCTTGTGACCGGGATTGTAGCAGCATCATTTTTTTGTTCTTGTTTTTTTTTGACATTCAAAAGTGCCTGTAATGGTCTAATTGAAATAAATGCTTTGAGTTTGAGTTTTGAGTTTGAAAACGTGAAGAGGTAACAAACAAACAAACTCACTTTCGCTTTAATAATATTATTAAGGATGTCTTCTGGATAAGATTAGGCTCGTATAACGTAAAAAAACCGACCAAGTGCGAGTCGGACTCGCGTACGAAGGGTTCCGTGCCATCCTAACTAATATTATAAAAGCGAGAGTGAGTTTGTTTGTTTGTTACGTCTTCACGCATAAATGACTAAACCGATTTTAATGAATTTTAGTACAGAGATAGTTGGGACCCTGAAAACGGATATAGGCTATTAAAAAAAATGAGATGTGAAGGAGAAAGAGGGAAGAAAAGGGAAAACTTAGCATTGCTATTATAATAAATAAGGCGCAAGGGCAAAAACTACAGGTAGCAGGTACCTGTAAATCAGGAAAGGGGAACTGTGTTACCCCGAATTTATCGCGAGAGAAGCCGCGGGCAAAAGGCTAGTCCATCTATAAAAAACATATTTGTGGAATGGGCGTTGTATTGGATATAATATCTGTAAAGAAGCTATAAAGTGCTATAAATTGGTGGTAAATAAATAAAACATATCGTTTTGACAATTCAGACAACGGAATGACGCGATTGTTCTAGTCGTCAGACATCAAATACTGGCATTTAGCTGCATTGTTTAGACTGAAAGCCAACTCTAATATACTAGTTAGAAAAAAGCAAATGTTGAAATTTATGCTTTTTTTTTGTTTGTTTAATACTTCATGACTTGCCTTTCAGAGTTTGGTATACATTTATTTATCAATACTTTATGTACAAGTAGAAACAGTACAAAGGCGGGCTCAATGCCTTAGGCTTTTTCTACCAGACAAAACACAGTAGGTGCGATAACAGAAAAATAAAGATATTAGCAATAGATATTATTTAAAATAAAAACGTTGCCCCACGCTAGGAATTTCGCTTGTATCGTGGGTGCGTTTACAAACATTTAAACTCAAATACACAAACAGCCAGACCCGAAACAACTACCTGTAGGTCATAAATATTTGTTTCTTGCGGGGATCGAACCCGTGACACGCAGCGCAGCAGTCGATCGCTCAGCCACTACGCCAACCGTATACTTTTCACATTTTTCAAAGTATGTATCCGCAAACACTAAATTGTAAGAAAATACGCAGACAGCACCGGCTGTCACGCTAGTATAAAATATACAATACGCACGCACGGTACGCGGCGTATTAAAATTCACGAGTTAATATCTCAAAGGCGTTTGCCTCTCTGTATGTGCCAAAAAAATTTGTGGCGTGATCATTTATGTAGTGCGCGCGTATTGGTGCTCTGAGGTAAAAATATGAATGTAGAAATTGGACTTTTGTAAAGCTTTTTTCTGTTTATTTGCCACCCTTTTTGTTTAATTTACAATATCTGGTGAAATTTTATCTTTACGACCTTAATTTTTTTTGAGTCCCTTTTCAACCGAGTTCAAAAAAGAGGGAGGTTCTCAATTAGATAGAATGCTGTCTTTTGTATGTTCGTTAGTCGATTTCGCGATTACTCGATTTTTCGATTGCTCGATTACTCGATTTTCTCAATAATTGACCGATTGAATGGAAGATATGCTTCCGAGATGGTCTTATATCAAATTTATTTGTATTGTTGAGTAATCTTTTGTAACACATTTTTTTTCTTCTATGTCTATTTGTATGATCCGTAAATACCCTTTAATAACTAAGGAATATGATTACTCCATAAAAAATGAGTGAGGTAATGTTCGACAACACGGTTGGCGCAGTGGCTGAGCGATCGACTGCTGCGCTGCGTGTCGCGGGTTTGATCCCCGCACGGAAAAAATATGTACGCACTTGGCTTCGGTTTTTTTTTATCAAACCAAGGTACATTTGAATAAAAAAATAAAATAATAAATCGTTTATTTAAAAAAGGGGCACATATACAATAAAATAAATCATTTAAAACAATCAAAAGAGCAAAGTTGCTTATTTGTCTTCTTTGCTGCTTAACTCAAATCAATTCAGTGACACGCGGAATCGCCGCGTGATCTGCGAGGTCGCTATTAAGGCTATAGATACAACTACTCTGCCGTGAGGGGCATAAACAACCACCTGTGGGGAAGACATAGACACCAAGAATATAGTTTTTTTACGACTCTTAAGCAAAGCCACTGAAAGGAACTAGTCTGCCTTTATAAAGTTTAAAATCAATTTAACATTAATATCCTTGATGGTGCCATCAAATGTTATGAAAATGTCGTAAAATGCTCCACTGTCAGTTCGTCGTAAAAGCTGGGTATTGCGAAATTACTTTAATATATTCTAATAGATTTTATGTGGATGAAGAATATTAAAACTTTGCGAATAGTTTCCAAGTGGCATTTAGGTTTTGGTTTAAAATATGTTTGACTTGCTTTCGCCCGCGGCCTCGCTCGCGTGATGTCGAAAATAAAGTACCCATGTGTTACTCCAGACTGTAATCAACCTCTGTGCTAAATTTCATCAAGATCCGTTCTGCCGTTTTAACGTGAAAGAGTAACAAACATCCATACATCCATCCATCCTTACAAACATTCGCATTTATAATATTAGTAGGATTAAACAATCCTCAGGCCTTTTACGAAAAGTTAAACAGAACCCATATGCTTGCCCGGGCTGCACTTTTTTGGAACATAAATGGCAATAGAAGGAACATGGGTGGGTTTTAGTCAGTACAAGTTTGACACTACCCCCCGCTCCGCCTATAGCTGGATTGCCATTCGCAAAAAAGGGAGTAGAAGTTATGGGTATTCCGCAATTCCATCAATTTATTAAGCTATTGCATAACTTCTATCCCGGGCCTTGAGCGTGGAGACCAAATCCAGAAATTTCGTAATGAAAACACCTAACATTACGAATACGGCGGTCAGGTATTTCATTCGCGTTTCCAATGTTCATTTAGAGTGTTTGAAATAGAATCGGGTTGTCAATCAATATTACGCTGGATCAAGCCCAAGGTCTAATTTTTCTTTTTGCGACTTCTTTTCATTGGAAGTACTTTTTAAATATTATATTTATAGTTTTTTTTTTATATATATTGCATAAGTTAATTTTTATTTATTGCTTATGATGATAAAAAATGCCATGCAATAGCTTTACCACGGCAGTCCCCGAGTGCCTCACGTATTTTTTTAACAGTTTATTATTTAGGTTTCTGAGTTTTATAAGTATTTTATTATGAATTTTACACTCCTCTCTTTATAGAAAAGTTTCTTCTACAATAAACACTAACTTTTATGCTCAGACAAGTACTCATCAACGCTCCTGTTTCAATACAAGTACCCACATGAGACGGGATGCAGAACCCCATCACAAGATAGGACGGTAGAACATAAAACAGTGCATTACGTACAGGGCTATAATATACGGTTTTATGGCTTAGTCGCCGTACGTCTGAGTAAATCAAAGAACGTTGTTTGGTTGTTTGGGAGTTAATAACTTTGGTTATGGATAAAGCAAGGAATGAGAATATTAATGGAAGTTTGAAAGTTGTATTAGTTGAAGTGAGTATTTGCAGGTGGTGCAAGTTTTTTAAAAAAAAATAAAAACGACATCCAAAATAAAAATACTAATAAGTGGAAAAAAATATGCTGCTCAAATAAAATATTATTTCAACATTTTTAGTTATGGTATAATGATATCCTTACTATTATATTATAAAAGCGAAAGAGAGTTTGTTTGTTTGTTACCTCGTCACGCCTTAATGGCTAAGCCGATTTTCATGAATGTTAGTACAGAGATAGCTGGAACCCAGGAGACTGATATAGGCTAATTTGTTTTTCAAAAAAGTGGGATATGATATGATTTAAAGATAAGTTTCCCTTTTCTTCTTTCTTTCGGGAGAAAGAAAGAAGAAAAGGGAAAATTATCTTTGCTATTCTCTCTCCTACAAACATGCAAACACGGTCAAAATGTATGAAACGGCTGTTTTTTATTCAATTACCAATGAACAAATATATGTCGGGGTTCGAAAGGATGTTCTGAATACGCGATAAGCGTCTATGCCTCAAAATCCCTTCTACGATGCAATATTTAGCGAATGCGATCAAAGAAATTACAAATACTCTTTTCAACCTGGAACGTTACAACGATTTACGATCATGACTGATTCTATAATCTCTTTACCCTGAATATCATTATATATATATATATATATTTGTTTATGAAATATGAATCTGATGACATTTAATCTAGTTGTAATTTTACTGCATTTTATTTGATGATATTTGATATTAATACACACATCAAAAGTGTCTAGGGATCAAGCATTTTTATGCGGATTTCTTGAGATTGAGATGTGGCTTTGTAATAAATTTATGATTTTATAAATTTATATGGATCCTTTTTGGTGCATTTCATAATTTGAATCAGGAACTCTCAATCAAATTCGAGTAAAAGATGAAAATAAGCTGTCAATATTTTCCCTATAAAAACATACAACGCATTGAAGACATTATTAGTGCTACTGTTTCCCTACTACTGATTAAAACCAACGTTATTATGGAGCGGCGACGTCATTTAAGCAGGGAAGAAATGCTCAGAGCCGTGGGAATGATAGAAGCTGGTTCCCGGCAACGTACTGTAGCTTTAGCTCTGAATACAAGTCAGAGTGTTATCAGTCGACTTTGGACACGTTACCGAAGCACTGGTACCGTGGCTGAGCGCCATGGAGGACGGTATCGCTGCACCACACGGAGACAAGATCGATACATTCAAATCTTAACTCGAAGAGCTCCAACAATAACCGCCATGATGTTAGCCGTGAGGCTTCATCACTCTTCAGGGAACTTAATTAGCGACCAAACAGTCAGAAACCGCTTGCATGAAGTGAACCTTCATTCCCGAAGACCGCTACGGGTACCACCTATAGCAATGCACAATCGTAGGATTCGATATCAATGGGCTCTTGAACACAGAAATTGGGCAGAAGAACAATGGCGTTTCGTGTGCTTTTCTGATGAGTCTCGTTTTGGTATGAGACCGGATACAAGACGTATACGACACTGGAGAACCCCTGGACGCCAACAGCGATTAAAATCCTGCCAGGAAGTCCATCCTTATAGTGGTGGAACCATCATGGTATGGGCGGGTATTTGGATCGGCGGAAGAACTGAGTTGATTTGGATCAGAGGCAACCTCAACGCTCAAATTTATGCTGAGACGATTGTATCAGACGTCATCGTTCCTCTACAAGTGCAAATCGGTCCCTTATTTCAGTTAATGCATGATACTGCACGACCGCACACCGCAAGAGTTGTAAGACAGACTCTCGCCGCAGCTAACATCAATGTCCTGCCCTGGCCTGCTCAGTCGCCAGACTTGAACCCGATTGAGCATGCATGGGATATGCTACAGAGAAGAGCTCTGCCGAATATGGAGGGTATCCAGTCGCAAGAAGACCTTTTTTTGTTGTTGCAACGAACATGGGCGGCCATTCCACAGCGTGATTTGGATGAACTCATTTTGAGTATGCCAAACCGATGTTCTTGTGTTGTTAGTGTTCGCGGTAGAAACACGGATTATTAATTGTTTAAGTTACCCAAAACTGTTATTTCAGTCTTTTTTTCGAACTTTAATGTTAGTGGTTCAAATGTCAAAAATCCCTTTATTAGGAAAATGGCAAATTTCTTTATTAATGCAAAGGTGACTTGGTTTATCGTTACTGTGACAAACGAAAACACTTTATTTGATGAATCCTTAAAGAAAATTTTAATTAATATCAATCAGGAGAAAAGTTATTGCAAAAATATATGTTGATCCCTAGATACTTTTGATGTGTGTAGTTGAATTTTTTATATTGTGTAAATTATTTGTTTGATGCAATTTTATTGTTTTCTGACATGAAATTGGAATGCATGTAATTTGTGTTTAATAATTTCGAACAACCCGCGACAAAAAACAAACACCTTAGAAGCAAACTAGCCTTATTCAGTAGTTTCATTTTTGTATTATTCCTGGAGTGAAAGTAATAAATAAGTTCAAGTATTCCTTATCTGGTGACGGCAATGTTCTAGAATATTCGTTACGGCCAAAAAGTCTGGACAAGAAGCGATTACGAGAGAATTTATAACTGTGTTGTCGTGGAAATGGCCGAAAATGAATAGAACTTTGTTTATGAAAGTATATCTTGTGGCCGACCTTTGTTCGGAGGCAATTGTTTTTTTTATGTAGCTGGTTCTTTGTTTCGTATTGTAAAGCTCAATATATTTTATTTGGACCGCACTGAATCGTACTACCTTATTTGGGCCTCAAGGCCAAAAAGCGGTATCACAAATCGAAAATTAAAAAAAAAACGAAACCCTTAATGGATCTCTTTGCTGTCTCTCTGTCTGTCTGTTATGATCAGGAGGTGAACGCAAGGAGGTATCGAGTTAAAATTCTTACTAATATTATGAAAGCGAAAGTGAGTTTGTTTGTTACGTCTTCACGCCTAAATGGCTAAACCGATTTTGATAAATATTGGTAAGTACAGAAATAGCTGGGACCCTGGAGACAGAAATAGGCATTTTTTTTTAAATAGAAAAGGGGGAGAAAAAGGGAAGAAAAGGGAAAACTTAGCTTTGCTATTACAATAAATAAGGCGCAAGGGTAAAAACTACAAATAGTAGGTACCTGCAAATCAGGAAAGGGGAACTGTGTTACCCGAATCTAACGCGAGCGAAGCCGCGGGCAAAAGCTAGTTGACTAATAAAGCCATATACTCAGGTCTGTGGTTTCTTTTTGCTGTGAAATCAACCATCTAAGTCAACGCAGTGAAATGATATGGCCATTTATGTCGCAAGTTTGTACGGTGCGCGAGTATGACTCGCTCTAGACCGGTTTTATTATCAGCCAGCTTGAAACTCAACCATCAGATATTCAGTCTTAATAGCCGTAGCTTACCTCGTTACCTCGATACAACCTAACTCTTTTTTTTTGGGTCGAGAAATCATCAAATAACTTCCCCCGCTCTGGGCGGAGCGGGGGGGAGTGTCAGACTTTTACTGACTAAAACCCACCCATGTTCCTCCTATTGCCCTTTACTACTATCTCTTTCGAACAACCCGCAACATACAACCTAACCCTCAATTTTTCTTTTCAGGATTACAACGACGACATCAGACAGGAACAGATGCTAGAGATGCAGATCCTGTCCTCCCAGACTGACCAGCGTCGTCTCACTCCCCCCGAGTCCTCTCGGAGCGGCAGCGAAGAGGCTCTCCCTCTCAGAGACACTACACACAAACAGAGAGTGAGTATGAAACACGGAGCTATAAAATATTTAGATCACCCCAACAACGTAATCATTTGAGCGGAAAGTTTACACACAAAAGCCTCCCCTGCTTCGTGAACGAATTATGCGCTGATGACGCTCTGGGCGTCCGGTGTCGCGAGACGACTCCTGGCTACTGTTAATGCGGGCCTGTAGAAGATGAGCAATGGCTAGCTCACCGTCCGTCCGTTCGGTGACGACAGGCTGGATCGACGGTGCGTTTGTGTTCCACGCGCGCTTCATAGAGATGTCAGCAAAGCAGAGGAGCCTACCAGGACCACCGCCTGCCTGCCTGTTAGGTTTCAATCTCCCCTTATTACGACTCATAGGGGCGTGCGTGACACTTTTCGGGTCTAGTGAGATGGGAGCGACGGATGTAGTGAACTTAACAGCTGTCCTAAGTGATTAACAATCCTTGTTGATTAATGAATCATGGCTGTAGTTGTTAGTCAATATATTTCCTACAATCCCGTATAATCAAACGCTCAATTTGGAATCCCTGAAAGGGAAATCACAAAAGTAAATTACACAACACCGGGTCCTATTCCGAAACTATTTTATGAAGCGAAACATACTCGTACCCATTGAAACGCCTACACTCCAACAAAATCAAAATTGTAACAGGGCTCCCGGACTACAATAGACCATAGATTGGACCCTCCGTATTGACGGATAAGGGTCCACTGATCCGTTATTAGGGCATTCAGAACTGCCGGATGAAAAATTATATAGATATGTATGAAGTTATGTCAAAATTGGGTTTTATTTGATTCGTAAATGCCAGAAGGTTTCGTTTCTTTAGTGAATTTTGATGTAGGAGTTTATTTTTGTACTATGTGTTTATAGTAGCGACTTATGAGCTCCGTTTTATAAGGTCTAAGTGGATAGTTCCGTAGTTAAGGGCCTGTAGACGGTTCTACATGACAGTTGTAAATGTGCATGCAAAACTTAAGTCCACAAGAAAGAAAGAAGAAAAGAAAACATGTTTATTTGGCACTTGAAATAAATGCAAACAAAAAAAAAACTAAAATTTAAAATCTAAAGAATAAAAAGATCGTATATCCATAAAGGACACATTCGTAACCTGCCAGTATTTGCAAGCATGCCATATCAGGGAACACACGACGATTATGATCTGTATTTATTAATAGTTTTTAGTTTATTTGGTTTGTAATTAGTAAATATTATTTTCAGATTGAAAATATATAGTTTTTTTTTAATTAATTTTATTAATTCATTCATATTACGAATGAAATCAAAATATATAGGTACAGCGCAGTTGTACCGCGCAAGTGTAAATAAGCTGATAAAATATATAGAAAACAAAGAAAAGTGAAAAAAAATAAACATGGAACATACAAAGCATCACAAATATTTATAAATACATGGGGAACAAAAAAAAAGCTGTGACTGCGACAAGTAGCACCGCTTAGCATGATTTTATAAATTTCGATATTTTTGAGGTTGCATGTTCAGAATAACTGAACAGTATTCCCCTACACAAGGTCAAGCATGCCTGCACAGTTTGGCTGTACAAGCAAAACTGCACACACATAAACTTCATCAGGCTCTTTTTGTATAGGTTTAGGAATTCATCAAATAACTTCCCCAGCTTTGGGTGCAGCGGGGGATCAGACCATTATTGACTAAAACCCACCCATGTTCTTCTCTTCTTTTGTCCGTAACGTTCCGGGGCCGCGGTATCTCTTTCGAATAACCCGCAACCCCGGCAGGCGGTGTCCCTGCTTTACTGACATCTCTTTGAGGCGCGTGTGGAACACTTACGCGCCGTCGACACAGCATCTTGATCAGGTTTTAGAACCATATGATGACCTACTCCCCCTTACAAAATTAACCATTGTTTTCTAGCAAACACTGATTATGCGGAGGCACACTCTAGATTTTTGAAATAAGAATATGTTCGGTACCTACATGAAAATGTCGCCTTTAAAAAAGTGAACATACTGTATCAACATGCTCCGATCAGTAACAGAGTAAACCAATCGTTGGTAAACCCAGTTTTTAAGCGTAAATTGAAACTCAGTTTTACCTTGTTTTGCATAAACCTGAATTTAGTATGGCAAGTGTCTCGCAGTTTATGAGAGGTGTGTGTTATCGCGACCGCTTATATTGTGTAAAAGGAAAATTACTGACATAAGCTTTCAATCATAATGGATGACTTGAAGCGTCATTTTAAATTGACTCATGCTTGACATTGACACTCCAAGATACAGACGCCTGCACATCAAGCTACTACAATCTGTCAGATTTCTTTGATAGATTTTCGACTTTATTTCTAAAGTATTAGGTTCAAGGTTCATTGGGAAAAATTGACAGTTTCGGGTAACTTGATGTGCAGGCGTCTGTACATGAATTGTGTTACAAAAAACTTCTAGTTCTAGTCGAACTGGCGCATCGAGGGTTGTACAAACTTGCGACATATCTTTGGACTACGTATAGTTAAAAGGTCGAATTTTTTTTATGGCACGGTTGTCGCATTGGCTGAGCGATCGACTGCTGCGCTGCGTGTCGCGGGTTCGATTCCCGCACGAAACAAATATTTGTATGATCTGCAGATACCAGATAGTTGTTTCGGGTCTGGCTGTATGTGTATGTGAGTTTAAATGTTTATAAACGCATCCACGATACAGGAGAAATTCCTATTGTGGAGCAACGTTTCTTTTCAACACGATACCTCCACGCGTTTCCGAGCTAAGGGTATAGACAGACAAACAGGCAGACAGACAGATGGACAACAAAGTGAGCTTAAAAGGGTTCTGATTTTTCCTTTTGAGGTATAGAACCCTAAAAACACGCTTCATATGTAACTATATAAAAATATGTGAAGTTTTTGACTCTTTTCCCCATTTTCCGATTGAGTTGAAAAGTGTTATAAGGTTTTTCATTAGGAATTTCCCTTTAGCAATCACGGAGTCTGACTTTGTGTACGGTTCATGGCAAGGCTCGCCCTCTATTTTTCATTTATTTATTTTTCTCTCCACAATATTTAAAGACTAGCTTTTGCCCGCGGCTAGGCTCGCGTTAAATTCGGGGTAACACAGTTCCCCTATCCTGATAGCTCCCTGTAGTTTTTGCCCTTGCGCCTTATTGATTGTAATAGCAAAGCTAAGTTTTCCCTTTTCTTCTCTCTTTCTCCCTCATTTCTCTTTTTTTAATATATTAGCCTATGTCCGTCTCCAGGGTCCCAAATACCTACATCTGTACCAAAATTCAACAAAATTGGTTTAGCCATTTAGGCGTGAAGATGTAACACAGTTCCCCTTTCCTGATATGCGAGCGAAGCCGCGGGCAAAAGCTAGTATTAAATAGTGGATCTCATGACACAGTGTTTGTTATCGAACTTCTCCGAAACGCATAACCGATTTTTTTTTGTGTAAGCCAGAAAATAGGCTTTTACCCCTTGGTAATAAGAGAGGGAGCGGTGAAACCGGTGAAATAGTGATGTCATATAGTAAACCTCTCTCCTCAATCCTCAGCTCTCAGGAGTGCCACCATCACCGGCGCCTGCAGCCTTGCCAGGTGGTATCACCATCAACCACGGCGCCAACGCTCGGGATTTCTCACCGCCGGCGCCCACCCCAGCGCCTGATCATCTATCTGCTGCTCATCATCAGGTAAGGACACCTTGTTTAAACTTTGATGTTTCGGGAGTCAAAATTATCGATGGTGTTTTTAGAATAATTGACGGGCCTGTTGGTCTAGTGGTTAGTGGCCCTGACTGCTAAGCCGGAGGTCGTGGGTTCGATTCCCACCCAGGACAAACTTTGTGTGATGAGCATGATTGTTTGTTCTGTGTCTGGGTGTGATTTATCTATAATATGTATGTATTTATAAATTATATAAGTATGTATATCAGTTGTCTGGTTACCATAACACAAGCTCTGCTTAGCTTGGGATCAGATGACCGTGTGTGAGTTGTCCCAAGATATTTATTTATTTATTT
Organism: Ochropleura plecta; assembly: GCA_905475445.1. Classification (NCBI taxonomy): domain Eukaryota; kingdom Metazoa; phylum Arthropoda; class Insecta; order Lepidoptera; family Noctuidae; genus Ochropleura; species Ochropleura plecta. The sequence goes on along the minus strand of FR997738.1, from coordinate 16,605,002 downwards.
AATAAAAAGTGTTAATCCCAATTCATTTAATGTTTAGCCGAAAATCTCAGACATTTTAGCACTGTGCGGGACTAAATGAACTGGGCTCTAATAAAAGAGGAAATATTTAGAAGTAACTTTTGTTTTTTTGCGGATTGGAAGTCATCAAATAACTTCACCCACTCTGGGCGGAGGAGAGTGTCAGACTTGTACTGACTAAATCCCACCCATGTTCTTTCTATTGCCCTTTACGTTCCGGGGCCGTGGTATTTCTTTCGAACAACCCGCAACCCCGGCAGACGGTGGACCTGGCAGGCTTTGCTGACATCTCTTTGAGGCGCGCGTGGAATTTATTAAACAAGCGCTAATCCCGCCGACAAACTGTTACGCAGTTTGGCGGGTTTACTAAATGTACAACAAATTTGGTCCAAAAATAAATGATTTATTATTAAAAAAAATGATTTATTATTATTATTACTAACGCGCCGTCGACACGGCCTGTATTTAGAAGTAACTTGATCACTATATATTAACGTGTGAGTGACACAAGGGCTAAAGAAAGACAGGACATAAAGTGTTGAGTTAACTTAACTTAGAATTACTCAAAAACAGTAAGCCGTAGTTACCGTGAGGAATACATCAGGCTCACACACAGCCTTAGGTGCGTCAACAAGCACGTTTAATATTACACAGAGCAGTTTCGACGCGAAAAATTGACAGAACAAAATTAAAGGCATCTGTCTATTGGATTTTTGACAAGGGACTCTATAAACAGATAGATGTTAAGCTAAAATAAACCTTATACCCCTTTACTGACTTGCAGAAAACTTCTGATTTGCATAGTCTGGCTGATAAAAATCTATACAGTATATTTCTCATTGCCAAATATCTTCTTTAAACACTCCAAACTGATATAGCTCTAAACACTGATTCATGGAGCAGAACTGCATCCAGTCTGTATTCAGCTGCTGACCCCAAAAAGCTTTCAATGTTGTCCATTAATAGCAAAACTCCTTGGTCTAAATCTGGATACAAGCCCCACACACAGCCTTTAATACTCTTTGGTTTATCGTCCAACTACAGAAATAGTACTTACTCACAAAGTTCGACGATGCTGCCAAATCTCTTGCTAAACTTTGTACCTACTATCACCCAGTCTATCCTTACTAATACTATAAAAGTGAAAGTAAGTTTGTTACGTTTTCACGGCTAAATGGCCAAACCGATTTTCATGAATTTTGGTACAGAGATAGTTGGGACCCTGGAGACGGACATAGGCTATTTTTAAAGTGACAATAACGCGAAAAAGAGGGAAGAAAAGGGGAGAGAAAGATATTTTTTTTTAATCATCACGCGGCTTAAAGTTAGCGTTAGCCCATAGTAACTATGCCACGCGGACGAAGTCCCGGGCGGAAGCTAGTAATATTATAAAAGCAAATGTTTGTGAAGATGTATGTAAGTGTGTTCGTTGCTCTTTCACGCAAACACTGCTGAATGGATTTTCATGAAACTTCACAATAATATGGCTTACATATCAGAATACACATAGGTTACAATTCATAAAGATATATTGTAGTTTTGTTCAATATGCGAGTAAAACCACGGGGCGCAGCTAATAGTAAATAAAATAACTTGTGTTCGTAAGCGTCCAACCGTTGGCAATTAGTGGGAGGAGCTAGCAAAATGTGACTCTGACTCGCACCTCGCACTCGCACGGAGGATTCATGCCTTTTTTTTTTTTTTCGGGTGGGAAATCATCCAATGACTTCCCCCGCTCTGGGTGGAGCAGGGGGGCATGTCAGACTTGTACTGACTAAAACCCACCCATGTTCCTTCTATTGCCCTTTACGTTCCGGGGCCGCGGTATCTCTTTCGAACAACCCGCAACCCCGGCAGGCGGAGGCTCTGGCAAGCCCCTCTGCTTTGCTGACTCTCTTTGAGGCGCGCGTGAAACACGAACGCGCCGTCGACACGGCCTGTCGTCAATCGACGGACGGACGGTGAGCTACCCATTGCTCACCGTCCACAGGCCCGCATCTACGGTGGCCGGGAGTCGTCTCGCGGCGCCCGGCGCACGGGGCGTCTCCCGCGGCGGCTGGGTTGGGCAGATGTTCTCTCCCTCAAACGCCCGGCCACCTCCTTTGCTAGCATTACTGCTTCGCAGAAGGTGGTGACCGCTTCCCATTCCCTCTCGCTCCGGACCATGGCCTGAACCAGGGCCGGACGCGAGAGATCGCCGCCGCCGATCGCCTCCACGAGGGCACGGAGGTGCTCCGCCCAAGCTGGGCAGATCGCCACTGTGTGCTCCACCGTGTCCTCCGGGCGATCGTCACAATGGTGACACCCGGGCGTTTCCTCCCGCCTGATGATGTGCAGGAACCTCCCGAAACTTCCTTGTCCGGTGAGGACCTGCGTCAGGCGGTAGGTGAGGACGCCATGACGCCTCTCCAGCCACTCCTCAAAGAGGGGACTTACCGCCGCTATTGTGGCGTGCCCTGCACGGGGTTGCGACAGTCGCTCTCTCCATGCCACCATGAGATCGCACCGGAGGTCTGTCCGCTGAGCGGCAATCTGCCGCGGCAGCGGGTTTTCCCCCCGGTGTAGTGCCTCCGCGCGCCACTCAAACAGGCGCGCGAGGACTATCGCCTCCAGATCCCACGGTGGCAGTCCGGCAAGGAGGCTCGCTGCCTCGCCGGAGATCGTGCGGTAGCCCCGGATATTCCGTATGGCCACCACCTTTTGGGGCGCGTTCAGGTAGTGGGCGGCGCGCCGCCCTAAAGAACGCGCCCATACCGGGGCCCCGTAAAGGGCCATGGACCGCACGACTCCGGCATAGAGCCTACGGCAGGAGGCGTTTGGCCCCCTCAGATTGGGCAGGAGCCGCTTGAAAGCAGCCCCCGTCCGCTCGAGTTTGGGAGCCAAACGTCGGAAGTGCTCCACAAAGTTCCACCGGCTGTCGAGGACGATTCCCAGGTACTTCATCGTCGACCCGACGCCGCCGATGTGAACCCCTCCTACCGTCAGCTGGGATCCCGACGGTGGCGTGTTTCCGCGGCCATGAAAGACCATGGGCTCGGATTTGTGCAAGGCCACCTCGAGACCCAGCAGCCGGATCCTCTCTGCGACTATCGCAACCCCGCGTGTCATGATGTCGGCCGCCGCCTGGTAGGTTTCATGCCTGTGTTCTTTTTTAGGGGAACCGTCAAAAGGAATAAAACGGAACCCTTATTGAATCATTTTATTGTCCATGGGTCTGCTCGGATGTTTTATCATCTGCCTAGCCTTTTCCCAACTATGTTGAGGTCGGCTTCCAGTCTAACCGGATGCAGCTGAATATCAGTATTTTACATGGAGCGACTGCCTATCTGACCTCCACAACCCAGTTAATACTGGGTAATACGATACCCCTTGGTAAGACTGGTTGACAGACTTCCGGAACACTGACTACCTGTAACGACTGTCAAAGATCTACAAATGACAGCCGGGACCAACGGCTTAACGTGCTTTCTGAGGCACGGAGGAAACTCGGTATGTAACGGGTGGTCACCCATCCACAGACCAACCTAGGCAACCGCGGCTTAACCTAAAGATCGACCCGAGCGGCTACTATTTATTTAGCCACGAGCTCCTCATCATCATCTCATGTTTAAAACAGTTTAATATTTATTTGCGATAGCTGGGATGGTCCCATGGGGAAAGTTGTTTAGTTTTATGGTATACTAGCTTCCGCCCGCGACTTCGTCCGCGTGGCATAGTGACTTTGGGCTAGCGCTAACTTTAATCGGCGTGATGATTGATAAAAAATATCTTTCTCTCCCCTTTTCTTCCCTCTTTCTCCCCCTTTTCTCACTTAGCCTATGTCCGTCTCTAGGGTCCTAACTATCTCTGTACCAAAATTCATCAAAATCGATTTAACCATGTAGGCGTGAAGACGTAACAAACAAACAAACTCACTTTCGCTTTTATAATATGTATTAGTAAGGATTTATTTTCAGACTACAATGTGGTCCAGTGTGTTAGTAACAATATGACTTAGCCTATGTTAGTACTTAATAACTAGAACAGATTGAGTGCATTGGTTAGCGCCCACATTAGCGGGCTGTCTGCCCGGTCAGCTATCGAATGCAGGATAGTGTTGGGACTGCCACGCATTTATAAATTTGTTGTGGAGGTTAGATAGGCAATCGCTACCTCATTTCGTATTCAGCTAACTCCGGTAAGACTGAAAGCGATCAGTATTATTGGAAAAAAACAGATGGTGATGATTAAAGGTATTTTATAGGGCATCAACTGCTCTTTTTTCATGGGACCATCATAGTGATTGTGTATACATTATAAGCTGTCCCAGACAAAATCTACATGATGAGATATTGCCGACACGGTTGGCATAGCGGCTTTTAGTCTCGGTTCAATCCCTGGGCGGAACAAATATTTGTTAGACCTAGTGAAGTTCCATGTTTTAGCTGTTTGTGTATGTGAGTTTAAATTTTTGTAACCCATGACACAGGAGAAATTTTTAGAGTGAATAAAGGTTTTTTTTTTAAAAAAAAATGGTATATTCTGGCCCCGTATTACATGGGCGAAATGTGGGTGTACTAGTAAGTACACCTCTATCTAACCCTTTGAGAATAACAGGCGTGAAGTTATGTTATGTCATATATTTTTAGTTTAATTATACATTTTTTTAATTAACTTAGTCAATAATAAGCAATAATAGAAGAATTAGTAGACCCGTTTCTCCACGAACTGTGCTACGGCGTAGCGTATGCTACGCGTTGAGCTACGTCGTAGCACCACCCGTAGGCTTTAGCTCAGGCAACTCTTTGTTACAAAATGAAGATCGATTTACTTTTAATGATATTGCTTTTTGGACCGTATGTAAAGTACCATCCATCATTGCTCTTAATTGGCCCGCTATATTATCATTACGCCTCATTTCCACTTAAGGGACCTACAGAGTTTATAATCGTGGTGTATTTAATAAATAAGGATTATTAAAAAGCATTGACTGAACCATTTGTTCTACTGTGAATGTGATTAATGTTCTCACATATATTATATGCATGCAAACATCAACAATTCACAACCAAAAAGGATCCTTTCTGCCTTTGATCAAAACCTAAAATCGGCTAATTACTCTCAGACCGCAAAGTTAAAAGGAAACAAATGAATCGAACAGGATGTTTGCTTCAATAGCTCAGGTACAGTGAGGCGCATTTCGGAGCTTCTTCTCAGCTAAAACCGGTGGCCAAGACTGGTTTTGGGGAACTGTCTTCTAAACTAGCTAATCATTAGCCTAGATTAAATAAATGACTTGAATGTTTTATTTTTTCTAACTGTCATGGAATCAGAATAAAGAACTAGTGGTACCCACCAGTTTATCTTGCTGCTAGTGGCTACTACTAACACTACAATATTATATTTTACTATGCCTATACATCAAACTATAGCACTACAGTGTAATGTAAAATAGACTATATATAGCCTTCCTCGATAAACGATCTATCCAACACTAAAATATTTTATCTATTCGAATCAGTACTTTTTGAGATTAGGGCTTTCAAACATACATATGATATTAGTATTAATTCTACCTACTATACCGTATCATACCATTGAGCCAAGTCTGCAACGTTGTTCAGGTTAAAACTTATATAACAAAAAAAAAACAATATTTAAATGCGGGTTAAAATACAACAAAAAAAATTGAACACCTTGTCAACCTTGTCTACTCTAGCTGAGCTGTGAAAAAAACGGGGGAACTTATTTGGAGATTTCCTATACGCAAAAAAAATTGGTTGCCTGTAAAGTCGGTATACGGGCGAAAGTTTTACGTGACAACGACTTTGAGTGGTTTATGTCTGTCTCTCTCGCTCTTAGGCGGGCTAACCATGCCCGAGTGGAAGGGACGCGTGCCTCTCACTCGCTCTCATTGTGAGCGCATAACGTGAGCGGAGCGTAACGCAGTTTCTTGAAGTGTCACCCGGCAAACCAATTTATAAGACGTTGTCACGTCAAAAAGTGTACACATATGACTGCCCGTGACAGTACTTTCCTTTGCAGAATTTGGGAGTAATAAAAAAATACCGGGTATTTTCCCGGTGAATTTTTCGAGAACTGAAATCTGTCACGTTGCTGAAATACAGCAGAGAGCGTGTTTGTTCAGTGTGATGACTGTTGTAGGGTTCAAAGCTATATTGGACTACACTTCCTGTTGAAAGAATCGGATTTTAGGGGATAAAACCTTTTTCATTTTACGAATGTAAAACGAGTTGATAAAAATCGAAAATGTGACAGTATCTTTTTAGGTTTTATTTGATTTTTGTTATAATTATTTATTTATTAACTATCGTTTAGACTTTATCTATCTACGCTAATAGTATAAAGAGGAAAGATTTGTTTATATTTCTGTTTTGTGTCGGATACAAATTACGAGTATCGAGTACATGATGTCCAGTAGTGGCTGATTTCATGATGGTTTTATAAAAAATGGTGGCTGATATCCGCACAGCGCCTTAAGCAGTGGGCTGCTGGTAGTAACTAGGTGAGAGTTGCCGAGAATCGAACTCGGCAACTCTCATCCAGTTGCTACCAACAACCCTGCGAAGGTTGTCGCTTCACAGAGCCTGGAAGCGCCCACCTTACGCTTGTCGATTGCAGTCACAATTCATAAACATGTCAACTCCAATAATCGTCGGTTTTATAGCTAACATCACGGCCCCAGTGTCATTTACCATACCAGTGTCATAATACAAACCAATTTTCGTCGGTTCTATGGCAAACATCACGGCCCCAGTGAGATTTACCATACCAGTGACGTAATACAAACTACTTTCCGTCTGTTCACAGCTGGCAGCCGGTCACACGGGGCACGGGGTGCTGGTCGGAGGAGGGGTACTGCAACAGCCCCCTACCCATCACCTGCTTACACAGAACTCTATACTTGGTAAGTTAATATAATGGTAACCTTTGGTGAAACTCCTTATTGGACTTAAGGTGAATTTGACCAATGAAGCCCTTATTTGTCAAATACCATAATAAAAAAATGTTTGTTGATTTATACTACCCATCACCTGCTTACACAGAATTTTAAACTTGGTAAGTTAATATAATGGTAACCTTTGGTGAAACTCATTATTGGACTTAAGGTGAATTTGACCAAACAAGCCCATTTTTGGCAAAACGCCATAATAAAAAATGGTTGTTGATTTATACTATGTTTAAAAGTTTAACCTTTTTGGTAATTATATTTTCAAGCCGTTTGGGGTTGAAAATCTGGGGGGTTTTAGTTGACAATTCCCGTGACCCAAGGGCTGACTTTTACTTTGGCCAGAGGCTTAGCGTTGCCATACAACGTGGTAACGTGTCTAGTTTCTTGGGGAAAATACCAGTTGATAGCGTTAAGTATGAATTTTATTATTGCTGGGGACGCTAACAAAAACGTGTTGACAATAAAATAAAAATGTACACATTTTAACATTATCTAAACTCAGAAAATAACTCCTAAACAAAATATGAAAAATTATATTATTCATAAAAATCCAACTTTAAAGTTAACCCTTTAAAGTTTAAAACATTCAAACAAAGTTTCTCCACCAGCTTCAAAACTAAATAACCCCTGTGTGAATTTTCACAGCACCCACCATTTACCAATAACCAACAGTTTGTACGTAAAGCAAAGTGTAAACTACTCCTTTTGTCCGCAGTCTAAGGAACTAAGCTAAGATTACCATTTCGAAATTTTAAAAAGCTGGACATTTTCAGAGGAGTCCTAAAATTTATTTTAATCTTGGTTTTTCGAAATTTACTAGGATTTTATGTATCCAAAATAAACCTAAAAAGTAGCAAGCTCCGGACAAAATACTAAATCACGGACATGTCTTAAACAATCCGGATAAATGGTAACCCTAAACTTAGCAGTATTCTTAGAAAACAACGGACGATTAACTTTTAAACAATCCCGAACAAACTTTCAACTGCTGCTGATCATTAACTGCAACGATACTTTCCCAAACTTAAGCACAGTTTAAAAAAACTAAGCACAAAGCAACGTTTCAGAACTAAGCTTGGAAAATATATAGTGTGTTTTTGAACACAGTAAAGTTTACTTAAGAGGTTTCTTATGTTCTGAAACTTTTACGCAAAACAAAAATGTCTTGTTGGCACTCAGCTAGAGATTTTCTTTTGTTTCTGAAAGTTAAATATTTATAGATTAGATTAAAATTAGAACTAGGCCTAAGAAAAAGTGTCGATTATACAATTTTTTTTTGTAAATTACAACATTAACGAGAAATTAATAGTTTCGACTAATCTCTTCTTATGAATTGACTCTCAAATTGGAAAAAGTATGTTCTGTGAAGCCTATGTAATTTGCGGCAATACTTAAACCCGAGTTTTTTTTACGTACGTTTGGTCTTAATCAAATTAGTGACTCTTACAAACTAACTTACATCATTTAACCAAAACTAAGCTCTTTAAATAATGTTAACTAACCAGGCGGAGTCAAATTTTGATGGGCAATGTAAAGCCAATAGCCTTGAGACTCGTGAAGTCAGCTTCATTCTGCTGTCCATTTTTCTAAAACAAAACTGAGATCATAAACATCAAACCTGATGATAGTGACACCCTGCATACTGACTAAACCCCGTTTACTAACTGCCTATGGCGCTAAAAATTCGTAATAACAAAACTAAGCTCATTAACTAACTAACCAGGTGGCGGCGACATTCTGGGGCTCAGCAGCCCTGTGTTGGGCGGCGTGCTGCATGCCCACCCTGCGCTGCGAGGCGTAAAGCCGGCCGCGGTCCACGCGCTCGCGACGCAAGGTCGGTACGTCGCACTTTATTTAGCTCCCAGACTAAGCACAAAAAGTTTTAAATGAATAGGGCCTTTGGTTCGAGTAGCTAAGCACAGAAAAATAAGCCTAAAAAATACATGGTGTAAACAAACCTTTCACAAAGCCGTCAATGATGCGTTCTGTCCATTAAACTAACGTTAGTAACTATACGCAAATATTATTGCTAGAAAACGACTATTTTTTTGGGGTAAAATGTCTCTTTTTAAGGTAGGACTCAATGATAGAAAATCAAAACATTGTGCTAATAAATGAATTGAATGAATAGTACGGGTGTCGGTTAGATATTTAAAGTTAAAAAAACTTAAACCAGCTCCCAAATAATGACATCACACTAGCCTGCTCCTTTGCTGTCCTCCCCCAGCAACGCCCTAAGCCGAGGCTCGTACCCCACAGGGGCTGTCCATAGCGTGCAGTTAAAAAAAAATCCTTGGCTGGATGTCATACTTTCAAAACACCCCCTATTGATTGGTTAAGTAGGCGATCACCTTAACAACAACTAATAAAGAAAAATACAAACATAGATTTTGTAAAAGTTGGAACTGTGATCCCCAATATTTTCATTACTAGAACGTACCCAGGTATGGTCTATAACAAAAAAACAAGCGCCTTTCGACTTTGTTAAGGGTACTTTTGTACTCTAGATATATTAAAAAGTAAATCTAAATGCCATTTTGAATAGAAATTATCCACGAATATTTATTTACCAACACTTTGGAATTGAATTATGTTAACTAATTTATGAAGGCAGAGTTAAAACAAAGAAACATGTGGCAATAAAATTTATAAGCTGATTAGCTTATTACAATATATTTAAGTCAAATTTCAAATAATGGAAGTCGGTCCTTTTGAAACTGAATTATAATTAAGTAGGAGTTTCAATTTACGATTGAAAACAGATGTTTATATGCGAACTAAAACGGAATCGAAACTGTTAATCTTATAACAAACAGTAAGCCTATTTGTAGTAAGTTTTGATTAAAAGCAAAACTAATGTTTGACGTATTTTCACGGTCTTAACTACTGTTTGAAATACTTTGAAAGGATTTGCATAAATCTTCGTCTAGAAATCTCAGTAACAATTGCTTAATCTGAAATATTATTCGAAAATTTCCATTGCAAAAGGGAAATTTAAGACCTAAGTCAAAAACAATTTAAACAGCTTTTCCTTCGAAACTCAGTCGGCTGTGTTACTAAAATGGCATTAATGAAATAACAATAGTAAATATAATTTTCAAATACGAACTCGTTATATTTTAATTGTTATTTAGAAAAGTCGGAGTATTGAAATACCCAGACTTTTCAAAGAAAAAGGCAGTAACTTTAGAGTAATTGCTTTGCGATTTCTTATTCAATTTCTCTTGAAATGATTTATGAAATTGAAATCAGTTATTTTAAAATATTCCGTCATCTTTATGTCCAATTTTCAGTTATTCAGATTTGGTAAAGTCCAAATAAATCTGTCGAAACAGTCTCGAGTGATTTTAACGCTTCTCACTGAACAGAATATTTACGTTTTGAGTATAAATTAGAAAGGGTATACAAAAAAACAACATAGTATCTGCCCCAAATAGTAATCCCGAAAAAATCCTTTCAGAAATGTCTCTGTACTTTTTACCAACACGCTCCAGACTCGCTCGGAATGAGTTCCTTTGCCATCAACCTTGTTCAAAAGAACCACAGAACCAAAACTAAGCTCAAAATCATTCCGGAAAACCAATTAAGCTTACTTCAAAAACAACAAAGATAGCCACAACAGAGCTTGGTTTTGTATTTGTTTTAATCTAAAAACTAAGCTAATTGTTTCAGCCTATTCGGAACAAAGACAAGGTTTTAATTGAAACGTCTGGGACCACGGACCCTTAATTGGAAACCATTCCAAAGTATTCCGTTGAATATTGTAATTAAAACGACATTTGAAGAGTTGACGTGTGGTACAAGTTAGAAGAGTAAGGTTCTATTTTTGACAATGTAGAAAATTGTTTTCGAGAGTCTTTGTGAACAATATTTATTTAAAAAATGGACTTATTTCATTTGACAATGGCTTTTCTTTTGGTTACAACCAATGGGGACAATTTTATAACACTTTGTTTTACTAACTGCAAAATATGAAACCAATAATTAGAACTGTATCTTTTTATAACCATGCAGTGATGGATTTAATGCGCTGCTTCACAGCAGGCCTTGTCTAAACTACGTGTTAGCTTTGGTTTTCATAAAAAACTAGCTTCCGCCCGCGACTTCGTCCGCGTGGCATAGTAACTTTGGCCTAACGTTAACTTTAACCCGCGTGATAATCGAAAAAAAAAATCTCTTGCGCTCCCCTTTTCTTCCCTTTTTCTCCCCCTTTTCTCACTTTTTTTAGCCTATGTCTGTCTCCAGGGTCCCAACTATCTCTGTACCAAAATTCATCAAAATCTGTTTGGCCATTTAGGCGTGAAGACGTAACAAACAAACTCGCTTTTATAACACTAGTAAGGATTGTGCGGAAGAAACCACGGCGACTCACAGCCACGCTACACACGAATGTGTGTCTGTCATACAAATGAACCGCGTGGCTAATAAGCTCAATTTCTGTCAACTTACATGTCAAAGTCATGACGGCGTCACTCAAGCTGTGGAATGGGAAAATGTGTACATTACGTGCTGGCGACAAAGTATAAAGAAAAGCCTGTTTATAAAACTCGCACAAAACAAGACCATAAAACAAATAACAAAGACGGTTAATTAAATGTCTATTTGCAATGATTTGACACCACCAACTCGCCAGCTGGCACCATAGTCATTGACACTTGGACGGTTTTGTCGTTGACTGGCGTTCTGTGGCAAACTTCTGCTTAACTTTAAAAGAATATGATGCAATTGGCGCAGTGCTGCGCTGCGTGTCGCGGGTTGAATCCCCACACGGAACAAAAATTTGTATGGCCTGCAGATAGTTGTTCCTGGCCTGGCTGTTTGTGTATGTGAGTTAAAATGTTTGTAAATGCACCCACGGTACAGGTCATATTCCTGGAGGGGGCAACGATTTTTTTTTAATAAAAAATAAATTGGCACTAAATTATAAAAACAAGAGGTCTTTCATCACAAATCGCTCAACTTTCCTAACTTGAGCCACACAAAGACCCCGCGCAAAACTGGGCAACGTTGAGCGATTCGTCTAGACGTCATTAAGTCGTGTCTTAAGATAATGCTCAGTTGCATTTTATTAGTTCAGTTGACTTGTTTGTTGTGATGTCAACTGTTACTGAAGTCTGGAAATGATTGGGGACTTAAGTTAAATTGAAACTTTATGCCTATTTGAATTATTGCTGTCGTACTTTTTGTTGAAATATCGTCAGCTATTGATTAGCTAAATATAAGGCAGCCGAGTGGCCTCAATTTTGACTACTAACCATGAGGTCCTGGGCTCCATTCCTGGGTAGGGCAAATAGTTATTGGGTTTTTTTTATAAACAAAACGTTGTTCCACACTACGAATTTCTCCTTTATCATGGGTGCGGTTACAAACATTTAAACTCAAATACACAAACAGCCAGACCCGAAACAACTACCTATAATATATAATAATAATAAATAACTTTATTTCACAAAAATACAGATTTAGCATGTTATAAATTTACACAGATTAAATGAGCTTTGGTAGTAACACAATGCGATATAAGCTAAGAACCTGTACACAATATGGAAATCCCTGCCTCTCAAACTAGGGAACCTGTATCTTGAGAGACAGTGATTCAGCTTAAAGAATGAAGCTATAAGTATAATAGTAGACTGTGTCGATCTACCTGAGCGACTATGAATATAGAGCTAATTTAAGTAATAACATATAATTATACGTGATGTGTGTGACTTTTTGTGTAAGAGTGTGTGTGTGTGCGTGTGTGTGTGTGTATGTGTGTGTGTGTGTGTGAGAGAGAGAGAGAGAGAGAGCTTGTGAGTGGGTGAGTGTGTGCGTATGTGGTGCGCGTGGGTGCGATGTGTGTGATTGAGGATATCGGTAGTTAGGAGACGTACTTAAGTAAGGATTCTGTTCGTAGGTAATCCTGTTCCAGTAGCCATTCCGTTAATTTTGTTTTTAATTCATATTTGTTTAGATCGACAATATTTAGATGTTTGTGAACTTGTTTGTATAAGTATGTACTTAATGTGTAGTATTGATGTTGAGCGAAGGAGGTTTTGTGAGGGGTACTGAGGGGTAGTTTTTTCCTTTTTTTAGGGTCAGATGGGGGAACGCTGGCGTGCTTTCTAACGGTAGACTGCAGCACAAAAAGCTGTCGCACTGAAAGTACTTTGGAGTCAGCGTATAATTGCGTAGTGGGATAGCGATAAGGTTTGCGCGACATTACCTTCAGTACGGCTCTCTGTGCTCTTTCAATTCTCAGAAGACTGGTTTAGGTTGCACCACCCCAAACTGTAATGCAATATCCGATGATGGATTGGCATAGTGCATAGTACACCATCTTTAAGGTATCAGACGCAGCCGAGTTTCTAAGGGATTTGAAAATATGTAAAAGTTTTAGACATCTAGTGGTAGTGGCGTCAACCTGTTTGTCCCATCGTAATCCTTCGTCAATTTGGATACCCAGATATTTCACATTGACAGTTCTTACAAGCGTCGGACATAGGCATTGTGGGGAATGTTTGGAGCAGGTGTGCGCTGTTATGGAGAAGGAATTGTCGGGCAAGTTGTTACGCCGGATAGCGAAGGGAATGTACGTTGTTTTGCCGCAGTTTAGGGTAAGGAGGTTTAAGTTGAGCCATTTCATTATACTTGACATTGCCGCTTCTGCGTCGCGCTTAACGCAGTCCCAAGTTGCACCGTGAACTATGATTGCGGTGTCGTCTGCATACGCAATGATCTTGGAGTTGGGGATGGCCATTCTGCACAAGTCATTGACGTATATTAGGAAGAGGGTGGGACCTAGAATGCTTCCCTGAGGTACACCGTAGGTGGTTGATACTTCTTCACTTATATACTCTCCAATTTTTACTCGTTGGGTACGGTTGTTGAGGTAGTCTTTAAAAATTTCGAGGGTATTTCCTCGTACCCCTAGAAGTTCCAATTTAGAGATAAGTTTGGGAACAGAGACTGTGTCAAATGCTTTGGAGAGGTCTAGGAAGATTCCTAGACTTTTGGTTCTGCTGTCAAGATTCTTAGCAACCAATTGTGTCAGCCCAAGAACTGCATCTTCAGTAGAGATTGCTGTCCGAAAACCATACTGGTTATCAGCTATGAGCTGATGTTTGTTGAGGAATTTGTTTAGACCATTATTTAGGATCCTTTCCAGTATCTTAGAGAGAGCTGGTAGGACCGATATGGGTCTGTAATTGTTGACACAGTTCCTGTTCCCTCCCTTATGAATTGGATGGATGATCGCCTTCTTTAGCGCCTCAGGAAAGATGCCCTTTTGAATGCACGAGTTAAGGATATACGTCAAAGGTGGCGTCAAGGTCTGACGGCAGCTCTTTAGTATTAGGGGGGGTATACCATCCCAGCCTATTGCGCAATCACTACGGAGTTGAAGAATAAGGGACTCCACTTCTGCTTCATCAACCTCAAGTATCACAAGGGAATTGGCGGGGCTGGACGAAACCTGATTTGAGATCTTAGGTGGGTTTTTAGGTTGGTGAGATTGGGACAAGATTTTTTCTGCCAAATTAGTGCCTATGTTACTGAAAAACCTACATACTGCGTTTATGGATGAGGTAGCGTTATCACAAATGTCCAACAGTTCTACTGGGCTAGTTTTAGTTTTGGTGGTACTGGTAATTTGTTTTATGGTTTTCCAGAGGGCTTTGGGGTTATTACGAGATTTTTCTAGTTCGCGTTTTTCATGGGCTACTTTTAGTTTCCGGAGGAGGTCGTTGCAATGATTCCTGTACCGGGTATAGGTGATTTTCAGGATAAGATTATTGGGGTCTTTTCTTGATCTGTTGTGCAACCGGTCACGGTTTTGTATACACTTTAATAGGCCTGTAGTTATCCATGGTTTCAATATTCTTTTTTTCCTTGGGATTTTAATTTGTTTAGTGTGTTTGCCAATTATTGAAGAGATAATAGTTATGAACATATTCATGGATATATTGGGGTCAATAATTTTGTATAATGGGGTAAAATCCGAATTTTCTATATCAGACTTAACTGCATCGTAGTTTATGCGGGTAGCAATGTGGAGTGGTTTATTATCTGGGTTTGTGGAAGCAATATTAAGTAGCACAGGTTTGTGGTCCGTGATGTGTGAGTCTAGCACAAGGGTAGTAACAGGAAGGGTAGTTTTAACAAGTGCATGATCCAGACAGTTATCCAGCCGAGTGTTGGACCTGTGGGTTGGGAGAAGACCGTGGGAGGCATTTAAAATGAGATAGTTGACACAGCGGTCATCTGTACTATTGGGTTTGAGGTCTATATTAATGTCACCCATTAGGACTATGTTTTTGTAGGAGGAAAGGCTAACGTAGACATTATTTAAACTATCCAAAAAGCTTTCGGTACTATCCTTTGAGCTGTATGACGGGGATCTATACACAGCTACAATAGCGATATTAAGGTTAACAATATGACATACCAAGCAATTTCCACCCACAAATTGAGGTTCCCAATCAGAGGTTCGGAGAGTTTGTTTTATAAAGATAACAATTCCATCATTTTGGTTACTATTTATTTTAGTAAAATAAGAATCATATCCAGCCAAAACAGGCATATTAGTGACCTTACTAAGCCAACATTCAGTAAGAATTACCACGTCTAAATCAAGTTTTATTGAGTGCATTAGTACCTGGAGTTGGTCAAAGTTTTTATTTAAGCTACGGATGTTTAAGTGTAGTGTTTTTATGCTGGTATTGGTGGTGTTGACATATTCAATACATTTTTCTGGCGCACAGTTAAATGAGTTACCCACTGTTAGCGAGTCCAACTCGCTGCAAATACTATTTATACTAGCCATTGGGAGAGTATAGAGATAACGTGAGGTGACTCAAATATACGACTACCTTTGTTAAGATTTGTTTAGTATTTAATAGGTTGTTTATTATTTGGTTTTTTGTGTGAAAGTAGTTTTTGTACCAGGTGTTTTTGTATGAGTGGGTTGTGAGTGTATATTTGTATGGAGTGCGTGTGCCATGGTCAGTTTTGGTTTGTGTGGTTTTGTGAGTGTTAGATAAATTATGTATCCTTGTGGATTTAAAAACAAATACAATATCGAGAAATAACAATAATAGACAGTTGTATGCCAATATAAATATCCTAACTAAACGGATTACTAGTCACAAGCCAGTGTAATCTATATCTTCAAGACATTTTTCAGAATTGATTAAGAGTTGTTTGTCTCCTTCCTTTTTGCGTAAAAATATGTTACCGTTGGATACCCAGCAGAATTGAAACTTGTGGTTTTTCGCAAACTCTCTTGATTGGTAGAACAGTTTTTTGGTGTTACCCGGAAGCTGTTCCGTGACATAAACTGGCTGACGAGTTCCTGGAATGCCGATGAGACTAGTATTTAATTTGTCTTCCTTACCCTTGGCTTTGTTGAACGTTCGAATTGCAGAAATGAGTGTCTCCTTTTTCATAACGGAAGAGAATTCAGCTATTATCGGTCGTGCAGTAGTAGGGGCACCCAATGGTTTCCCGGGCAAGCGATAAATATCTCTCAGATCAGTCTTTTATGGGTATTCCGATGGCTTCGCCAATGCTGCATACCGTTTTTGCGAGAGTGGAATTAGTTTCAGTGTTAAATTGCGGTACATTACGGATTTCAATGCCCGACGACCTGGATTTATGTTGTAGATCTTGTATTCTCTTCTCTAGATTTTCTATATATTGTTTATGTTCCCGGCGTTCCTTTCTTAGGACTTCAACTTCTATTTTCAGCTCCTGAAATTGCTGGTTTATAAAGACCATAGATTTAACGATCTCCTCGTTCGACTTGTGTATCTCCGTATTAGATGCCTGAATTTGAGTGTTCTGAGATTTTATTTCTCCGATATCAGACGCCAGTTTGGCCATCACAGCGGTTTGGGTCGCAAGTAGCTTTGCAATTGAAGACTCTTGTTCTTCCTTCCAGTCTTCGAATTGGGTTTGAAGGTCATGCGTAGCAGCGCCTTGTGGGGAGTTTGCCTTTCGGGCTCTCTTATTTCGGTTTGTGTTTACGTAATCACTCACCACTGCATTGGCTATATCCGATTCAGATTTGGTCTGGGACTGGCAAAGGTTGTTTATTTGCGTTTTCGGAGTGTTCGGGGGAGTGCGTTTGACAGCGGACATGTTTCTTAAAGTTGTAATACAGATGCTGGCAGATCAAATAGACTTCGTCACAGACGATGAGTGCGTGCGCACTGCGCCGAGACACACAGCGCAGCAGTCGATCGCTCAGCCACTGCGCCAACCGTGTCCTGTTTTTCCATCAAACATTTTTGAGGAGCAGCCATGAATACTAAATTTGTGTAGATGGCAATAAGCTCGCCTTCATTTTTGGGCTTATACATAACTGACGAAATGTGGATGTACCTACTATAAACTACACCTCTGCCATACTCTTCAGATATTATAGTCGTGATGTTTCTTTAAATCCTTACTAATATTATCTTACAACCTTAGGGTGATAATTTATGACCTCCACACGGACAAAACCGCTGGAAAAGCTAGCTGTATTCGACGTCTTAACATTATTGACCAATCACATCAAGTCTCTGTGTAGTTCTCGTTACATCAATTCAATTGCTTGTGTTAACCAGCCTGCGGCTAATTCAATACGTTCTAGTTGATTGGTTAGTGATGCGGTCAGCGCCATTTGTAATTAGTTGGCCATGTTTGTTTACTTAAATCTATAATATACATTTTGATTTTATTGAAAAACTAGCTTTTGCCCGCGGCTTCGCGCGCGTTAAATTCGGGTTAATATAGTTCGCCTTTTCTGATTTGCAGGTACCTGCTACCTTTAGTTTTTGCCCTTGCGCCTTATTGATTGTAATAGCAAAGCTAAGTTTTCCCCTTTCTTCCCTCTTTCTCCCTAATTTCCCACTTTAACAAAAAAAAATAGCTTATGTCCGTCTCCAGGGTCCCAACTATCTCTTTACCAAAATTCATCAAAATCGGTTTAGCCATTAAGGCGTGAAGACGTAACAAACAAACAAACCCACTTTCGCTTTTATAATATTAGTAAGGATTACAATTTATGCGAGGTCAAATCTTAGCATGTACTAATGTTACTTTTTCAATTCATATGTACTTCTTGACACACAAGTACGGTTACCATGACATCTTATAACAGTTCTTATTCCTGTGTGAGATAGAGATGGTGCTAGACACCCTGTATAGCTCTGTCTCTTTCCCTCAGTGGAATAAGTTCTGCTTAAAGACATCATGGTAGGGGTGAAGGTCAGGAAAGCATAGTGAGAAAACTGGACTTTCATTAATATAAGTCTGAAATTGCCAACCCGTCTTGAGCAAGCGTGGTGATCAATGCGTGCGTCTTCTCTGTGTGAGAAGAGGCCGTTGTCCAGCTGTGGGACAGTTATAGACATGTAATATTTATATATCTATACTTAATATTATACAGCTGAAGAGTTTGTTTGTTTGTTTGTTTGAACGCGCTAATCTCAGGAAGTACTGGTTCGAATTGAAAAATTCTTTTAGTGTTAGATAGTCCATTTCTTGAGGAAGGCTATAGGCTATATAACATCACGCTACGACCAACAGGTGCTGAGCAGCGTGGGTGAAACCGCGAGGAACAGTTAGTTTATAATAATATATATGCTTCCAGCCCCCAAAGATAAGGTCACTTTTTACAATCACAAACGCTTAAAATTTCATCAATAAACATATTGTGCAAGTTTTGTAACTAATAGTTCAATTTAATATTTGTATGCAGTGACCTCGCCTAGGCCCCAAATTAACCAACGTTGTGAACAAGCAACCGTTCTGTAAAACGCATGTGCAGTCCTTTCACAATTATTTTACCTCTGGCAGTTATTTCATAAACAACCTTATTGTTACGTTCATAAAGATCACAAGAACGGTCACTGGCCGATGACTGCCTTAAAATTAAAAATAAAATCGTTTTCCAATTTTCTTACGACGTGTTCTTTCACCGTTTCGAACAACAATCTTATTTTAAAGAGTTTAAAGATTATTGGAATGTCGGCAAACTTCTCAGTGGCTGCAACCGAACAGCTACCTTATATCAGCGAAAATAAAGTACAATGTGATTTTGCCCAACTTTTCAATGGGTACAACCTAACAAACATCTTTATTTCAAGGTCAAATAGACCACTGTTATTTTGAAAGACTTATATCAATAAACAAAGACAATAAGCAAAACCAGAGCTAAAATACAAGTGAAAGGACTGTAGACGTTGTATGTGTCAGGTGCGGCTGGGTCGGGGGCTGCGAGCACAGCCCGCAAGCGTCCGCTGCTGGGCGGAGCGCGGGCCGCCATGTCTCCAACTAAGCGCGCCGTGATGACCCTGCTCGCTCGCGCTAGGGCCGCGACACACAAACATGCGCCCGCGTGGCCTGCCCCCCATGAGTGAGTATTATCTACAACCAGAGGTATTTTAGGGTGGATGCTAAAACTCGCGCAGGTGCTTGCTGTATCTGAAGCCTATGACGGATTTTCAAAGGATATCAGGACGACCTTAATGGACACTCGTGCGAGTTTTAGCTTAACTCTTAAAGCTTGAGCGGACCAAAGGCATGTAAGAGGTGTGAGCGTGACTCGTTAGTGCACAGACTTTTATCAAACTCTATGAAGAAGTGATATCAGAGCTTTCGTCACGCGCAATCTACGTTTAGTTACGAACAATGAAATGTGTACACTTAGCATAATTCAAAAGTGATTTCCTTGTAAAATAACAGTTTAGGGATATAAAGTACAGGCTGTAAAGCTGGTCATCACCTATTGAAAAGGGATCCACCGATCAGACGGGTGTCATGGCTGGTGTCTGCCCGACAGTTGTTTTTTTATGAATGGCTTCTTGCAATTCAATGTATGAGGTTGTCGTTTACTTAACCGGGCAATTCCTGTGACTGCCTTGAGATAAAAAAAGTGAAAAACTAAGCGACTACAAGCTAAGGCCACCCTCAACTTAGGATGTAGCTCCTTTATCGTCTTAACTTGCTTGCACTATGTAGGAATTGTAAGTTCGTTCTTCATTTGTTCTGTAGATGGCGCTGTAGTACTTTTTGCCGCAGTATGAATTCTGCTAGAGTCGCTACAATGGTTCCTGTTTTGAGATCAAACCCATTTCGTAAAAGTGTCCCTTCAAAAATACTATGGAAATGTAAAATCTAATTAATAAAGTAGGAGAAAATCACTTTTGTTTTTTTTATGTATATTGTCATTGCTCATGATATCAGTGGCGATAGGTAAGTGCGCGCTCACGTTAAGCACACATTTGATCTGCTCAGACTTTAAGATACTAGGTACCTGCCCTACCGCCTGCGATTAGGGAGAAGCGAGTAGACCTAAAAAGTAAACTTGTTAATTCGACAAACTTCTTGCAAGCGTTGAGAGTCAGCAAAAAAAACATTAAGGGCTGAAACTGCGTTAAACGGGCACCCGCGACAGACACCCGCCGCGTGCCTGCAAGCGTGGGCTCTGTGGGTATGTGAAGGACCCTGTCACAGGTACCTAAAGAGTTTATTCGCTTGGCCTCATATGACAGAGCGACACTGCAGTTTCACAATTACTCTTTGTCTGTCGAAAAAAATTTTCACAAGCTTTTCATCAAGCGTTATTGGCTGAACAAGCCCGCGCGTGTTACCGCTGGCGGGCCCCGCGCGTGTCCCCGCGTCGGTTCACTTTTGTATGAAACCGCGCGGGTGTCCGTTTGACGCAGTTTCAGCCCTAATCTGTTTGACTGACACGAGACACAAAGAGCTGGAAAAAAGTTGCTTCCTTGTCGGCGGTGGCGGGACAGATACATACTCGTATAAGCCGGAATTTTTTTATAAAAAAAAATGATAGGTACCTTGTGTCTAAATGACGTAATCGCTGAGTGGGACACGTTAAACTTGTACCGACATCACGCAGTCTCTTAAAACTATTGTCCGCGTTGTCCTGTATATAATGTAGTAAGTATACCTATTTAAATGTCTTTCTGCCATGAGGTAGGGCTGCTACCGTTTTGAGTGTGGCTTTTATCAGGCATGGTTTTTGAGAAATTAACAGTTTTTAAACCTTTCTATGTAGACCGCAGCTGACATACTACTCTGCCTATCCCAGTCCTCTGCTGGACATGAGCCTCTTCCAAAAAGGGATGTAGATTATGTGAGTATTATATAGTTAACTTTTTTGACGTAAGCGACTACTTGTAGCCACTTGTTCTTAAAAAATTGTGTGGTGACCCTACAGAACGCTTAATGTTCACAGTCGCTTTATCAGGCTTATTCTTAGGGCGGTGAGGATATTGCAGGCTGTTTACATTTTTTACCCTTGCATCTTGTATGAAGAAATGGTCTGCTTTTTTTTTGAAGACGTTGCAATTTCTCCTGTATCATGGGTGCGTTTACAAATATTTAAACTCACATACACTAACAGTCAAACCCATGCAACTACCTAACAACTACCTGTAGGTTATACAAATATTTGTTCCGTGTGGGGATCGAATCCGCGACAAGCAGCGCAGCAGTCAATTGCTCAGCCACTGCGCCAACCGTGCCGTCATGGTAATCTGAATACGCATTCAGCTTGTCGTTGATAACCAAATTATAACTTTTGTATTGTTAACTGTAAGTCATCCAAACACATTCAAATAAATCGTTTTTAGGTATTTAAGCCTTAACAAGTTCATTAATTGTGATAATTGCTATACAGAGTGTTAGGTTAAACGAGGGACTTATTGAAGGAGGGTATTCAGTATTCGATTCTCGTCCCAAATATGTAAAAAACCTATAACCTTAATTTCTGACGTAATTGTCCAATAAAATACATTATTCATGAACACTGAGCGCGAGAGAAGTAAACTTGTAAACAGTGAAGTAAATCACGCGGCAAAATACCTACGCGCCGATTCTACCGAAAAGGCGTCCTAAGCCAGGTTTAAACTATGAAGGGAAAATGGATTATACCTAAAGGTCATTGACATGCACACATGTTCTGCGATAGTATTAAATCGCTAGCGCAAGGGTATTTACACGTTGCGAGACTTATGCGAAATTTTTGGTATGGTTCTGTCTTTTATTTATTAGTGTTTTTTTTTTTTGTTCATATTTTTATTAGTATCATGTAAGTATGCACTATTGTGGGTTTGAATATGTCCCTCGTTTAAACTAACATACAGTATAATGGCTCTAAATGATCAACTTCGGTGAAGTAGTTTCAAATCCTCTTTATTCAAGACAGACACCACTATAGTCGTCTAAATATGACAGACATCGATCCACAATAGGCGAAGTTAATGGGTAAACATATACAAAAATAAAAAAAAGATCGAACATAGAACCTCCTCATTATACTAAAATAGTACTTTACTCTTTTAAAGTACACAAAAAGTATTACAGTGTATGTTATCTTCCGGAGTTGCGGGTTGTTCGAAAGTGATACCGCGGCCCTGGAACATAAAGGGCAATAGAAGGAACATGGGTGGGTTTTAGTCAGTACAAGTCGGACACTCCCCCCTACTCCACCCAGAGCGGGGAAAGTTATATGATGATATAACTTCCCCGCTCTGATGAAAAAAGGGTATGTTATCTTACAGTCAATCTTGAGTTGACTTCCCAAGTTTTGAGTTTCATTTTCCCGTGACCCAACTTATACAATTAAAAATATCAATATAAATAAAATACATCCTTACAAATATTATAAAGCGAAAGTGAGTTTGTTTGTTTGTTACGTCTTCTTCACGCCTAGATGGCGAAACCAATTTTGATGAATTTTGGTACAGAGATAGTTTGAACCCTGGAGAAGGACGCAGGCTAGTTTAAAAAAAGGGAAGAGAAGAGGAAGAAAAGGGGCGTAGAAAGATTCTTTTTTTTTCGATCATCACGTGAGTTAAAGTCAGCGTTAGCCCAAAGTAACTATGCCACGCGGACGAATTCGCGGGCGGAAGCTAGTTATCCAATAAATTTCTTAACACTTGGGTTAAAATAATTAACAGCTCGAAAACCTCTATTATAATATTTTATATCTATCAGAAAATCGTCCGTATTAGAAGTCTATGTACCAGTAATTTTGAGTGTCAAACCCAGCTACTGGGAGTATGGACTCTCTAAATAGCGGAACCAAAATTACCAAGTAAAATTGGCAGTTGATACCGATACCAATTGGTACACTTGTTTCGTTATCCACTGTATGCATTAGCTAGTTAGGGCTGTCACGAACGGATTGGATACCCATCATTTGCACACTATTATTGTATTTAATAATATTATAATTTAGATTAAATACTGTCATTGTATCACAACTTAATAGATAGTAATAAATAAAAGGCATTTTTTATTTTTATTTATTGTATTTAATTTTCTATGTGTCAATTACGTGTGCTCAAACTTGTGTCAAACATGTATTTTTCTGCTATTAAACTATTATTACTATTCTACTTTATTTATTTATTTATTAAAACTTCATGCACAAGTAACAAAAACATTGTACAAAGGCGGACTTAATGCCTTGGGCATTTTCTACCAGTCAACCTTAGGGTGATGCAGAGACAAAGACATAGTTGGTGCCATGTGACAGGAAATATCAATTTTATTAATAATAAATACATTATAAACATACATAGAAAATAAACAATACTAAAGAGAGGTAAAAACTACTAAATATGATGAAAAATGACAACTTTTTAATTTTGAGATAAGTCTGCCAACTTCTTACGTAAGTGTTCGCGAGCTTTTACCTTAAATGTGAACCGACTGGTAGCCGTCCTGATATTCAGAGGGAGCGCATTCCACAGGAAAATCGCCTGGACAAAGAAGGAATATTTAAGGAAACCAGAGCGATGAGTAGGACATCGTAGAAGACGATTATTGGAGGACCGAAGGTGCTTGCTGTGCGCAGCAACAAAAACGTTACGTTACGTTTTAAACGTGTTAAGTCTTTAAGAGACTTTTTTTTGGCTAATAGAGTGGTCGCAAATACCACTGGTAAGCATGACATCTAGGATTTGATTCCCAAAATTAAAGTAGATAATAAACCTAATAATTCAACAATAGAGACGAAAAGAACAAAACACAGTTATAAGAAAACTTTCACAACATAAAAAAAATGACTTCCAAAGCAATAAAAAACTAAAAAGTGGAAAATAACTTTATTTCCGGAAGTCGGTGGCTTTTGTTGGTTTCGTTGACTTTTTTGCCACCGACTTCCGGAAATAAAGTTATTTTCCACTTTTTAGTTTTTTTTTTGGAAGTCGGTTTTATTTTTTGCAAAAAAGTTTTTTATTTCAGCATTTTTAGTTTTAGTATTTTTTTAAGGCATGTATTTAAATCGATATCTGTATATTCCCTTTTTTCGATCAAAATATTTCAAAGTTAAACCAAAAAACTGACTTGCACTCAAATTATGCACACTAAATAAATCAAATTCGATATACTGTTTAATGGTATTTGCAGAACTGTTTTACTGAACGAATAACTATTATCAAAATAGTATATCTAACAATTCTATAATTCAACAAACATATTAAACCTTTTTTAAGGAAAACCATCACCTAATTTACTTTTAGGAACATCGTTTATTCTAAATAAAACCCAATTTAATCAGTCATCTTTATCTAATTAGGTACACAAAAAAATAATCAAGTGCTCACTTAACATGCACCAAACATTGGCACACTGAGTGGTAACTCAGTTTAGAAAAAAACACTTTAGAAAGGATGGTATTTAAAAGTACTTCAATTTATTCCCATTTCATTTACCTAATTTTACCTGTGTCCCACCAAATATACTGAATGTGCACCAAAATATGTCATAACGAGCATCAGCGCACTACAATAAAAAAGTGTTATATCTTTATCCATTTTCTATTAATGCAAGTCGTTACTGGCACTCGCCGGCCGCTGCCGCGGCACCGCTCGCTCCGCTCGCTCGGCTCGTGCGTAGGGGGTCACAGTTTTAACCTAACCTAACCTACGCATTTTTTTAACATTCAGGAAAGAATATTTGGTGCACGATCAGTATTTTTGGTGAACACAAAAATATTATTAGAAACAATACTGAGAAATTCCGTAGTAAGAAAGTACAATTTAGAGTGCAAGTTAGTATTTTTGATAAGCAATTCGTATTTTTGTTTTATAAATCATATATCCGATGTACGAACCACATTTTTGGTGTGAATTCGATAAAAATGGTCATCTCGTTTTGTGTTATTTTTTAGTTTTTTTTTTGCAGTACTTGTTTAGTTAATCAATTGGTTTTTTTGCACAGCATTCATTTTTCTGGTATGCATTCAGTTAATTAGTGGAGTTACCTAGTGTGCTGAAAAATATATACAGATGTGCATTTAAAAATATCCCTTTTTTTAATGGGGTGTATTTTTTTTCGGGTGGGAAATCATCTAATGTCTTCCCCCGCTCTGGGCGGAGCGGGGGGGTATGTCAGGCTTTTACTGACTAAAACCCACCCATGTTCCTTCTATTGCCCTTTACATTCCGGGGCCGCGGTATCTCTTTCGAACAACCCGCAACCCCGGCAGGCGGAGGCTCTGGCAAGCCCCTCTGCTTTGCTGACTCTCTTTGAGGCGCGCGTGAAACACGAACGCGCCGACGACCGACACGGCCTGTCGTCAATCGACGGACGGACGGTGAGCTACCCATTGCTCACCGTCCACAGGCCCGCATCTACGGTGGCCGGGAGTCGTCTCGCGGCGCCCAGCACCCGGGGCGTCTCCCGCGGCGTCTGGGTTGGCTAGATGTTCTCTCCCTCAAACGCCCGGCCACCTCTTTTGCTAGCATTACTGCTTCGCAGAAGGAGATGACCGCTTCCCATTCCCTCTCGCTCCGGACCATGGCCTGAACCAGGGCCGGACGCGAGAGATCGCCGCCGCCGATCGCCTCCACGAGGGCACGGCAGTGCTCCGCCCAAGCTGGGCAGACCGCCACTGTGTGCTCCACCGTGTCGTCCGGGCGATTGTCACAATGGTGACACCCGGGTGTTTCCTCCCGCCCGATTATGTGCTGGAACCTCCCGAAACTTCCGTGTCCGGTGAGGACCTGCGTCAGGCGGTATGTGAGGACGCCATGACGCCTCTTCAGCCACTCCTCAAAGAGGGGACTTACCGCCACTATTGTGGCGTGCCCTGCACGGGGTTGCGACAGTCGCTCTCTCCATGCCACCATGAGATCGCACCAGTCTGTCCGCTGAACAGCAATTTTCCGCGGCAGCGGAGTTTCCCCCCGGTGTAGTGCCTCCGCGCGCCACTCAAACAGGCGCGCGAGCACTATCGCCTCCAGATCCCACGGTGGCAA
Organism: Ochropleura plecta; assembly: GCA_905475445.1. Taxonomy (NCBI): domain Eukaryota; kingdom Metazoa; phylum Arthropoda; class Insecta; order Lepidoptera; family Noctuidae; genus Ochropleura; species Ochropleura plecta. Next base: position 16,578,767 of record FR997738.1, on the reverse strand, counting down.
TCCGGCAAGGAGGCTCGCTGCCTCGCCGGAGATCGTGCGGTAGCCCCGGATCAGCCTAATGGCTACCACCTTTTGGGTTTAGTTATAGTATTAAGATATAATTTTTAGTGCATAGGTCCCGTCTTAAATACAAGCTTTAGTTCCACACCACGCTATAGTATTCAATACTATCTAAATAATAATTATGCTTTAGTTTAAAACCAATTCAGAAATCATATGCATCATCGCCTAGGGGATACAGCTGATACTTGATCTGATGATTATGTTTCTAAATAACTAGGTGAGGGGAGGGAAGGGGGCACGGGCACCCTGCTCCCACTCGCCTGCCTACCCTGGCGAAACCCATACTTATACATGTTATTGCAGCAATCACGGCAGATTTGCTGTCATTTATTGAAGAGTTCCGTTGTATATCACTGAAGATCTATCACCAAATTAAAATACAATCACCTCAAAAAACTGCGATGACCTTCCAAATCATAGTGCATAGCGTTTTTTGTTCATTTGTCTTCGACAACCTCTAAAATTATATCATCAACGTACACGAAGTCAATCTAATACGCATTATTAAAGATAACTCAAAAACTACTGGCCGGATCATGATATTTTTTTTATGGGACCAAACGACAACCACCAGCTTTCGAATAAAAAAACAATCATCAAAATCGGTTCACCCAGACCAGAGTTATGAGGTAACAAACACAAAAAAAAAAAAAAAAAAAAAAAAAAATACAGTCGAATTGAGAACCTCCTCCTTTTTTGAAGTCGGTTAAAAAACAGCCACGTGCGAGCTGGTTCCGTACAAATTTGCAACATAAACAACCATATCTTTTGACTGCGTACACTTAGAGGATTGATTTTTTACATACTTAAGTATATGGTTTTAATTTCAATCTCGAAACCTCCACACGTTCTTGAGATAAAGGGTCTTAACAGACAGACAACAAAGCTTTCTCGTGAGATACGGAACCCTGAAAAAACACAAACATCAACTTTTAAACTGTCATTATTTTGCCAGTTAAAAATCTCACGTCACCTTTAATAAAGTCACATCACAACACGCGTGCCAACCCTACGTGATCGCAGGGTTGTCGACAAACACGCATACGTGCTTCAACATGCGTCTGTCGGCTCAACCAGTATCATCGACAAGCTAGAGGCTGGCGGAACGTGACATCCTTACTGTTCGCCGTTTGAGTCCTAGCCTATTCAAATTTGGAACAATGTTTTAATATATTTATTTTAAGAATTTTATTAGAAAAATGGAATGGATAAAGTAAAGAATGAATATATATATATTAGAGAGGTAGTTTCAAAGTTGCGCCTGTTACAGAAAATGAAAGGGAGTCATTTTTCGTGGTATGGACATGTAATGAGGAGGGACGAAGCGCATGTGACTAAAAGAGTAATAAATATGAATGTTGATGGATGAAAAGGGAGAGGGACGCCAAACAAAAGATGGATGCATTGTGTAAGGAATATTATGAAGGACAGAGGAGTAAATGACGCCGTGACGTCTGACAGAGGAGAAGACGAAGACCCCAATCAAAATTAGACAAGGGCAGGAAAATTATGATTTTCCAATAAATCTATCAAATGAGCCTGGACTCAACCACATTTGGGTGCAAAAATCTGTTTGTAAGTCAATCAATTGCCGTTTTATCTTCTATGTCTAAGTATTTCTTATTTTGTGATACTTCCTTCCCACTTCTAGAACTGCTTTTTCATCGCTATAATGGGTGAAATAGTCGTCAAAACCCTTTAATCAAATAAAAATAAAACACTATGGTACAATTAATTGATTGTAATAATAATTAGATGTATTTTTATTTTATATTTTTTATCAATTTTTAAATATTTTAAAAAATTTCTTATTTTTCTTTAATATTTAAAAAAAATACTTAACTAGTAGTAAAAAATTTAATAAAGAGTAAATATAATTTGATGTAGTAAAAACTGTAAAAAATATTGTGTTTATTGATATTTTAAAAACTAGAACACCTTAATATTAAACTAAATGAATTAACAAAACCATAAATGCTAATTGGCAACACGAAATATATTCCATGACGCTGAAATTCAGCTGCATCCCACGAATGACATACGCTCAAAAAAAACACACGCTCACAAACAAAAAGTTATGAAATGTTTTAACACTATATTTCATTTTTTTTTTCGTCAGCACAACACAAAAAAAAATCTAATCCTTACTAATATTATAAAACGAAAATGAGCTTATTTCTTTGTTTGTTACGTCTTCACGCCTAAATGGCCAAACCGATTTTGATGAATTTTGGTACAGAGATAGTTGGGACCTTGGAGACGGACATAGACTGAGATAAAAAAACAAGAAAAAGGGGAGAAAGAGGGAAGAAAAGGGGAGAGAAAGATATATTTTTTCGATCATCACGCGGGATTAAAGTCAGCGTTAGCCCAAAGTAACTATGCCACGCGGACGAAGTCGCGGGTCGAAGCTAGTATTTAAATAACAACAACCAACTAAAACTCGTCCGTTTTATAAACTCATGCAACGATATAGGCAAAAAAATAATCCTGATGCCGAATACTGTCCGACTACACTAAAACTACAATATCAACGCCGGCAAGCCTTTATCCACACAGAAATTCGTTGCTTTCTCTAATAGCTCTGTTTGACCGATGGACCGGAGTTGGATTTGTCAGCCAATTGAACAATTTTGCTGTGTTTGACTATTACGAACTGTATGTGTGACAGGCAAATCCTTGCTGGTCGACTGATTTGGTGTTTTGGAACGAAGTTCCTTATAGCGCGTTGCGAAAGAGGGCTAGACGAAAAAAAATTAAGACCAAAAGTTGTAACGATACGTTTTGCTATAGTTGTAAGCCAGCGTGAGCGTGTTTCTCTGTCTGTCTCTCTCTCTCTCTCTCTCTCTCATAGAAAGCTAGCCAGTTTCGTTTCGTCTTTCTATTTCGCATTGAACAGTGCAGTGTCGCGACGATTATTTTGTTGAGTGTGTACAGGTTTTTTGTACATTATTATATATATGTAATAACTTCGTTCCATCCGGGTATCCCTTGACACCTCTCAAGTTTTTTTTAAACGTTGCCCTACTATACGCAGCATTTTATTTTTTTTAAAGGCATCTCGCTGTTCAACCTAACAGCTAGGGCAAAAAAACTTACAAACTAAGCGACTACACGCTAAGGGCACCCCTGTGGGATCCGAACCTCGGCTTAGGGCGTCGCTGAGGGAGGACAGCAAAGGGACAGGCTGGATCTGAGTGATATTATTTGGGGACTGATTAGAACTTACTGGCTCAGCAACGCAGGCTGGCTCTACCAAAGGACGGGGATACGCGACACAGCAACCAATCGTTTAAATACTGCGCTAACCGTGCAGTAAGTAGTTGTACTTGGGCATAGGACTACAAAAAAATACAGGCATTCAGCTGCATCCGGTTAGACCGACTCTGGAATCTTTCCATATATAATTAGACTATCTGGCGACCGCGGCTTTGCCCGCGTATTATCGACAGAAATATCCTATGTGTTATTCCAGAATCTACTTCTGTGCCAAATTTCATCAAGATCCGTTCAGCCGTTTCGACGTAAAAGAGTAACAAACATCCATACATCCATCCATCCTCACAAACATTCGCATTCAAAAAACAGAGACCATGTTAAGGTTTCTCAAGTGCAATTCAAACCAAAAATAACCTTTTGAACGTCATTGTCTCATAAATGTGACAAGCAAGCGAGTGCCCTGGGCGCCAACGACAGAAATATGTGGCAAAAATTTCGATGAAACGTCGTCGTCATCGTTTGGGACCCTTTGCCCTGGACGCCGACGATACAAATATGTGACAAAAAATTGAAATGAAAGAAAGCTTTGCGTGTAGGGCATATCCTGTGTCATACATGGGACGCCAAAGACACAAATATGTGTCAAAAATTGAGATGATATTATGCTTGGCGTATAGGGACCCTTTGCCATATATGGGACACGCCTAGTATCATTTTATCGCAACGGTTTGGCGTTCAAATAATGAAAATATTCGTATCACATTATTATATTATTTTTTTAAGTCCAAGAATTAATTCATTGATGATACTGATCTTGCTTGTTAAATTATAAATGATGTTTATTTTGCAAGAAGGTTTTATACACTGTTGCAAACAATTGAACTAAAATCCAATAAAATATTCACACCACACGCTAGAGGCTTAGATGAAGTTAAGTGGAAACTAAACTCAGTACAGATATTACACGTGCCAACCAAACTGTAACTGCGGAGTAGTCTACGTAGGCGGTAGGTAGGGATGGTACTCTATCTATTTAGATCTGTTATCTATTTATTTAACAGTTCAAGCAATTTAATGTGCAACAAAAAATATTTACATTTTTTTTATCAGACAAACAGTTTAAGTGATATCTCGTAAAAACCATTTCAACGCCTAATTTCAAGATGGCGGCCTTGGGACAAGAGTGGCGACCCCCCCCCCCCCCCTACACATCAAAAAAATAAATTTGCGTCCTCTAAAAAACGCAGGGTAAGGCCTAAAAATGAAATATTTCAATGGACTAAAAGGCGGGACTCAATGTTATAGGCATTTTCTATCAGTCAACCTTTGATTGATGCAGAGATAAACAGTGATAGGTATAAAACAGAATGAAAACATGATTAAAAATATTTATCCGTTTATATAAACGGGTTTCTTGTTATTTTACGAGAATAATTTAACAATAGAGACGAAAAGAACAAATTACTGTATTAAGAAAACTTACACAACCTAAAAATTGCTTTTAAAATGACTTCCAAAGCAATAAAAATCCGGTCAAGGGCGAGTCGGACGCACACCGAGGGTTTCGTACAAACTTGCGACATAAACGGCCATATCTTTTAACCACGTAAACTTAGAGGGTTCATTTTTTCACAGCTCTAAGGAACCACAGATTTGGTTATATAGTTTTTTTTTTTTTAACTCGATATCTCTTCGCGTTCCCTAGATAAAGGGTCTTGACAGACAGATGGACAACAAAATGATATTACAAGGGTTCTGTTTTGTTGTCGAAATAAGGTAAATGAAACCTGCGAGACGTCAAACATAATTATGTATGTTTAAGCACACGTTTATCATTGACTAGCTGAATCCTGCGGCTTCACCCTCCCCCCCTCGGCTTCTAATAGTCGTAGCGTGCTCTTGCCTAAAGCTTCACTCCTGTAATTGACTAATCAGTGGTAATCATTAAGCGCCTCCCCCCCCCCCCGGCGTGCCGCTTATGTGCATAAAATACAAGAGACTAATACTCGCATGTCCAGGCGAGAAACCCTACAATTACAGACTAAAACTGTAACCGATGACAGATATAATCCTACTAATATTATAAAAAATGCGAATGTTTGTGAGGATGGATGGATGTATGAATGTTTTTTACTTTTTCACGTCAAAACTGTTGAACGGATCTTGATGTAATTTGGCACAGAGTTAGATTATAGCCAGGAATAACACATAGGATAATATTTTTTCGATCATCATGCCGGCGAAGACACGGGCGATAGCTAGTTATAAATATTTAACATGAAAAATTATGGTTCTTTTTTTACACTTCAAAGGAATAAAACTGGTCTTTATCTTAGCAGTAATAAAAACTAAAAAAGTAGTGCTGCCTTATTTAATACTGCCAATTCGTTTAAAATCCTGAGGAACAAGATTACCGTGAAAGATACCGCATGTTTTTTTTATCCAGGTTTTGGTCTATTAAAATACTGTTGCTAATCTTATACACAGGATGTCCTAATTTTTGTACTTATTCTAAATTTTAGGAACTATCAAGAAATTTCCACACCATAATTTTTTAGTGGTTTGTCAATATTTTTTTTTTAAAATGATTGTTTTCTTGTTACAGGCACACAACCCTTCTACCACTTATAAGAGACGACTTCGTGGCTGGCATGGGTGTCAATATCAACCTAGCATAGTTTAATCTAGTCAAACGATAACCTAGTCTGTATCTAGTCGAATCAATAAATCGAATTAATTTTAGTATTATTTATGGTAAATGGTAATTCGTACCTGCTTTATGACAAATATGTATTTATCTATGAATACAGTTTAAAAGGAATACCAACGCGAAAGTGATTACCATGTAAATCATTCTGAATCTTTGGTTATTAAAAAAATAAAGTTTTTGGTCGGAAATTAAACACAAAAACAGCTGTTCTATACAATTTGAATGTGTAGGTATAGTGCAAATATCTATAAAAGAACTTTGTTTTTTTAATAACGGAGAGAATATATCTATGTGGTGGGTTTCAGAATGATGTATTAAAAACGTGGTGGTAATATTTCGCCTCGGTACCCCTTACCTATGTACATATATATAATGTGGTTTAAAGTTAGTTCGTTCAGATGACAAATATGATGGTTTTGTGTGAAGTATGCTGTATACTGAATCAAGGTTCAAGTATTTTGAAAAATAATCATGCAAATAAAAAATAGTTACTACAAATCTTGATGCTGTGGAAACATTCCTATCTACCTGTTTTACGATCTTTTACATTGCCAATTCAAGGTTACAGAAAATTGTATCCATGGATATTTTCACTAGTTATTAGACCGGGACATAACGCACCGGATCCACCCAGGATGGATGAAATGGCGACAGGTCACTGGAATAACTTGTGACCCGCGGATGCCCTTCAAGTTAAAGGGAAAAATATACAAGTCCGTGATTAGAGCTGTCACGGGTCAGATTGCTGGGCTGTAAAAAAGGTGGATGAAAAATAATTACATGTGGCGGAAATGAGGAGAATATTGAGATGGATGTGTAGAGTAACAAGAATGGATATAATAAAGGTATGAGTATGTTAAAGGAAGTTTGAAAGTTGCGCCGGTTACAGAAAAATTGAAAGGGTTTGTCTTGGTATGAACATGTAATGAGAAGGGACGTAACACATGCGACTAAAAGAATGATGGATCTGAATTTTGATGGATGCAGAGAGAGAGTAAGGCCAAAGAAAAGATGGATTGATTGTGTAAGGAATGATATGAAGGAGAAAGAAGTAAATGATGACGTGATGTCTGACAGGGGAGAATGGAAGAAGAAAACGTATTGCGCCGACACCAAATAGAATGAGATAAAGGCAGAAATTATAATTTTCTAATAAATCTTTAGGTTTTTGTTGATATGAGCTTAAATGTGACTTCTTTCTTTATCGTGTTGTACCTAACCTAGTGTCAGAGTTGATTCTGCAACCGTTCTCCGACAGTCGTTTCTCCTTTGGACTGTTCACCGACAGGACGTTTCGTTTTTGAGAGATTCGTCGATAGAACGTTTCACCTATGGATGTTTCGCCGACAGAATGGTTCGCATTTGTTAGTTTCGACGACAGGACTTTTCAACTATGGAATATTCGCCGTCAGATCGTTTTGTCTGCGATTGTTTCGACATACCTTTTTCACTATTAAACTACAAAGCCACCAAAAAGCTACTAGCTTGCTACAAAGACATGAAGAAAGAAAATGTTTTAATGGAAGACCGCCTTTACTTTTAATGAATGGTATTTATCTATTACCTATCCATATTCGTTTATTTTGTTATTGCAAACATTGGGGAAATAATAAAACAAAAGTTTAATGAAACGTATTTATTTATATTATAAAGTGTGGATTACAATGTGATTAAAAAAAAATATCTTTTTTTTTTCGGGTGGGAAATCATCCAATGACTTCCCCCGCTCTGGGCGGAGCGGGGGGGCATGTCAGACTTGTACTGACTAAAACCCACCCATGTTCCTTCTATTGCCCTTTACGTTCCGAGGCCGCGGTATCTCTTTCGAACAACCCGCAACCCCGGCAGGCGGAGGCCCTGGCAAGCCCCTCTGCTTTGCTAACTCTCTTTGAGGCGCGCGTGAAACACGAACGCGCCGTCGACATGGCCTGTCGTCAATAGACGGGCAGACGGTAAGCTACCCATTGCTCACCGTCCACAGGCCCGCATCTACGGTGGCCGGGAGTCGTCTCGAGGCGCCCGGCGCCCTGGGCGTCTCCCGCGGCGGCTGGGTTTGAGGTTCTCTCCCTCAAACGCCCGGCCTCCTCCTTTGCTAGCATTACTGCTTCGCAGAAGGACGTGACCGCTTCCCATTCTCTCTCGCTCCGGACCATGGCCTGAACCAGGGCCGGACGCGAGAGATCGCCGCCGCCGATCGCCTCCACGAGGGCACAGCGGTGCTCCGCCCAAGCTGGGCAGATCGCCACTGTGTGCTCCACCGTGTCCTCCGGGCGATCGTCACAATGGTGACACCCGGGCGTTTCCTCCCGCCCGATGATGTGCAGGAACCTCCCGAAACTACAAATAAATAAAATAAAAACAACTATAGATTAGATAAATGTGTCTCAATCCTTTTCCTGTAATAATCTGTACCTCCACGCTTTCGCTTAGACATAGATTCTGCGGATTTTATTCTTTCAATAATGTTCACTGTATTCTTTTGCTCCTTTTTAATGGAGCAAAAGAATACAGAATAATATATTTACAATATATTACTACAATATATTTCTTTTTTATCTGAAAAGAATCAGATGGACTTTAAATCATATTTAAATGGATGGGCACATATTTGTCACCTAATGAAATAATTTTATATTATCTAAACCTAGGTATACTTAACTACTTACCTACTTATAATAAAACTGTAAATTGAAGATATTTTTTTTAATCACATTGTAATCCACACTTTATAATATAAATACGTTTGATTAATCTTTTGTTTTATTATTACCCCAATGTTTGCAATAACAAAATAAACGAATATGGATAGGTAATAGATAAATACCATTCATTAAAAGTAAAGGCGGTCTTCCATTAAAACATTTTCTTTCTTCATGTCTTTGTAGCAAGCTAGTAGCTTTTTGGTGGCTTTGTAGTTTAATAGTGCAAAAGCCATGTCGAAACAATCGCAGACAAAACGATCTGACGGCGAATATTCCATAGTTGAAAAGTCCTGTCGTCGAAACTAACAAATGCGAACCATTCTGTCGGCGAAACATCCATAGGTGAAACGTTCTATCGACGAATCTCTCAAAAACGAAACGTCCTGTCGGTGAACAGTCCAAAGGAGAAACGACTGTCGGAGAACGGTTGCAGAATCGTCAGAGTTTTTATGCCGCTCATGGGCCTCTGTGTTGGCTTAACATGCCGTTGAGAAATATCTCCCAGGCATGCTGGTTTCCTTACGATGTTTTTGTTCACTGAAGCCAGTGATATACAATACGTACATGAATCTGAAAAGCAAGAGATGTGAATTGGGGTGACGAAAACCATGTTGAAAAGCATCCATTGTAACAACGAAATTTTTACTCAAATGCATTCTCAAAATATTTTGAGCCTTGATTTATGTATCAGATCTCTGCTCACTATGCAAGGAGATAAGGGTGTGATTATTTTTATTCTTACGCTATGTATTTTAATTTTAAGCGAAATTTAGAAAAAAAATATGTCGACACCAGAACAAAATGTGCTATTTAGTAAATAATCGTGCTGTGTATACCTAGAACAATATTTGTGGTGTTATTGGACTGAATGACGAGAAAAAAAAGGATTATTTAAAAAATATAACAGCATTTCTGGTTTCCGCAAATCATGTTTAGTGTCACCACAGAACAAGGAGACACTGGAGGAGGCTGCTGATAGATGCGGCATTCTCAACACTTGCTATGCAAACCAACTTTCACCATAAAATTTACATGCACTTTGTCATGTGACATGTCTCTACATGTCAAATTGCAAGAATTTTATTTTTCATAGCTTTGTATGGCGAAAGAGACAAATTGCTCTCCATACTTTAGATGTCATCATCTTATTCGTGCTGCCACCTCTAGACCGTGCGATTCCGAACTCTGTGAGTGTTTTGTTGAACAGCCGTGTATTATTTTGTTTTTCGTATATCTATGTAATTAAAATATAGGAATAAATATTCTTTTAGGACAATATGTGTTCTACGGAAGGAAGGAATATCAAAATCTTTAGGAAAATAAATGGATTGAATTTTTCAATGGGGATAAGCAGATTAATCAGCTAAGCTGAGAAAAGACCAGGCCATTTTAAATTTTAAAAATATATTGCACTTTTGCACAATCTGGATTTGCAAGCTCGAAACTTTTCGAGACCGTTTTTAAAATATTCTTCGAAATAAAAAAAAAATGCAAAAATGAATTCCCCGCGATGTTTTTTTTTTATTCTCTTCTATTTTGATATTCTAAGCCTATTTACACTGATCAAAGAAGGACTTCTTAACATCATAGTTAAATGAATTACTAAGATTTTTATTCCGAAGGGCGTATTTTCTTGAATAATACAAGTGATCAAACAGTTTTTGGTCAGTGTATGTAATTTTTGAAAAACCCCTTAAAAGTAGGGCTTTTAGATAATAATTAACGGACCACTGTGTATTTATTATCCTATGCCTTTTAGGGGATTATTGTATATAGAGAATATATCACTTTATATAGCGGTAAGCCAAATTTTAGCAGACGACGATATAATATTAATCTATATTTCAGAATATAAAATGTTTTTAAAACTTTTAATACCTATCGGTTTTATTTCAAATTATTATTGCTGTCAAAATGTTTTGCACAAATAATTAATTGTAAACATAAAGACCACACAAACTCACACATATTTTTTTCTATAAATTATCATGCCTGTCACTGCATTTGAGCTCTGTGCTTAAGTATCTGAAAGTGTCAAATAAATTATTTGAAAGCCGGAAAATGTCCTAATAAATCAAACGAGTGGAGATTACAAAAAGACGAAAAAATGTAATTGAAAAATGACCCGTCATTTTGATTTAATCTACTGTTACTGAAAAAGTTTACTAAACGCTGTTAGCGGGACAATTTCATTGACAAAATCTTTTGTGCAATTAAAATCAAAATAACAACATGCTGTATTTTTTATATGTATTAACTTTTTCAATAAAGTATGCTATAATGACAGAATATAATTTAAAATACAATCGATTAATAATCAAAGTAATATATATATTTTAATAATAATTAATATCACCGTATCGAATAATAGAAAATAAAAACTGATTCAAAGCACAATGCACATACATGGTTTGAAAATTCTTTTATCGGATTACAGAATTAAAATAAAATAAAAAAAAATAATTATGTCTGGCACACAATAAAATCGTTTAAAGCACGTTTTACCAATAGCAAATTCGAAATATTTAAAATAAGTAGGTACCTATAAAAAGTTAAAGTAATGTAATTATAAAATAAAAAGTTCCATATTTTTGCTTTGTAGTTACTGACAAAAAAAACTGTCAATGAAACTTTTTTTTCATGTAGTGGAACATAAAAACTAAATGTTAAATGGTAGAAAATAATTCTAATGTTAAATTAGGCGATTAATGATAGTAAATTTAAATAACGAACGATAAAGGCGACGTCCACGTGCAGTTCAAATTGTAATGAATAAAATTAGTTGCGAAACGAAATATTTGAAAATGGCGGACGAACAACGAAACGAAATTTGTAGCCACATTAATATGAATTTCCCCCAAAGAGAATTAACCCTGAAATATATTTTATACTTTGTTATAGTTATTAATTATTATTTATGTATTAACTTTCTGCTTGGGGGTAGTTCGTATAGAATCTGTCTTTTAAAGTTTTGGTGGGAAACATAAAATATTAAAATGGCGGAAATGTCATTTTCAAATATTTGAAAATAATTATGTGTAAAATTAAAATTTTAAATGAGTGTCAAATAATTATTAAATTAAGTTTCAACTTAATGTATCTAATTATAACTAATTATAACGTTTAATCGCTTAAAAATCTCGTCTGTGTTTTATATATTAGGTAGTTAGAGAAATTCACATGTTTGAGAGTGGATTGAAAGTCATTTATGTCATGACAAAATTACAGATTCTGGTTATACAGTCGTCAGCAAAAGAAATAAGTAACCGGGCTCTTCAGATACAGGTGTTATGTTTTTTTTTTCGAAGAAAAGACTTTCTTTAAATTTATTTGATGGACAACAAACATTTAATTGAATAAATTAAATTTTATTTGAAAACGTCCATCGGTATCTTGGATAAAAATACTTATATCTTTTGCTTTTATTAATAGTATTATACAAATGTTTGTCGCATTCATCGTAATAACATTACAAAAAAAAAAAAAACAGTTTTTTTTTTTTTTTTACTAAAGTTTAATCAGTTTTATATCAACTTTTCATGTTTTTTCAAATCAACAAAAACACATTATTTAGAATTTTGGTAGTCCTAATTTTGACATGAAATAAGTATAGAATGCTGAATGACGTTTTAATATTATATTCACTGATTTGATTTTACGCAATCATTTTGAAAAATATAATTATGTTCATGTTTGATTGGTTTGTATTAAATAAGATAATTTAATCCTCACTATCACATTATTACAATACCAGGTGTAAAAAGAACAAAATATATAGCAAAACTAAGACCTGCAAAATACACTGTTTTTTAACCTTTTGAACGCCATTGTCACATATATGTAACAATAAAGCGCGTACCTTCGACGCCTACGACACAAATATGTGACAAAATTGAGATGCTTGGCGTAAAGGGCACGTGCGTGGGTTTGTGCTCTGGTAATTAAAAAATGAACACCTCAAAACATCTTTTTAAAAATCTGTATGTAATATAGGACTAGTCTAACGTTGGCTAGTGTGAGTACTGAGAATGAGGGCCTGGGTTCGATTCCCAGGTGGGCCTAATTGTTATTGGGTTTTCCATCAGAAATTTCTCTGTGACAGCTACGGAGTCGGGTGTTGTGGCCGGTTGATAGCAATAGGGTCGCAATCTTCTTATACAAAGGACTTTAACATAACTGGCGGAATAAGGGATGTACTATTACACAACTGGTACATCTACCCAATCATTCAATCATTTTGCTATAGGTAATATTTTTTACACCTTGTATGTCTCAATTGTTATTCTAAAAAGTTAATTGAAAGTTTTAATTAAGTCTTCCATGACATGCAATGCGATGTTTGTTTCTAATAAAACGATGAAAATATTGTAATTTTGTGGTTGTTTAAGTTTATCTACATTAGTGACTGAAATGGGGAATTTATGATAGAATTTCATCTATTAATTATTTGTTTGTGCATTTTATGATGTGTTTAAGTTATTAGAAAAATAATAGGGACCGATAATTCAAAAGAATGAAGATTTAATTTAAGATTTCTAAAGAGACATTAGGTAACAGAGTAGAATATACTTTATTGCACACCAAAATTGAACCAAAACTGTTTTATAGAAATTGCTAATTCTATGGTTACAATGGCGGTCTTATCGCTGATAGCGATATCTTTAAAACAACCTCAAATGAAAACGAAAAAGATTTTGATTTGAATATTACGAAGTAAAAGAAGAAATAACGAAAACGTACGAAATATTACGAATAAAGAAATTTGTATAGAGATTTGTTGTAAAGTTTTCGATAGCTTATGTCATTATGTCAATCCAATTTGTGAGTTTCTTATCATCGTTGTCTTTGATACGTGCATTGTATTCTATTGTATTGTATAACGGGCTGATGTCCGCAACGTGAGGCGCGTATTTTGCGAATGGGTGGGAATATTATTCGATCCACCCCAGCTCCACGAGAAACGCCAGCAGCGCCTTGGTGTTGCTGGCGATCTCGCGAAGAGTACCTGGGTTATCGAAGTACTTTGCCCTGTATGGGGCAAACTCTGGGCAGTGCAGAAGCACGTGGGCTGCTGTTGCTGTGGCTGACAAGTGTATATATATACCTCACTTTCTTTCTTTCTTTTTTTTAAAAACCGAGAATACAAATTACTCTATAGTATTTATTTAAGGTGGAAGTCAAGACAGCCATGTTTTTTTACAATTTGAAGGCCAGTGATATGTTGCATGTTGATTAAAATATACATTGTGACCGTAACAAATATGGCTTGACAGAGTTATAACCATTAAAATCATCAATACAACCCTGTACGTTCATTTCACTCCAATAAACGACCGTTTCATGGAAAAACTCACTTAATGGGATCTTGCAAATGGAACTAAGAGGGCTGCATTGATGAGTTAAATGATTTTTATTCAGTAAAACCATATTAAAAACGGTGGCAGTTCATATTTTAATCATCATACCACCCAACAACGACGCGCAAAATGCAAAAAACGTAATAAAAATACCACGGCCTAAACGGGTGCTTTCACCTTACTTTGTTTGTAGCAAACGCAATCAGTATCACTTTATAAATAACCACTGCATGGTCATGCCTCTGGGTTATTAATAGTATCTTTTATTTCGTTCTATCGTTTCAGTCACTATAATTATTATAATTTATGATTGTTTGTTTACAAGTGTGCACTGAAAATGAGTAGTAATAAATATGAGCATAGAAAAGATTGTGTTTTATTTCTATCTTGTATCAGGACCCGCATTCTTGAACTTTACTGCAATACCTCTGTCCACAAATAAACATTGATTGATTGAACTACCAATTAAACAAACAGACTAAAAATAAGGCCAACTAGCAGCGATACGAAAGGTCATTAACCTAAACAACAACTGTGGCGTTGACAATCTAATATTTATCTCTTTCCATCTTGTGCCTTTATCGTAATGTCTCGTTCTCCCGGCAAAAACATGACAACGTTAAGACGGGTTCGCCAACATTCGGGCGGCCATTTCAGATGGGGTTTTAGCATGGGTTTTGTTTACATTTGGTATCGCTTCTCGTTGGCCGTACTTTACATTGAAAGACACCTATAAAGTGAAAAAAATAAATTCATTTTATTTTTATTTTAAAACGTTGCCCCACACTAGGAAATTCTCCTTTATCGTGGGTGCATTTAAAACCATTCAAACTCACATACACAAATAGCCAGACCCGGAACAACTACCTGTAGGTTATACAAATATTTGTTCCGTGCGGGGATCGAACCCGCGACACGCAACGCAGCAGTCGAACGCTCAGCCACTGCACTAACCGTGTCGTCACATGAGAGAGGAGCTTATGGCTAAATGATAAAACTGCTCGGATCAATCATGATCAGAAACCATCATAAGCCGTTGGTAATCAATGGTTAGAAAGTCTGTCAACCAGACTTACTAAGGGGTATCCTATTACTAAGTACTAACCCTTATTTTACTCTCTTTCTTCTCTTTCAAATAACCCACAGGCAGCTGCAGGCAGTGGCCCTGACGGGCCGCACAGCTTTCCTGACGCCTCTTGGAGGTGCACATGGAACACGAACGCGCCGTCGTCACCGCGTGGACACGATAATATATCCTACTAGTATTATAAAATGCAAATGTTTGTAAGGATGGATTTATAAATGTTTGTTACTCTTTCACGTCAAAACGGCTGAACGGATCTTGATGAAATTTGGCACACAGGTAGGTTATAGTCTGGATTAACATTTAGGATATTAGACTAGACTTTTGTAACGATATCACGCGGGCGAAGCCGCGGGCAAAAGCTAGTTTATTAATATGGATGGAACAAAATGAGTTTTCATGTGGCATGGGAAAAACTCACGAGTTATGGATACAAATATTAAAAGGAACCACTGTTGTACAACTTAATCTTATTTTTAACATAACACAGTTCCCCTTTCCTGATTTGCAGGTCCCGGCTACCTCTGGTCTTTGCCCTTGCGCGTAATTTATCGCAATAGCAAAACTAAGTTTTCCCTTATTCCCTCATTTCTCGATTTAAAAAAACAATAGCTTATGTCCGTCTCCACGGTCTCAACAATCTCTGTACCAAAATTCATCAAAATTTGTTTAGCCATTAAGGCGTGAAGACGTAGCAAACAAACTCACTTTCGCTTTTATAATATTAGTAAGGATTACACCTAGTCATACACACACTACGGTTGCAAATACTATGCACTGATTAATTAAATAATCAGATCTTACATAATTATGACTTGGACTGTCAATACGGCTTAATATCGCTCGTCAAACACTACCTATCCTAATAACAACACTCGAACTATAATAAAAACGGACCAACAACAATACAATATTATGACAAAAACTTATTCCTATTGATAGTAAACTTTTATTATGATCGGGAAGAGAAGAAAGAAAAATATTTATTAGGCGCAATTACGAGCACACGAAATAACATGAAAATAAACGGAGAACATAAAAAAATATCACAAACATTTATAAATAAATCCTTACTATCCTTACTAATATTATAAAAGCGAAAATGAGTTTGTTTATTTATTACCTCTTCACGCTTTAATGGCTAAATCGATTTTGATGAATTTTGGTACAGAGATAGTTGGGAACCAGGAGACAGACATAGGCTAATTTTTATTAAAAAAAGTGGGATATGAGGGAGAACGAGAGAAAAAAGGGAAAACTTAGCGTTGCTATTACAAATCAATCAGACGCAAGAGCAAAAACTGCAGGTCTGCTTGGTGTGTTATACCGAATTTAACGCGAGCGAAGCCGCGGGCGAAAGCTAGTATGAAATATAAAAAAAGAGTCCGTTCAAAATTGCTAAATAAACGGCTATATCTTTTGACTGCGTAGACTTGGAGGGTAGATATTTACACATATCTAAGGGACCACAGAGTTGAGTATACAGTTTTAATTTCAACTCGATACCTCCTTGCATTCCCGAGATAAAGGGTCTTGACAGACAGACACACAGACAGACAGACAACAAAGTGATCCAATAGGGGTTCCTTTTATTTCTGTTGAGGTACGGTTCTTTAAAACTGGCTTACGTGACTGCGACAAGTTGGTGAGCCCGTGAGCAGATCAGCCACATTCAGCTCAACCATTTTGAAGGGAACTAAGTAGCCCGAAATACTCGCCACCATCAGCGAGATATTTAAGTGAGCATGACATTCACTCAAGCACCAGGACACATGCGTTTCAATGATAGTACGTACTTAATATAGACTTTACAAATAAATGGACAGGTCCACTTAATCTGTGTGGTGCTTTCTTGAAAATACACTTGGGAGCAAATAAATCGAGCCACTACCTTTTTCACGTAAAATGGTAAATATTTTTGGTAATATGGAACGTATCAATTCGAACTATATATCGCCTAAAAGTTTAGTTAATAACCTTTACAATGAGGGTAAATTATTGAATAATAACCTTATTGAATGATAAATTATTGGCTCTGCAAGAAAAATGGTAATTTTGATAGAAAATTTAGTAGGGCTAAAACAGTCCATAAAAACAATAAAAAACAAAATTATTGCAAAAAAAATATTCTTAATAACTGGTATTACCCCCCCGGGCCCTGATACATTCTTGTAGCCTATTAGTCATCGATCTGATCAGCGTTACGATGACATATTGTGGTATGTTCTCCCACTCTTCAAGCACAGCGACTTTAAGCTCGGGAATGGATGAAACAGCGGGAACCCTGGCTCGGACTCTCCGTTTTAGCTCGTCCCATAGGTGTTCGATCGGGTTCAAATCGGGACTTCGTGCTGGCCATACCATTTGTTGAATCCCGATCGCAGACAAGTATTCCGTAACGATCTGCGCGGTATGAGGTCTCGCATTGTCATGCATAAACAAGAAATTTTCTCCGACAAAACCAGCATACGGCATTACGTGGTTTTCAAGAATGTCAGTTATGTATCGGTCAGCTGTTAATCCACGTCTACCACTGCCATCGTTGGCGGGGTCGACGAAGACAAGTTCCGTTTTTCCGTCTAGAGAAATTCCTCCCCACACCATACAAGAACCACCACCAAAACTCACCGTTTCTCGAATGCAACATTGGGCAAATCTTTCACCAGGACGTCTATACACTCGGTTTCTCCCGTCATTGCTAAAAAGACAGATTTTTGACTCGTCAGAAAACAAAACTGACCTCCAGTCTTCTAACGTCCAATTAATGTGTTCTCGAGCAAACTCCAAGCGAGATCGGCGATGAGCTACAGTCAATTTTGGGCCAGTTGCTGGTTTGTGTGATGTTAAATTTCGTTCTTTTAGTCTTCGTCTCACTGTCCACCTACTGATTGCGACTCCTCGAACGTCACGTAACGCTTGCTGTAGCTGAACAGCATTAAGTCCACGGTCGCGCAACGAATTGGTTGCAATAAAGCGGTCGTCACGTTCTGTTGTTGCCCGTGGTCGGCCAGTTCCAGGTCGCCGAACAAAAGCACCAGTCTCCAGATACCTGCGGTATACCCGCTGTACCTTTGAACGACTCAAATGAAGTCTGCGTGCCACTTCACGTTGTCCGTGTCCAACCTCAAGTAAAGCTACAACTTGGGCAGCTTCCGTCGGTGTAGTATCCATTTTATCAGGTTATTTTGATTACACAGACACAGATAAAGACAACAATAACAAGTAATATGGGTATGATTAACAAAAACCTCAAATTTAATCTTTTCTTAACAGAGTACAATAAAAATGTCATAAGCAAATTAAATGCGATAATTTTATTATACCCTTTAAACTTTAATAAAAATGAAATTTTGACAACTAACTACCCTCATTGTAAAGGTTATTAAATACCCTTTTAGGCGATATATGTTTCGAATCGATGCGTTCCTTAATACCAAAAATAATTACCATAATGCGTGAAAAAGGAAGTGGCTCGATTTATTTGCTCCCAAGTGTACCATTTCAGACACTAATCTGCATATGTAAGTTGACCAAGATTTTTTGTCTGGACCTTAAAAGAGACCTCTGAGTTTGTTTCGGCTGTTTCTTCTCAGAGTAGTCGGGTACGAAACACCGGCTTCATCTAGAATTTTTTTTAAAAAGACGTAAAAGTGTTTGTGAACACCTACTTGCAAAGTAAACATCATTTATTATTTATAATACTGGGAAATTGAGTCTATGCAATGCAAAAACATTCTTACAGTCTTCTGTAGCTTTCACAATAATTTCAGATACCAATCAATGATTTTACCCCTATAGTTGTGGAGCAAGACCAGCATTTAATCAAGCATATATATAACATCGATTTAATCCCCCAATTTGTAATATGCTTGCCGACATAGT
The DNA here is from genome assembly GCA_905475445.1 of Ochropleura plecta. Lineage (NCBI taxonomy): Eukaryota > Metazoa > Arthropoda > Insecta > Lepidoptera > Noctuidae > Ochropleura > Ochropleura plecta. The sequence continues at coordinate 16,559,750 of FR997738.1, read as the reverse complement.
GTGCGTTTTTTGCAAGATTTAAATATTGTCCCATTCAGTTGTCTCAATTTAATCCTTACTAATATTATAAAAGCGAAAGTGAGTTTGTTTGTCACGTCTTCATGCCTTAATGGCTAAACCGATTTTGATGAATTTTAGTACAGAGATAGTTGGGACCCTGGAGACGGACATAAGCTGTAAGCTGTAAAGTGGAAACTGAAGGAGAAGAAAAGGGAAAACTTAGCTTTGCTATTACAATCAATAAGTCACAAGGGCAAAAACTACAGGTAGCAAATACTTGCAAGTCAGGAAAGGGGAACTGTGTTACCCGCGGGCAAAATCTAGTAACATATAATATAACACATGAAAGTAAGGCTCCAGCTGCTATTTGTAGAACAGTCGTTACAGGTAGTGGCCCAATTGTTTGGCATCCAGTTTTACCGTATTACCCAGTACTGGGTTGTGAAGGTTAGATAACGAGTCGCCTAATGTAAAATACTTGAATTTAGATATCCAAATAGACTGGAAGTCAAGAATCACGATAGTAAATGCTAGGCGGACGATAATGGAAGTAGGTACTATAAGATCGGTAGAACAACTCCAACCAAGAGCTGACTACATCTTAACACGTATCCTACGTCATCATTTTCAAAGAACTTCCAGTTGGTGCTTTGGAGGCCTAAAAGATCTCGAAACTAACCTACCCTTTCGTGCGTTTGAGAGCTAATGAGTCTCCTAAAGATACAGTTTTCTCATACTTAAAGGACTAAAAGTTAGATCCTCTCACAAGGAGTGAAACAATACGATGATATTTAACGCATAATACAAAAGTCCTGCAAGAGATCTGATAGATCTCGTAATGCAACGAACGTGTTAAAAGAACGAGTTTCTCTTTTTTAAAAAAAACCTTGTTTCACACTAAGAATTTCTCCTGTATCATGGGTGCGTTTACAAATATTTAAACTTACATACACAAACAGCCAGACCCGAAACAACTACTTGTAGTTCATACAAATTAGTACGTGCGGGGATCGAACCCGCGACACGCAGCGCAGCAGTCGATCATTCAACCACTGTGCCAACCGTGCCGTCAAGAGCGCCTGCTGAATATGAGGTCTTTTTATTTGGGGTGGGAAACCATCAAATAACTTCCCCGCTCTGGAGCAGGGGATAGTGTCAGACTTGTACTGACTAAAACCCACCCATATTCCTTCGATTGCTCTTTATGTTCCGAGGCCGCGGTATCTCTTTCGAACAACCCGCGACCCTAAATATGAGGTCTTGGGTTCTATTTCCGGGTACAAAGTGTAATAAAGTTTTTTCATCAGGAATTGCCTTGTCAATAGCTATAGTTTCGCCCCTAAATGTAGGTGTACTTTTAGGCACACCTTAAACTAACCCTTCAAGAATTTGAGGCGCGATGCATGTATGTTATCCTACACAGGGTGGAATTTTGTAATGCCACCTGAAGGGGAAGTACTCTTAATACTTTAGATAGAAAATTTAACTCAAAGAAAACATTAAACATTAAAGCAAGCTCTAAGCCGAAAGTGGAGTGACGAATGCCTATGAAAATGCATAACGTTGGTAAGCACCACACAAGACGGACATACTCGTCCGAGGTTACGGAAATCCTCTGGTCACGACAAACGCAATAGCGGTCGGTGGGGCGACGCTTGAGGAAGGCCTTAGTATGTGAACGTCAGTACTTAGCATTCCATTCGGTAAACCTCCTATGCGGCCACGAGCACGGTGTCACTTGACCGGCAGCTATCTTGAACAAACTGGTCGCACGATCGATCGTACGGCCAAGTTTCATAAATATCAAAAAATACCAATAAATCACCAAATAACTTCCCCCGCTCTGGGCGGAGCGGGGGGGAGCGTCAGACTTGTACTGACTAAAACCCACCCATGTTCCTTTCCTTGCCCTTTACGTTCCGGGGCCGCGGTATCTCTTTCGAACAACCCGCAACCCCGGCAGGCGGTGGCCCTGGCACGCTCCTCTGCTTTGCTGACATCTCTTTGAGGCGCGCGTGAAATACTAACGCGCCGTCGACACGGCCAAAGTTTCCTATCTTAGCTCAATCTTAGATCGTAACCGTTAAGTGTCCCTAAAAAGTGAACGTGACTCTGTGAAAATCTACAAATTGTCTAATCTCAGATGCATTCTGTACTTTACAATACACACATAAGGAACGCAAAAATTTATTATTTAGGCTTAGGTAAATTTTTATTTTTATATACATAATTGGTGTTTGCTAGCTGACATGTGACAATGAATGAATAGTTTCTTATTTTTTTGTGATGAACGTTATTGTATAAAATCTGGTTCTTCTAACCTGACAGACAGACAGATGTGTTGCTGGGGAGTTGTTCCGCCAATTCTTCTTCCCAGCTAAAACAGTAGGAATGGCGATGGGCAGGGCGTTTTTGTGGGACTGTCTCTTGTAATGTGACGTTCAAAAAGTGCTGATTATCAGCCTAATTTGAAAAAATGACTTTTGATTGATTTGATTTGATCTTTTTTAACTTTGCCCTGCAGTGACGACGCCAGATGTCTCGCTATGAAACTTGACGCTGCGGCAGCGCTAAGCTCGACGCTGTATTCTTACAGAATAGTCTGTATCGTGTAGACATACAAATATTTGTTCTCTATACGAAACTCGAACCCGCGTCAAGCAGTGCAGCAGCCAATCCACGGCGCCAACCGTGCCGTAACAAATTAAATTACAAGAGAATAATTTTCCAAAAATATTGAAGTCAATTAACTACTTGTTGAACTAGTTATGACTATATTTTTCCAAGTATTCAGCATGTTGCTTTTGATGACTCGAAGGCTCTAAGGTCCTTAAAGTTTGGTGATAGTGGGCGCCATTTTGAAAATAAAAAGAAATTGCTAGGAGTTTAGCAAAATAATTAATGTAACAGATTATTGTCTACTAGTTTTTGCCCGCGGCTTCGCTCGCGTTAAATTCGTGGCAAGACAGTTCCCTTTTCCTGATTTGCAGGTATTTTTCGTTGGTAACAAAGAGTGTGTGTACCGATTTTTAGCTTCCTACCTACCTTGAAAACTGCGAAAAGTCCCATATCAAATTTCATCCCCTCTTTTAAGGGGTTGGCGGCAGATTTCCAAAAAAAAGATGCACGATGTTTTTGTTAGTGACAAATAGTCCTCATACCATTTTTAGCTTCCTACCTTGAAAATTGCTTAATGCTCTATACAAACTTCCACTCCCTATTTTAGGGAAGTGGGGGGTTAGTAAGAGACGAAAATTAGCCTATGTCCGTCTCCAAGGTCCTAACTACATTTTTACAAAAATTCATCAAAATTGGTTTGGCCATTTAGGCGGGAAGACGTAACAAACAAACTCACTTTCGCTTTTATAATATTACTAGCTTTTGCCCGCGGCTTCGCTCGCGTTAAATTCGGTAGCGCCTTATTGATTTGTAATAGCAACGCTAAGTTTTCCCGTTTCTTCCCTCTTTCTCCCTCATATCCCACTCTTTTTAAAAAAACTATAATAGGCTATGTCCGTCTCCTGGTTCCCAACTATCTCTGTACCAAAATTCATCAAAATCGGTTTAGCCATTAAAGCGTGAAGAGGTAAAAAACAAACAAACTCACTTTCGCTTTTATAATATTAGTAAGGATTATAAAAAACAATATAAATTATAATTATAATATAATTTTAAAATATTATATTAAGTAAGGATTCTTTTGGTATTTCAGATCCTATTTAATCCCCCTGTCAAAGCTATCAATCCAAAAAATACAAACCTTCACAAACATGCCAGGAACCTACTCTCTCACACAACTCCAGTACCAGGCCATCCTGTCCCGAGATAATGTCCAGATTGTGTGTCGCCTTCCTGTCGAAGGAATGCAGATAGCAGTTTTACGAGGACCTTCATTCATACCCGAGGTTTATGGTAGCAGAGCCGTGACATATTATCTCGGAGCTTTGTCGTGTATATGTTGCAGTGTCGCTTATCTTTATTTCGTTTAGTAATGATGTTTTGTTTGCCCTGAAGCAGATGCATACGGGAGTGAATTGAGGTCAATAAAGTAGGCTTACTAAGGAGCCTTATTAAACTAAAATCCGGCTTTGATCCCCGCATGGAACAAATATTTGTATGGCCTACAGATAATTTCTGGCTGTTTGAGTATGTGAGTTTAAATGTTTGTAAACGCACCCACGATACAGGAGAAAATCTAGTGTGGGGCAACGTTTTTTTACGTTGAAGATAAAGAAGTTTGGCTATAGCTGTAGCTTTTGTGGATGTCTCTAACTATTCTCAATCTTATTTTTTTGTGTTCTCTTTAATCCTTTTTTTTTAATAAAAAATAATAGGAGATGACTTTAGGAATTAAGTTATGACGCTACTAAAAATCGGTCAAGAGCGAGGTAGACGCACGCACCGAGGCTCCCGTACAAACTTGCTACATAAACAGCCATATCTTTTGACTGCGTAGACTTAGAGGGTTGATTTTTCACAGCATAAGAGGGACCACAGAGTTGAGTATATGGTATGGTATTCAACTCGATATCTCCACGCGTTTCCAAGATAAACGGTCTTGACAGACAAACAGACAGACGGACAACAAAGTGATCCAATAAGGTTTCGGTGTTTTCCTTTTGAGGTACAGAACCTTAAAAACTATTGGCTGCTCCGAAAAAACTCGATTGTCAAACAAGCAAATTATTTCGTACTAGCATTCGCCCGCGGCTTCGCTCGCGTTAAATTCGGTATAACACACCAAGCAGACCTGCAGTTTTTGCTCTTGCGCCTGATTGATTTGTAATAGCAACGCTAAGTTTTCCCTTTTCTTCCCTTGTTCTCCCTCATATCCCACTTTTTTTTTATAATATTAGTAAGGATAAGGATTAAGTATATTTCTTTTTAACACCCTTGCTCGTAAAGCTGATGTAATTCCACCGGTTTTAAATATGTAAAGAGGGTCATAAAAACGCGTGTGTTACCAAAGCAAATAGTTAAGTTATAGTACATACAAATTCCATAACAGTATTATTTGCCATTTCAATGCTCGGCTCAATTACGCCCTCGCCTACGGCTCGGGCTGAAATTCCGACTCGCATGTTATAACAATCTTAACGCACTAATATCGTAATGTACTATTACATAGCATAATTTAAAATGAAGTCGCTTCCGCTGTCTGTTCGCTTAGATCTTTTAAATTTCTCATCAGATATTAATTCAGTTTTCAGTATCCAATATTATAGTCTTTCTGACCGTGTTCGACCACGACGGTCGATCCCAGCCATCGGCGCGGGAGATATTTTATTTATATGTTTCTTTGTCCAGGCGGTTTTCCTGTGGAATGCGCTCCCTCTGAATATCAGGACGGCTACCAGTCGGGTAAACCGACTGGTAGCCGCCATTTAAGATAAAAGCTCGCGAACACTTACTAAAGAAGTTGGGAGACTCATCTCAAAATTAATCTGTTGTCGGCTTTTCATCATACTTTGTAATTTTACCTATCCTTACTTTTGTAAATTGTCTATGTATGTATATATACATTTGTCTATGTATGCATGTATTTATTATTATTGAAACCGAAATTTCTGTCACATTGCGCCTAATATGTTTTTGTCTCTGCATCACCCTAAGGTTGACTGGTAGAAAATGCCCAAGGCATTAAGTCCGCCTTTGTACAATAATTTTTTTTAATTGTGCATGACGTTTTAATAAATAAATAAAATACGGCACAGTTGCACTCACAATTCTCTCACTCTCATAGTCCGATTTGACGGCAATCCGATACGACCGGAGAAAAATATGAGAATTAATGAGCCATCTAAAAGTTGTCAGTAACAATCCTTACTTCCTTACCAATATTATAAAAGCGAAAGTGAGTTAGTTTGTTTGTTACGTTTTCACGCCTAAATGGCTAAACCGATTTTGATGAATTTTGGTACAGAGATGGTTGGGACCCTGGAGACGGACATAGGCTATTTTTTTTCAAATAAGATTGATATATGAGGGAGAAAGAGGGAAGAAAAGGGAAAACTTGGCATTGCTATTACAATAAATAAGGCGCAAGGCGCAAGGGAACTGTGTTACCCCGAATTTAACGCGAGCGAAGCCGCGGGCAAAAGCTAGTATCTAATAAATAATCCATGTCGGACTTGAACACCTCCCCAATAATTTACAGTATTATAACTCACAGACCACAATTCTACACATTTGTATGATAAGCAGTTAATTTCGCCCTATCATTGGAGACAATGCCTCGATTTATAGGTTTCGGTCATCCGGGCTGCTAATATATCATATGTGACGACATTTGCGATAGGTTTGTATTAATGTTTGTTTGGAAATGCCATATTTAGGCATTATTTGTTACAAATAGGGACACTACTTAACACTTATAGGTACTTACTTAATTTAATTTGATTTAATTTTTATATTCAGAATTCATTTCGTTAAAAATTAAATTAGGTTTCATTTTTGATTTGATTTTTGTTTATTTTATTTTTGATTGAATGTGTTTTTAATTGGGACTGTATGGATCGAGTTGTCTGAAAAAATGAATTTTAATTTAATTAACAAAGGGTATTAAGAACGGGTGTGGATTTTCTCATCTTCAAAAGAAGCAAAGGGATCCTCCAAAACGCTCACTAAAAAAAAATGAAAAAAAAGAGCGAGTCAGACTCGCGCATCGAGGGTTCCGTACCAACTTGTGACATAAACGGCCATATCTTTTGACAGCGTAGACTTCGAGGATTGATTTTTTCACAGCACAAAGGGACTACAGACTTAAATAAATAAAAAAAGTGTGTGTGTCAGCTCCGACGCACGACTGGAGTTTACTCCTTAAGTACGAGTATCTAACCATACGCAAAAAGAGTTTATTCAACTGAAAAAAGATTAATATCATATGAAAGGGTAAATTCACAAATTAATGAAAAAAAATAGCAATATAAATACATCGACACTGATAGAAACAAACAAGCCCAATAACATATAGAATATAGGTATAGTCGCCTATACAGCATACCATATGTACGTCTTAATACACTCACAGCCAAATTAGAAAGTTGCGCACTAAAGGTGCACACCAAAAACGTGACACATTTTCGTTACTTTAGTAGGTTTTACCCCTCGGATTTTTCTCATACCGGGCGCCTTATATATGAAAATCGATTCTTAAGGAGTAAACTCCAATAAACTCTAAAAGTTTTAATGTCAACTCGATACCTCTACGCGTTTCCGAGATAATTACTATACGATATACGTAAATTATTATTTGTTTTACATTGTTAGAATTCGACATTAATACATAATTCAACTTAAACATAATTAAACGGTATTATTATTATTAACGGTAAACAGACAGTTGGACAACAAAGTGATCCAATAATTAAAGTGTTTCGTTTACACAGTTTTCGTTTTTCGTTACTTTTGAGGTACGGAATCCTAAAAATACAAATACCAGTGAAATGAAATGAAATGAAATTTATTTGCTATGAATGTAGGTACAGAAATATGGTGTTGAGTAAGAGAAGGATCCAATACATTCTACCGTGAGGCAGTATATGTTAAGGTAACGTGGTTTATGATGGTTTGTGGCTAAATATTAACAGCGGTGCTGTACAAAGCAAACATTTCGTAAAACGTCTAGATTTTCGTCGCAAAGTTAGCCGTATCTGTACATGCCACTAGCCAAAAAAAATACCGTGTATAGTTCAATACATGAAGTAAAGACTTAAACAAAATCTGTTTACAAAAGTGGTCTAGTACTACGAAAAAAAAAATGTTTAAAAAGACCACGAAAAAAATTTTTCGTCTCGAAATTCTCAATTTTTTCAGCGACAACCATCATATTTTTTATATCTATAACAAAGGAAATTGTATAGACTAAAAAGATATCTAATTTTTTTTAAACACGGAGCTGTATTTTTTTTTATAAGTATTCAATTAAAACTGCAAAATGTCCTACATTTTGGCGGACATGATATTCAAATAAAATTAAACACCGAAATATTTTCGACCTTATTTCTATTCTTTCGATGCAATACTGTCGTGTACTTGTGTCAGACCATGCCTAGTATGCAGCTAGCCTCACTTCCGCGAATACCTAAAGATTATACATAGTTCCCTCCTTGCTTCGGAAAGCACACTCAGCCATTGGTCCCGACTGTTACTAACTAGATCTTTGGTACCCGTTACTGGTACCGACTGACTGTCAGACAAACAGTCTTACCAAGAGCGATACCCTTTGGCAAGACTGGTTGTGGGACTGTGTTGGTGTATTAAAAAATTGGTTTGAATAAGATTTGATTTTTAGCTTTTGAAATATAAATTTTTTTATGCAGCTGCAGCAGTTATTTTGTTTTTTATTAACACACTATGAAAAACCAATTCTTTTTTTGAAGTTGAGTATTAATTGACATATGAATGAGCGTCAACAATATTGCATTATATTGTGCGCGAGATTAACTTGAGCTCAGTCGGTGTTTTTTTTTTTATTTTGTTGCTAAAAAATCTTTTGCTTATTATTAAAGTTCGTAATCAATTGTATATTGCAATACTTGAATTTGAATTAGAGTTTTACATTAGATTAAGAAATAAGGTAGTATCTTGACTACCTGTACCTCAGCTAGTATTTAAATAAAAAAATTATTTAAATACTAGCTGTTGCCCACGGCTTCGCTCGCGTTAATTTCGGGGTAACACAGTTCCCCTTTCCTGATTTATAGTTTTTGCCCTTGTGCCTTATTAATTGTAATAGCAAAGCTAAGTTTTCCTTTTCCTTCCCTCTTTCTCCCTCATTTCACACTTTAAAATGTAAAAAGCCTATGTCCGTCTACAGGGTTCCAACTATCTCTGTACCAAAATTCATCAAAATCGGTTTAGCCATTAAGGCGTAACAAACAAACAAACTCACTTTCGCTTTTATAATATTAGTAAGGATCCCACACACAGGAATATCATCGTTATCTGCCCATCCATTTGCTCGACTAATGTCTGTTTGAATCGGCTTCCAGGGTAAACGGATTCAGCCTGCCTAAGTTTCCCTTGAAAAAAATCACAACGGAGAACGACCAATTAGCTTCACAAGTACTACAGCAGAAATCCCGCAATAACCTAACCACTTAAACACCAAAGACAGTTCTCAACAATCCGACCGCAGCACGTTTCGGCTTCGAATTCGGCGACGAATTTCACATCACTATTTCCGAAAATGTTTGACGTTCGTTCAGGCGTGTTCGAATGACCACAAAGAGTAAATTGTGTTGTGGTCGTTTTGACATTGAAGTGAACGCGCTCGAACTGAATATGTTCGTACAGAATAGAATAGTCTTTATTATGTAAGTACACCATACAAATAACATAATTACAGAAAAGATTTCTTCTAAACCTACTTTTGATTACGTCATCTGCTTCTATATTTTATAGAAAACAATTGGATTTACTAAGTAACTAAACTTCAATTTATTTTAAAACTAGCTGGCACCCGCGGCTTCGCCCGCGTGATATCGAAAAAAAAGAATTCTATGTGTTATTCCAGTCTATAATCTACCTCTGTGCCAAATTACATCAAGATTCATTCAACCGTTTTGACGTGAAAAAGTAACAAACATCTGACCCATCCAATTATCGATCCATCCTTACAAACATTCACATTTATAATATTATGTAGTATGATAAACAGTATATTTCAGTTACAAAGAATTGTTTAAAATGCAGCTGCATTGTCAGAGCTAGGTCAGTTGAAACTGAATGTTTGATGGGCCCCGAAAGCCTGGTTACCATTCCATCTACCTGCATCGTTGGGAACATGCATCTAATAAATGTGACATCAGTCTGACCTATATTGCTGCCCGAGTTGTTTCTCATGTTCCTATAGAAAATAGAAGAATTAGATAAACAAGCTTTTGCCCGCGGCTTCGCTCGCGTTAAATTCGGCGTAACACGGTTCCCTTTTTTGGTTTGCGCCTGATTAAATTAGCGATATTGTATTAGCAAAGCTAAGTTTTCCCTTTTCTTCCGTCTTTCTCCCCCATTTCTCCCTTTTATTTAAAAAAAAATAGCCTGTGTCCGTCTCCAGTGTTCCAACTATCCCTGTATCAAAATTCATCAAAATCGGTTTAGCCATTTAGGCGTGAAGAGGTAACAAACAAACAAACTCACTTTCGCTTTTATAATATTAGTAAGGATTCAAAGAATCTGGTATTAGACTCAGGGGCAAGTGACCATATATTCTAACAAATATTGGATTGGATTGATGGTATTAAATTCCAAACATCACATTGGACTCACTCAAACCAGTATTATTAAGAACCTCTTTACCACTTTCAGTCATCCCTCTAGTATTTCACCCCTAATTTTCTTAACCCCCTTTAAGAAGTATACTCGAATCGCAAATCCATCCGAAAGCTGTAAAAAATATAGTCAAAATTTAGCAATACTGAAGCTATTTGTTGTTTATTCGTATAGGTTTGATTAAAACCCAATGCTGTGTTTGCTACAAAGTATAAGATGAAGCGGGCAATGAAATTTTTGTATGATAAAGTCGCTTGGCAACGTGGTTAACACTCAGATCCAACCTGTCCTTTTGCTGTCCTCCCCTAGCGACGCGCTAAGCCGAGGCTCGTACCTCACACCACACCCTCAGCGTGTAGTCGCTTAGTTTGTACGTTTTTTGCCTTGGCTGGAGGTCTTAATTTCAAGGCATCTACAGAAATTGGCCAGTTTAGTAGATAAGAACCTTCTAGGTTGAACTGCGAGATGCCATTTATAAAAAAAGAAAAAAAGGCAACACGGCCAGTTTCTTGGGTACATTACCAGCTGACAGCGTTATGGACGAGTTTATTTGTTTGTTACGTCTTCACGCCTAAATGTTTAAGCCGATTTGGATAAATTTTGGTACAAAGATAGTTGGGACCCTGGAGACGGACATATGCTATTTAAAAAAAAAAAAAAGATTGAGATATGATGGAGAAAGAGGGAAGAAATGGGAAAATTCATCGTTGCTGTTACAATAAATAAGGCGCAAGGGCAAAAACTACAGGTAGCAGGTAGCAGGAACAGTTCACACAGTTCCTCTGTGTTACCCCGAATTTAAAGCGAGCAAAGTCGCGGGCAAAAGCTAGTTTAATATAAAGTGAATAATAGTATCTCTGTGAGTAGTCTGTGTTTTTAATTGATAGGGATTCATGTTAATTTATTTAATAAAACTTTATGCACATGTATAAAAAATAACACTGTACAAAGGCGGACTTAATGCCTTGGGCATTTTTTTAAAGAAAAAAAATTAAACATGCAAAGCATCAACATTTATTTATAAATACATATTATATTGAATAAAATGAAAAAAAATAACTTGCACGTCGTGACTGCGACACGTAGGTCACCACTCAGCATGATGCTGTGATATCGATCCAGAACTGATTCCAACATCTTATAACTTATACCACCCAAAAACACCCGAACCAAAATTAATTTGCTTTTAGGTAGTAACATAAATAATTGTAACACTTGTATTAATACAGAGAGTGTTTTGTATTTGCAATGCTTAAACTTAGCGCGAATTAAACGCACGCTCATTTATTGAAACTGGATTAAACCAAGTTTTATGTATAGCGGTTTTAAGGGTTCTGAACAAAACTGGAATAAATAGAGTACTGGAGTGTGGAGGTTGTATCAGTATGCGTATTATTTTATAGCAGTGATGGACTAGGGTTATGACCGTCGAACTGGCAAGTCATTCACCTTGAGTTTAAACCAAAGACCTCTGATTTTCGGATTCATTTTCAAATCGTATTCGTTTTTTTTTTCATTTTTTTTACACTTTTCATATTTCTTATTCAAAAATAAATATAAGTAACAAAAACATTTATAAATGTAAAACCGACCGGTATCGAGAACAGGGTCCAAGCTACCGGCGGTCAGGGCTCCAGAGAAAGGAACCTCCTAACAATACGAGCCGTGTCTAAGAGTACCGCTTTCTGTATCAAACCCTTGCTCCAGCTGCCTAACGAGAGCCTCTTTAGGTGTTGGTCACGGCTTTTGGCAATTAAGTCATTGACTGTAACGACTATCGGCACAATGATCGCTGAATCCATATCGCCACATGTCGACAACCTCGCGAGTCAAATCAATAAACTTGATTTGTTTCGAATTATATTATTATTACTTGTTTTGGTGTCTGCGAAATATTTCCCGACGGTATGTAAGGCCAAGTAAGAGAGAAGGACAAAGTCAAGTAGAGGCGCATGGGTGGCGTAAAATCTCTGACACTAGGTTAGGGAGTAACCACTCGTCGAACACTTCCGACGTTTGGCTCCCAAGCTCGAGCGGACGGGGGCTGCTTTCAAGCGGCTCCTGCCCAATCTGAAGGGGCCAAACGCCTCCTGCCGTAGGCTCTATGCCGGAGTCGTGCGGTCCATGGCCCTTTACGGGGCCCCGGTATGGGCGCGTTCTTTAGGGCGGCGCGCCGCCCACTACCTGAACGCGCCCCAAAAGGTGGTGGCCATACGGCTTGTCCGGGGCTACCGCACGATCTCCGGCGAGGCAGCGAGCCTCCTTGCCGGACTGCCACCGTGGGATCTGGAGGCGATAGTCCTCGCGCGCCTGTTTGAGTGGCGCGCGGAGGCACTACACCGGGGGGAAAACCCGCTGCCACGGCAAGTTGCCGCTCGGCGGGCAGACCTCCGGTGCGATCTCATGGTGGCATGGAGAGAGCGACTGTCGCAACCCCGTGCAGGGCACGCCACAATAGCGGCGGTAAGTCCCCTCTTTGAGGAGTGGCTGGAGAGGCGTCATGGCGTCCTCACCTACCGCCTGACGCAGGTCCTCACCGGACACGGAAGTTTCGGGAGGTTCCTGCACATCATCGGGCGGGAGGAAGCGCCCGGGTGTCACCATTGTGACGATCGCCCGGAGGACACGGTGGAGCACACAGTGGCGGTCTGCCCAGCTTGGGCGGAGCACCGCCGTGCCCTCGTGGAGGCGATCGGCGGCGGCGATCTCTCGCGTCCGGCCCTGGTTCAGGCCATGGTCCGGAGCGAGAGGGAATGGGAAGCGGTCACCACCTTCTGCGAAGCAGTAATGCTAGCAAAGGAGGTGGCCGGGCGTTTGAGGGAGAGAACATCTGCCCAACCCAGCCGCCGCGGGAGACGCCCATGGCGCCGGGCGCCGCGAGACGACTTCCGGCCACCGTAGATGCGGGCCTGTGGGCGGTGAGCAATGGGTAGTTCACCGTCCGTCCGTCGATTGACGACAGGCCGTGTCGACGGCGCGTTCGTGTTTCACGCGCGCCTCAAAGAGAGTCAGCAAAGCAGAGGGGCTTGCCAGAGCCTCCGCCTGCCGGGGTTGCGGGTTGTTCGAAAGAGATACCGCGGCCTCGGAACGTAAAGGGCAACAGAAGGAACATGGGTGGGTTTTAGTCAGTACAAGTCTGACATGCCCCCCCGCTCCACCCAGAGCGGGGGAAGTCATAGGATGATTTCCCACCCCAAAAAAAAAAAAAAAAAAAAAAAAAAAAAGGGAGTAACCACCCGCGACGGGATACGCTCCGGGCGTCAAGAGCCGCGAGATGACTCCTGGCCACCGTAGATGCAGGTCTATGGATAGTGAGCAATGGTGTCAGACTAGACAAAACACACAGATGTTCCTTCTTTTGCCCTTTATGTTCCGGGGCCGCGGTATCTCTTCGAACAACCCGCAACCTAGGCAGGCGGTGGCCCTGGCAGGCCCCTTTTGCTTTATCTATCTATTCCTTAAAAACCTATAATAGCTAACTCGCAGTCAGTGAAGTAATAATATCCTTTACTTCTGCCGGTAAATCAGAACAAATAGCTCGTTACAAGCTCTATATTGCCCGAGATACCTTTTATTAGATCCTCACGAATGCTCTAATGAGAGCACGTCTATCTTTCCGTATTATGACTGCGTCACATTTTATTAGAAGATGGTAAGTATGAATGGAAATTCCGTTACATTATATCTTCACAAGTATATTGAAAAACATCGTTTTATTTACATGGGCATTTGTCACTGCAGTTCTCAGCTCCATAACACCCTCGCCTGCGACACAGTTTCCTCACTTAAATCAAAATGTACTTTTTTAATATTTTTGGAACGAAGTTCCTTATCACGCGTTGCGAAAGGGGGCTAGACGGAAAAAAATTAAGACCAAAAGTTGTAACGACACTTTTTGCTATAGTTGTAAGCCGTGCGGCGTGCGCGTGTTTCTCTATCTGTCTCTCTCTCTCTCTCTCTCTCTCTCTCTCATAGAAAGCAAGCCAGTTATTTTCGTTTCGTCTTTCTATTTCGCATTGAAAAGTGTGGTGTCGCGACGATTAGTTTTGTTGAGTGTTTACAGGTTTTTTGTACATAATAACTTCGTTCCATCTGGGTGTCAATTGTCACTTTTCAAGTTTTTTTTATATCAAAACACGTTGCACCAAATCTTTAACTAGTAGGTATCATCTTTGTAGGGCCTCTCCCTCACCTTAATATTGCGAACACAACAGTTCCATTACGACGCTCATTACGGAACCATTAGTTCCGTTCATTTCACGCACTAATCAAATTAACTTAATATAATTAGTTACACTCGCTTTATTTTCAAACGTCAAGCCCTGTGATTGATTTAGAAATTGTCACGGTAACATGCCGTAAGTTTGTGGAACTCACTTCCGCCTAGCATTAGAGACTTGAAAAGCTAATATTTTTAAAATTAGATTAAACAAGAGCGTGTCGGGCCACGCTCAGTGTAAGGTTCCGTAGTTTCCCGTCCGTCACAATAAGTGTTCCCACTTATGAGTTTAAAGGTGGAGGAGGAAATTATTTTGTACAACTTTTTGTCTTTTTTGTACAAAAACTGTTGTGTCAATCAAGTTCAAAATGATTTTCATAGAAAGTCCTTATAAAGTTCTACTTTTCAGATTTTTTTCATATTTTCTAAACTTATGGTTCAAAAGTTAGAGGGGGGGGGGACACATTGTTTTTTACTTTTAGAGCGATTATTTCCGAAATTATAGACATTATCAAAAAATTATTTTAGTAAACCCCTATTCATTTTTAAATACCTTTCCAACAATATATCACACGTTAGGGTTGAAATTAAAAAAAAATCACTTCCCACTTTACATATAGGGTGGCTACCCTAATAAAACATTATTTTCCAATTTTTATTTTACCACTTTGTCGGCGTAATTGATATACATATTGGTACCAAATTTCAGCTTTCTAGTGCTAACGGTCACAGAGATTAAGCGAGGACGGACGGACGGACGGACGGACAGACAGACATGGCGAAACTATAAGGGTTCCTAGTTGACTACGGAACCCTAAAAAGCATTACCTTTCCTCTCAATTGTGAATATTTATAATATTGTATTTACATATCTGTTTATATATTTTAGTGTTATGTATGTATACAGGTATACATTATTATACTTAAATGTGTACGTGTATTTAGGTTAAGACATTCATATTTTAATTACTATTCTCTTCCTGTTCTCACACACTACTGTTTTACATTTCTTTCTTCATATTTCCTTTCGCAGGCCTGCTGGTAGAAAATATAGGTGATTTCTTTAGAAATATGCTGTGCCTTTGTACTCTATGTTTTCCTGTGTTTCTCCTGTGTGTACATAAATCTTTATCCTTACTAATATTATAAAAGCGAAAGTGAGTTTGATTGTTTGTTACCTTTTTACACTTTAATGGCTTAACGGATTTTGATGAATTTTGGTACAGAGATAGTTGGGAACCAGGAGACGGACATAGGCAAATTTTTATTTTTAAGAAAAGTGGGTCGTGACTGAGAACGAGAGAAGAAAAGGGAAAACATAGCGTTGCTATTACAAAGCAAAAAGGCGCAAGGGCAAAAACTGCAGGTGTGTGTGTTATACCGAATTTAACGCGAGCGAAGCCGCATGCTAAAGCTAGTTATTAAATAAATAAATAAACAAACTTTGTCAGTTGTGTTGTAGCGGCACTACAAATCAGTTTTTTCTTCTCTCTAAGTCCGTCAATAAAGATTCGTATCCGTTCGCAAATAGTTCTATACTTCCGAATGAACCCTACTCATTATTGTATTTTGTTATCACGAGTTTTGAAACCACTTTGGGAGTTGGGACAGCTATCCAATCGGTGTATCATTCGTTTTTAATTCGGGCCCCTTATTAATATTATGATTTGTCCGTAATAGGATTAGGAAACGTCAGTAACTTCTGCCGAAACTACGGATTTTGTACGTAGAGAGTCGACCTCTTGCAATATAGTACACACGGCGGTGCATCATCCTACACAAAACCATTCTAACCTAATCTGTCTACTACGGTGTGCGATCCGTAGTAGCGAGATCATGTTATAATAGTTTTAAAATAGGTTGACTTGACGTTGTGTGTACAAAAAGTACAACCAACGCCATCTATGAAACAAGAGATGAACTAACACTAAAATTTTTAATCGTACTTTCCAAATTACCCGCAACTCGAGCATGTGACATGTGTAACCCGACCACAAGTATCGAGGATTTGTGGCTGGTGGACCGGAGGACTTGATCAGACGGGTGAGGACGCATTCGGTCAGAGGACCCTCCCTTCTCTACGGGGTGTGAAGAACTTTGCTTTACTTCGTTTATTTATTTTTATACATATTTTAAAACATAACTTATGGATCGGGCGCTGGGTGGAGTTGAGTATGCAAAATTTGAGGACCGCTTTTGGTGTATGATTTTGAACTCAGAAAAGCATGCAAAAAGAAACCGACCCATCTGGCAATCAGTCTTATCAAGTGGTATGGTATTACCCAGTACCTACTTATTGGGTAACTGGGTTGTGGAGTCAGATAGGCAGTGGCTCCATGTAAAACACTGGTATTCAGCTGCATCCGGTTAGACTGCAAGCCGACCCCAACATAGTTGGGAAAAGGTTTATAAGATGTTGAGTTCTTTTTAACCGACTTCAAAAAAGGAGGAGGTTCTCAATTCGTCGGAATCTTTTGTTTTTTGTTTATGTATGTTCACCGGTTACTCAAAGATGCCTGGACCGATTTCGTTTGATAGGGTATACTTCCCAGGTGGTCACATATCAATTTTATTTATAATGCTTAGGTAGTTTGTGAGTTTTCGTCTATAATACATATTTTTCTCTATGTCTATATGTATGATTTGCTAATCTTTTAGTAACAATAGAAAATAAATACCCGATAAAAATTAAGTGATACCTAAATCATAATAATAATATCATAACTAAAAATACTGAAATAAAAAAAAATAAAACCCATTTCCAAAAAAAAAATAAAAGGTGGAAAATTACTTTACTTGCGGAAGTTGGTGGCAAAAAACCAACGTACCTAACAAAAGTCACCGACTAGTAGTAGTAGTCGTTTTTTTTTTGTAATTCAGTTTAATATTTTACAAAAAAAAAAATCTAAGTGAAAATAAAAGTTTAGTATGTTTTAGTCTCCATCGTCGCTAATATGAAAAGTTAAAAGTCAACCGTCGTTCACTTCTCAATAGGTACTCCTGCAAACATCACAAATTGTATGACAACAATATTATACTCAATCAGGCCACAGTATCAAAATAACCTATATTTTTCTACTGATACCAACAAGACTATAATATTTCATTATTCTGCTAGCGTAGCACCTCATATCTATTATAACTAGACCTGCCACCCCGCTCACTTATACAAGAAAAGCAAAAGGATAAAAGGGGGTTTGCAAGGAATGTCAGGTTTCAAGTAAAATTGGTTTATTTGGCAACTGAGCTTGGAGTAAATCATTTTGATTCTTATGGAAGAGTATTTAGTATTGCAAGGCCTTGTTAATGTGAAGTTATTTCTGTGTTACAAACGTGATATAACTTGTTATTGCCTGTTATTGGAAAAAATATTAATAGCCTAATGGTGTGAATATTGGGCCTGCCAAGCAGGTTTGCCAACCATAAAAGGAAACCCCTCGTCCATAAGCTACTAAAAATCTCGTATTTTGACTTTCAAACCTCGTACATTTATTAGGCTGTGATGTTTGTGTAACATCTGACAGATAGCACTACTACTACAACATAACGCGAATTTATTGAAATACTAGAAAGGTATTTAAAATTTAAAGATGTGAAATAAAATTTTTAGTTAGAAATCATTAATCTTAATTTTCTTAAGAATACTATTAGGAGGTAGGTTTTCTTTTGTTATTTATGGCTTTAAAAAGGGAAACTAAACTTATTCCTCATACAAGTTGGTAATGTTGTTAAAGGTACTGAGATTTGAAGTGGTTAAGTGATTCCAAAACTACGTTTTTGACAGATGATATTTGAGACTGTGGGTGATGCAAAATGTTCGTATGGCCATATTTTCAAAATCTCGTTCATAATTGTACGTGGTTAAAAGTGTCCTCGTACCTCGTACGGAAGACCACAAATCTCGTATTTGAATGAGGAACCTCGTACGGTTGGCAACCCTACTGCCAAGTCATAGATCCTGAGATCGAACCCAAAGCACACGTCGCCCACCTAGGTTGCGGGTTATTCGAAAGAGATACCGCGGCCCCGGAACTTAAAAGGCAAAAGATGCTTCCTTTGCCCATTGTTCCTCATGGGTGGGTTTTAGTCAGTAAAAGCCTGATCTACCCTGCTTCACCCAGAGCGGGGAAGTTATTTGATAATTTCTCATCCGCAAAAAAGGCACGCACCTCTGGTGTTACGGATGCATGTGCATATTATAAAATTATCACTTGCTTCGGTCAGGGACACATCGTGAAGAAACCAGCGTGTCTGAGAGATATTTCCAAATCAGATAGATAGATAAAATATTCTTTATTATGTACACCATACAAATAACAAGAATAACATTAAACAATAATAAATCAATAATCAGAGAGAGTTAATAATCAGAGTCCTATGAGCGGCAAAGAAACTCTGACAGTTGAACATAATCTGAGATTAAATTATGTTCCATTAAGGATTTGACACAGATAGACATACGGACTACAAAGTGATCCTATAAGGTAAGACTCTGGCTTTTCTTGTTGATTTACGGAATCCTAAAAACACCCTAGTTTTTTTTTTAAATCCTACTAATATTATAAATGCGAAAGTTTGTGGCGGTGGCGGCTCATAGATAGATCGCGATCATAGATCATCGGCGATCAGACATGCTAACGCCGAAGAAGATGATGTACCGTTTAAAAAAATGATTGATTTTAGGAAAATAGTAGTAATTTAGGACGAAATCATTTTTGGCTTGACAACATTATTGTATGGTAACAAAATTAATTTAAAAATGCAAATATACTGGTAATAACTTTTTATTAATAAAACAATTTTCAATTTTTATCTACTAAGCTTACTCTCTAGCCTGCTCAAAAACTGTTTAATCATCTCCAGTTCTACTGATACCTGATCTATCTTAACATTCAACGTTTCCATAGCACACTTTGATTCTTCGACGTATTCTTGATTCTGAGTTTTCATTTCAATAACAGCATCATCTAACTCATGTAGTGTTGTTGTTACATCATCTAAATTCTGATTCTTCTTAGGTTTGGGCAATTCAATGGGAGTTATTTTTGGACATTCTGGTGCCTTTCGCTCTATTTCTTTCTTTTTATTAATACTCATAATCGCGTCATGCATTTCATTCAATTTTGTTTTAAAGGCTTGTAGACCCATTTCATCTTCTATTTGTTTCTTTTGTGTCTGTGCTTTCGTAAAAATGGCGTCTTTAATCCTGGATGGTAAAGATCTTGAATGCTTCGATCGAGGTTTCCCCGGTCTTAGCGTCATCACGCAAAGAACATTTCTTTTATTTTTCAAGCTAGTGTTCACTCTTTTTGGTAATATGGCGTTGAATATTCTGTTATAAACTAATGTGTCTAAGGTTCCCAGAAATTCTACTTGTTTGACTAGTCTTCTAATGTTACCAAGAACTTCTAAGTCATTGATGTCATTGACCGCAACACCAACTAGTAAGTTCATAAGTACTATAGCTGCTAGGATAAGGAAGACGAGGAAGATTATCCTGACGATGATCAGGGAGGTAGCAAGTTCCTTGGAATGTTCTTCATCGAATAGGGCGACGTAATCGAACTCTGACGTCATCATGACTATGGTCTTGACGAGTGCAGCCCAGGGACCGTCGAAGGGGATTTGAGAGCGGAACTGTATCATGAAGCTGAGAGAGAAACCGATAACCAGGAACATAAAAGTCAGGAGGATCTGGAAAAAAATAAAACACAAACATTTATGAGACTTTTTCCTTGGTATGAAACCTTATTTAAAACAAATAAATATCAAACGCACAAGATTATAGAATAAATTAATAACATTTATAGATACTTCTGCAAATAGTTTCAAAACTGTAAAGGGGCTAACAAACAAAACCGTTACTCTGAGTTATAGAAACTAAAAAAAGTGATATAACAACAACAAAAAATGATGACTTTTAGAGTACTCTTGACCCACCTTCACAACATTAGACGCGACCTTCCCAAACATCAGCACATAGTATCCCCAGTTCGGAAACCGGGACAGCAGAAACATCATCTCCAGCCAGGACAGTAGCAAGGCGACGGTAGCTACGTGACGAGGCCATTCATCATCATTCAAGTTCACCACTACCACGGTATATGGTAGGATGACTGCGAAGCCAAGGGATCCGAACTTCACCCAGGTCTCGAGTTGTAAGAAGTATCTACTGCTTTTAACGTTCATGTAGAGGAGTTCCTGTAATTTCAAAAATCGAGGTAACTAAAGTGGAGAAGCCATCCAGCAGTAAATTGTCGAAATGACCTTCACAAGTCAATGAGACAAATTTATTTGACAATGATACTAAAATCTTAGATATATGAATGTTGATGGATGGAGACGGAAATGAAGGTCAAAGAAAAGATGGATGGATTGTGTAACGAATTATTTGAAGGAGAAAGGAGTAAATGATACCGTGACGTCTGACAGGTTAGTATGGAAGAAGAAAACGTGTTGCGCCGACACCAAATAGAATAGGACAAGGGCAGGAAAATGATGAATGATGACCACTGTCTGAGTAAAATTTCTGATTAATTCATTATGTTTTCGAAGCTTCTTTCGATTTGAACGTACTAAGTATACTAGCAGTGCATTTCGTAAGAACAATATAAATAAATTTAGTGCATAATGTGCATAGAATAACATATTTTATTTAAATTTACTGACCTGCAAAAGTATCAATGCTATTGTAGAATAGACTACATAACTCCAAATCTCAGGATTTAACCACTCAGGCGTCGTTTCTTTCGTATCTCTAAAGAAGAATACTGACACAATGAATATCGTCAAAGAAGACAAGAAAACCGCATACAAGCCGATGATGGTATAAAAGAATGGTAACAGCGCCTTCCATTTTAAAAACAGAAAACTCTCTACTAGCGGATGCACGAGTAGTTTCCTTTGCCCATATCTGTTCCCAGTCTTTAGAAGTGCTTCAATGACTTTCATTTGCTCCATCTCACAGACTGTTGGCATCAAAATTCCATAATCTACAGTCACTTCACAGTTATGGTCCTGTAAATCTTGGCCATTACTTGATATGTATGAATCGAAGACATCTTCCATGAACTCTGTAGGTTTTGACAGATTGTTGATAATCATGTCTATTGCAGTTCTTCTGAATTTCTTAGGCCCATCTGTATATCCTGATAGATCTGCTCCTTCGCGTAGTAATAGAGTGATGACGTCTCTACTTCCATGCTGACTTGCCGCATGTAATGGGAACCATCCCATACTGTTAACTTCATGCACTGTCGTTTTGTCGAATTTGAGGATAATTTTCGCTATATCTACAGTATTTTTGACGGCAGCCAAATGCAAGGGAGTTGATGATTTGTGTGGACTGCAAGTTGTCCGGAGCCTTATATCAGCTCTTTTCGATAGAAGTAGTTCTACGCATTCTGGGTGGTTATTGAATACTGCGAAATGAATTGGCCCAAACCCTCTTCTGTCTGCCGCTGTTAATGTGTTGATGAAAGCTTCAGTTACTGCGTCGTTAAATTCTAGAAGCACTCTTAGAACTTCTAGATGTCCATAATCGGCTGCGACGTGGAATATATTGACTTCTCCTGGTAAGGTTATTTTTAAATTAGCTCCTTCATTGAGGATTTGTTGTACACATTTTACATGACCGTGTATGATAGCTTTGAATAATGCTGTTTCTCCTTCTTCGTTTTGATAGTCTAGTG
Source organism: Ochropleura plecta (assembly GCA_905475445.1). NCBI lineage: Eukaryota > Metazoa > Arthropoda > Insecta > Lepidoptera > Noctuidae > Ochropleura > Ochropleura plecta. Next base: position 16,537,568 of record FR997738.1, on the reverse strand, counting down.
CATCTCTCTGTTTGGCAATGCTGAGAATTTCGTTTAAGACGTCCAAGTTTCCTAATGCAGCTGCCGAATGAATAGGAGTTTCTCCATCATTAGCCTGTAAAGCAAAAAAAAATGGTTTATCAAAAAATTACGAAACTGATTGAACTTCAGTTAAAGATGCAAGTGAAAAACTAAAAGTTCTTCTTCAATTGCTTTCATAATATTTAGTTTGTATATTTATTGGGAAATTACCTTAGAAGTAACATCAGCACCAGCTTCTAAAGCGATGCAGACGCCTGGAACCCAAGCAGCTTCGACAGCAGCCTGCAGAACTGAGTGACCTTCCTTGTCTTTCACATCTACAATGGCTAGCAGTGGGTTCGCGTTCATATAGTCGTAATTGGCTAATAACTGCAAGAAAATGAAAAGTTTGGTTATAAACAGAACTTTCATGTATTTTGTTTTGTTATTGAATTCCTCGAGAACTGTATTTCTGTAATTCTAGTTTGATCCCAAGGTTAGGTACCCGTGTAAACATAAAGTTAAAAACAAAAAGTTTTTTTTTAAATTGTTTTTACTTTTATCATTTATACAAGAAGCTATCAAACTATCTCATAACTTCTTAAGTTGAGCTGATGATCCTATGAAATACTTATTACTGTGTGTTGACTTTAAATCGCCTACTCCTGACATTGTATTAAATAATTCTTTCCTTTATAATTAACTAGCTGACGCCCGCGCCTTTGCCCGCGTGATATCGAAAAAATAGTATCCTATGTGTTATTCCAGTCTATAATCTACTTCTGTGCTAAATTTCATCAACATCCGTTCAGCCGTTTTGACGTGAAAGAGTAACAAACATCCATAAAAACATTCTGTCCTTGGCATTTTATTTCACAGTAGTTACCGATTCCCATATTCTTGATATTTGTATGGTCTAAACAACTAATCATGATTAAATTAATAAAATTAATTCTCTGAAATATTTGTCCGCTAGTGACTGCAAAATATAATGGACGTTTACTCTACTCTGTTATTTAGCGCAGCCGTGAGACACACAGTATTAGCACAGGTATTAGCTTTGTTTTTATTTTCCCTTTCTTTTTTTTTAAGTGTTTAGATTTAAGTTTTTATTTTTGTTGTGTTAGGTGTAAGTTTAATTTTTATTTTAAATGTGGTTTGTACTTGTGCCAAGTGCAAAATAAACCTGTTTTCTTTCCTGATCTCACCTGCAAATGTTCCTCAAGATTCTTCTTCACGCACACATGCAACGGGGTCAGCCCCGCCCTGTTCAGGCAGGTCACTGCAGCACCTGCATCCAACAGCTCCTGTATCGCCTCTAGACTTGCGATCTCAACAGCTGTGTGGAGAGGAGTGTCCATGTTGTTCAGATTATTGGTCTTCATCGTGTTGTAGTTACCGCCAGCTTTGAGGAGCATCTTTATCACTTCTACTAGGCTGTAAAAGAGATAGAAGAGATAAAAAAGACAGAAAACCTATCTGAAAAAACCCGGCCTAGTCAGTCTCGCGCACCAAGGGTTCCGTACAAACTTTTTTTTCTTAGGCAGGTCATACAAATATTTGTTCCGTACGGAGATCGAACCCGCGACACAAAAAAAAATCCGCTAGTAAAATATATTTGCTGAATACGTGGTCACCGTTTGTACGACGATGTATCATTCCACCCTGTATGTTTCGCTCATAATGTAGTAATTACCAAAAAACAATTTCAGAATCCAAATTATTCCAACATTTTCCTATGCCTATATAATAATCGATTATCGTTTTGGGAACACACACTGTACCTTACTCCTACCAAACAGGCGACATGTCTTATTTTTAGGGTTCTTCACAAGGAAAAACCGGAACCCTTGTTTTTGTGGATGAGAAATCATCAATTAAATTCCCCCCCTCTGGGCGGAGCGAGGGGGAGCATCAGACTAAAGCACAAGTCCGTTCCTGTATGGAGTATTGCAGCCACCAATGGGATGGCTCGGCAAAGTACCAGCTCGCTGCACTTGACTCGGTGGAACGCAGAGCCAAAAGGCTCATAGGCGATGAGATGCTTGTGTCCAAGCTTCATAGGCTGGCGCACAGGCGTAACGTTGCCAGCTTGTCGGTTTTCTACAGATTGTATTTCGGAGAGTGTGCGCTGGAGCTCCATGACCTGATCCCACCATCTCCGTTTTACTACCGGGCTACCAGACGCACGGCAGGGTACCACCCGCACTTGGTCGATATACCGTCTTGTCGTACTAAGCGCTTTTCCTCAACATTTATTGTGCGCACGGCCAAGGTGTGGAACTCTCTGCCGGCTTCTGTGTTCCCTACCACATACGACCCGTCTGCCTTCAAAACAAGAGTTAATAGGCATCTTCTGGGCTCGCTCGCTCCATCGTAGACTTCATCTGTCGCTTACCATCAGGCGAGATCGAGGTCAAGAGTGAATTCATTCTAAATAAAAAAAAATAATAATAAGACTTGTACTGACTAAAACCCACCTATGTTCCTTCTATTGCACTTTATGTTCCGGGGCCGCGGTATCTCTTTCGAACAACCCGCAACCCCGGCAGGCAAACCAGAACCCTTATTGGATCACTATGTTATCCGTCTGTCTGTCTGTCAAGACCCTTTATCTCGAGAACACGTTGATATTAAATCCATATATTCAAACTAGCTGGCGCCCGCGGCTTCACCCGCATGATTTTGAAAAAAAAGTACCCTATCCTATTCCAGACCATAATCTACCTCTGTGTCAAATTTCATCAAGATCCGTTCAGCCGTTTTGACTTGAAAGAGCAACAAACATCCATACATCCTCACAAACATTCGCATTTATAATGTCAGTAGGATCTTGGAACTGCGAAAAAAATCAATCCTCTAAGTCAGGGGTCGGCAACCCGCTTCATTTTTCTCTTGTTTTTATAGCCATACAGCCAAATATATTACGTGTACGAACTAAATTCCGTATTTTTAAAAATTTTCAATAGCATTTTTTTATGGAATAAGACCAATTATTATGCGCCGGTATATTGGGTTTCTTGGGTTAATGCGAGTATAATGACTGCGGCCCGCCTTTAGTTTAATTTGTCACCATGTGGCCCTTGCTTGCCAAGAGGTTGCCGACCGCTGCTCTAAGTCATCGCAGTTTATGTCGCAAGTATCTAGAACCCTCACTTGACCGTTTTTATACAAACTTTATTCTTAATCTATATCCCGAATTACAATAAAACAATGTAATAACCAGGATTTCCCTAGAGCAATATAAATCTTTCCTTAAAAAATCATCTTTGTACAAACGACGCACATCAGCCAATACCAAACCATTTTAACCTGATCTCTCTACTACGGTGTGCGATTCGTACATACTTTATTTTGGCGGATGGGTAATCATCTAATAACTTCCCCTGCTCTGGGTGAAGCCGAGGGGGGGGTCAGACTTTTACTAACTAAAATCCATCCATGTTCCTTTTTTCTTCATGTTAAGGGACCGCGGTATCTCTTTCGAATAACCCACAAGCCCGGCAGGACACTTACTTTGCTCTACGTTCATAGGAGATTTTACGCTACGTTCGACACAACTGAATTTTCTAATGGTGGGGCTACATCTGCGTCTATCGTCACTAAGAAATCAAATGCAATCAATCAAAATGCAAAAAACCACTCATTCAATTGCTTTTTTTATTTTTAAGAACCCGTTTCATTTTAAATACGTTGTCTTTTTTTAGAGAATTGTAACTTAAGAAAATAAAGTTAAATGAAAGACTGGCAATTGTAATCCTTCTATGTCCTACCAATATTATAAATGCGAATGTTTGTGAGGATGTATGGATGTTTGTTACTCTTTCACGTGAAAACGGCTAAACGGATCTTGATGAAATTTGGCACAGAGGTAGGTTATAGTCTGGAAGAACACATAGGGTATTTTTATTCGATCATCACGCGGGGGGAGCCGCGGGCGGAGCCGCGGGCGCGAGTATAAAACTAAAATTAAAATGAAAGAAATTAAGCCAAAAGACCAATGTTATGCAACTTGGTGTGTGCCAGTCTAATAAAGGCCTTAAAGAGACAAAAAAACGAAGTTTGAGGATAGTTTGGGTGCCAGTCTCCCCAAAATTCTAACTCAGATCTAATGCGGAAGAGCTGTAAAGGCATTTTCCACTCTTAACTAGGTTTTTTTTTAAACTTCTTTGATTGTAATCATTACTAATATTATATAAGCGAAAGTGAGTTTGTTTGTTTCAAACCGATTTTGATGAATTTTGGTACAGGGATAGTTGGGACCCTGAACCGTCTCCAGGGTCTCGACTATGAACATAGGCTAAAAAAAAGTGAGAAAAGGGGAGAGAAAGATATTTTTTTTTTCGATCATCACGCGGTTTAAAGTTAGCGTTAACTCAAAGTAACTATGCCACGCGGACGAAGTCGGGGGCGGAAGTTAGTAAATAAATAAATCGCGAGACTGTACCTGTAGGTCTGGCCCCAGCCTTAGAAATTCCACTAAAGCTGGAATAATGTTACAATTACAAAGCGAATGTCTAATTAGGATTTAATTTAAGATAGAGTGGCTCGTTGCTAGGAATGCGGATAGCTGCTGTAATAGAGGTAACGCGGTTTCCTGAGAAGATTCAGTCTATAATAGACCTTTTGTAATGCAGGCTACAGTACATAGTTCTTCGTTTCAAAATTCCTTCAAATACTGTTATGGTTGCTATTTATATTTTGGATCAGTGAGATCATACGAGTTAAATGATTGTTTTCGAAATTAAAGCAATTTATTTAAATGGCTTTAAATTATTTGGCTTGCCTTACTTCAGCCCCCAATGGAGTTAAACAGGAAAGGTTTGTTTGGAGAACGCGATTCCTTAACCGGCTTGTCTTGAAGATTTCCATAGGCATGTTTTTACGAATTAATAGATTAAATAACCTCACGTCCGCCAGAGATGCTGAACGACGGGTGAAGTCGCTGGACACAAATCGTATAGGTATAAAACGTGGCCACAATTTTGAAAATAAAACAAAATGGTGGACGTTAGGCCATACTTCATACATAAATCTTCCAACCCCTTAACGAGTGCTATAAGTTTGAATTTAAAAAAAAAACCTTTTCCCACACTAGGATTTTCTCCTGTATCGTGGGTACCTTTACAAATATTTAAACTCACATACACAAACAGCCAGACACGAAACAACTACCTGCAGATCATACAAATATTTGTTCCGTGCGGGGATCGAACCCGCGACACGCAGCGCGGCAGTCGATCGCCTAGCCACTGCGCAAACCGTGTCGTCAAGTAATGGTTCAAATTACCATAGTTATGTTGTTAAAGCTGATTGCAATTGTTACAATATTTCGGTTGAAAATTGTACAATACCTTAAAGGCATTGATAGACTTGAGCATTCACGTGTAATGAGCATTCTTGCGAATGTTACATCACGGAATTAAAATCGAGAGCGTGTTAGCGAGCGTTCTAGCGAGTTTTTTATTTGTGGTCGGCGCAACACGTTTTGTTCTTCTATTCTCCCCCGCCAGACGTCAAGCCATCATTCACTCCTTTCTCCTTCAAATCTTTCTTTACACAATACATCCATCTTTTTTTGGCCTTCCTCTTCTTCTCCATCTGTCAACATTCATATTTATCACTCTTTTAGTAATATGCCCTTCGTCCCTCCTCATCACATGTCCATACCAAGACAAACGACTCCCTTTATTTTTTTCTGTAACAGGCGCAACTTTCAAACTTCCTCTAATATATTCATTCCTTACTTTATCCATTCTTGTTACTCCACACACCCATCTCAACATTCTCATTTCTGCAACATGCAATCGTTTTTCATCCATTTTTTACAGCCCAACATTCTGACCCATACAGTACCACGAGGTACTTAACAAAGAACTAAAATACTCACTGCTTTTCATTCACATCCTGTTCATAGTAGTACGCGTAGCCGGCCACATCCAGCGGAGTCCGTCCTTCCACGTCCGTGATGTTGGGGTCGGCTCCAGCTGCCAATAGAAGACGGGTACAGTGCTTCCGAGCGCACGAGCTGGCAACGTGGAGAGGGGTCCAGCCGGGTTGGAAGAGCGGCATCTGTGTAGCGTGCGATAAAAAATTAGAGGGGCAATGAAATAGAGGCAAGAGGTTATAGATGGGTCCAGTGCTCCCAATTGCACGTACTGGCAACGTGGAGAGAAGATTAGAGAAACAACGGCATTTGCTACTTGAAAAAAAAACTCAATTTTATCAAGAAATGTGATGTGTTTTTTTTCTTTCTGCTTCGGCAATAACATTCTGAAGGTTAGTCGTGAAAAGCCGTGCTGCACCATTATGGTGCATTGGGTGCATGTACGCCGGTACATGTGCACGTTTCCGGTGTATTAAATTAAAATCTTTTATTTCGTTTGTTACTAAGTTACTATTAAGTTGTGTGTTTACTAATATTAAATGGACCAAGGTCTGAAATAAAACTTTTTTTTCGGGGTTTTCTTACAAGTAGACACCATTTATTCATTCCACTTTGTCCCACAGATTGAATAAATAGATGTGGCAGAGTGAAATGATCCTAAATACCTGATACAAATTGAGTTGAATTTACAACAACCAGTCAGCTATACAAACTGAAAGCCACACAGAAATACGTCCCTCACTTTACCATTTTATTCATCACACAAATCAACGCAAAACTAACTCAATCTTCATGTGAAGGTCCGGGTATTCCGTAATATCCGTGGTTTCATTAGCCGGAACTCGTGCCCGGGACATTGAGGCACGTTCCCGGGCCATTCATCAAACAACTCGTAACTAGCCGGTGGCCGCGTCCTGGCTTAATAAGAAATTATTTTACTAGGAGTAGTATAAGAGGGTAGCGAGAAGAATCTACAAGATAATATGTTCCTTTTATTTTGCCTTAAAGTTGGGTCTAAGGAAGAACTGATGAAATATCTACAGTGAAATCGGAAGTCAAAAAGTGAGGTTTACAGGTAAACCTCAATTTTTGACTTTGACATACAGTAGTTTTAAAATTTTCTTAAGCAATTTGTAGTAGGTACCTATACAATTTGTAGTATCCTACTAATATTATTAATGCGAATGTTGGAGAGGATGGATAGATATATGAATGGATGGATGTATGGATATGTGTCACTCTTTCACGTCAAAACGGCTGCACGGATCTTGATGAAATTTCACACGGAGGTAGATTATATATCTTTTTTTTTAACTTATAGTCTTTTTTTACTATAAGACTATAAGTGTTGATAGAACAACAATTTTTCATGTCTTCTCAAACAAAATAAAAAGCTTCATAGGAAGACCAGCAAAGAGTTCGCTACTGCTGAGCTGATCAAATATTTGAATGACCTACAAATAGTTATTTCGGGTGTGGCTGTTTGTGTATATGAGTTTAAATGTTTGTAAACGCACCCACGATACAGGAGAAAGTCCTAGAGGGGGACAAAGTTTAAAAAAATGAATTTGAGCCAACAACTAAAAATTTGATGAATTAAGCCTACAGCAAATTATTGTGCCATGATACATACTTTGGTAGCGAAGCACAATTCGCTAAAGGCTTTTATGCAGCGTGCGTCGAAATTATTCACCTGTAATTAACGCGAGCGATGCATAGTTTATCGATGGGACGTGTTTCACTAAACCTCAGTGAGCCTGATAATACCTATGCAGATTTTGATGAGATTGCCGACAGATTTACGTCGTTTGAATGTGGAAGACCAAGCAAAGAGGAGCTCTAGGTTAATAACAATAGCCGTTCCGGTCGAATTTCAGGTTAAGCTACGGTTACAGATATTTATTTTCTCAAAAGAAGTACAAATTCACTTACAGAGATAAACTTAATTAATGGTAGGGGAGCCCATGCGGGGATTTCGGGATTTACTAAAGCGCGGCAGATTAATATACAGGGGGATACCTTGTACCCGGTTAAGTACCTCCACAAAACATGAAGCCCATATATAAGGCCGCCCGTGAAGGATACAGGATCAGATTAGTAAAAAAAATTTGACCATCAGAAATTCTCGAGCGCGTCAGATTAAGGTAGGGTGAGTTAATTACATCCTAAAAAGTGTATATTCCACTAATCTGACAATTTGAGAGTGACGTAAAAAAAGGGGAGGGCAACAAAGTTGTAAAAAAAAACGTCATCTCGACATTCTCGAGCGTAGCTAAATTTTTTTTATTTTGAAGGAAATAATTCAAGAATAATGAAAAATATATAATCTGACGATTTCCGCAAGCCGAAATAACAAAAATTCGTCGATAAAGTTAAATGCGTGCAGCTGCGTGATGCCTACATTTTCCTTCTCCGCGCTTCTATTCCTCTCTCACTCTTTCTCTATCTATTACTCTCTCACTCCGTCTCCACTCTGATTTCTGCTGCCATGACGCCATCACAGGAATTCGGGAAGTTATTGGTTTTACCCCGTTTTGCGAAAATCGAGTTTTCATCAAATCTTGACGTTTTAAGGTCATAGGAAGCTTCCCTGACTACCCCCGTGATGTTATCACTATGTCTATATGTATAATTATTATATATGTGTGTGTGTGTGAGTATGTGACTCGCTTATAACTTTTGAACGACTAAACCGATCGGAATCTACTAAACGGCGTTCTAAAGATTTCCCTCAAAATTAGATTTCCTGTGAATTTTAACCGATTCGGACCGATAGATTTTGAGAAATTTTAAAATATCTCAAAAAAAATAAGTTTTTTTTTTTTGAAAGTGGTTTTCTTGGAATAACTTTTAACCGGCTTTATCGAATAACTTCAAAAACTAATCCGCCTTCGAACATGAAAAATTACCTTGATAGCCGCCAAGCTGGTCAAAATCGGTTGATTCGTTCGAGAGATGTCGTGAACGAAAGAAACCCGAAAACGTGTTTTTTCGGGATTACTCCGAAATTTGTGGTTCGATCAATTAAAATTGCAAAATTACTTATGAGGATGATAAAATTGCGTCGAACGCCGCTAACCGCGTGAAAATTGCTTGATCCATTCAAATGTTATTGCGGTTTGAAAATTCCAAAAATAGTGTTCTATGAAACTTCTATCAGACTTTCGAGCTGAAAGAGCTCAAATGCATAGAAATATTATTTCTTTGAACTCAGCGAGCTCAAAATATCCGCCCAGGAATGGAATTAGCGGGATGTTGCAGGGATGGCCTTTAAGGTGAACCGTTTTTCTAATTTTTTTTTGTCAGAATAGGCGAATCCCTCTAGATAATCGTCAGATTATGAGACAGTACGTTTAGAACATAAAGATGAACCATATATATCTTAATCTGACGCGCTTGAGTATTTCAAAATGGCGATTTTTTTTTGCACATTATGACAATGGCCGCGAGTTTGCGTCCTATCGAAATCGTCAGATTAGTGAATGAGAGCTTTTATTTGGTGCACTTAACACTCCCTTAGAAAATCTGACGCGCTCGATTATTTTTTTTTTTTTTTTCATTTTCAACCCTTAAATACAACCACCCGCATCGTGCAAACGATCAGATTAACATACGTACATTATTAAAAATACGTAGGGCATTGATGCTATCAATATCTGACGCGCTCGAGGATGTCCATGCAACAGTTTTTTTAAACATATTTAAAAATCTATAGCTGCTTCCCCCACCGATGTAAAGGTATAATCATATAACATTTTTTTCTTCTTATCATCTAAGCTTTGCATCCCAATAGGTCTCTACGACGCTCGAGTAAATCCCCATTTAGCATCGTGGGCTCCCCTACTATAAAGGTTGCAAATGAATTACAAAGCAGTATTCGTATGTTCCTTAGGTATGTAGGTACATGTTTAACTAAAATCCTTACTAATATTATAAAAGCGACAGTGAGTTTTTTTGTTTGTTATCTCTTCACGCTTTAATGGCTAAACCGATTTTGAGTTGGGAACCAGGAGATGGACATAGGCTAATTTTTAAAAAGTGGGATATGAGGGAGAACGAGGGATGAAAAGGGAAAACTTAGCGTTGCTGTTACAAATCAATAAGGCGCAAGGGCAATAACTGCAGGTACTGTGTTATACCGATTTAACGCGAGCGGAGCCGCGGGCAAAAGCTAGTTTAAAATAATGTTTTGGCATAAGGAACAAAACAAATCAAATGTAGGTACATACCGAGTTTGAGATGATAATGATGATGATGAAAATCCTACTGTAGGTATGTTGTGTGTTTGTGATTAAACCAAAGAAGAACCATTTCAAGCATCGATTAATCTAAGAATAGTTCCAATAAATCCTACTAATATTATAAATTTGAATGTTTGTGAGGATGTATGGATGTTTGTTACGCTTTCACGTCAAAACAGCTGAACAGATCTTGATGAAATTTGCCAAATTGTAGATTATATATATTATATATCTGTAGATTGTAGTCTGGAATAATACACAGAATACTTTTTTTTTCGATATCACGCGGGCGAACCCTCGGGCGCCAGCTAGTGTCATTCTTATTATAGTTCAAAAAATAAAACAGAGCTTTGTTTTTCTCTTTTTTTTTTCTTTTCTCTGCCAACCATTTTATTTAATACCTCTACATAAGATAGCATAAAAAATAACTAGCCCGCCATATTGGATTTAGAATGACGTTACTAAGCTAAACAAGCATATTCATCTAAAATAAACATGTTTGCAAAATTACAGATCAATAATAAATCGGGAAGTGAGTCAAATTTAACTTCCATAACTTTTTTACAGGTCGGTGGCAGGTTTTTGGAAAGAGATATCGCGGCTCCGGGGCACAAAATGGGCAAAAGTTGTTTTTTTATTATTAATGGCATCTCCCAATTCAACCTAAGAGGTTGTCGTCTTCTTAACCGGGCGATTCCTGTGGGAAATTAAGGCCTCTAGCCAGGGCAAAAACTTACAAATTAAGCAGCTACACGCTAAGGGTACCCCCTGTGGGGTACGAGCCTCGGCTTAAAGCATCGCTGAGAGAGAACAGCAAAGGGACAGGCTGGAACTGAGTGATATTATTTGGGGACTGGTTTAAACTTACTGGCTCAGCATCATGGGCTAGCTCTAGCAAGGGATAAGTGGGGCAGGTACGGGGACGTCACCGTCGGCGAGGACGGAATGACGGCGCTTTAAGTCTGAATCCACGGAGGGTATTAGTGTCCCTGCTGCTATCCTGTAGCAGAGTTATAGCATCGTCAGGACTGACGAGGGTATGTCGAGGACGACGAATTTTACTAATTCGCCAGGGCTCGTATCGGGAGGCCGATGCGATTGCAATGTTTTAACGCGGAGTCAAAGACTGGGCAAAAGAAGAAACGCCGCCCCGGAACGTGTAGTGAGTAAAAGTGGGGCACTCCCCCCGCTTCACCCAGAGCGGAGGAAGTTATTTAATGACGTCCAAGCCGCAAAAAAAAGACTTTTTATTGGTAAAACCAATGAAAGCGTGATAAAAATCACATGTCTCGAAACGAAACGTGATTAAAAACTTAGACATCACAATCTAATAGAATTGGCAATCTTGTGAGTGTTTGTAACTACTCTCTAAATTACGTGTTCTATATAGACTTAAGTTAATTTAGTTAGTGTTAGTTTGGTTGCACGTTAGATACCGGAACCGTTGTTATTTCCGAGACAAGAGCAAGTTACTAAAGTTTAACCCGTTGTTTTCTTATAAGGAGGTAATTCGTCAACACGCTTAGATGTAGTCAAGTTGAATACCAGTGTCAGGCACGAGTTTTGAAGAATTTGAACTGGGCCTAAACATAGAATCATAATATTTTTAAAGTTCCCTACCACAATAGAAAAAAACGGAACCCTTATTGGATCAAGATCTTTTTATTGTCCGTATGTCTGTTTGTCTGTCATGCCCCGACACCCACACTATTGAATGCATTCATTAGCACAATGCCTTTTATTGCGGATGGGAAATCGTCAAATAACCTAGAGCGGAGGGGATTGTCAGGCAAAAACCCACCTCGCCTCGCCTCCACCCCTCCTTCACCTCGCCCGCGCCGCAACTCTTGTATATGAGCGCACTGCCATTCATTTGTACAGAAAATCTTGTTGTGGCGTGCCTCTCCTGCGCCTGCACCTCGCCTCCGCCTCGCCTTCACCTCGCCTCCGCCCCGCCTTCACCTCGCCTCCGCCCCGCCTTCACCTCGCCCGCGCCGCAACTCTTGTATATGAGCGCACTGCCATTCATTTGTACAGAAAATCTTGTTGTGGCGTGCCTCTCATGCGCCCGCGCTTCGACTGCACCTCTCGACTGTTAATCGTGTGGGCGACGCGCCTTAACCGTGTGGACGACGCGCCTAACGCGCCGTCGACACGGCCTGTCGTCAATAGACGGAAGGACGGTGAGCTACCCATTACTCATCGTCCACAGGCCCGTATCTACGGTGGCCGGGAGTCGTCTTGCGGCGCCCGACGTCTCCTGCGGCGGCTGAATGATTGACGGCTTCATGTAGGGATGGTGTACATACCGTATTATCGTGAAAAAAAAACAAATGAAAGCTCTAAAATAAAATCAAACTTACACTCCCTTTAATATCCCGACAGTTATGGTCAATATTGTCCTTCCAGGGCTTCGGCAGCGTCATGTCGACCTCCCCCATGTCACAGCGCACGTTCGTCATCTCCTTGATAAGAGGGCACAGCTTCCTCACGTCTTCCTCTGTCTCTGACGACATGCTCTCTGTGCCCACCCTCTCTTGGATGTCTAGAAGACAGAAAAAGTTTTTAAAGTATTGTAAGTTTTAAATTGGAAAACACATTAAGCCGTTGATGCCAGTTCTCGTTCGTATATCTTTGACAATTGTTACAAGTTATCAGTATTAGATTTTCAGGTCAGGTCAGAAAAGATGGGCCAGAATGCTGACCTAACGATTTGGACTTGTTCCTGACATTGATTCTATTCGATTACCTAGAGCAGAAATGCCGTAAGAGAGTTGGAATTAATAGAGAAGGCTTTTGCCCAGAAATGGTACGAAATAGGCATTTAAAAAAACGATTGAAGTTATTATTACAATAAAAATAGTCAGAACCAAAGACAATTCAAATATAAATCTCTTTTTCAGAACTCATATTTTAAATAAAAGAATAATACTGGCCACAAAACAAAAACTTGCTTTATTTTCCTCTAGAAAATAAATACTTTTCTGCCAAACGTCATTGTTGACTTGTCGACGAAGTTTTAGAAATAATTTTATAGCGTTCTTTCAAGAAATCTTGAAAATTTTACGGCAGCCATGGAGATAGCCAGCAAATTTATGGTATGTATTATTACTTGTACAAAACTTGAACGAATATGAAGATTCTAAAAGACAATCTAAGCGGCCATCACCCCGGCCGCGGGAGACACCCCTGGCGACTCCCGGCCACCGTAGTTGCGGACCTGTGGACGGTGAGCAATGGGTAGCTCACCGTCCGTCCGTTTATTGACGACAGGCCGTGTCGACGGCGCGTTAGTGTTCTACGCGTGCCTCAAAGAGATATCAGCAAAGCGGAGGGGCCTGCCAGGGCCACCGCCTGCCAGGGTTAAGGGTTGTTCGAAAGAGATACCGCGGCCCCCTGAACATAAAGGGCAATACAAGGAACATGGGTGGGTTTTAGTCAGTACAGGAAGAAAAGGGAAAACTTAGCTTTGCTATTACAATTAATTAGTGCGCAAGCAAAAACTACAGGTAGCAGATACCTGCAAATCAGGGAAGGGCAACTGTGTTACCCCGAATTTAACGCGAGCGAAGCCGCGGGCAAAAGCTAATTAAATATACTTTTCGACTTACAGACGAAAACCTTTTTTCTTTTCAGGGCCCTGGTGCCACGAACACGATGGTACGCATCAATGAAAATGGAATGGTAGTTGGGACTATCATTGTAAACTGTGAAGGTATAAGGTCGCGTTACTACTTAATTAAACTAGATGGGCCCTGCGGTGTTACCCGCGCTGAAAAATCAAATTTATAGTGCCCGACCCGGATGGAACCTAAGTCCTCGCATACAGCAGTTAAGCAGTAGTACCAACGAGGCTGTCATAAAGACGAATTGTTTTCCATCACTTCACTCAAAAAAATATTAAACACTAGCTTCCACCCGCGACTTAGACCGCGTGGCATAGTTACTTTGGGCTAACGCTAACTTTAACCCGTGTGATAATCGAAAAACAATATCTTTCTCTTCCGTTTTCTTCCCTCTTTTTCCCCCTTTTCTCACTTTTTTTTAACCTATGTCCGTCTCCAGGGTCCCAACTAACTCTGTACCAAAATTCATCAAAATCGGTTTAGCCATTAAGGCGTGAAGATGTAACAAACAAACAAACTAACTTTCGCTTTTATAAAAATAAAGTAAGGATTGTCAACAGGTTTCCCTGAGACCACAACTCTTGACAGCTTGACGGCTGCTACATACTCCAACCACATGAGAAACCTATCAGCCAGTGCATCCAATGCACTCAAGGAAATCGTAAGTTACTAATCCCATAAATTATTACATCACTTTTGCGTCAATGAAGCACAGTGTCCTAGGCGTCGAAACTAACTGACCATTTACAAAAACCACACTGTACTTTAAAACACGAACGAATCATCATCATTTTCCCGCCCTTGTCCCATTCATTTGGGGTCGGCGCAACACGTTTTCTTCTTCCATTCTCCCCTATCAGAAGTCACGGCATCATTTATTCCTTTCTCCTTCATCATCATTCCTTACACAATCCATCCATCTTTTCTTTGGCCTTCCTCTTGCTCTGCGTCCATCAACATTCAGATCCATCACTCTTTTAGTCGCATGTGCTTCATCCCTCCTCATTACATGTCCATACCAAGACAAACGACTCCCTTTAATTTTTTCTGTAACAGGTGCAACTTTCAAACTTCCTCTAATATACCTACTCATTCCTTACTTTGTCCATTCTTGTCATTCCACACATCCATCTCGAACGAATGATGTTGCTCAAAAAGCTGTTAAGCTGAAATAGGACTTAGCTGGCCATTTTGGGCCGTATGACCGACGAGTTGCGAACCAAAACAACCCTTTTTACAGATGGAAAATCATCAAATAACTTCCCCCGCTAGCTCTGGGCGGAGCGGAGGGGAATGTCAAACTTTTACTGGCTAAAATCCACCCATGTTCCTTTTCTTGACTTATGTTCCTGGGTCACGGTATCTCTTTCAAACAACCCGCAATCCCGGCAGATAGTTACCCTGGCAGACCCCTCTTTGCTTTGTGACGTCTCCTTAATACGCGCGTGGAACACAAACGCGCCGTCGACACGGCACGATTTAACCCTAGTACAGTCACAAGACGACCGGTTTTACCGCAATCGCCGTATAAAGCCACGTTTCTACCGGAATTGAAGCGTAAGGGACCAGGCGAAGGTCACCTCCTTCTGCGAAGCAGTAATGCTAGCGAAGGAGGTGGCCGGGCGTTTGAGGGAGAGAACCTCAAACCAACCCAGCCGCCGTGGGAGACACCCCGGGCGTCGGGCGCCGCGAGACGACTCCCAACTACCGTAGATGCGGGCCTGCGGACGGTGAGCAATGGGTAGCTCACCATCCGTCCGTCTATTGACGACAGGCCGTGTCGACGGCGCGTTAGTGTTTCACGCGCGCCTCAAAGAGATGTCAGCAAAGCAGAGGGGCCTGCCAGGGCCTCTGCCTGCCGGGCTTGCGGATTGTTCGAAAGAGATACCGCGGCCCCGGAACGTTAAGGGGAATAGAAGGAATATGGGTCGGTTGTCAACAAGTCTGACACTCCCCCCGCTCCGCCCAGAGCGAGGAAAGTTATTTGATGATTTCACACACCAAAAAAAGAAAAAAAAAGGAATGCTAACTTAGCTCAAGCTGTGTGTGTTTTGTTACCGAACAAACGGGCGCGTGAGAGTAGACAAAACGATTTGTTACAAGTACAGAAAATTCTAAACAAGTATTGGATTAGAATTTTCGCCTTGTCAGTCTCATTTTTAATCCAATACATTTTTGCCTCAAGATGCGTAGAGGTACGTAATGTTTGGGTGTCTGTGATGGGCGAAAGATGACTTTTTTAAGTGTTATTTTTAAGTAATATTATTTATCATTCTTTATTGTTAATATACTCTTTTAACCGTGGAGCCTTATATGTTGTACTAGCTTTTCGCTCGTGTTAAATTCGGGGTAACACAGTTCCCCTTTTCTGATTTGCAGGTACCTGTAATTTTTGCCCTTGCGCCTTATTAATTGTAATAGCATCCCTTTCTTCCCTCTTTCTCCCTCATTTCTCATATACATAGCCTATGTCCGTCTCCAGGGTCTCAACTATCTCTGTACCAAAATCCATCAAAATCGGTTTAGCTATGTAGGCGTGAAGACGTAACAAACAAACAAACTCACTTTAGCTTTTATAATATTAAGTAAGTTATATGTACACGTTTTCTCAAATAGTTAAAGGTTATCGCACAATGACACCCTTCTTCAGCTCTGAACCTTAAGTTTTAGTAAAATAACAGCATCATTTACACCACTATTTGATTATTTCAGGATGTGACTGATGAGCTCAGGGTCCTGCGGCTGGTCTCCAGAAAAACTGAAGCGGTAGTGGCGCCTGATGAAGAGTTTCACCTTGTCGTAGTCATGAGGAGACAAAAGAAAACATAGTTGAACAAGATGTATCGAATCGTCAAAGTATTTGCAAATGAGTTCGTCGAAATTGCTTATTTAGTTTCTCAACATGTATGAGAAATACTTTCGTAATAAATAATGATTATAAATAAATAAATATTTATTCTAGACCATGTGTCCATAATTATTATTAAAATAGTTATATAACTCTGTAGGTATTACAACGATTTGGCAAAACAATTTAGCTTGGACATAATCCTCCCCATTACTAAATACAAAAAGAATTTGACCACTACAACAACCATTTTGTTCATATTTTTATGTGAATCAATTTTAATTCTATTGTTATATTCATTTAATTTCTATATCTTGTTTTTAATTGACATTGTTTTATTTTCCCGATTCGTTATAATTTTAAAGTAGGTTTCAATTTTCACTTCTATAAATATTTTTGTATTAACACCTAGTTATATGTGCATGCTGTGGTCTCCTATAATTGAAGGAACACACTTAAAACAACCTATTGTATTGTGTACTATAATGTAGGCTGTGTATCCTTTGTTGGAGATCCAAATAAATAAATAAAAAAACATGAGCAAGAATAAATGTTCTTAGAATATTTGAGTCCTGCTTATCTGCAATGAACTGTAGGATGCTGTTAGTGCTACCCCGGACTCTGTCCAACAACGATGCCAGCCGCTTGCGCACTATGGCATGGAAACCATCTACCCTGGCCTAGGCAAATATACCGGAGACACTACAAAAGCGGGGCAGCCCTAACAACATCCTAAATCCATTATTGTATTTCATTTTTCAAAATGATTAAAGACTTTTACTAAATATTTATGTCGAAAAAGAACGGTTTTATTAATTTTGTTCAGTAACATTCACTACCTTTGAACTGAGGGACCACAGTTTAGCTGTATTTTTGTTTGATATTCAATGCTTTGTGGTCTGTTATTTAGTAAATATCTTTACAAATTCTTTACTAAATTTCTGTATTCACAAAACCTTCTTTTTTAAGATACTTTCCGAGATCTGGCTGATCGTCAGTTAGAACTGAGGGACCACACTTTAAGGGTTGTAGTTATTAATATATTTGTTTACAAATTCCCAGATTCGTTCTACAATTGTTTTGAGTTTACTACTAAATCCTACGATTTTCATTTCGCGAATTCCCAGTGTGGCCCCTCAGTTTACACGCACATCATTCAGCTACCTCTGCGTATACCTGAACCACAGGTTGCACGTGTAGAAAATCTGACGGTAGGCTAGTGTTACTTATTAGTGAGATTTAAGTTTGTGACAAAAACTGATTTTTAATGTTTTGTTTTAAGCACTTTCAATTTTGGTGGACCAATATCAATTTTGGTGGTCAACTTTCAATTTTGGTGGACAAGTTTCAATTTTGGTGGCTACACTAGTCTTTGAACTCAAATATCTCAAAAAGTTACCAGGATATTTTCTGACCTCATGAAGATTCCTGAAGCTTGAACTTTCTATTTTTGTCCTAGGTCAATAGTTTTCACGAAAAGTAAAGTAAAATTTTGCCACCAAAATTGACAAAAAATATGCACTTGTTTATATTCACCCTTTAGCTTGATCACTACAACGCGCAAACCTGCGCTGATAATGTTTACGTGAAGACAACCCACGAACAACTGTCCTTCAGTCCACTGTGAGTTGATGGTAGCACTTTGATCTTATGCCGAGTGTTTTATAAAGATGCAATTTAATGAAAGGTCAACTTTGCTAGTTTCTAACCACTGAAGTAGTCCACTGTACTTACATAGATGTAACAAAAATCGACTTCCAACAAAACATTAAAAAGTTGGAAAATAAGTTTTCTTCCGGAAGTCGGTGATTTTTGTTTGATTTATCGAATATTTTGGTTACACACACAAATTCTTATCGAGTATTCATATTATTATTGTATTCCATACCAACTTACTTATATAAACTACCGAAACAATATCAATAAAAATTGATATGAGACCCCTTCGGGATCCCCTTCGAATATAAAAAGAATTTTGAATATCGGTCCACAATTAACGGAGAAATCGCGTAACAAACATACAAAAACAAAATAGTGTTATTGAGAACCTCCTCCTTTTTTACAGTCGGTTAAAAAGATAGCTAGCTTATGCTAACCATGATGATGCAAGGATTATATAAGGGTGTTTTGAATATGTCGAAACGTTATCATGAATTGAAGAAACACATTCAAAGACATACCTATAAAATATTATACAATTTTTTTATGCTATTATTTAAAGTTAACAAACATGTGAGTGAAAAAGTGTAAAATGATGCCACGACGTTTAAGGCGCGTCGCTCACACGATTAACAGTCTAGGTGCAGTTGAGGCGCGGGCGCATCAGAGGCACGCCGCAACAAGGTTTTCTTTACAAATGAATGGCAGTGCGCTCATATACAAGAGTTGCGGCGCGGGCGAGGTGAAGGCGAGGTGGAGGCGAGGTGCAGGCGCAGGGATGGCGCTCAAGTGTGCCCAAGCCACGACTCCACTGCCATTTTTTCATTTGGTTTCGTGCATAGGTGCGTTTAGACATAGCCGCCTGCGCCTCGACTCTACGCAGAGACTCTCGCCCGTGCTGCGACGGCGCACCGCCCCTGACGCAACGTCGCCTCGACTTACCAGTGGGCGATGCGCCTAACAGGGGATAATGGAAGAAGAAAACGACGACACTGTTGGCACAGGGACTGAGCGGTCGACTGCTGCGCTGCGTGTCGCGGGTTTGATCCCCACACGGAAAAAATATTTGCATGGCCAAAATATAGTTTTTCCGGGTCTGGCTGTTTGTGTATGTGAGTTTGAATGTTTGTAACCGCACCAACGATACCGTAGAAATTCCTAGATTAGGGCATGTTTTAAAAAAAAAATTGTGTAGCGCGACACCAAATAGAATGGGACAAGGACAGGATGATGATAATGGTTCAGTTTACCTTCAGGAAAGTCCAACAGCACAGCGACCTGTCTCGCATTCCCAGCCCAGGCAGCCAAGTGCAGTGGAGTTCTGCCAAGTTTATCGATCCTTAGCTTTTCGGCTCCAAACTTGATCAGCAAGCTGAGGGCATCTCCTCCAATGAGTGCAGCGTTGTGGCAGGCGGAGACCAGGCCCAGACGACATGTTGCGTTGGGACTGGCGCCGGCGTTTAATAACCTGGGTTAAACAGGGATTTGTTAAAGTATTTTAATCTAATATATAAAATTCTCGTGTCACAATGTTCGTTCCCATACTCCTCCGAAACGGCGGGTACTTACTATTGCATTCCATTTGTATCACATTCCACCTACAATTCGAGCTCGATTGGTGTGACTGTAACTGCCACCTATGGCAGGGGCAGTTGACACAATAAATAATGTTTATCCTAACGACCCCCAGTGGTGGCAATTTAGTGGTGGCCGTTCAGAAAAATATTAGTTGGAATGTTCCAACGTCCGCCACTGGTGGCCGTTAGGACAAATAATAATGCACTGATCCAACGGCCACCACTGGTGCCTGTTTTAGTGGTGGCCGTTGGGAGTAAACCAGATCAATGCTTTGGAATGGGCAACTACAGTACTTTCACAAGTTATTATGCCTTATCACCGGGACTGTGGCTTCATTATTTTGTTTCTTGACATTCAACAGTGACTGTATTGGTCTAATTGAAATAAATGCTTTGAGTTTGAGTTTGAATACCCCTAAGTGATAAGTGGGACCTGAACAGCAGGTGAAACAGGTGGGCACAGCTAGTTACTTTATGTCATTACTAGATCGCGACCGCGTGATATCGAAAAAAAGGTATCCTATGTGTTATTCCAGACCATAATCTACCTTTGTGCCAAATTTCATCAAGATCCGTTAAGCCGTTTTACGTGAAGGAGTGACACACATCCATACCATCCTCACAAACATTCGCATTTATAATATAACTAGCTTTTGCCCGCGGCTTCGCTCGCGTTAAATTCGGGGTAACACAATTCCCCTTGCGCCTGATTAATTTGTAATAGCAACGCTAAGTTTCCCTTTTCTTCCCTCGTTCTCCCTCATATCCCACTTTTTTTTTAATAAAAATTAGCCTATGTCCGTCTCCTGGTTCCCAACTATCTCTGTACCAAAATTCATCAAAATCGGTGTAGCCATTAAAGCGTGAAGAGGTAACAAACAAACTCACTTTCGCTTTTATAATATTAGTAAGGATATCATATCATATATCATTATAAAATAAACCAACCAATTATAATTGTTAATACTGATAACTAATTTACTACTAGGTACTACTGATACAATAATAACTAAACTAACAAGAAAACAAAATATAGAAAGGCATCAAAAAACTCCTTCTCAGCGCATTAAATGACGGCACGGTTGGCGCAGTGGCTGAGCGATTGACTGCTGCGCTGCGTATCGCGGATTCCATCCCCGCACGAAACAAAGATTTTTACGGCCTAAAAATAATTGTTTCAAAACAAACAAAGTTCTCCGACGAATGGGAATACGCGGAAAATTACTAATTCCCATTGTAACAAATAACAACCTTACGAATGGGGTAGTAACAATGGGAATGTAGTTGCCCGAATTATTTTTTACTATAAGTAGTAATTCGGGCAAAGCATATAATATGATACACCTACTATACCACGCCATGCGAAACCATGAATCATTCACTAACAAAACACAATAATTGGTGTTATTATATGTTCGACAATTACAGTCATCGTCATTTTTTAGCGCAATTACACGCCTAGAGTTAAGTGTGAGAGACATCATTATCATAGCAGAGGGGGAGGGGAAGGGGGGAGGGGGTGGCACCAGGGACACTGCCTGTCGGGGTTGCTGGTTTTTCGAAATAGAAACCGTGGCCCGGAATATTAAGGGCAAAGAACGAACATGGTTTTGGTTAGTGAAAGTCTGACACTCCCTCCCGCTCCGCCCAGAGAGGAAGTTATTTGATTGTTTTCCATCCGTAAAAATACTACATTATCATAAAAACTAGTACCTTGTAGGATGTGAGATCATTTTAGAGTGAGTTCTCCAAATCCGAGTGATTCACTAGTATTTAGAGTATGGGAATGTTTCACCTATATTTGTAGTTGTTTTCAATTATAAATAAATATGTAATTCACGATAACCATCGATGAATGACCCGAATTACACATTTATCCGACAATCAAATAAAATCATTTGGTATGCTCTATCTCTTTCCCACACTAGAAATAACATTAAAATAACACTACTATTCTTATAGCAGTATAAAGTACTGGCGCCCTCGGTTCCGCCCGCGTGATGAACGTAAAAAAGTATCCTATGTGTTATTCCAGACTATAATCTAACTCTGTGCCACATTCATCAAGGTCCGTTTAGCCGTTTTGACTTGAAAGAGGAACAATACATACATCAACAATACATAGAAATAGTAAAGACGTTAGATAGCTTAGCAGTACAACTGCTAGCTAGATGCAAGCTATCTAACGTCTTAACTAAGCTAGAC
This sequence comes from Ochropleura plecta, assembly GCA_905475445.1. NCBI lineage: Eukaryota > Metazoa > Arthropoda > Insecta > Lepidoptera > Noctuidae > Ochropleura > Ochropleura plecta. Next base: position 16,515,525 of record FR997738.1, on the reverse strand, counting down.
TTCAAAATTAAACTAGTACAGTAATGCAACTGTGGGTAATGAATATTTTTTCAATACATTTCCTAGTAAACTAGCTCTTATTGCACTGGGATTAGGTTCAACATGCAATGTATTTCACACGCGTGCTTTTTTCTGATTAACTGCAACGAGGGCTTTCAATTATTTGTAACTAGCTTTTGCCCGGGGCTTCGCTCGCGTTAAATTCGGGGTAATACAGTTCCCCTTTTCTGATTTGCAGGTACCTGCTACCTATAGTTTTTGCCCTTGCGCCTTATTTATTGTAATAGCAAAGCTAAGTTTTCCCCTTTTTTCCCTCTTTCTCCCTCATATCTCAACCTTTTTATAAAAAAAAAAATAGCCTATGTCCGTCTCCAGGGCCACAACTATCTCTGTACCAAAATTCATCAAAATTGTTTAAGTCATTTAGGCGTGAAGACGTAAGAAACAAACAAACAAACTCACTTTCGCTTTTATAATATTAGTAAGGATACTGATTGACTGAAAAAGAAAACACACTCACCTTTCGACCTCCTCAAGATCATGAGCCTCTATAGCCTCCAGCAGCTCTGTATTCAGCCTCTGCAGCCGCCTATCTCCTCGTCTCCAGGGCTTGGACATCATGGCTCCTGACTCCAGAACAGGGGTACTGTTAACTGTGGACCCTACTGATGATGGAGTCATGTCTGGCATCATCAACTTGGGTAGCGGTGGACGCTCTCCAGTACTGTGAAGAAATAGAAAAAGATTGGTTTTCAGAGCATTGTAGGCAAGAAAAGTGAAAATGAACTTGTACCAAAAACTCGCTCTTGGAAACGATAGCTATCGCTACACGTACCATTTGTCACGTTATATCATATCGCAATCGTATCATAATACATAGATCCTGTATTATGTGATATAAAGCGACAGTTAGAACGGCTAGCGATAAATATCGTTTACAATTGCGACTTTTTGGTTGAAGTTCACACTCATTTGTTTTGCCTGGTTTGATATGTCTTATTAGTGTAACAAACTGCGAACTACAATCATAGGGTACTACATAGGATCGTAAATCATAATATATTGTACCACTAGCTTTAATCTTTATTTGCCTTATCAAATCGTATACCGAAATCTAAACGGTGACAACTCAAAAATCGTGATTTTTTTAGTTACCTTTGTTTTCGAATATTCAGTGATTAACACAATTTCCATACAGTGACAATTTACAACCTTTTCAGGATCCAAAATAAATATAATGTTCACAACTTCCCATTCAAACAGTAATTTCGTTTTTCGTCTACTGAAAAATTACCTTTTTTGACTTGTCTCATTTTAGTGTGCAAAATGGTCTAAAAGCTTTTACTGTTCATTAATGGCTTCATTTGGATAAAGATTTCAATTCTAACACAGTTTGTTCCTTTAAATGAGATCTAATTCGATTTTTTGCAGCAGCGGAGAGGAGTCTGGATTTAAGCCCAGTTGGTGGCAATAGGTTCACCCCCTATCACATTACTAGATTAAACATAACTGGCGATGGGTTAGGCAGATGACGACACGGTTGACGCAGTGGTTGAGCGATCGACTGCTGCGCTGTGTGTCGCGGGTTCGATCCCCGCACGGAACAAATATTTGTATGACCTGCAGATAGTTGTTTCGGGTCTGGGTATTTGTGTATGTGCGTATAAATGTTTGTAAACGCACCCACGATACAGGAGAAATTCCTAGTGCGGGGCAACGTTTTTAAAAAAAAAACCAATGAAATATGCATGTATTTTTAGGTACACCTCTGTATACCTTGACACATAAGTACACAGATACACGATGACAAATAGTAAACACATTAATAGGTATAAAAGGTATGGGATGGCTAAATCCTGTCAGATTACCAATAAAAAACATGTTACGTACTGGTTGCCGGACAGTCCCAGATGCCGCGGCCTGGGCATCCTGATTCGGAAGTCGCCAGACTCATTTGCGTTGAGGAGTGGATGGGTGGCTTCATCCTCGTGCCCCCGCTCTATATCTGTAAAGAAAAGCTTATCTTATTAATAAAGGTTTAATCAATCAGTTTTTTATTTAGCCTGTTAAGATGAAAGCACCAGGGTAGCCTGCGAGTGGTCGGTGAGGAATGGGTAGGTCACCGTCCGTCCGTCCAGTGACGACAGGCCGTGTCGACGGCGCGGTAATGGTCCACGCGCGGCTAAAAGGGCCTGCCAGGGCCACCGCCCTGCGGGCCTGTGGACGGTGAGCAATGGGTAGCTCACCGTCCGTCCGTCGATTGACGACAGGCCGTGTCGACGGCGCGTTCGTGTTTCACGAGCGCCTCAAAGAGATGTCAGCAAAGCAGAGGGGCTTGCCAGAGCCTCCGCCTGCCGGGGTTGCGGGTTGTTCGAAAGAGATACCGCGGCCCCGGAACGTAAAGGGCAATAGAAGGAACATGGGTGGGTTTTAGTCAGTACAAGTCTGACATGCCCCCCCGCTCCGCCCAGAGCGGGGGAAGTCATTGGATGATTTCCCAGCCGAAAAAAAAAAAGGCCCACCGCCTGTGAGTTGCGGGTTGTTCGAAATAGATACCGCGGCCCCGGAACACAAAGGGTAAAAGAAGGAACATGGGTGGGTTATAGTCAGTAAAAGTTTGACGCTACCCCGCTCTACCCAGAAAGGGGGAAGTTATTTGGTGTTCCGGCCGGGGTATCTCTTTCGAACAATCCACATCCCCGGGCGATTAATTTATTTTTCTATAAAAAATATCGACTATTTATCATAAGCAATACAACCCATCACTAAATATTTTATGGCGCCATGTTACACGCATTTGCTTAATTTTATTTACTAGGTACAGCTATTACTGATTCCATATTTTATGATTACGGTACCTACTCATGGTGCAGCTTAAATATTCAGTCATGATTGTAAATCGTGGTTACATTCAAAATGGAAAAAGAACGGTTTTTCTAATCTTTGACAACACGATTGGCGCAGTGGCTGAGCAATCGACTACTGCGCTGCGTGTCGCGGGTTCGATCCCCGCACGGAACAAATATTTGTATGGCCTACAGATAGCTGTTCCGGGTCTGGTTGTTTGTGTATGTGAATTTAAATGTTTGTAAACGCACCCACGATAAAGGAGAAATCCTAAGTGTGAGGCAACGTTTTGCGAAACGACTATAATTTTGACCTTGGACATTTTTTTATCATCAAATGTTGATTGGCAGAATAATGTAAAACATTAATTCACGAACAATAGAGCTGGAACATTAAGGTGAATCTATAACAACGTTTGATGAGCTTTGGCTGATGGTTTTCATTTTTTTATTACTGACTAAAACTTCTAGAGCGTGTAGCGTCATAGTCGGAACTGCCATCTTTTTTTTTAAGGAGCTGTATAAAGCAAACACTTCGTAAAACGTCTAGATTTTCGTCGCAAAGTTAGCCGTATCTGTACATGCCACTAGCCAAAAAATACATAAAGTAAAGACTTACACAAATAAGTTTACAAAACTGGTCTAGTACTACGAAAAAAAAAATGTTTAAAAAGACCACGAAAAAATTTTTTTCGTCTCGAAATTCTCAATTTTTTCAGCGACACGACAACCATCATATTTTTTATATCTATAACAAAGAAAATATTATAGTCTAAAGAGATATCTAAAATTTTTCAAACACGGAACTGTATTTTTTTTATATTCAATTAAAACTGCAAAATGACCTACATTTTGGCGGACATGATATTCAAATAAAATCAAACACCGAGATATTTTCTACATTATTTCTATTCTTTCGATGCAGTACTGTCGTGTACTTGTGTCAGACCATGCCCAGTAGGCAGCTAGCCTCACTTCCGCGAATACCTAAAGATTAGCTTGTTACCGCGCCTTAAATTAAATTGCCATAGACAATTAAACAAAATGTTAAATGTTCATAGATATTGCAAAACGTTTAGTTGACACTTTCCGTGGCCCAAGGGCTGGCTTTTACTTTGGCCAGAGGCTTAGCGTTGCTATACAACGTGGCAACGCGGCCAGTCTCTTGGGGACATCCTACCAACTGACAGCGTTCAGTACGAATTTTTTGTTGATATTTTTAAGATGATTTCTTTAATTTATTTTGTTTTATATTATAAAATAAATATACGTCCACCCGGCAATGGCATGTGAAAATACCAAAAGTATTAAGTATTGTCTACGAATAATATCTTTTTTCTCTCTTGAAAACTCCACTCAATCTGAATATCAGGTATAAAATGTTAAAGATTTACAAAAAAAACTACTCTCACACCTCTACCTTCCCCTTTATGAGCTATAGCGCTATACTTGCCTTCAGAGAACAACGAAGCAATTCTTTTACAACTTTTAGAATCCACTTTCCAGTCCAATACATCGGGCATTTTGAGTTCTGGTTTTTGTACTAATTAAGCGGGCAGCATACAGGTATTAACTGGGTAGAATTCGTTTAAAAACCGGGTAGTGTCCGGGTTTACCGGATAATTTTCGAGTAAAACCGGGTAGTATCCATGTATTACCGGATACTTTCGAGTAAAACCGGGTAGTTTCCGTGTATTACCGGATAGTTTTCGAGTAAAACTGGGTAGTGTCCGTGTATTACCGGATAGTTTTCGACTGAAACCGGGTAGTTTTCGACTGATACCGGGTAGTTTCCGGGTAAACCCCTGGTATACCCCGGGCAGTATTGGTGTAAAAACTGGATAGTGACCGGGTATAAGCCGTGTAGAATTCGTTTAAAACCGGGTAGTATGCTTAAACAACCGGGTAGTATTCTTGTGAAAACCGGGTAGTGTCCGGGTATTTACCTAGTAGACAACATTGATAGGATTGTTCTTCAAAGTTGAGTTACTTTGATTTCTATTGCTTAAGCAATGAGAAATTCCGACAGAAATTCCTCATTAATTTGTTGTGTCGATAAACAGGTGGATAAGCCACTGTGACTTAGTTGTTGTATGTGAGCTTTCCCGAGGTTTTCATTTATTAATTGACTAGCTTTTGCCCGCGGCTTCGCTCGCGTTAAATTCGGAGTAACACGGTCCCTCTCTCCTGATTTGCAGGAACCTGCTTTCCCTTTCCCTTTTCTTCCCTCTTTCTCTCTCATTTCTCACTTTTATTTAAAAAATAGCCTATTTCTATCTCCAGGGTTCCAACTATATCTGTACCAAAACTCATCAAAATCGGTTTAGCCATTTAGGCGTGAAGAGGTAACAAACAAACTCACTTTCGCTTTTATAATATTAGTAAGGATTAAACTTCATGCACAACTAAAAAAGTAATTGTACAAAGGCGGACTTAATGCCTTGGGCATTTTCTACCAGTCAACCTTAGGGTGATGCAAAGACAAAAACATAGTAGATGCAATATGACAGAAATTTTAGAGGCAAGCGCCGCTTATCCTGGACATTGATGTTTGTAAAGCAGTAATTTCAATACTTAATCCTTACTAATATTATAAAAGCGAAAGTGAGTTTGTTTGTTTGTTACCTCTTCACGCCTTAATAGCTAAACCGAATTTTGATGATTTTTGGTACAGAGATAGTTGGGACCCAGGAGACGGGCATAGGCAATTTATTTATTTTTTAAAGTGAGAAAGGAGGGAGATAGAGGGAAGAAAAGGGAAAACTTAGCTTTGCTATTACAAATCAATACGGCGCAAGGGCAAAAACTACAGGTAGCAGGTACCTGCAAATCAGGAAAGGGGAACTGAGTTACCCCAAATTTAACGCTAGCAAAGCCGCGAGCAAAAGCTAGTAGCATAATAAAGCAAACACCTAAATAGTTTCGAATGTGTTAATGACATGGATGCCACTAACCCCATATTTGAATATCTTAATGGCAAAACATGAGTCAAAACGTATTTATCTAAGATTCTCATGTAAATACACCTACTTTTGCTTAAGCAATTAAGACTAATTTTTGAGATAACTATCCTACTATGTGTATCCTTACTATTCCTTACTAATATTATAAAAGCGAAAGTGAGTTTGTTTGTTTGTTTGTTACCTCTTCACGCTTTAATGGCTAAACCGATTTTGGTGAATTTTGGTACAGAGATAGTTGGGAACCAGGAGACGGACATAGGCTAATATTTTTATAAAAAAAGTGGATGTGAGGGGGAAAGAGGGAAGAAAAGGGAAAACTTAGTGTTGCTATTACAAATCAATAAGGCGCAAGGGGAACTGTGTTACCCCGAATTTAACGCGAGCGAAGCCGCGGGCAAAAGCTAGTAATATTATAATCGCGAAAATTTGTATGGATGTTTTGTTACTCTTTCACGTAAAAACTGATAATCGATAACCTTATAGGATCACTTTATGTCCGTCTGTCTGTCAAGAAAGGGGACTCAAAATCTATAGAGTACTTCCTATTGACCTAGAGTCACGAATTTTAGGAAAAAGCAAGCACCAGTAAAGAAAAAATCGAAAACCGTAATTTGTAGTCGCATCACAAAAAAAAATTACAAATTTCATCGCAGTTGGTAAACTAACCACGACCGACGACCGCGATTGACGATTTATAATATTTTTTTTGCGTTGAACAGTTTGCCAACAGCAAAGTTAAGTTTGTCTTTCAATACAGTTTATATTTTCACTACAACAATGTTCGGTACTTACATTATTTAACTACAAGTTTGTACTATATGGAACCTTCAGAGCGCTGTTTTTTTAATTAATGTTAGCCGAATGACATTAAAATTTAATTCTTTTAAACTATTTCTCAATTACATAGTTTTAAAGTAATTTGCATGCAAATTCAGATACGGGGAAAATGGAAACCAATGAAAAAAAAACAATTTGAATCATGAAAAAAACATTACATAACTCATTTTGTCAAGAAATTCCCACCTATTGCATATTTGAATAACATTACCGAATAAATATGACTATCAGTAACATTAGTACAAATATATACAGCTATGTTTGAATGAACTAGGTCGCTGTACTTGCGAATGAATCATGACACTTGGTTATTTGTTGATAAGATACGGCAATCCATTGCTAAGTACACTCACAGATAGATCCAAATAATATTAACAAATCACGCAATTATTATAACGTAGTATAAATATGAAGGGCAAATGATATAGAAGAAGACTGTCCTGTATAACGATATTTAAAAAAAAAACGCTGGTTCAAAATGGCAACAAAAAGCCCTGAAACCCTCTACCTGAGGGGGGTTCAAGTACAGTAAAATGCTTCTGCCTACCTACTTAAAATATCATTTTTATATTAGTAAAAATTAGATATAACTAGCTGTGCCCAGCGGTTTCACCCGCTGCTCAGCTTCTTTTCTGGAGAGGGGTTGAAAGATAGATAATAGCCGATTCTCAGACTTACTGAATGCATATTCAGTCTGAGAATCGGCTAAATAATAAAAAAAAACGTAATAATCGGTCGAGCCGTTTCGGAGGAGTAGGGAACGAACAATTTTTTTTTAAGTATAACTTAGTTTAAGATCTGCCATTGTAAGTTATTTAAAATTCCAAGAAATAAATTTCTTTTTTTATTTTTTATATTAAGACAATTTAAGTTACAAAGATATTAATTTCCCTTTTATCATGTATGGGTAGGAAACACCATCTGTAAGTTTATTTGTAAAACTGGAACTATTAGGTTTTTTATTTTATTTATTTACTAGCTTTTGCCCGCGGCTTCGCTCGCGTTAAATTTGGTATAACACAGTACCTGCTACCTGGAGTTTTTGCCCTTGCGCCTTATTGATTTGTAATAGCAAAGCTAAGCTTTCCCTTTTCTCTCCTCTTTCTCTCTCAAACCCCACTTTATAAAAAGAACCTATAAAAAATAGCCTATACCTATCCGTCTCCTGGGTCCCAACTATCTCTGTACTAAAATTCATCAAAATCGGTTTAGCCATTAAGGCGTGAAGAGGTAACAAACAAACAAACTCACTTTTGCTTTCATAATATTAGTAAGGAAGTAAGGATAAATGTGAACACATAACATCACGACTGCAATCCGGGAACGATCAGACAGAAGTGTACCTAAAGGAGTCTGCCCACTTCACCGTATTATATCATATCCGTGCTATAAACGTATCAGCCTTAGAAAGCCAGGGCGAAAGTAAAATCGAGCTACAAACGGATCAGGTATTGAGTACGCACCTCCCCACATAGAAATCCCTCATCGATCTTTTTTAAATCAGCTGTTCCGTACTAAAGTAAATTATTAAAGTGTAAAAAACTTACACGGCAAATATGAGGAACAACTGTATTTTTTTTTATTATCTATGATTTTTTTTGTTCCCGGTTTTGGTTTCTTGTATTAAACACATGGTAATGTGAATGAAATGAAGTGCAGAGATATACCAAAAATAGTTAGTCGTATATTAATAAAATGAAGCACTAATAATCCGGAATTGTTTCTGAGATAAGTAATCTGGTTCGCGATAAGAACGATGAGATTGTCGTCATTTCTCTGAATGTTGATATATTATCGAGTCGAGACGTCTTCTAGACCGTTCACAAATGAACAACATACCAAATGTGAGGACATAAATTATAATTCAGTGATTATTCATCTTCAACACAAATGCACACAATTTTCACTTTAGCAAAATAACCTATCAACGTCGACACTACCCGGTTAAGTAACGAGAATAACACACTTATTTTTTTTATTTTAAATTCAATTTTAGAAGACACTAACTGCTTATCCAGAACTCACTGTTTATTTTTTGTAATTAAACCCAATTGACGCGTTCACATTACATTTTTCTTAAAAAGACTTTTTAAAATTAAATTCTAGAACACATTTAAATCCAAAATTGTTTTTCAACCAACTTGCACGACTTCTTTTCACATTTTTTTCTTAAACAACTTTATTTCTGTTTTTAAAATTCGATTTAAGCCAGTTCACATTGCCGAATATCGCGTGACCGTACGAAACTGGTAATATAAACTAAACAGAGTCCGTTTGTGCTAAGAGTGTCGGCAAACTATTCGAAGGTCAAAGAATGACGAACTACGATGACACAAGAATATTGTTTTAAAAATCTCGGTGTGAAAAGATAATGGAATCTTCCCCGGACATTAATTAATGGGAAGATTGTTTTACGTTTGATGAGATCGGACCAGCTCAATGTTATACAGTTTAATGGATTTTATTGAAACAGGCATTATTTTGTGCTATTTTTAATATGTTCACGGCAGAGACAAGAAACGCTGGTGAGACGATTTACTCGTTCCTAAGTGATTGGCCAGAGAAGGTAAACATTGTGAGAGTTGGCAAGAAATGCGGGAGGCATTTGCCTAGCAGTGGGACAGAAAAGGCTAATTGAATAAAAAATATATAGTCTGCAACTGCCTTGACAATTTGTTAGTCAGTAAGCACTAACTAAAAAAAATTCAAGGCAATTGCAATTATTTTTTAAAAATAACCAATTAGTGAACTTATTATTTTTTTCCCAGAACAAAAATATTCTAAAACATGTATGATATCAGGCAATTTTACGTACCTCCAAAGTTCCTAAATTTGGGGTTCCGTACCTCAAAATGAAAAAAAGGGAACTTAAAGGTTCACTTTGTTGTTCGTCTGCCTGTCTTTCAAGACCTTGGGAAGTAACGAGTTGAAATTAAAACCATAATATGGTATTTTACTAAAAAAACAAAATATTTTCATTTTACATAGGCCTACATAGGCACTTATAAAACGTCGAGAAAAGATGCACGGTTCGGGTTGGTCGTTTCCTATGGAGAAGAACCGGCAAGAAACTCCATGGTTACTCTTTTAAAATCATTTTGTTTTACAATGTTGTTGTTACAGCGTTAGCACTTAAGTATGAGAGGACAGCGTAGGCCCGACAATAAGTCATTGCTTACTTTACAAAAAGTAAAACAAAATAATACGTTAACAAAAGTTAACAAGCGTCTAAGAATCTACAAGGCCACTACTCTACTCAGGTCTATAGTCTCTTGGAGCAGTGAAAATATGAAACCCAGTAAGACTACGCAGTCAAAAAATATGGCCGTTTATGTTGAAAGTTTGTACGGAACCTTCGGTGCGCGAGTTCGACTTGCACTTGACTGGTTTTGTGTATGGCATCTCGCACGTCAACCTATGAGGTGGGCGTCTGGTTAGCCGGACAATCTTATGGATGCTTTGAGTGTAAGGCCTCCAACCAGAGCAAAAACAAAGCGACTACACGCTCAGGGCAATCTTGGATCTGGACGTCTCCGGAGAGGGACAGCAAAAGCAAAGGAACCGGCTGGATTAAAACTATAACGTGCACAGAAGGACCACTAACTCACACAGGAAATACCTGTTTCTGAAGCAGAATGTTATCGAGAAGACTTATGATGCTTAAAACGAGAAAAGAGAAGAAACAATTTCCCGAAATGCGTTCTATCAGCTGCTCCCAGGAAGTGTACAGGGTAGAAGGAAGCTCGACGAACAAACATAAATCCCACTAATATTATAAATGCGAATTTTTGTGAGGATGGATGTTTGTTACTCTTTCACGTCAAACTGGCTGAACGGATCTTGATGAAATTTGGCACAAAGTTAGATCATAATCTGGAATAACACATAGGATTTTTTTTTCGATCATCATGGCTAAGCCGTGGGCGCCAGCTAGTCCTTAGTATATATAATCCTTACTAATACTATACTAATCCTTACTATCCTTATCCTTACTAATATTATAAAAGCAATAATTAAATTAAAAATTGAATTCGGTATTACACAGTACCTGCAACCTGTAGTTTTTGCCCTTGCGCCTTATTTATTGTAATGGCAAAGCTAAGTTTTTTCCTCTTTCAAAGAATGGTTAATAATTATTAGCCTATGTTCGTCTCCAGGGTCCCAACTACCTCTATACCAAAATTCATCAAAATCGGTTTAGCCATTTAGGCGTGAAGACGTAACAAACAAACAAACTCACTTTCACTTTTATAATATTAGTACGGATTATTTGATATGTTATATTATGTAATGTTATATTATATCCACCTTAGTAACTGCGTCAGTGTGGTATATTACCTAAGACTGGGTAATCTTGGCTCACAATAGAATTACATAGTAGTACTACTTGATAATCAGTCGGCAATTGTCTTGAAAATTACCGTACAGAACGATATGGTGACTTATTTTCTAAGAATTACAACAACATTGATGGATTTATTCATTTTTGTTTATCGTATGTTTGGTACCAGGGGCCTAAGTCTGCTATTACAATGGTGTCAGAATGGTCGATCACTGATCGCATAATGGTTGATTTTGACAAGTTTAGTATGTAGTAGATTACCAAAATCAACCGATGCGATCAGTGATCGACCATTCTGACACTGTTGTAATAGCAGACTAAGGCCCCTGGTTGCTAGAGTATGTAGGCCGCCCATGGGCCTCCTTTTTGTGGATGGGAAGTCATCAAATGACGTTTCCCACTCTGGGCGGAGCATAAGGGAGTGTCAGACTTGTTCTAACTGAAAACTATCCATGTTCCTTGTTTTGCTCGACAAAAACGCCACAAACTTTAGTACCTATTCAATAGTTTATTTAATTTTAAGAACTGAGGCTAGTAAGACACGTCAGTTGAATTTTACATTTATTTATTTTTAACTTTATGAGATATATGTACAATTACATTAATAAAATCAAAAATATGATACATAGATAGACTTCGTTGATATACAACAGCGCGAATATTATATTTGCTATTATGTGTACAGCATGAATTAAAAAAAGGAAATAAAATACATAGACAAACTTCATAGAACAACAATCGCGAATATAAAAGTATTTGATTAAAATACAGACCTAGGAGGAGAGCCTATTGCCATAAAAATGGCGGAAATCTAGATCCTTGTTTTTGCTTTTACTCTGGAGGCTCTTAATGTGCTCGTTCTTCTACATCGTTCTCACAAATATGTATAATCTCAACATGAATGACGTAACCATGGGTTTTGTAAAAATATTATAATTTAAGGATGAGGATTTAAAGAGTGTCCATAGAGTTTCTTGTCCGTTCTTCTCCATAAATCTTTATGCGCTACGCTTTGGAATGTGCAACTACAGTACTTTCACAAGTTATTACGGCTTGTGACTGGGACTGTAGCATCATCTTTTTGTTTTTATGACATTCAAAAGTGCCTGTTCTCTATCTATCTAATTGAAATAAATGCTTTGAGTTCGAGTTTTTGATCGGACCTCCTTTTGGGACAATTTATAATCAAAAATTCTAACAACAATTTACGGTAGCTACTATTAAAGAATCTTATTAAAATGAAAAAGAAACTTAACAAAGTTACTGCTAACGATGAACAAACTAAACCAACAAATAAATAAATGATTATGATTATGAACAATTGCACAAAACAAATATTTGTTTATATCGATACGGTTTGCAACTAGAGTTTAAAAAAAGGTTTTAATCGCAAGACGTCATGTATTGCGACATGGTAGGCATACTCGTGTATGACTATTGAAAAAAAAAAGAATTGTTCTATTTTTGAAAAACACATCTTACCAGAGGCGCAGCAAATAAGTGTATTTTAAAATTAAAAATACACGCTTCACATGTAATATTTATATAATTTTAAGAATTTATTCATATCTCTGGATGATACTGATTGGACTTTTTTGCAAATAATTTAACTAAAATACTACAGGATAAAAAAAATCTTCGTAAAGTGACAATGGATGTCAAAGTAGTTATGTCGTTTTTCTAGATCAACCTTCTACACGATTGACATTCCACATTTAAGCCTTTCGGTTACATTTCAATTATGTACACAGTTTGTTCTTTTCCACTATTATTATCGCTAGTACATGTCACTTTGTCTATGCCTTCTAATTCTTATAAGCAGATTATGGACTATTTGTACGCTGGACAGAAAATACCGCTGAAATGAACCCTGGTCATTGATTACCAGTTTTTATTGTCTCTGAATGTTATTGATTTTGCTAGTAATTATGAGTAAGCTGCTATAATACGTATTTTTTATTCGTTGCCTCTGTAGTAAATTCTAGCTGCATTGTAAACATTTATATGCATAAAAAGATTTTGTGTGGACAAAAAATAAAATGGGTAACAAGAAAAAAAAAATACAAAAAAAACCTAGAAAATGACTTTACTTTCGGGAGTTCGAGCAATCAGTTACCCGGGATCTTTTTAAAGTAACGTTATTTTCCATAAATTTAGGTTTTTTTTTAAAGTTGTTTTTACCATTGATTGTTTAAAATTTCCTCTACTTATGTAAATAAACCATCGCCTGCTCAATGCAGATGATGGATAATTACACCTGGCTTTAAAAATAAGCAAAAAAACGTACCTACCTTTTATGATAGGCATGGTTACTCATCCAAAATCATTTTAGGGCACAGCACAGTCACATAACTCTACACTTGGTCACTGCACAACGTCTACAGTCCATGATTGTACCTTATCATTATCAATTTCCTTTCCAAATATCGGCTGACAGACTTAGAAACGTCATAGAGGTGGCGTTAAAACGTTATTTTGTCACTGTTGAAGATCAAATCACCAAAAACAATACGTTTTATTTAAGAATCAAAAACATTATTTTAATTGTAGTTCTACTTAGTTTTCGACAGTGACTTAGCCTGTTTTTGACTGATAAAATAAGACTATTTTTTTAAATACCTTTAAAATCACTAAAGTCGTATCAAAGTAGAAGAATTACGAACGAATCGGAATTTCGCATCGATATATTATAATGAAGGACCGCTATTTCCTTTCAGTACGATAATAATAGTTAATACACAACATTCTTTCACAAAATTATTTAAAATAGTAGTACAATATTACAAATAAAACGATTATCAACAGACTTTGACGTAACAATATCGTAAAAACAAGAAGGAAAGAGTAAATACGTCATTTCAGTAGGTAAGTAACGGACTTACCTACTGAAATGGCGTCATATTGACTAGTCAATATGTGGGGAAGTCCCCACAATGTCAATGCATAAGATTAAAAAAAAACCCTATTTAAAAAAGTTAAAATATTCCAAAAAGTTTTTACGTAACTAGTTTTCGTTATTTATCATGAACACAAGGTAAAACTTAACGGCCGTGGATCATAATCAAGACGCCCGGGGCGACGGTGGGGCCATTTATAGACTTGTTTTTTTTTCATAAAATGACTCATTTCGTCCTCGCCGACGAGGCCCAGTACCTGCCCCACCCGTCCTTTGCTAGAGCTAGCCCTCGATGCTGCCAGTAAGTCCAAACAAGTCCTAAATAATGTCAATCAGATCCAGCCTGTCCCTTTGCTGTCCTACCCTAGCGACGCTCTAAACCGAGGCTCGTACCCCACAGGGGGTGCCCTTAAAGTAGTCGCTTAGTTTGTAAGTTTTTACTCTGGCCTTAGAGCCCTTAATTTTAAGGCATCCTCAGGAATCGCCCGGTTAAACAGACGACAATCTCCTAAGTTGTACTGCGAGATGCCATTAATAAAAAAAAAACATAAAATTAAAACTGCAAAGGTCCTGGGTGAAATAGACTTAAAGCCCCGTTAGCCCCGTCATAGAACTTATGTCAAAATACTACCATCCGTAAGCAAAACGAGTCGTTTTTGTTTATTGGAACGGGGCTTTACAGATTTGTAATAACATAACATCACGGCTGTAATCCGCGAGGGGTTAGGCAGAGGTGAATCTAATAGTATACCTATCCGGGGTTGCGGGTTGTTCGAAAGAGATACCGCGGCCCCGGGACGTAAAGGGCAATAGAAGGAACATGGGTGGGTTTTAGTCAGTACAAGTTTGACAATCCCCCCCGCTCCGCCCAGAGCGAGGGAAGTTATTTAATGATTTCCCATCTGCAAAAAAAAATAGTATACCTATATTTCGCCAGTTATTTTTAAGTTATATAATAGGGGGCGAGTTTTTTGCTATCAACTAGGCACAAATCTAGACTCCATAGCTAGATTTGTAACCTTTTTTAATAAAAACTTTAAAAAACCCAATGTTGACATAACACCTTTTTCCTCCTGCCGCGATTGCGGGTTGTTCGAAAGAGATACCGCGGCCCCGAAACGTAAACGGCAATAGAAGGAACATGGGTGAGTTTTAGTCAGTACAATTTTTCCTAGCAGGTCTAGGCAACTTAGTTTCTAAAAACTTCTGAAACAATATAACATTCCTTGAATGATTAATTATCCTGTCCTTTTTTTGCGGATGGAAAATCATCGAATAACTTCCCCCGTTCTGACTAAAACCAACTCATGTTTCTTTCTTGTTTTGCCCTCTATGCCGCGGGCCGCGGTATCTCTTTCAAACAACCCGTAACCCCGGATTATCCTAGTCTTAATAATAATTGGTGATGGCAATATAAAAATCGAGCTTCACACCTCTGATATATGTATGGCATTCTGTCGCTCTATCATCCTCTCATTTACGCGCGTGACGTAATTAATGCTGCTATCTCTTTCTCCTAATCACCTTAAATTACCTGCAGTCAGCGCACTAATTGACGACAATTAGGTAGAAGCAATCAGTACACATTAATAGAATGTTTATAAATAACTAGCTTTTGCCCACGGCTTCGCTCGCGTTAAATTCAGGATAACACGGTTCCCCTGTCCTGATTTGCAGGTACCTGCTACCTGTAGTTTTGCCCTTGCGCCTGATTTATTGTAATAGCAAAGCTAAGTTTACCCTTTTCTTCCCTCTTTCTCCCTCATTTCTCCCTTTTATTAAAACAAAAAATAGCCTATGTCCGTCTCAAGGGTTCCAACTATCTCTGTACCAAAATTCATCAAAATCGGTTTAGCCATTTAGGCTTGAAAAGGTAACAAACAAACTCACTTTCGCTTTCATAATATTAGTACCTAAGAATATCTACACTTATGTCAAAATCTTTGGTAAGGTTTGGTACAACTTGCGGCATACGTGTTTGACCAGCATAGCTATTCACAAACAATCCAATCGTAACCGTAATCGACAATCGACACTAGTCCATGCTCTCGTAATCCAATTGTCAAACTTTATTTTTATTTTTTAAACGTTGCCCCACTTTAGGAATTTCTCCTGTATCGTGGGTGCGTTTACAAACATATAAACTCACATACACAAACAGCCAGACCCGAAACAACTGTCTGCAGGCCATACAAATATTTGTTCTGTGCGGGAATCGAACACGACACGCAGCGCAGCAGTCGTCATACCTCAGCCACTGCGCAAACCGTGCCGTCAAATTGTCACAATTGACAATTTTACACAATTCACATTTGAAATTGATAATCGACAAGAGTCTATTTTATTTTAAATAAATGGACTACTTTTTTATTAAATTAATCACTATTTATTAAATTAATCACTATTTTTTAAAAAATTACTATTTTTTAAATTCATTACTATTTTTTAAATTCATTACTATTTTTTAAATTCATTACTATTTTTTAAATTAATTACTATTTTTTTAATTAATTACTATTTTTTTAATTAATTACTATTTTTTAAATTAATTACTATTTTTTAAATTAATTACTTTAGACAAACTAAAAATAGACACAAAATAATAATTACAGGGCGTGAAAAAATTCGTCCACATCGCAGTCAACAGGTAAAGTGCCCAGAAGGCTGGCAGCATTACCGCGTTGGATAGCAATGCTTATTTTTTGTGCAAAAAACAGACCAGCCCTCTGGTCACGAGAAAAGTCGACCACTTGGCGATTTCTCGAAATAGTACATGGGCACTCGGACCCCATAAACACTATGGACACTACTTAGTCTATGTTCTCGTAATCCAATCGTCAAACCGACAAAACGCTATTCACATATTCGGAAGAGATTCCTTTTTTAAAAAAACATTGCAAGGTATGTTTAACAGGGTACGTTACATAATGGTAGCAAATAGAAATTTGTGGGAGAAAATTTTAAGTGAGAAATATTTTTAACCAGATATTTGTTTTTATTGATTGCCCGATTACGGGTCTGTGAATAGCGTTTGGAGCTCTTTTTTGATAATACTCACGACACGAATGAAAACGAGTAGTTGTGAATAGGTATGCTGATAAATGAACTTGGAGGAGGCACAAGGAGTTCGAAAGGATCGTAATAGTAATGTTCTACGGTATCTGCCTACCTCTGTGAGAAACTTGAGTGAATTTATGTATGCGGTTGTGTCAAAAAAAAAATCGAAGGCATTAAAAAACAAGTACAGACGCCAGCAGGTCAAGCTACACGAAACTGTAAATTTTTCCCAATGAACCTTGAACCTAATACTTTAGAGTCAGTAAGAAATAAAGTCGAAAATCTATCAAAGAAATCTGTCAGATTGTAGTAGCTTGATGTGCAGGCGTCTGTACACACAGACTTAAATCTTAAAACAACAAAAACTAAAATCAACACTACAAAAATAAATAATAAATAAATATCTTGGGACAACTCACACACGGCTATCTGATCCCAAGCTAAGCAGAGCTTGTGTTATGGTAACCAGACAACTGATATACATACTTATATAATTTATAAAAACATACATATTATAGATAAATCACACCCAGACACAGAACAAACAATCATGCTCATCACACAAAGTTTGTCCTGGGTGGGAATCGAACCCACGACCTCCGGCTCAGCAGTCAGGGCCACTAACCACTAGACCAACAGGCCCGTCAAAAAGAAACATATATAATTATTGCAAAGAAAAAAAAACAGTTATTCTGGCAGCATTTTTACGTTAGATGCCGGTTGTGATTCTTTGGCAAAAAAGAACAGCTGTTTAAATAACACAACATGTAGTTAATAATGGCTAGTCTAAACCACTACTAACTCTGCTTGCGGTTAGTCTTATCAACTGATAAGGGCCACCAGATAATATTACAAAGGAATTTTAACGTAGCTGTAACGAAAACATAATCGTTAGATATCTTTGCAATGTTTTTAATCTATGTGGTTTATATAAGTAAATAAAAAAAATACTATTTTTTCATTATCAGAAAGTTCATAGAATGAAAGAAGAGTTTATTTGTCAGTATTTAGTACGTATAAAAGATGTTATTAGTTATTACATACTCATATTTTCTATTCCGGTGTACAAATATTTGCATATATCTAAATTCAATTATAATTATAATGTCAGATAGAGCTAGAAAAAAATACAATATAAATAATAATAATTATTATATTATTATTTCATAAATTGCATTTACTTTTCATTGATGTCCATTGTAAGATAATAGCAATTACTTAGATATAAATAAATCGAATATATTTCGCTTAAATCAGTTTCAATTATAAGCATTTTAGATCATTCGGTAATTGATATCATTCAATAATGCTGTCAAACTACAATATAGTTAAGTTGTGCCACTTTAATCAATTTCAACGTCGTTTGATACGCATAAATTAAATTTTAGTGATTTTTCAACAGAAATGACAACAATGTGTCCAAAATATAGTATTTTTTTTATATTTATACCTTATAATTTTTTTTAATTTTAGTTCACTTTTTAACACACTTTTAATAGATTAGATTTAATTATAGATTTTAGACTTTTATTATAGGCTGTTACCCAATCAGTTGTAGAAAGAACATTTGTATTACCTCCGACACTGAACCTGGGGGCAGAGGTGTATACATACAAAGGGGCCCATCAGCGCAGAGGGGCCCGTCAACGCCAAGAGGGCCCTCAGGGCCACTGCCTGCCGGTGTTGTGCATAATTTGAAAGAATATAGGGAAATTATTTAACAAATTCTTATCCTTACTTATTAAAGCGAAAGTGAGTTTGTTTGTTTGCTACGTCTTCACGCCTAAATAGCTAAACCGATTTTGATGAATTTTGGTACAGAGATAGTCGGGACCCTGGAGACGGACATATGCTCTTTTTTTTAAGTGAGGAATGAGGGAGAAAGAGGGAAGAAAAGGGAAAACTTAGCATTACTATTACAATAAATAAGGCGCAAGGGCAAAATCTACAGGTAGCAGGTAAATCAAGAAAGGGAAACTGTGTTACCCCGAATTTAACGCGAGCGAAGCCGCGGGCAAAAGCTAGTTATTAATACACTTCTCATCAAAAAAATCGAAACACCTCGCAGTTTATGATTTGATAAGGATTATCAGAAAAATGTGTATATTTAGGAATAAATGTAAAATGTCATTTAATAGTAAGTAGTATGAGGTTTTTAAATCCTAATGTTAATGTTCTAAATTCAAATTAAGTCTTCATAGGTTTCGTATTTTGTATAATGAGTAATTTTTACCCTGTATGGAATATGAAGGAAATGGGTAAAACAACACGCGTAAATGAAAAAAAAATGTAAGAAACGTTTATTTAATAACTTGTATTCCCTCCGCGAGCTCTTATTACTGCTTCCATACGGTTCTTCATCGATCGGATGAGAGTCACGATCACATGTTGTGGTATATTATCCCATTCCTCTTGGATTGCATTTTGCAGCTGGCTAAGTGTTTCTGGGGCTGGATCTCTTGCTCGAATTCGTCTCTTTAATTCATCCCATAGATGTTCAATGGGATTCATGTCCGGGCTTCTTGCTGGCCATACCATAATGGAGATACCGACTTCGGTAAGATAATCTCGTACGACGCCCGCGGTGTGAGCTCTAGCATTGTCGTGCATGAATATGAAGTCGTTGCCAATAAAATGTGCATAGGGCATCACATGAGGTTCAAGACACTGTTCGATGTATCGATGAGAGTTTAGTGCAGGCAGCCGTGGCCCAGACACAAAGGCAAGTTCTGTCTTACCGTCGGCGCTGATTCCTCCCCAAACCGTCCACGAACCGCCACCATAGCTGACCTTTTCTTCAATGCAGCATTGTGCAAAACGTTCTCCATCTCTTCTGTAGACCTTGTTCCTTCCGTCGTTACCATACAGCATAATTTTACACTCATCAGAAAACAGTACTTTACTCCACTGAAGGTATGACCAAGTTAGGTGCTCGCGTGCAAAGTTAAGGCGCGCTCTTCGATGGTCTGCAGTTAATTTCGGCCCATTCGCTGGCTTATGCGGTGCCAATCCGCGTTCCTCCAACCTTCTTCTTATTGTAGAGTCACTTACAGCTACTCTTCGTACAACGCGAAGCTGCTGCTGCAGTTGAAAAGCGTTAAGGCGTCGATTTCGTAAAGAAGTTGTTACAATAAATCGATCATCTCGCTCAGAAGTGACCCGATTCCTGCCAGATCCTGAACGGCGCGTGAACGAACCAGTCTCCCGATAGCGTTTGTAGACTCTATGAACAGATGATAAGCTTAGATGCAATCTTGCAGCCACAACACGCTGACTAAGTCCAGAATCCAGCAATGCCACCACTTGGGCGGCTTCTGCGGGCGAAGTATCCATATGTTTTAGAAAAAAAAGTTTTTTCAGACGTCCCAAAGTCACAGTAAATGAAATAAGAAACAAAAAGTTTAAAGACAAGCGCTAATTTTTAGTTTTTAAACGAGAAACGTACTCCAACCCTAAATACACATTTGTCTTAAAACAGTGATTAATTTCATTTATAGGATAAACAAATGAAATTCTAATTTCGAATTTTGATTTTTTTCTTCTTACTGTAATGACCAAACTGCCAGCTACACAATAATGTTTTTTTTTTCATGGAATTAATTCTCTTTTGTAAAAAATTACGACAAAAACAATAAAAACGAAAGTGTTTCGAATGTTTTGATGAGAAGTGTATTTCACAAAAACTAAAAGATATAACCAAAAAAAACGAATTAAGATAGGTATAGGGTACAGATTTTAAAGGAATGAAGAACAGGGTGTAAAGTTTTCCATCCTCCATGGAAAAGGGAGGATCCTCCGACCAGTCAGGTGTCGTGTCTGGTGCGCCACTGCCCGACAGTTGCCTATCGGGTGCTCGTATATATAATGCTAACTTCGTGCACAACTTTACTTGCGCGATGTAGGATCTCGACGTTTTAGTTATTCAGTGGCTGGAAAGATGGCGCTGTAGTACTTTTTGCCACCAGCATCTTTGTGTCGCCACAAGATCAAACAGTGTACTGAACACATCATGACTGAGAGGAATTATATTGGAGCAGTGATTTGTCCAAAAAGAAGTCTTTATATAGAATAGTAATAAATAAATATCTTGGGACAACTCACACACGGCTATCTGATCCCAAGCTAAGCAGAGCTTGTGTTATGGTAACCAGACAACTGATATACATACTTATATAATTTATAAATACATACATATTATAGATAAATCACACCCAGACACAGAACAAACAATCATGCTCATCACACAAAGTTTGTCCTGGGTGGGAATCGAACCCACGACCTCCGGCTCAGCAGTCAGGGCCACTAACCACTAGACCAACAGGCACGTCAAAACAAAAAAAATACTATTTTATAGTTTTTTTTTTATAGTAGTAGTAGGTATCTAGTCCATTATCTACATCCATTGACCTATTCGCTCTCGGTAGAGTAACGTACTTCAACTTGAAGTGGTCCATTGTTAACTATAAGAGCATGAGAGATCTTTGGAGAACTTAGTCCGTTTTATTTGCTGTTGAGATAAACATTGGCCTCTCCGCGTAAAGTTTGTACTACAAACTGGACCGTACTAAGAAAACTCGAAACGTGATAATTCAATGACAGTATATAACGGGTGATGCACCACAGAATTGTTTTTAAAAAGTGTGACGTCAGCATTGCTGACGTCATAATTACTTTCTTCATGATCACTCATTTTGGTTTTGGAACAAAAACTTCACTTGTAAATAAAAAGCTTCGTTTATTCAACGGGCAGCGTAACGACTTCTCAAAGAGGTCCGTACTGTACGACTGCTCGAGCGCGAATGCCCGAGCACCGACAGTGCGGCCGTATTTATGTGATCGTCGTACGTGCACGTGTTTACAAGTTTTTAGGTTAAGTATTGAAAATCATAATAATAGAAATGATGACATGCTGTTTTACATTAATTTTACCTTGTAACAAACTTTAAGTAATCAATTGATGAACTAATGAACTAATTTTAGAGTAATCAAATTATTAAACTTAGTTATTCTAAGTTTTACAATAGCCGAACTGTTGTTGTTGCGCCGATACGGCCATACTGACAGGCGGTGCGCGCTCTGCACCAGCCTTATTGATTGTCGTGAATTTTCGTAGAGTCTCGATGTTTCTTGTTGACCTGCAACAATAGAAGGAACTACTTCTGAGTAGTGAATCTGTAAGCAACTTACGTTGCTTTAACTTTGTTGTTACATGAGCATAATTGCTAACAAAACTTATAGGGTTCTCAAATATGTTATGCAAGGTTCTCGTAGAGTTCTCGGAGGTTCTCGGAGGTTCTCGTAGAGTTCTCGGAGGTTCTCGTAGAGTTCTCGGAGGTTCTCGTAGAGTTCTCGGAGGTTCTCGTAGAGTTCTCGGAGGTTATTATTATTACAATGAATTGATTTACTTACTCTTTATTCTGATGGGTTGTCTTCAGCCTGCCGGTCGTGGTTTGGTAGTATTTGTAGCTCTGCACGCGAGGTTGATGGAACGGGCTCAGTTGGTCCTGTAGATGGATCTTGTTGAGTAGGTGATTCGTTTTGCGCCGATACGGTCGACTGATCACCAGGTTGTGGAGCACGACGTAGCTGATCGTGGGCGACCTTGCGGGGTCGTCCTCTGCCCACAACTTTCTTTACCAGGTATCTGTCGTTTTCTAGTACTCTACAAACTTCATATGGCTCGCTGAATTTCAGGTCGAGGGAAGTTTGATTACGGGGATTGTTCTTAATTAAGACGTAATCTCCTCTTTGGAAATGATTTATCTTGGCCTTATGTAGGTTAAAGCGTTGTCTATCTTGTTCGCTACAACGGATCATTTTTTGTTGCACTTGTTGAGTAAGCGCTTCAATATCAATGGTTTCGTCAATATCTCAATCAATCAATCAATGTCAATATCCACCAAGTTGAGAAGCTCAGGTGGTACGCAGTGCTTTCGTTGTGTAATAAGTGTCAGTGGAGCAACGCCAGTGACTCGATGAGCTGTGCAGTTCATTGCCAGTTGAAGTTCCTCAAGTACAGTGTGCCACTGTTCTGTTTCATAGTTTTTAATCATCACCAATGCGTTCTTGAGGGTCGCAACGACCCTTTCAACTTGGCCATTCGCTCGGCTAACTCCTGGAGCGATAGCATGGATATTTATTCCTATATTGTCGCAGTACTCTTTGAACTCACCAAGGAACTCTCTTCCTCCATCAACTATGATCTGAACCGGTGCACCAAACAGATGCACAGTACGTTTTAGAGCAGCCAGTGTACTGTGTGGGTTTTTGTTGGTACTGAAGTATAGTAAAACGTACTTGGAGAAAGCGTCAATGGTGACGATGACATACTGTTGATCGTCTGGGGTGCCCAGTTTTCCTGTTATATCCATATGAATAACTTGGAAAGCAGCTGTCGGTTTTTGTATTGGGTGTAATTGGGCTTGAACGGCCCCGGATCTTCCTTTGGATGTTCGGCAAATAATGCAGTTATCCACAAACCTTCGAACAGTAGAACTCATTTTATTGAACCAATAAGTTTCTCTAATTTTCTGCAGAGTCTTTTCCCAGCCGGTGTGTTTCAGGGCAGTATGAAAAGAGTTTATAATACTCCACTGAAAAGACTTCGGAACGACTGTACTGAGCTGCTGACCAAAGGTAGGGTCATTAACGATCTTCTTTAGGACATTGTCCTCTAACACATAGTCTTGTACTGGGTTATCGTCATTGAGGCTGTCCATTATTGGTCGTAATTCATCATCCCGTCGCTGTTCAATTTTGAGCCAGTTTAAGTCTTTTGTCATAACATTTACTGCAAACTCAGCTGGGTTTCTGCTGAAAAAGTCAGCATGTTGGAGACGTTCACCTTTGCGGTATTCTACCTCGAAGTCGTAGTTTTGTAAGAACGCCCACCAGCGATGTATCCTTGGCAGCAGATCCTTTTTGTGTTTCGACGCTTTTAGCGCATTGCAATCAGTTATCACGATGAATTTTCTCCCATATAGATACTGGCGGAAATGTTTTATAGCGCGTACCACTGCCAGTGTCTCTAATTCGTAAGAGTGGTAGCGACTTTCAGCCTCCGTGGTTCTCATGCTCATAAAGGCAACTGCATGTTGTCGTCCATCGATCACCTGTACTGTACCAGTACTGCACCAAACCCGAGGCTGCTTGCATCTGTATATAGTTGTATGGGTGCTTCTTCTTGGAATAATGTTAAAACTGGAGTAGATGTTAGGCATTCGATGATTGCATTACGAGCTTCTTCGTGTTTGTCTGTCCATGCCCATTTTGCTCCTTGTTTTGTCAGTTCATATAAAGGCATCATAACCCGAGAAAAGTCAGGAATGTACTTCCTGAAGTATCCAGCCAGACCATTGAATTGCCTGACTTGCTTGACCGTTTTGGGCACTGGAGCTTTTACGAGGGCCTCCACTTTTCGTGGACTCGGTCGTACTTGTCCATCAGAAACTACGTTTCCGAGATATTCGATAGACCGTTTGAAGAAACTGCACTTGTCTGCGTTGATGGAAAACCCCGAGTCTTGCAATGCTATAAGGATTTGTTCCAGATGTGAGATTCCTTCAGGGAAATCTGCGCATTTACTTAATACGTCATCGACGTAGACTTGTGCAGCTGTTCCCAACAATGATGATAATGCTCTATTGATGCATCGTTGGTAAACCGAACAAGCATTGCTCAAACCAAATGGCATGGTGAGGTATTCATATAACCCATCTGGTGTGACAAAGGCGGTCTTTTCTATGGAATTCTCGCCAATGGGAATCTTACAAGCCGAGTTGTGCCCATAGTACCAAACCACAATGATGCGGGCAGGCTGAAGTTAAATCCACTGGAGATTAAGGGTTGGACCACATCTGGCAGCACGGAATCGCATTTGTTCCGCCTGTGCTACCACGTGCTGCAGTATGCTGCCGCATGCGAACGCGCGCTGTCGCTTTCCGCAGACAAAAAAGGTGATCGCACGCGTCAGCATGCTGCAGCATGGGTGGCATACTGCCGCGTTCTTCCATGATCAGTTTAGTTTCAAGCGCGAGATGGATAGGACCACGGAAGAGAGAGCAGTGATTCTAGCGTGTATTTTGTGATCGGCGGTGAAAGGATGCGTCAGCATGCTATCGCGCGCTTCAGCGTTCCGGAGTCTCCCTACCGACCATTGCATTTTGTCCGTGATGCCGATCGCCTCGAGGATTCCGCCGCATGCTATCGCATTATGCTTTCTGTCTCGGTCTAGCAAATGGCAGTTCTAAGCGACAGGAAGAGAAAGGGCGACGGAAAAAGGCGATTCCGTGCTGCCAGATGTGGTCCAACCCTTAAGCCTCCTTTAATCTAACTTCCCTTAAGATCTTGTACTAACCACACTGTATATATTTCACAACAACGTTCACTTTGTTCTATTTGAAAAACTTTTCAAGTGGCTTCAGACTCTGTTGTGGCTATTGAAGGTAGTATTATAATTTGACGTCACGGTTGGCGCAGAGGCTGAGCTATCGGCTGCTGCCGTCTCGCGGGTTCGACTCCCGTACGGAACAAATATTTGTATGACCTGCAGATAGTTGATTCGGGTCTGGCTGTTTGTGTATGTGAGTAAACGCACTCACGATACAGGTGAAATTCCTAGTGCGGGGCAACGTTTAAAAAAAAACTTTCCTTTCCTTTTTAACCGATTTCTACAAAAAGAAGGAGTTTATCAAATCGACTGTTTTCTATTTTGTACTAGCTTCAGATCGCGACTTCGTGCGGATGGCATAGTTACTTTGGGTTAACGCTATCTTTAAGCCGCGTTCTGATCGAAAAAAAAATATCTTTTTCTCCTCTTTTCTTCCCCTTTTTAAACTTCTTTTTAAAATTAGCCTATGTCCGTCTCCAGGGTCCCAACTATCTTTGTACCAAAATTCATCAAAATCTTATATTATCTTATATATCATTGTGTGCTTATTTTTGTGTGTTGTTTTCAATGTTAGACAACAAAAAATACTTACTTCCTACCTCATCATCATCTGCCTAGCCTTTTCCCAACTATGTTGGGGTCGGCTCCCAGTCTAACCGGATGCAGCTGAATATCAGTATTTTACATGGAGCCACTGCTTATCTGTTAACCCATTTAATACTGGGTAATACGATACCCCTTGGTAAGACTGGTTGTCAGACTTTCGGAACACTGACTACCTGTAACGATTGTCAAAGATCTACAAATGACAGCCGGGACCAACGGCTTAACGTGCTTTCCGAGGCACGGAGGAAACTCGGTATGTAACGGGTGGTCACCTATCCACAGACCAACCTAGGCAAGCGCGGCTTAACCTAAAGATCGACCCGAGCGGCTACTATTATTTAGCCACGAGCTCCACCTTACTTCCTACCTATCTATTTAAAAAAAACAACAAAAATCAACTCCAGTAGGTAATCCCTAAAACATCCTCTAAAATTGCCATAGAAGCGACACTAAACAGACTTTCTGATCAAATAGTGTCGGACATTTTAAATTATGTACCGTTTTGCAAGCATGCGACCTCTCACAGCTCTCACACCGCTGTACACCAATGAAACATGTATACAGCCTCTCGGTGTCACACTTCACGGAATTTTGATCCGAATTTATGTACAAACACAGGCAGGAATCCCTTGAATATTTGATAGGAGCGACCCCAACCTTTGTCTTGGTACATTTTAAAACAAACAACCTATTTTCGGTGGCGGAATTTGTTTAGAATTTGGTACGGTTTTTTAAAAGTAGAACGGTAGGCTTAAATGCCTGTTCTATGGGTTTTTTTAGCGGGTGTAAAATCAATTTGATGATTTCCCATCCGCTTTATGATTTAACATGATGATGATTTTAATTAATCTTGCACGTATTTCTACACCTCACTCGGTTATAATACAGTAAAGTTAAAGGGGAAAAATATACAAGTCCGTGATTAGACCCTGTTGTACTGTATGGGTCAGAATGCTGGGCTGTAAAAAAGGTGGATGAAAAACGATTGCATGTAGCGGAGATGAGAATGTTGAGATGGATGTGTCGAGTGACAAGAATGGATAAAGTAAGGAATGAAAATATTCAAGGAAGTTTGAAAGTTGCGCCTGTTATAGAAAAATTTAAAGGGAGTCGTTTGTCTTGGTATGGACATGTAATGAGGAGGGACGAAGCACATGTGACTAATAGAGTGATGGATGGATCCTTCCTGGATCACCGGTAACTAAACAAACAGAAAAAATGCTAAAGTCGGTTTTTTTGGAAACACTTTTTTATTTCAGGCTGTCAAATTGTGGCATGTAATGAGGAGGGACGAAGCACATGTGACTAAGAGAGTGATGGATCTGAATGTTGATGGACGCAGAGCGAGAGGAAGGCCAAACAAAAGATGGATGGATTGTGTAAGGAATGATATGAAGGAGAAAGGAGTAAATGATACCGTGACGTCTGAATCCACTAAAGCGTCCGCGGCGTAAGAAATACACCGTGCAATTTATAGCTCGATACGTCCTTGGGGAGAAATGTCCCCAACACTAATAGTTCCGAGGTTTTTAGTAATAGATAGAGTTATTCTTAAGGAAGGTTTTAGTATATAATTTGTTAAGTTTTTGTATTTATTTCTGTGTACATTAACTATATTTGTTGAAGATGTCGGCAAAAAGTATGCTGTCTGGGAGCTTTCAACGAAAACGCTGCCTAAACCCTTTAAGATATAACAAAATAATGTATGGTGTAATTGTGTATCTTATATAGGTCCACAGAAAAGTCAGCGGTGACATATGTCTATATCTTAAGGATAACATACTATATCCATTTTAATACTTTAACAAATGGGCAATTATAAAGCGCTAACTTGGAAAGCTATTTACACAAATACAGTATTAATCCTTATCATTTTAAATAGGTTGGTTGGCATGAACATTTCATGAAGATTATTTTTTCCTTTTACATCATGCAGATTAAATAAATACTTTAGGAGATATAGCAAAATCAAAATAACGCGCAACAAAATTAATTTCATGTCGCCGTGACTAGGCTGGCCCGCTCGGGCGCGGTGTAGGGAACAAGTCGCTCATCGCTGAGTGCGCGACCCGAACACGGGCAGACGCGTGAGCACAGAGTACGTTGAGTTGACACGTTCCTTACAAACTAAATTCAAATCCTTTATTTGTGAACATATAGGTACAATAAGATCTAATTACATAAAATGTAATAAAACATAGGTTTTATGAAGTTTCATAATACATACCTATTAGTTAGATCCGTACCATTACCTATGGACGGACGGACAGCGAAGACTTAGTAATAGAGTTTTTACCCATTGGGGACGTAACCTTAAAAATGAGACGTACCTAATTTTATTTATACTTCGATTTTGTTATTTTTGCTATAGGCTGCTTTTTATCAACACACCACGCGGGCGAAGCCGCGGGCGGAAGCTAGTGGAAGAATAAAACGTGTTGCGCCGACCCCAAATATAATGGGACAAGGACAGGAAAATGATGACTCGGTTATTATACAGTGTAACTTCTATTCTTTATAACACCTTTATAACATGTATTATGAAAATAAATGACTTGAAGCTAAACTTGAATCAAGACTGATCTTATGTTAAAGGTTTGCAGGTCAATGTTCTAACATAGAACAGCCCTGCCGGGGTTACGGGTTGGTTCAAAAGAGATACCGCGGCACCGGAACACAAACAGGCAAAAGAAGGACGGTGACACGGAACACTTCTTCCTGCTCTCCCAGAGGGGAAAGAAACCATTTCCAATCTGAAAAAAGAATTAGGCACTTACCACAAAACAGACAAAAACACTATTACTGCAATGCTAAAACATGTCAACCAATGAAACCATTATAACCTTAATAATCTACTATAATAAATATTGAGCATTACTTCAAGTTTTAATTAAATTAACAGGAGTTGTGTAAAACAATCAAAGTTTTTAAGAAAATAAGTTGAAAACACAGGTATTCCATCAACGCCCCTGTTAATCCATCCGAGGTAGATGATATAAGGGATTTACTGACCGATATTTTGTGCGTGCACGATAATTACTAGATACTTAATAGACTCTTACATTTAACTTACATAATTGATGGTTAAATCGTTTATTTATTTTAACACAAATTTTATTGATATTTACAAATATTTCTTATAAAAAAAAACATTTTCAAAATATATAAAAAATTGTAATCCACAAGCATCGGGAACAGAGTTCCAGCTGAGGTCGTCAGGGCTCTTGAGAGAGGAACCTCCTAACAGTACGCCCTGAGTCCAGAAGTACCGCTTTATGAATCAAGCCCTTGATCCAGCTGCCAAGTAAAAGCGTCTTCGAAGCTATTAGGCCATTGACCGAAACGACTATCAGCACATTGACTGCTATATTCACTTGCCACACACATATTATATATAGATACTTGACGGTTATTCCATTTATTCTTTTTACACATACGTAACAATACAAAAGCAGTAAGTGACCACCGGTATCGGGAACAGGTTCCAAGCTAAGAAAGAATATGACGGTTATTATTATTGGTATCCAAAAATACCATAGATCTTGGAAACGTTAATTGACGCCTTGGTTAGACTCCTTGTCAGACTTCCTTCTCTGACTACCTGTAACGATTATCAAAGATCTCCAAACAGCCGGGACGAAAACATAAATTTCGAGGCACAGAGGAACCTCAGTATGTAATGGGTGATCACTCATCCACGGATCAATCTATGCCAAAACCGTTTATCCTAAAAGTTCAACTCGAGCAGCTGCGAGCTCGTCCATGACAAGGTGTGGGTTGTACACACGACGGCAGGTCAACCTATACTAAATGGTTTTGGTGTAGGTTGATGTGCCGTTGTTTGTATCTCCACGAGGCCAGTGCGAGTAACATCAACCCAGCGAGTCTGCTCACTGTTCCTAGCCCTATGTTTACAATTGTAACATGAAACTTAGTCGGTTCAGTCCAAAGTTGTGCATTACGACCGTTCATCGACATTTTCATAACCGAAGACAGTGTGGTACTGGCTTCCATTGTGGCCGGTTTAGGTACAATAGTACCCGCATCACGGCTATCGGCTGGTCTTTGAAGACGTCTGTCACAGGACTTCTAATCTAGATTTTGGATAGAAAGTTTTAGACTGACTTTTAATTAGATTGTTGCCCGGAAAATTGGGTGGGACAGCATGGATGGCGCAGCGGCTAAGTGATTGACTTCTACGCTGCGTGTCGCGCGTTCTTTCTTTTCTTTTTTGAAAAATAAACGTTGCTCCACACTAGGAATTTCTCCTGTATCGTGGGTACAAACATTTAAACTCACATACACAAACAGCCAGACCCGAAACAACTAGCTGTAGATCATACAAATATTTGTTCTGTACTGGGATCGAACCCGCGACACGCAGCGCAGCAGTCGATCGCTCAGCCACTGCGCCAACCGTGTCGTCGTATCGTTTGTATCTTTATCGTAGTTCTAGTGTTGTTCTTCCCGGACGAAACAAATATTTGTGTGACTGGCAAGTAGTTGTTCCGGGTCTGGCTTGTGTATGTGAGTTTAAATGTTTGTAAACGAACACAGGAGAAATTTCTAGTGAGAGGTAGCCTGTTTTTAAAAACATACTCCACTCCACTCCACTTCACAACATCACGTAAACAATTTACAAAATGGAGCGGTTTACTTTTAATTTACTTGGGCAGTGAAGTTTACAAGCTCGGCTAATAATTTCTCACCGTCTTAAATAATCGATCACTCGACTCGAGCGGTAGTTCTCAACGTATGTGCTTCGGAGGCAAGTGGAATAAATAGGGTTCCGTAGGGTTTTAAAGTTTTGTTAAACGTGGTGATGTTTTTGTGGTCTATCTCGTTAGTTTTTTGGTCGTAAGGTCATGTTGAAATTGATAGGATACGTAAGGAAATGCGCATGAGAAGTCTTCAGATAACTTCAGATTGTTGTGTCAGTGTTTTCCTACTAAAATCCTACTATATATTATAAATGCGAATGTTTGTGAGGATGGATGGATGGGTGGATGTATGGATGTTTGTTACTCTTTCACGTCAAAACGGCTGATCAGATCTTTATGAAATTTGGCACAGAGGTAGATTATAGTCTGGAATAACACATAGGATACTTTTTTATATCTTTTTTGAGGGCGAAGCCGCAGGTGCCAGCTAGTACTGTGTAGGGATGGCGTTGAAATGATAACGACACGGCTGTTGAGTAAATACTGATTTATTATAATTAGAGTACACACTTATATATTGTTGTACAGTCATACCTTTAGTTAGTAAAATATAGACATGATTATAGCTAAGTGTACAATATATCCACCACACCTCCCCCGTGGAAAAGAAAAAAAAATACAATACATGTGTATTTTTTTTTTTTTTTTAACTTGAAGTTTTACATTGAAAAGATATTAAACACTTTTACATTGTGTTTAAGTAATATTAGAAACATAAATAAAAAAAATAACCTTCTAGGTTAAAATATTACGATTACCTATAATATTGTTTACACATAAAAAAAAACTAATTCGAATATACGTGTATATTCTTTGAATAATACAAGTTACACACAATAACAGTTGTTGTATGGATAAATTGAGGTACCTATCTACGAGTACCTTCCGTAATAATTATGTATGTATGTCATAAAACTTTCGACAATGAATATAATATCACTTATCTAATTAATACGTACCTAAGTATTACAATTGTCAGTTCTGTAAGTATCATTATACATAATAGGGTTTTGTTCTGTTTTTATGTACTGTATCAGATTTTCCATTGATTTCGATTTCAACATTTGGCGATATGTCTTTTATTACCCTGTAGG
This sequence comes from Ochropleura plecta, assembly GCA_905475445.1. Lineage (NCBI taxonomy): Eukaryota > Metazoa > Arthropoda > Insecta > Lepidoptera > Noctuidae > Ochropleura > Ochropleura plecta. The sequence goes on along the minus strand of FR997738.1, from coordinate 16,483,774 downwards.
GTCCTGAGTACAAACTTGTCAGTTTATTGCCTGTTTCGTTCTTTAGTAATAATTGGTCATTAGGCTTATAAGTTGTCGAATTAACATAAGTATCGTAGTAACATTTTCGTATTAATTTGCTATTAATTAAATTGTTACGGGCTTCACTTTGTGATGCTTGTAACCTGTATTTCAATTCAAGGGGGTAACTGTCGTGATTATATAACGGCTCTACGGTACTACACAGGTTACTAGGCAAATGGCATTTTTTGCCATATACCAATTCAAAGGGGGTAAATTTTGTTGATGAATTTACTGAAGTGTTGTAAGCAAAACACCAAAAGGGAAGCCACGTACTCCATGTTTCAGGTCTTTGTTCACACTGAATTCGCAAAAACGCCGATAGACTTTTGTGTGAATTTTCCAGTGCTCCGATGCTTTGATGATGGTAAGCTGTAGAGTTTATCTTTTTAATATTAAGTAAGGTACATACCTCTTTCATGGTGTCAGCCATGAATTCCGTTCCTCTGTCTGTGGCTATTTCTCTCGGGACACCGTGTTGAAGTATAAAGTTGTTGACCAATGCACGTGCTACTTCTGCTGATGTTTTTGAAACTAGTGGATATGCACATACATACTTTGACAATTCGCATTGTAATGTTAGAACGTATGAATGATTGTTATCGTCTTTATCTAGCGGCCCAACCAAATCTAAAAATATTTTCTCAAATGCTGTATGCGCGGTAGAGGTGATAACCATGGGTTCTTTTATTTGTACTGTAAATTTTTGTTTCTGGCAATCGGGGCATTTCTTTACATACGTTTCTACATCTAGTTCAAGACCAGGCCAGAAATAATATTGTCGAATATTATTTATCATTCTTCTAATTCCCGCGTGCCCACTACTGGGCAAAAGATGAAAATCATTGAGTATCACTTTTATATCATCTTTATTAGTAATGCGTTTAATATCTTTTATTATTATTAATCTAGGACCCGTCCAATCCTCGTGGCTTTTTATTTCAGTTACTAGTTTTTCAATGAAAACATAATTTGTTTTATTTTTTAAAAAGTATACTTCATCTATTTGCATTTCGTTACAAAAACTGTTCAGCTCTCCAGCAAATTCTGCTCGAGTAATTTGCGAATGAGAAGACGGTTTTATGTATATAGTTTTCTTACTTTCTACGTAAATGAAAATATTGGTTTCTTTACATATTTGATTTTCTTTTATTAGCTTTTGCATATCCCTACGGTCAATAAATCTTAATTCTACTACTCCTTTGGGTTTTTTGTCCGCTTCGATGAGTTTTGGTTGGTTGACAAATTGATCTTCAGACAACCCTGTAATGTTAGTGGAAGGCATGGTGTTCAATTTTTGTTTCTGTGCCCTTGTCATTACGCATATGTTTTCATTTATTTCTTGTAACTCTTTTGAAGTTAAAGTAAGTCGAGAAAGAGCGTCAGCGGCTACATTGTCTCTACCTTTTACATATTCTAACACGTAATCATATTCTTCAATTATAAGCTTGAATTTAAGAAGCCTACTTGAGGGATCTTTGTGACTAAACAAATAAATAAGTGGCTTATGGTCTGTGATTATTTTAAAAGTACGCCCATATAAGTATGGCCTAAAGTGCTTCACAGCCCAAACTATGGCAAGGAGCTCTTTCTCAATGGTTGGGTAGTTCTTTTCACTCTTATTAAGGCTTCTACTTGCGTATGCAACCGGACGCCCGTCGGAGTTTGATAATACAGCACCTATCGCAAACCCGGATGCATCTGTTTGTAGAATAAATTGGTTTTCCTGAGAAAAATCGGGGTATTGAAGAAGTGGCGGTGATGTCATGCTATCTCTTAAAATTTCAAATGATTTTTGACAGTAAGGGTGCCAGGTGAATTTTGCGTTTTTTTTACACAATTGATTCAAATGATAAGCTTTTTCGGCAAAATTTGGTATAAAGTTACGGTAATAATTTGCGAAAGCAACGAAACGCCTTACTTCATCTGCATTTTTTGGTACTGGATAGGTTTTTATAATATCAATTTTTGCGGGGTCTGGCAAAACACCGTTACTAGATACGATATGCCCTAAATAAAGTAATTCTTTTCGTAAAAAGTTGCATTTTGATGGATTTAACTTTAAATTTATTCGCCTTAGTCGTTCGAATACGTCTATAAGATTTTTATTGTGGTTCGATATAGATTTTCCTAGAATGATGAGATCGTCGAGATATAGTAGGCATTTATCATACGTTAGACCGGACATTGCTAAGGTCATCATGCGTGAAAATGCGCTAGGGCTGGTTTTGAGGCCCATAGGCATACGGGTCATCTGGAATTGCCCTGAACAAAAGGCTGTCAATTTCCTACTGTCCTTGTGTAGATCCACATTGTAAAATCCTTGGTTTAAGTCTAAATGACTGAAGTAAACACATCCTGACAACGAATCTAAAATGTCTGATATGTTTGGCAAAGGGAACTTATCATCTTGTATACAATTGTTTAGTTTTCGATAGTCTATAACGAGCCGCCATTTCTTCTCTCCAGTCGAATCTAACTTTTTAGGAACAAGAAGTACGGGACTTGACCATTCACTGTTGCATGGTTCTATTATACCCTGCTCTAGTAGTTTATTTATTTGTTTATTTACTTCTTCCCTTTGCGAGTACGGGAGTCGGTAAGGTTTTGTATATACCGGTGTAACGTTTGGCTTTAAAATAATTTTATGACTATATAATTCCGTTGAGGTCAATTTATCACCTTCAAGATAAAAAATATCTGCATATTTCGCACAAATTTTCTCTATGGGTAATCTCTCATCTTTATTAAGATGGTTCAACTGAAGTACGGAGAATAACTTTTTCACGCGTTCTGCATTGTTATGAGATTTGTGAAATGAACATACATCATAATCCGTAGCTTTGTGTATAATCGGGTTAATGTTGTTTAATGTTAAATCATTTTCAGTTGTATTAATGATACGAATTGGGAACATCCCATTTACTGGTTTAACTAATGCACTAGCTATAAAGATGCCTTCACTCAATTGGGATGTACAAATAACACTTTCTTCGGTTTCATTAGTATGTAACATATGAACAGATTCACATCTCGCTGGTATATTTATACTTGTACTTTTATTTGGAAAATATAACGGCAAAGAGATTTTCATATTATTATTCCATAACAATAACGTGTTGTTACCAAAGTTTAATATCGATTTGTATTTGTTTAGAAAGTCATTGCCAATTATGCCACTTGTCTTACAAGGTAATGATTGGAAAACATAGAACTTATGTTTCAACATTTGATTCTTAGAATATAAATGTAAATAAACGTATCCAATTGATTGGACTTTGCCTCCTAGGCCAATGACATACATATTATGTTTATGGATTGGAATTTTTTGATACAATACATGTTTATAATTGATTGCCGAAATAGATGCACCAGTATCAACTAACCAACTATATTTGTAGTGGTTTCTGCCATGTAAAATGATGCTACATGAGTTAGTAGTACTGAAAATTACTTCTTTAGTCTCGAAAAAACTGGTTATCAGTTTCTAAATCCACCATGTTATCTGATTCCGTAGATGATAAAGTATGTATGTGCGAGTCATTAGAATTACCTCTACCTCGGGTTCTGAAGTAAGTTTTGGTCGCAGCGCGACTGGCCGAACCACTGCCTCGTTGTCCTCTCCAGCCGCGTCCTGCTGCAGCCGCAGCAGTCTGCTGACCGAAAACGGTGTCGCGCTGTTCTGGAGCGCCGCGGCCCGCTGCTGTGGATGGCGTACCTCTGCGAGGAGCTCTGCCATGACTGTAGCCATAGCTCCTGAAATTATTGTTATTGGCGTTATTGCGGTTTAAATACATAACATCGCCTGAAGTGTATGGGGAACTGGTCTCTTCGTCTACAGCTGCTTGTACAGCATCCTTTAGTGAGGTATAATTACGTGCGGATATTAAAGTACTCAATCTCCGGTTTCTTAATCCTTCTGCAAAGCTTTTGATGGCTTGTTTTTCGTTAATTGGTTTCAAAATTTTAAATACGTCTTCTTTGCCCTCCGACTGTGTGATTGTTAAATCTACAAACAATTCGGTTATCTGTCTACCAAACTCATCGATAGATAAGTCATTTTGCTTGGAATTATACAGTTTACGTTGAATAGAAGTTGTAGACTTTTTTGGTAATAATTGGTTTTTCATGTCACAAAGAAGAGCGCTAACGCTGTCATAAGTAGAGGATAGTTTTAACTTAGCGGCTTGTGATAACCTATTTTTTAAGACAAAATTCACTAACCTTCTTTGAGACTCGTCGTCCAACTCCGAGCTGTAGTAGTCGATCCCATCTATAAGCTTTTTAATGCTATCTTCATCGTCAGATGAAACAGGCAATAAATTAATTGCTACCTTTAAATCAAATTTCGCCATATTTGAAAGTTGCTTAGTCTGCACAGAACATAAATTCAAAATTTCTTTGTGTATAGAATCAAATTGCTCACAAGTTTTCTTTATAAACAAATATTCATCTTCTTTAATACTACCTTTAATATTCTCAATTTTCTCTAAGATTCTGCTATACTGAGTACATAAACTATCAACCTCTTGTAATTTGACTTGAATTATATTACCCGTACGTCTACTGGGTCCTATCTTTATCAGATATTTTCTTACGTCCTTTAAGCTTACAATTAAATCTGATAACTCGTGAGCCATGGAATAACCTGTATATTACATTATTTTGAACCTATTATGACATAAGGCTCAATTAATGTTCTAAATACTTACAGTTTTATAATGTGTCAATAACAAATTTACATTAGGAGTACTACTGTACTAATATAGAAAAAAAATGTTTTTCATTTATACATCACTAAAATGTCTTAAGTTCAAAGTTATTGCACTTGGCACGATATACACGGTACGCAGCTGATGGATTTAACACAACTTGCGATTAATACGACACTGCATTTTATTATTACACTATCAATTTACTCACATTCATCACAACACTAATGATATTTTAATTGTGGGCCGCACTTGATATCCGTATTTTATTCTTTGTCGATAAGTCTATGAGATTATACATATATTCTTCGTATCATTGCTTCATCACAGGTACCTCCATTCATTTCCATTAATTTGTCACACCTCCTCTGCTTTTGGGAATGGGCCTCGTCTTAGGTTTGTTATAGATCTCCTTAAAGCATGCCGATTTATTTCATTCGCAATCCACTTCGTATGACAGTTTTTATATGTTCTGTATATAAGGTATAAGAAGCCCAGAGACATCAGGCAAAGAATTATAGTCAAAATTATATTTGTTGTACTTGCGTGGATTTGCATCTGCTCGATTCCTGCATTGTTGTTGCCTCCAGAAGCGGTTTGTGCGAGTATGACTTCTTCTTTGCTTTGATTATATCCCATCTTGTAGAGTTGATAAAGAGTTAAAACACAAAAACACGGCCAAAGTTGGATTCGCTAAGTCCGAAACGAAACTAATGTACTTTAGATGCATTGTGACTCGGTACGGTTTACGTATATGGAAATGGAATTTTAAACAAAACTCGCTGTCACGGTCGCCATGTAGGGATGGCGTTGAAATGATAACGACACGGCTGTTGAGTAAATACTGATTTATTATAATTAGAGTACACACTTATATATTGTTGTACAGTCATACCTTTAGTTAGTAAAATATAGACATGATTATAGCTAAGTGTACAATATATCCACCACAACTGAATGAAAGCGGTGGCACTGCTAGACCCCACAAGCAGCGTCACTTTAGACTGCACATTAAAATGGTTATACTGTACAGATAGCGCGCTTTCAATACAACACAAACGAACGTCGTAAAGAGCTACAGTACGGAACCTTCGAAATAAAACCGTCTTCCAGCCTTAAAGTTAATTGTTTTTAAAATTCATAGCACGCTGTGGATGAGGCACGCCTGCGGATGGATGGATGGACTACACACACCGGCTGGAGTTATACGTCCACACAGATAATATGTTACAGGAAATGTTACGATATATATTGTGGATACAGTTTTGTGACTCTGACTTATGAGGTTAACTTTGAGGGGGCATCAGTGGTGCATTTTAAGGAAGGGTTAGTGTATATCTAATATATAAAACAGTGTATCAAACTCCTTGGGGCGTTTTGCACGTTTTGTTTATACCGTTTACTAGCTTACGCCCACGACTTCGTCCGCGTGGCATAGTTACTTTAGGCTGACGCTAACTTTAACCCGCGTGGTGATCGAAAAAAAATTATCTTTCTCTGCCCTTTCTTCCCTCTCTCTCGCCCTTTTCCCACTTTTTTTTAGCATATGTCTGTCTCCAGGGTCCCAACTATCTCTGTACCAAAATTCATCAAAATCAGTATGGCCATTTAGGCGTGAAGACGTAACAAACAAACTCACTTTCGGTTTTATAATATTAGTAAGGATACATTAACAGCTGGACCGATTTGTATAAATTTTATAGTGCGGGTAGGTCTGAGAATCGCCCAACATCTATTTTTCATAAACCTTCGTGTAAAGGGAACCTAAGCAGCAGGTGAAACCGCTGGGCACAGCTACTCACTTTCGCTTTTATTATATTAGTAAGCATACATTCTTACTAATATAATAAAAGCAAAAGTGAGTTTGTTTGTTTGTTACTTCTACGTCTTCACGCCTAAATGGCCTAACCGATATTGATAAAGGACTTCAACCAAAATGGGCTAACCGGTGAACAGCTGTATTGGGAAAAAAGAAATTCACAAATAATTTAGTAATAATATTTAGTAAACATTGGTTGCTTTTGGGAGTGTCAAACTAAATGATATTAAAAACGAATAAAAAAGATTTGAAATTGATTATCGGTTGTGTATGGTGACAGTTGTTGTGCAACATGGCGGGATGCATTGAGTTAGGGTTGCCAGAATAAAAACTCAGAAAAAATAACATCGATATTCGATTTTTCGATTCGAAAGCTTCAAAACATTAAAATGTTTGATGGAAGACCGAGCTTTATCTAGCCGTTGGAATATTCATCGTTCATGTTGGAATATTCATCGTTGGAATAGCATCATCATCATCTTAACCTCACACAATTAAAAAAATATAGTTTATGTAGAACAACATTTTTTATGAGTGTTAAAAATCATCAGCTTGCCTACGCAACGTGGAACAAACCAAGAAAGTATTTATCGGAGAAAAAATGTAATAAACATAACAATTGTAATTAACCTTCATAATTGTTATTTCGTCTTCTTTCATTTGGGTTTTGTCCGTCATGGTAGCGAGTTTATTAACGCGTGCTTTTCTTGAAGATTCTAATTAGAATGGAGCATGGGCCATACCCAAAACAATTACGCAAAGCAAAACAGCTCAGCATAATATACTAAAATAAAGCGCAAATCAAAACAGCATAATAATTATAATCGACCCTCAATCAATCGATCGATCAATCGATTCCTAAGGAATCGATTTCAAATCGTATAGTTCGACTGATACCTGGTGCAGAAAACTGGCCGATCCAGAACCGGTGATCGATTGTCAATGTCAATTTCATTCGCTCTGTGTTCGTGCTCTTGTTCGAATATTGCTGTGAATATTATTTTGACTTTGGAAGTTTGGATATTTTTGACGACTTACGCTATTCAAAATGGATTCTGATGATTTTTCACCTAACGACCCCTATATTATATGAAGATCAAAATCAAGGCATACAAGCTATTAAGCAATATTACTGCAATTGCATAGTCGGCCGAAGGACTGTAGGTTGCTGCGCTCACATCATGTCTGTGATATGGTATTTAAGCTGGGCCAGGTATGAAAATATAACTCCACCGGCCCAGTTTTTAGACCACGTTTTATTAACGCACGAAAATGAATAATTTCACAAACAAATTATTTATTTTAAAGTGTTGAAGTTTTATTTTTTATTATTTTATTAAACAATTTGATACAAAACTTCCTATATATATGTTTTCTATGTACTGTAAGCCAGTCACTAAAATCAAAAATAGTGCAATATTTTTATGTTCATGTTCAAGCCCAAACGCCATACAAAGTGGTTGATGTCCTTTTGGTAGGTACAGACATAGACTAATTTAAAAAAAAGTGAGATAAGAGGAGAAAGAGGGAAGAAACTCTTTTAAAAATATCTTCTTCTCCCCTGAGAGAAAGATATTTTTTTTTAATCATCACGCGGGTTAAAGTTAGCGTTAGCCCAAAGTAACTATGCCACGCGGACGAAGTCGCGGGCGGGAGCTAGTACAGTTATAAAAAGAAACAATCCAAAAAGTCAAAAATAATCATTGAACGAAACAAAATACACAACGTCAAGTAAAACTTCTCTCCCGTTACTCAATTTTCACACAATGCACCCTGCAGCACATTTAGCTCTATATTGGAGGTACCTGAGACTTTTCCAAGATTGCATGGCTATTGGATTTCAGAGGAATTCCTGTATTGATGGAATATTAAGATGCCTCAGTGTCCGAGTCACCCGTGACGGTACATTTCATAAAACACTAAGATTTTCGAGCAGAAGTCCCATCTTACCTTAAAAATATTGAAAGCGAGGAATTTGAGGTTATCACTTTTAATTGGAGTTATTTATGTAATACTAGCTTGCCCGTGGCTTCGCTCGCGTTAAATTCGGGGTAACACAATTCCCCTTTCGTGATTTGCAGGTACCTGCTACCTGTAGTTTTTGCCCTTGCGCCTTAGTTATTGTAATAGCAAAGCTAAGTTTTCCGTTTTCTTCCCTCTTTCTCTTTCATTACTCACTCTTTTACACACAATAACAGGGACATTAACATGGACAGGCAATTTTTTTTAAGTGAGAAAAGGGGCCTCCCCCTTTTCTCACTTAAAAAAATTGCGAAGAGGAAAGAAAAGGGGAGACAAAGTTATTTTTTTGCGATCATCACGCGGGTTAAAGCTAATTAAAATTAAAAATGGGATGTTTGTGATGATGGATGTATGGATTTTTGTTACTCTTTCACGTCGAAACGTCAGACTTTAGCCAAAAACACCACTGACTTTAATCGTTTTGTATTAAATAAAAAGGATTGTTGGTTTTATGAAACCACGGTAAAAGTGAAACTTTTTTTCACATTATAGACATCTAACTAAAAAATATTTGGGAAATAATAAAAGTCCTACTCCGCAGCCGACCGTCACGCGACATGCAACACACAAACGAAAAAGTTTAAGACGATGTAATAAAAGATTTACTTTAAAAAAACCCTTGCCCCACGTGTTTTTTTATCCCTTCCATTCTAGACTGAGTTCACTTACTGAGAGTCCCTGCATCGTGCACATATTAACAAATTCCTACCTGTGGAACGGTCCATTCTGAGTAGCATTAAGCCTTTGATAGGCCATCGGACGAGCTTTACATTGTTTTATAGTATATAAAATAGTCAGATGACGTATTTAAACTGTCGTTACGTTTATAGATACAAGGTGGAAGGTACAACTGTGACCACGTATTTAATATACATCATTCTAACACACCCCTTCACTAAAGAGCGTACATTAGTGACAATAATTAACGTGTAGTCCGTAATTAGACCAGTTGTACTGTATGGGTCAGAATGCTGGGCTGTGAAAAAGGTGGATGAAAAACGATAATATTATAAAAGCGAAAGTGAGTTTGTTTGTTACGTCTTCACGCCTAAATGGCTAAACCGATTTTGATGAATTTTGGTACAGAGATAGTTGGAATCCTGGAGACGGACTAAGGCTATTGTTAAAAAAACAAGATTGAGATAATTATGAGGAGACAGGTAGCAGGTACCTGTAAATCAGCAAAGGGGAACTGTGTTACCCGAATTAAAAGCGAGCGAAGCCGCGGGCAAAAGCTAGTAAAATAATACGTTAACAAAAATTAACAAGTTTCTAAGAATCTACAAGGCCAACCATGTCCACTCATTCAGAACGAATTGGTAAAAAAGAATCTATACAAGAATAAGAAAAAATATTGCAATAAAAATAACTATATGAGACAAGTCACAAAGATGTATATTATTTACATATATAATAACCTTATTATTACCCTGACTAAAACATACATGGTAAAACCGAAATACGTCCAGTCATCGCCAACTTACATACAGTAGGAACCTCTTTATTTTTAACAATGTTTTTCTCTATGTCGATCCAGCTTAACCACAATTAAAATTACGTGTATTAATTAATTTAACTGTGTATAACGCGTATTAGGTATGACTAATTTTTGAAAATAAACATCATCTGCAACCAGTCTAACCAGATTCAACTGAATACTAGTATTTTACATTGAGAAACTGCCTATCTGACCTCCACAACCCAGTTAGTACTGGGTAATACGATACTCCTTGGTAAGAATGGTTGTCAGACTTTCAAGTCACATTAAAATTCTGGGTTAAATATGTTACTAATTCGTTTATTCATTTATACACATATTTTTGTATATTTTTACATATTTCTGATTAAAATAAGCATACATAAAACAAACACAAAAATACCAAAAATAGTAGCTCACCTGTATCAGGAACAGGGTCCAAGCTACCGGCGGTCAGGGCTCCAGAGAAAGGAACCTCCTGATAATACGAACCGTTTCCGTGATTAAGCCTAACGAGAACGTCCTTGGGTATCGGTCGAGGCACTTTGCAGTTAAGCCATTGGCAGATACGACTATCGGCACAATGAGCGCTGCTGCTATCCTTACCAATATTATAAAAGCGAAAGCGAGTGAGTTTGTTACCTCTTCACGCCTAAATGGCTAAACCGATTTTGATGAATTTTTATTTTAAAAGAGTGAAAAATGAAGGAGAAAGGGAAAAAAAGGGAAAACTTAGCATTGCCTTTACAATAAATAAGGCGCTAGGGCAAAAACTACAGGTGGCACGTACCTGCAAATCAGGAAAGGGAAACTGTCTTACCCCGAATTTAATGCGGGCGAAACCGCGGGCGAAAGCTAGTTATTAATTATGGTTAATTAAAACCCCATTGTATTAATTTAGATAAAAGGCCCCTGTTGGTCAAAATTATCATCACTATAATTCGACCGCGTTACCAAGGAGTATCGTATTACCCAGTACTAACTGAGTTGTGGAGGTCAGATACGCAGTCGTTCCATGTATTAAGTATACAGCTGCATCTAGTAAGACTGGAAGCCGATCCCAACATAGATAGTAAAAGGCAGACAGCTGATGATGACAGTTTAGTACTGACTACTGACTAGCTTTAACGACTGTCAAAGATCTACAAATGACAGCCGGGACCAACAGGTTAACGTGCTTTCCGAGGCACGGAGGAAACTCGGTATATAACGGGCGGTCACCCATCCACAGACCAACCTAGGCAAACGCGGCCTAACCTAAAGATCGACCTGAGCGGCTGCTATTATTTAGCCACGAGCTCTGCCAGTACCCAGTACATAACAGGAAAATAAATACCTAAGAATAAACAAATATAAATAAATAACTATGAATGAATCAACATAAGAAGTAATATTACTTCTTGACCGGTTAGGGAAACGCAATACAAGGAAAATAAACAAGTTCTGTGTGTCATTAAGTGTAGTTAGTTCACTGAGAACGCCAGTATCTATGTTGTTGATTTAATTGAGCGAAAAACATGCAAAATATAAACAGTTCTGTGTTCAATTCAAAAAGTACGAGTTTTTCTGGTAAGTTTAAGACAGTTTTGTTGACAAATGTCATATGAAACGGTGATAGTTTATAAAAAAATGTACTTGAAATAACTGTTAAAATAATCAGTTTAACTGTAGCGCCTTGTAAACATGAGCCTTATGAGAAGTCGGCGTATTGTAGGCAATCATTTTTTTTGTGATAAACGGAATTGTATAAAATCTGGTTCTTCTAACCTGACAGACAGATGTGTTGCTAAGGAGTTTGTTCCGCCACTTCTTCTTCCCAGCTAAAACACTAGGAAGTGGCGAAAGGCAGAGCGTTTTGTGGGACTGTCTCTTTTAATGTGACGTTCAAAAAGTGCTGATTACCAGCCTAATTTGAATAAATGACTTTTAATTTTGAATCGCGTTGTTTTCATTGTTAAAATCTGTGTTTTTTGTGGCTAATTAAATAGGTAAGTGCGATTAGAGTTAGTATTAAGATCTATTATCTAACTAGAACTCCAGTATCTATGAAATGTGACGTTAAACGTACGTTATCATACTAATTATTGCAATTATTGTCAATTTAAGTATTTGATCCATACGTCTCGACTTTTAAACGAATAGCAGACGATCTTTGCTTTGTTTTTCTTCGCTATTTGTAATAATAGAATTTTTATTCGTCCCTTAAACTTACATTATGTAATACTAGCTTCCGTCCGCGACTTCGCCCGCCTGGCATAGTTACTTTGGTCTAACGCTAACTTTACCCCGCGTGATGATTGAAAGAAAATTATCTTTCTCTCCCATTTTCTTCCCTCTTTCTCTCCCTTATCCTACTTTCAAAAAAATTGCCTATGTCCGACTCCAGAGTCCCAATTATCTCTGTACCAAAATTCATCAAAATCGGTTTGGCCATTTAGGCATGAAGACATAACAAACTCACTTTCGCTTTTATAATATTAGTAAGGATTATCTGTGGTATGGTATACTTAACAGTACACTCGCATTTCACCTGTCAAGTTTAAATCCTTTTAGATTTATGCTCATTTATTTTAAATCGCTAAAAATGCAGGAAGTTCTCAAGGCGACCCGTATATGTTTAATGGTTTTTGACGTGATAACGTCTTTAAAATCGTTTTAGTCGGGTGACATGTTCAGAAACTTGTGTCACACCAAAACCTCACAAGCGACATTTCATAAAGATGGTAGTGCCATCTGTTACTTGGCTCGAAAAAAAAACTTTAAATTAGTACTTAATTTCATTTTAGATGTCACTACTGGTGATAACTTATATCACCAATAAGACGTTATCACGTAAACATCTCGATCGTAAACCTACTTTACAAACAACCAATTTTTTTTTATGTCACGCGGTAGTGAGCCTTATTTACATTTTGAACAACATAACAAGACTCATGTCTTCCAAGATTTGGTTCAGAAACTTGACAGTGACATCGTTTTGAGAGCAATGTTGATGAAATAAATTATTATACAAAGACACAAACTTGTCTGGGATCAAACCGAGGCCGATGACCTACAACTACTGCTCTTTACAATATTATTACAACTTGAATCAAACTCAAAGCATAATTATGTTCAAATAAGACCGTTATAGGGAATTTTGTATAACAAGAGTAATATAATAAAGCTACACTCAATTACAAGGCATAATAACTTGTCAAAGTAATGTAGTTCCCCATATCTAAGCGTAGATCTCGATAGAGAAGAATGGGAAATAAACTCTATGGACACTCTTTTAAATCATAATATTGGTTAAATCGTTCATGTTGAAATTATCCTTTTTGAAAACGATGTAGAAAGACGTACATATTAAGAGCATCCAGAGCAAAAGTAAATCAAACAATTGAAAAATAAAATAATTTAGCCCACTACTCAGTCCAAGATGAGGAATGCAGTATGCAGCCACTCTTGCAGCCAGCAGTCAGCGACAATGACATGCAACGTGCAGCATTACACCGACCCAGGAGTATTAGCCTCTTCGATACGATGGAGTAAGTACTCTATGAAGTATTAATGACAAGTGTCACTGTCAGTATGACAGCTGAGCTCACATAATGAAAAGCAATGGCAACACTAGGAAGCTATCATACGGGGGCTGGGCTAGGAGACACAGCAGAGGGGCCTGTTAGAGCCTTCGCCTACCGGGGTTGCGGGTTATCGTAAAGAGAATTCGCGGCCCTGGAACATAAAGGGCACAACAGAACATGGGTGGATTTTCGTCTGTACAAGACTGACACAACCTTCCGCTACACTCAGAGCAGGAGTCATTTAAAGACTGCCCATTCGAAAAAAAAGTTACCTAAAATTTATTGTCTACTATCTTTCGCCCGCGATTTCGTACGCGTGGCATAGTTACTTTGGGCTAACGCTAACTTTAACCTGCGTGGTGATCGAAAAAAAAATATCTTTCTCTCCCCGTTTCTTCCCACACTCTCCCCCTTTTCTCACTTTTTTTAAAATTAGCCTATGTCCGTCTCCAGGGTCCCAAGTATCTCTGTACCAAAATTCATCAAAATCGGTTCACCCATTTAGGCGTGACGACGTAACAAAACTCACTTTCGCTTTTATAATATTTGTAAAAATTGTATGTATAAAATCTTTTTAAGCATGTAATTGTAATTTCAGAGATCGCCAACCCATTTTAAAAGTATCGACATCTGGTTCTGGCCTGGAGGAAGATGAATCGCTAGAAGTCCCCTACCCTGACTGCAAGATGCTGAAGTCTCCTGCATCCACCCTCACTCTTCCCAAGCTTGGCTCCAACAGCCGACGGTTTACAAGATTAAACACATTGTTACTAGAAGCAGTCAAACATCGGGATGTACATGAAATTGAGAGGTGAAGAACTAGTTAAATATATCTAGAAAATACAAGGTGTATACGGATCCTTGAGGAGATAGTCAACCAAGTATTCATCATCTGCCTAGCCTTTTCCCAACTATATTGGGGTCGGCTTCCAATCTAACCGGATGCAGCTGAATATCAGTATTTTACCTGGAGCGACTGTCCATCTGACCTCCACAACCCAGTTAGCACTGGGTAATGCGATACCCCTTGGTAAGACTGTTTGTCAGACTTTCGGAACAACTGTCAAAGATCCTAGAAGATACCTGTAACGGCTGTCAAAGATCTACAAATGACAGCCGGGACCAACGGCTTAACGTGCTTTCTGAGGCACGGAGGAAACTCGGTATGTAACGGGTGGTCACCCATCTACAGACCAACCTAGGCAAGCGCGTCTTAACCTAAAGATCGACCCGAGCGGCTGCTATAATTTAGCCACGAGCTCCATCAGTATTCAACCAAGTATTCTGTACCTCAAACTTAGCAATACTTAGGAATGTTCTTCTTTTATTTTTTGGAGTGAAAAATCTTAATTTTAAAATTTTCTATCTAATGTATTAAGAGTACTTCCCCTTCAGGTGGCATTACAAAATTCCACCCTGTATAGTATTAGGTCCATGCCCACATATATAGGCCCACAAAACAGCGTATGTTCGGAAAATACTTAGTTTTCTATAGGAAATGAAAAAATTTAACACCCTGTTCTTCAAACTTCTAGATAGGCTATTATAAGCAAGTTTTTTCCACGTATCTTCCCGAATTCTGAAGATGATATCAAAAAACCGGAGTCTGCATTGTTAGGGAGGCTTTTTTCTTGGATTTTTAAATATGTTAGGAACATCGATTAAGACCTTAGTTTTTACACGCCAAAAATTAATATTTTTTATTTTTTTTTAGATGTTATACTGATAAAATATAATTGATTTTCCAGGCTGATCAAGTCTGGGGCAAACCCCAACGCAACGTGTGGCATAGACTGTGTGTCAGTATGCCACCTAGCTGCCATGAGGTCTGATGATGCCCTCACCATACTCCTCAATGCTGGAGCTGAAAGGCAGAGGCTGGACAGACTTGGCCGTACTCCACTACACTTGGCCGCTTGGGCAGGACATGTGAGACAGATTGCTGTTTTACTTGGATTTTCTAAAGGTTCATATGCATCAATTAACATAACGTCATCACGCCAATATCCTACAATGGTTAAGCAAAGTTGTACCTAATAGTACTCCTACATTTTGCCAGGTTATGTTTAACTAGCTTTTGCCCGCGGCTTTGCTAGCGTTAAATTCGGGGTAACACAGTTCCCCTTTCCTGATTAACAGGTACCTGCTACCTGTAGTTTTTGCCCTTGCGCCTTATTTATTGTAATAGCAATGCTAAATTTACCCTTTCATTCCCTCATTTCACACTTAAAAATAAAAAAATTAGCCTATATCCGTCTCCAGGGCCCCAACTATCTCTGTACCCAATTTAATCAAAATCGGTTTAGCCATTAAGGCGTGAAGACGTAACAAAATTCACTTTCGCTTTTATAAGTAAGGATTCCAACATAAAAAGGGGCTGAGCCTATTGCTACGCGAGACGACTCTCGGCCACCGTAGATGCGGGCCTGTGGACAGTGAACAATGGGTAGCTCACCGTCCATCCGTCTATTGACGAAAGGCCGTGTCGACGGCGCGTTAGTGTTCCACGCGCGCCTCAAAGAGATCTCAGCAAAGCAGAGGCGCCTGCTAGGGCCACCGCCTGCCGGGGTTGCGAGTTGTTCGAAATAGATACCGCGGCCTCGGAACATAAAGGGCAATAGAAGGTACTGAATGTACTGACTAAAACCCACCCATGTTGGGTGGGTTTTAGTCAGTACAAGTCTGACACTCGCTCCCGCTCCACCCAGAGTGAGGGAAGTTATTTGATGATTTCCCTCACCAGTTCTCGACGCAGTATCGGCTTCGAAAAGGAGTCCAAAATAGGTGATTGACCTCGCGGCGGTGCAAATTTATTTATCTATTTACTTAAAAGAATATAAGTTAACAGTGTATGTTACCAAAACACTTATATTCTAAAATTTAACACTTATACAAAAAAACAAACCTACTAACTATTACTCAAAAATAAATATATAAATTTTATATGGTTTAAATGATGGGACTAAACAGCTGATTCCACGTCGCCAAGTCTAATCACTCCCGAAGAGGACAGGCAACATACCAATAACCTAGAAAAAAATTATTAGTCGCAAATTACGACGAGCACGCAAAATAACAAAAAAAAAAACATTAAACATCCAAATCATCACAACATTTAAATACATAATTATGGAAAAAAAATAGCTTGCACGTCGTGAATGCTACAAGTAGGTCACCACTCAGCATGATGGTTCTCTACCCGTGATTAAAACGTAAAGATGTCAAAACAGCATACATAAATATTTTAAATACTAGGGCGTCGCCCACACGATTAACAGTCGAGGTGCAGTTGAGGCGCGGGCGCTTTAGTGGCACGCCGCAACAAGATTTTCTTTACAAATGAACGGCAGTGCGCTCATATACAAGAGTTTCGGCGCGGGCGAGGTGAAGGCGCCTTAAATGAATATAAAATAAATTAAACAATATTAAGATTACAAGAACTAAAATAAAACAACCCCATGATCAATATGACGTGACACAAAAACAAATAGAATAAAATATAAATGTATATAATCATAAGCGATGGCGACCTCTTCCAAAAAGAAAAAGTTATCAAGGTATCAAAACCATTTTTACAGATATGCAGTGCAGATTGGATGAGGAAGACATGACAGTAAGCACCGAGGAGGAAGTCAAAAGGCTGAGCCAGGATGTCAAGGAATTGGTCAACATGAAATGTGACTTCGGGACAAGCAAGGCGAAACTCCCAACCTACTGGAAAGATAATGCTGTTGATCATAACTGCAAAGAGTTCGAAAGAAGCGTATGTTTTTTTTTTCAACCGAAAAGGTGGCAGTTCTATGTTCGTCCGTTATTTTTTTCGCCATTAACTCCGCTAACAGTGGACCGATTTTCTTTAAAAAAAACTGTCGAAATTTAATTTTGTATTTGATAAAAAACTTTTTGGTAAAACAAATCCGACTTCCAAAAAAAAATATAAAAAGTGGAAAATAACTTTACTTCCGGTAGTCGGTGACTTTTGTTGGTTTCGTTGACTTTTTTGCCACCGACTTCGGGAAGTAAAGTTATTTTCCACTTTTTAGTTTTTTTTGTGGAAGTCGGTTTTTGTTTTTACAAAAAAGTTTATTATTTCAGCTTTTTTATTTATGGTATAATGATATATCACTTATTTATTTATCAAGTATTAATTTTCCATTGTTATTAAAAGATTTGTATTAAAGACTTATTGTCGGGCCTACGCTGTTCTTTCATAGACTTAAGTAATAACGCTGTAACAACAACATTTTAAAACCAAATGATTTTAAAGGAAGTTCCACATGGAGTTTCTTGCTGGTTCTTCTCCATAGGACCAACTCGAACCGTGCACCTTTTCTCGACGTTTCATAAGTACCCATGTAGGTCTATGTGAAATAAAAATATTTTGATTGAGTTAAATATAATTGTGTGACAATATTCGTATTGCCCGCTCTATAACTATTTTATTTATTTATAAAAAAAATTGTTATAGAGCGTTACTTAAATCTCTTTGGTTCTCACTATGACCCCCCGTCATCGCAAAATGCCGCAGCAAAACGAACTTTCCTTGCTGTTCCATCAGCTGCCGATATTCCAATTGGGTTGGTCACCCCTGCATGCGGCGAGTGCGCGAGGTCACTACCGCTGCGCGCGTCTCCTGATCGCAGCCGGCGCACAACCCTGCGCACCAGATCTGGTCGGCAGGACACCTCTTGATATCGCTGGATCTGCGTACTATGCAGAGCAGAATATAGACCCACAAAAGTATGTAATAATCCTAATATCCTAATTTAATATTATAAATGCGAATGTTTGTGAAGATGGCTGGATGGATGTATGGATGTTTGTTACACTTTCACGTCAAAACGGCTGAATGGATCTTGATGAGATTCGGCACAGAGTTACAGTATAGTCTAAAATAACACATTTGTTTTTTTTTTATCATCACGCGGGCGGAGCCTTTATACTTACATTACACTACTACACTATACATTATACTACAATAGCTGAAGATATACTTACATTATACTACGTGAGTGAAGAAAAATCATGTCTTCAAAACTCATAAACTTTAGTAGCATTCAGAACGAAAGAGACCTTTAACATTTTTTTATTCATTAAAGCGACTCTTTTTTTGTGGATGGGAAATCATTAAATAACTTCCCCTGCTGGCCCAGCCGGGGGACTCCCCCCCAGCTGGGCCAGAGCAGGGTCAGACTTTTACTGTCTAAAACCCACCCATGTTCCTTGTTTTGCGTTTTGCCTTTATATTCCGGGGCCGTAGTATGTCTTTCGAACAACCCGCAACCCCGGCTGGTAGTGGCCCCTGTGCAGGCCCCTCTGCTTTGCTGACACCACTTTGCGGCACGCGTGGAACCCGAACGCGCCATCGGCAAGGGCTGACGTCACTAAACGGACGGACGGTGAACTACCCATTGCTCACCTACCAAAGTCCCGTATCTACTGCGCCCGATACCAAAAGCGCCTCCCGCGGCGGAAGGGTTTGCCTGGTGTGTCCTCAAGTGTCATAAATATTTAGTTTTACTAAGAACCATAGCTGTGATTGAAAAACCGGCTAGATGGCACCACCAACATAATCATGTACCTATTTTTTTTACCTTAAAATTTGAATATGACAGTTATCAATAAACCATATTAATAATATCATGAAAATATGACCGGATGATAGTTTTGCAGATCTAGTCGCAATGCTCATCAGTGCTGACTGCAAGAACTTCAGAATCAAGAACAGGAAGATAGTTGATACACCGCTTCATACTGCTGTGGAACTGGGCAGTTTGGAGGCTGTGTCAGTGTTGGTTGCAGCCAACGTGCCTGTCAACTGGCTGAACCGAGCCGGCCAGACCGCACTGCACATTTGCGTTAAAAAGAAACTTAAGGAGCATTTGCAGGTGTGGAAAATTATTCCTTTTTGCTGACGGCTTTAAACGTTTCTTTATGATGAGTTGTCTCCATCAGCGGATCCAAGAGCTATCAGATCGGAGTTGCCGAGCTGATTTTTGATGAAAACCGGCCAGAGGGTTCTGTACAAACTTGCGACATAAACGGCCATTTCTTTTAACTGCGTATATTTAGAGGATTGATTTTTTTAAGGGACCACAGACTTTAGTATATGGTTTTTTTTCATATCAACTCAATTATCTACGTGTTCCCGAGATATAGGGTCTCGACAAGACATACGTTTAGATCTTATAAGGGTACCATTATTTACTTTTGAGGTCATCATCTGCCTAGTCTTTTCCCAAGTATGTTGGGGTCGGCTTCCAGTCTAACCGGATGCAGCTGAATATCAGTATTTTATATGGAGCGACTGCCTATCTAACCTCCACAACCCAGTTAGTACTGGGTAATACGATACCCCTTGGTAAGACTGGTTGTCAGACTTTCGGGACACTGACTACCTGTAACGACTGTCAAAGATCTACAAATGACAGCCGGGACCAACGGCTTAACGTGCTTTCCGAGGCACGGAGGAAACTCGGTATGTAACGGGTGGTCACCCATCCACAGACCAACCTCGGCAAGCGCGGCTTAACCTAAAGATCGACCCGAGCGGCTACTATTATTTAGCCACGAGCTCCTCCTTTTCCTTTTGAGGTATGGAACCCTAAAAATCATGGCAATAAACGAGAAAACTGAATTAAATAACATTAATTAAAATCTTACCTTTACATAGAATTTCTAAAGAGATGGAATTTACAAGTTCTGTTTATTCCTTCTGGCTTAATAATACACCATTTGAAGAACATTGCTTTCATTCTTTCACAGCATAATCCATTGTTACTTTTCCAGATACTAGCAACCCATGGGGTCAGTGATGTAGAAATCCCAGTCACCGTTGATGTTAAAGACAAGGATGGCCACACTGTGCTACATAAAGCCATTCTGGAGGAATGGGGACCTGGAGTCAGCGCCGCCATAGAAGCAGGAGCCAGCATCACAGCAAGAGTTCGTAACTAACTAAACCAAACTAAAATTTAATTTAAGTCATCAAGTTTCAACACTGTCAGTGTCGGAACTCCCATTTGTGTCTGTGGTGACTGTGTCAGATGTCCCATTATATAATAACTAGCTTTTGCCCGCGGCTTTGCTCGCGTTAAATTTGGGGTAACACAGTTTCCCTTTTCTAATTTGCAGGTACCTGCTACCTGTACTTTTATGCCCTTGCGCCTTATTTATTGTAATAGCAAAGCTAAGTTTTCCCTCTTCTTCCCTCATTTCTCACTTAAAAAAAATAACTTATGTCCGTCTCCAGGGTCTCAACAGTATCTGAACCAAAATTCATCAAAATCGGTTAAGCCATTTAGATGTGAAGACGTAAGAAACAAACAAACCCACTTTCGCTTTTATAATATTAGTAAGGATGGGATAAATATCATCGCTATTTTGAATTAGTTTATCCTTACTTCCTTACTAATATAGATTTATTTTCGTTGGATCCCAGTTTTTGATCCCATTTTATAGGTATTAACGATGGGTCCCATTTGATATTACCATTGAATCCCATTTTATGACAACATGTGTACATTTCAGAAGAAAAGTGATTTACTTTTATTAAATATTTTAAAAACACCGTGTGTGTATTTAGGATTTTTTAGGATTGTTGCCACTGGGGAATAAACAAGCGCCTCTTAGCTCAAAAAAAAAATACTGCCGTCATGATTTTTCCATATTTTTTTTTTATATAATGTGGTCGTTTCTGGCACACAGGTCACAGTTTTAACCTAACCTTTTTTTTTGTAAATTAGTAATTATCCTAATCTAAATAGTTCAGTTCCGGGTAACCAACTAAAAACAATCTCTTTTTTCTATAAATGCAGGTCGTTTGTGGCACTCACCGGCCGCTGCCGCGGCACCGCTCGCTCCGCTCGCTCGGCTCGTGCGTAGGAGGTCACAGTTTTAACCTAACCTAACCTAGTTACCGGTTCCTATAATTTGTTTGGGTAATGAAATTTTGTCAAAATCTTTTCGGAAAAACGGCAGGCACCCGTTATTCTAACATAACCTATCCACATACCCAAATTTCATCCAAATCAGTCTAGAAGTTTGAGCGTGTTGGAATAACAAACATACATAGGTACAAAGTTTCGCCTTAAAATATTATTGTGATTTTGTTGTTGGATGTACCCGCATTCAGATGTTTTTAAACATCTGGGATCCAACGGAAATAGTTTTTGGGATTCAATGGCAATAAAACGTATTTTTTTAGTATTTTTCAAATTTGGGATTCAACGGAAATATATAATAATGTTTTGTGGGATCCAACGCCAAAAATATTAAAGTGGGATCAAAAACTGGGATCCAACGAAAATAAACGCTAATTTATATTATCCTTACTAATATTATAAAAGCGAAAGTGAGTTTGTTTGTTTGTTTGTTACCTCTTCACGCTTTAATGGCTAAACCGATTTTGATGAATTTTGGTACAGAGATAGTTGGGAACCAGGAGACGGACATAGGCTATTATTTTTTTTAAAAAAAAAGAGTGGGATATGAGGGAGAAAGAGGGAAGAAACGGGAAAACTTAGCGTAGCTATTAGAAATCAATAAGGCGCTACCGAATTTAACGCGAGCGAAGCCGCGGGCAAAAGCTAGTCATCTATACAATTATGTCACATCATGTTTCAGGATAACAAACACGAGACACCAATTCATCTTGCAGCAATGAAAGGCAACGTGGATATACTAAATGATATACTGAGTGTAGCCAAACAAAAAGATGCCATCGACACAACAAACAATGAAAGACAAACAGCTCTATTTAAAGCAGTTATCAATGGGCACCTAGAGTGCGTTAAAAGGCTACTTGAAGAAGGAGCTTCAATAACAAAAACAATGTCGAGACAAGTCAACCTCCTCCACATAGCTGCCCAAAAAGGAAACGTGGAAGTACTAAAAGTATTACTAGATCATGACTACATAATAACAAGGAGAATTATTAACTACCTAACAGCTGATGACAAAAAGGGCTACGGTCCTATACATTTCGCTGTAGAAAACAATCATCCTAATTGTGTCAAGATACTTTTAGCCCGAAACACTTATAGAAGTCTTAGAACTTCGTACGGTACACAGAAAGGTTCAACGCCTTTGCATATAGCGGCGGTACACAATAATACAGAAATCGCAAAAATTATCATGTTTAATAATGAGGATACTGTACATATTATTAATGATATGGGTTGGACTCCACTCCATACTGCCAGCCACTATGGAAGCAGAGATATGATCACACTGCTTCTTAGAGAAGGTGCTGATTTATCTCGCTGTACAAACGGTCCTAATAAATGTAAGAACACTGCAGTAGACATGATAATGAACAATATGTCAAAGCCTACAGAATTTATGGAGGATATCTTTGATACATGCATTTCTACCAACGACTCTAACCTTCACGATCCCAATTGTGAAGTGACAGTGAACTATAAAATTTTAGTGCCTCAAGCTGAAGAGAAAGTACAAATGAAGGTCATAGATGCCCTTCTGAAGACAGGAGATAGGTACGGCCAGAGACGCCTCTTGGTTCACCCTTTGCTTGAAAGCTTTCTGTACTTAAAATGGAAAGCTTTATTACCTTTCTTCTATACGATGTTGGCTTTTCATGCTTTCTTCGTACTATCGTTGACAACGTTTATAATATCAGTATTTTTTTATAAAGATACAAAACATCCTCCACCAGTGATTCTAAATTCTACTGGGTGGGCAGTAGTCTTGTATATTACTATTATCTTGATAATTTCACAGGTTAGTACTATTGAATTTGATGAAAAAAACATTCTCTCTGTTGCCGTTCTCTTGTTGTATGCATATATGACTAAATCGCAAATTGGGTAGTTGACACCATTAACCAATAATTTAAAGACACAATTTTTCTGAAAGAACACGTTATTCTAGACCCGAGAACTCCATTCATTTCAAAATAACTTTAAAATTCGATTTTTAGTTGCTTTTAAATCAATAAATAGTTGCGTCATTGACTTGACAACTTAGTGACGTCATCGGTTGCGAGTCCCATACAAAATCTATAGGGGAATCGCATTTTGACAGCTCATAAAAAGTATGTCAATTGATTGGCGGTGTCAACTACCCTATTACTTACATAGCCATTAATGAAGAGTTGAAGTTGAAGTTACATCGTTTCTGCAAAAAAGCTGTCCAGTCTGATATCCCCATTTTATTTTTAACCGACTTAAAAAAGAAGGGAGTTCTCAATTCGTCGGAATCTTTGTTTTTTTATTTATGTTCACTGAATACTCAAAGACGCCTAGACCGATTTTCAAAATTCTTTATATAATAGCAAATAAGATATACCATAACCAAAAAATCTGAAATAAAAAACTTTTTTTAATAACATATCACATGTTTATCGAGTACCTATTCATTTTTCCATTGTTACTAACAGATTAGCAGATCATCCATATATATATTAAGAAAAAAACTCATAAACTACCTAAGAAATAAATAAAATTGATATGGAACCACCTGGGAAGTGTACCCCACCAAACAAAAAAGGAATTTTGCAAATTGGTCCAAGCGTCTCTGAGTAATCGTTGAACATACATAAAAAAAACATTCTCACGATTCTCCTCCTTTTTTTGCAAGCATTGCGCTAAAGATTCTTCATATTTAAACCTTAGTTCTCTATACCACATTGTTTTCTTCTAGGAAGTCCTCTACATGAACGTCAGCAACGGTTACTTCGTCCAATTAGAAACATGGGTTAAGTTCAGTTCCATAAGCCTGGCTGTGATCCTGCCTTACTCCACGGGCACGACTCCAACTGAAGTGGACTGGCCCAGACATGTGGCTACTGGGGCTCTGCTACTGTCCTGGCTAGAGATGATGTTTCTGCTGTCCAGGTTCCCTAACTGGGGATACTATGTGCTGATGTTTGGGAAGGTTTCCTCAAATGTTATCAAGGTGATATTTTTTTAAAGTTTTGTATCTATACTATACTAATATTTTAAAAGAGAAAAGATTTATTTATTTGTTTGTTTGTATCAAATAGGCTCCAAAACTACTGGACCGATTTTAATCATTTTTACACTGATAGGAAGCTACATTATCAAGAAGTAACATAAGCTATACAACATCACGCTAATACCTACGGAAGTGGGGCAGCAATTAAAATCGCGGGTGAAACCGCAGCAAGACACTAGTACATTATAATTATTATTATAATAACTTCTCACTTTCAACGTTAACTCTTTTTAGGGTTGCGTACCTCAAAAGGGAAAAGCGAAACCCTTATATCATTGTGTTGTCTGACTATCTGTCGGTCTGTCAAGACCATTTATCTTGAGAGCGCATATAAGTATCGAGGTGAAACTATTATTACAAGCCGGAAAATCAACCCTCTAAATCTATGCTTGTAAAAGATATGACCGTTTATGTCGCTTTCCCATGCATTCGCAAAGGGAATCAAAAGACCCAGAATAAAACAATTTGACAAGAAGAAAATGTGATTACAAACTTAATGGTAACAAAAAGTAACTGCAACCTATGTCGATGTATGGGGACATTTTCCAATGGCAAAATTAAGTTTGCCTTTTTTTGTAGATGTGAAATCATCAAAAAAAAATAACTTCTTCCGCTCTGGGCGGAGCGGGAGGGGAGTGTCAGACTTGTACTGACTAAAACCCATCCATGTTCCTTCCCTTGCCCTTGCCCTTTATGTTCCGGGACCGCGGTATCTCTTTCAAACAACCCGCAACCCCGGCAGTACAGTTCAATACAGTTTCTCTATTCGTTAAAGCAATTTTCGGTACTTTCATTAGTTACCTACAAGTTTGTACGGAACCCTCCGTACGCGAGTCTGACTCGCGCTTGACCGGTTTTTAAAAAGAGATCTCTTTTATAAATGCAATGATCAAATTGAAAACCTGAAATGAGGTTATTTATTACCAAGAGCTCGTTACATAATAGCAAAAACGGACAAAAAACTAACTGTTCCCTAAAATTTACGATGAGCATGGACAGACTATTGCAGATATTCAGCTATATCAAACACACTTATTATATTAATGTACACACGACGGCACATCAACCTACACCTAACCATTTTAACCTGAACTCTCTACTACGGTGTGCGATCCGTAGTAGAGAGATCAGGTTATAATAGGTTGACCTGCCGTCGTGTGTAAGTACATAAACCTATTTTTTTTTCTTTACAGATTCTGTTGACTTTTGCTTTCCTGGTCATAGGGTTTGCCCTGAGCTTCATGATACAGTTCCATTCACAAATCCCTTTCGAGTCTCCGTGGGCTGCACTCATCAAGACCATAGTTATGATGACTTCGGAGTTCGACTACGAAGACCTCGTCAAACAAGACGACACCAAAGAATTCGTAACTTCCTTGCTCGTTATCCGCGTCATATTTTTAATATTCGTAATACTTGCTGCCATAGTTCTCATGAACCTAATGGTTGGTGTAGCTGTCAATGATCTACATAATCTACAAGTATTGGGTAATGTCAGAAGACTTGGTAAACAAGTCGAGTTTTTAGGATCTCTAGAACATCTTGTATACAACAGGCTCTTTGAGAAAATTTTGCCGAATTGGCTAGAAGAAATGTTAACAAATAACAAGAAAATTTTAAACGTATTCGTTCTCAATCCGAGTGTTCCTAAATCGAAATGCTACAGATCTTTACCATCCCATATAAGGGAGGCCATTTTTGAGAAGGCTCAATCTCGCAAAAAACAAATGGATGACGAATTGGGATCACAAAATTATAAAAAAAAATTGGACGCAATATATAAAGCAACAGTTAAAATTAAGAAAGAAAACTTAGCTGTAAAGAATTTTAAAGCTTTACAAAATACTACAAACAATTATAAGGATGTTTCTAAGCATCTCATGGACCTCGATGCTGCTGTGTTAGATATTAAAAATCAAACTAAAGCGTCTATAAACCAAATCCAATCGTCTGTAGATGAGCTAAGTTTTAAAGTAGACTTGATTTTGAGTAAATTAGATACTAAAAGTAAAAAAAAGTAATCGTAGGGTTGAACGAATAAAGGGTGATTCCAGAGTTACGTGTCGATTGTGGCGTGGATGATTTTGCTATCGCCAGGGAGTTGGCGATACATAATGTAATGAAGGATGAAGGCGCTTCACCATCAATAGGCCATTGTCATTCAAAGCGTACCAATTCCATATGAACTAAAGATAATTACAACAATTTACAGGATTTTGCTCAAGATAAGAAAAGCATCTGTAATTAGATTTAAGCTTAATGAGATTCTGAAGTCAGAAATAAATAAGTAGGTACATCAAGATTTTTTGTTTTTTTTTTTAATCAAATAAGTACCTTGATAGTTTTACAATTTGCAAAGTTTGCGCTGTTTTTATTAATACTTCATTAATATATTTTATCCTATTTTCCTCGAATCCCTTAAAAGGACAACGACCATCTTCAATAGATCGTTGGGCCCACAATTTGATGAATTGTTGCAAGTTCTTAATTAGAGTAAATTTTTAGATCAAAATTCAGCTTAAAGCTGCTTTAGTTTTAGCTTGATAGATAACTGCATAATTAAAATGAACGCTTGTATCCATGGTTAGTTAATGTTAGAAATATTAAATGTCACAGTTGCTACTCAATCTGTAGGAGCCCATACTAAATGATAAATGATGTTTATTTTGCAAGTAGGTTTTCACAAACACTTTTACACGTCTTTTTTTTTAAAACTAGATGAGGCCGGTGTTTCGTACCCGACTACTCTGAGAAGAAACAGCCGAAACAAACTCAGAGGTCATAGTCTCTTTTAAAGTCCAGACAAAAAATCTTGGTCAACTTACATGAGGACTATGCAGATTAGTGTCTGAAGTGGTCTTTTTAAGAAAGCACCACACAGATTGAGAAGACCTGTCCAGTCAGTGCAAGCATTTGTCAGTTATCGTGTAGCTCGACTCATAACCCAAGGAGCTCAACGAAACGACGAACAATACCAAAAAAAGGACATTGGTGAAGGTCCCTAATAGTACTCAACTGCCAGACAATCGTCAAAAACAAAGTAAATAAAAGTTATGATCCACATGGTCCTCACATTCACAATAAACAACTACAGACTAGAAAATATTTACAAAATAAATTAATGAGATCATAATGATCTCATAAAATGTCATAATAAAAAAAATGTAAAATTAAATAAAAAAAAAAAAAATATAAAACAAAGTAAATATCAATGTCAAATCATTAAAAGTCAGTGTATAGAATAAAGGAATAAACAATAAATAAATGAAACAAAGAAAAATTTTGACACTCACTGAGTAAATTAAATTGGAGCAGCTTAATCCCAAGCCTTTTTATCTTCAAGGTAATAATTAATATTATAGTAAGCTTTAAGAGCTAACTTACGTTTAACAAAAACTTTAAATTTATTGAGGCTTAATATTTGAACGTCGTTTGGGAGTTTGTTATAAAAACGTATACATTGGCATGTGAACGTACCCCCTATTTTTTTGAGCCTCGTTGCTGGGACAACAAATTTGTGTTTGTTCCTCGTATTTATGTTGTGGATATCACTGTATTTTTTAAACAATTTTATATTTTTATGCGCGTACAAAAGATTTTCGTAAATAAACTGAGAGGGCACAGTAAGTATATTAATTTCTTTAAATTTTTCTCTGAGGGAGTGTCTGGGACTTCCTTACTATCCTTACTAATATTATAAAAGCGAAAGTGAGTTTGTTTGTTTGTTTGTTTGTTACCTCTTCACGCTTTAATGGCTAAACCGATTTTGATGAATTTTGGTACAGAGATAGTTGGGAACCAGGAGACGGACATAGGCTAACTTTTATTTAAAAAAAGTGGGATGTGAGGGAGAACGAGGGAAGAAAAAGAAAACTTAGCGTTGCTATTACAAATCAATCAGGCGCAAGAGCAAAAACTACAGGTCTGCTTGGTGTGTTATACCGAATTTAACGCGAGCGAAGCCGCGAGCGAAAGCTAGTAATATTATAAAAGCGAAAGTGAGTTTGTTTGTTTGTTTGTTACCTCTTCACGCTTTAATGGCTAAACCGATTTTGATGAATTTTGGTACAGAGATAGTTGGGAACCAGGAGACGGACATAGGCTAAAAAAAGAGAGGAGAAAGGAAAGGGAATGAGGGAGAACGAGGGAAGAAAAGGGAAAACTTAGCGTTGCTATTACAAATTAATCAGGCGCAAGAGCAAAACTGCAGGTCTGCTTGGTATGTTATACCGAATTTAATGCGAGCGAAGCCGCGGGCGAAAGCTAGTAACTAAAATAAACTAAACGGGCTGTCTCTAAATCAGTTAAATCACGAATTTTTCTAACGGCGTATGCTGCAGAGCTTAGTTTTTTTGACAACTTATCTATATGAGGGCCCCACTGCAGCTTAGCATCCAAGGTTAAGCCTAAGAACACTGTGTTATCTTCCGGTTTCAACTCTTCATCCTTGATTACTACACTAGTTTCCACTTGTCTAACATGAGGTAACGTAAACTTAATGCATTTGGTCTTTTTCTCATTTAGAAGTAAATTATTAACGTTAAACCAATTAACGACCTTTGCTAGAGCGCCATTAACATCGTCAGTAGCTAGCTGCTGACGTTTTAGTTTAAATAAAAGAGAAGTGTCGTCTGCAAACAACACTACATCATGATTATCCTTTATGAGGTAAGGCAAGTCATTTATATAAATAAGAAACAAAAAAGGGCCAAGAATTGAGCCTTGTGGTACTCCCATTCTTACTACAGACCCGGGAGATCTTTTCCCGTTAACATCAACTCTCTGAATCCTACCACTCAAATATGACGTAAGAAGATTCATACTTGTTCTCCTCATCACTCTGACGGTGACATGAGCTCTTGTCAACTTCGAGCTTTTGTCACCGTCAAGCTCTTGTCACCGTCAAGCTCTTGTCACCGTCGAGCTTTTGTCACCGTTGAGCTCTTGTCAACTTCGAGCTCTTGTCACTGTCAAGCTCTTGTCACCGTCGAGCTCTTGTCACCGTCGAGCTCTTGTCACCGTCAAGCTCTTGTCACCGTCGAGCTCTTGTCACCGTCGAGCTCATGTCACCGTCGAGCTCTTGTCACCGTCGAGCTCTTGTCACCGTCAAGCTCTTGTCACCGTCGAGCTCTTGTCACCGTCGAGCTCATGTCACCGTCGAGCTTTTGTCACCGTCGGCGTTCTTTCTCACCGTAGCTGTTTTAGAACCCAATGACTTGGCACGCGACGATGACTAAAGTCCAGGGGCCTTAGTCTGCTATTACAATGGTGTCAGAATGGTCGATCACTGATCGCATAATGGTTGATTTTGACAAGTTTAGTATGTAGTAAATGTCAAAATCAACCATTATGCGATCAGTGATCGACCATTCTGACACTATTGTAATAGCAGACTAAGGCCCCAGACAGCATGTCTCTATTTCCGTGGAAGGTAGGTAGACCTGTGGTATAGGACACAACATGCCTCGATACTCAAGCGCCATTTCATCAACCTAGCTCTTCGTGCTGCGGCGCTGCCGCTGTGGCTGCAGAGAGCTCAGACGCACCTTAACTTTACTGGTAACTATATTTTCGAGCCGTTTGGGGTTGAATGACGACAAGGTTGGCGCAATGGCTACGCTGCGTGTCGCGGGTTCGAAACCCGCACGGAACAAATATTTGTATGGCCTACAGATAGCTGTTCCGGGTCTGGTTGTTTGTGTATGTGTGTTTAAATGTTTGTGAACACACCAACGATACAGGAGTAATTCCTAGTGTGAGGCAAAGTAAAAAACAAAAAAAAATATGGCCTAGAGGTAAAGCGCCTCGCGTCTTATGCATGAGGTTGTTGGTTCACCGTGACTTCCTTAGACTTCACAGACATCGATGAAGGAAAACATCGTGACCTGGACTTATAATTAACTAGCGTTTGCCCGCGGCTTCGCTTGCGTTAAATTCGGGGTAACACAGTTCCCCTTTCCTGATTTACTGCTACCTGTAGTTTTTGCCCTTGTGCCTTATTTATTGTAATAGCAATGCTCATTTCTCACTTTAAAAAAAAATGCCTATTTCCGTCTCCATGGTCCCAACTATCTCTGTACCAAAATTCATCAAAATCGGTTTAGCCATTTAGGCGTGAAGACGTAACAAACAACAAAACTCACTTTCGCTTTTATAATATTAGTAAGGATATTAAGTCTCGCCAACCCGTGTTGAACAAGCGTGGTGATCAATAGTCGTGCCTTCTCCGTGTGAGAACAGGCCGTTGCCCAGCAGTGGGCCAGTTATAGGCTGCTATTAAGTGGGGTTGAAACTTCCTTGTTAATGAAATTTTGAAACGGTTAATTGACACTTCCTGTGACCCAAGCGCTGGCTTTCACCTAAGCCAGAGGCTTAGCGTTGCCATACAACGTGGCAACGCGGCCAGTCTCTTGGGGACATAACCAAGTGACAGTGTTGACGACGGATTTTCAGACGCT
Source organism: Ochropleura plecta (assembly GCA_905475445.1). NCBI lineage: Eukaryota > Metazoa > Arthropoda > Insecta > Lepidoptera > Noctuidae > Ochropleura > Ochropleura plecta. The sequence continues at coordinate 16,452,683 of FR997738.1, read as the reverse complement.
ATTTTTTAAGTTGACTTATAAATTAGTTTAATTAGATTATTTCAATTTATTAATATACCAACTTTTCCCCGCGGTTTCACTCGCGTGGTGATAGGATATTCAATATATCTTTATGTTTCCATTATATAAAATAACCCAACTTATCAACAGTGCTTATTACACTTGCGGTTAATATACCATTCATAAGTATGCCTTTTAAGGAATACATACCGTATGTATTCCTAAAAAGGCATACTGATCTAGTGAGGAAAGTTCGTCATTGCGGCCGAGGCGGGTTTTACGACCGAGGCACTAGGCGAGGGTGTTATAAACCCAAGAACAGCAGAGACAAATTTTTACGTGAATCAAACGACGTTTTTCAATACACTTATGGAGAAATTAAATAACAGAAAAAAAGTACTTGTCATCAAGTCATAAATCAATATGAAACTATGTTTTTTTTTAAACGTTGCCCCACACTAGGTATTTCTCCTGTATCGTGGGTGCGTTTACAAACATTCAATCTCACATACACAAACAGCCAGACCCAAAACAGTTATCTGTAGGCCACACAAATAATTATTCCGTGCGGGGATCGAACCCGCGACAGCAGTCGAACGCTCGGCTTTATTGCACAGGGCCAAATGATTTTTGATAATGACATGTTGACACCCATCTGTGCAAAGAGTACCTATCTCAATATCCACACCTGGAAAACTCAGCGCAACCAATCCATTTGTGACATTAGCGGCTTTTCAGAAGCAATACATGGGCATCGGCTCCCAGTGAGCATCGTCCCCAGCAGTACTATAGAACTAGTGAATGTGACGAGGGGGCTTTTCAGCGGTACGATGTAGATTATCATGTTAATCACTAGTCATGGAACTTAACAGTCGTTAGACTAAATATGCGACAACTGTGGTATTTAACCACCCCTTTTCATTCAACTAGCAAAACGAAATAAGTAATAAGATGGTACACACGACGACAGATCAACCTATACAAAACCAGTTTATGCGGATCTCTCATTGTACTTGAAATCTATGGTGTACGATCCGTTGTTGAGAGAGCAGCATAAACTGGTTTGTATAGGTTGATGTGTCGTCGTGTGTACAGTTGGCGCTGTGGCTAATCGATTGCTGCGCTGCGTGTCGCGGGTTCGTTTCCCGCGCAGAGCTTAGTTGCAAAGACAAGATAGCTTCTAGTTAACCAGACGTAAGGCTCGAGAACGAACAAAACGGGACAGGGAATGGCTTAATAGTGCTCTTATTGAACATCAGAACTATACTCTACACAAAACGACACGGTTGGCGCAGTGGCTGACCGATCGACTGCTGCCCTGCGTGTCGCGGGTTCGATCCCCGCACGGAATAAATAATTGTATGACCTACAGATAGTTGTTCCAGATCTGGCTGTTTGTGTATGTGAGTTTAAATGTTTGTAAACGCACCCACATACAGGAGAAATCCTAGTGTGGGGGAAAATCTTTAAAAAAAAAGTTACAATTTCTGACTCGTTATTCGAGTGTTTGCAAACGGCCATATTTGTATGACCTACGAGTAGTTGTTCCAGGTCTGGCTATTTGTGTGAGTCTGTAAACGCACCCACGATACAGGAGAAATTCCCAGTGTTCCTGCGCTAGGAATTTCTCCTTTATCGTGGGTGCGTTTTTTTTTTAAGAAATAGCAAATAACAGTAATTTTCTTTTGGAAGTCGGTAGCAATAAAACCTCCCCGCTTCGCCCAGAACGCATGCCTAAAATAAAAGTGTACCGATATCGCGCGACGATTTAAAAAAAGAATCAAGACTACAATTATCTCCATACAGAATGAATTTTACAATCGGGATTATTTTTTAATAGCGAAAAGTGCTCAAAGGAATCGCGAACTTGATTTACTTAGATAAAAACTAAAACTGCATCATTAGATTTGTGAAACACATTCAATAATAAAAAAAACCAATTCATTCAATATTCCCAGTAAAGAATCGAACATAATAATCAAATCTTATTAATATTATAAATGCGAATGTTTGTGAAGATGGATGTTTACGGATGTTTGTTACTCTTTCATGTCAAAACGGCTGAACGGATCTTGATAAAATTTGGCACAGAGGTAGGTTACGGTCTAGAATAACACAGGACACTTTTATATTTCGATATCACGCGGGCGAAGCCGTGGGCGCCAGCTAATATAAATTTAAAATTATGTCTGCCAAGACTAACTTCTGTAGAGTGCCACCTCTATAGGCTCCTAAACTACTGAACCGATCCGATTTTAATGAAATGTAGCAGATTTGTTATATATCTGTACGCTGGGTAATTATTTTTTACCCAGTGTATAGAACAAATCTGCTAGGAGTACGTGACCAACAGTCAACATCTAGGTACCTAATATTTGCATGTTTAGAAGCAATGTCATCACTAAATACTCTTTTATAATAAGAAAATAATGAACAAGTATTGCTATATTTGGTTTGTTTGTTACAAGATAAATTACTATTTTTAAACTCAAATGATTCACAATTAATTAATATCACTTATTTTCTTCTACGAGAGGAAAATTATATAGTATATAAAACAATAAATAATTAATAGGCAAGAGTAAATTCGTACTAATAACGTGTTTGTTGACTGGATCGCACGTCTGGCGACAATGATTACGGTAAAACCAAGTGACAGTAGTGTAACATATCGCAATCCACGTGATTCAGGTAACAATGCACGTATATTATTTTTTGACATTTCTGAAGAACTCGCGCTACACGAGCGCCTCCAGCGGCGAATCCATGCGCGGTAGCTCCCATTATTTGTTACAAGCACAATCTATATCAATCAAAATATCATCTAGATATGAATAAATTTTTAAAATTATATAAATACTAGCTTCCGTATAGTGGAATGGTACAGAGATAGTTAGGACCTTAAAAACGGACATAGGCAAATTTTTAACAAAAAAGTGAGAAAAGGGGAACAAAGAGGGAAGTAAAGGGGAGAGAAAGATAGTTTTTTCGATCACCACACGGGTTAAAGTTAGCGTTAGCCCAAATAACTATGCCACGCGGACGAAGTCGCGGGCGGAAGCGTGTCTTTTATAATACGTACTTTTTCGGTGATGCTTACTTGACTTTGAGGATGAAACCTCCAATAAATAAAAGATCTCATGTAAATTTATTTATTTATTAAAAAGGTTACCAACAGCTTCTGTATAAAAATAAGTATTTTAATAAATAAAAATAATAGTATTCGACTTATACAGTTGCCAAATACATGTTTACCAACATTTTTACATAATGAGTAATTACAATAATAAATAGGTATGTATTTATAATAAAAAAAACAACAATAAATACATACGTTTCTTTAGGGTTTGACAGAAGGCAAAAAAACGAAACTGTTACAAAAGCAAAAACAAATAAGATCAAAATTAAATTATTGATTAAATACAATAGAATAAAATCAATGGAATGCAATTTAGGTAGGCATGTTGCTAGATGTACGTGGCTTATTGCTAAAAAAAATTGTAAGATTCTTTCATATCACAACTATAAATGATGAAATTTAAAAAAAAACTTTTTGCCAAAAGTAATTAGTCCATTGAAATGTTACATTTTTTAGGCCTAACCTTGCGTTTTTTAGAGGACGCAATTTTATTTTTTTGATGTGTAAAGGGGGTCAGTGTAAAGCTAAAACCAAGTTTGTGGGGTCGCCACTCTTGTCCCACGGCCGCCATCTTGAAAATAGGGGTTGAAATGGTTTTTACGATATATCTCTTAAACTATTTATTTGATAAAAAAAAATTGCAATCATTTTTTGTTGCAAATTAAATTCTCTACAACTTTGGTCCAGTAACTTTTTGTCGTAGAACTATAAATAAAAAAGTTATAAGCGAAAATCTTCAGAAATTCGAGAAAAAAATTATTAGCTATTCTTACAATAACAAAGGTTAGGAATAATAATAACAATAGCAGGCAGCTGTTCTTTTGTTCCCTCATGGTCACTTGGGTATTTTCTACCAGAACAGTATTCTCAGTAACAGCCATGACATTTAAAATTATTTTAAAAATCAATAATTGTTAAGTCCTGTTAAAGAGTGAAAAAGAGCATATAATTATTTTTTAATAATATTGCAAAAATTATAATTAAAAAAATTATAGGTAATAACAAAGTAAATAAATAAAAAAAAACAATAACTGATGATAAAAAATAATATGTCATCAGTTATTGTTTTTTTTTATTTAATAATAATATTTTTTAATAATATTATTATTAGCACACACGTATAATATAGGTATAGTTTTATAAGAGTACTGAAAAATAGTACTGACTTCGGAGCGCTGTAAAACCTTAGCTATTGACTTAATGAAAAAATTAAGCGAATGAAAGTTGTTTCTTAAAAAAAACGATCTACAAAAATGGTCAGATATCATTTTTTCGTAAAATGATAAAAAAAAGTTACATCAAAAAATATAATTTTTTTTCTCGAATTTCTGAAGATTTTCGCTTATAACTTCTTTATTTATTGTTTTACGACAAAAAGTTACTGGACCAAAGTTGTAGAGAATTTAATTTGCAACAAAAAATGTTAACAATTTTTTTTTTGTCAAATAAATAGTTTAAGAGATATATCGTAAAAACCATTTCAACCCTTATTTTCAAGATGGCGGCCGTGGGACAAGGGTGGCGACCCCACAAACTTGGTTTTAGCTTTACACTGATCCCCCCTACACATCAAAAAAAAAATTGCGTCCTCTAAAAAACGCAACCCCAAATGTAACTTTTCAATGGACTAAATACCGACTTCCAAAAATAAATTCGGAAATCTGTGTCAAAACAATTTATGAATTAAACAAAAGTCTCTGAATTCCAGAAGTAATTTTATTTTCCATTATTTATGTTTTTGATTTGGAAGTCGGTTATATTCCAGCTAAAAAGTTTTTTTTTTTATTCTAGGCTTTTTAGTGTTTTATTGCTAAACCACATGCAGCCTATCACATCTTTTCCATAAGTATAACACAAAACGTTGCGCTTGCACACAAATTAAATGCAAACGTTAATTCGATAATTTTATCCACTAAATCGCGGCGCCCGACCTTCTAACGCCCTCTGCCAAATTTAAACTACAAAAAAGCAACGTACATTATAATTTTTGACGGCATGGTTGGCGCAGTGGCTGAGCGATTGACTGCTGCGCTGCGTGTCGCGGGTTCGATTCCCGCACGGAACAAATATTTGTATGACCTGCAGATAGTTGTTTCGGGTCTGGTTATTTGTGTATGTGAGTTTAAATGTTTGTAAACGCACCCACGATACAGGAGAAATTCCTAGTGTGGGGCAAAGTTTTTTTTTAAAAAAAAATACGATTTTATGGGTGTTTTTTGTTATTTATTTTTTTATAAAACGGCGCCCCTCTTTAGGAATTTCTCCTGTATCGTAGGTGCGCTTACAAAAATGTAAATACACACGCACACAGCAAGACCCGAAACCATGTTACATCGAAACATTGTAGGCCATACAAATGTTTGTTCCGTACGGGGATCGTATCCGCGACACGTAGCGCAACAGACAAACGTTTAGCCACTGCGCCAACCGTATCGTTAAAAGACCACCATTTGAATTTGGCACAAATGCACCTTGTGTAATTGAAACGAGTAGTTTAAGTTTTAAAATCGTTCGTTCCACCCTGTGGCTGTACTAGGGTCTCCAGCGTTCACTAACAGTTACTAATTTTTTTTACAAACGTTGCCCCACACCTAGAATTTCTCCCGTATCGTGAGTGCGTTTACAAACATTTAAATTCACATACACAAACAGCCAATTCAATTCATCAAACACAAAGCATTTATTTCAATTAGACCATTACTGGCAGCTTTGAATGTCAAGAAACAAAATAATGAAGCTACAGTCCCGGTCCCAAGGCATAATAACTTGTGAAAGTACTGTAGTTGCCCATTCCAAAGCGTTGATCTCTATGGAGAAGAATGGACAAGAAACTCAATGGATCCTCTTTTATATCATAACTAGCTGTGCCCAGCGGTTTCATCCGCTGCTCACTTAGGGGTTTAAAAGATAGATAGTAGCCGATTCTCAGACTTACTGAATATACATAAAAAAATCATAAGAATCGGTCGAGCCGTTTCGGAGGAGTATGGGAACGAACATTGTGACACGAGAATTTTATATATTAGATTAGATAATTTTACAAGATCCATTCCTGTAATGAGGAAAAATACAAATCTATATTATAAAGACTAGATCCGCAAATATTATTAAAAGCTTGCGGTTTTAATTTTTCCAACGCGTCATTAAGAGGAAAATAACAAACATTTGACGACACGTTGGCACAGTGGCTAAGCGTTTGACTGCTGCGCTACGTGTCGCGGGTTCGATTCCCACGCGGAACAAATATTTGTATGGCCTGACACACAGTTGTTCCGGTTCCTGTTTGTGTATGTGAGTTTATATGTTTGTAAACGCACCCACGATACAGGAGAAATTCCTAGTGCGGGGCAGTTTTTCTTTTAAAAGGTTTTAAAAAAAAATGTTGTCTTCAAGTAGATAGTAAAGTAAGTACCTACTTGTTAAGCTGCTGATCTATCTATTGTTACTTTTACCATAGAGTACAGAAACTCAGCAAATAATATTATCATTGACTTAAACAAAGTTACTGGTAATTCGACGACAATTTTTTTCGACTGTTTGTTTGGAACGAAGTTCCTTATGGCGCATTGCGAAAGGGGGCTAGACGGAAAAAATTAAGACCGAAAGTTGTAACGACACTTTTTGCTATAGTTGTAAACCGTGCGGCATGCGCGTGTTTCTCTCTCTCTCCCTCACTCTCTCTCTCTTTCTCATAGAAAGCAAGCCAGTTATTTTCCTTTCGTCTTTCTATTTTGCATTGAACAGTGTGGTGTCGCGACGATTATTTTTGTTGAGTGCATACAGGTTTTTTGCACATAATAAATAATAACTTCGTTCCATCTGGGTGTCCCTTGACACCTCTCCAGTTTTTTTTTTTGTATGTTTGTTACCCGATTTCTCAATCGAATAAGGCCGATTTTTTAAATTCTTTTTTTAGCGAAAGGGTATACTCCCGAAAGAAAGAGGCCTAAATGATATGTATCTATATTGCTTGAGTTATATATGAACAAACTTATATCTATAATACATATTTTTTTCTTCTTATGTACAGACGCCTGCACATCAAGCTACTACAATCTGTCAGATTTCTTTGATAGATTTTCGACTTTATTTCTAAAGTATAAGGTTCAGGGTTCATTGAGAAAAATTGACAGTTTCGGGTAGCTTGACCTGCAGGCGTCTGTACATATTAGGACGATATCCTAATTTCTTTTGAAAATGAATACGCGATGACAAATTATGTAAGATACCATCATCCCACAACTAAAACTGAAATAAACCTTCTTTCACACTGCGATGTGCGAACTTTTACTGACTAAAAACCCACCCATGGTCCTTCTTTTGCCCTTTATGTTCCGGGGCCAGCTCTCCACGGGGTCTCCCCTTCTAGCCCAGAGCGGGGGAAATTATTTGAGGATATACCATCCGCAAAAAAAATCCTAATCCGTGATTTACGTTACTTCATTTGATGTACAGAGTGCATGGTTGACTGCGTAAGACTTCGTAAGGGGTTGGTTTCCTGCCGGGGTTGCGGGTTGTTCAAAGAGATACCGCGGCCCCGGAACGTAAAGGGCAACAGAAGGAACATGGGTGGGTTTAGTCAGTTAAGGCGCTGTACAAAGCAAACACTTCGTAAAACGTCTAGATTTTCGTCGCAAAGTTAGCCGTATCTGTACATGCCACTAGTCAAAAAAAAATACCGTCTATAGTTCAATACATAAAGTAAAGACTTAAACAAAATCAGTTTACTAAAGTGGTCTAGTACTACGAAAAAAAAAATGTTCAAAAAGACCACGAAAAAATTTTCGTCTCGAAATTCTCAATTTTTTCAGCGACAACCATCACATTTTTTATATCTATAACAAAGAAAATGTTATAGACTAAAGAGATATCTAAAATTTTTCAAACACGGAACCGTATTTTTTTTAAATTCAATTAAAACTGCAAAATTACCTACATTTTGGCGGACATGATATTTAAATAAAATCAAACACCGAAATATTTTCGACCTTATTTCTATTCTTTCGATGCAATACTGTCGTGTACTTGTGTCAGACCATGCCCAGTATGCAGCTAGCCTCACTTCCGCGAATACCTAAAGATTAGCTTGTTACCGCGCCTTAAAGTCTGACACGCCCCCCCGCTCCGCCCCGAGCGGGGGAAGTTATTTGATGATTTCCCACCCCAAAAAAAAGGGGTAGGTTTTCTTTACACCCGATACTTATAACTACTTTTATTATTTTAGGTCAACAACCACCAAATAATGAAAATAAAAAGAAAATTGACCAAGTATCCCAGCAAGAACAAGGAATCTGGCATGAGTCTGGGTATATAACTTCTATATAGTTTATACAATATTACTAGCTGTACCCGACATGCTTTGCAATGCAAGTTATCAACCTTACTACTTTTTTTTCATAAGAACCCTGTTCTGTCCACCTACCTCTTCTACAAACTCAACAAAAAGAATTAGCGAAATCGCTTCCAACTCACACATGGCCGGTTTTAGCGAAACAAAACACAATACTTCAGTGAACTGCGCCCTTACCATGACGTCTTAAAGCAGAACTTATTTCACTGAGGGAAAGAGACAGAGCTATACAGGGTGTCTAGCACCATCTCTTTCCCTCAGTAGAATATATTAATAAGCAGAACTTATTCCACTGAGGGAAAGAGACAGAGCTAAACAGGGTATCTAGCACCATCTCTTTCCCTCAGTGGAATAAGTTCTGCTTTAAGACGTCATGGTAGGCCTACAGTTTTCTACTTCAAAAAACTGTCACAATGTTGTAATCTGCTCAACCTTTTTTAATTTTAGGTTGAAGGTTCCAACAACCAGCAACAATGGTGCGGCAGTTAAGCCGTTCTGCAAGGCGGATTTTGCAAGGAATCTATTTAGGATTACGCAAGGGCCGCTTGCAATATCGACACGCGTCAACAAACTGAACTCGCAACTTATAGCATCGATTCCGGGAGGTGATACGGCATTAATGAGCAGGTGAGATTTAATGAGCAGGTGAGATATAATGAGCAGGTGAGATATAATGAGCAGGTGAGATATAATGAGCAGGTGAGATATGAGCAAGTGAGATATTATGAGCAGGTGAGATATTTAACCAGTTTACAACGAGCTACAAACAGTCCTCACGCGTGTAATTTCTACGCACAAATGAAACGCGTTGGACAGCGAAATCAAATGAAAAAAAAAATCTAAAAAAAAAGTCAGTCGCTTAATAATTCATCGTTTCTTTTTCTTCTCAGTAGTTACCTACAAAATAGAAAGCAGGCGGTAAAGATTGACAATTTTCTCAGTGATGAAGAAAACGTTACATTTCGAGTCCCGCAGGGCAGTGTTCTCGGCCCGACGCTCTTTTTGATATAATATGAATGACCTCTGCAACCTAAGGAGCGTCGGTGGGAGGATACTGTCCTACGCCGATGACACCGCTATTATTTTTACTGCTAAGACATGGGAGAGTGTAAGGTTGGTGGCTGAAGGGGTTCTAGCTAGAGTTAGTCACTGGCTTAGTGAGAATCTTCTTACGTTAAACACCCAAAAAACTAACTACGTATGCTTCGCCCCGTAATTAAACGCGCAGCCTTCGCCTGACTTTGAAATTAAAATTCACTCCTGTCGTAGTCCTTGTAATTGTACTCAAAGTTGTCCGACTATTCAGAAAGTTACCTCGGAATTGTTGTGGACCAAAGGTTAAGCTGGTACCCTCACCTTGAACTAACTATAGGGAGGGTAAGAAAGCTTATATGGGTTTTCAAACGTCTTAGACACGTTATGAGTACTGAGCTGCTGAATAAAATATACATTGCACTAGCCCAATCAGTAACTATCTATTGCATTTCAGTATGGGGAGGTGCAGCTAAGTCATACTTTATAGATCTAGAGAGAGCGCAACGATCCCTGATTAAAGTTATGTACTGTAAGCCTTTTAGGTTTTCTACTAAATCCTTATATGCAACTTCTAAGCTTCTCTCCGTCAGGAAACTATATATCCTACACATGACACATAGATATCACAAAACATTACCATTCGACAATGCCAAACTTAGGAAGAGGCGGTGTGATATAGTAGCCCCTACACACCCACCCCACTCGTACCGTCTTTGCTAGTCGGCAAATTTGGCTCAAGCCCCCCGTGTTTATAATAAAATTAACCGTATCCTTAATATATACCCCATGCAATTGTACGAGTGTAAGAAAAATCTGACTGAATGGCTTCTTACTCTTAATTATGAAGATGTGGAGGAAATCCTACTACATTAACTTGAATTTGATACATGCTTAATGTACTCACATACTTCTCGTAACGAATTAATAGGGTTATGTGGCCAAATCAAACTACCATCCACACACACACACACACGTACACACACACACACGCACACACATACACACACACACACACACATTCACACAAACACACACGCACGCACACACGCTAGCACACACAAACGCACGCACACACACACACTTCACGCTTCTTTTTCTTATTTTTAATTTTTAAGGAACTTTTGTAATATTATTGTTACTCATATTGTTGGTCTAGTAAGCCTAAATTTATATTTTCATCGGAAGAGCGAGGCTTTCCCAACACAGGTATCTTTCGATTACTTTCTGGGAAGCCCCGGCAACTTACATGTAAAAACTTACTGAAATAAATGCATTTTTATTTTTGCCTCCATCTTCCGGAAAGAATTTTCCAATTTTTTGTTATTTTTTTTTTGGAAGTATTTTTTGTTTTTGGTAAAAAGTTTATTATTTTATTTCAGCCTTTTAAGTTATGGTAGATATGGCATCTCACATTCTAGAGTGGGTCTTGGATAAAAAAAAAAGATTACAGCCCAATGCAAGTACACAGGCTTATCACAGTCTACCTAGCTTCAGACAATTGTGAACATTACCTACCTGATATCGTAAACAGAGATTGTTTGTTCTAGAATTATAGCAGAGGGTGCAAACCCCAACGCGACATGCCGTCTGGACCACGTGTCAGCGTGCCACATCGCCGCCATGCACGATAACGACGCCCTTAATCTGCTGCTCAGATTAGGAGCTGATAGGTCCAGGCGTGATAAGCACGGCAGAACACCTCTCCACTTAGCTTCCTGGTCAGGGAACGCGAAGCAGATTGCTTTACTTCTAAGCTTTCCGGAAGGTACACGACATTCCCAACAAAAAATAACTTTGTCCTCTTATTGTACAAATAAATATTATCTTTCTTTAATGTATCGAGTAAAAATTATTATAATTTACTGAGTAACTTGAATCTGTGAAAAATCCTACTAATATTATAAACGCGAATGTTTGTGAGGATGGATGTATGGATGTTTGTTACTCTTTCACGTAAAAACGGCTGAACGGATCGTGATGATTTTTGGCACAGAGGTAGATTATAGTCTGGAATAACACATTGAATACTTTTTCGATTTTACTTGATTTTGTTTTCGTTATTACGCGGGAAAAGGCGCGGGCGCCGACTAGAACTCTAATAAAATCAAACATCTAAGTCTACGTCATTCAAACATAAGGCCGTTTATATCGCATTTCCCATACATTAACAACGGAAACCAAATTCTATAGGGTACTTCCCGTTAAAATTAATTAAAATTTGGCAAATAACAATATCATTACCAGTAAAAGGAAACATCCGAAAACTTTTTAATTTATGCATTCCAAAATAAATGTGATTACAAACTTCGTTAGAGCAATGTTCGACACTTTCACTAATAGGCTAATTTCCAAAAAAAAAATATTAGTCCGTCTTTTAGATTATTCAAAAATGAGAGACACAAAGTTACGTGTGACGTCACGCGTTGCTACATTTTTTCGCAACCAGTGACGTCACACGTAACTGTAATGGGCTATATCTTTGTAATTTTTAGTCTAAATAACAAATAAAAGAATACGTATCCCTTATTTTTGAATAATCTTAAAGACGGGCTAAATAGAATGTAATTACTTTGACCCTGGAAACTGCCCTATTGCCTACAAGTTTGTACGAAATCCTCGGTACGCAAGTCCAACTCGCACTTTTTTTGTGTATGCCTCTACGTATGCTAAATAATAAAGCAGTTTTTTTGCGGATGGGAAATCATCAAATAACTTTCCCCGCTCTGGGCAAAGCGGGGGGAGTATCAGACTTGTACTGACTAAAACCCACCCATGTTCCTTCTATAGCCCTTTACGTTCTGAGGCCACGGTATCTCTTTCGAACAACCCGCAACCCTGGCAGGCCCCTCTGCTTATAAAGCCGCTTTAGTAATAATTTCAACTCACTAGAAGTCCCAAAGAACGTGTTTTTTTTTTTTTTTTGTCGATATCTAAGATGTCTTATTTTATTTTCAGCGCTGACAAAAACTATCTCAACTCATAACGTCTTGCTACCTAATAATGTGCAAGAAGTGACGAAGCTTAGTGTACCGGTAAATACGTTAACAAACGTACCATGTCGCCGTAACGACGAGTCTACTTTGCCGGAAGAATGGAGCAACCTCATGGAACCCAACTGCAGGAATATGATAGAAATTGTGGGTAGTTTATAATTTATCTTCTACAATACATAGTTTTTTAAATATGTCGATATGGATGATCTGCTTAACTTTTAGTAATAAAGGAAAACTAATACTTAACAAGAATTTGTGTGAGATAGATACCATTAAAGCCACAATTTGACAGCATCATCATTTTCGTGCCCTTGTCCCATTCTATTTGGGGTCGGCGCAACACGTTTTCTTCTTCCATTCTCCCTGATGTCACGGCATCATTTACTCCTTTCTCCTTCATATCATTCCTTACACAATCCATCCATCATTTTTTTGGCCTTCCTTTCGCTCTCCATCCTTCAACATTCAGATCCATCACTCTCTTAGTCACATGTGCTTCGTCCCTCCTCTTTACATGCCACAATTTGACAGCCTGAAATAAAAAAGTGTTTCCAAAAAAAACCGACTTTAGCATTTTTTCTGTTTGTTTAGTTACCGGTGATCCAGGAAGGATGGACAGCGCTACACGCAGCCAGCGCCCACGCACAATATCATTGCGTGCAGTTACTGCTTGCCGCTGGCGCCGACGCAAGCTTGCAAGATCATCTTCATAGAACTCCACTGGACGTTGCTGGCCATGCTTTTTATTCTGGTCACAAAATTGATGTTAATAAGTGAGTCGATTGACTAAAAAGGCATGTGTTTTAAACTGGAGTAAGGGGAAAAGTTACGATTGTAAAATTTATTTTCAGTTTTATGAAAACTGTAGATTTACTACTGAAAGCTGGAGGCAAGTTCCTCAAGGACGTGGAAAGTAACCCAGTAGACACACCGCTGCACACTGCAGTGGAGCTCGGGAGCAAGGCGGCCGTAGAACTGATGATGCAGGGTGGTGCGTCTGCCACCGTATGGAACAGCCGTGGGCTTACTGCCATGCATGTGTGTGTAGAGAAACGGAATCAAGACCTGTTGCAGGTAAGTTTGTACAAATCAAACCAAATCATGTATTAAGGTCTGGTACGTGTGCCTTTAATTTTGAGTAGAATAAGAAGGATAGAAAAATTATACTCTTTTTGAAAACTGCATCATGAAGAGTAGAAGGTATTAAAAATAATGGAGCCTAAAAATACCTTAAACTAGACAAGGATCCAATATTATAAGACTTAATTTTTGTCCACGGCGACGTTTTTAACCTTCATAAATTGCAGGTGGCTTTTCAACCGATCCGTCTTAACTCTGTCTGAACCACCTTATTATTCACAGCAAGTCTTCAACCACTGCCAAGTACTACATAGACACAGGCCCCTTTCTACGTTCCAGTGCTAATCTCATCCGAGATTTCCATTCCAACAACCATTGGCCCATCTCCAGTTTCTACGGACACAATCGACTTTATAGTTGACATTTCTGCTACGTTTTTGTCCTGTCTGATTAGCATTGAATTAAACTTACGACCGGCCACATCACCCCACAAGGAGGCACAATGTGCATCGTACTTGTGACTGTTCCCCGTCATGCTATGTTGTGGCCCGCTAATATTTTACTGCCCTTTTTGTTATAGTTTTTAGCAAAGCACAACTCTGGCAATGAAGAACCTGTCTTAGTGCCTGTGGATGTGAGAGACCGGACAGGCTCCAATGTGCTCTGTGCGGTAGTAAAAGCAAATTGGATACAAGGAATCTGTATAGCTCTCGATGCAGGAGCTAGTATCACCATGAAGGTAGTTGTGACGCTTCATTCTTATGATATTGATACAAACCGTGAAAACATTAGAATAAAATATTTATTTGCCAGAATGTAGGTGTACACACGACGACAGATCAACCTATACAAAACCAGTTTATGCTGATCTTTCAACTACGAATCGTACGCCGTAGATTTCCCGTACGACGAGATATCCGCTTAAACTGGTTTTGTATAGGTTGATCTGTCGTCGTGTGTACAAGTAGTATGTATGATCTTAACATTAATGTGGCCCATTTACATTCCACCATTAAATGTGGTGAGTAAATATTTAATTTTAGAATGGATTATACTATTAATAGTGTCACAATATTACATCATTTGTTATCCATATGATTGTATAAATGTCTGAATTCATATATTTGCAACGATTTAATTTCATATTACATTAATATTTTATAATGTCAAAGTAAGATTAATCTAATATATAAAATTCTCGTGTCACAATTTTCGTTCCCATACTCCTCCGAAACGGCTCGACGATTCTTATGATTTTTTATGCATATTCAGTAAGTCTGAGAATCGGCTAACATCTATTTTTCATATCCCTAAGTGAGCAGCGGGTGAAACCGCTGGGCACAGCTAGTAATAAATAAATATGGCAATAAAACTAACATTACTCTCCTTCGTCAATATATTACACAAATTCAAATATTCATCAAATAAAAACATTGTAAATAAACTTAATACTTTTGAAAACATTGTTTTGATTGTATACACGTTCCAGGCAAACGGAGAATTACCCATACATATTGCAGCACAATTGGGTAACATAGATATACTTCAAAATATATTAAATGTTGCGCAAGACAGCAACATCAATAATTATAGCAATGAAGAAAAAGCGACCGCACTTTTCAACGCAATTATTAACAACCACCAAGATGCCCTTGAATTGTTGCTCAAAAATGGTTTCAGCATAGATGCAGTGAACGCGGATAAGACTAATATATTCCACATAGCTACAAAATATGGCAGAAAAGAAATGCTAGAGTATTTACTTGAATATGATACCGACGTTACAAAAAAACTAATAAATTTGTCTGACTGCGTTACTCCATCACCATTATATTACGCTGTAGAAAATAACCATCTTGATTGTGCAGAGTTACTTTTATCCAAAGGAGCTAAATTAAATCTCAATTGCAACCAACATCACATGAAAACGACACTTTTACATATAGCTGCAAGAAAAAATCATTGCGAAATAGCAGATATGATTATAAAACATGACAGTAGTACTGTTCATGTTACAGCTTATGAATTAAAATGGACCCCTTTGCACGAAGCCTGCTACTACGGAAACAGAGAAATGATTGTATTACTTCTCAAAAACGGAGCTGACCTCTCTGAAAACAGCAATATAGCTGTACAGAGCCCCATTATGCTGTTGATGAAATACGTATCAAACCCAACTGATTTCATAAGAGAAATATTTGACTCGTGTATTAGTCAAGATGCGAGTGACCAAAATTGTTCGATTACTGATCGTACGATTAAAGTAGATTATACAGTTTTAGATCCTCCACCGCCTTTGTGTACTGAGAACATTGGTACTACACAAATGAGGACGCGACCATGCATTACTGACCAAGATACGAGTGACCAAAGTTGTTCGATTACTGATCGTACGATCAACGTAGACCATACGGTTTCAGATCTTCCGTGTCCACCTTTGTGTACTGAGAACGCTGGCAGGACACAAATGAGGAAGCGACCACGGACACGAGTGATCCAGGCCTTGCTTGATACCGGAAATATATACGACCAGCAGAGGCTACTTCTTCATCCTTTGGTAGAAAGCTTTTTGTATCTACAGTGGAGATCACTATTGTCATTTTTCTACAGTTTATTGATATTACACGGGTGCTTCTTGTTGTCTCTCAACATGTTTGCCATGTCTTTGTTCAAATCTCAAGACAGTAAAAAGGAACCTGTACCATATATATTTCGTAGTAGTGTTTGGATTTATATCATTTATTTTTCGGCCTTACTCATTACCATGCAGGTAATTAAAACTCATCTTTAATTCTAAATTTAAACATTCTGACGAGTTAGAATTTAACATGATTCTATTTTGTTTTTTCTAGGATATCTTCTTTATTAAAAAGAATGGCATAAGGAACCTTAAGTATTTGGAAACTTGGATAAGATTCTTATCCACATCGCTGGCAATGGTTTTGCCTTTAATAGTGTTATGCGATTCAAAGCCACATGCAGAGTGGGTGCGACTCTTCACTTCAGCCACACTGTTCTTCTCCTTTGTTAAAGTAATGTACCTATTCTCCAGATTCCCGGAATTTGGATATTATGTTCTAATGTATGAGAAAGTCGCAAAGAGAGTAATGAAGGTGAGTTGTACTTGTTTTTATATAATAAACTATTTATTATAAATGAAAAACTTGGTTTCAGACTTAATTAGTCTTTTGTAAAAGTCTTCTTCTCCATAAGTTTTGTGATACGTAATACAATAAAAATTTTACAATTAAATATTAATATATAATAAAATAGCTAACAACGACCCAAACCATTAAAAAAACATTTATTTTTCAAATTATTTATTTTTTTGCTTTTCAGGTACTTGTATCACTTGGTTTTCTCATAGTTGGCTTCGCCATGACCTTCATGATACAGTTCCATGCTCAACGACCATTTGAAGGATTTTGGTCTTCACTCCTGATGACAATGGTTATGATGTCATCAGAACCTGGGTATAAAGATAATTTCGATAAAGACCACAAATTAGCATCTCTAACTATGATACGTATAATATTTGCGGCATTTCTGTTCCTCCTTTTAATAGTTCTTATGAATATGTTAGTGGGTGTTGCCGTAAACGACGTCAATGATTTAGAAGCTTTAGGAAACATAAAGAGATTGGAAAAACAGGTAGAATTTATAACAGCATTTGAAGGCAATACTTGTCGCAATTTCGTTAAAAAAATACTCCCATCGAGTCTATATAGAAGATGGTTTAAGGAAATTACATGGGAGACCGTTATCAGGATGCGATCAGGATCCTTCGATAAATCCATACGCAGTAACTGGTATAATTTGCCAGCTCCCTTAAGAGAAACAATTTTTGAAAAGGCACAGTTGCAAAAAAAGCAATCGGACGAAAAGAAAGTCACGCAGCTGTATAATATGAAATTGGATGAAATGCATAAGGTGATTGTCAAAAATGACAACGGTGAGCCAACAACGACTCAGAGACTAGCCTCTTTAGAAACAGCGATTAACAAAATACTTGAAGAAATGTATAAATTACGTACAGAAAATGCAGAAACGTGTTGCACCGACCCTAAATCAAATGGGACCAATGCAGGAAAATGATGATGATGACGTACAGAAAACGCAGACAAAGCTCCTCTAAGAAAAAACAGTAACTTCGTTTATGGTGGCGTAAATATCTGGTGCTATTATTAAGTTTATTTTTGTATTCAGACTGAAAACACTCACACATTTAACACGAGGACTCGCCGATACATAAAAGGTACTGGAGAATGTTTCTTAGGAAAGATTCTTTATTTATAAAATAACTAGCTTTTGCCGGCGGCTTCGCACGCGTTAAATTCGGGGTAACACAGTTCCCCTTTCCTGATTTGCAGGTACCTGCTCCCTGTAGTTTTTGCCCTTGCGCCTTACTTATTTTAATAGCAAACCTAAGTTTTCCCTTTTCTTCCCTCATTTCTCATTGTTTTTTTTTTTAAATTGGCCTATGTCCGTCTTCAGGGTCCCAACTATCTCTGTACCAATATTCACCAAA
This sequence comes from Ochropleura plecta, assembly GCA_905475445.1. Taxonomy (NCBI): domain Eukaryota; kingdom Metazoa; phylum Arthropoda; class Insecta; order Lepidoptera; family Noctuidae; genus Ochropleura; species Ochropleura plecta. Next base: position 16,434,558 of record FR997738.1, on the reverse strand, counting down.
ATCGATCGTTTTGCCATTTGGGCGTTAAGACGTAACAAACAAACAAACTCACTTTTGCTTTTATAGCATTAGTAAGGATTTTTGGCATATTACGTTACATATCCATAAAATTGTGAAAGTGACCAATTTTTTTTTCGACGTTCTCGTAACTATAATTTCATTATAGTTAATGCGAGCAAAAATAATAGGATCAAAGAAACTTAGCAAAAAAAAACGTGCAATCTGTATGAATGGAAAAGCGTTTTTTATTTAATCATGTTTATCAACTCAGTCTCTTGAAGTGGACATTTCATTGTATTGCAAGAAAATAACGTTGACAATAAAGGGGGTTTTGACAAAAAAAGTGTTAAAAAATAATAGTCATAATCGTATTTTTTTTTCCAAGAGGAAAGTTTGTTCAATTTATTTTTATTTTAACAGTTTAGTGAGTTTGGTTTTTCGTGGAGGTCAGATGGCCAGTCGCTCCATGTTCTACATTACACTCAACACTATCCTCCGTTTCTTTTTAGTTTTTTAATATATATGTAATTTCATTTTGTTTTGATATTTTTTTTATTGCAAATTTCTTTGTACCGAATGGTGGGAGAGACTGGCCTCCACGACGCGGACGAAGGAATGTTAGCGACTTTGAGAGTCATTCGCATTTGTATGTGATTACTAATTTTCAGTTACAACACACAACAAAGTTAGTAAAACCACCTCTAACTATGTGTTTAAAAATTAAAGGCCACAGTTTTATTTATTCACGCATTGTGATACAAAAGATAAATACACCAAATAAATTAACGCTTTTATCTGAGTATATACCTAGTGTTAGTGAAAACGGGCAAGAAATTCCAGTAGGGTACCATGATATCTTATAGCAGTACTTATTCCTGTGTGAGAAAGAGATGGTGCTAGGCACCCTGTATAGCTCTGTCTCTTTCTCTCACTGGAATAAGTTCTGTTTTAAGACGTCAAAGTAGGGTAGCAGTCATGGGTATTAAACCGTTATGAGTAATTAATATTTATCCACTACTTACATTAGTTTAAGTTTCATTTTATGTACATACTAACACTAAAATGATAAATAAATCTGAAAAAAATGAATGCATTGTTTTTTTATGGCGTTAACGACAGCTTGCACTTTGTAAACATTGTGAACAAATGGGTACAACACACAGTTTACAGACATAAAAATGTGCAAAACTTCATTATCTTGGATTGCGGTCATCGGGTATTATATTTCGTATACCAGAAGGCATTTGAAATGGTTAACAATGCTGGTGAAACTGGCAAAACAGATTCCTTACAGTTTCTTCACAGAGTGCATAGGTACGCAAATGTCAGAAGTTTGTTAGGTTATTTAACTACGCAAGATTGCGCGGCAGGCGTTTCGGAGTTAGTCAGGGTTCAATTTTGGGACCTTTATTGTTGTTAATCATGATAAATTATCTTGTTTAAGTTTACGTTATCAAAATGGCTATAAACTGAGATTATACCTCGAAAAACACTCTACTTAAAACTACAGCAAGATCTATACGTAATGTAATTGTTAACCTTACTTGTATTTCAAAATTCTTACTAGAATGCATTTTTTTTGCGGATGGGAAATTATCAAATACATAGTAGTGGCCGGAAGTCGTCTATCGGTGCCCGAAGCCCAGGGCGTCTCCCGCGGCGGCTGGGTTGGTTTGAGGTTCTCTCCCTCAAACGACCGGTCTGCACTTCCTTTGCTAGCATTACTACATCGAAGAAGGAAGTGACCGCTTCCCATTCCCTCTCGCTGAACAGGACCGGACGCGAGAGATCGCCGCCGCAAATAGAATGCCTTGGCAACTTAGCAGAGGTAAGGTGAGCACGAGATAACTCACCATAACTCATAGACCATCTGCGACACAACGCATTATTATACAGGGTTAAACCAACCCTTTACGAAGCTGTCAACCATATATTCTGTCTGTACATCAAGCTAAGTATCTCTACGCTAAAAAGATTTCTAGGAAACTTTTTTTTTTCGGGGTTAATAATGTCGGTATTTAATCTGCATCTCACTACGCTTCATCTGCACTACGCAATGCGAAAAGCATTGCAAATTGCAATGGGTGGTCACGTCAGCTGCATACTCAACCGACCGCTGGGCATAAATCTCCACATGATGGATGCCGGAATACGGATAGCGCTCCTGAGGCCGGTCATCAAAAAGGCGAGACGACCTGATGTCGAACTGAGAGATTGGTTCGAGGAAGAAGGTCATAGAATGAATTGCGGGATGCTTTTGCCCAGAATTGGGATAATATGTGTCATTCATTTATTTTTTCAGGTTTTCTATTATTCTAGGGCTAATTCTTTTAAAAGGCTATTCATCAAATAACAGACTTTTACGGAAAGCCATCCATGTTCATTTTTTGCCCTTTGTGTTCCGGGGCCGCGGTATCTCATTCGAACAACCCGCGACCCCAGCTGAGACAAAAGCAAGTGCTATTCAGATAAGTTAAGGGTCTTTTAACACCCAATAAAAAACATAAAACCTTTTTAAGAGCGTAATTCAAAAGCATAACCAACAGGATATAGCCGACGAGCAGTCGCTTTTCGAACGGTCAGTAATATGAATTAGCTCTAGATGGTCGCGGCGCGAACGCGGGTTGCGTGTGTCATAAATAACATTCAGAGAACGAACAAGATACACTACCATTTCCTAATCATACTTTTTCTTTAACAAGGTAGGTTTTTATATGAACCTGATTCCAAGGGGCGTACCCTAAATTTCGCGCGGGTGCACGTAGCAGGTGAACGCTGTCAATTTTTCCTTAGAAAAGCCATCACTTACAGCGGTCTGACTTGCACCTTTTGGCGCCGTTCATATTTTTATTTGAAAATATATGGAAACGGGAGCGTGCACGCCTGTTTTAGTGGACCGGACGCACCAACGCTACTTTAGGGCACAGCGGGGTACCAGAAAGATGTCGTCAAATTGCAGGATGTGTTTCAAACCATCAAACTATAAATCTTTCTCCATGTGACCACCATCGAAATCGCAAAAAAAAAGAAAATATGAAACTCACAGCGACACATCCACCTATACTCAGTATAACGTGGTGTCACTTTGTATAGATTTCCTGTACAATGAGAGATCTGCATAACTTTTGTCACCGTACGTACAACCTATATGGTGCCCTTATTAAGTATTTATAATGTGCTCTCTGTTGGGAATAGGCCTGTCTTCCAGCATTGAGAATAAGGACTTTATTGAGTGATTGCCTTTTGTGTAATTGTTACAGAAGTTTCGCTCGTTATAATGAAGATTATTACTAACTTATTGAAAGATGCGAGAGATGAATGGCTGGTCAGGACAGTAAGTAGCAGAGAAAAATAAAAATCAATGGTGACAAATCAGTATAAGGTGGGATAGCGGGATCCTTTTGCATCCATACATCTACGTGCGCACTGACGGCATCTTTACCGAAGACTGCCGAAGCATCCCGAGTGACGCTAAAACATTTCGAGGAAATCGACACGGTATACCTAAGAATACCGTGGCAATTTCTTTTGAGTCTTCGGCCAGTATCATTTAAATTTCAACTTTATTAGCATACTGTAAAATCAAAGCGCAGACGAGTTCAGTAGAGTGGAGAGAAGACCAATCATATTGATTGAAATCCTTATAGCGTCTCTCTTCTGATTGGTCGAATTCAGCAAAACTCATTTTCCTTCCACTCATCTCCACGCATAGTAGAAACTGAATCTAAAGCTCTACTTTACCCTAATGCCCCAACACCGTCTCCCGTTGATAATATTAACTAATTTCCTAGACATTTTTTGCGGATAGGAAATTGGACAGGCCGTATCGACGGCGCGTTAGTGTTCCACGCTGCCTCAAAGAGATGTCAGCCAAGCAGAGGGGCCTGCCAGGGCGCCCGCCTGCTGGGGTTGCGTGTTGTTCCAAAAGAGATACCGTGACCCCGTAACGTAAAGGGCAATAGAATGGACATGTGTGGATTTTAGTCAGTACAAGTCTAACGCTCCCCCCGCTCCACCCAGGGCGGGGGAAGTTATTTGGTAATTTCCCATCCGCAAAAAAAAGGCACGAAACACTAACAAAAAACAGCTGTTTTCTACAAACCTGCAATATGTAGGTACTTTCTTCAATTGCCATGGAGATGTTCAGAATGACGTACTCCTTCTAAGCTTGTCAATGGCAATCTAAATAATGATGTACTGAATCCATGGTAATCGTTTTTGCGTCGATGTCCTCTCCACCCTGTATAGTTAGAAAAGAAGAAATATTTCTTGCTTATTGTGTAAACTTAGTGGTTGTTGACGACGCGATGTTGAACGATATATTCGTAATTTCAGACAGCGACAATGAACACATCAAATGCAATTGTGGACAGAATAATGGATGACGATTCTGTTGAAGGAGTGATAATGACTAACAAAGAAGGTACCTACTTGAATTTAGTATTTTTATTTTTTAAACTTTGCCTGGCATTAGTACTTTCTCCTGCATCGTGGGGGCGTTTATTAACATTTAAACTCACTTACACAAACAGGAACCGGAACAACTATGTGTAGGCCATCCAAATATTTGTTCCGTGCGGGTATCGCACGGTCGCACCCGCGACACGTAGCGCAACAGCCAAACGTTTAACCACTGCGCCAACCGAGTCGTCTAATTCCATAGCATAGAGACACTGCGGCGGTAGTAGATGCAGCTTGCTCATTAAACTTACATTGTCAATATTTCCCAATATTATCACCATTGACACATTTCTTTTACAAAATTTTCAAAATAAATTGATAATGTAAAAAAGCAATCTATATTTTATTATTCTCCGATAGACAAAGGCATTCGTCGTGATTCGTCCTTGAGTAACATTTCCAAACATTTCGTCTTCGGGAACCACAGAGCACAAAAACATAGAGACGGCAGAGATTATAAAAGTCTATGACCATTTGACAAGTACAGTACAATAGTAGTATAAATCTACAAAGTATGACATTTCAGTGCATTTTCTTGACAAGCAGCGCCATCTTTAACTGCTCACTTATAGTGGTTAGATGATACTTTCGTATCTATCTATGGAGTATGGTTGTTGACAATGCCGCCTCTGCAGCGGCTGCTATCTTCGTACTCTTTGTCGAGAACGATATCACGCCAATATCAGACAGAATAAACATTTCGCGAGTATTAATATTAATACCAAGTTCTTGCCACCAGGGGCCCCGATATTGACAAATGTTAGCGTCACGGGTGCCACGAATTATGGAAGAGCTCTTCACAAGTTTGGTGAGCTGTCGCAAATGTATGTCAAGGAACTGGTATGATTTTGTGAATATTAAATGCATATAATTAAAATAGGTACACTATACATAACTATACATAAGAGTAAGTAGGTAAATAGCCCACTCCCACTCATTAAGATGACTAATGTTCGCTGATTAGATATGAAATAGCTTGCTCAAGGAGGATTGACAGTTTCCGAATTTGTGAGAATATTTCCTAACTTTTTGTTTGGCCAACTTCAGTAATGTCTAATGAAGCTTAGAAAATACTTAAATAATAATTGAACTAGTTACAATAGTGCTTGCCCGGATTGGAACCCACAACCTCGTGCAGGAGACGCAAGGCCTTAACCACCGGACTGTCTGCAACCTAGGTGGACGCTCTTTCGAGATTTGTCTTCCGAACCAAAACGCTTTTTGCTTTTATTGCATGAATTTGTAGCATGGAGCTTATGTCAAGTCCACGTCGTTAATAGTTACTCTTTAATTATGGTTCCCTATAATGCGCTCATGCCACAATCAGTGTAGTCACCCACTAGGCTCGAAACTATACAGCGTCATCAGATCAAGGTACATACCATACCGTCGATATGAAAAGAAGAAGTGATTGTTTGTTTGCTCTTTACCTATACCTACCTGCAAGCGAGCAAGCTACTAGGGCAAGCCGATAACGATGCCCAGCAGCTTAAAATAGCGTTCTGTCAACGGTTTCAGAAAAATAAGTAGGTAAACAATTATTTCTGTCAACTCATTTCCAGAATCCATTGGAAGAAATAATGATAATACGAATCCATACGAAAAAGAACGAGATTATGATGGCGCCAGACAGTGACTTCAACATCGTGGTGATACAACACGCGCGAGCACGCCACAAATTGAAGGATATGAAAGGAAAAGAAAAATGATAAGCAACGCAATGTCAAAGGGGCAGTGAGGGGATACCTACAAACCTACTCTATGGTTTCTATGAGTGCAGTAGAGTCCTTTCGCAGTTTATTTACCACTTGCCATTAAGTTGGCTAACCTAAAGTTTAAATGATTTCCCTGTAGTGTTCTACAGGGAAATCATTTTTAAGCAAATATCCAAAAAGAAGTAGCAAACATCTAATTAGGTGGCGAAAAATAAACTATGAAAAAACACTACACATAATTCTGGCCTGTCAAATTCAAATCAGTGTTTTTGGATCAGCAAAACAGACCCGAAGCAATACTACAAATGTTTATTTATTGAATAATGTTTGTGGTATTAGATTTTGCCACCTGGTTCAGCCGAATGAAGTAGCGCTATTTGTAGATAATATTACCCTTAAAAGCCTACCGGCATTTTGGCTGTCTCTTTTTTAAATATACCATCATTCCTATTAGTCGCGTTGTTTTTCTCTGTCCCAGACATCATTCAAAGTTAGTCTTACCAAGGGGTTTCGTGATACGCATTATAACTGGGTTGTGGTGGTCAGAAAAGCAATAGCTTTATGTGAATTCATTAACTGGTACTAGATAGAATAGACTGGAAAACTGACAACCAATTCCCAATGTAGGTGCGGAAAGCATACAACGTAAAACACCGCTGCTATATGCAAATGAATTGTTTAAGTCCGCCTCAATCACACAATTGTCGCAATAATTTTATTTGGCGAAATCAAATGCGCTGTCGTTTCGACATAAGGAACATTACGGTCCCGGTATCGTTTAAGTTATAACGCCATTCCCCGGCCCGGTATTCGACAGTTATCGTTTTGGTTAGTTTAATATACCGTTCGTTCTTGAGTAAATAGCTCTCCTCAGAGTAAATAGCCTATAGAGACGCCATACATCGGCAAACCCATTTGCCAAAATACATTGGCCTTAAGTCCATAGACGTTATATAAAAATAGATCATTCGCCGACAGACGTGTATCGTTACCTATCGTAGATTATATACAGTTTTAGGTTGCAAACAGTAGTGAGTGGCCTCTGAAAACAGTTTATTGTGCAAAAAACGATCTGCCACATTAATTTGCAAAACCATGATGTTTCATATCACATTTATGTAGCAACTAAATATGCATTAAAATGAATAATTTGAGTACAATGTGAAATACATAACCCGCTATTACGATGACGTTAAATAGAGTTACGGGGCCAAAATGTGGGTAGGTAATTTAATTTCTCATGTATGTATATAATTTGGCATAGGCCTAGAACAGCGGGAACGAATGAATGCTATTTAGTAAAGCTATTTAGAAGAAATACTTCATTATTTACCTTTATTTTTTTTTTATATAAAAAATTAACAAAATAATAATAATCACGCCTTCCACGGTTGACATAAAATATGTCGGGCATGCCACCGTCCGGTTGAATCAATTCGACACATCATCTCCGGTTGTTCTCGTCTAGTTATCGGAGAGTACTTGCATAGACACAACCTTGTAGCCATTATCCATTAGCAACTTGCTCTAAAATACAACCTTGTGGAATTGGAAGTGCCGTACTACAGGTATGAGCCCGACCCAGTTCTTGAACATGGCAATATCACATTGTACTGAGATCGCTCCATCATCACTGACAGGACTATTGTTGCGAACAAGCCTGATATAGTCGTGGTAGATCGATCAGAGCGGCGCGCAATGATTGTTGACAAATAACAGTACCGCATGATGAGAACCTCGTGAAAGCCGAGAAAGATAAGCAAATGAAGTATATTGACTTGGCTCGCGAGGTTGTCGACATGTGGGATGTGGACTCAGCGATCATTGTGCCGATAGCCGTATCTGCCTATGGCTTAATTGCCAAGAGCCTCGACCAATACCTGAGGAGGCTCTCGTTAGGCAGCTGGATCAAGGGCTTGATACAGAAAGCGGTACTCCTGGACACGGCTCGTATTGTTAGGAGGTTCCTTTCTCTGGAGCCGTAACCACCGGCTACGATTTTTATATTTTTAAATGTTTTTTTTTATGTTTTTAAGAAAAATTTCGTCGTTACAGGTAGTTAGTGTTCCGAAAGTCTGACAACCAGTCTTACCAAGGGGTATCGCATTACCCAGTACTAACTGGGTTGTGGAGGTCAGATAGGCAGTCGCTCCATGTAAAATACTGATATTCAGCTGCATCTGGTTAGACTAGAAGCCGACCCCAACATAGTTGGGAAAAGGCTAGGCAGATGATGAAGTCCCATGTTAGGTGAAGTACTTCAGCAGGGGGTCGGGAGTCAGTGAGGTCATTTGTTTATAAAATTTTAAAACGGCCTGTGTCGGCAACAACAAGAAACAAAGCAAAAGCGCCTTTTTCTCGAAGCATCTTGTGAAACTCTCTAATTTTACAAATAAATCTCAGAATAAAATTCATCCAACTAATGCCAAACTGATCGTCTAAGGTCTTCCTTAAAATAACAGACAGTTAAAAATACGCAAAATACTTCATCAGCCAATCGAAATGCCGTATTTTACCGGATGCTACTGAAACCATAAACACATTGCTTATTCCATCTCCCGGTTAGCCGGCCTCCGCGTCCGCGTCAATCAATTTCTGTTTCATGGCGGAACCTGAGTCTATGTAATTGTGAAATATAACTGATTTCTGTAGTAATAGGTGATAGACTTTGTAGCAGTAAAGCTGTATAAAAATGGCTGAAAAATACGATAGTAAAAACGGATACAACAGTAGTGACTTCAAGCGTAATGCGCCGCAAGACGCAAGTATGGACAACGAACAAGAACAAGATGGCGAAGATAATCCTAAAATAAATGAAAAAGCCGGTGAATACATGAGGGAGTTATTGAGCGAGAAGATTAAACTTAATAATGCAAAGTTTCCCATAATAATAAAACTTATTGACCAAGGTAAATACTGGAGACTATTTTACATAAATATCGATGTAAATCAATGGCATCTACTAAAAGTAACATTCTACTGAAAGATCTGTTAAAATATTATTCGTAGCTAATGTAATTATGTTGTTTTTGTGCTGAATTAGCGTTATGTTAGTAAATAACTAAAGTACACAAGTCACTTTAACGATATTGGATCCATTGATCTGATCGTGTTATAAGAAAAATCATTATACTTCATTAAAACAACACGAGTTTGCAATGCAGTTGTAACTAATTATGACGAAATTAACGTTCAATTACATGAATAATTTACCATCATTATTTTGCCAAAGCGTCTGCAAAAATCCTGCAAAATGATTAATTTCGTGGTCATTGAACCCATTCGAATGGTATGTTGCCAGAATATGCGGCAATATGTGCCAAGCAACATTTTTGTACAATCTAGTAATTGGATTTTCAATGAAAATTTAGTAAATTACCTTAAACTTTTTTATCTACCCAAATTCCATATTGTGCCACTTTTCTCAAAACCTGTTCTTAACTTCAACTGGTCATTGACACAAAGTCAACTTTGCAATTATCATGACCTCATGTTTATTGCAAAGTTGAATTTAGTCATGTCTAACCAACTTAGTATTCATGATGGACAACTGTATAGATGCAAAAAAGCCTAGATATTATTATAGCTAGCTAATATATTGAAGACTAAAATATCCAAGTTTTAGATAAGTTCGTTTGATAGTCGTTCTGAAAAGAAAACATTAATTTTAACACCTTTCTGCCTAAACCCGTTTAGGCAGAAAGATGTTAAAATTAATGTTTCATAAGCTAGCTATAATAATATCTAGGCTTTTTTGCCTATCCAACTGCTGGCCCAAGGCTGCTACATTTTTTTTTTTTGTATTTCGTTCTTTTTTTAAATTGACTGAATGCACACTGGAACACAATGGTATGCCAAAACATGGCTTAAGCTTAATTTTTAGGCCTAATTATTGTGCCTCCCGTATAATATTGGCGTTTTGAGTATGATGATGACTTGATTGTTAACATAGGATCAGTATGTAGAACAAAATAAACTAATTATTAATGAGGAGATACAACACTGAGAAATTATAGAAAGTAACTTAGTTGTGAAACAGTTGCTCGAAGAGCTTAAGTATTTATTTTCAATTTTACTATTTTTTTATTCAACTCAAAATCAAAATATTTTTATTTCACATGGACGCTTATAAAATATCGCGAAGAGGTGCACGGTTCGGATTGGTTTGACTTAGATATGAGAGGACAGCGTAGGACCGGTGTTGTTTAATTTGAGTTTAATTCTTCCACAGAGGTCACAAAGGTCCAAGCATCTGGTAGGATACCAGGCAAAGACTCTAAATATCTAGATGTTTTCCGTGACAAGCCTACCAAGGTTACCGTCAAAGTCTTGGTACCTGTTAAGGAGCATCCTAAGGTAAGAACTATCTCTTTGTTATCAATTAACTTCCCCCTCTAGATAACCACCGCCCTGGAGCAAGGGGGGTGTCAGACATTTACTGACTATAACCCATGTTCCTTCTTTTGCCCTTTATGTTCTGGGGCCACTATATCTCTTTCGAAACAATCTGCAACCCTGGCGGGTTTAAGTTGTGCTGTGTTATAGGGATGTTATATGAAAAAAAAGAATATGCTGGGCCGCGTATTTACAATATGTACATGGCTAGAACACAAGGGTGTGAAACTAGTCGCGTATAGATTGGAAATCACTTTTTAATTAAAGTCTTCCAAAGTATACAACCTGCTGTTGTATACTTTGCTGTTGTAGTCTTCCAAAGTATACAACCTGCTGTTGTATACTTTGGAAGACTTTAATTAAAAAGTGATTTTACGCAAATACTCGCGTATACTTTGTAGTGGCCAAAGTAACTAGCTTTGCTCCAAAGTATACAGTGCTAGTCCACATGCAACTAATCATGTATAAATATTCAGATTAGGTTAAATATTTTTAAAAAAAATGGGTAGGTTAGGTTAAAACTGCGACTTACGCATGAGCCGAGCGAGCGGTGCCGCGGCAGCGGCCGGCTAGTGCCAGAAACGACTTGCATTAATAGAAAAAAAGAGATTGTATTGTATTATAGTAGGTTACCCGGAACTGAACTATTTCGATAAGGATAATTACTTATTGAATTAAATGATATTGTTTCAAATTCAATTAAATAATAATTAAAATAAATGACATTATTTTATAGAAATAAATGATTTGGCGTTTTGGCCGCGTATAAATTGGAAAGATGCATGTGCACGTCTGAATTACAAAGTATACGCGAGTAGTACGCAAAATTCGTGTATACTTTGTAATCACAAATTTAAAAAGTGCTTTAAAGTATACGCGAGCAGTTTCATAAGGCTGCGTTCTGGCCATGTATACAATGTAACTACGCTGCTGCTGCGCCAACTCCAAATAAATTGGCATAAGGACAGGAGAATTATAATTTTGATGAGTTATAGGGTGAACTGAAAGTATTCTGTTTAGATCTTCCAAGACATCTCTGATTGACTTGCTGACTGTATCTTATCACTTCTTAAATAAAATAGGATAAAACTGCTTGTAACATGTTGAAAATAATAAATGTTGGCTTAATGCTATTAAAAGTTTAGTCATGTAGTGTAAGCAAATTTTGAATACTAATTTAATTGCAATAATGACAAATAAGTTTTTTAGATGTACATTTTTTTATTTTCTTATATTTGTAAGTTATAGAATCAGGCATTATGTGTGTGTATGTTGTTATAATTTAAATACCTAATTGTCTTTCTATCTGATTGTTCTGGCTATCTCTAAAACGGCTATACCTATTTAATAGGTCTTCTGGCAGATAGCTGATGTTATAAGGAGTAACTTAGGCTACTTTTATTTAAGAAAAATGATTAGTGTACCATACAAACTAAACTAAAACCATAGAATTTATGACAAATCCTATTCAAATAGATAGGATATTTGTATGTGTAATATTTTATTATATATTATCTTAATAATAGTAAATTACTATTAAAATGCAGACACGGACTTGTTATGAGAAGCTGTTAAAATGTACCATTACATGTTTACTAAAATACTTTGTCTTTACAGTTCAATTTCGTCGGCAAGCTACTAGGCCCTAAGGGTAACACAATGAAGCACCTGCAAGAAGAGACCATGTGCAAAATGGCGGTTCTGGGAAGAGGATCCATGAGGGACAGGTAATCCTCAAAACTCAATATTTACCTTTAGCAGCACCACTGGCTTCAATATTTAAAAAGAAATAAATTTTTGCCCTGCACTAGGAATTTTTCCTGTGTCATAGGTGCGTTTACAAACATTTAAACTTACATACACAAACAGCCAGATCCGAAACAACTACCTGTAGGTCATACAAATATTTGTTCCTTGTGGGGATCGAATCCGCGACATGCTGCGCAGCAGTCGATCGCCCAGTCACTACGCCAACTGTACTGTCTATTGTTATAATAATAAGTAATACTATAGACTTCTACTAGAATACTATAGACTTCCAACAAAACACTACAAAATAAGTTTGCTTCGACATGCAAACAAAAACCACTGAACTTATTTTCCAGTCTGTGTTTTTTTTTGTAGTCGTTTTTAGGGTTCCGTAGTCAACTAGGAACCCTTATAGTTTCGCCATGTCTGTCTGTCCGTCCGTCCGTCCGTCCGTCTGTCCGTCCGTCTGTCCGTCTGTCCGTCCGTCCGTCCGTCCGTCCGTCTGTCCGTCCGTCTGTCCGTCCGTCCGTCCGTCCTCGCTTAATCTCTGTGACTTTGGTACCAATATGTATATCAATCACGCCGACAAAGTGGTAAAATAAAAATTGGAAAAAAATTATTTATTAGGGTAGCCACCCTATATGTAAAGTGGGAAGTGTTTTTTTTTAATTTCAACCCTAACGTGTGATATATTGTTGGAAAGGTATTTAAAAATGAATAGGGGTTTACTAAAATCATTTTTTGATAATGTCAATAATTTCGGAAATAATCGCTCCAAAAGTAAAACACAATGTGTTCAAAAGTTAGAGGGGGGGGGGCTCTAACTTTTGAACCATAAGTTTAGAAAATATGAAAAAAATCTGAAAAGTAGAACTTTATAAGGACTTTCTAGGAAAATTATTTTGAACTTGATTGACACAACAGTTTTTGTACAAAAAAGACAAAAAGTTGTACAAAATAATTTCTGGACTAAGTTTGTAGTATAATCGTATATGCAAGCATTTTTTTAACTTCGTTTACATATTTTATTATCCTGGACGTATTTTTTTTCAAACAAAAAAAGAATTATTGAAATCGGTTCTCGCAATCCAAAATTACCTCCTTGCACGTCTTTGTAACCCAATTCCCCGAGAGATGGCGCTGTAGGTACTTATTACATTGGATCGGGTATTACCGAATTGTTCGGTTGGTCTCTCCTTGGCATTGGCGGTATCTTATAACTACATAAAACTGCTATCAAGAACATGCTAAGGCAATTTAGAACAAAACTAAAATTCATTTTTTTAACACCATCAAAATGTTAAGGTAAAAACCAGTTCATAAATGGTTCGATAGATGGCGTTGCGTAATGACGTCATTTTTTTAAAAGCCGATGTTAAGATTTTCCGTGCTTTCATGACCTACCGTGGTAAAGAACACTTATTGTGGCGGACGGGAAACTACGGAACCCTACACTGAGCGTGGCCCGTCACGCTCTTGGCCGGTTTTTTCAATTATGTAATGATAAATATAACTAGATCGTGTGAGATAGGAAGTAGGTAGTAATTTAAAAGGGGACTTTTCATAAACACAAGTTAAACCTATTTCTTTACCATAGACAAAAAGAGGAAGAGCTTCGCAACTCCTTGGACCCGAAATACGCACATCTAACGGATGAGCTTCACGTGGAGATCAGTGCGTTGGCGCCGCCGGCCGAGGCGCACGCTCGCATTGCCTACGCTCTTGCTGAGGTCAAGAAGTACCTCCTGCCTGACACTAATGATATGATCTGGCAGACGCAGATGAGGGATATTGAAAGAGGTGGTGAGTATTTAAAAAACCGCTTTCAAAACCTCATTTCGCAAGGGCAATTTTTTTGCAACATAATTTAATTGCAACCAGAGTGCTCTGTTGATTTTTCAACTTTTGATGTTAAAAAACATTGCATTAACAAAATTTTTGGCGTGTGGTCGACAGTTTCTTCAAGAAGTGCACCTCTTGGAGATGTCATGTCAAGTAAATTAAAATTTCGGTTTTTCTTAGTTCTACTTGAAAATATCAAAAAAAATAGTTTGACCAGTTATTAAAAACAGAAAGGTCTTGAGCCAGCAGCATTGCAGAAAACATTCGAATTGTTTCCTTCTTATAAATTCCAATTCTCTAGATAGATATTCTATAGTTTATTGTACCAAGTGAACCAAAAGAGGTGAGCGTGTAAATAACGTCGAATTTTGGCAGGCTTTCCTAACGGCCCGCGCGGCCCCGGCGGCTTCAACCGCTCGGCGACCCCGCGCTCGTTCTCGTTCGAGCCTCCATCTAGTGCTGCTCCCTCAGGAGCCCCGCGCGGTGCTCGGCCTCCGCCCCGCATGCCGGCGCCGCCCATGCAGCGGTCCATGCCGCCCAAGAACAAGGTCATCAGCATCCTAGACCGCGCGCGGTCGGCTATGGAGACGTACCCTTACGATGATGGGTATGCGCAGCCACCAGAGCCACCGGTACGTAGCGTTTGTATCACATTATCCTTTCAACCAAATTGCATTCAGTATTTCAATCCTTAGTTGGTGAAACAAGCCATATCTGAGCAGAGTTCTAAGTGACCGAAATTTGATGGGTCCTTAGTGATATCCAACATGTATTGCCAAAATTTTACGGTTATTTTTCAATCATAACTCAACTGTCACCTATAAAAGTCCGTCCAATCCACAGATCCGCGGCCCAGTCCGTGGCGCAGCGCCCGAACCGGACTTCTACTACGAACGTAGCCACGACCGCTACGGCTACGAAGACGACGGCGGCTACGCTTACAAGGACGACAACCGCGAGTACAAGACGGCCCGCGCGGTGGGCACGCGCCGGCAGAACCCGATGCACGCGCAGCAACATCACGCGCCGAGGCACTACGCGCGCCCCGAGCCCTACGCGCGCCCGCCCAAGTAGACCAACTTGCCGTTCGTACTTGTTTTAGTGCACGACGGCGCGATCCAATTCCTTCGGTTTCCTTTACCTTATACTATTAGGTGACAATTTTCTCAAACGACCAATAGCAGTTGTTGGTCACCATTTTACTCGATTTTAAGTTACTTTCAGCCGAATTATTTTAACAGACTTCTTACAAAGGACAAGATTGTCTATATGGCACAATTTTTTTTTTTTCAAAATTTGTAGCGTTATTGTCACCTTTTAGTTGAAATTCATTAATCATTACGACTTATCACTAATTATGTTCACATCCACTTATTCTTAGTCCCACATAAATTAAATGTATCATCACAAAATTAACTCAATTGGAAAAGCGCCCGTGCACACCTTTTTAGTTTCGCTTATATTAACAATTATTTGGGATACATCATTATTATTTTGTTGCATGTAACTTTTATTTTTTATTCTAACTTCACTTTTAGACGTAAATAATAATATTCTATGTTTCAACTTTCAGAGCAGCAAGAAAGCGCTCCCATTAAACCGGTGAGTAAAAAAGTTGTATTGGATCTAAAACCACAAGATAAATTAAAATATACGGGACAAAATGAAGAATAAAACGCTAAATTCTGCAGAAGAAAAACAATACAACTTCCACAACAAAATGTTTCCCAGTTTACTAAAAACAAATTATTTCATGGACCAAATATAACAACACAACTTGTGTAATTTCCATTTGAAAAAGAAAATAGATACTGGCATGGTTTAAATCATTTTAAAATTTATGTTCGTTCATAAATGAATACCTTTTTTTGTTTTGTAATACAAACAGCATTTAAGCATGAAAGTGCTGCCAACTTAAAAAATGTAAAATGCTAACACGCATTCGACCAGGTGAATAGCAATAAAAAGTATTTATATGTAAAATTCCAAAAAAAATACTAAAAAAATATCTTTGTTAGTAAGTAATTTTTAATAATATTAGTACTTTAAAACGACTTCAACATGTTTTGACTTAGTAAACGTTAATGCACATAGACTTTAGACGAGAGAAAGTTGCCAGCCATAAAAGTTACAAAAGTATCCAAAAAGGTTTTGCACTTTCTTAAATAAATAAGATATTTCATTGAAACATGTTGAAACTGCTGAAAATATAAATGCAATGTATTCAAGTTTTGTGTGAAATAAAGAAATAAAATAACAAAAACATAAATCTTTAATTTGTATAATAATATGTAGTATACAATTGGTATGACAAGACAACCCAAAAAATGCAAAATGGCAGGTATAAAAGTAAAATGAAGTTTTAGAAAACGTAAACAAGTTTTGAATTAACTGGATTTACTAAGTAATAGCTGTGTTTTTGATTATTTAATTTTATTGAGGCATTTATGTCTGATAAAGCGAAAATTAATTTAAAATACAAGAAGGAAATACAAAAATACTCCTTGTGAAAGTGCACAATTTCACTAATATCTTGGCATAATCAACTTACATTGTTCACTGCTGGCACTCAGGCGTGCTCTTTGTGAGGAATGGGTCCTAATGCCCATGCGAGCCCAATGTGGGCTTCCTTTAACATAAGAAAAATCGATTAATAAAGAAAATAAAAATAATTACTTAAATCGTAGATCTCTTTGGCGGATTGTAGGGTTTAAACGGCACTATTATACAAGCTGAATTTTTCAAGTGGCGTGGTGGTTGGCCAAATCCGAAACAATAACAAAAAATACTTAATGTATCTCTGGCCAATGAAGCAGTTTTATTTATCATCAATATCAGATCAACTCTTTGAGTAGGATTTATTATTTCTCATAGTTTTGTATTATGCCAATCACGCCCACTTGAAAAGTTCAACCTGTATATTGCGTATTTTATGCACAAATGACAAGATAAAGAAATAAGATAATATAAATGAGATCAACATAAACACAGAGTGGATATTACCATAACTCGTAAAGCCAATACGCTTTGTTAATAAAACAGCTAATGAAGGCGACACTGGATTCATTAAATCAAGACTGGCAATACTGAATTCAATTCATTTCTAAAATGTATAAAACATTATATTATTTATTCACTATGGCAATACAAAACTAGAAGGAACTGGCTGAGAAGACTGAGACTGGACTGATAAAATACTAAGTATTAATTTAAATACAAATATTTTAATTAAAGTAGCGTAGGAACTTAGTTCCAAAATGATAAAACAAAATCAAACGACTCTTGGAGTATGAAGCTGATAAAATCGAACTCAATGGAAGAAATCAACAGTAGCGGTCATTGAGTAAGTACTCTACTCTAAACCTCGTTTTCGTTTCCATTACCTTCTGGAAGGTTTTTAAGAAAACGCGAGGTTTCGAATTAATGCACTGCAGCAAAAGGGAGGAAATGAGGACTAGATCAAGAAAGCAATACCTTCACTAGTTTAAGGTCACAATGCTGGGACAACTGCTTCTTGGGTTTTACCCTATCACCCAAAACTGGCTTAATAAGGTGAGATATGCAATTGCTCCATGTAAAATACGGGTATTCTTTTGAATCCAGTTGAGACTGGAAAACGACCCAAATATAGTTGGGAAAACTAGGCTGGGACAAAATATACTTCCTCTGGGGGAGTAGCAGGGGGTGAGCCGGAATCCACCAAGCAGGCCTGGTGGGTTGGGATTGTAAATATGACTAGTTTAAAATGCTTAGTGTGACAAGAATACGGGTTTTATTGTACTTCTACCCTCATTCCGCACAATTTTAGATATTGCTTTCTTAACCTTTTCACCGCCACGGACATCAATAGAAGCTCCGGATTTTCGTGCCACCAGCGCCACGACTACATTAAAGGCCCTTCATTTTATCTATGTTAAAAAAAAAAAATACTGAATTTAACAGGTTTTTTTCATTTCATAATTTAAAAGCACCGTCTAATACCCTGTTTTTTTATTTTTCCACACAAAAGAAGCCATTAATTGTCATAAAATTGGCAAAACAAAAACTCCGAAAATTTTAGATATCCCCAGAACGCCAAGGACTTGATATATAGTCGGCCAGTGATGTGACGCGAACGTTAACACTGTTTGATTTCACCTGATGAAATATTTAAAAACATTATTATCGAAAACAATTTGAGGTCAGTAAAATATGAACTTAGATAACTACAATATAACAAAGGGAAAATAGATGAATTTCGTCCGTCGGATAGGTGCCGAACCGTAATTAAATAGTTATTTGCAATCCTTATCGATAATTATATTCACATCTCAATCTCCAATGAAAAGTTCTGCCGGTTTTGTACGGTAAAAAATGTTGACAGAAGTAGTGTAAAAAACACGGCAGTAAACAAACATCGAAAAAAGACGACCATAGACCACATCCCTAATCAGAATTGAATTTAACGTGTTCTGAGCGCCAAGGACTTGAAATGAAGTCGTCTGGGGATGACGACATGAAACAATTAGTGATGTGCCTCATTTCTTAGGGCTCTAATTGAGTTATGTATTTGTTTCTTTGATATTTGTTATTTATATTGTTTTTCTTATCAAGGATACTGGGAAATAAAACAAATATGGCAATATTTAATCGGTTTTTGTTTATATCCGTAAAATTATAAATAAAACATAACTTAACGTGTATAATTCTCATTCATCGATACCTACGACTATCGACGCTACCCTCATCACTACTGTTTACTATACATTTCGTTATACATGTATAGCTTGGCGTGAGGCGAGGCATCGCGTTCTGTGTACGCTGGCGGTGAAAAGGTTAATTTAAAAAATATCCCGGTTTTACCATAGACTCAATGTATGCCTAAGATCTTTTAGAAAAATTGCTCTTGGTGCTGGCTAACTGCGCTGTTTATTCAAGCGTTCATTTGGATGTTCCTTGTGTTTAGAAACAAGCATTAGATGTGTGAAAGATTAACATATTGTGGGTAATATGTCTATAGTTTCGGTGCACAGGGCTATCAAATCCATAGGCCCTGTGCGCAGACGCATGGCAGTTGAATTACATCGAGACATTACAGGTGTAATGTATTTTATACGTTATTTGGGAAGTTCTGTTCTTGAATTAAATGTAGCAATATTTCCAGGGTAATAAAAGTTTTTTACAGTCATATCATGGTTTTATTTTACTTACACTTTACTACATACTCAAAACTTACATATCTGCGTAAATAAACACACGCCATTTCCCCATGGGGTCGGCAGCAATCACAGAATGCTAGGAACCTGCTGCCATCCTTGCAACACTCCTTTTGCCTCGTCCCTTTTCATACATAACATATTATATTCTAAAACCCTACTCGTGTAAATGTGCGACAGTTAAAGTGTTACAGCTCTGCGCCTAAATAGACTCCGGTATTTATAACATTCAAAGTTCCTGTTCGAAATTGGAGCAGCAGCACAAACACTCGGCCTTAAGGGCTTTGCACTTAGAGCAACATAAGTGTAGGCAACTATCAACTTTTTAAGTTTTCTGTTTATAGTTGATAGTTGTTATAACGGTTGCCGCAATTTTATGGCAGTCTGTGAGCAACTTTCATAGCAGAGTTGCTAAATCTAGGTACGCTGCGATCAGCCGTTCAGTGTCACGATGGATATCGAAAAAGCAGCATTTACTCTAATTTAAAAAAAAAAACCTTAATAAAACACCAATTTAAAAAAATGGTATCAATATTTAACAGTTGTACGGCAATTAGGAACTAACTTAGTCGTCGATTACAGCAACTGAAAACTGTTGACGATAACCGGAACTTGAAACTAGTCGCACACAATTTAAATGTTATTTATTTATTCAGGAACAATTTACATTGTATATGAATATTTTAACATGAAACAGAATATTGAATTGAGTATGTATACAATTAACTATTAAATAAAATAAAAAAAATAGGTACACGTTATTAAAAAGTTAAAAATAAAATGCAAGACTCCACAATCGTGAGATATGCAGTCCATAAATACTCCCTGTATTTCTTGGAAGCCGACGTGGGGATGCATCGAGATGTGATTACGGTGGACAAGGGCCCCCGCTCTCCTTGGCTAAAGAGAACTGGCGCAAACCTGTGGTACTTGACACTAACGACCGCAAGGAGGTATGGCAGAGTAAGGAGCTTCACGGACGCTTTTTCCGGGCCCTACATGGACCCGATGTAGATCAATCAGCGTCCGTAGCCTGGCTACGTTCCGGGGACCTCTTTGGAGAAACCGAAGGTTTTGTCTGTGTCAGGGTATTTTACTCTATATGAAAGAAATTCTAAAAATATACAATTCAGATAGCTTAGGCAATAAGCAGTCGAAAAAGGTTAAATTTAGTTAATAAAATAACTAAATAAATTTTAAAATTGATTTCAAAGTTTTCACTTTTTTTTAGTCTGTTGTTCTATTATGCGAAACAGTGTCCGCCATGATTATTACGTCATATGGTCATGTAATAAAAAGTGACAACTGTCAACTGAGCAACTATTACTATTTTTGTAGTAAAAAACTTTACATTTTAATTTTTATTGAAATAATAGTAATAATACCGTGGAAGAAATAAATACTACCATATAATAATACCATAAACTATAGTGAAATATACAACTAAACAGAAAGACTAATAACAGCGCATTTGTTTACATGACCAACTGACGTCATGACCACAGAGTAACATGGCGTCAAGCGTTTTTGTGATTTTACGCGCGAAAATAGAAATTGTAAAATTGAAATGCAGTTTTATGGCACTTATCGATTAAATTTTTTTGGTGTTTTACTAGGACCCTAGGTTCAAAATGAGATACTTTTTAAAAATGGGTGTAATACCGTATTATGGATGAAGTTATGATGACGAATAACTACCGGAGATTTATTGTGAAGGACGGCACGGTTGACATATGTCGGGCATGCCACCGTCTGGGTGAATCAATTTGACACATTATCTCCGGTTGTTCTCGTCTAGCTAACGGAGAGTACTTGCATAGACACAACCTTGTAGCCAGGATTATCCATCAGCAACTTGCTCTAAAATACAGCCTTGTGGAATCGGAAGTGCCGTACTACAGGTACGAGCCCGACCCAGTTCTTGAACATGGCAATATCACATTGTACTGGGATCGCTCCATCATCACTGACAGGACTATTGTTGCCAACAAGCCTGATATAGTTGTGGTAGATCGATCAGAGCGGCGCGCAATGATTGTTGACATAACAGTCCCGCATGATGAGAACCTCGTGAAAGCCGAGAAAGATAAGCAAATCAAGTATATTGACTTGGCTCGCGAGGTTGTCGACATGTGGGATGTGGACTCGGCGATCATTGTGCCGATAGTCGTATCTGCCAATGGCTTAATTGCCAAGAGCCTCGACCAACACCTGAGGAGGCTCTCGTTAGACAGCTGTATCAAGGGCTTGATACAGAAAGCGGTACCTACTCCTGGACACGGCTCGTATTGTTTAGAGGTTCCTTTCTCTGGAGCCCTGACCGCCGGTAGCTTGGACCCTGTTCCCGATACCGGTGGGCTATTATTTTTATATTTTAAATGTTTTTTTTTATATTTTTAAGAAATATTTAAAAATGTAGTTATATGTTGATAAATCAATAAATGGACGAATAATAAAATAAAATTGACAAACCAATAATGTAAATGTCACTTCACTTATTTATCTAATGGCGTTTGTGGAAGGGGACACCACAATTTTGCCAATATCACGTAGGTATTGTACTATGGTAGACAATCAAACGCTGGAGACTATATCAATAATTATCATTGCTGAATAATGCACACAATTAATAAAAACAGAATGTCAATAAATTAATTTGAAAAAAAATTAATAAAAGGCAAACATAAATATTATAATACTAAAGTAAAAAAGAAAAAAAATAATTACATGTCAGTTTTAAGCACATTACAGTTCGTCTAGGGAGTAGAGACATCTATCCAACAAGAGTGCCCTGAGCCTTGCCTTGAATGAAACTGTGTGCTTTTTAACTCTAGCGGTAATTTATTAAATATTTTGACTGCCTGATACTGTGGACTGTGTTTCACTATTCCAAGAAGTAAGATGTAAAGGTATATAAACAGCTGGATGCCAGTTGCTCTATGTGCAAAGCCCATAAAAGGTTAACTTGAAATTACTTCACTGTGTATGTGATTTACGGTTCCAAGCTTGTTCTTTCCATGGCTGGTGTGTTAACACCATAGTGCCATAATAACTAAATACCTACACTACGGCTGTATCGTCCTTAGGCAAACGGTGTCCAGCGAAGTTTCCATGCGGCGTATACTTTTATCGCATTTTTTTATAAAAACATATAGAATAAATAATTAGCTTGCACGTCGTGACTGCGGCAGGTAGGTCACCACTCAGCGTGATGCTATGCTATGGGAATGGAAGCCCACAGCATTCGTCTTCTCGCTGGCCGGTCGATCAGCATAGTTTCACTACCTACTACAGGTCGTCGCTCTCTCAAATTAAAGTTGACCAATTTCCCAAGGCAGCCATAGCTATTCGCCTATTTTGAGGACACAGTGCACAGTCTACGCTGCTCATACACCTAAAATATTATTGATAACTAGAAGCGCTTGCGGTTTCAACCTCGTAGGCCGGGATAAAAGTAGTCTGTGTTAATCCAGGGTGGGTATAAGCCATCTACGTATCTAAATCTGTTAAGCTTGAAAGAGTAACAACTTTCACCTTTATATTATTAATCGTGTGATTTATTTCAGTTAAAAAGTTTTGTTTATGGTCCCAAAATTACAGTTTTTTGTTGTTAGATTGACACAACTGTTTTCTATTTTGACGCGGAATTTGAGTTGCATCTGTTACTGGTAGGCCATCAACGCCTTCAATTGAACTTCGCAAAAGTGAAGGAAATAGGACGACAAAATTGATCTACTTAGATCACGCTATAACATTACGCTTACGCGCTTGCAATTTGCGCTTGAAAAATTCCAAATGACACTTTTTGTTTTCGTCCGCTAACATTCGAGGTCACCATCTTGTTGGCACTTTTTTGAACCCCAGTGAATCTGTTAAATTGGATTGAATGCTATCAAATGAAATCTTCAGAATTTGCACACATGCAAAACTAAATTCTGAATTGTTTTAACATTTTCTTCCGAAATGGATGTTGAAGGCCGCCCGGAGCGATGATCACAGCTCGATCTACCCCTTTTAAATTCATCAACCGTTCCCAAGTAGCACAGAACTGCATTATAAATGCCCACAGCGTTAATATACGCATTTATACCGCCTTAGTAGAGTTCACCCGGGCTGCAACGGCTGTTTAGAAAAAAACTTGGTTCTCTCTAACGCTTTCTCCTGTACTGTAAATCTATTAAACACAAAGAGTATAATAATATATCGGGTAAAGAGAGCCCTCTTCAGGCTTTTTAAGGCAATCCTGTTTGAACACGAGCTCCATCTGGATTTTGGAGGCAAAACTAATCATAGTATACATACCTACGTATATCTTAATATATATAAATCTCGTGTCACAATGTTTGTCCTCAATGGACTCCTAAACTACTTAACCGATTTAAATTAAATTTGCACACCGTGTGCAGTTTGATCCAACTTGAAAGATAGGGTAGGTAGGGTAGGGTAGTGTAGGGTAGGGTAGTGTACTGTGTAGGGTAGGGTAGGGTAGTATAGTGTAGGGTAAGGTAGGGCAGGTAGGGTAGGTAGAAAATTGCAACGCATGCCGGGGCACAGCTAGTATACCTATATATTTTTATAATATTGTCCATAGTTTCACTTCACGGAAGGGATCCAATCCACACAGATAGTTATGAGAATTTAATCTCTAGTCCGACTAGAGATTAAATTCTCATAACTACCACTGTGTGGATTGGATCCCTTCCGCGAAAGTTAAGTATTGACGATTGTATTATAGCGACTTCTTCATGTTGTAGCAAAACCAACCCACACAATTTATTGTGAATAGATGTTGTAATAGTTTTAAATTTGATTTTGCCACAACATACGACCTAAGAAATTTAACTGGAATGAAGAAAGGAGAGGGTAACGTAGTATAAAATAAAAAAAAGATTAAAACGTGCGCACGCGCAAGAAGTAGCCGCCATGTTGTGCAACTTTTTGCGAGAAGTGGTGTGGCAATGTTTGTCACAGTGTTACAAATTAGAATATTTATATGTATGATATATTTATTTATTATGTTTAATAAGTAAAGTAATTTTTTTCTTAAATATAATGCTTTATTAAACATACTTTGAATACATAAAATATGTAAGGAAAAAATAATTTACGAAAGCACCGCCATCTGTACAATTTTTGAGTACTAATGATAATTTTAGTTGCGGGTGCCAAGTTTCAGATGGAGCTACCATCTTTTAGAACTGTAATTTGTTAAGCACTGTCCCCCCCTGATTAAACATCACAGACGCATCACAGTGATCACCACAGAGTACTATAATATAAAAGGAAAAGAGTGCCCTCTCGTGACTTTTAGCCATGACATGTTTGAAGCGCCATCTCCATTTCTGAGCTAGAACTACCGATCAATCACACACTCATACACGCACACGTTTACCTACATCCCTATACACACTAATGTAATTAAAATTAGATTATTTCTGAGCCTTGTATTTCCCAGTACCGAACAATTTTGTTCAAATTTTCTTGCGGAATATTTTTTATAATAATACCAATATTTAGGATATCAAATATTCACATCAAGAAAGTAAGAACAAAGTTCGGTACGGGGAAATACTGGCTAAATGCAAATATCAAGCGTGTGCGCAGACAATGGCGACCATTTTACGTTTGTCATTGACATCGGCTCTAATTGCCATATGACAAAAATAGAATACGTTTGTCATTGACATTAAAATCAGATGTTGAGACAAGCGAATATTAGGGCAGTGTTGCTATTATTTCCGTAATATTAAATTATTTTAAGATATTATAATATACATCAACATAATTAATTGATTAAATGAAGAGTTGAATATATTTAAACTAACATTAAATTAGTTTAAAAATGTTGTTTTTAGGTTGAGACAGAGACATCTATTGCTGACTAGATAAAACTAAACATACGTTTCATCCCTCTAAAATATAGAAAGCGCTGCTTCATTTGTCGCCAAGCTTGATGTAGGCAACTGTCCCCCCCCCCTGGTGATCACTGTTATTCAGCGTTGAGTAGTACAGTACTCTAACAGCTGCAAAAGCGTATGTTTGTGAACACAAATAAAGCAGTTTTCTGAATAAAATCCCACACGTGTACTTTTAAAACGTTACATTAAAAGAGAAAACATATGAACTACTATAAAGCCAGCAGTTACTTTGTGAAGTTAAATAATAATGAGTTAATGCTTCATGCTGCATACAGATAAACTTTAACCCTATTAGTGAGGTGTTACTATAAACTCGTATAACAGCTTTTATGTAGGCCAAGTCAGACCTAAAAGTGGACTTTTAAGCAGTTACATAGCAGCAAACCTGACAGCCATTCTGTCTTAGGCTGAATAATTGGACTTGTTTGTGTAGGCATTTATTCTGCTCATTGAATTAAGTATATGTAGACATGAAATTTATATTTTTACAACAAGCTGTTTTGTCAGATTCTTGATGTGTTTTGTTGTTTTACGAAATGTGGAAAGCGAAAAAAAGAACTGGTGGAATACGCCGTAAAATTAAAGCTGGATACTTAAAAAATATAAATGGAAATGTGAACCACTACTGCTCTTCTAATCTATCCATGGGTGATTTGATTCTCACAAGTTCTAACTAACTTACCTACTGATTGCGGAATTATAGGCCACAAGAGAACATCCGTACAAACCTTAGCATTATATTGATATTAAAACTATTCACTTGCTATCGGCCATTTTCGCTACTCTGCCGCGCTTATGATAATTACAGTAAGTCACATTTTGGTTGATATTGAGTTAGTATATAGGTATTTGGAATGTAGAGATTGAGACCTACATTTCTGTATATTTAAAATTTGAAAATTTGGTATAGAAAATCAAATAAGCTTAAGCATAATTACAGTAAGATACGTTTTGCGCCAAGGAATCCTTATTATGATTGCAGTATGGGCACATACGGTTGATTTTTTCATAAAATTATAAGCATTAGATACCTACTTAGGTATTGCTACAGTAAGTACCACTTGCTATTATTATATTAAGTGTTGGGAATAAAACATTAGTATACTAAACCTTAACATGCCTACAATAAGAGTATATACTGTATTAATGCTTAAGAGATTTTCAAAGTATTATTCTATTATCTTAGCATATGTACAGTAAGTAGAACTTACTGTGTATATGATAAGTGAGCGAATTAAAAAAATATTTATATGTGTGAACGTTATAACAGTAAGATTCTCTACTGTAGTTATGTTTAGGAATATTTCATCACATGCGTTTACCTGGAACAAATAAGGTAAACACGTTACTTATTGTAAATATTCTAAGGCATTTAAGGTCCGAATGGGTAGTGCGGGGAGGTAATATCTGCGAATACAATCGAGATACGATATTTCGAGCCAGCACATACCTTCATGTCAGCCGGCCATTTTCATCATCAGGTTGAGAAAAGGGAGTTATTCGTCAACTCGCGACTGCGCGCGAGTTGGAAGCTTCCGATTTTACCTATTTTTGTTGGCGTCAACTCGCGCCTGAGTGAAAATCTGATATATTTACAATCATCTACAAAAGTGTTTCAAGAAATTTAATAACAAGAACCTACTTTAGATGGATAATACACTATACGATTTGAGGGTCAGTGGGCCGTCTTAGAGGCGGGGTTGTTTTGAAATATACGAACCACCTGCTTCGCTAGCATAACTGCTTCGCAGAAAGAGATGATCGGTTCACATTTTCTCTCGGTCCGGACCATGGACTGAAGCAGATCCGGACGCAAGAGATCGCCGCCGCCGATCGCCTCTTCGAGGACACAGCGCAGCAGTGTTCCGCCTAAGCGAGGCAGACTACCACACTGTGCTCCACCGTGTCCTCCAGGCGATAGGCACTGTGGTGTTACCTGGGCGCTTTCCCGCCCGATTATGTGCAGGAACCTTCCGAAAGTTCCAAGAGGCCGGGAGACGTCTCGCGGCGCCCGACGTCCGGGGCGTCTGGGTTGGTTTGAGGGTCTCAAACCCTCAAACGCCCGGCCGCCTCCTTAGCTGGCATGATTGCTTCGCAGAAGAAGGTGACGCATTCCACTCCCTCTCGCTCCGAGGACTCCATGGATTGAACCAGGGCCGGACGCGAGAGATTACCGCCTCCGATCGCCTCTACGAGGGCACGGCGGTGCTCCGCCCCGCGCTGGGCAGACCGCCACTGTGTGCAAATTAAATCATCAAATAACTTCCCCCGTTCCATCGTGTCCTCGGTCCTTCCGGCGATCGTCACAATGGTGACACCCGGGCGTTTCCTCCCGCCTAATTATGTGCAAGAACCTACCGAACCTTCCGTGTCCGGTGAGGACCTGCGTCAGGCGGTAGGTGAGGACGCCATGGCGCCTCTCCAGTCACTCCTCCACACACTCCAAGAGGGGAATTACCGGTACTATTGTGGCGGTAAGTCCCCTCTCGCTCTCTTCATGCCACCATGAGATCGCACTGGAGGTCTGTCCGCTGGGCGGCAATTTGCCGCGGTAGCAGATATTCCCCCCGGTGTAGTGCCTCCGCGCGCCACTCGTACAGGCGCGCGAGGACTATCGCCTCCAGATCCCACGGTGGCAATCCGGCAAGGGGGCTCGCTGCCACGCCGGAGTGAGTGCGGTAGCCCCAGATTAGCCTCATGATCGTACAGCGCCTTATACATACAAAGTAGGTTCTTATATTAAATCACTTTTGTATACGATATCTTTTGTTTCATTGATCAACCAATAATATCGAGAAAGAGTAATTAATTATGGTTCATGGTAGATGCCACAAGTTTTCATATTGCTCCTAGTTATAACTACAGTAAGTGATTAAATAACATTGGGCAAATTTTGCTATTTTTGTTATTCTATTTAAACGTTACCTCACTCTGTTATCATAGTTGCAGTACCTATGTACTTCAAACTAAAGATTGTTACAGTAAGTCACATACTTACTGTAACAATACTAAAAAAAACATTTATTTTTATTTGTCCATTCCTTAACATACATAGTTTTTGAAGTTTTAAATATTAAATATGATTAATAAATAAAAATATACAAATTGTTAAACAAACACACGTTTATTTGATACAATTTAGAAAACTTAGAAATAATTTATACTTTGGGAGAAATGTCAAAAGTAAAAAAAAAACTTTGTACCGCCCCGCCCTTTTCTCGAAAGTGTCTCCATGTCACTTACTGACTACTGTAATTATCATAAGCAAATCATAAGCGCGGCAGTACTATAGGTACTGTGAATTATTGTAAAATATTATCTTTTTATTTTGGTTTATTTTAGAAGATTTTGATTGGAATTGGTTTGGTTTACCAATAATTCTCACGTAGCCAGCATTTTTCATTTTTTTTTTGTAAAAAAAACCTAACATTTACTTTGTTTACTATCCATTTAAGTTAGATTTCATTTAGTATTTAGTCGTATTTTGAGAGAGCGTGAAAAATTTGAACTAGGTACATTATGGCATTTCACAGTAAAGTTGCCTTCCCAATAAGATTTCAGATATTTTACGAAGTTTTACTTAGTGTACATTAGGTATATTTATTTTCCACAAACATCACTTGACGTTTTGTAGACAGCACAAACCACTGCACAAACACTTCACTTTTTAACAAATTGACAGTTCGTATTATAGAAAAATAAATAATAAAGTTATTGCATTTGAAAATTTTGCTCAGAGTTTACTTTCAATTGAATAAAAGCATTTATAATGTACCTACACATGCGTCTTTTTTGCTGTATTATAGGTAACAAGTGTCTGGTTATTCAGGTGATTTTCAGCTCTTGGGATTACTGTTACACACATAAATGCTAATATGATGTTATACTTCAATTATTTGATAATTGGATTTCTTATACAGCTATGTGCTGAATAATTTGTGCCCAAATTAGAGTTATATCAGCTGAGGAGGCGCTGCTAACTCTGTTCTACAGCAAGTTTATGCAGCTAATGTTTTCACGGTGCACTGTTAGAATGCTCTTCTAAAGCACTTTTGTGCTACTTGGGTTGTATAGGGTAAAACCCTGTCCCCTTTGCCCCCCTAATTTTTTAGGCACAGGCATGTAACTCGATTATTTTTCCATATTTGAATATTATGACAACTCCGAACTTAATAATTTATAACTTGCGAACGATAAAATCAAAACAAAGGAAATTGTGTAAATATATGCAATTGACACTTGTAAATAAATATTAAATTACCCACAAAATAATTATATTTGTATAGACTTTTAAGAGCTTGTGGGGAATCATTAAATAACTGTCCCCGCTCTGGGCGGAGCGGGGGGAATGTCAGACTTGTACCGAGTAAAACCCACCATGTTACACTTTCGAACAACCCACAATCCCGGTTATACAACCCCTTGGGAGACCAAATGATTTACTAAAAACAAATATTGAAAAACTGAAAGTACATTTTATTATTGGTGTATAAATATTTATTAGTGTTCTTACGTACCTACATAAATTAAACTTAGGTTTAAGATTTTTTGACTCAAAAATATATTTATTGTGTGAGTGAAGAACAGATATAAACATAATATAAGATAATTAAGCAATTTTATTAAATAAAATACATATGTTATCCCTACTAACTAATACAAATTGCAACTTACTTTACTGTTAAATATTTTAATTCTTTAAGGTGCACACTGAAATGAGCATCTGTTTAATCAAAATCTTGGCTTCTGCAGTCCTGTTAGTTATTTAAACCAACAACAGCATCTTTATCTAAATAAGGTACACTTTCATTTTGACGGCAATGCTAGTTCTAGAGGTAATATTATTAGTGCAAAAGAGCAGTAGTAACAGTAGAGATTAGTTTATACACTACACTTGCTTATCGCCATGTTCAGCAATAAGAACAAAACCACACATTATTTACCTTTTGCCAACTGTTAACGTCAGCGCCTTGTTACGTTACTTCATCTCCGACGCCACGCCTAGTCAAAAATAATTTACGTGTTAGGCATTTTCGCTACACTAGTGATGGGACATTCTCGTTTATAATTTAGGCTTTTGTTGTTGGTGGTGTCTCAGCTACTCAACCATTTTGAGACTTAAGTGGTCAATGGCGTTCAAAAGGTCAACAACTTTGCCTCAGAAATTGTAACTGCCAATGACACTTTACAAATTGTGTTGCTGGCAGTTGTGAAGTTTTGCAAAAAGTTATCCTTAAATTACATTTCAAAGCTTAAAACTATACGTCTTCAATCTAGTAATTCTCAGTGAAGTCTACTGGTGCAATGTGTCATTTTAGGGGCCACCACAACATTGTGCCAACATTACCAAATTTCTTTTGCAGCATAATTTTCATTTGAAATCATAGTCAAATAAATAATGTAGGGCCTAAAGTAGCGTGTTTGGATGTTTCAAATTTGATATATTATAGACTTGTGGTTAAAAGGCCCCCTTTTCCGAATTATAATGCTGTGACTGCACTGTGAAGCTAGTCTGAAGTGTTCTGTATGACAATAAGTATGAATTCACGATCTGGTGCAATCAGGATCTCATGCCTCCTACTCCTCACACGCAGGAATGTCAGCTCATTTGTGGTGTCCTGTAAAGCAACAAAAAAAAAAATGTTCAATGTAAAATCAAACTTAGTAAGTACAGATTTATTTTATTAGTGCATTGTGTTTTGATTAATTCTAGTCATTTTTTGGCTAAAAGCTGATTATTACACTACTGTAATAATCAGCTTTTAGCCAAAAAATGACTATAAAGTATTATTACTGTAATA
Source organism: Ochropleura plecta (assembly GCA_905475445.1). Lineage (NCBI taxonomy): Eukaryota > Metazoa > Arthropoda > Insecta > Lepidoptera > Noctuidae > Ochropleura > Ochropleura plecta. Next base: position 16,403,482 of record FR997738.1, on the reverse strand, counting down.
ATACTTTAATTGCTGAAAAGATTGTTAATAAGATTATAGAATAATATAAGGCACAGATATTTACCATTTCCCGTACAACATTTTTAGCTTTTTCAGTGAGCTGACCGATCAGACCAGAGTACAGCACAGATGTAGCATTGTCCAGTGAACTTTTTATGGGTATGCCTGAAATTAGAAAGTAAAAAAAACCATAAGAATTAGATAGCCTCTGATATTATCAAGTATTGATCGAGGTGCGTCTAGGGGCAGAACATTCGAGTCTTGTGTAATAAACCATTGTAACCATAGAAATACGTTAAAATCGACCAAACCTTCGTGATTCACAATGATGACTCCCATAACACCCTTATGGGCTTGAATCCTCTTGATTGTGTCCTCAACCTCCGTCGCCTGCAATACACAATAATCAGTAAAACAATTGTTGCAGTAGTATACCTTATTACGTTATTACCAAGCTAAAACTAAATAAATACCATTTTGTTAAAAAGTCACTGATCAAATTGATGACAAACCCTGCGATTATCCGATTATATGAATGAGAAATTGAGAATGAGTGAATGACAGAAGACAGCTGTCAAATAAAACAGATAATAAAAGTAGCCACACAGGACAGTTACCTTGAGAAGCTAACAAAAAGAATGCTAAAGCGAACAAACATAAAGCTAGTTCTACACAAAAAGAGAACCCTGAATCGACTAAACAAAACAAACTAATCAATGACATTTCATTTTATAATCTGTGTTCTGCTGGCAGCGGGCGGTATTGAATCAAAGAACCAAAGTTATTTGAGATTTCTTTTCTTTTTTGTTTTCAGCGATGATAATGTTTATTTTACAAAAGAACAAAAGTAATAACAAGAGGAAAGGTTCTGTTGACTTCAGCTTTTGTTAAAATGCCTTCAAACTGAGGAAAAAATGAACGATAGCGCCGCTGAATGCTCTGAAGCATTGGATCCTCGCGTTCAGGTAAGGGTAATCGATATTTTCAAAGGTAATTTAGAAAGAAGATGACTTTATTTTCCATGAATGCGTTCTGGTTTTATCTAGTCATGAATATATAAGGACTATAAACGACAACTCTGTATATTTTCTATAGAAAAAGGATGAAAATCTCTACAAAAAATTGAATTCAAATTAAATCTACGATTCGATCATATGTTTTTGTTATGCAACTCAATTGTAAGCAATCAAACAATGAATGAGTTGAGTGTAAGCAATCAAACAATGAAGAAGTTGTCCTTGATAGGTATAAGGATATAAAACCTTCAGCTTTGAGTACTTATTGATAAAATGTTGAAGAATCAAACAAACTTCCAACTTTTCATATGGTTCTATTTTTTCTTTCTTATCTTCTTTTTTGAATCACTCTTTGGTAAATACATGTTAAGTCCTAAATTGACATCTTTGTCTCTTAGAAATAGACTGAAATTCACAAGGCCTCTAGTTGTCTGTTCTTGCATATACTGTAAATTACTATAACAATTGTATAATGTTTACCAGCTTGGGGGGCTTATAAAATCACTGTAGTAGGTTCATAATAGGAATATTGTTACAATCCATGATGCATAGTTACAGAGTTACTATTATGAATTGTTACTGTGACCATTTCATGAATTGTAACATGATTGATTTTATTCTAGGATTCTGATAAATATTATGTATATCATCATCATTTTCATGCCCTTGTCCCATTCTATTTGGGGTTGGCGCTACATGTTTTCTTCTTCCATTCTCCCCTATCACACATCACAGCATCATTTACTCCTTTCTCCTTCATATCATTCCTTAGACAATCCATCCATCTTTTCTCCACCCATCAACATATATATGTATATATAAATATTAGCCATTTATTTATCCTTAAATAATATTTTTTATGTTATAACATTCAATTCATTCCAGTAAATTGTTCAATTCTATTTTATATTATGCCCTAGTCCCATTCTATTTGGGTTCGGTGCAAGATGTTTTCTTCTTCCATTCTTCGCTGTCAGGTGTGACGGCATCATTTACTCCTTATAATCAAATTGTTGTACATATTGTATTGTATAAGGGGCTGGTGTCTGCAACTCCACATCTAAGGTGCGTATTTTGCGTACGGCTGTATAATCAAGTTATAGTAAACTCGCTTTTGCCCACGGCTTTGCTTGTGTTAAATTTAGAGTAACACAGTTCCCCTTTCCTGATTTGCAGATACCTGCTACCTGTACTTTTTGCCCTTGCGCCTTATTTATTGTAATTGCAAAGCTAAGTTTTCCCTCTTTCTGCCTCATTTCTAACTTAAAAAAATCCCATGTCCGTCTCCAGGGTCTCAACTATCTCTGTACCAAAATTCAACAAAATCGGTTTAGCCATTTAGGCGTGAAGACGTAACAAACAAACAAACTCACTTTCGCTTTTATAATATAAGTAAGGATAAAGATTCTGATAAAGCATTCTATTTAGACTCCAAGCCTGTCATAACACTTAAACATCCATTTTCCAGATTGAGCTAGAGCGTCTAAACACCTCAACAGATGAAATCAACCGCCTTGAGGTTGAGTTGGATGAGGCTCGGCTGGCATTCCGCCGCCTGCTTGCAGAGGGACACTTGCGGATACAGCAGCTTACAAAGAAGTTGGGCACCAGTGTTCATAAAGCAAGGCCGTACTATGAAGCCAGATTTCGGGCTAATATTGTAAGTAAAAAACTGACCAATACCAGCTCAAGTTATTTTCTACTAGCCCGCGCGCGACTTCGTCCGCGTGGCATAGTTACTTTGGGCTATCGCTAACTTTAACCCGCGTGATGATCGAAAAAAAATATCTTTCTCTCCCCTTTTATTTCCTCTGTCTCCCACTTTTCTCACTTAAAAAATTGCCTATGTCCGTCTCCAGGGTCCCAACTAACTCTGTACCAAAATTCATCAAAATCAGTTAAGCCATTTAGGCGTGAAGACATAACAAACAAATAAACATACTCACTTTCACTTTTATAATATTAGTAAGGATTTTACCATCTTTTTTCGGTATTCTGAACCATTTCATTACATCTAGCCTGTAATCCTAAAGGGTTGGGCAGATTGATTTGTTCACACTAGTACTATATAACATTACAGCTGTTATTTTATGCCATGATTAGAGTAGAGACCATTGCTACAACAAATAACTAGCTTAACCAGCTAAAAAAATAAAAGACCAAAATTATTTGATATTATTATCATTATACCATCGCTAAAATGCTGGAATAAAAAACTTTTTTGTAAAAATAAAACCTACTTTAAAAAAAAAAACAAAAAGTGGAAACTTAACATCACTTCCCGAAGTTGGTGACTTTCGTTGGTTTCGTTGACTTTTTGCCATCGGCTTTTTTACTAGAAGATCCAAATAGACGTAGAGAAAAAAATATGTAAGTACTATATCTAAAAGGCTGAGCCTATTAATACGGGTACGGACGAATAATTTTATTTCATCAACAAGAGCGCAAATTAAAAAAAAAATATTACGTTTCTATTTGTTTTTAATTTAAACCAAAAAATGGTAATTTTTTTTTAAATGTATTAATCAATAATTAATTATCCTAATCTAAATAGTTCAGTTCCGGGTAACCTACTAAAAACAAGCTCTCTTTCTAATAATGAGAGTCGTTTCTGGCCCTCGCCGGCCGCTACCGCGGCACCGCTCGCTACGCACGCTCGGCTCGTGCGTAGGAGGTCGCAGTTCTAACCTAACCTAGCCATTTCTGCCATCTGCATAGTATGCCAAGTAAATTATACCAAATAATCATCGCTCTAAATAAACATTATGCTAAACGATGTTATGCGAAATTTGAACTCTACCAATCGTAATTATTCTAAATGTTATTCTGCTATCTTAAAAGTATGCCATTGTAAATTCGAAGTTTTAAACATTATGCCAAACGATAATTTTATCAAATAACAGAACAAGCTAATCATCCATTAATTCTTATTTAAAAAAAAAATGAATGTACCTATGTACGAATAAATATAATTTATTCGTCCAGTACCCGTACAAATAAATATAATGTATTCGTCCAGTACCCGTACGAATAGTCACTACCTATCTAAAAATCGGTAAACATACATAAAAAAATAAAAAGATTCTGACGCATTGAAAACCTCCTCCTTTTTTTTAAGTCTGTTAACTCATAACATACAGATAGATGGCACTCGTAGGTTTAGTAAGTAAAATACACAACACAATATAACATCGCATCACACACAAATGACGATGCAATCTCAAATCTGTGCCGCCGAGACTCGATCCACTTAATTGTACGCGACTGACGCATAACGAACCGTGATGCGATGTCGAGTCGTGTGTTTGTGTGACCTTTAAAGGCAAAAACTTACGTCCATAGTTGATCAAAACTCATGTTATTAAACCCAACTGTATCTATATCAAGCAGCGCACTAAAACCAAATTTTTCACTTTCATCAACTTAAATCTGGTATTCTTATTTCCACAAAAACAAACCTGCCCTGACTAAACAAGTATTTTGTTAACAGACATCCCAGGATCTCCAAACAGCGACGATCGCATACGACAAAGCCAACAGCGCGCATGCAGCCGCTCGTGAGATGGTGTATCTCGCAGAACAAGGACTGGCCCGGTTGGCTGAGGGCAACGCGGGGCTCACCCTCGACCCCGCCTGGCAGGAGATGCTCAACCATGCCACGCATAGAGTCAACCAGGTCAGACTTGAGACAGACAGATAGTTTAGTTTTTTTTTGTTAGAAAATTAGAAAACGTTGCCCCACACCAGGAATTTCTCCTGTATCGTAGGTGCGTTTACAAACATTCAATCTCACATTCACAAACAGCCAAACCCGGAACAACTATCTGTAGGCAATACAAATATTTGTTCCGTGCGGGGATCGAACCAGCGACACGCAGCGCAGCAGTCGATCGCTCAGCCACCAACCGTGTCGTCAAAGTTCACAGCCAATGTAACAAACCATGCATTAAGTTCATGTTATTCATGCTTTAGATCTTTTCAAGATCTTCACCGGATTAACGCAGGATGGATGAAATGGCGACAGGTCACAGGAACAACTTGTGACCCACGGATGCCCCTCAAGTTAAAGGGGAAAATATACAAGTCCGTGATTAGACCTGTTGTACTGTTATGGATCAGAATGTTGGGCTGTAAAAAAGTGGATGAAAAACGATTGCATGTAGCGGAGATGATGTTGAGATGGATGTGTGGAGTGACAAGAAAGTTAGGCCAAACAAATGTTCATGTCTCGTATTTCGTTGACAATGAGATATCTTGTTGAATGTCGTAAGAAACGCGCGAAAACACGACGAATTTATGAGTAACGTTTTACCGTGGTAGGCCTTCAGAAAAACGAAGATTTTACCGTTAAACCGTATCAAGTTCCCCCGTGGGTACATAACCTCTCAAGGACCGCCATTATTTACGTCAACTATCCGTCAAGCACCGCCGGGCGGGCTCTTATCGTAAGCGTAATCTGATTTTAAGACTTATCTTTACTACAAATACAGTTTTAAATCGGTCGGGGTTTGGTGGCACAATTTTGTGCCTGCGGGGCTCAACGGTATGGCATGGCATTTTGTCTTATGTTCCCCCCATAGGAACTTAACGACATTCAACGGGTTATTCACTCATACACCACTTTGCTTGTATCGTTTCATGCGTGATGTTCTACTTCGGACATTCCATCCATCGTTTCTTTAAGTCTTCTCCTATTCTAATTGATCCTCAAAGATTTCCTCACATCATTTGTGTATGTAACGTCAGGCGGAATGCGACCGCGCCAGCGCTACGGTGACGCAGCGCACGAAGGCGGCCGCACACCGCGCCGCGACCGCGCTCGTGCAGCAGCTGCAGAACGGGCTCAAGAGGCATATCGCTAAGTCCAGGTTAGTCCACTCTTCTACCTTTTTTTTTCTCAGTTCAACTCTCTTGAGTTGTTTGAATGCTCAACCGGAATATCCTGTGGTGGCCTTAATAAATTTAAGGCCCCCGGCCAGGGTTAAAAGCTACTAGAACTTCGATGACCGCTCTTCAAGCTAGATGGTGAATTTCTGGAACACCATTTCGAGCCATGTACGAAGCGGGTGTTCGCTGTCAAAATATCTTTAGAAAACGCGGTGCACGCTTCTTACCGTAGCTCAGGGATGTCGAACCTTTTTGGATCAGCGTGTCATTTCCACACAGAGATTTTAAACGACGCCATAGATGTGCAAAATAATAAAATTACGAGTAAATGTAATTTTAATTTAATATTATCAAATCAGTTTATTATCAACCAAAAACATAAATTAGGCTAAATTGAAATCATTCGTAATATTTATTGTACTTTGTTATCTATCAAATAAACTAAATTGCTAACCGTTTTTGTAGGCGGCGTGCCCAAAAAACAAGTGTCACGTGACACAAATGCACGCGTGCCATTGGTTCGTCATCCCTGCCGTAGCTCATTCTATTTTCAATACAGACACGCGAGTGGCACCCGCGCGTGTTGATAAGCCTGCTTGCATCACAAGTTAAACGCATTTAGAGATTTGAGGTGCAATCGAACCTAAATCTATGTCCTTGGTTTAGTTACCAATTTTTGCGATTTCACAGTATTTCTTTTTTTTTTATTTATCGTTTTACCAACATTTAAACTCACATACACAAACAGCCAGACCCGAAACAACTATCAGCAAGTCATACAAATATTTGTTCCGTGCGGGAATCGAATCCGCGACACGCAGCTTAGCAGTCGATCGCTCAGCCGCTGCGCCAACCGTGCCGTCAAAGTTTATCACAAGTTTAAGCTGGCCGTACCCCGAAATCCTCCTACTACACTTTTTGTTTTGAAATGCGATTAATTAACACAGCTGGCATATCTTGCTTATGGCGTGAACCAGAAAAGTCCTTCCACACATACGCTTATTGATAATATGAAGACAAAATACAATCTTTTTTATTTTTGCTTTATTGGGACATTTAACAGTTACACATTACAATACAGTTGTCCTTCTGTATGTCTGGCAAGGCCCTATATCTCGGGAATGCATGGAGGTATCGAATTGGAATTAAAAGTCAACTCTGTGGTCCCTTGCAGCTCTGTTAAACCCTCGTAAAATCTACGCATTCAAAAGATATGTAAACGTAGCAAGTTTGTACGGAACCCTTGGTGCGTGAGCCCGACTCGCACTTGGCTGGTTTTTTTTTATCTTGGGGTTAGGGGTTTCCTGACATTTGGAAACTGATTGTTGACTGAAGTTTGAGAAGCCCTGGTACTGGCTGATTAAGCATTGCCCGGGTTGCGGGTTGTTCGAAAGAGATACCGCGGCCTCGGGAACATAAAAGGCAATGCAAGGAACATGGGTGGGTTTTAGTCAGTAAAAGTCTGACACTCGGGACCGCGCTCTGTCCAGAGCGGGGGAAGTTATTTGATGATTTCCTACCCCAAAAAGAAAAGACTGATTAAGCAAAAAGATTGTTTGCTTAACTTGAAATAACGTCAAACAATTATTAGACTACACTTTAAAGGAATCTTATGATTGGTTGTTTTCATTGTGCTTAACGTTTTCACTAATAGTAGGCGACACCTAAATCATAGTTGAAATTTAGTCGCTATTTTAAGCACGCTTTCAGTTAAGAATTATTTTAAGTGTGGCCTAGTGTGAGTGAAAACAAGCGTTAGTTATTACTTATTTAGATTTTTCTTTCAATATTATTAATAATCCCTTAATACTTCACAATTTAAAAAGCCTAATTTATTTAGTATTTGCTACAGTTAATGCTTGTATTGCAAATATATAGATTTTCTTCTAATTGCAAGTATTTCTTCTATTTCCATACTTTGTAGTTGAGAAATTTGCTTAGACTTAATATTCTTAACACTAACATAAGTAGTTTGTATGAATAGTAAACAGACAAATGCTAAAACTTTAATATAACAATTAATGTTATATTTATAGTTATTAAGGTACTGGGGGCTTAAAATAGCCGCGTTAACAGCCTCATATCAGAATAATATGTAATATGAATCACGTTACAATTCGTAAAATGGTCATAATTCGTGATATTGAAACATCTCATCTACATCCTTACTAATATTATGAAAGCGAAAGTGAGTTTGTTTGTTGCCTAAGTGGCTAAATCGATTTTGATGAATTTTGGTACAGAGATAGTTGGGACCCTGGAGACGGACATAGGCTTAAAAAAAGTGAGGAATGAGGGAGAAAGAGGGAAGAAAAGGGAAACTTAGCTTTGCTATTACAATAAATAAGGCGCAAGGGCAAAAACAACAGGTAGCAGGTACCTGTAAATCAGGAAAGGGGAACTGTGTTACCCCGAATTCCGTCTCCAGGGTCCCAACTATCTCTGTACCAAAATTCATCAAAATCGGTTCAACCATGTAGGCGTGAAGATGTAACAAACAAACAAACTCACTTTCGCTTTTATAATATTAGTAAAGATTTTTTTGCTACTAGTAGTAGTTGAAATTAATTTTAATACTTTTTTTAAGTTGTTAATACTGTTTAAAAAAAAATACATGCACATTCCCTATTAAAAAAGAGATATAAATAGGTAAGCTAGATATTAAAAATAGAGCTAAAGTGCTAAAACCGTATCTGTAAAAGTCTTAGCATTTGTCTGTCCTATTGTCCACTAACCCCGCACTTTATCTGCTTGACTAGTCGCACAATGCTCTCTCTTTCAGACACGCGCCGGCGCAGCAAGCACTCGTATTGGTACTGCATTTTATTATTATTATTACGCATGATTTTAGTTCAACAAATTAGTTAGCGAAACTCTGCTTTAGAGGATTTTAAACAATAGCAGGTTAAATTAATTAGCTACAGTATCTTTTTGTGTTATTGATGATTATTGATATCAGAAACCAATGAAAATCTTAAAGGTTGACAGGTAGAGAATACCTTATGGCATTAGGTCCACCTATGTACTACTATTGTATCCATAAAGTTTAAATTCAAAAAAATATTAAATGACTCTGCAGAGTTTTGCTAGCTAATTTAATTTCACCTTTTATTTTAGCATTATGGTCCTACCACCATATCAATGTTTACTGGCAAAAAGTACATGATTAAATAATACACTCTCTCTCTTTTTGGACACATGTGTGAAAAGCCATATTATTCTCAAATGTACCTCTTTCCCAGTAAACGCTTTATAGAAAAAAGTATTTGCATGTTATTAAAGTAGAATTGTTACTTCAAAATCTCTAAAACCACAATGAAACAGTAGAAAATAACTTTAGTTTTCTTAATGGATGCTACCATGCGTTTTACTAAGAACTAGCTACTCTTAAGAGCCCGCCATAGACAGGTTATATCAACTTTGCAAATAAAAATCTGTCAATCGTCAAAGCTTGATCGAAATTAAAAAAATAATCGTTGTAATGGATGACAGCAATGTTCCAAATTTGAAATACATGTGGTTTATTCACCTGCAATAGTTCATTAATTATCCTCATGAAATCATATCTGTTTTTAAAAAGGAAGAAGTCAAATTCATTTTGTTTCACTATACAGATAATGTATATATTATATACGGGTATGTATGAAAAATTACTTTTATTTCATGAAACGTTTTTTTTTATAAGAACAGTTCTTCATACCGCCTCGTGGCGCGTGCGACCACTATATCATAGTGATCGCAAGCGCCACTGCAGATCATGAGTTCCTGGGACCGATTCCCATGTCCGGCAAAGTGTTATTGGGTTTTTCCACCAGGCTGTGGCGGATTTACAAATTTGCCGCCAGTAGGCTATTAAATTTTTGACGCCTCTGACCTTTTAATTCTATAGGTATGCTAGTTTCGTTCACAATCATTTATTTACATTTATTCTGAAATTTCAACTGACGGCACGGTTGACGCAGTGGCTGAGCGATCGACTGCTGCGCTGCAAAATGCTGCGTGTCGGCTTTAGCACTTGTAACTTTGGCACTTGTTTATTTTTGTAAGAGAAAAAAAATTGGACCAAATTTGCCGCCCCCTGGAATCTGCCGCCCTAGGTTCCAGCTTACTCAGCCTACTGGTAAATCCGCCACTGCCATCAGGAATTTCGCAATAGCAGTCATGGAGTCTGGATCCGAGCTCAGTTGACGGCAATAGGCTCACCCTCTATTACATGGCACGTAAATATAACGGGAGATATGTAGGTGTACTATTAGGTTCACCTTTTGCAAAGGTTAAATCGATTCAATTAATCGATTCGATCGATTAATCGATTGAAGGGTAGCCTTCAGATATTACAAGTCACTTTATTGCCATCGATTTACTCGAAGACTGGAGTATAGTAACCATCCTCTAGGGAAAGAAATATGTGATGCTTATTTTATCTAATTATACCTAAAATATGCCACGATCCGTTGGTCTTACCAACCCATCAAATTTCAGACCTTACTTTGAAGAGAAAGCTCGAATCAACACGGCTTTAGAAGCTCAAAAGGCGAGGATCCAAACCTTGGAGGAGCAAGTGGCTGATGCGAAACAGCAGTACTCCTCAGCTCTCAGGAATTTAGAGAGGATCTCAGATGAAATACACAAGCATCGGTCGAGAAGACAATCGGCCAGAAATGGTGAGTTAAATGACCTTAAGAATGTCTGTTTAGACTATGTGAAATTGCTCAAAGTGAAATCGCCAGGGTAGCTCGCCTATTCCAGGGTTGCGGATTATTCGAAAGATATACCGCGGCCCCGGAACATAAAAAGCAATAGTTTAATTGCCTGTAATGATCTAATTGAAATAAATGCTTTGAGATTTGATTCCAAGGTATTTTTTTCTCCAGACATCGACCGCTCAACGATCACAGATACGGCCAGTGACACCAACACGACATCTAGTGATAAGCTGGAGGAACTGTGCGAGACCAGCACGGACGCGAGCGTCAGGGAGTGGCTGCGACGAGCGGCCGACGCTCAGCGGCCCAGGTGTCTGCCGGACAACGACACTTGGACGGAGATCGACCTGGATTACTCCAGTCCTGAGGAGGTAGGCTTGCTCATTGTCTTCTTCTTCTATCTCTATAGGAGGTAAAGTTCCCAAGTTTGGATGTAGGTAGTAATCTTAAGGCGTGTGTACGCTAGACGAGCCGAACCGTCGTTCTTAGCGCAAATGTGGACCCATTTTGACGCTGAAAACGCTTTTGCTGACAGGAATTTTGAATATGCCCAAATGTTATAGGATGTTATTGAAACGTTTTTAGCCCTCTCAAAAACTTACCCCTCACTTTGTAGGTAAGCTTCGAAAAATGCTCGCTCCGTGCCCGGTCTACCCCTGAAAAGTGGTCCCCGCCTAGTCCGGTGGAGTCCCGGGCTTCGGCCGCGGAGCCGCGACGAATCATCAGGACTGCGCCCCGTACGCACGTGTTAAGGGAAGACTTTGACCGGCCCCGGAGACAGAGCCTGGACGCTCTGCTACATGACACCGGGGAGAAGGTCAAGGAGATGTTCCAAGGTTAGTTTGGTATGATACAGAATGAAAAGCTGCTTGAATGATGTAAAATACTTACGTCTTTGCAGATACACAACAACACATAACATAACAGTTTCCAATCTGTGTTTGCTAATATCATGTCATGTTTATGGACGAAATTGATTTTTTATTACTTTTTGGTGGATCTCCAATTGCTGTCATAGTGTACCTGGTTTAGCAGCTCTGTGGCTTCAGCCCATTTTACATTCGACTCGACTAACTTAGAATTTCTTTTTAAACGTTGCTCCACACTGGGAATTTTTCATGTATCGTGGGTGCGTTTACAAACATTTAAACTAAATTAATAACTGAACTAATTTAGGTAACAAATATTACCGATGTTTTGATATATCTGCCTATCTCACTTTTGGAAATTAGCGGTAAGATACCCCCGTGCCTCAGAACGCACGTTAAGTCGTTGGTCCTGCACCTGATCTCTCTCTGCTCGTGATGGATTGCCGTCTCTGAGGACTATGAGAGTCCGCAACTATAATATCTCGCACGTAGATGTATAATCTCTGCTGAGATTGGCCGAAAACGGTCAGGAGGAGGTTTATAATAGAATGTGTGTGTTGTAAGGTCTGTCCCTGTTCGGTGAGCGTCGCGGCTCGTCGTCGGCCCCGCGCACCCCGCGCCGCGCCGCGTCCCCCCGCGCGGCCTCGTGTGCCAGCGACGAGCGGTACTCCGATACTGACAGTCTAGCTAGGTAAGTCAACTACAAAATATCAACTACTAGCTGGCGCCCGCGGCTACGCCCGCGTGATCATCGAAAAAAAAGTATCCTATGTGTTATTTCAGACTATAATCTACCTCTGTGCCAAATTTCGTCATGATCCGTTCAGCCGTTTTGACGTGAAAGAGTAACAAACATCCATACATCCATCCATCCTCACAAACATTCGAATTTATAATATTTGTAGGATATCTGACGAGCCTAGCTGTCTTTCTCTCTTATCATCTCTATAATAAATACATATATACGTTTCTTTTTCAGCGTGGAAATGCTAACAGACGATCAGATAGCGTCGCTGATGTTAGACGCGCAGCTGGAGGCTGTGTGCGAGCGCCTGGCGGGCGTGGTCGTGCGACCGCGGGACGCGCACGACGCAGACGCGAGGTACTGACGAGGTAACAATCATATACTTAGGTATATAACGATAAACTAGGGAACGATTTCTCTGTGTCAATCTGTATCTGTTGTTAAACCCATATGTTACTTTACCAATAAGAGTTAACTATTTAAATTATATTGCTAATAACATAAAATATATGATTGCCAGACTTACAAAGAAAGCACTATGGACAGGTTTTCCGAAGAAAGCACTATACACAGGTTTACCGTCACTTTCTTGCAAAGGTTTGTGCGTAAAACGGGTTGACCTTTATAAAAAACTAGCTGTGCCCAGCGGTTTCACCCGCTGAGGTTTAGGGGTATGAAAAATAGATGTTAGCCGATTCTCAGACCTACCCAATATGTACCTAAAATTTCATAAGAATCGGTCGAGCCGTTTCGGAGGAGTACGGTAACTAACATTGTGACACGGAAATTTTATATATTAGATAACCCGATTAAAAGCCCTAAACTAAAGGGACCACAAAGTTGATTATATAGTTTTAATGTTAACTCGATATCTTCACGCGTTCCCGAGATAAATGGTCTTAACAGACAGACAGACGGACAAAAAGTGATCCAAATAGGGTTCCGTTTTTCTTTTTGAGGTACAGAACTCAGAAATACGTGTATTTTAATTTTATTCTTATCATCTCCAAATGAAAAAATCAAATAAATGCCAGTTAATGAGTGATAGTAGGCTAATTAATTCACTGAAGAATTGTTATGTTGCGTTATAAATATATTAATTATTTTCAGGTAGTATATGCAGTGAGAACAACAATAGTTAGTATTAAAGAAAAAAGAAGCACAGTTGAAAATTTACGCTTAATAACCGTTTAGTACATCGACTAATGCATTCCATTTAGTGACAGCGTATTATTTGATCTCTCTCCGGTCGTCCGATCGGTCTATGAGAGTGAGGGAAAAGAGAGTGCACCTGCGCCTGCGCACACACTCCCGCGCAGATGGCTAACCTCAGCTGAGGTTGGCCGTCGTGGAGGAAGACGGTCAGGAGGACTATATTATTATTTGGCACTAACACTTTGGTACCAAACTAACTTAGAAAAAATGGTTAAAAGATTTGTCATTTATTTTAAGACAGGGATAGTTTATAGCAATTATAAAATCTTATTTATTTGTAATTTGGGGGGAAATAATAGATTTGTCTAGAAAAATGACTATTTTTGTGTGTAAAATCAGGAAATTAAATTATTAAGCCATTTGACTACCAACCTAAAATAACTTAATAGGCATACAACTGTTATTATTTGATAGTTGTATGAAATGTCAAATTGACATAATATGGTGTTAATTTGTTCAATAATTAATTAACCTAAAGGACATAACACATTATCCACAAACCAGCTGTATTAATAACATGAATTTCGGATAAACTCAAGTCTAAAAATTTAATAAAAGAATTAATTCAATGTTAAATGTGTTAGTGCTGTAACTATAAAAGTTAATCATAAATTATTTAAAAGTAAGTTTTAAGTGATGATGTTTTTTCATAGAATCTCTGACGCACTAATACAGATTATATTCTTTTCTTTTCTTCAGGAAAGAAAAAGATAGCTATAATTCTGTCACTCCATTTTTGTTCTTTCGTTTGCTAGACAAATAACGCCCTCTAGCGGAAAGTAACGTAACAACACCAACACAAATTAAACTAGTCTGTAACTATCGCCTAATACTCTGCGTTTGAGTATACTTCTTTTGTATTGTCGAATTTCTGTAGCGAAATTACATTATGTAATCGTTATATTTACATTCTCATAACGTTATATTACGATCTCACATTTACAACAAAAAAAACTCAGCTCTCTTTTATTTTTTTTTTTTTATGTTATCATTTAAAATTAAGAATATTTTAAAGTATAAATAGTTAGAAGCAGACATACGGCAATACGTAAAAAAAATCTCTCTCGTTTAATTCTAAGGTCGTTTTAAAGTAAATTAAAAATAATTAGCTACTCAAATGAACGCTTAATCGTCGATTAGTACACATATCAGCGTCGAGCTGTATTCACTGGGTGACGGGTGGTAGACTATATTGCCAAGCGTGTTAGCTATTTGCCTTTACAATAGTTTTTAAACAATTTTAGTCTGTATCATGATCAAATAATCTAAGACCAAGGCTTATTATCCAATTTTTTTTTTTCGAATACATTTAGTTTGTTACCCAAAACTTTGACACCCATAACTATACAGATAATAATATGTTTAAGCGATCGAATGACGTTAACAGAAAGGTTTTCTATAGTCATAAATAATTAACTAAATTATTGAAAAAATAAACTTGTCGGCGTTGGTTATGATTTTGATCACGCGCCAATAGATCCCTGTACTGTTATCTTTTCATTATGTAATAGATTTCTGAGGGAAATTGAATTGTAGGATTATAAATTATTATCCTCGCCTAGCCTTTAGTTTTGTTGGTCGGCTTCCACTCTTACCGGATGCAGGTAAGAATAGAGCTCCACAACCCAGTTAGTACTTTAGTATTGTATTGTCTTAATAATTCGGTTTCTTACTTGTGTGATGCGATTTAAAGTCTCCGGCTATTCAGGCCCGCTCACACCAAAAAACACTAATTGCTTTTGACGCTAAGCAGATAAAAAAAACATTTTGTTTCATTCATCATCTGCCTAGCCTTTTGTAGCTGAATACCAATATGTATAGCGACTGCCTATTTGACCTCCACAACCCAGTTAGTACTGGTTAATACAATACCTATTGGTGGTTGTCAAACTTTCAGGCCACTGACTATCTGTAACGACTGTCAAAGATCGACAAATGACAGCCAAACCAACGGCTTAACATGTGAAATTCTAAACTATTGTTAGAATTTTATTAATATAAATAACTAGGTGTGCCTGGTCACGTTGCAATGCACCATTTACTTTTCTACCCTACCTACCGTAGTAAGAAATCCAATATCCGTCTCCTGGTTTAAAGCTACCTCCGCAACAATTAAAAAACAGCCGTTCTTGAGTTATAAATAGTGTAACTAACACGACTTTCTTTTTTATATATAGATTTCGCCAAGTTGCATGTTAACCACGGCTTATTCGCCCATTAGTTGCCCAGTGAATACACCTTAGTATTCTCCTAATTTCGTACAAAAAGTACATTTAATTTAGATCAAGTTTAACGATTATTGTTTATATTTGTGTCGATATATTGGTGAAATGCGTAGTGTTAAGATTTACAGTGATGTTTTAAATTAATAAGGGGAGGAGATATTTAACTTGTGATAACTTTAAAATAACTGCTTATTCTTGCCTTTACTAGATACTTATTTATATAAAAAAAAGTGATTATAACTTGGTGATATAAAGAATTTATAATAACAATGTAACAATATTATGAAAAGGAAATAAAACTAATCTTACATTGTAAAAAAAAACATTTTGTTCTATTGCTTTTACTACTGCGCACTTTGTCTTAACGGTGTATAAGATATTAATTAAAAAATATCTTATAAATATAAACAAATAAAAAAAACAACATATTAATGCTAAAGTAAGGGTGGTGAATCTTGCCCTATAATTATTTATTGTCGTAGAACACCAAAAATTTTCAATTTACAAGCAAATACGTACAAGACGTAAAATGAAGAGTAGACTTAGAAAAAAACATGAAATTACAAATTTAGTTTTTCAATACTACCTAATTATTTTTACCAATATTAAAACGCTGAGGATTTAGTTTGGTTTTGAATGCGCTAATGTTCTATTTAACATTAAAAAATACGTGCGGCACTCGGGGACTGCCAAGCTATTGCATAGCATTTTTTATCAACTTATACAATAAATAAAAAAAACTTATGCAATAAATAAAAAAATCTAAATATAATATTTAAAAAGTACTTCCAATGAAAAGAAGTCGCAAAAAGAAAAACATGACCTTGTGTTTGATGCAGCGTAATGTCGACTGAGTATCCGATTCTTTACCAAACACGCCAATAGAACATTGGAATCGTGATTGAAATAACTGACCGTATTCGTAATGAAAGTGTTAGGTGTTTTCGTTACGAAATTTCTGGATTCGGTCTCCACGCTCAAGGCCCGCGATAGAAGCTATGCAATAGCTTAAAAATGTTTATGTTATATAGACCATTTCTCGAGGCTTTAGGCAATATCACGCTATAACACTTAAGAGCTAAGCAGCAGGGGAATCTTTATAAATACATCGTATCTCCTCCCCACCCTGTAGGTTAAAAATGAAATGTTGATCGTTCGCAATAAGTGCAGATAATAACGTATTCCTAGCGTTAAGCGTCGCCTAACACAATGCCTATAAACTTGGTGTACAGAAATGTTAGTTGTGATGTCATAACTTGTAGTATGTTTGTGAAATGACTGAAAGTTTAGAGGGACTCCTACTTGTGAAGATAAAAATGAGAAAAAAAAAACTATTTATTTTCATTCCACTAAATTGAATGTCAACCTTAAAGGGGTGTGAATAAAGTTGGATTCAGAATATTGAAACAGTAATGATAAGAGATGAGATAATCTTATGCATATTTATCTAAAGTTAAAATTTGGCTAACAAAGTATGGAAGCGGCTTGTTAAGATATTTTTATTAAAAATAAAATCCTGGGATTTCGGGATTACATAACTAATCGCATGTTTGTTTATTTACTTAACATCCTTATGTACTTTTATTCACTGAAATTGAATAGGCCCGATTTGACATTTGTTACAAATCTCGTTAAAAATCACTGACAATTAAAGTAGGGCAGGGCAATAAAAGCAAAGAAATATTACGTTGTAACAGGGCAAAAGTCATTTGTGACAAAATTTGTAAAAACCTTTGGTTTATTTCTTAGGGAGCACACACTTAAATTGAATTTCCCGGGATCGCGAGATTTTTCGATAAAATAGTGCTTTCCACAACATCCAACTTCTCTTTAGGTAAAAAGCATCCGAATATCCCATCTCTTTTAACGATAGTGTTTAAAGTCACTCCAACTTTAAACATACACACAGTTGTTGTGCTGTGTGTAAATTTACTAGACTGTTACCTACAATTATATACAATTTGTGTAATATAAATACAATTTGTGGATAAAAATCTTAATTTAAATTTGGTTTGTTAAGTCGCGTCAAATTAAAACAGGGAACACCCTGTTTAAAAAAAAAGAACTGTAAACACAACAGTGTTTACTTGATGCAAGTACATATTAAGAAATATATAATCACATAATTGTTTCTCAACCATGTACCCACAGTAGCGCCCTCTATGTTACTAAGATCATCAATATGTCTCAATTTGTAATATTAAATAGATGTTATTATTTTAATTATTTGTAGTATTATCGGCTGTGCAATTTTTGCTAGTGTCGTTAATGGCTGAAAGGTCAAGACACATTGTGATGAATCGCTGGCTGCTAAATTCCCTCCTGGGGTTACGGGTTGTTCGAAAGAGATACCGCGGCCTCGGAACATAAAGAGCAATAGAAGGAACATGGGTGACACGCCCCCCCTCCTCCGCCCAGAGTGGGGGAAGTTATTTGATGATTTCTCATCCTCAAAAAAAGAGGCTGCTAAATTAAAGCAACTTTGAGCCAATTACAGTTTGGACGATAAATTGACGCGCAAAAATAAATTCATAGGTAATTTTAACACGGTTTTAATGTATGGAACAGGTGATTAAATAAAAAATACTGATGAAAAATGTATATTTTGAGGCTCATGTCCTTTAAATTTTTAATCTAGTACTTTTGAGTCTCTGTCAACTGTGCGTTTATATTGCTTCAAGCATTTAATCTCTGAATGGGTAGGCAGAGGAGGGAGAGTATACCTATTGTATTGTATAACGGGCTGATGTCCTCAACTCCACGTCTGAGGCGCGTATTTTGCGTATGGGTGGGAATATTATTTGATCCACCCCAGCTCCACGAGAAACGTCAGCAGCGCCTTGGTGTTGCTGACGATCTCGCGAAGAGTACCTGGGTTACCGAAGTACTTTGCCCTGTATGGGGCAACCTCTGGGCAGTGCAGAAGCACGTGGGCTGTTGTTTCGTCTACCTCCATGCAGGCTCGGCACAGTGGGCTGTCTGTGACTCCTAAGACAATGAGGTGTTTATTAAAAGAGCCGTGGCCAGTAATGGCTGCTGTAATTGTGCGCAGCTGTGGTTTGAGAGAGAGTATGCCTAATAGTACACCCACATATCGCCAGTTATGTTACAGCCTCATGTAGTTGGGGGCGAGCCTATTGCCATTAACAGAGCAAAAACAAAAACATGTTGTCTAATAGATATTGGAATCAAAAATCTAAATATTTTTTTAGAGGGAATGCATAGTATTCTCAACTTTTTTGATAATTATTAAATGTGTCTTGATCTTAATATACTCTTGCCACAGATAGATTAATTTAAAAAAATATTTTTTAATTCATGGCTCCACGCCACCTTGGCGATGTATGTCTTTTAAAATAATAAATGAATTCGCATAATTTATAATTTTATCCTAATATTAACAGTATTATATTTATTTTATAATTGATTTTATTTCTCATTAATTTTGTAATCTCAACAATATCTTAAAAAGCCATATTGTACGAAGTACAATGTCCCGCCAATTTTTATTTATAAGCAGATTTAAGTAAAATAAAGTTATATTATCAATATTATGATTTAATACTCTAAAAACATGACAAAAATTTTATATCCTTAGTATTTTTTTATTTAAAAGTTTGTTATTATTTAAAAAACAATAAATTTTCAGTTGTATACCATTTTTTTTGTACCAATATGTAAAAAATACTTAAATATATCATAAATTTTGTGTTCTAACTCCCTTTGCTTTATTTACGCGAAGTCTAATTACTAATGCTTGTAATATACATGTACAAAATCCTAGTGAGTTAATTATAATTGATTCTATATAATAGATACATACAAGAGAATCTGAGACAACTGAATAAGGGATTTCAAAGAACTTTTTTTTTTTAATAAGACTCGAGTTTTTCTTAATAGCGTACTGTGAGAGAGTTACCTGCGTTTGCGCACATATTTGTACCTTAATCAGCTGTCTACTCTATTCTTTACCATGTTGACTTCAGCTTCCTGTCTAACCGGATGCAGCTGAATATGAACATTTAACATGAAGCGACTGCCATCTGACCACCACAAGCTAGTTAGTGGGCAATACGATGCCCCTTGGTAAGACTCGTTGTCTAAATTTCGTATGTATGTATAATTGTATCGATTATATAAGATAACTAGCTATGCCCAGCGGTTTCACCCGCTGCTCACTTCACTGAGGGGTTTCAAAGATAGATAGGAGTCGATTCTCAGACTTACTGAATATGTATAAAGAATTTCATAAGTATCGGTCGAGCCGTTTCGGAGGAGTATGGAAACGAATATTGTGACACGAGAATTTTATATATTAGATTTTGCTTCGCGTAAATAAAGCACCCGTCTTCCATACACAAAATTAATATGTTTAATAATTGTTTAATATGTTATATACAAAATATATTGTTAAATGATTTCCATTACGTTTGAACACATTTATAATAGTAATGGTTGAGATTGTGTAAATGAAATTGTTATATAATGTAAGTTGTGTTTCGGCAAGTAGATATAGTATGCGACTCTAGTTGGTACATTGTTAATTATAACGTTTAGCAATGCGTAATTCAAAATGGTATTTAGAGGCATATTTTAAAGTAAAAAAGTACATTAATTAATACATTGTTTTATAAAAAAAAAAACAAGATAAGTATACAATAATAGTGTTGTGAAATTAAATGAGATCTAAGTATTGTTTTAAAGAGGTCATTGAAAACGCAGATGTTTTTCATTTTATTTTCTTCAGCAATGTCATTCGATTTACGCATTGCTAAAACAAAACTTAAAAATATATATCGCAATAATATGTTAAGCTGTAACTAGAGTCGTCATTTTAAACGCTTGTAGCTAAAGAGACGCATAATGTTATAGCACAAATACATAGCAATACGGTCGCTTATTGTAGTTTAATAAAAGAATAATTCAATGTACAGTCACTATATTTTATAAGAAATATCAAATATGGCAGGTTGGTGACGAATTAAAGTATATGCTACATGAAATGGCCCTATTTTTATGAAATACTCAGAATTGCAGCTATTTTTAAAAATAAATAATATTATTCAGTTATATTGAAGAATAAATAAA
Organism: Ochropleura plecta; assembly: GCA_905475445.1. Taxonomy (NCBI): domain Eukaryota; kingdom Metazoa; phylum Arthropoda; class Insecta; order Lepidoptera; family Noctuidae; genus Ochropleura; species Ochropleura plecta. Next base: position 16,382,731 of record FR997738.1, on the reverse strand, counting down.
TCAGATTTTCTATTTGCAGCTAAAAATAAGTGATTCCTCACAATTATTTTGGAGTTGCATTCTGATAATAGTCTACATCGCAAATAGCTGTGAAACTTGAAATTTTGTTTTAAGTATTTCTAAATTATATAGTATCGCTCTAAAATGATGATGAATCGGAATAATAACATTTAATCAGGTATTATAATTCCGAGGTTACGGGTTGTTTGGATGAGATACCGCGGCTCCGTAAAATAAAGGCCATACGAAGGAACATGGGTGGGTTTTGGTCAGTAAAAGTCTGACACTCCCCTCCGCTCCGACCAGAGCGACCCCGTTCTCGTAAAAACGTATCAGAATTATTTATTTGCGTTTATATGTGGTTGTATTATTTAGTATGATTTAAATAATCAAAACACTATATTTAACAACTATTTGCGACAAATTTCAGAATGCACTGCCTTCATAAAAAATGTCTGTAATTATTTAATAAATAATCAAACTAATAATCAATTTGATAAGTTTTAGCAAGTCCTTTTTTACATTATTATGCCAAAAAAATATTCAAGGATTTGACTTTCCTCATGCTTTCTAAGCTTTATACAAAACTTGCATTCCTTCTTAAGCATCTGAGAAATAACTATGAAATAATAATATTTTTCAAACATATTATATCATAAAAAAACGCGTGCAAGTGATACTGTATAATTATGTTTTATAATAGCATGTTAATGTTCACGGATCGACGGTAGATATATATATAATCAATTAAGTACTAATACAAAAAAAATGTATTCGATTTTGTGTATGTAATTAGTTCAACCAAACTTTTGGGCCTATACCTATGTTGTTTTTTGAAAAGTTATACTGATTAATCACTTGAGCCTAATAACGCCATTATTAAAATGGTTCTCTATTATTATTTTTTACTTGCATAAGCAATGGTGTATAGATAGTTCGGTATATCTTCAATTCATTTAAATTACTTCCTTTCTTGAGTTATATGATTATTAAATATAAAAATATATACTATCGTTATTGTATTGCTAAATATTTCATAAGATATATATATTTTAAAATATATAATTATGAAATATTATGGATGAAGAAAACGTGCAAGAAAATGATGATGATATAATGAAATATTTAGCAATACAATAACGACAGAAATGTCTACCGTTCGACCTGTAGATCAGCTTTAGTGATTATGTTGTCAGTTGTGATAAAATGTACAAAAGTTAGCGGTAACGTGTACGATGTACATATGAGGTGTCGCCTTCACGTTATTATAATAAATTGATATTAATAAGTCTCTTGTAGTTTTATTTTATTTTTCTATCTACTCGGCCTGTCGCTGTACTCCGCTGAACTCCTCTCCCAAGCTGCGCCACAACACCTAGTGACTGTCCCAGCTAACTTTTAAAGGTCATGGATCTGAGGTTTCTGTAAGTCTTTTTTGAATTTTATAAAAATATCTCGATAGGTAGACGTCCTAGGTTGTTAAATAAATTTCGTCTCCCCATTATTTTCGTCTTCACCTCCGAACGATATTTTGACATATTTGCATATATTTCCACAAGGACATTTCACAAAATAAACAGAGGTTGGAATATTTTTGTAGTCTTAAATGTATGGGAAAAAACAAAGGTTTCGTCCCTAAAGATAAAATCTATCAAAGTCATAATCTTCGGCATCAGTATCTACAACTTTGATAGCTTGGCTATATCTCGTAAACGTAGCTCTATAGCGTATTTAAATTATTTGGCCTACCTAACTTACGCCATTCAATTTGATTTAAAAAGCAGCAAATCCTGTGTTGTATCCATATCAATACCTGGTATGCACGCAAGTATTGTATGGGACAAAATATCTAAGGCCTCGTACAGACGAGCAGCACAGCTGTCGACAGAGCCAACTTCAACTGTCGACAGTGGCAACTGCAGCTGCCGCCATTGGCCATTGTCGCCAAACTGCATTTGCCGTCGACATGTGGACAGTAAACGCCGACCAATGGCGGCAGCTTAGTATGAGCGCAGCGCGCGCGCTGTCTTGTCAGGGGACTTCAAATAGACCGAGAGATCACACGCGTAAAAATGACGTCTCCCAGCGACAGCGATATTAATATTGACTTGCTAATTGCATCAATCAAGAAATATGATTGTATCTGGAATTACCAAGAACCAGAAGAAGAACAAAATTGTGAAGTCGTGCATGGACGTCAGTATGTGCTGAAGTTATAACTGATTTCGAAAGTAAGAACAAGTGAAAAAAGCAGTTGCTAATATTATTACTATTTTTCAGGGAGTCAATCTTTGAATTATTTGCAATTTTTTGATATATTGCATTATAAGGCCAGAGGTGCGAAACATTTTTTTTTAAATTATGAAACATTTTTTTGTACTTTATCAAAAGTTTAAGTTTAGTCCAGCTTGGCGTCTATAGCTAGCGCAATAAAAATAGGAATATGAATAGCATTTTTTTTGTACTTTTGATAAAGTATATATAAAAATTGCAAATAATTCAAAGATTGACTCCCTGAAAAATAATTAGGGCCTATTGTGCGAGACCGGAGATATGTCTTTTTATTCTGTCAGCTTCATACAAATTTTTGAATAAAAATTTCTCAATGAGCCGTTTATGAGTCTATACTATAATGATACAATTTAAAGTACCTATGTATGTGGTCTTCCGAAAGATATTCAGGCATAAAAGTCATCACTTTCGAGGTTACTGATCGGATGTCTATGGAACCCGAAATTTAGCCCACAGTGCGGCGTGTCGAATACTACAGCTTTGTAAAGACAAAAAAAAACGGGAACTTAACCTCTTCGGATATTCGCATAAATTGTGTGATTGTGAATATACAGTGAGCATTGTTTGTTAAAAATAAAATATTTTTTGTTTTATTTGTCCACATTTATGTATAGTTTTTTTTTTAATAATATACCTACTGAACGATCCGAATCCGCTGATGTGAGCCTTCATATATCTACATCCGCAACATCCCTATAACCTTTTGTAATTGACCTTTAAAAAGGCCCAACAGCCACCTTGTTGCAACAAACATAAAGATCACTAAGTATTATGTTGACAGTGTTCAGAGGTTAAATATCTGTCATAGGACTGTATACTAATACTGCGTGCTGAGAACTCAAAGCATTTATTTCAATTAGACCATTACAGGCACTTTTGAATGTCATGAAACAAAATGAAGCTACAGTTCCGGTCACAAGACATAGGTAATAACTTGTGGAAGTACTGCAGTTGCCCATTCCAAAGCGTTGATCTAAGACTAGGTAATAAATAAGAACACAGATTATTTTCAATAATGACTTTATTCATTACAAGTACAACAGAACAAAACTCACAGGACGGAAACAACACTGAACGCTAAACAAACAGCCATAAAGAAACATCCAATACTTTAGAATAATATCAGAGATCGCAAAAGTTAAAGTATAAATTTGCATAAACCTTTAATAATTAGGTATCTACCGCTCCACCCCACTCCGCCCAGAATGGTGAAGTTGTTTGATGTTTCATGATGACCCATCCGCAAAAAAAACCTCTCTAAAATACCGGTACAGGTCTGTTAAAATCTTTTAAATTCGAAGGATGTATGTATATAATTATGTAAGTAATATACTCTACCGATTCCGATATCTGATAATAATAAAAATACACGAATCAGTTACAAAAATATGTCTTTTTTTTGGTTACATTTTGGCTTCAAGAATTATTGGTCTATTCTGTTGAAAATATGTGTTATTTTATTGTGGTTAAGAGTCAGTTCAGTTCTAAAAGTCTATTAGATTTAATTCAATAATTTGTATGAATTTATTAGCTACATGAGTTAAAGAGAACTTTTTCCAAAAGTGCTAAAACAGGAAAGTGCACAACAATTGCTTGAGCTTAGCAACTTCATGGGTGTAGTCTCATTTCTGATAATGTAAAGACAGAGTATATATTATAACTTCTTGTGGCTTTAAACATTGCTTGGTAATTTTGTCACCATGCTATAAAAAAATCGACTCAGAAGTTCAGAAACAACTTATTATAAAATAATGAAAGCAAGAATAATCGCGGCTGCAGTCGTAAATGATATTTTTAATCGATTAGTCTGGATGTATTTTTATTCAACTGCCAAAAAGAGGGTTATGTTTTTCGAGCGTATGTGTGTATGGGTAATTCTTTGGCACGTTCCACAGCCTAAACCTTTTAACGGAATTCGACTTATGTAGTGTCTTAGAATTCGTCTCAGTTGTGGGACTGACATACATCAACATTTTAAAAAATACTCCAAAGTAATATTTTCATAAAAAAAACACGACTTTCTAAGAAAAAACTACTCCAGTCTTTAAAAGGCTGGGCCCATGATTAGGAAGATTTGAACCGGTCTAGATTTTAACTACTGTTTAAGACTGGACTTGTTCTGTATTTATTTTTTGTAATAAAGCTATTCCACAACTTTTCAACAGAAATTGACCCAAAATCAATTAGTTTACTAATAATAAATCGCGATACAATATAATAATAGATTAAAATTGAGCGAATAAATACAAAAAGATAATAATTACAACAGCTACATATATCGATACATTTTGGTTAACATATTAAAACTTACTAATCGACTATTTGCTTATTACTAATTCGCTTCTCATACAGCTAAATACTTTTCTTAGGCGCGTTGGGGGTAACAAACTTGATTCTAAGAAGGGTAACAGAGGACTAGGATAAGGCAATTAAAATAATTTAATTTAAAATGATTATCAAAAACTTTTCCATCATATTTGATTTTGTGGAAGGCTATATTTTAATAATTTTAAATGCGCAGTACTGGTCTAGGAACATATGCAAATATACAATTTATTAAAAAAGAAACATGTCCGATCCAAAAAGGGCATAAACATATCCCAATTATATTCCCAAATTTAATAAGCAGCATTCATAAAAGAAACAAAAAGTGTATTTTTGTTTCCAAATTACCAAACCATTTCTCTTAAATCTAGCAGGTTTTTAAAACATGACAACACCATCATCGGCATTTAGTATGTTCGATTAATGAGAATTCTTTGTGTATGACGTCACTACCCGGGAAACGACTGAAGTGTCGCTGCCCGCGTCCCTGTGTTGCCATAAATGTTCCCTCTTTTTTTTGTCTATCCCTTTTAACTCATTTTAAATAAATAAATAATTATAATCTTTTTCTTCTCATCTTTTTAGTACCTTCATGGATCGGAAAGGATTTTTTTCAACATAATTTCATATTTTGCCATTCTTAGCCCTAAAAAGAGGTAAATAAATAAAAAAACAAACAACGATTTAAAACAAATCTTGAAAGAATCCAGTTTATAACCCGTCCGCGTACCCTGTCCATCTATACAATATAATGCTACGCTACAACAAGGGAATGCAATGAACAACGTGTACGCTATCACAATAATTTACTATTTGAGCACAAAACATTGACCATAAGCTATATACGTTGTAAATGTTTAAGTACAAGTATGTTGCTGAAGCGTGTTCAGAAAGTAGCCTCTAAAATCTCAGCATGTTTTTGCGAAAACTTTACTAAAAAAAAACACAGAAGGAACGAGAGAAAAATAATCGGCCAAGTACGAGTCGGGCTGACATAAACGGCTATTATTTGACTGCGTAGACTTAGAGAGTTGATTTTCACAGCTCCAAAGGACCACAGATGTAAGTATATGGTTTTAATTTCAATTCGATACTTCCACGTGTTCCCGAGATAAAGGCTCTTGACAGACAGACGGACAACCATCCGTTCTTTTCCTTAAGGTCCAATACCCCTAAAAAGATAATTTTCAGAACCAAAAGTCTCTACTTTATGAAAATCAGTAGAATATAGAAGCTTGAATTTTTCGCAATAATGATCTTTTGTGTCCTAAAAATGAGCTTATTTAGAAAAAAAAACATTCCTTAAAGATGTCAATTTGGGTTGTCATTTTTACTAGACATTCTATGTATCTTCAGCAGTCCTAGGTTGTCCCTATCAGATGCTTAAACTAGTCAGCCTCTAATGATCTGATTCGTATTAAACAACGCGCAAAGAGTGGTCATATTCAAATATGTGGACAGATGTCACCTTATTTTTTTTAAGATTTCGATAAATATGATTTTTTTTTAAGAGACCAACTCTCATGGAGAAGTTGTTCTGTTTGATATCCATCAACAACTTCTCCATGAGACTAACATCACCATCAAACCATCAAATTGAACAACGTTTTTTTTAAATACATAAATTCATAATAAATTTTATTCTAGATGAAATTATTTCTAATAAACTACCTACATTTTTTAATATGGCCACACCTTTACAAAACATGCTTTATCCTACTAATTTATAAACGCGAAAGTTTGTATGGATAGATGGATGGTTGTACTCTTTCACGCAAAAACTACTGAATGGATTTTAATTAAACTTTACAATAATATAGCTTATACATCAGAATAACACATAATAGGGTACAATTCATAAAGATATATTGTATATTCTATCACCACGCGAGTGAAACCGCGGGGCGCAGGTAGTAATAAATAAAACTTAATTTCAAAACCACGCTTCAGCAAACTCAACATTCAGTCACTAGAAATAATTGAAACATTGCAATAAATAAATTAACTAAAATAACAATCATCGGCTTCACTATGTCTAAAAATGTTTCAGGAATTGAAGGGCACTCGTTTTTGCTAGTATATTATATATTGTGTGAATTCAAAAGCTGTATTATTTTAACACAGTTTATGACCCTATATATCCGCATTGATTATATGATATGGCGGCACGGTTGGCGCAGTAGCTGAGCGATCGACTGCTGCGCTGCGTGTCGCGGGTTCGATTACCGCACGGAACAAATATTTGTATGACCTGCAGATAGTTGTTTCGGGTCTGGCTGTTTGTGTATGTGAGTTTAAATGTTTGTAAACGCACCCACGATACAGGAGAAATTCCTAGTGTGCGGGCAACGTTTTTTTTTTAAAAATAAACAACAAAAAATTGATTGAATAGAAGACACCCATGTGTAGGAGGGGGTGAGACCTAATTCGCCGTGTGGGTGGATAGGTTTTTTTCATTCAAGGACAACCCGCAAGTTCCCTCCATCATTCACCATTTTGAGAGCAGTGATTATCATCTGCCTAGCCTTTTCCCCACTATGTTGCTTCCAGTCTAACCGGATGCAGCTGATACCAGTATTTTACATGGAGGGGCTATCCGACCTCCACAACTTAGTCAAGTTGTCAGACTTTTGGACACTGACTATCTGTAACGACTGTCAAAGATCTACAAATGACAGCCGGGACCAACAGTTTAAGGAGAAAGCTTGATATGTAACGGGTGGTCACCCATCCACAGACCAACCTAGGCCAGTGTTGCGCTGATGATTAAATAAATAACTCTTAAAGTCTCGACTGGGTCGAACCCACGACCTTCAATAGCAGGGGTCGTAACTGAGCCATCACTTCTCCTAACTGCACTTCCTTACTAATATTATAAAAGCGAAAGTGAGTTTGTTTGTTTGTTGTTACGTCTTCACGCCGATTTTAATGAATTTTGGTACAGATATAGTTGGGACCCTGGAGACGGATATAGGCTAACTTTTTCTTTAAAAAAAAGTGAGAAATGAGGTAGAAAGAGGGAAGAAATGGGAAAACTTAGCTTTGCTATTACAATAAATAAGGCGCTAGGGCAAAAATTACAAGTAGCAGGTACCTGAAAATCAGCAAAAGGGGAACTGTTACCCCGAATTAAACGCGAGCGAAGCCGCGGGCATAAGCTAGTAAATTATAATTAAGCCACTGAACATAAAATACACTAACATCAACAAGTCTCTTAATACAAAAGTTGGCTTAAACGATCGTTTTTATAAGGTGTCCCGTTAACAGAGGGCGCTCTCGGTCAATATTGTACCGCACTAATTGTAACAATTTAGTTTCTTGAGCCATTCCTATATTTAAAACGACGGTTTTGTATGAGCAATGTCAGCAAATATTTCCCATACAGAAGGACCAGCTAAGTTATCCTGTCGTTTTCGCCATAAGTGTTTTTAAAACCTTATAAGAGCTACAACAATGAACATATTCTTTATTCGCTGTTTGTATAGACTCTGCGATAATGTAGCTTCCCTTGTAAAAGAATTTTTGAAATCGGATCAATAGTTCTAAGAATTACCCGCAACATACAAACATAGGTACATATATCAATCAAGTTTATTTAATCATATTTATTGACTATTTCATGAAAAAAACAGTTGTATTAATGTTTTATAACTCTATAATAATTATAACTCTGTGAAACCATATTACTTACTGATTTTATATGAAAAATGCGAAAAAAAGTGGCGGGATATCTGAGCACGTCCTTCTTAACATTTAAAGACAATAATAACGTTCTTTAAGACATAGAAATCGGGCAGTTTTCTTGGTAACAAATTGAACCTCTATAAATTTACAAACACTTTATTACTGGGCAAATCGATCGTAAGCCACTTGCACGAATTAATAGCATCATTTGTTTATCTCAAGCCACTTTGCACGAATAAATAGCATCTTTAATTGTTTAAATAAATAACTTAAGTCTACGATTACAGTATTTGGAATTCAATTGTACATTCGGGAATTCATTGCATTTGAGAATCACACACGAGTTACGTAGTCTATGAACAAATAAAGTAGAAAAGTTCGTTTAGTTGATTGAAAAAATATTTTAGTGCCTGCAGCCCATTTATCGAGGAAGACTTTATAACATCTCGTTACGATCAAGGAGCCAGCAGTGGTAGAACCGCGGGGCACAGCTAGTCTACTTTAAAGTTTAACTGGGTTATGTCGGCTCCGTTGAATCTAAGTTTTTTAACTAACATGGCCACTAACATTATTTAAAACGGGATATTTACCATGTCTACAATTAATTTTGAGTTTCCGATATATCGGCGTAGTTGCACACGCCTTGATGACGGATAATTCTGTAAGTGGTAATGTACAAGTTTTTTTTCTGGCAATATATATTTTTATGTTTTTAATTATTTTTTATAAACTATATACATGGTAAATTTACCGCTTCAAATGTGATAACTAAGTTGAATATGCTCATTTTTTTAAACTTAATCCTGTGGAGATGATGCCCACCAACAAAAAGAAGACCGACAAATATGCAAATTAGTTTCATGGACTAATACACGACGAGAGTTCCTGTAGAAATTACGATTTATACTCAAATTATGAGTTTTATAATAATGTCTGTCAGGTTGAAAAGTACAGAGAAATAAGATTACTTTTATAATTTTGTTTAGATAGCTTCTTTATAAATTACAGAGATATAACCTCCTGTCAGACGAACAAACACTCGTAAACTTGGTAAAAATATTTCCGACAGCATCTTTTTTAGTACGGAACCCTGAAAGGCCATCTAAAAGAATTACGTAGCTCATGAGTGATCCTTAATAACTTTTAAAAAGGTTTTTTTTAACATTAAACAGTTGAAAAGTTACAAAAACTGTATTTTATTATCAATTTATACACATATATTAATTCATAGGTACTAAATAATAATTGATTTTTAATAATTCGCTTACGATCTAAAACATAATTTTTTAATAATACATTAGCTAAATATAATATCTTTTTTTAATATAATACATTGGGTCAACAATATGGAATGAAATTTTAATTTCTTTTCTATTTTCTTAAAAAATTGGCACGAATCATAATACTTTTCTTTTACGTCAACATTTTCGTGTTTATTTTTCTACGTTTTTATTAAAAAATAACATTAATATTATGCGTTAGTTTCTTATTACATTTTATGTGTCAGAAAATTGTTTGTATATATTTTTTATTTTAATTTAATTTGTTAAGGTACAAACACATATAGCAGGGAACCACATTCGGTATATACTGAAATAGGTTACCTGTATAGTGTGCAAGGTTCCTTAAAATTTGTTTACAAGAGTGGATGGTATAAACTCTAAAAAATCTTTAAATTAAATTGAAAGTTTCTTAATCTGAGATCAGTAACGCATTTTATATTACAATATTTTCATTTCAAATGTCCTTTCCATATTAAATACACAAAATCAACAATTTAGTTTATCAATCAATCAACATTTCAATCAAATTGATGATTGATGCCACTTATCACTTGGTCCTAACTATTCAACCGTTTCAAAAAATACAAAACTCCGACTTTATCAATCATTCAATCACTTTTCTAACAATCTATTTGACGATTGATAAAACAACACTAATTTGTCCTTGTTTCAATCAGTTACTTAGTTTACAATATCAACACTGTTCTTCAATCAATTTATCTTTCATGCGGTTGATTGATAGATGGCCCCTTTAAATGCATCGTGTACAAATTATGTCAATCGAATCAATTGTCTGAGGCATCATTTATTGTTTTCGCTTCCTGAAAATATAAACAAATAATAATGAATATTTTTGTCTGCTTTTTTCCAAAAAAAAAATTAAAATTTAAAATTTGATGTGTTATGAATAAATTATGAATATGGTGCGTTTTTTTTAAATACCGACAAATAAAGGCGTCAGGGCGTGTGCACGGGCTGCAGGCCGCACGTGTGGCACGTCAGCATGCGCGCACTGTAGATACACAAACCTACCTAGGCGAGCGTGGTGAGGTGTCAGGGCGTGTGCGCGGGCTGCAGGCCGCACGTGTGGCACGTCAGCATGCGCGCACTGTAGATACACAAACCTACCTAGGCGAGCGTGGTGAGGTGTCAGGGCGTGTGCGCGGGCTGCAGGCCGCACGTGTGGCACGTCAGCATGCGCGCACTGTAGATACACAAACCTACCTAGGCGAGCGTGGTGAGGTGTCAGGGCATGTGTGCGGGTTGCAGGCCGCACGTGTGGCACGTCAGCATGCGCGCACTGTAGATACACAAACCTACCTAGGCGAGCGTGGTGAGGTGTCAGGGCGTGTGTGCGGGTTGCAGGCCGCATGTGTGGCACGTCAGCATGCGCGCACTGTAGATACACAAACCTACCTAGGCGAGCGTGGTGAGGTGTCAGGGCATGTGTGCGGGTTGCAGGCCGCACGTGTGGCACGGCAGCATGCGCGCACTGTAGATACACAAACCTACCTAGGCGAGCGTGGTGAGGTGTCAGGGCATGTGTGCGGGTTGCAGGCCGCACGTGTGGCACGTCAGCATGCGCGCACTGTAGATACACAAACCTACCTAGGCGAGCGTGGTGAGGTGTCAGGGCATGTGTGCGGGTTGCAGGCCGCACGTGTGGCACGTCAGCATGCGCGCACTGTAGATACACAAACCTACCTAGGCGAGCGTGGTGAGGTGTCAGGGCGTGTGTGCGGGTTGCAGGCCGCACGTGTGGCACGTCAGCATGCGCGCACTGTAGATACACAAACCTACCTAGGCGAGCGTGGTGAGGTGTCAGGGCGTGTGTGCGGGTTGCAGGCCGCACGTGTGGCACATCAGCATGCGCGCACTGTAGATACACAAACCTACCTAGGCGAGCGTGGTGAGGTGTCAGGGCGTGTGCGCGGGCTGCAGGCCGCACGTGTGGCACGTCAGCATGCGCGCACTGTAGATACACAAACCTACCTAGGCGAGCGTGGTGAGGTGTCAGGGCGTGTGTGCGGGCTGCAGGCCGCACGTGTGGCACGTCAGCATGCGCGCACTGTAGATACACAAACCTACCTAGGCGAGCGTGGTGAGGTGTCAGGGCGTGTGCGCGGGCTGCAGGCCGCACGTGTGGCACGTCAGCATGCGCGCACTGTAGATACACAAACCTACCTAGGCGAGCGTGGTGAGGTGTCAGGGCGTGTGCGCGGGCTGCAGGCCGCACGTGTGGCACGTCAGCATGCGCGCAGTGTACCGCTCCACCTGGAACGTGGCCGCTGCCACGCCCCACTGCGTGCGCGCCAGCTGCTGGCACGACTGCAGCACTACCTCGGGGTCCGTGAGCTCGTCTGAAGCAAAAGGAAATTTATTTCACTTCAACGGTTACAGGCGTAATGAAGCTAAAATCCCAGTCACAAAACATTATAACTTGTGAAACTACTGTAGTTGCCCATTCAAAAGCGTATTTTCATAATATTTTACAAGATCTTGTTTACATCATGCATGTTGCGATATGCGAGATCGATGTAGAAAATCATGCACATCACTGAATGACGGAGTATCACGCATGTTTTATACACTACTGGAAGAATTAAGGGATAAAAAAAAAAACAAATTTTTGGCAAATTTTCAACAGGCTTCAAGAGCAGCTTCTTCAGACTTCGAGAGAAATGGTCGTATGGGAAATAAAAAAAAGGAAATTGTAGCTCCAAGTGTCTGATTTTAGAACTTCAATATTTTGTAGCTTCCGCGGTTTTTAAGTAATCTTGGAAAAACCGGCAAAAAAAAAAATTTTTTAGTTAATTTTATTGTCTACTTGCGTAGATTTTTTTATTTTTGGATGGTCGTGCGGGAAATAAAAATTTCTCATCTAATAAAGATTAGAAATTTTTATTTCCCGTACGACCATTTCTCTCGAAGTTACGGCCTGTTGAAAATTTACCAAACGTAAAAATACGCAGCTAGTTTGAAACGGTCATTAATGTTGCTCGACGCACCGCATATAGGGGTACGGCCGTGCACTTGTTGCATATAGTTATCAAATTCAAGGCGAGTGTTGGTGCCATACGATAGTTGAGTTTCTACATATAATCGGCCAGACTTTGCTCTGCGCCCAAACATTATTGGCCCTTGGAGCCAAGAGCATTGAAAAATGATGTACTATCTATATACATATAGTAAACTCTTATTATGATCTTCATAAGATCTTATTCTCCTTACTAATATTATAAAAGCGAAAGTGAGTTTGTTTGTTACGTCTTCAATATAATACGCTTAAATGACCAAACTGATTGTGAAGAATTTTGGTGCAGAGATAGTTGGGACCCTGGAGACGGACATAGACTATTTTGTTTTTAAAGAGTGAGAAAGACGGAAGAAAAGGGAAAACTTAGCTTTGCTATTACAATAAAGGCGCTAGGGCGAAAACTACAGGTAGCAGGTACCTGCAAATCAGGAAAGGGGTACTGTGTTACCCCGAATATAACGCGAGCGAAGCCGCGGGCAAAAGCTATTGAAGTTATAATCGAACCTTAGCAACGAATAGTAGGTATGATTTTTCATAGCTCCGAGTGATTTTTAAGAAACTGAAAAATTATATCATACTACATTTAGCTGTGTAACATTAAAATGAATAGTGCAATATTGTAGTGCAACATTAAAATGCATAAAAACTATTCATATAATTATATATAACATGGGAAGGTACCTATATTCTTAACATTGGGCGTAGATGACGGCTGGCGGATGTTATTAGTCGAGTAAAAATCTATAAAATGTACATTTCGGCATACAGCTAATCCGTGTTACAGAAGTTTTTGCAACTTACATAATAAAAAAGAAAATTAATTATGGTAAATTCTGATAGTCTTTTTTAAAAAACAGTATCATACCTTTTTTATTTTACCAATTTTCTATACACTGTCAGTAAATAGTTTTATGAAACTAATAACACTGACAGCGTTGAGGACGAATTTTTTGACGCTATTTTTTTTTAATTTATTTATAAGTTAGTTAATTCCTTTAGTGATCAAAAAAAAATTTTTTTTTTACTTATGGAGCATTTGGTTAAAATAAATAAAAGTTAAAATAAGTACTTAAATAAAAGTTAATTTTTAGGCGCCATTTAGTCAAAACTATAAATAACCTCCTTGCTGCACTTTTCGTAAATATAAATACCTTGTATAATTATTTTGTGTGTGGATAAATAAATAAACATTACACACTAGTGCACTATATTATATTCAGTAATACTTACCGATAGCCACATGGGAAAAGGCTAGGCAGATGATGACTTACCGATAGCCACATGTGCCGTGAGGATGACGTAGTGCGTGGACAGCGCCCACACGTGCAGCGAGTGCACGTGGCGCACGCCGCTCACTGACGACAACATGGACACGCACTCGCGATACCTGTCCAACAATAACACAAGCTAGGAAATAGTACAACTTTATGCGATGCCTGCTACGGGTTCGATCAGTGAGTGAGATCAAAGAGTGTCCATGGACTTTCTTGCCCATTCTTCTCCATAGAGATCTACGCTTTGGAATGGGCAACTACAGTACTTTCACAGTTATTATGCCTTGTGACTGGGACTGTAGCTTCATTTTTATTGTTGTCAATGTTTCGACAGTTCAAAAATGCCTGAATGTGGCCTACTTGAAATAAATGATTTTGATCCCTGCACTGAACTAATATTTGTATGACCTGCAGATAGTTGTTTTTGTTACTGTTTGTGTATGTAAGTTTAAATGTTTGTAAACGCACCCACGATACAATGTTTTGTAAAAAAAAGAAAGAAAGGGAAGAATTTTATAAGTCAAAAAACCCGCCCAAGTAACAGTCAAATTCGCGCACGAAGATATACAAAACGCCGAAAAATCATGTTTATTTTATGAGAGCCCCCTTCGATATTTATTTTAGAAAGAAGCGGCAGCAGAAATACATCATCTGTAAAAAAACAACTGTCTGATTATCTTGGTTCATGAGAAACAGCATGGTGACAGACGGACGGACACCGGTAATAGGATCCCGTTTTACCCTTTGGGTACGGAGCCCTAAAGAGGACAATATCAATTAAATAGAGAGTGGAACTCAAACTCAAAGCATTTATTTCAATTAGACCATTACAAGTACTTTGAATGTCAAGCAACAAAAGAATGAAGCTACAGTCCCAGTCACAAGGCATAATAACTTGTGAAAGAACTGTAGTTGCCCATATCAAAGCGTAGATCTTTATGGAGAAGAATGGCCAAAAACTCCATAGACACTCTTTGAATATATCATATTATAATGTTTTCACAGGATCATGGTTACATCTCTTGAGGAGCTCGTGGCTAAATAATAGCAGCCGCTCGGGTCTTTAGGTTAAGCCGCGCTTGCCTAGGTTGGTCTGTGGATGGGTGACCACCCGTTACATACCGAGTTTCCTCCGTGCCTCGGAAAGCACGTTAAGCTGTTGGTCCCGGCTGTAAATCTTTGACAGTCGTTACAGGTAGTTTAGTCAGTGTCTCTAAAGTCTGACAACCAGTCTTACCAAGGTGTATCGTATTACCCAGTACTAACTGGGTTGTGGAGGTCAGATAGGCAGTCGCTCCATGTAAAATACTGATATCCAGCTGCATCCGGTAAGACTGGAAGCCGACCCCAACATAGTTGGGAAAAAGGCTAGGCAGATGATGATGGTTACATCTCTTTTTTTTTTCGGATGGGAAATCATCTAATGACTTCCCCCGCTCTGGGCGGAGCGGGGGGGCATGTCAGACGTGTACTGACTAAAACCCACCCATGTTCCTTCTGTTGCCCTTTACGTTCCGGGGCCGCGGTATCTCTTTCGAACAACCCGCAACCCCGGCAGGCGGAGGCTCTGGCAAGCCCCTCTGCTTTGCTGACTCTCTTTGAGGCGCGCGTGAAACACGAACGCGCCGTCGACACGGCCTGTCGTCAATAGACGGACGGACGGTGAGCTACCCATTGCTCACCGTCCACAGGCCCGCCATTGCTCACCGTCCACAGGCCCGATGGTAACATTTCTTGAGTTAAGATTTACAGGAACGTTTGTAGTGAAGAACTTTTTCACCTAGTATTTTCGCCAGCCTTCACAAAACCTGCACACACCTGAAATTCTTGGGCACAGCCTGCATGAGCATAGCGAGTGCATCCCGGACGACCTGCGCCGACGTGAGTAGCACCAGGAAGCTGAACACGAACGTGCAGATGGGATCCACTACCTTCGCTTCGGGCTGGAGACAAAAATAATTATATTAGTTTCTTGTACACTGATAACTATGTACATCAGAATGGCGGGTGTACTATCCAGATTTGCCTAAATTTATTGCAGTTGTTTGGTACCTTGTGTGTACGTACCCGCCATCTTGATGTCACTCATGGGTATTACTCAAAATCAAAATATTTTATTTCACATGAACACTTATAAGACGTCGAGAAAGGTGCACTGTTCGGGTTGGTACTATGAAGGTATTGGGCCTATAAAGAAAAACCGGCAAGAAACTCCATGGTTACTCTTTTAAAATCATTTGGTTTTACAATGTTGTTGTTACAGCGTTATTACTTAAGTATGAGAGGACATAGTAGGCCCGACAATAAGTCATTCACAAAACGTAAAATAAGATAATAAGTTAACAAAAGTTATCAAGCATCTACGAATCTGCAACGCCAAAAATATCTACTCATTCACAAAGAATTGGTAAAAAAGAATCTATTCAAGAAATAGGAAAAATATTGCAAATAAAAAATAACTATAAGATACAAGTGACATCTCATCAAGATCCGTTCAGCCGTTTTGACGCGAAAGAGTAACAAACATATACAATACATCATACATCCATCCATCCTCACAAACATTCGCATTTATAATATAAGTAGGATGCCGCGACTTACTGATAAATTATGCGCCATTGAAACCTTAAGTACTTTTTGTCCAATAATAAATTAAGCAACATTTGAATTTCCGCGGGTGAAACCCGGGCTTTTTGCTTGTAATAAAGCTTTTTTTAAATTTTATAAAAACAAGTTTACATCAGGTACCGTTTGAAGAAGTTTTCCACCAAAATATACACAAAAATTACCACAAGTCAAAATGATATTAGTATTGCGCATCCCTGGTGGGGATCGAACCCACGACCTTTGGATTAGAAGTCCAACGCGCTATCCACTGCGCCACAGGGACGGTTGAAACAGTGGCATTAATATCGATCCTCAAGAGGTGTAATTAATTTTAACAAACGAGAACTAATTGGTGAACAATCGCAACTGATTATTAGATTCAAGAAAACATAAGGTACAAGTATAATAGTACTTTTTGATTAAATTGAAGAAACTTTGTCATCGCGGTCGAGGCCGGATTTAACGCCCAAGCCGCTAGGCGAGGGTCTTATGTCAAGAACAGTATTGAAAAATTCTCTAATCTCTCATCAATGTCGACCAGACATATAATTAAGAGCAATCTTTTCCATTCTATAGAACTTTAGTAAACAACTTTGACAGTTACTCAGCTACATGAGATTAAAATGTGCAGCTCAACTTACCCTTTTTCAATAACACGGCGTGAAGTTTCGTTACTTAATATATTTTATCTTCATACATATTTTAAAACTAGCTCTTCGTTTGCCGCCTTCGCCGTGTGGACTTCGTATGTCAACAAAAGCGCCACCTGGCGGCTGACGTTGGACCCGGTAGGTGGCGCTGTTGTAGACATGAAACTGTGTCAACTGGTACTTACATAAAACTTAATAAGTATAGAAGCGAGCAGTACTCCACAGCTCTGTATGAGATCACCTATGACGTGAATCAATGCTGCTCGTAAGTTGATGTTCCTGCAACAAAGAGAAAACTTCAGGTGAATGCGAAAACACAGGAACACTTTGTTGACCGTCTGTCTGTCTGTAAAGACCCTTATTTTGGGAAACCGTGGAGGTATCGAAATGAAATTAAAACCATATACTCAACTATGTGGTGTCTTTGTGCTGTGAAAAAATGTAACCCCTAATTCTACTAGTTCCACTAGTAGTACTAGTTTATGTATTTATATATTTTGAATAAGTAACTTTATTTTAATTATTTGTGTAGTATTAGCTGTAGGTACACCATTGACTACCCCCGTTGTATTTTTATGTTCGTAAAGTCCATCCAAAGGTTGTCTGGAAGATAATATCGCTATTAGCGATAAGACCGCCATTGTAACCATAGATTTAGCACTTTTTTTATAAAACAGTTTGTTTTTTTGAATTTTTGGTGTGCAATAAAGTATATTCTATTTTATTCTATTCTACGCAATCAAAAGATATGGCTATTTATGTCACAAGTTTGTACGAAACCCTCAGGTGCGTGCGTCTTTTTTTCGCTCAGCAAGGAAACTTAACGAAACGGAAAGAAAAATAATTGACTGGCTAATTACTCTAGATTACACCCAAACTGAAAATCTATTTGAAACCATATCGAATATCTAATTGAATATTCCCTTTGCAATCATCCACACAAACACAAAAACTCACATACATACAAACATACACCCAACACACATTCACCCCTCACCACACACACCCACCTACACCCTATTGCATGTATTTTCAATATATTAACTTGAATTATAAAATTAAATTAAATGAATTAAATTGTATAAAATATTATTATTTTAAAATGTTTTTTTTATGAGCTTCAAATGTATGAATTTTGATTTGAATATTATTTGTGTATCATATCGTCTATAGTACAACAAATCATGTGAAATCATGTTTTCGGGGGCCTGGTGACCTGACATTCAGGTTTTGAAAAAACCTTAGTTTAGGCACCAGTCTTCCACAAATTAATTATTAATTGTATCTGTAGACTAATCTAATTTTTAAACTGTAATTTGTGGTAAGATATCCTTACTAATATTATAAAAGCGAAAGTGAGTTTGTTTGTTTGTTTGTTACCTCTTCACGCTTTAATGGCTAAACCGATTTTGATGAATTTTGGTACAGAGATAGTTGGGAACCAGGAGACGGACATAGGCTATTTTTTTCAAAAAAAGAGTGGGATATGAGGGAGGGAGAAAGAGGGACGAAACGGGAAAACTTAGCGTTGCTATTACAATTCAATCAGGCGCTACCGAATTTAACGCGAGCGAAGCCGCGGGCAAAAGCTAGTAATAAATAAATTAGTATTATTATATTATTTTTTTTTTGGCAGGAGGGGGAATTCCCCGCGGACACCTCGACTGCCTCATAGGTTGTGAGACAGTCGTGGTAGTGTCGGACTCGAACCGACTAAAACCTTCCTCCTGCTCTGCTAAGTGTCCTCTGACATGGGTCATCAGAGATCTTGTTGGACTATTTATTTATTTACATTCCTTTATTTTAATTTTACAAATTATGCGGATAATTTTGAAAACAAGAGATATTTATTAACTGGTTACAATTATTTTGAAGACTGTGATTGGTTGTTATTTTTTGGAGTTACATAACCTTGTGTGTTCGACTGAGATTTGCCCTTAACCATTTTTTCTCAATTGCTTTCTGTTTTCCTTACCTCGGCTGCGAGCCCACGACGTTAGTACGACGAGGGAGCCGTTAGTCTGTGCTACTGTGATCTCCAGAAGTCACAAACCGCGGAAGACACCGATTGGAACCGAACTACACAGCCACATGATCATCATCAGACATCCGCAATTTACTGCTGCATAAAAGCCTCTCCAATGGACGCCACTCAGATTCAAGGTAGAAGAAGGAAAGGTCAGACTTGTATTGACTATAACCCATCGATATTCCTTCTTTTGCCCAAACAACCCGCAACCTTGGCAGGCAGTGGCCCTGACGAGCTCTTCAGATTTACTGACATCTCGTTGAGGCTGCGCGGAGCACGAACGCGGCGTCGAAGTGGCCTGTCATCACTAGACGGACGGACCAATTACCCTGAGAGTGTACCATCTAACGTTTGCCGGTCTACACTCAAGAACAATCTCTAATTACACTGTTTTAAGAATCATTTTTCTTTATTCTTACCTCGGCTGGGACTCCACGACGTTGGTCTCGACGGTGGCCAAGTCCTTCATGGTGTAGTCCCCGTTAACGAGGGACCCGTTAGTCTGTTTGTGTTCCCGTGATCTCCGGAACAGTCGCCAGCCGCGGGAGGCGCCGCCATTGGAGCCGTGCGAGTGTGCGTGCGAGCAGGCCGCGCCACCGTGTGTGTGGTGGTGGGCTGGACGGAAATAAATTAGGAGTTAGTTGTTGGGGTCGGCTCCCAGTCTAACCGGACGCCATAAAGCGCAAAACAATAATAATTACGTACGTTACGTGTGACGTCACGCGTTGCTGCATTTTTTTCGCAACGAGTGACGTCACACGTAACTTTAATGGGCTATATCTTTGTCAGTTTTGGTCACATTTACAAATAGAAAAATACGTGTCCCTTACTTTTGAATAATCTAAAAGACGGACTAAATAGAATGTAATTACTTTGACCCTGGAAACTACCCTATAGTACTGGGTACTCTGAGACCTTTTTTTACGTTTTTCGAGGCACGGGGGAAGTTCGGCATGTAATAGGTCACCTTTACACGTACCAACCTAGTTCTGCATTTATTATATTCTGCCAACAGCTGTAACAGAGTGGGTATTTCACCCTCTCTGTTACCTCAACCTCTTTCCTTTTGAATCAACATTGATTTTTAAATATTCATATTTCGAATTTCATTCTGTCATTTCATCTTCTACAATCATTTTAGCTCATTACATTTTGAACACGGCTAGCAGCCTCAAGTGCTGAATTATTGTTTAAAAGCTCTTTGAAATCTATAAAATCTATGTCTTAAAAACAGTTTGTGCTTCAAAAACCACTACTAAAAGTTTACAGTGTTATTTTATTGTGATACTAGCTTTTGCCCGCGGCTTCGCTCGCGTTAAATTCGGGGTAACACAGTTCCCCTTGCGCCTTATTGAATTGTAATAGCAACGCTAAGTTTTTCCTTCTCTTCCCTCTTTCTCCCTCACATCCCACTTTTTTTTACAAAAAAAATAGCCTATGTCCGTCTCTTGGTTCCCAACTATCTCTGTACCAAAATTCATCAAAATCGGTGTAGTCATTAAAGCGTGAAGAGGTAACAAACAAACAAACTCACTTTCGCTTTTATAATATTAGTAAGGATTTATCCCTGTCAAAATGGCCACCCTTGGGGTTATTAAAGAAATCAGAACCTGTAGATTCACCTGTCCCAAATTTTATTTTTAACTGCGCCTCGGTCGGAGGGCTTCGAGCGATTGTCACAGTGTACCATTGGTCACACAGTCGCAAGCGCGACTTCTGTCCATGGAGTCCTTGGTTTTTAATTTCATAGCAACAGCCCGGAGTTTGAAAGTTGGCGGTAAGATACCTCCGTGCCTGAGTGCGCACGTTAAGCCGTTGGTCCTGCGCACGATCTCTCTCCGGTCGTGTAGGAATGCCGTCCCTGAGGACTATAAGAGTGAGGGAACAGAGGCTGTACCTGCGCCTGCGCACACACGCCTGCACTATAATATCTCCCGCTCCGATGGTATAATCTCCCCTGAGATTGCCCGACGTGGACGAAACACGGTCGGGGGGACAATATATCTTACTAGGTGGCGCCCGCGTCTTCGCCAGCGTGATATCGAACAAAAAGTATCCTATGTGTTACTCCAGACTATAATCTACCTCTGTGCCAAATTTCATCAAGATCCGTTTAGCCATTTTGACGTGAAAGAGTAACAAACATCCATCCATTCATCCTCACACACGTTCGCATTTATAACATAAGTGGGATATTCCACAATGTAAACTTAACTCACTCGAGCATTCAAGAAGAACATCCTTACTATCCTTACTAATATTATAAAAGCGAAAGTGAGTTTGTTTGTTTGTTTGTTACCTCTTCACGCTTCAATGGCTACACCGATTTTGATGAATTTTGGTACAGAGATAGTTGGGAACCAGGAGACGGACATAGGCTAATTTTTTTTAAGAAAAAGTGGGATGTGAGGGAGAAAGAGGGAAGAAAAGGGAAAACGTAGCGATGCTATTACAAATCAATAAGGCGCACCGCGCAAGTGGAACTGTGTTACCCCGAATTTAACGCGAGCGAAGCCGCGGGCGAAAGCTAGTGCTACTATAATAGCACAAATATAGGTTACCATCATTTGCTTAACGAGGTTAATTGCAAAAGGACATTTGCAATGAAATTTCTTATCGTAATATTATTTATATGCACAGTTGGTAGCTGTAATGCGTACAACTACTTTATTAAAAAAAAATATATAATTCTCAGTAACATAAATAAAGTACGAGGAAAATGCTGACAAGTGGGCAGCATGATGTTGTAGCCGACTCCGCAATTCGTTCAAGATCATCATCATATTGGATCGCTATGTAAACGAATCACAGCATAGTACAGACTAGTATACTAACTAGTATCAGACACGCAACCATGCAGAAACGCAACGTGCAACGATAACAGACGCTTAGCCATGAAGGACGAGCGCTTGGCGTTGAACCCCACAATACGACACGATCATCATCATATCGGGTCAGTGTGTAAACGGATCACAACCTAGTACAGACTAGTACTTACCGACACAAGACGCGTAGCCATGAAAGACGAGCGCCAGGATGACGTTGAAGCCAACCCTGTAGCCCGACACGATCACCATTATATCGGGTCCGTGCATACACGGGCCACGGCCTAGTACAGACTAATACTTACCGATACGAGATGCGTAGCCATGCAGTACTAGGGGCAGGATGACGTTGAACTCGACTCCACAATCCGACACGATCATCATCATATCGGATCCGTGCATAAACGGACCACGGCCTAATAGACTAGTACTCACCGATATCAGACGCGCAGCCATGCAGCACAAGCGCCAGGATGACGTTGAACCCGACTCCGCAGCCTGACACAATCATCATCATATCGGGCTCAATATTATACTCGCCCGTGTGTAGTCGGACTATGGCGACGTATACGAAGATGCCTGTCAGGATCCAGATTAACAGGACTGATAGCATGGCGCCCAAGACCTCTGAAACAAAGAGTTTTAGTGTTAATTAACTTTTGCTGGGGAATTTATACCGCCACTTCTTCTTCCCAGCTAAAACACTATGAAGTGGCGAAGGGTGGGCGTTTTGGGGGACTGTCTCTTGTAATGATGCTGATTATCAGCCTAATTTGAATAAATGACTTTTGATTTAACATAATATAAAAAGAAAAAAGTTATTTAATTAAATTATCGGTTTTTAAGTGAAATTTCACCGTTCGAAATCGTAGGTGTACAACTAGTTTTAGGCCAAAGGATCTACGTCTCAAATCACAAGACTCAGTAAGTAAAACTTGTGGCATCAAAAACTAGAAGAAGCCATATTTGTAGTTGGAAAATAAATATTCAGAGAACACGTGAAGAGCCTCCTTACCATCACCAGTCTACAGCTGCAGCATCATAACTTACCAGCTCGCTTGTACCCATAAGACATGGCGACGTCCGGGCGCCGCTTGGCGCAGTGAAAGGCGAGCAGTGCCAGCGCGAACCCGCCACAGTCGCTCAGCATATGCGCCGCGTCGCTCATCACTGATAGACTGCCGGCGAGGTAGCCGCCTATTAGCTCGCATACCTGGACAAGGAAGTAATATTTCTTTTCTCAAACATGCTTGTTAATTTGGACATTAGTTTGGCATAGCATGGCCTTCTTAGAGATAACTCGAAATTGCTGTGCTGGTCTAATAGAAGCGATCAGCGGCCTTAGCGGTTTTAGCAGTCGAATTAATTACTATGTAAACTTATATCTGTAGTGTAGGTAATTTAAAAATGGAACTTTCTTTTTTTTTTTTTTTTTTTTTTTAAATTTGGCACACTCGGTTTGAGTATTCGCCACTGACGGATTATAAAGCTAAGGAATCAATTTTAATGGGAAAGGAGATTTTGAACGGGATTGAAAGGAGATTCCAGTGGAATGGTTTTAGGAAAAAAGGTAAATAATAAATACTTACATTTAAACTAATATACAAAAAATTAAATTAACAAATGTAATAAATTACACTTTAATATCATGAGAAGATATGAAAATAGAAAGAGATTTATATATATCAAAATTATTAGAAGCAAGTAAAATAGGAACAGAAGTTGGTAATGGAATACGTAAAAAAACTAAAGACGAATATAATAAGGAGTGATCATATAAGGGACAGGACAGGATTAAATGATTTATATCACCCACTTCACCACACTCGCAAATACTAGACGGAATAATTTTTAATCTTGCAAGGTGGGAAGGAGTGCACATGTGACCAATCCTCATCCGGATAAGTATGGTGGTGGCCCGTTTTCCAAGTTTTAGCTTAAAAAACCAGGGTTTAATTGGAATACTAGGCTGAATTGTAGAATAAAATTTGCCCTTCACTTGGCAGCTGTTTGTCCATAATTCTAACCAGGATTCTTTTAATTATAACAAAGGTAATGCTGCTAGGTCATGGAAATAATTTTGAAAAGGAAACATGTCCCCAGACTCCACAGCATCATTTGCAAGGTTGTCTGCCTTATTGTTACCAGGAATACCAGAGTGACCGGGAATCCAAGCAAAAGAAACATTATATTTTCTTTGTAAGCATTTATACAGTAAATTTCGGATTTGAATAATAACCGGAAACACAGGTCTATTGGTAAAAGGAAATCTTTCTAAAGCCTGAAGGGCACTTTTAGCATCAGAAAAAATTACAGTATTATGAAGATTCATGATCAAAATATACTCGACAGCTTTCAGCAATCCAAAACATTCACCCGTAAAAACTGAGGACTCTGGAGGTAATTTAATTTTTTGTACAATATTAAAATTTTGGTGATAAACACCTATACCTACACAGCCTGATGTTTCTACTTTGGAAGCATCCGTGTAAATATGGTGCCAATTTTCCCAATGTGAATTTATGATGTTTTTAAAAAGATTTTGAGTATGAAAATCAGATTTACTTAAACCTAGATTGAGCTTGATATCAGGACATATAACCAAAGATTCAAAGGAAGAACAAAAAAGGGGAAAATATAAAGAATGATAAAAAGGAGCTTTAAGTGAATTGTATTTCTGAAAACTATTGATTAGACATGGTGGATTTTTATGGGACCAATATGATGAAGAAGTGACTTTATCAAGAAGTAACTGAAGTTTGGAACGTAATGGGTGATTGGAAAATTGAAAACAACGAAATAAAAATTTATCTGATAAATATTGACGACGTAAAAATAGAGGGGGATCAACTAGCTCTACCTGTAAGGCATTATTTGGAGAGGACTTCATGGCTCCGGAAATAATTCTCAAAGCTTTTGACTGAATGCCATCCAATCTCTTTAAGGCAGCAGCATTTCCAGGTTCTAGTAAAAATGTACCATAATCAAGCAAGCTACGAATTATCGCATTATATAGCAGCTTTAAAGAGTAAGGATGAGCACCCCACCAAACACCAGAGAGACATCTTATAATATTAAGAGATCGTTCACATTTTGCTATAATATAATCACAATGTGACACACCAGAGAGTTTTGAATCCAAAACAATACCTAAAAATTTTACATTATTTTTTGCACAAATTAAATTGCCATCATAATAAATAGTAATGGGTGGAGGAAGACGCATTCTGGAAAAGAGAATAGCAGAACTTTTATTGGGAGAAATTTCCAAACCATTAGAATCCATCCAACTTTTTAAGTATTTAAGAGAATTAGAAAGACAGAGACAGGCTTGAACAATAGATTTATGAGGGAAATATAAAAGTAAGTCATCAGCATATTGAAGGACTCTAACATTTGAGTCCAAGGATGATTCTAAGTCAGATGCATAAATATTATATAGTATAGGACTTAGAACAAACCCTTGGGGAAGACCCTTCCATACAGTCCTAGGTTCCTTTGAAGAATCTTTCAAATGGATAAATCTTTCAGATAAAGAATTCATAATGAAATTAGTCAAAAGAATAGGAACTTTTAAGGTAATTAATTTCTTATATAGTATTGAAAGAATAACATTATCATATGCAGATGTAATATCTAAAAAGGTAGCAACAACTGATTCATTATTAGAAAAAGCTAAATGAATATCAGTAACAAAAATACTAACACTGTCGATTGTACTCCTTCCTCTTCTAAATCCAAATTGATTGCTACTTAATAAATTATTATTCTCAATAAACCATTCCAAACGATTCTTAACAAGATGTTCTGATATTTTCATTAGTACTGAAGAGAGAGCAATAGGACGGTATGATGTGGCAGATGAAGAATTTTTACCAGGCTTTAATATTGGTAATATTAATTGAGACTTCCAAGAAATAGGTATATTACCAGTGATCATAACTGCATTAATAATGTTAAGATAATATGTAAGAGAATCGTCCGAAAGGTGTGCAACAAAAGAATAAGGAATACCATCCATACCAGGTGCAGAATCCTTCACATTAGAAATTATACCTTTTAGTTCAGAAAGAGAGAAAGGACCATTAAGACCAGAAAGATTACTTGAAATGTCAGAAAGGCATGGAAGAAGAAGTTTCTCAGAGACAGATGGAGGAGCTAAATTATCCAGAAATTGAGTTTGTAATGTGGAAGGAATTGATGTAGGAGTTGGTTCTTTGAAAGCAAACCTGAATTTCCTTATGTTTAACCAAACCACAGATGGATTAACATTAGGAGAAATTGATGAACAAAATGTTTTCCAACCATCAAACTTTTTCTTTTTTAATAATTTGCGGGTGTCATTAATAATACTTGATAAAGTATCAAAATTTTCAGATGAGGAAAATTCGTTATAAATGAATTCTGCCTCTTTACGTTTTGTTACAGCTTTTGTACACTCCTTATCCCACCAAGGGGGAGACGGAATTATACCTAATGCTTCATTTTTAAGAGGGAAAACATGATTCGCTGCCTCTATAAAAGCTTTGGATAAAGAATCTGCACATTCTGAAGCATTGCCCTGAGTTATTTCTGGTAAACATGATATTTTTTCATCTAAACATGTTCTAAAAGAATTCCAATCTGCATCAATCAATTTATGTTTCAGACGAGGTGAAGAACAAGGAGAATGTGGAATTTTCAGAGAAGGAAAAGAAAGTAAAATAGGAAAATGATCACTACCATATGAGAAGGGAAGACACTTCCAGGATATTTTTGAAGCTATGTTAGGAGAACAGATTGATAAATCAGGAGCACTAACACTTTCATTAGGTGCAGTACGGCGAGTAGCTGAACCTGTATTTAGTAAACAAGCGTTATGGGTATCTAACAAGTCTATAAGAAAATTACCAAAATAATTCGATGAGCTTCCCCAAGATTGATGTTGACAATTAAAATCTCCTAAAATAACATAAGGTTTGGGAAGGCTAGAAAATATGTCATTAATTTCATTAAATATTATAGAAGAAGGGCGAGGAATGTAAATTGAAACAAAACATATATTATTCACAATAGCAGCAATAATAGAAAAATCATTATTGTGAGAAGCAATCGGAAAGTGAGTAAATGCTAAATTACGATTAATGAGTATGGCAACACCGCCATAACCATCTGAACGATCTTCGCGTAGACAAGCATAACCAGATAACCTAAAATTAAATTCTGGTTTAAGCCAGGTTTCCTGCAGAGCAAAAATAAATGGATTATATTTCTTAATCAAATAAATTATGTCAGACTTTTTAGAAGTGATGCTGCGGCAATTCCATTGTAGAATTTTGTTTGTATTGTCCATTATTATGAATGTTAGAAACTTGTGAGATATCATTTAAAAGGGCAGCGTTGGACGGTTCTTGGATAAATTTAGATTGAGATAGGGAGTTAATTAGTGCTATAATTAACTCCTTTAAAGAAGCGTTGGTTAAATTTTCAGAGTCTAAAGATTTAAGAGCACAACCTTTAGTAGAACTTTGCATGTCATAATCTTTGGTTAAAGCTTTATGAGCATTAACATCATATCCCCCAGAAGGTTTCACGGGAGAACGTGGCTTCAGAAACACCGTTTTTTTGTATGACATATGTGAAGGTTGTGGATGAGTTTCTCTAGAATGAATATAATTGCTTTGTGTATTTGACATTACAGGTTTGGAATTTGATGAAATCAAGGCATCAGCATAGGAAATTTTAGAAATAGGGGCATGTTGTTTAGATGCTTCAGCATATGAAATACAGCTCTTAGCCATAGTTTCTTTAATGGACTTTTGTCTTTGAAATTCCAAGCATTTACTACTGGTGGCTAAATGAAAACCTTTACAAAGACAGCAAAAAATATCCTCCTCCTCAACCGAACAACTATCACCAGTATGGTCCTGACCACATCTGAAACACTTAGGACGAGAGCGGCACTGCATTTTTACATGTCCAAAACGACAGCAATTATAACATTGTATAGTTGGATATATGTACAAATCGACAGACAAGGCAGTGTAAAACATATAAACTTTTTTCGGTAGTATTTGACCATCAAAAGTAATAACTACAGTTTCAGTTGATTTTAACTCAGTTATGTTATTCACACTAATTTTCCTTTTTAAACGCCTAATCTTTAATATTTTACCACAACCAAAAGGAACATTAATATTATTTAAAATGTCATCATCATCCCAATCAATGGGGATGCCCCTTACAATACCCATGCGGGTTACAGAAAATGAAGGTATGAATGCTTTGTAATTACCATTTTCTATAAGTGGAGAGTCCATAAATAAGTTGGCATCTTGGAAACAATTAAATTCCACTGAAAGTCTATTTCTACCAATACGTTTTAGACTACCATTAATTATATTTTTAAACGAGTTATTTTTTAAAAAACGGCCAAATGTAACTGGGTGTAATGTCACATTATCATCATGTGAGGAAATTTTCTTTTGTATGTGTACAATAAAGGGAGCTACATCAGTAGCTACATAAGACAGCCTTGCAACTGACTGTGGAGTAGCTGGATTTGGAATAATAATATTATCTTTTTGAGGAACTTGAGAACTCTCACTATCGGAAACTTTCTGTAGACACTGAGTATCTGAAGACAAACATTGACAATCAGTATCTAATAGGTTTTTTTTATTTCCATTTTTACGTCTCCGTTTATTGCAATGTCTACAAATGAGCTTACGAGATGCAATCCTCTTACGTTTGACACCACCACCAATACTTATTGCCGAACAATCAGTGTCCATACTACCATCGGTATTTGAGGCATTATTAATTGTAACTATATAACCAATGTCGGGGGGTGTTCCCCCTGGATCATCAGGGGGGTCCATAGTAAATGATTAAAAACTTACCTAAATATCACATACAATATATAAACAAACTACAAAACTCAAATATATACAGTTAAATTTACTATTTACACGCTAAAAAAAACCAAACCACATGAAAAAAACAATAATTAAATTAAACACAAAAAATCGCGACCGCCAAATTCAATGATTCCCGCGCTTTTTTCGGAACTTTCTTTTACTTCGATTCATGGCAACCAAGGAGGTAACTTATCAAAGATCTTATTAAAATTTTGAACTGGCTTGCAAATAGAAAACTTTTTATTAGAAAAAAAACAAATGAACACTGGCGCGTGAAAAATCATTGTTGTTCGTTGGTAGTACATTTCAAATAAAAAGTTCTGCCTAGGTATTATTTAGATTTAATTGCGCTCATATTTGATAAAAGTACCATACAAGTACTTCAGTGACCCCTGTACTAATCAATGCAATTATTAGCACAATGTTTTGATTGTGTGTTTTTTCAGACGGAAGGCGTTTCCCGGCAATTTATTGCGTAGTCACTTAGTTCGATAAACTGGTTGGCTTCGTAGAGTTCGTTTACGCCTTGTAGGTATTTGGTTAGTACATTTCACTTCTTACTATAATATAGGTATAATATAATATTATAAATGCGAATGTTTGTGAGGTTGGATGGATGTATGGATGTTTGTTGAACGGATCTTGATCAATTTTAGCACAGAGGTAGATTATGGTCTGGAATAACACATAGGATACGGCGAAGCCACGGGCGCCAGCTAGTGTTAATACAAAACCCGGCCAAGTGCGAGTAGTACTCGCGCACGAAAGGTTCCGTACCATTATCTATAAAAACGGCAAAAAAATGTTTGTTTTATGAAAGCCTCCTTAAACATTCATTTTATTCTGTGTTTTAGCATTTGTTGTTATAGCGGCAACAGTAATAATCATCTGTGAAAATTTCAACTGTCTAACTATCACCGTTCATGAGATACAGCCTGGTGACAAACAGCGAAGTCTTAGCAATAGGGTCCCATTTTACCCAAACCACATCACTTCCCTGCCCTTGTCCCATTCTATTTGGGGTCGGCGCAACACGTTTTCTTCTTCCATTCTCCCCTATCAGACGTCACGGTATCATTCACTCCTTTCTCCTTCATATCATTTCTTACACAATCCAACCATCTTTCCTTTGGCCTCACTCTCGCTCTCCGTCCATCAACATTCAGATCCATCACTCTTTAGTCACATGTGCTTCATCCCTCCTCATTACATGTCCATATCAAGACAAACGACTCCCTTTAATTTTTTCTGTAACAGGCGCAACTTTCAAACTTCATCTAATATACTCATTCCTTACTTTATCCATTCTTGTCACTCCACACATCCATCTCAACATTCTCATCTCCGCTACATGCAATCGTTTTTCATCTACCTTTTTTTTTACCCAAAACACAATAAGCTAACTAAGACATGCCTATGACAAAAGTATTCGTCTCTTTTGTCATTCGTCCTTTTTATAAATATACTCCAATAATGCGTATGACTATACCAGGGTAGGTAGTACATGATCACCAAACATTTTCTTTTGTGAGAAGGCCTTTTATCGTCATTTACGGCGGTCCCATATATCCGGGCATTACCCATTGTCTGATACGATATTGGGTCGTGTCTATGGTACGCTCGTATAATTCTATAGACCTTTGGGTTTTTGGCTCATGCAGTCGGTTGAACAAATCGGTAATTTTAGGAGTAACGAGCCGTTTTCTCACTTATCTGGCTTTTCTTATTTTGATAGATACTTTGTTGGTTGCAGGTAAAATGATTCTTGTTAGAAATACTTACTAATATTTTAAAGCAACTTTTCCCCGCGTTTCCGTAATCACTTAGGGTCAGCTCACACCGAGACGCGACGCTGCGCGCACACTTTAAAAGAGCGACTCAAAATATAACTTTATTTTCTACACGAAAAGATACACATTTCATTGTGAGAATTCAGAATACGTTGCACCACGCAGCGCTGCGCCTCGTGACGCCTCGCGGCGTAGCGCGATGCATCGCGACGCAGCGGTATGCGCGGCGTGCAAGAGCGGCGCTGCGCCTCTCAAAGCAGCGCGACGCCGCGAGGCGCAGTCGAGGCCGCCGTTGCAACTTGTCTGTACTATTTCCGTCCAGACTTCGTGTGTAGAGTTGATGCAGTTCGGTCGAGTGCTCGAGTGAAATTATAATGATAGACTGGGATCTTGTAATAATCGGACTTCTTGCAGAAGAGGCAGAGCAAGAAGAATACAAAAATAAAATGTAGACACATTCCGCTGCGCCGCGCGGTGTCTCGCTGCGCGGCGAGGCGTCGTTGCGATGCGTATCGCGCCGGCGCGCGGTGCAGCGTGAAATCACGGGCTTCTTCCAGTATCGTGGCGTCGCGTCGCGTCTCGGTGTGAGCTGACCCTTACTCGACTGCTCAGCCCCCGTAGCTCGCAGAGTCGACGATACTCATAAATAACGTGCTTTTAATTGATATTTTTTTGATCGGTCCAGTAGATCTAGAGATTACCCCTGACAACCTCACAAACTCACAAACTGTACCTCTGTATAATCCTTACTAATATTATTAAAGCGAAAGTGAGTTTGTTTGTTACGTCTTCATGCCTAAATGGCTAAACCGATTTTGATGATTATTGGTACAGAGATAGTTGGGACCCTGGAGACGGACACAGGCTATTTTTTTTAAGTGAGATAAGGGGAGAAAGAGGGAAGAAAAGGGGAGAGAAAGATAATTTTTTTTAGAATATCACGCGGGTTAAAGTTAGCGTTAACCCAAAGTAACTATGCCACGCGGACGAAGTCGCGGGCGGATGCTAGTATTAGTATATTATAGAAGTATAGACTAGCTAGCACACGCGAGCGCAGCCACTGGCAAAAACTTTACTATAAGTATTTACATCGCTTGTGTAAACAGTCGATATGTAACTAAGCCAAGGATATAGCTGACTAGATGGTGCATAGCTTACTTACCATAAAAATGCCACATAGTACAAGCGCGGTCAACAGTTGTGGAATAGCACTGGGGGGCTCCGCTTGCGGCTTCCAGTGGCAGTGCTCCACGTCTGAGGACGGCGCCACCGGTACATCTGTGTAGGTCTCCTGAAAAAAATACATGACGTTTTAAAAGGAGTTCCGGTGGGCGTCCTAAAGAGGGAATTTCTTTGCCAGTTCAACTAAAAGTGCTGCTAGACTTAAGGTAGAAAATTTCTTTTGTTTTTGCGATTTGTAGTATGTTGATCAAAATACATATAAATTGCGATTAAAAATAGGGCTAAAGAAAAAATATTGATTACTAAATACGTATTGATACACAGCTATAATAATCAAAATCATCAATACGATACAATATAATATAAATATTTTTTCTTTCTTTTTGAAAATCAGCGTCGGGCACACACAATTGCAATTGCTTTTTTTATTATTTGGATTTTAAATTATTATTTTATTTTTTGTGGTGTGCACTTGTGGCAAGTGCCAAATAATCATATTTTTTATTTCCTTCTTTCAATACAACCCTATACGTTCATTTCACCCAAATTAATGTCCATTTTATGAAGAAAAACTCACTTAATGGGGTCAAATGAACTTATTTATGTACACACAAAACATTATATAAAAAAGTACATAAGGAAAAAAGAGCACAAAGGTACTGCTTATTTCTTAAAGAAATCTCTTCTAGAAACTTAGTGTTGTTTGATGATTTAAATGACTCGAATTCAGTAAACCCATATATTAAACGGTCGAATCGATCATATTCAATGTATACATTCAATTCATATTTTAATCAACATAGGTCATCACCTGCCTAGCCTTTTCCCAACTATGTTGGGGTCGGCTTCCAGTCTTACCGGATGCAGCTGAATACCAGTATTTTACATGGAGCGAGTGCTTATCTGACCTCCTTAACCCAGTTAGTACTGGGTAATACGATACCTCTTGGTAAGACTGTTTGTCAGACTTTCGGCACACTGACTATCTGTAACGACTGTCAAAGATCTACAAATGACAGCCGGGACCAACAGCTTAACGTGCTTTCCGAGGCACGGAGAAAACTCGGTACTTATGTAACGGGTGGTCACTCATCCACAGACCAACCTAGGCAAGCGCGGCAAAACCTAAACATCGACCTGAGCGGCTGCTATTATTTAGCCACGAGCTTCTCAATCAACAAAGGTACAATTCGGTAAACGATTTTCTTACAATCTGAGATTTTTATTTTCTATCCAAAAAGCAAGTTATCCCAAAGCGGATCTTTCGGGACACTGACTATCTGTAACAACTGTCAAAGATCTACAAATGACAGCCGGGACCAACAGCTGAACGTGCTTTCCGAGGCACGGAGGAAACTCGGTATGTAACGGGTGGTCAACCATCCACAGACCAACCTAGGCAAGCGCGGCTCAACCTAAAGATCGACCTGAGCGGCTGGTATTATTTAGCCACGAGCTTCTCAATCAACAAAGGTACAACTCGGTAAACGAACTGTAGAAAAAAAAATATTTTACACACCTTAATGTTCTCACATAATAGGCTACAAATATAAAAAATATCCCGTAAACAGCAACACGTATAAAGCGTTTTTATTATACAACAGTACCGTTAGCGCTGCAGCGTATAAAAACTGAACAAATAATCGTACATTACACGATTTAGACGCATCACACGATTAGATGCCTTAAGTTGTGGTATACAGAGTAACAAATTCAATGGGATTAATATGGATTAAAAAAAAAGATGAGTTGACAATCATGTCTTTTATTAAACCTCGGACCTCTCTCTCTCTCTCAATTCATTATAAGATGGCTGTTTGATGCAAAGCCAAAGTAACACAAATACATTTAAACATTTACCAACGACAGACGAGACAAGACGAATAAAATCATAATCCAATACTTGTTACTACTTGGTAATAAATCGGTCTGTCTAGTTTCATACGCCCACTTGTCTGGGAGTATTCGTGTATAAAAAATGAAAATGTTAGAAATCAAAATTTTTGTATGAAAATATTGCCAAAGTGCACTCTACAAATCCATACTAATATTATAAAAGCGAAATGGAGTTTTTTTGTTTGTTACGTCAGCACGCCTAAACAGCCAAACCGATTTTGTTGAATTTTGGTACAGAGATAGTTGGGACCCTGGAGACGGACATAGGCTAAAACAAGTGAGAAAAGGGGGAGAAAGAGGGAAGAAAAGGGGAAGAAAGAGGGAAGAAAAGGGAAGAGAAAGATATTTTTTTTTCGATCATCAAGCGGGTTAACGTTAGCGTTAGCCCAAAGTAACTATGCCACGCGGACGAAGTCGCGGGTGGAAGCTAGTATTAAATATTTTAAAATCTTTGAAGTAACAGCAAAAATTACAAATACATGAGCCCTGAAAACATAATATTTGTATTTAGGTTAGACATTGCTTCTTGAGTGCCTTTCGATCCTAAAATCAACCCAGCCGCCTCGGAAGACGCTCTGGGTGGCGAGCACCGCAAGACGATTCCCAGCCACCGTAGATGCGGGTCTGTGGACGGTGAGCAATGGGTAGCTCACCGTCTGTCCGTCTAGAGACGACAAGCCGTGTCGACACGACGACGCCGACGGCGTGTTCATGTTCCACGCGCGCCTCAAAGAGATGTCACCAAAGGAAAGGGGCCTGCCAGGGCCATCACCTGCCGGGATTACGGATTGTTCGAAAGAGAGACCGCGGCTCCAGAACATAAAAGGCAAAAGAAGGAACATGGGTAGGTTTCAGTCAGTAAAAGTCTGATCCGCTCCTCCCAGAGCGGGGGAAGTTATATGATGATTTCGTATCAACAAAAAAAGAGCACGAGGAAGAGATGATGATGAGTCCTGTAGTCCCCACATCTGGCATCAGATTGATAAATAACCTAAGAAAAGTCCATAAAACACCGCAAAATGGCTACTTTAAAAACGCGTGCAAGACAAAGCCACGTACAAAATTAGATACAAAAGAAGTTGACAAAGAAAACTAACTTACATCTAATTTCCCCATCTTGGCACAAAAAATCGTTTCTTTTACTTTAAAATCACAAGAGCTCATAGCTAGTAAAACAATTTTCAAAGACTAACATTGACTTGGTAAGTAGGATTCTATCGTCTTTCACAATGTGGGTAGAAAAAGAAAATAAGGCGGCCTATTAATGGTGCGTTCTTTGGAGGGAATAGAATAATATTTATTTGTAAAAACATGGTACTGTAATATACTATATTTGCTATATTACTACAATAAAAGCACATATTATAATACTTTAAGATTATATTTTTATTATATTATATTTTAAAGATACATCTCACACTTCCTATTCCATTTCTAGTCTCTGTTTCTCAGTCTTTTTTTTAAAACAGCCTGAGTATTGGAACTTCATGGCGAACCAGCCAGCATTCGGCTTTGGTTAAGGTATAAAACCTCTTACAGTACTGTGACGGTTTGTTTGTGTGTTTCAATGAAATGCGCATATAATACTTTTAGATTATAATTTAAAACATATTTTAATTTATCTCCATACGTATTCTAATGTTTTTTTTTTAATTCTAACATGAAAACGACCTGAGTATTTGAACATTATGGTAAACCAGCCAGCATTGGTTAGGTTATAAAACCTCTTACAGTACATAAGGCCTTATAATTAGAGTTGTGAACTTACATATTTTACCATATAATAGCATACAAATATTAGAACCTCTTATTATAATAGAATCTTTGTGTGCCAGACATCTTTAGACCCTCCCGGAGCTGGCTATAAAAGGCTATAAAAAAATAACCGGCCAAATGCGAGTCAGATTCGAGCACCGAAGGTTCCGTACAAGCTTGCGTTATAAACGGCGATATCTTTTACCTGCCTAGACTTAGAGGGTTGATTTTTTACAGCTCCACCATAGATTTGGGTATATGGTTTTAATTTCAACTTGAACTCCAAGCGTTCCCGAGATAAAGGGTTTTGACAGATGCGACAAAAAAGTGATCCTGATAACGGTTCCGTTTTTTCTTTTGAGGTACGTAACCCTAAAAATTTCATAATTTTCGAAATTACATACCTACCTAATAACAATTTTGTCCGCGTTGTCCCGTCTCTGTAAGTACAGACGCCAGCAGGTCAAGCTACCCGAAACTGTCATTTTTTCCCAATGAACCTTGAACCTAACACTTTAGAAATAAAGTCGAAAATCTATCAAAGAAATCTGACAGATTGTGGTAGCTTGATGTGCAGGCGTCTGTACATTTAAATGCCTTTGGTGCAAATACTTGATACAATGTCAAGGTCGTTTCATTGTGTTTGACCAAACAATAAAGTTTTTATTGTATTGTAAACCAATGGTGAATGAATGATTAATGAGTTACGGCAATATCAACAATTTGAATTTCTTAATGTTTGTGTTATACAAGTGCATTAAAGTGCAGCGATTTTTTGATGTAATAAGATTTTGTTACTTATTTAGGTCATACCAGGGAGGTTTAGCAGACTCATAAAATATTAAAATATATTAAAATATAATAATAATATTTGTTCCCCGCACGGAACAAATATTAAAATTTGTATGGCCTTCAGATAGTTGTTCCGAGTCTGGCTGTTTGTGTATGTGATTTTAAATGTTTGTAAACGCCCACTATGCAGGAGAAATTACAAGTGTGGGGCAACTTTTTTTTTTAAATAATAATAATAATATGAATTCTTAAAATGGTCGCAGACGCAGTTAATATGGTGAATTGTCCCTTTGTGACCATTTTACGAATGGCATTGTAATTCATATAGGTTTAGGTTTTTTTTCATATAGGTTTTTTTCATATAGGTTTAGGTTTCTCAATAAAAACATTACAAGTCACTTACTTGTGAAACATTATTACTTAAATTGTATACTAAATTGTGTTCGACAACATCCGTTAAAAACTAATTATGTAATACTAACTGAAACTCCACCACCCATATTATTAACCTATTATGATTCTGTTTACGCAGCTTTTTTAGACCCCCAGATCATATCTACCTACACAATCCTTACTAATATTATAAAAGCGAAAGTAAGTTTGTTTGTTTGTTACGTCTTCACGCCTTAATGTCTTAACCTAGTTTCATGAATTTTGGTACAGAGATAGGTGGGACCCTGCAGATGGAAATAGGCTAACTTTTTTTTTAAAGTGAGAAATGAGGAAGAAGGAGGGAAGAAAAGGGAAAAGTAAGCTATGCTATTACAATCAATAAGGCGCAAGGGCAAAAACTACAGGTAGTAGGTACCTGCAAATTAAGAAAGGGGACTGTGTTACCCCAAATTTAACGAGAGCGAAGCCGCGGGGAAAGCTAGTAATACCACAGTAATACATAAAGCCAACAATTTAATACAATATTACATCAAGTAATCAAGTCACACGCATAAAACCGTTTTCACACGTAAACAAAAGGCATTAAATTTTCATTGACAAACCTTGATTGTGTCGCACCGCGAATGCCAAGCTTTATATCCCTATTATTAAAGAAAAAAAAAGTATAAAGTGGGTAGGTTTCACTTCCCACTTACTGAGGGTAGTCCGCATGTTTCTGTAAATGGTTGTAAGAAATGTCGGTACAATCAACGGTTCTTCGAAATTTCTTGTTGTAACTTTGTAAAACTTTCCCTATAAGTATATAGGGAAAGTTTTACAAAGGGAGAGAAGTTAGGAACTTGGGAATTTGAAGAATTTTCTTCATTTAGGAGGTTAATAATTTTCTTCATGGTGAGGGTCAATGCTGAATTAATTTGCCTACGTTCTTAAAATTTCTTACAAAACCCGATGTTCTGCAAACTGCGACCATTTCCAAACAAAACATGTTATCCTTTTGCGCGTCACATTTTATGTTAGACCGCGCCCCTCCAAATCAAATCAAATCAGATTCATTTATTTGCAGAAGTTGAATAGATATTACAAGTACACTGTATTAAGTAGCTTCAAAAGTACACTGTATTATAACCTACCGTGATGTGAAAATATAATACTGTCTATTCGTATTAGATATTTTCTTATTAATCACATTTATATTGTCATTGAAAATAACATACAATAGTAATTTACATTACAGATTTATAAAATTTGTTAATAATGTCATGCCAAAATGCCGCAAAGAATCACGCTGGCTTACTTACAGGTCTACGAATTAAATCGTCAAAAAATGGAATCACACATCTTCAGACAAATTTTACAATAGGAACGATAAACTTTATTCCAATTTCAAAAGTACACAATATGGCTGGCTGCACATATTTATCAAAGCTGACACACAACATATATACATTCTAAAAAAAAGCCAGACAAAACCCACTCACACATCTTACCTCTTAAACGATTCTCTAGGTAATGGATTAGACCAATACAAATACAAGCTCACCCAGCCGATATCATCAACGTTTGAACCCACCATTGAGATATTCTAAGCTGGCACTTTGCAGATTAGACCGGCCAGTGCCAATAAAGATTGGATCACGTTTAAAAATGGAACGTCTAAAACCGCAGTCTGTCTGTTATGCTGGGTCCACATTGGCGGGAAACAGCGAATATTTTCAAATATGGAAATGATTCGCAGAATACCGCCATTGTTGCCCTGACATTATAGTAACTTGATAGATAGACAAAGGGTTTTTAAATTCATTGATATTAATTAAGTGCAGTGCAATAGAATGGCTGAAGACAAGTTTTTAAAATAGAGAAAAGTATGTTGCTTAAATTAACTACACTAAGTCAAAAGAATATTGCTGAAAATCTATGCTAATATTACTTAAAGAGGAAACACTAATCAAGAAATATTCTCATCTGAAATTGTAATCATGTACGAACTATTGGATCATTTAGATTGGTTTGATTAAAACAAACTCATGGTGATGTTCAAAGATTAGTGGTCGTATACCACTCTTCTCTAGAATATATTGTTTTATTTGAGTAACTGGCATGGTGTCCCATAAGAAGAATGATGACAAAAAAAAAGTGTAAAACAAAGAGTTATTATTGTTTTTCCCACTTTTTTTAAATATTTTTATTCAGAAATAATAGGCTGTTTTCTTTATCAAAGAATAATCGCCATGATTATTCACTAAACAAAAATATTATGCTTTCAACTCGTATAAATACAGTAGACTTGAATTGTCAATGTTTTCAAATCAAATCAAAAATCATAATCATTTATTTCAATTATACCATTAAGGGCACTTTTGAATGTAAAAAAAAAGAAAATGTTAAAGCTACAGTCTCGGTCACAAGACATAATAACTTGTGAAAGTACTGTAGTTGCCCATTCCAAAGCGTTGATCTCTATGGAGAAGAATAGGCAAGAAACTCCATGGACACTCTTTTAAATTAGAATATTATTATTATTACAAAATCGAAAATGATATGAAGAAATGATTTCTTGACTTCCATACAAACTGCACTCGTTCAGGAACGAAGCGGGACCGTATTGTTATACAAATAGGTCAGGTTTGATTGCTGTTGTGCTAGCTATGAATAATGTACAGAACAGATGGGGAAGACAGGCCGGTATTATTCTTAGATCACTCTGCGGAATTGGTTATCGAGTCCTGTCAATCAAAGAGGTTTTGGAACATGCTATTTGTGATATTGAAGCCGAGTGAAGATGTTTTGTTGTGTGGAATTTCTGTATTACAAGTCGTATGCCTTTTAGAATTGGGTCTTCAAGATTTCTTTTAAAACTTCGTCATCGTTGGGCGTTTTTTTGGGTTTTCGAAATGTCTTCCTTAGTGGTCATGTTTCTTAGTTTAGTTTGGACATCACAGATATCGGCAAAGGAAACATCGTGAGGTAACCTGGACTTATAATATATTATATATATTTTTTAATCGGTAATCGTCAAATAACTTCTCCCGCTCGGGCGGAGCGGAAGGAGTGTCAGACTTGTACTGACTAAAACCCACCCATATTCCTTCTATTGCCCTTTATGTTCCGGGGCCGCGGTATCTCTTTCGAACAACCCGCAACTTCGGAGATCACCACACGGTTGCTCATAAAAAAAAGTAAAATGAGCAAGTAATTTTACACCCCCTGGACTCTTCCGAAAAAGATATTGGGAATATTATGGCTTCCGAACATTATCTAATAATGTAAAATTCTAGTGTCACAATGTTCGTTCCCATACTCCTCCGAAACGGCTCGACCGATTCTTATGTTTTTTTTTTGCATATTCAGTTAGTCTGAGAATCGGCTACTATCTATTTCCATACCCCTAAGTGATAAAGGGGACCTGAGCACCGGGTGAAACTGCTGGGCACAGCTAGTTTTAATAAATCAAACGGTAACCAGGGCGGTGAATAAACGACCTTCTCTTCACCTGTTGGTGTAGTGAACGACCAAAAGCAATATAGTTCCGAAGATAGGCAATGTAATAACATACTGCAATCACTAATTTGTTTGCCAAAAGCGGTGATTATATATCTTAACTAGCTTCCGCCCGCGACTTCGTCTGCGTGGCATAGTTACTTTGGGCTAACGCTAACTTTAACACGCGTGATGATCGAAAAAAATATCTTTTCCTCCCCTTTTCTTCCCTTTTTCTCCCCCTTTTCTCAATTTTTAGCCTATGTCCGTCTCTAGGGTCCCAACTATATCTGTACCAAAATTCATCAAAATCGGTTCAGTCATTTAAGCGTGAAGACGTAAAACAAACAAACTCACTTTCGCTTTTATAATATTAGTAAGGATAAGGATAAAGCATACAGACATAACGGTGAATGAAATGCCAGGGTGACTAGCTACACTGCTTACCACGTCGAGGCAATGAAGCGTGATACCAGTTAGTCACATTAACAAGCTAATAGTTGACTGGTCTTACTGCTCATGGTTAATTAATTTGATAACACTTTCCTGTTGTAAATTAACCATTTTTGCTTAACGATATGAAACCCTGATTGATAACATCATTTTTCCTACATTTTTGTCACATATTTGTGTTGTTCGCGTCCAAAACGCGCTTGCTTGTCCCAAATATGTGACAATGGCGTTCAAAAGTTTAAACATACAGATTTCTAAAGAATCATCGTGCGACGAGAACGCATCGAGTCATCGTACGATCCTTGCTCGAACAACGCCTTACAGTACTTTTCCAGAAACTTCTTTCAGCATCTATTCGGCGTGAATTTTAACCTGAGTTACAATTTTCTAAACAAAATCTATATACGATAGATTCTCATAGACCTTCAAACTGTTCGTGTTAACGAACGCTTGACAGCACGACCTTTCATAAAGAAAGCCGACGCGACGGAGTCAATGAAGCTGAAAGTGATTGCATGAAAACAACCTCAGAGGACATTCTCGATGACACATAGGTCAATTGAAGCGGCTCATTGATTTCAGTTATCTAAGTCAACCTTTACAGAAACTTAAACAATAAACCAAAGACTATAAAACCACTTGACTGCGCATACGGTGCCCCGACGCACGAAAAGTATTAGTATTTTTTCGCCTATATATAGGCTACGGTAGTGGTGACCATTTCAGTCGTGTCCAAATGTTAGAGCTGTGTCTACGCAAAACTATTAAAAGAAATTATAACGTCCTAAGCAATCATAACGCATCAAAATGCCTTCATGCGCGGTGAAATGGTGTGGGAAACATTCCAAGACATCTAGTTACAAAAAGGATGGCATAATTTTTTACCGGTAACTAAACAGTATGAAAATTATTTTAAATTTAACCAGATTATGAGCGACTTCGGGGATCTAGATAAAATAGTGGCTCAGTGAAAAAGCACACAAATTGTATCCCGCGTTGATGTCTTTTGGAAAAGTCTCGCTCTTTCACTACACAATTCTAATGCCTCCCTCTAATCCCTTTGTCCCTTTATCGTAAAAATCTGTGCTGCTAGCTTTATCATCTGAAGTCGATAACTCGATATCGAAAATAATAAAATTAATACAAATATTTATTTAGTTCAAATACTGCAGACATATTTACTTTTAATCGACTTCAATCATTCAGAAATATGTTGATGCTCGTTTATCATTTTTTAAGAAGAACAAACAGTCAGAACCCTTCAATTTTAATTCGAAAAACATAATATACCAAATTAATTCATTTTAAAAATCAATAATAACAGAATACGTGTTTTTTATTAATTGAGTGATTTTGATTAAATATCTTTTTTCCTATTTTAATTCAGTATTTATTATCATGTTTAAATCCATTTTATCGACATCGACTATTTTCCCTTAATCTAGGAGAGCCGCCCTAACGATGGAATACCTATGCAACTTGACCTTGAATTGACCAATTGCAGCCACGCGTTCTTCCTCGTCCCCCGGCCCGGCGTAGTGAGTTGTGCACTTAGAAGAAATCGGCCTATAAGTTCTCTAGTGGTTATATTCTCTATGGTGTAAACGGACCCTTTACGAATTCGTCAACTAGCTGTACCTACATCATCCTTACTAATATTATAAAAGCGATAGTGAGTTTGTTTGTTAAGTCTTCACGCCTTAATGGCTAAACCGAAAAAAAGAAAGATTTTTTTTTCGATCATCACGCAGGTTTACGTTAGCGGTAGCCCAAAGTAACTATGCTACGCGGACGAAGTCGAGAAGAAAGCTAGTATTAAATGTGTCTTCGCAAATTAATTATTGCTGGTAAACAAGTTTTTGTCTTTGGGGAAAAATAGTCACGTTTTACGGTAGGACTCAATAAAACATGATTTGTTTTAGGGTTTCTTACCAATAAAGGATAAAAAGGAAACCTTCGGATCACTTTGTTATCCGTCTGTCTATCTGTCAAGACCCTACCGGGAACGCGTGGAGGTTTCGAGTTAAAATTAAAACCATATAGGTACTCTAGCCTGTGTTAAGTCAGCTCCAAGGGAGCTTGGAGCTGAGAAAAAATCAACCCTCCTACGTAAACCCGACGCGCACTTGGCCTGGTTTTTTTTTTACTGAAAATGTTGGAACTTTAGCCCCCAATATCTCTGTAACTAGAAAGTTTTTAGGTATGGTCTCGAACAAAATATGATCGCAATGACGGAGAAAGGGATGGAACGAACGCGTTATTAAAACGAACGGACGGACGCGTAAAAAATGCAGCAACGCGTGACGTCACACGTAATTTTAATGGGCTATATCTTTGTAATTTTAATTCTAATTTACAAATAAAAAAATACACTTCTGGACACATCTATTGGCCCACCTTAGAGTTTAGGTTTCGATGGCCCCTACCGAAATATGATTGCTAGATTGAACAAAAACTGTTGATGCAGTTTTAAACCTGATACATTTTACCATCTTTTTCGATCGTATTGTTTTAAATTTGAATTCAGAATACCATACGACATGGAGCTACGCCTAACAAGTCGGATATGCGCCTTGTAAAAGGCAATTGATTTTTGAATAAAAAACATGTTTTATCAAATAAAGGTTTAATTTAATAACGCGTGTTGCCTCCATGGGCATCTACCACAGCTCTCATACGATTAGGCATAGAGTTTATCAACCGCTCTATGAAATTTTGAGGGATCATCTCCCATTCCTCTTCTATGGCAGTTTTCAACTCCTGCATCGTCTGGGCAACTGGCTGACGAGCCCT
Organism: Ochropleura plecta; assembly: GCA_905475445.1. Lineage (NCBI taxonomy): Eukaryota > Metazoa > Arthropoda > Insecta > Lepidoptera > Noctuidae > Ochropleura > Ochropleura plecta. The sequence continues at coordinate 16,339,295 of FR997738.1, read as the reverse complement.
AACACGTCTTTTTAGCTCGTCCCACATGTGCTCAATAGGGTTCATGTCTGGGCTTCTGGCTGGCCAGTCCATAACTGTGATGTTCACATCCCGAAGATATTCCCTGACGATGCCGGCCGCATGGGCTCTTGCATTATCATGCATAAAAAGGAAATTTGGGCCCACATAGTCCGCGTATGGCATCACGTGAGGTTCTAAGCACTTACGAATGTACCTTTCAGCATTTAATGTTGGCAGCCGTGGTCCTGTAACAACCTCAAGTTGAGTTTTGCCGCTCGCGGATATACCGCCCCAGACAGTCCATGAGCCACCGCCATAAGCAACCCTCTCTTCAAAGCAGCATTGTGCGAAACGCTCTCCCTTACGTCGGTAGACCTTCTTCCTTCCATCATTGCCATGTAACACAATTTTAGACTCATCAGAAAAGAGTACACGGCTCCAATCTTGCTGTGTCCAATTTAAATGACTGCGTGCGAAATGAAGGCGCGCTGTTCGGTGGGCTCGCGTTAGTTTGGGCCCATTAGCTGGCTTGTGTGGTACCATATCGCGTTCTTTTAACCTTCTCCGAACAGTTCGAGCGCTTACAGATACTCCGTGGAAGTCGCGAAGTTGGTTTTGTATCTCAATGGAGGTAAGGTGACGATTTCTCAAGCTGGTCGTCACGATGAATCGATCCTGCCTTTCAGTTGTGACCCGAGATCGTGGCCTTCCTTGGCGACGAACAAAGCCGCCAGTCTCTAGGTACCTCCGATAAACATTTCGGACCGCAGATCGACTTAAATTAAGTTGAGCACTCACGTTTCTTTGGCTGTGTCCGGCCTGAATAAGTGCCACAGCTTGGGCGGCAATTTCAGGTGAAGTATCCATAGATTATTGATAGAACCTCACCTTAATGTTAAGAATAAGTAATGTTTGTTGCAAAACCAAAGATATCAATCACTTTTTCAAGAATTAAATCCAAGTAAACCAATAAAACCTGATTTTCTTAGTATTCGATTGTTTGATATCAACAAACAGGCTCCAAATTGTCTTTTGTTTCTTTAAATTCTGTGTTCGAAATTCAAAAAAAGACTATTGAATGAAATTGTGAATGTGCCAGGTTAAAAACTGCATAAAAACTTTTTGCTCGACCTAATATAAAATTTTAGCTAGGACCAAACGAAACTGAAAATACAAGGTGGGTCAATAGATGAGTCCAGAAGTGTACGTGTCATTTTTTAATCATCTAAAAGACGAACAATTTTTTTTTTGGAATCTAGCCTTTGAGTATGAATGAGAGTGGCATTGAGAGTGGTAGGGAAAGACCAAATAAACGATGGATGGACTGTGAGGAAGATATGGCTAGGAAGGCGATGGTGCGCCGACCCCAAACAAATTGGAATAAGAACAAGAGAATTGAAGTTGGCATTCCTTAATCAAGTAAGAGCACCGATTCAGTAAAGTATTAACAGATTTTTGGAAATCATTACTTATTAAAAAAAAACACTCATCTCACAGATAACTACAGTACTTTCAGAAGTTATTATGTCTTATAACCGGGACTGTAGATTCATTTTGTTTCTTGACATTCAAAAGTGCCTGTAATGGTCTAATTGAAATAAATGATTTGATACTTTACGTTTTTTTGGCACAGATTTCTAGAAGTAAACTTATTTTCCGTCTTTTTTGTTTTGTTGTAATTAAATGTGATAGCTAAATAATTAGAACGTTTGAAGTAGGACTTAATAAAGGCGTGGGTTACAATCTTCATTAAAACACTCGTTACACCCCATTACTGCCTTAGAGTTTTAGGCTTTGAATTATTTGCCCTGCATCTGCCATTTTATTTATTTTCAAAAACTTTTTTTGTTTCAGCTTTTTTAACTTGGTATGATGGTTTCTCACACAAAATCTTATCGATTATTGATTTTTCATTGCTACTAAAAGATATAAGCATATCAACTACATACATTTTTGTAAAAAATCCTTACTAATATTATAAAAGCGAGTGAGTTTGTTTATTACCTCTTCACGCTTTAATGTCTAAACCGATTTTGATGAATTTTGACACAGAGATAGTTGGGAACCAGGAGACGGACATAGACTATTTTTTATTAAAAAAAAAAGTGGGATATGAGGGAGAACGAGGGAAGAAAAGGAAAAACTTAACGTTGCTATTACAAATCCATAAGGCGCAAAGGCAAAAACTGCAGGTAGCAGGTACTGTGTTATACCGAATTTAACGCGAGCGAAGCCGCGGGCAAAAGCTAGTAATATTATAAAAGTGAGTTTGTTACGTCTTCACGCCTAAATGACCAAACCGATTTTGATGAATTTTGATACAGAGATAGTTGAGAGGAGACTCTGGACCCTGGAGACGGACATAGGCTAAAAAAAGTGAGAAAAGGTCCCCCTTTTTCTCACTTTTTTTCCTTTTATTTTAACTTTTCTTCCCTCTTGCGGGACAAAGAGCAAAGAAAAAGCCACGCACCTATGCCTCGCTACTATGCCACGCGAACGAAGTCGCGGGTGGAAGCTAGTATGTAATATAGAAGATAACTCATCGTAAACTACCAGATAAAAGTGATTTGGGACACCTTCGGGAATATAATTTCAACCACCCTTACAATTATAAAAATCCTTACTAGTATTATAGTGAGTTAGTTTGTTACGTCTCCACGCCAAAATGGCTAAACCGGTTTTGATTAATTTTGGTACAGGGATAGTTGGGACCCTGGGGACAGACACAGGCTATTTTTTTTCAATAAAAGTGAGAAATATGGGAAGAAAAGGGAAAACTTAGCTTATTTACTATTATTTTTTTACTATTACAATCAATAAGGCGCAAGAGCAAAAACTACAGGTAACTGGTACCTGCAAATCAGGAAAGGGGAACTGTGTTAACACGAATTTAACGCGAGCGAAGCCGCGAGCAAAAGCTAGTAATTTATAAAATCTGCCCACAACTGACGGAGATATCGTGTAACAAACATATAAAAAATACAAGTCGAATTGAGAACCTCCTCTTTTTTTGAGTCGGTTAAAAAGTTGACGCGAAGCGAAGCAACGGTGTCAATGGAGCAGAAAGTGATGAAATGTAAACAATTTTAGAGGACATACATGACAAAGTAGATGACGCATTATACCACTTGAGCTAGTTCATTTACCTATTCCGTAAGATTGTATAACTAATCGACCTTTACATAATGCCAATAAACTGAATGGCGTAATTTTGACTGTATTTAAGTTAGGAGACGGTATAATTTGACGGGCCTGTTGGTCTAGTGGTTAGTGGCCCTGACTGCTGAGCCGGAGGTCGTGGGTTCGATTCCCACCCAGGACAAACTTTGTGTGATGAGCATGATTGTTTGTTCTGTGTCTGGGTGTTATTTATCTATAATATGTATGTATTTATAAATTATATAAGTATGTATATCAGTTGTCTGGTTACCATAACACAAGCTCTGCTTAGCTTGGGATCAGATAGCCGTGTGTGAGTTGTCCCAAGATATTTATTATTATTATTAATTTGGCATAACGGTATTTAGAGATTGTCACTTTCGTTTTGCCAAGAGGAGTTCTCGGCTAAATAAACTGCTACTAGGGGTCAATATTAAGGTTAAGCCACGTTTGCCTAGGTTGGTCCGTGGATGGGTGACCACAAAAACATACCGAGTGTCTTCAATGTCTCGGAAATCATATTAAACCATTAGCTGGCGCCCGCGGCTTGGCCCGGGTGATATCGAAAAAAATGTCTCCTAAAAATCCTATGTGTTATTCCAGACTATAATCTACCTCTGTGCCAAATTTCATCAAGGTCCGTATAGCCGTTTTGACGTGAAAGAGTAACAAACGTCCATACATCCATCCATCCTCACAAACATTCGCATTTATAATATTAAGTAGTATTGGTCTCGGCTGTCATTTTGTAGATCTATGACAGTCGCTAGAGGTAGTCAGTGGCTCCAAAGTTTGACAACCAGTCTTACCAAGGAGCATCGTATTACCCAGTAGTTAAATGCGTTGTGGAGGTAAGATAGGCAGTCGCTCCATGTAAAATACTGGTAGTCAGTGGAATCCAGTAAGACTGGAAGCCGAAAAGACTAGGCAGATGATAATGACACTGAAAATGAATGAATGATGATTTTGACGACACGGTTAGCGCAGTGGCTGAGCAATCGACTGCTGCGCTGCGTGTCGCGGGTTCGATCCCCGCACGGAACAAATATTTGTATGGCCTACAGATAGTTCGGGTCTGGCTGTTTGTGTATGTGAGTTTAAATGTTTGTAAACGCACCCACGATACAGGAGAAATTCCTAGTGTGGGGCAACGTTATAAAAAAAAATACTATCGTTTTCGCAAGTAATAAGTAATGGAGATTAGCATAATCTCCTTAAAGTTATTGCTATAATTTGGACAGTATATTTAAGAACATTACGTAAAGCTGTTTATAGTCTACACTACAATATTTACGGCACTTATTTGTGGGTCATAGCATATTATTAGACGGGGACGAGTGTTTTAATAATGAAACCCACTATTTGGCTTTATTAAGTCCTACTACAAACGTCCTATTTTGTTATTTATTTTTTAATGTTGCCTCACAGTAGGAATTTCTCCTGTATCGTGGGTGCGTTTACAAAACAACAAAAAATTCTTCAGCTACCATATTTAATTACATCAAAAACAAACCCTGAAAAGACGGAATGTAAATTTACTTTCGGAAGTCGATAACTTCTGTTGATTTTCATTCCACCGACTTCCAGAATGCACATTATTTTTCGTTTTTTAAATATTTTTTGGAAGTCGGTTTTATTTTCACACAAAATCTTATCGAGTATTTATTTTCCGTTGCTACTAAAAGATAAAAGCATATCATCTATATACTTACATTAGAAGAAAAAATATGTACTATAGAAAATAACTCATAAATTACTCTAGCAATATAGATAAAATTTATATCCCTTCGTGAGTTACCCTTTTAATAATAAAAAGAATTTTAAAAATCGGCCCACGATTGACGGAGAAAAAAATTGTCGAATTGCAAACCACCTCCATGGTTTTAGTCGATCAAAAATATACAAACAGCAGTATTACTTATGCGAAGAACGAAAGGGAAGGGTCCTGTACATCCCAATCTCAGCCTCTTGAAAAAAACATTTTGTCTCTCAAATTGCCAACTGTATTCCAATAAGCCGTCGTATAAATTCAAATTGAGCCGTATTCAAATACAAAACAGACTTCGAATAAGCCAAGGAATATTCTATAGCTCTTAAGGAGATTACAAAGATATAATATGGCTAAATTATAGACGGGCTTAACATCTTTTCGGAAAGAAAATTACAGAAGATTAAATTGATGAAAATGGAGCCTTGATGGAAGGATATTTATAAAAATAAGATGGGTATTTAGTTTGAAATGTGATATCGTACAAGGAGTTTGTTTTTTTTATAGTCGTTATGTCAGACAGATTATATTTACAGTAATTATACAATTGTGAACAAAATTCTATTGGCATGGATGTTTTCAATTACTTTGCTACGATTAACGATTATCTATGGTTTAAAAGTGATCTATAAGGATCCGCTAGCTAGCTTGCGTTTGCTAATGTTTATTTACTTTATATAAGTTTTAAAATAAAACTAACATCTGCGCAACGGATGTAAAAATCCTGCCGCTAAAACATTTATATAGTCCACTCTTATCAGGCACGTATATTCGACAAAAACCTTTGATAACGGATGACGACAAAAATGTATTTCAACAGTTTGCTCTGCGGGTATTTGCATGGTTAGATAACTTCACAATTTTACATTGTTTACTACTAGTTTTTTTTTTTTAAACTAGGTCATGGTGTGGTACAGTTATTGTGCCAGGGATTCTGTGAAACATCGATTAAAAAATAACGATGTATTCAGTAGAACTGCGATGAGCTGTCGAATAAAATAAAGTTGCCAAGTGCAATAGTGGCGCAGGTCGTGTGGGATGCACTCACTATGCTCATTCATGCAGGCTGTGCCTAAGAATTTCAGGTTTGTGAAGGCTGGCGAAAATACTAGGTGAAAAAGATCTTCTCTACAAACGTTCCTGTAAATCTGTCGACACGGTTGGCGGAGTGGCCCCCGCACGGAACAAATATTTGTATGGCCTACATATAGTTGTTCCGGGTCTGGCTGTCTGTGTATGTGAGTTTAAATGTTTGTTAACGCACCCACGATACAGGAGAAATCCTAGTGTTTGTATTACTTCTTTAACTTTTCTTTGATCTTCCTCTGCCTCTATCCATAAATATTTATATTCATTAGTTTTTTAGTCTCATGTGCTAGAAACCTCCTCATCATACAAAGTCAGACGGGTAACGTATTTTGCTAGCACATTTAAAGCTGTCATGCATAGCGTTCATCTGGCCGGATAAGTCTGGTCTCGACGGGATTTTAAGAGTTTAGGTCGGACTCCGCCATTTGATTCATGATCGAATTTTTGTCTCACAATAAAATCGTAGGTATAAGTCAGTATGCCCACCCGCGCAAACAAAAGGTATCACCTTTGACGAACGTGGTAAACTATTTGAAGAATTTTGTCTATTGAAAAAAATTCTAAACACATACGGGAAATGATGATTATGACAAGCTTGTTGAAAAGCAGTGGGTAATTTTCTTTAATAAGAATTATTTACTAAAGCACTCGTATTTCGGAAGTACTAAAGAGTTTTTAGCTTTTTTTTGTATTATGCCACACAATATAAAATGTGGAACGGATGAATACGCAGTGGACGAAGGAAAGGAATTGATTGTCAGTTGAGCCAATATTACTGGCACAATACAATTTTAAACATAAGCTATGTTTAAAATTGTATTGTTATTGTATTCATAGAGAAAATTCTTTCAAAACAAACTTTTTGAAAGAAATAGCTAGTTGTAGCTAGTGGACAAAAATATAATGCATAAAAACAATTGAAGATAATAAAACCTAATTAGAAAGTATTGAGTTTTATTTTCAACAATAGACCAAATTTTTTTTTACAGAAATCAGGATTTTTTTATTGTTTACAACCGGTTTTTCAATTTAAAGCCCAGCAGGCCTACCATGACGTCTTAAAGCAGAACTTATTCCACTGAGGGAAAGAGATGGTGCTAGACACCCTGTATAGCTCTGTCTCTTTCCCTCAGTGGAATAAGTTCCGCTTTAAGACGTCATGGTTTGGTAGCTGGTAACCCTAGTCATGCATAACATATTGTTTATGGCCGGTTTGAGCTAAGGCACATGGCAAAGAGTAGCTTGTATCTTTTAGCACATTTTCCAGTAGCTAACACACTTCTTAGCACCCATGCTCCATGCTCCATGCCCCATGGGACGAAAATTGTTTTGTCCAAAACAATTTCCCCAACTTGGACTGCGGCCAAACAGGTCATGTTCAAGTATTTTCATTTAATAAATAACTCCGCCATGCCTACACAAGTACAGACGACGACACATCAACCTATACAAAACCAGTTTATGCTGCTCTCTCAACAACGGATCGTACACCATAGATTTCAAGTACAATGAGAGATCCGCATAAACTGGTTTTGTATAGGTTGATCTGTCGTCGTGTGTACACACGCAGTTTTAATTAAAATCACGCGATGCTAAAGTAAACAATGATTTACATTCTGCTGACGTTGGTTTTTAATTTACGTTACGCGATATAAGTTAAAGTTTGTTTTTCTTTTTAATAAACAAGTACTTTTCAACGAAAATTTTTAATTAAAAATATTCGTTTGGGGGAAAAACGAGCTATTAAGAGCTTAGCTGGGTTTGTAAGATGTTGGTGAAAAGCAGCCCAACATTTTTCCTTTACAAACAGACAGTTCATGTAGGTACAGACGCCTGCAAATCAAGCTACCCGAAACTGTCAATTTTTCCCAATGAACCTTGAACCTAATACTTTAGAAATAAAGTCGAAAATCTATCAAAGAAATCTGACAGATTGTAGTAGCTTGATGTGCAGGCGTCCGTACCTTATGGTGATTCGAGATGCTGTTGCTGCAGCAAAAATACCTCGTCGCTAAATAATAACAACCACCCGGGCGATTTTTAGGTTACGCCGCGCTTGCTTAGGTTGGTGAGTTTCCTCTGCGCCTTGGAAAACACGTTAGGTTGTTGGTTCTAGCTGACATTTATACATCAATAGCTTCCGCCCACGACTTCGTCCGCGTGGCATAGTTACTTTGGGCTAACGCTAACTTTAACCCGCGAGATAATCGAAAAAAAACTATTTTACTCTCCTTTTCTATTTTAAAAAAAATAGCCTACGTCCGTTTCCAGAGTCCCAACTATCTCTGTACCAAAATTCATCAAAATCGGTTCGGCCATTTTGGCGTGAAGACGCAAAAAACAAACTCACTTTCGCTATTATAATATTAGTAAGGATTGACAGTTGCTACAGGCAGTCAGTGACCCGAAAGTCTGACAACCAGTCTTACCAAAGGATATCGTCTTAACTGGGTTGTGGATTCAGATATGGTATATAGCTAACTGGTAAGATTGGTGGATTTAATTAATGAATAAATACTGGCATGTTGTTGGCAAGCTAGGGCAGTGTAACCATCAATGCTGTTTAGTAGAGTTGCGGGCGCTGCCGGGGTTGCGGGTTATTCGAAAGAGATACCGCGACCCCGGAATATAAAGGGTAAAAGAAGGAACATGGGTGGGTTTTAGTAAGTACCAGTCTGATACTCCTCCCCGCTCTGGAGAGAGCTTACTTTGGCCCAATTTTGGTGGGACATGCGGCAGATGGGGCCAGCCCAGTTCCACTTTAATTTTGCAGCTGTGTGAGCAGGGAGCTATTTAAAATTTAATATTCGCAAAATAAAAAATGCTGTTTATGGTTTTACACGTGTCTGTTCCAGCAGGGTTACCATGACATCTTTTAGCAGTTCTTATTCCTGTGTGAGAAAGAGATGGTGCTAGACAACCTGTATAGCTCTGTCTCTTTCCCTCAGTGGAATGAGTTCTGCTTTAAGACGTCATGGTATGGTAGCTGGCCTGTCCAAATAGTTTCAAACTCGAACGGAACCTCATCTTGCAGCATTCTAGTCGAAGACTAACTTTACCCTTATTTAGATTTTAAATTGAATTTTGCTTTTTATTTATTCTGGACGCTCTTACTGTGCACGTCTTTCTACATCGTTCTCACATATTTGTATAATCTCAACACGAATGATGTAAATACGATTTTGTAAAAATATTATAATTTAAAAGAGTGTCCATGGAGTTTCTTGCCCATTCTTCTCCATAGAGATCAACGCTTTGGAATGGGCAACTACAGTACTTTCACAAGTTATTATGCCTTGTGACCGGGATTGTAGCAGCATCATTTTTTTGTTCTTGTTTTTATGACATTCAAAAGTGCCTGTAATGGTCTAATTGAAATAAATGCTTTGAGTTTGAGTTTGAGTTTGAACCCGTATTCTAGGCCGACTTAAATTAGATTGCACAAATCTAAGCACTCTTACAGTAAAAGTACAAGTATGAGCGGAGGAACTGGTGTTACTAGATGATCTCGAGGCGAACCGATTCCGTTTCGATGATTTTACATAAATGTATGTGTGTGTGTGTTACGGTATGCAGTTTCATAAAAATAATCCTGAAGGATTATACTTGAGGAGATTTGGTAAGAAAGGATTTGAGGTGATGACGAGTACGAGTAATTGTCTATTATTGTTTTTAATGGAGCCTTATAAATATTAGTGTTCGATTTTACAAAGACACTAGCTGTGCCCAGCGGTTTCATCCGCTGCTCAGCTCCTTTTCTAGAGAAGGGTATGAAAAATAGATGGTGGCCGATTCTCAGACCTACCCAAATGCACACAAAATTTCGTTTAAATCAGTCCAGCCGTTTCGGAGTAGTATGGCAACTAACACTCTGACACGAGAATTTTATAATTAGATTTAATTCATAGGTCATATAAGAATATTTAAATTTATAAAGTAAGGTTAACAGCTTGTAGTAGCGATTCTACCGGGATTAAAAGTATCCGAATTGTTAATCCCGGTTTTAAACTATCAGTGTGGCAATTTCATCCAAACCCGTTTAGTAGTTTTACTCTTTCAGAGTAACAAACATCCACATTCCCACAAAGTTTCGCACTTATTAAATTATTTTGATTAAATTTGCTTCGGACACGATTGAGTAAGAGCCAAACAGGTAATTAAGAATTCTCGCGATACGCTTACGAGTAATTGAGCTCAATTCAGTCGAAGATTATATAATTTCAGCCAGCTAGATTAAAACGTGGGAATCGATTTATCGATCTAAATGTACACGCGGATCCACGTGTTTTCAATTGACGTCAAAATATGAATTCGCTCTTTAGGGGAAAGACCATCCGTCCGTCGTAGTGACGGCGCGTTTGCGTTCCACGCGGTCTTCAAAGAGATGTCAGCAAAGCAGAGGGGCCTGCCAGGGCGACCGCCTGCCGGTATTGCGGGTTGTTCGAAAGAGATACTGCGGCTTCGGAACATAAGGGCAATAGAAGGAACAATGGTGGGTTTTAGTCAGTAAAAGTCTGACGCTACCCCCGCTCCAGTGCGGGGAAGTTATTTGATGATTAACTATTCGCAAAAAAGGGGCAAGATTTGAAAGAAAGATGCACAATAAATACAATCGCGACAATATATCGTTAGAATTATTTCATTGGGTTATTAAAAATTATCAGTCTTTATTTTAGTGTTTTTATAAGCTTTTATTTAGTGAGTATGTATGGGTCAAATCTTGCATCTGAATTTCAATCCAGTTCCTTCAACCGATCTTGCTGCCAGGAGCCCCCCTCACGAGAAAGTTTAACAATGTGGCGTCTGGTTGTCGTCATATTGAATTTTGATTGCTATTGTATTCGGTGGCACTTTCAAGATTAAAACAAATCGATTGACGTAAGAATCATTGCCCCAATCAAGCCCACGCATTTCGTCTCTAGAGCGCAACAGAAATACTAACATAATATAGGCTCATAAACACGATACCCTTTCTTGCGTCGCGCTCGCGAAATCGGGTGAAAACGGCTTTATTTGAGTACACCCTTTCTTAACCCTGATTGAAAAACAATCGAAGTTAAAAGGCACATACTGCGCACACAATATATCGCTCAACGCAAACAAGATAGAAAACCCGAGTTCCGACTAGTGATGTACGATCCGATTAGATACTAAGCAGTGTCGATATAACATGATGTGACGTTAATTCGATATTTTAGGACGATATAAACGAATATGATGTAAAAGTAACGCAATCGAAATAAATGTTCCACATTGTAGTAAAATGCATGATCAGTCAATTACTTTTTCTTCATCATGTGATTAGAGCCTTTTTTCGTTTGGTAAATCATCAAATAACCTGCTCTGAACGAAGCGGAAATGAGTATCAGACTTGTACTGACTAAAACCATTTTCCTGCTTTTGCCCCTTTATATTGCGGGGCCGCGGTGTCTATTGAACAACCCGCAACTCCGATGTGATTATTGTCAGAGTTTCGTCCATGTGCTTCTGAAAATCTAAAATCATCCATTTTAAAAGAATAAAATAGGAGGACGCAAGCGGATTACAAAAAGAACCTGTCAGTTTTGCGTAAACTTAAATATTTACTTATCGATCGAAAGCCATAATCATTTTCTTGCCGACATCCCAATTTATTTAGGGTAGTCGCAGCATGTCTTCTTCTACCATACTTCTCTATTACCTACTCATTATCGCAGCACCACCTCTTTATAAATGAAATTATCGATACAGATGTATCGCGATCGCGCATCCCTATCTCCGAGCATCTTATGAATCTATAATAAAAATCTATGTTCGTGTGTTGACTCGTTTCAAGTTGTTTATCCACTTCGCAAGTTCGGAACATGTTAGAACTTATATTGTATAGTACAGACAACAAAATGGATTATTACTATAAGGGTAGTGCCCTCGGGCATTTGACAAAAGGATAGTGGAATATTTGGATTTTCATAGGTTAGAGATATTTTTGTCATGTCTCTGGAAAAAGAAATGTTCATGTCCATTCAGAAAACTGTTTCAAATTGTAGTGTAAAAGTGAAATTGTATTGTAGTGTATGTTTTTAAAGTTGATTTTCCTAAAACTGTAATCTGAAATTAAATCGCGAACGCAGTGTAATTTAGTCGATGCTTGAGCAACATACATGAAAGTTTTGTGACCTCTTTTCTTTACGATACATCTCCAAGAGTTATGGAGTCTCCTAAGAGCGTTTTATTTTTATTGTATCTTCGACGATGTCCGTATGTATGAAGTTGTTCTGTTCGAGTTGATGTTTAGGGTTACGTCCCTCAAAAGGAAAAAAACAGAAACCTTATATTATAGGATCACTTTGTTGAGTTTCTGTCTGCCTGTCAAAACCCTTTATCCCGGGAACGCATAGAAGAATCGAGTTTAAATTCAAACTTTATGCTCAAGTTTGTTGCCCCTTGGAGCTATCAAAAAAAACTTAAGAGATGTCAAGGGACACCCGGATGGAACGAAGTTATTATTTACTAGCTTTTGCCCGCGGCTTCGCTCGCGTTAAATTCGGGGTAACACAGTTCCCCTTGCGCCTTATTGATTTGTAATAGCAACGCTAAGTTTTCCCTTTTCTTCCCTCTTTCAGTTAGCTCTTTTAGCTCCTGGTTCCTAACTATCTCTGTACCAAAATTCATCAAAATCGGTGTAGCCATTAAAACGTGAAGAGGTAACAAACAAACAAACTCACTTTCGCTTTTATAATATTAGTAAGGAAGTAAGGATTATGTACAAAAAACCTGTATACACTTAACAAAAATAATTGTCGCGACACCACACTGTTCAATGCGAAATAGAAAGACGAAACGAAAATAACTGGCTTACGCTTACGCAACGCGCGATAAGGAACTTCGTTCCAAAATCAAACCTCAGTCTTTGCAGTCTAAAGATATTGGCCGTTTATGTCGCAAGTTGGTACGGAATCCACGGTACTCGGGTCCGACTCGCATTTGTTTTTTTATATTTTTGCAATGCCTGGCTGGATATTCGTCGAATCTTTCAAACCTACAACAACAGACTAATAATATCTGGAATGACAAGCCTGTCCGCGAGGTTAGCTGTAGTAGGTCTCACTGCACGGGATTTTTATCGCTCGGCGTGGCGCCATCATTATCTGCCTACCCTTTTACGAACCATGCTGGGGTCGACTTAATATGTGTAGTTTCTAATATATATGTTACTGTAAAAGCTCGAACTACGGTAAATCTTAAGATTTTCCAGTGAAACCTAAGATTTACCAACATGAGTTGGTAAATGTAAGTATTTATTATAAAGGGACGACTTTTTCGGACTTTTGCCATTCCAATTCAGTACATGCTAGGTTTTACCAATGTGGACTGGTAAATGTTGGTTTTAGGAATAATAAGGCGTAATTTTTTTTTTATATTATTATCGTTTGGTTGTTTAAAACTCGGAATTTACAATGGCATACTTTTAAGATGGCAGAATGAAATTTTGTATAATTACGTTTGACAGAGTTCAAATTTAGCATTATATCGTTTAGCATAATGTTCATTTAGAGCGATGATTATTTGGTATAATTTCACTTTTCATATTATACAGATTTCATTAAGAATAATTTTAAAAGGCATATAAGTCTTTAAACTGACATGGTCACTACCATTATTATTACGGTTAAAACGGGGTATTTACCATGTTTGTTATTTATTTTGAGTTTCCAATATTTTGGCGTGAACTGATACAGTGAGTTACAATTATACAAAAATATTAAGGCAAAAATAAGATATTTTGGGAATAATATAGAAAAAAAGATATTGTTTTTAGTGGGTTACGCGGAACTCAACTATTTAGATTAGGTTAATTCCTTTAAAAAAAATGGGTGGGTTTAGGTTAAACCTGTGACCCCCTTATACGCACGAGCCGAGCAAGCGTAGCGAGCTGTGCCGAGGCAGCGGCCGGCGAGTGGCAGAAACGACTTGCATTAATAGAAAAAAAGAGATTGTTTATAGCATGTTATTCAGAACTGAACTATTTAGATAAGGATAATTACTTATTGAATTAATTGACATTATTTCCAAGAAATAAATAATTAAAATAAATGACAACAAATATGACAAAGATGATTCTAACTATAAACTTTCTACGATATGACAATTCTGCCGTTTAATGATTATTGGTATGAAATATATGCCAAAAGACGATTCTGACTATAAACTTTCTGCGCTATGATGTTTCTTTTAAATATTATGGATATGAAATTTATGTCTAGAGATAATTCTGACTTACAAAATTATGAGTTTTGAATGTATGTTAAATGAGTGTCTGCCAAAAAATTTTCTGCGAAATGAAGTTTATGCTATCCGTTGTTATGCAAAATAAAATTATGACATAAAAGTTCTGCTATAAAGTGTGGACCCGATTTTATTCGACATTTACCGTTCCTTTAATGTAAATCCTAAGATTTACCAAGTAAATGATGGTAAAAGTTCGAATCCCCAACTTATATGGACATTTACCATTCATAATCGGTAAATCTTAGGTTTTACTGGAAAATCTTAAGATTTACCGTAGTTCGGGCTTTTACAGTAACATATATACTACTACTACATAAATTAATTTAAATATGTGTAGTTTCTTTTTTTACACAAATTCCAAATTTAGCACATAACTTCCTCTTAAGATGAGGTAAGTAAATATGTAAATTATGAATAATCTTAGCTATTTTTAAGCTAGTTTAAAACGGCGAGTGACTCATTACATTTTTATTTATAACTATGTCTCCTGTTTATGTCTTTATTTGTAAACATTTCATTCAGTAATTATTCGCGCATTTGCCATTACTAATTCATTTATTAATGAAATCCACGTGTGTCATATTAAATTGATTGTTATTGATCTACATTTAAGTGTTATTATTGCACCAGCTTTTGCCCGTGGCTTCCCTCGCGTTAAATTCGGGGTAACACAGTTCCCCTTGCGCCGTATTGATTTGTAATAGCAACGCAAAGGTTTCCCTTTTCTTCCCTCTTTCTCCCACACATCCCACTTTAAAAAAAATAGCCTATGTCCGTCTCCTGGTTCCCAACTATCTCTGTACCTCATCAAAATCGGTTTAGCCATTAAAGCGTGAAGAGGTAACAAACAAACAAACTCACTTTCGCTTTTATAATATTAGTAAGGATAGTAAGGATTTATTTGTCTGTGTCCACTAAGCGTTACTTAAACGAATGCCTAAATTTATTGCGCTGTAGGAATTTTAAGTTTAAATTACTGAGCGAAAAGCGGGAATACATATTTCAGTGATACAAAGGTATGTTCACTAAGTAGAGCGGACAGAGAAGTTAGAGAGTTGCGAGATAGTTTGTCGCTCTTATTTTATGTTAGAAATCTAGACAACTTAAAAGAAGTTTGCTAAAAGATCTTTGCGCTACTTTCCAGGGTTCCGTCCCTCAAAAGGAAAAAACGGAAACCTTATTGAATCACTTTGCAGTCCATCTGTCTGTCAAGACCCTTCGAGTTGATTTAAAATTAAAACCATATACTCAATACTGTGGTCCCTTAGTGCTGTGAAAATCAACCCTCTCAAAGTTGTGAAAATCAATCAAGTCTACGCAGTCAAAAGATATGGCTATTTATGTCGCAAGTCTGTGTGGAACCCTCGGTGCGAGAGACTGACTCGGGCTTTTTCCTTAGGTGTTACCAGGAATAAAAATCTAAAAATATCGGACGAGTCTTTGGTCAAGTCTGTGGTCCCTTGGAAATGCTGTGAAATGCTTCGATGCGGGAACTAAGACAGTTAAATTGTTTCTCGGGGACGTCGTCGAGCTTCATTGTCTCGCCACTTTTTGATGGTCGCCACTGTTGATATCAATCAAATAACTTGAACCGCTCTGGGTGGAGCGATGGAGTGTCACACTTTTACTGACTAAAACCCTGCTGTTGTGCATGTTCCTTCTTTTGCCCTTTGTGTTCCGGGGCCAACCCAGGCAGACAGTGTCCCTGGCAGTCCCCTCTGCTTTGCTGACATCTCTTTGATGCGCGCGTGGAACACGAACGTTCCTGTACTTAAACAGTATTGTAAGATTTGCAAGTCTAATATACAAGATTTCATTGAATTGTGCTTCAGAATCATGGGAATAATAACAATATTGTATGAATAAGTTTCATTGTTTTGTCTTTAACAGTATTTTAACAATCTGGGTAAAAACGAATTAAATAAAAGTATTATAAATACGACCAGTCTGTTCCAGTGGAGGCGCCAGACCTAAATTTGATGTGCCCTCTAATGACGCATGAAGACCAATTCAAAAACGGATTTTGGAATAGGTAGTCTTTTCGGTTCGGAATTTAAATTTTTGTTACCTGTCAACTCCGTGACTAGTCCGTTACGTATTTTTTTTTTAATTTGGCAGACGAAGCTCGCGGAAGGGAATATATACATTTTATTTATATCTTATTTAATTTTTTTTTTCTATGTCTATGTGGATGAGCTGCTTATTGATGAATATTCGACAACAAGCAACAACTTCTCGTCGGGCTTACCCTGGGCTCGTACTATCATTCGTAACTTATTTACTTTTTAAAATCAAAAAATTTTAAAAGCGTCAATAACCAGGTCAATAGTCAAACTATAAAATCCATACAACATGGTCTAGATTAGATTTAGCCACTATAACATTTTATTAACTGATAAGATGTCTGTATTTTATCAGTTGTATTGTATCTAAAATATTGATGATAACATATATCTTGTACCAGTACCATAAAACTAATTTAATTGTGTAAAACAAAATATATAAGCTTCTGGTTGTGCCCTTGTGAACGTATAGGTACAAATTGAATCCTTACAAAACATATAAAAGCGAAAGAAAGTTTGTTTGTTTGTTACGTCTTCACGCCTAAACGGCTAAACCGATTTTGATGAATTTTGGTAGAAAGCTAGTACTAGGACCCTGGAGACGGACATAGGCTATTTTTTTCTAAGTGGGAATTGTGGGAGAAAGAGGGAAGAAAACGGAAAACTTAGCTTTGCTATTACAATAAATAAGGCGCAAGGGCAATAACTACAGGTAGCAGGTACCTGCAAATCAGGAAAGGGGAACTGTGTTACCCCGAATTTAGGGCGAGCGAAGCCGCGGGCAAAGCTAGTCTTACATAAAATCTGAGATAATGCCATTGCCTCTCAGGATTTTTTTTATTACAACATGGGCACTAACCACTATGGTCTTTGTCAAGCATAGTGGAGATGCCAAATTCGTTCTAACAGCAAAAAGTCCATAGCACACTATCAACTCAGTTTATGTTTTTGGGATTTCAGTCACAGATAATAATATATTATTTACATGGAGAGCAAACAAAGCATAGTCCACAGATAATTAATGTAATGAGACTATGATAACAATTGAAAAAGAAAATTACCATAACATGATAAGTGGTACATTTGGTTTTAGTATCTTATCATTATCAAATATTTGTTTAAGTAATATGCAAGTAGAGCGACCAGCATCTTGAAAATAGCTGCCATTAAAATAATTATGATAAAATTTTGGATTTCACGGAATGCCATTACTTGTGTGGATTGCTAGGAAAAGATCTTCCCTTGATTTGTTATCTGTGTGTGTGCCTGGTCAGTGCTCATGCACTTAAGATTGCCACATACAGAATATTGTTCCAACAGAAGAAAAAATATTTTAAACATAAAAAATCTTTTCATACCTACCTATTCTATTGAATTCAATGATATTAAGGAGATACAATTAGAACATAAAGTTTTAATTTGGGGGGGGCAATTGCTCTCCCCCCCCCCCCATGTACCCTGAACACCATGTATGCACTGCATACTGTGAATAGTGGACATTTTATATTTTAGGATTTTTTATTTTATCAAAGCTATCTTCTAAATTTATACCAAATTAGATTTTATTCTTTACTTATTGTAATCTACACCAAGTTTATTTTTAAAACTACAACTAACATTTTATAGAAAGCACTGAATTTAAATACAAGATAATGGAATTATTAAATAATTAAGAACTTTATGAATCTTGCAAAACTATATTTTTTAACTCCATAATAGAGTATTTTTGTTTAAAAATGGAAATTTAAAGTTATTGTAAACACGTAGCAATATTAAACGATAAAGTAAAAAAATACAAGCGCAATAAACGTTTTAATAACAGAAAAGCGATGAAAAACATATAAAATTCTTTTACCTCAGACAACAAAGGGGCTCTGTCTAAATGTTCTGACGAGGCGAAGGCAGACTCGAAGTAAGGCCCGCGGCTCCTGGACTCGTATCGGGAGCCCCCATCGTCCCACATTCGAGCTTCAAGCTCATCAGACATTCTGGCGCCGACTATCGCAAAAAAATAACAAGCAAAATCCTTCACTTGGTTTAACACATTTTTTTTTCAGAATTACACACAAAACTCGCGCCCGTGTCACAGAATATCGTAGGCTATATAAATTTTAAAATATATTATCGCAAAATTATTGTATTTTATTAGCGTACGAGATAATACGGCGATAAATATCGGTGAACTCTGTTCGCGTATTCCTCTGGCGACGGAACTTGCGTTCTGAAACTAGACTTAACGAGATAATTTATCGGTGACGTTTCTTGACATCTTTGTTTGTGTCTCCGATTCTTTTGATTGGAAAACTGTAAAATTGAATTGGATTCACTAAATTAGCCGCAAAATTCTTATTTTTTGTGTTTTTATCTTTTAGGATTTTATCAAACTGGATTATTTTGCAAAACCGTACAAAGTAATTCAGTTATGGTTTCAGAACAGTCGTAGACAGAGCGGTGACAGCTGGACTGACAGCAATCGATATGAATGCGTTCACGTAATGACGCATTCAAAACGAATACATTTGAATAAAAAATCTTACATTTACATATTTTTTGCGAACGATTTTTTAACGACTTGCAAGTTTATTGACATGTTTTTTGTAAGTTAGCTTATTGTTTTGTAAAAATTGAAATTTATATAG
Source organism: Ochropleura plecta (assembly GCA_905475445.1). Classification (NCBI taxonomy): domain Eukaryota; kingdom Metazoa; phylum Arthropoda; class Insecta; order Lepidoptera; family Noctuidae; genus Ochropleura; species Ochropleura plecta. The sequence continues at coordinate 16,320,309 of FR997738.1, read as the reverse complement.
TTCTGATTTGTTTATTTTTGCGTAACTTTAACTGTATATTATTACTACGTCTGAGGGATTGTGTATCCATGGTCATGAAATAAACTTAAAAAAAATTTCTATTCTTATTTTTTAAGCACTTTCACAACCATTATATTACCACTTTATCGTTACAATAATCATGGTCATTCAACTGGTAGTACTGATCAGACTTTATTATTTTTTTATGACATCTCGCAGTTCAACCTAGGAGGTTGCCATCTGCTTAACTGGACAACTCTTTTAATAATCAGAGTAATTTTAATCAAGTCGTACAAATTATGCAAAAAAAAAACATATAATTAATTATCATAGTAAGTGGTCTTCTTGAAGTTCTGCCCAACTATGAAAATGGATGGAAAGGACGGGAGCTTATGAAGTTTCTACGTGCGGTCTTTGATAATTAATTAATTTCTTCCTTCTCCTTTCTTAAGCTAAGGTATAAATATAGCGCCCGGGTGTCACCATTGTGACGATCGCCCGGAGGACACGGTGGAGCACACAGTGGCGGTCTGCCCAGCTTGGGCGGAGCACCGCCGTGCCCTCGTGGAGGCGATCGGCGGCGGCGATCTCTCGCGTCTGGCCCTGGTTCAGGCCATGGTCCGGAGCGAGAGGGAATGGGAAGCGGTCACCACCTTCTGCGAAGCAGTAATGCTAGCAAAGGAGGTGGCCGGGCGTTTGAGGGAGAGAACATCTGCCCAACCCAGCCGCCGCGGGAGACGCCCATGGCGCCGGGCGCCGCGAGACGACTTCCGGCCACCGTAGATGCGGGCCTGTGGGCGGTGAGCAATGGGTAGTTCACCGTCCGTCCGTCGATTGACGACAGGCCGTGTCGACGGCGCGTTCGTGTTTCACGCGCGCCTTAAAGAGAGTCAGCAAAGCAGAGGGGCTTGCCAGAGCCTCCGCCTGCCGGGGTTGCGGGTTGTTCGAAAGAGATACCGCGGCCTCGGAACGTAAAGGGCAATAGAAGGAACATGGGTGGGTTTTAGTCAGTACAAGTCTGACATGCCCCCCCGCTCCACCCAGAGCGGGGGAAGTCATTGGATGATTTCCCACCCGAAAAAAAAAAAAAAAAAAAAAAAAGGTATAAATATAAAACAAACCAACATTTGATTCATTGTTTATTGAAATATCTTCTCCATAAAAATTACAAGATTAATTAAATTACACAAGATGACAAAATATAACAATATTATTATAACAACATGCCATTTGAAATAACACTGCGGAAATAAAATATATAAATTCACGTATCGCCGCTTATTTTAGGAAGCAGTAGACGCTAAAGAGGTAGATAGAAAATCAATTATAGAGCTGCATAGTTCTTTCAGCGTGTGTATAGATGGAACTTGGCGTATTTGCACAAACATTTGCGATATTCCCGTTACGACAAAATTGACTTTACAATATAGTACATTTTGTCGTATAGACAATTAATTGCACAAAAGTTTACCAATGTCATTAAAACGCCAAAAGATCCATGTACATAAAGTGCACAAGTTACATACTTTAATAATCGCGATAGTCAAATAGCATCTCTATCTACTAACAATAAGGATCATTTTCCACCGCATTACAAAACCAAGCAGTCCAACCTTCCTCTAAAAAAAAAAACACAAAATTATCAAATAATATACATTTCTAGTCAAAAGATTTACAGAGTAAAAGAGGCAAGGCTTTTAAATGCTATAACAATTTATTTTCGCAATGTTATTCCGATGGACATCCGGCCGTCTCGAGTCGTCGTTTAGAATCTGTACTGGAAACGGAACTATACATTAGCGTTTGGGTTTTAAAATCGGTCCTATAGTTTTTGAGAAACTGGCGGACAGACATACATACAGTTCAAATACAGAACCTGCTTTTTTGAAGTCGGTTAAAAATATACACAGATTCAGTGTTAGGGTGAGAATAATAAACACAAATCCTTTTGGATATTGGTTGCCAAAATTGGACAGTGAGTTTTTTTCCTAATAAAGCAGACCAAAGCGTTGTTTTTTGTGACAATGCCATTGGCCGGCCTTGTCCTGAGTGACAGAAAATGGAAGGGTCAATGTTACAACTAAATCAGTTGTATTGTGAAATGTTTATATTTAAAAAAAAGGTACTTTATGTTGATAGAATAAAATGCATATTATCACAGGTAAACTGAATTTGCAATGGTATTTTTTAAAGCTTTCAGATTTTTACCCGACTGATCCAGTGACGTGCGTTTTATTTCTCCTCTGCGGCAACTGAGCGACTCTAAGGGTGGGTCATAAATAATATAAGATTGCAAACAATGTACCAGTTATTTTTAAGTTTTTCACTGTAATACAAAGAGAGCTCGTGACTAAATAAATAGTAGCCGCTCGGGTCGATCTTTAGGTTAAGCTGCGCTTGCCTAGGTTGGTCTGTGGATGGGTGACCACCCGTTACATACCGAGTTTCCTCCGTGCCTCGGAAAGCACATTAAGCCGTTGGTCCCGGCTGTCATTTGTAGATCTTTGACAGTCGTTACAGGTAGTCAGTGTTCCGAAAGTCTGACAACCAGTCTTCCCAAGGGGTATCGTATTACCCAGTATTAACTGGGTTGTGGAGGTCAGATAGGCAGTCGCTCCATGTAAAATACTGATATTCAGCTACATCCGGTTAGACTGGAAGCCGACCCCAACATAGTTGGGAAAAAGGCTAGGCAGATGATGACTGTAATACAAACTTACATTTGAACGGCCGAATAAGTAGCAAGGCCGTATGATTATCTCTTTTTTTAAATCGCGAATAACTCTAAAACCCAAACACCAATGTAATCACACATTAAAACTTGTCAATTCCTTGACCAGGAACATGGCATAGGATCACAGACACAAACCACCATCTTTTAAACTATAGAAGCTAACTGCGCGTCTCACGACTTTCTCACCAATACGTTTTGTTCAGTCGCGAGAGCAAGTCGCTGCGATTTGTCAGACCTTGTACAAGTAACTTGGGCAAAGAAAAAGTATTTTTATTTTATGAGTATGCTGGTAAAAGAGTATAATTATGTAATTTTAATAACTGTTAGACCTTCGTGGTAAAGCCTGGGACGGTCTTTAACTATTTGAAGGTCAATGTCACGTATAGGTGACAATATTTTTGTCACGTATATGTGACAATATTTTTGTCACGTATATGTGACAATATTTTTGTCACGTATATGTGACAATATTTTTGTCACGTATATGTGACAATATTTTTGTCACATATTTGTGTCCTTGGCGTTCAGGGCACGCGTTAGAATGACACGTACATATGTAACAATGACGTTCAAAAGGTTAAGATTCTTGAAAGGTTTCTTCCGCTTCTGCTTAATCGAAGGACAAAAGCCATATTCTAATGAAGACTCACAATTTGTTCGTTGCAGAATTGAGTATTAGAGATAACAAAAAAAAAACATCAGGTAAGGTTTGACAAATCACATGCGTTAGTCATCAATGGAATGCTAATATATACTTTATATTCGTCAAATATACAGGCGTATACTTAAAACTAAAGCTAGCCTTGACAATCTTGCGTGCCTTGAATAAAGATCGTATCTTTTCCAAGATTATAAAGCATGATTCAGAAAAATGTGGCAACATTTGAGGCCAGGAGGGCTATTCTCTAATAAATATAGAGTCGAACGCAGCGCCGACCCCAGACGACTTTCTATGAAACTTGACGCTGTGAGCGCTAAATTCTTAGAGAATAGCCCTACTAGTAGGTGTTGAAATATTGTATGGGACTGTTTATAATTTACAAGCTTTTATTAAACTTTTTCAGTTGCTTTTGATTTTTATAACAGGTGTGAAATGAGCTGCATTAAAAAAAATGCCATAAAAAGCTTGTTCTAATAAATGTTATTTTTTTGGTTTTAACATGGTGGTCCCATACAAGAAATTGTTCAGTTTGACAGTTACATACCTCTATACAGGGTGTAGCATGATAAGCAAAAGACTTCTCGTGTCTCAGATAATGAAACAACTTTTGTTGTGTGACGTTTTTAGTTTTACCTTAGATTACCAGCTGATCGCGTTAGTTCCTATACAAAGTTCAATAGGGTAGTTTCCAAAAAGTTACGAGTAACGTCACGCGTTGCTGCATTTTTTCGCAACGAGTGACGTCACACGTGTGACGAGATCTTTGTAATTTTTGGTCTAATTTACAAACAGAAAAATACGTGTCCCTTATTTTTGAATAATCTAAACGACGGACTAATTAGAATAATTACTTTGACCCTGGAAACTACCCTATTATTTTCCTGCGAATTACCGGAACTCGTAGACCTAAAGTTGTTTTATAGTCCTAGACACAACACGGGAGGTCTAGCTTTTATTACATCTTGTATTTGACCACACTTTTTATGAACACGCTGTATTTACCTTAGTAAGACGTGATGCATTGACGCGGCGATCTATCAAGTACATTTCCAATATAACATGGCCTCGCTTTGCACATATTTTTCGTATAACGAGAGATCAGCTTATGTTGGATTTCATAGCTTGAGACAGAATATTGTTTTTTTTCGGCTTCGCAATAAACGTAGTTAATGTTTTTTGGTGTAAGCAGGCGTCAATGGGCGGAGACTTAAAATGAAATCACACACAAATAAGAAACTGAATTATACCGACCATACAATATTCAGGCTAGCTCTGTTTCAAATATTCGCTCAATAAATATACTTTATACACACGACAGCACATCAAGGTATACATTTCCAGTGTAACGTGGTCTCACTTTGTATTTATTCCTAGTACAATGAAAGATCCGTATAAACTGGTTTTGTATAACTTAATTAGTGGCCATGTATACTTTGATTGACACACTAAGCGAAAATAGCAACAAGTTTGGTCTAACGAATTCTGTTTTGTAATTATTTATGTAGTCTGGTAAATTGATCAGGAGCAGTTCACTATTAAAATAAATAAGGAAATACCACGCCTGTATTCTTAAAGGGAACCGGCAGAGGTGTTAATCAACTTAGGCTGAAATCTATTCAGCGAACTTCGACTACACTCAAGCAATAATAATACTTATATGTTTAGAATTAATGATCGTAGTCGTGTGACAAGTTTGATCACAGTAGTTTAAATGAATTTGCATGTTAACTACATACGAATTAGGTTCATTTTGGTATGAAATCCAAAAGGAACCTTATGTCCTTAGCTTGAGTAGTCTTTTTAGCAGACTACATAAATACCCTCCACAAGACTTTAAATATGTTTCAGTATTATTTTGTACAATTCGACATTTGATATCTTTGTTCAAAGACTCAAAATGAACTCTATGTTAAAGGAATAAAGTAAGATTTTAAACTGTGGTAGACTTGGATTGATGTGTCCTAATAGAAGAAAAATATCGTATGTGAGATGTTTAAGGGGGGCGTTTTTATACTAGTGTTGTCTTTAAACTTACTTTTTTAACCTCTCAAGGACCGCCATTATTTACGTCAACTATCCGTCAAACACCGCCGGGCGGGCTCTTAACATTCGTTGAGAAACGATTTTAAGACTTATCTTTTTACAATAGTTTTAAATCGGTCGGGGTTTGGTGGCACAAATTTGTGCCAGGCGGTGCTCAACGGTAATACTTGTTTACTGGCACGTTTTTGTGCCGCTGGGGCTCTAGAGGTTAAACTTACTTTTTTAATAATATTGCTACTGGAGTTCCTAGACTTTGTACTATACCGAAAAAGTCACACAAATCCTTTTGGCCATTACTAAATATCGTTATCTCTCGCAGTTTTTCAGAAATAGCTAAATAAGAGAACTGAACACCTTAGAAATTATTATTAACTAGCTGTGCCCCACAGTGTTGCCTGCGGTGAAAAATCATATTTGAAGTTATTCGGCCTAGCCTATGTGTTAATGCAGAATATAAGCTATATTGATACCACATTTCATCCAAATCAAATTGAGCGTTAAAGAGTAACAAACATACACACTCACATACAAACTATCGGTTTTTTTTAATTGGCCCCAAACTAGGAATTTCTCCTGTATCGTGGGTGCGTTTACAAACATTTAAACTCACATACTGAATGTGAGTTTAAATGCTGGCTGTTTGTGTATGTGACATACACAAACAGCCAGACCCAGAACAACTATCTGTGGGTCATACAAATATATGATCCGTGCGGAGATCGCACCCGCGACACACAGCGCAGCAGTCAATCGCTCGGCCACTGCGCCAACCGTGCCGTCAACAACAATATTAAGTGTGATTTAAATATATAAGACAGTAGGTTGAGACAACTGATAGCAGACTGTATCCTATTGTCTCCTTCTATATACAGCAGGGGTGGCCGACTTGAATACACCCAAGTCTACTTTTTACGGACGAAATCCGGTACGATCTACTACAATATGAATGCCATTATGTAAGATTTTTTTTTATTAAAATTCACAATATATTACGCGCAGACTTTTGGTGATTACGTTGCGCATCTGTTAGAAGTATTTATGTTGTTTGCCTTGCCGCGATCGACTGGAGTAATAACCACGATCAACCGGTCGATCGACTGGTTGGCCATCCTTGATATACAGGGTTATTTGTAAAACACTGGCAACGTCTCAGGACCATGTTACTAACATCATAATCAACAACTTTTGTTCTAGGACATTTAAACATTTATCATATTTTAGTTCATCAGATTTTCATACAAAAATGAAAATATTGAAATTGAACGCTCTAAATCTTACGAAATCTATGCGAAGCAAACGTACCTGGTCTACAAGCGGCGGTGTAGGTATGTAGGTACAGCAAAATACGAAGTTGAAATGTGTTAGATAGGACAACGAAATCTTGAAGATTTGTTTTTGGTGAATGTATAAAATTTTGTAAAAAATCATAGAACAAAAGTTGTTGTTTATGATGATTGTAATACAGTCCTGCAAGGTTGTCGGTGTTTTACAAATAACCCTGTATATTGTTACTCAAGTCAATTTATAAATTGGTTTATTTTTTGGGTTGAGAATATATTATATGGAAGCTTACTCCATATACAATATAAAAATTATAACTTCACATAAAATGTTGGTTATTTACTTTGAAGTCTTCCAATCGATGTGTCCCAAACCGGTTTAATTAGAAAGGCGATTTAAGATCTTTACCACACCACACTTAGAAGCTGAATAACGGGTGAAACAGCTAGGCACAGCTAGTTAACGATATTAAAGCAGTATCAGAATAGACATTCCCTACCCCGGTAGCTACCATTGCCATTAATATATTTATAATAAATATAATTTGACTACATCTTTCACAAAATATCTGTAAGTACATACAATATTAGACCCCATACATCTTACGAATAAGGATGCCTCTGATTCAATATTTAATTTAAGTAACCTTTATAAACTGAGGGAAGCTTCTGATTGGTTGACCAAAATAACTAACAACCAATAGTCGTCCTCAATAATAAATTATCTTCGTAAACATAGGCTGACCACTTCACTTAGATCGTGCCTGAGGTAGCTGCGCGGTGCGAGAAGGGTGTGTCAGTTTTTGGCCAACTGTCGGTCGATCGCTAACCACAAGCATCACCGGAAAGCACCGCGCAGCTACCTCAAGTACGGTCTCAGTTAAGCGGTCAGCCCATAACTATCAACTCATATAAACACTTGATAGGTAAAAGTAAATTTTCTTTCTACAATTTTTTTGACTAGCCAACCGTAGGTCAACGAAAACAATCATTCTTCACATTTGACAGCTATCCATACCAATCCTAAAATAACAACACCAGTATAAGAACGCACCACCTACTCTACCCATCTCAGTCTGTCGCGGGCGTCGCGACGACGTGAGAGAGAGACACACATACGTCAGTTAGACGACGACTACGAGCGGCAGGTCCCCGATCATAAAGACGACGGCGGCGGCAGGGCGCGCGCGGCCGCTAGCCCGCCCGCGTCCAACCGCGGCCAGTCTACGAACTCCTTGCCATGTCTGGAACAATCAATCATTTTAGCCGTCTACTAATTTGTATAGTTTATAATTTGTGTTGCACGAAAATATTGATCACTAGCTTATGCCCGCGGCTTCGCTCGCGTTAAATTCGGGCTAACACAGTTCCCCTTTCCTGATTTACAAGTACCTGCTACCTGTAGTTTTTGCCCTTGCGCCTTATTTATTGTAATTGCGATGCTAAGTTTTCCCTTTTCTTCCCTCTTTCTCCCTCATTTCTCACTTTTAAAAATTAGCATGTGTCCGTCTTCAGGGTCTCAACTATCTCTGTACCAAAATTCATCTAAATCGGTTTACCCATTTAGGCGTAAAGACGTAACAAACAAACAAACTCACTTTCGCTTTTATGATTGGCATACTAAGGATTGTAGTTAATATTTACCTGAAGATAAAGGTGAGGGTCGCAGTGACGGCGGCTCCCCAGAACATGAGGTACAGCAACACTTCGCTGGTGTAGCGCTGCGGCAGAGTTGCGCTCGCGCAGAACATTGACATCGCTACCAATAGGACTGATGGGAACTAGAACAAACGAGAATATGTATTTAAATGATAATACCTTACAAACAAACATACATTTCTTAAAAATACAAAACATGTTAGCAAAAAATAGCTTAGTTGGGTTTCCAATAAAGTGGAGCGGAGCGGAAAACCAAGACACGATTATTCGTAAAACCAAATTATTTTATCCCTCTGTAATCTCGATGGGAAACGACCAACCCGAACCGTGCACAATTTCTCGACGTTTTACAAGTGCCCATGTAGGCTTATGTGAAATATAAATATTTTGTTTGTTTTTTTTTTTATTTTATCGACCAATCACTAGAGATGCGATGTTGATGCAACGAATGTTTTTTTTAACCGACTAGACTTCAAAAGGTTATCAATTTGACTGCGTGTTTTTTTATGTTTGTTACCTCATAACTTTTGACTGGGTGAACCGGTAGTTTATAATACATTTTTTTTTCTATGTCTATATGGATGATCTACTAATCTTTTAGTAACAAATGAAAATGAATATGTACTTGATAAAAATAAGAGATACCATAACTAAAAATGCTGAAAAAAATTTTTTTTTGTAACAAATTAAACCAACTTCCAAAAAAGTGGAAAATATGTTTTCTGGTGGATTCTCGTACGTGTTCTGGTTTCCATTTGTCTCTGCTTGGGAAGCGGGGCGTAGGCTTTTGTAGCCAATTATTTAACAAATATGAAAGAATAGGCAATATCGTCAAACTTATTCTTGTTTCTTTTTAATGTATTTTTCAAGTGCCAGGCTTTTGGCTATCTATTATTACTTTATGTTTATTTAACATGTGCCTGTATTGTTGTTACTAGTTCTGCAAATTTGAAATAGATAAATGAGCTTGTATAAATGTATTGCATAAATGTTAATTTTGATAAACCATATTTCTTCCTTTCTTTTTTTTGAGCACATATAAAATCACATTAAAAAACAAATATAAAAGTCAATTATCTCATTTGTAAATAAACAATACATATTTTCCTTAGTATGGTCCATTTACGGACTATTGGAACGAAGTTCCTTATCGCGCGTTGCGAAAGGGGGCTAGTCGGAAAAAATTAAGACCATGTTGTAACGACACTTTATGCTATACTTGTAAGCCGTGCGGCGTGCGCGTGTTTCTCTGTCCGTCTCTCTCTCTCTCTCTCTCTCTCTAATAGAAAGCAAGGCAGTTATTTTCGTTTCGTGTTTCTATTTCGCATTTAACAGTGTGGTGTCGCGACGATTATTTTTGTGGAGTGTATACAGGTTTTTTGTACATAATAAATAATAACTTCGTTACATCTGGGTGTACCTTGACACCTCTCAAGTTTTTATTTTTAAGTATGTAGACAACACAAAAGAAAAACTTACTGTAATGTATTTCCAGTCTCTATCCCGGCGAAGCGGACACGGCAGCGTGTTGCCCTCACCGTCGGTTACCACGTATTTACCCAGGAACAGGTCGATGGAGTCCTACATACAAAAAATAACATCAGTTTTAGGTATCTTTATATATCCACATAGTCGGGTTTGTTTGAACACTTATAGCTCAAGAACGGCTGGACATTTGTCTCTGTGCAGAATAGAAGAATACCTATTCAAACATTCGAAAAACTTTTTTGCAAAAAATAAAACCGACTTCCAAAAAACTAAAAAGTGGAAAATAACTTTATTTCCGGAAGTCGGTGGCTTTTGTTGGTTTCGTTGACTTTTTTGCCACCGACTTCCGGAAATAAAGTTATTTTCCACTTTTTAGTTTTTTGGAAGTCGGTTTTATTTTTTGCAAAAAAGTTTTTTATTTCAGCATTTTTAGTTTTAGTATTTTTTTTTCGGGTGGGAAATCATCTAATGACTTCCCCCGCTCTGGGCATGTCAGACTTTTACTGACTAACACCCACCCATGTTCCTTCTATTGCCCTTTACGTTCCGGGGCCGCGGTATCTCTTTCGAACAACCCGCAATCCCGGCAGGCGGAGGCTCTGGCAAGCCCCTCTGCTTTGCTAACATCTCTTTGAGGCGCGCGTGAAACACGAACGCGCCGTCGACACGGCCTGTCGTCAATCGACGGACGGACGGTGAGCTACCCATTGCTCACCGTCCACAGGCCCGCATCTACGGTGGCCGGGGCCCGGGAGTCGTCTCGCGGCGCCCGGCACCCGGGGCGTCTCCCGCGGCGGCTGGGTTGGCTAGATGTTCTCTCCCTCAAACGCCCAGCCACCTCCTTTGCTAGCATTACTGCTTCGCAGAAGGAGATGACCGCTTACCATTCCCTCTCGCTCCGGACCATGGCCTGAACCAACGCCGGACGCAAGAGATCGCCGCCGCCGATCGCCTCCACGAGGGCACGGCGGTGCTCCGCCCAAGCTGGGCAGACCGCCACTGTGTGCTCCGGGCGATCGTCACAATGGTGACACCCGGACGTTTGCTCCCACCCGATTATGTGCAGGAACCTCCCGAAACTTCCGTGTCCGGTGAGGACCTGCGTCAGGCGGTAGGTGAGGACGCCATGACGCCTCTCCAGCCACTCCTCAAAGAGGGGACCTACCGCCACTATTGTGGCGAGCCCTGCACGGGGTTGCGACAGTCGCTCTCTCCATGCCACCATGAGATCGCACCGGTCTGTCCGCTGAGCGGCAATTTGCCGCGGCAGCGGAGTTTCCCCCCGGTGTAGTGCCTCCGCGCGCCACTCAAACAGGCGCGCGATCACAATCGCCTCCAGATCCCACGGTGGCAATCCGGCAAGGAGGCTCGCTGCCTCGCCGGAGATCGTGCGGTAGCCCCGGATCAGCCGAATGGCCTTTTACCTTTTAGGTTTAGTTATATTATTATGATATTACGATAATTCGCAAACACGGTTATTTTTAGCTTTTTAGTGCGTAGGTCCCGTCTTAAATACAAGCTTTAGTTCCACATGACGCTATAGTATTAAATACTATCTAAATTATGCTTTAGTTTAAAACCAATTCAGAAATCATATGCATCATCGCCTAGGGGATACAGAGGATACTTGATCTGATGATTATGTTTCTTAATGACTAGGTGAGGCGAGTGGGAGCAGGGTGCCCGTACCCCCTGGTACGGGCACCCTGCTCCCACTCGCCTGCCTACCCTGGCGAAACCCATACTTATACATGTGATTGCAGCAATCACGGCAGATTTGCTGTCATTTATTGAAGAGTTCCGTTGTATATCACTGAAGATCTATCACCAAATTAAAATACAATTACCTCAAAAAACTGCGATGACCTTCCAAATCATAGTGCATAGCGATTTTTTTTTGTTCATTTGTCTTCGACAACCTATAAAATTATATCATCAACGTAGACGAAGTCAATCTAATACGCATTATTAAAGATAACTCAAAAACTACTGGCCGGATCTTGATATTTTTTCTTTTATTTTTATGGGACCAAACGACAACCACCAGCTTTCGAATAAAAAAAGAATCATCAAAATCGGTTTACCCAGACCAGAGTTATGAGGTAACAAACACAAAAAAAAAAAAATACAGTCGAATTGAGAACCTCCTCCTTTTTTGAAGTCGGTTAAAAATAAAGATGTGAGTTTGGTGGGTACCCTACCTACCCAAACGTTCGTCGTCAAAGGTAAGGTATGTAGGGTAGGTGGTGTTCTAGATGTCGCCACGACTTCTAGACATCTGATGCCCTCTTTTAAATAGAAGATGGTTGTATACTGACCAATAACGCCTTTTATACCAACAATTATGATTTAGGGCATACAGACCGGGGTTGCGCGCTGTTCGAAAGAGACACTGCGGCCCCGGAACATAAAGGGTAAAAGAAGGAACATCGATGGGTTTTAGTCAGTAAAAATCTGACACTTCCTTTCGCTCTGGCGGGGGGGGGGGGGGGGGGGTCAGACTTTTATTGGTTAAAACCCAACCATGTTCCTTCTTTTGCTCTTTATGTTCCGGGGCCGCGGTGTCTCTTTCTAACAACCCACAACCCCGGCAGGCGGTGTCCCTGGCAGGCCCCTCTTCTTTGAGGCGTGCGTGGAACACTAACGCGCCGTCGACATGGCCGACATGGCATGGCATCATGTCAGTAGACGGACGGACGGTGAGCTACCCATTGCTCACCGTCCATAGGCCCGCATCTACGGGGGCCGGGAGTCGTCTCACGGCGCGGTTTGAGGTTTTCTCCCTGAAACATTCAGCCACCTCCAACGCTAGCATAACTGCTTCGCAGAAGAAGGTGACCTCTTCCTATTCCTTCTCCCTCCGGACCATTGACTGAACTAGGGCCGGTATTGTATGACCGCTACAATAAACTTGAAACATCGAATTTCAAAGGACAATTACGAACCTGTCTGAATCCATCGCTGAAGTTATTCTTGTAGTATCTGGTGAGCGAATTCATTCCGTCTCGCATGAGTCCGAAATGTGTCCGCTTGCCTGTCCGCGTGAAGTCCGTCTTCAGCGCGCCTGTGCCCGAGTACTGCGTGGATATGATGTCCGCGTGGTCTGCCCATACCTGACGTATCAACGGAATTATAATAAAAATAAAGATGTAAATATAAAAGAAAACACATTTCTATAAATAATTGTTTAAAACAACTGAATGGTCTAATTGATAAATCTTCTTCACAAAAATATCAACTATATTATAAACCAGAGCTTCCTCTCCTCTACCCTTTTGCTGTGCCCTACAGGGTCCATAATGATCTCATTATTATAAAAACTACCACCTAAGTACAAATTATGGTAAAGCAATAAAGATATTGAGTATAATACAGCTAGATTTTTGGCAAGCATTCATACATAATTCCGAAATCACATACGAATGTTTCATGGGTAATTTAGAAAAAAACCGGGTAAGTGCGAGTCGCAACCGCGCACCGAGGGTTCCGTACAAGCTTGCGACATAAACGGCCATATTTTTTGACTAAGAGAGTTGACTTTTCCACAGCTCGAAGGGACAGACGTGAGTAGGTGATATCTTTGGAGGGTTGTGGTCATATTCTTCCATGGTGACCAGCCGGCTTGGAAGATGTTTAGTTTTTGGCCTATTTTCAATGTAGTTTAGCGCTTGAGAAGAGGACTGTAATTGTTATTTGTTTTGTTTTCCTGATTTTTTAATTTGTTTGTTGAGTAGGTATATTGTTTTAATTTCAACTCGATTTCTCTACGAGTTCCCGAGATATACGGTCTTAGACGGACAACAAAGTGATCCTTTTAAGGTTCCGTTTTCTTTTCTTTTGAGGTACAGATACCAATAAATTAGCCGTACCCACAAAATGGCAGATTTATCTAACCACTAGCTTTTGCCCTCGGCTTCGCTTGCGTTAAATTCGGCGATATTTTTCGTTGGTAACAATGAGTGTTTGTACCAATTATTAGTTTCCTACCTTGAAAACTGCGTAAAGTCCCATATAACATTTCATCCCTTCTTTTAAGGGGTTGGGGGAAGATTTAAAAAAAATTATGCGTGATTTTTTTGTTAGTGGCAAATAGTCCGCATACAATTTTTTAGCTTCCTACATTGAAAATTGCGGAATGCTCCATACAAACTTCCACCCCCTATTTTTGGGCAGCGGGGGTTAGAAAGTGACAAAAAGCAGCCTATGTCCGTCTCCAGGGTATCAACTATCTCAATATAACAAACAAACTCACTTTCGCTTATTAGTAAGGATTACCGATGAAAAATTTCTTACTAGTAAGATTCAGAATGATGCCCTTAACGTTTCTCATTGGAACATTATGTCGTCATCATCATCTACCTAGCCTTTTCTCAACTATTTTGGAGTCGGGCTTCCAGTCTAACCGTTATGCAACTATATTTTACATGGAGCGACAGACTATCTGACCTCCACAACTCAGTTAATAACCGAGTAATACGATACTCCTTAGTAAGACTGGTTGTCAGATTTTCGAGCCACTAAATCCTTGCTGGACCAACAGCTTCTGGTGATAGGTATACTTACATTATTAAACAGTTTATCCAGATAAGGATGCTTCTCATCATCACCAGTTGTGACTGCCAGCAGCCGGAGGGCCGCGTTGAGCTGGAACTTGGCGAACAGGCTCTGCACCACGTTAGTCCTGTCGAGGCAGTCCACACAGTTGGTGCGGAAGACCCCGCTCTGTCGAAGCAGCACTGTGCCGCCTCGAGAGAGGAAATAGCCGAATTCTGTCTGTTGGCAAAGAATTTTATTTATTTAATCATTTATGTAGACACAGGAGAAATCATAAAGAAACATCATTACAAAACTTGCGAGTACAAAGGTACAGCTTATTTCAAAGAAATTTTCCACCAGCAGGTATGCGAAAGGAAATATGATGAAAGAAACGTAGACAGTAGTGTGTGAAAACAGGAAGAGAATAGCATTTAAAATATGAATGTTTTAACCTAAAATAAAAATAAAATATGCCTTCCTTTATAGGTCCCTTCTAAAGTTCTAACAGAGAGAAGACAACAAGGGCAGGAATCAACTAATAACGTTGTTTAAAACCTCTTGCAATTAGTGGAAACTGGGCTTCTCAAATTTAGGTGTCTGTGATTCGTGTTAGTTCGGCAATGTTCGGAAGTGTTCGAATCTGTTCGTGCCTTATCTTGTCTACCGATAATAGAGCGGAACTTGGCATGTAAATCTATGCATCGTGTTAGTTCGGCAATATTCGGAAGTGTTCGTACCTGTTCGTGCGATATCCTGTCTACGAGCACGTTGGGCCGATAATGGAACGGAACTTGGCATGGAAATCTGTGATTCGTGTTAGTTCGGCAATATTCGAAAGTGTTCGTACCTGTTCGTGCGTTATCTTGTCTATGAACACGTTGGGCCGATAATACAGCGGAACTTGGCATGGAAATCTGTGATTCGTGTTAGTTCGGCGATATTCGGAAGTGTTCGTACCTGTCCGTGCGCTATCCTGTCTATGAGCACGTTGGGCCGATAATAGAGCGGAACTTGGCATGGAAATCTGTGCTTCGTGTTAGTTCGGCAATATTCGGAAGTGTTCGTACCTGTTCGTGCGCTATCCTGTCCATGAGCACGTTGGGCCGATAATAGAGCGGAACTTGGCATGGAAATCTGTGCTTCGTGTTAGTTCAGATTCAGATTCAGATAACTTTATTTGCATAAACAAGTGTATACATACAATTTTACAAATAAAAATGCATGCAAGGTGTAATACATCAAGATGTGCTAACATGTTTACCATATTGTCATGGTGTGCAAATATTTATAGTACTATTTATAAATAATTTAAAATATTAAAAAACAACATTAAGTAAAAAATTGACAATGATATCATAAATAAATTAAATTGATTGATTACATTATTCATTCATTATAGGTTTAGATAAAGACATTTTAGTTTCAATTATATATATATATATTTTTTTTTTTTTAAAGGACAGCCAATTTAGAATGATTCTCTTAAAAAATCATTCACATCATAATATGCTTTACTAAGTAAAAAAGATTTAAGTTTCCTTTTGAATTGATCTATGCTTAGCTCTTTCCAGCTATACGGAAGCTTATTGTAGACTGTGGGAGCCATACTAAAGACACTCCTGCGCATAAGTGTAGTCCGAGACCTATGCTGGCAGAGTTGACTGTTATCGCGTCTATTTCTAGGGTACAAGTCTGCCATGCGGGGAAATAGATTAGGATTATTTTTAACAAATATAGATATTTCTAAAATATAAATTGATGGCAAAGTCAATATGTTGTGGCTTATGAAAAACGGCTTGCAGCTATCAGTCATTTTTAATTTAAGCATGGATCTAACACATTTTTTTTGGGCTTTATATGCGATATCTCGATCGGTGGAGAGTCCCCAAAATATAATACCGTATCTGATAGTGGACTCAGCTATGCCGTAATAGGCTGATAACAAAGCATCGATATTTAGAATCCGCGATAGTTTATAAAGAGCGAATGCACTGTTGCTTAGTTTTTTGCTAATGACCTCTACGTGCGCCTTCCAATTCAGATTACGATCTATGTTTAATCCTAAAAACTTAGTGGAATTTACTGCGTCAATGACATTATTATTATAATTAATTTTAAAAATTGGAAATTTTAACTGTCTTTGACTGAAATGCATTATTACTGTTTTATTTAAGTTGATCTTGAGATTATTATTTTGTAACCATTGAATCGCTTTGTTTAAAGTCGTATTTATATCCGATTCATAAGTATGCTTATTATCACACGGAATGGTTATCGCGCTGTCATCAGCAAAAAGAGTCATACTATGTTCTATACATTTTGGAAAATCGTTGATGTAGAGATTGAAAAACGGTGGTGCTAATACGCCTCCTTGCGGCACGCCAAAATTAACGTTACGTTCCCCAGATGTATAAATTTCTTCACGTTTAGTGCTCGCATTAGTTGTCGTTATTTCTGTAGTTTGCTTCCTGTCTTGTAAGTATGATTGTAGGAGCTTAAGAACATTCCCTCTTACACCATACGCTTCGAGCTTTTTTAATAGAATGTTATGCTGGACATAGTCAAAAGCCTGCGTCATGTCGCAGTAAATTGCACAGATAGGCGTATTTTTATCCATATTTATCATGATTTTGTGTAGAAAGTCGTAAACAGCCATATTAATTGTTTTACTTTTTCTGAACCCGTTTTGCTCCTTACAAAGTATATTATGTTTATCTATATACGTGCTTAGTTCACGAGAAATATATTTTTCAAATATTTTAGAGAAAATGGATAACAATGATATTGGCCTGTAATTTTGCATCAGATCTTTCTCTTGCTTCTTATGCAGCGGCTTTACAACGGATTTCTTTAAAGCATTAGGAAATGTTCCTTCACATATACATAAATTCATTATATGGCACAGCGGGGCACATACAATGTCAGCGACAGTTTTTACTATCTCAGTACTAACACCATCATAACCTACACTTTTTGTGTTTCTTAGGGCTATAATGATTTTAAATATGTCTATAGGCAAGCTGGGCGCCATA
This sequence comes from Ochropleura plecta, assembly GCA_905475445.1. NCBI lineage: Eukaryota > Metazoa > Arthropoda > Insecta > Lepidoptera > Noctuidae > Ochropleura > Ochropleura plecta. The sequence continues at coordinate 16,302,876 of FR997738.1, read as the reverse complement.
AACATTGAATCCTTTCTATTCTGAATGTGGTTAGTAACAGTTGCCCCTGTGGTAATAGGTTTTATTTTGTCAATGAAAAAATCATTAAACATGTTTGCAATTTGTTTAGGGTCTGTAATAATTGTATCGTTGATACGAATTTTATTAATTCAATTAATATAATATAATTATATATAATATAATTAATTTTATTAGTTCGGCAATATTCGGAAGTGTTCGTACCTGTTCGTGCGCTATCCTGTCTATGAGCACGTTGGGCCGATTATAGCGCGGAACTTGGCATGGAAATCTGTGCTTCGAGTTAGTTCGGCAATATTCGGAAGTGTTCGTACCTGTTCGTACGCTATCCTGTCTATGAGCACGTTGGGCCGATAATAGAGCAGAACTTGGCATGGAAATCTGTGCTTCGTGTTAGTTCGGCAATATTCGGAAGTGTTCGTACCTGTTCGTGCGCTATCCTGTCCATGAGCACGTTGGGCCGATAATAGAGCGGAACTTGGCATGGAAATCTGTGTTTCGTGTTAGTTCGGCAATATTCGGAAGTGTTCGTACCTGTTCGTGCGCTATCCTGTCTATGAGCACGTTGGGCCGATAATGGAACGGAACTTGGCATGGAAATCTGTGATTCGTGTTAGTTCGGCAATATTCGGAAGTGTTCGTACCTGTTCGTGCGCTATCCTGTCCATGAGCACGTTTAGTCGGTAGTACCGCATAGAGCGGCACTCCGCATGGAAGTCAAAGGGCTCGTATCTGACGCCCGGTAAAGCTGCTGCGGCGACTGCGGCGCGGAAGCCCCGTTCTAAGGCTTCTTCTTTGCCGTGTTGGTCGATCTGGGGAAAGAAAAGATACTTAGATGAATTTAAATTAATTTTTCAAGAAATTTAATTTATTTAATGATATTGAATCCATTGTATTGCTATTGAATCTGTTTTAATGATTTTGAATCTGTTTTTATGATATTAATCCGTTTCTTAATGATATGGAATCTGTTTTAATGTGTCTGTGTATGTTTAACAATATTATATTAGTTTTCTATGGTCCTATGCCACCCGAAATAAAGTTTACCTTAAATTGAATGAATGAATATTCATTCAATTTAAGGTAAATATGGGCAACAAGCAAATATGGCCTAACAGTCACGTTGGTTTAAATCAAATTTCAACTAATAAATTGTTTGATTAATTATTCAATTGGTTTTCTTGGGCAGTTCCACTCACCAAATTCACCAGCACCTGGTTCCCATATTTCTGTTGCTGGTCCCTCAAGTGCTTGGTGTACGCAGCCACATGGTCCTCATGGGACAGTTGCATTGCAGGCTTGTACTTGATATTTGGGTACTGGCTCCAGAACAGCGGGATAGAGCCCCTGGTCTGGACGAAGGAAGACTTTTCGCCGCCTCGTTCAATGATCTGTTCTGTTTCTACGAAATTCGCGACATTGCCCTGTGGAGAAGAGTTTGTTATATGAAATCAACGTACTGTAACAGAGTAGGTATTCCACCCCCTCTGTTTCCTCCCCCAAATCCCACTTAAAAAAAAATAGCCTATGTCCGTCTCCAGGGTCCCAACTATGTGTGTACCAAAATTCATCACAATCGGTTTGGCCATTTAGGCGTGAAAACGTAACAAACAAACCAACTCACTTTCGCTTTTATAATATTATATTAGTAAGGATTCTAATTTATAATAGGCATGACGACAGTATAAAAAAATCGCTGATTCAGTGATGACAGAGGAGAAGTCATATTAAAAAAAAAGTAAACACAGGTTTAGTTTTATTTAAAAATAACAGATTATTAAGATTTTCAATAAAATAAAACATTAAAATACTGCAATCGGCCATTTTGACTGAAACACCGGTCATTTTTATATAACTGTGACGTCATGCCGACGCCATGACACATGCGAGCTGTTTTCGGGCACTATTGAAAAATTATGAGAAAAATGGCTTCAAACTTTGTTAAACTTAAGTTTATTACCGAAATAAAGGCTTTTTTGTAAATAGTAAAAGTGTACCACATTATGGAAGAGGATTTTAAAATCTTTCGTCACGCCTATTAACAATGTATTGGGAACTATTTGTACGCTGTAAATGGCAAAACAAGTTAAGCCAACAATTTTAAACTCTTTCCATCCATATGAGCATATCCTATGAATCATGTTACACATGTTTATACAAATGAATAAATCACTATCTTTAAAAAAAACAGCAAAAAATATGTAATATGGCCTTTATTACAGCAGTAGGCTATTGTGACTCACCTGAGCATCGACCCCCCTCATGAAGAAGCGCGTGCCGGCCCTGTCGACACAGCGCCGCGACACCAGCGACCACGTCAGCTGGTGACCGTTCACTGTCACGTTGTTAATCGATACGACTGGGTTCGAATCAAGGAAAAATATAAGACGTCCTAGCTAAATAATAAAAGCTGCACATGTTCAAGGTAAAGCTGCACATGTTCAAGGTAAACCTGCACCTTTCTAGGTTAGTTCGTGGATGGATGACCAATCTTTAATTTTTTTTTTAAACAACGTTGCCACTAGGAATTTCTCATGTATCGTGGGTGCGTTAATAAACATTTGAACTCACATACATAAACAGCCAGACCCAAAACAACTATCTGCAGGTCATACAAATATTTGTTCCGTGCGGGGATCGAACCCGCGATACGCAGAGCAACAGTCGATCGTTCAGCCGCTGCGTTAACCGTGCTGTCAAAAATTACTTTGCCCCACCTGGGAATCGAACCAGAACCTCATGCTTAGCAGTAGATTTTGTGACCACTTGCGGTTTTTGGTTAAGATATTCATTCGTTCATTCAAAAAGGATACATCCTTGTATGAGTGGCAGCGTGAACCGTGAGAACTGCTGATGTGAGAAGTCTCTTAGCAGGAAGCCGTTCCACAGGAACCGAGGGTCCGCTCGGTTCGTGATGGACATCTGAAAATAAATACACTATTAACCTCTAAAGCCCCTGCGGCACAAAAACGTGCCAGTAAACAAGTATTACCGGTGAGCCCTCTGGCACAAATTGGTGCCACCAAATCCCGACCGATTTAAAATTATTTGTAGTAAAGATAAGTCTTAAAATCAGATTACGCTTACGATAAGAGCCCGCCCGGCGGTGCTTGGCGGATAGTTGACGTAAATAATGGCGGTCTTTGAGAAGTTAAATGAAGATGGTAAAAAGATACTCCACTTAGCAAATTTTAGCGGACACATTGCAATTTTTAGTGTTCAGAGACACTACAAATTGCGCGCCTGTGGTTTCATCCACCCCCGCCCCTTTTTCTCCAATCTAAATGGCGTCGCTTTTGATGGTGCTGTCCCTAATCGACAGCCTAGACTTCCAATGCACCTGGTGTCTTTACTATGCCCTTGCCAATTTTTAGTGTTCAGAGACACTACAAATTGCGCGCCTGTGGTTTCATCCCCCCCCGCTCCTTTTTCTCCAATCTAAATGGCGTCGCTTTTGATGGTGCTGTCCCTAATCGACAGCCTAGACTTCCAATGCACCTGGTGTCTTTACTATGCCCTTGCCAATTTTTAGTGTTCAGAGACACTACAAATTGCGCGCCTGTGGTTTCTTCCCCCCTCGCCCCTTTTTCTCCAATCTAAATGGCGTCGCTTTTGATGGTGCTGTCCCTAATCGACAGCCTAGACTTCCAATGCACCTGGTGTCTTTACTATGCCCTTGCCAATTTTTAGTGTTCAGAGACACTACAAATTGCGCGCCTGTGGTTTCATCCCCCCCCGCCCCTTTTTCTCCAATCTAAATGGCGTCGCTTTTGATGGTGCTGTCCCTAATCGACAGCCTAGACTTCCAATGCACCTGGTGTCTTTACTATGCCCTTGCCAATTTTTAGTGTTCAGAGACACTACAAATTGCGCGCCTGTGGTTTCATCCACCCCCGCCCCCTTTTCTCCAATCTAAATGGCGTCGCTTTTGATGATGCTGTCCCTAATCGACAGCCTAGACTCCCAATGCACCTGGTGTCTTTACTATGCCCTTGCCAATTTTTAGTGTTCAGAGACACTACAAATTGCGCGCCTGTGGTTTCATCCCCCCCCGCCCCCTTTTCTCCAATCTAAATGGCGTCGCTTTTGATGATGCTGTCCCTAATCGACAGCCTAGACTCCCAATGCACCTGGTGTCTTTACTATGCCCTTGCCAATTTTTTGTGTTCAGAGACACTACAAATTGCGCGCCTGTGGTTTCATCCACCCCCGCCCCCTTTTCTCCAATCTAAATGGCGTCGCTTTTGATGATGCTGTCCCTAATCGACAGCCTAGACTCCCAATGCACCTGGTGTCTTTACTATGCCCTTGCCAATTTTTAGTGTTCAGAGACACTACAAATTGCGCGCCTGTGGTTTCATCCCCCCCCGCCCCTTTTTCTCCAATCTAAATGGCGTCGCTTTTGATGGTGCTGTCCCTAATCGACAGCCTAGACTTCCAATGCACCTGGTGTCTTTACTATGCCCTTGCCAATTTTTAGTGTTCAGAGACACTACAAATTGCGCGCCTGTGGTTTCATCCCCCCCCGCCCCCTTTTCTCCAATCTAAATGGCGTCGCTTTTGATGATGCTGTCCCTAATCGACAGCCTAGACTCCCAATGCACCTGGTGTCTTTACTATGCCCTTGCCAATTTTTAGTGTTCAGAGACACTACAAATTGCGCGCCTGTGGTTTCATCCACCCCCGCCCCCTTTTCTCCAATCTAAATGGCGTCGCTTTTGATGATGCTGTCCCTAATCGACAGCCTAGACTCCCAATGCACCTGGTGTCTTTACTATGCCCTTGCCAATTTTTTGTGTTCAGAGACACTACAAATTGCGCGCCTGTGGTTTCATCCCCCCCCGCCCCCTTTTCTCCAATCTAAATGGCGTCGCTTTTGATGATGCTGTCCCTAATCGACAGCCTAGACTCCCAATGCACCTGGTGTCTTTACTATGCCCTTGCCAATTTTTAGTGTTCAGAGACACTACAAATTGCGCGCCTGTGGTTTCATCCCCCCCCGCCCCTTTTTCTCCAATCTAAATGGCGTCGCTTTTGATGGTGCTGTCCCTAATCGACAGCCTAGACTTCCAATGCACCTGGTGTCTTTACTATGCCCTTGCCAATTTTTAGTGTTCAGAGACACTACAAATTGCGCGCCTGTGGTTTCATCCCCCCCCGCCCCCTTTTCTCCAATCTAAATGGCGTCGCTTTTGATGATGCTGTCCCTAATCGACAGCCTAGACTCCCAATGCACCTGGTGTCTTTACTATGCCCTTGCCAATTTTTAGTGTTCAGAGACACTACAAATTGCGCGCCTGTGGTTTCATCCACCCCCGCCCCCCTTTCTCCAATCTAAATGGCGTCGCTTTTGATGATGCTGTCCCTAATCGACAGCCTAGACTCCCAATGCACCTGGTGTCTTTACTATGCCCTTGCCAATTTTTAGTGTTCAGAGACACTACAAATTGCGCGCCTGTGGTTTCCTCCCCGCCCCCCCCCCCCTAAATGGCGTCGCTTTTGACGATGCTGTGCCTAATCGACAGCCTAGAGTCCCATAGCACCCTCAGTTCATCGTCGTTCATCCCGTAGACCTATCTTACCTTGTTAAGGTCGATGCGACGACGATCAGAGATCTCTCCCAACCGTTGAAGACCCTAACGATAGCTGACCCGCGGTCACCGACCCAACAGTCACACAGGTCGATCGATCAAGATTAAGTTTTAAGAAGGATGGGTTAAGATAGATTTTTGCGGTACACCTTAGGCTCTAGACAGACGGACCGCATTTCAACTGCAATCCAACCGTAAATTGCAGTTCAAGTGCAGTTCAATTGCAGTCGGCGTGCAATCGTGTGAACTGCACACCGACTAACTGCGAACCAACCGTGTAGTTCGATTGCAGTCGGTGTGCATTTCTATTGCAGTCGTGGCAACTGCATCCAAATTGCACTTAAACTGCAATTTGCGGTTGGATTGCAGTTGAAATGCGGTCCGTCTGTCTAAAGCCTAAAATTTGGCATAGTCGGTCCGTTGACTGGTCATGTCTTACCTTATGGAAGTCGGGCGTGACTGAGTGCAGCCTCTGCAGGTTGTGCGTGAGGTCGTAGGTGTAGGAGAAGTAGATGCCGGGCGTGTCAAGTGCGAGCCGGATCATGCGCTCGTATGTGTTGTTGTCTTCTATCTGTTGGGAAGTTTAATTGAGGTTAATCCTACTTTATTTTAAGCCTTACTAATATTTTAATTTGACGGGCCTGTTGGTCTAGTGGTTAGTGGCCCTGACTGCTGAGCCGGAGGTCGTGGGTTCGATTCCCACCCAGGACAAACTTTGTGTGATGAGCATGTTTGTTTGTTCTGTGTCTGGGTGTGATTTATCTATAATATGTATGTATTTATAAATTATATAAGTATGTATATCAGTTGTCTGGTTACCATAACACAAGCTCTGCTTAGCTTGGGATCAGATAGCCGTGTGTGAGTTGTCCCTAGATATTTATTTATTTTATATTGTAAAAGCGAAAGTGAGTTTGTTTGTTTGGTACGTCTTCACGTCTTAGCGGCTAAACCGATTTTCATGAATTGATGGTACAGAGATAGTTGGGACCCTGGAGATGGACATAGGCTAATTTAATGTAATTCTCAATTATAATTTTGCTTAAATTGAGATATGAGGGAGAAAGAGGGATGAAATGGGAAAATTTAGCTTTACTATTACAATGAATAATAATATTACAAAAACTACAGGTAGCATGTACCTGCAAATCAGGAAAGGGGAACTGTGTTACCCCGAATTTAACGCGAGCGAAGCCGCGGGTAAAACCTAGTAATATTATAAATGAGAATGTTTGTGAGGATAATCAAAAAACGGCTGAACGGATTTTGATGAAATTTGTCATAGAGTTAGATTATAGTCTGGCATAACATATAAGATACTTATTCTTCGATCATCACGCGGGCGAAGCCGCGGGCCCCAGCTAGTTCTAGTATAGTAAAACCTCATAATTAAATTTAGCTCGTTGGTTTCGCAACGCGTCTTTTGAAAATGAGGTTCTGGGTCCGATTCCCGGCTGAGGCAGTGTTATTGGAGTTTTTTTTTAATATTATGAAATTTAATCTGTGCTATGCAAAGCGGTTTCTCTCGCTGCTTACCTTTAACTTATCACTTAAGGGTATGAAAAATAGATGTTGGACGATTCATAGACCTACCCGATATACACACAAAATTTCATCTAAATTGATTTGAATTATAGTTTTAAATATTTCAATACGCATTACGATTATATATACAGTAGCGGTATCTGTCAGATGTTACTCAAACATCACAGTTTAATAAAATCGAAATCATTTAAAAATTTCAAATATATACAAACCAAAATGTTAAAGTTACAGTCCCGGTCACAAGACATAATAACTTGTGAAAGTACTATAGTTGCCCATTCCAAAGCGTTGATCTCTATGGAGAAGAATGGGCAAGAAACTCCATGGACACTCTTTTAAACTAGAATATTATTACAAAATCGTATTTACATGAAGAATACAAAAATATATACGAGGTTTGAAAGTCAAAATACGAGATTTTTGCAGAATTTGTACGAGGGATTTCGTTTTATGATTGGCAACCCTGCCACCAAGTCACATATCCTCATTAATGCGTACCTGTTTGCTGGTAAGATGTGTGTTCGATCGCGCGTACGGTATGATGTCCGCGCCGGCCAACTGGTATATGCATTGACCGTTCAACCTGCCCATCTGGAAGATTAACAAGACATACAATTTATTATTGATTTTTGTTACACCAACTACGACATACACGTAATACTTACATTATGTTTAAATGTTTGGATGAATAATGGTTAATATTTTCAGGTGCTAAAATGTTTTGAAAATATCCCCAGTTCTTCATTATAATTAAGATACAAATAGCTGACAAGCCATTTAATACGTGTAAAACATGTAAAATTGAAGTCGTCACTTTTGCAATAGGTGTAAAATATCGTTTATATTCTAGAAATCTGTATATTGTAAGACAATATTCAAACTTCTTCGTTAAAATCTCTGACCAGCCTCGCCGATATGAACCGCGTTCTCGATTTAAAAACACGCTCGTAATACCCCAGTCCAAACTAAAATTACACAGCACTAGCCCTTACGTCACTTCAATAAAAAATTATAATAAAATACCTAATAACATAAGAGTGAAATCTTTCCACAAACGCCATTAAATAAATAAGTAAAGTGAACATAAGAGTGGAAAAAAACGACAAATCCTTACTAATATTATAAAAGCGAAAGTGAGTTTGTTTGTTTGTTTGTTACCTCTTCACGCTTTAATGGCTGAACCGATTTTGATGAATTTTGGTACAGAGATAGTTGAGAACCAGGAGACGGGCATAGTCTAATTTTTTTTTAAAAAAAGTGGGATGTGAGGGAGAAAGAGGGAAGAAAGGGAAAACTCAGCGTGGCTATTACAAATCAATAAGGCGCAAGGGGAACTGTGTTACCCCGAATTTAACGCGAGCGAAGCCGCGGGCAAAAGCTAGTTATTTATAAAACGGATCAGAAAACTTTTAATTGACAAATGTTATTACACACTAAATGATTTTTTTAATGATGACATCAAAATGGAGTGACTTTTATTGTTTACATAATGATTTTATTTTATTGACATGATGTATTTTATTATTTTTGTTGTTTTAATGTATTTTATTCGTTTGTATTGATATAATGTATTGGATTATTATTAAATTGTCATAATGTATTGATTTATAATTGAAACGACCTGATATTTTTACTTATTTACCTGTGACATTGATACCTATAATGATTTATTAATTTATATTTTACGTTAATTAGTTAGACTTCTTATTTTAAAAAAATACTACTGTGTGAACTGTATTGTTATTATTATTTAAGACCTGTTAAACACATGTGAGAAGCAATAAAATAATTGAATTGAATTGTTTTTTTGTTATTAATTTTGAACTATTATGTTCCGCCATTTCTTCTTCTCAGCTAAAACACTAGGAAGTGGCGAAGGGTGGGCGTTTTGGGCGATTGTCTTGTGTAATGATGTTCAAAAAGTGCTGATAACAGCCTAGTTCGAATAAATGACTTTTGATATTTTTTAAAGCTTCATCAATTACAGTCTTGATGTTATGTTAGTTTGTAACAGTTTAATTTGTGCTTTTACATGTCTATTAATTAGGCTTGCAACGAATAGTATATTCGGAAGTATACCGAATATTCGGCGAGCCCCCTGACCGAATAGCCGAATATTAGGCATAAGTATTCGGCCGGATTTTAGCGCCAAAACTTGTACAGACGTGATTGTTTCACGCTAGTTTGTTCTAATGTTCTCAACGCCCGCGCGCCCGCAGTTGCTCTGCGCGGTAGGCACATCGAAAATGAATGAATGAAAACCTTACCCTTCTAAATTTTGATTACGATAATAACTCAAAGACATAGAATCCTTAACTTTTCTAATACAGAAGATGATTTTGTACCAATGACTACTTAAATGATCTTAAGAGGAATGAACAGATGAATAATAAACGAAAGGGACAGTCAGCAGCTGATAGAGAATATTCGGTATTCGGCCGAATATAATAAAAGTAGCCGAATAGGCCGAATACCGAATATTCTCTATCAGCTGCTGACTGTCCCTTTCATTTTAATACCCTTTTAAAAAGGAAGAATACTCCAAATTTGTGATTAATTAAATAAATACTCACCGAAATTCTGTATTTGGCTACAACTAAATATAATCCAGATAGGAGCTTGATGGAGCCGAGGAAGCCACATACTGGTCGGTAGGCACTTGCCGGTATGGGGATTTTCACTTGGCTAAATTCTGAAAAAAAAAACGAAATTAAACCTAGTTTTGTTTTGTACTTATTTTTTTTAGTACAAATGTGTATCCTTGTTAAGTTTTCACAGCCTTGTCAGCCTTTTTTTACTCCAATGGAAAATAATCATATAACTGCTCCGGTTCTGGGCAAAGCGGGATTGTTTGTGTTCCATGTGTGCGTCAAAGAGGTCAGTAAAGCAGAGGGGCCTGCCAGGGCCACTGCCAATGCCGGAGTTGCGGGTTGTTCAAAAGAGATACCGCGGCCCCAGAACATAAGGGCAAAGGAAGGGACATGGGTGGGTTTTAGTCAGTAAAAGTCTGACACTCCCTCGAGCAAAAAAAAATATCTTTCTCTCTCTCATGTGGTGCTGTTCCACAAACAATGGTGCACTTAATATTATAACCTGCATGTCCCGTTGTTTGTTTAACACAGGAAATGATGGACGCTACTGAAAGTGCTAAAGTCATGGCTCAGTTTTAGGCAAAGGAAGAAGAAGAATGCATCTCTTTCAATTACTACTTTAACGACTCAAGGAGCAGGATGCACAGGTCAATGAGTTTGCTAGTCAGGGAGAATGTTTAATTGTGTTATGTATTTATTTATTACTAGCTTTTGCCCGTGGCTTCGCATGCGTTAAATTCGGGGTAACACAGTTCCCCTTTCCTGATTTGCAGGTACCCGCTACCTGTAGTTTTTGCCCTTGCGCCTTATTTATTGTACTAGCAATGCTAAGTTTTTCCTTTTCTTCCCTCATTTCTCAATTAAAAAAATATTAAAGCCTATATTCGTCTCCAGGGTCTCAACTATCTCTATACCAAAATTCATCAAAATCGGTTTAGCCATTTAAGCGTGAAGACGTAACAAACAAACTCACTTTCACTTTTATAATATTAGTAAGGATGTATTTATAAATAATTAGGTGTACCTCTAACAACAGCTTCCCCCGTGTTGCGGTCTATGATAAGAATCTCTGTAGGGTTGATTGTGGGCTCGAAGTAAAACTTATCAGAAGTGGTGTATCTGCAATATAATTAACTAAATGTAGAGATAAGATTTATACCAGTGATTAATGTTTTGACAGGTGCTTGATAATGTAATATAGGGGATTGTGACTGGTTTGAGGAAACTAAATAAAACTTTACTGTATTAAAACTCTATTAATGATTTTTGTTTTTTTTTATTTGTTTATTATATTGATTACTGTCGAATTATAAATAGAGTGGTGCCTCTCTAATACTAGGACTATGTTGCTGTGCTATATCCCTATCACACTTGCCACATATTTAGATGGAGAGAGTGATAAAATAGAGTGGTTTTGCATCCTACCATCTTGGTTTTCTAACTTTTCAGCTCAAGTCAATGGTAACTCATAAAAATTATTTTTTTAAATGCGGTTTTACATGGTTGTATTTGTAGATTCTTAGAAGCTTGTTAACTTTTGTTAACATTTGAAAATGATAAAAAAAATCGTAAAACTAAATGATTTTAAAAGAGTAACCATGGAGTTTTGTGCCGGTTCTTCTCCATAGGAAAAGACCAACCCGAACCGTGCACCTCTTCTCGACGTTTTGTAAGTACCTACCCATGTAGACGTATGTGAAATAAAAATATTTTGATTTTGGTTGTTAAACATATTGTCCAAATACAGCATGAGTCACTGCAGATGTGAAAATTAGATTCCTCTATGTACATTCTAGTAGCACTGGCCATATGCCTGAAACTGTACATTCAAATGCAAATGGTAAAAATTAACCAGTTAATTTAATAGATCTAAAATATTTTTTCTGTGTTACATTTTAATTATAAGTTCTCTTAAAACAAAACACCTGTTATTCTTATATGAAATAAAACCTAGAGTATTAGAGGAGAGGTGCAAAATGGCCCTGCTGTTATTAAGTGCCCAGGGTCAATAATTGGTAAAACATAGCCCTAAGTTAGTTTTTGCTTAGTATAATGTTAACAGATTATATTCTGTTGTTTAAATTACAACAAGTTTTAATACTTCACCCAAATTTACATAATAAAACAACAGCACCTATAAAAGACATTACATATTTATATATATACTATAAGAACTACTATAGGACTAAGACTGATGCTACATAAAACTGGTTTGTATCACTAATGCCCTTGAGATTTCCAATTAATTTAAAGTCCATTTATTTGTAAACATTTTGTATGGTGCAAAGGTTGGTGAAATTAGTGATGAATAAGTTAGAAGAAAATGTCCCAACTTGCAGGTAGTCTTTTTTTGCATGTCTATGGAATGACTATAACTATGGCACTAATTTATTTGTGGAGTCATCAACTTATTGTAAGTGACGTAATAATTAGACACAGTTCGGTTGATTCAAAGAGCGTAGCTTCTGTAAGCCATGTCTTCTAGGAGTTTTTGGTCGCGATAAAATAACGTAAATAAAATATTAATTACTGAGATTTTTAGGTTGCTATGGATTTTCGTATGATCTTAAATTAGTTTAGGCAATTATCACACAGCTTATTGTATAAAATTTTATACGGCTTCAGGAAAAACATGAGTACAAGAAATACGAATGGTGACGATTTGAACAAGCAGTTTTTACGGAATATTGCGGGTGGACACCTACATTTTATATAGAACAGTATACTTACAATTTAATATCATCGTGAATACTTAGCAAATCTGCCATTTTTAATGATTTATCGGCGAATTAAATAAAATTCTCTGCCATACACTCGCGAAAAGTTGACATGTATGACATGACACTAGTGTTGTCCCACTTGGCCTTTTTTTCTCCCATTTTGTCCTTCAATAATCTATAAAAAAGAACTCTGAACGTTTCTATAAAATCAACAAATGAACTGTGGAATTCACAAATCCAGTAAAATTTTTGTTTATTTTTCAGAAATGAAACTTATTATATTAATTTTATCCAATTCAACGCTCACACCTTTTCGTTTATTCAATAATCCTAAAGATAAAGTTTCAGAACGAAATAAAAAGTTCATTACACGCAGGTACAGTGTATTTTCGGGATTTTGATTTTGACATTTTACTACTAACAAGTTATTTCAAAGGAGAAACGGAGCGTAAAAGCAACATGCAATTTTGAAGGATAACCTTAAAATTACATTTATTTACAAAAATAGTGTAAGCATGTCGTGGGAATAATTTAAATAACCATGAAGCCAGCCACAGAAATACCAGAATTTATCAAAACAATTCACGATGGTGAAGAAGTCGAAGATTTCTCTGAGGAATCCGACGAAGAAATTGAGGTAAACCGCACAGTAAATTTATTTTCAAAATCAGTTTATAAATAAGTGCAAAGTAAATTTAAAACCCATCAAACTTGTGTCTTTCTGCATTATTAACGTGCTCACATAATAAATTGTATATAAATGCATTAATATAATATCAATTATTTGCATTCAATTCTGTAGACACAAAATATTTTTTTTTATAATTTCCAGTATCAACCATCAAAACAGAAAATCAAGCAGAAAGCAGATTTCAATCCTCAGTTCCAATTTGTTAGTTCTGTAGATGAATACAACAAGGTACGTTTTGACTTGACACTATCATATTTTCATTAAAAGACATTCTTAAACAACTTCAATATTTCTAACCCCTTTCTGGTCAATATTTTAGTACATACTACCTCCTTCTGATAGCCTTGTTGTTCAAGCTGGCAAGGGCAACTGCTAAACATAGGGTCCTAGATTCGGTTCCCAGTTCAAGCAAAGTGTTCTTAGGTTTTTCCATCACAATTTTCTCTGTAACAGCCAGTGTTTAGCTTGCCCCTTATTACAAGGGACTCTTAAAACGTTGCTGACATGTAGGTCCTCCTCCTCTTCTGCTCAACGATTCAGAAGAGGCGTCATGTTTTGCTACATTATAAACTTTGTCCTTTTCCAGAACACATGGGATGATCTACAGAAGTATGTGAGACGTAATGTAAAGCGGACTATTGATGAGAAGATTGAGAGGAGGAGAGCCGCTGTGAAGGTACACGGCAATGCTGAGGATGTTGATACAGACTCGGACGTTGATAAGAAAGGTAACACATTAGCATAAGCATTGTCTCTTCTTGTCCATTCTTCTCCGTCAAACATAGAACCTCTTCCTTTTTTAAGTTGGTTAAAAAGATAGTTCAAAAGCAATTGCAGGGAGAGAAGAGAGCTCATTTATGTACTTATTAAAGTAAAAGCTGTTTTTAGGTACTTTTATTATGATAAAGTTAAACATTGTCTTAATATTTCAGATAGTGATGTTGGAGAATTAGAAATATCAGATGACGAGCTTAAAAGAGATGAAATTAAGACAAAACCTAAAAAGCTCACTAAGAAACAGAAGTTGAAAGAAGTAAGTCATTAAAATTAAAACATACAAACCAATCACACAAAGTAATCATAGACAACAGAAAGCCAATATAACTAACTATGTGAACAACAGTTTAAATGTAATATAGTACATAATATCTATTTCACAAAGACAGTGTATTTATTTGTTTCACAGATAATTGTTCTGGGTCTGGCTGTTTGTGACTTAAAATGTTTGCAAACGCAACCACGATACAGGAGAAATTACTAGTGTGGAGCAACGTTAAAAAAAAAGAATAAGGACATAAATACATAGATAATAAAAATATCATTGTTCTATCGTTTCTCTACCTACCCAGGAACTAGAAGACGATGTAGAACAAGGGGCGCGCATAGAATACGACTCAGACTTCTTTGAGGAGCCTCCGCCGTACGATGAGAATGCATCCTTCTACATGATGAACCTGTCCCGCCCGCTGCTGAAGGCTATCGGTGCGCTAAACTATGTGCATCCCACGCCTATACAGGCTGCTACTATACCTGTGGCGTTGCTTGGTGAGTATATGTTTTATAGCCTCTCAATTCATATGGGAATCCTTAGAGAATACCTTTCAAATCCTTACTAAAGTTATTAAAGCGAAAGTGAGTTTGTTTGCTTGTTACGTCTCCACGCCTAAATAGCCAAACCGATCTTGATGAATTTTGATACAAAAATAGTTGGGACTTGGGACCCTGGAAACGGACTTTACGGGCTTTTTTTTAAAGTGAGAAATGAGGGAGAAAGAGGGAAGAAAATGGTCAAAAACCGAAACCCGAATATAATGCGAGCGAAGCCGTGGGCAAAAGCTAGTATAAGAATAATTTTAGAAATCGTCGGAGAAATCGCCTAACTAAAGAAAAAAATCCCGTAAGTGACAGTTTAACCCTTTAGTTAACGACATTGGCCACTTATGTTGCAAAATAGTCGCGTGGCTAAAACGCCACCAACAACCAAAGTTGTCTAGATTATAATAATCGAAAATGTCCCATCACTAGTGAAAATGCCTATAACACCATATTTTTTTTATTAGGCTTGGCGTCCACTCAGATCAAGCCTGTCCCTTTGCTGTCCTCCCCTAGCGACGCCGTTAGCCGGGGCTCACGTTAGGGGGTGCTCTTAGCGTGTAGTCGCTTAGTTTGTAAGTTTCTTGCCCTGGCTAGAGGCCTTAATTGCAAGGCATCCACAGGAATTGCCCAGTTAAGCAGACGACAACCTCTTAGGTTGAACTGCAAGAAGCCATTCATAAAAAAATAAAAAGGTTTGTCGTCGGGGGTAAAGTAACGCAAAAAGGCGCCGGCGTGCAAAAAATTAAATATAATATTCAAGTTTTCGAACCGACACCCTGATATTCAGAACTACCAACACATTACAAACTTCCTTTCTCCCTTCCTCCCTCCAGGTAAGGACGTATGCGCTTGCGCAGCGACAGGCACCGGTAAGACCGCAGCCTACATGCTACCCATACTGGAGCGGCTACTGTACAAGACAGCCGGCGGGGAGAGGCTCACCCGCGTGCTAGTGCTGGTACCTACCAGAGAGTTGGGGGCTCAGGTACGTTGCTCTATGACAGAGCGAACCTCTATGGACAAACGTGCCAGATTTTTCCAGTAGAAAACTTTAGTGAGGGCATTGACTTAGTCATAATTTCCCTGCCCTGTATAATCTCAACAGGAATGATGTAAATAAGATTTTGTAATAATATTCTAATTTAAAAGAGTGTCCATGGAGTTTCTTGCCCATTTTTCTCCATAGAGATCAACGCTTTGGAATGGGCAACTACAGTACTTTCACAAGTTATTATGTCTTGTGACCGGGACGCGTATTGCCATTGTGTATATCAGTACAGACACCCATAGTCTGTACTAGATCACTTTGTGCTCTTAAAAATAACAAATACTCTAAAGCAAACTACGTATAACTACAGACCAGTCTGTATAAGTATACAGTTTGCTTGCATATTTTTAAAGCAAACTACGTATGACTACAGACCTGTCTGTATAAGTATACGGTTTGTTCGCATATGTCTAAAGCAAAATGTGCTCTCACTGATTACTACCTATCAAAGTGGCTCGACGGAGCCCCGCTTCGCGGGGCTCCTACCTCTGCATTCAAGGTTTAAAGTAACCTAACACGAAGGGGATGGCGGGGTCTTTCAGACCCCGCCATCCCCTTCGAACCTAACCTGTCCATGTCGGGGTGCCCCAAGTCCCGAGCTCTCACTGATTACTACCTATCAAAGTGGCTCGACGGAGCCCCGCTTCGCGGGGCTCCTACCTCTGCATTCAAGGTTTAAAGTAACCTAACACGAAGGGGATGGCGGGGTCTTTCAGACCCCGCCATCCCCTTCGAACCTAACCTGTCCATGTCGGGGTGCCTACTACGGCAGCCAAATTGTCTGTACTCGTATGTGTTTTGCTCTCACGAATTAGAGCAAAGTGTATTTTATTTCAGTCTGTCTCTGTACTGATATGCAGTATGCTCTCTAGCTACAAGAGCATATTGCGTGCGATTACAGAGCAACCCCTGTCTGTGCTAGTATACATTATGGCAATACGCGACCGGGACTGTAGCTTTAATAGTTTGTTTTTTGACATTCAAAAGTGCCTGTAATGGTCTAATTGAAATAAATGATTTTGATTTTTGATCTTGTCATTCCGGAGCGTCTCCCGCGGGACACCAGCCCCTTATACCAAACATTTATCTTTTTAGGCTGTTAAGTACAGCAACGCCTAAGTCTCCATGCTCTTGCGCGCGCATCTTTGCAATTTTTTTACTAAATATTGTTTTTCCATGCAGGTACATCAAGTAACGAGACAGTTATCGCAGTTCACAGCAGTCACTGTCGGCTTGTCCATCGGTGGGCTGGACGTCAAGTATCAGGTCAGTGATCATGTTTACAAGCGTTCACGTCTTTTCAATTCGTCAGTGTTGGGCGTATAAAATGATTTCTGATACAGTCTAAGGACGTAGAACCGATAACACGTCCTGAGACTGTTTTAGAAAATGTATCCTATGTTAACCAGGTTGTAAACTATCTGTGTGTCAATATTTATGTTTAGTAGTTTTTGCGTGAAAGAGTAACAAACATCCAGCCATCCATCCTTACAAACTTTCGCATTAACCTTTTGAACGCCATTGTCACATATTTGTGACATACAAGCGCGTGCCCAACAATTTGGAACGCCAACGACACAAATATGTGACAAAAATTGAGGTAAAATGAGATGCTTGGCGTGAAGGGCACGCGCATGCGTTATGCTCTGGCGTTCAAAAGGTTAATGCGCATGTCTACCTCAAAGCAAATATCATCTGTTTAGCAAAGGCTAAGCAGACGACCAGGCTAACTGAATACAGCCAATTTAGACTAAAATACCTATAATTGAGTAAAAACTCGGCTGAAATAATCAAAGAAACACTTTGTTTTAGGAAACTATGCTTCGACGTAACCCGGACATAGTGATAGCTACGCCGGGACGTCTGATCGACCACATTCGCAACACGCCGTCTTTCGGGCTACACTCCATCGAGGTCTTAGTCCTGGATGAGGCCGACAGGTGAGAATACCAACTACGCTGCTAAAAAAAATGTTAAAAAAAGTCCCTGAGGTTCCTAAGGTTTGTGTTCGAAGAAAGCGGCCGTAAGATAAAAGTCTTTAAATCAATCATAATCAAAACATTTTTATTTCACACTAGTTGTCTTGCACAGTTTCACCCGCGTCTTTCAAAATCAAAATATTTTTATTTCACACTAGCTGTTCCCCGCGGTTTCACCCTCGCTGCTCAGCACCTGTTGGTCGTAGCGTGATGTTATATAGCCTATAGCCTTCCTCAAGAAATGGACTATCCAACACTAAAAGAATTTTCCAATTCCAACCAGTAGTCCCTGAGATTAGCGCGTTCAAACAAACAAACTCTTCAGCTTTATAATATTAGTATAGATTAGTATAGATCGGCCTACATGGGCACTTATAAAAGATGCACGTTCCGGGTTGGTCATTTCCTATGGAGAAGAACCGGCAAGAAACTACATGGTTACTCTTTTAAAATCATTTCGTTTTACAATGTTGTTGTCACAGTTACAGAATGTTGTAGTACTTAAGTAAACCTAAAGAGGTAGAGTTCGGTAGCTGTCCCACAGCATCATGTTATCGGGATATAAAGTATCATATAGAAAATATCAGGTTATAAACTATGTCAGTGTTATGCCATGCCATAACTAAAAATGCTGAAAGAAAAAACTTATTTGCAAAAATAATACTAAAAAGTGGAAAATAACTTTACTTCCGGAACTTGATGGCAATAAAGTCAACGAAACATATAAAAGTTTTAGTTTTTTTTTCTAGGTTTGTTATTGATCCAGTGCGATGTATTAGAAATATCACCACTCTGTAAAATGCACTGCCATCAACGGGAGTCTTCCCGCGAAAATTCACCCTTTGAACGCCAGAACATAAACGCACGCGCATGCCCTCCACTTCAAGCATCTCATTTTACCTTAGTTTTGTCACATATTTATGTTGTGGCGTCTAGGGCATGCACTTGCTTGGCACATATATGTGACATTATTTGTCACGTATATCTGACATTATTTGTCACGTATATGAGACATTGTTCGTCACGTATATGTGACATTGTTTGTCACACATTGCGACATTGTTTGTTTCATATTTATGTGACAATGTTTGCCACATATATGTGACATTACTTGTCTCAAATATGTGATATATTTTGTCTCATATGTGACATCATCATTACCTGCTCTTGTCCAATTCTATTTAGGGTCGGCGCAACACATTTTCTTCTTCCAATGGTGATAAAAAAACCAAAATTAATTTAAATAAAATTATTTTAACCACATCTTTCTTAATCTACCAGAATGTTAGACGAGTACTTCGCGGAGCAGATGAAAGAGATCATCCGACAGTGCTCTCCCAAGCGGCAGAGTATGCTGTTCTCGGCCACCATGAGCGAGCAGGTGAAGGACCTCGCTGCCGTCTCGCTCAAGAAGCCTGTCAAACTGTTCGTCGACTCCAATAAGGATGTGGCTTTCAATTTGAGACAAGAGTTTGTGAGGTAAGCTTTATTTTTGTATATTATGTTTATGTTTTTACGATGGGGCGTGCTTACACAAAAGAAGCCTATTAGTTCGCGATTTGGATAGATCCAGTCTATTTGAGCTAGGGAACGTAGACACAGGCAGGGAATTCCCCCTACTAATATCTTAGATTATTTGTTAGTTGTGAAACAAAACATCAGGATTAATGCAAGATATATAAACTTACTAAGATTTTAACTAATGTCTCATGGGTAGGTAGTTTATGGGCAGAACACAGTAAAAAAACGTAACATACAACAGTCTTTAAAAAAAAACAAATATGCAACATTTTTTTAAACAATTCCTTTTAGTACTGCAACTAAAAATTACTATTTGTTGAATGTACCACATTCACGACCACACGACCAATTATCGTTTATTTATTTGCAAGTATATTGACTTGGCTCGCGAGGTTGTCGACATGTGGGATGTGGACTCAGTGATCATTGTGCCGATAGTCGTTACAGCCAATGACTTAATTACCAAGAGCCTCGACCAACACCTGAGGAGGCTCTCGTTAGGCAGCTGGATCAAGGGCTTGATACAGAAAGCGGTACTCCTGGGGCCTTAGTCTGCTATTACAATGGTGTACAGATTTTGACAAGTTTAGTATGTAGTAGATGTCAAAATCAACCATTATGCGATCAGTGATCGACCATTCTGACACCATTGTAATAGCAGACTAAGGCCCCTGGACACGGCTCGTATTGTTAAGAGGTTCCTTTCGCTGGAGCCCTGACCGCCGGGTAGCTTGGACCCTGTTCCCGACCACACGACCATTATCATTATTATGCTGATTGTTTATACATGGGCAACTTGACTAAATATGGAAAAATAGTTTTTTGTATTCTGTTTTTTTGTGATCCAAAGTAGTTTTTTTTTTCGCTTGGGAATTTTTTTTTTATCCATTATCATAAAACAATATGTGTGTGTATAAAAACTAGCTCTTGCAACATAGTTTCAACTATCGCAGGAATTACAGATTCCTACATATTGTGTACAATGTTTATGTCAATAAATATAGTTTAATTTAAACTTAACTGTGTAACATTGGCTATACGATGCACTATTACACAGAATAAAACGTACACCGCCATTCTAATTTGGACCCTAAAATCAATCCTACAAACCACATTTCAGGATCCGTCGTGACCGGGAGAGTGATCGCGAAGCCATGCTGGCGGCGCTAGTGTGTCGTACGTTCAGAGACAGAGCCGTCGTCTTCGTGCAGACCAAGAAACAAGCGCATCGGTTACATGTGGCTTTGGGGTTGCTAGGAGTCAAGGTATAATTGCATAAATATCCTTACTAATATTATAAAAGCGAAAGTGAGTTTGTTTGTTTGTTAAAGACAGAAAATAAATTTACTTCTAGAAATCGGTGACTTTTCGAGTTTTTTTTCCAGAAGTCGGTTTTGATTTTTCACCATGTCTTCTGTATTTTGACGGGCCTGTTGGTCTAGTGGTTAGTGGCCCTGACTGCTGAGCCGGAGGTCGTGGGTTCGATTCCCACCCAGGACAAACTTTGTGTGATGAGCATGATTGTTTGTTCTGTGTCTGGGTGTGTTTTATCTATAATATGTATGTATTTATAAATTATATAAGTATGAATATCAGTTGTCTGGTTACCATAACACAAGCTCTGCTTAGCTTGGGATCAGATAGCCGTGTGTGAGTTGTCCCAAGATTATTATTATTATTATTTCAGGTAGCAGAACTCCACGGTGCATTGAATCAGCCACAACGTTTAGATTCCCTCAAACGTTTCAAAGAAGAGCAGGTGGACGTGTTGGTAGCGACTGACGTGGCTGCCCGAGGCCTGGACATACCCGGCGTGAAGACCGTGCTCAACTTCACGCTGCCCGCCACGCTCGAACATTACATACACAGGGTGAGTTGTAGCTCACCGTCCGTCCGTCTATTGACGACAGGCCGTATCGACGGCGCGTTAGTGTTCCACGCGCGCCTCAAAGAGATGTCAGCAAAGTAAAGGGGCTTACCAAGGACACTGCTTGCTGGGGTGAAGGGTTGTTCGAAGGAGATACCGCTGCCCCGGAACACAAAGGGCAAAAGAAGGAACATGGGTGGGTTTTAGTCAGTACAAGTCTGACACTCGCCCCCTCTCCGAGCGGGGGAAGTTATTTGTTGATTTCTCTTACGCAAACAAAAGGAGCGATGTAGGATCAACCAGCAGTTTTACTGTGGACGCTTTTAATGTACACGTTTAACTACATCGTTCTCACATCTTATTAATATTATAAATGCGAAAGTTTGTGAGTATGGATGTATGTTTGGTCCTCTTTCACGAAAAAACTACTGAACGGATCTTGATGAAATTTGGCACAGAGGTAGATTATTATGATGATTATTGACGGCACGGTTGGCGCAGTGGTTGAGCGATCGACTGCTGCGCTGCGTGTCGCGGGTTCGATTCCCGCACGGAACAAATATTTGTATGACCTGCAGATAGTTGTTTCGGGTCTAGCCGTTTGTGTATGTGAGTTTAAATGTTTGTAAACGCACCCACGATACAGGAGAAATTCCTAGTGTGGGGCAACGTTTTTTAAAAAAAAAATAAAAAAAATTATAGTCTGAAATAACACATAGGATACTTTTTTTTATTATCATGCGGGCGAAGCCTCGACCGCTAGCAATAGTATGTGTATAATGTCGATATGAATGAACCATAATCTTGGAAAAATATTATGGTTTAAAAGAGTATCCATGGAGATTCTTTCTCATTAGAAATCTACGTTTTGGAATGGGCAACTACAGTACTTTCACAAAGAGTACACAAACTAAGAGATCAAGATGCATACTGAAAACATACTGGAAGTGAATATTTATAAATTTACGTTTTTCACTGCAGAATTATCTGAATGGGTTTCGTCCCAGAAGTAATTTTAGTCCAGTCATCACCATCAGTCATTTCATCTGCGGAAAAAATCCTCTAAGACTAGAAGTTATTCCGCAGATTGGGTTTAAAAAATGCTAAAATGGCTAGGTAATAAAAAAGAAAATAAAAATTCTAGTCACTAATTATTTATTTGTATCAATTTTCTTCCAGGTAGGTAGAACGGCTCGAGCTGGTCGCGCCGGTGTGTCAGTGTCGCTAGCGGGCGAGGCAGAGCGGCTGTTAGTGAAGGCGATAGTAAAGCGCGCGAGACGACCCGTCAAGTCGCGACAAGTGCCGCCCGATATAGTCGGCAAGTACCGGGACAGGCTGGCTAGGTTGGAGCCGGAGATCGGTGAGTACAAGTTGAGTTAGGAAATGCAATCTCGGTCTCGCGAGATCTCGGCCTTTTTTAACGAATGCTTGAGTACATCAAGCATAAAAACGTCTTATTCGAAGTGCCGTGAAGCGTGGACTGCCATGGACGGAGTTGCCTCGTTGGTTACTTGCTCTAAGAGAATTTTTGTTTGATATTAAGGACTGGTTGTTCCTTTCATTTCTTATTTGATAGATCCGTACTTCAAAATTTACTACTTCGAAGTTTTAAAAAAAATATAGACAGAAACGTCAAATACTGTTTGATGCATGAAAATCTATAATACTTGTAGTTTTTTCCTAATTTATTCAAATATCGTGATTATTCGCGTTAAAAAAACATACGAAACTGCTAATCTCACGAGATTTCGACGGGCCTGTTGGTCTAGTAGTTAGTGGCCCTGACTGCTAAGCCGGAGGTCGTGGGTTCGATTCCCACCCAGGACAAACTTTGTGTGATGAGCATGATTGTTTGTTCTGTGTCTGGGTGTGATTTATCTATAATATGTATGTATTTATAAATTATATAAGTATGAATATCAGTTGTCTGGTTACCATAACACAAGCTCTGCTTAGCTTGGGATCAGATGACCGTGTGTGAGTTGTCCCAAGATATATATTTTTTTTATTTCTAAATTAGCGAGATTTCGCAGTATTGATATTCATAAACTCGCGAGACCCCGCTTGAGTCCCAATCTCGCAAGATTTGAATTCCCCGATATAGTCGGCAAGTACCAAGACAGGATAACGAGGTTAGCCCTACAATTGTAATTAGAACACGATGCAGTGATGATTAATTCACAATAATAATAAGAGCATATAGGAGATACCATAGATCTTATATTGTCTACTGTTTTGCATACTGCTTAAAATCAACAGATTGATAGAAAGAAAGAAAAACTTTATACTCGCACTCGACAAGACAATAAAATAAAATTAATAAAAAAAAATACAACAAAAACAAAACATTTATTTATTTAATATTTTTTGTACACAAAGTAAGCAAGATAGGAAAAAAGACATAAAATATCAATATATTATATTAGTCTTGTACGAGGCCAAAAGACCTTGATCTCAGCATGGTGCTGCAACATGGCAGCCATATTGTCAACGCAGATTGCATTCCAATCCAAACAAATCAGGGCCAAATTCATAGACGTGAAGCGTGTGAGTTAGTAATGTTGAAGCAAACACAGCTTACAGAAGAAAATAATTCAACATTCGTTTTACTTTATGCGAAACCCGAAACACGTGTCTAGTATGTTTATGTGAAGAATCTATTTATTTATTATCTTATGCTATCCGTACAAAAACACGGTCACCGCGCGGCACAAACGACACAGCACGTGTGTACTGTCGCTTTGACCTGCCGTGACATTTGCGCGCCGTATGATTTCGTATACCTACTAAGTGTCCACGTAACCTTTAAATATTTTTGGGACAAAATATAACATGGTGTAAAAATTATTGGAATCGATTCAGTTACTTATTCTGAACAAACTATATTCAGGTTTCGCATATACTAAAAATAATGTTGTTTAAACAGTTCACAGAAAGCACAAGACAGGTATAGCGTTGTGAAGAATAAAGATGAAGGTGAAAAGAGAAGCGAAGAATAATAGATAGGACGACTGTCCTATCTATTATTCTTAGCTTAAACTCTTACTGACTAGTAAGAGTCTAAGCACTAGGAAGTACGAAATGTCTTAAGCACTAGATATTGGGCATACGTAACATGCATCGAATGCTAACCGACAGAGTCTCGAGTGACATGCGCATTCAAAATCTTACCAACATTAACTTTCCCATTAATTCTCCAGCCGCAATCCTCGACGAAGAATACGCAGAGAAGCAAATGAATAAGATGGAGAAACAAACAGCCAAGCTGGAGGGAGCCATCAAGACGGAGGGGGCCGAACAGCTGGGGCCTAAGATCGAGCTGAAGAGGCAGCGCGACTGGTTCCAGACGCCGCGAGAGAAACGGGAGGAGAAAGAGAGGCTGGCGCTTACTCAGCATCCCGATAAAGGTAGATAAAGCATAGCTGTGCATTGTAATAGTGGGACCACTCTATGCTCCCACTATTTGTAACAGGCTTCTGTGATCCTACTATTCTATATCCCCACATACTTTAAGTCCTCCCCGTAGGAACTTAACGACACTCCGGCGTTGCGGGTTGTTCGAAAGAGATACCGCGGCCCCGAAACATAAAGGGCAAAAGAAGGAACAAAAACTCACTCAGGGTTTTTAGTAAATAAAAGCCTGACTGCCTGACACACTGTTTAATGATTTCCCATACGCAAAAAAGGGGTACTTAAACATGTTTCTTTTTTCTTCCCAGCCAAGCAGAAGGGTGGGCGAGGTAAGAAGCGCAAACACGACGATGACGACGATTCGGGTGACGACGGCGGCGGGAGGAAGAAGAAAAGACCGACGAAACACAAGCCTAAGGACACGCCCGAAGAACGAGTCAATAGGGAGATGGAGAAGGTACGGACAAAAACTATCCTCAAAGGAGTGCCCATGCGAGCCCGCTAATTCAAATTTACCTACGATTTTGGGGTTTTGTACCTCAAAAGGAAAAAACCGAACCCTTATAGGATCACTTTGTTGTCCGTCCGTCTGTTAAGACCCTTTATCTCTGGAACGTGTGGAGGTATCGACTTGAAATTAAAGCCATATATTCAAGTTGGTCGTTGAAAAAAAGCAGTCAAAAGGTATGGCTTTTTATGTGGCAAATTTGTTTGGGTACGGAACCCTCGGTGCGCGCGTCCAGCTCGCACTTGGCCGAAATGGTTTTTGCAATTTGCTCGTTAATATTTCACTCTCTCATGAAATTTTCATTCAATGGGATTAGATGAACTGATGGGTTGTATTGCTGATTTTAATAATTCTATTTTATTATTATTTATCGAAGCGGAAATGGCTTGTGTCGGAAATAATGTTGTGCCGTATACCTTGATGTACTAAATATCTAATCTTTGATTTAATTTTGTGATTGTTTGCAGTACACTTAGTTTTTTTGCCTTTAAATTACTGGGCACATTGTATTACCCTAACGAAGCTAGCCTAACTCGAATATAATGCTAACAAAAATGTATTTTCCGTCACCTACAATCGAACACGATCTAATTATCAAAGTAATTAATTCTTAACTTAACTAAATCAACCAACAGGTGGCGCTTCTACAATCCCGAATGGAAAAACGAAAGAAGAAACAACGCAGGATCCGCGCCGTCGATGACAATGATGACCAACCACAAAATAGGCCGAACAAAGGTTTCAATAAGAGCAAGAAAAAACAGAGCAATTTCGCTAATGACCTCACAGACACTTCCAGGGCTGCGGCTAAGCGACTCCGGTATGACGCTAATAAGGCCCAGAAAGGCAACAAAGGGATGCCCCAAAAAGGCAATAAAGGGATGCCGAAGAAAGGAAAAGGGGGTCCAGGTAAGCCTGGGAAAGGAAAACCCGGTGCCAAGACGTTTGGCAAACCGCAAGCTGGGAAGAAGGGTGGACGTAGCAAAAAATAAATAAATATATACGTTTGTGTAATATTTGTGGTTTTATTTGTAAATCTATTCCCCTTAAAAATTATTAAATAGTCGTTCAAACACAGCATTTAGTAACATTTTCTACTTTTTGGTAGAAATACTTGAAATTGGCAACACTACAGCGGACATTTGAAGGTGATAGTGAAGTCCTTTAATTAAAACGATAATTATCGAATGCAATAAATTGTTTTGCATGTATTTACTTTTATTTTTCCAGTTCGTCCTTTGTTCGAGGGAAATTAAATCATAATATGCCACATTTTCCATGTGCAAAACTGACGAACTTCCATACAAACTTTTATCCCCTATGTAACACACTTTAAGGGATCGATTCCAGGGTTGCGGGTTGTTAGATAGAGAAACCGCGGTCCCGGAACATGAAGAGCAAAATAAGAAACATCCGTAGGTTTCAGTCAGTAACAGCCTAACACTGCAACCGCTCCGCCCACAACGGAGGAAGTTATTTGACGATTTTCAATCCGCAAAAAAAAAAAGAATAAAGGGATAAATTTTCACAAACCCTTTCTGCTTATTATCGTTATCATTTAGGCATGGAACTCTTTGGCTTATTTCATACTTCTGTTTTCTTCTCTTTTCTACTTCCAGCAGTGAGTGAATCAGATAATCACTTTAAGGTTTTTCTTAATTGCTTTGCGATGAAAATTTATTAGACTTCAATCATCGCACAATCTGTCAAACATTATGACAATATCGCAAATGCGGTAAGTATATTACTATCCAATAAAATTTGCCTGAATATCCAATATTTGTTTAGGGAAGATTTAATAATTAATTAAGATCAACTACCCAAAACATTACAAGTAATTCGGAAAATGGGAGAAAGTTTGATACGGGTTGATAAATTTTGGCAGAACTACGCTCAAACATGATTTTAAATCTGCTAATATTTCATTTCATTTCAAAAACCTTATTGCAAGAAGTAATTAACCCGTTTTCTACGATAAAATAAACAAACAACCCTTTACTCGACAAGCTCTCTTTGACGTAAAACAAGCAAACATCACGCCCGTGACGTCAACCATCGATCGTGAAAACTGTGCCGAACGTGTTCCAGGCATAGACGCTTGTTATCAGAGCAACGTTGTTCAGACACGCCCGCTTCAACTTTAGGTCTTAA
Source organism: Ochropleura plecta (assembly GCA_905475445.1). Taxonomy (NCBI): domain Eukaryota; kingdom Metazoa; phylum Arthropoda; class Insecta; order Lepidoptera; family Noctuidae; genus Ochropleura; species Ochropleura plecta. The sequence continues at coordinate 16,275,639 of FR997738.1, read as the reverse complement.
CATAATTTTGTCTCACTCACATTACGAATAGGCGAACAATCGCAACTTTGCCATAACGTCACGCAATCTGCCCATCTCTTTCACAGTTGACAGCGTAAACTTAGTCTATCAAACTGATTCATTACCTATAAAGGTAGGAAAGTTTATCAACCTAGGTACATCCGTCAGTTTCCTGCACCGGCCAATGAGCAGCGCTGAGCGGGCGACAGAAGGGATGGCGGGGTGGAAACATAAATGCATACTATATTGCAACTAGGTACAGTGGGTAGTAATCAATCGCACGGGGCATAAATCACAGCTCGCTTGGTCACTTACAAACAGAAAAGGGCGGTGTAACGTTTTTCTCGCGGAAAATCTTGGAAACATTCCTGAACTGTAACAAGTGGTTGGTGTCAACTTTGGGTTCTTAAAAGAGTCGTGAATAACTTAGGTACTTTCTCCCCAAAATTGTAAAGGCGGGTTGGGTTAGTGGGGTGGGACCGTTTATTGATCGGTTTTCGGGAAGAAAGTGCGTGAAGCTGCGCAGTTTGGGAGTTCGATATATTAGAGGAAATGATTTGGAAGATACTTTGTGAAATATTCTCTTCTGTCGGTGCGGAGCGGAAAGTTCTCAAAATGTTATCCATGATGTTTATACCGCAGCCGCGGTGCCCGGAATAATTTTCGTTTCGTTTAATATTGAATATTCTCCACAAAACGAAAAAGCTTTTCAAGATAATTTGAACTTTATTAGATTTGTCTGTTTTCTATGGCATCCTAGTGCGAGTACGTATCTCGCAACGATTAAGATAACTTGGAAGGCTGACGATGGACGTGAAACATATCACCCCCTAGGTGTTAGAGGGTCGTTTGACGGAGGTCACGGAAGGTCGCGGCAAGATGCTGCGCATCGCTGTAATGTAGGCTTCTTGCGGCTTCATTTTTTTTCAAGCGGCTTCTGCCACGCCGCTCTCCCATTGTTTGTGGCACATAGCACTTGTAGCGTTCATCCATTTTGAGAAAAAATTCGCGCAAGCGTTACGGGAACTCTTTATTTTATTAGGTACACGTTTTATGCGTCATAATAAGATATATTCTTATCATAAAACCGTATTCACTAAACTTCCGCAGTACCCATTCTTATTTCATTTGAAGTTCCACACAAAGTTATTACTCAAGAACTGATTAGTGGTTAGCTATTTAACGTTTGAGATTTTGCTTCGGGTAGGTATTTTTCGTAAATAGCTTGCAAATAGAAAACCACTAATCTTTGTGACTTTTTAGGATTGACTGGAAAAATGGACAACGGTGACGAAATGCAAAGTGATGATGAGGAGGAAATAGAGGATGAAGAAATAGAAGATGAGGAATTTGAAGAAGCAGCTCCTTTAGACGCAGAAGAGAACGGAGAAGCAGGTTCCATAGATCTAGACGAGGAGCCACCAAAGAGTTCCTCACCGATATCTATCGTGATGCCGTGTACATCGACAACTGACCCTGTAGGCCGCCCATCTGCTCACGGCGAAACACCGCACATGTGGGACTCCGACGACATAGATCGTACTGACGAGGGAGAAGACGTCGAATATGATGACGCTGAGGACGACGACTCAATGAATCAAAGTCATGGTCAACAACAAGACTTGACTGTAACTTTTAGATCTGAAGAAACAAATGAAGAAATCGCCACGGCCACGCTAATACTGAAACGCCACGACTCCGTTGATAAGTTCCTGCCGTTCGCAGGAGCTGTACTGCGCAGCATTCAAAATGAACCGTTGAAGCTCAAGCTTATGGAAGATATTTCACAGATGCTTATTAATGCTAAAACTTACGAAATACAGAGGCATCGCCGACCTCGGCCACAGTATATCGTGGTTTTATTTCTCATCCCTTGAATAACAATCCTTAACGATACAAACAGTATTAATACCACACTATGATATTATCACATATTTTGACGCAGTCGACTAATCAGGATTCAAGTGACTTGGCCTTGTTGAGAGTGCAAGGAGGATTATGTCCAGCAATGGACTGCTAAAGACGATGTCTTTAGCAATGGACTGAAAAAGCGGAGACGATACGAGAGGTAAGATGTGCTGTAAAGCACCATTGGAACTTCTCGTCTCAGTTTAGCTTTAGTGGAATTGGTTTAATAGGAAAATAATATGTCTCATACTTCTTTAGCCTGCCTACTCATCGGCTTAGCAGGTAGCAGCGCACAATGGAGACGTAAGCGACCGCGACGTGCAGCTTTCGCTTTTTGTGTTTAGGTTCATTTTCGATCGATGGAACCTTTTGAGCGCTAGCCGCGTCTCCACCGGACGCATGCTCGGGCGAGGCAACCTTGTGAGCGAAATGCTCGGTCGGTGTGGACGTGCGTCGGGGTTGTGCGGGCGCACGGTGCCTCTGAGCCGAGCCATGCGGCGTCGGTAAAGTGCGCGTGCTCAAAGGTCAGTGTGCGCACTATACTCTGTGGTGTGCGCTGTGCGTTCGGTGTGGACGGTAGTGCGTTTGGCTCGCAAGCTACGAATCTTTCGAAGGCATTAATTTCGTAAATATGGACACTCGAGAAGCCTCGATACATCCGCATCCACATGTCTCTTTCACTTGGCTTTCTTTGTTTTTGATACCTGTTTTCTTTTAATTAAACAGTGAGTCGATTAGAAGATAACTGCAGCAGCAATAACACGACTATCCATTTTAAATTGCTCGATTGAACTGATGGCTCGGGGTGGCTCGCGAGCCCCACCTCGATGTTTCCAGTAAACTATGAGACTGCCTCGCGATTCAGCCTCGGCCGCACTGCTCGCCCGAACGTGGCTCGCGTGTCCGTTCGCCCGGTGGAGACGCGGTTAATAACGCACGCGTGTGCAATCCATGACGAACCACTCATTTATATATTATACTAGCTTTTGCCCGCGGCTTCACTCGCGTTAAATTCGGGGTAACACAGTTCCCCTTGCGCCTTATTGATTTGGATTTGTAATAGCAACGCTAAGTTTTCCCTTTTCTTCCCTCACATCCCACTTTAAAAAAAAAAAGCCTTAGCTTAGCCTATGTCCGTCTCCTGGTTCCCAACTATCTCTGTACCAAAATTCATCAAAATCGGTTCAGCCATTAAAGCGTGAAGAGGTAACAAACAAACAAACAAACTCACTTTCGCTTTTATAATATTAGTAAGGAAGTAAGGATAAAATGAATCCCATTTCTCTTAGCCACGGCATCACGCGTGAACGGCTTGACAAATTTCGCTTATTCTTTTTTTGTTTTGTGGTTAATGTCAGGAGAGTTCTTATGAAAAAATAGGTAAGTAGGGTAGGCAGGGTAGAAAAATTGCATCGCAACGCATGCCGTGCACAGCTAGTTTTATATAAATTGTCGTTACAATTTGTGTTATCGTCCAGGGCACGCGGTCACTTTGTAACATATACAGTCGTGGTCAACTAATTAGGGACAATCTCTAGTTAAGCCAAATTGTGAATTTATTTTTTATTTTCCAACGAGTCTTAACAATATTCCATATCTTTTACACGTAAGTATAATTAGTCATTGATGTGCCCGATTATACAAAAAATAACAACTTCTTAAACATTAAACCTCTTTACAGTATAGCTGATAGATTATCAGTGTGCTATTTGTTCAAAGAATGCTGGCTGGCCATTTAATTAGGGACACTGAGATATTGCGTTCTATTTTCAAAATTTGAATCTCAATACTTTTTTATTTCTTCTTTTATTGTTTTGTGGTAGTTTTGGCGGCAATCCAGATTTTTAATTTTAAGTTTTGAGAATTATTTTGAAGAAATATGGGCAAAAATAAAAGTTGCGATCCAACACTACGAACAATTATCATGAAGTTTGTCGAGCGTGGTTGGTCATACCGAGGGATAGCAGAACATTTAAATTGTTCAAAAACTATGGTATGCAATGCAGTGCAACATTTCAGGCGCAATAACACAGCTTTAAATGTGCCCAGGACAAAAAGATCGAGAAAAACAACTCCGCAAGAAGATAGAATGATAACCAGGTTAGCTAAGAAAGATCCGTTTCTAGGCTCTATTTTAATTAAACACGAAGTGTTTGGGGCAGACGAAAGAGCCGGTGTATCAGCGAGGACCGTTCGACGACGTCTGGTAGAAGCAGGGTTGTTCGGAAGAGTGGCTCGCAAAGTACCGTTGTTGAAGAAAGAACATAGAAATGCTCGTTTGGCGTTTGCACGTAAATATGGACATTGGACCTACGCCCAATGGCAACATGTATTATTCTCTGACGAGACCAAGATTAATTTAATTTCTTCAGATGGAAGGCAATACGTACGGCGTCCTGTAAAAGCGGAAATGAATCCAAGATTCACAAAAAAGCAGGTGAAACATGGCGGTGGAAACATTAAAATTTGGGGTTCATTTTCTGGACGTGGAGTGGGACCTGTGAGAAAAGTTCAGGGTAACTTAGACCAACATCAATACAAAACAATATTGGAGGAAACTATGCTTCCCTATGCTGAGGAGCATCTCCCTATTATATGGACGTTTCAGCATGATAACGACCCGAAACATACCGCCCGTTCAGTCAAGTCGTTTCTTACCAGTCAGTCAGTATCGGTGCTAGATTGGCCAGCAAATAGCCCGGACCTCAACCCAATTGAGCACCTTTGGCACGAAATCAAGAAAAAAGTTTCAACTTATCGTACCACAACTTTAGATCAACTTTCAAACTTTTTGTGAGGCATGGGCAAACATTCCTATCGAAACATGTCAGAAACTGATAATGTCTATGCCACATCGGTGTCAAGCGGTAATTACTAACAAAGGTTTTGCTACTGGGTACTGATTTTACACGTAATAAAATGGAGCTTTTAAAAATATTATAATACTGGAGATTATTCGTTTTGTTTAACTCTATTCATCATTATACTTTACTGTCCTTAATTAAATGTCCAGCTACATAATTATACCTTAAAATTTAATACATGTTCAACCTTTGATATTAAATACTTTTTTCTATTTAATTATTCTCTTATTTACAGCCATTTATAGTATAGTAATCGGACCAAATTATGCAAATAATAGGTGCTGAAAAATCAATAGGGTTTTATATTTATATGTACATAACCGGTTATTGCTCTTCACTATCTTGAATGTCCCTAATTAGTTGACCACGACTGTATGTGACTACGGCGTTCAAAAGTTAACTAAGCGTGATTATCTTATGCGCACATTTATGCTCAGGTCTACCCAGTACGCGTCTCCGAACAGCTTCGGTGGACACACCCTTTTCGTTCCTAAGCAAATCTTCCCTTGTGTAAAGTAGGGTCTTATTAAGCAGAGAAAAACTGTTACTATAATCAGTTAAATAGACTTTAAGTAAGACTGGTATACATTAATGATAGAGGTTTTTGAATATGTCGTATTGGCATTTTTGAGAAAGTAAGTATTGGTTTTATTTTATTATGATGGAGATGTTGTCGCGTCTTCGTGTTTTGCGCAACGAGCGGCAGGTTAATTTATGAGCACAACAATGCGAAGCTATTGTGTATCTTTGAGTTTACAAATTGCGTCGATGATGTAGTGAAGGTCGCGGTAATCCGCTGGATGCGGATGCAATGTTTGGAGAGGAACTATGTCCAGTAGACGGGCAACTTTGACAAGTAATGTTAATATGGTGTATCATTCTTGGCCTGGGATTTTCACTAGCGGCTTAAGTCTAAATGAATGCTTATCTGACCTCCGCAAGCCAGTTACTGGGTAATACGATAATTCTTGGTAAGACTGCGATAAGATACTTGGACAGGACATACAATAAACAGGAGTAGGTATAAAATAAAACAGCACATTTGTCGGCAACCATTTATTCACAAGGCGCCCCTGCTTACCAGCAAAGTTGTCTTTAACCTATACATAACCTAATTATAATAGATCCTGCATCTCCACACCGTCAACAAACACGTTAGGAAACAACCTAGTGTTATCTGTACGATATTCATTGTTTCGGAACGAAACATCGCCTGTCAAATTGTCGATGATTTTAAATTCAGATTTCAGCTGCCAAATGTATACGCAGTGAAATTTGAATTTAAAATCATCAATTACCACAGCCACACTGCTCAGGGTTAGTTCCGAAATAGGCAAGCTGTTATTACTTCCTTGGACAAACTACTTCACAAAGAAAATAAACTAGAAATTATAAACCATTGACTCATTATTAGCAATTATTTTAAAAACAGAATCAAATAAACAAGCTCTCAAGCGCCTATTAGTTCAAAAACACGTTCCAACAGCAGTATCGTAACAGATAACACAAAATCCTTCCCTCAACAACATATTGTAAGCAAGTCATTTACATTTTTTACATAAACAAAGGAAACTCGCCAGAAATATATAAACTAGAATACAAGAAGCATCAGAGATTATTAACAATAGACTTTTATGTCTAAATTATATTAAAAAAGCTATGCTTTAACACAAGTCATGGTGATAATGATAAGTCAATATTTTGATTTTGGGCTTCGAAGCATATTTCTTAATTTTATCAGAGGGATAGATAGGGTCTATTAAACGTTTCTACAGCATTATAAGCCATAATTGGGAAATTCCCACTGTTGGGAAACCAGTCTCGATGTACTTTGATATGGTCAAATGAACGCCAGACAATATAAAAGTAGAAATAAAAGACGATTTCTTAATAAGCAAAATAAAGTCTACATAAGTTAAATAGAATATGTTTTAAGTAATTGCCTTTACTGAATGCTCCGAAGCCAAAAATTTACAATTTTAATACGCCACTAAACAAATAAAGAAGAATGAAACAAGAGCCATTAGAAAACATCTCGGGTTCTGAACGTGAATTCGATTTGTATTTATATTCAAATCAAAATTTGATCAAATAATAACAATATTCAGCTTTCAGACCCTGAGTGCCAATAATTTAGCAATTTATCAAGTTGTGAGATCGTATAATTTTAGCTCCCAGACTGACGTTATGATTAAGAAATAAAAAGAATACAATATTTATTATGAATCCCGAAAATAATATAGAAATAAGTTTTATTTTTCATAGCCCATCACAATTGTTCCGAATTACGAGCAATCTGCTTTGGCGCCTCGCACGAGCCAAAATGATAGTCCCCTTAGATACACACTCTATAAGAGTCTTATTAATAAAATCTTTACTTGTTATTGTAAAGACTTATTGACAAATATAAAGCCTTTATGGATGTTATATTTTGTTAAAAAATACAATAGTAAAATCCGGTTCGTGAAAACCTGAGCAAGTCTGCTAACGCTGGTCGAGCCAACAAATCATAAATATGGCTTTCAGAACCCAGGAGTTATTGTATTAAAATACATTCTTTTAACTATATTCATATTAAATACAAAACATTTCCATGTATGTCTGTTCGAGACACCGAGGCGCCCCCTACCGTCATTCAAGCCCTTGTACTTCATGATACAAGTCTAAAAAAAAATAATATAATTCAAACATTGCCACATAATTTTAACTACTAATTTTATATGTATAAAAAAAACTTTCGTTTATTTTTGAACCGATTACAACAATGTAAAAAAAATGTGCTTTTTATGTTGGTCTTGTATTGCTTGGGTTTCTATATAGCTATAAAACCGTATCATCATTGGTTCAAACCTAAACGACCCTTAACAGTTTGCAAGTAGGTGAAATCGTTTTTATCTTGGCTACATGATAAGCGATTTCCCCTAGTTTCAAATAGTATGAGAGAATTACTTGCATATCTAAAGGGACCAGGTGGAGCCTGAGGTAGCTGTATTGTGCGGGAGGAGGGGGTCTTGACAGCTCTCGCCTCCTCTCCCCGCGTAGCTACGTTAGACACCGTCTCAATTAAATGGCAGGTCTATTTTTATTAAAACACTGACTGCATCACGTCCTCGAAATCGTTTTCGCTCTTTAATACTCTAAATCTATAGCCTATATTAGTGATTCAGTCTTTTTTCCATACATTTACGTTTTTTTTTTTGTAAAATAAGAAAATTGGAATATGGAATCACAATGTTGCGCTTTTCAGGACGAGTGGTTGAGTCACACTTGGTTGGTAGAACCTGATGCAAAACCTATTGCTGTTTTTACTGTCTTCGTAGTGTCTAAACAGAGGTATACCAACGTAAAACCACATTTCGCTTCTTATACCTAAGTCCCATGTAATAACATCGACCCTACACGATTTTGGCAGGTTTTTTTTTATTTGCCTTCCACAAACCAAGTGTGAGATTTTTTTACAAAAAAAAAAGCTTCAGTTATGCAAGTAATCCAATGAAACGTAAACTTAAAAAAAAAATACACACGGAACTAAGTCATGCCTGTAAGTAAAGATCACCTAAAACTGAAATAGGCACTGAAAAATTAATTTATCTTAGAAAATATTTACAAGTCCTAAAATTAAAACTTCTATATATAATATTTCTATGTTTTCGTAATAAAACTAATAACTTTTTCAATCATAATATTATGTATTTAATTCTAGTACTTCATTTACAAATTGTAAGACCAAAGTCTATTGGTATTTTTGTGGAAGAATTGTGTTGTTACAAAAATATATCTATTTATCAATATAACTGCTTTACTGGTGAGAACCGGCCTTAGCAGGTGTAAAAGTAACGTACATATTATTACGTCGATTTTTAAATCAAAAATACTAGTTTGACATTTAACTTTCTTATACTAAATTGACAGCACGGTTGGAGCAGTGGCTGAGCGATTGACTGCTGCGCTGCGTGTCGCGAGCTCGATCCCTGCACGGAACAAATATTTGTATAGCCTACAGATAATTGTTCCGGGTCTGGCTGTTTGTGTATGTGATTTTAAATGTTTGTAAACGCACCCACGATACAGGAGAAATTCCTAGTGTTTTGAAAAAGTTGTAGCGTTTTGAAAAAAACAACAACAAAGGGTTTTGAAAAAAAAATGGTTTGTTTGACTGGAACGCGTCTGATCTGAACCATTATGAGCACGCTTGCCTATACTCTCTACATTCACTTGAACTTGGAAGAGTCCAGATTTTAAAGAATAGGGAACAGAGAAGTCGGCATTGGATTCCACAAACCGGCAGCGCAATAAAATATGTGGAAGCGAAGCGCATGTAATATTCTCAACATTTAACGAATTTATGGGATCCTCATCGTGTTTTTAGCAAAAAATAACTAAATGCATTAACAAAACTGTATCTTCGATGAAAAAATCGACGTATATAAGTTACGTTACGTTGCCTCTGATTTCACAATTGAAACGTTATTAAGGCTCCAAGTGTCACATGGAAAAATAGACCCTGAAGTGCAAGTGGCATTCGGATCTTGGGCGGTAAGGCAATTACGAATAAGATTATACCAAAGTATATAAATATGCGCTCAGTGTATTTATTAGCAACTGTTATTGCGACATAAGACACATTTGAGTTTGTTTTGCTTGGTGAACATATGGGGTTAATAAAGTGCTGATATTATTTCGATTAATTCAATTTGATGATTGTTAATCATTCGCTAGTTGTAAACTCTTTTGAGAAAAAATCTGTTGTTTTCTGTTCATTGTCTTGAACTAATAAATAAACAAGATTAGACAACATCTTAAAAAAATTATGCCTAAAACCTTCTTTAGCTTAGAACTACTTACCCCCGGGTGCAATAAACAAAAACGATTCGTTTTGCTTACGGATAGTAGTATTTTCTACGAGACGTATGCCAAAATACTACTATCCGTAAGCAAAACGAACCGTTTTTTGTTACGGATAGTAGTGATTTATTTTGTCTCTTTTCAGAGTAATTTGTTTTAAGAAAGTTTGAATCAAGCTTCAAATTAACAGCAATTTATTTCAAAACCAATATACTAGTCAAAAACCACTTTCTAAGCACACTGTATGTTCACCTTTAGTAATAAACCTAAGCAAGCTATGTGTTCAGTTAACATAACAATTTAGTTTTCTTCCAGCTCGTGTTTATTGTAAATGTACTAACTACACTACCACAAAATAGAAAGAAACAGAAGTCTTACTCCATGCAAGGGCTCCAAATGCACGCACACAGACACGTAGTGCAAGCGCACTTGCGACTGTCATTTGTTCCGTACGTAAGCATCTTCGAAGAGTACTCAGGAGCCATCCAGTCTTACAAAAGGGTATTCCGCATTACTCAGTGACTGGGTAATGGTGATCTGGTGAGCAACCGTGACATCTTTAAGTGGATTATTTTAATTTTATTGCAGTGTGGGAAAGAGCGTGCTATCCTATATAGCTTTGTCTTTTTCCCACACCCTGCTGTAAGACGTTATGGCAACTCTACAGGTACAGAGTCGCTTCATGTGAACTACTGACTTTTAGTTGCATCTGGTATTTTTTTAAATCGACCCCAACTTTGTTGGGGAAAGGCTAGGTCGTACGTACGTGTCATATATGGGCGCATGTTTGCAGTCGTTGTACGGAGACTTCTGACCAATCTAGTTAGTGAAATAACACTGTAACATTTTAGTACCTCATGGTATCAACGTCTCGACTTAACTAAAGCGTGCTTTCTCGACATATTTCGTAAACAAATATGGCGCATGAAAATGTATTTGAACGTAAATCTTTCGTCCCACTTGTATTGCAGTAACGCTAAACGTGTTTAACCTCTATAGCCCCAGGGGCACAAAAAACGTGCCAGTAAACAAGTATTACCGTTGAGCCCCGCTGGCCCAGATTTGTGCCACCAAACCCCGAGCGATTTAAAACTGCATTTGTAGTAAAGATAAGTCTTAAAATCAGATTACGGTTACGATAAGAGCCCGCCCGGCGGTGCTTGACGGATAGTTGACTTAAATAATATCCTTGAGAGGTTAAAACATAATTCTGTCTTTGTCATCTTTTGACAGAAATATAATGACGTATTCAATTTATACCATATGATATATTACGCCTGCGATTTCAGAAGTGTAAAAAAAAAATTGAAATAAGTTAAAATTTTGACCTTCAATAACTTTGAAACCATAAGGTTCCGAGACATGGTTTAGTACAACCAGTGATGGTAATGAATGAAAGCACAAGTAACTTTCGGTTTCTTTATGAGCATTTTTACACCCATTATTTCATACAGCTAATACATTGCGTAGTTTTCGAATACAGCCTTTTTAGTTGGTACCGAAGCACGAATTAAGTCGACGCATTTACTAAATAACCTATGTAAACAAATATATGGTAAAATATAATAAACTACTATAAAGTATCTGCGAATTCAATATGTCCTGTGATCAACGCCCCGCCGTACATATTCACATTTATATACATTATTTAATAACAATATAATTCTCCTCTAATTCTAATATTTGATACGACGTCATTTCTATAAGGCGTTACGTTTGGAGTTATGATATCTACTGTTTTGCAAAATATTGTAATTCATGTATGTATTAATTTAAATATTTTATTTATTTTTGTAAAGCTACTAACTATTTCTGTTATTTTTATTGCTTGCTTTAGACCTTAAAACAGGTATATATTTATTAAAAGTATCTGTTTGCTACATAATAACATATAAAAGGTTACTAGCGTCTATGGTCAGGGGTATATTATATACTACAGGTTCCATTGTCTTAGTTTTGACGTTAAATTGACAAGAATTTAATTCCTGTTTCATGTTAGATGTTTTATCAGTTTGTATGGATGCTGTTTGATAAAGATGTCTTCTTATGCAAAGAAGAAACTAGAAATTAAAGACTATTTTTTAGTCCTATTATGCATGCTTTAAAAGGATAACATGAAACAGGTCAAAGGTAAACTAAATGCTTGTCTAAGGCAATCTGTCGGTATTTCAACAATCAATTCCATACAGTAATTTTTCGAAGCTAGTTTTGTTATTAATTTTTCCATCATGATATCCTAATTCTCTCTATGTTATATACATTATATTATGTTGCCGTATATAATAATATATATCTAAAATCTCTACCAATATAAATATGTACATGTATATAATATGTTCACATCGGCATTTGACAAGTAAGCGCTTACTTTAATTAATGATAGTGAAGTTACATGTGTATCACGACGTTTTCCGTAAGAAAATGTTACAATGCTTGTTATAGTGTACTTTACGCACTTGTACAGTCACAAGCACCAATATGTATACACTTAGAAGCACTGTTTTAATTGCAATTTTGTTGTTTATCTCAAAGTCCCAATCGTTATTCTATGAGGGAAAATTGCTTTAGAATTGTGTTAAGTGTGTAGATATCGGTGGCGGCATGTGTACCTGGTCCTACTGGAAGTCCGCGAGCGACTGGCGCCACGTGGCGTGGAACGGGATGCGCAGCAGCTTGAGCTTAGTGTGCGGCAGCTGCTGCGACAGCAGGCGCTGCAGCGTCGGCAGCGGCAGGATCTCCACCTGCGGGGGGCCCGCGCCCGCCGGCCCGGGCGGAGGCCTGCAGCCCGGCACGGGCTTCAGCACCGGGATGCACTCGCCCACGTCGCGCCGCGCCGGGGAGCCCGCGCGCTCGCACTGGTCGATGAACAGCTCCGTGACGCGCAGCAGCTCGATGGTGACGCCCCACATGAGGTGCGTGAGCGAGTCCTTGAGGCGCAGCACGCCCGACAGCACCTGCTTGTTGGTGGTGGCCGACTGCGACACGTAGGTGGGGATGATGAGCAGGCGCCGCACGTTGGTGCAGGCCGCCAGCGCGTCGTCGAAGCCCAGCTTGACGTCGATGTTGACGAGCTCCAGGCGCGTCAGCAGCGGCAGCGCGGCCACCGCGCGCAGGATGTCGGGCGCGGCGCAGTGCGGCGTGCCGCGCTCCAGGCGCAGGCGCCGCAGCCGCGCCAGCCGCCCCAGCACGCCCGCGAACTCCGCGCGGAACGTGCACTCGCCCAGCTCCAGCGACTCCAGCATGGTCAGCGACCCTATCACGTCGCACGCGCACCACCCCAGCTCCTGACCCAACCAAATATTACATATAACCTTTTAAACGTTGACAAACCTTTTGACATACGTGTTCTTATTAATCCTTTAAAAACACAATTACACATTTATCACGTGTACGTGTGTATTTAAATCTTAGATTAAAGATCAAAGGACGTGATTTTTGTTTTAACATTTTTTTTTGTGTTTAAAATGACAAACATCTAGTTACGAATATATGTAGTTACCAAAATGTAGAATAATGTTTGAACGTTTGTGTAATGGCGTTAGTAAGATACCTTGATGCTGGTAAGCGAGAGGTGTTGCAACTTGGTGAGTGCGGCGAGGTGTCGCAGGTCGTGCGACAGCGACAGGCCCGCCATGCTCTTGAGGCGCAGCTCGTGCAGCAGCGGCAGCGCGGCCAGCGGCGTGGGGTCCAGCGTGGCGTCGCGGATGGCCAGCGCCGACAGCGCGCGCAGCCCGGGCAGCCCGCGACACACCGCCTCCACCGCGCGGGCGGGACAGCGGCACATCTCTATTCTGTGGGGAGTAAAATGCGGGAAGATAACAGAGCGAAATAAGATGAGTCTGCCCGGAAGTGTAAATGTGGAGTTTCCCCACAAATGATGAGACACTTGGCACCGTGCATCACAACAGCTGATGAACGCTACTGAAAGCGCCAAACATGTCGCCAAATCTCGGTTATTTTCGAGACCGAGGAAGTGCCATCGTAGAAGGTTATTAATTTACTGCTTGAAGTAAAATCATTTTCGATGATTTTTAAAGACACCTGTGCTCAGAAATAATTTCACACAGATCTTACACAAGAACCATCAAAAACACGTAAGACCTATTAACAATAAAAAGATTAAAAAAAAACTAAACTAAAACCCTTATTTACTTTTAAGGCAATTTAAACTGACCTCTCTAACGTGTCGACAGTAGATATGTGTTCGGCGAACTGTTCCCAGAACACAGCGTCGTTCTGTGGCAGCAACATCTTGCGTAGGTCCAGTCTCTTCGTGCCGTGACGTTTGAGCGCCGCACACAGTCCTCCCCAGTCGCTTACCTGAAGAAACAAATCTATGTATTCAACAAGCAGAGAAACAATCGCTAATCTCAACGTGCAGGCTTGCTCCCGAAACTGACAGTTTGTCTGTCTTTATAAGTCGGAAATGACATGATGGAGTATTAAGCTGATATTTTACGTATCTTGTGGTGACGTGACTGCCTCGACTGCAAAGCATGAGAGCCTGGGTTCGCATCCACATCGGGTGATGTTATTGCGTTTTTTCCATCAGGAATTTGTTAGTAGCAGTAGCAGCGATTGTGTGGGAGAGGAGAGAGGAATCGCATGTGACTTGTGATGGATATAAATGACGATGGATGGAGAGAAAGCGAAGACCAAGAAAACAATGCTTTTTTGCAAAGAAATACCTACTTCCAAAATCCCAAAGTCGTTGTCTCTTGTTTGTTTTGTTGACTTTTTTGTAACCGACATCAGAGAAGTTAAGTTATTTTCCACTTTTTAGTTTGTAGGTCGGTTTTTCTTAGCAAAAAAAGGTTTTTAATTAAAAAAATTTAGTTATGTTATAATGACATTAAACACAATTTTTATAGAGTATTTTTTTTAAATATTTTTCCATTGTTACTAAAAGATATTCGATAACTCATGAACTACCTAAGCAATATAAATAAAATGGAGTATGGACCCTTTCGAATAAAAAAGGGTAATACAAAGATCCACAGTTGGCGGAGGAATCGGTGATAATACATTAAAAAAAAACGTTCGAAAATAGAACGTCCTCCTTTTTGAAATCGGTTAAAAATATGTTGTGCCGTCTCTCAAGTAACATGGGAACAAGGCAGGAAGATGATTGCGAGCGTACTTACATGTGAATTCTTCATCCTAACATGCCTCCAGAGCGCAGGCGTGGCGGACAGCTGTCTCCACAGTTTACACACGCGCGCACAATGCGCCAAGTCACGCATGCCTAGGTATTGGAAGATCTGGAACCAGTAAATAGACTGTTAACACTTGAGCATCAAGTGTAGAGTGAAGTTGAAGCGGTAGGAGGGGATCGCCCAACAGATCAGATTTCCGTGATATCCTATGTGTTATTCCAGACTATAATCTACATCTGTGCCAAATTTCATCAAGATCCGTTCAGCCGTTTTGACGTGAAGGAGTAACAAACATCCTTACATCCATCCATCCACCCCCACAAAAATGTAGAAAATGGCTGTTTTTATTTACATATTTAACTTTCGTTATGCAATAGAATTAGGTAATTGTTATACTATTGCCATAATACAAGTATTTATATACTTGGAGATAATTGAAAGATAAAGTTATTATTAACTTTATCTTCTAACTAGCTTTTGCCCGCGGCTTCGCTCGCGTTAAATTCGGGGTGACACAGTTCCCCTTGCGCCTTATTGATTTGTAATAGCAACGCTAAGTTTTCCCTTTTCTTCCCTCTTTCTCCCTCACATACCACTTTTTTCAAAAAAATATTAGCCTATGTCCGTCTCCTGGTTCCCAACTATCTCTGTACCAAAATTCATCAAAATCGGTTTAGCCATTAAAGCGTGAAGAGGTAACAAACAAACAAACAAATAAACAAACAAACTCACTTTCGCTTTTATAATATTAGTAAGGATTATCTTTCTCTCCCATTTTCTTCCCTCTTTTTCCCCTTATCCCAGTTTGTTTTTAACCTATGTCCGTCTCCAGGGTCCAAATTATCTCTGTACCAAAATTCATAAAAATCTTTTTGGCCATTTAGGTGTGAAGACGTTACAAACATACGAACTCACTTTCGCTTTTATAATATTAGTAAGGCTAAGTAAGGATTAAAGTTACAATCAAATGCAATAAGTAGAATGTTATATTTTTAAGTACCCACAAAAACTGCAAGTACTTAGCAGAAATATAAGTGCAAAGGTAATGTTTATGTCTTACCTGTACTACAACATTATAGTTCCGCTCCTGAGCCTTGTTATAGAAGGCTGTGAAGTGGTCGGTGTCGTCAACTCGCTGTCGCCCACGACGCCGCGGCGACATCGTCGCAGTGGGAGGCGACGCCGCGCCGTTGACAGCGCGACCTTTTCTCTTATCGTCACTGTAGACAAACGTGAGGTCAAGTATATGGGACTTTGAAAGTCAACGCATGTAGCAGTCGTGTTCATGAAAGGTGAGAGTGAGATGGCACGATACGAATCCCTTGTTAAGTATTCGTGGTCCTACTCGCACGTTTTATGACCGCGTTTGCGACGTCTAGTGAAGTTGAAATTTTTAACGCGTCAACGAAAATGCGGTAGGTTAGTTTAGGTTTTGAAGGAACTAACTTTAAGTGATGCTAAACTATTCCAGAACAAATCGCAATCAGCAATTACGAAATTAGTATCAAGTGATTTTTCTAGCGAAATTGTAATCCGCGATACGTCTTGAAACACGCAAACATACTATTTCAAACTAATGTAGAAAATAATATTTGGAAGTGGTCATGCACAAATTTTACAACAAAAAAAAATCAAGGGCTCTATGAAAGATTAAAGACGTCAAAAAGAATAATAAAGTTACTAAAACTCATAAATACATACCTTTAACGCGAATAAAATCATTCCGGTGTACCGTTCAAATCAAAACGTGAAACGCATTCCGACTATTTTATTTTGCACTTTCTTTTTTAAGTTTGATACATTCCTTTACATGGTGTAAGATAAATAATTTTTTAGAATAAATTAGAAATAATTATTTTAAATAAATTAAGGGTTTAAATTATGACCACAACTAATGTAAGTATAATGTGGTGAGTTAATAACAAAAGTTGGGAAGAAAAGTTCCAATTTCAAAGTCTAGACTTAACGAACTTAACTTAAATTAAAGTATTGCCATATCTTATCAACAAATGGTGAAAGAAAGAGACAGTGAAAGATTAGACCTGTCGAACTATAAGCTGACCGCATAACTAAGTTAGCTGCGCGGCGCGGGAGGGGCGTGGTGGCGTGATGCGAAGGCTGTCATTGTCACTCCCGCACCGCGTAACTACGTCAGGCACGGTCTCAATTCAACGGTCGGCCTATAGTTGATGAAGAACGCTTTCTAACCATTTTCTTCTAACTCTGGAGCTGGATATTCTAGTTCAGCAAAATTTTACAAAATCATCCGTCTCTTCCTTTTTGTATTTGCTGAAAAGAGATAGCAATAGTCTGAGTGAAGTTCGATTGGTTTCTTAAATGACCACATCCGAAGTTTCATAATTATAGGGTTACAAAAAATAAGTCGAATTCACCTCCTCCTCTGAGAAGTCGGTTAAAAAATAGGCGACAAGCAAATCATGTTTCTTTACTATAAAACAGTAATAATTTAAAAATAACATACGGTAAGCAGTTGACCATACAATGACCACATACATTGAGCATTTTTTTTTATTTACTTTGACAGCTCATTTTCTGGTGATGGTCAAAATATGGTCTTTAAAATCTTAAATTTATTTCATTTACATTGGGATAGGTATTTTTTTCTCCACATAACACGGTTTTAATTATTACATACGTGGTCGGCCAATGAGAGGTACATAATGTGAGTGTTAAATATGACCATTTAAACTTAAAATTATCAATTTTTCAACTTTGTTAAGCCCGCAGTTCACATTGGGCCAGCCTATTGGCCCAAAGTGTAAAGGGCTACTTGGCGGTATGTTGGCATCGATGTTGGGTTGGCGCCAACATTGGCGAGCAAACTGATTGTTGTCGGTTTTTTGATCACACATCAAAGGATCTTGGCGCGCTTCGTCATGATTGACACCAATGTGTATACAGCGACATTGGGAATTCATTATGTTGGCCCAATAGGCTGGCCCAACACCATGGCCTAATGTGAACTGCGGGCTTTAGACTAAGATGAGATAACTGGTGGAATATTACAAAATCAGTCTGTTTCACTATGATTTTTACTTACTAATACCAATATACTAATAAAACTGTGTTTACTTTACAAATAAGACTTCTTTGTGTGTTGGTGAATGCTGTGGGCAGACCCACACGGTGCGTTCGTTTGCTATCGAATCGAGATTTATTTCCCCACATGGTTTTTTATTTGGATGGGTAATGATCAAATTACTTCCCCGCTTTTGGGGGGAGTTTATATATTCCTACTAGCTGTGCCCCGGCATGCGTTGCTATACAATTTTCTACCTACCCTATCTTTTAAGTTGGATCAAACTGCACACGGTGTGCAAATTTAATTTAAATCGGTTAAGTAGTTTAGGAGTCCATCGCGGACAAACAACGTGACACGTAATTTATATATATTAAGATATTCCTTCTTTTGAACTTTATGTTCCGGGGCCGCGATATCTCTTTCGAATAACCCGCAACCCCGGCAAGCAGTGGCCCTGGCAAGCCCCTTTGCTTTACAGACATCTCCCAACATAGCTTGGCTTGTCACTTTGGAAAACTTTATTTTTAAATAAATATATTTATATGATTTCATTCATTAGAGTAGAATTTGTATTGAGAAGCTAGTTGACGGTTTCGACGGATTAAATAGGCTTGCGTTTGATACCTAGGGTGGAGCAAGAACCGATTCACTCGAACTGAGAAGAGACCCAGATTTTAGAGATTAGGGAACAGAGAGACCGGCAATGAATTCCACAGTTTAATCGACCCATGTTTTCACAAGATGTGGTGTATGGTTCAACATTTAACTAGATAAGCGACGGCACCGCGTGTGTATGACCACAGTCTTACGAGATTCGCCCATCTAGGAAGCGCCTAAAATAATTGTTACCGTGTCCAAACAAAGATGCGCAAAGTGAAAAAAGTAATTATACATACATACACATATAGCACCTGTTTTCACTAAACTTTAGTTTGTTGAAGCCTGATATTGTTATAAGGGTGTCCGCAGACAATGACCGACTATGTCCCTTAAGCAAACTGATAAATAGAACAGTCACTTGGTAGTTTTACCTGAAAAAAAAAAACCAACTTGGCTACTTGGTCCAGTACGATCGTTGCGACAAGGCAGTCTGTTTACCTTGTTTTGGTCTTAAAGTGTTTATATTATTTTGTATCTGTTTTGGCGAGTTGAATACTGTTTACCAAGTTTTGTAGCTTTACATTGTTCACACAAATATGAAAAAATGGTTGTAGACTGATACCTTGACTTTAACTGATACCTTGTCCATGTCAAATGTTTTTCGGGCTGGCTGTACTATAAAGTACGGTTGCTTCACATGACTAAAAATTCCTATATAAAGTGTTTTTATGATTTTTTTTCAGCATTCTTAGCCGAAACACGCCATTGCATGGAAGTTCTCGAATGTTTAGATTGTCATGTTCCTATCAAACTGAATACACTTTGATAACAACTGAATGTTCTGTCTGCGGACACCCTTTTTAAAAGCTATTTCAAGTCTGCAGTCTTACAAAATAGTATCTATTTAACATGTTACAAACTAATTGTGATTACAATCGTAGTTATTACTATGTCTATTTAAATTTACCTCTGTGCGAGTTAGTGTAAGTTGTAGGCACTTTTAAGCGTAAAATGAATGCCTGCGATAAATGCATGCATGAATATTTTCTTAAGAACGAATTTTAAATGGTTGTTTCTAGAATGAAACGTGATTTCACGGGTGTATTTTCCGAAATAGTAGATTGTGAACACACCTTTAATGCTTCAATTACGAAGTCCCATATTTATAGAGGTGAGTTTATTGTCAATTACATCGTAATTGCCATATTGCGAGAATTTGAGGGAGCTTTTAAGCATGCGTTTGGGCCCTCTTTAACTTGACGAAGGTGCACAAACAAATGCTTATTAGTCCTTTTCTGTAAACGTCTTCATATTCATCGAGTGATATACAATAACTAGCTCTTGCCCGCGGCTTTGGTCGAAAATTTTGAAGTTACAGCGTACCACCGGGATCACTATCCTTATGTCAAACTTCATACAAATATGTTCAGCTGTTTATGCGTGAAGGCGTGACAAACAAACTCACTGTCACTATTTTTTTTTATATTAGATAAAATAAATAAGTCCTCATTTAGCTGCGTGTCCCGCACCAGCTTGCACCATATTCCTCGGTACGACGACGAAGCGCCTCCCGTTGAGTATCGCCAGGCCCTGAGGCAGGGCGGGGCGGGGGGCGCGGGCGCGGGCCGCTACGGCCGCGGACACCGGCACCGGCACAGGCACAGGCACAGGCACAGGCACCGGCACCGGCACGGGTACCGGCACCGGCAGGGGCGCGGGCGGGGCTACGGGCGGCGCGGGCGGCCCTGATGTAGTGCCTGCCACCGACCACACTCGCTCCCCGTCTGGCGTACTGTGGTGCTGTGTGACAAATATACGGTGACTTTTTAAAAACCATACGTAAAAAGACTTAGCATTTTTAATTTACTGAAGTTTTCATTACCTACTGACTTTTCGCTAAACAAAACTATGTATTTTTATTGAGTATAGAACAAGCTGTGTGAACAGAAATTAGTGTTCGTAAGGAAATGAACGTGAAACAGTGCGTGGGACGCCGCGAACGCCATTGCGGATATCGCAACATGTCACACGCCGCTTCTCTGAACAAAATATTAAAGGAACTGACCGCAGGCGCTGCGGAGGACGCCGCAACAAATCTGCCAAACGTCAATTATATACAAGAATTATAGAGACAAAATAATCTGTGCTAAATATACGGTATCCATCGACAAAATAACTTATAACAGAGATCCTCAGAAAAAAATACATGTAGAAATTATCAAGCCTTACCTTCATGGTCAACTTGGGCACTTTCACCGGTACCGGCACAGGTCCAGGCACTCGTCTCGGTACTGGCGCGGGGACCGGGACTAGTCCGGGGACCGGTATACTCGTCGACATTGCCGACTTGTGCTCAATGGGAGGTGATGATGATTTGCGGCAGTTCTGTTGGGGAAAGATGTGGTAATTATGTACAAGTCCTCGCAACCATTATCTGCCACGGCGGCCAATATCAGCGCAGATTAGCAATCGGCGCGGGAGATATTATAGTTAACAAGTGTGTGCGCAGGCGCAGGTGCACTCTTTGTTCCTTCATTTTCATAGCCCGATGGGACGGCAATCCGGGGACCGAAGAGAGATCAGGCGCATCACTAATGACGTAACGTGTTTTCCGAGGCACGGGGAGGGGGGGGGGGGGGGTTGACTTAGTTGATGGTATGATAGCCTATGTCCTTCTCCAAGTTGAAATATATGTACTTGCCAAATTGCATTATGATCCGATCAGCATTTTAGTCGTGAAAAGATAACATTCATACATACAAACAAACACACATCCTACTTAATATTATAAATGCGAATGTTTGTGAGGATGGATGGATGTATGGATGTTTGTTTCTTTTTCACGTCAAGACGACTGATCTTGATGAAATTTGGCACAGAGGTAGATTATAGTCTGGAATAACACATAGGATACTTTTTTATATCATGCGGGCAAAGCCGCAGGCGCCATATTAGTATGGATACCGTTCTCTCGGTCTGTAAATGACAGTACGTGATTGAAATGATTAAAACCCTTTGTCATTACCTTACAAAAGAAGGGGTGTGGCGGCGGCGCGAGGTGGTACCCGGCGCAGGCGGGGTGGTACAGGCACAGGCACGCCGCGCACGACAGCGACGGCACCGCGCCGCGCCCGCACGACATGGAGCACGGCTGCACCAGCGGCCGCCGGGCCTCCACTGTCGAGCGCTTCTGTGGTACCTGACCAAACACCTTATGAAGGACTTCACGTTTTAACATAAAATTGTCCGCGAATTCTCATCACGCCAATTTTTTTTTTAATAAACAGACTTACTAAGCTTGGAGCTTGGCTTGGAGGAGCTTACTAAGTTACTAGCTAACTTGCAATGTTTGATTGCTTAGTGATTTTTTTTAACAGTTATCCCCAACCGATTGTACTTAAATTTTGCATTTAAGTTTAGTTTGGATAACATTATATGCATAGTCAACTAAGTGACATTTTACTAAATCCAATATGGTGATTTAGTTATTTGTTATACATTCCCATGGTACCACTTTAAAGGATTTATAGAGATGATACTAAAAAAAATACGTCACTCCTATATCAATTATCTCTAGTTCTTTTTTTATTTATGAAAAATATTCTAATATCTTAAAAGTTCTTTTATTTATCAGGCAACTAATTTGTATTGAAGCTACACACCTACATATGATTGACTGTTCAAATTTATTACTTAAAAATCAAAAGAAAGATATCAAGTGTTCCATACTCACGCAGGCGACGGGCTCAGGGTCCGGCGCAGGCGCAGGCGCCGGGCGCGGCGGCGGCGCGGGCTGCAGGGGCCTGGCCGGGGACGCACTACACTGGCCTCCGCTCAGTACCCGCAGAGGGGGGGTTAATTGCAGCTAGTCAATTAACCCCCCGCGGTTATCGGGACACGGGTGATGTAATCTCATGCTTTATATTCATTATTTGAAATTAATTTCGATTGGAAACCACAGAAAGAAATCTAATTCTGTTTTTTACGGTAACATTTATGTGCAATTTGTAATGTTCATGTATGATGAGGTTACAGCAACTTTTGTATCAATGTTCAAAGTGTTACACATATGATAAAGATAAATAATTTCCAAGAGGCGTTACCGAATATACAGGGTGGGCTTACCACGTACCCGGTACATCGTTCTGAACCCCCCCTCACAGATTCATCGTAGGATATTTAAAAAAATAATAGCTGTTTTCCACAAAATTGCAATATCTATACGGTCAAGAAGTATGGAAAAGCAGATTTTTTTTTTAAATAGCCGACGATTAATTGAATTAAGTTAATGTGACCCCGGCATAAAAATAATTTCAAATTGAATTGTATGAGAATTGTTATTTCGAAAGAATATTATGAATGTCAAGACGCAAATAGAAAAAACAGCATGGATTATATCACAATAAAACACTTAAGACAACAGCAAAACAAAAACTTTGAAAACTGATAACATTATCAGTAATCAGAGTTTATTTAACAATAACATAAGGACGGTACATAACATAAAAATAAAAACACCCTAACATTTATTTATTTGCTTTTTATTTGGTAAAGGAATGTATCAAACGTTTTTTTTTACGGAATCGTGCAGAATTGACGTAAGAAATTGAAAACGAACTTATAAACTAACACGAATTATTATATTTTAGTAATATTTTTTGACAATGTTAACAAAATTATGTTGAAAATTATTCAATTCACAGTAAAAAACGTATAATGAATTTATAATAATTCTTTTCGAAAGAAAGGCGTATCATTTAAAACTGGACATATCTTGTTTTTGGCAATGTAAACAAAATAATCTTAGAACTAAAACAATTTACAGTAAATGAAATATTACCTACTATTGGTACGTTTATAATAATTCATTTAGAAAGAAAATTATGTGTATCATAATATAAAACTGGACATATCTTGCTCGGAGCGAGACTTTCGTTTAAATTTCGTACATAAGCGTTCTATTCTCAAATGTATAAAAAACATAACAGATTCTTCTTTTGAGCAGTATAGTAAGAAGTAGAACTCACAATAAATGCCCATTAAAAAAAAAATGTATTACTATCTTAAATGAAACTATACTAACATACTTCATTTATTCGTACACTACGTACACACTATAATAACATACTTCATTTATTCGTATTTTAAAGATAATAAATTCAGTTTCATCGCATTTTCCGTATTGGAAATGCGCACTTCAGTCTATATTACTAGTTTTGCGCAAAAACCATCACCCTATCGGAAGATGCTATAATTTTTACAAAAGGCGGTAAATGTCAGTTCTGCTTTGACATTATGTGAAGTAAACAGATACAAAATACACGCCAATAAGACATGAATCGCTATACTCCTCAATAACGCAGAGTAATTGTTTAGTAAACCACCTGTCGAAGCTCTCTATAGGCGGTTAGATCAAGGGTTTGATTCAGAAGGCAGTACCCTTCGATACGGCTTGCATTGTAAGGAGGTGCCTGTCACTGGAACACTAAGCACCGGTATCTTGGACGTTGAACCCGATACCGGAGGACTAATGTTTTTTTTTTTTACATTTTATGAAATATTTAAAAATGTCAAAAAAATGTGTATAGAAATAAATAAAGAAATAAGACAACTTTTATTGTAAAGGTCCATTTCCATTTCTGTGGGTACGTGAATAAGCAGAATTATTGCTTCAAGAAGAGCCATTACACCCTGTCTTATTTTTTCGGAAATGCCGCGGGTCAAATGATTACTGCGTACGGCGAGCGCTACAGAACCATGCTCAACAACTTTCTCCTACCTCAACTTGACGAATCGGGACTAGAGAATTTGGTTGCAACAGGATGGAGCAAAGGTACATTTTTACACGATCTACAACTAAAATTCTGAGGGCTGCATTGCACTAGCCGGCAAGATCGCCCTATTTAACTTTTCTAGAGTTCTTTTTGTTGGGTTTCTTGAAGTCGAACAGAAAATCCATCAACCTGCCACCGAAAGTTCTTGCAAGGGTGATGGAAAATGCCATAAATCGAGCCCGTATGGTCATCAATATTGGCGACAACCCCATGGTCAATTCCATTAAAATCAAAACAATTGTAAAACTAAAGTTTATCTTGTATTTTAAAAAATACAGTGAAAGTACATCGGGTGACAACTTTTGCGCCAACTTGAATTTACGCACAACATATATTTTTTTTGAATAGTACAAAACGACTATCAATTTACTCTGGTTTACGCCGAGCCTCTATATTTTGTCTATTTACTATCTTCCAACATAATTTTGTTACCATTTCAATACAAAATTGTCATAAATGTCACGTAAAATGTATTGGTACCTCGGTTTCTTCCACGCGGCAGAGTTGTTGTTATCGACGTTGCTGACCGTTGTTGGCGGCGGTTGTTGTTGTGGCTGCGGTTCAGGTTGCTGTTGTTTTGGTTGTTGCGCGGGTTCTTTTGTTGGCGGCGGCTTTTTTTGTTGTTTCGGGGGCGGCGTGGGCGCAGCTGGGGGCGCACTGTTGCTTAGTCGAGAACCCATTGATTTGACCTGGGTGGAAAGATATTTAATGTTTTGAGAATAAATCTAAGACTTACAAGAATCTTAAACAATGAGTTATGTGTTAGAAGGGCTTAGTCTTATGCTTGATATACTTTCAGGACACTGGCTATCTGTAACAATTGGCTAAAATCTGCAAATGGCAGCTGGGACCAATTGCTTACCGTGCTTTCTGATGCATGGAGGAATACCCGGTATGTAAAACAGGTGGTCTCATCCACAGACCAACCTAAAGATCGACTCGAGTGACTGTTATTATTTAGCCAGCGCTCCTCCAATTGCATGTTATTTACCTTAATTTTTGCCGGTGGAGACTTGTTGGCAGCGGCTGCGGTGGCAGGAGGGACGGGTTCGGGACTGGCTCCCTTAGGAGGCTTGGGTTTAGGCGTCCTCTTGCCCTCCACAGGCGCGGGTGCTACTGTCGCCGCGACAGGGGAGTCTATGCGACGGATTAGTTTAGCGTCTCTGTGAACAATTGAAAATTAAAATAAGTATGTGTTTATCGTGGCCCAGAGGTTAACCGCCTCGCCTCTCGCGCATGAGGTTGTGGGTTCAAATCCGGGCAAGTACCAATGTGACTTTTTCAATTCAAATGTAGTTTGCTCTGCCAGAGTCACTGACTGCTGAGGTTGCGGGTTGTAAAGAGATACCGCGGCCGACATAAAGAGCAAAAGAAGCAATATGGGTGGATTTTAGTGAGTAAAAGTCTAACACTCCCCCCGCTCCGCCTAGAGCGGGGGAAGTAATTTGCTAATTTCCCATCCATAACAAGGTCTGATAGGGGAGAATGGAAGAAGAAAACGTGTTGCGCCGACCCCAAATAGAATGGGACAAGGGCAGGAAAATGATGAACAAGGCCTGGTTGAGTGAAAAGTTAATAAATACTCATTTCCATGTCAAGGTTCTCAATTTACAATAATTTCTTTATTTTCTTGTCTGGCCACATGGTCAGTCCTCAATATCGGTACGACTATTTCACATGAATGTTTTAGCACCAGTGTTGAAACTTGAAACGGGAAATATTGATAAACGGTCAATGAACAAGGAATGGTGACTGAAAAAGTAAACTTTCAACTGTAATTCTTAGTCATGCCGTTTTTATGATAGTTGTTTGTAGTAGAACATAAACTAACCTTATGATTTCTTTTTCAGGATCGTCGACTCCTAGCGGTTCTTTGAAAAAGGAGAAGTTTTCAACTGTTAGCCCTGTGCCAGCAAGATGTTCTGAGACCTGCAAAAAACAAAATATTAATACTGTTATTTCGTAGAATGATGCAACTAAAGAGGTTAGCGTCATTGTAGTCTCTTTTTTGGATGTGTCATCAGATGATTTCTCCCACTCTGGGCGGACCGGAAGGGAGTGTTACGACTCGTACTAATAAATAAATATCTTGGGACAACTCACACACGGCTATCTGATCCCAAGCTAAGCAGAGCTTGTGTTATGGTAACCAGACAACTGATATACATACTTATATAATTTATAAATACATACATATTATAGATAAATCACACCCAGACACAGAACAAACAATCATGCTCATCACACAAAGTTTGTCCTGGGTGGGAATCGAACCCACGACCTCCGGCTCAGCGGTCAGGGCCACTAACCACTAGACCAACAGGCCCGTCAACTAAAACGTATCCAAGTCGATGTCCTTTTTTGCCCTTCCTCACATATTTGTATCATTGGCGTCCAGGGTACGCACTTGCATGTCACATATACGTGACATTGGCGTTCAAAAGGACCAAAGGGTTTTGTCAATCAATTTGGGTGTCTGCTAACTCTCAATTTAGGCCTGCTTCAGAGGTACCAACAGCAGCGGAGAGGACACTTGTCTATAACATACCTCTCTGGTGGACCTGAGCTTCTTTCCGTACGGAGTATAGTAATAGATATCAGCATTGCGTCTTGAGTGCGTGTCGAGGGCTGCGCGGTACACAAGCTCTCGCTTCCAGCCTCGCTCCAAAGGTATCCGCAGTAGTGGTGAAGACATTTCTGTTGTTGCTCTGCGACCTCCTCGTTGCGCAGGCGACGATGTTGCACTGGCCTGTGATTGGGTAATAAACGGTTAGTTTTAAGTAATAATAAGGTGGGGAAATAATTTTCAATTTTGATTACTGTTAAAAATACGTTTTAAGACAACAAATAGAATAGAAAGCATGCATTTTCGCATTACCCGTAGAACGCCTTGGAAGCCAACTTGTGTCGTTGTATATGTGACAAAAATTGAGGTAAAATACTGGCATTAGCGTTGGCCAGTCGGTTCATTTTTTTAGGGAAAATATGCCCAAAATTATATTATACTAGCTTTTGCCCGCGGCTTCGCTCGCGTTAAATTCGGGGTAACACAGTTCCCCTTGCGCCTTATTGATTTGTAATAGCAACGCTAAGTTTTCCCTTTTCTTCCCTCTTTCTCCCTCACATCCTACTTTTTTTAAAAACAAAATTGGCCTATTTCCGTCTCCTGGTTCCCAACTTTCTCTGTACCAAAATTCACTGTAACAAACTCACTTTCGCTTTTATAATATTAGTAAGGATAATGGGAGATGTGATCGTTTTGGCATTATAGCAATAGCAATTATAAGCGCAGCCATATTTTTTGGGTTTCTATTAAAAATGACCAAGTTGATTTTAAATGTCATACGATATAAGACATCATGCAACCATTACCAATATGCAAATAGTCATTATTCCAGTATTTACATGCATGCAAATACTTTTTTTTACAATTCTGCAGACGGTCATATCCCAGACACCTGCTATTAAAGGCGAACGGCAAAATTCGTACCGCATACTTTTTTTGTTGTTATGTGATAGAATTTGTACCACTTATTAAGGCAACTAAACCATTCATTTTCATGTAACGTTAGTATTTTTAGAACACCGCATTAATGAATTATATCAATTAAAAGATTTAAGTATTTAATGTAATATAATCTTAAACTGAACGCAACTAAATGTGGTTATGTTTTTAGAAGTTGCCATTTGTAAAATATCACGAGGCTCGAAATGATAAATAATTATTTAAAAATAGAAATAACAGTAAATATAATTAACCTATTACACCTTACAATGAATAATTATTGCATTCAATCTTAATAATTAACTATTTAATTATAAGAATAATTTTCGCCGTCAAAGTTTTTTTGTATTGGCAATCATTTTTTTGACAGGATAGGAAAATCCCGCGGAAATCTTGCCGAGTCTCTGTTCAATTCTGTTTTATAATTTGATTGTAATTTGTAACTGCATCTGAGCAATATAGCAAATTATCTGGTCATTTTTACGTTGAGTTGAGCTACTGCTCCTCCGCACTCTATCTGTTGATAGTAATTTCGCGAAAGGACGCTTTATTAATTTGTACTGTGTGTGTACGTGCTTTAATTAAAATGTCGAGTTTGCAATGCATTAATTGCAGCGTTCGCTTGCTCCGGTTAAGAAAGCACGCTTTATCCGATGAGAGTGAAGATATCGTCAATACTATTCGGCTGTGGACATATCCTAGAGATGTAAGTAGTTTCCAAATAACATTTTGCTCACGAGTGAGTCAGTTACGAGTGTTAAAAAGTAGTCCTTACCATTTAAATACCCGATTAGTTTTAGTACACACATTTTATTTTAGTATGATACTAAAATAAAATGTGTGTACTAAAACTAATCTAAACAGTATTTGAAAAAATAACAAACACTGTTGTGGTTGTATAAATATTTACAATTTGTCCTATATAATGTACAAACACTTAAGTGATTTACATGCATTGTTTACTTGCCTGTTATAATAGTTATTACTCTGTAAATATGAGTGTCATAGTCATATAAAGCAATGTTGTGCGTACTCAAAATCACTTAATTATTTTCAGATAACATCTGCTGACCATGTTTGCCATGCATGCTGGCAGCTAGCTACTCATTCACATTCTTCTGATAATATGCCGAGGAGAAGCATGGGCCATCCAAGTGTTTGTGTTGTATGCGGACGATCCATACTACGGATCAGTCGACGCAGGATTTTGATTGAAGATGCAAATGAAGAACAACAAAGAATGGCTAACACAGTTGCTACTTGGATCCAACCACGAGAGGTAAAACCACATGTGCCTATTATAATTTTTATCAATTAGGTATCTTGATTTGATGTATACATGTGTTAAAACAATATTTATTTATGTGTTAATTTACATTGTTCCATGCATGCATGTATTCCATGCATTTTTAAATGCAAGTTTTTCTTTAATAATATTTTTTTGTTTTAGCTTCGTTCTGAAGATGAAGCTTGTGTGCCGTGTTGGCTAAGAGCTAGAAGAACAAGGGTTGTTTCACCAAATGAAGATATTCTACCCATTGTGCCTGATCATCTAGAGGGTGATCATTCTGATTTGATGTGTGCTGTATGTGGTCAGAGTCTAACCAACCCAACATCAGATCAAGAGTGGAATCGCGACAACACTGCTCGATTGTTGGAGCACCAGCAGGTATATATGAAATAATAATTATATTTATAGTACCTAATTAGCTTATAAAAATGTGTCATGCAAATAACAATTACTATTTTATGTTGCTAAATCTGGGACAGTCATGATGTTGGCTCTACTATCAACAAAAGGATACTGGTTTTTCCATTGTCACATAGGGCTATGTGACAATGGAAAAACCTCTCTCACATATTAACACAACATAGATTTTTTGGTAAAGGTTTTCTGTAAGGTAAAAACCAATCATTGTATGTCAAGAACTATTCTGTAGCTTGGTCATGATGGGCGCAATTTATGTCTATCAAACTTAGTGTTTAATTTGTATTTCATCAATGTTATTCATTTACAGATGTCATCCATGAATGAAGTTTGTGGAGTTTGCTGGGGCCAAGCTCGAGATTTGAGCTTCTATGTTCCAGAAGGACCAGAAGAAAGACCCCAACATATTGTGTTGCCCAATATTAGAAGAGCGGCTGAAACACCAAGACACTGCATTTTCCAAGAGTGCATGGAACCAGAGCGAAATATTGTGCCTGAAGAAACCAGGCAAGCCGTATTAGTTAAGTATCAATATTTTATACCAAGAGGAGCTCGTATTTGCTCCTTACATAGACAGGATGCTAATTATGAAAACCTGTATACTGCTGACTATAGCCTTAATAGCTTTACTTTCACACACATAGAGGAGATCATTTTTATATTAATGGAAGGGTTAAAGAACATCTCTTATGAGAATATTCAAAACTACCCCGATAACCAAGTACAGTACTTTATAGGCATAAATAAACAACAACATCAACATATATTGGATGTTACACCGAGGCTTAGGAATATTCATCGGGGTAGTTTTGCATTAACAGCTTTATTGTGTAAATTAAGGACTGGGGATTCAGGGGACAGATTGTCATGTCTATTTCAAGTTCCAAGAAGGACCCTAGAGACATTAATGTCTGTAGCAAGAAATATTTTGCTAACTGATTATGTTCCACAATTTCTTGGTTTTTCTCATTTAAGAAGGGAGCAAGTGGCAGCAAGAAATTCATACATTGCCGATCACATTTTTGGTGAGCCTTATGCACCAGCTGATCAAAAACCTGCAATCACAATAGCTGATGCAACATATATATATACACAGAAAAGTAGTAATTACTTGTTCCAAAAGGATACATATTCCCTCCATAAATATAGGAATTTATTAAAGCCTTTTATCCTCTGTGCCTCTGATGGATATATTATAGATGTACGCGGACCATATAGTGCTACTACAAATGATGCCACCATAATGAATGATTTATTAAACCAAACTGAATTTAATGATTTTTATAACGAAAACGATATCTTCATTGTAGATAGAGGTTTTCGTGACTGCATGAATTGTCTGCATCAGAAAGGATACATAGGTCATATGCCTGAAACCAGAGAAGACGGCCAAATACAGCTATCTACTCTTGATGCCAACCATTCACGCTGTGTCACTATTAACAGGTGGGTAGTAGAAGCTGTGAATGGCCGTTTTAAGAGAGACTTCAAAATATTCCGCCATGAATATTTTAACCGTGGTTGTCGCAATTTAATGGCAGATTTTAAAATAGCAGCTGCTCTGCTGAATGCGTTTACTCCGCCATTTACAGATAATATACATGCAGACCAGTTTGTGTCGATCATATTTGAGCGCCTGTTTTTAACGAATACTATAGCTGAATTAGTAAGGTTACATAATTTAAACAGGCGCGCTTCCTGGTTTGTACCCATAGATGCGACAACCCTCCCCTTTCCGCGGTTATCTATGGAAGAATTGATATTATTTGCTTGTGGTATATACCAAATTCGCCAGGCTCGTTCTTATGTGGGTGAGCATTTTCGTTTTCATGGAGTCTATACATTAGAGGTATCTCGGGAGAGAATACATGGCCTAGAGGGAATAAATCCAATGTTGCTTCGTGCTAAAATAAAGTCCCGCCATTCTTCTGCTAGAACTTATTTTGTTTTCATAGTTGCAGAAACAAATATGAATGGTCGGGACGCAATCAAAAGTTATTGCTGTAATTGCATTGTAGGTTTAAGAACAGTGGGATGCTGCTCACATGTTATGAGCATTATTTGGTACCTTAGTTACGCTCGCCATGAAGGTATGACCCGACCTGCCCCTTTCTTAGAT
Source organism: Ochropleura plecta (assembly GCA_905475445.1). Classification (NCBI taxonomy): domain Eukaryota; kingdom Metazoa; phylum Arthropoda; class Insecta; order Lepidoptera; family Noctuidae; genus Ochropleura; species Ochropleura plecta. Next base: position 16,244,057 of record FR997738.1, on the reverse strand, counting down.
GAAATAATATTAAGAATCGATTAGGTAATTATAAGAATGGGCCCACTCGCTGCCCGGCCGCCGCCACGTACGGAAGTGCTCTACCTACTCGCCCCCGCTGCCATTGTTTCAGTGCTCGCCCGGTTCGTGACGTCATCCGTAGTCTCAGACTACGCCCGCAACAATTGCTGTCTTTTTCAAGACAGCTCTTGTAACAGTGTTTCTCGTTTTGGAGATTCTGTCGATACATAACTTGCCCCCTCTGGGAAAACCCACTGTTTCGTGGTTCTTGGTGGAAACCTTACGGTGCCAACGAAGCCAAGAGGTGTTGACCCGATACACCGAGTCTACCCCATTCAGGGGTGACCAAATTGGAAGGGCACTGATCACGCGGCCTTGGGGGATCTCCTAGTCGCGCCCAGTTGCTTAACCCCGTTCTCTTTCAGCTTGCACCCAGGACGTCTGGATGTTTCCAACCCCAGTGGCCCGGATCGGTCGCAAGACCCATAGGGCCCCGCTGCACAATAAGACTGGCAGTGGGTTTACAAGCTTAGGGCACACCATAGGTACACACCTTCCTGTCACACAATCCCGACAGGGGGGCTACACACCCCCGGGCCCACCCACCCGAGGAGTTAGCTTTTTAGGGCTTTAGGGAGAGCTTCACTCTCATGTCGGTTAACTTTTAACCGCCCTAGGTCGGAAACGGAATTGTATAAAATCTGGTTCTTCTAACCTGACAGACAGATGTGTTGCTGGGGAGTTTGTTCCGCCACTTCTTCTTCCCAGCTAAAACACTAGGAAGTGGCGAAGGGCAGGGCGTTTTTGTGGGACTGTCTCTTGTAATGTGATGTTGAAAAAGTGCTGATTATCAGCCTAATTTGAATGAATGACTTTTGATTTGACTCTACGTAAATTCAGACATAAAGCGCCGTAATTCCGTCCTCGCCGACGAGGCCCGTCGTGACGTCCCGGTAACTGCCCCACCCGTCCCTTGCAAGAGCCAGCTCGCGCTGCTGAGCCAGTAAGTTTAAATCAGTCCATAAATAATATCACTTAGATCCAGCCTGTCCCTTGCTCTCCTCCCTCAGCGACGCCCTAAGCCGAGGCTCGTACCCCACAGGGGGTGCCCTTAGCGTGTAGTCGCTTAGTTTGTAAGTTTTTACCCTGGCTGGAGGTTTTAATTTTTAAGGCATCCACAGGATTTGCCCGGTTAAGCAGACGACAACCTCCTAGGTTGAACTGCGAGATGCCATTCATAAAAAATATATATAAGAACAATAAAATAATTGTAAAAACAAAGTTGTTTTATTTACCCACACTCAAATTCCATCAGCACTTCATCATTCATCATTATCAAACTCTCTTCTAAAGCACCCCACTGAATAGGTACAATTCTCATGTCAATATGCTTACTTAATGATAAGTAAAACACTACAAAGATAAAGCTCTCTTAAAGCTATCTAGAACATATCCTTTTTCACCAAAACAATGTTTATGTGCCTACACGTAATAATATTAGGACATAACCTCAAAAATAAAACTGGTTATAACTTTTAGGTCCCAGGTGCTAAAAATCTAAGAATTTCAAAAGGGCTTGCCTATCGTATTGACTACTAATTGAAACAAAAATATATCCAAAACACGATATTTTATTAGCGGTACTAAACTCCCATACAACCTTGCCATTCGCCTTTACTAACATGAAAGTTTGTTAAAAAACCAGCTGAAAAGATTTTAATAAATCATAACACACAGATAGACCATATCCTGAATAATCACATAGGTAGATTACATTCCATCTAAAGACATGTAGAGTGAAACCACAGACATCAGCTAAAAGTACAACATTGAATCAATCACGAAGAAACACTGTTCTTTTTTTAAAATGTTATCTCCATTCTTCCACCTACTAAATCCTACTTGAAAGCATGCATCAAATATACAAAAATAGGACAATGTCCTAACCTTTTTGCGTTTGATTTGAACTTCAATACGGAATGCTGGCTAGATAAAAAAGAAAATACGTGTAAAAGTGTTAGTAACAAAACAGTAGGCGCCTACAACGCTTGCTCGGTATTTGTCGATAAATAACCAAACACGTTCTTATACATAATATTAGTACTAACTTTAGTCTACTTTCGAGTTAGTTTTTATTATATAATTTGAACTTTATTCCAACTAATGGTAAAGTTAATAATTCAGAAATTATAGATTTTTTTTAATCACTTGCAAGAATTGATACTCCTAACGGTCTGACTTGAAATATGGTGTCAAAGTCGCTTTTGGCTAGTCCTTACTGTCCCATTGATGGTCAAAAGCTTTCCACCAAAGCACACACCTTATTTGATTAAAAAAAATAGTTGATTGTTATTATCCCAATTAAATTTGATAGGGGATTTAAATCATCATTTTTGAGAAGAAAAGATATATCTAATATATAAAATTCTCGTGTCACAATTTTCGTTCCCATACCCCTCCGAAACGGCTCGACCGATTCTTATAAAATTTTATATGCATATTCAGTAGGTCTGACAATCGGCCAACATCTATTTTTCATACCCCTAAGTGAGTAGCGGGTGAAACCGCTGGGCACAGCTAGTGTCAGATAAATGTGACAAAATGTGACAACAAAGATATAACTATACAGCTATTTTAAGAACATTTATGAACAATCCAAATACTTAATTGATGTATCTATCAATAAAATCGAGCAAAATTGTAGGCACCTTAAGCCATGTATTCACTAGGAGATTTGGATGTTGCAGGACACAGCTGGCAATAGTTGCGCTGCTTTATTTCCCAATGTATACGAGCCTTATACTGAGTAAAGAATGTTATTGAAGTCCTCTGTAATAAATAGGCCCTTTGCTTTCTTTGGGTTTTTGTGTATGTAGAATAACATTATAATATGGTGATCACACAATCAAAACCAGGTCAGAAAAATAAACATTGATCCTTTTCCCTTCTTTTATTATTTCATTGATCAATATATTTTGAGGGTCATATTCGGTTAGAAAAAAGGTTGTATCCTTTACATGACCAAGTCATTCTGGAATAGATCACAAATATCTAAAAGGAACATAAAATGTTTAATTATGTCCAATGTTTAAAATTAGTTCGTGGTCTGACTGATAATTACTATTTAAAAATGAACTATTTGCTCTACTAAGTTCTACAATAGGAATAAAACTTCCGAATCAACAATTTTAATTGATTTCCAAACTTTTTTCAGTTGGACAAATTGAAAATTTAAAATAAGAATTGTTGTTGTCAAAAATATTTTTTTGCATACATAATGTAATTAATTACATAAATTTCTAGATAGATTTATTTGGATAGACTGGCAGTAGACATAATATAAATTTACGAAAAAGTATTTTTTGTAAGATTTTAACGGGTAATGGATATATGCTGTCCATTTGGACCTTGAATCAACACTTTATAAAGGCAAAAAAATATATCTTCTGTTTTATGAATAAAATAAAAATCTAATTCAATTTAAGTTCACCCGCGTCATAATTTAAAAAAGTTGATGTGGTGGTACTCTGATTTATTAATCATAGAACCTATTTAAGAACAAATATTTCATTCCGCAAATAGCATAATGTAATGTTTTCGGTTCTTTATCAAAAATGGTGTGGAGTTACATGTAAATGTGGTTAATATCGTGTCACACCAGCTTACAATAGTGCTTTATTTATTACTCCATGCAAATTTAAAAAAAACATTGTACACACGTCGGCAAGTCAGCCTATTCTAAACTATTACAACTTGATCTCTCTACTACGGATCGCACACCATAGTAGAGAGATCAGGTTAAAATGGTTTTGTATAGGTTGATGTGCCGTCGTGTGTACAAAGGGCGGACTTGGTCATTTTTTTTTATATCTGTCTTATAAAAAGTTTAATTACTCTAAAATTCTAAATATATCATTTTTATGATTAAAAAGCATCTATTGTAGCTAGATAAAGAAAGGGCCGTACTCAACAGAGGACACATGAAAAGAAAATGTTAGTAAAAGCGTTGTTATACAGAGCATGAAAGAACTCACATCAGTAGCTATGTCACCGTCAGATCTTGAAGATAATGCTGATGATGGCCTGGATCCTTCTGTAACAACAATTAATATTTTAGTGATAATATTATTTACCCATTTGGATTTAGCAACCAGCCCCAGGACCTTATACCAACCAGTATACCGATATGGCAGTAGCAACTATCATCATTTTCCTGCCCTTGTCCCATTCTATTTGGGGTCGGCGCAACACGTTTTCTTCTTCCATTCTCCCCTATCAGACGTCACGGCATCATTTACTCCTTTCTCCTTCATATCATTTCTTACACAATCTATCCATCTTTCCTTTGGCCTTCCTTTCGCTCTCCGTCCTTCAACATTCAGATCCATCACTCTTTTAGTCACATGTGCTCCGTCCCTCCTCATTACATGTCCATACCAAACAAACGACAAACTTTCAAACTTCCTCCAATACAGTCATTCCTTACTTTATCCCTTATCCATACTCCACACATCCATATCAACATTCTCATCTCCGCTACATGCAGTAACAACCATGCATCTGTATTCCTATCCAGTCTATGGCAGTATACTCCCTCAGTATTAAGTACACCATTGCCAAACCTTTTCACTGTCCAGGGTAGCGGGTTCTTCGAAAGAGATACCGCGGCCCCTGAACATAAAGGGCAAAAGAAGGAACATGTGTGAGTTTTAGTCGATAAAAGTCTGACACTCCCCCACGCTCAACACAGAGTAAGGTAAGTTATTTGATGATGTCCCATCCGCAGAATAAAGGCTGCTAGTGATGATCATATCATATAGCGTTTGCTAGTTTGTCGTTTTCCTTTGAACATAAAACCCTTGCTCAGAGATGGCGAACCACGCGCATTGGCACGCGACACAACGATTTGGGCACACAAACAATTTTGAGCATATTTTTATCTTCCTATCACTATTTAATTCGCCGGAACGATTCATTATTTTCAGAGATGAATAAAATTAATTCGCTTAGAAACCGTTTAGCGATGACTCTACTAGTAAGTAAAAAAAGTTTCGAATTGATAGTAATTATTTTCCTAATACAATCATTTAGTCAAAATTATTAGATGGCACGTCTGTGGCCTCATTTGGTTTGAACCTTGATGGACGTTGGCCCATCAAGGCTCACCACCCCTGCCCTAGCTTATTTATGTACACACGACGGCACATCAACCTACACAAAAGAATTTTAACCTGATCTCTCTACTATAGTGTGCAATCCGTAGTAAAGATCATGTTATAATAGTTTAGAATAGGTTGACATGCTGTCGTGTGTACACAGGTTCTTTATAATAAAAAAAACCTCTCTACATTCAATATAGTCAGCAACTATAACCTTTCTGGTCAGCGATTAAATCATTTTCAGTAAACGGCAGTAGTTTCACAACAATATCTTACTATCACGCCTGCAATTCCCGAAGGTTAAGTAGAGGTGTGCCTAACAATACACAAACATTATAATAACACTTGAAACGGGATATTTCCCATGTTTGTAATTTGTACCGAGTTTCCGATATTTCGGCGATGTTGCAAACGCCATAGTTCATGTAGTTCATCTGTGATCATGGCGTTTGCATCTGGTAAATATCCCGTTTTAAGTGTTAATTATAACATTTCACCAGTTTTCACAAGACTACAAAACAATTATTTCACTCTTGGTTAAGAGAGGATTGCAACACTTCTGTAGACTGCAGTTAGCTCGGAATTACAAAATCAAGGTTGTCTGTGGTAAAATGAGCTTATTGCATACAGATTTAAGATTTGGCTGAAGACAATTAATTGTTTTTTTTTTTACTTATTTCCTCAGTACCAACTCGTTATCGCACGCGTATAGGAATTTAGCAGCAGTAAAAGTTAGTCAGTATTCTAAATCATCTTTATAAACCAGCATTTTCGTACTATCAGGTTCAGAAGTAGATATATAGATAGAATATTCATTATTATGTACACCATAGAAGTAACAAAAATAACACTAGACAACTTTTAATAGGGTGACACAATGGGCGGTCTTCAAAAGCAATCTTTTCAAGACAACCTTTTAGAAGTATTTGCCTGTAAGAGTAAAAAACATCCATACATCCATCCATAGTTAAAAACTTTCGCATTTTTAATAGTCGCAAGAAGAAGACTATACATACAAATTAGAGTGGCTTTTCAATAATTATGAATGATCATTCTGAAAATTGTTTGCTGTGACCAATCTGTTATTGCAGCATTCAAAAGTTTGGCTTCATAGACATCATCCCTGACATAATATATTGCAGAGTCTTTATATGTAAAGCAAATAAAAAAATCGATCATCATCAGTTTACCCTTTTCCCAACTATGTTGTGGTCAGCTTCTAGTCTTACCGGTTGCAGCTGAATACCAGTATTTTACTTGGAGTGACTGCCTATCTGACCTCCACGACCCAGTTAGTGCTGGATAATACGATATCCCTTGGCAAAACTGGTTGTCAGATTTTCTAGACACTGACTACTATCAACAACTGTTATTATAGATCTTCAACCAACAGTGGGTCCAACAGTTTCACGTGCTTTCAGAGCTACGGAGGAAACTCGGTATGTAACGGGTGGTCAACCATCCAGAGACCAACCTAGGCAACCGCGGCGAAACCGAAAGGACGACCCGAACGGCTGCCATTATGTACCTACGAGCTCTTAAAAAAATGCTCAAATTGAGGTTTCAAAAAAAATTTGTAATAAACTTACCAGTATCTTTGCGTGGTCGTTTTGAAGCTCTACCGGGTGCAGCGGGCGTAGCCATCACGGTTCTCAGTGGCACCAAGTCTTTGCTAGCTGCTGTCACCTCCGCTTCCAGTCGTTCTGAACATAAAAATATGATTAACTGGCTGTCCTGCGCGGTTTCACCCGCGTCTTTAGTTGCTGTCCTGCGCGGTTTCACCCGCGTCTTTAGTTGCTGCCCCGCTCCCTAGGGTAGTAGCGTAATGTTATATAACCTATGTTACTTCCTGATAATGTATCTTCTTATTAGTGAAAAAATGGTTAAAATCTGTCCAGTAGTTTTGGAGCCTATTCAATATAAACATCTTTCCTCTTTACAATTTGGTATTGATATGCTTTCTTAGGTTTGTAACAATTAAATTCAGTCTATCATGTTATTGGTGTTCTGATATACACAGTGATTTTTTTAGAAAACCATAGATGATACTTGAAGTTTTTCATCAAAAGTTGGATATAATAAACGCTTGAGAGCACACCGAAGCTCTCCACAAATACCATAGACAGCCGAGGCATCAAATGCAGTTAATGTGAGTGAAACAAATCTAGATGGCTTCATCAACACTTACCCAAGATACGACAATAGTCTGCAGCCTTAATCTCCAGTTTGATCTCATCAAAGCCTTTAAAATCCTCATCGCCAGCATCACTGAAAGCAGATGAAGCTCTTCGCTTGATTCCTCTCTTAAGGTCCTCCTCAATATTATGTTCAAAAGTCTCAATTTCATCTTTCACATCAAGTTCTTCCTCCTTCTTAATATCTAAGTCAACTTCTGGTGTCTCCAGAGGTACTTCTATATCATCAGATGGAGGTTCTTCTTTCACTTCCTGTTTTTCTACAGTGTGAAGTTCTATTTCTGGGCTAGGTTCTTCTGAAAATAAAAATATGCTTGGTTAGAATAGAATATACTTTATTTTACATCGAAATTAAAGAGAATTGTTGGAAGGTATTGTTAATTCTATGGTTACAATGTATGCAGTATTATCATTGATAACAATATCTGGTGATTAATTAATTATTTGAAGTATACTACTATCAATGAAAATTTTTCTGCAAGTTTTGTAGGATCTGTCCAAAGCCACTGATCATTAGCTAAGTGAGTAGTTCTGGGTGAAGATAAATTAAAGAGAATCATCAACATAATAAAAAGCTGGAAATATTTCCAATGCATACATTCAGGCGACACAATTAGAAAAAGGTGAATAGATGACTGTTATATTTAAGAAGAAATGCTGCAGTAACAACAAACAAATTTATAAGGGAGCAGGAAATACAATATTCACTCAGCGGCAGTAACATACAGTCAGTGTTCTAAAACATTCAACGGAAATGGCTTTATACAACTAGATTTTTTTCTCTGCCCCACTGCTGGGCATAGGCCTACCCAAGTCTTTCCATCTCTTGTCTCACATATTATTTACTAAAGTAATAGTTTAAATGATATTTTGAATCTTTTCTACTCCAGTAATGAGTGCAAGTCAATTGTATTTTTTTGTTTTATGCTTTAAAATGAGAATTTTTTTGGACAACTCCAGGACACACAGGATCAATCATACCAAAGTACTGATCTATTATTGGTAATTTGGTTTAAAAGTTTGTTAAATATAGTTTATACAATAACTGTAATGTTTATAAAATTAATTTATACATGTATGTCTATCTATGACAATATTATGCTTAGAACTTCATAATACCAAATAGCTGTGTTATGTCTAGCTAGACAATTGGGTCAGAAATATTAAATGTAGAAAAAAAATATATCTCTGTAAAATCACTGACCTAAAATAAATGGTGCAGTTATTGTTATATTCAGAAAGGTGTGTTAAGTCAATTGTCAACTATAACTATCAAGACTGCAGGTCTGTGCTAAAGATATTTGTCAAACAAAAGCTTTCCGAGATATGCGGAATCATTTTTATTTTTGAGAAATCAATCTCAATTGCTTATATAATTCACAAAATATTGTCCTTAGAACTATCCTTATTAAGCAAACCAATTTAGAAGGCCATAAACCCTTTAATGCAGCGCAGCAAAGTTATGATGTCACCATCTTGTATTCATCAATACCAAGCCGACAGTTGATTTCAAGATCATAGTAGTGAAAATGAGTTCGCTGCTGCTTTACAAACACAAAAGTGAGTCTGCGTGTGTTTATTACTATCTAATTACCACTAAATCATGCCCTGTTGATATACCAAACTGATAACTAACTACCAAGCTGTGAAATTGTCAACTAACTTATGTTCTATCAAAATAAGTTAAGGAAGTGTGATTATTTGACCTCAATTTACAAACATAAGTTTACAACTGCAGTTTAGCATGAATAAAACTAAAAAAATACAAACTATAATGACGAAAAAGTATGTCGTGATGTTGGCACTTAGGTTATGTGAAAGTTTTTGTATTACCTTCCGCCAAAGCTGGAGGCTCTTCGACAAAAGGAACTACAGGCTCGGCCGGCGTCTCCAGCGCCACCTCCTCGGGCTCCGCCACCGTCGTCGTCGATGCCTCATCGTTGCTAACTTTAGCTTCGTCCCCAGTTGTGTTATCAGACACCGCCATTTCCTCAGACATTGTCAAATAAAACAAATTTTATCACGAGTCCACTGTCAAAATATATATGGCCACATAACCAGGCTGTTACGACACTCCGCCAGTGCTTGCGACGAATAATCACGGTTTATGCGCGTCACAGCGTAGATTTCCCGCTATAATGGTCGTGAAAAAAACTTTAGCCTCATAGGCTTACACATAACGTTCACAAGTTACTTTGCTATGTTTCTTGGAGCAGTTATAACAAATGTATCAAATAGATGAAAGTTTTCACAAGAACATTCACCAAATAGACGAAATTTCGATAAAAGTTGCGTCCGCTATCTAATTTCCAAAAGATTCAGAAAAACGTCGTCGAGCATAAACAATATCCGCTCGGACGACGCCACAGTAATTTTATTGTCTATAGCTTTGACTCTTTCGTTCATTCATTTTCATTCGTTTTGTTGTCTATTAATGCCATATTCACAGAGTAAAATAATATACTTATAGCCATATTAATGCTGCGGGCAGTCTACGTAGTACCAGATTTTTTGTAAATAATGTTATTAAAATATGTAGAGATGTAGATCATAAGACAACAGGTGGAATCACTCGCACGGATGTTTTTTAATTATTGACATAGGAAGAGCCGATGCATGGGGTCTACTTTAGGGTGAAAGCGCCAAAGTAGCCCGCCAAATTCAATTTTTCTTGATTTTTGCTTGTAATATGATTCACAACCTTAACAAATATGGCTTTACTAAAATATAAACATTAAGAACGTCAATTAAATCCTCACAATTCATTTAATCTCATTGAATGGCTTTTTCATGACATAGTGATTAAATTAGATCTATAATAATTGAATGGCTTTTTCATGACAGTAATTAAATTAGATTTATATTACTACTACGGGATACTTTGGCGCCCGGGCTAAAAACGATTAATCATGCTAGGATATGTAATTATGGCATCAATTTAATTAAAACTACTTATCTGTCAATAATTTCTTCAGAATTCGTTTTAACGTCCGTCATTCAATTACCTATTAGGTCTAGAGATAAGATCCAATCAAGTAAAGTACATAATATTGTATCTGAACCAGTCCCATTATATTATAGTTTGGGTTTGCAAATACATGTATATTTTATATTCCACTGTATTTGTATGTACCATAAGTGACTTAAGTTGTTGGGGCATGGTAGTATTATATTTATTTGCTTTTTGAAAATTCTTCACACAGTTTCACAGGCTATCACGCTGCGAGCTACGGGGGCTGAGCAGTTACTCACCGCCCCAATTAAGTTATTACAAGAAAATAAAATAAAGATAACGCGAAGTTTTTATACTGCAACTGAACTCTGTTTCGTTGGCACGCAGCGACTTAATAATGCCACCCAAGACAAGTGATAAAGACGCCAAAAAGTAAAAGCAGAAGCACAAGGGGAAGCAGAGATACTATCTTTATTTTATTTTTAGTAATTTTAATATTTTCCTGCAATATGGGAATACAAGAGAATGGTGATGAATAAATTAACAACAAAACAAATATAGAATTTTTGAATCAATTTTAATAACGAACAGTAAATCATCAGATATATAATGTACTCTTAAAACTAACGAATATGAAATAAATATCAGGACATTGACCTTACACACATACTATCAAACTAACAGATTAAACAAATGATAAGAGACTAAATATGTATAAAATTTATCGGTTTGTACGATCCGATTAGGGTACAATTTGTATAAAAATAGTTTACAAAAAAACGATTTTTACACTTAGATACCCTTTTTTTTTTATTGAATTTTGCCATTATATACTTCACAAGTTAAGTAGTCCAAATAATTACTGTGAGTTATTTTGGCTTATATACGATACATTTAATCCGGATATTACGAATAATTCTTTTGGCTTTAATATACATCCTTCCATTTACGCGATTACATTCTCTTACTAGTTATAGTACAGTGACAGTATTTTGTTTTAATTTACATTTGCATGAGTTATGAAGAACCAGGAGACATTCACCATCACGCACAGAGCCTGAAGGATTGCGGGTCCCTCCCTCGAGAAGACACCTTTGTTCTAGAGAACTTTTTAGGCCGATTATGCGGGACGAGTTGACGATTGAGTACATTTTCCCCGCGTCTCCCTCACCCCGATGGAAACGAAACTTTTTTTTTATTAAACTCATTTTCCTACTAATGCAAACGTAAATCAATATTAAGACGTAGCTAGTCTAACAGGGCCATTTTCCACTTGGCAGTAATTAAGAAATTGAATGTTGTCACAGAGCAAACACCTTTTTAAACCGACTTTAAGAAAGGAGGAGATTATGTATACGTGTTGTTTTATAAAGTTGTTTTTAGTGTTGCCATGTCACGTCATTTTTTAAACTTTTGTATTGCCATATCTATCATTACACCTTTTTGCTGCCATTTTTTTGTCTCTAATGTCTTCCCAGCTACGTCTGTTTTGAAGGTTTAGTTGCAGGTAGCGTCGGGGTGTCTCTCCAAGATCATGGCAACACCCTGACCGCCGGCAGCGCAAGCTGAGATGACTCCGAACTGACCATCTTCACGCACCAGACGGTGAGCAGTGTGCATGGCTAGACGGACCTGGGAAGTAAAGATTATGTCAGCATTGGACTTAAATATGTAGAAATTATTATTAAAACTATTAGGTTATTTCCGTTGACCGGAACTAAACTACACAACAATGTTTCAAGAAAGTTTTGTGCTGTGAGCTGTGAGACATGTAGCCAAAAATTAGTTCATTCATTTATCATTGATGCGCGGTGGCTCACTAGCTGAACGATTGACTGCTGCGTGTCGCTAGGCCAATCTACGCACGGAACAAATATTTGTATAGCCTACAGAATAGTTGTTCCGGGACAGATAATAGTTTAAAGGTTTATTAACACACCCATGATACAGGAAAAAAAACTTCTAAACTAATTTCAAAGCAAAAATCATGCTATCTGAACTAGTGTACAAACTAGTGGCTTTTTAAACTGTACTATTGAGCTAAGAACCTAAAAGTAAATGTTTCAAATAGGTTTTGATTTCCACTATAATATTTAATTTATTCACATAGATCGGAGCCGCTTTAGAACCCCCGATCATATTTTACCGATACAGCAAAAATCTTGCTTTAAGCCGAATTATATTTTTCCTGAACAGTAACATTTGTTAATAATTTATTTATTTATTTAATTTGTTTTATTTGTTAATGATTGGTGTATGATACTCACCCCAGTAGCGGCGAAGGGATGTCCGATAGAGAGTGATCCTCCCCACTTGTTCCACTTGTCGAGATCCGGAGATCCAACCTGCAATAAACAAGCATAGATAAAATTGTTATTGGTCCCATATCATACTATATCCTCGGACTTTTTCAGTTATAGAAATAATTTTGAAAACGGTCCAACATTGACAAAAAAAATAATTTCTAATTGAGAACCTGCTCCTTTTTTGGAATCGGTTAAAATTCAAATAATCTAGAATGAGATGAGGTGAAAAAGCGGCAGGATTCCGCCACCATTTTGCTTTTGATAGCCCGTCGTATATATACAACACGCTATCGTAGAGCTATAAAGAGTAGAATGGGATGTTGGCGCTATTTTGGTATTATTAAAATTCTAAGTCTTATAAAACGCGCTATTTATTGCTATTTATTTATTGGCGCGTATTTTACTATGAATCATAATATGAATTACGTTACTATTATTAAAATGGCCACAAAGTGACAATCCTACTAATATTATAAATGCGAATGTTTGTGAGGATGGATGGATGCATGGATGTATGGAAGAGTAACAAATATCCGTGTGGATGTTTGTTACTCTTTCACGTGAAAACGGCTGAACGGATCTTGATGAAATTTGGCACAGAGGTAGAATATCGTCTGGAATAGCACATAGGATCCTTTTTTTCGATATCAGGCGGGCGAAGCCGCGGGCGCCAGCTAGTTCACTATATTAACTTCTTATGTGACAATTTAATGTACTTAATTCATATTATTATCCTATTATGATTCTGCTAAAGCGGCCATATTAGAACCCCAAGTAATCTTTAAGTTAAATGCTATTCACTGGTTGTGAAGAATTGAGAATCTTCACATAGTATAAAATGAAGTCACTGTGTGTCCGCTTAAATCTTTCAAACTACTCAACGGATTTAATGCAGTTTTTAGCAATAGATAGTGAAATGTTTACATGTATTATATCCCAGACTATGTGAGTGAAACCGAGGTGTGCAGCTTGTTACAAATAATTATATTTAGTGTATCAATGATCTTACCTTAGTCTGGCGACCAAGATAGGTCTGTGCGAACCAGTCTGAGTCCATAGCTTTCAAGTTAGCCAGAATTTGGCCCTGAAAATAAATAATGTCATGAAAATCTTTTCACACATGTTTTCTAAGAATAGAGTTACGAGAGTTCTCTAATTCTATAGGAATACGTAAGATTTTTTTTACTAATATTACAAAGAGGAAAGATTTGTTTGTTTGTTTGTATTGAATGGGCTCCAAAACTACTGGACCGATTGTTACAATATAAATTATCAGTAAGTAACATAAGCATAAGATACAACATCACGCTATTACCCACGGGAGCGGGGTAGCAACTAAACACGTGAGTGAAACCGCGCAAGACAGGTAAAAAAATAAATAAAAAAAATAGCCTTTGTTCTACCACAATAAAATTATTCACAAAAATTCACATTCCTAAATACATAAACTTCTAATTAGTTGAAACTTAATATTATTATTTTGTGTATAAATATAATTAAAATTATTAATTAATATTATCATACCATGCGCAAGACAGGTAGTATGAGATAAAAAAATACTTCTAATACGAAAGTGTGATTAAAACAGAAAGACTTTGAATACTTAATTAGTTTACACCTCCAGGCATACAATACTATTTCTTTCCAGGAAATAATATTTAATTAGGCTGTAATACTTACAGCGAAAGCCTCGTGGATCTCCCAGGTGTCGATGTCGCTCATCTTGAGACCGGCTTTGTCCAAGATCTTAGGGATGCCGTACGTGGGTCCGAGCAACAGCTGGTCAACGGGATCCTATAGAAATAGATAATGCAGGTATTGGTAATTTGGAATGTTTCACGATAGCAATCAAATGGCTCTTCAAAGTAGATCTCTAGTTTGGTTGTGTTGTGTCTATAGTAGTTGTATTTAAATGTCCATCCTTTCTCATCTTTTTCATCTTTTTTATTTAAATGTCAGTCCTTTACCACTTAAATCCAGAGAACCAGAGCACACCAATATCTCTTACCTGAGCTACATACGTGAAGTCACGCAGATATGCCTTGGGTTTCAGGCCAAGCTCCTTAGCCTTGGCCTCCGACATCACCAGGCAGGCAGACGCTCCGTCAGTCTGTTGGATAAGCACAACCGTTAGTTTACGGCAAACTCATCTAATGATCGACGATACGACTACGATTTTGTATATTATAATTTAAAAAAATCTCCATGGAGTTTCTTGCCCATTATTCTGCATAGGGATCAACACTTTAGAATGGACAACTACAGTACTTTCGCAAGTTATTATGCCTTGTGACCGGGACTGTAGCTTCATTTTGTTTCCTGACTTTCAAAAGTGCCTGTAATGGTCTAATTGAAATAAATGGTTCACACGTAACAAACCGGCCATACATACCAAGAAAGACGCATTCGCTGCGGTGACGGTGCCGTGTGGCTTGATGAAGGCCGGCCTCAGCTTGGCGAGCTGTTCCGGAGTGGACACACGGATGCCGTTGTCCTTGTCCACCACGCCGTCCTTACCGTCAACTGTAGTAAAGAAGCATTTGTAAAAGAGAGACAGGAAACATGGTAGTTTGGGTACAGCCCTAAAACTGCTGAACGGAATTGGATGAAATTTGTCACACAGATAGTTTATAACCTAGCTTACATCCAGTGGGACAGTTACCAAACTTTATTCCGGTAAAGTCGCCAGTTTTAACCTACGGCTGCCAAACTTGGGCCCCTTTTTTTTGGGGTGGGAAATCCTCAAATAACTTCCCTCGCTCTAGGCGGAGCGGGGAGGAGTGTCAGACTTGTACTGAATAAAACCCACCCATGTTCCTTCTATTGCCCTTTACGCTCCGGGGCCGCGGTATCTCTTTCGAACAACCCGCAACCCCGGCAGGACCCTTCACCAAAGCACAAAACAAAAAACTAGCGTGGCTTGCGCAAGCCGGAGTACCCGTTTTCGGGCGTATTTTCAACCCTCTGGGAAAATTAGAAATATTGTTCCTACGATTTTGGGAGTCAAGACTTTTTTTTAGGAAATTTCTTCCTCTTTTTGAATCTTTTTTCAAATTTGAAAAACCTTTATTAGTTTTTGAGATATTTGCAAAAAACTAAACCCCTTTTTTTTTTAGTTAACTGTTAATAAATAGCAATTTTTGCAAGCGAAACTTCATTTTTTTTTCAAAAATCATCTAGATGCCATTCCGAATGGAATGACACCTCAATCATAATTTTCGGAGACTGCTGAAAAAAGTTGACCAAAAAGGCACTTGTTGACTAGACTATTGGGACTGGAACAGAAGCATAGTGTTCTGGTACCCTAGAAAAAGAAAACGACGCAGACAGATCAGATGGTGGGAAGACGAGATGAAGGCGATAGCAGGAAAACTACGGAATAAGGCTCTAACCCGAGCAGAGTGGAAAGAAATGGAGGAGGCCTTTGCCAAAGTTGGGCAAACAGACGAAGTTGTCGATGTCATTGACTCAACAGAGTTGATATGTTAAGCTATTTTTTTTGTCTGAAATAAAGGCTTTTATTATTATTATTCCGGTAAAGTCGCGGGCATAATACTACATAATATGGTGTTTAAAGACACACACCTTTAACAGGTATCAGATCAGTGAAGTAGCCCTTCTGCTGAGCTTCCGCCGCCAGCTTATGTGACCTGAGCGAGTAGTCGTCCTGTTCCTGACGACTGGCACCGAAGGCAGCAGCCAGACGGTCGGCGCTGTGACCCATGGTCTCTCCTGACGAGAACTCGGCGACGGCTGGTAACTAGAGAGGGCAAGATAGGTGTGTTTAATTTATTTACTTTTTAACAGCTGCCTGTAGCTATAGCTATGTTAAAAAAAAACTTTTTTGCAATTTTTCGTTTCAGCCTTAAAGGGTGTTCGTTTTCAATTACTACTAAAAGATATAAGCCTATCATCCAAATTCATTAGAAGAAAAAATATGTATTCTAGAAGATTACTCATAAACTATCTAAGCAATTTAGATAAAATTGATATGGGACCCACCCTTCAGGGAAATTGGCACAATTGACGGATAAATCGCCTAACAAAACCTTAGATGTCTTTGACCCACTTGCCAGTTACCGAATGAGGTGCAATTATGCATGCATGTTTATTCAGTGTTCGGGTGACCGTCCATTACAAACCGAGTTGCCTCCGTGTCTCGGAAAGCACGTTAAGCCATTTGTCCCGGCTGCCAATTGAAGATCTTTGGCAGTCGTTACAGATAGTCAGTGGCCTGAAAGTCTGACAAACAGTATTTCCAAGAGGTATCGTATATATACCCAGTACTAACTGGGTTGTGGAGGTTAGACTGGCAGTAGCTGTATGTAAAATAAGGGTATTCAGCTGCATCCGGTTAGACTGTGTGGAGTGACAAGAATGGATAAAGTAAGGAAGAAGTTTGAAAGTTGCACCTATTACAGAAAAATTTAAAGGGACGACTCCCTTTAAATTTTTCTGTAATAGGCGTCTTGGTATTTACATGTAATGAGGGATGAAGGACATGTGACTAAAAGAGTGATGAATCTGAATGTTGATGGACGGAGAGCGAGAGGGAGGCCAAAGAAAAGATGGATGGATTATGTAAGGAATGATATGAAGGAGAAAGGAGTAAATGATGCCGTGACGTCTGATAGGGAAGAATGGAAAACGTGTTGCGCCGACCCCAAATAGAATGGGACAAGGGCAGGAAAATGATGATGAGCTGCGTCCGGTTAGACTGGAAGCCAACTCCAACATAGAGATATGAGAATAGGCTAAGAGATGTTCCATGCGTTTTTGTATCAACTCACCTCAGGCGCAAAGAAGTCTGGTCTGATAGTAGCGATGAGCGATAGGCGCTGCGCCGGGGTCTTGGCGCGGTTCAGACGCAGCAGTAGAGAGCGCATCTTGCGCGAGTGACGGATTGGCACGTCGGACATGAACTCGACGCCGCCCGCGACGATTACGTCATAGGCGCCGGCGGCTATCATACCCACGCCTGGGAAAAAAGACAGACAGTTAGGTCTTCTTGTTTCTCTGGATGATCTTGTAGCTGAAGCCAGCCTTTTTTTGCGGATGGGAAATCATCAAATAACTTCCCCCGCTCTGGGCGGAGCGGGTGTCAGACTTGTACTGACTAAAACCCACCCATGTTCCTTCTATTGCCCTTTATGTTCCGCGGAAATATGAGTATTCCGTATTCATATTTCCGAAAATATACGACGAATGCCGAAGCACGTACTTTTTCTAGTGAAACTGTACCTGTGGTAATGGCCTGGTTGGACGATATGCACGCCATGGTGACGGTATGCGCGGGCGTCTTGTCGCTGAAGCCAGCCGCTAGGGCTGCCTCGCGACCGATGTTGGATGTCTTCACCTCCTGGATAACCGTGCCGTACACGATGTAGTCGATCACATCCTTTGATACGCCGGTTTTTTGGAGGAGACCCCTAGAGAAAAATAAAAAGTAAGTTTCTATCTGCATAGAAGTTTACTGTCAGTAAACCTAACATATAAAATATCTTGCGTTTGGCAGCAAATCGTCTGATATGAAGCAATAATGCGACCTATGGTAGCATCTCTCATTGGTACATAAGCTATCCTTGTGATATTGCAACAATGTCTTCATAATTAATGAATGAATCATAAGCTTTATTTCGGGTGGCATAGACCCATAGAAAACTAATATAATATTGTGAGACATACACATAATGTATATGTACAAAAAGGTATAGATAAGAGAAATTGGTTTCTGAAAACATGGGTGGTAGCGGTACTACGGGGATCGAGGTTTACAGAAAATTATCAATAGCAGTCTAACATTTTAGCAACGTATTTTGGCACAAACGGTTACTATGCTATATAAATATACAGCATAGTAACCGTTTGTGCCAAATATGTTGCTAAAATGTTATACATATTTGGCATCAATGGCCAAATGTTATGACGGTAATGGAAATATTACATGTAGGTATTGATGCAAATAAGATGTCTGATGAGACTTCAAAGTTTCACTATAAGTCCAAAACAGTTAAGATATAAATAATGCTAAATGATGTAAATATTTTCTTTTACTGTTTGCTAAAGAATTAAGTAATTAGAAACAAACATGAAAAATTATATTATAATAAAATTCAATTACAGTTTGAAATTTAGTTAAAAATGCATTGTTTTTTGACTATATCTTTATTTATTTAAGACTAACATTTGCAGGAAAATAATAAATTCAGTAAAAGACATGTTTTAAACTGCACTTCAATTTATATTTCTTTATTATTAACTATTTACATGTTAGTAATGTGTGCAAAAAAGTGAGCTGCTATTTTAGTGTATTGTATTGTATAATGGCTGATGTCCGCATCTCCACGTCTGAGGCACGGATTTTGCGTGCGGAATTTTAGTGTAATAAAATTATTATTACTGTTGCTTAGATAACCAAATAGCTTTTTTATATTGCTAAACATAAACAGAAACAAACTATGACATGTGACTCAATATAATCAGTTGTGCAAGTACAGTGTCATAGACAATTGGACTTTGGTCATTTAATTTAAGCATACATATTTGTTTGTGTTACTTCTATTTATGATAATGAATTATTTTTAAGCACCTCATCTCTTTTTCAGTCAAGATGGTCTCCTCAATATTTGAGAAATTCCCCCAATTGCGAAATATGTGGAGTGCTTGATGATGTACAACACTTACTGTTAGATTGTAAGAAATATGCGAGTAACAGGGAATTACTGATGCGTGAATTTAAATTAAATTTAATGGAAGTTGGCATATTTACATCTGTACTAGGAAATCCCACGTCACCTGCTGCAGTTACGTTATTTAGGATGTTCACGCGTCAGTAAGGTCTTGTTATTCGTTGATATGATACTGTATAATTTTGTGTTATTTATTTAGATAAATATGACTCAACGGGGCTGACATGTTCTTGAAGAACAAAAGCCCCTAAAAATAAAGATTAAAAAAAAAAAAAAAAATTGAGAAATCCAGACATTAATAAATAACTATAATAAGAAAATCGAATACATATAAATGTCTCGTGTCACAATGTTCGTTCCCATACTCCTCCGAAACGGCTTGACCGATTCCTATGAAATTTTTTATGCATTATCAGTAAGTCTGAGAATTGGCCAACATCTATTTTTCACCCTCCTAAGTGAGCATATAAAATTAGTGTTTCATATAAAATTCAATTAACAGAATGATCTGCATTGTTGGTCTAGTTGTATGAAGTGCAACTGCTGAGTTCATGCTCCTTGACTATAAGGTTCCACATTTGATTTGCCGGTTTTACAATGTAATTGGCTTTTTCAGGAATTACATAGTAGCAGCCCTAGAGTCTGGATCTTTACATGTTTAATGGCAATAGGCTCGTCCCCATTGCACGGTACTATTTTTTTTTTTCGTGCATGTAGTATAGTATAATACAATATCTCTCTATAGAAAGATTGGTTGACTGACTTTTGGATCACTGATTAATGACTGTTAAATGTAATGACTGTCAAAGATCTACAAATGATAGCCAGGACCAATGGCTTAATATGCTTTCCGAAGCAGAGAGGATGCTTAGGGTAGTCACCAACCAATGGACCAACCTAGGCAAAGCCAAGTGCTGGGTATGTTATGTAAGTTATGTTAATGTTATTGTACATTAAATGCTAGACTAAAAAAGGAGGTAAGCTCAAGGTCATTTTTATTTATAAACATTGATGGAATGAAATTGTCTGAAATAAAATTATCTTTTCATTTAAATCTGATACATTAATCAATAAAAAATAGTGTTGTTTAATATACATTATTATAGATATATAAGTATGTTATTAATCAGGTAATAAAATTTATTATATGAAAATCTGGGATATGTTATGCTTCTACAGAATTTATCTGATCTTTTACTTTGCTACTTATTTGTTAGCATTATTTAATGTAAAGAAAATATGTCAAATTATGATTAATAGCTCAAAGGATTATTTTGACGGAAGTACCATGTAAATGATTGTTTACATAATATAATTTTACAATATATTTCCTAAATAAATAAACAGAAAAATATTCAGTTATAAGTAATACTTACAACAAGGAATGTCTGGCAAGTTCATGAGGCATCATCTTGGCATAATCAGTGAAAGAAACCAAGAAGGGTGTTCGTACTCCGTCAACAAGGACCACATTTTTGCCAGTGCGGTCTGGCAGCGAATTCTTTTTCTGATGTAATGCTGCTCCTACACTTAGAGCTCGTCTGGCAGTGTCTAAAACCAAACGTTTTCCGAAAATTAGGATAATCACATACAAACATGCCCATCAAATCATTTCAAAATAGGTACTTTATACAGTTATAGCGCAAAATACCTTCTGTGTGTATAAAACATAAACCTTGCGCTCATAATTTGGCAAGGAACGGAACAAAATAATTTGCCAGCAATGCCAATAAGACATCTCACAAAAGTCCAAAGTTTACATCCATATAAAAATTATGGGAAAACGCTAAATATTTAACTAAAAAAATTATTTTTTAGCTTTACAGATACTTAATCAAAGAAATTATTACTTTAGTTACGGTTAGTAAAGTCGTAAAGTAGTATAAAATTGAAGAAGATTGACAAAACCTACCGAATTTAGCCGTGGAGCCGACGTGGGATACTTTTAATAAAGATTTTGATATTTGAGATGCCATGGCTGCCGAAAAACTTATACCGATTAACACTGGACACGACGGAGACTTCTAAAACAATTAATGTAAATTAAAAACTACAGAAAAATCTAATTTAAAACTTATAATAAACTTAGAAGAAAGTTGGACTCTGACCTGTCAACCACAGAGTAAAAATGGGGTTGCTAAGGTTAAATTATAAATTCCACTGCTCTAATGAAACAGTATTAAGGAGATGACAATTTTTTTTCAAATGTTTTTCGAGATGAGACTCACAGATAAAAAAAAACAAAGTTTGAAACTCCCCGTTTTATAAGAAGCCTAACAGAAGAAGTGGTGTAGCTATTGCCGCGGGAATGCAAAGTGGTGTAAGTTTACCATTCCTAGTGAAAGAGAAAAATAATTGGCAACTTTATACGGCAACTGTCAACGTTGCGTTTTGTTACTGTTTTTTCTTCTCGTTTTTAACTGGACATTAAAAATACTATTAAACTTACTTACTTTCACATCTAATAAAAACGTAAATTTAATTGTATGAGTGCTTTGTTTTCATACTTTTGATTCATGTTTAACTAGCTGAAACATTTTAAAATAAAGTTTTATTAGTTGCTAATATCCTCTCAACGTTTTGTTATGTTTTTTTTAATGAAATGGCGGGTAGATGAAAAATATTTTCAACGGCATGAACCTCATCATCAATTTCCGTCCTGTTTGCCTTCCGCTTAGCTTGCAGCCACGTGAAGTCGTCAAAATTATTTTTCAAAATTTATTTAATATTAACCTAACAGTGACTTTTTTATTTATGAATATTTTAATGAAGAAACTATAGAAAATCGTTATGTAAGTTTTCTTTTGTATATTCAATGTTTGATCATTCTTCTGAGCCGAAATATATTCACTGCTACATATCAGTTAAGGCAAGGCGTCACCGTTATATTGCTGTTGTTCACATTTATTTTGTAAACCACCAGTCTGTGGATCCACTGGCGGCTTCTCTGTGTCCTGATCATTATAATCTTGATCTGTTCAAAGTTGGAGTGTTTCTTCTACGCAAGTATGTTTTACCCGAAGCCACAATATCGCTTTACATCAAACGCAAGCCTATTGTTAAAAATATCCTAAGCTAACACATCACCACGACGTCATCGCTTTAGATTGTCGATCGTTTTGACTGTCAAAGTTCTCGAATAACTTTTTTTTGTCACACGTGTTTCATAAAAATCAGTTACGGGCAAAATTATTGAAACCAAATGCTCTCGCAACTTGCATTGACATGGACTTTTATATGACTGTCCCAACTGACTGTTACAATTTCAACTAAAAGACCGTCGTAAAATAATGAAAATGTAACATTAATTTAACATACAAAAGTTTTGAATTGACTCGACCCAAACTACACGTGTTTTTCATTAAGTGACACACATACACAAACTGCTTTTTTTCCATGGGGGGTAGGCAAAAACGCTACCCACTAAAATTTCGATCGTACTACCTACTTAATATTTTTCTCTCTGTCCCCAGAATGAAATACCAAATTATAATATTTGTAATAAACCTCGCGTGGTGTATGGCGGCGTTTTCTGATGAAATGCAGGAGCTTGAAGCAGAATGTATGGGCGAAGACAAGTTCCCGTGCATGGGAGGAGGGTGCATCTCACAGGAGCAGTACTGCGACGGGATCGTGGACTGCGAAGATGGGACTGATGAGAACTTTTGCAGTAAGTTGTGACCTACCTACTTACTTTATTTTATGAGTGCTAACATATCGCACACCTTGACCTAATCTGAGACAACTGTAAGATTGCGATTTTTTTGTTATCCTGTATTTCAAATGTTCGGTCATCATACGCAACTATCTAACACTAGCTGCACCCCGCGGGTTCACTCGCGTGGTGATAGAATATACAATATATCTTTATGAATTGTAGCCTATCTCAGTGTTATTATTATTTTGAATTTTCATTAAAATCCATTTAGTAGTTTTTGCGTGAAAGAGTAACAAACATCCATACATCTATCCATCCATACAAACTTTCGCGTTTATAATATTTTAGTAGGATAACACAATTTACATACAAGGACATTCTACAACCTAGTTATGAAAATGAAATGTTTTTTAACTTCCCACACTAACACACACAAAAGGAAATTTTTCAGGAGACGGAAAAATCTGTTACAGATCTTTCCATCTCCTGAAAAATTTCCTTTTTTGCGTTGTCTCAGTTTAGATCTAGGTGTGTATGATACCTCAAAATAACTTTCTTTTCTTTGAAGCAAGTTCTTTTTCCTGCCCTTGTCCCGTTCTATTTGGGGTCTTTCGATTTCTTCTTCTATTCTTCCCTGTCAGACATCATGGCATCATTTATCCTTATCCTTTATCATTCCTCTCCCTCTCCATCCATCAACATTCATATGTATGACTCTTTTAGTGACATGCGTTTCGTCATATACAAAGACAAACGACTCCCTTTCAATTTTTCTGTAACAGGCGCAACTATCAAACTTTTTTCTAATATGCTCGTTCCTTACTTTATCCGTTCTTATCACAAAAAAAGACTGAGGATTATTCGCCCTTTCTTATAGGGGATAAATAGTTTTACACCCTGTTCTTCATACCCCTTAATATGTGTTTATTAGACTTAGTGGAACCCGACATAGGAGTCTAAACTAGCACATTCCCTGCGCCATAATTTTGAAAGAACTTTCAGCTGGTGCTTTGGAGTCCTAAAAAATCTCGAAACTAACCTACTCTTTGGTGCGTTTAAGACCTAATGAGTCTCCTAAAGATACAGTTTTCTCATATTTAAAGAACTTTACACGTTAGATCCTTTTTTTTGGGGTGGGAAATCATCAAATAACTTCCCCCGCTCTGGGCGGAGCGGAGGGGCGTGTCAGCCTTTTACTGACTAAAACCCACCCATGTTCCTTCTATTGCCCTTTACGTTCCGGGGCCGCGGTATCTCTTTCGAACAACCCGCAACCCCGACACGTTAGATCCTCCCGCAAGGAGTTAAGCAACACGATTATATTCAATGCACAATTATAAAATCCTGCAAGAGATCTGCCGGGTTACCATGACATCTTATAGCAGTTCTTATTCTTGTATGAGAAAGAGATGGTGCTAGACGCCCTGTATAGCTGTCTCTTTCCCTCAGTGGAATAAGTTCTGCTTTAAGACGTCCTGGTAGGGCAGCTGATAGATCTCGTAATGCAACGAACGTGCTAGGAAGTCTAACAGTCTAGCATTTAACATTACTAAAATATTATCTTCCATTTCTTCTACAGTAGACCACAATCCATACGTGGAGTTCTGTAACGAGACGCATCAGTTCATCTGTCAGGACTCCAAGAGATGCATCCCGTTGACGTGGATTTGCAACAACGAGACCGACTGCGATGATGGAAGTGATGAGGTCAATTGTACTGCGTTACCAACCGCTACTAATGTGAGTACTAGTTGCACGAAAGTAATAAGAATAATAATATTTATTTACTCAAACAAAGCATTGTAGTACACGTTAAAATACAGTTTTACAAAATAAGTACTATTCCTACAAACGTGTGGGTGAGTACTCCTCTCCTAGCTAGGTTAAAAGTGTTCCTAAGTTCTGCGTTAGATAAAACTAAACAGTTGAAAATAACTTTACTTCCGGAAGTCGGTGGACGGTGATTGTTTTTTTTTTCTCTGGCTTTTTTGCCACCGACTTCCAAAAACGTAACGTAAAGTTATTTTTCACGTTTTGTTTTTTTGCTAGAAAGGTTTTTATTTCAGCTTTTCTAGTTATGGTATGATGATATCACAAACTTTTATCGAGTTTACAAAAATATATTAGGAGATCCTCCATAGAAGAAAAAATATGTATTGTAGACGACAACTCATAAACTACCTAAGAAATATTAATAAAATTAATTCGAACAAAAAGTAATTGTGAAAATTGGTCCACAGTTGGCGGAGTACCTAATCGGTGCACAGACATTAAAAAAACAAAACGGTCGAACATAGAAACTCCTTACTTTTCAAAATCTCTTAAATAAATGTCAATTCAATGCAGACTGTCTTTAATCGACTTAAAAAAGGAGGATGTCCAATATTCGGCAGTTTTGTTTTTATGTACCTACTTTTACCGATTTCTCTGTCAATTGCGCCCGATTTCGATGATTCTTTGTTTGGAAAAGTGGTGTCGTGTTCATATTTGCCGATTTTCAGAGATATACAAAGAAACTCTTCAATACTGAACACAAATCTCTCGTGATTGCTGCCATCGTTTGGGTTTATTTATATTGTTTGCGCGATTCCACAACATAACATTTTTTTATAGTAAAATATCACCAAATTTCGCCAATCATACATACATGCGCTTGAAAAACATTACCCTCCTTCTAGGTCAGTCGGGTAAAAAAAAATTGATTTAACATCAGTTGTATCGATTTTGTTCGTACATAACATAGCGTATATCTCACTCGTACAAAAGATGAAAGAAGAGACATAAACAGCTATAATCTCAATCCTCCCTTTTTGAGTTAAAATATTCAATCCTTTCTGAACAGTCAACCTGCAACGGTTTCACGTGTGGCGACGGCAAGTGCATCTCGTTCCTGTGGGTGTGTGACGGCGTGTACGACTGCGAGGACAAGAGCGACGAGTACGCACTAGATCTGTGTCGTAAGTACTCACTCTTACCGTATTTTGAACACATATAGGACCTATTCATGCATGTCAGAGTGTTGCATTAAGTGCTTTTTTACAGTTTTACTATTTTTACATTTCAAAATGCACTTAATGCAATTTAATGTTTTTAGCAACCCAGAGATCAAAATTGTTTGATCCTTTTGATCTTTGTAGGGTTGCCAGAAAGTGCATTAATGAAGCTTTCTGTATTTCTATCTCAATTCTGGCGCGCATGTGGATTGGTTTCTGTTTGCATAAATAAGTTCTTAATTGCTCATTGTCCTTTTTCCCAAACACTAGATACACGCATTCACACATCTTGCAAGTACACAAACAACTGACAATGTACCATGCACTTCAAATATACGCCATAGACTCTGTTAAAGATTAATCAATTTTCTAGTATCATAGATTTTTCTAGAAAATTGTTTTGTACACGTAAGTTAACGGACAATGATCTCATGTGCCATGTTTACTACTGCTTTTTTAGGGTTCCGCACCTTAAAGAAAAAATACGGAACCCTTATTTGATCACTTTGTTATCCGTCTGTCTGTCTGTCAAGACCCTTTATCTCGGGAACGCGTGGAGGTATCAAGTTGAAATAACCATGTAGGTACTCAACTCTGTGGCCCCTTTGTGCTGTGAAAAAATCAACCCTCTAAGTCTACGGAGTCAAATCATATGACCGTTTATGTCGCAAGTCTGTAAGGAACCCTCGGTGCTCTAATCTGTCTCGCTCTTGGATATCATCAAATGACTTCGCCAATAACGCTCAGGGTGGAGCGGAATGGAGTGTTCTGACACTCCATTCCGCTCCACTTGTACTGACTAAAACCCATTCATGTTCCTTTTTCAGCCCTTTGTGTGCCAAGGCCGCAGTATATCTTTTGAACCAATCCGCAGCCTCGAACGTCTGGATTTACGAATATGATTTTTTATAAAAAAAACTCAGCAGCTAATTGTTTAGCCAATCGCCTGATATAAGCCTTATAATCAAGTCACCACATGAGAAGCAATGGCTCAAGTGCAATTTTTGTCACAAGCTTGGACTTCAAAGGATTGTAGTGGTTTTCTGTAGGGTCTGCCTACCCCCAGGGTTGTCACACAGTCTGTTTTCACCTGGCCCGGTCGACGGCAATGTAGTTTGATCACGAAACCGGTGCCAGCCCCGGTTTAACTTCGCACCGTACTCAGTTTAAGCGCCGTTTGTTTAAGAATCACAATCAAGGAGCTCTTGTTCATGAGGCCGGACATAGACATTGACATATTTGTGCAAACAAAATCGCATCAATTCCCGGTACGTTTTCTAAAACGGTTAAATACCGACAAAATACTCGATAGGAAAAAGTTTCGTAGGTACTTATGTAGTGTTTGTTGTTTGGTAATGTCCGAATAACATTTTGGACTACCTACTTTTTCTGCAGGACACGTCTCGTTCCCGCACGCAATCATGGATGGCTCCTACTGCCAGGAGCTACCCAGTCTAGGAGAACGGAACTACAAATGCCTGGACTCCTCCTACTGCTTGCCGAGCAGGATGATGTGCGACGGCATCCAGGACTGCCGCGATGGCAGTGATGAGGGGTTCTTCTGCAAGAATTGTGAGTTTTTTTTTCTAACACCTGTTTCGCTAGAAGGGGTAAATGCTGTAGTAGTAGAAACGACCCTATACCCACACTATTTAAACTTACAATCGAACATATGGAACCCACAGGCAGCTAATTTGTTCTCTGCTATTCTTAAATTTTGAGACTCAAAATCAAAATCATTTATTTCAATTAGACCATTATAGGCACTTTTGAATGTCAAAGAAACAAAATGTTAAAGCTACAGTCCCGGTCACAAGACATAATAACTTGTGAAAGTACTGTAGTTGCCCATTCCAAAGTGTTGATCTCTATGGTGAAGAATGGGCAAGAACTTTCATGGACACTCTTTTAAATTAGAATATTATTACAAAATCGTATTTACATCATTCGTGTTGCGATTATACAAATATGTGAGAACGATGTAGAAAGACGTGCACAGTAAGAGCGTACAGAGTAGGTAAAAGCAAAATTCAATTTAAAAATCTAAATAATTTAAAAATGAACCGTGGCAGAAGATAAAAACACTCTGCTCAGTAGGTAAAGTAAGTCTTGTAGGTACATGATCCTTATATGTAGGTGTCATAAGCGTAGTGGAAAAATTACTGGAGCAGCATTTCTCACAGCGGCTAATACAGGGTATTATAACTTCCTTAATACTCCATTGAAAAGGAAGGATCATGTGGAAGGGTGTTGTCTGGTAGGCTTAATGCAATGACCGACAGTTGATTGCATAAAAGTACATTTAGTAAACCATTCTTAAAATTCAAATAATCAAAAAAGCATAAAGTTAATTGGAGTTCATATAGTATTAAGACAAAATCATTAAATTCAAATGCATAGTGCGTGGTCTCTTCGGCCTCATAACAATTTATCGTTGATCAAGATGAAAACTCGCAATTAACTTTAAAAGGTCTCTGACGATGTCAGAGGGACACTAGCGGGGCAGGAGTGGGGTTTTAGCCGGTTCGAGTCCGGCACTACCTCGAGTGCCTCACAGTTTGTGGGATAGTCGAGGTGTCCGGGGGGATTCCATTCCCGCCAAAAAAAATGCCCGACAGTTGTTATTCAGGTTCTTCTGTATAGTGTTAGTTTGAAGATAACTTTAGCATCATCATTTAAGATTTTAATTATATAATTCCGGAGTATTGAGTTTGACAGTATCATGAAAAGTTTAATTATTAATTAAAATTACTTAAAGATAAAAAATTGGTTGTTTGTAAAGTAGGTTTACGGTCGAGATGTTTACCCCGAACTCCCGAACTTTAACGCGCTTAATAATTTTTTTTTGACATAACTAACAATATGTGTCGAGTATTTTTTGATAATCTAACTGACGGACTAAATAGAAGATAAGTAGATAGAATATTCTTTATTATGTACACCATACAAATTACAAGAATAACAGTATACAACTTATAAATAGGGTGACACAATGGGCGGTCTTATCGCTAAAAGCGATCTTTTCAAGACAACCTTTGGATAGATTTTAAGGAGTAGAGACGTAGAATATTATTTTCTACTTCCTTATGGTTACTAACGGTTCTCTCCATTTCCGCAGGGCAAACAATGTGTACGAACTACAACTGTTCAGGCAACGGCACACAATGCTCTCCAGAGCGCTACGGACCCACGTGCCTCTGCCTCCCCGCTCTCTCCATGCGTCAGTACAACTACGTCACCAAACTATGCGATGACGTGAACGAGTGCTTGTTGGAAAGACCACAGTGTTCCCATACCTGTGTTAATGCGGATGGTCATTTTACTTGCGAATGTGATGAAGGATATAGAAGAGATGAGTTTGGATATCTCTGTTATGCAGCTGGTAAGTAGCTTTTCATTGTTCATGTTTTTAGGTATCTCAAATGGATTTAATCGAACTCTTATAGTATCACTAGCTGGCGTCCGCGGCTTCGCCCGCGTGATGATCCAAAAAAATAGTATCCTATGTGCTATCCGGACTATAATCTACCTCTGTGCCAAATTTCATTATGATCCGTTCAGCGGTTTGGACGTCGAAGAGTAACAAACATCCATACATCCTCACAAACATTCGCATTTATAATATTGGTAGGATCTTTGTTGTCTGTCTGTCTGTACATACCCTTTATCTCGGGAACTCGTAAAGGTATCGAGTACAAATCTGTGGTCCCTCTGTACTGTGAAAAAATTAACCCTCGAAGTCTACGCAGTCAAAAGATATGAAATCATCAAATAATTTTCCCCGCTCTGGGCGGAGCGGAGGGGAGTGTCAGACTTGTACTGACTAAACCCACCCATGTTCCTTCTATTGCCCTTTATTTTGACGGGCCTGTTGGTCTAGTGGTTAGTGGCCCTGACTGCTGAGCCGCAGGTCGTGGGTTCGATTCCCACCCAGGACAAACTTTGTGTGATGAGCATGATTGTTTGTTCTGTGTCTGGGTGTGATTTATCTATAATATGTATGTATTTATAAATTATATAAGTATGTATATCAGTTGTCTGGTTACCATAACACAAGCTCTGCTTAGCTTGGGATCAGATAGCCGTGTGTGAGTTGTCCCAAGATATTTATTTATTTATTATTTTTATGTTCCGGGGCCGCGGTATCTCTTTCGAACAACCTGCAACCCCGGTAGATATGGCTGTTTATGTCGCAAGCTTGTATGGAACCCTCGGTGCGCGAGTCCGACCATAAAAGAGGAGTGTTAAAAGTTTTAAGTGTGTCCGTCTGTGTCGTCATAGCTACTCAACGGATGTGCCAATATTGTTTACGTTTTTTTTTAAGTATTAGTTTGAATACCTTTGATATGATATCGGTGAGAAGGTTTTCATTTGTATGCCTAGGACTGCAGGTATGGTACATTTATGGAGAGAGTTAAAACATGTGTATCACGCTGTCTAGGTTTTTGGATATTTCCAAAAGAGAAAGGCATGTCGGTTTTATTTTTTACAGGTTATATAGGTATCACATAATTTTTATCGAGCATTAATTTTCCATTGTTACTAAAAGATTAGCAGATCATCCATATAAAAAAAATGTATTATAGACGATAACTCATAAACTACCTAAGCAATATAAATAAAATTGATATGGGATCACCTGGGAATTATCCCCTATCAAACAAAAAAAGAATTTAGCAAATCGGTCCAGACGTCTTTGAGTAATCGGTGAACGTATTAAAAAAAAGATTCCGACGAATTGAGAACCTCCTCCTTTGTATTAAGTCGGTCAAAAAAGTGGGCATACCTTTTAACTTTACACCCCTTTAGGAAACTATTGTACAAAAATATTAGGTACCTAATATTTTGTTAATTTAAGGACCCGAAGCAATGCTGTTCTTCAGCACCCGTAACGAAATCAAATACTTGAAGATCAAGTCTAAGCAGATGGTTACTGTAGCTACTGGCATCAAACAGGTGAGTAGGATACATTAATTAAGTGTCATCATCTGATTAGCCTATGTTGGGGTCGGCTTCCAGTCTAAGGGCGCTTTCAAATTAGACGGTTGATGTCGGACTGCCGCCGGACGGTTGTCACGACTAGGGTTGCCACCTATCTTTTGACCAAAAAAAGTACAGACGCCTGCACATCAAGCTACCACAATCTGTCAGATTTCTTTGATAGATTTTCGACTTTATTTCTAAAGTATTAGGTTTAAGGTTCATTGGGAAAAATTGACAGTTTCGGGTAGCTTGACCTGCAGGCGTCTGTACATTGGCACTAAAGGGTAGAAAAACAAAGTACATTGTGTCAAAATAAAGTACTTTTTATTTCCGCTTTAATAAGAGTGGCGTTTGGAAATACTTATTACTTTAAGCCCATTTTGTCAAATAATTATTCTCTCTGAATATCATCACAACATCGTTACATTCAAAATTTAAATAAAAACATATTTTGTCGTTCTGTTTTACGCAAAATTCTTACAATTGTCTTGTTTCTGTATATTTTATGTCAATAGAAATC
This sequence comes from Ochropleura plecta, assembly GCA_905475445.1. Lineage (NCBI taxonomy): Eukaryota > Metazoa > Arthropoda > Insecta > Lepidoptera > Noctuidae > Ochropleura > Ochropleura plecta. Next base: position 16,212,601 of record FR997738.1, on the reverse strand, counting down.
AAATAACGCAAAATAAAGTATTTTCGCGTACTTTATAGCTGATATAAAGTATAGAGTACAATTACCTAAAATAACGTACAATACTCTATAATAAAGTACGGGTGGCAACCCTAGTCACGACCATGAGCAGTACTAGTTACGACGCGAATCGTCTGATTTGAAGAGGTACGCGGCTGCAGTCCGATCGAATTTTAGTGAGCTCCATCCAACCCGACTGTAGTCGGTGCCATGGACTCTGACGAGGAAGCGTTGTTGCTAGTTTTCTTGCTACGGAAGAAATATGTATAAACGACGCCGTACTAGATCGTCGCCAATGTTTTGTTTAACATATAAAGCTGGTAATTTTTATACACTTTACCCAAGATTGAAAGAAAACTCAGCTGATTTTTTTAACTATTTTAGAATGTCTAGAGAATGTTTTCAAGTATTGTAGGACTTGGTAGGTGTGTGTAAAAAACGTCCACGTTACGAAGGAACATGCATGATGCGTTCGCCGCATTAGCGAACAACGACTGAAGCACGTAGGTATACGCATTGTTGCCGTCCCGCCAACGGACGTGTGTCGTACTGCTCCCGCACGATCTTACATCGGGTCCTTTTGTATGAAAAATCATAATCGCCCGAACACAGTACGATAACCGGACTGCAGCAGTCCGACATCAACCGTCTAATTTGAAAGCGCCCTTACAGGTTGGGCTGCCCTGCGCCAGCCCGACTCGAAAATCGTTTTTTTTAATATAATGTATTTTTCACAGGCGCACGGCGTTACTTTCGACGGCACTTATATCTACTGGGTGGAGACAGCACAGGGCCACCAGTCCATTTACAAAGCACAACTTGATGACGTCAAAGACACTAAGCAGGTGAATGGCTTTCTTCTTACACCTTGAGCTTCTTAAGAACTGTTTTAGTTTTGCGTTCTACCGGGAACGCTGTTGAATAGTTGCCTACTAATAAAAGGCTAAGATATATTAAAAACTAGATTCTGCCCGCGGCTTCGCTTGCGTTTAATTCGGGGTAACACAGTCCTGATTTACAGGTACCTGCTACCTGTAGTTTTTGTCCTTGCGCCTTATTTATTGTAATAGCAATGCTAAGTTTTCCTTTTTCTTCCCTCTTTCTCCCTCATATCTCCTAGCCTATGTCCGTCTCCAGGGTCCCAACTATCTCTGTACCAAATTTCATCAAAATCGGTTGGGCCATTTAGGCGTGAAGACGTAACAAACGAACAAACAAACTCACTTTCGCTTTTATAATATTAGTAAGGATGGATGGGCAGGTACTCACAGGATGCTAGGAACAAGTAGATCACCACACATGTCAATAGCAGTTGTATTTCATGGTATTTTAGTGTTTTTGCACCACGCGCGCGGGTTTTGCACCGGCCATCCATGCTCTTGATTCGAACTGCCTTGCTTCATTCGCCGTCACGTGGCGAGAGCGATGCGTTCCTTTGATTGGTTGCACTCAGCGATGACGCGAGAGCCAAAATGGCGGTGTATTTAAAATAGGTAGTAAACGGAAAGGGATAAGGGAACACATCCCAAAGCCTGTTCAAGAACCAAAGAATTTGGAATTTCCCCGACAGGAGCCCGAACTAAGGGTTTGTGGTTGATGGCAATAGCCTCGTCCCTATTAATTAGGACTTAACATAATGTTAAATTACGCCTGCACTCCCCGAAGGGTATAGTAGAAGTCACACATCCACAAGTCCCACGTAATAGGGGGCAATGTTAGAGCCAACAAACAGGCACAAAATTCCTGATGGAAAAATCTAATAACACTATGTTTGACCTGAGAATCCAACTCAAGACGTCATGATGAACAGTCGTGCTTGCAACCACAACCCCAACGACGCATATGAGAACGGGACAGAAATGTGGGTCATCGAGGATTAGAGGCGTTATGCTATAGTATCTTTTCCCAGGTGCTAGTTGGCCTCGGTCTAGAAGACCCTGGTGACATAGCAGTGGACTACCTGGGAGGGAACATCTACTTCAGCGACGCTGAGAGAGGGATCATCTCCGCTTGCAAGCCGGACGGTTCCATCTGTACCACCATCAATACTGATACTAAACATCCCAGATTTGTCACCCTGGATGTCAGGAATGGGTAAGTTATTCCTTCTATTCAAAACACTTACTTACCACTTCACTGCAAACGCAAGTTGCCAACTACTACGGGACTTTACATTCAGTGGTCCTTCGAGCCGGATCTCAAGCTTTCTTTCCTAGCTTTATCATATGTCCAGCCCCTAATTGTTTTTATATCGAATGTAGGAGTAGAGGGTTCCTCCGGGGTTGCAGGTTGTTCGGAAAAGATACTGAGTCCCCGGAATACGAAGGGTAAAAGCTGGAACATCGGTGGGTTTAAGTAGTAGAGGGTGTAAAATTCTGTTTCGTGATTTTTGGAAGTTCACCAGCTTATTGCAAAATCCCTGGTTTGCAAGATAACTGCCCATTTATCAGAAAAAAAAACGCAACCCTTATAGGATCACTTTGTGTTGTCTGTCTGGATGTCAAGGCCCTTTATCTTGGGAAAGCGTGGAGGAAACGGGTTGAAATTACATTACATTACACATAGTCAGGTCTGTGGCCCCTTAGAGCAGTGTCTACGCAGTCAAAAGATATGGCAGTTTTTATCGCTAGTTTGTACGGAAACCACGGTAGGCGAGTCCGGCTCCAATTTGCCGGTTTTTTTGTAAGTTTTAATGTTTGGAGCAAACGAATTTATGGAATCGTAACAAGGACAAAGTCTCACAAGGTCGCGGCCAAATTGGGAACTGTCATGCCCGAAATATGACTTAGAAACATTTCAAGAAACCTTTCTTCTTCCACAGTAAAATGTACTGGGCCGACTGGCACAGCCGTGCCGTGATAATGTCGGCGCGCATGGACGGGAGTCGCCCAGACGTGCTGGTGGACCACATGGACGTGTTCGCTACTGGCCTGGCCATCGACGCACCCAACGGACGCCTTTACTTCGTCGATAGGACCGTCAAAGTCGTCATGATTGATGGGAAGCATGTTTATGTGAGTTGAATTTGAATTTGTTAATATTCAAGTAAAGTAAACAAATCTGGTTGAACGGTGATCCCCACACTAACAAGATGTCTATCTTGGGGATCAGATTTCTTATATTTTTTCTCTTCCTTGGTTCAAACTGAATCCAACTCGGACCAGACTAGACCCGAATCATTCCTATTATTATCAGCAACCTGTCAAGTCTTCAACTTTGTTCTGCTTCTCCCTTTCTCGGCATAGATTCATAGAATTCTGTATTCTGTGTTAGGAAATCTTTCATCATCTTCGGAGAGACCTGGATTTACAAAGTCCAAAAATTCTGAAAGGTTTTTTTAGCGACTGTAGTATAGGTATTCCCGACTATGATAGCTTTTTGCATCTTATTGATAACCATGATTTGTTAATTCAAATGTAAACACTAGACAAACTTAAGTCACTGTAAACACTCAAGTCACTATTTTGACAAATAAAACCTTTTTATGCTAGAACTCAGTGTTCCATATAACTTGTACAATGGACAAGATGATGATTGCTTGGGAGTTTGTTCCGCCACTTCTTCCCAGCTGAAAGACGAGCGTTTTGTGGGACTGTCTCTTGAAATATTGACGTTCAAAAAGTGCTGATTAATTTGAATAAATGACTTTTTATTTTGAAACACGTTAACTGTAAAAAGTTTGCTCAAAGCTGTTACCAATTTCGTGCGATAGAAAGAACTCTCCTCATAGCTTCCATCTCTTGATATTCCTTCAGTCACTGTTCGAAGAGCCGTTCCACCACCCGTACTCCATCGCGGTGTTCGAGAACACAGTGTTCTGGAGCGACTGGGTGTCCAACAGCATCCAAACCACAGACAAGCTACACGGCAGCGCACAGAAGAGGAACGTACTGCTCACGCTTGACACTCCAGTGTTTGGTAAGTCAGCTTATAGGGATCGATAAGAAAATCTACCTTAATATATTTGCTGAGCCGTGGCTGGTAAATTGCTCGCAAAACAGATACGCCTATAACTTTACTGTTACTGCCACAACTTAGCAAAGGCCTTATCTCATACAACATTGTCCCTTCATTGTTCCTTCTCTTTATTTTAAACTAGCTTTTGCCCGCGGATTTGCTCGCATTTTTTGCTCGGATTTGTTTTGAAATTCGGGGTAACATAGTTCCGCTTTCCTAATTTACAGGTACCTGCTACCAGTAGTTTTTGCCCTTGCGCCTTATTTATTGTAATAGCAAAGCTAAGTTTTCCCTTTTTTCCCGTCTTTCTCCCTCATTTCTCTTTTTTATAATTAGCCTATCTATGGCCATCTCAAGGGTCCCAACTATGTCTGTACCAAAATTCATCAAAATCGGTTTAGCCATTAAAGCGTGAAGAGGTAACAAACAAACTCACTTTCGCTTTTATAATATTAGTAAGGATTTACGTATGTACTGTTCTACCACAGGCATGCACATGTACCATCCGGTGCTGATGAACTCAAGCTCAAACCCGTGCAGCAACAACAACTGCTCTCACCTGTGCCTCGTCCGCTCCAACGTGTCGCACGTGTGTGCCTGCCCCGATGGGATGGACATCGACAACAACACGTGTCATCGTATGTATCATTATAATTTCATCATCATCATCTGCCTAGCCTTTTCCCAACTATGTTGGGGTCGGCTTTCAGTCTAACTGGATGCAGCTGAATACCAGTATTTTACATGGAGCGACTGCGTATCTGACTTCCACAACCCAGTTAGTACTGGGTAATACGATACCCCTGGGTAAGACTGGTTGTCAGGCTTTCGGAACACTGATTACCTGTAACGACTGTCAAAGATCTACTTCTACAAATGACAGCCGGGACCAACGGCTTAACGTGCTTTCCGAGGCATGTATCATTATAATTTGTTCTCAGATAAATAGTACTGAATTCTTTGTGTTTTAAAATAATAACTAAATAGTTTGTTTTTGATTTATTTCCGCTAAATAACGCTTCTTTTAATCTTATTCCAAAAAGTGATGGTGCTAGACATCCTATACAGTACTTTCTCACACTGGAATGACATTTAAATAATCCTGCTTTAAGACGTATCTCATTCCTGCAGAAAGTTTTTCTGCAACTTTTCATTTGAGAGTCAATTTCTCAATCTGTCACTCATATTGCAAATGCTAATAAGTTATTATTACCATTAATTTGCAATCTCGAATCAATTTCTCAATCTGTCTTTCAGATTGCAAATGCTAATAAGTTATTATTAGCATTTGCAAACGCTCAGCCAATTTCTCAATCTGTCTTTCAGATTGCAAATGTTAATAAGTTATTAGTAGCATTTGCAATCTCTCAGTCAATTTCTTAATCTGTCTCTCAGATAAAAGGCCGCGGAAAAACTTTTAGAAGCAGTTCACATAATAACTCGTAAAACTACACAAACCGCTTACGGATAAAGTAAACTCATCATCTCCCACTACGAAAAAGAGATGGAGCTATAGGGCAGTCCCTTTTCTTCATGATTCTAGTTTTGCTTATAACCACCAGATGCCGGAGACTATCGCGCTAAATACCTCGTCGTAGCTGGGGGTCAACTGTTCACGAAGATCCAATACGACGCTCTCGGCAACCCAGAGTGCCACGCGACGCAGTTCGACATAGGACGCGTGCAGGCTATGGCTTATGATCAGTTTAGAGGTGAGGCTGGATGAAAGAAACGATGGATGGACTGAGTGAAAGATGATTTGGCAGGAATCAAGGTCACTGATGCCACCCTGTGGGATAGGAAATCATTAAATAACTTCCTCCGCTCTGGGCGGAGCAGGGAGGGAATGTCAGACTTGTACTGACTAAAACCCACCCATGTTCCTTCTATTGCCATTTATGTTCTGGGGCCACGGTATCTCGTTCGAAAAACCCTTCACCCCGGCAGTCGGTGTCCTTGGCAGGCCCCTCTGCTTTGCTGACATCTCTTTGAGGCGCACGTGGAACACTAACGCGCCGTCGACACGGCCGGTCGTCAATAGACGGAAGGCCGGGGCGTCTCCTGCGGCGGCTGGGTTGGTTTTAGGTTCTCTCCCTCAAACGCCCGGTCACTTCCTTCGCTAGCATGACTGCTCATGAGCGAGTCAGTGATTTTCTCTTTCTTATTATAGATAACTTTTCCACATGATCATACTTGTGTAATTTCAGATGCCCTATTTATATTCGACGGCCAGCGAAGGACTATAAACTACATCAACATGACCGACTTCTCTCTGGGGATCACTCATGTGCTGGTCTACAGCGGGTTGGATACCGTCGTTGACATGGATTATGGTGAGAACCTTTACGTTCCGGGGCCGAACAACCCGCAACCCCAGTTAAAATAAATCGCCTAAGTCATCAAAAATTGCGTATTTCCTTAAAAAATCGGATTGTGAAAACGCTAATATATTATTTGTTTAATTTATTTATTTTAGCTCACAAGTATAGATTTCGTACCCGATTAATAGTTTCGCGCCCGATTACATGATGACAAAGTGTACGTGTGAAACCGTTGCCTACCCTGTCTCGAAAAACCGGCCAAAAACAGTCAGAGTCGCACACCGAGAGTTCCGTAACAAACATGAGACATATAAACAGCCATATCTTTTCACTGCGTAGACATAGAGGGATTTTTTCACAGCACAAAGGGACCAGAGAGTTGAGTATATGGTTTTAACTCGATACCTCTACACGTACCCGATATAAAGGGTCTTGACAGACAGACATACGGAAAACAAAGTGAACCTTATTCGTTCCGTTTTTTTCCTTTTGAGGGTCTGAACCCAAAGAACAGTCGTTACGAATGTTACGATACCATCATAATTCGTTTTTTTTCCTTTTAAGGTACTGAAGGGTTACCATGACATCTTATAGCAGTTCTTATTCCTGTGTGAGAAAGAGATGGTGCTAGACACCCTGTATAGCTCTGTCTCTTTCCCTCAGTGGAATAAGTTCTGTTTTAAGACGTCATGGTAGGGCAGCTGAACCCAAAGAACAGTCGTTATGAATGTTACGATACTATCATCATAACTCGTTTTTTTCCTTTTGAAGGGTTACCATGACGTCTTATAGCAGTTCTTATTCCTGTGTAAGAAAGAGATGGTGCTAGACACCCTGTATAGCTCTGTCTCTTTCCCCTCACTGGAATAAGTTCTGTTTTAAGAAGTCATGGTACTGACGTCATACTATCATAACTCGTCTCTTTTCACAGATTACGCAACAGATAACCTGTACGTGCTAGACGCAGGCCGTCGGCTCGTAGAAGCAGTGTCTCTCAGGAGTCAGAAGCGCGCCGTGGTGCACAGGTTCCAGGACCAGGAGGTGCCTATCAGCTTGTGTGTGCTGCCGGACTATGGGTATGTCCATATTGTTCATAGATTATGTCACAAATAACTTCTGTAGGTACGAGACATATCCAATGCCATGTGGCAAATGGGAGTTCTAGGTAAGTAGGAACCAGATACGGTTGGCGCAGTGACTGCTGTGCTGCGTGTCACGGGTTCGATCCCCGCCCGGAACAAAATTTTTATGGCCTACAGATAGTGGTTCCGGGTCTGGCTGTTTGTGTATGTGAGTTTTTATGTGTGTAAACGCACCCATGAGAGTTTGGTTTCGTTGACTTTTCGTTGACTATAGGATGTCTAGCCATCACTTACTCACACTGGAATAAGATTTAAAACATGATATGATGAAGCTAGAGAGATGCCTATGTTTAACAGTGGAAATCTCTCTGGGAAAATGATGATCCTAGATGATGATGGATTGCCTTATACTTGCCTTAACTACAGTACTTTCACAAGTTATTATGCCTTGTGACCGGGACTGTAGATTCATTTTGTTTCTTGACATTCAAAAGTGCCTGTAATGGTCTAATTGAAATAAATGATTTGATTTATTTGAGTCAGACGGATGATGGTAGCTGTGGTGGAGAGTGAGATGCATAACAGGATACATGTCGACAGCATCGGTCTGGACGGCACGGGCCGGAGACACGTCATCATGAACAACTTAAAAGGTAAACGCCTTTTTGTGAAATATGACTTTTGCATCTAAGGCGCGTCGCCCACAGATTAACAGTCGAGGTGCAGTTGAGGCGCGGGCGCATGAGAGGCACGCCGCAACAAGGTTTTCTTTACAAATGAATGGCAGTGCGCTCATATACAGGAGTTGCGGCGCAGGCGAGGTGAAGGCGAGGCGGAGGCCAGGTGAAGGCGCATGAGGGGCGCTCAACTGTACCCAAGCCACGACTTCACCGCCATTTTGTCATTTGGTTCCCAAAAAACCCTAAATCTCAACCCAAAATCTACTTGTATTTAAATTCAGAACTTGTATCAGTGAGAGTCTTTGTCTTCTGACGACGACATGGTGAATGAATTAATAATGTGAAGGAAGCATACCCGCCTGCGCCTCGACTCCTACGCAGAGACCTATCCTCGCCCGTGCTGCGACGCCACACCGCCGCTGACGCGACGTCGCCTCGACTTACCAGTGAGCGACGCGCCTAAGGCTCTAGACAGACGGACCGGTTTTCAACTGCATACCAACCGCAAATTGCAGTTCAAGTGCAGTTTGAATGCAGTTGACACAACTGCAATAGAACTGCGCACCGACTGCAATCGAACTACACGGTTTGTTCCTTTGTTCGCAGTTAGTCTGTGTGCAGTTCACACGATTGCACGCCGACTGCAATTGAACTGCAATCGGACTGCACCTTTGGTTACTTACGGAACTAAACGGATTTGAAAGTTTTGTTCACTTATTTAACTTTTCACAACTACCATTATAGGCTAACCCAATCTGATATATGCGCCTTTCTCTATAACCTTGCAAAATTAAATTACAACAATGCATTTCTTGTGAATTCACTCAGCGAACGAAGCACGTAGTTCTAGCTGTCGTGGCTGCCGTCGTTAAGTTAGCTGCAGCTTCTTGCAGTCTTCGATTTAACCTAGAGCCCCAGCGGCGCAAAAACGTGCCAGTAAACAAGTATTACCGTTGAGCCCCGCTGGCACAAATTTGTGCCACCAAACCCCGACCGATTTAAAACTGTATTTGTAGTAAAGATAAGTCTTAAAATCGTTTCTGAATTAATGTTCTCGACGGCAGATAATATTTAAATATATGATAATATTTTCGTGTAAATTGATCACACAGTTTAGTCAGAAATCGACAAAATACAGCAACATAACTGTATTCGGCAAGTACTCCGATTCAATAGCATATGTTTATTTTTTTAGGTCTAATCAGAATCTTGTTTGTAACATTGTATTTCATAGCCACATCATCGAACAACCCAACACCGTTTCGATTGTGTGAATAGAAGCCACAAAAACGGAGCAATAACAGTTTTTGTGACCGGGGTCAGATTACGCTTACGATAAGAACCCACCCGGCGGTGCTTGACGGATAGTTGACGTAAATAATGGCGGTCCTTGAGAGGTTAAATACGACGAAATTCTTTCTTTCTGCAAATAGTTGTTCCGGGTCGGACTCTTTGTATTATGTGAGTTTAAGTGTTTGTAAACGCACCCACAGAAGAAAAAAATGTGGCTAACTTGCATCTCAATTATGGGTTCTGTTCCCCATGACTTCATGTCTTCGTCAAGGAATTTGCTTCGGGTTCTTTCCATTCAGGCATGTAATATGTAGGTTTGAGTGGTCTATGGGTAAAGACATTTAAAAGACTTATAGAGCGAGACTTTTTTTTTGCGGATGGGAAATCATCAAATAACTGCCTCGCTCTTGGCGGAGTGGGAGGGAGTGTCAGACTTGTACTGACTAAAACCCACCCATGTTCCTTCTATTACCCTTTAAGTTTCGGGGCCGCGGTATCTCTTTCGGACAGCCCGCAACCCCGGCAGACAGTGTCTCTGGCAGGTCCCTTATTGAGGGGCGCGTGGAACACGAACGCACCATCGGCACGGCGTTCGTGTTACTTTAGTTGTCTTAAACACAATAACGAGGAAGCAGTTCTTGAATTCAGAAATCCTTACTAATATTATAAAAGCGAAAGTGAGTTTGTTTGTTACCTCTTCACGCTTTAATGGCTAAACCGATTTTGATGAATTCTGGTACAGAGATAGTTGGGAACCAGGAGACGGACATAGGCTAATTTTTTTTTAACGTGGGATTTGAGGCAGAAAGAAGGAAGAAAAGGGAAAACTTAGCGTTGCTATTACAAATCAATGAGGCGCAAGGGGAACTGTGTTACCCCGAATTTAACGCGAGCGAAGCCGCGGGCAAAAGCTAGTTTCCTATAAAAAATGTTTACCCGCTATCTCATAGTTTTCATGTAATTTCTCTAGGCCCTCACGTGCGTCTCCGCTACGTCCAGCACATGGACCAGGTATACATATCAGACGAGAGCAATGGCGTCATTGACTACATACATCCTGGAGGTATGTGGATCCCTATTATATAATTCATTTCACTAAATCAGGTAAAAAAAGATTGAGAAAAGGCTAGGCAGATGACCTAGCGTTTTCTCAATCTTGGGTCGGCTTCCAGTCTAACCGGATGCAACTGAATACCAGTATTTTAATTGGAGCGACTGCCTAACTGACCTTCACAACTCAGTAAGTACTGGGTAATAAGATACCCCTTTTTTTGGGGTGGGAAATCATCAAATAACTTCCCCCGCTCTGGGCGGAGCGGGGGGGTGTGTCAGACTTGTACTGACTAAAACCCACCCATGTTCCTTCTATTGCCCTTTACGTTCCGGGGCCGCGGTATCTCTTTCGAACAACCCGCAACCCCGGCAGTATAAGATACCCCTTGGTAATACTGGTTGTTAGATGATCAATGAAAAAACAGTGTGCAGTGTGCAGTGCAATGCCGCTCGCACTCAGGGTGCGACATGTCCAGATGATATTTTAATAATTAATTTTATTTGCGCTTACCTATTAAAATTGAGTACAAGATATCATTAAAAAATATATTAGTTTGAGAAAATTTGCTATATTTATCAACAGATAAAATTTATTTGTGTCGTAAATTCAAAAATAACTGTTTTTTTTTAATATTTTTAATATAAACTGTTTTGCTGAGGTCCTCCTTCAACCTGCGAAGGAAAAATAGCATGATTAGTCACAGCAGTTCTCAAATTCAAATCCGCTAGTTAGTCTCGCTTCCATAAAACCACAATGACAATGAATTCCACCTCAGCAGCAATGACAAAGTTTTCCTACTTGAATCAAAATGTACCATCTTGTTTTAATCATAACTATTTCCAGGCACCGGTCGAGAGAACTACCGCGAGCTATCAACAACGGTAACGAGCCTGGCCATCGCAGACAACTACGTGTTCTGGACTGACAGACGCACCTCCCGCCTCTTCTGGTCTGACGTCCACCAGACCTCGCACAAAATACGCAGGGTTGATCTCGGTATATTCTGGAATGTGGTTGGCTTCAATAACTTAATACGCAACGATTTAATCAATCGCAATTATATTTAAATCCAGAGAGTTTTGACAATTTAAACTATTTCTATATAAAAAAGTGGTACATTATATGTTCATAACTTTCTTTTAGTTTTTCCATTCATGTTGTTCAGCTGATCATATTAGTTCCTAAAACAAAATCCCATTTAATTTTTGCTACTTTCTAGATCGCGTATAATAAAATTTGTCTAGTTTCTCGGCCCCCAAATAATATGAGAAGTCTTGCGTTTATTACGTTATTCTTATTGTTTATTCTACACATAAATAAAAAAATACACACAAATTTTATTTTTCTTACTTATTTATATTTAGTTTATATGCAAATGTGAGCTTTACCCAGAATTGGGTTTTCTTATAGCAAACCTTAATATGCAATTACGAGATTTGCAAAACACAGTACATTAAAAACTTAAACTAATAATTGTTGTATTTTGTAGGTTTTAATCATTAGCACATTAACAGAAATCTCGGGAATTCAAATGATATTTATTTGTTCCAGCTCTCTTACCAAACAACACGCAACTGCTTATCCAAGCGACCTCCTCCCTTCCCGATCCCAAAGACCCACTCATGAACCACCCCTGTTTGAAAAACCCATGTTCCGACGTCTGCGTTCAAGAACCCCGTGAGACCCCACACGAGAACCCCCTTCACTTCCAAATGGGCTACAAATGTTTGTGCCCCCCTGGTTTGTTGGTAAAGGACGGCCAATGCACCAAGTTGGCGATCTGCGGTGTCCATGAGATCCTTTGTCATAAGAGCAATATTTGTGTGGCAAAATCAGGCAGATGTGACGGTAAGGTGGACTGTCCGAAGGCTGAAGATGAGGAAGGCTGTTTAGGTAAATTGACACTTATTTGATTAAATAGTGTTTTTGCTTCTGCGTACTTTGTTCTATGCTACGTCGTAGGAGTCACTGCACTACGGCGTAGCTTGTTTGTGCTACAGCGTAGCTTGCTCATGCTACAGGCGTAGCGTCACCGTTGCTACGGCGTAGCTTGTTTGTGCTACAGGGTAGCTTGCTCATGCTACAGGTGTAGCATGACCTGTGCTACGGCGTAGCTTGTTCACGCTACAGCGTAGCAAGCTCACGCTACAGCGTAGCTTGCTTAAGCTGCAGGTGTAGCATCATGACATGTGCTACGGCGTAGCTAGTTCTTGGCTCCAGGTGTTATAAAGCTTATTGCTACAGTGTAGTATGATAATTTTGTTTTCAAGTTTGCCTATTCCGCTGCCTTAACCATGAAAAATCTTCTTACCCCTTAATATATTTGATATTTCTAGTGGACCCTACAAACATATGTTCGTCCGAAGAGGTATTCTGTCGCGGTGTTTGTTTAAACAAACACATGGCTTCATTGTGTTCTTCCAATGAAAAACCAATGCATTTAGGTAAGCGCAATAACAATTTTCTAGTTTTAATAGAAAATTACTAAAATCGTTTTAAATTTTTATCTTTTTTATTTATGAAAATGTGTCACGATCTGGTTTTGGAAGAGGGGGGAAAAATGGCTAGATACCACACAGAGGTTTGGAAGGAGAAAAGGGAGGAAAAACAAAGGAGATAAAAAAAATGTGATTCAGACTCAGTCTAAACAAGCCACCTTATCCACACGAAAGACAGCAGAAAAACTTCCGAAATACATTTCTAAAATCTTTTCCCTGCACTAGCCCCTACAGCAAGCATCTGCAGCGACACAGAGTTCGAGTGCGTGAACTCATCGGTCTGCGTGTCGCGCTCGCAGCTGTGCGACGGACGCCGCGACTGTCCCGACGGAGCCGACGAGCAGGCCGCGCTCTGCGACACGCCTTCCTGCTATGACACCGAGTTTATGTGAGTGGGGAGGGGACAGGAGGAGATCTTAAAGACTCACTTATCCGTCGGTCCGACGGATAAGTGAGTCTTTCTCTTATCCGTCGACTTCGTCTCACTTATCCGTCGACTTCGATTGACCGAGCTTATGTGAGTGGGGAGGAGATCTATAAGGTTCAGCCACGCTTGCCAAGATTGATCCGTGGATGCGTGGTGGAAGCACTGTGAGCTGTTGGTCTCGTGGATGGGTCATTATTTTCTGAGTTTCATCCGAGTCTTGGAAAGCATGGTGAACCGTTGGTCTCGGATGATATTTGTAGATCTTTGACAGTCATTACAAGTAGCCAGACGCCGAAAATTTGATAGCTAGCTTACCAAGGGGTTATAGAATTACCCAGTAGCTCGGTTGTGGATGTCAGATAGGTAGTCGCTCTACTTCAAATGCGTGTAATCAGCTGCATCCGGTAAGACTGAAACTCAACGCTAATATAGGTTGGTAAAAATTCAAAACTTGTCAAAAAAGTCAGTGATATTTATTTTTGTTTCTGGGATTCCGTACCTCAAAAGGCAAAAAACGGAACCCTTATATGTAGGTAGGTATCACTGTGTTGTCCTCCTGTCTGTCGGTCTGTCTGTCAAGACCCTTCATCTGGAGATGCGTGGAGATATTGAGTTGAAATTAAAACCATATATACCATACCAAGTTTGTAATTCCTTGAGGCTGTGAAAAAATCAACCCTCTCGGTTTTTTGAAGTTAATTTCATTTTAGACGTAGTCCTGCACAAAGTCTACTACTAGTTACTATATTTTTATGACGTAAACGATTGCTAATTATGTCCAGGTGCGCGTCAGGGTCCTGTATTCTAAAGACGTGGATCTGTGACGGCGATGAGGACTGTAACGACGGATCTGATGAAGTCAACTGTGGTAAGTAGTCACAAGTTTAGGCAGAACAGCATAGCATAGCTTGTACCAACCAAGCATCGTCATTGGTTGAAAAGCTGACAATGACGCATCGACTCAGTCGCGGTCGGTCGCTTTGTCGGGAGTCGTTTTGCATTTCGCGAACCCCAAGGTTAAGTTTCGAATGCCATCGTTATCATGATCCAAACCTTTGCAGTAGACATGACGTGCAGTCCAGGATTCTACCAATGCAGGAACAGGGATTGCGTGGAGCTGAAGAAAAGATGTGACGGCCATCAGGACTGCTTCGATTTCTCCGACGAGGAAGATTGTGAAGAGTATCCCGTTGTGACGACCACGGTTAGTGTTCAGTGTAGGATGGAGACCTTATTGAACTCTTGAAATGGCTGTGTTTAGAGCTCATAAGTAAGGGTTTAAGATAAGTTCAGATATAATCGAGTACGTGGACAGGGTTAATTTTCAAAGCCAGAGAAATTTTCAAAATGATTCAGAACTTTATGAATTGTAGCCTGTGTTATTCTGATATATAAACTACTAGCTTTTGCCCGCGGCTTCGCTCGCGTTAAATTCGAGGTAACACAGTTCCCCTTGCGCCTTATTGATTTGTAATAGCAACGCTAAGTTTTCCCTTTTCTTCCCTCTTTCTCCCTCACATCCGAGTTTTTTTAAAAATAAAAATTAGCCTATGTCCGTCTCCTGGTTCCCAACTATCTCTGTACCAAAATTCATCAAAATCGGTGTAGCCATTAAAGCGTGAAGAGGTAACAAACAAACAAACTCACTTTCGCTTTTATAATATTACTAGCTTTTGCCCGCGGCTTCGCTCGCGTTAAATTCGGGGTAACACAGTTCCCCTTGCGCCTTATTGATTTGTAATAGCAACGCTAAGTTTTCCCTTTCCTTCCCTCTTTCTCCCTCACATCCTAGTTTTTTTTAAAAAAAATTTGCCTATGTCCGTCTCCTGGTTCCCAACTATCTCTGTACCAAAATTCATCACAATCAGTTTAGCCATTAAAGCGTGAAGAGGTAACAAACAAACAAACAAACAAACTCACTTTCGCTTTTATAATATTAGTAAGGATAGTAAGGATGTTAGTGTAAAGTTTCATTAAAATCCATTCTGTAGTTTTTTTGCGTGAAAGAAAGTTGTAACTTTCCCATTTTTAGGATTCCGTACCGTCCGTAAAAAACGGAAACCTAATTGGATCACTTTGGTGTCCGTCTGTCTGTCTGTCAAGACCATTTATCTCGGGAGTGCGTGAAGTTGCGTTTAAAATTAAACCATAATATATATACTCAAAACTGTGGTCTCTTAGATTTGCGGAAAAGTCATATCTCTAAAGGCGGGTACAGACTGCTGTAACGTAACATGCAATGTAACACGCAATGAAAGAATTTGCCGTCCATATTGTCGCAATGTATCATGCAATGTAACTGAATTCCCTTAGTGTAGACGCCTTGCGCGCACGAAGCGTGCACACTACGCGCACGAACAGAGTATTTCAACACGTGAGCACCGCGACACATGAGTAGATAAACGGAACAGAGACAAAGCTTCATACAACCGCGCGAATCGGTTGCACTACTACAAGCACGCGGAGCATGTGTGCGTGACCACTGGCCGCTTGTCGCGTACGCGGCGAGACTGGAAAAAACCGGTTTACGTAGGCACAGCCAGTTGACAATCTCAGGGTTCGTGCGACGCACGTTTTTTGTTTTGTTATTTGCAAGTTTGAATATTTTAATATAAAACGTGGTATTTTATTAATAATAATGGTTGTTTATTGTACTGTGTGTATGAATAATACTTTAAAAAATAAAAATATATCATACTTTAACTGTCCCAAGGAGCACAATAGGTAATTAAATATTTGATCATTACTTTTTCAAGTAAATACCTTTATTGTATTGCATGATCCTGTTTTTAATAAGAAGAGGATACTATACGGTGTGTTTTTACCTTTTTATTATTATTACAAGCTTTTACTAATCATTTGTAGGTTTGTGGGTGGGTAAATTATAAAAAGAAAATTATAAGAGTAAGTAATTTCTAAAGTATTATATCATACTGAATAATAAAATTCTATAACAAATGTTTTTTTTTTATTTGTCTTAACCTATTGTGACAACCCTACCAAAATAGGTAACAATTTTGGACGTTCTTAGGAAGCTTTGTCTCTGTTCCGTTTATCTACTCATGTGACCGCGATCCGACATTTGTCGGTATTTTCGCCGAACACAAAGGGGCGCGGCATGCCGGAAAAGATGCGAGTACGTACATGCTCGGTTTGTGCGCGCGCTGCGTCTACACTTATGAAATGCTCCTTTCATATTACATTGCATGTTACGTTACAGCAGTCTGTACCCGCCTTAAGTCTACGCAGTCAAAAGATATGGCTGTTTATGTTGCAAGTTTGTATAGAACCCTCAGTGGGTGAACCCGACGCGCAGTTTGCGGGCGTTTGCTTAACTTTCTTATTCTGTAGTTTTCTACCTTGTTTCCTATAACTTTCACAGGAAGAGACACCAAGATGCGCAGCCTGGGAGTACACTTGCGAGCATAACACTAGCATTTGTTTGCCGCGTACCGCTCGGTTAGAACTGCATACAGCCAATCTATTAGATAGTGGTGAAGTGTTTGGGGAACTAACTGTATAATATAAAGGACAATATCTAAAATGGTCCTGTGCAATAGAGAGTATGGGAATACATGATAATCAGAGGTCGGAATTAGGTAGTTATTTATGTACTTACACTGATTTCATACAGCAAATAACAATGTGGATATGCCTCAAATCCCGGGATTAATTTTAGAGAGCAGAAAATATCCCGTGATTGAATAAATAAAAAAGAAACGAATATTGTTTTTATTATTATTCATCTGTAAAATTGTCTGCTATCTGTGATTTTCTCTAATGGAAAATCCCGAGTAGCCAACAATCCCGGGAAGATCCATATTAACATCATCATTTCGATGCAAGTGACGTGGTTTATTTAATGGTGATGGGGTTCGTTGTCTTAATGTCGTGTTGTTTGTAGATCAAATAGTAAACCCATAGATAGATTTAGTTGGTTTCGGAATAAAGAGTAAATAAAATTTCTTATTCTTATTCATACATAATTTAGCTAGGTCTTACAATTTTTGTATGTCTAGCTTAATTACGCATTATTTTACTAATGAAATACATATAATATATATGCATGCATATATGCATAATATATTTGCATGCCATAAACAGGCAAAACATTGTTTGTGCCTAAACCACCAATATTAACACCTGGTTACAACTATATTTTAAGCAAATATGATACTGATTCATTACTGCCAACTCCATTTATCATCAAACCGTTGAGCGGAGCGGAGCGGAGAGGGAACATGCGGGAAAACCGATCATATTGGTTGAAATCAAAATGGCGTTTCTCACCTAACCTGTTCTTGAATCTTGCACTCTCTCCGTGCCATTTGTTTCCACTTTGGCGAAAACCGACCCATACTCAGATTTCCGTGGCTGTAAGATTCATTTTTGAATGAACACAATGTTTTTCCAGTGTTTTAAGCATGATCTTAACTGCCGCAACAATACTTATCTTGGTCCTACTCCTTAACGTGATTCCATCAGTTCTAATCTAAGCTAGTGGAATGAACATTTTAATTCGTTCATATATCTTATGTAAACCAATATTTTAGTTCGGTACAGGCCCGCAGGTCAAATTAGAGCTCTGCCTCATTAGTGCTATGCGATGCGTTGCGTCGTCGCTGCTTTGCTTTTCCCCACATTAAAGCGTTGGGTCGTCGCACGCGAAGTTTCCACGAATCGACGACCGGGATATGTGGCGGGGGGAGGGATATGCGCTGTATTATCGGAGCTCCGGCGCGACGATGGACAGTGTCCCACTGCTAGGTGGTCAAACGAGACGAAAGCAACACATTTGTTCCGACCAGCTGCGGAGACAGACTGAGGACGTGCGTCGTCTTCTAGCGCTACGACGTTCGTCGTGCGCCGGCGCAATAAAGGTGTGGCATGCAACGCGTTGACCCGCTGCGACGATGCAACGCAACGTATTAATGAGTCATCGCCCTTAAACACAAAATAAACTGCCTCCGGTAGTTTGGTCAGCCTAAGATCCTACATAATCTAAACATGTCTATAAATGTCTTGGTGGTGGTGAAGGGTGGGCGTTTTATCATATTTAGTTTTGTTACTTTCAAGTTTCTTTTTGGGAATAAGGAGGATGTTATATAAACCACGATACCGCTGACGTCGGGCGGTGAAACGGATCCCGCGTCGCATTGGTTTGATACCTAACACGCGCACACCCGCCCAGCTCGCACTGGGGATCCAAAATGTCTGTGACAATTTTAAGAATTTTAACATCATTCATTATTATTGTCCTATTATGATTCTGCTTAAAGCAGCCATATCAGACTCCCAGAGCGACAGTGAGCTGGTAGGTGTACACGTGGTAGGTATCAAGAATAGAATCCCTACCCATACATCCGCTACGCCCGCGCCGTGTTGATTAGCAGTGTCAAGGCTTTTTAAACGCCAAGACTCTCCACAATCGTGAGATATGCAGTCTCAGGGTCTTGGAAGCTGACGTGGAGATGGTTCAAGATGTGGTTGCGGTGGACAAGGGCCTTACCCCGCTCTCCTTGGCTAAAGAGAACTGGCGCAAACCTGTAGTGATTGATACTAACGATCCCAGGGAGTATGGCAGAGTAAAGTGCTCCACAGACGCTTTTTCCGGGCTCTACATGTGCTCGATGTAGACCAGCGTCTGTAGCTTGGTTGTCGTTGATGATGATGATGTATGATATCACCTTAATGTTTGTCGTTGTAGCTGCAACATGAAGATCGACTGCCCCGGCGGGACCGACGAGCACGACTGTGACGTGCGCTGCGCCCCGCACGGCTTGTTCGCGTGTCGGCAGCAACTCAGCTGCATCTCTATGCACAAAGTGTGCAATGGACGACAGGATTGCGTCGATGGCTCTGACGAGACGCCTGACGCTTGCGTCAGAGGTAAATATAAATATTTATATTTAAACTAGCTATGCTAGCGATTTTCCTTACCTCTAAACAGATCTATAATGAACCCCCTTCTTTTTAAGGGATGGGAAATCATCAAATTTGTTGCATCAAATAAATGATTTTTCTAAATAAGTTCCCCCGCTCTAGGAGGAGCGGGAGGGTTCTTTCTTTCTTTTCTTTTTAAAAAACGTTGCCCCACACTAGGAATTTCTCCTGTATCGTGGGTGCGTTTACAAATATATAAACTCACATAAACAAACAGCCAGACCCGAAAAAACTACCTGTAGGCCATACAAATATTTGTTCCGTGCGGGAATCGAACCCACGACACGCAGCGCAGCAGTCGATTGCTCAACCACTGCGCTAACCGTGTCGTCATGTGTTGTGTCAGACTTTTACCAACTAAAACCCATATTTCTTCTTTTGCCCTTTGTGTACCAGGCCGCGGTATCTCTTTCGAACAACCCGCAACCCTGGCAGACAGTGGTCCTGGTCCTCTGCAATGAAGCTCCTTAAGTTGCTAATAATATTTATAAAGCCTATATCTCCTTTCCCAAGTTGAAATCCATCTCCTTGCCAGATTTCATTACGATTCGATCCTGTCCGATTCGAGACTCACACAGGATCGATTTTTTAACCGACTTCAAAAAAAGAGGAGGTTTTCAATTTGTCGGAATCTTTTATGTTTTTATGTATGTTCACCTATTACTCAAAGACGCCTGGACCGTTTTGCAAAATTCTTTTTTTGTTTGATAGGGTATTCTTTTCAGTTGGTCCCATATCAATTTTATTTATATTGCTTAGGTAGTTTATGAGTTATCCTCTATAATATATATTTTTTTCTCAATGTCTATATGGATGATCTGCTAATCTTTTAGTAACAATGGAAAATTAATACTCGATAAAAATTATGTGATATGTATCATAACTAAAAATGCTGATTTTTTTCATTTCGATCTCGGTTTTATTTTTTACAAAAAGTTTTTAAGTAATATATTTTCGTATTTCAGTAAACAAGACCTCGCACCTCTACCCGGTCGTCCATTCCTACTATTCGGAATGCGAGGACGGCTACCTCTGCAGCAATAGACAGTGCATCGAGTGGAAACAGCTCTGTGACAAGAAGAACGACTGCGCTGACGGCACAGACGAAAATGGACTTTGTGGTATGTTGATATTGGTGTTATTTGTGAAATCTTTGGATGTTTGGATGACTATTTAGGTTAAATGGCGATGAATGGTTAGGTAAGTTACGTCATTCTAAATCTCCAAATGGCGGACTCCCAAAGATGGCGGACAAGTTATTTTTGCTTTGTTTTGTTTGCTGAGAATAATACGAAAAAAAATTAACAATTTTCAAAAAAAACTTTTGTTTGTTTCGTTGACTTTTTTGCCATAGACTACCGGAAGTAGTTATTTTCCACTTTTTACTTTTTTTTTGGAAGTCTGTTTAAAATTACGTCAGCAAAGGTTTTTTCTTATACAAACAATTATTTATTTATCTATGAGAAATATAGCTGCTCTGTTTGGTGAGATGTAGGGACACAGTATGTAGATACTGTGTTGGTTTTGGTTACAAACGTGACTGCTGAACTTAGTGTCTTGTCTTCTATTCCCAGGTTTAGCAGTGTTCATGGAATTTTCCCCTAAAAAAAACACCCAGAGTCTTGATTTGTGATAGGCTGCTAGCAATAAGATTGCCTATATTACACGATACTCAACCAAAATGGGTCTATTTTGCGTCTTATCATACCTAAATTAGTGTTCTTTGCACCTCCGAAGCGTGTCCCAGAAATAATTTCTCGTCTCCTCCTCAGAAACTGCCTGCTCAAATAGTACATGCTCGTTCATGTGCCAGCCCACTCCTCTGGGAGGGCGCTGCCTCTGTCCCTTCGGCTTCCGTCTATCTGCAGACCAGACCACGTGTGAGGACATCGACGAGTGCCAGCAAGAGGTCTGCTCGCAAGGATGCATCAACGTCCGCGGGTCTTTCTTGTGTTCCTGTCATCATGGATATGCGCTCCGGTAAGGAATTTATTTTGTTTTACAGCACATAAAATTATTAGACTAATCCAATGCAGGGTGTAAACCAATCCTTTACAAAGCCGTCAACCACGCATTCTGTAGGTACACACGACGGCAGGTCAACCTTTCCCAAACTATTTTAACCTGACGGCACATCAACCTACACCAAACCATTTTAACCTGATCTCTCTACTACGGATCGCACACCGTAGTAGAGAGATCAGGTTAAAATGGTTTGGTGTAGGTTGATGTGCAGTCGTGTGTACATCAAACTAAGTAAGTCTACTCATAAATTATTGCTAATAAAATCGAAAAAAGCAGAGACAAAAGGCAAAAGAAAGAACATTTATTACAGGTTTTAGTTAATAATTGTCTGACGCTGCCTTCCGCTTCGTCGATCCCAAAAACAGGATGTCATATCTGGAAAAAATCGTTATCATTTAATTCCTCCCACATCAGGTCAGACCGTCGCTCATGTAAGGCGACGCGCGGCAACATGTCGGTCTTGTACGTGTCCGGCAACACGGTCCGCTCCATCTCGGCGGACGGGTACGGCGCTATCGAGTACACGGACACGGACGAGCCGGCTATCACAGACATGGATTATAATGTCAGGTTAGTCAGCAGGGGTGAAGGATTGCTCGCTTCCTGGGGATGAGCCAAAGATCTCAGTTACTTGCGAGCCACTACTAAAATATCAGTTACTTGCGAGCCACTACTAAAATATCAGTTACTTGCGAGCCACTACTAAAATATCAGTCACTACCAAGATATCAGTCACTACTAAAATATCAGTCACTATAAAGATATCAGTCACTACTAAGATATCAGTCACTACTAAGATATCAGTCACTACTAAGATATCAGTCACTACTCACTACTAAGATATCAGTCACTACTAAGATATCAGTCACTACTAAGATATCAGTCACTACTAAGATATCAGTCACTACTAAAATATGAATCACCATTAAAATATCAGTCACTACTAAAATATCAGTTACTACTAAAATATCAGTCACTACTAAAATATCAGCCACTACTAAAATATGAGTCACTACTAAAATATCAGTCACTACTGAGATATCAGTCACTACTAAGATATCAGCCACTACTAAAATATGAGTCACTACTAAAATATCAGTCACTACTAAGATATCAGTCCCTACTAAGATACCAGTTACTATTAAGATATCAGTCAGTACTATCTATATCAGTTACTACTAAGATATCATCAGTCACTACTAAAACATCAGTCACTACTAAGATATCAGCCACTACTAAAATATGAGTCACTACTAAAATATCAGTCACTACTAAGATATCAGTCCCTACTAAGATATCAGTCACTACTAAGATATCGGCCACTACTAAAAAATGAGTCGCTACTAAAATATCAGTCATGAGTCACTACTAAGATACCAGTTACTATTAAGATATCAGTCAGTACTATCTAAATCAGTTACTACTAAGATATCATCAGTCACTACTAAAACATCAGTCACTACTAAGATATCAGTTACCACTAAGATAGTCACTACTAAAAAAAAACTGTTCCTATTAATCTTGGCTTATTCTCCAGACAAAAGAAGCTGTATGTGACATCAGCGGAAGCCGGCAAGCTGGTGGAAGTGAACAGCACGCAGAATGTCATCGTAGTCACCAACATTGGAAGACCAACGCAGGTTAGTCTTATTGTGAACTTTACTAATAAGATGACGGCACGGTTGGCGCAGTGGGTAAACGACTGACTGCTATGCCGCGTGACGTGGGTTTGATCCCCGCACGGAACAAATATTTGTATGACTGACAGGTAGTTGTTCTGGGTCTGGCTGTTTGTGTATGTGAGTTTAAATCTTTGTTAATGCACCTACGATACAGGAAATAATTCTAGTCTAGGTAACGTTTTGAAAAATAATGAAAAAAAAACAAGTTACAAGGGCAGCCAATCGATGATTGGAAGAAGATGGTGGTGCTAGATTGAACGCTGGAGGAAAGCTTATTGCGGTGTGGTAAGAACGTGGGATTTTGTGTTATGTTTATGTTTTTAATGCTCCGTACATCAAAAAGAAAAAAGGAGGAGCTCATGGCTGAATAATAGCAGCCGCTCGGGTCGATCTTTAGGTTAAGCCGCGCTTGCCTAGGTTGGTCTGTGGATGGGTGACCACCCGCTACATACCGAGTTTCCTCCGTGCCTCGGCAAGCACGTTAAGCCGTTGGTCCCGGCTGTCATTTGTAGATCTTTGACAGTCGTTACAGGTAGTCAGTGTTCCAAAAGTCTGACAACCAGTCTTACCAAGGGGTATCGTATTACCCAGTATTAACTGGGTTGTGGAGGTCAGATAGGCGCTCCATGTAAAATACTGATATTCAGCTGCATCCGGTTAGACTGGAAACCGACCCCAACATAGTTGGGAAAAGGCTAAGCAGATGATGATGACATCAAAAAGAAAAAACAGAACCCTAATTAGATCACTTTGTTGTCCGTCTGTCCAGCCCAACCTTCGAAGTCTACACAGTCAAAAGAAATGGCTGTTCATGTCACAAGTTTGTACGGAACCCTCGGTGGGAGAGCCAGAATAAGAAGCTGATCTGGTGAAACCGCTGGGCACAGCTAGCTATAGCTATACACGCGTAGTATTGTGAACGCCGGCACTAAATACATAAATAGATTATATCTTAATACTGGTAAAACGGGGTGACTTTGATTAATTTGAAACTTCAAATGGTTGCCACGCTTGCAATTTTAATGATAAACATGTAAAAAGAAAACAGTCGTTAAGACTCATTACGTTAATTAATTATTGCAACAAAAAAATATAAAGTTGTAAATATTTTTAAAAAGAAAAAGAAAATGCCTGTTTATCAAAGTTATTTTGAAAATGGGGCTACTTTGATTGTGCACCTTTTTTTGGCGAATTTAATAGTGGGTATTACTATTTTAACAAACGAGATAAACCAGTTATTTTTAAACATTATTTAAGACAATAAAGTAACAGTAGTTCCACATTAATCAGTCTTAACATTTACTTTCGAGATCAACTATTTTTATTACTGAAAACTATTAGAACAGTCTCATAATTTATATGAACCTGCATTATAAACTCAAAAACTCAAACGTCAACATGTAAAAAGTTGTCAGAAACTGATGATCAAAGAATTGTAGTTTTTATTATCTACCTAAGATAATAAAAACTACAATTCTTTGATCATCACGTCATTACGGAACGAGTAGCATCCCGAAGTATATTTGTACTCCTGCCGGGGTTGCGGGTTGTTCGAAAGAGATACCGCGGCCCCGGAACGTAAAGGGCAATAGAAGGAACATGGGTGGGTTTTAGTCAGTACAAGTCTGACATGCCCCCCCGCTCCACCCAGAGCGGGGGAAGTCATTGGATGATTTCCCATCCGAAAAAAAAAAAATAAAATATTTGTACTTCGGTTTGGGAAGGTAAGATTAGGTACCACAACCATTGTAGTGAAATTGATAACTATCACCACTATAGTCACCTTGTATATCCTATCAATGTAGCCCCAGTGAAGAAAAAGTGTTATGCAAAAAAAAAATGGCGACCTTAAACCAAAAATGCAAAACGGCTCTTAATCTTAAAGAAACCTTAAATTGAAAAAGTGAAGCACTATAAACCAAACAATAATACTTACGCTTGTGCCACTGAAGTTATTCAGACCATTTTTTTGAAACTTTTTCACAATAAACTTTAACGAATAATTTTATTTGGTACTGATAAAAACTACTTGTCGACGCTTCGGCAAAAAAATGGGCAATCTGTCAGTCTAGCCAACAAAATAAGCAAACTTTTAGCTACGTTCAGCTTGACGTATTAAATCCAATCTATCAAGAAGCTATCATCAAAGTTACCCCAGCTCTCAAAGTAACCCCGTTTTACGGTATATATAATTCTTCTGTGAGTGTGTATGTCACTGAACTTCTCTCAAACGACTGGACCGATTTTGATGAAATTTTTTGTGTGTGTTCAAGGGGATCTGGGAATGGTTTAGATTCACAATTTTGGTTACCCCGAATTTAACGCGAGCGAAGCCGCGGGCAAAAGCTAGTGTATTTATATATTTTGAATAAATAACTTTTTTAATTATTTGTGTAGTATTAGTAGTAGGTACACCATTGACTACCCCCCGTTGTATTTTTATATTCGTAAAGTCCATCCAAAGGTTGTCTTGAAGATATCGCTATTAGCGATAAGACCGCCATTGTAACCATAGATTTAGCACTTTTTTGTAAAGCAGTTTTTTTTTAAATTTTGGTGTGCAATAAAGTATATTCCACTACCTTTTGCCCGCGGCTTCGCCCGCGTTATATTCAGGGTAACACAGTTCCCTTTTCCTGATTTGCAGGTACCTGTTACCTGTAGTTTTTGGCCTAGCGCCTTATTTATTGTAATAGCAATGCTCATTTTTCACTCTTTTTAAAAAAAGATAGCCTATATCCGTCTCCTGGTTCCCAACTATCTCTGTACCAAAATTCATCAAAATCGGTTTAGCCATGTAGGCGTGAAGACGTAACAAACAAACTCACTTTCGCTTTTATAATATTACTAGCTTTTGCCCGCGGCTTCGCTCGCGTTAAATTCGGTAGCGCCTTATTGATTTGTAATAGCAACGCTAAGTTTTCCCGTTTCTTCCCTCTTTCTCCCTCATATCATACGCTTTTTAAAAAAAAAATAGCCTATGTCCGTCTCCTGGTTCCCAACTATCTCTGTACCAAAATTCATCAAAATCGGTTTAGCCATTAAAGCGTGAAGAGGTAACAAACAAACAAACAAACTCTCTTTCGCTTTTATAATATTACTAGCTTTTGCCCGCGGCTTCGCTCGCGTTAAATTCGGTAGCGCCTTATTGATTTGTAATTGCAACGCTAAGATTTCCCGTTTCTTCCCTCTTTCTCCCTCATATCCCACTCTTTTAAAAAAAAAATAGCCTATGTCCGTCTCCTGGTTCCCAACTATCTCTGTACCAAAGTTTATCAAAATCGGTTTAGCCATTAAAGCGTGAAGAGGTAACAAACAAACAAACAAACAAACAAACTCACTTTCGCTTTTATAATATTAGTAAGGAAGTAAGGACTAGCTTTTGCCCGCGGCTTCGCTCGCGTTAAATTCGGTAGCGCCTTATTGATTTGTAATTGCAACGCTAAGATTTCCCGTTTCTTCCCTCTTTCTCCCTCATATCCCACTCTTTTAAAAAAAATAATAGCCTATGTCCGTCTCCTGGTTCCCAACTATCTCTGTACCAAAGTTTATCAAAATCGGTTTAGCCATTAAAGCGTGAAGAGGTAACAAACAAACAAACAAACAAACTCACTTTCGCTTTTATAATATTAGTAAGGATAAGTAAATAAGTATGGCGCTCATTAGGGGAGGGCTATGTCCAGCAGTGGACTAATATAGCCTGATGATGATGATGATGATGATGAAGTAAATAAGTAATAAGTATAAGTAAGGATAGTAAGGAAGTAAGGATATATAGTAAGGATTCTATTCTATTCTAAAGCTATAATGTCCAGGTGGCGGTAGACTGGTTGACGGGTAACGTGTACTTCGTGGACACGAGCCCAAACAACTGTGTGGTGCGAGTGTGCCACGTCACGTCCAAGCGCTGTGCCAGGCTGCAGAAGCTGCCCTCTGATGCTAAGGTACGTACGAGGGACTTATTGAGGGAGGGTATTCAGTATTCGATTCTCGTCCCGAATATGTAAAAAACCTATAACCTTAATTTCTGACGTAATTGTCCAATAAAATACATTATTCATGAACACTGAGCGCGAGAGAAGTAAACTTGTAAACAGTGAAGTAAATCACGCCGCAAAATACCTACGCGCCGATTCTACCGAAAAGACGTCCTAAGCCAGGTTTACAGTACGAAGGGAAAATGGATTATACCTAAAGGTCATTGACATGCACACATGTTCTGCGATAGTATTAAATCGCTAGCGCAAGGGTGGGTATATACACGTTGCGAGACTTATGCGAAATTTTTGGTATGGTTCTGTCTTTTATTTATTAGTGTTTTTTTTGTTCATATTTTTATTAATATCATGTAAGTATGCACTATTGTGGGTTTGAATATGTCCCTCGTTTAAACTAACATACTGTATATCCATGTGTGTGTGTTATTATGTCTTGTGACTGGGACTGTAGCAGCATCTTTTTTTTTGAACGGACGCTGTCAGTTGGGACTGGCCATCTTTTAGCTACCACGGTTCATTTTGAATTGAATTTTGGTTTTTATTTACTCTGGCTGGACGCTCTTACTGTGCACGTCTTTCTACATCGTTCTCACATATTTGTATAATCTCAACATGAATGATGTAAATAGGATTGTGTAATAATATTCCAATATAAAAGAGTGTCCATTGAGTTTCTTGCCCATTCATCTCCATAGATATAGATAGAGTAGAAGATTACTCAAACTCAAAGCATTTATTTCAACTAGACCATTACAGGCACTTTTGAATGTCAAGAAACAAAATGAAGCTACGGTCCCAGTCACAATGCATAATAACTTTTGAAAGTACTGTAGTTGCTCATTCCAAAGCGTTAACACGATGGGACGTACTCGAGCACTTCCACAAAACAGCTAAAACTGTGTGATGTTCACCTATTAAGTATGTTTTGTCCACACCATCTCCATTCTCCAGATAACAGCTCTGATCGTAGACCCAAGTTCAGGGCGCATGTTCTACTGCGTGACCCGGGAGCTTGAGTCAGTGGTCTGGTCAGCAACCCTGGCCGGGAGACACGTGACGGACCTGACGACTGTCCGGAACTGCACCGGACTAGCCGTGGACCCGTTCAAGAAGAAGCTTTATGTGGCGGAGACCGGACCTGCGCATATTATCAGGATGGACTATGAGGGGGAGATGCAGTGAGTTCCTTTTTAATTTTAAAATATTTTGGAGGTAATGTCGGCCATATTTGTCGTAGGACTTATGACCGTTTCATTTTTTATTGAGTACGGACTCAATTGGAAAAAACAGAACCCTTATGATATACAACATTAGTTTTACTTTATGCGAAACCCGAAACACGTGTCTAGTCATTTTATCTGAAGAATCTATGTACAAAATTTCAGAACTTTATCATGAAAAATCAGAAAGTTATAAGCTTGTTATTTTACCTGGTTGTCCGTACAAAACCACGGTCACCGCGCGGGACAAACGGCATCGCACGCTTTGACCTGCCGTGACCTTGTTGCGCGCCGTATGATTTCGTATACCTACTAAGTGTCCAACTCGTAACCTATTATTAATATTTTTGGGACAAAATATACCATGGTGTAAAAACTATTGGAATCGAATCAGTTACTTATTCTGAACAAACTATATTCAGGTTTCGCATATACTAAAAATAATGTTGTAGGATCACTTCGTTGTCTGTCTGTGAGACCTTTTACATAGGGAACGCGCGGAGGTATCGACTTGAAATTAAAACCATTATACAAGTCCTGTCTGGTCTTAAGTGCAGTCTAAAGATATGGCCGTTTACGTCGCACGTTTTCAGATTTTTTTTCCCTCATTTTTTTATTGTAAACTCTTTAGATGAGATCTACAATAAGACGAGCATGATTCTGATTGCACTAATAATGGCCACGAATCTTTTTGTTAGCTTCTCAATTATACCACTGCTGGGCAAAGGCTTCTCCTTGCTCCTTGCAAACGTTTCTATCCTGCGCGATATCTTGACAAGTTCACCCCGTATACAAGATAGCTGTGCCCGCGACTTCGTCCGCGTGGAATAGTATTTTGGGCATCATATTTATTTTTGCAAACAACCTCCTCATCATTATCTAATATATAAAATTTCCGTGTCACAATGTTAGTTACCGTACTCCTCCGAAACGACTCGACCGATTCTTATGAAATTTTGGGTATATATTGGGTAGGTCTGAGAATCGGCTAACATCTATTTTTCATACCCCTAAACCTCAGCGGGTGAAACCGCTGGGCACAGCTAGTAAATTATACCTGTTACCCACGGCTTTGTCCGCGTCTTAGCCCAAGTTCCGGAACTTTGTGAGGCTAAACGTTGAGAACGTTCAGCGCTTGATTCCATAGTCGGTTCACCAAAGTTCGAGAACTCTGTGAGTCTAAACGTTGAGAACGTTCAGCGCTTGATTCCCGTAGTCGGTTCACCAAAGTTCGAGTACTCTGTGAAGCTAAACGTTGAGAACGTTCAGCGCTTGATTCCCGTAGTCGGTTCACCAAAGTTCGAGAACTCCGTGAGGCTAAACGTTGAGAACGTTCAGCGCTTGATTCCCGTAGTCGGTTCACCAAAGTTCGAGAACTCTGTGAGGCTAAACGTTGAGAACGTTCAGCGCTTGATTCCCGTTCACGGTTTATCAAAGTTCGGGAATTTTGTAAGGATAAACGTTCAGCGCTTGATTTCCGTTGACGGTTTGCCGAAGTTCGGAAATTTTGTGAGGCTAGCTAGACACTGCGAACGTTCAACGATCGATTCATTAGCACGGTTTTGTTCACTGATTGCTCGTTTAGTAACCAACCTATGCATATTGTCCTCTGTTTCATTGCTGCGCAAAGCTCGCAGCCGCTTTGCGGTAGCAGTCTGCCGAGAAAGGTGAGTTCTTTTTCTAAGCATTATAGTGACGAAGAAAGAAAATAGGAAATGAAAACTTAACCAAACCGTAACTCGTAATCAAGAAAAAACAAACGTTAGGTTAATATTTAGGATCCTAATTATTTTTACCTGTATTTGGTACTTACGCAAAACATAAGGTAAACTTACTAAACCTAACCTAATAAGAATAATTATGTAGATGACACCTATTTACAGGTATTATCTACAACAACAAAAAAAAAGTGTTATTAATTGTGAAATTATTAGAACCAAAATATTATCCTTAAAACAAAATGAAATAGTATTTAAAAACTATTATTACACAACGATATTATATCGCAAAAACAAATAACGCTGCATACAACGGGCCGAAGCCGACCGCGCATCAGACGCGCGTCGCGCGCGCGGCATGGTACTTCGTAGAGTTACACCCCCCCTCCGCGTCGCCCGCAAGCAATGCCTCTCCTCGCCCGCCGGCCAGGCGCGTGTGAATTTTATATCGGAGTTATTTTAAAATTGTAATATCTTCTAAGATGTTCATTGAAATTAAGTGATGTCAAAGACAAATTTGCTCACAATTAAATACTGTTAGTCAACAACACATTTATTTGGATAAAGATTAATATTATTATGTTGATACAACTCTAACAAATAATTGGTAATCATGCATTAATTTCGACCAAATTTGATTCCCATAAAAACGGTTCTAGTGAGTTAATCTTAAAAGATAGACATATACCGTCACGGACATTTTTTTAGATCATTTCAAGAGGAATAATTCTTTCGTACATATTTTTTTGGTATCTTGAACCGTTTTCGCAGCGCACGCAACGGAAGCCCTCAAAGATGAATAATTTTCCCCGTTTTTTCCACATTTTCCATTGTTTCTTCGCTCCTATTAGTCGCAGCGTGATGTTATATAGCCTAAAGCCTTCCTCGATAAATGGTCTATTTAACACAAAAAGATTTTTCAATTCGAACCAGTAGTTCCTGAGATTAGCGCGTTCAAACAAACAAACTCTTCAGCTTTATAATATTAGTATAGAAGTATAGACTAGTTGTCAACCAAGAATGCACGAACACTGATTACCACGTTTGATCAAGACGGATTGGCGATTTCAGACTTATATATAATGTATAAGTCCAGGATTCCTCACGATAGTTGCCTTCACTGATGTCTGTGATGTATAAGTTAAACTTAGGAAGTACATATGAATTAAAAAAGTCCATTGGTATTGTCCGGATTGGCACCCACAAACTTACGCATAAGAAGCGAAACCTGACCCTCTGGGCCAACACAACATATTTGTATATCATTTAATTCAATTTATGTATTATTTTATAATTAATTTCCAGCAAAAAGATCCTGGCAGACCACCCCCAGTTACAAGCCCCCCACGGTCTCGCGATCTTCGAGGACCACATCTACTATTTAGTGGCGAACTCCTTCCGCCTCAGCCGTTGCCTACTCTTCGGTCCCAAGTACTGCGAGACCTACATCTTCAGAGTATTCGACGCCAACACCTTCGTCATCCGCCATGAGAGCGTCCAAAGGGATGACTTGGTGAACGAGTGCGAGGGAGTGATTTGTACCAACGTTTGTGCGTTGGACGAAGATGGACCCAAATGTTTGTGTGATGATGGTGAACTGGCGAAGAATGGGGAGTGTCCGACCGTGGATAAGAAGGATGTAAGTAGATGCTTACATTTTTTATTTTTCACTAGTTCATACCCGCGACTTCGTACGCATTAGGTTCGTGATTTGCCGCGCCGTAGCCATTCTATTCTCATGTATGTCATGATGACAGTTGTCAGTTGAGAAATATGGACATAATGCAATACTGCTCACCCCCCCTAACTTATTAGCGTGAAAGTATACAGCCTATGTCAACAATACTTGTTGGCAACAAGCAAGTATTACATATTTTATATACAATGTGTCTAGTCACGGACTAGCGATATTCTATGTAATTATAAAACAAACATTCTAATACTCAAATTTATTGATTTTCAAAAAAAACTGCCATTTTTTTTCACAAAAAAGTTTACAAAAAATTCGTTGATTTGCATATTTTTTTGGACTTTAATTTTGTTTTCTAAAGTTACGAAAATGTAAGCTCATCATTTCTTAATTTAAACGATAGACCACATTGTTGCCCTCTGAATAAACCTATTGTCGTCTCAGTAAGACCAACACTTTGAGAGATATGATTATTTTTTGTAGGTACACGCATAGAGAATATCTCAAAATGGCTGCCAAAAAACGGGGAAGT
Source organism: Ochropleura plecta (assembly GCA_905475445.1). Classification (NCBI taxonomy): domain Eukaryota; kingdom Metazoa; phylum Arthropoda; class Insecta; order Lepidoptera; family Noctuidae; genus Ochropleura; species Ochropleura plecta. The sequence goes on along the minus strand of FR997738.1, from coordinate 16,180,463 downwards.
GAATTAGACCCAAGTGTGTAGCGTAATAGTATATTAAAACAATCGTTAGATAGGTATCTAGAATATCCCTAGTCCATGACCGGACACATTGTATAACATATACCACATTTTCCTAAGAAACTGTCGTCCCCACTTCCCCAGCTGCCACTGTTCAACGGCTGGTCGTACGAAGAGCTGGTGACCGCTCACAACGTTTCGTTCACCGTGATCATCGCAGTGCTGATCCTAGTCGCCATCTACCTGTGCGTGTTCGTGTATTACCACTTCGTTTACGTACCCAAGAAGAATAGAACTTCTGCTTATACCGAGTGAGTATAATTTTGCATTGTTTTTATAGAAATATCTTTATCTTTGACTGAGTTTATTTGGGCGCAGCCTGCAGGGTCTACATATATACCTCCTTTAAAGGCTTTGGGATATAAATGAGCCTTAGTTTTACCTTCTTTAAAGGCTTTGGGATATAAATGAGCCTTATCTAGTTTTTAGGGTTCCGTACCTCGAAAGGATAAAAACGGAACCCTTATAGGATCACGTTGTTGTTAATCTGTCTGTCTGTCTCTCAAGAACCTTTATCTTGAACGCGTGAAGGTATCGCGTTGAAATTAAACCCATAAGTACTCAAGTATGTGGTCCGTTGGACCTGTAAAAAAATGGGCACATAAACAATAAAATAAAACGATGTTGTTTTTTTTATTATTTTTCAGTTACACAAAAGTAAATTTTGAGGTTTATTTGCAGACAACAAGTAGATCTTCTGTCTGTAATTACCTTCGCCATGTTTTTTTAAATTTATTTTTTCACTTACCCAAAGGTAAAGTTAGTAGTCTATTTGCAGACAACAAGTAGGTCTTCTGTTTGTAATTACCTGCGCCATGTTTTTTATTTATTTTTTACTTACACAAAAGTAAAGTTAGTGGTTTATTTGCAGACAACAAGTAGATCTCCTGTCTGTAAATACCTGTGCCATGTTTTTATTTTTCAGAGTCCGGTTCCAAAACACATCGTTAGACAATTCGCCCTTTCCTGCAAATCCTACAATTCAGATGAACACATCAAGGCAAGTACCCTCTTTTTTTATATGTACCGATTCACTGAAATCATCATCTACCCAGCCTTTTCCCAACTTTGTTGGGGTTGGCTTCCAGTCTAACCAGATGCAGCTGAATACCAGTATTTTACATGGGACGACTGCCTATCTGACCTCTACAACCACTAGTACTGGGTAAAACGATAGTCCTTGGTAAGACTAGTTGTCAGACTATCAGGACACTGAGTACTTGTAACGACTGTCTACGATCTAAAAATGACAGCCGGGACCAACAGCTTAACGTGCTTTCCGAAGCTGGAAGAAACCCGATACGTATCGAGTGGTCAGTGGTCACCCATCCACAGAACAAACTAGGCAAGCGTGCTGAACCTAAAGATCGACGCGAGTAGCTGCTATTATTTAGCCACAAGCTCTTCTGATTCTTCACTGACTCATGAGAGTTTTATTATTTGATCGTTTATTTATTTGTATACATATTTTTACATATATCTTATCAACAAAAAACATTTAAAAATAGTGGCCCACCGGTATCCGGGAACAGGGTCCAAGCTACCGGCGGTCAGGGCTCCAGAGAAAGGAACCTCCTAACAATACGAGCCGTGTCCAGGAGTACCGCGCACTGTATCAAGCCCTTGATCCAGCTGCCTAACGAGAGCCTTCTCAGGTGTTGGTCGAGGCTCTTGGCAATTAAGCCATTATTATTATATTATTAGTTCTACCCAAATATGGGATTATGCACGCTAACGATTCCACGTTTATGAAGAAAGTTTCTTAAGTACTCTTGTATGTGCTACAGCAGGGGTGGTCAACGTGAATAGACCCAAGATCTATTTTTTACGTGCGAAACCCTGTACCTACCAATGAAATACTTCTTAATTTTTTTAATGAAACTGTGTAGTCCAATATCTATACCATTATGTAGTATTTTTTTTATTTAAAGTCACACAATATGATACTTGATAACGTCAAACGTTGCGCATCTGTTAGACGTAGGTATGTATTTTGTTTGCCTTGCTGCGATCGACCGGTCGATTGCAATCGACCAGTCTGCTATAACAATGGTGTCAGAATGGTCGATCACTGATCGCATAATGGTTGATTTTGACAAGTTTAGTATACGTAGTAGATTACCAAAATGATCAAAATCAACCATAATACGATCAGTGATCGACCATTCTGACACTGTTGTAATAGCAGACTAAGGCCCCTGTTATTATTATATTAATTGATAACTTCTGTTGACTGCTTCGTTGGTGTAGTGGTCGCAAGAGAAGAGCCACTACTGAGCATGATGTCCTGGGTTCGAGTCCCGGTTTCGACGATGTTTTTAGGCTTTTCCATATGTAATTTCTCAGTACCAGCTACGGAGTTTGGTTTTGTGCCCAGATGATGACAATAGGCTCGCCTCCTATAAATGGAACTTAAAAAACAATCGGTGAAATGTGGGTGTACTATTAAGTACATCCCTTTTTTTTGGGTGGGAAATCATCAATTAACTTCCCCCGCTCTGGGCGGAACGCGGGGGAGTGTCAGACTTGTACTGACTAAAACCCACCCATATTCCTTCTGTTGCCCTTTACGTTCCGGGGCCGCGGTATCTATTTCGAACAACCCGCAACCCCGGCAGGTAAGTACACCCCTTACTGATCCTTCGAGGATTAGATACAGGTTTTTTTTTTCTTTTCAGTACTATGTCACACGAGTTTGTGAACCCGCTGCAGTACGTGAGGAACATGTGGTACAGCTCTTTTCGGAAGCAGACCCGACCTAACGTAAGTTGATAAGCCTAGAGCAAACTGAAATGTTTGTAGCGACACTACAATAGATACTACGGCAAAAATATGCAGCGCCATCTATGCCATAATTAAAGAACTAACTTACAATTCCTAAATCGCGCAAGCAATGTTATCCGCGTAGTATTATATTATCTGTGTCCGCGTGTTAAGAACATACATAGGTATAGACGAACCCGATATGTACTTTCAGGGCACCTCTCTGGTCGAAGGATCCTCGAAGGGGATTAGCGATTAATGATATTGTATTCTATTCTGGAGAAGAAAGTTAAAATAATCCAGTTCTTTTTTTTTCAGAATACTGGCAGATTACCATTCTCCATGCCAGTGTCACCCGCTCAGCAAGACTTGTCCGACACCGAGTCAGATTTAGATGAAAGAGAAAACAAGAGAATTATTAAGTAGAAGTAAAAACCATTAATAATAATTAAAGAAATAATCAAAAGAAATAAAGAAAAAATATCTAGTTGGCCCAGCTTTTTTCCACTATGTTGGGGACGGCTAAATAGATGCAACTGAAAAACAGTATTTTATGTGAAGTAATTGGCTCTCTACCCATATTATTATTACTGGGTAACATTATAATAAAATTAAGAATTAATTTGAAATTATGTCAACTTGCTAGGATTCTAATTTGAAATTGGAATTTGAAATTTAATTTTGTTTCTTTTTTAGGCTTAAAGAAAGCCTACAGCCATTGTTATTAATTGTGATTGTTTTTACCTGAATTTGATAATATTCATGATTTAATTATGATAAAGCATAATTGATATTTAAGATTTTACTGAAGTTATTATTGAAGTGTATAAATCAAATATAATTAGTGTTAAACATGGAATGGCTTGTATTATTTTCTTTCTGAGAATATTGTATGCTCGAGTACCATTTTTATTAAAAATTAAAAGAAGTCATTCAAGGTTTCATGAAATTAAACAATGAAGAGTTCTCTCAAGAGGGCTGGCTGCATGATCAAGTTGTGTAAACTGGTGTGTGCAAAATTTTAACTTGAATCAGTTAGGGAAACTAGTTAGAAATTCAGATTTGACCAACATATACTAATAAGGCATGTTCAATAAAACCTTATTATAACTGTTATGATTTTATTGTTCTACAGTCAGTCTGTAACATTCCCACAGCTAGACTCATCATTGAGATCCCACAAACTGAAATCGACAATGCAAGCCCAGTGTATTTTTGGTTTTTAGTTCTTAGTATTCATATACAAATAAGTGAAGAAATAAAAGAAACATTTTGATTACAAAAGAGAGTTATTAATTTTCTAAGACATAAAATACAGTTAAAAATATTAAAATTACTTCCAGAGCTTCTTGATAGACATATTCTTCTCAGAATCCTTTTGCATAACCTTAGCAACGGCCATTTCAAAGTCTTCCTGAGTGACGTGGACTCTTCGCTCACGGAGAGCGTACATACCAGCCTCAGTACACACGCCCTTGACCTCAGCACCTGACGCACCAGGCATTAGCTCCGCAATCTTACGTAGATTGATACCTCTAGTCAAGTTCATCTTCCTAGAGTGAATCTTCAAGATGTCAAGACGAGCTTCCTCATTTGGTGGAGGAAACTCAATCTTCCTATCAATACGACCAGGTCTAAGCAGGGCTGGGTCCAGAATATCAATCCTGTTAGTTGCCATGATGACTTTAATGTTCTTGGTTGCTTCAAAACCATCAAGCTGATTCAGCAACTCCAACATAGTTCTCTGTACCTCAGAGTCACCACCGCTGCCAGACTCAATACGAGATGATCCAATAGAATCAATTTCGTCCATGAATATGATAGAGGGAGCATGTTCACGGGCCATGACGAAAAGTTCTCGGACCATGCGACTTCCTTCACCAATGAATTTTTGCACCAACTCAGAACCCGAGACACGAATGAAGGTACACTCTGTGTGGTGAGCGACTGCACGGGCGAGGAGAGTCTTACCAGTACCAGGGGGACCATACAACAACACACCCTTTGGTTGAGCAATACCTAGAGCATCAAATAACTCAGGATGTTTCACTGGAAGCTCAATTACTTCTTTAATCTCCTTGATCTGCTTGTCTAGACCTCCCACCATCTCGTAAGTAGAATCAGGAACTTTTTCCACCATCATGAGTGACACCAAAGGATCGACTTTGTTCGGAAGAATTTTATGAAGTGTGTAGCTCTCGTTGCGGAGCGCGACGCGGCAGTTCGCGGTCACATCGTTGATATCTACATTCTTGTCCAAGTCTACCACGAATTTACCTTCAGGGTGGACCTTTACTAGGACTTTCTTCTTATCCATAGGTTTGACGACCTCGCCCACATACGAGCCCTGTTCTTGCAAGAGCTGGAGCTCCTCACGCAACATACGTACTTTAGCGTTGAGCTCATTACGCTGGGCTTGCAAACGACGAAGATTTTGAGATTTCTCGGCAACGATAAGCTGCAGCTCCTCAATCTTTGTTATGTAGTACGGACGGAAACCTTCTCCTTTTCCGGAGTCCACCTCCATTTTAGTGAGAGTCATTTTGCTGATTTATTTTTGCCACATTCAAGAAAAAACACTTTTTGATTCAAACTCAATACAACAATTTCGGTCACACAATGATTTTCCGAGTCACGGTGACGTGTGACATTAAAATTTTAAAAAATCTACTGTCGTTGTTTATAAAATATTTTTCAGTAACTTAGCATTTTATGTTCAGTTACTTTCTGATAAATATAAAGTTTTTATAAGTAAATATTATCTGCTTTTAAAAATACATAAATGATTTATTGTTTATCAGTACTTCATTAAAAAAGGCATTCAATAAGTTACCAAACTTTGGCTAATTTTTTTTAAATTGCTACACTGAATATAATGCGTTCAAAATCTATGAAATAACGTACGTTCAAAATATTATAATTTATTAACTGTGGCTAGCGGTTTCATCCGCTGCTCAACTCCATTAACGTTCTCGTCATGTAAGTCAAGTCTTGTCCCAAGTCTTGGGGTATGTAAAATAGATTACGATTGTCAAACCTACCGAATGTACTACATATAAAATTTCATAACATTGGTCAATCCGTGTCGAAGGAGTATCAACTACAACTGTGATGATACGAGGATTTTATATGTAAGATTATTCATTGCGATAAGAAAAACGCATTTAAGGAATCTCAAAGATCATTTTATTAAATCAATAGTTAAGCCACTCAGTTATAAACGTAGGTTTTTTTCAACTGTCAGTTACATGTACGGAGGACTACTTTTTTATTTTTTCATAATTTTAATTAATACTAGCTAGCGCCCGCGTCTTTGCCCGCGTGATATCGAAATTGTTTGAATGAATGAACGAAATAAAAGTTTTATTTTGTTTTCTCGTATTTTTTATAATTGACTAATTTTACAAATAAACGAATAAAGAAAATAATAAGTAATCAGCAAAGGTGCATAGGTCCGGAATATTGGTTATAAGTACGAAAACAATTGTTTTTATTTAATGAAGTAAAAACAGACCAAGTAGTTGAACAATCATTTTCTTTATAAATGACGCTACGAGTGCTTTTTTTTGTTATTCCAAAGTTATTTCTGACTCAGACACAAAAACAAGAAAACGACATAACCTACTGAACTTATTAATAAATAACTGCACAATTTACGATTTTTGTAATGGAAGCGATAGGCGAATGAAATAGTTTTATTGAACCTTGGTGATCTAATGTTTGTAAGATCAATACATTTTCGGAAGGGTTGTTAAAGCAGCTCTAGTGCAAACCTCTGTGAATCTGTGTAGCGAGTACATACCTATAAATAAATGTCACCTACTCTCTATTTTTCAAAAGTCCGGTTGAGCAGAAAAACAACTCAACAGCGAGTTAAACTGCCAGTGGCCCTACCAAAAAAGAATCTCTCTCTCGGAGTAAAATGACTGACTGGCTGACTAAGGATTCCATTTTTGCCATTTTGCAACGGAACTCTGAGTGATAAATGAACTAAGAAACATGTACTTTATTATCAATTCGTTGCTTTATGTTAGCCTCTGAACTACGTTTGGGATACTAACGTACATATCGCGAATTTTTCTATTGTGACGTTTTTTTTGGACAATTAACCATTTATAGAGAGCACTTATTGCGACTTAAAACGATCCAATTATGTATTTCATTGAAGTAATTGTTAAAATCTTCGCATTTTTACAGGATGTTATTTAAACACTGATCTTGTATTTACTTCATAATAATAATAATTTAATTTAAATAAAATACACAATTAGAACCGGTTCATGTAAAATTCTCTGAACTTCAGCTCCCCAATTTTCTTATGACAAATGCTCTTGTCAATCAAACAGAACTACATTTGAAATACTTTTCTTCTTTTTACCAAAGACAATTACATAGTAAAATTCCTTTCTATAACAGTAATTTTATATTACGTCTATGGTCTTAGGGACAATTTACTTTGGCAGAGGGTTAAGCTGTGCTATGGCGTCTCTAAGCTATTTACTCTGAGATAAATGGTAACATTATTCGTAATCAATTGCGGTCGGTTTCAGAGTGGTTAGTACCAATTTTCACCGCGCGCCAATTTTCTTCCGTCAGCCGTCACTGACGCCACTGTTGTCAACTTGTCATGATTGTCATTGAAACATTGCGGTAAAAATGAATATTTTATTTTTGTTAACGTAACATTCAATTAAAATACAATAGCAAAATTACATTATTATCAGAAATGAAGCCGAAAAAAAGCATGTGATTGGGTTAACAATATTGTACTCATTTTACAGTTCTCTTCACATGTACCTTCTAACATACAATAGATTCAGACAGTATTAGTAGTAGACATAAAAATGTGTGTCTTAGTTACGCTGTCCCTCGCTTTACTCTTTTTAGTCCTTTTGAAGTTCTTGTGGTTTGTAAGAATGGGCGCATTGGCACACTGGAGTTATATTGTTGGCACTGCAGTGTATCCAATAATGTACCCCGATGGTCAAGCCGACAGCAGAGGTTTACTATTGGGTGGTGGTTTGTTCTGCTTCATAGCAATCGCTACTTTTCTGCCCTCATTTTTTTTTCCTAGATTGAGTAACCTTGCAACTGCGTTGACTATACCACCTCAGGTGCATATGCTGGTAATGCTACACAGAAACGTGACGCGACGCTTTGATAACGAAAATGTTCATAAAACTGTACTAGCTTACACGGCGATCACTTTAGTTACGACTGCATGGACAATTGTTTCTTTACTGATGTGAGTAACTAATTAACTACAGGCATCAACTAGGTACTCTAAAAGAGAATAGATGTCAGTTGAACTAGATCTATCCATGAAGCGATGAAGAAGAAATCTGTTTTGAATTTGTTACATTGGATTTGATAGACCTACATGAATAAAAAAAAAACAAACGTAATGAAACGAATATTCAATACCTATTCTAAAAGTGATTCTTTGCTGCATCTGAATTTTTAACATTTGGAAAAAACAATGTATGTACCTACCTACCTATGAAAATAAAGTGATGAGTCTCGTGATTTGTTATTCTTATTTCCATTATCAATTAAAGTCATTGCGTACATTCAATTTCCAGATCAAAGCAAGTAAAAGTCTCGTGATAAAAGTTTATTTACACAAGAGATTCATGCTAATGGATCGTCATGATCATGAATGAATGAAATGGACCAAACTCATTCTGTATAGTACCTACAGTTCATTATTTTCAGATGTGAATAACATACATGAACTGATGAACAAGACTAGAAAATAGAATTATTACTATCAGATAAAGAATGTTTCATTGGTCAATAAAGTTCGAGGTGAATTAAATCTGAATATTTGTATTCTTTGCAGTTTATTTCCAGTATGCAAACCGAAATCGCGATAAGAAAGGCAGTCGCTGTGACGCGACGACGAGCGCTAGTCGTTTCGCGCGTGATATTGAAACGCATTTCAAACTACTGTCCCGTACGGCTGAAAAAGACGTAAAAAAATCAATTGACATTGACGTTGACAGGTAACCTGTTTTTGTAATTTTGTAGAAAAAATATTGATTAATTACGTGCAATATTTTCAGCAAAAATATATTACTATAAGGGACTTGGTTTAATATCACGATTGGTACTTGAGATTATGTGTAATAAAAGTTTTCAATCGATACAAACAGTCGTTCGGTGTGCAGTGTATTCGTAGAGTTTCAGACACTATTGTTTTTATCAGTAAAAAGGTAATGTTTATGTTATGTTTACGACGTGAATCGTCTTTAAAACTTTTAATTTAACCTTAATTTACAACTATTCCTCATCTCGCTAAATTATTATTTAAGCTATAAAATAAATATGGTTAATGCATAGCAACCTTTTAATTTTTTTTTTAATGTAAGGCAGTGACTGCAAAGTTTTGTGTCAGGAAAACGAAAGAGGTTTTACGTATAAGTCCTAATTTAGAAATGAATGGATTACTTCTGCTATCTTCCTGTTAATTCAAGGTAGTGTAGTAGTGGGACAAGGTTTCCTTTATGTTCATGTTAATGATGTGCTAAAACAAACAAAATCACATGATTCTAACGACAGCAAGAACTATTTTTAGACAGATAAATAACATTGAACCTCACTCTTTAAGTTGTTTTTTTTTTCTAAACACAGTTTTATGACATTAAAAGTTTAGTAAATTTTTTCTTATATAGGTAAATGAATATCACTGCAACTTCAATGTTAAAGTACGCTAGTAACATTATCACTAGAGCAATTTTTTTTTCTAATTAATCTATAACATTAGAAAAAGTTTCTGAATGGGGAAATCTATAGTCTTCTTCTGCTTTTTTTATTTATCATGTGGTTGATCCTAACCTGGTGTATGATATTATATCATTATTCATCAGTCTCCTGGCCATATCCCAAGTTATATGGGGTCTGAAAATGCTTTAACCAATAGAAAGCCACATTATTGGTGAGCCTCATAGGCAATATAACATCACACTACTACATTTAAGAGCTGAAAAAAGAGAACAACTCTGGTCAACTCTGGTGTCCAATCCAAGCTTCAATACTCGGTGATATTATGAGAAATATAATTATTTTTTTAACAAAACTTAGTATAAATTATAGGGAATTACAAATGAATTCAGATTTATTAACCTTTCTTTACCTGCCTGGTCTGTGAGACTGATAAACCCTGTCATGACTTTTTCTTTTAAAATCTGTGATGGTATTTTGTATGTTCTTTTAACTGAATAATTAGTTGCTCCAATCATTACACAATGAAAAGTGTCTTTGTATAAGTAGCACATGTGGCCATATAGTTACAAAATGTGTGTTCTGTGATTTTGTATTAAAAGGGTTTTGAATTATTTCCTGCCCAACTTTCGGCATTTATATTATTTTCCAAATAGCCAGCCATTGACAGCATAGGCCTGACAATAATTCATTGCTTACTTTACAAATAGTAAAATAAAATAATATGTTAACAAAAGTTAACAAGCGTCTAAGAATCTACAAGGCCAACCATATCTACTCATTCACAACGAATTGGTAGAAAAGAATCTATACAAGAATAAAAAAGTATGTCTTCTTCTACTATACAACATTATTTTTAGTTTAAGCGAAACCTGAATATAGTTTGTTCAGAATAAGTAACTGAATCGATTCCAATAGTTTTTACACCATGTTATATTTGTTTATTAGTTGGACACTTAGTAGGTATACGAAATCATACGGCGCGCAACAAGGTCACGGCAGGTCAAAGCGACAGTACACACGTGCGGTGCCGTTTGTGCCGCGCCGTGACCGTGGTTTTGTACGGACAACCAGGTAAAATAACAAGCTTATAACTTTCTGATTTTTCATGATAAAGTTCTGAAATTTTGTACATAAGATTCTTCAGATAAAAATACTAGACACGTGTTTCGGGTTTCGCATAAAGTAAAAGTAATGTTGTATTTCTCTATAACGCGGCATTTGATCAGACACCTCTTTTCTTGCCATATCCTCGTTTACACAGTTCATCGATAGTTTCTTTAGTCGTCTCAATCATATAATGGTGTTGATTCTGTTGCCACTAACTAAAATCTAAGACTTCTCTAAAAAATAATAAAATTTAGTTTATTCCCGTCAAAAGATGATTTGATTATTAACATTTCTAAATAAAATAACAACAAAATTTGTTTTTTTTTTGATAAAATAATTGATCTCATTAAAATTATGTTTTTACACACCCACGGGGTACCCACAGGGGCGTATCTATATAAGGGATTCAGGGTCACTTGAGGGTAAAGGGCCCCCATTTATCATTTAAGACAATAGAAAATTGTGAATAAAAAAAACAAACACTGTAATTTGGCAGGTATGCAACTCTACCATACAACTTAATTGATATTAAATTAAATTAAGATTTCATTGTTTTCCTTTCATTTAATTTATTAAAGAAGTTTGTTAAAGAGATTTCATCCGTATTGACCCTAACGATCGATGCAATAAAAGTATGTATAGGGTGCAACTTTTACAGATTTTAGTTGGTTCGATTACCGTGTGCGGCAAGCGAATTTTTAAAAATCTTTGAATGCCGTTTTGTTTCTTTTCCAAAATAAAAGAATGTTTTCTTTGAGTAAAATTTTCTATCTTAAGTATTAAGGGTACTTCCCCTTCAGGTGGCATTACAAAATTCCACCCTGTATATAGGAAAGGTTTTTTTTTATATCTATAGCGGGCAGGTGGTTTTGGGGGCCTGTGTTGGCCAATATAGTCCCCAAACGCCCACACTTCGTCAGAATCTCTCGAAACAAGATGCGTTCCAACAACTTGACCCTTCGCCCAAGTGTGTCTGAATTTTATACAGTTACAGCAAAAATGTTTGGCCCGTCTCCGATTACTATAATAAGTTGTACTGTTGTCCCATATATTGTTCCATAACTAATGTGCAAGTTTTGGATGGCCCCCAAATTCATTGCTTATGGAAAAAACTTGATTTGGTCGTTCCATCAGGCCATTTTTTGACCCAGCTGCCGAAATGTTGACCATGTTTTTTACAGAACGCTCACACAATTTATATTTTTCAGCATGGGCAACACAAGCAAAAAGTTGGCGGCAAAATGCACGCTCCTTACGAAAGACGAGCAAAAACATGTGGCGGCTACTTTCCGAGCGGCCAGTAAGAATTCTGACAAGATACGAGAGGAGGACCTCATCGTGAGTGGCAAATTAGACGCAGTGTTGCTAGAAGTGTGTTCATTTTCCTTTATTATTTTTGGTTTAGTCTCCGTTTGGTTGGTGATTGGATTGGCAATGTTGCCATTGCAAAGAACAATGGTTTCTACCATAAAAAAATACTTAAGTGTCCAGCTGTACTAAGAAGAGTATTGGGACAAAATATCTAATAAAGGCTAACCCCAAATTAACATCATGAATCTACAGTTTTCCTCCAAAAGTTTTTGGAACATATTCTCACACAAAAACTAAGTTTCGAAATGTTTTGTAGGAAGTGGTATGTTGAATTTTCAATAGAAACTTATAAACGGTTTTATCTCATCACCAACCAAACCTCTTTTCATTACATACAAGAACGCCTGAGTAAAAGGTTTTCATACAAACATATATACGCAGTATTTTGTATTACATTCGTAGTGTATTCAATCAGATCATCAATGTACTCATAAGGTCTAAAAATATTCCAATTAATTATTTCGTTTATACATTTTTATACCACTTTTTTTAACATATTTCTTATTAAAAATAAATAAAACAAACATAGAAATATAGAAAAAACAGTAGCCCACCTGTATCGGGAACAGGATCCAAGCTACAGGCAGTCAGGGCTTCAGAGAAGGAATATCTTAACAATACGAGTTCAAGAGTACCACTTTCTGTATCAAGCCCATGATCCAGCTGCCTAACAAGAGCCTCGTTAGGTATTGGTCGAGGCTCTTCGCAATTAAGCCATTGGCAGATACTGAGTCCATATCCTACATGTCGACAACCTCGCGAGCCAAGTCAATATGCTTGATTTGTTTATCTTTTTCGGCTTTCACGAGGTTCTCGTTATGCGGTACCAATATGTCAACAATCATTGCGCGCCGCTCTGATCGATCCACCATAATTATATCAGGCTTATTGGCCACAATAGTCTTGCCAGGTTCGAGAACTGGGTTTGGCACATATCTATAGTACGGCATTTCTGATTCGACAAGGCTGTATTGAATAACAAGTTCCTGATAGATAATCCTCGCTTAGCAAGATGTGAACAACCAGAGATAATGTGACGGATTGATTCACCCGGACGGTGGCATATGTCAATTATTGTTAAAATTCTTGATAGCCTTCTTAAGAGTACATTGATCGTAAGTAAATAAATACTTCACGTAAAAGTATCTTGTATGTAGTAAAAAATTAAGTATAAGTTATAGTTTCGTCCCCATTTTGTTTTCATTTAATTAAAATGTTTTTAATTTCGTTTATTTGTCCCATTTTAGTAGCTTTTTATTTTTATGTACGGTGGTGGTTTAATTTTGTTACTAGCAACATTTTACGTTATTTATTTTAGAGTTTTTAAATTATTTTTGAAAGCGGGTCTTGCCTGTTTGCTACGTTTTTTCGAGCACTTTAGTATATTGTTTTAAACTTATCTACATATTTTAAATATGATAAGGCCTTTGCTCTTAATTTCTGGATTCAGAAGGTAAAGTTTTTTTTTTTAAATTCGGTTCGTTTTTATATTTATCTTGTTTTTTGGCACTTATTTGACACTATTAATTTGTCTGCTTGTTAAGCACATATAGCACTGTGTATGATTTTGTCTTTTTTTATTTGTATGTCATAAAAAACCTACCTCTAATAATATTTAATTACTTCGGTCGAATAAAACAATCAATTAAACACGGTACTTAACTACACGGTGCTTACTTAAAAAGTGTCAATATATATAGTATAGTATACATACATTGATCTGGCTCGATATCAAAAGTAAGCTTTGAGACGGCGATCATTTGTTATGTATCTGCAGAAACCAGCTTTGGAAAAAATTGGTCCTTTAAAAACGACAAGACGTCTATAAACAAAACAGAGCCTCAAAAGTAAGGTCTACTTCAGAGCCGACGACGCATTCGTGTTCCACGCGCCTCAAAGAGATGTCAGTAAAACAGAGGGGCCTGCCAGGGCCACCGTCTGCCGGGGTTGCGGGTTGTTCAAAAGAGATACCGCGGCCCCGGATCACAAAGGGCAAAAGAATGAACATGGATGGGTTTTATTCAGCAAGTCTGCCACTCCCCCCCGCTTCACCCAAAGTGGAGGAAGTTATTTGAAGATTTCACATCCGAAAACCTAACTCCAAAAATTCTTACGTAAAAAATGAATGGTTCCTAAGTCAATTCAACAGCTATTTAGAGTTTATCCGGAGACCTAAAAAACCGGGAAAAACGTGGTTTTAAACGTTCCCCAATATCCTACACAATACGTGAATTACGTGATGTACATACGTACATACATTATACCTAATTCACATGTTCTATCCTTTTAATATTATAAAAGCGAAAGTGAGTTTGTTTGTTACGTCTTCACGCCTAAATGGCCCAACTGATTTTGATGAATTTTGGTACAGAGATAGTTGGGACCCTGGAGACGGACATAGGATAAAAAATGGACAAGGAGAGAGAGAGGAAAGAAAAGGGCAGAGAAAGACGTGACGACACGGTTGGCGCAGTGGCTGAGCGATCGACTGCTGCGTCGCATGTCGCGGGTTTGATTCCCGCACGGAACAAATATTTGTATGACCTGCAGATAGTTGTTTCGGGTCTGGCTGTTTGTGTATGTGAATTTAAATGTTTGTAAACGCACCCACGATACAGGAGAAATCCTAGTGTGGGGCAACGTTTTTATTTTTTTTTAAGTTTTTTTTTTTTCGATCATTACGCGGGTTAAAGTGTGCGTTAGCCCAAAGTAACTATGCCACGCGGACGAAGTTGCGGGTGGAAGCTAGTTGTCAATAATCATAAGCGTTCGGTCGCGCAGTCTAATTCTGTTGGCAAACCAATATTCCATATTGCTGGCGAGCTGTCAAAACTGTAATTAATTATTGTGCTACTGTTTATTATTGGTGACCGAGTTTAAGCGGTTGTATACACGGCGTCACATCAAGCTATAGGTACTTTTATAGTATAACATGGCCTCGTTTTTAGGTTTCCGAATTCGAGTTCCTTTTATTTATTTACTAGCTTTTGCCCGCGGCTTCGCTCGCGTTAAATTCGGTATAACACAGTACCTGCTACCTGCAGTTTTTGCCCTTGCGCCTTATTGATTTGTAATAGCAACGCTAAGTTTTCCCTTTTCTTCCCTCTTTCTCTCTCATTCACCACTTTAAAAAAAAAGCCTTAGCCTATGTCCGTCTCCTGGATCCCAACTATCTCTGTACCAAAATTCATCAAAATCGGTTTAGCCATTAAAGCGTGAAGAGGTAACAAACAAACTAACAAACTCACTTTCGCTTTTATAATATTACTAGCTTTTGCCCGCGGCTTCGCTCGCGTTAAAATTCGGTAGCGCCTTATTGATTTGTAATAGCAACGCTAAGTTTTCCCGTTTCTTCCCTCTTTCTCCCTCATATCCCACTCTTTTAAAAAAAATAATAGCCTATGTCCGTCTCCTGGATCCCAACTATCTCTGTACCAAAATTCATCAAAATCGGTTTAGCCATTAAAGCGTGAAGAGGTAACAAACAAACTCACTTTCGCTTTTATAATATTAGTAAGGATTTATTGAAACTTTATGCACATGTATAAAAAACACTGTACAAAGGCGGACTTATGCCTTGGGCATTTTCTACCAGTCTATTTTTGGGTGATGCAGAGAGAAAACGTACTAGGTGTAGTTCTTTTTGGGTACAAAAGGAATAAACGGAACCCTTATTGGATCATTTTGTTGTCCGTCTGTCAAGACCTTTTATCTCGAGAACGCGTGGAGGTATCGAGTTGAAATTAAAACAACATACTCGAGTCTATGGTTACTTAGACCTGTCACAAAATCAACCCTCCAAGTCTAGGCAGTCAAAAGATATGGTCGTTTATGTTGCAACTTTGTACGGAAACGTCGGTGCGCGAGTCTGACTGGTTCTTGGCCGGTATTTTATAGATTTCCTGTACAATGAAAGATTCACATAAACTAGGTTCGACCGTATATTTTTTTGGATATTTACCGATTACTCCGCCAAGTGTGGGCCCATTTTCATAATTCTTTTTGTTCGAAAAGGTATGCTTCCGAGGTGGTCCCATATCAATTTTATTTATATTACTTGGGTAGTTAATGAGTTGATCTTATATAATACATATTGTTTTTGCTTTGTCTTTATGGATGATCTGCTAATATCTTTTAGTAACAATGGATAATGAATACTGTAGTGTATGTAGATAAACTTATGATTTGTCTCGAGCGCATACGTCACAAGGCGAGGGCTGAGTGGGAGTCAGTCGTTGTCCGACCGTCAACCCGTAAGGACGTGGTGGTGCGTTGCCGAGCCAAACACCAGATTATAGTGTAGCCACTACATTTGGCGACGAGGATAAATCAATAAAACGAAAAAAAAAAAAGACTGGTGCCTGCAGTGAAATAATACTTAGTATGGTGTAGAGAAATATTAGAAAGTGCGTTTACTTAACACTTTTAGTTTAGTCTCATTTACATTTACCAAAATAACTTATTTACCTTAAATTATTATATTTTAGACTATTAAGTTATTTGAATTACTAAACAGCCGTTATGATTCGAATATTCGAAATAATTTCATAAATAACGGAGGCGACAACATAGCCTTATAAAATAACTCACTTGTTTACGCTGAGATGTGCTATGACTCATTACATTGGAACGCACCAGCACTGATAACACGTTTTAAGAACGATTAACTTGGTTATTTTATTAGTAATTAGTAACTATTGCTAAAGTGATCATAATTGAGGTTAATTGAAAAAAAAATACAAAAGAAGTGATTAGTGGATTTTCGAAGTGTGAAGTATGAAGTGGATCCTCGAAGGGTAAGGCAGAGGTGTACCTAACAAGTAACTTTTTAGATTCCGCCGGCTACGTTAAGTCGGAAGATGTGTGATTCTGTTATTTTGACAAAACATCATTCTTATATTTCTCGAAGAGAAAGGCAGAGGTGTTTGATTGGTGGTTATTTTGAATTAATTTCAAACACAATCAAGCAAGTAAGCTGGCTTAGTGCCTGGTCATTTAATTGACACAAAAGAAATGAGAAAGTTATTTTGCATTTTCGTAAAGCAGTTTACTTATACATTAATACTGATCATTTAATTGATATCAACATTGTAATGAGATAGAAGCAGCATAGCTGGTCATTCAATTGACACAAAAGAAATGACAAAGTTATTTTGCATTTTCGTAAAGCAGTATACTTATACATTTATACTGATCATTTAATTGATATCAACATAATGAGATAGAAGCAGCATAGCTGGTCATTCAATTGTAAACGTTTGACATTATTCAGAGGAAATAATATATCCTCAACAGCATTATATATTGTATATAATGGTCATTAAATTGACGTGATAAAAGAGCAGATATTTCTGATCATTAAATTGATATTGAACTAACAATAAACTGGCTGGTTCCAGATATAACATTAACATGTCGTAACTGATGCTTGAGAAGTTCGACTGTGAAGGAGAACCTTCGGTTGGAGCCAGACGTTATTTATTTCGATGTTTCTGGTATTGTAAGTGCAAGAAGAAAAGGGCAAGCTTAATGGATTTTGGCGGTTTAGAACTGCAACAAATATTTTATAATGTTCCTGATGTATCTGCCACAGATGGAGCAGACGTCTTCCAGATTGCAATCGATGAACTTGATACTTACTTTACTCCCAAACAGAGCAAAGTTTATGAAGGACATTAGGCCTTTACGGGGCTGTTCGTTAATTCAAGAATTACTCTTGAATTATAGGGAAGTAAAAGTTAACGTTTTCATGCTGCGTTGAGGATTGATAGAGAAGAAGTTATATATCAACGGCTTATCGTTGCAAATTGTGGATGTCAATAAGGAGAAAACCATCAGTCAGTGTACACTCAAGATAATCCTCTATGTTCTCTGATGTAGCTATAAAGTCGCAGTTTATATTGCTGTTTGTTGCTCGTATTTGCCACCTGACTGTGTGCCAGTATTATTTCATAATTATGGCTCGTTTAGCTTATACTCGTACAAAAGGTCTGTGGGATGCGTTAACTTTAGCTACACAGTGCGCTGTGAAAGGTACTCTAGTCAGGTTCATTTATAGAACTTGTATGTCTGTAGTTTCCATATGAATATTAGTAGTCATCAAGTTTGTGTAAACAATAAGAGTGAAACTAGAGTGTCCATGGAGTTTTTGTCCATTCCTCTTTATAGATAACTACGCTTTGGGACGTTTTTTTTTAAAAAAAAAAATCAAAAGTGTTAGTGACTTGATCAAGTGGTGGTTTTAAATAATACAAACAAATTACATATTATAGAAAGAGTCTCTCATACATGAAAGGAGGAAGGAAATATAAATAATTAAATATAATAATCACTTAAATAATAAACAAGATATGTAAATACTGTTTGACAATTTTGCAATTTTTAAATTTGAATAAGTTGGATATAGTGAAGAGGCCTGCTTATTAACGAATAAATAAATTAGTTCACAGGGTACTGAGTTGCAAGTAGGTACTAACTTTAATGTGGGACTAATGTAAATGTAATATACTATATTAATTATTATACTATATTAATTAGTATGACATTTATAAAAAAGTAAATAATTAGTTAAACTTATCAAATATATACATATAAGTTTTATGTAACAACAACACACCTCAATGTATGTTGTTTGTATTAAATTTATCCAGAGTGGTGATGGCCTAGTCCGACCAAGGTCGTGGGTTCGAAACCAGGCAGGCTTTATGTGTTGTCACTCATCACCAATGCTCTTTAAACGGTAAAGGAAAACCTCGCGAGGAAACCGGCATGTCCTAGAACCAATGCTACTAAGGCATGCGACATATACCATACACTGTTTTAGTACGGTAGATTACGAGCATCATAAATTGGGCGCATTGGCTATCCATTAAATTAGGTGCAATGGCTATCCATTAAATTGGACGCATTGGCTATCCATTAAATTGGGTGCAATGGCTATCCATTAAATTGGGAGCATTGGCTATCCATTAAATTGGACGCATTGGCTATCCATTAAATTGGACGCATTGGCTATCCATTAAATTGGACGCATGGCTATCCATTAAATTGGACGCATTGGCTATCCATTAAATTGGGTGCAATGGCTATCCATTAAATTGGGAGCATTGGCTATCCATTAAATTGGACGCATTGGCTATCCATTAAATTGGACGCATTGGCTATCCATTAAATTCGCGCATTCTTGTGGCTCGGAAGTTCGAATTTTACCCGTAAAAAAAAAATAGTAATACAAGTGCGGACATAAAAATATATCAACGAACAGGGTTTAACGTAAAAATAGGAGAGCTTCAGGATACAAATGAAAAGTGTATGAAGTATTAGATAAAAATTACTCGACATCAAATTGTCTCATCATTTCAGGCTTATAAGCCTAGTATACCACCACCGTAGACATTTTATTTTCAAGCAGAAAAAAAAGTAATAGAGATATTTTCCAAATTAGTTAGAGGCCACTGAAAAATAATATCGAAAAAAAAATAACTAAAAAGTAAAAAGGAGGAGAAGAAGAAGGAAAAGCAAAAGGAGATTTTCTATAACTCCCAGGAGTAGGTAAGAGTTATGATGTTTGAGGGAGTCGACGGATTCAATGTTGCGAAGGATTGAATTGGACTGGATATGGGAGTGGTGCACACAAGCCTCAGGCTTGGTGCGTCTAAAGGAAAAAGTGTCACAACTGTATTTATTATGAGATCGGGCGTTACTAGGGTTATTATTAGAGGTTTGTCTGTCCGAAGAAATTATGGCAGTCAGTGGCTAAATCGTAGAAGCCGCTCGAATCCATCTCTGGGTTGGGCCGCGCTTGCCGGGGGTGGTCTGTGGATGGATGACCGCCCGTCACGTTTAGTTGTGGTCCCGACAGGGGTGTCGTGTCGTATTGCCAGTACTAGCTGAGTTGTGGAGGCGCTTCGAGTGAGATGCTGGTGTTCGGTTGCATCCGGTGATTTTAAGTCGGCTCCAACATGGCTGGGAAAGGCCTAGGCAGATAATGAAATAAATTACTACCGAGGATATTGAAAATTAAAATAAACTCATAATGACGGAATCTACTAGATATGTATTGAAGTACACAAAGTAATTATAATAAAAAAGTAGTACAATGTATTGATAGAAGATAACATGTGATGTTAGAGGAGTAAACTGATGATAGTTATTGATTTACGTTGTAGTTCTCAATTTAAATTAGTTATTTGACAAAGTTTGGAACTATCTGAAAACGAATAAAGCAAGAAGTTGCAAAACAAAAGAACAAAACAAAACATTCTTGGGTTTAAGGTTTTGAAACTTCTGCCACAGAATAGGGTATTTTACTCTATATGAAAGGAATTCTAAAAATATACAATTCAGATAGCTTAGGCAATAAGCAGTCGGAAAATGTTAGATTTAGTTAATAAAATAACGGACAAAATAATTAATTAAGTTCTAACTTAAATAAGTGTGTTATAAACTAAAATGATTAAACTAAACTTATAGATAAATTAAAAAATAGCGTCAAGGAGTTCGTCCTCAACGCTGTAAGTTGGCAGTGTCCCCAAGAGACTGGCCGCGTTGCCACGTTGTATGGCAACGCTAAGCCTCTGGCCAATGTAAAAGCCAGCCCTTGGGTCACGGGAAGTGTCAACCAAGCGTTTTGAAATTTCCTTAAAAAGGCTGTGAGCACAAGGACCCCACGGTCCCAGAGTTTCAACCCCAAACGGCTCAAAAATATAGTTCCCAATAAGGTTACTTTATTTACGCCGCTTGAGGTCCTCTGCAGCCGCAGCATACCGCATACCGTCCGGTATAGTTTAGTTATAAAATAACTAAATCAATTTTAAAATTGATTTCAAAGTTTTCACTTTTTAGTCTGTTGTTTTACTAAGTGAAACAGTGTCCGCCAAAGAGTGTGTCCGCCATGATTATTACTTCATACGGTCATGTAAACAAAAAGCGACAACTGTCAACTGAGCAACGTTTGTTATTTTTGTATTAAAAAAAAAACAAAAAACTTTATATTTTATTTTTATTAAAATAATAGTAATAATACCATGGAAGACGGTTTCGTAAAAAAAAGACAGTACAAATTTACCAAGAATAAAATATACAACGAAACTAAAAGACTAATAACAGCGCATTTGTTTACATGACCAACTGACGTCATGACCACAGAGTAACATGGCGTCAAGAGTTTTTGTGATTTTACGCGCGAAAATAGAAATTGTAAAATTGAAATGCAGTTTAATGGCACTTATCGATTGATTAAAATGTTTTAGTTTTTTGGTGGTTCACTAGGACCCTAGGATCAAAATGAGATACTTTTTAAAAATGGGTGTAATACCGTTTTGTAAAAAAAGAACCTACCGTATAACAGTCGGTGACATTAACTGTCAACTGAAAGACGAAGAGGTAAGAGATATGGAAAAAAAAACAAAAAAAAAACCTTTACGTAAAGAATATTCAGATACGAAATGGAAGGCAAAAGAAAGTGACTTGATACCAGGAGATAAAGTATGTATATTTGAAAAAAAATATAGAAATGTAATTCACAAGCTCCACCTCCGCCAAATAATAAAGACTGATTCAATAAACATTTTGGGGAGGAGATGGAAGGTGGTAAATTAATGAATGAATCAAAATAATTAGTTATGAATTGCAAATTATGTAGTCATTCTTTAAGTTGATAAAAAATGGTACAATCTATACCAAACCGACTGTTGGTAACTTGAGAAATACTTTATAATGCAAAGCATAAGTATATTATCTATACGTCAAGATTAATATAAATCAATACAGGTAGTATTCTTATTTAAATTCAATAAAGTAAAATAAGGAAGGGATGTAGTGTATGTAGATAAACTTATGATTTGTCTCGAGCGCATACGTCACAAGGCGAGGGCTGAGTGGGAGTCAGTCGTTGTCCGACCGTCAACCCGTAAGGACGTGGTGGTGCGTTGCCGAGCCAAACACCAGATTATAGTGTAGCCACTACAAATACTATAGTCTCCGCCAGATAAGAAAAAAATAAAAGTCATTAACCCCCGTGTACCAATATATTCAAACGATACGAAAAAATGAAGTGAATGTATGAATGAAGTGTCGCTACACGATGTAAACAAACGTATCGCGGTACGGGGCGTCCTTGATGTGTTCACTGGGCATGAGTTACAAACTTTTGGCCAAAACCATAATTATTCAATCGTATTTATTTTGGAAGGTACCTAATATGTAGTACTTAATGAAACCCTGAAACCAAATTCAAAATCAAATCATTTATTTCAAATAAAAAACAAAAATAGGCACATAGTTTCGTAACGAACGGCATTGATCGCAAAAAACGAACAAGAAAGAGGGTAGACAGTTTCGTCTGCACATAAACATACACCCGCAATTACTACAGTTCATCCGTGATAATAATATAAGAATGTATGTAGTTATAGAATTATAATCATCCAAAGCATCAATACAATCCTCCAAGTTCATAAGGGTCTAGCAATAACTTTGACCTTGAAAAAATCGTTCTTCGACCTTTATTAACTCAATTACTTAACTTAGTCTATCATTTCATAGGTAAATTACATACATTAAAAATAATTTAACCAACCTGCTTGAGGTTCAACGATTCTCTGTCGTCGCCTTTTTTGGGTTGTTGGTGAATCCATTCTCACTTCCTGACTCTTAATAAACAATAACAAAAATAAAACAAAACAGTATCAAACTAACAAAACAAAACACTAGAACAATTAACAGCAAGATAACAAATGCAAAGTTTTCGAGTATGAGTTCGCTCAGTCAATCCCATGCGCAAACCAATTTGGAATGACACTCGAGACGAAGGACGCGATAGGTACTTAATTACAAAATGGTCGATAGGTAATGCACCCCTGACTTGCTCTGACGTCACACTCAGCGCATGAGTATGAGGGCATAACCTAAAAAATTAGATTTTTTGGCATGAACTTTAAAATTCGGTTATTTAAATTCATTGTATACTTCTATGAATATGAGTTAAAGCTGGATAAATAAATCCAATTATTGCATGTTCTGTTATTGAAATATAAGTTGAAAGCATAAGAAATATCGAAAAATAAAAATACACCAAGAAAATTATTTTTGAAATGCATAGACCACAGCAATTACATATTTCAATGTTTGAAATGTATTTTTTGAAGCTTAAAAAAATACCACAATTTATTCTTCAAATTTACGTATTTCTTACTTATTTCCGTTGGGATGAGTGTTTGGTATTATGAAACTCGACCGGTGCAGTATGGCCGACAGTTTTGAATGACGAGCGATCGCTAATGAAGTTTTGTGGAGTTTTTTGGTACAAGTCGGGTCAATGACTTTTAATTTTTTCTTATCTGGCGGAGACTATAGATGAAAATTTGTGTGAGATATCATCATAAAAAGATATAATCACTAAAAATTACAATACGCCATCTTGGACGTCCGCCATGTTGGATTTAAGTCACGTGACTATTTTTCATCCATATCATCAATCCATATCCCTAAGATTTAAATGCTGGTCCCTTACCCGCCTGAGCTCGAACGATTTGTGTAAAATCTATGTAGCGGATGCACTAACAATATTTACTGCATCATAATTCGTATCAATGCAATGTTCCAGTCCACAGGTGGCTAGTGTTGTCAATTTATCAGCCCGTCTTACAAACAAACCGCCTCGATTTATGGCTGAAATAGTGCGAAACAATAATTTAAATGTTCACACAATTTAGGGATTATTTTGCGTTGAATTGATGTGTAAATATTTGTACTTACATTTCTGATATGTGTCTTTAAGATGTAGTTACTCAGAGTGGCCTACCAGGGTCACCGCCTGCCGGGGTTGTGGGTTGTTCGAAAGAGATACCGCGGCCTCGGAACATAAAGAGCAAAATAAGGAACATGGGTGGGTTTTAGTCAGTGAAAGTCTAACACTTTCGCCAGCTCCAGGGGGAAGTTATTTGATGATTTCCCATACGTAAAAAAATACTTTTTTTGTATCGTAAAAACTTGTTACTTATAAAAATAGAATTTTAAATTTAGTCGTTCTAGTTTCTTAATCTGAAGATTAAAAAAACATCTATACGATTACTTTGATAGGTAATCGTATTTATGTTTTTTATAGTATCATCTAATGCTATATCTATCAAGATATGAGAATGAGATGATACTATACTATTCAATGTAGGTATTCACTCTGTTATCAACTTGTACATTTTGTGTGAGCCATTCAATTGAGGAAAACCGGATGTCATATTTCGGTAATCGTAAACCAACCCAACTAATATTATAAACTAGCCTTATGCCCGCGGCTTCGCCCGTGTTAAATTCGGGGTAACACAGTTCCCCTTTCCAGATTTGCAGGTACCTCTAGCTGCTACTTGTAGTTTTTGCCCTTGCCCCTTATTGATTGTAATAGCAAAGCTAAGTTTCCCTTTTCTTCCCTCTTTCTCCCTCATTTCCCACGTCTTCGACCATTTTAAGATTTTTAACCCTTTGACCCCCTTTACAAAGTAAAAAAAGCCGCTATATCGCAGCGCTGGTAGCGCTGTAGAGCGCTGGTTATGTTAGGATAAACGGTTAAAAGTATCTAGTACTTTATATAAATGTGTTGCGGGCAAAGACATTCAAAGACAGAAGTGATAGACTGGACAAGACGAAGAAAACCGTAATCCAATATTTGTTACTCAGAGAAAAAAAAAAGCGTTTTGGTAGCGTCACACGCCTGCCTGCTTGTCTAGTAAATTATTCGTATGTCAAAATCAAAAATATTCGGAATCTGAATTTTTGTATGAAAATATTCCCGATGTCCGCTCTATTTTTGTATGAAAATATTCCCGATGTCCGCTCTATTTTTATATGAAAAAATTCCCGATGTCCGCTCTATTTTTGTATGAAAATATTCCCGATGTCCGCTCTATTTTTGTATGAAAATATTCCCGATGTCCGCTCTATTTTTGTATGAAAATATTCCCGATGTCCGCTTTATTTTTGTATGAAAATATTCCCGATGTCCGCTCTATTTTTGTATGAAAATATTCCCGATGTCCGCTCTATTTTTATATGAAAATATTCCCGATGTCCGCTCTATTTTTGTATTTTGTATGAAAATATTCCCGATGTCCGCTCTATTTTTATATGAAAATATTCCCGATGTCCGCTCTATTTTTGTATGAAAATATTCCCGATGTCCGCTTTATTTTTGTATGAAAATATTCCCGATGTCCGCTCTATTTTTGTATGAAAATATTCCCGATGTCCGCTCTATTTTTGTATGGAAATATTCCCGATGTCCGCTCTATTTTTGTATGGAAATATTCCCGATGTCCGCTCTATTTTTGAATGAAAATATTCCCGATGTCCGCTCTATTTTTGTGTGAAAATATTCCCGATGTCCGCTATATTTTTGTATGGAAATATTCCCGATGTCCGCTCTATTTTTGTATGGAAATATTCCCGATGTCCGCTCTATAAGTCTTGTAAATCTCTTTAGCTGCATACAAAGTGTATGCAAATCTCTCTTTTATAAATAAATACAGCTCAAAAACTGGAACATATTTTGTATTAGTAGTTAGAAACATTAAATATTTTAAAATAATTACACTAACGCCCCGCGTTTCGATTCGTTTCAAGTTTACATTACATTTTATCGATATTTTGAACGAGTAGGTAGTCACGAAACTACTGCTTTTTGTTTTGCATTTCTTTCGGCCATTTTGCCTAGTCGTTACGTCCGGAGAAGACTGCCATGTTTTTATTATTATTTACTAGCTTTTGCCCGCAACTTCGCCCGCGTTAAATTCGGGGTAACACAGTTCCCCTTTCCTGATTTGCAGGTACCTGCTACCTGTAGTTTTTGCCCTAGCGCCTTATTTATTGTAATAGCAATACTAAGTTTTCCCTCTCTTCCCTCTTTCTCCCTCATTTTTCTTTTTTTTTTTTAAAGTTACCCTATGTCCGTCTCCAGGGTCCCAACTATCTCTGTACCAAACAAACAAACTCACTTTCGCTTTTATAATATTAATAGCAAGGAAGTAAGGATTGTGCTTTCAAGAATTAAAAAGAAAAAAGTAAAAAAAAAAACAAGCCAGTGCCATCAACACAAGTTTCGCATTAAAACTCTCACTCAGTTCGCGCCCTCGCTGAATGCTGACATCGACACCTAAGTGTTTGCATCAAGTTTTTGAGAGAATGAACGAAAGAAATAAAAACATATTTATTTGGCACTTGCATCAAGTGCACACAAAAAAATTATTAAAGATGAGTTTTAATTTTATACTGACTTAAAAAACGGGAGGAGATTCTCAATTGATGTGATATTTTTTATGTTTGTTACGCGTGATTTTCGTAGATTGTGGGCTGTTTTTTTTATAATCGAAAGGTTACTTCTACATTTTATTATATTCCTTGGTTAATTTATGAGTTATCTTTTTTAATACATTTTGTCATCTAATGTATATAATGGACGATATGCTAATTATTATGTTCTTATGTGAGATACTCGTACCATCACACAACTACTAAAAATTCGAAAATAAAAAACTATTTTGCAAAAAAAAACTGACTACCAGAAAAACACTAAAAAGATGTAAAATAAATTTACTTCCGGAAGTACTTAAATTTTAATCATTCTGGTAAAAAAGTCTAGTTGAAAAGGCACGTAATAGAAATCCTTACTGATATTAGGTATAAAAGCGAAAGTTTTTGTTTGTTACGTCTTCACGCCTAAATGGCTAAACTGATTTTGATGAATTTGGTACAGAGATAGTTGAGACCCTTTTGATGAGCTTTTTTTTTTAAAAAAAAGTGAGAAATGCGGGAGAAAGAGGGAAGAAAAGTGTAAACTTAGCTTTGCTATTACAATAAATAAGGCGTAGGGCAAAAACTACAGGTAGCAGGTACCTGCAAACCAGGAAAGGGCAACTGTGTTACCCCGAATTTACCGCGAGCGAAGCCGCGGGCAAAAGCTAGTTACACAATAATTGCAAGTTAACACTCGTTCAAAACCACCTAAACTTAGTAGGTAGCCAATAATTCATCACACCATATCAATAAGGAAGTGGGAAACGTACACTCGCAGCCAAAACCGTGTTGCATTCGAAATAGTACGTAAACAAAGAAATGTACCTAAATAGCTCATTGGCTAAGTCGGACTGGCGACTGGTCATAATTGAGTTTGGGCCGTTGAAATGGCAACATATTTGGCTGAATTTATAGAGAAACATTGTTAAATGAATAATAAACCGTTTAGAATACCCGGGTATGTCTTAAGTCTGTGCCTCAAAGAGATGTCAGAAGTGCCTACCAAGGCCACTGCTTGTCGGGGTTGCAGGTAGTTCTAAAGAGATACCGCCACCCCGGAACATTAAGGGCAAAAGAATAAACATAGATGGTTTTTAGACAGTAAGGGCGATTGTGCACTACAAGGAATTTTACTGTCCGAACATCCGATTTTTTACGGTCCAAAGTGGCATGAAAAAAACGGATGATTGGCTTGTGCACTTGTCCGTTTGTACTCGGATGATACGCTTCAGTTTAGGGTAGCTCTGTCTTTGAAACTACACGCCATGCACGCGAAATTACTCTGAACGATGAGTTTCTTGGAACGTCGGCAGTTGCTTGCTTTATTACTCTACGTGCGAAGGCGTAGAAGACAAAAAGAACTCTGGGTTCATCCCCTTCCCCTTATAAGTGAAAGGTACCTGACGGGGTCATTTTCCGTAAACCACAATAAAACCGTTCCGGAATGGGGAAAAGTAAAATGTCGGACGGTAAAATTACATAAAGTGCACAAACTAGTATATACAAAATGGCGTGCGGTTACGTCCCATACCGTAAAAAATCGGACTGCCGGACAGTAAAATTCCTTGTAGTGCACAATCGCCCTAAAAGTGTGACGTGCCCTTCCCCTTCGCCTAGTACAGTCTCCTCCGATAAAAAACAAACTCGCGCACCGTACAAACTAGCGACATAAACGCCGCACGCGGTTCCGTACAAACTTGCGACATTAACAGACATATCTTTTGACTGTGTAGACTTAGAAGGTTGATTATAGCGCGCAAAGGGACCACAGAATTGAGTACTTATATGGTTTTAATTTCAACTCAATACCTTAACGCGTTTACAAGATAAAGGCTCTACAAAACAGACGGACAACAATATGATCCGTTTTTTCCTTCAAAGGTACGATAACAACGTTTAGCATAACGCTAGAACTTCCTATTCTGAAACTTCATGGTCACTCTGTCCAACAAGAAAACGATGCTCACAAGCCAGGCAAACCTGATATTAGGCATGACGACAGTATAAAAAAATCGCTGATTCAGTGATTAGAGGGGAGAAGTCAGATTAAAAAAAAAGTAAACACAGGTTTAGTTTTATTTAAAAATAACAGATTATTAAGATTTTCAATAAAAAAAAACATTAAAATACTGCAATCGGCCATTTTGACTGAAACACCGATCACAGCGTATGACGTAACGGTTGTGATATATGGGACGATGTTATAGACACAATGACATTTTTACTTAACTGTGACGTCATGCCGACGCCATGACACATGCGAGCTGTTTTCGGGTACTATTGAAAAATTATGAGAAAAATGGCTTCAAACTTTGTTAAACTTAAGTTTATTACCGAAATAAAGGCTTTTTTGTAAATAGTAAAAGTGTACCCACATTATGGAAGAGGATTTTAAAATCTTTCGTCACGCCTTTTCTACTATAAAAAACTTCGATCAAAAAGTACATTATTGATCGAAGATAAAAAATCATAAAGTGTATGTACACGCGTGTTCTGCTAAGTTTATAGCTCGCGCTGTAAGCTGGTTTCGTTCCGAAATGATTTATACCTCACTAAACTGTTGTTTACGTGTAAACTGTTAGAAATAGAAGGTGTAGTGTTCGCGTTGAATAGTTTGTGAAATACTTGGACCTATATGCTGACCGCTTTACTGAGACCGTGTCTGATGTAGTTGCAATGGGTGTTGACACCCGTCAGTTTGCGTTTGAGGGAGAGAATCTCAACCCAACCCAACTGCCGCGGGAGGCGACTCCCGGCCACCGTAGACACAGGTCTGTGTCTGTGTGGTGTGCTATAGGTAGCCCACTATCTGTCGCGTCTATTGACGACAGGCCGTGTCGCGTTCGTGTTCTTCGCGCGCCCCAAAAAAATGTCAGCAAAGCAGTGGAGCTTGTCAGGGCCACTGCCTGCCGGGATTGCGGGCTGTTCGAAAGAGATACCGCGGTCCCGGAACACAAAGGGCAAAAGAATAAACATGGATGGGTTTTAGTTAGTACAAGTCTGACATTCCCTTCTACTCCGCCCAGAGCGGGAGAAGTTATAAATGACTAGCTTATGCCCGCGGCTTCGCTCGCGTTAAATTCAGGGTAACACAGTTCCCCTTTCTTGATTTGCAGGTACCTGCTACCAGTAGTTTTTGCCCTTACGCCTTATTTATTGTAATAGCAAAGCTAAGTTTTCCCTTTTCTTCCCTCTTTCTCCCTCATATCTCACTTTAAAAAAATAGCCTATGTCCGTCTCCAGGATCCCAACTATCTCTGTACCAAAATCGGTTTGGCCATTTAGGCGTGAAGACGTAACAAACAAACTCACTTTCGCTTTTATAATATTAGTAAGGATTTCCTATCCGAAAAAAGGCAAGATCTCAGGGCATCGTAAACTGTTTTCATTTTCCTAGTAAAACCTGTTTTTTTTCAGGTTCTAGTAGGGGGTCGAAACCGGGTTTCGATGCCGTAGTCTTTGTGAAGTTGTCGACCTATAGTCTGGTTTATTTGTTTGCTGTCTGGATCCCTGAACTCGGTAATGGACAGAAAAACACATTACAAAATGATCTTTCCTCTTGAAATATAACTGTCTCGCTAAGCTAATTTTCGGGTCACAATTTGACAGATCGTTCAATTAGATCAGGGATCTAAAATGCCCGTTTTAGCAGAATTATTATAAGAGTTCAATTAAAATTCTTTAAATGGCTACATGCGTAGTTACGTTTTGTAAAGTAAGCAATGGCTTATTATCGGGCTTACTCTGTCCTCTCATACTTAAACTAACGCTGTAACAACAACATTGTAAAACCAAATGATTTTAAAAGAGTAAGTAACCATGAAGTTTCTTGCCGGTTCCTCTCCATAGGAATCGACCAACCCGAACCGTGCACCTTTTCTCGACGTTTTATGTCCCATGCCATTGTAGGCCTATACATTGCCCATGTAGGCCTATGTGTAATAAACATATTTTGAGTTAATATTCGGTATTGTCACTTAGTGATCATTTAAGGAATACTAACATATTGTTAACTTATTATGATTCTGCTTAAGCGGCCATTTCAGGCCTCCCGTGACGACACGGTTGGCGCAGTAGCCGAGGTGTCGGTGCGTGTTTGATTCCCGGGCGGAACAAATCAAATCAAAACATTTATTTCAATTAGACCATTTTTTTTTTCGGGTGGGAAATCATCTGATGACTTCCCCCGCTCTGAGCGGGGGGGCGTGTCAGACTTTTACTGACTAAAACCCACCCATGTTCCTTCTATTGCCATTTACGTTTCGGGGCCGCGGTATCTCTTTCGAACAACCCGCAACCCCGGCAGGCGGAGGCCCTGGCAAGGCAAGCCCCTCTGCTTTGCTGACTCTCTTTGAGGCGCGCGTGAAACACGAACGCGCCGGCGACACGGCCTGTCGTCAATAGACGGACGGACGGTGAGCTACCCATTGCTCACCGTCCACAGGCCCGCATCTACGGTGGCCGGGAGTCGTCTCGCGGCGCCCGGCGCCCGTGTCTGATCACCCTAAGGTAGACTGGTAGAAAATGCCCAAGACATTAAGTCCGCCTTTGTACAGTGTTTTTTTTATAGATGTGCATAAAGTTTTAATAAATAAAATAAACGGCTATATCTTTTGACTGCGTAGACTTAGAGGAAAGATTTTTACAGCTCGTAAGAGGCCGCAGACTTGAGTATATGGTTTTAATTCCAGCTTGATAACTCCACGCGTTTCCGAGATAAATGGTCTTGACAGACAGACGGACAACTAAAGCCCCGTTCCAATAAACAAAAACGAGTCGTTTTGCTTACGGATAGTAAGATTTTGACACAAGTCTCATAGAACTTATGTCAAAATACTACCATCAGTAAGCAAAACGAGTCGTTTTTCTTTATTGGAACGGGGCTTAAGTGATTTTATAACGGTTCCTTTTTTCCTTATGAGGTACAGAACCCTAAGAAAAACGTTGGAAATGCGTTATTCGAAGATTCAAATGTGATTATGTCCTTGGTAGTTGGTATCAATATTTAAAAACTCAACAAGCTTTTAATTAGGTCGGGTAAACTTTGGGTGTGCGGTTGTACGTAAACAATGTATTGTTTCCATTCTATAAATATTTTCAAATAAACTTGCTCGTGTTACTATTGAGCATTTTTTTTTTTAAAACGTATCCCTACACTAGGAATTTCTCCTGCATCGTGGGTGCGTTGACAAACATTTAAACAACTACCTAGAGGTCATACAAATATCTGTTCTGTGCAGGGATCGAACCTGCGACACGCAGCGCAGCAGTCGATCGCTTAACCACTGCGCCAACCGTGCCGTCAATTAACTCTAACCACTTCTTACCAGAACCTTGCAAAAATACCACAGCTAAGGCAATGGTGCATCTCGCAGGTGAATCCAGCGGGAAAAGCCTATCTAGGACCAACTAGGTTGTGGAGGTCTGAGACGCAGTCGCTCCATGTAAAATACTGGTAGTCAGCTGCATATAGTAGACTGTAAGCCGAACCTAACATAGTTGGGAAAAGGCTAGGCATCAATGTACGATGAGAGAAGAACCGACTTCCAAAAAAAAAAAAACACTAATAAATTTATTTCCAGAAGTCGGTGACTTTTGTTTGATCCATATTTGTTTTTGCCACCGACTTCCCGAACTTAATTTATTTTCTGTTTTTTAGTGGTTTTTGGAGTTAGTTTTTTTTGGGAATAATGTTTTTTATTTCAGCCTTTTTACTTGTCTTATGATGGTATCTCACACAATTTTTTTTCGAGTATCTATAAGAGATGTTGGCATATTAAATCGTCCATTTACATTACAACAAAAATATGTATTAGCTGGCGCCCGCGGCTTCGACCGCGTAATGATCGAAAAAAGTAGTCTATGTGTTATTCCAGACTATAATCTACCTCTGTGCCAAATTTCATTAAGATCCGTTCAGTAGTTTTTTCGTGAATGAGGATCAAACATACATCCATACTCACAAACTTTCGCATTTATGATATTCTTGTTCTTTATTGCACACAAAACAGATATATATACACACAAATTACAATGTATAGCTTATGTAGAACGGCGAGCTTAACCCAAAATTGGGTTTACTTACAACAAACCTTCCTTATTGTTTAAAATATTTGCAAAATGGGATAGGTACATAATGTGCATACAATATTAGTATTAGTAGTAATATTAGTAGGAAGTAGGATAGAATTTAACTCATAAATTACCTAATAGATAAAAAAAGATCAAGAAAATCAGCCTACAATCGACGGAGAAATAGCGTAACAACAATACAAAAAATTCAGTCTAGTTTGAGAGCCTCTTCCTTTGTTGCAGTCAGTTAAAAATAACAACTCTGTAGCAGAGCTTCTGAACAATATTTAGACGCACATTAATACTAAATGTTGACCTTAATAGCCTTATTGTTAGGGCGAGTTCTTTTGACGTCACCAATCTGTTTGTCTGTCCCATGTAATTTATTGGCAACTGTCTGGAGGCGCGGCACGTGTTGCCTTCAATTTGTGATATTGATTGTTTGGTTACGGAGTTTTGCAAGTTTTCCTTCTTGTTTGGTAAAGTGATGGATTGTACTTTAGATTTACTTTGTGAAGGTTGGTTAAAGGTTAGGCTTTATTGGCGACTATTGGAGGGATTGGGATTATTGGAGTTTGAGCCGTTCTAGATTTTAATGGGTCCCGACTGTGTAAGTTACTATAGCCTTATTTTTTTATTAAATTACATACCTTGATCAGTTTGTAGTATGACAGCCCCTTAAATATTTATTGTATTCTGGGTTTAGTATAGTTTGTTATAGTGGCAACAGAAATACAACGTTCGTGAAAATTTTAACTGTCTAACTAGCACGGTTCATGAGATACATCCTGGTGCGGACGGACGAAGTCTTAGTAATAGGGTTCCGTTTTACCCTTTGGGTACGGAACCCTAAAAATACAGTCGAAATGAGAAACTCCGCCTTTTTTCAAATCGGTTAAATAAGTTTAATTTATTACTGATCTGAAATGTGGTGCTATTCTACGTTGTCTGTGCTCTGTACATTCACAGATAACTAACTAACCAATGAGGCAAACATAATATTCTACTACAATCTCCTTGGACAAAGTAGATTTAAGTCAAAGGAAGCAATTGTGAACTCAGTCTTTTGAGGTTATTGTAAGTAACTTTAATAATTTATTGAGACTGATAATTTAGTTTGTTATTTTATCTTCTAACTAGCTTCCGCCCGCGACTTCGTCCGCGTGGCATAGTTACTTTGGGCTAACGCTAACTTTAACCCGCGTGATGATCGAAAAAAATGTAAATAACAAACTTACTTTAGCTTTTATAATATTAGTAAGGATAAGTAAGGATTCTAATTTGTTACCATGTCTAGTTTCTATTTTTTATGCTGTTTTAATGTATTGTAATTTAATTTTCTTATATGTTTACTGACCTATAACTCGTTTGTAGGGTGTATAACTCAAACGCTCAAACTCTGTCCACTTCTACAATTCTTCTCACAATTCTGGTCAAAAAGCACTACCTCTCTCCTTAAACAAAATATTAAATACTTCTTTGTTTTTGATGATTATTATTATAAATGTATATTATAATTATGTATTTATATATAAGTATTTGTTTTTTTTAATGTAGCTATTAATTTTGAAAATGACACACCACAGACTACCTACAGTACTGTTTCTCCTCCTTTAAATCCATCCAAAGGTTGTCTTGAAAAGATCGCTTTTAGCGATAAGACCGCCCATTGTGTCACCCTATTTATAAGTTGTTTAATTTAATTCTTGTTTTTGTATGGTGTACATAATAAAGAATATTCTATCTATCTATCTATCTATAACTGTTAGTTCGAGTTGGTTATTAATAAATAAAATATAACATCATAGCTGTTTTTCCCACTGCTGGGCAGGCCTATGGTGGGCCTATTTTGCCAGTTAGGTCCTATTTAATGGAGGACAGGGGACTTTCCCGGACTGCCGCAGAGTGCCGCAGAGTGCAAAAAACCATAAACAATTTACCCAGAATTGTTTTTCGTCGGTACGAATTTTAATTATTTTTTTGGATGACTGGATTCTATTAACAAAGCGGACTGGTGCAATTATCTGGAAAACAAGAGAGTCATTATTATTAATAGCACTAATTTTCTGGCAACAATCGAGAATGTTCTTGTAAAACAGCTAATAACGATAAAAAAAAGTGTTATTCCAGAATCTAGATGAAATTTTCAACTGTTGATTTATTATGTAGGTTTTGAATATTGCACGAGGTTGATAGATAATAACATGCACACGGTTCGATATTCATGAATAAACAACGCTTGCCAAACCTGGTCTTATAAATGATGTTTATTTTGCAAGTAGGTTTTCACAAATACTTTTACACATCTTTTTTTTAAAACTAGATGAGGCCGGTGTTTCGTACCCGACTACTCTGAGAAGAGACAGCCGAAACAAACTCAGAGGTCATAGTCTCTTTTGAGGACCAGACAAAAAATCTCGGTCAACTTACATAAGGACTATGCACATTAGTGTCTGAAATGGTCTTTTTGAGAAAGCACCACACAGATTGAGTGTGCCTGTCCAGTCAGTGCAAGCATTTGTTAGTTATCGTATAGCTCGACTCAAAACCCAAGGAGCTCAACGAAACGACGAACAATACCAAAAAAAAGGGATGTGTGTACTTATGTACACGCGTTAGAAGTTATACTTCTTTGGCGTATAGAAAAATAAAATAACTAAAATGCTGAAGTGATTAACGATAAATATAAAAATTAATCAAAAAAATGTGAACCATCACGGGACGCCTGGCAAATGTGAAACATCGACATTATTTTGTAAAAGTAATATGCAGAAAAGAACAGATTGTAACTAAATATGTCATTGAAAACATCATTATTCTGTTTCATTGTGGACTTTCCAAAAGGACATCGTTTTCGTTTTCGTGTTCATCATCGTTTATGAATTCGAGGATCGAAAGCACTTTGAATAAAACTCTATTACTGGCCCCATGTGGTAACCCATCCATTCCCAAACCTTGGCAAGGGTTGCTTAACCTGGCCCTCTGTGGTAACCCTTCCATTTCCAAACCTTAGCAAGGGTTGCTTAACCTGGCTCCGTGTGGTAACCCATCCATTTCCAAACCTTAGCAAAGGTTGCTTAACCTGGCTCCGTGTGGTAACCCATCCATTTCCAAACCTTGGCAAAGGTTGCTTAACCTGGCGCCCTGTGGTTACCTATCCATTTCCAAACCTCGGCAAGGGTTGCTTAACCTGGCTCCGTGTGGTAACCCATCCATTCCCAAACCTTGGCAAGGGTTGCTTAACCTGGCCCTCTGTGGTAACCTATGCATTTCCAAACCTCGGCAAGGGTTGCTTAACCGGGCTCCGTGTGGTAACCCATCCATTTCCAAACCTTGGCAAAGGTTGCTTAACCTGGCCCCTTGTGGTTACCCATCCATTTCCAAGCCTCGGCAGGGGTTGCTTAACCTGGCCCCCTGTGGTAACTCATCCATTTCTAAACCTTGGTGAGGGTTGCTTAACCTGGCTCTGTGTGTTAACCCATCCATTTCCAAACCTCGGCAAGGGTTGCTTAACCTGTCCCCGTGTGGTAACCCATCCATTTCCAAACCTTGGCAAAGGTTGCTTAACCTGGCCCCTGTGGTTACCCATCCATTTCCAAACCTCGGCAAGGGTTGCTTAACCTGGCCCCCTGTGGTTACCCATCCATTTCCAAACCTCAGCAAGGGTTGCTTAACCTGGCTTCGTGTGTTAACCCATCCATGTCCAAACCTTGGCAAAGGTTGCTTAACCTGGCCCCCTGTGGTTACCCATCCATTTCCAAACCTCGGCAAGGGTTGCTTAACCTGTCTCCGTGTGGTAACCCATCCATTTCCATACCTTGGCAAAGGTTGCTTAACCTGGCCCCCTGTGGTTACCCATCCATTTCCAAACCTCGGCAAGGGTTGCTTAACCTATCCCTG
Source organism: Ochropleura plecta (assembly GCA_905475445.1). Taxonomy (NCBI): domain Eukaryota; kingdom Metazoa; phylum Arthropoda; class Insecta; order Lepidoptera; family Noctuidae; genus Ochropleura; species Ochropleura plecta. Next base: position 16,144,184 of record FR997738.1, on the reverse strand, counting down.
TGTGGTAACCCATCCATTTCCAAACCTCGGCAAGGGTTGCTTAACCTGTCCCCGTGTGGTAACCCATCCATTTCCAAACCTTGGCAAAGGTTGCTTAACCTGGCCCCTGTGGTTACCCATCCATTTCCAAACCTCGGCAAGGGTTGCTTAACCTGGCCCCCTGTGGTTACCCATCCATTTCCAAACCTCGGCAAGGGTTGCTTAACCTATCCCTGTGTGGTAACCCATCCATTTCCAAACCTCGGCAAGGGTTGCTTAACCTGTCCCCGTGTGGTAACCCATCCATTTCCAAACCTTGGCAAAGGTTGCTTAACCTGGCCCCTGTGGTTACCCATCCATTTCCAAACCTCAGCAAGGGTTGCTTAACCTGGCTCCGTGTGTTAACCCATCCATTTCCAAACCTTGGTAAAGGTTGCTTAACCTGGCCCCCTGTGGTTACCCATCCATTTCCAAACCTCGGCAAGGGTTGCTTAACTTGTCTCCGTGTGGTAACCCATCCATTTCCATACCTTGGCAAAGGTTGCTTAACCTGGCCCCCTGTGGTAACCCATCCATTTCCAAACCTCGGCAAGGGTTGCTTGGAATGTGAAATTGATTTAAAAGAACACCAAAATAATATTTATTTATTATGAAACACGTGTTCTAAAAATATTAAAATACTAGAATATACAACTTCAACATAGCTATCGATTTGCATGCCACCTAGAACTAACTTCATGCTGTCGCTGGCTAAATTCACTCTCATCATTTGACTATATCGCGCCAAAAGAAGTATAACTTCAAAAAATACTTCTGTGTAGGTCCCTTATAGTACTCAAACTGCCAGGCAATCGTCAAAAATAAACTAAGTAAATAAAAGTTATGATCCACATGGTCCTCACATTTACAATAAACAAATAAAAGACTAGAAAATATTTACAAAATTAGATGGGTGACCATCCCTAACATACCAAGTAGGTACGGTTAGTTTTACGTACATCCTCGCACTTCACTAGAAAGGAGTTTTAACCGACTTTAAAAATAGGAGGTTTTATGTTCGACCGTATTTTTTTTACGTATGTTCACCGATTAGTAGCCAATTGTGGAGCGATTTTCAAAACTCTGTTTTTGGTCGAAAGGGTATTTTTTCGAGATTGTCCCTTATTAATTTTATGTATATTTAATTGGATAATACATGTGTCTATAAGACATTCTTTTTTCTTCTACGTCTATTTTTTTTTCTTTTTAGAAACGTTGCCCCACACTAGGAATTTCTCCTGTATCGTGGGTGCGTTTACAAACATTTAAACTCACATACACAAACGGCCAGACCCGAAACAACTATCTGCAGGTCATACAAATATATGTTCCGTGCGGAAATCGAACCCGCGACACGCAGCGCAGCAGTCGATCGCTCAACCACTGCGCCAACCGTGCCGTCATATGGATGATCTGCAAATATATTTAAGTAACAATACTCGATAAAAAAATGTTTAATATATTGTCATAGAAAGTGCTGAAACAAAACACAAATAAAACCGACTTCCAAAAAAATGAAAAAAGTCGGTGACAAAAAAGTCAACGAAACAAACAAAAGTCACTGACTTCCGGAAGTAAAGTTATTTAAGTTTCTTTTGAAGTCGATTATTTTTAACAAGATAATTCGTTAAGATCCTGCGTCAGTAACCTGGGTTTGTTCTTATAACCCTGTAGCTGATAATATAAGTGGTCAAAAAGTGTGCTAGCGCCATTTCATCATTATTTTTCTGCCCTTCCTCATAAGAAAATTCCCAAATACAGCTAAGTGTCTGGATTTGAGTAGGTACTATCATCATCTGCCTAGCCTTTTCCCAACTACACACACCGGCACAATTAGGGGAACACAAAAAAAAGGTTGATTTTTTCTAACATTGTCCGGTATTTTTATAAGTAGTTTTTGTTTAAGTGTTAATAACTTCATAACAGATTGTTTTAAGTACCCCCAACTTTAATTTTAAGTGTTTTGACAAGAATTTATGGTTGTTTAAGAATTCGTTCACTTAACGTTTTGTATTCATTCTGATAAGAACTTTAGTGGATGCTGCGACTAGGGACTGTGGGTCATTTAACTGTTTACATTTGAATACTGCACATTGTTCTGATACAAAATGAGTGATTTACCAGCAACTTCTGTGGCTAGGGCTGTAACCATGATCGAGGAAGGGCACACCTATCGCTCAGTCAGTCGCGCACTGGGTGTATCGACATCGGTGATTCATAGCATCGTCCGACGTTATAGGGAGACTGGATCGTTCGTGCGCAGACGAGGACAGGGCAGAAATCGAGCAACTAGCGCCTTGGATGACCGTTTCTTGGTCATGCAGACTTTACGAAATCGTCGTCAAACAGCTGTCCAGACCCGAAATCGTTTAGCAGAAGTCCGTAACGTCAACGTGAGTGAAAGGACCGTTAGAAGACGGTTGAATGAAGTTGGCTTAAACTCGTACGTGCCAGCAAAGGCCCCAAAACTCGAGGTAGCTCATCGTGTAGCAAGATTAGCATTCGCTCGACAGCACCAAGATTGGACTAATGAGTGGGGCCGTGTTTTGTTCAGTAACGAAAGCTGATTTTGTGTAAATTTCGTGGATGGGAGGGAAAGAATGTGGAGACATCGAGGGGAACGTTATCACCAAGCAAATTTCACTGGAACTGTGTCGTATGGGGGAGGGTCAGTTATGGTATGGGGTGGCATATGTTTGGGAGCCCGCACGGAGCTAGTGATCATCAGTAATGGATCGCTAACTGCACAACGGTACATTACAGAAGTCTTAGAACCCCATGTCATGCCTTTTGCCCCATTCATAGGCGAAATTTTCATTTTAATGCATGATAACGCACGCCCTCACACTGCGCGTATAGTGAGTGACTACCTTAATGAAGTAGGCATCACTCAGATGAACTGGCCAGCGCGATCACCGGATATGAACCCGATAGAACATGTCTGTACAATTCGTACTCTCAAGCACATAGCGACATTGATCTGTTTCCTTGTTGTGTGTTGCTTTATTTGTAATTAGTTACAAAACTTACATCTCTTTGATGCGCGCGTGGAACACTTACGCGACACGGCCTATCTTCAATAGACGGACGGAGAGTGAGCTACCCATTGCTCACCGTCCACAGGCTTGCGTCTACGGTGGCCGGGAGTCGTCTCTCGGGGTCTGACGCCCGGGGCGTCTCCCGTGGCGGCTAGGTTGGTTCTCTCCCTCAAACGCCCGGCCACCTCCTTCACTGGCATTACTGCATCGCAGAAGGAGGCGACCGCTTCTATTTCCTCTCGCTCCGGAGCATGGACTGAACCAGGGCCGGACGCGAGAAATCGCCGCTGCCGATCGCCTCTACGAGGGTTATCTGCCACACTCTCTCTGAACGCCACTGTGTGCTCCACTGTGTCTGCCGGGCGATCGTCACAATGGTGACACCTGGGCGTTTCCTCCCACTCGATTATGTGCAGGTACCTCCCGAAACTTTCGTGTCCGGTGAGGATGTGCGTCAGGCGGTAGCTTAGGACGCAATGGCGCCTCTCCAACCACTCCTCAAAGCGGGGACTTACCTGGTTCTTGAGAACTGATGACATTTTTATATGGGATCGTGGATTTTGAGAATCGATCAATAATCGGATATAATTAGATTATGTGATAAGGCATAATTTGAACAGGCTGAGAGTAACGTTAGTGCGACTCGGTAGAAAACACATGAAGAATTAATGTTATTTACGTTGGGATCGTACCACTTGAGAGTCGCGAGGTCATATTGCTTCGACCATATGCGTTTGAATGGAGCTTTTCACATCAAAACATACCGACACCAAGAAATCATTGAAACAAAATATTAATAAGAGATCGAAATAAAATGTCGTGACATGTCCGTAGGAAACAATATTTTACGTAGGTACAATATTAGTAGATCCCACACGAATTGGAAGAAATGGCACAGAACAGTATTACTGCTCATGTATACACTCCGCCATACTGTTGGAAGCTGTGCGCATGTTGTAAGTGGCCAGGCATCAAGATGATAGATGCACCTGCGGCCTTTTTAGGAGGAATATCAATAGATCTTGATCAAACAGGGTAAAAATATTATTTGATATAAAAAAATATTTTTTTCTCCATTCTTCCCTGGCCCACAAAAATGCGACCCATACCACTGTGTTGCAGATAAATTTAGCTATATACCTTGCCCTATTTCGTTTGTGTACGCCGTGGGTCAAATGTTCTAACAAAATGCCCAATGACCTTTGTTAAGAAAAACGACCTTTTTTTTGTGTTCCCCTAATTGTGCCGGTGTGTGTATGTTAGGGTCGGCTTCCAGTCTAACCGGATGCAGCTGAATATCAGTATTTTACATGGAGCGACTGCCTATCTGACCTCCACAACCCAGTTAGTACTGGGTAATGCGATACCCCTTGGTAAGACTGGTTGTCAGATTTTCGGAACACTGACTACCTGTAACGACTGTCAAAGATCTACAAATGACAGCCGGGACCAACGGCTTAACGTGCTTTCCGAGGCACGAAGGAAACTCGGTATGTAACGGGTGGTCACCCATCCACAGACCAACCTAGGCAAGCGCGGCTTAACCTAAAGATCGACCCGAGCGGCTGCTATTATTTAGCCACGAGCTCCTCTGAGTAGGTACTATCATAACAGGCATATACATCTCTGTTAGCTACTGGTTTATAACAGATAAGTTGTTTTGTATCCATGTGATCAATTCTCGTTTATATTCAGTATGAAGAGAGTCTTTGTCTCGTTATGAGATAGTTACAAGTCTCTGTGACTGTGATAGCGACATACTTAAGAATAATGCATAGTAGATACTTTCTCTTATCTGTCTCCTTAAGACTAGTGGCGGTAATTATGTACAGACGCCTGCACATCAAGCTACTACAATCTGTCAGATTTCTTTGATAGATTTTCGACTTTATTTCTAAAGTATAAGGTTCAAGGTTCATTGGGAAAATTTGACAGTTTCGGGTAGCTTGACCTGCAGGCGTCTGTACATACAAGTCTAAAAGCTTTTTCAATTTTTGCGGATGGGAAATCCTATCCTACTAATATTATAAATGCGGATGTTTGTGAGTATGGATGAATGTATGTATGTTTGTTACTCTTTCACGTCAAAACGGCTGAATGGATCTTAATGCAATTTGGCACAGAGGTAGATTATAGTCTGGAATAACACATAGGATACCTTTTTTTTTCGATATCACCCGGGCGAAGCCTCGGCCGTCACTGGTCATTGATACAATTTCTCAAAACACTAATCAAGATATGGCTAATACAAAACATGGTAACAAATCAGGTCGGGCCCTTATAACATCTAGACTACATTAGCCGATAGTGTACAGACAGCAATCTGATGCCGCGATTTAATTTACGATCTACCTATCTGTATTAATGTAATTACTTAAAAGACACAGTGAAAGACTATATACTAAGTATACAAGCTAGACGATTATACAGTGTGATGTCGAAAAAAAAATCCTATGTGTTATTTTAGACCATATTCTACCTCTGTGAATTTCATCAAGATCCGTTCAGCCGTTTTGACGTGAAAGAGTAACAAACATCCATACATCCTTACAAACATTCGCATTTATAATATTACTTGGGATATCCTTATCCTTACTGATATTATAAAAGCGAAAGTGAGTTAGTTTGTTTGTTACCTCTTCACGCTATAATGGCTAAACCAATTAAGAAAGAGGGAAGAAAAGGGAAAACTTAGCTTTACTATTACAAATCAATAAGGCGCAAGGGTAGCAGTACTGGGACAAAGGGGAACTGTTTTACCCCAAATTTAACGCGAGCGAAGCCGCGGGCAAAAGCTAGTATAATATAAGTAGGACTAGCTATACTATCTGTGGTCTGCGGTTGCGCTCACGATGTGGTCAACCTCGGCAACTGTTGCTTATTTATTTATTTAAGGACAGCTAACAATACATACACGAACTTACATGTTGAAGCTCTTATTTTGCTACTTTTTGTGATGCTGCCTTAATTTAAGGCTACCACGGCATGCACTAAACATAGGAATAGGAAATACAGTTGAAAACAGCTTATAAATATTTAAATAGATTGATAGACTGTCATCATCATCATTTTCCTGCTCTTGTACCATTCTATTTGGGGCCGGCGCAACACGTTTTCTTCTTCCATTCTCCTCTATCAGACGTCACGGCATCATTTACTCCTTTCTCTTTCATATCATTTCTTACACAATCTGATTGTTGGTGCATTACCCGTCACCGATCGTGTGATCCAATGAAAGGGAGACGTTTGTCTTGGTATGGACATGTAATGAGGACGGACGAAGCACATGTAATGGATCTTAATGTTGATGGACGGATAGCGAGAAGAAGGCCAAAGAAAAGATGGATGGATTGTGTAAGGAATGATATGAAGGAGTAAATGATGCCGTGACGTCTGAAAGGGGAGAATGGAAGAAGAAAACGTGTTGCGCCAACCCCAAATAGAATGGGACAAGGGCAGGAAAATGATGATTATTTGGGTCGGCGTTCTGTTTAATCGCATATACCAGTATTTTACATGGAGCGACCGCCTATCTGACCTCCACAGCTCAGTTAGCACTGAGTAATACGATACCCCTTGGTAAGACAGGTTGTCAGAGTTTCGGGATGCTGACGATCTCTAACGACTGTTAAAGATCTACAAATGACAACCGAATCCAACTAGTAATCGTGTTTTCCGAAGCACGGAGGCAATTCTGTATGTGTCCTGTGCAGTACTGTTTCTCCTCCTTTAAATCCATCGAAAGGCTATCTTGAAAAGATCGGTTTTAGCGATAAGACCGCCCATTGTGTTACCCTATTTATAAATTGTTTAATGTTATTCTTGTTATTTGTATGGTGTACATAATAAAGAATATTCTATCTATCTATCTATGTGACTGGTGGTCACCCATCTACAGACCAACCTAAGCTTTCGTTGCTTAACACTGACTGACTGTTATTATGTAGCCACGGGCTTCTTTTTCACTTCATATTATCTTCCTAAATTATTCCCTCAGTGTAGCGAACCTCACTAATCGCCTAAACACGTCGTGATTGGTGCTCCCGTACCAACTTGTTGCGATAAATTCGGATAAGCAGACACTGATCGAATGCCCGCCACCGATGAACGTCATCCTTGTTTATATGTCCGACAATATGGAGGAATCTGGTAGGTGTGTGTGGCTGTGAAGTTGGCGGGTAGCGGAGCGTTTTATAGTGGTCTTCAGACTTATCGCAGCGGTAGCGTCGCCTACCTCAAGGCAGACCGCAACATTACGGTTCCTATGTAACGCTTTTATAGATAGACACATTAATGCCTTTTCTGTTTTCATAGAGTTGCAAGGAAACCTTTTATGTTGCATTGTCTAAATAGAAGTTTATTCGCCTGTTAATATGTATATCTATTTTTTTACCGTTTTTAAATTCTTTTGATATCATACAGATCCATTCTGCAATTTGTTATATAAATTGCTATGACAGCTTGCAATACTTTGTTTTACATATCAATTTAATCAACCAAACATAATTGAGATATTTCGTTGACGATCGATGTCACGCTACAAGCCGCTTGTTTCGTGGCCCCAAATCTAAACAATGGTCAGTAAAACCATAGACTGTGCTTGAAGAAAACCATGCACAGACCATAAATATCGGATGCCGACCTTAAATATTGTGAGAAAAATATAATGAGAATCTATGGACGGCCTGATTGATCGGTTTATTTTCGCTAACATATTTGGATTTTTTTTGGACATAACGTACTGGTTTCTATTTTTGGTGTCGAAAGGGGAGAGTAAGACCCCATCTATTAATATTAAATTAATGTACCTCATGTTGTTACCTCATGTTCCTCATGGAGGAGCTCATGGCTAAATAATAGCAGCCTTCGGGTCGATCTTTAGGTTAAGCCGCGCTTGCCTAGGTTGGTCTGTGGATGGGTGACCACCCGTTACATACCGAGTTTCCTCCGTGCGTCGGAAAGCACGTTAAGCTGTTGGTCCCGGCTGTCAATTGTAGATCTTTAACAGTCGTTACAGGTAGTCTCTAAAGTCTGACAACCAGTCTTATCAAGGGACATCGTATTAACCAGTACTAACTGGGTTGTGGAGGCAGTCGCTCCATGTACCGGATGCAGCTGAATATCAGTAGATATTCAGCTGCATCCGGTAAGACTGGAAGCCGACATTCAAAAGTACCTGTAATGGTCTAATTGAAATAAATGATTTTGATTTTTGGTTTTCGACCCCAAAATAGTTGGGAAAAGGCTAGGCTGATGATGATAATGTAACTCATGTTAGCTTTATTAGCAAAACTGTAGAAAAATAGCCTAAGCGAATTGCTGCTATACTATCATGAAGACTGAATTTCCCCGACCATCTTGTCAGCCGCGTAGGCTTTCGAGCGCTTAGTAAAGTGAGTCAGGATAAGTAAGGATATTATTGTTAGGTAATCTGGTCAAGAATGTCAAGTTACAAATTTAGATTTTTGTTAATTTGACAACACGGTTGGCGCAGTGGCTAAGCGTTTGACTGCTGCGTTACGTATTGCGTGTTCGATCCCCGCACGGAACAAATATTTTTATGACATACCTACAGATAGCTATTTCGGGTCTGGCTGTTTGTGTATGTGAGTTTCAATGTTTGTAAACGCACTCACGATACAGGAGAAATTCCTAGTGTGGGACAAAGGTTTTTTTAAACAAAAAAAAATAGTAAACAATTCATTTCACCATTTGGCTTCCATCAATTCATTGATGGATCTGTCTTCGTATCTACAAACGCTACGATTTGATTTCGGTTCGGAAAGTTGTATGTTACGCTCGCTTTCCCGACCAAATGCGAGTCGGACTCGAGCATCGGGGATTCCGTACAAACTTGTGATAGAGACTTGAGAGAGGGTTTATTAGCAGCTTCAAGGGATTATAGACTGGAATATATGGTTTTACTAGCTTCCGCCCGCGACTTCGTCCGCGTGGCATACTTTGGGCTAACGCTAACTTTAACCCGCGTGATGATCGAAAAAAATGTATCTTTCTCTCCCCTTTTCTTCCCTCTTTCTTCCTCTTTCCTCACTTTTTTTAAACCTATTTCCATCTCCAGGGTCCCAACTATCTCTGTACTATTATTCATCAAAATAGGTGTGACCGAGGCGTGAAGACGTAACAAACAAACAAACTCATTTTCGCTTTTATAATATTAGCAAGGATTTTTAACTCGATGTATAGAACAGACAGACGGACAGCAAAGTTATCCTATAAGGGTTCCGTTTTTTTCTTTTGAGATACAAAACCCTAAAACGACGCATACATTTTTAATGTATTCATAAAATAATATCGTCACGTCAAGCTTGCTTTGATGTAACCTTTGATGTGTTTTTTATTAAGACTTGCAAGACAAATATAATTTAATAGTTTTACTGCTAATCCTTACTAATATTAATATTATAAAAGCGAAAGTGAGTTTGTTTGTTACGTCTTCACGCCTAAATGGAAAACGTGTTGCGCCGACCCCAAATGAATGGGACAAGGGCGGGAAAATGATGATGATTCGTTCGTGTTTTAAAGTACAGTGTGGTTTTTGTAAATGGTCAGTTAGTTTCGACGCCTAGGACACTGTGCTTCATTGACGCAAAAGTGATGTAATAATTTATGGGATTAGTAACTTACGATTTCCTTGAGTGCATTGGATGCACTGGCTGATAGGTTTCTCATGTGGTTGGAGTATGTAGCAGCCGTCAAGCTGTCAAGAGTTGTGGTCTCAGGGAAACCTGTTGACGATCCTTACTTAATTTTATAAAAGCGAAAGTGAGTTTGTTTGTTTGTTACGTCTTCACGCCTAAATGGCAAAACCGATTTTGATGAATTTTGGTACAGAGGTAGTTAGAACCCTGGAGACGGATATAGGCTACTTTTTGTCTCTTTCTAACCCCCCACTTCCCTAAAATAGGGGGTAGAAGTTTGTATGGAGCATTCCGCAATTTTCAACGTAGGAAGCTAAAAATCGGTACACACACTCTTTGTTACCAACGATAACTACCTGCAAATCAGGAATGGGGAACTGTGTTACCCCGAATTTAACGCAAGCGGAGCCGCGGGCAAAAGCTAGTCTTTCATAATTCCTATCCTGTTATGATTCTGCTTAAGCAGCTATTTTAGACACCCAGATAGGCAGTCGCTCTATGTGAAATACATCAGCTGCATCAGTTAGCCAACCTCAGCATGGATGAATAAACGTTAAGCAGATGATGATGAACTCTCGTTTCATAAAGTATCTTTATTTATGCTACAAAGGTGAATGCTCGAGTACATTTCAATCTTGCTCCAGCTGTAAAACGTTATTTTGTTTCTCCACTGAAATAGCTTTTGGTAATTAGAAGTTTTGGTATGCCAGAACACGAGGATAATGTACCTTCTCACATGCTGAGGTTTGAGGAATTTCTGTATGTTTATTTTGACGTGACAACGTCTTAAATTAGGTTGCGGCTGGGAGTCACTTATGAAAAAGTGTAACGCTCGGTAACGTTACGATGAGTCACCGAACGAGAGAGAGGCCCGCCGAATGCCTTGCGTCTCTCTCCCACTCAACTATGATCGGTCTGCCGCGCGCGCAGCACATTCTACCGAGAAAAAGACGTTGTCACGTAAAATCTTCGCCCGTAAAACCGACTTTACAGGCAACCATTTTTTTCTTAACAAGTCTGCTTTTGGGTTGATCGATTTGCTCCGATATTTATCGAAAGTATCGTTGGCGGAACGCATTCATCAGTTCGTATTTAGCAGCCAAAATTGAATCGTCTAAACAGAGCAGTGATTAGTCTTTCAATGTCGTCCATTTTTGCGTCTTTTTGTTTTTATTATTGACATGAAAGGAATACCAGTGTTTTACGTAGAGCGACTGCCTATCTGACCTTCACAACCCAGTTAGTACTGGGTAACACGATATCCCTTTGCTGGTTGTCAGATTTTCGGGCCACTGACTACCTGCGACTGTCAAAGATTTAGAAATGACAGCCGGAATCAACAACTTAACGTGCTTTCCGAGGCACGTAGAAAACTCGGCAAGCAATGAAACTAGACTAGATTATATTATTATACTTGATATTATAATGAGGAAAGATATGTTTATGTGTTTGTATCGAACAGGCTCCAAAACTACTAGACCGATTTTATCAATTTTTTCACTAATAGGAAGCTACATTATCAGGAAGCAATATAACATCACGCTATTACCCACGGGAGCGGGGTAGCAACTAAAGACGCGTGAGAAACTGCACAAGACAACTATCGACCATAAAAAAAGAAAATAACTGGGTATGTGAAATGTAGATAAAAGTCTCAAGCATTGACTGCATCAATAGACTATTTGAAACGTGTGTTTATTTTCAATAAAAACTGGTTTTAGGCGAAACGCTGTAAAATCAGTCCCACACGCTTTTGACGGCGAGTTTTGTTTTAAAATATTACGACTGATGTAGACGATTAAATTAAACAATTTGAGCATGGAGGAATGGTCTAGCATTCTATGTACGTCACATTGGGTTGTGTAGTATAACCCGCTCTCTCTCCCCGAACCTACGCGGTTGTCACATTGATTTTTAAACCGACTTCAAAAAAATATGAGGTTCTATGTTTGACCGTATTTTTTATTTATATATGTTAACCGATTTACTCCTCTAACCGTAGACCGGTTTTTATAACCCTTTTTTTCTTCGAAAGCGTAATACGTCCGAAGTTGGTCCCATATTAATCCTTAATATTATAAAAGCGAAATTGAGTTTGTTTGTTTGTTACCTCTTAACGCCTTAATGACTAAACCGATTTTGATGAATTTTGGTACAGAGATAGTTGGGAACCAGGAGGCGGACATAGGCTTTTTTTTAAAAATAGATTGAGATATGAGTGAGAAAGAGGGAAGAAAAGGGAAAACAGCATTGCTATTGCAATCAATAAGGCGCAAGGGCAAAAACTAAAGGTAGCAGGTACCTGCAAATCAGGAAAGGGGAACTGTGTTACCCCGAATTTAATGCGAGCGAAGCCGCGGGCAAAAGTTAGTAATACATATTTTGCTTCGGTCTAAATGGATGGTCTGCTAATATCTTTTAGAAACAATGGAAAATTAATACTCGATAAAAAAATGTGTGAAATATTATCATAGCATAACAAAAAAAATACTGAAATAAAAAACTTTTTTGCCGACTTCCAAAAAGTGAAAAATATCTTTACTTCCGGAAGTCGTTGGTAAAAAAGTCGACGAAATAAATAAGTCAGCCAAATATTAATAAAAAGAAAACTTATTTACAGAAAACATTCGCCCATATTGTGTTAGTATTATCATTAAAACCTATGTTAGTACTTATAGGAAAAAAGAAATAAAAAATAGTGTGGCCAAACTCAGCCATCATCATCTGCATAGCCTTTTCCCAACTATGTTGGGGTCGGCTTCCAGTCTAACCGGATGCAGCTGAATATCAGTATTTTACATGGAGCGACTGCCTATCTGACCTCCACAACCCAGTTAGTACTGGGTAATACGATACCCCTTGGTAAGACTGGTTGTCAGACTTTCGGGACACTGACTACCTGTAACGACTGTCAAAGATCTACAAATGACAGCCGGGACCAACGGCTTTACGAAACTCAGCCACAAGATTAAAATCTGGCTGACTTGTATATTTTGACTATTGTTTCGTGCATGAGAGGCGATTGTACAATTAATTCATAACAAGAATTCCTATGCGATATTACGACTAGAACTTCGTTCCGCTTCAAGTCCTCACGGCATGACATATGTCTCTCTGCTTCCTTTTCATTACTCTCCGTCTAGAGCTACTAAGGATCAATTTATTCTCGGAAAAATCGATTTTCCTACTAATATTATTTAATAAATGCCAATGTTTGTGAGGATGGATGCATGTATGGGTGTATGGATGTTTGTTACTCTTTCACGTCAAAACGACTGAACGGATCTTGATGAAATTTGGCACAGGGGTAGATTATAGTCTGGAATAACACAGAGGATAATTGTTTTTTTGATATCACGCGGGCGAAGACGCAGTGCCGCCTGCTAGTACAATATCATCTTCCAGCTTGTATAGCTAGCTAGTTAGTTACGTATAAATCTCTCTATTGATAAATTGTTATGTCAACCTCGATTATTTTGGTCCTATACATTACTCTAAAGTGAGCACAGTCTAAACGTTTCATTGCCCTGTTTGTAAACATTTACGATCGTGGCGATGGCTTCGCTAATAGAATAACAAATAGTGCGTAGAATGCAGAATGGATTGTACTAGTTGTGGAGCGTGGCGTGAACTCATGCTACAGCTATTTGCTGAAGTGTATGGTTTTTGGTGTGAAGAATAGGGTGAAAAGCTCTTCATCCGCTGAAAGAAGGATCCTCCGAACAGACGGGTATCGTATCTAGTGGGCTACTGCCCACCCCGAAACCTTGGAACCCTTATTGAATCACTTTGTTGTCCATCTATCTGTCTCAAGATCCTTTATCTCGGGAACGCGTGAAGGTGTCGAAATTAAGCTAATGTAATGTTATCAGTGATGTCAGACTAATAGAAGAAACCGTTATAAACAGTCGGCCACTCAGGGGATGGTGTCGCTAAGGGCACCATCTCCTGAGTGCCCGACGGTTGTAGTATGTTGTAGTCGCTTAGTTTTTAAGTATTTTGGCTACTGGAGGCCTTACTCTCAAGGCATCCACAGGATTTGTCCGACTAAGCAGACGACAACCTCTTAGGTTTAACTGCGAGATGCCAATCACAAAAAAAATGCGCTGACTCCAAATATATTGGTACTAGCTTTTGCCCGCGGCTTCGCTCGCGTTAAATTCGGAGTAACAGAGTTCCCCTTTCCTGATTTGAAGGTACCTGTTACCTGTAGTTTTTGCCCTTGCGCCTTATTTATTGTAATAGCAAAGCTAAGTTTTCCCTTTTATTCCCTCTTTATCCCTCATTTCTCATTTTTTTTAAATAGCCTATGTCCGTCTCCATGGTCCCAACTATCTATGTACCAAAATTCATCAAAATCGGTTTCGCCATTTAGGCGTGAAGACGTAACAAACAAACAAATTCACTTTCGCTTTTATAATATTAGTAAGGATAAGAAGTATGATGATGAAACACCTTGGAACCAGTATACTGATTTGATTAAAACGCTGGTTGAGTTATATTATCACGGGACGTTTATAGTGAAGGTTAATACAGTTGTCGCGACGGTAAATAATTGCATTTAAAAAAAAACCGGCCAAGAGCGTGTCGGGCCACGCTCAGTGTAGGGTTCCGTAGTTTCCCGTCCGTCACAATAAGTGTTCCCACTTATGAGTTTAAAGGTGGAGGAGGAAATTATTTTTTACAACTTTTTGTCTTTTTTGTACAAAAACTGTTGTGTCAATCAAGTTCAAAATGATTTTCCTAGAAAGTCCTTATAAAGTTCTACTTTTCAGATTTTTTTCATATTTTCTAAACTTGTGGTTCAAAAGTTAGAGGGGGGGGGGACACATTGTTTTTTACTTTTGGAGCGATTATTTCCGAAATTATAGACATTATCAAAAAATGATTTTAGTAAACCCCTATTCATTTTTAAATACCTTTCCAACAATATATCACACGTTAGGGTTGAAATTAAAAAAATAATCACTTCCCACTTTACATATAGGGTGGCTACCCTAATAAAACATTTTTTTTCCAATTTTTATTTTACCACTTTGTCGGCGTGATTGATATACATATTGGTACCAAATTTCAGCTTTCTAGTGCTAACGGTCACAGAGATTAAGCGAGGACGGACGGACGGACAGACAGACATGGCGAAACTATAAGGGTTCCTAGTTGACTACGGAACCCTAAAAAGACCGGTCTGGAGTGAGTCAGACTCGCGCACCGAGGATAAAATAAAAATAAAAAACCTTATATTTCTTGCAATCTTAAATACAACAATGACATATCTTAACTAAGTGTTAGTACTTATTAAATATTTAATAAGAACTTGCGACATAAACGGCCTTATCTTTTGACTGTGTTTTCTTAGAGGGTTGACTTTTTCACAGCACAAAGAGACCACAGATTTGAGTATATGGTTTTAATTTCAACTCGATACCTCCACACATTCCCGAGATAAAGGGTGTTGACAGACAGACGACAAAGTGATCCAATAAATAAGGGTCCCGTTTTTTATTACGAGATAGGGTACCCTAAAAATAACCTCTGAAATCCTCTAGAATTATCAGCATTGCTAATATTGTCCTCCAATGTCTGGATATTTTTATTCAAAACGTAGACATTTAAATGTACAAACGGTTGACTATAAATCGTGAATAAAATCGTAATTTAAATTTCACGAGCTTGAGAAAGCCTTGTGGAGCTTGGTCGCTAAATAATAACAGTCGCCCGGGTCTCCACGGTGCAACTTAAACAAGCGCGATTTACAACCTCCGACTAAATACCAAGTTTCATCCGTGCCCCGGAAGGCACATTAACCCGTTGGTTGGTCCAGGCTGGCATTATTTAGTACTTAAATCTTTGTCACATCGCGACTTTAAGCGCTAAGCAAGCTATTTGTTACTACTAAGTGCGTTCGCAGCCATTCTTTTACGTATGGGATTTCATTAAATAACTTCCTCCGCTCTAGGTGGAAGGGGGTGGTGTGTCAGACTTTTACTGACTATAACCCATCCATGTTTCTTCTTGCCCTTTGCGTACCGGGGCAGCGGTGCCTTTTTTTGAACAACCAGCAACTCCGCTAGGCAGTGGCCCCGACGGACTTCTCCGTTTTGCTGACATCTGATTAAGGCGACCGTGGAACACGAACGCGCCATCGACAAGGCCTGTCGTCAGACGGCCGGACAGTGAGATATCCTTTATTCACCGTCCACCGACCAGCATCTACGGTGGCCGGGAATCGTCTCGCGTCTACGATACTTTTGATAGCGTTTAGTATCTTGACTCTTGGATCAATTCACATCTATAAGTATGTGTTCCGAAACTTAAATCCGAGCCGGGCCCTACCAAAAACATTTTTAAACTACTTTTTTTAAATTATTTTTGTGTAAATTTCCAGAGCCTATGGGGTCCTCGAATAGACCCCCGGTTAGCGCAATACCTGACCAACTTCCTGTTCGGCTTTGGGCCGACCAAGGCGACTTCCTGCGACTTCAACAAATTCGCAGAGTTGTACGTTTATAATGTAAGAGGTGAGTCTGCTTAGTCTCTAAAAAAAACCAAAAACATTATTTTGATGCCTGCATATAAACTTCAATTTCGTATTTGCTTACACATTTTGGAATAGTTTATGAAGTTTTCTTATATAACTAGCTGTTCTGTAATTAACTTGTAATAAACAGTACCATAGAGTTATTTATGTATAGTTGATTAGAGTTTCATTAAAATTAAAACAAACATCCATTTACAGGGTGTATAGGACATTGACAAGCAAACAAATCTTGTTTTTTTTTTTGTTTGAAAGGGCATACCTCGGAGGTGATCCCATATCAATTTTATTTATATTGCTTGGGTAGTTTTTAAGTTATCGTCTATAAAACATATTTTTCTTCCATGTCTATATGGATGATGTGCTTATATCTTTTAGTAACAATAGAAAATGGATACTCGGTAAAAAAATGTCTGAGATATCATCATACCATAACTAAAAGTGCTGAAATAAAAAACTTTTTTGCAAAAAAATATAACCGACCGAAACAAACAAAAGTCACCGACTTCCGGAAGTAAAGTTATTTTCCGCATTTTAGTTTGTTTTGGAAGTCCGTTATTTTTTTTGCAAGAAAGTTTTTTTCCTTTTTTGGAACTGACGCGATCAGCAGGCCTACCATGACGTCTTAAAGCAGAACTTATTCCACTGAGGGAAAGAGATGGTGCTAGACACCCTGTATAGCTCTGTCTGTGATCATGAAAATGTATGGGTTTTGATCTGATTGCATCAGTATACACAAATTTTATTTTTTTGCATATACCGAAAAGCCACGCGCGGTAGTGCGTTTATTACGTTACAATCTTTAGTTCAAACCTTTTTACAACTTAAAAAAAAACAGGGTTCCTTTGCCAAAACGCGCAAAAACGGAACTCTAAAAATGCTGCCTCGAGTAGTGGTTGATTCCCAGATAGTGAATCACACGTCTTTACAACGCTATCACAAATTCTCTTGCAGGCACGACAGATGAGCGGTTGAAGGTACTCTACAACAGTCTAGGCATGGCCTACGATTCTTCGGAGGTGCCCTACCAACTGTTGAGAGAGGTATACTACTTGTACTACGTCTTTATATTTTAACGACACAGTTGGCGCAGTCGCTGTGCGTTCGACTGCTGCGCTGCGTGTCGGGGTTACGATCCCCGCACGGAACAGATATTTGTATGGCCTACAGATAGTTGTTCCGGGTCTGGCTGTTTGTTTATGTGAATTTAAATGTTTGTAAACGCACCCACGATACAGGAGTAATTCCTAGTGTGGGGCAACGTTTTTTAATAAAAAAAACCATTTGTTTGAAAGGGTCAGGATCTGATAATGGGTTCCTGGAATAATAGAGGGAACTCTTGCGCACCTAAAGTAAATTGTTATTTTTTTATATCGACTCGTGCAGTTGTTCTTATAAGATATTACAACAATTTTTTTTTTTGGTTTAGTATTTATTTATTTAAACTTTATGTACAATAGTGGTACTTTTTTGGACTTAATGTCTTAAGGCATTCTCAACCAGTCAACCTTTGGGTGAAATACGACAACATTGTGAAAGGGTACGGACAAAAATTAAATAAAAAATATATAAAACTATTTGTTTTCGAAAACGTAAATACTCATACAGATACTAATCACATATACATATGAAATAAATATAACTAATAGTATATTTGTATTTGGAGAAAATTGTTTAGTTTGATATCATCCAACCCACCATCAATAAAGACCACACAATCCTACCACTATTTAATTGTCCACAGTACTGTGAAAGCATAGCCTCGACGTACGTGAAACTACTAAAAGCGTCAGCTTCCCCGCGGCCACAGACGTGGATCAACAAAGGGTTCGGTGGTCGCGCGTCGCACGTGCAGGCGCTCGGCGAGGCTATCGCGGCCACCGTGGAGGCCGACGCTGACAACACTGTCAACGCATGCTCTTCACAGCAGATTAGTAAGTGGTAAGTGCCTTTTTTAACTGTCTTCCCAGATATGTCGTGTTATAGGCGTTGGCAGGAACCTTTCTGGAGCTGGTGTCTTAGAGGATTCAAAATGGCTAAGACCAACCTTTGCTGTTGAAGTAAATGACCTCTCGAACGATCTTGAAGCTAGTGTTTTAAGAGGATCCAAGGTGGTCCAAAACTTAACTTTGCTTTGGAAAGAAATGACTTCTCGTAAGGTTGGTTTTGAAAGAAATGACCCCGCGAATAGTATTGAAGCTTGGAGTCTTAGAGGGTCCAGTATGGCCAAAACTTACCTTTGCTTTTGAAAGAAATAACTTCTCGTAAGGTTGGTTTTGAAAGAAATGACCCCGCGAATAGTATTGAAGCTTGGAGTCTTAGAGGGTCCAGAATGGCCAAAACTTACCTTTGCTTTTGAAAGAAATGACTACTCGAAAGGTTGAAAGCTTGTGTCTTTGAGGGTCCAGGATCGTCAAATTAACCTTTGCTGTTGAAAGAATTGACCCCTCGAACGGTCTTGAAGCTGGTGTCTTTGGATAATCCAGGATAAGTTTGTTCAGGTAAGAATCCAGCACTCCTCAGTCTTTTCTTAAAGACATCGCCAATATAGCCTGCGAAATTCAGACAGCTCTTTAAAATTCACACATTATCTTCCAAATCACATCCCCTTTATAGCTTTAGTTCACACATACATCCATACATCCATCGTTACTTTGGTTTTCCTCTAATGTTGTAGTTTCTTCTTTCATTCTTTTAAAAAGTGACGTTGCCCCACACTAGGAATTTCTCCTGTATCTTGGGTGCGTTTACAAACATTTCAACTCACATACACAAACAGCCAGACCCGGAACAACTATCTATAGGCCATACAAATATTTCTTCCGTGCGGGGATCGAATCCGCGACACGCAGCGCGGCACTCGATCGCTCAGCCACTGCGCCAACCGTGTCGTGTAGTTGTCATAACTACATGCCTAATTAAGGTCAAGCACATCTACAACTGACAGCTGGGACCAACGGCTCAACGTTTCAGATGTGTGGTGGTCAACCTGAGAACTTAGTTCATTATTTTCATTGCAGGGTCCAATTCAACACACTGTTCCAGCAGATGGTGAAGATGGTGTTCGTGAACTTGTACGCGATCACCAAGTCTCTGGATGATAGTCCTGCACCAGCGCGCCTAGAGCTGAGCCTACTGCCCATGCCTTTCGGTAAGTCTTACTTATATTAATTAGAAAGAAGAACAAAGAAAGAAAAACTGTTAATTAAACTTGTACAGGACAAAATAAAAAAAAAATAGTTTAAAAAACTGGCCAAAAAGCGAGTCAAACCTACCCGCGATATGCACACGAAATTTCATACAAATCGGTCCAGCCGTTTCGGAGGTGTTTGGCAACAAACACCGCGATACGAATGTTAGAGAAAGTTCCTTATCGTGCGTTGTGAAAGGGGCTAGACAGAACAAATTAAGATCAAAAGTTGCAACGACACTTTTCGCTTAAGACCAAAAGTTGTAACGACACTTTTTTGCTATAGTTGTAAGCCGTGCGGCGTGCGCGTGTTTCTCTCTCTCTCTATCTCATACAGCAAGCCAGTTATTTTCGTTTCGTCTATTTCGCATTGAACAGTGTGGTGTCTTGACGATTATTTTTGTTGTATATTAGAGTTTTCTTCCCCAGGTCTCGACGCGATGCCGGATTACCCAGCCTTCATCGACCTATCACACATAGTGTGGCTAAACAACCACATCCCCCAGCAACACCAGAGCAAGTGGAGGTTCCTGTTCTCTTCACACATACATGGGGAGTCCTTCTCCACTATGACAGGTACTTCGAGGTCATTACGTTATGCTAGGGAATCATGTTTGTTCATTAATTTATCACCAGGTCATTTAGATTTTGATTAATCTAGGTTTTAGTCAGAATCACTTTCGGCATAGCGTGGTTTTATTCGTTTTCAAAGTAGTTAATCGTAATCATTATAATTATGTAGGAGAAAAGAGTAAATGATGCCGTGACGTCTGACAGGGGAGAATGGACGATGAAAATGTGTTGCGCCGACCCCAAATAGAATGGGACAAGGGCAGGAAAATAATGATGATGACAAATGTTAATCAACAACGCACGTAATAAAGAAAATATTTTTGTCTATGCTTATTATTTCAGGCCGCATCATAGAGCAAGGTCCCTCCCTCCTCATCATAGAGGATAACTCGGGCTACATCTTCGGAGGGTACGCGTCCGTGCCGTGGGCGTTCGGGCCCAACTTCGTGGGTACCGCAGACTCATTCCTGTTCACGTTGGCGCCCAAGATGAGGGTCTATCCTGCCTCCAGCTTTAACCACCATTTCCAGTACATCAACCATCACACTAAGACGCTACCGAATGGGATAGTGAGTAAATCTAAATCAAATCAAATCAAAATCAAATCATTTATTTATTTGCAACGAATGTGGGTTACATTAAAATACAGATGGAAAAATAGGAGTAAGCCATGCACATTCTGCCTAATTCAAGCCAAAATATTTGCATGCCTATTTCAAGGCATGCAAATATTTTAAATTATAGGTATCTATTAAAAATTTACAAATTAAGTGTCACAGTTATTAAAATTTAAATTGAAAAATTACAAATTATACTTAAATTAATTATTATACAAAAATTACAAATTATACTTAAATTAATTAATATACAAAAATTACTAATTATACTTAAATTAATTAATATAGAAAAATGTCAAATTGAAAGTAAGATAGATTAAAATTAAAAATAATTAAAATAAGGGACATAATTATGTTTAAAATAATATTAATTAAATTAAAATGCCAATTAAAATGTTTTGTCAATTAAAAAACATTAATTGTATAATAACATTTTTCTATTAGGAAGGCAATTAATTTCCCTTTAATGGGTATAATTGACCGGGGTTGCGGGTTGTTCAAATTCAAATCCATTTATTGTTTGTCACAGGTGAAATATTAGTTCTTATTATTATTACAAATTAGCTCGCTGTAACATACCTCTAAGGTGTACAATATTTAATGCGTCTTTGAATATTCGTTTTACATTAAAATAATATATCATTCGAAGTCAACGTCCATCATCCAACACGTTGACTTCGAATAATATATATAGATAGTTGTCAATTCCCAGATATTATATTTATAATATTATTAAATTTATTTATTTTATTATTATTATTTATTTATTAATATTATATTTATAATAGATTGTTGTTCGAGAGAGATACCGGGGTCCCGGAACATAAATGGCAAATGAAGGAACATGGGTGGGTTTTAGTCAGTACAAGTCTGCAACCATGCATTACGTACAGCCAACTAAATAACTCTATGCAAAAAATATTGCTGGGACACGACTATGTGTTTTTGGCGTGAAAAATCACGATTTACCGTAGAACTCAATGTTACTCAATTCAATGCGGCCTGATGAATTTAAACTTTAAATACCGTTATAAGGTAAAGTAAAAAAATAATCTTGTACAAGTGATATTGTATAAGTATGCTTGTATAAGTATTCCTGTATAAGTAGTCTTGTATACGTATTCTTGTATAATTATTCTTGTAAAAGTAATCTTGTTAAGTAATCTAAACACTACTCCCCAAACTCTCCAGATAATGGGCGGGCAGTTCAACTTCGGCGGCATCTGGGTAGATGCGGATCCGTTCGGGCAGGGCTCCTCGGCGGAGTCCTGCAGCACCTACCGCGGCTACAAGCGGCTCAGCAAGGAACCCACCTTCCGCATCAAGAGTCTGGAGGTGTGGGGCGTTGGAGAAAAGCCGCTATTGGAGAAGGATGTAAGTGGCCGTGCTGTTGATTATACAGTGTGGCAACGTCAGTACGACAATAAACTAAGCTGCGTATACCTCATGAGAATGACGTTCCCAGTCTCTATGCAAAATTTTAATCGAATATATCTGGATATATTCTATTAAAAATTTGTCGAAATAAGTAATTAGTTTAAAAAACTAAAAAACACGCAATTTTTTAAAGTGACAATTTTTTTGTATTCCTGACAGCAAAACCTTTCATTTGGCACCCATATCATGGGGATGGAATTCAAATAGACTGTCCGTCATATTGGGGACGCCGCCATATTGGATTTGTAGTGACGTTTCTTAGCTAGTCATGTATTGTCATCAAAACTCGAGCGTGTGCAAAATTTCATCCTAATCGCAGACCAAATTAAGATTCCAAGATTTTCTTACATACATAGTTACAAGTGAAACTAATATGAGCGTGTTAAAAATCAACCCTCTAAATCTACGCAGTGAAAAGATATGGCTGTTTATGTCGCAAGTTTTTTATGATGTGAGCAACGTTGTCTGAAGACTCCCTAAGACGCCCGACACGAAAAGGCCCTTATTGGTGAGGTTCTACGAAAAGGTGCGTAGTACTCACAACGCCTTACGTGTATGTCTCTTCACAGTTTTATTTCACCGTGACCTTTATTCCAATTGCCATAAAGTTCATTATCAGAGGTAAAATAACTGTGAAATATCCTAGACTCATCCTTAATCCTTTCCTATCCCTAGGAGAACAGTGAAAGCAAATCGCTACATTCAAGAAGTAGTAGTAGTCGGGGCAGTGTGCTAGAAACTCATAAAACCGACCGAACATTTCTAGAATTGTGTGGAAAAAAAACATCACAAAGCGCCGGCCTTAGAGAAGTCCTATGACGTCAGAATCTTGAAATGTGACGTGAGACTCTTAAAATGTGACGTCAGAATCTTAAAATGTGACGTCAGAATCTAAAATGTGACGACAGAAGAACTTTAAGTGAATAAATTACACTGTTACCTTGATGTCACCAAAACTGCTGGAAGTCAGTTATAATATGACGTCAAAATCAGAGCTGAAGAACGGATAGCTAGACTATGACGTCACAGTATAGAACTTAAGTTCAGAGTCAAAGTATGAAGTCAGAAAGACAGATCATGAAGTTTTGTAAATATAAATATGAGTGAAGAAAAGTCTGATGTTGAGAATATGCGCCAATATTGAATATCAATTTGGGCTAAATGTGGCTGAATAATTATTGAAGTAAGAAGTCAATATACATTTTTGACTTTGTAGCAAGTTTGTAGGTTTGTATAGTTGTATCGTGGGGTAATAAGAATTTCGTATATTTAAACTCCAGAGTAGTTCGCGAAGTACAAATTGTCAAGTACAAGTTTTTATACAATGTAATATATTTTTTTAAACATTGCTTCACCCTAGGAATTTCTCCTGTATCGTGGGTGCATTTACAAACATTTAAACTCACATACACAAACAGCCAGACCCGGAACAACTATCTGTAGGCTATACAAATATTACATTGTTCCGTGCGTGGATCGAACCCGCAACACGCAGCGCTGCAGTCGATCGCTAAGCCACTGCGCTAACCGTGTCATCAAATTATACTGATAACTAGCTTTTGGCCGCGGCTTCGGTCGCGTTAAATTCGGGATAACACAATTCCCCTTTCCTGATTTGCAGGTACCTGCTACGTGTAGTTTTCGCCCTTGCGCCTTATTGATTGTAATAGCAAAGCTAAGTTTTCCATTTTCTTCCCTCTTTCTTTTCTTTTAAGAGTGAGACATGAGGGATCATTTCTCACTACTTTTTTTAAATATAGCCTTTGTCCGTCTCCAGGGTCCCAACTATCTCTGTATCAAAATTCATCTAAATCAGTTTAGCCATTTAGGCGTGAAGACGTAACAAACAAACAAACTCACTTTCGCTTTTATAATATTAGTAAGAATGTACAGGTGTCGGATTGTATGTTGATTACAATAAAACTTGCGACTATAAGAAATATTTCTTAATAGAGTTACTAGCTGTAGGCTGTTCAGGTTCTCCTTATCACTTTAAATATTGAACTATTAACATAGTTTAGGTTAAATTTTTAGCCCGTATAGCGTAGGGTTGAAGTAGTTTATGAACATTTAAATATTTCTAAAAAAAAGATTGACGGCACGGTTGGCGTATTTGCTAAGCAATTGACTGCTGCGTTGCGTGTCGCGGGTTCGATCCCCACACGAACAAAATATTTGTATGACAGATAGTTGTTCCGGGTCTGGCAGTTTGTGTATGTTAGTTTAAATGTTTGTAAACGCACCGACGATACAGGAGAAATTTCTAATGTGGGGCAATGTTTAAAAAAAACAGTGACTCGTCTTAAATGTTTTTAACCTGTAACGACAGTAAGCACAAAGTTGATTGTACGAAATTTTTCATGCTCAGCGACCGGACTTTAGAGTTAAATGTAGAGTATTTAGATTATTACCTACCTAAGTGTGGTGTATTATACTACTAGGTATACCTCTACCCAACTCTTTGTAGATTAAAAAACGTGAAAAATATGCTGTATTTAGTTTTTAGTTGACGAACGCTTCGATTTGGGAAGTCGATGTTTTTCTCGCTCACTTTCGTATTACCAATAAACAGCAGGGCAGTAGTTACTGTGGTAAAGTTAAGAAGCTGTTTTGGTAGAACGTGACAAAATAAGCTATACATATCCAGTAGCAGTAGTTATTCCTGTGAGAAAGAGATGGTGCTAGACACCCTGTATAGCTCTGTCTCTTTCCCTCAGTGGAATAAGTTGTGCTTTAAGACGTCATGGTAGGGTAGCTGAACATGCTTTGTATGAGCTTCTCGTACTATGAGAGATCAGATTAATGGTGTTTGCATTGAGGGGGGAGAGGGGGGGGGTCAAACCATCAAACTGAACTGAACTTCTCCATAGGGTACTGCGAAATTAACGAAAATCAGCTGCCCACATACATAAAGTTTGGGCCAAACAGATATTGAAGTTTACCAGGACAAAAATATCCTATGTCTTAATCCAGGTTACAAACTATCCTTGTTCTTAATTTCAACTAAATCCGCTCTGTAGTTTCTTCGAAACAAACATACTGAATGTTCTTACAAACATTCACATTTCTAAGTATATTAAGATATATATGAATAGCTCAAATTATGTTTTCAGGAGGATGAACGGGAATTAAGTGTGCTGGACGTGAATCCAGAAGCCAAAGCGATCCTGGACATGGCAGGCCGCACGCGACACAGTGAGGGCATCCGTGAACCACCACCTATATAATGTAAATAGTTAAGCTTATTTATAATTTTCTGTAACTAGCCCAAATTATTTTGCATAAAGTTTAAACTTTAATGTAATGTTGGTTTCGCATAAAGTAAGATATGTTCGCATAAACTGAATGTAAAGCAAAGAGTCGCAAAATGTCAGTTTCACATACAAGTCGGCATAGTTTAAAGTTGTTAAAGCGACTTTATGTGAAACTAACATTTTGTAACTTTATGCTTTTCATATAATCGGTTTTGCATAAAGTTAGTTTCGCATAAAGTTTGTTGTTGCTTTATGCGAAAAAAGAATTAGTAACGATGTTCTTGTTTTGACATTTTCTCTTACAAGTTTAGCATACAAAAGTTTAGATTTTATACAAAAAAAAGGAATTAAATATTACAATCGGATAAACTTAATACCAAACTAGATTTATGGCAGTCACTAAGTAAGGTAGACTTTATACGAACAATGCATAATAAGAATTTCGATTTGTTCTGATATTGATTGAAATTACTAGTGTATTTATTTATTTATCACCTTTTGAAACACTTTTGCACAAGTTCTGTATGTCTGTGTCCTAACCAAAGCAAATCGTCAAAATTTGAAATGTAAAAAAATGTTTAACACTCCAACAACTCCGACAATATAATCTAGGTCAAGTCATGTGAGGTTCACATATTCTGGGAATTTGAACGTGTGGTTGCGCCGACAGAGGGCGTGTCCTTGTTTTTCCAATATTTAACCCGTTGAATATCGTTAAGTTCCTACGGGGGAACATAAGACAAAATGCCACAAGTGTCTTAAGTACCGACGGCGGAACTTTATACGGTGTAGCTATCGGTTTAACGGTAAAATCTTTGTTTTTCTGAAGGCCTTGCTTAAACGTTACTCATAAATTCGTCGAATTTTCGTGCATTTGTTGCGACATTCAACGACAAATGAACACGACGATTGCGTGTCCGCCCAGCCCTTCGCTTTGGTTAAGAAACAGGTTATG
Source organism: Ochropleura plecta (assembly GCA_905475445.1). Classification (NCBI taxonomy): domain Eukaryota; kingdom Metazoa; phylum Arthropoda; class Insecta; order Lepidoptera; family Noctuidae; genus Ochropleura; species Ochropleura plecta. The sequence continues at coordinate 16,117,905 of FR997738.1, read as the reverse complement.
CTATTTAAAAAAAAATGGATCCATTTACAAGTACAAATGCTGTTCTATTTATATTGTAGGTAAATCTTAAAAAAAATAAAATAGGGGGTTTATTCATAAACGTTGTTCAAAATTAAAATACGTTGTAAACGTTTATGGAGAGTTTAATAATAATTTGATTTGAGCCAGCTCTTATTAATAAGCCCCATATAAAAGGTGTAACATAAATAACGCAAGACCTGTCGTGTGGTATCTTAAACCTTATGAAGTTCGCAAAAAGAAATATTAAATTTTGTATAGGAACTGAAGGCATCAGCTGATCAATATGAAATACTGTATTTTTATATAATTTTTCAAAATTCACAGAACAAAAGTTCTTCAGAATCTGAGACACGACATATTTTGCATTGCGATTCTTGCTGTATATCAAAATAATACCCTATATTAAATCGATTTTAATAAACAATTGTTTCTGATAGGCTTATCATTCAAATTTCATTATGAACTGTTTATCGTTTTTCGGATAAACTTTAATTTAAATGATTTGCCAGATAATTTCAAAAGGGCTCTGAAATTTGGTCTGCCTTAATTTCGCCATTTTAATTTTATTTTCTAAATAACTGTCACGCATTATACGTCTATGGTTAAAAAGCTGGCATCAATATAAACAATCTTTGTTTGAGACTAAATTTTCTAAAGCGTCACGTTTCGGATCAAAGGTAAAATAACTTTGATTCGAAACGTGACGCTTTGGAAAAGTTATAAAATAAAATGGCGTTAGTAAGAAAGCCGTGCTGGCGGTAGTTAAGAGAAGAATGCGGGGCTGTAAAACGATTGCATGCAGCGGACATGAGAATGTTGAGTAAGGAATAAGTATAGTAGAGCGAAATGAATGGGAGTCGTTTGTCTTGGAATAGAAAGAGGAGGGATGAAGCGAATGTTGATTTTTGAGAGGAAGCTCAAAGAAATGATTGTGTAAGGAATGATATGAAGGAGAAAGGTGTAAATGATGCTGTGACGTCTGATAGGGGAGAATGGAAGAAGAAAACGTGTTGCGCCGACCCGAAATATAATGGGACAATGGAAAAGTAAATGATGGCTGTAGTTAGGCAGACCACGCTCTATACAAAAATCTTCCAAACCCTGTCTTCCTCCTTTTTGATCTGCTAGATAACAAATCCGGAAAAAATAGATATTGAAAAAAAAAAACGTTTTTAAAACGTCCAGTATAAAATAAATTATAAACGTGTATCGCACAATTTTGTACTTTATTACCTTAGTGTAAGGTCCACTTTCTTATGATCTTCATATCGATGTTAATTTGTATAGCTTTTCTCTGTGACTTCGCTTATTTATGCTTGTATCTAGTGTAGTATTAATTTGTGAAGGGTCAAGTGTGGTAAGTATTCATAAAATCCATGAAGTGTTTCCGAATTTTCTGAATCAGTTCAGAAGTTCCGGATATTAACCCCTACATACAAACAAACTTTACATCTTAATAATAATGTGAATACTTATCGGACTCAGCCTATGTAATAATGATCTGTTGTTAAATAATATAAATAAAAAGTATATAATTATTATCAGCAATAAGAAGTGCATTTATTAATAGTGAGGTGCCTTTGTATTTGTGTCTGGTTTATTCTAGCTTTTAATATTCGTTGTAAAGTCGGCCACAATTACTCTATGGCTAAGTCTATAGAGCAAATTTACACGATAGTCGCCTTCTTTCGAAAATAAACCTTATAGGTACGAAGTTATAGTGCATATCCCTACAGCGGACTCTCATCCATCAAGCGTTTCATACAAATAAATATATTAACAATATGCGAATAAGGTTCATTCTCGGATGAAGCGTGACTAAGTTAAGTATAACTTCGTTGTACAGATTTAAGCCTACATTTCCGACGTTGATAGCGGATTTGTACTTATTAAAACTCAACCATGTTCCTTCTATTGCCCTTTGCGTTCCGGCGCCGCGGTATCTCTTTCGAACAACCCGCAACCCCGGCAGGCGGAGTCCCTGGCAAGCCCCTCTGCTTTGCTGACTCTCTTTGAGGCGCGCGTGAAACACGAACGCGCCGTCGACACGGCCTGTCGTCAATAGACGGACGGACGGTGAGCTACCCATTGCTCACCGTCCACAGCCCCTTGATATTGACATTCCGAACCACTTCAACGGCAGCGAAATTACTTTTCTGCCGTTTTGTGAAAAAACTCTTGGCTAAATATTAACAGCCGTCCATCTTGAAGGTTAAGTCTAAAAACTAATGGACTTATTCAACTCAAACTTAATTCATTAAAGTCCGGTTCTAATAAACAAAAAACAGTTCGTTTTACTTACGGATAGTAGTATTTTCTACGAGACGTATGTCAAAATACTACTATCGTAGGCAAAACGAATTGTTTATTGGAACCGAGCTTTAATGAGCTGGGGTTCTAAAAGAGCCGCTTTAGTAGAATCATAATAAGTTAATATTATGAATAACGTTGCCATTCGTAAAATAGTCACAAAGTGACATTTCACAATATTAACTGCGTCTGTGACCATTTTAAGAATTTCATTGTAATACATATTTATCCTATTATGATTCTGCTGGCCATTTTAGACGCTAAGTTTGTTTTCTATCAAATAAAATTAACTTTATTTGAAAATGAAAAAAAGAAAATTTTTAACTTTGTCTGACGTGTCTGGTTACCTCTTTTGCTGATTAATCCGTATAAGTAAAATATAATCTCCCATACCATATATAAATGCATATAATCCTTTCAAATATGCAGTACTCCAGTAAGATTGTGGCCGACATAATAAAAAACATTCTAAATATTTGTAGGCGTTAGTCGTATTTGTATATTTGCTGTCGCGTTGCTTTTTATTATTTCAAAATGTGTCAAATATACAGGGTGTTGTTTTTGTGTCACCCAGACTAGCATAAAGAAATGATGTATTAAAAACATTTCAAGAATATCAAAATCGAGTTATTGAATTGAATTTGACGATCACAGTGTACATTGTCTGGGTTAAAACAACACCTTTTATTTATATTATATGTAGTTAGTTTCAAATTGTCTCATCGTATCATACTAGTCATTGCTGTGAATCCATGCATTACCAACATAGAATAATATATTTATAAAACATACAAAGTGTAAATGATACATTTACGAAGCATTTATGTAGCCGGCTACCAAGCATGGTTTGATATCAAACCAAGAAGGGTTCAGAATAAAAAAAAGGTCAAGTGCAACTCGGAGTCGCGCAGGGAAGGTTCCGTACAAGCTTACGACATAAACGGCCATATCTTTTGATTGTGTAGACTTAGAGACTTGATTTTTCACAGCTCTAAGGGTCCACAGACTTGGATATATGGTTTTAATTTCAACTCGATACCTCCACGCGTTTCCGAGATAATGGGTCGTGACAGACAAACGGACAGTGAAGTGATCCTATAAGGGATCCGATTTTTCCTTTTGAAGTACGGAACTCTTCAAAATATCGTCGAGAACAACTGCATGTCGGCTAAGTGAAGGTTCCTTTACAAACATTATTTTATTTATTACGAGTATTGTGTTAATTTTACAAATAGTTAGGAGTTATATTGTAATCCTCATAAATCATAGAACAAGTAAATAACATAATAGTCATACTTTGAGCATTATTTGTCATTATGTTCCTAAAATATAACTGAATGGTTCCTATTTGTTGTTTTTCATAGACTCGATCTGCATACCGTACATCTAGATTTAAACCGAGACAACTCATTAAAGGAAATTTTTCAGGAAACGAAAAATGTAGTACTGTTTTAATGGAGATAGGAACACCCAAGTTATTTTAGATCATAAATAGATTGTTAAAAGTCACTGTATGCAAATTAATAATAATACACAAGTTTGAGTACACGTAATTGGCACATAGAAAATTAAATGCAATAATACTTTACGACTAATAGTCAATCCAAAATTTGAGCCCTGACTCCTAAACTAGGAAGATATATGTATCTTAGGAGGCAGTGTCTTCGCATAAAATATTGGACAAATTGTATTATGTTAGTTAATTACGTATGAGCAGCAAGCGTGCAAATATAAGGGTACTTAACTAAAAATCACGATTTTTGAGTTCTCCCCGTTTAGATCTAGAAGTACAATATGTCGGAGTTGTAATATTCACAGTTATTTAAGCTCTGGCGACACTGGGACTATCCCAAGATCAGTCTCATATTTGTCCTCTGAGCAAGATTGAAGTGAAGACTCATTTAAGTCATATTATAGCTAGCCCTCTATTGTTCCACTTATAGGCAAACGTATCCCTCCGTTCCTTCCGACGGTCACGATTCTGAAAACAATCAGTTCGTTCCGTCATTCATTCTTTGGCCTTCCTCTCCCTTTTCATCCATCAAAATTTCCAACATTATTTTTAGGATATAATATGCGAGAAACTTGAATATAGTTTGTTCAGAATAACTAAAAGAATCGATTCCAATATTTATTATACCATGTTATATTTTGTCACAAAAATATTTAAACAATTAGAAGGTATACACAATCATACAGCACAAGTCACAGCAGTTCAAAGTGACACTATACGCGCGTTTGTGCCGCGTGCGTGTTTTTGTGCGGACAACCAGGCAACATAACAAGCTTATAACTTTATGATTTTTCATGATGCAGTTCTGAAATTTTGTACATATATTCTTTATATAAATATCTTATCTCATTTTATTTAGAAATATCTTTATGTAAAGAATCTAGACAAGTGTTTTGGGTTTTGCATAAAGTAAAACTAATGTTGCACATGTGAAATTGGGTAGATATGACCATTATCTGTGTTTTACCACATTTAGAAAAAAGGTCATGGCTTATTTACTATCTATTATTAAGTCCTATATGCCGTTGGTGTTCAAAACAGACTATCAATATGATGTTTTAAAGGTAGTTTTGAAAATCCAATCGAAATAAAATCGAAGACATACATGATAAAAGTGTCAACTATTAACTATTAGTGCCAAAGCAGTATAGATAATATTTACACCCATATTTTGCAGAATTACCAAAGTAACTGCAAAGAATCATTGCCATATTTTTTTTATTTGTGTAAGACTTTTTGGCTGCTCTGAAGAACAAAGCGCTGAAAAGAGATAGCGTTAGAGTACTGCATATCTCTGCCCCTATTTCGTATAACTATTATGACTTTGACATGTACCTTTAAAGCCCATGTTAGCCGTATTTTTTTCGGATGTGAAAGAGTTAGTTTCACATAGTTATGAAACTAAACGACTCATGAATGTTTAAAAAATGATGAATTGTTGAGTTGAAACATGGGCCAAAGATGATTTTCTGGGGTTGAGACAAATGACCCCTTCTTTCGATAAGTTCAATCAAACAAACGATGCACCAAACACCATGTATATGCCTTTGTTCAAGGCAGCCAAGATATTTGTAACCTGTATCTATATTTTATGCAGCGATTTGCTTATGTAAAAAATGTTCCAAGCTTAAGTATGTTGTGAACAAAAACCTCCTTTTATTGTGTGCTATGTGATTATTGTGCTTAAAACTATGTATTTTGTCCTCATTTAGCAAGTCTATAGTCATAGTTCAGTTCAAACTTAATGGCGGCTCCGAACTTAGCTGCGAGCGGCGGTATGCGCAGTTATAACGGTTTAAAGGATATGACCAAAAAATTTATGAGGCTGTGCCCCAGAATGTACATATATAAAATTTATGTCATTTTATAGTAAAGATCTTCTATAACAATAATACAAAACGGGCATATTGCTCAGCAGTCGTGAACAAAAATTATTAAGGTCTAAAGAAGTTGTTTTTGTGACTACTAATAATATATATAATATTAATGTATGTATGTTTAAATATATATGTCGCAGATGTTTAAATTGGTTAAAAAAACACTGGGAGAGCATTCTTTTGCAAACTGAGAAAATATTATCGTTTGTAATATTTTTTACAAAACACATTTTGGATTAAACTCGAAATAAAACAAAGTACATGTTTTAATCATTTAAGTTAGGTATCAACAGGGCGCAGAGAATTGTCTGGACGGTATAATGCGCAGGTTAAAACTCGCAGCTCACTTCCGATCCGCCATAAAGTTTGACCTGACCTACAGACATAACCTAGGCAAGCATCTTGCAAAATAATTGAAACTTTGATGCAAGTATTTTTCAGTAAGTCTTACTTGTTGGCTATTTGATATTTTCAGTTAAAAAATCAAGACTTAACTTCCTATGAACGTTTAAACTGCAAATTGGTGCGGAAAATACTTCTAAGAGCTGAAAAAGTTGCTTCTGGGGATCTAAAAACATAGTTCTAACTTCAAAAGGATGCTTATAATATGTAATAACAATATGAAACTAAGTTGTACAAATTGTATTTATTTATTAGTGTAATAAAACATTATTTCAAAATAATTCGTTTTTTTTTTCTACAAGTACCTGTACTATAAGTCTTTAAACTGACATGGTTACTAATACTATAATTAACACTTGAAACGGGATATTTACCATGTTTGTTATTTTTATTGAGTTTCCGATATTTCGGCGATGTTGCAAACGCCATGATCACGGATGAACGGAAGCTATTGCGGGTGGATGTTTACGAGCAGACAAAACGATCTACCCTCTTTCTTATTCGTTTTTTGCGTTCGTTACCACTAACACCGTCACTCACAACTCGATTTTGCTCTCGACACACAAAACTCACTGTATCGAGTAGCGATCTTTTTTCCCTACTTTTTGGGTTTTTACACAATTGAACCACTGGATTTCAGGCTCTTGATAATTGAAACCCATCTTCTCGGTTGAAATTCCTATATTTGGTAATCTCGATTTGTTTTGGAAACTCAATAAAAATAAACATGGTAAATATCCCGTTTCAAGTGTTAATTAAAGTACCTGTACTGTACAAATACCTATAGTGACTGTAGCTTTCGCCCGCGACTTCGTCCGCGTGGCATAGTTACTTGGGCTAACAAAAAATAAAAATAAAATTTACTCGCGTGACGACCGGAAAATAAATATCTTTCTCTCCCCTTTTCTCCCGCTTTTCTCACTTTTTTTAGCCTATGTCCGTCTCCAGGGTCCCAACTATCTCTGTGCCAAAATCCATCAAAATCGGTTAAGCCATTGAGGCGTGAAAACGTAACAAACAAACTCACTTTCGCTTTTATAATATTAGTAAGGATTTTTTAGTTTGCCAGCTTTTCCTTCTGTATCTAATTCTGTTGGTAGGAAAAACTTTTCAGAGAGAGTTTTTCAACCAACATATTTAGCATGAAAACTTCATTGCTGAGAAGGTACGACGCAATATTTAATACCACTTTAAATATTCGAAGCGGTCAAAGACTGAAACCATGGTGTTCAGCACCAATTTTCATATCATATGGGGTCTGAATTAAACTTCTCGAATGTATTGATTGAGGCCTGTGAAAAAAAAACCGGCCAAGAGCGAGTCATTCTCGCGCACCGAGGGTTCCGTACAAACTTTCGATATAGGTAAACAGCCATATATTTTCTGCGTAGAAATGAAAGGCAGTCGTTTGTCTTGGTATGGACATGTAATGAGGAGGGATGAAGGACATGTGACTAAAAGAGTAATGGATCTGCATGTTGATGGACGGAGAGCGAGACGAAGGCGAAAGAACAGATGGATGGATTGTGTAAGGAATGATATGAAGGAGAAAGGAGTAAATGATGCCGTGACGTCTGATAGAGGAGAATGGAAGAAGAAAACGTGTTGCGCCGACCCCAAATAGAATGGGACAAGGGCAGGAAAATGATGATGATCCTTGAGAGAGTTGGTTTTTTCACAGCTCCAAGGGACTGGTATGGTTTTAATTCCACCTCGATACCTCCCCGCGTTCCTGAGATAAAGATTCTTGAAAATTACACCGACATTTTGAAAGGTGCTCAAAAAAATCAGCTGTTTCATACATTTTGACTCTGAAGGTAATTGCAGTTTTGTAAAAAGCAATTTTTTTGTTAAATTACTAACGAATAATTTATATGTTGTTTTTTAAATATAATATTTTTGACATTAAGCTATAAAACAAAAATATAGACATGATTTACATTTTATCCTGTTATTTTTACAAAATGTAGTCAAAGTGGTTTTGCTGCGGAGCAAGACACTCGCAATGATGGGGGAGACCAAATGACTTTAGGCTTCCTTAAGCCGAACGCTACACGTCAATAAATATTGTGAAAAGTATCATGATATTTACTTTTGTATCTTGGGCCCGGTTATTCCCAGTTGTCCCCACTGTCAACGCCACCACTGGTGGCAAATGGGACATTTTATGGAAAGAAATCCCATTTGTCACCAGACAACTGGGAATAACCGCTTGGGCCGGATCACAGAACACCCTACACCATCAATACGGATCGCATCAGTATTGAAGCGTTCTTTGTACGAGGCAGACGTGATGGACTTTAGACGGAGGAAAATTAGAGCTTGTGTGGCAATAATTTTAGCCCTTGCTTTAAACAAAGGAATAAAAAGAAAGCGATGGATTTATAAGATGGATTTTTTTAAGATTGTGTTTATATAATTGACATGCGCGCTATTCCAAACTTCCTGCGTACTGACGCGATAAATATTGACGCGCAACACTACACGCAAGATAAATATCACGATCCAGGATCTGGGATCAGATCACAAGGATTTCCAGAAATCCATCGATAAATATTGCGATCCGTCAATAAACCTACTACCCTACACGTCAATAAATATCGTAATCCGACAGTTTATATTGACGGATCACAATATGGATCTTACGTGTAGCGTTCGCCTAAGAGTCCACACATCCGATATAATATATCGGATGTGTGGACTCTAAAGGTGTGTCCAAACATTGAGCAGCAAGAGCGCGGCAGCAACACGCGGCATTTGTAGGACACATTTCTGCCGCGCTCTAGTTTGGACAAAGCCAACGAATGTTTGCGCGGCAGTACTGCGCGGCACAACCAAGATATGCCGCGCGCTTCAGTTGGCATCAGAACTAAAATGAAAGCGGTCGCATGTGTCGTAGCTCTGCTTATTATTAAAAAATTGCGTAAAAGAGCTAAGACGATACATATTTTAACGAGGAAATGCTGGATGAAACCACTTTTTCAACGGAGGTTACAGAATATTGAGTCAATCAATTATGAAATTAATTACCTAGTCCATTGAAATGTTACATTTTTTAGGCCTTACCTTGCGTTTTTTAGAGGACGCAATTTTATTTTTTTGATGTGTAGGGGGGGTCAGTGTAAAGCTAAAAACAAGTTTGTGGGGTCGCTACCCTTGTCCCATGGCCCCATCTTGAAAATAGAGGTTGAAATGGTTTTTACATATAGATAGATAGATATATCTCTTAAACTATTTATTTGATAAAAAAAAATTGGCAACATTTTTTGTTGCAAATTAAATTCTCTACAACTTTGGTCCAGTAACTTTTTGTCGTAGAACTATAAATAAAAAAGTTATAAGCGAAATCTTCAGAAATTCCAGAAAAAAAAAATATTTTTAGATGTAATTTTTTTTATCATTTTACGAAAAAATTATATCAGACCATTTTTGTAGATCGTTTTTTGAGGAACAACTTTTAGTCGCAACATTTTTATATATTCCTTCTGTCGAGGATCCCATAACTCTTTAAAAGATCCATACATTTCAATTAAACGAATCGATGTTTCGTTGTCCATGTTTGTGCGCAGAAATACGTCCAAACACAATTACTGCCGAATGTTTACTAAGAATGTTCGCGCGCGGCAGGTAGCCAGAAGCGTTCGCGCGCGGCAGTCGTCTAATCACAGCGCGGCGGGCCGCGCGCGGCAGCCGCGCTCGATTGCCGCTCGATATTTGGACACACCTTTAGGCGAAATTATAGCAAATATCACTATCAGTGACACGGAATATACTTTTAGAAAAAAAAATGCAAAGACGATAATGTCAGTTTAAAGACTTCTATAGATTTTAATCAGTAAAAGTCTGACACCCAGAAAGGGGGAAGTTATTTGATGGTTTCCCATCCATAAAAAAAAGACTTATAAAGCCGAGGTATGAAAATAAAACCACAAAATCAAATCAGTATGTAATTCGCACTATTTTTTATTCTGAACCATAAACTTAACCTATTACTCCTCCGTCCTCCGTTTCCCTATGGACAGGTCTATGGGACCCTCACATTCACTGGTTGCGTCTACAGGTTGCTTGGAGTCAGGATTATGTCTAATAATACCATACATTGGAACTGGCACGGTTACTTCTGCTTTGGGGACAGCTTTTATACTTGTGTTGCATTTTGAGGAGTTCCGACTATGCATTCTGAGGACAAAAGGATCCAGTTATTTTTCTATTTGAGGACTCGGAATGTCTGGAGTTAAAGCAGTTCTGACCGTCACAAATACACCCTACGATCATCGATGCTTTCTGCAAATCGATCAGCAAATATTGTCTATATTTAACATTCGTCAAAAACAAAACAAAGTAAATAAAAGTAATTATCCACATGGTCCTCACATTCACAATAAACAAATAAATAAACTAAAATATGTGGCATCTCTCAGTTAAGCAGACCAGGCAATCCTGTGACTGCTTTTGAGTGTAAGGCCTCCAGCCAGGGCAAAAATCTTTAAAACTAAGCGGCTACACGCTAAGGGTGTACGAGCCTCGGTTTAGGGCGTCGCTGGAGAAGGACAGCAAAGGGACAGGCTGGATCGGAACGGTATCATTATTTAAGGACTGATTTTGAAACTACTGTAAAAAAAGTCTGTCAACCAGTCTTACCAAGGGGTATTGTATTACCCAGTACTAACTGGGTTGTGGAGGTCAGATAGGCAGTCGCTCCATTTAAAATACTAATATTCAGCTGCAGCATCCGTTTAGACTGGAAACCAACCCCAACATAGTTGGGAAAAGGCTAGGCAGATGATGATGATTTTGAAACTACTGGATCAGCATCGCGGACTAGCTCTAGCAACGGATATGGTAATAGGTCCAGACTGAAATTTACTTGTACTTCCGACAGGCGTCGTCCCGGTGGCGCTCCAAGTAGCGTCGCTGACTGAACGCCTTGTCGCAGGTGGAGCAGCGCCATTGCCAAGTGTGGTGACCGCGAGTGCGCTGGTGAGCGCGGAGATTTGAACTAGAAATGACCAAGCATTAGGTATCATCTTTTGAAATTTGGAATATCTAACACTCTGACGTTGTGTGAATATATTTCGATGGATTTCGGCCCATTTGGTTATAATGTCCTTTATTCTTGTCAATAAACACACTTTTTTAACGTTTCTCCTAAGTAGGAGTATTTCCTGTATCGTGGGTACGTTTAAAAACATTTAAACTCACATACACAAACAGCCAGACCCGGAACAACTACCTGTAGGTCATACAAATTTTTGTTCCGTGCGTGGATCGAACCCGCGACACGCAGCCCAGCAGTCGATCATCGTCAATCAGCCACTGCGCCAACCGTCGTCAAAAAAAACGAGCGAACGAACGATCTTGAGTACATGGTGTTGTAGCGACATAAAGATGCAAGTGGCAAAAAGTACTACAGCGCTATCTATCCAGCCACTGAAGAACTAAACGGCAAGATTCCTACATCGCGCAAGCAAAGTTGTGCGCGAAGTTAGCATAAATACGAGCACCCGACAAGCACCTGTCGGGCAGTGGCCCACCAGACACGACACCCGTCTGGTCGGAGGATCCTCCCTTTTCTATAGAGGATGGAGAACTTTACACCCTGTTCTTCATACCTCTAAAGTGTAAATTTCAACTCAAATTTCAACTCAATACCTCTACGCGATCCTAAGATAAAGGGTCTTAACAGACAGACAAACTGACAGACAGGCGGACAACAAAATTATCCTAATCCTAAGGGTTCCGTTTTTTCCTTTTGAGGCACAGAATCCTTAAAATACGAAAAGAAACGTATGTGCTATTCCAGACTATTATCAATTTGTGTGCCAAAATTCTTCCAGGTCCATTCAACCGTTCATGATTGAGTAACAAACATACATCCATCCAACTATCAAAACTCGCTTTTATAAACAAGTAATGAGTGCACTTACCGATCAGCAAACGTCCTGCCACAATGTTGATGAGGACAGGGAAACGGCCTCTCCCCAGTATGAAGTCGCAGGTGGCCCTTCAAAACCCAGGGACGGTCAAAACCCTTGCCGCAGTACGAGCAGTTGTGAGTGTCGCGCGCGCTACGCCGGGGCTCCGACCATTCGCGGGGCTCTCGGGGTTCTGTTGGAGTTGGTTTAATTTGAGTACTGAAGAATATTTTGGCAATTCTCTAAGGATGTATTGATTCCAGCCAGAGTTGCGGGTTGTACGAAAGAGATACTGCGGCTCCAGAACATAAAGGGCAAAAGAAGGAACATGGGTGGGTTTTAGTCAGTACAATTCTGATACTTTCGAAAGTATCAGAATGTTATTTGATGATTTCCCATCCGTAAGAAAAGAGCGTATTGACACGAAAATTGTGCACGAAAAGGCGTTCGCATCGCGTTTGCTTCGCTTCATCTGCGCGTGCGGGTATTGACGTATATGTGACGCGCGTCTATCACGACCGCGCGTTTTCAGCACTATTTCTGCACGTGGACAAAAATACTACGCTGATAGGCTCCAAAGTAAGGAGGTATATCTACTTATTTATGCATTAAGATAAGGCAAATTGTTTGGACCTCATCTTATTACTAACAGTATCGAATAACGTCATTTTCGCGTCTAACAAAATATTTATATCTTTATACTTCCATGTGCAATAGTAGTATACTTGACGGACCTTATGCCAAAAGGCATTCTCTACCAGTCAACCAAATCAGTCAAATGTTGCCTGTTTAACGAAAACACAGCAACGTCTAAAAACATTTATTAAGATACTAGCTGGCACAATCCACTACTTGGACTGAATGACTGATTAAAACCGAAGGACAACGTAGAAAATCGACAATAAACTGTGGGAAATTTCATGCAACGACGGACGATCCGGAAAAAGGAATAAATAAATTCTTGCTTTCCGTAGGTTACTACGGAACTACGGTCTTCCATTTTATTCTATAGATTTGCGTACATGATTTATGTCACGAGAAAGGATAAATTCTATTCTAGAATTCCGTTTCTCGTTTATTTATTCAATTTTACTTTTAGCTACCGTCCTGTGGTTCTATAAAGGTTCGAATATGTTTTCGATATAGATCCCTGGGGAATTTACGAGGACAAAACTTTACTATTTGTATTTTACTGACAAAAGAAAATTGGTATTCAAATTTTCATAGAGTTCAGTTTACAACAGTCCTACCGACTGTAGAAATGGAACATACATTAACTAACAACCTGCAGTTTTTAAATTCAAAACCAACTATTGAATTAGTTTCGGGGCCGCCGTATATCTTTCGAATAACCCGCAACCATGTGTAACTGCCCCTTGGCTATTTTTCCCGACTAAGATATCATCAAATAACCTCTCCCGTTCAAAGTCTGTCACTTATTTACTACACTTTACAGACTAAAAGCCATTCAAATCCCTTCTTTTGCCCTTTGCGTTCCGGGGCCGCGGTATATATCTCTTTCAAACAACCCGCAACCCTGGCTGGCCAAACTACTTTCCTGAAATCTCTTTGAGGTAGTACTTGGCTTAAAACCAACATTTATTGAGAACGTGATTTAAAGCATTACTTTAAAAAAGGGATGATTAATTAAATCGGTACTTACGAAAATCTTGCAAAAGATCCCTGACTACCTGTAACGACTGTCAAATATTTACATTGCAGCCGGGACCAACAGCTTATCGTGCTTTCCGACGCACGGAGGAAACTCGGTATATAACGGTGGTCACCCATCCACAGACCAACCTGGGCCAGCGTGGCTTTACCTTAAGCCGCTAGGTCCTCACCATGTGTCTAACTATTCGCTTTGTCACTCACCATTCTCCTTGCCCTCGCCATCTTTGTCAGCACCATCGACGCAGTCCTTGTCAAAAGACTCGGTGCACGTGAGAAGTTCTTTGTCCAGCTTCTCATTGGCGCTGGCCTTCACCAGGCTCTTCAGCTTCTCCGCTATCTTGTCGATCTCTGAACCCCCTGACGGCAGGGATGCTGTAAGGTGATCAGTAAGTGAGTATATAGTGTATGAGACATTATGATACAAAGTTTTACCATGGGTGCCCAGATCATGGTCCTAAAAACCTAAAGCATTGTTTAACTGCGTCGGTAATTTTCAAAAAACTACTGTCCTCTGATACATATGAACGAGCAAGTGTTTCTAGTTATATACAAGAATAAGAAAATATATTAATTGGCAAGTCGTCACCCATCCTCGCGCCAACCTAGGCAAGCAAGGCTTAACCTCAAGATCGACCAGAGAGAATTATTAAGCAACGCGCTCTTCTTTAGCCGCGATGTAGGGGACAACTACACGGTGAAATCTATGGAAACGCTTATTGTTTTTACGCGATGAAAGATGTATGTTCAATTAGAACTTACATAATTATGTACGTTTTGACAATGTGTATGGAATAGCCAAAGAAATTTATAGATTAATTCCCTCTTCGTAAAGATTTGAATGTCTTTAAAAACATTTTTTTTTTATCAACAGTTTTTAATATAAGTAATAGAAAACGTGTTGCGCCGACCCCAAATAGAATGGGACAAGGGCAGGAAAATGATGATGTAACAATAATATAATAAAATAAATAATTTCAACACTATAGTTTCTTCAACACTACATATAGTTTCTAGAAATACTAACAAATATATTACAAGTGTTTTGCCAGGTTGCTCCTTACCCCGTAAAATATTTCGATGGTAAAAGATACCGTTTATGGAACAATGCAATCATGAAAATTAAGGAAAACTAACTTGTGACAAATGTTTGACAAGTGATATTTTGTTTCATATTTTTCTGCGTTTTCAGCCAGTTAACTAGTCGAGAAAACTTATTTTAAAGAAATTCCTATTCATAAGTTTAAAGATAAAGTTGTTGTTAAAATAAATTACTGATCTTAATATCTTACTAATTTTATAAAGCTGAATAGTTTATTTGATTGAAAACGTTGATCTCAGGAAATATTGGTTCGAATTGAACAATTATTCTAGTGTTGGAATGGCTATTTATCGAGGAAGGCTATAGGCCATATAATATCTACGGCACTTACTCCACGGCACCTAGGAGCTGAACAGCCGCTGCAACCGCATGGGCACAGCTATTTAATAGTAATGCCAATAACATCATCATCTGAAGCGTTACAGCCACAAACCTTAGGCTGGACGAGTATATTCGCATAGTGATGTATTTCTAACTTAATCTCTGCCATTTCCTAACTATAATGGTAGAATAGTGTTGTGAATTTAGATCGGCATTTCATTAACACCAGTACCAACTCGGTACGGCCCTTACCCCCCTGGCCCCCTTTCCGCACACCCCGAACTAAGTACTTTACACGTAAAAACAAACCTTTATTACTAAATTTCAACGGCTCCCTGCTTTTTATTTCCTCAATAATTGGCGCCAATGGTTCCTTCCTTGGCTTCCGTTTCCTATTGACGTCCTGTATCAGTTCGGAAATGGATTGCGTTTCGTTGTCGCAGCCGATACGTTTCCTTCTATGCGTCTTGTCATACGTTTTCCGTTCCGTTTTTGCTTCCGAAGACCTTAAGTTGTAAGTTTTTTCATTGTCCCTTTTTATCAAAACCTTGTTTTTAGGTACAGTTAATTCGGGAGATTTTACAGGTTTTTCGTTTTCTGAAGCGTATTCGTATGGTTCGGTATCTTGAAAATGTTGTAAGAATTGACTTTTCTTAAGTAATTGTAAGTAGAATCGCGTAGAAATGGGCACTTTGTCATGATATAAAGTCTCGTTGGTTTTTAAAAGATGCTTTTGCCGTTTACTGTTTGGTTTCGGCAACCTCGTCGATTTTCCTTCATCTGAAAGTGTGGAAGTAGCTATAAAATTTACCCACTTAAATAAAGATGTAACTGGGTACATAAAAATATCTAAGTAGGTACTGGAATATGTAATTTGGGGTTGGCCAGATCTAGATTTCTTCGAGCTAAAAGTTTTGCTCATAAAAATGCTTTTAAATTCACATTAGTTGTAACAATAATATTTTGTAGCTGGTCGTTATTTTCATGGGCTGTATTGCCAGTAATATGGATCGGAGGGTAAAACCTAAAAATCCTAATATTATAAAAGCGAAAGTGAGTTTGTTTGTTTGTTTGTTACCTCTTCACGCCTTAATGGCTAAACCGATTTTGATGAATTTTGGTACAGAGATAGTTGGGACCCAGGAGACGGACACAGGTTTTTTTTTTAAAGTGGGATATGAGGGAGAAATGGGAAAACTTAGCTTTGCTATTACAAATCAATAAGGCGCAAGGGCAAATACTGCAGGTAGCAGGTACCTGCAAATCAGGAAAGGGTAACTGTGTTACCCCAAATTTAACGCGAGGTAAGCCGCGGGCTAAAGCTAGTATAACAATAAATCGGTGAACCAACAACTCCCCTAGACTACGGACTTAGAGACGAGTATATTACGTTTTTTTTATGTTTTGAAGGATAAGCAGCTATCCAGTCATCTAAAAAGAGATCTGCGGCAAGATTTCTTGAAGCGGTATTGTTCTAATCTTATTCGTATTTCGTCATGTTCGTGAACGGGCGCTGTCAGTTGGGACTGGTCATCTTTTAGCTGCCACGGTTATTTTTTTATTTATTTAGATTTTTAGTTGTATTTAGCTTTTTATTATTTACTAGCTTTTGCCCGCGGCTTCGCTCGCGTTAAATTCGGGGTACACAGTTGCCTGCTACCTGTAGTTTTTGCCCTTGCGCCTTTTTTATTGTAATATCAATGCTAAGTTTTCCCCCTTTCTCCCTCATTTCTCATTTTTTTTAAAGTTAGCCTATGCTGTCTCCTGGGTCCCAATTATCTCTATACCAAAATTCATCAAAATCGTTTTAGCTATTGAGGCGTGAAGACGTAACAAACAAACAAACTAACTTTCGCTTTTATAATATTAGTAAAGTAAGGATTTTTTCTGGATGCTCTTACTGTGCACGTCTTTCTACATCGTTCTCACATATTTGTATAATCTCAACATGAGTGATGCAAATACGATTTTGTAATAAAATTATAATTTAAAAAAGTGTCCATTTAGTTTCTTGCCCATTCTTCTCCATAGAGATCAACGCTTTGGAATGGGGAACTGCAGTATTTTCACAAGTTATTATGTCTTGTGACCGGGACTGTAGCTTCATTATTTTGTTTTTTGGCATTAAAAAGTGCCTGTAATGTTCTAATTGAACTAAATGCTTTGAGTTTGAATTGATTCTAGAGTGAGACGAAACAAATCACAAATCCTACAATCCTGCTTCTATCAAGGTAGCCTACCCTGTTTTCTGATTCACCAGATTCCGATATGGAACTGACTGTATCTATTGGGTAAAGTCGGGATAAATGCCACAGTTTTAAAAATAATAATTTGTAAAACTGGCAAGTGGTTTGGTTCTTTATATACAAATTCATGATAAGTAAAAATCATTTTGTTTGATATTTTTGAGTAGTAGCGACCTCTACTTTTTAGGATAGACGAGTCTCTGAAAAGCAAGGCATATATCCCCACAAAACTTCGTACCATGCCTTCTCATGCAATCACACAGAGCCAAAAGACAAGGTCCACTTAGTAGTAGTTGGAAAACCTTTTCGATAGATAAAAAAAAATAGCAAGCGATTTAAGCGATGCGTCAAGTAATTAAGGGTCTATCCTCTGGAGGCATAATTATATCCCGACTGTACGTCTGACTGTCGCCAGCACGTCTACTGAGCGTGGAGTCGTACAACAATTGATTAGAATACTCACGACGAACATGGATCTGAACAAGGATCAGAATGTTCATGGACGGAGAGCAAAAGGAAGGCCAAAGAAAAGATGGATGGATTGTGTAAGGAATGATATGAAGGAGAAAGGAGTAAATGATGCCATGAAATCTGATAGGGGAAAATGGAAGAAGAAAACGTGTTGCGACAACCCCAAATGAATGGGAGCAAGGGCAGAAAAATGATGAATGATGACTCACGCCGAACAAAGCTTTGCTAAAACCCATATCACATTCAAAACATGCTTAATCCTACTATATATCTTACTTCACTACATAGTATAAAACAAAGTCGCTTTCTCTGTCCCTATGTCCCTTTGTATGCTTAAATCTTTGAAACTACGCAACGGATTTTTATGCGGTTTTTTTTAATAGATAGAGTGATTCAAGAGGAAGGTTTATATGTATGATGCTTTACGCTGTGACTCTTAGAAGGTGAGCAGCGGGTGAAACCGCTGGGCGGGTCACTAGTATATTATAAATGCGAATGTTTGTGAGGATGAACGGATCTTAATGAAATTTGGCACAGAGGTTGATTATAGTCTGGAATAACACATAGGATACTTTTTTTCTGATAACACGCGGGCGAGACCGCGGTCACCAGCTAGTATAAAAATAAAACAGCAGAAATTGTTTGGACTGCCACTGATTACAAACTGCCTTTGGTCGAGTGATTGCAAGCGCTACAGCTGAGCATGAAGTTCTGAATTCGATTCCCGACTTAGGCAAAGTGTTAATGAGATTTTCCATTAAGAATAACTCAGTAACCAGAGTCTGCATTCGTGCTCGGTTGATGGCCATAGGCTCGCCCCCTTTTAAATGAGACTTATACATTACTAGTTTTTGCCCGCGGCTTCGCTCGCGTTAAATTTGGGGTAACACAGTTCCCCTTTTCTGATTTGCAAGTACCTGCTACCTGTAGTTTTTGCCCTTGCGCCTTATTTATTGTAACAGCAATGCTAAGTTTTCCCTTTTCTTCGCTCATTCTCCTTTTCACAATAAAAAAACAAAGTTAGCCTATGTCCGTCTCCAGGGTCCCAACTATCTCTGTACCAAAATTCATCAAAATCGGTTTAGACATTAAGGCGTGAAGAAGTAACAAACAAACTCACTTTCGCTTTTATAATATTAAGTAAGGTCTAGCGTGATTTGGGTGTGGTATGTACATGTATGATGTTATACTACATATATACTACAGGTATGATGTTATGTTCTGATACTGACCATTTTGTGGGCATCAGCTGAAAATCAGTGTCAGATGGCGGCTTTGTGTTGCCATCTGGCATTTTATTACGCTAAAGCCCTTTTGGCAGTATTTATATTATTTAGTTTAATGTTAAGATGTTCCTGTTTATTTTTGTTTTTAATAATGTTGCATAAACGCATGTTTTCTTTCTTTCTTTGATTATAACAGTACGGAAAATATAACATATTTGTCGCTACCCCAAATAATATCGCGGCTGCGACCAATATACGATAGAATTCCGGGAATAGTAAAATTCCACCAAACTTCAACTGTAACAAATTCTCAGCCTAGGCTTAGCGGAAATAATAAAAAACATAATTCATGATTCCATTAAGTTTTCACGCGTGGTATTTTCATATAAATTGGCACTCATCACAATATTATAATTGAAAAAAATATCGTGACACTGTCAGTTCGGTTCGAAAGATAAAGTTTAGAAAATAGTGGAAAAGAAGCGGAAAAAATTATCAAATCACGATAAAACACAGTAAGTATTGTAGAACCACCTGTTCTCTATAATTTTGTCCCGAAAATTGACCCTCGGTAACATAGCATACAAAAATATTTGTAACAATTCTTCGAATACAAAGTGACTTACTTTCAACCGAAAATTCACCAAATTCCTGTATGAAACTCCTCTTGAGACGTCGCACAGAGTTTATGAAACACCTGGGCATTATGCCAACGGTAGAAAAATATATTATTTATATTACACTTTACTTAAAATTATAAATCAAAATATGAGAAGTTCATAATACTTGTGAGCACTTGCTGCAGGGAAAGACAGAAACAAACGACATTTATTTTTTATTTTTAGAATTTTCCAAATTCGAATGTAGCGGCGCGTTCATTGCTTGCCAGTCTGTGAAGGTTTTATACATTTCTGGAATTCGTATTAAACCTCTGTAGATATGCTTGCAGTTATTTTTTAAAGAATGTTTTCATTACATTTTACCTACATAATCATAAATAACGCCGTGTTGTGTCGCGTTACTGGCGAGGAAAAGTGTTTGAGTGTTTGTGATGTAGCGTGCCTAATCTTTTGATCTCCCGCCAAGATGTCATTAACTTCAGTGTAGAATCTATGAATTTATTGATGACTAGGCGGTAAAAATTAAAATCGACGTGATCGATTTAAATATGAAGTGGATTTTATAGCACTAGAAATAATAATATTTTAAAACGCTACGGACAGTAGCGGAATTAAGAGATTGCCAATATAGAAAATGGGGAAACCTCTACGGTCAGAAAAGCTCTCATCGCGGCATGTGTCGTGAAAAGCGTAGATAATGAGCAGGCGCGCGAGAGGCGCGCGCGGGTGTGGCGGGGGGAGACTGCGCATCGATTATTCGGCGGCGAGCGCGCGTCGCGACTGCACGCGCGCACTCACGCTCGCGTTTACCGCCCGAAACGATCGCGACGCCGGGAAATGTTAAATTATTACAAGAAAATAGATATTAGTTGGTTCGGTCGCGTGTGTTCGTGTGTCGACTGTGTGTAGTGCATGAGGTGAGGGTGCGGGTGATGCCAAGCTAAGGGCGGAGCGGCCAAGCCGGCGACGAGATGGGGAACTCTTGCAGCTCGGGGCAAGCACACAAGGACAAGGATAATGTATCACAACATTCTGAGGAGTGAGTACCGACTACCGACGGACTATGGATTGACGCGTGAAGGTCGACACGCTCACAATACTATCGTTAGCTAAATGTGTCGAAAGAAAACAACGTAGTTATTTATGTATAATATTTGTCGTACAGTAGCCACTAAGATAAACGCACTGTTGTGAAATCGTCAAAATAAATCAATACATCGACCGCGCTTGCCTACGGGTTGTCTAGATTTGCAAAGAAACCAGAGCATTTCAGAAGATGTGCAAAACAACCTCGGACGTGGTTGAGAAAATGTCAAAATTTTGTATGAATACTGAACTCATTGAATTAGCAATAATTATTGTACCAACACAGACACGGGCAGAAAAAGATAAGTAATATGAATGAACACATTAATTATGATTATATTAACAACGATATAGTATATGTCCAGCTACAATCTGCCAATACATATGATCAATTAAATATAGTACTAAGCACGTCCTTACAAAGTGTCCTTTCTCGGTACACACAATAATGATCGTATCGAAAACAGTACCTATGATAAAACACTACTCAATAATGAAAATCTAGTAAACATTATAATTGACGAAGATTACAAATTAAATACTGATATGTATAGTGAAAATGCGCTTCACCATCCAACATCTACTAAATAACGATTAAATAATAAAACGGCTACTTAAAAAGATATTCGTTACAAGTATAAATTCACAAAAAGATTTACAAAGGAACCAGAGATGTCTTAATGACTTTGAAAAATGCAGCTTAGGTGTTCAGGAACACTAAGACCATAGTTACCATGTTCATAACTAAAGACGAATTGAGCATAGAGTAATTTGTAGGTAAGCAATACTGTTTTCACTGAAACATGGTGCGGATGACATTAGATGAAAAGCCATAAGTACAAAAGAAATCATTGTTGGGCCAGTTGGTTGCGTTAATGTTCTGTTTTATCATATTTTAATAACTATATTTTGATGTTATTTTGTAATTTTTATTTAATAACATTTTATCTCATTTCCGTTCCCAGTTATCCTTTTTAATATTTTTTCGTTTCGCGTGGAATCGATTCCTACGATTTTAATCCCTTAAATATATTGTCAGTGGCAATAAGCAAGAATAGTGCAAAGCCAAAAAAAAAAACATTTATTTTCTCGAATGTAGGTATATGATGGTCAGTTCCATGAGATCTCCGATACATTTTGCCTCACGGCATGCAAAATTATTATTAAAGATTCTTTCATTTAGCAGACAAAAAAACATAAATGTGATAGCGACCGGATGTATTGCAATGATAGGTAATTTTTTAGAGCTATGATATTCAGGGTAAAGCCTTTGTTCAATAAAGTTCGTAAATCAAATACTGTTCCAGATTAATGAGGAACGGTTAACTAATATCTCCCTGCAAGATCCCTGCAAGTTTACATTATGTGGGATTTAAGCTTAACTTTCAACAAATGGGAGCGGTAAAGGTACTTCTCTGCCCGAGCTATCTGGGAACATGGGCGTGCTATTATGGCTAGAAAGAGAGAGTGAGATTGTGGACTAAATTTTAATGGACAAACAGATAGGTATGGAAGAAGAATACGTGCACCTGCACCAACTCCAAATACATTGGCTTAAGAGCAGAATAATGATGGCAGACTTGATGTTAAAGTTATGACGGAGGAGGACCCTCTCCATCGTCGGTAGCACTCATCGTTGGTCCTCTTATTAACTGCGGGCGCCGGTGGGTAGTGTTGGAAAAAGAGAACAGACTCGTTTTCACAATCAAACTATAATTCCGATATTTGAATAGACTGTTTGTACAGACGCCAGCAGGTCAAGCTACCCGAAACTGTCAATTTTTCCCAATGAACCTTGAACCTAATACTTTAGAAATAAAGTCGAAAATCTATCAAAGAAATCTGACAGATTGTAGTAGCTTGATGTGCAGGCGTCTGTACATAAAATAAGATGTAACAATAACTGTGTGAGCCTTGTACAATCTACCTTATATTAGCGTAAACATTAATGAAATTGTTATAATTGATATTAGTATAAAAATAAGTTATAATGAATTTATTACAATTCCACGATCTTTGATAGATGATGACATAAACCACAACAAAATCAGTCTAGATGTATTCCCAGTAACTACAGTAAAGGGAAGTTTTTTTAGCGACAAATGCCAAGAATAACTTTATCCGAGCCCACACGTGATTACAGTTTCCCTTTGCATTTTATTTGTAGCTTTTCCGGTACCGAATGGAAATAGCTATTCGAATGTAACCTCCATGTTTTATTTAATCCTTCCCACGATGGTAGATTTGATCACCGACAATACATAGAGTACCTGGAATCTGTTTACAACCTCTGTACAGGTTTTTGTTGAATCTATCATATAGTTGCACTCTCGACTTATTGTTTTTGGTACAGGGTAGATTTTTTTCCCGGAAATTCTCGTTAGTTTGTTTAAGTACCGTAGTTTTATTCATTGATACATGAAAATGGAGAGAAATTCTCGTTAGTTTGTTTAAGTACCGTAGTTTTATTCATTGATACATGAAAATGGAGATCTATAACAAAATTTGCTTGCCGAATTTATCTTAAAAAAAAGTAATACATAATAATGGAAACGACTAAAAATTGTAACTAATATTATAAAAGCGAAAGCGAGTTTGTTTGTTACCTCTTCACGCCTAAATGGCTAAGCCGATTTTGATGAATTTTGGTACAGAGATAGTTGGGACCCTGGAGACGGACATAGGCTATTATTAGATATTAGATATTTTTTTTTTAAGTTAAGATATGAGGGAGAAAGAAGGCAGAAAAAGGAAAACTTAGCATTGCTATTACAATAAATAAGGCGCTAGGGCAAAAACTACAGGTAGCAGGTACCTGCAAATCAAGAAAGAGGAACTGTGTTACCCCGAATTTAGCGCGAACGAAGCCGGGAGCAAAAGCTAGTCTTAAATAAATTTAATGTTTAAACCATCCCATACAAAAAATATTATGTTATTTTCGTCTCCGAAAAATATATCTTTTTTGAGTTGTTCCAGTTTAGATCTTGGTGTGTGATGTATCGTACCTAGCTTCAGTCTTGCACAATTCATAAGGCTAATTAAAAGTGTTTTAAGTCCCTTCGTCTCATCATTTTAGATCTCCATGCGACAATTCATCGAAATCTTTTCAGAGCAAATGATGTGATATTGTGACTTTTAATAATGTAATCCATTCTAAAATTAAATATTTGCACACCACATTTAATGGTAGGATGTAAATGGGCCCCATTAATGTTAAAATCATACATACTAAAGTACATCTACATTCTGGCAAATAAATTATTCTAATTCTTATTCTCGTGATGGTAACATGTAAAAAAAAACGCTCATAGATGATCACTTTATACATTTTGAAGTGATCTTGAGAAAAGGACAGACTTTTCCATGTGATTATGATTCCATTAAAATAAACAACTATTACCTACGTCTATGTATATAAAATGTGGCCCATGAGACCAATAGATGAGCCATTTAAATCCTCTCTAATGATATGCCTGAAGCCATGAATAAAATATGTCTATTTCAAAGTAAAAAAAAAATAATAATGCGCGGACTTTCGGAGTTTGGACGTACTTATTATCACCGCAAGGCATCATTTAAAAAAAAATTAGACTGCTTAGAAAAGGAAATTCCTTTTTTAAGAAAAAGTATTAATGAACTCCAAACTCCTTTCATTCAAATTTTGTGTGCAACCAGCCTGAAACATTTGAAGTTTTTAAATAAAGAACTCTTTTTCAATAGCCTCTAATTAACTTTACCGGGGTTATTAACCGCGGGCATTGTCTTTGCCGTTCGAATGAGCTGACACACGGGGAGGGGTGACAATGGCGCGAGTGCGGACTAAACCCAAAGGGCGGGGTAATAGGTCAGCCCGATGTATTAATACGCGCAGGTTCTTACTTGTAACTAATTTAGTTATTTATAAACTAGTGAATTAGTAAAATTATTCTATTTTTGATGGACCTCGAGGAGTTCCTATACTCCATAATAGACGTACAATTCTTTATTGGCCACTAAACATGATTTTACGGTTCTGTGTTTCAAAAGAAAAAAATGGGATCCTAATATCACTTTGCTGTCTGTCTGTCTGTCAAGACCCTTTATCTCGAGAACGCCTGAAGTTGTTATTATATGAGTATAAAAGTAAATAGCCATAGGCCATAGACTCCCAAGTCTATGGTCCTCGCAATTAGCCGGCTATTTTATTAGAGTAATAAATAGAGATACAAGCCATATGACCAATAAGATTTCCCTTCAGAAAAAATGACAAAATTTCACAAAGACATCTCCTATTTGACTGGTATGGAGATCAATTTTCAAAAACTCGTCTTTAGTTCTCACATACTTACGTCAAAGGAAGAAATCTTGTGCAAAATTTCTTTCTTTTTGGTTTTACAGAGGATGTAAAAGAACCTTTCCCGAAACCGTCAACCATGTATTCTATACATCGAACTAAGTAACTCTAAGCACAGAGGGGCCTGCCAGGGCCACCGCCTGCCGGGGTTGCGGGTCGTTCGAAAGAGATAGTCATAGTATTTTATTGATAAGGGATTCTTACAAGTCGCCGGTTCATAATCTTCATTACATTAAAGTTACAAAGAAATAAACAATCAAAAATCAAGTCAATAAAAAATCAAAATGTCAAACAGACAGAAATTTTACAAAAAAAATTCAAAACCACAAAAATCAAACATTAAATAAATAAATAAATATCTTTTTTTTTTCAAACGGGCTTTGAACGGGCTTTCCAATGGTCGGGGCACTAGATACCGCGGCCCCGGAACGTAAACGGCAATAAAAGGAACATGGGTGGGTTTTAGTCAGTACAAGTCTGACACTCCCCCCCCCCGCTCCGCCCAGAGCGGGGGCAGTTATTTGATGATATCACATCCGCAAAAAAAGTTATCTCTAAGCAAAAATTGTTGGTGGATAACGAACTTTCGTGAGTGAAAAATCACGTTATACAGTTGAACTTAATGTAACGCACACAAAACACCGAGCTAATAGGATGCGTTGAACATTCTGTCGAAGAGATATTTAAAGTAAAGTCATCATTTTCCTGCCCTTGTCCCATTCTATTTGGGGTCGGCGCAACACGTTTTCTTCTTCCATTCTCCCCTATCAGACGTCACGGCATCATTTACTCCTTTCTCCTTCATATCATTCCTTACACAATCCATCCATCTTTTCTTTGGCCTTCCTCTCGCTCTCCGTCCATCAGCATTAATAACAATAATAACTTGGATAAAAAAAAAAACTTGTGAAAAAGATGTTGCTGAGACTCCCGAACTAGAAG
Source organism: Ochropleura plecta (assembly GCA_905475445.1). NCBI lineage: Eukaryota > Metazoa > Arthropoda > Insecta > Lepidoptera > Noctuidae > Ochropleura > Ochropleura plecta. The sequence goes on along the minus strand of FR997738.1, from coordinate 16,091,849 downwards.
GTTCCTAAGAATGCTCTAGAACAAAAAGCTGATCGCATTGACGTGGAAAACTGCTTTTCGGCTTCGTTCAGGTTATTTTTACACCTGTTATAAGTTGTGCGTTGTCTGTTAGACAACTGTAACATTTTTTTTTAAACTTTGCCCCACACTAGGAATTTTTCCTGTATCGTGGGTGCGTTTACAAACATTTAAACTCACATACACGAACAGCCAGACTCGGAACAACTATCTGTAGGCCATACAAATATTTGGTCCGTGTTGGAATCAAACCCTAACACGCCGCGCAGCAGTCGATCGCTCAGCCACTGCGCCAACCGTGTCGTCTTTCTGTTTCTATCTGAAAGTTTCTACTGTAGAATCAACCTTAGCATCCGTGACGTGTATTTTTATTGTAGCTGCATAATGCTGAGTGCAGTGCAGTCGGTTCGTAGATTCGGAGATCAATAGCGTATTCTTTCATTTTGTTTTACTTTTAATACGAAACTACTGTACCTCTGCAAGCTTTTTTGAATCCAGTAAAAACGGCAAATGAGTTTCGACCTATTTGGTGGTGTCTATGGTCAATCGGTCCGTAGAAAAGTGAATTAAAAGTGGTCTGGGCCAGTTGGTTGTGTTAATTTTCTCTTTTATCATATTTTTATAACTGTAAATTTATTATTATTCATAAGTATTTTTTATTAAATAACAATTTATCTCATATCCATTCCCGAATTATCCTTTTTTAATATTTTTTCGTTTCGCGAGGAATCGAATCCTACGTTTTTAATCTCTTTAATATTATTGTCAGTGACAATAAGCATGAATTTTGCAAAGCCAAAAACAAAAAAAGAACAGTGGTTTCTCTATGCAGAAGAATGGGCAAGAAACTCCATGGACACTCTTTTAAATCATATTTTTACAAAACCATGGATACATCATTCATGTTGAGATTATAAAGACATGTGAGAACGATGTAGAAAAACTAGCACATTAAGAGCGCCCAGAGTAAAAGCAAAAACAAGAGTTTAATAGATATAGAGAGAAACAAACCGTGGCGGCCAATAGATGGATATTTATATACGAAAATTATAAGAAATCATCAACTAACTCCATCCGATCTGGGCGAAGCGGAAGGGAGTGTCGAGACTTGTACTGATTAAAACCCATCCATGTTCTTTTTTTTGCCATTTGTCTTCCGGCGCCGTGATATTTCCTACGAACCCATACGCAGCCCTGGCAGACAGAGGCCCTGTGGGCCCCTCTGATTTGCTGACATTTCTTTGAATATACGTATCAGTATACGTATTATAGATGCAAGAGTTTGTGAGAATGTCTGCATGTGTGTTATTTTTCAGAACGGATTTCTATGAAAATCCACACACCTTACCTTACCCTAGGCTACATTTTATATGGGCACGTCTACGCAGGCGAAACCGCGGGCATGAGCTAGTTCCATTATGAAATCTTCAGTTGACTCAACGAACTCGCGTGAATTGTCAAACGCTCTATGTTTATCTACGACCAACCAAAATAGAATGAACCATATTTTAGTATTTCTACAAAAATACTTTACGCACGATGAATGTGTCTGATTCATCCGCTATTTTAAGATGAAGACGACAAGACGACTTTAAAACGTGAGGAATTTCAATAAAAATAAGTACTTTCGATCTTTTTTTGTTGCTAGACACTTATTTGAGATGCAGCTTATAGCAAGTTTTCACTTTTCTCATGAATTTGTTATAAAATAATAAATAGGTAACTGAAAACCTGCGCTGGGCTTTAGACCTTTTTTTTTAAATAGCTGATCTACGTGGAGCTAACTAAAGCGTATTTCACGATGTTCTTTCTTGAGATGTTGTCAATGAAGGTCAAATAAAGGTTATCCACATTTCTTAAAAAAAAACGGAGATTTTCTCATTTTATCTAAAAATTTATGATTCTGGGCCTTTATCCTCGAAATGGTTTTGCAATCAGCAAAATTGTTGAAAAATTAACTATCCCCATTATCTACTTCATCATCGTCTCCTGCCCCTGTATTTGGTGTTGGCGCAACACGTTTTCTTCTTCCATTCTCCCCTGTCAGACGTCACGGCATCATTTACTCTTTCATATCATTCCTTACACAATCCCTCCATCTTTTCTTTGGCCTTTCTCTCGCTCTCCGTCCATCAACATTCAGATCCAACACTCTTTTAGTCACATGTGCTTCGTCCCTCCTCATTGCATGTCCATACCAAGACGACTCCCTTTCAAATTTTCTGTAACAGGCGCAACTTTCAAACTTCCTCTATTATACTCATTATCTACTTAATGAATCCTAAATTGCAGAAACATCTTGGTCTAAAATAACCTAACTCTGAAATTTTAGCCAGATCTTTTGCAGTCTAGTCACAGACAAAGATAAACCTTCTAAACAACAGCATTTTGGCAAACAACACAGCCTCCAAGCGAGACTCCATATCTGACCAAAATCTTATTATTCCACAAAACAAATAAGTCAAAAAAGCTTTTAATTTAATTATTCTATTGTCCGAGTTTCGTACGGAACGGCCATTGTTTGTGTGAAATTTTATCTTAATTGTAAGGATGCTTTTTAAATCAACTGCCAGGTAGGGTGAGAAAATTTCTTTTTTTTGTTTTTCTCTATAAATAGAGCGTTAGGGGAGTCTTTATGGTAATTATTGGTTTTCGAGGCTTTGGTAAACTGATCTTTTTGGGATCTTACTGTTTGCTGCTTAAGAACTTTTGTACTAGTATTTTGTCCGTTTTTTTTTATTTGGTTGTTAATTGTGTGATGTTGCAACAAATTAACTTTTGCCTTCCTTTACTGAGACTGAGAACATCTATCACTAATAAAGAATGAAGAAAAAGACACACAATGACATAAAAGTTCGCTTTAAAACTGTCTCCAATTAGTGTTTAGATAGGAGGAGTCCGCCAGGGCCACTGGCTGTCGAGGTTGCGGGTTGTTCGAAAGAGATACCGCGTTCCCGGAACATAAAGGGCAAAAGAAGGAACAGGTGTGGGGACTAAACAGGTGGGGTTTAGCCACTCCCCCCCGCTCCGCCCAGAGCGGGGCAGTTATAAAGAAAGCAAAAGCTTACAATGCTCGCAAGAAAGGTCAGGGTGCAAAACTAAGAAGTTAACATGGTTAGAAAATTACATGTTTAATATTTTGATATTGCTGTTTTTTAGCGTTTGCAATGGCGATGACAAGTAGTTCTATGATGTCACGCGAGCCATAGGCAACTAGCCATCGATTACAATGACAAGCTATTTTGGCCCTTATGTATATTTATTAAACAACAATATAGCATTGGCTGGGGACCACAATTTCGGTTTTTGTATTTCAAATGAGGCCCTAGGCTGACATTCTCACCATCAGCGATACTTGGAAAATACTAAGGATTGACATGCGTTATCTTAAAGCGCTGAAAGCGACTGTCAGCAAACATGCTCGTAGTCAAAAAATTATAGGCATAATGGTTCTATAATTTTCTTCATTAGATACACATATATATAAACATCTATACATCCATCTATCCTCACAAACATTCGCATTTATAATATTAGTAGGATGATTATGAAATATTGTATATTTGGAAAGTAGGTTTTACAAACACTTTTACACGTCGTTTTTTTTAATACTAGATGAGGCTGGTATTTCGTACCCGACTACTCTGAGAAGATTCAGCCGAAACAAACTCAGAGATCATCGACTTTTTTTTACATGAGTACTATACAAATTAGTGTCTGAAATGGTATTTTTAAGAAAGCAAAAAAAAAAGGACATTTGTGTAGGTCGCTTATACTCTATATAGTACTCAAACTGCCAGACAATCGTCAAAAACAAACAATAAAAGTAATAATGACATGACCCACATGGTCCTCAAATTCACAATAATAAAAAGAAATAAGTTATGTACAGGCTGGCTGAACATAATAAACTGCTCCCGTGTAGTCTCTCAGCCGTTGCCGGGAGCCACGAGGCGTCTCCAGGCAACCGTAGGCGTGGGCATGTGGACATTGAATGTACGAAAGAGATACTGCCCAGTAACACAAGGGAGTGGAAACTAGTGCGGGGTCTTTGTGTATGTGAGTTTAAATGTTTGTTAACGCAACCATGAAGTAGGAGAAAAACCTAGTAAAACTCAAACTCAAAGCATTCATTTCAATTAGACCATTACAGGCACTTTTGAATGTCAAGAAACTAATTGTTGAAGCTACAGTCTCGGTCAAAAGATATAATTACAAGTGTGAAAGTACTGTAGTGTCGGGCAATGTTTATGTTTATTGTCTGTAAAAAAATAGCTAAAGAGGGTTTTAGTCGGTAAAAGTCTGACATTCCCTTCCGCCCCGCCCAAAAACGGTAGAAGTCTTTTTTTATGATTTTTCATTTGACAAAAAAAAGACCATAAACGTACGATTTTTTGTAAAATCTGTAGTGAGTAATTTTAATTACAAGAAAGAGCACTGATGTCGTCGAATAAAAATATCACAACAAAATCCCACTCCAGATATCCAGCCTAGACATAAATTCGCGAGCTCCAAACAGCGTCCACACACGACCAAATGATCATCAACGCTGATACAGATAATTGTGGCAATTAGGGAGTAGTGTCGAGCGTCTGTGGTAGTGTGGATGACTGGCTGTCAGACGGATCAATCACGTGACGGCTAGCGGTCGTGTTGACTCGAGTGAGTCACCGTAGACATCTTTACATTGATTCGTGAAGAAGAAGAAGAAACAGACAGACAGATAGACACAGAGACTGACCGACTAACTAAAGTATTGTCTCTCCTCCCCCTTAAATCTTTCTAAAGGTTGTCTTAAAAAGATCGCTTTTAGCGATAAAACCGTTTAATGTGTCACCCTATTAATACTGTAATTCCAGGCACTAGGGAGTATATTAATAGAATATACTCCTTGCACTAACAACATATAACATAGTGCACCAATAACATAGTGCAAGTTATAACAGAGAAAAGGTGTGGAAAAATCCGGCCAATAGCGAGTCATACTCGCGCACGGGTTCCGTGCAAACTTGCGACATAAACAGCCATATCTTTTGTCTGCATAAACTTAGAGGATTGACTTTTTCACAGTACAAACAGAGTTGAGTATATGGTTTTAATTTCAACTCGGTACCACTACGCATTCTTTAATTAAAGGTTCTTGATAGACAGACGGACAACAAAGTGATCCAATAATATTATTAAGAATACCCTTTATTATTTTTATATTTTTAAATGCTTTTTTATGTTGTTTTTATTAAGAAATATTTAATAAAAATGAGCGAAAGTGAGTTTGTTTGTTTGTTTGTTACCTCTTCACGCTTTAATGGCTAAACCGATTTTGATGAATTTTGGTACAGAGATAGTTGAGAACCAGGAGACAAACATAGGCTCTTTTTTAAAAAAAAGAGTGGGATGTGAAGGCGAAAGAGGGAAGAAAAGGGAAAACTTAGCGTTGCTATTACAAATCATTAAGGCGCAAGGGAACTGTTAGGCGAAGCCGCGGGCAAAAGCTAGTCAATTAATAAATGAACAATAATAATACCCTTGAATAAAATAAAATAATGAATACTGTAAATCCTCCTTGTTACATCACACAGTTCTTGAAATCGGCTCACAAGCCACTCATTTCAGTATATGATTTCATAAATGCAGACGCACCCTGCTATCAACGTCAATTGCGCCAAAGACCCATGAATTAAAGTGACGTATGATGTGACATTCAATTATCAGGAGGTTAAGTTTCCACGGAGTCCAAGCATGCTTCGGGCAACAGGTTTCTCGTTCTTTATGTTGAAGCTAGTGCATCAAGACAAGTCAAAAAAATAACATAAAAATATCTCGGGAATGACGCTTAAGAAAATGTGACGCTTAAGAAAATGTTGTCTCATACAATTCTTGTTTATATTGATGTGTTACTGTGTTATGCGTGGCTAATGAAATCAAAATTGTACTGATGGTGCCATCAGTGAAAAGATTCAAACTTTGATAGCTCATATATCGAAAACGTGACGCTTAAGAAACTTTTTTGTCTCATAATATTTTTGATCATTTTATTGATATACCTGTTTATTATGTGGCTTCTATTTTGAAAATATAATAAAATGGCGAAAGTTTTGGGAGTAAGTATTGGGGATCCGTAGCAGTCTTTGTAAAAGCTTATTTTATTTATTAAAAGTAAAGAAGGACACATTGAGTCATACATTTCCAGTATAAGCCTCGCTTTTTATAGATTTTCCACAACACCAATTTTGTTTAATGAAAATTTCAAACTCAAAACTCAAAGAATTTATCTCAATTAGACTATTACAGGCACTTTTGAATGTCAAGAACAAAAGAATGAAGCTACAGTCCCAGACACAATACATAATAAGTTAAGAAAGTACTGTAGTTGCCCCATTCCAAAACGTAGATCTCTTTGGAGAAGAATGGGCAAGAAACTCCATGGACACCGATTTTGATGAACCACCTGATTAAACTAGACTAAGCCTTACTCATCATCTGCCTAGCCTTTTCCCAACTATGTTGGGGTCGGCTTCCAGTCTAACCGGATGCAGCTGAATATCAGTATTTTACATGGAGCGATTGCCTATCTGACCTCCACAACCCAGTTAATTCTGGGTAATACGATACCCCCTTGGTAAGACTGGTTGTCAATCTTTCGTAAGACTAAGCCTTACTAATATTATAAAAGCGAAAGTGAGTTTGTTTGTTTGTTTGTTACGTCTTCACGCCTTGATGGCTAAACCGATTTTGATGAATTGGTAGTTGGACCCTGGAGACGGACATAGGTTAATTTCTTTTTTTCAAAAGTGGGAAATTAGGGAGAAAGAGGAAAACTTAGCTTTCCTACTACAAACAATAAGGCGCAAGGTCAAAAACTACAGGTAGCAGGTACCTGTAAATCAGGAAAGGGGAACTGTGTTACCCCGAATATAACGCGAACGAATCCGCGGGCGAAAGCTAGTAACCTAATAAGATTATGGTTACATCATTCATGTGGAGGTTATACAAATATGTCAGAGATGTTAACTACATATAAAGTGCACGTTAAGAGCATCCAGAGTAAAAACAAAAACGCCACTACATATATTAATTAAAATAAACCGTGGCAACTAAGAGATTAAAAAAAAAAAATAGCACCTTCAAAAAAAACACAAATACAATTTACAAAACAAGTACATAATCCAAAAGGTAAGGTAAATAATGTTGAATATTAGAGTTGCAGCCAATACCTAAGCTAAGATAACTTAATATCTTGTAATTATAGGTATCAGCGCCCACCCTCGTTGAAGTTAATTAATTTGGGATATTAGGTGCAAAACAATAGTAATAATTAACAAGGATAGAGTAAAAAATAATTAAATTACAATAAACAGGTAAAACATTTACTGGCGAGTGTGAATGTGTGTGTGTTTGTGTTGTATGAGGGAGTGTTAATGTGTGTGTTGAATGAGTGTGTGTGCCTGAGAAAAACTAAGAAAAAAAGAAAAAAACTTAACATACCTTTATTATAATGAGTATTTTATTGCATTTAAACCAATATGCTGAACAGATTTTCCGTTTCATCATAGGTCAGTGCCATAAGCCAACTGAAAAGTTTCCGTTTACACTCTCTTTTTGTCATGGAGAAAATTTGTAACTGTTTATTTGCAATATTGAACAGTCTTGGACCTAGGAACATGTTGAATTTTTGAGCAAATCTAGTTCTACAGGGCATGGATTTAAATAGCTCGAAACTGACTCGAAGATGACTAGTCCTAACTGAAAGCTGCCGTTCGCGAACATGACGATTCTTCTTGAATACACTTATTGGCTTAATCATACACTTGATATATAAAAACTTGATTAACCCACACTCACAATATCCTAGCTAGAGATCCAAAACTGCCAACAATTCCCAACGGTGTTAAATTAACACCACATGCACTTGTGTTGTATTAATTAAGATGTTGAACATGATATCGACTGGCACACACAACTACACATAAATTATAAACGTCAGCACTTAAGTTAATAGAATTGTTGATGCTGAAAAAACTAGTAGTTTAATTAAAATGTATGTTTGTTAAATGGAATGTTTCATCCACATAGGTAAACTAATATTAGTTAAAATTGGACTCACCTTCTCCAGTTTACAAAATGTGTGAGAATTATGTAATAAAATAATTTTGAAAACGTTCCAAGATATTTTAACAATAAAATTTAATCATATCTGTTTATATAAGGTTTGCGTTGGGAATGTGTGTAGCGTGGGGTGTGTGATGTAGGTGTATGTGTGTGTTGGATGTGTGTGGTGTCAATGTGCGTGGAGGTGTATTGTGGGTTGAGTTGTTTTGTTTACTTTTATTTCAATTCAGCGACAAGTTGTTTCGATTTATGTTATTGTGTATTGCTTCTATTTCTTATAATTTTGTATTTATCAGACAATTAGTGAGTGTCTTTTTGAAGTCGTAAAAAGAGAGTACTTTGTTGTGATAAATATTATAGATACAGTGATTGTTAAAGTAAAATGTGTATCTGGGTTTCTTTGAAACATACGCTGTCATTATTGACCATGTTCTTCAGAAAAGTTAGATGCGTAGAGCTCGCAAGCGGCGTGCATGTATGATCAGATGTATGACCATGGACGAAACGCGATGTGAGGATCGCAGCGCATGGCATTTTCCAGTTTCTATCCACCCCTTAGATATTGTGTCTTTGAAAATAGCAAGGGCCATGGTATTATTCGAAATGTAAAAACCATTTCCACATTTTCAATTCAGATATTATCTATGTTAAATCGCGAGAAAGAAACACAATGGAATATTACAATTAATGTATTATTCAGCCAGTTCTTAGCTTTGTTAAGTTTCTAAAGTTCATAAAAAGCTTAAAAGATTTGTTTGTAATTTATGACAAACGTTTACTAGCTTTTGGACTAGAAGTTCACTTAAACGTTATTTTTTTTAATTTAATTTATGAAAAATAGAAATGTATGATATACTTTGACCAGCTACTTTTTAACATGAATATATTAGTTAGGATGGTACCGACTATTATGAAAAGATTCGTCTACAATGGTGTAGATTCTGCTATCACAAACTAAACTAAAACTACACTAAAAATCACTTACTACAAATTAAGTTTATTCCTGTCAAACGACGTTTCCTCTGCTGAAATTGAGTAAAATGACACAGCATAACCATATTATAGTTAGCATTAATGACAGTTTACTTACATAATTTAGAGAAAATTACAATCTCTCTTTTCTGGATATAACGTTTTTCACAAAAAAATGTGGCTTCCAAGCTCAATCAGGCCATCTAGCTGAATCAGGCCATCTAGCTTAATCAGGCCATCTAGCTCAATCAGGCCATCTAGCTTAATCAGGCCATCTAGCTCAATCAGGCCATCTATCTTAATCAGGCCATCTAGCTCAATCAGGCCATCTCGCTCAATCAGGCCATCTAGCTTAATCAGGCCATCTAGCTCAATCAGGCCATCTAGCTCAATCAGGTCATCTAGCTCAATCAGGTCGTCTAGCTCAATCAGGCCATCTTTAATCGCGACTAAAATGGTGAGTAAAATTAGATGTGATTTGGTACCTATGTTATTTTACAACACAGTTCCCCTTTCCTGATTTGCAGGTACCGGCTACCTGTAGTTTTTGCCTTTGCGCCTTATTTGTTGTAATAGCAAAGCTAAGTTTTCCCTTTTCTTCCCTCTTTCTCCCTCATTTCCCACTTAAAAAAAAATAGGTAGCAGTATCGTAGCAACTATCTCTGTACCAAAATTCATCAAAATTTGGTTTAGCCATTTAGGCGTGAAGACGCTCGCTTTTATAATATTAGTAAGAATTAATCTAGTTTAACCCGGTGGTTCATCAAAATGGACACCATTATTTAAAACTTAGTCATCAAAAATCTATTGCCGGAAGCCACGAAAATTCGTCGTTTAAATTCCGTAAAGCACTCGCGATTAGGCTCGCCATCGTGCCAAAATCCTCATGAAATGCGTTAGTAAAATAATAAATAGCAATAAATACGCTATTTATTATTCTAAGAATTAACCAATAGCCATCATTGGCGCCTGACGAGTACTTTACGAGGTGTAGGAAGACCACGTACAGATATAAAAATAAATTATAATGTTGTTAAAATATACCTACTCTATGACGTTACGAGAGAGATCGAGAGCCATGACGCTGGCTGGCGTCCTGTTCGAATTAAAAAGTTATATTTCTAGCCATTGTTTTTTGTTAAATCGCCTAAAATTTAACTTTATATTGGTATTAAAAAAGGGTAAAATCGGTCCAGTAGTTTCTTAGCTCATTCGGTACGATAAAAAAATCTTATTAAAAAATTAATATAATAGTATCCTAATAATATTATAGATGCGAATGTTTGTGAGGATGGATGGATGTATGCGTGTTTATAACTGTTTCACGTCATAACGGCTGAACGGATCTTGATGAAATTTGGCACAGAGGTAGATTATAGTCTGGAATAACACAAAGGATTTTTTTTTATCATCGCACAGCCCAAGTCGCGGGCGCCAGGTAGTAGATAAATAAAGTAAGTAGCTATTGAAAACGTGACCAAAGTATACCAAATGCCTGCGAAATATTTCTCAATTACATAATATGGCAAGGGACATCTTGATGGAACGAAGTTATTATTTATTTTGTACAAAAATCCTGTATTTTTGAATGCGAAATAGAAAGACGAAACGAAAATAACTGGGTTGCTTTCAATGATAGAGAGAGAGACTGACAGAGAAACACGCGCACGCCGCACGGCTTACAACTATAGCAAAAAGTGTCGTTACAACTTTTGGTCTTAACTTTTCCGTCTAGCCCTCTATTGCAACGTGCGATAAGGAACATCGTTCCAAAACTGACACCGGGTTAGGCCCGAACCGCACAAAAAAAACATATGTGGCTCCAATAACGCTTGTTATTTCCCTGTTTGAATTTATCCGCTTGGTAGGCTTCGACAATCCTCTTCAACTATATTACGGACTTCCCATGGTTTACCTTTTTGATACAAAGAACGACATTGAAGCGATTGGACCAATATTTGTTCTCTAAATGTTATTTTTAAGCTATCTGACGCTCATTTTCCAAAGAAGATATGACTGACTTTGAAGACTGAATTATTTAGTATTTCCTGCTTCTAGACTCATTTTACGTAGTTTTCCCAATTCTCTTTTTAACACGCTTTTGCTAGCTAGCTTCATTTGTACCGATTTTAAGAGTCATTTAACTATGTAACCAAATCTTAGAAGTTTAATTTAACCCACTTCGCAATTTCTGAAAGAGCTGAAATTTTCCAAAGATGCTTAGTTTGTATGACAATACATGATTGGAAGGTTAGGTTAGGTTGGTTAGATGACGTCATCCAATATGGCGGAGTCACAGAAATGGCGGGCAAGTTTTTTTTTACACATTCCTATGATTTCAAATATAAAAGATTTTCGGTTTTCTGAAAAGAATATTAAAAAGCGTGTCTTTTCTCTTACTGTAATTATTTAACTGCAAATAAGGTTAGGTATAATTAACCCCACAACAAAATGCTAATACTGCCCTCCACACTCCTTTTACGCTGTCATACGTCATATTGATGAACACCGTGACTTGTATGTTATCTTATCAAGTTATCACTGTTATCAGTTATCAATGGCCCATTAATCACCGATAAGCCGGACAATTGACAGGCCACAACATGAATTAAGTTACGTTTATCTATAATTTTTAAAAGCTTCAATTAAGTTTCACTTGTAGTGCTTAGGCTTCTTTCTTTTAGGGTTCCGTACGTCAATAGACAAACATAACCCTTATAGGATCACTGTGTTGTCCGTCTGGTTGTCAAGACCCTTTATCTCGGAAACACGTGGAGATATCAAGTTGAAATTAAAACCATATACTCAAGTCTGGGGTCCGTTGGAGGTGTGAAAAACAATCCTCTAAGTCTACGCACTCAGAAAAAGTAGCCGTTTATGTCGCAAGTTTGTATGGGACCTTCAGTGCGTGAGCCCGGCTCGCACTTGGCCGGTTTAATTTTTTAACACTGAAATAAGAAGACAGGAACAGAAAAATATGTACAAAGTTAACCTTTCAAATAGTTCCTCTTTATATTAAAAAAAAAACGTTGCTCCATACTAAGAATTTTTCCTGTATCGTGGGTACGTTTACAAACATTTAAACTCACATACACGAACAGCCAGACCCGAAACAATTATTTGTAGGCCATAAAAATTTTTGTTCCGTGCGGGAATCGAACCCGCGACACGCAGCGCAGCAAAACTCCTCTCTCTCTGGACTGGTTCAATTCTTGCTGGCGTAATCACCAAAACAAACTATCTTACATAACTAGTGGTCGTAGTCTGTTAGCATGACATGGTGTTGGGATAACTTGCTTTATGAATAAAATAAAAATCTTTTAAAATGAAAATAAAAATCTCTGATTATAAGAAAAAGACGTGTACTTCGTTGCTCGTTGATTGGTAACATAGTAATTCAGTGACATACCTATATTATGTATTTTGACATGGCCTCTGGGCCTTTGCCTTAAAACTAAATGTTGTGTAGCCGTGCTGTGTAACACATGGGTTCAATCTCCAGGGACACTACCGGTGTTATTGGGTTTTCTGCTAAGAATTTCTCAATAGCAGTCACAAAGGATGAATGTATGCCCTGTGATGGCAATAGAATTGCTCTTATTACGTGGAACTTTAACTTGTGAATTGTAGGAGTACTGTACTCTGCCCTACGCCTTAGAGGGTCACAATCGTGGTGTTATGGGTATGTTAGGCTGTCCTCTCGGCGAGACAAGTGCGCAAAATGATCTTGATGACGTGACTCTATAAATGACGAAAATAACACCATTCCAGTTACCGAGCCATTTATGAATGAAAAATATTCCAAAGAGCTTTTATTTCAGCTACCTACGTCAGCATAGAGTTTTCTGACTGATGCACACATTATCTATGACGCCTTTCTTCAAAGTTAATGGCCTGGTTACAATTTTTTCAGTCAAAATTCTGACGCATGACTGATCTGACGCACTTCGACGTAATCGTGACGATACTTATGCATGGGCGTCGTGAAGACTAGCTATTAATAAAGTCTTAGGTATTATTGATTATAAAAATGTTAGTCTTATTTATCAGCCTTTCATCGTAGAACTATTGGTTACTATATCTTATTTTTGTTCAACACGTCCTGATAAAAAGCGAAACAAAAAAGAGTCAGGATTCACATACAAACACTCAATTTTGCCGTGTGCCGTGAGACATACTATAAGCTTTGTTTTTTTTTTTCTTTCAAATGTAAAGATTTCTGTTTATTTAGCCTAGCAAGATATCAGACATGAATAAGAATAATCTCCTGCTTACACATGCAATAGAACTAGAAGTACAGACTATGGGTACAATCACAACCCGCTAAAACAGCTTTTCTAAAAAAAAGTGTAATAGGCATGGCCCCACTAATATACAATACCATTCCAAATTCCCTGAAGATGTTGAATATTAATTTATTTAAGAGAGAATTAAAGAAATTACTAATTTGTAAGGGCTATTATAATATAACAGACTTTCTGACTGACAAATTATGAATATTAATAATTTACTATGTGTTTTTGTTTTAATATTTTTATGATTCTTTTTGGTCTATTAATTTGATTATTTTCGATTATAATTTATTTCTGACATTTTTTTCTGACATTTGTTTTTGTATTAATTGAATATTTGACTTTAATTTATTTTTATTCTAATTTATCATTTATAATGAATTGTGAATTATTGTGTACGCTGTAAATGGCAAAACATGCTGAACCAACCATTTTAAACCTGTTCCATCTATATGTGCATATATCCAATGTATCATGTTACACATGTTTGAACAAATAAATTAATCTTTATCTTTAACTTCTACGAGAAATCTCAAAAAGCATGTTGCTTACTTGCAAGTTGCCAGGGTAAAACTTCACAGAGAGTGTTAGCATTACTTCCATTAAAATTTTCTCGCAGAAGTTTGCTTGCATGTGAAAATACAACTAAAAGTGCTGCCTCAAAATCCCAATAAATAAATCACTTGTTCCCTTTTTTGGTTTTAATGAATGTCACATCTTTGAAGTAGTCTTCGACTTTCTATAGTTTCTGGCTTTCTATATTTTGGCTTGATATGTGACTGATAGAAACATACTAAATTTAAACCAGCCATACCAAAGGTATCGCATGACCCATTAAAAGGTTAGTGGAGGTCAGTTTGGTAGTCCATCCAGCTTAAATATTGGTATTCAGCTGCATCCGACCCGTTAAACTGGACCCGATTCCAACATAGTTGAGAAAAGGCTAGGCAGATGATGTTAGCGATTATAATTCTTACGAGGAGTGTCTCCTATCAATTTAACAATTATTCCGGGAATGTTAAGTCAACAAATTAGCGCCGTGACACGTTTTTATTAAAAAGTTTTTGACATTTGAGTTTGCGGGAAATTATTGACATGAAAAATGGCGGCGGGGAAATTGCCTTTATGTGCACGTGCTATTATTAATTACTGTTGAATGTTTATGTTGTAAATCTGTACTAATGTGACAAATATAAATGTCAAAATATGATATTTAAATTAATTTCATTGCATATATGTATTAGAAATATGTCTCAGAAACACCAACGAAAATAAGATCAAATGGGAATTTGCCAGTTTAAAATCATGTTTATAGTTTATGGTTACGTGTTCTCTTAATTATCCATAGGCTCACTTCGCCCTGTCTTTGTTAGTGGCAATCTCCATGCTCCCGTGTCAGTCTCAAGCAGGATTTATTCGTCAATGTCGTCTACCCATCTCGCGGCCAGCCGACCAATACTTCTCTTTCGTCGCGGGGTCAACTACTTAAAAATAATCACACTTCACGCAACCACTTTTTAAAACAACCAATTGAATAAAATCTGGAGCGCATCAATTAAATCTAATAACTATTTAGATGCTAGGATCATCTGCTATTGCGTGCTTATCGTGTGTAAATAAGACTTTAAAAAAAATGGCGGCACGTCAAATTTTGGCGCTCTGCCAGAGACAACGTAGAGCGTGGACGATTCAATACTAGATATTCATTCGTTCTGCCTCTTGTAATCGTTATTAAGTTGCGGTTTACTTTGTAAACGTGTCTTGTTTACTATTTTTTGCTTGCACATTCCTAGAGGACAGTAATCATCATCTTATGTAGGTACTACTGAAGGATAAACTTAACGATATTTAGTCAGTTTACCAACAGCTCAAGACCCGTGCAAGTAGAAAACTCATAATAAAGTTTAATTATTTCTATTACTGTTCTTTAATTTTCAAAGTTCATAGATTTGCGACAACAAACAACAAGAAAGAGAAGAAAGTTTGATTAATTATATTTATAATAATCATAATAACCGGTAACACAATGAAACAAATAACAGAGTTTCCCGGCATTTCCCACACCTTTACTTCACAAAAGGTCAAACCTTTAAAGTCGCGTTGCCCCCTTACAGTTACGTACTTACTGAGGATATACATATATACAGCATGTGTCTGAAAGCAAAGTTGCGTTCAAGATTGATATAATTATTTAAAAACACGATATCTACAACCAATTGAAGAGCCTTCCTTATCTGACCATTCATCGTATTGAAATGAAAATAAATAAATACAATTCATTTGATACAGATGTACACCCATACAATTACAAAATACAATAAAAAAAACTAGTACCTACAACAGGCAAACTTTTTTGGTCAACTTTTTTTTTTAATTAGTTTTATCTAGCCATCAATATATCAATTACGCTTACGTAAATAAAGTGTTTCTCTTGCCAGGAGGTGATGCTGGCTGGCACGTCATTTTTGAAAAAAAATATACTATCACTAGAGCTTTACTTTCAGCTCATTCAGTAGAGGGAACTGATTTGAAATGGAAAATATACTAATGACTTCCCCGCGTTAGACGGAGAGGGGAAGTTATTATACACCCATGTTCCTTCTTTTACCCTCTATTTTCTGGGGTCGCGGTATATCTTTCGAACAACCCACAACTTCCAGAAGTCGTGGCCTTACGCCACTTGACCAACGGACATCGATTACATTTCTTAGGAAGACAGTTTAGATTAAGCAATTATTTGAAAATCCTTACTAATTTTATAAAAGCGAAAATGAGTTTGTTTGTTACGTCTTCACACCTAAATGGCCAAACCGATTTTGATGAATTTTGGTACAGAGATATTTGGGACCCTGGAGACGGACATAGGCAATTTTTATTTTTAAAGTGAGAAATAAGGGGAAGAAAGAGGGAAGAAAAGGGAAAACTTAGCTTTGCTATTACAATAAATAAGGCGCAAGGGCAAAAACTACAGGTAGCAGGTACCTGCAAATCATGAAAGGGGAACTGTGTTACCCTGAATTTAACACGAGCGAAGCCGCGGGCAAAAGCTAGTGACTGAAATAAAGTCTTTACTCATTCATTCAACTATGTAACTAGTTAAATTAAAAACTTCCAATTTAATGTTCTATGCCTCACATTTCTTATTTTCTAACACATGCTGTTTATCGTATTTACACAATGTAGGTTTGAGTACAACTTGCTGCAAATAATCCTACGCATGTAGCCCCTCCCCATATCGATTTAATGAAGACAACAAACGTTAAAACGTCGCACCTTATTAAGTTGTCTGGAATAAGTATTGTCATTAACGTTTAGTTAATTATGTGACCTGACACGTCTGCTTATAAATTAACAGCGTACTTAAAAGTATGACAAAGAAAATTTATATAATCCTAGCTGCATTTATGTGAAGACAAGTTTTTATTTTTATCCGAGTTCAAAACAAGGAGGAGGTTCTCAATTCGACTGTTTATTTTTTTGTATGTTTGTTACGCGATATCTCCATCAATTTGTGGGCCGATTTTTAATGTTTTTTTTTTCAATTTTATAATCGAAAGGTGCACGGTTCAGGTTGGTCGTTTCCTATGGAGAAGAACCGGAAACAACCAGCATGGTTACTTTTTTAAATCATTTGGTTTCACAATGTTGTTGTTACAGAGCGTTAGTAGGTACTAGGCCCGACAATAAGTTATTGCTTACTTTACAAAACGTAAAATAAGATAAAAAGTTGACAAGCATTTTTATTTAAGCAGTTATTTTAAAGATTGGTTGCTAAATAATAGCAGCCGCTCGGGTCGATCTTTAGGTTAAGCCGCGCTTTCCTAGGTTGGTCTCTGGATGGGTGACCATCCGTTACATACCGAGCTGTTGCTTGGTCCCGGCTATCATTTGTAGATCTTTGACAGTCATTACAGATGGTCAGTGTTCCGAAAGTCTGACAACTAGTCTTACCAAGGGGTATCGTATTACCCAGTACTAACTGGGTTGTGGAGGTCAGATAGGCAGTCGCTCCATGTAAAATACTGATATTCAGCTGCATCATGGTTAGACTGAAAGCCGACCCTAACATAGTTGGGAAAAGGCAGATGATGGTTAAAGACGATAGCTGATAAAGAGGTATGGAAGATGTACACTTGCTGCGTAGAACCCAAATGATTTTGAGGAATACAGGCAGAAATAAGATGATGATCTTCAACTTGTGTGTTACTGACGAACCAGTCAGAGTTTTTAAGCTAACAATGCCTTTTCAATGCCATCGAGAAATACAATGATAATAATCCTACTCCTACAATATATAATATTAAAAATGCAAATATTTATGAGGATGGATGTATGACTCTTTCACGTCAAAACGGCTGAACGGATCTTAATGAAATTTGGCACAGAGTTAGATTATAGTCTGAAATAACACATAGGATACTTTTTTTCGATATCACGCAGGCGAAACCCCGGGCGCCAGTTAGTTTTAAATAAATGATAACCATGCATTTCATACCAAACGTTATCATTAATATTTTAGGAGCGACAGCGACGACTGATGGAAATCTCATAATTTAATTTAAAAGTATTATTTTATTTACCTAAAATAACGAATTGACAGCTATTCGCGAAGTTGTCTAAGTAAATAAATAAAATAAATAAATATCTTGGGACAACTCACACACGGCTATCTGATCCCAAGCTAAGCAGAGCTTGTGTTATGGTAACCAGACAACTGATATACATACTTATATAATTTATAAATACATACATATTATAGATAAATCACACCCAGACACAGAACAAACAATCATGCTCATCACACAAAGTTTGTCCTGGGTGGGAAGCGAACCCACGACCTCCGGCTCAGCAGTCAGGGCCACTAACCACTAGACCAACAGGCCCGTTCATCATCAATCTTTTTTTCTCGACCACGTTGATGCCATCTGCCAGTCTTACTGGATTCATCTGAATATAATTTACATGGCAGAACTGTCTATCCTTAGTTAAAGACTGGTTGTCAGACTTCCTGGAAAAGCTCAGAATGCAACCTCATCATTGAAAAAAAAAACTTGTAAATGTTTATTTCTGACCTTTTGCATTAAAACACCATAAATTGAACAGATTAAGATCAAGCTAAACTTCTAAGCTATCCACCATCGTTACGCCATATAAAACAAACGCCATACGTCCGCCAATTACACGGCGCACAATGTAGAACCATAGACAAAGCGTGACGTCAGAAGTGCGTCATAGAGTAAGTAGGTCACCACGGATCCATAGAGAATGGAAGCGGCTTTGAATCACAATGACCACTTCGTTACGGACGTAACATAGGTTTTTTCTTTGCATTTTTCATGGTTGTTTTAGTCATGTATGGAGATTCTTGAAAATTAACGTTGAATATTTTGAATAAGTTTGTTGATAAAGATGTTTCGAAACCAGTAATTTTTTTTAAAAGAAACATTTGAAATTCATATCATAGACATGCATTAAAAAAAATAGCCCGCCATCTTTGTGACGCTGCCATATTGGATTTAAAATGACGACACAGCATACGATGCATTGGCATCCAAACGAAACGGGTATGCAAAATTTCAACTCAAATGAAAAGAACCGGGAAGTGGATCAAATTCATTTTTTTTTACATATTTCCAGTTCAAGTTAATAAACCCGTGTCAAAAAAGACATCTTGACGTTGCATCAAGCAAAGGAGGGGCGTGTCCTGGTCTTTAAATAAACTCGTCACCACGCATTTAACAAACATCAACTAGCATACAATAATAGTAACAATATAATCATCCCATAACTCGGCATCATCAATCATCCGTATGATATTAAAGTGGTACTTAAGGTGACGCACGTGAAGTCCTCGCCGCCATTTTGAAAAATACATAGACGTTTATCATTCTAAAATAAACGCTGGATATATTGCTGGGACAGTTCTTCCGTAATCTAGATTTTAAGACTTGCATTTAGTGAGCAAGAAGATGCTGGAATTACATACCTATTTATACAGGGTGGGCCAGAAAGATTTGGGAATTTTAAAAAAATATAAAAAGAAACTAAATACAATACACATACACATCTTTATTTCACTTAAAATAGACATCTCGGAAATTTATTTCTTAAAAATTACATAATTTAGGTGTCACGCTGAAAATATTTATCGAATCTGAACCTCAAATTGGTAAAAACTCGCTGACACAGCTGCTGGCTAAATAATAAAGGGCGCTCGTGTCGATCTTTAGATTAAGCCGCGCTTGCCTAAGTTGATTAATGGTTGTTTGACCACATACTGGGTTTTCTATGTGCCTCGGAAAGCACGTTAAGGTGATGGTCCCGGTTGTCATTTGTAGATATTTGAGAATCGGTAAAGTAAGTAAGTCAACCAGTCTTACCAAGATGTATCGTATTATCCAGTACTAACTGGGTTGTGGAGGTCAGACAGGTAGTCTCTCTATGTAAAATACAGATATACAGCTGCATCTGGTTAAACTTGATGCCGATCCCAATATAGTTAATAAAAAGCTAGACAGATGATGATTTTTCCATAGTACAAAGATTTGCGATAAGGTTTTTTTTTATTAGATACTAGCTTTTGCCCGCGGCTTCGCTCGCGTTAAATTCGGGGTAACACAGTTCCCCTTGCGCCTTATTGATTTGTAATAGCAACGCTAAGTTTTCCCTTTTCTTCCCTCTTTCTCCCTCACAACCCACTTTTTTTCAAAAAAGTTAGCTTATGTCCGTCTCCTGGTTACCAACTATCTCTGTACCAAAATTCATCAAAATCGGTTTAGCCATTAAAGCGTGAAGAGGTAACAAACAAACAAACAAACTCACTTTTGCTTTTATAATATTACTAGCTTTTGCCCGCGGCTTCGCTCGCGTTAAATTCGGGGTAACACAGTTCCCCTTGCGCCTTATTGATTTGTAATAGCAACGCTAAGTTTTCCCTTTTCTTCCCTCTTTCTCCCTCAGATCCCACACATTTTTTAAAAAAAATAGCCTATGTCCGTCTCCTGGTTCCCAACTATCTCTGAACCAAAATTCATGAAAATCGGTTTAGCCATTAAAGCGTGAAGAGGTAACAAACAAACAAACAAACTCACTTTCGCTTTTATAATATTAGTAAGGATATTAGTATATTAGTATTAGTAAGTAAGGATTAATATTCTGGCGCTTTTTTTTTACGCAACATAATGATATGAGATTTACCAAACTGATTTTTAATAGATGTTTTGTAACTAAATTACGTCAAAACGACGAAAGTTTTGCTCGAGAAAGTCGGGGGCATCCGTAATATATAAAAATCACGAGTAAAAACGTTAGTACACGCTAATTCAATCGAGTTCAATGATTTTCTGAATTTATGTGATTGGTGCCAACTTGAAAGAAATGGCACCAAACAGAGTAGGGCTGTTTATACAAATATCTTTTATTTTATTAATTTTAATGTAATTTATTAAAAAAAAATATTAAATTTTCCGTTTTTTTATAGATTTATAATTATTATATTATATCTTTTTTTTATATAAAAATTATTTATAGCAGAGGGTCCACCAGTCCTTCAACAAAAATGGCCTGTCCATTGCCACTTCAGATTTTACTTACTCTATATGTTTCAACTCCATCGTTTAATAATGTTATGAATTTAAATTCCTTATCCTTGGAGATATATAATGATTTACGTCATTTGTGCTGTCATACGTGACTTGACATCTTCATTGCACACTGCTAGAGATGACAGTAAATCCTGACTAAAGTTATAAAAGCGAAAGTGACTTTGTTTGTTTGTTACGTCTTCACGCCTAAATGGCCAAACCGATTTTGATGAATTTTGGTACAGAGATAGTTGTGACCCTGGAGACGGACATAGGCCAAAAAAAAATAGTGAGAAAATGGGGAGAAAGAGGGAAGAAAAGGGAAGAGATTTTTTTTCTATTATCACGCGGTTTGCGTTGGCCCAAAGTAAATATGCCACGCGGATGAAGTCGCGGGCGGAAGCTAGTATTGTATATGGTTAAACTCCAGAATTATTACTATATCAAAATGCTAAGTTTTTAAAATAATAGCACTGGGTGGGTGAGACATTGATGCACCAACAGGTGACTATGGGTTCAGTATATCACGATAAACACTACGTCATCATTTAAAAAAAAACCGGCCAAGTGCGAGTCAGACCTACGCACCTAGGGTTCCGTACCAAACTTCCGATATTAACGTCCTTATCTTTAAATTGCGTAGACTTAAAACGTTGATTTTTAGGCTTCCGTACAAACTTGTTTTTTACACCTCCAAAGGACTACAGACTTAAGTATATATATGGTTTTAATTTTAATTCGGACTACAGACTTAAGTATATATATGGTTTTAATTTTAATTCGATACCTTCCACGCGTTTCCGAGATATAGTGTCTTGACAGACAGATCGACAATAAAGTGGTCCAATAATGGTTCCGCTTTTTCTTTTTAGTTACGGAACTCTACAAACATATTAGGACTGAACATTAAAATTAATAGCTTGCATGCCGTAACTGCGACAAGCACAACATGAAGCTGTGTTAAGGGGGCCTACATCACAGCACTTGTAGGTTTCTGTAGTCTGTGCACGTTAAACGGCGTTTCGTTTGACGACATGGTTGGCGCAGTGGCTGAGTGATCGACTGCTGCGCTGCGTGTTGCGGGTTCAATTCCCGCACGGAACAAATATTTGTATGACCTGCAGCTAGTTGTTTCGGGTCTGGCTGTTTGTGTATGTGAGCTTAAATGTTTGTAAACGCACCCACGAAACAGGAGAAATCCTAGAGTGAGACAACGTTTTATAAAAAAAATAAAAAATAAACATCGTTTGTTTGTCGTAACATCCAGCCCGCTATACATCGTTGGACACTCACTACACAAGGGTGGAGGTCCCTGAAATCTGTCCAGCCATTGTGTGTCGCTAATAGGATTCGAACAAGCACCGCCATACTTTTGTTTTAACGCTAATAGGCGAAAAAATAGGTTATGAACTCATTATGCTTTTTGGCACACGTGTTTCCAACAACAGTGTGTTTTACCTTACATGCATAATTTACAGGCGTAATGTATGTGTACTATAGACAGTATTACCTGTTTCTTTTTTTTATTTTAAAAAACCTTGCCTTACTTTAGGAATTTATCCTGTATCGTGGATCCGATTACTGACATTCGAACTTACATACATAAACAGCTAGACCCAGGTCAACTATCTGTGGGTCATACAAATATTTGTTCCGTGTGAGGATCGAAGCCGCGACACTTAGCGCAGCAGTCAAACGCTTTGCCACTGCGCCAACCGTGTTATAAAATAAAAGTTAAATAAAAACTTATAATAACAAATAAAAGAAAGCATTTTAGACCATGCCCATATTTTTAATTTAAAAACAAAGTAAAAATTTAAAAAGTATGTACAAAAATGAATAAACGAATAAAAGCAAACCTTTTAGACCATGCCCCGATTCGCCGCAAAAATACTTCTGGAACGACGGTGCTGATGGGGTTATTTTATAGCCGTGGCGCGTCGCCATCTTTTTTTTTAAACAATTTCTACAAATATCTATCAAAACGTCTGAACGGAGGAGATAGATTATAGTCTGGAATAACACATAGGATACTTTATTTTCGATCATCGCGGGCAAAGCCGCGGGCTTCAGCTAGTTTATAATATTAGTAAGATGGTACGAAACCATTCGTGCGCGAGTGACACTCGCGCTTGGCCGGTTTTCTATTATCTCTCTCGCTGGCGTTTGTAACTTGAACGTGTGGTTCGTAGTCGAGGGGCTAAAGTTTATCTATAAGAAAGTTTAACAGAAAACTTCGAGACAGGCGTCTAATACTTTAATCTTTGATCGTGAACGCTGATTGATTTGTATTGTCTTTGGTTAATTACGTGGGTTGGCATAGCGTCAAAGTTTGCAGTTCATAAATGTTGATTAGTTCTGATTTGTTGGTAATTGCGTTTTGATCTTGTGATTGGCTTAATAATCATAATAACTTAACATAACGACTGTAATCCCCTAAGAGTTAGACAGAACTGCTGCCCTACCATGACGTCTTAAAACAGAACTTATTCCAGTGAGGGAAAGAGACAGAGCTATACAGGGTGTCTAGCACCATCTCTTTCTCACACAGGAATAAGAACTGCTATAAGATGTCATGGTAACCCTTCTGTACCTTAAAGTACACCTTCATTTGCCAGTTATGGTAGATCCCGGGTGTCACCATTGTGACGATCGCCCGGAGGACACGGTGGAGCACACAGTGGCGGTCTGCCCAGCTTGGGCGGAGCACCGCCGTGCCCTCGTGGAGGCGATCGGCGGCAGCGATCTCCCGCGCCCTGGTTCAGTTCATGGTCCGGAGCAAGAGGGAATGGGAAGCGGTCACCTCCTTCTGCTAAGCAGTCATGCTGGCGAAGAAGGTGGCCGGCCGTTTGAGGTACAGAATATTATTACTGTCGCGTTGGTCTAATGTTGTTTTGTCGTAATGTTAATTTTTATTCTTTTGTTATTTTTGTGCTCGTCGTAATTTTCGTCAAATCAATATTTTTCTTTTTAAATTATTTGATCGCTTGTTTAGTATTAGCAGAAGGTACACTATTGACTAGCCCTGTTACATTTTTATGTTCGTACACTCCATTCAAAGGTTGTCTGGAAGATATCGCTATCAGCGATAGGCTTTCCATTGTAACCATAGAATTAGAAACTTCTGTAAAACAGTTATAATCTAATATAAATCGATCTAAACTATATTCGCCCAGTATGATACGTTAATGGGTCATGATCTATTACATACCGAGTTTCCTCCGTGCCTCGGAAAGTACATACGACGGCAGGTCAACCTATACTAAATTATTACTACTTAATCTCTCTACTACGGATCGCACACCGTAGTAGAGAGATCAGGTTAAAATGGTTTTGTGTAGGTTGATGGGCCGTCGTGTGTACGTTAAGCCGTTGTTCCGGCTGTGATTTGTAAATCTTTGACAGTCGTTGTCAGTCACTGACCCGAAAGTCAGTCTTACCTAGAGGTATCGTATTACCCAGTACTAACTGGGTCGTGGATATCAGATAGGCAGTCGCTCCATTATTGGGTAAGACAGGAAGCCGATCTAAAAGAAAAGAAGGCAGATGACCAAACATTTAAACTCACATACACAAACAGTAAAAAAGTCGAATTGGAAACGTCCTCCTTTTTTTGAAGTCGCCTAAAAACCATTAGGAGAAAAAAGTTTTAAAGAAATTCTCGCTTCATCCATGAAACTAATAGAAAGTAATGACATCGCAGAGCGTTTAATATAACAAACGAAGAGTGATGAACTGCCCTACTGTTTCCTAATCCTAGTATCCTAATTCCTTTTCCTAATAATATTATAAATGCGAATGTCTGTGAGGATGGATGGATGTATGGATGTTTGTTGTTACTCTTTCACGTCAAAACGGCTGAACGGATATTATGATGACACTTGGCACAGAGGTAGATTATAGTCTGGAATGACACATAGGATACTTTTTTTCGATATCACGCGGGCGAAGCCGCGGGCGCCAGCTAGTAAATATATGTTCGTGCATATATTATTTAGTTGCGGTACAGTTATGACCACAAATCTTATATCTTTCTTTTTTTTCGAAACGTGCCGATCACTGGAAATTTCTCCTGTATTGAATCAGCCAGACCCGGAGTAACTATCTGTAGGCCATAAAAGTATTTGTTTCGTGCGGGGATCGGTCCGCGACATGCAGTACAGCAGTCGATCGCTTAGTCACTGCGCCAACCGTGCCGTCAAGTCACACACAAACATTTAGCAATTTTCTGAACTGATTGTCTTCATTATACATATAACAAACAAAACATGTGTGTACAATCACAGGTACATTACACCTCTGCCTAATCATTCGGAGAAAACATGCGTGAAGTTTTCACAAAATAAAAACAAGGCAAGGGTACAAGCGTCATAAACAGCCATATCTTTGGACTTGGAGGGTTGATTTTTTCACAACGCAAAATGGCTACAGATTTGAGTACATGGTTTTAAATGCAATAAAATAATTATCGATACCTCCACACGTTCCCAAGAAATAGGGTCTTGTCAAACAGGCGGACAACAATGTGATCCAATAGGGATTCCTTTTTTCCTTTTAAGTTACGGAACCTTTAAAAGTTGTGACAAATGTTTGCACTGACTGGACAAGTCCACTCAATCTGCGTGGTGCTTTCTTAAAAAGACTATTTCAGACACTAATCTGCATAGTCCTCATGTAAGTTGACCAAGACTTTTGTCTGGACCTTAAAAGAGACTATGTATGACCTTTGAGTATGTTTCGGCTGTTTCTGAGAGTAGTCGGGTACGAAACACCGGCCTCATCTAGTTTTTTTTTAAAAGACGTGTAATAATGTTTGTAAAAACCTACTTGCAAAATAAACATCATTTATCATTTAGGTATGTTTTAATGAATTTATCTAAGTCTATATATTGGAGGTCGTGAGTGTACTGTGTAACATGGAGTAGTAATCATTGGATCGCTGTGAGGTCACTGGTGTGGTAGGCGCTGCGAGCGCGTCAGTAACGCGATGCATTCGACACTAACAGATATTACAGAAGGATAAGTCAGATTTCTAAACGGTAAAGACCTCTTCCAAATGGACAAGGTATAAAAATCACCACGCTTGCTCAAGTCTGTGATAGGCCAAAGGTAAAGCGCCTCGCCTCTCATCTCTCTCCCGGTTATGGGAGGGAGATGAGATGATGTATCTGGGCAAGTACCAATGCGACTTTTTTTATAGATCTGTGGACGGTGAGCAATGGGTAGCTCTATAATCTATCTCTTTGGCAAATTTCATTACTTTCTGAGCAGCCGTGTAGACGTGAAAATGTAGCAAAATTAAAAATAGATTACGATAGATTCTCAGAGCTAAAAAAATCCGTAGAAAAATCACATATGAGATGGAAATTCGTTTTCGATTCCGACTGAACCCTCTGACTCTACCTCTTATGCGCCTATCAGTCGGTTGGCAAAACATCAAAGTGCAGCCGACGATTGAGTTCGTCTCGTTCATCAGGTGTTGCTATAACCGAACACGTTTGATATACTATGTGGTACCTAGTCTAGAGTTAACCCTCATATTGGTTAGGGTTGACCTCTAATTCCGTAACATTTTTTTAAGGATGGGAGTGGGTGGTCTGAAAATATTCACGATGGGAGAATAGAGTTACAATCGCTTGTATTTTTAGTGCGACAAAAAAATAGGTAACGTGTAACGTATTATATTTTTTTTGTCAATATAGTATCCTTATTAATATTATAAAAGCGTAAGTGAGTTTGTTACGACTTCACGCCTAAATGGCTAAACTGATTTTGATGAATTTTGATACAGAGATAGTTGGGACCCTAGAGACGAAGATAGACATTTTTTTTTAAAATAAACTGAGAAATGAGGGAGAAAGAGGGAAGAAAAGGAAAAACTTAGCTTTTCTAAAACAATAAATAAGGCGCAAGGGCAAAAACTACAGGTAGCAGGTACCTGCAAATCAAGCAAGGGGAACAGTGTTACCCTGAATTAAACGCAAGCGAAGCCGCGGGCAATAGCTAGTTAAATATAACTTTGTGAACACGGGAGAACCCGGGCTAGCGAATTTTTTGTTATTATTTGATTTATTAAGAGTCCAAAACTCTTATCTTTTCAAGAATACAAAATAGCCGCGATACTGGGAAATATCAGAAAAGTTGGAATAGAACCTCACGACGTATTATTACAAAGAGTTATTAAGTGGTCCAGAAAACGTCATTTATATCGTCATATGTTATTCACTGAAGTTTAGTGAGCACAACACACCCAGGTAGTTCGGTCCAAACTTCTTGGCGGCTTGGAAGTTAAGTCCTTTTTTTAGACGCGACAGTGGGTTCTTGTTGTTCATAACTTTTGTGGTAATTTCTGAGCCGCCATTACGTTTGAACTGAACTATACATAGCTACTTTCCTTTTGCCCTACAGCATACACCTCACGATTTGTCAGTTATTTCTGTCCAAAGCAGCGCCCGTAACATAACACTATCATATAAATTATAAGATTACTAGCTGTGCCCAGCGGTTTCACCCGCTGAAGTTTAGGGGTATGAAAAATAGATGTTAGCCGATTCTCAGACCTACCCAATATGTACCCAAAATTTCATAAGAATCGGTCGAGCCGTTTCGGAGGAGTACGGTAACTAACATTGTGACACGGAAATTTTATATATTAGATATTTTTATACGGAGCGCCTGAAATACTTCACAGATATACCAACAGCGACAATATTTTACTGTAATAACTTTCTCAAATTTATAATTTAACTAGCTTTCGCCCGTGACTTCGACTTCGTCCGCGTGGTATAGTTACTTTGGGCTAACGCTAACTTTAACCCACGTGATGATCGAAAAAAAAAAATCTTTCTCTCCCCTTTTCTTCCCTCTTTCTCGCTCTTTCTTCACTTTTTTTTTAAATAGCCTATGACCGTCTCCAGGGTCCCAACTAACTGTGTACCAAGATTCATCAAAATCGGTTAAGTCATTTAGGCGTGACGACGTAACAAACAAACAAACTCACTTTCGCTTTTATAATATTAGTAAGGATTCGTAGTAATCGGGGGCTGACGAGAACAAACTGTTAATCTGAAATTAAACTATCTATTTACATGAGTATAATTAAATAAACTAAATAATCAAACTACTACTAACAAACAACAGACTATAAAAGAGCATAATAATATACATCGTCAGCGTTGTCGTCATCAACGCTGTCAGCTGGTAATATACTCTAGAGATTGGACGCGTTGTCACGTGTTGTATAGCAACATTTGCTTTCTGCGGATGGGAAATCATCAAATAAATAACTTCTCCCGCTCTGGGCGGAGCGGGGGGGAGTGTCAGACTTGTACTGACTAAAACCCACCCCTGTTCCGTCTATTGTCCTTTACGTTCCGGGGCCGCGGTATCTCTTTCGAAAAACCCACAACCCCGGCAGGCGGTGGCCCTGAGAGGCCCCTCTGCTTTGTATAGCAACGTTCACCCTTTGTCCAAAGTGAAAGCCAGCCCTAGGGTCACGGGTGTCAACTAAACGTTTAGAAAGATCTAGAAGTAATTTTGGTTTGAAAAGTTTTCCTATTTTCAGTAAAGACAATTTTAAAGAGTTAACGAATAAGGTGTCTGGTTCTAATCACCAAGGCAGGCAATAGACGGCCAAATTAATACAGGCGTCTAAAAGACGCGAGATATTTTTAACATGTTGACCCGAATAAAACACGAATGATTAGGAATCATCACATAAAATTAAATAACAGTCTATCTTAATAATCCGTCCACGTTATGCTATGTCTACAACCTCACATATCGCGAGATGCGTCAAGCGACTCGCGCGTGTAAAGTATTGACGCGTCGCGGTGATGCATAGCATGCTCTAAAAACCCTTTGGTCAAAGTGAAAGCCAGCCCTCACGGGCCTCAGCCAGGCGTTTAGTTGATACCCGTGACCTCAGCCAGGTCACGGGTATCAACTAAACGTTAAGAAATATCGATAAGTAATTTTGATTTGAAAAAGTTTTGCCATTTTCAGTAAAGACAACATTAAAGAGTTAACGAATAAGGAGTCTGGTTCTAATAACTATGGCAAGCAATAGACGGCCAAATTAATACATATTTTTAACAGACTGACCCGAAAAAAAACACGAATGATTAGGAATCATCACATAAAATTAAATAACAGTCTATCTTAAAAATCCGTCCACGTTATGCCATATCTACGACCTCACATATCGCGAGATGCGTTAAGCGACTCGCGCGTTTAACTAGTTTTGACGCGTTGCGGTGATGCGTAGCATGCTCCAAACCACTTCTTTTCATTGCTTATTCCGCGGTCACCTTCGTAACACGCTTACGCTTATGCGTGTCTTGTAGCTTGTGGCCAAGGGGTTAGACCAATGACAGCGTGGAGTTGGTTAAAATAAAATGTCTAATTATAACTCTAGTACAGCAGTTGTATAATTGTAGGTATTCGCTCGCGGAGTAAACAATTAATAAAGAAAAGTTTATGAGGAGAGACTGGAATGATTGCAGTGTTATTAATATATTTAGGCGAAAACACAAACTCAAAATGACGTCAAAATTACACTTAAAAGCTTGTTTTTTAGAATGTTTTTTTTTTACTATAAGTGTGTTGGGAAAGTTCAAAAGTATATATTTTTTTAAAAAGTCGCCGCCTCTAGAATTTCTTCCTGTATCGTGGGCGCGTTTAGAAACGGCCATACAAATATTTGTTCCGTGCGGGGATCGACCCGCGACACGCAGCGCAGCAGTCGATCGCTCAGCCACTGCGCCAACCGTGTCGTCAATATGATCGCCTTCTGTAACATAAGATTAACAACCATTTTCAACTAACTCTTACACAACACACAATTAAATTTAATTTTATAAAAAAATACTAGCTGTGCCCAGCGGTTTCACCCTCTGTTCAGACCACCCTTATCACTTAGGGGTTTGAAAGATAGATAGTAACCGATTCTCAGACTTACTGAATATGCATAAAAAAATTCATAAGAATCGGTCGAGCCATTTCGGAGGAGTATGGGAACGAACGTTATGACACGAAAATTTTATATATTAGACTAGCTTCCGCCCGCGACTTCGTCCACGTGGCATAGTTGGGCTAACGCTAACGTTACCCCGCGTGATGATCGAAAAAAAATATCTTTCTCTCCCCTTTTCTTCCCCTTTTTTCCCTTTTTTTAGCCTATGATGTCCGTCTCCAGGGTCCCAACTATCTCTGCACCAAAATTCATCAAAATCGGTTTGGATATTTCGGCGTGAAGACGTAACAAACAAACTCACTTTTGCTTTTATAATATTAGTAAGGATATCAAACGAATATTCGCCTTACATAAAGAAATATTGTTCATAACTGTATTATTTCGTCCAGGTACACGATATCATCAGGCGGCCGCGAAAGGTTTTTACAAAGAGTTCTTGTGTTTTTCGCTAACAACACTAACTAACAATTTGCAGTGTACAGTGTGGAGTGCTAATACCTAATTAGAGTGTTATTGCCCTATCAATTGAGTAATTAGAGCCTTTGAGTCCGTGAACATAATTTGTGCGATAAAAAAAAGTTAGCGGTTAAATGTTTATGAGAGTTTTGGAAAAATAGAGAAAGCTTTCATAGGCAGGATTTGTATTTTTCATTTTTCTGTAATCATTTTCCTGCCCTTGTTCCATTTTATTTGGGGTCGGCGCAACACGTTTTCTTCTTCCATTCTCCCCTATCAGACGTCACAGCATCATTTACTCTTTTCTCCTTCATATCATTCCTTACACAATCCATCTATCTTTTATTTTGCTTTCCTCTCCCTCTCCATCCATCAACATTCAAATCCATTACTCTTTTAGTCACATGTACTTCGTTATTTTTTAATTTTTGAATGAAATCAAGTCATTTATATTATGCATAATACATGTTATAAATGTGTTACAAACAATCATGTTAAATCAAAAAAATATTTTTAATTCAATCACAACTTAAAAAATAAAATGTCATATTAAATTATTGAATGGTAAAATACATAAGTCAATATTGCACTATTGTTGCCATGTCAGATTTTAATTAATTACATTCGATTGAAGTTAATATTATTGAATTACAATATTTTTATCCTGTAGGTACTCATTGATATTAAATAGCACTTATTTATTAAACTACGGAATCATTAATCGTAGTAGGTTAAGGGTCCGTTCACACGACTGGCTCGGAGAGGAGAGCAGATTCGTATCACGTTGAAAACGGAGTTTTCAGTATTTGAAGTAAGGTTTATTTTTCCATGTGCACTGCTTTTGTCATTAAGAATGCTTGAAGGCGCTTGGTGTGAAATAATAAGAGGAGGTGACCGGCTCCGATCGCGTTCTTTTTCTCGATCGTGCAGCCGTTTGGCTCCGATTGCATGCTCTTTAACGCTCGCGCAGCCGATCGGTTCCGATGGCGTACTCTTTCTCGTTCGCGCAGCTGATCGACTCTGATTGCGTGCTCTTCTCGCTCGCGCTGCAGATCGGCTCCGATTGCGTGCGCGCCGCCCCACGCCGACCGTCATTTTGATAGCACAATCCTTTCAAGGAGCAAGCATCCGCTTACAGGACGCTTCCAGCCGGTCTATGTGAAATAGTTGGCGGCTCCGCTCGACTAACTCCAAGCGTATACGACCCGGTCTGTGTGAAAAGAAATCTGCGCGCCGATGCTCTCCGAGCCGGTCTGTGTGAACGGACCCTAATACTATAAATTGCATTACCATCCGTATAATGGTCACAAACTCACAATTCACAATATTAGGTAATCATTTTAAGAATTTTAACGTAATTAATATTATTATCCTATAATGATTCTGCATTTTTTGTTGTGGATAGGAAATCATCAAATAACGTTCTCTGGGTGGAGCGGGGCAGAGTGTCAGAATTTTCTGACTAAAACCCACCCGTGTTCCTTTTTTGCCCTTTATATTCCGGGGCCGCGGTATCTCTTTCGAACAACCCGCAACCCCGACAGGATTTTTAGACCCCCAGGTACTTTGTTTTATATTGAACAGCTACTTTCGTGCAAAACTTGCATAGAAGAAACTTAAAAAACATCATTCACACTTATTAAATATTTACATTCATCCTTTTCACTCGTTTGTATTCAAATACCTCGTTTACAAGTATTCATGCGTTCGCGGCAGTTCAAGGCGAAACATATTTCGGCTTGGCACAGTTTACAAGCGAAATGTTTACTACGATTTAAAAGAATTCGTAAAACTATGATAATAATGTTATACGTTACCGAGAATAATTTTCTACGTATGTAAAATGTATGGAATCTGTGTTGGTTTTATATTTTCTTTGTTTTCTAGTTTTCTGGCGTTTCCTTCCTTGTATTTAAAAATGGGCGCTTCCTTTAAAAAACCGGCCTAGAACGGGTCAGACTCGAGCACTGAAGGTACCGTACAAACTTGCGACATAAACGGCCGTATCTATTGACTGCGTAGACTTAGAGGGTTGATTTTTTCACAGCACAAAGGGACCACAGACGAGAGTATATAGTTTTAATTTCGACTTGATACCTCCACGCATTCCCAAGATTAAGGGTCTTGATAGACAGACAGACGCACAACAAAGTGATTCTATAATATAAGGGACCCGTTTTTTCCTTTTGAGAAACGGGACCCTAAAAAAACCGGTCAAGAGCGAGTCAGACTCGCGCACTGATGGTTCCGTACAAACTTGCTACATAAACGGCCATATCTTTTGACTGCGTAGACTTAGAGGGTTGATTTTCATAATCCTAGAGGACCAATGATTTCAATATATGATTTTAATTTCAACTTTACGCGTTCCCGAGACAAAGGATCTTGACAGACAGACAGACGGACGGTTCAGTTTTTTTGCTTTTGAGGAATGAGATCCTAAAAACCGATAAGTATGAATAAACCATTTAATTTTCCAACCTAACTCTGAAGCAACAATCTCTATTCAACGCCAGGTAGCTACCAGTCCGTTTGTAAGCAAATGACCTTGAATTGAACTCAAGGTACTGAAGCCATAGGCAAGCTTTGTGCTTTGTTCTCGCTAATAAACAAACTGTGGAGAGCTTAGGGAAGTTGTTACAATAAACATTATGTTCTGGAAGAATTAATTTTTATATTTTGAACTTTGTTTGATTACCTAGTTTTAATAAAAAATATTTTACTATTTTACAAACCCATCTGCCTAGCCTTTACCTAATTTATTGAGGTCAGATTCCAGTCTAACCGGATGCCTTTAAGATCTCCACAATCAGTTAGTACTCGGTAATACCCCTTGGTAAGACTGGTTGTCAGACTTTCGAGCCCCTGCCGGGGTTGCGGGCTGTTCCAAAGAGATACCGCGGTCCCGGAACATAAAGGGCAATAGAAGGAACATGGGTGGGTTTAAGTCAGTACAAGTCTGACACTCCTCCCCGCTCCACCCAGAGCGGGGGAAGTTATTTGATGATTCCTATCTGCAAAAAAGAAAACTTTCGCTCCGCAGACGTTATAAGTATGTAACGACTGCAATAGATGAGACCAACGGCGTAACGTGCTTTCCGGTCGGTTGGTCAGCCATCCGCAGACCAACCTTGGCAACTGCAGTTTGAGCTTGAAGACTCGTGCAGCTGTTAATATAATTTATCGAACTTGCATTAGGTCGCCTTTTCCATTTATATCTAAAAAAAATTCCTATTTGTTATTCCAGACTATAATCGACCTCTGTGCCAAATTTCATCAAGATCTTTTCAGCTGTTATGACGTGAAAGAGTAACAAACATCCATACATCCATCCTTACAAACATTCGCATTTATAATATAAGTAGGATAATGTTCGAGGTAAAAAGTATATTATGTTCTCCATCAGCTTATAATCTACCAGTGTTCCAGATTTCATCTAAATCCATTCAGTCGTTAAGGTTTGAAAGGGTAACTAAATGAGTTGTTTTCACATTTATAAATGCACTAGCTGCGCCCCGCGGGTTCACTCGTGTGGTCGTGGTGATAGAATATACAATATATCTTTATGAATTGTAGCCTACGTGATATTCTGAGCTATATTATAAGTTTCATTAAAATCGTTTCAGTAGTTTTTGCGTGAAAGAGTAACAAACATCCATACAAACTTTCACGTTTATGATAATATTATAAGTAGGATGTATAAAAGCGAAAATCACTGACTCACTCATGACGGACTCTTAGAAACTACGAGCAGTATTTAGAAACAAACCTCACTTCTGAAACCCGATCGTAAGACGGCATTTGAGATCGATCGATATAATTAATAAACAAATATTGAAACCTGGGCTGCGACTCGATTTTCAAGTGAGATTACTACTGATTAATATATCGGTTCTATTGCTAAGATGGTCTCAAGACATGGTAGACCTTGTCTTAAGACCACGATAAAATCACGTTTGACAGTTGGTTTACTTGTGTTGGTTTGTGTAGGGTACGGGAAAAAACTACTTGTTATTTGGGACGCGACGCGTGTAAACGCAAGTAAGTAATTAACAGAATATTAAAGTTAAAATAGAAGAATTTCATAATAGAAATTTTCTTCAAAATAGTTTGTTGAATAGGTTGTTTTTATTCGACCTTTTGAGCATCAATATGACAGATTCTATGTTATCTGTGGTAAAATAGAGATCACATTTCAAACTGTCTATTCATTCGTATCAAATGTGGTGCGACTGGGTATAGAGCTGAGCTGATCTTGATACTGTATTTATGAATTAAAAAACGTACATAAACTGTATTTATGAATTAAGAAAAAAGTATGGTCTTACGTTGAGATTTTTCCTCAAGACCAAGGGATAAATCGATTCTTTGGCCGGATCAACTAGAAATTAATAGAATACATAACTAACTTAAACCCGCATGCAGATCGAAAAAATATATCTTTCTCTCCCCTTTTCTTCCCTCTTTCTCCCCTTTTTTTCACTTTTTTTAGCCATGTCCGTCTCCAGGGTCCCAACTATACTCAAATTCATCGAAATCGGTTTTGCCATTTAGTCGTGAAGACGTAACAAACTAACTCACTTTCGCTTTTATAATACTAGTAAGGATTACGTTACGACACTAAGGAGCTGAGCAGTGCGTGAAACCGCTGGGCACAGCTATTAAGCGGACATTTTAGGCCCGCATAGCGATGTCCATATGATCAGTATGCGAGTGTGTGTAAAATATGGAGTTTCATGGAATTAAATGAATAATGAACGGCTGGCATTTTAACTTGACTTCAATTATAATCTCCGCAGCGCAGATTCTAGACAAGTTCCTGAACTTCTTGTCCCGAATCCCAGTTCTCATAAACGAATTGTTTTGTTGATCATTGCGAGCGCTTTAAAGTAGCGCAATGAATCTATTAAAAGATGGTCCCGTAGACAGTTTTAGTTACGAACGCTACTAATAGATCTGCGTTACGACACAGCCATTACGCTGAATTTCTCAAGATATTAGTT
Organism: Ochropleura plecta; assembly: GCA_905475445.1. Lineage (NCBI taxonomy): Eukaryota > Metazoa > Arthropoda > Insecta > Lepidoptera > Noctuidae > Ochropleura > Ochropleura plecta. Next base: position 16,056,442 of record FR997738.1, on the reverse strand, counting down.
TGTCACCAAAAACTTAGATCTACTAAAAGCTGTACAGGTCGAGGTGGGTATCAGGTTCTTAGTTCAATACCCAGTTGGGGCAAATTATCGTGGGATTTTTTTATTAAGAAATATCTTAGTGTGTCTTTGATGGCAACAGAGTCACCCCCCTGTTGAATACGGCTAAAAAATAACTGGCGAAATGTGGGTGAACTTTAAACACCTTTTTTTTGGGTTGGAAATCATCAAATAACTTTCCCCGCTTTGGGCGGAACGGGGGGGAGTGTGAGACTTGTACTGACTAAAACCCACCCATGTTCCTTCTATTGCCCTTTACGTTTCGGGGCCGCGGTATCTCTTTCGAACAACCCGCAACGCCGGAACTTAATACAACTCTGCCAAATTCTTAGAAGATAACAGGTGCGATGTTACGCCATAGTTAACTGCCTCGCATTCCATACGCTTGTAAAAAAAGGCGACTAACAAAACACCGAATCAATTCACGCAACAGAATATCTCTGGTTGGTAAGCCCGTGTCCCGCGCGAATCTAGGTCGGTAGCGCGTCACCATGACGTAGGATCGTGACGTAGGCGCCCTCCTCTGCCACGCCTCGCACGTACTTGCGTAGTCGCTGCGTTTATGTGTGTGTGTATCAGAAGAAATTGTGACGTTTCAGGGATTTTTTTAAAGTGTACAGGTTTTGTTTTGGTTTTGAGCAAGTTGTGTGTTTGGCAATATTTAATCATAGTGTTCTAAGCCTCAAGTTACAGACTAACATTCTAGTCCAGGGCTCGCTTGCGAGTTGCAACAATACCATGTTAACTAATAATTGTATCGATTCTGTTATCACAATTTTAACTAAAACTAATTAAATTTAGATTAAAATGCTCGATTGTTAATAAATATTAATTAAAAAAACAGTTTCTCATATTTTTCTAAGCAAACTTTTTCGTTTGATACGCATAAACAATAACTAGTTCGCCATCTTTAGGAGTCCGCCATTTTGGATTTATAATGACGTCGTTTAACTCACTACGCATACGCATTTTAATCCAAACTACGCTTTAGTTTGATCATGCTAAATGTTCAGTTGAAACAGGAACCGGAGAGTATGTAACAAATTAACTTGATATTTTTACATATAAAGGTTTTCGTTTAATCATTTTTGTACATATTTTTTATACCTTTACATATGTATTTCTTATTCAATAATAAATAAAACATTTAAAAATATATAAAAATAGTAACCCACCCGTATCGGGAACAAGGTCCAAGCTGTTAAGGTTCAAGCAAGTCAGGGCTCCAGGGAGAGGAACCTCCTAACGACACGAGTCGTATCCAGGAGTACAGATTTCTGATCTGCCTAACGAGAACCTTCTCAGTGGTGGTCGAGGCTCTTGGCAATTAAGCCATTGGCTGTAACGGCATAGTCCTTACAAATATTATAAAAGCGAAAGTGAGTTTGGTTGTTTGTTACGTCTTCACGCCTAAATGCCAAACCGATATTGATGAATTTTGGTACAGAGATAGTTGAGATTCTGGAAACGGAAATAGGCTACTTTTTGTCTCTTTCTAACCCCCCACTTCACACTTTTTTTGGTGGAAGTTTGTATGGATATTATATTGTTTGTACAGGGAAAATTCCGTAATCATTTTAATCTTCCACGAATAAGTGATGTGCCTTCAAAAACTTTAATTCGTTATTGGGTAGCAAGATTTCGTGCTTCAGGCTCAGCTGTAAACACACGTCACCAAGGTCCAGTTGCATCTGTATCGACCGAAGAAAACATTCGACGTGTGAGTGATTCAGTTTTGCAAAATCCACGGATGTCACTAAGAGCACGTTCGGCAGCTTTAGGGATCGCTAGATCAACATTGCACGAAATAATGAAAAAGAAGCTCAAGTTCCATCCGTATAAAATTCAAATAACGCAAAAACTCAATGAAAATGATTACCAAGCAAGATTATCTTATGCCGAACGGATGTTAACAACTTTTTCTACGGAAACACGACTGCGGAACGTTTTTTACAGTGATGAAGCACATTTTCATTTAGGAGGTTATGTAAACAAACAAAATTTCCGTTACTGGAGTACAGAGAATCCAAAAGAATTGCATCAAGAACCATTGCATATGGATAAGGTAACAGTTTGGTGCGCTATATCGGGGAAAGGAATTATTGGTCCTTATTTTTTTGAGGACAATCGTGGTCGGGCAATAACCGTTAATTCAGAAAGATATTGTGAGATGATCAACAGTTTTTTAAGAGAAGAACTACGCAACAGTTCTATTGCTAACAGAAACAGCTGGTTTCAACAAGATGGCGCAACTGCTCATACAGCACGAGTGTCCATGAATGTTGTAAGGGAATTATTCCCAGGAAAAATTATCTCTCGGCACGGTGACATCCCCTGGCCAGCACGATCGCCCGATTTGAGCCCATGTGACTTTTTTTTATGGGGCTACTTAAAGAGCATCGTTTACCGAAACCAGCCGACCACCACTGCTCAACTGAAAGAAAATATCCGGACCGAAGTTTCGAGGATTTCCAGCGATCTCTGCAAACGTGTTTTTGAAAATATGCGTGTGAGATGGGAAGAGTGCTTGCGTCAAGAAGGCCGACATTTAGAAAACGTTATTTTTAAAAAATGAAACTCACATTAATGTACCGTAAATAATAATAAAAATAATTCAGGAAACTTTTGTATTTATTTTATTATCAACCTTTGAAATGTGAAAATTGCCACCGGACACCCGTTATAAACTTGTTTTCTTTCTTTCTATGGAGAATTCCGCAATTTTCAAGGTAGGAAGCTAAAAATTGGTATGCGGACTATTTGTCACTAACAAAAACATCGTGCATAATTTTCTTTTTGGTAAACTGCCCAACCCCTTAAAAGAGGTGATTTATATAGGACTTTTCAAATTAGGAAAGGGGAACTGTGTTACTCCGAATTTAACGCAAGCGAAGCCGCGGGCAAAAGGTAGTAAATATATAATTATTATAGAGGTCAGAAAGGCAGTCGCTCGATGTAAAATACTGGTAGTCAGATGAATTCGGTAAGACTGGACTCCGAGACCCAATAGTTGGGAAAAGACTAGGCAGAAGTCGGCAGAAGAGGAGTTACATTTGAAACTAATAAAATTGTGTTAGTAACCACTTTGTCAGTTTCCCCTGTAACAATGAAAAGCAAAGGGTCTCGATACCAAATAAAATTGTTTGACGTCATACCGTTTGTCAATATTGTCGGGGCCGGTGCGCCCGTACCTTTCACCTTGGGAACATCGGAAAACCTGGATAGAGTTACCAACAGCTGATTTATTTTATACCGAATTTTAAGGTGTAGAACTTGCGTCATAGTAGGAATATTTGTTGAAGTAAAGCGTCATGATTTATCGATGTTTGTAACTTGATATTGAAGATTGGGCACGTTCCCTGAGCGACGCGGAGGACTACTTTGACGCTTAAGTGTCCTATTGTCGTCATTATATTTACGTAGGTGCTTAGGTTCAGTCTTGATTTAGACCTGCTTTTTAGGGTTCCATAACTCAAAAGGAAATAAAGAAACCCTTATTGAATCACTCTCTTGTCTGTCTGTATGTCTGTCAAGACCGTATTTTTTGCGGATGAGCAAAGCAGAGGGGCTTGCCAGAGCCTCCGCCTGCCGGGGTTGCGGGTTGTTCGAAAGAGATACCGCGGCCCCGGAACCTAAAGGGCAATAGAAGGAACATGGGTGGGTTTTAGTCAGTAAAAGTCTGACACTCCCCCCCGCTCCGCCCAGAGCGGGGGATGTTATTTGATGATTTCCCACCCCAAAAAAAAAGCCTGTAAACCTAGAAGTTATAGATAGAGGTGTACACATTTCGCCATTTAATAATTTAAAATACCGACCAAGAGCGAGTCAGACTCGCGCACTGAAGGTTCCGTACAAACTTGCGACATAAACAGCCATATCTTTTGACTGCGTAGACTTAGAGGGATGATCTTTTCACACCACAAAGGAACCACAGAGACAAGTATATGGTTTTTTTTTAACTCGATACGTGTTACGTGTATGCTTTCCCAAGATAAAAGGTATTGACAGACAGGCAGACAGAAGGACAACAAAGTGATCCAATAAAGGTTCCGTGAGTTTTTCCTGTTGAGGTACGGAACTCTAAAAACACTATTTGAATAATGTTAAATAATAAATAAATAAATATCTTGGGACAACTCACACACGGCTATCTGATCCCAAGCTAAGCAGAGCTTGTGTTATGGTAACCAGACAACTGATATACATACTTATATAATTTATAAATACATACATATTATAGATAAATCACACCCAGACACAGAACAAACAATCATGCTCATCACACAAAGTTTGTCCTGGGTGGGAATCGAACCCACGACCTCCGGCGCAGCAGTCAGGGCCACTAACCACTAGACCAACAGGCCCGTCAAACGTTAAAGTAATTCAAATGTAGTTTATCTGTTGTTCGAAGTGTTTCAGCCTAATTTGGATAGTTAGTGGACAATACATGAAAGAGCTCTAAATCTTTGACAGTCGTTCCAGGTAGTCAGTGTTCCATCATGCCTTGTAGATTCTTAGACGATTGTTAACGTATTATTTTATTTTACTTTTTGTAAAGTAAGCAATGACTTATTGTCGGGCCTACACTGTCCTCTCATACTTAAGTACTAACGCTGTAACAACAACAACATTGTAAAACTAAATGATTTTAAAAGAGTAACCATGGAGTTTCTTGCCGGTTCTTCTCCATAGGAAACGACCAACCCGAACCGTGCATCTTTTCTCGACGTTTTATAAGTGCCCATGTAGGCCTATGTAAAATAAAAATATTTTGATTTTGATTTTCCGAAAGTCTGACAACCAGTCTTACCAAGGGGTATCGTATTACCCAGTACTAACTGGGTTGTGGAGGTCAGATAGGCAGTCGCTCCATGTAAAATACTTATATTTAGCAGCATCCGGTTAGACTGGAAGCCGACCCCAAGATAGTTGGGAAGAGTCTAGGCAGATGATGACATGAAAGAGCTCAAAAGGTCTCCACAACCACTCTAGAAACTCATCACATGCATTCCCTGTGGCTGATATCCGCAAGATGTCGTCATCATCATCACGTCGTTTATTGAACCACTTTTATCAAAAATTATCATTTTATCAAATTGCTTAGCCTTTTCCCAAGTACTTTGGGTTCGATTTCCATCGACAACACGGTTGGGGCAGTGGCTTAACGATCAGCTGCTGCGCTGCGTGTCGCGGGTTCGATCCCCGCACGGTACAAATATTTGTATGGCCTACAGATAGTTATTCCGGGTCTGGGTGTTTGTGTATGTGAGTTTAAATGTTTGTAAGCGCACCCACGATACAGGAGAAATTCCTAGTGTGTGGCAAAGATTTTATAACAAAAAAAAAACTACCAGTATTTTACATAGAGCGACTGCCTATCTGACCTGCACAACCCATTTAGCACTGGGTAATAGATACGATACCCCTTGATAAGACAGATTTTCAGGACACTATCTGTAACGACTGTCAAAAATCTATAAATTACAACAGAAACCAATGGCTTAACGTGCTATCCGAGGCACGGAGGAAACTCGTTGTGTAATGGGTCCCATCCACAGACCAACCTAAGTAAGCGCGGCTTAACCTAAAGATCGACCCTATTATTAGTTAACCACGAGTTACCAAATATCCTACTAATATTATAAATGCAAATGTTTGTGAGGATGGATGGATGGATGTATGGATATTTGTTACTCTTTCACGTCAAAACGGCTGAACGGATCTTGATGAAATTTGGCACAGAGGTAGATTATATTCTGGAATAACACATAGGATACTTTTTTTTCGATATCACGCGGACGAAGCCGCGGGCGCCTGCTATAGTGCTTGATAAATGTTAGAGAGCCGAAATATTTTGACGTCATTTTAAACAAGCATTCGAGCAAACCATGCTTCTGAACACACCCCTGATGTGAAGTGCACCCCTAAATATTAGCAAAGCAAACTCGGCGCCCCTAGTTTGCGTTACAGCCGTTTTTCACCCCCGCCCCTTAGGGTGGGTCACCCCAATCGAATTATGGACTCCTTGCATTACTTATTATTTAGTGTGTATTTTGATAATTGTGTTAGTAAGACGGGTTGGATATAATTATATCACCTCTTGCATTGTGTAGGGGTGAAGAAACTCATGGAAAAATAATAACAGGCGCTCGTGTCGATCTTTAGGTTAAGCTGCGCTTGCCTAAGTTAGTCCGCGGATGGGTGACCACCCGCTACATAGCGAGTTTTCTTCGTGCCTTGGAAAGCACGTAAAGCTGTTGGTTGTTAAGTGTTACAGCACCATGCTGGGATAGGGACCTTTCTGACTTCGACAGGGCTCATTTATTTCATGGAAATCATTCAATCATTTATTTCATGGAAGAAAAGAAAACAAACTTCCAAACAAACTAACAAAAAGTGGAAAATAACTTTATTTCCGAAAGTCGGGGGCAAAAAAGTCAACGAAACCAACAAAAGTCACTGACTTCCTTCCTTTTTTGCCCTTTATGTTCCGAAGCCGCGGTATCTCTTTCAAACAACCCGCAATCCCATTAGGCGGTGGCCCTGGCAGCCTCCTCAGCTTTGCTGATATCTTTTTGAGGTGCTTGTGGAACACTAACGCACAATCGACACGGTCTTTCGACACTGGACGGACGGACGGTGAGCTAAGGTGCTTTGCAGTCAACATTCACGTCACTAGGCCATCACTGCTCTATCACTTCTCCATAGGAAGCGACCAACCCAAACCGTGCATCTTTTCTCGACGTTTTATAAGAGCCCCTGTAGGCCTATCCTTACTTAATATTATAAAAGCGAAAGTGAGTTTGTTTGTTACGTCTTCACGCCTAAATGGTTAAACCGATTTTGATGAATTTTGGTACAGAGATAGTTGAGACCCTGGAGACGGACAAGGGCTAAATTTAAAAAAAAAATTGTGATATGAGGCAGCCAGAGGGAAGAAAAGGGAAAACTTAGCATTGCTATTACAATAAATTAGGCGCAAGGGCAAAAACTCCAGGTAGCAGGTACCTGCAAGTCAGGAAAGGGGAACTGTGTTACCCCGAATTTAACGCGAAGCCGCGGGCAAAAGCTAGTGTGAAATAAAAATATTTTGATTTTGATTGCTTTCAACTGACAAACAAAAACAACATCAGTCACTAAACTGAAAGATATCATTTTCACGTTAGGCTGTTTACAAGGAACCCCATTTTCGTAAAAACATATTTCCTCACACGGCTCCTGCACTAGCTTAAGGTAAGCCAACCCTTTTTCAATGTAAGAGGATGATTAGAAGCTTATGATATCCGGTGGATGGATATCAACATGTTCCAGTTTTTCTCTACAAGTTTGTTTTTTTTTTCGGTTTCGTAACCCATATAGGATCACTTTGTGATCCGTCTGTCAAGACCCTTTTTTTTGGAGTGGGAAACCATCAAATAAATTCCCCCGCTCTGGGCGGAGCGGGGGGGGCGTGTCAGGCTTTTACTGACTAAAACCCACCCATGTTCCTTCTATTGCCCTTTACGTTCCGAGGCCGCGGTATCTCTTTCCAACAACCCGCAACCCCGGCAGGCGGAGGCCCTGGCAAGCCCTCTGCTTTAGACCTTTTATCTCACGAACTCGTAAATGTATCGAATTTAAATTAAAACCACATTCTTTAGTATGTAATTCCTTGCAGCTGTAAAAAATCAACCCTCTAAGTCTACGCAGTCTAAAGATATGGCTGTTTATGTAGCAAGTTTGTACGGAACCATCGGTGCGAGAGTCCGACTCGCACTGGGCTGGATATTTTTGTTTTTTTTTTAATAAGACCAATTTGTTTTTCACTCATTGAATTTGAACTCATTGAATTGAATTTCGTATCGGCTTACGCGATTACACGCGCGTCTGATTTATACTTCAAAATCCTAACGCGCGTACACGCGCTTATTCCAGCGTGTTCGCTCGAACTGGCGGAGTCAAACAGTAACAATATTTCGATTCGTACATTTATACAGGGTTATAAGCGCGTTAACAGTATTAAGAATTGCGCGTGTAACAAAAAGCGCGCATCCAAAACGCTGATCTAAAGTCGTTTGGTTCTATTACAAGATTTTCAAATTAGCCACAGCAAATAATGTCCCGGGGGGCTCTCAGACGGCGATAAACCCGTAATTTATAGTATCTGTCACAAATTCCTAGATAGAGTATTCATTTTCAAATGTTAGTAAAAAATATTAACAGATCATCTTACAGACAGAAGAAAAAATAAGTATTTAAGAAGAAAACTCATAAACTAATCTACATATTTATAAGCAATATAAATAAAATTGATATGGTACCATCAAGACAAAATCCTACTAATATTATAAATGCTGAATGTTTGTGAGGATATATGGATAGATGTATAGATATCTGTTACTCTTTCACGTCAATTTGGCTGAACGGATCTTGACGAAATTTGGTATAAAGATACATTATAGTCTGGAATAACACATAGGGTACTTTTTTTTAAATACCGCGGGCGAAGCCGCTGGCGCCAGCTAGTAAACATATGTTCATGCTTATATTATTTAGATGCGGTACAGTCATGACCAGCTAGTAACATATAATTGCGAAAACAAGATGAAAATCGGCCCACAATTGACGGACAAATCGAGTAACAAACATACAAAAAAAAACAGGCGAAAATCCTTCTTCATTTTTTGAAGTCGGTTAAAAATGGTGGGCAACACTACACCATTACGCCTCTGGGTACTCCTACCTGAAAAATATGTACCCTATATTTTTCTTTTTGTTTATCTTCTAATTAATATCACTAATAAGATAAAAGAAATCAGAAATTGTTGTTATGGCGACATATATTTTTCCGCTAACGTTTCGTTTTTATAAAGCAGAAATTATATTACCAATTTCTCGGTGGTAATAAACAAAAGACAAATAAAACTCTGAAGAAATACATATGTATTGTGTTGTTTTTTGATATCAGGTTTCAATTATCTCGATCACCATGGAGCTTATAAACATACATGTATACCTATAGTTTTGAAATGAAAACGAAAACAAAATGGTCGTCTATTCTATTAGTTCGATTCGGATTCGCGTACAAGGGTTTTGTACAAACTTTATTTATTTATTTAAACTTCATGCACAAGTAAAAAACATTGTACAAAGGCGGACTTAATGCTTTGGGCATTTTCTACCAGTCAACCTTAGGGTGATGCAGAAACAAAAACATAGTAGGTGCAATGTGACAGAAGGTTTCAGTTTCATTAATAATATATACATACCGACGGTACATAAAGACATGTCGAAAATGGTATTTTTTTTATTGTATCATTGGCTTTAGAATAACTATGCGCACATGCTGACATACGATTTTTATTTAATTTATTTAACTTGTTTTAGAAATCGTATAAGAGAATAAGTATTATAAATACAACGAACAAGACGTGTCGTAAAAGCGGTCATCTATCAGTTTTTTTCCAAGAAAACGTGAAAAAATAAAATACTAATGTGTAAATAGCATTATAAAGCTCTTAAAACTGTTAAAATATTGTAGAAAGAAAATATTTATTATTGCTCATAGAATTATTTCTAGGGCGTGTTGAACACAAATTACGCTCTCCTGTAAACCTCGGTTTTTGACTTAACCTTATGTACGTAGGAACCGTCGAGACATAAACAATATACAAAACAAATATACAAACTTGCGACTTAAACGGCCATATCTTTTGACCGCGTTGTATCTTTTTACAGCTTCAAAAGATCACAGATTTGTGTTTATTTTATTTCAACTCGATACCTCCACGCGTTCCTGAGATAAATGGTCTTGACAGACAGACAGACGGTTATAAATGATAAAGATGTTTATTTTGCAAGTAGGTTTTCACAAACACTTTTACACGTCTTTTTTTTTAAACTAGATGAGGCCGGTGTTTGGTACCCGACTACTCTGAGAAGAAACAGCCGAAACAAACTCAGACGTCATAGTCTCTTTTAAGGTCCAGACAAAAATCTTGGTCAACTTACATGAGGACTATGCAGATTAGTGTCTGAAATGATCTTTTTAAGAAAGCACCACACAGATTGAGTGGACCTGTTCAGTCAAAGAATTTGTCAGTTATCGTGTAGCTCGACTCATAACTCAAGGAGCTCAACGACACGACGAACAATACCAAAAAAAGGACATTATCAAAGAGATCCTATAAAGGTTTCGTATTTGACTTTCAAATCCTAAAACAACTTTAAACTCGAGTCCTTAATCTCTAATAAATCGGTGTGTAAAATAAATAAATGAAATGAAAAACAAACTCCATCGAATCCATAATCTCCTCCTTTCGACACTTAATTGTAGTTTAAGCTGGATGTTTGTTGCACATTAATGCAAAAAATAATGAACTGATTTGAATGAAGTTTTACACACAGATAGTTTATAACCAGGATGTACATGTAGAATACTTTTAATCCTGGTAGTATGATCCAGTGAGACAGTTACCAAACACGACGCGGGCGACGCCGTGGCATAATCTAGTAAATAAATAAATCTTACGACACGGTTTTCGTAGCTTCACGGTTTCGATATCCATTATAGTTTCAGGAAGGAGACTACACAATGAGCTCAAAAAGACACATAATTATCAAAACTACATCTTAAAACTATAGAAATAACATTCAAAGTATTCTATCAAACATCTACATACTGCTACGGTGCTACGCCGTAGATTCTCGCGTAGCTCGTAGCGCTACGAGGCTACGGTTTTCAAGGGCAACTTATATTGTTTTAGTTATCATGTAAATAAGCTTGACATATAAATTAATGGATTACCTAGTATAAGTAATTGTATCGACCAAAGGAATATTAATTTGTTTAAATAATGAAAACTGAATGTGTAGTGGTACATGGATATTATGACGCGCGGCAGTAATTGGCATTAACGCGGTTTTTTAGGGTTCCTCAAAAGGAAAAATGGAACCTTTATAGGATCACTTTGTTGTCCATCTGTCTGTCTGCCTGTCACACAGTCCTCCTTTATCTCAGAAACGCGTAAAGGTATCGAATTGAAATTAAAACCAAATACTCATATCTGTGAGTATCCCTCAGAGCTGTGACAAAATCGAACCTCTAAGTTTCCGCAATCAAAAGATATGGCCTTGGATTTGTACGGAACTGTCGGCGCTCGAGTCCGACTCGGACCTGACCGGTTGTTTTTAGAAATCGATTATGGACGTTTTCAACTCAAATTTCATTTATTTTATAAACTGTTTAATTATATGTAAATTGTATTACAGTTTCAAATAAATAAACTGTTTGTTTTCTATCAAATAAATTATAGTGTATTTAATTTTATCACATTTTTATGTACTTTATTCGACAACATAATTATATGGATCCTTTTTCAACTGTATCCGACGATCCGGGTAACTTACCTGTTTTGCTGACGTTCCACATTACCACCTCATTAACAAAAAAAACTCAGCAAATGTACTTAACAAACTCCGCAACTTGCAGAGGGCAGGCAGGCAATGACCTTGACAGACCCTTCTACTTTACTAGCATCTCATTGAGGATGCGCCATCGACACGCGCCATCGACAAGGCTTGTCGTAACTTGACGAACGGACGGTGAGCTAACCATTGCTCAACGTCCACAGACCCGCGTCCACGGTGGCCGGGAGCCGTTTCTCGCAATAACTGGCTTGGTTTGACCTCTTAAAGCACTGTTTTAATCTTATTTCAGTGTGGAAAAGCAATAGCGTGACATCCTACATAGCTCTGTCTCCTTCTCAAACTCGAAGCATTTATTTTAATCAGACCAATGCAGGCACTTTTGAATGTCAAGAAAAATTATGAAGCTACAGTCCCGGTCACAAGGCATAATAACTTGTGAAAGTACTGTAGTTACCCATTCCAAAGCGTTGATCTCTATGGATAAGAACTGGAAGGAAACTCAATGGACACTCTTTTAAATTATAATATTATTACAAAATCGTATTTACATCACTCATGTTGAGATAATATAAATATGTGAGAATGATATAGAAAGACGTGCACAGTAAGAGCGTTCTCATACTGGAATGACATTAAATCATCCTTCTTTAACACGTCATAGTAACCCAGAAACCTCTATGCAAGCAAACTTACTTCACACTCTGCAGTATTACTCCATACTCTGCATCTCACACTCCATCTCACGTTAGCCCACCACTCATTCTCATCAGGTCGAACTGCTGCTCGCGCAGGTCCCCTTCATACCGCGTCACGAAGCCGTCCATCGACGCCAGCGCGGACCCTCAGGCGGCGCCGGCGCACCATCTGCTGGAGCCCTCGTCTTCGGGGAAGGAGAGCCGGCCGCAGTTGAAGGGGCCGAGGCCGATTGGGTCTAGTGTTTCGGGTGAGTGACTTGAACTTATATACTACTCAAAACAAAATAAGGGCCACGAGGTATTTTTTAATTTTGGTGTAATTTATTAAACATTTACATATTGAAAGTAGTAAAATATTGAGTACCTATACAAACTCTTTGAAACCTAAACTTTTTAATATTGTAGTATTCATCTAATGCTGGCAACAATTTTAAATAAAATTTGATTTATTATTCTTTTTGAAAATTTTGACTCCATTTTCTTTGACGTTTTGCTTTCCTTAGCTTCTTGGTTTATTAGAAATTATCAGAGTTCATTGATATCTTGAGTCAGAAACATCTTTTGCAATATGCACCGAGCACGCAGGCGTCATATGGACTCGCTGACAGCAACCATGTTTTTATTTTTAACCTAAAATGTGTTTTTTCTTTCAAAAGCAAATGAACTTTTTAATCATTATTATTTGAATAAATTGATTGGTCTACATGGTAAAAACAACATTAGTTTTCGTTATGGAGACAAATAAATATATATTGGTTTTATTATTTTCATGGTAGACAAAATACCTCGTGGCCCTTATTTTGACTTGAGTACCTAGTATATTATTATTATATATGCTGTAAAGCGCTAGGCAGATGGTGGTCTGTTTCTCCGCTGTAGATGTGGACAATTTACCACACAAATAAGGATATAAAAATAGCCTTTATTACCTTTGCAATACAAGTACATACAAATTCTTTCTCTAAATGCATTCTGAATTACAAAACTATCAGGTACACACCGTAACATATCAAACAATACATTTCCAGTAAAATATGGCCTCGCTTCGTGTAAATTTGCAAACTGGTTTTGTATAACTGGATTGGTGGCCGTGTGTAGCTCATGTAATGTTATATCTAACATATTCACTTTTTATACAAATTGAAAGGGAGGTAGAATGACACCCATCATGTACCATCTGTGTTTTGGTGATCACTATTTGTCTATGGTCCATTCTGTCTATCAGCTGAATTTAGAATTTAATTTACCTTGTAATAAACGGAATTGTATAAAATCTGGTTCTTCTAACCTGACAGACAGATGTGTTGCTGGGGAGTTTGTTTCGCTACTTCTTCATCCCAGCTAAAACACGGCGAAGGGCAGGGCGTTTTTGTGGGACTGTCTCTTATAATGTGACGTTCAAAAAGTGCTGATTATCAGCCTAATTTGAATAAATGACTTTTGATTTTGATTTGAGGGCTGTCGCACGGAACTTTGCGAAAAAAAAATTAACATGTATCTGTTTGAGTTCTCCAACAGTATGGGAACATGCACAGACTGGTGATCACCTTAGCTGTATGCCCCGTAAATGTTATAGCTCCTTGTGTACACGTTGTATACCAGTATGGGGTCAAAATCAGGTAACCTTTCAAGCGTAACACGGTAGCAACAAGTTGGACGGTCACGCCCCGAAAATATTGTTTTTAAAGCCTTGTCAATAAGGTTCAAGGTCTACCCCGGCATGAGGAACTTATATGAACCCGTTTCTGTGTTAAGCTAAATGTGTGTTTCATACAGAGTGCTAGTGGCTCAATAGTATCAGCTCGGTTCACCCGATACTTAGCTCCTTTTTATCGGATGGGAAATTATTAAATAACTGCTCCCGCTCTAGCCAGAGCCGGGGGGAGTGTCAGACTTTTACTGACTAAAACCTATCCATATTCCTTCTTTTGCCCTTTCTGTTTCGAGACTGCGGTATTTCTTTCGAACAACCCGCAACTCCGGCAGTTACCCCGGCAGGCCCCTCTGCTTAGCTCCTTAATGTCGTAACGTGATGTTAGTGATCTAGAACCAGAGACAATCAAATGTTTACGAGTGATAGACGGAACGATCGAACGACGGGAAAATAGTAATCCAACACCCGTTACTTAAGTGGTAACAAATCGTTCTGTCTCGACTCACACGCTCGCTTGTCAGGGATCACTCGTGTGTCCAAATCGAAAATGACAGGGATGAAATATTTGTATGAACATTTACGACGACACGGTTTGCGCGGTGGCTGAGCGATCGACTGCTGTACTGCGTGTCGCGGGTTCGATCCCCGCTCGGAACAAATATTTGTAGGTATTTTTATTTTATTTATTTGGGTAAATGAACAGTTATACATGAATCTTATACTAAGTTATAAATATACAATAGTTATAAATGTATAACCTACGACATTTTCCACAACATATATTAGAAGTTATAAATGCGCTATTCTAAGCTGTTAAAACAAAAGTAGTACAGGTAAACTTAAACATAGACAGGCATGCAAGAGACAGAGAAAGAGAAGTAATAAACTATATGTATAATTAACGAATAATAAACTATGAAATTAACTGGGTATTACAATCCAGATTTTTATTGCGAATAACACATCTAAATTTTTGAGCAGTTATAGAAAAGAAGTCGATGTCCACAAAGATCTTGTGTATGACCTAAAGGTAGTTGTTTCGGGTCTGGCTGTTTGTGTATGTAAGTTTAAATGTTTGTAAACGTACCCACGATACCGGAGAAATTCCTAGTGTGGGATTGACCCACTGTTTTTAAAAAAAGAAACCCAATGGCCACTCTATAAGGCTTTTCTTCTATATCTTAAACCATCTTTGCATTATGTTATGTCTAATGATGACATCGATTAGATGGTTGCAAAGTTATAACGGACGACTGTAGAAACAATATTTGTGTTTTATGAGAATAGATTTCATTTATTTCCTTTGTTTGCTTTCCTTTATTGTTAAAGATCAATTCCTTCTTTACAATAATTAGGTACTAGCTGTGCCCAGCGGTTTCGCCCGCTGCTCCGACCACCATTATCACTAAGGGGTTTGAAAGATAGATAGTAGCCGATTCTCAGGCTTACTGAATATGCATAAAAATTTCATAAGAATCGGCCCAGCCGTTTCCGAGGAGTTTGGTAACAAACACCGCGACACAAGAATTTTATATATTAGATGTACCAACACAAAATGTGAACATGTTTCCCCAAAAGGCTTCATACATTTTGAATCAACAAACCCAATTATATAAAGTAACTGTTAACTCAACATAATGAAATTCAACATGACTTTAAAACGAGAAACACAAATAAACATGAAGCTAGTAATTAATACTCATTTTCACCAACACCAACTGACACGTAAACTAATGCATAAACAGTGCGACACTCTTGGAATTTCAACCCTAGCCAATTAGCTAAGCGCTGAAAATCCGACACATTCTTTAAGGCATTCATTTAGGCGATGCCTAGTGTCGACGCGAAAGGGCAAAGCATTTCTAATATCGGTAATAGCATGTCCGAACAATGAAAGAACTTCGTTCCATTTGCGTAATGCCTAATAAAATATGAATATTTCTCTTTTTACACAACCCTGTTGTGGGGCATAACTTTGTAGTTTATTTGGCCAAAGATGCATTTGTGGTATTAAAAAGTTTTTTGCCCTTTTGGTTTCATACGAAGTATTTGTGTTTTGTTTCTTTTGTATCCCATCAATAATATTAAGTATTATCTGCTTCAATTCTGAAAAGAAATAGTACTTTTTGATACGAATGAGGAAACTTTGTCATTGCGGGCGAGGCGGATTTTACGCCCGAGCCGCTAGGCAAGGGTCCCGCGCTTTGCCTTCTCATAATGAATGAGAAACAAAGATGAAAATGAAATGAAAAACATCCTAAAATAGGAAATTCTTTTTTTTAAATTTAGAACTCAAATAAATGTCTATTTTTTGTAAGTTTTTGTTGTATTTATTTTAAAAATGATCATGTTTATTTGTGATATTTTAGTGATAAACACAAATTATTTTTTAATTAATATGCCTTAAAATACAAGATATTCAATGTTTATGAGAAGCTATGTTTTAATTCAGCCATTTACCTACTTACAGACTCCATATCTCTGTCCTCCCCTGTGGCATGCACGTCGCCGCGGGAGGATGTGCTGGGACCTCCCATGCCGAGCAACCTGTGCGCCCTCCCGGATGAGCACCGCTGCTGCCTGCTGGGCAAAGTGCCAGGGCTGAGGGTCAGAAGACGGAGGGCCATGCTGATATATGTGTGCGCGGCTGACTCGCAAGGTAAGATTGGTGATAAATGATGATACACTACTGCCTGCTGGCAGAAACCCTGGCGGATTGAGGGTCAGGAGACGGCGGACTATGCTCTATGTGTGCGCTCGATTTGCAAGGTAAGTAATTGACGGAAGAAAAAAAACATTTAATTCTATACAAGGACTAGCTGACCGGTGACATCGAACTAAAACTTCAATTTGGGTCATTTTTCCATCATGGTGTTCTAGTTCAGCATCTAAATATCAACCTACACTATATTGAAAACCCCTCAAAACATATAAAAGCACCTTGAAACACAGTGACATCATTAAAGGACACTAAGGCCTAAAAAAGAAATTGTTTTCGAATGACCAAAAGAAAAGAATACAAATGTTCATTAAGTCTAAACCTCACTTTTCTCCACAATTTCCAGACTGCTGCGCAGAGAAAGGCGCGCTGCAATGCGGTGCGGCGGCTCGGCTGCGCGTGCGCGCCCGGCGCCGCGGCTGGCGCGTGCACGTGGCTGACCTGCACTGGCGCTCTCCTCTCGAGCAGCAGCGGGACCATCGCTTCCCAGTGCTCTGTATTGCTGAGCTGGCTCGTAAGTATCTCAGCTACTGTTACTATAAGCCCGCGACATCTCACACCCGGGCAAAGGTCTCTTCCCATGGCTTCCAGTTCTTTCGATCCAGGGTCAATTGAGGGGACAACCGGTCGTTGGTTTTGTCAAGATCGTTCTGCTGTCTCCTATGAGTATCTCTGCTAAGTTGAAATAGGGGAAGGACAACAAATGTCCACACGCCACGCGTATCTGTTCAGGTAGGTCGTTTAGCCTGAGGTCGTGAACAAGGCTATATTCACCAAAAACATATGCAGGGAAATTTTACAAGAAAAACGACAACCACCAGCTTTCAAATAAAAAAGAATCATCAAAATCGGTTCACCCAGACCAGAGTTATGAGGTAACAAACACAAAACACATAGGGTCGAATTGAAAACCTCCTCCTTTTTTTGAAGTCAGTTAAAAAGTTATAAACATTGGGCCAAGAACTACTTTCAGAAAATTGCGTATTATTGAGGTTCCTCAAAATCTGAAATGAGGAAGCGCTAGTTCGAGATTGAGAAATGGAACAAGTGGCATTAGATAAGTACCTAGCGGTTTCTAACCGTTTGATTTTTTCTCATTCTCAATAATTTTACTGTTTTGGTCACACTTTATGTTCTAAGCAAAAACAGTCCGATCATAACAACTGTAAACCATACCAATATTTGTGAATCGGTGCCGCGAACTTTGTTTTTTAGAAACTTATCACTGATATTGAGACCAGGTATTCACGATCCATCATCACCTTCCAGGTCAATCAGACCTCGGAGCAGTGGTGCCGGTGCTGTTCTTGAACTCGGGGCTGGGCACCCCACTGCTGCCTCACACACTGGAGTGCGCGGACTTCAAAGCGGCTCTCGAAACTGCCGAAGACGAGAGCGACAAAACACTGTTGAATAAATGGTAAGATCGTACGCTTCTTAATTATTATTTTTTTAAATAAACTTTGCCCCACACTAGGAATTTCTCCTGTATCGGGAGTGCGTTCACAAACATTTAAACTCACATACACAAACAGCCAGACCCGGGACAACTATCTGTAGGCCATACAAATATTTGTTCCGAGCGGGGATCGAAACCGTGACACGCAGCGCAGCAGTCGATCGCCCACCCACTGCGCCAACTGTGTCGTCGAAATTAAAATCGTTGAATTTGAAAGGCGAAATCTAGTGGTAAAGTTGTAGAATACTGAGTTAAGTTATGAAAAAAAATGCTCGTCCTAATGTCACAATGTTACGGATCATTTTCTGCAACTATGTGTGGTGGTTTCTATGTAATGTACATCGAACTCATTCGTGTCTTATCTTAATTGAATTATAATTTACTTCGATAACGTTCCATCAACGGCATTTTAAGCCTAAAACCTCTGACACTGCGTTATGCACTTACCACAAGACAAAAAAAATAGATAAAGAAAGAGGAAAGTATCTACTGTTTACCCTCGAGATATCCATAGACAATTCTAGTATCAAAATCAATATGTTTTTATTTTACATTAGCCCTACATGGGATATAAAACGTCGAGAAAACGTGTACAGTTCGGGCTGGTAGTTTCCTATGGAGAAGAACCGGCATGAAACTCCATAGTTACTCTTTTAAAATTATTTGGTTTTACAATGTTGCTGTTATGCAACTTAAGTATGAGAGGTCAGCGTATTATAGGCCCGTCAATAAGTCATTGCTTACTTTACAAAACGTAAAGTAAGTAAAGAAGTTAACAAGGATCTAGGAATCGACAAGGCCCACAATGTCCACTCATTTACAAAGAATTGTTAAAAAAGGTCTATAGGTACAAGAAATAGGAAAAATATTTCAAAAATATAATCGTTAATTTTCTACTAGGTACACACTAGACGCAAGCACAACGCCGCCATGTTACCGGCTGGTGCGGGGCGCGCCTGCGCGCTGGCGCCGCGAGATGGCCAAGACGCTCAACGTACTCGTGCGCACTCTGCCGCAGGAGGCCTGTGACGCGTACCTCACCACTGTCGTAGAACAGGTAGGTTTAGTTCTTCAGTTTAAATTAATGCATAGTGTTAATGAACTTGTAGCGACACAAATATGAAGAGGCAAAAAGTACTACAGCGCCATCTATGTAACCACTGAAGAACTAACGGCAACAAATCCTACATCGCGCAAGCAAAGTTGTACGTGAAGTTAACACATATACGAGCACCCGACAGGCAATTGTCGGGCAGTGGCCCACCAGACACAACACCCGTCTGGTCGGAGGATCCTCCCTTTTCCATAGAGGATGGAGAACTTTACACCCTGTTCATCGTACCTCTAAAAACTCTTCACGAAGCCGTTAACCTTGCATTCTGTAATGCTACACAAAAATCATAGCTGGGGAAGATACTTTTGTTTTCTTTTATGTCACGTTTTATATAAGAACTCTATACTACGCACTCAAAATATTGTGCTGATGGATGTATTAAATACTACCGGCGAGATATTTAAAGTAAAGTTATAAATCAATAAAAAAAAAATTGTTTTAAAAATACAAAAACCGGTTTAGTGCGAGTCGGGCTCGTGTATCGAGTGTTCCATATAAACTTGCGACATAAACGTCCATATCTTTTGACTGTGTAGACTTAGAGGGTTGATTTTTTACAGTTTCAAGGGACCACAGATTTAAGTTTATGGTTTTTAATTTCATCTCGATACCTCCACGGGGTCGAGAGATAAAAGGTCCAGAGTGACAACAAAGTGATCCTATAAATGTCTGTGTTTTCCTGTTGAGGTACGGAACTCTAAAAACAATAAATCCGTTAGTAGAAGTATGGTCTACAACAAAAACAATGATCGCAAAGACAACAAGTTCCTTTCGTCTCCGTTAAACCCTTAACTTACACCAATTTTATTAATCACTTCAGTCTTTTTCTTCATGTCGATGATTCCATCAGTTTACAGTTATATAATTAAACTAGCGGACCCGACAGACGTTGTCCTGTCTACACGTCTTTAATTTGAAAATTTCAAACTTTTTTTAATAAGCTGTCTAATTTGACACTGCGATGGTAGCGCCGTCTGTCGGATCCAATGTAAAACATTCCAAAATCAACAACTATAAATTAAAAATTAATTAAAGAAACATTGTCCAGCGGACAAAATTGTGAATCTAAACCATTCCCAGATCCCCTTGAACACACACAAAAAATTTCATCAAAATCGGTCCAGTCGTTTGAGAGAAGTTCAGTGACATACACACTCACAGAAGAATTATATATATAAAGATTTGTCTGTGTTTGTAACTTCGGACAGGCCCCTTAATGTGCAGGTGGAGTTGCACAAAGACCAGGACCAAGGAGGTAGGCCATGGTTTCAGATGAGACTCCACTGTTGCACTCTGCTTCGGTATAACCCAACGGTCCAAATCGTACCTGCAGTGGTGCAGTCTTCGAAGTCGAGCCGACTTCAAGATCTCGGCCCACGCTAAATTGCCATTGAAAACCAAAGTATTAATTTTGGCCTACTTTTGACCTCCATCTCGCCTGACATAAAGAGATAAAAATAAATATCTTGGGCCAACTCACACACGGCTATCTGATCCCAAGCTAAGCAGAGCTTGTGTTATGGTAACCAGACAACTGATATACATACTTATATAATTTATAAATACATACATATTATAGATAAATCACACCCAGACACAGAACAAACAATCATGCTCATCACACAAAGTTTGTCCTGGGTGGGAATCGAACCCACGACCTCCGGCTCAGCAGTCAGGGCCACTAACCACTAGACCAACAGGCCCGTCAAACCGTCAGATGAATAACTTCCTCTAAGATTTCAAATATGCTTTAACTTCTGAAAGCCTCCTCCGTTTTTTACTGTTCAACACTCTTATATGTAACGCTATTCGTATCCCTAGGAGGTCCAGCACACCGTCCTGATGAGCGTGGAAGCGGCTCGTCGCTGCGTGTGGGTGTGCCGCGCGGGGGGCGCAGCGCCGGCGGAGCCGCAGGACTCCGGGGACTCCGCGCACCACCACGAGCTGCAGCGACGCCTCAACAATCTGCAGAAGGATTTAAAAGTAAGCTAAGTTAAAAACAACATCGGGTATGTAAAACAAAGGAGGGATGCTCTTGACTTTTTGCACTTAATTTTATCAGCGTTACTCTGTGATGATTAATGGACGGAGAGCGAGAGGAAGGCCAAAGAAAAAATGGATGGATTTTGTAAAGAATGATAATAAAGGAGTTAATGATGCCGTGACGTCTGATAGGGGAGAATGGGAAGAAGAAAACATGTTGCGCTGATCACAAATAGAATGGGACAAGGGCAGGAAAATGATGATGCCTCTCATAATGGCTCATGATTTTTACGCCACGGTTGGCGCAGTCGTGGATTCGATTCTCGCACGGAACAAATATAAGCGATACAGGTAGTTGTTCCGGGTTTGGTCATCTGCCTTCTTTTCTTTAAGATCGGTTTCCAGCGTAACCGGATGCAGCTGGAAATCGGTATATTACATATTATAAGTTGATTTTATAAGTAGTTGCAGTCGGTTTACCGTATTATGTTATCTAGGCTTTCGGCTGGAACATGCGCCAAAAACTTAGTTACTACATAATTAGTATGCAAGCTAAACACCTGGAAGTGCCGAAGGGCGGGCGTATTAGGACACTGTCTGTTGTAAATTTTGATATTCAAAAAGGACTGATTTTAATATACTCAAACTCAAAGCATTTATTTCAATTAGACCGAAAGGTGAAGCTACAGTCCCAGTCACAAGGCATAATAACTTGTGAAAGCACCATAGTTGCCCATTCCAAGACGTAGATCTCTATGGAGACGAATGGACAACAAACTCCATGGACACTCTTTTACATCATAATATTTTTACAAGGTCATGCTTACATCATTCATGTCGAGATTATTTATATATGTGAGAACGATCTAGTTCACATTAAAAGCGTAGAAATCAATAATTTAAAAATAAAGTAATTTTGACTTTTCTTCTCACACTTCCACTTTCCTTTATCATTTTTTTTTATCTGCAGCAACACCTAAGCGAGCGCAACGTGATCCGCGCAAGCGTGCGCGGACGATCCGCGCCGGGCGGCGAGGACGAGTACACGGAGGGCGTGAGCTCCGCGCTGGGCGACCGGCTGGACTCGCTGCTGGACGCGCTCATCTGCGACAATGATATGCCGGCGGGTTATAATGGAATACCTACTAGGTATGTTAGAATATTTTTCGAGACAACGCAATCTTCTTCTGATTTATATTGAGAGATCTTAGATCTATGATTTCAACGGGATAGCCATGAGAAAAAACCGTCAGATTGGGAAGAGACGAACGCTTAACATTGGGTAGCTAAAAGTTGAAGAAGAATAAGATTTCGATTGAATAATTTGCTGGTATATTTGAGTTATCAAGGATTATTAGGTATTACTAAGAAAATGTTAGCTAAATAATTGGAATTTCTAAACGTAGCTCTCTATGTAGAAGAACGGGAATGTAAACTTCATAGACACTTTTTTTTTGCGGATGAGAAATCATCAAATAATTCCCCCGCTCTGGGCGGAGCGAGGGGGAGTGTCAGACTTGTACTGACCAAAACCCACCCATGTTCCTTCTATTGCCCTTTACGTTCCGGGGCCGCGGTATCAAAATTTCCAAAAAAAATGTTATGTTTTAAACATTTGCACGCTATGGTATATGGCAAACATGTCTGAACCATTTTTATTTTTATATCATCATACATGCCTTTTTTTTTGTATGTAAACACATGTTTGAGCAAATAAATAAATCTTATCTTATTTGAATCTTTTACCGAAGTTCTTTGTCGAAATTCTCCAAGAAAGTTAAATTCTGGTCCAACTATTGTTATATACCTTACAAATTAACTTATCTCATTGCAGCTTGTTCGACGAGGTGAACGAGCACCTCGCGTTCTGTCAGAAAGCAGCGCAGTGCACATCCAACAGAGAAATCACACTTAATGAGCTCAAAACGTAAGTATTACGTACTAATTGGCAGATATATCGTATTCCAGACTATAATCTAACCCTGTGCCTAATTTCATCGCGAAGATCCGTTCAGCAGTTTTGACGTGAAAGAGTAATAAACATCCATACATCCATCCATCCATCCTCACAAACATTCGCAATTATAATATTAGTAGGATGTAAATGTATAAGTTTTCGAAAAAAAAAAGTTTTTTTTTTATGTTGTCGTTATTTCTCCTGTATCGTGCGTGCGTTTACAAACATTTAAACTCACATACACAAACAGCCAGACCCGAAACAACAATCTGTAGGCCATACAAATATTTGTTCCGTGTGGGGATCGAACCCGCGACACGCAGCGTAGCAGTCGATCGCTCACTCACTGCGCCAACCGTGTCGCCATGTCACAATCAATTGCGCACACGTCAGTTAAAAGGTCTCATAACT
The DNA here is from genome assembly GCA_905475445.1 of Ochropleura plecta. Classification (NCBI taxonomy): domain Eukaryota; kingdom Metazoa; phylum Arthropoda; class Insecta; order Lepidoptera; family Noctuidae; genus Ochropleura; species Ochropleura plecta. The sequence continues at coordinate 16,032,984 of FR997738.1, read as the reverse complement.
TAAGCCGTATTATTTCGTTCATCTTGATCAGGGATTTTCAAAGTAGGGGGGCGCCACCCTAGGGGGGCGCAAAGACCTGCAAAGGGGGGCGTGGGCTATTAGTAGGGTTAAGGACCTTATTTACACATTACCCGCGTTGCCGCGTCGCCCAACGAATTTATTAACAAACTTGGTAACTAACATACTCGTATATATAAACTGGCTTAAAAAATACTGAAAATGTTTGCGAAAAAAAGTTCCTGTTTTTATTATTTTTTTTCAGGTTGAATTCTGATTAATACAAAATTATTACTATATTTTATCAGGATTAGGGGGGCACTGAATGTTTTGTCCTTTAGCGCTTGATGAAAAAGTTAGGGAACCCCTGATCTTGATGAACTCGTCTTAAATATTTCAGATACATAACAGGCGATAGTACAGTTCCCCTGGCGTTGATCGGAGGCGCGGGCTGCGGGAAGGCGACCCTCGTGGCGCGCGCCGTCACTCTCGCGCACTCCTACCAGCCGGACTTGGCTGTCATTGTCAGGTAAGAATCTTCATGACAAATAATCAAAATATGTTAAGCTATTGCATAGCTTCTATCGCGGGCCTTGAGCGTGGAGACCGAATCCAGAAATTTCGTAACGAAAACACCTAACATTACGAATACGATCAGTTATTTCAATCGCGATTCCAATGTTCAATTAGCGTGTTTGGTAGAGAATCGGGTCGTCTACCAATAATACGCTGGATCAAACACAAGGTTTAATTTTCTTTTTGCGACTTCTTTTCATTGGAAGTACTTTTTAAATATTATATAATTTTTTTACATATTTCATAAGTTTTTTTTTTATTTATTGCATTAGTTGATAAAAAAATGCTATGCAATAGCTTTACCGCGGCAGTCCCTGAGTGCCACACGTATTTTTTTTATTTCACATAGGCCTACATCGGCACTTATAAAACGTCGAGAAAAGATGCACGGTTCGGGTTGGTCGTTTCCTATGGAGAACAACCGGCAAGAAAATCCATGGTTACTCTTTTAAAATCATTTGGTTTAACAATGTTTTTGTTAGAGCGTTAGTACTTAAGTATGAGAGGACAGCGTAGGCCCGAAAGTAAGTCCTTGCTTACTTTACAAAACGTAAAATAAAAAGTTAACAAGCGTCTAGGAGTCTACAAGGCCCACAATGTCCATTCATTCACAAAGAGCGCTCCTTCAGAGGGCTCTGGGCAGGTAGCTAACAAGTCATTAGTTGTCTTTATGCCTGCTTAGGAAGAGATCTTGAGGTCTTTCCCGAGTGGGGTAACCAAAATATTAATAGTACTATTGGTTTTTTTAGAATTTCTGCAGCCATGTAGTCTATCACACGGAACTTAAAATATAACTGGCGAAATGAGGGGGTACTATAAGGTACGCCACTGCCTAAACCTTTGAGGGTAACATGCGTGATATTAGATTACTTTTTTTAATAATAAGTACAATCTTTATTACACAAGAAGTAGTTACATTTTTTGTGAAGTCCCTCACTGCTATGCTAGGTGAAAGACCTGTGTTACAGGAGCCAGTGCTCTCCCAAAGGAGATTTTACAGTGTTTTGTGCAACAAGATTAACAAAACAATAATATTCAAAAAGAAAGAAAAATGAAAGAAAGAGAATAAAAGAAAGTTAGTGTGTATGTGGAGTGTGAGTTTTAGTGTGTGTGTGTGTGAGAGAGGGAGAGAGAGAGTGTATGTTTCTGTGTGTGTGCACGCGCGTATGTCGGTGTAATTTAATGATCAAGAAGGATTTTAATAGAGTCTTTAAGTGCTTTCACACAAAATATGTTTCTTTATGTATATTAAAAGCTTCTATAACTTCTATAACTTCGTCAACAGGTTCGTAGGTCTAACACCAGCGTCGAGCAGTTCGCACATGCTGCTGAAGTCCATCGTGGATCAGTGCCACGTGCTCATGACAGGGACGGTGTATCGAGGACGCAATGTAAGGGATTTTTTGTATATTTACTAGCTAGCTGTGCCCAGCGGTTTCACCCACAGCTCAGTTCCTTAGTGGGGTAGCGTAATGTAAGTTGTCTAAAACCATCTTGCCTTTTTAATGAGTGGCTAATCGGCTAGTTGGTTAAAAGTTTATCCGTATAGTTCGGTATGGACCCCTTCAGGGGCTCGACATTCAAACCCCCGCTGGCTCGGTACTGGCCCCGAAAGGGGTCGGACATTTAAGTCATACGACCTTCTCATTATTTTGTAAATATTTTATTTTCTGGTTATAAAATAGTATGGGTGAGCATTCATTATAGTGGACATAAGTAGAAACAATGTTTGTATTTTATATTTGTAGAAGAACTTTACATGAGTTTCATTTTAGTGTTATTATTTAACCAAAATTATAAAATAATTGGATGCTACAAAATGTTTGGTGTCCACGATTATTCGCCATTGTAACCATAGAGTTAGCAATTGCTGAAAAACAGTTATGTTCAACTTTTGACGTGCAATAAAGTATATAAGTATAAGTGTAATAAGTATTCTATTCTTTTTTGCAATTTTTTGAACGGAATATTCAAAGTTGCCGTTGTGGTTGTGGTAAGAATAACGGATTTTAATAGAACTTTACCCCGAAAGTGACAAAAGAGTACCCCATAATAAACATATTAAATATCAACGTCTTTCAACATGGGATAAAATATGAAAGGTAGTGTAATATAGAGGAATGGGTAGCATCCTCGTGGTGGTAGGAGGACTAAAAACACGATTTGGTGGTTGATTGGACTGTATAATATTAAGGTTTTAACGACTGACAAACGGTAAATATAAGAATTAAAAGCGGCGAGAAAATTATTGTAAAAAGAGGTAACACTCGGTGGCGAGATCGGTGACGCAGTGCTGTGCCGGCCGGTGCGCGCTGGCAGCTCGAGCGCAACCCCGGTCTCCCGGCCCGACGGATATTCTCGACTTGTAATCTCATTAAAAGTTCTACCTTCCAATTCGTGCATAGAGTTAAGATTTTTTTATTAAATATCTATGTGTTTCAATAAGTGTAAATGTGTTTGTGTCCAGGACGTATATTCGCTGTCCGCGGCCCTGGCGCCGCTGCTGGGCGGCGTGGGCCGGGCGCGCGGCGCGCTGCTGTGCGTGGTGGGCGCGGACGCGCTGCGCGCCGCGCGCTGGCTGCCCGAGCGCCTGCCGCACAACGTCAAGATGATCGTTACTGTCACTGAAGGTTAATTATCTTGCATTAGCTATCTTGCGCGGTTTCGCCCGCGTCTTTTGTTACTGCCACGCTGCCGTGGGTAGCAGCGTGATAAGATGATCTTTTCTCGACGTTTTATAAGTTCCCATGTAGGCCTTTGTGAAATATTTTTTTTTATTTTGATTTGAAGAAAGAAAGAAAGAAAAAATATTTATTGATCGGAAATTACAAGGAGCACATAAAATAACAAAAAAAATGAACATAAAAAAAGCAAAGCAAAACAAAAATTTATTAATACATATATAAATATATATATCGTCCCCGTAGAGCGAAAAGTCATTAAGTCAAAAAACCTTGTTTTGAGATATTGAGAGTTAAAGTTTAAAAAAATAAAAATCGTCATAACTTCAGCTTTTCATTACATATCTTTATAGTTTTAGCTTTATTTTAAAGATAACGAAATAACGTTTATATTTTAAGTATTATTAGACATTAAAGGTGTATAATTATTGAGAAAAATAAAAACAAAAATAATAATTAACTGTTTGCTGATAAATACCTGGCTTAGTAGCGAGTTAGTGAGTTTACGACCGGAGTTAGTGACTTTTCTCTCAGTTCGAAAAAGTTTAAAAGAAAATTAACTGGAGTTATGTAAAGTGGTACTAACTGTTAGATGAGTCAAATGTGTACAGCAAATACTACCTATTTTATTATAAGAAATTTGTGTGGTTAGGTTTGTTTTATAAAAGACATTATTTTGTAATGAAACTGGTGTAATAAATTCAATCAAAGTTTTATTAAAGATTTATGTCAAAAAATTACAAAATTACGAGACAAAATCTATTTTATTTATAGGGACTCGAGTCCCTGTTTCCTGGATAATTACCCAACTCATCGCTGTATTTCAAAGCTTCATTTACTGGTCCATTTGAAATGCTTCAAGTTTTAAGAAAGAAATCTTACAGACTCACATATTATTATCATTTTTATGAAAATAATAAGCATAGCTACCTATGCTTATTATTTTCATAAAAATCAATCAGTCCGGTTTTTTACAGAGGGAATACCCACTTTCATTGTTTTTAATTGCATTGCATTAAAATAATCAATTATCCAGTAAGCTTCGAACGTTTTTATTCTGTTATCTTCAGTCATCTGCACTTTAAGAAGCATTTTACAGGCTTGTGTCTTTTGGCAGACATGAGTTGGCTTTTTTACCTAAATAAGCCAAACCGTTTTGTTTATTTGATTTCGCTATATTAGCTTCAGCTGGCTGTTCAGTGGGTATTTGACTATCTACACAAACATTATCACGCACATTATCTGTACAAACAAGGTGTGCTTGTTTTTTTTTGCGGATGGGAAATCATCAAATAACTTCCCCCGCTCTAGGCGAAGCGGGGGGAGTGTCAGACTTCCACCCATGTTCCTTCTATTGCCCTTTATGTTTCGAGGCCGCGGTATCTTTTTCGAACAACCCGCAACCCCGGCAGTCGGTGGCCCTGGCAGGCCCGATGCCGATGTCAGCAAAGCAGAGTTTGCTGACATCTCTTTGAGGCGCGCGTGGAACACTAACGCGACGTCGACGTGGCCTGTCGTCAATAGATGGATGGACGGTGAGCTACCCATTCACTGTCACACCGTCCACAGGCCCGCATCTACGGTGTCCGGGGGTCGTCTCGCGATGCCCGACGCCCAGGGCGTCTCCCGCAGCGGCTGGGTTGGTTTAAGGTTCTCTCTCTCAAACGTCCGGCCACCTCCCTCGTTAGTATGACAGTTTCGCAGGAGTTGACCGCTTTCCATTCCCTCTAGCGTCCGGCCTGAATCAGGGCAGAGATCGCCGCCGCCGATCGCCTCTAACTCGGGCACCGCGCTGGGCAGCCCGCCACTGTGTGCTCCACCGTGTCCACCGGACGATAGTCACAATGGTGACACCCGGGCGTTTTCTCCCGCCCGATAATGTGCAGGAAACTTCCAAATCAAGAAGTGCTAAAGTAGAGTCTTGAGCAACAGAATTTGCATTGTTGATTTCTTGAAAAAATCCTTCAAAAAACCCTGAATATTTGCTGTATTCTAAAGCCGCACAGTAGATCTTCTTATACTATCGCTTTTACTAGACGACCTTGCAACTTACACTCGCCTTTGTTTTTTGAGCCGTTTATCTTTCTCACCATCTGGGTACCATCCATGAAACGCTCGAATCTGAAAAAGCTCGAATAGGGGAAGAACTAAACTCTTCAATGCCGCCTATGTCTGAATGTGGACTCGCACGAGACGTTTGGGCTTTGGTGAAGTCTTGGTGTTTATTATGCGATAGATTTTTTTCAGTTATATTCTCAATGGAAACAACAACGTGGTAGGGTTCAGCCAACAAAGGCGCGGAGCGGGGTGGAATGATTGTTGGCAGATTTATTGTAGGACTTAAAACTGAAGTAAACACAACGAAACGTGAATGAATGAAAGTCACCACGCGGCTCGCTAAACCCTCGCGCCACGACAAACTCACTAACTCGAAGGCGAAATTTGCTTTATACGTATCAATGCACGTCGAAGTTGCATAAATAATAATTAAAACACTTTAATTATTATTCTGAATAGATCTTATGCACCACCATAAATACAAAAGAAATCATTAAAATAAGTTGACGACTTTTCGCCTTTGAAATATTGTAAAAATCATTTAAAAATAAAGAGTGTATAGTCACTATGTCGAGTTAGTTAATTTTTGCTTTCGTGTATTTTAACCAACGATTGATATTGAATACTCACTAAATCATTTTAGTTATGTTTTGTATACCTAAATTCATTTACATGCATTAAAAAATAAAGAGAAAAAGTAATTTAGTCGTTTTAGTTTCGAGTTTTGAACAATTGAAATAAATGTAAAATAATTAACTTAATTAGTTAATTCTTCCATTACGCCCTGGGTTCAAAAGGGTGGACTTACTTACTTTTCACATTTCTTAAAACAAAAACGAAAGCACCTACAAAAATCACGGTTTCACAGATATTTAGAGAAAAAAAAATGTTATACGCATGACATTAAAACTCATTTTCGACTTTTTCGGACTTAATGACTTTTCGCTCTACGGGGACGATATACGGACAAAATAAAGAAAAATGATGATGAATATGGTGATGATGTTTTTGTGCCTATTTTGTTACTTCCTGATAATGTAGCTTCCTATTAGTGAAAAAAATGTTAAAATCGGTCCAGTAGTTTTGGAGCCTATTCGATACAAACAAATCTTTCCTCTTTATAATATGAGTATAGAAGATATAACGGTAAACTTTCCATCTGTCCTTCTGCCTTTAATTTTCTTTCTTTTCTACACCGTATGCCCTTTCCTCAACTTTGTTGGAAAGAGCTTCCTTCTAACTGGCTGGAGCGGAATATGGTAATGTAATGTGGTATTTTAGATGGGGATGCATAATTAATTCCTCAGATCGATAGTTATATCCATCAGAGGAATTAATTAAGCACCCCCAACCCTCATGAGCTACTTTTGTAGGGTTTCGTATCTCAAAAGGAAAAATTGCTACCCATATTGAGTTTCTTTGTTATCCGTCTAACTGTCAAGATCCTTTATCTCGGGAACGCGTGAAAGTTTCAAGTTGAAATGACCCATAATAAAACCATTTCTGTCTGTGGTCCCTTGAAGTTGTGAAAAATTCATAGCCCTAATTCTAAGCAGTCAAAATATATGGCCGTTTATGTAACAAGTTTTTAAGGAACACACGGTATGCGAGTCCAATTTGCACTTGCCCAGTTTTTTTTTAACTTTGCCCTATTCTTGAAATTTCATTTCCTATATCGGGGAAAATTTACAAACATTTAAACTCACACAAACAGGCAGACCCGAAATAACTACCTTTAGGCCATACAAATATTTATTCCATAAGGGACAGCGCAGCAATGCATTGCCCAGCCAAGCGTACCGTCAAAAAGGTGGTGCGACGACCTTGAAATTTTAAGGCAGTCTGGATTCTGATCTTTTAATCACTCTTTCACAGAAAAAGATGAGCCGTCAAGCTCAGCAATCATGGCGGTATTATCATCTGAAGATGGGCCCAAAGTCGTCCGAGCGCCGCCGGTTGGGCCTGATGAGGCCAAGGCTGTTCTTACGGCATGTGCTGCAACTTATAGCAAGACTGGGTCCACCTCGCCTCCGGAGTCCGCTGTGAAAGCCGTACAAAAGTGTACTCTACCGCTATATGCCAAGGTTCGTTTCTGATTTATTGTGTTGCAAGGCCACATGAACTTACCACAAGGACAGTGAACCTTTTTATTGTACGCCACGGTGGGTTTTTGATTACCACTACTTTAACATGTTTATAGTTAATTTTTAATTGACTTTAAATATCTCTAGCGTATGGTGCGGCTTTTTAAGGCCATCTAAATTTCACATTAAAATTTGCACTTTACTGCTATATATTACAATTGTTTCTTTTATGCCATTCTTTAACTTCAAAAAGACCACTAACATCTACCTGTCATATTCTAGATCCTAGCATGGCAAATCTCGCTATCAGCAGAAACCTTCACCGAACTATCGGAACCTGAAACCACTCCAGAGCTGGTCATATGCGAGGACTTGGAAGGTCAGCTGACGCAGATACTCATCACCACGGAGGCTGCCCTGGGAGCCGACAGGGTGAAGACCTGCCTAGCTCTGCTGACCGCGTCCAGAAGGGGGCTTGATGATACTGAGATACTGGACATCTTGGCGCATGATGAGCTGTTTAGGAGCGAAGAGACTTATTGTAAGATGATATTTTTAATACAACATAACTCGTTAATGCATTATGAATAGAGTTGGCAACAACTATGTGCCTTGTGGGACACGACATATTGTTCGTACCTCTACGCTTAACTATTTTTCCAATTTCAACATACTACGTACGTTTGGTTAGATAACCTTGAATATTGTAATAGGAAGTTATTTGATTCTGTAATTTTTCATATTTTAAAAGAAAATGAGAATATAGACGGTATCGAATACCTTGAATAGGTTCAAATTAGCCACACTCTTTCAATGGTCTCTCGCTTTCAATCCTTAGTGGTGGATACTCGAAATTTTGATTGCCTCCGTCTGTTCTATAGTACCATGGGCCCCTGCGTCCCTGGTGTGGCCGCAGCTGGCAGCTCTGCTGTCCCCCTGGCTGCGCTGGGACGCGCGCGGGGCGGCGCGCTGGCGGGACGCGGCGCTCGCCAGCGCGGCCAGTGACAGATACCTGGCGGACTGCGACGCCGCCGTGCGCCAGACGCTCATCGACTACTACGAGGTGAGGACATACAGCAGCTCTCCTGTCCCCCTGGCTGCGCGGCCAGTGACAGATACCTGGCGGACTGCGACGCCGCCGTGCGCCAGACGCTCATCGACTACTACGAGGTGAGGACATACAGCAGCTCTCCTGTCCCCCTGGCTGCGCGGCCAGTGACAGATACCTGGCGGACTGCGACGCCGCCGTGCGCCAGACGCTCATCGACTACTACGAGGTGAGGACATACAGCAGCTCTCCTGTCCCCCTGGCTGCGCGGCCAGTGACAGATACCTGGCGGACTGCGACGCCGCCGTGCGCCAGACGCTCATCGACTACTACGAGGTGAGGACATACAGCAGCTCTCCTGTCCCCCTGGCTGCGCGGCCAGTGACAGATACCTGGCGGACTGCGACGCCGCCGTGCGCCAGACGCTCATCGACTACTACGAGGTGAGGACATACAGCAGCTCTCCTGTCCCCCTGGCTGCGCGGCCAGTGACAGATACCTGGCGGACTGCGACGCCGCCGTGCGCCAGACGCTCATCGACTACTACGAGGTGAGGACATACAGCAGCTCTCCTGTCCCCCTGGCTGCGCGGCCAGTGACAGATACCTGGCGGACTGCGACGCCGCCGTGCGCCAGACGCTCATCGACTACTACGAGGTGAGGACATACAGCAGCTCTCCTGTCCCCCTGGCTGCGCGGCCAGTGACAGATACCTGGCGGACTGCGACGCCGCCGTGCGCCAGACGCTCATCGACTACTACGAGGTGAGGACATACAGCAGCTCTCCTGTCCCCCTGGCTGCGCGGCCAGTGACAGATACCTGGCGGACTGCGACGCCGCCGTGCGCCAGACGCTCATCGACTACTACGAGGTGAGGACATACAGCAGCTCTCCTGTCCCCCTGGCTGCGCGGCCAGTGACAGATACCTGGCGGACTGCGACGCCGCCGTGCGCCAGACGCTCATCGACTACTACGAGGTGAGGACATACAGCAGCTCTCCTGTCCCCCTGGCTGCATCACTCGCGGTGGTTTGAAGAGCAGGGTGTTAAGTTCACATCCTCCATAGAAAAAGAAGAATCCTCCAACCAGATGACGGGTTGTCTGGAGGACGGTTAACATCAGTTTAATTTAAATGGGACGATGTAAATGACGATGATGAACAACGGCAAAACCGGGTTAATCGCTTAACTAAAAAGGTACCTGATGAAACTGCGCGGTACAGGAAGAGTGCGGTGAAGTGACGCGAGAGTTAAGTCATTTGTCCGCCTGGCGGGTGCCAAAACCCCTGCCACACCGCGCTAGTTCAAGCGCCGTCTTAGTGTGTAACTAAGACGGCGCTTCGGCGACGGAATGCCTTCAACTGCATTCGACACTGAATTCAGACTTCCAAATTACTGCCAGTATACTCCCGTTTGATAAGTTCAATAAAGCCAACATTGGAATCCCGCCGACTTAAAAGTCGGTCAGCCTAGACTGCGCCAGAATCTTTCATACTATTTCAGATGCTCCTTTGAATCTGGTACCAAAAATCATTTAGACCACAGAGGGTCTAAAATGGCCGCTATAGCAGAAACATAATGGGTAAATAATATGAATTACGTTACCATTAGTATAATGGTCACAAAGTGACATATCACAATGTTAACTGCGTCTGTGACCATTTTAAGAATTTTATCGTAATTCATATTACCTATTATCCTTTTATGATTCTGCTTAAGCGGCTATTTTGGATGTTTGCTTAGTGAAAATGGTTACCTTTTTTGTAAACTTGCTGTATATATATTCCTTTCTCATCTGAATCATCATCCCATCATCATCATCCCTGCCTTTGGTCCGTGTTACTCGAGGTCGCCAGTCAACACACCTCATTTTTTTTTTTATTCTCACTCACCTTACTTAATTATTTAGCATGTTGAGTAAATCGTTACAGGAATTATTAAAAAAAGGCTGTGTGTATGCAAGGACTATGTTTATTAGTCTTTTTTTATTTGCAGGGTAAATGGTATTCAGAGAACGATCCCAAGATGGCTGGCCGTCTGGTTTCGCAGGAAAATAAGTTTTCTGAAGAATAGTAAGTAATATTAATACCCTTAGATTCGGTCAGAGTACTAACTTTCGAAAATAAGGTCAATTATAGAACATGGTCAGTAAAAGCCAGGACAAGGTCCTAGAGGCAGTCACAAAACCCTTTTATGACTACCTCTAGATCCATTTTGATGAAGTGGCTGCACTCAAATTCTCGTCAGAAAATAAAAAAACGAAAATTTATTTTAACAGCTACAACACCCGAAAACTCGACGAGCTACCCTTCCAACATTACCACATATACAAAGACGATCCGAAGACCTTCGCCAACCAGCCATACTTCACCCAGCTGGACTGGGTACATGACAAGTTAGCGGCCACAGACTGCTGCCACTTCCTCGAAGACATAGCCTTGGTCCACATTGACCCTCTACCAGAACACCTTGAAGTCCTAAAAGACGTTTTCGAAACCCATTCTTACGCATTAGACTATGACCATCGACAGTTCTACGGGTTACTCAGAATGACTATGGAGAAAAGACAGCGTAATGGACATCAAATTAAAAGCAAAATCGTTCAGGATTGGATGAAGGATATCAGGGAACCTCCCATGCCTACACTGTACCCTGAGAATCTAGATTTCTGGAAGATCATGGATACGAAGGAGAAGAGGGAGTTTTCAATGCACGATGGATTTGATTCGAAGACTTATGACCTGATCGTCCGTTTTGATAGCCGGGGCAAGTTTGTGGCGACTGTGTCGACGGAACGGGAGGAGATATGCGTTTGGGATGTACTAAAGTGAGTGAACTGTAATACAATTTAGAATTTTGACGGTACGGTTCCGGTTGGCGCAATGGTCACGCAATTGGCTGCTACCGGCAGGTAATTGTTCTGGGTCTGGCTGTTTGTTTACAATAAATTTGGCAAAAGGCCATTGATTTTCTAATCTCATAAAGCAACTAAGCTGGCCTTTTTTGCGGATGGATAATCATCAAATAACTTCCCCCGCTGTGTTTTAGACTGTTACTGATTAAAACCCACCCATGTTTCGCAATTTTATGTTCCGGGGCCGCGTTATTATAACTACTATCTAAGTTAGGCATATTTTTACATCAACCGTTCAATTTCAAACGGTATTCTACTCTGTTTCAGGTGTCAAATGGTCAGGAAAATGGTTGGTGTGACCCATCCTATAAACTTGGTGCCAATAGACGAATATAAATGTGTGGTGCTATGTCGCAGGGAGCTTAGAGTTTATAACTTAGATCAGGTAAGTTACATCCAATAGTCTTAAGTACCTAATATATGACAAGTAATATATTATTATGACTGCACGGTGGGCACAGTGGAGCGCTCGACTGATGCACTGCGTGTCGTGGGTTCGATCCCCGAACAAATATTACTGTGACCTACACGTAGTTGGAATGCCAAGTCATAGGTCTTGGGTTTCCAAAAGTTGTATAATTCTCACTTGAGTGAGCTGTGAGGAAACAAACGCGTGGGCAGCGTTAAAAATCTGACAATAGGTTAGGTACTAACGATGCCATAAAGAAAAAGCACCCTGCGAAGAAATGGTAATATGTCTGCTCAGGGAGTCCATCTTCGTATAATAATTATTGACTCGTGTTTTTCCCTTGTCATCCAGGGCACATTCCTCGTGGCTCTGAAAGGCGTGATGAACCAAAAGATGCCGTACTACGGACTGCACGACCCGAACCATCTGGTCGCACTCTCCAGGAACAGGATGTATGTCAATCTTATGAACATTGAGACTGGTGAGTTTACCGAACGTTTTGAACGACTATTTTAGAACTGGATAAGTATCCTCCATGAGGTACTTAAATGTACGTCCAGGGTCGTCTGGACGCTCCTGCCGGGGTTGCAGGTTGTTCGAAAGAGATACTACGGTCTCGGAACATAAAGGGCAATAGAAGGAACATGGGTGGGTTTTGGTCAGTACAAGTCTGACACTCCCACTCCACTCGAAGTGGCGAAGGATGGGCGTTTTGTGGGACTGTCTCTTGTAATTTGACGTTCAAGAGGTGCTGGTTATTAGCCTAATTTGAATAAATGACTTTTAATTTTGATTTCATATTTAAAAAGGAATGAGGGATCCTTATTTATGGTGAACTATATTTTTTTACTTATTTTTTATTTTATTACTAGGTGACTGCGTGACTACGTTCAAGGCTGGTGAAGATAGGTTCCTGAATTCCCTGCTGGTATCAGGGGATGGAAGGTATGACACTTTTGGACACTGTAACCGAATTTTAACTTTAATCTGGGAACATTTAAGTTCTCTATAACTTTTTATTTACACATCATATTATGTTTATTTTCCTGTTAAAAAAATTGTACTAACTTGTCATGTTCTCCGATGCTTCAATAAAAAAGGAAATAAAGAAATGTCAACTTTGGTTATTTAATATTAAGTTGATTTCAGAATAAGCATGATAACTGATGACTTTCCTATGCTTCAGGGTTCTAGTATGTGGAGATGAGACTCAGAAGCCATTCCCTCTACTAGTATGGTCACTCACATCTCGGAAATTGCTGTATGATTTGAGGATACCGCATCACGACTTTATCACATCCAAGGCTGCGATTACTTATGAGGGTAAGTTTAACAGGCACACATTTCATTAGTCAAGCCCAAAATGGTTTTCTAGAGGCATTAAGTTATTATTTGAGGACTATTACTGGAGTAAGCAATAAGAAATACGGTGCGCCTAGTATTACCAAAAACGAGCCACACTACTAAATCAGCCTGTTAATATCCCACTGCTGGTCAAAAGCCTCTTCTTAAACAGAGAAGGCACAAGCATTGATCGAAAATGTTCCGGATCAAAATTTTTGTATGAAAGTATTGGTAATATCCTCTCTATAAGTCTTAAAAATCTCTTTGACTAATACTAACATAATTTATAAGCACATTCTGCTACATACAATGAATGGATTCGACTGGGTTTGAAATAAAGACATTTATTTATTTTTATTTTTAACCACAATCAGCAGTTTCCATAATTTCTAAAAGACTTAATAATTCTGCCATTCCCCAGGGTCCTACGTCTGCGTCGTCTCAAGAGAACTTGACGAGCCGAGCCCGAACTTCATCGTAGTGTACGACCTGCAGTCAGGGACGCTGTTCAAGAAATGGAAGCCAGGATGCGACACTGTGGCGCTGGCCATCTCCTCAGTAGACGGGTGTGTGGTGTCGGGGCTCGCTGACACTAGGATATTGGTGTGGGACTTAGTTACAGGTCAGTAATAAATGTAAAAATTAAAGGAAAGACCATAGAAAGGCTTGAAGTTTATTCATTCCGAAGAACGCTGCATGGTTCATGCAAAAAGACGCTGATTCTTGAACACCTAATGATTTGATTGTTCTTGGTTTTCCTACCAAGATATTGAGATCTTATCTTAATTAATATTTTTCTTTAAATTTAAAGGGTGTGAAGATCTGGGTCTAAAGTTCTTCATCCTCTACAGAAATAAGAGAATCCTCCGACCAGACGGGTGTCGTGTTTGTTGGACCATTGCCCGACATTTATATGTCGGGTTCTCGTATATACGCTTAACTCGTAAATAACTCTGCTTGCGAGATGTAGAAATTTGCAGTTAGTTCTTCAGTGGTTGCATAGATGGCGCTGGAGTACTTTTTGCCATGTACAGAATTGTGTCGCTACAAAGTGTTTTTTTTTTACATTTAGCCGAAACACGCTTTAAAACAAACATTACCAACTTGACTCCAAACTCTTTTTTAAAAAAGAGGGGTTTCTCAATTAGACAGTTTTTTTTGTTATGTTCGTGGGCCATTCTCAAAATTCATTTTATAAACGAAAGGGGTCCCTTATTTATTTATCTATATTGCTTGGGTAGTTTATGAGTTATTGGGTATTAGAAATTCTTTGTTTAAAATGTTAAATTTTTAGATATATGTAACTTAAATCTAGATTAGCTAAATTAAGTATTTTTTCTTGTACAACTTAAATATGCATGCGGTGTTTACCTACCTTTAAGTGATTGTTGCACTAATATATATTACTTTTCGCATGTTACTTTTAGCATAAAAACCAGTGTGGACAATTGTTGGTGAACCAATAAAATAAATAAATAAATTATGTTAAGAATCTGGGCAGATAGTATCATACCACAGCTAAAAAGGCAAAAATATAATTTTTTTGCAAGAAAAAAGCGTCTAGCTTTGGAAGTGGGTTTTATTAATTAAACTGAAACAATAGGTATTAGAGTTCGTTAACTTCGTTATAGGTTAGGGCTTTAGAAATGAAATGACAGAATTGGCTTTTCGAACGCAAGTGAATCTTAATTTAGCCAATATCACAAGAAAGGTTCTCTGTTGTAAAACGGTAGATGGCGCGGAACCTTAACGTAAGAATTTAATGAAAATAATTTTTAACATTATAATAAAAAGATGAAAGGCTAATTTTCGTAAATATTAAATTAAATAAATCAACAATAGGAAGATTCAAGCTAATAGTAACTATCTTATAAGTGAGGTTCTTCAGGAACGTCAAGTGCGTAGTACCCGCAAGTGGTATACGTGTATGGCCAAATATATGAATGTGGACGAGGCAAAGGAGAATGTAAGGATCGTAGCGACGTTCTGTGGTTTCAGCCTACCCCAATGGGGAAAAGGCGTGGGTTTATT
Source organism: Ochropleura plecta (assembly GCA_905475445.1). Lineage (NCBI taxonomy): Eukaryota > Metazoa > Arthropoda > Insecta > Lepidoptera > Noctuidae > Ochropleura > Ochropleura plecta. The sequence goes on along the minus strand of FR997738.1, from coordinate 16,017,842 downwards.
ATGTAACTCTAACAGAACACTCATTATCAATCGTTGGTGTATCACCAGGTAACTGCCGCCTGACCCTGCGCGGGCACGTGGCAGCGCCCTCTATGCTGCGGCTGGCGAAGTCGGGCGGAGTACTGATGTCCACTGACGACACCTGCAAGGATCTCTCCGTCAGGCTTTGGGACTTACATACTGGTAAGAATGTCATCAACTGAATTATACGCAGTGCCGCGAGGCGACTTCCTCCACCGAAGATGCGGGGCTGTGGACGGTGAGCAATGGTGAGCGAGCCGTCCGACCATATAATGACGGCGCTTTCGTGTTCCACACGCGCTTGAAAGAGATATCAGCAAAGCAGAGGGGCCCGCCATGGCCACTACCTGCCGGGGTTGCAGGTTGTTCGAAAGAGATACCACCACCCCGGAACACTAAAGAAGGAACATGGGTGGGTTTTAGTCATTAAAAGTTTTGATACTCCTTTCCGCTCCGCCTAGAGAGTGAATGGGCGCTGGAATAACTATAAGCACATGAGAATTTTGTGCTTTTACTGGGCAGACGAAATTGTTGCCAGCAGGGGCGAAACTTTGATTAGACTGGCTGGTTTTTGTGTTAGCCAAAGAGGTATCATCGATTCGGGTTGTTCGAGCTCAGATAGTCGTTTACTGTAAAGTACTGGAATTTAGCAGCATCCGGTTAGACTGGAGGCCGGCTCTAAAATAGTTGGGAAAAGGTTAGGCTGATGATGATTAGAATTATTCTGCGATAACGCTGATATTTTAGAACATGGGATGGGCCGTCTGCTAACTAAAATAAAATATTTGCCAGTCCTTATTTCCCTGAAATTAACAAACATGTACCTAACTTTCCAAGACATACAAGTAAATTAAATGATATTTACCGAGACTGCTTCTAGTTAATTTCTTTCTTTCTCCCAGGAAAATTGATAGCCGTCTACACGCCCCCAGAAAGGATAACATCCTGCGAAGTTCTCCTCGGCGGTTCAGTCCTGGCACTTGCTTTAGAAAACTACAAGGAGGTCTTATGTGTGAAGCTCTATGGTCCCGCCGTAGAGTCAGTCCAGAACGGTAAAGATTCAGAGTTTGATGTCCGCGATTATGGAGATGATAATTTGGAGGGAAAAACTTTTGATGTCAAGGGTTTGGAGAACTCATAGCAGGTCCGCAAATGAGGTATTGAAGCAAAGGATTTGAAGTTTTGAGAGCCACTTTTTGTTTTGTTTTGAGGATGCCTTATGCAAAATTTTGCTGCTATTTTCTGGGTTTTTGACTGCACGTTAGCGGTATTAACTTTTGGTTGACTACTACTTAGTAACTTTTGCTGGCTTTTTTACTCTATTGGATTACATACTACGTTAGGCCAGTTAAAATTCAAAGTTTTAACGCTGACGCGCGGTCGAATGTACGATACACCCGATGAAACCGGGTCTGACAAATAGTCGCAAGGACCTTAACCTCTGGGCCATCACGGGGTTGTTTCGTCCAAATTACTAGGTTCATGAAAACGAACTTCAATTTTAATAGTAACTTTGTGTACATTTCAATAGAGTAATGGCGAGTATCTGTTAAAATGCGGTGTCCGCAGCAAAAATAATTTGAATCTCAAATCCACCTAGAGTTTTATTGTCTGTGAAATTTTGGATTGGGCATCATAATTATAGCAAAATCGATATTATAGAAATATGAAATCCGATAACTATATGTCAAAAGCTACAATAGACAAACTGTGGAAAACATATTCATTTGTTTGTGTTTTATTTTTTGAGAACATTGATTCTAGCTGAGTCCTATTCAAAGCGATCGGTTGCGCGATTAGACGATCGACGCGTTTTACAAGTCATTTATTTGTCCTGAGAACGTCCTGTTTGACTTATTACGTGTTCGGCTTCGCCAAAAAAAATATATGTGTGACAATCACTTGTTCGCGCGGCAACCGCTTTGTTTAGCACTCGGGGTGAGCCTTCAGAATATTTATCTTTGAATCACAATAAAAAAACAAGCAATCACAGTGGCTTAGTATCGCCGAGGTGACACGTAAAAAAAAGAAATTAATAAAAAAAAACAATTAATGTTTTGATCTATTACGCTTATTAATAATTACATTACTTATTAAATTAAATAAATTGTATTTAGTGAATTCTTTATCTGTAATGTTGATGTTTAGATGTAATTTTGTGAAAATAGGTTAAGGTTATAATTAAGTCTATTTCATTTTTGGACTCCCTTTTTCTGACCCTCATATTTTGTCTGTAGCTTTTACTTAATATTTTCTATCCTTTTTGAAATGGCCAAAGACCTAACGTAATATTTCATTAATCGGTAGATAAATACAAATTGACTTATCCATAAGTAAGCAACATAATTATGACTGAGTCAATTCGCAAACAAAACCTTGGGCCACCGCCACAAGGCAATTTTTTTTCTGTAAAAGCATAGATACCTTAGGTAACCGGCAGATTTTATTTCATGGAACTGCATCATAAGAAATGCATGCATCACTGATGTGTCATATAAATACTCGTTTCGTATCTGCATACGTACCATGTTGTTTCTATGTAGGTACCTACACGCGACGGCACATCAACATAATTATACAAAACCAATTTATGCAAATCTCTCACCTACGGATCGTACATCGTGGATTTCCCGTACAATTAAAGATCTACCTAGACTAGTTTTGTATAGGTGTACTGTGCTGGCGCGTGTACTATAGTCTATAGACACTACAGCACCCGGTAAAAATGATGCATCAAACTTTAGAAAAAGACGACTGTCTACTAAATTAATTTGATGCACCATTATTTGCACAGGTTACTGTTTTTTGGATTTTAGAAAAACGATCGCCATTATTGTGCGTGGCCTGAACCGTGTTACCTACTATCACAAATTCGTTATTGGCGCCAAAATCCGCCATTTAATTTTCATCTGTAACCCCATAAGGTTGGATTCCATTAAGATATATAACCAATAGTCTGTATCAATTTCGAATATAAAATCTAGCTTAGTATCACTTTTAGCATTTTATAACCTTTTATGAAAAACTTTTGTTAATAGCTACATTTTTATTTATTTCGACTTCCACTTAAACATCCTTGTAAATGCCCTAAATTTATTTCTACTGCCATTTTATAAGTACTTCTTATATTGTAAGCGAATAGCAAATTAATTATAGAATAATCATTCATGTTCGAGTAATAATAAGGGTTGCACACAATAGTTACCTAATGCACTTACTTTGTTTAACATGTATGCCGTGAGGTAACATCGATGATTTAAACCTTTATTAAATGTTTAATATTACCGGATGTATAGCAATACCTTATTGCTGGTCGGCAATTTACTAATAAGCCAAATTGTTTCAAGACGTATGGTTGCAATATAGATCCAAACCTTAACTACCTAAATCGCGTCTTATAGAAACACTCATGTCTTGATGCAAGTTTTATCCTGGTTATATTGATTTGGTTTAATGGTCGAAGTTACATCAAAGCAGCCTATTCCTCACTAAGCCGTGCTGTTTGAGTACTTAGGTACTTCTGTCGAAAATAAAAGGTAACAAAAACTATTATAAGTAATATTGTTGAAACACGGGGTAAGAGGCACCATGGCACAAGCTTTTATCAAGGACTCAGTACATGATTCTAGATATCCCAGCCCTTAAACTTTTTGTTGGATATACAAAAAACAAATCTGCTGTTACACGCAATAGTAAGTAACCATTCGATGGTGGAACAGCTGATTTTCGTCAAGAATCAAGTAAAAGCTCGTGACCCAATATCCTTTACGCTCTGTGTTTTAATCGATTACCTATGTACTCAAAACGCACGGTGAATGCCTTTTATATTTTTTTGTTGGACGTTTTGGCGGGACTAAAGCGCTATTAATTTAGATCTGTTTATTTTTTCGGTGGCTATAAACCTATATACGACCAAAGCAATCTATACCTACTATAGTCTAGTTGTAATCGTCTAGCTGTGAGATAAGTAATCACTGTTGTTACACCACATAGAGGTGAAAGCTCCAACCTACCCGCGAAATTCAAATTTTCTTACGTTTTTTGCAATTTTCAGGCCAGTGCTAGGTTGTATGTTGATTAAAATATTATTCGCGGCTGTAAGACGTATGTAATTATAGAATTATAATCATCAAAATCACCAATACAACCCTCCAAGTTCATAAAGGCGTAGGAAAGACTTTTTCTGTTTTTTTTTTGTTCCTATTGCATTTAGATTTAGTTACACATGTCACAATTTTTTTTTCTTACCCTACGTTATTACAAAATAAATAAATTAAAATTTATCTTAGTTAAAAACTAACATTTGCCTTAAAAACGTACGTACATTAAAAAAGGTTGTTATTACTGGTAATAATATATAATAAAGCCAACTATTAATGCGTAATTACCTCATTTGACTAAAATATAATATATTAAATAAAAACTGAATAACACAAATTAAAATTATAAATTCGATTTAATTTATTGAGAATGAACGATGACTACTTATCTCATTCTAAAACTAAATTAATTGAGTAAAGTGATTGAACTGAATCTTTGTCTTCTATGTGATTTATTTAAGGTGAAAGCTCCAACCTACCCGCGAAATTCAAATTTTCTTACGTTTTTTGCAATTTTCAGGCCAGTGCTAGGTTGTATGTTGATTAAAATATTATTCGCGGCTGTAAGACGTATGTAATTATAGAATTATAATCATCAAAATCACCAATACAACCCTCCAAGTTCATAAAGGCGTAGGAACAAAAAAAAAAACAGAAAAAGTCTTTCCTACGCCTTTATGAACTTGGAGGGTTGTATTGGTGATTTTGATGATTATAATTCTATAATTACATACGTCTTACAGCCGCGAATAATATTTTAATCAACATACAACCTAGCACTGGCCTGAAAATTGCAAAAAACGTAAGAAAATTTGAATTTCGCGGGTAGGTTGGAGCTTTCACCTTAACGTAACTTCCGCTGCCATATTTTACTTCTAATTTTAAACAGTACAATAGGCACGTTACACACGAGTTAACACGAGTCACTTGTTATAGCCACAAACATAATATGACGAGGTTGTCTCGAAGACGAGTGGCTCGTGTGTAGCCAGCCTTATTATTTTAATTTCAAGGGTTCCGTAAATCTTTCTTTGTTTTTGTTTGTCGTCCATTTTGTCCGTCCGCAGACTAAAATAAGATTAATTTTGAAATGCCTGGTACATCAAGATAGCTTCCTGTTTGTACCTTTTAAGAACCTTCGTTAATTTTATAAAACTCAAATATTTTAAGCTGTTGTGTTTGCTCAATGAGTTTCGTGATAGTATTTACGGAACCCTACAAGCGTTCATTATGTAAAGCATGCAAATATCTATCGCACATAACGTGGGAGTTATTGATTTTTAATTGTACCGTTTGACAGCTAGCGAGGGCTGAGGGCATACGATTTGATGTAGAGCGCCACTTTCTTCCAGTGGTCAGTGACAGCTAATTTTAATGCGCCTCACTAGGGTAGGACACATCGTGTCCGGTGAGCTTCTGCTTTAAAAAAAGTGGCTATGCATCGTTAGCCAAAATATATGTGAATAGCCTAAACTCCTAAAGCATCATTCATAATTATTATTTATGGTGTCTGTAGCAGGAATGATTGGATAGGATTCAACCGTAGCAGTCAATGGGTTAAATTAAAAATCTAAACTTTCGTATTTTTAAAATGTGTTCCATATTCGCTCGCTGGAGATAATTATTTTCTGCATCATTTCGAGCGAACATCAATGGGAAGCATAAGTGTTCACACACCAATATAATATTGGCACGAAAAGTTAATATGAAAGCGCTAGCGTAGCACGTGAAATTCGAATTTTCTTTCGTTTTTTTTTTTAATTTACAATCAATACATTCAGGCTGTATCTAGAAATAAATATGATTTGCAACCGAAAAACGTGTGTATATTTGTTACGATAGCGAATCATATTTTAATCAACACCCGACACGTACACACGACGACAGATCAACCTATACAAAACCAGTTTATGCTGATCTTTCAACTACGAATCGTACGCCGTAGATTTCCCGTACGACGAGATATCCGCTTAAACTGGTTTTGTATAGGTTGATCTGTCGTCGTGTGTACCTACCTGCGAATCACGAAAAATGACAGAAAATTGAATTTCGCGTGCTACCCTGGGACCTCTTAGCGGCAATTTTTCGTTTAAAACATGTTTATTGATGTGTAAACAGTTATTTTAAAACGATTTATCTAAGCATTGATAAATACTTTGTAGTGGAAACAGGCTGGTCCCTGTATTACTGATATTCTATGTTAGTCAAAGTAGCGATCAATTTGAAGTAAAATCAACTAATGTAATATAATGAATAAGGCAATGGTGTAATCGATTAAATTGTTAAAATTATTTATGTATTCTGGAAAGTTACGTATTACTTGATGTCCTGATTAAATTATTGGAAAAATACTACTTATTTTTTTATTTATTCATAACAATACGTTTTCTAACTTGTAGGTCTATCTACCACCCGGGGTTGCGGGTTGTTCGAAATAGATACATTTACGAAGTCGTCGCCCGTCAGCAAGTTTTTTTTTTTTAAACCTGGCCCCACACTAGGAATTTCTCCTGTATCGTGGGTGCGTTTACAAACATAAACTCTCATACACAAACAGCCAGACCCAGACCAGATACCATAAAATATAGAGAAAGATTAGCTGTGTTAGGGTTCATATCATATAAAGTGACAGAAATTAGGGCAAGGCGAAAGAGATACCGCGGGCCCGGAACATAAAGGGCAAAAGAAGGAACACGGGTGGGTTTTAGTCAGTACAAGTCTGAAACTCCTCTCCGCTCCGCCCAGACCGGCGAAAGTTAATTAATGATTTCGCATCCTAGCTCCTACCAGAGGGAGGGAATTTATTCAATGATCTCCCATCCACAAAAAAAGGGTTGTTAAAGTATACAAAATGAAAACACAGCCTATATTAATATTACAAGCAAAGAGTTTGCTTGCTTGAGCGCGCTAATCTGCATTGAATGCCACTGATTTGAATTAAAAAATAAATTAGTATTGAATCCATTTAGCAAGAAAGGCTAAATAACAGATCAGTGGTCACGCTACGAGCCTTAGGAACCGAGCGGGGGTGAAACCGCAGGGCATAGCTAGCGTAGGTACTTATATTTTGTAACACTTCCCATTTTAGGAAATTCTACACCATTTCAAATTCCTGAACTATAGCTAAATGTTTTATGTATTATGGCAAAAATAAAAATACATTCATTACTTTTTACGTTATTTTATTTAATAATTAAATCATTTTCACAGCGAAATAAAATTAATACTACTCTAAAACTGTTTACGTTTAGCAGGATTGGAATAGACCCTTCTTCTTCATCTCCTCAAACTCCTTTTCAGCGTCGTAGGTCCTGGAAATAAAAGATTTTTTTTATTAACCCATGCCGATATTTGAAAAAGTCACATTGGTACTTCGCCCGGATTTGTACTCACAACCTCATGTACGAGAGGCGAGGCGCTGAACCTCTGGGCCATCACGACATTACGACTTTTTCAATTCATATGTATTTTCTAAAAGCTTATTATGACATCAGTGAATGAAAACATTGTGAGAAAAACTGCAATCTTACTAATATTATAAACTAGTTGGCAGCCGCGGCTTCGCCCCCGTGATTTCGAAAATAAAGTATCCTATGTGTTATTCCAGACCATGGATAGACTACCTCTGATTCTCTAATTTCATCAAGATCCGTTCTGCCGTTTTGACGTGAAAGAGTAACAAACATCCATACATCTATCCTCACAAACATTCGCATTTATAATAAAAAATAAAAATTAAGTAGGATGCGAATGTTTGATATCACGCGGGCGAAGCCGCGGGCGCCACATAGTACAAAAATACAAATCTTTCCTCTTTATAATGTTAGTGTATATTATTATAACCCTTTCTTGAATTCAAATATGCCAATTTTGCAATATTGACATGAAGCAGGCAGCAGGTTGGTTTAAAGCATTCATCATCATAAACCTAGCATTTTCGTTTTTCCTTGCGATATAGAGAAAAAATATTTCTTCACTACAATAAAGTAAATATTCTATTCTATTTTGTTTTATTGTTCCCCACACTAGGTATTTCTCTTCTATTGTAGGTGGTCTACAAACAACTCACATACACAAACCAGACCCGAAACAACCACCTGTACACACATCCAAATATTTGACTTGTGTGGGGATCGAACCTGCGGAACACAGCGCAGCAGTCTATGGCTTAGCCACTACGCCGGTGCCATCAAAATCCCGTATAAATCTCACCTGTAGAACTCAGCATATTTCCTCTTGCGCTCCTTGCCAACGATCTGCTGCACAGCAACAGCTGACACACCAGCAAGCACCAACGATACAATCAGGTTGCGCTTGATCTGAGCGTTGAGGAGCCCCCTCATCATGGGCTTGCTAGCGGTGGACACGGCTTTGTCTGCCATCTGGATTGAAAAGGGGTTTATTAGAGATCTCAAGACCACAGCAACCAATTGGAGTTATCGCAAAGAAGTGAGCAATGGGTTAAAGAAAGAGTATCCTATATATTATGCCCTGGGATTAGGGTTGCCAACCATACTTTATTAGTAACATATCATACTTTATTTTTATAATAATTATTTTTTTGTAATTATACTTTTGCATACAAATAAAGTATGTGGAAATACTTTAATTTCAACCTTTACTGTGATGCTTTCATTGAAAGAGTTTTTTTCAGTAATGAATCTAAAGAGGCGAGAAGAGAGAAATTGAGTGTCAATAAATTTAATTAAAAACGAATTGTTTATTGATTTAAATTTAAATTTTGATTGTTGAACAAGTTTTGAAACATTTAAAGATAACAAAAAATTGATATCATGTGCTAAAAGCACACAAAAGTATGTTTGCAAGCAATAAAAAAACATAAAATTTGAAATTACTTTTTTTTCTTTCAAATACTTTTTTTTTCTATGCAAACCATTTTATATGTTTTTTTTGTATCAAAAAAAGTTGGCAACCCTACCTGGGATGTTCACACTAGTGTTAAAGCTCCGTTCAGTTGTTTTGCATCAAAAATATTACATGTTAATATAGGCTATTTCATAGAGAACAGCATGTCACCCACTTGATTGTCGGCAATTCAATACAACGCAGACAAATAAAATTATTGACAACCATTGTATTGTATTGTATAACGGGCTGGTGTCCGCAACTCCACGTCTGAGGCGCGACCTCTCTATTGACAACCATGTAGAAGCTATTGATAATAATATGAAGATTAACAGTTAAATAGATAGTTTTTTGTTTAATGTTGCCCCACACTTGGAATTTCTCCTGTATTGTGGGTGCGTTTACAAACATTTAAACTCTACTCAAACAGCCAGACCCAAAACAATCTGCAGTTCATACAAAATATTTGTTCCATGCGGGTATCGAAACCGAGGCACGCAACGCAGTAGTTAATCGCTCAGCCACTGCGCCAACCGTGCTGTCAGATTATATTTATTAAAATATTTCAAACAGGCATGAGATCAATCATTATGTGAAATCATGTAGATCTTTGAATGGTATATATTTCTATTAAATATGTTCTAGGTAGTTTTTAAGCCTTGAGTGAGCAATCATCAATCAAATAAACAACCAGATTTTTTTTGTGACTTATTCTGCATCTTTTTATTATGGAGGAGAATTAAGAATTTTAACTGTAGGTTTTGAACAAGAGTTTAACTGAATAATGTTTTAATCAGTATTCCTATCAGTAAAGCTTAGATTAAATTATAATCTAACCACCATTTCTATTCCACTCTAGCAAATAGAACTGTCAAATCAGATAAGATGATAACAGCAATTTTGAAATTAGAACATCATTAATTTAACTATTCAAATCAATGCGGTATACTTATTGAATACTATGAAATAAAATAATAGTCTAATTTTATAACGATTATGTGAAGGAATGAGGAAAACTATTTTCATGACATGAGTGTCTATTGACAACGTTCTTACATAACATTTTCATGGCATTTTTTTCATAATTTTCAAGTTAAAACTTATCGTATACTATTTGATTTACAAGCGAAAACATATAAAGGTTAAATATATGGTGATACTTACTTTTATTTATCTAGATTTCCGAAATAACGCAAAGCACACGAGAACAGCAAGGTGCAAGAGAGCAAATTTCAACTGTTTTCTTTTGCACAAATTTCTGAACAGATTCTGTTCTACGTGCGTATTCGCTACAAAAACGCACGGTGACCATGAGCCAATCACAAAGCTTGACAGTGCCAAAGTTAAGTTTTCTGATTGGTGAGTGGTCACGTGTGTTCTCGACGACATCGATTTTCCATAACGTTCCTTTCCATGCAGACAAAATAATAAAACAACCTGTTTTCAGTGTAAAGTTATATTCATCAGTACTGGAAATCCCATGCAAATTAAACTGGATTAGCCCGTAACCGGAAAGAGCACTTAATGGCTGTTTGAAAATCCACACGTTTCAAATTGACCAGGAACAATGTAAGCTAAAGCGCTGACTTCGGGTACATATTTTTAATGGTAAATATTACTGAGCATGAGTACTCTTACTACCGATACCACAACAATATTCTTTTTTTCATATGACCGCGCGATGATATTCTGATGACCGCGCGTTTCTAGTTTTCAGCCCTGCAAAAATACTTTTAATATCAATGGCTCTCTTTTAATCTTTTCGGCCATTGAATTAGTTCTCTTATCGAATTATAACTTAAGATCCCCTTAATAGAAAATTACAACAAATGGAGCATGTGAACATTTATTTTGATCTAGTTATTGCAACCCTTGCATTTGATTCATTGATTGCTAATGTTATGATGGCAGTGTTTCTGTTTATAGGGTTTATTAAAGTAATCTACAAACTCTGTAAGCACATCATTCGATTTCAAATAGTATTTTCGAATGTTTTAATGTGGCAAAACTGTTACCGATCTATGGCACAAAATAAATATTTTTTTATGGTGGCAACATGATTATCCCCGATTTGCGGGGAATTGACGGTTAGGGCGGAGACAGCGCGGGGAATGACATAAATCGGGGAATTTCGGGGAAACCAGACCAATTCGGCTAAAACAATATTATGTCGGGTATACTTTACAACTAAAAATGTCTGCTCAACTGTCATTTGAACACGATTTCGTATTTCTGAACGCATCCATTTCTACATCATTAAATGTGATTACTGCGAAAATATGGCAAAAATTATATATTACTATCCCAAATAAAGTAAGGGCCACTAAAGAATACAATAAAAACGTTTTTTTGTACCTGCATTAGAATACTCTTATAAATAAGCAGTGCAGTGGCCAGGGCCGTCTTTCACCTATTAGAGTCCCTGGGCACATTTGGATAATGGGGCCCCTATGACCATAGTGATAAAGCACTCTTTTGTTACAATAAACAAAGAACGTAGATGTGCAAAGTTTTAGCTTTATTTTTATTTATTTACAGTTACATTAGATATTATTATCATGAAAAGATAATATAATGTAATTCACACTAAATAACCAGCATCCACAATGAGTCCTTATATAAGTACCTACGCTGATTGAAGCGGCACCTTTCTAGATTTGAGTTGAGCAAAATCCTTAATTACATCTTCAAAATCTATGTTTTTGAGCAATTCACATTCTATCGACATTAGCGACAAACTGTTTAATCTCTCTTGAAGCATTGCACTTCTTAATTCATTTTTTATTCGTTTTAATTTGGAGAAAGAGCGTTCCCCACTGCAGTTGCGAGTGCTTTCTACAAATTGGCTGTAGTCTGTAAGCATTTGTTAAGACTGATTTTCAGGCGAGAGTAGAGTAGCTATCGGTTTTCGTTTGGTAATGGAGTAGACTCTACTCCATTACCAAACGAAAACCAGTAGAGACTAGACTAGGGGGCCCCAATCCATCGCGGGGCCCTGGGCACGTGCCCAGTGTGCCCAGTGGGAAAGAGGGGCCTGGCAGTGGCCCTTACTTTATTTTGAAAAGTATTGATGTAGTCTGTAAACTTTTATGTATTTTTTTATAATTATGGTATCCTTACTAATATTATAAAAGCGAAAGTGAGCTTGTTTGTTTGTTCCCTCTTCACGCCTTAATGGCTAAACCGATTTTGATGAATTTTGGTACAGATAATAGTTGGGACCCAGGAGACGGACATAGGCTATTATTTTTTTAAAGTGTGATATGAGGGGGAAAGAGGGAAGAAAAGGGAAAACTTTGCTTTGCTATTACAAATCAATAAGGCGCAAGGGCAAAAACTGCAGGTAGCAGGTACCTGCAAATCAGGAAAGGGGAACTGTGTTACCCCAAATTTAACGCGAGCGAAGCCGCGGGCAAAAGCTAGTAATTTATAAAAGTTTTAACACTGTTTTATTCAAAACTTGTTTACAACAAAAAGAAAATAACAAAACAGTGTTAAACTAACAAAACGAATAAATGGCTTCGAGAGCAAAGCAAAGTCGCAGACGTAACGAAACGGGTAGCGCACTTCAAATGGAAATGGGCTGGACATGTGGTCCGAAATGACATGTCCTGGTGCAAACGCATCCTGGAATGGAAGAATGTGAAAAGAAGGTGAAAAGCGCCCTAAAGGACGACCACAAACGCGCTGGAAAGATGACGTGAGGAAAGTCGCTGGTTCGAACTGGGCACAAAGAGCGCAACACAGGGGGGAATAGAGTAAGTTGAAGGAGGCCTACACTAAAATGGTCGAAAAAGGCTAAAAAGAGAGAAGTACTCTACAATTTTTTTTAGGATGTCCCACTTTGAGCGGTCACTGAATAAGGAACTGTTATTAGTATTGCCTTTTTTTGCGGATTGAGTGGAACGGACGTTTTTAGACTTGTACTGACTAAAACACATGCATGTCCCTTTATGTTCCGGGCCTCGGTATCTCTTCGAATAACCCGCAACCCCATATACTAATTATTGCCATAAAAATAAAATTCGACCCAGATATAAACCTTTTGAACGCCAGAGCATAAACGCACGCGCGTGCCTTTCACGCCGATAAACTCATTTTTGTCCAGGGGACGCGCTTCCTTGTCACATATATGTGACATTGGCGTTCAAAATGTGTCTCCTCGCGCTTGTTCGTGTTGTGTGCTTTGTGTCTGTTGAGGTAGTTCGAAAAAAATATTCCACAATTAAAACCACAAAATATTTTTTATTCATTTATTAATAAACTAACTTTACAAATTTAATAATAGCAGAACAATAATATTCCTTATTTCTTCATTCGTAATAATATGATAAATCAGCATGACTCAATCGTACTTTTATCAATATAATTTCTTCAATCGTTATAATATGTTGATAGATCAGCTTGACTCATCGTACTTTTTATCAATATAATAATTATATGATTTTTAAAAATAATCTAGAAACGACAGTGAAAGCAACTTACAGAGAAAATAATGCACAATATAAAACTGAACTTCATAAAACTGCCAGCAACAAAAAATAATTACAGGCATTGTTTATCATTGTCCTAAATTGATTCCCCGCGGCGCGTGCCGCCCAACACGAACTAGAAAAAATATTACAAATAACATAAAGTTAACTTTATTGTATCAATTCTTTCATTTTACTATTTCTGCATGTATTTACAAGTTCCATAGAATGTAAACAAAACTATAACCTACTCTCGTGTGGTGTAACCCCTAAACTATATTTATAAGTGTTATTAAAACTATTTGTATTTCTCTTTCTTCATTGTAGATATATAAACGTACAATATAGATATTTATTTATCGGCATAAATTACTATCATTAGTCGAAAATAAAAACAAAACAAATAAACTAAAAATGATAACTATACACCCAATATCCACAGCTAGTTGAGAGTTCATTCACTATAATTATATGGTACAAGCTTGCAAGTCATACTTTTATATTACAGTATAAGGCTTTTGCATGTCTATAGGAGTCGCTCCTCTCGGTCGCGACCCACTAGTCTCCGTCTATTTACAAACGCTACTCCCCAAACTAAATATGATTTTTAAAAGAAAACAAGTACTTAAAACGTAACATATATTAATATCCCCATCTATACATAAAACTTTACAAGAGATTGTACATCGGCCGGACCGATTTAGTAATTAATAATTTAAGAAAAAAAAAACAAAGTATTGTTTACAAAACAGTTTCCCGCCGTCCAGCGCTCAGACTAGCCGCATTCGATCTATACACTAATATTAACAGACAATTACCACGGCACACAGTTATAGGGCACAATTTATTCAGGCAATAAATTCATTACTAATTATTAAAATATTTTCTCATTATATCTACGTACGTACTATACGTTATGTATTGTAGCACTATCACTGTCCGTCTAACATTGAACATCATCAAAACAGGGGAGGGGGAACAAACGAACATTTACTTCGGGAGAAATTATACAATACTGTAATGTACGGTCATCTAAGCTATTAGTGTAAAAGCTGTCTAAAAATGTGCTTTTAAATAAAATGTCACATCCAAATATTATTGCTTTGGGTTTGTATCCCTACACAAGAACAAAACAAGTCTACGCGAACAACTGACGCCTACAGATGTGTCGATTTAAACCGGACAACCTCGCATCGACTGATAAAGATTACCCATTACATTCTGGGGGTAAACGAACCCTTCACGAAGCCATCAACCATGCTTTCTGAATCACTACGCAAAAATTTCAGCAATAAATTTTTGCGTAGTGATTCAGAAACAACATTTTGGGGTGAAAAGTTACGTTTTACTGTAGAACACTATGTTACGCCTTCAAATCATTGTGCTCATTGTGTTGGACTTGTTTTAAATATTAAAAAGTTAGATAAAAAAATGTTGGATCTTCGACCCCGAATATCTCTGTAACTAGAAAATTCTCAGGTAAGGTCTAGAACAAAAAAAAATATCGCAATGGCAGAACAAGTGCCTTTTGGCTTCACTAAGGGTACATAAACACCAATTATAGATCTGTAGGACACCCCATGTTATGTTGTCTATCATTTAATTATTATTTTTTATTATTTATTATGATTTAGTCCGCAAATATTGTATTGCAAGGTTCAATTTAGTTACAACCAATCGTTATTGTAAATGATGTACATTAAGGCGAGCGAGTTCACACATTTCCATACTCAAGTGTTCAAGAATCGTGATAAAAACACTAGTACCTATAATAGAAAACTAAATTCATTCGATAATCGACTATGCTTAGTGCGTAATAGAAGCTAAGATTCACTGGTTCATTGTATACGGATTTGGTGTAAAATCTTCGGATTTAAATTATTAGAATCGATGGTGGGAACAAAAGTCGATAAATGGAGGGAAAACGAAATAAATGGGGCGTCAAAATAAAATTTTAGTTTTACTGGAAGCCCAAACAGACAAACTGTTAAAACATTCAGTCGCGATTATTATCTCATTCACTAAGAAATTATCAAGTTCCACATTTAATTACAATTATTGGTCGTGAATTCTCTTAAATATAAAAACGCTAACGTTACATCGTAATAGCGGCCAGCGTTTTGTGCGGGAGAGCGCCGCCGAGAACGGACCCTAGCATCGATCTTACTCGGCCATTTCAAATAGCCGATAAAAACCGATGTTATCATGGTCGACTTTTCATATTATATTACAAATAAAACACGCCGTCCTCCCGCCAAAACATTATAAAAACTACAACGCTGCGTTTACGTCACCGAACCGACGTCACGAAGTTACGTGCAAAAACGTATGAAAATATTTAACTTTATGCATTTATTTCATTCTCTTTATATCTCTCGGGTATTTATTCTATTATAACAATGTGCCTATATGTCGAGTGCATTTTGTACAATAATGATACACATCTATTTACTAGTAAACTAAGGCTCTCCACGGCGCAAACTCCACAGAGTCTTGCAAGTGGCAACGTTTCAAGTTTCCTGCAAACACACCAACTTTAGCATTGCAATTAGTCGATTTATCAACATCACTATTATGTACCTATGCTTACTAAATTCTGTATTAACTACAACTTGTTTTAATTGATAAATTGCCTAATTAAAATGCTAAAATTATTGCATTTCACTTCCATACTTAAAGACAAACACTCTTAAAATTACTTGATAGAAATTAACTTACACATAAAAGAACAAAAAAAAGTCGAGTGTTTTTTTATAGTGAATGGTAACATTTGTTCACTAAAAATAAATTATATACGGACAGTATGACTGCCAGCATTTGATTGGATCCGGCGTTATCGATTGAACGTTTCGTCATCGATAGATTATATCAATATATTAAGTTAGCAGGACGGATTTAGGAAGAATTAATTTTAGAATAGATTTCGTCGTTGTTTCGTAATCATGGACTATGAAATAATGATAAGTATGTCAATGATATTTTAGAATGCTTTATTGCCGTGATTATTTAAATTCTAGTGAAGTGGCAGTTAAATCTATCGATTTATCGAGTAGTACCAGGATCGGAATATTAAAAGAAAGATAATACTCGACTATCAGTTTAAGGCTAAAGTTTATAACAAAATGGAGCTATTCTAAAATCAATTTCGCTAAATCCATTTCTAATCCCAACTAGTAGGTAGCAACGGAAGTGGTACAAGCGACGACCGTGAAACCAGATATCGTAAATATATTAATATTTTCGTCAGTTTGTTTTAAACTGTCATAATTTTGTATTGAATACTATGTCTACAACAAGCGTTGAATAAATAAATAAAATATAACTGGATCATCTAGTTTTTACTTTTTTAGTAACTTGGATTGTTAAAATATTAAAATAGCGACCGATAATTTGTTTTTCTTTGAGGTCGTTTTGTCTTTGGTTCGCGGTCGCTGTTTGTAGAACTCTAGCAAAGAGCGGCCGACGACACACCCGAATTCATAAATTCACATTAACACACAATTTTTATGTTAAATATCAACACAGTATCTCTCAAACGTTAGTATTGCAACTTTACTAGACCCCACACTCTGGTGTTAATTCACAATCGATTTAATTAATTGAGATTCATTAAAATGAACAATTACCAATCGCGGATTAGTGGAAATCACTTCGGATTAATTTTCAACTCGCAACGTATTTTACAATTTAGTTAATTTTAGATATTATTAATATTACAATCGTGACCCAAACTGGTACAAAAGAAAATGTTGAAATAGTGTACTCTTAGCCGCGACTGCATGATAGTCAGTGAACGTTCTCTGCGCTCATGTTGTCGTAAATTCTACTAGTGTATATCGTTCGGCGCACTACATCGTGCTGCTCGTGCAGGAGATCCGACACGCGGACTCCGCCAGCGTTACCTAGAGCTGCGCACGCGCCGGCCGCGCGGCGTCAGTCCGCCGGGGGCGGCGGGGCCTGCTGGGGCTGGCGGGGCTCGCCGGGCTGGCGGGGCTCGCCGGGCGGGCCGGGCTGGCCGGGCTCGCGGGGCTCGCGGGGCTCGAAGGGCTCGCGGGCCTCCGCGCGGCGCCGCCGTCACTTGTCCTTGGACGCGCGCCTGCGCCTCACGCCCGCCGCCGCGCCCGCGCCCTCGCCCACTGCGCCCACACCAAACATACTACGTCAGCACCGCCCGACAGGGGGAAAAAGTGGCAACGGATCAGTCTGTATTGACGCGGGACTCACCGGCACTTCTCGTTTTCCTGCGGACGGGCGCGGCGGCGGGGGGGCCGGCGGGGCCCGGCGGCGTGGGGCCCGGCGGGCCCGGCGTGGGCCCGTGGCGCACGGAGCGGCGCGTGCCCACGCCCTCGGCCGGCTTGCCCCGCGCGGGCCCCCGCACGGCCTTGCCCACCTTGCCGCGCACCTTGCAGATGAGCGGTTCGTCGCTGTCGCTGTCGGAGTCCTTGCGCTTGGCGGGCGGAGCGGGCGCGGGCGGCGCGGGTGCGCGCACGACGTCGCGGCGCGGTTTCTTCTTGGGCCGCGCGGCGTCGTCGTCGCAGCTGAGCGTGGAGGCGCCCGAGCTCTCGGACTCGCGGCGGCGTCGCTTGGCGGGCGGCGCGGGCCGCGCGGCCCCGGGCGCGGCCCGCGGGCTGGTCTTGTCCTCGGCGCGCAGACAGTTCTTGGGCGCCCGCGCGGGCGAGTCAGCGCGCTCGAGCTTGGTGCTGGCGGGCGAGAGGCGCGGCGTGCGCGGCTGGTCGGCGGGCGAGCTGAGCTTGCTGCTGGAGCGCGTGCGCACGGAGCTGCGCGCCACGCGCTCGAGCGCGGACGGCGAGGGCGACTCCGGCCTCTTGCCCGCGTAATCCGGAGTGGGGATCTCGATCAGCAGCTGCTCTAGTAAGCTCTTGTCCGGGAAGTCCGCCTTCATCGGTAACCTCTCGAGCTTGGGTTCTCTCTTCTCGTCGGCATCGGGTCGGTCGGTGCTCGCGTCGCCGTTCTCGGTCCGCTCGGGGCGCTCCTCCTTAACGTCGTCGGCGGGCCCGAGTTTCTCCTGGTTGGAGTAGGTGTAGAGTGGTGGTGAGACCCGGCTGGGCGGCGGGTCGAAGTCCTCCAGCTTGACCTTGTCGCGGTGCGGCTCGGGCGACGCGGCGGAGGGCGCGGGCGTGGCCTGGGCGGGCTCGGGCGGCTCGGCCTGGTCGCGCAGGATGGGCGTGGGAGCGCGGGCGGGCCCGGCGAGGTCCGAGGGCGGGCGGCGCGGCGCGTCGTCGCCGTTAACGTGGTCGGCGTGCATCTTGGCGAGCTCGGCCTCGATGTCGCCCAGGTCGTCGATGTCGGGCGGCGCGGGCTCGTACCGCGGGGCTCCCGCGCGGGACAGACGCTCCAGCAGCTCGTCGGACGCGGGCGGCGCCTCTACGACGCCGATGATGCGCTGCACCGACGCCGGCGACGTCGAGCGAGGCATGTCTAGCCGCTCTTTCCTACAATCATAAATGGCATTTATGTAAGAGAATAGGTACAAATTAGAGTGTAGAGATTGAGTCTTCTTGCCCATTATCCGCCATAACACGAACTTCATTTGCGGGTGGGCAACTAGAATCTATTTTCCTTGTAAGGTTTGACATTCAAAAGTATCTTTAAATGGCTTGGACTTACGACATCCTTTGAAATTGGTTACTTTCATAATAAAATGGTTTGATTTGGTAAGATATAAAGAAGCTAGTGTAAGGTACCTTGCAGGCGGCGACTGGCTGGCCTGGTTGGGCGACTTCTCGGACAGCGCATCCATGGACTCAATCCCCGAGTCTTCCCCCTGCGCCTGGCTGGCTGGCGAGCGGCTCCCGAACTTGTCGTCGGGTCTGGCGGCCCGCTCGGCCACCAGCTTGCAGTACGACTTGTCCTTCGGGCGCTCCTTGCGGCGCGGGGAGGCGGGCGGCGAGGTAGGTATCGTGCCCACGTTCGTCGAGCCCGGAGGTTCTGGAACGTAAGCAGATTTATGTGTTTTCGTGTTCTGTAATGAGCGTTTTTGATGGTTGTCAAATGGTGAAGTGATCTTTCAAGTTACAGTTGATTAGAGGGCAGACATTTTCATTCAATAAGAGGAGCTTTCGTTGACATGTGGCAAGTGAATGTATGAAAAGAAAGGGTGAACTTCACGAGTACTAGAGGATACCGAAGCTAGTAGTTAAATAATTTATATTCAGGCTCTTATGTACGTCACTTCCGAAACTGCGTGTGAGTTAAGATGCAGTCACTGTTTCTAAATAAAAACTTAGTAAAGACTACATTAAGTTGTAATCACCTGCTATATTAACATTATCTTTCACAAATGAAATGGATAATTTTTGTCCTCAGATATTTACAATTAATTACAATTTAATAAGCTGGAAGTTTTTGCATACTATCACTTTGTCAATACGGCAGCTTTTTGCGACTGCATCGTGATACACACTGAATCGTCACCCATGAACATTAGAAAAGCAGCGAAATCAAAATTGTCTCACTGGTGCGAGTTAGCTACTAAGGTAAACACAGCTAATGTCTTAATACTGCATCAACAGAAAGTTAAAGATTATAACTTAAAACTACTAGTTTTAAGGTCTACAGCTGATTGTCCATTAAAATTGTTTTGAAGAGTGGTTAAGGGTGAGAGTTTTGGCAGACGGCGAATTTGTAATTGGAACGTTAAAAAGTACTGATGAATTAATGATATTTAGTTTTTATAATATTGAAACTCACCTGTACAGGAACTATGGCTGACTTTCCTCTTCTTATCCGAGGCGAGCAGCCCATTGGGTGAGGTAATTGCACTTTCGGCGATTGTCCGTTTCAACTTATTGTCATCTTCGGCAACGCGCCTCGACTCAACATAGTGCTGCGATTCGGGCACGTCGCCACTTAGCGTCCATTCTAAGTCCTTATGACACTTCACCAACCTCTCACACTCACTAGCACCTGAATTACACTGATTTACTTGGTTTGTTACGTCACTATCAACGTCTGATTGCACTGTTTTCCCCTCTGACTTCACACTATCACATTTCACTTCTGTTTTAGGAATAGGTAACTTCTTCTTCGCCTCGTGATTGTTCGACTCTCTGTAGCCCTCGTTTTGCGCGTATTTCCCTTCCTTGTCTAACGTGTCGTTCCTCCATTCTTTTTCTCGCTCTTTGTCTGATGATTTGGTGCTGTCACTGAGTATTTTTAGTTTTTTCTTCATTTTCAGGTCTAAGCTCTGGACTTTGTTGTTTAGTTTGTAGTCGTGTGACTTGGTGACTATGTGAGCGTTTTTCGAGATGGTTTTCATTCTGTAGACGACGTTGTCGCCGCCCGGTATCTCTGTCTTCACTAAGTCCGTCTCGTAATGGTTGTTGAGCTTAATGCCTTTCACGTTTAAATACTCGTCATCAGTCTTGTTCTCAGTGCTTTCACTAGATTTTGAGGCTATTGACTCGTCAGAGTCCCTCCGATGTGACTTGTCGTCAGATTCCGAAGATTTCCTGATTTTGATCTTCTTGGTGTGGAGGTCGCCAGGGCCGAACTTTTTCTTCTCTTTTTTCGAGTTCTTTATAACGGCGGAATTCCGCCCTCGTAAGCTTATATGCAGCGGAGGGACCCTAAGCTCGCCGTCTGTAGGTTTGTCGCCTTTCTGTTGGTTAACAAAGCTGATGTCTGCTTTGTACACAGTTTGCACAGCGGGCTCGTTCTTGTCGAGCTTTAGCCTGAGCTTTATTGACTCTTTCTCAGTCTGCGGTGACTTGGGCGCGTCGAGGACGGGCGCGGGGAGTTTGAGGGGCGGGGGACGCGGTAAGGCAACTTTGGTAGACTTGTTCTCGCGGATGATCTTGTCCTTGAGCGTGGCTGGCTTCTCCTTGGCGCCGACCGTGCGAGGCTTGCCGCCTTTCTGAGCGAGTTTATCGTCTCGCTCTTTCTTGGCGAGCTTGTTCCTCATTCGGAGCTCGTCGTCAGCTCTCCGCGTGTCCTCGTCGGTGGCTGACTTGGCGATGCCGAACATTTCAGGCGCGGCCTCAACGGTCGGTTCCTTTACTTCACAGTTGGCGACAGTGACCTCTTCGACTTTCTTCTCTTGTTCTTTCGGCGGCGGTACATCGTCGTCCCTCATGAGGGTTTTGATGAGGTACTGCTTGCTCTGCTCTTCGATTTCTTGTGCCGAGGCTTGTGAGCCGACTGTTGCTGTGGCGACAGATGTGGTCGCTCGTATGGGCAGCTTAAGTGGCGGAGGCATCGCTTGGCTTGCACATGAGGGCGAAGGCCTGAACGCTGGAGCGGAATTCTGCGTATGTTGCGGTACATTTTGATGTTGTATAATATTTTGATGTTGCGTGGCATTTTGCATATTATGTTGCGTCGCGTTTTGCATATGTTGAGCTGCATTTTGCATGTGTTGCGTTGCATTATGCATATGCTGAGCAGAATTCTGCGTATGTAGAACAGCGTTCGGTGAATGTTGGACCGCGTTTTGCATGTGCTGGACAGCATTCATTGTGTGCTGCATATGCTGCTGATGTTGCACTGCGTTGGGCATATGATGGACAGCATTCGGCATGTGTTGTGTCGTCGTCGCCGTATGTACGACATTTGGCGTATGTACAGTCGTCGGGGTATGTTGAACAGGTGGCGTGTGCTGCGGCGTCGTTGTCGCATTCTGTTGGTGTTCAGTTTCCGAGTCCTGTCTCCTGAACTTGGAGTGTTGCGGCACGGGTGGGGGCGGCATGAACGCGTCGGGTCCGTCGTAGGCGTCCGACTTAGAAGGCACGTCGTGTCTCGTCTCATAGTTCGTGGTATAATGGTCACCGGTGATGTCCTGCAGGACTGAGTCAGGGGTGTTGTTGTTGGCGTTGTTCCCTGAGAGGAGCATGTCTAGTTTCGCACTGGCGTCCAGTTCCGAGATGGCGGAAAAGGCGCTCTCGTCGAGGTTGAGGTCATCGCCTAGGGTAGGCATGAGATGTTCCAGATCGCTGTCGGGCAGGTCCAATAGGGCGAGGTCCCGGTAGGGCTCGTTCCAGTCGGGCTGCGTAGTCGCGCGCGAGGCGGCGCGTTGACGGGCTATATATTGCTGTTGATACCTCTGGAACTCCTGGAAAGTGAACAAAAATGGAATAAGATATTTGCAATATGACCTTTATAGATAAAAGAATTTGAACTCTGTTGATATCGTATAATCGGCCTTTATATGGTCTACAGCCGTCCTCTCTATGATATTTCAATGGCATGTGTTTCGTGTCACATAGTTTTTACTAAGGTCTTGATCATTTCACTGGATTATGACTGCTCTTTAACCGATTTTTAATGCTTACACATATCTCATAAATAGAAATAAGTCATATTTCTCAGGTGACACTGAGAAAGTAACTTGAAAAAAAATCTACCTGGAAACTAGACTGCGTCTTCTGATCCATAGAAGCCGTGGTTGGCGGTAGTAGCGCCTGCAGATCCTCGGGCGTGACCCTCGGGTGTTGCATGGCGTGCTGCGGCGGCGGGCGCAGCGGCCGCGCCAGCTGCGTGCGGTAGGGAGGGGGCGGCGGGGCGAAGGCCGCGTAGCCGCCCGCCAGCCGGGGGGCCGCGCCCGACGGGGACATCTACAATACAATTCAATATTAAATACGATGCATTGGCGTACAGTTCTTTTAGAAGCTATGATGGACTTGAATTTCTTTGAAGGTGTGCTACAGATTTTATGCTAACTGCTTGATACAAATCCAAATCAAATGCATTGTATGTTCTAATAAATACTAAGTAAGCAACAAAATGGATATTGTTCAATCTAATTACAAAAAAAAAACTATGAGGTGCATCGTAAACCCATTACATTGTATTAATATACAGTATTCGGTTGTTTAGAAATATCCAAAAAACACCTGCAAAAGATGCACGAAAGTAATGTTAAAAGTATTGAACCATGACATACTTGTACCCTATAAGCCGCAGGAGATGGTGGCTGCGGCCTCGTGTGCGGCGGCGCCGGGCGGCGGGGCGCGGCGCGGGGCGCGGGGGGCGCGGGCGGCGTGCAGCCCGGCGGGGGGCGCGCGGGGGGCGCGGGCGGCGCCGGCGTGCGCGGGGACCGGTACTCCGCGAACGGCGGCCGCCCTACTGCTAACTCCACCTGGAGATACGGACGTTCATGGTATTACTCAACAATTACTAATAATATAGTTGTACCTAATCAGTGCATAATTATATCTTCTAGAGCCTGGTCATAATCAGACGGAACGCCATTCTGGTTTTTCAACGAAATTTCACCAACGACATCTTTTTGATTATGACTTTCAAGGACCGTATTAGGAAACCACCAAAAACACACCTGCCCATCCTCAAGCCTATCAAGCTTGGCAGGATGCTGCGGCGGCTTCGGCCTGGGCGACGGCGCCGGCGCATCGTTCTGCAGCAGATTCACCAGCAGCGGGGACGACATGGCCACCGTGGGAGGCGCGGGCGACGCGGGCGCGGCCGGCGCGGGGTAGGGCGGCGGGGGGCCGGGGAACGTGGACGTGGAGGGCCGCGCGAACGGGCCGTCAGCCTGCGCCCGGCTGGTGGGCGGGGGGCCCGCTAAACCTGGAATGTGTAGATGTGGCTGATGAGATGCTGATGGAATTTTTAAATAATTAAATAAATACAGAATGGGTAAACTTTGGTTCCTGTTGTAACATCACTATTTTAGTATGTTACTAATATGGTCTTCACTAGTAAATGTATTATCTGTGGTCTGCGGCACTCTGCCACACTTCATGTCATGATGTAGTCTTGTAAACATCTCCTGTGTCTCATACCAATAAACCTGTATCATACCCAATGGACTATCATTCATAAACATCCAACATAACATGGTGTCAGAAGTGGTTTAAGAAGAATCATTCCAGAAAAAGTCGAGGTCGTCGAACAAAATGCCGGACCAAGCGGACGTCAGCCATGATGGTGAGACAAATTTTCAAACACGTGTGAAACAATTAAATATTTCGTCAGATACCACGAACAATAACGCTGAAACGTGGAAAAGATGGTGGCAACAACTTGAGTTATATTTGTTAGCCACAGGTCTAGATAAGTCAAGCGAGAAACGGAAAATCGCAATTCTCTTACATTGCATTGGAGAACGAGGTCTCAATATATTTAACTCATTTAACCTAAAAATAGACAAGAGCACGCTTGACGAAGTCAAATCGAAATTTGACAGATTCTTCGAGCCAAGAAGAAACGTGACCATGTGCAGGTATCTATTCTTCACACGCAGGCAGGAGAAATCCGAAAGCATCGACGAGTTCCTCACGGATTTGGAGAATAGAAGCAGAGAATGTGAGTTTGGCACGCTCAGGGAATCGCTCATCAAAGATATTTTCATTGCAAACCTCAATTTGGACTTGTCACATGTGCGTCAAAGGTTACTGCAAGAACATGACTTAACATATCAGAGAATGCAAGAGCTAGCGAGGACGCTCATCGTCGCACAGCAGGATGCTGAGAAAATAGTCAAAGGAAGCAGCATCGCCAGTCAACGAACGTCAGAAAACGTCATGCATCTCAGTCGGAGGAGCCGTAGTCGAGGAGATCGTCGACAGCGAGCTTCCAGTCGCAAGTCAGCTTCAAGCAGTCGCAAGCCAGCTTCAGGCAGTCGCGAGTCACCTTCAGCTTCAGGCAGCTTGAAGACATGCAGCCGCTGTGGGCAGTCTCATCGCTACAAGTGTCCAGCTCAAGGAGTTCAATGCAGGTCATGTAAATCTTACAATCATTTTGCTAAATTTTGTCACAAAAATAAAAAAGTCAGTCAGTTGCAATCGTTTAATTCAAATAATGGTAGTCAAGATTATTTCGTAGGTATGCTGAATAGTCAAAGGCATAATAGTCAAAGTCATAATGGTCACAGTCATAATAGTCATTCTCACAGTCAGTCACTTAGTCAGCAAAGTCATAATGGTCACAGTCATAATAGTAATTCTCACAGTCAGTCACTCAGTCAGAGACACAATCAGTCACAAACACACAGTATGACATCACATCCCTATGAGGAAAACAGTGACACGTCGGATAGATTTTTTATCCAGTCAAATAGTCAGAGTCCCAATTCATATCACATATATGAAAACAATTACATGTCGGATAGATTTTTTATCCAGTCAAATAGTCAGAGTCCCAATTCATATCACATGTATGAAAAAAATGTCATGTCTGAGAGATCCAATGTCCAGTCAAATAGTCAAAATAAAAAATGTCAGAGTCCCAGTGATGAAATCAGTCACATGTCTGAGGGATTTCACAATAAGGCACAGTCGTCCAGTCAGTCACAAAATGGATCATCAGTCGTCAATACTTTGAATCATTCAAAGCAGTCGTGGCAAATTAGCTTATTGGTAGGAGATACCAAAGTCAAATGCATTATAGACTCAGGTGCAGATGTCAATATAATGTCAAAACAAACATTTAAAAATGTTAAAAGTCAGAATAAGCTGTCAAAATTGTCACTTGTCAAATGTCAAGTAAATGTCACAGGATTTGGTGGAAAATCCATTCCGATTTTAGGCAAAGTCAACTTAAATTGTAATTTTTGCTTAAACAATAAGTACATTGTTGAAAACATAATGTTTATTATACCAGATATAGAGTGTCCAAATGTCCTTGGTCTCCCAATTTGTGAAAAGTTAGGTATAATAAAACGTGTCTTTTCAGTGTCAAAACAAGACTTTTGTGAGCAAATTCATACACAATATAATGATGTATTCCAGGGTCTTGGCTGTCTGCCTCCAGTCTGTCATCTGAAACTCAAGCCTGATGCAGTACCATGTGTGGATCCGCCCAGGAAAGTCCCATTCGCATTACAAGGGAAACTGCGTGAGGAGTTGGATCGCATGGAGAAAATGCAAGTCATAAAAAAGGTTACAAAACCTACAGAGTGGGTTAATTCAGTCGTTGTAACAGTAAAAAGTTCAGGTCAGTTACGAATTTGTCTTGATCCCAGAAATTTAAATAAAAATATCGTGAGGGAACATTGTCCACTCAAGTCAATTGATGAGATTAGGTCTCAGCTCGAAGGGGCTGTATGTTTTTCTCATTTAGATGCATTTTCAGGATTTTGGATGCTACGTTTAGATGAATACAGTTCAGAATTATGTACTTTTCAAACACCATTTGGTAGATATAAGTATTTAAGATTACCCTATGGCATAAATGCCTCGTCTGAAATATTTCAAAGAGTCATGATGAATCTATTTGGTGACATAGAAGGCGTACTCATATTCATCGATGACATCTTAGTCTATGGACCAAATGAGTCAGTTCATAATGAAAGATTACATAAAGTCATGCAAAGAGCTCGTCAAGTTAATTTAAAATTTAACAAGTCAAAGTGTAAATTTTCACTGTCAGAAGTATGTTTTTTAGGTTATGTCTTCAGTAAAGACGGTGCAAGGGCAGATCTTGAGAAGGTCAAAGCAATTGTCAACATGCCTACACCACAAAATGTCAAAGAGTTACAGAGAATACTAGGTATGATAAACTACCTAGGACCTTTTATAAGTAACCTGTCAGAAAAAACGCAAATATTAAGAAATCTTTTGAAAAAAGATTCAGTCTGGACTTGGGATGAGAATCATAGTCAATGTCTGAGGAAACTGAAAGATGAAATTACAAATTCACCAGTTTTAGCTCATTATAATCCCAAGATTCCATTAGTCTTGTCAGTCGATTCGTCAAAGTCAGCGTTAGGCGCAGTCATTTTACAAAAAAATAAACCGATAGCATACAGTTCAAAAACCTTAACTGAAACCCAGGAAAGATATGCTCAAATAGAAAAAGAGCTGCTAGCAATTCAATTTGGTTGTGAAAAATTTCACCAATATGTATATGGTAATAGAGTCACAGTTCATACTGATCACAAACCTTTAGTCTATCTATTTAAAAAACCATTACATGATGTCCCAGCTAGATTACAGCGTATGATGTTAACTTGTCAAAAATATGATTTAGAAGTTATACATGTCCCAGGCAAAGAAATGTTCATATCAGACACATTGTCAAGAGCAGCTTTGAAAGAACATTATAGGCCTGAAAATGAATCAGAAATGTCTTGTCATGTCAATCTAATGTATGCTAACTTAGCAATTACAGATGAATATAGCACAAAATTGGCTCAGGAAACAAAGAAAGATGAAACCCTGCAGCTATTAATAAAGTATTATAATGAAGGTTGGCCAAAAACCAAAAATAGTGTCAGTCCATTAATAAAACCATTCTGGAATATACAAGGAGAAATCCATAAAATTAGAGATTTAGTATTCAAAGGCTCAAAATTAATAGTACCACAGTCAATGCATAAAGAAATGTTAGTAAAAATTCACAAAGGTCACCAAGGTATAAATAAATGTCTAAACTTAGCTAAAGAATCTCTTTATTGGCCAAATATGTCTAGTGATATTAAGAATTTAGTAGAACAATGTCTAGTATGTGCAAAATTCAAACCATGTAACCAAAAGGAACCACTACAGAATTATGAAATAAGCAAATATCCATGGCAACAAGTCGGTATTGATTTAATGCATTTTGATAGTTTAGTATATTTAATTGTCACTGATTATTATTCAAAATTTATAGAAATTGCATTATTAAATAACAACAGTACATCAAAAAATGTAATAACTCATTTAAAGTCCATATTTGCTCGTCATGGAATACCATTGTCACTGGTATCAGATGGTGGACCTCCTTTTCAGTCAGTTGATTTTAAAAATTTTATGGAAGAATGGGACATAGAACATATTGTAACTAGCCCATATCATTCACAGTCTAATGGACAAGCAGAGAGTTCAGTCAAAATCATAAAAAACATGCTAAGAAAATGCAAAGAAAATGGATCAGATCCATACATAGCATTGTTACAATACAGAAATACAGGTAAAAATAATTTTTCATCACCAGCACAGTTACTCATGTCTAGGAACTTAAGAGATAACATTCCAACATCATATTGTTGTTTGTGTATTATCTGTGGTCTGCGGCACTCTGCCACACTTCATGTCATGATGTAGTCTTGTAAACATCTCCTGTGTCTCATACCAATAAACCTGTATCATACCCAATGGACTATCATTCATAAACATCCAACATAACAGTTCCAATCATCTATGAGTATTTTCACCCTTGAAAGGACACTGCGCTATACGAATTTTAAGTCTGGCATCATAACTTTAAGCCTTTGGTTATCAAATGAGAACAATGAAGCAATAAATTAATAAAGGAATAAATTTAATGATGGAACAAGTAGTGACCTTCCAACTCACCCATCGTATTCTCCTTGCGATGTATAACCCTGGCCTGGGTCATACTTCCAAAGGGGAACTCGCATCGATCCGCCGTGTTATGAGAGGGAATGTTGTGTGGTATCTTCCCGTCCATGGGACACACGGTGTTGGGCGACTTAAAGCTGTCTGGAGTCGCGGGCGGCGCGGGCGGCTCTGCGCTGCTGCTGCCGGCGCCGTCCGGCTCCGCGAGGATGCGACCGATACCGCCTAAGCCAGCTAGGACCTCGGCGCTGGGTTGTGATCTTGATGTACTTGCGTCTGGAAGGGAAGAACGGATTAGACCGTGGGGTAGAATCTACATCATATCTACATCGTAAGTCTTTTCAGAGAAAGCTAAAATGTGACTGCCTGTAATAACATCAGAACGCAGAGTTAAAAACGGAGTACTGTTAACGTTAATGCTGTCGCCGAGGAGCCGAAATAGCGATCCGATACACAAGCAGCAATTACGGTACCATACCTCCATAACTAGACCCTGTTCCCCTTCTTCATGTTCGTAAGAATGGTCAAGGAATATAGAGTGTCGCCAAATAAACTTAAGAAGGAGCAAAAGAATGATGCCAAGCTATAAAGAACACTCACCATCAGGGTCGGTGTTGATCCTCAGCTCAGCGCCATGCTGCAGCCGCAGCGACACGGCTGCGTCGCCGTCCAGCTGCACCGACAGTATGCCGAGCGCGCGCAGCTGAGGAGCGCCCGCCGCCGCCAGCGCGCGCAGCCGGGCGGCCGCCGCGCGCGGCACCGACAGCGTTACGCGCACAGAGTTCCAAGGCTCCACCTAGAAAGACAGCGTCAAGTTAACACATCACCGCAAATGTATCTTTACCAAACCCTAGACTGAAGTGATGAGAATTTTTCAAGTGAAGAGACCAATGTCCAAAAGAATACCAAATGCGTTTTAAACAAAAGTACAAACGCGGTTTCTATGATGATGTTTTCATAACTGCTCCGATTACTCAATCAGCACATGTAACTAGTTCTAGTTACGGCAGAATCCTAAGCAGACTTCCGGAGGCTTCAAAGGTACTTTAGCAATAACTTTTCTAGAGACTTATAATACAACATTCTAAACATTATGTACAGAGACATTACGGTATTTGAAAATCAGATATGTTTATGTTGATCCAAACATAGGTACACAGGAAAAGACATACTCTACACTTCCATATTTCACAATGGAACTCCCCATGTGGTTAAAAATAAGAACATAAAACATTTTACACAATTGCTTTCAATTTTCGTCATCAGGAATACAACAGCTAAATGGCTCTTCAAACAAGAATTAACATAACAATAGAGAAATATACTATTAAACTCGATATAAAAAGAAACGCATTAGTCAACTAGGAAGTGTCGTTAGAACCGGGAGAAACTAACGCGTATATTGGCTCATAAAATTTTTGTAGCTGATTAGGTAAGGCCCACCCAAATAGCCTTGCAAACTTAGCTTTTACGACGAAAACTCGAAGCCAATTTTATCGTGAATAGGACATTTGAGTAGTGCGTGTCCCGCTTTAAAATAAGGACGTATAAATTTAATACTTTTGCTACAACAAAAATATTTATGGTCTTAGGTACACACAAGAAAAAAGTTTTTTTATTTATTTTAATTTAAAATACTGCATAAAACTTGCGTTCAACTTTGCCATATTACTGTATAATTTCCGCGCGATATTTTAATTGACCAGGTAATTTGATTCCAAATCTTATTTGTGCATCGGGGTCCAGTTTTATAGTGTAATCAAACTGGTTAAAGTTTAATGAAAACAGGAGAAAGAGTTAAGGTCAACGCATAGTTATGAGCACTGCATCAGATTAGAATCGCCTCAAAACCGGAGCTGAATTCTTTAAGAAAGTTCATAGTGAAGTTACAACACACTACACTTGTTGCACTTAACTGCATAACCTCGGTGTAAGCTGAGAAAGAGGTTCCCAACCTTTTCAATTTCGTCACCCTACGATTTAGCGGAAACTGACCCCCCCCCCCCCCCGAATATTTTTAACAAAATCTTTACTATTATTATAAAAGCGAAAGTGAATTTGTTTGTTTGTTTGTTACGTCTTCACGACTAAATGGCTAAACCTATTTTGATGAATTTTGGTACAGAGATATCTGGGAGTTATTTGGGACGGAAATTGGCTTAACTGTTTTAAAAAAAGTGAGAAATTAGGGAGAAAGAGCGAAGAAAAGGGAAAACTTAGCTTTGCTATTACAATCAATAAGGCGCAAGGGCAAAAAACTACAGGTAGCAAGGTAGCAGGTACCTGCAAATCATGAAAGGGGAACTGTGTTACCCCGAATTTAAGCCGCAGGCATAAGTTAGTTTACATATTAATACAAATCGAATTTAAGAAACATATCAAAATTGCACAATATTTTTGAGAAGTTCTTACAATCATTACCTATCTATAATTATAATCTGACTTGTGATTTGATTACAGAGTAAGAGCGTGTAATGTTAGCGAGTTAGATTTGGTGTTATTGGTCTGTTGTAATTTACCAGCTTATTAACCCCAAGTTAGGAACGGCGGAGCTAGTAGAACTGGGGTGAAGTGATATCGACATGATTGATGACAGATCGAGAATTGGAAAGCGTAAGATGGGATACCCTAAGACTTAATGGAGCGAGGTGTCTCTGCAGGATGGCTGACATCAGCTGGATGAGAGTTGCCGAGTGGCGTGCAATTGGAGGCGTTTATGAAAAAGGTGATCATGATGGCCCAGCTAGCTCATTAAGTAACACATCCCATTCTGTGCGGAGCGGGGGGAGTGTCAGACTATTAATGAATAAAACCCATCAATGTTACTTCCTTTGCTCTTTGTGTTCCGAGGCTGCGGTATGTCTTTCGGACAACGAGGGATGCGCATGCCTGAGAGATATTTCACGCTGGCATGTAAAGCCAATTCAGAGGCCCATAGTAGGCATAAAACTCTGACAGGTAAGGCACTAGCCACACAAAAAAAGAAAGATGATTTAGATGTTAATCCCATGTAGACCATGTGCTATGAGCTCATGAAGAGATCAATTGCAGTCACACAATGACGACAGATTTCTCTTGAATCCTTACTAATATTATAAAAGCAAAAGTGAGTTTGTTTGTTACCTCTTCACGCCTAAATGGCTAAACCGATTTTGATTAATTTTGGTACGGAGATAGTTGGAACCCTGGAGACGGACATAGGCTATAGGCTTTTTTTTTAATAAAAGTGGGAAATGAGGGAGAAAGAGGGAAGAAAAGGGAAAACTTAGCTTTGCTATTACAATAAATCAGGGGAACCGTGTTACCCCGATTTAACGCGAGCGAAACCGCGGGCAAAAGCTAGTGATAAAATAAGATTGAATTGGAATTAATTAGAAAGGTTAAGTTCCAATGACCGGCACTTGACGTATGTTTTGCACGGGGAACATATTTAGCTGCAGTTTTGCTTTTATGAAGATTTGTTTCACTTCGACTAAACTGCCTTTACTAGTCTTTTGTAGTATATATGAGTTTTCATAATGGTGGACAGTCTATAGAAAAGTTACTTTGGTGAACAAAAATTCTTTATCTTCGTGCTTAAATTGGTTATTAAATAACTCTGCTGATACATATATCGAACGTTGTTGTAAAAAAAAAATATGGAAAAACATTTAATAATCTGTTTGAAAATAAAACGCATGAACAAAGCGTTACTTTTACTTTGCTTTGAAAAACGACATTTTTATAGTCAACAGAGATTTAACAAACAATAAGAAATTATAGCTTTTACACACTTATTCATAATGCTCACTCACTTTAGACGCTAATTTCACTACATGTAGAAAAATTAATAGCACGAATTCGACTTTTGCAACTGACTATTTGGAAACACTCACAACCAGTAACAGTTTTAAATAAAAAACGACCCTAAATTAAAACTAATTGATTTCAAAAGACTTAATTTATTTCAAAGCTATAAATAGACAGGTGATTAAATTTTTTCAAGTCAAGCAGTTGACTCCCTTTTAGCTTAAATGATTGCTGAAGATCAAGTATGAGGAAAAATATACACAAAATATTAGCATACAAATTTAGACTCTGTGGTTACTGAGCAATTCCTGATGGAAACCCAAAATCAATTTTCTCGACCAGGGAATCAACCTAAGAATCTTCAAAAAGGGAGAGGACAACGAAGGTTGAATGTCAAGGCTTAAATTTAAATCTCTTGGAAAGATTCAACCTCTTTTGATTTTTTTAAAGACCGACACAAATCGTATCGCCAGTGTGCACAAGGCTTTACTACTGTCATCGAGAAGAACGACATAAAGAGTGATGTCATGATGAAACATGAGTACAACTGGCACACGGTTACCATGTCCCTTGTCATGTGTATACGAAGATAGAAGAAAAGAGATACAGAACTCGAGAGGCTTAGTATGGTATGCTAATATCATTGGGTACACCAGAGTCACTTGCCGACCCCCTCAGAAACCCAAGAAGACTGATCTGCTTCTAGAAGGAGGAAAGCTGGCTGGAGTAATGGCCACCGGCATATACAATGGTCCAACTGGAAGGACCAAGTGCGGAAAGGTATGCTCCTTTTTTAACGTGCGGTGAACTTGTACTTGGTCAGGTGAAAACTTTTTTAACAAACACGGATAGAAAAACTTTTTAATTTTATCCGGCGATCATGGCGCTTGCAACAGCGTCGAAATATGGAGCTCACAATAATAAAAAAAAACCGGCCAAGTGCGAGTTGGACTCGCGTATAGAGGGTCCCAAACCAATTTGTGAAATAAACGGCCATATCTTTTTAAACGGGTTTTGACAGACAGACGGGCAGCAAAGTGATATAAGTGTTCCGTTTTTTACGCTTAGTACGTCCGAAACCCTAAAAACAGATATCGGGTAAGTTACAGTTTCATCTGTGAACATTAACAGAACCTGAGACCTTTAACAAAGTTTTAATAAAATAATAAGCTTGCATGTTTTGCGGTCTTTCATTGTTTTACTACAGCTGGTCCACGCAACAATGGTTGGTTAACAGAGGTCAGCATCATGTGCGCGAGCGAATCAGACTTACGTACGCAGTACGCGCACCGCGGGTTCCGTAGAAATAAACAGCCATATCTTTTGACTGCGTAGACTTAGATTTTTTTTTTACAGCACAAAGGGATCACAGAGGTCAGTATATAGTTTTATTTAATTTCAACTTGATACATTCACGCATTCCCAAGATAAAGGTTCTTGACGGTCAGTCAGACAGACAATTAAGTGATCTAATAAGGGTTCCGGGTTCCTTTTGAGGTACGGAACCCTAAAAATAAGTAGATGGATCTGTGGGTGATAGTACATACTTATCACCAAACAATAATATATGGAACTCGAAGGAGATACGTTCATCTCCACTACGTTATTTACGTCATTCTATCACCGTACGGCGGCTGACGCAAAAAAGCCCGTCATATTATATTACACCGCCGCCAACTCGTAAATGTTTACCGTCTTGATGAAGTATCGTTAGGACGCGTACACAATCATTCAATAGGAAGCCGGGAGTAATTAATCATTTTTATGAGAGTGACCACACTTTTTAAGCCATTTTCTTGAGCCTATGATGAAATAACTTGCCCGAGTGTCAGACTTTTACTGACTAAAACCCACCCATGTTTCTACTTTTGCTCTTTATGTTCCGGGACCACGGTATCTCTTTAGAACAACTTGCAACCAACCCTAGCAGGGGGCCTGCTAGGCTCTGACACTTTTTGAGCCTGTCACAGTCAAATCATTTCCTTGCTGTTGTATATCAGCGCATTAAACCATTAGGAATGCAGATTAAAATATAAAAACTAAAATTTAAACGTCATGTCTAAATATGTGTTCACCAAATGTCGTCCTTACTAAATAATCAGGGCAAAAGAAGGTGTACGCTTAAACTCGCGCGGGTGCACGCTCACGTGTTTGTATTGTAAAATAGTACTCACAGCACAAACAGGCGCGAGTGCTTGCATCTAGCAACAAGACGTCAGTAACGCACACCCGCCCTGTGCACACGCGCGAGCGTACGCTCTTTAAGCATACGATCACTCGTACGTTCATTCAAGAACAAGCGAAAAAGACGTCATTAACTTCGTTTCGGTTTGGATAACGCGAGTATACACTACGTACGTAAGACTATTGTCTTTTATTGTATGGTTATAAAGCTCATTCTGAGCAGGTTAGGACGATGGGACAATAAGTGTGGTTACTCCTTGACAATAATTACAGAGAATGGAAATGCAGACATATTTTTTTTATAATTTTAAAATTATTATGAATCGATTAGCGTGCATCTTTGTTGTAAGACAAGTCATGCAAACCGCTCGTCAGGACTAAGCAAACTTTTCTTTAATGTCTGCAACTACATAGACCCCACAACTAAACGGCGTAATTGAGTTGATAGAACTCGTAATCAGGAGCAAAACTTTTTAATTATTTTTATCTATTTCCCTCTCAAATATATGCTGATAAAGTCAGACACCTATTTTTATTTTCATGTAACTCCTCATTTTAACAGCCTTGGTTTTTTATATAAAAAAAAAACTTCACAGAAATCTTAGCCGAATGACATTTTTGGGCCAATAAAGAGATCCAATTTTAACAGAAGATAAACAGCTTGTTTCAAATCATCAAATTCAATCAATCAAATAAGAAAAAAATTACATCGAAGACATTTCTTAATATATGCACCGGTCTTTATTTGACTGCAGTTGGAATTTTGAATATTGTGAATTTCTTCCGATAAATAGAGGGCTTTTTTAAATGCATTTTAATCAAGCCGATTTTGGACACAACTACTGCATTTGATGACTTCTTAAGCCCCGTTTCAATAAACAAAAACGACTCGTTTTGGGGTGGCATAGAGCTTGGGCTCTAAAGCGAATGCGACTAGCATATCCACCTTAGGCCTAGAAACTCAGAACGCAAAGCGGAAATGCCAAACACAATTGACAATATTGTAAGTTATATTTGTAGATGGACTTAGTCTTTAAGATCAACTATTTTGTTCTGTAATCCTAATCTAACCTGCTTCTTTCCACCAACATTTATTGAAAAAGCAAGGTAAGTAAAAGTAAAGTGCATACCTTGTTAACTTTGAGCGTGTGCGGATGCGGCTCGGCGAGCAGCGCCCGCAGCTCGCGTAGCAGTCGGCGCAAACGAGCGGGGAAGCGGGGATCGCGCAAGTCGCCCTCGCACGTCACCACCACGCCGCACGAGCCGCCGCCCGCCGAGCCTAGCCCATCGCTGTCCGCTGCCATGCTGTAAAAAGAAATCATTAGGAAACGAAATATGGGTGTACTTTACGGTACTTCTGCCTAACTCTTCGCGACACATAGGTAGGTACGGCATTAATATTATGTAATTTTTAAAACTTTTGTATTGTGTCGTAAAAATTAAACACGATTTGGCAGTCAATCCCGCTCTAGTGCATTTAGTAAGTACCCTAAAACTCGCGCGTGTGCACGGTTCCACAAATAATCGCGTTATTGCTCGCACGTCTGTTCACAAATAGCATAAACATAAAGAAAAGGTTAAATGTTTTGGGTGTCTTCATTTCTATGATTAAAATAACTTTAAAGACTGAAAAAAAACTATTCAAGCCAGCATTATACCGATGCAAAATCTTGAATATTTTGAACATGGATGTTTGAAGTTTCTAACCGTTTCAAATCCGCATGATATCCTTCGTACGTATCGTTCGTACGTCAATCCACAAATCGTAATTGCCGCGTATTGTGTTCGAATACTAGGGATTCTGCGCGTTACTTTATTAAAAGCGTCACGATCAACTGATTAGATTCTGTTGCAGTGATAGTAGTTAAACTGCCTCATGCTGCATAGATCGCCAACGAAGAATGACCACATTTAAAAAAAATAGCTTTTACGTACTTTTAAAAGTAACAACATTAAAAAAAAAACAAATTCAATGGAAAGTTCCTTGTTTCAAAAACTCATGTTTGGAAACGAAATTGCGAAAGTAGCCTAGTATAATTAGGGTTCTCAATTCTATAACAAGCTAACTAACATTCCGAACATTTTAAAAAAGGGACTTCTTTCGTCGAAATCATACAGTAACATTTGCTCGCATCCTTACTAATATTTTAAAAGCGAAAGTGAGTTTGTTTGTTTGTTACCTCTTCACGCTTTAATGGCTAAGCCGATTTTGATGAATTTTGGTACAGAGATAGTTGGAACCAGGAGACGGACATAGGCTAATATTTTTTTAAAAAAAGTGGGATATTAGGGAGAAAGAGGGAAGAAAACGGAAAACTTAGCGTTGCTATTACAAATCAATAAGGCGCTAGGGCAAAAACTGTAGGTAGCAGGTACTGTGTTATACCGAATTAAACGCGAGCGAAGCCGCGGGCAAAAGCTAGTTTGTATTATAAACGCTACTTAAATGATACCTATGCTTGTAAATCAAATGGATTCCTGCGTTGATTTGATCCCCTCGCTTAGTTTTCCGACCGTATGGCAACCCTACATTACTGACTATTTATACTGACACGAGGTTAGTTCGGTGTAAAGCCGGATTAAGATAATAGGGTGTTTTTAGTCATGCGTGAAATTTCACGGTGAAGAAATCCACGGCACGTGTGCGGGAAAAACCGATATAAAAAAGTACAAATACATGGCATACAGGTTTTCTAGAAAAGTATGCGCTTCGAGAATCATGTTCATTTTCGCAAATACGAAAATTCAATGAAGATTTAATTTCAGAACTGTTAAAACGTGGTTTGGATTGTTAAGATTAAAACATTATTGATTAAAATCATAGACGACTTAATGATATTCCACAAAAATGTCAAGTGAGAGAAGAGATTATAATTTCGGGCTATAATTTCATAGAAACATGCAATACCAGCGCGGCGCGGCGGCGATTCAAAAATTTGAAGCTTGGCCTCTGTGGAGTTTTACTCTGTGGCGCGTCGTTCATGCCAATTTGGAGACAAGATAAACGAAGCGCATACATTTTCTAGGTAGACTGGATTTTCATAAAACAGAAACAAAAATTATGCAGCGAAAACTTGCTTGACTAAAAACGTAAAACTTAGACAAATTGAACTTTTTATTTGTTGTTTATTTTACCTTTGCGTGAGTTTTGTGCTTTTCAGATTAGTTCGAATTAAAAGCCTTTTTTTTCAGTATATAAAACAATAAACGTGAACATGGAAATATGTCATCTCATCAAGACCATGACGACGATAATGACAAACTTTTTACGATTATCTTCAATTCAACTTCTTAACTAATATCGTGACTGAACGAATTTTTATCACAACCTTGAAATTTATAACTGGGAATTTAGCACAAAATCTTGACAGGAGCCATTTATTTATTACGAAATTAAAATTTATATAAATTGTATACATTCAAATAATTGTATCATAAGATTTTTCCTTTTTAATCTAATATAATAGTTTACAAACATTGTTTTAATAAATTTTCATTTTTTCACAGACAAATTTCAATATATTATAAATGAGCGTTATAAAATAAATAATTAATAACGTTTCTTAATTTAACTTATTGCTATCGAGTTCAATAATATTACCTTTAAGACTTTACATTAATTTATGAAACTTAAATAAAGATATTATGAATGACTTTTAAATAAGTTAACTATCTTTATGGATATTTGGTTGTTTACATGCAAATATATGAAAAGGTGCCTACGCACTAACACAGCACGTGTTCAGTTACGTAAGTTCGTACCGCGTAATTTAACACGCGCGGGTACAACGCGACTACACGTATAGAACAACATCGCGCTTTACCCGATGCGTAAAAGATCGCCTGATCCATGGATTTTATAACGAAAATGTAGGTTTAGTTAAAACACAATGGGAAGAATAATTTGGCTTGATTTTTATGCGAACACATAAAATGTACTTAATGTTACAACAAAAAGGTAATAGTCCAGTCATTTTAGTAAGTTCACCTCGGAATTCGAGATACCCAGCTGTAAGTCTGTAAATACTTGTATATTGACACCCTAAAAGTTGTCTCAAAACCTACATATGGTAGGGTGTACGCAACTATTAAATTTCAAGGTCAAAGGTCACAAAAATCGGTTTTTTGCGCTTTTTTTGTAAATATCTCATTTCCTATGGGTTTTTGCTGTTTGCATGTTTTTCAATATTGTAGAATACAAAATTTTCTACAAGTTTATTTTGATTATTTTTCCGACCCAAATATCGACCAATAGAATTGCACCATTCGACGTCACGTGGTACAACCTACATGGTATTGTACTGAAAATGTTGTTATGCATAAAAAACAAAACATCCAGTCAAATTAACCACACGTCAAACTGACAGGTTGAATTCAATTGTGAAAATTGGAGATTTTGCATGAAAATGAGTCGATTTGGAGTTTGTGCAATTCTATTGGCCGACATTTGGGACGGAAAAATAATCCCCCGAATACCACACGAGCTTCAAAATTATCTGGCATTTCCCGATAGGTTCCCTGCAAACAAATAAAATCGTCAAGTTTTTCAGGAAAAATCACTCGCGCTTCGCGCTCGTGATTTTTTAACCTGAAAAGAAAAACTTGACTCCTTCATTTGTTTGCAACGAACCTATCGGAAAATACCCGATAATTTTGAAGCTCTTGTGGTATTATATGTGAATATTATTTACCAATAATAAGGCTATCACTCTGTGAGCTACGGGTGCTGACCAGCAGAGTAAGTGACTACTGGTGAAACCGCGCGGGGAAAAGCTAGTTATGTAGTTATAAGAATATTTATTGTTTACATGCAATAAAGGTGTCTACGCACTAGCACGTGGTCAGTTGCGTAACTGCGTACCGTGTAATTTAAAACGCGCGTTTGCAATGTGATGCGACCACTTATACGTATAAAATATAACATCGCGCCGTAACTCGATGCGCCATAAAATCGCCCGATTGACAGCTTTTATAACAAAAATGTTGGTCTCATAGTAAGTTGAATAATTTAGCTCGTTTTCATGCGAATGCGTAAATTAATTTTGAGGCTATTAGTTATTTTCATTCAAATATAAAGATGTCTAACAGACAGACTAACGCAACACGTGCATTTTACCGCGTATTTAAACTCGCGCGAGTGTAACGCGGCTACGCTTATAAAACATAACATCGCGCTGTAACCCGTTCACAGGTAGTCAGTGGATCAAGCCTATTAAATGGGTTGTGGAGGTCAGATAGGCAGCCGCTCCATATAAAATAATGGTATTCTGTATAGCTGTGAATCTGGCAAGACTGGAAGTCGTTGGAAAAGGCTTGGCAGATGACTACTTTTTTTCATTTATTGGTATCGATATGTTATCTTAAGCGGATAAACAACAAAAAATACTGATTTTCTAAACTTGCGGTCATTGACCCTAAAAAAAATCACCAAATTATTTTCATTTTTATTTCATCACATTCAGATATTGATACACATTACAACATTTACAACTGTTATTTCTCTAGTTAATTGAAATAGACCATGTGTATAATATTTTTTTAATTATAAATAAATGTTTATTGATCCAACTTCAAACAGCACACAAGAGCTGAAGCAACTAGAATTACCTATATCTCATTGTTAAATTGTTTTTTTTTCTATTAATTTAGTTTTATTTAAAACCACGACATTCAATAACTTCAAAAAAAAATCCCTGTTGTTATTATGCAGGGTATGCATCACTAAATCCACTTGACCCAATCCTTTTTTTCGGCTGGCAAATCATTCAATTAACTTAGGACTTCTTTTGCCATTTGTGTTTCGGGACCGCCGTTTCTCTTTCGAACAACCCGCAACTCCGGCAGGTTGACGCAACCCTAACCACCTGTTACTCTTACCACAAATATAGGGGAATTTATTTGTTGACTAAACATAAGCAGGTCATTTTCAATGGTGCATTTTTTTAACACTTTCTTAGTCTTATACCCGTTTTCACGAATATTAGGCAACACCTAAAAATACCACAATGGCCTATTAACAGAGCAATGACATAAGATTACACCTTTAATTCCAGAAGAATTTAGGTAAAGGTGTACTTAAAAATACACCCACATTTTGCTGGTTATGTTTAATAATTTTTTAGAGTCCATTTCAGTGAGGCTTTTCTTTGTGCATAATGTGAAATTGGCATTATTAACTTGATTGTAAATAGAAATAATGTTAGTTTTCATCATTTACAAATATTTAGTTTTAGAAGACTTTTCTTTGGAAGATCCACTACTATCTATTGAACTTAAACAAAAATTGCCTTTTTCTAAACAAGATTTGGTATTTTGAAAAAAAAAAGTGACAATTATTTTTTTGTTTAATTACATAATATTAGTAACTCGAGGAGGAGCTCGTGGCTAAATAATAGCAGCCGCTCGGGTCGATCTTTAGGTTAAGCCGCGCTTGCCTAGGTTGGTCTGTGGATGGGTGACCACCCGTTACATACCGAGTTTCCTCCGTGCCTCGGAAAGCACGTTAAGCCGTTGGTCCCGGCTGTCATTTGTAGATCTTTGACAGTCGTTACAGGTAGTCAGTGTCCCGAAAGTCTGACAACCAGTCTTACCAAGGGGTATCGTATTACCCAGTACTAACTGGGTTGTGGAGGTCAGATAGGCAGTCGCTCCATGTAAAATACTGATATTCAGCTGCATCCGGTTAGACTGGAAGCCGACCCCAACATAGTTGGGAAAAGGCTAGGCAGATGATGATGACATAATATTAGTAACAATAAAATCATTATGTTAGTCAAAACCAAATTATTAAAACTTATTGGAATCTCTATACAGTTTTTTTTTTAAATTTTGTTATTAAATCCTTACTAATATTATAAAAGCGAAAGTGAGTTTGTTTGTTACGTCTTCACGCCTAAATGGCTAAACCGATTTTGATGAATTTTGGTACGGAGATAGTAGGAACCCTGGAGACGGACATAGGCAAATTTTAGAGAGATTTGAGGGAGAAAGAGGGAAGAAAATAAGGAAAACTTAATAAGGAAAAGGCGCAAGGGCTAACTACAGGTAGCAAGTACCTGCAAATCAGGAAAGGGGAACTGTGTTGTGTTGTGTGTGTGTGTGTGAATTTAACGCGAGCGAAGCCGCGGGCAAAAACTAGTTTTATTATAATCCCAAAACTTTTAAGATCATAGAACAACCAGCCAACCTTTTATTTTATGGAACACCATATCAAATGATAACAAACCAAAGACACCAGTGATACAGTTAGTTTTTTTTTTACTTTTAATGTGTAGAGTAAAATTGTGTCACTGTTTTATCAATATACTGATATATTTATCTAAGTTAACTGCAGTAGTCAATAATTTCGAGGAACCCTTGTGACTTTTCTATGGAACTCCAAGGTTCTCCATATCCCCACTTCGAGAATAGCTGTATTACTGTATCATATAAAATATTACGATTCTTTTCCGGAAGAATAAGGCAGTGGTGAAAAGAGCACCACATTTCAAAACAATGGCTCAGATGTCAATTTATTAAAAGTTTATTAATGAATAACTATTGTTTTAAGCTTTCACAGTTTATAACTAAATTGAAACCTTACCATTACTTAACCATTATAAAACTGAATAAGAAGTGCCACTTTTGGCATATTTCAGTTTTTTTTTATAATTGGGAGCTCACAATAATTAAAAATAAAACATGGAAAATATCCCATAAGTAACACATTTAATTCAGTTTAATAATTTTTTATGTTTGTACCTTAAATACTTTCCTGTACCCAGTGGCAACAGAATTTTTCCCCACACATTTAGTAGGTATCTACGTAGGTAGATACGAACTTTTTGGACATTAACCTCATCAATCACCTGTGTTTATGTTTTTTTTTTCTACCATTAACTGTACCATCAATTATAAAGATTAGTCATCAACAAATCGGACGTCTCAGTAAAAAGTTATGCGTGGTCATACATAAAAAAAAAAAAAAAATATACATGTTGAATTGAGAACCTCCTTTTTTTCGTCGGTTAACAAAATGAATTGATTACAACTGCCTTTCTTACAAAATTTAATTTACATGTAATGTTGATTTCTTACAAATTTCACTGATGATGAATGATTAAGTACATCTAAATCATCATCAGCAAGAGCTGTCAAAATCAATATTCCATAGCAATGATAAAAGTGACAGCGTAATGTTAATTAATTAAATTTGTT
Organism: Ochropleura plecta; assembly: GCA_905475445.1. Lineage (NCBI taxonomy): Eukaryota > Metazoa > Arthropoda > Insecta > Lepidoptera > Noctuidae > Ochropleura > Ochropleura plecta. Next base: position 15,974,954 of record FR997738.1, on the reverse strand, counting down.
TTTTTTTTCTAAATTAACCCTTTCACTGCCCAGGTTAAATTATAAAATGTTTTTTGGACTCATACGCTGAGTTCTGGGCAGCGAAAATGTTAACAGAATTTTTAGTATTGCAAATATTCTTACTTAAATATTTTTTAGAAATTGCACATAATTCTTAGGTTGTATATTAATTGAAAAACCATTTGAGATCGAAAAAATATGGCTTTACAGAGTTATCATAATTTATTATCAACAATACACCCCTCTAAGTTTGTGTTAACCCAATTGTCAATTTTATGAAAGACATTAATTTTAATTAAATGAAGTTAGATGGTTTTATTGATGATTTGAATGACGATAACTGTGTTAATACCTATGTTTATTGGTATCGCAAATAATATTTTGATCAACCTGACTCAGTTCTGCAAGACAATTTGAATTTTGTAGGCTACCTGGGCACTACTACCTTAATATTTGCATGCACACATTTACACAAAAGTTAAGCTGGCACCGTAATTGAAAACGGACATAAATATATACAGATTAATTTTAAAAATAATGCTTATCAAATATATAACCTGCTACTTTTTTGGAAGATGAAAACTAAAATCTAATGATAACAAAAAGGCCAAATTAAAAAGGAAAATATATTTTTGGTATCCTAGCATTTTCCATGACCAATTTAAACTTATCTTCGGTAGTAGTAAAATTGTTATTACTTTTAAACCAATTAAAACTAGTAATCAAGCAGGAATGACATCACACTCTATGTCATAGTGTGATAAGAATTTATTATTATTATAATAATGGGGAATTATTGTGATAGTGTACATTATTATGATGGTGATATGGCCTATTATCATATATCACTTCAGATTGGTTTAAATTTCTTCATTCAAGAGTTATGTTAAGAAAATCAGCTGTTATTTTTTTAACAATTTTCTTCAAGGTCAATAATCTGAACTTACTTTTTATTTATAATTTTATAGATAAAATTCGGTACTAAGGTATCAATTGCTTAATAAATATAAATGAAGTGATATTTTTCTGATTAAATTAAAATTGTTATAAATTTATATTAGCAGGCAATTAAAAAGCTTGTCATAATTTTTACTGATTCCCAACTCAACCTAAAAACACAAGTAGTTACCAGGTAAAAATTAAATTTTCCCTCTGATAACATTTATAATGTTAACCTAAACCAGAATTAAAAAAAAAAACCATTTAAATATATTGTCTAACACTATCTACTTTTTATACTCTCCCTTTAACACCTTTATCAAAGTGCAATATTTACTTGGCACAAAAAGTAAACATATTGACTGATATTCAGCTTTATCTAATTACAGTGTAACCTAACCCTTATTTGAGTAAAGCACTTGAATCTTTCAAAAAATTAAGTTATTATTTTTTTTTTCAAAATTAAGTTGCAGAGAGATTTGAAAGCAAGAAACTGTAATGGCAGGTAACCTTTGCCTAGTACTGAGACAGTTTCGCTTTTTTTTGCACAAGTTTTATTTTTGGATTAATATTGTCTAAAAAAAAATATATTACTTATAGAACTAGAACTATGGATCTTCTATAAAAAGACTACAGTCAACTCAAATCATTTATTTCTTAGACATTTCAACAAAAAAAAATAAAGAGTGGTGGCTTTTCATCTTTTTTCTATTAATTATAATGCCCTGAACTGCACCCAGTTACAGGGCATTATAATTTGTGAACAAGCAGAAACCTCCTTGAGTTTTGAATTTAATTCCCAAACATATTATAAACAAATGTGTGCTTTTGAAATAACAACTTCAAAATGCACACATAAAGTTCAGTTTGCAATACAGCTTAATTAAAGTAAACTAATTTACACTACTATAAAGTTGATGTTGTGACGATTTAAAAGTGCCTATTACTAGTTGTTTGAAATTAATGCTTTGAGTTGTAGATTTAGATAACAAAAAAAAAACTGCACAAGATAGAGGTTTGGAATGAGAAATAGTGGGTGATTGCCCGGCAAAGGGACATAGAAAAAAAATGACAGACAATAGAAAACTCAACACTGCAAAAAAGTTTAATACAACAAAATTTAAGTATGAGTAATTCCTTAGGTACAAATCCATGATAGGTACTCATTTACCTTATCAACAAACACTGATAGTCCCAACTTCCTTAAATTGTGGATGTGGTTAAATGCAAATCCTTAGTTCCTATTAATATTATAATTCAATGGAAATGATTAAAAATTTAATTGAGTCAATTGATATTTTTATTGTTGTTCCTAAGTGCAGCCAAGCAAAGGAGAATTGTTTAAACATATTTTTTTTATATACACAGATCATTTCATAGATATAATTATTGAATTTACCTTTGAAATTATTGTTATGAAAAAGAAAACTAGGAGTAAAAAGTAAATGCTCGGTCATTCTTGCCTGTGCAAAAAGTAATTTCTAAATTAATTTGACAAGTCATAAAGAAAGTTGGGCATTCTCTTTCTGGGACAAACAATGTTTTGTAATATCTTAAAAAATGTTTGGTTTTTAAACATTTTGCTTTTTCGTCAGTACTAAGCCTCGTAAAAGTAATGTGGTAAATATAATTAACACACTTCCTATACAAACAACCAATATTTTTAAGTAGCAATGAATTTAAATGAAGAAGGCTGTATATCTCCATCAATTAATCACTAATCCATCATGTGTTGTACAAATAGGTTATGTGTATTGTCTATGGTTCTATCCAGTTAATATTTTGCGAATATTAGCACTCATTGTCCTTTCAGCAGCTAGGATATCACACTTGTAGAAGTCTAGAACCACTTTGAAAACTTATAAGTAAAGCTGTTGTGTTTTTGAGTGCATAACTGAACTATTAACCTCATAACACATATTTGACAGATTGTACTATTTGCAAACATTAGACAGGTAATAGGACGAAAGTAACACTACTGTTACTACAAGTTTGTTAACACCTACGACTGAATATCTTTCGTGGAACATCCCGCTCGGCGTGCGTGTTAGCACGACTACGTATCGACAACACGGCGGCATGTTACACAACTTTACAAAACCTAATACTGTGACACTAATGCAAACTTTTTCGGCTGTAATCGCCGCTTTCAGGCAGGGGCCGCGCGAGGCACCTCTTCGCCGGGCGACCGACGTCCTGTCACCCACCAATGTGTCCATTTTGTAATGAACATCGCACAACCCAACACCCCGCGGAATGTAAATAAACTAAATAATACACTCACCTCTCATACAATGTCACATTCCGCTCAATTCCACACAATTTCTATTCCCTTGTGTCCCAAATCATGATGGAAAATCGAGCGCAACATTACCGTCCGGCTCGGACGCAAAGCAATATCGGTCCTATGGTCAGTGTCCACTCTACACCAAAAACATATGACACACCACTTCTGTCCCGCTTCAGGTGCACCCGGGAATCCGTCCGGGGCTTAATTTCGCGTTTTCACAGACGATCACACGACTAGAATCACTACAATATCATCACGAATCGAATCCACTGAATTATATTCCAGTGACGCAAAGCTCATAAATCGTGAAGAGCAGCAGCCATTTTGAAATGTACGGGGAGAACAGTCACAGCATGGAACATTCGTAAATTACAGCCGCTCCCGTCTCTTGCTACACTCTATTACAAGAGCGATAGTTGAAAAACTTTATGCAGTTTCCATTTTAACACTTTAGGTCACAGAACTTCACTCCATTTTCTTATTGAAACTATCCAAAACAACCTAAGCGACATCCGATAATTCCAGCTTACCCCATTTGCATGACACACATAAAATAGCAAAAAAACACTAAAAACACTTAAAAACGTACATAAAACGTGTCGCGCCGAATTATGAGAAGTTAAAGCATCGCATCAGTATAACAGTCCATTAGAAAAATCGCTAAAAAGATTGGTATATAATTTACAAATAGTTAATTCGGTACGAACAATAACAACGGCCGCCATTTGCAATTTTCAACTTGACATGCGCACTGACTCGCAGTAGACAAACATACGTGACGTAGTTTTAGACAAGCGTATGTTTTCACATTTTTTTTCTAATAATTTATTGATGAAAAAAATTTTATTTAATTGTGAACACGTAAAATAATTCCTAAATGATTTCAGGGCTATCACAGCATCAGTTGGATATGTAATTATATTACTGTGTTAATTATCTTTGAATTATCTGCGCTGTTTCAAAGTCATGTCATCAGCCTTTCATGCTCCACTGAAGGCTATATTTGATTGGTTGATGGTGTTATCTCCATGTTTTTATATTATAACACAGCACGTTGATTGGCTGCCGCCATGAAAAATGATGAAACGATTCACTTCCTGTTGTAAATATTATTTTTATTTTTCCCAGTGGATAATTTTTATTCATTATCTTTAACTTTTAACCACCACTATTCAATACCTTGCTGCACGTGCATACTATTTTTCAAACCCGCTTTTTTATAACTAAATTATTTTTTAGGCTACGATTTCGCTGACCCGCGTGACCAAAGAGGAAGAGCAGCAACACTCGATGTTTTACCAATCGCTTCGTTTCTGTTGTTTATCGTAAAATTTGCCAAGAGTGGTTTTTTTCTAGAAATCCTATTTCTGAGTATACGTGTAACCAGCTCCCTGTTAGTCTCAAGGTGTCAAGTCTGTCTGACTGCCCACTGCCTGATGCAGAAGTCTTAAAGTTTGCTAATATAGTTACAGAATGCATTCATACGGCAACTCCAAGCACAATATCCTTACCGGGGAGGGTAAGAATATAATGTATCTCGTCTCCGAAGAATCCCATTTCACCTTCGTTCAATTTAATTCCGTATTGGTCTGTATCGGAGTCGGCGTTATCATTATTATCATGCAGACTCGGATACAGACCAACCGGGAACCAAATAAATACAAATGCAAATACGGATAATAGTGGCAGATTCGACTTGATTTTTTTGAGGAAGATTTAAATTAAAACTTTTTTTTAACAAAAACTTTTTAATCAAATTAAAATCTCGGCAATCGTTATCGAGGACTCGAATAATTAGGAAGATATAAATCAACTGGGTAAATCCTTTTAGAGCTTCTTTTCTATATCCCACTAGAAATCTTTCAAAGACTCTTTTGGCACTGATTGAAATAGTCCTTTTCTGGCCATTTCGTCCGCCCAATCTTCAAAACAGCCTCTCCTGAAAAATTAAGAAGATGATACAAAAAAGATATTAAAAACTAACCACCTGAAACATGAGCTTACCTATCGACTGAATGGTTACTTAGTAAAATGTCAACCATTTTAATGAATTTTTTTGAATAAAGCTAGCAACCCTGTCCATCTATGGCAGAAAAAAAGTAAATGAATGAGATTGAAGATGAAGAATAGAAACGATCAGTACTTGTGATGTCCATTAATTTGTTTGAAATAAATATCAGAAAATATTCTTCTAAAATAATTGTTATGACATGTCATATATGTGAGGTGACCCAATTCAATGCCCACCTTTAACTAACCGAATACAATCTTAATTTTCGGCAAAAAATAAACAAAACTGTCAATGTTTTGTTGACTTAGTCACAAACTGACGACCAGGTAAAAATGTAAGTATTATAACAATGGTTTTTGCTTTATTTATTGTAATTACGAAAAAATATATAATTGACACCGTACTGTAAGTATTCTGTACGGCATTAGTCGCTTTTTTTTACATCAACAGTGTCAAATGCTTATTGGTCATAGAAAAATCACCAAAACTTTCTCAAGACAACAGATTTACAATTTAACTTTTATTCAATTCTGGTTTATCAATTATTTTACTTCACATTCAGTGTTTAGATGAAATGATTATTTTACTGAATAACTAGTCGTAATAAATATGATGTCCCAGAGAAAAATAGTGAATCAGCATCACTTTCTCTAGGAAATAGTATTTCGTCTACAAACGCCTTTTAATTCAAACAGGACGATTTATGAGAAAAACTGATTATGGTCACTGTATTCTAGGTACATAATAAAAAAGTTAATTCTGATTAGAGATGATGTCTATTATGTCTATACATCATAATGTATTGTCAGAACTATTAAAAACCATGTTACTCTAGATTTTGAGGAGTTCTCATGCAGTTATCAGCCAAAAACTGATTTTAAATAGTAAACAGTTCACCACCATTCAAATAGTTAGTAGTTCATAAAAAGTTTTCTTTAAAAAAGATCATATTGAATGATAAATCTTAATTAAACCTAGTGAACCTTATAACTATCAATAAAAGAGGAAGTGGAAAAATGATTAAAATCAGTTTCAAAAACTATTATTAGTCATGTATGGCACAATAAAACAATGATTAGTCTTGCGAACTACCTATCTCATAAGCAGTCAGTTTCATTCATTCTTGCAAGATAAACAGTCTTACAAACCTTAGGAAGACTACTATTCTACCATATCATGTGATCAAGGTTGTGGAGGTCAATTAGAAAGAAGAAAATAATGTAATGACGGCACGGTTGGTGTAGTAATTGAGCTATCCACTGCTGCCCTGCATGTTGCAAAGTTCAGTTCCCACACGGAACAAATATTTGTATGACCTACTGGTACTTGTTTTGGGTCTGGCTGTTTCGTATGTGAGTTTAAATGTATGTAAATGCACCCCCAAAACAGGAGAAATTCCTAGTGAGAAGCAATAATGAAAAAAAAAAAAACCTATGTCTATATCATTGACAGAGTCAGGAACTGTAGGTTGATAAAATCTAGTGTCTTTAATACTTATCACTACCAACATACTTTAGGGCTTACTGTTAAAATCCTGATAAAAAACCCTAGTCTTTTTAAAAAAATCTGATAATTGCAATATTTATGACTAACTGTGACCAGGAGTTACACCCCCGCTCGCCTCCTGGGTTGTAGAGTGATGATGTTTTATAGCCTAATGCCATCTTCGATAAGTGGGCTATCAAACATTAAAAACTGGTTTGAATTAAAGTTCCCTTGATGCAAGAACAACCAATAAACTATTCATCGTTATGATATTGGTATAGATTGACCCCAACTAGACTACCGCTCAACTGCACCCAGAGCTACTGGGAAACTGTACTTCTCTGAGCAAGGTGTCATATTCCAGCATGCAGGTTGCTTAGAAAACCTTATAGCTGACACAACTAGTGAAAAATTATTGTCTTCAAAATACCATGACATGCTCAATCGTTTTCTTGCCCTTGTTCTAATTTATTTAGGGTCAGCACAGTTTTATAAAGTAGTAGTTAGTCAGCATAGCTTTAGAAAGTTGTCATATCATAAGTAAGGTACAGGACAGGGATTCTAGCCATATCATGTTCCTCACAAAACTTGAAAAATAAACATATCCTTACTTATAATACTCTGCGTAAGCTGCTTTTCTCTGCATCCCCATAACGAAGACGGCCGCACCGGCGCATAGGGAGATTAAGATCGCTTGGGTCAACTTGCGCTTCGTCTGCGCCCAGTGCAGGCAGCGCATGATTGGCTTGGTGCGACAGGGCGGTAGGTCAGGGGGCGGCGGGCATATCTGCGGGCAGGGCGGGTAGGGGGGCGGGGGGCACGGTGGACACGGAGGTAACTCGCAGGCCATAGTGCTGGAAATTTGGGAGAGTTAGTTGCAAGAATCTTTACTGTGGTAGGTACTATATGCTCCCTTTTCTAAATGATTTTCACTTTCTCTGTCCATAACCTCTATTTTATGTGCGATCGCCCGAAATTGCCCTGCATACTCAATGCAGATCCTCACACCAGCTTCGCTGCGGTGGACGTCGATAGCTATGTTCTTCTATGATACTATTTTAATCTAGATTTATTATTTTTCTCAGATCCTAAATCAGACCTGAATCAGATCTCAGATATAATCATAAATGAAAAATGGCTCAAAGCTCTCACGCAGGCAGTCACCGGCGGAGCAGAGACCACGATGGAGGAGCTATGCGGTACACAAACACGGACTGGGAGGCAAAAGAGGCCCTCTATCAACGAGAACTCGACGAAGCCAGAGCTAGGGCCACGCAGATGGAGAAAACCATGCGCTGGTGGTCTGACTGCACGGCCAACTGGCGCGAAAAGTGGAGCAAAGTCCGCAATGAACGAAACAAAGCGAGAGAGGAATCAAAACAACTGAAGAACAAAGTCGACACTCTCTCCAAGGAGCTGTCCTCCTCCAAAACAGAAAAGAACGATCTAGAACAACAGTTAATGGAACTGAAACGAGACAACGAAAAGCTTTTAAGTATAGGAGAGAGCAGGATACTAGCTGGTGATCTCACGACTGAAGACGGAGTAGAGTTGAGGAGGAAAAATGTAGGATACTTGTCTCCCAATGAACCTTCCATGCGGCAGAGAGCCTCCTTAGACTCGCACAAATTTTCTAACGTAGACAATGTCCTCACTAACAAATTGGCTGAGTTAAGAATGAGACTGGACGAAACATGCAAGACCCTTCAAAGCGAGAAGGACGAGAAAGCATTCCTACAATCCAAAATCGAGAACTTAACCGCAGAACTGCACAGCATTAAATTGGAAGTAACTCACAGCGACAGAACCTTAGGGTCTACAGATTCAAGTCATAGCGAAGTTGAAAGGCTTCAAAACGAGCTGCAAGATGAAATAGCAGCCAAACAAGTCTTAGAAGAAAAGATCGCTGAACTAAGAATGGAGATTGAGAGGCTGAAATCAGAAAACACAATACAATGGAGCAAACGGGAGTTGCTAGAAACTGAAAATATAGCAATACTAAGAGAAAATAAAAAGTTGTATAGCCAAGTGTGCGAATTAAGGGAACAGATACACAAATTGAACCGGATATCAGACGGCAGCGCTTATTTCAGCGACCACAACAGATTAGACTCAAATATTCTTTACGTTAGAAAGACTAGCGCAAGTCCAAGGTCCCACGAATCAAGTAATGGGTCTTCCGAAGCCAATTTGCATTTTGACGCTAAAACGAATACTTCCGGCGAAGACGACGAATTAGCGATAGTAGAACGAAATGATAATAGTTAAATAAATTACCTTATTCGGCTTTTTACGTGATCTTTGAGTTGCTAAAACGCACCGAGGTTCTGTCAAATTTGAAAATCGAATGCGTAGTTTGTGGTATACGTAATTTAATTCTTTAGAGCTCGAAGTAGGTGAAAGAGGTTGTTTGATATCGTTGTTTGTAGTTCTCAAAGGCGAGTGAAAAAGTAGACTTTTATTTTTTTAAATAACTTGGAATAGCGATCTCAATATCTCATGTGGGTTTTACAATCATCATGAAAACTTTAATGACGAATCCAGATTCGACTATTTATATTAATACAGGGAAACCTACCAAACAAAGAAACTTGATGACTGAAGAAATTTTTAGATTTCGGAAAAAATAGCGTTGTTATCTGAATTTGAAGTTTCAATGGGAACCGTACACACTGTAGTCTACAAGTAAATTAAAATAAAATGAAACCATTCCGATAATTAAAAAAAAGATTCAGCAGTACACCTCGACGGCCTAGTTTTTTTATAGTTCCGAATATCGTTAAAATCGCCAAATTATGTTACGAAAATTTACAAAAACATCTCTGCTCGGAATATCCTATCTGTAAAAGAGGGCAATCGGGCCCATGAAAATGATTGAAAAAGCGTTTGAAATAATAGAATGAAAAAGAAAATATTTGAAATCATTTCATTGTGTTTTCAGCATTGAATGTGCGACAACACCATCATCATATTTTAATATACGTAATAAAAAAAATACAAATTAATATGCGCTCTAATACACGAGTTTTAGCGAAATGCTAAATTAAACGACTCAAAGTAAAGGTTACGGAGAACAGAAACTAGTTTTTGCATAAACTTTATTAATTTTCTAAATGTTTAGTTTGGAAACAAACGATTTTATTATTGAAATTCGGGTGACGACTTCTCAAAAGTTCAACCACACTAAATAAAATATTCCTAAAAATGGTAGACTAGACAATCAAATACTAATATTATAGCAGAATATATTTAGACGATGACCTTTATGTTTACCAGAAGAAATCAAAAGGGTAAATAAAATTAGCTAGCAAAACTGCAGACGTTATAGGGCTCGGTATCTTAGCATGGTAAAAAAAAATATTGGAATCTACAACCTCAACACAGAAAATGATAAGAAACGTTTATACAAGTTTAATTTTACCTCTAAGGGGTAGAAATTATATTAAAAAAAAAAACAAAATTCAGCTGTTCCCTACTCCACAATTTACATGAACACAAATGTTTGGACAGACGGTTTATCGCGATTTCTAGGTCTACTACGACCCCTGAAGAGCTTATATATGCTCCCAGAAGATGTATCAGTCCAAAAAAACGACAAGACAAACATATACATACCTACTACAAAACAACAATGTGATACAGCCTGATATATCTCTGCTTCAGAATGTGCATTTAGTAGTGTGCTAATTTCACCATGATTCAATATCTACAGACAACCAGAGAAAAAAAAACGAATTAAGAGCGTAACTTTTACTTTTCGACGTAAATATTAATCTTTTAAGTCACGAATAGAATCAGATAGGTGTTACGTAATACGTATGCGTTAGTGATTGTTGATCGTTGTGATAGTCTAGTTTTACAATATAGGACGACTATAGATAAGTAATTACACCGGGATAAGTGGCTATAGACATTATACACACACACTGTAAATGTATAGGTAGTAGAGTGCCTGGGAGATTTGATCGCAGACTGCAACTACAGTTATTTTTATTACATTTATTTGTCAATCAAATTCCCAATTATACAAGCGGAATAAATTTAAAAGGTTTTTTGTGCTTAATTTTCTTATTATTTAAACAAAAAATAATATTTCAATATTCCGAGGAAAAATGTCGGTTGAGTGGGAGACCCGCATATATTTTTTATGGCGCTTAAACAACCCCTTATGGGAAAAAGTGTTTTAGATCATTTATTTAACAAAAACTATGTAGAGATTGTATTCATTACATTCAACGCCCTAGGCACTCCACTAATAAAAATCATTTTCAGACTTCAGTTTTGGAGAGTGCTGTTGCAATAATTAAAAATGTGCATATTTATAAGTTTTTTATCCTAGACTTGGGTTTTCCAGGCTAAGGTCATTCTATTGCTTTTTCGAATACTTTAACATCCATGTTCTATTTTTGTGCAACAAGGCTACTGGCGCCCAACTAAAGAAAGAAGAAAAAAGTATTTGTCTCGCCCAGGACCACACAGTAAAATAATGTTAACTCTCCGATTACAATATTGGATTAATTTAAGTTAAATCAATACTTGAATTTAAATAACAATATTAAAATAATTACAATTCTTAATTTAAGGCCTAATCCGCAACGTATATTTGTATATTTTTTTAAGTTATTTATTTGCTTTACTTGCCCGTAAAATCAGCTTTATAATTTTTAATTCAAAATCTATCTAAATTACTTTTCAAGATATTGTAACAAGCATTTAAAGGGATTAACCTCACTTATCGATTGGGAATCGACGTGAGCAAATATATTTAGTTTCGTGAACAATTCAAGCGAAAATGGTATGCATTTTGAATCGGAAGATGCGACTTAACGGCGCCACAGACAGTTTTGATTGCATACATTAACCATGAAGCTCTTACTGGTCGGTCACCACGGCATTCTTAAAAAAGTAGGATTCTTTTAATGTCATTCCAGTGTAGGAAAGAGACAGCTATGCAGGTTGTCTAGCACCATCTCTTTCCCACGCTGTATTAAGATGAGACGTCATCATGGTGACCCCACTGATCAGCTCAACCAGATTCCACGTCGTTAAATATGCTCACTCCTGTTATTTTTCAAATTCGAATACTGTTTTGCATTGGCCTAAGAAAAGAAGTTCAAACAAATTGTCTACTATGAATACGACATTAAATTGTATAGAAAATATTATAATGTACCTAATTATTAAATATCAATAAAAAAATGTCGTGTAAAATAATCGTTTTTATTTTCTTTTAGTTTTACTAAAACATAGGTGATCCATGTTTTTTTTTTTATGTAACTATGGCGTAGCTCTTTGGCAATACAAAAGATGTTTTTTTCCTCAACTTTGTATTGCCTAAAAGGCGGCATGCACCTTCGTTTTTCCGAGGGTAGTTCAAGATTCACTACTTTTATTTTACAAATACCCTCAAAAGTTAAGAAGAAAAAAAAATACAAAGGAAAAAACAATAATTTATTTTTAAATCTTTATTATTTATACACATCGAAATAACCCTGTTTTACACTTATTATATACTACAGCTTAATTATTATCACAGAAAACATGAATGTGAGAAATGACAAAATTATTTTTTATGTGAAAAATTTACGACGTATAGGAGCCTCATTTACCTATACATTAAATATTGGTTAACAAATTACAGTGAAGTTGAGTAGGATCTTCAGCGCGTGGACAATGTTGGAAATAATGCCATAACTTGGTTTGTCAAAATACAAATTTATCACTTGGGAGCGACTGCTCACCATGAGCTCATAGGTTCGAATCCCAGGCCGGGCAGTGTTATTTGATTTTTCATCTAGAATTCTTAGCACGACCGACATCGAGAAATAAAAGAGTAATACAAGAGAACTTGCTATTGCCATACAAAGACTATTGTGGAAACGCGTTATGGCAGCTCATAAAAAAACAATTGACCGATGTTGTCAACTACCCTCATAACAGTTATAGTGAATCTAAATCATTAGCATCAAAGTTAGCGACTGGCAGCATACCCATCCTTTTAAACCGTGACTTCAATATAGTCTTCTTCAAATCCCTTTTATGAGTATCAGCAGTTTCTACATCAGATAAATTATCCCCAGAAGTGGAAGGTTGGACCATATTGTCAATAAATTCTATTTGGCAAGGCTGTCCTTCTCTTAGAGCATCTAAGGCTTCAAATTCCAGGTCTGTGATAGCATCTAGGTTATTTCCTTGATTGAATTTAGTTAGATCCAATTCTTCATCGCTCAGTAGGTCGTCTACCGTTGCGATGTCAGAATTTCTGTCTGAACGGTTGACGTCTTCTGAAAGTTTAGCTTTTTTGCCAGTCTTGTCGTTGGTCTCCGTCGATTTGACTGTGGATGAAGTGTCTCCTTTTTTACGTTTTGTTGGGCGGTCTGATCTGTGGAGAATGAATTTTGATTAAGGTTTTGTTCTGTGTCCATAGCAATTTCGAGATAAATATCTTAAATTATATAATGGTAAGAAGAAACAATGAAATGGTAGGTAGAAGTGTTAAGTGGAATGATATGAAAGGATTAAATGATGCCGTAACGTCTGCCAACCGTGTTGTCAAAACTAACTGTAACTAGTGTTGCGAAAATCGAGTCTTCGAGTCCTATTATAAACGGACTCGGCTGATCAATTACATTACACAGGACTCGAAGACTAGAGAACTAAGTCCTCTACAAGCCCTTGCATGTGATATGAGAGCTCGAGTCCTTTTAATGAGGCGAGTCGTACTCAAGTTCTTTTCGTGTACGAGTCAAAAAATAAAGCCAATTTACCTTAACATCTCTATTTTCATAGAAGTGAGTTTTTAGCTGATTTGTAATGATTTTGTCTTGTGGGTTTTTTTTAGGGCAAAATTACATAACCACTAATATAAACTTATCATTTTCGAGTCTTTTCGAATGATGAGTTTCAAGTCTCATCTTCATGCTTCGAGTTTTTCTAGAAGATTCGAGTATATTTGAAGATTCGAGTATATTTTAACACTCGAGTTCTTTTATAAGACACAAGTGATTGTTAAATGACTCGTACTCGGCTTGAATCTAGACTCCGAACCTATTTAGCACACCGACTCTTGCATATTTGAGTCGAGTCTTTAAAATTACGACTCGAGGACAAACACTAGCTTTAATTTAGACTTGTTCCCCTCTCTATCTTGTGGTTGGCCAAACTACGTGTTCCATAAACTTTATAGGTAGACAAAAACATGCTCTATAGTAACTTCTCGACATATAAGACTAGTAAAAACTTTAACATTACATACTCCTTATTGTCGACTGCAATAAGATGCCTTATAGGTTTCACTTTGTCCTTCATTGCTTTTTCCTTGAGATTCTTAATAGCATCAATCTCTTCATCACCTGAAACATATGGAGTGGTGAACGAAATTGTAAAAATATAGATAGAAACTTGTAATTGGGACCTCCCAGTCTCACACAGTTAAAATGACAGAATCTTTTATCCTCTAGAGTCCCAGCGGCACAAAAACGTGCCAGTAAACTTAACTTAACTTTAAAACTGTAGTAAAGAAAAGTCTTAAAATCAGATTACGCTTACGATAAAAGCCCGCCCGGCGGTGCTTGACGGATAGTAGACGTAAATAATAGCGGTCCTTGAGAGGTTGATTGGGAATTCTTAGTTTCAAAACACACTTTTCTTACTTATTTAGGTTCCAGTGCCTTAGCACAGCATGCAGTACACTACATGCTGCTTATATGTTTATCCAAGTTATAAAATACAAATATTTGCACGGCAGGATAAAGCAGGATTGTTTTATAGTCATTCCAATGTAGGAAAGATACAGATCTACACAGGATGTCTATAGCGCCATCTCTTTCACACACTGAAATAAGATAAAAACAATCCTGCTATGAATGTCATGGTATCTCACTTCATAACTTTTCTGCCTTTGTCCTATTTTATTTAGAGTCGGCGCAACACGTTTTCTTCTTCCATTCTCCCCTATCAGACGTCACGGCATCATTTATTCTTTTCTCCTTCATATCATTTCTTATACAATCCATCCATCTTTTCTTTGGCCTTCCTCTCGCTCTCCGTCCATTAACATTCAGATCAATCACTCTTTTAGTCACATGTGCTTCATAGTACTTCGCTTAAACAGAGATTTCTTGCTTCAGCCAACCTCGGTGTCCAGTTTATAATCCTGACTAGCTTTTGCCCGCGGCTTCGCTCGCGTTAAATTCGGGGTAACACGGTTCCCCTTACTTGATTTGCAGATACCTGCCACCTGTAGTATTTTCTCTCGCGCCTGATTTATTGTAATAGCAATGCTAAGTTTTCTCTTTTCTTCCCTCTTCTAAAAAAGATTGAGATTCGAGGGAGCTCAAATCTCAATCTTTTTTAAAAAAACATAGCCTATGTCCGTCTCCATTGTCCCAACTATATCTGTACCAAGATTCATCAAAATCGGTTTAGCCATTTAGGCGTGAAGACGTAACAAACAAACTCACTTTCGCTTTTATAATATTAGTAAGGATTAAGTATTAGTTATGGATTTTTACCTTCCTTGTTGCCTTCTTCAATGATCCCGCTGATGATCTTCTTGAGTGACGAGTCCAGTTCACCCGCGAAATTCGTGTCCAAGTAGTTGAGGTTGCGATCGTCGCGTGGAACACCTGAAAGATTAGTATTTATCATCTGCCTGCCTTTTCCGAACTGTGTTGGGATCGGCTTCCAGTCTAACTGGATACATTGTAATAATACCCGTATGGTGTAAGTGTACCATTACCAAAAATTGGTGACAGACGGACGGACAGCGGAATCTTAATTAATAATAGGATCTAATAACTTAAGTAATAGGATCTCGTTTTATTCTTTGAGTAGGAAACCTAAAAAAGGTCGAGTATATTTCGGTCGGATATCATCAGCGTACGCACGGGATTTTATTTATTAAATGAGCAGATTTGACAATAGTTCATAGAGTAAAGCGTATTCTATCTATCTTTTTGTACAGTGTACAAATATGTACTAATATTAGGTCTTTACCTATGAAATTGCCGTTCTGCAGTACTGGCCATTTCAAATCAAAATAATTTTTGTTTGGCTAAGAATTCTAATTTCAAATTAATTTTATTTTAAAAACATGGTTTTTTTTTCCAAAAGTAGTCGTTTATTGATTAGTGTTACATTTTCATCGCATTTCAATCTTTTTCGTCATCATGGGTACGTTAAAATTCGAGTAATTATGGAATATGAGTACCGTCGTGGCAGCAACGCGGCACAAGCGGCACGTAACATCAACGACGTTTACGGAGCTAACACTACAAACCAACGCACCACCTGTTATAGGTTTGCTCGCTTCCGTTCTGGAAATTTCGACCTGAAAAATGAACCTCGCGGTCGTCCGAAGACTGGTCGACAATGACGAATTAAAGGCGATTGTGGAAGCTGTTAGCTGATGATACACAATCTACGGCTGAATTAGCAGCAGCTTTCGACGTTAGCGTCAAAACAATATTGGTCCATTTGCGTTAAATTGACAAGGTAAAAAAGCTTGACAAATGGGTGCCCCACGAACTCAATGATCGCCAGCGCGAAGTACGCGTCGAGACGTGCCTTGCACTGAACAACAGACACACAAATGAAGGAATTTTGAACCGCATTGTTACCTGCGATGAAAAATGGATTCTATTTGATAACCGCAAGCGCTCAGCAAGTTGGTTGGATCCTGGTTCAGCACCTAAACAATGCCCTAAACGAAAACTTACCCCTACAAAAGTGATGGTCACTGTTTGGTGGTCTAGCGCCGGTGTGATTCATCACAGCTTCTTACCAAACGGGGTGAGCATTACTGCAGATGTGTACTGTGAAGAACTGAACACAATGATGGAGAAGCTGGCACATCTCCAACCAGCATTGGTCGATCGCTTGTCTCCGCTACTCCTGCACGACAACGCGCGACCTCATACTGCACAGCAGACGCTCTCCAAGTTACAAGAACTGGGGTTGGAAGCTCTCCGTCATCCGCCCTACTCACCAGACCTTGCGCCTACAGACTACTACTTTTTCCAGAATTTGGATAACTTCTTGGCGGGAAAAATATTCAATACCCGAGAGGCAATACAAAATGCCTTTGAAGAATTTTTTGCCTCCCGTCCATCTGATTTCTTTAAGAAGAGCATCAATAAACTGCCACTGCGTTGGCAAAGATGCATTGATTGCATGGGTGATTACTTCGATTAATACAAATAAAAATACATGAAAAAAAAAAAACATACAAAACGGCAATTTCATAGGTAAAGACCTTTTATTATAAAGAGGTAATGTTTGTGGATTTGTAAGAGATAATCTCTAGATCTACTGAACCGATTTTGTTTCTTTTTTTACCAATAGATATCCACGTTATTTGTGCGTGGCATAATTATTATTATGCTATATAAGTTTACTAGTTGTGCCCCGGCATGCGTTGCAATGCAATTCTTTACCTTTGTACCTACCCTATCTTTCAAGTTGGATCAAACTGCACACAGTGTGCAAATTTAATTTAAAATCGGTTAAGTAGTTTAGGAGTCCATCGCGGACAAACAACGTGACACGTGATATATTAAGATATAACATTACACGGCACTTAGAAGCTGAGTTATGTACTAACTGCCCCCAGCGGGTGAAACTGCTGGGGGCAGTTAGTAATATAATTATGAAGAGTATTCTATCTTTCTTTTTAATGCAATATCATAGTTACATTAGACTTTCGCCTACCCCCATTGAGAAAGGTAATGATCTTTACTTACCAGGGATATTCTCCTTCGCGGTTTTGTACCGTACGGTGAGGTTCTTTATTTCCCTGATGATATCTAGTTCCGTGTTCTGCCTGTAGAACACTCCTCTGGGACGAACTCCTATTTTATTTATGGTATCATAGCCTGATGACAAAAAAGTTCAGATGTTAATTTATTTTAAAGTCTAGCTACCTCGTTGGTCGAGAGGGTGACTGGGTACAAGTTCCTGGGTGTTTCTCTGGTTGGGCAGTGTATTTGGGTTTTTTTTGTAAAGTTTTTTTTAAGTAGCTGCCACGATGTCTGGTGGCAGCTACTATTCAAAAGACTCGCCTCTTATTTATTTTTTTAAACTTGGAATTTCTCCTGTATGGTGGGAGTGTTTACAAACATTTAAACTCACATACACAACCAAAAAAACAAATATTTGTTCCGTGAATTTGACGACACGGTTGGCGCAGTGGCTGAGCGATCGACTGCTGCGCTGCGTGTCGCGATTTCGATCCCCGCACGGAACAAATATTTGTAAGACTTACAGGTAGTTGTTTCCGGTCTGGCTGTTTGTGTATGTGAGTTTAAATGTTTGAAAAACAGGAGAAATTCCTAGTGAGGGCATGGTTTTTTTTATACAAAAAAAAAACATACCTTCCAAATACTTCCTGATAGGATACTCCATGCCCCTCTCTCGTGGCACTGCATGGTATTGCACAGGCCCCTGTATGAGCACAGATCCCAACACATAAAGAACATCTTGCCTTCTATCTCGTCTAGCCACTAACTCTATGCGTTCTATGGCTGGTAGGTCTTCTTGGACTATGCGGAGGGAAGCAAAGCCTGCGTATGGTTGGAGGTTCATTAGGCTGTAGACGAGGAAGAGGCCGGCTACTGATTCCTGTGAAGAAATAAGTTTTACGCGTGAACAAAGGCACGGGTTTGTTCGACACTTTGAAATAAACCCTATTATACGTTTCATAAGATTTAAAAACACAAGATGGGAATGATTGTGTGACAAGATTAATATGCGAGCAATATTATATTGTACAATAATAATAAAAAAAAAAACCGGCCAAGAGCGTGTCGGGCCACGCTCAGTGTAGGGTTACGTAGTTTCCCGTCCGTCACAATAAGTGTTCCCACTTATGAGTTTAAAGGTGGAGGAGGAAATTATTTTGTACAACTTTTTGTCTTTTTTGTACAAAAACTGTTGTGTCAATCAAGTTCAAAATGATTTTCCTAGAAAGTCCTTATAAAGTTCTACTTTTCAGATTTTTTTCATATTTTCTAAACTTACGGTTCAAAAGTTAGAGGGGGGGGGACACATTGTTTTTTACTTTTGGAGCGATTATTTCCGAAATTATAGACATTATCAAAAAATGATTTTAGTAAACCCCTATTCATTTTTAAATACCTTTCCAACAATATATCACACGTTAGGGTTGAAATTAAAAAAAAAATCACTTCCCACTTTACATATAGGGTGGCTACCCTAATAAAACATTTTTTTCCAATTTTTATTTTACCACTTTGTCGGCGTGATTGATATACATATTGGTACCAAATTTCAGCTTTCTAGTGCTAACGGTCACAGAGATTAAGCGAGGACGGACGGACGGACGGACGGACAGACAGACATGGCGAAACTATAAGGGTTCCTAGTTGACTACGGAACCCTAAAAACCGGCCAAGTACGAGACGGATTCGCGGACCAAAAAACAGAACAAACTTGCGACATAAACAGCCATTTTTATGACTGCTTAGACTTAAGGGTTGATTTTTTTCATAGCTCCAATGGACCACAGAGTTAAGTATATGGTTTTAATTTCAACAGGATACCTCCACGCGTTCCCGAGATAAAAGGTCTTGACAGGCAGACAGATGCACGACAAATTGATCCAAATTCAAATCATTTTATTTGTAGAACATAGGTAAAAACCAAACACAGGTACAGATCATGTCAATATTAATAAAATTAACGCTATGTCTTGCCGTCAGCGGCATACAAATATTCTAATTACGATCCTATAGGGTTCTATTTATTCCTTTTAGTAGTATCAATCATGTCTTTTCTATGTAATTCTAATTTATCATTTCTAAATGCTTACCTCAAAATTGCTAGTGTCAGCCATCATGTAATGCTTGGCTATGTGCAGCACCTCTTCTGATAACTCGGCCAGTTCTGCTCCAGAAGTTCTTCCTCTAAAATTAAAATTACCTAAGAGATTATTATGTAACAGTACAATATTGTTTTATCTGATAAATTATTGGGTAGACTAGAAACCGACTCCAACATAGTTGGGAAAAAAGGCTCGGCAGACGATGACAATATTGTTTTTTTTTATGATTTTTTAGGTTGCTTAGTTATTTAAGGTAATACAATAGTGAGAGATGATTCAGCTGCATCCGGTTAAACTGGAAGTCAACCCCAACTTGTAGGAAAAGGCTATACAGATGATGGCTATAGACAAGATTTTTTTAGATGATGCTCTATCATAGCTGCAATTTAAATTGAAGTTCTAACTTAATGTGCTAATATCCAACAACATACACTAGTTGCTACAACTGCTCCAAGAGAAGAAGTTAAAAGAAGAAAGAGAAGTGTCATGTGTGACCATTTTTTTTTTAAATTAAATTTTAGTAAATAAACAACCTATTCCTGTTTAATAATATGTCAAATTCTACAGGTATAATCAGTCAAAACTAATTTTCTACTTTATCATTCCTTAGCAGTAGATGTCAATTAGACTATAAAAGGCACTTTAGAATGTCAAAAAACAAAATAATGACACTACAGTCCCAGTCACAAGGCATAATTACTTTTGAATGTACTGTAGTTGCCTATTCCAAAGCGTTGATCTCTATGGAGAAGAATGGGCAAGAAACTACATAATGGACACTCTGATGGACAATGAAATCATAATACTTTTACAAGATCATGGTTACAACAATGTAGCTTTTGTATGATACCAAACTTACTGATATATACTAGATAGCTGCATATCTTTCCAAATATCAGAGAATATCTCAAAGGTGAGGGTTCCTGCTAAGAGGCAGCGGTGCATGAGCTCATCACAATCATCTGCAAAGCCGTCTGCTATGTGAAATCCTTGCATGTATGACATGGCTGGAAAAGTAACAAACATATTGAAGTAATAATTAATGCTTTTAGTCAATTTCAGCTACAGCAACAGCATTAGATTGCATTTCTCTATCATGGTCGTGCAGTGACTAGCATATCTAATTGGATGAAATACCAAACTTGAATAAAACTATAAACAAAATTGTATTACTTTTATAATACACTAGCTTTTGCCCGGGGCTTCACTCACATTAAATTTGGGGTAAAACAGTTCCCCTTGCGCCTTATTGATTTGTAAAAGCAACGCTAAGTTTTCCCTTTTCTTCCCTCTTTCTCCCTCACATCCAACTTTTTTTTTTAAATTAGCCTATGTGTGTCCGTATAAAAGCGAAAGTGAGTTTGTTTGTTTGTTACCTCTTCACGCTTTAATGGCTAAACCGATTTTTAAGAATTTTGGTATTTTGGAGATAGTTGGGAACCAGGACCCAACTATCTCTGTACCAAAATTCTTACAAACTCACTTTCGCTTTTATAATATTAGTAAGGATTTTTGATATCATGGGAACGTAAACTTTATAAAATTCTTAAATTCACTAATAGACATCTGCTAAATATTTTATTTTATTCAAAAGAGAGCGCAAGTCACCCATAGGAATAATTTTCATCCTCTAATCCCTTTTTGGTGATAAGTAGCCAAGAAAATAACCTTATTTTAAAGTTTGAATTTACAAACACTGTATCCCAAAGATGTGTAGCTCTTTTGGACTAACTAAGGTATAATTCAGTAGATACAAAAGAGGATAAACAGACTGTAAAGTATGGAATACCCAGTTGTTAGTATGTATGTAATATTGACAAACATTTACTGGTTGATTTGTCATTTATTTTACTGTACAATAAATGCTTACCGTTTAGTAGATACAAATTATAATCTATGACGAAATTAATAAATTTCACACATTCCACGCTTTACAACATACAATAAATCTTTTATATTTTGACATAAATAATTAGAAATATAACAAGAAATCAAAATTAAAAAAATCCCTTTCAACACGAATTTTAAAATGAGAAAGAATGATCGAATCTACATAAGAGAAAGAGAGATAATGTTATTCAAGAGCTGATTGATTTCTGAACGAGCCAAACGAATGTCACTCCTTAGAGATGGAAACATAATAAACTTACATACTAATGTTTTCAAGAATTTAATCGATATTTGCGTGTTCTTAACGTGACTTTTTAGTCGAATATTGTTAAATAGAATCTTAACTACCTTGTTTATCAAGATAGAATCTTTGTAAATGGCAATAACGTAAGCTTGTGAGTATTTTGTGCTAAAGATCTAAAGTTTGGTTTTGTTGATGACCTTAGTCATGTTAGTGTTGTAGTTAGATCGCCATTAACACCGACCGCACATTCTCTATGAAGGCGCGCAGGAACCACTGCGCACGACCTCTTTGGGCCTAGCTGGTTGGGCGACGACTCAACCCTAAGTTTCTCACCTGCAGTCTATCCAGTCTGATGGTTTTGATTACTATTTGAAATATACAACAGAGGCTTAGGGCGCTTTCAAATTAGACGGTTGATGTCGGACTGCTGCAGTCCGGTTATCGTACTGCGTTCGGGCGATTATGATTTTTCATACAAAAGGACTCAATGCAAGATCGTGCGGGAGCAGTACGACACACGTCCGTTGGCGGGACGGCAACAATGCATATATACCTACGTGCTTCAGTCGTTGTTCGCTAATGCGGCGAACGCATCCTGTTCCTTCGTAACGACGTTCAAATAAGACGATTCGCGTCGTACTGCTGCCACTGCTCATCGTCGTGACAACCGTCCGGCTGCAGTCCATCATCAATCGTCTAATTTGAAAGCGCCCTTACTCTTATCCCAAAACGATAGAAGACTTAGTTTAGCATATGCATGACGCTAAACCAAGTGATTTTATTTAAATAAAAATGTTATGAGAAACATTGAAAATCCACCTCTAACATACCTGTCGCATCGCCATAGGTACAGACAACTGATCGAAAACTTTCTCGAGCTCTAGAAACTTACAAAACATCGTAGGTCTCGGGTATTGTAAAGAGATACAATTACAATCATAGTTAAATGGCAGACTAATGTTGACGTAATGCAGGTTGCAGTACTTAGTTTGCTCTGCAGCCTAGCTAATTTAGTTAAGTTTAGCTGACGCAGTTTTGTAAATCCGCCCCTAAGATGACCCCCTGACCCTAACTTAGCTTAACTCTTTGTCTGCCATCCACTTAACACCACCCCGGCGAAAATTCTATTGAACAACTTCTTTCAGTTTTTGTACTCGCTCTTCGCTAATCTCCGGCAGTGGTACAGGTGCCAAAGCTTGCTATAATTATATTTAATTTCAGAATACCCGTCTGGACAGAGGTCATAGGTACCATCACCAAAAATAAACTGCGCCGTTATTTAAGTTTGTTTATTTAACTACACACTGACAAAGTGAATTCAACAAATACACCACAAACAGCAGGCAATAAAACACGTGTTTAAGTATGCTTACAATTATTTAATGATTTGTCGATTTTGGTAATTATGTTCAAACTAACGCATCTTCGATTGTTATTATTTTATACACATGGTAACACGGACCATACAGGAAGTGCGATGCGCATTATTGCGTGTTACACCACTACTATAGTAACTAAAATATTTAAGACGCGTTTAGACGGGCTGCTTCTCGATCAGTTTGTACCAGTGACCACACTCGCAGCGGCGGGGGTGGTCCTATAAAAACAGAAGAAAAAAAAACATTTTAATTGAAATACTTACTTTTTTTGTGTAATATTTACCCTGGCAACACATTATATTAACAATGGGGACTTCTACTATTTTAAAACATAACTATTTTTCTGTTTCCTATTTGTTTATTTATGGTAATGGAACAATTATTTTATTATCTGAAATTTAAATTTAAAAAAGGATTTATTCATAACAGTACCCATGCAGTTTTACTCAACAGAGGAATTTATAAAACAGTGAGTCTAATTACCTTGTGTAACCAGAGCCAAGTGACGGCTGTGGCATGCTCTTCACCTGAAAACAATAAGTCGTTCATTATAAACATTGTTACAAAACTATTGTTTAATAAGTACCATTAGCTGGGGAGGTAGCGTTGCATTTCACATAATAATTTCTGGTCGATTGATTCATATCTGAACTTATTCTTTATGGATAATTATTTAATAATCTAAACGTCAGCAGGCTCAGAAGAGGTGGATCGAGTGGGGAAATTATGTAAAAAAAAAAATGTAAACTGGTCGTTTGAAAATTTGAACAGCAATAGTTTAAAAAATAATAATAATTATAGAAATAATCAGCTGTAAAGATAATGGTGGGTTGTACGTCAGCAGGTCATATCCGCACATATTAAAAATAATTAAGTTCAATTCATTTCTGGTCGAATGAAATTGATACATATTATTCTTTATGCTATTAAAATAATTAAAAACTGCGTCAGCCGACCTATTGATAGGGGTAAGATCGTCAGCAGGGGGATTATAAGTAACTATTTGTATTATCCAACTGACGACTTTCCCCTCTTCAATCACTATGCTGACTATCTTTTTTGTTTAATATATTGTTTAAAAAACGACCAGAAATTAATTTGATTATAAACAATGTCATTTTAATCCCTTCTTTATTGCATAATTATATAATTTATATACTATATGTCAGCTGGCGGACCATTTTTTCCTCTTATTATTTAGACTGTTTTTTTTTTATTCTATATGATGTTTAAATTACTCTTTACATTAATTTCCAGCGACTCGAAATCAATTTAATTATAAAATTTATCGTTTTAATTTGTTAATATCTACAGGGTGTCCGGTGGCAATTTTCACATTTGAAAGTTTTGTTACTTAAGAACGCGAATAGCTAGAGGGGCGCGAGGTGGGGGGTTAGCTTCGTCAGCGTCGTGAGTTTTTTAGTCGCCATGCCGCGTTGGTCAGGAGAGGAGCGTGCTTTCGTGATCGAGGCATTCTTAACAAGCAATTTTTCGCTAATTGCGGCGCAGCGAAAATTCCGTAATCATTTTAATCTTCCACGAATAAGTGATGTGCCTTCAAAAACTTTAATTCGTTATTGGGTAGCAAGATTTCGTGCTTCAGGCTCAGCTGTAAACACACGTCACCAAGGTCCAGTTGCATCTGTATCGACCGAAGAAAACATTCGACGTGTGAGTGATTCAGTTTTGCAAAATCCACGGATGTCACTAAGAGCACGTTCGGCAGCTTTAGGGATCGCTAGATCAACATTGCACGAAATAATGAAAAAGAAGCTCAAGTTCCATCCGTATAAAATTCAAATAACGCAAAAACTCAATGAAAATGATTACCAAGCAAGATTATCTTATGCCGAGAGTATAGCCTTAGTAAGAGTGCTTGCGTCAAGAAGGCCGACATTTAGAAAACGTTATTTTTAAAAAATGAAACTCACATTAATGTACCGTAAATAATAATAAAAATAATTCAGGAAACTTTTGTATTTATTTTATTATCAACCTTTGAAATGTGAAAATTGCCACCGGACACCCTGTACATACAATTTGAACAGATAGGAATGTGAGGAACATCAAACAAATATGTAGGTACATACTATACAAATAAAATATGTTTTAAATTACGTTATTGAAACGCATCCTTTACAATCCTTACATTCCTATCTGTTCAAATTGTATGTAGATAAATTAAAACGATAATTTTATAAATAAATTGATTTCGAGTCGCTTGAAATTAATATTAAGAGTATTTTAAACAACATATTAAACAAAAAAGATAGTTAGCATAGTGATTGAAGAGGGGAAAGTCGTCTGCCAGCTAACATATAGTATATAGATTATATATATGCAATAAAAAAGGCATTGTTTATATTCAAATTAATTTCTGGTCGCTTGAAATTAATACTGAGAGTAATTTAAACAATATATTAAATAAAAAAATAGTCAGCAAAATAATTGAAGAGGGGAAAGTCGTCAGTTGTATAATACAAATAGTTACTTATAATCCCCCTGCTGACGATCTTACCCCTATCAATAGGTCGGCTGACGCATTTTTTAATTATTTTAATAGCATAAAGAATAATATGTATCAATTTCATTCGACCAGAAATGAATTGAAGATAATTATTTTTAATATGTGCGGATATGACCTGCTGACGTACAACCCACCATTATCTTTACAGCTGATTATTTCTATAATTATTATTATTGTTTAAACTATTGCTGTTCAAATTTTCAAACGACCAGATTACACTTTTGGTTTTTTATTTTTTGACATAATAATATTTTGTTTCCCACTTGATCCACCCCGGGTGCGCCTGCTGACGCTTGATTCAATTATTGCCCATATCTAAGCTATAGATTTCAATCAAAATTAATCGTACAGAAATCACCATCAAAAATGCAACGCTACCTCCCCAGCTACATGACTTGTAGATTATTTTAAAATGTAAGTTGTTGCATTCTCGGCTATTGCCCTGCTGTTTGTTGGAAGTTAGTTTCTAGATCAAAAAGCTTATAGGATGCATCAATTAAAGTTTTCGGCATTGCTTAAAACTACAGGATAACTATTATATGATGTAAACTAAGCCAGTCACTAGAGGGAGAGACGCCAGAGTGTATAAAAAGTAATCCAATGCTGTACACAGGCCTGCCCATAGAAATATTAAAAACAGGAGTAGTGGCAAAGAGGTGTGGGCTTCTTTCTGATATCTCTGGGCCTGCCCAAGGATTGCCCCCTTAATTCCACCAACTTTTTTCTCCTGCCACTTCGAACTGGCCCTCACGGTACGACTCAGAGTCGTTTTGCCACTGGTTTTTGGGCCAGTCTCGACGGCGCTGTCCATCTGGCTTCCATTGTGTGGAAACTTGCCTAGAGGTCATCATGCATATGGCCAATGTGAATCGCCCAATACTGTTTCAATCTAGCAGCCTAATTGCCAAAAACCACTATGCCTGATTTGGAACAATCCATAATAATCATTTGAATGTTATATCCAATTCTTCAAACTAGATCACTGTAATAGATTCTTTTTCATTTAACTTTATACATTGTTTCTATGGGAACATAAATATTTAGGATAATCACATGAGAATTGTTCAACCCTATTATGGCGCTCTGCCACAATTGTCATGAGTTCATAATACTATTGATTGTTCGTATCTCTTTTGGGCGCAAATAGAATTTACTTTAAGCTGTTACTTAGCAAGAAAATATAGCAAAGAATTCCATTAAAATAATAAAAAAAAATTACTTTTAAAATCTTTTATTGGCATGTCAATTTGCTTGAAAAGTTTTTTTTTCTGCAAGTAATTAGTGCCAACAAAACTAGCTAAAAAGTGTTTTATCTACACTTCATATTATTTAAATAGGTAAAATTTGTAAGTTTGTTTGTAGGAAGTAGTCTCTTAAACTACTGAACTGATTTAGAAAATTCTTTGGCCAGTTATAAGCTATAATACATTATTTCAAGTAACAACCTATAATTTAATCATTCCCATAGGAAAATGTCTGACAATAATGGGAGTGAAGACGCGAAAACAACCATCATCATCATTTTCCTGCTCTTGTCCCATTCAATTTGGAGTCGGCGCAACACTTTTTCTCCTTCCATTCTCCCCTATCAGACGTCACGGCATTATTTACTCCTTCATATCATTTCTTACACAATCCATCCATCTTTTCTTCGGTCTTCCTTGCGCTTTCAGAAAAAAACCAATTTAACAAAATTAAAAAGAACACTTGAGGATAACATGCTAGTTTATTTTAAAAATTCAAATAGATTGAAACATTTGAAGAATTAATAATTTTTATAGCCATGCAGAGCATAAGTGGCTATAATATTACATGATGTACTTGAATGTCTAGCGCACTAGCAGGAAAACCATTTATTTGTTTTATTATCAGTGAAGTACTTTTGCTTAACATTTACATGGTGCGGATTTTTTCTAACACATTAAAATAAACAATATATTATAGATTCATAATCAATCCTATTGACAAAGATATATGTAATGTTTGTGTTATGTATTCATATCTGTTTTTTTTTAACAATTTGTATCAGATGAATGTTTGGATTTTATATTTTGAATTCTATGTACAAAAATAAAAAATGCACCTTTAACCATATAGAAAGTTCCTATAAAAGAAATTGAGATCAAATTATACTTACATATGCACCCAACAATACGGGCATCGAAGCAAGAGGGCACTAAGGTGGGGTTATCACGGGTACCAGCACTCTTCTTGATCACCTTCATGTTGAAGGGATCGTCGTTGCCAGCCTGCATGGCGATCAGTTCCTTCCTCTCCATGCCTGTGGCATGCTCCAGGGGATCGGGCA
Source organism: Ochropleura plecta (assembly GCA_905475445.1). Classification (NCBI taxonomy): domain Eukaryota; kingdom Metazoa; phylum Arthropoda; class Insecta; order Lepidoptera; family Noctuidae; genus Ochropleura; species Ochropleura plecta. The sequence continues at coordinate 15,947,040 of FR997738.1, read as the reverse complement.
TCACTGATGGGAAGAATTTTATTTCAGAATATGTTTTTGGATATTTTTCATTGCATATTACAGCGTACTGCCCCCGTAAGAAAAAACTTGGGGTAAGGGGGAGCGCTTTCCAGAATCAGTTAGCATGACCTTTTAGGATTATTGTTATTCCCCTTTCTAAATATGTCTATTTCCTATTTATTGTATTGTATAACATGCTGGTGTCTACAACTCCACATCCAAGGCGCGTGTAGTTGTTATTATTCCATATTTCTTTTAATATAACTGTTATTCCGTGAACAATTATGTGAGTTGTGTGTTTTTTTTCTATTGTAATATGTAATGTAACAATTCAAGGTTTATTTTTTTTTTGTACAAAAACAAGTGAATGTTACAAAATGTATTGTTACAGATTGCGCATTGTTATATTCAAGTCGCCTAATCAGCTGGAATCCGAACAGCTACATAACAGGCAAATGGCCAATATGGGGGAGAGGCTATTAGTATAAAATTGAATTGTATTATTAGTGTTTTTGTTTTAAATAATTATTTATTAATTTATACCATATTTTCCAATAAGACTATTGTTCTGCCAAATCAAAATTTGGTAAAAGATATTAATTTATGGTGTTAGATTAGAGAAGAAATAAACTAGTAGAACTGAACATTTTGGAACTGGGGTATGCAATATCCTTTTAAAAAATACTCAGCAAAGCCATAGTCATCTTTTTGTTGTATTAGTATAAATAATACAGTAGAATATAACAGCATGAGAAAATATGCAATTTTTTTTTTTTTTATAACGTCTATGATGTGGAATGTCCATTAGGAAGACAAAATAGTAATATAAACCTGTTTGTATGAAGCATTCATACAGGAAAATTGAAACTATAACAGTTTGAAAAGTTCATAAAAGAAGCATGGCATTTCAAAGCATTTAATGTTAGAACGACATTTAGGTAATTCCCCCATAGAGTATTGAAAGGAATTTCAAACTTAGGATGTAGGATGTATCAGGGTCAGACATCTGCCTATTGATTTTTTTCAGCTGTCAAAAATGTGAATGACCTTGTGACATCAAACTTTTGTAGAAACGTAAATATTTTATTGAAGTATTCACGTACTATTTGTAACAACTATAGCTTAGCTACGGTTCACATAATCAGAGATTATATTTGATAAGAAAGATAACCTACAAATCAATTTTATGATGTACTGGCAAAAGGAAAATCAATAAATGTATATTATCCGTAAAATAAGTGAACAGTATGGGAGATAAAATTATAAAAAGTAACTTTTTTATTCATTATCGATGATCAATAACAAAAATAGTCAATAAAAACGTGCATGACATAAAAAATTACGTCTTTATTATCAACTTTTGTACAAAGTTCCCAAAGTAATATTCCTAATTTTGGTAAAAATAAGGGACGTTTGTCGTTAATTTCGGGATAAACATAAAATTAATTCAAATCGGACGTAATTTTACGGGAAATTTGACATTACGTAACTTTAGTGACAGGGGTGGCGATACTCGTGAAAAACTTGAACTGAAAATGTCATGATTTCTTACTTTTGTCGGCATATCCCCGTCGGGCAGTGGATAACAGAACACTTTTAAATGCATTTCCTCTAATAATTTGCCTGCATAAGGATGCCATTGTACCAAATTTCTCACTAGACCGCTTTTCACGAATGCAAGTGAAACAATTTTTTTCTCACAATTTAGAGAAAGGAAGAACCGTCCCTTTCCGTCACTGGTGGAAGCTAACGTTAAACCGGTAATATAATAATTACGGTAAATCGACATTTTTTTAAATTTTATTTGTTAATTACAACTGTTTTATACACTGTATTACAAAGAAATATAATTTAGAAGGTAATTTTTCTTATTAATTCTATGCCGAATGCCTTTCTTATTCTGTGTTTCAGAACGCCATCTGTGGTTGAAACTTGGAACTAAGTTTTATTTGGTTTAGAATGTGAAATGTGAGGTGAGTTGCTTGAAGACAATCCTCAAACAACAACAACCGAATCTACGAACTTGAACACGAATTATCAGCACGCTTATTGGCAGATCAGATGCGTGGTATTAATAAGCGCTAGAAGCGAGTTGCCAATTGGACTAATTGGATATATACTCCATTGAAATGTTACATTTTTTAGGCCTAACCTTGCGTTTTTTAGAGGACGCAATTTTATTTTTTTGATGTGTAAAGGGGGTCAGTGTAAAGCTAAAACCAAGTTTGTGGGGTCGCCACCCTTGTCCCACGGCCGCCATCTTGAAAATAAGGGTTGAAATGGTTTTTACGATATATCTCTTAAACTATTTATTTGATAAAAAAAAATTGTTAACATTTTTTGTTGCAAATTAAATTCTCTACAACTTTGGTCCAGTAACTTTTTGTCGTAGAACTATAAATAAAAAAGTTATAAGCGAAAATCTTCAGAAATTCGAGAAAAAAATTATTAGCTATTCTTACAATAACAAAGGTTAGGAATAATAATAACAATAGCAGGCAGCGGTTCTTTTGTTCCCTCATGGTCACTTGGGTATTTTCTACCTGAACAGTATTCTCAGTAACAGCCATGACATTTAAAATTATTTAAAAAATCAATAATTGTTAAGTCCTGTTAAAGAGTGAAAAAGAGCATATAATTAAAAAAATTATAGGTAATAACAAAGTAAATAAATAAAAAAAAACAATAACTGATGATAAAAAATAATATGGCATCAGTTATTGTTTTTTTTTATTTAATAATAATATTTTTTAATAATATTATTATTAGCACACACGTCTAATATAGTTATAGTTAAGAGTACTGAAAAATAGTACTGACTTCGGAGCGCTGTAAAACCTTAGCTATTGACTTAATGAAAAAATTAAGCGAATGAAAGTTGTTTCTTAAAAAAAACGATCTACAAAAATGGTCAGATATCATTTTTTCGTAAAATGATAAAAAAATTACATCAAAAAATATAATTTTTTTTCTCGAATTTCTGAAGATTTTCGTTTATAACTTCTTTATTTATTGTTTTACGACAAAAAGTTACTGGACCAAAGTTGTAGAGAATTTAATTTGCAACAAAAAATGTAAACAATTTTTTTTTATCAAATAAATAGTTTAAGAGATATATTGTAAAAACCATTTCAACCCTTATTTTCAAGATGGCGGCCGTGGGACAAGGGTGGGGACCCCACAAACTTGGTTTTAGCTTTACACTGATCCCCCCTACACATCAAAAAAATAAAATTGCGTCCTCTAAAAAACGCAACCCCAAATGTAACTTTTCAATGGACTAATAGATGACAATGAAAAACATGTAATGCAAAAGCAAGCTCGTTCAACGTTAATTTGTATCCAATCAATTTATTGTAGATATTAGACATCTATTTCGATTTGAATTATTTTCGTAAACAATTTATAGATAAATAATACGTCAAAATTATAATACAATAGTATAGTGTGGCAGTTAAAAGGGTACAACGAAACTAACAGACACACATATGGGCTAAAACAAATATTCCTTATTTTAAGCTTCACCGCAGTCAGTTGAAAAGTAAAATAAAATCACCAAAAATGTGTAATATATACTTTATTGCTCGTATTTCTCACTTATATAACGGCGAGTGTTGTCGTTAAATATATGACAAGGTAGGCAAATTAAATGTTTAAGATTTTACTGTAGCTGTTGTAAAATATTTTATTTATCTAGCCTGTTTTTTCCCATTCATGGGCAAAAGCCTTCCCCTATTCCTTTCACTTTTCGCGATATTGCGCCTCTTCACGCCAATTACCGAGAAACCTATCCAAGGCATCCCGCCCTCGTTTCTAGGGCGCGTTCGTATTTCACGCACGCCTCAAAGCGATCTCAGCAAAGCATAGGAACATATATTTAATGGTGATGCTGACGACACGGTTAGGCTAACCGTGTCGTTTAGCGCAATGGCTGAGCGATCGACTACTTCGCTGCCTGGTACCGGTTCATTCCCCGCACGGAAAAAAATATTTGTATGGCTTGATAGTTGTTCCGGGTGTGACTGTTAGAGAATGTGAGTTTAAATGTTTGTAAACGTACCCACGACACAGGAGAAATTGTTAGTGCCGGGTAACATTAAAAAATAAAAAAGAGAGAAGAGATATTATTTCTCATCAGCAATAAGAGGCGCCCATCATCACCTCCTCGGTTAGCCGCTATCCTAATGATCCAGTTTTGCGTTATGTGGGCTCACAGCTTATCTGGCAGAAATGGCCTCCTCCATCCCATTTAAGTTTTGCGGCTTTATGAGCTACGTCAGCTATTTGAGTACTGGAGTGTTCCTTATTCTATCGTTAAGTTTAACATTAAATATGCTGAGTCCTATTGCCCGTTGGCAAACCTTGGGTTTAGTCTTTTGGATGTTAGTCAAAGATAAACACAATGTGTACCATACGTCAGCATGTAAAATACACGTATCCACAAGCTTTTTAGGGAGTTTTAAGGAGATGAGTAAATCACCGCTGTTTCATTGACCAGTAGCTCTTCCGGGTGTCTTCCGTGCATCTTGTTACTTCTTTGTCTTGTATTCTTGGAGATAGTGTATGCTATCCCCGTCCATGTGCACGTTGATTAATAAGTTTTCGACATGTTCATCATAGCCCAACCTCAAGGCTTGCATTGCTTAAATCTTGAAGCATCTCTTCCAGTTCCGCAGCTGATGAGGAGAAGAGGACAATGGCATCGGTGAAGCGCAGATTTGTTAATTTTCCCTCGCCGAGACAAAATACCTCTCTCTTCCCAGCAGTCGCCAACTTTCTAACTCTTCAAGTTCACTTCTTGTTCAAACTAATGTTTTAATATATTTATTAATAGCTGGTTATCGGTGTCGCCTTTCATTTGTGTTTAAAGCAGTATTTCGTGTGTGTGTGTGTGTGTGTGTTCAGCGCGTGATGCTTTCGTACTTTATTCTATAAAGTGCACGATATATAAATCTACTTCTTCAAAGTTATTGTTAATATGTGAAGTAGACTCATTTGTGCCAGTTCATTTTAAATGTACTGCCATGCGTGACTCTAAAATAATTATAGTTACGGCAAAAAGAGAGCTTTCATTAAAAGGTATCATCGACATATCGTTTCATGCCTTCGAAATGCATTGGCTGTAATTTGACTATTATTTCAATCAGTTTTGCACAAAAATTGTTTAAAATATTTTTCGTATCACGCCATTAAAAAATGTACCTCCTTCTGTAACCGTAGTCTTGAAAAGCTGGAATAAATAATTCATTTATTGCAGAGTATGACAATTAAAGAAAAATAATATGTTAACGTAACGTTGTACAAAGATCTTTCGGCGCATTCCAAAAATCGGAACTAACACCATCAAATACGAACAGCGCTCCTTGTTCTCTTCATTTGAGTGCAAAAAGATCCTTATAATAACAGTAAAGACAGGTACTACAGGTACTTACTAGTAATATAAAACGCATTTTTCGGTAGATTTTAATAATCTTATTAGCGCTTAGTACCAATAAAGATACTATTTTAGGACGAAATCAATTTCTCGTTCGCCCACTTCTTTGTATGAAACATCCCTTGAAGGAGTTTAAACGGACATCGATTTCCCCCTCCTCGAGCTGAAATATATAAAAGAATGTTCGTATTATTATAATTTTACTCTTGAATTACCTGTGTTATTGAATTATCTGTGTTCCAAATATATTTGGGCCTTTTCTTTGTGTTGCCGGCAAGAAGCACGGGACTGCGTGTCAGTATTATACATTTTGCTAGTCTAGAAGTTCGCCTGTTCGCCGGCGACGTCTTTGGTTATAGGGTGTTAATTGCATGTTTCAGGCTCGGAGGCGCTACATTTATATAATGTTTCATTTAAAAACACAATGTTCTAGCTAATAATAATAGATTACCGCATCGGTCTGGTATAGTTCTCTATAACAGGAAGGTGAAACACATTCCCTCACACAGCGAGTTTTAAGCAGCCCTGTAATGTGGCTACAAGCCCCACTTTGTTCGCACGCAGTTTCGAATTCTCTGAATGTCATCTCCTGAAAATTGGTATTTAAGAATTAGAGTATTTTTCATCGATCAAAATCATATCAACAGATAAAATGGAAAACGAACTTCATTGTTTTCAACCTTCCTACAATGGGTTAGTAAACATGATAAAGAAAATAAATTAAAGATACCTAAATGAAAATAAACAAATGTTCGGATGCTCAACATACGTTTTTGGGTGAATCTTTATATTGATATTCTTTGAAAGTAAAAGTCACCGGTGTTTTTTCAGCAAACGTTTCCCGTATTCCATAACTACCTAATATTATATAACATACTAAAAACATGTTAAAAGTCGACATATTGCTCTATAAAACAAGGGAGCTTTATTGGAAGGAAAATCAATAAAAGTTTGTAGTGTTTGCATGTTGTAAAATTTAGAAGAACTGAAAGTTATTCTATATAAGAATTTATTTCCGTCTAATTATTTAATAAACATAATAATTACTGGCCATTATTAACAATGTTCAACATTCTAAGCGTATTGTTTCCATTTTTTTTTACTATATGATAAAAAACCGTAACTAACAAAACTTGCGGCTCTACCAAAAACTTAAATCAACGTGATAAAAAAAAAAGTTAGGCTAAAATATAATCTGTGGTTTGCGATCATCTGTGGCCTTGTGATGTGATGTCAAATAGTGATGTTACAAAGACAGACATGTAAAGTGAAAAAACATTTCTTTTACTTAAAATTTGATTTATCTTAGTATTTTTAAATAACAGATAATTTTTGAATTTTGCGATAAAACATATAAAATCTGGGTCTCAATAAAATCAGTAAGACTTTCATTTTTATTTGAACAGCAATCGTCAAAAAGTAGTTTTTAGTAAGTTCTTGCAAAGTCCCAGGCATTACACTATATCTGTCAAACGAAACTATTGTTCGACTTGATGGTGTATTGCTGAATGGGTTTTTGTAGGATTTCTGATAATTCTTACTTGATTTTCATTAGTACATGAATTTCGGAACAATCTCCTGTGTTAAATATCAGTGGTTTGTGTTTGCTTTATTTGTTTTGTGTTTTGTTGTGCCAAACGAAGAACTTACTTTCTGAGGATATACTGAGCAGACATCACAATAACAACAAGATTTGGTGAGTGGAATTTATATAATGCTGCTAATAAATGTATGTGTACTTGTTGACAGTTATTTAGTAATTGAAATCTTAAGGTAAACGGTAAATAATTGCGTTGCGGCATTGCGTCACTGAAATATGTGATCATCAGACAATGTACGAATGTACTTTCTCGTGTATCTTTTCGATATGGTCACTGTTTACGTTATTTTTTTAAATTTCGAGTATACCTAGGCAAAGGCAAGAACAGAATACCTTTTACAGCCTCTGAATATACTGTTCACATTTTTGCATACCAATCTCTATGGTAATGCAAATAGCATTTTCGTGGCATTTAATTATTATTGAGAGTGATTGTCTAAAGTAAAAGGCGAACAGTGCAAGAGCGCATTGTTTGGTTCTAACTCAAGTGTTAACTACACTTACAAGTAACATAAATCATGCTCATTTTAAATGATGATAATTGGTTGATACCGGGGTAATTGTGGGCCGTTTTTGTAAGTGTTGCCTGCTTAATGGTTTTAGCTAAATTCTAAATTAATTACCCCCTTATAAATCATCACCATATGAACCATATCTCTATTTGAGTTGACATATTAAAATCAGATGTATGTAATAGGGGAAAATCTGTACTTGGCGGCAAAATGATCATCACTTACCCAGTCTGATTCAAATTTAATTGTGGTTGGTGCTACATTTCTTTTACCATACTCCTCTATTCAATGTTTCCCATATTGAATGATGAGTAATCTTGCAAAATAATCTTAGTCAAAATAAATTTAGCTATATATAAGTTTTGAAATAATTTTTACAATATGACGGGCCTGTTGGTCTAGTGGTTAGTGGCCCTGACTGCTGAGCCGGAGGTCGTGGGTTCGATTCCCACCCAGGACAAACTTTGTGTGATGAGCATGATTGTTTGTTCTGTGTCTGGGTGTGATTTATCTATAATATGTATGTATTTATAAATTATATAGTATGTATATCAGTTGTCTGGTTACCATAACACAAGCTCTGCTTAGCTTGGGATCAGATAGCCGTGTGTGAGTTGTGTTATAGAAAGGAATTTTACTATGTAATAATTTGTCTTTGGTTAAAAGAAGAAAAGATTTTCAAATGTAGAATGTTTAGTTAACAAGAGTATTTGTCATAAGAAAATTGGATATTATATGTTCAGAGAATTTTACATGGACCGGTCATGATTGTTTTTATAAGTCTACGTTATTAAAAGTATATTATGCAGTAATAAATATCAGTGTTTGAATAACATCCTGCTAAGATGCGAAGATTTTAACAAGTTGTCCCAAGATATTTATTTATTTATTATTTAGTAATCTTGCAAAATAATCTTAGTCAAAATAAATTTAGCGATATATAAGTTTTGAAATAATTTTTACAATATTATGAGAGTCTAAGATAATATAATGTTTCAAAAATTTGTTAAAATTGCATGTGCAACAGTGGTAGGTACCTGGTTGAACTTATCCCCAAACTTAGCCACAATGTTGTCTCTACCAGGCTTTTAGCACATTTGATCTACCAATATAAATATAATATCAAAATCATCTTGATTTCCTTGTCCCATTTTATCTATTGTCAGTTTAACTCCTCCCAAGTCAACATTCACAGTAACTTTTTATTTGATAGACACTTGTATCTCAAACATGACCATGTCCACTGTACCTATGTTTAGCAAATAAAATATTTCTGATTCTATTTCTGATAGTACAGCTGTCTTCTGTCAACAACAAATGCAACCATCAAAAACAAATTGTAGACATACTCCCTGGCTGAATAAGAAAAATTAACTCATCATTCCCTTGCCCTTTAAAAAAAAAAAATTACCTTGTATGCAGCACTGCTGAGCAAAAGCCTCTTCCATATCCTTCCAAGTATTCTTCTCCTGCCCTAATCCCAATTTATTTGGAGTTGATACAATATTTCTTTCATCTTCCAGGTCCTGATAATCCTCATCTTAGCAGTCACTTCCTTTGTAGCCATATTAAACTTTTTTGTCTCACTCTAATCTACAAGTCAATGTATGAAGATTTACTTGCTGGGTCATTTCATCTGCTTAGGTCAGAATAAAATGTGTTAATCCAGGGTATAAGCTGTCCCGGGGTTGCTGGTTGTTCATAACAAATACTGAGGCCCCAGAACATAAAGTGCAAAAGAAGGAACATGGATGGATTAAGTCAATAAAAGTCTGACTTTTCATCTCGCTACACCCAGAAAGGGAGAAGTTATTTAAAATTTGAAAATAATAGGCAAGCTTACGAAATTTCATCAAAATTGGTCCAGACATTTGAGTTTAAAGGAGAAACAAACACATGCGCACTCACACATACAAAGTCGCATATTTATAATATTATAAATTATTTCTCTTTACTTTGAAATTCTGAACAACAGGCCACTCTCTCCATATTTAAATAAATCCCATACACAAAATGAACCATAAACAAAATTGTCCTTTAAGCAACTTGTAAAGTTATGTGCATGAAGAACACACAATTCACACAATATTTTGGCATTTAATGTGTGGACTTGGTAATTTTTCCAGCCTTTCATTGTAATGTGGTTGGCCACTGTATTTTACCATGCAGCTAGAAAATGTCTGGTCTGATTGGAGTGGGCTTTATATAAACATATTTAAAAAAAAATAAGATTATGTAATACAGTACGCAAACATTTAACCAGTTTTGCTTAAGTCTTCATGTACTTGTTGTAGGGGACACTAAACAACTAATCCAGACTTGAGACTAGGCTGTTACTTTGGATGAATGAATGGTGAGCTTAGTGGCGTCATTCTAAATCTAAAATGGCCGACTCTCAAAGATGGTTGATTTTTTTTTTATCACACCTATGACATTGGGTACAAAATGAAATGGTTTCCTGAGAATAAAACATAAAATCGGGTTTTTTATATTAAAATATTTATTGCACATATTGTAACTATTTCTGTAAAAATGGCAAGCAGAAACACTGGCATATGTATGTATATCTAATCTGCTTTTTTGCAGTTGTTAAGAAATGAGTATGAACATCATGCCATGTATCTCTATGGTATTATGACATAACATCACGCTTGTAATCTCCGAAAAGTTAAGCAGAGAAGTACCTAATGGAAAACTCACATTTTTAAGTTCCACGTAAAAGGGGCCGACCCTATTGCTATCAATGGGGCCCAGATCTAGACTCCGTGGCGTCTAAATGCATATCTATATATATATATATTTTATTAACTTGTTATGACGACGCCGACAGTGCGTTCATGTTCCACGCGCGTCTCAAAGAGATGTCAACAAAGCAGAACGGCCTACCAGGGCCACTGCCTGCTGGGGTTGCGAGTTGTTCGAAAGAGAAATCGCGGCCCTGGAACACAAAGGGCACAAGAAGGAACATAGATGGGTTTTCTTCAGTAAAAGTCTGACACTCCTCTCCACTCCGCCAAGACCGCCGAAAGTTAATTGATGATTTCGCATCCGAAAAAAAAAGCGTTTGTAACAATAACCATGGAAGCAGTTTGACCTCGCGCTCTCGAACCATGTCAAAAAAGGCCAATCTTCTTTATCAAGCTAGTAATCTAAATAGCTTTTTGCTCCATATTCATTATCAACTAAAGTGAATACAGTTTCATTAGCAGTTTGTGTTATATAATGCGGTCTAATGATGGTCAGATCCATGTCATGATGGCCGCGGGATCAATTACTTGACGTGGATATATTGAGTATGTGGAACTAGATATAAGTGAAGACCGGTGTATTACGAAAATATAGAATATACTAGCTTTTGCCCGCGGCTTCGCACGCGTTTAATTCGGGGTAACACTGTTCCCCTTTCCTGATTTGCAGGTACCTGTTACTTGTAGTTTTTGCTCTAGCGTCTAAGTTTTCCCTTTTCTTCACTCTTACTCCCAGATTTAGCCTATGTCCGTCTCCAGGGTCCCAACTATCTCTGTACCAAAAATCATCGAAATCGGTTTAGCCATGTAGGCGTGAAGACGTAACAAACTCACTTTCGCTTTTATAATATTAGTAAGCATAAGTAACATTTTGAAACACATGTGAAAAAGTGATAGATGTGATAGACGTGAATGTTGATGAATGGAGAGGAAGAGGAAAGCCAAAGAAAAGATGGATGGATGGTGTAAGGAGTGATATGAAGGAGAAAGGAGTAGATGATGCCGTGACGTCTGACAAGGGCGAATGGTAGAAGGAAATGTGGTGCGCCGACAAATAAAATGGGACAAATTTAGGAAAATGATGGTCCTGTTTTACCAACGTGTATCGTATTACCCACTACAATCAGGGTTGTGAAGGTCAGATAGGTAGTCGCTCCATGTAAAATACTGGTATTCAACCCGACCGGATTGGAAGCCGACCACAATATAGTAAAAGGCTAGACAAATAATGGTGAAGTCGTCTTGTTTGCCGTCGTGTCCACGATTCTAATAATCTTGTAGTATTATAGATTTCCGTGCCATGTTGGGAATTCCATTCCATTTTCTGCCTTAAACTTGGCAAAAAACAAAATGGCTTCCGTTGAAAAAACAACAAACGTTATATTACCATAATACTTATTCAATGAAACACTTTCAAGCAACTCTCACGCCCTGCTTAGGATACCACGGAAAACATTAGCTACATTACAAAGATGAAAAAACTCATTAAGTACTTATTTTAATTACTACATTAAGTGTTCAGCCAAATTTGACAGTCCTATAGTATTATTAAAATCAGAATTCTAATCTACGTACGTAAACCTTTTTATTTTTTTCTTTTATAAAATTTTATGACCATAAACAACTATTGTTGTCGTTTTTTCCACCTCCAAGTTTTTATACCTCTGCGTCAACACTCAACGTGGTTCTCAGTGCAAATTGAGTGCAAGCGCACTCACGAAGCCTGAATTTCAAGCTAAACCACACGTTAACCAATAAGGAATACAGTACATTTTTCCGTGTGAATGAATACTTTCATGAAACCCGTTGTCAAAGTATTTTGTTAGGTATTCCGTAAGCAAGTAGGTTGGTATTCAATTGTGTATTGTTGATTCAATTACGTTCATTGTGCTGGCTAAGGTTGTTTTGCAATGTTACAGTCGTTTTTTACATTAATTGGCTTCGGTTGCCTACTGAAATGTGTTGAGTCGTTGGCAGTTTTAGTTAAACCTTTATTCGTTTGCTGATATAAACCAAGTTCTCTGGCGCATCCCCGTTATGAGGCTTTTTTGGGTTAACTCGTTCCTTCTTCGAGCTTATACCTGGCTTCAACTTTCAACAAATTGTTTATATTTAGGGTATTTTACCCAAAAAGGAAAAAACGGAACCCTTAGCGGATCACTTTGTTGCCCGTGTGTCTGTCTGTCAAGACCTTTTGTCTTTCTTCACGTGTATGCCATTCTCTCTAATCAACAGTTTATAAATATCCAATTTATTTATTCATGTGCCGACAAACCGCTTAAAACGACCACACGCTTTTTGCGCCGACAAAAGCTAGTTTTTAAATAAAAAAAAAAAAAATAGTTTATTTGCACCTTAAAAAACAAATTCAATTTACAATACAAGTACATATTCCAAAAGGTTAGGTAAATAATGTTGAATTTTAGAGTTGCAGCCAATACCTAAGCTAATAAATATTTCTTTAAATAAAAAATAGAAAAACATTTATAAAAAAGATTTATTTTCGTTGGATCCCAGTTTTTGATCCCATTTTTTAGGTATTAACGATGGGTCCCATTTGATATTACCATTGAATCCCATTTTATGACAACATGTGTACATTTCAGAAGAAAAGTGATTTACTTTTATTAAATATTTCAAAAACACTGTGTGTGTATTTTGGATTTTTTAGGATTGTTGCCACTGGGGAATAAATGAGACAAATGATGTACTCCAAATAGTACTTGACTGGCAGGAGTTAAAAATGATCAGGTTTATTTGTGATGTTTATAAATAAATAAATATGAACGCCTTCAAAACAAGCGCCTCTTAGCTCGAAAAAAATACTGCCGTCATAATTTTTCCATATTTTTTTTATATAATATGGCCGTTTCTGGCACACAGGTCACAGTTTTAACCTAACCTTTTTTTGTAAATAAGTAATTATCCTAATCTAAATAGTTCAGTTCCGGGTAAACAACTAAAAACAATCTCTTTTTTCTATAAATGCAAGTCGTTTGTGGCACTCGCCGGCCGCTGCCGCGGCACCGCTCGCTCCGCTCGCTCGGCTCGTGCGTAGGAGGTCACAGTTTTAACCTAACCAAACCTAGTTCCCGGTTCCTATAATTTGTTTGGGTAATGAAATTTTGTCCAAATCTTTTCGGAAAAACGGCAGGCACCCGTTATTCTAACATAACCTATCCACATACCCAAATTTCATCCAAATCAGTCTAGAAGTTTGAGCGTGTTGGAATAACAAACATACATTTTCGCCTTAAAATATTATTGTGATTTTGTTGTTGGATGTACCCGCATTCAGATGTTTTTAAACATCTGGGATCCAACGGAAATAGTTTTTGGGATTCAGTGGCAATAAAGCGTATTTTTCAAATTTGGGATTCAACGGAAATATATAATAATGTTTTGTGGGATCCAACGCCAAAAATATTAAAGTGGGATCAAAAACTGGGATCCAACGAAAATAAGCGATAAAAAATAGGTCTCCGCCGGTATCGGGAGCAGGGTCCAAGCTACCGGTGGTTAGGGCTCGAAATACAGGAACCTTCTCACAATGCGGGCCGTATCGAGGAGTACTGCCTTCTGAATCAGGCCCTTAATCCAACGCTTCGAGCTTCGAGAGGTGGTCGTCGATGCTCTTGGCCATCAGGCCATTGGCCGTAACTACTATCGGCACAATGACAGCCGAGCTCACATTCCACATATCGACAATCTCGTGTGCCGAGTCGAGATATTTTAGTTGTTTCTCTATCTCAGTTTTCACGAGGTTCTCGTCATGTGGGATTGTAACATCGATTTTCATTACGCGGATTTTTATATACATACTAGCTTTTGCACGCGGCTTCACTCGCGTTAATTTCTGGGTAACACAGTTCCCCTTTCCTGATTTGCAGGAACCTGCTACCTGTAGTTTTTGCCCTTGCGCCTAATTTATTGTAATAGCAAAGCTAAGTTTTCCCTTTTCTTCCCTTTTTCTCCCTCATTTCGCACTCTCTCTATCCGTCTCCAGGGTCACAACTATCTCTGTACCAAAATTCGTCAAAATCGGTTTAGCCATTTAGGCGTAAAGACAAATAAACAAGCTCACTTTAGCTTTTATAATATTAGTAAGGATAAGTACTTTTTTAAACTATTATAAATAGGTTTGCGTTTGGCTGCAACTCGCTTGATGTGAAGCGATGATGCGGCCATAGGTAGAGCACACTAGCCTAGAAGAAACTGATTCACTAGAATTTTGAAGATACCCAGATCATAGACAATCGTTGTCAGTCTCAACAGTTCACAACAACGATGACAGTAATTGAAGTTTGGATGTCTGGAAACAGTTAAACAAATAGGCATCAGCTTTTTTCTGGATGCACGGACCACTGACGTAGAAGCTCTATACTCGTATAACTGATTGTGAATGTGGAAATACACGTGCTCTTGACGTCTGATGCTTGTGATGAAGTACTAAATCCCAATGAAGGCTTGAGGAATGTAGGAATGACTCATACAGATTGCGTAGACAGCGCGGTGTTTGCGTGTAGAGTGTGTTTTGCTTATGAATGTACATTTTGCTGACAGATGCGTTTTATATTATTGTTCTGAAAACTTTGCGCCTTGGTGGAATGATAGCCGTGAACGCCAGCTTAGTTCCAGTCACTCCTGCCGGGGTTGCGGGTTATCCCTGCCGGGGTTGTTTGAAAGAGATACCGCGGCCCCGGAAAATTAAGGGCAAAAGAAGGAACACGGGTGGGTTTTAGTCAGCACAATTCTGACACTCCCCCCTGCTCCGCCCAGAGCGGGGGAAGTTATTTGATAATTAGCCATCCGCGAAAAAAGCTCCTGTCACTCCAAGCTCCTCAGGTTTTTCATGTCGAAGCTCAGACTCGTCGAGACCATATATTTATTTAATTTTGAAAGACCCTCAGAGAGAAGAATTTCGAGAGACCCTTAGGGTAGGGTAGGAAAAAGGTGTATTGCAACGCATGCTGGGCACAGCTAGTTATAAATTCCAAGAGGTATCGTAGTTCCCTGTTAAAATCCAGTATTTTCTCTATGTAAAATATTTGGTATTCAGCTACATCCGGTTATTCTGGAAGCTTACCCCAATATAGTTGGGAAAAGTCTAAGAGTCAGATTATGATGTTGGTATCTCCGCACGTGTTTCAATCAATATAACATGAGAAACAATGATGGATTACAAATATGTAAAGATGCATCATGTAACCAAACAATAAACAGTCTACTCAGACGTGGATGTAGACTCAGCGATCATTGTGCCGATAGTCTAGTCGATACAGCCAAGTCGAAACATCTGAGGAGGTTCTCGTTAAAGGCTAGATCTAGGATCAGGGGTTTGATACAGAAATCTGTACTCCTGGACACGGCTCGTATCGTTAGGAGGTTCCTCACTCTGGAGCTCTGACTGCCGGTAGCTGGGACCCTGTTCCTGATACCCGTAGGCTACAACTTTTAATGTTTTCTTTGTTTTTTAATAAGAAATATAAAAATAAATGAACGAAGTAACAGCCTACTACCCGTCTATATGGCTTCAGGAAAACAGGTAATTCATTATTTAGTACTAGGCATTCTATAAAAAGATGCGACGTATTAAACAAGTGCACTCAAGGCTGTGCTTCGGCCTTGGACGGTAGCCCGAAGCGTTTGCTGATGTTAGTATAATAGGGGCGACTGTGGGTTACGGTATGAATATTGATCCTTATTGGCACGATTCTGTGCAGCTGTTGGGGCTGGTTTGTGGAAATGTTGCTAATCCATACTAATATTATAAAAGCGAAAGTGAGTTTGTTACGTCTTCACGCCTACGTGGCTAAATCGATTTTGATGAATTTTAGTACAGAGATAGTTGGGACCCTGGAAACGGACATAGGCTAACTTTTTTTTTTAAGTGAGATATGAGGGAGAAAGAGGGAAGAAAAGGGAAAACTTAGCTTTGCTATTACAATAAATAAGGCGCTAGGGCAAAAACTACAACTGGCAGGTACCTGTAAATCAGGAAAGGGGAACTGTGTTACCCCGAATTAAACGCAAGCGAAGCCGCGGGCAAAAGCTTGTAGCAATATAAAGCGAAAGTTTGTATGTGTATGTATGTTTGTTACTCTTTAATGCAAAAACCATTAATTACAAATTTGAATGATTTTTTCTCTCTCTATCTCTATGTATTAAACGTCCTGTGAGACAATTACCGTACTCAATGCAGGCAAAGCCACGGGCATGAGCTAGTTTTATAAATGCGAAAGTTGGTAAGGATGGGTAGATAGATGTTTATTTTAAGCAAAAACTACTGCACGGATTTGAATGAAATTATGCACGCAGATAGGTTTTTACCTGAATGAATACACAGGCTTTTATCCCGGTCAACGCGAGTGAAACCGTGGAGCGCAGCTAGTTTATAAATAAACTAGCTGTGCCCGCGACTTCGTCCGCGTGGAATAGTATTTTGGGCATCATATTTATTTTTGCAAACAACCTCCTCAGCTTTATAAATTATAACTGTTACCCACGACTTTGTCCGCGTCTTAGCCCAAGTTCCGGAACTCTGTGAGGATAAACGTCGAGAACGTTCAGCGCTTGATTCCCGTAGTCGGTTCACCAAAGTTCGAGAACTCTGTGAGGCTAAACGTTGAGAACGTTCAGCGCTTGATTCCCGTAGTCGGTTCACCAAAGTTCGAGAACTCTGTGAGGCTAAACGTTGAGAACGTTCAGCGCTTGATTCCCGTTCTCGGTTTATCAAAGTTCGGAAATTTTGTAAGGATAAACGTTCAGCGCTTGCTTCCCGTTGACGGTTTGCCGAAGTTCGGTAATTTTGTGAGGCTAATTCGGTAATTGTGAAATTTATAAAAAAAAAATAGCTCATGAGGAGCTCGTGGCTAAATAATAGCAGCCGCTCGGGTCGATCTTTAGGTTAAGCCGCGCTTGCCTAGGTTGGTCTGTGGATGGGTGACCAGTGACCACCCGTTACATACCGAGTTTCCTCCGTGCCTCGGAAAGCACGTTAAGCCGTTGGTCCCGGCTGTCATTTGTAGATCTTTGACAGTCGTAACAGGTAGTCAGTGTTCCAAAAGTCTGACAACCAGTCTTACCAAGGGGTATCGTATTACCCAGTATTAACTGGTTGTGGAGGTCAGATAGGCAGTCGCTCCATGTAAAATACTGATATTCAGCTGCATCCGGTTAGACTGGAACCCGACCCCAACATAGTTGGGAAAAGGCTAGGCAGATGATGAATAATTGTGAAATTATTAGAACCAAAATATTATCCTTGACACTCCTCGTAGCCTCCGCGTAGCCCGCAAGCAACGCCTCTCCTCGCCCATGCCCAGCGTCATGTTTTGCACATCATGCGGCGCGTGTGAATTTTATATCGGAGTTATTTTAAAATTGTAATATCTTCTAAGATGTTCATTGAAATTAAGTGATGTCAAAGACAATTTTGTTCACAATTAAATACTGTTAATCAACAACACATTTATTTGGATAAAGATTAATATTATTATGTTGAAACAACTCTAACAAATAATTGGTAATCATGCATTAATTTTGACCAAATTTGATTACCATAAAAACGGTTCTAGTGACTTAATCTTAAAAGATAGACATATACCGTCACGGAATTTTTTTTAGATCATTTTAAGAGGAATAATTCTTTTCTACATATTTTTTTGATATCTTGAACCGTTTTCGCAGCGCACGCAACGGAAGCCCTCAAAGATGAATAAAATTCCCCGTTTTTTTCACATTTTCCATTGTTTCTTCGCTCCTATTAGTCGCAGCGTGATGTTATATAGCCTAAAGCCTTCCTCGATAAATGGTCTATTCAACACAAAAAGAATTTTTCAATTCGAACCAGTAGTTCCTGAGATTAGCGCGTTCAAACAAACAAACAAACAAACTCTTCAGCTTTATAATATTAGTATAGATGTGTTATCGTATCGAGTTCTCTTCACCTTGTGTGTGGTATGTAGTTGGACGTTTTATGGCACCTGCAACCCTCATTGTATGTGACCCTGGCGGTCTCCCTCCCCCCCTTTTGTTTCTTTTGTATGTTGCTTATGGCTTTATTCATTCTACTGGCCTTATACAATTTATCTTTTTTTTATTATATGCTTTTATTTTACCAAATGGTATTAACCAACCACGGCAGATTTGAACTTAATTTTTATGCGCATTAAGGTTTAAAATCGTCTAGTCTCCGCTTAGGGCCAGCTGCTACTATTTGGAATAAGCCGACCCTAAGCGGTTAACTTGTTTTGTTAGCTAGTTAGTCATCGGTCAAAGTCTGGAACTGAATTTCAAACTAGTTCCCCCCAACATATTGTGCTGAAATTATGCACACACCTTAAGTCAGTTCTGTTACTCAGTCCATTCGGAAACCTAGAATAGTATAAAAAAAACCGGACAAAGACACTGCAATGCCATATGACAGGACCGGACGAAGACCTATGTTCCCTCATTGCACTTGAACTCTTTATTGCTTTCTGTGCCATATCTGAGAAAAGCGTTAAAGTCGTCTCTCACCACCTGCTCGGAGTCCCCCCCTAGTTTTATTAGACTATGCTCGGATTTGTGTAATGGATAACTCTACAGTCCGTATTACAGCTCAGAGATGATGGAACTGGTGTTCTTTAAGCCAGTGGCTTTAATACATCGCTCAAGAGCCCCTTTTGTTTCATATAAAAATGTTAACACTGTACTTAAATGTTTTTGAACTCAAACAACAGCAAAATCAACCGACTGAAATCTTTCGTTATCTGATTCAACGAAAAGAAAGCAGCCA
This sequence comes from Ochropleura plecta, assembly GCA_905475445.1. Taxonomy (NCBI): domain Eukaryota; kingdom Metazoa; phylum Arthropoda; class Insecta; order Lepidoptera; family Noctuidae; genus Ochropleura; species Ochropleura plecta. Next base: position 15,927,968 of record FR997738.1, on the reverse strand, counting down.
AAGTAAAAATACATTTTATGACTGCCACACTTGATAATGTAATTAGAATGAGAATCCATGTAATTTCTGGGTTTTCCACAGACTTATCAGATGAAGTAATTCCACTTTACGGTAGTAAGTAGCTAGTATTTGGAACATCCTTCTTTGTTATGAAGACGGTGAGTAATGGGTAGCTCACCGTCCGTTCGTCTAGTGACGACAGGCTGTGCCGAAGGCGCGTTCGTGTTTCACGCGTGCCTCAAAGAGATGTCAGCAAAGCAGAAAGGCATGCCAGGGCCACTGCCTGCCGGAGTGAAGGGTTGTTCGAAAGAGCTACCGCGGCCCCGAAACATAAAGGGCAAAAGATACCAGGGATAGAGGGCAAGATAGGATAGGTGGTTTTAGTCAATAAAACTCTGATATTCCGCCCTGCTCCGCCCAGAACGGGGAAGTTGTATGATAATTTCCCATCCGTAAAAGAAAGCCTATCGAAATGGTCTGGAAGGCTTTAGTCCCCTTGGGTATAGGGAAATTCTCTGATACAGAATACTTTATGCAGTAAAAGCGTCTTCCAAACTCCATCACAATACTTGATTTTACGCAAAGTCTATTATTTATTCTCCATTTTCCGTTGGCCCTCCACCTGTTTTGTCTTCGATCGTGTCGGATTGAAATCCCATGAGATAATGAGCGTCGGGGAATAGAGTGTTCCTGTGTCATATACTTGTGCACTACAATATCTCTAGCGTCGATGGGTAATCTCCACCGAAATTCGGCCAGGGTGACTATAATTCTTAATTTACACAAATGAATCAACTTCAAAAGCACCCTACATATTTATATTTATTATGAAGACAACAGGGGTCCAGTATATATCCGACTTAAGGAATTAATTTATACAAATATTTTGACAAAACTGTCCAAATGTCGACTCTCTGAATTATATCTCTTGTTGCTAAGTCAATAATTGCCTCAAGTGTTTGACTTGTTCAGTACGAAAACATCAGTGATCTGTGTCTTAAGTGAACTTTATCTTAAGCTCTTTCACTATCTTTCTTATTATTTGTATTTTTTACTTTTCAAGGAATATTCATGTAATTATACTCAATGAGGTCATAGGTGTAGTTTTTGATAATGTTGTTTTCGTAACATTCATTTTAATGCGCTTTTTGTTATGTATTTCTGTTTTAATGAGGTCTTTAGTTTCGAGAAACTATCGATTTATAAGTTGATAAATAAAAAGCGGCTAAATAATAACAGCAGCATAACCCGATCTTCGAGTTTGAACCGTGCTTGCCAAGGTCTGTCTGTAGATGCGTGATCAGATCATCTACTACTTAGCGAGTTTTCTTTGTGTTTCGGAAAACCCGTTAAACCGTTGGTCCCGGATGTCATTTCTAGACAGTGTCCCGAAAGCTTATCAACTAGTCTTACCAAACCTATTTATTATTAATACAATACAACTAGTATTGTATTACCCAGTTGCTAAATAGGTTTTGGAGGTGAGGTAGGAAGTCGCTCCATGTAAAATACTGGTAGTCAGCTGAATTCGGTAAGACAGGAAGCCGACAACACCGACCATTGTTGGAAAAAGGCTAGGCAGATGATGAAGTAAGTATACTAATATTACACTGATGACGAAATGTGTCTATCAGTAAAAAAAGAAAGGAATTGAGGTTGACCACCTTTTTACAGTTCAACATGCTAACTTTGAGAAGTCCTACAAATGAGAACCGTTAGAATAATGATGCTAATTTATCACACTTTCACATGCATGAGTTTCAAATCGCTCAGTGCATTGAGTGCAGACGATTCCATATCCAAATATACTTTTATTTTAAAGTTTGTCCTGTACGCCTGATTGACTATTAACGCTCTTATCAAACTAATTGATGGATCTGTCTAAAATTTGCCATAAAGGTTATAAGCTAATGCGCAGGTGAAATAGGGGTTAAAAACTTGTATTAAAATCCGTCACCGGTCGCTGCTGGTGCAGATCGGTTAGTTTCATAATTATATAAGGTGTGACAATATAAAGACGAAGGTGAACAACTTGTTCTATGACTTTTAGAAATTCATAATTTTTTGGTAGTTTTCCCATGCATCCAAAGCGGATCGCGTCAGTTCCTACAGCAAGTCCATTTTTGTTTGCGTATTTTAAGATCTAGAACAAAAGTTGTTCAATTTCATAGGCCCAGAGAGCACACGGCAGGGCAGCGGCAGACTTTTTTTTACGGATTTGCAATCATCAAATAACTTCGGATCGGGGAGGAGTAGCGACAGACTTTAACGAATTAAAACCCACCCATGTTCCTTCTTTTGCCCTTTATGTTCCCGGGCCGCGGTACCTCTTTCAAATAACCGCTACCCCCGCCCGGTGGCCAATCTGACAAGGCAGTATAATAAGTTAATTATCAAAGTTGAAGTTGAAATGCCCCGTTCCAATAAACAAAAACGACTGGTTTTGCTTACGGATAGTTGTATTTTGACATAAGTTCTATGAGACTTATGTCAAAAGTTTATTGGAACGGGGCTTAAATGAAATTCAAGATGTCTTAGCAACTAAAATGGTTGACAAGTCACAGTACGATGAGTGTAAAACAAGTGCATGTATACTTGTGCGTTGTATCACGTACGAACGGTTTTATCTAATCTGTCCTAGATTGTATCAAACTTAAGTGCAATAACAATTTTTTATTGTTTTGAAAATTTAACAAGAAAAGCATTTACGCAAATGCTTTCCATTAGGACATCCGTCTGTCTATTTCCCAACTACAGCAGGACCTATTTAATCCGAAATCCAAAAATTTACCCCTGATTCGGATTGGTGGAGCGTTCAGATTAGAGTGCAGTATTTTTTATGATATAAAACTGATATTACTATGAAATTTCAAATTTATAATCATTACATTTATTAAACTTTTTTAAAGAAATCCAATATTTTAGTTTGTTTGGAGGTATTTACGTCAACTGACGAGACTGCGAATATCAAATTCGGGCGAGAGTGGGACGTTCGGACAGTACGTACAGAGGTGTTCAGATTAGAAGGGATTCGGATTATAGAGGTTCTGCTGTATGGTGTCTTCAAGTTTATGCGGATGCAGCTGAATATCAATATTTTGCATGGAGCTACGGCCAATCTTACCTCTATAACCCAGTTATTCAGTTAACGTACACCTTTTAGAAAAACTGGTAATCAGACTTTAACATTCGAGAAATTATGTAAAGGCATGAATCAGAGCATTCCTCGCACTTTAAGTTTCTCGGTACCTACATCAAGCATCTTATTATCAGTCTAGATCTTATCAATGTTAACAGCAACTAATGTCTGCTATTGTCTTTTCATGTCTAAAGATTAAATGGTTTAGTTATAATGTGCGTTTTGTTTAAGTTCATAGATAAAATTGTCTTTATCATTGCAGTTTCTCGGTGTTTTGTTTTTGCAATTGAAATCACAGTATATTGTCGTAACCTCCAAACATGCAATCCTGTTGTCAACAGCTTTGCAGTTTTTAATACCTTCAGATGGATTATTGCTAATACTTCGCGACGATCGATTTGTTCTACAAGGTTATACTTTGACATAGCCAAATCTTCTTTGAACAACTTTTAGGAAACTCTTCATGTCTTGAAGAACAAGCATCCGTTCCATATTTATGAGAAGTTTCACGATACCACGTAATTTTGGGCAGCTATAACTACAAAATTTGCGTTCACTGACCCCAACCTCTATAAAAAGGTTGTAAAACCAGATTAGAAGATGGATGACCTAATTCCTACGCATACGACAGAAATTGGTCTCGGTCTGAAATATTTTGGTAAATATATATAAAGGACACAAAGGGTATTTGGATGGCAATTGCGAGCGGCAACGCCTGGAGAAAATGCCCTAGAAGAATATACACTTATCTAACCGGTCATGGTCTTCAGAAAGGTCAAATGCTTAGTACTCGGCGTGACTCGACATGGATAAGGCTAAAGGAGTAAGCAAGGATCGTAGTAGCTTCTTTAGTTTTTGTGTAGACAGCTGATGCTTGAACTAAAGATAATTTCCTTCATTAATACTTTCAGTGGTTTGATCTTGATTTCACATGTTACAAAACGGTGTTGATTGTCAATTGTGCGTCCGCTTTCAGTTCAACCGGTGCACTTGGTGCAAACAATAACGTCGGTGCAATCTCAGTGCACGCGCACTGAAACTTACACAGGCGGTGTAGTTGTACTCTTTATTATGGAAATAAACACCCATTGGTCCACTCGATGTATATTGTATAATCAGAACCTTGTGTGGTCCCGGTATAAGTAATTTCGCCTCGTGTTTTTGTACCGTCGCGCGTCGCGTGGTGACTTTAACAGAAGAATTTGAATATAATTTTATTGTGCTCTGTTTCCCAAATTATCATACAGATAAGTTGGGAAGACTATTTGTAGTTTATATTTAAAATTGACTGTGCTTCGGCAAAGACTTTTGCTGTCCGGAGGTTTTGTGTTTCTATGGATGTTGCTAAAAAATACTCCAGTAACAGTCTCCTAAGGATACTAGCATCGTCATCACAATCGAAAGTACCAAATTGTCGATTGTAGTTCTTACCTTGTTCTGCATTCATTAATTTGTCAGCAATATTCTCTTAATCAACCAAGTCTGTGTCCCAGTACACTGGGCATAGGATTCTCCTAGCCACAGCACCATGTCCTCTGTCTTTTGCCAACCAGTCTGTTCCTGCCATTTTCTTAGGTCGTCGGATAGTCTAGCATCATCGTGAAGTGGTATACTCACTATCTATGATGATTGTTTGATTGTCTATTGATGGCGCATTGGCTGAGCGGTTTCCATACCGCCCGGAATAAATATTTGCATGAACCACAGGTAGTTGTTTCGGAGCTGGATGTTTGTGTATGTGAGTTTAAATGTTTGTAAAAACACACACGATACAGGAAAAACTACAAGTGTGGGGCAAAGATTAAAAAAAAATTGCTCTCATATATTAGTAGGTATTCTTTACCTTAGTTCACCATCATGATCTCGTCACCTTTTCTTTTGCCTCTTATATCGATTTCGATCCATCAAATTGTTATACTCACTGTTGTACTCGATTGTTCCACGTTGTAGGTACAAAGTGCAAACAGAAACAGTTCAGTGCATTGAGTGCGGTAGCACTGGACGCAACACATGAGGATAGAGTGGCTTTATGTATTGTTCGTATAAAAATAATTATGTGAAGTATGTATACATTTTTGTTGAATTGTTCTGATGATGAAATAGTTGGAAATTGATAGGTAGCACTGGAAGCAACGCATGAGGATAGAGTGGCTTTATGTATTGTTCGTATAAAAATAGTTATGTGAAGTATGTATACATTTTTGTTGAATTGTTCTGATGATGAAATAGTTGGAAATTGATAGGTAGCACTGGAAGCAACGCATGAGGATAGAGTGGCTTTATGTATTGTTCGTATAAAAATAGTTATGTAAAGTATGTATACATTTTTGTTGAATTGTTCTGATGATGAAATAGTTGGAAATTGATAGGAGTCTTCTACGCTTTTGCTACGGCTTGACTAAAAGAGAGTAGATGCTAGACTTAGATCTTTCCCCTCAACAACCGTTCTTAGCCTTCCCTCATTTAACTGATCGTTTTTCGTCGTTCATTTAAAATGACGAATTTGGGTTTTTTCGGCTCAAGGGTTTTGCCGACGGCGCCGCATTAGCGGTTTTGTATAAAAGGATTAAATACTTCATTTTATACAACAACAATAAGCTTATCAGTATCGGATCGATATTGTTATCAGCTAATGCGAAAACGTCCATAACAATAACAAGTGTGGCGTAAATGTAGCCAGCTAAATTCTGTTGAATATACTGGACCAACTTTCCTGAAGCATCTATCGTATTTAGTCGCTCAATATTTTACTCGATTCTCATCTGATTCAGCTTCTATCAGTCTACTTTGTCCTACCATTCCTTTATTTGGCGATTCATGGTTTCCATTAAAAAACTCGGTGACCGTTAGTATCAGAAAGCTGTGATTATTTAGGAGTGTGGTACATCATACCCATCAAATTGTTCAACTCTCTTCATGTTGCCTCACATATTTTGTTGTGTATACGAGTACCATGTACTACAGTACTTTCACAGATATTATGCCTTGCGACAGGGACTGTAGCTTCATTTTATTTATTTATTTAGGGCATTTCAACGACTTACTGACGTATGGCACACGAAAATCACAAACAGTGAATTATAGTGAGTTCGTTACTTATAGGGGTGCACAGCACTTAAAAAATATGATTTATTTTCGTTGGATCCCAGTTTTTGATCCCATTTTTTAGGTATTAACGATGGGTCCCATTTGATATTACCATTGAATCCCATTTTATGACAACATGTGTACATTTCAGAAGAAAAGTGATTTACTTTTATTAAATATTTCAAAAACACCGTGTGTGTATTTTGTTTTTTTTAGGATTGTTGCCACTGGGGAATAAATGAGACAAATGATGTACTCCAAATAGTACTAGACTGGCATGAGTTAAAAATGATCAGGTTTATTTGTGATGTTTATAAATAAATAAATATGAACGCCTTCAAAACAAGCGCCTCTTAGTTCAAAAAAGAAATACTGCCGTCATAATTTTTCCATATTTTTTTTTATATAATGTGGCCGTTTCTGGCACACAGGTCACAGTTTTAACCTAACCTTTTTTTTGTAAATAAGTAATTATCCTAATCTAAATAGTTCAGTTCCGGGTAAACAACTAAAAACAATCTCTTTTTTCTATAAATGCAAGTCGTTTGTGGCACTCGCCGGCCGCTGCCGCGGCACCGCTCGCTCCGCTCGCTCGGCTCGTGCGTAGGAGGTCACAGTTTTAACCTAACCAAACCTAGTTCCCGGTTCCTATAATTTGTTTGGGTAATGTAATTTTGTCCAAATCTTTTCGGAAAAACGGCAGGCACCCGTTATTCTAACATAACCTATCCACATACCCAAGTTTCATCCAAATCAGTCTAGAAGTTTGAGCGTGTTGGAATAACAAACATACATACAAAATTTCGCCTTAAAATATTGTTATGATTTTGTTGTTGGATGTACCCGCATTCAGATGTTTTTAAACATCTGGGATCCAACGGAAATAGTTTTTGGGATTCAGTGGCAATTAAATGTATGTTTTTAGTATTTTTCAAATTTGGGATTCAACGGAAATATATAATAATGTTTTGTGGGATCCAACGCCAAAAATATTAAAGTGGGATCAAAAACTGGGATCCAACGAAAATAAGCGAAAAATATAAATGAGAACATTAATGTTGTAAAATATACAATTTGCAAAGGAAAATATTATATAAGACAATTTTTAAAATGTGAAATGATGATTATAATGATAAATTAGTCAAATATAAGTTAGACTCACTATAATTTAGATTTTGTTGGCCTTTGAATTATCTAAACAAAGACATTGTTTCGATACTGCAAAAGCCATGGTAGCCACGCCTCCATGCGCAAGCGGCGCTCGTCCTTGGTTCGCCCGGTGCGGGCCAGTTCCATTGATGTCCTTGGCGATGTTCGCTGATTGACTTGACTGTCCGTACATTCGACATTCTGGCGACAGGCATGTTAAATGATAAGTTTGACATTTATTTTCTTTTATTCTCGACATTCGAACATGTCGTTTTTTTATTTTATACTAGCTTTTGCCCGCGGCTTCGCTCGCGTTAAATTCGGTATAACACAGTACGTGCTACCTGCAGTTTTTGCTCTTGCGCCTTATTGATTTGTAATAGCAACGCTAAGTATTCCCTTTTCTTCCCTCGTTCTCCCTCATATCCCACTTTTTTAAAATAAAAATTAGTGCCTATGTCCGTCTCCTGGTTCCCAACTATCTCTGTACCAAAATTCATCTAAATCGGTTTAGCCATTAAAGCGTGAAGAGGTAACAAACAAACTCACTTTCGCTTTTATAATATTAGTAAGGATCTACTATTTATTTAAAATGTGTTTTTTTTTAAGTTTCTGTAACTGGCCTACTTGAAATTTTTGTTCGAACCTAACTGTGACTGTATCACATCCTTTTTTTTGCGGATGGGAAATCATCAAATAACTTTCTCCGCTCTGGGCGGAGCGGGGGGAGTGTCAGACTTGTACTGACTAAAACCCACTCATGTTCCTTCTATTGCCCTTTACGTTTATGTTCCGGGGCCGCTGTACCTCTTTCAAACAACCCGGGCAAGAATTAGCTCATCGTATCTTATATTTTATACAATATTACTCGCCAAACTTTACGATGATTTGTTCAAATTTTTCTGTGCTTCGTCTAATAATCTGTTTACCAAAGAAGACCTCCAAAAAGAGTATAATAATAGATTTAGTAATAATCATACTAAAACCCTGGTATAAAATCCGTCAACACTTACTAAAGAATGGTAATTTATTGCCGATAAGGTAAACTGCCGATGGTTCTGACAACAATATTGTGAATACAACGCTACAGCTGGGTTTCCGAGAAAAACATCAAGGAGTTTTTTATCATAAAATTGTAGAAAACAAAATTTCAAAGGAGGTGGCAAACACTGGAATTATTAATATAAGTTTTTAAACTGACATAGTCATTAACATTGAACTCAAACTCAAAATAAATAGTAAACATGTTAAATATCCCTCTTAAATATTATAAATAATACTGGAATTATTAGCACTGATGTTAAGGCGCCACCCCGACCAAAACGCCGCGCAAGCCGTTTTTGTACAGTTTTCTAGAGCTATCTACTTGTTATTTAAAACGAACTAAGTAACAAAAAAAATACAGTAAATTTCTTTATAATCTTGATTCCATTATTGTAGATTTAGTTTTTATTTTTATTGAGTTATTATTTAGTAAATCTCCTTACAACAAAGCCCCAGAAATGAGAAAAAATATCAATAACATGCATCTCCTCGTAAAGTAAACATTGTTTAATTTTGCTACTGACACTAATGGATACACAATAATGAACATTTTGGTAGAAATATTTTTTCCAAAAACCCAATACTTAATTTTATATAGATTTTATTCCAAAAAATAGGCATTATTCACTACTGCTCTCACTCACTCACTCCTGCGCGGCAAAGAGGGAAGCGAATGCTCAAGGTTATTTGCGTAGGGTACGGCCTTAATAAACAACAACCGGACTAGTACGAGTCAGTCTCACCGATGGTTCCGTACACACTTGCGACATAAACGGCCATATCTTTTGACTGCGTATACTTAGAGCGTTGATTTTTTCACAGTTCCAAGCGACCGTAGACTTGGGTATATGGTTTTAATTTCCAATCGGTACCTCTTCGCGTTCCCGAAATAAAGGTTCTTGATAAACAGACTAGACAACAATCCTATAAGGGTTCTGTTGTTTCCTTTTGAGGTAAAGAACACTAAAAACTATGCTTAGGCGCTGTACAGAAAGACAAATTTTGCCATCGGGAATCAGTCGAGTCTAGAGTCGTTTGTCTTGGTATGGATATGTAATTAGGAGGGGTGCAGCATATGTAATTAAAAGAGTATAATATACAAGTATATTATAAATACAATATAAATGTGATGAAAAAAAGGGATGGGAATATATTGAGTACTAGCTTTTGCCCGCGGCTTCGCTCGCGTTAAATTCGGGGTAACACAGTTCCCCTTGCGCCTTATTGATTTGTAATAGCAACGATAAGTTTTCCTTTTCCTTCCCCTTTTCTACCTCACATCCCACTTTAAAAAAAAAAAATTAGCCTGTGTCCGTCTCCTGGTTCCCAACTATCTCTGTACCAAAATTCATCAAAATCGGTTTAGCCATTAAAGCGTGAAGAGGTAACAAACAAACTCACTTTCGCTTTTATAATATTAGTAGGGATTAGCAACTGGTTACCGGAAACTATGTATTTTTTATATAATTTAACAAAAACTACGCAAACATAGGCTTTGCTGCAACTAGTTAAGGGAAACCTTTAAAAAAAAAAATCGTCAGTTCAGAAATACTTTTCTTTCTACTTCACGTGTTAAAAAATATTAAAGCTTCTACTTCCCTGGAGAACGGGATATGCCTGTGTGTTAATCCAGGGCAAGCTAACTAAACCAAATTTCATCAAAATCAATCCAGACGTTTGTGCGTGAAAGAGTAACAAACATACACACACACATGTTATCGTACATGATCTAATACAATGTTTTTCTTTGTTCACAGGTATGTATTGGTTCAAGCATGTTGATTGTTCATTTCAAACTTGAATTTTATGATTTGTTTGGAAGGAAACTAGCAAGTTCCTAAGTATAAAGCATTCTAAGTAAGTACATAATACCACAATTTTCTTGTGCGAATAAAAACGGTAGCTTTCTGAAGACGTAGGATTGAATGAACAAAGCAAAGTTAAGCCGATTCAATTTAGATTGTCACTGAGAAATTGAAAGGAAAATGAAATAACGAGGCCGTAATCCCTTTTTAATGATACTGACGTCTAGACAGGTGGGTGAGGGGGAGTCTTTATTCATCATACGGTAATATTTTGAATGTCAAATATTCTGACGTAAAAGGAAAATTGTGGGTAGGGGAGTGGAAGCCATGAATTATTAATGCATTGCCAAATATTTTATTTTAAGTAACCTTTTTCTCTATGCAATCGGGGTCAATGCACCGTGTCTTCTTCAATACTTGTTTAGAGCTGATAGAATTGAGCTTGTAATGAGGGTTGCGGGTTGTTCTAACTAAAGAGATAGCGCGCAACTTAAAGGGCAAAAGAAGGAACACGTGTGGGTTATAGTTAGTAAAAGTCTGACTCTACCTCAGCTCTACCCAGATCGGGGGAAGTTATTTGATGATTTCCCATTTGGAAAAAAGCGCAGTATACTCAGTGTTCGAAACACAATACTATGCTCCAAAACGAATATAGCTGATGTGGCCCAAAAGGCATCCAATTTAATTGGGATTAGGCAGGACATGTCTGCCGCATGCCGGACAAACTTGGCTAAAATGGCAAAAAACTGGTGCCCTGACACAATGAGGTGAGGTCGCGGCAGGCCACGAAGGAGTTGGCGGGAGGAACTAGGTAGGTTCTATCAGAGCTGGAAGGAATAGGTGCGGGTAAGATGTAGGAGTGGAGGGAGGCCTTCGCCCAGAAGTAGTTCAGTGCAGCCTAGAAAGAAAAAGATAAAATATTTGTACTACTGACATAAACTAACGAAAACCTCATGTCATCCCTGCTCTGTCGTCGTTCTAAAAAATAAAAGCGCTTCAAAACTGACAGCAATTTGCCACACTCAGCTTAACCAGTGTCAAACAAATGTTTGCACTGCAATATTGGCAATTGGTAGCCATCATTGTCGCTGAGGCTGCACGTGACGATTCACCTTGACCTTGGCAGACGTGTGAATCGATTGAATGGCTGGTTTATTTATTACTGGTATAACGATTACTTTGTGCGGTTCGATTTGGTGAAATGGAAGGAGGGTTGGGCCTTCTTGAATGCGTGTAGGAAAGAAAGAAATCAAGCATTTATTTATATGAAGCAAACCGTTTTTGTTTGTTTGTTTGGCTTTATGGGGTTTATTGATTCATTAAATACTAGAAATTTCTCTCTCAACTCAAAAAAGTTGTATGTGAGACACAAACATCCAGACCCGGAACAACTACCTGTAGATCATACAAATATTTGTTCCATGCGAAGATCCAACACGCAGCTCGACAGTCAATCGCTCATCAACCATTTTATTTCTTCAGTCTACAAAAGACAAAAGCACAAGCAGATTTCTTAGAAAATCTCAATCTTAGCAAAAAACAAGTTTGAAAGAACCCGTCGTGAAGTAATAAGTGGTCGCGTTTAGTTAGGTCAATCGCGTGACGACTGTCTGTCCGCATTCCCTTGACTAACTGGTTTTTGTTTAACGTTTAAGTCTTCTACATCAGCATTAAATTGTTGCCTTCCTTACTTTGCATCGTTTTTTGGTCATTTATTTTCAGTTGAATTTGAACTTCTAATGTCAGCCTTGATTACTTAAGTATCTTTTACTAGTGGTTATTCTTTTACCAATTATTATCAATGAGTTTCCATGGAGTTTCTTGCTCATTCTTCGCCGTAGAGATCTACGCTCTGGAAGGGACAACTACAGTACTTTCACAAGTTATTATGTCTTGTAAAATGTCGCTACAAACTTGTATTGTGTTCTGTTAATGTACAATGTTTCCAATCAGACAAATACGTGTGTTATGCTACGTTTTAGCGTTTCGTATTTGAGCTAAAATTTCCAGTGCGAATATAAACATTATTCATACATCCCAATAATGTGTGGTATGTCCTCGTTAGCGTTCATTGGCTGAATATTTTCATGGGAAGCGTGGAAGACAATGTCTCATTGTAATGAGGCACGTGCCTACAAATTTACGTCTTTTTGCAAAATGGCGCTTTTACCAGAATAATATCTGCTGGTCATAGATGACAATGGGTGTACATTTGCAATCACGTTGTTGAACATTTGTGAAACTGTTTCATAAAATTTTATTGAGAAAACAAGTTGGTGGATCTATAGAGATTTTAACGAAATGAGATAGACGGCGATTCCTTCTAGATTCTTCTTTTATCTGCAATACATTGTGTTGTGTAAAGTAGTGCGTCTCTTTACAAATTCATGTCCATGGAAGGTCCTGTCGTTTTCGTAAATAAACATCCGTGTGGGAGATCCGATGTTCTTAATTCTTTAATTAAAGAAACTGGGCTAAGAAATTACGACATCTCTGACAAAATACTAAAGTTTAAAATAGATTTGAAGGAAATTGAGTTTCCGCCAAAATAAATTCTAACAAATCTTGGACCTTTCTCAATAAATACTCTGTGAAATTTCACCACAACCAGTCAAGAGTGATTCTCGAGATTTAGAGCCAAGGACATACAGATTGACATTGTTATGTTCACAAATACTTCTCAGACTGCGGCACCTATGTATAGGGACAATAATAACAAAACACAAACACTCTCAATGTAAGAGATCAATCGTGACAATAACATTAACAGCCACTCGAGTCGATCTTCAGGTTAGGCCACGCTACAGGTAGTCAGGACCCGTAAAGTCTGACAAAAAGGTCTTACCAAGAGGTACCGTATAGCAGAGGGGCCTGCCAGAGCCACCGTCTGCCGGGGTTGCGGATTGTGCGAAAGAGATACCTCGGCCCACGAAAAAGAGCAATAGAAGGAACATGGGTGGGTTTGACTCAGTACAAGCCCCAGAGCAGCAAAACGCAAGAAAGGGGTTCCGTATTACCCAGTACTAACTGACTAGATAGGCAATCGCTCCATTTAAATTGACAACACGGTTGGCGCAGTGGCTGAGCGATCGACTGCTGCGCTGCATGTCGCGGGCTCGATCCCCGCACGGAACAAATATTTGTATGGCCTACAGACCCGGGTCTGGCTGTTTGTGTATGTGAGTTTTAAATGTTTTTAAACGCACCCACGATACAGGAGAAATTCCTTATGTGGAGCAACGTTTCAAAAAAAAAATACTAGTATACAGCTGCATCCGGTTAGACTGGAAGCCGACTCCAACATAGTTGGGAAACCGCTAGGCTGTCTTTGTTCCGTGACAGAGGTCAGGTTCAACTAAACGTCACAGTAAAATACAATGTAGAGTGCGTACGGATGTGGTACCGTATCCGGCGACAACAATGACTCACACACCATCTGCACAAAATAATAACCGGTTTCGTGCCGTTTTTAGGACAAAGAACCCTTTTGAAGTTGTGTGGTGCATTATAAGAGCACAGCTGGTGTTATCAGTTACATTACATGTCGCTCGTTTGCGAAAAACGATGACATAAACTGGATCTTTTCAGTTCGAGTGAATTGGTTTCTTCTAGGCAAGCGGGCTCCACCCTAGGCCGCAAGCTTATTAACTAGTATTATAAATGCGAATGTTTGTGAGGATGGATGTATGCATGTTTGGTACTCTTTCACGTCAAAACAGCTGAACGGATCTTGCTGCAACTTGGCCCAGAGGTAGATTATAGTCTGGAATAACACATAATTATGATACTTTTTTTTCGATCATCACGCGGGCGAAGCCGCGGGCGCCAGCTAGTGATGTTCTATATTTTTTATAGCTATTGAACTCTAAGAATCATACTTCGTTTCTAGAAAAAAACAGACAATAATTCTCTATAAACACATCTAAATATGAACGTCAACACAATCATAACCGGTAGGCACCGGTTCGACTTCTCTAGACACATATGACACTTGATAAGGATATACTTAATGTATTCACATTCGCAGCCTCATAAGCATTTCGAATCTACCTACGACATGAACTTTCCAAAATGCGCACCTACCTAAAACTAAGAACAGTTGTAAACGTCAGAAGCCCTTAAGACGGCCTAAATGTGCCGCGAGATCTCTCGCGGCACTTTTAGAAGTGACGTCATAAAATGTTCTCTGTAAAGGTCAACGCTCAGTTAAAGAAGAACTAAATTAATTTAATTTGTTAATTATATAGGATCGACTAGCTGTGCCCAGCGGTTTCACCCGCTGTTCAAGTCCCCTTCTCACTAACGGGTATGAAAAATAGATGTTGGTCAATTCTCAGACCTACCCGATATGTACACAAATTTTCATACAAATCTGAGGCACAGTTTCTGCTTTGGAAGTCGGGTTCAACTAGTAAACAGTAGTCACTGACCTTACCCCTCATCCGATACCGCACTGCCTATACGTGTGCGTCGACCTGATCGTATGACGTCATAAAATGTTTCCCATAAACTACCAACGCTCCAGCCTCCAGCAAAAAGGTTTCATTCGGAATGTTCTTTCAGAGAAATTGTTTCTTCTTCTTTAGTTAAGTTTTTTATAGTGGGTGAATTTGTGATGTACGGCCAGTGCCTTGTGAAATATGTGAAGCAATTGATTTCCGGGCTTATATTTGTTGCTATTGTGTTGCTCAATACTTGAGTTTCTTTTTTATTGTTTTCCGGTGATTGTATCTCTCAGTTGATGGCAATAGGCTCGCTTCTATTATTTGGGGCTTAAACATAACTGGCGAAATGTGGGTGTACTAAAGGTACACACGCCGGCACATCAACCTAAAGAAAACCATTTTAACCTGATCTCTCTACTACGGTGTGCGATCCGTAGTAGAGAGATCAGGTTATAATAGTTTAGAATAGGTTGACCTGCCGTCGTGTGTACAGCTCTGCATAACCCTTTAGGGATTACAGGCGTTATGTTATGATGATGACGTAATGATGACTTTTTCTCAAAGAAAAGGTCTCAGTACAATACCTACGTCTCGTAAGAACAAGACGTCAATTCAATTACGTTACGTATCAGGTTAAGGTTCAGACATTTTCCTATCTTATTTTGCGTAACACAATCATTTTTTCTTTGCCCTTATCGAACAATAGTAATCGGACACGTATCATCATCTAATCACATCTGATGATGTCAAAATAATACTGTTTGTCATATTACGTTGTAGCTTATAAAAAAAACTATGGTTGTCTCTATTGCCGTGTCGACGGCGCGTTAGTGTTCCACGCGCGCCTCAAAGAGATGTCAGCAAAGCAGAGGGCACATCGCCTGCCGCGGTTGCTTGTGGCGAAAGAGACAAGCGGCCCCGGAACATAAAGGGCAATGGAACGAACATGGGTGGGTTTTTAATCAGTACAAGCCAGAGCGGGGAAAGTTATTTGATGATTTCCAATCCGCAAAAAATTAAATAAAAAAATGGTTGTCTTTATTGCCTTTTAACCTGCGACTTCGTCCGCATTGAAGAAATATTATGCTATGCTATCCCGGAAAGTGTCTCGGAATCGTACTTCCCGGACAAAAAATATCCAGTCTTATCCCAGGTTATAGTCCAATGTGCCGTTACAGCGACTTGAGTTACTTCCGCATTTATAATATTAATATGTTTTTTTTTCATGTAACTAAAAAATATGGTTCATGTAAATATTAGCGTTCAGTTTGGAGAATGAGCAGTTTGTGTTTGTTTATGAAAGCTGAACAGCATACTAAATTGATATTTTGCAGCTGGTCATTGTAGAATGTATTTTTAGATCAGCTTTGAAATTGTTGTAAAAATCAATATGATTTTATTCTACTCGGCAAATTTTTTAAATGTATTAATAACCCGACTGCCCAGGAAGGGTTATTAACACGCATCTTCGTTCGCTTTGAAGTCAACTGAAGTCTCTATCAACTATGAGAAAAATATCCGATTCAATGATATTCGGCAAATACTAATTCCCAAAAAATTGGAGAATACTGAGATTATCTCCTACAACCAAACTTACAAAGTGTGTGTCCCTCTTTAAAACGAGTTAGCAGCCCTAGATTTATTGATGCTGCGTCTGCGCACTCCTCGACATTTAATTTAATTGCCTGCTATTTCAATCGATATTTTATATATCTTCACATCTATGTAGTAGTTTTAAATGTATAATTAAACTCGTTGGTTATTCAAAATGAATATATTCGAAGATTTGTGACGATGTATGTAAGTATGTTTGTTGCTCTTTCACGCACAAACTCCTGAATGGATATTGATGATACTTTTATATAATACCTTACATATCAGAATAACACATAGGCTACAACCATAAAGATATATTCTATCACCATGCGAGTGAAACCGGGGGCGCAGCTAGTATATACAATAAATCTACGCTTTTTTCCCATGAGGGTAAGCAGAATCCACAGAACGCCACCTGCTGCGATCCTTTTATTTTGCGGTTGGGAAATCATCAAATTACTTCCATAACTCTGGGCGAGTGTCAAACTTGTACTGACTAAAACCCACCCATGTTCCTTCTTTTGCCCTTTATGTTCCGGGGCCGCAGTATCTCTTTCGAACAACCCCGGGAGCTTGTTTTTTACTTTATGATGTGAATCTCATCAGAAATAACTTAAGCTTTTATTCAGTAATTTATTTTTAACGCGCTAATTGGTCTCATATATCAAAGAAAAACTAGGAATCTAGTTTAAAAAGTGGGTGTAAATCTAGGCTAGATCTAAATAGTTAGTACGAGCAACAATCACGCATGGAGCATGTATTGCACACAAGATATTCATCGGCACACATTACCGTGTAAATAGTTGGTGTTAGTGTTAGACGAATTTATTTGCTTAGAAATTTAACGAAAGGAAACGTCTTGAAAATATTCTTTGAAGTTTTTTTATGTGCAGAGGGGCCTGCCAGGGCCTCCGCCTGCCGGGGTTGCGAGTTGTTCGAAAGAGATACCGCGGCCCCGGAACGTAAAGGGCAATTAAAGGAACATGGGTGGGTTTTAGTCCGTACAAGTCTGACACTCCCCCCCTCTCCGCCCAGAGCGGATATATGATGAATTCCCACCAAAAAAAAAACTATGTTTTTATTTAAGTTTCTGGGGAAAAAAAAGATGGTTGCACAATCTTGCTTCTTCTTTTTTTGCTGACCCACTGCAGGGCAAATGTCTTCCCCATTCCTTTCCACGAACTCTTTTTCTCCCTCCACCTCGAACTCACGGTGTTTTCTTCTATTACAAATGTCAAACTAGATTTCAGCCATTGGAGTTGATATTAATTCAAGATTCAATTGATTGCAAAAACATGTGTAGATAATATACATGATATGATGCTTATTATTGGTGTTACAAACAATTTTCTGGCTCAACATGTTTGACCATGGCTGATATACAAATTGTGTCGAAAGACAGTCACATTTTAAAATGCAATAATATTTAAAGTAATGCTTCAGTTTTGACTGACGTTCTGCATAACTGGCCTAAGAGTTTGATCGTCCGGGGTTGCGGGTTGTTCGAAAGAGTTACCGCGGCCCCGGAACGTAAAGGGCAATGGTAGAAACATGGGTGGGTTTTAGTCAGTACAAGTCTGACACCCCCCTCGCTCCGCCCAGTGCGGGGGAAGTTATTTGATGATTTCCCACCCCAAATAAAAAAAGAGTGATCGTCCAAATGGCGCGAAGTATAAAAATCTCTAACCCAAAGCTCCAGTGGTATTACATTTTTATCTCTCTGCAAGTACACACTATAATAACAGCTTTCATTGCGTTATATTGTGCGTGTCGACGACCCGAAAACCAGTTTTAATGTACGAACTGACATGGCTGTCGAACTCACTTGTAATTTCTTGATGAGCAAGTTCGTCATTGTTTGTGATGCTGTGATTTTGTGTTTAGACTTCTGTGGGCCTTTTTTGCGAATGGAAACCCATCAAATAACTTCCTCTGCTCTGGGCGGAGCGGAGGGAGTGTCAGACTAAAACCCACCCATGTTCCTTGCTTTGCCCTTTATGTTCCGGGGCCATGGTATCCCTTTCCAACAACCCGCAATCCCGGCAGGCCCCTCTGCTTTGCTGACATCTCTTTGAAGCGCGCGTGGAACACTAACGCGCCGTCGAAACGGCCTCTGTTACTAATATGGAGGTACCGATCTTCGCCTTTTGCTCATCATCCATATCCCAATTCTGGTTGACGCAGCATGTGGTTTCTTCCTTTAAATTAGTTGACATTTCAGTAGACATTCTTTTACAACCAGGTATCATAATTCACACAGTCCATTCTCGTTACTTAGTTCTTCTCCTGTATTATGAAAGAAGAAATAAATCTATCTTTTTTTCTTCTGTCGGCTCTTTCCTTTTATGGAACAAGGTTTCTCATGCTCTTCAAAATTAACAATATATTTTCTGATGATGTGGAGAATTCAATATTAAATGTAAATTCAATAATATTAAGGTATTGATTGATATGATTATCTTATTTAAACTCTATTAAAATCTAGATAGGGTGAATTTTGCCTTGGTTGCAACCATCAATGCCAAACCGATGATTAGTATTCAGCCCAGTCCATAGAGTCTTCCCGAAAAGGATTGACAAAATTGGTAAGGTCCTTGGCAGGCGGTTGCTGACCGAAGAACAAGGCTCCATAAATAAGGGTAAAATTCTACCAGTGATTCATATAAAATGAATCATTTTGGTTAATCTATGTAAGGTTTTAATCCAACAGTTGATATCTTACGTCTGATATGATAAGGGATATAATAATATTTCGTTTCTATTTTATACTTTTAAGAAGTTAACTAATCATTCGTTGTTTGTATTAACCAGCTACAAAAATAAATTAAAAGTACTTAAATCATCAGCATTGCCATCTAATGTGGCAATGCTGCCAGCCTTCTGGGCACTTTTTCTTTTGACAGCGATGTAGACGAACTTTTTGACGCCCTGTAATTGTTTTCCCCTTTACTTGTACATATTTTTTTAGTAAGTTACACTTAATATTATTTTTCTTTATTCTTCCCACGTATAAAAAATAGGAAAATAGGTTTCCGCTAGTATCGGGAGCAGGGTCCAAGCTACCGGTGGTTAGGGCTCCAGAGACAGGAACCTTCTCACAATGCTGGCCGTATCGAGGAGTACTGCCTTCTTAATTAGTATTTCACTTAATTAGTATTAAAGACTGTATGATTCCCATATTGATTTCAATGAATTTAATATACTTAAAGATACTAACTTGTACTTTGACCAGAGGCTAAGCGTTGCCATACAATGTGACAACTCTGCCAGTCTCTTGGGGACATAACCAATTGACAGCGTTGAGGACGAAGTTTTTGACGCTATTTTTTAGTTTATTTATAAGTTAGCTTGTTTAAGTTTTTGATAAGGGATGATTCATATTTTCTTTATTAAACGTAACATTAAGATATACTATGCACACCATCCTTCCGGATTAATTATTTTAAACTAGCTGACCCGGCGAACTTCGTACCGCCTTAGCATAGCTTTGATGCACTACTTTATTTTGTATAGCTGACAGTTGTCCTATCTAGGTATGAGTACTATTTATTCAATTTGAACTGGAATCTATAATATCCGCCATTTATAAATGAATCCCCATTCCCCATCTTATATTTCTTTTTCTTTTTTGGCCTTAGTTTGTACGTCTGCTTGGTGGCATTTTTAAAAATGAAAATCCAACTGAAAATAAAAAAAAATACTTCCTTATATTTTCTGTATAACCAAATGTATACCGAATTTTAATATTGTGTAGTCATCAAAAGTTATCAAAAATCGAAATTAAGCTGTGAACTTACCGTGATTAACAAACACTTATAATTAGCAAACACCAAAATTCTTAGTCTTTAAAACAAAACAAACTTTATCAAAAACTTAAAAAATATTATTAGCGCGGTTATGTAGGTATGTCACAGATTACCACAGGTTACTAAATAGATTATCCGAAGTTTGTTTAGTGCGTTATGAAATCTAACTCATAGTATACATATTTTATTATTAGATATTAAATACTTCCATTAAATAATCATCACTGGTATTATTAATATTACTGTCAAAGTCGGTACATTTAATAATATTTATCTATTAATAAATATTCCGTGGCGAGTTATTTTCAAAAATTTGTAAATTAGTGCGATATAATTTATTTAATTAACCACATTTCCGAACAAACGATGCTCTTTCAATATAGTCTATGTCTGTGAATGACGTTGACATTCGTTACGCGCGTTTTTTAAAATATGCAAATTTAAATGTATATTTTTCAATATTTCTGAAAGATTTTCTTAATATTTTTTTCCGTAAGAACCATCCTTGGATTTCCACAAACATATTAAAAAAACAATTATCGAAATCGGTTCAGCCGTTCACACGTGATGCCGTGACAACGCGAAACGGGTTTCATTTTTATATATATAGATGATGGCGAAAAACGCATCAAAATTCGTAGCGCATTTTAGAAGAAACGAAAAGGGAGTTTAAAAAAAACAATAGTAGATTCATGCTGACTTGGTGTCGATGATGTCATCAATAATGAATATTTACTCGGTATTTAATTATCGTAATGAAGTGATTAAACGTTTATATCTGCACTGACCTATGTAATGATGTCAATGAGACAGATTTCCAAAACAGATGATAGCCTTTTGGACATGTTTGAAGAGATCGTGGCCATTTTAACAAACAGGTCTTACAGAATCTCTAGGAGGATCTAATATGAAGGCAACTACAGTACTTTCACAAGTTATTATGTCTTGTGACTGGGACTGTAGCACAATCTTTTTTGTTTATGACATTCAAAAGTGCTTGTAATGGTCTAATTGAAATAAATGCTTTGAATTGGAAGCATTCAACACACAAGGAAGCTCTAAAGTAATGCTATTGATGCCGTGTCGACGACGCGACGGTGCGTTCGTGTTCCACGCGCGCCTCAAAGAGATGACAGCGAAGCAGAAGGGGCCTGTCAGGGCCACTGCCTACAGGGGTTGCGGGTTGTTTGGAACAGATACCACGGCCCCGAAAAACAAAATAAGGAACATGGAGGTGTTTTTAGTCCCGCCAATAGAGACGGAAATTATTTGACGATTTCCCTACCAAACAGCATAGATTACGTGTGACTGCTGAGCACGTGGTTGTTGTTGTTCGGTAGTTCGATTTCCAGGTCAGACAAATTTATATTAGGGATTTCTTTCAAGAATTTCTCAGTAGCAGCTACGGAAGCTAAATTTGGGCCCGGTTGATCGCTATAGGCTTGCCCCCTAAATGCATGGCACTTGAAAGTAATTGATAAAATGTGTGTACGATTAGGTACACTTCTGCCTGACCCTTAGGGGATTATAGTCGTGATGCTATTACAATTAATCAGTTACCGTAGCTGTAAACTGTAGCAGAGTGACATTTTGTCTTCGAAATGGCCTTAACTACGAAACCGCTCTACTTCAGATTAATTTTTCTGTAAATTTTCCACTAACGTTATGTTTTATTTCTTTTTTAATGGCGTCTCGCTGGACATCCTAATCCTGGTTGTAAGCTGTTCAAACAGGCTATCCTGTAGGTGCCTTGAGAGTAAGGTCTCCAGCCAGAAGACATCATGATGAAAATTGTCCCAGAAATTAATTATACGTAGAGCGGTTTCGTCGTCAAAGTATCGTCAACTTTTTCTAATAAAGCAAACCTTCCCGCGCAAGTGAATACCAAGTAAGGATCAGTATGATGAAATTAACTAAGTTTTCTTTTGCGGGGGGCGTCAAGGACTAGCTGTATTGTTTTACTTTTGTTCTGTTCAAACTTTAACTATGACCCTGATAGAAGTCGGGTCTTTCTCTTTCTCAAACTATCAAGGACAGGAATTCCGCGCGTTTTAGACACAAAATTTAATGACTAGTCAATTTTACCTTTTTTTTTGGCAAATATGTTAAGGTGAGCTTCCAGTTTTACCAGATGCAGCTGTATACCAGTATTTTACATGGAACAATTTGGTGAGACTGGTTGGTTGTCAAACTTTCGAGACGCTGACTACCTGTAATGACTGTCCAAGATTTGCAAATGACAGCCGGGACCAACGGCTTAACATGCTTTCCCAGGCACGGAGGAATGTAATGGCTCGGTATGTAATGGGTGGTCACATATCCACGGACCAACCTAGGCAAGCGTGGCTTAACCTCAAGATCGACCCTTTATTTAGCCACGAGCTAAAAGATTATACTTACTTATTTTTACTAATATTATAAAAGCGAAAGTGAGTTTGTTTGTTTGTTACGTCTTCACGCCTAAATGGCTAAACCGATTTTGATGAGTTTTGGTACAGAGATAGTTGGGGCCCTGGAGACGGAGAACGAGGGAAGAAAAGGGAAAACTTAGCATTGCTATTACAATAAATAAGGCGCTAGGGCAAAAACTACAAGTAGCAGGTACCTGCAAATCAGGAAAGGGGAACTGTGTTATCCCGAATTAAACGCGGGCGAAGCTAGTTAAAATAATAACTAGTTAATAGCTAGTTAGAATAAATGCGAATGTTTGTGAGCATGGACGGATGGATATATGGATGTTTGTTACTCTTTCACGTCAAAACGGCTGAACGGATCATGATGAAATTTAGCACAGAGGTAGATTATAGTCTGGAAAATCACATAAGATACTTTTTTTTCGACATCACGCGGGCGGAGCCGCGGGCGCCAGCAAACTTAATTGGTACAGGAAATCGGATGTCAACGCGATGACGCAAATATCATATTATTACAATTTACATATTGATTAGACATATTTGAATACCGTTTGAAACCAGTTGTCTTAGTTCAAGGTCAAGATGCGAAATGAAGCGTTTAAAACCTGACAGCTGTTTGTTTTGGTAAATTAACTTCGCAACTTGAAGGTTAAGGTAATTTTGTCTATGTTCTGGCGCATCCGGGTATGCTGGAAGCTTAAACATCTACATATTTATAATAGTAAACAGCAACTCACTTTCGCTTTTATAATATTAGTAAGGAAGTAAGGATAGGATATAAGTAGGAAGTTAATAATAGCTTAGCGACTAAAGATTCGTCTGCCCTTATTAAAAAACCGGAGTTAAAAAGCTAACTCATTGAGCTTAGCTCTACTTTCGACAGACCTTGGCGGCTGAAATGGCTGCTTTAGCAGAATCATAATATGTAGGAAAATAATAAGATATACGTAAAAAAAAAAATTGTCACAACCGCAGTTAATATTGTGAATTGTCACTTTGTAAGCATTTTACGAATGATAACGTAATTCCTGCCATTACGTTAGTTACAGGTAGTCAGTGTTCCGAAAGTCTGACAACCAGTCTTACCAAGGGGTATCGTATTACCCAGTACTAACTAGGTTGTGGAGGTCAGATAGGCAGTCGCTCCATGTAAAATACTGATATTCAGCTGCATCCGGTTAGACTGGAAGCCGACCCCAACATAGTTGGGAAAAGGCTAGGCAGATGATGATGATGAACGTAATTCCTGCCATTTTAGATCCCCTTATGTTATTCTCCTAATATTATGAAATGTAATAATATAATGTATTTCTCTTATATATTATTTTTCAACTGCGTAATTGTCCGAGTTGTCGCAAGCGCGGCAGCTGGTCCTTGATTTTATTCCTGGGTCTGGCAAAGTGTAATTGGGTTCTTCCATCAGGAATAACCTAGTAGAAACCATGGAGTCACTATGTCTGCGAATAAAGGCAATAGATAGGCTCGCCCACTATTATATGACTAACATGTTTGCCAAACTGTGAGTGTTCATAATAATAGGAACATGTCTGGTTAGCCATTCGAGGATTACTGACAGTTAATAAAATATCTTATATATCAGTTTGCAAGGCTGCAAAGCTAGGCAAAATACAGTTTCATGTTTTCTAGAGTTCCGCACTTCGAAAGAAAGAAAGGGTACCCTTATTGAATCACTTTTTTGTCCGTCTGTCTGTCAAGACCTTTTATCTCGGGAAATCGCGTCAAAATATCGAGTTGAAATTAAAAACCAAATACTCAAATGTTTGGTCCCTTGAAGGTGTGAATTATCAATACTCTGAGTCTACGTACGCAATCAAAATATATGGCCGTTTATGTCGTTATTTTGTACGGAACCTTCGGTGCGCGAGTACGACTCGCACTTAGCTTGGTTTTTTCCTTGTATTGCGACTATATGCCTATTACCAATCCGGTCTAATTTACAATGAAAACATAAAACTATTTTTATGACAAATTAAAAGTTCAACAGTCCTAATGTTTGTGTTGAAATGACTCATCTGTAACAGTTTTGGTTTAATTACAAGAATGAAATATATTTGGTAGTCTATTAACGCTTCTGCGAATTTGGAAGCCATCTTGTTATCAAGGCTCTTATTTGTAACTTTCCTTTTATTGTGAAGTCTCGTATTATCACACTTCACAATAATAATAAAGGCGATGTTTGTATGTGGATGTGTTTGCGGTGGCTGTGGGCTGTGGCGATAAGCGGAGCGGTGCGATGGTCACATTGATGCGCCAGCTGGGGTTCCGAAATGGCCGCTTAAAGCCCCGTTCCAATAAACGAAAACGACTCGTTTTGTTTACGGATAGTAAGATTTTGACATAAGTCTCATAGAACTTATGTCAAAATACTACCATCCGTAAGCAAAACGAGTCGTTTTTGTTTATTGGAACGGGGCTTAAGAGAATCATTCTAGGACAATAAGTTGAATTAGGTTTAATTTTTTTAAATGTCACAGATGCAGTTAATATTTGACGGCACGGTTGGCGTTGGCGCAGTAGTTGAGTGATTGACTGCTGCGCAAATCCTGACTCGTAAGAGAGCCTCTGGATGTAAAATACCCTACACAACTTTCCCGGTCTTTGGAATTGAACCAAGGATCTTATGTTTAACAGTAGCGCTTGCAAGCACTAGATCAATGAAGCAGTCACGTCACTGTATAAATATGAGATGAAATGATAATTAAGTATTCTAGAACAACGCTCCGTCGTGAACTCTTGACTCTCTATTTAAAACAAACATGTGAGTTCAGATTGGTATAAAATCTGTCAGTTTTACATTATTCAGAATACAGCTGTTTCAACACATACTGATAACTTCCGTTAAAACGATCTATCTTAAAATTATTATTTAATGTAAGAGTTCTGTTTTTTCTTTTGAGGTAAGGAACCCTTCCTTACCTCATTCCTTACCTCAAAAGAAAAAACAGAACTCTTACATTTATGATTACTTTGTTGTCTGTCTGTCTGTCAATCTCCGTTTATCTCCGGAACGCATGGAGGTATCGAGTTGAAATTAACCAAACCATATACTCAACTCTGTGGTCCCTTTGTGCTGTGAAAAAATGAACCCTCTAAGTCTACGCAGTCAAAAGATATGGCTGTTTAGTTTATGTCGTAAGTTTGTACGGAACCGTCGTCGGTGCGCGAGTTTGACTCGCTCTTGTCCGGTTTTTAATAGTTGAAAAGGTTTGATTAGTATTTTAACTAATTTGGTTGGTAAGTAGAGCTTTTTAATTGGTATCTCGCATGAGGTCATTCGCTGCTTAAGCTAGGGGCTAATACTTATGAACAAAGCTAGGACAACAACTACAAGGGATAGACTGAATCTGACAGCCTTTCTTGCGTGGGTCCCCGTGGTCGATTACGACTTACTCTCTCTATCTTCTCACACTCAGGAGGCCTGTCCCTTATAAGCTATGTAGATTTGCAATCGAAATTTCTGTATAATAATATGCACGACGAACAATCAAGCTATAAAAAAACCAGTTTGTATAGATCTCTCACTGTGCGAGAAATCTATACAAACGGAGGCCATTTATGCTGGAAATATAAAGCTTGATGTGTCGCCATGTGAACCTACACAATTTAAATTTCGAACAACGGAAACAGATTATAAAGTTCATCAAATTACAGAATTTGAGTAAACGACTTGAATAATGAATGAGAAGGAAGTTCTTGTCGCATTGCCATTCTGCCAAGGTCGATCACAACCGACCAGTATCAAGGATTAGTTGTGTAGTCTTTACCCGTTTTTTTTTTAGTGGTGCAAATATACATTCAAACATCATTAAAATTTGAGCCTGAAATCACTGACGGACTGCATGGTGTTTTTTTTTAACATGCTTTTATTATGCATCGCCATGGTAGGTATTGGTCTCAAATGAAAGGGTTGGCTGAGATGAATACGAAAAGCGTGTCTTTTTTATAAACTATTGTAGTTATTATGTCTCACTCTCGATTTTGTGCATCACTCATCCATGTGTTTCTTCGATTTTGACATTTTCAATACCTAATAATAAAGAAAAAGTGGTAACTTTTCACGAGAAATATTATAATTTATTGGGAAATTCGCTGTTTTCTTCGATAATTCAGGTCACGGCCATATTGAGTAATAGAGCTGCTAGCTGAAATTAGATAACAGAGTTTAATTGTAAATATATTTGATAATGATATGAATTTTTAATCACCCACTTGCTATTACGAATTAGATTTAATATAACCTAGAGATTTTTGGAGAATAGCCAAAAATATAACCGAATGAATTCCAAAGAAACTCATACAATTGATATGTATGGGAATGATAGGGTTTTAACAAAATACTTAAATCTAATCGGCCGTTCGCAATAAGAAACACAAACAAGTCGAAATGTTATGTAAGTGTTTTAATTGTTATTTTTTCGAAAACACTAGGTATTTACTTGCCTTATTTGTTCTTAGCATGAATTAGTTTAGACTAACATTTGTATAACGATAAAATATGAGAAATAATCTATGACTCATAGTCATAAGATTTATAGATAAAACTTTTGTTGAAAAATTGTAAATAAGTCACCATAAATAATTAAAATTTCTGTTGTGTCGAACCATTTTCCCGCCGTGTCAAAAGTCAACGGTCTAAATATAAAATAAAATAAAGAACAAAGAAGTTTGTTGTAACACATATCGAATAAATAAATACACAACGAGTTTTACATTTGGATAACATTATTTGCGATTGCTATTGGCGCGCAGTACGCGTTGTGTCTCCGAACTGGTATCATTCAGTTGATAATTATTTTATTTACTTTTGTAACGACAACACGCGCGCAGCTTAGCTTTGTTTGTGTTGTTCTTGTCGGCGCTGCGAGCGCACGTGTTCCATTTTTGATTTATTATTTTTTTTTAACCAAGAAGTTTAAGAAGTGTTTTTTTTTTCGTATGATTAGTCGATTAGTGCCATATTTGTTTTTTTTAATCGACTAAAGTGTTGTCGTGTCGTGTTTAAGTGGCCAGTGTGAATAATTTGAGGATAGTGGAGTCAGTCTGTTGGCTTGTTTTTGGCATCGTATTTTGGCAGACGAGTAACGGTATACAGAATTACAGCGAAATTACTCAAGAATGTCGTACCGTAAGTACTTTATACGTATAAAATGTTTGTATTCTCTCTTGTTTGTGAATTTGACTTTCGACAAAAAATAAAGAATTATTCGCCTTTTATTGAATAAAAACTTATATTGTTAAAATGTTAGTACTGTTTTGGCCGACTCATGTTTTACGAAGTTTCTTTGTCAGCAGTTTATCGATTATTTTTGAAGGGCAAATCTGAAACTGTCAACTAACTTATCTTTGCATGAAAACAATTTTGATACTAAAAATCTACTGTTGATTTTATCTCGACTAATACCTATCGAAACATATTTTTTTTATTGACGTTATCAAAATGATAATCCTTTGATGTTTTTATGTTCTTTTAATCTCCTAATCAAGTGGCGCAGGATCACTACATATTGTAAATATATTTAATACAAAGTTCATACAATAATTGCGATATATTGCGATTAAAACTCTTCTTTTTGGGCAATTAAATTGCACTTGGCAAGTTGGCAAGTCCCGATTGTGTTTTGTTTATATTTTTATTACCCCATCAAAAATCTGTTTAGAAATATAATTTATCTATCCAAGTGGCTTTCTAAAAGCAATTGTTCTAAGAGCTGATTTCACCAATGAAACTACACACATCAAAAGTATCTAGGGATCAACATATATTTTTGCAATAACTTTTCTCCTGATTGATATTAATTAAAATTTTCTTTAAGGATTCATCAAATAAAGTGTTTTCGTTTGTCACAGTAACGATAAACCAAGTCACCTTTGCATTAATAAAGAAATTTGCCATTTTCCTAATAAAGGGATTTTTGACATTTGAACCACTAACATTAAAGTTCGAAAAAAAGACTGAAATAACAGTTTTCTTTAAAATTTTATTGGGTATCTTAAACAATTAATAATCCGTGTTTCTACCGCGAACACTAACAACACAAGAACATCGGTTTAGCATACTCAAAATGAGTTCATCCAAATCACGCTGTGGAATGGCCGCCCATGTTCGTTGCAACAACAAAAAAAGGTCTTCTTGCGACTGGATACCCTCCATATTCGGCAGAGCTCTTCTCTGTAGCATATCCCATGCATGCTCAATCGGGTTCAAGTCTGGCGACTGAGCAGGCCAGGGCAGGACATTGATGTTAGCTGCGGCGAGAGTCTGTCTTACAACTCTTGCGGTGTGCGGTCGTGCATTATCATGCATTAACTGAAATAAGGGACCGATTTGCACTTGTAGAGGAACGATGACGTCTGATACAATCGTCTCAGCATAAATTTGAGCGTTGAGGTTGCCTCTGATCCAAATCAACTCAGTTCTTCCGCCGATCCAAATACCCGCCCATACCATGATGGTTCCACCACTATAAGGATGGACTTCCTGGCAGGATTTTAATCGCTGTTGGCGTCCAGGGGTCCTCCAGTGTCGTATACGTCTTGTATCCGGTCTCATACCAAAACGAGACTCATCAGAAAAGCACACCAAACGCCATTGTTCTTCTGCCCAATTTCTGTGTTCAAGAGCCCATTGATATCGAATCCTACGATTGTGCATTGCTATAGGTGGTACCCGTAGCGGTCTTCGGGAATGAAGGTTCACTTCATGCAAGCGGTTTCTGACTGTTTGGTCGCTAATTAAGTTCCCTGAAGAGTGATGAAGCCTCACGGCTAACATCATGGCGGTTATTGTTGGAGCTCTTCGAGTTAAGATTTGAATGTATCGGTCTTGTCTCCGTGTGGTGCAGCGATACCGTCCTCCATGGCGCTCAGCCATGGTACCAGTGCTTCGGTAACGTGTCCAAAGTCGACTGATAACACTCTGACTTGTATTCAGAGCTAAAGCTACAGTACGTTGCCGGGAACCAGCTTCTATCATTCCCACGGCTCTGAGCATTTCTTCCCTGCTTAAATGACGTCGCCGCTCCATAATAACGTTGGTTTTAATCAGTAGTAGGGAAACAGTAGCACTAATAATGTCTTCAATGCGTTGTATGTTTTTATAGGGAAAATATTGACAGCTTATTTTCATCTTTTACTCGAATTTGATTGAGAGTTCCTGATTCAAATTATGAAATGCACCAAAAAGGATCCATATAAATTTATAAAATCATAAATTTATTACAAAGCCACATC
The DNA here is from genome assembly GCA_905475445.1 of Ochropleura plecta. Taxonomy (NCBI): domain Eukaryota; kingdom Metazoa; phylum Arthropoda; class Insecta; order Lepidoptera; family Noctuidae; genus Ochropleura; species Ochropleura plecta. The sequence goes on along the minus strand of FR997738.1, from coordinate 15,898,232 downwards.
TCAATCTCAAGAAATCCGCATAAAAATGCTTGATCCCTAGACACTTTTGATGTGTGTATAATATGATGTGAATATTCAATAGCATTTGATACTGACAACTCTTAGACGCGGTTTTAAGATATAATGCCCGCGTTTAATTAATTTAAATTTAGTTATTTCGGATAATTTATAAACAATTCCTTATTAAAACTCATAGTTACTTAATAACTTACAGGTCAAAACAACATGTACCTACCATTTATGGTTTAACATTATATTTAATTGGTGAATTAATCCTACACGAAACTTGACAACTGACATAAGCAGAATTGTTGACATCGGTACTAGTTGCCATAGAGAAAAATAGAATACATAGTGAAAATCACTTAAAAAAAAAACAAAGAAATACTGAGAAGGATTGATGTCACCAACTTTTTCTTAATCAGGACTCAGCCTAAGTCAAAGAAATATTTCATTCGTGACTATTAATAGGGCTACAGTTTGTCTCCATTTGTGGAAACCCTCGGATGGAGATAAATTGCTCCCACAGGCACGCACGAGTCACGCATAGTAGCGAGTTCAGTGTAGCTATCGAAAAATACGTTAACGAAACCGATATTATGTATTTTTCAACTAGACTCCTACGGTAGGCTTGTAATGTAACATTCTTATTAGGTTATTATTCATCGGGTATTTCTCACCGTCATCATCTTAGGCTTTTATTAACTATATTTGGGTCGGTTTTCATTCTCACCAGATGCAGCTGAAAACCAGTATTGTACATGGAGTGACTGCCTATCTGACCTCCAGAACTTAGTACTGGGTAATACGATACCCCCATTTTATTTGCGTATGGGAAATATGACTTCCCCCGCTCTGGGCAGAGAGGGGGGGGGGGAGAATGCCTGACTTTTAGTGATTAAAACCCACCCTATGTTCCTTCTTTTGCCCTTTACGTTCCTTAGCCGCGGTGCCTCTTTCGAACAACGTGCAACCCCTGATACGATATCCCTTAGTAAGACTGGTTGTCAGACTATATTAGGATATTTCTAGGAGTCTGTATTTGTGGCCGGTTTATAGCAATAGGCAGAACCCCTATTACTTAAGAGTAAGCGCTCCTGAATGAAAGCTTAAACGTTACATGCACTGCTGAAAATTCTTATCTCTATTATTTAGGCGAGTATTGGTGGAAACGGGCAAAAAAGTAAGAATAATCACTGTCGAACGATTATTCTTACTTTATATAATAAATTTGGAATATTTATCTCATCATAATAAAACAGTAGGTACATAGTCAAAGCATCACTATTTAGAGACTGGTGTTTATGTTAGGTAAACCTGTATTAAAGATCGCCAGGCCAACCCTCCGTCGGACATTTAAATATGACATAATTGTATATCCCTCTGATCTGCCAACCCCTTAAGGGAATACAAGCGCATTGTTCCGTCATGTAAAGGAGCCATGTATTCATGTGGGTGTCGCAACATCATCATGCAACAGTTACATACAACTAGGCAGGGGTGGCAAACCTTTTTGGATACAGAATGTTTTTCTACAGAAAATTAATGTTTAATGACGCCATAGACGTACCGTGAATAATTTTAACTTAGAGATTATTGGGAATTTAATAAAAATACGAGTAAATATATTATCCACTCAAATCTCATTACAAGCTAACAAAAAATATATATCCGGGGTTACGGGTTGTTCGAAAGAGATACCGCGGCCCCGGAACGTAAAGGGCAATAGAAGGAACATGGGTGGGTTTTAGTCAGTAAAAGTCTGACACGCCTCCTCGCTCCGCCCAGAGCGGGGGAAGTTATTTGATGATTTCCCACCCAAAAAAAAAAGCTAACAAAAAAAAAATTACTTGCGTGCCATTGGTTCGTCATCGCTGCAATAGGGGAATAAGTTTTCTATATTTATTGACCTACCGGGTTTGTGACCATATGTTTTATAAGTACGAACAGCTGGCTTAGCAACAATTAGTAAAACACAGCTGTTTAAGTATTATCTTGTCTCACAGTCGCACTACGTCAAATAAAGTAGGTATGACGACGTGATTGGCAAATATTCACATATGGTTGAACTTTGATATGCGATTAGGTTTAGTTTACACTGGTGATATGTGTATAGTTTAATCAATGTTAGAATAGAATATACTTTATTGCACACCAAAATTAAAATAAAACTGTTTTACAAAAAAAAATGCTAAATCTATGGTTACAATGGCGGTCTTATCGGTAATGGCGATATCTTCCAGACAACCTTTGGGTGGACTTTACGAATATAAAAATACAACGGGATAATTTAATGATCAACACTTTTAAACGTCAATTACATAAAACCCACCCTTTGCCAGTTCCTAGTGTTTTAGCTGGGAAGAAGTGTCGGAACAAACTCCTCAGCAACACAACTGTCTACTAGGTTGGGAGAACTTCAGACAGCTGCAAGTCTGCAACCAAAGGAAACCTTATTGCAACGTCGATAAAGATCAATGAGGGTTTGACAGTGAGTCAGAGGTTAACTAATTGTGTAAGGACTGTACTGATCTAAAAAGCACCAATCGCTGTAAAGCAACAATTTCAGTATTTTTGTTTAACATGTCGGATGGGAAATCAAATAACTTCCCCCGCTCTGGGCTTTCAGACTTATATTAACTAAGGCCCATCCATGTTCATTCTTTTGCTCTTTATGTTCCGGAACCGCGGTATCTCTTTGGAACAACCCGCAATTCCGGTAGAATTTAAGTAGCTTATGTTAGTCCTATACTGTCTATCGTGGGGGCTCGTTGCTAAAGACCAATAGCTGGTCGGATAGACCCGAGTGGCTGAAATTATTTAGCCACGAGCCACTATGCTATCATTAGATTCAAAACCCGGAAAAGTCAATGGTCTTTAGTATATACCCGCCTTTAAATTGGGCTTCTTACATAATATACTAGCTTTTGCCCGCGGCTTCGCTCGCGTTAAATTTGGGGTAACACAGTTCCCCTTGCGCCTTATTGATTTGTAATAGCAACGCTAAGTTTTCCCTTTTCTTCCCTCTTTCTCCCTCACATCCCACTTTTTTTTTTTAAATTAGCCGATGTCCGTATCCTGGTTTCCAACTATCTCTGTACCAAAATTCATCAAAATCGGTTTAGCCATTAAAGCGTGAAGAGGTAACAAACAAACTTACTTTCGCTTTTATAATATTAGTAAGGATTATGTTCGAGGCGCTTTGCAAGCGAATACCTACTGGAGAATATCCCGTGAGAATTTGGAGTTCCAATTATGTGCCTGCTTGATACCAGTATGAGGCTCGCCTCTCATAACATGGGAATTCAATAATATTGCCGAAATTAGGGAGTGATAGTTAATCATCAAATAATTTCCCCTGCTTTTGGCGGAGCAGGAGGAAGTGTCAGACTTTTACTGACTAAAACCCATCCATGTTCCTTCTTTGCTCTTTATGTCTGGGGCCGCGGTATCTCTTTAGAACAACCCGCATCCCCGGCAGGCCCCTCTGAAATGTTGGTGCTCATTAGGTACATCTGCGTTACCCTTCGAGCATTACAATCGTAATGTTATGTTATTTCTTAAGTTCATAATATAGGGAACAGTTATGCTAATTTCTTGCTTTTTTAAGTTCAAGGGTTTGGGCTCTAGGACTAATGAGGTAATCAGTGAAGTTAGTCAGGAGATTTTCTCTGGGGTTTATATTGATGCCTAGAATAGAGGAAGACGAAAGAAATGATAGATGGACTGTATGAAGGAGAATATGGCTAGAAAGGCGGCACTTTGACGGCATCGTTAGCGCAGTGGCTGAGCGATCGACTGCTGCGCTGCGTGTCGCAGGTTCGATCCCCGCACGGAACAAATATTTGTATGACCTACAGATAGTTGTTCCGGGTCTGGCTGTTAGTGTATGTGAGGTTAAATTCTGTGTCTGGCGTGACATCGAGTAATAGAGAAGTATGAAAAAAGCTACTGCTAGACTAAACTCAAAGCATTTAGTTCAATTAGACCATTACAGGCACATTTGAATGTCACGAAACAAAATGATGAAGCTACAGTCCCGGTCACAAGGCATAATAACTTGTGAAAGTACTGTAGTTGCCCATTACAAAGCGTTGATCTCTATGGAGAAGAATGGGCAAGAAACTCCATGTGCACTCTTTTAAATTAGAATTTTATTACAAAATCGTATTTACATCATTCATGTTGAGATTATACAAATAAGTGAGAACGATGTAGAAAGACGTGCACAGTAAAAGCGTCCAGAGTAAATATATATAATAAAAAGCAAAATTCAATTAAAATTCAAAATCAATTAAAAATTAATCGTGGCAGCTAAAAGATGACCAGTCCCAACTGACAGCGCCCGTTCACAAACATGACGTATGGATCAGCCCCATTCAACTCAACGTACTACCTACGTACTTGACCAAAGTAAACTTGCCTTAATACTAACCGTTAAAGTGTGTATGCTAGTTGTGAACAATTTACATATTCATAAATACAAATTCTAGGTGTCTCTGTCGATATTTATTTACTCGAGTGCTTTGCAATGCCGGGTACTTTGACTTGTGTTTAAAAAGTCAAATACATAAATCACACACAAGAACCAGTGAAGTTAAATTTAAAAATAATATAAACAGTATATGATATGAAGGAGAAAGGAGTAAATGATGCCGTGACGTCTGATAGGGGAGAATGGAAGAAGAAAACGTGTTGCGCCGACCCCAAATAGAATGGGACAAGGGCAGGAAAATGATGATGATAAACAGTATTTTCTTTGGGAAAATTTCCTTTCCTTTGCTTTTTACAATAAAGGATAACCAACCTTCTTGTCCGCTAAAATTTCTCATAGTTTTGTTTGTTTTGAATGCTTGTATGACAAAGTGTTTATGCTATCGTAAAGTACACACGGCCACACATCGAGCTAAACATTACCAGTATAACACGGCGTTATTTTGTATCGATTTTCTGTACAATGACAGATCAGATTGTGCTGGTTTTGTGTAGCCTAACTGGTATTTTAAAGAAATTTCATGCACAGGCTTAAATATCCTGTATGATCAAACCATTCAATTTCCATTCCAATAAAAATTGTTTATTGCAACTGAAAATAACATATTTATCTCTGTTTTAAATTACCGTAAGACATAAACAAGTTATAACGTGTTTATATCTGCAAATATCATTCAAAGTTAACCTAAGCATATGGTATATGCCAGGGGTGGCCGACTTGAATACACCGAAGATCTACATTATACGGACGAAATCCGGTGCGATCTACTAGTATGTATGCCATTATGTAGTATTTTTTTTTATTAAAATCACACAATATAATACGCGCAGACTTTTGGTGATTACGTTGCGCATCTGTTAGACGTATTTATTTTATTTGACTTGGTGCGATCGACTGGAGTCATAGCCGCGATCGACTGGTTGGCCATCCCTGGTATATGCCAAACAAAACCATTCTGACATAGATATTATTAAAAAAATATTTTATATACTCGTACAATTCAAAATTATAATGTGCTATTTATGTAGCACATTGTACTTCTGTATTGTAAAAGTAAAAACATTGTGCTGCGGAAATTCTGATAATTTTGTTTAAAGGGTGTTTTAGTACCCTACCCGTTAGGCATGCATTCTTCCGTCATGGCGATAAATACATACATACATAGACCATACCTAGTATAAACAGAGATATTGGTGGTCCAATATCCAACAATTTCACGTTTTTCTGTTTAAATCCAAGTTTTTTATAACTTTACCTAAAATTATTCTCTTCAACTAGTTGTCTTTAACGAGCGAGTTGTTTGAAAGAGATACCGCGGCGCCGGAACACAAAGGGCAAAAGGGGGAATATATATGGGATTAAATCAGTAAAAGTCTGACACACGCTTCCGCTACAAGACCAGAGCGGGGTAAGTTCTTTGATTTTTCACACCAAAAAAAGTCGTTGCCCAGCAATTTTTGCGTAGAATTACTTAGTTTGACTGTTTGATTTACAGAATGCATGACTGACGCCTTCGCGAAGAGTTGGTTTACACCCTGTATGTATATATAAAGGCAAGTAAAACTCGGTTTCGCGGTGTCAGTATTGGTATAATTGGAGACGTTATAAACAAGCTTTTATTCGCTTTACCAGAAAAAAATCTAAATTAATTAGTAACTAGCTGCGCCCCGCGGTTTCACTCGCGTGGTGATGTTATTCTGATGTATAAGCTATATTTTTGTAAAGTTTCATTAAAATCCATTCCGTAGTTTTTGCGTGAAAGAGTAACAAACATCCATAGTTTCGCGTTTAAAATATTAGTAGGATTTGTTACCCACTTCCCGGTTACCAATTGATTCGAAATTTAAAATTTTTGACGAGTAATAACGCAGATGTAAGAAGCATGAACTATGACACAAGAGTGCCTTATTGCCTTATTCAACGGGATGGCTATAGTAGGTAATAGATTGCCCCCAGCCAAACGAGCATTACCGTCAATTAACCGCAATTATGTAATAGCAATAAGCCACAAACCTACGGAACTACGTAAAACCACACCTAAGCACAAGTACACAACCCGTCCTTGGCACCAGTCCAAAAAAGATAACGTTAGAACTAAAAAGGGGCATCAATTTATCGCCCATATTGTGACTAAAAAGAGTAATAGATATGAATGTTGATGACTGGGTTGTGTAAGGAATGGTATGAAGGAAAAAGGAGTAAATGATGCCGTGAGGTCTGACAGGGGAGAATAGAAGAATAAAACGTGATGCGCCGACCCCAAATAGAATGTCACAAGGGCAGGAAGATATTGTTTGTAACTAGCTGTATGATTCCTAATTCATTCTCTAGAATCAAAAAAATAACATTAGTAAACCAATCACGTGCGATGCTCATAACTCCTTGCCATCGCGCGTGATCGAAGACATCAAACCATAAATAATTCAACTCTACGATCACATTATCTATGATTGTATTGACATTTGAGCAGAGGCAACCACGTGTGGTTTCTATTTGGTTGAAGCGTGTATCTTTGATGAGGGCTTAACGCTATCCAGTATATTTTAGACATGGGTAGTAAATAAACAGTGGTGTTGCTTTGAAAGGCGGAGATCTAGAATATTCTGTCAAAAGTACATTCATGACCACTGCTCTCAAAATTATATAGAGGAGACTTGCATTCAAGCATAAGGAAAGTTAAAGGCTGCTTTTACATACATAAGATCCCGCCTGTAATATCTGAAGGTTTGCGAAGAAGTGAACCTAATATTACACCTACATTTCACCAGTTATGTGTACTCGTCGTAATCGTAAGTCTTGTGTAAATGGATGCGAGCGTATTGCCGTCAACAGGGTTCAAATGTAGGCACCGCGGCTGCGACTGAAAAAATCTTGATGGAAAATCCTATTGCCCAACTGAGGACTCGATACCAGTACCTCATGCCTAGTAGTCGCGGCCACTAAACCAACTAGACTAGACCAACGAGGTAGTCGAGGCATATGTTATAGTAAATTTAATTACATATATCGTGGTTTGACGTCTGCCAAGATAACATGCTGGTCGTTTTCTTTTCTTTTGCTCTTATAAAAAAAAAACGTTGCCCCCCATTAAAATTTCTCCTATATCGTGGGTGCGTTCACAAACATTTAAACTCACACACACAAACAGCCAGACCCGGAACAACAATCTGTAGGCCATACAAATGTTTGTTCCGTACGGGGATCGAACCCGCGACACGCAGCGCAGTAGTCAAAGTCTCAGCTACGCTAACCGTGTCGTGTCGTTTCTGAATATGTTGTATGAATACTAGGGAATGCAATCTCGAGGCGAGATCGCAAATTCGAGATCTCGCGAGATTAGAAATGTCAATCTCGCGAGATCTCGGGAATTTCGAGATCTCGGCTGAAATTTAAAAAAATATCGTTTTTCTTAAGTAAGTAAAACGCAAAGAAAACAGCTTAGTTTTCTTTATTACGAGAGTAAGATACAGAACGAATTGGAAAATAAAACCCTCATTTATTTAGTAATCATTTACTATTAATAATAATTAAGCCATTAATGAACATACGAATCACAATTAAGTTTTTGAAATTTAAATTACCAGTCTTTGGTTTATAAAGATATAAAAATTAACAACATCTCTCACGGTAAAGAATTTTAACAAAAAATAGACTCTTTATTGCACAGTAAACCGTTCTTATTTTTCATTTAAGAGCATGGATCATTAATGTAGTAAACGGTTACAGTAACTACTTATCAGTAGACTTAAGTTGAACCTATGTTAGAGTACAAAAATAATAAATATAAAAGAAACAAGTCTTATGAATGGTTTTGGAAATAACTCCTTATAAAACATCATCAGCGTAAATTGCGAGCGTAATGCGTCCCTGACTGCCGCCATTCAATCTCGTCAATCTCGGCCGAGATCTCGTCATTTTATGCTTCGAGATTAATCTCAAAAAATAAGGCGAGATCTCGCGAGATCTCGATCTCGCGAGATCGAGATTGCATTCCCTAATGAATACCCACTTACTGTACCAATTTTGGTGCCAGCAATTCTTCAGTTTGATTATGACAAAGACAAGGGTACTTAATATTGTATAATACTTGTAATGAATCAGCCTTTATGTTCTATTATATCAAATGCGGCCATCAGTTGATACTCTCGTAAATATTTATTACCGGTTCTTGAAGTTAGATCATAGTTAATTTAACTGTAGGTGAAATCGAAAGGAACTTTTGGCTTAATAAAAGCAGCTGCTCGGGTCGCCGGCCTAGGTTGGTCAACCCGTCTTACCAAGTTTATTTATTTATTTAAGGACAACCAACAAAGCTACACCAACATACATGTTAAAACGCTCACATCTTTACAAAATGTAGTGTAGCCTTAATTAAAGGCTGCCACGGCATGCATTAAACATAGAGTAGGAACTACAGTTCCTCACAAAACAGATTTTACTTATTTAATAATTTGAAATACTAATTAACTTAAAAGCTTAATTAAATTAAATCAATTAATCTTATTTTATTCTGCGGTTATAGCATTACCCAGTATTAACTGGGTTGTGGAGTTCAGCAGTCGCTCCATGTAAAATACTTGTATTCAGTTGCATCCCGTTAGATTGGAAGCCAACCACAATGTTGCTGGAAAAAGGCTAGGCTAAGATATTAGATTATAGATAGGCTATATGGGATTGACGAGATAACGAGAGAAGTATGGAAGAAGAGAAGAGGCGCCGATATCTTAAAAAAAAGGTATAATACCATTTCAAAATGCTGGTTCCATTTGGATACCGTTAAAACTGCAACTGCTCATAAAACAGATATAATACAAACGTAGGCTGGGTAGACGACGTTATTAAAAGTTAAGCTCTTAACGATACCGCGGTCGAAAGAACTTCGACTTCCGAAGTGAGCACTACGTGCATGAGCTAGGAGCCTAAAAGGGCCTCTTTACCAGAATCAAACTTTTTTTTCGAATAGGAAAGAATCTAATAACTCCTCCGGCTCTGGGGCTCGGGGCGGAAGGGAGTGTCTGACTTGTACTGACTGAAACTCATCCATGTTCCTTCTTTTGTCCTTTGTGTTCCGAGGCCACGGAACAAACCCGCAGCCCAGCAGAATCATACTAATTATATGTTAAAACTAGCTTCCGCCCGCGACTTCGTCCGCATGGCATAGTTACTTTGGGCTAACGCTAACTTTAACCTGCGTGATGATCGAAAATAAAATATCTTTCTCTCCCCTTTCTTCCCTCTTTCTCCCCCTTTTCTCACAAACAAACAAACTCACTTTCGCCTTTATAATATTGAGTAAGGATAACTCATAATATTAACGTGATTCATAATGTTATCCTGTTGAGATTCAGCGAACACGGCCTTTTTTACATCCTGGTTATTGAAATCAGCATTAGATGACACCCACTGATATAGTACGTTGTAGTATGTAAGAAACCCATGTTCAGGAATATAAATTAATTTTATAGTCGAACGAAATACTTGGATCTTCGTCACACAAATGCTTGTATTTGTCTTTTGCCAAGTTTCGGATATCTGTGGGAGCTTGCCAAATCACCTGCAGTGCCGGAGAATGTAGAGATATTTGGAGCCAACTTCGACCGTTCAATGTCTTATGTATTGTAGTACATGGCTCTTTGATTCTCAATCAAATTTTATTTAGAAGGAGCCATCGCTCAGAGCTCAGACATCGTGTAAATTTCATTATCTGCTTAGCTTTTTCCCGAATATGTTGGGGTCGACTTTCCATCTTACCGGTTTTAGATGAATATCAGTATTTTATGAGTGTATTAGAATTCAAGGAAGTCGCGTGTGTAGTAGTCGGTTTTCGCGACAAACCATGTTTGTGAAAAGAAAAGAAATATCGACGTATATGAAATAGAGCGCTTCTTTTAGATTGGTTTTCCTATACCGAATTGTATAAACTTTTTGGGACTGCTTCTTATTTTGAATTTCCTTATTTATTGAACCCTTTATCTCAGGAACGCGTGAAGGTATCGAATTGAAATTAAAACCATATCAAACATGTGCAAACATCAACCCTCTAAGTCTAAGCAGTCAAAAGATATGGCCGTTTATGTAGCAAGTTTGTTCGGAACTATCGGTGCGGGGGAGTCCGACTCGTACTTGACGGGTTTTTTCTTCCATTTTCCCCTGTCACCACGCTATTTTTCGCACGTTCATTTACTACTCTTTCCGTCATATCATTTCTCACACAATCCATTTAACTTTTCGTTTTTATTCCTCTCTCTCTCTCTCTCTCTCTCTCTCTCTCTCTCTCCACCCATCACTCTCTTAGTCACATGAAATGTACAATTTAAATGTTGTCTAAAAACTAATTTGCGAGCTATCAACACTAATATGACGTAAACAATCAGTTTGTTGACGAATGATAGGAATTCAAGGCGAGTGCCCGACTGCACAGCCGCCTCCGTCGGCTATGTTAACATTAGGCTATTCATCAATATTTATGAAATTGACATTAGGTTGAATAACACAGGTTTCTGAACGCTCTTTTTGTTTTTTTTTTTGTATTGTGTGTTTATGGTAAGAAGCAGTTGAATTGATAGACTAAGTATGGAAGGCGAAAACGTGGTGCGCCGACCCCTAATTTATTGGGATATGGGCATTTGGGCAAAATAATTATGAAGAAAATCATTTGTTTTATAAAATGACTAGCTTTTGCCCGCGGCTTCGCTCGCGTTAAATTCGGGGTAACACAGTTCCCCTTGCGCCTTATTGATTTGTAATAGCAACGCTAAGTTTTCCCTTTTCTTCCCTCTTTTTCCCTCTCATCCCACTTTTTTTTTTAAATAGCCTATTTCCGTCTCCTGGTTCCCAACTATCTCTGTACCAAAATTCATCAAAATCGGTTTAGCCATTAAAGCGTGAAGAGGTAACAAACAAACAAACTCACCTTCGCTTTTATAATATTAGTAAGGATGAGTTAGCTTGTGTAGACTGACTTTACGAAATCTCATGAAAATCGTTAATCACTATTAAAATAACTCATGATCACATAATTGTTAAGGAGTATCACGACCAGTAATTTGCCATTGTGATAAGATAACTCCCAATTCGTATACACATACTAATAATGTGTGTTGATGGTCCGTTAGAATGTTGATGAATGTTGTGTTGATGTGTGTATTTTCCTATGAAAACATAAATTGGATGTTTCTCCCGCCTTTGTTCAATATCATACGCGCACACAAAAATCGTTTGCTCGGGATTTGAATTCATTATTGAGAATATTTTAGATGTCTTACATTAAATTCATTATTGTCGCCATAGGAAAAAAACATACACGTGATTGTCACCCAATGTGTTTAACTGTGATTTTCTTCCCAGTTCAGGAAATCGTTGAATAACTTCCCCCGCACTACGAGCGGGGGGAGTGTCAGATTTTTACTGACTAAAACCCACCCATTTTCCTTCTATTGCCCTATATGTTCCGGTGCTGCGGTATCTCTTTCGAACAGCCCGCAACCCCCTCTGCTTTGCTGACATCTCATTCAGCGGCCTGTCGTCCCCTTTTACTTTCCCCCCATTGCATTGTGATTAACCGTGATTTTCTTCTGACCCCTCCCCCCCGGTCGACTCCTTAGCAGTTGCTAAATAAATGTATTTTCTTCTTGTTTTGTATTTAGAATTGTGAACATTTGTTTTGCTGTCTATAAATACCACTAGTTGGAAAGATCCCTGTATTTTCAAAACAACAAAACATGTGGGAATAACTGGCAGTAGTGAACAAAGCCTACACGTGTCTGGCGATACAGTTATCGATATCGCTTTTAGCTTGGTTTTAATTAAAAACAAATTACTATGTACATAGATTGTACGGTGGTAATTAATTTTGTTTGCAATATCGATGATGTGGAGATTCTATAGGATTAATGAGGACTTTTTGACGATTAAAATAAAAAAAATATGGTAAACTAGCTTCAGCCCGCGACTTCGTCCGCTTGGCATAGTTACTACATCGTGATGATCGAAAAAAATATCTTTCTCGCCCATTTTTTCCGTCCTTCTCCCCCTCATTTCACTTTAAAAAAATAGCCTATGTCCGACTCCAGGGTCCAAACTATCTCTGTACCAAAATTCATCAAAATCAGTTTGGCCATTTAGACGTGAAGACATAACAAACAAACAAACTCACTTTCGATTGTATAATATTTGTAAGGATATACTGGCTGTATTTTGCTGACATCTCTTTGAGGCGCGCGTTTAACAATAACGCTCCGCCGACACGACCTGTCGTCACTATACTTCCATACTTCAATTATCATCAATGTAATTACTCTTTAACAGTTTTATCTTCCACACACCCCGTACATTGCTTTCATTTCAAAACTTTTCTCACAATATTTTCCGCATCACATGCCCTGCCCGTCTAATGACCACTCAACTTTTCAGTCATTGATGTTCTTTCAGACTTCTTAATCTATCACGAAATAGCCTAGTGGTGTAACAGTTGGACTGCCAAGTTATTGGTCCCGAGTTTGAACCCAACCTGTGATTTTTCGAATCATCATCGGTAAAGAAAAACATGGTGTGGAAACCAGCATGGCTGAGAAATATTTCTCGATAGAATGAGAGGCGTGGTCGGGTCTCCAGTTTAGGCACGTTCTAGAAATGAATTTTAAAAACGATTGTCATTTGTCGAAGTACCATCTCTGATGTAGTATACGCAGTTTTATTTTTAAATAATTTCGAAAATAGAATGTTTTTTCAACGCGTATTCTATCAAATTATCGGTTTATTGTAGCCCTACAGTTTAGTCGCAGCAAAATGAAAAACAGCCAGTATTTCACTAGGAGTAGTCCTATTGACTACACGATAAAGAAAGATACTATCTATATTTGCTTATCAAAATGTACTACAAGTTTTCTATTCAGTAAACCATTTCATCACTCTAAAACCGTTACATCTAGTTGTATATCGTGATTGGTCATCGGCTCATCCTACGCAACGAATCTAACATAAATATAAACACATGATATCAATAATGAGTACAATCAGTTAGTCATACATACATATTATCTTAATAAACCCATACTAATATTATAATTGTGAAAGTAACTCTGTTTGTTTGTATGAATGTTTGTCACCTTTCCACGTCTAAACGGCTGATCGGGACGTAAAGAAGTTTGGTAAGGATAGATTTCAAGGTGGAAGGACGTATGCTATTATGGCGCTAAAAACTTAGGGGGTAAGCAATATTGCATTATCTCTATATTCCTCTACTGTTTGACAATTGACAACTGTCATGATAAGCATTAGAATAGGCTTTGTGGCAAAGCAGATGATAGTGAATTAATACTTGTAAAATCAAGAAAAAAGAATAAAAAAAATTAAATAAGAAATCTTTATTAATATTTACCTATATGTGTAAGTTATAATAGGTTAAGGCACACACATATACATATTATTTCTCGTATTTTCTCACACACTGCCGTCTTCATAAAGTTCTCATATCTCCTTGGTCTGCTGGCGGAAATTTCTTAAGAAATAAGCAGTACCTTTGTACTCCAATTTTTTTAGTTTTTTTTCTGTCTTGTCTACTGTGTACATAGATTTTAAAATAAATAAACCTCTTCACTAAAAATCAAATCAAGAACCTAACGCGTACGAAGTCGCGAGCAACAGCTAGTTCTATTTAAATGGAAAACGTGTTTCATTTGAGCCCAATGTCACGGCCATGTTTACGTACTTCGGCTTTCATTTGTTTTTTCCTTAATGATAAATGATGTTTATTTTGTAAGTAGGTTTTTACAAACACTTTTATTCGTCGTTTTTTTTTAAACCAGGTGTTTCGTACCCGACTACTCAGAAGAAACAGCCTGAATACAAACTCAGAGGTCATAGTCTCTTTTAAGGTCCAGACAAAAAACCTGTAGGGTTATCATGACATCTTATAGCAGTTCTTATTCCTGTGTGAGAAAGAGATGGTGCTAGACACCCTGTATAGCTCTGTCTCTTTCCGTCAGTGGAATAAGTTCTGCTTTAAGACGTCATGGGAGGGTAGCTGGTCAACTTACATGAGGACTATGCAGAATAGTGTCTGAAATGGTCTTTTTAAGAAAGCACCACACTAATATTTCCTTTACTATTTACTGCGCAAAAATGTGATTTTATTGGTGAAGTAGATAGGCACGAGTTTTGGATTTGATAAGGTAGATAACACGATCATGACATATAGATTGGATCAAAACAAAGTAGTTACGTTTGTGGAACTGTGTAGATTATATATCGAGTTTAAATTAACCAACACCTCATTCGTTTCACAAGCTTGTTGGTGTCAAATGTGTGAATTCAAAAGGTTTTGAATGAAACTGCTAGTTCGTAAATTACGCAATTAATATTATTTGTATGTGTAACGCAGTTGCCGTTGTATATCGTTTTAGTGTTGTTGTAAATTAAAAATGGCTTTTGTAATTTTGATCAAGACTACAAGTAAGTTTAATTTGATTTTATACTGCTATTTTATTATGAATTTATTGTTTCACTGTTGGATTTATGTTAACTTATTTAAAAAATACGCACCGACGATACAGGTGAAGTTCCAAGGGTGGGGCAATGTTTCATTTAAAAATAAGTTGAACTAATAACAATATTACTATTCGTTGTTGTCTTTATTGGTATTCAGCTATATCTTGTACAGACGCCAGCAGGTCAAGCTACCCGAAACTGTCAATTTTTCCCAATGAACCTTGAACCTAATACTTTAGAAATAAAGTCGAAAATCTATCAAAGAAATCTGACATATAGCAAAAAAAAAAAGGATGGTAGCTTGATGTGCAGGCGTCTGTACAATGAAAAGCGACTACAACACGGTTGAAAAAAAAAACAGGCTTGGCAGATGATGACTCATTTCTAGACCGTACCGAATTTTCCTTCTTCCATACTATGTTTGTCTTGTACTTGCATATTCAAATATCTTCGAAGAAGAATATAATTAGACAGATGCATTGCAGAGGGGCCTGCCAGGGCCACAGCTTGCCGGGGTTGCGGGTTGTTCGAAAGAGATACCGCGGCCCTGGAACATAAAGGGCAATAGAAGGAATATGGGTGGGTTTTAGTCGATACAAGTCTGAGTCTCCTGGGGAAGTTATTTGGTGACTTCATACTGCTTCGTTGAACTGTTGGGAATGAGATCCTGGATTTGATTAAGATTTTCTCAGTACAGAGCCACGGTGACTGTGTTTGAGCCCGGTGATGGGTATAGGCTGCCCCCCTATTACATAAAACTAAGATATAACAGGTGAAATGTGAGTGTACGATAAGGCTCACCCCTGACTAACCATTAAGGAATAATAGGCGTGATTTTTGATGTAAAAATAAACATTGAATCAAGTCTTGACACTTATCAGGACTTTGCACCCATGTCTGTTCAGATCTTCATTATCAAAGAGTATATTATATACTACCTATGTAACATATTGGCACGTGTAATATTAATAATAAGAACGATTTACTGTTGTAATCATTAATTAATACTTCCACACGTGGATGTAAGTGTCCTCGTGTGGAAGTATTAATTAATTATTAGAACAGCAAATAGTTTCAAGTCATCATCATTTTCCTGCCCTTGTCCCATTCTATTTGGGGTCGGCGCAACACGTTTTCTTCTTCCATTCTCCCCTATCAGACGTCACGGCATCATTTACTCCATTCCCTTCATATCATTCCTTACACATTCCAGCCATCTTTTCTTTGGCCTAAATAGTTTTAAATAATAGTGCTAAATAATTATATCATAGCCACATCACACGAAAACCAATCAGGAATACCAAAACCAGTATTTGCAGATCTCTCATTGTACGGGAAATGTATACAAAGTGTGGTCATGTTGTACTGGAATGTTTAGCTTGGTGTGTTGCACGGCAACACAATTTTCTATCACTGTAAGAAGATGGGTTGTTTTAACGCTGGCTGATCTCCAAGAGGTATAAAAATATTGTTCGTAATCATCTCATTCCGTATTCGTTTTGTGTATGACAAGTTGTGGAGTCGTAAAATTGTCAAAGATGCAAAATAGACAGAATCATTGCAATTTTCCGACTACTGAATAAACCGGCCAAGTTTAAGTCGGACTCGCACCGAGGATTCCGTACAAACTTGCGACATGAACAGCCATAAATTTGGATGATTTTTTCCACACAGCTCCAAGGGTCCACAGACTTAAGTAGGTTTAAATTTCAACTCGATACCTCCACGCGTTCCCGAGATAAAGCGTCTTGACAGACGGACAACTAAGTGTTCCAATAAGGGTTCCATTTTTGCCTTTTGAGGTACGGAACCCTAAAAGGACGTCAAAACTTACTTATTAGACCATGAGGTTGGAGATGGAGAGTCTCTATTGGTCCTTTGATGTCCAACAGCTACTTTAAATCTCGAATATTCTCGATCCGGCTCATGCTTCACACTTTCAATTTACTGACTTCTCGATCCTTTTCTTAAGCAAGCAACTTATATCCGTCGAGGAAATAGCCGACATCTGTTGGCTAGACAGCCGACAACCGACAAGCTGCGCAGCCGACACGTGTCGGCTGTCACGGTCACATAACAGTCGACATGCATTTAAAACCGTGTTGTATATTCCTTCAGACCCTGCAAAACTCAGTCTAACTAATTAAATAACTTCTTCTATTTAAGGTGGGAAGTGTTATTGGGTTTTTCTATCTACAGCATCTCAGTAGCCGCCACCGAATCTGGATTTGTGCCTGGCCTGAATAGGGTCATTCTCTATATGGGACTTTTTGTTATTTTTTTTTTCGTATGGGACGTCTTCAAATAACTTCCTCCGCTCTAGTAGGAGTGGCGGGGGTGTCAAACTTGTACTGACTAAAAGCCACCCATTTTCCTTCTATTGCCCTTTACGTTCCGGGGCCGCGGTATTTCTTTCAAACAACCCGCAATCCCGGCAGACAACTCTGCTTTGCTAACGTCTCTTTGAGGCGCGCGTGGAACACCCCTATATGGGACTTAAGACATAACTTGCGAAAGGGTGTACTATTACATCTCTGTCTTACCCTTCCTGGATTACAGGCTTAATGTTTCTACTGTTTGCAGGCATACTTGTTAAGTTTCATGCTTTTAAAATGGGTTTTCATATCACGTTTCTGTTACATTTAGGCAGTCAGCACCAGCATATTTGAGAGATGTTCTGAAATCGGCCATTTTATTGTAATATTTTTAGCACAATAAAAGATAGTAATCCACAAAGGTTTCATATAAGGATTTCGCCAACTATCTTGTTATTGTATTTTTATATTTTATCTACTAGAAGTTTTTGAAGCGATCGATAATGTTCTTGATAAAACGATGACAATCAACTAAATTCGATGTCATAATAATTTTCCGTCTTGCAGATAAAGAGAATTTGATAATAATAAAGTGAAAGGTGTAAAAGTACCTTCAACGATGCCGTAGGACACTTGTTTTCCCCCATCATTGATGTTTTTTTTTCTTGACCATACCATCCAGTTATGGAGATCAAAGTTGGAGTCATCTGGGTAAGAAAAGTATACCACAAAGTATACCTTATGAAACAAAAAAAAATACGTGTGGCACTCGGGGACTGCCGCGGTAAAGCTATTGCATAGCATTTTTTATCAACTTATGCAATAAATAAAAACAATCTAAATAAAATATTTAAAAAGTACTTCCAATGAAAAGAAGTCGCAAAAAGAAACATTTTTTTATCAACTTAGACAATAAAATAAAAAACTAAATATAATATTTAAAAAGTACTTCCAATGAAAAGAAGTCGCATAAAGAAAAACAAGACCTTGGGTTTGATCCAGCGTAATGTCGATGGACTATCCGATTCGTTACCAAACACGCTATTAGAACATTAGAATCGGGATTGAAATAACTGACCGTATTGTGTAAACGACGTTAGACAATGCACGGCCTTCAAGCCACACCTCCGTGCCCGTCGGAGTGGGGAGCGTCAGGTTTTTTTTCGTTACGGAATTTCTGGATTCGGTCCCCGCGATCAAGGCCCGCGATATAAGCTATGCAATAGCTTAAAAAAGAATTTTTCTAATCGGTCTATGAGTAATCGATGAACATAAAAAGATTCTGACGAAATGAGAACCTCCTCCTTTTTTTGAGGTCTGTTAAAAATCCTTTCAGTGCAAAATTCCCATGTTTTTGAGGTCTTGGGGTATGGATAAATACTGATTATTTTGTTCACGTTGAAATAGTTTATATCGTTTTAAAACTAGACGAGGTCGGTGTTTTGTATCTGACTACTCTGGGCAACTGCGAAAACAAACTCAGTCTCTTTTCAAGTCCAGACAATCTTGAATGCATCGTAATATTGGAACCACAGAAAGGATGAATGGGATGTAGCTGAAATAAGAATGCCATTGTGTGGTGTTGCGCGAATGGATAAGAGGAACCCTGCCTGTCTTTTGAAAGAGGCTGTGCGATAATAAGGAATGATTGTTTTTTTTTGATAATCATAAAAGTAAGCCATAAGAGTAATCAAATTCATAAAAGGCAAAAGAAGGAACTTGGATGGGTTTTATTCAGTAAAAGTCTGACACTCCGCCCCGCTCCACCTAGAGCAGTAGAAGTTATTTGATGGTTTCCCAACAGAAAAAAAGTGTAATCGATTTCTAATTTCCAAAGAGTCGATATCGAATTGCTTCAGTGACGTCGATGCCATTGTTTACAAACAATACATCAACGGTATGTAGGTTAATTGGCCATCTGGGTCACATCCTGAACTGCTCACGGTCCAATTTATTGAGGTAGTAGTTTTTTTTTACTTTAAAATGTGAAACGTAAAAAAAGCTTGCCTTTCCGCTATAAGACTTGATTGGGCCATTCGAATTTACAGTTATTTTGTCCCTAGAATCCAGTAAAAACGGTCAGTTTTGAAGGGGTTTGACTAGATACAATAAAAACCGGCCAAGAGCGAGTCAGAATCGCGCACCGACGGTTCCTTACACACTTGCGACGTAAACAGCTCCATATCTTTTGCGTAGACTTACTGCCACACTCAGAAAGGTTCATTAAATTAGTCCTAATTAGTATTTAACTAACATTATATCTGTTAATGTACGATACATCCTACAGACAATATTTAAGGATTCATTAGTTAATGACAACTTTAAGTATCCGTAGGGAAGAGTAACGTCAAATTGTCTTTGAGATTGCGTATCGATAAGCGATTAGAGAGTTAATTTTTTCTCAGCACAAAGTGACCATAGACTTGAGTGTATGGTTTTAATTTGTCAAATAGACAACAAAGTGAGTCAATAAGGATTATGTTTTTTTCCTTTTGATGTCCGGAATCATAAAAACGAGAAGGTGTGAGTGATAGCTCATGGTGGGAACATGTATACCTACATGTCTCGAAGATCTGACAGCAAATGTGGGATCTTATTAGTTTTCTATTGATGAACCTTCTAATACTCATTTGTTTTGATTACATGTTATTACTGCTGCACTAGTGACCTCTCAACCTTATTTTATCCGCGTGTTTACTTTGCTGTTCTAAAATAAACCAAATCCCGTTTCATAGTTTTCCACAAGACCGGTTTGCCAGTTGCAAAAGGACCAGAAATATAAGCTTTGTTTTTTTCTGTTTTTGCCTCTCTCCTTGACTTTTAACTTCGGGAAACGTCCATTACTAACGCTACTATATTTCTAGGAACTACAATTATTGTAAGTCATAAAGACCGTACGCAATACCTTCTTACGCAAGACCTTTGAGACCAGCTACCCTACCATGACGTTTTAAAGCAGAACTTATTCCACTGAGGGAAAGAGATGTTGCTAGACACCCTGTATAGCTCTGTCTCTTTCCCTCAGTGGAATAAGTTCTGCTTTAAGACGTCATGGTAGGCCTACTGTTCTTATTTACCGTTTTCTGGAGTCAACTCATGAAGTGCTGATACTTTTTATCCAGTTTCTATATCAAGTGACACAAGTCTGCCGTGTAGAAGGCGCGTTAGTGTTCTACGCGCGCCTCAAACAGATGTCAGCAAAGCAGAACGGCTCGCCAGGGCCACCGCCTGCCGGGGTTGCGGGTTGTTCGAAAGAGATAAAGGGCAATAGAAAGAACATGGGTGGGTCAGTACGAGCCTAAAATCCCCTCGCTCCGCTCAGAGCGTGGGAAGTTATATGATGATTTGAAGTGAAAAATCTGATGGTTCATGCCGTTCATGCAAGGACAACCACTTCTTTAAGCACGCTTAAAATACACCCATTTACATGGAGATGCTCTTTTCTGTATCTCTATTTGCACAAATCTATATCACAAATTGAGTGAAAAGCAACACTTAAACGTACAAATAAACAGCTAGACTTAAATAGAACAGCAATCGTGCTAATTGCAACAGTTATCTCAAGTTTTGTGACCCAGTTCTGCGTCGGCGCACGTTCGAGCCACGAGGGCAATGCGCAGGAAAACGCCCTGTATTGTGTGCTTGTTACTAAGTGTGCATGTGTGTGTTTGTATGTGTGTGACCTTGAAAGGTTTCCTCTATCGAGTGTTGGCTTCATGGGCTCGCTTTGTTGTCTGATTAAGTACCCAAACTGTTACTATTATGTACTTTTTTAGGGTTCCGTAACTTAAAAGGAAAAACAGAACCTTTATTAAAATACTTTTTGTCCGTCTTCGTCCGTCCAAGATTCTTTATCTCGGGAACGCGTGGATGTATCGAATTGAAATTAAAAGTTTGTGCTGTGAAAAAATCAACCATCTAAGTCTACGCAGTCAAAAAATACGGCTGTATATGTCGCAATTTTGTACGGAACCCTAGGTGCGCGAGTCTGACTCGCTTTTGGCCGGTTTTTTTTGTCGTATTGGAAATTATCATGTTCCCGCACTGAGCGTAGCGAAAGGAAACACAGCCTTGTACTGACTGAAGCCCATCCATGTTTCTTCTTTTACCCTTTGTGTTTCGGGGCCGCGGTATCTCTTTCAAACAACCCGCAACCTGGACTGTTATATACTTTGACTGCCGCGTTGGTCTAGTGGTCGCATTAGCTGCTGCTTAGCTTGAACTCTTAGCTTCCTTTAGCAGCCACAGAGTCTGGATATGTCCTCTGTAGATGACAATGGGTCATCCCCTATTACATGGGACTTAGCGAAATTTAGGTGTACCATGAGGTAGTTAGGTACAGCTCTGCCTTTCTTAATAAATATGTTATTAGTAGCTTTTCCCCTCGGCTTCGCTCGCGTTAAATTCGGGGTAACAAAGTTCCCCTTTCCTGATTTGCAGGTACCTGCTACCTGTAGTTTTTGCCCTTACGCCTATTGTAATAGCAAACCTAAGTTTTCCCTTTTCTTCCCTCTTTACCCCTCATTTCTCATTTATTTTTTAATTGCCTATGTCCGTCTCCAAAGTCTCAACTATCTCTGCGCCAAATGAAATGTAATGTAATTCAGTTGTACAAAATGTTCGTATTATATAACAATTAGGGCATAAACAAAACATCTTGGGACAACTCACACACGGTCATCTGATCCCAAGCTAAGCAGAGCTTGTGTTATGGTAACCAGACAACTGATATACATACTTATATAATTTATAAATACATACATATTATAGATAAATCACACCCAGACACAGAACAAACAATCATGCTCATCACACAAAGTTTTGTCCTGGGTGCGAATCGAACCCACGACCTCCGGCTTAGCAGTCAGGGCCACTAACCACTAGACCAACAGGCCCGTCATGCAATTACCGTAAAATTAAATTACCGGTAAAAAAAACGGTAATAGAAATATTTTTACCGGTAAAACGGTAATTTTTGTATTTTTCAATGTGATATAATAACAATATGATTGGGTAGTCTTAAAGCAAAAAATAAATATATATACAAGGTATACGGTGGTAAACATGTTTATATTATTATATATATATATTGCTTAAAATGAGCAGGAAAACAAATTCTAAAAACATGACATTTCTTTTGGCGCAGTCAAGGGTAAATGTAGCACATTTATAATTTAATCAATTTTCATTATCACATGTTAACAAACAATCAAATTATAAAGGTTTTTCAAATAAAAAACAATCAGTATGTAAGCTACCAATTTTAGTAGTCTTATTTTTCAACTTAATATTTTCCGCAGTATTTGTACTGAACAATTTAGTATATAAACTCAAATTAACTTTCAATCAGCTACAACGTTTCCTTTAGAATTTAAACGATAATCACAATGTCATTGATCACATAAACTCAAGTTAACTTTCAACTTACATTCTCGATAATTTTTTAAACAAATCGTATAAAATCAAAATGAATTTTAAATTCAACTTATTAAAAACCGGTAAATTACCGGTTACATAATTTTTTTACGGGTAATTTAATAATCGCGAAAATGGGCGGTTTACCGGTAAAAATGAAAACCGGGAAACCGGTATTGCATGCCCTCAATGTATGCCAGCTTTAATAACAACCTCTTATGAGATATTCGAAGAGGTTGTCATGCTTCTTGAATACAAAGTAGTGAGGAGCTATCAGTACTTAAGGTTATATCGGGACTTAAGAGTTATGAACGAAGTCCAGGTGTAAGGACATTTACTACGTCTCGTCTGGCCGATTTAAAACAAATGATAAGAGGATCTAGACAAGAGTACGTTTTATCAGCGATAATGATGATGGCAAAATCAAAAATGTATTGGAATGATACAAGCTAACGAAAAGCTTATGTCAATGATCTTGAAAGTCGTTGTAGAAATACGTTATGCTTGAAAAGCCTAGTCACTTTTCTGCCTTAGAGGTACGGGTACCTTAATCTAAAGTGACCTGTCCAGGCTCATTGACATAGTTTGTTCCTGTGACAACCTACTGCTGAGTATAAAATGCTGTGCAGATTAGTAATGTTAATTGTTCTATAAGCATCATCAAAGCCAAGCTGCGCCCTGCCGGGGTTGCGGGTTGTTCGAAAGAGATACCGCGGCCACGCAACGTAAAGGGCAATAGAAGGAACTTGTGTGGGTTTTAGTCACTACAAGCCTGACATCCCCCGCTCTGGGCGGAGCCCAAGCCCCGAATTATTTAATGATTTCCCATCTGCAAAAAAAAAGCCAAGCTGCGACGAATGTGGTGTGATGATTGGGTCTTAAATGCGGGGCGAACATGGCCAGATATCACACAGACTAGAGAGATTTGTAAGGAAAAACGGGAGGCTACAATAGGACAATTAAGAGGCTAGCAAAAAAAGCTCATCAATTCCGCCATCGGATTAGACTTTCATATTTATGTAAGAAAAATAGAGTTGTTTACTCTTCATCAAACCATATTTATTATAATGAAAACAAGTCATGTCAGTCAGTCAGTCACATGTTTCTATTTAAAGGAAAATGCCATTAATTACACGTGTCCTTTTGTAGGCACATTACAAAGTACTAAAAACAAGTAAACGCATATATACTAGTACCATTTTTAATGCGAAATTAGCCTTAACCTACCATGTAACGAACATACTGATGTTCTTCATTTTCATACCTTATGGCCGAACAGATTTCGAAAAAATTTAACACAAAAGTGTATGTGAGATAATATGGCAAGGAACTGTATGAAGGGAGATAACCGATGAGATTACGACGAGTAATAGACAAGTATAGAAGAAGAACTCTATTTAAACTGTCACTTACGGGATGACTCTTGGGATAAAAAAGAAGAATGCTTGCTGCACAGACTCAAAAAAAGAAAACTGATGATGCTGTCGTGGACAGCTTCTCTGTTCCCTGTCTATATTTTGGATCCCTTCAAATTTCGAGTGAATCGGTTTCACTAAGCAAGCGAGCTCCACCCTATTCCTCGTGTTTCCTTCACGTCGGCTTCGGGCGAGTTGCGGCCAAACGCAAGACTAATTAGTATAAAAATGGCCGTGACCTAGGTTTTAAGCACTTTTCAGCACCGACATAGAAGTCCTAAGACCTATTACTACTTGCATTCCAGTAGAGTATTTTCCAAAAATCCACGCAAGCGAAGCGGCGGTTGTAATCTATTTAACAATCTAACATTTTTCCTAAAACATGTTTACTCATAAATGTACCATCGACCTACAACCAAGGTTATCCGGTTTGCGCGAGCATGTAATTGAAGAAAAGATTTTCACTCTCAGCCCAAGCTTTTGATAACGTTCCCACAGAATATTCCCAGGGCATGTTGGCTGTGTGAAGGACGTCCCTTGACCTTATTCGTGGTGTCCTCCAAAAAGGTCAGATGCGTAGTACTACGAAACCAGCGCAGTTCTTGCGGAAAACGTATATTGGAATGTTTAGGGTTTCCTTTATTTATTTACTAGCTTTCGCCCGCGGCTTCGCTCGCGTTAAATTCGGTAAAACACACCAAGCAGACCTGCAGTTTTTGCTCTTGCGCCTGATTGATTTGTAATAGCAACGCTAAGTTTTCCCTTTTCTTTCCTCGTTCTCCCTCATATCCCACTTTTTTAAAATAAAAATTAGCCTATGTCCGTCTCCTGGTTCCCAACTATCTCTGTACCAAAATTCATCAAAATCGGTTTAGCCATTAAAGCGTGAAGAGGTAACAAACAAACAAACTCACTTTCGCTTTTATAATATTAGTAAGGATTTAACACTTCAAGTACAAAGTACAGAGGCGGACTTAATGCCATAGGCATTTTCTACCAGTCAACCTTTGGGTGATGCAAAGACAAACAGTGGTAGGTGTAAAACATAAAAAAATATATTAGTTATTAATTTATACTATATAGATATATAAAATACTATAAATATAAAACAAAATACTATAAATCTATATATATAAAATTCTCGTGTCACAATTTTCGTTCCCATACTCCTCCGAAACGGCTGGACCGATTTAAACGAAATTTTGTGTACATATCGGGTAGGTCTGAGAATCGGCCAACATCTATTTTACATACCCCTAAGTGAGCAGCGGGTGAAACCGCTAGGCACAGCTAGTATATATCAAAGAATAGATACACTAAATAAAAAAAATAAAAAACTAAAATCTTCAGTTTTTTGCCTACGGGACTGCTTACCATATTTTATAATGTTTCCACAAGTTTTCCGTGCGTAAGGAAGAGTATACCTTAATCTACTAATGGGACCTGGTGCGTTGGTTGATGTCGTCTTTAAATTGTAAAGTTCTAGATCACTATGGTTTTCTGCTTTGACGCTTTAAAGCCCCGTTCCAATAAACAAAAACGACTCGTTTTGCTTACGGATGGTAGTATTTTGACATAAGTTCTATGAGACTTATGTCAAAATCTTACTATCCGTAAGCAAAACGACTCGTTTTTGTTTATTGGAACGGGGCTTAAGAGGACTTGTACCAAATAACTGCAGAGTATAAAACATAGTCGTTTTCCGATGACTGTCTGTCCCTATGTAAGCTTAGATATTTAAAACTACGCAATCCGTTGATGCGGTTTTTTAATCTTAATACATATAAACCACGTGTCACGTTGTTTGTCCGCGATGGGCTCCTTAAATTTTTGATATCACGCGGGCGTAGCCGCGGGCGCCACCTAGTGTAAAATACTGGTATTTAGCTGCATCTTGTTAGACTGGAAGCCGACCTCAACAAAGTTGGGAAAAAGCAAACCTTAGTAAGCTAGAACATAAACTTCAATAACCAGAATTCTAGTAACAACACACTCTTATTCTGATAAACTTTTAATAACAAAGGACAAAACAATAAATGGTACATTGACACTATCGTTACATTCAACAGCGATGCAAAATATATACGATACTAATGAACACAAACTGGTTAGTTCCAAATTAACCGGTTAATGATGAATCTTAATCGAATCTAGAATTTAAATTGATACTCGAACTTGCATTTTTATTAGATTTGATTAAAGTTAAGGATTGGTGAAACCAGTAAAGCTGTCAGTGTCCATTAGCGGGGTCTGCAATATGACCTTACCGGTTTGACTGGTCCTTAAGGTGTAATTTGTCAATTTTCAGAGGATCAATAATAAAAAAAAACCCGCCAAGTGTAAGTCGGACTCGCACACCGAGGGTTCCGTAAAAAAATGCGACATAAACGGCCATATATTTTGTCTGCCCAGACTTAGAGGGTTGATTTTTTATCAGCTCCAAGAGACCACAGAGTTGAGTATATGGTTTTTTCAACTCGATACCTCGACGCGTTTCCGAGGTAACACGAAAGTGATTCAATAAGGGTTCCCTTTTTTCATTTTGAGGTACGGAACCCGAAATGCAGTTAGACAAAAGGTATTTTCGCATTCATTTATGCGCCGATGGAATTACCATCCTTTGGTTGCATAAATACCATGAATGAAAACTTACGTCGTATTTTCCATGACATAACTTCAATGCACGTACTTTGATATGAGAGTACTGACTGTGTAAGCAAACATGGTGATCGTATTCAATATCGGCCAATTCAGGTTTCGAATTACTTTGGTGGACAAAGAGATTTTCAAAGTCTTATGTTTCTTTCTTCCACTTTCCAGGGAGGAAGTGTACATTGATTCTATTAACAGATTATCTTAAAATTGAGAATGGTGATCATCTATGAAATTAAGCTCCAGTTATTTTGGGGGAGCTACACTAAATTTTAGCAGCCGCTCGGGACGATTTTTAGGTTAAGTTGCGCTTACCTAAGTTGGTCAGTGGATGGGTTGTACCTGTTATATACCAAGTTTCCTCCGTGCCTCGGAAAGCACGTTAAGCTGTTGGTCCCGGCTGTCATTTGTAGATCTTTGACAGTTGTTACAGCTAGTAAGTGTCCTGAAAGTCGGACAGCCAGTCTTACCAAGGTGTATCGTATTACCCAGTACTAACTAGGTTTTGGAGCTCAGATAGGCAGTCGCTCCTTGTAAAATACTGGTATTCAGCTGCATCCGGTAAGACTGAAAGCCGACGCCAACATAGCTGGGAATAGGCTTGGCCGGCGATGAATTTGTATAGTTTTAATCTATCTAACATCATCAATAGTCTCTAATTTATTGCTAGACTAGCTGGCGCCCGCGGCGTCGCTCGCGTAATGATCGATCGAAAAAAGTATCCCATGTGTTATTCCAGACCATAATTACCTGCAAAATTTCATCCGTTCAGCCGTTTTGACGTGAAAGAGTAACAAACATCCAAACATCCATCCATCATCACAAACATTCGCATTAATAATATTATATTATAGTAGGATATAAGACTAACAACTAGAATGTTTTGCGTGGCTTCTGTCTTCCATATCTTTCCTGAACCTGAAAATATTTAGGAAGATCATAAAAAGATGTACTCTATTTTTTATGTGTTCTTCCTACATTATTTCATATCCATAATTCAACATACGTGACAAAAGCCTAACGGCTTCCATAATACGTTTTACTCGCTTCCACAAACGACCTTCGAACATTTGGGTACTTCAAGGATGATGCGTCATGGTAACAATTAATACTAGTACTTTTGTATTATTGTATTCATACACCCTCGTCGTTATGTAAGTCAGTCTTACTAAGGGGTATCGTATTACCCAGTACTAACTGGGATGTTATGTCGTTCCTTATAAAATGCTGGTATTCAGCTGCATCCAGTTAGAATGGAAAGGCCAGGGCCTGCGCCTACTGGGGTTTCGGGTTGTTTGAAAGCGATACCGCGGTCCCGGAACGTAAAGGGCAATAGAAGGAACATAGGTGGGTTTAGTCAGTAAAGTCTGACACTCCCCCCTGAAGTTATTTGATGATTTCCCATCCGCAATAAAAGTCATATTTATGTTTCTATGCCTATATGGATGATCTGATAATCTAGTAACAATGGAAAATAACTTTTTTGTAAAAATAAAACCGACTACCAAAAAAATAAAACCAAAAAGTGGAAAATAACTTTACTTCCGGAAGTCGGTGACTATTGTTGGTTTCGTTGACTTTTTTACCACCCACTTCCGGAAGTAATTAAAACTTAGTAAAGTTATTTTCCACTTTTTGGTTTTATTTTTTTGGTAGTCGGTTTTATTTTTACAAAAAAGTTATTTTCCATTGTTACTAGATTATCAGATCATGCATTTTATTTTAGTTTTTTTTTAAAGTCGGTTTTATTTTTTACAATTTTTTTTTTGACAATGAATTGTCGTTAAACCGAAATATCGTCATAAACTCGCCCTCTATTACATAAATCCTAAATATTATTGACGAAATGTGGGTGTACTATTAGTTACCTTTGCACAACTCTTGGGGGAATACAAGCGTGATATTAATAAGTTTTTATTATTTCGGAACGTTACAGTTTCAATTAAGACTTGTTGTACTTACCCAAAATTACGTCAATGGCTAGTATGTAGATTAACTTTGGGTACATTCAGTGTAATCGCACCGGCTTTCAATTAAACCTTTGTTCATCGCTGATATCGGAAATTGCCGCCATATTTTATGTTATCAATTATCAGATAGGTATTTTTTGTGATTCCAGAGGTTATAGGAAAGTCGTGTTCAAAGTAAACATTGGTTTTCATTGCTGGAAAGATTTTTCTGCCTCATCTCCGTACAATGTTGGGTAGTGGTTGGGCGGGTATTTGGCGGGACTGCAATCTTGAAAAAGCTTCGATTCTTTACCTTGACTGGTTTTGTTTGACACGTTTGATTTTGATTTGGTGCATTTAAAAAAAAATTATGTACTGAAAATCCGAAGATTTGACGCAGTATAAAAAGCACTTATAAAAAGATTGTCCAAAAGCAGAGTTTTTTTTTATAATGGGCGATGGCGAAACTATGGCAAAGCAAAATTTAGATTCGTAATTAATTCGTTGTGTTTAAGTTCTAATATTGTAAAAACTGTCTTTATGATTCTGTCAACTATACAAATGTTTTCAGTCCATTCGTGGTTGTACAAATAAATGTCGAATTCCCTCTCAAAGCCGTCACAACGCCCAGTTGGCCGCACTTTTCATCTCGCTATAAGGCCGTGTATAATTTTAGAGGCGCAGCAGTGCATCGACCTCGCTCAACACGTGGGCGTTACGTAAGCGCGAGCGCAGAATGATGTGGTACGTCACGGTTGTATGCCAGTGTGTGTATTGCGTGGTACGGTACGGTGTACCTAGTAAAGAAAGGTGCTGGGCTATATGACGCTGTCCTCTCATACTTAAGTACTAACGCTGTAACAACAACATTGTAAAACCAAATGATTTTAAAAGAGTAACCATGGAGTTTCTAGCCGGTTCTTCTCCATAGGAGGTCGACCAACCCGAACCGTGCATTCTTTTCTCGACGTTTTATAAGTAAAAATCGAAATATTTCACATAAGCCCATGTAGGCCTATGTGAAATATTTCGATTTTGATTTTTGACGCTTGTTTGGTTGTAAAGCAAATATTGTGAGGAACCAAACATGTGTATATCCAACAAAAAATTCGAAGTCGAGTGACATCTACCAATCTGAATTGATCCCTTTTGGTGTTAACAGTATTAACAGCCCATTCTAATGTCTTGGAGATGAGGCCTATGGCCCACCAGTGAGCACATTTATAGGCTGATCATGCTTGACTTTTGGGAAACTTCTTGACAGAAGATGTTATGATAATAATGTCCCAACTGCTCAAAACACGACTAGGCGACTGGCTCTTTAACATGCCTTATTTTTAAGCTAAAAAATCTCTTTAATATTGATTAACTACGCCCCTTTACGAAAGGATTTCTCTGGGAAAATATCATGCCCATGTCCGAAGTTAGTTTGGCTGAGGATAGGTCCAGAAGTAAGGTTATCCTGCATAAAACAGCTCAAGTATTGTACTCCAAATAGTTACTTAGTTATCCAATAGCCATAAATCTCAAAATAACCAACCCAAAACGTGCGTAACACCATATATTATGCTGATGATAAATAACCATGATCGCGAATAACACGACACGCATTGTGTCTGATACTGTGAGAGGGAATGGCGAATCGATATATTCACGGTCATATACTTTTGGCGCCCTTTTAGTGTTATCAGTTTTCCCGGGAACTTGCCCTTTTTTCTCGTGCGTTTCCGTAATAAAGTTTAGCTAAGGGACTATTCATATAGGGTCAGGGTCCTCCGGGCTTCAAGCCGCCTAGACCAAGTCAGGGGCAGGAAAACGTTTTGATGCTTCAGTTTAACCACGACTTTCAGTACTGATTTTGGATTATATCTCCTTTAAATATGGAACCTCGTTTTTCATATATGTATAGTGTTACAAAAACGAGGTGTCGTACCTTAAAAAAAGGGAACCCTTTTCGGATCAGTTAGTTGTGGAGCGTTTCCGCGTGGAGGAATCGAGTTGAAATCAAATTAAACATATACTGAAGTCTGTGGTTTCTATGTCAACGCAGTCAAAAGATATGGCCGTTTATGTCGCAAGTTTGTAATAGCCCTCGTTACGCAAGTCGGACTTGCTATTAGCTAGTTTTTTCTCATATAATGTATTTTTGTTATTAATTATAATTATTAAGTTCTTCTTACTTAACGATTTGTCGCTAGGGGTTTTTTTCCGGCACTTCTTGTCGGGTAAACCATTTACTGGCGAAAGACGTTTTGGGATCTGTCTGATGTAATTTTCGTGGTTGAAGTGGTGATACTGGTCTAATTTTAAGAAAATGGCCTTCGTCTTTTAAACCCCTTTCGAAGCACCTCCTTCATAATTCATTCACCTGCTTTTATTGCAATTTATTTTGGGGTCCTTGTCCTTGTCTCTTATTTATCACAGTCTTTTTTCTCTCTCTTAATTGTAACAGCTGAGATGTTGAGTAATATCAAAGTTACTGTCACTGCTAGCCCGCGGTATCCCACTGCTGGCCAAAGCCCTATGTCTTCCAGTTGGTACGAACCAGGGCCAATCGGGACCACTTTCCGTAGCCATCTTCCACGAGTACAATCGAAGGACCTCCCTGTATTAACTCTCTGTCTCTCTTCTATTCCAGTGCCCCTAAGCGACGGTGACCGTCGCTCACCATAAAATGCGTTCGCTGCTGGCGTACTACGCAGACGCAGTGATGTCGGCTGCTGGCGGCACCGGCTGCGCGCTTGATTGCAGCGGCCGGGGAGACTGCCTGAACGGCACGTGCTTGTGCGAGATCCGGTATGCCGGGAATGGGTGTGCTGGACCCAACATGCCTTACCATGCTTGTGAGTATTAGTATATTTTTTGGGTGTGGGAAATCATCAAATAACTTTCCCCGCGCTGGGCGGAGCGGAGGAGAGTGTCAGACTTGTACTGACTAAAACCCACCCATGTTCCTTCTATTGCCCTTTACGTTCCGGGGCCGCGGTATCTCTTTCGAACAACCCGCAACCCCGGCAGGGTGAGTTCAGCTTAGTTCTTCTGCCAGCGTAATACGCTCATTTAGTTATATTAATAGTTGAAGCAAAGGAGGTAGAAACATAAAAGGAATGGCACGTACGACGACACATCAAGCTATGCAAAACCACCTTATGCTGATCTATTTTACGGGAACTGTAATGCGAGGCCATGTTATACTAGAAATGAATAGCTTGATGTGTTGCCGTGTGTGCAAGGACACTTGCGGGAAATCACTTTTAAAGCGAAAATCGCTTATGCCCGTAGCTTTTTGTCCAAAAGCATTCATTAACATTTTGTCTGGCAAATGTGTTACTGGGAATGATCTTCACCAGTGCGCTGGTGACCACGGGCCCAGTGTGCCGGGCTAAACGTGCCTTCTCAAGATACGCTCGCTGCTGGCGTACTACGCAGGCAAATTCTTGAACGTATGTTGGTCTTCTACCAGGCCTTGTTTTGGAACTCACATCTGACATCTGTAACACTTTATGTCGAACAAAAAATAAACTTATTTGGCTCGTCTGGTGTACTATTTGTAGTAAAATATAATTCTAGAAATTGTTTCTGTGTATTTTTTACCCATTTACCGTACACAATAGATCTTATTTGACGGTAATAATAAAATCGAATACGGTTCGTATCGTTACGAGGTTTTACTCTCTGGAATTCTGACGCATACCGGTAGCTTGGGCTTGGGGTCTTGAACCCTGCTCGAGATACCTATTATTATTATTTAAGAATGTAATTAATATTGACACAAGTAACAAAAGGAGTATGTATATTATTTTTCTATTTATATTTAACTACTAACATAAATAATACAAGCACACAATCAAGTGAATTATTTGTTTGGTGCACATATTATTCAAATAATTCGTTTTTCTATGTAATATACGTGTTTCAAATTACTTGAATAATACTACATTATATGTTTTTCGCCATGGTAATAGGTGATTGTGTTCAATATACGACGTAAATTAAAATTCTATTTAAATGAAAGCGATTTATTGTGCACATAAATTGTAATGTACTCTAGCGACAATACAATAAACACTGCCACAGTATAAATACTAAAGCAAAAAGTATTGCAGCGCCATCTATGCCACAGCTTGAGAATTACAACAATTCCTATATCGCGCAAGCA
Organism: Ochropleura plecta; assembly: GCA_905475445.1. NCBI lineage: Eukaryota > Metazoa > Arthropoda > Insecta > Lepidoptera > Noctuidae > Ochropleura > Ochropleura plecta. The sequence continues at coordinate 15,865,344 of FR997738.1, read as the reverse complement.
ATGTTATCTGCGAGTTAAGACGCAGTGGCCCACCTGACTCGAAACCAGTCTGATCACAGGATAAGGATACCTTTTCTAAAGGGGATAAACAATTTTACACCCTATTCTTCATATCTTTAATGTACATTATCAATTCCATCGCAATAATGAATCATGACTTATTATGCCGGTATCTTATTGTGCTGGAATTTTGTATGTATGTAAACTTGCATTGAAAAATAATACATGGTTGCAGTCAGCTGACTGATGTGATTCTAAATCCAATATGGCGGATTCCCAAAGAGGGCGAACTAGTTATTTCTTTATTCATTCCCATTATAAGTTTGCCTATGTATATTAATAAATAAGGAAGGGTATCTAATGAAAGGTTTGTTGAGATGAATACGATAAAGAGTTTTTTTTTTTAAATCTATAATATGATTAGCTGTGCCCAGCGGTTTCACCCGCTGAGGTTTAGGGGTATGAAAACTCCTTACTTGGGTCTCAGACCTACCCAATATGTACCCAAAATTTCATAAGAATCGGTCGAGCCGTTTCGGAGGAGTACGGTAACTAACATTGTGACACGGAAATTTTATATATTAGATTATTATGGCCATTGACACAACATCTTGTCTCTAATTCTTCTTTCATCTTAATTTAAACCCTGTTTTTTATGTTCTTTTCAGGCATAGGCGGCGTATTTCTCCTGGTAGCCTTCGTGTGCGCTGTCCAGCTCACAATATGCGTGGTGACGGAGTACCGACGCCTCAAGGCGCCCACCTTCCTCCGAGCCTGCAAGGTCACCACACAGAAGATGCTGTACTTGGTCGCCTTCCTGGCTTCCTTGATCAGGGGAGCCTACTTTGTCTCTCCGGTGAGTGTGAGTGCCACTGAGACTTGTTTTGGGTGAATGGTTTATTTGTGTTGTGAAAGAAAACGTTTTTTTTTTTTCGTTTTTGTAGTCATCAATTGACTTCTCCCGCTCTGGGCGGAAGGGAGTGTCAGACTTGTACTGACTAACACCCTACCATTTTCCTTCTTTTGCCCTTTGTGTTCCGGGACCGCGGTATCTCCTTCGAACAATTCTGGTCTTGAAGGGCCCTTCAGATTTGCTGAAATCTCTTTGAGGCGCGCGTGAAACACAAACGCGCCATAGACACGGCTTGTCGTCATTAGCCGGACGGAGGGTGATGTACCTATTGTTCACCGTATCGACTAGGACTTTAAGGGGTCGTTTGCGTGACTGAGAGTATTGCGGCGATGTTATCTTCGTGCCACGTATTTCTATACATTCTTAGTGGCCGTCTCCAATCTTACCAAGAAGCTTGTTACCCAGCTTTGGAAACGTTGTACATGAATTCATCATAACTGTGTCAACGATGATATTGCAAGAATGGGTGTTTGATGAGGTGTCGAGTATATTATGAGTATGGTAGAAGAAGACATGCTGTGCCGACCCCATAATTTAGGGTAAGAATGATGATGATGAATTCATACCTTACCGCTTCAATTAAATATTGTGTCATCATCATTTTCCTGCCCTTGTCCCATTCTATTTGGGGTCGGCGCAACACGTTTTCTTCTTCCATTCTCCCCTATCAGACGTCATGGCATCACTTACTCCCTTCTCCTTCATATAATGCCTTACACAATCTATCATTCAATTAAATATCCTGTCATAATTTATTTATTGGTTTTTCTTACATATGATTACATTTTTAAATATTTCATAATAAAAAAGCATAAAAAAACACTTAAAACCGGGATATTTACTATGTTTGTTTTATCCCGTTTTAAGTGTTAATAATAATGTAAGTGACCATGTCAGTTCAAACACTTATATCCTGTAGTAATATTTAAGAAATTCTATATATCAGTATCAGTTCAAAGCTGCGTTCTATTACTAATTACGTCGTTAATATCCGAACGGATAAAATTCTTCTATGTATACAAGTATGAACATACTTGTATAGAAGAATTTTGTTTTCAAAACAACAAATCAACCTCTAAACACAAATAACTCGATTTTAATCGGTTGTTTGTCTCTAGTCAGCTATTAAACATTTTGTTTTTCACAAATAGCTTTTGTTTTTCCAGTCCGCATTCCAAGACGGATGGGCGACCAGCTTGCTGTCTGCCTACTACCCACTGCTTATGTCGGGATCATCTCTCATCGTCTGCTTCTGGGCAGAGGTAAGTCATTAATTCCTTTTAATTCTCACTTTTAAGATGTAATACGTCTGTCAAGCTGTGTTTCTAGATGATTGCAGGAATGTTTTTTTTTTTTAATATATCGAGAAAACGCTGGAGAAATATTATGCTGTTTGGAATAAAGTCCCCGTTCAATTTATATTTTAAGTACAGCGCCATCTATTAGTCACAGTAAGTATTGTGTGTAGCGACATCTGTGAAAATGATGTCGAACTAATATGACGTAAGGTTTAAGTATTTGACGCTAGGTGGCGTTGTAGTGTTGAAGCGCGTGCTCAGCTACAAAAACACGTTACGATTAGTTATATGGTTTAGCAATAGGTGTCGTCTACAGTAGTGTTTAAATATTTAGGTTTTTTGTTGCGGATGATTTTGAAATGGAATCAGCTTAGTTTGGTTAAGTTATGGGAAAATATACATCAAACCAACCTTTTCCGAGTTCGAGATGGATAGCAGGTTGGGTTGGCCGTGGTTTGTGGTGAGACTCCTCATGTCCACTGTCCATGATGCCCGTGAGACATTTTCATTCTGTACATCTGGCGGAGATAATCTTTATTTACTTAAGTACATAGGAACAAAAACTCACGCTGATCTTTTCATGGGGGTTAGGCTGACACGGCAGAAACAGATAACGTTTGAGGAAAAAGGTGCTTGAAAAATTTCCTACATGGTTTTTTGATCAGATTATGGAGTATTATCTTAGTATGTTGAATTGTTGACAACAGTAATGATTTATGAACATCACGTTGTTGCCTCAGAGCAGTTACAACAATTTTATTATAATTGTGAAATCACTTTTTATAATATACAAGGTGATTGTATTAGGTGGACATTTGGATTTTTGAAATAAAATTCTTTTTTTCTTAAAAAAAAACCTTGCCCCACACTAGAAATTTCTCCTGTATCGTGGAGATTTACAAATATTTAAACTCACATACACAAACAGCCAGACCCGGAACAACTATCTGTAGGCCATACAGATATGTGTTCCATGCGGGAATTGAACCCGCTGTCGCGTGTTCGTAGCGTAGCAGACGATCGCTCAACCACTGCGCCAACCAACCGTGTCGTCAAATTATAAAAAAAATATGTTACCAGCTTGGTTCTTAGCAGCTATGCTAAGAATCAAACTGGTAACATATTTTTTTATAATTCTGAATAATAAATAGCTGAATCCGTTAACCCTGCATCACTTATAAATTGGTATTTACTTGATTTTTTGGATTGGAGATGATTGCATGAAAATAAAATACACGTATTTCTGGTTTATTTTTTATGAAAAAATAAAAAAAATAGTAAGTGTTGCTTTTAGGTAACACTGAGGTCGAGTGTAGTATTTTTTTGTACTAGTTTGTTAGTTGCGAATGTAAACTACGAGTTACAGTACTCGACTACGTTATGTCCATATATATCGTAAATAATATATCGTTATCACATCTATACTATCTAGACTATGGTATAGAAGATTGTTGTGTGTTTCTCCTAACATACCCACGGTTAAGGACTGGTAGCGACATCTCTAGACAAGAAATTAAGGCTTAGCACGTTGTTCGATCGCGATTGGCTAAAATATTGTTTCCCTTGCCCTTCTCCTTGATTTTTGTATTACGTTGGAATAATGTTGTAATTACATGGAATTGCACACGTCGTGTCCCTCACCGGTGCTGCTACAAAGATTAATTGTTTTTTCAATAGGCAATTAAATCCAAATTTATGGCAGTAGGCTTAGGTAACCCCTATCACATAGTACTTAAACATACATAATATGAGCATGTGGGTGCACTGTAGGTAGTACTTTTGCTAATAGTATATATCTTTTATATTTTACTAGCTGTGCCCAGCGGTTTCACCCGCTGCACACTTAGGGATATGAAAAATAGATGTTGGCCGATTCTCAGACCTACTGAATGTGCATATAAAATTTCATGAGAATCGGTCGAGCCGTTTCGGAGGAGTATGGGAACGAAAATTGTGACACGAGAATTTTATATATTAGATAACACGTTTGTTCACCCTAAACCAAGGAATCGATAGTTATTCTTTTTTTAGGCTTGGCAAATCATCTAATAACTTCCCCCACTCTAGGCGGAGCGAGAGGAAGTGTCAGATTGTTATTGAATAAAACCTATCCCTGTTCCTTCTTTTGCCCTTTGTGTTCCGGGGTCGCGATATCTCTTTCGAACAACCCGCAACCCTGGGCCATTTACTCCCCTTAACGGCTGTTGTTGTCCCCTTAATGGTGTTATAGCTAGAAAGGAAGTGACTTTTGAGATAATGTGAAGTATGGAAGATGTTGCTCCTACCCCAAATAAATAAGTATGAATGCAAAAGAATGTTGCACCCTATACTAGTCACATGTCTCCACATACGAATCAACAATTAAAACAACACAATTTACGCACACGTGTGGAGTGATTACAGCGCTATCAGACCATCTGAGATGATATCTTGCAGTTATTGTCACTGTTCTTCGTATAAATTGTATGGTAGATGATGGTTGATGGTCCTGTTGAGGAATTAAGTCATTGGAGAACTAATTTAGGTTATTATGCGGAGAACTCGTTCGCTCAGCCACTGCGTCAACTGTGGCGTCAAAATGGTTGTTCCCTCCATAAAACTAATCAGCTACCAAGTCGAGCTGTCTGGTGACATTGCGTTCTTCTATTTCAGTTCTTCGCCAGCCTTTTAGCTGATCATCCTCCCACCTTTTTACGTGTTCTCTTATCTATTTCCGTATCTTGGGTACTATTCCGTGACTGGTCCATTTCACCGTCTTTGCTCTCATTCTTTGACCTATCTTTGTTCGTATAGAAGTCAGGCTGTCTCGCGACATAGACCTCCTATATTTCCCTGCACTGATTCGTGTCTATAGCAGTTCTTAGCTTTCCTTTTAGCAGATTATCCGCCCACCATTTCACCTATACTCCTCTACGTCTACTTCCGTATCTTGGCCACCATACCGTGTCTGGTCATTTTACCGTCTTTCTTCTCATCATGTGACCTATCCATGTTCGTATAGCTATGTCAATGTTATGTTAAGATAAAAATCCCCTGTGAAGCATACTTAAATTTTGGGACGCATGTTCTCCGAAACAATGTTTGTTTTATTTTTTAAATCCACATCTCAGTCGTGACATTTTTTTTTCTTTTTTATGTGCAATCAGCATTCGTGTGTGTCTTCCAGTGAGGTCATCTCTTCGACATTCTACTATCGTAGTGGATTATATGTTCAATATGTCTATAGCCGTTTTTTTTGGGTTTTGTACCTCAAAAGGAAACAACGGAACCCTTTTTTTTTGTGTGGGTGGGTAGTCATCAAATAACTTCCCTCGCTCTGGGCGGAGCGGGGGGGAGTATCAGACTGTTACTGACTAAAACCCACCCATGTTCCTTCTATTGCCCTTTGCGTTCCGGGGCCGCGGTATCTCTTTCGAACAACCCGCAACCCGACAGGTGGAGGCCCTGGCAAGGTCCTCTGCTTTGCTGACATCTCTTTGAGGCGCGCGTGAAACACAAACGCGCCGTCGACACGGCCTGTCGTCAATAGACGGACGGACGGTGAGCTACCCATTGCTCACCGTCCACAGGCCCGCATCTACGGTGGCCGGGAGTCGTCTCGCGGCGCCCGTCGCCCGGGGCACGGAACCCTATTAGATCACTTTGTTGTCTGTCTGCCTGTCAAGACCCTTTATCTAGGGAACGCGTTGAGGTATCGAGTTGAAATTTAAAACATACAAAGTATACTAAGCTTTGTGATCCCTCGGTGCGGGAGTATGATTCGCTCTTGGCCGGTTTTTTCGCTTTGAATTGTTTGTTAGCTTAGTAGCTAATTTGTTTGGTCAGTCGTGACATGCGGCGTTTTTTCGCTTATTTCATTCATGGAACTGTCTTCTGATTTGTTGTTTTTGTTAGCCTATGGAAGAGGAACATGGACGTATGGAAGAGAATGGAAGCCGACCCTAAAATAGTTAGCAAAACCTAGACACATGATGAGAACCGTTTCGTAGTTTTCTTTCCTTCTCATACTCTTTATCCCGCAATAGTATGGAACATGTGCTCTACATGATGTTTACTAGTTTTATTTATAACTAGCTTTCTTGCGCGGTTTGCCCCGCTCCCGTGGCTTGTAGTAGCCTATGGTACTTTCTGATACTGTAGCTTCCTATTAGTGAAAAAATAAAACGGCTATATCTTTTGACTGCGTAGACTTAAGCCCCGTTCCAATAAACAAAAACGACTCGTTTTGCTTACGAGTCGTTTTTGTTTATTGGAACGGGGCTTTAGAGGGTTGATTTTTCACAGCACAAAGGGACCAGAGATGTAAGCTTGTATATGGTATAATTTCAACGTGATACCTACATGTGTTCCCAAGATAAATGGTCTTGACTGACAGACAGACGGACAACAAAGTAATCCAATCAGGGTTTAGTTTTATCCTTTTGAGGACTGAAACCCTAAAAATGACTTCAAAAAATTCAAAATCGACGAAACCCTTAAATTTTTTTTAATCTGTCTTCAACATCAAGAAGTTTTTCAAGGTAGAGGTTTTTGTTCAAATAAAACGGAACATTTGCAAAGGTAATGAGTTAATGAGCCAACGTGCCTATCTTAAGCAAAGTCAAGGATATGCTTTTAAAACTAATGAGAACTTTTTAGTTAGCCAAGACCTTGAAACTGGAGTAAGGCAGGCTGTTTAAATGAATTTTCGTGATCGTCGTTTTTACTATTAGGTTATTAACTTATTTTCGTTTATGAAAACACTCTTAAAGAGTCTGTTAAGAACGATAAATAAAATAGCATTTATTTATCCTACTATAATCACTACATAGTATAAAACAAAGTCGCTTTCTCTGTCCCTATGTCCCTTTGTATGCTTAAATCTTTAAAACTACGCAACGGATTTTGATGCGGTTTTTAGTAACAGATAGAGTGATTCTTAAGGAAGGTTTTAGTATATAATTTGTTAAGTTTTTGTATTTGTTTCTGTGTACATTAACTATATTTGTTGAAGATGTCGGCAAAAAGTATGCTGTCTGGGAGCTTTCAACGAAAACGCTGCCTAAACCCTTTAAGATATAACAAAATAATGTATGGTGTAATTGTGTATCTTATATAGGTCCACAGAAAAGTCAGCGGTGACATATGTCTATATCTTAAGGATAACATACTATATCCATTTTAATACTTTAACAAATGGGCAATTATAAAGCGCTAACATGGAAAGCTATTTACACAAATACAGTATTAATCCTTATCATTTTAAATAGGTTGGTTGGCATGAACATTTCATGAAGATTATTTTTTCCTTTTACATCATGCAGATTAAATAAATACTTTAGGAGATATAGCAAAATCAAAATAACGCGCAACAAAATTAATTTCATGTCGCCGTGACTAGGCTGGCCCGCTCGGGCGCGGTGTAGGGAACAAGTCGCTCATCGCTGAGTGCGCGACCCGAACACGGGCAGACGCGTGAGCACAGAGTACGTTGAGTTGACACGTTCCTTACAAACTAAATTCAAATCCTTTATTTGTGAACATATAGATACAATAAGATCTAATTACATAAAATGTAATAAAACATAGGTTTTATGAAGTTTCATAATACATACCTATTAGTTAGATTCGTACCATTACCTATGGACGGACGGACAGCGAAGACTTAGTAATAGAGTTTTTACCCATTGGGGACGTAACCTTAAAAATGAGACGTACCTAATTTTATTTATACTTCGATTTTGATATTTTTGCTATAGGCTGCTTTTTATCAACACACTACGCGGGCGAAGCCGCGGGCGGAAGCTAGTAATATTATAAATGCGAATGTTTGTGAGGATGGATGGTTGTAAGAGTAACAAACATCTTGTTACTCTTTCACGTCAAAACGGCTGAACGGATCTTGATGAAGGCACAGAGGTTTTTCCGATATCACGCGGGCGCAGCCGCGGGCGCCCGCTAGTTACAAATAAAATAATTGAATCTTTGTTTTAATTTACTTACAAAATGTCTTTATTAGTTGTTTTTATTAGTTTTAATAAATAAAAAAAAAAAATAAGACAATCGCGAGTCCGACCCGCCCACCGATGGTTCTGTACAAACTTGCGACATAAACGGCCATATATTTTGAACGCATAGACTTAAAGATATGATTTTTCCACAACTCCAAGGAAGTACAGACTAGAGTATATAGTGTTAATTTAGATTCGATACCTCCACGTGTTCCCGAGATAAAGGGTCTTGACAGACGAACAACAAAGTGATCCTATTTAATTAGGGTTCCGTTTTTTCCTTTTGAGTTACGGAACCATTAAAACGCAATGTAAGGGAGAATTGGCCTTTAGGCTTTTAGGTAATTTGACTCCCTTGGTTATGGTTCGACAACCTTGTGAATAACCTGTTTAATGTTAAGTGTAAGCTCTTGACAACCTGTACTCAAGCTAGGCGCCATTTTGAAAGCTGATTCTTTCAAATCAAATCGTTTATTTTGCAAACATGTGTAATTGGTACATCTACTCTATTAGTATAATTTAAGCTTATAATATAAAAATGTGTTGGCAAGCGCATAACGCAACAACGCCTGGATCAATTTTTACCAATTCTTTTTTTTAAATGTTCGTTGAAGTTCAAGGATGGTTTTTACGGCGAGAAAAAATCGGTAGGGTAGGTAGGGTAGAAAAATTGCATTGCAACGCATGCCGGGGCACAGCTAGTATTTAATAAGGTCTTCCATATTCTGCCGTCGCAAATATATTCAATTTAAAAATTAAAGAAAAATTATATAACATAATATTAATACGAAAGAAATTTAAATGTCTAATCATTACAATGACGTACAAAAAACAAACATAAAAATGTCTGACTAATAATAGTATTAAAACAATTAAGAATAATATAAATCAACAACTAAAATATCTCGTTTGTTACACGAGGTTGTCAAAATGTGAAATGTAAATTCGGCTATCATTGTGCCGATTGACGTAACGGCTAATGGCCTGATAGTCAAGAGCCTCGATGACCATCTGTTGAAGCTCTCGTTAGACGGTTGGATCAAAGGCTTGATTCAGAAGGCAGTACTACTCAATACGGCTCGCATTGTGAAGAGGTTAGGACCTCCGGTACCTTGGACCCCGCTCCCGATATCGGCGGACTACATTTTTTTTAAATGTTTTTGTACGTAATATTATGAAATATTAGCTTTTGCCCGCAGCTTCGCTTGCGTTAAATTAGGGGTAACACAGTTCCCCTTTCTTGATTTACAGGAATCAGGAAAGGGGAGCTCTCTTACCCCGAATTTAACGCGAAGCCGCGGGCAAAAGCTAGTACTAAATATTTGCAATGTGGCAGCTGTCAATGTCATTGGAATAATTAAGCGTTGGTTAATGCAAAATACACAGTTATGTACCATTTCTATGGTAATGAGTAAATATGATTAATATTTATGTGAGAAGTTTTGAAGGCTAATGTCCTTTAATAAAGGTTGAGTTTTTCGGCTAGATTTTTTTTCGACTACTCAAGCCAAGAGCGAGTTGCTGTATATATTATAAAAGATTATTTGCTTGAATACTGTTAGTTTATAATATAAAATTAAGTATCTGTTTAAATACAAGTAGCTCCATCTATATCCGTTTCTATTTAGTTATCTGTGCAAGAATAAAAATATTGTGTAATCTGTGGCAAGCACACAACGCTGTTTTATTAAGTCCGTAGTCAAAAGAAATGTATTTATTAGTGTGTTTATTGGTGGTAAAGTAGGTTTTATAATTAGGTTATCGTAACTCGCTAAGAATTTACCTATTTATTTATTTATATACACACAAAACACATACAAATAATAAAAAAAATCATACAGACTAAAGAGCTCAAAGGTACCTAGGTACCTTAGGTACCTAGGTAAAAATAAATTACCGGTAAAAACAACGGTAATAGAAATATTATTACCGGTAAACCGGTAAAACGGTAATTTTTGTATTTTTCAATGTGATATAATAACAATATGATTGGGTAGTCTTAAAGCAAAAAATAAATATATATACAAGGTATACGGTAGTAAACATGTTTATATTATTGCTTAAAATGAGCATAGGAACACAAATTCTAAAAACATGACATTTCTTTTGGCGCAGTCAAGGGTAAATATAGCACATTTATAATTTAATCAATTTTCATTATCACATGTTAACAAACAATTAAATTATAAAGGTTTTTCAAATAAAAAACAATCAGTATGTAAGCTACCAATTTTAGTAGTCTTAATTATCAACTTAATATTTTCCGCAGTATTTGTACTGAACAATTTAGTATATAAACTCAAATTAACTTTCAATCAGCTACGTTTCCTTTTAATTATAAACGACAATCACAATGTAATTGATCACATAAATTCAAGTTAACTTTCAACTTACATTCTCGATAATATTTTAAACAAATCGTATATAATCAAAATTAACTTCAAATTCAACTTATTAAAAACCGGTTACATAATTTTTTTACCGGTAATTTAATAATCGCGAAAATGGGCGGTTTACCGGTAAAAATGAAAACCGGGAAACCGGTATTGCATGCCCTAGCAACAATATTGTCTGTCGTTTAAATTAGGAAATGATGAGCTTACATTTTCGTAACTTTAGAAAACAAAATTAAAGTTCAAAAAAATATGCAAAAACGAAAGTTTTGTAAAATTTTGTGTGAAAAAAAAAATAGTACCTAGTTCTTTTTTGAAAATCGCGGTTTCACTCGCGTGGTGATAAAATTTACAATATATCTTTATGAATTGTAGCCTATGTGTTATTCTGATGTTTAAGCTATATTATTGTAAAGTTTCGTTAAAATCCATTCAGTAGTTTTTGCGTGAAAGAGTTGTATGTATGGATGGATGTATGGATGTTAGTTACTCTTTACATAGGCTACAATTCATAAAGATATATGGTATACTACTACTATAGCTGGCGCTTGCGACTTCGCCCGCGTGATATTGAAAAAAAAAATATCGTATGGTTTTCCAGACTATTATCTACCTCTGTGCCAAATTTCATCAAGATCCGTTTTGACGTGAAAGAGTAACAAACATCCATACATCCATCCTCTCCTCACAACCATTTGCATTTATAATATTGGTAGGTTTCTTTCACCGCGCTAGTGAAACCGGTGCAGATAGTTAAAAATATTATTACGTTTGGTTTGCTAGAACTTTGATAGTGGGTATGTTTACAAAGCTAATTAACTAAGTGTCAGTAAGATTTTTTAGTTGTTACTCCGTGTTATGGGGGTTTTCTGCGATGACTCATCATCTGCCTAGCCTTATCCCAACTATGTTGGGGTCGGCTTCTAGTCTAACCGGATGCAGCTGAATATCAGTATTTTACATGGACCGACTGCCTATCTGACGTCCACAACCCAGTTCATCATCATCATCATCAGGCTATATTAGTCCACTGCTGGACATAGCCCTCCCCTAATGAGCGCCATAGCGCCCAGTTACTACTGGGTAATACGATACCCCTTGGTAAGACTGGTTGTCAGACTTTCGGAACACTGACTACCTGTAACGACTGTCAAAGATCTACAAATGACAGCCGGGACCAACAGCTTAACGTGCTTTCCGAGGCACGGAGGAAACTCGGTATGTAATGGGTGGTCACCCATCCACAGACCAACCTAGGCAAGCGCGGCTTAACCTAAAGATCGACCCGAGCGGCTGCTATTATTTAGCCACGAGATCCTCGTTAGGGTTTTCTGCGATGACTAAATCAAATTATCCTCTGCAAATATTTCCTTATTTATTATCATCGTATTTCCTTGAATTATCGTCTGCTCGCGGTACGGTATATTTGCAGTACTGTAAAGATAACATTAAATACGCTATGATCTCATTGATCTTCGTATGACTACCGATATTGTTGGATGTATCCATGATTTTGTAAAAATATTATGATTTAAAAGAGTATCCATGTAGTTTAGTGCCCATTCTTCTCCATAGAGATCTACGCTTTCTAATGGGCAACTACATTACTTTCACAAGTTATTATGTCTTGTGACTGCGACTGTAGCAGCATCTTTTTTGTTTTTATGACATTCAAAAGTGCCTGTAATGGTCTATTTAGGGCACGCCACAATAGTGGCGGTAAGTCCCCTCTTTGAGGAGTGGCTGGAGAGGCGTCATGGCGTTCTCACCTACCGCCTGACGCAGGTCCTCACCGGACACGGAAGTTTCGGGAGGTTCCTGCACATAATCGGGCGGGAGGAAACGCCCGGGTGTCACCATTGTGACGATCGCCCGGAGGACACGGTGGAGCACACAGTGGCGGTCTGCCCAGCTTGGGCGGAGCACCGCCGTGCCCTCGTACAGGCGATCGGCGGCGGCGATCTCTCGCGTCCGGCTCTGGTTCAGTCCATGGTCCGGAGCGAGAGGGAATAGGAAGCGGTCACCTCCTTCTGCGAAGCAGTCATGCTAGTGAAGGAGGAGGCCGGGCGTTTGAGGGAGAGAACCTCAAACCAACCCAGCCGCCGCAGGAGACGCCCCGGGCGCCAACATGGCAACTATGTCACATCGCTGATATTCTGAAACTGCCCAAGCAAGTTAAGCCACGGTCAGATACGACATAATACAATAATTATAAATAAATGGCCATTTTAGGGAAATTTATTTAGCAGACTTTGTTGCCAGTTGGGAACTGCTGTAGGTACAAACGAAAACCATCACTCACCAAGTCAATTGCTATACAAATGAAATTGGCGAAAGTTTGTGTGTATGTTTGTTACTTCTCTACGTTCAAACGGATTTGGATGAAATTTGGGAAATCATCAACTAACTTCTCCTGTTGTGGGTGGAGTGGGTGGGGAGTGTCAGACTTTTACTGTTTAAAGCCCACCCATATTCCATTTTTTGCCCTTTATGTACCGAGTACGCGGTATCTCTTTCGAATAACCCGCTACCCCGGCCCAGGTGGTCTCTGGGACCATTTTTGAACTGAACAATTTTTTTTTCTATGACTTTTGGAAATTCATATTTTTTTAGATTTTCCATACCTACTTGATGTATAGCTGATCGCGTCAGTTGCTATACAACAGCACACATAGCTTTTTACCCCGGTATGCGTGGGTGAAACCGCGGGCCGCACCTAGTCCTACTAATATTATAAATGTTACTCTCACGTCAAAACGGCTGAACGGATCTTGATGAAATTTGGCACAGAGGTAGATTATGGATTTTTTTTTCGATCATCAGGCTGGCGAACCGCGGGTGCCAGCCAGTAAACAATATAAGGAGGTTGTTTATAAGCCAATAACAATTACAACAAATCAAGTCCTTTGTTTTGTTGAGCATAATAACAAATGTATTTACTCAACTGCCAGACGTATGCGTCTTTTGTTTCTAATGTCTTATTTAACATCACATAACAGCTTTGATCATCATAGTCATCTTAATCACTCATTTGTTTATTTGTGATGCATTACTAAGAATTACGCTCTTATAACTAAAGCTTAGGTAAGGCTTTCAATACGAGGGAGAGAGCCTCAAACCAACCCAGCCGCCACGGGAGACGCCCCGGGCGCCGCGAGACGACTCCCGGCCCCCGCAGATGCGGGCCTGTGGACGGTGAGCAATAAGTAGGTAGCTCACCGTCCGGCCGTCTATTGACGGCAGGCCGTGTCGACGGCGCGTTCGTGTTTCACGCGCGCCTCAAAAAGATGTCAGCAAAGCAGAGGGGCTTGCCAGGGCCTCCGCCTGCCGGGGTTGCGGGTTGTTCGAAAGAGATACCACGGCCCCGGAACGTAAAGGGCAATAGATGGAACATGGGTGGGTTTTAGTCAGTAAAAGTCTGACACTCCCCCCCGCTCCGCCCAGAGCGGGGGAAGTTATTTGATGATTTCCCACCCCAAAAAAAATGCTTTCAATACAATCTGGGTATACTATTCGTTTCCAATTTTAGAGTTCCGTACTTCAAAAGGAAAAAACGGAATCCTTATTGAATCACTTTGTCGTCCGTCTGTCTGTCTGTGGGTCTGTCTATCAAGACTTGTAAGTTAAATCGTAAACTGTAACGCTATCAGGATATAATTTGGTGTGGACAAATGTGCAGTCATGTATGTGTAACGAGGGGAGATTATGGAATCCGAGGGAATTCAACACTTGGATTCTATACACCTCAGATCCCTTTCCTCATCCGAAAGCTATTGTTGTAACAATAATTAAACTTTAGCATGAAAGGGTTTTAATCTATTAATATGCACAATTTCCCTATAGTCCATTGAAAAGTTACATTTGGGGTTGCGTTTTTTAGAGGACGCAATTTTATTTTTTTGATGTGTAGGGGGGGTCAGTGTAAAGCTAAAACTAAGTTTGTGGGGTCGCCACCCTTGTCCCCCGGCCGCCATCTTGAAAATAGGGGTTGAAATGGTTTTTACGACATATCTCTTAAACTATTTATTTGATAAAAAAAAATTGTTAACATTTTTTGTTGCAAATTAAATTCTCTACTACTTTGGTCCAGTAACTTTTTGTCGTAGAACAATAAATAAAATAGAACAACTTTCATTCGCATCATTTTTTCATTAAGTCAATAGCTAAGATTTTACAGCGCTCCGAAGTGAGTACTATTTTTCAGTACTCTTAACTATACCTATATTATACGTGTGTATTAATAGTATGTCATCAGATATTGTTTTTTTTTTATTTACTTTGTTATTATAATTTTTTTAATTATAATTTTTGCAATATTATTAAAAAATAATTTTGCTCTTTTTCACTCTTTAACAGGATTTAACAATTATTGATTTTTAAAATAATTTTAAATGTCATGGCTGTTACTGAGAATACTGTTCAGATAGAAAATACCCAAGTGACCATGAGGGAACAAAAAAACAGTTGCCTGCTATTGTTATTATTATTCCTAACCTCTGTTATTGTAAGAATAGCTAATAAAATTTTTTCGCGAATTTCTGAAGATTTTCGCTTATAACTTTTTTATTTATAGTTCTACGACAAAAAGTTACTGGACCAAAGTTGTAGAGAATTTAATTTGCAACAAAAAATGTTAACAATTTTTTTTATCAAATAAATAGTTTAAGGGATATGTCGTAAAAACCATTTCAACCCCTATTTTCAAGATGGCGGCCGTGGGACAAGGGTGGCGACCCCACAAACTTGGTTTTAGCTTTACACTGACCCCCCCTACACATCAAAAAAATAAAATTGCGTCCTCTAAAAAACGCAAGGTTAGGCCTAAAAAATGTAACATTTCAATGGACTACTAAATCTTCTACAATTTACTTTTCTGATTATTTAATTGACATTACACGTCTAACTATTTGATAAGGACCTTTATATAATCTGGATGATTTCAAACTCTTATCAGTGATTCGTCAAGGTGTATAAACTATAACTAAATGGCTATGTATAAAATGTTTTACTTTTACCTTTTTATCATAAATAACTTTTTGCTTCGATTGTGCCTTTCTTATATTATTTAAGGCGATATGAATTAGAGTATTATAAAGATTATGTCGTTCCGCATAATTAAGGGTTGTTGTTAACTATCAAAACTTGAAGGCACGGTTGGTGCAGTGGCTGAGCGATCGACTGCTGCGCTGCGTGTCGCGGATTCGATTCCCGCACGGAAAAAATATTTGTATCGCCTACAGATAGTTGTTCAGGGTCTGGCTGTTTGTGTATGTGTGTTTAAATGTTTGTAAACGCACTCACGATACAGGAGAAATTCCTAGCGCGGGGCAGTTTTTTATTTCAAAAGATACTTTAATGTGTCTACTACTATCCAACGATTTTCTAAATGGTCCTAACAGATCGTTTTTCCGTTTTCGCTGTAGCATCGTGCGGATGTCATTTTGTGGCATTAAATGACAAGTCTTTTTAGTCGATATTTTTGTAGAAAAATAATACATTATGCAATTAAATTTATCCTTAACGATTCTCACGACAAAAAAGTCTTTCTCTTTATTTCATTATAATTTTAAAATATGGAACACTAGCTGGCACCCGCGGCTTCACCCGCGTGATGATAAAAAAAGTATCTTATGTGTTATTCCATACTATAATCTACCTCTGTGCCAAATTTCATCAAGATCCGTTCAGTAGTTTTTTCGTGAAAGAGGATCAAACATACATCCATAATCACAAACTTTCGCATTTATTATATTAGTAGGAAGGATGAAAAGCAATTTTGTTCTGTCTTCATCTGTTTTGGCCCTTTGGTCGTTTTGATAAGGGTACAAGCTCGTCCCGTTATATCATTCTGGTTCTACCGCGTCGCCCTGTTTTTAAACGGGTTTTGTAACAGTGACTGCGGATACAATCAACTATTTTTACAGGCTATAATTTTATGACTATCTCCTTTTGAAAATCTACAAAAGATTACTTAAAAGATAGTACATCTCTCGTCACTGCAACGCGTCGACTCCCACCGATGCCATTGATTGCAAAACTTGCATCTATATAGAACGAGGGTTATAATCGATTTGACGCACGGGGCATTAAAACTTGATTCCAATTAATATAATATAATAATATAATATAAATATAAATAACTTTAATTCAGGTAAGTTACACCCATTTCATCAACACACAATCACATTTACAACAACATTAAATTACAAATAATTAATAAAATTATAGATAATAAATTCATAAATTAGATAAAATAAATTATTAGAGAAAACAAAAAAATAAATTCTTACATTATACACAAACAAATAAAATAAAAGCAAAATAAAAAACACACTATATTATTAATCATTTCACATTGACATACGCGGGTCTTGTACTGGCACATGTCGGCTACTACAATGCCCCAGAATATAGCTGTCCATCCTAGCAGCAAACATCGCCAGCACGGTGTTGGTGCTACCCCTCACTCTTCGCAACATAGACGCGGCACGCTTTCGCATGGTAGCATGGAAGCAATCGGTACGTGCTTCTGCGAACATGCCTGATGCGCTACACGCTCGGGATAGCCCCAAAACCGCCCTGAATGCGTTGTTATATTGGACGCGGAGGGCGCTGTAGGTTTTCTTACTGTAGTCAGCCCATAAACTACATGAGTACAGTGAGGTACAGTACGCTCTAAAGAGCGCAATTTTGACCTCACTGCTACACCGCGCAAACCTACGAGCGATCATGTTTGCTCTGACAGACAGCGCCCTCCGCTCCCGTTCCATGTCTGCATGGTCTTTCAGGCCAGCAGTGAGTAAATGTCCTAGGTATTTAAACTGTGAAACTCTCTCCAGAGGAGCATCGTACATTTTTATTTGTGGTATTGTAGAAGGACATTTAGCACCAGCGGCCTCAAAAACCATGTACTGACTTTTCTTGTCATTGTATAATAGACCATGATCACAGGCATACTCCTCGCACGTCCGCATTAACTTTCTCAGACCACAGACCGACGCACTCAGCAGCACCATGTCGTCCGCATAACTAAGATTGTTAACACAGACACCGTCAATGTGGCATCCGACATGCTGTTCGCTGAGCGCTACGATCAGCCCATTTATATATAAGTTAAATAGGGTTGGGGATGTTAACCCCCCCTGCCTGACGCCACACTCAAGCCGATATGGATCCGACATTGTTCCCGCCCACCTGACGGTATTGGACTGATTTGCGTACCAGTACTGGAATATACCGATGAGCTCCTGTGGTAAATTTATGCTTTTCAGCTTTCCCCACAGTAACTCATATCCAACAAGGTCGAAGGCCTTGGACAAGTCGAGGAAACACGCATAAACTGGCGTTTTGCGATCTGTATAGTATTTGACGGTTTGCTTTAGACACAGTATGGCACTTTCTGTGGACAGCTGCGGCCGAAAGCCAAACTGATTGTCATGCAGTTTTACGTATTTATTTAACTGTGTGTTAAGCAAACCGTCAAAAACTTTTGCGATGATAGTAGCAAGAGAGATAGGCCTGTAGTTACTCTTATCAGTAAGATCACCTGTTTTATTCTTCACTACAGGCACTACCACCGTCTTCATAAAATCCGCGGGCAGATAGGCATGACTCACGCATAGAGAGCGCTAATACTGCGTTAATACTGCGTAGTAACACATACGCTCGTAATTGAATAACATTGCGCGCGCGCAAGTAACAGTTACTCATAACTGAAATAAGGGAAATGAATTATCATAAAATACGAAGGCAACGTTGTTAACATCCTACCCTACAATTATGTTTGTTCGTGATCTTTAAAATGCACGTGAGTTTCATGATTCCGTGCCTTGTTGATTTCTGTAACTTTGCAATGTAAAATATCCCTAATGCGTAAAAGCTTCTTCGGCAACGCTCAAAAAATTTATAATAAAATATCAATTGGTGCTCCTTATTTTAATAGTGCGTCAATATGAATTACTAGCCCGCGGCTTCGCTCTCGTTAAATTCGGGGTAACCCAGTTCCCCTTGCGCCTTATTGATTTGTAATAGCAACGCTAAGTTTTCCCTTTTCTTCCCTCTTTCTCCCTCACCTGTCTCCTGGTTCCCAACTATATCTGTACCAAAATTCTAAATCGGTGTAGCTATTAAAGCGTGAAGAGGTAACAAACAAACAAACTCACTTTCGCTTTTATAATATTAGTAAGGATGTCAATTTTTGTTGTGTCGTTGTTTGTAACTTAAATGATTAATTAATTTAGAATTGATGTTTATTAATATTGACATTTTTCTTTTTTACTTGGCTTTGATATTTTTAAAATGTTATATAATACTAGCTTTTGCCCGCGGCTTCGCTCGCGTTAAATTCGGTAGCGCCTTATTGATTTGTAATAGCAACGCTAAGTTTTCCCGTTTCTTCCCTCTTTCTCCCTCACATCCCACTTTTATCAAAAAAATATTAGCCTATGTCCGTCTCCTGGTTCCCTTCTATCTCTGTACCAAAATTCATCAAAATCGGTTTAGCCATTAAAGCGTGAAGAGGTAACAAACAAACAAACAAACAAACAAACAAACTCACTTTCGCTTTTATAATATTAGTAAGGATTAGGCAATTCTTGAATTTGTAATCTTAAGCTAGATGCACACCACATTTGTAAGCCTCCTGGCATAACATAGCGCTCTATTCTTCAAGTATAAAATGTATTGTATGTTTTGTACCTATGTTAACAAACCAAAGTGGTTTGAAACGGAGAATATGGATAGACTCTGCTGCAGTAGATGATTTATTCAGCTGTTTGTGACACACTCCAGGGGATACACCTCCTTTTCCTCCTTCTACTGGTCTCTATATACCGCTATAGATGATTGGGATGTATGAAAGTAAACAGATTGATGATCTGGTGAGGAGTTGATGATAATATTGTCATAACGAGTATGACAACTATTGAGAAAATATGCGTTGGAATACGTAGTTATCAATAATATGGCAAAAGATTCATAGAATTCGAATCAATATTTATATAATTTATAAACATACTCATTTATTATTAAGTAATAATTAAACAAATACAATGAGTTTCCATCAAACTATAGAAAACTGAATTAAAATTTAAAAACAAAAAATACTAAGAAGAGGAAAAAATAAAAACGATGAATCAAGCAAAAGTCACCGACTTCTGAATGGAAATTAATTTTCCGTCTTTTTAGGGTTGTTTTGCTAAATAGTTTTTATTTCAGGCTTTTTAGTTGCTGCATCGTGGTATCCTTACTAATATTATAAAAGCGAAAGTGAGTTTGTTTGTTACGTCTTCACGCCTAAATGACTAAACGCGATTTTAATGAATTTTGGTACAGGGATAGTTGGGACCCTGGGGCGGAAATAGGCGGTTTTTAAGTAAGAAGTGAGGGAGAATGAGGGAAGAAAAGGGAAAACTTAGCTTTGCTATTACAATAAATAAGGCGCTAGGGCAAAAACTACAGGTAGCAGGTACCTGCAAAACAAGAAAGAGCTGTGTTACACCGAATTTAACGCGAGCAAAGCCGTGGGCAAAAGCTAGCCTCACATAAAATCTTATCGAGTAAAAATTTTCCATTGCTACTTCCTCACGGGACGAACCAGTTATCAAATAATAAAAAAAGAATCAAAAGAAGGTTGGTCCCACTCAAAATTTCAGAGGTAACAAAAAAAAAGAAAACGAATTGATAACCTCTTCCTTTTTTTGTATATGGTCGAAAAGGGTTAGCCACTTATGATTTATTTCATCGAAAAGGTTTATACGTAATGATTCATAAAGTTAGTGGTATTTCCCGCCTACGTACTTCTTTGACCAACAACTAACAATGGAGGTGCGAAAGCCGCGGCCATGTTCTTAGAATGTATGAAACGCTAAACAAGTGAGTTTGTCATGTGCTTGAAACAAACGCACTGGCGTTACGGCCTAATCACTCCCTAGAGGAGAGCTGGGGTTCTAAAATGGCCGCTTAAGCAAAATAATGATAGGTTAATAATATGGATTACTTATTCGTGAAAATGATCACAAAGTTTATTCACAATACTAACAGAGTCTGTGACCATTTTAAGAATTTTAACGGAGATCTTATTATATCCCATTCTGATTATGCTATAGCCGGCATTTTAAACCTTCAGATTCCAAGACGAGGGGATATTATTGGCTGATTTTATTCGTCTAATCGGCTTCTGGTTATAGACACTTCCAAGATTTGCCACAACACTGATGTGTTGATATGTCTTTATTTTCTAGTTTGGTGGATTTACAGGACTGATTCTTTCTGTCCAGTAGACTCATCATTTTGCTCGAAAATGGTACTCTAATAGTCGTAGGCTTTCCTCAAACGTCGTCTTATCTTCCATTCCAGTGATTCCCTTCTTCTTTCCATAATCATTCATCATCTTCCTGCTCTTATCACCATTTATCTTGATAGCATGTCTTTTTCTTCCAAACTTCTTCATTCCTCTTCATAGAGCAGTAAAAACCTAGTAGCATGACTGTCAAGCGAAAACACGCACCTCTCATTTTTCAGATCCATTTGCGTATTGTATAGTTAATCGTTTGCTTCGGTGAAGGAAAACAAAGCAGCATGCGTTTTATCGGGAGTCGTCTCGCGGCGCCTGACGCCCGGAGCGTCTCCCGCGGCGGCTGGGTTGGTTCTCTCATACGCCTGGCCACCTTGTTCGCTTGCATGACTGCTTCGCAGAAGGAAGTGACCGCTTCCCATTACCTCTCACTCCGGACCATGGACTGAAACAGGGCCGGACGCTAGAGATCGCCTCGCCACCATCGATCGAAATCAGCATGCCTGGAAGATAATTTTTGACGATATGTTAAGCCAAGTCAGAGGCCCCAGGCCCCGGTATAAAAACTGTCACCAGATTAGGCACTAACCACACAATAAAAAAGAAGCAGACAAAGCCTCACAAAATACTTAATACGCAGTTGTATGATATAAATAAAGATTACCTGTTGCTAATTCTTCAAGTCAATATAACCTTGTGAAGAGGTTACTATTGTTGACAAGCCACTGTACCGCTATGGTACTCGTCCTAAACCTTGAAAGATTTTGCTTGAATGTAGTTCAAGGGCTTTATGCAGGAAATAATAGGTTTATTTAGTCCGGATTCGTGAGTATCGTTTGGAGTTAGGTATCTGTGGATAGACTAGATCTAAAAAAGGTCTGAGAAATCGACAAGAAGCCTTTTGCATGTTTTTTTATTATTAGCCCACATTTTGTTATGTTAAGGGGTTGACTTTCCTGCAAAGCGATACCGCGGCCACAGAACTCAAGGGGCAACAGAAGGAACATAGATATGTTTTAGCCAGTACAAGTCTGTTAGTTCCTTCCGCTCCACCTAGAGTAGGAGACATCATTTGATGATTTCCCATTTCAAATAGGGCGATTGGCTATAAGTTTAACTGGTCATTGCATGGGTATAGCTGGACCCCAGCTTTACTGTTTCCATTAATTTAGAAACGATTCATTGGTAGTTTAATATGACATATATATCTATAGAAATCAAACAGCTGGAAAATCACGAAAACGTCTGTGTGGTCGTGAAGTAAGGCCTAGTATTTTTACCCAACTGACGGATGATAACATCCGTCAGTTGGGTAAAAATACTAGGTAGGTAGTATAAAAATACTACTGTTTTTATTTACATGAAATCCAGTTGTTGCGTAGTACGATACCCTTTGGAAAGACTGGTAGTCAGACTTTAGAGATTCCTCTTGAAAGCGTATAATAACTTTTTGCGCCAGTCTTCGAATGATGACGATGATGTATTGTTCTATTGTAATTTGGCACAAAAATAGGTACCTATTTCAATTAATGCCACCGGCGCAGGCATTTGCGCATTTACCTAGATAGATTATTTTTTATTTACGTAAGTACCTAAAGCATGATCCTTTTCAATTAATTATTGTTTTTTTTAATAACTTCTCACAAATGTTCCTAGATGTTTTGATTTAATTTTACTGAACACACTCGAGTTATTTTAGAGACAGGTTTGAACCTCTTTCACTTTTCCATGCTCATATCTTTTGTTTGTTCCTGAGAACCGTCATTAAATAGAGCGACAAACAGACTGGGAATTCTATCAGCACGAGGCAGCATAGGCAACACGCTCTGTCTCTGCATCCGAGCTGCTAGATGTGGTCCAACTCCTATTGTTCCTTTTTTAAGTTAATCTGCTAGAGATGTACTGACTGATCGCTAGCCGACCACAGTCTGTGTTGGGTTGAGTCATCATTTTTCCTGCCCTTGTCCCATTTTATTTCGGCGCAATACGTTTTCTTCTTCCATTCTCCCCTGTCAGACGTCACGGCATCATTTACAAGGGGTAAATAATTCCTTCCTTCATATAATTCCTTAAGCATAGCCCAGCATCCTGACGCATACAGTATGACAAGTCTAAACACTGACTTGTATATTTTACCCTATAACTTAAGGGGCATCCGTGGGTCACAAGTTGTTTCAGTGATTGAAATAAAAATTATAACCTGCACATTGCACAAACTCAAATACCATTTTGACAAAAATACCGCAGGTAAATTAAATTCAAATCAAATCATGTTTATTGTGGATCATAGGAAAGTGTACATAATTCAGTTGGTGTCAATAAATAATTTGTGAACAGCTATGTTCCACCCTTTGGGCGTACAATATAAAAGAAACATCAGAATTTACATTAATGCTAACAGTGTCATTTGCGTGTATCCATTTAAGGAGAGCACGTGTTTGTTCACATCGACGGTAAAAAGGAAGTATAAGCGACATTTTGGTCAAAAATGAGTTATATATGCCATCATACGTAAAATTTTCCGCTCCTTCGAATGCGCTTACTCCCATGGCTCTACGATGACTTTTTTGGCGTTTATGCCCTAGCAAAAAAAATCATTTTAGTAGTATTATTTTTCGTAACCGACGAAAATTCAGATCATTTTTGCTACAAAGGTGCTTGTACCCCTACAAAAATGACTTATTTTGGGTTTGTTGTCGGTAATGCTTTTTTACTTCATAAGGGTGTCGAGCTTTCGGTTGTTTATGCCTTTTAAGCTTTTCCCTCTAAAAGTACAAACGTTGTTTATAGCCTACTTCCATTTCGTAATTTAACATAGCTATGGCGCTTGTACCCTATATACAAAATTTATTTTCATATTACTCTGTCGGTTATACTCTATTACCATTCAGTACTTTATGACAGCTATGTAGGTTATGCCCTATTACCTAAATTTATTTTAATATCACACTGTTGGTTATACCTTACTTCCGTTTACAATATAAGTACAGTTGTGTCGCTAATACCTTATTATTTAAATTAAATTAGATATCATGGTGTCGATTATAACCTACTTCCACGTTTTACAATCATACTCATACGTCACTTATACTGCAATACCCAATAAGAATTTAATTACGAGTCGGTGCTTATGCCATTTGATATCACAATAAAAACTTTTTAAGAAAAAATTGAACCGACGAAAAGTGAAAAATAAAAAAACCTTTTAGTCTAGCTAAGCTCCAAAGTTAAAGTATTAGATTAATTTCAAGTCGGCGCCAAACTATTTATTGATTTTCATAACATAACATGGTAAACGTTGACAACTTGACTGATCGTCGATCATTGTTTGTTGGCGCCGCCTCAAAATTAATCTCATACTTTAACTTTGGAGCTTAGCTAGACTAAAAGGTTTTTTATTTTTCACTTTTCGTCGGTTCAATTTATTGTTGAAAAGTTTTTATTTAAATGTTTAATACATGTACCTACCTATTACGGATACATACCAAGTTTTCGTAATTGATTCTTAACTTATCTACTTACTAGCTGCAGTATTATTGTTTCCAAAAATGATTAGCAGGTTGATACCTACCCACTTTTTTTAAGTAGCTTTGATTTTTCTAAAAAATATTAACAAAAATGTCTTTTTTTATTTAAAAACATCCTACTATATATACTAAAAAAAAAACAAATTCTAAAAAAAAAGAGAAACCCTGGTCATCATTTCATTTGAATTCCCATATAAACAAAATTGTCAATAATGCCTTCCGTATGTTTGGTTTTATCATGAGAACCGCTACAGTATTTACTCGATCTTCCACCTACATGTATCTGTTTAAATCGTTGGTTCGCTCTCAGCTGGAGTATGCTGTTTCAGTATGGAGTCCCCATTATGGTAAATATTCCGACATGGTTGAAAAAGTGCAAAGTTAATTTTTAAAGGCCATGCATTTTCGTTGCTATCGCACTTATGCATCCTACAATGACCTATTAAAGAAATTTAACCTGCAAACCTTAAAATCTACACGAACTATGTTGGAAACTATTTTTTTGTATGATCTGTGCAATACTTACGATTGTATTGATATTCGTAACAAAATAAGTTATGTTGTACCCAGAACAACGATATGCCGTGGGGTCAGTGGCGGATTTACCACTAGGCTGAGTAGGCTGGCGCCTAGGGCGGCAGATTCCAAGGGGCGGCAAATTTAGTCCATTTTTTTTGCAATAATAATCTAGAAACGGTTACAACTATCCCCTAGTTCACGATAATTCTAATAATTTGAAAGAGCCGATGTAATGAGGACGATAAGCACAAACCACAAAGTTACAATTTCAGAATAAATGTAAATAAATGATTGTAAACTAAACTAGCGTACCTATTAAATTTAAAGGTCAGTAGGGGCCGGAGTCGTGCGGTCCCTTGGCCCTTTACGGGGCCCCGGTATGGGCGCGTTCTTTAGGGCGGCGCGCCGCCCACTACCTGAACGCGCCCCAAAATTTGGTAGCCATACGGCTGATCCGGGGCTACCGCACGATCTCCGGCGAGGCAGCGAGCCTCCTTGCCGGATTGCCACCGTGGGATCTGGAGGCGATAGTGCTCGCGCGCCTGTTTGAGTGGCGCGCGAAGGCACTACACCGGGGGTAAACTCCGCTGCCGCGGCAAATTGCTGCTCAGCGGACAGACCTCCGGTGCTCCGCGCAGGGCACGCCACAATAGCGGCGGTAAGTCCCCTCTTTGAGGAGTGGCTGGAGAGGCGTCATGGCGCCCTCACCTACCGCCTGACGCAGGTCCTCACCGGACACGGAAGTTTCGGGAGGTTCCTGCACATAATCGGGCGGGAGGAAACGCCCGGGTGTCACCATTGTGACGATCGCCCGGAGGACACGGTGGAGCACACAGTGGCGGTCTGCCTAGCTTGGGCGGAGCACCACCGTGCCCTAGAGGCGATCGGCGGCGGCGATCTCTCGCGTCCGGCCCTGGTTCAGTCCATGGTCCGGAGCGAGAGGGAATGGGAAGCGGTCACCACCTTCTGCGAAGCAGTAATGCTAGTGAAGGAAGAGGCCGGGCGTTTGAGGGAGAGAACATCTAGCCAACCCAGCCGCCGCGGGAGACGCCCCGGGCGCCGGGCGCCGCGAGACGACTCCCGGCCACCGTAGATGCGGGCCTGTGGACGGTGAGCAATGGGTAGCTCACCGTCCGTCCGTCTATTGACGACAGGCCGTGTCGACGGCGCGTTCGTGTTTCACGCGCGCCTCAAAGAGAGTCAGCAAAGCAGAGGGGCTTGCCAGGGACTCCGCCTGCCGGGGTTGCGGGTTGTTCGAAAGAGATACCGCGGCCCCGGAACGTAAAGGGCAACTGAAGGAACATGGGTGGGTTTTAGTCAGTAAAAGTCTCCGCTCCGCCCAGAGCGGGGGAAGTCATTAGATGATTTCCCACCCGAAAAAAAAAAGCTCAGTAGGGGCGGCAAAAATCTATAGCCTACTGGCGGCAAATTTGTAAAGCCGCCACTGCGTGGGGTGCGCGCAAGACCTTTATTTGCAGTGAGTTCTTGTCGTACAAACGCAGGCTTGCGTGCACCCTTACGACGCCTTACCAGTCAATACAACAAGATCTTTGTGGACATCGACTTCTTTTCCATCACTGCTCAAAAATTTAGATGTGTCCGTAATAAAAATCTCGATTCTAATACCTAGTTAGTTTAATAGTTTATTATTCGTTTATTATAGTTTATTACTTCTCTTTCTCTGTCTCTTGCATGCCTGTCTGTTTAAGTTTTACCTGTACTACTTTTGATTTAACAGCTTAGAATAGCGCATTTATAATTTCTAATATTATATTGTGGAAAATGTCGTAGGTTATACCTACATTTATAACTTAGTATAAGATTCATGTATAACTGTTAATTTTCCCAAATAAATAAAATAAAAAAATTATACTATCCGCTTGTTAATAAATAGGTAGGTAGGTGACATGAAAATGAGTATAATGACGAATTATCATCTTTTAAATCTACCATTTAGTGTAAATTTGAATTACTTGATCGGGTAGGGTATACTAAAACAGACCCCTAAAACTAAGGACTTTACTCTTTTTGAGTACTGACCTTAGTCTTTTTCTATAAAAATCGACTCCCTAAAATACTTTTATGGTACTTCACCCTATTTTACGAGTTAGGGGCCCAATTACAGTGTAGTGTAATACCCGTTTTAGCTCTTATTCTGATGAAGGATCGTGTTGGTTGCGCTACTTCATTATTTTTGGGGTGTCTTTTCATCTATATTTCCATAGACTCACGCAATGCCAAATGTTGATTATCCTTCTTTTCCTTTGCTTTCAAGCGACATTGTGTATCACTAATGTCTTATATCCTGTTATTGTTTTGAAAGCCGACTGTTTCTTGTGCTCTATTATCTTTTATTCAACCACTGTGAAAAGTACCTTATCCTTCTTTTCCTATAACTCTTATTGAACTGTCTAGTCTCTTATACCCTTTTACCTTGCGATGTGAGAAATCAGTATGTCTATTAGGCTTCTTATCCTCTATTATTTTATTTTGTCATTTGTATCTTATGCCATATTTCCTCATTGGAAAATTAAAAGCTATTGTTATAAGCGACAAAAACCACTTTAAATAGCGTCAAATGATAAAACCTAAAAATACCTGTAACTGCTCCATTTTTTTCTGATTTTATAACTGTTTTAGTTTTCACGATATCTTAATAAATGTCAAAAATACGTCGGTTTTTCTAAAATTTAAAACTTTGAACGGCTCTCCTGAACATTTCATTTTTTGTCGCTTATACCCTATTTCCTTTTAACCGTCGACATTAGAAATACAGATCACACAAAGTGCACGTCTGTAGATCATACATATTTGTTATATGTATTGAAAAGGCACGTGATTAAATTATAAGCAGAAGTTCTATTAGAAAAACTACAGTCAATAATTAATGAAAAAACATAAACCCCTATTCTTGCGGATGGGAAATCATCAATTAGCTTCTCTCTCTCCGCGCTCTGGGCGGAGAGGGGGGGGGGGAGTGTCAGACTTTACTTACTAAAAAAATCACGCATGTTCTTTTTTTTTCTTTAAGTTCCGTAGCCGCGGTATCTCTTTCGAACAACCCGCAATCCTAAACAAAAAGCCTTTGAGTCCACGTTTGAGAGTTGTGATATGTTATGGTTGCGAATCATAATTTAATCAATATTTTTTATATTCTGCAAATTGACAAAAAAAACGGTTGGGTACTTTCATGAAATTATGATTCTGTTTTGTAATATGCAGTTAGCAAGCATACAAGCATGGCTTGCCCTTATAACCCACTACACTACGTTCATGATGTTAGGCTTTTTGACAAGCCTTATAGGCTTGCCATAGTTTTGGCCCTGGATATACTTATTTTTTTCGGATGGGATTTCATCAAATAACTTGCCTCGCTCTGGGGAGCCGGAGGGAGCGTCAAACTTTTACCGTCTAAACCTATGTATGTTCCTTCTTTTGCCTTTTGTGGTCCGTTCCATCTCTTTGGAACACGAACGCGCCGTCGACACGGACTCTTGTCCTATACGGACGGACGATACCCATTGCTCACCGTCCACTGACCCGCGTCTACGGTGGCTGTGGGTCGTCTCGAGGCAGCCGACGCCAGGAGCGTCTCCCGCGGCGTCGCATACGTTACTGGGATGTTCTTTTTTTATAGCACAAGTTAATTATTAAGGCTCTTAATTACTTAGGCTTTTGTAGGTATTTCGTTGAGCATGACAATTTAGGCTCCAGACTTAATTTGTCTCGAAATACCAATTAAAGGATCTATCAAGCTGATTACTTCAACTGCTGCTATTGAACTGGATCAGGGGTCATTTACTGGGTCCGGTATGGGTAATTGGTATTTACGTAGGCGAAGATACAACCAGTTAGTTAATTTGCGTTTCAAAACAGGCATTCATGCTCTTAGTTCATACTTCTACCTCTTCATGGAACTTGAGAAGCCCGTCACACTATGCAACTTCTCAAAACCAAATTCAACAGTGGCGACCGCCAGCAAAGCGCCTAGACAATGAAGTTTGGCGAAGTCCTGGAGAACCAATGTAACAGTTTTGGAGAAATTAATTAAAAAAGAATAGCGTTGGAGGCAGAAAAAGGTAATACCCGCTTTCAAACACACATTTTCTAAATCATATTCTTGCTAGTGTTATTTTAGATAGGACTATTATTTTTTGTTGAATGTCAGGATTTATTTAAAACACCGAATCAAGATTCCTGATTGCTTGAATTTGTGTTGAAGACTACTTAAGAATTCATCCAAAATTACCCAGACGATTGCTGGTTTTTTTTTTGCTTTCATCGTTTTTATTTTAAAAAGCCTGCACATTTATGGTTCATCGACCTCGAAAAGACACACGGCAGGGTACCCCGTGAGCTTTAATGGTGGGCTCTTAAGGAAAAAGGTGTGCCTGGGAAGTAGGTATGCGGAGTCGGTCCGTGCGATGTACAATCGTTTGAGTACCCAAGTCGGATCCACAGCGGGTACTACCGGAACCTTCAATGTGGCTGTCGCTTTTAGCCTTTACTCTTTCCTGGTGATAATAGACGCTGTCACGTCGGACATCCAGGACGAAACTCCCTGGTGCATGCTGTTTGCCGATGACATTGTGCTGGTTGCCGAGAGCGGCCGAGACGTCCAGACCAGATTGGAGATGTGGTGACAAAGACTGGAGAATGTTGGCTTAAAATTGAGTAGAACCAAAACAGAATACTTGTTCTGCGATTTCGGCGGTCTCTCCAGTCCTATGCCCATAATTCTTGCCGGAATCCATACTGATCTGCTCCAACTTCCGGTACCTCGGGATGGCGAAGTAGTCACGGAACGTAACGCACCGGATCAACGCGCGATGGAACAACTTGTAACCCACGGATGCCCTTCAAGTTAAAGGGAAAATATACAAGTCCGTGTTTAGACCTGTCGTACTGTATGGGTCAGAATGCTGGGCTGTAAAAAAGGTGGATGAAAAACGATTGCATGTAGTGGAGATGAGAATGTTGAAACGGATGTGTGGATAAGGTAAGAAATGAGTATATTAGAAGTTTGAAAATTGCCAAAAAAGATGGATGGATTGTGTAATGTATGATATGAAAAAGAAAGGAGTAAATGATGCTGTGACGTGTTGCACCGACCCCAAATAGAATAGGATGAGGGCAGGAAAATTTAATTATATAAACAGAAAATTAAATCTGCATATTCCAGCAGATCTGAAAGAAATCTAAAGCATGTAATATTGCACATTATTATTGAATGTTTGTAATTAAAACCTAATGAACAAGTAAAAAAATAAAATAACTACTAAGACGAATTGAAAGCCTTTGGAAAAATGAATATTTTACCAGTCTACCTTAAAGTGATTATTGAGAATAATTATAGTTTTTGCAACGAACTGGATGTCTTCCAAAATGGAAAAAAATAGCACAGAATCGCGATAGTTGGTAGGAATAGAAGGTAGCCTTTGCCTAGCTGTGCGACAATATGAGCTAACCATCTTATGTATTTAATTCTGGTGTCCCAGTTTTAGTTGCCATACTCCGAAACGGTTTGACCAATATTTATGATATTTTAAATGTATATTTGGTAAGTCTGAGAATCGGTCGTAATACATTTTTCATACCCCTAAGTAATAAGGGTGGCCTGAGCAGCGGGTGAAACCGCTGAGCACCGCTAGTACCTAACCTGGCTTACCTACCCTTTTTTTTCCCCCCGTTTTTTTCAGAACCTTTTGACTATAACAAACATAAAACACACTTCACCTCCTCACTCACTCCCATAGTAGTAGACCCCTCAGAATTGAGGCATTCTTTGCCGCTAGACACACATCATGAGTCACACCCTCATACAATACCTCAATTTTTTTAATCTTTTTTTTTAATATTTTTCTTAAGTTAAAAATCTTAAGCTTTATTTAAAAAATAACAATTGTATATTGATCAGATTCCAGACCCAGACCAGACCCAGGGTATCCTAGTGTGGGGTTCAGTGTCACTTAAATTATGTATTGTACTTTTTTGTAGAACAATAAAAATAAATCTAATCAAAAAAGAATTAGTGAATTTGCTTCAGCCGTGTTATGTCGTGACCAAGGGAAATAAGGATTCATTTTAATACATATAGATAATAACTGAAACAATATGATTTTGAGAAAAATAAATGATAAAACTTGCAACACTGCTGTCACTTTTAGCAAAAGCTGTTCTATGAATCCTATTATGTCGTCAGTGTCATAAGCAAACGAGATGACAACGGCTAGCCATAGTCTAAGTATGTCCGTTCAGCTTTTTTAATCGCGCGCGGTTCTAATAGCAAGAGCGCCGTCAATTCTGCCAGTGTTGCAATACACCCTACACGGAATACGCGCCGCGCGCGCGATTTATCCGCGTTCTTTTATCGAACGAGTTGCGACCGAAAAACTTTTGTTTTTCTTTTTTTAAATCGATTCTTTTCATTTTGTGATTTATTTGTGAAAGCTTATTTTAATAGTGTTGTGATAATCGTATTTTCGGATATCCTGCAAGGTGAGTGCAATGAACTCGTTTGCACTTCCTTTTCTGAAGGCAGTATGAATTGTGAAGACTTGTTTTTTATGTTCTTTCTTTTTTTTCGTTTACCATGAACTGTTCAACTGTAATTATTAAAAAGTTCAAGTGTGTTTGGGTTCAATTAACGATTGTTCGTAAATAAACTCATTAAATGAAACATACATTTTGCACGTGCCTATAATACGATACGATATTTTTACCTGCTTAGATTTTTTTGCTTAGGCTTTTTTAATTGTGTTACTAGCATCGCAAACATTATTTTGAAAAACAATTGCCACAAAAAAATAAAGAATAACAGACGCGATCGTATTAATTTTTGAAACACGCTTCATAATAATGTGTTTAACTCAGTTTAAAAAAAAAGTCATAATTATTAAGTTTTTGTGCTAAAAAATAATTATAAACTCAAGTTACCTTAACTGGTTAATTTTTCAGAGTTATTTAAGTGCTGTGTGTATCTGAAATCCAAAGCAAAGAATTTTAATAAAATAATCCCATTTACATGCTTGACAAATTTAATGTAATTTTGATGACTAAGTTGTAACTAGTTGTTACACATTTTACAAAGTATTTTCACGGTTCAATAAATTGTCTAGTCGATATTTTCATTACTGAAAAAGTAATGTAGTTGATGTTTGTCCAATTTTGGTTGTAATAGACAGGCTTTTAAGACTTATTTCACACTGAATTCCAATTTAAATTGTCAAATTACTTACGACAAACAAACAAAACATCGTTCTATTTTATGTCTTTGTGATAGATAGTTTGTAACTAAAAACTTTTAAGTATTGCTCTTTTGTAAATAGTTCAATCATAACAAAAGATTCCAGAAGTTTGTGGCCTAGCCTAGAGCGGAATATTTTTTTTAAATGGGGGTCTTATCACTGATAGCAGTATCTTCCAAACAAGCTTAGTAAAGTAGGTTGACCTACATTTTGTCAAAGCATTAATTACCTAGAAATTCTCTAAGTATTTCCTTTACCATCCTAGTTAAATACTAAATTCCAATTTTTAAAAACACGAGCAAGTGCAAGTCGGACTCACACATCGAGGGTCCCGTACAAACTTGCGACATAAACGGCCATATCTTTTGACTGCATAGACTTAGAGATATGATTTTTCCACTACTCCAAAGGACCACAGACTTGAGTATTTGGTTTTAATTTCAATTCGATACCTTCATGCGTTCTCGAGATAAATGGTCTTGACAGACATACAGACGGAAAACAAAATGATGCAATAAGGGTACCGTTTTTTTTCCTTTAGAGGTACAGAACCTTAAAAACAATCAAACCTAATCATTCATCAGCTACAAAAAACTACACAAAAAAAGAAGTGAAGCAATGACAACAACCTTCAACTTCGCGCTAACATGAACTTGATACTGACACCGACTGCGTTCCAATGAGTGTGTAAACACGCTAGTTATCAAAACATTTATATCTCATTATATAACATTAATTGTGTTTGCTTTAACTAAAATAATCGAACAATTTCCCTCCTCTTTGTTATTGTTATTAAGAGCACGACAGCAATGTTATCCGAAAATTTGGCGGATATTTGTATTTCACGATATAAATTATGAAATGGGTAACTACCCATTGCTCGATGTAAAGGCTAGGATTCAGCTCCATCTGGTTAGACTGGAAGATGACTCCAACATAGTTGAGAAAATGTTCAATGACTATTTTGTTTTGGAATGAGAATAAGAAACAACTCTGCGGATATTTACACTCTGAGCAATGCGCATCACTAATTTAAAGAAAGGTTTTTCAATAGAGCCTTTGTTTTGCAATGAGTAATCGTACTTTTTATTTAGTCTGTGGGATTTCCTTTCGTGGAAATCTCAGTTTGTTTTTTAAACAAACTGAGATCACATCCTCTTTAAAATATCGTGCAGTATGATTTATACACTGCTGTTGACTTTTAAGTATATCAGAATAATTACCTAGTTTCAAATCACCTATATCACCATTCTCCTACCTAATCTTCTTCAGCCATGCTCTTGCAACGGGATGTCTTCCGTTTATTCCTCTGAGTTTGTTTCGGCTGTTTCTTCTCAGAGTAGTCGGATACGAAACACCGACCTCATCTAGTTTAAAAAAAAGACGTGTAAAAGTGTTTGTGAAAACCTACTTGCAAAATAAACATCATTTACATTTATCATTTATTATTTTCCCTGTATTTGCTGTCGTTTCAAGAACAGTTTTTATTCTTATTTATTTATTTAAACTTAATGCTCATGTAAAAATATTGTACAAAGGCGGACTTAACGCCTTGGGCATTTTCTACCAGTTTACCTTAGGGTAATGCCAAGACAAGAAAAAAAAACATACAAAAGCATAGTTAGTCCAATGTGACCGAAAATTTCAGAAAAATAATAATATAATAAATAAACAATAACTATGTACTAGCACTGGTTCATGGGACATTTGTCCTGCCTAAAATCTAACAATATTCCAAAGAGAGTTCTTACTAAGATACCAGTAAATCAAAATCCGAAGATACCACCAATTAATAATTTTGGCGGTTAAGTTAATTCACGCCTTAAAACGTTTTATTATCTTCGAATCCTTGACTCGCCTTGAAGCTTGCACTTGACCGACATTCTACAAAAATATTATAATTTCTAACGATTTTATTATGTTTTATGAGCTGGATAAAGGTTGTTATATCTTGTATGTTATCCAATGTATATCCGCTCTCGTTATTGACATTGGATTGGTGAGAATCGTTTCTTTATACAATAACTAGCTTCCGCCCGCGACTTCGTCCGCGTGACATAGTTACTTTGCGCTAAAGCTAACTTTAACCCGCGTCATGATCGAGCAAATATTGTTTTTCTCTCCCCTTTTCTTCCCTCTTTCTCCCCCTTTTCTCACTTTTTTTTAGCCTATGTCACTGATGATATAATAAGTGCGTAAGTTTAATTATAAATCGTTGTAGCTTTAAACAGTGTCAGATGTAAATATTCAGTAAATCAAATAATTATTTGATTTTTAATATTTCTCATTTAAATAGCAGCACGAACACATCCTTCTCATTGAAATTGTGTTTATGTCGTAGTTGAACTTTGCTTTTTTCGGCGACCGCCCCTCCACCCCGAATAAGGCCCCCCTAAGGGTCGCGATTCACAGATTAAAAACACTGTCCTAGCTAATCAATACCAAAGTCACAGCGGTCTGTGTTTTCTATGATTGTTTTTGCAAATTTTCGCGATGAAAACTTTCGTGTAAATTCACTTATTTTAGATGTAAATGAACGTTGAGTCATCTACGCATTTTCATTGAAACCTAATATTTATTGAGAGAATATTATGAAATAATTAATACGTCAATAAATGCAAAATTTTTGCTCATGGTGAACGCCGCCGGTTTAAGTAAATAATCTTACCAAAGTAGTTTAAATATTAAAAAAAAAGTGTTTGTTTTATGTTTGGCGTTGAAAAGAAAAATGGCCATGAGTTGATTTTAAGTTCTTCAATTAAATTTTGACGGCACGGTTGTTGCAGCGGCTGAGCGATCGACTGCTTTATTATAATGTTTGTATAGCCTACAGATAATTGTTCCCGGTCTGGATGTTTGTGTATGTGAGTTTAAATGTTTGTAAAAGCACCCATGGAGATACAGGAGAAATTCCTAGTGTGAGGCAATGTTTAAAAAAAAGTTGTGGAATCATCATTGTCACCATTCTCCTGGTCTTATTTCAATTTACTTCAAACTATTTATGATTCATCATCTCAGTAGTCTCCTCCAGGCAAGTGCGAGTCGAACTAAACTTGCGACATAAACAGCTCCATATCTTTTGACTGCGTAGACTTTTTACATAGTTTCAAGGGACCACAGACTTAAGTAAATGGTTTTAATTTCAACTCGTTACTTTTACGCTTTCCCGAGATAAAGGGGCCTCGACAGACGGACGGACAACAAAGTGATCCTTTAAGGGATCTGTGTTTTTCCTTTTGAGCCACGGAACTCCTAAAACTACATAACTGCTGGTCTTTGTAAATATCAAAATACATGTCGAATTGAGAACCTCTTCCTTTTTTTCGTCGGTAAACAAAATTACGTAAGTTATTCGTGTCGTCATCGATGAGAGTCCAAGTCCTTCGGCTAGCGGTCGACTGCTTTCATGAAAACAACCCTTCCTGCCTTACCGGTCGACCTTAGGGTGTCATGCACCTTCGGCAAGACGACACTCTAAATATCCATAACTACTTTATCCATATTAATATTATTGGCGGATTCATTGGTCTCGCAGTCGCAAGTGCGACTGCCAACAGGGTCCTGGGCTCGATTCCTGGGTGGGGCAAAAGAGTTACTGGGTTTTTGCATTGGAAATTTCATAGTAGCCCGGAGTTTAGATTTCCCAGTGTTCATCTGTGTTTAAAAGTCATAGCAATTACTGTTAATTTTCTTGTTTTTATTTATTATTTAAATGTATTTATTAGTTTATTTCATATGTATATGTGTATTAGTATATGTATAAAAATATACGTTTCCGAAAACTAATAGTTTTAGATATATACCTATATTTTATAAACTGTTTGTACCCTATCACAATGTTATCGTATTTAACCCAAAGGTTGACTGGTTGAGAATGCCTTAAGGCATTAAATCCGCCTATGTACAACTATTGTACATGAAGTTTAAATAAATAAATAATATCCCAGTGCCTCGGCAAGCACGTTAAGCTGTTGGGCCTGCGCCTGATCACCCTCTGGTCGTGTTGGATTACCGTTTCATCGGGCTTTGAGAGCGAAGGAACAGAGAGTGCACCTGTGCGGCTGTGCCTACGCACATACGCCTCCACTATAATATCTCCCGCGGATTAGGCTAATCTAATCCTCGCTGTAATTGGCCGCAATGGCTAACAAAGTGATCATAAAAGGGTTTCGTATTTTTCCTTTTGAAGTACCAAATACACTTGTAAAATTGTTCGAACTTTGACTACCAAATATAACTGACAAATGCTTGCACTGACTGGACAGGTCCACTCAATCTGTGTGGTGCTTTCTTAAAAAAAACATTTCAGACACTAATCTGCATTGTCCTCTTGTAAGTTGACCAAGATTTTTGTCTGGACCTTAAAAGAGACTATGACCTCTGAGTTTGTTTCGGCTGTTTCTTCTCAGAGTAGTCGGGTACGAAACACCGGCCTAATCTATTTAAAAAAAAGACGTCTTTATTTTTAAATATAATATTTTGCAAGTAGGTTTTCAAAAACGCTTTTACACGTTTGAAAACCTACTTGCATAATAAACATCACTTATCTTTTAAGTTTCCCAGATATAGTCCAGAACAAAAAAATATCCCAATGACGAAAAGAGCTTTTTGGCCTCGTCATAATGTTAAATTCACAGTTCTGACAGATAACACGCAGCATACAATTCTGGATCTTAAGGACTAAGGAATGATGTTTTGTCAATTCATCTCCTTTAGGACTTAAATGGAATGACATTATGGAAGTACTGATTTTTACACAACAGCTCCTGCCATGTCTAAGCTTTTGTTATATTTCTGTTTATTCGGTTGGTACAGATCAAATATGGAACCGCCTTTCTGCTTGATGGAGCAGAAACTATAAATGAACTTGAATTGATTGATCCATATGTGTCAACAGTCATAAGCCTATATGATATGAATGTTGGGATTTACCGCCGTGTATTCATGCAGGCCTAGTAGTTTCTATCACAATCATCCGGCCAAGGAATCGCGTTCTCCCATACAAACTTACAAGAGCATTACCAGAAGAAGAAAGAAATTATTTGATGATTTCCCACCCCAAAAAAAAGGGGATGTATTTAGCAAAATTCTGTGTTAGTGAGCTCCAAGTCCTAAAAGGAAACCACATGCAAAAATTGAAACTTCTAAAACTTGTAGTTTCTGAGTTTTCTTGGGCAGTGAGTCAGTGATTTTTCTTAAATATATATAGATGTAATCTTTATAATTAGCAATAAGAACCGTGTTACAATGTTGCTGTTTACTGCATCATATATCTAACATAATTATCTGTTTTTTGTAAAAGATTTCATGACAAAGAATTAACTGTTAAAACACAGTTAATAAAATACCGTATGTATTTTCGTAAACGGCCTAATCCCGAATAACATAATAATTAGCTATGTACTGTTACATTATTATGACAATTAAGAAAATTTAATTAGAAATAACGTTTTTTGAGTACTTAACGTTATCCTCAAGATTTTCGTTAATTTATTACAACTACGTGATCTCATACATTTTTAGCGTTTTCGCAACTTTCTGTTGTTCTTGGCATATTGATGTTTTTGACCTCTGCTTCTCAGATTTAAATATTAGTATGTTATCAATTGGTGCGGGGGTCGATGGCAATGAATAGTTATACGTTTGTTTATTATTATTTTTGTTGATGCGGTCAGTCGTCGCCATAAATCGTTCGTCACACAATCCTCCCACCTTCTCTTTGGTTTTTCTCTCCTTCTCCATCCCTTTATATTTCATATACACACATAGCTTGACCTTTACGTCTCTCTTCTACTTCTACTAAACTCATTATTTTATTTCAGCATTTTGATATTAATATTTGATGATATCCTTACTAATATTATAAAAGCGTAAGTGAGTTTGTTTGTTTGTTACGTCTTTACGCCTTTATGGCAAAACCGATTTTGATGAATTTTGGTACCTACAGAGATAGTTGGTTTTTTTTTTAAAGTGAGAATTGTTGGAGAAAGAGCGAAGAAAAGGGAAAACTTAGCTTTGCTATTACAATAAATAAGGAGCAAGGGCAAAAACTACAGGTAGCAGGTACCTGAAAATCAGGAAAGGGGAACTTTGTTACCCCAAATTTATCGCGAGCGAAGCCGCGGGCAAGACTAGTGTCACATAATTTTGTTATCCAGTATTAATTTTCCTTTAATACTAAAATATTAGCAGATCATCCATATAGACATAGAAGAAATTATAGTATTATCGACGATAACTCATAAACTACCTACTACGCAATATAAATAAAATTGATAAGGAACCACCTCAGAAGCCTCTCGAACAAAAAAGGAATTATGGAAATCGGTCCACAGTTTCCGGAGTAATCGGTGAACATACATAAAAAAAATAAGGTCTAACATAGAACCTCCTGCTTTTTTGAAGTCGATTTTTTTATTTCTTAATTTTTTTTTGTGTATTTTATACAATAGTAGCTTTTGCCTGCGGCTTCGCTCGCGTTAAATTCGGGGTAACACAGTTCCCCTTTCCTGATTTGCAGGTACATGCTACCTGTAGTTTTTCGAAAATAATAAAAAGTAATCTCTGTACTCAAAATAGAATACGGAACAAGAGATGTACTCTCAGCTACAATAAATGTTACCTAATACTTACATGTAACCTCGGCGACCTTAGAATTTCGACGGCATTGCCTTGGGCGACGCCGATGGCTCGAGTTGAACCAGTATGTAAATCTCTTCTAGTACAATTCGTTCTATTAATGATGTATCTAAATATGACCTATATAATTATGAATTTTGCAAGAAAATTTATATTGTTTTTTTGCTATTTTTAGTAAAAGATATTTACTTATATATGTAAGTTATAATAGGTTAAAGCACACACACATATTTTTTTCGCACTCTATCGCCTACATTTCGTTCTCATATCTCTTTTAGCAGGTCTACTGGCAGAAATTTCTTTTTCACACACAAATTTTACACAAATTTTATATGTTTTATTCCTGTCTGGACTACTGTGTACATAGATTGTTAAATAAATAAATAGAAGATTCTTGGAAGTATATTTACGGAATGTACCTTGCGCGAGATTGGAGAAAATAAAGACATAAAAAAACCGGTCAAGTGCGAGTCGCACCGAGGGTTCCGTACAAATTAACGACTTAACTAGCCTTATCTTTTGATTGCGTAGATAGTTTTACAGCTTCAAGGGACCACAATCTTGAGTAGGTTTTAATTTCAACTCGATACCTCCACGCGTTCCCGAGGTGAAGGGTCTTGACAGACAGAAAAACAGACGGACAACAAAGTGATCCAATAAGGGTTCCGCTTTTTCCTTTTGACGTACGGAACCGTAAAAACAATGAATGGACTATGCGAATGATGGTGTGGTTAGAATTGAGATGGATGGAGACTGCTGAAATGAAAGAAAGAAAGAAAAAATATTTATTTATCGCAAATTAATAAACGACAAGCACACAAAATAATAAAAATAAACATTTACAAATACATATATGGGACAAAATAAAAATAGCTTGCACGTCGTGACTGCGACAGGTAGGTCACCACTCAGCATGATGCTGTGCCATGGAAGCCCACAGCATAGCGCTGGTTTTTGCGAGAAAATAACGAATAATGGAGAAGAAATATGGATGAAGAAGACATGCTGCACTGACCCTAAATTAAAAAGGATAGAGGCAATAGAATCCAGAATGATGAATGATGATGATGTATTTCGTAGTAACAAAGAGGAGAAGAATTTCGTTTCGGTAAAGTTGGGTTGTTAATAATGACAAAGATATCTAGAAATTAATTGAACTGCACAATAAACTGATACACACACATTTTAGTAGGTACATTAAAATAGGATATATAGATTAAAAAACAAACAATACATTAGTACGTATTAGTGGCTGCTAGCCGTGATCCAAAATGTAATGAGCCAAACAATGACTGTTGAAGATGAAATGACAGAATGAAATTCGAAAAATTAATCCTTACTAATATTATAAAAGTGAAAGTGAGTTTGTTTGTTTGTTACCTCTTCACGCCTAAATGCCGATTTTGATGAATTTTGGTACAGAGATAGTTGGGACCCTGGAGACGGACATAGGCATTTTTTTTTTTAAAGATGAGATATGAAGGAGAAAGAGGGATAAAAGAGAAAACTTATCATTGCTATTACAATAAATAAGGCGCTAGGGCAAACACTACAAGTAACAGGTACCTATAAATCAGGAAAGGGGAACTGTGTCACCCCGAATTTAACTCGAGCGAAGCCGCGGGCAAAAGCTAGTATTTAATCATTTAAAAATCAATGTTGATCCAAAAAGAAAGAGAGGCAACAGAGAGGGTAAAGTACCCACTCTGTTACAGAACTAACTTACGGCATCCATAATGGAAATAAGCTATTCATTAATCATTAACTATATGCTTGGCGTAATGCCATCATATTGACCCATCACTTGAGCCATTGTCAATGTCGACCTTGAAAGGGCTGTTGACATACCTATTGAACCTTTGTGGCTTACCACCATCTTTGTTTGATAAACTTTTCTATTATCTTCTGGTAATTTGATGACTGCTGTATGGCTGGATGTGGTGGTACTTGGGCGGATTACCTTATAGTAAACTAGCTGACTTGCGCAGTTTCACCCGCGTCTTTAGTTGCTGCCCCGCTTCCGTCGGTAGTAGTTTGATGTTTTAGCCTATGTTACTTTCTGATAATGTAGCTTGGTATAAGTGAAAAATTTGTAAAAATCGGCCCAGTAGTACAAACAAACAAATCTTTCGTAATTTTTAATATTAGATAGTAAATTTCCGGCTACGCCCGCCTGATGATCGAAAAAAGTATCTTATGCGTTATTCCAGACTATAATTTGTTCCGTGTGGGGATGCACGCAGCGCAGCAGTCGATCGCTCAGCCACTGCGCCAACCGTGTCGTCAAACACATTTTTATTACTGCTTTCCCTGTTTCACTGTCATCATGTTCCTGGACTGCCCATGTCCAATTATATTTGGGGTCCGCGCAACACGTTTTTTTCTTCCATCTCTCCTTTTGCTGCATGCCAAGATAAAGTGGGTATTTAAATCAAAGTAATTGAGATTGTCGAGTCAAAAGAGGGTCATGAACTCCCTGATTGCCTACTAACCTATGACTTGTGACGCCAATTAATATTGCGATATTTGACCATTGTTGATGTAGGCAATAACGTCGTTAATATTTAACTGTCGGATTTAAACTTGCTTCTATAGTTGACAATAGTTTTTTGTTAATATAAACTTGAAAATTGCTGTTAATGCGACTGTGTTCTAAATCTGAGCTAAATTACAATGAGCTCTAATAAAATAGTCATTTTCCTTATACGATCCGATTCCAATACAAGTGCTAAAGAAAATAAAGAAGGAAGAAAAAAATCAAAACATGTTAATTCGGCACTTGCCACAAGTAGCCAAAACATAAATAAACTTAAATCTGAACATTACGAAAAATAAAACTTAAATCTTAACACTACAAAGAAAAAAAAAGTAATAATAAAGAATACAAAGCTAATATTGTGTGTCTTACGGCTGTGCTAAATAGCCCAAGTTAATGCCCTCAATACTAATGTTCACATCAATGCGCATTTCCTTTGAATGAACCTTTCTAGATCTTCTAAAAGTCATTGTTTGACCTAAAATACAGCCTTGCGAATTCCGGTGCTAAATGCGGTCAAAAGGTTCACTAAACTTCCGTTTTCTCATATTAGAAATATTTTATGCGCCCATAATATGACAATGATGCACTTCAAAATCTAGTGTTCTCTATAGGCTCAAAAGCCTTATATACTTAAGGACATTACATATTTCATACTGGTACATACTTATTATAATTAAATATGAAATATATTTATACATTTTTCCCATCAAGAATGGAATGTAATGTATGGAATGTAAGGAATTAATATTACATATTAAATAATTAATAAAATATTAGAGGAAGTTTGAAAGTTGCGCCTGTTACAGAAAAATTGAAAGGGAATCGTTTGTCTTGGTATGGACATGTAATGAGGACGAACGAAGCGGATGTGACTATAAGATTAATCTGAATATTCATAGATGAAGAGGAATGCTAAAGAAAGATGGATGGATTGTGTAAGGAACGATATAAAGGAGAAAGGAGTAAATTATGCCGTGACGCCTGACAGGGGAGAACGGAAATAGAAAACGTAACGTATTGCGCCGACCTCGAATAGAATGAGACAAGGGCAGGAAACTGATGATGTTCCCCTAGCGATTAATTAATTTATATTTTCACTCTATTGTTAATCTGTGTACTACGTTGTGGACTACAATATTTTCTATACGTTTTGTGTATGAATATCTTGTTCCTGTTTTAAATTGTAGCTGTGATTAAAAAAACAAAATAAAAATAAATGCACCCATTCTCATTTCCTTATCTAAACTTCTCATCTGTCAAGCCAAATTGTTTTGTTACGGCTAACCAGTTTGTCTGTTCACCTTTGTGCTTCGTTTGGTAATGACCGTGACCGACTTTCTGGCTTCTCAGTGCAAATTCGCAAATATGCTGTTCCTACGCGTACCTAGTTTCATGTTCTAACTTCCTCGTAAGCATAGCCCTGAAATTTGCATCTATGTCTTTTTAGAGATATTTTGTTTCTTGGCAATTGAGTGATTTATTGCTAATAAGCCGTTGGTCCCGGAAGTCATTTGTGGATCTATTTCAGTCGTTACTACGATACTTCATTATAAGACTGGTTGTCAGTCTGTACAAGTGTAACAACGATGTTAACTAGGTTTTGTCCGCGGCTTCGCTCGCGTTAAGTTCGGGGTAGCACAGTTCCCCTTTCCAG
Source organism: Ochropleura plecta (assembly GCA_905475445.1). Lineage (NCBI taxonomy): Eukaryota > Metazoa > Arthropoda > Insecta > Lepidoptera > Noctuidae > Ochropleura > Ochropleura plecta. The sequence continues at coordinate 15,822,331 of FR997738.1, read as the reverse complement.
ATTTGCAGGTACCTGCTACTTGTTGTTTTTGCCCTTGCGCCTTATTGATTGTAATAGCATAGCTAAGTTTTCCCTTTTCTACCCTCTTTCTCCCTCACTTATCTTCTTTTTTTTTTTAAATAGCCTATGTCCGTCTCCAGGGTCCCAACTATCTCTGTACCAAAATTCATCAGGTTTAGCCATTTAGGCGTGAAGACGTAACAAACAAACAAACTCACTTTCGCTTTTATAATATTATAGTAAGGATTGGTGTTTGCTTGCTGACTTGTGACATACCAGTATTTTACATTCAGTGACCTCCTGTCTGACCTCCACAACCCAGTTAGTACAGGGTAATACGATACCCCTTGGTAAGACGGCATACTAACTACTTGTTACGACTGTCAAAGACCTTCATTTGATAGCAGGGACCAAAGGCTTAATGTGGTTTCTGAGTAACGGATGAAACTCGGTATGTAATGGCTGGTAACCCATCGATAACGACCATAACCAACCCAGGCAAACGCGGCTTAACTTAAAGATCGACCCGAGCGTCTGTTATTATTTAACCACGTGCTCCTCGCTTCCATTCAGTCTACAAACACCACTAAACTCTTAAACTTAACCGTTGTTTGCAGTTTTATATTTTTGCGATACGAGTCGTCTGGTTTTCAATTATATTTTTTATTGACTGAACGGATATTGGCAGTTGCAATTATTGATTGCGTGAATGTGGTGAATTATAGGAGTGCGGTGTAAGAAATATTGTTTGTTTGATGAAAATTAAACGAGTTGCTGCGTAAGTCGTTTATACAGTTTTTTTTTATTAATCAAAGAGGATGTTTTTTTTAATCTTATCATATTTCATTGTGTTTTTGTACATAGGACGTCAAATCAACCTATACCTGATCCCTCTACTAAGATGTGCGATCCGTAGTAGAGACATCAGGTTATAATAGTTTAGAATAGGTTGATGTGCCGTCGTGTGTACAATTTGGCCGTTGAAATTCTAATAAATCAGTATTTATTTTTTCAGTATTTATTTTTATATGTGTATTATTTGTACGTAAGTTTATTATATGATTGATAATTTAAAATTTTATCTTTTCCACACACTGTGTCTACATATCTTATCCAACTTTCCTCTCGCAGGTCTGCTGGAAGAAATTTCTTATGAAATAAGCTGTACCTTTGTGCTCTTCTGTCTTAATGTAATGTCCTGTCATGTTTTTTGTGTGTGCATAAATAAATAAAAATTCTTTCTTTAATTTGTAAATAAATAAATAAAATTGAATGAACATTCCTCAAGGAATTTCTCCGCCCTGGCCTGTCCGGAAACTGCTATCAAGTCTTAATATTTTAATTAAAAGCAAAACATCATGCCCATAACTTACTTCCACTCAATTGATTGATCTCCAGATTACCTATTCGCAGGACAACAGTAATAAATTACATCATAGTTTATATCAAAATGGGTCCTTAATGATGTAGGTAACTGGATTTTTTGTTGTTTAGTTTTGAGAACTACCAAAGACGAAGCTTGGGGGACGTTTCATCTTTCGAAGTTCTCAAAACTCAATATCTTTATTGCTTTACCATAATGTGTACTTAGGTGGTAGTTTTTATAATAATGTGATCATTATGGACCCTGTAGAGCACAGCAAAAGGGTAAAGAGAGAGCAAAAGAGAGAGGTAGTCTTTTAAGGTAGTTCATTGGAACGTCAGGCTTTGACTAAAACCTACCCATGTTCCTTTTTTACCCTTTATGTCCCGGGGCCTCTCTTTGGAACAATTTCAGCCCTGGGGACTAACTAGGCTAATCTGATGAGACTCTGTACTATGATAGTATTATAGACAAACTCAAGATCAAAATGGAGGCCTGTTTGTTTATTTATTTATGTAATCAACGAGTTTTCTTGTGGTTTGTTTGTTTGTTTTTGACGCGGTCAAGGTTCGAAACAGCAAAACAATTTATGTGATTATGTTGAGATATAAAAAGAGCGGATTCCCTCTCCCCCATCGAGTGTCACCAAAGAAAAAAAAAACTGGTCAAGAGCGAGTCAGACTCGCGTACCGAGGGTTCTGTCCTTTTTTTGTGCGTCGTGATAGAAACGACTATAAAAGGGCCTTATTGTATGTATGGAAGCATTTACTCACTTTTTCTTTCATTGTGTATATGTTTTTTTTTCCTTGTACAGTCAGCAAAGAAGATAAGTAACCAAGCGCGTCAGATAAAGTTGGAATTTTCTTAAAAATCCATGTTTCGTTTCGAATAAAGTTAAATTTATTTGAAAGAAAGTATACAGTTCATTAAATAAATTCAATTTGTCAGCTATAGACTAGCCTGGTTAAATATCTCTTTTTCTGACTGTACATTGTGATCTCCTGCGTTTAAAATTTTCGGTAAAAGCAAATATGATTAATTCATGTGATTAGTTCATATCCAAGTAAACAAAAAGATACGACATCTTAGTATTGACCAAAATAGCCCCTACATATCTTGCAGTCATGGCCGTTGTTGATAATACGGCCTACACGATATTTATTCCGATTGAGAATGTTTTTCAATTTTCAATATGTGCAAATGTTGCGGGTTGTTCGAAAGAGGCAGATACCGCGACCCCGGAACATAAAGGCAATAGAAGGAACATGGGTGGGTTTTAGTCAGTACAAATCTGACACTCCCGCCGGCTCCGCCCAGAGCGGGGGAAGTTAGATGATTTTCCATCCGTAAAAAAAGTGACGACACCTAAAGTACCTATGGCATTATTATTTTTTGTATAACATTGCCCCACACTAGGATGGGGAAGTTATTTTAAGATTTCCCATCCGCAAAGAAATAAAAATATTTGCAAATAATATGCAAAATATAAAGCGCGATAAAGATCTTTTTTCCGAACTGCAGACCATTTGGGTGCTAACTGAAGATATAAATAGATATTGGGTAAAATATAAAAAAAGCTCAAGTTATTTATTATGTTTTTGACCGTTCGGACTGCTACGTACGTCATAGGGTTTCGGTTCCAACCCAAGAAAGGTGTGTGACCTCTAAATTCCCCTCGATATGATCGTGCATAATTTGGTCTTCTTCTGGTACTCAGACGGAGGTGTGGGCAATGCGAACACATTCTTTATTGATTGATATTCTGATTAGTTCAGTAATTTATATGCTAGGCGACATATATTTATTTAAACTTCATATACAATAGTGATACATAGGCGGACTTAATGCCATCATAAGGCATTCTCTACCAGTTAAGCTTTGGGTTAAATACGACAACATTGTGTCATGGTACAAAAATTATATCTAAAAAAATAAAACAATCTTCAATTCTCAATTTATTTTCGAGAACTCTTTACTTATACATTTACTTATAGATTGGGTACTAAATAGTGGTTAGGAACTTTTCTTTTAAAAGCTCCATTGCAAAAATAGCTTCCCGAGTCACGACATTAGGAACTAATACTATACAAAACAAATGAGTCTGGGATCCAAGTAATTGCTATTTCTTTTGAACGTTTGGGACCTTTACCTTAATCTCCAAAATAACAAAAAGATCGGATAACACAAGGATATGACCATATTCAGACGAAATTATGGTACGCATGACTTCCAAATTATTCATGAGTTAGACATAGGAAAATTGTATAGAGCTAGATTGCACAATGTCCTTGCTCCTTAGGCAACATTTAAGGTATGAACAATATTGTAGTTATTGTTCAAAAAGCTTGAATTCCGTGCGTTTAACTTGTGAACATTCGAGTTATTTTTAGATTTTTATCGATAGCTTTTTTTGGCGATATTTTCGGAGTTAACAATTAACAGCTTTGTTTTGGTCGTACCAAGGAAACAAAGATACAGTGCAGATTGATATACATTCATACTAATATACATACTTTAATAATATTAATTCGAAATCAACTCTTGTTTGTTTGATACAGGCGTCATAATATGATGTTGTTATCTATACCTACTAATATTATAAAAAGGAAAGATTTGTTTATATAGAATAGGCTCCAAAACACCTGGACCGATTTTCACAATTATTTTTACTAATAGGAAGTAACATAGTCTATATACAACATCACGCTACTACCATCGGGAGCGGGGCAGTAACTATAGACGCGGGTGAAACCGGGCACGACAGGTTGTAGATTATAAATTGTGGTTAGCTGGTAGCTAGGGTTTGCCGAGATGGACGCCATTAGGGATCTATGGAAGGAGAAGACTTGTTGCTCCAAAATTGGAATAAGGAGACTTATTCGATTTGGGTGACCGCCTTTTTTTTTGGGGGTGGGAAATCATCAAATAATTTCCCCCGCTCTGGGTGGAGCGGGGGGAGTGTCAGACTTTTACTGACTAAAACCAACCCATGTTCCTTCTATTGCCCTTTACGTTCCGGGGCCGCGGTATCTCTTTAGAACAACCCGCAACCCCGGTTGGGTGACCCCTGACAGACAGTCTATTGGCAAATATTTTTAAACGGATTCTTGTTTAACTTTCTTAGTCTCAAAACTTTCTAACTGAAGTAGACTAATCTAGTTTTTGTAGCTTTGGCACGATAACCTCAAATAATTCAGACATTCATCATCTTCAAAGTGTTCTAAGTGCAGCAAAAAACGCGTTTACAACCTAGATTCGTATGACGTATATATTGGCCTGTGATTATTTATATATTGTTACAAGTGACCGCCATTTTTTACTTCCTAAATCAACTGTACATGACAGTTTGGGTATTGCTTCAGGCTAGATTGGCTTTTGACCTTTTTGTTATGAATGACTAGCTTTTGCCCGCAGCTTCGCTCGCGTTAAATTCGGGGTAACACAGTTCCCCTTGCGCCTTATTGATTTGTAATAGCAACGCTAAGTTTTCCCTTTTCTTCCCTCTTTCTCCCTCACATCCCACTTTTTTTTGCGTGAAGAGGTAACAAACAAACAAACAAACTCACTTTCGCTTTTATATTATTAGTAAGGATAGTAAGGATGATGAAGGAAATATGCCATCGCCCGTCCAATTCTATGTCAATCCAGCAGTCTTACTGCCCACATCAGCGATTTCAGTTTTTCAGTGTATTGTGGTATTGCGAATCCCGTCATCCTGAAAAGTTTCAATAGTTACTAGCTGTGCCCAGCAGTCTACGTTAATATCAAAACAGGGTTATTTTTTATCCTAGCCTCCTTTTACCCCCTTCTAGGTTTCTATTATAAAAGCGAAAGTGAATTTATTTATAAATAAATAAATATCTTGGGACAACTCACACACGGCTATCTGATCCCAAGCTAAGCAGAGCTTGTGTTATGGTAACCAGACAACTGATATACCTACATACTTATATAATTTATAAATACATACATATTATAGATAAATCACACCCAGACACAGAACAAACAATCATGCTCATCACACAAAGTTTGTCCTGGGTGGGAATCGAACCCACGACCTCCGGCTCAGCAGTCAGGGCCACTAACCACTAGACCAACAGGCCCGTCATATTTGTTTGTTACGTCTTCACGCCTAAATGGCCGAACCGATTTTGATGAATTTTGGTACAGAGATAGTTGGGACCGTGTAGACGGACATAGGCTAATTAAAAATAACTGAGAAAAGGGGAACAAGAGAGAGAGAGGCAAGAAAAGGGGAGAGAAAGATACTTTTTTTTCGATCGCCACGCGGGTTAAACTTAGTGTTAGCCCAAAGTAACTATGCCACGCGGATGAAGTCGCGGGTGGAAGCTAGTTGGCCCATAATTCCGTCCAAAGTTTTTTGCTACTTTTGCAATAGGAACGTTATTTAACGGTTTTCCATTTTCCCTCCTTTTTATTGTTACACGATGCAGCCAACCAAAAAATGTAGAACAGGTCAGTGGATAACAGCTGTTTACTTACATTACGTTGGTATTATCAACTTGATGGCGTGTGAATATCCTATGATGAGTCAGGACTGCAACAATACTTGAATAGAAACCGTCTGTTCAATGAAAAGTTTAAAAAAACACGCTTCTCGTAGTTTTCACAGCAAAACTTGTGTGAGACTTGTACTGACTAAAACCTACCATGTCCCTTCTATTACCCTTTACGTTCCGGGGCCGCAGTATATCTTTGGAACAACTTGCAACCCCGGAAGGCGGTGGCCCTGGCAAGCTCCCTCTGCTTTGCTGAGATCTAATTGAAACGCGCCGTCGATACAATCTTTCGTTACTAGGCGGGCGGACAGAGACCTACCCATTGCTCACCGTCCACAGACCCGCATCTACGGTGGCCGGTAGCCGTCTCCACCCGAAATAAGTCTCCGTTAATCCAAAATATGACTGTCCATTCCTGGGTATGTTATCGTGAAAATTTGCGATATATGTATTGTCCATTGGAGACAAAACATAATGCATAGGAAGTCAATGTTATTACTCCGTTCAATACTGTTTATATTCTCAAGATCAGAGACATGTTTTGCAAACAATCTCACGTCTTTACCGTTATTTCACGCATAACAGAATATCAACCCGTGTCTTAATCCAAGCGATCGATCGCGCGACTGTGTTTCGGTACCGCCCCACCACTGTCACTCACAACGCGATTCTGTTCTTGATATACGAAACTCACTGTGACCGGTCATGATTTTTTTTCGGCAATCTTCTGGTTTTTACACAATTCAACCACTGGATTATAAGGCCTTGATAGTTTAAACCTATCTCAATTGCTTTTCCAGTATTTGAAGATTTGGGACATAACATCCTTACTAATATTATAAAAGCGAAAGGGAGTTTGTTTGTTACGTCTTAAAGCCTAAATGGCTAAATCGATTTTGATGAATTTTGGTACAGAGATAGATGGACCCTAGAGTCCCAAATTGAGGAATAAGAGAGAAACGGAAGAAAGGGGAAAATTTAGCTTTGCCGTTACAATAAATAAGGCGGAAGGGCAAAAACTACAGGTAGCAGGTACCTGCAAATTATTAAAGGGGAACTGTGTTACCCTGAATTTAACGCGAGCGAAGCCCCGGGCAAAAGCTAGTATTTCATATTTCTTTGCGCCATGATCGGCTTGGTTAGAACGCGGCCTTAAACTTTCAGACATAAACCATTAAGTGTTCAAAGGCTCATTAAAGTTGTTTGTCCGTCTCATAAAGTTGAAATACAGCAGTTTATATGCAAGTGCGGTATTCAGACGATGTTAATGTATTTTTTAATTGCGTTTCATAAAAACGGTTGATCGATTGTTCATAAATTGGCAGCCATGCGAAGGTCTTCCTAGTGCAAACTGTGTGACTTAAAAATGGAACCCTAGAGGGCCTAGACGATTGGGTAATTGGTAGGTTACCGTTCTGTCCGTCTTGTGACGACAGGCCGTGTTGACGGCGCATTCGTGTTCCACGCACGCCTCATAGAGATGTCAGAAAAGTAGAGGGGCCTGCCGGGGTTGCGGGTTGTTCGAAAGGAAAAAAGGAACACGGGTGGGTTTTAGTCCGTAAAAGTCTGTCACTCCACCCCACTCCGCCCAGGGGAAGTTATTTGTTGATGCCTTATCCGTAAAAAAAACATAGGTTTTTGTTTTCTTTGTAATTATATGGTTCGGCAGTAAAAGTTTAAACAAAACTCCTTGATTTGCTATCCTTAAAAAAAGCCTTGCGAGTACGTATTTCGCAAATATCTCGCAGTATGGACAAGCATCCCTATGGTTGTGTCCCGACAAAAATCAAATAGGACAAGTAGTGCCATCATCCCCTTCACTACTGGTGTCTAAAGAGAAGAATTCGCAACGTGACATGTATGTCCCAATAATAGCTTAATTAATTCCGGCATTCTGTATATTCCACAACAAAGTGATTTAATTACTATTTATACTTTGAACACAATAGAAGATTAGATCATATTATTACTAACACACAATAGAACATATTATTAAAAAACACATTTATTAAACACCTGTCATTCATCATTCTCCGTAGTGCTAATGTCCCATCTCACTGACAGCTCATAATTAGTAGAAATAAAATAATTAAAAATCGTTTATTCATTGTTTTTTTTGTTAAGTATCAATTTGTTAAATGATAGTTTAACGTTGCGTGTCTATTCGTTATTATGGTTTCATTAAGGTACAAGTTTTTGCCCGCGGCTTCGCTCGCGTTAAATTCGGTAGCGCCTTATTGATTTGTAATAGCAACGCTAAGTTTACCCGTTTCTTCCCTCTTTCTCCCTCATATTCCACTCCAAAATAATAGCCTATGTCCGTCTCCTGGTTCCCAACTATCTCTGTACAAACAAACTCACTTTCGCTTTTATAATATTAGTAAGGATAGTAAGGATTAGTTGTTTATTATAACTGTATTTTTCTGAAAATTGGCGTGGACTTGAACGAGTTCTGCTGAAAGGACCAATTTGGGTCTTTCTTTCAAAATGTTGTCTAAGAAAACTCTAAAAGCTGGTAAGAAAGGGGTAGGGACGGAGAGAGGTAGGGGGAGACGGGGGCTAGGTTTTGATTTTCAAAATCAAAACCTAGCCCCCGTCTCCTGTTGGTCTAGTGGTTAGTGGCCCTGACTGCTGAGCCGGAGGTCGTGGGTTCGATTCCCACCCAGGACAAACTTTGTGTGATGAGCATGATTGTTTGTTCTATGTCTGGGTGTGATTTATCTATAATATGTATGTATTTATAAATTTTATAAGTATGTATATCAGTTGTCTGGTTACCATAACACAAGCTCTGCTTAGCTTGGGAAGATATTTATTATTATATTTTGTGCTTTTACGAGTGCACCTGTGAGTTGTCTCTTATAAACGTCTTTTTTGAGATACTTCAGGTGTATCCAGGATTTAGGTCACTTTCACATTTGTCATTTATTACATTGACAACTTTGTAATAGTGATCGGGAGACTTTTTTTTGTGTAGCTGGAATTGTAACAAGATGAACGTGACTTCTCATCTGTTGACACAAACACCGATAATTCGAGTTGGGTGTAGAAATAAAATCCATGACGTGAGACAAACATATTAGGAGAAATGTGGGGCCCTTTGGTCTGTGCCCACAGACCGTGATGTTGTTATATGTATATTTAAAAAAAAAACATTTCTTCATTCTTCCCGACAACATCATCTCTCCCCACAACCTTACAAATGACATAATTATCGCAATTGTTTACGGTTGCATGTAAATCTCTACCTGCCCCGCATACGGCCATTAATGTCCTCTTTGACATAATCAGCTGTATTGGTATGCGTAACATGTTATATTTTAATCTTGGGACTTTACCGTGACAGGCGGGCGATAGAAAGGCCACACGGCAGAGAAAAATTAAGATCAGACTATCGGTCAAGTACGAGTCGGACACGCGCCCTGAGGGTTTCGTACAAACCTGAGACATAAACGGCCGTATGTTTTGACTGCGTAGGCTTGGAGGATTGATTTTTTCACAGCTCCAAAGGTCTTGACAAACAGACGGACAACAAATTGATCGTATAAGGGTTTAGTTTTTTTTTCCTTTTGAGGGTCGCAATCCTAAAAACAACTGTAACGTTTATCGTTAAGAAATATTATCAAGCGAAAGTTCGCTTCGCTGTTTTGTCCCGATATCCAATACCTTTGAGTACTATTATTAATGTTCTTCATGTTATGTGGGTTGTCGTCTGTTTGCTAACCTATTACATTAGGAACATGTACCAATATCACCCCTGTGTTCTCTGAAGGGTTAAATAAAGGTTGTAGTTTGCCCACATTTCGCTAATTGTCGCTTAAGTCCCATGGGAACGGGGTGTTAAAATAACCTTAATGAAGACGTAAGGCCTATTCTCCCTGCCGGGGTTGCGGGTTGTTCTGCCGGGGTTGCGTGTTGTTCTGCCGGGGATGCGGGTTGTTCGAAAGAGATACCGCGGCCCCGGAACGTAAAAGGCAATAGAAGGAACATGGTTGGGTTTTAGTCAGTAAAAGTCTGACACTCCGCCCGCTCCGCCCAGAGCGAGGGAAGTTATTTGATGATTTCCCACCCAAAAAAAAAGGCCTATTCTCCCCGTCATTGTGATCATGTTTTTGTTCTGAACCATACCTTCGAGTAACAAAGATATTGGGATCAAAGTTCGATCGACGTACAAGTTCCTTTATAATTCATGATTCATATTGTTACAACTTTATTTTAAACACCCCCATGACCGCCATTCTAAAAACTACTTTAGAACGTGATTAATCAGCCCAATAAAGTCATTTTATATTTCTGCGTAGTTTTTGATGTACACCATGTTTTTTTGGCAGCACCTTTAAAGGTTTACTCCTTGGACTTGTATGACCCGATAGAAATCCGGATTTTGAGCATATAGATAGATAAATAAATATATGTATAGAATATTCTTTATTATGTTCACCATACAAATTACAAAAATTACAGTATTGAACTTGTAACTAAGGTGACACAAAGGGCGATCGCATATCGCGAAATAAAATTTAAGGATGCGGACTTCAGTCATCGAACAAGACGAAGTTTTGCGCCTTGTTCTCTACAAGGCGCAAAACCTCGTCTTGTCGGACAATCTTCTATGTTTCTATGCACGATTATAAACTTTCCACACAGTACGTGATACCTCTATAAAGGCTATGTTTGTCTTATTGTGGAGGAAGAAGAATAGTTAGCAAGATTTTCCTATACCAAGTACGGTCCAGGGTGCTTCAGGCCTTTAGAATGACGACGACGACATGGTTGGCGCAGTGGTTGAGCGATCGACTGTTGTATTATAATTTTTTTATGCCCTAGAGATAGTTGTTCCCAGTCTGGATGTTTGTGTATGTGAGTTTAAATGTAAACGCACCCATGGAGATACAGGAGAAATCCCTAGTGTGGGGCAAAATTGCAGCACAGTATTTTTAACGTCACTCGGAACGATTTCTTTCACGCATAAGAAGATAACTAAGCCTCTTCTTTCTTTTGTCCCCAGGTGTTCCATCTACGAGACATTCGCTGGGAGAGGCCCAGGTTCCTGTCGAAGTCATTCCTGGCATTTGTGACCTTCAATTTCATCAGCTACTCGCTACTGGCAGCTGAGGTGCTGACCACGAATGTCGCTGGCACGTCTGCGAAGGAAAAGGTAGGGATTTATTTATAGAAGTACATAGGAAAGAATAACTAAAACATTAGATTCTTATATCTTCTAGCATTATACTTTAAGAAGGATGTATTTAAAAAAACCGGGTAAGTGCGAATCGGACTCGCACACCTGGGGCCTTAGTCTGCTATTACAATGGTGTCAGAATGGCCGATCACTGATCGCATAATGGTTGATTTTGACAAGTTTAGTATGTAGTAGATGTCAAAATCAACAATTATGCGATCAGTGATCGACCATTCTGACACTATTGTAATAGCAGACTAAGGCCCCAGGAGTTCTGTACAAACTTGTTACATAAGCTGCCATATCTATTGACTGCGTAGAATTAGAGAAATGATTTATCCACAGCTCTAACTGACTACAGCCTTGAGTATATGGTTTTAATTTTAATTCGATAGTTTCACGCGTTCCCGAGATAAACGGTCTTGACAGACAGACAGGCAGACAGAGGGATAACAAAGTGATCCAATAAGGGTTCCGATTTTTCCTTTTAAGGTACGGAACCCTAAGAATGGCCGGAAACTTTAAAATTAATGTATCGGGCAAAAGATCCTCTGCCTCATTGGTTTAGTGGTCGCAATCACGAGTGTTGAGCATGACGTCCTGGGTTTGATTCGATTGCAATATGTTATTGGATTTTTCCATCAGAAATTTCTCAACAGTCAAGCAGTCTGAATTTTTGTCCGGTTGATGGAAATAGGGTTGCCCCCTATTACATTGGACATAGATAAAATATTCTCTATTATGTACACAATACAATTTACAAGAATAACAGAATAAATAGGGTGACACAATGGACGGTCTTACCACTAAAAGAGATCTTTGCAAGACAACCTTTGGATGGATTTTTAGGAGGAGAGACAGTAATGTAGGTAGTCTGTGTTGTTTTATTATTTAACTAGCTTTTGCCCGCGGCTTCGCTCGCGTTAAATTCGGGGTAACACGGTTGCCCTTGCGCCTTATTGATTTGTAATAGCAACGCTAAGTTTTCCCTTTTCTTCCCTCTTTCTCCCTCACATCCCATTTTAAAAAAAAAAAATTAAAGCGTGAAGAGGTAACAAACAAACAAACAAACTCACTTTCGCTTTTATAATATTAGTAAGGAAGTAAGGATAAATAATTTATAATCATAACTGGCGAAGCGTGGGTGTGCTATTAGGTACTCATTTTTTTGCGGATGGGAAATCTATACATATAATAAGACTGTAAAAGATCGATTTCTGTACATTGAAGATTTTTATGAAAAATTGTTACAGGGGGTCTTAATTACCGTAATAGAAGCCAAAACAACAATTTTTAAAATTTTTGTCTGTCTGTCTGTCTGTCTGTCTGTCTGTCTGTCTGTTTGTCCGGGCTAATCTCAGAATCTACTGGACCGATTTTGACGGGACTTTTTTTATTTGACTCAGTATCACCTGGAGAGTAAACTGGGATATAAATAATCACGCCGATGAACTTAGGGGGCAGGCAGGAAATTGAATCTCAGAATCTACTAAACCGATTTTAATGGGACTTTTTTTTATTTGACTCAACATTACTTGGAAGGTAAAGAAGGATAGAAATAATCACGCCAATAGACTAAGGGGGTAGGCAGAAAATTGAATCTCGGAAACTACTGGGCCGATTTTAATGGGACTTTTTTTATTTGACTCAGCATCACTTGCAATAATCACGCCAATAGACTAAGAGGGTAGGCAGGAAATTGAATATCAGAAACAAAGTAACTATGCCATGCGGACGAAGTCGCGGGCGGAAGCTAGTCATTAAATAAATTCCCGCGCTCTGGGCGGAGCGGGGGGGCATGTCAGACTTGTACTGACTAAAACCCACCCATGTTCCTTCTATTGCCCTTGATGTTCTGGGGCCGCGGTATCTCTTTCGAACTACCCCCTCTGCTTTGCTGACATCTCATTGAGGCGCGCGTGGAACACTAACGCGCCGTCGACATGGCCTGTCGTCAATAGACGGACGGTGAGCTATCCATTGCACACCGTCCACAGGCCCGCATCTACGGTGGCCGTGAGGCGTCTCGCGGCGCCCGACTCCCGGGGCGTCTCCCACGGCACCTATGAAATTGAAATTGAAAATATTTATTTCAGACCAGGCACATAAAGTTACAAGTCCATATAATAATAAAATAATACTTATGTTAGTAGAAGAAACTCAAAAACTATGTTAGTAAAAAAAAACACCTTTACCTAACCTTTCGAGGATTACAGGTGTGAAGTTATGCTAATAGTTGAGCCCTGTCTTTGCCGTAGCCTTAAATGATATTATTTTGTTTCAGAGTTTCTACCAGCACGTATTCAACGGTTGCTACGCAGTGCTCCTGTTCATAGTCGTCACTTTCTTCCTTATCTACGGCGTGGAGGTTTATTTTAAGGTAAGAATATATGTATTTATTTCCAGAATTTATTTAAATTAAACTATCACAGGTACTTTTGTAATGTCCAAAACGACGGATGAAGCTGCAGTCCCAGTCACAAGGCATAATAATTTGTGAAAGTACTGTAGTTACTCATTCCAAGGGACCTAGGTCTGGAGCAGAATGGCCAAGAAAATCCATGAACTCCAGTGTTGTAATATAGGCAGACCTTAATGCTATGCATGCCCTAATACCTGAACAAGTAGAAAAAAAGAAAGTATATAAAGAATTTATTTGTTAGAATATAGTACTTACAAAAGATGTTAGTCTCATATATTCTAACATTTCTGGTGTACAAGTATTTGCATATATCTAAATTCAATGATAATTGTAACATTAGAGAGAACTTAAAAAGAAAAAAAATATTAACGATTTTTATTATTAGTGATTGATTTATTTCAATTTATTTTTCATTGAGGTACTCCATTGTAGAATAAAAGCATTTATAGTTTAAATTTAGGCATTTTAGACCATTCTGTAATTTATGATAAAGGCTGCATCGGGTAGCGTCTTTTTATAGCCGAATTTCAGACCAAAAATATTTAACTCTAATTTGCCATCGACAGGTTAAGAAAAATAATTTAGAGCTGTGTATGTCTTGTAGCATAGCGAATATTTAAAGTAACGGCGCCATCTTGTTTTTCAATTCATAAGTTCTCTTATGTCAACGTCATTCGAGCGCCAAAACAATCATGTAGTGCATTCAGCAAGTGTCTGGCCTGTATCAAACTTATTCTACACCAGTTTAGCTGAGATAAGTTTTTATTTAACCACGAGTTCCTCATCACAATTTGATTATTTCATACAAATTACTCCGGAAACGTCCTCGAGCCATACAAAAAGTACTTTAAACTAAATAACACTTCTTCTAAACCACAAAGAGACCTTTCAATTCTATGACATTGAGTGATTTGTATCAACAAAAGGGCTTGAATAGAAAACGGTATATATTGCTCGACCTTGAGAGCCTACTTACTCTAAACTGTCAAGGTAGTATAGGCATGATATTACCGTGACAGAGGATATAAGAGTCAGGGGTGGTGCACATAAGGTTTAAAGTCGTACGGCAAATGTGATCAAATACTGTGGCAGAGGATATAGGAGTCAGGGATGGTGCACCTAAAGTTTAAAATTCTAGGGCAAATGTGATTAAATACTTGCAATATTACCAGATGTATACCACCGCATGGGAACTGCATTACAATATCAGAGTAGTCTGCGAGGTGAAATAAAAGTTCTTCTAATCGTGGCGACGGCAAGAGGTTAGCCCTGAAAGAAATAAGAAAGAACTTGTTTTCTTTCTTTCTTTCTTTCCTTCCGTGGACGCGGGAGAGGACAAAACAGTAAACCAGATTTAATTTAAAAAAGAACAACAACGAAAACAAAATTAAGACATTATCAACTTCCGGGCGCCGCGAGACGACTTCCGGCCACCGTAGATGCGGGCCTGTGGACGATGAGCAATGGGTAGCTCGCCGTCCGTCCGTCGATTGACGACAGGCCGTGTCGACGGCGCGTTCGTGTTTCACGCGCGCCTCAAAGAGAGTCAGCAAAGCAGAGGGGCTTGCCAGAGCCTCCGCCTGCCGGGGTTGCGGGTTGTTCGAAAGAGATACCGCGGCCCCGGAACGTAAAGGGCAATAGAAGGAACATGGGTGGGTTTTAGTCAGTACAAGTCTGACATGCCCCCCCGCTCCGCCCAGAGCGGGGGAAGTCATTGGATGATTTCCCACCCAAAAAAAAAAAAAAAAGACATTATCAACTTATCATTGTCTGTATTATAGCACAAGTGTGCGCAATCAAAAGAGCATTTTCTCTTCCCTCATAGTCGGATAGCACCGCGGGCAGAACTGACTGTTTAAAATCACATAAACCCGACTATAATCGTCAGGCAGTAGCCACCAAACATAACACACACACAGACATCCGTGTGGTCGGAGGATCCTTCCTCTTGCTGGGATGATAAGGAACTTTCTCCTCTAAATCAGTACTAGATAGCTATGGCCGTGCAAAATACTTCCTGTAATTATATTTGCCTTTTCCTGTTCCCAATTTAGTCAAACCTCTTTAGGTTCCGTATCCAAAGAGTCCCGAGTCCCGTTTGGACTATAGTAATAGACACCACTGTCAGTCGGTATGTCCGTCTGTGACGAGGTGTATCTCACGAACCATGATATAAAACAGATGAAATTTTCACAGATGTTATATTACTGTTGCCACCATAACATTAAATACTAAAAAAAGAGTAAAATAAATATTGAAGGGGGGGTCCTATACAACAAACATGATTATTTGCTGTTTTTATACGTAATAGTACGCTATTTGTGCGCGGGTCTGACTCCCACTTCGCCGGTTTAGAAGTATGTCGAGATTACGATTCATTGTGTGCCTAATTGCGTATCCTAATAAGGATCGTGTACGAAGTAACCGTTTTATTTTCCTTATTATGTCACAATTCGGTTTTCCTTGCGAAATATACACACTTTTTTGTGTTCTGAAAAGGCTAATAATCATTCTGCTGCCCTTATCCCAAATTATTTGTGGTTGGTTGCTGCGAGTCTTCTTCCATATTCCTCTATTACTCTTATCTATAATTATCTTAGCAGACACCTCCTCTATATATCATCCGTCACACAGTCCATCCATCGTTTCTTTGGTCTTCACAACTCTTATACACATCCACATTCACAAAAATACAGACTCAAAACGATTCTAATAATTTTCGGACTGTTGACTTCCAGTTTATTCGATCCTGAGCTATTATGGAATAGTCTTTGGTTTTGTCCAGCCGCCATCTTTTTCAGGGTCTGCCGCAACATCTTCCGTCTTTCTTAGGTGATTTTGACCCACATCTCATTTATGCAGTCGATAGTGAGAAAATGTACCTAGTTGCAAAGGTGATATACCAACTTCCCATTTGACTTGACATTGTAGCGAACTTATGAACGTAAAACTGACGCTATTTCTCAGATTCAGCCTGTCCCTTTGCTTTCCTCCCCAGCGACGCCCTAAGCCGAGGCTCGTACCCCTCAGGGGGTGCTCTTAGCGTGTAGCCGCTTAGTTTGTAAGTTTTTTGGCCCTGGCATCTAGAGGAATTGCCTGGTTAAGCAGACGACAACCTAGATAGAACTGAGAGATGCCATTCATTAAAAAAAAACTGGGTGGTAGGCAGACAGTTTAGAACGCCACCTACTGCGATCCTAACATTCTTTTTTTACTTCATACAACTTTCGATCTTAAGGATGCCTCTATTATGCCGATAACAATCTTGATGAAAATGTGTCACCGACAAATGTTTACGGAAAATATTAGCAAAAACACTAAAAAGGTTGTCCATCCCCGTTTTAGCTATCCGGTACTTATTGCTCGCATCTGTGGCTATAATGTGCCATTGTTTGCTCGTTGGCAGATTATGTGGTCGCAGTCCTTAATGCTATATTTGTCCCCACTGTTTTACGTATATGGGGTCTTTGTGTGACAGTATATGACATTAGTAGCGAATAATGTGGAATGTTGGTTGTAAAGTGTCATGGGTCTCCGTACTCCGTCAAATGTCCATCTTAAAAGCGGCCATAGATTAATGTACTTGAAACTACAAATATAGTAGGTAAAGAAAGCCTTGGAACTCATGAGAATAGAGCAGATTGTCGGCAAATGCAACTTTACTTCTCTTGATACGAGCTTATGAGAGAAAATAAGCCTTCCAGCCAAGGGAGACCTTATTTATATCTGCACTCCTGAAAAACCGTATTTTCAATCAAAGGTCACCTTGTGGTTTAATAATTTGGTGTGAGCGGGTCCTTTAGTTCACGTTGTACCGTTCCTATTTGGAGATCTTAAGCGCTACGCAGACACTAATTTAGAGCTCAAAAATTTCGATCAGGACAAACATGGGACGTCAAACCGTCTGACGAGATTTGTTAAGGTAGCGACCGGTTGTACGACAAAACGTGGGTCTGGTCACATACAACTACGATACAGGAAAAAATCCTAGTGTTTGGCAATGTTATACAATAAAAAAAATCCAGAGGTATCTTAGGTGTCGCCACTTTTTTTTTGCGGATGGGAAATCATCAAACTTCCCCCGCTCTGGGCGTCAGTAAGTCTGACGCTCCGTCAGACTTACTGACTAAAACCCACCCATGTCCCTTCTTTTGCCCTTTATGCTACGGGGCCGCGGTATCTTTCGAACAACCCGCAAACCCGGCAGGTGGTGGCCCTGGCAGGCCCCTCTGAACTCCGTTTCCTTGTCTATTATCTTTACTCACCACTAAACCGATAGTGGACAAATTTAGCAGACAGTAGTCTGGGATCTTAAGAAGAACAGGTTACTTTTCATCCTACTTTGTCATGAACAAGTATCAAAGAACATGTGTATTAACCGACAAGTATCAAGTACTCTTGTTAATACAAGTAGATACATGCAAGAAACCGATATTTTTTATTACAATTTAATTAGCTAATTATACGCTGTGCTCTAGTGACTACATCTCAGCAAAGCAGAGGAGGTTATTTATGCAATAGGAGTCTATAACATATTACTTAGATATGGAGAGAGAGCGCAGGGCGCTGGCTGTGAGGGGAAACATGGAAACATGCAGGTCTGCTGGTTGTTCAGTTCCGGATAAAATAACACTTTTTAAGGCGTTTTGTCAAATATTTTACACCAGCAGTCTGTGGGCTAATCATACCCAAAAAGCAGACAGCGCACTGCGCATTCAATGCAATAACGCCTTCAGGGCGCTGTTGGGGCTTCCACCTTACTGTAATGCGTCAGGGATGTTCGCGGATGCGCACACTAACGATTATTTCGCGATCATGCGCAAAAAAGTGGCATCAGTGATACGCAGATTGAGGGGAAGCAGCAATAGCATTCTGAACGTGTTTGCAGAAAAGATGGAAGGGCCTACAATGGATAGATTTATCAAGCTGCATGTCAGACATGGGACTTGATAAATCTTCCTCTAACCTTGGCTGTATTTTTAATGTGTATTTGTGTTTTAGTTTTATTGTTGTACTTATGTGTGGCTAAGTGTTACATACTAACAAAGTTTTTTAGTTTGTACTGATTACAAACAAGCTATGGGCCGTTGGCGCCTGAAAATAAACGATTTTTATTTTATTATAATTACTGAACTTTTCTGAATGGTCGCGAGAAATTGGCCGGAGAAAATTGCATCTACAGAAGAGTGGAGGGCTGTGAGGAATGCCTTGGCTCAGAATTGGTAAAATATAAGCTAAGAGCAAATACGGAATATTTATCAAAAAAAGAATGGTCCTAAAGAGTGTTTGCATTGTCCACAGCTCCGCGGTGAGTTCCTGAAGGAGACCAAAGTATGCACGATCATATCTCCGCGGCCGGGGCCGTCCAGCGCAGACGATGGCGATGATGTACAGGACACCCTTGTCACCAAACAGGTACGCAAACATTTTTTTTTAATTTATCAGGCACAACTCGCCTGATTTGAAGCCATGATGCGTTCTATGGTGGGGCACACATTTTATGGATTGGAAATTATGAAATAATTTGTCCCTCTCTGGGCGGATGGAGTGGGAGTGCCAGACTTTAACTGACTAAAACCCCTCCATGTTCTTTCTCTTGCCCTTTATGTTTCGGGGCCGCGGTATCTCTTTTGAACAATCCGCAACTCCGGAAGGTGGGGCACACTAGGCTAGAAGAAACCGATTTAATCGAATTTAGAAGAGAAAAACAAAAACCGACTGAATTCCACCAGCTGGTAGTTCACACAATTAATGTGGCTAAGCGCTTAGTTCGGGTCCGTGGAACTTCAAGCATATAACGGTGGGATAGAATAGGGATGGGGGAATTAGATTGTGTTATTCCAAAAGCACACTCGTTAATGTAATAGACTGGCTTTTTAACGGCGATGTTTAAGGCTTTGCAGGTTGACTTTGCAGGTTGGCGTTTCGTTGTCAATTTAAATTATCGATGTTTCAAAATATGAGTATACTCATTATCTAGGCCTAGGCTCCTGTTTAGGACATGCCTAAGTCCTAGGACAAATGATATGAAATGATATAAATGATGCTATGTTTAAATCGTCCTCCTATTTAACCTTCCCCTATTCACATTCGCCTTAACAACAGGAAATGATAAATGGATATTTATTATCTGTTGTATACTAAATGCCTGTACAGCTATAAATCAGTAATATCATAATTCATAAATGATCTGTCCAACTTAATGTTTATATAATTATTTAACAAATACTTACATTAATAATATGGCGATTACAAATCTGACATGTTAGTCATAATAGGCATTACAAGTTTTCAAAAAAAAACTGCGTCAGGAAACTTGTTAAGTCGGTATGGATTTAAATGTTAGAAGATGACAAATGAAATCCTTCACGCCTAAATAGCTAAACCGATTTTGATGAATTTTGGTACAGAGATAGTTGGGACCCTGGAGACGGACATAGACTATTTAAAAAAAATTATATGAGGTAAAAAGAGGGAAGTAAAGGGAAAACTTAGCATTACTACTTATTACAATCAATAAGGCACAAGGGCAAAAACTACAGGTAGCAGGTACCTGTAAATCAGGAAAGGGGAACTATGTTACCCCGAGTTTAACGCGAGTGAAGCCGCGGGCAAAAGCTAGTTAATGTATAATAATCATAAAAAACTCTTAAACGATTGTAAAAAACATTAGACATAAAAAAAACAGAAACACATTCTCGAACTGTTCTTAGCATAAAAATCTAGTCCGCCATATTAGATTTAGAATCACGCTTATCAGACCATGCATAATAACCCAAAACTAAACAATATACATGTACCTAATCAAAAATTGTGTAGTTGTAAGTTTGTAGGGGTAATCTCTGGATCTACTGAACCAATTTTGAAAATTCTTACCAATACCAATAGAAGTCAGTTTACCTCTGAATGTCATTGGCTATATAAAATCACGCTACGGTAGTAAGGGGCTGAGCAGTGGGCGAAACCGCTGGGCACAGTTAGTTAAATATAAAGCCAAAAAGATGATGTTTATGAAAAATACTCATTAACTAAATCTGTATTCGCAAGTAAAAAAACTATGCAAAGACTGACTGATCGCTTGAGGCATTTTCTACTAAGCGTTTTTTTTTTACTGATAGTAAATATTCAAATAAGGAGTGTTAGGCTTTTGACTAAAACCCATCCATTTTACTTCATTTGCCCTTTATGTTCCATGACCGCAGTATCTTTTTCGAACAACCCGCAATCCCGGACAACCTGCAATCCCGGACTAATCAACCTTTGGGTGATGCAGATGACATGATAAGTTAAAATGTTTTGTTTGTCCACAGGGTATACAAACAGACCTGGCAGCAGACGGCACGGTGGACCCTCGGTCCGTAGACGTGTCCCAGCTGCATCAGTCCCGCTTCGGCCTCATCAGCCAGGCCCTGATGCTCATCCTTATAGCCGGCTTCCTCGCTTCCGAGACCCTCAGCGAGTTCTGGAAGACCAAGTGAGTAGACCATCATCCCTTGACTGTATGGTGCGGTGGAAGTGTCCTAGATTCTTCCGCCAGAATTGTGACGAGCTTCTAGTCTGGAATACCCTCAGTGAGTTCTAGAAGCCCAAGTTATGTGATGTGAGGCGATGTTGCGTGCAGCACGCTTGCTCTCTTGTATTTTCGATTCCATTTGCATTGTTCACCTAGCGTTAGTGTAGAGCGAGGCATTCATTTGATGAGGAACCGCTTTAGAAACCCCCGGAATTCATTTTTTTTTTGCAAGTTGCAGGTAGGTGTTTATTTTCGGTCAGTGACTATTTCATGAAAAAGCTATTCAATTAACTAAGAAGGTTCTATAGTGTTGCCGTCGCAAATTATATTGTGTCTAATATACAGCGTGACACTGAAAGGCAAATTTAAAAAAATAAAAGTTGTTTCATTTAAAAAAAAAAAACTGAAAAGTACAACTAATATAGTCTTCATACGTCATTCTGTAGTTTTTCTTTATAGTGTGGAAAGTGCCTAACCAGGGCGTCTAAAATGGACGCTTTAACAGAATCATAATAGGTTAATATTATGAATTATGTTACCACTCCTAAAATGGTCACAAAGTGAGTAGACCATCACAATAATCACACATTGAATTCATAATATCAATTGCGTCTTTGACCATTATTTTTTTAACGTAATTCATATTTTTATCCTATTATGATTCTGCTAAAGGAGGAGCTCGTGGCTTAATAATAGCAGCCGTTTGGGTCGATCTTTAGGTTAAGCCGCGCTTGCTTAGGTTGGTCTGTGGATGGGTGACCACCCGTTACATACCGAGTTTCCTCCGTGCCTCGGAAAGCACGTTAAGCCGTTGGTCCCGGCTGTCATTTGTAGATCTTTGACAGTCGTTACAGGTAGTCAATGTTCCGAAAGTCTGACAACCAGTCTTACCAATGGGTATCGTATTACCCAGTACTGACTGGGTTATGGAGGTCAGATAGGCAGTCGCTCCGTGTAAAATACTGATATTCAGCTGAATCCGGTTAGAATGGAAGCCGACCCCAACATAGTTGGGAAAAGGTTAGGCAGATGATGATGATTCTGCTAAAGCAGTAATTTTAGGCCTCATGGTGTCAGTATTTTTATGTTAACTCTGAGTCTTAACACTCCGTCGAAATATATCACTCAGACATGCTGGTTTTTTTTCTACAGATGCACAATGCCAACAGCTAATAATTGACTATAGTCATTATGGCCGCAGCAGCAGTTTCAATTAAGGGAAGCGGTCGATCAGACGACGCTTATTTCGCGAATATTCTGAGTCATGGACGCCCACAGCCTGTTATGTGGTCTCTCTAGCGGTTTCTTTCAAATAGTTGCATGTTTACTTCAGATAGGATAGAACTCTTCGTTTAAGCTGACAGTTTTTGTTGTTTTTTTTTTCTTTTCTAGTTTTAGTTAGGTGTGTATTCATTGCATTTGGAACAGTTAAGTAAAGTTTCGGAGGTGTATCGTCTTGTGTAGAAATCACGCAACTATTTAAAATTCAGTATCTAAATTAGGTATGATTTATAACAAAATAACAAATTTCCGTAAAGGGCTTTTGTAGGTATACTCATTATTATATCAAAGTAATTGACGCCCGAGGCTACGCCCGCGTGATGTCGGAAAAAAGTATCCTATGTATTATTCCAGACTATAATCTACCTCTGTGCCAAATTTCATCAAGATCCGTTCAGCCGTTTTGACGTTCTTTCACGTCAAAACGGCTGAACGGATCTTGATGAAATTTAACAAACATCCATACATACATACATACATCCATCTATCCATCCTCACAAACATTCGCATTTATTATATTAGTAGGACTTTGGCAACACATTTCTTATTCTGATTCTCCCCCCACAGAGTCCCAGTGGTGTCCCGCAACTGGCACGACCTAGTCTTCCGTCTAGCGGAGATCGGGGTAGCGCTATGGTTCCCGTGCGTGCTGTGGAACTCCATGGCTCCCGAGCGCCTGTGGTTGCTCAACCCGCGCCGCTTGCTGGCGCGTCAGCTCGACGACGCGCGACTTGCGGACTTGCTAGCCAACCATCATGACGTCAAGGTAAGGAATATAGAATGAGAAATGACCATGGCTTTTGAGCACCTGTCGTTTTTTATCGTATCACAATGTTGCCGTATTTAACCCAAAGGTTGACTGGTAGAGAATGCCTTATGGCATTAAGTCCGCCGATGTAGCACTATTGTACATGAAGTTTAAATAAATAATATGTTTTCCTCCGATTAGTAACACTTTAATTACTTTATTTAATCGTGAAATAATCTGTTGTTTGTTTGAAATTTTGTATGGGACAGCTGAATATACAAGGTTATTTTATATTCGTTGGCAATAAATACGTTATATATGCCCTACAGGGTCCGTATTTCCGTAATTGTACCTTATATTTAAGCCCATTGAAAGATCTTCACACATTCATTATTTTCCTGCCCTTGTCCCATTATGTTTGGGGTCGGTGCAACACGTTTTTTTCCATTCTCCCCTATCAGACGTCACGGCATCATCATGGAATACAAATACAGATGTGAAAATGGCGTGTAGTAGAAAATGAGTTTAGAGTTGAAGTTTTACTATGGAACTAGGCCATAGTAAAATCAGGCAACAGCGACCTCCCCTCGTGTTGTGGGTGTTTGTGGGCGCAGATATTCACCTCGATGACCCGCTTGCTCGTTTTCCCTCCCTCATATAAAAAATAAACTTCCTGAAATCCCGCAAAAACTAATAGTTACTCCATACATTTAGGTTGCATAAGTGGAGTTTTTTTTTAAATTTTAAAGGGCATTCCATAGTCAAACTTGCTCATATTTATGAGTATTGCCACTCCCTTTAAGTATTGCCAACGTTTAAGAAACACCTTGTATTTTCACGATTACGATGTCTGTCCAATTGAGGATTTTGTTTAGAGTTAATAAATAAAACTACATCTTTCTGTATAAATAATATGATGGTCTATTTTAATTTATTTAAGTCAGTCTGTGCACAAGTTTCGCATAAAACACAACAATATTTACCATTGTTTATGCGGACAACAAATAATCAATCAATTTTCTGTATTTCGCGGTCGATTTTTATTACAACAAATGTCTTTTAAAATAATAAGTTGTGGTCAGATATTTTCCCCACGTTTTCTATAAAAACCGTTACCTACTTTAACCGTTATTTTTATAACGATACTTTTTTAAACGATAAAACTCAATCGTTATTTTATGTTATGTTTGTCTCAATACGTTATTTTAACGTAGGCATTTCGGTACGAAAAACTGTCACAACAATTTATGTCAAGAAACAAACAAACGATGTCAATACACAAACACATATTATTGCAGTCTTGATAACTTGAGATAAACTGCGAACTGTTTATCAGTAGGTCGTTGACATGATATTAGCATATCACTATGTCACAGGATAATTCAACAGTAATTGCATTTATAACACGTAATATTATAAGAAAATACCATTCACGGATAAAAATTTCTTTGTCCATTATTTTTTCTTTATAATTTGATATCCATAATTTTAAGACAATACAAGGTGTGACGTGTGTTTTAAAATTGATTTTGGAGCGTCATCATACATCCTCGCCTCTACTTTTAATGCGTTATTTTACCGTTTAAGTAGTATTTTTCACACGTGTTTTTTGTCTTTGTATTGGAAAATTCGTTATAAAACGAACTCCTTTGTCCCTTATTATCTTATTGGTATCGGTTAGATGTCTTCAAGCTTTATATGCTTATGCTTTTGTGTTATTTTATCGATTTTGTTACTATTTTTTTACTATAAAGAGATGTCCCATGTTATTGATCCCGCGTCTACCGTAGAGAAATATACTTATATTTTATGAATATTACAGAAACATATTTCAAAAGACTCTCTTTTTAAAGATTATAACTATGTCTATGTATTTTGGTGCAATATCCACTGAGCCAAAGAGAGTTCATCCCAAATATATCGTCTACAGCTTAAATTGCTTCATCAATGTTCCATACACATGCGTTGGTTAACACATTTTGGGCTTCAAGTCACCAGTCACATTTTTAAACCTAAATGGTTTATATTCCCAGACTTTAACCCAGTTCTACTGCCCATTTTGGAAGGAGAAGGCTAAGTTTGTTCTCAATATAGTCTGGTATTGGCGCTGTATGATAACGAAGATCATTCTCAAAGTCTTGCGACCACCTTTAGCTATAAAGCAGGATGGAGAGAAACCTATTAATGATGATACGGTCTTGGAATTGCAGAGTAAATCAAAGGTGAGTTGAGTGGTCGTCTGTTGTTCTTTTTTCGTTGTGTCCATTGAGAAGTTTAGTTCAGAATAGGACAGGGCTCTTATGGCCAAAATAAATGGACCGAAAAAACTTCAAAGAAAACTTTTCGGTTTTTTTTTCAACAATTAAGAATCAGAGGAACTTCCCACTAACATTATAAATTCGAATGTTTGTGAGAAAGGATGGATGAATGGATGTATAAATAAATAATAAATATCTTGGGACAACTCACACACAGCTATCTGATCCCAAGATAAGCAGAGCTTGTGTTATGGTAACCAGACAACTGATATACATACTTATGTAATTTATAAATACATACATATTATAGATAAAATCACACCCAGACACAGAACAAACAATCATGCTCATCACACAAAGTTTGTCCTGGGTGGGAATCGAACCCACGACCTCCGGCTTAGCAGTCAGGGCCACTAACCACTAGACCAACAGGCCCGTCAAATCCCGTATGGATGTTTGTTACTCTTTCACGTCAAAACGTCTAAACGGATCTTTATGAAATTTGGCAAGGAGATAGTTTATAGTCTGGAATTACACATAGGATCTTTTTTTTTCGATATCACCCGAAGGAGCCGCGGGCGCCAGCAAGTTTTTAAAACGAAGTTGACCCTTCTTATGTATTACTTTATCGCACCCAAACAAACAAAAAATATAAACAATCTATTTGTCCTAACAGCAGAATGTGGAAACCGACTCGTTGGTGGGCAGCGTGGGCTCGGCCCGCGATTGCTGGATCTGCTACGACAGCGCGCGCTCCGAGCCGCTCATCCGCCCGTGTCGCTGTACCGGCGACGTCTCCGCTGTTCATCACGACTGCCTAAGCCGCTGGCTCGTTGAGGTAATAATGCACTACTTAACGTATAAGCACTTCTCTTGATTTGTGATACCAGAAGTTACCTCACTCGTTCGTATTAATATTAATATTATTAATGTACCGTGAAATGCCAGCTTTAAAACCCAAAATTTTGACTGGAATTTCACGATAACATTTGTAGTTGAAGGTGTAACATCACTAGTGAGATTTTCTACACCACTTGCTACGGATTGAATCATGACATTTTCGTAGCAACTAATAATATGACAATATTAATGGATTTTTTTTGGGTATTTACAGAGCGCGGCTAGTCCTGATGGTTTGAAGTGCAAAGTTTGCAACACGCCCTACATAGTGCAGGAGACTAACAGGTTTGTCTAGTCATATTTTTAGGTTCCGAATAATCACAGAGTTTATTTAGGCAGTTTGGCTTCATCTTGTAGTTTTTGATCTAATGACATTAGATTGAGCAAATATATTGCTATTTCGATTCATTAACCAATATCCTTACTTATAATATTATAAAAGTGAAAGTGAGTTTGTTTGTTTATGACGTCTTCACGCCTAAATGACTTAACCGATATCACGCGGGTTAAAGTTAGCGTTAGCCTAAAGTAACTATGCCACGCGGACAAAGTCGTGGGGGGAAAGCTAGTAATCAATATATTGCTGTTTTGATTCATAATCCAAAATTATTATGTAATGGCAATAATGAGTAAGTATTGCTTTGTGTTGCAGTATTGATTAATTATTATTCTCCTGTTTTCTATTACAATTGATTACGAATTGCAATTAGAATGCTTAAATGCTGACTAGTCCTATACCTTGTTTAGATATTGAGTCACCAATTTTTTTTCTATATCTTAACTAAAATATGTTTTTTTTTCAGAGTGGTATGGGAGCGTGGGTTCACAGTAGCGCACTGGGCGCGCACGGCGCTCGCCGTGGCGTGCATGTGCGGCGCGGGCGCGGCCGCGTGGATGTGCGTGCAGCTGGCGGCGTCCCCCGTGGCGCGGGTGCTAGCTGCCGGGGCGGCGCTGTTGGTGTGCTATGTCGCTATAAGGTGAGAAGAGGTCTTCGCTCAATGTGACAGGTCTATGAGATTTGGTCAATTTCCTGTGTGAGAATTTGGTCATTAGATCTGGCACTTTTTTACATCCTTACAAGTGAAAGTGAGTTTGTTTGTTACGTCTTCACGCCTAAATGGCTAAACCGATTTTGATATATTTTGGTACAGAGATAGTTGGGGCCCTGGAGACGGACATAGGCTAATTGTTTTTTTTAACTGAGAAAGAGGGTAGAAAAGGGAAAAGTTAGCTTTGCTATTACAATCAATAAGGCGCAAATCAGGAAAGGGGAACGCTCTTACCCCGAATTTAACGCGAGTGAAGCCGTGGGCAAAAGCTAGTTCTGTATAAAAAAGGGAGTCAACACACAGACAAACTACCATATTAATCAGCCGCCCCATACATTTGGGTCGAGTAGGTATTGAAATTTTGATGTATAGTAACGTCTTCTTACGTGCTTACAATCTACGTATCTCTTTAAAGTCTCGCCATTAATCTAAATAACGTATACTTACTCACTCAAAATATGACATTACCGTCACCTACAACTATCCCACTGCTGGGCAAAGGCCCCAACGGAGAAGGCACGAGTATTGATCTCCACGCTAAACGCAAATGCTCTATACATTTTTCTTCCAACAGGTTCCTCGGTATGAACACAGTCAGCGCGTACCAGAGAGCAAAGGTGTCATCTCTACGCATTCTGACAGAACCATTGACAGAAATAACAGGTCACACCGACCATGGACAACTGTCAACCATCAGCAACACAGTTACTGTGGAGATAGCCTCGAAATGTGTCCTCGAACGAGCCCTCAAGGGCGAAGTGAATAAATAACTGTTAAATGTAACGATAAAAAACTGTTAAAAATAACGGTAACTGTTACAATCATGATAAAAATAACGGTTACAGTAACGGTGATACGTCAGTACAAACGCAGTGAACAGTGATGTGATACAGTGAATGTTACGAACTTGTAATTTATTTTTTCTGGAACTTATCGTGAACTTTTTGAATACCAGTTACTGTAAAAAAAAAAACTTTTAAATGACTCGAACACAGCACCGAAGAACTCTATGGAAATTTGTTGGGGTTAAAAATAGTGATACGTCCCTAAAACAAGTGGTCTAATGTCAATAATTTAGTCGATTCAGTCTATTCGACTAATGAGTTTGCGGAATAATCGATTAAATACTTGTCTGTATAGATTATTTTTATTTTAATCTTCAATCATTTGGAGAAAAATAATTATTCCACACATTGAGTATTGCCTTACAACTTATTTGTATTTAAAATCTGACTTTTATTAGTCTAAAATTCGATGTAATACTTATGTTATTTCTCTTTATGCCAAATTTCTTTTTTAATGTTAAATTAGGACAGTTGTTTCCATATAAATATATGTACTGTTAGTTCAGAAGTAATTTATCACAAAAAAATATATTTATACTTATTTTTCTAAGATTTCTTCACGCACGGATCTTTTTTCTCTTAGCAGATACATTTATGTTACCAAAACTAAATTACCGATTACTGATTCTGGTTATATTCTTTCAGTTTTATCTTCAAACCTTAGTTTTTTTTATAGATCTCAGTGTGTCGTGCCAATAAAATATTAATTAAACTTCTACATTGCTGCAAGGATATTTGGTGGTCGCAAGACCGTGATGACAAGATGGCGGGATTAGTACCGATTGTCGCCACGTGCAGTTTGATCCTTGTGCAGCTTTGTATTCTTTTTATATCCATTCCCTCTTTTATTTTTCAAAACTATCATAATACGTACACAGTAGGTTTTGTGGATAGTTAGCTGTGATAACGTTAGTTTTGCCTAACGGTGATATAGTTTATTTTGAAGAGTCGGGCATAGTGTTATTGGTGTATTTGTGGCTTGCCCATTTACATAGGACCTGTAAGTAACTGGCAAAATAGAAATGTTACCCTATCAGCGCTTGGCTAATGCCAAGCGCTTGGCTAATGCCAAGCGCTGATAGATACGATCTTTGCTTGTAATCAAGCAAAGATCGTATCGTCGTTCTTATGTAAATAGCCGAATTAATTTCATCACGAAGTTTAAGTCATTAATTTATAACGTTTTTTCTTTGTTCTAATGAAAGAAGACATGTGTGCACAAACTTATAATATATCACAAACAACTATTCACATAACGTATTGTATTTAAATAAATAAAATAATTATAATAATTGAAAGTAGGAAGTAAATAGAAGAGGCTATAGGGAAGGCAGGGCGCTCGTTCCTATCCGCTGAGTTGTGATATTAAAACAGCGGTGTTCGCCAGATTTATACGGAAACCCTTAGAAATACATAAAAAATATAAAATAAACATAAATTACATAACTTTTTTTTTGTTTTATTTTGATTGGCTTTTCCTTGGTTCGAAATTATTTTTTATGCTTTTTTTCCCGCTTAACGTGGCAAAAATGTTCAAAAATGTTTTCACAACACGAAAACTTGTTCTCCATGATAATGGAGTTTCTTTACTTTAAGTCAAGTATCAAAAAAATGTCCCGTACTTAACTGAAAATAGTTTTGTCTTTTTAACTATATTCAGTTAAATACATTTGTAAACATGGTCAACATGTTATCAATATTTATTTTTCTTTTTGCAATGTTGTTTGAAATTATAAAATAGTAAGTTTTAACTAAGATTTACACAGCCCCGCTTAAAAAATAATTATACAAATGTATGTGTGTAATGTATGTGCCAAAATAGAAGATTGTATGGATAGTCGTTTAATATCTTAAAATTACAGTGTAGACAGCGTAGTCAATTTGAATATTTGAGAAAAGCTTGATTAATTCAACAGAGGGCATAGACAAAGTGAGTTTGCCAACGTTAAGAAGACGACCACTTTAAATTTGCAGTTCAAAGAGCGCTGCTTGTCAAGAAAATATGCATGGATATATCAAACTGGGTATATTTATTGTAGATCCGTTTTTTCCCGCCTGCATAGATAACTCGGTTGAATTACGGCGGCACACCGACCTACACAAAACCATTTTAACCTGATCTCTATAATATCGCGATCCGGTTATAATAGTTCAGAATAGGTTGAGCTGCCGTCGTGTACTTTGGTTTGACATAAAGTTTGTGTTTTTAAAACGCTTTGTAATTTTGTCTATGTACTCTGTAGTACAAGCTTCTGACATTTTGAGTTACAGATTAAATCTCATAGAACTTATGTCAAAATACTACCATCCGTAAGCAAAACGACTCGTTTTTGTTTATTGGAACGGGGCTTTAAGCGTGTGTTGACTACGGCGCTTCATTTGATACAAGAATCGAAGATCGGATATTTTCCAATTAGCAATAATGTTAAATAAAACTCATCGTTTGTTGTGCTAGCGGCTTTTCATGTTCAAGTATGTTTACATACTTATAAGCTATGGTCCATCTAAATTAAGAAAATGAAAAGTTTCCGCATTTGCATATTTGCAGCGCATGTTATGAGCCTCATTCAGATTTTACTAGCCTTGGAAATAATAAAAATCATGTAAGATGCATTTAGAATTTAGATACATTGTGAAAGTCGTTTTTGTGACGTGTTTTCATTAAAACTCCGAGTCTTAACTGAAACGATCACCTTCTTGTTTTCCAGGCAAATTTCTAAGGTGAACATGTTGTGACGCGATATTTTTTTTAACGCGACCGATCGCTTCGGTTAGGTCACGGGGTAGTGCTATTTCTGCTTGAACTTATATTGCAACGCGATATAAAAGCAATGTAAATATTAAGACAAAAAATCGTATTTACTATATTAAATTATTCAGATATCGAGGAGATTATTTTTATAATATAATTCGCCAAAAAAGTTCAAAATAGAATATAAAAAAATATATTAGAATCGTTTCTCAAGTAGATAACAAAATATGTTTGTAAATGTATCAAAGAGCAGACTTAATAATTTTAAATATTGCCAACTGTTAAAATTGTAGATAAATTGTGTTGTCAAAAATTCTAGTTATCTAAAATAACAAATGTAGCGTTCCAGTTCTGGTTGAAATTAACATTTATTTAAAGGTACTCTTTTCGGCAGTTTTATTTGGTGTGTTGCCATATTTAAATAACAATAATAGTAATAAAACATTTCGTAACGTTTTTTAAATCCGCCACTAAAGCCTGATCTGATGATTCAAATGATTTTCATAAAAAGAAAGATAATGTAGTCTGGTATAGCGTTGCCCGTTGTGTGGAGTGAATCAAAAGATACTCCTAAAACACGCGCGGGTGCTCGCTTTCGTTCTTTATCGTGTGATTAGTGTCTAACCTAGTATCAGAGCTTTATGTTGTCCCTGGGCCTTTGACTTGTCTCAACATGCCGTCGAGACATATCTGTCAGGCATGTTGGTTTCCTCAAAATGTTTCCTTCTTCAAAGTAGGTAAGTGATAGTTAAGTACGCAGATGAATCCGAAAAATCAGAGCCTGAAAACCCGTAACTCCCGCCCGCGCCTTTTTGCGCAGTTTATACTATTCCTGCATTCACACGTGTTTGTTTAGACGCCCTTACGGTTCTTGTAAAATGGTTTAATTTACTTATAAAGTAAACTTGTTACAAATTGTACATTTACAGAAATATTTGGTCAAAAACTGATTAATAAAATCTCTTTTTTTATCTATCCAACCAACGTGACCAAAGAGCTCAGGCAGCCTTACCACAACACTAACGATCACGTACTCGCGAGACAGTTCGCTTTGATTAGTGCACGGGATTAGCTTCAACAATATTTCTCAGCCATCGCTTGAATTTCCGTCAATTAGTATGAAATATTTCGCGCCATTAAAATTATATTTTTAATAATAAAATATCTATTTTGCTATTTAATTCTAATGTTAGTGGTAGATTGCTAGTTGTGTGTGTGATCTAAGTCTTGTTCAGTAGATTTACTATTAAAGGACATCACCCTCCTTTTGGAGCAGTCGGGTAAAATTAAAGTAATGTAAGATTCAAGGATGACAATAGACATAGAATTAGTTTTTTTAAATTGTCTTCACTGTACTTGCATTAATAAATTTTGTTATCTATGTATTCCATAGATTAGAATGCTAGCCATATCATTATCATCGATAAGTAGGTACAGTTAAGCCATAACTTATTTTGTGAAAGTTAAATGTTAATGTGAATTTTGGGTCCTACTTGTCATTATTGCAAGCTCTAAAAAAACTACACACTGTAATTTTTCGTCTGTATGTTCACTGTACCTACGACTTAATTCGGTTATCAATTTGTAGGTTGTGTCCTAACTAAAGCAATCAGTCACGCGAATGTCACGATGCCAACCATTGTTCAAATTAAATGTAAGGCGTCCTCTGTATTCGCGGCCTTCGGACTTGAAGAATTAAATGAACGCGATGGACATAACAAATGCACAACGATCGCTTTGGTTAGAACGTGGAACGTTAGAATGTTATTTCTTGATATTTAATTTCCTCGTGTCTTAAAATATGCTAACAGTCAAATAACGTTAATATAACCATTATAATAATTAATTGTATTGATCTCTGCGAAGAGATTCTTCTAAAAGTTAGTGATTGGAATACAAATTAGTTTCGGTGAGTTTTGTAAATAAATTAAATTAAGGTTCCAGAGTTATTTCCTGTATCTGGATAGTCGTGAAATAGATGAATCGAAATTAAACAAGATTTGTAAGTAGTATGACTTTGTTTTATTTAATTACCCAATATCAAAAGATGTTTACCTCGTTGGTGTAGTGGTCGCAGGCGCAACTGCTAAGTATGAGGTCTTGGGTTCGATTCCCAGATTAGGCAAAGTGTCATTGGGTTTTTCCATATGGAATTATTCTTTGGACATGGAATGAGGAAGGATGAAGCACATGTGACTGAATGTGATGGATTTGAATGTTGATGGACGGACAGCGAGAGGAAGGCCAAAGAAACGATGAATGGATTGTGTAAGGATATGAAGGAGAAAGGAGTAAATAATGCCGTGACGTCTGCTAGGGGAGAATGGAAGAAGAAAACGTGTTGCGCCGACCCCAAATAGAATGGGACAAGGGCAGGAAAATGATGATGAATTACTCAGTAGCAGTAGACTGGATCTGAGCCCCGTTGTTGGCAATAGGATTACCCCTTATTACATGAGACCAGTATCTATAGCAATTCACAAACAATCCAATCGTTATCGACAATCGGCACTAGTCTATGTTCTCGTAATCCAATCTTCAAATCGGCAAAACTGTTGACAGATCCGATTCTTTTTTTAAACATTGCAAGGTATGTTTAACAGGGTACGTTACATAATGGTATCTAGTTAATGGAAATTTGCGGTCCATATTTTTTTTTTAAACTTTGCTCCACACGAGGAATTTCTCCTGTATCTTAGGTGCGTTTACAAATATTCAAACTCACATACACAAACAGCCAAACCCGGAACAACTACCTGTCGGCCATACAAATATTTGTTCCGTCCGGGGATCGAACCCACGACACGCAGTGCAGCAGTCGATCGCTCAACCACTGCGCCAACCGTGTCGTCCATTAGAAGTGATGAATATATTATTTTACCAGGTGTTTGTTTTTTTTTCGGTATGATTGACGTCTTCATACTGTAACACGGCTGTGCAGATATGTCAAAATTAGCTGATTACGATCTGTGAATAGCGTTTGGAGGACGTTAGATTATGCTCAAGGCACGATTGCAATCGAGTGGTTATGAATAGCTGTGCTGCTGCTCTACCATGACGTCTTAAAGCAGAACTTATTCCACTGAGGGAAAGAGACAGAGCTATACAGGGTGTCTAGCACCATCTCTTTCCCTCAGTGGAATTCTGCTTTAAGACGTCATGGTAGGCCTACTGTTCGTAAATGGGTACCTACTATTAGGTACGGCTCAGCTTGAATGATATATAATTTACTAGCTTCCGCCCGCGACTTCGTCCGCGTGGCGTACTTACTTTGGGCTAACGCTAACTTTAAACCGCGTGATGATCGAAAAAAAATATCGTTCTGGGGAGAACGTTATTTTTTTTTCGATGAAAAATTGAGAAAGAGTTAATTAAGAAAACGGTAGCCTTTTCTTACCTCTTTCGCACTTTAGCCTCAAACTCAAACTCAAAGCATTTATTTCAATTAGACCACTCATTTGACTTGATTCAATTACATCATTCGTGTTGAGATTATACAAATATGTGAGAACGATGTAGAAAGACGTGCACAGTAAGAGCGTCCAGAGTACCTAAATAAAAAGCAAAATTCAATTTAAAATCTAAATAAGTTAAAAAATTACCGTGGTAGTTAAAAAATGACCAGTCCCAACTGACAGCGCCCGTTCACGAACAAGACGTATGGATCAGCCCCATTCAGCTCGACCATTTTGAAGGGAGCTAAATGACCCGACACACCCGCCACTATCAGCGAGACATTTAAGTGAGCATGACACTATTAACCACCAGGGCTTCGTCAAGTCAATGATATGCCTATGTACCTACTCCTAGGAAACTAGCCTATGTACCACTAAAAATAATAATAAGCCTATGTCCGTCTCCAGGGTCCCAACTACTTTGTCTTCTTTGTTTTTATATCCGTTTAGCCATTTAGGTGTGAAGCAAACAAACAAACTCACTTTCGCTTTTATAATATTAATAAGGATTGTGAACAACATTTTCCGAATTGAAAATTTAAGGTTGGGAATTTGGCATAAATATTAAGTTCGTGTAATGCTTTTTAAAGTTCATTTTTCTGCTAACTGATCTGAAATATTATACCTACAGGGAAACAACCCAAAAACCGTAAATTTGTAGATGCGCCACAAAAAAAGTGATAACAAACTTAATTGCAGTTGGTAAATTAACTGCGACCTCTGTCGAAGAATGGGGACAATAGAGAAGCAAAGTACTGTAAACACAGACTACTGCAAAAACAGGAGAAATAGGACATAGTGTGTGATTAATCTGATATGATGATGACTAGCAAATCTCCTTGGTTTTGCAAATATACCCTGCAACTTTATTCCACCAGATCCATGCATCTTTTTTTGTGAATGGGAAATCATCATATCTGCATCTTTATACCAACAGATACATGCCTCTATTTTTGTGGAAGTTAAATCATCTCATCATATAACTTCCCAGTACCTTCTAAGTGTCAGACTTTCACTGACTAAAACCCACACATGTTCCTTTTTCAGCCTTTTATGTTCCGGGACCGCAGTTTTCGAACAACCCGCAACCCCGGAGATCTATGCCTCTTAGTCAACGAACCACAGAACTACTATATCGACCGCGTTCCTTAGGTGTTAGTAGGTGCATATAACGTAGGCATACGGCCTGGCACGCAAAGCTCCAGTGCATCGATTTTACCAATTCCTGGCTGCTCGCCAGCTCAGTACTGCTCCCTCAAGGTCACGAGAATAACTGTCTGTTTTTAGTATCTAGTGCTTAGTTTATGGTTGTTATTTTGTAGGCTAGGTTTGGGGTTACATACATATCACGCTATTCCCGAAGGGTTAGGTAGAAGTGTACTTAATCCTACTATAATATTACTAGCTTTTGCCCGCGGCTTCGCTCGCGTATGTTCGGGGTTACACTGTTCCCCTATCTTGATTTGCAGCATGCTACCTGTAGTTTTTGCCCTTGCGCCTTATTGATTTGTAATGGCAAAGCTAAGTTTTCCTTTTTCTTCGCATTTCTCCCTCATTTTTCACTTTAAAAAAAAATCTATGTCTGTCTCCAGCGTCCCAACTATCTCTGTACCAAAATTCATCAAAATCGGTTAGCTATTTAGGCGAAACAAACATACAAACAAACAAACTCACTTTCACTTTTATAATACATATTAGTAAGGATAAATGTGAATGTTTGTGAGTATGGATGTTTGTTACTTTCACGTCTAAACGGCTGAACAGATCTTGATTAAATTTGGCACAGAGGTAGATTATATTCTGGAATAGCACATAGGGGTTACGCGGGCGTAACCGCGGGCGCCAACTCTTTCTGATCTTTCCAGCTAAAACACTTAAGTGGCGAAGGGTGGACGTTTTGGGGGACTGTCTTGCGTAATGACGTTTATAAAGTGATGATCATCAGCCTAGTTTGAATAAAATGACTTTAGATTTTGATTTTATACCCACAATGTAAAAGTAGCGAGTCTATTACGAACAACTGGGCACTAACATATACTCCGTGTCAGCTACTGAGTAATTCTTGATGGAACAATTGAATAGCGCCTTGCCCGAACCTACGAAATGAGGACCTTACGCCCAGCAGACGTGCTTGCGACCACTTGACCAAGTCAAAGAGAATGATGAGAAATAGCTTTTGTTGGTACGGAAATATTATACTGTTCTATAAATTATGAGCCGCTTTATATCTTATCTTTTCTTTATACACGTTAACACATCGTCTTATACAAAACCAGTTTATGTGGGAAACCTACGGTGCGCGGTGTAAATACGATCCGTATTTGAGAGATCAGCACTCCACCCGTCCCTGGCTAGAGCCAGTAAGTTCGAATCAGTCCCCAAATAATATCACTCAGATCCAGTCTGTCCCTTTGCTGTCCTTCCCCAGCGACGGTTGCCCCTAGCGTGTAGTCGTTTAGTTTGTAAGTTTTTTGCCCTGGCTGGAGCTCTTTTTAAGGCATCCACAGGAATCGCCCGGTTAAGCAGACGACAACCCTCTTAGGTTGAACTGCGAGATGCCATTCATAAAAAAAGATCAGCATAAACTGGTTTTGTATAAGGTGATGTGTCGTCGTGTGTACCGAATTCTGTCCAACCTCAAAACATTAAACAGCTCATTTATCATCTTCACCTTAGCCTTTTCCCAAATATGTTGCCGTGGCTTTCAGCCTTACCGGATGCAGCTGCATACCAGTATTTTACATGGAGCGACTGCCTATCTGACCTCCACAACCCAGTTAATACTGGGTAATACTATACCCCTTAGTAAGACTGGTTATCAGACTTTCGGGACACTGTCAACCTGTAACGACTGTCAAAGATTTACAAATGACAAACATAAACAAACAAACAGCTCATTTATCAACACTTTGAAAAAAGTACTCTCAAATTATATTTTTGTGCTTCTGCCAACATTACATAAAAATATAATAATCTTAACAATAAATATTGCGAAAGGGCATCTAGCTCATTTAACAAATTCCACTTTAATGTAAACTTCAGTATTCCAAATTAATATTTCTTATAATGGAACTAGCTTTTGCCCGCGGCTTCGCTCGCGTTAAATTCGGGGTGACACAGTTCCCCTTTCCTGATTTGCAGGTACCTGCTACATGTAGTTTTTGCCCTTGCGCCTCATTTATTGTAATAGCAAAGCCAAGTTTTCCCTTTTCTTCAATCTTTCTCCCTCATTTCTCACTTTAAAAAAATAAATTATATTAATAGCCTATGTCCGTCTCCAGGGTCTCAACTATCTCTGTACCAAAATTCATCACAATCGGTTGAGCCAATTAGGCGTGAAGATGTAACAAACAAACAAACTCACTTTCGCTTTTATAATATTAGTAAGGATTATCCAATTTTTTGTAAAGGTTGAAATTACAAGGTCCTTATAATGGCTTCATTGAATTAATGGCTAGTCTTTAACTTTCATTACTAAGCCAAAGTTATTGTGTAAACATGCAAGTTAGATGCGCCTTGGTGTCTCGAGTGTTCTCAAACACTGGCCTATTGCCAACTATCCAAAAGATTAAATTTTTCTATCAGCTTATGTAAAGTGCGCTTTTTCACATCTTCACCGCTGAGTAGGTTATATGTATAAAAGCATGACTAAGCATGCAAGTTGAAAATTTAATTGTAAAACTATGCTTTTAAAAAAAATATTTTTTTGTCGAGACGCAGTATTTGAAATTAACTTATAATACTTTTCTTAGGTTGTTCATAGATTAAAGTAAAAAAAAGTTACATGTAAATTAAATTCCCTACTCAAACGAACGATAGAAATAACAATACTATCACACAGCTGCATTCAAAATTCCCTAACGGATCTGCGGTCAAGTTTGCATATCAATCGAATAACATTACCATTGCCCTGGCTTTAAGATAACTATGCATATAAGGTTAAGTTGTTAGTCATGTGTGACAGGACTTTGCTATTAGCAACTCTCTCATCATGCCACTAGCCTTCTCCGAAAAAGGTAAGTTGGGATCGGTGTCCAGACTAACCAAATGCAGCTGAATAAGAGTATTTTTTTTGACGGCACGGTTGGTTCAGTTCCTGAGCGATCAACTGCTACGCTGCGTGTCGCTAATTCGATCCCCGCACGGAACAATTAATTATTTGTATGCCTACAGGTAGTCGTTCGGGTGACGCTGTTTGTGTGCTGAAATTATCAAATAACTTCCCCCGCTCTTCTGGGGAGTGTCAGACTTGTACTGACTAAAAACTACCCATGTTCCTTCTATTGCCAAAGGGCAAGGGCCCCGGAACGTAAAGACGTTCCGGGGCCGTGGTATCTCTTTCGAACAACCCACAATCCCGGCAGGATATAGCAAGGCTTGCTTTTACTTTGGCCAGACGTCAACGCGGTCTTTTGAGCACTTTACCAACTAACAGTGTTTTTTTTTCTCCTCATCGTGCCTTTTAAGATTATATGGCATTACCAAATTTTATCAATAATAAGTAACATAAACTACACCAAACACATACACGTATTTTTTTTATAAGTTATTTTTATATATTTTAATATAGGCCAACATGACCTCATCAAATACACATTTAAATGGCTAGAATGCCAAGATTATTAATTTGCTTCTAACACACATAATACGCATAATATGATTTGATAGCCAACCTGAGGTTTGATTGATCTTTGTGGAATCAGTTTTTACACATATTCAGAATAGCCAACTTTACTAACAGTAAATTAACTTAGAAAGAATCGTAGTGGACAGATGCCCAGTACTCGTACAATTTAGTTTTTAAAAGTTTCAAACATTTCGTAACGATCTCACAGGGATACACAATTTTCATTCGTAACTTCGAACGGTGGAGTTTGTTTGTATTCTCAGGGTGGCTTCAATAATGCAAGGGCTGTTGCACTCGTAGTAGCTACAACAGTCCCATACTACAAATACACCTGAGAAATTTTGCGCATCGGTAATATTCGTTTTTCTGCATGTTTGTTTTTACTGTATGTATGTTATGTATATGTGGGCAACATATATACATAGGCAAACATTTTCAGTTTTTTAACTGACTTTAACTTTTGGTTCTATGTCCGATAGTATTAAAAAAAATGTATGTTCACCAATTACTCCGCTAAATGGGAACTAATTTTCATAATTCTTTTTTTGTTCGAAAGGGCTCCTGAGGTGGTTCCTTGTCAATTTTATTTATATTGCTTTGGTAGCTTAAGAGTTATCGTCTATCCTTACTAATATTATAAAAGCGAAAGTGAGTTTGTTTGTTTGTTACCTCTTCACGCTTTAGTGGCTAAACCGATTTTGATGAATTTTGGTAGGTACAAAGATAGTTGGGAACCAGGAGACAGATATATTTAAAAAAAAAAGAGTGGGATATGAGGGAGAACGAGGGAAGAAAAGGGAAAACTTAGCGTTGCTTTTACAAATCAATAAGGCGCAGGGGGAAAAACTGCAGGTAGCAGGTACTGTGTTATACCGAATTTAACGCGAGTTAAGCCGCGAGCAAAAGCTAGTAATACATAATTTGTCTTCTAGGTTTATATGGATGATCTACTAATATCTTTTAATAACAATGGGAAATTAATACTCGATAAAAAAATTGGTTGTTTGTAAAGTAGGTTTACGATCGAGATGTTTACGTGATAACGTCTTATTGGTGATATAAGTTATCACCAGTAGTGACATCTAAAATGAAATTAAGTACTAATTTAAAGTTTTTTTTTCGAGCCAAGTAACAGATGGCGCTACCATCTTTATGAAATGTCGCTTGTGAGGTTTTGGTGTGACACAAGTTTCTGAACATGTCACCCGACTAAAACGATTTTAAAGACGTTATCACGTCAAAAATGTATGAGATACCAGCATACCATAGTTAAAAATGCTGAAATAAAATACTTTATGCCACTTTCAATAAAAGTCGGTACCAAAAAAGTCAACAAAACAAACAAAAGTCACTGACTTCGGAAGTAAAGTTATTTTCTAGTTTTTTTTGTACTGATTAGCTTTACCGTCGTGTCCAAATTATCATAACGAGTTTGTATTGCACCTTGTCATATTTCAACCCCAAGTATTAAAACCTTATTTAGGGTGGCATAGAGCGACTTGTGGACGGTGAGCAATGGGTAGCTGACCGTCCTTCCGTCTATTGACGACATGCTGTGTCGACGGCGCGTTAGTGTTCCACGCGCGCCTCAAAGAGATGTCAGCAAAGCAGAGGAGCCTGCCAGGGCCACCGCCTGCCGGGGTTGCGGGTTGTTCGAAAGAGGTACCGCGGCTCTGGAACATAAAGGGCAGTAGAAGGAACATGGGTGGGTTTTAGTCAGTACAAGTCTGACACTCCCCCCCGCTCCGCCCAGATTTAGTTAGCGGGGAAGTTATTTGATGATTTCCCACCCCAAAAAAAAGGGTGGCATAGAGGCATGGCAACACTAAAAGGTATTAACTTCCTTGGTTGTAACAATAACAGCTCTTACATTATGTCTGATAATCGCTTTTTCGTATTTTCAAAAACCGGCTAAGTGCGAGTCGGGCTCGCTCACCGAGAGTACAAATTTGTAACATAAATGGCATATCTTTTGATTGCGTAGACTAATAGGGTTAATTTATCACAGTTCAAACTTCAGTATACAGTTTTATTTTCATACGATATCTCCACGATTTCCCGAGATAAAAGATCTTGATAGACAGACAGTAGATGAACAACAAAGTTCATCAAATAAGGGTTCCGTTTTTTCCTTTTGATGCACGGTACCCTAAAAATGGACGACAATTGCCGAAACGTATACTTTTCCTGGGCGACCTGTACTGCCGTATGTATTGTGTGAATATTTTAGTAGTTCAATATACATATTGCCCGTACGTTAGGCTATGTCGCGAGGCGCCTTATGTTCTATGTCCTTAATGTTTAAACATTTGTTGTTGTGTGTGTGTGTATTTTTAGACTTTGCCCCATACAAGGAATTTCTCCTATAGCGTGGGTACGTTTACAAACATTTAAACTCACATACACAAACAGCTAGACCCGAAACAACTACCTGTAGGTCATACAAATATTTGTTTCGTGCGGGGATCGAAACCGCGACACGCAGCGCAGCAGTTGATCGCTCAGCCACTGCGCGAACCGTACCGTAATTATCATTCGTTTGTTATTAAACTATTGCTATACTTCTACTGTACATCAACGTACATGTTTTTAGCTAAACTATTTTGTCCTACCGCTGGACCTTCTCGTTCCTATAAAACATTTGACATGCTAAGGTATTTGGTAGCCTATAATATATCAATTTTTTTTTTCAATACTTTTCTTTGAAAACTGGCTGTTATTGTACAGACGGCAGCAGGTCAAGCTACCCGAAACTGTCAATTTTTCCCAATGAACCTTGAACCTAATACTTTAGAAATAAAGTCGAAAATCTATCAAAGAAATCTGACAGATTGTAGTAGCTTGATGTGCAGGCGTCTGTACTACTAACCTAATGGTTCAACATGCAACACGCGCTATTGCCAGAATTGGGGTTTTTTTAGAGCGCCATGTTTTTGGTGTCACGGTTGGCGCAGTGGTTAAGCGATTGGCTGCTACGCCGCGTCTCGTGTATTCGATCGGTAGTTGTTCCGGGTCCGGCTGTTTGTGTATGTGAGTTTAAATGTTTGGAAACGCACCTACGATACAAAAGAAATTCCTAGTGTAGTGCAAAGTTTTTTTTTTTGAATATGGGTTTCATATTTAATAAAAAAATAAATTGTGTTCATCAACAGAATATCACAAATCAATCGTAATCATTTAGCTTAGCTTAAGACAATTATAATAAATTGTCATTTAATTGAGTTCAAAATTCAAAAGTAGTTGTTTTTTTTAATGTCATTCGTTTTGGACTCGACCGCAATGACAAAGATTCCTTATTTGAATCAAAATATAGTATTTTTGACTTTTCTATCGTCATTGATATAATGTCACCACGTGTCTCGGTTTTTTAGGGTTCCGTAGTCAACTAGGAACCCTTATAGTTTCGCCATGTCTGTCTGTCCGTCCGTCCGTCCTCGCTTAATCTCTGTGACCGTTAGCACTAGAAAGCTGAAATTTGGTACCAATATGTGTATCAATCACGCCGACAAAGTGGTAAAATAAAAATTGGAAAAAAATGTTTTAGGGTAGCCACCCTATATGTAAAGTGGGGAGTGATTTATTTTTTAATTTCAACCCTAACGTGTGATATATTGTTGGAAAGGTATTTAAAAATGAATAGGGGTTTACTAAAATAATTTTTTAATAATGTCAATAATTTCGGAAATAATCGCTGCAAAAGTAAAAAACAATGTGTCCCCCCCCCCTCTAACTTTTGAACCATAAGTTTAAAAAATATGAAAAAAATCTGAAAAGTAGAACTTTATAAGGACTTTCTAGGAAAATCATTTTGAACTTGATTGACACAACAGTTTTTGTACAAAAAAGACAAAAAGTTGTATTTTGTACAACTTTTTGTCTTTTTTGTACAAAAACTGTTGGAGCGCCTACCGCGGAACGTGCAACATTGCACGCTCCTCCACCTTTAAACTCATAAGTGGGAACACTTATTGTGACGGACGGAAAGCTACGGAACCACCCTACACTGAGCGTGGCCCGACACGCTCTTGGCCGGTTTTATTGTTG
This sequence comes from Ochropleura plecta, assembly GCA_905475445.1. Classification (NCBI taxonomy): domain Eukaryota; kingdom Metazoa; phylum Arthropoda; class Insecta; order Lepidoptera; family Noctuidae; genus Ochropleura; species Ochropleura plecta. Next base: position 15,779,372 of record FR997738.1, on the reverse strand, counting down.
TTTAGGTAGGTCCTTACACTTCACCCTACATATACTATATACAGGTTGAAAAGCGGTCGACCGTCAGTGAATGGGGTAGTACGTACAGTCTCAAAAAATAATTGTCTAGCAAATTGACACCCAAAGTTCATTTGCAGCCGTGTCGACGGCGGCGCGTGGTTGTACCACAGACACCGCGGCCGGAACACAAAGGGCAAAAGAAGGAACATAATTGGGAAGAAACAATTAAGTTATTTGGTGATTTCCCATCCGAATAAAAAAAGGTTCATTTGCCGAGTTTTAGCCATGTCATATAATAAACGGCTATTTAAGTTCGTATTCTCAAAATAAATAATATTTTCGTCTCTTACGCAAAATACACGTTTTGTGTGACGAAGAGAAGCAGAGACTACTACAAAAACGTTGGTCAACATTAGTTTTTGACGACACGGCTGGCGCAGTGGCTGAGCAATCGACTGCTGCGCTAGGTGTCGCGGGTTCGAGGTTTCCGGCTACTGGGACCGCAATTAACCGGGACCGCGGTCCCAGTCGCCGGATCCGTAAAAAATAAATATTTTGCTTCCAGCGACTGGGACCACTCATAGATAACTTAAAAAAATCTATTATTCAAGCCAAAATTAGTACAGTCAAACGAAAAAAGTTATAAATTATTTATATGAATATCATTGACTCGTTCTAGACATGATTTTATCTTATGCGCTTAGTAATAGATTAAGCTAGCCCGTTTTGAATACACGTAAAGGGAAAAGCATTGTATAATACTATCCCTCTCTAACTCGAGTCCGTTTTGCCTGTCGATTTCAAGGTCAGGTAGCCCTTTTGTTATAAACGGGAAATTTTGCATCGGCCGATGACTGGCTCGGCCAATCACTGACAAGAAGCTTATCAGTTTAAGAAAGTCAAGTTTTGCATCAGACAGTGTCATATCAGATCATTGTAAGACTGCGCTTAATGTTTGTTGCAAATTGTGTGATGTGAGTGGTGGTGTAGTGACTTTATTTAATAGTCTTCAGGTATGTAAAACAATTTTTTATTAACTTATTTATAAACAAAACAAGCTAATAACGGGGTTAAACGACGTGGTTACAAATATTTTTACTTTAGAGCGCTTCTCATTATTGATGAGACTTTTTAATATCACAAAAAAAATTGTCATCTAGATTATCTGATAGTAAATATTTTAGAATTTTTTTCGATTTTAGAATTACCAAAATGGATGAAAATAGCCCTTCAACTTCTCATGGTGAACAGTCGTTTTATATTGATGTCACACAAAGAGGACGTGAACTTTTGCGAAGAGCTGGCTACGAATATATTCTTAAAAGAATAAACAAAGATGGCTCAAAACTCTGGCGATGTACAAGAAAAAGAGTTTGAATTGCGACAATAAAATCAGAGTCGATGCGCCGACTACATATTTTAAACGAAACTGCTCATTCTCATGAACCTTTCGATTTCGCGAAAGATAAAGTGAACCGCCAAATGCAAAAATGTGTCAAAGATGTTCAAAACGACATAAATATCCCTGTTGCGCGAGTGTTTGAAAATAATATGGAAGTTCTCAAAGACGAGGGATTACATTTTGTTACACCATTACCACATTTTCACAACGTAGAAAAGCGACTCTACAAAAAAAGAAACGATGCTGTTGGAGCAAAAAAAGTCACTTTTTAAAAAAGCTGCCGACGTCGAAGTACCAAAAAAGTAAGGATCTTTTAAATTTATAACATTATTTTTATATTTTAACACAGTTAAGGCTGATTTTGTGATAATTACTTACTTGACTGATTTTGTGTGAAGCCATAACGGCCATTTTAAACTAATTGTGATTGACATAGATAGTACCACGTTTATTATTTGAATTGTGTTTTTTTATTATATTTACGGTACCAGTTAAAGACTGATTTTGTAATAAACAATTACTTTCTGATTGTTAATTATTTAAAAATTGTTGATAGTTATGCACGATTTATGTGTTTTTTTCTTGTTGATTGTTGTTAACACGATCTAAGTGTATGTTTTAATTACGAAAGTTTTATATAACAGAACTGTAGTCAGTGGTTGTTTTTCTTATATCAATAAATGATGTTTTTAAATCAAAAAGGATTTTTCTTAAATTGATACATCTAAAAAATTTTTGTTTGACTGTACATTTATTTTTTATTTCAGTTGTCATATAAGTGGTCCCAGTCGCCGGAAGAAAATTATTTATTTTATACAGATCCGGCGATTGGGACCGCGGTCCTAGTTAATTTCGGTCCCAGTCGCCGGAAACCTCGCGGGTTCGATCCCCGCACGGATCAAATATTTTGTATGACCTACAGGTAGTTGATTCGGGTCTGGCTGTTTGTGTATGTGAGATAGAATGTTTGTAAACGCACCCACGATACAGGAGAAATCCCTAGTGTGAGGTAACGTTTTTAAAAAACAAATAAATAACAGTTATATCATACAATGCTGATAGTAATAGAATTAGAGCCACGATGGTTGTCTTAATGGAATTAGATCGTGTGACTGCGTATTTTGCGGTGATGTCAAAGGGCACACATCGTCCTTGCTAGCACATCATTGAGACGGGCAACCCACGCTTCAGTAACGTTTATCGGTCACGACATAAAAATGAATGAACACGACGTCTATGGTTGGTCATAGTTTCATTCTTTCCTAAGACTTGTTCAGGTTTCTGTCTAGACTGAAAAGGGACTGTGATCTGTGGTTGAACGATCAGATTTTATTGATAAAGTTGATAAAGATAATTTTATATTGCAACAAGTACACAAACATTTTGACAGTTTCAGTCATATTTTATCACGTAGGCATGCAAAAGATTTAAACACAATTAACATAAAACTAGACAACACAGTTTTAAATCCTTACAAATATTATAAAAGCGAATGCGAGTTTGTTACGTCTTCGCGCTTAATGGCTTAACCAATTTTGATGAATTTTGGTACAGAGATAGTTGGGACCCTGAAGACGGACATAGGCTAAAAAAGTAAGAAAAGGGGGAGAAACAGGGAAGAAAAGAGAAGAGAAAGATATTATTTTTTCGATCGTCACATGGGTTAAAGTTAACGTTAGCCCAAAGGTAACTATGCCACGCGGACGAAGTCACGGGCGGAAGCTAGTTTAAATAGAGTTACCGGTCGGTCAATAGATTTTAGTGACTCAGTTTTATCATTGTGTATAATATAAATACAAAAGGACCTAAAAGCGAAATTAAGCTGAAATTCATTAAAATGCCACTTAGTGGAAACGCGTACTTGGATATGAATCTAAATCAGAACGCCCACAGGAATATGGCGGCCTCATAAAATATGGAAGGTGTGGCTCAAGAGATGAACAACATTACAATGTAAATGATCAGGGCAGAAGGCCCATTCAATTTAAAAAAAAAAACTTTGTCCCACACTAGGAATTTCTCCTGTATCGTGGGTGCGTTTACAAACATTTAAACTCACATACACAAACAGCCAGACCTGAAACAACTATCTGTAGGTCATGCAAATATTTGTTCCGTGCGGGAATCGAACCCGCGGCACGCAGCGCAGCAGTCAATCGCTCAGACACTGCGCCAACCGTGCTGTCACTTATCATTATGTTTGTTTATTTAGGGCATAACAACGACTTAATCACTTACATATAGCTACACAAAAATCACAAAAAATGATATTATAGTGAGTTCGTCACTTATAGAAGAGCAGAGCACTTGCATAATTATAAAAATATAAATAAGGATATTATTATAAATTATACAATTTGCAAAGGTAAATATTACATAAGACAATTTTCAAAATGTGAAATGATGATTAAAAATGATAACATAGATGACGGGCCTGTTGGTCTAGTGGTTAGTGGCCCTGACTGCTGAGCCGGAGGTCGTGGGTTCGATTCCCACCCAGGACAAACTTTGTGTGATGAGCATGATTGTATGTTCTGTGTCTGGGTGTGATTTATCTAAAATATGTATGTATTTATAAATTATATAAGTATGTATATCAGTTGTCTGGTTACCATAACACAAGCTCTGCTTAGCTTGGGATCAGATAGCCGTGTGTGAGTTGTCCCAAGATATTTATTTATAGATAAAAAAAAAAATTGACATTTTATACTCTTTATAAATTGGAAACATTACCAAAAAAAAAAAGAAAATTGATACAGAGAAAATAAAAGGCGGATTATAAAGAGAATGGAAGCGGATGCAATAGATTACCCGGTGTCTGATGTCGCAGAGCCGTCTCTTTTTTCCGAGCTAGTTATAAGTCTCATACGATGTTACTCGCATGTCAGCGGTATTTTCCTAATCTATATGTTATTTTAAATCATACTGTAGCTGTTTACAAAATTTCACTCACATCTGTCCAGCCTGTCCATGTGTCCAGCATACACAGATATACAAACATTCGCAAAAAAATTACTTGCACCAAACGCCACATAAAAATGAATGTATTTTAGGATTTCGACTTTAAGCCCTGGGTAGAGCGTTGAGAATCAAAGTTTGTGCGTTTAGGCATTGATTGCATGAAGGGCGCTAGTGAAATACGGAACCAGTAACTTTTTGCTTTAACACGTTCGTTGCATTACGAGATCTATCAGGGGCCTTAGTCTGCTATTACAATGGTGTCAGAATGGTCGATCACTGATCGCATAATGGTTGATTTTGACAAGTTTAGTATGAAGTAAATGTCAAAATCAACCATTATGCGATCAGTGATCGACCATTCTGACACTATTGTAATAGCAGACTAAGGCCCCTGATCTCTTGCAGGACTTTTGTATTGTGCGTTGAATATAATCGTGTTGTTCCACTCCTTGCCGAAGGATCTAACGTGTAAAGTTCTTTACTTACTGTACATTTATTTGATATTTGTAATTTATTTAAATGTCATAACTGCTTGCGAACCTAGCAAAATATAAAGCAATAGACTCTCTTTCACCCACAAAAATTTCAAAATATATGTCATCGGTTTTTTGGAACATATAAATTACTAGCTTTTGCCCGCGGCTTCGCTCGCGTTAAATTCGGTATAACACAGTACCTACTTGCTACCTGCAGTTTTAGCCCTTGCGCCTTATTGATTTGTAATAGCAACGCTAAGTTTTCCCTTTCTTATATCACTTTGTTTTAAAAAAAAAATAGCTTATGACCGTCTCCTGGTATCTAACTATGTCTGTACCAAAATTCATCAAAATCTGTTTAGCCATTAAAGCGTGAAGAGGTAACAAACAAACAGACTCACTTTCGCTTTTATAATATTCAAAAGAACTTACACACGTGAACTCGTCTCGGTACGAACGTTCCAAATGGGGGCTTTTACTGTTTCACGATGATCACGATCTCGTCGTCGTCATTTTCGTGCAACGTCGAACGGCCTTATGCGCGCGCAGCGCGTCTGTATATAGTAAAGATAAGGATTTTCAAAACTGGATATTTAGGAGACTCATTAGGTCTCAAATACACCAAAGGGTAGGTTAGTTTCGAGATCTTTTAGGCCTCCAAAGCACCAGCTGGAAGTTCTTTAAAAAATATAGCGCAGCGGACGTGTTAAATAATCCTTCTGCATGTAACTTTGCAGTGGCCTAGCTATCGCGGGAAAAGCACAACAGAGCTGTATACATATTGATGAGTTGTTGAAACTGTGAACTTCATATTGGCTGTTATCGTTTGGAAACAAGCGACTATCAACAGCTTTTAAATTTTCAGCCAATCAATTCTTGTCCAATAGTTTTTCTTTTATTTTATTTAGGCAAATGAAAACTACTAGCTGGCGGCCGCGGCTTTGCCCGCGTGATATCGGTAAAAAAGTATTCTATGTATTATTCCGGACTATAATCTACCTCTGTGCCAAACTTCATCAAGATCCGTTCAGCCGTTTTGACGCGAAAGAGTAACAAACATCCATAGATCCATCCTCACAAACATTCGCATTTATAATATACTAGCTTTCGCCCGCGACTTCGTCTCACTTTTTTCTCTTCACTTTTTTCCAGGGTGTCAACTATCTCCATACCAAAATTCATCATAATCGGTAGGGCCATTTAGGCATGAAGACGTAACAAACAAACAAACTTATTTAAAAAAAAGTGAGAAAAAGGGGAGTAGGTAAGAGGGAAGAAAAGGGGAGAGAAAGATACATTTATTTCGATCATCACGCGGGTTAAAGTTAGCGTTAGTCCAAAGTAACTATGCCACGCGGATAAAGTCGCGGGCGGAAGCTAGTCATTTAATAGCTTCCCCCGCTCTGGGTGGAGCGGGAGGGGGTGTCAGACTTGTACTGACTTAAACCCACCCATGGTCCTTCTTTTGCCTTTTATGTTCCGTGGCCGCGGTATCTCTTTCGAATAACCCGCAACTCCGGTCCACTTAGGTACTCCCCTTAACGGCTGTTGAAGATCTACAAATGGCAGCCAGGACTAACAGCTTAACGTGCTCTTTGAGGCTCGAAGGAAACTCGGTATGCAATGGGAAAGAACCCATTCAAAGACCTACAAGATTAAATCATGTTTAAAAACCTGAAATTTTTTTTGGAGACAGGTGAAACTCACCTAGAGTTTGGTACTAAGTTTGTCTGATGTCTTAGCCATCCTTTGTCCTAATTTAGAACGAAGGGTAATTTAACCCGTTAGTACTTTTCTGTGGGATGACTTCTGACTTAGCCGCGGAGAAACCCGCGGTCTATTGTTTTATAGTGTAGAATTTGCTTGTAAAATCATAGCAACCTTAACTGCATTCTAAATAAAGCTTGCATATACATGAAGTTATATACTACTAGCTTTTGCCGGCGGCTTCGCTCGCGTTAAATTTGTAGTAACACAGTTCCCCTTTCCTGATTTACAGGTACCTGCTACCTGAAGTTTTTGCCCTTGCGCCTTATTTATTGTAATAGCAATGCTAAGTTTTCCCTTTTCTTCCCTTTTCTCCCTCATATCTCATTTTTTTAAAAAAAAAGGTTATGTCCGTCTCCTCGTTCCCAACTATCTCTGTACCAAAATTCATCAAAATCGGTGTAGCCATTAAAGCGTGAAGAGGTAACAAACTCACTTTCGCTTTTATAATATTAGTAAGGATTAGTAAGGATTCACCTATGTACAGACGCCTGCACATCAACCTACTACAATCTGTCAGATTTCTTTGATAGATTTTCGACTTTATTTCTAAAGTATTAGGTTTAAGGTTCTTTGGGAAAAATTGACAGTTTCGGGTAGCTTGACCTGCTGGCGTCTGTACATATGTAATTATGTACATACCTAATAATAATCCATGACCACACCTAACTGACTTTTTGTTGTGCAGCAAATGCAATTTATTTAGGTAAACACTTACCCTCATGAATAAAGCATAAGTTAGGCTTAGAGCTCGCAGAAAAAGAAATACTATACCTACGTAACATTTATTTATTTTTAGGCAAATTAGTGCCCATACATTTTTTTTTTGCGGATGAGACACCATCAAACATCCCCGGCTCTGGGTGGAGCGGGGGGTGGTGTCAGACTTTTACTGACTAAACCCACAAATGATCCTTCTTGTGCCCTTTATGTTCCGGGGCTGCGGTATCTCTTTCGAACAACTCTCAACCCCGGTAGGCAGTGGCGCTAGCAGGCTACTCTGTAGATAAAAAAAAACCTTACAGACAAACATTACATATCGCTAATATACAAATCGTGTTAGTAAATACATAGATTACATAATATAAACCCTATTATATACTGAATTACCTTGACATTGTATCGTGCACCTACGACGCAATGAAACGCTGAAATTGTATGACGCAAATTCATAGGAACCCATTATAGATAGAAAACCGTTCATTGCACCAACATATAGAGGACACTTCAATTTAAACTCTAACGGATTGTTCTAAAGTTTAAAATCCGTTTCGTTCACATTTCCAGTTTCGCTGCGACCGATCGCGATAGATGGATGTGACCTCATCGTACGAAAATAGCCGAAGTTTCACGAACTCGCGCGAACAGGAACAAGATGGCGGAGAGTTTCCCGCGCATGCTCACCCCTCGTCTGAAGTGACGTCAAATAAAATTAGGGATGGGGCAGGCACAACATCCCTTGAGGGTTATCGATGTTTTTGTGAATCTGGATTCTAGAATAAAACACCTTATTAAATAATTATTCAAGAGAGTAATTATATAATTCAAATGTTTTTACATTTTATTGAATTTTAAGGTTCCGTAGCTCAGAAGGAAAATACGGAACCCTTATTGGATCACTTTGTTGTCCGTATATCTGTCTGTCTGTGTTTTAAGGCCCTTTATCTCGGTAACGCGTGGAGGTATCGAATAGAAATTAAAACCATATACTCAACTCTGTGGTCCCTTTGTGCTGTGAAACCTACACAGTCGAAAGGTATGGCTGTACATAAAGATATTTTTAACTGTTAGCTTTTAAGTAACTCTATCTCTCTATCCTGATCTTGGAACGTTATGCAATTTAATAGTAGGTATGACTCAGGGTACAATCAACCTTCCTACAGTCTACAATCAGCGCGCATTTTGCAGGGAGATATCTTCTTTATTGAGCTATCATAACATCAGTCTTGATAAAAAAAAATGGTAAAGAGATTACTACTTTTCATAGTTTTTCTCTATCCTGATCTTGGAACGTTATGCAATTTAATAGTAGGTATGACTCAGGGTACAATCAACCTTCCTACAGTCTACAATCAGCGCGCATTTTGCAGGGAGATATCTTCTTTATTGAGCTATCATAACATCAGTCTTGATTAGAGGAACTGCATGAAGATTTATTATTTTGATAGAACATTATGTGATGCAGGTCATTACTGGTATTGTTCAAACCTTGACTTTGAGTATACTACAGGGATCTTCCTTATAAAATTACAGCGTTAGCCTGCGTCGGCACGTGAATCGTAAGATTTTACATATGAAATTTTACTTAGTTTGTATCCAATTAATAGTAAATTTGTTATTTAATGACAATGAAAATCAACTTCTGAAGAAAAATCAACTTCTGAAAAAAAAAGTTTACAACTACAAACTTTTTTTTATTTCATTTTAACATTAAGTGTAAGCCAGACATTTTCTCTCTTGAAACACTATACCACCATTACCATTTTAAACCATTATTACCATTTGATTTTATAGTTTTCGACTATCTGCTATCGACGTAATTCGTAAGATCCTTGAAACGGGAGACCGTTTAACGTATGCTTGTATGATGATCCAATGCATGATGATGGTGAATGATGGACGTTGACTTCGAATGATTTTAAAATAAAATGAATAATGGAACACGCATTAAATATTATACACCTTAAAGGTATGTTACAGAAAGCCTATTTGTAATAATCATAAGAACTAATATTACACCTGCGACAAACAATAAATGAATTTGAATCTTACGTTAAAATGAGGCCCACAATAGTCAATGCAGACAGCAGTAAAATATGTGCAGCACTTAAGACTGCAACCTGCATTCACTGACCTTAGCTGTCGTTCTAGATGATAATAAAAGAAATATTAAAGTGGTCGTATGATGTGTTGTTCTCTTGTAAAATACTGATATTCAGCTGCATCCGGTTAGACTGGAAGCCGACCCCAACATAGTTGGGAAAAGGCTAGGCAGATGATGATGATGTGTTCTTCTGTTGATTTTGTATCAGATACCTTTGCGTAACAACGGCCCCGGAACGTAAAAGCCAATAGAAGGAACATGGGTGGGTTTTAGTCAGTACAAGTCTGACAGTCCCCCCCGCTCCGTCCAAAGCGGGGGAAGTTATTTGATGATTTCCCACCCCAAAAAAACCCCTCTTTGTCTAAGGGGTCATACATAAGATATGGCCGTTTATGTCGAAAGTTTGTACGGATCCCCGGACGATATCCTATCAAGACACAGGTCTTGTAAGAGCTGTAATCGCATAGTTTACCTTAGCTCATTATCTCCACTAATAGGCAATCAATTTAGAAATACCTACGCATCTTTGTGACGCGACGAGGTCTTCGTAAACATTATAATTAAGATAGTGAGGAGTTATGAGCGTAAAAATAACTTGTGACAATGAGCAAGACAATTTTGTCCTTCGAAATGAGTAAGTATGTGATTTTATATAATATATTAAATTTTACAAAACCAATCACAACTCTTACCTTAAAATAAGTAAATCGGCAATACACACCGGTCGAATTGCATTTTATGTCGCGATCACATTTTTTAAATATTTTAATTAACAAGAAGTCGTTGAAGAGTATTATTTCAAAATATCCTCCACATATTTCTTTTAAATAAAATAAAATTCTCAATAATTGTTCGTATTAACTTATATGATCGTATTTAAATAAATAGACTGGGTTAGGAAAGTCCGACAATAATAGGAAAGTAAATATCCAGGATATACATGCGGTGGTGCAGAAACAGGGAGGTGGGTGGAGCGGAGAAGAGTGTTTAACTTTAACCGACTAAAACCCACCCATGATCCTTCTTTTGCCCTTTATCTACGTTCCGGGGCCGCGGTATCTCTTTCGAACAACCCGCAACCCCGGCAGGCATTGGCCCTGGTAGGCTTCTCTGAACTCCGTGTCCTTGACTGTCTATTACCTTTTTTCACCACTAAACCGAAAATGAACAAATTTAGCAAACAGATAGGCTGGGATCTGAAGAAGAAGAGGTTACTTTTCATCCTACTCTGTCATGAACTCATGACCAAGTAGCAAGTAGGTATCAAAAACATGTGTGCTAACCGATTATGACGTACTCTTGTTAATACAAGTAGTTACATGCAAGAAAACGATTAATTTTTATTACATTTTAATTAGCTAATTATACGCTGTGCTCCTTAGACTGCTACGTTTTGCAACTTGATAAGAACATTTCAACTTGTTCGTTTGTTGATGGCACGTCTCAACAGTCTTATCGTTTATTTTTATTTATTAATGGGCTCGCGGAGGTATTTCATTTTAAATATCGAATTTAACTTTGTATCCCTACTTCTGTTTATAAGTTATGGATTTATAATATTACCTACCTACCGAAAAAATACAAAATTAAAAAAGGCTGACTGTCAGTCTCTGCAAAACCTGCGCGCACTCGCAAATTTTGCTAAATTATAGGAACTTATAAACTACTCCTTATTAGAAAATTGAAAGGTAACTCAGTCCGTCCCACGAGACGAGCTGTTATTAGTAATTAAGATATTGCGTCATAGTATTAAAGGAACACTCAGTTTATTAATACTAGCTTCACGAGCATGGTAATATCTACATTCTTGATACACTGGTCTTTTGCATTTCATAATTAGATTGGGTAGGTTTTTGGAACGAGAATCAGCACAAAAAATAACTAAACGTGTCAACTGTCAGGCCTAACTGAACTCTTGGAAGAGGATCTCTTTTCAGCTATATAATATTGCTACCTGATTTTCGTTCCAGAGACACATAATATCAAGTTTTTAGATTGATCACCACATCGTCTATGTCACGAATATTTTTTATTTCGTTTATTCATTCCAACACATATTATTTACATTTTTAAATAAAAACATTTATAATAGTAGCCCACCGGTATCGGGAACAAGGTCCAAGCTACCGGTGGTCAGGGCTCCAGAGAAAGGAACCTCCTAACAATACGAGCCGTGTCCAGGAGTACCGCTTTCTGTATCAAGCCCTTGATCCAGCTACCTAATGAAAGCCTCCTCAGGTATTGGTCGAGGCTCTTGGCAATTAAGCCATTGGCAGATATGACTATCGGCACAATGATCGCTGAGTCCATATCCCACATGTCGATAAACTCGCGAGTCAAGTCAATATACTTGATTTGCTTATCTTTCTCTGCTTTCACGAGGTTCTCGTGAATAATTTTATTATTACTTTTTTACACAACAACAGTTTTTTTTAACACGAGCGTAAAATCTGCTGCCTATCAACTAAAAATCTTTTCAATAGAATTTAATGCGATGCGATGTCCACTTTAAAAATCCCTAATATCGATGTTCATCTAAAAAATAATGTCCCACCTCTAGTTTACCGTTGATGTCGACAGTCAGTAGAGCACGCCCGACGCTTAAGTGCGCGCGCCGCGAACCTATTTAAAAAAAGGGAATTTCGAAAAAAAAACCGGACATTTGAATTCTATTTATTTATTAATCCTGTTTAAAGTTAAGGCTGTTCCGTGATTGCAAGTTGGATTTCGTAAGTTTCTACTTTTAATTTTTTTACATTTTTTCATGAAAGTAATTTTAATTTAATTAGGATGTAATGTTAACAATTTGATATTAGTTCCGTTTACAGTTTAATCAATAAATGAATTACATACGAAACCGAAATTAGCTGATAAAAGTGCAATTATATCCAACGTAAATACTTAATCGTGAATTACAATGCAGGATTATGATTTAATATTTACGAAACGCAGACCAGGGTCAATTAAATACCGTTATCGAGAAAAAAAATCGAAATCCTCCAGTGTTATGTAAACTTACTCAAGTAGACACAAAGGTTACCTCATACCAAAACCAAAGACAACCGAAAAAAAAGAAAAACGACTCTTTATTTTTAAACGACACTTTTAAAAAGAAAGGTAACATTCTATTCAGCCTGAAGAAAAGAGGTTATAAATAAGTAGGCCTGAAGTCCACATGTTAAAAGGTGTATTTATTGATTGCGCACGGCTGGTAGGGGTTGGGGGGGAGGAGGTGAACTGGGGATGCGCATAGGAGCCATGGGGAAGGTCAGGAGAAAAGGCCTCACGTGAATTTTGCACGTGGGTAATGTTTAGTAGAGAAAATGAACCTAAAAACATATTACATAGAGTGGTGATTTAGAGCGAATTTTGTATCTTAAACTGAACGTGTTCAGCACATTTAAACCGCGTTCAAGAGTTATTAGTTCCAGCTTCAGTCAAGCTACTATTTATTAAAACTTTATGTATTAGTAAAAACTGTACAAAGGCGGACTTAATGCCTTAAGCATTTTCTACCAGTCTACCTTAGGGTAAAGCAGAGACAAAACACAGTAGGAGCAATAACAGAATAAATGATATTCGATCTTACTGCCAAATACTGATTTCAGTTTTTGACTAAGTAACTATTTTTTTTCTACTTAAGTTGATTTAGAGCTTGTGAGCTAGTGGCTAAATAATAACAGCTGCTCAGATAAACCCTCAGGCGCGTTTGCCTATATATTTTGGTCAGCATCCAACACATACTGAGTTCTTGTTCGCTAATAGATACTTTTTGTTGACATTAAAGAGTTCCTCTAAAGGTCTAATTGAAAGATACCGCGGCCCCGGAACGTAAAGGGCAATAGAAGGAACATGGGTGGGTTTTAGTCAGTACAAGTCTGACACTCGCCCCCGCTCCGCCCAGAGCGGGGGAAGTTATTTGATGATTTACCACCCCAAAAAAAGAAGGTCTAATTGAAAGAAATGGTTTGATTTCGATCTGTATTTTCGGACAGGATACCGAGAAAAAGTTAGGCCCAATATTTCTAGGTTCTCGGTTCGATTCCCAGGCCTGGCAAAGTGTTAATGTGTTTTTCGATTAAGAATTTCTCAGTAACAGCTACAGAGTCTACATCTGAGTGAGTTCATGACAAAAGGCTCGCCCTATGAAACTTAAAAGTGACATAAAAACTTAACAGGCGAAATGTGGGGGTACTATTAGATAAACCACTGCAAAGCGGGATATTAAAAAGAAAATCGTTGCCCCATAATAGGATTTCTCCTGTATCCTGGGAGCGTTAACAAACATTTAAACTCACATACACAAACAGCCAGACCCGGAAAAACTATCTGTAGGTCATACAAATATTTGTTCCGTGCGGGGATCCGCGACACGCAGCTTATAGCAGTCGATCGTTCAGTGACTGCGCCAACCTGCGTCAAAAATTATACGCAAAATGTATCAATGAAAAGGTTTTTCATTCAGGAAGTAACACGTCATGCGGTCGCCGTATATCATGAAATGCATTCAGATGACCGCTACAATACGCAAACAAAGATTCGCAGCCATCAAGGACGATGGACAATGCTTTATAAATAGCGCTGTAGTTAGTAGTTATCTTGATTGTTTGTAGGCTCTGCTCTATTTTTAGGTACTTGAATAGGCGTGACGAAAGATTTTAAAATCCTCTTCCATAATGTGGGTACACTTTTATTTACTAAGTATTTACAAAAAAGCCTTTATTTCGGTAATAAACTTAAGTTTAACAAAGTTTGAAGCCATTTTTCTCATAATTTTTCAATAGTGCCCGAAAACAGCTCGCATGTGTCATGGCGTCGGCATGACGTCACAGTTAAATAAAAATGACATTGTTTCTATAACAACGTCCCATAAATCACATAACCGTGACGTCATACGCTGTGATCGGTGTTTCAGTCAAAATGGCCGATTGCAGTATTTTAATGTTTTATTTTATTGAAAATCTTAATAATCTGTTATTTTTAAATAAAACTAAACCTGTGTTTACTTTTTTTTTAATATGACTTCTCCCCTGTCATCACTGAATCAGCGATTTTTTTATACTGTCGTCATGCCTATTATGTACGGTCGTGAAAAACATGCTTATATTTCGGCTTTTAGGGATCTGTAGGTCAAAATGAAAAAAAAAATGAATCTTTATTGGATCACTTTGTTGCCCAGCTGTCTGCCTGTCAAGACCCTTTATCTCGGGAATTAGTGGAGATATCGAGTTGAAATTAAAACCATATACTCAAGTCTGTGATCGCTCTGTGCTGCAAAATCAACCTTCTAAGTCTATGCAATCTGCAGAGGGGCCTGCCAGGGCCTCCGCCTGCCGGGGTTGCGGGTTGTCGAAAGAGATACCGCGGCCCCGGAAAATAAAGGGCAAAAGAAGAAACATGGGTAGGTTTTAGTCAGTACAAGACTGACACTCCCTCCTGGTATCCCAGAGCTGGCGAAGTTATTTGATGATTTCCCAGTCGCAAAATAACAGGCTACCTATGGTGCTTAGCTCGTAAATATTAGACGATACTGTCAATAAAACAAGCAATAAGTGCCACCAATCTGACCGCGTCAATCAAAAGTAAGTGCTAATGAATAACATTGAACATCGTAAAATATGAAACTGTTGTTGTGTATGGTTGTACTACGTGTTCTCCATGTTGAATAACGTGTCCGTTTCATAACATAACGTTGCACCTTTAATCCCTGGAGAGCTGGGCAGATTTGTAATTATTATTGTAATCCTTACTTCCTTACTAAAAGCGAAGCGTGAGTTTGTTTTGTGTTTGTTACCAATTTTGATAAATTTTGGTACAAAGATAGTTGAGATACTGGATTCGGACATAGGCTTACTTTTTAAAAAATAGTGAGAAATGAGCGAAAAAGAGGGAAGAAAAGGGAAAACTAAGCATTGCTATTATAATAAATAAGACGCAAGGGCAAAAACTACAGGTAGCAGGTACCTGCAAATAAGGAAAGGGGAACTGTGTTACCCCGAATTAAACGCGAGCAAAGCCACGGGAAAAAGTTAGTATTCTATAACTCACATTTCGCCAGTTACGGAACCAGGGTACGGAACTCTCGGTTTGTGAGTCCGACTCACTTTTGAAAAAACGGATCCCTTATAGTATAACTTGTTGTCCGTCCGTCTGTCTGTCAAGACCCTTAAACTCGGGAACGCGTGGAGGTATCGAGTTGAAATTGAAATCATTTACTCAGTCTGTGGTCCCTTGGAGCTGTGAAAAAAATCAACTTGTTAACGCCCCGTTCCAATAAACAAAAAACCGGCCAAGAGCGTGTCGGGCCACGCTCAGTGTAGGGTTCCGTAGTTTCCCGTCCGTCACAATAAGTGTTCCCACTTATGAGTTTAAAGGTGGAGGAGGAAATTATTTTGTACAACTTTTTGTCTTTTTTGTACAAAAACTGTTGTGTCAATCAAGTTCAAAATGATTTTCCTAGAAAGTCCTTATAAAGTTCTACTTTTCAGATTTTTTTTCATATTTTCTAAACTTACGGTTCAAAAGTTAGAGGGGGGGGGGGACACATTGTTTTTTACTTTTGGAGCGATTATTTCCGAAATTATAGACATTATCAAAAAATGATTTTAGTAAACCCCTATTCATTTTTAAATACCTTTCCAACAATATATCACACGTTAGGGTTGAAATTAAAAAAAAAATCACTTCCCACTTTACATATAGAGTGGCTACCCTAATAAAACATTTTTTTCCAATTTTTATTTTACCACTTTGTCGGCGTGATTGATATACATATTGGTACCAAATTTCAGCTTTCTAGTGCTAACGGTCACAGAGATTAAGCGAGGACGGACGGACGGACGGACGGACAGACAGACATGGCGAAACTATAAGGGTTCCTAGTTGACTACGGAACCCTAAAAACGACTCGTTTTGCTTACGGATAGTTGTATTTTGACATAAGTTCCATGAGACTTATGTCAAAATCCCTACTATCCGTAAGCAAAACGACTCGTTTTTGTTTATTGGAACGGAGCTTAAGTCTACGCAGTCAAAAGATATGTCCGTTTATGTCGCAAGTTTATTAAAAACAAATCCTTAGTAAAAAATACTCCCAATATGAGGACTTGTTGTGTCCAATCAAGTGCAAGGCAGCATTATTGAAGACTAGCTGGCGCTTGCGGCTTAGCCTGCGTGACATCGAAAAAGAGAGACCATAACCTACCTCTGTGCCAAATTTTATCAAGATCCGTTCAGCCGTTTTGACGTGAAAGAGTGACAAACATCTATACAACTATACATTCATCCATCCTCAGAAACATTCGCATTTATAATATTAGTAAGCCTATTTGGTGTTGCTCCTAAAACTTATAATAAAATACCCGACAAAATGAAATGTTTGCCATTAAAAAAATACAAACAGTTTCTTCAGTTTCTACTGATAGACAAATGTTATTACTGTGTAATTTTAATTGACGTTTTGTTATTGCAATTTTCATTTTAATTGACATATAATATTTTGTATTTTTTTATTGTAATGTTTCTTTTTTAATTTTGGAATATTTACTTAATTAATTTTAATTAACTAATTTATTATTTTAACTTGTATGTCAGTATGACAAGATATAGCACTACTTATGTCTAACAAATGCATAAATGAATATGATGAAATGATAAATTAATGATGTTTATTTTGCAAGTGGGTTTTCACAAACACTTTAAACACGTCTTTTTTAAAAACTAGACGTGGCCGGTGTTTCGAACCCGACTACTCTGAGAAGAAACAGCCGAAACAAACTCAGAGGTCATAGTCTCTTTTAAGGTCCAGACAAAAATCTTGGTCAACTTATATGAGGACTATGCAGATTAGAGTCTGAAATGTTCTTTTTAAGAAAGCACCACACAGATTGAGTGGACCTGTCCAGTCAATGCAAGCATTTGTCAGTTATCGTGTAGCTCGACTCATAACCCAAGGAGCTCAACGACACGACGAACAATACCAAAAAACGACATTTATGTAGGTCGCTTATAGTACTCAAACTGCCAGACAATCGTCAAAAACAAACAAAGTTATGATCCACATGGTCCTCACATTCACAATAAACACATAATTTTTTTTTACAAAATTTGATTAGATTATACTTTTGTATGGAAACCTCGGTGGGCGAGTTGGACTCGCACTCTATATATGTATTTATATATTGTTATATTATATACAAAGATAAACTTTTACAATAAACCAATGAGGCCGTCTACTCCGTTATATCATAATGACGGATCGGTCTATACAACGCGTCTATATACATATGTGTATCCAGTACATATATGTAGATAATACAAACAGTATAATATGATGGATTTGTCCCTAAGATTAAATTGATAGATTGTTAAAATAACGTTGAGGCTTGGAACACTTCGAACCTTGATTGTATCATTTTGAAATTGCAATTATAATAGAATAGTAAAAGATATATAGATATATTTAGGGCGTGATGACGTAACAAACAAACTCACTTTCGGTTTTTTTAATATTAGTATGGAAAGGATTATCCGCAAAAAATCATATAAGGATAAATTTAGATTTAAAAAAAGTATATAAACGATCACAAGCAGGTAAAAAGATAAAATTGACTTAAACTATACATATTTTAGTTAACTAGAAAACTTAACTAGACTAAAACTATACATAATATTATGACATGATTTTTATTCTAATATACTTTTTGATGTGGCAATCAAACAAAAAACATTATAAATGTTTAGACAGTTGTGCTATTAAAACAACTACCAAATTAAATTATAAATGGAAATAAGTTAGGGCGTGTCCCAAAAGTATTAGTTGATGACGTAAGATGTTGTGACATCATCCGTAATTTTCACGACATTTTACCCTCAGTTATGATGGACACAAAGACCCGACAAACATTGTTAATACAGTATAGACTAGTTATACACTAAGGTGTCGGAAGTGTTAGTTGCTTCGCTAGAAGGCTTGCCAGGGTCGCTCTGTGGATGGGTGACCAGTGACCACCCATTTGCTGCACAGCTAAAAGTTAGTTAGGTGTGTTTTTCGTTGTAACATTTGCATGTCTGTTAATTAACAAAAGAAAAAGGTATGCTACACAGAATATTTCTAATCTGTGCTGGTATTATTTACTGATACTACATTAAAGTTTAGGTACACTTCAGCCATATGTTTCAGGGATAATATGTGTAATGTCAAGTTATTATTATCCTATAATATCCAAGTTACTAATATTTTAAAAGCGAAAGTGAGTTTGTTTGTTTGTTACGTCTTCACACCTAAATGGACAAACCGTATTTAATGAATTTTGGTACAGAGATAGTTGGGACCCTGGAGACGGACATAGGCTAAAAAAAAGTGAGAAAGAGGGAAGAAAAGGGGAGAGAAAGATATATTTTTTTCGATCATCACGCGTGTTAAAGTTAGCGTTAGCCCAAAGTAATTTTGCCATGCGGACGAAGTCGCGGGCGGAAGCTAGTAAGTACATAATTAAGAAGGTTTTAGTGAATAAAAGTCTGACACTCCCTTTCGCTCCGCTCACAATTTATTGTGCCTTGTGACTGGGGCTGTAGCATCATTTTTGTTTTTAGGGTTCCGTACCTCAAAAGGGAAAAAAGGAACCCTTATTGGATCACTTTGTTGTCTGTCTGTCAAGACCTTTTATCTCGGGAACGCGTGGAGGTATCAAGTTGAAATGCAGTGAAAAAATCAACCATCTAAGTCTACGTAGTCAAAAGATATGGCTGTTTATGTCGCAAGTTTGTACGGAACCCTCGGTGCGCGAGCCTGATTCGCTCATGACCGGTTTTATTTTTAAACTAGCCTTTGCCCGCGGCTTCGCTCGCGTAAAATTCGGGGTAACACAGTTCCCCTTTCCTGATTTGCAGGTACCTGCTACCTGTAGTATTTGCCCTTGCGCCTTATTGATTGTAATAGCAAAGCTAAGTTTTCTCTTTTCTTCTCTCTTTCTCCCTCATTTCCCACTTAAAAAAACTAAAAAAATAGCCTATGTCCGTCTCCAGGGTCCCAACTATCTCTATACCAAAATTCATCAAAATCGGTTTAACCATTAAGGCGTGAAGACGTAACAAACAAACTCACTTTCGCTTTTATAATATTAAGTAAGGATAACATACTAGCCGTGTCGACGGCGCGTTCGTGTTTCACGCGCGCCTCAAAGAGATGTCAGCAAAGCAGAGGGGCTTGCCAGAGCCTCCGCCTGCCGGGGTTGCGGGTTGTTCGAAAGAGATACCGCGGCTCCGGAACGTAAAGGGCAATAGAAAAAACATGGATGGGTTTTAGTCAGTACAAGTCTGACATGCACCCCCGCTCCGCCCAGAGCGGGGGAAGTCATTAGATGATTTCCCACCCGAAAAAAAAAGGATAACATACTAAAGTGCCTGTAACAGTCAAATTGAAATGAATGCCCTGAGTTTGTGGTGGTACATAGGAGAACTTGCCGATAAAGTTTTTGTCTATAACAGTTATTTTCCAACAAGAAAGTGCGAGATAAAATAATTAAATTGTGCACAATATGGCTAACGGCTTCGTTCTAGTATCTACGTGCGAAAATTGCAAAAGTTTGCGCCAGGCAAAGTGCAAAGTTTTCTAGATCTTGTACAGAAGAAGTTTTGTTCTTAGAAGTCTCAACGTTGCAGCGCTTTTTTTTAAAGATGGGAAATCATCAAATAACTTACCTGGGTGGAGCGGGAGGGAGAGTCAGACTGTTACTGACTAAAACACAGACATGTTCCTTCTTTAGCCCTTTGTGTTGCGGCGGCAATATCTAAGGTTTACGGTTTGAATGCATTTATTTCTAAAGATTACAAATCACTTGTACAGAAATAAATACTAAAGGATTATAACATGTTTGTTGTCCAGGAGTAGCAGAAGCTTGTAGTCTTAACAATTAGTATGAAATAAGAGGTTAATTGATTAAAGTTATTTATTGTCTAACGCCGTGCAACGCGTTATAGCGTTGACTTATATTATTTGTGTATGTGCTTGAAATATTAGGGCTCGTTCACATTGGAAGCAAAGTAGTAATATTACATTTGCATCTTTATTGTTTAAATGTGGCACTTAAGTTGCTTTTTAAATAGTTATAAGGATTGTGTATTATGTCTTTCGAACTATCCGTAACCCCGGCTGGCAGTGTCCCTGGCGGGCCCCTCTGTTTTGCTGACATCTCTTTGAGGCGCGCCTGGAACACGAACTCGTCGTCGATACGGCAACGGTGCTGTTTGAAACTGTTTTTGTTTCCCTTTTAGTCCGAAAATTAAGTTGTTGTCATTATGAGCAGAAATTTAAAATATACTCAGACTAGATGGCACCCGCGACTTCGCGCGCGTGATATCGAAAAAAATCCTATGTGTTATTCCAGACTATAATCTACCTCTGTGCCAAATTTCATCACGATCCGTTTTGACGTGAAAGAGTAACAAACATCCATACATCCTCATAAACATTCGCATGTATAATGTTAGTAGGATGATGTATTGTCACACCCAAACTATTACAAGCTGTAAATGGACCCTACATCTAGCCATCATTTTATACATCAAACTAAAATTTTTGTCAAACTAAAAGCTGCTTGGAGTTGTCAATTTTTGAGAGACTTGGCCGACTATTCGTTTGCAAAAACTAAAAACATTGCTGTCGTAGAAATAAAAACTAGACTTCTTTCAATTTAGCGATTTAAAATAAATGGTGTCGTCGAAAGCAGGAAAAGGGGAGCTGTCCATTGAATTAAGCTTAAATGCACACCTGGCGGGGTAGATACTGTGAGGTTTTCAATACAATAAGAATTACCCTTATTATATATTATTTACCCCAAAAGTAGTAGGTTTCAAAATATAACTGGGGTTATATACTGACTGTATGTATGTGATTGACTGTCTTTTCTTATTTGATCTCCTGGATATGATTTCTAGAAGGCGAGGCGAGGCGAAGTATAATAAATAGTACATAATGTTACTTCATAGGTAAATACTTAGTCACCCATGTTCCTCCCATTGCCCTTTATGTACCGGGGCTGCGGTATCTCTTTCGAACAACGCGCAACCCCGGTACAACCCGCAAAATATTCATAACAAACAAAAAACATATAGTACTTTTCTCAAGTAATGCGTAGAATTTTAAAGTAAGTAGTATCATTTATTTGAATGTACTATCAACGAACAACAATAATTTTTCACGCGCCAAAGTGTTCATTTGTTTTTTTCAATTAACAGCTTTCTATTTTCCAGCCAGTTCGACATTTATATAAAACCTTTGATAATTTACCTCTATGGTTGCGATGTTTCGGATTAAAAGATCTATTTTTAACCGACGAAAAAAAAGAGGAAGTTCTCAATTCGACATATGTATATTTTTGAGTTACACGACAGATATGAGTTTACATTGAAATTTATTCGGCCAAACAAGACAGACACAAAGACAGAAAAGAAAACAAGACAGATATGGATTTTCGTACACCTTTTGCCGGCCGCTGCTCGCATGTATTAGGCCAGTACAGTTATTTCAATTTATCTCGAAGCACGTTACCAAAATAATGTTCAATTTTCGAAGCATGTTTCAGAAAACCGTTTTTTTTTCAGGGTGAATTTACGGTTTACGGCAACACTTAATGTAACGCTCTCAAAACAACAAAATATTGTGCTGCTTGCATTATACAGATACCATAGAGATATTTAAAGTAAAAAACTTACATTTAATGTAAGTTGTAATTAGAAGATTTCAAGGTATGGCCAGAACAAAAAAAACTTAATGACCGGGAGAACAGTGGACTTTCTGCTGCGTAAAGGATCGATTAATACCCATTATGTAATTTATGTTGTAAATACAATATCATGCCCAAGCCATTATACCATTATGCCCAAGGCATTAAGTCCGCCTTTGTACAGTGTTTTTTATACATAAAATAAATAAATATTACCGTTTACCTGGTAATATTTATTTATTTTATTTATGAAGAATATTTCAAAATTAGCGGCAATAGCAAACCCTACTATCCTTACTAATGTTATAAAAGCGAAAGTGGGTTTGTTTGTTACGGTTCACGCCTAAATGGCTAAACCGATTTTGATGAGTTTTGGTACAGAGATAGTTAGGACCCTGGAGACGGGCATATGCTAATTTAAAAAACAAGCGCACGAAGTCGCGGGCGGAAGCTAATTTTCTATAAGAGTACCTTTTTTTTCTTTTGAGAAACGCTACCCTAAAAACCTCCTTTATTTTGCTCTCATAAGTCCCTTGACACATGTCAATCCATGTAGACTTCCATGGTATGGCAGGCAGCTGTCAAACACAATAATAACGGTCAGTGGGTCGCCAGATCGATAGCTATACAGCCAATGATACAAGCTGGGTCTCTTCTGAAATATTCACGGATTATAATTGGTAGTTTGTGGTTGGGTACAGTTTTGTTAAGACTTACGTAAGGCGGTGGTTTGTTTTGTTGACATTCTTTATCTGATTATTTTTTGTTTTTTTTATCGTCGCGAATCGTTTTCGACCAAAAAGTACTACTACCTATTCCTGTTAAGTTTCTCGTTTTTTTTTCAAATTTAAATTGTATAAGTAACTATATAGTTTTCGAAAACAAATAGTTATATATAATTTTTGTAACTTATCATTATGTTGCCGTATTTAACCCAAAGATTGACTGGTAGAGAATGCCTTATTATGGCATTAAATCCGCCTATGTATTATCTATTGTACATGAAGTTTAAACAAACAAATACACTAGAAGGTTTATTTCCACGAGAAGGTCCAGGGTATAAAATATTTCAAATCGTAAAGCGGTTGTCCGCTGTAACCGTTCTCCAATATCAAGTTAAGCACTATTAAATTATAGTGTTCGAGATTGAATCAAATCAATCGAGATATCGGCGGGGAATCTCAAAACCAATTCGTTTAGTTCGAGTATGATATTGGACGAATATCACTGGCAAGCGACGGGTATATAACATACTTATAACAAACGGATAACATAACTCATCTATGATTTAAAAGAGTGTCGATGGAGTTTCTTGCCCATTCTTCTTTATAGAGATCTACGCTTTGGAATGGGCAACTACAGTACATTCACAGTTATAATGCCTTGTGACTGGGACTGTAGCTGCATTTTATTGTTGTCAATGTTTCGACAGTTCTAAAGTGTCTGTAACTGGCCTACTTGAAATAAAATATATTTTATTTATTTTAGAATGTATATTATGTAAACATACATTTATTATTTTTATTTTATAAGCAAATATGTTTTTCGATATAAATATAATTATATTAGTGTTAAAGAGTAAGTTCGAACCAGTCCTTAAATAATATCACTCAGATCCAACCAAGCCCTTTGCTGTCCTCCCCCAGCAACGCTCTAACGCCCCAACAAGGGGAGCCCTTAGCGTGTAGTTGCTTAGTTTATAAGATTTTGCCCTGGCTGGAGGCACCCACAGGATAGTCAGGTTAAGCAACCCAACCCAAACTGATCTGCAAGATTCCAAAAAAGATCTGTCGGGCTGTGGCACAGTTGGAGGATCCTTCCGTTCTCTACTGAGGCTGATGAGGAGCTTTTCGCCCTGTTCTTTCTAACCTTTTAAAAAAACCCTAGCCGGAAATAGCAGCCATTTTGTTTTACTATATTGTTCATTGTTCGTGCGAGAGTGCTTAAGAGAAGAAATAAAAAGTCAATAATTGCACTAAAATATCTCCCCCTGTATTTTTACAACGAGACCCGCAAACCAAATTCACATTAACAACTCTATACCTAACCTACCTACTCTATACAAATCGTTTCCTTTCACACCTCACCCCTCGTCCCCAGCTTCTAAACGGGTTTTAACGGAGGGTAGATCCCTTCTGCAAGACCTTGACATAGTTTGGTCCCGACTGGCTTTTATCAGATCAAACTGGGCTGAACTGGTAAAATGGTGTAGCTCAAAGACATTCAGAATACTTTTTATCCCATACTACGCGGATGAAACCACAGACAACAGCTAGTCCTTACTTAATTTTAAAAAGCGAAAGTGAGTTTGTTTGTATGTTTATTTGTTACGTCTTCACGTTTAAATGGCTGAACCGATTTTGATGAATTTTGGTATAGAGATAGTTGGGACCCTGGAGACGGACATAGGCTTTTTTAAAGTGAGAAATGAGGGAGAAAGAGGGAAGAAAAGGGAAAACTAGCTTTGCTATTACAATATATAAGGCGCAAGAGCAAAAACTACAGGTAGCAGGTACCTGTAAATCAGGAAAAGATAACTGTGTTACCCCGAATTTAACGTGAGCGAAGCCACGGGCAAAAGCTAGTACTTCATATTTCCGTGTCATCTGCGGTTCGGTAACAATTTCTTACACGTGCAGACTGTTTAATACTCCTTTTTCCTCACTGGGCACGTTTCAAGAAGATTTCAAGTAATCCTATTTTATCCTTTACAATCACGGTATTGATTCAAAGCTGTTTTATTTTTTTTACGATATCGCCATCGTCTTTATTGCTATGCGGTTGTTTGTCTATGCTCGTAGTATACCTACACTCGTCACGGGGAAAACCATTAAAAAAAGAGTTAGAGAGATACGGCATACGGCTACTTACTGGTCGAATATATCTCGAGTCAGAGAAAAAAAAGAAACATAACGATCTATTTAATATCGTCTACTACAATAGCAATATCTAATAATAAAATTCTCGTAACGCTGTGTTTGTAACCAAACTGCTCAGGTTTTCAAAGAGGTCCTAATGTTTCGGAATATTTGGACCCATTTGAGAAAGGAACCTAAGCAGCGGGTGAAACCACTGCGCACTGCTAGTTTGTTTATTACATATATTTGTAATCACGGTTACGAAAACGGCTCTAACGAATTCAATGAAAGATTTGATATAGGTGTTTACGGGGGCAAAAAATCAGCAACAAGATCTCATATATCTGAAAAAAAGAAAACGATTTCTCTATTTAGGTACACTTGAGCAGAGCTCGGACGCGCAAGTGCTAACTATACTGTACTTGACGTTTATGTTTAGTCTAATTCTGCAAAGAATTACAAGCAAGCGATTTAGTACGCTAGACATAAATTCTCAGAGTCTTGATTGTCATATTGCTACATTTGTCACGAAGGCTGTTGTCCAATTTCGTTGGGCTACGTCTGTGACGTCAGATATGGGTTCAAAGCATGCTCTAATGAAAGCCTGTATGTTAGGATTGTGTCTCTCAGAGGGGCCAGGGCCACTGCCCGCCGCGGTACGGGTTGTTCAAAAGAGATACCACGGGCCCCGGAACATAGTTAAATATAGTTTAGTTAGTACAAGTATGACACCCCCCCCCTCCGCTCCGCCCGGGGGGTTAAGTTATTTTATGATTTCCCATCCGAAAATAAAAAGAATTTCATAGTACCAGCTCGGAGTTTAGAAGTTGGCGGTAAGATACCCCGTGCCTCGGAAAGCACGTTAAGCCGTTGGTCCTGCGCCTAATCTTTCTCCGGTAGTGTAGGATTGCCGTCACATCGGACTATGAGAGTGAGGGATATCTCCTGTGTGTGGCGGATAAAGGTCAGGAGGACAATATTTATCAAAATTACATTAATTGTGTTTCTTTTGTTTCAGACTACCGGACTCTTGGATGAAATCCAATTTCAAAATGTCTAAACTAAAATAACACCACTTTCTCTCAATCATCAACAGAGTAAAATCGCTATGTTGTATTCATATTGACGGCAAAATAACCTTCTCATATGCACAGAGAAACCGACAACGTGTTCAGAGATTCACTAAAATTACGGCAAAAACTACTGCAGAGAACAACAACGTATTTTAAAGTAGTCGAATTCGTAAAAAAAGACGCGATCCGATACTTCACGTACGATTACGAAATACATCAATAGCGTATTATGAACATATTCATAGGAAATCATTCTAATAATCTTGTTAAACTTAAACATTAAAAAAGACAATAAAAAGTACATAAAAGTGCAGAAAGAAAACAATTAATAATTTTAAGTAGAGGAAGAAATCGAATTGATTTTAAAATCGACTAAAAATATAAAATTAAATTAATCGACTAAAAAAATTAAAGTAAATTAATCGAATAAAGAAATACCATAGATAAAAAAGAGCAAAGAGATTTTGAAAGCTAAAATGGCGGGAAAAGCTGAAGCGATTGGCCCACGCAATGGCCATGAGTTGGCGCCTTTGAACGCGCGCGCTGACGGAAGTGAGCGACCCCATGGGGTCACCATCGTGCTCCAGGGGTCTAGGGGATCCCTACAACGTGAGGCTCCGGATGAAGATCGTGCTGCATGGTCTGGGAAGCTCCAGTTCTTCTTGTCTATCATCGGATACTCTGTGGGACTTGGAAATATTTGGCGTTTCCCGTATTTATGCCAGCAGAATGGAGGAGGTGAGTTTTTTTGTATCAATTTGCAATATTAACTAGATCTACTTTTAGAGCGTCTGTGCCTGCAGCTGTGTTCATTTGTACTTTTATTGTTTACTACATAATGGTGTCCAATATTTTAGGGTAAAATACGGTTTTATTTCAATACATTTATGAAGCTATTCATAAATAACCCAAACTTACACAACTTTACACAAAGCACTTTCAAGCAGAATAAATATCGTGCCGGGGTTGCAGTTTGTTAAAAAGGAACATGGGTGGGTTTTAGTCAGTACAAGTCTGACAACCCCCCCCCCCCCCCGCTCCGCCCGAGCGGTAGAAGTCATTTGCTGATTTCCCATCCGAAACAAAAAACGGTCTTTGCCAAGAAGGTTTCTCTAATTGTAAGGAAGACATTCTGGCTTTTATTTAACCAGAAAAAGCTGCATTTCACAGTGAAATGTTGCATTTCTAATCCAACTGACCTTCATTTTTAATTTGTACATTCTGCAAACCGATTTCCAGCATTGAACTTGAATTTTACAAAATGGCGTGTGTCTAATGTCAATAATTGTTGGTTCGCGTGATTTCCCTTTGTATTATAGTTTGCTTAGAATTATATTCAGGTTTTTTCTACAACTGACATGATTATGGTTTTAAATTTGGAAAAGTATAGATTAGTTAGAGACAGCCTCGTTATGTGCGTCTACCGAGCACCAGGACTATGTTTCGATTGCCAGGTCGAGTAAGGCGTAACCAGTTTTTTGTAAAAAAAAAGCCTTGCTTCACACTAGGAATTTCTCTTGTATTGTGGCTGCATTTACAAACATTTAAACTCACATACACAAAAAGCCAGACCCGAAATTACTATTTGTAGGTTATACAAATATTTGTTCAGTGCAGGGATCTAACTTGCGGCACGCAGCAGTTGATATCTCTGCCACTGCGTCAACCGCGCCGTCAATTTTTCCATCAGGAATTTGTCAGTAGCAGCCATACTAGCTTGTGCCTGGTTGATTACATGTAACTTAAACTTAACTGGAGAATTGTGGGTGTACTTTTCAGTATATCTGTACCTTACCTTCCGGGAACACCAGGCGTGATGTAGACTGTCGGGGTTGCGGTTTGTTCGAAAGATCAATCAATCAAAATCATTTATTTCAAGTAGGCCAGTTACAGATACTTTTGAACCGTCGAAACATTGACAACAATAAAATGAAGCTACAGTCCCAGTCACAAGGCATAATAACTGTAAAAGTACTGTATTTGCCCATTCCAAAGCGTAGATCTCTATGGAGAAGAATGGGCAAGAAACTCCATGGACACACTTTTAAATCAGAATATTTTAACAAAACCTTAGTTACATCATTCGTGTTAATATGGTAAAATATGTGCGAACGATGTAGCAGAGAGCTACCGACGCCCCGGAACATAAAGGGCACAAGAAGGAACGTGGGTTTTATTCAGTACACTTCTGACACTTCTCCCCGCTCCGCCCAGAGCGGGGAGAAGTTATTTGATGGTTTCCCATCCGCAAAAATAGAAAGGCGTGATGAAGCGAGCTAGTTAACATTAAATATAGAAAAACACAAGCAGCGAACACATTCAGGTTTACTGCCAACTATCGATGACTCACAATACGAATCGATTATTTCGATTACCCAATCACTCAATCGGCCATAAACAACGTTTACCATAAACTTAACTTTTTAAACTAGCTCAGCCAGCCAAGCACGAGACTATTGTACCATAGTCTCTTTTAATGTATTTTATAAACCAATTTAACAAAAAAGGAGAAGGTTTTCTATTAAACTATTTTTTTTGTATATTTGTTACTTGATTACTCCGCCAATTTATGTCCGATTTCCATAATTCTTCGTTACCATTGAAAGGGCATACTCTCGAGGTACTATATCAATTATATGTATATTGCTTGGTTAGTTTATGAATTATCTTTTACAATATTTAAAAAAAAATATGTTTTCATAACCATGTAATATAAATATGTGATAAGATTTTCTGTAAGATACCACAATACCACAACTAAAAACGTCGAAATAAAAAAACTGTTAAAAAAATCTTATTTACTTCGAGTTTCCGATATTTCGGTGATGACCATGATCACGGATGTACTGAACTTATTGCGGGTGGGTGTTTATGAGCAGACAAAACGATCTACGAACTTCCTTATTCGTTTTACAAAATAAATAACAAACATGGTAAATATCCCGTTTGAAGAGTTAATAATAATAATGTCAGTTTAAAGACTTAAAGATAACTGGTGAAAAGTGGGTGTATGTACACACGGCGGCACATCAACCTAAACAAAACCATTTTAACCTGATCAGTCTACTACGTTGTGCGATCCGTAGTAGAGAGGGTTATAATAGTTTATAATAGGTTGACCTGCCGTCGTGTGTACATACACCCACTTTTCACCAGTTATCTTTAAGTCTTTAAACTGACATGGTCACTGACATTATTATTATTAACTCTTCAAACGGGATATTTACCATGTTTGTTATTTATTTTGTAAAACGAATAAGGAAGTTCGTAGATCGTTTTGTCTGCTCATAAACACCCACCCGCAATAAGTTCGGTAGTAGACTGATCAGGTTAAAATGGTTTTGTTTAGGTTGATGTGCCGCCGTGTGTACTATTAAGTAAACCTCTGTCTAACCCTTCGAGAATTACAGGCGTGATTTTACGTGACTGTTTAACTATTTCTATTTATAGGAAAAAAAACACTGAAAGTTTTCATTAATTAATGGAAATGTTAATGGAATGGTGCTCTTATTTCGAATAGTTGGCGATGAATAAATAGCACATATGCGAATAAGACTAATATTTTATTTATTTTTACACTAGATTTTTCCCGCGGCTTCGCTCGCGTTAAATTCAGGGTAACACAGTCCTGATTTGCAGGTACCTGCTACCTGTAGTTTTAGCCCTTGTGCCTTATTTATTGTAATAGCAGAGCTAAGTTTTACCTTTTCTTCCCTCTTGCTCCCTCACTTCCCACTTTTTAAAAAAAAATAAGCCTATGTTCGGCCCCATGGTCAAAAATTCATCAAAATAGGTTTAGCCATTAAGGCGTGAAGAAGTAACAAACAAACTCACTTTCGCTTTTATAATATTAGTAAGGATTATTTATTTGGCTCACCAAGAATTGAATACACAGTATCAGGTTAGAAAATACATCGAATAAACTTATTAGTGTACCAATTCTTACAGGTAAGCACATGCATTATCTTAATGTTCATTGAAGCTGAGTGCATAGATATTTAAAGTTAAATGAGTTCAAAGCTTGTTAAGTAGCTTTATTATGACCTAAACCTATATGGGTAATTAATATTGTCATAAGTTTTTGTTAGATCCAATATCATCATAATATTTTTTTACTTTTTTTTCGTGTGTAATTCGGAGGGCGGAGGGGTCTGTCAGACTCCTACTGACTAAAAATAAAACTAAAAAGTGGACAATAACTTTACTTCCGGAAGTCCGTGACTTTTGTTGGTCTCGTTGACTTTTTTGCCATTACAAAAAACGTTTTATATTATATTTCAGTATTTTATGTTATGGTATAATGATTATACTTCACTATAATAACTTTAATATATATTTTTTATCGAGTTTAGCAGATCATCCTTAAAGACATAGAGAAAAAAAAGATTATAGACGATAACTCATAAACTACTTTGTACTATGTCCGTCTCCAGGGTCCAAACTATCTCTATACAAAAAAAAAATATCAAAATCAGTTTAGCCATTTAGGCGTGAAGACGTAACAAACAAACAAACTCACTTTCCCTTTTATAATATTAGTAAGGATTATATTGATGACCACTATAAAAAAAAAACTTTATTGCATGAATATGAGACAACCATACAGAGTAACTTAATAATAACCATAAGGTAGACATTCGTTTAAATTTATTTTGTCCATAATATAGGGGTACGTCAACAATGTGAATGCTACAGCAATATGAAAACGTGAGCCATTCAAATTTTACAATTTGAAGTTATAACGGCCCTTAATATATTTTCCCAGACACAGAGGTATCTCGGTATGTAATGGCTGTTATTATATAGCCACGAACTCCTCTTTTAGATCCAATATATTCTTTACTAGCTTTTGCCCGCGGCTTCGCTCGCGTTAAATTCGGGGTAACACAGTTCCCCTTGCGCCTTATTGATTTGTAATAGCAACGCTAAGTTTTCCCTTTTCTTCCCTCTTTCTCCCTCACATCCCACTTTTTTTAAAATAAATATTAGCCTATGTCCGTCTCCTGGTTCCCAACTATCTCTGTACCAAAATTCATCAAAATCGGTGTAGCCATTAAAGCGTGAAGAGGTAACAAACAAACAAACAAACTCACTTTCGCTTTTATAATATTAGTAAGGATAATATAGAATGATACCAATATTCCATATTAGAAAGATTATATTTCCGTCTATCCCACTTAAAATACTCTTCACATTTATGAAAACGTACTCAGCTAGATTTTTTAGGGTTACGTACCTAGCTCAAAAGGAAAAAAGGAGATCCCTACTGGATCACTTTGTTGTCCGTTTGTCAATACCCTTTATCTCGGGAACGTGTGGAGGTATCGAGTAAAATTAAATATATTCAACTTTCTGGTTCCTTTTTGCTGTGAAAAATTCAGCCGTCCAACTCTACGCTGTAATAAAGAAAAAGATACGGCTGTTTATGTCGCACGTTTCTACGGAACTCTCGATCTTGTTTTTACAAGCTATGTCCAGCTGTTTCACCCGCTTTTCAGCTTCTAAGAGTCGTAGCATGATGTTTTTTTAGCTAATAGCCTTCCTCGAAAAATAGGCTTTACCACACTAAAATATTTTTTCAATTCAAACCAGTAGATCTCGAGATATGCGCGTTCAAACAAAAAACACTGTTCAGCTTTATAATAATTGTAGAGCTTTATCCTCAGACCTAAATTGCGGTCAACATCCACGCTTAATAACCCCTAACTTTCGCAGAAAAACGCTAATTTACCCAACGCTCCATTCATATATACACTCAAAGAGAAAAATTATGAAAGAAATGTTTTTCCTGAACAATTTGTTAAATATCCGAAGATATAAAAGAACTTGGGGTGCGTGTCACTTGGTACTTACAAACATACTCATATAGATATGGGCTGGTGTGTGCCTGTCTGATCTGGCCACGGATCAAATAAAATTACGTGGTTTCATGTAACATGGAGTGACGATAAATGGAGTGCTAGAGCAAATGTTTGTGTGTGTATTGAAGATTTGGTGGGGAATATAAAGTTAAGTAATAATCTTCGCGAACTCACTTCAAGGCTATGCAGATTTAATGTCTGGGATGGTCTTTTGCAAGCATTTGTCGTGTAGCACGACTCATAAGTCGAGGAGCTAAAATATAATGCTTCTTTTTATTTAGTGGTTGCAAAATTGACAAATTTCATAACGAAAAAACACAAACAGCGACAGTCTGAACATTCTAAAATAAATCTGTAACAATATTCGATTTTGGATAAACAAACTCTTAAAACGCCACTTACCCGCTCAAGCCACACATTAGTACTCCATTTTTTCCCTACTCCATGACTTACCCCCATATTTACAACTATAATTCCCTATAAACACAATTTAACGTGCAGTCCCGGTTCTCGGAAAGCAGTTTGCACCTATCTAGTAAAATGTATATGCCTATTGGCGGCCCGGGCAAAGCTAACCAGGTAAACCGACAGGTGATATTGAATCCTGTACGCAAATGAATAGAATTAATATTGCAGTGTTGTCGTTAAGAAGGGGTCTAGGTTCTATCTGTCGTTGCATCGATTTATTGAGGGGGACTCTTAACAAGCCCTCGACGAGGTCAGAATGAGGGACTGACAGGGCATTTAGATGTTTATACATAGTTTTGATTATACGTGTCTTATATTGGCATGTAGAGAGGTTTATTAATAGGAGTTTTATCACCCTCATAATGGATACATTAACTAGAGAGGTTATCAAAAGAATTATTTTAAAAACAAATATGCGAAAAATTATAGAAAAAAAAACAAAATTTTACAATATTTGTAATGCTTTGACACATAGGGAATTAAAGATTTTAAATGAGTATCAATTTACTAAAAGAGTTGCAGATATAAATGTTGATAGATGGAGAGGAAGGCTAAAGAAAAGATGGATGCATTATGTAAGGAATTATATGAAGGAGAATGGAGTAAATGGTGCCGTGACGTCTGATAGGGGAGAATAGTAGAAGATAACTTATTGTGCCGACGCCACAAGGGCAGAAAGATTATCGTGATGAAAGCATTCACCGTTCATTAAACACAATGTTTTGACTGCATTACATTGAGTTTTTCCATAAAACGTGATTTTTCACTCGAAAAAAAATCGTTTAGCAATAATTTCTGAGTTGTTGTTCATAATGCTTGGTTAGTGGCTTTGTGAAAGGTTTGTTAACACCCTGTTTACCGGTTTGGGTGGCCTTTTGCAGGTATATGAGGCATTCCAGCTTTGTATCTAAAATAAGGCCAACTAGCAGCGATACGAAAGGTCATTAACCTAAAGAACAACTGTGGCGTTGATAATCTAATATTTATCTCTTTCCATCTTGTGCCTTTATCGTAATGTCTCGTTCTCCCGGCAAAAACATGTCAACGTTAAGACGGGTTCGCCAACATTCGGGCGGCCATTTTAGATGGGGTTTTAGCATGGGTTTTGTTTACATTTGGTATCGCTTTTCGTTGGCCGTACTTTAGAATGGCATCGCATGCACCTACGAAACCTCAAGAATTTCAGGTGGCATATTTTCAGAAGGATTACATTGTTTGTGAGGACCTCCTCTTTGGAGCTCCGTAACTAAAAAGAAAAATCGGAACCCATATGGATAACTTTATTGTCCGTCTGTCTGTCAAGATCATTTATCTTAAGAACGCGTGAAGGTATCGAGTTGAAATTAAAACCATGTACTCAAGTCTGTAGTCCCTTTGTGCTGTGAAAAAAACAAAACCTCTACGCAGTCAAAAGATATGGCCATTTATGCCGTAAGTTTATACGGAAGCCTCGGTGTGTGAGACCGACTTGCACTTGTTTTTTTTTTAAATAACAACAGCTGCACAGGTTATTTTCAACGTTAAGCCACGCTTGCCTAGGTTGGTCTGTGGATGGGTGGCCGTCTATTACATACCGAGTTTCGCTGTGCTACGCAATCGCTCAGCAATTGCTGAACTGAAACACTATCTTAATTGTGGTATATCCTACTAATATTAAAAATGCAAATTTTTGTGAGGAGGGATGTATGGATGTTTGTTACTCTTTCACGTCAAAACGGCTGAACGTATTTTGATGAAATTTGGCGCAGAGCTAGATTATAGTCTGGAATAACACATTTTTTTTCGATCATCACGCGGGCAATGCCGCGGGCGCCAGCTGGTATGTAATATGTCAAATTTTCGTTTCGCAGTGATTGTTACCAAACTCCTGCTAAACGGCTAGAGCGATTTGGATGAAATTTTGTGTGAATATCGGGTAGGTATGAGAATCCAGAGAGCCAGCATCCAGGACCTGAGCAGCGGGTGAAACCACTGGGCACAGTTAGTGATATAATAATATCTTACTAACAGATGTAAGGAATTGTAAAATTAATACTAACATCCGTATCTATAAATAAGTGAAACCAAGTAACTACTTTAGTTAAAGTAAATATTTAAGATACGATTTCAGTCTGTAGTTTAGTAATACCTTGAAGTTAGAACTATCAAAAAGCAGATTTAGTTTGTTTAAATAAATAAATATCTTGGGACAACTCACACACGGCTATCTGATCCCAAGCTAAGCAGAGCTTGTGTTATGGTAACCAGACAACTGATATACATACTTATATAATTTATAAATACATACATATTATAGATAAATCACACCCAGACACAGAACAAACAATCATGCTCATCACACAAAGTTTGTCCTGAGTGGGAATCGAACCCACGACCTCCGGCTTAGCAGTCAGGGCCACTAACCACTAGACCAACAGGCCCGTCTGTTTTGTTTAACTTGTTCTGTTACTTTGTTTTGTTTAGCTTCGCTTTGCTTTGTTTACCGTAAGATCCCTAAGTACTTACTTAATTTGACTATAAAGACGGGTGTTACACTACTATAAATACTTGTACTATGTATCCTTAACATAGTTATGTATAACTAGCTTTTGCCCGCGGCTTCGCTCGCGTTAAATTCGGTATAACACAGTGCCTGCTACCTGCAGATTTTCCCCTAGCGCCTTATTGATTTGTAATAGCAACGCTAAGTTTTCCCTTTTCTTCCCTCGTTCTCCCTCATATCACACTTTTTTTTTTAAATTAGCCTATGTCCCTCTCCTGGTTCCCAACTATCTCTGTACCAAAATTCATCAAAATCGGTTTAGTCATTAAAGCGTGAAGAGGTAACAAACAAATAAACAAACAATTAAACAAACAAACTCAATTTCGCTTTTATAATATTAGTAAGGATATCTACTTATCTTACGTATATTCGTACATCAACTTGAAATAACAGTAGCAACATTAATTTTGCTTTCGTAGCAAAGAGCAAAGGTAGGCGTAGCACGTCTACGAGCTACGACGCAATTTCGTAGCAGTGCCGTAGCTATTTAAAATCGATATCATTCGACCCAGACTAGGCGGCAAGGCTAAATATAGAATTGAATGTTTATGTTATTAGGTTGAATATAAATATCTGGCTTTATATCTACAGTACCTTCATTTATAAAAGGTTTTAAAAGGTCATGTTTTTTGGATTACGAATTTTATTTCCTTAGAGAAGATAGATAGATTGATAGAATATTCTTTATAATGTACACCATACAAGTAACAAGAATAACACAAAACAACTTATAAATAGGGTGACACAATGGTCTGTCTTATCGCTAAAAGCGATCTTTTCAAGACAACCTTTGGATGGATTTAAAGGAGGAGAAACAGTACTGTAAGGTAGTCTGGGGCTTTCTGGATGTATCTGTAAAAGTACGTAGTTTGTTCTGTAAAAGTACGTTACTTTTACAGAACAAACTGTTGGAATGAATACTACCGTGAATTTCATGCAATCTTAGTAGTTTTATCCTGGGTTGGTTCCATAAAGAAAATGCATCTACAGGCAACTGTTGGAATTAATACTACCGTGAATTCATGAAAAAAAGAAAATACGTTTATTTGGCACATGTCACAAGTGTACACAACATCAGACAAAGAAAGAAAACAAATAGTAAACATAAAATTAAAGCAGTATTAGTAGTAGTCTTACTTATCTATAATATAAAAATGAATCGCAAAATGTGTTGGTAAGTGCATAACTCATTGCCGGGGTTGCGGGTTGTTCGAAAGAGATACCGCGGCCCCGAAACATAAAGGCAATGGAAGAAACATGGGTGAGTTTTAGTCAGTACAAGTCTGACACTCCCCCCCGCTCCACCCAGAGCGGGGGAAGTTATTTGATGATTACCCACCCCAAAAAAAAGCGCATAACTCAACAACGCCTGGACCAAATGTACCAATTCCTTTTTTAAATTAAATTGGTATTATGGTTTCACGGCGAAAAACAAAGAAAAAAAAGCTAAAGGCCGTCTAGGTTTTTGTGTAGTTAAGGGTAGATACGGTGGGTAGAAAAATTGCATTCCAACGCATGCCGAGGCACAGCTAGTATTATAAT
Source organism: Ochropleura plecta (assembly GCA_905475445.1). Lineage (NCBI taxonomy): Eukaryota > Metazoa > Arthropoda > Insecta > Lepidoptera > Noctuidae > Ochropleura > Ochropleura plecta. The sequence goes on along the minus strand of FR997738.1, from coordinate 15,742,873 downwards.
TATATATATATTAATACTAGCTGGCGCCCGCAGCTTTGCCCGCGTAGTATCGAAATAAAAAGTATCCTATGTGTTATTCCAGACTATAATTTGCAATAAAATAATATTGTTTCTATAAATTAAGATGTAAGCTATCCTATCTTTCGAGTTGGATCAAACTGCACACGGTATGCAAATTTAATTAAAAATCGGTTAAGTAGTTTAGGAGTCCGTCGAGGACAAAAACGTGACACATGATTTATAAATATTAAGATTATAAATGCGAATGTTTGTGAGGATGGATGGATGTCTCCTTCACGTTATAATGGCTGAACGAAGCTTGATTAAAGGGGAATGCCAGGAAAATGCCTGAAATGAACAGCAACTCCCAATAGTGATAAATTCTATTTCGAATAAAATACAACTCATCAATTTATTCTTCAGTTTGTTTATGTAGGGTATAAAGGTGATTATTATTTCAGTATTTATTTCGATTTCCGTCGTAGCACAGTTCTTCAATGACATTCAAGAACACTAATATTTGACATTACCACTATTTACCGTCTGTGGTCTTTGTTAGACCATCCATCGACAATCAAACAGCAAACCGTAAAGTAGCTTCATAATTAATTATAATAACATATTTTATAAATCTCATAATAATCTAAGTATGCCAATCAAAATACATAAAATCAAATTATTTTTTAAAACTACAAAAAAGAAAATAACCTAGGCTGTATGAGATGTGTCCTTTGCCTTTACCGTTTGACAAAACCTTGTGATAATGTTATGACGTTTAATTTTTTCAACATATAATTCATTGTTTGGCTTGTGTTACGTTTAGTTATGATATTTTACGACGATTTTGGCCATATTTTAAGGATTTTGAAGTTCCATCTGTACATGATACCTATTTTTGAACCCGGACTGAAATTGGATCCGCTTAACACGACGACTTGGCTTTTTGAACACGGACTTTGAACCTGCTATATACGACGAGTCTGCTTGTGTTTTGGACTTGTCTCCCATTTCTTTACAAAAATGGATTCTGTTCATTGCATTAATTGTTATTTCGATATAACACGAATGAGACGTATTCCTTTGTCAATGCAAAATGATGAAGTACGTTGTTTAATACAGCAATGGATAACATCGCAACTTGTAAGTATTATGTTTTGCTGGTTTTGTTTACATTACACGTTAAACACAAATCATCGAGTTATTTATTAATAGTGTTTAATGATGAATAAAGTAATAAAATGATTTGTGTTGAATTATTTTTTCAATCCTTTAGTAACCTTGAGACATAACCTATCTTTTAGCAAAAATATTCTAAACAATGTAATTACTCCCTAGTTTTAGATGATTATTGAAATTGTCATTGAGTTTCGTTCGATTTGAAGGATAAATTGGCGTAGATTTCATTCTTGTCTATTTCAGGCATTTTTTTGTATGGGAGATGGGCATTCCCCTAAACCCACAAACACAAAAAAGTAGGTATGTAAACTAAGAGGGTTCACGAGGTCGATCGGCACAGAGGTAGATTATGGTCCGGAATAACACATAGGATACTTTGTTTTTCGATATCACGCGGGTGAAGCCGCGGGTGCCAGCTATCTTACTAATCTTACTTTTTACTTACTAATAATATTATAAATGTGAATGTGTGTGAGGACGGAAGGATGTATGGATGTTTGTTACTCTTTCACGTCAAAATGGCTGAACGAATCTTGATGAAATTTGACTCAGAGGTAGATTATGGTCTAGAATAACACATACTCAGGATACTTTTTTTCGATATCACGCGAGTGTAGTCACCAGCGCCACCTAGTTTAATCATAAATATCAATCCGGCCAAGAAATCGCGATCTCCCTTACAATCTTTGCCACAGTTTTACCCCCTTTTCCGGATGGGAAGTCATCCTTAAACTGACTTTTGGTCGTCTTTAAATCAAGGATATAAAATTTTGGATTTGGATACGGATATGCAAATAATATTAAACCGGTTTCGGATATGAAATTATTTCAGATTATTTGTTGGTTTCGGTTGTGGATATTATAATTGAAAGAGACACGCGTTGCTTGTCTGTCTGCTCGGCCGGTCAATACAAACAAAAACTCCGGGTTTGCCCGTAACTATCGGAAACTTTTTGTATCGGTTTCGGATACGATTATTGATCACCATAACATCCCCGATTTAAATGCGCTATAACACTACCCATCCAAATATACGGGGTTCCCTTGAGAGAAGCTGATGTTGAAGCTGATGACGCTGATGGCTTAATCTTTAAAAAATAGTACCGTGTAAACTTATTTTTCACACTTCTTCTTCTTCACAGGTCTTGGGTATATTGATACCCAAGTCCTCGGAATCCTTCTTAGATTTTATCCAGACTGCTACCATAAAAGGATTTTCTTAATAAAAGAAATACTTTGTGTAATAACGCAGTATATTTTGTGAAAAATATGCCTTAGATTACAAATTATGTGCGGTTTGCAAAAAATACGAAAAGCCGCCTCCAGTGGTAACAGTCTTGAACCAAACCGGCCATACTGAACTTAGTTTTGAATAACCGGTCACAACTAGAGCAGTAAAGTTGGCTTGCATAGTGAAGTGGTATGGTATATGAGGGATTTGGTCTTTCTTAACGTATTTGTTTTTTCCTTGAATTGTTTAAGTAGCTTGTCTTTGAAACATTTTATATTTTAATTAATAGTGAAGCGCCAAGCTCACCTTTGTGAAGCTAACGTCTCAGCCTGCGTCGATCGCACACATTCTGACGGAATGCCCAGTATTTGGCAAAGAGAGATATGATGTGGAAACAAGACTAGGGACGGATATATAATAAAATGTTTAATAGATATTCAAAACAAGCACAGAATAACAACATAAATGATTAATAATTATAAAAATAAATCAACTAGAAATCAAAACAAATATTAGTAAAATCCTTTTATCCTTAAATTATTTAAAATTAAAATACAGCAGCAATAGCGAAAAGCGCTGAAAGGTCTCTGACCATGTCAGAGGGACACAAGCAGAGCAGTAGGGTCGTTTTAGTCGGTTCGAGTCCGACACTACCTCGACTGCCTCACAACCTGTGAGGCAGTCGAGGTGTTCGCATGGATTTCCGCCTCCTGCCAAAATAAAAAAAAAAAACATCTCAGCCTTCAGGATCACACTTTGTGAAGTCTTTTGATCACGCTCTTCTAGCGGAGACCACTTTGCTTCTGTTTAACTTCCGCCAACTCTCCATATGAAAGACGTGCCCACACCACGTAAGTTGGGGTTGCATAAATAGAGCCTCAATCTCATGCGTTTCGGAACGGCGACTTAAAACTTAAACCTTCAATATTTAAGATTCCTTGGCAAGGCTTAAAAAAACGCAGTCGCGGGCAAAACAAATACCTTTTGTTAAGGCTCTTTTTACAGCCTTTAGTAATCATAGGCAGACATGTCAATACCAAAAAAAGATATAAAAGTATGAAAAATACGTTTTTGTACATGCTCTAAGTAAACAAAGAAAAAATTAAAAAAGAAAATGTTGTATGCCATGTGCGTGGATGGGCGAAATAGGTTCAGCAAACAACTAGTGCCCGATGCTAGTTTTCAACTGGATTTAATGTTGATTAAGCTTATTGATTACTAAATTAAGAGCGTTCGCTATTTTGTCAACACGGTTTTTAATTAACTCCACATCAGTACGTAATATTGTAATTTCTTCTAACAGTTTTGCATTATCTGATATATCTGGCTTGGCAGGTACACCGTTGTGATTTTTAACAATGACTTCATGAATTTCATCCAGTTTTATTTCATACGGCTTCGTGCTTTTCTGTTCATGCGATTGCCTGTTCTGTAACCGAGCATTTTCAAAAAGGTCTTTTATTAAACGATCCGGCAAACCACAATTTTCAACTCTGGTACTAAGTTTACTCAAATAAATTAAGTTCTCTGTTATTTTGTCGTCAAACCACCTTTTGTATAGATTCGTAGGATGTATTTTTGCAATACATTTTTCAAAAGCCGTATCTTTTAATGATTGTATTAAATGCACTTGTTTTTTCAATCTGCTTATGTTACCAATGTTTTCTAAAGCATTGACATCATTAACGGCAACACCGACTAAGAGATTTATAAGAACTATTGAAACAAGTATGAAAAATGACACAAATATTAAGCGTATCACACGCATATATGCTGATGTAAAATCTATGCTCGTCTTATTTAAAATCTCAATATAACCAAGCTCTGATGTCATCATGACCATCATCGTCAGGAGAGAAGACAAAAGGTCTTCAAATGGTGGCTGTGCATAGTACTGTATCATGATGCTTATGCAGCAGCCAATTATGAAGAAACCAAGTGATGCAAGTATCTGAAAGGGAAAAAAATCACAACTAGAAAACTATTTAAGAGGCATTTTTGCATAGTCGTGTTTTTTGTGTGTTAAATAATGCAAAAGTTTTTAATGATAAAACTTTTATCAGCCGACTACTCACCTTCAGTACTTTAATCGCCACTCTTCCGTACATTAGAACATAATATCCCCAGTCTGGGAATCTAGAGAGCAGGTACATCATTCTAACCCAGGTGAGGAGCAGTGTGACTGACCCAAAGAGTCGCACCCACTCCGGATTATATTTTGAATCCCATGACACAATTTGAGGCAAGACAACCGCAAGTATAGTGGACAAGCATTTCACTGACGTCTCTAAACAAAAAAGGTATCTCATAGTTTTCCTTTTACTTTTAATGATCATGACCTCCTGGTGACAAAAAATATATTTTGTATCTTATTCACAATAACACCATCAAAAACATTACATTAAGAAATTATAGTGATTACCTGAACAATAAGTAAGGCGGCCGTCAAATAAATGATGTAAATCCATACACTACAACGAAATACAATTGGCACAGGTTCAATATGTCTGTCCTTATACCAAAACAAAGACAAGGCAAACACATTAAGAGACACCGCAAAGCACGCATGCAATGCCAAAATAATAAAGAAAAATGGTAATATTGATCTCCACTGTAGAAACAAAAAGCTTTCCACGAAAGGATGAAGGAGTAGCTTCTGCTGGTCGTATCTATTTCCAGTATTAAGCAGTGCCTGAATCACTCTCATTTTTTCTCGGTCATATCTGGGTAATAAAACTTGAAAGTTTACAGTCACTGTGGCGATATCACCCGCTTCAACAGAGAATGTTACATTTGAGTTAAATATATCTTGCATGAATTCAGTTGGTTTTGATAAATTATTCATTAACATCTCCATAGGAACAAACTCTCTTTCTTTTCCATTCTCACCACCAGATAGATCAGCTCCGTTGCGGAGTAGTAATGCAATCATTTCTCTGTGTCCGCGAATACAAGCTGCATACAAAGGTGATTGTCCGTAGCGATTTACAGCATGAAGAGTTTCCTCATCTGTTTTTATAATCATTTCTGCTATTATAGTTCTGTTTCTGTCTACAGCTAAGTCCAAATATATATTGTTCTTTATATTTAATTCAGTACCTTTGTAGATAAGCAATCTTGCACATTTGTCATGGTTTCCATCTATAGCATAATATAACGGCGGGGCAAATGCATCAAATGTGTTGATATGTTTTTTTACTTCTTTGTGATTATAAAAATTAAGCAAATATTCTAGTACATCTTTGCTGCCCAGATGAGCGGCTAAATGAAACACAGTAGTTTGACTAGATTCGAAACTTATCCCCGCTTCCTGTAAATAAAAATTATTAACATAAATCTCTAAAAAATATTTTGTTTTTGCATTCTTATTTTGTGCTTGTAGGTGGATAAACATTAAAATTTATTATCTACAAGTACTGACTTAGTTTTAAGTGTTGTGTAAATAAATTGTTATAGTCTTGCGAAAATTTCGATATCATTTAATGAAATTAATGCGGTTTTTGAAAAGTAACCAGTGCAATAATATCACTCAAAGGTCTTGCGTGAACAGTTTTTCCTCGCTACTTATTCTTATCATAAAGTTCTAATATCCGAAACCGAAACTATCCGAAACCAGGAAACTCGGATAATGGGAAATAATTTCATATCCATAACCGAAGCCAGTATAATATTATTCCTTAATATATCCAGATCCAAAATTTCATAACTATAACATACCTGTATTGTAGATAAATACTTACAGCTTGTTTTATGTTGGTGGCCCCAGCGTTGAGAGCTATACGGACTCCTTCTAACCAGTCTGCTCGGACAGCCATCCATAGCACAGTGCGGCCCCTCCGATCAACCACATCAATAGAAGCTAAGTTCGAACCTTCATTGCTGCTAGTATGGTTGGTTAACAACTACAAAAATAAGTCCACGTAATACTGGTCAGTTTCCCTCACCAGTAAGCGAAAATATTTTGCCAGTTCATATACGCTCTGTGCATGGCACGCGACGGTGTTGGTCGGTGACGGAACGGTCTAGGCGGTTTAGTGTCATAGCACGGTTATGCTGTTATATAGTATATTAGGCAGACTCTTTATTAAGGAGTAATACATGGGGTCTAAAAAGCCGCTTTAGCAGAATCATAATAGGATTATAATATGATCCTTAAAATAGTCACAGACGCAGTTAATATTGCGAATTGTCATTTTGTGACGGTTTTACGAATGGTAACGTAATTCGTTTTAATAACCTACTAGCTTTTGCCCGCGGCTTCGCTCGCGTTAAATTTGGGGTAACACAGTTCCCCTGATTTGCAGGTATTTTTCGTAGGTAACAAAGAGTGTGTGTACCGATTTTTAGCTTCGTACCTTAAAAACTGCGAAAAGTCCCATATAAAATTTCATCCCCTCTTTTAAGGGGTCGGGGCAGATTTCCAAAAAAAAATGATGCACGATGACAAACTTCCATCTCCTATTTTTATTTCATCTCTGTACAAAAATTCATCAAAATTGGTTTTGCCAATTAGGCGTGAAGACGTAACAAACAAACTCACTTTCACTTTTATAATATTGGTAAAGGATTAGAATTCTGCTTAAACGGCCATTTTAGACCCCAAGAACACTGGTTGTAAAAACTTCAGATGTATAACAGGTACCTGCAACAGTTCTTTATCCCGTGTCTGAATACACATATGCATGGCAGTACACCCCCTGCGGTTCCACATAGTGACAGACGCACCAGCCTGCAGCAACAGCTCCACGGCGGCCTCGCTACCGAGCGCCACCGCAGTGTGTAACGGGGTGTCTAAAGGGTTACTTTGGTCACAGCACTTATTGAACTTGGCTCCGGCTTTCAGTAGTAAGCCTACAGTTTTCATGAAACTGAAAATAAATATTACATTCATAACTTTTCTGTTTACTCCTGTTTAATACTATGAAGTATATAGTATACTAGCTTTTGCCCGCGGTTCCGCTCGCGTTAAATTCGGGGTAACACAGTTCCCCTTTCCTGATTTGCAGGTACCTGCTACTTATAGTTTTTGCTATAGCGCCTTATTTATTGTAATAGCAAAGCTAAGTTTTCCCTTTTCTTTCCTCTTTCTGCCTCATCTCTCACTTTTTTTTCAAGTTAGCCCATGTCTGTCTCCAGGGTCCACACCATCTCTTTACCAAAATTCATCAAAATCGGTTTAGCCATGTAGGCGTGAAGACGTAACAAACAAATAAACAAACTCACTCTCGCTTTTATAATATTAGTAAGGATGCCTTTTTAGTGACGTAAGTACCTATTAACATCAATGTCGTGACCAGAATAATAAGCACAGCCAGCAACATCCAGTGGAGTCCTACAAAGCAGATCTTGTGCGCTCGCGTCTGCGCCGGCGGCGAGCAGTAACTCCACGCAAAGGTGCTGTGCGCGGGCGCTGGCGGCGTGCAGTGCTGTCCATTCTGGCTCGAAAACTGGCAACTAGCCGTATAGAAAAATTGAAATGGCCAAGTTCTAGTCCAACTCGTGCACCGAGAGTTCCGTACAAACTTGGAACATAAACAGCCATATTTTTTGACCGCGTGGACTTAGAGGGTTGATTTTCCACAGCTTCAAGGGACTACTGAGTACAATTTGGTTTTAGTTTCAACTCGATACCTCTACGCGTATCCGAGTTAAAGGATCTTGACAGACAGACGGACAACAAAGTGATCCTATAAGGGTTTAGTTTTTTCCTTTTTATGTATGGAACACTAGAAAACAATAAATAAAGACCCAAGGGCTGGCTTTTACTTTGGCCAGAGGCTTAGCGTTGCCATACAACGTGGCAACGCGGCCAGTCTCTTGGAGACATTGCCGCAACTGACAGCGTTGAGAACGAATTTTTTGACGCTATTTTTTAATTTATTTACAAGTTAGGTAGTATTTTTAATTTAAGGTTAACATGTAATTTCCGGTTGTATTTCACTTAACATATATAGATTTCATCAAATGAAGAATGTGAAATAAAGACGAGGTTATAATTCTTTCTAATGGTAGGATCAGACTATTAAATTAAACTAGTACGCGAAAACAATATCAAAAGTGTTAGAATAAGTGCATAAGTAAACCAGAAAATAGTTAAAAACACCCACCATTTCTTTAATACTGGCGCAGTTGTGGCCCAAACCATCGCTCCATTCAGCCGACAGAGTAGACTCGAAGTTAAGACGACATGGTAAGTTTGTCAGGTTATTCACCGGTATACTAAACCTTGTAATTGCTCTCACGGTTTCATGTGACAAGACACAATGATCCGACATTCGTTTTATAAGTGCTGAAAACAGTACGAAAAATCTTTGACCTTAACAAGAATGCAATGTATGGCACGGTTGGCGCAGTGGCTGAGCGGTTGACTGCTGTGTTGCGTGTCAAAGGTTCGATTCCCGCATGAAACAAATATTTGTATGGCCTAAAGATAGTTGTTCCAAAAAAAAAAAACCTATACTCTTGGCTTCAAGGCCAACAATGCATGGGCGCAGAGCAATGTTCTTTACCTTCCGGAAAATTCAACAGTAATGCAATCTGCTTCATGTTCCCAGCCCATGCAGCTAGATGGAGAGGTGTTCTGCCGTGCTTGTCAGACCTGCAGCTATCAGCTCCTGAGCTGAGCAGCAGGTCTAAGGCGTTGTTGTCGAACATGGCGGCGATGTGGCATGCTGACACGTGCCCTAGCCGGCACGTTGCGTTTGGGTTGGCACCCTTTGCCATGATTCTAAAACAAAAATGGTTTCTTTACAAATCTATTATTAATTCGGTTCATTTACAGATCTACATGCTTGACTGTATGTTGTAAACTAGCTGGCTGGGAAATTATGAAATAACTTGCCCCGCTCTGGGTGGATCGGGGGGGAGTGTCAGGCTTTTACCTATTAAAATCCATCCATGTTCTTTTGCCCTTTTTGTTCTGTCGACACGGCCTGTCATCAGTAGATGGACGGACCGTGAGATATCCATTGCTCACCGTCCACAGAAGGCGTGGCTGAATGAGCGTCTCCCACGGCTGCTGGGTTAGTTTGAGGTTCTCTCCCTCAAACGTCCGGCCACCTCCTTTGCTAGCATGACTGCTTCGCATAAAGAGGTGACCGCTTCCCATTCCCTCACACCCCGGACCATGTACTGAACCAGGGCAGGACGCTAAAGATCGCTGTCGCCAATCGAATCTGCGAAGACACAGCTAAGCTCCGATCAAGCGGAGCAGACCGCCACTGTGTGCTCCACCGTGTCCTTCGGACCATTGTCACAGTGGTGACATCCGTATCCGGTATGGACCTGCGTCAGTCGGAAGGTGAGAACGCCATGGCGCCTCTTCAGCCACTTCTCCAAGAGGGGACTTATCGCCACTATTGTAGCAAACCCTGCACGGGGTTGCGACAGTCTCTCTCTCCATGCCACCATATGGGAAGAGATCGCACCAGAGTTTCCCCCCGGCGATGTAGTGGCTCCGCGCGCCACTCATACATCCACGCAAGGACTGTCACCTCCACAACCAGCTGGCCTTAGAAGTAGGTCTCACCTCTTCATGTATGTGATGTCACCATCCGGAATCGAATCTATAAGTAGTGTGTTTAACTCTTCACAAGTGGTCACATTACACAACGAATCAGCGGTCCTTCCGAGGGCGTCATCTGAAAAAAAACAACAGTCTACACTCAACCAACCTCATGACTTGTCTTTGTAGTCGAAGACGGTTTTTGTGCAGTAAAGACAGTCTTTCCTCCCACTCAATTATTTAAGTATTTAAAAAATCATTTAGTTTAATCTGTAGCTATCCTACACAATGCGTCAGAATGTCTGACAATCACACACATCATTCTGCTTACATATACTATTAAATTTTGGATTTGCACGTATAATTATAACTATTCTGCCTATAGTTTGTTGATGTATGAGGTACATGTAACTGCTGATAGAGTAACAAACATCCATACATCCTCACAAACATTCGCATTCATTATATTATAAATAGTAGGAAGTAGGATCTTTAACAAATACAGACAATCTGCAATCTCACGTCGATCTTCGATTTTTATAAATTAAAATTGAGTACCTGAGCGTCCGGAAGAATTTTCACATTTAACATGATTGTTTTTTTCCATGGCTTTTGAAGTCTTGACATAAGAACCGTGTGTAAAGCACTAAAAACATGCAAATACTAGTTCGAGTGAACACCGGAGCAGTGAAGACGAGTCTATAATTAACCAACTTGTTATTTTTCTTCTCGATGTACACTGAACGGTACATTCCTAACTCAGTTCTTTTCAGATGTTTACATTATTGCTCATAACATAAACAGTCTATGAACGCACGACCGACGGACAAAACACATCAAATGTGTTTGGGAATATGTATCGAGTTTTATTTTGTTGCTATAGATAGAGGTTTAGGCGCATAATGCGCAGTTTGTTGAATAAAACTCGGGTCCAAGTTTTATTAAAATATATTTCTACTAGCTTTTGCCCGCGGCTTCGCTCGCGTTTAATTCGGGGTAACACAGTTGCCCTTTTCTGATTTACAGTTACCTGCTACCTGTAGTTTTTGCCCTTGCGCCTTATTGATTGTAATAGCAATGCTAAGTTTTCCCTTTTTTCCCTCTTTATCCCTCCTATCTCAATCTTTTTAAAAAAAAAAATGGCCAATGGCCGTCTCCAGGGTCCAGCTATCTCTGTACCAAAATTCATCAAAATCGGTTGAGCCATTTAGACGTGAAAACGTAATAAACAAACAAACTCACTTTTGCTTTTATAATATTAGTTAGGATTTTTATTTCTGCTTATTGCACATCCCCCACCCCACTAGGACATGAAAAGTATCTCTATGGAAAGTATATTAAGCTACAAGCCCCCCCCCCCCCGTTTTAGCCATGGGGAATCATCAAATAAATTCCTCCACTCCAGGCGAAGCAGGACAGAGTGTCAGACTTTTACTGACTAAAATCCAACTCTTTCAACTCGATACTTCCATGCGTTCCCCAGATAAAGGGTCTTGACATACAAACAGACAGACAGACAATAAAATGATTCTATAAGGGTTTCGTTATTTACTTATGAGCTACGGCACCCTAAAAATTAAAGAACAGTTTGAAAATTGCTTTTATTTGGCACATGCTACAAATAGAAACGATATCAAACAAAGAAGAACACTTAAATCTTAACAAGAAACATATTAATAATGGCGTCCCCCACGCTTGCGTCACTTCAACAAAATTCCGGACAAGTAGTGCCCGACGCCGGTTTGTGATTTGCATTATTAATTACTAAATTTAGAACATCGGCTATTTTACCAATATGGTTTTTAATTAACTCCACATCAGTACGTAATATTGTATAACGACACTGATATAAATAAATCGAAAATACTTGATTTATACTTTTATTTGGGCAGAGGTTTCCCTTACAATGATTATTAAAAAGAGAACAACAAAATCATCACTCCTCGCTTTTATAACGCTGGCTGGCTGGCGGCTTCTTCACCTCCCCGGCTCAAAATTTGGTGGGGATGGCTCACGTGGTAGGGAAGTGACGTAGCGGCTGGGCGTGGCGGGCTTGACAGCCGGCTTAATGGCTTGCTAGCGACATCTGGCGTTACACTCGGCCATCCTGCAACAATATTGCTCCCGCAATGGGAACAACAAAACAGTGATTACAAGTCAGCTCAGAACAAATTGCACATTGGGGAAATATCCTTTTATCTAGCTCTCAAGCAGATCTACGAGATCTTCGGTTTCCAATTGTTCATCCACACTACTGGCGCTATCGGACATAGAAGCAACGCTACGATATGGTCGTAAGGAATCAGCGGATACTAGGCCTGTAAACTTCTTGTATCCTCTAAGACCTTTCATACTTCTTAGTTTATATCGGTCATTACCTAACTCCTTAATTATAACATATGGGCCAGAATATAGATCATCTAACTTAGAATTAACTTTATTGCCGCTAGTAGTCGGAGCCTGGCGCCAAAGAACATAATCGCCTTTTTTATAAATCGTACTATTTTTACGCCTTTTATCAAAGTTACGTTTCATTTTCTTGCTAGCTATTCTAATTCGACTGGTAGCCTTATCGCGTCTAGATTGCACTGGCTCAGAAACTCGATCAGGGATGGACACATCACATACAGATCTACCTACACGAGCAAACATTAAATCGTATGGCTTATAGCCTGTTGTATTATTAACAGTATTATTAATACCCCATATGACATTTGGTAAACTATTGTCCCAATTATGAGAAGCCTCGCTGGGTTCCGTGGCTCTCAACGCATCGAGAATTGTGCGATTAGTGCGTTCTACCTGCCCATTAGACCTAGGACATGCAATAGATGTTAACGTGTGTTTAAACTGCTTTTCTGTTGCGAACTTCTTGAAGTATCTACTCGTAAAGGCCTTACCATGATCGGAAACTACGTGATCTGGGAAACCGAATAGACTAAAAATGCGTTTTAAAACTCTAATTGTCTCTACAGAATTAACAGTACGTGTAGGCTCAGAAACAACGAATTTAGAGAAAGAATCTGTCAAAACTAACATGTATTGGTACCCTTTTTTAGTTTTGCTAAAAGGGCCCAAATGATCGATGTGTACCATTTTCATTGGTTCAGTAGGTTTAGGGATTGGATATAGTTTGCCTTCTTTCCTACCGTATTCTCCTTTACCGTACGCACAATGTAAACATGACGTCACATATTTCCGTATGAATCGGGACATTTTTGGAAACCAGAAATCATTTTTTATAAGATCTGAGCACCGTTTTAATCCTACATGGCCAATATCGTCATGATGCATTTGTAATATTTTCCATCGCGCGAAATTTGGCACCACTAATCGGGTACCGTAAAGGGTTTTACGATACAGCCTACTGTCAACGATTACATAATTATTTACTATATCACTATCTGTGCACCCACTTTGCAATAAATCAATTATACGTTTCGACTTTTCATCTTGGCATTGCACTGTACTAAACCAATCTTTTACTTCTAAACGGAACACATTAACGGCATCTATCGGATTCCTGCTCAAGGCGTCGATATGTTTCATGCGCTCACCCGGTCTATAGTCAATAGTTATATCATAGTCTTGAATCAAAAGCCACCAGCGGGCAATGCGTGGAATAAGATCCCGTTTAGTCATTGTATCGCGAACTGCACTACAATCCGTAATTACACGAACATTTTTACCCAACACATATATTCGAAACCTTCGCAACGATTCCACCACGGCAAGAGTCTCGAGCTCATAGCTGTGATAAACATTTTCTTCCCGACTGGTAACGCGACTAAAATACAAGACAGGGCGCAAACTACCGTCAATCTGCGTTTGTAAAAGAATACCTGCTATACCCAACTTGCATGCATCCGTATGAATTTCTGTTGGCAAACTAGGATCATATATCGCTAACACCGGCTTATCACATAATTTATTTTTTAAATTCTCAAAACTAGATTTTTGTGACTCTCCCCATACCCACATCTTATTTTTTTTTGTTAGTTCGGTAAGCGGACGAGCTATTATTGCAAAATTATGGATGAACTTCCTAAAGTAACTACATAGTCCAATAAATTGACGCACTTGGTGTACGTTACACGGAACGGGAAATTGAGACACAGCTGCCAACTTAAATTCCCCCGGTTGAATGCCATCACATGATATTTCATAACCTAAATAAGAAATCCTATTTTGTAAAAATAAACATTTGCTCATATTTAATTTTAAATTCTGCGTTTGTAATTTTTCAAGAACTTTTTCTAATAAATCTAAACCTTTTTGAACGTCGACTGACGGTAGCAAGAGGTCATCAAGGAATGCTATTACCTGTGACGATTTCGACCGTTTGATGACATTATTAGAGTTATTTTTATTTAAATGATTCACTTCGAAATTTTCAAAACTATCTACGACCTTGTTTATTAAGCGCATAAAAACTGAGGGAGCGTTAGCGAGACCGAAAGGAACCCTATTATATTCGTAAAGACCTTGAGGTGTGACAAAGGCTGTTTTATGTGTATCTTCAGGATGGATGCTCAGTTGATGGTACCCTTGGGCTAAATCAAGACTGGTGAAGTAGTTCTTACCGGATAATTTAGAAATTTGCTCATCGATATTAGGTAATGGATATCTATCGCGGATAGTTAACGCATTTAAAGCCCTGTAATCGACACATAGACGATTATCTCCGTTCTTTTTCTTCACTAAAACAATGGGAGAAGCATACTCTGATTCGGATTCTTTTATAATGCCTGCTTCTAATAGCTCATTAATTTTGACTCTAACAATCTCTTGTTCATGATGTGCTAATCTATAAGGCCTACGGTGTACTGGTTCATTATTGGATAATTTAATGCGCATTTGAACTAAATCCGTACATCCCAACTCCTTAGTACAGCTAGCAAAACAGCTACTATACCGAGATAACAAACGAATTAATTGATTACGATCAGATTTGCTTATCGGGCCTACCCTAATTTTGTCCAAGTCTACCCCACCAATGGCATAATTATCGACACGCGAGGCACTCAATTGTAAAACACATTTGGCTAATGGCATATTGCAAATATTGGCATGTTGACTGACCTGGTTATTTATGCATGGCTCCTGGCAGCTCTCAGCGCGAAGCAGGACAGTTCCTTTCTTCCATGCGATGTCCTTGGATCCGCTATTGACGACTTTGAGGTAGCCTTCATCTCCACGGAGAAGCGTTGCTGGTAGCGAGAAGGATACTTCTTGAAACTCGAAGTGTCTCGCAGGTGTTACGACGTGGTTCCTGGCCGCATTGCCAATAATATGTACCTTGATAATGGAGATACCTGGTGGTAGGCATTCATTTGCAGCAGTGACGACACGAAATCTGCTAATAGCTTCAATAGCATCCAGACTGGAAAGGAAATCGAGTTCCTTCTGAAGTGTAGCTTTGCCTTCATGTACCACTAATGACACACCTTCACTGTTTATAACCGGTTGCCCGATCAAAAGATTTACGCCACTCATTTCAATGTCAGTTAAATATGCGTTACAGGTCATACACAGGTCATCAATTTCGAGTTGAAACTCGACTTCGCCATTACTATTGATGCAACCACCGGAGAATCCCTTCAAAGAAACGGATGCAGGTTTGACTTCGAGACCCAGAAGAGTAGCTACTTCGCTTGTAATCACATTTACTTGACTACCCGTATCGATGTATGATTTCACAAAGGCGCCGTTGATTTTCGCAGTCTTTTTGTAAATGTCATTGTAGTTTTGAAGCAACTTTATTTCCTTCACACTATCTGCTCCCGGGGCGGGCCCATTTTTAGGATTTAACGGGCAACGTGGCGCAATGTGACCTTGTACGCCGCATTTATAGCAGCTGCGTTGGTCAGGTAATGGACAGTTGCGTACTAAATGTCCAATTTTCTTGCAGCGTGGACATGGATCAGTGTCAGGGTTTGCAGCAGGTTTCTTTTCTGTGGGGCGCGATATATCCTTGTAGCCTCCTCTTGTCTCCGGTGCAGGAAGTTTGTAGTCGTCGAGTGCCGATAAGAAATTTTCATATAACTCGTCAGGTCGTTCGCATTGGAATGCTCTCGCATTTGATTGCAACGCTAGAGGCAAACCTCGTATGATGCAGGACACTGTAGCGATATCCGATAATTTGCTTCTGAAGCACAAAGCAACTTTTTCTTGGTAGTATTTTGTCATGCTTTCAGAGGGTAGTTTTTTTCGGTTAAGCATTTCTTCAAGAACATGAGCGTAGTCTCGATGTTTCGGGAACGCACGAAGAAGCATTTCTTTCCATTGCTCCCAAGAGAAGTCGTACTCATCGAGCCGATTATACCACTTTCTTGCCTGTCCTCTTAACTTGTCTTGAAGGTGAAATGACTTAGTTTTGTCATCCCACCCGTGTATTTGTCCTAGTTGCTCAATTTTCTTTATCCAGGCGGTAACTGTGCACTCTTCGTTTTCGGGGTCAAATTCTGGAATTAACGATGCGGCACGGTGTTCTTTCCGACGAATGAGGGTAGGCGCTTCGTGTTCCAGATCGTTGAATGCTTTTTCAACCTCTTGTGCAAGGAGACTCTTCAATATTTTCCTTGCGGGTGGTGTGCATCGCCCTTCTTCGTTTGAATTTTCAGAAATCCGGCTTATCGAAGCAGAATCTTCGTCCTCCCGACAAGGCGACCGCTGACGTTTTTGTGTAGCAGAGCGTCGTTTCATCGTAGGTTTTTTTTTTAAATCCCACTTCTGAGTATAACGACACTGATATAAATAAATCGAAAATACTTGATTTATACTTTTATTTGGGCAGAGGTTTCCCTTACAATGATTATTAAAAAGAGAACAACAAAATCATCACTCCTCGCTTTTATAACGCTGGCTGGCTGGCGGCTTCTTCACCTCCCCGGCTCAAAATTTGGTGGGGATGGCTCACGTGGTAGGGAAGTGACGTAGCGGCTGGGCGTGGCGGGCTTGACAGCCGGCTTAATGGCTTGCTAGCGACATCTGGCGTTACAATTGTAATGTTTTCTAGTAATTTGGCATTGTCTGATATATTTGGCCTGGCTGCTACACCGCTGTCTTTGTTCACAATAACTTCGTGAATTTCATCAAGTTTCGTTTGATTCAGCTTCGTATCTTGCTCTTCATGCGTTTGCCTCATCCGTAACTGAACGTTTTCAAAAATGGCCAGTATTAAACGAGTCGGCAAACCATGATTGTCATATTCAGATAAAAAGATCAAGTCTTCCGTTTTTTTGTAAAATCTCTCATATATTCTCGTAGGAAGTATTAATGAAAATAATTTTTCACAAGCGATTTTATAAATTGAACTTGTTTTTTCAATCTGTTTATGTTACCAATTATTTCTAAAGTATTGACATCATTAACAGCAACACCGACTAAAAGATTCATAAGAATTATTGTAACAAGTATGAGAAACGACACAAATATTAAGCGGATCATTATATCAGATGCTGGTGCCTGCTCAACGTGCTCGATGCTCTTCTTATTTATTATCTCATTATAACCAAGCTCTGATGTCATCATGACCATCGTCGTCAGGAGAGAAGACAAAGGGTCTTCAAATGGCGGCTGTGCATGGAACTGTATCATGAAGCTCACGCAGAAGCCAATTATGAGGAAACCAAATGATATAAGTATCTGAAAGGTAAAAAAAAATAATGATTAGAAAAAAAAGTGTAACTATAAACATTATAGTAATTTAAAACAACCATATAAACAGAAACAACTCAACCAACAATAACGTTCTTCCTCAACGCTGTTAGCCGGTATTGTGCCCAAGAGACTGGCAGCGTTGCCACGTTGTACAAAATAAACATTACAATATTATAAATATACATATTAATAAAAACTTATGTATATGACGAAATGCAATGACAATGTTTTTTCGTTCTTCTTTTGAAACATAATTAAGCTCACCTTAAATACTTTGATCGCCACTCTTCCGTACATTAGAATATAATATCCCCAGTCTGGGAGTCTAGAGAGCAGGTACATCATTCTAACCCAGGTGAGGAGTAGTGTGACTGACCCAAAGAGTCGCACCCACTCCGGATTGTATTTTGAATCCCATGACACAATTTGAGGCAAGACAACCGCAAGTATAGTGGACAGGCATTTCACTGACGTCTCTAAACAAAGGTACTTCAAAGTTTTCCTTTTAATGATCATGACCTCCTGGTGACAAAACATATATTTTTTATATCTTATTCACAATAACACCATCAAAACAATTGCATTAAGAAATGATAGTGATTACCTGTACAATAAGTAAGGAGGCCGTCAAATAAATGATGTAAATCCATACACTACTACGAAATACAATTGGCACAGGTTCAATATTTCTGTCCTTACACCAAAACAAAGACAAGGCAAACACATTGAGGGACACCACAAAGCACACGTCTAATGCTAATATAATATAGAAAAATGGTAATATTGATCTCCACTGTAGAAACAAAAAGCTTTCCACGAAAGGATGAAGGAGTAGCTTCTGCTGGTCGTATCTATTTCCAGTATTAAGCAGCGCCTGGATCACTCTCATTTTATTCCGGTCATCTCTAGGTGATAGCACTTGAAAATTTACACGTGCTGTTTTAATATCATGCGCCGCATTATATATATAGCTTTCCATATTTGAATCAAATATATCCTTTATGAATTCAGTTGGTTTTGATAAATTATTTATTAACATCTCTATGGGAACAAATCCTCTTTCTTTTTCTTTCTTGACACCTGATAAATCAGCTCCGTTACGGAGTAGGAATACAATCATTTCTCTGTGTCCGCGAATACAAGCTTCACACAAAGGTGTTTTGCCCAGACGATTGACAGTGTGAAGAGTTTCCTTGTCTGTTTCTATAATCAATTTTGCTATTATAATATTGTCCCTTGCTAACGCTAGGTTCAAATATCTATTGTACTTTATATTTAATTCAGTACCTTTGTAGATGAGCAATCTTGCACAATTGACATGGTTTTTGTCTATAGCATAATATAATGGAGGGGCAAAGTGGTCAGACTTGTTGATTTGATATTTTACCTCTTTATGATCATAAAAGTTAAGTAGATATTGTAGCACATCTTCGCTACCTAGACGAGCGGCTAAATGAAATACAGTACTTTCGGAAAAAATCATATAAGTCCCCGGTTCCTGTAAATAAAAACCATTGAAAATATTTAGTCAAATATGCTGTCAGGAGGTTGGACTTTATCAAGATTTATGACGAAATATACGATATATAAAACATTGCACAATAATAGAAAAGGATATCCACTGAATCATAATCATCTGAACAGAATTGGGCCAGAATCCATGACGCAATCCCAGATTAAATTATGAACAGAACTATTTTTTTACGGAATATCTTTAGATGATAATAATAATAATATATCTCGTTTGGCACACGGGGTTGTCGACTTGTGAAACGTGAATTGTGTCGTAAGAGCCAATAGTCTGATGGCCAAGAACCTCAACGACCATTTGTTGAAGCTCTCTTTAGGCGGTTGAATCAAAGGCAGGCAGTACTGCCTTCTGGATCAGGATCGGGAACCAGAAGGCAGTACGGCCCACATTGTGAGGAGATTCCTGTCTCTGGAACCCTATCTATCGAAGGTTTGGAACCTGTTAAAAAAGAATTGGATATCGACCAATTTTTTTTAAGAAATTTTTAAAATGTATTAATGAGTACGAAAACTGAATAAAGGAAATAAGACTTACTAAATATTTTATGTTGGTGGCCCCAGCACTGAGTGCTAAACGAACTCCTTTTAATTTTATGTTGTTGACCCCAGAATTGAGAGGCATATGCACTCCTTCTAATTTTATGTTGGTGGCTCCAGCGTTGAGAGCTATACGCACTCCTTCTAACCACGATTCTTGGACAGCCATCCATAGCACAGTGCGTCCCCTCCGATCGACCGCATCTACTGAGGCTAAGTTCGAATCTTCATTGCTGCTTTTATAGTTCGCTAACAACTTAAAAAATAATACAAATAGATAATAATACTGACATGCACCTGAGTCTAGAAAAAAATAATATATTCCAAATTTGAAGCAGGAGATAAGTGGGTGTTTGATTGACATACAGCACTTCTTGTAGTGTGCGTAAACGTAACAGACACGGAAAGAAACATGACACGGACTACGATGCCCACTAGAACGTATCAAAAGCGTATAAATGTTCGTAGCATCTGCTTGTTAACCGCGTGTCATATCTGTACTGTTCCCTTTATCTACACACAAGTTGTAAACTAAGGTAAACAGCAATAATTGTCGGCGAGAATATTTTTGGCCGGTTTTAATATGCTCCGTGCATTGCACGCGACGGTGTTGCTCGACAGAACGGTCGTTTGGTAGTTTTAAACGTAATGTTTTTGGTCTGACAGTTGCCTAGAACGTTCAGGTAATCTGGTGTTTTTGGCAGACACCTTCTGAATCTTCAAAAGTTCTGTTGTGAGAAATTCATGTGCATAATAGGTACCTGCAACAGGTCTTTATCCCGTGTCTCTACACACATATGCATGGCATTGAACCCCCTACGGTCCCACATAGTGACAGACGCACCAGCCTGCAGCAACAGCTCCACGGCCGCCTCGCTACCGAGCGCCACCGCAGTGTGTAACGGGGTGTCTAAAGGGTTACTTTGGTCACAGCACTTATTGAACTTGGCTCCGGCTTTCAGTAGTAAGCCTACAGTTTTCATAAAACTGAAAATAAATTTTACATTCATAACTTTACATTCATACTTACATTCATAAGGCTTTTTAGTCACTTACCTATTAATATCAATTTTGTGACCAGAATAATAAGCACAGCCAGTAACATCCAGTGGAGTTCTACAACAAAGATCTTGCACGCTCGCGTCTGCGCCGGCGGCGAGCAGTAACTGCACGCAAAGATTCTGTGCGCGGGCGCTGGCTACGTGCAGTGCTGTCCATTCTGGCTCGAAAACTGGCAACTGGCCGTACAGAAAAAAAATAATCAAAGGCGAGATCAAAGTTCTCTTCGATGGTAGGATTATACTATTGAATTGGAGTAGATTACGGAAACAATATCTGATCTAAAATCTTACTAATATTATAAATGCGAATGTTTGTGAGGATGGATGGATATGGGTGTATGGATGTTTGTTACTCTTTAACGTCAAAACGGCTGTACGGATCTTGATGAAATTTTGCACAGAGGTAGATTATGAGGTAGATCTGGAATAACACATGGGATTTTTTTTTCGATATCACGCGGGCGAAGCCGCGGGCGCTTGCTAGTACCAGCATAAGTGAAGTAGAAAAAAAAATGTTAAAAGAACCCACCATTTTCATACTTTTGGCGCATTTGTGATGCATGGCCTCGCTCCATTCATTCGATATAGTAGACTCGTCGTTACGGCGACATGGTAGGTTTGTCAGCTTATGCATCGATAGACTATGCCTCATAATTTCGTCCACGGTTTCAGGAGACAAGGCAACATGATCATGACCTACCACACTTTTTCTAAGTGCTGAAAATAATTGACAAAATCTTTGATGTTAACAAGGCGTCTTCAATGCCCCCTGAGGATTGAAAATAATAACTACAGCTTGCTTAAATGTATCAGTATTGACGTGCTAATTCATAAGTAGGAGACAACGTTCGCAACATTTAAATATAAAAATACGTGTGGCACTCGGGGACTGCCGCAGTAAAGCTATTGCATAGCATTTTTTATCAACTTATGCAATAAATAAAAACAATCTAAAAAAATATTTAAAAAGTACTTCCAATGAAAAGAAGTCGCAAAAAGAAAAACAAGACCTTGGGTTTGATCCAGCGTAATGTCGATTGACTATCCGATACTCTACCAAACACGCTATTAGAACATTAGAATCGGGATTGAAATAACTGACCGTATTGTGTAAACGACGTTAGACAAGCCACACCTCCGTGCCCGTCGGAGTGGGGAGCGTCAGGTTTTTCTTCGTTACGGAATTTCTGGATTCGGTCCCCGCGCTCAAGGCCCGCGATAGAAGCTATGCAATAGCTTAAAATAAATAACAAATAAATTTACCTATCGGAAAATTCAGCAGTAAAGCAATCTGCTTCACGTTCCCAGTCCAAGCGGCTAGATGGAGAGGTGTTCTGCCATGCTTGTCAGACCTGGAGCTATCAGCTCCTGAGCTGATCAGCAGGTCTAGGGCACCGTTGTCGTACATGGCGGCGATGTGGCATGCTGACACGTTGCACAGTCGGCACGTCGCGTTTGGGTTCGCACCCAGTGCCATAATTCTAAAATCAAATTTAGTTATATTTAAAAAAATCAAAATCGAAAGCATTTATTTCAATTAGACCATAACAGGCACTTTTGAATGTCAAAAAAACAAAATGTTAAAGCTACAGTCCCGGTCATAAGACATAACAACTTGTGAAAGTACTGTAGTACCCACATTTTTTTACTAGTCTTTTGCATATATCTACATACTTCAGGGTATGTTGTGAACTAGCTGCCCTTGGAAGTAGGTAGGTAGGACGGCAGTGTGTAGTGTCTCCGAGCGCCACTCATACATCCGCACAAATACTATTACCTCAAGAACCAGCTAGCCTTAGAAGTAGGTCTCACCTCTTCATGTGTGTGATGTCACCATCCGGAATCGAATCTATAAGTAGTGTGTTTAACTCTTCACAAGTGGTCACATTACACAACGGATCAGAGGTCCTTCCAAGATCGACATCTGAAATCAAACAACAGTCTACATTCAGGCAATCTCGTGACTTGGAACGTAAATGATCAAAACGCTTGAAATTTGACAATTCTTGGCCGTAGAAGTCAATTTTTATGCGGTAAAGTAAAGGTTATCTTCGTCACCACTCTATTTAAAAAGTATCATTTCTTATGCTTGAGAGTTTCGTTCGCATATAAAGACAAGCTAGAGGCTTGTTTGGAAACCTCTCGAATGATGACGTAGCCAAAGGCGGCACCGGCGACGGCGTCAGCGGGGGCACGGCGCGGCGCGGGGACCATGTATAAGACACAACCGCGGTCCGGAGGGCCCTTCTCGATTAGCTTTACCACTGTACGCGTCCCGCGCCGCCATCCAAACCTTTACTGTTAATAATTATCTTTGTAATAAACCAGTATTTCGAAATCAGCGTCGTCATTTATACAGTCCACTTTAAATGTCTTCAACAGGCTTGTATCTTTCAATACTCAATCTCTTTGTATCAAATTTGTAACCTTCTGACCGTTTTCGGCCACAGCGGCCAATTTCAACGGGGATTAACCATCTGCGCGGGAGAAATTATAGTGCACAAGCGTGTGCGCAGGCACAGGTGCACTCTTCCCTCACTCTCATAGTCCGATGGGACGACAATCCGTCACGACCGTAGAGAGATCAGGCGCAAGACCAACAGCTTTACATGCTTAAGTAGCCTTCAATTGTATGCCATAATAATAATAAAAAAACCTATAAATAATATAAAATCTCAAAATATAAAATCTCAAATATTCATCCGCCATTTTGAAATCAATGAGAAGGGTGAATATCCCAGGCGCTAATTTTACGTGTCCACGTTGAGAATCATGGTGTAAAATGATGGGATGTTTCTTAATTTTTTTTCTAGTGAACTACTTAACTTATTCCACTTAGGGCCACAATTTTTTTTTAAATAGGCTTACCTATGGAGGCTAGGAAAAATAAATAACTTTAAAATTCAAGTTTGGTGGCTTGTCCTAGCTCCATTTTTTGATATAAATGTATTTACCAAAGGAACAATTTAAAGTGAAGTAAAAAACAAATTATTTCATTGGTAAATGCATATGACACACTATCTAAAAACATCTAAATCATATTATAAAATTGATGTTAAAAGCACAGGATACTCGATTCAAGTTTGTCCTAGCAAAAATCATAATTTTGGTAGCACTTTTTCAATTTACATTATCATGAAGATTCGTGCGTGTGCGATCAATCGCTTTTTATGTTCTGTATTTCTCAGTCGTGCGCGGGAAGTGGCGCGTAACAGGTCTGTGCTTAGTGCTGTAATTGCTCGCCAAAAACGAAGTATTCATCTTGGGTCGAACAGGGGACAAGAATTTGTCAATTTTGGTGGATCGATTTGCTGGTGATTTTTTAGTGTTTTAATAGTAAGCTACGTATTGTAGGTAGTGATTTGGGTAACTTATTTATCAGTGATATTTATTCTTTTGTATCTTAATAACTGTATTTTTTAAGATTTTTTTTATGCCTGGTTTCAATTTTGGTGGTTCAATTTTGGTGGCTTTGGTGGCGATTTTCACCACCAAAATTGAAAATAAGCCACCAAAATTTAAGTATGTACTGTTTATATATTATTTGTACATATAAAGACAGTTTTTCACTACACATTGTTCATTTATATGTATACGTTACTATTCTATTTGTTTCTGTTCTGTTTGTTCTATTTATTAAAGTGCACATGCCATGCTATTTTTCTGCACTACTCTAAGGTCGACTGGCAATGGCTACTGAGACTGCACACCTCTCGGTTATGGAAGGTCTTCGCGTTAAATAGGCCTCGACCCCCGCACTTCCGAGGGATGTACAGTCTGATTACCGATGATCTTAGGTGATGCATCCGGTTTGCGTTTAGCAGTGTATGGACTCTCCTATCCAGGGCATCATGTTCAGTCTGAGTCCATTTAAGTATGCCGAAAGAGTAGGTACATTAAAACCGTATTATAATTAGTATTATTATCGTTTATTTATTTGTATACATATTTTTTTATATTTTTACATATTTCTTATCAAAAACATATAAAAATAGTAGCCCACCGGTATCGGGAACACTGTCCAAGCTACCGGCAGTCAAGGCTCCAGAGAAAGGAACCTCCTACCAATACGAGCCCTGTCCAGGAGTACCGCTTTCTGTATCAAGCCCTTGATCCAGCTGCCTAACGAGAGCCTTCTCAGGTGTTGGTCGAGGCTCTTGGCAATTAAGCCATTGGCTGTAACGACTATCGGCACAATGATCGCTGAGTCCACGTCCCACATGTCGACAACCTCGCGAGCCAAGTCAATATACTTGATTTGTTTATCTTTTTCGGCTTCCACAAGGTTGTCGTCATGTGGGACCGTTATGTCAACAATCATTGCGCGCCGCTGTGATCAATCCACTACCAAATCAGGTTTATTTGCTACAATAGTCCTGTCAGTGATGATGGATCGATCCCTATACAATTACGTGTACAATTATAAAATTATATTAATTATTTTAATATTACATGTTTTTTTGTAATAAAGACGAGACAAGGTTCATGTTTAAAAACTATAACATCTTTTCTTTATATATTTTACGGTTTAATATTGTTATTTCATGTTTTATTTTAGAGTTTATTATGTTTTAGTTTCTTAGTTTTGCTGAGAAAAATTTTGTAGTATGGCAGGTAATTTTGTTCAAAATAAAAAGTTTTTTTTTTTAAGTCTACCCTCATAGTTCTCATTACGAGTTCATCAGATAAATAATAAATATTGTGGTACTTACTACCGATGACCGCAAGAAAGTATGGCAAGGCAAGGAGCTTCACGGGCGCTTTTACCGGGCTCTTCATGGGCCCGATGTAAATTTTCTAGCATCTGTATCCTGGCTACGATTCAGCGACCTTTTTGGGGAAACTGTAGATTTTGTCTGTGCGATTATGGACGAAGTTATGTTGACGAACAACTACCGGAAATATATTATGAAGGATGGGACGGTTGATGTGTGTCGGGCATGCCACCATGTCACCCATCCGGGTGAGTCCATCGGACATATTATTTCTGGTTGTTCTCGTCTAGCTAACGGCGAGTACTTGCATAGGCACAACCAAGTAGCTAGGATTATTCATCAGCAACTTGCCTTGAAATATAATCTTGTGGAATCTGAGGTACCGTACTACAAGTATGTGCCCGACCCAGTTCTCGAGAAAGACCATGTCACGGTGTACTGGGATCGGTCTATCATTACTGACAGGACTATTGTCGCCAATAAGCCTGACATAGTGGTGATAAGATGTAATCACCCCGCATGACAAGAACCTCGTGAAAGCTGAGAAAGAAAAACAGCTAAAATATCTCGACTTGGCACACGAGGTTGTTGACATGTGGAATGTGAACTCGGCTATCATTGTGCCGATTGTCGTAACGGCCAATGGCTTGATTGCCAAGAGCCTCGACGAACATCTGTCGAAGCTCTCCTTAGGCGGTTGGATCAAGGGCCTGATTCTGAAGGCAGTTCACCTCGATACGGCTTGTATTGTGAGGAGGTTCCTGTCTCTGGAACTCTAACCACCGCTGCACCGGTAGCTTCAACCCTGTTCCCGATACCAGTGGGCTACTATTTTTTGTATTTTTAAATGATTCTTTTTTATTTTCTGTTTTTATTTAGAAATATTTAAAAAAAATATTAAAATTTATTTAACTGAATAAACGAAATATTATTATAACAAGACTGAGTTTTATTAACTGATGGAGTTTTTTGGTCATTGAGCTTTATTAGTGAGATTTAAGTTTGTGACAAAAACTGATTTTTAATGTATTGTTTTAAGCACTTTCAATTTTGGTGGACCAATATCAATTTTGGTGGTCAACTTTCAATTTTGGTGGACAATTTTCAATTTTGGTGGCTACACTAATCTTTGAACTCAAATATCTCAAAAAGTTACCAAGATATTTTCGGACCTCATGAAGATTCCTAAAGCTTGAACCTTCTATTTTTGTCCTAGGTCAATAGTTTCACGAAAACTTAAGAAAAAATTTTGCCACCAAAATTGACAAAAATATGGACTTGTTGATATTCACCCAGAAATGTTTTTGTTTCCTCTACTGACGCCTCATTTATGAATCAACGTATTATTTCCTTATAACAAATATTAGAAGCACTGGTGCATTGCATAGGTCACAGATTGGTCCGATATGATACCCCCATGAAGGGTCATGGGGGTATCATATCACCAAGTTCAAAACTCTGGGCTACTACTGTGAAATTTCTAATGGAAAACCTAATAACACTTTTTCCCGACCTAGAAATTGAACCTTGGACCCGTGCTCCAATGCTCCAAAAAGACCAACGGACCAATCTGTGACCTATGCAATGCACCAGTGCTTCTAATATTTGTTATAAGGAAATAATACGTTGATTCATAAATGAGGCGTCAGTAGAGGAAACAAAAACATTTCTCATTGATTTCAAAATGGCGGATGAATATTTGAGATTTTATATTTTAAGATTTTATATTATTTATAGGTTTTTTTATTATTATTATGGCATACAATTGAAGGCTACTTATTTACAAATTTATTTTAGAGATTAACGTACCCTCCGATTGCAATTATATACACATTTTTTTTATTAACATAAATATGAAGGCCAAAAACAAGCACCTCCTTGCTCCAAAAAAAAACTTAAAAATAGGTTTAGGGGTTTGAGCAGTTGTTTATTGTTATCCGTGATGTAAAGAAAAAAATAAAACCCTTCTTGTGCTAAATGAGAAAAAAAACGTGTGTGAAATACATTCTATGTTGAACCTAATCTTAGTGCAATAAGAGCCAGTTTTAAAGAAAGTGTAGTGAAAAAGAATTTGAATCTTAAAAATGTTTGTATGTGTGTACAGTCAGTAAAAGAGTTAGTAACAAGCCTTGTGATACAGTTGAATTTATTGAGCTAAAAATATCAGTCGGGTTTTTTAAATCATCTATATCTGATGAGCTTGATTGTACTTACATGTAGGTATAGATATTTTTAGTCTTTCACGCAAAAACTTTGACGGAATTGGACGTAATTTGGCATACTGATAGTTTGGATACTGGATTCTTATAATAGGATAGTTTCCAAGGTCAAATCAATTACATTCTATTTAGTCCGTCTTTTAGATTATTCAATTTTATTGAATTATAGACCAAAGATTACATAGATATAGCCCATTAAAGTTACGTGAAACTGCATTTTTTCGCAACGAGTGACGTCACACGTAACTTTAATGCGCTATATCTTTGTATTTTTTGGTCTAATTTACAAATAAAAAAAAAACGTGTCCCTTATTTTTGAATAATCTAAAAGACGGACTGATATTTTTTTGTAAATAGCCTATTCCGGTAGGTAGTAAGATTCCGTGGGCTAATACCGACAATAACTTTAAGCGAGCATCGCCGCAGGCATGAGCTAATAAAGAATTCAAATAAATACCTGTGTAAAGCGACGGCTGGGAAGAATATGCAACCCCTTCTTCATTATAGTTATTTTCAATGTTCTTCGACATAAGGATTCGTGTGTAATACACTAGATACGCGCAAATACTGTTTCTTATAATAAACCTATAACCGGGAAATAAATATATGATTTTCCTCCTTCTTGATTTACACTATAATGACCAATTATATAATAACAAAACTTTATGGTAAATACAATATGAATTGACGACACGGTTGGCGCAGTGGCTGAGCGATCGACTGCTGCGCTGCGTGTCGCGGGTCGAAACCCGCGCGGAACATATATTTGTTGTATGGCCTAACAGATCGACGGTCCCTACGTACATAAAGACAAACATACCGAAGACATGTCGAAAATGGCATTTTTTTTTATTGTCTCATTGGCTTTAGATTATCTATGCGCACATGCTACATACGATTTTTTTTTATTTAATTTATTTACCTTGTTTTAGAAATCGTATAAGAGCATACGCAAAATACGCGCCTCAGACGTGGAGTTGCGGACACCAGCCCGTTATACAATACAAGAGAACAAGTCTTATAAGTACCTACAACGAATAAGTGTCGTAGAAACGGTCATCTCTCAGTTTTTCTAAGAAAACGTGAAAAAATTAAATATTAATGTGTAATGATATCATAAAGCTCTTAAAACTGTTAAACATTGTAGAAAGAAAATATTTATCTCATAGCTCATAGAATTATTTCTAGGGCGTGTTGAACACAAATTACGCTCTCCTGTAAACCTCGGTTTTTGACTTAACCTTATTTATGTACGTAGGAACCATAGAGAATATAACCACTAGAGAACTTATAGGCCGATTTCTTCTAAGTGCACAACTCTCTACCCCGGACCGGGACGAGGAAGAACGCGTGGCTGCAATTGGTCAATTCAAGGTCAAGTTGCATAGGTATTCCATCGTTAGGGCGGCTCTCCTAGATTAAGGAAAAATAGTCGATGTCGATAAAATGGATTTCAACATGATAATAAATACTGAATTAAAATAGGAAAAATGATATTTAATCAAAATCACTCAATTAATAAAAAAACGGGTTCCCTCTATCTGGCAGAATCTTGATGCTTCGAAATTTATTTGGCATAACACACTTAGCATATTTTTCTTTAAACGAACATTTTAAAAATTATTTGATATAATTATCGTTTGGCATAATGTTTAAAACTCCGAATTTACAATTGCATAGTTTTAAGATGGCAGAATTACGATTACGATTGACAGAGTTCAAATTTCGCATAATATCGTTTAGCATAATGTTCATTTATTTTAGAGCGACGAGTATTTAGTATAATTTCACTTTTCATACTATGCAGATGGCAGAATTTAATTAAGAATAACTTTAAAGACTTATATGCCTAATAAGTCTTTAAACTGACATGGTCACTAACATTATTATTAACGGTTAAAACGGGATATTTACCATGTTTGTTATTTCTTTTGAGTTTCCAATATTTTGGCGTGAACAGTGAGTTACAATTGTATACAAAACATATTAAGGCAATAATAAGATATTTTTGGAATTATATAGGAAAAAAAGACATTGTTTTTAGTAGGTTACCCGGGACTCAACTATTAAGATTAGGTTAATTTGTAAAAAAAAAATGCGTAGGTTAGGTTAGGTTAAAACTGTGACCCCCTAGGCACGAGCCGAGCGAGCGGAGCGAGCGGTGCCGCGGCAGCGGCCGGCGAATGGCAGTAACGACTTGCATTAATAGAAAATGAGATTGTTTTTAGTAGTTTACCCGGAACTGAACTATTTACATTAGGATAATAATTACTTATGGAATTAAATGACATTATTTCAAATTCAATTAAATTATAGTTAAAATAAATGATATTATTTTTAAGGAAATAAATAATTAAAATAAATGACAACAAATAAAAGATGATTCTAACTATAAACTTTCTGCGATATGACAATTCTGCCGTTTAATGATATCGATATGAAATATATGCCAAAAGACGATTCTGACTGTGAACTTTCTGCGTAATGATGTTTCTGCTTTTTAAATATGTATTTATGGATATGAAATTTATGTCTAGAGATGAATCTGACTTACAAAATTATGAGTTTTGAATGATGATAAATGAGTGTCTGCCAAACAATTTTCTGCGAAATGAAGTTTATGCTATCTGTTGTTATGCAAAATTAAATTATGACATAAAAAGTTCTGCTATAAAGGGTGGACCCATAAAAAACATGTATTCTGTTATTATTGATTTTTAAAATTAATTAATTTTGTATTTGTTTTTCGAATTAAAATTTAAGGGTCCTGACTGTTCTTCGTAAAAAATGATAAACGAGCATCAACATATTTCTGAATGATTGAAGTCGGTTAAAAGTAATTATGATGTCTTTGCAGTTTTTGAACTAAATCAATATTTGTATTAATTTTATTATTTTCGATATCGAGTTATCGACTTCAGATGATAAAGGTAGCAGCACAGATTTTTACGATAAAGGGACAAAGGGAAAGAAAGGGATAGAAACATTAGAATTGTGTAGTAAAAGAGCGAGACTTTTCCAAAAGACATCAACGCGGGATACAATTTGTGTGCTTTTTCACCCAGCCACCATTTTATCTAGATCCCCGAAGTCGCTCATAATCTGGTTAAATCTAAAATAAACATACTGTTTAGTTACCGGTAAAAAGTTATGCCATCCTTTTTGTAACTAGATGTCTTGGAATGTTTCCCACACCATTTCACCGCGCATGAAGGCATTTTGATGCGTTATGATTGCTTAGGACGTTATAATTTATTTTAATAGTTTTGCGTACACACAACTCTAACACTTGGACAGGACTAAAATGGTCACCACTATCGTAGCATATATATAGGCGAAAAAATACTAATACTTTTCGAGCGTCGGGGCACCTTTGGTGGTTTGGCAGTCTTTGGTAGGAACCGTCGATAGTTGTTCCGGGTCTGGCTGATTGTGTATGACAGTTTAAATGTTTGTAAACGAACCCATGATACCGGAGAAATCCTAGGGTGGGACAACGTTTTTTTTTTTTTAAATGAAATAGGTAGGTGCTTTTTTTGGCTGAAAAACGTCAAATAACTTCTCCCACTCTGGGCGGAGCGGAACTAAGTTTCAGACTTTTATTGACTCAAACCTATCCATCTTCTCAACACGAACACAACAGCGGGCACAGTTTGTTGTTTTTATAATTGTGTTATTTACAAAGTGTACCATAACGGAAGACTTCTAGTGGGGTGTCTCGGACCATGAAACTGCTACCCTACAATGACGTCTTAAAGCAGAACTTATTCCACTGTGGGAAAGAGACAGAGCTATACAGAGTGTCTGGCACCATCTCTTTCTCTCACAGGAATAAGAACTGCTATAAGATGTCATGGTAACCCTACTGGTCAATTTAAGTTCTATGAATTTTGGAAATTCATAACTTTTTTTTCAGTATTTCCTTAAATATTGGTTAACTGTTCGCATCAGTTCCTATTGAATTTTAAAAGCACATTTAACATATTCCTGAATGATGAATTCTGAATACTGCTACCCGTTACCTAGAGACCATTACTACTCTCAGTACTATCTTCGTAAATTAAATAATTTTGCACCTAATTATATATTTCTTAGTTTTCTTCTCTTATACGACCGATAACTTATGTATGTATGTTTACTGTTAGTATAAGTTGGTTATAAATAAATAAACATAATTCGTTCAGTTTCATCGTCCGAGAAGCCATATAAACATTTCAAAGTCTCCATTCCTCAAAAATCAATCTACTCTCACATACCGTCCTTCTTCCAGTATTATCGCATCATACGAAGGCAAACTAAATGACAACCAATGTTTAAGTCCCTCTCTCTTATATTAGACCTCTGCAAAATATTTTTTCCAACATATCTGGAGTACGGATTTTGTTATTTTCATTTTAATATCTTATTAGTCCGTTCGTGCAATGAACCCCAGTTACACAGGAAAACCTATTAACCTTACTGTATTAGTAAGGATAGGTTTTGCTGTAACCTACCTTTAAAAGCGAAAGTGAGTTTGTTTGTTTGTTACCTCTTCACGCTTTATTGGCTAAACCGATTTTGATAAATTTTGGTACAGAGATAGTTGGGAACCAGGAGACGGACATAGACTAATTAAAAAAAAAGTGGGATGTGGGGGAGAAAGAGGGAAGAAAAGGGAAAACTTAGCGTTGCAATCAATAAGGCGCAAGGGGAACTTTGTGAACCCCGAATTTAACGCGAGCGAAGCCGCGGGCAAAAGCTAGTTTACTATATAAAAGTGTAATTCAATTACCTGTTATATAGGTATTGTAAGTATAGCTGTTGGTTACCTAAATAAAGAAAAAAAATACATGTGGCACTCGGGGACTGCCGCGGTAAAGCTATTGCATAGCATTTTTTATCAACTTATGCAATAAATAAAAAAAAACTAAATATAATATTTAAAAAGTACTTCCAATGAAAATAAGTCGCAAAAAGAAAAACAACACCTTGGGTTTGATCCAGCGTAATGTCGAATGATTATCCGATTCTCTAGCAAACACGCTAATAGAACATTGGAAACGTGAGTGTAATTACTGACCGTATTCGTAATGAAAGTGTTAGGTTTTTTCGTTACGAAATTTCTGGATTCGGTCTCTACGCTCAAGGCGCGCGATAGAAGCTATGCAATAGCTTAAAAAATTAAATAATACATTTATTTGTTCACAGGCGCCTTCCTAATTCCGTTCCTCATCATGTTAATACTGGAGGGTATACCCCTTTTCCTGATTGAGATGGCTATCGGTCAGAAGATGCGCCTCGGCTCCCTCGGGGTCTGGAACACCATCCATCCTTGGCTGGGCGGTATTGGAATCTCAAGCTGCATGGTTACTCTCTTTGTGGCGCTGTACTACAATGTCATCATCACTTGGGTGTTCTTCTACCTTTTCAACAGTATTCGGGTGAGTATGTTACAGTGTTTATACAATTTCTAAAAGCAGTATTACCTGTGGAAAAGAGCTAGACATACTGTATAGCTCTGTCTCTTTCTCACACTGGAATGACATTAAAATAATAATGCTATAAGACGTCATGGTAAGTACATTGGACCGAAAAGGTTACCTGAATAGAGGCTTTAATCGGCTTGTTTTTTAGGGTTTTGTGAAAAACCATAGAGTTAAGGTTAGCCAGATTGCAATAATCGGTACAAGCAGTGTTTATTTTCTTTTACTTACTGTTCATCATAATTATCATTTGTGATGATATTTTTTTTTTATTTATTCAGTCAGTCAGTTGAAATTGTCAACCCGTCTTGGGCAAGCGTGCGTGGTGATCAATACTCTTAGGTTCTAATGGTTTTATAACATCACTTGCTAAACATCAGTACCCCAACTAAATTACCCTATCGCGATCTACTGTAGGACAATGGCATCTCCCAAGGAACATCCTATCCTCAGCAATTACCTAACCTTCATTTTGCTCACCAGCTCTCCGCAGATTCTCTGCCCTGGGCCCACTGCCCCGCTGACAATGGCACCCTCGAAGCCGAATGCAACAAGGCATCATCTACGGTCTACTTCTGGTACCGAGAGGCATTGGATGCGTCTCCCAGCATTGATGAGCCTGGTGTGCCGCGATGGTGGATCGTGTTGTATCTGCTGCTAGCTTGGGTTATCGTCTTCTTTATTGTGATGAAGGGGATTCAGAGCAGTGGAAAGGTAAGCTCCTTAGATATTATTTTGTAAATATTTTTTTTCTATTTGACCATTTCGGTCATACATAACTTTTTTTGTTTTTGAAGATTATCTGGCAGTTTGAGTACTATAAGCGACCAACGCAAATGTCCTTTTTTATATTCTTCGTCGTGTCGTTGAGCTCTTTAAGTTATGAGTCGATATGTATATCGACTGCCCTGTCTGTGTGTTGACTGTTATCGTGTACGATAACTGACAAATGCGTGCATTTACTGGACAGGTCCATTGACACCAACCTGCATAATCCCCATGTAAGTTGACCAAGGTTTTTTCTGGATCTAAAAAGAGACTATGACGCACAATGGTCTAATTGGAAAGACTACGTGCGGAAATCGGACCCCTATAGAAGCGGGGTCCACATGAAGAAGAAGAATAAGAATAAGAGACTATGACTTCTAAGTTCGTTTCGGCTGTTCTTCTCAGAGTAGTCGGGTACGAAACAACGGCATCATCTAGTTTAAAAAAAAATACGACGAGTAAAAGTGTTTAAACTTTACGTTCACACAGCTCACAGTCACGAAGACTGAAGAGCTGTGTGAACGTAAAGTTTAAACACTTCCTAGTGAATTAACTGGGGAGGCAGATAAACTTCTAAACAACACAACAAGCTTATCCGAAACTTCCTTAAGGCTTTACGAAATCAAGGAAAAGTTTACCACCATGGCTTTATAAGAGGCTTTATTTGCATCATCTCTTTTACTTAAAAAATGCTGAATATAAAAAAAACAAGCTGTTTCGTAAATAATAAGCTTGTTTTATGGCTCTATTTAGGAAAAGTTGAAGAATGGCTATTGACAACTTAAGCTTTTCGTGAAGGAACAGAGAAAATACGCATTGGTGGATATTGGACTAACGAAACTAACACTAACGAAAGACTTCACCGAGAGCTTGGCATCAAAAGCGTAAAAGAAGAAATAAAGGAGAGAGTCACAACATATAAGGACAGAATGCAACTACACTCTAAGATATTGGCACACCACCTTATGGACGACATACTTCCAAGTGCTAGGAGACTAAAGAAAAGAACTCCTCAAGATTATAATCATAATTTAATTTAAAACAGTATTTAAGAGTGCATGTCACTGGACCTGTACCTCACATACCATACATCCTTACACAAGTATTGTTGAATGTCTCCCAGACAGATAGCAATAGCAAGATATAGAGAAAAACAAAAAGTGGATATTGTCCCGTTGATTTTATCTTACGGTTGGTAGCGCATCGCTGTGTCCTCGTAGAGGCGATTGGCAGCGGCGCGTTTCACATCCGGCCCAGGTTCAGTCCATGGTCCGGAGGGAGAGGGAATGGAAAGCGGTCACATCCTTCTGCAAAACAGTTTTGCTAGCGAAGAAAGTGGCTAGACATTTGAGGCAGCGAACCTCAAACCAACACAGTCGCCGCGGGAGACACTGCTGGCATCGGTTGCCGTGAGACTACTTAGATGCGGGTTTGTGGACGGTGAGTAATGGGTAACTCGCCGTCCGTGAGTCTAGTAAAGACAGGTCTTGAGGACGTGTACCACGCACGCCTCTAAGAGATGTCAGCAAAGCAGAGGGGCCTGCCAGAGCCACTGCCTGCCGGGGTTGCGGGTTTTTCAAAATAGATACCGCGGCCCCAGAATACAAAGGGCTGGGTTTAAGTGAGTAAAATCTGACACTCCCTCCCACTTCGCCCAGAGCGGGGGAACTTATTTAGTGATTGCCGAAGAAAAGGGTCGCTAGCACGACCGCAGCTACTAAATTTTGACCCTGGGTTCGGTTCCCTGGACGAGCATGTTGGGTTTTTCCATAAAGAATTACTCTGTAGCAGCCTTCAGCAACCTTATGTACCCATTATGAGGGTAAAGGAAGAGAGAGTGCACCACTGTCTGTACATTAACTTGTGCACTTTAATATCTCCTGCATCGAAGGGTAACATTAATTGAGGAGTGGCCTCCAAGGCTAAATATCCGACAGTCGGACTGTTATAGGAACCAGTACTAACAAGACTTTGACCCTCCAACCATTGTTTCAGGTGGTATACTTCACGTCGCTGTTCCCGTACGTCGTGCTGACAATATTCTTCGTACGCGGCGTCACCCTTCCTGGATCTGCTGATGGCATCATCCATATGTACAAGCCGAAGGTAAGACATGGAAACTACTAAAGTCGTCATTTTGATAAACTTCTATTTAACTTACAATGTTTGTTTGCGACTTAATCTTTAACTTACAATGTTGTCGCTGCCCCGGAACATAAAGAGCAATAGAAAGAACACGGGTGGGATTTAGTCTTCTTTTATGAATGGCATCGCGCAGTTCAACCTAGGAGGTTGTCGTCTGCTTAACCGGGCGATTCCTGTGGATGCCTTAAAAAAAAGACCTCCAGCCAGGGTAAAAACTACAACTAAAAACTAAGCGACTACACGCTAAGGGCACCCCCTGTGGGGTACGAGCCTCAACTTAGTGCGTCGCTGAGGGAGGACAGCAAGGGACAGGCTGGATCTGAGTGATATTATTAATGGACTGATTTAAACTTACTGGCTCAGCAGCGCGGGCTGGCTCTTGCAAGGGACGGGTGGGTGTGTTTTAGTCAGTGAGAGTTTCATACTTACGTTCCGCCGTTAGAGCGGGGGTAGTTATTTGATGCGCAGCAGTCGATCGCTCAACCACTGCGCAATAGTGCCGTAATTACACTGGACAGTCCCCCAAAACACCTAACTTATCCAGAAACTACGCTAACTGCTTTATAAATAAAAAAGACAACAATTATAATTTCCGCTTCCTTTTAATAACAATACAAAATAATAACAAATAAATAACAATCTTACGAAACGTAAACAAGAACTTCGTGTCGAAGTTTGTTTATTCTCACGAATTTCTCCTCGCTACAGTTCACCTAAATATTAATTGATTGTTTACTCTATTCGCTCTTCCGGTGCTTACAGTATAAATAACCAACATCTCAGGAGGCTTCCGCTTGGTAGCTTGATCAAGGGCTCTGAAGTATCCGCTTATAGCAGATCTATAGTTTGATATAGCCAATTTCTACTCACCAACTCCACCATGTTCCAGTCCAGGGTACGCTTCTCCGGGGTAGCACTAAGAGCAAGAGGAGAAACATGAATGGGTTTTAGTCAGTAAAAGTCTGAGATTTGATGATTTGCCACCACAAAAAAGCCCTCGAATGCAGTGTCGCCAAAACGTAATACAGATAGATGCAGTCCCAAAATCGTGTAAGTCTCATAGTGACTACAGCCCTAACAAAGCATCCAAAGGTTGTCTTGAAAAGATCGCTTTTAGCGATAAGACAGCTCATTGTGTCACCCTATTTATAAGTTGTATACTGTTCTTGTCATTTGTATGGTGTACATAATAAAGAATATTTTATCTACCTATCCAACAGTTCTCCCCAAAATTTCGCCTGACATGAACATTACAGAACATGAAGAAGACTTTTATCTTCAAAGGCTAAAAATAGTATCTATTTTGGTGTTCCGTTTTGCAAGGGCTACGAAAGCGTTTGTTTTCTTTTATGAGTCACTAGGGGCGTGTGACCTTCGTCGCTGGAAATATGAGCACTAAAAGCTGAAATATTAGGTCTAGGAAAGTAGTTTCTGAAATCTACTGCTTCATTTCTTTACAGGCCGTTCTGTAACGAAATCCTTACTAATATTATATAAGTGAAAGTGAGTTTGTTTGTTTGGTCTACACGCCTAAATGGCTAAACCGATTTTGATAAATTTTGGTACAGAGATAGTTGGGACCCTGGAAACGGGCAAACGATACTTTTTTTTAAAAAAAGATTGAGATATGAGGGAGAAAGAGGGAAAACTTAGCATTGCTATTACATTAAATAAGGCGCAAAGACAAAAACTACAGGTAGCAGGTACCTGTAAATCAGGAAAGGGGAACTGTGTTACCCCGAATTTAACGCGAGCGAAGTCGCGGGCAAAAGCTAGTCTAATATAATTCTACCACTTTTGAAAGCCTTTAACCACACTTTTGCGCTCATTAAACGTTAAATTCTGATAGACATAAAGAAATGTCATGTGTCTAATATATCATCATCTGCCTAGCCTTTTCCCAACTATGTTGTAGTCGGCTTCCAGTCTAACCGGGTGCAACCGAATACTAGTATTTGGAGTGGAGTTCATGGAGTGACTGCCTATCTGACCTCAACAACCCTGTTACTACTGGGTAATACGATCCCGTTGCTAGGACTGACTGTCAGACTTTCGGGACACTCTCAAAATTGTTCTAAAAACCTTAAATAATACTTAGAAGACGCCTTCGCTTGAAACCTTCCGGCGGCGCCGTGGAACATTTGCATAGTGTCTACGCATTGTTCATTCGTATAATTAATGAGGGCGAGCGGTAGGTATTATGGAGCTCCGTAAAGGTTAAAAGTTGCTTTGCGGTTAGTACTTATTGTACCTTACCATTACGGTTTAAATTCCATGGTTTTCCAAGATTCCTTTTTGATTCAAAGTCTGTAACAGAGTTATTTAGTTAAATACGACTTCAACTTTCCGAATCAAAATCGAATCAAAGCGTTTGTCAAATCGAGTCGACGTTGGCAAAGCAGAGGGCCTGCCAAGGCCACTGCCTGTTGGGATTGCCGGTTGTTCGGAAGACATACCGTGGCCCTGGAACATAAAGGGCAAAAGAAGAAACATGAAGATTCGCATAGGACAAAACAATAAAAACAAAATTAATTAAAAATAAACAAAAACTAAAAAAAAAATAAGACAATCAAATAAATTTGTCCAATTAATGGTAATTGATATTATGTGTTCATCCAATATTCACAGCATGGGAGACCCCCATCTATTAGAAAACATAAATAGAATTAAAATCTATGTCTCTCATTTGCAGCTTGAAAAGCTCCTCGACCCGACCGTCTGGCTGGACGCAGCAACCCAAGTATTCTACTCCTTCGGCCTTGCCTTCGGCTCTCTGATCGCGTTCGGGTCTTACAACCCACCGAACAACAACTGCGTGAGGGATGTGCTGCTTGTGTCCGTCTGTAACGCTCTAACGGCCATCTACGCGTCTGTGGTGATCTTCAGTATCCTCGGCTTCAAGGCCTTTACAATGGTGGAGACTTGTATGACTAAGTAAGTACCTATATAGATAGTTTTTTTTTCTTTTTTTTTTAAACGTTGCCCCACACTAGGATTTTCTCCTGTATCGTGGGTGCGTTTACAAACATTTAAACTCACATACACAAACAGCCAGACCCGAAACAACTATCTGCAGGTAATACAAATATTTGTTCCGTGCGGGAATCGAACCCGCGACACGCAGCGCAGCAGTCGATCGCTCAGCCACTGCGCCAACCGTGTCGTCAAATATATAATATTCTTTGTTATGTTCACCATCTTTCTAAGCATATACGTCTACTCGAGTGGCTGATGCAGTGTATATATCATCAAAACCATGCAAATAAGCAGAGTCAAGTTCGTACCCGACACACGCACTTCTGATTATTCGGAATCATGTGCGTATAGTAATGAAATCTCTTGCTTTGGTGAAGGAAAATATTGTGAGAATACCGAACTGGACACAACACAACACCCGTGTTCTTGGAGAACCCTCACTTTTCTGGGAGATGAATAACTTTATACCCTGTTCTTTATACCTATGTGGTATAAAGAACAGGGTATGTATACATAATGTTCGACTGCTTCGTTTCTCTCGCGGTCGCAATTGCGACATCTGAGCACGGGATCTTGGGTTCAATTCGGTTTCAGACAAAAAGGGTCATTGGGATTTGCCATTAAGGCGTTGTACAAAGCAAACACTTCGTAAAACGTCTAGTTTTTCGTCGCAAAGTTAGCCGTATCTGTACATGCCACTAGCCAAAAAAAAATACCGTGTGTAGTTCAATACATAAAGTAAAGAGTTAACAAAATAAGTTTACAAAAGTGGTCTAGTACTACGAAAAAAAAAATGTTTAAAAAGTCCAAGAAATAAATTTTTTCGTCTCGAAATTCTCAATTTTTTCAGCGACAACAATCATATTTTTTATATCTATAACAAAGAAAATTGTATATACTAAAGAGATATCTAAAATTTTTCAAACATTGAGCTGTATTTTTTTTTATATTCAATAAAAACTGCAAAATGACCTACATTTTGGCGGACATGATATTCAAATAAAATCAAACACCGAAATATTTTCGACCTTATTTCTATTTTTTCGATGCAATACTGTCGTTTACTTGTGTCAGACCATGCCTAGTATGCAGCCAGCGTCACTTTCGTGAATAGATACCTAAAGATTAGCTTATTGCCGCGCCTTAAGAATTTCTCAGTGATTTTGTAAGTTAGTGATATGATACCCTCGTGCCTCGGAAAGCAAGCTAAGCTGCTGGATTATGAGAGTGAGGGAACGGAGAGTGCACCTGTGCCTGCGCACAAACTTGTGTACTATAATACCTCCCGCACCGATGGCAAATATCCGCTGAGATTGGGCACCGCGACCCGTAACCTTTAGGAGGACCATTTGTTATAGATAATGTACACATCTTCCCTTTTTTTTGGGGTTGGGAAATCATCAATTAACTGCCCTCGCTTTGGGCGGAGCGGGGGGGAATGTCAGATTTTTACTGACTAAAACCCACCCATGTTCCTTCTATTGCCCTTTACGTTCCGGGACTGCGGTATCTCTTTTGAACAACCCGCAATTCCGGACACATCTTCCCTCGCTCGTCCCTTTGCCAGAATATTTTGACCCATCATTTCAATATTCCTCTTCATTTTTCCAGGGAGATCAAGATCCTAGCCGGTCTGAACGAATCGGGCTTCACCCTGAACTCGACCCACGACTACTACCGTGATCATTTCGAATCTGTGAACGAGAGCATCGTGGCGAAGTACAACCTCACTGGGTGC
Source organism: Ochropleura plecta (assembly GCA_905475445.1). Classification (NCBI taxonomy): domain Eukaryota; kingdom Metazoa; phylum Arthropoda; class Insecta; order Lepidoptera; family Noctuidae; genus Ochropleura; species Ochropleura plecta. Next base: position 15,702,149 of record FR997738.1, on the reverse strand, counting down.
CTCATGAGCCGACAGCTGGAAGAGGTAAGAATAGACCTGTTGGTTACTGCTAGCCTCGTACCGTAGCCCAGTGCCTCAAAATGAGAGAAAGACAGGCGGATAACAATGTTATTAAACTCTAAAAGGGTTCCGCCCTTATAGAGTCATCTAATAACTTGGTTAGAACGAAACCCTTGGTGCGCGAGTCGGCTGGCTTTTGGATTTAGTATGGACAACGTGCACGTCTTGCTACATCGTTCTCACATAATAATATTTTTATTTAAAAGATTGAATGGGGTTTCCTGCCCATTCTTCTCCTTAGAGATCAACGCTTTAGAATGGACAGCTACAGTACTTTCACAAGTTATTTTGCATTGTGACTGGGACTGTAGCTTCGTTGTACTGTTGTCTTTGTTTTTAAAAGTGCATGTTATTATCCTGTTTGAAATAAATGCTTTAATTAGATTTTTTTTTTTCATCGTTTGATGGTAGCGGTCATGAAATGAATAACGCACAAATATCCTTTTTTATATTGTTCGTGGTGTCGTTGAGCTCCTTGAGTTATGAGTCGAGCTACACGATAACTGTCAAATGCTTGCACTGGTTGGACAGGTTCACTCAAATCTGTGTGGAGTTTTCTTAAAAAGATCATCTCAGACATTAATCTGCATAGTCCTCATTCAAGTCGACCAAGATTTTTGTCTGGACCTCTGAGTTTGTTTCAGCTTTTTCTTCTCAGAGTAATCGGATATGAAACACTGGCCCTTTTTTTAATACTACGTGTAAAAGTATTTGTAAATACCTACTTACATAATAAACATCATTTACACAGAATTAAGTACATCAGGGCTTTTACCACTAATCAACAGCATCAACTGTTAACGTCATTGGAATGTCTAGGTTTTGTGAAACTCGCTCGATGCCCTCAGACTGAGGCCGCAGTTAAGGATGAAAGTTGGGACAGGTGAACAAAGAATAATACTAATAAAACCGTTTATTTATATACAATAAAATAAAGCATCTTAACAAACAATAGAGCACTAGTTATTTGCCTGAACTAAGTTGGACCTGTGTTTCAGGCTAAAAAGAGCATTAATACTAATTTAAAATAAAGTATAGGTATGTAAAATTAGAGTACCAAAATTTAAAAATTACACAAAAACAAATAAGCAGTTTATTTGCAGACAACAAGTAGATCTTCTGTCTGTGCATAAGTTAAGGTTTGAAACAATTCAATTATTGTTTTTTTTACAGCTATAATAGTGTAACTTATAGATACTTAGTTTTCTATTTAATCTATTGTACAGAAATGGGCTTAAAAACGAGTTTTTTTTCCACAAAAGCGTATTTGAAGGTAGAATAGCCACTACAGGTTTTGATTTCTTTATTAACCCCAAGGGTGGACCCTTTAACAATGGAAATAAAAATAAAACACTATAACACAATATTACAGCGCTGTACACTGATACTGAACTGATGATGACTGAAACCGGTTTTGAAGCACAAACTGAATTTAATACATAGAGATTAAGTTTAATAGTTTTAAAACAGATTTTTAAACAATAATTCAACACTTGTGGCCGCTAGCCGTAATCAAAATGTAATGAGCCAAAAAATATTGTTGAAAATGAATGACAGAATGAAATTCGAAATATGAATATTTAAAAATTTAAAAATCAATGTTGGTCCAAAAGGAAAGAGGTTGAGGCAACAGAGGAGGTTGAATACCCACTCTGCTGCAGTTTTATTATAAATAATATTTTTATTTATTTTTTAAACGTTGCCCCACACTTCGAATTTCTCCTGTATCGTGGGTGCGTAAGCACAAACAGCCAGACCCGGAACAACTATCTGCAGGCCATACAAATATTTGTTCCGTGCGGGGATCGAACCCGCAACACGCAGCACAGTAATCGATCGCTCACCCACTGTACCTACCGTGTCGTCAAATTCTTTGTTTTTTATTCCCTCCAGGCCGCCGAAGGGACCGGCCTAGCCTTCATCGTGTTCACACAAGCAATCCTTAAGCTGACTCCCGCTCCCTTCTGGTCCATCATCTTCTTCCTGATGCTGCTCTCACTGGGGCTCGGCAGCCAGATCGGCATCATGGAAGGCATGCTCTGCACTATCTTCGACATCGAGTTCTTTAAGCGGCTTAGTAAGCCTGTTATTACCGGTAAGTGGTTTTTAACCCTCTATATCACTGTATAGACCGTACTACAAAATTTTTAATAATTGATTTTCTACCTTAATAGCGTACTGTAGCCTATAGTCCACATTTCGAACTAACGAGCTAGTACCAAAATACGAGTCTTGAAATTAGTGTTGCCTACAAGCAATATTCCTTATTTTTGTAAATTTTTGTTTCTTAAAAATCCCAGTTTATGAGTGATAAAGGGTTAATTATGGTTTGTTTTGTAAGGAGCAAAAAATAGTTCTATTTTAGTAGTTTTCTTCTGATGAATTTTGCTACGATTCTGTAGGTGGTGATGGTCGGGCCATACATTCGACCATACATTTCGTACGAAATGTCATTCGTATCTCTGAAAGCACAGCCCGGGTCTTTGTCAGTCGTTGCAGGGATACAGTGGCCCAAAAGTCTTACTATGGAGTTTCGTATTACTCAATAGTAAAGTTCGAGAATTTCCTACAATTTCATGCCCCGGGACACGAGACAGCCTACAATCAAAATACCGGGGATCCCCGGGACTTCGGGACACGAGAAGTCCCGTCACCCAAAGCCAACTCAGTCGTAACTGAGTTGTGTAGGTCAAATAAATATCTTGGGACAACTCACACACGGCTATCTGATCCCAAGCTATGCAGAGCTTGTGTTATGGTAACCAGACAACTGATATACATACTTATATAATTTATAAATACATACATATTATAGATAAATCACACCCAGACACAGAACAAACAATCATGCTCATCACACAAAGTTTGTCCTGGGTGGGAATCGAACCCACGACCTCCGGCTCAGCAGTCAGGGCCACTAACCACTAGACCAACAGGCCCGTCAAAATAGGCAGTTGCTCTATGTAATGCACTGATATTCAACTGCATCAAGTGAGACTGTGAGACCCTAAAACAGTCAAGGCTAGGCAGATGATAAATTACTAGTTTAACTACAACTGCGGGGTTGCGGATCGTTCGAAGGGACCACCAGTTACTAACTAGTATGTGGAGGTCAGATAGGCAGTAGTTCCAAGTATTATTATTGCATCTGGTTAGACTGGAAGCCGACACTAACATAGGACGAGGCTAGGCAGATGATGATGGCAAGGTGATACAGAATAGCAGAGAGCCTGTCAGAACCTACCGCCTGCCGGGGTTGCCGGTTGTTTGAAAGAGATACCGCGGCCCCGGAACATAAAGGGCAATATAAAAGGACTGTCTGTGGTGTTTTAGTCAGTACAAGTGTTTAGTCTGACACTCCCCCGGGGAAGTTATGTGATGTTTTCCCATCCGCAAAAAAAAACTATGAGATGAATGAGGCTTTTAACTAGGTCGGAGTCTTGGAACGGCTGTGCGACATCAGATACCGGGTAATTTATCTATTGCATCCACTTCCATTCTCCTCATAATGAGCCTTTTATTTTTGTTTCGATTTTCTTTCTTTTTTTTTGTGAAGTGTCCAAATTATAAGGAGCAATTTTCTAACATTTAACCGTCTAATTTATATTTGTCGAATTCATCATTTAAAATCATCAACAACATTTTTTCTATGCAAATTGTATAATTTATAATGTTCTTATTTTTATTTTTTAGTGATCTGAATTGTATAACTATAGTTTAGTAATGTACTATTTGTCCTAAACTAGTTTTAAAGTGTATTTTTTGACGAGTCCAATATCATATCATGAGCCATTTACCGTGTATAAATTATACCTTTTCTAACATTCTACATATATTTTTAGTTAGTTTAAGTTGTTATTTGTAATATACGTCATCTGTAGCTTGTAAAAACTAAAAATTATTTTCGATCATTAAAAGAATTAACTAACTTATAAACAAATAAAAAAATAGCGTCATAAAATTCGTCCGCAACGCTGTCAGTTGGCAATGTCTCCAAGAGACTGGCCGCGTTGCCACGTTGTATGGCAACGCTAAGCCTCTGGCCAAAGTAAAAGCCAGCCCTTGGGTTACGGGAAGTGTCCTTCCCTTATCTTTAAAAAAGGCTTTGAGCACAAGGACCCCACGGTCTCAGAGTTTCAACCCCAAAAGGCTCGAAAATATAGTTACCAATAAGGTTACTTTAAACTGTTTGTGATTTTTGTGTAGGTATATGTAAATGAGTAAGTCGTTGAAGTGCCCTAAACGAAACCTGTCCTACCCCAGGTTGCGTATGCACGTTCTGCTTCTTCGTGGGTCTGATCTTCACGACGGGTGCGGGCGAGTACTGGCTCAAGATGTTCGACTCGTTCGCCGGCACCATCGGACTCGTGGTCGTTGCGCTGCTCGAGATGGTCGCCGTGGTTTATATTTATGGGCATGAGAGGTACGTAGACTTTGGTTGGTTTAATACAACGACCATAGATGGAATATTCTTTATTATGTACACCATACGAATGAAAAGAATAACAGTATAAAACTTATAAGTAGGGTGCCACAATGGGCGGTCTTATTGCTAAAAGCGACAGTGACTTCAAGACAACCTTTGGATGGATTTAAAGGAAAGACAGTACTGTAGGTAGTCTGTGGTGTTTCATTTTACGAAAAATAGCTACATTTATAAAAACAAACACATAAAAATACATATAATATATAATCATGAAGAGCAAAGAAATATTTCATACTAGCTTTTGCCCGCGGCTTCGCTCGCGTTAAATTCGGGGTAACACAGTTCCCCTTTTAGCAGGTAGCAGGTACCTGCAAATCAGGACTTGTAGTTTTAGCCCTTGCGCCTTATTTATTGTAATGTATATGTAGCCTATGTCCGTCTCCAGGGTCCCAAATACCTCTGTACCAAAATTCATCAAAATCAGTTTGGCCATTTAGGTGTGAAGACGTAATAAACAAACAAACTCTCTTTCGCTTTTATAATATTAGTATGGATTTAAGAAATTTAGTTTTTTTTATTTATATTTACACACAGATTATTCCATATAACCATTTCATGCAATCAAAACTGGTCCTTCGAACCGGATACTGATCAAACCCTCCGTTTCAGATTCACCAACGACATATACGAGATGACGGGCTACCGGCCAGGTATCTACTGGCAGTTGACCTGGCGTTACGTCGGCCCCTTCATCGTGACCTGCATCCTGCTGTCTTCGCTGGTCTTCATGCTCATCAACCCTCCGACTTATGGCGCTTGGAATGCTGAAGAGGTGAGTCCTTAGAATGTTTTTTTTTTGGATATAGTTCTCCTACCCGTCTAGCTCAACTACCTGTATCATCGAGGATTTGGATTCTGTTCCCCGTATCAATTTTTAGGGTTCAACATCTTCCTAGGAAAACATCGGAACCCTTCTAAGATCAATTTGTTGTCTGTCTGTCTGTCTCGGGAACACGTGGAAGTATCGTATTGTAATTATTTCCAAATATCTGACATCTGCGGTCCCTAAGAGTTGTGAAAAAATCGACCCTTTAAAACTACTCGATCAAAAGATATGGCCGTTTATATCAAAAGCCTTTTGGCTCTTCGCCTGTCGTTTTTGTTTTTCTTCGAATACCTCCACACACAGTGTAATCCCGTACTTACATAACGACACGCAACGAGTAATTAGTTACGTACAAGTTTGTACGAAATCCTGTATTTGGCTGTTTTTTTTTTGTATAATAATAATAATAATAATAATAATAATTTATTTGTATAGAATGCAGGTGCTACAATAGTGGTGTTAGTTTTAGGTTTAATTCCAGTACATTCTGCCTGTTGGCATACAAAAATTTACATGAAAAGTATAAGTATGACATAAAATAAAACAATTAATATTACAATTCATCATTTAAAAAATCAGTAACAGAGTAATAACATTTCTCTGTTAGCAATGACGACAGGAGTTTCTTAAATGTTACTAAGGGCTTATCCTTAATACAATTTGGCAATTTATTAAATATAACAGGTGCCATACCAATTACGTTTTTTTTAAGCAAAGCAGTGTTATATCCACCAGTACTTAGTAGATTTTGATATTTGGATCTCAAGGCAGTAGTTCGCATCCTTGTGTCATTTAATGCAGGAAATAGATGCTTGTTAGTTTTAACGAAGATAGCTATTTCGAGAATGTATATGCTAGGAAAAGTTAATATTTTATGTTTCTTGAAAAAAGGAATGCAACTATCTGTAACCTTGAGATTGAAAATAGACCTTATACAACGTTTTTGGGCTTTAAATATAGACTCCCTTTCGGAACAATTACCCCAGAATACTACACCAAATCTTAGAATAGAGACCACCAAACCATGATATGCAACCATTAAAGTATCCACGTTGACTTTCTTGGACAGATTGAAGAGAGCATACGCGGACGTGCTTAATCTTTTGCAAACTTCTTCAGCCTGCGGTTTCCAAGTTAATTGACTGTCTATCAAAATACCCAAAAATTTAGCCACATTAACTCTATCAATCGTTTGTCCCATATAATTAATTTGTAGGTTTAAGGGAAGGATTTTTTGATAGAAATGCATTATATTAGTTTTATTTAGGTTTATGATAAGGTTATTTTCGGTGAGCCACTTTATTATTAATTTTAGAGAATTATTTATTTCCCTTTCATAGAGCTCTTTGTTGAGGCAGTCTATTAGGATCGTGCTGTCATCGGCAAATAACACACAAGGGTGAGGGATGTGTCGGGGCAGATCATTAATATATAGCAGGAATAGTAATGGTCCTAGAACGCTGCCCTGCGGAACACCATATTTAATTTTCCTAGGACTAGATAAATATTTAACCTCACGTTTTGATTTGACACATATTTTAGAGATTTCTGAATATTGGAGACGACCACTCAGATACGACTTTATGAGACGCAGAGCATTCCCTCGTATCCCGTAAGCTTCAAGTTTGACCAAAAGCGTTGGATGGTGCACGTGGTCAAAAGCTTTGGTCATGTCGGTAAAAATGGTACAGATTGGTATTTTTTTATCGACATTAACCATGATTTTATTAATTAGATCGTAAATGGCCATATTTATATTTTTGTTTTTACGAAAACCTTTTTGTTCATCACACAATATATTAAATTTTGTCAGAAATGAAAGAAATGACTCATATATTACTTTTTCAAAAATTTTAGAGAAAACGGGGATTAATGCTATTGGTCTATAATTTGCCATTTCTTCTTTGTTGTTCTTCTTATGGAGTGGTTTTACTATTGTGGTTTTAAGGCTATCTGGAAATGTTCCGGCGAATGTGCTTGTGTTAATAATGTGGCTTAGGGGGTTAGCTATAACAGAACTGACAAATTTTATAACGTTTGTCGAAATACCGTCATATCCATAACTCTTCTTGTTTTTTAAAGATTTTATCACTCTTGTAATGTCTTGAGGGACAACAGGGGCCATGAAAATAGAATGAGGGTTATTCGTTATTCTTACATTGTTTGTAGTCGTGTTCAAGGGTGGATCTGAGATCTGATCGATAAAGAAATCGTTGAATGATTGTGCTATTTCATTAGGGTCAGTTAATATTTGATTATTGTTTTTTATTCTTGTTATGGGTTCACTTATAGATTTTGTCTTATTTATTATTTGCCAAGATGTCTTAGATTTGTTTTTGGAATTTTTAATTAGAAAGTTGTTCTGCGCTTTTTGGGTCAGTTTGATAATTTTTTTAAATTTTTTCGAGTAAAGTTTAAATGTCGTTTTATTTTCACTAGTAGGATTAAGTCTTTGTTTCCAGAGTAATTGGCGTTGTTTTTTGCTGCAGATTCTAATACCTCTAGATACCCATTTGATTTTTTTTTCAGATCTTAATATTACTGTTTTAAATGGGAAACATAGATCATATAGGAGTTGAAATATGTCTATAAAGTTATCATAGGCTTCATTTGGATCTTCTGTGCTATATATATCTGAAAACGATAAGTTTTGGAGATGATTTCTGAAGATAATTAAATTTTCTTCAGATATGTCTCGTCTTGATGTTTTCCATGTTTTAATTTGACTAAACTTATTAACCTTAATTTTAAATATTTGAGCCGTATGGTCGGATAATCCAAAGTCTATTATTTCACTTTGGCAACTTTGTTTCGAGTTGTGCGCAAAATTATCTAAGCAAGTATTACTAAGAGGTCTGGTCGGTTTATTTATTTCTAGTTTCAAATCGTAGTTCATCAGAAAATATTCAAAATCCATGCTAATTCTGTTCTTTTTCAAAATATCTATATTAAAATCTCCGCACATAATTATTTTTTTGTTAGGTTTGGATATCTTTTTAAGTATAATATCTAGGTTTTCATAGAATTGGTGTAGGTTCGTGATTTTTGGTGGTCTATATACACATAGGATTGTAAGTTTTTGTGAAGGTAGTTCAATTGCGCAACATTCTATAATTCCCTTTACTGAATGACTCATAATGTCAGGTAGGTCTTTATATTCGATGCCTTTTTTAACTAAGATACAGGCTCCACCGCGCTTAATGTTATGTCTAGCATAACATGCCGCTAGCTTATAATTTGGTATATGTAAAAGTTTCTCCTGGCCAGACATTATGAAATGCTCGGTTATACATATTATATCTAAATTAATTTGTTTACTTAACAATTCCTGTATATAAATAACCAGTAAGTCAGATTTGCTTAAAAGACCGGCAATATTTTGGTGCATTATATTTATATGATTAGAGAAAAAAAAAATCGCACCGTGGAGACGAAGTGCTTGTTTGGTAGTCAGCTATATAATATTCTTGTTGAGAAAATGAATTATAATCAGCAATAGTTACCGATAGATTATGAAACACAATTCGCATACCACGATCGTTTATTTTCCTACTGAACTTAGAGAACATTGTAAAATCGTAACTCAAGTTTAAATTAGAGTCAAACGGCGTTGCATAGTTGTATGTCTGCAAGTCTAGATTAAGTAGATTATTAAAAGTCTCTATGCGCCAGTTAAACAATGTTGAATTGTCATATAATTTGAAAGTAGGGACACATATTATAATATTCGTATGCTGTATTTTCTGCAAATTTTCTCTCAGTTTCACAATTATGTCCACATAGTTTTCAGTTTTATGGAAGTCTTTTTCTCCAATTAAAATAATACAGAAATCATCCATTGTATATTCTATTAATTTCTTCTCCAAGTTGTTGGTAAGCTCATAATAACTAGCTGTGCCCAGCGTTTTCACCCGCTGCTCAGGTCTCCTTCTTATATAGGGGTTTGAAAGATATATAGTAGCCGATTCTTAGACTCACTTAATATGCATAAAAAAAATCATAAGAATCGATCGAGCCGTTTCGAAGAAGTATGGGAACGAACATTGTGACACGAGAATTTTATATATTAGATGTGATGATGAAATGGATCTGAATACTGATGGACAGAGAGCGTGATGGGCCAAAGAAAAGATGGATGAATTGTGTAAGGAATGATATGAAGGAGAAAGAAGTAAATGATGCCGTGACGTCTGATAGGGGAGAATGGAAGAAGAAAACGTGTTGTGCCTAACCAAAATAGAATGGGACAAGGGCAGGAAAATGATGACGAAATGTGGTGATGAAACATAATAATATGGATTTTCAATTAAGTTGGGATTGGCTTTCAGTCTAACCTGTTTATCTGACCTCCACAATTCAATTTGTACTGGCTAATGTAAACTAGATTTTATGATGATACCAGTTCTTGCCCGCGGCTTCGCTCGCGTTAAATTCGACTCAGTTCCTCTTTCCTGATTTGCAAGTATCTGCTACCTGTAGTTTTTGCCGTTGCGCCTTATTTATTGTAATAGCAAAGCTAAGTTTTCTCTTTTCTTCCCTCATTCTCCGTCTTTTTTTCACTTTAAAAATAGCCTGTCCGTCTTCAGGGTCTCAACTATCTCTGTACCAAAATTCATCAAAATCGGTTTGGCCATTTAGGCGTGAAGCCGTAAGAAACAAACAAACTCACTTTCGCTTTTATAATATTAGTAAAAAAGTGATCCTACAAGGCTTCCGTTTTTCCTTTTGAGGTGCAGAACCCTTATAGTGAAAACAATATTAAAATACTCATATACAATGTTAAAACATTTATTTGCACTTCACATGTTGTAATGAACGAGATAAAAAAACCATCTTCATTCTACATCTTCTTTTATCATCTCTTCTTGTCATACTTCTGCATGAAGAGGTCCCAGAAGGCCATCCTCTCCCTGTAGGCATGGTCCTTCATGGTCATGTGGACGTTGATGTCCAGATATGGTCGGGAGTTCCCTGTGACCGGTTCCCAGGTCACTGGGAGCAAGGATGTTTTGAATGGCGTCGGGTTTCTGGAAATACATTTACTATGTTATCACATATCATAACTCCACTGCTGTAATTCTAGGGGGTGGTATTCAATGGTACACCTAGATTTAAACTTAACAGAAATCAATTGAAATAACTTAAAGAAACTAACTGATAAATAAAATAGCGTTAAAAGAATTCGTCCTCAACCCTGTCAGTTGGTAATGTTCCCAAGAGACTGGCAGGGTTGCCACGTTGTATGGCAACGCTTAGCCTCTGGCTAAAGTAAAAGCTAGCCCTTTCGCTAAGGGAGAGAACCGCAAACCAACCCAGCCGCCGCGGGAGACGACCCAGGCGTCGGGCGCCACGAGACGACTCCCGGCCACCGTAGATGCGGGCCTGTGGACGGTGAGCAATGGGTAGCTCACCGTCCGTCCGACTATTGACGATAGGCCTTGTCGACGGCGCGTTAGTGTTACACGCGCGCCTCAAAGAGATGTCAGCAAAGTAGAGGGGCCTGCCAGGGCCACCAGGTTCGAAAGAGATACCGTGCCCCCGGAACATAAAGGGCAAAAGAAGGAACATGGGTGGGTTTAGTCAGTATAAGTCTGACACTCCCCCCCCCCGCTCTAAAAGACATTTCGCCAGTGTCTTTAAGTCTCATGTTATAGCGTATTGTCATCTATCTCAAAATTCAACTCCATGGCTTCTTATGAGATTTTCCAATAAATTAATTATCACTTTTCCCGACCTGGGATTCCAATTCAAAAACCCCTGTAAATACAATGCGTACCAAACTTCAATATCTACTAGAGACCCAATGCAACAACTGATATTTTTTTCTCGATTGGAAAGAATTGCGAGTCGAACTCACACGACGAGTTCCGTATCACCGTTGAAAAGGACACGACATTTGACTTTCGATATTTTTATAACTTAACTAGCTGGCGCCCGCGGCTGTGCCCGCGTGATATCGAAAAAAAATGTATCCAATGTGTTATTTCAGACTATTATCCTTTGTGCCAAATTACATCAAGATCCGTTCAACCGTTTGGACGTGAAAGAGTAACAAACAACCATATATATCCATACATCCATCTATCCATCCTCACAATCATTCGAATTTATAATATTAGTAGGATTAATTGTTGTAACAGTGACCATAATAATACACAATCTATGAAAATTTTAAGCGTCTATCCTAGTACTGTCTAAATATACCGCCCTGTCATACACAGACAGACAGACAGCGGAGCCGTAACAATAAGATGATTTGGACCATCTTCTGCGCCTTTTCCCAACCTTGTTGAGATCGGCTTTCAGCCTAATGTAACGACTGTCAAAGATATGCAATTGAAAGCCGCCACCAAAGGTGTTACGTGCTTTTTGAGGCACGAAGAAAACTCTTTGGTCGGGTGACCATCCTATACATAACGAGTTTTCATTCACATTTGTACTATAGACCAACCTAAGCAAGCACGGTTTAAGCTAAAGAGCGGCAGTTTTTATTTAGCCATGTGCACCTCCCTTTGGAGTTGGTACTTTTTGGACACGGAATCCTAAAGAAAATAGCTGAAGTTTAAACTCACCCGAATTTAACAAAGTTAGCCCACAAGGTGGTCATTCTTTCTCTTATCATCTTCTGCTCATCAGTGTTCAGTATAGCAGAGGTTTCAAACAAATACTTCAACTCTTCTCTATGTATCGCCCCGGCTCCAGTCACATTCTGATAGGGACTGCCACCAATATACGAGAACATGTACTTATATGCCTTTCCACCCTGTTCCATATACTTAGACACTGATTTCTCCACAGCATAATTCAGTTTAAAATCAGAAGAGTAATCACTCAACTCCAGCATTGATTCAACACCAATAGTTTTGCTCCCTAAGTAAAATGTTTTCACAATGTCACTCAATCTATCCAATTCGCAATTCCTTAAAACGAAATTGTTCTTCAAATTTCTGTAGAAAATGTCGCCCAATCTGTCATAGAAATCTTTGTGTTGGTTTACGTAAGTACTAAAATCTTCTTTGCTGTTGTACCCAATCATGATTTTTACATGCTCGATTCTGTCTGGGTTGCTCAAATGGTTGATGCATTTGGTTACAAAGTGTTGGGTTCCTCTGAAGCGCATTTCTTTACACGGTGTGAGCCTCAGACCAAGATTTCTCGTTGCTACCATCACCGAAATGGGGTTCTCTTTAGCCAGAACTTTCAATGCTTCTCTACTCGTCGTTACTTTATGTCCTAGATGAACAGCAATTTTTAAAGGCGCTTCATAATCTCGGCTGCCATAAAAGCCTGGCGTATAAACAGAACCACTTTGGATAATGGCTTTATCGAATAACGTTTCATACCTTGAGTAAAGATGTAAATCTACTGCCCCACCGCCATAGCTTTCACCAGCAATGGTAATCTTATCAGGATCTCCACCAAAAACCCTAATATGCTTCTTGATCCATCTCAAAGCAGTTATCTGGTCCTTAAGGCCTTGGTTGCCCGGTACAGACTCGTCGTTCAAACAGAAAAAGCCGTAGGGGCCAAGTCGATAATTGACAGTGATGACAATTATATCGTGTTTGACTAAATGTTGGCCACCATACTCTCCAGCGCCGCCGAAAACGAAGCCTCCTCCGTAGAACCAGACCAGTATTGCTACGTTGTGGCGTACAGTGGCCGTTTGTGGCACGTACATGTTCAGGGTAAGACACTGGAGTATTCCGCCGATTTTGGAGACTACTTGAGGGCATTTTATGGAGGAGTCGTTAGCTATAAACGGTTTTCTGAAGTAGGGTTTTGGAATGTGGCTCTGAAATAATAAAACAAAAAAACTATACATGTTAACTTGGACTCTAAGATTTCTAACAGATGCGGTCACTTGACTGAAGTGCACTTTGAGAATTGAACTAGTCTCACAACTCATATTTACTTCTGTTAGCAGCAACGCAAGACAAGACCAACCTTATTACAATGACAGCAAAGATCACTGTTATAACGGCAGACATATTTTGGGGCAGAAAACCAACAGCCTCCATAATAAACAAGAATAAAGATCACACTGATATTTTGACAAAGGCTAGGCAGATGATGATGACTTAAGTCCTTAAGTTAAAAAAATAGAGTTTTTGTTGGTGACAAATCAAAATATTATAAAAATCCTTTTAAATTTGTGTTTCGATTTAGACCCAGCGACACTTTTTACCCAGTTATTAACCTGCAAAAAAAAACAACAAGAAAAACGAGTTACTTACTCCAAAAGGATTATTTTCATTCACATGCGCGTACGGAACTCCAAAGAACGTATTGTATCCATTATTTTTGTTACCTACTATAGAACCTTTCTTTGTAACTACTGTGACGGTATCGGTCACTGCTTTCGCGCTCATGAGAAATAGCGACAATGTTATTAAAATATGAAACATATTGCACTGAAGTTTTGATCAATATTGAACTATAGTGTGGCGACTTTGTTCTATTTATAACGTTGAGTGGTCTAGTATAGTGATTCAGGGTTCTGCAGTTGTTCTTGTAGAACTAGGGACTCCCCGAACCCGCATGGCTTGTGATGCGTTTCGTAATTTGTTGATAAGATATTTTAGACATCAGGTTTTCCTGTAAGGGAATTGCTATTTTTGTGTAGAGAGTTTACCAATAATCTGATAATTTGATTCAGAAGGTGTTTCATAAATTTAAGCCTTGTAGATATTGCAGTTTTGTATGAACCGGGTATTTTTGGAGTTTACTCCTTAAGAATCGATTTTCATATATAAGGCGCCCGGTATGAGAAAAATGTGAGGTGTAAAATCTACTGATGAATGACCTCGTTACGTTTTTGGTGCACGTGCACGCACCTATGGTGTTTGTCGTACAGTTGAATATTACTAGATGGCGCTTTATGAAATTTGTCGTCCGTCAGTGATATTTTTAATTTTTTTTTTTTTTTTTTTTGTACTTAAGGAGTAAACTCCAGTCGTGCGTCGGAGCTGACACACACACTTTTTTTTGTTACAATCGACAATAAATTAAAAGCTTGTTTCCACTTTGTACTAAAATAATTGAAGTGGATTGAATAATTTAATTTATTTTTAAGATAAGATTGAACGTCTCTATTAATAAACGTACTATGTCTAAGGAGTTAGAAGTCATAGACAATGGGTCATTATACCAACGATAACGATGTTGGAAAAACGAAAAAATATCTTCTTGGATTGATCCATGGATCCGAAAAGCTTACACCTTAACCAACTTTTCTGTGCGGACAGGAAAACACAGAACTAAAATAAATGTACACACGACGGCAGGTCAACCTGTTCTAAGCTATTATAACCTGACCTCTCTACTACTGATCGCACAACGTAGTAGAGAGATCAGGTTAAAATGGTTTGCGTAGGTTGATGTGCCGTCGTGTGTATCATGATTGACATAACGATGCATTTAAGCTTGACAAGCAGCGCCACCTTGAGTTGCACATTTAAATTTTTCATACGAAATCAGTCTTTCTTAATTATCATGTTTCATGTCATTGTAAAAATACGTGACGCTTTGAAGGTGACGCTATTCTAGGTCTTCCTAAAAGTAGTGTTTGGAACTAGTCGGTAAATAATAACTGCTGCAAAGGTTAGTCTTTGAAGTTAAGCCGCGCTTGACAAAGTCTGTGGTGGTCTACGGATGGGTGACTATCCATTACACATCGAGTTTCTTCCGTGCCTCGGAAAGCACGTTAAAACCGTTCTCAGTCCCGGTTGTCATTTGAAGATCGTTCGTCGTGACAGTCTGACCACCAGTCTTAACAAGTGATACCGTATAACGGTCAGATAGGCAATATACGCATGTAAAATGCTAGTATTCAGCTCAAAATGAGATGCTAAGTGGTGTTTGGTCAATGGTAAGAGTTTTTACAAAACAAAATACCTACAGAACCAAATGAAACCTATTCCAGTACATGTTTTCATTAAAGAATCATCATTCATTACTCTTAAGAAAAAAATGATTGTTTTTGATTTAAACAACCTGCGCGTGAAAAGATTAATGAGGTTTTATAAGCAAACACACCACGTACTTGTATTGAATACAATGATATCTTAAAATATTTATACTAAGTATATAATAATATTACGGCTAGCTCCCTAAATGGTACATAATGCGGGATAGTGTCGTCGGTGACAAGCAATTCACGTGAGTGCACAAGTTTATTGCCAGAGTGCCATCTCTTTTCCCTTACTGAACTTTTCCGTTTCCCGATCATTATAATCTGCAACTGTTGCAAGTTTTAGTGATTCAGTTGCTTCTATGCATGCGTGCCCCACCCTAGGTCGCATCATCGTTTCACACTAGGCCATACACAAGCTATCCTACTAATATTATAAACGTGAAAGTTTGTACGGATGTATGGATGTTTGTTACTCTTTCACAAAAAACTACTGAATGGATTTTAATGAAACTTTACAACAATATAGCGTATCCATCAGAAGAACACACCAATTCATAAAAATATATTGTATATTCTATCACGACGCGAGTGAAACCGAGGGGCGCAGCTAGTAAATAAATAAATAAGTCATAGGTCTCGAGTTGGATGTCTGATGTTGCTTAAACAATCGCGAGAATTTTAAAGGCCATTTTTTTTCTTATTTTCAACACGGATTACAAGACACAACTGTTGTTTTTCGATTTCATAAAATACATAATCAAATAAAAGTCACACATACAGTAAAAAAAAAAACATTTATTTAGCCCACAAATTGGTCCCCCGATCTACTCAGTCTTTTCTCTGTCATCGTCTTTCATTTTCTTTCTTCTCCCTAATTCAAAAGAACATGATTCTTTAGATGGTCATTCCAGAAGAGCTCCCAGAAGGCCATCCTATGTCTGTACACGCTTTCTCTCATTTGCATGTCCACATCTATGTCCATAAACTGCCTGGCAGGGCCTGATACTGGGGTCCACAGTACTGGGAGAAGAGCTGATTCTTCAGGCGTTGGGTTTCTGAAAATAAGAAGAAGCCTTCAACAAATGCAGATGCGATGATTTCATGTTTAACATGTGGTTGGTGCTTAACCTGATGTCAGTTTTTATGCCACCATGGGACTTGGCCTAACATGCCGTCAAAAAATATCTTTTAATCATGCTGGTTTCTCTGTTCCGATTTTCCTTTACCGTAGAAAGTGATAATTATACAATACGCACATGAATCCAAAAAGGTGCGTGATTTGGTTTCGAACTGAAATACGGTGACTGAAAAGTTGTGTGGTATTCGGTTGTGACATTTTCATGTCATGAGGAATGTTTGTATGAATTTGGATGGCTATGAGATTAGAGGAAAACCAAAGAAGCGATGGGTGGACTCTGTGAATTTTGATATGTCTACAAAGGACGTGATAGCAGAACTATGGAAGAAGATACAATTAGTACAGGGTAAGAAGAGTGATAATAGAGTATACAATAATATATAAAATAATAACACTCAATTGAGCATTTGCATTTAAAACAAATTTATTGAAACTGATGATCGTGATGGTCCAGAGGTTAATAACAATAATAAAACATTTATTCTCAGACACGCACCATACAGAAAAAAACAGGCACACAGATACACACATAAACATAAATAAAATTCATTCATTCTTATGTACAGTTTGCAAAGGAGATGAGTAACCGGGCTCGTCATATACAGTTGAATTTGTCTTAGAAACCGATGGACGTTTTCAACTCAAATTACTCATTATTTACAAACTACACATAGACATAAACTAATAACAAAAATATGTAAAATATTAAAATAATTATAGGGCGTCAATAAATCCGCATTACTGTCAACAGGAGAAGTGCCCAGCTGGCAGCATTACTGCGTTGGATGGTAATGCCAATTCTTTGGCCAAAAAAGGCCAGCCCTCACTAGAAGAGTCGACCTAATGAACTGATTAAATATAACTTTATTTGCAAACATTCATGGATTTTTAAGAAATGGTCAATTTTATCTGATGATCTTGGTTATTTATCTCCTTAGTTGACTGTACATACTTGCAAAGTTTATCTTGGACATCACAGAAGGTAAACATGGGGCAAGAAAGCCTGGAGTTAAAATTAATACAAGTCTGCAATCGTCACCCCATTTGAGCAAGCGTGGTTATCAAAGCTCGTGCCTTCTCCGTTTTAGAAAAAAAACTGTCTTTTTAGCCCACCTGTAGGTAATAGTCTTTTTTTTAGAAACCTTCGAATAACTCCTGACTTTTACTGAATAAAAGATAATAAGAAAGTATCTATGTTCCTTCTTTTACCCTTTGTGTCCGGGGGCCGCGGTAGCTCTTTCGAACAACCCGCAACCTCGGACGACAATACTGTAAGATAGTAGAATTGAAACTGACAGTAAAGACTGATTCTACGATTTCAATGACCATACTTTGGTAAATACTTGTTCGTTACAAACGCATAAAACACTTTTATTATACGATACAGATCTGAACAGTCTATTGCAAAAAAATCATTTTGATATCAAATAAAACTATCAAAACTATGTAAATCGGGTACTATTTCAAAAACTAGAAAATCAGGCAAGCCCCGAAAGAGAGAGAGAAAGAAGTGTACCTTACAATACACCCGTTTTTTGGCATGTTTATAATTAACTCCCATAGCGTGATGAGCCTAAAAAGCATTATAATTAATTAAGTTTTGTCAACATACCCTTCTTTAACAAAATTGGCCCACATCGTTGTCATTCTATCCCTCATCATTAATTGCTCACTAGTGGTCAAAGGTTTTGCCCAAACCCAATCGAAGAGATACTTCAGCTCCTCCGTATGCGGTGCCCCTGCACCCGTTATATTCTGGTAGTCACTGCCACCAATATACGAAAACATATACTTGTAAACTTGAGCGCCTTGCTCCATATACCGGTTGACTGACCATTCCACTCCATAATTTATGGCAAAATCTGATAAAAAGTTGCTCAGTTCCAACTGTACCTCGGGACCAATTTTCTTTCCTCCTAAATAGAAATTCTGTACTATACTGCTAAGCATTTCGAGGTCATGTTTTGATAAAGCGAATGTATTTCTAAGTTGTTGGGTAATTGGATTGCCAGTTTCATTGTAAAACGGTGCTGGCTTGTTAGCGAATTCATACAACATCTCTTGGCTCGTGTAACCGATCATTATTTGTGTGTGCTTCACTCTCTCTTTGCTTCTAAGATGAAAGGGATCTTCTGTCACGAAGTTCGAGACGCCTCTAAACTTCTCTTCCTTACAAAGTGTGAGAATCATCTTCAAGTGTCTTGTTGCAGCGTTTACTTCGATAGGATTTGCGCCAGCTAGAAATTTGAGAGCTTCCCTGGTTGTAGTAGCCTCACTTCCTAAATGTTTTGCAAGTTTTATTGCAGCTTTGTGATCTGGGTCCACGAAAATTCCTTCGGTAACATATATAGATCCGCTTTGGATGATAGCTTTGTTAAATAAATGTTCGTATGGTGAGTACAGATGGAGGTCTACGCCTCCTCCGCCGTAACTTTCACCAGCAATAGTGACCTGGTCAGCATCACCTCCGAAATTAGCTATATTTCTTTTAATCCACCTCAAAGCTTCAACCTGGTCCTTCATGCCATGATTGCCTGTGACACTAGGATCGTTCAAGCACAGGAATCCATAAGGCCCTAATCTGTAGTTCACTGTTATGACAAGGATATTTTTTTTGACCAAATATTTGCCGTCATATTCGCCACCGCTGCCAAATGCGAAGCCTCCTCCATGGAACCAGACCAATATTGGCAGTGGTTTTGTGATGGCTTTATGCGGCACATATATGTTGAGGCGAAGACACTGTATTATTCCTTTGTCGTTGAAATATACTTGAGGGCATACTATTGAAGAATCGTTGGCGATGAATGGCCCCTTAAATTTTGGATAATCTAGAGTGGCCTGCAACAAATATGGGACATATATTAATGTTTTGTAATAAAAAATCTACACACATTTCTAAATACATATATCTTTATAATAATACTAGCTGTGCCCCATATGCATTGCAATGCAATTTTCTACCTTACTACCTACCCTACCTACCTATCCAATCTTTCAAGTTGGATCAAACTGCATACGGTGTGCAAATTTAATTTAAAATCGGTTAAGTAGTATAGGAGTCCATTGCGGACAAACAACGTGACACGTGATTTTTATATATTAAGATTATGACCAAGATTCAAATGTATAGATTACTAGCTTTTGCCTTAGCAAAGCTAAATTTTCCCTGTTCTTCCCTCTTATTCCCTCGTTTCTTTTTTTTTAATATTAGCCTACCCGTCTCCCGGGTCCCAACTATCTCGGTACCAAAATTTATCAAAATCAGTTTAGCCATTTAGGCGTGAAGACGTAACAAACAAACTCACTTTCGCTTTTATAATATTAGTAAGGATTATGTAAGTTGAGTCTTCTTTAAGCAGGAATTAGTAAACAGATAACACACTTTCACTTTCACCTTTTTAATTTAATATAAACAAATAACTTAATATAAACAAATTAACGATATCACTGTTGCCTCGACGAAGCGCGAGTGAACAGAGAGCCCAGCTTACTGAGCTCAGGGTATTTATAAAATTAATCCCCCTCCAAAGCGACGTCAGCCGATACAGACAGCCAATGACTGCAACGTCCGGTCCGACGTAGGTGACAGCACTAGACCTACGGTGCGTCGCTTGACTCGTGATATTGGCGCTATTTTTATTCGCCGGAAGCAGTGGCGCCAACATCCGGCCCTCCTGAACTGTGTCTGTCCCTAGACACACCGTCCTCTGTAATGTGAAAATAAATATGTTAGCTTTGATGACTACATTATGTATTATGTTACGTTATGTTAAATGAGTTCCCACCACTGAGCCAATGAATAGCACATACAAAAGTGTGATCCCTGACTTCGCACCACCATGCTCAGACTCGCAGTCCACATGATAGCCGAAGCTTTCCAGTTCATCCACTTTTATCTGTATGAACCACATTTTCGCTCACAACAAGCTCAAGGTCGAACCTCACTTGTTTCTGTAATGGAAACGTCATTCAAACTGCAACATTTCTATTCCATAATTATAAAGTGTTATTTGTTAAAGTGATTAATCATTTAAAACCAAAATGTAAAGCTGTATTATTAGAATATAATTTTACCTTTGATGTTTTATTAAATTAGTTTTTTTTTTGTACATACCAACCACGCCAACATCCTCATCCCAATCGGTTATCTTAATCCATGGTTTCATGTTTTCCGCACAGGTAATACCAGAATATTTCTTGTGTGATCGCTCGCTGCCTATTATGTCAACTATGTGGTATCTATCTTTCCCGAGTATTTTTGTAACTTTGAAAGGGCCCTTAAACACCGGTAGGAGTTTAGTACTGCTGCCGTTACTAGCCTGGCTAGACACTTTTATGAGAACCAAGTCCCCAATCTCATATTGTTTGGCCACACAACGTTTTGCATCAAAACTTTCTTTTTGATGTCTAGCATCCAGCTGTATTCGTGTATCGATATCCCGTCTCAGCCGTGTGACATCTATAATTTCTTCTTGCTCAGGTAAAAATATGTCACTCTCTGTTCTAAGGCGGTACCCAAAAAACGCTTCACTGGGGACTGCATTGATGGTTTTCTGTAATGTGCTATTCATACCTTGTTGTAAGCACGTTAAAACATCATCCCAATGTGTGTAGTCGTTATCTGCACCCAATGAACGCAGTGCCTCTACTATTGTTTTATTGTAGCGTTCGACTTGTCCGTTCGATCTTGGCATGCCAGTTGCTATAGTATGTGCACGAATGTTTTTGCTGTCACAATATGTTTGAAATGCCTTTGCCGTAAAAGCAGTACCAGCGTCAGTAATGAGTCTTCGCGGATTGCCAAAAATCTTAAACAAGTGGTCTAATTCTTTTAAGACACAAGCAGTGCTTGTATCACGCACCGCAAATACAAAGACGAACTTTGTAAACGCATCAACAAGTACCAGAATATGACAATTGCCCTTTGATGATTTCACAAATGGACCCACATGGTCCATATGGAGCGTATGAAAGGGGCGAGCATATTTTGGAATTGGAAACAACTGACCTTCCTTTTTACCACTTTTATTTTTATTGTATAGGCAGTGTAAACAATTTTTTATGTATTTAGTCACTGTTTTTTTCATTTTAGGAAACCAATATTTATGTTTTATTCTTTCTAATGTTTTGTCCACAGCGAAGTGACCTATTTTGTCATGATTGTACATAATTACTTGCCAGATACAATTTTTTGGTACAACCCATCTACGTCCTATTTCAGTGCGGCGGTAGATTTTGTATCCAAGCAATTCGTACTCGTTAAAAATATTCCGATTCGCATCGGTCTCTCCTGACAGTAAAATATCTCTGATTTTACACAGTTTTGGGTCTTGTTCCTGAACACTCAGAAGCCAATCAGCTTCGGTGATGGACATCACTACTTGTTTTTCACAAACTTCGCCACTATAGCAAGGGTTTCTACTAAGTGCATCAACATGTTGCATTTTGGCGCCGGGTCTATGACAAATCTCATAGTCAAATTCTTGGGTCAGGAGCACCCACCTGGCTATTCGTGGCAACACTTCTTTTTTTGTAAGCGAATATCTGACGGCATTACAGTCCGTAATTAATTTAAACTTACGACCTAGCAAATATAAACGAAATTTTTGAAATGATGCCACAATGGCAAGAAGTTCGAGCTCAAACGAGTGATAACGCTTTTCCTCGTTGGTCGTTTGCCTGCTATAGTAATATATCGGTCGCTCACCATGTTCATGCACTTGTACCATAATTCCAGCTATCCCCTCCCTACTTGCATCTGTATAAAGTATGGTTTCTTTTTTGGGATCAAAGATAGCTAAGGTAGAATCGCAAGTTAAGGCTTCTTTTAATAGATTTACCGTGCGATCTTGTTCGTCTGTCCATTGCCACCTTTGCCCCTTTTTTAATAATTTTGTAAGTGGGCTACTTAGTATTGCACAGTCCTTAATAAATTTACGGAAATAATTAACTAACCCTAAGAACTGACGCAACTGATGAACTGTTTTGGGTACTGGGAACTGCTTTATAGCATCAATTTTCTTTGATGTGGGTTTGATACCATTACCATTTACTTCATATCCAAGAAATGTGATATCAGTTAAAAAGAAAAAACACTTTTTTAGGTTAAGGGTCAAACCGTGTTCTTTAAATAATTTTAGTACAGATTCCAGGATGTTTATGTTTTCTTCAACGGTTTCTGATACTATCAACACGTCATCTAAATAGATAATGACATTTTTGAAGCGTAAATTGCCCAAAATCTGGTTCATCATGCGTTGAAAAACAGATGGTCCATTTGACAGCCCAAATGGCATGCGTAAAAACTCGTAATGCCCATCTTCCGTTATGAATGCAGTTTTGCCTATTGAACCCTCATTAACCCTTAATTGGTAATATCCACTCTTCATATCTAAACTAGTAAAATACTTGCACCCTTTTAATCTATCTAACAAGTCCTCTATGCGTGGCATAGGGTATTTCTCTTTAGTAGTTATTTTATTCAATGACCTGTAATCCACGCATAGTCGTTTTTCACCCCCTTTTTTTTCTACTAACAGTACAGGACTAGCGAATGGGGACTTGCTTTCGCGAATGATGTTATTTTTAAGAAGTTCGTCAATTATTTTACGTAATGATGTCCTATCAGGCTCTGATAACCTGTATGGCCTGGTGTAAATAGGTTTATTCGATTCAAGTTCGATCTCAATTTCAAAATCTTTAATCTTACCTAATGAACTATAATCAGCCGAGATTGTTTTGGGATATTTTTCAAACAAATTCTTTAAAGCATCATGATTTTTATCCGGTACGTTGAATTCTACTTCGTTAGACAAAACTACAGACACATTCACGGTTTTCTGAAAAGTCAGTTGATTTCCTATTCTCGTATACATAACTGACGTATCTTCCGTCACATTCCGACCTACCAGGACGTCACAACCCGACAACACGTCAATAATATAGAAATCTACGTTTTTGAATTCTATACCGTCTAAAATCAGAGAAGTCGTTACGTAATCTTCTACCAAGACCACAGAACAATTCGAGAATCCCTGCAAATGAATCGGTATTGCCAACTTTAATTTCGTTAATTTTAATTGTTTTACTAAATCTGACGTTATTATGGAGCAATCACTGCCCATATCAATAAAAACGTTTTGAGAAAAGCCCCCTATACAGGCAACTTTATTAAATTTATTTTTATTTTCACCGGACTTTACCAATTTTACTTCTTTTTTTACTTCGTCAGATTTTTTATTTCGACAATAAGTTTCTGAATGTCCCTTCCTATTGCAATATTTACAAATTTCTGTACACTCATTTCGTTTGTGATTACCCCCACATCCGAAACAAGTTATCTGCTTTGTGGTTCTGGTAGCCGTTAAACTTTGATTTGACACAGCATTACGACTAGACTGCTCTGATTTAACTGAATTTCCTAGATCGGTTCGTTTAAACGAGGATTGAGGCACCTTTTGTTCACTGACAGCGCCGAGACTCGTATTATGAGAACTACTTAATCGACCGTGAAGAAAAGATGCAAATTGGTCGCATGTATTAATACTTCCGGCATCCACCGACGCACTTATGTTAGGATCGTTGATGTTGCCCGTAATGATAGAAATGATGTCCCGATCAGAAAAATTCACACTTAACTTGTCAATTTTACATTTTTGTTGAAAGTAAAATTCATACAAATGTTGCTGTGCTGTGGGTTTACTATCAATGACTTCTTTAAGTAATGTGAACATGTTACGTTTTGTCTGAAATGTAAACGATATTTTATCCCGCCATTGTTTCCATTTCCAACTAGCCCAACTACTCTCATTTTTTAAAAACGAGTCGTACCAAGTTTTTGCCGTTCCTTTGAATTTATTGACAGCCTGGTAAATTATCACTTGATCCTTCCAATTAAACGTTTTAGCATGCAAATCAACAATATTGAGCCAATTGTCTACTTTATCAGTAAGGGGGTCAAACTCTGGTACCATCGAGTTCAAAACCATATTATAGCAACCCGCTACTTTACTATCGACTGATTTCTTTGCCTTTTTACGAATGGGCGGAGGCGTGTAGCTTCTACTGGACTTACTGCTTGATGATGATGATGAAGATCTTGTACGTTTGCTCCTTTTCCGTTCCCGTTGACGGGCACTTGATTTTCGGCCCATTTGTAGGCTTGAATTCGAAGCACTTCTGATGTAAGTTGAGTCTTCTTTAAGCAGGAATTAGTAAACAGATAACACACTTTCACTTTCACCTTTTTAATTTAATATAAACAAATAACTTAATATAAACAAATTAACGATATCACTGTTGCCTCGACGAAGCGCGAGTGAACAGAGAGCCCAGCTTACTGAGCTCAGGGTATTTATAAAATTAATCCCCCTCCAAAGCGACGTCAGCCGATACAGACAGCCAATGACTGCAACGTCCGGTCCGACGTAGGTGACAGCACTAGACCTACGGTGCGTCGCTTGACTCGTGATATTGGCGCTATTTTTATTCGCCGGAAGCAGTGGCGCCAACAATTATGACCACGATTCAAATGTATAGGTTATTTTACACCCTGTATGTACAAATAACCAAACACAAAAACGCCTACTAAACATGAAACCAGTACATTAATTCACATTACATAAAATAAAAGTTTGAACTTGCAACCACAAGTCCATGACAAAAAGGTTTCCAGGTCATCATCTGCCTAGCCTTTTCCCAACTATGTTGGGGTCGGCTTCCAGTCTAACCGGATGCAGCTGAATATCAGTATTTTACATGGAGCGACTGCCTATCTGACCTCCACAACCCAGTTAGTACTGGGTAATACGATACCCCTTGGTAAGACAAAAAGGTTTCCAGTAATGGTCCAGTAAAAACGAAGAAATTGAAATTACGAGAAAAGTACGTGCCTATCGTCTTCGTTAGGAGTGTTTTGTACCCCTTATTTTGTAAGACAACTGGAACTTATTGGGTAAATTAGGGGAAGAATCAAATTTAAAATCGAAAGTAATATCAGTAAGCTAGTCCCCCTAGAACCTTACTAAATTCCACCGCTACCTAGTGTTTTAGCTTAGAAGACGATGAACATACATTAAGACTGTAATCCCCGAAGAACCCTTCGGGGATTGGGGGAAGTAATAAATAAATAATAATAAATATCTTGGGACAACTCACACACGGCTATCTGATCCCAAGCTAAGCAGAGCTTGTGTTATGGTAACCAGACAACTGATATACATACTTATATAATTTATAAATACATACATATTATAGATAAATCACACCCAGACACAGAACAAACAATCATGCTCATCACACAAAGTTTGTCCTGGGTGGGAATCGAACCCACGACCTCCGGCTTGGCAGTCAGGGCCACTAACCACTAGACCAACAGGCCCGTCAAGTGTCAGACTTGTACTGACTAAAACCCACCCATGTTCCTTCTATTGCCCTTTGCGTTCCGGGGCCGCGGTATCTCTATCGAACAACCCGCAACCCCGGCAGTCGGTGGCCCTGGCAGGCCCCTGTGCATGTTTCGGCGCCTTTACCTAAATTCTATCTTCCAGTGGAACATTTATTGAATTACTAGCTTTTGCCCGCGGCTTTGCTCGCGTTAAATTCGGGGTAACACAGTTCCCCTTGCGCCTTATTGATTTGTAATAGCAACGCTAAGTTTTCCCGTTTCTTCCCTCTTTCTCCCTCACATCCCACTTTTTTCAAAAAAATATTAGCCTATGTCCGTCTCCTGGTTCCCAACTATCTCTGTACCAAATTTCATCAAAATCGGTTTAGCCATTAAAGCGTGAATAGGTAACAAACAAACTCACTTTCGCTTTTATAATATTAGTAAGGATTATTGACCGATATGATGTACTTGATATAGTTTCAAACGATGACCAAACTATTCACTGAATCACCAGCAGGAAAATGAAACAATAAAATAATAATATAAAGGATTGCAATAATATTGTTGTTTATGCCATTCCAAGCCATCTCTCTTTATCGTGTAGTCACTGGTACCATTACGACATGCATAATATTTACATTTGAATCATTTATCCTAACTATATCCAAACTGTGTACAGTCATCATCTCCCTAGCCTTTCCCCTATGCTGGGGTCGGCTTCCAGTCTTACCGGATGCAGCTGAACACCAGTATTTTACATGGAGCGACTGCTTATCTGACCTCCACAACCCAGTTATTACATACTAGATTTTGCCCGCGGCTTCGCTCGCGTTTAAATTCGGGGTAACACAGTTCCCCTTTCCTGGTTTGAAGGTACCTGCTACCTTTAGTTTTTGCCCTCGCGCCTGATTGATTGTAATAGAAAAGCTAAGTTTTCCCTTTTCTTCCCTCTTTCTCTCTAATTTCCCACTTTAAAAAAAATAACCCATGTCCGTCCCCAGGGTCCCAACTATCTCTGTACCAAAATTCATCAAAATCAGTTTAGCGTGAAGAAGTAACACACAAACTCACTTTCCCTTTTATAATATTAATAGTTAGGATACTGGGTAATACTCCTTGGTAAGACTGGTTGTCAGACCTTTGGTCACTGACTACCGGTTACGATTGTCAAAGATCTACAAATAGTAGCCGGGACCAACAGCGTAACGTGCTTTCTGAGGGATGGAGGAAACTCAGTATATAACGAAAACGGTACTATGTCAATAGATGGCGCCACATGTCTAGATTATAAGCTCAAGCCGAGTACAAGCCGAATTGATTGTCACAATTCTAAATTACAGCGAGCATAGCCGGGTCCAAAAGATACTTAGCGCTATTTAGTTAGTCATTGTAGATAACCATTAATATAACTGTGACTAATTTGTAACGAACGTAAAGGAAAAATAATTCTGTGTTATCTGGCTGAGTTGACCTTGTTGATTTATTATCACCTATGTTGGCTAGGATGAATGTCATACGTGACAAGTGACAAGATCTATTTATGCTATAAGGGCCTCTTTTACTGTGACGTTTTTTCTCAGCGCTTATAGGTTGATTGGTCGGTTCCATGTCGACTTCGAAGCCCCGCCCCGAAATAAACTTTATTATTTTATTAAACTTTGAAATACTTTTTCAAGGCATTATATCCTTACTAATATTATAAAATCGAAAGTAAGTTTTTTTGTTAGTTTGTTACGTCTTCACGCCTAAATGGCCAAACCGATTTTGATGAATTTTGGTACAGAGATAATTGGGACCGTAGAGACGGATATACGCATTTTTTTTAAATAAAGAGAGATAAGTGGGAGAAATAGGGGAGAGAAAGATATTTTTTTCGATCATCACGCGGGTTAAAGTTAGCGTTACCCCAAAGTAACTATGCCACGCGAACGAAGTCGCGGGCGGAAGCTAGTCATAAAAACACATTTGAAATCGTAAGTTAGTGTCACATTCGTGATTTTTTATCGAACAAACTAATTTATATTATGTTTTGATTTTCACACAGCCTTTGATCATATGTTTAACTTTAAAAAAATAGTTTTTCAGATGTTCTTTGCTTAATTTGTGGATTTTCTTCTCTTCTCTTCGCCTTATCAATATGACTGATAGACAATTTCACTCAAGCTTAGTGAAGTTTCACGTCACGACACGCAATTGTCAGATCAACTGCCAAATATTTTAGTTTATGAACTAACTCAAGACTCTCACAGGATAGTTAGTCCACTTAATCACAGACGTCAACCTCGTAGGTTGACCTGCTAGATACCCCTCACCAAAACAATTGGGTAACCATAAGTGTGTAAAAACCCTTAACCCGTTGACCGCGACGACAAAGAATAACCAAGTGCGAGTTGTAGTCGCGCACCGAAGGTTCCGTACAAACTTTCGACATAACATGACTTTTCGACAGCTACACGGGACCACAGACTTGAATATATGATTTTAATTTCAACTCGAAACCTCTACGCGTTTCCGAGATAAGAGGTCTTGAGTCTTGACAGACAGACATACCGACAGACAGACGAGCAACAAAGTGATGCCAAAAGGGTTCCATAATATCCTTTTGACGTACGGAACCCTAAAAAAGACATTTGTATAGGTCTCTTATAGTACTCAAAATGCCAGACAATCGTTGAAAACCAACAAAAAATAAACCACGTAATCCTCACATTCACAATAAACAAAAAAAAATTGCAGTTTGTTTTGTCAAATATCTACAAACAAATACCTAAGAACTTAGATAAATAAAAATAGCCCACGTAATCTTCACAATAAACAAAAAATATATATTTGCAGTTTGTTTTGTCAAATATCTACAAACAAATAACTAAGAACTTAGATCAATAAAATTAACCCACATAATCCTCACATTTACAATACCTAAACAAAAAAAAATATAGTTATTTGCAGTTTGTTTTGTCAAATATCTACAAACAAATACCTAAGAACTTAGATAATAAAAATAACCCCTAAAATCCTCACATTCACAATAAACAAAAAAATATATATATTTGCAGTTTTTTTGTCAAATATCTACAAAGAAATACCTACTTAGATAAATTAATACTAACTATTTGTTATTAACTTTACCGTAATTTAGCTTAAAATTATAAACTCCATACTTACCCCAAAAGGATTTTCCTCATTCACCAAAGCGTATGGCACACCAAAAAATGTGTTATATCCGTCACGTTTTTTCCCCACTATCACACCTTTTCTAGTAGCTACTAATACATCCTCTGCCCAACAGTGGGCAGCGCAGAAACACAACAACAATAACCAGTTGACCATCGTATTAAGAATGTAAACATCAACTGAAGACGATCGCAAAAACTGGGGAGTATATAAATAGATAACACACAGCGACACATCCAGTGGTACAAAACCAGTAGAAAATGACCTCACTTTGAATGGATTTCCGGTACGATGAGAGATCCGCGTATGGTTTTAAATAGGCTGATTGCTTGTCGTGCGTACGGTTAATACCGATGAGTAGGGTTCCCTGAATGTTGATGAGAAACTGGTTTTTCCCAAATCCTTACTAATACTATAAAAGCGAAATTGAGTTTGTTTGTGACGCCTTAATAGCTAAACCGATTTTGATGAATTTTGGTACAGTTCGGACGGACATAGGCTAATTTTATTTAAGAAAGAGGGAGGAAAAGGGCAACTTAGCATTGCTATTACAATAAATAGGGCTCAAGGGCAAAAACTACAGGTAGTAGGTACCTGTAAATCAGGAAAGAGGAACTGTGTTACGCGAGCGAAGCCGCGGGTAAAACCTGGTAAATAATATTTGTATAGTCATGAGCAATTGTATTTATTTTGAGCAAGTTTTAACAGTGTTTTTTCTGTTACTGAATTAAACTGTTTTCGCTGTTGCTTGATACGGGTGACATTAGGTGAAAATACATGTTTTGTGATGGGATTTATTGCTATGATGACTGCTTTAGGACTATGATATTCAGAGTAGCCTATAAATCCGCCCTGGTTCAGTCCATAGTCCGGAGCGAGAGGGAATGGGAAGCAGTCATGCTAGCGAAGGAGGTGGCCGGACGTTTGAAGGAAAGAACCTCAAACCAACTCAGCCGCCGCGGGAGATCACAAGACGACTCCCGGCCACCGTAGATGTGGGCCTGTGGACGGTGAGCAATGACTCACCGTCCGTCCGTCTATTGACGACAGGCCGTGTCGATGGCGCGTTAGTGTTCCATAATACTCACATAATTTGCCATCTCAACATGAATGATGTAACCAAGGGTCCAAGGTTTTGTAACAATACTCTGATTTAAAAGAGTCTCCATGGATTTTCTTGCCCAGAGATCTACGCTTTGGCATAGCCAACTACAGTACTTTCACAGTTATTATGCCTTGTGACTCGGACTGTAGCTTCATTTTATTGTTGTCAATGTTTCGACATTTCAAAAGTGCTTGTAACTGGCCAACTTGAAATAAATGATTTTGATTTGATTTAGCAATATAAGTAGGTAATATTGTTAGTGCTCATTGCTCACTGTGCGTCATGATTTTTAATTGCTACAGAATAGGTATTTTGTTGGTTTTCCGGTAAAACTCATTAGTAATCGCGGGTTTATTGTTCGGGGATATATATTTTTATTTGGAAAATCGGAAACGAGCCAAATAAAACTTCGTTAGTCAATAAAGTATTTATAGCAAGATATTGGCAATTACAAAAGAAACCGATCTATGTTTGATTTTTTTTTACGACCGACTTGCGAAAATAAAAATATTTACCTACCACTTTTTAGTGTTTTTGGAAGTCGGTTTTTTTTATTGTAAAACAGTTTTTTTTTATTTCAGCCTTTTTAGTTGCGGTATGATGGTATAATATCTCACACAATTTTTATCGAGTATTTTAAGAAAAATATCATAAACTACAGAAGCAATATAGATAAAATGATATGCCACCCCTTGGAAGTGTCTTCAAATATTTTTAAAAATTGGCCCACATAATTGATCGAGAAAACACGAAAAAAATATATAGACGATTTGAGTAGAAGGGGGAAATGCCTTATTTCACCGTACAAGTACTAATATGTTTGTTATATTAGTACATAGAATATCGCTAGTCCATGACCGGACACATTGTAGATTAGACGGAACCATACGTTAATTATGTCTCAGTTTTCCTTAACGAGACTATACCTGTGACTCACATGCATGTGATGCATGAGCGTCTGTTCGATACAATGTTTGTCGACAAACAATCATGGCTGTGTACCACATGTGTGTAATATTTATGCATTATATTACAACAAAACCATCCTATAATTTTTCCACTCCTCCCCAGTATCATTAACTCTCGATTTAAAGACGTTTATTGTCATAAAGAACATACATAGTTATTTTTTTTTTACCTTCAATTACCGTTTGGCCGTTGTTGTATGTGAGTTTATATGTTTGTAAACGCACCCACGATACAGGAGAAATTCCTAGTGTGGGGCAACGTTTTTTAAAAAAAAAAACTTTTAAAAAATAAGCGTAAAAATTCCTATCTTTATATATAAGAACTTTTACGCTAAACAACTGCTAAAGTTTCAAATAACATGGGCCATGAATTTGAACAAATGTGTTCGATACCTGAGTCGGGCAAATTGTTATTGCGTTTTTCCATCAGGAATTTCCCAATAGCCGCCAACATGTCCGATATGTGGGTGCACTATTGGGTACACCTCTACCTTACCCTGCGGGAATTACAGGCCTTTTTTTTAGGGTGGCAAATCATCAAATAACTTCCCCCGCTCTGGGCGGAGCGGGGGGGCGTCTCAGACTTTTACTGACTAAAACCCACCCATGTTCCTTCCATTGCCCTTATGTTCCGGGGCCGCGGTATCTCTTTCGAACAACCTGCAACCCCGGCAGGACAACCCGAAACTCCGCAGGGAATTACAGGCCTGATGTTATGTTGTGCATTTCGGTCATTTGTAATGAATAATTTGAATTGTTAAAAACTTCACTAGATAAAGCGTTAGATTTATTTTCGGCTATACGTCCTAGGTTTCATTATATCCATGAGCTGGCATTTTCGGCTATACGTCCTAGGTTTCATTTTAACCATGAGCTGGCATTTTCGGCTATACGTCCTAGGTTTCATTTTATCCATGAGCTGGCATTTTCGGCTATACGTCCTAGGTTTCATTTTATCCATGAGCTGGCATTTTCGGCTATACGTCCTAGGTTTCATTTTATCCATGAGCTGGCATTTTCGGCTATACGTCCTAGGTTTCATTTTATCCATGAGCTGGCATTTTCAGCTATACGTCCTAGGTTTCATTTTATCCATGAGCTGGCATTTTCGGCTATACGTCCTAGGTTTCATTTTATCCATGAGCTGGCATTTTCGGCTATACGTCCTAGGTTTCATTATATCCATGAGCTGTCATTTTTTGGGGTTCCATAACCCAAAAGGAAAAAATAAGAAACCTAATAGGGTCATTATGTTGCTCGTCTGTCCGTCTGCCAAGACCCTTTATCTCGGAAACGCAACGAGGTAACGAGTTAAAATTCAAAACATATACTTAAGTTTGGTTTGGCACCACAAATTTAGGTGTATGTTGCTGTGAAAAAATCAACCCTCTAAGACTTAGAGGGTTGATTTTTAAGCCCTAACTCTTGATGGCATAGACTTAGCTAAGTCTATGCCATCAAGAGTTAGGGCCCTTTATGTCGTAAGTTTGCTCGGAATCATCGGTGCGCGAGTCTGGTTTGCACTTTGCCCGTTTTTTTTTATAACTGACAAACGGCTTACCGCATTATAATGTACCTATTTCATGAATAGATATCAAACATTACGATGATTTGGCAAGTCAGTCTACGTGTGACTCAACTGTTAGGTATTTCAGCCAATTTGCATTTCCATTAGTTATTATTACCAAGTTACATAGTCTACAGAAAAATAACAAATTTGCAGGTATATCAGATAATTTACAGCGTGTATGCAAGGCGACACATCAATCTATACACTTCTAGCCACTTCATACACTTCTAGCTTCACATGGCCAAGATCGGAATAAACTCGTTCTTATATCGCTTGATGCGTAGGTACTAGTAAAGTCTGATTAAAATTAAGGGATACCATACATTTTTTATGAAGAAGGTAGGTATTGACGGGCCTGTTGGTCTAGTGGTTAGTGGCCCTGACTGCTGAGCCGGAGGTCGTGGGTTCGATTCCCGCCCAGGACAAACTTTGTGTGATGAGCATGATTGTTTGTTCTGTGTCTGGGTGTGATTTATCTATAATATGTGTGTATTTATAATTTATATAAGTATGTATATCAGTTGTCTGGTTACCATAACACAAGCTCTGCTTAGCTTGGGATCAGATAGCCGTGTGTGAGTTGTCCCAAGATATTTATTAATTATTATTTTTTATTTATAGAATTTTCTTGGATAGTAGATTTTTAGAGTTCCGAAGCTGAATGGCTGAAACGAAATCCTCAAAGATTCCCTCTGTCCGTCTGTCTGTTCGTATGTTACAGCCATTTTATTTCGGGACTATTTGCACGTTTCGACGTTTCTGAAATATGGTTCGTGAGATATGTAGCTTTTAAAGATGTTAAAATTGTGTGCCCGTCTCCCTCTTGTTATTTTTAAAGAAAAAAGAGGAAAACTGTGCAAAAAATTAGGTTTGTAGAACGTAAAACAAAACTTGTAAATAAAAATTGGTTTCAATAAAATTAAAAAAAACAGTAAATTTTTGAGATAATTATGCGACTTTTTCGACGCCAAACTGCAGCAGTAACTTGGTTCACCATTAGTCTAGTATAATTTGAAAAACAAATTTATTTTTTCTGTTAAGTGAATATTAAATTTGCATATGAATGATCGTTATAATCGATCTTTATGTTTTTGGCAATTTTATTTATACATTTCGATTTTTGTTCCCATAAACGCATGTAAATAAAAGAGCTATAGTTAAATGAATGGTTACGTCTTTACGTCGATATGGCAAAACCGATTTTGATGAATTTGATAGTTGGGACCCTGGAGACGGCTAGGATAGGCTAGTTTCTAAAAAAAACTGAGAAAAGGGGGAGAATTTTTTATGGAACTTTTCGCGGTTTTCAAGGATGGAGAGGGAGAGGAAGACCAAAGAAAAGATGAATGCATTGCGTAAGGAATGACATGAAAGAGAAAGAAGTAAACGGTGCTTTGATCTGACGAGAGAATGGAATGACAATGATTGCAGTCCCAAAGGCTAGTAAGATGATAATAACCCACTTCTTTATATTACTAATCTTATAAATACCTGATTCAACAATAACATAAACATTATCTTTACATAAACACCACAGATTAATAATAAAAACTGTGGGCTTACATTGTTTTTATTTATTGTTGGCAATAAATAAACAGAGAGCAGATAGTTTTATTTGATATTTTGATAATAATATCGTAGTATAATAATATATAAGAACATAAGTACGTAGAATGAAGAAATGCCTCGTCAGTGTGGTCGCAAAACGTGACTGTTGTGTGGTCCTAGGTTCGATTCCCGGCTTAGTCAAAGCGTCATTGGGTTTCGTTCATTAGAAATTTCTCAGTAGAAATCATTGGATTTTTGCCCGATTGTTGGCAATACACGCCCCAAATTACATGGTACTTATCTTAAACTAACAAGCGAAGTATTGCGGTTGTTCTATTAGGTAGGTACATTTCGACGGTTCCTACGTACATAAGGTTAAGTCAAAAACCGAGGTTTACAGGAGAACGTAATTTGTGTTCAACACGCCCTAGAAATAATTCTATGAGCAATAATAAATATTTTCTTTCTACAATATTTTAAGAGCTTTATAATGCTATTTACACAAAAGTATTTTATTTTTTCACGTTTTCTTAGAAAAACTGATAGATGACCGTTTCTACGACACTTATTCGTTGTATTTTTATTACATAAATTAAATTTAAATAAAAATCGCATGTCAGCATGTGCGCATAGATAATCTTAAGCCAATGATACAATAAAAAATCCATTTTCGACATATCTTTATGTACGTAGGGACCGTTGATTTCTGCCTAATCTAACGAGGATTACAGGCGTGAAGCTATGTTTATGTTATTTACGACATATTAAGGTAACATGTCATTAACACACCATTCAATGTCATTAATATTTGTTTGTTTTCTTCTAACTATCTTTCTGTCTTTTTTAAAAAAAAAAGTGGCACACACACTAGGAATTTCTCCTGTATCGTGGTTGCGTTTACAAACATTTAAATTCACAGACACAAACAGCCAGTCCCGGAACAACACTCTGTAGGCTATACAAATATTTGTTCCGTGCGGGGTTCGAACCCGCGACACGCAGCGCAGCAGTCGATCGCTCAGCCACTGCGCCAACCGCGTCGTCGCGTCGTTGCGCCAACTGACACCTAATTGAACGCAAAATTGTGTTTTCGTCTTTCAACTCAGAAACTAAGGTTTTTATCATCCTAAATAAGTTTAAATATTCACTAGCTTTTGCCCGCGGCTTCGCTCGCGTTAAATTCGGAGTAACACAGTTCCCCTTGCGCCTTATAGATTTGTTATAAGTTAAGTTTTCCCTTTTTTTCCCTCTTTCTCCCTCACGTCCCACTTTAAAAAAAAATGCCTATGTCCGTCTCCTGGTTCCCAACTATCTCTGGAACAAAATTCATCAAAATCGGTGTAGCCATTAAAGCGTAAAGAGGTAACAAACAAACTCACTTTCGCTTTTATAATATTAGTAAGGAAGTAAGGATACAAGTCTTGTATCAAAATCAGATAAAAGGGCGTAAAAACATTCGTATAGATCGCTGTCCATAGGAAAAGTTTCTGTGAGCGTGGCCACGTAGGCTGATTCTTAAAAGCCTTATCAAAATCCGTTCACCCGTTCAAGAGTTACGATGACACAGACAGACACTGAGATACACCGATACACACATTTTTTTAGGGATGGAAAATCATCAAATAACTTCCCCTGCTCTTCTTAAGCTCGAGCGGTAGGGAGTGTCAGACTTTTGCTAACTAAAACCCATGCATGTCCCTTCTTTTGCCGTTTGTGTTCCAGGGTCGCGGTCTTTCTAACAACCCGCAACCCCGGATACACAGACACGTATAGATACATACTTCAAACTTATAACACCCCTGCTTTATGGTCAGGTGTTAAAATACGACGTGTGACGAATGTGACGGCACGGTTGGCGCAGTGGCTGAGCGATTGACTGCTGCGCTGCGTGTCGCGGGTTCGATTCCTGCACGGAACAAATATTTGTATGACCTGCAGATAGTTGTTTCGGGTCTGGCTGTTTGTGTATGTGAGTTTAAATGTTTGTAAACGCACCCACGATACAGGAGAAATCCTAGTGTGGGGCAAGGTTTATTTAAAAAAGAAAGAAAGAAAGACCGGTCCTCCGGTGACGTGAAGAGTCGACTAACCACTTGGTGAAACTCATTTAAATCTCTTACAGGGGCGCGTGATCAAGACTCAATACCCAACCTGGGTCCTGGTCATCGCTGTACTGATGATAATGGCCGGCGTGCTCCCGATTCCTGCTGTACTACTTCTGCGCCGCTTCCAGTGCCTCGCCTTCGACGTGGACATCCACCAGGGCTCCATCAGGAGGATCGAGACTACTGTATCGACTAAGGAGATGATGAGTGACCAGGATGTAAGTGGAATTTATTATTGGTTTTAATTTTAGCGTGGGAAAGAGACGGAGCTATCCAAGACGTCTAGCTCCGTCTCTTTTTTACTGTGAAGTAAGATTAAAGTTATTCTTCTTTATGAGGTCAAGGTAGGTCCTGGCACCGCAGGACAGTCTTGTTGAGCAGTCAAAAAACCTTATAAGAGTTGATCGGCGATGGTCGAATGGTACTCACACTAGGAATCCTAGTCTGGGCACATGATGTGTTTAATTTTTTTGTTCTGGTTGGGGTAAATAATTAAACATCATTTGAGTAAAGGGTTTATAGAGAAATATGTAGGTGAGTAATTCCATGGGAGGATTGGTTAAGATTGGTTAAAAATCTAGTTGTCAAATAACTAACCCTTTTTTACCAAGTCACCTTTTAAGATTCAGATTTAAATATTTCCATTCTTGTTTCGTCACATCAAGTTTTAAAATGAGACATGGTACATTTGAGCGGATTCTTAATTTTTACTATCTTTACTTCAAAAATGAAAACCGTATATAAAAACCTTTCCTGGGACAGAACGTTTCAATAAAAGTTGCTAAAATAATGAAAAGTGAATCGTTGTGTCGATGAACCGTTCTATAACAAAACGAATGTTGGAAAAATGTTTCAGAATACTTCTTTTTTTGACCTTTAAAGATTATACCCAGGTATGGCACGTTACAAAAAAAAATATCGCTGTAATGGGGGATTAAAGGTCTTATAACAACCAATCTAACTTTTGGAATTTATTCACGGTTATCATGTGTTTCTATTATTAAGGTGAATTGGCTAGAAACATTGCTCGATTAACATCAAACTTAGTTTTTAATACATAATTTATTAAAATGTGGGATAACTGTTATATTGCTAATTTTCACACAAGCTAGACGACACGCAATCATAAACATGTATATAATATTTTAAAAAGATGTATTATTATTTCAAAATTTTACATCTTTTTATTTTTGTTTTGGCATAGTCTGGAAATATCCTATACCGTATTATCTTTTTAACCACAATAACATATTTAACTTTAGTATTGCAATTTCCATTTTGGAAATTACCTTAATTTAATTCAAAGTACTATTAATACTAGAGTAATTCACTACCTTGATCCTTGATTATTGTTACCTCTTGATACTTTCCCTTGTAAAGGATTTCTTTAGAAACGAAAACTTTATATTAAAATATAATAGAAAAATGGCAATTTTAAAGTTCACTGGCATTAAAAAAATGTTTATTTAGTCTCATAAATTTACATAACAAATGTGAATGAAACAGCCCCAGTAAGTGGTTATTAACACTTGTGTCGGGGTTAAAAAACACACACATTATGAATTCCTTAACTATCTGTCAGCAATGAACTGCAAAGCAAGTCTTATAGTAAAAATGTATATTCTGGTGTCGCCGTCGCTCTTATCTATCCTATCCTTCGTTTGTCTAATCCTGACTATGCCAATGCTTACAGTCAACGGCAAAAATATGTGCGTAAACATTTAATGAATTTTAAAAGTCCATTTTAACATTTTTTTCAACTGTGGCACACATTATCTGTCAACACCCATATTATATCGAAAATGAAATAATACTGTTTCAAGATGTCACAGTACCCCACTGAACGTTAATTTGTAAATACATCGTACTTAGTTAATACCAACTCTCTATGGAAGAGCAGTGTCTCCTAATACAATTTTATAAGCTTAACAGGAGGCTCCAACCACTACTAATGTAAAAAAAACATATTGAGTCTAATAAACATTTTTTTTTCTTTTCTATACATATAATCTAACCCTCTATATCACTGTGTAGATTGTAGGCAACATACCGTACAAACGCGATATTTTTTTTTAATAATTGATTTCCTACCTTAATAGCGTACTGTAGCCTTTAGTCCACATTTCGAACTAACGAACTAAGAAACTAGTACCAAAAAATACGAGTCTTGACCTTAGTGTTGCCTACAAGCAACATTCCCTATTTTTGTTTTGTTGTGTCTTATTTTCTTGTAATCATCTCCAATCCAAAAAAACAAATAAATCCCGGTTTATGACTGATAGAGGGTTTATTTAAAAAACTCATACATATTTTTGCCGTTGTCTGTCCCATCTTAACACAATCATGCTAATATACATACATTCATGTGTAATCATGTCGCGCGTGTAAGGTGCTGTCTCCCGAGAACGCCCCGCCTGCGCCCGCGCAGCTGGTGGCTGAGGCGGCTGGTACCCGGTTCACTATCGGAGACTTTGATGTAAGATCATTGTGGCTTATGAGGTTCTGAGACTGGACTGGTTTGTTTTTGGTTGTAGAGGTTATAATTCAAGAAGGCTGGTTATTGTCGTAATCACAAAAAATCAGTTAGTACTGCCAAATTAAATGGCTAAGAAATAGCCTCTTTTGTAGTATATAAGCTGAGTCTTTGTTTGCATCATGGCAGATATTATACCACGAGAACATTTTTAATATATTCCTTCCTTTAATCACGCGGGGTTGAAATTGAGGGGAAGGGTTCAGAGATTGGGGGAGCTAACGTGGCCATCAAGTGTATTTTTAAAGACACAAATAATCTAATTAAAATAATCCTATAAAGAGGGAGTAGGTTTTTTCGGATGGGAAATTTTCAAATAACTTCCCCTTGGGAGGAGTGTCTGACTTGTACTGACTAAAACCCACCCATGTTCTTTCTTTTGCCCTTTATGTTCCGGGGCCGCGGTATCTCTATCGAACAACCCGCAAGAGGTAGCCTTAAATCTCAATATGCATCACCAAAAATCATCACGTGATTAAAGAAAATAGTTTTTGGAATCTGATGAGTAGTTAACCAAAAAGGCGATCCTTACCGCTTTGTTATATTAGTATGGATCATTAATTTTATTATTCAACAGCCAGTCTTTGAGCCCACTAACATTTATTTCTGTGTCATTTGGTTTTGGTTCTCAGTTCTATTTTGTTTTCAGTTTTAGAAGTGTAAGTATTTTAAGGAACATTCTTCTGTTTCAGTCTATATTTAGAATTCTTGATTAGACAAAATGTAGGCAATTTATTATCATACGCCTAGATCTAAACGGATATAACTCAAAAATCGTTTTTTTTTTTTTGGTATCCTTGTATGCGAATGCTCGGTGATCATGTGCAACTATCTACCACATATCGTGGTTGAAGTCCTAACACCACGTAAGTCACTTTTTAGCTGTTTTGACATTTTGATGCCATTCGTTAGAGAATCAGAAGACACATCGTTTTAGCCAAGTGTTTCTACATTAGGTAAAACTATAATACAGTATACATAACATACAGTTAATTGGTCTTATTATAGTAGCTATACAAAATTATGCGATTTTTTCTCCCTCCTGAAAAGTTCCCATTTTTGACTTACGTGGTGTTAGAACTTAAACGACGATATAACATGACAGAATTTACATACACTGATGTTTTCCAATCTATTTAAAATCTAAAATAAATGTAATCATCATAACTTCACATACAAAAAGTAACACGATGTTTTTGTCTCCTGAAAAAGTTCCTTTTTTGAGTTGTCCCAGTTTATATCAAAGTGTGCGATATTACGAATTACCTTCAAAATATCTCAACTTTTCAGAAAGGAATTTTCTCTGTTGAGAGAATTTATGTTTGAGTATATTCACACTGAGGAACTCTACTCTTACTGAATTAAAACCAATTCCTATCCAGGGTGTGATGTAGACGATCAAAATGATCAATTTTCTTGGTGGGACCACCAAAAACGATCCCAGACGACTCTATGAAACTTGACGCTGCGGATGCTCTAAGCTCGACGCCTGTATTTATTCTTAGAGAATACCCATACAGTATGACACGAAATTTTCGCCGTGATTTTGATGGTGAATCCATAAAGAAAATTGTTCAGTTTAATGGTCTCAATTACACTCTGAAATGTTGTGAAACAAGCAGGTTTGCTATATTCAAGAAATTTACAATGGTATACTCCATTAGAATATTTCCTAGATCATCTATTTGTTGGATAGGCCAAATTAATGTATGTTTTCCATACGAAGCTTTTATTCAAAATTAACCTTATAGCGCAGTACTATGTTGATGTGTATGTAAATATGATGAATCCAACTCTAGAGCGTGGACAGCAGCGACGAGAGGCCCAACAAACGTCTACCTGAGGTGATCGCACGCGGCCGCCCCAAGAAATAAATGTGTGTGTCTTTTCTAACTCGCTTCAGCTTTATCCGTATGTATCGTCAGATAAAAGTCTAAACATCAACAACTCTTAAATTTGGATTCTTTTGAACAAAAGTATAATATAAGGTGTAAATCCTCTACGAAACTGCGAACCAAACCATTCTGTAGGGTTACCATGACATCTTATAGCAGTACTTATTCTTGTGTGAGAAAGAGATGGTGCTAGACACCCTGTATAGCTCTGTCTCTTTCCCTCAGTGGAATAAGTTCTGTTTTAAGACGTCATGGTAGGATAGCTGTACATCAAAATAAATCTTTTTTTGCAAAAAAAATAGAGGTCCAAAAAAAAACTCAATAGTTGGTGACTTTTGTTTGTTTGTTTTGCCACGGACTTCCGGAAGTAAAGTTTTTTTTCTACTTGGAAGTCAGTAATGATTTTTGCAAAAAAGTTTTTTTTTTTTTTAGCATTTTTAGTTATGGTTAATAATATCTCACTCATTTTTTTATCGAGTATTTATTTTCTATTGTTACTAAAATATATTAGCGGGTCAGACATTATAAATAATAAAATAAAATAAAAATAGCCTTTATTCTACCACAATTATTAAAGAAATTAAAAGAAACACATTCCTAAATACATAAATTTATAATTTTTCCAAATTAGTTAAAACTTAATATTGTTATTTTGTATATAAACAAATATACAAGTTCAGACATATAGACGTAGAAAAAAAATGTAAAAGACAGAAAAAATAAATTATAAAATAGACGATAACCGATAAACTACCCAAGCAAAATATAACTAAAATTGATTATGGTATCACTTCGAAAATATACCCTTTCGAACAAAAAAATATAAAAATTGGTCCACAGTTTCCGGAGTAATCGGTGAAAATAAATTAAATAAAAAACGGTCGAACATAGAACCTCCTCATTTTTAAAAGTCGGTTAATTAAGTAACGCTACGTATACACCGCGTTAGAGCCTAAAGATGTATCTGACGATAGATCTGTCTGGTGAATTGGTCATCCGCTTCGCATGGTTTTTGTTTCTAAAACCCTTTTATTCGAAAAGGCTTTCCAGCAATATTGCATTGTTTCTGAATGTTTTTGTCTTGCGTAATAAACAATACTTTGAATATGTATATCTCATTAAACAGTATTTTATTTTAATATGCAACTTCCTTACAACCTTTGTATTCAATATTATGAATAATAATAATGTATATATTTTATTTATTTTAAATAATAATGTGGAGCTGTTCATTAAAGGACGTATTATCTAAACATTTTTCTTGTAGAGTACGCAACGAAGTTTATAATATTGTGTTGATATCGCCTTTGCACTGCATCATGTATGTATAGATTAATTATGTCATTACTGTATCTCACATTAGCACTTATCTAGTCTGTAGTTAATATGGCACACGACACTGTGGATGATTTTTTATTATTCAAATTAGATTTCATCTTAAAAATAATGTAGAAGATCATTTTACTATATTCTAATTAATAATTAATGTCTTAGTATTGGAGTTCAAAAATCGACTTGTAATTATGTCATAATTTACTATTTTTTTTATTATTGTTTTACAGTCCTCCGATTCAGATGACAACATACGCACGACCGGCCGCTTCGACGACTCAAGCAGTAGTGACGAGGAAATTCTAAATACAAATTGCACAAAAGCAACCGTTCGTAGACTAGCGATGAAGCCCATTGGTCGAAAGCCGACCACTTTCAAAATGGACGTAGTTGACGAATGACCGTTACTTTTGAAATATAGTTTTGTTTCCTACTAGATAATTTGAAACCGCCAAAGTTCGTGTTGATTGTATTGCAGTAAGGATTAAGTGTTGGGCGGTTAATTAATATATTAATAATAAATTAAATATACTTATTAAAAAAAATACTTCATTGCCCAGACAATATTAATATCTATTACCACGAAAATTTCATCAAAGTAATAATAGTTTGTTCAATGTTTTCCCATCATTTAGGTCTAGGGCAGGGCCGGTAATATTGTTAAGACTTCACAAACAGAAATTATGTACAACAAAGTATACTTTCATAGAAAATGGAACCACATATTTTTAAAATACCCAAAAGATCATCTTACATATAATCGTAATGTTTAAAAAAAAACATTTCCCCACCCCAGGAATTTCTCTTGTATCGTGGGTGCGTTCACAAACATTTAAACTCGCAAACAGCAAGACCCAGAACAACTATCTGTAGGCCATATCAATTTTTGTTCCGTGAGGGGATCGAACCTGCGCAGTAGTCAAGCGCTTAGCCACTGCGCCAACCGTGTCGTTAAATAATATAATATAAGGCTCGATTGACCCATCCATATGTAAAAACAAGTTAAATATTTATTATTATAATAAAATTAGGAAAAAATGCTTACCTTTAAAAATTATTACTAAGGTAAACACAGTATCATGTTTACCCTTCGAT
This sequence comes from Ochropleura plecta, assembly GCA_905475445.1. Lineage (NCBI taxonomy): Eukaryota > Metazoa > Arthropoda > Insecta > Lepidoptera > Noctuidae > Ochropleura > Ochropleura plecta. Next base: position 15,659,007 of record FR997738.1, on the reverse strand, counting down.
CTAGATTTACCCTTAATAACCCCGGCCCTGCATAATTGTAAAATTGTTGACGATATTATTCAAATTGTTAAAATTTCATGCACACAGACTTTAAAATAAAAATTATGTCACCTGGCGGTCTACGTGTAGCCTTAGCTTTAGATAAAACTAGGTTTAAAAACATCGTCACTAATTTCAGCAAGATCGAGATTATGGTTCAACTTTTAACTAAGGAGTGAAGCTCTAAACACAGTTAAAATATACAAAAATATTATTTTAAAATAAATAGTTTGAAGTATCAATTTAAAATATATATTATACGTCATAATATATTACATTCATGACAAACCATACATATTTCAGAAAAAAGATCTGAAACTGTCAATCTATATCAATCAAGCATAAATAAACATTGATTGATTGATTGATTTATTGGAATCAATAAAACATAAAAGAAAGAGCTTTGATTAAAAAAGACCAGCGAAATAGGCATAACAGAAGTATTTTTGGAAAAGAATTAAAATAAGGAAAAATTTGAAAAAATATTTGGATGTGTTCGTAACTAGGATGGCTTTAAATATTGGCAAGTTTATCAAAATTAAACTGGATTAATTAGATATTGGTAGGTAAGGATTAGAAAAAAATGTTGAGGAAGTGAAACTTGGCTGGAGATCATGGATGTTTTAGGAGCGGATAAAAAGATTCCGAAAAAAAATGTCAAAGACAAAAAAAATGCATTTTTTAGCAATGAGTTTTACGAAACCAAAACTTGGTACTTAAAACAACGTATTCAAACAATAGTTACTGCCAAACATGGGTTTTAAGTTCCAAAAAACACTACCCAAAAGAGTACCTCATTTTTCATGATAAATTTCAATGGGTCAGGCCCGTCAATATATTGCGAACTACTGAAACATTTATGCGCTAGACTCAACAATGTCGATCATCAGAAAAGGGCAGAGGCGTTGAAGCTTGACAAATCCTGCAACAAAAATTAATCAAAATAACTTTTTTCTGTACACCTAATCGTGTCATACCTTAAAAATTTCGTTTCGTAAAACTAATTCAAAATAAAAACTGCGTAAAAATGTGACCTCTTATTCATCCATGATCAGAATGATTTTATGAACCACTGTTAATCTCGATCTAGTGTCTATGCACTATAAAACGTAGATTGAATCTATGACATTATTAAATGTTAAAAATTCATTATCAATATTAGACAGTGTTTGAGCTATTGCGAGTACTGGTTGAATTCATGCACTTTGTTATAATCTTGTTTTGATTGTAAAAGACGCAATTGGTCCTTTTGACTTTGGTTTATTTTTGACAATTACAAACTAAACTATTCTTGTGTAAATTAAACAGTGACCCATCACAGGTCTCAATGTGTACCAATATTAGTATCAGTTTTTTTTTTAATGAATGTATCAGTAATATATATCAATACATTGTTAAATCTAACAAAGCAAAATTGTAAATCGGCTAATATATTGGTAAATATCCAAGTTCATTTCCAGTCAGTACTCTCACAGTTACTACCATATAATTCAATCAAAATCATGAATATTATATTCGATACCTTCCGGAAGTACCTATAATAGCCAGCAAATATCTTGAATATGGGAAAAATACAGTACGAATTTGGTACAATTTAGAGTAGAGATCCAGGGTCATGTCACGTTTCTTACGTGACAAACATCAAAATGTCAACAAAATGACATAAGCTATCGTAAAGCTAATGTCAATCTGGTACAATTCATCAATGATACAATGCGGTTTTGTCTATGGCCTTCGCGTAATCGTCGCCATTTTGTTTTCAAGATATTTGCTGACTACGTATGTACTAGGACACCGATGCTAGTCACAGATATTATCCGTAGTACTTATGGTTTTAGTTTCAAGCGTACGACGCACAGCTGTAGAGCTCTGTGTTATTTGGGCCAGACTGGCCATTATTTTGGGCAATTTAGGCATACTTGTAGGTGTTTAAGCTGGTTGTCGGGTGCTTATATTAATAAATATTAAAAGACGCAGTCATTTTGCCTTGAATCTCAAGATTTTTAGCAGTTACGACCATTTTGGATTCTAATGAAATTTTGACAGCGGTAGCCATTTTGGTTCCTACCAATTTCAAGATTTTATGGCAGCCATATTGTTTTTGAAAGATTATTTTGTAAGCATGTTTGATGTGCATAGGTAACTTTTTAACTAAATATTTTTAATGATTTAATTTTTTCGAGTATTTATTTCTTTATAAGTAAATTCCTCTATGTGTGTATCAGTTAACCCGGTCAATCAGTAAACTAGTCTATAACTGTATAATATAACATTGTTAGTATAATTTGACCAGTCTGTCCCTAACTTTGTAAGTAAGATTCGCTGTAATAAAAAGTAAGCAAAATTATATTAGACGCGAAATTTTATTATCTTTCTCAAAGAAAGCTACAGACAGGTTGAAAAAGAAGCTTTTTATTGTAATTATTAAGAAATTTTTGAAGTTTTCAATTTGTATTTCAAGTTTAATCAAAGATTTGAAGATTATAATCGTTTCGTTGTTGTATTTTTTATTTCATGTTTGGTGGATAGCGAGGAAATATTAAAATTAAATAAATAAGTTCACACCAGCCAATTAGAGACGAGCTAGATGTCTAAAACCAATTTTAAAAAAAACGTATTTGTAAAAAGCGTACAATGCAATTTGACTTCGTTATGCATCACACATCACTAATAATAATTATTAAAAATATTTAATTCCGGGTAAATATTAATTGTTTAAATGAACTACTGAAAATGTAATAAAGTATTGATAGAATATCACTTTTCGAATTTGAAGTGTTCTTTAAATGCGCTGCTAAAGTGATATTAAAAAAAAAACATCAAATAATATTCAACATCAATCAACTCAGTACATTCACTGGTCGCGGCCACAACACTGGTTCTTTGCCACCAGTCTGCCTCAGCCATCTTTTCCAGGGGTTGCGGGGTGTTCGAAAGAGATACCGCGGCCCCGGAACATAAAGGGCAAAAGAGGAAACAGGGTGGGTTAAAACCCACGGGGGACGGAGGGGAGTGTCAGTGTCACGTGTGACTTTAGTGTACAAAGTTACGTGTGTCACGTGTGTCACGCGGTCTTGCATTTTTTCGCAACATGTGAATGTTGCGAAAAAATGCAAGAACGCGTGACATTTCACGTAATTTTAACGGATGGCCCGTTAAAATTACGTATCTTTGTAATTTTTTATCTAATTTACAAATAAAAAAACGTGTCCCTTATTTTTGAATAATCTAAAAGAAGGATTAATATTTTTTTTGGAAACTAGCCTATTGCTGAGTTGTATTTAAATCTTCTCACCGTGTCGATGGCAATTTTGGCCCAGAACGCTAATGAAAACGCCAAATCTGTGGTTCAGCCATGAGATTTGGCGTTTTCATTAGCGTCCACCAGTTCCTGCTATGTAAAAACAACGGGAGACGCAGGATATGATAGAAAGAGCACCATCGTGTGGACCAGCATCACATTTGCATTCCAGAGCAGGGTCAATAATGAATCTCCAGTTGAACAGCTTTTCCTTTACGTCAAAGTGGGTCCAGAATTAATTTAAAGATTTCCAGGTCAACCTAAATAAACTAAACTCACGTCTTTTTCCTATGTGGTGGGCAAAAACTACAGAACCACCTTTTTTTTATTGGCATCTCGCAGTTCAACAAGGAGGTTGTCGTCTGCTTAACCGGGCAATTATAATAATAAATAATAATAAATATCTTGGGACAACTCACACACGGCTATCTGATCCCAAGCTAAGCAGAGCTTGTGTTATGGTAACCAGACAACTGATATACATACTTATATAATTTATAAATACATACATAATATTATAGATAAATCACACCCAGACACAGAACAAACAATCATGCTCATCGCACAAAGTTTGTCCTGGGTGGGAATCGAACCCACGACCTCCAGCTCAGCAGTCAGGGCCACTAACCACTAGACCAACAGGCCCGTCAAATTAACAAAACCACGTTTTTTTTTCTTGTATGGAATCTCGCAGTTCGACCGCTTTCGTATCTGCTTAACAGACAGTCGTGTGGATGCCTTGCAGTTAAGGCCTCCAGCCAGGGGAACACAGAACCACCACCTACTACGATGCTTATAGACTCCTGGACCCGTACAACCATCTTAGGTTCGCACAATTCACCTTGATTTTTTCAACAATACTCTTTTCTCGTTTCTCGACCACCTGATCATCCTGTATATACGATCAGAAGGGTTACCATGACATCTTATAGCAGTTCTTATTACAGTGTGAGAAAGAGATGGTGCTAGACACCCTGTATAGCTCGTGTCTCTTTCCCTCAGTGGAATAAGTTCTGTTTTAAGACGTCATGGTAGGCTAGGGTTAGGGTTTCAAAATGGCCGCTTTAGCAGAATCATAATAGGTTAATATGAATTAAGTTACCATTCCTATGGTCATTTAGTGACAGTTCACAATGATTATTTTTTTAAAACGTTGCCCCCACTAGGAATTTCTTCTGTATCGTGGGTGCGTTTACAAACATTTAAAGTCACATACACAAACAGCCAGACCCGGTACAACTATCTGTAGGCTATACAAATATTTATTCCGTGCGGAGATCGAACCCGCGACACGCAGCGCAACAGTCGAACGCTCAGCCACTGCGCCAACCGTGTCACCAAAACTGTGGATTAACTGTGTCTGTGACCATTTAAAGAATTTTAAACTAATTCATATTATTATCCTTTAATGATTCTGATAGAGTGCCCATTTACACCCCCTGTCATACGAATGTACACAAAAACAGCGCATTTGAGGAAACCTTAGTAGTGTTTAAGATAGAAAAACGGTTAATGCTCAAGTGAGCTACGATTGTACGTAGATATCGGGACGACATCCCTCTAGTTGTAGGCAACAAATGATATTAGCGGTTAAGAATGATTGTAAGAACATTTTCAAATGCAAGAATAAAGTATTGCTGTCAGATTGTGTGTTTTATTTCTTGTTCCTTATGGCTCACAATCCTTACTAATATTATAAAAGCGAAAGTGAGTTTGTTTGTTACCTCTTCACGCTTTAATGGCTAAACCGATTTTGATGTATTTTGGTACAGAGATAGTTGGGAACCAGGAGACGGACATAGGCTAATATTTTTTATAAAAAAGTGGGATGTGAGGGAGAAAGAGGGAAGAAAAGGGAAAACTTAGCGTTGCTATTACAAATCAATAAGGCGCAAGGGGAACTGTGTTACCCCGAATTTAACGCGAGCGAAGCCGCGGGCAAAAACTAGTAAATAATAAAAGGTTAGACGCCTTGTAAAAGTTCGGGAATGATTTTTTTAATGAAACCTGCGTGTGCGTGCGAGTCTAAATAATTACCTCTTAATTGTGAATATTTATAATATTGTATTTACATGTCTGTTTATATATTTTAGTGTTATGTATTTATACAGGTATATATACTCATATGTGTACTTATGTTTAAGTTAAGACATTTATACACTACTAGAAAAACTTTAGGGATCAAAAATAATCCAAATTTTTGTGAAATTTTCAACAGGCCGTAATTTCGAGAGAAATGGTCGTACGGGAAACCAAAAAAAAGGAAACCTCTAGCTCCAAGTGTCTAGTTTATGGATTAGAACTTAAAAGTTTTGTAGCTTCCGGAGTTTTTGAGTAATTTTTCTATTCCTATTATCACATACTACTGTCTACGTATCTTTTCTTCACATTTCCTCTCGCAGACCTGCTGGTAAAAATTTCTTTTGAAATAAGCTGCGCCTTTGTACTCTTTGTTTTTTTATGATGTTTCCTTGTGTTTTCTCCTATGTATACAATAATTATTAAATAAATAATTATAAAGTTTGGAGGCAAAATGCAGCACCGCTCTATACCCAGGAAACCATAACCTAAACCCGGTTCAGCGGAATTCAACAGGAAAAATCTACGCAATAAAATGACCTCACCATGAACACAATAGTAATTCGTGTTTTTATTGTGTTTGTGTGTTTCGCTGGTTATTGGGTATTTAAATTAAATTATTATTTGGTGTTGTCCTCAAAAAATTAATCGTTTAGTTAAATGTGGACCAATAAATACGTCATTTTAGTTTCTTGTTGTTGTATTTTTGTTTTGGTTTAATATTTTAATTATCACACTGAGCTCAATGGAGCATTAAACAAACTTTTTATTATTTTATTGTGAAAAAGTGACGTGTACTTACTTAATTTAATTTGGAATAATGTATTCTATTGTTTGTTCTGTGACTTTAATTTATTTGTATGTTGGAAATGTGGCTAGTTCTATTAGGGGTAAGTAGCATTGTTACTAATGTATTATAAAAGTCATTTATATACCAAATTGTCCAAATAATACAGATATCTAATTTCGTGGAAACTTACATCGTTTTGCGATCTATGTTAACTATCTATGTTTGTTGCAATGCATGCATTTTCCTGTTTTCTTTCTGAAAAACGCCTATAGAGCACTCTTTTTTTACACAAATAGCTTACTATATGTAGGCATATCTAATTTTTTTTTACTAATAAGCTAAGAAAATAAGACCCCCCATTTTACCGCTGTGTTTAGAAGACTAACAGACAATTCGAACAGTTATTAACATAAAAGAAAATGATAGGAACCTTCTTAAACACTCCCTTAAAATTTTGATGTCAAAGTAATTAAATTGGCTGAGTTTTTAAGGAGCAAAATACGAGAATACGAAACATCGACCTCAGTTACACTAATATAATATTATAAAGAGCAAAGATTCATGTATTGTATGTAATAAATAATCACAAAAACTACTAAACGGATTTCGAAAATTCTTTTGCCATTAGCAAGCTACATTATTAGTGAGTAACGTAGGCTTTATAGAAAAAAGTGTGTGTGTCAGCTCCGACGCACGACTGGAGGAGCGCTTTAACAAAATCGCATTGCTCAAGTTTAGGTAAATTAAACGGCGGGCGGCAGCGGTCGCGCTCGTGTGCATCTAGTGAACTATGTGACGCACACATGCAAACCGCTACGCGGATCAAATGAACTTGAGGCTTTGCAACTTTTTTTCGAAATAATATTTTGCAATATTATAGTTCGTGAAATATTATCTGTACCGACGAATATTATAACTTAGTACGACTTTATGAGTTACACTAGGGCCATACTTTATTTGATTTTTTTATAAGTTTATAACACTAAGTGGTATTACTATCTTTTTTCACGGAGTTTCTTTAAAGGCCAGTTTTTCAGATGGTAGGTAGCTACTGTAGTATTTATTTATAAAAGTTAATTAAAAAAAAAGATAATAATGGTATCGATAATAGTGGTTCATACTATTTTTTTTTAAAGAGTAGGTAGTTGTTTACAGGTATTTATTAATAGTTATTTAAAAACGATTTCTTCTTTAATTAAAAATACTTCGTATTGATGCAATCTTTACTTAATGTTTGTGTATAGGTATCGTTCGGAATACTTATTTATTTTATGGATGGGTACAATAGGTGTAAGTAAAAAGAAATAAACTAAATAGAAATAAAGTATAATTGTAAAAATAAAAAATAATATTTTTCGAAGTGGCATAGACCGCGCTTTCCTCGAATCTATGATTTCCAGAAGAACGCACTCCTCATAAAACTTTATTAAATTGGGCAACATTTTGACGTTCCAGAAATCATGATCTTTGTAAACTTTAATAACTTTTAGCGGGTACTCAGTTCCAGTCCAGACCGCAAATAAACAAACATTTTTATTTGCAATGTGGAGTTGACTTTGTATTTGGTAATACCAATCATGATTATGGGCTGGGCACATTGCCCGGAGGGCTGACGACCGATGGGGCACAAAGGTCCTGGAGTGGCGACCTCGCACTGGAAGACGCAGGGTAGGCAGGCCCCCCACAAGGTGGACCGACGACCTGGTCCGAGCCGCGGGAACCCGCTGGATGAACGCGGCGCGGGACCGTCAAACGTGGAGGTCATTGGGGGAGACCTATGCCCAGCAATGGGCGCCTTCCGGTTGCGAATGATGATGATGAATCATGATTATCATTAAAAATGATATCACCATTAGGATCAAATTTAAAGCATTTTTTTTTTTTTTTGTTGAAATAGCCATGTCAGGATCCATCCCAAATGCAGATAAAGGACACTTGATCTCAACAACACCGTCTTCAAATACTCCATCGGATGTAGCTCCTAAAAAGAAATGCTCCGTGCTTATAAATAGGCCACCTTCTCTATACGTAAACCCATTTACTGCTCAGCTTCTATTAGTCGTAGCGTGATGTTATAATTATAGCCTACTAGCTTTTGTCCGCAGCTTTGCTAGCGTACATAAATTAGCCTATGTCACTCGGGAATAAACCAGCTTTCTATTGGTGAAAAAACTTTGGAAATCGGACCAGTATTTCCAGAGATAACCCCTACAAACAAACAAAAACAAATTTTGTCTCTTTATTATATTAGTGTAGAAGTGTAGTTTTTTTTTGTGGATGGGAAATCATCAAATGAATGAATTTTGACTGCGCCAAATGTTTTTTTTTTGTCTCTTTTTCCCATTATGATGAATATTGTCTGAAAATAATTAATAGAATTAAAGTTGGAGATTACATTACATAAATATTTCAAAAATAGAAGGAAACTGAACAAAAAAAAAGTATATGTACATAAACTATGTGGGTGTTACCATATACATAGTTTAAGTACATATTCTTTATAACCAACATCAAAAACAAAGAAGGCATTAGAATATCATAGTAGTACACTAAAACTTATTACATCTCATTCAGATCATCATGACTCGTCAATAAAATACAAACTCACTTGTATCAAGAAGTGTTAGTCGCGCTATATTCTTGGCAAACTGGCGAAATTACGCTACGTACAAAGCGGCAACAGCGAGCGACGCGTCCTTCCTCGGTAAGCACTTGGCGCTGACTAAAGTTGAACACCACGCGTCACAACATTTATATTGATTTTTTGCATTGCATACAACAATTATTTAAAAATATTATATAACTTTTAAATAGGCCAATTTATTTTTTTCAAGATATATAGTAATGCGACCTTAGTTGTTAAATATTTTTTATTTGAATTTGGATTATAATTTCGTAGATAAAAATTATAGTTTCGTGGGTGATTCTTTGAACATGTGCATATCACGCGGCCCTCCCCAAATAACTACTTTATGAGGTATAAAGTGATGTTTTTTTTTATTTCACATAAAACATAGTTTCAACACTATATACAGATGTACATAATATGTTCCTCTTGCTATAAACAACTAAGTTATCTTTATAAACGTTCCCCAAATCTCATCACCATTCGTGTCCCAATTTCCGAATTTTAGCAGTTCATGCTCGAAAAATAATAAATATACCTTAAAGAACGTAATTTTAAGTAGTAATTTAGATAGTACACAACACGTTTTACCATTTACCAAAACTCTATACATTAAAGAACACTTTCAGGTAATTTGTAATGACTTTGAAAATTGTCCCAACACTTTGTACTCACTACCATTTGTCCACACAGTCACATGATTATTTTTCTGCGTAATGTATTGTTACTTAAAGTGCAATTTCTCGGCGATCGCGCTGAGTTCCGCGTCTCGTTTCGTGCGGGTCACACGTCATAGAATGTTTTGGCGTCAATTCTAGCATACCTTAACCGCCCAGAAATCGTGTTTGGCAAACAAAAATCTCCTTACCGTTTGAGTTTCCCGTGGTAAGTCTATTATTTTTATTAATCATTTTTAAGCTTTTTAATAGTCGCTATAGGTTACTTTTTGCTTTGATTAAGTTCCAAAATTATTAACTCCGTTAAAGAACGTATAATGTGATAAAGTGTACAAATACCTAATTACCATTTATATAATTACCATTTTTCCCGTTCGTATTTTAGCAAACGGTAATGAGCAATTGAAAATGGTAATTAGTACCAATATAAGCTGGCCTCTTATTATATTGACACTCATTGCTTCGCTAGGCCAGCCCAAGGTCGAATTGTTACTACAAACGCGTAAACGATTAGTGATCGTTCGGTGTGAACTGACACTTCCGTAATATTTTTTTTTTATTTTCAGAGTAAATATGCCTCGGAAAAAGCAACAGTCGAAGGAGGAAACATTGTCATAACATTTAAGAAATATTTTAGATTGAACTTGTACTTTAAGTACTATTTACATCGAGTTTTTAAGTAATCTTTTAGTTGATTTTAGATTTTTCAGATTACTAGAAATATAATTGTTATTGTTTTTATTTTTAAACCTTATATTTTGTTGTTTCTTTATTTTTTAAATTAAGGTATATTTGCCATATTTTGCCAAAGTTTGTTAAGAACATCAACTCATTAATTTGTATTTTTTGTTTATCATTGCCGTGTGATGATTTTGCAGATCTACTTATGTTTGAATTATTATATGATTAAGTACCTGTGCAGTTTCTGGTCATGAAAGACTCATTCGGATTTAAGTATGAATATTTTTTAAGTTTTTGTATAAGATGTCATCGAGTTCAAGAAATATCTTAGATGGAACTCACATGTACGTTCTATTCATATTGAGTTTTGAAGTATTATTTTAGTTGATTTTATTGGAACTACTAGACTTGTTATTGTTAATTAAGAATGCAGGTTGAGTTTTAGGTGTTTTTTTTTTAATACAATCACGTCGCTAAATAGTTAAGTTTTATGTCATTTATTGTCAACTAAATAATTAATAAATATGTGATTCAAGTATATTATTCATATTATTTCTAATTACCAATAACGAAACCAAATTACCATTTTTTAAATGCTAATTACCGTATGTTTCATATCTCATCACCGTTCGACGAAAATTTTCAGCTTCAGATTCTGACCTATACAGCAATTAAAATACTGTGCGTTTAATTTATTTTGTTAATCTGCACCATAAACTACACATTGAGTGCAAAAAAGTTGTGATTGAAAGCATTATTTGAAATTAATTTACGTATCCTGAATATGTCTATCTTCAAATATTCACCCTCGTACGGAAAATTGTCAGTAGATCTTGGTTTTACAGAATTATTTTTGGTGTATAACTGTATGAATTGTAATAAAGTGGTTTCAGCACTCCAATATAGAAGATACAGTTGTATCATAGACATTTTTATAAATGAATAATCTTTAATATCTTCGGTGTACCAAGGCGTCAAAAGATACCCAAAAGCAACATTTTATAAAACATCCTTTGCGGAGACAAGGATTTTACTGATTTAGGTAAACAAATTGAAATATTTATTTAAAGCACTCCCAAGATAAGTTATCAAACTTTCTTAGCCATATTTTTGTTATTTTTTTATAGCTATATCTAAAGCATAATCACACGTCAAAAATCAGATAAAACGGTGTAATTCAAGAAAAATTGTGACAGCCCTCTTAAGTACAAAAAAAAATAATTAAAAATATCACTGACGGACGACAAATTTCATAAAGCGCCATCTAGTAATATTCAACTGTACGACAAACACCATAGGTGCGGTTGCACCAAAGTTGCACCAAAAACGTAACGAGGTCATTCATCAGTAGATTTTACACCTCACATTTTTCTCATACCGGGCGCCTTATATACGAAAATCGATTCTTAAGGAGTTAACTCCAAAAGAGGAAAGCAAAAGACGCGGATGAAATTTTGCAAGACAGCTAGTTTGGGTTTGAGCTGCAGCTGTCCCATGCGCACCCTAGGAATACTATGCGGGCGCACCGCAACGGCAATAGTTTCTTCGACTACCTACTTTTCAAATTCCTCGCGCAACCTGCTCCCTGCCTGCCAGCGTCACCATCTGCCGGGGTTGCGGGTTGTTCGAAAGAGGTACCGCGGCCCCACAACAAAGGGTAAAAGAAGGAACATGGGTGGGTTTTAGAAAATAAAAGTCTGACCGCTCGGAAAAGTTGTTTGATGATTTCCCATCCGCTCTGCTCCCTTTAAAAAGATATACCAAAATTAATTGTATAACGCTAAATCAGTTTGTCAAGTTCAACCCAACATAAAATTCTCAATTCAGATGATATTATTTCTAATATAATTATGTAACATTTCATATTTCCTGAATCACTTACCGTGCGTTATAAACAGAATATACTCCAGGACAAATTGGAATTAATGACAAACAGCTTAATAATAATTTAATACTAATTATGAATATTATCAATGTTATGCATCAAAGGAATGGTATCAAAATCAGAATATTTTTATTTCACATAGGCCTACATGGGCACTTATAAAACGTCGAGAAAAGATGCACGGTTCGGGTTGGTCGTTTCCTATGGAGAAGAACTGGCAAGAAACTCCATGGTTACTCTTTTAAAATCATTTGTTTTTAGAATGTTGTTGTTACAGCGTTAGTACTTAAGTATGAGAGGACAGCGTAGGTCCGACTATAAGTCATTTTACACTTTACAAAACGTATAATAAAATAATAAGTACGTTAACAAAAGTTAACAAGCGTCTAAAAATCTACAAGGCCAAACATGTCCACTCATTCACAACGACACATTTGACGACACGGTTGGCGCAGTGGCTGAGCGATCGACTGCTGCGCTGCGTGTCGCGGGTTAAATTCCCGCACGGAACAAATATTTGTATGGCCTACAGATAGTTGTTTCGGGTCTGGCTGTTTGTGTATGTGAGTTTATAATATGTTTGTAAACGCACCCACGATACAGGAGAAATTCCGGTCATGGTATACGAAACGGGGCACTATGAAAAAAAGACTTAGAAAAATTTTACTCAAAAACAACGCCTTCGGGATCCGGTGGGATCCTCCCAGATAATACTCCCAGTATTAGGGTGGAGGAAATACCCGGGGACGACCTTAAGGTCAACGGCCTTGACCCCAAGGTCAATGACCTTGACCTCAAGGTCAAATTTATAAAAAAACACCGGTAAGGCCGGGGACCCTTAAGATCGATAACCTTGACCTCAAAGACAAATTTAAATTAAACACCGGAAATGCCAGGAACTCTTAAGATCGATGACCTTGACCCCAAGGTCAATGACATTGACCTCAAGGTCAAACACAGGAAATGCCGGGAACGCTCTAGGTCAATTACCTTGGTGTCAAGGTCAAAGGTCAAATTCATAAAAACGCAAGAAAAACCTAACACGAAGGGGATGACGGAGGCTTCGTTCGCTCGCTTCGCTCGCTCACTTTAGTCCCCGTCATCCCCTTCGAACCTAACCTGTCCGTGTCGATTCGTTAGGGAATTAATCAAGGTGACAGAGTCCGGGTAAAGTCGACGGAGGCCCCTTCGGGGCCTCCTATTTCTGTCTCCAAGGTTCAACAGTAACCTAACACGAAGGAGATGACGGGGGCTTCGTTCGCTCGCTTCGCTCGCTCACTTTAGCCCCCGTCATCCCCTTCGAACCTAACCTGTCCGTGTCGGGGTGCCGAAAATTCCGAGCTCGCTTCGCTCGCTCTTGAATTAATTTGTCCTCAGTGGCCCGCAATGCCTTTGACAATGTCCGCTGGCGTTTCCTCACATTCTATACTTTGACCTTGACCTCGAGGTCAAAGTCAAGGACATCTACTTCATACTAAACTTGTCAAAATCAACCATTATGCGATCAGTGATCGACCATTCTGACACCATTGTAATACCAGACTAAGGCCCCAGGTTATTGACCTTGAGACCAATGTCATTGACCTTGAGACCAAGGTCATTGACCTCGAAGTGAAGGTCACGTTGAGTGTCCCCCAGTGTTTGCCTACCCTTGTCCTCCCACATCCCGTCGGGTCCCGGAGCCGTCATGTCAGTCATGAAAATTTTTCTAAGTCCCAGACGCCTTAATAATGAGGGTTACATTTTACCTTCTATCTCAGCGATCATTGACCTCACAAAAAAAATCCCGCGTAAAAGTTGTTCCTTTTGATGTCCCCCATACGATAAAATCATAAAAAGAAAGTATTATTAACTTTGAAAATTTCATCAAATTTTTTTTAAGTGTTTTTTCCTCAGTGCCCCGTTTCGTACAAAAAAAAAAAGAAAAAAAACGACTATTGTATTACTATTAAACTACTTAACACTACTACTAAACAACGACTATTATTTATATGATATCTATTCACGACGGTATGAGGGACAAAGGAGTGCGTAATGCCGTGACGTCTGACAGAGGAGAATGGAAGAAGAAAACGTGTTGCACCGACCCCAATTTACAAGACAAATATGAGGGCAAACACCGGGATAGGACGCTCTAGAAGAATATAGGTACACTGAATTTATTGGTAAGGTTCTTCAGAAAGGTTGGGTTCGAAATACTTGCAACTGCGCGTATGACCCAGATGTTCGAACGTGGGCGAGGGAAAAGGAGTGTCCCCTTGACCTTAACGCTTTTGAGAAAAGGCGTGAGTACCTATGTGTTAATTTATTAAAATAATAGAGTTTAACTTTAGTTCACCTTAGGTATATAAAAGTGTCTACTAACCGGGCTCACTTTGATGGTAGTTGATAAAAAAAACGTTTTTTTTTTTTCGTGTTTCAGAAAATCATGAATCCGTCGTTTCAGAAAGGAATCAAACTTTCAATTGCGTTTCTAAAAGTATTCGTTGTCATAACTGGACTCATGTCCCCATAGAACAGGTGGAGAGTAGAGGTTTGTTTTTTCATGTAGTACCTAAATTAAAAACTTCTTTTACAATGTTGATTTTGAGGAGCTCGTGGCTAAATAATAGCAGCCGCTCAGGTTGATCTTTAGGCTAAGCCGCGCTTGCTTAGGTTGGTCTGTGGATGGGAGACCACCCGTTACATACCGAGTTTCCTCCGTGCCTCGGAAAGCACGTTAAGCTGTTGGTCACGGCTGTCATTTGTAGATCTTTGTCAGTCGTTACAGCTAGTCAGTGTCCCGGAAGTCTGACAACCGGTCTTACCAAAAGGTATCGTATTACCCAGTACTAACTGGGTTGTGGAGATCAGATAGGCAGTCGCTTCATGTAAAATACTGGTATTCAGCTGGATCCGGTAAGACTGGAAGCCGACCCCAAAATTGTTGGGAAAAGGCTAGGCAGATGATGATTTACAATGTTGATTTCACATACTGTAAGATAGATGAAAAGGTCAGTCTATTCAAACTCAAAGCCTTTATCGATATTAGACCGTTACAGGCACAAAAAGATGAAGTTACAGTCCCAGTAACTTGTGAAATGTCGTAGTTGCCCATTCCAAACCGTAGATCTCTATGGAGAAGGATGGGCAAGAAACTCCATGGACAGAGAGTCCATGGAGTTTCTTGCCTTGTGTTTCTTTTCGCAATATTTTTACAAGATCATGCTTAAAAATAATAATAATATATCGACGAACATCTGTCGAAGCTCTCCTTAGGCGGTTAGATTAAGGGCCTGATTCAGAAGGCAGTACTCCTTGATACGGCCCGCATTGTGAGGAGGTTCCTGTCTCTGGAGCCCTAACCACCGGTAACCGATACCGGCGAAGACCTATTTTTATTATATTTTTTTAAGAAATATTTAAAAATTTATTAATACCTACGTATGAAAAATGAATCAAGGGAACATTAATAATATAAAATATTTTACAAGATTATGGGTAATCCTACTTAATATTATAAACGTGAAAGTTTGTATGGATGTATGTTACTCTTTTACGCAAAACATACTAAATGGATTTTAATGAAACTTTACAATAATATAGCTTATAATACATCAGAATAACACATAGCCTACAATTCATAAAGTATATTCTATCACAAGTCCGTATAGTTATATTATAAGAATTACCATAATGTACCTACTTCGCCTAATAAAACATGACATACTTCAACTGTGATTCTGTAAACTAACGATTATTTTACATTTACAGGTATTTACAGGATATCCAAACAAATACATGGCAAAATCACTCAATTCAACATAAAATTTGAAGTTTTTGATAATAATACAGAAATAATTTGCTACAACAGTGAAAGTATTAACGTTATAGACGAAAAAACTATAGAAATCTGGTATTATAATGTTGTTTCAAATGAAATCAACATATCACCTTGGGGTTCTACACCAGAATCATCTTCTCAGTCATACCGTTTTTTAATACGAATTGGGGCAAATCAAATCAGTAAGTATTGTTTGCATTCATTTATCTTATAAAAATAAGGCTTCAATTAAAGCGATGTTCTGTTTATTTGTAATTAGAGACAGGGGCGAGTTGAGATGGTTAGCTTCGTAAGGAGTTTTAGAAAAACCAACTCACGTTGGCTGCAAAAGTATAATAACTACTATATTATTTAATATGAAACAAGTCTAATCCTTACTTCCTTTCCTTACTAATATTATAAAAGCGAAAGTGAGTTTGTTTGTTACCTCTTCACGCTTTAATGGCTACACCGATTTTGATGAATTTTGGTACAGAGATAGTTGGGAACCAGGAGACAGATATAGGCAATTTTTTTTTAAAAAGTGGTATGTGAGGGAGAAAGAGGGAAGAAGAGTCAAACCTTAGCGTTGCTATTACAAATCATTAAGGCGCAAGGGGAACTGTGTTACCCCGAATTTAACGCGAGCGAAGCCGCGGGCAAAAGCTAGTAACATTATAATAAACACTTGAAACGAGATATTTACCATGTTTGTTATTTGTATCGAGTTTCCGATATTTCGGCGATGTTGCAAACGCTATGATCACGGATGAACTGAAGTTATTGCGGGTGGATGTTTACGAGCAGACAAAACGATCTACCCTCTTTCTTACTTGTTTTTTTTTTATAACAAACAAGTGTTAATTATAATGTTAGTAACCATGTCAGTTCAAGTTCAAGCATTTTTTTTAAAAAAAACGTTGCTCCACACTAGGATTTCTCGTGTATCGTGGGTGCGTTTACAAACATTTAAACTCACATACACAAACAGCCAGACCCGAAACAACTATCTGCAGGACATACAAATATTTGTTCCGTGCGGGAATCGAACCCGCGACACGCAGCGCAGCAGTCGATCGCTAAGCCACTGCGCCAACCGTGTCGTCAAATTATGCATTGTTTCATCAAAAGCATTAACTCGATACATAATATAATTATAACAGAGCATACATACACAATAGTGTAAAGGAGAGCATACACTTCAGGGCCGCTAGTCACTGTCAAAAAGTAGCCACTCGTTGTAGTTATTTGATTGTTTCATTCATACCATAGGCACCCGTCCTCCGCCGCCGAACTCCGAGAAGAGAATTATAATTTTTGTAGTAGAGCTTGTTAAATATTGACAGTGTGTACTCGGCGGTGTGTGGTGTCAACAGTCCCCAATTACTGTATTTTTTTTTTATAAACTGTACCTACATAATTATTTTTACTCATAATCTTAATTGATAACTATCTGTTTTTCTGTCTACTAGAACGGAGATAAGAAAAAGTGTGTAAATTTTAACCAATAGAATTGCATAGTTTGGGCTCTGCTCCGCTCATTCAATGCAATTCTTTTGATCAAAATTAGCACAGCTCCCATCCCCTCTCTTCTCTTCTCCGCTCCAGTATTCAGGCAGCTTAACACAACACAATTCAATCAACACGTAATTCAACTAAAAAATACATCACTATTGAAACGTTTGATTGACACTTCCCGTGACCCAAGGGCTGGCTTTTACTTTGGCCAGAGGCTTAGCGTTGCCATACAACGTGGCAACGCGGCCAGTCTCTTGGAGACATTGCCAACTGACAGCGTTTTTGACGCAATTTTTTAATTTATTTATAAGTTAGGTAGTTAATTCTTTTAATGTGTATAAAGTTTAAAATTAATCTCACTATTCATAGATGCACAAATTGTCGTAACTTCAAAGAAAACAAATATGTTGAAGTAAAAGTACAGCCAGGATGTAGTCGATAGCTGGTTGCTTATTTATACGCTACTTTCTTTTAAGTATGGTATCTCGCAGTTCAAGTTATGTGGTTGTCGTCTGCTCAACCGGACGGGCCTGCTACTCTACCATCATGACGTCATAGCGCAGTACTTATTTCAGGGAACGAGCTATACAGGATGTATAGCGCCATCTATCTGAAATAAGACGTCTACAGGTGGGGTACAGTTAGGGTTGCCAACCATAATTTATCGTATCCTACTTTATTACCATATTATTTATCACAAAAGTACGTTTTAAAAGCAATGATGTAATATTTTTTTCCTATCTAAACCATTTTATACTTTTTTTTATCAAAAAAAGTTGTCAACCCTAGCTACAGTACAGTAGGGAAGAGATGGCGCTAGTCACTCTCTATAGCTCTGTCTCTCTGTCACACTAGAATGAAATTAAAACAATCCTGCATTGACCTGTCATGCCCACATGTGTCACAAAAAGAGTGTATAATCTTTTAAACCTAAAATTTTCTGATTACAGTTGAAGACAACGAAAAACCTGCCGTTCTTAAATATAAAGACGAACGTATAATTCCGTTTCATTGTAAAGAACACGTGACTAAAACAAGTAAGTCCATGAAAAAGACTTCAGAACAGGAGCGGAATAAACATTTGACTTCTCTATGCTCAAAGCGAAACATTCAGATTTGAGAATTTGAATAAAGAATTAATCACTGTCCTTCTCCCTCCTTAACTCTACTTAGGCATGCTACTCTTTGTGATATAGCCCGAGAAATGCAAAATAAAAATGAAAAAACCGGTCAAGTGCGAGTCGGACTCGCGCAGCGAAAGTTCGATACAAACTTGCGACATAAACGGCCAAGCCTTGGGACCGTTAGCGCAGGTTCTAATTAGGTAGGCCTGGCAGTTTCACCAATTCGAAAACGGTATAGGACGTATATTAAATATAAAATAAATAAATAAATATCTTGGGACAACTCACACACGGCTATCTGATCCCAAGCTAAGCAGAGCTTGTGTTATGGTAACCAGACAACTGATATACATACTTATATAATTTATAAATACATACATATTATAGATAAATCACACCCAGACACAGAACAAACTATCATGCTCATCACACAAAGTTTGTCATGGGTGGGAATCGAACCCACGACCTCCGGCTCAGCAGTCAGGGCCACTAACCACTAGACCAACAGGCCCGTCATATTGCCATTAAACAACGTGTAAAAAAAGGAGAAATAACATTTAAGAGGGGTATTCAGCTAAGGTAATAAACAGTCTTTGTGCTGCGGGTTCCCAGGTTCTCAAATACTAGACTTTTAGAGAAAAAGACATTTTACTTTTTTTGCACGAACTCTGTGCGACAACCCTAAAATCTGAGAGCTTTTTTATTTCCAAGTTTGTTTATTCAGGTAGGTATCTTTACACCCAGTAAGAATTAGGGAAGTTATTCCAGTAAGTAAGACTTTTAGTAAATAGTATTTCATGTAATCAACGCATTCGTACTTAATATCTTTAGTACCTAATCTGCTCTCCTGTTCTTCTAGTCAGGTTGTAGGCTTGTAGCCCTTTTAAACCACGACAATGGGAAATCTTGGATATTATTTGGCAAATGATTAAATATATTATAATGATTGCCATGCAATAAATATTTATTTTAAATAGCATTAATTTAATTTGAGGTAATTTCAATTTGTTTTTGTGTCATTCTACTGTTTTTTTGTAACTGCCGCATTCAATCATCTAGGTATTCATTACCTACATTATTGTTGCGTGATAGGCTTCGGATTACAAGGGTGACGCTGACGGATTAGACAGGGGCCGGATTACCGGATTACCGCGGGTCCACTGTATATAGTGCTAGTGGCTAAATAATAGCAGCCGCTCGAAGGTCGATCTTTAGGTTAAGCCGCGCTTGCCTAGGTTGGTCTGTGGATGGGTGACCACCCGTTACATACCGAGTTTCTTCCGTGCCTCGGAAAACACGTTAAGCTGTTGGTCCCGGCTGTCATTTGTAGATCTTTGACAGTCGTTAGAGATAGTGTCCCGAAAGTCTGACAACCAGTCTTACCGAGAGGTATCGTAATACCCAGTACTAACTGGGTTATGGAGGTCAGATAGCAGTCGCTCCATGTAAAATTGAGAAAGGCTAGGCAGAGGAGGATCTCTTAGGTCACGTGATCCTCACATGACAATACTCGTCCGCGCGGTCGGGTGTCGCACTGCTAACACATCCACTCCTGTCACTCCTGACAAAAAATATTTACATATCACATTAACATACTTATTTTTTTATCCACAGATCTTTATTTAGGTGTTATAAATACGACATCTAACAGAATAGATTTATATACCAATCAATCACGGCAACCAATATTCAAGAAAAAGGACGATGGGACACTCATATGTTGTATTTATTTTGAGGAGAACGGAAAAGGGGATGAAACGCGGATCACCAGACATGTTGTCAAAAAAACTTTATTAGTTTACGATGACACTGTAACTCATCCTGTTCTTGATCTACAGGATTTGGGAGACACAGGTTAGGTTTTTCTCCATGCAAGCATAGATTATTAATATTCTCGGGTAATTTGCAATTGCAAGGAGGTCAATGTCAGGTTGCATTTTGAATGACTTTATTACGAAATTGACATTTAATAGTATAACATAAACTTAGGGGGCTCGTATTCGCCAAAAGATGGTAGCCATAAGGCTAATCCAGGGCCACCGCACGATAGCCGGCGAGGCAAAAAGCCTCCTTGCAAGATTTAATTTTTTTAAAAACTAATGACTAATCTGGCGCTTTCTCCTTCAAATTGGCGCTTTATAACGTTACTTAATAAAAAAAAAAGCATTTATCTCTCTCTCACACAAAATCGTAGCATATTGCGAGCTACGCCGTAGCTCATCGTAATACCGTACGCCTAACTTATAAACATAATGCCCGGTTTACATTATTCCAGTCCAGTGATCTAGCGAGATTTCCAGTACAGTGCTGGACTGGATCTGTACGTCTACACTATTCCAGTTATTTAGAAGCCGTTGAAGTGTGAACACTATAGTGACAATGATTTCAAGAAGAGATCAGTTCCGAAAATGTTTCAAACGTGCCCAATCACTCTTGCTACAAGAAGTTATTAATGAGGTTGATAAGGAACTAAAAAAAAAGGAACGGATTTGGGTGAGAAATTGGATCAGTGAAAGAGATCAAAAAGGAGGGTCAGTATTACTTTTGCAACAACTGAAGGTGGAAGATCCCAATGAATATAGACTGGCACTGAGAATGACAGCAGAAAACTTTGAAGAACTGTTATCATTAGTTTCGATTAATATCCAGCGTAAGAATACGTTGTTCAGAGATGCTATACCCGCAAAATTAAAATTAGAAGTCACTCTTTCTTTTTTAAGTACTGGAGATAGTTACAGAAGCCTCAGTCGTATGTTTCGATTGCCAAAACCAACTATTTCAAAAATTATACCAGAAGTCTGTCAAGAAATTAAAAGGGCATTAAAAGACCACATCAAGGTAATATTTTTTTTATTAAGTAAGTATCATATCTAATACAATTAAGCATTATTGAAAGCATTCATAATTATATTAATATATTCTGGGTCATCGCTTACTATATTTAACGAGTCCTCGGTGGTTTGTGTATCTACAGACGCTGGACTATTCAATGGCATATAAGTACTACTACTCGTGCTTGGTCTTGACGCATAATTGTTATTTGGTCTTGACGAATTGTCACTGGCATGTGTGTTTGCAGAATTCACTGTCATATTTCCGTATCTCAAATCGTGTAGTCGACATTTTGTTATCACACTCTGTATTTCTTCTTGGCCTAGGATAGCCTGTTCTGTAGAAAGGGTTCTTAATTGCTTCGCAATGTGTTTCCCGAAAATGTCGAATTCATCTTCCACTGTTTCTGATTTGGATAAATCGTATTGCATATCTTTCATGCTACTGACTATTGTAGACAGCTGTGAAATTTTACTTCTTTTCTTTCGCGGTTCTGATAGACTTGGTTCTGGGTTTGTATGGATAGGGTTCCCACATTGGGCACTAGGTTGAGTATTGTCAGTATTTTCTTTATTTTGAGCATCATCAGTATTTTCCTGAAAATAAAATATTTTTACTTTATTTTTGCAGATACCCACTGCGGAGCAATGGAAACAAATCGAGGAACGCTTTCGGAATAAGTGGAACTTTCCTTTGTGCTACGGAGCGTTAGACGGAAAACATATAAAAATTACTGGCTCCTATGAATATGGAAGTACGAACTTTAATTATAAAAAAGAAAACAGCATAGTATTGATGGCTCTTGTTGACCATGATTACTGTTTTACGTATATTAATGTGGGCGCAAATGGAAGCGCTTCGGATGGTGGTATTTTCAAAAACTGTTCCATTTTTACTGAATTAGAAAATGGCAGTTTTATTCCAAAAGATGGAGTGATTGTGGCTGATGCAGCATTTCCACTAAAAACATACTTAATGAAACCATATCCTGGGGCTAATTTAACTTTTGAACAAAAAATATATAATTACAGGCTGTCCCGTGCTAGACGCATTGTAGAAAACGCTTTTGGAATATTAGTAAGTCGATTCAGAATTTTCGAAAAAGCTATTTCAACTAAGTTACATACTGTGGATCACATTGTGTATGCAGCTTGCTCTCTACACAATTGGTTGAGAAAAAAGTCAAGCAATTATATGACTACTTCTTGTGTAGACCATGAAGATCACAACGACCATCATTTGATTAATGGAACGTGGCGATCCGAAATAACCTCTTTAGATAGTATCATACAGCAGGGCACTAACAACTCAGCAACACATGCCAGGGAAAAAAGAACTCAATTTACTAATTATTTTGTGAACGAAGGAAAAGTACCATGGCAAAATCATATGATACATTGATAAATTTGTGTGTTTTCACAAATAATATGCTACTAAAATAAAAATAAATAAAAATCTTAAAATAAATACCTGTGTTTTACGCTTCACCATCACATTTTTTATAAATGAATTGAATTCGGCGAACCATTTCACTTTGGGTTGGTAAACATTGCCACTAGCACCAGATGTGGATGATTTCTTAATCTTGTCTAGTTCAAGGTAGTATGTCGAACGAATACTTTTTATTTTGTTTTTCACATCTTCCGGTGTGAATCCTTCAATTTCCATACCAATGCACAGATTTTGCAAAGCAGTTTGGCGCATAGCTTTGTTTTTATAATGTTCTGATGTTATATCCCATAAACACGGATTTTCTCTGTATATAGTGACAAACTTTACAGTTTCGTCTTCAGATAACTTCTTCACCATTGTTAAATCCTTTTTCTTTGCAAAAAAAGTCCGCAAAAACAACCAACACATGTGTACCTCGTCAGCACTGGAATAGCACTGGATTGGCCGTCTACATTATTCCAGTTGCACTGGATTGGTCGCACTGGATTCAAAAGTAGACCGCAAATCCAGTTACTGGACTGGAATGCTTACTGGATTCAGTTCATTCCAGTGCCGGTTTAGATTTTTCCAGTAAGCAATCCAGTACTGGACTGGATCGCTGGACTGGAATAATGTAAACCGGGCATAATATTTTCAGTTGCAGACATTGATTCCAGTGAAAATACAGATAATCATGTTGCTGATTCAGGCAACGAAAATACTATTTTAGGCAACCAAAATGCTGATTTAGGCAACCAAGCTGCTGATTTCGGCAACCAAGCTGCTGATGAACAAAATGCTGTTCAAAACAACAAATCTACTATGATATACATAGGATCAGCGGTGGCTGTAGTACTATTTATACTGGTAGTCGTTTTCGTCATGTATTCTAAATTTTGCCGTAAAAAAACGGTAAGTAAATTGATGTGTAAGTTACTATCGAGCCTTAGACCATCTGTAAACCTGTTACCTCTTCACGCCTAAATGGCTAAACCGATTTTGATGAATTTTGGTACAGAGATAGTTGGGACCCTGGAGACGGACATAAGCTAGTGAAAAATGAGGGAAAACTTAGCATTGCTATTGCAATAAATAAGGCGCTAAAGTAAAAACTACATGTGGCAGGTACCTGCAAATCAGGAAAGGGGAACTGTCTTATCCCGAATTTAACGCGGGCGAAGCCGCGGGCGAAAGCTAGTACCTACATACAAATAAAAATAAGAAGTAAATTGTATGCGATACGATTTTGAATTTTAATATCGACGTATTTACGTTACGTCTACTGCGCTCATTCTAGCGTTTCTGACAAGAAAGCGTTAAGTAAACTTAACATA
Source organism: Ochropleura plecta (assembly GCA_905475445.1). Taxonomy (NCBI): domain Eukaryota; kingdom Metazoa; phylum Arthropoda; class Insecta; order Lepidoptera; family Noctuidae; genus Ochropleura; species Ochropleura plecta. The sequence continues at coordinate 15,634,888 of FR997738.1, read as the reverse complement.
AAAATTCGAATGGTAAAACCCAACACATTGCTCGACATAAAAACAAACCCAGAAAACTCACTTGCGATGAATGTAGGACATTTGGGAAAGGACACTTGCCCGAAAAAACATGATGGAACCCATTTCCGCGACTGGCCGATACTGCAACTGTCCTAGTCCCACTTGGCCAGTTGACGACACGGTTGGCGCAGTGGCTGAGCGATCGACTGCTGCGCTGCGTGTCGCAGGTTCAATCCCCGAACGAAACAAATTGTAATTTGTATGGCCTTCAGATAGTTGTTCCGGATCTGCCTGTTTGTCTATGTGAATTTAATGTTTGTAAACGCACCCACGATACAGGAGAAATCCTAGAGGGGGGCAACGTTTCTTTTAAAAATAAAAAAAGGTCCAGAGTTGAGTCAGTTCTTTATGAAATACTACTTTACGTTTTAATTTTGTAAATATTTTCTAGTCTGTAGCCGTTTATTGTAAATGTGAGGACCATGTGGATCATAACTTTTATTATTTACTTTGTTTGTTTTTGACGATTGTCTGGCAGTTGAGTAGGTACTATTAACACTCTCACTGCCATGGGATCCGCTAGCGGGCCCCAAGTTTTTGAGTGCAAAGGGCCGTTTTTATTTTAAAGAAACATTAACAGCAGGCCGTGGGTGTCTCCAGCCGCCCCCAAAACTTTATTTCTTTTTTTATTTTTTTTTCCTTATTAGCAGGCCAGTACTACAAAAATCTGTTTGAATTTAGGGGGTCACAGCGGATCCCACGGCGTGCTCAAAGCATTATTAACTAGCCACTGGCGGACCCCATGGCCTGCTGTAATATTTTTTCATTTTAAGTGACGGCCTACCACAACAGATTTGTTGGCACCCGCCGGCGGACTCCATGGCTTGCTGAACTGGAACCATACTATATATTGCTGGCAGTGAGAGTGTTAAGGACCTACACTAATGTCCTTTTTTTGGTATTGTTCGTCGTGTCGTTGAGCTCCTTGGGTTATGAGTCGAGCTACACGTTAACTGACAAATGCTTGCACTGACTGGACAGGTCCACTCAATCTGTGTGGTGCTTTCTTAAAAAGACCATTTCAGGCACTAATCTGCATAGTCGGGCCGCGGCCCGCGACTTTAAAAGAGAAGACTATGACCTCTGAGTTTGTTTCGGCTGTTTCTTCTCAGAGTAGTCGGGTACGAAACACCGGCCTCATCTAGTTTTTTAAAAAAAGACGTGTAAAATTGTTTGTGAGAACCTACTTGCAAAATAACCATCATTTATCATTTATGTTTTCAGAAAGTAGAGGTGGAGTCCAAGGTTTTATACGCAGACCTAGACCTTCTTCGTCGAAATGAACCAGAACCCTTGCCAAGAGGACGACGGCCAGAAGAAGAAACTCCTTATGCACAAATTATCGGGGAAATGAGGCCTAAATGAATATAAATCTTAATTTTTTAAGTTTTTTTTATCAGCATGTGTCGTAGAGAAGAGTGGAAGAAAAAGATATGCTAATCTAATAATAACAATCTATACTACTAAAAAAAATTAATTACATTTGAAATACTCGATTATTAAGCAAAATTTTTCTAAAACGTTTTTCCACACAAGAAAATTCTCCTGTATCGTGGGTGCGTTTATAAACATTAAAATTCACATACACAAACAGCCAAACCTGAAAGAACTACCTGTACCTGGTCATATTAATATTTGTACCGTGGGGGATCGAACTCGCGACACACATCGTAGCAGTCGATCGCCCAGCCACTGCGTAACCGTGCCGTAAAAAGTTTGTAGTGTTTCAAAATGTGACAACACCCGCGTCTACTTTAGTATGTTTTGATCGTCGTATGTTTGTGTATGACGTTACTACCCGATAAACAAACTGACTAATATTAAAAAAAAAACAATTCTAAAACCCGTTTTTTTTAATATTTTTGGGGATTCTAGTCTGTCTGAATCTGCGTTAAACGGGCGCCCACAACTGGCAATCGTGTCTACGCGCGTACGGGTTCGCGTAGAAGCCTATATAATAATAATAATAATTTATTTATTTTCGAATACCAGAGATCCATAGTGTTAGTAGCACGCCTTATATCTAGTGTTAGTACATACATAAATAAAAAACCAATTTGAGTATGAGTCACTTTGTACAGAAGATGAAAGCCAGAGATCAAGCAGTCATCCTCTCCACAAAATGCCTCAAAAAAGGGGAGAACAGACTCTCGGTAACTGTTTTTAGAATGCTGTTGTTACTGGCCCGGGTTCTAGCTGCCACAGACGCTATCTTCTTCCGTACGACTGCGTGAAAGCCGTCAGTACGGTTCTGTGCAAACATCTCTGACGCACTACAGAACCGGGGCAATCTCAAGAGCATTATAAAAACATTGTTGTCTGGACGCGCAGGACATCTAGCGACCTTTTGGTGTAGTTGATCCACAGACCACCCGTGTACAGACCTTGACAATACGCTTTGAAAAGTGTTATTTTGACCTGGTCTGTGCAGCGGGCGAATCTACGAGCCAACATTTTACCGCGGACCGCTAAAGCCCTGTATCCACATTGTCTTTCAGGTCGTCGGTAAGCATATGTCCCATACCGGGTCTATAGCGGGTACCTTAAGAGTTTATTCGCCTGGCCCCATAGGTCAGGGCAACACTGCACCACAATTAATCTTGTATCGAAAGACATTTTCACAAGCTTTTCTCCAAGCGTTATTGACAGAACAAGCGTACGTGCAGTGCACTATTGTATGGATCTGCGCGGGCGTCCGTTTTAACGCAATTTCAGCCCCAAAAGCGTCTAAATAAGCCATTATAAGCATTTATATAAACGGTGATTACGAATGTATACAAATATATACACGGCAATTTGTCATTGGTTGCATTTTGTTCATCACTTCAAATGTTTTTAAAATACTGTTTTTTAGTTTATGTTGTAACTGTGTAAATGATTGTGTAACTACTTGTGTCAATATTTAATAAACATTTTTTTTTTATGTTTTTTTGCTTTATATGTTTACACTACCATTTCCTTTTTTTGCGGATGGGAATTCATCAAATAACTTAACTCGCTCTGGGCGAAGCGGGTGAACTGTCAGATTTGTACTGACAAACCCACCCATGTCACTTCTATTGCCCTTTATGTTCCGAGGCCACGGTATCTCTTTCGAACAACCCGCAAACTCGGCAGGCGGTGGCCCTGGCAGGCCCCTCTGCTTTGCTGACAACTCTTTGAAGCGCGCGTGGAACAAAAGCGCCGTGGACACGGCCTGTCGTCACTGGACGGACGGACGGGAAACTACCCATTGCTCACCGTCCACAGGCCCGCATCTACGGTGGCCGGGAGTCGTCTTACGGCGCCCGGAGTATCTCCTACGGCGGCTCGGTTGGTTTGAGGTTCTCTCCCTCAAACGCCCGGCCACCTCCTAACATCGCTAGCATGACTGCTTCGCAGAAGGAAATGACCGCTTCCCATTCACACTCGCTCCGGACCATGAACTGAACCAGGGCCGGACGCGGGAGATCGCCGCTGCCGATCGGCTCTACGAGGGCACAGCGGTGCTTCGCCCAAGCTGGACAGACTGCCACTGTGTGCTCCACCGTGTCCTCCGAGCGATCGTCACAATGGTGACACCCGGGTGTTTCCTCCCACATATACGGACCATTTTAGTTCTACTAACAGCCTTAATGAAAAAGGATTACAAGACACCTGAATCAAATCAAATCAAAATATTGTAACGAAGTTCCTTATCGCGCGTTGCGAAAGAGGGCTAGACGGAAAAAAATTAAGACCAAAAGTTGTAACGACACTTTTTGGTATAGTTGTAAGCCGTGCGGCGTGTTTCTCTGTCTCTCTCTCTCTCTCTCTCATAGAAAGCAAGCCAGTTATTTTCGTTTCGTCTTTCTATTTCGCATTGAACAGTGTGGTGCCGCGACGATTATTTTTGTTGAGTGTATACAAGTTTTTTGTAACAAAAATAATAACTTCGTTCCATCCGTGTGTCCCTTGACACCGCTCAAGTTTTTTTTTTATTTCACATACTCGTAGGCCTACATGGGCACTTACAAAACGTCGAGAAAAGGTGCACGGTTCGGGTTGGTCGTTTCCTATGGAAAAGAACCGGCAAGAAACTCCATCGTCTGCTTAACCGGGCGAGTCCTGTGGATGCCTTGAAATTAAGGCTCCAGCCAGGGTAAAAACTCACAAACTTAGCGACTACACCCTAAGGCCACCCCCTGTGGGGTACGAGCCTCTACACACAAAGAACTAAGAGTGAGTTCATTCTAAATAAAAAAAAACTTTCGTACCGTCAACAAAAAAAAAGTTAATCAGTCTCGTCAGATACAGTTGACTATTTTCTTAGAAAGCGACTACTTGAACCTATATTAAATTTACTTAACGACCTGGTTGTTATCTTTCAAATAAATTTAACATTATTCGAAAACATTCGTGGATTTTTCAGATAATTTAAAAATTAAATTAACTTTTTCTTATGATCCTGGTTACCATTCATTTTTGCTGACTGTACAGCTTTTTTTCCTATGGCTGCTTAACCCATTATCGTAGTACCAACGCTACGACAGAAATATTAATAGTGCATTAAACAGGATAAATGAACAAAATAGGTATATTTACAAACGCTCGTCATAAACAGTTTGACCACAGCTAACGTAATTCTAGTTTCAATTGCACAAGTAACCATTTGCGACAAATTAAAATAAATGTATATTTAAAAAAAGAACGATTCTGTATTTTAGTGGGGACTAAAAAATAAATCACTTTATTTAGTTACAATGAGGCAAGCGAAAATAACTTTTAAAAACACTAGCAAAATAATCAAAATCGTTTGCCAGTGTGTTTATTAAGACGATATTATTATGTCATTCAACTTGGAACAATGAATTCAAGGGTTTGTGTTATGACTTTATTTTTTTTGTGTTTGGAAAGTGGTGCGGGACTAATTTGCAGTAAGTTGCATACCTACATTTTTTTATACTAAAGTAAGGTAAGGACGTCCTTTAATCAAATGAATTAAAAAAAGAGGAGAGGGGGTCAGACAAATCACATTAATGCAGGAAAAGGAATAATGTCTCACAATCACGTGTATTTTTTTGTCGGACACAAAAATAGATTTGATGAGGGTCGTAGGTATATATACTTCTTTTTCAAAAATTAATAAAAAATCCGATCAAGCGATTTATAATATACTAGCTTTTGCCCGCAGCTTCGCTCGCGTTAAATTCGGGGTAACACAGTTCCCCTTGCGCCTCATTGATTTGTAATAGCAACGCTAAGATTTCCCTTTTCTTCCCTCTTTCTCCCTCACATCCGACTTTAAAAAAAAAATTAACTAGGCTATGTCCGTCTCCTGGTTCCCAAATCCCAACTATCTCTGTACCAAAATTCATCAAAATCGGTTTTCCATTAAAGCGTGAAGAGGTAACAAACAAACAAACAAACTCACTTTCGCTTTTATAATATTAGTAAGTAAGGATTTATTTTATTTTTAAAAAAGCTTATTACCTAAAGCCGATTTAAACCTATTTGGTCTTTTCAATATTAAAAAATAATAGGAGAAATATAACGTATTATTTTAAATACTAGTACTACGTACTACTAGTATAACGTACTTTTAATTTAACGCGTTCCCTGCACCATGATTTTTACAGAAGTTTCAGCTGGTGCTTTGGAGGCCTAAAAGATCTCGAAACTACACACACTTAACACCCTTTGGTGTGTTTGAGACCTAATGAGTCTCCTAAAGATATAGTTTTTAAAATAATTTGTATCTTCCAAAAAACCAATGACATAGGTATATTTTCAAAAAAATTGTGAGTGAAAAATAGTCTATTGCTTTATATTTTGCTAGGTTCGCAAGCAGTTATGACATTTAAATAAAGTACAAAAACCAAATAAATTAAAAAACACGACTGCCATCAGAAAATTAACTAAAAAGAAAAAAAAAAAGATGTTAGTTTTACATTTACCGATGGAATGTGCTAGGAACAGAGATGAAAGGGAATCAAAAACCAAACAAAAAGAATTATCGCGGTCGGGGGACCTATCTGTAGAATACTTTCATGTATAAAAAGTCCCCCGACTGCGCTAAAAAATTTTGTTTTGTTTCACTCCTTTTTTGGGGCAGTCGTGTAAAAAGTAGTATGTTCCCACAGTAAGTAAAGAGCTTTATACGTTAGATCCTTCGGCAAGGAGTGAAACAACACGATTATATTCAACACAACACACAATACAAAAGTCCTACAAGAGATCTGATAGATCTCGTAATTCAATGAACGTTTTAACATGTACAATGTTTTAATAAACTTGTATAGAACGTAAATATAATAATTGTATTTATAAATTGCGTTATGTCATAGGTAGTGTAGAACGTAAATATAATAATTGTATTTATAAATTGCGTTATGTCATAGGTAGTGTATTTTTATATATTTATAATAACAACTTTTTAGTCATAATCATTAATTTTCCGTTTTGACAATAAAGAGATTTTGATGCATTAGTTGTTATAATTGTTTCTATATTATTCAAATTTTGCAGTGCGTCTTCACTGTTTGCACAAAGGAGATACATAGCGTCTTGTATCGTTATATTGCCTCGGTTTGAGACAAGGAGGAGGTGGAATTAACTCATTTTTATAATTATCACTTAGGGCCTATTTGTCATTTGAGAGTCGATCACTCAGTCCATCGTTAATAGCAGGACGCCACTGAAACGAAACTTTTTACAAGTATTAAACTTATACTACTACTAGCTTTTACCCGCGGCTTCGCTCGCGTTATATTCGGAAAGAAGAGTGTGTGTACCGATTTCTAGTTTCCGACCTTGAAAACTGCGAAAAGTCCCATATAAAATTTTACCTTCGCATGGATATATATTATGACGGTACGGTTGACGCAGTCGCTAAGCGATTATTTGCTGCGTGCGTATCGCGGGTTCGATTCCCGTACGGAACAAATATTTGTATGGCCTACGGGTAGTTGTTCCGGGTCTGGCTGTTTGTGTATGTGAGTTTAAATGTTTGTAAACGCACCTACGATACAGGAGAAGTTCCTTGTGTGGGGCAAAGAATCAAAATATACTATTATACTTTTGTCACTTGTGACGAAACTTTGTCATTGCGGCCAAGCCGAATAAAACAGGTGTTATAGAGTCGAGAACAGCAGTGACAAATTCTAACGTGAATTAAACGACGTTTTTCAATACACTTCGGAATAATTAATAACAAAACTAAAATTTATTAAATTAAAATATAAGGTAATCACTGTTACAGGTCCTTTTTTCTCTAAACCTAAGCCACCCGGTCGAGAGAATAAACCTGCCTCGGGTAAGTTATCTTAGATACTTATATCCAGATCATTACCTTCCTGCAATGGTCATATGATAATTATTATGATCCTTTATTTATTTGTATACATTTTTTTTTTTTTAATATTTCTTATCAAAAACAAAAAACGTTTAAATATTAAAATAGTATCCCACCGGTATTGGGAACAGGGTCCAAGCTACCGTCAGGGCTCCAGAGAAAGGAACCTCCTTACAATACGAGCCGTGTCCAAGAGTACCGCTTTCTGTATAAAGCTCTTGATCCAGCTGCCTAACGAGAGCCTTCTCAGGTGTTAGTCGAGGCTCTTGGCAATTAAGCCATTGGCTGCAACGACTATCGGCACAATGATCGCTGAGTCCACGTCCCACATGTCGACAATCTCGCGAGCCAAGTCAATATACCTGATTTATTTTTATTATTATTTATTTATTTTACAGACTACAATGTGATCCAGTGTGTTAGTAACAATATGACTTTGCCTATGTTAGTACTTAATAACTAGAACAGATCGAGTGCGATTGGTTAGCGCACATTAGCGGGCTGTCTGCCCGGTCAGCTATCGATTGCAGGATAGTGTTGGGACTGCCACGCAGCCTGTGGAGTACCGAGGCAGTTTTTTTTCGCCACAACGCATCAAAACTTACAGTGGGTGCGTTAGCAAACATTGCTGAGGCACTACAGAAGCGTGGCAGTCGCAGCAATCCCCTGAACACATTGTTATATTAGACCAGCTTTTGCCCGCGGCTTCGCTCGCGTTAAATTCGAGGTAACACAGTTCCCATTTTCTGATTTGCAGGTACCTGCCCCCTAATTTTATGCCCTTGCGCCTTATTTATTGTAATAGCAATTCTAAGTTTTCCATTTTCCCTTTCTCCCTCATTTCTCACTTTTTTAAAAGAAAAGTTAGCCTATGTTCGTCTCCAGGGTCCCAACTATCTCTGTACCAAAATTCATCAAAATCGGTTTAGCCATTAAGGCGTGGAGACGTAACAAACAAACAAACTCACTTTCGCTTTTATTATATAATATTAGTAAGGATACGCAGAGCATTATAAGCCTTTTGGGTATATGTGAACCACCAGGGCTCCCGAGTTCTGTGAGGTGCAGTATGGTTTGAAAATAACTATTTTAATTGCGGCTGTACATCGAGAGAACCTGCGGGCCAGCATATTCGCTCTAACTGATAATGCTCTACGCTCCCTCTCTAGATCAAGATCATCTTTCAGATCATCAGTAAAAATGTGGCCCTGGTGTTTTTTAAATACTCTGTTTATGGAGTGACCTCTCATTAAAAGAGGAGGGCTGGGATATATTAATACCAGCCTATTACAGTCCCACAGCTGGGCAAAGGCCTGTTCTCATACAGGGAAGGCATTGATCACCACGCTTGCTCAAGACGGATTGGCGATTTCAGACTTATATTAATTTTAAGTCCAGGTTTCCTCACAATGTCTTCCCTCACCGATGTCTCTGATGTATTTTTTTTGCGGATGGGAAATCATCAAATTCTAGGCGGAGCGGGAGGGAGTGTCAGACTTATACTGACTAAAACCCACCCATGTTCCTTTTACTGCCCTTTATGTTCCGGGGCCGCGGTATCTCTTTCGAACAATCCGCAACCCCGGCAATCTCTGATGTCTTAGATAAACTTTAGAAAGTACATATGAATTGAAAAAGTCATATTGGTTTTTGCCCGGATTTAACCCACAACAAGCTCCTTGAGAGGCGAGGCGCCTAACCTCTAATTTAATTCAGTACTATTTATTTATCAAAACTGTAAAATATTTGAAAGCTTTGTGCGACGTTACCAAGCTTCAAAGTACAAAATTGTAAAACTAAATGATTTTAAAAGAGTAGATAACCATGGAGTTTCTTGCCGGTTCTTCTCCATAGGAAACGACCAACCCGAACCGTCTACTTTTCTCGACGTTTTAAATGTGCCCATGTAGGCCTATGTGATTATTATTATGGGCATCTTAATCGGTTTAAATTTTACCAAATTGGGACTAAAATGACGAATACTTGTGTATTTTTTTGCAGATCCTTTTTACTCCTCTAAAACTGAGCCACCCATCAAAGAGGATAAGGCCGGTAAGTTATCACTTGACTACCATCGCGTATCCCGATTCGGTTTATAAAATACCGGCCAAAAGCGAGTCAAACTGGCGCACCGAGGGTTCCGTACAAACTTGCGAAATAAACGGCCATAAGTATCTTTTGACTGCGTAGTCTTGGATGCAGTGGCGGATTTACAAATTTGCCGCCAGTAGGCTATACAATTTTTTCCGCCCCTACTGACCTTTGAAATTCAATAGGTACGCTAGTTTAGTTCACAATCATTTATTTACATTTATTCTGAAATTGTTACTTTATGGTTTGTGTTCTATCGTCCTCATTACATCGTCTCTTTCCCATTATTAGAATGATCGTTTACTGGGGACTAGTTGTAACCGTTTCTAGATTATTATTGCAAAAAGACCAAATTTGCCGCCCCCTGGAATCTGCCGCCCTAGGCTCCAGCCTACTCAGCCTACTGGTAAATCCACCACTGCATGGATGGTTTTTTACAGCACAAAGAGACTACAGACGTTAAGTATTTGATTTTAATTTCAACGCGATACCTCCACGCGTTCCCCAAATAAAGGGGCTTGACAGACAGACTACTAAGTAGTCCTTTAAAGGTTCCGTTTTTTTCCTTTTAGGTACGAAACTTAAAAAAATTATTGGTGATGTATTTAATAATAATAAATTAATTTTCTCAAAATGTTTAGTACTAATTTAAAAAAGATAGTTTGGCAATATTTATTACTAATAAAATGGATCAAGTCACTGCAACCGAACTAGGTCATGCCTGTTTTTCGGTTTTCAGTACCTTTTCCCTCGATTTTTAACAATAAAAACCGGCCAAGAGCGTGTCGGGCCACGCTCAGTGTAGGGTTCCGTAGTTTCCCGTCCGTCACAATAAGTGTTCCCACTTATGAGTTTAAAGGTGGAGGAGCGTGCAACATTGCACGCTCCGCGGCAGACGCTCCGACTTGTGACGGTTTTTAGCGCGAACACAAAGGGGAGCGCAGTATGTCAAAGGGGAGTGCATGTAGAAGTGCGCGCGACGTATCCATTGGAGCAGTTGCAGGAGCGCGGAGTTTTGTACAAAAAACAAGTTACAACAAACAGTTTTTGTACAAAAAAGACAAAAAGTTGTACAAAATACAACTTTTTGTCTTTTTTGTACAAAAACTGTTGTGTCAATCAAGTTCAAAATGATTTTGCTAGAAAGTCCTTAAAAAGTTCTACTTTTCAGATTTTTTCATATTTTCTAAACTTATGGTTCAAAAGTTAGAGGGGGGGGGACACATTGTTTTTTACTTTTGGAGCGATTATTTCCGAAATTATTGACATTATCAAAAAATGATTTTAGTAAACCCCTATTCATTTTTAAATACCTTTCCAACAATATATCACACGATAGGGTTGAAATTAACTTTGTCGGCGTGATTGATATACATATTGGTACCAAATTTCAGCTTTCTAGTGCTAACGGTCACAGAGATTAAGCGAGGACGGACGGACGGACGGACGGACAGACAGACATGGCGAAACTATAAGGGTTCCTAGTTGACTACGGAACCCTAAAAAAGTCTACAAAGCAAGTAATGTTATTTGTACTACAATTTAATTAGAATGAATTGTTACACTTTTAATGTAGTCTGGCCTAAAATATAACAAGTATGTGGAGTGTTTATGAGTTTGTGTGGATTGATACGTGTTTTATGTTGAGTTTAAGAAGTCATCTATAATATGTGTTTGTGTTGTGTGTGAATGTGAGTGTTTCTAGGTGTAGAGTAGGCGTGTGTGTTTGTAAGTGCATGGTGCGTGAATGTAAAATTATTTTAATTTTAGAACTTAACATTATATCAGAAGTACAGGGGGCGAAGGGCAGGACGTCTTTGTGGGACTGTCTCTTGTAATCTGACGTTCAAAAAGTGCTGATTATCAGCCTAATTTGAATAAATGACTTTTGATTTGATTTGATTTGAGTAATAACTCCGCATTTTAGCGCTAAAACGCGTAACGACAGGCGAGGCAGAACGTGTGAACCTGTTCACGGAATAAATAGTTGTACTAACGTTCCTAGATTGGCTATATAGCTTTTTACAACCGTACCTACATATTTTCGTTTAAACATTTAATATTTAAAAATAATATTTATAAGTACTAAAATAGGAACCCACAGGTATCGGAAACAGGGTCCAAGCTTCCGACGATCAGGGCTCTCCGAGAGAGGAACCTCCTTACGATACGAGCCGCGTCCAAGAGTACCACTTACCTACTGAAACGAACCCTTGATCCAGCTGCCTAACGAGAGCCTCCTCAGGTGTTGGTCGAAGTTTTTGGCCTTTAAGCATTTGGCTGACAACCGTTATTATTATGATTTTGTTTTCAGAGCAACCTGGGTTCATATACCGTTCCGAAGGCACTGAAGCAAATGTAGATTGTGAATCTACAGTAAAATATCATCAATGGCATCAAGGCTACCAAAATAGTAACGTATATTGTTATATTTTTTTGAGTGATATTAGTGGGTTTCTCGCAACCGGCGTGCATGTTTGACGAAAAGCCCTAGCACGTTGCAAACGTAAAGTATTCGTATTATTGGTACCGTTATCGGATTGGATATCGATTTATTAATCGATATTACAATTTATCGTTGAAATTTCAATTATGAAAATATTATTTGTTGAACGAATGCTTTTATTTAAAAGTCGTTTTTTTGTGAGTGGCATCTCGCAGTTCAACCTAGGAGGCTGTCGTCTGCTAAGCCGCACAAATCCTGTGGATGCCTCGAGAGTCCTTACTCTGGCTGGAGGAAGGCCTCTAAAAGGAGAAGGCCTCAAAAAAATAAAAACTAAGCGACTACACGCTAAGGGCACCCTCTGTGGGGTACGAGCCTCGGCTTAGGGCGTCGCTGGGGGAGGACAGCAAAGGGACAGGCTGGATTATTACTTTTATATCATTTACTCCTGCTTGGGCCTCTGGACAGCACGAGGTAACTGGGCCTGTTATTTTTCGGATAGGATGTCGTTAAATGATTTCTTCCGCTCTGGACGAAGCGGAAGGGAGTGTCAGACTTCTACTGACTGACACAAAGGTCTTTGTGTAACGGGGCCGCGGTATCTCTTACGAAGAACCTGCAACCACGGCAAGCGGTAGCCATGACGGGCCTATACTTTGCTTACATCTCTTTGAGCCGTACGTGGAAAAGGAACCCGCTGACGACACGGCCTGTCGCTTAGACGGACTGACGGTCTGCTACCCATTGCTCAACCAAAAAAAGGGGCCCTAGGAGCAGCATAGAAAACAAAAACACCTGCCGTCTTTGAGCGTTGTTCGATAGAGATACCGCGGCCCCGATACAGAAAAGGAAAAGAAGGAATATGGATCGGCTCCAGTCAGTAAAACATAGTAGGTACTTATATTGATATCCGTGCCTCGGAAAGCACGTTAAGCTGTTGGTCCCGGCTGTCATTTGTAGATCTTTGACAGTCGTTACAGTAGTCAGTGTCCCGAAAGTCTGACAACCAGTCTTACCAATGGGTATCGTATTACCCAGTATTAACTGGGTTATGGAGGTCAGATAGGCAGTCGCTCCATGTAAAATACTGGTATTCAGCTGCATCCGGTAAGACTGGAAGCCGACCCCAACATAGTTGGGAAAAGGCTAGGCAGATGATGAGGTACTTATATTGATGGCATTTTTTAGTTTCGTCCATGTAAATCATCGTATATTTTTTCTTCAGGTACAAGTAAAAAACAAGAGGCGATAGGAAACATACCACTACAAAGAGGACTGACAAAAACTCATTACAGTATAACGGTGGAAAGCTTTGATAATAACACAGTTATATATTGTAAGAATGACGCTTCAAAAACAGTTGTTTGGTTTTCTTTCATAAATAAAGAATTTGTAAAAAAGTATTTCAAGACCAGCATAAAAATTTTTGACAATGGAACTCGTGAGTATTTTTGCATTTACCTACTGCCATAACATTACGCCAGTTATAACCGAAGGAATAGGCTGAAATGTACCTGAGAGTAGGTACGTTTTTATTTGTCGGGGATAACCTGCAAACGGCGATCGGTTCTGGGGATATGACCGGTAAGTGTGGGACTTTTACCGCACTAAAACCATCCTGTAGGGATACCATAACATCTTATAGCAGCTCTTAATCCTGTGTGAAAAAGATATGGTGCTAGACACCCTGTATAGCTCTGTCTCTTTCCCTCAGTGAAATAAGTTCTGCGTTAAGACGTCATGGTAAAGCTGATGGTCACAATTCACAAATGAGAAGTTTTTTATGAATGTCATCTCGCAGTTCAACCTATAAGGTTGTGGTCTGCTTAACCGGGCAATTCTGTCGATACATTAACAGTAAGGCCTCCAGCCAGGGCAAACATCTTAAAAACTAAGCGACTACACCTAAACCAATTCATAGCAAAGGCAGCTCGCGATCCAGCTGCTTTGATATCTGCCCCGAAGGACAAGTGGCTATCAAGAATCACATCTAAGTACTTGGCTTCCTTCTTCCAAGGGATAAGCTTGCCGTACATAGGGATCGAACTGAGGAATCTGCACATGAGAGGAGGCACCATTTCCTCTTAATAGACCTGTCCAGAGCCCCCTCTGTGCAGCGTTTGTTAAGGCGCATGATATCCAATATGACGGAGTCCCAAAGATGGCGGTGTAGTTCTTTTTTATACATTCCCATATTAAGGCTTTCTTTTTTTTTCTTTAGTTTTTTTTTATAATCCCTTGGGCGACTATAGGAACTTACGCCCATATTTCACCAGTTATGTCTATAAACACATAACAGCACGGCAGCATTCCCGGAGGGTTATGCTTAGGTGTATAAAATAGATAGTCCACCAACATTACTTCAGTTATGTTTTTTAGAGGCCCATATAATAGGGAGCGAACTTGTTGCCAATCACCCAGGCACATATCCAGAATCCGAGACATTCGAGAAGGGAAAACATGGGTGTACCAGCCAGTTAAGGACCATGTCATAGGAGTCGAGCAACTCACTCCATCATTCGGGCAAAAATCCAGACTCTGTAGCTGCTACCGAGACAATTATGATGGTAAAACAAGGGTAAAATCTTATTATTAACAACAAAAATGGGACATTTACCATGTTTAGGATTTCTTTTGAGCTCCCGATATTTCGGCACTGTCGCAAACACCCTGGTTATGGATCTACTGAAGTTTTTGCGGGTGGGTATTTTTAGGTAGACCAACCGATCTACCTGAAATACCAAGAATATTTTGTTATTTTAAACCTAATTATTTTACAATTTCAGCGCAGAAAAACGAAGAACTTATAATACTTCCATATTCTGAAAGAAAAGTTCTTTCGTTTAGCTGTGAAGAATACGTCAAAGGAATAAACGGTATGTACATATTACCACTTTTTAAAAATAGGGCGATTTTAGGGGGCATTTTTTCAGTTATTCAATCATCAAGTGACTTACCGCGCTCCGGGTGGAGCGAAAGAGAGTATCAGACTTGTACTGACGACTAAAACCCATCCATGTTCCTTGTTTCGCCCTTTGTGTTCCGTGGTCGCGGTGTCTCTTTCCAACAAGCCCGCAGCCCCAGCAGGCAGTGGTCCTGACACCTCTCTACTTTGCTGACATCTCTTTGAGGCGCGCATGGTACACGAACGCGCCGTCGTCACGACAGGGGCTGCATGCCCACAGTCAGAAAGCCGCCGCCATCTTTTTTTCAATATAACTCTCTAATGGTGTGTGTACAGGTTACACTATTAGGGTGTTAGGTATGTTAAATTAAACAACAGTCTGTCTCCAATGAGCACGTCTTACTAGCACGGCGGACCAGAAGCGAGTGAGCGCTCAGTGGATTAATATCACTGCGCGCGCTCCCACCACCGCTCGCCCTACCACTAAGCGTGTCGGTATTTATTATACGCTACATCTACCTTTTACAAAATTTTAAAAATAGCATAATTTCGTATAAATATAATAACATACAAATCAGTTTATTTCAAGAATAATCATCAAATAATTTTAATAATATTCCATTAAACAATCACTTATTCATTTTCGTCACACACGTTGTTACAGGCGGTATCGCTATTTTCTGAAAGCTTATTATCCTTATTTGGTCAAACTTCCCACTTTCCTTACTATATTTCTGCGCAACCGCTGTCCACTATTTATTCACAAATGTGTGTGTCGTATCCTTGAATGTGGTGGATAACTTGTTTTCTTTATTGTATTCTCAACATATACTTTTTTCCCAATATCTTTCCTAGATTCTGTTGCTTTCCTCTTTCTATCTGCATTTTCTTTTCTTTGCAGAATCTATGTTTTTAGTCAAAATCAAAATATTTTTATGTCACATTGGCCTACATGGGCACTTATAAATAACATTCGAGAAAAAGTGCACGGTTCGGGTTGGTCGTTTCCTATGGAGAAGAACCGGCAAGAAACTCCATAGTCACTCTTTTAAAATCATTTGGTTTTACAATGTGGTTGTTACAGCGTTAGTACTTAGATATGAGAGGACAGCGTAGGCCAGGCAATAAGTCATTGCTTGCTTTACAAAACGCAAAATAAAATAATAAGTTAACAAGCGTCTAAGAATCTACAAGGCCAACAATGTCCACTCATTCACAATAAATTGCTTATAAAGAATCAAACAGTTCTGCCTCTTAACTTCGACATTTGGAAATTTTTGTTTGGAACAACTGGATACCAAATTCTTTACAAAAACTTTCAAACTGAACTAACAAACTGCCGACCATGATCAGCGGTAACGCTTACGGGTGCACCTAACCGAGAAAATACCTCTTTAAGCTTGGAGTGTGCAGAATCTATGTTAAATGTTTTCATTTGTTTATATCTACTACTAGCCTAATATATGTACTTTAATTTACTAATAATATTTGTACTTGAATAATAAATGTGAGTAACAGCATTATTTTAGGACACTACTGTAAACTATATTGAATGTCTTTCCATTTGGTGCTGATAAATATAGATTTCGGGCACTGGACACTCACGACCATGCTACATACAGCTGCCACACACATACTAGTGTTTACCCTTGCGCCTTATTTATTGTAATAGCAAAGCTAAACATTCCCTTTTCCTTCCCCCTCTTTTTTTACTGAGCTTTTCACATATCTTGTCAATATGACTAATCCAGGAACATTTATGATCTAGATCTGTCCCAAGAAAAGTCATACTATCTGATTGTTGTATACTTTTATCTTTATAATTGATGTTCAAATTTATTTTATTCCAATTATTGTTACAAAATTGGACATATTAGGTTTTTCTATGTTGGGTTTAACCTCTCAAGGACCCCCATTATTTACGTCAACTATCCGTCAAGCACCGCCGGGCGGATTCTTATCGTATGTGTAATCTGATTTTAAGACTTGTCTTTACTACAAATACAGTTTTCAATCGATCGAGGTTTGGTGGCACGAATTTGTGCCAGCGGGGCTCAACGGTAATACTTGTTTACTGGCACGTTTTTGTGCCGCTGGGGCTCTAGAGGTTAAAGTTTCTTTTTTTTTTTCTTAGTTATTACTTTGCTCACATTACTATTGATTTCCTCATTTAAAGTTTACTTCATTTTTAGGAATGGTTACGGACATATCGTCTGCAAGGACTACGCAAGGATCATCAGTTACTTTTGTCAGGTCATTGATATATATAAAAAAGGGTGGGCCTAAAATATTGCCCTGTGAAACGCCTTTGCAATTGTGACCTAATTTGAATTTGGATGTCAGTTCACCTTTTTGGTTTGGCTTATCCAAAGTAATCTCTACAATGTTCACCATCACTGTTCACTTTGGAACGTAGTCTCATTTTCATGGCTACAATGCCCGGGTGGCTTTGGCCACAAGAATGCGCCAATGGATAGCCATGCGTCCAATTTAATGGATAGCCAATGCGTCCAATTTAATGGATAGCCAATTCGTCCAATTTAATGGATATACAATTCGCCCAACTATTGTTCTATATTTCATTCCTGACTAACTTTAGCTCTGAATCTCCCTCACAGGCTTGCCTTTATTCACGCAAAGTAATTGCTACAGGATGATATTGATCAACTACCAAGTATAAATAATTGGGTAGCTGACACCATCAACCAATAATTTAAAGACACAATTTTTCTGAAAGAACACGTTATTCTAGACCTGAGAACTGCATTAATTTCAAAATAACTTTAAAATTCGATTTTTAGTTGCTTTTAAATCAATAAATAGTTGCGTCATTGACTTGACAACTTAGTGACGTCATCGTTTGCGAGTCCCATACAAAATCTATGGGGGAATCGCGTTTTGACAGCTCATAAAAAGTATGTCAAATGATTGGTGGTGTCATCTACCCTATTATCATCATCAAAAGCTTGTGTTTGTGTATCGTGCCAATAAGAGATGATATCCGTATCTTTGCCTAGTTTTAGTCTTAAAAGTTCGCGCAAGGATTCGGTCTATGAAGCTGAATAAGGGATCCATTTTCCTACATAATATACTAGCCCTAAGAAGCTTTGTACCTTCCAATTACTGTTGGCACTCGCAACGATTCTATCAGTATCGGGTCATTTAGTTCCCTTCAAAATGGTTGAACGGGGCTGCCGTCATGTTCATGAACGGGCACTGACAGTCGACTATTAGCCGCCACGGTTTTGTTTAAATTAATTCGTTCATTCATCTATTAAACTCTTGTTTTTGCTTTTACTCTGGACGCTCTTAATGTGCTCGTTTTTGTACATCGTTCTCACATGTATGCATAATCTCAACATGAATGATATATCCATGATTTTGTAAAAATATTATGATTTAAAAGAGCGTTCACGGAGCCCTCTGCCCATTCATCTCCACAGAGATCTGCGCTTTGGAATGGCAACTACAGTATTTAATTTTTCACAAGCTACTATGTCTCGTGATTGGGACTGTAGCACAATCCTTTTTATTTTCATGACATTCAATATGCCTGTAAAGGTCTAATCGTAATAAATGCTTTGAGTTTGACCTCTGCTTAACCCTCCAGAGATTATACGCGTGATTTTATGTCAACTAAAACAGTTTATTGACTAGACAATCAGCCATCTTACTTTACTTTGATAAAAACATAGCCTTCGCTTAGTAATTACCGACGCCATGTTTTCAAAGGAAAATACAATAAACAAAGTACATTTTTAAATTCCCACGACGTTCACATGCCTAGCGCATTATTTAAAACGTTAATTCAGTCATTAATTTTCCTTTTTTCTAATGCATGAAAGTTTCAAAATGAATAACGTTAAATTTGTGTATAATTCAGTTTGAACAATCCAGAGCTTTTATTTTAAAGGGTTTTTATTAAGCGCGTTTTGATTCGTTTAGCAGAACATTGTTATCTTTTAAAACCCGTAAGACATATTTTGTAAGCCTGTGCTATGTTCGGCCTCGTCGCTTCGTTCCATAGTGGGCAAAGGATGCTTTTCCCTAATGATAGCTCGATTGGCTCTCATATCATATGTACACAGATGCGAACATCGCAATCCGTTCCGTTTTTTTTTTTTTTTTTTTTTTTTTTTTTTTTTTTTTTTTTTTTTTTTTTTTTTTTTTTTTTTTTTTTGACGTTGCTACATTAGTAGCGATCAAGTACAACTCAGGCGCACGCTCGAGCCTAGTGGCGGTAGGTGTATTTCGACGGTTCCTACGTACATAGGTATTTTATTATTTCCACGTTTTTTTTTTTTTTTTTGAAAAACTTATAGATGACCATTTATACGACACTTATTCGTTGTATTTATAATACTTTTTATATGTCTTATACGATTTCTAAAACACGGTAAATAAGTTAAATAAAAATCGTATGTATTAATTATTTCAACTAATAAGTAATTATTTTGTCACAAGTCTGCTACCATAAATAAAATAACATAGCGAGGAAAACTGTTCCACCGTAATACAGTTTATACTAGTACGGGGGGAACAGAGTGAATCAGTTCTGTGTTAACAACCATCTATAATGAGTACCGACAAAAAGTGTCTACTACCTCTACTGCTTATATGTAAGTAAGTTGAATTGTGCAAGGTTGTTAGTTTGCTTTATTGCATAAAAACCAGTTCAGCATGTAGGCATAAAGCCGATGATACAATAATAAAATGCCATTTTCGACATGTCCTCATGCACGCAGGGACCGTCGACATTGTTTTTTTTTTTTTTTTTTTTTTTTTTTTTTTTTTTTTTTTTTTTTTTTTTTTTTTTTTTTTCGACGGAATTACTTCCATTATAGGTACCGTTCCGATTTTCATCGAACTTCCCTTGATCTTATTTCACAAGATCATTTAGGTACTGTTTGGTTACCCAAACTACCTCTTGAAAGAATTATTTCCTTTATAGGTACCGTTCCGATTTTCATCGAACTTCCCTTGATCTTATTTT
This sequence comes from Ochropleura plecta, assembly GCA_905475445.1. Classification (NCBI taxonomy): domain Eukaryota; kingdom Metazoa; phylum Arthropoda; class Insecta; order Lepidoptera; family Noctuidae; genus Ochropleura; species Ochropleura plecta. Next base: position 15,615,084 of record FR997738.1, on the reverse strand, counting down.
ACAAGACCATTTAGGTACTGTTTGGTTACCCAAACTACCTCTCTAAGGAATTACTTCCTTTATAGGTACCGTTCCGATTTTCATCGAACTTCCCTTGATCTTATTTTACAAGACCATTTAGGTACTGTTTGGTTACCCAAACTACCTCTATAAGGAATGACTTCCTTTATAGGTACCGTTCCGATTTTCATCGAACTTCCCTTGATCTTATTTTACAAGACCATTTAGGTACTGTTTGGTTACCCAAACTACCTCTCTTAGGAATTACTTCCTTTATAGGTACCGTTCCGATTTTCATCGAACTTCCCTTGATCTTATTTTACAAGACCATTTAGGTACTGTTTGGTTACCCAAACTACCTCTAATAACCACGTTTTTGTTGACAGAACAAAAGTAAAATAACATAATAAACTACAGTGAGTTATTTAATATCAGTTACACTCACACTTATCAAGTTATTGTAACTATATTACTATATTGTTGTGTATGTAAAAATTATATAAAAGAAAAACATATTTAGTGTTATACTGTATACAGGTAAGTAAGCCATAAGTTCTCATAAAGTTTGTCTAATGAATAAGATTTTATAATATAATACCCGGTGACCGGTGATACAGGTGTTTCAATACCCACCACAGGCACCAGTGATTCACAAATATGTATTAACTTGTTTATGCCAATAAATAATTTATTATTATTCATAATATTTATGAAATCGTGTATTGTAACAATAGCTACTTCGAAAACACTGACATTCAAATTATTAATTAACACCTTTGATAGTTTTGTTTTGTCAACGACTTTCATTTGTGGTATATTTTGATGTACAGGTACTTCGATTAGTCAATAACGACTATTTAGGTACCAACCAAGTAACAAAATCAGATTTATCTTGAAATATTCCTTTTGTGATCTCAAAGCACACAAATTACGTAAATTAATTAGAATGCTGGTTTCTAAAATAATAGCATACGTAAGCTAAATAAGTCAATCGTTTTAATTATTGTGTCACAACCAAAATTATATTTAAATTCGTTATTTTATTTCAATAATTACGTAACAATTTAATAATTACGTACCCAGATTTAATAAAAGTAAGTAATTAATTCATTTTAAAACCCAGTTATGGGCTACATGGAACATCTCAATGAATAAAACTGATTAGTCACTGATTTACCTCTTTATTCACAATATGTTTTGAATTTTGGTACATACCTTACACTTATGTAATCCTGGCACGGTCGCCACTTGTACAGGTTACACTATTAGGGTGTTAGGTATGTTAAATTAAACAACAGTCTGTCTCCAATGAGCACGTCTTACTAGCACGGCGGACCAGAAGCGAGTGAGCGCTCAGTGGATTAATATCACTGCGCGCGCTCCCACCACCGCTCGCCCTACCACTAAGCGTGTCGGTATTTATTATACGCTACAGTGTGCAAAATGACGTCATGCTAAATCCAATATGTCGAACTCCCAAAGATGGCGGTGTAGTTCTTTTTTATACATTCCCATGTTAAGGCTATCAAATGAAAGGGTTTGAGAGAGCGTGTCTTGTAGTTTTTTTTGTTTATGTTTATATTTTTTATTACAGATACTTATGTGGGCGTAATAAATACGACTTCTAACATGATAAAAACATATCGAACGATTTTGGCGTATCCGAGTTTCAACAAAACGCACAATGGCACGATTTTATGTTGTGTTTACTATGATGTGAACGGAACAGCAGATGAAAAGTGGATCGTCCGACATGTTGCCAAGAAAACTTTATTAGTTTACGATGATTCGGTTCAGCAGGGTAGCCCAGAAGGTAACGGTGAGGTTTTTGTTTTAATATGTAGGTATTTCCCATAAAACGGATTAAAAGAAAAAATGGAAGACTTGACTCCCATTTTTCTTTTTACATTTTTCTTATGACTCATATTACGTTAAACCAGTATGTAACCTGCACAGCTCTAGCATTTGTTTCGTTTAAATCCTGAGCGGTTTGAATCCTGCAAGTGGTTGTGCACGATGAACAGGAAAGGAAGTGCAGCATATCCTGCAAAGCGGCTCCTCACTAGCGTAGTGTTTCATTGCTATACCACCATAGGCCACTTATTTTTGGGCAATGACAGACTACTGTCTGTCATTGCCCAAAAATAAGTGGTCTCCAAAAAATCAAATGTAGTTACAATCTAAAGGTGGGGTGGCTGCAGAGGGGCCCGCCAGGCGGGCATACCTCTGCGAGATGTATGGCTTGGGTTCAAACTCGAGAACTATGACTTGGCAGTCCGACGGTAACCACTAGGCCATCATTGCTGTCACGACGAAAAATTATCTCTTCAAGCAGGTAAGTACTTGAAGAGATAATTTTTCGTCGTCGTGACACCCTACCTTACCATGACGTCTTAAAGCAGAACTTATTCCACTGAGGGAAAGAGACAGAGCTATACAGGTAATCTAGCACCATCTCTTTCTCACACAGGAATAAGAACTGCTATAAGATGTCATAGTAACCCTACTGCTGTCTTTTGTTTACAGAAATGACCAACACTGAAACTGAGACAGGTTGGGCAGGCAACCAAACCACTACAATATACATTACTACAGCAGTCGTGGGACTACTAATACTGCTGGTCATTATCGTTACTTGTAAAAAACGGTGGCGTAAAAAACCGATATCGGTAAGTCATACGTTCCTATCTACTTCATTTTGGTAAATAGCTAAGCGATCGACTGCTGCGCTGCGTGTCGCGGGTTCGATGTGCGTGTGCGGGGGCACGGACAAATATTTGTATGACCTACAGGCAGTTGATTCGGGTCTGGCTGTTTGTGTGAGTTTAAATGTTTGTAAACGCACCCACGATACAGGGGAAATTCCTTGTGGGGCAACGTTTTTTTTTTAAATTTAGACTACAGAATTCTTGGTAGACGGCATCGTGAAGGGACGAATGGAAGCCGTCAAACATGCTTCTGTACATCAAACTCAGCAACACCACGTAAAAAATATATGTATAGTGCTGGGACACAACATTTTCATTGAACCGCTTATACACCTAAGTAGGTTTTCCTTACTTGCGATAACTAGAGTCAGGAGTACGTTGACTAAGCAGTATTCAACCTTTTATCTGCTATGTAGAGAAAGGTGTATTTATTAGTGCTGTCATCTATCTATATATAAAACACAAAAATTGCCTATACCCAGGGGATGAAACCACTGGGCATACCTAGTTGTCTATGAAATGGATTAAAAATCTTTACAACTTAAACTCTTTATTTATATTATCGACATTCCAGTTACAGAAAAGCATCCCTTGTTAACACACGCATAAAAAAGCGAGTGTATACTCTATGGCTTTTTTAATACTTTTCAGGACTCCAAGGTGTTGTACGTAGACCTTGACTTTTTACGTAACGTTCGACCAGACAGCATTTCAAGACCCCGTCCCGAAGAGGAATCTCCTTATGCACAAATTATTGGAGTACTGAAGCCTAATCAATGAATAAAGACTTATTATTAGCATAAGCAATCAATGTTTAATGTTCACTTTGCAAAGACACAGGCCTCTCTGTGGTAGGTATCATAACTTGCCTAGCCTTTTTTCGACTATGTTGAAGTCTACCAATCCATCGGCAGTATATAAAAACAAATCTCACTTCTGAATCCCGGTCGTGAGATCGCATTAGAGATTTCGATATAATTAATAAAAAAAACCGGCCAAGAGCGTGTCGGGCCACACTCAGTGTAGGGTTCCGTAGTTTCCCGTCCGTCACAATAAGTGTTCCCACTTATGAGTTTAAAGGTGGAGGAGGAAATTATTTTGTACAACTTTTTGTCTTTTTTGTACAAAAACTGTTGTGTCAATCAAGTTCAAAATGATTTTCATAGAAAGTCCTTATAAAGTTCTACTTTTCAGATTTTTTTCATATTTTCTAAACTTATGGTTCAAAAGTTAGAGGCCCCCCCTCTAACTTTTGAACCATAAGTTTAGAAAATATGAATATGGACACATTGTTTTTTACTTTTGGAGCGATTATTTCCGAAATTATAGACATTATCAAAAAATGGTTTTAGTAAACCCCTATTCATTTTTAAATACCTTTCCAACAATATATCACACGTTAGGGTTGAAATTAAAAAAAAATCACTTCCCACTTTACATATAGGGTAGCTACCCTAATAAAACATTTTTTTCCAATTTTTATTTTACCACTTTGTCGGCGTGATTGATATACATATTGGTACCAAATTTCAGCTTTCTAGTGCTAACGGTCACAGAGATTAAGCGAGGACGGACGGACGGACGGACAGACATGGCGAAACTATAAGGGTTCCTAGTTGACTACGGAACCCTAAAAAGTACTGAGACCCGGTTTGCGACCAGATTTTCAAGTGAGATAACTATTGATTAATATTTCGGTTCTATTGCTAAGGTGGTCTAAAGACACGATAGACCTTAAGACCATTTTTTCGTTAAAATCACGTTTGGCAGTTGGTTGACTTGTGTTGGTTTGCGTACGATAGGTACGTGAAAAAACTATTTGTTATTTGTGACACGATGCGTGTGAACGCGAGTATTAACAAAATATTCTTTTTTCAAAAAAGTTAAGAAAGTTTCTGTTAAGAGTTTTTCTATTTTAACTTTTTAAAATAGAAAAAAACTTTCTTCGGAATAGTTTTTTGACAGATAAGACTTTTTTGTTACGTTCTAGGTTATAGCAACTTCGGCCTTTTGATATGACAGATTTTATGTTATCTGTGGTAAACTAGAGATTACACTTGAAACTGTCTCTTAATTCGTATTAAATATGGTGCGGTTGGGTATAGAGCTGAGATGATCGTGATACTGTATTTTTAATTGTTGATATTTCTTAAAACATCTTAAGAGCGTGGTCTTACGTTGAGACCGAGTTTATCTCAAGACCACGAATGAGATTTGTTTCTAAATACTGCCCTATGAGGCTAAGCTCAAACGATCACTGTGGATCTATAAGACTATGTTCCGCATCGGCCACGTTTTAAGAATTAAAATTACACCCAGATATATTTAGGATCTACAATGTTTTCTTTTCTTACGCGACTTTGACAGTGCTTAAAAGGAGTGTAATTAATTAATAAATTATTTCTTTTCATGTTCATTTTCCGTTATTTACTATGCATAATTATAATAGGTATGGAACAATTTTATAAGGATAAATAAAGGGATTAAAAATAGTAAATAAAAAAAGGAATTAACGAAATCTATTTAGTTTTATTAACATTTAAATCTCAAACACACATTTAAAGTTCAATAAATTTATCGGTTCATTTAAGCATTTCATGATTTCTGAAGTACGTAAACTAATATCTGAAATCTTGTTTCCCCTGGTTATATTAAGGTTGTGGAAAAATGAATTTAAAAGTATCTACATATTTTGATTTTTATAACATGTCGATAGTATCAATCAGGAAGCGTAAAGGTTAACCGTGTAGGGGTTTTAATCGGGTTATCTTTTATGGTTACGTGAAAAGTCTAAAGGTAAAGGTTAACCCGTAATACAGGCTTATAAAAATACGGGTTAACGGAGTTTATTTTTTTCTATTAAAAATACGCAAGAAGTGAAAGCAGGTCTTTCACTTCTTGCGTATATTCTTGCGCAGCACCTTGTCAATTTTGATCAATGAAGAATGTTAACTAATTTTGATTATTAGCAGTCCATATTCTCTGTCAAAAATAAAAAATACTAGTGAAAGAATTACTTATCAATTAAATATCAATTAGTTTCCGATTTAGAAGTAAAACAAGACGCGGGCTGCCGGTTACGATGTGACGTCATCACACAACATGCTCACTCTGGCTCATTCAGTCCGCTCGTGGTCGCGCGCCCTTACCGTTGAAATTATAACTAAATACTTTAAAAAAAATCTAATCTAAATACTAGGAAATCATGTGTTGTGCCTAAATGTAAAAATACAACGCGCGGCGCATTGTGAAATGACGTCACAAGCGGACTGTTAGTGGGCTCGATATTTTTCAAACTATGAATGCCTATAAAATCAAAACTACTAGGTTTTTTTACTACAATAAAAACTAGTGTGTTTGTATACATACAGGCTTTACTGAGACAACATTTCAAGCGATTTGGCATACCTAGTAACATTCTCCATTGCCAATATTTAAATGTTTAACCCTTTTACTTATACTATATGGGTTAACCCGTCTATCTGTATTTGGGTCTTACCTGTTCTGTTAGCCCGATTAATCAGACCCTTGTATTAAACAAGAGAATACAAATTCGGTAGGTTGTCTTATCTACACATACTAAATTATGCAGTAAAACAAAAACTCCATAAGAACGAATAATCCTTACTAATATTATAAAAGCGAAAAATAGCTTAGTTTTTATAGTGTGTTTTAAGGTCTCCTTTAAGGGAAGAGGTATCCACATAATACTTTGTTTACCAGTTCATTTTGTTGTGTTTATTATCCATTAATAATAACTAAGCAACGTTTAAGAAATGTAAATGACTATATTCCACAATATACGCCGACAGCTCTCTAACGAGGTTAAAACGCAATGAACGTATTCAGTTATATAAGTGATTTTATTTAAATAGAAGTCATTGATTTTATATATAAGTACATAATAATACAAGTTGGTGTAAACGTATAAGCAAAGAATTAAAGCTTGTAACAATAATAATTATTATTAATAATAATAATTAAGTACTTAGATACTGGCAAATGATTGAACATTTATCATATTAAATATTATTTGTATTAATTTTGTTGTTTAAGAACAAGTATTTTGATAGAAAAAAAAAATATTAACAAATTTTTTGGTTGAATTTATGGTTAAGATTTGTCATAATATAAATTGAAAGCATTTAAATTCAATGTATTCTAGTTCAATTAAAAATTTGTTTATATTACAGGCAGATTGCTCTAAATATATTTTTCTAATGAATTTTAAAACACATAACTGTAAGTTTCATTATTCAGTGTCTTATTACAAAATATACATCTTTATACTTAAGCAGAAAATACATAAACACAGATACATATCAGTATATCAGATTAAATACAAATAATAATTACAAGGTATGTTGCCCTTTTCTTTAAACTTTATAAAAAATCATTAGATGAAATATTTTGATTCTGTTAACAAATATGGACTAAATCATTTCGTTTTAAAAATTATTTTTGAAAAGTGCTTCGGCGATTATTGAGAATTCCACTGATCATTCAAAAATTTTAATTTCTATTATAATATGAGAAAAATATTGCACTAAATTCTTAAAATCTAATATTCCGATACTTAGTACCTAATTGTTAATTTAGTTTCTTTTTATATAAAATCTATGCCCCATATCTAAGTTTTCAATCCAATGACATGATATTTATGACATTTGAAACTTAATTTAAGTACAAAAAACATAATTAAAAGTGGGGCAGAAGCCTAATATAGTTGTACTAGAGGGCGCCATTTCTGGCTTAAAAATCAAAGACAAAATTGACATAAATCAATTTTAAATATTGGCATAGTAAATTAGAATAAATTACAAATAAAAAAGCTGAAATTAAAAAGAGACCAAAATGAAGTAGATCTTGCACAAAAAATGCATTTAATTATTATTTTATTTTGATTTAGTTAGACTATGCTAAGACCACTTATTTATCATTTCTATTGATTTTTAATCACAACAATAAAAAAAGACTTTAACACGAATTAAAATTCGTGGTCTTTAAAATTAAAACATTTAAAACCTAAGTTAAAATTAATGAGATTTCACTTAATACATATTATGATAGATGGTTGTTAGTGCAATAAAAAAAACAAATTTTCCTATTAATTGTATGACTCACTAATTCGGTTACTACTGTACTATATGTGTCTACTTCAATGTCAAAATTTGTTTTAAAACGGAATAATCCGTTATGCTAACAGTGGCCGCTATTGGGTATAATCCTTTCAGTTATTTAATAAATAACTACATTTGTATAAGTAAGTACACTAGTTTGAAGTTAAATTGATTCTATCTCCTCTCTACCAATTATTTTAGGAATTTTTATATACTTCAATTAACTTATTTTTATATAAATAAAAACAAAATTTTACTAAACTCACTAAAATAAAATAAGATTCAATGAATCGATGAGGTAATGAAACACTCTTTAAATATCCTGAGATCTTTTTTGATACCTTAACGTTTTTATTGCAACCATATTTTTAGTCCACGCTCTAGCAAAGCATTTAACGGACTTTTTGAATTCATACTGACCTAAGAGTACCATTATTTTTAATTTTTAATTAAAAATTTAATTGGATGTTCAAAGAGTATTCCCTCGTAATTTGCCAAATTTTTCTTTCGTAAGCTGTCAAAATTGGCATTTTAATTTTATTTTAAAATTATCCGTCATTAGATTTTTATAATAATTTTCATTTTAAGTAAATTACTATTATAAACAAGCCAAAAAAGATTAGAGAGAGGGGGAGAGAGCAGTAAATCTATGTTTCTTAAATTCTAGTAAAGTTTTATAATACAATTTGCAAATAAATTATACAATGCGCTTTCACTCAGTTTTCGGTATAAAATTGCCAGTGAAAAGCCTTAATTCTGGAATCCCAATCTTTAATTACAAATTAAAAGCACAAACAACTACAATATTTAGTACCTAAAAACTGTTACGAAAAATCTACAAGCACCATTAAATTACGCGCCAAAATTTTGACAGCTTACTTGCAACTACAGACAACACAATCAACCTTCACGGTTGATAGCAAAACGGGCATAGACTTAAAACGTACCGTTACATGGCTTCGCTTTTATTATTTTTCTGGGTCAGCTTACTAAGCGTACTTAGTTGTGGGAAAGCAGTTTTGTTTTGAACAGGGTTGAGTTTAGAAGTCATGAATATGAAAGGTTCGTACAAAGAAGGCCGGTCCATGGCGGAGACTTCAAAATGGCGGATTTTTTCCCGCGCGCACCAATTTGAGGCTTTGGAGCATGTGTTTTCTAAGCTGTTGACATCATCAGGTCCTGTGCGGTTGCCGATTACTAGCATAACTACCTGTGAACATGAAAATAGATTGTTAAAAATCTGTTAGCCTGTTAGTTATCTAGCATTTTTTAAACGCGTTGAGGTCGGCATCCAGCCTATCTGGATGCAGATGGATACCAGCATCTTCATGGAGCGACTGTCTATCTGATCTCTATACCCCAGTATACAAACCTGTTCTATAAAAATCTACAGTCCTATATGAGAACGAGTAGTCAATATGTCTGGTTTTTTTTACCCGACAAGCAAAGTCAAGAGCAAGTATTAGGATAAGTTTAGTGGTAAGTTGCTATCATTTTTACTATCCAGGGACCAGCGGGCATGGTTATGTATAGGTAAGTAAATAAATATTGCCCGACAAAGAGGGTGTAAATTAAGCAACCCGTCGTTTCGAATAAAAGAAACCTTGAACACAAAGAAAAATTAATTCACATCCCTTCAACTAAGTTATTCCTTTAATTAAATATGTAGGTATTTCACTTATAATTTCGCGTGTCTGTCTAGCATTTGGCGTGTTGAGCCTCATTGCCATGGCCACAAGGGACGTCTGGTGTGACATTGTACCTGTCTGACCAGCATAATATAGGGACGTATTTATTAAGTTTATCTATACACGAACTAAGTAGACTAGTCACACGAGAACTCACGAAATATATTAAATTTCTCTTTTCATTACATTCTGGGTACCGACAAGGTTATCCATAAAAGGGTTATAATCAGTTTTTTTTGAGTTAACCTATATTATGGGGTTAATAGTTTATTTCTTTTCTGCAGGTATACAAAAATATTACAAAAAAGTGACGCGAATTAACACGCGCTCAGTGCTTTGCTCTGCTTTGTTTATAGGTTTCCTCTGTTGGATCATAATTATTTAATTGGTTAACAGGTATAATGTTTTATTATTGTTAACCCATATATGTTTGCCCCCACTGTTTCCAGAGACTGTGCCTGAATGTCAACACACTCCAACTTTCCTCTCGCAGGTATGCTGGAAGCCAAGACTGCGCTTGTTCGAAAGAGATACCGTGGCCTCGGAACACAAAGGGCAAAAGAAGGAACATGGATGGGTTTTAGTTAGTATAAGTCTGGCACTTGACGCCCAGAGCGCGAGCAGTCATTTGATGATATCCCATCCTACAGCAAAAATATCTGTTGCTTTTCTAATAAAATAAGCAGTACATTTGTACTGTTCTGTGGCAATATAATGCCCTTACATATTGTACATAAATAAATATAACTTGCAACACACGACCGTTTATCTAATATTTGCTGGGCATTTTATCAGCCATTCAATAGATTAATCATTGTAGCTAGCTAATATTTCAAATAAAAGATAAAATCGCATTTCCTAGTCATTAAAAACTCGTGTACGTTTTATCAATAAACCTATAGTTGTTTTTTATTGTCCAAGGAGACAATATGCAATCCTTACTTTTAATATTATAAAAGCGAAAGTGAGTTTGTTTGTTTATTTGTTTGTTTGTTACCTCTTCACGCTTTAATGGCTAAACCGATTTTGATGAATTTTGGTACAGAGATAGTTGGGAACCAGGAGACGGACATAGGCTAATTTTTATTTTTAAAAAAGTGGGATATGAGGGAGAACGAGGGAAGAAAAGGGAAAACTTAGCGTTGCTATTACAAATCAATCAGGCGCAAGAGCAAAAACTGCAGGTCTGCTTGGCGTGTTATACCGAATTTAACGCGAGCGAAGCCGCGGGCGAAAGCTAGTATAAAATAATTATCAAATGTAGTAAAACCAGTTTTTACTGAATCATTCAGAAATGCTTATAACGATCTCTGTAGATCTACGGATTTTAAAATATGTGATGTGGCAGCACCGCATCAAAATTCCACACTTTTTTTTTTGTACTAGGAATAGTTTTTCACATTTTGCATTTTGGCGCCCCTTGCCATCTGGCGCCTGGAGCGACCGCTCCACATGCTCTACCCCAGGGCCGGTGCTGGCGGGTATGTTTCTTCGATGCAGACGAAGTCGCGGACAGTTAGTAATAAACAAAATAATCAATAACATACCTCTTTTTTATCCTTATTCCTATCAATATCCTTTTTCAAATACATGAGCACGTCCAGTGACTCTGGTCTGGTGGTGTCGTAGACCATGACGAATCCTTCAGCAAACCCGAGGTAGTGGCGTTGTAGGACCTGGTTGGCTGTCAACTGCATTGTGGGGGATTGTGGCGGACCTGTGAATGACGGGTGTGGCGGGGTTAGCTAGATCGAGATCTTCCTATCTTATGCACGAGGTTGGGGATGCAAATCTGGGCAAATACCAGTGTGACTCTTCCAATTTATTTGTACACACATTTGAGAGAGGAAACATCTTTTGAAATACCTACTGGATTTATAATTAATAATATTATATCTTGAAGGGTTACGCAGATATAAGAGGTGTAAATAACAGTACACCTTCAGGGACAATTATTATGTATGTCTTGCTGCGGAAGAGCAGAGTCTCCGAACACAGGCATAATTTGCTTAAAAGGAGGCTCCAATCACACTTTTGTTACTACCAATACCGGTATTGCAAATAAACGATTTTTATTTATTATTTTGCCAGTTATGTTTTGAGTTCCATGTATGAGGAGGCGAGTCTACTACCATTCACCAGGTGCAAATCCAGACTCTGTGACTACTACTGAGAAACTCTTGATAGGAAAACCCAATAATAATTTTCCGGACTAGGGAATTGAAGCAAGGGCCAATATATCCTGCCAGGCTTGCGGGTTGTTCGAAAGAGATACTGCGGCCCCAGAACAGAAAGGGCCAAAGAAGGAACATGAATGGGTTTTAGTCAGTAAAAGTCTGACACTCACCCTGCTCCATCCAGATCAAGAGGGGAAGTCATTTGACGACTTCCAATTCTCAAAAATAGGCCATATTTTTCATTATTAGCCAATGTTATAATTTTAATATTTTCTTATTCAAATTCACTTTCAGTGAGACTGATTCAATATTTACATGAAGAAACTGTCTTCTGAAGTCCAGGGTTTATACAATTCCTTAAAACTATGTGCAATTTATGCGGTGCTTATTAAAGCTCTTGTGCAATGTTAATTTAGAATAGCAAATTAAATTAATTAAAAATTATATTGGGCTCTAAATTATTACTTCAATTAGCAAATGGGTTGAATAAAACTTCCTTTAACTTAATAGTAAATCTAATTAAACTTTTTGGTGCCCACAACCTACCAAGTCAACAATTGCTACATATAGCAACAACTTGAGAGGCAGGTTATGGACAGACAGATGAATTCCATCATCCATTCCACAATCATTTCCACAGTCCATTTTACAATTTAATTCAGGAACAATGATGAAAGGCGTTATAAATTCCCAGTTTAACAGTTGTGTTGTAATAAGACAGTGAAGACACAAAAGAAGACAAGATTAAAACAAGAAATGAGGTTATTATTATTTAAGTAATAGACAAGTGACCTTGCCTATTAAACATGAAACATCATCATGGCCACAATTTAAAATAAAACACTGGGAATCAGTAGAACCAGATAATAAGAGTAGCCAAGCCGAAACAAAAATCTTGTCATGTGCAAGTAAATGCGTCCCTATTTTTATATATGTTTAAAAACAGAACACACTTCAGCATCTTACCCATAGATAGGCACCAAGAAATAAAAAAAAAAACGCTGATTTCCAAGCAGTGCCAGCCAGCCTGTACAAGCCCTCAAGCAAAAACAAATCAAACTAGACTAAACCTTTGAACTCGCCTGTAAGCGGGGGCTCCAGTCCCGCCGTATCATAGAAACAAACTCTCTCTTTTGTCCCCCTATCTGTCTCTATATTAGCCACATAGATATCCTCAATTGTTGGGTAAAAACATGACTTTAAATTTACATTCCCGTATATAAGTTGTTCTAATACTGCAGTTTTGCCTACCCCTTTCATTCCACATATGACGACTTTGCTTGTTTTGCCCATTCTCTTAGGAATTTACTATGTTTTATATAGGATTTCACTTTCGACACATCGCGAAGGATTTTGATGTTATACTTTTTATAAACGCAAACTATTGCATACTATGAATGTCAACAAATTATCTCTTGAGTTGTTTATGTACTCGAAATAGAAAAAATTGGTCGTGAAATCATTCGTATAATTTTTCTACTAGCAAATAGCAATTTCGTAACCTCCACTTTCACAACTGCTGCTTTGTTGACAATATTCTTGATTCTTGTCAATGTCATTCGGTACCGTCGATGTCAGCTTTTATTTTATGTTTCATTCTACGCATGAAAAATAAAAAGAATGAAAAATTCTAGTGTTCATACTTTTTCTCTTACTCAGATTACCCTTTCAAATATATTTTGTTTTTATGTTATTGCAATAAGTAAACAGCCAACCAAATAATAAACATTCTGTAAATAAGATTCCTGTTGTATACATGATCGCAATTGCACGGATTATGCTGTAAAACATCAAAGTCGAGACCGCGTTTCAGTAATGAGTAAAGATAAGTATGCATCATCATCTGGTATTGATAATTTTAGCTTCTCTCATTAATTATAAGTGGGTGTAACTTATAAATCAAACAGTATTCTATATCTTAAAAATTGTTGTGTTTACAACGCGACAATTACGTCTCATTTTATTTTGACATTTCAATCAATGAATGTACATACATATTTGCATGACATTTCTTGACATTTGACAGCATGGCGGCCACGGCTTCAGATTCGGAGATCACAAAAAGTGATAAATATTCCATTTTATTGCCTACTTACAATGAAAGAGAGAACTTACCCATCATAATATGGCTTATAGTCAAATTTCTGGATAACAGGTAAGGATCCTACTTCTTTATTTGCAAGTTTATTTGAAAACAAAAGTCGGTGTTTATACACGGATATTTACCTGAATTCTCGTTTATCTTTGCAGCGGATATGATTATGAGGTGATTATAATTGATGATGGAAGTCCTGATGGCACTCAGGATATCGCCAAACAACTACAGAAGCTATACGGATCGAATAAGATAGTACTTCGCCCTAGAGAGAAAAAACTGGGCTTAGGGACCGCGTATATGCATGGTATCAAACATGCAACCGGTAACTTTATCATTATTATGGATGCGGATCTAAGCCACCATGTAAGTATTCATTAAACAATTTCATAGCTTTAGACATGGCATTAATAAAGTATTCCAAAACTTTCCAAAATGAAGATAGAAGAAATTATAAATGAAGATAATAGAAGATTAATAGAGCGTCGGTTATCAAGAGCGAAAAGAAGAACAGAATGTGTGATGACTGTTATAATCTTCGCATCTTAGCAGGAAGTTATTTAAACACTGATATTTGGTACTGCATATTATACTTTTAATAACATAGACTTATAAAAACAATCATGACCAGTCCATGTAAAAAACTCTAAACATATGATCCCCAATTTTCTTATGACAAATACTCTTGTCAACTAAACATTCTACATTTGAAAATCTTTTCTTCTTTTAACCAAAGACAATTATTACATAGTAAAATTCCTTTCTATAACATCCCCTCTGAATTTTATATAACTCAAATAATATCAAATTTAAATCACCTTACATAAAACTTTAACATTCATTTAGAACAACCTGTTAATAACTTCAACAACACTCAACATAGGCCCATCATAGGCCTAACAACACATCACATAATACAAAAGTAAAAACACAGTAGTATTCACTTCCTAACAATAATACTACTAGTTTCTTCAATCAACTTGTCTGCTTCTTCAAATAACTTGTTTCCATCTAAGTTATTATTTAATTCATCAAAAACATACAAAAACTTCCCCCCTCAAACTGACATTCACCATCAGTTGTTTTGCTTCTTACAAAATTTCTCCCAACTTTTCTTCAACAACATACAAAACTTTATAAAAAATTGACATTCAACATCAATTGTTTCTCTTCTCCTTCTTACAAAATCTGAAGTTTTCTACTCCCAAGTCTTCTTCAGCAACATATAAAAATCTTTATAAAAAAAAAATGACATTCAACATCAATTGTTTTTCTCCTCCTTCTTACAAAATCTGGAGATTTTCTACTCCCAACTCTTCTTCTTACAAAATCCGGAGTTTCCACTCCCAACTCTTATCTTCTTCTTATAAAATCCGGAGTTTCCACTCCCAACTCTTATCTTCTTCTTCTTATAAAATCTCGAGTTTCCACTCCCATCTTCTTCTTCTTATAAAATCTTGTCTTTCTACTTCAAATAATTTACTCAAATCTGTAACTCTTGCACTACATTATTTTTAAAAACTCCGAAACATCATTGTCGCGCAGTGGAAGCGTGCTAGGCCCATAACCTGTTATAATCTTCGCATCTTAGCAGGAAGTTATTTAAACACTGATATTTGGTACCGCATAATATACTTTTAATAACGTAGACTTATAAAAACAATCATGACCTAAACATTCTACATTTGAAAATCTTTTCTTCTTTTAACCAAAGACAATTATTACATAGTAAAATTCCTTTCTATAACAATGACAAGGTCACAAAGATGTTATTGCTGAATTGCAGAGACAGCAATAAAATTGATAAAAGGAATTATTTGAAAGATTCCAAAATAAATCTACAGCAATATTACTACATGACTTTTCAAACATCATTGTTCTTAATTACAGCCAAAATTTATCCCTAACTTCATTGAACTACAACGGGAGCATGATTACGACGTGGTATCAGGTACTCGCTACCAGGATGGAGGTGGTGTGTACGGATGGGACTTCAAACGGAAGCTGATTTCACGTGGAGCTAACTTTGTCACACAGATGTTGCTCAGACCTGGGGCTTCAGACCTTACAGGGTCATTTAGGTTGGATTATTTTGGTTTAATTAGCTAAACTTTTAACCTTGTCTATATCTCAAAAACTATGAGTTTATTTTCTCCAAATATTCTGTCTGATATTTGTGTGGTGGTCAATAGTCAAAAGGAGGTACTTGAAGCCAAAACCAGAGACAATCGAAACAAGAGTTTCCGGATGCACAAAGAGGCCAGACCATGGTTAACCTGCAATAAGGGCAGGAGAAAATATTTGTGCCAAGTGCTTGTGGCATCTTGATTGTTCTTATCATAAATCAGTGCATGGTATGGAAGAGACATCAAAGCATGTGTGCACTACATCAAACTGACCCCTGACAACACAGACAGAATTTTTTCATATGGAGCAGCTGATAATTTCTATTTGGAGTTCAGGATCAAGAATGTACCAAAAAATACAAATGTATCTATAGTACAGTATTCCAGATTTTCATGTAGAATTAAAACTACTTATGAAATGGTAGGTTAGGTTTTACAAAATGATTTATTTAGGTATCTTGGAAATTGGTTAATTATGAAAAGAATCTTGCCCATTCCAGCTCTGATTTTGGCCACTGAAGTTTTAAATAAAAATATTACTGCTTTTATTTCAGGTTATACAAAAAAGATGTGCTACAGAAGTTGATAGACAGCTGTGTTTCCAAAGGCTATGTCTTCCAAATGGAAATGATTATAAGGTAAGAACTTGTGTTTTAACAATAAAATTATCATCATGTTCCTGCCTGGTCCCATGGTATTTGGGATCTATGCAACACAATTTTTTAATTTCCAACAGCATGCTATCAAATACTCCATTTACCATCTAATCGTTCCTTACACAATCCATCCAACTTTTCTTTTGTCTTCCCTTCCCTGTATCCATTAACATTTATCTAAGTGTGGTCCCTTCTCATCACATGCCTATTCAAAGTCATAGTCCAAGTAAACAGAAAAACAACAGTGTGTTAAACTGCGATTGGCCTATAAAAAAAAAGCCCATTCAAAGACAGTTTACTTCCTTTTTTTTCTAACAACAATGAGTTCTATAAAACTAAATAATATCTAACAATAATAAGGATTTGAAAGCTTTTTTTTATTCTTTGTTTTCGCAAAGGTTTTTGACTCCACGGCTGCTACTGAGACATTGAGGCTGGTTGAAAGCCATAGGTACCCACCCAGTTCGCGAGTTAGACTGTTAGGAACTATTACACTGTTAGGTGAGCGACTGTTAGGGACACCTCTAAGCTCACCATCCGTCCGTCTATTGACGACAGGCCGTGTCGACGGTGCTTTAGTATTTCACGCGCGCCTTAAAGAGATGTCAGCAAAGCAGACGGGCCTGCCAGGGCCACCGCCTGCCGGGGTTGCGGGTTGTTCGAAAGAGATACCGCGGTCCCTTAACATAAAGGGCAATAGAAGGAACATGGGTGGGTTTTAGTCAGTCTGACACTTCCCCCCGCTCCGCAAAGAGCGGGGAAGTTATTAAATGATTTCCCATAAGCAAAATGAAAAAGGGACACCTCTACCTAAGAGCTAGGGGGGTTAAAAGACTGATGTAATTTTTTTTCTTATGTTATTGTCCTTTCCAGGGCAAGACAATTGGAGTACACTATCGGAGAAGTGCCAATCACATTCGTGGATCGTGTCTATGGCGAGTCGAAGCTAGGAGGCTCAGAGATCATACAGTTTGCCAAGGCATTACTGTACTTATTTGCTACCACATAAAATAATATTTTATATTTCTACATTCCATAAAAAGGCGGGCGCTTTCTTTGTGCAGGGAAGAATGAGTTTGATTGCATTGTATGCAAGTTGCGTAAAAAGGAGAATGTTCAATAAACAATAAATGCCAATCTATTAATCTGAAAGACCAAACATGATGGCATAAATATGTCCATTGCCATGTCTATGCATTGTCCTTAACCTGTAGGGAAACTTCTAGCTACTGGCACAGTGTCAACCTTCATAGCTAGAAATATGTTTAAAGTTGTGGATTTTTAATGCATCAACTGATTTATTTGCACTATTAATCTATCCAATCAATATAAAGTCAGACAAAATTGACTTTATGAAGTTAAACTCAACATCTTCCTTTTGGTAAATATATTTTATTAAAATGTTTAGCTGTACAAAATTAATTAAAAAAAAAATTGCCCATTACTCCAGTCCGGTTGATACTTATAACATGGGGATCATCTAAGAAAATACGAGTGTATTATTTATAAGGCACACATCTGCTTGACCCCTTCTGGATTATAGGCGTGATTATTATAGTCCACAACTTATTTTATTATTGTACTAGCTTTTGCCCGCGGCTTCGCTCGCGTTAAATTCGGGGTAACACAGTCCCCCTTGCGCCTTATCGATTTGTAATAGCAACGCTAAGTTTTCCCTTTTCTTCCCTCTTTCTCCCTTACATCCCACTTTAAAAAAAATATATATAGCCTATGTCCGTCTCCTGGTTCCCAACTATCTCTGTACCAAAATTCATCAAAATCGGTTTAGCCATTAAAGCGTGAAGAGGTAACAAACAAACAAACAAACAAATAAACAAACAAACTCACTTTCGCTTTTATAATATTAGTAAGGATTTATAAGCTTTTTTATTATAGTAAGATCAGCATTATTATGCCAAATAGATTAGAATTAAAAAATAAAACGTATTAAGGCGAAAATGACATGCAGTTATTTTCAGCGGTAAATGTTTGAAACACTTATGATAATAATATTATATTATAATGTAACTAGCTGTGCCCAGCGGTTTCACCCGCTGCTCACTTAGGGGTATGAAAAATAGATGTTGGCCGATTCTCAGACCTACCCGATATGTACACAAAATTTCGTTTAAATCGGTCCAGCCGTTCCGGAGGAGTATGGGAACGAAAACTGTGACACGAGAATTTTATATATTAGATAAACTGATCTTACACGTGTTAATAAACGTCTAGAGAATTATAAATACATATAATTTTTAATAAATTGATATTTTTTAATTTTTAACTGCTTTTTTAATTAACAAAAACCATAACTTTTTTTTTTTTTTTTTAATACTATTCTTTAAGTTTATTAAAACAAAAAAGGTACCTACACAAACGTGAATTCAAACTGTTTCTGTGCAAATTGTCGTATAATTATTCACATGTCTGTAGAAAATAATGTCGCTTATAACTAACATTTAGAGATTTTGAGAGATCGAATAGCGCTCAACGCATTCGGACGTGCACATCAATGCATTATTAAAAATAAATAAATTAACGTGAGCAAAAAATATTGGCCTAGTTTTATAGTGACTCAGAGTGTTTTTACGTAAAATAATGTACTGACTTGATAAAATTAATTCAAAGTGATAATCTAAAATATGGAAGGCTTTTTAGCCTTTAACCGCGAGCACAGCTCTCCGTCTACAACAACAAGACCACCTCAACAACCCAAGCAAACTCAAGATGAAGGCGTTGAAGCAGTCAGCACTCCGGAGATTCAGAACTGGTTGGGATCTATTGAGCAGTATTTGAATGAGGTCTGCGCTATTGCTTCGGATGGTAAACTGAATTCTGAACAGAAGCTAAGAATAAGCAATCTTTGCCGGAAAGTTGGCCACGGAGTTTCACAACTGGCTGTTCAATACCAGTCGCTAAAATCAAGAGCCATACTAACCCATACTGCTTTAAAAACCATGAACGAATCTCGAGACCTAGCGGACTGTCTTACAGAGTTGAACCGAACCATTCAAGAGTCATCTGCAAAAAAGGAAACCAGTACTACATCTTTTGCCGATATGGTGAAAAAGGGGTCCAACAATTTTGTCCGTCCTAACAAACTAAGCTCCGTTGCGATTTTCCCGTGTGACAACTCTAAGACCAGTGAGGAAACTAAGAACATGGTTCAAAACATGATCTGCCCCGGTGAATTGAAACTGAAAGTGCGAGGCGTACGCAAAATTGGAAAAGGAGGCCTTATAATCAGCACTGAGACTAAGGATGATCTAGAAAAACTGAAGCGTACAGTTCAAACCGCTCCATCAGTGCTGACCGTCGACGAACCCCGGAAGCGCAAACCTCGCATTGTAGTTATTGGCGTGCCCACATCAATGTCCGAAAATGAGGTTTTTAAGTGTCTCTTTGAACAAAATGTAGTTGACAAACTGCCTACAATGTCCCTCGAAGCATTCATGACCTCATTAAAATTAAGCCATAAATCGGGGAGGAAAGATGCAGAAAACTGCAATTACATAATAGAAGTTTCAGCCGCTATACGTAAAGCCCTCATCACCCAGGAACGGGTATTTATTAATTGGACATCCTGCCCGGTAAGAGACTTCACGCTAGTAACGAGATGTTACAACTGTCAGCAGTATGGTCACGCAGCCAAGACATGTAAGATCGCTACCTCTACGTGTGGACATTGTGGTGACGAAGGACACTCTATTAAGGACTGCTCAAAGAAAGCTGCTGAACCAAAATGTGCAACTTGTTTACACTTCAAGAAGCAAGCCAATCACAAAACGGGAGACGCGGCATGTCCGGCTAAAATAGCTGCCGAGTATCGCTATATTAACTCGATAGACTATGAAGGCTACTAAGAACGCCGATTTTAGTTTTTAGCTTATCGTAATTTGTAATTATTAATTGTATTTAGAATGTAATAGGTATTAATTAGGTTACGTAGAAAATCATGTATCTTTAAGTTGATGTATTACAATTATGTACAAAGACAGCAATTACTTTTTTGCGCAGCGTTGCATACCTAGAGCCATGTACGCCCAGACAATTTTTTACTTTATGTCAGCAAATATTTAATAACACTCTGTTCCACTTTAGTTTTCCGCTATGTTAGTTTTAATTTTAGTATTTTACACTGTTTATTTATTTATAATTCGAATAAGATTTTTTATGTACTGTCTAGCCTGAGACACAGGTTCAACCTAGTTCAGGCAACTGTGCAAACTGTGATCTATTTTAGATGTCAAGATAATTTTATTGTAAATTATGTCCTTTTATAAAAAATAAACAATTATTATTATTATTATTATTTTATGTATCAGCTGAAATATAAAAGTAAAAGTTCAGTTCAATTATTTTCCAAATTAGTTAATTATTTACACACAGCAAAGCCATAGCCAAGAAATGTTGCGGTTTTTTTCACCATATTTGTTCTTATTTTCAATTTATCACCTAAACTTCTACAGCCTTTGATGAAAGAAGTGAAGTGTATTCAGTAAAAAAGGGAGTCTGTTGACTTACGATTCAATTTATTAGTAGAGGAGCCCCGTTGTGGGTTTTAACTATAAGTGGTGATTAATGATTGGCTCCGAAATCAGAATAGGCATTTACATTTTCATTTAATATTAATACTTTGCTCGTTCGTAAAAATGTACGGACTAGGGACAAAAAAATAAACAATATCACAAGAAAAAAAAACGATACACTACGAACGATTATATGCGCATATGAATGAGTTAATTTTTTTCTCACAGAATACTGTCCACTATTTCGTCATAGTTATTGTACCTTCGATAGCTCAGTTGGTAGAGCGGTGGACTGTAGCTGGTTTCAATTGTCATCCATAGGTCGCTGGTTCAAATCCGGCTCGAAGGAATTATTTTTGTATTTTTTTGTAACGTTCACTTTTTCTTAAGCAAGTGTAACGATAATTATTGCGATAAGAATTTAAGTAGTAACAGTAATTTATGTATTTTATGATGATTAATATGTAAAGATACTTTTGCAACAGAAGGTAGATTTAATGATAAAAAGGTCGCAATTTGTGTAAAAATGGCTCTAAAATCAATCAGTTGAAACAAAACATATGAAGGTCAAAAGTATTTCAATAACTTATTTTATCAGACGAGCTGTTTTTCCTTTGTTTGCTTTATGTATTGCAAGGACAAACAGAACACGTTAAAGAAAGTCTTTTTTCCTTTTAGTCAGTTTTCAGATGCCGATTTGCCTGATGTTGTTAAGACCCTTCGGTATTTAAAAATAAAATCAGGTACAGTACAAACTACGAAAATCTTTTGACACTCAGTAAAATTAATTTAAAAAAGCCCGCTCTGTCTGTAATCCACAGGCATTTTTTTTTTTCATTTTGTCGAAACACAAAATGGCGATTGGCGGTATTAATACTGATTCAGGTTATGCACGATGAGCGAGAAGGAGCCTTGACAAAGTGCGACCAAGCAGCAAAAAAATATTAGTTATTCCTGCGCTGCTTTTTTTTAATGGCATCTCGCCGGTCAATCAATGTTCTCGTCTGCTTAACCGGACAATCCTGTTGGTGCTTTGAGTGTAAGACTCCCAGCCAGGACCAAAAAACTTTAAAACCAAGCTACGACTACACTTTATGAGCTTTTTAGGGTGCCCATGGGGAGGACAGTAAGGCTAGGGTCAGGCTGGATTGAAACAAATCCTGTACACCTCCGCTGTAATTGCTATTTTTAATGGAGATATAAAATAATTCCGTCGAGCCGGATTTGAACCAGCGACCTATGGATGAAGTCATTTAATACTATCAGATGAACTTAGAGGACTGTGTTATTGCATTAAATTATAATAACTCATTAAAACCACGCTTGTTACGGTCGCAAATCCTTACTTAATATTATAAAAGCGAAAGTGAGTTTGTTTGTTTGTTACCTCTTCACGCTTTAATGGCTAAACCGATTTTGATGAATTTTGGTACAGAGATAGTTGGGAACCAAGAGACGGACATAGGCTATTATTTTTTTAAAAAGAGTGAGATATGAGGGAGAAAGAGGGAAGAAACGGGAAAACTTAGCGTTGCTATTACAAATCAATAAGGCGCTACCGAATTTAACGCGAGTGAAGCCGCGGGCAAAAGCTAGTAGTAATATATTTTAATGAGCATTCAACCTGACACAGCCACAGAACCTGCTAATCTAAAAAAAAACGAAACGCCATTGTAGCCCGCGAAATGCGAATGAAAGGCAACGATAGCGTTTCTACAAAAAAATAAAAAAAAGCGATAGAACGTACGCACACGTTTGCATTGCCAATAAAGATAGGCACACCACTACTGTGACAATCACCCGAAGGATACTGTAAAGCACACTGTGGCGGTCTGCCAGCTTGGGCGGAGCACCGCTGTGTCCATGTAGAGGCGAACAGCGGCGGCAATCTCTCGCGTGTGGCCCTGGTTCAGTCCATGGACTAAACCAGGGCCGTATGAGAGGGAAAGGTTAGCGGTTACCTCTTTCTGCGAAGCAGTTATGCTAGCAAATAACTATGATTTCGTTCGTTAATTCAATCATTCATGGATTACGAATGAGATACCACTGGTTTTGCCAGTCCGTGTTAAATGTGAGTAGATTTCTTTATTGTGTGGTTAATTTGGCTTCGTCAACACTGTACCCGATAGTGTTGACGAAGCGTGTGGTCGCTCGATTGTTGGCAAGCCAAAATCCTCTTATTCAATAACAAAAAAAAAGTATAATCATTCGTTCAATGATGAATCACAACTTTGACGTTTCAAATCATTCGCAAATCGCTGGTTATTTTTTGTGCAGTTGCATTGTTTTTAAATAATTGAATTTAAAGTTATTATCGCGAAACGGATGTAGGATATCCCCAAAAAATGTCGTTCGGTAGTTTTGAGAACGTTGGGTCATTTAGACGAGATTGCGATGGCTCGATATTGCGATTCGACCAAGCTTGTTTACAAATTATCACGGATCAACCAGTGAGTTTTTGGAGTCAGTATGAAGAATGCGAGGGATGTGTTTTGCTGGAGACAGAGAAAATACCGGAAACTCGTGCCCTAATTTTAGAGACAGGGAGCCCTATTAATTATGCGGTGCGAAATACCACAGCAGAAATATGCAAAGGTGAGTTCAGATCATTTCTGTAACATGACACATTAATTGCTAAAATATTATTGTTCCGCTACCTTTTTTCTTTGTTCGATAGTAAACAATACGCTTCGACGATATTTTAAAATTAGAACGATGCGTTCTGAGAATGAAGATTATTGTTTTGCCATATAAAACATGGAAATTAACATATTTGGATCATTTACACAAAGTATTCGATTTGATAATAGTTTCAAATGAGTCACACACAGCTGCCCATTTCTGTTACATAGAGAAACTTTCAGTATAAGTAGTATTTCATAACTGCTTTGCTTG
Source organism: Ochropleura plecta (assembly GCA_905475445.1). Lineage (NCBI taxonomy): Eukaryota > Metazoa > Arthropoda > Insecta > Lepidoptera > Noctuidae > Ochropleura > Ochropleura plecta. Next base: position 15,591,090 of record FR997738.1, on the reverse strand, counting down.
CAAAAAAAAGATTGCTTTTTCTAGACATGATATAATACTTACATAGGCTGTATGCAGGATTAGGTATTGGCATGATGAGTAATTCCTTTGCCATTCCATTAATATCTGAATGGCTTTTGAACAAGTCTGCTGCATTGTAGTTTTACTGTAAAACTACAATGCAGCAGACTTGTTCACATAAAAGATTTATACTTATGAAAATGGATGTAAAAGTTTTACATCCATTTTCATAAGTATAAATCTTTTATGTGCTAAAGACAACTGGTAGTATTGTAGATCATAATATATTAAACTTATTAAGTATTGATTTACAATAAATAATTTTATACCCAATATTTAGCAAAAATAATTTCCTTAAAATATTAATTACATTATTATTAGTACATTGCAACAAAACACCAATACAATAACATAAAATAAACAGAAAAATGCAGAATTAAAAATCCTTTTTTGTAGAATGGAAGTTCGTAAACACACAACAGTCACGTCATCTTATATCCAAACATGCACAATCAATTATGAACCTTATCTTTTCATTGCTAAGTAAATTTTACCGAGTAATTAAGTAGTACATAAGGAAGCTAGGTAATCCAATAATGTATAAACATAACCCTATTATCTAGGTTCACAAACGTGATTCATACTCCTTAGGTATTTAAATACATAGAAGTTTGTTATGCACTATGAAGGTTGTTGTAGTCAATGAATTATTGCTGAGTGAAACCTTGCAGTTAAATTTAGTTTAAAATTAATATTACTGTAGTTACAAAAACATTGTTGACTTCTTTTTAGATCTCTGACTTTTTTTTTAATATGTTCGTAATCAGATGTGAAAGGCCTGCCTGCATCATCATCATCATCATCATTATCCTACCCTTGTCCCATTCTATTTGGGGTTATTGAAACCTGTTTTCTTCTTCCATTCTCCCCTCTCAGGCGCATGGCATCATTTACTCCTTTCTCCTTTGTATCATTCCTCACACATTCATATCTACCACTCTTTAAGTGACATGAGTTTCATCCCTCTTCATTACATGTCCATACTAAGACAAACAATTCCCTTTAAATTTTTCTGTCGTCTCAAGTGCCCACCTGATTATTTTATTTTCTTTATTTAGGTAACTAACAGCGACACTTACAATATATATAACCTACACATATAATTGAGTTACAGTTAATTATGCATAATAATAGGATTCCCTATGTAACTGGAAAAATAATTAATGATAATATTTAATTCTGCATTGTTTCCCTGCATGAATGCCTTTGTGCTTAAAACCGTTCAATAAATTGCTGTGGCAATAAACAAACAAATATCCATCTGTCCAGAATGAGAAGCCCATGTCCCTCTCCTGTCCCCAAGATAATTGCATGTCAAATTTCAGAACAATTGATTCCGTAGTTTAAGCGTGAAGTTACCAATGTTAGTGTTACTTGCACATTCCACTACTATTATACATGCAAAAAGTTCTGAGGATAAATGTATGTTTGTTACTTTTTCATGCACATGAAATATAGGATTAAGACATGCTAGTTTTTATCCTAGTCTACGCAGTTTAAATTGTAGGGCTTAGCTAGTCTATAATATTAGTATGAGTGGGAATCATTATTATCTATCATTTCTAATTGAGCTCATGGCTAGTTTGACTAACAGAATACCTATCCACCTACATCCAATACAAAATCAAGTACCTAAAATATTAGCCGCTATGCAGTGTAACTGGTTATATTAGGTCATTTGTGTGCCGAGTGAACTTGTTATGCTGCATGTAGAATATAATTATCTACAAATAAAAATATACATATTATAAGATAACTAGAAATCTTAAAATTTCTTTTTTTTTGCTTAGCCAACAATTGTCTACACAAAACATCTACAAATAATTCCTTAAACATACTTTTACATGTGCGAGTTAACTTAAAACAGATCAATAACTTTAAAATCAATAAATTGACCGTTTGACCTTCAGTCATTATACATGGATAGACACTAGAGCCACCGCGTTTAGCTTTCACTTGAGTCCAAAATAGTTTGGAATTTTCTTTCATTTCTGACTAAATTTTCCATAGGTATTTATTGAATGTAGTTTTGGACAGATCTTGAGAATGCTTTGTAATTAATTTTAGTTTTTTAGTTTTAGTTGATCCAACAGGTTTTTATATTTCCTGAAATGCAACCCAATTGTGTTATTTTTTCCTTGAATGTACCAATAATTGCTTCATTAAACAATGAAGGATAACGGTACTACTGCATGGCTTACAATCTGGGACAAAATGATTTATTGCAGTGTTTAACACTTATAGAGTTTCTTCGACATACTATCTGCATCTGAGCAATTAGCAAATTGATGGTCCCAGTCATGATCATTTATGTATTTATTTATTTTATCATAATTCGCCAAGATTTTTCTTTTTTTTTAATTCTACAGTAAGATCAAATGGAGGAAGATGTTTATCAAAAGCGGTTAAGAAGCAACTAGAAAAAGACTATTTAAGATTTACTTACGGTGAATCTAGTTGCTGAGGAATCAGGGGTTAAGTTAGGAGGATTTTTCTGAGGGCTCATCCTTTAATCACATGAGTTTAAAAAAGTGGGGGAGCGGAGTCAGGAAAAAATCACGATTGTTGAAATGAATTTAATCTGAGACATTTATAATATTTCTTAAAAACCTCACCTGGTTGCAACTCACCTGATGTGAAGTCGATCACTAAACTCTATTTACACTGGAACAGTGATGGCTGACACTTACAAATAAAGGTCCTTTTGTACTCGATATTACTGAATTATCCATGAATCTCCTTCACATTGTGAAAATGAATAAGATTAGATTGTGTTTGATTTATTTGGACAAGTCATAATAAAAGATAGACAGTAATAATATTACCTACACAACACTGACCACCATGTTTGGATAAATATCCAATTTCGCGGCACTATTACGTTTCAACATTATGCAGACAGAGTATCATGATTTGTACAATCAGAAGATTGTTTAGGTTATTGAATAATCAACTCTGTGAGAGGTAGCATAAAGCTCAAAAATTCTGCGAAAATCAAGGTGCCCTTCGGGGAGAGCACGCTCGCTCAATATCGTTTGGAAATAAACAAAGTCATTTGAAAATCCTCTTTTCATTTCCCGCGCCACATTCCAAATTCAAATCACATTTCTTTTTTTCAGGCCAGTACCAGTTCGGTGAATATGGCCAGTATACTCTCAACGTCACCAACGTGACGAAAGGGTCATGCGCTCCACGGATGACTGCGGAACCGGATGCGGCTTACCTGCCGATACTGACGGCGGTAGTCATTCTGTTGTCTATGGCGACTTTGTGGTATATCATCAAGGGTATTGGAAAGAGGGTGGTTGCAGGAAGGGTGTATGCTAGATATTTTGCTAGGTTAGTATTTTTGAAGAAAAAAATATGAAGACTCTCAAATCTATTGAAATGTGGGTGAAGAATACAGCCTATCTGTATTTTCAGAGAAGACAATGAGCTGGGCTCTGAGACCCGTGTCCTGACGACAGAGGCCAGCATCCCGCGATCCCCGACCAGGTCGCGGCTGCGCTCTCTTGACATCTTCAGAGGATTCGCCATTGCTCTTATGGTGAGTTAGCAAAGAACAGGCGGTCTAGAATGGCCGCTATTATGCGCAGGGTACGCGGCAGCCCCAACAGCATCGTACGCACTATAGTGGACAGCCCCATACTGGGGCATTGGATCCGCCTACATGCAAGTGTGGCGTATAATTTATGGTTGTTTTGCTTTTGTTTTTCTGGTAGATCTAAGTACTAAAATTAGTTTTTTTTTTTAAGTTGTGTGTTGTACTAACCAAATGGACTTTGGCTGTAATAAAAGTTTTTTTTTATTTATTTAACCTCTAGAGCACCAGCGGCACAAAACATGCCAGTAAACAAGTATTACCGTTGAAAATATTCTATTACCAGCTTCCACCCGCGACTTCTTCCTCGTGGCACTTGCGCTGACGCTAAGTTTAACCTGCGTGATGATCGAAAAATAAATATCTTTCTCTCCCCATTTCTTCCCTCTTTCTCCCCTTTTCTCATTTTTTTTAAATTAGCCTATTTCCGTCTCCAGGGTCCCAACTATCTCTGTACCAAAATTCATCATAATCGGTTTAGCCATTTAGGCGTGAAGACGTAACAAACAAACTCACTTTCGCTTTTTTAAAATTAGTAAGGATGATTCTGCTTAACCGACCATTTTAGACTTACAATTCGTAATTAATTTCTTTTACTATTCAATTTTAAGGTATGGTACATTTAGGTTCTTTTTTTATTATAATACTAGTTGTTGCCCGCAACCTTCGACGTCTTGTAATTATTATATGTTACGACCCTTTTTATATCGGATTTTGCAAGATAATAGTACGAGAGCCCACGACCAAAATTTTTGTCTCATAGCAATACGGCCAAAACCGCATCAAATCGATAGATACGATTATCCTGAACTCGAAAATACCAATATCAGACATTTTCCGCGTAGCGTTTGATCTGACCGAATTTTCAAAATTGTCAAAGAATTTTACCGAACTGCATCATAGCAATATGTCTGATTTGCAGACTGTAGTTGAATGATAGTTCTGAGATACCGAAAACATATTTTTCAGACGTTAGTGGTGTAGCGCAAACCCGTAAAATCACTTAAGAAAATTAAAAATGAGACAAAAAAAATGTCTCATAGCAATACGTCTGAAAATCTTTTTTATTAGTAAATTTTGGTTATTTGATGCGAACAAAACAATTTTCAGACGGAAATGTGAACGCATTAAATTTTGAGACCGTTTTGAAAATGTTAACAAATTTTACCGATCGGTATCATAGCAATATGTCTGAAAATTGTTGGACATGATAAAATAAGTTGTCCACATGTGCAAAAAATTTATATCAGACAAATTAAGTGTAGCACCTTCTCTATCAGACAACTTTTCGATACTCAGATATCATTTAAAAATCGTATTGAGGCATCTTGAATTTTCTGTTACAAACCAATGAATACGTTGCGACCCTGAATTTATTAGATGATAATTAACAAAGAATTTACCCGAAACCGTAACATTGAAGTTGAAGGACTGAAATCACTCACTCACGATTCGTCACTCGGGATTCGTTCTTTTCCTGCTGCATGTACCTCACGACGACGAGTACAATTTCGGCCAATTTAATAGACAACATTTTTATTATTATGTTATTCAAATATTTTATGTGATTTTTTATTAAATATACCTTTGGAATTATAATCAAAGGTGATATTTATCGAAAGCAAAACGGGGAAAAAAATAATGTCAGTTTGTAATTAGCAAAACTTTTTTCATTCAATTAAGTATTTTATTTGTACTTGTATCAAAATGTACTATATTCAATAGATAAAGTTTTTATCTACAACAAATAAAATTCGAAGTCAAAAATGCTAACAAAAAAAAATACGTAGTAGTTTTTTTTTGTAATTTTTGAGAAACTACAAGAACTAAGTTATAATTTTAATTTAGAAACACTTGTTAATTACTTACTTCTTTGATCTCAATTTCCATTTCTCAATTTAATGAATCATTATTTAATCTTTCTTTCAACCATAGAACCATTAAGAAATTACGTAGGCAACTTAGAAAAAATAAATAATCAATGGGCGTGCGTTTTATTTGCCATATGTGTACGATGCGCAAAGCGATCCCCACCCTTCCGCCGAGCGCTCAAGATCCGTGCCGGTATCTATAATAGTAAGAAAGGGGCAGGAGCGTAACAAGCGCTGAGGCTGTTGAATATCTATGAAGGCTGTAAATTTAAAAAAAAAAAACATTTAACAGAGGCGTCGGCCAGGCGACTCCGAAACGTTATTTTCGTTTTTGGGAGTAATGCTACACTTAAAGTGTCTGAAAACAGGTTTTTGGTAATCATGGCAGCAATACCTACGAAAAGTTGAAAAAAAAATTATCCGTATTGCTATGATACAGGTCGGCTAAATTTGTTGACATTTTCAAAAATGCGCTCAGGCTATATGCTACGCGCAAAATGTCTGAAAATAAACTTTTTCGTAATACAATTATAAAATCTATGTACATTTTCACTATCAGACGTATTGCTATAATACCGACTGTCTTTTTTTTTGACACAGCAGAAATGGCCTCCCACGCAGTTGCTACACTTTCGACCGTTACTACACACCTAGTCGGGTTCAGAATCATACAATCTAACGATTTTATAGGGTTTTTGCCGTATTGCTATGAGACATGGTTTTGGTCGTGGGCTCTCGTACTATAAAAGAAATAACTAGGGATTGCAGAAAAATCTATTCGGAGAAACTTTTTAATAATGACAGAAAACAATCAGAAGAAAAGGCTTGAAAAAAATACAAAAGAACTTGTTTATTATAAATTAAAATTTTCTATTTTTTAGGTATATCCTAAAAACAGTTTGTATATCCAATAAATTTCATGTGTTTTAATATTTTTGCACGTTACCGTAATCTTTTGTCTATTTAAAATAAAATTCAGTTATAACGTCAGCTCAATAAAGTCAATATTGATCCAGCCGTTTCGGATATTGATCGTAACAAACAAAAAATAAGAAACAAGTTACATTTTTTAAATTTACTTAGTGCATATAAAAGTAATACGGTATAGTTTCAAACGCACTCAGTAAAAAGCCACTAAAAACAGACTTAAATTTTATTTATTTGTGTAGCTTTTAAAACATCAAAAGTCTTTAAAAAAATGTCATGACAAAATTATAATAATTCATAATTAGGAAATTACCAGAAAATTATAAATCGTCCATTGTCCTTAAAATGTTTTTGGTATTTTTCTTATCTTTGTCCTCTAGTTCTGTTAAGGTATGATAAGCGAAACAAAAGGTACCTACATTACACTGATAAGGGGCCATTCTACCTCTTACAGTACCACTATCAAATTTTTATCAACATCTCCAAGCAGCTGTTCCCAACGTTTTCAACTGCTGCTCGGCTCCTAAGTACCGTAGCGTTATGTTAGCCTAACGTTATGTTAGCCTAACGTTATGTTAGCCTAACGTTATGTTAGCCTAACGTTATGTTAGCCTAACGTTATGTTAGCCTAACGTTATGTTAGACAGTTAGTCTGCCTGGATCAGTGAGCTATCCAACACTAATAGAGCTTTTCAATTCGAACCTGTAGTTCCTGAGATTAGTGCGTTAAACGAAACGAACTTTTCAGTTTTATAATATTAGTATAGAATAACTAGCTGTGCCCAGCGATTTCACCCGCTGCTTTGGCCTCCCTGATCACTTAGTAGGGTCGTGATCAGGAAGGATCAGGGAGGTTGTTAGGGGTATGAAAATTTGATATTGGCCGATTCTCAGACCTAACCAATATGCACACAAAATTTTATACAAATCGGTCCAGCCGTTTCGAGAAAGTTATAATATTTTTTTTATGAAAATATTGCCCCACTCTAGGAATTTCTCCTGTATCGTGGGTGCATTTACAAACATTTAAAACAGCCAGACCCGGAAAAACTACCTGTAGGTCATACAAATATTTGTTCCGTGCGGGGATCGAACTCGCGACACGCAGCGCAGCAGTCGATCGCTCAGTCACTGCGCCAACCGTGTCGTAATTAATAGTTACATAAAGAGAACTCTAATTAATAGTTAGGTACTTAAAGAGTAAGTACCTAACTATTAATTAAATCAAGTTTATGTTAATAAAGGCCAGTAATTGCACTCGATTCTTTATGTTGACTGCTTTGTCGGTTTAGTGGCCACAAGAACGACCACTGAGCATGGGGAACTAGGTTCGATACCCAGGTGACAGTGATATTGCTCGCAGCAGCCACAAAGTCTTGATTTGTAGCCAGTTGATGGTAAAATATGGACTTATTAAAACACTGTTTTTTTATGACTTGTGTAATAACACATGTGATTGCATGGATATCACTAATAGGATTAGTTATGTAGTACCTAGAGCAACTATAAGCCGTGGGTGCGCGAACGTCCTCCATTTGCTGTATCTTCTAGTCGTACGAACGCGGGCTTACGAGCACCCCTACGTCACATAACTGGACAATTTAATAATCTCTTTCAAAATATTGACATCTTTGCTGCACCAATTGGAAAATTTATTAAATTATAATAAATAAATAAATTGATGATTTTCCATCCCCAAAAAAAAAGTGCGACGTTTCCTGCCGGGGTTGCGGGTTGTTCGAAAGAGATACCGCGGCCCCGGAACATAAAGGGCAATAGAAGGAAGATGGGCCCACCCATGTTCCTTTTATAGCCCTTAATGTTTAGCCAGCACAAGTCGGACACTCCCCCCCGCTCCGTTCCGGGGGAAGTTATTTGATGATTTACTATCCGCAAAACAAAACAAAAAATGCGACGTTTAATTTCACCCATTAATTTGTTCTCAGATCTTTGTGAACGCAGGCGGCGGTGGCTACGGAGTATTCTCTCACAGCGTCTGGAATGGACTTACGGTGGCTGATGTCGTTTTCCCCTGGTTCGCTTTCGCCATGGGAGAGGCGCTGGTCCTTTCGCTCAACGCCCGGCTCAGGACCTCGCTGCCCAGGTTACAGGCGCTGGGGCAGGTGAGATGTTTGATTATTTCATCATTTGCTTAGCCTTTTGTTGGGGCTTCGAGTCTAACCAGATGCAGCTGAATACTAGTATTTTACATAGAGGGACATAAAACACCTTGGTCAGACTGAACTTCTGTCACGGTAGATACCAATCAGTATTTAACAACTATGTTGAAGACAAGAAACTTAGTGATTCAGTTAGATTAATACTTTAATTCAATTCTTCAAAATATAATTACATAAATTAAATGATAAATGATGTTTATTTTGCAAGTAGGTTTTCACAAACAATTTTACACGTCTTTTTGTTAAACTAGATTAGGCCGGTGTTTCGTACCTACTCTGAGAAGAAACAGCCGAAACAAACTCAGAGGTCTCTTTTAAGGTCCAGACAAAAAATCTTGGTCAACTTACATGAGGACTATGCACATTAGTGTCTGAAATGGTCTTTCTAAGAAAGCACCACACAGATTGAGTGGACCTGTCCAGTCAGTGCAAGCATTTGTCAGTTGTCGTGTAGCTCTACTCATAACCCAAGGAGCTCAACGACATAATTAATTTTTATTAGCTTTCTTTTTTTGCATCCTAATGCAATAACTGCCAGGATTTCATTGCTTCATGAACTCTGCTCAATAAGCAGCCGAAGTAAGGCGAAGCCGCGGGCATTTGCTAGTATGTCATAACTTCATAAGTATGGGAATGATATGGAAGCGCGGAATCACCTAATACAGGCACTGTTTTGCTTAAAAGGACGCTCCAAATACGATTAAATGTTACTGTTTATGCTAATTCTGTGAAATAAACTTTATTTATTTATTTATAACCAACTTATACTAACAGTAAACACCGCACATACAAGTTATCGGTTGAATATAAAACATGAAAATCAAGAAATTAAAATACAGTCACAATAAGAATTAGCAAAAATAATATTACATTATAATTAGCAAAAACAATATGCTTAATAGTTAAACAAATAGCAAATTATAAAAAAAAAAAACAATATAATTAGGTACAAAATTATTTAATTCACGGAGATAGTACTGGGAGTAGCAATGGACTCTAGGTAACGGGAAGCAGTGCTCAGGAATTTCAGCTCAGTAGTACTTGTAAATACTAAGAATGAATTTGTCACAAATTAAATTGTTATTTAAATGAGTAAGGCCTAGAAACAGCGGGCTGGTCTGGTCTTAAGGGTTTAGTACTTGACTGAGGAATCGAAAAAAGACTTAAAGGAAAAAATCCAAAAACTATTTATATGTTTATAACTCAAACTTAAAAGCATTTATTTCTTTTTGAATGTGACGTTTACTTTTGAATGTCAAGAAACAAAATGTTGAAGCTACAGTCCCAGTCACAAGACATAATAACTTGTGAAAGTACTGTAGTTGCCCATTCCAAAGCGTTGATCTCTATGGAGAAGAATGGGCAAGAAACTCCATGTTAATCCAACTCTTGTGTTATATTATAATTACGTTTGTCAGGCAGACCAATTTCTCCATGCAGTGCATGATATTATTGGGCATTTTCAGGTGGCTACCCGATCTCTAATGCTATGCCTAATCGGTATAGTCCTGGGTTCATCAAACGCCTCGTGGGTAGACGTGCGCCTCCCGGGAGTCTTACAACGACTGGCCGCTATGTACTTCATTGTGGGAGCTTTGGAGTGCGTGTTTATGAGGACCAGCCAGGATATTACACCAGGTAAGACGTTAACAACAGGACCCGGTGACACGTTAGGGCCGGAAGGAGATGGCATGAAGAGCTGGATTCCCAAAATGAGCTCAAAATGAGAGAATATACATATCTAATATATAAAATTCTCGTGTCACAATGTTCGTTCCCATACCCCTCCGAAACGGATCGACCGATTCTTATGAAATTATTTATACATATTCAGTAGTCTGAGAATCGGACCTGAGCACTGGGTGAAACCGCTGGGCACTGCTAGTATTTATACATATATTTTATTATATATATACCTATATTAGCCGGAAACGAAGATCACACTCAAATAACAATGAATATACCAGATATCACAAATATTTATGAATACATTTTTAAAATTTATTTAGCCTATTTTGTCCCACTGCTGGCCAATGGCCATCCAATTTCTTTACAACTCTCTCAGTTATTGGAGATCTTAAATAACTAGACACATAAATCCGAAAATTAGCGGTCTTGATTTCCAACTCGAGAACCATGACTTGGAAGTCCGACGGACCGACTGCTACACTTGTTGCAAAACGAGAAGGGCCAGGGCCACCGCCTGCCGGAGTGAAGGGTTGTTCGAAAGAGATACCGCGGCCCCGGAACATAAAGAATAAAGATGGGTTGGTTTTAGTCACTGACACTCCCCACTTCTCCGCCCAGAGCGGGGGAAATTATTTGATGATTTCCTATCCGAAATAAAAAAAGTGATCAGTGAAAGCTGATAAAGCAAATATTGTAAAACCTCACGTTTATTTGATTTTAATATTAAAATGTTTGTCTTCCAGGTCGTTCTCTATTCCGTGACATCAGCGCCGGGTGGCAACAATGGCTGGCCACACTCGTCCTCGTTGCCATACAGGTAAAATTCTTACTAATATTATAAAAGCGAAATTGAGTTTGTATGTTAGTTTGTTACGTTTTCACGCCTAAATGGCCAAACCGATTTTGATGAATTTCGGTACAGAGATAGTTGGGAGACGGACATAGGCTAACTCTTTTTTTAAAGTGATAATTGAGGGAGAAAGAGGGAAGAAAAGGGAAAACTTAGCATTGCTATTACAATAAATAAGGCGCAACGGCTAAAACTACAGGTAGCAGGTACCTGTAAATCAGGAAAGGGGAACTGTGTTACCCCGAATTTAACGCGAGCGAAGCCGCGGGCAAAAGCTAATGATAGCATAAAAATCATGTTGTTTTTGTATTTAGGTTTTCGTACTTCAAAAGGAAAAAAACGGAACCCTTATTTGATCATTTTGTCGTCCGTCCGTCTGTCTGTCAAGACCCTTTATCCTAGGGAACGCTTGGAAGTCATCATCTGCCTAGCCTTTTCCCAACGATGTTGGGGTCGGCTTCCAGTCTAACCAGATGCAGCTGAATATCAGTATTTTACATGGAGCGACTGCCTATCTGACCTCCACAACCCAGTACTGGGTAATACGATACCCCTTGGTAAGACTGGTTGTCAAACTTTCGGGACACTGACTACCTGTAACGACTGTCAAAGATCTACAAATGACAGCCGGGACCAACGGCTTAACGTGCCGTTCCGAGGCACGGAGGAAACTCAGTATGTAACGGGTGGTCACCCATCCACAGACCAACCTAGGCAAGCGCGGCTTAAGCTAAAGATCGACCCGAGCGGCTGCTATTATTTAGCCATGAGCTCCTCCTGTATCAAGTTGAAATTAAAACCATACACTGAAGTCTGTGGTCCCTTTGTGCTGCGAAAAAATCAACCATCTAAGTCTATGCAGTCAATATGATATGGCCGTTTATGTCGCAAGTTTGTACGGAACCCTCGGTGTGCGAATCTTGACTCGCTCTTGACGGTTTTTAACTTTTCACTGATAGAATTATAAATATTAGATCATCTAGGCCCTCAGCTTTTGCACCAAATGACCTACATTTTGAATTGCGTCCTTGTTTTTTATTTTCTTATTTTAATGTGTTTTTTTTTATGTGTGACGGCACGGTTGGCGCAGTGGCCGAGCGATCGACTGCTGCGCTGCGTGTCGCGGGTTCGATCCCCGCACGAAACAATTATCTGTATGACCTACAGATAGTTGTTCCGGGTCTGGCCGTTTGTGTATGTGACTTTAAATGTTTGTAAACGCACCCACGATACAGGAGAAATTCCTAGTGTGGGGCAACTTGTTTTTTTTTTAAAAAGATTTTCTTTTGGTTTTGGATTATTAAATTATAACTTTAATTTGTATGTCAGTATGACAAGATATAGCAAGAACGAGCTATACTTAGAACATCCTATTAATGTAACTACCTATGTCTTACAAATGAATAAATGATAATGTCCTGTCTGTCTTTTTGTTTGTGCATCACACGAGCTGATGCACACTACTGAAACTACAAAAAGCGTCGCCAAATTTTGTACTGACTCAATTGCAATTGTTATCGACACTCGTTAATGTTATCAATTTTATTCGCAGGTGTGCATAACCCTTTTGATTCCTGCCCCGGGCTGCCCTCGCGGCTACATGGGTCCCGGCGGGTTGCATCTGTCGGCTGTCACCAACGTGTCGCTCCAGAACTGTACTGCGGGCATCGCTGGCTACATAGACAGGTATAACTTTTTTTAACTGACTTCAAAAAAAGGAGGAGGTTCTCAATTCGTCGGAATCTTTTTTTTTAGCTATATTCACCGATTATTCAAAGACGTCTGGACCGATTTGGTAAATTCTTTTTTTGTTTGATAGGGATACCTCCTCATGACATAGGGTCTCATAACAATTTTTTTTATATTGCTTAGGTAGTTTATAAGTTATCGTCTATAATACATATTGGAACGGACTTCCACAACGGACGCTAGACGGAAAAAATTAAGCGCAAAGGTGGTAACGACACTTTTTGCGAGAGTTGCAAGCCGTGCGGCGTACGCGTGTTTCTCTGTCTCTCGCGACGATTATTTTTGTTGAGTGTATACAGTTTTTTTTTTCTCTATATTTATATGGATGATCTGCTAATCTTTTAGGACAATGGAAAATGAATACTCGATAAAAGTAGGTATGTGATATATCATTATACAATAATAAAAATGCTGAAATAAAAACTTTTTTGTAAAAAATACTGTTGGTTTTGATGACTTTTTTGCCACCGATTGCGGAATTAAAGTTATTTTCCACTTGTAAGTTTTTTTTAAGTAATTTTTATTTTCTTTTTTTCGTATCTTGTAATCAGTCGTGTTTTGACTATAAGCTGTTGAGATGTAGTCAGTATGCCGTGTCGGGTGCTAGACAACTCCCAGCGGGGCCCACCCTTTATTCAATGGAGTCCTTCAGGGTGACTGTTATTACAGTGTTTCGGGAATGGTAATAGCTGTCCTGACACACAGACAGGTACAACTAAACACCTGGAATCCTCTAACTAAGGGTAGGCTGTGGTGCACTTGTTTGAAAAAAATTGCCTTCAAATGTTGTCAAAATTATACTGACTCAAACCCATCCATCTGTCTTCTGTTGCTCATTGTATTCATGAGATACAGCGGTGTATCTCATGAATGATGTTACCATGATTTTGTAAAAATATTTTGACTAAAAAGAGTGTCCATGGAGTTTCTTGCCCATTCTTCTCCATAGAGATCATGGGCAGCTACGGTACTTTCACAAGTTATTATGCCTTGTGACTGGAGTTTCATCTCTTTGTTTTTTGACATTCAAAAGTGCCTATAACGGTCTAATTGAAATAAATGCTTTGAGTTTCTCTTTCGACCAACTCGCAGCCTTGTAGCCGAAGGCCGTCTACGAAGCGGAAAGGCAGTTGTTGTCCCTGTAATAGCGTTTTTTTTTGCACTATTCTTAGGAAGCAGCTACCTAGATATTGGAGGTCAACGTTCCATTTTTTTAAACATATCTTTTTTTTCATATTAAAAAGTTTTTAATCAAGAAATGATGGATAAGTATGGAAGAAAAAATGCTGCGTCGAAATGAATGATGAAATTTGGGATGAGGCCAAAATAATGTTTTGTAAGTTAACAAACTTAATTCCCATATTTCTTTAACAGACTGATCCTTGGCGACGCTCACTTGTACAAGCGCGGCTCCTTCCACAAGATGTACCACACCACGGTCCCGCACGACCCCGAGGGCCTGCTGGGCATCCTGTCGGGCGCGCTGGTGGTGCAGGCCGGCGCACACGCCACCAGGATCATGCTGGCCTACAACCACGCCAGGTAATGTACCACACCACGGTCCCGCACGACCCCGAGGGCCTGCTGGGCATCCTGTCGGGCGCGCTGGTGGTGCAGGCCGGCGCACACGCCACCAGGATCATGCTGGCCTACAACCACGCCAGGTAATGTACCACACCACGGTCCCGCACGACCCCGAGGGCCTGCTGGGCATCCTGTCGGGCGCGCTGGTGGTGCAGGCCGGCGCACACGCCACCAGGATCATGCTGGCCTACAACCACGCCAGGTAATGTACCGTGACTAGCGGGCATAAGCGATCGTATCGATAAAACACGGTTAATCATGATGGAAGGGGGGGGGATAATCACACGTAAAGGAGATGTTCCAGAAATGTATGGAGCTTGGGCCAGCTCTATGTACACCTAATGTAAATATCACTATACAGTATAGTTAACGTTTTTTTGTATTAATTTCCTATATTTTGGCTTCGTTTTTATGTGAATCCAATTCAACTCGGTCAAGGTGAGCAACACAACTACTAATAAATATGGTGGTCAGCGATAAGCGAAATGTGATTTTGACAATGTCATTTGATTTGTGTGTCACCTTGTAACTGCGAGAAAAAACAAAACGAATTCCGAACATACTACTTGTTTGCGTCTGCATATCTTGTAATACCTATTATTGCAGCTTGATTAGTTACATGGTTTGGTAGCTACTTTGTTTATACAACACAACTAACCCAACACTCACGAACACGTTGATTCAAAGTCAAACGTAAACAAAACTTAGAACTGTCAAAGTCGTCAATCAAACGTCATAACCACTGTCATGGCTACCTTAAAAAAGGGTTATCTCACTAAAAAACGTTTTAAATAATTATTTACACCTGTACTTTTATTCTAACCAATTTAATTGTATTTTTATGAGAATCTATAATTTTTTTCCTTTTTATCTACGCAGGGTACATATTCCTAGCCCAAAATCGAACATCTCCTTTAGCACGTAAAGTAGATGCACAGTAGATTTTTGTCGACCTATAATTTTCATTTTCCTCTTTGCGAGTCGTGTGGGCCTTAGTCAACCTCCGGGGCCAGGTAACAGCTAGTTCTTAATATTTTTAGTTTTTGTTGCCAGGGCTCGAATAATGCGTTGGGTATTCTGGTCCCTCATCTTCGGAATCACCGGCGGAGCTTTGGCCATGTTCACTAAGAACGGAGGTCCCATACCCATAAACAAGAATCTATGGTCGGTGTCTTTCTGCCTGGTGACGTCATCGATGGCGCTGTTCTTACAAGCCGCACTGTACTTCATCGTGGATCTCAAGACCAAGTGGGGAGGCAGGCCGCTGTATTATGCTGGTGAGTGTTGGGATTTTTTGGGCAAGTTTGTCCTAATAGGGTAGTTTCCAAAAAAAATTTTATTAGTCTCTCCTTCTTGCCAAAAAATGCAGCAACGCGTGACGTTACACGTAACTTTAATGGGATATATCTTTGTCATTTTTATTCTAATTTACAAATAAAAAAATACGTGTCCCTTATTTTGGAATAATCTAAAAGACTGACTAAATAGAATGTAATTACTTTGACCCTGGAATCTACACTATTGCACTAATTCAAAGCAAGTGTGTCCCAAATGCCCTAATTCATAGCAATTGGTCCCTAATTCGGGGTGTATTTTGACCCCATTTGCGGTGCTGGTACCTAGTTATTTTTGTATACCCCAAGTAAAAGGTTAACAGGCCCTTATTTAAAGCATTGACCAGAATCAGGGTCGTAACCTTGGTAGGGTAGTTCCCTAATTATGGGATACTAAATCTGTAATTGGTAAATAAATTTGGACCTTATGGTAACCAAGTTAAAGTCCTTAATCCAACGACTCTGATTATCGCCTTTAGGGGCGCGATTAATCTTAATATCTTTTTCTCCCCACAGGACAAAACGCCCTCTTCCTCTACATCGGAAGCGAACTCCTCAAACGAAACTTCCCTCTCCACTGGGCTATCCCCTTTCCAAGCCACGCTCAACTCCTGGCCACAAACGCCGCCGCCATGCTTATATGGCTCGCCGTCGGCGTGGCACTGCACAGGAGACGTGTCTTTATTACACTGTAATACGGTCTAATTTGGTATAGCTGGTACACTGTAGTAAAGTCCGATTTAGGTTAGCAAAGCAGGACTAAGGAGATAATTGAATTTTTCATTTCGAAATAGTTTTAATGCGAGAGTTATGGGAAAAGTATTCTTGCTACAGTGTTTTAAGCTCTTTTCTTGTGTGCTAGGGTGGGACTGAACGAATTGGATTTTATATATTTGAATAGGGTGATGTAAAAGTGAATTAAGATATTTAATGTCGAAAATGCCAAATTAAAGTCCTTAAAAGTTGACTAAAAAATTTTTTTTTTGCAAATATCAAACGATTTTTGAATCAGAATAGGACACGGCCATTTTATTTGCCTTTATTGTTACACTTCATAATAAAACTGTATTCACAATACAAACTGCATCCCATCCCGAACATTCGTTCACTAAAATAAGTACTATTACTAACTAACGAACATTCTCAGATGAATGCTTGCGGTGGGGATGCATCTTTAGAACTAAATAAATCCGAAAGAACCGGTATGATGTAAGTTTTAATTTTACAAGCGAAGACTGGCTAGTCAAAGAAAAAAAAAGATAATAAATGCAATCTCCTTCACATTTTGTTTGCCCAGAACTTTGCCACATAGACGGTGCAGCGTGACCAAGAAATAGTTCTGCTTTGATCAGAACTCTGCCATGTCAAGAACGTAAGTAGTGGCTTCAGGTAGGTCCCACGAGGTACGGGTAGAGATTCACAGGGAACACCATACCCCACGTCTGCGATAAGGCGAAAATGCAATACCAGTTCCGTCTAGAAAGACATATTTAACGAGGTAACATTGAATCATCTTTTATGTTGAAGTCGGGTTCTAGTCCCACCGGATGCAGCTGAATACCAGTATTTTTACATGGAACGACTGCATATCTGACCACCACAACCTAATTAGTACTGGGTAATACGGTACCCCTTGGTAAGACTGGTTGTCAGACTTTCGGGCCACTAACTACCTGTAACGACAGCCAGAGGTCTACAAATGACAGCAGGGACTAACGGCTTAATGTAAAATTGAACGGGGAGAAGATAATTATATAAAAATAATTGGAAGACAAATAAATAATAATTCGTAAGCGTTTTGCTCAAATATTAGATGACAGTGGTTTTTTGATGGGAAGATAATGGAAAAAATTGTCATTTCAAAATCATTTATTTCATTTGTTTGGAGAGTAAAAATGTATTATGCTAATAAAGATTGAATAGCAATAAAAAAAAATATTTTTCTAGTTTTTGTTTGTTTTTCTTTTGTTTGCGCATTATTGTCATGTATAGAAATGTATAATTATTAATTAAAATATTAGATTTAGTTATGTAATCGACTTAATATAGAAGCCAGTTTTTTGTTTATACGCGAGGTAGGCCTGCCATATAAAAAAAAAAAATTCGCTGGTTTAATTTTTATTTTGATGGTTTTTTTTATATTTACTTCATGAAAGCAATTCTAAAAAGCTAATATGGCAGTCTCATTAGAATCTCGCAATAGGCATGACGACAGTATAAAAAAATCGCTGATTCAGTGATGACAGGGGAGAAGTCATATTAAAAAAAAAGTAAACACAGGTTTAGTTTTATTTAAAAATAACAGATTATTAAGATTTTCAATAAAATAAAACATTAAAATACTGCAATCGGCCATTTTGACTGAAACACCGATCACAGCGTATCACGTCACGGTTATGTGATTTATGGGACGTTGTTATAGAAACAATGTCATTTTTATTTAACTGTGACGTCATGCCGACGTCATGACACATGCGAGCTGTTTTCGGGCACTATTGAAAAATTATGAGAAAAATGGCTTCAAACTTTGTTAAACTTAAGTTTATTACCGAAATAAAGGCTTTTTTGTAAATAGTAAAAGTGTACCCACATTATGGAAGAGGATTTTAAAATCTTTCGTCACGCCTATTATATCCATTATAAATACAGAGTGTTTCGAAGATAAACCGACGCACGTTGGCTTGGAGAAACGGTGAGTCATATCGTTGTTCTAACCATGTCTTAAGTGACACGTTAATTAAGATACAAATCAAAATAATATGTCCGCCGTAATTCCACTGTCACACTTCTCTAAACACTCTGTAAATACAGGCTGTAATATAATATACGCAAGATCTGACGTGCGGTCTCTCAAACCACGTAACTCGTTATTTTATTTTTTGTGATATTTGGAAATTTAATTTTGATTAGCTGATCGCTTCAGCTCCTATAGGAAGACCATTTTTATTTCGAATATTGCATCTTAGAACAAAAGTTGTTCAGTCTGTGAGACCACACGAGAGGTCTTGCGTTTATTATACACACCTTGTATATAATAATTATAATATAGTAGTCATTTCTTAGAACCACGTATAAAAATGACGTTATAATCATTATTTTCTTAAATAAGAATCCATGATATTAAGGAATAGTTATGGTATAATTAATTGATGCAAAGTACGAGCGTGTCGCAATCATAGCAATTAACACCTTATGTCGATAATTTTAAAATCTTAATTCGAGCGCTCGTGATTTTTGTTAGGACTATTAAAGAAAATGTTTAAATGAGAACTCGGTTTTGTATCTTCATTATCATTATTACACTAACTTAATTAACTTAATTATTATAAAAAAAAACTTGACGAAAAATGTATCTAAAGGAAGGATGTCATAATTGTGTCTTATAATTATTAAATGGGTCGAACAAAATATAAGATCGTTTATTTTTTTGTCAAGTTTCAAAGATTATAACTTCACGTGATTTTAATAAAAAGTTAAGTTTAAATTATTGTTTTATTTCGATTGGCAACACTGATGCCCTTATTTTTACGTATTAATAATCATATGTCTAGTTTTTTGTCAACTACCTACCTATATTGGGGTCGCCGTCCTGTCTAACCGGATGCAGCTGACTACCTGTATTTAAAATAAAACGACTGCCTCTACTAGGGTCTAAAATGGCGGCTTAACCCTTTCGCTGGCCAGTCTAAATGATACCATAAATTTTGGACTCATACGCTGAGTTCTGGGCAGCGAAAGAG
The DNA here is from genome assembly GCA_905475445.1 of Ochropleura plecta. NCBI lineage: Eukaryota > Metazoa > Arthropoda > Insecta > Lepidoptera > Noctuidae > Ochropleura > Ochropleura plecta. Next base: position 15,571,505 of record FR997738.1, on the reverse strand, counting down.
GCAGACTCATAATAGGTTTTTAATATGAATTATGTTACTATTCCTAAAATTGGCACAAAGTGACAATTCAAAATATTAACTGCGTCTGTGACCATTATAAGAATTTTAACGTAATTCATTATATATTCTACTAGCTTTTGCCCGCGGCTTCGCTCGCGTTAAATTCGGAGTAACACAGTTCCCCTTTCATGATTTGCAGGTGCCTGCTACCTGTAGTTTTTGCCCTTGCGCCTTATTGATTGTAATAGCAAAGCTAAGTTTTCCCTTTTCCTCCCTCTTTTTCCCTCATTACCCACTTTAAAAAGCCTATGTCCGTCTCCAGGGTCCCAACTATCTCTGTACCAAAAATCATCAAAATCGGTTCAGCCATTAAGGCGTGAAGACTTAACAAACAAACTCACTTTTGCTTTTATAATATTACTAGCTTTTGCCCGCGGCTTCGCTCGCGTTAAATTCGGGGTAACACAGTTCCTCTTTCCTGATTTACAGGTACCAGCTACCTGTAGTTCTTGCCCTTGCGCCTTATTTATTGTAATAGCAATGCTAAGTTTTCCCTTTTCTTCCCTCTTTCTCCCTATAACTCAATCTTTTTTAAAAAAAAAATAGCCTATGTCCGTCTCCAGGGTCCCAACTATCTCTGTACCAAAATTCATCAAAATCGGTTTAGCCATTTAGGCGTGAAGACGTAACAAACAAATAAACAAACTCACTTTTGCTTTTATAATATTAGTAAGGATAGTAAGGATTATGATTTTGCTTAAGCGGTCATTTTAGACCCCCTGACCCAACCCAGTTAGGAGTGGGTAATACGTTACCCCTTGGTAAGACTGGTTGTCAGATTATTAGGCCACCGACCACATGAAGCCCATGTAGGAAATGATTATCGAAGTTCTACAAACAAATGACAGCTGGGACCACCTGGAACGTAGACACAATAGTGTTTACCTAAATTCAAAAGGCCACAAATTAATACAAATTGTAGACAAGTGTTCTCATCTAAATTTATAGCAGCGTGGGAGATCCGACATACGCTTTTTATAACCATGAACAAACAAAAAACGTCAAATGAAGTTAGTTCAGCGTAAACAGTTGAGTATCGCGCGTGTCGTGATTCGTGAAGGAAATATTTGTAAATCATTCTAGTAGTGTATTTAAAACAATTGGGAATCGCGTCAGATTTTTTGGAACAAATTCAATGGTCGTTTGTGGACTACTAGGTAGATAATTATCATGTAAGATGTGAGGTACACCGCGTTTACACCAATATTTTGTACAAGTTGTGGTTTGTTTTCAAAAAGTCTTGTGAAAAACATGTATCTATCATCACTCGTAGGTAGACAAACTTTCAGAAATGTATTTTTATCATCTTTTTGTTTGTATTGAATTGCATTCGGACTGTCTGCAACTCTACTTCAGAACATGGACTTCCCTGCCGGGGTTGCGGGTTTTTCAAAAGAGATACCGCGGCCTCGGAACATAAGGGGCAAAAGAGGGTTTAGTCAGCAAAAGTCTGACACTACCCCCCCGCTCCAGCCAGAACCGGGGAAGTTATTTGATGATTTTCCATCCGCAAGAAAGCATGTATTCTGTGTACGAGCCCATTTTTTTTCGTTTAAATTCTGACAAGTTTTTTTAAGCTTTTGGCAACTGGTTTTAGATGCAAACGATAAACAAAAACACAGCACAACATGTTTTATACTATGACGTAAGCGCAGCGTAAAGTTAGATCATTCATCAATCAACCTTTTTCGACACAGCAAACAATTTTCTACGATACTGTTTCACAAACAATAGTATTCGCGGCGCATTCGTCCATGTGTACGCACGTTTCAACATTTAGGATTACCTTCTCTGCTGATACCGATACCCTTATCACATCGTATCTTAATATTATTGTGTAAAATTGTCTATCTGGTATCACACAAGCTATAGTGGAGGGCAGGGTACCGTTTTTGTTTTGTTTGGTTGTAGAATAAAATAAAAAAGACAAGATGGGAAATTTAATTGCCGGGAGTATGGGCGAACAAATGAAAAAGAATCAAGAATTAATGCAACAAATGAACAAAATAAAGGTGAGTTTTCTAAATATAAATGTGATATTATCATCTCAGATACATCCTTACTCATATTATAAAAGCGAAAGTGAGTTTGTTTGTTACCTCTTCACGCTTTAATGGCTAAACCGATTTTGATAAATTTTGGTACAGAGATAGTTGGGAACCAGGAGACGGACATAGGCTATTTTTTTTTAAAGAGTGGGATATGAGGGAGAAAGAGGGACGAAACGGGAAAACTTAGCGTTGCTATTACAATTCAATAAGGCGCTACCGAATTTAACGCGAGCGAAGCCGCGGGCAAAAGCTAGTATTCTATAAATCATGTTATCCTACTAATATTATAAACTCGAAAGTTTGTTTGGATGTATGGATGTTTGTTACTCTTTCACGCAAAAACTACTGAATGGATTTTATTGAAACTTTACAATAATTATACATCAGAATAACACATAGGCTACAATTCATAAAGATATATTGTATAAACTATTGCCACGCGAGTGAAACCGCGCGGCGCAGCTAGTGATTTATAAAAATAAATACAAGTGTTCATAGACACCATTTAATATTAATCACGCTTGAACTCCCCGAAAGGGTAGGGTTGTTATGGTTCAAAGATAAAAGAAGGTTCTGTGCTTGATCCGTATGTAGGTATGTGTGGCAGCAGCTATATCAAAAATTCTAATAAACACTTTTTCAGATGGAGAGACAAATACAGTTTCAATACCAAATGCAAAAGAAACAAATGGCAATGCAGATAGCGGGGAGTAGGGATACTTTCCATTGGATCTCAGCGTTTTATACTACAATAGCAACGGGTCTTATTATAGGGTAGGTTTTATTATAATTTTAAACTATGGATAGGTATTATATTTAGTTTCAAAGTACGTTACATACGTCTACTACAACATTAATAATTATATCTTTTACTCTCCGTAAATTATATTATCTAATCTTTGAAACCTTAAATTTCGAACAAAACTTTCTTAAACAAAGAGGGCAGCAGTTGAGCACTTTTTTTATTCACCCTTCGTATTTTTGCCGAAGGAATTGAATTTAAAATTGAATTGAAAGGAATTGCTTGACCTAAGTTCCTAGTTGCAAAAACTGAGAAAAATAATGCACTAGGTGGTCTTCCCCTACCTTCGATCCATGATCAAGGATGGCGAGATAGGAGAGGCTTTGGACCTCATTTAATATATAAAATTTGGATTAAGTATGTAATGATATGAAGGGGAGGGGGACAATTGAAGAAAAACCGTGTTGCGCTGACCCCAAAATAACATTAGACAAAGGCAGAAGGATGATGAAAGTGACAGTTCTTTTTATTTTTTTAGTCTGTCATTATCTACTGGCATTGATGCAGGGTAGTACTTAATGGCCTCGACTGTTCGAGCGAGGTCATGGTACCTAATGAGTACGAAGTTCAAAGTCGAAAAATTTGCCGGTCAGGTTGCTAGAATTATTTAATTATTGTGAAGCTGACGCAATAATTTTGACAGCAGCCTATAAGGAAAAACACAAGAAAAGATGTCCATAGAGAGAAACTAGAACCAAACATCCAAAAACTTGCTGTTTGCTTGCTTAATGTTGCATTGGGGCCCAACAAGCGGTGTAATTTAAAAATAGGAATTCGTTCCACGCAAAGGGTAACGTGTAAAGAGGACGAAGCAAAATGGCATTTATTGTTCTGCATATTTATGGATGATGCTGATTGTGCAATAATATCATCATTATTTTCCTGCCCTTGTCCCAATCGGTCGGCAAAACACGTTTTCTTCTTCCATTCTCCCCCTATCAGACGTCACGGCATCATCTACTCCTTTCTCCTTCATATCATTCCTTACACAACCCATCCATCTTTTCTTTGGCGTTCCTATCTCTCTCCGCATCCATCAACATTGTTATAAATAATATATGAAACTAAAAAAAAATGCTATCTATAAGATATTTTTTTGGATTTTCAATTATCTACGCGCTATCTAATCTGGGCGCGTAGTATTGCATTCCGAACCGAGACCGCTCTCACTCATACAGAAGAGGCTTGAGTACCCGCAGAGGGAGTATAACAAGCTGATGATGTACAGACGCCTGCACATCAAGCTACCACAATCTGACAGATTTCTTTGATAGATTTTCGACTTTATTTCTAAAGTATTAGGTGCAAGGTTTATTGGGAAAAATTGACAGTTTCGGGTAACTTGACCTGCAGGCGTCTGTACCTACACAAACTATGTTCAACTAATTTATTTGTAAAACAATTTCCAGGTTCAGAAAGACAAGGAAACCAGGTCTTTTGGCACCTTTGGTACCTCTTGCTTTTCCGACCGCTTACTTCTGGGACCTTGCATACGGAAACAAAATTCATAGGATTAAAGGTAAGCTCTGTCATCGATCGCGATATTATCCTTTATACAGTCCATGTATCGTTTCTTTTATACGCGAAACTTTTCTCACGTCATTTTCCTTATTCTTTCGCATCACATGCCATCCCAAGCCAACGGATTACCACACAACTTTTCAGTCACCGGCGCCACTTTCGACTTCATCATCTGTACTCGTTCTTATTTTATCCATGAACCGAACACCACACATCCCTCTAAGAGCTGGTTCAGATTAGGTCAGACCGACGGTTTTACCAGAAAGAAAACGGTGTCGGATATTTATTGCCATATTATGTATTTCAATAGCACTTTCACATTAGTCCGACCCGATAAAACTGTCGGAGACGACACATTCATCGGACGTTCAGCCAAGATTTCAGTCGGGCCTGACTTAATATTGGCATACTGCTTTGTATAGGTCGGATCGCAGCTAGTATGAACTGCAAGACCCAATGATCGGCCAAAAGACTAAACTGTCGGTCCCACCTAATGTGAACCTAGCCTTAGTATTCTTTTCTTAACCACGTGCAAATGCTTTTCTTTCATCCCTTTTGTGGCCCAACCAGCGTGAGCAAGAAATGGCGCTAGACATCCTGAATAGCTGTCCATTTCCCACGCTGGAAACATATTATAGTAACTGCATAGGTCGTATGTTCCTAATAAACCAAAATATGTTTCAGCTGAAGCCGACAGCATACTGACAAACGAGGAAGATTCCCTCGTGCAAGTGCTGGGTCCTCCGCCGCCTTCGCCCTCATTGCCACCCAGTCCAGCTGCAAACAGCGCTTAATGTGCGTTTTTCGCTGGGGAGACAAAACAAATACTTAGACCCGGTTTCTAGCTAAGCGGAGATGAGTGGAGCAGAGAAAAGATGAGCAAGATTTGACCAATCCCAGGAGAGACAGACACGATGATGCATTGCTACCAACGTGTTTTGTTGATTGCTGTACGTTTTGTCTTTGCTCTGCTTGTCTTTGTTTTGGTCTAAAATTGGTACATACATCTGCCTACACACCGTACTTGAGTTTCGCCGCCAAAAAAGTTAAAGTCGTAGCACCCGTGAGATTCAAATCTTACGCTAAATAAGATACGTATTACTGAGAAGAGAGATACATAAAGATCTTGTAAGTATATGGTGTTTTCATAGTTATTACGGCTTTTACGAGTACTTATGCCTGTATCAATATACAGGCTGGCTAGTTTAAGTTTAGCTTAGTACCTAGATACAACACAAGACACTGACCCCTGACCACTTTTCACCTTTTTTGCGGATGGGAAATCATCAAACATCTTGCTCCGGAAAAAAAAACAAATAACTTCTACCGGCGAAGCGGGGTGTAGAGTCAGACTTGTACTGGCTAACACCCGCCCATGTTCCATCATTTGCCCTTTGTGCTCCGGGGCCACGGTATCTCTTTCGAACAACCCGCGACCTTGACGACACGGTTGGTGCAGTGGCTGAGCGATCGACTGCTGCGCTGCGTGTCGCGGGTTCGATTCCCGCACGGAACAAATATTTGTATGACCTGCAGATAATTGTTTCGGGTCTGGGTGTTTGTGTATGTGAGTTTAAATGTTTGTAAACGCACCCACGATACAGGAGAAATTCCTAATGTGGGGTAACGTTTTTTTTTAAAAAAAAAACAAACAAAAAACAAAACCCCAGATTTTTCACCCTAATCCTTTGAGGAATAAGGTTGAAAAGGTAGGCGTCAGATTCTTCAGTTGTAAGTACTTACTACCACAGCAATACGTAATGAATTGTAAAATGCTATCATACATTACACCGCCAATTCTTATCGTTTTTATCTCCTACTTATAACTTTATGAATAGGTGATAATATCTGTTATTGAAAGCTAAATCTTTGGGGAAAAAAAATGTAATAGTGACTAGTAGATTATTGGTACACACAGACTATTTATAGAATATTGATAACTTATCTTCGAAAGTTTCAAGTACAATGAAATATGATGCAATCTTTATTGGAACAAAAACACACAATCATGACAAACTGTGTCGCAACTATTAACGCCCATCTGTAAGAGGGAGACAACAGCGTTCCAGATTCTACCTATAGTTAAAATTGAACATTACAAAGTAAAATATTAAAAATGACAATAGATATCGGTTAGTGTTGTACATACATGTGGGAGTATTGTAAAAGAGTGTCTGTGGGATGTATGTGTAAACCATGTGCCTGTTGAACTATCCCACGAGCACACTCTACGCTATGCGTATGTGGTGTGAATGTCTATGGGAGGTAAATTTTTGGGTTTGACTAAATCGTCCAGTTCTTCGTATGTGAGAGTATGATGAAGCTATTTTTCAATATTTGTTTTGCAATCCCGGAGAGTACAAGAAAAAAGCAATAATAGCACAGTCTATCTTATGTATTTTTTTTGTATAACATCACGGCTGTAATCCTAATAGTAGGTACACCCGCATTGCGCTGGTTATGTTAAGTCCTATGTAATATGGGGCGACCCTATTGCCATCATCCCGGCTCTAATGTGGATGCTATTAAGAAACTCCTGATGGTAACGGCCAAGAGCGAGTCAGACTCGCGCACTGAGGGTACCGTACAAACTTACGCCATAAACGGTTTTGACGGTGTAGACTTAAAGCTGAAACTGCGTTAAACGGACACGCGGGCACACTCGCGGGGCCCGCCAGCGGTAACACGCGCGGGTTTGTTCCGCCAATAAAGCTTGATGAAAAGCTTGTAAAAATGTCTTTCGGCAGAGAATGAGTAATTGTGAAACTGCAGTGTCGGTCTGTCATATGAGGCCAAGCGAATGAACTCTTTAGGTACCTGTGACAGGGTCCTTCACATACCCGCAGAGCACTCGCTTGCAGACACGCGGCGGGTGTCTGTCGCGGGTGCCTTTTTAACGCAGTTTCAGCCCTTAGAGGGATGATTTTCACAGCACAAAGGGACCATAGACTTGCATATATGGTCTTAATTTTAACTCGATACCTCCCCTGTTCTCGAGATAAAAGGTCTTGACAGACAAACGGACGCACGAACAACAAAGTGATCCAATAAGGATACCCTTTTTTTCCTTTAAAGGTACGGAACCTAAAAACCAATAACACTGCCCGACCCGGTAATGGGACCCAGGACCTTATGTTCGGCAGTCGCGCTTGCGATCAGTCAGGTCACCGAGGTGTTTAGAGTTCCGTACCTACAGAAGAAATAACGGAACCCTTATAGGATCACTTGGTTGTCTGTCTATCTAGAATTCTAGACCCTTTGTCTCGGAAACGCGTAGAGGTAAAATTAAAACCACACTCAATTTTGTGGTGTGAAACAATCAACCCTCTAAGTCTACGTCACGTCAATCAAAAGGTATGGCCGTTTATGTCGAAAGTTTGTACGTAATTCGGTGCGCGAATCCGACTCGCACATGGCTGGTTTTTTTACTTTTATTTTATACTAGCTTTTGCCCGCGGCTTCGCTCGCGTTAAATTTGGGGTAACCCAGTTCTCCTTGCGCCTTATTGATTTGTAATAGCAACGCTAAGTTTTCCCTTTTCTTCCCTCTTTCTCCCTCACATCCCACTTTTTTTTAAAAAACAAATAGCCTATGTCCTTCTCCTGGTTCCCAACTATCTCTGTACCAAAATTCATCAAAATCGGTTTAGCCATTAAAGCGTGAAGAGGTAACAAACAAACAAACTCACTTTCGGTTTTATAATATTAGTAAGGATAAGGATGTCCACCACTGCTGCTTCAGGCAGACGCGCTACTGTGTGTAATTTATTTTATCACCGTTGCTAAAAAAACGATGAAGAAAAACCGGCAGGGCTTAGAGCCAATTTGTAGGCTTGTAACATCTACCAACCACACTGGGATTGCTTAGTAGGTATTAAAGTGCGTTTCAAGAAACAATAGTACCTTCTGTCTTCGCGCCATGTAATGTCAAATTTGACAGATGAACGTCACAAGATGGCGCAAGCTCAGTCCTATTCTATCTGGAGTTATACAACACATTAGAGTCCATTTCCTATTTCCTCTCATAGAGAAGGACTTAGGTCCCAGAAATGGACATAATATAAGCTAATGTATCTTATTTTATTACAATAATTTTAAAATGGGTCAGTAAGCATTTGTTTGTGTAAAATTAGAAATGACAATAAAATTAAAAGTTAAGTTAATTTTTTTGTTTTATTTAGCCTAGTAACATTTTAATATTCATATTCATAATATTCATATTCATAATATTCATAATCATTTATTTGCTAATATGGGTAATTACATAAAGTTGTTAATGAAAAGTACAGACCAACCATATTAAACCTTGCGGCATGCAAAACACAAGCTTTATAACACTCAAATAATAATAATGTCACCAGAAGTCTGTTGTAAATTTAAGTAAAATGTCAAGATACATTATATTGTGAATAAGTGATAAAATAAGAATAATAATTATGAAGCACATCAATTTAATAATGTCAGTAATTGATTGAGAATGTCAAGATATATTGTAAACGAAAGTCAAATTAAATGTCAAAGTAATAATATTAATAATTAAATTAGTGCACCAACAATAACCAGTTACATCAACAATGTCTTTACATCCTCCATCAAATAGTCCTGAATATTATAATAACATTTGCACAACAAGAATTTTTTTAGTTTTTTTTTAAATTCATCGATGGATGTAGTTTCTAGTATGGACTTTGGCAGGTGATTGTATAAACGCGGCGCCATACTAAAAATGCTTTTGGCATATAATTTTATTTTATGCACTGGTAATACGAATAACTATTACCTACGATTTACGAGGACCCCCTATAATTTTGACTGCTGTAATACAAAATAAGGTACTGTACTACGAACATGATCTGCCCTACATGATTTTGTTTAAGGCCAAATGTGAAGAAGAATTGGAGTAAGACAGAAATCCCTCTTTCGGTCTCAGCGGCCAATCAAACGAAAATTACCTATCGGCGCAGCAGATATTAAAAGCTAGCAGAAGACTGGACTAGAGGTGAACAATTATTATTATTTTTAATTTAGTGCAACCGAAATACATTAAACAAAACAACATACAAAACATAATACTCAACTGAAAACGCAACTCAACTGAATGAGAACAACTGTTCTCGTGAGACAATTACTAGACTCCACAATGAAACCGGACACTCATCACTCATTTTATATATATTAGTCTATGACCGGACATAAGCTAGAAGGGAGACGGTAACTTAAATCTTATCAACTACAAACAGGGGGAAAACGCCTGTTGCCATCAATCTGCAAAAATCCAGACCCAGTGACTGTTACAGAAAAACTTCTAATGAACAAACGATTCCAGAACTTCTAGTTCTACTGTTCAAAACGGTCGCACTTAACCGATCACTAGACCGATGATCTCAATCAACAAAACTTAGCAGTCCAGTGCTGGTTAATCTCAAATAATTTTTGAACAAGAAATTGAATACAAAAAAAAAACTAAGAAACTGCAAAAAGTAGGAGAATTTGAATTTTGCGGCGCCCTCTTAGTAATTTAATGATAAAACATTATTTGAATAATTATAATGGTAATTTATCAGTAAACTAAATTATGGCAATTACAGTATATTATATTTTACGGTTCCTTGTATAAGTCAAGAAAACAACTGAAATTTTGATAATGTTAAACGAAAAACAAAACGCAAATAACCTTCAAATAACATTGAAATGTCAAAAAGACGTTTGTTATCAAGAGCAATACAGTTATTCGACGACCGCTCGCGAAAAACCTGTTCTATTACACTGAAAATCATGGATCCTAAAGTTAATTTGAAACAAGACCCAGCTTACGTAGAAATCCAGAAGTTCTACGATGCTAACGCCGACAAAATAAATATACAGCAATTATTCCAACAAGATGCCGATAGGTTCAACAAATTTAGGTTTGTGGCTTTAAATTGTGTTTTTTATTGCTAATATGAATAAAATCGTGTCGGTTTTTGTGTTTTTAAATAGTCCTATTAATATTTCATTGATTAATTCAGCTATAGTCGTGTGTTTCGATTAGTTTCGTAAAGTTATATCATTGACTTTAAAGTTCTTGCAAAGGTCGCGCATGTACAGTTGTCATTTTTTTTCGAAGCGTTTTATTTTCAATTTCATAGCAATGTCATTTATATTTTTAATCTCAATATTGTTTACTTTATGATGTGGCACCTTTGATAATAATGAAGTGGTTGGGTAGATAAATGCAATCAATAAATTAATCACATAAGTAATTTAAATAACTGGTTGAATATATCCCCACAAAAATATTTGCCTTTTCCAGACTTTTTTTTTGTTCTATCATGACTTGATAATTAATATTCATGTCAGTCATTATAAACAGTTATGATGATTTTACAGTTTCAAGACATATTTTATGAATAAACATTACATTTTTCTTGCCACAAATGTAAGATATATACTGAAAATACTAATGGCTTAATTAAACACATTTTATGTTTTTTTAAAACATTTATAAATAAATAACCATTTCCTTACCAGGTAAAAAATAATTGCATTTTTTACAAATGTGGGTACTTCTTTCAACAAAAAGTTTTTAAATATGCTAGGTATCTTTTACCTTTCAAATTACATAATTATCATCGAGAAAACAAATATTGTTCACAAGAACCAAATTAAGAATTGCTTTTTTAATCCAGCCTCCGCATCCCAACTCCAAATGATGGAGAGATCCTGCTGGATTATTCCAAGAACCGCATCAATGAGCAGCTGTGGGGGCTGCTCCTCAACCTTGCAAAGAGCAGGAATGTGGAGAAGGCTAGAGATGCTATGTTCTCGGGTAAGTACACTTCACATGCTTGTAGTAAGGTACCTTTTGATTAATAGATCTTATAAGTCCATAAACTGACATGGTTACCGACATTATTATTAAAACAAGAAACGGGATATTTACCATGTTTGTTATTTGTTTCGAGTTACCATGTTTGATATTTCGGCGATGTTGCAAACACCATGATCACAGATGAACTGAAGTTATTGCGGGCGGATTTTATGAGTTTATAATATCGGTAAATATCCCGTTTCAAGTTTTATGATAGATCTGGTTTAGATATTTATAAATATTATATTTGTGGAGTTTCACTAGCCTGCAAATTGTTTTAGAATAAACATAACCGGGATACTGATATACGAACGGTTCCCATAATCAGTACATGATCCTGAAACCCCCATTGGTGGGTACCAGGAGCACATTTAATTTTTAAATACTGATAAAGATTTCTATGTAGGGTTCTGAATAATTTATTTTTATTATGATAAATGTGTTAACCAAATGTGCATTGGTGAACATCCAACCTGCATATTACCTTCAATGACACAATAGATAACATAATTTACATAAGTGTGTCTAGTTGGTAATTAGCATCTACTTGGCAACAGCCAACCATACAATTAATAAGCTTAAAACTGCAGCAGTTGCACACAAAGAGTAATCATTTAAATTTTGCCTTTTAACAGAAAGATAATGTTATTTTGCAAACATGGATAAGAGTAAATGATGACAAAAATATATTGACAGGTTCAGCCATATTTTACCATTTAGGCATGCAAAAGTTTTAAAACATACAACTTATAAGTACCTAGAACACTCAAACAAATATTACACAAAAAAAAAATTAAAAAAAGTTCTAATTTAAAAAAAAATCCTTCTCCGTAAGGTACTCATTTATATTATAATATGCTTTCACCAGTAAAAAGTTTCGGAGGCTTTTTTTAGTAATTTTAGCAGAAGCTCTTTCTAGCTTTTTGGCAACTTATTATAAAAATCTGGAGCCATGCAGTTGACACTTTTGCGCATAAGTGCTGTCTTAGCTGGCTCCTGACATAGCAAGCTATTATCGCGTCTATAGCGGGGAACACGTCAGCTACCATATTAAGGCTCGACTTGTACATAATTACCGGAGAGCTTGTGTGCATGTCGCCGAACGAAATTACATGCCGCTTATGCGCAATTAATTGTGTTGTAGCTGAAACTTTGAACAGAACTTGGAACGAAACTCTCACTTTGGGTCTAATTGCCCCCTTTTTGCGGATGGGAACTCAACAAATTACTTCCCGCGCTCTGAGCGGAGCCGGGTAAGTCTCAGACTTTTACTGACTAAAACCCATCCGTTTCTTCGTTGTTACTTCGTGTTCTAGGGCCGCGGTATCTTTTTCGAACAACCTGCAACCTCCGTGTCCCTTTATCTCAGGAACGTGTGGAGGCATCAAGTTGAAATTCAAACCATATACTCAAGTCTGTAGTCCCTTGGAGCTGAGAAAAAAATAACACTCTAAGTCTACGCAGTCAAAAGATATGGCCGTTTATGTTAGAAAGTTGGTACGGACTCTCTATGGGCGCGTCTTGCTCTTGGCCGGTTTTTTGCTATTGTATACATTTAATGAATACGCCATAGTTAAAACTACTCTTGAACTGTTCATTTTATTTTAGAAACTAGCTTCCGACTTAGTCCGGGTGCATAGTTACTTTAACTAACTGGGCTAACGCTAACTTTAAACCGCGTGATGATCGGAAAAAAATATCTTTATCTCCCGTTTTCTTACCTCTTTCTCCCCCTTATCTCACTTTAAAAAAAATAGCCTATGCCAGGGTTCCCAACTATCTTTGTACCAAAATTCATCAAAATCGGTTTGGCCATTTAGGCGTGAAGACGTAACTAACAAACAAACAAACTCACTCACGTTCGCTTTTATAGCATTAGTAAGGATAACTTAAAAACCTTTTTGATTGTAAGGTCTTTTTTTGTTACCCTTTGAAAAACATCGTGCTGTAGTATTTTTTTTTTATAAAACGTTGGCCCCACACTACGAATTTCTCCTGTATCGTGGGTGCGTTTACAAACATATAAACTCACATACACAAACAGCCAGACCCGAAACAACTATCTGTAGGTCATACAAATATTTGTTCCGTGCGGGAATCGAACCCGCGACACGCAGCGCAGCGGTCGATCTCTCAGCCACTGCGCCAACCGTGCCGTCACTTCCGGTTAAAATAATTATAAGTTTATAGACGTTATGAAACTACGTACTTTACGATAGAGAAAACACAGGTGGAATCGCTTGAGCTGCATGAGTAATTAAATTTTTCTTGTTTTTTTTTTTGCGTTTTGCAGGTAAATATCGGGTTGTATGTTGATATAGCTATTCCATGAAATCAATGGTATTAAATTATTTAGAGGGTTGTATTGATTTTTAGCTATCCGTACCTCAATAGGAAAAGACGGAACCCTTATCATGAATCACTTTGGTCTCCATCTGTGGTTCTGTTTGTCAAGACCCTTTATCTCGTCACAAGTTTTATGCAACACGTAAGTAAATACTTACGTAAGGAAATACTTACGTAAAGAAATACTTACGTAAGGAAATACTTACGTAAGGAAATACTTACGGTCGTGAACCCTTTTTTTTTTATTTTGGCTTCCCTGGCGCTCCCACCTTAATAAGAGTGACTAACATCAGTCAAAACTGGTTTTAATCGATTAATAGTTTTGATTATACATCGTCATCAGGATAGTGCATGATTTTTACGTTGCGTTGTCGAGGTCAAACATTACAATATTATTATTTCAAGTGACACAACATTTTTTTGGTAGTTTCATGCTAATTCTTATAAATCATATTAAATACATATTACACATCCTTACTAATATTATAAACGCGAAAGTGTGTTTGTTTGTTACGTCTTCACGTCTAAATGGCCAAACCGATTTTGATGAATTTTGTTACCAAGATAGTTGGAACCCTGGAGACGGACAGAGGCTTTTTTTAAAAAAAAAAATTGAGAAGAGGCGTAGAAAGAAGGAAGAAAAGGGAAGAGAAAGATACATTTCTTTCATCATTTTCATCTTTCATCTTTCGTCATCAGTCTTCACGCGGGTTAAAGTTAGCGTTAGCCCAAAGTAACTTAGCCACGCGGACGAAGTGGCGGGCGGAAGCTAGTAATTTATAATTAACATAGAAAAGAATATAAATAGAAGAAAAACATCAAGTAAACAACTTACAATAGGTTCAATTAAAACTAACACGGAACAGTGGACACTCTTGCATACTTTGTTTAACAAAACACCAGACATACTAGCATGACTTTATTCCATTCATCCGCAAACACATCACATTCAGGGTGGGCAGTCAGGAGAGCGTTGAGCATCTTGTTGTCGTCAAGTTATATACATTTTAAAATTTCATCTTTCTTACAATATGACTGAGCATCTTATACAAATAAAATAATATACAACTTAACATTTTAGAGATTGTTGGGCTCAGCATGATTTGGTATTTCTAATCGAATCAAAAAGGTGACTATGCTAATAATTCTCGACCCGATAGAAATAAAATTGGTAGGTATTTTTTTACTTTTTATTTTATGGAAGTTAAGTCCAAACCATACGTGGCAAGTTTTGCCTTTAACCATATTTGCCTTTTTACACAAACACGTTGCGCGTTCATACACAAAAATGTTTTTTTTTGCTGATGGGAAATCATCAAATAACTTCCCCCGCTCTGGGCGGAGTGGGTGGGAGTGTCTTTTGAAAAGTAAACAACACCTTGGTCGAACTATTTTGAAATATAATTGTCTACTCGTGGCAACACTGAATGTCTTCCTTTCTCTCTGGTATCTGTCATGGTTATACATAGTACTTTCAATAAACTGATATTTAATAATTCTAATAATTGTATTATTCCCAGAGTGTCAGACTTTTACTGACTAAAACAACCCACCCTTGTACTATCTTTTGCCCTTTATGTTCCTGGGCCGCGGTATCTTATTCGAACAACATGTGGTCAGTGGGTCATCTTAGGGGCGGAATTCATGCCACCCCGACAACACCTAAATGGTCGATGATTTTATTCCCGAAAACACCGCACTCGCGCACTGCACCCTCTGATCAATTTAATTTAAAAAAAAATGCGCATATTACTCATTATTGAACTAATTATGTACTTTGTCATAGCTCAAACTGATTGAGTTGATCATGATTCAGTGATGGTTGACGATCAAACCGGCCAGCGACAGCGACTTGCGACATAAACGGCCATATCACTTGAGCAGATGGTTTTAATTTCAACTCAATACCTCCACGCATTCCCGAGAGTAACTGTTTGAGACGGACAGACAGACGGAAACAAAGTGGTCCTTTTAGGGTTCAGTTTTTTTCTTTTGTAGTACGGAACCTTAAAAACTCTAACATAAATCCTACTTATAATTATTATAAATGCGAATGTTTGTGAGGATGTATGGATGTTTGTTACTCTATCACGACAAAGCGGCTGAATGGATCTTGCTGAAATTTGGCACAGATGTAGATTATGGTTTGGAATAACACACAGGATACTTTTTTTATATCATGCGGGTGAAGCCGCGGGCGCCAGCTAGTGAAACATACGTAACTAGCAAAATGTGGGTGGTACCTCTGCCGAACCATTTGGGGATAACAAGCGTGATAGTACAAACAACCATTGTCCGGCAGTAACCCACCAGACAACACCCTGGTCGAAGGATCCTTCCCTTACAATAGAGGATGGAACCTCCACACCTTTACCTCTATAATTCCAACTCACGATCAACGTCTCTCTCATCAGGTGAAAAGATCAACTTCACTGAAGACCGCGCAGTCTTACACATCGCTCTCCGCAACCGTCAGAACCGTCCCATCCTGGTGGGAGGCAAGGATGTCACTCCTGATGTCAATGCTGTTCTCGCTCATATGAAGGAGTTTTCTGGACAAGTTATCAGCGGACAGTGGAAAGGGTAAGAATTATCACTCTATTGTTAGTCATGTTCCCATTGATGATATTCATGTTTCTTCTCGATGACTGGGAATAGGCCATGATACACCGCGTGGGTCATGATCCATCAGTTGAGCCATGATACACCGCGTGGGGCCATGCACCACCACGTGAGCTATGATCCAGCACGTGGGTCATGATCAAACACGCGGGGCCATGATCCACCGCGTGGCATGATCCACCGCGTGGGGCCATGATCTACCCTCTGAGCTATGATCCAGCACCTGGGGTTTGAACAAACGCGCGGGGCCATGATCAAACACGCGGGGCCATGCATGATCCACCGCGTGGGGCCATGATCCATCACGCGGGGAATACCTCGTTGATCTGCTAAGCATCAGGTCTTGGCCCTCTCGGGCACGAATGTCTGCTGATTTGATATTTTGGGTTGCATTGTCCGTCATTGGAAGTTCGTTCGTGGCTAAATAATAGTATCCACTCGGGACGATCTTTAATCTTTAAGTTATGCCGCGGTTGCATAGGTTGGTCTGTGGATGGGTGACAATGACCACCCATTTTGCTGCGCCCTAACAGGGTCATGTACTTAATAGTTGTAAGCCTAGCGTTACTATTTGCTCGTTGTGCATTAAATAAATATGCTGTCTTAAATTCTTCAGGTACACCGGCAAGTCAATTACGGACGTGATCAACATCGGTATCGGTGGCTCGGACCTCGGACCTCTGATGGTCACCGAGGCACTTAAACCTTATGCCAACCAACTGAAGGTAGGTAATTGATTTTACTTCTATTCAATTGTTCTTAGAGGAAGCCTAAATAAGTTACATTAAGCTGGTGAAACTTTTAACACATGGTGGGCTTTTTCTTCGTAGCGTGTCGATGACAAGTGGAGTCTGCCCAAAAATATGCCACAAGTTTGGCACTTTGAAAGAAAGAAAGAAAGCAAATACATTTATTTGTCGCTTGCCTTTTTTTTGGGTGGGAAATCATCAAATAACTTCCCCCGATCTGGGCAGAGCGGGGAGGAGTGTCAGACTTGTATTGACTAAAACCCACCCATGTTCCTTCTATTGCCCTTCACGTTCCGGGGCCGCGGTATCCCTTTCGAACAACCCGCAACCCCGGCAGGATTGTCACTTGCCTCAAATGAACATAAAGAAAAAATATTGAAATATAATCAATTATCATCTGCCTAGCCTTTTCCCAACTATGTTGGGGTCGGCTTCCAGTCTAACCGGATGCAGCTGAATATCAGTATTTTACATGGAGCGACTGCCTATCTGACCTCCACAACCCAGTTAGTACTGGGTAATACGATACCCCTTGGTAAAACTGGTTGTCAGACTTTCGGGACACTGACTACCTGTAACGACTGTCAAAGATCTACAAATGACAGCCGGGACCAACGGCTTAACGTGCTTTCCGAGGCATGGAGGAAACTCGGTATGTAACGGGTGGTCACCCATCCACAGACCAACCTAGGCAAGCGCGGCTTAACCTAAAGATCGACCCGAGCGGCTGCTATTATTTAGCCACGAGCTCCTCGAATATAATTGAAATATAATCAAACATTTTAAAAAAAAGACGAATGTTGCGTGTCTCACGGCTGCGCCAAATAGGTCCAGTTCAGTAAACTGCCGGACAGTAGCATCCATCAGCGTGATGGGCTCTAATGATAGCAAAAATCTCATTTCACAATTCAATTTATTTGCTTACAGCTGATTATGGGATCAAGGATCTGTGTTGATTCACTAGTTAGTTAATTGAACCTTTTGATTGGATTTGTAATCATCAAATAACTATTGACGGGCCTGTTGGTCTAGTGGTTAGTGGCCCTGACTGCTGAGCCGGAGGTCGTGGGTTCGATTCCCACCCAGGACAAACTTTGTGTGATGAGCATGATTGTTTGTTCTGTGTCTGGGTGTGATTTATCTATAATATGTATGTATTTATAAATTATATAAGTATGTATATCAGTTTTCTGGTTACCATAACACAAGCTCTGCTTAGCTTGGGATCAGATAGCCGTGTGTAAGTTGTCCCAAGATATTTATTTATTTTATTTTATTTTAACTTCCATCGCTCTGGGCGGGGGGAGCGCCAGACTTTTACGGACTACCCGTCTATGTTCCATTTGTGGATTTCTTGCCCTTTGTGTTCCGGGGCTGCAGTATCTCTTTCGAACAACCCGCAACCCCAATAAACTTCAAAATTGATGGCGGCTCCGAAGTTGGGTGCGAGTGCCGGTCTCCGCATTAACGCAAAATGAAAGCGAACGTCAAAACGTCAGACGTTCCGAGAAGTGCTGCTAATTTGATCCGTTATATCTGCGCAGACCGTCATTTGCAGCTAACTTCCGAACAAATAATAAAAGGAGATTGAGCACTTATAGTCTCACTTTTTGACGCGTAAAGCCATCAGAGTTAATGTATAATTAATTATGTTATTTTTAATGTTTTTTTACCTAAATTCATTGAAATCATTTGTGGGGTTTCTATTTTAATTTTAATTAGTATGTACATATTTAATAAAATAAATACGTCATTTGTTGCCTAATAGTGAAGCGACTCCTTTTTCAATTATAATCGATTGATTTAACGTTAACATAAATCGTAGAACAACAAAATAATCTACATTCGCAACTAAAAAGTATTAAGAGTGGTCATTATTATTATTTTTCGATTGTGTTACTATTTTTTTAGTAAAAAATCAATTTCTAGACAAAAATAAAACAAGATATAATCTATAGTGTTACGATCATGACTCTCTCCGTAATCTATTGTTTGGTCACAACACTATTCGATGAAATGTCAAACATTACAGAATGGTGTTTTCTGTTTACCGTGTTAACTGAATATTGTTTTTAACTTTTATCTATTAACAAATATAAATTCGTATCGAGTTGAGTTTTAGGATTCCTCCACGTCTATTTCCTACATCGAGTAATTCGACTCTTGGCTAAGCTTTCCATTGCCGTCCGTCGAGTTTGGGGTTGATATTTTTTTTACAGAAAGGTTAAATTATTATAAGAACACACGTAAAGTCTCAACATGCGGAGACGCGTACTTTTTGAGAAAAAAAATGTTGAAAATAAATATTTTTGCAGTATTTATATCAATTCTTACCACAGATTATATAGAATTCTCGCTATTGAACGTTTCGTTTCACCAACGGTTAAGTTGTCTTACGTTTGGTAACATTTTATTTGATATAAATTTACGTAAATAATAATATTTTGTATTAGTTTAAATAGTTTTCATGCACACATATATTTAACAGTTTATATATAAATTACAGCATTATTTTCAGTACGAAAAAAAAAATGTTAAGTGTTTACCTTTTTTTGTCGGCTTGTGGAACGAAACGTAAAACTGACGCTATTTGTATTGTCACTGTAATCGTCAGTCATCGTTTGTGTCCCTAGCAGTTGAGAGCGTTTACGTACTCCTGTCGGTGAAAACAACGTTTGACTACCACCATGGTGTCCCCGAAGCCCCAGGTTTCGTGTTCTGCTGTGCCGTCTAATAAGCCGCATCTGCGGCTTATTATTACTTTATAGGAGAAACTGATTGCAATCTGGACTTTAGGGCACCCCGACTCGGATAGGTTAGGTTAGAAGGGGATGGCGGGGTCGTGTGAGCGAGCGAAGCGAGCGAATAGACCCCGCCATCCCCTTCGTGGTTATTTTTTTATAAACCACCCAGAAGTAGGAGCCCCGCGAAGCGGGGCTCCGTCGACCAAGCCCACCCTCGACCATGCATAAAATATTTTAGCGTTTGGCTTGGGTGGTAGGTAGTTATGAAACGTGCCATTTATAATTTTTAACTTACTAAAACCGTTATTTACAATTGCCTCTTTAAATCAGTGCCATTTTTTGATGAAGGGGGGTGCCCCATTCTGTAGGGGGAGAACCCTCTTCCCCCGTAAGGGGTCCCCCATGGTTTTTTACACTTACTATTAATTTTAATTCATAAAATGGGAAAAATTTCCTCAGACTTAAAAATTAAAAAAACTCGAAAAGGGGGGGGCTCCGCAACTTTTCCCTTTAAGGGGGGGTAGTACCCACCACCCCCCCTCCCCCCACCCCCCTCCCCACCCTTAATTCGACGGACGTCAATGGAAAGTCGTACCCGACTCTTTTGGTGCGTGTGCTGCAAAGTGAATTGTTAGATTTGTTAGAACGTTTTTACGTCCACGGTGATTTGTTCTAGACGTAAAACATGTCGCGCTGTGTGAACTGTTCTCTTTTATTAGCACACCCGCTGCCTAGACGCCAAATCAGAGAAGCTACTGATTCCATGGTCAATATTTTACGTACATGGATTTCTCCTACCGCGGTAAGCAATCTTCTCAATCATATTTTTTGGTACTTAATAGTCAACCTTCATAACAAATATTATTATTATTTGAAAATAACGTTATCACATTAATAATAGGAGAATCCACATAACAAAATCTTATTCAAAATTAAAAGCATATGTACTTAACTTATGTTTTCACATATCAATTTCATGGAATAGAATCCATTTTACACTACCATTTTATTATGGAATATTCACGTAACAGTTACAGAGTAGGTACTTATGAACATTAAAAATACAGTTGAGCAATGAATACTAACAATTTTTTTTTCAGGTATCAGAACATGATTTTATATGTCAGGAATGTTACATTATACTTGAAAGAGAATCTGGCAACTACTTAAGAGGCACTGTTCCTATACAATCTTTTGGACACCAGCAAGTGTGCTTAAGCTGTGGAAAATCAGTGTTAAGAGCTCGGACACACATAGTACCACTCAATAGCCGCGAAAGGAATTACATTTTATCACATACACCTTCTCAACAGGTAAATACTCAAGTTATCTTAAGTTATAAATTAATAAGGTAAGGTATCAATGAGCAGGCAACTTATTCTTCCTCCTACCTGCGTTATAAAATATAAAAGTAATTGTTAACTATGTCCCTAATAATATCCAAAATCACTCTAATGTAGTTATATTAAAATTCTGCAAGAGAAAATATATTCATGGATGCTTATGTACTTTTTCATAACTATGTTTAGCATCGTAGCATAAGCGCATAGAATTCATATAAATAAAAATACTCTGAAAACCAGGAAAAAGACTGGTGGCTGTTATTCTCATTCCATGTAGAATTTAAATATACATATAGTGTTTTTATATATAGGTATTTATATATGTTTTTATTTCAGGTTCACCGTCTTGAAAGAGTTTGTTCACGCTGTTGGTCTAATGCATGCAGAAGTGTAAGAAGACATGCTGAGCTTGATCAAAGTAGACTAGCTTCACAGAGTGGGTCTGCTATTGAAATCACTGGAAGTGTGGAAATTCCTTCAACTTCCAGCAGCAATGTTGGGGAAATATCTACAAGTGTATCTGTAGTATCTGTACCCACACCTCCACCACTACCACCATCAGCACTGCTTAACCCACCATCACAAGCTATTTTCAATAATCCAAGAGTTATTTCACGGACCTACAAACGTGCTGCTGCTTCTTCACGGCATTGTATTTTTAGTGAATGCTACAGTGATGAGCGTTTACTAGTGCCATCAGCAATTAAAGAAATGTTATTGTTGCAGTATAGATTATATGTGCCACGTAGTGCCAGAATATGTAGTCATCATTTATATAATGGGGCTTGGAACGAGTTATCTTTTGATAATAATGATTTCACAGGGATGCAAATGGATGACATGATGTTAATTATGGAAAGGGGTAGTTGCAGAAAGTTCGATTTTTCAAATATTAGAGAGATGGATCCGCACCTATGTCATTATTGGTTAGGTATGGATGCAGATAGCTTCCATCAATTATTACTCCATATACCTCAATTGTCTCAAGTAGTGCCATGTGCAAGTACGGCATTGAGTATAATACTTGTCAAGTTACGAACCGGTGACAGTAATGAACGATTGTCATCACTATTTAATATTTCAAGGAGAACTTTGGAGAGATATATGTCCCATGCTAGGAACTGTTTAACTGAAACATTTGTTCCTCTTTACTTAGGATTAGGTCATATGTCAATTCAAGATGTGGCAGCTAAAAATAAAATAATCAATAGGGTAGCCTACCTTACTATATTTTTATTTTGTTTAAGACACATTGTAAATTGTTAGAAATGTGTTTTTCTGAGAGGTTTTAAAAAGTAACATAACCTCAACAGGTACTCAACTTATGTTTTTTTTTTTTCAAAAACCCCACAATATTTAATTTTGAATTTAACCTTGTTTTAAAGTATGACACTAACCCTTTTTTGTGGTTAATTTTCACTATTTTATTGTGTCAAAAGTTGCGCAACCAAGTTCCATAGTACGTTGCTCAATCTCCTTTGGACAAATATTCAGTGGGAGAGTCCATCAGTTGAACATATATTTGCTAAAATTCTATTGGATTGCATATCTTGTTTCTGGAAAATGTTTGGAAAATGAAGAGCTCGTGGCTAAGTAATAACAGCCGCTCAGGTCGATCTTTAGGTTAAGCCGCGCTTGCCTAGGTTGGTCTGTGGATGGGTGACCACCCGTTACATACCGAGTTTCTTCCGTGCCTCGGAAAGCACGTTAAGCTGTTGGTCCCGGCTGTCATTTGTAGATCTTTGACAGTCGTTAGAGATAGTCAGTGTCCCGAAAGTCTGACAACCAGTCTTACCAAGAGGTATCGTATTACCCATTATTAACTGGGTTATGGAGGTCAGATTGCAGTCGCTCCATGTAAAATACTGGTATTCAGCTGCATCCGGTAAGACTGGAAGCCCACCCCAACATAGTTGGGAAAAGGCTAGGCAGATGATGTTTCTGGAAAATGTTTGTCATTCTTTGCAATAAAATTAGGAAAAAATAAAGGTGCATTAAGTCTTCTGAATCAATTAGAATTTTACAACAAAAAAAATTTACTCATCTACCAATATTTTTACCCCAGGTACACTTCGTATCCAACATCGACGGAACCCACATGGCCGAGGTCCTGAAGCGCCTGAACCCGGAGACAGCGCTGTTCATCATCGCGTCCAAGACCTTCACCACGCAGGAGACCATTACCAACGCCACATCAGCCAAGACCTGGTTCCTGGAGGCTGCTAAAGACGTAAGTCTATGTAATATTCAAAGTGATTTCAAAAGAGTGTCCATATGGCCATGGAGTTTCTTGCCCATTTATCAATTAGATCTACGCTTTGGAATGGGCAACTGCAGTCCATTCCATTCCAGTTCCTTACCTGTGGCTGAAATGGAGGTAGCTATACACCTTACTTTTGACTAAAAACAAAAGTTACTATCCGGTTTATTTGATTTTCGCCTTGAATTTATTTCAATTTTTTCTAACAAAAACTGACGAATAATGGCAACTTTGAAGGTAATTCAATCTTGCAAAGGTTTGTCACGATGATACTTGCATTAAATTGATAAAACACCATAAATACAACCTATCTAACAAAATCTCATTAAAATAATGATGGTAGGTAATGCCTTCTAGCCGATTGCGGCCACAGCGACTGAATTCAATGGCTTTCTAGGGTAGTTGTTGAGTTTTGTGAATCTATTATGCTAGTCACTTACGCCCGAAATTAATAATCAATCCTGATCCAAAATTTGCCATCTAGGATTGGTATTTCAATCCATTTTTTGGTGGAAGCCTGCCAATAACCAATCGATGGATTGAGTTTATAATCTTTAGAATCAATCGATCTCTGAGAGGGCGGATCATAGAATATAGATTGCACTCTGTTCGAAAATGACAGTTTGCACATGTTAATAACCAATCTGACAATTTTGACATTTGGTTCGATCGGTCTAAACAATCTCCGATTGCAATCCGAGGAATTCCTGGGATTTCAAGGATTACATAATCTTCGTAGATACTTTAACAGCGTTAAAGTAATTTTTAAAAAGAAAATGTCTCTACCGATATTTTCTAGTGATAGTGATGACAGTGATTTGGAGGCGCTAGCTCAGTTATCTGATTGGGATACTGATAGCGACGCCGAGGATAGACACCGCGCTGCTACACGAAGAATCAGAAGGGTGAACTACATGCAGAGTCTAGAAGATGCCGAATTCACCTTTAGATTTAGGTTATCTAAACCTGCATTCCAGTCGCTATTAGATAAATTGATGCCGTTTGTCCGTGTCACTTCCACAAGGTAAATAATATTTGGGATTACATCGTCATTGTACATAATGCAAAACTAATAATACAAACTAAAGTGCCTAGTATACTTCCAAACGATGTCATACATAACCTTATGTAACTAGTTATGTTGGTTTTTAATTTTTCAGAAACAATGGGGTTTCACCACTCCATCAACTTTTGTTAACCTTACGGTTCTATGCCTTGGGCACAATGCTGATTTCTGTAGCTGACTTTGTTGGGGTCTCTACATCAACAGCAGGCAGAATAGTTGGTGATATATCATCAGCAATTGCCAACTTATATGATGAATATGTTGTTGTACACCAACAAAGCTCAGAGAAATTCTACCAAATTGGAGGATTTCCTCGAGTTCTTGCTGCAATTGATTGCACTCATATACGAATCCAATCACCATGTAAGTATTATAAAGACACACAAGTAGGTACATTGTTACAAACTGATTGTCACTAACTATGGTTTCTTTTAGGTCATGTAATAGGTGAAGAATATAGGAATCGCAAAGGATACTTCTCCTTAAATGTCCAAGCAATTTGCGATGCTGATTTGAGATTCATGAATGTGGTGGCCCGTTGGCCAGGTTCGTCCCATGATGCCACAATATTTAACAACTCAATTCTCAGAGGTATACCTTAGCTTTTCAATTTTATTTGTTGTAATTATCTATATTGCAATGTACTTAACTAATTTAATATGTCTTAATTTATAGCTCAATGTGATGCAGGTCAGTTTGGTAACCGCTGGATGCTTGGTGACAGTGCTTACCCAAACAGGCGATATTTATTAACACCACTTTTAAATCCTGTTACTGATGCTGAACAGCGCTATAATGAAGCACACATTAAAACCAGGAATACTATAGAAAGGTAGTTATAAAAAAATTGGTATTTTATTACAGCATGAAGGATTACATATGTTATTTCTTAATATTTTGTTACAAGCGCTGTATTTTTCTGTTTCTCTTTTCCAGAACATTTGGTGTCTGGAAACGCCGCTTCCCAGTTGTGGCACTAACATTGCGATTGTCACTGCCTAAGGTCCAGGCAATCATAATTGCCACTGCAGTGTTGCACAACATTTGCAGAAATTACAATTTAGAGGAAGTTCCAGCAGAAGTAGAGCTGCCAACAGCAGACATTATTGAACACATAGAAAATATAGAAGTTCAAGATGTTGGGGAAAGAGCAGCACTTATAAATAATTATTTTAGATAAGTAATAGATTTGTTTTGATAATACTATTGTGTAGAATTTTTTTTAATATATTTTTTTTTTTTTGCAGGGCTGTCTTATGTGTCCCGCCGACAGCGCACTGGCCGTAGGAGGAGGGAGGCTGCGGCCGATCCACTACCTCCATAACGACGAGGCCGACGGGCTGAGGACTGGGGGAGTCCGACGCCCGTCAATTGTGGCCGGAGTAGGCGTGTAGTGGCAGTTCCTGCACGTCTACGGATGGACGAGGGCGGCTCCTGAGGGAGCCGCCCCGGGAGGAGAGACCTGCCGACGTCGCGCGGCGGGTCAAGGCCTGTCGGTGTCGCGGTGAATGCGAAAGCGAACCCCGTGTCACCGACTATAGGCAGGTGTGGACGCTCCAGTGGTTTTAGCCAATAGTAAAAGTCTGGCACACCCCCTCGTCGTCCCCACGACGGGGGATAGTCCATGAGGATTTCCACTGGGTTAACAAAAAAAAAAAAAAAAAAAGTGCTGTCTTATGTAATTATCTATATTGCAATGTACTTAACTAATTTAATATGTCTTAATTTATAGCTCAATGTGATGCAGGTCAGTTTGGTAACCGCTGGATGCTTGGTGACAGTGCTTACCCAAACAGGCGATATTTATTAACACCACTTTTAAATCCTGTTACTGATGCTGAACAGCGCTATAATGAAGCACACATTAAAACCAGGAATACTATAGAAAGGTAGTTATAAAAAATTTGGTATTTTATTACAGCATGAAGGATTACATATGTTATTTCTTAATATTTTGTTACAAGCGCTGTATTTTTCTGTTTCTCTTTTCCAGAACATTTGGTGTCTGGAAACGCCGCTTCCCAGTTGTGGCACTAACATTGCGATTGTCACTGCCTAAGGTCCAGGCAATCATAATTGCCACTGCAGTGTTGCACAACATTTGCAGAAATTACAATTTAGAGGAAGTTCCAGCAGAAGTAGAGCTGCCAACAGCAGACATTATTGAACACATAGAAAATATAGAAGTTCAAGATGTTGGGGAAAGAGCAGCACTTATAAATAATTATTTTAGATAAGTAATAGATTTGTTTTGATAATACTATTGTGTAGATTTTTTTTTAATATTATTTTTGATGTTCAAAAAGTGCTGAGCTTAATTGAAATAAATGACTTCTGATTTGGATTTTGAATACCTACAATGATAGGCAGAATAAAGAATAGAATATCATTTAATTTGCATTGGTACTAATAGTCAGCTAGAGCTTTTTAAAACAACAGTCATAAAATATTTTACTCATTCATGTCTAATGCAGAGATAGTAGATAGAGCTCTCTGCTTTATTTTTGATAATTGACAAATTTCCATATTATAACAAGCAGTTGTAATAATATTAGTGTGATGCCATAGAAATCTTGTGATACTCAACTTTATACATATAACATTTCGGTTAATATCTTTTAACTACTACAATGATTTTGATAAATTTTCACTGTGCCCCAAGTTGAAGGATACATAAACTGAAAAACAGAATTATTTCAATCAGATAAATAGTTTCTGAGAAATGCTTGGACAAACATACATAAAGATACAAACACACATACATTATAAAAAAATTGTATATTAGTTTGGAAGTTTTAATAGATTATCATTATGTGATCATATAGCAGTTCCAATCCTCAAAGGATCTTTATTTTTACAGGTTATCAAACCTGCTTTTTTGAAGTCTGTTAAAAAGAACAAACCTCATCAAAACATAATTCAAGTCATACCTAGGTATCTACTTATATCATAATTTATCTTGCGGAGTAACTTTATCAGGAAGATATTTAAAACAGCTAGAACAACAAGGCAGTTTGACAAGGTTGAGACAATATAAAAATATATATTTATATCAAAATATTATTTATTCACATTTAAATTTTAAAAAATTATATTAAGTATAATTACTAATTTCTAATTCTTCATCAGTTTAAGGCAATAACACCATAGCCAAAAAACAATACTTAAATGAAAAAATTACCTACTAAATCTTAACTAACGTCTTTGTACTGTTCTTGTGTTTATTGTTTCTGTGTACTTTTCTTTTCAGTGTACAATAAAGTATATCTATCTATCTATCTAATAACTAAACAATTACCATAAGAATAATCTACTACTATTACCTACTTAATAATTCTAAAATACTTACTGCTGGTTTCTTAATTTCTCTAATTCTAATTTTAATTTTTCAGCTTCTAACATTAGTTTTTCATTATTTAATTTAAGCTCTAAATTCCTTAATTTAATATTTTCATTTTCTAACATAATATTATTTAATTTTTCATTTAAGCATTGTTTTTTGGTTGAATAATATTCAGCTACAGCAATGTTCCTGGCACCCCTGCTCTCATCTGGTCTTGATTTCTTCCTCACTGAAAAACAGAGCAAATGTGAGGCACTGACATTTTTTGGTTCCTTTACAATGTAGCATATTTTAATATCCTGGTTAAAGCAATGGGACTCTGTTCCTAATTATACCGTATCAAAGATACCATAATACCATTCTTCAAGTGATTTTGTTGTCTCAGTGAGTACTTTATGGCTATGGTTAGGTCAGCGCAATGCGTTTTTGCTTAAATCCCCTAAAAAAAGTCATTCACACCTTTTTCTTTCATTCCTCACACAATTTATCCTCCTTAATTTAGTCTTTATCTCCCTCCTTATCCATCCATTACAAATATGCTGAATACTCACTGGTATCGAGATCTTTCTGCGCGCGCTGCTGTCAGTCGCGGTCTGCGCGTGCGGCGCTGCTGCGCTCAGCGGCCGCCACGCCCCGCCATCGCTCCGCTTCCACGCGCCAACTGCTGCCATTCAGTGCGTCCAACTGGAAATGTAATCCTCCCATCAGTATGAATCTTCATTGAACATAACCTTTATTTTGGTACGTGTGGTCAGGGCAGCAAAATTAAGGATGTTTGCATATCTACTACATAACTTGCAAGAATTTCGATTGCACAATCTCACTGATACTTATTAGACATACTTGCTTGATCGGCCTTCACATAATTAGTTAATAATATAAGTACTTGTGGGTTCACATAGTTTATTTAAGTAGTAACTGATGGTCTTTTTTGACAAGAATAACCTTTCAAGTGAATACACTATGCTGGGTCATCAGTTACACAAAAGTCATAAACAAACATCCATACTCGTAAAATATCTGCCTGTTAACTATACAAATATTTGTTCCAAGTTCCAACGTGAATCGTTAGTAATTAATGTACCGTGTACCGGTGGGTGTTTGAAAAAATACTAACACTCCAGTTTAGGCTGCTTAGCTATATCACAGTTAGCTCGTGTAGGCCTAATCCAAATGTTTTTGATATTGAGCAACGTGTGGGAAATGGGCAAATGTGTCCTGCTCGGTGTGGAAGTTAAGGTGTTTATTTTATTAGCACTGAATTATTTTAATAGAAAATATATAATGATTTCTATAGAAAGTTAAAAAGAGGAATACATAAATGCCCAAAATCATTAAAATAACCATTACCTGCTCTAGGTGTACAAAATGTTAGCCGCTTAGTTCTATTTGGAGTGAGCACATTTTGGTCAACCACATCCAAAACTTGGTAATCAGTGACTACATTCTCAATGCCTTTGTCAATAGACAACCGCATTGGGTTTAGGGTGTTATCATCCACTACTGACACTCTCACATCTCCAACATCACCATCACCATTACTTCCACCTTCACCATCACCACCACAATCCAAAAACTCCACCACTTCTTTGTCACCCCCAAACGGCACAGTAAACCCACTGACAGTACTGCCAAGTAATCCGGTCACCCGGTCTAATATGTCATCTGGGGGTATGTAGTCAGCAGGACCACCACCAGTCTGTTAGAAGAATATTAGATTTAAAGTTATTATGGAAAATCAGGTTGTTAGGTACCTATAGAAAAATAAGATAAATTTATAATATGACAAGTTGGTGACCTTGATTTAAATCATCCTGATTTTGGTGCTACGTTTGCGAGAGTTTTTCTTTAGGTTCTCCCACTTTAAACGCAGCTGCTGCGGTGTTCTCGGACAATTTGTAGCTGTGGCATTGAATCGCTCTGCCAAACGAATCCATTCCTCAGTTTTTAGTTTGTTGTTGGTGGCGTTGGTGGTTTTGGATGTTATTATTTTGCTACCTTCTATCAGGTCAAGCAAAAACTTCGACTCTTCTTTTGTAAGAGGCTTGCCTTTTACCTAATAATAAAAGAAAATTACAATAAATTATCATTGTTACAAATTAGACGGGAATATTAAGCGTCACCCGGAAGCCGCGCGCCGCGCAAGTGCATTATAACAATATGTAGGTACTTACAGTTTCAGAATCCATTGTAGAAATGATGCTGGTAAAATGCAGACACAAAACAGTTGAGTTATACTCAAAATATTTTTTTCAAAATGTACTTAGGTAATTGTATTTTGTTGTTATTGGGCGTCATAGACATATTATGTCAATGAAATAATCGAATGTCAAACTTCAAAAACCAACAAGCGACATTCCATTTCACCTAAAATAATGAGGTTTATGCCACAACCGTTAGATTATAATTTCTGCGTGTTTTTATGCGTATTGTTATTTGTTTTTACTACAAACATTATTCTGAACAATTTGTTAAGTCGTTTTGTAAATAGTTTGTTTTAAAAACAAACAAAGTTAATATGTGTACAATCAAACATTTTACATAAAACGGAACGGTCAGGAGGGAAAAGATCACGGCACAGATCGCTTGCAATCTGCCGTCAAAAAAGAATCGAGATTGCAGATTTATGTTATTGGCAAGCAGATAGGAGATCGATCGGACGATATACAGCAATCCAAGATTGCTTTGAGCCATGGATTGGAGATACATTATTAATTTCGGGCGTTAGACCACCTAAAGTGACTAGCATACTAAAAACGCCACTATAATTTTCCATTTTTTTGTTTATTTTAGAAGAAAGAGGTTTGTTTGCAAAAAAAAGTTTTTTATTTCAGCATTTTTATTTATGGTATGATGATATCTTACATCTTTTAATCGAGTACCTATTCATTTTCCATTGTTACTAAAAGATTAGCAGATCATCCATATAGACATATAAAGAAAAAATATGTATTCTGGACGATAACTCATAAACTACCCAAGCAATATGAATAAAATCGGTCTATAGTTGGCGGAGTAAAACACATAAAACATAGAACCTCCTCCATTTTTTGAAGTCGGTTAAAAATAATATCTTAAACACGTTTTAAATCTAATAAATTACCTTGTTCTAGCCGTCAGCGGTCGCGAAACACTTCGTGGCTCTGTCAACGAATGCTGAGAAGGTGACGGCATTCGGTATTGATGCCAACAACATGTTCGGATTCTGGGATTGGGTGGGAGGCAGGTAAGAGGCACATTCATATGGTTTTAATGTGTAAAAAAGATTTGATTATTTCACACTAATCCTTACTAATATTATAAAAGCGAAAGTGAGTTTGTTTGTTTGTTACGTTTTCACGCTTAAATGGCTAAACCTATTTTGATGAATTTTGGTACAGAGATAGCTGACCCTGGAGACGGACATAGGCTATTTCTTTTTAAAAGATTGAGATATGAAGGAGAAAGAGGGAAGAAAAGGGCAAAAACTACAGGTAGCAGGTACCTGTAAATCAGGAAAGGGGAACTGTGTTACCCCGAATTTAACGCGAGCGAAGCCGCGGGCAAAAGCTAGTATTATATAGGCGGAAGTTCAAAATGTTTGTGTGTTTGTTATTCTTTCACACTAAAGCAGCGTAACAGATTTGGATGAAATTTGTAGCTTATAAATCTGGATAAACACAATGACTTTTTTACTTTTGACCCTGGTCTACGCGGATGAAACCGCGTGGCGCAGCTAGTTAACTAATATTCTTGTTCAATTAAATCTTGTGTCGACTAATTGATTTAATGAGGAAGTACTCATTTGATTAAAGAGGTACAGGATAGCTGATAATAATAAATTAATAGATTTGCGGAAATCAAATGTACCAATATTTAAAAACAAGGTGTTTTTGTCTTCTAAGGCTATTCATACTGTAAGCAAAGCAGAGAGGCCTGCCAGGGTCACCACCTGCCGGGGTTGCGGGTTGATCGAAAGAGATACCGCGGCCCCGGAACATAAAGGGCAATAGAAAGAACATGGCTGGGCTTTAGTCAGTAAAAGTCTGACAAGCCCCCGCTCTGTCTAGAGCGGTGGAAGTTTTTCGATGATTTCCCATCCACAGAAAAAGGATTCTAAGCATACTTCAGTTAGCTAACAGATTATGTGAGAGGAAATCAAGGCTGTTGCATCAGAACGATTTAGTACGAATACGTACTTACGTACTAAGTCATAATTATCTTAAACTTGTCTTTCCGAAGGTACTCGTTGTGGTCCGCCATCGGTTTGTCGATCTCGCTGTACATCGGCTACGATAACTTCGAGAAACTTCTGGAAGGAGCCAGCTTTATGGACCAGCACTACACCACCGCGCCGCTTGAGAAAAATGTAAGAATAGTTTTTTTATTTAACAAACTTTAATTTTGTAGGTATCCATTCTTCAAAAGCAAAAAATCGGGCAAGCGCGAGTCGGATTCGCCCAACATGCACAAAAATATTTTTCGAATTCCTTTTATTATTTTTATGTCAATCAAAAACAACCTGCAACCTTTTTGTCAACCTCTAGACGTTTTTATTTAAAAAAAAAAACGTTGCCCCACACTAGGAATTTCTCCTGTACCGTGGGTGCGTTTACAAACATTTAAACTCACACCCAAACAGCCAGACCCGAAACAACTACCTGTAGGCCATACAAATATTTGTTCCGTGCGGGGATCGAACCCGAAACACGCAGCGCAGCAGTCAATCTCAGCCACTGCGCCAACCGTGTCGTCAAACTTGCTACATACACAGCCATTTGTTTAACTGTGTATACTTAGACATATGATTTTTCTACAACTCCAAGAGACTACAGTTAACGAGTGAAAGAGTTGTAGCGACACAAAGATGCAAGTTGCAAAAAGTACTACAGCGCCATCTATCCAGCCACTGAAGAACTAAACGGCAAGATTCCTACATCGCGCAAGCAAAGTTGTGCGCGAAGTTAGCATATATACGAGCACCCGACAAGCAACTGTCGGGCAGTGGCCCACCAGACACGACACCCGTCTGGTCGGAGGATCCTCCCTTTTCCATAGAGGATGGAGAACTTTACACCATGTTCTTAATACCTCTAAAGAGTCTTGTCAGACAGACATACGGACATCAAAGTGATCCAATAAGGGTTCTGCTATTCCTGTTGAGGTAAGGAACCCTAAAACGGATCACTAATAGGATCTTTCTTCTTTCTTTCTTTACTTAAGTCTGTGGTCCATTGGCGCTGTGAAAAAAATCTACCCTCTAAAGTCTACGCAGTCAAAAGATTTGGTCGTATATGTCGCTATGTAATGGAAACCTCGGTGCGCGAGTCTGACTCGCATTTAGACGGGTTTTTTTTAAGAATTGTCTTTGAAGGCAAGCATCTTTTTGACAGGTTTATATTTATTTATTTATTCTAAAAGGCATCAAACCAAATACATAGTGTGGGGCAAAGTTTTTAAAAAAAGAAAAAAAGATTCGAGATACAAAAGTTACTTGACAGCCTTTTTTTTCCACAGGCTCCTGTCATCCTTGCGTTGCTCGGCGTGTGGTACTCCAACTTCTACGGAGCTGAAACACATGCCCTTTTGCCCTATGACCAGTATTTACACAGGTAATGTATCGTGCATTTCATATTAATATGGCTGTCGTATTTTTTTGTAGCGGCGTATACATTTTGAATCTAGATCGATTCATCCTTATTAATATTATAAAAGCGAAAGTGAGTTTGTTTGTTACGTCTTCACACCTAAATGGCCCAACCGATTTTGATGAATTTTTGTACAGAGATAGTTGGGATCCTGGAGACGGACACGAAGACGTAACAAACAAACAAACTCACTTTCGCTTTTATAATATTAGTAAAGATACAGAAATGTTCTATGACCTCTCCAGCCGTCACTACTAACAGATGTCGCTTTAAACAGCTCCAAAAATATTATTGTATTGTCTTCCCTCGCAGATTCGCAGCATATTTCCAACAAGGCGACATGGAGAGCAACGGCAAATACGTGACCCGTTCAGGGGCCCAAGTGGACTACAGCACCGGGCCCATCGTGTGGGGAGAACCAGGGACCAACGGACAGCATGCCTTCTACCAGCTTATACACCAGGGAACCAGGTGAGATTATCGCCTTCCTTTTTAACGTCTTTATAAATACTTTTTTTTTGATGTGGGAAACCATCAAATAACTTCCTTCGCTCTGGGCGTAGCGGGGAGGAGTGTCAGACTTGTACTTACTAAAACCCACCCATGTTCCTTCTATTGCCCTATACGTTCCGGGGCCGCGGTATCTCTTTCGTACAACCCGCAACCCCTTTATAAATACTTTGTTTGGTAACTCGTACGTAAGTGGAAAATATGATAAAATTGGATTAATATCTTTTGATAAATTAGTAGAAAACTGACCAAATAAATTCAATATCTTCCATATTCACTGTCAGTATATCTGCTAATTTATCAAAAGGATTGATCCAATTTTGTTTTTAGAAGTTGATTTAGAGCCTCGTTTGATTGTTTATTTAAATGTCGGGTTTAAAACACTTTTTTTAGGGTTTTGTACCTCAAAAGGAAAAAAACGAAACCCTTATACTTACACTACACGTCTGTCTGTCTGTCAAGACCCTTTATCTCGGGAACGCGTGAAGGTATAGAGTTGAAATTAAAACCATATCCTCAAACTTGTGGTCCCTTTATACTATAAAAATATCAAACCTCTAAGTCTACGCAATCAAACAATATGGTCATTTATGTCGCAATTTTGTACAAGATTTTCACTGCAACTCTCTCACAAAGTTAACTTTTTGACCATGCATTTCTGTAAATCTAGCATTAAGTAACTTGTGTAGAGAAAATAAACGAATTTTGTACGGAAACCTCGGTGCGCGAGACTAACTCCGCCGCTGGTTTTGTCACCTCTCGTTACCATTGGTTTTCCCCACAGACTGATCCCCTGTGACTTCATCGCCCCCGCGCAGACGCACAACCCGATCTCAAACGGCGTTCACCACAAGATCTTACTCGCCAACTTCTTGGCGCAGACTGAAGCGCTCATGAAGGGCAAGTCTTCTGACGAGGTGAGTGTTGTGTCGGGTCGGGAATTAATGTGAAAGCGCCACTGCAGACGGGAAATTTATTGATATACTAGCTTTTGCCCGCGGCTTGGCTCGCGTTAAATTCGGGGTTTCCCCTTTCCTGATTTGCAGGTACCATCTACCTGTAGTTTTTGCCCTTGCGCCTTATTTATTGTAATAGCAAAGTTAAGTATCTCCTTTTCTTCCCTCTTATCTCAGCCTATGTCCGTCTCCAGGGTCTTAAATATCTCTGTATCAAAATCGGTTTAGCCATTTAGGCGTGAAGACGTAACAAACAAACTCACTTTGGCTTTTATAATATTAGTAAGGATTTGGAATTATGCAGGAAATATTTTGATTAAAATGTAAGTTGCGACGATTACAAATATGAGATTACTGAATCCAACCCTAACATCTGACTCCATTTCTTTTTACGGGTAGGTAACATCAAATAACTTCCCCCGCTCTGGGCGGAGCAGGGGGAGTGTCAGACTTTTACTGACTAAAACCCATCCATGTTCATTCTTTTGCCCTTCGTGTTCCGGGGCCGCGGTATCTCTTTCGACAACCCGAATCTTTTCTGACCCCATTAAGTGAGTTTTTCTTGAAACACTCATTTATTGGGGTACAATGAACGTACAGGGTTGTATTGATCGTTTTAATTATAATACCTCTTAAAGCCATATTTGTTACGGTCGCAATTTATATTTTAAACAACATACATTCTGACACTAACCTACAAATTGCTGGCGCTTCCATCTTAACAATAACTCGTGTCGAAGTTTAAAGTATTGTGCAACTGCAGTGGCGAACCGGGGGTCTGATTGGCCCAAGCCCTCGACTTTTGATATGACCCCTTCCCCCCTTAATATTTTTCATGGTTGTCAGTCATTGCTATAATGCGATACTGCTTTCAATACACTATAGTTTTAATTTATAGATCTAAAAATAAATTAATTAATTACCTTTCGAGTATTAGCATAAAATTTACGTTTATACGCGCCATCTATTGATATCGCAAGTCCACGCGACATCAAAATTTATATAGATAAAATGTTTTTTTTTTTTTTATAATGGACCTCCATTTGATCATTAGGTGTGTATTTAGAAACTTAGGACCAATAAAATGGTACACACGACGCCAGGTCAACCTATTCTAAACTATAATTATAACCTGATCTCTACTACGGATCGCACACCGTAGTAAGATCAGGTTAAAATGGTTATGGTGTAGGTTGATGTGCCGTCGTGTGTACATTAATATGTCTTAATAATATGGAGTCAAAAATCAATAATATAATATTCAATTAAATCTTGAATATTTATAGACATCAAAAACTGTAATCTACTTTGCAGAATACCGGAACTCCAGTAAAAAGAGACCCGATATACAATAAAATCGTATGTTACTTAAATACTTGCAATAATGAACCATTCAATAAGTTTGATCTATTTCCAGGCCAAAGTAGAGCTAGAGAAGTCAGGCATGGCAGCGGACGCCGTGGCTAAGATCCTGCCCCACAAGGTGTTCAAGGGCAACCGCCCCACCAACTCTATCGTCGTCAAAAAAGTCACGCCCTTCACTCTCGGAGCTCTTATTGGTAAGTACATAGTCGGAATGAGGGATATCGTATTTGAGCTCACCAGGTGGCGCCACTAAAAGAAAGAAAGAAAGAAAAGATTCGACGGTCCCTACGACACGTAGTCATGTCGAAAATGTCATTTTTTTATTGTATCATTGGCTTTAGATTATCTATGCGCACATGCTGACATACGATTTTTATTTAATTTATTTACCTTGTTTTAGAAATCGTATAAGAATAAAAGTATTATAAAGACAACGAATAAGTGTCGTAGAAACGGTCATCTATCAGTTTTTCCAAGAAAACGTGAAAAAATAAAATACTTATGTGTAAATAGCATTATAAAGCTCTTAAAACTGATAAAATATTGTAGAAAAAAATATTTATTATTGCTCAGAATTATTTCTAGGGCGTGTTGAACACAAATTACTCTCTCCTGTAAACCTCGGTTTTTGACTTAACGTTGTGTACGTAGGAACCGTCGGTTTATTTGTTAGAATATAGTATTTACAAAAGATGTTACAGTTGTTACAGACTCATATATTCTACCATTTCTGGTGTACAAATATTTACATGTAACACTAATGAGTAAGGTCTTGTCGTTAATTCTATTTATCACCAAAAACCTTATAAAAAGTTTATTTTATTACTTACTAGCTTTTGACAGCGGCTTCGCTCGCGTTAAATTAGGGGTAACACAGTTCCCCTTTCCTGATTTGCAGTTACCTGCTACCTGTAGTTTTTGCCCTTGCGCCTTATTTATTGTACTATCAAAGCTAAGTTTTCTCTTTTCTTACCTCTTTCTCAATTAAAAAAAAGAGCCTATGTCCGTTTCCAGGGCCTCAACTATCTCTGTACCCAAATTCATCAGAATCGTTTTAGCCATTTAGGCGTGAAGACGTAACAAACAAACAAACTCACTTTCGCTTTTATAATATTAGTAAGGATGTCGACATAGTCTAAATTAGCCATCAAAATCATTATTTATCGATGCACTAACAATTTAGATCCTAAACTTGTTATTGAAAATCGCCAAGTCATCATAAATTTGGAATGGCTCAATCTTAAATAATTTTTGGCCAAAATCGTAAATATTAATTAAAATAAGTTTTAAAGCCCCTTTGTAAATGGAAGCATCAATAAACTTCATTTCATTTTTTATTTATTTTATTATTTATGCGCTATGCTAATTCTTCATTTTAGCTAAATTGATTTAACGCTTTTCTACAGCCCTCTACGAACACAAAATCTTCACTCAAGGCGTGATCTGGGACATCAACTCCTTCGACCAGTGGGGTGTGGAGCTCGGCAAGCAGCTGGCCAAGGCGATAGAACCGGAACTGCAGGACAACACTCCGGTGACCAGCCATGATGGCTCTACCAACGGCCTTATTAACTTCTTGAAGGCGAACTTTTAAGAAGAATTTTGGAGCCGTTTGAGTATCGTTCTTATGTTTTTATTATATGTGTAATGATGATCTAAATTATCTCGACTTGGCACACGAGGTTGTCGATATGTAGAATGTAGGGTTGATAGTCGGTACGGCCAATGGCCAAGAGCCTTGAAGACCATCCGTCGAAGCTCTCCTTAGGCGGTTGGATCAAGGGAATTGATTTAGAAGACAGAACTCCTCGATACGGCCTGTCTCTGGAGTCCTAACCACCGGTAGTTTTGACCCTATTCCCGATACCGACGGAAACCTATTTTTTGTTAGAAATTTTTAATAATCTATTCATTACATGCACTTATATATTTGTGTCATGTAACGATATAGTCTGTTATTCGATTGTTTATTTAGAATTTAATATTTTATTTATATTATTTTGGAAGAGTGGACCAGAAAAATCTCACAAAATTATTTTTACTTTAAGTTATTAAATTATACGACATGAATGATGTTGAACTAAAATTCTATTCAAATACAATTTTTATCTCCAAATCGTATAAATTATGTAATATATCAAGAACGTACAACAAACGGCGTAAATATATACATTTATTATTTAGAAGCAAACCTTTTTATCGCTTTTTCTTACTGTTGTAGTATATTTAACTTTTATTGAAAATAAGCATAATACGCAGTTGTAACTACAAGAATGGTTAAAATGGAGGTGGCTTTCGAACAAATGTATTCGTATGTTTGTTTTGTGCACACTTTATTTAAGATATTTAAACGTCATTATCCTTTTGAACGCCATAGTTACATACGTATATGTGACATGTACAACAAGCACGTGCCTTAGACGCCAACGAGACAAATAGGTAAGTGACAAAAATTGAGGTAATGAGTTTTTTGGCGTGGAGGGAAAGCGCATTTGTAAGCTCTGGCGTTTAAGGGACGGCGAAACATTGAACCTGTATTTATTTAATTGTGAAAAATCCCAATATAAGAAGCTTTTATCAAGGAGTCAAATATTTAAATGATTAATGTGTTTTTAATGTCTTAAATGTGTGCTTTAATTTTAAGTTTATGTATTAAAATATTACGAATTGTTACTCCTAGTGAGATATATTTAATATAACTATGTATTGAAACTTAAACGTTACGTGTTTTAGAAATAAAGCATTGTTTCGTACGCCTTTTGTTTTATTTGATGTTGAGGACCTAAAAGCATAGCTTTTGATTTCGACATAAACGATCATCACGTGAAAAATAAACTTTATTCGGAAATTGGGACTCAAAAAGTCAATTAAACCAACAAAACTCTCCGATTTCCGTTTTCTAAATTCTTGTTCGTTTTGCTGGAATCCGGTTGTTTTTTTTTTTAATAATTCGATTCAAGTAAAGTTATGTGTAGGTACGGTGTGTATACTCAATACATAAAATAACTATTTTATCATCTGTCGTTCAATTAAAATTTGTTAGTACGGTTTATCTTTGTACAGGCATCGGACTTCGTTATAATAGGTTCACTCACCCTTATTTTTGGCGATGGGAAACTATCGGAGCGGGGGAGTGTCGGACTTTTACTGATTTTAACCCACCCATGTTCCTTTTTTTGTCCTTTTTTCCGGGCCCGCGGTATCTCTTTCGAGCAAACTGCAACCCAACTTCCTTTTTAGGTTACTATACTCTATGCCGGTACCAATGGTACCATACCCCGGTACATTGATACTGTCAACGTTTGAGTTCAAGTTTACGGAAAATTAACTAGATGGCGTTTCTCGCTTCACACGTTTTTTTTCGACAAGTTCGATTTTAATAAACACATCTGTACCTAGCCGCCGAACTTGAAGTAAATAGTTTTACTGCTGAATTTTCTAGCAGGTAAATTTGTTGTGAATGCTGTCTTCTACGTATGAATAAGCACATTTATGCCGAAGCTTTAGCAATATTTTGGGAAACTTGTGCATTATTTTCAGCAATTAGAAAAACTGGTAGATCATGTTGTTTTTTTATCTGAAGCCGTGGAAGAAGTTAAGAGGCATAGTCTATCGATGCAAAAGCTGATCTATCATGTTGCCGTAACGACGAGTCTACTCTGTCGGTTGAATGAAGCGACGGCATGGAGCCCAACTGCGTCAGTATTAAAGAAATAGTAGTGAGTGCTTGTTACTATGTATGTACGTATTAATGATTTACCGTTGCAAAGAATTTTGGTTTTTTTTTTGACAAAAAACTTTGCCCCACACTAGGAATTTCTCCTGTATGGTGGGTGTCTTTGCAAACATTAAACTCGCATACACAAACAGCCAGACCCGGAACAACTATCTGTATGCCATACAAATATTTGTTCCGTGCGAATTGAACCCGCGACACCCAGCGCAGCAGTCGATCGCTCAGCCACTTTATTAATTGTTCTTTTCTAGACAGTACTGCACGCTGCTAGCGCCCGCGCACAGCACCTTTGCGTGAAGTTGCTGCTAGCTGCCGGCGCAGACGCGAGCACGCAAAATCAGCTTTATAGGACTCCACTGGATGTTGCTGGCTGTGCTTATTATTTTGGTCACGACATTGATGTTAATAGGTACGTCACTAAATAGACTTGCCTATTTAGTAAGGAGAAAAGTTTTGACTGTAATATTTATTTTCAGTTTTATGAAAATTGTAGACTTGCTACTGAAAGCCGGAGCCAGGTTCAATAAGTGCTGTGACCAAAGTAACCCTCTAGACACCCCGTTACACACTGCGGTGGCGCTCGGTAGCGAGGCGGCCGTGGAGCTGTTGCTGCAGGCTGGTGCGTCTGTCACTATGTGGAACCGCAGGGGGTGTACTGCCATGCATATGTGTATTCAGACACGGGATAAAAAACTGTTGCAAGTATTATAAACCTAGGCCCTGCGCAGACGACAGACTATCCGTGACGCACTTTTTAGTCTGTGAAAATAGAACCTATGCAATTATATGCAGTAACGCACACGACGCGCAAAAAGTCTGGTGCACAAAAAATCCGTGTAATCCGGGCAGACCGCACCGCGCCGCGGCGCGCCGCTCCGCACTAAAGTGTGTGAAAAAAATTGAACGTTTGCTTCAACGCGCGCTAACGCAGACGGCGCACACTTTAGTCGGCAATCTGCATTTGCTAGCTCTATGTTTGCTAGGGGTGGACGTAACGCACGCGATCTATTATCATGGCGCCAGAGGTCGATGTAACTATGTATATATACTATGTAATACTTCGCGATCTCTGCACGATTTCCATAGCGTCTACGTCCCTACAGCTCTGCCGACAAAATAATCGAAGATGTGCGTCGTGTGCGTTGAGTCTGTGAAAAATCCGCGACCGACTTTTTGCGCGCCATGCAGACTTTTTCGTGTATTCCCGTTCGTCCCCTCGACTTCGTCCCCCGATGGGGACGAACGGGAATTTACAAAAATAATATTTAATTTGTTCCCGATCGTCCCAATCCTAATTCAAGAGGGGACGAATGGGAATATGTTATTCGATTAGTGCCATTCGCCACTAAAAAGATTTATGCAGAAATATGTTTATTCGTTGTTTCGTAGTTTACTTTTAAATTAGTTACTTCGTTAGATTTAATCATTATTTTACAAAATTCTTCTCTATTTTTTTATGAATTATAAAACGAATCCTAAGTTTATCATTGTTTCATAATGTTTACCTACACTAAATATAACAACTCTGGCGGGAAGCGCCGGCGATGCTGGTAGTTAACAAAAGAGTGCCGATAACATTGTGTTATTTGCGTAAATCCTATTGGTTTACCTGACATTCTCTCCCTTTCCTATCCTTAAATTAGACCGGTCGGGTTAGTGTTGACAAAACAATGAAAGTGCACGGGTGTTAATGTAATAATATATATTCGACACGAGTTCTGCGGAAAGCTACTGATGTAAGTACCTACATTTTTGTAAGTTACAAATATTATTAGATGGTTTATAGTCAATACTATAATTATTGTCTCATGTCTTATTAATTTATGCTAATAATGTACAGTATCAATATTTGTATTCAGTTTTAGTATACACATATTATTAAATAAATCTAAATTATATTAATAAGTGTGTAATTATTGTCTCCTGTTTTTTAGAGCTCAACAATGTCACAAGAAGCGCATCCTGGTCCCTCTGGTAGTACAGGAAGCTGTTTGCAGTATATACAAAGAAAAGGTGGAATCCTGCTTCTGCGTGCTGGATACCAATTTTTAAGGAGAAGGCAAAATAAAAGTGGAGCTGTTGTATGGGAATGTCATCTTAGAAGAAAGAATAAGTGCAGTGGGACCTTAACTATAAAAGTAAGTACCTACTTTTTTGGCTTCTTTTTTCATGCAAAATCAGACAATGGGTAAATAAATTATGCACGTTTATTGCAGAATGATCAAATTTTGAAAGAAACCACACACACATCCTGTACACCGGACTTCAATAAAAACATAATAGACATCCATATTGTTTATTATACATAAGTTATAGTATTTATTGTTTATTATACATAAGTTATAGTATTTATTGTTTATTATACATAAGTTTTTTTTTGTTATTTTTACCTTGATTTCGTGATATTTTGGGTATTTTATTTAATTTTGCTTTTGAAAGTGTGATCATTTACTGTCCCTATTTGTGTGTTAAAATAATGAGTAAACTTTTCTAATCACTTACATAATGTAAAACGTAAAATCTTGCCACCATACACATAAGCAACTGTGACTAACCTGAATGGTAAAAAGTCTGTTTGTAGTGTTTAATTGTAATATAATACAGACTTTTTTTATTATAAGCTCTATACACCGATTTTTTAATCATAATTTTTAGATATAAGGAGAATTTTATTCTTAATTAAAAAATATTATTTAAAAAATATTGCGAGTTATCGCAAAGTTGATTCTGTGATTTTTATTCCTTAATAAATGACTGATTTTTATTTCAAATTTGTTTTTTTTTTTACCAATTAAAACCACCAGTTATATTATTTGGTGGAGCAATAGACCTAAAAAAAATAATAATAAATTATTCCCATTCGTCCCCCAAAAAATTTAAAGGGACCATCGGGAAAATAAATAACGAATTCCCGTTCGTCCCCATCGGGGGACGAAGTCGAGGGGACGAACGGGAATACACCGACTTTTTGTGCGCCGCAGACTCGATCGCACAAAAAGTGTGCCGTCTACGCAGGGCCCTAGACTAAGTGTTGCCATGCAACGCGGCCAGTCTCTTTGGGACATTGCGGACTGACAGCGTTAAGGAGTTTTTTGATGCCCTTTTATAATATTGTTGTTAGTTTACATATTTTATTTATAGAAAAAAAAATAAACACTTGGATGATTACAGTTACGGTAAATTTACTGCAATTTTAACTGAATCCATATTTTACGACTACCATATTCGAAATGCAGCTAAAATATTCAGTAATTACTGTACATCGTGGTAACGTTTTCAAGATTGAATAGGAACAATTTTTCTGATGTTACCTGCACGGAGCTACAGCAAAAGCAATATAGTCGTTATAATATAATAAGGTAAAGTTTAAGGGTTAATTAAAACATAACTCAATTATATGGTCACAATTATAATTTCACGTTATTCATGTTTTACATTTTTCATTCATCATTCATCGTCATCATTACACACAAATTAATATCAAGAAAAAGGCTGTCGTAAATAAATGCAATTCGATTTAACACCATCGACGCTAAGCCACTGGTCATTCTTACAAATTTCTGTTTAATTTCAGATAATAAACGACAAAATAACCGATTCCTAGACCATTTATACCGAAAGCATGCAGCGGTTTCAGTTTTGCATAATCTAATATATAAAATGTTCGTGTTTCCGAAACGACTGGAGCGATTTGTATGAATTGTTTTGTGCATATCGGGTAGGTCTGAGAAACGGCCAACACCAAATTGAGAAGGGGACCTGAGTAGCTGTTTCTTGGTGAAACTGCCAAGCACAGCTAGTCTTATTTAAAACTAGCGACCCGCCCAGCTGTTTCACGCTGCTCACCTCCTAAGAGTCATAGCGTGAAGTATTATACATATAAACCTTCTTCTTGAATCATTCTACCTATTAAAAAAAACCGCAACCGCATCAACATTCGTTGCGTTGTTTTAAAGATTTAAGCATATATACAACATAGCAACAGACAGACAGCGACTTTGTTTTATACTATGTAGTGATTCTCGTGTGAGATTTAGTTGCCATACTCCTCCGAAACGACTTGACCGATTTTTATGAAATTTTTGTATGTATATTCGGTATGTTTGAGAATCGATTGTAATCTATTTTTC
The DNA here is from genome assembly GCA_905475445.1 of Ochropleura plecta. Classification (NCBI taxonomy): domain Eukaryota; kingdom Metazoa; phylum Arthropoda; class Insecta; order Lepidoptera; family Noctuidae; genus Ochropleura; species Ochropleura plecta. Next base: position 15,527,425 of record FR997738.1, on the reverse strand, counting down.
TAATCCCTAAGTGATAATGGCGGCCCTCTCCAAAAAATGAGCTAAGCAGCAGGTGAAATCGCTGGACACAGCTTTTAAATACATAAAAAAACTTAGAAGAATGATGTGTGTACTTTTGGATACACAATGTTCCAGACACCGTGTGCAAAAAGAGATACACATGGCACCGAAGGTGTTCATATCGAGCCTGTATTCCCCCAAAGAGGTAGATAGAGGTCCACAATATTCGAGTATAACAAAAAAAACAAAACTTAAAGCTAGCAAACTAATACTACTCTACACGATATGAGAGCGCAAGCAACGGCAGTGAAGGCACCGAAAGGATAATTTATTAAGTAGCCCGCGAAATTCAAATGTTCGTACGTTTCTGCAATTTCAAGGCTGTATGGCGATTAAAATACGATTGATAACCGTAACAAATATGGCTTTACAAGAAAAATAACATTAAAATTATAAATACAGCGGTCCTAAGTTAATTAAATCCTTACTAATATTATAAAAGCGAAAGTGAGTTTGTTTGTTACTTTTTCACGCCTAAATGGCTAAACCGATTTTGATGAAATTTGGTACAGAGATAGTTGGAACCCTGGAGACGAACATAGGATTTTTTTAAATAAAAGGGAGAAATGAGGGAGGAAGAGGGAAGAACAGGGAAAACTTAGCTTTGCTATTACAATGAATCAGGCGCACGGGCAAAACTACAGGTAGCAGGTACCTGCAAATTAGGAAAGGGGAACTGTGTTACGCTAAATTTAACGCGAGCGAAGCTGCGGGCAAAAGCTAGTCTCATTATATTTAGCAATGGGCATTTCTACAAACTTGCGACATAAACGGCCATATCTTTTGACTGCGTTAACTTAGATGGTTGTTTTTTTAAGCTCTAAGGGACCACAGACTTGAGATAATGGTTTTAACTTCAACTCGATATCTCCACAAGTTCCTGAGATAAAGGGTCTTGATTAAATTCTCAATCTAACATGGCGGCGCGTGCGCATCCCACAGCGTGTGAGTGTGACTTGTGTACATAACTACACATACACAGTGTATTTGGATGTTCATTTTGGAGTAAATATGTCATGGAATAGAATTAAATGAACTCATAGGACTTGTGTTAATGATTTTAATTATTATAATTCTGTTTATAAATACGTGTTACGGTATCACATCATTTAATCATCACATAACTTGATATTTGACCTGCAAATTGCGTAAAAAAAGTTAATAAAATAATTTGAATTTTTAATTTATTTCGCGGGCGGGTAGTTGATAAAATATATCAATCAAATCATTAATTTCAAAGTTCCAAAAAGCCTCTGCAATCTCAAATAGACCCAGTTCACGGTGATGAAATGTGTGTGTATACTTTTTGGTAGAACTAAGCTCTATACTCGTCTCTACGTGCATACTTGAGGTCTCTTATACCTGACAGTTATTAACAAATTTGATACATATATACGAGTATTAATGTCTACTTTGGTTTGCGTCCCCTACCACCGCCGCCGATCTTCGCCTTTTTCTTGGCTGCGTTCTTTTTGTCTTCCTCGGCTTTGCGTTTCGGGTTTGGCGTGGTTGATATCTAAAACAAATATATTTATTATCATCCAAAAAATATAAAATAAAGTTACTTTTCGTTTGCCCGTCGTGTATATGCGGTTAATCTGATAAATTTGATGTTGTTATTATAATCAAACTCAAAACATTTTTTTTCAATTAGACCATTACAGGCACTTTTGAATGCCATAAAAACAAAAAAGATGCTGCTACAGTCCCAGTCACAAGACATAATAACTTGTGAAAGTACTGTAGTTGCCCATTCCAAAGCGTAGATTTCTATGGCGAAGAAACTTCATGGACATTTTTTAAATCGAAGAATATTTTTACAAAATTATGGCTACATCATTAATGTTAAAGTTGATCTATTTAAATTAATATGTACCGTAAAGAACCCATCAAGTCGTCCCTGCGTGGATCCGCTGCGCGCCTTCAGCAATTTCTTGGCTCCGTTGCGCACGCGCTCTTCGTTGAACTGCTTGTCGCCACACAGGAACTTGACTAGACCTTCCTCGTCCGGATCTGACCATTTTAACTGTAAAACGAAGAATTTACGGTAATCATCCAGGGTTTATCGAAACGATCAGCGGATCAGAACAGCGCCGCCCTATAAACATTTCCAAAGTCGTCGGATCTCCTGGCGGGGTTGTGAGTTGTTCGAAAGAGATATTGTGGCCCCGGAACATAAAGGGCGAGAAGGAACATGGGTGGGTTTTAGTCAGTCCAAGTCTGACACTAAAATCAGCTCTGGGCGGAGCGGGGGAAGTTATTAGATAATTTCCCAACCACAAAAAGAAAGTCGTCGGATCTCACTTGTTGTCCTTATAAAAACAAAGATATAACTTGTTTGGTTCATAAATAAGTGCTTCTCAGTGAACGACTATACTAAAAGTACCTGATTAGCTACTTCACTAGAGTTATTATTCAGAGACACACTAAGTTACTTAATTACTTTGTTCTTGTATTCAAGCAAATGAAAACTAGGTTTTATTTTAACAACAAGTTAAGATAGGTCTTACTACAAAATTACTTGATTATACATTTATTGTAACCAACCTCAATCCTTACTAATATTATAAAAGCGAAAGTGAGTTTGTTACGTCTTTACGCCTAAATGGCCAAACCGATTTTTATGAATTTTGGTACAGAGATAGTTGGGACCCTGGAGACGGACATGGGCTAAAAAACAGTGAGAATAGGGGGAGAAAGAGGGAGAGAAAGTTTTTTTTTCGATCATCACGCGGATTAAAGTTATCGTTAGCCCAAAGTAACTATGCCACGCGGACGAAGTGGCGGGCGGAAGCTAGTTTGTGATAATCGCCCAGAGATTAAGCACCTCGCCTCTAATGCATGAGGTTGTGGGTTGAAACCTGGGCAAGTACCAATGTGACTTATTTAATTTATATGTATCTAAAGTTTTTTTAAGACATTACAGACATCATTGAAGGAAAACATCGTGAGAAGAACTTATCCTACAAATATTATAAATGCGAATGTTTGTGAGGATGGATGTATGGATGTTTGTTACTCTTTCATGTCAAAACGGCTGAACGTAGGTTAACAAAATTTGACACAGAGGCAGATTATAGTCTGGAATAACACATAGGATACTTTTTTTTATCTTCACACGGTCGAAGCCGCGGGCGCTAGCAAGTAATTAATATAAGTCTAAAAGCGCCAACCCGTCTTGAGTAATCGCGGTAATCAACGCTTGTGCCTTCTCTGTTTGCGAAGAAGCTTTTGCCTAACAGTGGGACAGTTAAAAGTTTTATTACCTCAATTTCCTTAGGATCAGTGACCTCCGGCTCCAAGAACAACTCCCTCGCTCTCTGGTAGTCCCAGTTCTCGGGTGGCTGGTATTTTTCTGTGTCTATGTTCCGCAGCACCTGTTCTAAGGAGCGGTGCTGACGGATGAGCTCTATGGCACGCTTGGGGCCTATGCCTCGGATGGAACCGCAGTAGTCACAGCCGAGCAGGATGCAGAGGTCTATGAACTGGAAAGATTATGTCACATTAAAGACTTCAGAGACCCTTCACGAAACTTGACTGAATATGACGACACGGTTGGCGCAGTGGTTGAGCGATCGACTGCTGCACTGCGTGTCGCGGGTACGATCCCCGGAACAAATATTTGAATGACCTACAGGTAGTTGTTCCGGGTCTGGCTGTTTGTGTATGTGTTTTTTTTTTTATAAATATCTTTGGGACAACTCACACAGGGCTATCTGAACCCAAGCTAAGCAGAGCTTGTGTTATGGTAACCAGACAACTGATATACATACTTATATAATTTATAAATACATACTTATTATAGATAAATCACACCCAGACACAGAACAAACAATCATGCTCATCACACAAAGTTTTTCCTGGGTGGGAATCGAACCCACGACCTCCGGCTCAGCAGTCAGGGCCACTAACCACTATTTTTATTTTTTTTTATTTTATTTTATTAGGGAGAACAAACAATTGTACATTTTGTCTTACATCTAAGTATACAATAAAGTGGGTAAACGTACAATCAACAACGTCTCCACATATTACTATAAGTATTAATTTACTTACATACAGTATGGAAGAAAGGTAGGGCTTATTTTAATATTATACATAATTAATAGGTTTTAAGTGCATTAACTAATTCTTTTTTAAATACTTTATGAGCTAACGTAAATATGTCTATGTTTACAAAATGTTGGTTATACATATATTTTGGGTAATCTGTGAAGAGGCGCCCGTTCACCCGCATTTGTACGACTAGAGGTCGTAGCAAAGAGCGGATAAGCGCGCGCCTCCCGCCTTATTACAGTTCTGGGCACTATATAAAATATATTATTCACAAGTTCAGGGCAATCAAACTTGTTGTGTATCAGTCCACGGAGCATCATGGTTTGGAGTAACAGACGCCTTGAATGTAGTGTTAGTAGCTTAAATTTCTGCAACGACTCCTCATACGGCAGACGCTCCAAGTGACATTTAAACTGCATTGTTTTCAAGAACTTACGCTGAATTTTTTCTAATGCTTGATCATATTTTGCATAGTAGGGATCCCATATCATACACGCATACTCTACTTGCGGTCGTAATAAAAAGTTGAAAAGATGTAGATATGTGACTGGGCGTTTGAAATCTGATGACGATCTCATAACAAAATTGTACATTTTGAAAGCTTTAGCTATTATCTTTTCAATGTGTAAATTAAGGTGAAGTTTGCAATCCAAAAGTACACCCAGATCACAAATTTCAGTTTCTTTAAGAAGGAGTTCGTCACAGAGACAATAATTGTAGTTAATTATGTTTTTGTTTTTAGTAAAGTTAATGTATTTACATTTATCGATGCTTAATTTTAGATTATTTTTGGTACAGTAACTTGACAATCTATTTAAATCGTCTTGAAGAAGATAACAATCGTTAATCGATAAAATTTTCTTAAAGATTTTTAGGTCATCAGCGTATAACAAAAAAATACTGTTTTGAAAGCAATTACCGATATCATTAATATAAATAATAAACAACAAAGGACCCAAAATTGATCCCTGTGGAACTCCAGATGTTGCCAAAAATGTGTTAGAATGGTACCCATTACTTACTATAGTTTGACTGCGATTACTAATATAAGACTGGAACCAGCGCAATAAATTCCCCCTGATGCCATTATATGAAATTTTGTTTAATAGTATTATATGGTCAACTCTATCAAAAGCTTTTTTAAAGTCAGTGTAAATTGTGTCACTTTGAGCTCGGATGTCCATATTTTTAAATAAGTAGGTAGTAAAAACCATTAAGTTGGTAACAGTAGACTTTCGTCTCACAAAGCCATGCTGCTCCGGAATTATACAATTTTGAATAAATGGATATATCTCGTGGTGAACAAGCTTTTCAAATAGTTTAGCTAGTGTAGAAAGAAGAGAAATGGGCCGATAATTCTCAATGTTTTGTCTTGAGCCACCTTTATAGACAGGAACTATATTAGCCTTTTTCCAGACGGCAGGGAACGAACCTTTGTTAATACATTGATTGAAAATCCTAAATAATGGTTTGCATATTGTATTCGCTGACCATTTTAAAAAGCAAGGAGGTATCCCATCTGGTCCTGACCCTTTATTTAAGTCTAACATCTTTAATTGTTTACAAATTAACGAAAGGCTAAAATATAAGCTACAGAGAGATGTGTCGTTGACATTGGATTGTTCAGGGGCAGGGCTCCAGTCAGGTGTTAGACTAGATGGCTCGTAAACTGACTGGAAAAAGGCTGAGAAGAAGTTACATATTGTAATAGGGTCACTAGATGTATCATCTTTGTAATACATTCTAGAAGGAATCCCGGATTTTCCTTTGCGATTAGCAATGTATGCCCAAAAGTGTTTGACATTTTGTGGAATACTGTCCTCAACACTATTAATATAGATACGATAGCATTTGATACACTCTGTTTTAAAACGATCTCTATATAAGGAGAAAATCTCATAGTCGGATAAGTTTTTATATTTTTTCCATTTAGTCCAAACTTTCTTTTTATAATTAAAAATATGTATAAGGGCTTTAGAAAACCATACAGGAAAATTAGTGTTTTTCGGTTTGGAAAGAGGGACCCGGTTTTTTATTATACGGTATAAGTGATCATAGAAAACTTCTACGTTTTTTTCGGCTGATTCACTATTTAATTCCATGTCCCAATTAATTTCGTCAATATCTCTATTAATAAGGATGTAGTCAGCCTTACGGAAATTATGTTTAGGCGTGCATAAAGGACGTAAGGGAGTAAGTTTAAGATTTAATGAAAGAAGTGTGTAAAAAGGAGGATGGTGATTATCAGCTTGAAGCAGATCCTGATTGGGTTTATATACATGGCAAGTAGTATTGGAGATTAGGAGGTCCAGAATTCGCCCGTTAAAATTAGCTAGTTGGTTATATTGCTGAATATCGTGAATAGTCATAAAGTTTCTTAGGCGGTGACAGATTGCAGAATTACCCATGCAAGTAAAGGAGTCAAGAGCAGGGTGAGGTCTCGTCCAGTTGGCCGTTGGTATGTTATAATCTCCGAATAACAGTAAATTGTCGATATTAACTGAGTTAATTAAATTATCCATTAAATCAAAATGTAAGTTATATACAGCGAGAGGCGAATTATTAGGAATATACACTGCACTGATGAGAGTTTGTGTGGCAGCGGTATTACTAGGTATCGTTATAACAACTTGTTCAAAGTATTTATCTACAATTTGCGACTGAAGCGAGACACTAACGGGGTTGTATTTTCGCAATACAGCTACCAACACACCACCCCCATCAGACTTATTAGTTGCATTTCTATTACGATCACAACGAAAGACAATATAGCGATTATCAATAAATTCGCTATTGTTTATTGTGGGGATTAACCATGTTTCTGTTAAAATAATGACATCGAAACAGTTGGATAGAATACTCATGTAAACCGTGCTCAGCTTTGTGCGTATACCTCTACTATTTTGATAGTATATACAAAAGTCACTTGAATTAGAAGCCATTGTAACTGTCTTGACTATAATTATAAAATGATTTAGTTAAATTATTAATTATTGTTGTTAGTTGTAATTTTACATAGATCGTTTATGTTTTTTATGGCTATAGTAGGAGAGGTTTCGCACCTTTTAGCAAGTATGGTAGAGTGTTTTACCCAAACAAATTTATAATTATATTTCTTTGCCGCCTCGCGAGTTTCTCGTAACAGTTGTTTTTTATGGAGGGTCAAATGCTCATTAACATAGACAGCACGAGATGCACCAGAAATGCCTAAATCAGTCGAAGTGAGACCTTTTTTGAGTCGGTAAGCGCTAAGTACATTATCTCTTAGAGAACGGGTTTTGAACTTAGCGATGATATTTACTAGACCAACAGGCCTGGCAGTTTAAATGTTTGTAAACGCACCCACGATACAGGAGAAATTCCTAGTGTGAGGTAACTTTTATTTTTTCATACAAATATTTGTTCCGTGAGGGATCGAACCCGCGACACGCAGCGCAGCAGTCGATCGCTCAACCACTGCGCCAACAGTGCCGTCAAATTGAGTACTAACTAGTTGAAAATCTACATATTCTTGGCTCCATATGGTGTTGCAGGCTGGTCTTCAGCATATTATATGTTTAAATACAATATAATAACTTAGCCATTTTAGTCTGACCCACATGAACTTTATTTTTTCAATAGAAACCTTAGGTTTTACACCATAAGATAGATTCTCCACAATAACCTAAAAAGGATAGTTTCCTTACCTCATTCTGGTTCAACTCCAATCCTTTAAGCACGTCGTCCAGGTGAAACTCCTGGACGGGCATCTTGCGCGCTTCAGAGAAGGTCAGGTGACGCAGCAACACGTTGGTGCCAAAGGTTAGAGCATCCATGTCTTCCGTTGCTGATGCGAATACCTTACCAGCTTTTACCTGAGGACAATAGGATAGTTTCCAGAGTCAAAGTAATTACATTCTATTAAGTACGTCGTACTCGTTGCGAAAAAATGCAGCAACGCGTGACGTCACACGTAACTTTAATGGGCTATATCTTTGTCATTTTTGGTCTTATTTACAAATAAAAAATACGTGTCCCTTTTTTTTAATAATCTAAAAGACGGAGATATTTTTTTTGTAAACTATCCTATTGTTAAAGATATTATATATTAACTAAAGATTGGTCAGATAGGCTGTCGTTCCATGTAGGTAATTTACAAGTTTTCAGCTGCTTCTGGTTAGATTAGAAGCTGATCAAAACATAGGGAACAGGCCAGGCAAATGATGATAAAATTAAGATTGGTAGAACCAGCCGACATGATATGTATTCTATGGTGCATCTGTAGCCTAAAGTTTAATGGATGGGCAATACAATAACTCTTTAAAAATCGGCCGCGAGTTCGAACCGCCGCCGCCGCCTTGATAATAGAGGAAGCCGCCTTGATAACAAAGGAAGCCGCCTTGATAACAAAGGAAGCCGCCTCGATAACAAAAGAAGCCGCCTTGATAACAAAGAAAGCCGCCTCGATAACAAAGGAAGCCGCCTTATGGCGCGCAAAAATTACTGACGATTTTAAGGGTAACAAAGGTTGTGGGAATCTAGTTCAGAAGCTGTATGAAAGGAGAAGTTGTATGGCAGATAACTTACTAGGGCAGCACATTGAGCCTCAGCCTCGCATGGCGCCTCCACCACAGGTACACCCATCAGCTTGAGCAGTTGTCTCGCCTCCTCATTGTGAACCTTAGTCACCTTGACCAGGCGACGGTTGAACTTCTCTATTGACTCTTGATCACCTGTAAAAGAGGTTATTTATGAAAAGTTTGTAATCAAATCTATCAAGATGTTTTTTTTAAAGTGTGCTAGTTTATTTTTCATGTTCTTACATAAATATTGACGTTTTTTAATTTGGTCTCAGTTCAAACTACCCTATTAAATAATAATTTAAAGAAATGATGGCATTTGAGGTCTGCCTTATGAGTACTAGAATCATCAATACTTTTTTATAAGGCATTGCGCAATGCCCAACCTGGGTATTGGAACCTAGGATCTCTTGCAAGCAGTAACACTAGAGATTACTTTTATAAATAACTAGCTTACGCCCGCGACTTCGTCCGCCTGGAATAGTTAACCGCGTGATGATAATTAAATATATATCTTTCTCTCCCCTTTTCTTCCCTCTTTCTCCCACTTATCTAATTTTTTTATTTAATTAGCCTATCTGTCTCTGTACCAAAATTCATCAAAATCGGTTGGGACATTTAGGCATGAAGATGACACAAACAAACAAACTCACTTTCACTTTTATAATATTAGTAAGGATTTATATCTCACCGGCTTCTGTAGCCTTCTGCAGCTCTTTCTCAGCTTCCTCTCTTCTTTCTGCTCTCTTATTCAGCTGATGAGACTTCATATCTGGAGGCTTTCCATCAAACACATACACTGGCTTGATGCCATTCTCTACCAGTCTTATAGTGCGGTAGAATGTTCCCATCAAGTGTGATGTTGTTTCTCCATCTACAGAGACTAGTTGAGAACCTGTGGGTAGCATTTAAATTGACATTTAGATGATTGAAGAGGTTAGTTTCACTTTGGACCGCTACAGAATCACACAGTAGTCTTCTTTGCTTACATGCTGGATATTAAGTACCTGATTACATGATTATTCCTGATAGAAAAAACTTAATAACACTTTGGTCAACCTGGAAACTGAACCCAGGACCTCATGCTCCGCAGTCACGCTTGCAACTACTAGACCAATGAGGCAGTCAATTTAATTTTGTTGCCAAATTTGTTTCCGTATGTTTCATCCTAATTCTATTAAAATTTAACCCTTAGGGTGTATGGTAGATAAAGAGGGTGTCAAAATTATCTATTACCTTTGGCCATGAATGATAATTAATTGTATTTATTGTAATACTTACTCGAAGAATAATTCAACAAAAATCAGTACATAAAACAACAGATTGGATATTATAATCACTTACCTTCACTTCTTACGGCTATCAGGAACTGATACAAGCTCATATACGCGTCAATAGCAATTTTACGTCCTGAAAAATTGAAATAAACAGTAAAGTTTACAAGTTGAGGTTAAGATATTGATTCATTCTAAATGATACTCACCAAAATAGTTCTTTATCTCCATTTCTTTGATAGCATGTGGTGCAATATCTGCAATTAGCTTTGATAAGCCTAGAATACCCATCCTGCCGTTTTATCACAAATGCAGCTGCAGAAAATATAATTTGCATCTATCTAACGTTTTCACGCTTGACAAATTTGGCGGGAATGAAGACAAAATGTCAAATTGGCAAACCAAACGTCAACAAAAATAGTGATGTGCACATTATTACAAAATAGATATATAATATTGATTATGGGCTTTAGTGAATCAAGATTCCTAAAAAGAATACAATTTTGATATGATGCAATCAGACACATTAACATAAGATTTGTAATGACTCCATTCACACTACCGCTAGCTATGTTACAGTAAGATTGGCGCAGTAACAAAACGCCACAACGCTTCTGTTGAAAAAAAATGTTTTGACAACAATCAGCTGGCATTACACAATTTATAGCCAGGGTAGGGCTCGGATCGTGTTTTGTTGTAATTTTTGTTAAATTACACATAGTAATTAGTCTTCAAGATGGGAAACTACTTTACCGTGAACATGGAGGAAAACTTCAAAAAGAATCAAGAATTCATACAATGTGTCAATAAAATAAAGGTGAAACATATTTGAGGTTTTTATTAAATTTTTGGTCAGCATAATTATAAACTAGAAGTTTGTTTTAGATGGAGAGACAAATTCAGCTGCAATATCAAATGCAAGAACGACAAATGGCGATGCAGATAGCGAAAAGTCGGGATACCTGTCTTTGGTTTACTGCGTTTTATGTTACTGCAGCAACGGGCCTCCTTACTGGGTATTTTTAAATTTATTTATGATTATACTAAGAGTAATTTCACTCTTCTTTACAAAAAAATATGAACATTGCTTCCTATCCACTACGGAAAATATAAAGTAAAATTCAGACGATAAACTAACTATGTACTGCTTTATTTTAACATATTTATTACAGTTTCAGAAGAACGAAAAGGCCATATCTTCTGATGCCTTTAATACCTCTCAGTTTTGCGACTCTGTACTATTGGGACCTTGCATACGGAAACAAAGTTCACAGAATAAGAAGTAAGTAGTAGAACAAAATAATACTAAAAAAATATTGCGCAGATTTAAATAATGAGACAACTTCCGCAATTAGCTAAAATTACTAAATACCTACTTCAAGAGTGCATTAATTTCTTTAGTAGACTTTTCGATTCTTTTTTATAGCCAGCCTTTAAATTATTCACCAAGAATACAATATTGCATTGCATTGATTCATGTGAGCTTATTTATTCAGAGAAGCACTTCATACAAAAAATATCGGATTCTTGTAAAATTTCTTTGCATTCGCGATAACATTTAGAATTTATATTTGAATAATAACTTAATTGTTAACGACGTCTTTGATTTATTCATCTTTTGGTAAATGGGTTGGGTTACTATAAAATATGAATAAATCAAAGACGTCGTTAACAATCAAGTTGGTTAACATTGCTAGGTATGAAACCAAAAGAAATGTTAAGGGAGACTTAAACCCTGACGAGTTTCTAGACATCTTCCTCACATTTTTTTCTACTTGCACAAATGTAACTAATAGCCCGAAATGCGTTACAGTGGAAGCTGAACACATAATGACACACGAAGCGGATTCCCTTGAATGGCCATGCGGTCTTCCCACACCGTCTTCCATTGATCTCGGACGCTTAGACGTCGAAGAAAAGAAGAAAATCCATCCACCCCTGTTGTAAACTTAAAACGCTCAATAATGACGTGTGCCTTCACCGCAAAGTAGATCAAATAGCGGGTAGTGTAGACCTTTGGCTTTTCAATAGGCCCCATTTCTTTAGGTGAAAATTTCTGAACATTTTAACAACGGATTTTATTTCATTGATCAATGTGATTGCTCTTAACCACTATCTATGATAGATACAGCGAGACCAAGATATCTCTTCTGTTTTCTGTTAGGTCAGAAACAGCTAGTAGATATAGACGGATTTTGTACTACGACAGTTAACTCCAAAAACCTAGTCAAGGTCAAGTATTCATGTTTTATGAGCAACAGAAACTAATTATAAGTTCGAGTAAACATGTTATTACTACCTCTCTAAAGGTCAAACTTTCCTGAATGTTCCTCTAGAGAAATAACAGCACCGGACTATTTTTAATTGAGGTTCGTTCAACTGTTATGGAGTTGCTGACAATTTGACACTGGAATCAATTGGATAAATATGGTACTGAAGTATCTGCCAGGGTTTGGTGACCACAGCCGGTCCGTACAGGTTTGATTTGTAATTTTTCTGAGGTTTTAACGATGCCGTGCGCAGTAAAGTGGAGTAGGTGCTGTTATATAAGTTAAGCGCTTATATTGGAGTCAATGTTAAGCTACTCACCTGACTGTCAGTCGTTAGATTTTATTACCTGAGCAATTTTCAATATGGAATACCTTTTTGTTCAGAAATTTACATCTAAGAAAATGCGGTTATAGTGACAGCTAGAGTTTAGAGGCACTTCTATAACTAAGGTAATGCGTGAAATAAAACGTAGTTAGTTCTAAACTTTGAACGTTCATCGAATATTATCGATTAATCTCATTTAGAATTTCAGGTAGATCATTAGATAATAATTTAACAGTGATTTAATCTAATAACGAATTTCTTGAACGGATAATTAGGAGTTTTGAAAGGCGTCAATATTATGTCATTGTGTAGAGTACGCCATGGCAATCCCAAACGTCGTTTTTCTGAAAAAAAAAAAAAAGAATCTCAAGATTTGGCATCAAACTATTTTTAGAAATTTGCAAATTAATGGGCTTCTCCACCATTTCGAATTTTAAACGTTACTGGTTTTAATGAGATTCTAGTTGATATAATTAAATTCTTCTCCGATTTTTCATTGTTCGTGCTTGCGCTAATGCACAGTACTTATAATCTAGAAACTTAGGTACTTACTTAAAATTTTATAGTTATAGTTATAAAAATCATACCGACACGACGGTACCAAAACAGTATGTACATTAAAAATCGGTGGACAATCTTCTCAAACAAATAAGTAACTAGCATGAAACCTAGCTAGCTACCTCACTGCTTATCTGCGTTTAAATACGCTTTGGTAACGCCAATTCCCTAATAACGGTTAAAACGTTTTAAAATAACGGTTTTCTAATATATTAAACGTTTTTTATATGTTCCATTTTTAAATGTTTTTATACAATTACTTAAATTTTATTATATTTTATTTTAGATTAGTATATAGTATTTATAATTTTTTTTGTGATTAGATATTTTTATTTTTTGACATTTTAAATCGGGAGAATAAAATAGTAACTGGCGACTGATGATGATATATTGTAATACTAAGCAGTGCCATCAATTAGTATAGAACCATGACTAACAACATGCGAGTCGAGATGGTCGCAATAACAAAATGTTGCGATTGACAACGGTGAGGGCTACATCCAAGTTGGAGACAATAAATTTGATTACGAAGATTTTTAGTCACATTGAGTTCCTATTCGCCCTCTTAGTATTTCAGAAAACCATTTGCAGTGATTTAATGCCATCCTATTATTTCACATGGTTCGTATATTCCAGTCAAGTTTATCAAAATGTATACTTAAGATAAAGGTGTCTACTTATCACCTCATTGTTATATTACTATAGGTAATCTTAGTTTTAATGTGTTAAAGGTGTACTTGTCATACATAATATAAGAATAAAAACAATAATTTACAACTTTTAAAAGTACTATGACGTGAAGAATTGTTATGAAAATATCATTCCTTATAAAAGTTTTATGCATTTATTATATTACCGTTTAAACTTTAAGTAAAAACGCTGAAGTATTACAAGACAATTAATATATGTAATTCCTTACTGTATTAGAGTGTTCCCTGTACTAATGTTAAATTTAAATAAAGTTTGTGAAAAATGAGCCGTCTTTTTTTGTGATCAGAGAATTGCAGTCAATAATTATTGTCCCACCGTTATCCCAATATATTTAACATAATATAATGTGGCTTAAAGAAAAACTCGACTGATATAAATTTTATTTATTTATTATCGATTATACATTTTAGCCCCATTACTATAGAGACTATAGTTGACATGTTTCGTTACCATGGCAACTGACAGGTTGTTTAGGTGGCCGTAAACAAATGAAACTCGACTGGCAGAATTCAAATGTGCCGATGTCCATCTAGTAATATTGGCGAAAAAAACCCAGATTTGAATAAAAAATAGCAAACGTATAATGGGATTTGTGAAGAATTACTGCTGTTTTTTACGTGAGTAAAGTTTAAAATTGTTAAATTTAAAAATTGATATGGTTTTCCAATCATTGGTTTGTTATCGACATATTTCTCGTTGCTTAGCGTAAATAATCAATATTTTGACAATGATGGTAGTCACGCTTTTCTGATATTCAAATAAGCTCACGATACCCTTCGAATTTACATTTTATATAGGCATTTGATAGCAAAACATGAAAATTGCGAATAAATGAATTTTAATTGGCTACGATTTCAGAATTTGATTTTACAGTCTCCGCGTGAGTATTAGAGTTGAAGAGAAGTGCTGATGTCTCAAAATCAAGTTAAGAAAGACGACCGGAAGAAAGATGTGGTCCAAAAACCTGTTCAGAAGAAGAGATCTGATAAAAATATGTCTGAAATTGATGAGCATATTCTGAAGCGGTTCGAGATAAAGAAAAGGCTCGGTAAAGGAGCTTATGGCATTGTCTGGAAAGCTGCAGATAAGAAGACCAAGGATGTGGTGGCGATTAAGAAAATATTTGATGCCTTCCGGAATCAGACAGATGCACAAAGAACTTTTAGGGAGATTATATTCCTCCAATCGTTTCGAAACCACCCGAATATTGTGAAACTGCATAGTATACACAGGTAACTAGGTTTTATTGTTGTCTCATTTTAATTTCCTCATTAAGAAATCACTTATGTATTTAGCCTTTAAATGTAACACATAGGATACCTTTATCCCTGTATATGATCCATCAAACTTGACGTTTTTTAAATATGATTAGCACTTATCCAGGCTATAAAATATCTGTGTGCCAAATTTCATTGAAATCCGTTCAGTAGTTTTTGCCATGTAAGAGTAACAAAAATCCATTCATCCTCACAAACTTTCAAGTTTATCTTAATATACATAATTTTTCTGTATGAGTGTATATTTGAATGGGTTCTTGGATAGTTTGAAAACACATTTAGACTACATAGGTGGTCAGTACTTTTATTATGTGATCAAATTTGATTTGTTGTGCCAGGATCAGGACAGTGTTTGCCAGGACCGCTTGTAATATAATAAGAAAGATTATCCTGTCTTATTCTGTGTAATGTTGCCATTATTACTAAGTTTTCAATTCACATTTAACACTTCAATGATTTGAGGTGCAAGTAGACCCAATTGTTTAAAAAATAAAATAATGACTGAAATCAAACATTAGACCCTAAAGGCTGAATTATAGCTCATCAACTCCCATAGACTAGGTTTTGCCCAAACTATGTTAATATTATAGGTTATTCTCCTTGGAGGCCATACCCAGGTCTCTGGTAGGTAAGCAACAGTTCCTTCTACATTTTTTTTCACTCACACAGTATTGAAAATTCAAATAAGTACCCTCACATGATTATCAATTTTTTTTTATTATGTAATGGGTTCTGGTGCCCCCCAACCCCCAAATTAATGTTTGTAATTTGGTTAATTTATATGATACCAAGTACAATTAAATAAAAGTAATTCATTCCATTGCTATGGGGGCCTAAATAGATTTAATTAATAATAAGTTACTATAAAAACTTCTGATAGTAATATTGTAGCTTTGCAAAAGGAATTGATGTTTTACCAAATGTCATTACTTCCCAGATTTTAATCCCTATTAGCAACACTAACAAATGGCAGGGTCACCGCCTGCCGGGGTTGCGGGTTGTTCGAAAGAGATAACGCGGCCCCGGAACATAAAGGGCAATAGAAGGAACATGGGTGGGTTTTAGTCAGTACAAGCCTGACACTCCCCCCCGCTCCGCCCAGAGCGGGGAAGGTATCAACAATCTTCCCCAGTTCTGGGCGGAGCGGGGGGGAGTGATTTCTCATCCGTAAAAAAAAATGTGTAAAAGTACAGGATGTTCTTTTTTTTCTCCAAAATCAATGGTAGGTACTGTTTCAGTTTTAAATGCTCGAGTCTCCTTTGAAGTATTTTTAGTTAAACTCAAACTCAAAGCATTTATTTTAATTAGGCCATTACAGGCACTTTTGACTGTCAAGAAACAAAATGATGAAGCTACAGTCCCGATCACAAGGCCTAATAACTTGTAAAAGTACTGTAGTATTCGAAAGCTTTGATTTCAATAGAGAAGAATGGCGTTCACCTACCGTGATTTACCCTTAACTATAATTTACCCTTCTCACTCTTACCCTTCCCAGAGCTCTTAACAATCGCGATATCTACCTCGGCTTCGAATACATGGAAACGGACCTGCACAACGTGATCAAACGCGGCAACATACTCAAGGATATACATAAGCGATACATTATGTACCAGATGCTGAAGGCGACCAAGTATATACATTCTGGGAACGTTATACATAGGGACCAGAAACCCAGCAATGTGCTGATTGATAGTGCTTGCAGGTAAGAAGTTATTGTAAGAAAGAAACAATTTGGCCTATGCCACAACAAAAAAAAAACTTAAATACACAAACTAATAAGTGAGTTAAATTTTTTAATATTTATTTCAATGACAATATACAAACAAATAGGCTCAGAGAAGAAAAATAAACTAGTGCCTAGAAGGATATCATACAGTAATACAGTACACACACAGACACACACTCACACACACATACACACACACACACACACACACACACACACACACATATTTATACACATACTACTTCGTAGTACACACACACACACACATAAACTCCGTAGCACACACACATACTACTTCGTAGCACACACACACACATACACACACACACACACTTACACACATACAACTCCGTAGCACACACACATACACATAAACTCCGTAGTACACACACACACATACTACTCCGTAGTGCACACACCCACATACTACACCGTAGTACACACACCCACATACTACACCGTAATACACACACGCACACACAAACTACACTGTAGTACTACACCGCAGTACATACACACTGTACAAAGTAATAGACACACACAGTAGTGTTCTTTGAATGTTTTCGTCCATAGAATAAAGCTGTGTGTGTGTGTGTATATACAGCATAGCACTTTAAGCAGCTTGAGAGGCGGTCTTTCTTAATGGGATCCTAACAAACTCTTTGTGCAATAGGGTGAAGCTAGCCGACTTCGGTCTGGCCCGGTCCGTATCGAGTCTTTACTCTGGCGGGGAAGAAGGCGCGGACCCATGCCTCACTGATTACGTCGCTACACGCTGGTATCGCGCGCCTGAGATACTCATCGCTAGCAAGAAGTGAGTACAAATCTGTAATAGGGTAGTTTCCAGGGTCAAAGTTATTAAATTCTATTTAGTCCGTCTTTTAGATCATTCAGTTACATGTGACGTCACGCGTTGCTGCATTTTTTGGCAACGAGTGACGTCACACGTAACTTTGATAGGCTATATCTTTGTCATTTTTGGTCTAATTTACAAATAAAAAAATACGTGTCCCTTATTTTTGAATAATCTAAAAGACGGACTCTGACATGAAATTAATAATCATCTCGGCCGCCACCTTTCTTGCTATATCATCCATCACACAGTCCATACATTGTTTATTTGGTCTTTCTCTACTCTTTATACCCACCCATCTACCCTAGGTCCGTCGTACTTTTACAAATAAACCAACTAATCATATATGTATGCTGGAACATCTTCCGTAACTTAAAAGAAAAAGGTAGAGAAAGATATTTTGTTTTCGATTATCACGCGGGTTAAAGTTAGCGTTAGGCCAAAGTAACTATGCCACGCAGACGAAGTCGCGGGCAGAAGCGAGTGAAACAATATACTCAAGTCTGTAGTCTCTTGGAGTTGTGAAAAAGTCAACTCTAACTAAGTCTACGCAATCAAAAGATATAGACGTTTAAGTATGTCGCAAGTTTGTGCTCTGACTAGCACTTAGCAGGTTTTATTAACTATCTCTTCTCTTATATGTTTCAGCTACACAAAAGGCATAGACATGTGGTCTCTTGGCTGTATATTGGGTGAGATGCTGACCGGAAAACCACTGTTCCCGGGTACTTCGACCGTCAACCAGGTGGAGAAAATCATGTCTGCATTACCCAGGCCTTCTCCTGAGGGTAAGAAAAGAAACCTTGATTTCTTAGATCTTTTCGTGTCGTTATTAGGAGTAGTACCGGCACTTAAAATAAATACAGCAGCATATTACACAAAGTATTACAGCGCCATCTATATAAAGAACATAAAACATTCATAAACGCCCAAGTTATCAGCTACTCAGCGAGACTATATAGAAAACCTGACAACAACTGTCGGGCACTTCGTCAACGAGGCCCGTCGCGTCGTCTTGGTCCTTGCCCCCACCCGTCCCTTGCTAGAGCCAACCCGCGATGCTGAGCTAGTAGGTAGTTTCAAACAAGTCTCCAAATAATATCACTCAGATCCAGCCTGTCCCTTTGCTGTACTCCCCCAGCGACGCCCTAAGCCGTGGCTCGTACCCCACGGGGGATGCTCTTAGCGAGTTGTCCCTTAGCTTTTAATTATTTTTGCCCTGGCTGGAGGACTTACACTCAAAGTATCCACAGGATTTGCCTGGTTAAACCTTCGCGCGACAAAGTGTTACGACGGGTGCAAAGTTTACCTACATTGTTACCCTACATTTTTGTAAACAATCGTGCAACGGGTTAAGCAGACAACATAGGTTGAAATGCGAGATGTCATTAAAAAAACAAAAAACTGTCGAACAGTAGCCCAGCACACACATTTGTCTAGTCGGAGGATCCTCCCTTTTATATAGGTGAACGTTACACCTTGCTCTTCATAACCCTAAAGTAATTAGTCAATTTTCGTCTCTCAATTAAGCTTACCAT
The DNA here is from genome assembly GCA_905475445.1 of Ochropleura plecta. Lineage (NCBI taxonomy): Eukaryota > Metazoa > Arthropoda > Insecta > Lepidoptera > Noctuidae > Ochropleura > Ochropleura plecta. The sequence goes on along the minus strand of FR997738.1, from coordinate 15,508,218 downwards.
TCATCAGCCCGCCCAGGGCACACGTAGTGCAGTAAGGCCCGTTCCTTCTCATAAGAGGAGGCGTATGTTCCAGCACTGCTAATATGGTGGAACCTGTTAAGTAGGACCTGGATAAGTGAGAAATCTCCATAACTGGACCTCATGCTGGGGTCCCGACACTTTGGCACAGAATCACGTCTGGATGAAGCGAACCTCTATATCTGGATTTCGTTATTTCGATTTTATCATCACAGTGACCTCTGTAACTGAGACAGGGAAAGAATTTTAAATGCATTTACCTGTATAACTGAGATTACATCGTTTTGTTTGTTTACTTATTTATTCTTATTCTACCCGCATATTCTACGGGTACATTTAACTAATTTTAAGTTTCAATGACCATCACTTTTAGTTTTGTTTTAAAGGGTTAGTGGAATACGTCATTTTAGTGAGATTTATTCTCTTGTCCCTTCAAGTCTCACTTATCCAGGTTTCACTGTACACGCTGGTTATATGCTAACGCCTCCAACACCACAATTTCTAGACATAGCGATAGTATGCAGCGGTTACGGGTCGTCCCTGATCCGGGAGCAGGCCGGCAACCCGAACGGCGGCGCGTCGATGACCGCGCTGCTGTCGTGCGCGCCGCGCGACGCTGCCGACTTGGTGCAGAGGCTGCTGGTCTTCAACCCCGCTAAGAGGCTCAGCGCTGAACGGGCGCTGGACCATGAGTATGTCGGCAAGTAAGTGTTTCAGGTACATTATGTTTTTTAGTTTCATCACTTTGTTTTCGTTTTGTCTGTCTGTCTTTTAATACCCTTTATCTCAGGAACGCGTGGAGGTATTGAGTTGAAATAAAACCATATACTCAAGTCTGTAGTCCTTTAGAGTTATGAAAAAATCAACTCTCAAGTCAAGTCTACGCAGTCAAAGAAATGGCCGCTTATGTCACAAGTTTGTACGGAACCCTCGGTGCGCGAATCCGACTCGTACTTGGCCAGTTTTTTTATATTTAGACTAGCTTTTGCCCGCGGCTTCGCTCGCGTTAAATTCGGGGTAACACAGTTCCCCCTTTCCTGATTTGCAGGTACCTGCTACCTGTAGTTTTTGCCCTTGCGCCTTATTTATTGTAATAGCAAAGCTAAGTTTTCTCTTTTCTTCTCTCTTTCTCCCTCATTTCTCACTTTAAAAAAAATATAGCCTATGTCCGTCTCCAGGGTCTCAAATATCTCTGTACCAAAATTCATCAAAATTGGTTTAACCATTTAGGCGTGAAGACGTAACAAACAAACAAACTCACTTTCGCTTTTACAATATTAGTAAGGATTTAAAAAAGAAGCAGAGTACTAGAGTATAGACGTGTTTAAGTTGTGTGGCGGCTCGGAAGTTAGTCGCGAGTGACGGTCTGCGCATTAAACAGTCAAGACGATGCGTCCTCTGCTGCCCGCTGATATGTAACATTTAAAATTGTGTTCTGCGCAGCCTTGTGTTAGATTTTCTGAGCCGTCATAAAGTTTGAACCGTTATTTCTGTGCAGACCGTCATTCACAGCTAACTTCAGAGCCACCATAAAGTTTGAACAGAACTAAACTCTGTTTAGATGAATATTTCAATGCGTCACATATTTGTATTCTAGATTCCACCGTGAACGTGACGAGCCAATATTACTATCCGACGTACTCCTCCCACTGAGAGACGACAAGCAGCTATCTGTGGACGACTATAGAAACAAATTGTACAGCATCATGGCGAAGGGCAACCAGCTGTACAACGGGCCACCTAGGAAATCTCATTCTAGGTAGGAGGCCAGCGAATATTACTACTTTAATGCCCGTCTGCACTTGTTTTTGACATGAGTAATACGCGCCTCTATAAACGTAACTTAGCACGTACACACACTGCCGACGTTGCGGGTTGTTCGACCTGCCGACGTTGCGGGGTGTTCGAAAGAGATACCGCGGTCATCATCATTTTCCTGCCCTTGTCCCATTCTATTTGGGGTCGGCAAAACATATTTGCTTCTCCATTCTCCCCTATCAGACGTCACGGCATCATTTACTCCTTTCTCCTTCATATCATTCCTTACACAATCCATCCATCCATCATCTTTTATTTGGCCTTCCAATCGCTCTCCGTCCATCAACATTCAGATCTAGGGTAAAAGAGGTGAGTTTTAGTCGGTAAAATTCTGACACTCCCCCCCCACTCTTATTGATTACATTACAGCCATATTAATCAGTTGAAGTAACGTTTATAGATGTTGGTCTAACACGCTGATTAGGCCAAAATTACTGTCAGGCAGTAATTTTGATCTAATGAACGTGTAATAATAAAAGCACACCTTTTAACTTTAAATGGTTGACTTTTAGCGCCTTAGTTAATATTCCAGGAGAAAAATAAGAAAAGGTACCTATTGATTTAGACGTTGGTTGCCGTCCATTTAAAATAACTGGCATATTAAAAAAAAATCTTGTCATATTCTACTTTATCCAACTTAAGTGCAGACGGACTTTTTTATTATTTTAGTTATTATGGACAAGAGTTCTTTTCCTTTTCACAGTGAATTACAAAAATATGAACTGCATCTTCGAAGATTTTGTAAAATACTGTAATTTTTTACCTATAAGTAAGTTTTCTTAGGATCAAATTGGTCGTTAAATAGTCGTCAGTTTTACCTGTTACGATATGTTATAAAAACCCTGTCCGCCGTCAGAGTAATATTAGGTATCTACACTAGCATATATTTATGTAATGACATTCTGGTAGTTTCTAGGTTAGTGACGTCATAATCAAGCAATTGGCGGTCGGAGATACTAATGCCTTCGATGGTGTTGTCACGTTTTAAAAGTTAGTTAGAATTTAGGGAAATGATGGTGATTTTGGACAAAAATCATGTATTTTGTGTTTCTTATTTTATTTGGTGATGTCATTGGTGTTTCGGCCCTTTCGGATCGAATAGGGTTTTTTAACATATTGTAGGTACTATACCGAATAAAATACAATATGATTCAACATTTCTTTCAGCAACAAAACGCACCCTCTACCAACCACAACAACTAAAAGCAGCAAGAGTTTTCACGAAACAGATCCAATAAAATCTTACGCAAAGACAAAACATTTAAGCGCTTCAGCTGACCAAAAAGCTCGGCCAAAAGCCAGACCACACTTAGAACGCCCTTTCAAAGAACATAAACCAGAACAGAATGCAGCAAAACCTCTTCGAGCGACTAAACTCTTTGAGCATAGACACGAATGGGGCGAAAATACGAACTGTCATGGAGATTATTTCCAGCCAGTGACAAGGCACACTCCCACAGAATCTGGTTTTATGAGCGGGGGTAAAAAGTCTACGGTTCAACATAGAAGGAACTCGACCTCCTTTTCAACAGTTACTATAGGTGGAGACGCGGACTATGGGAGTTGTATGGGCAAACAAAGGCATGGGGTAATTACGGCCAGTGCCTTGATGGACCTCAGGACTAGCATACGGTAGGTAAGCGATCTAAGCGTTAGGTTTGCGAATCTCTGAAACTGTATTTTTATAACTAATGCTCGACTATGGAGAGTAATGACTCGTTTAGATCTCCATACCTGAATTCTGTATCTTAGATGATCAATTTGCACAATCTTAAACATAATTGTACACAAGATACAGTCCAAATCTCATTGCCAATTGCATGTCTTCTTCTATCTTCTTGGTCTTCAAAATACATGCGTAAATAATAATAATTATGATCTTAACTTTTACTTCCGTAGTCGGGTAATTAGGACTGTGTTCGTAATTTTAGAGACTGTGACGTAATAAGTCTATTCGTCGAAAGAATAATATTGTCTAGTCCAACAAACTTATTTGACTGGTGGCTTTAAGTGGAACTAACAATATTACTAAAGGACGTAACAAAATCTGTCATTTTCTCTTCACCGACAGCGCCACCGCTACCGGCCTAGATAAGTTTGTGGGATTTTATGTTAGGTTCGCCCTTTTTCTATTAAGTTTTTCAAGACTTGAAACTCTTTTATTATGTTAAAAAGTTTAAATACTTTTCGCTTTGAAGGCGGTGGTTTAACCAGGTTTACCTACAGCTTCTTATTTACCCTTCGATGTTTTTGGGGTAATTTCAAGAAGATTATAATTACAGTCTAAATACCATCTAATAGATCTTTTTGATACAGTTTTGTGACCTTAACCAAGCAAAAATTAAGCTTAGATATTCAATGCATCAACGTTTACAATTTAGCCCTGTCTTTAAAGTGAAGAGATTGACTTTATTTAATCTTTGAAGCAGGTACGCACGATAACCAATTAAGCTATACATAACCAGTGTATCCGGATATCTCAATGTACGGGAAGTCTATATAAAACGGGGCTATTTAATACTGAATGTATAGCTTAATGAGTCCCCTTTGTAAGGTTTTCGTCAACGGTCATTCCTTTAATGCAGTCTGTGTTATCTTTTCTAGTCATTTATTTTGGTTATTTGTTGAAAAGTTGAGTTTGTTTTAAATAAAATGTCTAATTTCCGTCCATTTTGAAGTTAATACTTCGAACAGGTCTTATGCCTAAGGATATACCGTCAGATTTATGGTCAACATCGTCTTTATTACCTTTTTTAAATGTTATGATTGCCCTCTACTTTAATTTCATGACAACAAGCACATGAAGCTATGGAGAAATTTCTGTTCTCCATAGCCCAGTTGCCAAAGGCCCATTGTTTAACTGGGACCGTGCCTAAGGGTGCTGCTTGGTGACTGAGCGTTCGCATCACGTCACCAAACCCCTCCCGCACCGCGCACCTACCTCAGGCACGGTCTCACTTAAGCGGTCAGCCTATATGTGGTACGATACCCGTTGCTAATCCTCCTTGGGCCGTCAGATTTATGGTAAAGAGAAAAAAATGTGACGGCTGGTGCGTTGTCTATGAAACGGAAAAGGTTTATATTGATCTGACGATAAACTCTTTGGCCTTTGGCGCATTGGTTTAAGTATTAAAAATGTTAGTTAATATTTTAGGCTAAACCGTATCTAACTTGTTATTCTATAAAATTTAAAGTGTGTTTGTTTGCGATATTATAAATTAAAACTTATCCAATATCTTCATACAAAATGTTTATGAACTATAGTCCCAGTATTTGATTGTTATTTCATACATTAATTGGACCAAATGACTATAAATTACACTGCCGTAAAATATGTGAAAAATAGACGCATAGAATATTCTAGATATTTTCACTATAACAAGTCTCATAAACTTTTCCATAAACATATTTACAAAATTTTGCTAATAGGTACAGGTAATTGTTTTATAGTGACTAGAACAGACATATTAAAATACCGCTTTTCTTTTGCGAATAAACGCCCATTTAAATTAATATAGTCTTAGTTTATAAATTCAACTAATTAAAACGTAATTGCTCAGATATTTAGAAAATAAAGTTACAGACCAAGTGACCTTATTGTAAACAAATGAGTTTGATATTAAACATAGAAATATTAGCTCTTGAAATCGAATATAAATTCTTTGATTATTTTGAAATTAAGTAGGCAAAGATTTAATTCGTCAAATGTCTCTGTCACAGTACTTTGCGAAAATCTAGGTTATCGGCCAAACACGATATCAGTCCAAATTATTCTGTCGTAGGCTATATTGCATTATTGGTTTATTCTGTCAAGATCATCACCTGCCTAGTATTTTTCCCAAGTATGTTAGGGTGGGGTTCCATTGTTACCGGATTTAGCTGAATACAAGTATTCTACATGAAGAGACTGCCATCTAACATCTACAACTCCAGTATTGTATAATACGACACCTCTTGGTTAGACGATACCCCTTGGTAAGACTGCTTGTCAGACTTCCTTATCACCTGTAACGACTGTCAAAGATCCACGTTTGACAACCGGGACCAACGGCTTAAGGTGCTTTCGGAATCATGGAAGAAACTCGGTATGTACTGTGTTCTTCCATCCGCGGACCAACTTACCTCAGTAAGCGCGACTTAACCTGGAGATCGACCCGAACATACGTACGAACGTTTATTATTTTGCCACGAGATCCTTGTGCTCCATTCCGAGCTCCAGATAACACTGACCAATATGGATGTATCGCTCGCTCTGCTCAGGCGTCATACCCATTATGCCTGAGCAGAGCGAGCGATACATCCTACAGTTCTAACCTAGCTTATTTAGTTGCGATGCCCCATGATGTTCCTTTGTTAAACCCTCGTTTAAACTGATATGGGATTTAGAATAAAACAAACTAGTTTGGCCTGTAATGTTTGGCTGGTAACATATACACTTAGAAGAGTGAGCTCGAACATTTCGCATAGGACAGAAGATCAAAACAGGGACATGATATTTTTTGACGTCACAGAGTCAATCGCTCGTTTTAAATCTTTGTAAGTAATAATAATCGAAGTGTGCAATAATATTCGGTATTGGATAGTGTGAAACCGAATTATTTTATTGTAAAATTTCCTGCACATGCCAAATAAATTATATACGTAAATATCCCAGTATAAGAATAAGTGTACGTTCACACACAAGATCCGTATTTACAAGATCGTTTTAAGTTTAACGGATCCGTCGCCACTTGATGCAATGTTCACACCGCGTTTACAGGACCGTTTTTAACGGATCCTTTGTTACTTGGAGTAATGTTCACTTCACATTTACAAGACTGTAATCAGTGAGATTCAGAACCAGCCCCCCGTTTCTTTGATTCGATATACTGTTGAGTGGGATCTCGCTCATACAACTACATTCGCCATCGCCGAATAATATTGTATACGATCAAACGGACCTGTAAAAGGGTCCGCTATATATATATTTTGTCGGTTCATTTTTTTTTACTGGATCTGGAATATTGTAATGTGTGGGAACTCCTTCATACAATTCGTTGAATAAAAACGTATACGATATACTTAGCGGGCTTGTATAACGAGACTTGTGTGAACGTGCCTTAATTTTCGCTTTGCAAAAGCTTTTAATTTTCAGTTTTTCTAATTTAATGAACCAGAGGATTAAAGTTACTAAAATTGATGTTCTACATTTAAGGGTAAGAAAATATCGTTAAATGAGGCCCTTATTGCCCTAGCGGTTGTTTTAAGTTGTGTGTGCGGGATTTATAATAATTTAATTTATCATTTTCATATAGTTGTACATGGTTGTTTTAGCGCGTGAACGAAATAGGAACTAACGACCGCCATATAATTTCCCAATACAATTCACAAAAACAAAAATTACAAACGTTCACCAACGGCGCCCCTCTATAAACGTTAGTCGTTCGCCAAAAGATCCATGTACGTAAGGTGTAGACAATTCCTATTTTGTTTGGTATGGACTCTTTTGTAAGGTATTTTACATGACGAATAAACGATGGTATATGATGACATTGTTTTATTTTCATACAAATACAATCTTAGGGTCGGTTCAGATCTGTGCAGGGAACGCCACAATAGTGGCGATGAGTCCTCTCTTTGAAAAGTCGCTGGAGAGGAGACACGGCGTCCTCACCTACCGTCTGACGCAGATCTTCACTGGACGGAAGTTTTGGGAGGTTCCTGCTCATTCCGGCCACTGTAGACTCGAGTCCGCGGACGGTGAACAATGAGTAGCTCACCGTCCGTCCGCCTAGCGACGGCAGGCCGTGTCGACGGCGCATTAGTGTTCCACGCGCGCCTCAAAGAGACGTGAGAAAAGCAGAGGGACCTGCCAGGGTGAAAGAGATACCGCGGCCCCGGAACACAAAGGGCAGAAGAAGGAACATGGATGGTTTCAGTTAGTAAAAGTCTGACACTTCCCCCGCTCCCCGCGCGACCGGGGACCGGCCGCAGAACGGGGGAAGTTTTCGATGGTTTCCCATCCCAGAAAAAGGGTCTGTACAAATATAATAAAGGTGCTATTTTCAATGCAGTCAGTTAACTTGCATTGCTCCCTTATGTTTAACACGTTTTTATGAGCTTCAGCTGTAACTATGCAAGTAAGAAAATACCATGAAGTTAAATTTCACCCATTTCTCGTTGCCGGTTGAGCTGCAATTTAGTTTGGATAGTCATCCAAACTAGATTTCAGCTCAATCGGCATGTACCTACCTACATGGCCAGCTTACTGACCTCATTCTAATTCCAAAATGGCGCGCTCCTAAACATGGCAGACTTGTCATTTTATGCATACCAATGTTATAGATTTCAAATGAAAAAGTTGCTTAGAAGTTAGATCCATTTATAGTTTTTTAACTATAATATTTATTCTGTTCTGTCTGAGCTATTTCCACAATGTTTGAATCTTGCTTCTATAATAATCAGTTGTTCTTCTTAGGAAGAAAGCCTTCTGGTAGAGCGTCTTGTCAGAATTTAGATTCTGACAAGACGCTCAACCAGGAGGCTAGTTATTTTACCCTAGAATTAACTTTGCTGTTAAAATCATGGTAGATTTATTGACAAATCTGTCAAATTATAGGGCCCTTAATTGTCATTCCGATAAGTTTATCGTTCGGTCGCTGCTGACTGGAAAAATAACTGTGAAAAGACTGCAGTTCATCCGTATTGTTGAAGATCAAAATAATTTGCGATTAGTGCATTTTGGCATTCAGAATTCTGAGATACACTCTGGTGGTATCTCTTTATACATAATAATATGGAACGCTTTGAATTTGGCCGTCCTTGAGCGGTTGGACATACGATAGAAATCTGACCAGTTAGATACAAACGACTTTGCACATTTATCAGTCTTAGCTGTCAGCTTCGGCCTACGGACACTTCTGATAGTTTGTATTGTATGCACCTTATCCAAGGTCGATATAGAATAATAATCATAAATCTGCATTTATCTCGACATCAATCATTACAGGTGCTGGATCATATTGTTATCTTATAAAAAGAAAGATGTCTGAAGTAAGGTCCTGACTTCTAAGATACAGATCACCTCTCCGGCTTAGATATAACATATTTTAGTTTTGCACAAAGTTAGGTCAACATATTAAAATTTAAACAAAGGTTATACAATGAAATAGACATTTAAGCAACAGTATGACATGTAATTATATTATAGGAGAAAGGAGTAAATGATGCCGTGACGTCTGGTAGGGGAGAATGGAAGAAGAAAACGTGTTGCGCCGAGCGACCCCAAATAGAATGGGACAAGGGTAGGAAAATGATGATGACATGGTAATTATAGAATCGTTGAAGGCCACGAAATATCTGGCCATCAATAAAATCTTATCTGACCTCTGACATATCTTCTGCAACGTCAAAGAGTTGTCAAAGCATGTCCACATTTTGTAAAACTTTACATAGAATAAAAAAATCGTAAAACACATCATAATGAAATATATTAACGCGATCCTGTTTTATTATATTTGTTTGTTCGGTCATGGCTTAGCTAAAAGTTTGGTCCCCGTCCTTAGTTTGGATGAGAACTTTGACCCTCAAAACAAGTCACACGGAACCTTGAAGGTAGGTAATTATTTCGTGTATTCCAAAGATTTCTGAATGTTTATTCTTCCTATATTTCTTCCTTATAGAAATCCTATGTATTGCTGTCAACCAGGCACAAAATCAGGGCTCCGAGACTGCTACTGGAAAAACCCTGATGGTGAAACTCAAAATTGGTGCCCAAAACTACACGACAATGACAACACGATTGGCGCAGTGGCTTGGCGATCGACTGCTGCACTGCGTGTCGCGGGTTCGATCCCCGCACGGAACAAATATTTGTATGGCCTACAGATAGTTATTCCGGGTCTGGCTGTTTGTGTATGTGAGTTTAAATGTTTGTAAACGCACCCACGATACAGGAGAAATTCCTAGTGTGGCGCAACGTTTTCTTAATAAAAAAAAAACTTCAGGCAGTGGTAACATTATTATGCTTAAGCACGTTTCTATACATTTGACATCCATTCTTCGCTTACTTCACTTCCTACAGTACCTCACCTTCATGAGTCTAATAGATAAGGAAAAAGACACGAGCGAATTCTGGAGAGAAACAGAGATCTTATCCCTAGTGAAGAACAACGCACTTGGGATAGACTATGACAGGTGCGAGCAGAACACTCAAGATAACAGCTTGGTGTATATAAACAGTCCCAGGACCGTCAGGCCTATTTGTAGAAACAGAATTGGTAAGAGTTAATTCTAATTAAAATTAAGTTGTTTAAGAAGAGAATTCATGGTAGAAGGGAGATGTGTCGTGAAGTTTTGTCGTAGACTAGATATTGCTCTTTTGGGGATCGAAAAATATCACATGGGTGACCCCGTATCATCGGGATAACAACTATCATCTGATCTGTGTGACATCAAAGCTTTCAAACCCATCTCATTAAGGCGTGGAAAGGTAACAGACTTTCAAATTGTTCTTCTTTTTTACGTGGACAAATTATGGTCAAAATGCATGGAATATTTGGTGAAATTTTGTGTGCTAGATTGACTCTTCCACTGTGTATGTTATTTCGTAAATTAGGTACTTAATTTATTTTAGCCTCCCTACGGAATAAAATTAAAGCAAGCACGAATCTTCTATAATGTATAATAACCATCTTTCAACAAATTTTCATAAACCACTTTTGTATACAGAGTTGCTCCCACAGCGTCGTAGTTTCAATGAGCCATGCTTTTGCAACCGATTTCGTCCGGAAATATTCAAAGTCAAGAATGTTACATATGTTCATAACCATAGGTGTCAATGTTTGACCGGAAGACGTTTTGGAATTATCAGGAACCACAAGGGTTTCAAGATGCCAAAGAATCTGAATGCAAGGAGAATGTTATCTACGAAAAATCCGGAGCTCGATAGTATTTTTTAATATTTTTAACGTGCTGTAACTTTTTATAAGATTACTAGCTTTTCCCCGCGGCTTCGCTCGCGTTTAATTCGAGGTAGCACAGTTCCCCTTTCCTGATTTGCAGGTACCTGCTACTTGTAGTTTTTGCCCTGGCGCCTTATTTATTGTAATAGCAATGCTAAGTTTTCCCCTTTCTTCCCTCTTTCTCCCTCATTTCTATTTTTTTAAACAAAAGTTAGCCTATGTCCGTCTCCAGGGTCCCAACTATCTCTGTACCAAAATTCATCAAAATCGGTTTAGCCATGTAGGCGTAAAGAGGTAACAAACAAACTCACTTTCGCTTTTATAATATTAGTAAGGAAGTAAGGATTAGTAAGGATAAGGATAGTAAGGAAAGGATTCATTCAAAAGGGTGCGTTTCCACTAAAGTACAGGCCAACAAAGCGGGGAAGCTGAGGAAATTTGCAGGAATAGCACGGATATGATCTACCACTTGGAATCTTTCTTTTTTGTATGGTTAGTGCCTAACCTAGGATATCAAGAATTTGAAGCCACCTTTGGACCTCTGACTTGACTTTACATACCGTCGAGAAATATCTCTCAAGCATGTTGATTTCCTCGCAATGTTACAATGTTGATTTCCGCACATGCATCCGATTAATCTGATCGTGCCTTTGGTTCGAAATCGATACCTATTACTTGGTAGTTCGATGGTTACTGCTCCTATCAGTTGAAATGTGATTGCTTGTTTTCTGCGCGTCCCTTTACCGCTTTACTCTCCGTCGTCTTAGGCCCGATTCCACCAAAGCGGAGCGAAAGGAGTAGAAGGGAGAACATTTTGCATATCTGACACTCTACGTTGTTGTTAACTGGACCTGACCCTTCGGTCGTGTAGAGTTAAAGTGGACATGCCACGTGTCGCCGTGACGCGATTTGCGAAACAAGTTGGTAACACGAAGGAAACAAAAGACTCGCGCGTGTGCCACAAAACGCATCGTCCTGGAGCCTTAGTGGAAACGTACCCTATTAAGACTGTGTATAAATAAACCTTCCTTGGTAGGCGTAAAAAAAGATTTAAGAAGACTTCGTCACTCAAATCCTTACTAATATTATAAAAGCGCAAGTGCGTTTGTTTGTTACGTCTTCACGCCTTTAGGCGTCTTCACGCCTTTAGGCGTGAAGACGTAACAAACCATTATGCATTTATGGCTAAACTGATTTTGATGAATTTTGGTACAGAAATAGTTGAGACCCTAGAGACGGACATAGGCTTTTTTTAAAGTGAGAAATAGGGAAGAAAAGGGAAAACTTAGCTTTACTATTACAATATAAGGCGCAAGGGCAAAAACTACAGGTAGCAGGTACCTGCAAATCAGGAAAGGGGAACTGTGTTACCCCGTATTTAACACGAGCTAAGCCGCAAGCAAAAGCTAGTAGGGTTAATAAATAACTTCAGAAAGCTATTTTGGTGTGAAACAGAAAGCTAACATAAAAGTAACGAATCCTATTTCTTGTAGATTACCAGTTGTGTCCCCAGTGCCCACATTTCAATAACCACACCGAATGCGAGCTGTTTCGGGATTCTTGCAAGTAAAATGCTTTTTTTTTTAAATAGGAACGGATGTTATGCAGGGGAGTTTGTTTCACCGCTTCTTCTCTCCTGCTAAAGTACTAGGAAACTATTTTATTTTTCGGGTTAAATACCTTAGTTTTTTTTTCTCGTCCTAGTCTCTTTCTAGTCATTATAGGCACCTTGGATGGACCTTATGTTGATAGTAACAATTTGACGATAAGCTAGACTTGTTTTTACGAATTGTAGGATAAAGAATTTACAAAGATTACATAAGCTTCGTAAATACAGTGGGAGCTGTACATACAATTCAACGGCTAAGGTTTCACAGTATCCGGGCATCGGGCGCCGTGGGACGACTCCCGGCCACCGTACATGCGGGTCTGTGAACGGTGAGCAATTGGTAGATCACCGTCCGTCCGTCTAATGACGACAAGCCGTCTCGACGGCGAGTTCGTGTTCCACGTGCGCCTCAAAGAGATGTAAGCTAAGCAGGGGGTTGTGGGTTGTTCGAAAGAGATACTGCGGCCCCGTATCATAAACGGGAAAAGAAGGAAAATGTGTGGGTTTTAGTCAGAATAATTCTGACACTCCGCCCAGAACTCGGGAAGTTATTTGGCGATTTCCCATCCGCAATAAAAAAGGGTTCACAGTATCGCTGGATCGAAAGAACTACAAATTAATGGAAGAGGCCTTTGCCTAGCAGCAGAATTATGGAGAGTAACGGTAGGTAAGGCTCCGTGTTCATAAATAATAATATTTGTCATTGACATCCTTCGACTATTCGCAGAGAACGCCGAGTTCACCAATCAGAATATAGAAACTACTGTGACCGAAAGTACGGCAAATGGCGAGCCATGTTTGTGCCCGCTGACTACTCGCAGTGCCGATGCTGTGATGAATGCATATTCTATAGAGGTAATCGTTTATTAATACACTTCCTCGATCGCTCTTATTGCACTACGAATAGAATATATTTACAGAGGCTTTTTTCTGATTTCACCACGGATAACATAACGTGGCAATTTGTCACTGTTGTTCTCGGCTCCATAACACCTTCTGCTATCGGCTTGTGAGTGAATTCCGTCTCGAACGCAACGACAAAGTTTCCTCTATTGAATCAAAATGTACTATTGTTTCACTCTGGGCATAAAGCTGGTAGATCAGATTTCTTACTTAGATAGACTTACAAAAAGTCTTCGATAACAAAAATCGCGTATTCGCATAGTGATATAGCACTCAAATGGATTTGGGCAGGAGTTCCACCAAGGCACAATGGGACTGGGACATAAATTTCAGCTGGCGGGGACATAGGCAAACGACATTTTTGCCGTCTAGAGAAAACCTGGATGAGCGTGTAATAGCAAATTGGCACAAAAATGGAGAGGTTTATAATATTTAGCAATGCAGTTTATAAGAATGAATGAATGAGTGAATATTTAGCATAAGTTTTGTTTTAACTCATTATTGGAAAGATTTGAGCCGTTCTAGAATTGTAACGGACCCCGACTGTTGAAGTCGATATGTTCCGCATTCGAATATTTAGAGTAGGTACCTACCTACTTGTTTATTTTTCTTTTTAGTTTTTTAGGCAGTCGAATTTTGTTTTTTTTTTTAATATTCTTCAAATAAAAAATGGCCTACACTTATTCTTATATTGCAGAACTGGACCAATCTTGTGTCGAGGATGAATACAGTTTGGTCACAGAAGAGTTTTTGCCGACAACTTCAATAGGTATGTATGTTATAAATCTAGGGTACGCGTAGTCGGTGCGTAATTAAGCCATTATCCTTACTAATTAAAAAATTTGTTTGTTTGTTACCTCTTCACGCTTTAATGGCTAAACCGATTTTGATGAATTTGGTACAGAGATAATTAGTAACCAGGAGACGGACATAGGCTATTTAAAAAAAAAAGTGGGATATGAGGATGAACGAGGGAAGAAAAGGAAAAACTTAGCGTTGCTATTACAAATCAATAAGGCGCAAGGGGAAAAACTGCAGGTAGTAGGTACTGTGTTATACCGAATTTAACGCGAGCGAAGCCGCGGGCATAAGCTAGTTAAATATAATTAGAATTTTAGAGTTGTCCAAATCAATGTAATGAAACTATAAGAAAACCCATTTAAAACCCACCCATTTAACGAACAATGTGAATTTTCAACCCTTATATTAATCTAATATTTCACTTCTGACCTTCCTTATGGAAAGGTCAAAGGAAAAGATGGAATTACGTCACGAAATATGAGAGCCAATCTGAGAAATATGAAAATAAGAGAAATCTTTCCCTGGCAATGATCCAAGAGATCCGATATTAGACTGAAGTTGTAAGTAATATGCTCCAGATTTCAGGGCCGGATGCAACCAATATTGGGGTCACCCTGAGCAAGAGTTCAGAGCTCTGAGATGCGACACGGCACTGCGGCGATGTAAGTTACGATACATACGGCGATTAAGTACCGCAAAATTAATTCACTCAATACAAACACAGACCGCAATCCGTCCCGGCTTCGTCGCAGAGGCCCGCCGCGATATTCCGTTTTAGAAGTTAAAGCCCGACCCTTGCTATGATAGCCAACCAGCGAGTTGAGTTAGTAGTTTTAAAAGTCCCTAAATAATTACCCGACCCTGCCCTTTTCTAGTCGTTTCCCTAAATGATGCCCTAAGCTGAGGCCTGTACCCCGCAGGGGGTGCCCTTAGCGTGCGGTCATCGATATTATATGTAGTAGTTTTTGGCTCTGGGCGGGGGCCTTAAATTCATTTGAGGTGGTCACCACAGGATAGTTCGGTTGAGTAGTTCAAAAACTTCATAAGTTAATTTAATTCTGGCAATCCCTCCGGACAGAGTTTTACCCGAATTCGAAACTAACAGAAGACTTTAACGTCATACTCTCGACTTTAATAGCAAAGTCCTGTTATATATGGTCACAACTTTACACCTTATAATTATCTACATTCGTAAAGCTAGCAGTGACCTACTAAGAGATGTCAGCAAAACAGAGGGCCTGTCAGGGAAATAGGTACCGCGGCTCCGGAACACAAATGGCAAAATAATGAACATGGATGGATTTTAGTCAGTACAAGTCTGACACTCTCCCACTCCGCCCAGAGTGGGAAGAATAGAATAGAAGGGAAGAGTCATTTAATAAAATTGTTGTTGATTGAGTGATTCCGAATTCCACACTAACTCTTTTTTAGTCACCGGTGCCACTTTCATGCATAAAATACAGAGCGAAAAGAACAAATCATCATCATTTTCCTGCCCATTCTATTTGGGGTCGGCGCAACACGTTTTCTTCATCCATTCTCCCCTATCAGACGTCACGGCATCATTTACTCCTTTCTTCATACGATTCCTTACACAATCCATCCATCTTTTCTTTGGCCTTCCTCTCGCTCTCCGTCCATCAACATTCAGATCCATCACTCTTCTAGGTGACTGTAGTTTTTTTTTATATGTATTATTACGAAGCATATGTGAATATGCTTCGTAATAATACATATAAAAAAAAAACTACAGTTCCATACATTTTGACCGTGTAGCTTATACACTTTTCCATCGGTACAATGATCGATGAGTCTACATCCCACATCTCGGCTACTTCGCGAGCCGAGTCGGTACTTGATTTGCTTATCTTAGTCGGCTTTCACGATATTCCCGTCATGCGGGACCTTCTTGCTTTATTTTTATATTTCCCAGGTGTTCCTGTCACTGTTCCACAGTTACCGAACGCCTCAATAACCAAGCGGTAAGTTGTTATACTATTTTTAACATTTTTTTTGACGGTTCAAATTGTTCTATTGTGATTTCGTCGAGCTTCATTGTTTCGGCACTCTTCTGGAATTCGCATCTTGATTCTAGCTTATAGAAGTTGCAGTGGTTTGGGAAAACTGTGGCGGGCTTGTGTCAATAAATATATCTAGCGAATAGTGCCTTTTTGGTTTTCAAATATAACTTTATAGTTTACAACGCTTTTGCTAAGATTCCCAATTCATAATTTTCTACTTTCATATAGAAAGAGTGACATAACCTATCTGTAATGGCATGTATGAGGCAGCATCACTTGGGAACTACTCGACCGATCTGGTTGATTTTTGATTCCGTTCGTACGGAACCCTTATTGGATCATTTTATTATCCGTCTGTCTGTCAAAGACCTTTTATTCTAACCTATATTTGCGCGCGGAGCTATCGAGTTGAAATTAAAACCATATACTCAAGTCTGTCGTCCCTTTGAGTTTTGGAAAAATCATATTATCTCTAAGTCTACACAGTCAAAAGATCTGGCCGTTTATGTCTCAAGTTTGTATGGAACTCTCGGTGTGCGAGTCCGCTCGCACTTGCCTCGTTTATTTTTGTTGTAATTGTAATTGTCAGAACAGATAATTTCAAAAGTTAATAAAAGAAAGTAGTCGTTAGAAAGTTTGTTAGAATGTATGTTTGTTTTCTTTTATGACCTGGATCTCTTCAAAATTCGAGTGAATCGCTCGTCTAGGCATGCGTGTTCCACCCTAGGCCACATCATCGCTTTACATGAGGCGAGTTGTAAACAAACGCAAGCATAGAAAATACAAAAATGTAAAAACGACTTAATGGATTTTGAACACAGATAATTTATAACCTAGAATAATATAATACATTGGATACTTTTAATCCTGGTAGAACGCGAGCAACGCCGCGGGCATAAGCTAAGTTGAAATAAATGCTTTGAGTTTGACTGTTATCTATTCTTATATAGGAATCGTAGCTTCCGGTACGAGACTACGAACGAGGACTGTCCAATCTCCTGCCTTGGGTACATATGTACGGGAGCGGTGTTAGAGAAGGATTGCCCTCTTGGGGGGTTCCTACCTGACAAGAATCAGTGTAACTGCTGTGGCCATTGCAGCGTGTATCAACGTGAGTTCTGTTTGTCTCTGTCTGGCTCATGCAGCTCTAGTCTCCGAAAGTATGGTGAGAAAAAGAGATGCTACAAACTTAACGTTGCTAGTTTTAAGCTTTTGTAGTGAAGTTTTCGCGTTTGTTTTTGTGTGTGATTAGTACCTAAACTGGTTTGAGTTATCAGTGTTTTTTTTGCTGCCCATGGGCCTCTGAATCTCACTGGTCCAGAAATATCTCAGGTATGCTAGTTTCCTCAAGATGTTTACCTTCCCTGCATGTGATACTTATAAAATGCGCGCACATGAATCTGAAAAATCAGATGTTCGACGAGGCCTATGATTTTGCAGTCTGGCGGTCACAATTCTTCTTCCTTTAGCCTTCCAAATATAATGTCATGACTATATTCTTCGAAGGATCGGGCACAGGAACCCTCTGCCTATTTATGTTCCTTATAATGGAAGACGATCTTATCGCAATCAGTCGACCACATATCTTTACTCCTGGCAACTACTGAGAAAAATCCTGATTTCACTGCACGACCTTGAAGGCTTGGGCAAAGTGAAACTATCACTTTATCTTTCAGTATTTGCAAATACTGAAGGTGAAATTTTCGAAAATTTTAAAGCATTCCTAAATCAATAATATTTCGGTGTTCTTTGCAGAATTAAACGAAAAGTGTGCAGAATTCAAAAAGACGTTCCAGAAAGTCAACGGCACTGTTGAGATTGAGGTAAGATTCGATCCATTTAGTTGTTACAATTCTTCTTAGGTGGTGATTCAGACAATGAAACTGGATAACTTTCCCAAAGGAACATCATCTGCTTATCCTTTTCTCAGATATTTAGGGTCGGCTTCCTGTGTAACCGGATGCAGCCGAATACCAGTATTTTACAAAAAGCGATGGCCTATCTGACCTCCACAACCCAGTTAGTACCACTAGTAACTGGTGACTGGTTGTCAGACTTTCGGGTCACTGTCTAATTGTAACGACTGTCAAAGAAATGACAGTTTGGATGGTGCAGGATGAGCGATCGGCTGCTGCCCTGTGTGTCGCGGTTTCGATCCCCACACGGAACAAATATTTGTATGACCAGGTAGTTGTTTCGTGTCTGGCTCTTTGTGTATGTGAATTTTGATGTTTGTAAACGCATCCACGAAACAGGAGAAATTCGTAGTGTGGGGCAACGTTTTTTTTTTCAAATGACAGTGATATAACGTACTTTACGAGGCATGGAGAAAACTCGGTATGCAACGGGTTTCCCTAATTCACAGACCAAGCTAAGCAAGAGAGGCTTAACCTGGAGATCGTCCGTGCGGTTAAGATCTTACATACTACATTTTCCTTAAGGAATATGGGTCGCAAAAAAAACGGAAATTCCATACAAAAT
Source organism: Ochropleura plecta (assembly GCA_905475445.1). Classification (NCBI taxonomy): domain Eukaryota; kingdom Metazoa; phylum Arthropoda; class Insecta; order Lepidoptera; family Noctuidae; genus Ochropleura; species Ochropleura plecta. The sequence goes on along the minus strand of FR997738.1, from coordinate 15,489,625 downwards.
ACCGCATCGGTTGACGCAGTTAGGACTCGGTTTCCTTTTGTCCAGTTTAATGGCCTGAATTACGAAAAAAAAAATAGGTGATACAATTTTAATAACATGACACGCTAAGAGGAACAGCTTCATGCATTTTGATATGTCCAGGTAGAAGAAGAGTTCCTGGAGCCTGGTTGTGATGATGGCCTGGTCTGCAGACATGGTCGCTGTGAGGACATACACGTGGTGTTGCCCGCCATTGGCAACCGACGGAAGAGGGACGAAGTAGAGGAGTTAGCTAATGGTATAACATATAACGGTATTTACCTTGATTTTTCGGGAATCCTTGTTCTGGGGTCAATTCTTAAGGGTTTAGAGTTTTTCTATTAGGAATTAACATTTATTTATTTGCTGGTTTAACATTTTGTTCGTCTGATGATCGATTAGAGAGGTGCCTATCTCTCTATCGGTTATCTGAATGGGGCGGGTTGTCTCAGCGCAGAGGTCTTTATGAGTGTCAGGGGCAGTTACTGTTTTCCAAACCCTGAGGGGAAATATTAGAATCAGTGCCTATTGTATTCGTGTCAGTTTATTTGTGTTACTAACAATAGTTTTTAAGTCAGTATGTACTAACTGTTGGATCAAAATGTCCGTAACTAAAAATTGAATTGAATTGAACACACGTTAACAAATTATAGATGATGCACATCATAAAGTCATTTGGGTTTTATCGTGCATCATAATCATCGACACAAAAATTCCACTTAACCAACAAATTACACAGAAATCATACTTTAGAACAAGAAATCACGCAGGAGGGTACAAATTAGTAAAACATAACATTAACAAACGCAGCATTTTCACAGCATCACATCATATTAACAGCATATAAGACACCAGTCACCACCAGTAGCTGACACCAGTCCGAGCTGACCGCTTGTCTTAAAACAGTAGTGACGGAATCTGTTTGTATGGTTGTTTCTTTATGGTAATTTTAACGGGCATCATCATCATCATCATCATCAGGCTATATTAGTCCACTGCTGGACATAGCCCTCCCCTAATAAGCGCCATAGCGCCCTATCTTCAGCTTGCCGCATCCAGCATCTGCCTGCAGTCTTTCTTATATCGTCATCCCACCTGGTCGGAGGGCGTCCTACACTACGCTTGCCGAGTCGCGGTCTCCACTCAAGAACGGGCATATTTGCCCGCTATTATGCGGAACTTAAACATAACTAGCGAAATGTAGTGTTCTATTAGGTACACCACTGACGAACCCTTCGAAGATTACTGGCATGATGTTAAATACTGTTATTGTACTAATATTGTGTACTAGCTTCCGCCCGCGACTTCGTCCGCGTGGCATAGTTACTTTGGGCTAACGCTAACTTTAATCCGCCTGATGATCGAAAAAAAAAATCTTCCCTTTTCTTCCCTCTTTTTCCCCCTTTTCCCACTTTTTTTTAGCCTATGTCCGTCTTCAGAGTCCCAACTATCTCTGTACCAAAATTCATTAAAATCGGTTTGGCCATTTAGGCGTGAAAACGTAACAAACAAACGAACTCACTTTCGCTTTTATAATATTACTAGCTTTTGCCCGCGGCTTCGCTCGCGTTAAATTCGGGGTAACACAGTTCCCCTTGCGCCTTATTGATTTGTAATAGCAACGCTAAGTTTTCCCTTTTCTTCCCTCTTTCTCCCTCACATCCCACTTTTTTTTTAAATTAGCCTATGTCCGTCTCCTGGTTTCCAACTATCTCTGTACCAAAATTCATCAAAATCGGTGTAGCCATTAAAGCGTGAAGAGGTAACAAATAAACAAACAAACATACTCACTTTCGCTTTTATAATACACTTCTGGACACATCTATTGGCCCACCTTAGAGTTAAGGTTTCGATGGCCCCTACCGAAATATGATTGCTAGATTGAACAAAAACTGTTGATGCAGTTTTAAACCTGATACATTTTACCATCTTTTTCGATCGTATTGTTTTAAATTTGAATTCAGAATACCATACGACATGGAGCTACGCCTAACAAGTCGGATATGCGCCTTGTTAAAGGCAATTGATTTTTGAATAAAAAACATGTTTTATCAAATAAAGGTTTAATTTAATAACGCGTGTTGCCTCCATGGGCATCTACCACAGCTCTCATACGATTAGGCATAGAGTTTATCAACCGCTCTATGAAATTTTGAGGGATCATCTCCCATTCCTCTTCTATGGCAGTTTTCAACTCCTGCATCGTCTGGGCAACTGGCTGACGAGCCCTAACACGTCTTTTTAGCTCGTCCCACATGTGCTCAATAGGGTTCATGTCTGGGCTTCTGGCTGGCCAGTCCATAACTGTGATGTTCACATCCCGAAGATATTCCCTGACGATGCCGGCCGCATGGGCTCTTGCATTATCATGCATAAAAAGGAAATTTGGGCCCACATAGTCCGCGTATGGCATCACGTGAGGTTCTAAGCACTTACGAATGTACCTTTCAGCATTTAATGTTGGCAGCCGTGGTCCTGTAACAACCTCAAGTTGAGTTTTGCCGCTCGCGGATATACCGCCCCAGACAGTCCATGAGCCACCGCCATAAGCAACCCTCTCTTCAAAGCAGCATTGTGCGAAACGCTCTCCCTTACGTCGGTAGACCTTCTTCCTTCCATCATTGCCATGTAACACAATTTTAGACTCATCAGAAAAGAGTACACGGCTCCAATCTTGCTGTGTCCAATTTAAATGACTGCGTGCGAAATGAAGGCGCGCTGTTCGGTGGGCTCGCGTTAGTTTGGGCCCATTAGCTGGCTTGTGTGGTACCATATCGCGTTCTTTTAACCTTCTCCGAACAGTTCGAGCGCTTACAGATACTCCGTGGAAGTCGCGAAGTTGGTTTTGTATCTCAATGGAGGTAAGGTGACGATTTCTCAAGCTGGTCGTCACGATGAATCGATCCTGCCTTTCAGTTGTGACCCGAGATCGTGGCCTTCCTTGGCGACGAACAAAGCCGCCAGTCTCTAGGTACCTCCGATAAACATTTCGGACCGCAGATCGACTTAAATTAAGTTGAGCACTCACGTTTCTTTGGCTGTGTCCGGCCTGAATAAGTGCCACAGCTTGGGCGGCAATTTCAGGTGAAGTATCCATAGATTATTGATAGAACCTCACCTTAATGTTAAGAATAAGTAATGTTTGTTGCAAAACCAAAGATATCAATCACTTTTTCAAGAATTAAATCCAAGTAAACCAATAAAACCTGATTTTCTTAGTATTCGATTGTTTGATATCAACAAACAGGCTCCAAATTGTCTTTTGTTTCTTTAAATTCTGTGTTCGAAATTCAAAAAAAGACTATTGAATGAAATTGTGAATGTGCCAGGTTAAAAACTGCATAAAAACTTTTTGCTCGACCTAATATAAAATTTTAGCTAGGACCAAACGAAACTGAAAATACAAGGTGGGCCAATAGATGAGTCCAGAAGTGTATTAGTAAGGAAGTAAGGATAGTATGGATTGCACCAGCCCTTTTAGAAGTGACTCCCACGTTTTTATAGCTGACAGCCGTAGAAAAAAGGTACTTACTGGTGAAGACTTAAGGTTTATTTTTAGTTGACTCCTATTGACCGTAACCTATCTAACAGTCATGTTGATTCTTTCGTCTTCAGCGCGATTGTGGTGCTCCTGAGATTTCCAAATTTGAAATTAAATATATCTTTCTTTAACAACCAGAGCCGTGCAAGCGTGAGCTGAAGTATTTCAAGAAGAAGTATGGTCCTGATGGCCATTTGCATTTCAATGCCCCACAGTGTACCCCGTTGTGGCTATACGCTCCTGTGCAGGTATGTATGTAATTCTTGGCTAAAGTACTGCTCACTATATAAAAACTGCTCCTTAAACGAGAAGGCACGGGCTTTGATCAGCACGGCTTGCTCAAGACGGGTTGGTGATTTCAGACTTTTTAAATTACTGCCTGCACAGCGCTGTGTCCCCCCGTAGACCGGGATAAAATTTAAAGGTCGCGTTCGCGTTCTCGAAAATGTTATCGGTTATTTTTTGTAAAGTCACCGTTAAATCAGTGCCAAATTTTGTAATTTCATAGGTAACCATATTGGTAACCGCAACGACTGGGATGTCTATGATTTCGTCTATGGTTTAGGCAGGTGTTAGGTTGAAAACCACGTAACCACATGATTCGTCTTAGTTAAGTGTGTGTGAACGGGTGATCCTGCTCGTTTTAGTTGTATTGGAAATTTACCCTAAGCATGTCTAAACGACTTCTCGCGCCCGGCTTTGGTTCAGTCCATGGTCCAGGGCGAGAGGGAATAGGAAGCGGTCGCCTCCTTCTGCGAAAGATGTGGCAGGCGTTTGAGGGAGAGAACCTCAATCCAATCCAGTCGCCGCTGCGGAAAACCCTCCGGGCGTCGGGCGCCGCAAGACGGCTCCCGGCCACCGTACATGAGGGTATGTGGACGTTGAGCAATGGGTAGCTCACCGTCCGTCCGTCTGTTGACGACAGGCCGTGAAGAGATACCGCGGCCCCGGAACGTAAAGGACAGTAGAAGAAACATGGGTGGGTTTTAGTCAGTACAAGTCTGACACTCCCCCCCGTTCCGCCCAGAGCGGGGGAAGTTATTTGATGATTTCCCACCCCAAAAAAATAGGCCGTGTCGTCGGCGCGTTCGTGTTCCACGCACCTTAAAGAAATGTCGGCAGAGGAGAGGGGCCTGCCAGGGACACTGCCTGTCGGGGTTGTGGTTTGTTCGAAAGAGATACCCCGGCTCCTGAATAGAAAGGGCAAAAGAAGAAACATGGATGTTTTCATTCGATAAAAGTGACACTCCCCGTGCTCCACCCAGAGCGGGAGAAAATATTAGATAACTAGCTGGCACCCGCGGTTTCACCCGCGTGATATCGAAAAAAAATATCCTATGTGTTATTCCAGACTATAATCTACCTCTGTGCCAAATTTTATCAAGATCCGTTCAACCGTTTTGACGTGAACGAGTAACAAACATCCAAACATGCTATATCCAACCATGCATCTTCACAAGCGCACTTCGCATTTATAATATTTTAAGTAGGATTTCCCATGCTAGAGAAAAAAAACAATGTCTAAAAATGAGATTGCTTTTCTCTATGTCCAGTGCCGTCGTTTCGTGTGTTACTGTGCTCTTGAAGATGGTAGCTTCATCATAGGCATCAAAGTGCCACGAGTGGAGGTCTCCAATATGAACTGTGGTTGGTATGGTACTTCTCTTATCTCGAGTGGTATACGAAATGAATAAATAAATGCACGTTCGGGAAAAGCAGTGAAAGGGATCTCCGGACCCTAACTTGAGCCAGCCCGCCATGTTGATCCACCAGTGTAATGATCATTATTTATTATTTGTTTACCACTAATTTATAGACACGATACAGACATATCCAATACGCTGCTATAAGTCACCAAATAATACAACACAAAAAAAAACACGTTAATAAAATTAAAATATATTCTTACATTGTATTTAGTCATTATTTGCTTATGTTTTTATTCTTTTTTTTTCTCTTTTTTTTTACGCACTGTGTCTACATCTCTTTTTATTTACTCTCCTTTCGCGGGTATGCTGGAAGAGATTTCTGTAGAAATAAGCATTACCTTTGTACATATTTTCTGTTCCTGTGTTTTATTTTTCTGTATTCAGTGTGTATGTACATAAATCGTTAAATTAATAAATAAAAACAAGTTAATACTTATCTTAATTAAACATGGTAAAGCATAAATGATCAAAATTACACTTAATAAGTCGTCATTACGGGAGGTGGGCACCGCTCTCAATTACGATCTGTGCCCTATGAAGAAATCTCGGCAGGTTTTGCCCAAAAATGTCTTCCAAAGCAGCGTGTCTCCTTGCGCTGTCCTCTCCCAGCGGCGCTCTTGACTGAGACTCATATTGCTTATACCCACAGGGGCTCAGCAAGTTAATTTTAAGGAGGCCTCACACGAAGAGACATTGTTTTCCGTCTAAGCAGTCGACAACCTCTTAGGTTGACCATATGGTTGACCAGTGAGAAGGTATTTACAAAAAAAAAACCGGCCAAGAAAGAGTCAAACTCGCGCACTAAGGGTTCCGTACAAACTTGCAACATAAACGGCGATATCTTTTGACTGCTTAGACTTAGAGGGTTGATTGTTTCACAGCACAAAAGAACTATAAACTTGAATATATGGTCTGATTTCAACCTAATATCTCCACGCATTCCCGAGGTAAAGGGTCTTGGCAGACAGACAGACAACAAAGTGATCCAATAAGGGTTCCGTTTTTTCCTTTTGAGGTATAAAACCCTAAAAATGGTCGGTGGTTCTTTCATTTCATCCTCGTGTTCGCAGATTGTGCCCGCGAGCGATGTCGCACGGGGTCCGATATCGAGTGTGACGGATACGGGAACTACAAGGATGCTACGTTCACTTCCAATCCAGACGAATCGAAGCCCACCGCTGTTAAACATGAAAGTACGTCATTTGCAGTATGATTTTAATACGTGTAGGTAACATGATGTGTCAACGGCGCGTACGTTTTTCACGCGCGCCTCAAAGAGATGTCAGCAAAGCAGAGGGGTCTACCAGAGCCATCGCCTGCCGGGGTTGCGGGTTGTTCGAAAGAGATACAGCGGCATATACAGAGCAAAAGAAGAAAGATGGGTGGGTTTTAGTCAGTTAAAGCCACTCCCCCGGCTCCGACGAGAGCGGGGGAAGTTATTTGATGATGTCTCATCCTCAAAAAACACCTAATAGGACACCCACATAACTTTAAGTTCCATGTGAAAGGGTGTGAGCCTATTACCATCGACCGGTCACAAATGTCCGTAGGCAGCTACAGACATACTGAGGATTTTCTGGTTGAAAAACCTAATAACACTTTGCATTACTTAGTAATCGAACCCAAGACCTTATGCTCAGCAGTCGTGTCCACTAGACCAGCGAAGCAGTCACAATAATTGTGATAAGGATGGCACGGCCGACATAAGTCGGGCATGTCGCCGTCCGGGAGAATCGATCCGTCACATTATTTCTGGGTGTTCTCGTCTGGCTAACGGAGAGCACTTGCATGGACACAACGTAGTTGCCAGAATTATCCACCTGCAACTTTCTTTGAAATACAACCTTCTGGAATCAGAAAAGCCGTACTATAAGAATGTGCCCGACCATGTTCTCGAAGATGGTGTTCTCGTTGTATTGGGATCGATCTATCGTCACTGACGGGACTATTGTTGCCAATAAACCGGATATTGTAGTGATAGATCGATTGGAGCGTCGCGCAATGATTGTTGATATAACGGTTCGGCATGACGAGAACCTCGTGAAAGCAGAGAAAGATAAGTAATTCAAGTATCTGACTCGCGAGGTTGTCGACATCTGGCACGTGAATACAGCAGTCATTGCGCCGATAATCGTGTCAGCCAATGGCTTAATAGCCAATAGGCTTGACCAACATTTGAGGAGGCAATCGCTTGGCAGCTGGATTAAGGGCTTGATTCAGATTTTTAAATGTTTTTGTTTTATAATAAACTAGCTTTTGCCCGCGGCTTCGCTCGCGTTAAATTCGGGTTAACACAGTTCCCCTTTCCTAATTTGCAGGTACCTGTTACCTGTAGTTTTTGCCTTTGCGCCTTATTTATTGTAATAGCAAAGCTAAGTTTTTGTAAAAATAGACTATGTCCGTCTCCAGGGTCCCAACTAACTCTGTATTAAATTTTATCAAAATCGGTTTAGTCATTTAGGCGTGAAGGCGTAACAAACAAACAAACTCACTTTCGCTTTTATGTTATACTGGCTTTTGCGTATAATAAACGTGATAATATTTCTTTCTCTATTCAATAGGTCACTTGCCGGGAATCAAAAGAGGAACTCACGACGAACCATCTGTAAGAGCAACCTCCAAAGCACAATCCTCTGAAAGTGGAATGGCAATAGAAATTGACTTGGACAATTAAACGCTTTTTAATATATTATGCAGTTGGTCTTTATTTCATCTTATCATCTGCCTAGCTATTTGAGGAGCTCGTAGCTAAATAATAGCAGCCGCTCAGATCGATCTTTAGGTTAAGCCGCGCTTGCCTAGGTTGGTCTGTGGAGGGGTGACCACCCGTTACATAGCGAGTTACATACCTCCGTGCCTCGGAAAGCACGTTAAGCTGTTGGTCCCGGCTGTCATTTGTATATCTTTCATCTTTTATAGTGTCCCGAAAGTCTGACAACCGGTCTTACCAAAAGGTATCGTATTACTCAGTACCTACTAACTGGGTTATGGAGGTCAGATAGGCAGTCGCTCCATGTAAAATACTATTCAGCTGGATCCGGTAAGACTGGAAGCCGACCCCAACATAGTTGGGAAAAAGCTAGGCAGATCATCTAGCCTTTTCCCAACTATTTCCCTTTGTTGGGGTCAGCTTCTACTCTAACCGGATGCAGCTGGATACCAACTGGTTATTAAATATCTATTAGTAGTATCGGGTCTGGCTGTTTGTTTAAGTGAGTTTAAATGTTTGCAAACGCACCCGCGATACAAGAGAAATTCCTAGTGTGGGGCAACGTACCTACAAAAAATAAAAATCTGCTCGGACCCTGTTCCCGATGCTGATGGGCTCCTATTTATATATTATTAAACGTTTTTTCGTTCATAAAGATGTTTGTAAAAGTATCTACAATATTTCTTATATAGGAAATAATGACTATGGGTAATAAATAAAGACCAACAGCCAATCTATGAAAGTCATTACAGGCAGTCAGTATCCCGAAAGTCTGACAACCAGTCTTATCAAGCGGTCTCGTATTACCCAGTACTAACTGGGTTGTGGAGGTCAGATAGGTAGTCGCCCCATGTAAAATACTGGTATCCAGCTGCAGCCGGTTAGATAAGAAGCCGACCCCAACATACTTGAGAAAAGTCTACGCCGAAGATGATAAATAGAAATCGTTTTAGAGCATTCCACTAATAACTCCTTATTATCTATCGCTAACAAATTACTGAACATTATATCTATCTAACATTTTAAACCTAAGGTTACGCGCGCAAAATGAGATGGTCACGCAATCCGTCCTCGACCACAGACTCAATGTCATTTTCATTTGGCAAGATTATCTTCCGCGTTGCGCATGCCCGGACAACAGCTGACTCTGTTATATCAATAACATCACACTATTCTCTTCAAATACGTCACATAAAAGAACCCAGCACAATGGGAGGGAAAAATACGAATTTTGTAAAGGGAAATTGTTAGGTTTTTTAATCCAACATCGGTCATTAAATAACCTTCACCTAGCGGCTGAAAGCGAGTATTTCTGGGCGCACTCGTGACGTCTTGTGTCACGCTTGTAAAGTAGTGTTGCCAGTATGGGAAAATTGCCCGCTTTCAGGTTAGCTGCACTGATTTTAAGGTTCGATAGAAGTGGTAGGGAGAAACCCCGGACACGATTCCGGATACTAAGGAATATAATCAAAAAGATAATAGTTTGGCGGTTTTACTGAATACTTCGGAAGATTCATTGGTAGATTACCATAGAAAAAGCTGGATAATAAATCTTTGTGTAAAAAAGTAGTTGCGTAATTAATTAATTAAGTCATTTAGTCTAGGCATAATAATATTGAGCTGCAAGCCATTTCCGAGAATCCATCTGAAAATTACAAACAAACTTGTCTAAACAGGGAAGTAAATAATATAATTTGGATGAATATTCAAAAAAAAAACTGGTCCCATGTACGAAGGATTCGGAACCCTAAAAAATAACTTATTTTTATATATATATACATTATATATTGTGCTAACACCTTATCGTATCTATTCAAAACTACCTGTAGGTTTAAATTAAACTGAGTTTGTTTATTGAACATTGAACGAATAAACTGGATATGTTGGTAGAACTAAGAATCCATCAGCAAATAGGTGTTCTAAGATAATGTACTCGGTCTTCCGTAATATAATTGTGACACAATTTAAAAGACTTGTTATTACAATTTACTTTTATTTTTGGCAATCATAAAACTTCTCATTTATTCAGAGTTATATTCTAATTTAATACACTTCTAATGAGTTCTGATAGAGTTCAAATCATAGATTATCAGTCTTTTTCATTTATCATGTACATATTTATTTATACTTTAGCATGACTGTCAGCTCCAATTTCCCTTGCTGGGAAAATGTTATTATTACTCTAGCAACACTGTCTGCATCGGGCAGTCGATACAGAGCGCGGGATTGAGTGTGCGGCCGTATACAACGCTAAGTAAATACATATTACGAATTTAATTCAGATTCGAGATCAGTGAAAATGCCTAATATAATAAACGAAGTAAAATTGGACTTTAAAGATGTGTTGTTGCGACCTAAACGAAGCACTTTGCGGAGCAGAAATGACGTAAGTGACATTTTTACTTTTTAATTTTCTGAAACGTTAGATGATCAAGGTTTTGTGGAAAATGCCTACTCGTGAAAATTTTCTTTATTGATATTTTAAACTTTTTCTTTTCTACTCTGTAAAGATAATATAAGTTAACGTTTGTAATTGGCTATCAATTAGGTACGTTAAGTAACTTTTATTCCTACAAATGTTTTAGCTATAAATCTCATATAGTGCCGTAATAAATAATATGGAATATTCTAATACAACAATAGCTATTATTCAAACAAATAAATAAAGTGGTGTATGTTGATTATTTTCAACTAGGTAACGTAAACTTTAAAACATCAATATAGCACTTCAGGTGTCTATTTCAGTACAAGTTTTTGTAACCTTGACTAAATACTCCTTACTGAAATGACGTAGCAAGATTCGAAAAAAGTTTCTAATGCAGGCTGAAAAACTGCAAATAAATTACCGTAACGTATTTAAATAATCACTGATATTTCTATTACTGATACTTAATAATTCATTGACTGCAGTTTAATGTATTAAAATGCCTTAAAATCACTGTTAATCTTTATTTCTAAATGAATCCAAAGAGGTTGGCAAACATCGACACTAACTGGACGCGTGATGGAGGACCTTCTCAGGTGGACCATGGCGAAATGTGGTGTGGCTATCTGGGCATCTAAAATGGCATTAATAGTTCTTAAAATGGTCACAGAAGCCGTTAATATTGTAAGTTCTCAATTTGCGACACCCATTTTATACCGGCCATTTTACGCACCCTGATTTTGTTTGTGGAGGAGGAGGTTTACTAAGAAGAGAGATACTTAATAGACAAACAAAAAAATAACAGATTTGTAAGCAATGAGGTCCTGGTTTCCATTTTTAGGTCAATCAGGGATGTTATAAGGTTTTTCCAATAGGAATTTCTTAGTGCCCGGACTGAGAGCGGAGCCCGGTTATGCTATTAGGACTGGTCGCAATTACATAGACTACTAAAAAAACCGGACGAGTGCGAGCCGGACTCGTGCACCGAGGCATCGGAACAAACATGCCACATAAACGGCCATATCTTTTGACTGCGTAGACTTGGAGGGTTGATTTTTTGCAGCTCAAGCGACAGACATAGACTGGAGTATTTGGTTTTAATTTCAATTCGATACCTCCACGCGTTCCCGAAATAAAGGGTCTTGACAGACAGACAAGAAAGTGATCCTATAAGGACTGAAACTGCGTTAAACGGACAACCGCGCGGTTTCATACAAAAGTGAACCGACGCGGGGACACGCGCGGGGCCCGCCAGCGGTAACACGCGCGGGCTTGTTCAGTCAATAACGCTTGATGAAAAGCTTGTGAAAATGTCTTTCGGACAGAGAAAGAGGATTGTGAAACTGCAGTGTCGGTCTGTCATATGAGGTCAAGCGAATGAACTCTTTAGGTACCTGTGACAGGGTCCTTCACATACCCACAGAGCCCACGCTTGCAGACACGCGGCGGGTGTCCGTCGCGGGTGCCCGTTTAACGCAGTTTCAGCCCTAAGGGTTTTGTTTTGGTTTTTTTTTTGAGGTATGGAGCCCTCGGTTGAGTGGTCGATAGCGCGACTTCTGAGCAATGAGGTTCTGAGTTTCCTTAGGTACACCTCTGTCTTACCCTTCGGATGTAACGTGTAAGCGTGATGTTATGAATATAGCTGCCGAAATGTTGACGTATTAAACGCCTTTCCTTGCATACCCTTGTTCCATAGTACAGACGCCTGCAGGTCAAGCTACCCGAAACTGTCAATTTTTCCCAATGAACCTTGAACCTTATACTTAGGTCGTTATACTTAAGTCGAAAATCTATCAAAGAAATCTGACAGATTGTAGTAGCTTGATGTGCAGGCGTCTGTACATTAGTAGTAGAACATTCTAGACCGTCTAGACACACGACCGTAATCTATAATGATTTCGTTAATCAAACCGACGTTATGATACTTTGTTAATTGTGATGATAATTATTTCATTCAAACTATCAGAACAAGTGACGTCACTAAGCATTAAGTAATTTCTAGTAATCGCACTAGAACTTCCCGTAATGAGTTTTTTTGGGGAAGTACCGCATTACCTACTATTCTCAGCTATTTGTTGAGTTGTTGTTAAGCTGCCGGATGTTTGACGAAGCCAAGAGGTTCGGCAACACATCAACCTATACAAAACAAGTGTATGCGGATCTCTCATCGCACTGTGTACGATCAGTATTTGAGAGATCTGCATAAACTAGTTTTGTATAGTTTGCTGTTTCGTCGTGTGAACTTGTTCTTCCTGTCACTGCGATATATGTTTATGTTTGGACCATATCTGGGAACTTTCTGTTTGCAGAGATATTGAAGGTCAACATCAAGATTTAAATGTTATAAAAGACAGTTTTATGATCGCTGTACTATTCAACTCATCCATCAGTATAATATTTTGAGTCCGTAACACTGAGCCGTACCGCAAACCGTGATTATTCACTCCTAAAAAAAGTTTCTTTTGCAAATCTTGCGTAAAGATTTTCATGTATTTCTTCGTGAATGGTCCTTTTACACCTTATTTTTTTTATAAAAACCTTGCCCCACTCTATGAATTATTCCTGTATCGTTGTGTATGTGAATTTAAATGTTTTCGAACGACAAACATTTAAATTCACATACACAAACAGCCAGACACGGAACAACTATCAATAGGCCATATAAATATTTGTTCCGTGCGGGAACCGAGCCCGCGACACGCAGTGCTGCAGTCGATCGCTCGGCTACTGCGCCAACCGTGTAGTCTATATTTTTGATTGATTTGAACTTTAGGAAAAATATTTGCATTTATTCATATTTTCATACACCAATAAAACTACCTGTGCTAAACCTATGTCCCATCTTTCCATTAGTCCAGTCATTTAAGGTTAATTTAGGTAGGAATCTCGGAATTCCAGATACCCAGCTGTAAATCTGTAAATACTTGTATATTGAGACTTTGAAAGTTGTCTCAAAACCTACATATGGTAGGGTGTACGCAACTATTACATTTAAAGGTCAATTAAAATGACAAGTAAATCAATATCTTGTCCTAACTGCAGTTTTTTCAGACTTTGATTCTTCAATTGCAGTTTCAATTCAACAATAAGAACATCCGCATCATCTTTGGCTGGCTGTGACCGCGCGCTCTCCGCCCTCTATCTCGAAAACGGTTCACCGTATAAAAAAAAATTGAACAAAATTTGTAGAGAATTTCGTATTCTACAATATTGATAAAGATACAAATAGCAAAAAACCTATAGGAAATGAGATATTTACAAAAAAAGCGCAAAAAACCGTTTTTTGTGGTCTTTGACCTGGAAATTTAATAGTTGCGTACACCCTACCATATGTAGGTTTAGAGACAACTTTTAGGGTGTCAATCTACAAGTATTTACAGACTTACAGCTGGGTATCTCGGATTCCGAAGTAAACTTACTATAATGACTGGACTACATTGACACGCTAGCCGATCCATGAAATACCCATGAAGGCTTCTGTGACGTCTATCCAAATCTTATTGACGTGACGTGACCTAACATCGTTAACCTTGTCTTTATGTCATTGGTTCATGACAGCCTCGATTAGGACGTCCCTAATACCGGCAGTTTACCTGTTTTATCAGAGTTCACCAGTTTTAAGCATTCATGGTTAGATTTTAATGCTGCATAAATTGGTAAAGACGAGGTTTTGTCAATTATGAACTTTTTTGAATTTTTTATGGAAATGTAGAAATACGACAAAGAACACCATGAAAAATTATTTTATCAAAGTTGAACATTTGTCAAAAAACGATTACAAACTAGTTTCCGCCCGCGACTTCGTCCGCGAGGCATAGTTACTTTGGGCTAACGCTAACTTTAACCCGTGTGATGATCGAAAAAATATTTCTCTCTCCTTTTCTTCCATCTGTCTCTCCCTTTCCTCACTTTTTTTTAGCCTATGTCCGTCTCCACGGTCCCAACTATCTCTGTACCAAAATTCGGTTCGGCCATTTAGGCGTGAAGACGTAACAAACAAATACTCACTTTCGCTTTTATATTATTAGTAAGGATTAGGTGACTTGATAAAAAAGCCGGCCAGGCGGTAGTTGGAGTCGCGCACCTAGAGGATTCCATAAACGAACATTTGGTTTGACTGCGTAGATAGAGGCCTGAATTTTTCACAGCTTCAAGAGACTACATAATTGAGTATATTATGGTTTTATTTTAACCCGATACCTCCACGCATTCCTGAGATAAAGGGTCTTGACAGAGAGACAGACGGACAACAAAGTAATTCTATAAGGGTTCAATTTTTTTCCTTATAGCGCGTTGCGAAAAAATTAAGACCAAAAGTTGTAACGACACTTTTTGCTTAAGGCCAAAAGTTGTAACGACACTTTTTGCTTAAGGCCAAAAGTTGTAACGACGCTTTCGCTTAAGACCAAAAGTTGCAACGACACTTTTTGCTATAGTTGTAAGCCGTGCAACGTGCGCGTGTTTCTCTGTCTGTCTCTCTCTCTCTCTCATAGAAAGCAAGCCAGTTATTTTCGTTTCGTCTTTCTATTTCGCATTGAACAATGTGGTGTCGTGACGATTATTTTTGTTGAGTGTTTACAGGTTTTTTTTTACATAATAAATAATAACTTCGTTCCATCAGGGTGTCCCTTGACACCTCACAAGTTTTTTTTTAATTTTAAGGAGCCCTCAAAATAAATCATACATCATTAAATAATTTTTAAAGAAATTACTCTAAAACGCAGGTTATAAATCATCAAATAAAATGTCACAACTCCTAAAGCAGTCTTCTCTGAACCTAATAATAAACTATGGTATTTCGTAGAGGGTATTTTATTACAGCTTGTCACGATATGATGACGTGGTTGCTGCATATTTGTTTTATTGGTGTTTGATTGATGTATTTGGGGATATTTTATATAAAGGCCTATTCAGACCTAAGCGGTATTCGCTACCGTCTGCGTCAGAGAAAACCCAGTGGGTATGCGGTAATATTACTGTTCACACCAAAGCGGATTTCGCTATCCTTGTGGGTAGAATAACGCGCGGTAGCTAAGCGAAACCCGCGCGGTATGTACCTCTACCCACAGCGGCAGCGAATATCGCTCAGGTCGCTCTAGCCGCGGTACTTGATACTAAATACCTGAGCGAAACCCGCGCGGTATGTACCTCTACCCACAGCGGCAGCGAATACCGCTTAGGTCTGAATAGGCCTTAACTGGTGACGTTTGTTGTCCCTTGGAGCTGTGAAAATCAACCCTTCAAGTTTACGCAGTCAAAAGATATGGCCGTTTATGTCGCAAGTTTGTTCGGAACCTTCGGATCCTTGGGTGTGCGATTCTGACTTAATTGGCCGTTTTTTTTGGAAGTCAGCTTTTTATTCAGCATCGATTTCTCATTAGGTATAAGGTTTAGACACCTATATCACAAAATATATAATAGTACTAACATACCTACATTATGTTCATATAGGTTAGGAGCGGTACTTGTTTTTCGAAGTGGGTCAAAAGGAAAATGGGCCATAGAAAGCTTTCGCGGTCAGCGACCCGTCTAACCTACCTTTTTGGGTCAAATCCTCACCCGACAGTTGACAAATTGTTAGGTTATTTTGTTTGTGTAGAGAGTGATAGTCTGACACACAGAGGCGGCAGTAGACCAAATGCGGTCGTCGGCGACATCAGCTTTGCGCGGCCCCTTTTAGTTCCAGATTATATCATAGCTAACACCAGCCGCTGTTTGCGCTTTCTTTTCAGTCTTTATGGTTCTGTACCTAAACAGGAAAAACTGGAACCCTTATAGGATCACTTTGTAGTCCGTCTGTCTGTCTGTTAAGATCCATTATCCCCGTTACGGCCCTAATCGAAACAGTTTTGCGAGGCCCCCTTGTGCGCGAGGCCGTCAGCGGTCGCCGACGCCTAACGCCGCCACTGCTGACACATACAATTTCTTTATTGATGAGGTTCGTCAGAAAGGTCAGTTGCGTGGTATTATTCGCAACCAACCTGCTTGTATGACCAGATGTATGAACGATGTATTACGAGGCAAAAGAAGTATGTTAGGATCGTAACAGGCGGCGATCTGTAGTTACTGCCCTCCATAGACAAAAGGTGTGTGTGCAGTATTTACCTGCGTCTTGAGGCCAATCAAAATCGGTTTATGTAATACTAGCTAACGCCCGCGGCTACGCCCGCGTCATATCGAAAAAAAAGCATCCTATGTGTTAATCTACTTCTATGCCAAATATCATCAAGATCCGTTCAGCTGTTTTGACGTGAAAGAGTAACAAACATCCATACATCCATCCATCCTCACAAACATTCGCATTTATAATATTAGTAGGATTTTTTGGCAATATAACAAAATCAAACAACCACCTTTTGTTTTTAACTTACTCATTTGAAACGGATTATTACAAACATGATTCGTTTAGACAGATTCGCGTATCCTTCCAACTCGAGACGTATATATGTAGTTTAGTTTAGAGTTGTTGTTTATATGCAGTAGATTCATATTATGCAACGTACCCCATTTGAAACATTGCCAAAGTTTCCCGTTCCTGTTTATGCCAAATATGTCAAGTGTCCAACACTCGAGAGATGAGTCATGTTGGTAAACAAAAGGCAATTGATACTGTTATTGTTTGATTAATCGATCAGGGAAATCGATCAAGGATACTCCTTAATTCAGTCTACAATCCGAATCATGAAGCAGAAATATTTTTAAGTGGATACTGGACAGCCTTATACATACTTCTGATTCATGATTACAAAATCAGTGGCGAGCCTCGAGGTGGAGGGGGCGGGTAGTCCTTATGTTCGGGGATTGTGTGTGACTGATTAAATAAATAAATAAAATAAAATAAAATTTATTGTGTCAAATAATTCGTTTATATAGTTGTGTTCGGAGCATTCTTTTAGACAAATAATGCCTGTAGTAGAATACTCCTCTTCTCCCTATTACAAGAAATACCTAGCTTGTTATTTCTTGTAATTAATTTGTACGCCTTGCAAGGCAAAACATAGTGAAATAACACATTTTTTAATACCATGTACCATTATGACCTATCTTTCACAAAAAAATAACTTAGACTTTGACTTTGGTCTTTCACGCAAAAACAACTGAATGGATTTTGATGAAACTTCATAATAATATAGCTCAGAATCAGAATATCACATAGGCATTATTGTATATTCTATCCTTCGAATGACAGCGCGGGGCGTAGATTACCTACGTATATTGCAGAATGCTTGGTGGGCGTGGAGGGTCCGTTTACACCTTGTATGGTTCAATCCCTTATTATTTTTATTACAAGAACTTTCAAGGCTGCTATAATAATGGTATTTATTAAGCTGGTACCATTGCACCAAGGCCAAGGGCATACTTTTGCAATCGTGGCACGAGGGAACCCGGTACGGTACCAAATCGATTTCTGTTTTGTCCAATTATCTTGTTTACTTAGAGATATTATTTTTAAATGCAACTAAGTAATAGTATTATTCAAGTTTAGCCGCTTAACTTGAATAATACTATTACTTAGTTGCATTTATACAACACTAGCTGCGCACCGCGGTTTCACTCGCGTGGTGATAGAATATACAATATATCTTTATATTGTACTAGCTTTTGCCCGCGGCTTCGCTCGCGTTAAATTCGGTAGAGCCTTATTGATTTGTAATAGCAACGCTAAGTTTTCCCTTTCTTCCCTCTTACTCCCTCACATCCCACTTTTTTAAAATAAAAATTAGCCTATGTCCGTCTCCTGGTTCCCAACTATCTCTGTACTAAAATTCATCAAAATCGGTGTAGCCATTAAAGCATGAAGAGGTAACAAACAAACAAACAAACTCACTTTCGCTTTTATAATATTAGTAAGGAAGTAAGGATTAGTAAGGAAAGGATTGTTATTCTGATGTATATATTATTGAGTTGTTTTTGCGTGAAAGAGTAACAATCATCCAGACATCCATACAAACTTTCGCGTTTATAATATTAGTAAGATATCACCACGGTTGTAATCCCGAAGGGTTTAGGCAGAGGTGTACGCTTGTACGTCCCATGTAATAGGGGCAAGTCTTTTGTCCCCAGTTGAGCACAGACTTCGTAACTACTACTGAGAAATTCTTGATGGAAAAATCAAATAACATTTGCTTAACCCGTGAATCGAAACCAGGACTTATGATTAGCAGTCTTGATTGCGACCACTAGACCAATTACAAAGAACTGTATACCATGACATTTTATAGCAGTTCTTATTCCTGTGTGAAAAAGAGATGGTGCTAGACACCCTGTATAGCTCTGTCTCTTTCCCTCAGTGGAATAAGTTCTGCTTTAAGACGTCATGGTAGGGTAGCAGGAGGTCTAAAATGGTTGCTTAAGCAGTCATAATCCTTATCCTTACTTCCTTACTAATATTATAAAAGCGAAAGTGAGTTTGTTTGTTACCTCTTCACGCTTTAATGGCTACACCGATTTTGATGAATTTTGGTACAGAGATAGTTGGGAACCGGGAGACGGACATAGGCTAATTTAAAAAAAAAAAGTGGGATGTGAGGAAGAGGGAAGAAAAGGGAAAACTTAGCGTTGCTATTACAAATCAATAAGGCGCAAGGGGAGTTCCCCGAATTTAACGCGAGCGAAGCCGCGGGCAAAAGCTAGTAGGTTAATAATATGAATTGACCATGACCATTTTAAGAATTTTAACGTAATTCATATTATGATTCTGAAAGCGGCCAGTGTAGACCCCAACTCTTTACCACAGACTGTTATTTTGTAAAACGTGATTGCACAAAACAAATTAACAAAAAACAAGACAGCTACATTCAATGGGCGCAGGCTTTTTAAGGTACAATTTCGACAAGGCATCAATCAGAGCGTTCTGCCAAACGTATCATTGATACTGTGTTGCTATAATAGCACACCCAGTCTCTTTCTCTTTCTGGCAAATTACGGTTATGAGCGTCAAAGAAACCAGCCGAAGAGACTTGCGCACTGAAGGTTCTGTACAAACTTGCGACAGAAATACGGTTAACAGCATGATAAAAATCTATACCCTTATGTTAAGGGTACTTTTTGTTTGGGGTTGCGGGTTGTTCGAAAGAGATACCGCGGCCCCGGAACATAAAGAAGGAACATGGGAGGGTTTTGGTCAGTACAAGTCTGACATCCCCCGCTCCGCTCACAGCGGGGGAAGTTTTGTGATGATTTTCCGTCCTCAAAAAACGGTGGTTTTAGTGTTTTTACCCGACTGCGCGCGCAAAGGAGGGTAATGTGTTCACTATACAGACTAAACGCCTGGGCTGATTTTGATGATTCATACGTCAATCGATTCCTTTTTTATAAATTTGTAGGGTTTATAAAAAGAATATAAACTAGAAGGTATATAAAAAGAAAACTTTATTTACTCTTAAACCAAAAGATTCCCGAATACCCAGTAAACTACACACTACTCTTCCGTGATTTCCTAAATCAGTATTCATTGCCTTGGCCTCAATTAATCAAACAGACATGATCGAGAATATCTGCTTTGCACCGATTTCTTTTATCTTTTATTGTCGTTGGTGCTATCGTAATATCGTCTGCACTAGTGTCTGATACGTCGGTTCAAAGATTGTGTGACACTTAAAAATGTTTTTTTTTAATTTGTTAGTATTTGATTTTTTTGCAATATTTACTCCAAAGTTGACGCTGCGATGGTTCCTGATTCATGCCTGTAAGCGGTGTTAGACAGTAATTTTCAAACCAGCTTTACCTACCTGTAGCGACACAAATATGAAGTGGCAAAAAGTACTACAGCGCCATCTATGCAACCACTGAAGAACTAACGGCAAAATTCCTACATCGCGCAAGCAAAGTTGTACGCGATATTAACATATTATATACGAGCACCCGAAAAGCAACTGTCGGGCAGTGGCTCACCAGACACTACACCCGTCTGGTCAGAGGATCTCTCCCTGTCCCATAGAGGATGGAGAACTTTACACCCTGTTCTTCATACCTCTAAATACCATACCATTATACCAAGGGTATCGTATTACTTAGCGATTGAATTGTGGAGGTCAGATAGGCAATCGCCCCTATAAAATACTGGTATTCGCCGCAGTGGCGAACCGGGTGTTTGATTGGAGCAAGCCCTCGATTTTTGCTATGTATGTGTTTAGAAGATGGATGAAAAACGATTGCATGTGACTGATATGAGAATGTTCAGTTAAATGTTTCTAATGGATAAAGGAATCAATATAAAACGGGATGTTAAGCATTACCTTTGTACCTATTTTCTGTTCTTGTGTTTTATTTGTCTGTATTCAGTGTGTATGTACATAAATAGTTAAATAAATAAATAAATGTTTTAGAGATGCGCCTGTTACTAAAAAAAACCAACCGGAGTCGTTTGTGTTGGTATGGACATAAGAGAGAGAAGGGACGAATCGCATGCTAGAAATCGGTGTTGACGGATGTAGAGGGATAAGAAAGACAAAGAAAAGATGGAAGAATTGAATTGTAAGGAATGATATGAAGGAGAAAGGAATAAATGACGGAGATAGACGGACAATAAAGTAATCGAATAAGGTTTACGTATTTATATATATATATCTTTTGAGGTACGGAACCCTAATATAAATGCGGAGCTAACAAAGTACATCAAAAGGCTACTGTGGATGGTCGATTTAAGATATATTAAGATTAACTACTGCGCTATAAGGTAGGCGGTGAGTGGTCATTGTCTTTTAGTAATTGACCTCATAGCGCTTATTACTATTAGTGCCGGCTATGACGCCATCACATCGATCTCTGTCATGGACTAGTTAACGAATAGCATAGCCATATAATGTATTTTTGAAAAGGTACTGTTCATCATTTATAATTTTTCTGCCCTTGTCCGATTCTTTTTGCGGTCGGCGCAACACGTTTTCTTTTTCCATTCTCCCGTGTCAGACGTCACGGCATCATTTACTCCTTTCTCCTTCATATCATTCCTTACCACGACGCAGAAAGCAGTGATAGCCAAGTGTCTTGAGCCCGTGAACAAGGAAGTAAAGTTTTATTCGGAAGGGAAAACATCAAATAACTTCTCTAATACTGGGCAGAGCGTACGGGGTTGTCAGACTTGTACTGACTAAAACCCATCCATATTCCTTCTTTTGCCCTTTGTGTTCCGGAGGCGTGGTATCTCTTTCAAACAACGCGCAGGAGTATTTGTTTAGCGATTTTTCCGTCAATTGAAGGCCGATTGTCAAAATTATTTTCATGATCGAAAAGGTGTATATTGTGATGTAGGTAAATATGTTACTAGCTATTGCGATTACGGTTCCCCTTTCCTGATTTGCAGGTACCTGCTACCTGTAAATTTTGCTCTTGCGCCTGATTTATTTTATTTATTTATTAAAACTTCATGCACAAGTAACAAAAACATTGTACAAAGGCGGACTTAATGCCTTGGGCAAATTGGCTTTTATTGTAATAGCAAAGCTAAGTTTTCCCTTTTCTTCCCTCTTTCTCCGTCATTTCTCACTTTTATTTCCAACTAACTTTGTACCAAATTCATCAAAATCGGTTTAGCCATTTAGGCGTGAAGAGGTAACAAACAAACTCACTTTCGATTTTTTATAATATTAGTAAGAATTATTGTATGTGTTCCGGGGCCATGGTATCTCTTTCGAACCAACCCGTAGCCCTGCCCCAGTTCGAACCAACCCGTAGCCCTGCCCTAGTTCGAACCAACCCGTAGCCCCGGAAAGCAAGTACTTACGGTTGTAATTTAATCTTAAGGTGAAAGCTCCAACCTACCCGCGAAATTTAAATTTTCTTACGTTTTTTGCAATTTTCAGGCCAGTGCTAGGTTGTATGTTCATTAAAATATTATTCGCGGCTGTAAGACGTATGTAGTTATAGAATTATAATCATCAAAATCATCAATACAACGCTCTAAGTTCTTAAAGCTGTAGGAAAGACTTTTTCTGTTTTTTTTTTGTTCCTACGCCTTTCTGGCTCGTCTTTAGTGTTCCCAGACTACTTGAACTAAAGCCGTCTCGAAGTGGAGGACCCTTTGTTCAAGTGACTGTAAATAATGCTTCTTTTTTAACCGACTTCAAAAAAGGAAGAGGTTATGGTTGTGTATGTTCGACCGTATTTTTTATGTATGTTCACCGATTGCTCCGCCAGCTGTGGATCGATTTTTGAAAATTATTTTTTTGTTCGAATGTTTGTTACTCTTTCACGTCAAAACGGCTGACCGGACCTTCATGAAATTTAGCACAGAGGTAGATTATAGTCTGAAATAACACATAGGATACTTTTTTCGATCATCACGCGGGCTAAGCCGCGGGCGCCAGCAAGTAAATTAAATGTGTATGGCCTACGGAAGTTGTTCCGGGTCTGACATTTGTGTATAAGTTTAAATGTTTGTAAACGCACCATCATAGTTTGGGGCAACGTTTTTGTAAGAAACACAACCGGTCAAAATTGAGATTACAGTAGAATCCGTTTATTATGACTCCGCCTATATTGACCAACTGCTTATTATGAAGTACTTACACACCGAAGTTTGGTTTTCATAATGACTTCGCTTATTGCGACCCATTTTTAATAAATTGTGTCCGGTTTATGTACTATATAACCGACATGGTTCCTAACACCTTCGGCAGTGTTCGGGAGAGTCACGTCAAAAGTGGGATATGAGGGAGAAAGAGGGAAGAAAAGGGAAAATTTAGCATTGCTATTACAATAAATAAGGCGCAAGGGCAAAAACTAAAGGTAGCAAGTACCTGCAAATCAGGAAAGGGGAACTGAGTTACCCCGAATTTAACGCGAGCGAAGCCGCGGGCAAAATCTAGTGATGAGATAAATAAACCAAATTTATTTGTATCCCTTCCATCCTGCTGGTCACTACTGCCTATCTCTTCGAGGAAAACGAGCAGGATGTTATGTTATGCTCTATATTATCCAATAAAGGATTTTGATAAAACAAAATCCTATAACGTTATTATCAAAGATTATGGACGCTGGCATTATCATATTAATCAAAACATAAGTGTTTATTTTGAATGCCGAATTGCCGACAGATCGTTGTCAAGTCATCATCTGCCTAGCATTTTCCCAATAATGTCTTCTGGGCTGTTGTTCTGAATAGTTACAGTACTGAAGGGTTACCATGACATCTTATAGCAGTTCTTATTTCTGTGTGAGAAAGAGCTGGTGCTAGACACCCTTTATAGCTCTGTCTCTTTTCCTCAGTGGAATAAGTTCTGCTTTAAGACGTCATGGCCTACCATGACGTCTTAAAGCAGAACTTAGTAGCTGATTGCAACATCTGTGTCATATGTTTCTTACAGTTATTTTTTTTTTGCAATATTTTTTCTTTTTCTTGCATAGAATATTTTTTTATCAATTCTTTGTGTATGAGTGGACATTGTTAGCCTTGTAGACTCTTAGACGTTTGTTAACTTTACGTTTTGTAAAGTAAGCAATGACTTATTGTCTTGCCTACGCTGTTCTCTCATACTTAAGTATTGACACTGCAACTATAACATTGTAAAACCAAATTATAAAAGAGTAACCATGGAGTGTCTTGCCGGTTCTTCTAAATAAGAAATGAACAAACCGAACCGTGCACCTTTTCTTGACGTTTCATAAGTGCCCATGTGGGCCTATGTGAAATAAAAATATTAACATAAGGCCCGTTATTAACATAAGCAGAACAACTGTTCCAGACATATAACTACCTATAATAGTAAAATATATGGCATGCAGTTGTGTATTTTGGGGGATGTTAGATTTCGAGTGTAGGTATGTGTGGGTGTGTTTATATGTTGCTGTGTGTGTGTGTGTGTCAGGTCAGGAGGACTATACTTTAAATTGATCTAACGTCTATCTGACATCCAGATTTCCACAACCCATTTATTACTGGATAACACGTAAAGTAAGGGGTGCTGATAGACTGGTTGTCAGAAATTCTGGCCACTGACTGACTGATCTGTAACAACGGCCGTCGAAGAGTTTCAATTGACAGCCGTGACAATTGGCTTAACTTAACTCGTTTTGTAATGAATGGTCACCCATCCACAAACCAAGCTGGCAAATACTGCTTAACGTTCTAGATTGATCCATGCGGCTGTTATGATTGAGCTACGACTTCTATGTTATCGGGCAACATATTAGATTGAATACATAATATATGTCCTTGACAGAAAACTGCAAGATTCTTCTCTCGTGTATATTGTTACAAGTCTACAATTTTGGCACTATGCCTATATTGAAATTACGTCACGGGGAAAATGTGGAAATTACTCTCTATTTCACTGTTTATAACATTGTTCTGCTCAATCCTCTTAGAGTTTAGCGATATGATATTTATATCGAAACACGCATGGTTAAGATAGCTATAATTTGGTTGGAATATCATCAAAATCTGTGCAAGAGTTTTTGAGTTACGACCGTTTAAGCAAATTGAAAAGTTTTGTTAATTAATTTGTTCGGCATTTTATTTGACCTGCTATATTTTTAGATCTTGGTTACCTACAGTTTCACTGTTCGGGGAGTTTTGGTTTAAAGTACAATATTTTTTTGTTAATCTAAGCCTATTTGTTTCAGGTTGATTTGTACCGGGAAATCACATTCCGCAACTCTGGACAAACGTATAAGGGCGTACCGGTCATGGCCAGCAACATGGATACCGTAGGAACCTTCGAAATGGCCAGAGAACTGTCTAAGGTAATGTTTAATTTTATAGGAATAGGAATAGGATAGTTTCCAGGGCCAAAGTAATTGCATTCTATTTATTCCGTCTTTTAGATTATTCAAAAATAAGCGACACGTATTTTTTATTTGTAAATTAGACCAAAAATGACAAAGATATAGCCCATTAAAGTTACGTGTGACGTCACTTGTTGGGAAAAAATGCAGCAACACGTGACGTTTCCGTTTATGTATATATTTTTTTTTGAAACTAGCCAATTGTTGAATTACATTATACGAGAACGTTGTGGAGGCGTAGTGATAAGAAACCGGCCAAGAGCGAATCAGACTCACGCACCTAGGGTTCAGTACAGACTTGGCATATAAACACCCATATCTTTCGACTGCGTAGACTTGGAGGGATGATTTTTTTATTTTGTTGACGAGGCAAAATGGAGTATGTAAGGATCTAACTGGTGGCGTTTTGTGCTTTCTGCTTGCACCCACGAGAAAATGGCGTGAATTTATGTGTACCTAAATAGCATAGGCATAGTTCCATCGCTGGCAGGCCCCTCTGCTTTGCTGACACATTCATACTAGTTGACAAAACTTGCGAAATGTGTGCACTATTGGGTACAACTCTACCTCACCCTTCGTTGATTATAGGCGTTGTGTGTTTAATGGTCATAACCTAATAATATTATAAATGCGAATGTTTGTGAGGATGTATGGATGAATGTATGGATGTTTGTTACTCTTTCACGTCAAAACGGCTGTTGATGAAATTTGGCACAGAGGTAGATTATGGTCTGGAATGAAACACATAGGATACGTTTTTTTTTCAATATCGCGCGGGCGAAGACGCGGGCGCCAGCTAGTTAAAAATAAATGCTTTTATTACTTTTTGTTAAATAATTGTATTTAGCTGCATTTGGTAAGACTGGAAGACTATGATGAGCATTTGTTGATGTTCAAATAAGTTCAGTGACGGACAGATAGACTAAGTCGCACAATACGGGTTTTAAAAAAAAGATTCAATTGTTAGATAGATAGATAAAACATTAATTAAATGCAGCAAAAGACATAATACAAGAATTCATACAAAAAATAATAAATATAATAAAATATCAAAGAGAAAATTGAGGAACATATTAAAAAAAAGTAAGGTAGACTAAGTTAGATTGACCCATAGGCATTTAGACACATCACATTTATTTATAAAGGTCACCCACTACTGGGCGGTGTGTGTCTCAAGATTGCACCAAATTAGAGTCCAGCTCAGCATAATGCCAGGTAGATACCAGACGGTAGTATTCTGCTAGTGACACACGGATGTCGAGAAAATGTGCGTCGAAAAACAATTGTTGACGGAACCCTAAGAAAATTCTGTACGTAACGTATGTACTCTATTAAGTAAATGGCCAAAGTCCAGTTAATTTCATACAATAAACGAATCGGCGCCATGTCATGAGTTTATTTCAGCTTATTTGCAAATAAATCCTTAATAAAGATACGCGACGGCGGTTTTCGGAAACATGCGACGTCTGCGCTGTCGGATTTTCAACCTTCGGTTCTGGGTCGGACATACCAATATCAGACTAACGTCACTTATGACATTACTTTTCACCGTAGTTGTATAAAGTCATAAAATCGTAAACAATGGCCTGTCACAATCGTAATGCATTCTACTTAGTGATGGACAATCTGAATTTATAATACTATACCGTTTCGATAACGTGCAACTGCGATATTTTGAATCGAAACTAACGAATACGATAGTGGTTTGAACTCGTGTAATGTTGTGTAGAATCTAAAAAGCAATAAAAAGTACGATACAAAAGTATCTCGAACAAAGCCGGTAGTCACTTGTTCTTCTTTTTTTATTTTAGACTAAACCTTCATGGGGAATCCTCTGGTAACGGAGATATACGGGGGCCAAAATTCCTTTTTTTTTTATTTAAACTTTACTTAAAAGCCCCCCCTCCAACCTCGTACTATTTATTCAATGCATAAGCACAATGATTTGCGTGCATTGAGTTTACCTTATAACGTGATATTTAACCCCAAAAATAGCAATACTTTTTCGTAGATTTATTTAATTCGAAATATAAAATGCATGGTTGACGGTTTCCTGAAAGGTTCGTGTACAACCTGTATAAATCCTTACTAATATTATAAAAGCGAAAGTGAGTTTGTTAGTTTGTTTGTTACGTCTTTACGCCTAAACGGCCCAACGGATTTTGATGAATTTTGGTGCAGAGACAGTTGGGACCCTGGATACGGACATAGGATTTATTTTTAAAAGTAAGATAAGGGGAGAAGGAGGGAAGAAAAGTTAGAGTTAGCCCAAAGTAACTATGCCACGCGGATGAAGTCGCGGGCGGAAGCTAGTTATCGATAAAATGGCAAGTATCGTCCCTAGTTCTACATAACTACGTATACTATATTATTGTGGTATATGACAACGAAGTCATGACAGATCAAACACGTGCCAAGATAACCAAGCTTCTAGGAACACTAACGCCGTCTGATTACTACCTAAGGCTATGCGCACACTACAATAAAACACGTTGCGATTAAAATTCGCACGCCTAAAAATTACATGGCTCGACATTTCGTCGCGAATTATAAAGTGACTGCACTTTAAGATATAAAGATCCTTTTTTGTTATGGCTAATCATTTATAATTTCGGTATGTCAGACTTTTACTGACTTAAAACGCACCCATGTTCTTTCTTTTGCCTTTCATGTTTCGGGGCCGCGGTTCCTCTTTCGAACCCGCAACCCCGGTAGAAGATTAAGATCCATTGTGTTACGGAATGGTGAAAACACAAGATGTAACGGATAGTAGTTTGACCGGATACCGGATATTCGACAAGCTTTGAGTCAGGATGGCCGGATACTCCGCTTGTTTATTTCGAGAACAACATTATTATTAATTAAATATAATATTTTAGACAAGTATTTATTGGCAGTAATAAAATGTAACATCAATGTGGCATGATTTATCGTTATAATTACTGAATTTTCCCGGATATATCTCTAATAAAATGTCGCTAAATTCTCTAATACAGTACGGGTTTAACCTGAAGCTCCGTTCACGACCTCAGGTGTTACGATATGCATAATTAGGCATTAAATACGGGCGCACGACTTCATGCCATGTATACATGCACCCTATAATCTAGTTCTATCTACTACCCTGCGCACTTGCGGAAGATAAGTTCCGCCCGCATACTGTTATCAACACGACAAAGTCGCGCAGTATCTGTAACGTAATCTTTTGGAATAACATGAGGAGTTGGTTAGCGTCACGTATTAGGCGCGGCTCTTTGGGTACGCCCTAAATATAGTAAAAGGTTGCTTCACTACATAGTATATAACAAAGTCGCTGTCGCTGTCTGTCTGTTGCTATGTTGTATGTATGCTTAAATCTTTAAAACTGCGCAACGGATGTTGATGCGGTTTTTTTTTAAATAGGTAGAGTGATTCAAGAGGAAGGTTTATATGTATAGTACTTCACGCTATGATTCTTAGAAGGTGAACAGCGGGTGAAACCGCTGGGCGGGTCGCTAGTATCAGATAAAATTTCAAGCTATTTTGAACCATAACTCGTCTGCCTAGCCTTTTCGTTACTATGTTGGGGTCTCGGTCTCGGCATGAAGCAGCTGAATACCAGTCTTTTACTTGGAAGGACTGCTAGTATCTGACCTCAACCATTAGTACTAACTGTAACCATAGTAAGACTGGTTTTCAGACTTTCGGGCCACTGACTTCCTAACATCTGTCAAACATCTACAATTAACAACATAATAGACCAACAACTTAACGTGCTTTCCGAGGCACATATCAAACTAGTTTTTTTTTCGGGACATTCATTCATGGACCAACTTTTTTTTTTTTTTTCGGGTGGGAAATCACCCAATGACTTCCCCCGCTCTGGGCGGAGCGGGGGGGCATGTCAGACTTGTACTGACTAAAACCCACCCATGTTCCTTCTATTGCCCTTTACGTTCCGGGGCCGCGGTATCTCTTTCGAACAACCCGCAACCCCGGTTCATGGACCAACATAGACAAGCGCGGCTTAACCTGAAGATCGACCCGTGCGGTTGTTATTGTTTAGCTATGAGCTCTACAATTTGATAATTAATCATGATTATGCAGTGCAATTTAGTCTGTCCTGCAAATGGTCGTGGTGTGGATCCAGATAGAAAAGTGAAAAAATCGCTCGACCCAGAAATAGTTGTGTGCTCACCTTTATGTAGGTACTGATGTGATACGGATGATAAAGCAATTAAATATTGATGTCTGTTATGTTTATTAAGTACTAGCTGGCGCCCGATATTGAAAAAAAATGCGTTATTCCAGACTATAATCTACCTCTGTGCCAAATTTCATCAAGATCCGTTCAGCCGTTTTGACGTGAAAGAGTAATAAACATCCATCCATCCTCACAAACATTCGCATTCATAATATTAGTATAGTAATAGTGAGTATACTTGAATCAGTATTTGTGTCTGGAGAACAACATAACTAAGCTTGCTTTTACCCTGAAAAAAAAAACTATAAATGTTTAAATAAAGCCTAGCTGACCTTTTTGCCACCGATTTCCGAAATTCGTTTTTAGGGATCCGTAGCTCAAAAGAAAACCACGGAACCCATATAGGATCACTTTGTTGACCGTCTCTCTGTCTCTCTGTCAAGACCCTTCATCTTGGGAACACGTGGAGGTATCAAGTTCAACCATATACTCAAATCTATGGGCCTTTTTTTTTTTTTTTTTTTTTTTTTTCGGGTGGGAAATCATCCAATGACTTCCCCCGCTCTGGGTGGAGCGGGGGGGCATGTCAGACTTGTACTGACTAAAACCCACCCATGTTCCTTCTATTGCCCTTTACGTTCCGAGGCCGCGGTATCTCTTTCGAACAACCCGCAACCCCGGGAGGCGGAGGCTCTGGCAAGCCCCTCTGCTTTGCTGACTCTCTTTGAGGCGCGCGTGAAACACGAACGCGCCGTCGACACGGCCTGTCGTCAATCGACGGACGGACGGTGAACTATCCATTGCTCACCGTCCACAGGCCCGCATCTACGGTGGCCGGGAGTCGTCTCGCGGCGCCCGGCGCCCGGGGCGTGTCTCGCGGCGGCTGGGTTGGGCAGATGTTCTCTCCCTCAAACGCCCGGCCACCTCTTTTGCTAGCATAACTGCTTCGCAGAAGGAGGTGACCGCTTCCCATTCTCTCTCGTTCCGGACCATGGCCTGGACCAGGGCCTGACGCGAGAGATCGCCGCCGCCGATCGCCTCTACGAGGGCACGGGCGGTGCTCCGCCCAAGCTGGGCAGACCGCCACAGTGTGCCCCACCGTGTCCTCCGGGCGATCGTCACAATGGTGACACCCGGGCGCTTCCTCCCGCCCGATGATGTGCAGGAACCTCCCGAAACTTCCGTGTCCGGTGAGGACCTGCGTCAGGCGGTAGGTGAGGACGCCATGACGCCTCTCCAGCCACTCCTCAAAGAGGGGACTTACCGCCGCTATTGTGGCGTGCCCTAATCTATGGGCCTTAGCTGTGAAAAAAATTAACTATCTAAGTCTACCCAGTTAAAAGATATACCTGTTTATGTCGCAAGTTGGTATGTAACCAACCTCGGTGCGCGAGTCCGACTCGTACTTGGTCGGTTTTTTTTGTTGTGATGTTTTTTTAGTCCTTTTTGTTTTCCGATATCCTCCTCTTTTATTTAAAGTCGGTTAAACCAAATAGACTACGATAAATTCGTGAACAACAGCTTGTATACCTATGTTTAGGCTTGCAACGAATAGTATATTCGGCAATATACCGAATACCGAATATTCGGCGAGCCCCCTGACCGAATAGCCGAATATTAGGCAAAAGTATTCAGTTTAATTTTAGCGGCAAAACTTGTACAGACGTGATTGTTTCACGCTCGTTTTTTAATGTACTCATAGTCCGCGTGTCCGCAGTTGCTCTGCGCGGTAAGTATATTGAAAATGAATGAATGAAACCTTTATCCTTCTAAATTTTGATTACGACAATAACTCAAATACTATTGAGTAGTCATTGATACATAACTTATGTATCAATGACTACTCAAATGGTTTTAAAAGAAATGAAAAGATGAAAATATACATAATGAATCGTTTTTTTTTCTTTTTACCAATTATCAATATATAATACTTATATTATAACAAAATATAAGTATTATATAAGTATTCGGTATTCAGTCGAATAATATGTCGATATTCGGTATTCGGCCGAATATAATGCAGGTAGCCGAATACCGAATAGTAACCGAATATTCGTTGCAAGCCTACTATGTATAATTTACATAACATATTTAATTATTACTTATTCTGTGCTAATAATACACCCACGTTTCGCCCGTTATTTTGTTCCAATTAATTGGGAGCGTGCGTCTTATTTAGTCTACGTGAATAACGGCTATGCGTGCAGTATTTAATACTATACTAGTCATTGTTTCGTAATGTGTGTCCTAAATTTGATGAATGGCATAGCGGATGGTATAATGAGAAATCGTTAGCTTATAAAGCGATAAGCCAATACAACATTACAATGAATAACGTGACGCGTAACTTATCGGATTAATAGAAGTTATGGACTAAAGTAACATTGTATAATTACATTTCTTTTGCTGATTTCATCAAAAAACTTCCCCCGCTCTTGGCGTAGTGGGTGGGAGTGTCAGAATTTTACTGACTAAAACTCACCCATGTTCCTTCTTTTGCCCGTTATGTTTCGTGGCCGCTTTCTTTTCTGAACAACCCGCAACCACGGCGTATTAACCACTAGCTCTTAGATTTCGTATGTCGACAACAGGGCTGCCTACTTGGTTCAACTATGGCGTAGAATTATCCAGGTGAACTCTCTCCCTTCCCTCCCTGACCCTTTGCTCGAGCCAGACCGCGTTGCTGAGCCAGTAAATAAATCATCCCCCAAATAATTGAACTCAGATCCAGCCTGTCTCCTTGCTGTCCTTCCCCAGCGACGCCCTAAGCCGCGGCTCGCACCCACAGGGGGTGCCCGTAGGGCGCACTAGCTTAGTATTTATGTAAGTTTCTGCACATGGTTGAAGGCTTTACTTAGGGGTCGTCGCCCTTCGGAGACATACAAACGTGATATGATATCATATTTTATCTCTAACTGCTAGTCTAGACGTGCCTTATTTATTGTTATTAATCTTGTTTCAGCATGGACTCTTCACATGCATTCACAAATACTATACCACTGACGAGTGGAAGAAATTCGCCACGGACCACCCAGCATGTTTGGAACAAATGGGTAAGTCTTCTCATACCATGAGTAGGTACAGTCCGAATAGAGGACATGACTTTATCATCAATACTGTAATATAAAAAAAAGGTCTAGCTCTCACTTCCTCTCTGTTGTTAATAAATAACGTAAAAACTATTAGCAATGCAATTTGTTAGCACACAAACAAGCATGTAAAACGATAATCAAAATCAGTTCACCCGTTCAGGAGCTACGATGCCACAGACAGACACACAGATATTCACTTCATAATTAGAACACCCTGCTTTTTGGTAAGGGGTTAAAAAAAAGAATTGTTTGATATTTTCAAAAGACTAGAAGAACACTTTAAATAGTCTATGGTTGTTTTTTTTTTCTTTTTTAGCTGCCAGCTCCGGCACGGCAGAAACAGACTTCGAGCGTCTAGCAGAGATCCTAAACAACGTGAAAGACCTGAAGTTTATATGTTTGGACGTCGCGAACGGGTACTCTCAGCATTTCGTGGAGTATGTCCGGAAAGTCCGGGCGGCCTTTCCCACGCATACTATTATTGTAAGTATATTTTATTTTACTTTCACCTACCCTATTCCACCACCCTATGGGGCAAATACTTCCCTTTCCCTATTCCATTCTGAGCTTTAACTGCTCTGTTGGTCTTGGTTCTTTTTTAAGTTACCTAAGAAGTTCTCACTTGCAGCTCCGAATTTAGAAGTTGGCGATACAAGACTCCGGGCCTCGGAAAGCACGTTAAGTCGTTGGTCCTTACTTGCCTGATTTCTCTCTCGGACTGTTGGTTCAACCTCATTAGATTGAAGGAAGAGAGAGTGCACCCTGTTTTTGCGCACACACTTGTTTACTATAATATTTTTCGCACCGAATGGCGAATGGATCAATCCTGCCTATTGGAGCAAGCTCGTGCTGTCATCTTCACCTGGGTCAAGATATTTTAGCATTTTTTGAGTGTCAAAATTACGTTAGAAAGTACCTTACAACACCCGCCTTTCACCGCTTCATTTGCAGAAGAAGTAGTGGAACATATTATAAATGTACAGACGCCTGCAGGTCAAGCTACCCGAAACTGTCAATTTTTCCCAATGAACCTTAAACCTAATACTTTAGAAATAAAGTCGAAAATCTATCAAAGAAATCTGACAGATTGTAGTAGCTTGATGTGCAGGCGTCTGTACCAACGAATCTTGACATTATGCCTGTTTTTAATCCTTCATATTGAGGTTGACTTATTTATTTTTGACATTCTTAAACTAATGCAATTTAAAGACGAGTATCACTATCACGACAATGCTAAACATGGTACCTGTAATGTAATTTTAATTATATTTTTACTGTCTATTTAAACTATTTTGGCAAGCCTATTTTATTTAAGTTAAAAAAATATAAGGAGCACCAAACAATTCACGACGGCACATCAACCTACACAAAACCATTTGAACCTGGTCTCTCTACTACGGTGTGCGATCCGTAGTAGTGAGATCAGGTTGTAATAGTTTAGAATAGGTAGACCTGCTGTTGTGTGTACCTATTTTCTGTTCAAATAAAAACATATTCTATTCTATATTTTCTCTGACAATTTAGAAGAAGGTACTTAACTCTAAGCAGGCAGTACTTCCAAGAGTCTGTTAGGTTTTTTTTTTAATTTGGGGTCCTTTCGTTTTATAATAAATCGCTATGTTTTCTTTTCAGGCGGGCAACGTGGTTACTGGTGAGATGGTGGAGGAACTCATTTTGTCTGGAGCAGATATTATTAAGGTACGTTTTTATTTGTGATCACTGTTATTCAAACACTGATATGTTTATTTGATTTTAACACACTTTATAACATGTTTTCATAAGCTTCATTTGTGTAATAATGAAACCTTAGTTTAGTTTAGATGACATTGCATTGACTATTCTTATTCCGCCGTGTTTCGGAGTCCGCCATATTGAATTTAGAATGACGTCATTCTAAATACAATATGGCGGACTAAGAAACATGGCGGAATAGTTATTTTGTATGCATACCCATGTTATTGGTATCAAATGAATAGGTTTGCTGAGAAAAATACGGAAAAGTGTGTTTTTTATTAGTTTTTCTCAACTATAATATTTATTGTTGAAACGTGTAGAAATTATCATAAGTTTTAACATAATGATAATTATCTGTTTCCCCTCCTAATTATATTAGGTGTTTAGATAAGAGTATGGCAAATAAAATAATGTGAATGTCGCCGACTAATGAGCTCAACGAACCGCGGAGGGGTCGCCATGAGTTAATAACGCCTGATTTAACCCGTTGGGGACTTTTTGGGGCAAGCAAATAATACCCTTTTGGTCTGATGACGCACGGTAAATCTTGTTGAACTTTTAGGCAGGTTTTATGTCTATCCACACATTAATAGGGTCTCTAGATTCTAAAGGGCAACGGTGACGTGTAAAAAATAAATGGCATTTGCAATTATAAACTTTTGAGTCTAGAATTTGTAATTGCAAATACCATTTAAAATTTTGCGTCAGCATTCTTTCCATCGAATTGTTTCTGTACAAACTAAAAGTCGCAATGCTATTTCTATTTTTTTTGCGGACGGGATATCATCAAATAAATTCTCCCGATCAGGGCGGAGCGGGGGGGAATGTTCGACTTTTATTAACTAAAATCCACCCATGTTCCATGTTGTTGTATATAATCGACTTACTTTCAGTATCATGACTTCACAGAATATAATCCTTACTAATATTATAAAAGCGAAAGTGAGTTTGTTTGTTTGTTACCTCTTCACGCTTTAATGGCTAAACCGATTTTGATGAATTTTGGTACAGAGATAGTTGGGAACCAGGAGACGGACATAGGCTAATTTAAAAAAAAAAGTGGTATGTGAGGGAGAAAGAGGGAAAAAAAGGGAAAACTTAGCGTTGCTATTACAAATCAATAAGGCGCAAGGGGAACTGTGTTACCCCGAATTTAACGCGAACGAAGCCGCGGGCAAAAGCTAGTATCATATGTCTCGTTTTTCGCCCTTACAGGTCGGAATAGGCCCCGGTTCAGTATGTACCACGCGCATCAAGACAGGAGTCGGCTATCCACAGCTGTCCGCTGTCATCGAGTGCGCAGACGCTGCCCACGGTCTCAAGGGGCATATCATATCGGTAAGTATTCTTTCATGTTAAAATTGATGTTTTTCCACTTTACCCAAAGAATTGTCGACTTTAAGTACAGTAATTAGGTATAAGCTTTTATATAAGTTGCTTGTGTAATTTAGTATCTATTGGTAAAATCTTGCAACTGAATTACAGTTTAGCAGTTTCTAATTTCTATTAATGTGTAAATGTATACAACTATCAAATTCCAACTTACTTGTGCTAAGCGTCTCTGAGCTAAACCGCCGCCATTGAGTCGTATATATTTTTTCAAGAAATTCTTACTAATATTATAAAAGCAAAAGTGAGTTTTTTTTGTTTGTTAGTTACGTCTTCACGCCTAAATGGCCGAACCAATTTTGATGAATTTTGGTACAGAAATAGTTGGGACCCCGGAGACGGACATAGGCTATTTTTTTTAAGTGAGAAAACGGGTAGAAAGAGGAAAAAAAAGGGGAGAGATAGATTCGCGGGTTAAAGTTAGCATTAACCTTAAGTAACTAT
Organism: Ochropleura plecta; assembly: GCA_905475445.1. Lineage (NCBI taxonomy): Eukaryota > Metazoa > Arthropoda > Insecta > Lepidoptera > Noctuidae > Ochropleura > Ochropleura plecta. The sequence goes on along the minus strand of FR997738.1, from coordinate 15,453,653 downwards.
GCCACGCGGACAAAGACGCGGGCGGAAGGTAGTTGCCATATAAAACGTAGAATAATTTAAAAATCTCTTTTCCTAACCAGGATGGTGGCTGCACGTGCCCCGGTGACGTAGCGAAAGCATTCGGTGCTGGCGCCGACTTCGTGATGGCCGGCGGTATGTTTGCCGGACACGACCAGTGTGGGGGCGACGTGGTCACTACTGCCGATGGCCGGAAGGTCAAGCTGTTCTACGGCATGTCTTCGTCCACCGCTATGCAGAAACATTCCGGTGGGATGGCGGAGTATAGGTCTTCGGAAGGTGAGTTTTCGAATATGGAGGCAGAAAATTCCTTGGGCACTAATTATAAAGGCAGAGAAAAGGCTAGTTTCCAAAAAAAAAAATATTAGTCCGTGTTTTAGATTATTCAAAAATAAGGGACACGTATTTTTTTATTTGTAAATTCGACCCACTAATTTACAAATTAAAAAATGCGTGTTACTAGTTTTCATTTTTTTAAAACCTTGCCCCTCACTAGGAATTTTTCCTGTATCGTGGGTGCGTTTACAAACATTTAAACTCACATACACAAACAGTCAGACCCGGAGCAACTATGTACTTTACTTCTACTGCGTAGGTAATAGGTACAGAAATTTGTTCCGTGCGGGGATCCAAACCGTGACACGCAGCGCAGCAGTCAATCGCTCAGCCACTGCGCCAACCCTCCCGTCAAGTGAAGATGCAGCTTAATACACCTTCATAATATCTATTCTAACTTTCTATCCTCATTTTTCAGGTAAAACGGTGGAAGTAGAATACCGAGGTGACGTAGGTGCCACAGTGAAAGACATCCTAGGAGGCCTACGGTCTGCCTGCACCTACGTAGGAGCTGCCCGTCTTCGGGAACTGCCCCGAAGAGCGACCTTCATCAGATGCTGCAGACAAGTCAACGACAGCTTCTCTTAAGTAGATGAATTGGATAAACAGATCTTGCTATCATGGTCGGATTGAGTATCCGACTGTTATAGTCAGATCTTTGTAGAATAGTGAGTTTTGTGGGGTAGTGTATCTTACTATGATAGTAAAATTTTACTGTGATAGTAGGATTTTACTATGATAGAAGTACTGTGTTAAATTATGTGGAGTGTTATGTGTTGATGTAATCTTAGGTTCAAAGGACATTGGCAGGACTTTCGAAAAAAAAATAAAGCTTTTCTCGATTACTTGACGAAGCCTTGTTAGTTGCTTATTTCGAGGCCCGCGTTGAGATTTAAAAAAAATGTGTTTTGAAAATATGACACGGAGGATATTCTCAATAGCTCCTTATTTTCGAAACGTATTGTCAATGTCGTTGTCCTTTGGCCCTAATCGTCTTGTGAGCCACGCCACTTTCTGAAGCACTTAACTGTTTATTTAATAATAGTTAGATAATCCAATGTTATGTCATTTTTACTATTACGACATCTTCTCTGCTAGCTTACTTAAGATCTGCTTGAATGTGATACTTCGTACGTGTAAAAGTGGTGCAGTGCAAGCCGATCAAATTTTATTAAGAGACACATTTATTTTATTTAACTAAATTATTGTCCATTAGCTGAGTCAAAGATAATTTTCGTGGGTATTGATGTGTAAATCATCATCATATCGCCTTTTCAATCGCTGAGTTTCATCCTATTTGAACAAAAAGTTTTAATATCTTTCTTGACCATAGTAACCTCATTATTCAGCAAGACTGATGTGAGATTATCATTAAAGTTACATTTTGATGAGATTTGCGGCTTTTTAGAGGCCTCGATTTAACATATAAGCCTCAGTAGTGTTGCACGATTATCGATAGTGGCCACACTATTGAAAAGTGAGCAGTAACGGCGAATTTCACCAAATTCCTTTAAAAATAATGACACTGACATTCAGTAGCTGACAGTGTCATTATTTTTTATTGAAAATTGACAGCTCTTGACTTTGGTTCGTGAGAGTTTTAAAAATAAAATACTGTTTTAAAATCATGTTATCATCATTTCATGATAGTTTTACAAAAATCGTGCAAAGCTACACTCGAATCAATCAAATTTTAATATTAAATAGCTTAATCAAATTCAATTTCGCTGGTGCTAATATTAATCTCTTAGATAGAAGACATGATCGGAAGAAATAGCTTGTGAATAGAAGTAATAGTCCAATTTTATATAACTATACATGTAAAACGGTTGCTGACAAAAAGTTTGACATGTACAGTCAGAAAAACAGATAAGTAACCACGATCTTCAGACTCAGCTGACATTTTCTTAACAATCTATGAATGTTTTAAAATTATTTTATAGATAGCAAACAGTTCATTAAATAAATTATATTTTAATTGAACACATCCATCGGTTGCTAAGAAAAATGCCTGGTTACTTAACTGTTTTGCTGGCCATAAAGGAAAAAAAAATTGTCATGAGAAGAATTCAGCGTGTTTCATATACTTATACTTAGCTACGTATTTAGGACATCGTTCTGATAAATATCTAGATATTTCTTGTTGGTTATAAAAAAACAGCTGTTTCGTACAAAACTGAATTACAAATACACCGGTTAGAATTACCATTGTAGAATATTGTACAAAATAAACTGCACAAATAAAGTAAAAGGATATGTTGAATGGAACTTAAAAATAACACATTTTTATTTTGAACATATTGTTATGTAATTAACATCTAACATCTTCGTACCATAGTTTCTGTATTATTTACTTAGCTTACTATAAAGTAATACTACCATTAAAGGTATGGTCCCTAAGCCATATATTCTCAGAATAAGTAACTTAATCGATTACAATCATTATGTTGTCCCAAAAGTATTTAAAAAAGGTTACAAATTGAGTACTTAATGGTACGCAGTCATAAAGCGCCGCACAGCAAGGTCAGCAAGGTCCCGGCAGGTCAAAGCGAAGGTATACGCGTGCGGCGTGTTGGTGCCGCGTGGTGACCGTGTTTTTTAGGGACAATCAGGTAACATAACAAGCTAATAATTTTGTGATATTCTTAACATACTACACGTGTTTCGGGTTTCGCATTAAATAAAAACGAATGTTGTATATTATGTCAGCAGGGTAATTCTTTAACACAATTTTATTTGGTCAATGGTTCGCTTTGGGCATTCAAAGGTGATTGCGTGATTAATTGCTATGGGATTCTGAATGTAACTATAAAAAGATAGAAAAATAATAATGCATTTTTAGTAAAAATATTTAAATAATGTATCTTTTTAGGTGCCTTCAAAGAAAAATTCTAATAAAAACTCGTTCACGCAAAAAATCTCTTAACTTTTCAAATGTCTTAGGAACATTAATTTATAAATTCTATAATTAGAAATTAATGCCTGTAAATGCCTGATTATTCTCTATATTTTGGGGCACAATTGTAATGGCTTTCACAGCCTTTGCACAATTTTAATCTAATTGGAAATTGTCTTGCCTGTTTTCACTTAAATAGGACACAAATAAAAGGGTCTATTGGAAATTTAACGCTTGACTCGGCGGCGCCGGCAGTTGAAATTTCAATCGAGCAAAAATAAGGGACATTTGGTGCCACTTAATTTAATTGAGGAAAAGTACTAGTATGCAAATGTACAGTCAACTAAGAGATAAGTCACTAGTCTTGCCAGATGCAGTTAAATATTTTTTTAGAAATCCATCCATCCATTTTTTTTTTCAGGAAATATTCCTATAATAAGAGCTAAAAATGATACAAAACATTAAAATTTTTGCATTAAAATATAAAGGTAAGTGAAAATAAAATTATTGTTATCAAAATACACATTGAATAAATAATTTCAAATTACATTATAATAAAATATTCATTAATATAGAGTTATTTTTTTATAGACAACAAACATTTAATTGAATAAATTAAATTCGAGTTGAAGACGTCCATCGATTTCCAAAAAAAAAACAAATATATTTGACGAGAATGGCTACTTAACTCTGTTGTTGATTGTACGTTACGTGAACTGTTACTCAAGTTATTTAAAGGTACAATTCTGGAGGTGATTGCATGCAAAAAACGAACGAAATGTCCTCCCATATTATTATAGTCTTTGAAAATGATTAATCTCTATGTAAATGGCAACAGCATTGCATTTTGCATTTTTATAGAAGCGGTCTGTCACAGTGACACTGTCATGTTATCTTTACCGTTAAAGTTTGGTATGACTGTAATTGCCTCCGGAATTGGGATTGGCACCTTTCACAAATAATTACAAGACTAAAATTCTCTAAAAAAAACATTAAATTTAGATCTGAAAACGAGATTAATGTTCATTTTTTTCTGTGTCAATGTTCACGGAGTTAAAAGCATTGTTGGCATCAAGTTTGAGGTTAATCTAAAATTTTGGAGTTAAAAAAAGAGGATAACTTATACGGCAGCCTCACAGGTGAGATTATCCTCAAGATTAACCTGTTATGTAGCTAACTTAATAGTAACTTGCTATTTGCCATACAAGATTTATGGGTAAACGCGTTTTGACAGTTCATGTCAATTGTTAAGTGGCGTACAAACCGGTCTTATTGTTCCTACTATTAATCCTAAACTTGTAAGAAGCACAAAGTTTAAAATGGAACGAAATATTTTGGAGAGTGTTATTATTTTTTAACGATTGTTTAATTTGTTATTTGATGTGTTTAAAAGACGATGAACTGTTGCTTGGAACGTTCTACATTATAGTTATTGTACATAGTTTGAAGTTTTATTTTATGCTGACTTTTTTTATAGATTCCCACCAAACTGCGCGGAACATCAAAATCGAGAAAAAAACAGCGTGTCGACTAGATATTAAAGTTTTAGAGGGGCAAAGAACGGGGTATAAAACTCTTCATCCGCTATAGAAAAGGGGAGATCCTCCGATCAGACGGGTGTCGTGTCTGGTGGGCCCGACAGTTTTTTTTTTCTTTTTTGTCAATGGTATCTCGCAGTTCAATTTTAAACGTTAGTAGTCGCCTTCACCGGACAAATCCTGTGAATGCTTCGAGAGTAAGGTCTCCAACCAGGGTAAAAACTTAAAAACTAATTGACTACTCAGTTAAGAGCACCCCCTGTGCGGTACGAGCCTCGTCTTAGGACGTCGCTGGGGAGGACAGCAAAGGGACAAGTTGGATCTGAGTGATATTATTTTAGGGCTGGTTTGAAAGTATTGGCTCAGCATCGCGGCTGGCTAGTTAGGGACGAGTGGGACTGCTCGACAGTTGTTGTGATGTAGGAATTGTCAGTTGTAGCACAGTTTGGCGCTGTAGTACTTTTGCCCGCAGTCATCATTTTGTAGTGTATGTCTGTACATAGTATTGTACAAGACAACTGTTTCTTTTTCTTGATGTTTTTTGTGTGTTTCATGGATGTTAAGTTTGATGATCTGGATCACACCCTGAAACTAATATGACCACTCCTTTCCAGCAAACAGTGTAGATTTGTTTCTTTTTTGAAACATTCGTCAAAGAGAAAGGAACAACGAAAAGCTTCATTTATTCTTTATTTTCGTAAATGATGATATTTTGGGGCTAATAACGTAACAGCTATCCTCTCCAGCCCTGTCCTTAGCATAAGACTAGGTTCATTTAATACAAAAAAAACGAAAACAAAATATTTACTCAACATTTCTTTGTCGTACAAACCGCATTACCTGAATCCATACAATAACAAATATTACAGCCCACCTTATACGTCTGCTCTTTGGGACAAACGTAACCTTTATGAACAAACGGAACGAATTCCATTATTAAGGACTTATCTTCTGTATGAAGTTCGTTTTGTATATAAGCTTCCAATTCTGCTCTAGAACTCTTCAAAAGGCCATTTTTCTTTTTACCTTTTGTCTTAGGACATATCATTGAAGTACACGCTGCTGTTTTACCGTCAGCTAAGCATGTACACCGGTTGCAATCTTGCTGGTAAACATGCAATGGCTCACAGTATCCATGCAAAGAAGAAAGCTTGCTAGGTATTGTGTTATTTTCTTTTAAACAAGTTTCGTCAACAGTACAAAACTCCCGCTTTTTACCCTCATCTATTACGCAGTGGCAGATCATGCAGTTGAGTTGATACGATGTTCCTTCAACGCAGGATGTTCGTTCGAAAGTTTTATCATTAGTAAACTTACAAGTTTTCATCGAACATCCCAAATACTTCACTCCAAGTTCCATGAAACAATGACATGTATTACAATCTTTTTTGAACTTAGAATTTGGCACGCAGTTCTGCTCATCTTCAATCTTTTCCACATGTGAGTATAGAACCTTTGGTAAAGAGATTTCTGTGTGATGCTCCAAGCAATTTTTTACAGAACAATATATTGTTTCGTTTCTATCGCAGTAGCAGAAATTGCAGTCTTTCTTGAAAATGGAGCCTGGTTTTTTTAAGTGGCACTCCGTTTTGTAGCTAATGAATTTCTTTTGCTCATCTTGTGAGCATTTGTCACAGAGCAGACGGTTGTTCGTGAGACACATACATGTATGGCAACCTAATTTGTATGTTTTGTTGGGAATGCAAGTAGCATAAATTGCTTCGGCAGTATCTTTCGAGTTCTCTAGCGTTCGTCCGGTATTCTCATCTTCACATTTTCTTTTAGTGCACTTTTCTAGATCTATTTTCCCGGTATGAGGACAGCTGCAAACATTGCAGTCGAAAAGGTAGAGTTTTGTGGGGATACAGTTTGCGTTTTCTACCGGCTCTCTGGGTTCTGTCGTTTCAACGGAATATAGGACTCGGAAGATGTCTCGACACTGCACATTGGGCCATTTGCCATAGTCGTTGCAATAACATAGGTCATCATCCTTTTGGTAAGCCTTACCGGGCTCGCAGTCTCCGACATTTGAACGCCATACGCCGCGGCCTTGCATACCTGGGTCAGTCTCTTTTATGGCATCTGAAAAAATGTTATTGATGAAATACATATAAAAGACGGTAAAAAGATAGTGGTCGAATCAGCTATGTGAAGTTATTTTTTTAGCGGTAAGAGTTTCTAGATCAATCCGTCTCGACTGGAAAGAGATCGGACGCAAAACCTGAAGTATGTGCGGTGCATGAAATGTGAGAATTTCCAAACTCCGGAGATATCCCTCAAGGAAAATAGTTTGCCCGATCTTGATATTGAGGTTTTACGTTCAGCAGTTACAGCTACGAGGCTATCGGGGCAGTTAGTTCATAGTACTAGTAAGTGAGTTACCATTAAAGTGACCGAACATGTCCACTGTGCTGCAAGCTCGCGGTTCGCAAGTAAAAGTACCTCTCGCGCTACATTTGCACCAATTGCAATCGTTCAGCACAATGCTGTTTTTAGAGCAACGTTCACTCCAGATTTTCTCGGGAACAGCTGGAATAATATGAAAGGCGTTTCATAAACGCAGACGTTGCAATTTGTATCAAGAATGCAAAACTTCGTCAAACCTGCGTCATTTTTTTTGGTACCTATTTACAGTTTCTAAAACTTAGTTGTTTATTCACTTCAAATCTAATGTCACATTGTGATTCCGTTTATTAATTTTACACATGTTTTTTTTTTATATTTTCATATATTATCTTAAGTGGATGTCACATTATTATTGAAAATATGGTTTAAAATGTTTGAACTGTATACTATAAATCATAAAGCTTTGCTAAATTAAAGATAAACTGGTAATATTTTGGAAAAAACTGATATAATGTTTTTTAACTGAGTTAATAAAGTACAAAAGAGGTCGAAATATTTTTGCCTGCTGAATTTCATGATTTCAGACATACCTAGAACAGCTGAAGCCTTTTCCAAATAAGGGTACGCGTGTAAATTAAAGGTTTTGTTTTAGTCTAGCTTTTTTATTGTCTGTGTTTCGGAGGCCATGTTGGTTGGATTATATTTGAAAGGAGAGATCCGATACTTACGCGCTTCGAAACGCAGCAGTAGCAAGCCAGGCACATTAAACAACAGGAGCCATAAAGTTCCGAATTTCGTCGTCATTTCAATCAATAGATTTTCAACACACTCATTGCTCAAATAAATTATTCTTGCAAGTTTCGATGAATTCTATAATTAGTTTCTTTTTTATTGGCAATCATGTAAGAATTAAATTGAATTTTAGTTATAAAGTCGAAGTCTCCAAGTTAATAAGAATTATTTTAATATTTTAATTTAGTTTACGCAGTCAAAAGATATGGCCGTTTATGGCGTAAGTTTGTACAGAACCCTTGGCACTTGGCCAGTTTATTGAATACTTATTCTTAAACAAAATCAGGCTAGGCATAAATTGGCTGGAAACAGCTAGATGAGTAGTCCAGGATCATGTTAAATATCCAGATAGCCGCCAACTGCGAGCCGTTAGTCTTTAAATCAGTTTGATGAAAATCCATGTTAATAACGTCCAGCAAAGAATTACAAAAATCAAAAACGACTCAAAAAAATTTAAGTATTGTATGATACTTCCAGAAAAATATTGATAGAAAACCGATCGTTACAGCGAAACCGTTTACCGTAACCGATCGTTAGACATCTGTTGCAGAAGAAGACATTATTGCAATGTGTAATATTGGTTATGACCGTAGAGCTGGACGTGGGCGCCAGATTATTTCCAGGGAGCTGCACCTTCGTTTTTAGTCTCATATCGAATTCCATGAAAACAGCTTGATTTTTTTTTACAATTCACCTCGGATAAATTAGATTTTCGTTTGTCAAATTTACAAAACGAGTAATTTTGTACCGACGCAGTAACATAACTTTAAAATAATCTTAATCCTCTCTATGTAGGTTCTTTCCCGACAAGAGATGCACTTGTGGGGTACAACCCCACACCCTGCTGCGTTATCCTATAATGCCGTCAATGGTGTTCTGACACGTCTGCTTTGTGCTTAGAGTTTTTATGCTCGGGCAAGGTTGGATATAACTCAAACTCAAACTCAAAGCATTTATTTCAATTAGACCATTACAGGCACTTTTGAATGTCATAAAAACAAGAACAAAAAAATGATGCTGCTACAGTCCCGGTCACAAGGCATAATAACTTGTGAAAGTACTGTAGTTGGCCATTCCAAAGCGTTGATCTCTATGGAGAAGAATGGGCAAGAAACTCCATGGACACTCTTTTAAATTATAATATTTTTACAAAATCGTATTTACATCATTCGTGTTGAGATTATACAAATATGTGAGAACGATGTAGAAAGACGTGCACAGTAAGAGCCTCTCTAAAATCCAGTTGTAGCCAACGGCTGTATGCCATATAGCCTATTTCGGTTACAGGTGGCTTTTTGGATTACGGCTACATTATTAAACTAAGTATGAGGATCTAACTTACATAAAGTTTTATTTAATTTTAAAGCTAAATAGTATAGTATCTTCGTTTTTAAAGGCAAGTTTTAATTAATAGATGGGAAGTTAATACGCAATTGAAATTTTAACCCACTTTAAAAATAAGTTTAGCAGCATTGATCCAGCTAGTTAGATTGATGAATATGATCAATTGATAAATGCATTATGGTTGTGTTAAAAAACGTTCTTGGTTTTAATCTCATCTGTTGCAAATTCTCAGGAAAAAAATAAAGTATTACTTACTAATTAATGTAATTTTAATCACGCTACCACACGCTTCACATGTAATACAGAAGACATAAAATTGTGCGATGTCATGATAGCTTCGAAGTTAAATACTGTTTTAGATCCATCGGTCTATAAAATATGTCTCATGCTGACCTTCAAATAATTTTCTACAGCGAAAGGACTGTGGACAGTGTCGATACCTGTGAAATGTACAAATTTTCAAAATTTTGCCAAAAAAAACAACACAAAAATTATTTAATTAAGCTTTTCTCCCTCCAACACATCTGTCGGTAGTACACAATTGTTTATTATTTTTTAAGCAAAAGCACATATTACAGTCGTGCACAGTCGTAGCACCTGGTGTGCATTTCGTTTTTTTTGACAAAGTAACCATAGATTTTCTCAAAGCCAGTTTAAAGACCTTTTTTAACGCTTTGTTAACATCGATATTTAACGTTTTGCCATCGTATTTGTAAACTTTCTGCTTCGGAATATTCTGGTAGGGTTGCGCCCGAAGTTTTTCTTGAACTGGAGGATTCTGATCAAACTGTATCCCAATTTCTTCAGTCTCATCATCGTCGTCTTCTATAGTTTTCACTTCGAGATTTTCCATAGTTACATCTACACTCTCAGCAGCGGTCTCTTCGGTCTCTTGATCTTGTTCGGGAAACTGTGTACTCTGAACAGAATCAGTAGTGGTCACCGTGGTAGTCCGTAGTGTGGTAGTAAGTGTCGGGGCAAGTGTAGGCTTTGTCTCATTCTGTTCTTTTGCTTCCGTTTCTTCAGAATTAAAGGCAAAAGTATTATTTTTGCTTTGGGGACTTTTGTAATTTTTTTCATCTTTCAACTTAATTTCCAAGAGATGATTTGCAGATATTTTATTCGAATCTGATTTTGTTAAAAGTTTTACGGTGTCTTTCGTTTCTTTGGATGTATTATTTACGTCTGGCCTTATTCTTAACGTTTTTAGATTATCAGGTATGAGTTCAATAGCTTCTTTTATCAAATCTTTGCCACATACGTTTAGTTTGTAGGAGCCTAGATCCAGATTTCTGTTGTAGTAGTTACCAGTGTTACATACAAGTTTGTTTTGGTTGACACAGTAACAAAATTGGCAGGGGGCTAAAGAGTACCAGTATTTTTCTTCGCATTTGCTGAAGACAGTATTGGGTGCAGTGCTAGACCTGCGGTGGACCTCGTCTTCACAAGCGTTTCTAGTACATCGGTCGTTGAGGATTTCACCGTCTGGCCCACATCTACATACATTGCAATCAATGGGAATGTAGGTGTTCGGGACACATTTATGTGTGGTGACGATTTTTGGAGGCAACGATTTGAATGTATCATGGCAACTCTTGTGCGGCCATCTCCCATCCTTTGTACAAATGCATGTTATTAAGTTTTGTACGTAAAGCTGGTTTGAGAAACATTGAGGTTCAATGCTTTCAACTTCTTTATAACCTGTAATTGAAAACAAGTCAAAATCATTGTGCAAAAATCAAAGACAGCCAAAATGCCAGCGTCTTGTAAATTACTTCGTATACTAAATTACTTACTTATTTGACTGCTACAATCCAAGGGTGTACATTCAAACACGCCCTTTGAAGTACACAAACATTTGTTGCATTGGTTTTCCGCCACATCTCCTACGTGACAAGGCTTAACAGGGTGCTGTAGATAATCTATAAAAATATGGTTTTTCCTGTATTAGTATGGTAGGTGTCACTATTGGAATTGTAGTACCTAAATTACAGCGTTAACTATCACCACAGAATATTTTTTCAGAGTTTCAACGATGTTTCAGAATTACTCTAGCAACTTCACTTTTTCATGGTATACGACAAGATGCAATATGTGGTCGATGACTATAGGCATATAGGCTTCTCTCTGGAAACTTGATTCACTGCCATCCAGTCCGCCCTAGCTACCTAGAGTACTAGATCTAGGCCTGTAGGGTAATTGAGTAACACATTAACGATGACAATGCCTTTCAATATGTAAATTCAACAAAACTAACTGAGCTGATTAATTTATCAAACACAATGACGCAAGTTCTTTTTTCTGAGCGACCTTCTTTCAAATTCTTAAAAAAATAATTGAATGTGTGTCATACTAACAATGTTGAGTAATTTAATATAGCAATGTACAGGAAGAATGCTGAGACATTGATTAAGGATGAATTCATGATCAAAGAAAATCAACAACACCTAAGAAAATACCAGGAGCGAAGTTTCGAACATGCATGTAAATAGGTAGGATAAGAGTAGAGGAAGACTAAAGAAACGCTAGATGGACTATTTGAAGGACGATATGGCAAGAAAGGAAGTCTTATGAATGGAAGAAGATATGCTACGCCGACCCCAAATAAAATGGGATACGAGCTGGAGAATGATGATTTGAGTAATTAATATATTTGCACTTACCTACTGTCGATTTAACAATACCGAAAACAGAAACACACAATGTTAAAGTAGAAAGCAGCCACATTCTGCGATTCTTATAGGTCAAATGATTTAGTCTTCAGTGCGCAAATTGGAGCAGTTGACCGATGATTTTTATGAGACTTTTAATTATGATTGTATGATTATTGGACTAGTTATGGTCAATATTTGAATATACGACTTAATTTTTGAGTAATCAGACCAAGGATCAAGAAATGTCGGTTATTATTAAGCATTTTGAAGAATGAAGACATGGACGGTACCAGTCTCTGTATCAACTAGCAAGCTATATTTAGATAACTGAATATGGAAATACCCTAAAACTGGCAACCATTAGATTATTAATCTTTTTGCTTATTTAGCTTTATTTATAATCTAACACACACTCCTTTTTGGAGCTTAGGACTAGTAGGGAAGTCATTAATCCAATTGTATCCCACTGCAGATTGAACGATTCCTTCACCGTTAATAGTACATTTTGATTTAAGTGAGGAAACTTTGTCATTGCAGACGAGGCGGATTAACACACGAGCCGCCAGGCGAATGCGTTATAGCGCCAAGAACAGCAATGACAAATCCTCACGTTTTTCAATACACTTCGGAGAAATAAAATAACAGAATAAAAAGTATTTTTTGCCATTAATCAATATGAAACTATGATTTAAATGGATTTTTCTCCGCGCTTTGTCTTCTCGTACTGAAGAAGAAACAAAGGCTTGACATCGCTAAACAACCTAATATTAAAAATAAGAAATTTAATTATTTTTTTGAATTTAGAACTCAAATAAATACCAATTTGTTGTTATAAACAAATTATTTTTTAAATGATCATGTTTATTTGCGATATTCTATTGATAAACACATTTTTTTTAATATGGAGGCCTTAAAACAAGCGCCTCCTTGCTCTAAAAAAAATACTGCCGGCTATGCATGAATGCCGTGATGAAACAGAAAAACTGAAAATCCTTGTTGTGATATATGAAGAAAAGCACGTGTGTCAAATCCATTGCATGTTGAACCTAATCGTAGTGTAATAAGCGGTCAGTTTTCGAGGATGTGTTTTGAAAAATAATTTCTGTTACCTTAACATCATCATCACCAACATTAGCACATGAGTTAAACTACAAACATTGATGAATACAATTATAAGTACATCTTTCTCACATATATTTTCAATCTCAACATGAATTATGTAACTAAGATTTAGTAACAATTATTTGATCTTAAAAAATATGTGGGATTTTTTGACAAGTCATTTCCATTTTGGAATGGGCAACTAAAGTGTTAACACAAGTTATAATGCCTTGTGACAGAACTATAGCCACATCTTTTCACTTTCAGGCATTCAAAAGTGAGTCGTACCTTAATTGAAATAAATGCTTTAAGTTTGATTAAGTTTTTATTGTAACAGTAGTAGAACAATCTCAACTAATATTCTTATGGAATGCAATAGGAAGGTCACCGGCTTTGATGAAAGTAGGAGTAGCATCAGTGCAAGCATCGCTGTCACTTTTATAGCAGTGTTCCACCACTAGTACCTTTTCAGGTTCACATTCACAAATAAAACATTCGTCGGTTAGGTTTCCTGGCTTCTCACATGTGTACATCGTGTGGTTGTGTGGTAGCTTTATTTGGATCGGGTACTGGATATCCGTCACGTTCACCATTGTCTCGTTTGCTGTAGAGTAAATTGTTATTTATTGATAGTTTTTTTTTTTAAGTAGTCTGTGGTCTGCTGATGGCAATACGCTTTGGGAATAGAGAACTTACATACCTGGGAAAATGGGAAAATTAAGTCGTGACTCGTCTGAAATGTCGTACGAAAGAAAGAAAGAAAACATTTTTATTTAGTACATGGCAATCTAAGTACAAAATAAAGATACTTTATTATGTGTGGCAGGTTTCCAATGGTTGCAACTTAATTATTTGTAGATTTGTTGCTACATTAAAATTATATTAAAATAATAGCTTAACGGCATCGCAACGTATTCAGACGTCAAAGTTTAATTTAAAGCAGGAAATATCTACACCATCTAATTGCCTAAACTACTACGTACTAAACTCATTGTAGCTATTTATGCGTATGGTTTTCTGCGGACGATTGGATTCGAAATTTAAACAGTCCACTTACTAGCAGACTCTCGTTAATAACTTTCAGCCCTAACTGCAGAAAAAGATTTCAAAAATGCCTAAATGTTTTGAAAGTACGAAACAAAATTAAATAAAAGAAAACAACCAAAAAATATAAGTCATACATTAAACTAAATTGTACTGTGGAAAGGTGTGATAACTCAGCAGCGCATTAATACTGTAGATCAGGGTGCTAACTATACGAGGTTCCTCACACAAATACGAGATTTGTGGTCTTCCGTACGAGCGCTTTCAACCTCGTATAACTATGTACGAGATTTTGAAAATATGACCATTTTAAACCAATCAATCAAATATGAACATTTTGCATCACCAACAGACCCAAATGTCACCTGTCAAAAATGTGGTTCTGGAATCAATCAACCACTTTAAGTTTTCCTAGTACCCTTAACTACACAACCAACTTGTATTATAACGAATAGTAGGTAATAACGAAAGAAAAACTACGTCCCAAAAATTATTCTTAAAAAATTGAGAATTTTCAATTTCTAACTAAAATCATTATTTTATTTCTTTTTTGAAATCTAATTTTAAATACCTTAAATATTTCAATTCGCGTTACGTTGATAAATAGTAAATCTGTCAGTTGTTACTCAAACATATAATCCTAATATTTATTAGGATGTTATGAACCTCGTATATTTATACTTGTACACACGACGACACATCAACCTATACAAAACCAGTTTATGCTGCTCTCTCAACAACGGATCGTACACCATAGATATCAAGTACAATGAGAGATCCGCATAAACTGGTTTTGTATAGGTTGATGTGTCGTCGTGTGTACTTGTATATTTATACTAGATTCGAAAGTCAAAATACGAGATTTTTTGTATTTGTACAAGGGATTTCTTTTTACGGTTGGCAACCCTGGTGTAGGTCTAAAAATAATAGCTACCTGTCCTTCTGCCCATTGAAATATAGTTGTAATTCGGGAAGGCTTGTTCGCAGTATTGATTAGGTGGCATGGGTCTGCAAAAGTGGTTAATGTTCCCCAAATAAGGGCAAACGCAAATGCGGCACCTGAAACAGATAATTGTTCTTTTACATACATCAGGATTACAAGAAGTTGAGAATGAATGGGTTACTGATACGCAAGCGTGTATTAACGTCAATCACATATTTGCTTAGTTAATGTGATAGTCAAACGCGGAATTATCATTAACTAGCTTTTGCCCACGGCTTCACTCTCGTTAAATTCGGGGTTACACAGTTCCCCTTTCCTGATTTGCAGGTACCTGCTACCTGTAGTTTTTGCCCTTGCGCCTTATTGATTTGTAATAGCAACGCTAAGTTTTCCCTTTTCTTCCCTCGTTCTCCCTCATATACCACTTTTTTTTTTCCCAACTATTTCTGTTTCGGTCGGTTTAGCCATTAAGGCGTGAAGACGTAACAAACAAACTCACTTTCGCTTTTATAATATTAGTAAGGATTACAATGTAAATCAACCTTATTATATACTGCGATCCAGGAGTACAAAGATTTCGTTCCGCTTTGCCTGTGAAATTGTAAGTTTGGCATTTGGCTCTCCTTGAATCGATGATAGTTAGGTTCTCAAATTCATCAACTCTATCTGTTCCAGCAAGGTCAGGTTGTTCGTCAGGTATTTCATCACTACTTTCATCATCACCACCAACCAAGTCTTTTTCAAATATATCTTCACTATCGTCACCGAATTTTTCTAGAGCTTTTGTCTATAACACAAATATTACCATCTTGGAAAGTTGCAGAGAAACAGACAAGTACTTAGGTATTACTTCTAGACTGTGGCACAACAAGTTATGGTAAGCGATTTTGGTCGGTCATTTCGCAAAACTTGCCTAACATTACAGCTAGCAACAACAATCGTGTAGGTCGTCAAAACTCACAACGTGACGTCATCAAAACTACTAAATCTAGCAAGAATGTAGTAAGCTTGTTTTAGGACAAAATGGTATGAAATCACAAAGCAAGGTCCAAATAAAACCGCTTTAAGACGTTAATGAAACTAAGAGTGCATCGCTAGGATCTCAAAGCAAAAAACAACATTTCTACTTAAAAAATAAGCGGTAAATTAACTTTACTGGATTCATCTAGGTCTGGGACATTAAAATACTAGTGGCAGTAATTAATATCTATTCTGATAAATTTATACAAATAAAATGTGTGTGAATATAATTATATAATTAGGGTTTACGTGTAAGATTTTAATAGACTACGTACTTGTTAAAACAAACACTATTTTGAAATATTATTTAATAAAGACAAACTCGACAACTATGGAAGTTGAAATTAAAATATTTTTATTAGTGGAATTTCCATATTATCGCACTGTGTGCTATCATGCTAGAACCTGTCATTCGATATATTGGATAGATGTGGCGGTTTTATTGACTTTGGTCTCACAGACTCACACACAGACAGATGCTGTTTCAGGTACATAGTTCATCTATAATATAGTAGTACAAAACAGCCAAATACGTCAATTTATTATAATAACCATATTCAGTACTACATTTTATATATACATATTTACAAAAAATAGGTTTTGAGTAAACGGACGATATCATTTTGCATTTAACGATAGCATGTTACGTCTTTTGTTTCAATTTCAACATGTTGAACTAGAGCTCATTATGCAGGGCTGAAAAAAAGAAGTAACGCATTTGCATAAAAACAAGATCTCAATTTTTTAATAGGCATAAAATGCTATTCAAATTTCTAATAGGTATACTATTTAATATGAAATGTTCTGCATATTTCCTTCTGAACATACATACGCTCGTCAAATGCAATTTGTGATACAGATTAATTTAATATTATTATATATTAGTATGCCCAAAGTACCTGCCCCGTCAGTCAAAATTTTCAGGGTTTTGAAAATAAAAAGGTGGAACTGATTTACCCAACCTTTAAGTCCGCAGAGTCAAAGAAGCTCTTCTGCTGTGAATCATTTGCAGGAATACTACTCGTAGTACTCACAAGCTTCTTGCTATCGCATAAAATAGGGGTACATGACGCATACTCTTTAAGCCCCATTTCAGGACACACGCAGAGTTTACAACCAGCTTCAAATTCCTCACCAGGAAAACAGACTTCCAAATTCCTTACAGTATCCTCCTCGACTTGGTTACCTAACAATGTCTGGGATAGTTTGAAGATCTTCTTCCACGGTGTGTCTTTTTCAGCGCAGGTTCGGTTAGTGCAAGCTTTGTCATTCTTATCTCCATTTAGAGGGCATATACAGATGTTGCAGTCATCGCTAAACAACTCGCCGGCAGCACATGTGTCTGATCGCAAGAAATTACTCTCGCAATGATTCTTTGTACATTTGTCCACGTTTTTGAGACCGTCTGTCCCGCAAAAGCAAATATTGCAGTCAACAGTGTAGTAGGCGGAAGGCTCGCAAGATAACTCGTTGCCGACTGATTTAGAGTGCCCGCTGCAAGTGTTGTTCGTACATGCCCGGTTCTTAACAAGACCATTTGCACTGCATATACAAAAATTGCAGTCGACTTTCGTTATAGATCCAGGTACACATGGGGCTATAGATTCTGTAGTAGTATGTTTAGGAGAAATACGATCTCTATGTGATTCTTGAATCGTTTTTTTTGCATCACAGTCATCAAAAGTGCACCATTTCTCTTCAATCTTCCCGGCTTTCGTACAGTAGCAAGTATTACATCCAAATTCAACGAAAGTATTGGGTTCACAAGTTATGTTATAATCTATAACGTTGGCTTTATCAACTATAAATCTTTGAGTTTTCTTTGGTCCGGAATCATCTGTGACAGATGTACAAAGCTTAAAGTTTGTATTCCCGTTTTCTGGACACAGGCAGTATCTACCTTGTTCGATGAAAACTGAGCTAGGCTCGCACGATTCACTGCCGAGAATGTCTTTGATATCACTTCTTTCAATCTGACTGATAGTTTCCTTCAAAACTCGTTCTAGCATGATAAGCTTATTCTGTAACGAACAAACTCTGGTGCAATATTTTTCTAAAGTGAAACCGTTTCGTAGACAGAAACATTCCATACATGTAGGCACCAGCTCTCCAGGACTACAAGTGCTTTTAACAGAATCGTAATTAAAGTTTTTTATTTTAAAACATTCTTGTTCTAAACAACTGCTTTGGTTCACCACTCCTTGAGAACTACATTCGCAGTAAATACATTTTGGCTTCGTATATTTATTGGGTGTGCATGTGGTTGTCATATTCCTCAAACTAACTAAGGACTTCAGTGGATCCCGTTGCTTATAGCAATTTGATTTGGTCCTCATTTCTTCATCAGGTACACCATTGTCAGGGCAGTGGTACACGTTACAATCTACTCTGTAAAATGTTCTAGGAATACACCTCTTTGCTGATTCAGGAGCTTTATGGCATGTTTCTACACATTTACTTTGGACGAACAACCCGTCGTCTGAACATAAGCAGTGAAGGCAGTTAAATAAGTACATGACCTTAGGTATGCAGGCGTTCTGCGCGATCGTGTCCAAGGATAAATTAGGACCTTTGAGGGAACAGGACGAGTCAGTAGCACATCGGGCTTCGGACATCTTTCCAGACGCGGGACATACGCAAAGACTGCAGTTGATATAATAAGACCTGAAAGGAGTGCACCAAAGTTCGGATCCAACTTCTTGGTTGGTTGCATTTTTCTTTGTATTTTCTTCAGCACATTCTGTGTTGGTACACATGAGTTTCCCATTGTCTTGACATATGCACTGGCTGCACTCTTCCCAAATGATCTGGCCTGGCAGGCAAGTTTGTCGGCGCCCTATCATCTGGCATGTGGCCTCGCTCCAACGGCCCATACTGTTGCAGTAGCATAGCCGACCATTCAGTAAGAACTGGGTGTTTGGGACACACGTGCCTGTAGAAATAAATAAAAATGTAGCACTATTTGGGAAGAAATGCTTCAAAATAAATGTAAGTAACTAAATAAATTGGGAGTATTAAAAATAAATCTTGACTAAGTAACATTAATTTTTGTGGTAAACATTTTACAGTGAAGATTAAAATGGGACTCAAGAATAAAGAATTGCATAATACAACAAAAATGACAATAGAAGAAAAGAAACATCTGGGGAACGAATCATCAACGGGGTGAATAATAAAGACAAATCTGAAGTATCAATCCAAGCAACAATAATGGGGAAGGTAACTGTCTATCTAATGGCGCTAGCATAACTTGTACCAAGCATCATCATTCGTTGAAAATCTGTAAAAAACATTTTATATTTCAAAATAGCTTGATCTCATTGGTCTTATGACTAGGCTATGGACACGCCATCTACAATCAGATTTGACCGGCCTTCCCCATTGAGTAAATTGGTCAATACTTACGAACTATGGTTTCCCCAAAGGGTATTGTCGTTAGCAAGGTTACAAATGTTACAGCCATTAACATATTTTAAGGAAAATTTGTTGTTTTGTTCCCTGCACACTAATAAAAAAAAAATACAATTTCTTAATTATATAACTTAATCTTCCATTTCATTAACTTTTTTATTACCAGAAAATTATTTGAAATGGGAAACTCGTTAAATATAACGATTGCGTGGCTTTATGACATTCGCTTGATCGTAAGTTAATTAAGTTTCGGCTTTAAAAGATTTAATGTAATTGCAGGATTTTTTAGAGGTTTCAATTTTATGATTTTTTTGTACTATTTTAGGTACTTTTACCTTGATTACAGTTTTAGGTTTTCAGATAAGATACTATTTAAGTTTAGTTCCCATTAAACATAATACAAAAACCCTTAATGAACTACGGGCCTGATATTCAGATAATACGTTTTGTAAAGTATTTTATTGCTTGAAAGATTTTAATTAAAATAGGTTTTACAAATACCTAGCATAAATTGAGACTTAAATTAGCTACAGTAGCGACACTATGAATGACAGGACGGTGACGTTATAAAGAACTAATTAGGTAACACTTTCGGCTACGAACAAAAATATTTCATTCGGAATTCAAAACTATAGAACAACGAAATAGACCGCGTTTCTCTGCTGCCTTTTATTTTTTTTTATTTTCACTCGATTTGATTCCACATTACACAACACATTTTACTGCAAAGTTTTACTGCATTTTTATATGCGTTTATTTATGTGCTGAAATATGTATTATACATAATATAATATACTTTTTAGGGTTCCGTTCTTCAAAAGGAAATCACGGAACACTTATTTTTTTGTCCGTTTATCTGTCAAGACCCTTAATTTCGAGAACGCGGGGAGGGATCGAGTTGAAATAAATACCAAAAACTAAATCTGCGCAATTTAAAAAATATATATAAAATAAAGTATATAGCCATTTATGTTAGATTTCTCGTGCATTCGGAAAAATAATCAAAAACTAAAGGATACTTCCCGTTGACCTAGAACCATGAAATTTGGCAAAAAACCATGTCAAAGAGCACCAGGGAAATATATTATAGAAAGAGAAAAATCACAAAAAAAAATAAAGTCAAAGTCAAATTTATTTATTTGTGAAACATAGGTCTGTACGTGGTTTATGGTATAAAGAATTGTGTTGTCTCTCTATGTTTTGCCTTGCAAGGCGTACAAATTAATTACAAGAAACCGTTTCAAATACAAAATACACATAGATCGGACATTTTGATTTTATGTTTTATCCTTTAAAAACGCATTAATAGAGTAGTATGCCTTTTCAACTAAGAATTTTTTCAGATTAGATTTAAAATGCTTTGTTGTGTATATACTTTTTAACTTTTTTGGTAGTTTATTAAAAATCTTAGGACACATGCCTAGACAACTCTTAGAGAAAAGCGCAGTATTATGTCTTTTCGACTTAACAACAATACTTAACTTAATAACAAACTTAATTGCACTTGGTGAACTAACTGTTGTCATTAGTTACCTACAAGTTCCTACGGAACCCTCGGTGCGCCAGTCCGACTCGCACTTCCCGGGATTTTAAGAAATCACTACGATTTATTGTAGACAGTCAGACACACCCTACCTCCAATATTATTGTACTTAGTTCGGTTCAGTTCATTCCCACTGTTTTAAAATACTACTAGATTGATTAATAATCTGTTCAAATTTGTCATAAGAACTGTCTAAAATATGAAAAATTAATATGAAAGGGATGAGAAATCTTCTCTCAGGAAAGCCAGATGCTAAAAGTGCCAAGGAATAAGTGATGTATTCAAATAAACTATAACTATTAAGGCTGCGTCTGCACGGTCCCAAACTAGTCCTCCTCCCGACTGGACGGTCCCTTCGAGTTGCACACTGCTTACTGTTCATTTATTAAGTCAAACCAGTGTTTTAGTAAACACCACATTGGCAACGCACTTCTTGCATCTGGCTTTCTATTTTCCCAACCGAGCCCATTCAATCCATGGAAATCGAAACTGTACACCGAGATCAAAATTACATGTCTTAACCTAACCTTTAACAAATTTCGTACGGGCATTTTTTGTTTGGAAATATTACGTCACGCGAGATCAATCCAGGAAATTATCGAGAGCCACTTTCATCTACGGCAGTACGGACAGAAAAAGTTATTTATTGATCCAACACAAAAGTTTAGTGAATTCATTTATTCATTGCTCTACAAACCCTCTAAAAATAATAATAAAATCAAAAAAACAAATAATAATAATCGGTCCGTTACACCAAGCCGGTGTCTGTTAGGCAGGTAAGCGGTATTCATCATCACAGTCCATGCTCCAGCAAGTACTTTTGCTGTTTCTCCAACATTACTGCTTGGTTGTAGTTCAGACAAGTCTTCTGCGTGCAGCGCAAAGTCTGGTCCTTCTGACAGTAGCATTTGTTGCAGTTGTCCCTGGGAATATAGAGAAGACCATTGTAAATGTTGAGCAGTACAGCTCCCACTTTTTGGGTTAACTCAGTTGTGTGGCGATTCTCCACCATCACCGCTAGTCCGCGCGGACGGATGAGGATGAGTAAAAGCAAAAAGAGCGGAGAAGATTTAATGGGCTTAATATGCGCGGATAGACGATGAGTGTCGCTCGTCCGCATGACAAGCACACTGTGTAAACGTAACGTAAATACGACGCTTTCAAAAATAATTGTTAATACGCGCTCCACTTATCATACTTTCATAATTACCTAATATATTTATTCATATCTATGTGGGGTACCGATTGCACTTGTTGCAAACAATTGAACTAAAATGCTATAAGGGTACATAGTCGATTCAAAAGTCGACTTAATTACGTTACGGATTTCTTACAAGCCAATGCGATGTGAGATCCGCTTCACCGTTCGTCTACTTTCACCAGGATTGATCGCCTCTCGGTAGCTTCGTCAATGATAATGAAGAAAAATAAAGAATTCAACTTTATCTGGCCCTCTGTGATTCGAAGGTTATCAAAATGAAATCGGCCCAGCGTCCTTTAGTTTCTATAACGTGCAGACACTGAGGATTTTAAGTGACCTGCTGACTTACCGCAAGTGCTTTGAAAAGAGTTCAAGGATAGACACTCTACGGTGGCATATGCTTCGCAGCAGCACGGTACCCGCTAGACAAACCAAATAGTTCTTACTTATAGATATGATCAGGTAAACATTTCTCCACTGTGTAATCGAAGGCCAGACCAGCGCCATTCCTCTTGGTACTGGTTCTCATCGCTAGTTCTTCTTCCGCCTCGCATTCTTCCTTAGCTTTGCAGTGAGTGGTTCCATTGCAGGTGCACTTCACACATTGCGTCTGAATAATCTCGTTCTCCTCAAAATTTTTGCTGTGGCATGGTCGACCTGGTGGAAAGGAAAGCGCAAGAGCATTATTTCATTTGTTTTCCTTTTTGTCAAAACGTTTTTTTTTGTCTCAGTTATACAATAACTAAGTTGTATTTTTTATTGTTTTTGTAGTTTTTTTTTTTAATAAATACATCATTATTATTGTTATCTGCTAAGAGAAAAGAAAGAGAAATGGACCAGAATTATAACGGTTTGGTACCCTAGAGAAAGCATAAGAAGCAGAGGAAGGCAGCCCAAGCGATGGGAAGATGATCTGAAGCAAGTAGCTGGACCAGAATGGTTACGTACGGTACGGCAAAAGATAGGAATGAATGGAAATCCTTAGAAGAGGCCTTTGTCGAAAGATAAGCTGTTAAGAGGAGAATAAAACCGAACCGAATGCCGAAAATATGTTTTAGTTAATTATTTTTTCATTTTTTTTACCTTCTTTTTTATATATTGTTACCTATATCATAAGTGATGTTTTGTTTAGTTATGTAAGTTAAAACTCTAACAGCAATAAAGGCTTATTTTATTTATTATTGTTATCACTCATATGTAAAAATGTATCTACTGTAATTTGCCACTGTATAAGTCCAATACTGTTTTTTTTTGTGATGTACCTTGGTATAACTCCAATATTGTAATTTTTATTTTTTAAGACTTTCGTGTACACAAGCTGTTGGTGACCTTTGTTATAAACAAATAAATAAAAAGAGTATCTTCAGAGCCTCTTAATACAGTACTTATCTAAATAATGTGATCATACTAAGAATGAGGTACCTATAGACAATGTTATGTTATGTTATGAGTTCGTTGTCGAATTGGTTTACAAACTTCCACCCCTTATTCTAGGGAAGTGGGGGGTTAGAAAGAGACAAAAAGCAAAAAAAGCCTATGTCCGTTTCCAGGGTCCCTACTATCTCTGTACCAAAATTCATCAAAAAGTGTTTGCCATTTAGGCGTGAAGACGTAACAAACAAACAAGTAAACTCACTTTCGCTTTTATAATATTACTATATAGTAAGAATTTTTCCATCAGCGTAACACCATACCTCACCCATAGCATTCTAATCTAAATGAGCATAAACGTAAACCCATATCATGACATCACGCCTGTAAACCCTAATGGATAAGACAGACGCGTAGCCACAGTAGACCCACAACCGCAAGTTATATTTAGGTCCCATGTATGAGGGCATACCCGTAGTGGAGCTCGTGGCTAAATAATAGCAGCCGCTCGGGTCGATCTTTAGGTTAAGCCACGCTTGCCTAGGTTGGTCTGTGGATGGGACCACCCGTTATATACTGAGTTTCCTCCGTGCCTCAGAATGCACGTTAAGCCGTTGGTCCCGGCTGTCATTTGTAGATCTTTGACAGTCGTCAGTTAGTCAGTGTTCCGAAAGTCTGACAACCAGTCTTACCAAGGGGTATCGCATTACCTAGTACTAACTGGGTTGTGGAGGTCAGATAGGCAGTCGCTCAATGTAAAATACTAATATTCAGCTGCATCCGGTTAGACTAGAAGCCGACCCCAACATAGTTGGGAAAAGGCTAGGCAGATGATGTATGAGGGAATACCCATGGTACTGGATATTCCGGACGGAAAACGCACTAATACTGTCCGGTATTTTTCTAAATTGGACCTACTTAGCGCAGCCGTAAGACCTAATAAATACTTTATTTTATTTACTTCTGCCATGCGCGAAATAAACATATCTTCTTTCAATATAGGGGCCGAACGATCGACTGCTGCGCTGCGTGTCGCGGGTTCGATCCCCGCACGGCACAAATATTTGTATGGCCTAGAGATAATTGTTCCGGGTGTGGCTGTTTGTGTAATTGAGTTTAATTGTTTGTAAACGCACAACGATACAGGAGAAATTCCTAGTGTGGGCCAACGTTTAATTTTAAAAAAAATGTATCCACTGATATGGCTGCTAAAACATTCGCTTACCAGATCTTCTCATAGCCTCTGCTTTATGCATATCATTGTAACTGATGCATAACATCTTATCACAGAGAAGGTTCCTGAATTCATCGCAGAGGCAAGCATTGCAGTCGACCATGTAAGAGGTGCCTGGCTCACAAGGCGAAGCGGCGTGAGGAAGCTGTGGTAGACTATTGTACTCGTCATCCTCGATTGGAGTTCGGACGTCGACTGTTCGCAAATCATGCCTCGCTGGGAGAGAAGAACAATATTAGAAACTAACTTTTGTCCACGGTGTTAGGATGTGACAATCAATTAGGGTTGCACTCTGCAAGTATTATTATAATTTAACTAGCTTTTGCCCGCGGCTTCGCTCGCGTTAAATTCGGTATAACACAGTACCTGTTACCTGCAGTTTTTGCCCTTGCGCCTTATTGATTTGTAATAGCAACGCTAAGATTTCCCTTTTCTTCCCTCGTTCTCCCTCATATCCCACTTTTTTTTTTAAAATAGCCTATGTCCGTCTCCTGGTTCCCAATTATGTCTGTACCAAAATTCATCAAAATCGGTTAAGCCAATAAAGCGTGAAGAGGTAACGAACAATCAAACAAACAAACTCACTTTCGCTTTTATAATAAGGATAGTAAGGAAGTAAGGATTATGATTCGAAAGACACGTCGCACCATCTAATATGATAAAAACATTATTGTTGTTTATCTTAGGAACAGTAGTTTTTTTCAGGATGAAAGATACCCTATGCCCGTTTCTGTACACCAGACAACGTTTACACATTTTTTCAGGATTTATAATATTAGTCAGGATAACTAGGATGACACTCGGAGATATTAAAGAATCTACATTTGTTGTTTTGTATTAAGTTCAATGGTTACCCTACATGTAGGGTAATCTTTAACTACCTCTTCAGAATATTATTAATAATAATACTACAGATCGCACACAAAGAAAGAAAGGTCTCGAATTTGAACCAATACCTCTATTTCGGGTTCATGTGCGTATATTTTATAATCACTTGCTTCAATGAAGGAAAACATCGTGAGGCAACCACACTGACACTAGGCTAGACACTAACCACATGAAAGAAAGAAAAATCCACTTAAACACCATTTGAAAACGAAATCTCATGAATGGCGAAGAAATAATTAGATGAAAGTATGGATGGAGAGCGCACTCTGTGTTGGCGCACACACGTGAGTATCATGTTATATAATACAAGCTTTTGCCCGCGGCTTCGCTCGCGTTAAATTCGGGGTAACACAGTTCCCCTTGCCTGATTTGCAGGTACCTGCTACTTGTAGTTCTTGCCCTAGCGCCTTATTTATTGTAATAGCAATGCTAAGTTTTCCCTTTATTCCCCCCTTTCTCCCTCATATCTCAATATTTTTTTTTAAATAGCCTATGTCCGTCTCCTGGATCCCAACTATACCAAAACCTCTGTACCAAAATTCATCATAATCGGTTCAGCCATTGAAGCGTGAAGACGTAACAAACAAACTCACTTTCGCTTTTATAATATTATATATATAACTAGCTGTGCCCAGCGGTTTCACCCGCTGAGGTTTAGGGGTATGAAAAATAGATGTTAGCCGATTCTCAGACCTACCCAATATGTACCCAAAATTTCATAAGAATCGGTCGAGCCGTTTCGGAGGAGTACGGTAACTAACATTGTGACACGGAAATTTTATATATTAGATAAGGATATCTCCTGCGCCGATGGAGATCATCAATAGAAGATAAAAGACTAGAGTGATTTGTCTTACCTTTCGGTTCATTACAGGCATTTTGAGTAGAACATACCGGCTTTCTGTTAGCATCACAAAAACATCTCTGGCAACCCTCCTCATATATTCTCCCAGGCTTGCAAAAACCAGACGGTAACTTCGGGTACTTTATTTTTACCGGCTTTGCCTGTTCGTTCTCCTCTCTTCTCTGCCTCTTCATCTTTCGAACCTTCTTCTTTTTAGCAGAATGTTCTTCTTCTATTTCCGATTTTGTACGTTCCCTACCCAGACCCCCCACAGAAAAGAGAGAGTCCTTGTCTGCAATTGCTTCTGGTTTTGGTTCCATAGGATGCAAGCAAGCTGCCTTTGTGCATAATAAATTGTTTTGGTGTCCACAGTGGCAAACGTTGCAGTCCATCCTGTATCTTTTGCCGTAAGTGCATTTTTCTCCATATCTTATTTCCGGGAGCTTCACTCCATCTTTCGTCACATTGGCTGCAATTTAATGAAAAGGCAGAGGGTAATTCTTAATTTACCTTGAGTGGTTAAAGATTTTTGGGCTGACTCAATTAGATTGTCATCGACACACTTAGATGATATTTCTTTTTGGTTTTTGAATGGTTAATGTTGAATAAAAATTCTATTGTATCGTGCGATCTAAGAAATTCAACTCAATCAAGTAATTTACCCCCTGTAATCGGTAGAAAATGATAAAATAATTACATACAAAAGAAAAGACTTAATTCAAAGTCATAACTATAATATAATACATAAAAAAAAATCTCAACCAGCAAACAATACAGCTCTCAGTGCCTTTAAATCTAAGACGTAATTTTGCAAGCAAACCATAGTGGTGCAAGATGTAGAACCATCCTTCGCACAAACACAGACGTTGCATTCGTGACGGTACTCCTTACCAGGTTCACAATTACTATCGCTGTCTTTATCTAACTCAGGAAGTGAGTGAAGAGAGTCAACCTCATTCATTCTGTCCTGTCTCAAAGCGTTCTTCGATTTTTGCTTTAGACAGACATTCTCGGAGCAAACAAGGCGGCCCGATGTTAATGATGGTGAGGATGTAACACAGACGCACTGGTTACAATCAACTACGTATGTAAGAGTTGGGGAACAATCATTTGCAAGAATGCTGAACCGTCTCCATGATCTGCCAATGTCATCTAGCAGTAAAACGTCTTGCGGTTTAAGTGGTTGCACAACTTCATCTAAGACTTCGATGCAGAGACGATCGATATAGTAATTGATGTCGCTGCAGGAGCAAAGTTGTTTTTCAAGGCGGAGGATGTCTCCATAAGAACAGGCTTCGGCTTTATGTCCTGGACTACAGCTCCTACTGGTACACAAAGTAACGTCGATAATTCCACTCTCTGAACACCGACAAATGTTGCAGTCAATAAGGTACAGATTGTTGGCGGTACACTGGATATTGGTCTTTAATGTTTTATCAGGGAGGTTGGTTCTTGGATAAAAATAACGGAATGTTGCTTCACAGTTGTCTGACAGCCAAAACCCCTCGTCACTACATCTACAGAATGTGTTATCTTGTCTGAATACGTTATTTGGTATGCAATCTACTTTAGGTTTGGTTCTTTCTGAAAACAACATTGTTTTCATTAGTGACTATTTTTTATTTTGTAGCGTTCAATAGTTGTGTTTGAACAAGGGATAGAGGAAATATAACCTCAATAAAATTATAAGGATTGAATGTATGATAAACGAGTGTATGCCAAACATATGATGTTATGCAAACTAATATTATGACATCAATGGTTCTGCCAGATAGGGTAGACCCAAAATATTGATAGGAACTTTAATTACCAACTTAAGCATACTCGAAACTTATTTTTTAATTCATTAATGCTGCCTCGGTTCGATCTCATGAACATATTTTGTGTTACAGCTCTGCTGACTATAAGCGTCCCCTTTTTTCTGCTATACTACCCCGTTATGTGCTTATTTTCATCAAGGTATTTCCCAATATCATCAACCCAACGTACTTTTGGACGGCCCTGGAAAGGCCCTTCTGGTGAAAAATGGATGAAGTCACAATTTTGAAATACTAATTGATCATCCCAAATCGTTGTTGGCAATCGTTGGTTTATTCGTATACATTGCTGCTTCACTTACCCACATTTTCTTCTTCACACTTCTGAGGCTGGCAATGGAATACCCCTTCATTGGAACAAACACATATGTGACACGGACCTCGTACTGTGGCGGTTGGCACGCATTGCTTCACCGGCTCCACTAGGCCGGGCATAAACTAACTTTAACTGTATCTACTGAATGGTAAGGACGAAAATTGTGTGAATGCTGGCTGTCTTACGATCTCATGTTAATATTTCAAGTAAATTATTCTTCGAACATTATTGTACACAGTCAGATCAATCGACAAATTTGGCAGATCTGACGGATGATATCGATTTCTGGAGCATTTAAACAAAATTTTGACGAAACTAAATTTTCTAACAGTAGGACGATGAAACATAGAAGATCAAGTTTGGAATGATTTGGATTAAAAAATAGTAAGTATCTGTTATTATCAAAAATCAATACAAAATTTATCCGCATTGCTGTCAACAGAAAAAGTACCCAGAAGGCTCGCAGTATCTGTTTGTAGCTTTGTGGATTGATGTTTTGCCATGACAGCAGAATTCAAATAAATACTAGACAAATAAAAAAAAAGCTTTTTCAGAAAGCAGTAGTCTTCAAAACGGTTACTGAGCGGAAGTTGAGCGGAGGTTCCGGTCTCTGGTGCCCTTACCACCGGTAGCTTGGACCCTGATCCTGACACCGGCGAAACCTTTTATTTTGAGGTATTTTTTTTTAGAAATGTAAAAATATAAAAGACTTATTTACTGATGAATAAACTAAATATTTAGATGTACTATAAAACCTAAAGACAACATCGAGAGAAATTAAAGAAGTAATTGCTCTATTAGATCTAAGAGTAACCGGTGCCCAGCCAATTGCACCTATCAGGATTTAAACGAAGGAAATTCTAGAGCAGTGCAGGTGGCTATATACTGGTTTAACATAACATGAGGTTCATCGACAAGAAAATAAGAAAAAGAAGAAGTCCGGTAGAGAATGAATTATTTCTACTTTACTTGAAGTTAAAATAAATAAATAAATGTCCAGAAGTGAAATAGACTTCTGAACAATTTTTATTTATTAAAAAAAAGAATTTTGCTAGAAAAAAAATTGTTTGACATTTCTTCTTTTATCAAAGTAATTTAAAAAAAAATAGACTGATAATCAGCATTTTACGAACGTCAACATTTACAAAAGACAGTCCCCCAAAACAGTTCAGAATAATCAAAAAAACCTGTCGTTTTAAAATTACAATATCACATTTTTTTCTAACTATACAATAATGTTGAACTAGAAAAAAAATAGGAGTAAGGAGGAGAGGAAATAAGCGCAGAAACGCAAAAAGAAATACTTACATAAAGAGGATTCTGCCCCCTTCAGAAGTACTGAAGTGGTCACCAACGTAACCAAACCGATCCACATGCTTCAGTTTTCTGATTAATCAACGCATAATGAAACCAAGAAGTTAAGAGACTAAAAAGTACCCATTCTTCCACGCTCAATAAATTTCACAACTTTAATTACCTATAAAAGCCAAAAAAAAAATAGTTAATTAACAAACCACTTATTTCTTTTTGCCTTGAAATTGAGCGCGCAAAAACGATCCAACCCACAAAATGAATATTTTGTTATTTATTAGGAAACTCGGTATGTAACGGGTCACCCATCCACAGCCAGCCTAAGGAAGGGCGGCTTATCCTAAAGATTGACCTAAGTGACTGTTGTTATTTGGCCATTAGCATTTATTTTTACTTGGCCCCACACTGAATATCATGGGTGTTTTTACAAATATTTTAACTTACATACCCATACAGCCAGACCTGAACCAGACCTGCAGGTCATGCACATATTTGTTTCGGGGAACGAACCCGCGAAACGCAGCGTAACAGGGTCTTTATTTATTTATCCTTGCATCGGATAGTACGTTAAGGTGTTGGTCCCAACTGTCATTTGTAGGACTTTGAAATTGGTGGTGGTGCTTTGAATTGGTGGGGTGGTGGACAACCAGTCTTCAACAAGTTCTTCGTCCAAGGAGTATCGTAGTACCCAAGTGCGAGTGACCGTTTGGCCTCCACAACCCAGTTAGTAAATTGGGTTGTGGACGTCAGATGGACACTCGCTCCATCCTACTAATATTATAAATGCGAATGTTTGTAAGCATGGATGGATGGATGTATGGATGTTTGTTACTCTTTCACGTCAAAACGGCTGAATGGATCTTAATTAAATTTGGCACAGAGATAGATCGATAGATAGAGATAGGTCTGGAATAACACATAGGATATTTTTTTTTCGATCATCACGTGGGCGAAGCCGCGGGCGCCAGCTAGTGTAAAATACTGATATTCAGCTGTATCCGGTTAGACTGGAAGCTTACCACAATATGGTTGGAAAAAGGTAGAGCAGATGATGTTTTTTTAGTTATTTGTAAATTTTTCTATTTTCATTATCATAAAAGTGTATTTTATTTAATTGGATGCTTTTTGCGAATTTCACGTTTAATTGATGTAAGTACAGCGTCAAAGAACGCGTTCAATGGGGTATTATCAAAAAACTGTTCGAAAGAGATGCCGCGGGCCCGGAACGTGAAGGGCAATAGAAGGAACATTGGTGGGTTTTAGTCAGTACAAGTCTGACACTCCCCCCCCACTCCCAGAGCGGGGGAACATATTTGATGATTACCCAACCTGATTGTCAAACCGCTAACTTTCAAAATCCCAAATAACCCAATAGCACTATGCCCGACCTGACATTCGAACCAGGACCTCACCTTCAGCAGTCGTGCTAGCGACCCCTCGTCCAATGAAGCAAAATATAAAAAATGAAAAAAAAATGGTTCACAAAGAAACAGCAAATATTCTTTTCTGAAAACAGAGCAGTGCTATCTGTGGTGCTGGCCTGTGTTACTTTATAAGCAATAAACTCACCTTATAAATCCCGAGGTAGACGGTAAACCACGTAAGTAAATACTATCAGATCCCCAATCCATTATAATAATGTTATCAAATACAAGATTTAATTAACTCGACATGACTTTGGTTTAATTGGCAGTTATTTAGTTTCACGGGAAAACGGTGACGATATAGTATTAAGATTAAATCTACATAGCTACTTATTAAAAATCATACATTCAGTCATTCTGCAGACCTAGGTACGTATGGCCTATTTGCTCAAAATATAACTAAAGAACGTAAGTAGTACCTAACTAAGTACATCTAATATATAAACTCCTCCGAAACGGCTCGACCGATTGTTATGAATTTTTTATACATGTTCAGTAAGTCTGAGAATCGGCTACTATCTATATTTCACACCCCTAAGTGAAGTAAGCACCGGGTGAAACCGTTGGGCACAGCTAGTAAGACTATAAAGTTAAATAAACATGTCATTTTTAGTAATAAGTCATCTGTCTAATTTAATGTACCTTTAATTTATCTTTATACCTTTTTTATAATATTCTTTTACGGATTCCGTTATCTTAAAAGAGTTCCGTTAATTCCTTTTGAGGTATACAACCCTTAAAGAAAACGGTTTCCTTCAAAATTGCAATACCACAGTCAAATGTGTTGTTTCTACGTGGTGGGGATCAGAACGATATACTGAATACGTGGAAACAGTTTTCGCAACGGTGTTCCTTGCACCCCATATACAATAAGCTAACTAAATAAACAACAGGACTCTTAGGGGTCAAAGGGTATTTATTATAAATGCGAATGTTTGTGAGGATGGATGGATGTATGAACGTTTGTTACTCTTACACGTCTAAACGGTTCTTGATGAAATTTGGCACAGAGGAAGATTATAGTCTGGAATAACACATAGGATACTTTCTTTTCGATATCACGCGGGCGCCAGATAGTCGGCCATAAACCAGCCTAGAAGAATGCTATTATTTCACCAGAACCATCAGAAAGAGCCTGTCAGGTTACTTGAAGTGGCGCCTGCACAGCTGAACTTGCGACATGGGATGACGCAAGACTCGATGCAAGTTGAGTTCATGACCAAATGCCAAACTTTGGGAAATTCAAGATTTTCTTTATTTATCGACGTGATAACGTCTTTAAAATCGTTTTAGTCGGGTGACATGTTCAGAAACTTGTGTCACACCAAAACCTCACGAGCGCGATCGCGCCTCACGAGCGCTATCGCGCTCGTGAGGTTTAGTTATCACATAAGCATCTCGATCGTAAACCTACTTTACAAACAACCAATTTTTTTTTTATGGTTTCGTACCTCAAAAGAAAGAAACAGAATCTTTATTGGATCACTTTGTTGTCAGTCTGTCAAGACCGTTTATCTCTGAAACGCGTAGAGGTATCGAGATGAAATTAAAACCATATACTCAACTTTGTGAGCCCTTTAAAAATCAACCTTCCAAGTCTACGCAATCACAAGATATGGCTGTTTATGACGCAACTTTGTACGGAACCCTCGGTGCCGAGTCTGCCTCGCTCTGTACCGGTTTTTCAATAACCGACCTGTTATCTGACCTGGATTTCACTGTCGAGGAAAAAAAAACTAAATTAATATAATTAACTCGTTTATTCGTTTCGTGATTATCTTTAACTCAAAATTACTTAAGTTTTAATTACGTATCGTCTAATACATGATGGTACGTACTTTCTAAGTTAAACCACGTATTACAATCCGTTCACAGTGATTTTATCTCCGATTTTGCAACACAATGACCTTTATTCTCCTTGTTATAAGGTTGCTGTTTCGTTACTAGTCAGAGGTACAATAACTGTGAAAGTGTTTTACTAAAAACTCACTAATTACTTAACATTCGAGCGATACTATTTGACGCCGAGCAAATAGCCAGGGTAGGGCGTAAACATCGACTAAAATATAAAAAAATTGTTTGATTTTATCCTGAAATAAGTTTCTACGTAGATGCCATATGTTTACAAAGAAAAGTAAATTGGGAAACGAAACTAATTAAGTAAATGCCATAGTTATATACATATATGTATTATAAATAAAAAAGTTTGCAATTGCGCTCATTTTTGCATAGCTAAAACAATCCTATGGAATTTTAGTTCAATTACTAGTCACAACTACAATCAATATCATTCAAAGATATTAAAAAATCATGTAAATTTGATGTGAAACAAGTTTTATTCTAGTAGAGTTGAAAACTTTGTCAATAAAAATCAACTGCCGCTTGTTCAAAGGCTCATACATAAACATGGAAACTTTTTAATGTTTTCTTAATGTAATAATTAAAGAAATATAAAATAGAGGGGTCAACAATCTGGCTACAAGCTCGGCCCACTCAACATAACAGCTAAAATAATGAAAAATGACATGAAAAATAATGCACTCACACACGAAAATCGTATGTTGGCCAACTAAGTTGAAAATGCTGATGAAGACGTCACACACACACATCAAATTATAATAGGCTTTTCATACAAATTACTAATAGAATAAGTTAGTTCACAAATACGTAAACTAAATACAATGTATCGAAAACTATTAGTTTTTATACTTTTAGTATTTAACTAAACATAGGATTTATCGACTTTTCTATATAAAAGCGGATGACACCAAAGTTCATTACATTTACATTAGTTTTATCAGCTTCAGTATTTCATTGCCATTATGTTCTATTGGTGGAATCCGCCATAACTCGATTTTCACAATAACTAAAGTCAATAGTCAAACATCAGATTTAAATCAGTGAACAGCCAAATAGTCGATTTTACAAAGAGAATTAGTCGATAAATCTTAAACTATTAAATTTACACTAAAGTTTTCTGCAAGCATTGTACAATTAAAATGAAATAGTAACAACTCGTTCATTCTTATTACATACTAAGTAAAATTAGTCACAAAATACTTAGAAAAAACACAAAACATTGAAATGATACTAAAGCACACAATTACTCGATCGACAAATCGATTTAATAAGTCAATTTGATCGACTGCGCAGCTGCTTATAAAAGGAACAAAACTTATCTTGAAATGATACGAAACACACTTTGAAGTCAATGAAAGTGAATGGCTTTGCCTCTCTTTTCTAATACTTGGGTACACTCTCGCAGACTCTTGTTAGTGACTCTTAAAAAGCAACATCAACAACAAAAAGAACTACAACAAAACTGACTGTTATTAGTTCTTATAAGTAGATAACGATTTTGTTTGCGTTGTCTCGTGTATGATGAGTGCCTGCAGCATATTTAAATATTTAGCATGGACTATTACTGACATGGTATCTTCTTCTGCTTTTAGTTTCCATTCCTATTTGAACTCATTGAACTATGGTGAAACCATTTCTTTAATCGACAATCAATGAGTTTACAAACAAACAATTCTCCGAAAGTAAATTAAAAGAAATATAGAGAGCATATTTTTAAGTGAAATCACAGTAATTCTTTTTATTATTAACTTGTGTACCGTAAAATTATGGTGTTGAAATTTAAAGTTAAGTTTAAAGTTAAATGCATATCATGTCGACGTTACAATAATTATAGTAACTGGAGAAATTCGAATCAAAATGAAAACGATATAGCGTGACTTTTTCGTGTTCATGACAAGATAAGAGTAGATGTACATTTAAATGTCAGATGTTAGGGCTTCGTCGCACAAACGCAGTGTGCAGAAGACGCTCTTCCCATCAGCAGAGCAAGTGCAGTCGTTGCAGTCACGTCTAAATTGTTCTCCAGGGTTGCAACGGAAGCCCTGATCCGATTCTGAATAAAAATAAAGATTTATCTAAGATACACGATATTGTGTTCAACAGATAAAAATACCTGTCATTTTAAGAAGCCTTGCCTAAGCCTAGCTTGAAGCATAGAAGGTAAGATAAGGAAGGTAGATAATATTCTGTGAATCAGAAACGCAGTTATTGGGCTACTTGTTTATAATACTGGTAGAATAACAGCAGCATAGTTGGGAAGTGGCTAGGCAGATGATGACTTATGCTTAATTAGGTTAGTACTTCATACAACTCTTACCTACCAGGAGCTTTCTCCGTTTCAGCTTTATTGTCCTTGCATTTTTTGAGCGTGCACGTCGCAAACTGTCCGCTTTCAATGCACCGACAGACATTGCAGGCGCGATCAAACACACTGCCAGGAACGCACTGCATTGATACCTGCTCAGAAATATCTGAAAAATATAATATTATAATTGAAGTTTGTTTTTGATCTGAAAGGCCTTCAATTGTGTAAAGCACGGCATATGTATAGAACAAAACGTATCTTGTACGAATACGATTGTTTATATCTCTAATTGTGTATGTATATATAGTCCATTGAAATGTTACATTTTTTAGGCCTAACCTTGCGTTTTTTAGAGGACGCAATTTTATTTTTTTGATGTGTAGGGGGGGTCAGTGTAAAGCTAAAACCAAGTTTGTGGGGTCGCCACCCTTGTCCCACGGCCGCCATCTTGAAAATAGGGGTTGAAATGGTTTTTACGACATATCTCTTAAATTATTTATTTGATAAAAAAAATTGTTAACATTTTTTGTTACAAATTAAATTCTCTACTACTTTGGTCCAGTAACTTTTTGTCGTAGAACAATAAATAAAAAAGTTATAAGCGAAAATCTTCAGAAATTCGAGAAAAAAAATTATTAGCTATTCTTACAATAACAGAGGTTGGGAATAATAATAACAATAGCAGGCAGCTGTTTTTTTGTTCCCTCATGGTCACTTGGGTATTTTCTACCTGAACAGTATTCTCAGTAACAGCCATGACATTTAAAATTATTTTAAAAATCAATAATTGTTAAATCCTGTTAAAGAGTGAAAAAGAGCATATAATTATTTTTTAATAATATTGCAAAAATTATAATTAAAAAAATTATAATAACAAAATAATAAAAAAAAAACAATAACTGATGACATATTATTAATACACACGTATAATATAGGTATAGTTAAGAGTACTGAAAAATAGTACTTACTCACTTCGGAGCGCTGTGAAACCTTAGCTATTGACTTAATGAAAAAATGATGCGAATGAAAGTTGTTCCTTAAAAAAACGATCTACAAAAATGGTCAGATTTCATTTTTTCGTAAAATGATAAAAAAAAGTTACATCAAAAAATATATTATTTTTTCTCGAATTTCTGAAGACTTTCGCTTATAACTTTTTTATTTATTGTTCTACGACAAAAAGTTACTGGACCAAAGTAGTAGAGAATTTAATTTGTAACAAAAAATGTTAACAATTTTTTTTATCAAATAAATAGTTTAAGAGATATGTCGTAAAAACCATTTCAACCCCTATTTTCAAGATGGCGGCCGGGGGACAAGGGTGGCGACCCCACAAACTTGGTTTTAGCTTTACACTGATCCCCCCTACACATCAAAAAAATAAAATTGCGTCCTCTAAAAAACGCAACCCCAAATGTAACTTTTCAATGGACTAATATATTTTGAAATCTTGTGGGCAAACTTTGGACTTCATTGGGAATGAATGATGATTAACTAGGATATCTCTCAAAATTATGTAATGTTGTGCGTATCTAAAAACTAGTCGTTTCCAAGACACTATATTGGGACCAATGTTGCGTGCTTTTCAAATATACATACAAAAATTTCTCTTTGACATTTTGAATGAAACCTTTGATTTCCGAAAACTTTTTGAACTTAAAATGAGGTGAAGTATTTAATACAATTTATTTAATTTGCAGCAGATCTTAATTTTTACTTCTTTTCATTTTAGATACCGAGTGAATGGAGATGGCGAAAAAAAAGCATACCTCTTTTACTCCTTAACGAACTAGCATGATGGTTGTTATTCAAGGCATTGCAATCGATCCGCGTGCAGGAGAAGTCTTGGCCCTTGTTGTCACAGAGGCACTTGTTGCAGTCCATACGGAATTCTTGTCCTGGCTGGCAGGCTTTCGGCGGCTCCTACTAGATACACGGAGTGCGTTGTTATTTGTTACTTGTCAGATAATTTACACCCCTTATTAATACACGCGAAGTAAACTGACAACCTGTGTTAACATAGGTAAGTGTTGACAACGCATAAAATCTCTTTTTGTTTTACTGTTTTATACGTTTTTTGTAGTCATGTCACTCTCTTCTTTTGTTTCTGGCTATGTGTTATTTATTGTGCTTTAATAAATAATTGTGAGATAATCTGCCAATTTTTTGGTAGGGCTCAAAAGCTTTTAACCAAACCAACCAGCGATTTGTCAAGGAATTGGTCAGGCATTACTTTTACTTAGCGTTTATTAATAAGGGGTCGTGGAGAAGTTCAAACTAAAAGAACAAAAAGAAAAAGACTTTTCATAGATTTAAGATCGCAATAAGTATTAAGAAAGATTACCGTAGTGAATGCCCGTACTTTTCTCGACAGTGTGACATTCTGAAAAATATAATAAATGGTTTTTCATATTGTAATAGTAGCGATTGGCATAACATTTTATTAGCCGAGATAGATAAAGGAAGATGTCATAAAGAAAAAAGTGAAACTATTGATATAAGCACTAAATATATTATGGTTATTAAATCTGCCAGCCATATATTAAAAATAAGTGTTGAAATACAAGTTTTAACATAAACGAAAATAAAACAAAGATTAGTACTGACAGTTTTTATTCATTTTAAAAAATCCTTCGCCGCTTGAAAATGTATAAGCTTAACAAATAGAGATCAAATCACCACAAGATAATTGTATTGAAAATCCTTCACCAAATTATTGAATCACCAAAATACCAATCACCAGATCACACAATAGTTAAGATAAATGGACTCCGTCAAAATTATTTTGTCTCCGCCCTTGCATCGCTCTGTCAAAATAGTGATCCTTATTGCCGTGATTATAAGATTGTTGTTGGAATGCAACTATGAGAATTAAAATAACTGTAAAACTACAGTAATCAGCTCGGGGCTGAAAAGTATGCCTATCACTGACGCACAACTGTCAAATTATAAATGCAAGAAAGAGACGAGAACATAACTAAACCGACGTACGTGCTAGAAGGACGAGGAGTAGGAGTCCATTGATCTCGACCAAAGTGATTTAGACCAAATGATGAAAAGGGAAACCTTTTTCTCTTCAAGTTGATCTTCACAAGCTCTTCTCGTACAAGCGTAGGACTTTCCATCAGGATTGCACCGACACATATTGCAGTCCAGTTCAAAAACTTCATTTGGACGACAATGTTTCTTTACCAAGCGAAGATTCTGCTTATGAGATGGATAGTTTAAAATTCAAACAATAATGGAGACAAGCTTCACACACAAGAATACAATGATACAATTCGCATCATATGTATAAAGTTTCACTAGTTCATTTCTTTTGATATCGTACCTATATGTAGCAATTATATAAAAGCAATTGAATCATGCAACAAAGTTCACAGCTCCGTCTAAAATGACGATACTATCGTCAACATAGATATAGACACAAGGTTACAACAAATCATACTTCAGCCGGGATCCCTCCGATATCAGGCAGGTCTTCGGGCAGAAGAGGCACACAAACTCTCCTGGTGCAGTAGTAGCTGGTACCATCGTCGTTACACCAACAAGTGTTGCAGTCCTTGATAAACATGCGCTTTGCTTCGCAGACTTGAGATTTTGTAGTGTTTTTGGATGATTTCGTTATCTAGAAATGTTGGGATGAAAT
Source organism: Ochropleura plecta (assembly GCA_905475445.1). Lineage (NCBI taxonomy): Eukaryota > Metazoa > Arthropoda > Insecta > Lepidoptera > Noctuidae > Ochropleura > Ochropleura plecta. The sequence continues at coordinate 15,414,447 of FR997738.1, read as the reverse complement.
GAGTTGTGGAGTTAAAGTGAGTGTTTATGCAATGGTTTGTGCGTAAGTTATTTGAGTGTAAATCAAATTGTAAATATAGTCGTAATAATGGAAAAATTAATAGCTTTTTTGTTAGTACTGATGTATTGAAATACTCAGCGAAGTTCTGATACATGATTTATGTATGAGTTTTTCTATTGACAATGAATATTCAGATGTGTAGTTAATGCATTAAACTCATGCGGTCGTTTCCTTGTGTCGGGTGTCCTAATCTATAGAAAGAGTCACATTTATAGACAACATTATACGCGAACAGAAAATCACCTGTGCAAAAATAATTAACAGTGCTTGTAGTTTAAAAGAGGGAAGTAAATAAAATACTAAACATTATCAACTTTGGTTTTAATAAAATAATGTAAAAAATAAAAAAAAACTGTTTCCTGTAGCTTTAATGAAAAAAGCATTGAATCCTGTTTATAATTTGGTGGCTCTCAATTTGTGATCCCATTCGCCTGAGTACGGGACTGCCGGTTTTACTTCCTGAAATATTAATGAATTTATTTTTAGCACATCCAGGCACGGGTGAAATGAATATTTAATAATTCAATCCCGGGTTAACACTAACTGTCAAACCAAGCTGTGTTCAAGAAAGCCCAGAATCCTCTAATATTATATCTACCATGGTTTACTGCGTTAAACGCTACTGTTTGGCACGAGGTCTTGCGTTCGATTCCCAAGTCGACTAGTGATATTAGGTTTTCCTACCAGGACTATCACAGTAACAGTCTGGATCCGTGACCGAATTATAGCAATAGCCTTTATAACGTGGGACTTAAACATAACTGGGAAAATGTGGTATTACCTACGAAACAAAACAAAAAGATGATGCCAGAAAGAATCCCCGGAAAGTCTTCCGGGATTCTTACTTGCATCACCTTTTGTATTTCCCCTATTGAAAATAGATAGATAGATTTTTGGTGAGTCAAACTGACTCTTTAATGTAATACCTTAAGTTCAGGAAACAATATCTCAACGTCAGCAGGCAAAGGACACGGTTTGTTGGTACAAGAGTAGTCAGTCCCAAGTGCGTTACAGCGACAAGTGTTGCAACCGATGTAGAACGTGTCGCGTGCGCGGCAGACTGATGTGCGCTCTATGTGATCCTGGCCCTATAGAAATAGTTGACAAAAATAAGTTAAACATAGTAGACACGGATCTCTTAGTATCGACAATTCCGAAACTGCTTAAATGCTACATTTTGTGTTGGTGTATTTACCGGGCCTCTAAGAGTGGAAGCCTCTCAAAGCCTCTGAATTGCGATATATTAAAACGGAACGGATCTATACGGAATTAATTTTGAAATTTAACTTGTGCAAGAACAAGAAATTTAGAAATGGGCTATCTTAAACAATTGAAGGACAGTATGAAGAATGCCATTGACTTAGATACCAACCTCGCTTTGCATGAAGACTTCAACTTCCTTGTCTTTGTCCATTTCAGTCTCCAAGCATTCATTATGGGTGCAAGAGTAGCTCAGTCCATCGATCGCACATTTGCAAGGATTGCAGTCCCTCATAAATTCTTGCAGAGATTTGCAAATAGTCGATCTCTTCACGATTATAATGTCGTGATCCAAGTTCACTAAGTTTTCTATGTCGTAGCGGTCTACATTCTGAAGATTGACAGGAGGCATTGGATTATTCGTTAGATATTATATATTTTCTAGTACCTTCATAGATTCTTCAATCTTTATACTAAGAGTGGGAGAATCCATAGATGGCTTCCTTTCATCTTTGAACTTATTCATCCATCACATGAGGAAAACCTTTTGTAATTAGAACTTTTAAGCTGGATTAGCATTATTAGCATTCACCTTTCTAGTCATATCAATCTACACGCAGGTCATTCGTCGTACCAACACTACTGAACGAAAAATGAAATAAGTTTCAATATTAAAATGTTAAGTTAGACAGCAACATTCTTAATGTAATTTAGTCACCAAATTAGTTTTTGTAAACTTTGTACTTACCTCATCAATAATAATTTGTGCTTCCCATTCACCAAATGTGCAGTTTAAACTTTCACATATTTTTAGAACAATTTTCTCAATGTCTGTATCGAACATTGATTAGTGAATTTTGTTTTCTCATGTTTAAGAATTTTCCGAAAACATTAATGAAGGATTGAAATGTGATGTGATTAAAAAACACTTGTATATTTCCCTTTTCACATTAATTTTATAATTTTACGGTTTATTTTTCACATATTAACTTTATATTATTTTAATAACCGCATACCTCGTTACATAAGAAGCATCTTGGTTGTACTTTAAAATAACACCGAAAAGAGCATTTACTGATTTGTGCAAGACACTGGTGTTATACTGTGCAGATGTGAAATCAAATGATCACCCAATGATTTATACTTCTACAGAATGTACCAGAAAGCTGTGGTCATGTTTCACGGAAATTAATGGCGAAATACATCTTCAAAACTTCAATACCTACCAGACTCAAATGTTTAAGACAGCAGGTTTTAATTTTCTTAATTTGGGTGGTGATCCCATAGAAAAAGTTGTTCAGCTTGATGATGACATTATTTTAGTACATTCTGCATACAACGAACAAGATGTGATTGATTAAATGAAATCTTAAATGAACAACTAAATAGACTTACCGGTGTTACAACATTAGTTTTAACCGACTTTACAGGCGGTTCAACTACGTCGTCTGATGCACTGTGAACAGAGGCTAACAGTATTTCGGGGACACTACTCACGACATCTGGAAAAGATGCAGATAGATAATTAGTTTTGTTGGTGGCTGCAAGCGCAGTTGCATGACTTGGACCGTGTTATCTAAATAGTTTCAACAATAAAGCTCTGGAACGCGCTTCTCTTTGGCATTAAAAAGGCTGAAAGCAAATTGACTTTTAAAAGAAAAGTTCGTAGCCACTATTTAGGTCCGTCTACCAATTAAAAGTCATAGTATGTTAAGTTTCTCGTTTTTATTAATTTTTATATGTATTTATTGGTATATTTCATTTGTTTATGTGTATTAGTATCGGTATAAGTATATACGTTTTTCGAAAACAAATAGTTATAAATTTTCTATCATTTTTGTACCCTATCACAATGTTGTCGTATTTAACCCAAAGATTGACTGGTAGAGAATGCCTTATGGCATTACGTCCGCCTATGTACCACTATTGTACATGAAGTTTAAATAAATAAATGTTTTCCAACAGAAAATATATATATGTGTTAGACACGGAGTCCAGATTTGTGTCCGGTTGATGGCTTGCCTCCTATTGCATGGAAGTTACCCTATGTAGTATACCTTGTGATATATAAAATTGTATAAAATCTGATTCTAACCTAACCTGACAGACAGATGTGTTGCTGGGAAGTCGTCAATAAGTCAGTTGGGAACTGAATCCTGAAAAAGCTTGCGTATGTATCCCTAGAAATGTCTTAACCGCTTTAACCGCAGTCGAAAACGTAGCCGTTTTGCTAGCTAATTATGCCCAAGCTAGTACTTCATCCCCTCCCCCTCCAAATATTATACGTAACCACACCCCTGATAGGAAAACATTAAAATCCTTACTAATATTATAAAAGCGAAAGTGAGTTTGTTTGTTTGTTACCTCTTCACGCTTTAATGGCTAAACCGATTTTGATGAATTTTAGTACAGAGATAGTTGGGAACCAGGAGACGGACATAGGCTAATATTTTTTTAAAAAACGTGGGATGTGAGGGAGAAAGAGGGAAAAAAATGGAAAACAGCGTTGCTATTACAAATCAATAAGGCGCAAGGGGAACTGTGTTACCCCGAATTTAACGCGAGCGAAGCCGTGGGCAAAAGCTAGTTAATAATAAGCCCGACCAAGAGCGAGTCAGACTCGCGCACCGAGGGTTCCGTACAAGCTCGCATAAGCAGCCATATTTTCTAACTGCGTAGATTTAGAGGGTTGGGTTTTTACAGCACAAAAGGTCCACCGATTTGAGTATAAAGTTTTAATTTCTACTCGATACCTCCACGCGTTCCCGAGATAAAGGGTCTTGACAGACAGATAGAAATATGGACAACAAAGTGATCCAATTGTGTAGTTTAGTTTAAGTTATGATGAGGCTGACTTGCCTTTGAGGATAAAAGCCTCCAATCAAATAAAAGAACAAAAAAGGGTTCAGTTTTTTCCTTTTGAGTTACGGAACCCTAAAAATACATAACTAAAACTTTATTGTCAAATCTGACCCTCAACATATACATACAATATTTTTGCGATGCGTACCTGAACTTCTACAAAACTCCAAAGTGCAGAGTCCCAGCCCATTTTCTAGGCAGATGCAGGTGTTGCAATCTCTTTGGAAAGTCGTGTTCGGCTTGCATAGGGCTGGCTCCGCTGAAAACATTGAATGTGAAATGTCAATAAAGCTTAGGCGCTTGTGGTAATATAACTGAAGCTGATATAAAAAAAAAACCGGCCAAAAGCGAGACAGACTCGCGCATCGAGAGTTCCGTACAAACTTGCGACTTATACAGCTATATCTTTTGAGTGCCTAGACTTAGAGGGGTTTTTCACAGCACAAAGGGACCACAGACTAAAGTATTATGGTTTCAAGTAACAGACAGTCAGAAAGACGGACAATAAAGATGATCCAATAAGGGTTCCGGTTATTCCTTTTGAAAATATAGATACCATAGTAATTATAAATGTCAGTGATAGTCTAGTGGTATGACTGCCAGACTGCCACATCATAGACCGCGAGTTTAAACAATTTTTTCGAATTTATTAGCGGAGCGGGGGGTGTCAGACTTCTACTGACTCAAACCCATGTTCTTTCTATTGCCCTTTATGTTCGGGGGGCAGTATCTTTCGAACAACCCGCAACCCTTGCAGGCCCCTCTGCTTTGCTGACATCTCTTTGAGGCCCGCGAGGAACACTAACGCGCCGTCGACACGGCCTGTCGTCAATAGACGAACGGACGGTGAGCCACCCATACTCAGCGTCCACAGGCCCGCGACAGAACCCTACTGTTCCGTTCATGGAAAGATAATGATCACTTACCAAAGACCCCTGTATCACAGTCGGAGGACTGTTTCAGGCATTCGGCTTGGCCCTTGTAGGAGCAGCGGCAGTAATGGCAGTTGCTCTCCCACTCACTGCCTGCCAGGCACTGCACCTCCGCACTCTCACCCGGTGGTTGGTTTGGCTCTGAAATTTTCAGCAGTCACATTTTACTTTTAACTGTGTCGTGTTATGTATGTATGTATGTTGGAGATAGTTACAGTAGGAGGTTTCAAGACAAGGGAAGTCAAGACTAGGGACTAGGGACTAGGGGACTAGGGACTAGGGGACTAGGGACTAGGGACTAGGGACTAGGGACTAGGGGACTAGGGACTAAGGGGCTAGGGACTAGGAGACTTGGGACTAGGGGACTAGGGACTAGGGGACTAGGGGACTTGGGACTAGGGGACTAGGGACTAGGGGACTTGGGACTAGGGGACTAGGGACTAGGGGACTAGGGACTCCACCAGGAGCAGCCGAAAACTTGTGTCTCCAAGGGAAGTTGACGCATCAAGTCCTATCAACTCCATCGGGGCTGAGGATTGAGGATTATGACAGAAGTGGAAAACAAATCCCAAGAGTTGACTTCTACCATCTTTCACCATAATTAATACAAAGGGCATTGATCATTGACGTGATTTTATTTACGAGTCATCTGTATAATAATATTAACAGCCTATAACTATCCAATAGCTGGGCAAAGGCCTCTTCTCGTATAGAGAAAGCACAAGCATAGATCACCACGTTTGCTCAAGACGGGTTGGCGATTTCAGACTTATATCCTTACTAATATTATAATAGCGAAAGTGAGGTTGTTTATTTGTTTGTTACGTGTTCACGCCTAAATGGCCAAACCGGTTTTGATGAATTTTGGTACAGAGATATTTGGGACCTTGGCATACGGACATAGGCATTTTTTTTAAAGTGAGAAATGAGGGAGAAAGAGGGAAGAAAAGGGAAAACTTACAATAAATAAGGCACAACTGCAAAAACTACAGATAGCAGGTACTTGCAAATTAGGAAAGGGGGAACTGTGTTACCCCGAATTTAACGCGAGCGAAGCCGTGGGCAAAAGCTAGTTTATTATAAATCCATGTTTCCTCAGGTTGGACTGTATAGGCATGAAAAAAACAAATGATTACTGAATATAGTGTTTTTTTCTTATTTTGTAGACATGAAAACTTACGCCAGTAAACAAAATATAGGAAGCACATTGAACTGAAATAGCTTTACATAACATCTCGCCTGTAATTCTTGAAGAGTTAGGTAGAGTACTTAACAGTAGGTAAATATTTCATCCCATGTAATTAGGAGCGAGCCTATCTATCCTATCAGCCTATCTGATGGAAATTCCCAATAACATTTGCTTGACTCGGGAATCACACCCAGTAACTTATGCTTAGTCATCGCATTTGCGACCACTAACCCAACGAGATAGTCAGTGTCGTTAGAAACATATTTTACATCGTCGTCGTTTGAGGACACGGTTGGCGCAGCGGCTAAGCGTTTGACTGCTACGCTACGTGTTGTGGGTTCGACCCCTGCACCATACAAATATTTGTAAACTTACAACTAGCCGTTACGTGGCTGTTTGTGTAGTTTGCATGTTTGTATGTTTGTATACCCACGATACAGGTGAAATTCCTAGAGTGGAAAAAGTGGATTTGTGTTTCTTCTATAAGGAAAGAAAAATAAATGGAGGAAACTCACCAGGTATGTTGAATTCTTTTCTATCTACCGTACATGAGGGGTCTGACGTGCCAGGCGGACATTTTATTGCTGAAACAGAAAAGAAGAATATAATCAATATCTTATTCAATGCTCAAAAGACCAACAGCATTCCAATTCAATAAACTTTTAAGCTTCCAATTAATGAACATTGTTACTTCATACAAGATTCATTTATGGCAGAAACTATAAGAAAATGGCAACCATGTCTATACTCCATGTTAACTAGAAGCGTGGTAGCTCACACAATCCATCCATTCGTCCATTATTATATCCATCCAAATTCATACTGAATATTTCCTCACCAGATTTCCCGATAACCACACAACTTTTCAGTCAACGGCTCCACTTTGAGACTTAATCTTATATACTCAGAAGCATTTGCCCGCGGCTTCGCTCGCGTTTAATTCGGGTTACACAGTTCCCCTTTCCTGATTTGCAGGTACCTGCTACCTTTATTTTTTGCCGTTGCGCCTTATTGATTGTAATAGCAAAGCTAAGTTTTCCCTTTACTTCCCTCTATCTCCTTCATCTCTCATCTTTATTTAAAAAACAAGCCTATTTCCGTCTCCAGGGTCTCAACTATCTCTGTACCAAAATTGACAAAACTTGAAGATGTAACAAACAAACTCACTTTCGCTATTATAATATTAGTAAGGATTCCTTATTTTATCCATTTCCGATACAACACAAATCCCCTTCATTCGCATTCTCATGTCAGCCATATGGAAGCTACTTGAGGCTAGAAGTCAAATAACAGAACTTGAGACTACCAATTACAACATCACTGCCTCGCTGAATCAAAGTCTGTTCAGTGAATTGGTGCCTATTGCCCCGTCAATAGTTTCTGCCAATAATCCCACCTGCACCATAGATTTGACAGGTGAGGATGATTCTAAAATATCTCACTCAGTAAGGGCAGTCACTAGTAAAAATAAAATAAAAAAATACATTAAAATCAATAAATACATTGTCAAAACACAGAGAATGGTTAAAAGGCAAAAGTTTTTCATTAAAAATGTTAAATTAAATAGAGAAAGATTGAATGTATTAAAACAATTAGATATTTACTCATTTAATTTGGAACAAAGCACTAGGAAGTACAAAATTGACACTGAACACTTGCAATCCAAACTTGACCACCTACAAGAGAAGTTAAGTTCAATGACTACCAAATATAATACCTCTGAACATCTAATGAGGGAATATGTGTTGGCGATGAATGATCTGGTGAACTCACAAACCAATAGCTGTGAGCACTGTCAACCAACTTCACATGTACTTACGCCAGACCATTCAATGACAACATGTAATGCCACCTTACCGCAGCCATGTGTTAACTTGCATAGTCCTAGAAATAGTTCTAAAAATCATTGTAAACAAGGTGTAAATAATGACATAATAATGTTTTGTGATGAGATTGGAAAAGACCTAGGTAGTTTGTTAAAAGATGAATATCCAGGGCACTCGGTTATAAACAACTGTATGCCAGGATGTTCATTATATCATATAATGAAGGAAATAATTAAATGTAAATTTAATAAGGACACCATACTAGTAATTTTGATTGGTAATAGAGGAAATGTGAACAAAGGAGAATTGCTCCAATATCATAGAACCTTATCGAGCTTGAATTTAAGACAAATTGTATTGTTTACATTTCCATACAGTACAAGTTTGCCACAGGAGGAAAATTACATACGATACAATATGAATAAGACATTACATAATTTGACATTTGATAGTAATGTAATCCATTTGATTGACATCAATAACTATGTTGGTAACTATTTTTATTTGACAAAAGATAGATTTTTTGTGGATCGGTACTATCTTTCAAACTATTGTAGAAGACAAGTAGCTGTGTCGCTATCATATTTTTTTACTATAACAGCCAAGAATTTGGCTAAGCGAGTTGCCTCTATTGAACATTGCAATACTCAGTCAAGTTACTCAGCCAATAGTTTGATCACAATTAATGAATCAGTTCATCATTTAAATTAGAGATTGAGACAATAGAGGCAGCCTCTTGCAATAACGTAAGGAAGCCAGATAATAAATCAGTTGAAAGTATTGGGAATTTTGATTGTATCAACCTGGTGCATCAAAATATTCAAGGATTTTTGAACAAAGAATTAGAAGTAGGGCTTTTCCTGAACTGTAACAACATAGATATTCTTTGTATCACAGAGCATTGGCTCAAAAGTCATCAATTAATTTTTAATTTTAGTAATCACCAGGTTGGTAGTTCATTCAGTAGAGTAAATGCTATACATGGCGGCGCATTAATCTTGGTAAATAATCAGCTCAAATTTAAAGAACGCAAGGATATTGTAAGCATGTCTGTTGAGAGAACAATCGAAATAGCCTGTATAGAATTGGAGCAGTTTATCATATTAAGTGTGTATAGACCCCCTTCAGGTTTGTATGATTGTTTTGAAAAGATAATGGATGAAGTGTTGTATAAAATTTGTACCACAAAGAAATCTATAATCACTTGTGGTGATTTTAATATTAATTTGTTAGAAAAATCTGGGTTAAGTACTAAAATTATAAGCCTGTTTCAGTCATACAATCTTGAAAACAAATTTTTGGAGCCCACTAGAATAACCCAGACTAGTGCCACTTGCCTAGATAATATTTATACAGATATTATACCAACCCACAAAGTAATTATTAACCTATTAGATTCAGATCATTGTGGGCAACTGATCACAATTCCAAATGTTATAAAAAAAGTAGCTAAAAAGGATATCATTGTTAACCCAAAAACTAAAAGTCGCCTAGAAACTTTTAAAATTAAACTCTCGACTAAATTACCACTTTTGTCAACTAATGATGACCCCAATCAACAATATAACAATTTTTTTAGTATGTATTGCACACAGTTTAATACCACTTTTGTTCCTAAGACTATTTCGGTTAATAATAACGCTTCTTTCAATGACTGGGCCACCATTGGTATTCATAAAAGTAGAAAACGGCTATATGAGCTGTATGAAGAGAGAATTTGTATTAATACTGTAGAATTTAATTTATATGTTAAGAATTATTCTAAAGTTTTTAAAAAAGTTTGTACTATAGCTAAGTCACGTTATTTGAGTTCAAAAATTAAAAATAGTAGTAACGTAATTAAAACCACTTGGAACATTATTAATAGCGAAACAGGAAGGTCTTGCAAGCGAAACGGTGACTACAGCCTTGCTATCGACGATAATATTATAAAATCAGATATTCAAGTTGCTACAGCCTTTGAAAATTTCTTTGCGGATATTCCTGTTTCGACTACTAAATCGCTAGACTCGTCACCTGCTGCTGCAGATGCTTTACTAAAAGAAAACGTTCCATTCCATGATTCCGAATTTAATTTTCAACATGTCAATTGTAATGATATAATTAAAACGTTTCATATGTTAAATGTTAAGAAGACCGCTGATCTATGGGGTCATTCTGTGGACGTTGCTAAGTCCATTATAACCATTGTAGCTCCTTCATTAGCTGTTATATTTAATGATTGTATTGACCGTGGTGAGTTTCCTGATCTAATGAAAAATAGTAAAATAATACCATTGTTTAAATCGGGTAGTACATCAGACCCAACTAACTATAGACCAATTTCAGTGCTACCAACATTTAGTAAAATTTTTGAAAAAATAATTTTAGAACAAATGCAAAGATTTTTCAATAAACATAAGTTATTGCATAATAAACAGTTCGGTTTTACAAAGGGTCGTTCAACTACTGATGCAGGTGTTGAACTTTTAGGACACATTTATAATGCCTGGGAAGATAAATGCGATGCTTTGGGCATTTTTTGCGATTTATCCAAGGCTTTCGATTGCGTTCTCCATAAAACATTAATCAGGAAACTACACCACTACGGAATCCGGAACGCCTCTCTGAATCTTCTTACGTCATATTTGAGTGGTAGGATTCAGAGAGTTGATGTTAACGGGAAAAGATCTCCCGGGTCTGTAGTAAGAATGGGAGTACCACAAGGCTCAATTCTTGGCCCTTTTTTGTTTCTTATTTATATAAATGACTTGCCTTACCTCATAAAGGATAATCATGATGTAGTGTTGTTTGCAGACGACACTTCTCTTTTATTTAAACTAAAACGTCAGCAGCTAGCTACTGACGATGTTAATGGCGCTCTAGCAAAGGTCGTTAATTGGTTTAACGTTAATAATTTACTTCTAAATGAGAAAAAGACCAAATGCATTAAGTTTACGTTACCTCATGTTAGACAAGTGGAAACTAGTGTAGTAATCAAGGATGAAGAGTTGAAACCGGAAGATAACACAGTGTTCTTAGGCTTAACCTTGGATGCTAAGCTTCAGTGGGGCCCTCATATAGATAAGTTGTCAAAAAAACTAAGCTCTGCAGCATACGCCGTTAGAAAAATTCGTGATTTAACTGATTTAGAGACAGCCCGTTTAGTTTATTTTAGTTATTTCCACAGTGTGATGTCGTATGGTATTCTCTTGTGGGGTCATGCCGCCGATATTCAGACAATTTTTATTTTGCAAAAGAGGGCAATTCGTTCAATTTATAAATTAAGTCCCAGACACTCCCTCAGAGAAAAATTTAAAGAAATTAATATACTTACTGTGCCCTCTCAGTTTATTTACGAAAATCTTTTGTACGCGCATAAAAATATAAAATTGTTTAAAAAATACAGTGATATCCACAACATAAATACGAGGAACAAACACAAATTTGTTGTCCCGGCAACGAGGCTCAAAAAAATAGGGGGTACGTTCACATGCCAATGTATACGTTTTTATAACAAACTCCCAAACGACGTTCAAACACTAAGCCTCAATAAATTTAAAGTTTTTGTAAAACGTAAGTTAGCTCTTAAAGCTTACTATAATATTAATTATTACCTTGAAGATAAAAAGGCTTGGGATTAAGCTGCTCCAATTTAATTTACTCAGTGAGTGTCAAAATTTTCCTTTGTTTCAGTTATTTATTGTTTATTCCTTTATTCTATACACTGACATTTAATATTTGACATTGATATTTACTTTGTTTTATATTTTATTATTTTTTTTTTTATTATTTTTACATTTTTTTTTTATTATGACATTTTATGAGATCATTATGATCTCATTAATTTATTTTGTACATATTTTCTAGTCTGTAGTTGTTTATTGTGAATGTGAGGACCATGTCGATCATAATTTTTATTTACTTTGTTTGTTTTTGACGATTGTCTGGCAGTTGAGTACTATTAGGGACCTTCACCAATGTCCTTTTTTTGGTATTGTTCGTCGTTTCGTTGAGCTCCTTGGGCTATGAGTCGAGCTACACGATAACTGACAAATGCTTGCACTGACTGGACAGGTCTACTCAATCTGTGTGGTGCTTTCTTAAAAAGACCACTTCAGGCACTAATCTGCATAGTCCTCATGTAAGTTGACCAAGATTTTTTGTCTGGACTTTAAAAGAGACTATGACCTCTGAGTTTGTTTCGGCTGTTTCTTCTCAGAGTAGTCGGGTACGAAACACCGGCCTCATCTAGTTTTAAAAAAAAGACGTGTAAAAGTGTTTGTGAAAACCTACTTGCAAAATAAACATCATTTATCATTTATCATTTATCATTTACTTTTCTTTCAGCATCTTCACATTTGTGACCCAAGAAACTTCAAAATTTTCACAAATTCGTAAAATGAACTCCTGGGTGCTTTGTTTGAAGAGCTACTTTGGTGAATTATTCTTAGACATACACGTTTTTAGGAAAAATATGAAAAAGTAATTATAGTAAATTGCAAGTGTCTATCTCTCTACTTGCGTCAAAAGACTGCGTTAATTACGCAGAGGATTTATAATTACTTAACCCTTAACTTGACAGCGTACATCACACTGTACATACATTTAAAAAAAATATCTCTCACTAGTTTTGGAAAAAATAATAATTCTGTTTTTCATCAATATATTGTCAAATAAAGTAGAATTGATAAAAAAATATTTTTCTGTAAAAACACTATAAAATACATTTCAAAATCAAAATGGCTGCGAAACAACAAGCTGTTACGTGTGACACGTGTAATGTTTTTTTTTTTTTTTACTTTTTGGTTCTAACCTTGGCAATGTTTTGTCTGTACTTTGATATAAAGAATATTCAGCATCTAATTAGTGCATGTTTACGTAACTACCTAAACACTAACTCACGCATTTGATAAAAGAACTGAATGTACATTGCACTGCACGCTGCCAATGACACGCTGAAGTACTCACCGTAAACTATGGTAACCACACTGTACATTGCCAGGTTTACGAAGTATTTGGATTTTGTTTATTTTGGGGGTATTTGCTGTTTTTTTTTGTAATGTTTTGCAAGGCGTTGGTTTTGACTTTTGTTTTTTTTTATATATTGCCTGCAAAATTTAAAATTAACTCGCTCGCACAAAATCTTGGCTTTGGTTCCTGCAAAAAAATGCATGTTCTGAGGGTAGTTCTTCTTCCGATGAAGAAACCAACGTATTTAAACCTCCAGATACTTCTGATCCACCTTCGCTAGCATCTTCATTTGAAGGTCTCAATTTACTAGATGGCTCGACTGACTCCAATAAAAAGCAGGTAGATATCTCTGTAGATGCACCTCTAACGCCAATATTCAACGAAGTTTTCCTATCACCGACTACAAGCAATTACAACATTTTACCTACACTGAACTCCATACAGTCTAATACCAACCCCAACCGTTGAAAAATCGTCTCCTCAACCGGCACTAGCCGACAACAGCTGCCACTTACCAGATCTACGCGTAAGAAGACAACAAAGAATGCAGTGACCAAAAAAGTTGCAGTCAAGAAATTTGTGCTAGATTATCATTGGTCCAAATCAGTATTCCGTCATAGTGCTTGTCTCGAAGAAAACCTATACGACCTCCAACAATCAGAAATTGATACAGCCCTGGATTATTTTTACTTCTTTTTTTCACCTGATATAATAATTACTAATGAAACAAGTATTGCAAAAGTGGTAGGACAATTACTTTCTTCTGTATAAAATAATGTGCATATATGTTTTGTTGAGGGAAAACAAAAACGTAATTGTTTCCGTAATTTTCACACAAAATAATTTAGATATTTTAATATTTTATCCTATTCCTCAAAATAAATAAACAATTTAAATTAAAAATTTATTTATTATCAACCTGGCAGTGTCCATCACAATGTACAAAAAATATAATATCGACATTTTGGCATAATTGGCAGTGTGCACTGTGATGTACATAGATTTTCTCGAAACCTAGGACATCTAGATTTTTCAATTTATTTTTTTCGTATCTTTTAATCATAATTAACGCCAAATATATCAAAAAAGTTCATATTTTAAAGATTTTTACTTCCTGCCAAGTTAAGGGTTAATTGACAATCACATTCTAGATGGGCATTCTTCATTATTTGGTGTCATGTTCTACGTTTTAAAGTACTTAAACTACGAGTATACTGAAATAATATTTTATAATCTATTACTAATCCTTCATGGCTTATAGTAATAAGCAAGCTTGGTCTTTTTCTAAATGGATGTTTTGATGCTTGTATGTCATATCGTTTTCAAAGAAATTGTATTGAAAAAAAAAACAATTACGGCATGTGTTCGATTTCAGGAACACGTGCTTTACAACTATATTATCTTTCGCGCCATTTTAAGCCGTATGTAAACATCGTAAACATTGAGTGATTTGACATTTCATTTCGCGCCATAAATTCTAAAAATGGCGGCGAAATGTCACGTGACACGTTTCGGACGGAGCGCGCCCGGTTGGTCCTCGAGTTGCCCTTTAACCTTCACAATTATTGCAGTTCTATTAATAGCGACAACAATTGGTTTCAATAATTACATGCCGACGATCATCTTTGATACTCGGATATTACGAAATTATCAGCTGAAGTAAAAAAGGCTTTTTTTATCCAATTTTAGAATTTTATCCGTAGCTATGTCTCCAACCAACGAACTATCAACACCGTCGAAGTGGAATAGTTCTGGACGAAGCTTGCTTACTTGAATCATAGACACGAAAAAATAGAAGAAGTATTAAATTCCAACTCGCAAGAAGCTGCAAGTATAACCTCAATAAAATGTCAGAAAAGCAGACGGGCCTGCCAGGGCCACTGCCTGCCGGGGTTGCGAGTTGTTTGAAAGAGATAGGTACCGCAGCCCCGGAACACAAAGAGGCAAAAGAAGGAACATGGATCATAGATTTAGTCAGTAAAGTCTGACACTACCCTCCGCTTATTTGAAGATGTCCAAACCGAAAAAAGGAAGGCCTTCAGAATCATTTAGCGACTATCTATGTATCTTGGATTGAATTGTATCCACCAATTTCAAAAATCTATTTAACTCTATCGGTTTAAAAAAGTACCATGTCAAATAAGTACCTAGTCTAAAGGAAGAGTTAGAAAAGAGTAAAGAATCGATGGATAGACTTAGTGAAAGATGGTACAGCTAGATAGGAGGTTAGCACTGAGATGACGAGATTTAATTATTAGTAAGTAACTAAGTATTGAAGAAAACACAAGCTTTGCAGAACTGGAGACGAGAGTAGGTGAAGCATCAGAAGTAGTATTGGCTTGTGGTGTGGGGGTATAAAGAAAATATAGTGATAACATTTTTGAGTATAAATATGGATGGCTGTTGTAGAGGTAGATTAAAGAAACGATAGATGGCCTGAGTGAATGATGACATGGCTGGAAAGGATGTGACCACTGATATAATGAGTAATAGAAAAGTATGGACCCCAATATAAATTGGGATAAGAGCAAGAGGTCGATGATACAGAAATCCTATCGGAATAACGTTGGCTTAGTCTTAGCAGTGTGTCAGAATGATCAAAACACAAGCTAGACTAATTAATAATTCCTTTAAATGCAACACCGGTGAATCACCGACAGGTCATAGTTATAACAGAGCACATTTGTGATACGAACACGATAAGGTAACTAAAACATATCCAATGACACACGGCAATAGCCTAGCAAGAAAGTTGGAAATCGGATCAGTGAGAGATTACCTTCAACGTAAAATACTTGTACAAAAACTTACTTATTTCCGTGGCTTCGCCCGCCGTCGGTTTTAATAAAGGTCCCAATATATTGTACTGCCGTGGACTAAAAATGTGTTGAACCAAGCTATAAACCACCTGCACACTATTTTTTGACAAAATCCGTTCAGAAATTTTTGTTTGGAAGAGTAACAAACATCCATAAAATAAGTAGAATTCAAATAAAAAGAGCTCATAATATTTTAAATAAACCACAGTTTCACTGTGCATAAGGTCCGGTATCCAAAAAGTGGGGTTAAATCTAATGTATGTGTAGGAGTCGTGTAAGATGGAGTACCTAGTATAAGAGCTTTTCGCGGCTGTCGATGCTTCGGGTAACATTTCGCTTCCTGTCGTGGTTCAGTTCATGGTCGGAAGTGAGAGCAAGTGGGACACCAGCGCCTTCTTTTGCGAGAAAGGTCACAAAGAAGAAAAGAGCGGGAGAAAAAAGCTATCCACAGCAAAAGCACTGGGCGCCGGAGTCCGGAGGGCGTAAAACGATAAAACGTAACCGGCGGGTGACAAATGAAGTCTACCAAAAGAGACAATAGAACGACAAGACAAGAAGCAAATGTGATCAACAGCAATGAAAGCCTAGTTTTATGCTAAATCATAATCTCGAGTTCGAATCCAAGGCAGACTCCTCTAATTGAGATTCATGTGCGCATTGTATAATTATCACTTGCTTCGGTAAAGGGAAACATCGATAGGATAGCAGGCCTTTTTTGTAGAAAGGAAATCAACAAATAACTTCAGACTTGTACTGACTAAAACCCACCCATGTTCCTTCTATTACCCTTTATGTTCCGGGGTCGGTATCTCTTTCGAACAACCCGCAACCCCGGCAGGCGGTGGCCCTGGCAGGCCCCTGAGGTATTTCTTAACGTTATGCGAAGCCCAGTCAGAACCCCATTGGCGGCATAAAAACCTCTGACACCAGTTAAGGCAATCGATAAAAAAAGAAAGAAGATATCGATTCCGGTACATCACCGCTCAGTACCTAGAACCGTAATTAAATTACTTACACTATTTCCTCTATATAGATAACATCTGTAGTACAATAGTGTATTTAAGACTTCGTAGTAAGTGATAGCGTTTATCTTGAACTAAGATAACCCTGACTTTCTTGGAATTGACTGCTTAATTGGTCTAGGTCGCAACTCTAGCTTCAGAGCAGGATCTTATCCTGGGTCCTAGACTTGTGTAAAATATTTTATATGATAAAATATGATGTTTATTTTGCAAGTAGGTTTTTGCAAACCCTTTTACACGTAGTTTCTTTTTTTAGAAAAAAGCTATCTGAGGCCAGTGTTTCGTACCTTATTCAGGTAGTCCACTGAGAAGAAACAGCCGAAACGAATTCAGAGGTCTCTTTTAAGGTCCACACAATTATCTTGCTCAATTTACATAAGAACTATGCAGACTCTTGTCGTATATAGTCTTTATAAGAAAAAAACATACAGTTTTGAGTGGACTTGTCCAGTCAGTGCAAGCATTTGTCAGTTGTCATGCAGCTCGACTTAAGAGTCGAGACAATAGAATCAAGAGTAGTTCGTCGTGTCGTTGAGCTCCTTGAGTTAAGACTCAAGGAGCTCAACGACACGACGAACGATCCCAAAAAATTGTGTTTTGTTTAGCTAAAAGGACTTTAACGAGATTTTTAGTAACTAATAACTATCGTGAATAATCCTTACTATTCCTTACTAATATTATAAAAGCGAAAGTGACTTTGTTTGTTTTTTTGTTTGTTACCTCTTCACGCTTTAATGGCTAAACCGATTTTGATGAATTTTGGTACAGAGATAGTTGGGAACCAGGAGACGGACATAGGGAATTTTCAAAAAAAGTGGGATCTGAGGGACAAAGAGGGAAGAAAAGGGAAAACTAAGCGTTGCTATTACAAATCAATAAGACGCAAGGGCAAAAATGCAGGTAGCAGGTACCTGCAAATCATTAAAGGGGAACTGTGTTACCCCGAATTTAATGCGAGCGAAGCCGCGGGCAAAAGCTAGTATTACGTATAGCTGTTCTATTTTCCTTATCACTAACACGCTGCTAAAATAAAAGTTACTTTACCATAGAGATGTATTTATGTAAGAGTCAACTCTAACAAGTTTGATTTTTAAGTCAAGAATTCAAGGGGGATAGACGCACTGCATTTGGACCCGGCTGTCATTTGTTTATCGTTGGAAATAGTTGTTTACAGGTTTTCTACAGCCCGAAGCCTGACTACCAAACTTTCTACGGAGCACTCGATAACTGGATTGGGAAAGTCAGAAAGGTAGACGGTTCTTATATAATAGATATTATACTTGTATTAATTCAGCTGCATCCAAGTAGACTGGAAGCCGCGCTCAACAAATTTGGGTAAAAGCTAGGCAGATCATGATGAACATATTTGCAAACATTTCATCCATATTTACTTAACTTTCAGTGATAAAGGGAATCCCCGAACGAAATAAATATTTGTACAATAGTGTGTAAATATTTGTGCCTTAATTACTGGAAATCAACAAATGCTTATTTATGGGTCGCGTGAATCCGCGATATCCGCTTTCATTTAAGTTATTTGTACGGGGAACCGGAATTTGCTTCCTTTTTCATTTTTGATGCACGCGGTATATACGTAAGGTAAATACGTCAAATATAAATATACACTTTTTATTAAATAAAATGTTACCCCACACTAGGATCTCTCCTGTATCGTGGGTGCGTTTACAAACATTTAAGATCACATACACAAATAGCCAGACCCGGAACAATTATCTGTAGGTCATGCAAATATTTGTTCCGTGCGGGGATCGAACCCGCGACACGCAGCGCAGCAATTAATCTCTCAGCCACTGCGCCAACCGTGCCGTCATAATATCAATACACACAAATACCAATTAATACATACGCCACACTAATAAAAATGCTACAATAATTAAGTTCAACTCGCGCACCGAAGTTTCCATACAAACTTGCGACATAAACCGCCATATCTTTTAACTGCATAAACTTAGAGGATTGTTTTTTTTACAACTCCAAGGGACCACAGACTTGAGTATAAGGTTTTTGGTAATTTCAACTCGTCACCTCCACGCGTTCCCGAGATAAAGGTTCTTGATTTACAGACAGACGGACAACCAAGTGATCCTGTAAGGGTTCCATTTATTCCTTTTAAGGTACGGGATCCTAACAAGCCTAGGCACGTACAGACGCCTGCACATCAAGCTACTACAATCTGTCAGATTTCTTTGATAGATTTTCGACTTTATTTCTAAAGTATTAGGTTCAAGGTTCATTGGGAAAAATTGACAGTTTCGGGTAGCTTGATGTGCAGGCGTCTGTACCAAACGTGTGTTTATAAAGCTTAGCCATTTTTTGCATCGCCATGATAAGCCGAATCTGCAGTCCAAAAGAAATATGCTTGTTAATTAAATTCCGGTGAATTCAATAGCAAAAGTTATCGCGTGTCGGCGAAACGCGATAACTTGGTTATTACAATTAGTAGTAGCCGGAACTATGCCTTTGGCGTCTCCAATCATCATTAGTGAGCAAATTTTGGCACCGCGGTCTAAAAAATTTAGAAAAATAAATAATAAATTTTAAACTCACATTGCAACCTGGCTTTGCTCGTCTAATATTTCCACTCAAAAACAAAAAAGTTAATCAAATCATTTATTTCAATTAGACCATTACCGGCACTTTTGAATGTCATGAAAACATAAAAAAATCTGCTACAGTCCCAGTCACAAGACATAATAACTTGTGAAAGTACTGTAGTTGCCCATTCCAAAGCGTAGATCTCTATGGAGAAGAATGGGCAAGAAACTCTATGGACACTCTTTTAAATCATATTTTTACAAAACCATGGATACATCATTCACGATGAGATTATAATTAGGTACATGTGAGAACGATGTAGAAAAACAAGCACATTAAAAGCGTCCAGAGTAAAAGCAATAATATTTTGCAAGTGTGTCGATGTCGCGCTGAATTAAGTTGATAAATTAAAAAAAATACAATCGACCGCAAAACTAAATCTCTATTTCATAATAGCATAATGAAAAACAAAGTTACGGCTGCAGTTTGATGAAATAGAGTTACAGCTCCAAATTATTGTGAAAGTTTAATACGTATCTACCACAAACTTATTTTTTCCAGAACTTTCCTTGTGTGAAATTAGAGAGGGACAATTTTACGACTTTAGAAGCAAATATCTTCACATTTTTAAATACATATCGATAGACAATTAACACACACAGTTATACCTATAGTATAGTTTTGCCACTTGTATATTTTATCCATAAATATTTTGGGTGTGTAACGATTGACATAATAACAAAATATCTAACGTTCACTTGACATAATTTTAGTTAACATAATTTTGTTTAACATAACGATCAGTTGACATAATGAATTGTTGATATAATTTCATTTTACCGAACAGTTCCTATAATGCACATTTCACTTAATATTCTTCTTTTAATTAATTTAATTAAACGATAATATTCTTAAAAAAAAATGAATACACTGAAATTGAATTCCTTCGGGCTTTGGCCTCTAATTTAAAACTAAAATAAGATGTACCTAATATTTATGTTATGATTAAATAAATATTGTATTAAGTTTTTTTTTTCTTCACTTTATACCCTATACACCTGCCACCCTTAACTATTGTTACCAGGAGAAACTGGATGCAATCTGGACTTTAGGGCACCCCGACTCGGAAAGGTCAGGTTAGAAGGGCATGGCGGGGTCGTGTGAGCGAGCGAAGCGAGCGAATAGACCCCGCCATCCCCTTCGTGGTTATTTATTTATAAACCACCCAGAAGTAGGAGCCCCGCGAAGCGGGGCTCCGTCTACTAAGCCCACCCTCGACCATGCATAGAATATTTTAAGGTTTGGTTAAGTGCCATTTGAGCCCATTAAACATGAATTTTAGGTCAAAAGAATATTAGGTCAAATGAACGTTTAAATGTTAAAAGAATATTATACATATTGAAAATTATATAAAATGAACGTTATACTTAATGTTATTATGTTAAATGAATATTATATGATATGAAACATTAGGTCATATGAATTTATGTCATTTGATATTATGTCTTATGAAAATTATGTCATATGAACGTTAGTTCAAGTGAAATTAGAGCATTTGTTATTATGCAAAACATTACACACCCAAATATTTTAGAGCAAACCTATTTGCCGTCAACCAGCGGGAACAGATACTACAAGGCTGCTACCGAAAAATTGCTATTGAATTTGAAAAACCTAATTACACAACCCCACCTGAGAATCGCACGCAAGACCTTGTGTTCAACTTATATAAAAACCCATCTTATGTAATTCGTATTAATTGTAATTGTACATTACAGTAAATCCTTACTAATATTATAAAAGCGAAAGTTAGTTTGTTTGCTTTTTACGTCTTCGCGCCTAAATGGCTAAACTAAGGCTATTTTTTTAAAGTGAGAAATGAGGGAGAAAGAGGGAAGAAAAGGGAAAACTTAGCTTTGCTATTACAATAAATAAGGCGCAAGGGCAAAAACTACAGGTAGCCGGTACCTGCAAATCTGGAAAAGGGAACTGTGTTACCCCGAATTTAACGCGAGCGAAGCCGCGGGCAAAAGCTAGTTGTATAATAATTTTACATTGAATTTAATCCAGATAATATTTTATTTAATTGACATGACACTAACTGTAATTTAAATTCCTTTTTAATATGTTTGTCTTAACAATTATGTTTATGTACCAAATATTTGCACGCCCCAGTGGCAGAATATGACGAGACCTTTGTTTATATTTCAGACCATAAAAATGAACCATAATCAGACAAATTAATGTATTTGAATTTATATGGTAAAGCTTCCACACCTGAGCCATCAAAAGTCTTTAAATGCATAACATTGCACATAAACCGACCGCTCAAGTTCAAAGCCAGCACATTAGTAACTTTACCTCTACAACACGTAACAAGGTAGGTAGGTTTAGCATGGGAACGGGCGCATTATGTGTATATTATATGGTGTTATGATTCTGAGGGGACATCAGCGGCTAATGCCCTCGACCGGCCCGCCCACTTACAGGTATACACCACCTGATACACTTGAGGCCAACGTTACCGACACCTTACGCTTCGAAAGAAAAACTGTTTATTCTTCCCAATATAAAATAGCGATTTGTAAACAATTCCTTTTTAGGTAATATTTTTTTCTTTGGGTAATCATGGATATTAAAAACTTTTTTGATCAGACAAATAGTTAAAGAAATATATCGTAATGGTAGGGGAGCCCATGCGGGGATTTCGGGATTTACTAAAGCGCGGCAGATTAAGATACAGGGGGATACCTTGTACCCGGTTAAGTACCTCCACAAAACATGAGGCCCATATATAAGGCCGCCCGTAAAGGATACAGGATCAGATTAGTAAAAAAAAATTGACCATCAGAAATTCTCGAGCGCGTCAGATTAAGGTAGGGTGAGTTAATTACATCCTAAAAAGTGTATATTCCACTAATCTGACAATTTGAGAGTGACGTAAAAAAAGGGGAGGGCAACAAAGTTGTAAAAAAAAAACGTCATCTCGACATTCTCGAGCGTAGCTAAATTTTTTGATGCCTACATTTCCTTCTCCGCGTTTTTATTCCTCTCTCACTCTTTCTCTATCTATTACTCTCTCACTCCGTCTCCACTCTGATTTCTGCTGCCATGACGCCATCACAGGAATTCGGGAAGTTATTGGTTTTACCCCGTTTTGCGAAAATCGAGTTTTCATCAGATCTTGACGTTTTAAGGTCATAGGAAGCTTCCCTGACTACCCCCGTGATGTTATCACTATGTCTATATGTACAATTATTATATGTGTGTGTGTGTGTGAGTATGTGACTCGCTTATAACTCGGATCGGAATCTACTAAACGGCGTTCTAAAGATTTCCCTCAAAATTAGATTTCCTGTGAATTTGAACCGATTCGGACCGATAGATTTTGAGAAATTTTAAAATATCTCAAAAAAAATAAGATTATTTTTTTTTAAAGTGGTTTTTTTGGAATAACTTTTAACCGGCTTTATCGATTAACTTCAAAAAATCTAATCCGCCTTTGAACATGAAAAACCACCTTGATCGCCACCAAGCTGGTCAAAATCGGTTGATTCGTTCGAGAGATATCGTGAACGAAAGAAACCCGAAAACGTGTTTTTTCGGGATTACTCCGAAATTTGTGGTTCGATCAATTAAAATTGCAAAATTACTTATGAGGATGATAAAACTGCGTCGAACGCCGCTAACCGCGTGAAAATTGCTTGATCCATTCAAATGTTATTGCGGTTTGAAAATTCCAAAAATAGTGTTCTATGAAACTTCTATCAAACTTTCGAGCTGGGAGAGCTCAAATGCATAGAAATATTATTTCTTTGAACTCAGCGAGCTCAAAATATCCGCCCAGGAATGAAATTAGCTCAGACCAATAAAAAAGTTTACTTTTTTATTGGTCTGAGGAAATTAGCGGGATGTTGCAGGGATGGCCTTTAAGGTGAACCGTTTTTCTAATTTTTTTTTGTCAGATCAGGCGAATCCCTCTAGATAATCGTCAGATTATGAGACAGTACGTTTAGAACATAAAGATGAACCATATATATCTTAATCTGACGCGCTTGAGTAGGTATTGCAAAATGGCGATTTTTTTTTGCACATTATGACAATGGCCGCGAGTTTGCGTCCCATCGAAATCGTCAGATTAGTGAATGAGAGCTTTAATTTGGTGCACTTAACACTCCCTTAGAAAATCTGACGCGCTCGATTATTTTTTTTTTTTTTCATTTTCAACCCTTAAATACAACCACCCGCATCGTGCAAACGATCAGATTAACATACGTACATTATTAAAAATACGTAGGGCATTGATGCTATCAATATCTGACGCGCTCGAGGATGTCCATGCAACAGTTTTTTTTTACATATTTAAAAATCTATAGCTGCTTCCCCCACCGATGTAAAGGTATAATCATTTAACATTTTTTTCTTCTTATCATCTAAGCTTTGCATCCCAATAGGTCTCTACGACGCTCGAGTAAATCCCCATTTAGCATCGTGGGCTCCCCTACTATAAAAGCCCAAGGGTGGTGACCCCACAATCATGGTTTTAGCTTCACACTGACCCCCATACACATCAAAAAAATAAAATTGCGTCCTCTAAAAAACGCAGGGTAAGGCCTAAAAATGTAACATTTCAATGGACTAATAATAGCTTATAGGCAATTGTGTAAATATGTTTTAACTTTTTTGTTCAATAAATCAATAATTTAAAAAAAATAACATTCACACGGTAAACATTACAATAATTATTCAAACATGAACTAAAAATACATAAATAAACACACAAATCTATTTCTATTAAATCACTGAACATAAATCATTGTTATCATTAAAGCTCAAAATAGAACTTTGAATAAAGCTCGTAAGGTAAAGTTATCTTTGCGCGTATTTATAGACAACCGCAAGGAAACTCCGCAAATATAGACCATAAAGCTCTGAGCAGACGAAGGGCTATTTTTCCAATGGCCAAAAAAATCTTCTGCAATGAATCCTGTACGTTCGTTGCCGTTTTGTTTTTAGGGTACCATAACCAAAGTGCTAAAACCAAACCTTTATAGATTCGCTCTGTCCGTCTGTCTGTCTGTATGTATGTCACAGCCATTTTACTCTAAAACTGTTGGCACCATATTTCTGAAATTTGGAGAGTCGGCGTCTTCTATGATCTGCTAAACAACAGAATTAAAAAATTATGAAAAAAATATTAAAAAACGGTTGGCTCTCCATATAACTGAGGGAATCGTGTATTACTGTGTGGGGTTTCTACCAAAAATGATATTGAGGTTTCTTATATACATTAAAATGAAAAAAGTTTTTTTTTTAAATGGTTAATGAGATATTTGCTTCTCAAAAATGTGGTGCAAACAAAATAAGTTGGATTAAAATTGGTTTAAACAAGGTTTGTTATTTAATTTTTCTAATATGGGATTTTTTCATTAAACTGCAGCCGTAATTTGGGTTTTTATTAAAATACTTTGAAGAACAAATATATTCTTGCGATTTAAGTGTAAATTTCCATTTGACTTGAATGAACCCTGTGTGTGCGAGTGTGACTCACACTTGGCCGGTTCTTTATACTTTGGTTTACGTTCATTGGTTGTTGCAAATTTTCCGCTTTTTCTCCGACTTGTTCTGGCTAAAAACATGTTCCTCCTTTTGACCTTTGTGTTCCGGACCCGCGGTATCTCTTTAGAACACCCCACTACCCCGGAAGCTGCACCCTGCTGTTTTGATTTAAAGCCAGATGAGAAATGCGAATGACAGATGGTTGATGCAAATTGTCCGCGTTTGTCCAGCGCGTGGCTTCAAATAGTCTGCTCAACGCCTAATGCCAGACTAAGGTACGATCTATTTTTAGTCCTGTGTTAATGACATTCGTGAACTTAAACTCGTAACTACAGAACGGAGGCTATAAATTAATTGGAAGTTATCTAAACGGGCCTCGTGAGAAGATATTTATATAATTTAGATGATATTCAAATTACGTTATGTTACTGATGTATTTCATCACCACCTCTCTGAATACTACGATTGTCTTCTGTCTTCACTTATAAAAAAACCGGCCAAGTGCGAGTCGGACTCGCGCACGAAGGGTTGACTGACTCTCACTGTCCATGAGTGTATCTCATGGACAGTTCTCAGGCTGTAGCCTGAGATAGTCGGACAGACGGACGTCTACAGATGAACAGCGGAGTCTTAGAAAAAGGGTCCCGTTCTATATTTTTAATATCAGTAACATAATTTTAACATCAAAAACAAACAGTTTCTCAGTACACTTTCATCAATGTTGCTTAATAAAAATGTCAACGATACTATTAAACATATTTTATTTTAATATCCAATTTACTTAAGATTTCTTTCACACTATAACTTAACTCACAGTTGCTATAGGCTACAAAATATATAACAACTATAAGCAAGATTTAAGACAGAATAATTGCAATTATAACAAATCAAACTTACTTTGCAAAGCTGGCTGGGTTGTTAACACGTTAAGTGCGAAGCGAGGCCTAAATCACCCCTGATGCAACTTCCCTGTGGTGCGGCAAGCAAAAAAGTGAATTTCTCTGTCGTGCGAATGGCATAGCTTTGGTTTGGTCCAGTGTAGGAAAGAGATAAATATATATTTGAGATCACTAATGGTTCCGGACTCGGTGGTGTACCTACCTTGGTACCGGATGTCTTAGGCCTCGTGCCGCACTGAATTAATATAATTTTAATGCAGTGCGGAACGAGGCTAAAACGTCCCATATCCCCCCTGACCTCGTACCGCACTCAACGCGAGCTTCCCGCGACCAGTGTTGTGCATCACGTCGATTGGAGAGCACGTCCTTTTACAGCGCCGAACATGTCTAAACGATGTCGGAAGAAGTTAATTTTAAAAAACCCAGAAACAGAGCCAAAACAGGTAAGTTTTTAATGAAAAAATCTTCAGTAAGTACCTAGTTTTTTCTTATCTTGGTAGCTATGTACCTAAAGTAAGTGTAAGATATTATTACTTAAGTATATTATACCTAAAGATATTATTGGTAATAACGATTATTGACGTACCTAATACTTTGCAACATATCTAGAATTACCTATTATTCTATATCGTGATAATAATGTTATTATTATTAGGACTTAACACTTAATTGATATTTTTGTAGGTAGTGAAAAACTCCACAAGAAACGCAAAGCAGCCGTTGACAAAACAGGTAAGTAATATAATTAATTTAAGCTACCTTACCTACCTACTCTTTCAACATTTTAAGTATAAAACAAACACATTCATTTGATGCAGTTATACCTACATTATCATTGTTATTCTCATCTACGATCTAACCTAAGTAACAATGTCAGTTTTATTACGTTATCTTTACATTTTTGTTATTTTTCAGCACCTGAAAGCGCACGCCATTGCCTCGAAAAGGGTGAAAAAAGGAGAAGATGTGTTGGTTGTTACCAAAAACTACGCACATTTTTACCATCTCGTGAAGCTGATAAAAAATCCAAAAAGATTTTGACTCAGTGCACTCAGTGCAAAAAATCTTATTGTCTACCCTGTTTCAATGAAAAACACTCATAAATAAGTACAACATATATATTGAGATTTTTATAAAAAAAGTATATTGATACTGATTTTTTAATGGTAATTCAAGTTCTAATAATTGTATTTTTAAAGCCCGAGGCAGAATAAATAGGACAGTTTCTTTTCCACTTCTGGTTGCCTTTTTTTTCTATTCTGTGAACCGCATTAAGATTTTCATATACAAATAGAAAGATAAACCCTATGCATAAACCGTAATCCATTATTTTCCAATAATAAGTCTGTAATAGGTGCCTCTTAATGGTATAGAATGGAACGCTTCGTGCGCGAGTCCGACTCGCACTTGGCCGGTTTTTTTTTCTTTATGGCGCCTTCAAGCACAATTTAGATTATTTAAAAAAAAATGTATCCTTTGATAGCTTTGTGTTGTTTTGCCAGGTTTTGCCCTTAAAACGATCTAATGAGATATAATTGATCAAAATCGGTCAAGTCGTTGCGTAGTTAAGACAGTTTAAAAACGTCGATATTATTTTTCCCATCACTAATCGCAGCGAAAATTTGCCCTATTTCAGTGCGTTACGAGGTGTATAAGATCCCATATTTTGTTTTGCTAATAATTCCTAAACTAGCCATCAGATCCCGGGGCGACGGTGGATTAGGGTTCATCAATTCACTGTCTATATCAATAAGGACCAAAATTCTCATTTATCTTTGATTTCGCGCCAGAAAATGGATGTTAGTCTGTAAAAGGAGGTGGGGTCTAATAGACCGCGTGTCGCCCTAACGTCTGGTCACGGTACGGGCCGATTATACCTCGTGCCGCAGGAACGGAAAGTATGCAAAAATTGGTGCCGCAGCTAACGTGTTAAACCTTGCTTGCAGTGTAGTCAGGACTACTTTATGCGGGACATGCGCTAAGCAACAAGCGACCCGACCAACTTAACGGTACTCCGCGATAAAACCTCCTAATGATTGCAAATTTATACAAAGTCCGGTTATACATTTGTTTACTTTGGATAATATATTTCGTTGTTTACATTTTGTGTCTAATTTCTGGTAATAAATTTTTTGTACCGTTTTTTTTGATCGGTAATGTAAATTTTTAGACAGTTTTGCATTTTTATTAATAACACGGATTATGTATGTAGGTACATATTGTTTTTCTCTTAAATTGACTTCCGGCTCATATACTAATTTTTCGAGGGTCGGCGCAGTATTTTTTCATTTTACTAGTTCTCTATTCATTTTATCAGTTTTTGCCACAGAGTCTAGTTTTCTAGTCTGTCTAGGGGTATCCTATTACCCAGTACTAACTGGCTTATGGAGGTCAGATAGCAGTCGCTCCATGTAAAATACTGATATTCAGCTGCATCCGGTAAGACTGGAAGCCGACCCCAACATAGTTGGGATAAGGCTAGGCAGATGATGAGTCTAGTTTTGTGGCCATTTGAGGCAATAGGTTCGCTCCCTATTAGGTACATGGGACGGAAGTATAACTGCCGTTAGCTTTACTTCTACCTAACTCTTTGGAGTTAAACACTCAATGTGATCGCCGTGCTTTCGACCAAACCATGGCCCATCAAATAGAGCAAACTACATCTCTTTAGATGACTCAAGAACGCTACTGATGCCGCGATGAACGTTATTGTTAGCCTCTCTGTTGTCCCACTGCTGTGCAAATGCCTCCTTTCTCTCCTTCCAAACCTCTCGTGATATCTAACCATGTTGCTAGAACTAAATCAGATAGTTCCACGTTCTTCTTCCATGCTTGTCTATAACTTCTTTTGTACCCTTTTTTTCGGAAGGGAAATCATCAAATAACTTCCCCCGTCCCTCCTCTGGGCAGAGTGGGGGGTGGTGTCAGGCTTGTACTGACTAAAACCCACCCATGTTCCTTCTATTGCCCTTTATGTTCCGGGGCTGCGGTATCTCTTTCAAACAACCTGCAACCCCGGTACTTTTCTACTATAGTCATTACATCTTTCACACATCATAGTATACATCCTACATAAGAATTAAGGTAAAATGTAAAGGAAAATATAAGGATGTTCACTTATCTACACAATATTGCAATTTGCATTTTAAAAGCCAGTTGGACTGGCTTGGTAATAGACTTTTCCTTGAAGCAATATGGTGTGACCCAGGAATTTGTATCGAAGAAGATAACCCATAAGTTCATATATAATAACACCACGTCTTCAATCCCAAACCCATGGTTAGGGCAAATGGGTAACTATCTCGTCGCAGAAATATTGAAGTCCCATATGATGGGGACTAGCTTATTGCCATCATCCGGGAATAGATTTAAACTCGGCCGTGGCTGTAACGAGCAGTTTCTGATAGAAAACCCAGATGGGAAGTCGGCAGTATCGTCACATTAATGTTTTCCCCATTGTTTGTCTTTTTATTTAGTGTTTCTGTGTATCTATACTTTTATATATATTTATAGTATTTTGTTTAATATTGATAGTATTTTATATAAGTATCCATATAGTATAAATTAATAAAAAAAAAACTGTTTTACACCTACCACTGTTCGTCTCTGCATCACCCAAAGGTTGACTGGTATGGAATGCCTGTGGCATTAAGTCCGCTTCTGTACTTTGTGCTTGAAGTGTTAAATAAATAAATAACATTTGGCCCGACCTGAAGATCACAAGACCTACAAGTTAGAACGTAAGCTTTTATAGTTACCGAAGTCGGTTAAAAACTTGACCGCTTTCCATCGGTCAAGTTTTTCAAAGCTACACCAAACGTGTCCTTATTAAAAAAAACCTACCTGGCGCCCGCCGCTATACCCGCGTGATAATCGAAAAAGTATACTATGTGTTATTCCAGACTATAATCTACCTCTGAGCCAAACTTCATCACGATCCGTTCAGCCGTTTTGACGTGAAAGAATAACAAACATCCATACATCCATCCAAAAAATCCTCACAAACATTCGCAATTATAATATTAGTAGGACTTAGTACAAAATTAAGGACTACGTTGAAAATAAAGAAGTTAGGCTTTAGTTTGCTATTCTGCGGTTCCTTGGCTGCTCATAAACGGTAAAAATATGTGAATCTATTCTCAATCTATCTTATGTTTCTCTTTTCTTTTAATCAGTTTTTTTTACAGTAATTGTCAAATCATACATTTATTAAGCCTTTGTTCAGAATATTTATAGTAGGTACTGATGGCAACATTTTTGTTTGTTGTTTAATTTATGGTCTTTTTAGGGTTTCGTATCCCAAAAGGTAAAAAAGGGACCCTTATACCAACACTTCGTTGTCCGTCTGTCCGTATATCTGTCAAGACACTTTATTCCGGGAATGCGTGGTGGTACCGAGTTGAAATTAAAACCATATATTCAAGTCTATGGTCCGTTTGTGCTGTAAAAATCAGCTCAGTAAGTCGACGCAATTAAAATATATTGAAATTTATGCAGTTAGTTTGTACGGAACCCAGAATGCGCGAATCCGACTCGCACATAGCCGGTTTTTTATAATATTTTTCTTATTCCATAAATATGCAGATTCTTTTCTTAACTTCTTGTAGTGGATATAGGAGGCCTTGTTAATTTTTGGATGCTTGTTAACTTTTATCTATTTCTCAGTTTTGTGAAGTAAGCAATGACTTATTGTCGGGCCTACGCTGTCCTCTCATACTTACGTGGTAACGCTGTAATAACAGCACTGTGAACCTAAATAATTAAAAGAAGTACTCTTTTTTTTTAATTAGCGTACATGTCATGTCCAGTGTACATGGAGTAGAACCGGCAATAAACATGGAGTTTCTTGCCGGTTATTCTTCATACGAAACGACCAACCCGAACCGTGCACCTTTTCTCGATGATGTGAAATAAAATATTTAGATTTTTAAATTTGAATGTAACCTAAGGTCCGTGTTTATAGAAATCAAAAAACTAAGACATCCAGGACCAACAATTCAATGTGCCAAAGAAGTCACACAACCTTAGCTCACAGCTCGCAGCTCTTATAATAATAGTAAATATTGTCATTAACGTATTAAACTTAACAAAATCCGGCTGCGCACGCGGCGCGTGGTTGCTGACGTCATCATCGGATAGCGTCGGGCCGCGTCCATATTATGAATGAACGCGTCGCGTCGGATGCGACCCCCGACCTCCGATAAGGCTGTGACGTCGCCTCAGTAGACTTCGCTTATTGATAATGTACACTTGTGGGCTTGGGAGACGGAGTGGAGAGTTTTTATTTTGTGGGTCGGTGATGGTGGACTGACTTGTAACAAGTTACCGACGCCAGACGTTCTCTAAAGGCTTTTTTTTTGTTGGGGTGGGAAATCATCAAATAACTTCCCCCGCTCTGGGCGGAGCGGGGGGGAGTGTCAGACTTGTACTGGCTAAAACCCACCCATATTCCTTCCATTGCCCTTTATGTTCCGGGGCCGCGGTATCTCTTTCGAACAACCCGCAATCCCTGCCGGGATTGGCCCTGGCAGGCCCCTCTGCTTTGCTGACATCTCTTTGAGGCGCGCGTGGAACACTGACGCGCCATCGACACGGCCTGTCGTCAAAAGACGGACGGACGGTGAGATACCCATTGCCACTGCTCTTTAGGCTCAAATGAAGAGTGTATGTTGTAATAGTCATAACTGTGTGAAGGATGATATGAGACGGAGACTTGCTGCGCCGATCCTACACGGATTGGGATAAAAGCAGGAAAATTATGATTATGATAAGTCGTCATAACTGCAAACTTCTTATCAACTATGTTACAGATAGAAAGTTGTAGAAGTAGTTTCCCTACACAGCAAACTAGCAAAGCTGTGGCGGTACGAATGTTACATGATTAGAGCACTCAGGGGTTGTTTCGAAAGAGATACCGCGGCGCCGGAACATAGAGGACAAAAGAAGAAACATGGATGGATGGAAAAAAATGCGTTGTAGTAGTAAGCCATACGTTCGAACGCTATCAGGCGTAATAATTAGCATACTTTAAATCATCTAAAAAACGTGATATCACCCCAAATAAAAAGTCTTTTCCCAGCTTTTGTGTAGAGTTATTTAGTTTGAAGTACCTTCAGAAAGCTGGGTTGACGGCGCCGTGGAGGGCTCGTTTACACTTTGTATAGTGTATATCTGCTAGTTTGTATCACTTGCGTAAACTCTAGGTCTTCAAGGAAATTACATCATAAAAAAAAAACCTGAACAATAGATGGTTTTCTGCAAAATTTCTCAGTTTGTTGCATGCAGAGGAATTATCCTGCGCAATAAGTGCTTAGAATTAAAGTCTAATTTCGTAATCATGTAGAAGTAGATTGGATTCGATGTTTCCCAACTAAATTGGTTTCATTGTATATTGTTGCTTCCATGAAGACTGCTTTTACATGAAGTGACTGCTTTTCCGACCTCTTCAACCCAATTAGTTCTAGACTACAGGTATTTTTATTTTATTGTTACTACAAAACAAAAGTACATACATTATTTTAATGACACTGAACCCCACACTAGGATACATTGTATCGTGGGGTTCAGTCTCTTTCGTCTCTAGTAGAACAATATACAATCGTTTTTTTTCTTTGTACTAAACCTTTTCCTATCCATCCATTTGTTAACTTAATAAAATAAAAATAATTAAATACTGGTTGACAGACTTTCGGGAAACTGACTACATACCTGTAACGACTGTCAAAGATGTACAAATCACAGCCAGAACCAACAGCTTAACATGCTTGCTGAAGCACGGGGAAAACTCGGTCTGTAACGGTTGGTCACTCATCCATAGACCAACCTACGCAAAAGCGGCTTAACCTAAAGACCTAACATACCGCAGCAGGCGGATGCAATATTTGCGGCCATCACATACAGGTTTTAATGCAACTTGATCTGATGGAACCCTCGGTTCGCAAGTCCGACTCGCACTTGGCAGGTTTTTTAAGTTCATGCTGACTTCATCGCGACCGATTTCTTTTATGTTAGTGTTGAAAATTATAACGCTATCTCCAATAACACAGTCAATAGTTATAGACTGTACACAATCCTTACTTAATATTATAAAAGCGAAAGTGAGTTTGTTTGTTACGTCTTCACGCCTTAATGGCTAAACCGATATTGATGAATGTTGGTACAAATATAGTTGAGACCCTGGAGACGGACATAGGCTAGTTATTATTTTATTAAGTGAGAAATGAGTGAGAAAGAGGAAAGAAAAGGGAAAATTTAGCTTTGCTATTACAATAAATAAGAAGCAAGGGCAAAAACTAAAGGCAGCAGGTACCTGCAAATCAGGAAAGGCGAACTGTGCTACCCCGAATTTAACGCGAGTGAAGCCGCGGGCGAAAGCTATTTATCAATAAAATATTAGAGTCTACTATAAATTCCATCCGGGTATTATAATAGTTGCATCTTGTGCGGTCTCAGCCTTAAGGAAAACCGTTCTCACACAACGCAATCACGCTATTGTGTGTCTAATTATATTATTTGACATCGTTTCATTGCATGATGTTGATGCTTCAGCCTGTGAAGGTCGTGGACTGGTTGTGTTAGCACATTATAGTGCATTTGAAGTAGATGCATTGTTAAGCCCATTGAGGAACACCTCTCTTTTGCTAACCATGGACGGATGTATTGCTGGGTAGTTTGTTCCACTCGTTTTTCAAAACTTGACGAAGGCGGGCGTTTTGGAGGACTATCATAATATATTGGAGTTTTAAAATTGCTTAAGCTTAGCCTAATTTGAATTGGAACTTAGACTCTACCAGCTGCGATAATAATCAAATGTCTGACCGATACACCTCAGTGAAGCCCGCTGACAGACAACAATAAGCTTAACCATGTAGCTCAAGATAGAGGTCTAGTTATTTTAGGTAACGACGACATGATTTGTGCAAAGTGTTATAAAGTTTCTTGAGCAATCCTCAAAAGAAACTCCAAGTCTGGATAATCCGGTAAGTCAAGTATAAGTCCGGTAAATTTGTTTACCGGGCCACCCGATTTTAAGTGGCAGATACAGTGATTTCCGTTAAAACAAAGAACCGTTGCAATTCCAGAGAAAAGATGTTATGTACCGTCAGGGAATACTAAAATCAGAATTCACTTGTATGATACTGTTTGGGATCCCTTCCAGAATAAAGCAACTTTACTTGCACTTCTGCCAACTTGCGTAAACAGGAAAACACCATCATCATGTGCCTAGCCTTTCCCCAACTATGTTTGGGTCGGCTTCCAGTCTAGTAGATATTGTACATGGAGCGACTGCCTTTCCGACCTCCACAACCGGTGGTCACACTTTCGGGTCACTGACTGCCTGTAACGACTGTCAAAGATCTACAATTGCCAGTGGGGAACTTCGAGGGATGGAGGAAATTCTGTATGCTACGGGTGGCCCTTATCGAAGGACTAAACAATCATGGCTTAACCAGAAGACGGACTCGAGCAGCTGTTATTATTTAGGAGACACACACAGAACTGAAAAATAAATGTACCAAGTTTGACATAACAATTCTGATGTTGACAAGTAACGCCACCTTGAACTGCACACTTAAAGTGGTCATACTATAATGGCAGAAATAGGTGACATCGCCAAGGTGACGTCCCAGAAAAAGTTCTGATAACACTAAAAATAAACCTAATGTCGAAAGCAGTACGAGTTTGGCGCCTTACTAATCAGCTCAATCACGCCCAATTGGATCCAATCGAGCTTCGATTTGCGTCAAGCGACCACCAATCACTTATATGAACATCAATAGTTTTACTGAGAACTGTTTTTTTTACGTCTACAAATAAATTGTTGCGGACTTTGTATTGGGCTAAAATTGGTTGGCGCCAGACATGAATTTACCAAAGGCATTGTCCGCTAAAAGAGGCATCATCAACGAAGTGATCCATCACAGATCTAAAGTCACCTACATTGCTAGCAAAATCAGTCTGATAAAATAGACGTGGGTCGGTCTTTCTTTTTCGTGTGGTTTGTGCCGTATCTGGTGTCAGCCGTGAGCAGTCGAGAAATATCTCTGAAGCTTGCCGGTTACCTCACGATGTTTTACATCACAAAAGCAAGTGATAATTAAACAATACGCACAAGAATCTACTAATCTAATCCTACTCGAGACCTACCTATGCTTTGGCCGTCCGACAGTTCGCTATCACTATTGTAGTGGGATATGATGTCTCCAGATGGGGATTGGTAGACCAGATAGCTGTTAGAGTGGAGACCACGTAGTGTGGGAAGACCTGCTGCACGATGGACTGCCGATTTATAAGAGTGGCAGTGGATGCAGGCTGCCCAAGTACGGGGATGGTTGGTGTTTTTCGGAGGAGCCCTACGTTCAGCAGTGAAGCTGATATAATGATGACAATGATCACCTGTCTGGCCTTTCCCCAACAATGAATTGCCAGTATTTAACGACCAACAACAGGGGGGTGTTACAAGTTTGGAGTGGAGTGTTTGTCTGTGGCAACA
The DNA here is from genome assembly GCA_905475445.1 of Ochropleura plecta. Taxonomy (NCBI): domain Eukaryota; kingdom Metazoa; phylum Arthropoda; class Insecta; order Lepidoptera; family Noctuidae; genus Ochropleura; species Ochropleura plecta. The sequence continues at coordinate 15,379,077 of FR997738.1, read as the reverse complement.
TAGCTCTTTTACGGATAAACCGATTTTGATTAACTTTTTTTTACATGGATTGATCGCCTATCTTAAAATCAAAAGCCATTTATTCAAATTAGGTTGATGATCTGCACTTTTTGAACGTCAGTTATACAAGACAGTCCCCCAAAACGCCTACCTTTTGCCACTTCCTAGTGTTTTAGCTATGACGGATCTATCTTTCCAGCAACAAAACTGTCTGGTAGGTTTGAATAACCAGATTTCAACTGTAATGTGTAATCTGAAAATTATAAATTTTCAGATTACACATTACAATTATAAAAGACCACATTTTATTGTATTGCCCAATAAACGCTAGCAAATTATGTACAGGTGACTTAGGTACAGATATTGTCATTATTAATGAACGCTATGTCTAGCTGATTTTAACAAATTATTAAATTGTATAAAATTAGGAAATAATTATAAACAGTAAAAAAAAACTAATATTATCATAGCGCTAGTCGCGCTAACCATTTACTGAGGATGTTCGAGTATTTTTTCCGTCACAAATCTTCTTCTAAGGATTTGTTCACAAAACTGCCATGCGATGTCGCATCGTAAAAATCTACGAGCTCGCACGACGCATCGCAAGAACTTGCGTCGTCTGAGCCATAATAGAAGAGCGCACTTCTTTTTAGGATCCATGTCAAGACCTAGTTTACAAAATACATCCAGTACGATTGACGGTTGTCGAAGAGACGGTCACCCGAATCGTGGAAGGGAGACGTCTTTCCCCTACTAAAGGAAGAAACGGAGTTTTCATCGTTGCGAATTCGCATCGCACCGATTCGCAGTTTTGTGTACAAGCCCTACCTTGACCTTTTAGGAGTCTGTCTTCTGTTATTTTGACAGTGTTCATTCTCAGCCTAATTTGAATAATAAATTATTGATTTATTTTGATACACCATTCATCAAATTACCAGTTAAACTGGGTTTGTGATGGCTTGATGGCAATCGCTGATTATTACATGAGCTATGAATATAACTGGCGAATGGGTGTACTTTAAGGACATAGATTTGCCTATTCTTTTGGAGATTATCCTTTTGAAGTAATGTTAGGTTTCGCCAAATTTGATTTATAATGTGGAAATATATGGTTCTAGGAGATGTTTAATTATCCAGGGTTCGCCAAATATGATTAAAAACGTGGAAATATTTGGTTTTAGGAGATGTTTAATTATCCGGGAGAACTTTCAAATATACCAATCTGGTATATTGGGGATATGGTCCCAACTTTGTTTGTAGGTTTGCAGTCTGAAGCTAGTTCATGGTTGACGAATGAATCAGTAGCAGTTCATCATTCATTTCCCTGCTTATTTTTTTAACTAAAGATGAATTAACCTTTAGTTCGACCACACAAGCACTAATAGCACTTCCGTCACTCTAGTGTAGTTAGACCGGTTTCCACAATTATGGGCGGATTTAGAGCTTCGTTAATTGTTAAAAATACCTTTTTATCATAAAAAAAAACAGATAAAATTTTCTAAGAAGGTAACGCTAAGGGTTTGGAATATTTCTGCATGAAGTTGATTTTGTCTGCATGATAGCCGCCAATTTTTTTTTTTCAAAAAGCAGACACGCATAAAACCTGTATCAATCAATAACTGGTATTGATCGACAAGTATAGCTACACAATCTTCTATTATAATGCGTCACGTTCCGAGATACTAAGTCAAGATTTGAAAATAGAATAAATTGGCCAAAACAATCAAACCTCTTTCCCGGTAACTGTTATCGGTTTGGATTTCCCCACTTTTTAATTGTTAGACCATATTTAAGTATTATTTAACATGGAGTATTTCTTTTTTATTCGTTTATAGGGGTTTTTACGCATAGCCGACATAGGCTATGTTCCATCGTACCCTAAAGACATGTAGTTTCACAAGACGTGGGCCATGAATTTTAACAAAACCTCCGCAACGTATCAATTTAGTTGGGATAGAGTTGTACGGAACATGTCATTAGTTCCTTTTTTAAATTATTTCTACTGGAGTCATATTGGACACATTCCATCAACACATGTAGGTCCTCGACAACTCCACATTTCTCACAACTGTCTGATGCGATTTTCTACATCATGAAGGCAAATTTTAAGCATGCAATTTGTCCAGATCTAAGATACCTCAAAAGGAAAAATACGGAACCCTTATTGGATTTTCGTTGAGGATCTTTGTTGTCCGTCTGTCTGTCTACCTGTCCGTCTGTCAATACCCTTTATCTCGGGAACGCGTGAAGGTATATGAAATCAAAACAATTTACTGAAGTCTATGGTCTCTATGTGCTGTAAAAAACAACTTTCTAAGTCTACGCAGTCAAAAGATACGGCTGTTTATGTCGCGAGTTTGTACAGAACCATCGGTGCGCGAGTCTGACTCGCTTTTGGCGGGTTTTTTAATTACAGCTTCGCAATTATCATGAGCCTCACAACGTATTTGGGGTTTTACTACATGTCTTCTTCAATACGTATGCCTATTAGCCATCGACTTAGTAAAGACCTCCTTTCTTGCTCTTATATCTTTCTACTCAATCAATTCTTTGGCCTCTCCTTACAGCCATCATTAATTAGCACTAAGTACTGTACTGTACAGTAGATTTGTATATTGAATTTTGTTTTTACTCTGGACGCTCTTACTGTGCACGACTCTCTACATCGTTCTCACATATTTGTATAATCTCAACACGAATTTGTAATAATATTCTAATTTAAAGTGTCCATGGAGTTTCTTGCCCATTCTTCTCCATAGAGATCAACGCTTTGGAATGGGCAACTACAGTACTTTCGCAAGTTATTAAGTCTTGTGACCGGGACTGTAGCTTTAACATTTTGTATTTTTTTTGACATTCAAAAGTGCCTGTAATGGTCTAATTGAAATAAATGATTTTTTATTGATACTTCAATCGTGACATGTCTCTCATTTCTATTTCATACAATGGAATTCAATATCTAATAACGCTTTATTTAAAAATATTAGATACAAGGCGTGTACCCGATGAGGTTTCCCTAAAATTGACAAACTTATACACAAACTTTTAACCACTTTAAGCCTTAAAGTGGTTAAAAGTTAAAAGATTTGAAAATTAATCCCTTAAAGTTTAAGGGATTAATTTACAAATCTTTTCTTTAGCCCTGTTTAATAAAGATCTCAAACTTGTGCAAAATGTCATGCTTCAAAATAAAACCAATTTGTTTTTTAAGGCGTGTTAAATCATCAAATACCTTCCTCCGCTCAGGGGGAGGGGGGAGTGTCAGTTTGTCTGAGTAAAAACCCACCCATGTTCCTTCTTTTGCCCTTCATGTTCCGGAGCTGAACTCGGACGTTTTCGAACATCCCGTTTGACTTTAGTTGTGTTTTAGCTGTTGCTGTTAGCCGTATCGGGAACAGGGTCCAAGCTACCGGCGGTCAGAGCTCCAGAGAAAGGAACCTCTCAACAATACGAGCCAAGAGTATCTACCGCTTTCTGTATCAAGCCCTTGGTCCAACTGCCTAACGAGAGCCTCCTCAGGTCTTGGTCGAGGCCCTTGATAATTAAGCCATGTTATTATTACAATTATTGTTTTATAAAAATATAAACGATGCATCCTAAGTCTAGTGATTGAAAGCGCTCTGGTTGGGTAAAGTGTCGCTGGGTTTTCCCATCAGGCATTTCCCAGTAGCATTCCAGAGACTGTATATGCTCGGTTGATAAAATACATACATAATTAATAGTTTGTCTCTACCTCAAGGAACTTAAAAATAAAAGGAAAATGTAAAGTCTGGAAGATGAAGAAAAGCGGCGTCGATTCCAAATAAATTGGTAAATAATAATAATAAATTGGTAAATGGACAAGGTAATAATTACATCTCTACGTAAGTCTTAAGGCAATCGTGATGTTTAGTTAAGTGTATTAAAATAGCGGTTTCCTTTAACACAATAGTCCGAAAAACAATGAATAAGCCCGGAATTCCACTGAAACCGCGATATCGCAGTTTTATCGGAACTAAAGCGCTCCTGTCCATATTGGATTGTCGTATCTCACAATAGAGTAGAATGGGATGATTTATTTACACGACTGTTTATATGATATAATTGTATGAATGAGTAATTATACAAAAACACCGACTGTTCCTGTAGTGACCCTATTACAGACAGATATTGAAGACAACAATGCGAACCAGAGCGCAGCTCTTAATGTGCTAAAGCCTACTTATTGAGAATATTGATTGCCAATAAACTATCATGAAGGCCGAAATGTTTCAAGTTTAGCACGGAAATTAAAGAAGTGTTCAGGTTCACAGTAAATTAGGTACAACGATTTCGTACCCTCTGACACGACCTATGACGCAGACCACAATTAAAACCATTTGTAATCAGATAAAGAAAGATAAACACTAGAAATGGGGACCTAAAAATTAGATTTTGAAATTGGAAAAGCGTTTTTGAGTTTTTAGTGGTCCATGGGTTGCACTTACCCAAACCATCGCAGCATCTCGCGAAGCACACGACCAAACAAACAAATATCGAGCACTTCATCGCACTATTAGACACAACACTAAATTTAATTATCCGCCAGACACGCGACCGCCTCCCGCCGACTCCAAGATACAACTGATATTCCTTCGCGTACAATTCAAATGATATACTCCTGGGCAACATTAAATTTACCGTTCGATTTATGAATTTTTTCGCCCCACCCCTCGTTACTCCCTCTGTATAAGGGCGATACTGAAGCCAACGTTTTTTTATCATGAGCAAAGTTAGCTTTGCATTTATTATCAATAATTGTGATTATTTTTAATAGGTTCTAAATACGGTAGAGTTTGTGAATTGAAGTGGTCCGTTGTTTGACCGGCGCGGGCGCAGGCTCGCTCCCCCTGACCTCTTGGCAAATAGTCGTGTCTGATGATAAAGTTATAGTTTGTGTATTCGTCGAAATATTGTGATTAATTGCATTTTTGTGATCACGTGTGTACTCCGGGTCTCCGCTGGTAAACACTATTGATTCGTTCGGAGTCCGATACGTTATTATTTTGTTGATTACGGAATTACGTATTTTGTATTACATCATAAGTATTTCTGTTATTATTTTCCGGTTAATCAGTGTTGTTTATTGAGATTCGGACTGTGATCTCTTTCAGATCTACCATTTTTTGTGTAATGCGTTTGATTAAAAATGTTTTTTCTCGATGTGTGTCATGTCCCCATTGTTTTGGCTATATGATGAGACAAGCTGTGCCCCGAGGTTTTTTTCGCCGCGCAACCTTCAAGAATTGGGCTATCTAATGAAAAAATATATTTCGAATCCATCCATCCATCTGTTAGTGATATACATACGAATATCTTAGCTTGTTGATGGTAATCTAAATTGTGTCGGCCAAGGGGGTTTAAAATCACCGCTTAAGCAGAATCTTAATAGTTGGATTAATATGAATTACGTTACCATTAGTAAAATGGTCACTAAGTAACAATTCACAATATTAACTGCGTCTGTGACCATTTTAAAAATTTAATATAATTCATATTAGTATCAGCAGATAGGCAGTCACTCCATGTAAAATACTGGTATTCAGCTGCATCCGGTAAGACTGGAAGCCGACCCCAACATAGTTGGGAAAAGGCTAGGCTGATGAGTGTAATTCATATTATTATGATTCCGCTAAAGCAGCCATTTTAGGCCCCCAGAATTGCGCCACGAGTTTGGCATCTTCAGTAGCGTCCATCACTGACGAAAATCAAACCTTGCCGTCCAACAATTATCTAAGAAACGTACTCAGGTTAAACAACTACAAACGTGTATGTTATTTAAGCTATTCGAAATTGAAACAAAAAGAGAACAATGTTCGAAGTTTGCCAGCCAAACCTCAATCCTCCTCAATGGGAAATCATCAAATAACTTCAAATTAATAACTTTAAATCCCCCGCTCCACCCAGAGCGGGGGATAGTGTCAGACTTCTACTGACTAAAACCCACCCATTTCCTTCCATTGCCCATTATGTTCCGGGGCCGCGATATCTCTTTCGAACAACCCGCAACTCCGGCAGGCGTTGTCCCTGGCAGGCCCCTCTGCTTTGCTAACATCTCTTTGAGGCGCGCGTGGAACACTAACGCGCCGTCGACACGGCAAGTAAATATACCTTTATCTATCAATCCTTAACGGTGATCATTCATGATGCTCATCCTGTCCATATTCCAATTTATTTAAAGTGGCAAAGCACGTTTTTTTTCTTTTCTACTTAAGCATTATAATATGCGAATAAACAAATTGAGCTTATCTGTGTGTTGTATGAGCTTTCTGAATGAAGCCCTTGATTCAGCTGCTTAACGAGAGCCTCCTCAGGTGTTAGTCCAGGCTCAATAATCGCTGAGTCCACATGCCACATGTCCACAACCTCGCGAGCCAAGCTTGATTTACTTACCTTAGTCACCGGTACCACTTTCAAACTTCCGGATTATTTCCTTTTCTATCCACTGAGCTTCATTTATCGCTTTTGTGGCCCACCATTTTGATCCACAGTCATAGCACCTCCATGTTCTTTTAGGTAATATTTTTATCTGTGAGTTGAACTCCATGGCCTTTTTACCAGATCAGTTAATTTTCAGCCCACATCTTTTCTTTTTTTTAACACCCTTTGCATCCAACCTTGTTCTATACATTATACAAGTAGGTATTATAATATCGCGCGATTGTTCCATATTTCTTAGGTCTGCTTAAATGTAATATATTTAGTAGCAGCTTCTTTAGTAGAACCTAAACTTCACTGATTTGTTTCATATGAGGATACTTTCATTTAAAGCAATGATAGAGATGATACTTATTTATTACTTACGACATTTTTCTTCCCAAATACCTGTAGAAATATAAAAATTGGGTTTATTTATAAAAATAAAACGTTTACATCCTAAAGTAAATGACAAAACAAACATTACCATAAATCTAACATCTGAATTCCTAATGTCCACCATATTGGATATGGAGTAAAAGCTTTTTAAAATATTCGAATAAAAGGCAAAGGTATCAGCGAAATGCCTCCGCGAGCCTATCACAAAATCTGCCCATTCGCATACCGGACCCGCGTCAAAGGCTCCGCTATAACTTTATGGTCTTTTTACGACTACAAACTCTTGTTCTCTTTGGTATGTTGCGTTTAAATTTAGAATTCGCATTTTCCGATGCTTTTAAGGCGGTCGGATACATGGCAGAATGAGATAGCTGGGTTTGAAATATGAGGAAATTAGAATTCAATAGTAGATAACTATTGAATTCTAATTTCAAGATGGAAGAAATTATATTTAAATAGAAAATGCAAAATTTTATCGCTTTTCAATTTACAGAAATGCGACATAGGGCAATATATTTTGAACTATCTTATGCGCGCGGCTTTGCTTGCGTAGAGTATGGTAATTGTGTAATAATAATGTTGTAGTAACTATACTTTAAATACCTACTAGTCAATGCATCGATTATTGAGTTACGTAATTATTGACCAAAAACAAAACTCGAATCAGTAAAAATATATCGTTGTGTTTAGTTTGATGTACACTTTATACTGTTTCTATAGAATATTTAGTTGACAGTTTCGTGAAGGGTCGGTTTATACATTCTAATCTGAAATTAAATGTAAAGCCGAAACACAGGTTTCTCGTAGTTCGGCCACAGATGCAAAAACTTTTGTGTACAAATTTTGTTTTACTAAAGAATCTTTCTCTAACACTTTGAATTGCGTTTGTAAAATATAATAAACTAGCTTTTGTCTTCGGCTTTGCTCGCGTTAAATTCGGGGTAGCACAGTTCTGCTTTCATGATTTGCAAGTAGGTAGGTACCTGTTACCTGTAGTTTTTGCCCTTGCGGCTTTTTAATGTAATAGCAAAGCTAAGTTTTCCTCTTTCTCCCTCATTTCTCACTTTAAACAAAAATAGCCTATGGCCGTTTCCAGGGTCCCAACCCAACTATCTCTGTACCAAAATTCGTCAAAATCGGTTCAGCCATTTAGGCAGGAAGACGTAACAAACAAACTCACTTTCGCTCTATAATATTAGTAAGGATAATACTAAAGTACTTGACAAATAAGGTTTTGTAGAATGAAAGTTTTCCACAGCATAGTTACAGACGGATGTAGCTAACTGCTCGTTAAGTATATACTACTCTCAATACTGTTGACTCGGTTATAAGACACACGACACTTTAAATAAGTATTCATCTCACTGTCCGCGCAAATATTGAGGATACTTGCTATGTTCATTTCTCTTTACCACTTTACTTGTTCTTATTTCTAGTTTAATAGTTAGTTTAGTACCTAGGTTAAGTGGGTAGGTTAATTTTGTTGAGGTTCGTTTCTAAATAACTGCCAGAGGGGTTGATCTTTCAGGTCAAAAAAATACAGTGTATAGTCAAATACACAAAGAAAACAGTTCACAAAAGTGGTCTAGTACTACGATAAAAAAAAAGTTTAAAAAGACCACCATATTTTATAATACTATATATCATATAACCATCATATTTTTATATAGTATAACAAAGGAAATCATAGAATAAAGACATCTACATTTTTTTAAACACGGAACTGTTTTTTTCAATATTCAATTAAAACTGCAAAATGACTTACATTTTGGCGGACATGATATTCAAATAAAATCAAACGCCGAAATATTTTCGACCTTATTTTTATTCTTTCAATGCACACTGTCGCGTACTTGTGTCAGAGCACGCCCAGTCTGCAGCTAGCCTCACTTCCGCGAATACCTTTACATTCGCCTCTCTAACCGCTCCTTAACCTGAAAGATTGACCCGCGGCCGCGGTGTGCCTAAAGTTTTTACTAGTCGCAAAAATATGCCGGAGTAATTGAATCTCAGTTGCCACGGCTTATGTGAATTACTTATTTTATTTTTGAATTATCTTTAATATGGACACGTTTGACGTGTACGTCTTGCTACATCGTTCTCACATAGGTAATGTACCATCTCAACATGAATGATGTAACCAAAGTTTTGTAACAATATTCGGATTTCAAAGAGGTTTTTGCCCATTCTTCTCTTTATAGCTGGGGAGGTAGCGTTGCATTTTTGATGGTGATTTCTGTACGATTAATTTTGATTGAAATCTATAGCTTAGATATGGGCAATAATTGAATCAAGCGTCAGCAGGCGCACCCGGGGTGGATCAAGTGGGAAACAAAATATTATTATGTCAAAAAATAAAAAACCAAAAGTGTAATCTGGTCGTTTGAAAATTTGAACAGCAATAGTTTAAACAATAATAATAATTATAGAAATAATCAGCTGTAAAGATAATGGTGGGTTGTACGTCAGCAGGTCATATCCGCACATATTAAAAATAATTATCTTCAATTCATTTCTGGTCGAATGAAATTGATACATATTATTCTTTATGCTATTAAAATAATTAAAAAATGCGTCAGCCGACCTATTGATAGGGGTAAGATCGTCAGCAGGGGGATTATAAGTAACTATTTGTATTATAAGTACAACTGACGACTTTCCCCTCTTCAATTATTTTGCTGACTATTTTTTTATTTAATATATTGTTTAAATTACTCTCAGTATTAATTTCAAGCGACCAGAAATTAATTTGAATATAAACAATGCCTTTTTTATTGCATATATATAATCTATATATACTATATGTTAGCTGGCGGACGACTTTCCCCTCTTCAATCACTATGCTAACTATCTTTTTTGTTTAATATGTTGTTTAAAATACTCTTAATATTAATTTCAAGCGACTCGAAATCAATTTATTTATAAAATTATCGTTTTAATTTATCTACATACAATTTGAACAGATAGGAATGTAAGGATTGTAAAGGATGCGTTTCAATAACGTAATTTAAAACATATTTTATTTGTATAGTATGTACCTACATATTTGTTTGATGTTCCTCACATTCCTATCTGTTCAAATTGTATGTAGATATTAACAAATTAAAACGATAAATTTTATAATTAAATTGATTTCGAGTCGCTGGAAATTAATGTAAAGAGTAATTTAAACATCATATAGAATAAAAAAAAACAGTCTAAATAATAAGAGGAAAAAATGGTCCGCCAGCTGACATATAGTATATAAATTATATAATTATGCAATAAAGAAGGGATTAAAATGACATTGTTTATAATCAAATTAATTTCTGGTCGTTTTTTAAACAATATATTAAACAAAAAAGATAGTCAGCATAGTGATTGAAGAGGGGAGAGTCGTCAGTTGGATAATACAAATAGTTACTTATAATCCCCCTGCTGACGATCTTACCCCTATCAATAGGTCGGCTGACGCATTTTTTAATTATTTTAATAGCATAAAGAATAATATGTATCAATTTCATTCGACCAGAAATGAATTGAACTTAATTATTTTTAATATGTGCGGATATGACCTGCTGACGTACAACCCACCATTATCTTTACAGCTGATTATTTCTATAATTATTATTATTTTTTAAACTATTGCTGTTCAAATTTTCAAACGACCAGTTTACATTTTTTTTTTTTACATAATAAAAATTTTTTCCCCACTCGATCCACCTCTTCTGAGCCTGCTGACGTTTAGATTATTAAATAATTATCCATAAAGAATAAGTTCAGATATGAATCAATCGACCAGAAATTATTATGTGAAATGCAACGCTACCTCCCCAGCTATTATAGATATACGCTTTGGCATCGCTAACTACAGTATTTTCATAAGTTATTATGCTGTAGCTTCATGTTATTGATTATTGTCAATGTTTCGACATTTCAAAAGTGCTAGTAACTGACCTACTTATAATAAATGCTTTTCTAACAGTCGTTACTAGTAGCCAGAAGCCTAAAAGTCTGATAACCAGTTTTACCTAAGGGTCACGCATTATCCAGATGCTGGGATATGGAACTACTAAAATTCAGCAGCTTCTGATAAGACAAGAAAGTGACGCCAACAAAGTTGGGAAAACGATTCGTATTGATAATGAACATTAAGTGAGACAAAATGTGTACTACCTTTTTTTTATAAATTTTGAATAGAGAATCTTACGTTCTGAGAATGGAACATTTTCCAATTGTCGTTACCACAACTTTTTTTTTATTAATATGTCGTTTTGCGTATCGAACGTTCTGCATCAAAAACGAATATCGATTAATTCCGATTTTTAAACTCGCTTAACATTAGGTAAGTTTATTTGTTTAAGGATCTCCAACAAAGGATGGTACACAGATCATGAAAATTTAAATCATGAACGACAACTATCTTACTACTAACAAATCAACCCTTTCTAAAGGAAACAAAAATAAAAGTTTAAAATAATTAAAAGGAAATTATCAAATTGATAAATCTATTAGACATTTTCCATACTGCACGAGGTTCACAGAATAGTTGGTTGTCTTAGCTAGTAACGTGTTATTTATATTGAATACAAAGTCTTGGTGATCGAAAGATCTCCAGAAGGTTCCATTCAAACAAAAAACATTTTAATTTTTGTCTAGTTCTTTCGTTTCCAATGCACGTTGAACCTTAACTCGTTTTTTTAATGATCTCAGTGGCCAGTCTGTTGCTAACTCCAGTTTTGCTTTTATTTTTGAAGGCGCAAACTCTTTGATGCTAACTTTTTGGAGCCTGCTTTATTATACAGAGTGTTTGGTTTAAAGAGAAACATACCAAAAGGGACTCGTCTTATTGAACATCTTTTCCTATTCCTATTTAAAAATGCTGATATTCCCTACATTTTTCGAAGTCATGTGGACTGGTAAATGTATGAAGCAGCAGGTATTTTTATTTGTGATCCTAAAGAGTCTAATCGTACTTCCTACTTACATTATTAATGCGAATGTGTGTTATATTTACATAAAATCTACTGACCGGATTTGGTTAAAATGTTGCAGATAGTTTATAACCTGGATTATCTTTTTATCCCAGTAGAACGATCCTGTGGGATAATTACTGAGCCCCACGCGAAGCCGCGAACATAGAACCCTGTCGTTATTATTTTCATGAGCACTATACAATTCAAGGTAACACACACACTCCTAATTAAGACCATCGTTTGACATACTCGTACCTACATGCATCCTACCAAATCAAAATCAAATTTCAGTTAGACCAAAAAAGTTGACGTGATTTTTTTGTTATTTTAAAAATAGAATTTGATCGATTTGCGTGGGTTTAAATTGGGAAGTTAGCCATGAATAGATTTTTCAATAGTATTTTGTGATAATCTCGGATTCAATCGGTATTCGATCGTGGGTGATCGTGCGTAGACTACCTACTTAAGCCTCGTACAGTCATGAGCATTTACAAGTCTAAGTATTTAATGGAGAAAGCTTTATTTCTTAGCTTTAGTTATATTCGTATAATATGTTGATTTATTTATTTAGTTATAAATAGGGGATCCACCTGATATTATTAGTAATTTACTTGTGGCATTGATGCTTATAATGAACTCAATATTACCTAATTATTATGAATGAATAAATTTATATTTTTCCGTTAATTATTTTGAATGCTACTACATATTTAGACTTTTCTACTTATTTAAAAAAAAAATTGTACCCGACATGTGACAACACAACTGTATAAGTAAATAAAATAAAAACAGAGCGAATTACAGGTAGGTACTCGCGAGTAAAAAATAGAGAAGAAAAGTAGGTTCAATAACAAGCACAATCATTTTATTTTTATTTTATTTTTTGATTTGCCATATTTCGATTTCCGCATAAATTCGATTTCCGGAAGTAAACTTTTTCCACTTTTTTTGTCACACGTTCAAAAGCTGTTGTAAGTAATTTTATGTTGATGATCCGAACATTGTAGGTATGTTGAATTGTTGATTGGAACTTTTGTAAAATGCTAAGACGTGTAAGTAAGTAGTGATTTGACTGTACATTATAAAATACGAAATATGAATATGAAACTGGAGCTGAAATATTTTTCTAACAATGTGCGTAAGTTGCGATGGCTTTGAATTATTTTTACATTCACCATGAAGTCAAAAGCCCTAACACAAACGCGTGACGCAAATCTACATAAATACGTTGATTATAAATTAAAAAAATACTTGTTTTAAAATATTTACAAAATTTTAAATCCTTTTGAGGTACGGAAAAACCGGCCAAGTGCGAGTCGGACTTGTTCACCGAAATAATTTTTTATAGACTGAAAGCCGAGGCCGACGAGAAAAAGGCTTGGCAGATGATGCTGATGAGTAAAAAGGGGGGAGCCCCACCCTCCACCCGCAAGGTAGTGCCACTGGCAAGGTAATGAGTCGTATAACAAAGTGCGTTTACGCGTAAATATCGCGACATATGACCTTTAATAACAACATGTCGTAACAAAGAGCTATGACTAATAGTTATCAGTTTTATCACATTTCTAGTAATACGACGACAATAACACCGTTTTCCTACACGTGATGCGGAGTAGTAAGTTAGGTGTCAATGTCTGCTTCCTATGTTCCAGAAACGAATCGTTGGCCAAGAAATCTTAAAATAAACTCCAAGAAAAACTGGCTCAGAGATTCATTGATAACTCTGTCCTTTTTTAGGGATGGTTAATCATCCAATTACTTCCCCCGCTCCGGGCAGAGCGGGAGAAAGTGTCAGACTTTTACTGACTAAAACCCACCCATGTCCCGTCTTTTGTCCTTTGTGTTCCGGGGTATTTCTTTCGAACAACCTCTTTCGAAGCAATTTGATGATTTCTCATCCGCAAAAAGCTGTAACATTGCCGTGTCGACGGCGCGTTCGTGATCCATGCGCCACTCAAAGGGATGTTTAGAGGAGCCTGCCAGGGACACTGCATTCCCGGGTCGCGGGTTGTTCGAAATGGATACCGCGATCCTGGAACACAAAGAGCACAGAGCGGGAGAAGTTATTTGATGATTTCTCAACTGAGAAAAAAATGTGTAATCTTGTTTTTTGACGTGATAACGTCTTTAAAATCGTTTTAGTCGGGTGACATGTTCAGAAACTTGTGTCACTTCAAAACCTCACAAGCGACATTTCATAAAGATGGTAGTGCCATCTGCTATGCTATTCTGAAACGTTACTTTGCGATCTCACTTCTGAATCCGCAGTGAGCACATGAGAAATCAACGTTTCGAATTCTGAAATTGAGTGAATTCGACACTAGCGCCACCGAGTGATAACGTAAGTGAGAGGAATTACAACGGGTGAGTATTTTGACGTTTGTCAATAGGATTTCATATTCTCACACACGTTTTACTCGCTATCTCGAAAGTCATCTCGCATGTCATACACGAATTCATCTGTCAAATGAAAAGTTACTATTTCTTGAGTGAAAACAAGTGTGTTGATTAAATTAATTAATCAAATAAGCTCCAAAAGAAAGGAACAATTAACATAATATATTATTGATTGTCTTGCAGAGAAATTTAAACGGTTAGTATGAACTATGAACTAATATACCGACCATAAAAAACTTCATAACCTCAGTATTTTCATCTATTTCTAACTTTTGTAGATGTCTCCTTCTTTTTTGATACTGAGTTTGCTGAAAGAAACTGATAGTTTAGACGTTGCCGCAAGCCGCCGCCAAGCCTAGAATAATAGAAATTTTTTTTTGAGCCGTGGTCAAACCTATGCATGTGTACAGACTAACATTACATAGGAGCTTATAGAAATTTAGAACAAGAGCGAAGACCTCTATTACCTGTGACTGCAAAAAAGGGAAGAGGTCTGACCAATAGAGTTAAGGTATATAAATGATTTATTATTTACTTTAAAGTTTAAAAAATACTTAAAACCTGTGTGACTCATTTTCCCATTATGCTACAGACCTACCTATCACTGCACCATTTGAATTTCTTTAAGGACATAAAAGTACTTAATGTGTTTAAAAAAAGGTTTTTTTTTCAGTTACTCTCTACTCTGTCGTTTCTGGAACTAACGCCAATGGAAACTATCAAAAAATATTAAGTAAAACTGAAAATACTTTTCTCTCGCAAGCTTCAATATCATGCAGCCTATATCAATGGTGGTTTAATGTATTAAACCACCCTATAATGGCAAAAAATTCATAGGTTTCCACAAAATGCAGCTTAAAAACAAACATTAAAGGAACAGTAAGTATGTTTAATGTTCTATTAGATTCTTCTTTAAAATAATATGATTTGAGATTATAGGCGGCCTAGGTACAAATCACCACTTTAGAGCACCTTTGATCAGTATGTATGGCCTATTGTGCTGACCCAGTATCATTTGGTTTACATGTATTTTTAGTCACTGGTCTCCTTCTCCTTTGCCAGTAAAATAAAAAAAATAATAATTGAAAGCCATTATTTAGATGTACTAGTACTTATTTAAAATATAATTTTATAGGTTTCATATGAAAACTAACATACCCGGTGTTATAGAATGTATAGATAGCACATTGGTTGCTATGATAAGACCTAAGGAGAATGAAGGAAGATATTACTGGCAAAGGATATCATGCAAGAAATGTTCTATTGGTAAGTTCAGTGAAAGAAACACATGCTTAATTTTTTATCTGTTTATTTGGATATCAAACTGTATAATATCAAATTACATAAGTACATTTAAAAACATCATTTATGTTATATTAAGATACCAGCACCAAAATAAACCAATTTATTATTTTACTTTAAACAAAGTGTAAGTAATAAGTATTTATTTACTCTAATTGCAGATAACAGATGCAGATTTAAATATAATACATGTGGATGCTTCATAAGGTGGATCATGTCACGATAAGCAGCCTGGCACATCAATTAAATATTCATCAATATCCTGAAACAATTAATTTTTAATGTCAAAACTTACACAGTATTAAACCAATATAAATCATTGAGCTTGTTGTATTTGTCAGTTTAACCTTTTGAACGCCAGAGCATAAACCTACGCGCGTGCCCTCCACGCCGAGAAACTAATTTTACGTATATTTTTGTCACGTATTTGTGTCATTGGCGTCCAGGGCACGCGCTTCCTTGTCATATATATGTGACAATGGCGCTCAAAAGGTTAAGCACCTCCTGAAGCTCCCTGTGCATGGGAGTGTATGTATATAATGTAAACACATTATGTAAGTCATTGAACTCAGCTGTTGTTAGAAGATGACAATAATTAAGCAAAGTCAATGGGCTGCAGCCCGCTTGAAAACACTGGCCTCTGCCTAGCAAGAAGCAGCATGATGAAATAAGCTTGAAGACTTGATATTTTTATAATACTTAGGTATAAATATACAAATGACTCACTAGTGTATTTGTGCAAGTGCCAAATACCTGAACGTACCTGATAAGTTTTTTTTTTATAAATAATTAACTTAAAAGAAAGACTGGGTCAGTAGATTCCAAAAAATGATAATGAGTTAGTAACAGAATGGGCTTATTAACTACCTTTATAAATAACATACATTAAATGGCATAAATGGTTGTATTTGTAAATGTGTGTCGCCTGTAGCAAAACCTTCACCTCCCATTAACATTACTATGCGTTCTTCTATATTTGATAGCTTTGGTATGCCACCATCCACTATTCCTAAACCTGTGGTATATCCAAAAGCTGCGCGTGTAGTTTCTTTTTCACTGCACTTTTTTTGCCAGACCAATACTGTAATGAGAAATACAGAAATAATAATTACTTCACACTGCATGATTAGCAAAGACGCAAATAGCACAACACACAATGAAATAAATGAAGTATGCTTTGTAAATAAGATAACTGAAATTACCAACTAACCTTAATTCATTTTTTTTGCAGTCTTCACCGTACCTCCACCCATACTGTATAGTTTTACAGTTATTTGATCCCAATCCTTATTAGCAGCTAGCTTGGCGCTTTGATTTTTGGAAAATCCGTTTGCCAAGCTAGGTTTTCGACTCCACTCGGGCCGCAGATAGATGGGAAGTACGCTTGGCACAGTCGGCACTGAAGTAGAGAATTAATAATTAAATATGAATTATACCGATACCGGCTGTTACTAATTACCTAAGAAATCGTACTTACTTCATTTTTTTAAACTCTTCACTGAGCAAACTTGAGGAAATAAAAATAATACTTTGCTTGTAAACAAAGAACACTTAAGACGATCGCGATTGACATTAATGACATCACGTGATGAGTTTTTTTTTTAATACACAGGCTTCTCATCGGACCACGAAGCAACGGCAACACCGCATTCAGCCTAGTTATTTTATTCTCGATTTCAAATAAGACTTGTAAAGGAGGTGTTTTTTTTTCGGCCATGACTGTACCGAGGTACAAATTGCTATTAAAACTCCTACCAATAATTTGTATTTTTAGCAGTATTTAAAATCCTAAAATACTAGATAGAAAAAGAAATAAAAGTAAATGAAAAAACCCTACCTCGCAACGTAACTGCGTTCAAAGAAACGTTTATGACATCATTGACGGCTGTCAATCTGTTTCATCTGTCAAAATCACGTCAAAATATTCATAACATCGGTGTTCAATAAAAACCTTAAATACATGATAAAAACGGGTTATAATGAATAAAAATATATATGAAGAAAGATATAACTGGCAAAGGATATCATGCAAGAAATGTTCTATTTGTAAGTTCAGTGAAAGAAACACATGCTTAATTTTTTATCTGTTTATTTGGATATCAAACTGTATAATATCAAATTACAGAAGTACATTTAAAAACATCATTTATGTTATATTTATGTGATACCAGCACCATTTATTATTTTACTTTAAACAAAGTGTAAGTAATAAGTATTTATTTACTCTAATTGCAGATAACAGATGCAGATTTAAATATAATAAATGTGGATGCTTCATAAGGTGGATCATGTCACGATAAGCAGCCTGGCACATCAATTAAATATTCATCAATATCCTGAAACAATTAATTTTTAATGTCAAAACTTACACAGTATTAAACCAATATATCATTGAGCTTGTTGTCTTTGTCAGTTTAAGCCCTTCCTGAAGCTCCCTGTGCATGGGAGTGTATGTATATATAATGTAAACACATTATGTAAGTCATTGATCTCAGCTGTTGTTAGAAGATGACAATAATTAAGCAAAGTCAATAGGCTGCAGCCCGTTTGAAAACACTGGCCTCTGCCTAGCCAGAAGCAGCATGATGAAGTAAGCTTGAAGACTTGATATTTTTATAATACTTAGGTATATATATACAAATGACTCACTAGTGTATTTGTGCAAGTGCCAAATACCTGAACGTACCTGATAAGATTTTTTTTTTATAAATAATTAACTTAAAAGAAAGACTGGGTCAGTAGATTCCAAAAAATGATAATGAGTTTGTAACAGAATGGGCTTATTAACTACCTTTATAAATAACATACATTAAATGGTTGTATTTTAAATGTGTGTCGCCTGTAGCAAAACCTTCACCTCCCATTAACATTACTATGCGCTCTTCTATATTTGATAGCTTTGGTATGCCACCTTCCACTATTCCTAATCCTGTGGTATTTCCAAAAGCAGCGCGTGTAGTTTCTTTTTCACTGCACTTTTTTTGCCAGACCAATACTGTATTGAGAAATACAGAAATAATAATTATTTCACACTGCATGATTAGCAAAGACGCAAATAGCACAACACACAATGAAATAAATGAAGTATGCTTTGTAAATAAGATAACTGAAATTACCAACTAACCTTAATTCATTTTTTTGCAATCTTCACCGTACCTCCACCCATACTGTATAGTTTTACAGTTATTTGATCTCAATCCTTATTAGCAGCCTGCTTGGCGCTTTGATTTTTGGAAAATCCGTTTGCCAAGCTAGGTTTTCGACTCCACTTGGGCCGCAGATAGATGGGAAGTACAGTCGGCACTGAAGTAGAGAATTAATAATTAAATATGAATTATACCGATACCGGCTGTTACTAATTACCTAAGAAATCGTACTTACTTCATTTTTTTAAACTCTTCACTGAGAAAACTTGAGGAAATAAAAATAATACTTTGTAAACAAAGAACACTTAAGACGATCGCGATTGACATTAATGACATTACGTGATGAGTTTTTTTTTTAATACACAGGCCACGAAGCAACGGCAACACCGCATTCAGCCTAGTTGTTTAATTCTTGATCTCAAATAAGACTTGTAAATATTAAAATGTACAAAATAATGCATTAACATTGCATTTAAGGCCAGAATAAACTATAAACTATTAATGTAGAGCGCATATTCTGCTAATTTAGTGTGTCGATATAAATTTTAGTAAGACACAATTCAGCGTCACTCCCTATTACCATAGAGAAATCTCACTTAAGTTTTCGGAAGTCACTTCACTTCACTTGACCGTGATCTATATTTGTGAATCCGAAAACTTTTACAGGTGATGCGAGATGTGAAGGGAGTGTGACTTTCGAGATGGCTTGCGAAGGGAGTTCTAAAAGTGAATCACTTTTACAGAATAGCACTGCTGTTACTTGGCTCGAAAAAAAAACTTTAAATTAGTAGGTACTTAATTTCATTTTAGATGTCACTACTGGTGATAACTTATATCACCAATAAGACGTTATCACGTAAACATCTCGATCGTAAACCTACTTTACAAACAACCAATTTTTTTTTCTTTTACTTGTATTTTAGTTGCTCTACTATAGAAAGATGGTGTGCAAACGAGGCTTACGTAGCGTGACCTACGTTTATAGAACCCATAAAAATCCCATTCATCTTACGCACGTTACATTCTTCAAATTCTTCAGCTAAACTACAGTTAAAACAAACATATTTTTAACGGCGACGAACAAACAGAATCGTTATAAAATTATGATTACTAATGTTATTTTTAGCGCTAGATATTTTGAATGAAACGTTGTCGAAATCCGAGGATTTGCGAAGGTTTACGAGTGCTTACGATGTTGGAAATTGCGGTATGAAACTCAAACTGAAAAGGAAGCATGGTACCAAGTAAGGCGCGGTGTTGACAGAGTTAAGCTTTGTGGGGTTTGGAAGGCGTCTCTAGCTTTTGAGCTAGAGGGGGGGGGGGGTGAGAAAATACCAGGTTCGTGAAATTCATGCAGTAAACTGCGAGAGAAACGATTTTTTAAAGTAGTTCGTCTCTTTAGTCCTTATCTGACTTTATATTTAATCAGTGGTGAATTTGTGACTGAGTTTAAATGTTTTATGATTTAAAAAAGTTATGCGAGATAATACATAAAAAAAATGTACATGTCAAATTGAGAAACTTTTCCTTCTTTTTTCGTCGGGTAAACAGACATTTATTATTAATCGGTAGTGTTTTAATTTATCCTATATCCTGATTTTAATGGCCCAAAGGTTATGCGCCCCGCTTGCCATGCATGAGAGTTCATTGTGGGTTCAATCCAGGCAAGTACCTAAGTGACTTTAAAAGTATCTTCACAAACATCGTGAGTAAACCTGGATTCAAAATGAATATAAGTCTGAAATCGCCAACCCGTCTTGAGCAAGCATGGTGATCAATAGATAGATGGATAGAAGATAAATAGAATATTCTTTATTTTGTACACCATACAAATAACAAAGATAACAGTAAACAATTTATAAATAGGGTGACACAATGGACGGTCATATCGCTAAAAGCGATCTTTTCAAGACAACCTTTGGATGGATTTAAAGGAGGAGAGACAGTACTGTATACCTACAGTTACAGTACTGTCTCTCCTCCTTTCCATCCATCCAGACTACCGCCTGTGGTGTTTCATTTTACGAACGAATAGCTACATTTATAAAAACAAATACTTATAAATAAATACATATAATAAACATGTTTAAGGAGAGAGAGATAGTGCTTTTTGATCATAGTTCTAAAAATAGACAAGCTTTGAGCGCCCCTTACAGACACGGGCAGGGCATTCCATAGCCATACAGCTTGAACTGTAATAGTACATTACGATATTAGTGCGTTAAGATGGTTATAACATGCGAGTCGGAATTTCAGCCCGAGCCGTAGGCGAGGGCGTAAGTGAGCCGAGCATGTTATAACCAATACGCACGTACTACTCTGTCAAGAAAGTACCGGGAAAAGATCAATAATACACAAAATGTCTGTTATTCATCCAAATTTATTTTATCACCTTCAAAGTATGCTCCTTTAGAAACGATACACATTTACCGTTAGACCTTCCGGTAAGAATTCAGAGTGCACAACACCGCGATAGTCAAAGAAAACAGTCAACATGACTTTGACTTTTGATCGACTTTGGCATGGTTTATTCGGTTTCGGTTCAGTTGGAAGGCGCCACTCCGAAGCTTGTTGACTAGTTTGCATGTCAAACTCGTAAACCCACGTCGCGTCACCAGTAACAATGCGTTTCATGAATGTTGGGTCCGAACTGACTCGTTCTAGCATGTCCTCACCGACTTTCATGCGATTGAGTGTTTGGAGAAAATTCAGATCTTTTGGGACTAGCCGAGCAGCAACATGTTTCATACCCAAATGATTAGTTAAAATGGTACGGATCGACTCGTGAGATACAGAAAGTTCGGCGGCTATCTCTCTCAGAGTTGAATGGGGATTTTCAGTCACTATTTTCTTCACTTTTGCGATGTTAACTTCAGTTACAGACGTTGACGGCCTACCAGAGCGAGGCAAATCTTCCATCACATCTCGACCGCTTTTGAACGCTTTGAACCACTCATAAGCACGAGTTTTTGATAAAGTCGATTCACCGTAAGCCTTCTGTAACATTTTCAGAGACTCCGAACACGAAATTCCATTGGCGATGCAAAATTTAAGACAAACTCTTTGTTCGATATTTTTGTCCATTATGAAATTCGCAATACATACTATTGATATTACTAAAACCAGCACTGTATTTAATATAAATAACAGATGCAACTCAAACTCCGCGCCAAAATGGAAAACAGTTGTGCCAATCTAACAACTACAAAAAAAACAAAAATTTTAATTTGGAACCATAAACAAATCATCCATTCCCGATACTTTTTTGACTGAATGTATATCGTACGACGTTTTTTAACACATTTGCGAGGAAACAGAAAAAAAAAACATTTTAAATAAACTCAATCTGTGAATGCACACTGTTGACTGTCGCCGCGCGGCGATTTGTTCGAAATTTGAATAGCAACAGCGCGTTGCTCACTAGCTGGAGTCGTGCGCCGGCGGCGATCAGTTCCAAAGAAATGGCAAATAATACTGTTATGGAATTTGTATGGACTATAACTTAACTATTTGCTTTGGTAACACACGCGTTTTTATGACCCTCTTTACATATTTAAAACCGGTGGAATTACATCAGCTTTACGAGCAAGGGTGTTAAAAAGTATTATAATAGAATCTAGTAGAATGCACTTCCAGTCTCAATTTTCCGATGACCTCAATGCTCATGCCATCTCTGTATGAGCAGAGGCCTTTGCCCAGCTGTAGGGCAGTTATAGGCTGGTATTATTATTATACCCAGCTCGTAACATTACCATAGATAAGAGTCGCACTCGTAAAGTTGTAACCTAATAAGTTAGTTTTTTTCTCTAATCTCCATCGTAGCGAGGATGTTCCCACACTTATCATCGCGTGTTCCGGCCAGTACATGCACCATATCCGCCATGGCCGCCGCATGCCGCCCTGTGTGACTCATCACCTTCTCTACTAATATCCTAAGGTTGGATTTCAAAGAGAACAGCGACGTCAATACACGATGGATAAAAACTAGACGTTTATGACGTAGTGATATAGTCTGTGGTAGTAGTGTCGTCGATACATTTTAATGTTTCTATTGTAGTTTTTTTCAGATGGGATTTCATCAAATTACTCCACCCGCTCTGGGCGGAGCGGAAAGGAGCGTCAGACTTGTACTGACTAATACCCATTCAATTTTTGACATAAGAACCTTAGTGTCCAAGTGTTGGTTTGTAGTAGTCACAACATGCCTTCGAATTTTTGGTTCTAGCTGACATCAGACAAAGTGCTAATGAGTTTCTCCATCAGGAATTTCTCATTAGACACCACATACCTAATCTGAATTCGTGCCCTGTTGATGGCAATAGGGTTCCCCCTTATTACACCAGACTTAAACATAACTGGCGGGTGTTGTAACTATTAGGTATATCTACCTTTGTCTAACCATAGGTAAAGGGATTAACACACCTTGCAGCATAAACATCAGAATAACAAAGAAACCGGCCAAGACCGATTCAGTCTCGTACAGTTAAGTTTCCGTACAAATTAGCGACATAAACGGCCATATCTTTTGACTGCGTAGACTTAGAGGGTTAATTATTAAAAACTAATTATTAATTATTGCAAACGACCATAGACTTGAGTATATATGGTTTTAATTTCAATTTGATACCTCCACGCGTTCGCGAGATAAACGGTCTTGACAGACAGCCAGACAGACGGAAAAGAAGGTGATTAGGATCACCTAAGGGATCAGTTTTTTCTTTTTGAAGGTAGGAACGCATCCCAAAAACTAAAAAATATACATATAAATCTTGTCAATTATAAATGGGCACCTTTAACCTCGGGAAACTAGACATAACTATAATTTCGATGCTAGATGCAGAATGGAATTATCCGACCCTCGTACTATTCAATGCATTCATCAGAATAATGTTTTGAGTACGTAACATTGAATTCTACCGTAAACCGTGATGTTCACCTAAAAAAAAAGTCGTTTCTCAGCAACATTTTTTGCGTAGAGTTACATATATTAATTTACAGAATGCATCGTTGAAGACTTCGTGAAAGGTTCGTTTACACCCTGATAGTTGTGGAAAAGCTAGGCAGATGATGACACTTTTTTTTAACGTTACCCAACACTAGGAATTTCTTCTGTATCGCGGGTGCGTTTACAAACATTTAAACTTACATAGATAAACAGCCAGACCCGAAACAACTATCTGCAGGTCATATAAATATTTGTTCCGTGCGGGAATCAAACCCGCGACACGCAACGCAGTCGATCGGTTAGCCACTGCGCCAATCGTGCCATCGATTCATAACTTAAGCGCAGCGTCCATTCTTCTGCAATAAATTCAGTGGATTATTATAGACAATCTTCTTGTTGAACTGTCGCTATTACGTTATTACCTAGGTGCCCTTTTATGATTAGTTGGGTACACGGAAACTATGCATACGTATCGGTTAAGTAACGAGTAAAACTACCTACGTAAATAGGTAGGTACAATGTATGTTATGTTTATTAATTTGTACCTACTGCTAGTAGGTTGTTTGGTGTTTGTTGACAGATGTTTGCAAACCACTTCCTACATGAAAATAATAATGGGACAATGAGTTAGATTCGTTGTTTATGTTTTGAATGTTTGTTTGCCAAGCCTTTACAAGTTTCGAATAAGTAGTAGTAGTAGGTACTTACGGATATGAGGGATTCTGTTACGTTATAAAACTTTTTACCCTGGTAGAACGTTCCTATAAAATATTTACTAGTATAATAAAATCATAAAGAACAAACCCTATAATTATACTCCAACAGTTAGTTATTTTTAAAGATCGATGTAAGAAGCTGGTGTTAAAGTAGGACTTTCTAGTATCCCATCTTCAGCAGTAGACTAACAGAAGGTTTATTGTAGTGTACGAAGAACTTTTAGTTATCATTATTATTTATTTTATTCAAAAGAAAGGAACAAAACTTCAGTTCAAAATACTGATAGCTAATTTACTACTAAATTAAAAAAAAAACTATCAATGTCATGACTGTCAAAAAGTGACATCTGGGCTGACAAATTTGTCTATGGCAGTGCTGATGTAAACAAACATTAAATTAGAAGAAGAGCTAAAATGGAAGAAGGAAACTCAATAATATATGGCTTAGAGCACCAGGTACTGTGTTTACAATCATCATTCTGATTTAATGGCTGCTCGAATAATTTATTAGGTTTTGGTGTTCACGGTGGTTTCTCGCATATTTAAAGGATGAACCATCATCATTCCTCGTCCTCCCAATTTATTTGGGTCGGCGTAGCATGCCTTCTTCTTCCATTTTTCTCTGTTGTTCGTCATCGCATCAGTCACCTCCTTTATAGTTAGATTTTCCTTCACACTTTCCATCCATCATTTCTTTAGTCTTCTTCTACTCTTGTCTCAGTTCTATTGTATCAACACTTTGGGAACTGGGGTAGATCCATGGATTGATTTACCCACTTGTACTCAATATTCTGGCATTCGACACTAGTCTGCTATAAAATACAACATTTTTCGTTCTCTCTTATTTTTGTATGGTACGGTTGGCGCAGTGGCTGAACGATGTTGCGCTACGTTTTGCGGGTTCGATCCCCACACAGAACAAATATTTGTATGAACTACAGGTAGTTGTTTCGCGTCTTGCTATTTGTGTATGTGAGTTTAAATGTTTGTCAGGAAAAAATCCTAGAGAGGGGCAAAATTTTCATTAAAAAAAAATGTTACTGATTTTAATTTTTACTTGTTTACAGACCAGAGCACTATCCCCACAGTATGGAGAGAGTGATGCGATCAGATTCCTGATAGGAACCCAAAGCTTGAATCCCAACTCTAACCAGATACATGTTGTGGAGTTAGAAGAAGATACCGGAGCTTTACATACTAAAGTAAGTTTTGTTTCTTTTTGTATCTGCAATCGACTAAGTCATAATCAGATGTTTTGTCTTTTTTATAATTGTTTAGAGGAGTATTTCTGTAAATTCTCTCCCTCATCCTTCATATAAAGGTGCCTGGCTTATAGGCTTCAACTCCTATATTTGAAATCTTTTCAGTCTTGTAATGTCCTTGTAAGTGTGAATTAGATCGCTATTGAGTTGGTTTGTGTAATTTAGCACAATTTCTGCCTCCTTAACTGTTAGTATTTACATGTATTCATGTAACTCTATATTTCTAGCAAACCGAGCAAGATCCTACTAATATTATAAATGAGGATGGATATTTCTACCAGGGTTGCGGGTTGTTCGAAAGAGATACCGCGGCCCCGAAACGTAAAGGGCAATAGAAGGAACATGGGTGGGTTTTAGTCAGTAAAAGTCTGACACTCCCCCCCGCTCCGCCCAGAGCGGGGGAAGTTATTTGCTGATTTCCCACCCGAAAAAAACAGGATGGATAGATGCATGTATGGATGTTTGTTACTCTTTCACGTCAAAACGGCTGAACGGATTTTGTTGAAATTTGGCACAGAGGTAGATTATAGTCTGGAATAACACATAGGCTACTTTTTTTCGGTATCACGTGGGCGAAGCCGCGGGCGCCAGCTAGTATTAAATACATTTTATCACTTTATTTTCTAGTTAGATTTCCAGTGTGATGTGTTTCTCTCTGCAACAGAACTTTCCCAAATTTTCACGTGCTTACTCGAGACTGCCCCTTTTAAGAAAACACCGGCTAATTATTGCGAGTCGGCGTCACCGAGAATTTCGTTCAAACTTGTAGGTAACTAATAAAAGTAGGGAACATAGTTCTAACTAAAATATCTTTACTAATATTATAAAAGGGAAAGTGAGTTTGTTTGTTTGTTACGTCTTCACGCCTAAATGGCTAAACCGATTTTGATGAATTTGGTACAGAGATAGTTGGGACCCTGGAGACGGACATAGGCTTTTTTTTAAGTGAGAAAAGGGAAAGATATTTTTTTCGATCATCACGCAGGTTAAAGCTAGCGTGATCCCAAAGTAACTATGCCACGCGGACGGGAGCTAGTAAACTATATTGAAGGACAAACATAACTTGCCATTAGAAAACTGTTGTGTCCATACATCGATATAAAAAGCAGCCACAGAGATTGGATATTGGATCTATGCTCAGTTGATGGGAATAGTACCACATGAGACTTGTACCTAATCTAATGAGATTACAGGCTTGAAGTTATCTGATGTTAATTCTAATATGTATACTGTGCTATTACTGATCTCCAGGTATTCAAGCATGACATTGGTGAGGTGTGGCACCTGCGCTGCTCCCCACACGATGCTGCCACACTCCTCACTACACACAACTCCTATGACCCTGCCACGTCTCAGTGCACCATGGGAGTGTCTTTATTCAAGCTACCTACAGTTGAGGTAAGGCAATTCCCAGCGTGTTTTATGACTCACTATGTTTCACAGCGAGACTTCAATCCCAACAGTGGGAATGGAATAGAAGGAAAGGCTTTGTGGCTTTTGTCGTGCCTGATCAATATCAGCCTCACCGGTTTATAAATCCTTACTAAAATTAAAGCGAAAGTGAGTTTTTGTTACGTCTTCACGCCTAAATGGCTAAACCGATTGTGATGAATTTTGGTACAGAGATAGTTGGGACCCTAGAGACGGACATAGGCGATATTTTTTTAAAGGGAAGAATAGGGAAAACTTAGCTTTGCTATTACAATAAATAAGGCGTAATGGCAAAAACTACAGGTAGCAGGTACCTGCAAATCAGGAAAGGGGGAACTGTGTTAGCCGGAATTAAATGCGAGCGAAGCCGCGGGCAAAAACTAGTAAAGCATAGTTTTTAGCGATCCATGAATGGGAGACCAACTATTAAATACTAAGTCAATTTGAGAACAGTAAATCAAAAGCTTGAAAGTTTGACAATTTCTCTTACCAAGTATCGTGAGACCCAGCAACTGGGTTGCAGTAGTCAGATAAGAAATCGCTCCAGGACCTTAAAATATTCAGCTCCATCCGATTAGACTGGAAGCCGACCCTAAGATAGTTTAGTAGAGTTAAAAGTCTGCAATTTCTCCTAGCCCTCGTCTGCCTAGCTTTTTCCCAACGAATTAAATATCTTACAGGTCATACCTAAGGACCTGGATGATTTGAGTGCTATTCAAGGCAGGAATGCGGAGGATATGGAACTTCTCCTGACCATCAAACCAGAGGTACGTTTCGTTTTTTGTTGCTTCCATATTTAAAACTATGACTATATTTATTTTTATGATTCTATATTTGAAACTATTTGACAGTACGGTTCGGTTGGCGCAGTGCCTGAGCGATTGACTGCTGCGCTGCGTGTCGCGGGTTCGATTCACGCACGGATCAAATATTTGTATGGCCTACAAATAGTTGTTTCGGGTCTCTGAAAACACAATTCACATAAATTTAAATGTTTGTAAACGCACCCACGATACAGGAGAAATTCCTACCTAGTGTCATTGTATTTTAAACTAGCTTTTGCCCGCGGCTTCGCTCGCGTTAAATTCGGTAGCGCCTTATTGATTTGTAATAGCAACGCTAAGTTTTCCCGTTTCTTCCCTCTTTCTCCCTCACATCCCACTTTTTTCAAAAAAATATTAGCCTATGTCCGTCTCCTGGTTCCCAACTATCTCTGTACCAAAATTCATCAAAATCGGTTTAGCCATTAAAGCGTGAAGAGGTAACAAACAAACAAACAAACAAACAAACTCACTTTCGCTTTTATAATATTAGTAAGGATAATAAAAATGCCACCTTTGACCTACAGAAACCCGAGGAAGAGATCCGGTGCGCAGAATGGCACCCGACGGACAGTGCGCGTGTGGGCGTGGTCTGTGAGACGGGCGTGCGCGTGCATGACGTCACATCCGGCGCTGCGCTGTCCCGCGCCGCCGCCTCTGCGCGCCTCAAGTTCACCGCCGGCAAGTGGAACCCGCACCAGGGACATACACAGGTAAGGTCTTTAAGGAAACTATGTGCATCGGGAATCATCGGCTAACTTCGGCAATACGATGTTCGATAATGAGAATTAATATAAGGTTATGGCGGCGTTCGTGCCCCATGCGCGGGTCAAAGTGATATCAGCAAATCAGAGTGGGGCATGAAGGCCACTGACTGCTGGGGGTGTGGGTTAGTTTGAAAGAGACACCACAGCCCCGGAACACAAAGGGCAAAAGAAGGAAGATGTATGAGTTTTTTAGTCGGTAAACGTCTCCGCTCTGGGCGGAGCGAAAGGTACAATTTGATGATTTCCCCTCCAAAATAATAATAATACATAATTGAAGGGACGTGAACGCACAAACAATTACCATGTATACAGTACATCATTGAAAAGCGAAAGTGAGTTTGTTACGTCTTCACGCCTAAATGGCTGAACCCATTTTGATGAATTTTGGTACATAAATAGTTGGGACCCTGGAGACATAGGCTATGTTTTTTTAAAAAGAGCGAGAAATGAGGAGGAGAAACAGGGGAAGAAAAGGGAAAACTTAGCTTTGCCATTATAATCGATGAGGCGCAAGGGCACACAAGGGCAAAACTACAGGTAGCAGGTACCTGCAAATCAGGAAAGGGGAACTGTGTTACCCCAAATTTAACGCGAGTGAAGCCGTGGGCAAAAGCTAGTTGTATATATTTAAAAACCTATCAATCCTCACTAACATTATAAAAGCGAAAGTGAGTTTTTTTGTTTGTTACCTCTTCACGCTTTAATGGCTAAGCCGATTTTGATGAATTTTGGTACAGAGATAGTTGGGAACTAGGAGACGGACATAGGCATATAATTTAAAAAAAAGTGGGATGTGAGGGAGAAAGAGCGAAGATAAGAGAAAACTTAGCGTTGCTATTACAAATCAATAAGGCGTAAGGGGAACTGTGTTACTCCGAATTTAACGCGAGCGAAGCCGCGGGAAAAAGCTAGTTGAACTATATATTTGTTTTTTTATCCACAGTTCGCAGTTCTACAAGATATGCACATAAAATGCTACGACACTCGCTCCGATTGTACAAAACCTTCATGGAGCATAGACAACGCGCACACCCAACTGGCCAGAGATCTAGACTTCAATCCTAACAGGTATCTAAATCTGGGTACTATATCTAGACTATAATGGGTGTACAAACTGAACGAAGCTGAAAAGCACTTGTTCTCTCTTGTTTGCCCATACCTGCGAATCTTTAGTTAACGCAGATATTGGGGGTTCAATGTTCTTACATTTTCACATGTATTTTTCTTTAATGGCTACACTTTTACAATGCATTCATCAGCGTCTTGCGTGTTGTTCGAAAGAGATACCGCATAACATAAAGTGCAAAAGAAGGAATATGGGTGGATATGGTATGGTAAATGTATGTAGCTTCTCTCAAAATGTCAAAAGATGTCGCTGCTTCTATTTTTAAATCTATAGGAACGATAAAAGTCAGTGTTCCACATATGGAACTGGGTGCTTTGTAGGGTTAAGTCAGTAAAAGTCTGACGCTCTCCCAGGCTCCGCCCAGAGCGTTAGAATTTATTTAATGATTTCCCATCCGCAAAATAATGCATCCATTACAATGCCTTATATTGACTCCTACTATTGTTTTAACCGAAAAAACGTTTCCCGGTAATAACTTTTGGGTAGAATTAATTACTCTGACGTACAGAATGCATGGTTGACGGTTTCCAGAAGGGTCCATGGTTCGTGTGGGTGTGAGTGGTATACCTTGTAATCATGTCGGTTTTTTAATTCCAGGCAGTTTCACTTGGCGAGCGCGGGCGACGACGCCGCTCTCAATATATGGGACTACAGGAACGGGAAGGAGCCTATATTCAGCAGGACGGATCATTCTCATTGGTCAGTTACCATGTCATACAATAGACCTACAAAATTCTACCAATCACAGGAGAGATGAGATACGGTATGAGGAATGTGATTGGTCGATTACTGCACGTTGGCTCTCTGCTTCGCTTTGACGGAAACAAGAACCTGTTGCTGATGAGCGTCAAGACGGCGAGATTCCAGGTTTTTCGAATATCATATGGATAAAATTATATAATAACGATTCAAACATAGTCTTACCACATATATAGTACTAGCTTTTGCCCGCGGCTTCCCTCGCGTTAAATTCGGGTAACACAGTTCCCCTTTCCTGATTTACAGGTACCCGCTACCTGTAGTTTTTGCCCCTGCGCCTAATTTATTGTAATAGCAGAGCAAAATTTTCCCTTTTCTTCCCTCTTTCTCCCTCATATCAAAATCTTTAAAAAAAAATAGCATATACAGTCCGTCTTCAGGGTCCCAACTATCTCTGTACCTACCAAAATTCATCAAAATCGGTTTAGCAATTTAGGCGTGAAGAAATAACAAACAAACTCACTTTTGCTTTTATAATATTAGTAAGGATGTACGCTCTATATGTCTTTTAAATCTCTTTGATGTGTTCAGTTTAAGATGACGCCTTTTTTTATTAATATAATAGTAATCCCGCCATTTTGGTATCAAAATAGAGATGCCACTTTCCTAGTTGTGCAGAATTTTACTATGAAAGAATGAAATAGTAGAAATATACAACTAAGACCTATTCGAATGTTATTCTAAAAACCTGCCGGAATTCTGTGTTCTTGACGTTTATTATTGCTAGTAATGTGTTGTAGCGACTCATTGCCTGAGAAACATGACTAAATTACGCTGTCCTCTCATACTAAAGTACTATCGCTGTAATAACAGGCAGGCAACAGGCGTATGTGAAATAAAATATTATTGACTCCTCTTGCTCGAAATCATTGTAGCATCCTCTAGTTAGGGGAAAAAGTAATTTTGATTTAATTTTTTAAATGTTGCCAACGAGCCTACAAATACGAATGAGTATTTATTCATAAATGAAGACTTGTCATAGTACTGCTTCCCAAAACAAAATTAAATTATTATTTTTGAAAATAGAATAGGGTATTTTACTCTATATGAAAGAAATTCTAAAAATATACAATTCAGATAGCTTAGGCAATAAGCAGTCGGAAAATGTTAAATTTAGTTAATAAAATAACTAAATAAATTTTAAAATTGATTTCAAAGTTTTCACTTTTTTTAGTCTGTTGTTTTACTAAGCGAAACAGTGTCCGCCATGATTATTACGTCATATGGTCATGTAACAAAAAGTGACAACTGTCAACTGAGCAACTATTACTATTTTTGTATTAAAAAACTTTACATTTTATTTTTTATTGAAATAATAGTTATAATACCATGGAAGAAATAAATACTATCATATACCATAAACTATAGTGAAATATACAACTAAACAGAAAGACTAATTACAGCGCATTTGTTTACATGACCAACTGACGTCATGACCACAGAGTAACATGGCGTCAAGCGTTTTTGTGATTTTACGCGCGAAAATAGAAATTGTAAAATTGAAATGCAGTTTTATGGCACTTATCGATTGAATAATTTTTTTTTGTTTTTTTTGGTGTTTTACTAGGACCCTAGGATCAAAATGAGATACTTTTTAAAAATGGGTGTAATACCGTATTACAAGCGATGGTCTCTTCTACAGAATGAGTGTATTCTACTTTTGTTGCATATAATTCAGGCTTTAGTAATAAAATATAAATAAAAAATAAAAATGCCTTTATTTGACCTCGCTTACAAAAAAAGAATTGTTTTTTCTTCTTAAATACTATCTTATTTACTTTAATATTACTTATATCTAGATAATAAAATATTTAACTAACTACTTATTAACTTTTCTTAGATATTTAATATTACTTTCTTATAACTAGATAGTAATAAAATGTTTATGCTCAGGCTCTAGTAATCACTTATAAAATGTTGTTCCCAGGGTATGGACAGTACGCTACAACACGTACCACGAACAGTTACTGCTGACGGGCAGCTCGGACGCGCGCGCGCTGCTCACGGCCGCCGCCAGCGTGTGCGCAG
Source organism: Ochropleura plecta (assembly GCA_905475445.1). Taxonomy (NCBI): domain Eukaryota; kingdom Metazoa; phylum Arthropoda; class Insecta; order Lepidoptera; family Noctuidae; genus Ochropleura; species Ochropleura plecta. The sequence continues at coordinate 15,346,588 of FR997738.1, read as the reverse complement.
ACCTCGACGACGACGGCAAGCGGGAGACGCAAGTGTGAGTGTGGACACAGCCTTATTTATTTATTTAACACTTCAAGCACAAAGTTCAGGGGCGGACTTAATGCCATAGGCATTTTCTACCAGTCAACCTTTGGGTGATGCAGAGACAAACAGTGGTAGCTGTAAATAAGAAAAAAAAAATTATACTATATGGATATATAAAATACTATAAATATATATCAAAGTATAGATACCCAGATACACAAAATAAAAAGACCAACAATGGGGAAAACATTAACGGTGTGGCGAAGTGCCGACTTTTTACGAAGAAACTCACGAACTTTATGTTTATAAGATTAACAGTTGGTTGCCATCCTGATTTCCTGGGGAAGCGCATTCCATAATGAAATAGCCTGGACGAAGAATGATCGGTGAATGAAGTCAGTGCGGTGAGAGGGAATTACACCTAACAGAACTTGAAATAAAGTTAAAAATATAGGACTTACTGACTGCTTCGGTCAACGGGTGACCACTTGCGCTGCTATTGATAACGAGGTCTTGGGTGTCAATCCCCGGGTCGAGCAGTGTGATCAAGAAATTCTCAGTAGCAGCTATGGAGTCCGGTTTTGTGCCCGGTTGATAGCAATAAGGTCGCCCATATTATAAATGATACTTAACCGTGACTGGCGAAATGTACAACTAACTAAGGTACACCTTTTAAGGGTATGAAGAACAGGGTAAAGAAAAAAGTAAACACTAGTACGGTACGTAGTCGCTACGACCCCCCTCGGGGGGCGCGTCGGTAGTACGGGGGGGAAATCCCCCTTAGTCGTGGTTTCCTCTCCTGGCCCGCAAAAATACGGGTCGGCCTTGGGTGGTCATTAACTTGGACCTGGGCATGTGGTGCCAGCTGCACCTCGCACCTGTGTGTGTGGATGCAGTGTGTGTTACCGCAGGGGCGCTACAGCGCTGTAGGACAGCAGCTGCTTGCTTCACGCCACCTGTGAGTGTGGATGCAGTGTGTGTTACCGCAGGGGCGCTACAGCGCTGTAGGACAGCAGCTGCTTGCTTCACGACACCTGTGAGTGTGGATGCAGTGTGTGTTACCGCAGGGGCGCTACAGCGCTGTGAGACAGCAGCTGCTTGCTTCACGACACCTGTGAGTGTGGATGCAGTGTGTGTTACCGCAGGGGCGCTACAGCGCTGTAGGACAGCAGCAGCTTGCTTCACGACACCTGTGAGTGTGGATGCAGTGTGTGTTACCGCAGGGGCGCTACAGCGCTGTAGGACAGCAGCTGCTTGCTTCACGACACCTGTGAGTGTGGATGCAGTGTGTGTTACCGCAGGGGCGCTACAGCGCTGTAGGACAGCAGCTGCTTGCTTCACGCCACCTGTGTGTGTGGATGTAGTGTGTGTTACCGCAGGGGCGCTACAGCGCTGTAGGACAGCAGCTGCTTGCTTCACGCCACCTGTGTGTGTGGATGCAGTGTGTGTTACCGCAGGGGCGCTACAGCGCTGTAGGACAGCAGCTGCTTGCTTCACGCCACCTGTGTGTGTGGATGCAGTGTGTGTTACCGCAGGGGCGCTACAGCGCTGTAGGACAGCAGCTGCTTGCTTCACGCCACCTGTGTGTGTGGATGCAGTGTGTGTTACCGCAGGGGCGCTACAGCGCTGTAGGACAGCAGCTGCTTGCTTCACGCCACCTGTGTGTGTGGATGCAGTGTGCGTTACCGCAGGGGCGCTACAGCGCTGTAGGACAGCAGCTGCTTGCTTCACGCCACCTGTGTGTGTGGATGTAGTGTGTGTTACCGCAGGGGCGCTACAGCGCTGTAGGACAGCAGCTGCTTGCTTCACGACACCTGTGAGTGTGGATGCAGTGTGTGTTACCGCAGGGGCGCTACAGCGCTGTAGGACAGCAGCTGCTTGCTTCACGCCACCTGTGTGTGTGGATGCAGTGTGTGTTACCGCAGGGGCGCTACAGCGCTGTAGGACAGCAGCTGCTTGCTTCACGCCACCTGTGTGTGTGGATGCAGTGTGTGTTACCGCAGGGGCGCTACAGCGCTGTAGGACAGCAGCTGCTTGCTTCACGCCACCTGTGTGTTTGGATGCAGTGTGTGTTACCGCAGGGGCGCTACAGCGCTGTAGGACAGCAGCTGCTTGCTTCACGCCACCTGTGAGTTTGGATGCAGTGTGTGTTACCGCAGGGGCGCTACAGCGCTGTAGGACAGCAGCTGCTTGCTTCACGCCACCTGTGTGTTTGGATGCAGTGTGTGTTACCGCAGGGGCGCTACAGCGCTGTAGGACAGCAGCTGCTTGCTTCACGCCACCTGTGTGTTTGGATGCAGTGTGTGTTACCGCAGGGGCGCTACAGCGCTGTAGGACAGCAGCTGCTTGCTTCACGACACCTGTGAGTGTGGATGCAGTGTGTGTTACCGCAGGGGCGCTACAGCGCTGTGAGACAGCAGCTGCTTGCTTCACGACACCTGTGAGTGTGGATGCAGTGTGTGTTACCGCAGGGGCGCTACAGCGCTGTAGGACAGCAGCTGCTTGCTTCACGACACCTGTGAGTGTGGATGCAGTGTGTGTTACCGCAGGGGCGCTACAGCGCTGTAGGACAGCAGCTGCTTGCTTCACGCCACCTGCGAGTGTGGATGCAGTGTGTGTTACCGCAGGGGCGCTACAGCGCTGTAGGACAGCAGCTGCTTGCTTCACGCCACCTGTGTGTGTGGATGTAGTGTGTGTTACCGCAGGGGCGCTACAGCGCTGTAGGACAGCAGCTGCTTGCTTCACGCCACCTGTGTGTGTGGATGTAGTGTGTGTTACCGCAGGGGCGCTACAGCGCTGTAGGACAGCAGCTGCTTGCTTCACGCCACCTGTGTGTGTGGATGCAGTGTGTGTTACCGCAGGGGCGCTACAGCGCTGTAGGACAGCAGCTGCTTGCTTCACGACACCTGTGAGTGTGGATGCAGTGTGTGTTACCGCAGGGGCGCTACAGCGCTGTAGGACAGCAGCTGCTTGCTTCACGCCACCTGTGTGTGTGGATGTAGTGTGTGTTACCGCAGGGGCGCTACAGCGCTGTAGGACAGCAGCTGCTTGCTTCACGCCACCTGTGTGTGTGGATGCAGTGTGTGTTACCGCAGGGGCGCTACAGCGCTGTAGGACAGCAGCTGCTTGCTTCACGCCACCTGTGTGTGTGGATGCAGTGTGTGTTACCGCAGGGGCGCTACAGCGCTGTAGGACAGCAGCTGCTTGCTTCACGCCACCTGTGTGTTTGGATGCAGTGTGTGTTACCGCAGGGGCGCTACAGCGCTGTAGGACAGCAGCTGCTTGCTTCACGACACCTGTGAGTGTGGATGTAGTGTGTGTTACCGCAGGGGCGCTACAGCGCTGTAGGACAGCAGCTGCTTGCTTCACGCCACCTGTGTGTTTGGATGCAGTGTGTGTTACCGCAGGGGCGCTACAGCGCTGTAGGACAGCAGCTGCTTGCTTCACGACACCTGTGAGTGTGGATGTAGTGTGTGTTACCGCAGGGGCGCTACAGCGCTGTAGGACAGCAGCTGCTTGCTTCACGCCACCTGTGTGTGTGGATGCAGTGTGTGTTACCGCAGGGGCGCTACAGCGCTGTAGGACAGCAGCTGCTTGCTTCACGCCACCTGTGAGTTTGGATGCAGTGTGTGTTACCGCAGGGGCGCTACAGCGCTGTAGGACAGCAGCTGCTTGCTTCACGCCACCTGTGTGTTTGGATGCAGTGTGTGTTACCGCAGGGGTGCTACAGCGCTGTAGGACAGCAGCTGCTTGCTTCACGCCACCTGTGTGTTTGGATGCAGTGTGTGTTACCGCAGGGGCGCTACAGCGCTGTAGGACAGCAGCTGCTTGCTTCACGACACCTGTGAGTGTGGATGCAGTGTGTGTTACCGCAGGGGCGCTACAGCGCTGTGAGACAGCAGCTGCTTGCTTCACGACACCTGTGAGTGTGGATGTAGTGTGTGTTACCGCAGGGGCGCTACAGCGCTGTAGGACAGCAGCTGCTTGCTTCACGCCACCTGTGTGTGTGGATGCAGTGTGTGTTACCGCAGGGGCGCTACAGCGCTGTAGGACAGCAGCTGCTTGCTTCACGCCACCTGTGAGTTTGGATGCAGTGTGTGTTACCGCAGGGGCGCTACAGCGCTGTAGGACAGCAGCTGCTTGCTTCACGCCACCTGTGTGTTTGGATGCAGTGTGTGTTACCGCAGGGGCGCTACAGCGCTGTAGGACAGCAGCTGCTTGCTTCACGCCACCTGTGTGTTTGGATGCAGTGTGTGTTACCGCAGGGGCGCTACAGCGCTGTAGGACAGCAGCTGCTTGCTTCACGCCACCTGTGAGTTTGGATGCAGTGTGTGTTACCGCAGGGGCGCTACAGCGCTGTAGGACAGCAGCTGCTTGCTTCACGACACCTGTGTGTGTGGATGCAGTGTGTGTTACCGCAGGGGCGCTACAGCGCTGTAGGACAGCAGCTGCTTGCTTCACGCCACCTGTGTGTTTGGATGCAGTGTGTGTTACCGCAGGGGCGCTACAGCGCTGTAGGACAGCAGCTGCTTGCTTCACGCCACCTGTGAGTTTGGATGCAGTGTGTGTTACCGCAGGGGCGCTACAGCGCTGTAGGACAGCAGCTGCTTGCTTCGCGACACCTCCGGCGGTCAGTCCCCGCCGGGTGAGACCCCCCGGTTGCCCGGAGGAAGCCCAGCGGTTAGGGTGTAAAGCTCTTCGTCCCCTAGACTCTAGGGCCTACAGATAACGCGCCTCGCGGATAACTCAGCTTGCGAGATGTAGGAATTCGCAGTTAATGCTTCAGTGGTTGCATAGATGGCGTTGTAGTACTTTTTGCCACGTTCATATTTGTGTAGCTACGTCAACCCTTATTGTTCGGGAGCACAGGCGTGATGTAACATTATGGATTCTGCTATGCACGAGGTCTTGGGTACGATTCCTAGGCCGATCAAGTATTATTGGGAATTTCCACCAAAAATTACCGAGTCACTGTCTGATTCAGTCTTTTCGAATTAGGGGCCGAGTCTGTGTTCGATTCACGGTACATGTATGTAGCTGTTCAAATGTATTTTATGCCTGTAGGTAACCTCTATCTGCTACCATCGGCAATAAAAGCGTGTTTGCCTACATTTCAGTTTGGAAGACGGGGTGCTCCAGTCGTACGAGCAGCATGAAGACTCCGTGTACTGTGCGGAGTGGAGCGCCGCAGAGCCCTGGACCTTCGCCTCGCTGAGCTACGACGCCAGGCTCGTGCTCTCAAGAGTGCCTCGGCATTTTAAGTACAAGATACTACTGTAAATCTATGAATTGATTTCAGTATCTTTATGCTTATCAATTAAATCTTGCTTTCACAGAATCTTATCTTATTAATGCTAATAATTCAATTAGTTAATTAATTCACATTCCAAGTAATATTTTGGCATTGCAAAAGCTAAATTCAAAGCCTTTCAATGCTGATTTGTGTTTTATATTTTAGTTTATAACATGTAAGGTAAAATAAAAAGATATTATTTATAAATATAACTTTTATTTACAACTAAAATCTCTCTGCAACCCTGCTGGCAACATTTCTGAGGTTTCCATACACTTTAGAAGGAGGCGAGCCCATAATAAGGTTGCATATCGCTCTTCTTGCCAGTGCTATGTTTTGGTAACTGCCAAGGATGTGAATTTTTGAATCTGCCAACACTATTCTAGTTTTGGTGACATTCTCTATGGTGAATTTTGTTCTGCCAGCTTTTCCTGCCAGGCGTCCAATGGCGCGACTTAGATGGTCGCCATTTAGGGTTTTAACGTCTTTGACTTCAAACGATTCAACGAACAAGTCATCTAGTCGAAGGAGGGCGAGCGCGTCGTCAACTTCAAAGCCATAGATAAAAGCCTGAAAGTAGAAAGTATGTTTTGTCATGTATGAAAACAAAGGAAAAGTGTCATGAGAAAAGTTTTCAGTATGAATGTGGATGGCTATTAGAGTTGACGAAAACCAAAGAAACAAGAATGAACTGTGTGAAGGATGATATGGCTAAAAGGAGGTGACTGCTGCGCCTACCACAAATAAATTGGCATTAGAAAACGGTATCTAGACTATTTTACAGGTAGGGTTATTTGAAACCGGCCAATTTAATATAAGAATTCCTAAAACTTGCAGCTACCTTTCAGTTTTTGAGAGGACGGAGTTGGTGACCAGTGAGGGTTATATCTTACTACTAACAACCTTATTTTCAAGGCTGCTGCCATCAACCCAACACAAATACAGATGCCGTTTTACTGTGTCTGTTACAGATGCCGTTGGACTGTGTCTGTTACATATTATGCTGTTGGACTGTGTCTGTTACAGATGCTGTTGGACTGTGTCTGTTACAGATGCCGTTGGACTGTGTCTGTTACAGATGCTGTTGGACTGTCTGTTACAGATGCCGTTGGACTGTGTCTGTTACAGATAATATTGGACTGTGTCTGTTACAGATGCCGTTGGACTGTGTCTGTTACATATTATGCTGTTGGACTGTGTCTGTTACAGATGCCGTTGGACTGTGTCTGTTACAGATGCCGTTGGACTGTGTCTGTTACAGATGCGGTTGGACTGTGTCTGTTACAGATGCCGTTGGACTGTGTCTGTTACAGATGCTGTTGGACTGTCTGTTACAGATGCCGTTGGACTGTGTCTGTTACAGATAATATTGGACTGTGTCTGTTACAGATGCTGTTGGACTGTGTCTGTTACAGATGCCGTTGGACTGTGTCTGTTACAGATGCCGTTGGACTGTGTCTGTTACAGATGCCGTTGGACTGTGTCTGTTACAGATGCCGTTGGACTGTGTCTGTTACAGATGCCGTTGGACTGTGTCTGTTACAGATGCTGTTGGACTGTCTGTTACAGATGCCGTTGGACTGTGTCTGTTACAGATAATATTGGACTGTGTCTGTTACAGATGCTGTTGGACCGTGTCTGTTACAGATGCCGTTAGACTGTGTCTGTTACAGATGCCGTTGGACTGTGTCTGTTACAGATGCTGTTGGACTGTGTCTGTTACAGATACCGTTGGACTGTGTCGGTTACAGATGCCGTTTGACTGTGTCTGTTACAGATGCCGTTGGACTGTGCCTGTTAAAGACCCCAGTAACACATTTTCAATAGGACCCACAAACCCACCCAACCACTCAACGTATGAAGCAGTCAATGTACTCTCTGTTTTTTTACCTTAACAAAATCAGCTGCTTTCTGTAGGTTGGCAATGTCTTTAGTTTCTGGTCCAACCTTGATCTCAACATTCCTAGTCTTGGTGTTGAATCTAACTTGCAGCAGTAAATGTTCTACAATCGGAGTGAAGATCTTCAACCAGCTCTCTTTTAGAGGTGTGTATCTGTAACAAAATGAGTTTTATTAATCATTAGTTTATTTATTTATATTAGACTCTAATGCCCACAGCTCCATCAGTGGAGGATAGAAAATGTTTTAATGGATAATATTTACCAGGATAAAAGGTAACGTTTAAATTCATCTGTATAAAAAAACATATTAATCTGTTCATCCGTTTTAAGGCATTGGAAAGGTTTTGTCTTACAACAATGGTTTAGTATGAATAGTTAGTCATTATTACACTGGCATCCTTACTAATATTATAAAAGCGAAAGTGAGTTTGTTTGTTTGTTTGTTACCTCTTCACGCTTTAATGGCTAAACCGATTTTGATGAATTTTGGTACAGAGATAGTTGGGAACCAGGAGACGGACATAGACTCATTTTTATTTAAAAAAAGTGGGATATGAGGGAGAACGAGGGAAGAAAAGGGAAAACTTAGCGTTGCTATTACAAATCAATCAGGCGCAAGAGCAAGAACTGCAGGTCAGGTTAGTGTGTTATATCGAATTTAACGCGAGCGAAGCCGCGGGCGAAAGCTAGCGAGGGAGAAAGAGGGAAGAAAAGGGAAAACTTAGCGTTGCTATTACAAATCAATAAGGCGCAAGGGGAACTGTGTTACCCCGAATTTAACGCGAGCGAAGCCGCGGGCAAAAGCTAGTATCATTATAAAATACAATGCACTTTGATTAAAAGAGGGTTTTGATAATAGACTATCTTATCACGACCAACCGTATCCAAGTTTCTTATATTGAACTAATTATTTATTTATTTTTATTTTGAGGTTATACCTGTGGGCAGGAACTGCAATCTTTCTCATATTCTCTTTAGATTCGTTTGGCTCAGCACTCTTCTTCTTCTTCGCCTTTGATCGACTGTGTTTAGCTTTCCCCTGGATACCATTGTGTTCTTCAATTTCCATTCCATCGCCCGATTCTGATACAGCCCTTCGCTTTATGTTTTTTAGCTTCACCGTCTTCTTTGCAGGCAAAAACTCATCCACATTTATATTTGCTGTGTCGATGTTTGATTCTTTTAGGTCAGTCATATTGTTATGTTTATTTATCACGAATAATTCAAGATATTTTCTTTCAAAATAAAATAACACATGGCTTGTGAAATTCACAGATTAAAAAGAACTTCATTCACAAAATATGTTAAATGTCAGATGACTCAAACGTCAAATTATTATTGCCAGTTAAAAAAGTGTTTGTGGCTTATCTGTAATAAACATAGGAATAGATTTGTCGCATTTGTTTGGTGGGATCTCCATGGGCTATTTTCTCTGAGGTTATCCACCACTGATTAAATTATTAAGTAGCTGTTTTAAAATAATGTTTCTTTTGCTTGGATTCCTGGCCACTCTGGTATTCCTGGTAATAATAAGGCAGACAACCTTGCAAATGATGCTGTGGAGTCTGGTGACATGTTTCCTTTTCAAAATTATTTCCATGACCTAGTAGCATTACCTTTGTTATATTTAAAAGAATCCTGGTTAGAATTATGGGCAAACAGCTGCCAAGTCAAGGGCAAATTTTATTCTACAATTCAGCCTAGTATTCCAAGTAAACTCTGGTTTTAAAGCTAAAATTTGGAAAACGGGCCTAAACCATACTTATTCGGATGAGAATTGGTCACATGTGCACTCCCACCTTGCAAGATTGAAAATTATTCCGTCTAATATTTGCGAGTGCGGTGAAGTGGGTGATATAAATCATTTAATTCTGTCCTGTCCCTTAAATGATCACTCCTTATTATATTCGTCTTTAGTTTTTTTTATGTATTCCATTTCCAACTTCTGTTCCTATTTTACTTGCTTCTAATAATTTAGATATTTATAAATCTCTTTCTATTATCATATCTTCTCAGTCTCAGTCTTCTCTTCAGTGGCGAATAATAAACCGAGTGCGCCAATTAAAAAAAAAATCTTTTAAATTCAGCACTACAAGAGGTGCGTTCAAAATTCAAATATTGGTTAAATATAAAAAGAGAAACCTTCTGAAACTCGGTTTTGAACGTACGTTCATAATAGTACTCTATGGTACGTTCTTAGCTCTTCTTGTGAATGGTTATGTCACAGGGTTAATTTTTGTTATGAATTGATTTGAGGTAAGAATTTTAATCCAACATTAGAGAATTTAGAGACCTAAGACCATAGGGAGCTAATCATAAACTTTAATTTTAGGTATCGTACAACAGAAGATACCTTGAGTCAAAATGTCAACGTTACTAAAACTTAGTGTTGGAAAAGTCGTCGGTTCTGGCCAGGGCTGTAAAATAGCGGCTTGCACGTTCGTGCAGAACCGTAACATCGCTGGCAAGACGCTGAGAGGTTCGCTTCCCTGTCCTCCCGATAAGCCGAAACCCTTCGACTATGTGAACAAGGACTATACTTGGACAAGAAGTCTCTTTGACCGTACCACTCACAGGTTGGATGACAACTCCAAAGTCGTGGTGGTCGAAGGCCCAGTGGCAGCTGGCAAGACCCAATTCGCCGCCGCTCTCGCCGAGGACTTGGGCATGAAGCATTTTCCTGAAGCCAACATGGACATCCACTATATTAGACCAAATGGTTGCGATCTCCGCATGTTTGATAAACAGATACCTGAGGACACGCGCACTTTCGACCACGTCAACTTCAACCTGACTCCAAACCACCGTCTAGCTGGTAATTTCCAGATCATGACGTATGTTGCTAGATACAGCCAGTACATTGATGCTCTGGTCCATCTGTTGAACACTGGCCAAGGAGTGGTGTTGGAGAGGTCTCCTTACTCAGACTTTGTGTTTTTGGAGGCGATGTTCTCCCAGAAGTATATCAGCAGGGCCGTGAGGTCGGTATACTATGAGCTGAGAGCCAACACTCTTGAAGAGCTAATGCGTCCCCATCTTGTCATCTATTTGGACCTCCCAGTGGACAAGGTAAAATAAGAAAAATATACATTTTTGTTTCTATCTATCTGTGTATCAAAAAACAATTAAAAGGATGGACAATGCTGGAGATATTTGCTACTAATCCATCTTTGTTGTTCATCTATTCTAATGCACAAGCTTTTAGTTCTATACTGTAATATAAAGTATCTGATAAACTAAAATAAAATAAACGTGCACCATTTTGAAAATTACCCTGTCAAAAAAGGTAGTAGTAGAAAGAAAGAAAGAAAAACTTTTATTTGGGACTCGCACAAAACAAGTAAAACAATAAAAAAAAAATGAAATAAAATAGTACAGTAGCAGCTTAGTCATCAGAGAACAGAAATGGAGACACTTGAAATATGTTGGCTTTTCCTGTATTTTGCGATGCAAAGATTTCATCTATGTATCAGACTAAAAAAACATACTTTAAGAAGGGGTACTATCACAGTCTCTAAAATCCTTATTCAATTGACTACACCGGCTTTGATCGACTCAATTGCTTCGTGCTTAGTTTTAGCTAAATGTTTTTAAGTCAGTCTGGGAAAAATACAGGGGGTCTAAAAGTGTGCGTTCACGCAGCGGAATGTTGTTGAATTTAAAGATTTTAATTATGCAGATATTTAGTGTATGACGTCGTATAATCGTGTATGGTAAAAAAAAAATTGTGCACGCAGCCATTGTGGAGAAATATATATATTTCAATTCTGTTGAGATTTAACAAAACCCATTTCATGTTGATTGACAACATCTTAATATTGAAATTGACTGCACATAAACATTTTTTTTTTTTAAACATTTCCCCACTAGGAATTTCTCCCGTATTGTGGGTGCGTTTACAAACATTTAAACTCACATAGACAAACAGCCAGACCCGAAACAATAATCTGCAGGTCATGCAAATATTTGTTCCCTGCAGGAATCGAACACGCGACACGCAGCGCAGCAGTCGATCGGTCAGGCACGGCGCCAACCGTGCCGTCAAATTAGCAATCAATTTAATTGCCTTGCTTACATTTGTACACCTGTGCAAGACATAGATGGACTAGTTATATTATATATAGACATTTTGCTGAGCCCTAACAGGGTCATGTACTCAATTTGTAAACCTAGTGTATAACTCTTTCTTTTTAAAAATGGTGCCCCAGAATTTTTCCTGTATTGTGGGTGCGTTTACAAACATTTAAACTCACATACACAAACAGCCAGAGCCGAAACAACTATTTGTAGGCCACACAAATGTTTGTTCCGTGTCAGCCACTGCACCAACGTCCCATCAAAACTGGTGAACATTGTGCATTAAATGAATAAATAAATAAGGAAGACATAAAAACCATAATAATAATAATATAATATAATAAATAGCCTTTATTCAGCCGCAAAAATTACATTGACACATTACATTAAAAAAAGAATTACATTAAATTTAGAATTACATTAAAATTAAAATCACATTAAAATTAAAATTACATTAAATTAATATTACATTTAAATTTGCATTAAAAATTAAATTCATTAACAATTTATATTATAACATTTCTATTTGTGTTGTGTTGTTGTTCCATCGTTTTGATTTCGTCTGTTTGCCCTTTGGCAAAGGCCTCCCCCAATTTTCTCCATGCTTTTCTATTGTTGGCTAATATAGGCCAACCACCTCCTAATGTTGCTTTTATATCGTCCACCCATCTTCTTGGCGGCCTGCCTCTTTTTCGCCTATAATGCCCCGTAAACCATCGCATTACCGTTCCAGACCATTTCCTGTCATCTCTGATTGTGTGTCCTGCCCATAAAAACCATACCAGACCCATGTTTACAAATAAAGAATTCTATTTTCAGATTGGAAATCATCCTGAACATTGTTGGTAAAAGTCTAAGTGTAGATAGATTGAAATTTCATCATCATTCTCCTGCCCTTAACCCAATTTATTTGTGGCCAGTACAGCATATCTTCTTCCATACTTCTCTATAACTTGGTATCTCATCAGACACCTTTCTTGCTACAGTCCATTCAGGTCCTTGGTATTCTTCTACTCTTTAAGCTATACACATGTTCTACGTTAACTTGCAGGTTAAAGAGGCCATAAGGAAGCGCCGCTTTGAGCACGAGAGGGACGGCAAAGCCCTGACGGACGGTTTCCTCTGTGAGATGGAGCGCCAGTACAAAAACATATATCTGCGCGACATCGCGACTCATGCTGAACTACTGGTGTACGACTGGACCGGTGGCGGTGAGGTGGAAGTGGTCAGTACTTGGTAGTCAGTATACACCTATATTATAGTACTTAGATGAAGGTAGACAGATGCAAATGCATACCCAGTTTATTAAACCTTATATTTCACAAGTGACTAGTGTGCTAGGAACGTGTGAGGATCTCCTGGCTAAATAATAACAGTCGTTCAGGTCGTTCTTTAGATTAAACCGAGCTTTCTAGCACAGTATAAATATGAACAGTATGGAAACTAGGCCTACCACTCGTCTTGACGCGGCACTCACTACTGACAGCACCGCGATGTCCGCTTAGAGGTCTCGTAGATTCGCGTGTTTGTGTGAGTGCCGTTTCGAATTAGTACGTACCTAGTTTCCGTACTGTCCATATATTTATTGTGTTTCTAGTCTGGTCCGTGCATGTGCACACTCAATTAATGAATTTACTTTATTTCGGGTGGCATAGGCCAATACAAACCTTAACTTAGTACAATATTATGATTAAATTAAAATATTAAATTTAAGTTTGATTAAACATACCAACTGTCAGTCAGTCGTAGCAGTCAGGGAACTGAAAGTCTCACCAAAGGGTTTCGTATTACCCAGTACTACCTGGTTTGTGGGGGTCAGATAGGCAGTCGCTCCGTGTAAAATACTGGTATTCAGCTGCATTCGGTTAGACTGGAAGCCAACCCTGATATAATTGATCAAAGTTAGGCAAATTCATGATTTCGCTGGTTATGTTTTAAGTCCCAAAAAGAGGGGTGAACCTATTGCCATGGACCGGGTTCAAATCTTAAATGCCTCTTAGCGGTGAAACCAGTGGTAGTTTTTTACACTGACTTGGAATATGTAATTACTAATAGATATATGTATTATAACACTATTTATATATGTATTAGAACACTATTTTCTTGTCTCCAGGTCGTAGAAGACATTGAGCGTCTGAACTTCGACCAGTACACTGAGCGCGATAACCCCAAGATGAAGGACTGGCGTCTTCCCCGCGAGGTGGATTGGGCAGACCAGCGTATGCTTTACACCAACCAGAAGTTCTTCCTGATGAACCTCTTTGGTATTCCCAAGTTGGACGTACCGGAACTTATTACCAGCGCTGAGGACGCTTATGAACGCATTAAGGTAAGTGGTTAAGTGGAGTACCTTTAATTTCCCATGGGGACGAGAATTGTTATGAGGGATAAATTAAAACACTGCCAATTGACTCCAAATACCTTTATTAATCAAAAAACAATCAGAAATTCACTACAGATCACTACATATTTGTGTTGTGGTTCACTTCGTTTCGTTGTATAGCCAAAATCAGAACTGACTGCTCCCGTTTTTTTTAAATGGCATTTTGCTGATCAACTTATGAAGTTGTTAGCCGCTCAAACGGACGATCCTGTGGAACCTTGGAAAGTAAGGCCTCCAGCCAGGGCCAAAAACTTATATACTAAGCGAATGCACGCTAAGGGCAACCCCTGCGGGGTCGACGGCAAAGGGACAGGCTGGATCTGAGTGCCATTATAGGGGATTTAAATTTACTTGCTCAGCAACGCGAGCTGGCTCGAGCAAAGGGCCGGGGGGGATTTAACAAGGACGTCGCGACAATCCTCAACTGTGAAGACACAGGAAGTAATGCTGATTTCGTTAAAATTTGTCTCGTAGATTGTTTTAGGCCATAAGAAACTTTATATCCATAAGATACTTAGACCACGTCTCTTAGAATGTTCTCTTGAGTCGGGCTGACTGACATTCTAAATGAACGATCAAGTCTAGAATGTTCCACTATGGAACTGTATAAAAGTTTCGAGAATAATCCAAGGATATTCTATGGAGCTATGAAGAAGGTTCCAGAAAGTTAGTAATATAAGTAAAGTTATGATGATGAAATGTTTCTTTACCTTAGTAAGGTTAGACAAGCCTCAATGATGTATCTCGTGAAATTTTCAATGAAATGTAGCGTGTAAACAATTGTTGGCTAATCTCATCTCATCCAGCTGTTATTAGCCATCCCCGAAGGTCATCGCTCTACATTGCCTTAAGGAAACCGAATTTATCAGCTAAGGAGGGATGAAGGACATGTGACTAAAATAATCACTCTTTTAGTCACATGTCCTTCCAGGATCTGAATGTTGATGGACGGAGAGCGAGAGGGAGGTCAAAGAAAAGATGGATGGATTGTGTAAGGAATGATATGAAGGAGAAATGAGTAAATGATGCCGTGACGTCTGATGGGGAGAACGGAAGAAGAAAACGTGTTGCGCCGACCCCAAATAGAATGGGACAAGGGCAGGAAAATGATGATTTATCAGCTAAATTCCACTCTAATCCCAACAATTCCTTTTTTTCCAGGTCATTGAAGCGCATCCCAAGTTCGCCTACATGGATGGATACAACCAGGAAGGCACTGCGTTAAGGAACAAGATGACCAAATATACAGAATACCTGTAAATGTCACCAAAATTTGTAGATTGTTTATTTAATATTATACAACAAAATTTGATTTAAAGTTAATGTGGGTTTTTCATTTGTTTATTAAAATTCTTTCCCTTTTTCTCCTATTGGTATATGTAGCCCGGCTGAGATGCCATGGCCGATGCGATGACGTAGAGAAGGGGGGGGGGGGGTTTTTACAAATGCAGTTGTGTGTATTCTAAGAATCTAAAAAACTAAGTAAAAGTAACTAATTTAGTCAAATGATTTAAGAAGTATAGGAACTGTAAGAAAATTTTAGCTCTCCAGACAAGCTTTTCTTTAGTAAGAACTAACTTATACTCGATTTACCTACACACAATTCTCGTGTTACAGTTTTAATTGCCATTCTGCTCCGAAACGGTACGTATATTCGTGTACGTTACTCCAGCAAGAAAGTATCTCCTAGAGTTATATGAGTAGAACGTATAGTTTGTGCCTTATCTGCTGTAAATGTGCCCCTACATAAAAAATGTGTGCCCCCTGTCGTTTTGAAAAAAAAACGGAAAAACGATTCTTGCTGGGGTAACGTTTTTCTAGCAGGAAAATTCTAAACGAGTGATCGGAGGGAAAAAAATTGTGCATGGCCAGAGAGCTTATATGTGTGCCAAAATGTGCCCCAAAAAATAAAATCTGTGCCCCTTCAGGTTTTCGAGTTATTGCGTTTCCTGCTGGAGTAACGTTTTGATGAATCGTATATCTCTAAAACCATTGCATGTGCCCCTGTAGAATAAACATACACGAGTAGCTCTTAATATGTGCCCATTTGTGCCCCAATTAGATTTAAGGAATAATTTATAGTTTTTAAGTTATCGCGGTTTTATCAAAACCCGAAAAAACATCGCAGCGCCTAAATGAGGCAAGGCATAAGTTCACTGAAAACTGTATTCGGTCCTTCTTGGCGCTAATAATAACCATAGAAAGTTTCAAAACTGATCATGCATGCGTTTTTGAGTAATCTTGCTAAAAGTCAAAACGATAGTGTCATAACTTTGACGGCAAAATACAAGGAACTGGCTCAATCTCAGATGTGTAGGTGTAAACCAAAATCATGTGCCTTTAGTCAAAAATATATGGTGAAAATATTAAGCTTGGCATGTTTCGCATTAAGTAAATATAAACAAAAAACCAAATTAAGTAAACAACGGCTGGTTATCCGAACAAATTAAAATGACTACTAAAAAGCGACGGATTCATACATATCGATGACCTTCTTTACTTAACTCACTAACCGGTTCACACGTGTTGTGCCTGAGTACACTGAAGTAGAAAAGTAATAAATAATAAAATAAAGTTGTTATTGGATTATGTTCTACTAGCTGTTTCTATGACCTTACACATGATTAAGTACATTATAAATAGTAGCCTAAGTGCTATTCCAAGGTAAGCTATCTTCTCCATTTTAAATTTCATTAAAATACATCCAGTAATTTATGTGTGAACGAAAGAAATACATCCAGATATTTGCCATTTGTCAGGTCTTTGACCCAAAATTTGATTGGTCCCAATGTTTAAAAAATATATAGTTCATGAAATGTATGATCTACTACTAAAAAGAGGTAGCTCTTTTTGGCAAATAAATAAAAAGCCCGTATTTGTCTTTAGAATATATATATATTTATTGATAAGCCGTAGGTTAGGTAAATTAACAGTAAGTTTTTCATCATTAAGGGGAATGCCCCAGCCAGCCCGCGAAATTCAAAATCTAAACGCTCTAAGTTCATAAAGCTGTAGGAAAGACTTTTTCTGTTTTGTTTTGTTCCTACGCCTTTATGAACTTGGAGGGTTGTATTGATGATTTTGTTGATTATAATTCTGTAACTACATATCTTACAGCCGCGAATAATATTTTAATGAACATACAACCTAGCTAGCACTGGCCTGCAAATTGCAAAAAACGTAAGAAAATTTGAATTTCGCGGGTAGGTTGGAGCTTTCACCTTAACCAAATAAATTTTGGTACCTACAGTTTTGAGAGTTGTAATTCGTGTATACCTATAGTCAACCGCACAATGATCTGTGTCGCAACGTGTTCCCATTTTGTATGTCGTATTACGTGCCTATGTGGGATTTATAATTATTAACCAACGATTATATTAAAGCTGATGTAGTGTCTCATAATTTTGATTTGATGGCGTTTTAGATAATTATATAAGTGTCATTCCACAGTCAGGTGATAATGTTGTTACGTAGGTACCTATATGGGATAAATACGTTTATTTATAGCCAAATACCATCAGATAATTTGTACACATTCGATGTTTACAGTTATATCTTTATGCGGTTTACTATAATAACACACTTTATCTGAATCTATGGATAAGCAAATTACTCGGTGAGAGAATTATTTATCTGTGATTTCAAATTTAACATTTTTTTTACACAATCCTAAACTTATACCTACTTAATACTGATCTGTGATTTTTTGTGATGCGAATTTACTAATTATAAGTTAGACTTAGATGAAGAACTGATCTGTGATTTAAATAATAATGATGACCACACAACGTGCAAATTATTTCTAATATTTAAACGTAGGAAATTTGTTCTGTGATTTGATGCAATAATTACTTTAAGAATTAAAACTTAGGTAAGTAAATAATAATTTCCACATAAACAAGCTGTTTCATTAATATGATAACAATATAACAAGGTGCATTTAATTTATTTTTTAATTAGCCCCCAAAACTTTTGAACGCAACTGTACGGACAACAGCTTAGGTATAATACGTCCAATAAAGAAGGTCATCGATATGTATGAATCCGTCGCTTTTTAGTAGTTATTTTAATTTGGTCGGATAACCAGCCGTTGTTTACTTAATTTGGTTTTTTGTTTATATTTACTTAATGCGAAACATGCCAAGCTTAATATTTTCACCATATATTTTTGACTAAAGGCACATGATTTTGGTTTACACCTACACATCTGAGATTGAGCCAGTTCCTTGTATTTTGCCGTCAAAGTTGTGACACCATCGTTTTGACTTTTAGCAAGATTACTCAAAAACGCATGCATGAACAGTTTTGAAACTTTCTATGGTTATTATTAGCGCCAAGAAGGACCGAATACAGTTTTCAGTGAACTTATGCCTTGCCTCATTTAGGCGCTGCGATGGTTTTTCGGGTTTTGATAAAACCGCGATAACTTAAAAACTATAAATTATTCCTTAAATCTAATTGGGGCACAAATGGGCACATATTAAGAGCTACTCGTGTATGTTTATTCTACAGGGGCACATGCAATGGTTTTAGAGATATACGATTCATCAAAACGTTACTCCAGCAGGAAACGCAATAACTCGAAAACCTGAAGGGGCACAGATTTTATTTTTTGGGGCACATTTTGGCACACATATAAGCTCTCTGGCCATGCTCAATTTTTTTCCCTCCGATCACTCGTTTAGAATTTTCCTGCTAGAAAAACGTTACCCCAGCAAGAATCGTTTTTCCGTTTTTTTTTCAAAACGACAGGGGGCACACATTTTTTATGTAGGGGCACATTTACAGCAGATAAGGCACAAACTATACGTTCTACTCATATAACTCTAGGAGATACTTTCTTGCTGGAGTAACGTACACCGTATATTCGGCAGTTTTGAGAATTGGTCGTAATCTAATTTTCATACGACTACGTGATAAGGGTGGCATATCTTCAGAAGGGCACCTGAACAGCGGGTGAAAGTGATGAAACTTGGGCGCATCTAGTATAACACAATAACAATAATACCAGCCTGTAGCTGTCACACAGTTGGGCAAAGGCTTCTTCTGAAACAGAGAAGGCGCAAGCATTAGATAGTACTTAATCGATTTTGGAACGAATTTCCTTATCGCGCGTTGCGAAAGGGGGCTAAAATTAAGACCAAATGTTGTAACGACACTTTCGTTACAACTTTTGGTCTTAACTTTTTCCGTCTTGGATTTTTGCTATAGTTGTAAGCCGTGCGGCGTGCGCGTGTTTCTTTGTCTATCTCTCTCTCTCTCTCTCATAGAAAGCAAGCCAGTTATTTTCGTTTCGTCTTTCTATTTTGCATGGAACAGTGTGTTGTCGCGACGATTATTTTTGTTGAGTGTATACAGGTTTTATGTACATAATAAATAATAACTTCGTTCCATCCGGGTGTCTCTTGACACCTCTCAAGTTTTATAAAAGCGTGCGTGGCGTGCTCGCAAAATGTAATACCTTATTCCATACAGCATTCAGGTACATGGTCCAGACTATTCGATGAAGTTAAGATTCAAAAGAACCCTCAACAAGTGATGACATAGGTAACCCAACATCCCGGTGCGGCCAATAGAACCCCCCCACCATATGCGCTTGTCTGCTTTAAAAGTATTGTATGAAAAATCGTAAAAATCTTTTAAAACAAACCAATAGCCTATTAGCAGCCTGCTGGATACATACATGGCACCTAGGATTAGTCTGCACGATGCGCAGTTTGGGTTCAGGCCCGGGTTATCGACAGAAAGTGCCATTATGTGTCTAAAGCGGACTGTCAGGTACTATACAGACAGGAAAACACCAGTGTACGCGTGCTTCTTAGATTTGTCCAGGGCATTTGATCTTGTGTCTTATGACCGACTGTGGGATAAGTTAGGAAAAGAGATAAAGATGGGACCCGAGATTACTTTTCTGCTAAAGTTCTGGTATGAAAACCAAATAAACAATGTGAGGTGGGCAGGGACCCTGTCTGATGAATATAGGTTGGAATGCGGGGTGAGGCAGGGGGGAATCACCTCACCTCGCCTTTTCAACCTGTATTTAAATCAGCTGATTGTTGAGCTCAGCAATACAGGGGTTGGCTGTCATGTTGATGGGGTTGCTATGAACAACATCAGCTATGCAGACGATATGGTGTTGCTGAGTCCATCAATCAGTGCGTTAAGACGGTTGCTGAAGGTCTGTGAGGATTACGCGGTGGCTCATGGGCTTAGATATAACGTCGCTAAGAGTGAGTTAATTGTGTTTAATGTTGGCACCAGAAGAGACTTATATGTGCCGTGTGTCTCTTTAGCAAACACACCCTTTTTTTTTTTTTTTTTTTCGGGTGGGAAATCATCCAATGACTTCCCCCGCTCTGGGTGGAGCGGGGGGGCATGTCAGACTTGTACTGACTAAAACCCACCCATGTTCCTTCTATTGCCCTTTACGTTCCGGGGCCGCGGTATCTCTTTCGAACAACCCGCAACCCCGGCAGGCGGAGGCTCTGGCAAGCCCCTCTGCTTTGCTGACTCTCTTTGAGGCGCGCGTGAAACACGAACGCGCCGTCGACACGGCCTGTCGTCAATCGACGGACGGACGGTGAACTACCCATTGAGCAAACACACCCTTAAAGCGAGTATCAAAATTTAAATACCTGGGTCACTGGGTCACCGAGGACTTGTGTGATGACTTGGAAATAGAGAGGGAGCGCAGAGCGTTGTCTGTTCGAAGCAATATGCTGGCTCGCAGGTTTGCACGGTGTTCTTGTGAGGTGAAAATGACGCTCTTTAGAGCCTATTGTCAGACTTTTTACACCTGCAGCCTGTGGGTCAAGTATACGCAGAAAGCATACAATGCTCTGCGTGTCCAATATAATAATGCCTTCAGAATGCTTGTGGGGCTGCCGCGTTTTTGTAGCGCTTCGGGTATGTTTGCCGATGCGCGGATAGACGATTTTCATGCCATCATTCGCAAGCGATGCGCTTCTCTCCGGCGCAGAACTGATGACAGCTCCCACAGCATGTTGAGGGCATTGAGTGACCGGTGGGACTGCCCTATGCTTGGTCGATGGATGAGACTGCACACACAGGTTGACTCAAAGTAGATGCTTTGAGTCGACCTGTGTCGTGCAGGTGGTTTTATGTCCATTTCTACTTTGTGTCGTATTAATGTTATTATCTGTCATTGTATTGTTATTATATTTGAATTGTTTTTTTTGATTATGTGTGATACTAACATTAGTTAAGTAAGTCTTTTTCATATATTACTAACGCTATGGACTAAGGTCTGCAAATAAATTATTATTATTTCCTTTATTTACATTACATCTTATACTTACATTTTTAAATATTTCTTAGAAAAAAAAAATTAAAAAAACATTTAAAAATATAAAAATAGGTTTCCGCCGGTAACGGGAGCAGGGTCCAAGCTACCGGTGGTTAGGGCTCCAGAGACAGGAACCTCCTCACAATGCGGGCCGTATCGAGGAGTACTGCCTTCTGAATCAGGCCCTTGATCCAACCACCTAAGGAGAGCTTCGACAGATGTTCGTCGAGGCTCTTGGCAATTAAGCCATTGGCCGTTACGACAATCGGCACAATAATAGCCGAGTTCACATTCCACATGTCAACAACCTCGTGTGCCAAGTCAAGATATTTTAGTTGTTTTTCTTTCTCAGCTTTCACGAGGTTCTCGTCATGTGGGATGGTAACATCGATTATCATTACGCGGCGCGCTGATCGGTCTATCACCACTATGTCAGGTTTATTGGCGACAATAGTCCTGTCAGTAATGATAGACCGATCCCAGTACAGCGTAACATGGTCTTTCTCGAGAACTGGGTCGGGCACATACTTGTAGTACGGTACCTCAGATTCAACAAGATTATATTTCAAGGCAAGTTGCTGATGAATAATCCTGGCCACTTGGTTGTGTCTATGCAAGTACTCGCTGTTAGCTAGACGAGAACAACCAGAAATAATATGTCTGATGGACTCACCAGGACGGTGGCATGCCCGACACACGTCAACCGTCCCATCCTTCATTATATATTTCCGGTAGTTATTCGTCAACATAACTTCGTCCATAATCGCACAGACAAAACCTTCAGTTTCCCCAAATAGGTCACCGAATCGTAGCCAGGACACGGACGCCAGAAAATCTACATCGGGCCCATGTAGAGCCTTGTAGAAGCGCCCGTGAAGCTCCTTACCTTGCCATACTACCTTGCGGTCATCGGTAGTAAGTACTACAGGTTTGCGCCAATTCTCTTTAGCCATGGACAGCGGGGTGAGTCCCTTGTCCACTGCGACTACATCTCGGTGCATACCCACGTCGGTTTTTAAAAAATATTCCCTGAGACTGCACACCTCTCGGTTATGGAGGGTCTTCGCGTTTAAAAAGCCTCGACCCCCACACTTCCGTGGGATGTACAGTCTCATCACTGATGATCGTGGGTGATGCATCCGATTTCCAGTCAGCAGTGTACGGACTCTCCTATCCAGGGCATCGAGTTCAGTCTGAGTCCATTTGAGTATGCCGAAAGAGTACATTATAACCGGCATGACCCAACTGTTGAAGGCGCGCACCTTGTTCCCGCCCGAAAGAAGGCTTTTTAATACCTTCTTCAGGCGACCAAAGAAACGCTCCCTCAACAATTTCTTCATGTCAGCTACGTTAATGCCTAACGCTTCCGACATACCCAAATACTTATAGCTTTCGGATGAGGAAAGGGATCTGAGGTGTATGGAATCCGAGAGTTGAATTCCCTCGGATTCCATAATCTCCCCTCGCTTCACATACATGACTGCACATTTGTCCACACCAAATTCCATCCTGATGGCGTTACTAAAAGTTTCAGTTACTTTCAGTAGCTCCATCAGTCGCAATTTGTTGGGAGCAAAGAGTTTCAGATCATCCATGTAAAGGAGGTGAGATATGACCTGACCACCTCTTCTCAACCGATAGCCTAAACCCGAATCCTCCAGCAATGTGCTTAGAGGATTCAGGGCTAGACAGAACCAAAGTGGACTCAAACTGTCGCCCTGAAATATTCCCCGTTTAATCCACACAGGCTCATCGTTTCCCTGGATTTGTCTACATCCTGGATATCGAAGGACCGTCCTCCATTGCCCCATACACGACTCAAGAAAGGCGCGTAGGGTTGCATCTATCTTGTACAACTCCAGCACCCTCTTGAGCCATGTATGTGGCACTGAGTCGTAGGCCTTCTTATAATCTATCCAATTATTATTAGTGTTAAGACAAGTCAGTGATTCATAGGCGGCAATGAAATTCTTACACCAGGTTAAGCGGTAACCATCGACCTACAGTAACTGCTAAACTACTATGGGTGAAATGATAATAGGTATATCAATAAGCACAGACAGAGCGACTTTTTTCTTTCATCTATCTCTTCTATCACGTTGTTACGTGACGCGTTGTTCGGCCTGTATTGATTCAAACATCGCACACCTAATTCTAAATTGAGATGACTCAAAAACCGTAATTTTTCAGGAGACGAAAAGTTTTTATGTGAAATTATGAACATTGCAATTTATTTTGGATCATAGAATAGGTTGTAAAATTACACTATGTAAGAAATGTTATGTTATGTTAGATGGTTGCTTTGATCACCGAGCATTCGAATACAAGGATAACTAATAATTCACGATTTTTGAGTTATCAGTTTAGATGTGTGCGATATGGCAATGTATGAGAGCATTCACGAAGCAGCGATAGTACTCTCATGCTTGAAATGTAGCGTTAGCTGCGGCGGGATCCGCAACGTTGCGGCCAGCCAGGTCCTATGGTCCACGGTATCCAGACCCTACTTAAACTGCTTTCCAACTCCTGTTGTGGGCAGAAGTGCATTTAATAGTACCTACACCGTCATGTCGCCAGCTATAATTAAATCCCAAGTAAAAGAGAGCGAGCCTTTTGACACCAATCGGGCACAAATCCAGACTCCGTAGCTGCTTCTAAGAGATTCCTAATGGAAATATCCAATAGCACTTTGATCGACCCGGGTATCGAACCTCATGCTTAGCAGTTCACTGGCGACCACTAGACTAACGAGGTAGAAAAAAGAACTTCTATAATTGCTACATGTTAAAGGGCTTCAACTGTATTAAATTAGAATATTCTCAATTTGACAATATTTTTTGCATGTTTGTTACGCGATTTCTTTGTCGATTGTGTTGTGGGCCGATTTGAATGAATGGGGAGTATGAGTTATCTTCTATAACACAACAGTAGCAATGAAAAATGCCCAAAAACCAACTTCTTTTATTGTCGGTTTTTTTTTATAACAAAAAAGTTTTTTTTGTATTTGTCACGACAAGTTTTCCTTCATTGGCAAATTGCATACGTTTGGAGCGGGGGCTAGTCGCTGGCAGGTAATGAAAAGGAAACTTCAATAAAGTCAACGGTTTATATTTCAAGTACCTAAGTTATTAAAGATAAAGTATTACAACAAGGCATTCGCTCAGCACCACAGATCTTCAAATATTTGCAACAAGTCGAAAACATGTATTTTTGAAATATAAGTGGAATGTCATTATGCTGTATGGGCATGTAATGAGGAGGGACGAAGCACATGTGACTAAAAGATCGATGGATCTGAATGTTGATGGATGGGAGGCGGGAGAGGAAGGCCAAGAAAAGATGGATGGATTGTGTAAGGAATGAGAATAGAGTAAATGATGCCGTGACGTCTGACATTTGAGAATGGAAGCCGACCCCAAATAGAATGGGATACGGGCAGGATAATGATGAATGATAATAATTAAGTGGAATGCCATTCCATGAATACATTGTTTAAAGTATAAGTTTTAGTATATAAAACTTATGCATATATTCGTGGATAAAACACGTAATTTATGGTTATTTAGGTAAATGTATAGTATAATGTGACATATAGTTATTATAAAGTTTGGAATTTTAAGGTTGTTGCAAATATTCTATGGTCTTTCAGTCTTACCTAAACATTGATATTATTGCCTTACTTTGAATAAAATCGCTTCGTGTTTGTATTATTTATTTATTTTTTATTTAATCGGCTGATTTTTAATAATATCTCGGTTGGTTAGATACACAAAGCGATTTTATTCAAATTAATACTATACATAATAATAGTACAAAAAATAACGGAATGTCATAATAAAGTAAAATCAACAAAAATATGGCAAAAAGAATAATCATTATTCTGACATGATGTTGTCAGTCAAAACTATTTTTAATAAATCATTTTTAAATTCAATTACATTTTTCATATATATTTTAAATAGAATAATAGTTGTTTTATTTAATAATTTTAGGCATGGTTACTTTATTTTATGTTATTATTTACAAAAATATTGTTATGTTCTATTACGTAACAGCAAACCCAGTGAAGTATTGTTTAATTTCTAATGTTAGATTTAGAAATGATTTGATGCACAATGTTGCTGATTTAAAAAAA
The DNA here is from genome assembly GCA_905475445.1 of Ochropleura plecta. NCBI lineage: Eukaryota > Metazoa > Arthropoda > Insecta > Lepidoptera > Noctuidae > Ochropleura > Ochropleura plecta. The sequence continues at coordinate 15,321,469 of FR997738.1, read as the reverse complement.
AAAGTTATTATGTAACTATTTTATTGGTGTTAAGTTTTAATTCGTATAATTATTATATTATTACAGTATCAATATTACGTAGCCTAAGTGATATCACAAGTAGTCTTATTTTTACTTTTTTTTTACAATTTATTCCTATGATGGTTAAACCAAACATTGTGTGCATTATTTAACAAATGTGTCTAAATATTAAAAATGACAAAACATATGTAATTATGTATGATAAAATTATACACGACTTATTTAACATTATTCTCGAGTTAATTATAATATGATTCACGATCTTAACACATATTTATTTATAAAATTATAATGATTAAAAATCAACTTCAACATCACAATCCCATTTAATAGCTATTTCATGAAAAAGTCATTCGTAATGATTAGATGATCGATTCGTGGAGTATTGATGTTTTAATGCTCATAACTTAGCAAAGCCATATTTAATACAATCGCGAATTATATTACAATCAACATACAACCTGACATAGACCTGCAAAACTGAAAAATTATAAAAAAGCAGATACCCGAAAACAACCTAATTGTAGAGACAGTAAAGATCATTGTTCCTTAGAAAGCAGTAGTGGCAATTGTTAGCCAAAATAAACCTTATATGAAAGTGAATAAAGATCAGCATGAATTTGACAAGGATGAAATTACTTTGAAAATTTACATCTTGAATGAATGTTACAATATTGATGTCATTGAAAATTTGGCGTTTAGCCATGATATAATTAATATAATTTATCAGTTTCAATTAGAAAGAAATAAGAATGTTAAATTTAAAAACAAAATGTTAATTTTTAATTATAACTATTTAGAAATATCCTGTTTTTTAATTACGATCCTTAAATAGATAATAGACAGAAGAGGTTGGAATATTTTTGTATGGAGCCAAATTCCAGTTCTCTAAAATAACACGCACGCATCAAACTTTTATAAATCAATAGCCAACTTCCATCGTGGCATCATCAGTAAAAAAGATTACTGTAAATCTTTAGAAGATTTTGTTAAAAATACTTGTTTGTATTAATTATCTATTTAACCACAAACAATCCCGCACACTTAATATTATAAAGGCCAAAGTTTGCATGTGCGTGTGTTTGTTTTATGCTCAAAATTCTGGACCTAGTGGTATGAAATTTAATAAATAAATAGCTGTATACCCTGAATCAATATAATTATAGGAATATAAATCAAGCTTGTTTGTATTAATGCTAGGTATTCATAAATACAGATATGATGCACAGCAGATATTTCGAAAAAAAAAATGGAGACAGGCATCGCATAATATTCAAACCGCCTCAGGCGTTAGCACGGCGCCCAATCATGGTATACAAGACCAGTACAAGCGGATCTATGAGTAAACGGGAAGTTTATCAAAGCGAGACCATGTTATAGTGGAAATGTATAGTTTGATGTGTCGCCGTGTGTACATAAATTATATTGAAAATACATTATCCTGTAACATTGATAGCAATTAAAGACTTAACTCATCAATATTTAGACTCTTTTATATCAACGTTCGCTGCAGGTGCGGTCATGAAAAGAGTGAGCGAGACAGCAAAAGGATCTGTATTTTCTGTCTTACTCGCACGTTTTATGACCAAGACTTTGCGTTTTGTAAAGTAATCCTGATAGCTGGGGAGGTAGCGTTGCATTTCACATAATAATTTCTGGTCGATTGATTCATATCTGAACTTATTGTTTATGGATAATTATTTAATAATCTAAACGTCAGCAGGCTCAGAAGGGGTGGATCGAGTGGGGAAAAAAATTTAATTATGTAAAAACCAAAAGTGTAATCTGGTCGTTTGAAAATTTGAACAGCAATAGTTTAAACAATAATAATAATTATAGAAATAATCAGCTGTAAAGATAATGGTGGGTTGTACGTCAGCAGGTCATATCCGCACATATTAAAAATAATTATCTTCAATTCATTTCTGGTCGAATGAAATTGATACATATTATTCTTTATGCTATTAAAATAATTAAAAAATGCCTCAGCCGACCTATTGATAGGGGTAAGATCGTCAGCAGGGGGATTATAAGTAACTATTTGTATTATCCAACTGACGACTTTCCCCTCTTCAATCACTATGCTGACTATCTTTTTTGTTTAATATGTTGTTTAAAATACTCTCAGTATTAATTTCAAGCGACCAGAAATTAATTTGAATATAAACAATGCCTTTTTATTGCATATATAATCTATATACTATATGTTAGCTGGCGGACGACTTTCCCCTCTTCAATCACTATGCTGACTATCTTTTTTGTTTAATATATTGTTTAAAAAACGACCAGAAATTAATTTGATTATAAACAATGTCATTTTAATCCCTTCTTTATTGCATAATTATATAATTTATATACTATATTATGTCAGCTGGCGGACCATTTTTCCCTCTTATTATTTAGACTGTTTTTTTTTATTATATATGATGTTTAAATTACTCTTAACATTAATTTCCAGCGACTCGAAATCAATCTAATTTTAAAAATTATCGTTTTAATTTGTTAATATCTACATACAATTTGAACAGATAGGAATGTGAGGAACATCAAACAAATATGTACATACTATACAAATAAAATATGTTTTAAATTACGTTATTGAAACGCATCCTTTACAGTCCTTACATTCCTATCTGTTCAAATTGTATGTAGATAAATTAAAACGATAATTTTATAAATAAATTGATTTCGAGTCGCTTGAAATTAATATTAAGAGTATTTTAAACAACATATTAAACAAAAAAGATAGTCAGCATAGTGATTGAAGAGGGGAAAGTCGTCAGTTGGATAATACAAATAGTTACTTATAATCCCCCTGCTGACGATCTTACCCCTATGAATAGGTCGGCTGAGGCATTTTTTAATTATTTTAATAGCATAAAGAATAATATGTATCAATTTCATTCGACCAGAAATGAATTGAAGATAATTATTTTTAATATGTGCGGATATGACCTGCTGACGTACAACCCACCATTATCTTTACAGCTGATTATTTCTATAATTATTATTATTGTTTAAACTATTGCTGTTCAAATTTTCAAACGACCAGATTACACTTTTGGTTTTTTATTTTTTGACATAATAATATTTTTTTTCCCACTTGATCCACCCCGGGTGCGCCTGCTGACGCTTGATTCAATTATTGCCCATATCTAAGCTATCAATTTCAATCAAAATTAATCGTACAGAAATCACCATCAAAAATGCAACGCTACCTCCCCAGCTATGAATGCAGGGGCGATTTTAATAATTTTATAGGGCGATGCATTTTGAATGCACTGCACGATAAATATTAAAAAAAGCAGAATAGAAAGTCGCATTTAAAAAACAGCCTGTATCTTAGAAAGGGTACAGTCACGTCTTTTAATCAGTTTTACGTTTTTTTTTTTTGGTACATGTTTTTACAAAAATATTCTTGTCTACATTCAGTGGACCTGCCTTGAAGCCGTTATTAATAATTGAAAAAACCTCCTTTCGCACATACCTTTAAATGTTATAAGACTTGATATTTTTTAATATTTAAAAAGTGGCTGTTATTTGAAATAAATGTTTATAGTTTGAGTTTAAAATGGTTGTATATTTGTATAGAAAAAAGTTTTGGTATTTACATTATTTTTACTTAGTGCGACAAACGGCTTCAGTTGTATATTTATGTGTATATTCTTAAATGCTTGTTAGTAAGGTTTATTGTACTACGCGTCTACTAAGTATGGCGAGTCCAGGGCTCCAAGGCCGGCCGCGACGCCGCCTTCGTTCGCGTCCGCTAGCTTCGTGCGGAGCATGTGGCCGACCTGACGGTTGTGGTATACTTTCTCCTTGGTGCTGTAAGAAAAAAAATTATGACGTTACCCCAGTCTTGTAATTTTAAATTGTACAATAATATTCTACAGTGTTGTAACTGCGTTCAAGGACGGACAAGTGATCCTATAAGGGTTCGAATTTTTTTTTTGAGATAAGGAACCCTACATGTTATTTTTTTTTTTAAACGTTGCTCTTCTAGAATATTTTACTGTATCGTGGGTACGTTTACGAAACATTAAATTGTGTGTAATATAGTTGTTTTGTAGCGTTTACCAAACAAATATAAATATTTGTTCCATGAAGGGGTTCATCCTTCCTCCACCTTTTATTATAAAAGTGTTCCTGCAAGTTTTGCGTATCTAGTTTTTCTTTCAGAAATTTTCAGTTACACTCACGAAATCCAGATTTGTTCGCAGTTGATAGGCTCGCCCTCTATTACATGCGATCTAACAACCATTACAGGCGAAACGTGGGTATATTAATAGATGCGAGTCACAACCACGTGATTTTTCAACCCAAAAAGGAAAAGATATTTCCCAGCAATACTTTTTGCGGATGCAAAGCACGTTAAGCTGTTGATTTCGGCTGTCATTTGTAGATCTTTGACAGTCGTTACAGATAATCAGTGTCCCGAAAGTCTGACAACCAGTCTTAGCAAGAGGTATCGTATTACCCAGTACTAACTGGGTTGTGGAGGTCAGATAGGCAGTCGCTCCATGTAAAATACTGGTATTCAGCTGCATCCGGTAAGACTGGAAGCCGATCTCAACATAGTTAGGAAAAGACTAGGCAGATGATGATTAAGCCTCGTGACTAAACAGTTCTGTGTCACCCTACGGGGTTTACAACCTTGATGTTTTGCTATGTGTTAAACTAGCTAAATTTAGCGGAGTATAGTGTAAGGTTAGGTACTCACCCGATGATGACGCCGAATATGCCAAGCTCTGACACCAGGTCCACCACGGGCGGCGGGATCGTCGCACCTGGCCGGATCACGTACCCTGCCACCTGTGACGATAGAAACAAGTTTACATTCATAATCAACCTGCCTCATTGCGCGTTAAGCCCCAATGTCATTTGTAAATCATCGACAGTTGTTACAGATAATGGCCCAGTCTGACAACCAGTCTTACCAAGGGGTACCATTCTACGCAATACTGCGTTGTGGAGGGTTGTGGAGATTAGAGAGTGCGATGTAAGTGCATTTCTGGTTCCCAAACTCTTCTAACTTGCTCTTGAGTTCTGTGAACTTGACACTCCAAAAGTTTGTCGTATTTCAAAGTTTCCGTACCTCAAAGGAAAAATCGGAATCATTATTGGATCACATCGTAGTCCGTCTTTCTGTCAAGAACATTTATCTAGTGAACGCGTGAAGTTATGGTGGGTAGGCAGATAATGATGTACATGCTGTAAAAACAATACAAATGAGACGCAGTGCACTTACAATGGGCGGCACAATTCTCTCCATGAGTATATAGGCAGCTCGTTCGCGACTGTGGCGCATGCGCAGCAGCGCGTCGCGGACATCGGCACCGTACACGTTGTTTCCGCCGCCCTCGCGCTGGGGCTTCAGAACGTACCTACGACATTGTAAACTAAGTCAGGGAAATATACTGGTTGCTTTTCTAACTATAGGAATTGTTATACACGAGGTGTAACATTATAGACTTCTCGAGTGTTTCGGACCATGCAACTGAAAAACTATTGTTCTTATTGATACTTGCAAAAAAGGGGTCATTCTATGGGAATGGACGCGATCTCCTGATCAACATGTATGTAAATGAAGTGTGGGGCAACGTTTTTTATTAAAAAAAACAAATAAGTATATAAAAGATAAAAAAAAAAAATACAGAAGTCAACGTCAAGTAGCAAAATGTTATTGCATTACCATAATGTGTACTTAAGTCTAGGTGGTTGTTTATAATTGAGATTATTATGGACCATGGGCTGAATGAATGATGGACTGTATTATGGGCACAGCAAAAAGGTAGTTTTATTAGATTCGAAATGATGAGAGGTCTTTTATTTATTGTGTTACATCCTCTTTGCAGGTGGGGTATCATCAAATAACCTCCCCTAACCTCCCCTGGTAACCTAATATCAAATTAATTAAGTCCTATACAAAAAGTTGCTCATACTTATGACCTAACTAGATAACAATGCACTTGCACACATCTCATATTAATTCAATACTCACTTTTCAGCATCTTTTAACCCCATCTCGACAGCTCTCTCACCGCTCTCATCAAAATCAAGGGAATACAACCCAGTGAAGATATCCCTGACCCGACTGGTGGTGGTTCCCGATCCCATGAACGTCTCCAGAACACCTGGAGCCGCCAGCGCTTGTTGCACCTTCTTTGTACCAGCCAGTTGGTAGTGAATCGATGGGCACTTTATAGCTCTGGAATATTTTAGAAATACAAAAGTTATTTTTTTAACTATCTGTGTTCAGCGGTTTCACTCGCCGCTCAAGCCACTCTTATCACTTAGTTAGTAGTATGAAAAATTGATGTTGGCAGATTCCCAGACCTACATGATAAGCATACAAATCGGTCTAGTTGTTTCGGAGGAGTTTGGTTACAAAGGGAACGAGAAATTTTTATATTTACTAGCTTCCGCCCGCGACTTCGTCTGTGTGGCATAGTTACTTTGGGCTAACGCTAACTTTAACCCGCGTTTTGATCGACAAAAAAATCTTTCTCCTGCTTTTCCAACTTTAAAAAAAATAGCCCGTCTCCACGGTCCCAACTATCTCTGTACCAAAATTCATCCCAATCGGTTTAGCCATTAAAGCCCCGTTCCAATAAACAAAAACGAGTCGTTTTTGTTTATTGGAACGGGGCTTAAGGCGTGAAGACGTAACAAACAAACAAAATAACTTTCGCTTTTATAATATTAGTAAGGATTAGAACATTATGCTGATTAATTAGCACTTCTTAAACGTCAATTTCATAAAGACAGTATACCTTATAGTGTATTTTTCAGGGATGGCCCAATCCAATGATGACGCTTTAGACGCTTGGGTCTGTCTTTAAAATTTTACGCGCTACTGTGCAGTGGCCCTATGAAAAGTTCGTATTGTCACACTAATCGCAATACACCAATATTATAAAAGGGAAAGTTTGTGTGTGTTAACGTTTGGTACTCCTTCAAGTTCAAACAACTGAACCGATTTGGATGAAATTTAGTTTGTAGATAGCTTATACCCTGGATTAACGCAACGCATTTTTATTTCGGTCTACACGGGTGAAACTGCAGTGCGCAGCTAGTATATGATAACTCATAAATTAAACAAGCAATTTAAATACATTAATATGGGACTTCGCGAGCGTCTTCGACAAATAAAACCGGTCTAATGCGAGCCGGACTCGCGCAAGAAGGGTTCCGTACCGTTATCTATAAAAAGCCAAATAAAAAAATAAAAAAAATGTTTGTTGTATGGGAGCCACCTTAAATATTTATTTTATTCTGTTTATTAGTATTTTTTAACAGCAGCAACAGAAATACACCATCTATGAAAAATTTAAATGTATAACTATCACGGTTCATAAGATACAGCTTGGTGAAAGACGGACAGACGGAGGACGGCGGAGTCTTACGAATAGGGTCCCGTGGGTTGGGTACGGAACTCTAAAGAAATTGAAATCAGATAATTGGACCAGTTATAAAGCAGTTAAGAGATTACAAAAAAAACAGCCAAATTGAAAACCTGCTCCTTTTTAGAAGTCGTTCGAAAATAAATAACAAAGCTACTCACGTGGACCTCTCGACCCTCAGGCGGGCGTCCCATTCCCTCTGGGAGGGGTATTGCGCTGGCTCATATCCGGATCGATAGTACACAACCGCCACAGGACTTCCGTCGCTGAAAAAAAACATAAATATAACATAACATCACGACTATATTATCTCTTAAGGGAGATGTACCTGCGGGCCTGTGGACGGTGAGCAATGGGTAGCTCACCGTCCGTCCGTCTATTGACGATAGGCCGTGACGGCGCGTTAGTGTTTCACGCGCGGCTCAAAGAGATGTCAGCAAACCAGAGGGGCCTGCCAGGGACTCCGCCTGCCGGGGGTGCGCGTTGTTCGAAAGAGATACCGCGGCCCAGGAGCGTAAAGGGCAATAGAAGGAACATGGGTGGGTTTTAGTCAGTACAAGTCTGACACTCCCCCCCTGGTCCGCCCAGAGCGGGGGTAGTTATTTGATGATTTCCCACCCCAAAAAAAAGGGAGATGTACCTAAAGTAAATGCGAACAAAAGCCTCGGCTTCAGCCACCTTCGGCCAAACAACAAGTGCGAAATTGTACGAAGTGTAATGAGCGGGGGGCGGGGCCACTCATTTCGTCGTAGTGCATAGAGCTCGAGACGTAGACAGTACCGGGATAAAAGGTTACTATTGCTCCTTCCACAGTGTAGCTGTATGTCAAATCTTAATCCATATATCCTCTTTGCCTGCCTGTATTTGGACGATACCAGGATAGTGTTTAAAATGTAAAGAGTAGCTACTCACAGTACTAATTGCTTCTTGTCGTTAAGGAACGTCTCTTCAAAAATTTCGTTTAACGTTTTTCTGTGAATCTGAAAAATATTCAATCAAAGTATACTTCTCAAAACAAAATGGGCCACGAGGTATTTTTTCATTTTGGTGTAATTTATTAAACATTTAAATATTGAAAGTAGTAAAATATTGAGTATACAAACTCTTTAATATTGTAGTATTCATCTAATGCTGGCAACAATTTTAAATAAAATTTGATTTAAAATTCTTTTTGAAAATTTTGATTCCATTTTCTTTGACGTTTTGCTTTCCTTAGCTTCTTGGTTTATTAGAAATTATCAGAGTTCATTGATATCTTGAGTCAGAAACATTTTTGCAATATGCCACAAGCACGCAGGCGTCATATGGACGTTACAATGATTGAAGAAGAGCTATTCAAAATCTATGGAATCGCTTCCAAGAGACCGGCAGTGTTAGAAGATAACCTGGTTCGGGCAGAGTTCGCATTACAGCTCAAGAGGATCGTTACATTCGATTAAGTGCGCGCCGAGATCGCACAACGACGGCCCGCAAGCTGCAAAATCGTTTACGGCTGACAACGGGTACTCGTGTCAGTTACCAAACTATTCGTAATCGATTGCATGAAGACCAGCAGGCATCAAGAAGGCGAGTTGTCCGTGTTCCATTAACCAGAAATCATCGTGCAAATCATTTAAGATTTTCATGTCAACATTTGGACTGGGACATAAACCAATGGGGCATGGTGCTCTTCACAGACGAATGCAAAGTTGAATTTTTTAACGACGATCGGCGTATTAGAGTATGGAGAAGACGTGGCGAGAGAAGAAGCCTGCATCCATGAAGTCGATCGTTTTGGTGGTCCAAATTTAATGATTTGGGGCGGGATAAGCTTACACGGCAAAACTGAGCTCGCTATTTTAAATGAGGGTACTGTTACTGCTCAGCGGTATATTGAGGAAGTTGTCAGACCACATGTGCACACACGAGCATTGTCTTGCATCATCTTGATGCAAGACAATGCTCGTGCACACACGGCTCAAGCGACTCGGTTTGTACTGGAAGCCTCTTAAATTCAAGTCTTGCCGTGGCCGGCGAACAGTCCGGACTTAAATCCAATAGAGCACATGTGGGATCAGTTGAAACGAAGAGTTAGAGACGGTGATCAGGAAATCCACAACCAACAGCAACTCATCAACGCTGTTAAAAGGGCCTGGGAAGAGATTCCAATAGAAAATGTCAGGCATTTGAGTGAGAGCATGCACTCCAGGCTTCAGGAGTGCGTAGCTAAACGAGGCGGGCATACCCGTTACTAAAAGATGAGCATGGAGTATTTTCTTTTGTTTTCAGTAACTTTACATTGTTTTTAACCTAAAATGTGATTTTTCTTTCAAAAGCAAATAAACTTTTTAACCATTATTATTTGAATAAATTTATTGGTCTACATGGTAAAAACAACATTAGTTTTCGTTATGGAGACAAAAAAATATATATTGGTTTTATTATTTTCATGGTACAGACAAAATACCTCGTGGCCCTTATTTTGTTTTGAGTAGTATATAATATCATGCAAATCTCCAAAGGGGAGCAGCAGGGAATGTATAACAGCGGTGATGAAATAATTGTGAACCTGATCATTGATCTAAATATTTAAATGTATGGTGTTAATATAATTGCGTTTCGTCTCATTCATTTCAAAACTTTTCGTGAACGCTAAGAGATCATACATCTATTTTTTAATGAAGCGACCTAACTATTTTCTATATAAACTAAAAGGCACGCTTAAGTAGGGGTATAGATTTTTATTATACTGGTAACCTTATTTCGTAGTCAATGTCAATTTGATTGACATAAATGTGTGCTGTTATAATTTAAGTGTGTTTTGTTTAAGACCATTTTTGTACGCAATTATATCTATGTCTTTATAACTAGCAAATAAGAATGACTTGATGCCAACCATGCACTGTCATCTAAACTAAAAATGTGTGCAAAATTTCAGCTCAGTCGAAAACAAAGATTTAAAAGAGTGATACAGATTAATCTGATAAAAGTAAACTTAGATCACATATACAAGTCCGTGATTAGACCTGTTGTACTGTATGGGTCAAAATGCTGGGCTGTAAAAAAGGTGGGTGAAAAGCGATTGCATGTGGCGGAGATGAGAATGTTGAGATGGATGTGTGGAGTGACAAGAATGGATAAAGTAAGGAATGAGTATATTAGAGGAAGTTTGAAAGTTGCGCTTGTTACAGATAAATTGAAACGAAGTCGTTTATCTTGGTATGGACATGTAATGATGAGGGACGAAGCACATGTGACTAAAAGAGTGATGGATCTGAATGTTGATGGACGGAGAGCGAGAGGAAAGCCAAAGAAAAGATAAATGGATTGTGTAAGGAATAATATGAAGGAGAAAGAAGTAAATGATGCCATGATGACTGATAGGGGAGAATGAAAAAAGAAAACGTGTTGCGCCGACCACAAATAGAATGAGACAAGGGCAGGAAAATGATGATGATGATGAAAAATAAACTTACCATAATGTCGGGCCTCTTCTCAGCTATTTCAAACTCATGGAATCTTTGATCGCAGATATTGTATGAGACCTCTTCCACGACGAATAGAATGATAGCGTTGGGTACTCCAAACAGGTCGTATGCATCAGTGATACCCGTACATAAACCTGACAAGGCTTTGTTTTCAGGCATCTGGAAATAATAGGACACAATAATGATAGGATTTGTTATTACAATGATTAAACTTAAACACAAAGCATTTATTTCAATTAGACCTATACAGGCACTTTTGAATGTCATAAAAACAAAAAAAAAGATGCTGCTACAGTCCCAGTCACAAGACATAATAACTTGTGAAAGTACTGTAGTTGCCCATTCCAAAGCGTAGATTTCTATGGAGAAGAATGGGCAAGAAACTCCATGGACACTCTTTTAAATCATAATATTTTATAAAATCATGGATACATCATTCATGTTGAGATTTTACAATATACACTTCTATATATTTCTTCAGCTGCCACAATAACTTCAGATGCTGATTAATTAGTTTGTCCCTATGGTTGTGGAGCAGGACCGGCATTGAGCCAAACATTTATATCATTAATGTAATCCCCCAACTTATAATATGCATAATCAAAAAACAAATCAATTAATAAATTTTCTTTTAAGTTACCGCGGAAAATATAGTCTTATACAGTCGAAATACGGAATGACGGAATATCACGGAATATGGAATTCGTATGCCATTCGAACATGGTTATGCTGTCTTTTCTTAAAACGAATTAACCTTCAAATTAACATAACATCGCGCTTGTAATCCCCGAAGGGATACGCAAAGGTGTAGCTAATAATAAACCCCACATTTCGCTAGTTATTTTTTAACCTATGTAATAGGGGGCTGGTTGTTCGAAAGAGATACCGCAGCCCAGGAACATAAAAGGCAACAGAAGGAACATGGGTGGGACCTATTCAGTAAAGTCTGACCCTCCCCCTCCTTCCGCCCAGTTATTTGTTGATTTCCCATCCGCAAAAACAATAGCCATTAACATAACAAGTCGTTTTATGTGCTTGAAGATTACAGCGAGGAAAATGGCCTTCATTTACACGTTTTCACGTACAAACACTAATTTAAATAGTCAATAAAATATTGTTGCAATGTTCTAAACCGAGCCATGAACAGCCGTTTGAAGTAAAAAAGAAACATATATCTCGCACATCTGTATCGCAACTGAGGCACCTCAAAAAGGTATTTTTAGGAGACGAAAGAAACGTACTATTGTTTGTATAGGAAGTTAGGAACACGAGAATATTTTCTTGTTTCATACTTTTTAGCGTGTACTTTTTCAGTATTCGGTTTTAGTTTCTGAACTTATAGTGAGGTAGTATACAACACTGCCCGGTTTAACCCCCCGAAGACCGTCGGCGGTCTTCGGAAAAAGGCTATAAAGAACATTCCTTCAAACATTTTTGTATAAACTGACAGTTCTTTATATTCATAACTAACTTTTGCTCCCGGCTTTGCTTTTGTTATGGAGACGTAATGTATCCTACACTAGGGGTTAATGCAGCTTTCCGTAAGTGAAAGTACTTTCGGAATCTGATCAGTAGTTCCGAAGATTAACCCCAACATACAAACACATTTTACCTTTTTATAATAGGTACTAGTTTAGATATATAGATTATTTAACGCCACATTTAACGCTAATTAATTTTAATTCTACTGAGAAATAGTTCATCACTTACATTTTTGATCAAATCCGGGTGTCCCAACTGTCTCAAAATGTAGCTGAAAAATAAAATATACATGGTTAGTATGAATTCAAGAAAAACTGCTTGATGACGTCATTTTTAATAAAGGTTTATCCGTCTATGAAACAGAATCTCAGAGCTACACAAATGTTCAATTCGGCAGCAAATCGAACTTAATATGTCCATATATCTGAAAAAAATCTGCTCGAATTGAAGGTAGTTGCAGGATGGAGTTTACCGATCATCACGAGCAAAATAAAAGCCTGGATAATTCAGGGAAAGCACGTCGACGCCCAAACGGTAACCACGCTAGTTCGTCAATCACAACTTTTTTTTTTTATGTTCGCCCCACACCAGAAATTTGTCCTGTACCGATTTCTTTCATGGGCCCAATCTAAAACAACATAATGCTGTTCCACAGTCATTCTCGGTCGGTATCACTCTGTCTCACGCTTGTACTAGATTATGGTACTATCGAGAAATTAAAAAGTTGCGTTCGTAAACACTGAACGTTAAAAGTATTAACGTAGTTCCATACATTTTGACCCTACAAGGCCAAAATGTACGTTTGTAGAAAACAGTAGATTGTGTTGATATATTTTTATTTGCCCCCCACATAGAAATGATATTCTGAACATGTGGTAGCCGTTTTTGGATCGATGTCCACCCAGATTATGCAGGAATTACTCCGGATTAACTGTGTTAAAAAAACACTGCCGAATTTAATGTACTCGAACATGGTGTAGCTCCCCTGAGACTCACTCATAACTTAACTTTTTATTCAATTTTCAAGATTAGGACATAGTACATTAGATGCATTTTATGATGGTTGATATCACAGATTTCACAATTATGATAGTATCCTGATTAGTTTGTAACACAATTATTATTAAACTAGAAAACTTTGAATTATATTGGCAACAGTTCTAAAATTTAGAAGTGTCACATCGATCATCACAGAATGAACCGAATTTACGAAACATTGAATATAATAAGATAATCAATCTTTTGGGGCCAGTTGCACCAAAAATCATCTTGCAGACATTTCCTTTCACAGATCACTGTTATTAGTCGTTACAGGAACCTTTTTTTATTTATTTGCACATTATTTTAATTTTTTCATAAAACTACAAAAAATTAAATAAAAATGAGGATGAAGGAGCACAGAAGTTTACTTTAATTTTGACAAAATTACTTTACTTTAATTTAGACAAAACGAGGTTTTAAATTCGTTTAAATGATTTGTGGTGCAAATCGGCTTCCGGTTTTGTGGTCTTGGGTATGATTATAACTTAAAGCAGAAATGACGTCATCATGGCAGTTAACATCATTGAATGTGTTTGAAATGTAATGAGAAGAATACTTCTAAAACTAAACATCATGCTGACTAATCTAAATTACACACATCTTTGACGCATGCGGAAAATATTTGGAAGTAGGTACATCCTTTTTAGTAGGTACGTATTAAAACGAATTAGAAAAAAAAATGTTTAAATATTTTTGGTTGCGTCATAGATGCGTAAGGTGGTTTACAGACGAACAATTTTACACTGCAACGCTGTCGCGAATTTACAACAAAACTATTTTAAATAGACAAAATTGTTCAAGTGGTCATCGCCTTAAAATGAACTATATTTCACAAGCAAAAAAAATGAACTGAAAATTTATTTAGACAAGACCTAATTTTAAATTGGCTATCGAAACTCTTTCATATCTTGTAAAATGTTGCTCATTTTTTTAAATCTATAAATAACAGGCAATGTAGGCAAGTTCTAAATAAGCTAGATATAGACAATACACATTCACATACAAGCAACTAATTCTATAATAAGGGGTCATGCAAAACTATTTATTAATAAAATTGTGACTATAATAAATTATGGTTGATGCCTAATAATGCTGAATACACAAAATACTATAGGAAAGAAAAGTAGATTGATGTAGATCAAGTATATGAAATAATGAAATGTATGTAGAAAACATTTTTCCAATTTTTGTATGGAAAATGAAGAAATTCCTGAACCGTACTATTACGCTTAATGTTTTCTATGACAGTCTTTTTAGTAGTGAGTGGTATGTATCTCACACAAATTCTTATCGAGATTTCATTTTCCATAGCTGCTTAGAAATATAAGCATGTCATCCATTTACATTAGAAGTATAAATATAGTTATCTAATGAGTAAATGTGACGTTTTGACAGAGTGTCCATACAAAAACTGTCAAAATGACAGACTTATTCGTCGGAAAAAACTTAACTGGCGATTGAAAAATCGGTCGAATTGAAAACTTCCTCCTTCGTTCGAAGTCGGTTTTAAAAAACAAGTAATCTGCTTCATAAAAAAAAAGCTTAATTCAGTTATCAACATTCGAGCTATTCTGAACCGTTTCCGCATGGATAGTGTGGTCACTTCCAATTTTCGTCAAACTTTAACGGTTCTTCAAATATGTATTTTACTCCTGTATAATAGGTTACTTTCAATTGTAAATAATTTTCTTAGCAACGTAGTTTTATATCTCCTTGATGATACCAGCTAGTTCTACTAAAGATGTTTAGATTGTATTGATGACAATATGATTAATTAAGTATATTCCTACTAATAATATCGACACGGTTAGCGCAGTGGCTAAGCAAATACTTCTATGACCTACAGATAGCTGTTCCAGGTCTGGCGGTTTGTGGATGCGAGTTTTAAATGTTTATAAACGCACCTATGATAATGGAGAAATTCCTATTTTTTTTTTTAAATCCTTACTAATATTATAAAAGCGAAAGTGTGTTTGTTTGTTACCTCTTCACGCCTAAATGGCCAAACCGATTTTGATGTTTGGCACAGAGATAGTTGGGACCCTGGAGACGGACATAGGCTATTTTTTTTTTTAAACATGGAGATATGAGAGAGAAAGAGGGAAGAAAAGGGAAAACTTAGCATTGCTATTACAATAAATAAGTCAAAACTACAGGTAGCAGGTACCTGTAAATCAGGAAAGGGTGTTACCCCGAATTTAATGCGAGCGAAGCCGCGGTCAAAAGCTAGTATATTATATATGCGATATGGATATGTTATTCTTTCATGAAAAAACTACTAAACGGATTTGGATGAAATTTGCCACACAAATAGATTTTAACCTGGACTAATAGGTTACTTTTTTATACCAGAAGAGACTACTTATAATATATTCGTAAACTAATGGCCGTGTTGTAATTTATTCCTTGCAAAACACAATATAAAGCTCACATTTCTGTTTTATTCTGAGTGGAGTCTCCAAACTTATTGACCCGCCTTAAGTTGGCGCAACCGCCATCACACGCATATTACAATCGAGTGGAACATTACTACCTAAACATGACTTCAAGCATAATATAGTCACGCGGGGTTGCGATAGTCGCAGAGAGGATCCGGCTACTGGGTCTCGAGGTGGCCTTGCACAAATCCGAGGCCATGGTATTTCATGGCCGCGGAAACACGCCACCGTCGGGATCCCAGTTGACGGTAGGAGGGGTTCGCATCGGCGTCGGGTCGACGATGAAGTACCTGGGAATCGTCCTCGACAGCCGGTGGAACTTCGTGGAACACTTCCGACGTTTGGCTCCCAAACTCGAGCGGACGGGGGCTGCTTTCAAGCGGCTCCTGCCCAATCTGAGGGGGCCAAACGCCTCCTGCCGTAGGCTCTATGCCGGAGTCGTGCAGTCCATGGCCCATACCAGGGCCCCGATATGGGCGCGTTCTTTAGGGCGGCGCGCCGCCCACTACCTGAACGCGCCCCAAAAGGTGGTGGCCATACGGCTTATCCGGGGCTACCGCACGATCTCCGGCGAGGCAGCGAGCCTCCTTGCCGGATTGCCACCGTGGGATCTGGAGGCGATAGTCCTCACGCGCCTGTTTGAGTGGCGCGCGGAGGCACTACACCGGGGGGAAAACCCGCTGCCGCGGCAAATTGCCGCTCACCGGACAGACCTCCGGTGCGATCTCATGGTGGCATGGAGAGAGCGACTGTCGCAACCCCGTGCAGGGCACGCCACAATAGTGGCGGTAAGTCCCCTCTTTGAGGAGTGACTCGAGAGGCGTCATGGCGTCCTCACCTACCGCCTAACGCAGGTCCTCACCGGACACGGAAGTTTCGGGAGGTTCCTGCACATCATCGGGCGGGAGGAAGCGCCCGGGTGTCACCATTGTGACGATCGCCCGGAGGACACGGTGGGGCACACTGTGGCGGTCTGCCCAGCTTGGGCGGAGCACCGCCCGTGCCCTCGTAGAGGCGATCGGCGGCGGCGATCTCTCGCGTCAGGCCCTGGTCCAGGCCATGGTCCGGAACGAGAGAGAATGGGAAGCGGTCACCTCCTTCTGCGAAGCAGTTATGCTAGCAAAAGAGGTGGCCGGGCGTTTGAGGGAGAGAACATCTGCCCAACCCAGCCGCCGCGGGACACGCCCCGGGCGCCGGGCACCGCGAGACGACTCCCGGCCACCGTAGATGCGGGCCTGTGGACGGTGAGCAATGGGTAGCTCACCGTCTGTCCGTCTATTGACGACAGGCCGTGTCGACGGCGCGTTCGTGTTTCACGCGCGCCTCAAAGAGAGTCAGCAAAGCAGAGGGGCTTGCCAGGGCCTCCGCCTGCCGGGGTTGCGGGTTGTTCGAAAGAGATACCGCGGCCTCGGAACGTAAAGGGCAATAGAAGGAACATGGGTGGGTTTTCGTCAGTACAAGTCTGACATGCCCCCCCTCTCCGCCCAGAGCGAGGGAAGTCATTGGATGATTTCCCACCCAAAAAAAAAAAAGAGAATAATATAGTGTCAGAACAAAGTTCCTGAATTAAATTGTATTCCTTATGAATGTCCCTTTGTTCCTTAATTTTGCACACCACGGCCCGGCTCGCGGTTAACTGTACGGCAGCCCTAAATAAAATCCATACGCTCGGTTTTCCGCACACGCTACACAATGAACTTAACCTAATCCTTTTAACATTTATTGACTGTATTTTAAAATTTTATTTAATTCAATGCATGCTTATTTATTATGTTTTTTTATTGCTATTGTGAACAGTTGATTCTACCAAATTAATAATATTTTAAAATTTACGTTGCAATTACAAATCAATAAGGCGCAAGGGCAAAAACTGCAGGTAGCAGGTACCTGCAAATCAGGTAAGGGGAACTATGTTATACCGAAATTAAAACGCGAGCGAAGCCGCGGGCAAAAGCTAGTCAAATATATTTGTACGCCTCTGGGCAAAACATAGAGGATCTATCTGTAACATCTCACACTTTGTAACTTGACTTATGTTTACAAATAAAGCATTCTGATTCTGAACTTTAGCGTGAGAGTAAGTCACGCTAACACATTGCTGAATAGCGTCAGCGTGAGCATGAGCATGCCATGCCGAGAAAGATTTTTTTCTACGACTTCGTGAGGTCACGTGAATTCTCCGCAAGCAATGATATTGCTATGCATTTGAGTCTTAGCGTTAGGCGTGAACACATACAGAAAAGTGATTTATCTAAGCCTGCAGTTCGGTTCAATCTTTATGGCGGCTCGGAAGTTAGCTGCAAGTGACGGTTTGCGCAATATACAGTAAAGACGATGCGTCGCTTGCGCTCCGGTTATACCTAAAATTGTGTTCTACAATTGTTTAGGTTGGATGTTTCAAGTCTCTATAAAGTTTAAACCGTTACATCTGCGCGGACCGTCACTCGTTGCTAACATCTTCTTTAAGTTGTTTGGTTATATTTCTTTACCATGATAATAAAACAACAGAACAATAAAAATATTGTAACGGTGAAATGTATGAACTGAACAACCTGTTTTTATTTGAATAACCGATGAAGTGGGGGGCACGATCAGATTGACTTACTGAATACATGGTATCGGTGGACCTTCCACCATAATTATTATTTTCGCTTTTGTATGTCACACCACATTTTTCTGAAGTCTTGAATATCCAACCCACCCCCGCAACTAAAGAACCTAGAAGGTAATTGCGTAAAAGACTAACATTCCCAAATTCCCAATGTGACTCATTTTGGCATTTCAACAATATTCTTGTCGTATAATTGGGATACTGGTGGTAGCTGACCCATAAATTCCCGAGGGCTCATTTTCAAACATAAACAACATGGAACTCCGCCATATGTACACACGACGGCACATCAACCTATATAAAACTATTTTAACCTGATCTCTCTACTACGGTGTATGATCCGCAGAAGAGTTCAGGTTATAATAGTTTAGAATAGGTTGACGTGCTGTCGTGTGTACATATGTGTTTGCCCGTCTGTTAACGCGAGGGGGCGACGCGGGGCGCGGGCGTCACGTCTCCGTAACTGAGCCTGAAGAGGGCATGGAGGCAACAGCGCATATATCAAGACATGACCTGGCGCCACCATTGGTCTTTGGTCTCCAGGAGCGGTATTGACTTAAAAGTTTCTTTAAAAAAAAATCCTATTAAGATGCTATTGAACAACTCGACCTTGACACATGATTGCACAATAATTTAAACCATTGGGGGTACATGCCTCACGATATCTGTAGGATGACAAAGTATTTTTAAAGACTAGATAATATCTGCCTGAGCAAATAATCCAAATGCCAATTATATCAGTAAATAGATAAGATAAAACTTGTAAAGAACTCTTATCTACGTAACACATTGTAACCACTCGTTAATTTACTTTGGTAGCAAATTCAAGCTGTTTACCCTAACAAAGTCCAAAAATAAGCTGGATGGATTGTTTGGGGATGATATGAAGGAAAAAGGAGTAAATGATACAGTGACGATTGGCAAAGGAGAATGGAAGAAATTGACGTGTTATTCGACACCAAATAAAACAGGACAAGGGCAGGAAGATGATGGTGAATAGTTTTGAATTTGACTGCTTAGAAACCTGATATTACACTTACGTATTAAGCTATTTATAACAATACGACAATGGAAATACAAAAATAATCCATTGCTTCATTTGTTTGAAAAATTGTCTGGGTGACAAAGAAAAGTTTGCTATGAATGTTGTTGAATTGTCAAAATGAGTAGCATTAGGGTTGCGTGTGTTATCTAATTATCGCGCTGCATTATACGCCATAAAATAACACGCAAATTTATTACTAGTTAGAGCAAATTGTGAGCGGGATTTTATAATGAGAAGTTAACATATTCCGCAAAGGTTTTATTTAGTCCCAAACTTTAACACTGTCTTCGCATTGCGTGGAACGAAGTAACAAATCCCTAGAAAAAAGACCTACATGTGGGTACTTTTAAACGTCAAACGATAGATAGGTATATCAGTTTGGGTTGTTCGTTTCCTATGCAGAAGAACCGGCAAGACACTTTAAAAAATATTTTATTTTAACATAAAAGTAATGTAAGTCGTCTATCTGTGTTTCAAAAATTTATGAATTCCGGTGACAACGTCATACAATCCTTATATACAGGTTGTTTTAAATTATTTGGCAAAACTTCACAAACATGTTCGCTAGCGACATGACCAATCATACAAATGAAAACTTATCAAACGCTTTTATAATTTCAAGAACTGTGAACAACATTGACAGCGTTGACCCTAGAATCAGCTGTTTTAAAGAACTCGTGAAGTTTCGCGAATTAATTTAAACAGATCAGATAGCGGTGTCGTATGAAAACATGAGTCTTGCAACATCAAAGCTAAGCGTAAGTGATGACAATGAACAAAATACCTTGTGACCTTACGTTCTAGGGTTGACATTGGCTATTATGTTAGACCAAACATTTCAAAATGACAAAGCTCACGACAACATCTTGGAAAACGCAGTTGAAATACAATGTATTAAGTGAAAATCTGTGCATGTGTGTATGAATGAGACACAAGCGCCAAATAACTTTTTGAAAGATGTGTACCCTAAGCCATACCCAGCAAAGATTGGACAGAAATACACATTTCATATAATATAATAAAAAAACACCGTTATCTTTAAATTTCCGTAACAAATTTGGAAAATAAACGGAACTGTTACTGAACCGACAATGCAGGCGTGGACAGGTAACATCTCTCAAGC
The DNA here is from genome assembly GCA_905475445.1 of Ochropleura plecta. Taxonomy (NCBI): domain Eukaryota; kingdom Metazoa; phylum Arthropoda; class Insecta; order Lepidoptera; family Noctuidae; genus Ochropleura; species Ochropleura plecta. The sequence goes on along the minus strand of FR997738.1, from coordinate 15,300,838 downwards.
GAACGTGCCAGGACAAAGCGAACTTATGCTTACTTCAACATAAATACAAGTACATGCACGTGATCATAATAAACTAAAATAAAATACAGCTTACCTAAAACTAAGGATACGATCTGGAAATCAATTCAAATGCATCATACAAAACTTAACTAGGAAGCGGAAATTTTCTAAATACCATGCCTGGAAATAGGTACTGCCACCTGAGGTGTGTGAAGCCAAGCGAACAGTGCAACAAACAACGGAAAAATACGAAGAAAAACGAAGATACACGAAGCTATACAAGGATAGGAGATAGATGTAGCGTGCAAACAGATTGGAAGAATAGCAGCCACATGAGAGATGTTATTCTGATCAGTGTGTATAGATAACCTGGACACTCTATGGGCCGTTATTGCGAAAAAAATTACTTGGATAGGTAATTAGGCTGAATAAAAGTGTCCAGGTATCGTATACGCACCGTACAGGGATGTCGGTACCGAGACATTGTAGGTAGATACGACGTGATGGCTCCAAAACTTGAAGCTACCGTGTTAAACTCCACTTGCTTGATTTTATTCCTGTCCTCGTTGTGCATCAGGTAATCGGAGCGGAAGAGTCCGAGGCTGACCGACTGTAAAATTTAACTCTGTGAAATTCTGTCCAATCTGTCATTTGTTTTATGATTAAGTGATGTTGATGTTGTGGGCCGCCATTTGCACCGCCACCTTCTAACTATTATGTACAGTCGGGGGCACAATTGGAGAGGCAAAATTATAACGTAACAGCTTGACGTTTAGTTTGACTTACGACCTTATATTTTCAAGCATATAGTCGTTGTCGTCAACAAGTGATTGTAGCTCATAATTTCAACTTTTAAATTAGAGTCAGGATGGCTTACAGGTTAATCGGGTTCGGACAAACGTGTGAATCGATTAGCCGTGAGTTCAAATCTAACGCAAGATTGTAGACTTTTTGTAACTTTTTATTTGGTTGGTAGTAATGGGACAGAAATATTTTATTTTTTACGTTGTTTGCTTTGTTCACACAATAATTCTTTAAGTTAGGGAGGTAGATCATAAAAAGTAACTAAAGAATAAAGATCTCTGTGAGGTAGACATGACTTTTATGAATATTTAACTTGATCGGAATATTAACGTTGTCGATTGATTGTAGTTGTTGGTTGGTGAAGTGTGGCTTAATAGATAGCGGTATAATTATTATTCTCAAAACTCAAAATGCAGGCAAATATTTATATTGAGGCGAGGGTGACTATTATTGCACTGCACAAAAGTGGTTTTAATGGAACACTAATATCTGATTAAACCGGACTAAATGTGAGTATCATATTTATGAATTATAACTTAAACTTTTATTTGATATTTGCCTAATAATAATCTGAGGCATAAGGATTAATTCTTTTTTATTCACTGACTTGTAAAAAAAGGAGAAGGTTGTTGTTTTTTATCATGAGGATTTTAATTTGTTAGGTCTGAGAACAGTTCGTAGGATATTTTTTACACCCCTAGGTCTAGGTGAAAAGGGTGGATCTCTCCAGAAAAGGAGCTGCAGAGCAGCGGGTGAAACCGCTGGCCACCGTTTATATTATATATAAAAATGTTATAGCTGCTTAATATCACTTTCTTTTTGTTTTAGAAGAATACTGTAAGTCACTGAATTAAAAGATGCGAGGAAAACGGTAGCCGCCGCACAGCGACGACAAATTGTTGACGAGTTTGAAACGAATGCTTTCACACCAACGAGCTTTGCAGAATTATTCGATACCTGGATGCGATACCCGGAACCGAAATATGTGTGGTAATATGGTAACATGTGCAAATGTCTACTTGACTGCATTGAAAATAATGGAGGATATACTAAATATTAATATCTAGATGTTTTTGTTTTAATTATTAAACGGTGTAACTAAATATTGAGTAACATTTAATTATATTAAATTGAGGTTAAGTTTCAATCTTCTTTTCGTTAAGAAAATGAACACTTAAGCTATAACCTCAATTCATTCATTCATTGTGACGTTACATAATAATAAAACATGTTCATAAAGTCTAAATCATAAACATTAGTTTTCATTAAACTCTGCACAAAACCGATACCCAAAGACATTAAAATATTAACGAACCGATACCTGTATCAACAATTATATTTCTGTTATTAGAATATCATTTTCTTGATATGATAATATTAATTGACTAAGTGGGTAAACCACAAAAATAAGTGTTAGAAAGTTACAAGTGAACTTCTTTTATCTAAGTTGGAATGTGACGTCACAATTCTCATTAAAGTTTGTTAATTTTAGAATAAAACGAATAAACATTTTTATTATCATTCAGCACGACTTTTTTATTTCCACCTTCGAACACCGAAAAGATAAATTTAAAATTACATAAATAGTGAAGTAAATATTAAAATAAAAACAAACATTTTTTTGATTAAAACCTAAATATGGTTTTAAAGAAAACAAAAACAACTACACCTTTTGAATGATATTCGAACTCGGGACACAATGATCGCTAATCCATGGCTAAATCCAAACAGCTAGCAGCACATATTAAAACCAAGCGAATTTTAGCAATACAATGTAACGAACGAGTCGCCACTATAACGCGTAAATGCAACAGATATAATTATAATGTTATTTCGCTCTAATGCGACTACAATTTGTGTGTGTGTGTTATCTGTTGAATGTTAAGGCATCACTCATACACGCACACGCACTGACAGTGCAGACAATCCTTAGCGATGCTTGAAAATATAAGGTCGTAAGTCAAACTAAACGTCAAGCTGTTACGTTGTAATTTTGCCTCTCCAACTGTGCCCCCGACTGTACACCAAAAAACAAAACAATATACAAAATTGTGTCCATTTTCAGATTGTTTTTCTGTAAGATAATTTCTGTTTTATTTGAGTTATACATAATACAAATACTTATTGCGCCATTTCTTATAAAAACTCTTGCTAAATTCAATATTAAAATTTCTTAGCTTAGGGGGCGTCCATAAATTACGTGAGGTGTTTAAGGGGGGGAGGGGGTCGAGTCAAATCTCATCTAATCTTACGTTGGAGAGAGGGGGGGTCTCGGCAAATATCACGCAATTTTTTTTTCGGATTGAAACAAAAAAATTATTACACTTATAATAAAACTCTCAGCAATATTGATTACTAGTCTTAACTAGTCGTAAATAAAAGCACGAAGCAATTTTTTTTTCTTTTTACAATAACAGTCCAACGCGTTTACGTAAGAAACCCACATTTTGAAAAATCTCACGTGAGATTGGAGGATGGGGGAGGGGGTTGAATAAAATCTCACGACATCTCACCAGGGGGGGAGGGAGGGACAGAAAATTCAAAAAAACACCTCACGTAATTTATGGACGCCCCCTTAACAGTATTTGCAAAGTATAAAAACTTATAATAAAAATCGTAGAAAGTAAGTTCTGTATTTTTTTAACACACTTTAAAACCTTTTAACCTCAACGGCTTCTTAAAAAGGGTAAAAGTTTGACATATAACTTTACAGACTTTATTTATATGTCGATATCTTTTAAATTTTCGTTTTAATTTTTAGCTATCAATACTGTTCACCGTGAGCCAGAAAAATGTCAGTACTTAACCCTTTCGCTGCCCAGTCCAAATTATTCCATACATTTTGGACTCATACGATGAGTTCTGGGCAGCGAAAGAGTATAACATAAAAAATATGTTAGATTAAAAAAGAACCATGTTTATGAACGTCGAATTACATATTAAAAATGTTGACTATTTCTTCAAAAAATATCGTCGGTTTTACCAAACACCCTGTATAATTAGAAAGCTAACGATTGCTACTATGCAGTCTTTTTAGAGATACGGTCTGTTGAATTCAGTTAAAGGAATTGAGTAAACTTTGCCGGATCAATGGATCTAGTTGTGTTTGGCAACACAAAGATTTACCCATAATACTTACAAAAGCCTATCTTAAGGTGCAAGCTGGCGTTACCTTGGCGGGTAGCCCACAAAATTATTATTTTTTCTTGCATTTTGCAGGTCAGTGTCAATTCGTATGATAAAAAATACACAAAATAAATTATTTTTGTTTTATTCAGTTTGATTAGAAAAATGGAAAATATAAAAAAATGTGTTTTGTTTAGTGTGCAGAAGTGATGCACAAAAAAACTATAATTAAGGGATTTTCTAAACTCAAGAAGGACCAATTGACAATTTCTTTTCTTAAATGAAATTTTTGGCTTTTTCTTCTTTTGCTGTCATTTTTCAAAAAAGGTCCTGTTTTTTTAATGTGTGAATGACTCTATACTAATATTATAAAACTGAAGAGTTTGTTTGCTAGAACATACTAATCAGAAGATAACCTGATTCGAATTTAAAAAATATTTTAATGTTGATTAACCCATTTATCGAGGAAAGCTGATCAGGGGGTGAAGCTCCTAGGCACAGCTGTTTAAATAACCATACCCTTAACATTCGAAAGTTTCGTTAGCTTATTAATTTCGAAATTGCAACGAGTCTCTTTAAAAAAAAAACAATAGTAAAAATTAAGTGCCGTCTATCTAAATTGTGCGTACCTACACACATTAATATTTTCCCTAAATTATATACAGCTATATGTACCGCACACTTCATTCATGAAAAGGTAAAATCAATTAAAATTCCCATGTGGTCATCGGCTAGAGAACATCCGCGGTAAAAAATTCTACCACAACACATTGAAATCGATCGTTTTGCAGGAAATATGAGCTTTATAAATGCTCATATTTCCTGCAAAACTTCCTGTTTTTGTAAAAGGTACTTTACATGTTTTAAAGATAAAAAAAACTGTACCTAATAAATATTTTACCTTATTGACCATTTTATAACAATAGAATGCCATGATTCAACCGCAACAAATGGGTTTTAATTCATAACAAAATCATAGTGAATCAATTGATGAATGTGAGAGAATTCCATTCATCATATTATTTATCAATGTCCTTAACTCCTTAGTCATACAAATTCCGCTGTATGGAGTTTTCGACGTAGTATATCCCCTCTTCCTGTTGATGTTTTGAAAATAACAAATACTCACTTTTAAAATAATAACTTGGATTTATTAAACGATACTATGTGTATCAGAAAAGTGAATAAAACACTTTTCTGCTTGCTTTTTTGCTTGCATCAAAGTTTCAATACTCGGCCCAAATGTATGGGACAACTGTTTTTTTTTTTCGCGATTTAGATGTTGGTCCCACGGAAAAAGTTATTGCGAAAAGATCAGTAGTCTGACCTGTCCCAAACAAAACTTCAATACTTCTCGACCCAAATGTATGGTACCTAAATGTTTTTTTTTTGCGATTTCGACGACTGTCCCACAGAAAAAGTTGTAGCGAAAAATATAATTTGTCTGTCCTGGCCCATACACAAGTCCAATATATACTCAACCCAAATATATGGGACAAGAGATTTTTTTTTCGCGATTTCGTTGGTGGTGCCATGAAATAAGTTGTCCAGTTTAATGGGCTGAATTACCCCGAAATATAACACCTTTCTGGTAATGCTGTATTGTTGTCAATGGGCTCATTCTTGACCTCAACCTTGTCTAAAGACAGAGAGAGATCTGTATTATCATTAAATATGATGACTTAGAATCATATTTCACAAATTAAGATGCTTTGTTTTACGATTGTCACTACTTAAGTCTGTTTTTGTTTAAAAAACGTGTTTAACGACATTAATTTAAGATCGATTGTTTCGAAGACAATAGCTGTATGTTGGTATAGAAAGAAGAAATATTGTCAACATTGTACCGTGGATCTACGTCAAAAATACACAGCAGTTGTTTAAGATCGCAACGTAGCATTATGTACACTATATACAGCTGGATTTACAAATACAATGTATCAACTATCTATAGTCTAACTACGGCCGGTTATTTGAATAAAAAAGGTGTGCAATCGTACATTTTGTTCTTTTTAAGCAATAGTAAAGGCCGGACCAGATCAAATGCGCATGTCAAGGCATTGTGTAGCGTCTGCCTGCGCCCACCGGGTCTAATGTAAGAAAACTCTCTACTGTCTTTTCAAGACTACCTTCTCAATGAAAGAGGTTTGTGCATCTAGCGCACTCCACGGCCCACGACCACAAGTAGTGCAGATGCATAGCCGACCTTTTTCTTGCACGAAACTGGTCGGACGCCCGATTGTACGACCAAACATTCTTCCAGGGGCCTTAGTCTGCTATTACAATGGTGTCAGAATGGTCGATCACTGATCGCATAATGGCTGATTTTGACAAGTTTAGTATGTAGTAGATGTCAAAATCAACCATTATGCGATCAGTGATTGACCATTCTGACACTATTGTAATAGCAGACTAAGGCCCCTGGTCGAAGTTTCTGCGACCAAATCGTGTAGTGATCAAGGTCTTATAATAACGACCACTGCAATTTCGTCAGTGATCCAAAAAATAACAGTAACTACTTTTAGCTAATAAAGAAAATATTCTTCAAAGAGTTTTATAAATTACAAACAACAAATTGCATTTGTTTTGTTCCGGGCTAAAATCGGGATAACTTATTCAGAATAAGAAGCGCTTAGCACTAACAGTAACTATACTACAGCATGATGCGGGTAACATTAGTAAAATGTACCATTCCTCTTCAATCTGGAACGTTACCTCGATTCCTAATCATGACTGAAAGCCTTTAAGGCTTTACCCTGAATATCATAGCCGTATCGGACTACCCAAAGACATGTTTAGTGATGGGATATATTACTATGAAGCACTAAACATATCTTTTCATCTAATGTCACCCGCAACCATGCTACACCAAAAATGGTATACGTAGTCACAAAAAGATGACATTTGAAGAATATTGTGACTACACATTTTGCTTTCTCAGTGTAAAAAGATTTTTTTCCCGATAGCTGGTTGTACAAATGGAAGCGTTAATGGCTTAACACACTGTTTATTGTCAAAAAAGTTGTTAAATAAATATTAGATTGAATTGCAATCGTTTTCATATCAAATAACTGGCCAGCAAGATAGCTACTAGTAACTATAAATCTATCCTACAGAACGAACAATGCAAGTCATATTTTAAGTAATTAATTATATTACAGTATTGTTTTTGCGAGCAACATAAATGTTATAATTAATATATGTTACCACTACTTTGTTTAAGCAGTGTTAAATATATAGCCGATAATATGTTTAGGCAAATCACCGCATGTTACATTTAGTTAAAAATGCATTATTCGTTTTATTTATGCGGGCAACACGTTCAGTTGTCCGTAATTTACAAAGATTTAACATGCAATTACGAAACATATATTTTTTGAAATGTTACGTTGCATTTATTATATGCCAACACTGAAAACTCATATCAATGGATGTAAATATATTTTTGTTTATGTTCAGTGTTGCCAGGTTAAAATACAATGGCAAATAAACTCAAGTTATACATTAGCACAATGTTAATTGACATAAAAAAAGTCAAATTACGATGTTTTCATTCTTTTTCAATATAGGTTTGTACCCAATATCCCGTCTTTCTAATTTTTATTGATTTTACTTCGGTACAGGAGGGTTAGGGTAAGTGGAAATTGAGTACAGCAACCTATTTTTATCCAAGTTCTAAAAGCTTAAAATATTTAAGTTTTCAAACAGAACTTGCACGAGGTAGTTAGTCTGTTAGTCACAACAAACTACTTCACTAGAAATTGTCATATATCTCCTTTGGACTGCCTTCGTTAATTTTATTACTCAATTGGGCCAGCGGCAAGATTGTGTTTTGTAGACTGCCTTCGTTAATTTTATTACTCAATTGGGCCAGCGGCAAGATTGTGTTTTGTAGACGTACATTAATCATTTAGGCAGGTATTACCTTAGAAAAAAAGCAATTAATATTGCTTTTAATACAGGGAAAAGCAAATGGGCTATTAGAGACCATAGCAGACTAGATACTTTTAGAATCGGCGATGTATCTAATTTCGATCGATGCAGAAAAACCGCCGATCGCCGAGTATCGTGACGTGTCTTTTGACTGTATTTCATTTTACTGAAGGGGGTCTAAAATAACTGCTTTATCAAAATCATAACAGGACAATGATATGAATTACGTTAAAAATCTTAAAATGGGTCACAGATGCAGTTAATATTGTGAATTGTTACTTTGTGAGCATTTTACGAATGGTTATATATTACGTTATTCATATTATTTACCTTTTATGATTTTGTTTAAGGGGACATTTTAAACCTCAAGTTACCATGCCAGGCAGAAAAATGCTGACTCAATTTCCCGAAAAAAAAATTTAGACCGTCTTTTAGATTATTCAAAAATAAGGGATACGTATTTTTTTATTTGTAAATTAGATCAAAAATGAAACGTCACCCGTTGCTGCATTTTTTTTTCGCTACAAGTGACGTCACACTTAACTTTAATGGGCTATATCTTTGTAATTTTTGGTCTAATTTACAAATAAAAAAATACGTATCCCTTATTTTTAAATAATCTAAAAGACGGACTAAATGGAATGTAATTATGTTGACCCTGGAAACTACCCTATTATATCGCTTCCACTGGCACAAAATATTCAAGACTTGTTATCGTATTTGATAGGCCACGGACGAAATTCGGCGAGCATAAATTATGCACAGCAGATACTTTAATTTCGACCGCAAAATTCCCTTGATTGTGGACTTTTTGACCGTAACCGTAGGCTGCCCAATTCAGTATTCAACAATTTCTAGTAAAGTAAGTATTAAATATAAAATGACAGGCACAATTGAACGCATCGCCCGCTGGGTTATTCAAGCAGAGATAGTTCGAAAGCCTCACTCACACATTCAATAGATAGCTGTATGAAAAGCCTACACATAGACTGTCTTTTATTTTTGCCAAGTATGTGTATTGAAAGGTCAGGACCAAGGTACGTATATCGAAGTACATGTATAATGTTTATGCATACATACAAGAACAGATGTATTCTAAAACGAATAGTTGTCAATAAGTTTTATTGTTGTGTGAACAGAAACATAGCTGTCATGCCCTTGAGAAAGGACATAGTGGAAGAAAGGAAAAATATATTAATGTTAATAATATGTCAGTAGAAAACCCATTCACAAGAATAGAAGGCAAAGTATGAATGATGTTACTTATTGTGATTAAACCTAGTAAAAATTAAGATGAGTTTTTCGAGAAAAGAAATGGTTAACTGGCGAAGTCAGCTGGTTATAAGGCTGAGCTAAACTACTTTTACAGCTCATAAAGCCGAAACTGCCTTGGCAAATAAACGGGGCGGGATGGAAATGTCACCGTAAGATTGTGAACAGAGTTAAAGGCCGATCGCTTAAATGAAACCGTGGCTGAGGTAACTGTGCGTTGCGGGACGGGTATTCATCGAACCATGAGTCTAGTCTGAGGTTGATGAGAGGGTTCATGAGGCTAGTCTGAGCCTTAGCATCACGTCACAACACAGCTCCCGCAGCGCGCCGGTATATGCGCTACGGTCTCAGTTTAGCGGTTAGCCTATAGCATAAAATATATCCCGCGAGGTACACAAATATAACAAAAAAAAAAAAATTACTATTGTAGCGCGCAAGGTACGTCCTGTCGCATGCAAGTGTAATGCTAGTTCACAATTGGTCGAAAGTTTTTAATCTTGCGAGATAGATTTTAAACTAACAATGTTCATACTGTGACATCAATTTAATATGGCACCAATAAGACTGACTCAAGACTACGATAAAAGGTGCAAAGGGAACAAAACTCATACAAACATTCCAGATAGGAGGTACTATACATTTTTGAGCTAGTAGGAAAGATTTCTCAACGAATTGACAAAACATTTTTATAGAAGACATACTTTCACATGTCAAAGCTAACATTATTGCTTAAAAAGGGATAGCTTTAAGTACTGTATGGTTCCATCACTCTCGCACAGAACATTCGGAAACTTTCGTTCGGTTGAGATGTCGGGGGCATCGGCGTGTAAGCTCCATAACACGGTCATGAAACGCTACAATTTGAAATGTGTGAATGTGGCTTCTAAAAGAACGACCTCTACAATCCTCTACCTCTGTATTTCTCTGGAAACCGGTCCAAGGTGTCCGAATCCTGACGCGATGCTGTTGATTTCCACCTGCTTCCACGAGCAGTAAGGCGAGTGTTTAGTACACTGGTTCTCGGTATGTGGGCAGCGTGATTCCAACATGATGTCCGAACGCAGCATTCCTAGTGATATTGGCTACGCCACATAGCACATTTTACATGATATTCGAACACCGTCAGTTAGCATGAGTATGAGATGCGATTGAGGTACGGCACTTGCAAGGACGATAAAAAAAAACTACCTTTTTGGGTAATCGTTGTTGCAAGTGGTAAAAAAAAAGAACAGAATGTGTGTGCGGTACACAAAATGCATGTGCCAGTGTGTGGAAATCATAAATATTATAAACGGTATTGTCTGTAGATTTCAATAGGTGCAAAGTATCAAATTCTTAATTCAAAAAACTGATTGTTGCATTGCTAATTGTGTAAAATTATTTTAAATAGTGCAACACAAAAAATTACCTACACACGGCGACACATTTGCTATACATTTCCAGTATAACATGGCCTCATTTTGTATGGGTTTCCCGTGCAATGAGAGATATGCATAAGCTGGTTCTTATTGCTTGATTGGACGTCGTGAGTAACCCAGGTAACTTATAAATGTTTTTTTAACAGCAATAAGAAGCTGTGTTAGCCACACTCACATTCTGTTCGGTAAATTGATAATGATGAGTACCTGTACGATCCCTTCGTTTCGAATTGTGACCCAAATGTCATATAGGCTCTTTGTAAACTCATCAACTTCTAAAGCGTTCTGCAGCGTACGCTCCAAAAAATCATTGTTATGCGCCACCTGTGTAAAATAACATATTTGAGGATGCCTTACTTATTTTGTTTGCTAAAGCACAGTAGCAGTTTATACGAAAATCCTTTCTAATATTATAAAAGTGAAAATGAATTTGTTTGTTACGTCTTCTTCACGCCTAAATGGCTAAACCGATTATGATTAATTTTGATACAGAGATAGTTGGGACCCTGGAGACGGACATTGGTTAAAAAAAAAGTGAGAAAAGGGGAAAAGATATTTTTTTTTCGATCATCACGCGGCTTAAAGCTAGTTAACCATATTGCAACAAATATACACATCATAAATGTATGAATTGATCACAGCAACTTAACCTTTTGAACGCCAGAGCATAAACGCACGCGCGTGCACTCCACGCCGCGCAACTCATTTTACGTACATATTTGTCACATATTTGATTCATTGACGTCCAGGGCATGCGCTTGCTTGTCATATATTTGTGACAATGAGGTTCAGAAGGTTAAAGGATTCATATGCACATTGACAATATGACGTTTGAAATGTTACTGCATTAAAGCTGAGTAAACTCAAGATATGCCCTATAAATTAAATAACAATTATTATGTTTTGGTTATTAGTAATTCTTTGTATAAAATTTTAAGTTTTTAGATGTGTAACTTTTTTTTGCGGATGGGAAATAATCAAATAACTTTCCATGCTGTAGGCGGAGCGGGGGGGGGGGGGGAGTGACAGAAATACACACATACTTGTACTGACTAAAACCCACCCATGTGGTATCTCTTTCGAACAACCCGCAACCCCGGCAGGTCGTTAAATTAGTGATTGTTGCACTAATATGTATATATTATTTTTCGCATGTTACCGTAAACATAACCAGTGTAGACAAATGTTTGTGAAACAAATAAAAATTAAAGGAGACCAACCTTATGCATCAGTTCATTTAATACCGGTTGTAGTTCCACAGCTTTCTCAAATTCAGACTTGGGAAATGGTGAGGGCAGCAACACAAATGGAGCAACCTGAAAACAAAAGTTGTGTTAATTATGATTATTCATACAATCAATGTAACCCTTTTTTTTTGGGGAGGGAAATCATCAAATAACTTCCCCGCTCTGGGCGGAGCGGGAGGGAGTGTCAGACTTGCGCTGTCTAAAACCCACCCATGTTCCTTCTATCGCTTTACGTTCTGGGGCCGCGGTATCTGTAACCTGTATCGGTATCGGTAACCCGGATGTAATAAACCTTGAAACAAATATAATGACTGGGATAGTGAGGTTGTTGATATGTGAGATGTTGACTCAGCGATCATGTGCCAATAGTCATTACAGCTGGCTTCATTGCCAAGAGCCTCGACCATCAACTGAGGACATCATTTGGACACGGCTCGTATCATTAGGATCCTCTCTCTGGAACCCTGACTGCGGGTAGCTTAGAGTCAGTTCCTGGTACCGGTGGACTTTCTTATACATATAACTTTTCATTAAAAAAAATTTAGAAATGTAAAATAATATGTGTTACAATTAATAAATGAATACTCTTGTTATAGGGTCGTTTCGCCGGTTTCGCGACCACCTTCAGTAGGCGACCATTTGACGGACTAAGTTTCTTTAAATCAAGAAAATAGTATTTGTAGAGGTAACATACATAATAAATAAATCTAACGTGCTTTATAAATGATTATGAAATAAGAATTTGCAAAGTTTGAAACAAATGGGTTAACCCAGAGCCGAAAAAATAATGCTCAGTGCGCGTCTTGATCCGTGGTGAGTGGAAGTACCGCGAGTTTGAAAAAAAAATAACACGACGCGCGGTGCTCAAAGGTAAGAAGTCCGTCATCGAAAAATCAAGTGGTCGGTAACCGAAATGGTTATTTATGAAAAACGTTAGATAGCGACCACATGGTCGCAAACCGACGCGATCAGCATTATTTTGTTTTGATTAATATGGTCCTAATGCTTCAAAAAGGACTGTTACAATTTTGAATGTAGTATTGTAAAAGGTTTTTCTTGTAGTTCTTTGGTAAGCGACCACCAGTTTCTTTGTAAGAAGTATGTTTAATTTACCTACAAAATTTGGCGCTAAACAGCTGGTCGTAAACCAAAGTAGGCGAAATAAAGACATCGGTTTCCGGCCAACATAATTTAGTATGACAGAAATAACGGCCGCTTACAGAAATTAGTGTGAAAGTTCATTGAGTTTGCGACCACGTCTGATTTTTTTTTTATTTTCGTTAGTTATTGAAATGTCCGTTTCATAATTATTTGTTGCAGGTAGGTACCTAAACCGTCAAAAACTAAATATTACTATTTTTCAGTTTAAAACAAAATTTAGTCATAAAAAGCAAACTACTTTTATTTTTATTTTTTTAGATGGAGCTCCCAAATAATTTGGAGTCAACAAAAAAAAAGAAAAAGACTGTCTAATACACAGAAGAAGCACTGAAAAAAGCTCTCGATGATATCCGAAAACAAGGGAAGGGAAATAAGAGAAACATGTAGACTGTATCAGATCCCAAGGACCACGATACAAGATCGCCTTAGTGGGAAGAGGTGTGATACAATCGAGACAAGGGGACCAGATCCTGTATTGGGTATAGAAGGCGAGAAACAAATTAAAGAGTGGCTTTTGGACATAGCAAAATGTGGATTACCGGTCAAGAAACAGGAGCTGTTGGACACAGTACAGAAAATAGTTAAAGATAACGGAAAAAAGAATCCTTTTAAGGATGATCGTCCGGGGCAAACCTGGTACTCAAATTTCCTAAAACGCCATCCCGATATATCATGCCGTGCTGCCGAAGGAATTATTAAAGCCAGAGCGAGAGTAACTGAAGAAGCCATTCGCGCTTGGTTTCTATTACAACTAGTGATTAAGTCTCTACAAAATGTAAGATTGTTATTTTTTTATTATAAGAAAACATTACACCAAATGGTTACCATTTTTATTTTTATGAAAAAGCAAAAAAATAAAATATTTTTAAAGCGATTATAATTGTTTTATTGGAATATTTTTTTAATTATAATGGGGCGGTCGCAAACCAGCTCACTGGTGGTCATAAACTGATAAAAATGGTCGTAAACCAATGTTTTCCCGATATTTTCACTTTTTCAGCATTTTATAAATATTTTTGTATGAATGTATTTTATTTTATGTTTTGTATCCAAACTACATTATATTTGGGACAAATTCACATTAATATATACTATTTTGCATGTAAACAACATTTTTTTTTCTTCATCTTAAGTGGGCAACCCAGCTAACTGGTCGCTAACCGGCGCAATCACCCTATTAAAACTCAAGATACACACTCAGTTATTCAAAGTCAGGCTCCAAGGGGTATCATATTACCTAGCACTAAGATAGGCAGTTGCTCCATGTAAAATCCTTATACTCAGCTGTATCTGGTTAGACTGGAAGCTGACCCCAACATAGTTGGAACAGGGGCCAGACACATAATGTTAATGATGAAAAAACTTAAATCTTATCTATTGCCTTAATCCATTAACAATTCAATTGCGTTCACCAAGTCAGGGCGCATGATGCCTTTTGAACAGCACTTAGCAGACTATTGTACAGCAAGTAATAATCATAAATTTAAATTAAATATGTAGACTTGGCACACACTGAACTCTTTACGTTTGGATGTGGACAGGAATAAGATTTACTATTTTAGCCAGGTAATTTCTTCTGTTCTGCGTATTCGCAGGAACCTAAACCTTATGGAACTACGACATAATTTCCGAAGCTATTGAAACAAAAAATAATAAACATACCTGGATAACATCTTTGCTGAAGTGATTCTTATCTCTCATGGCGACTCCATGCATTAAGGCCCAGTCCTTAGCCTTCTCTATCACGTTCACCAAGTTTTTATTCTCTATCGGTAGCGGAACACAAGATGCGAAGCGAGCTTGCGACATTTTGATGAAAAAATTAACAATTATACCCTGAGAATAATTTTACTAGACGACTTAAAACGCACTGTTTACGTGATTCTTTGCCCAAAGATAGACAGCGTATGAGTAAATTTTGTAGTATTTATTGTATTTTAAGTAGTGTGAAACAGCGGGATTGGTTGACAGAAAACTGAAAATGTGACAGGAAAACAACTTGACTTGCAATTTGACAGATAATAGACATTACAATTTTACAAAAGCAAGTTTTAAAAAACAATAGTAATTAGTAGCTTAGTCGAATTACCATAGGTATTGCTCCAAAAATTCAACTAACATACTTTGAACAAAAGGCGATCGATGAACGATCGCCTTTAAGACACGGTGGAGCACAGTGGCGGTCTGCCCCGCTTATTCATATTCATATCTTTATTGCATTCCTTATTGTCTGAAGATCTTTTTTTTTTTTTATTAATTTATTTTTAATTTTTATAATTAATTAATTTTAATTTTTATAATTAATTATTATTAATTATGGACCCTGTAGGGCACAGCAAACAAATTCTTAATAAAAATTACCAAATTAAAAAAAAATTATTGAAATTGAAATCAACAAAATTATTAAATTATACTTATTTTAATAAAATAAAATAAAAATTGAGATCAGTTATAGGAACATTATTGTTAGGATACAAATTAAATTTATTCGTAATTATCAAATTAGATTATAGCACACTTTACAGTAATAATATATTGGCGAGGCCACTCCCGTGGCCTCCGATATCTATCGACTAATAATGTTTAGTGTCTGTTTGTGTTAAATGTATTTGTTTGTCATTTATGTATTCGTTTATTGTGTAATATGCTTTTTTAATCAATATTTGTTTAAGTTTATTTTTGTAAAAGTTCTGTCGCTAGTTTCATTTTCATTGCATCTGGTAGTTTATTAAATATTTTATGGACATTACGTAGGGGCTGTTAGAATGTAGATTCATGCGCGAAGACGGTAACATTAACATGTTTTTGTATCGAACACCGCGGGTTGTAAAAAAGTTCGTGTATTTTCGGACAAATTTGCATATTTCCAGAATATATATAGATGGTAGGGTAAGTGTAAGTATAAGCATATGTGGAGCATTGCTGTGTTTTCGCAGAAGCGATCGGTGGCGGCGACCTCTCGCATCCGGCCCTGGTTCAGTCCATGATCCGAGGCGAGAGGGAATGGTAAACGTTCACCTCCTTTTGCGAAGCAGTCATACTAAAGAAGGAGGTGGCCGGACCTTGCAGGAGGAGAACTTCAAACCAACCCAGCTAACCGTCTGTCCGTCTGTTAACGACAGGCCGCGTCGACGGTGCGATCATGTTACACACGCGCCTCAAAAAAAGCCGAGGTGCGTGCCAGGGCCACTGCCTGCTGGGGTTGCGGGTTGTTCGAAAGAGATACCACCAACCTTGAACCTTGGGCAAAAGAAGGTAACATGATTGTGTTTGAGTCAGTAAGAATCTGACACTCCCCTCCACTCCGCCCAGAGTGGGGAAAGTTATTTCATAGCAGCCAGCCTGAGTTGTTGAGCCAGCTGTTTTAAATCAGTCCTATAATTAAAGATATCACTAAGATCCAGGCTGTCCCTTTGCTGTCTTCCCTAAGCCGAGGCTCGTACAATACAAGCGAATATCTCCACATCTTGTCAAGAGAAAGACAGCGTGGCGCCGGCCAGGAAGCAGTGGTGGGTCGACTTGATGCGTACTTGGGGGAGGCCTTTGCCAAACAGTAACACAGCATAATATGCTATCAAAACCAAAAAAAAACAAGCAGAAGTACCTCGAAACGTGATGCTTTATAGCGTTTGGTTACATATGAAACTTGTTTGTCTTGATACCAGCTATTGATTAATACAAGTTTTAAACGTAATAGTAATGTGATCGACGCGTTGGACTACCAAATCATAGGTCTCGAGTTCAACACATAAAGCTCGTACCTCTAGTTTTTCGGATTCGTGTGCATATTTTATAATTATCACTTGCATTAGGTTAAGGAAAACATCGTAAGCATGTTAAGCCAAGACAAAAGCCTAAAAACAATCTGCTATAAAAATTCTACAAAACTATGGTGTTTCATATTTATCACATTCAAGTACCAAATTTGCACTAAAATTGTTTTCATTATGACGTACAGTAATATAAAAATACTTTTTAGGCCTAAAAATACTTTTTAGGCCTTTACGAATGCAACAATTGACAATTTCGTGGTACGTTGGTAGTTCAAATATAGTTCCTCGTAGGTAGTATAATTATAAGATAAAAGGTATGTAAATTAATTATATCTCATAAAAGTATTACGTTGAGTATGAGCCACTTGTAACGTAATTTATGTAGAAAAGGTACAAGAAAAACTGTTTCGTATATTTTAATAATGAGAATAATGTTTTGGTACAAGAAAACAAATTATAAATGTATTGTGATTTCGTTCTATCATTCAACCATTCATGAATGACGGGTGAAATACCACTCATTGTTAATCAAATCACTAACAGGTTGTTTGTTGTCGTAGGACAATTGTATACATACACGTTAATTTGTCAAAGTGTGAGAGTCTCTATTTTGTGTGTCTCCCCTGTAAGATGTGGCAAAAATTTTTGTTCCGTGTGTACGTTCCATTGTTTCTTCGGGACTTTTAACTGTATACTCCACCCTTTCTCCAGGTTTATTTACTCTATGTTTTTCTGAATTTCATTTAGGCGAGTCAGGTGGTGTATTTTGTCTTTGGTGAAGAGGCGTGACGTTTAAAAATCGCATTCATACCGATTATTTTTTTAATGACAATTCCTATCATCTATTTAGCCTGTGCCTGCCATACACAGATACTACCAGGGTTGCCAATTTGTGGGGAATTCCCCAAACTGTGGGGAATCTTAAGTCGATTGGGGATTTATTGGGGATTGACATCTTATTCTCATATGTAAATATTTCATCATTCATTGGGCATGCTTAATTTTTTAAACCATTCATTCATTTTACAATAGCCGTGCCCGATGTTTTTAATAAATTAATTTCATGGACTCTTTTGTGATAGCACAAAAATTAGACGATGTTATAGAAGGGAATTTTGTTGTCTTTGGAAAAGGAAGAAAATAGTTTTTTAAACACGGAACGTTTTTATTGACAAGAGCTTTTTGTCAGAAGAAAATTGCAGTCAGTTGTTATGTGAGATTTAGACCGGTACAAAATGTAGGTGATTTATAAAAATGATTATTTTATGTTGATAAACAGTAAATACAGTGATTGAAGGAAAGTTGTAAGTCAGTGTTTCAATAATGGAAATCCAAAGATTTTAACAGACGATGAGTGACGAGTTCATGCTTTGCTGGATTTTCAACAACAGGGGCTTCAAGTCAGTGCTGACCAATATGATGCTGAATGTTACTGGGCTAAGTGTTTCGCTTGAAAAACGCTCCGGGAGAATACCTGTTCCCAAACATAAAAAATGTAATTTCGTTATTGCTGATACTGCCTTTTTCAAATTTATTGGTCGAGAGCAAATTTAGTGATCTTAAAAATTTAAAAACTGCAAACTGCATTAGACTAAATATCGATACTGTTAAAAAACTGTTATAAAACTGAGCGGCAATGTCAACCCTTCGAACCAAATGCTTTACACTAAAATATGGAAAAAAAAATTATAAGCAATAAAAACTATCTAAATAATTGAAAATACATAGTTTCATTTCCTAAATGGGGAATTCGATCCGGATTTATGGGGAATGGGATAAATTTGCATTGGCAGCCCTGGACACTACACTACCACCAGTGTTACCAACCCTACTGTTTTCACATTGATGTCCATGTTTTCTGTTTCATTCCTATTTTTTTTCTGTTTTTCAACTAGGGTTCAGCGCCACCTATGAAATCCCAGTTTATGAAAGACAGCTATAGTGCTATAGGTCTATTTGTATTGTGTATCAATAATGAGTGTGAAAATACTGAAGATGAGGCAATGATACTGAAAAATAATTTTACTTTAATTGTAGTTTTTTGTTGTAATCATTATTAATATAACAATGTATGTGCGTTCTGGTAACTAAGAAAAAAATTGTTTGTTATTTAATTATATAAGCAAAAGTATGAAATCTGCCCTTTTTACTTTACCTACTGTTTTTTCTGGCGAGTTATTGTTACGCGCGAGTTGTTGTTTACGGTAGTTTTTTGGGGTTGGCAACACTGACTACGTGACTACCACTCTACCAGTACTATACTTCTATATAATAGTACTCTATGACTATACTACAGGAAGTACAGTATAGACACATCTCGTGCCTCCCTTAATATTATTATACTCTTTGACAGACACCGTGAGGTGCGCCAAGGTGCGCCAGAGTCAGACACGAATAGCTTTCGTCTGCTCTGCTGTTGCTTGAAAAGTTGGGAGTCCCTTGATTTGTTGTCGGTTCTGGGTTCACGGCACAGAACTTTGTGTCCTTGTCGCCATCATGGTAAATCGTGTTAATATACCATTTTGTTTGTGAGGTGTGGTTTTTAATCCATCGCTATGTTGTATAAAGCTTGTGGTTTGTGACTTGTAGTTTCTGCAAAGAGTTGACGAGTGTTGAAATCGTTGTTGCTAAGCTTTCTTGGAGACACAATAATGTTTTTTTTCTATAGAACGATTATTGGTTTGCATCGTAGTTTTATTTGGAATGAATTTTTGTTGTAAAATAAAACTCTAATAAAAGATCTCTTCGGCTTTCGGTCAGTGGGTAGTCTTAGGGGCGGAGCGATCGTGCCATTTATTATGCTATGTCTATTCTATAGAGATCTTTGGACTCATTGAATCGTTTCCTTGTAGGTTGGGAGTTAGTTCAGTCTTTGCTGTCAGTAGAGTTGGATAAGTCTCCTTTAGAAATATTGTTGAGATCGGTAGTTGGTATAAAAGTCTCTGGAATTTTCTAAACTTGGTCTCTTGTATTAAAATATGTCCTATATCTTATTTAAAAAAAAATACCACATGTATGATGGAGAATTTTTCAATTCATGGACAGTTTCTTGTATTGGCCTATCATAAAGCTGCAATTATTAAAAAAAAATTCATGAGTCATAAAATATTGAGTCAGTGTCCCTTTAGATTGTGTGACAAAAGTCCGTTTTAGTGTAATTTCAGACAACGGGTATGTTGGGATTGTTAATTGCGCTCAACATGCACTGGCAATTACAATTACTGGCTGTATGTGAAATATTTGGATCAAACAGCAAGTTTGCAAGCTTAGCATCTTAATTATTTATCTATCTAAATCATATTGAAGGTGAGATGTTGGGTTTGTTTCTCTGAACAAAGAATAATTTGAGTTTCTTTTGAAAAAAGAATAATTTGAGTCACAGTCTTATTTAAAATAGCACTGGTGTTCATCTGGCTGCATCAGTTGGAATGTTACTCATTTAAATGAACAGTGGTTGGTCCTATCTAAATATATCTCGAAGGTATTGTTCGTAAGTGTGAAATAAGCAACATTTGTCCAATATCACTGATAGTTTGCTTCGGTGGAATCATCAAAATGGTCAGAGCTGAATAAATGCCATTTTGTTTAAAAAAAATACACAATGGAGAAAGTATAAGAGAATTATAATAAGTTTCACGAAAACAGATTATGCCATTGCACAGTGTGTCAGTTTGGCTTAGTTGTGGTCATATATAGATAAGTTTATTCAAAAAAGCTTGATATAGCACACCATTGATTAAAAACAGTAACCAAAAACGGAAGGTTGGTATGCAAATTACGTACTGCGAAAAATAAAACGTGTTTTGGGAATATTTGATTGGTGGTTAATATGATAGACAAGCCTTGGTAAAACTTTAGTATAGTGCTGCAGGAGGGGGGTGGTGGTAGTGGGGGAGGGGGGGGTTGACCTCCTTCTAACCTAAATCTATCTGAGTCGGGTTGCCCCCAAGTTTTGAGCTCGCTTCGCTTGCTTGTGTTGTGTCTTATGATCTCAGGATAATTATCTAGGATGATATAAAAGAAAATAGAAAACAAAACATTAATTTAAAATCTATTTATTAGAATTGAATTTTATAACATCAATTAATTCCTCAAAGGGATCCTTTTTATTTCTTTGAATATCTCTTCTCCACAAATATTCATATGCACCAAAACCTCTGCAGTCCGAATATTGTCTGGGCAAACTTCTAAACGGAGATCTTCAATCATGCCAAGTACCCAGGGTCCATCCATTCGCCGTCCTTTATATTTTCTTTTACCGAATTTGCTCTCATCAATTTGTACAATTTTGCCAGGACCTCCAATCTTTCCGATTCTCTTCTGTTTTTCATCTTGATATTTAACGACTGCCTCTCTACAATAATTGTACCAATCACTTATTGTTGCAGTAGAGAGGCAGTGTTCTCTTTCTGAAAAGTCTTCTAATATGGCCATGTCATAACTATATTTTTGGGCAAAGGCATACATTAGATAAAATTCCTGCAGCATGGTGATTTTAATATTTTCAAACTAAGTGCTTTTGCCACGGCTGACTCAGGACTTGGTTCTGCATGTACACAGACACACAGATCACAGACTGTCACAGACCAACGCGCCCACCGTTTTATTGGTGTTATAGTCTATTGTCATCGGTTTTTTGTGGTAATTGCACATTTTGTATCATGCCCTTTTCTTCAGCAAACGCCACAGCAAGTTCGCGCGTGCCCAATTGACGATACACTTTAACTAAGTTCCACATTCCTCGGACTTCCTCTACGGAAAGATGTCGTTTCGCATGTGGTTCATCCTCCTCCGAAGAACTGCTTGAAGAGTGGGGTTCGTCTCCTAGCATAGAGCGACTGGTCGTAGCTTGAAGCTCGTCTGCAGCCGCAGAGCGACTCGTTGGAGGTTGAGGCTCGTCCTCAACTGCAGAGCGACTCGCAGCTTGCTGCTGCAATTCTTCTATCGGGTATCGTCCGGGATATGTCACGCAAATGTCAGTCGAGTACGCAGGAAATCGGTGTCCAATGTGTATTGTACACCAATTGTATAGTGCGTGGGTCAATCGCAATGGCAAACAAATCAAATCCAGGGGAGAAGCAGAGGTCGTCGAAAAAAGCCACAACAATTGCACAACACACAGAGCACATTCACGCAACTCGAAGAGAAAAGGAATGAATGACAGAAACGAATGACAGTAACACAGTTACAAAATGTAACTATTTTTTTTGAAAGAGTGTTCCTGACAGAAACAACCTGTGCAGAATCCTGGAAAACCTTCACATTACTTGCACCCATACTTTGCACCCCTTTTCTTCTGGGATCTGCACCCTTTACATTCTTTTCTAACCACTCTCTTGGTTTCTTTCAAGATACTTCCTACTTTTTTTTTTTGTCTCATTCGACATTTTTCTATTTTTGTGAGTTCGTGCTTTACTATCAGAGCTTTGCGTCGGAGAACTTTATTAAGATCAGGCAATAGACTTTCCAATATTCTAAGACGGAAATCACACAGATTATTTTTATCAATAATAGAAAATTTGTTATACAGGTAAAATGCGTTACTCAGGCTCATTTGGAGCATGTGGACAAACAGTTTTTTGTACCACACCGCACAGTGGTGCAGGTGGTACGGGCATGCGGAAAATATTATTTTTAAATGAAAAGACGTTGCGTTTCTTCATAATACTTTATTAAAATGATATAATGGATGTACCAGTTTACAAAGAGAAAGATATAACACGTATTTTTTTTTATTAACATGAAAATATTCATCAAATTTTTTCACATGAATTTCATATAATTAAATCAGCATTTTTAAATAAATAAATATTAATAAACTAAATATTAAAATAGAGAAGACATTGATTGAGAGATGGGTGCTATCCACTAATAAAGCTTTGGCATCATCGTGAAGAGGATAGTATTTTTTATTCGGTACTGCACGTAAACTGTTGATAAGGGGATCTGAGGTAGCTAAGACCATATTCATAACATCTTCATTACATGATAGACGAGAACATTTTCTTGAATGACCTAACCTATAATCACATCAGTCTGCACCGAAGATGTCTCAACGGTAAAAATATTTTTCAGCCACTGTTCATTTTTTGCCATAAAAGCATTTTTATTTCTCGCTGCAGTTTGCCACTTTTTTGTAAATACGGGTAGAAAATTACGGCTTAACTTTTCATAAACTTGATTCCAAACACTTTCTGTAAGCTGTGGATACATAAGTTTTAAATTTTCGAGGCATTTATGTATCTCACGATTACTTGATATTATGATTTCCACTAAATCGGCATAGACAATAGTAAAGCTATCCATCACTATAATAACACTGTTATCGTAAGAGAAAATAATTGTAAGTGAAGTTAAAACTACCATTCAATGCTATTTATACTTACACGATATGATAAAATGTTAATTACCCTCATTAGAAACACTTATTAATACACTTGGGAGCAAATAAATCGAGCCACTACCTTTTTTCACGTAAAATGGTAAATATTTTTGGTAATAGTTCGAATTGATACGTTCCATGTATCAATTCGAACTATACAGGGTGTCCAAGAACCTGGCGTCCAACTGGATTCCCACGATGCCCCAAGTTCTAACAGTACTCAGAAAAATATTTTAAAAAATCCACCCCATGTACTTACAGAATTATACTGATTTCAAAAAAAAAGGGGGAAATGAGCACCCTGTGACATACTTATGAATGCTGTTGATAATTTCGATATTTCTTGGAGGTTTTGTAATCTAGGGTATTGCTGTGTCTAAATGAATGTAAAAATAAAGTACTTATTGTACCATTTTAAAATAAAATATTATTTTAACTAAAGGTGATATGGAAAACTATTGAATTTCGCAACTTTGACCGACTGTAGTGTAAAAAAAATGTACCAAAATAGTATGGCAAGTGACGTCAAATTTTGACGCGTTTATTCCTCTTTTTAAAAAGGTATAATACTTACACATTAATTTGAAAAAAAAAAATTTGATAATATTTTTACTCAACAACCCAATTTTTACGAAGTGCCTACCTACTAACGGTAACTGTCGGACCCTTTCTTATCTTAGAAACTGTTATGTTACTACTATTATTTACTTCGGTTCTAAGAGTGAGCAAGAAGGAAATACACACAGGTAGATGGGTTCCCAGTAGAATAAAAGCAAAGAATGTTAGTTTAAAGATATTTTATTACAATAAATGTTCAAAATGTTGACCACCCGCGGCAATACAAGCTCTCACTCTCCTTAAAAAGGACCGCTTTATGTTTCGCGAGTAACTTTTTTGACGTATCACCTGCACTGCTTGTGTTATCTTCTCACGAAGGTCAGCGATGTCATTAATGGGCTTCGCATAAACGAGCTCCTTCATAGTTCCCCAGAAAAAAAAATCCAGCGGATTTAAGTCAGGTGAGCGGGCTGGCCACGGGATTGTTCCTGATCGCCCAATCCACCTGTTCCCAAAAACTCTCTAACGGATACGCGAAAATGTGCTGGACAGCCGTCGTGTTGGAACCACATATCTGGTGGGGTCTCTTCTAGTAAGTTTGGCAAATCATTTTGAAGAAAATTTAAATATGATTCGCCAGTCAAATTCTCGGGCATCTCAAATGGACCAATAATATTCCCACAGAGAATACCGGTCCACATGTTCACTTTGAACCGGTACTGGGATCTATCTTCTCGCATCAAGTGCGGATTTTCCACATGCCACTCGTGCAAGTTGTGTAGGTTCATGTAGCCATCCTTCTTAAATGTTGATTCATCTGACCACAAAATTTTGTCGATAAAGTTTTCGTCTTCTCGATGTTTTTGCAGGATTGTTTCACAAAACGCGACTCGGCTCGGATAGTCTCGAGGTAAAAGACTTTGCACTCGCTGTACGTGGTACGGATGATATTCTTCTTTTTGGAGAATACTGTGTGCTGTGCTCTTCGGTATCCCCGTATCAGCTTCTATTCCTCGCACAGAGATGCTTGGATTTGCCGACACCGCCTCTAAAACTTCATCGCGTATGAAGTCATTTACGGGTCGTCCTTCACCAGCTACTTGATTGGGGAACCGCCCGTCACATAGTGATCTGTGCACATTAATGAAAACTCGATGGTCGGGATATCGCGTAGCCCTCGGATACCTTTCTCTGTAAAGTCTCGCTGCAGCTCGTCCATTACCTCTACATTCTCCATAAATGTAGTGCATATTTGCGTATTCTTGCGGAGTGTAGGTCGCCATGGTAGCACACACAAAACACAAACTGTCCAAACACAGGCAAAGGTCGTCGTAAAGAGTTCGTTTCAAAGTCCAGAGCACAAAGAGTAATCGAGTCCAATAAACAAAGCTTTAAATCGTAGTACGTGATCAATGGTAACAATAAGAGAGAGGTGCGTAGTAACGGCAGGAGGCAGTGACGCGTACTGACCGTACTGTTATCCTAAATAGCACGATCCCAGATAGCGTCACTATCTATCCCACTCGCACCTCTAACCTTTTTCTCCCTCACTCTTACCTGAATAATGGGGTACCATAAAGAAGAACCAGCAAATCGCAAAGATAGTTTCTGTCTTGCTCCCTCCTGTTGTAATAACGAATCACTATGGTGAGATGCATGCACATACCGTCCCTTACGGTCTAACCTGTTTTTTGAGAGGCCTGTTGTTATTTTTATGAGCATACAATAGTAATTCTTTAGAGGTTAGATTCAATTCGTCGTAAATTTTTCTTTCTAAGAATTCTGTAAGACATCGTAAAAATTGGGTTGTTGAGTAAAAATATTATCAAAATTTTTTTTTTCAAATTAATGTGTAAGTATTATACCTTTTTAAAAAGAGGAATAAACGCGTCAAAATTTGACGTCACTTGCCATACTATTTTGGTACATTTTTTTTACACTACAGTCGGTCAAAGTTGCGAAATTCAATAGTTTTCCATATCACCTTTAGTTAAAATAATATTTTATTTTAAAATGGTACAATAAGTACTTTATTTTTACATTCTATTTAGACACAGCAATACCCTAGATTACAAAACCTCCAAGAAATATCGAAATTATCAGCATTAGCAGTCACAGCATTCAAAAGTATGTCACAGGGTGCTCATTTCCCCTTTTTTTTTGAAATCAGTATAATTCTGTAAGTACATGGGGTGGATTTTTTAAAATATTTTTCTGAGTACTGTTAGAACTTGGGGCATCGTGGGAATCCAGTTGGACGCCAGGTTCTTGGACACCCACCCTTCGCCTAAAAGTTTAGTTAATAACCTTTACAATGAGGGTAAATTATTGAATAATAACCTTATTGAATGATAAATTATTGGCTCTGCAAGAAAAATGGTAATTTTGATAGAAAATTTAGTAGGGCTAAAACAGTCCATAAAAACAATAAAAAACAAAATTATTGCAAAAAAAATATTCTTAATAACTGGTATTACCCCCCCGGGCCCTGATACATTCTTGTAGCCTATTAGTCATCGATCTGATCAGCGTTACGATGACATATTGTGGTATGTTCTCCCACTCTTCAAGCACAGCGACTTTAAGCTCGGGAATGGATGAAACAGCGGGAACCCTGGCTCGGACTCTCCGTTTTAGCTCGTCCCATAGGTGTTCGATCGGGTTCAAATCGGGACTTCGTGCTGGCCATACCATTTGTTGAATCCCGATCGCAGACAAGTATTCCGTAACGATCTGCGCGGTATGAGGTCTCGCATTGTCATGCATAAACAAGAAATTTTCTCCGACAAAACCAGCATACGGCATTACGTGGTTTTCAAGAATTTCAGTTATGTATCGGTCAGCTGTTAATCCACGTCTACCACTGCCATCGTTGGCGGGGTCGACGAAGACAAGTTCCGTTTTTCCGTCTAGAGAAATTCCTCCCCACACCATACAAGAACCACCACCAAAACTCACCGTTTCTCGAATGCAACATTGGGCAAATCTTTCACCAGGACGTCTATACACTCGGTTTCTCCCGTCATTGCTAAAAAGACAGATTCTTGACTCGTCAGAAAACAAAACTGACCTCCAGTCTTCTAACGTCCAATTAATGTGTTCTCGAGCAAACTCCAAGCGAGATCGGCGATGAGCTACAGTCAATTTTGGGCCAGTTGCTGGTTTGTGTGATGTTAAATTTCGTTCTTTTAGTCTTCGTCTCACTGTCCACCTACTGATTGCGACTCCTCGAACGTCACGTAACGCTTGCTGTAGCTGAACAGCATTAAGTCCACGGTCGCGCAACGAATTGGTTGCAATAAAGCGGTCGTCACGTTCTGTTGTTGCCCGTGGTCGGCCAGTTCCAGGTCGCCGAACAAAAGCACCAGTCTCCAGATACCTGCGGTATACCCGCTGTACCTTTGAACGACTCAAATGAAGTCTGCGTGCCACTTCACGTTGTCCGTGTCCAACCTCAAGTAAAGCTACAACTTGGGCAGCTTCCGTCGGTGTAGTATCCATTTTATCAGGTTATTTTGATTACACAGACACAGATAAAGACAACAATAACAAGTTATATGGGTATGATTAACAAAAACCTCAAATTTAATCTTTTCTTAACAGAGTACAATAAAAATGTCATAAGCAAATTAAATGCGATAATTTTATGCTACCCTTTAAACTTTAATAAAAATGAAATTTTGACAACTAACTACCCTCATTGTAAAGGTTATTAAATACCCTTTTAGGCGATATATGTTTCGAATCGATGCGTTCCTTAATACCAAAAATAATTACCATAATGCGTGAAAAAGGAAGTGGCTCGATTTATTTGCTCCCAAGTGTATAATGCACTTTTTCTTAATTACAGAGCGTCATTAGTTAAGGACCTGGTATTTCCAAGATCGCAGGTTATCGCAGCCAAAACTAATGTATTCTTAATCTATAGGGTCTAATTAATCTCCGAAAGTATATTATTACGTATCGGTCGATAACGGAGATTAGTTATGATCTCATGATTGAAAACAAAAGGTTCCAAATGACCTTCTTCACTAAAAATGTAATAGCAAGTAATTATTCATTATATTATAACATTATGTTTACTATTTTATTAATACACACAATAAACTTATGACTAAACTAAAAATGAAAGTTGATAATTATAGTATTTTGGTTCTATTCATACTTGAAATAACAATATTTTTTGCACGAAATTTGTAAATTCTCGATCACCCTACTTTGGCATCATATAATTAAATACTGTATAATTATTTATCCGTATTAATTTTAGGACTTGTTTCTACTAACATTCTAGTATGTGTGTACCAAATTGTAGACATTTTAAACAAGGTTGAAACAAAGGACTTTTTTCCGCCCTTGAACCAGTGTGCACCGCAGGCAAAATATACAGGGTTACAGGGAAAGTCGTACTGAATATTACAGGATGTTATTATTCAGGTCATTTCCGATGAATTTCATTCTGAAATAAAATGTCCGAAACTTAACCGTTATGGAGATATTAAATTTTAAAGATTATTTTTAAAAATCCTTTATTTTTTGGCTTTTAGTCGTTTTCTTTGGGATTAGAGCTCCCAGAGTCGGTTTTTTTTATGTATCTAGTTAGAGGACATGCCCATTAATAAAAATGATCATCAGAAACTGAACCTACTACTAACAGCTTAAAAAACTGCTCGACAACGGTTAGCATTATGAATTTTCTAATAGAGTGTTCTTAACTTTAACAGGCTTTTAATAAAAAAAATTGTATGGAACTTATTCTGCAAATAATTTTATAAAGTTCTACGTCTCTTTAGCTATTCAAAAAGGTATAACACTTGCTATTAAATAGGCAGAACATTGCCCAAATAACAGTTAAGTTAGAAGAGGGTACATTTTTAGTTTGAGGTAAAAGTAGCTAAAATACGTAAAAAAAGACAAAAATTTTAGCAATATTTTTATAATTCATGTTCTACATGGCCGCCGCTATTTCTTACACAAAGTCTCATTCTTTTTCTTAAATTACTTTTCACGACAGAAGTTCGTAGGTTCCGCCTCATTTCCTCAGCCGCATCAATAATTTTTTGTCTTAGAATATCGACATTTGCGATCGGTGTCATTTGGTCGTATACTAGGCATTTCATATGACCCCACACATAAAAATCCATCGGCGTTAAATCGGGGCTCCTCGCCGGCCATGCTATGGGTCCGCCTCTTCCAATCCATTGGTTTGGGTAATTCTCGTCCAACCATGCTCGAACACTTCTTCTGTAGTGCGTTGGGCAGCCATCATGTTGAAAGAACATGTCTCGTCTCAATGCAATAGGCAAGTCTTGCATTAAAGAGGGTAACTCCTCCCTCAAAAAGTTTTCATATGTCTCGCCATTCAAGTTATCGGGCAGGAAGTATGGCCCTGTCAAGTTATTTGATATTATACCCATCCACACATTAAGACTGAATCTCCTTTGTGACCCTTTTGGTCTTTTTTTCTTGGGGTTACCTTGCGCTTTGGGAGCCCAATAATGGGTGTTATGATAGTTTGTGATGCCGTCTTTGTCAAATTTCGACTCATCTGTCCACATGATTTTCTTTAAAAAATCCGGATCTTCATTATCGGCATTGAGCATAAATCTGCAGAAGTCTAGTCGTCTCAATGGATCCCCTTCTTCAATTACTTGCACTGGCGTGTAATGGTAAGGGTATTGCCCAGAACTGTGCATTACGAACCAGACTTTCCACTGGGAAATACCAAGCCGTCGAGCGACAACGTTTGTTGACGTGGTTGGGTCGGTTTCAAAGAGACGTCGTATTTCATTATCTTCGTCGTCGTCATCAAGAACACGAGGTCGTCCCATGTCAGTCCGACGTACTTGCACAGAACCAGTTTCTCGTAGTCTTCGATAAACTCTGTCAAATACGCCAATATCAGGTACTCGGCGAGTAGGATACCTTAGCATGCATTCACTGCGTGCACGCAACGACACTCCTTCGCAAAATCCATAACACATTAGGATGTCAGCATATTCCTCGTTGGTAAATGTTGCCATGTTCACAACACAAACAAATCAAAGTCCAGTTACAAGCCACGTCACACAGTTAGAAGATGAAACAGTCCAAAAATCCAAGCCAAGTCGCGTTTTTACAAAAAAATCGGAGGGCACGGATAACACACATCTACCATGGAAGATTCGCATGAGCAGACTAAACAAACACCACGATCCACGATTTGACAATTCAGACATTTAAAATGACATAAATACCTGTCACCGCTCGTCTCCCGGGCACAAACAATGTCTACCCAAACCTTTTTTCATTGTTTAAAAGTGCCAGGTAGTAAGCCGGATTCTTTTGTATCGAAATTCTGTTATGTTGTACTACCAGATGGGCCTATTCTAATAACATTATTTTAAGATTTTATGAACAAACCTAGTAGATGATATACTTTTTTGAATAGCTAGATATAATAGAAGAGACGTAGAACTTTGTAAAGTTATTCGCAGAATAAGTTCCATACATTTTTTTAAAGCCCATCAAAGTTAAGAACACTATTAGAAAATTCATAATACTAACCGTTGTCGAGCAGATTTTTAAGCTGTTAGTAGTAGGTTCAGTTTCTATTGATCATTTTTATTAATGGACATGTCTTCTAACTAGATACATCAAAAAAACCGACTCTAGGGGCCAGGCCACAACAGTGCGTTGCGGCGTCGCATCGCAAAAACAACATTGCACAGCTATGCGATGCGATGACGCAACGCAAAAATTTCATCGGATACGACATCGTACGCCAAGACGCTAACCGTCAGTTCAGTTTCTAGTGAGACATGGACCGCACTGCGCGTGTTCTACTTCTGCTTGCGTTAAGGCGTATTAAGAAAAAGAAACAGAAAAGAAAGTACTGGGTGCACCCATTACTGACAATTATGAATAAAGATGGAAACCACTTCAAAAGGAAATATGAGGCGCTAAAAGTGGACGAGGTTAAATTTAGCGATGCGCGATGGCGAGAGGTTTTATTCGATTGTTCGAACATCTCGATGGTTCTCGATTGTTTCGACTTGGACTCGAGTCCGACTCGGTCTGTTATTGCGACTGGTGCATAGCGCGTTCATTCGAGTGTTGTTCCTCGATGGTTTAGTTAGAGTTTCGCGAGTTCTTGACTTGCGTTGTGATTGCGAATCAATACCGCGACGGGAATAAAATGCAAGTAGTTAACTTACGTACGAATAATTAGATAGAAGGAAACGTAAAAATAAATAAAACACATTGAAGGTTCTTATGGAATCTGTTTTTTTAATTAATGTATGTACTTATGTAGCATAATTTTTTAATCTTATTATTTATCTACCTATTTAAATTTAAAGGTAAAATCAGTCGGGCACGGGATAATCAACAATCTTAATCAAATAACAATCACAAAATCGTTTCAGAAAAGTCTTAATCTCTCTAATGTAATAATTTTTATTTCTAGTCTTTGTTAATCAAATCACAGACATATCACATAAATAATATTATTATCTATAGAGTTTTATTTTAAGAATAATTAACTTGTTATGAGTATATTATAGGAACTGAATCAGTCGGGATTCTTTTAAAATATATATTTTAGAGAACAATTAAAAAAATCAACAAAAATTATGTACCTACTTGTCAACACAAATAAAAATATAGCTGTCATAATTATAATATAGGTACATTCTAAGAGTACTAAGAATATTATAGGAACTGAATCAGTCGGGATTTTTTATATAAATTTTAGACAACAATAACAAAATCAACAAAAATATGTACTTGTCAACACAAATAAAAATATAGCTGTCCTAATTATTATTATAGGTACATTATAAGACTACATTCTCGCTCAAAAAAAGAAGTTGGTCTAATTTTTTTGGAGCCAATCTGTTTCGTCTATCATTAGTTATCATGCCAGCTTTACTAAACATTCTTTCAGATGGTACTGAAGTTGCGGGCATGTTAAGATACTTACAGGCTAGTTTATACAGGTGTGGAAAAGTATTAGAGTGCATTTTCCAAAATTCGAAGGGATTCTTTTTGCGATCGAAATATGGCATTTCAAGGTACTGTTTTATAGTGCATATGGCATTGGTACTAGGAGTGATAGTTGAACGAATTGCGGAAACTTTTTGGTCGAAATCACTCCACAGTTCGTCCTCATCTTTTTCTTGGGTAGAAAGGGTGCTTCTTGATGTGGCAGTTGGTAGTGTTGGCACTGATACATTTTCAGAACTACTAGCAATTCCAAATAATGCGCTCAACTCTTCAGTTACCCATTGTTGAGCATTGTCTGCGTTTTCTGAAGTACCAAAAGCGGCTTTTTTGAACCTAGGGTCCAAAAAAGTAGCCTTTACAACGGCTTTAGTGGTTTCCAAAAATCCAAGACGCCTGGATACAGTTTCTAAAATCTTTAATTTAAGTTGTTTTCCAATGTCTGTAGTGCAACTTTTGTTTTTTATTTGTATTTGAAGTCCTCGGATTAATGGTGTTATTCTTGACATTGTTGGGTACATTTCGCCTGACAAATCTTCTGTCATAAATAAGATTAATTTAAAAATTTGAACGCAGTCGTCAATTGCTTCCCAATCTGACCCGTCTAGATTTCTCGGAGCATTTGGCAATGATGAAAGGGCTGCTGACAGTGGCAGTTTCATTTGTGATAACCTTTCCATCATAATCACTGCAGAGTTCCATCTGGTGGGCACATCTTGCTTGAGCTTTAATTCCTGAAGTCCCATCTGATGCTGTATTTCCCTCAATTTATATGCTGCCAAATTACTTTGTTTGAAGTACGTGACTAGCGATCGGCACTTTGAAAGCAAAGTTTCCAGAGATGGATTTTGTTTGATGCTATCTTGAACCGACAAATTGAGCGTGTGAGCGACACATGGATGATGATATTTATGAAGATGTTCGGTGATAGCTTTTTTCATATTTGCAGCGTTATCAGTCACCACTGTAACTATCTTGTTGGTAATATTCCATTTTGCTAAAATGTTTAAAATAGCTTGTGCGATATTAACAGCAGAATGATCAGTTTGCACTTCTTCGGTAGATAAAACTGCAAAACGAATTTGAAATTCGTATACATAATGTGCAGTCACCGTTATATAGGCTCTGTTACTATCAGATGACCACATGTCTGTGGTTGCCGAAATGTAGTCAGTTTTTTCAAATTGGTTTTTTAAACTGGTGCTTATTAATTCATATTCTTCGGATAACACGTTCTCCGATAGCACTTTTCGGGATGGTAACTTGTGGCGAGGAATATATTTTTTTACAAAAAAATTGAAACCACGGTTTTCAACCATTGACAATGGTTGACAGTCCACTGCAATCATATTAATTAAATCCTTGTTGAATTCGCGACGTTCATCGTCGTTTACTTCAGTCTGCGCTAAGCCGTATAATCGCATCTGCTTTATTCTTTTTGGAGGGGGTGCACTCTGGTTTGTTGTACTATGAGTCGAGCTGACCGTGGCTGTTGTTGTGGATGTGGAGCTAAAACCAGCAGCAATTGTTGTTGAAGCCACGGGCATTGCGGTGTCAGCTGACGATATAGTAGTAGGTAATGCGGGATTCAAAGGATTATTTTCCGTTGCAGTTTGAGTTTGTTCTTCTAATGATTGCGATAATTGAATAGGATGTTTCCTTTTTAGGTGATCATTGAGGTTAGTTGTGTTGCCGAAGTACTTGTAAACACTTTTACACAATTTGCATTCCACTGATGTCACTTTACCGTTTACCAATTGTTTAATAAAAAACTCCCACACTATTGATCTTTTAAAAATTCGTGGCATTTTGATGAATTTAAAAACTATTTAAAAATAAAACGGTTCGTCGTAATCGTAAGTAAAGGTAAACGTTCACAAATACGCGCGGCTCGCTCGACTCGAGTCTGGCACGCTCTCGGCCTCTCGCCTCTAACTAACATGCACATCGGCTCGATGCATGCAATCGACTGATCTCGATTCTCGGTGACCGAGCGAGCGAGACTCGGTGAGTGAGAGTGACTGATTTGAACAATCGAAAACTAGCGGTCGATTCCATTGACTCGAAACAATCGAGAAACATCTCGATTGTTTTATAGAATGGGGAATCGATGGTTGACTCGATGGTTTATTTTAACGACTTCGATTCTTTCGATTGTTAAAAGATCTCGGAATCGCCCATCGCTAGTTAAATTTTTCGATTACTTTAGGATGAGTGTAGTAAGTTTTGAAGAACTTCTTAGTTTGATAAAGCCTCATTTACAAAAGAAATACATATTTAGAAAACCCATCGAACCTCTGGAGATGCTGGGATTAACTGTAAGGTAAGAAAAAAATAAACTATTTTTACTATAATCATACTGTTTAATCATTTTCATAATTTAGTGTTATTCAAAACTCGTATTCCGATTGTGTGTCATTCGTCTAATTTGTTAGTTCCTCATCGAAATCAATTTGTTCTGGCTCATTTACATCATCATTCCTTGGCGTTTGTGGAGACGATTGCATAGGTGCCGGTGATGTTTCGCATCCGCTTTGGAAGGCACTGCGTTGAATGGATGTTTGATAGCCACTCTGCATAGGCATTTGAGCTGATTGGTAGCCACTCTGCATAGACATTTGAGCTGTTTGATAGCCAGTCTGAACAGTTGTTTGAGATGTTTGATAGTTTGCTTGGACGGATGTTTGTGAAGTTTGATAGTGGCTGGGATAGTATGATGGTTGGTGTAAATCACTTAATATCTGTAGGACACGACTTTGGAAAATTATTGTTTGATTATCATTCAATTTTTCCAATGATGGCAAAATTCCTTTAAAAAAAGATAAATGTCTACTTTCAGGTGTTTTTAAAGCAGCTATAATATTCTTCTCAAATTCGTCTTAGTCAATTTTTCTTTTACGCGATGCAGGCTGGTAACGTGGCATGACAGGTTGCTGGCTTTGTTGGGTTGAGGTGCTTGGTCTTATTTCTTCATCGTCAAGACTTGATGTTGTTTTATTTTGAGAATTCTTTTTCAGAAATAGGAGCTGGTCGTATAGATGATATTGTTTAATTTTTTTGGCCCCAGCTCCGGATTAACATTGCTCGTTTAATTTTTTTTCGTATTTTGTAAAATTATCCTTGATTCCTCTCCATTTCTTTATGACATCGTTACCTAAAAAAATATGACGAATAATGATTTATTTTGTTTTCTTTCAGGTACCTGGCGACGAGAAATACTTTTAAAGATATGCATTTCACATATTATCGTGGAAAATCTACAATAACAGGAATAATAAAATTTGTTTGTCGTATTGTATGGAACATTCTTAAAAGGTTGGAATTACCAAAAATTACAACAGAGCTGATGGAACAAATTGCTCAAAAGTATGAAAAAAAGACCAACTTTCCTAATTGAATAGGAGCGCTAGATGGAAAACACATTCGTATATTGAGCCCGGATCACAGTGGATCCCTATTTTTCAATTATAAAAATTATAATTCCATTGTTCTATTAGCACTTGTTGATACGAATTACAAATTTATAAATGTCGATATAGGTGCATATGGTAAGGAATGTGACTCTACTGTTTTTCAGAACTCAAATCTATACGACTTATTAAAAAAAGGTCAATTATCTATACCTCCGCCAAAACCGTTACCTGGCTTCCAAAAAGAAATTCCTTTTGTCTTCGTGGCGGATGAAGGATTACCACTGACAAATAATATAATGCGCCCATATTCTGGGAAGTTTTTATCGATAGAAAAACGAGTTTTTAATTATCGTTTGAGCCGAGCCAGACGATATGTTGAGAGCGCTTTTGGCATACTCGCAAATAAATGGCGCATATTTCATCGACCCATTAATTGTAGTGTGTGTAAGTCTTTAGTATGTAAGTATATGTAACCTTAGATAGTTTTTATATGTATGTAGTTAATAAGCAGACACTGTACTTTGCCTTTGAGTGCGACACAATAAAGTGAGCCTTTACCGTAAAAGCATGTCTCATTTTCCTACGTCACTTCATGGCGACCCTGCCGAAAACGCGAGTAAACCGTGAGACTATTTAAAAACAATTATATAATTTATTTGAATTCGAACTGTAAATGTGAAAAATTAACAACAGTGCTTAAAAAAAAAAAAAAAACGATTTGTTTCCTACATCATGGGAGCCACACAAACAAAAGAAGAAACTATAATCGCGCAGACGGCCGCAGGCAATGGCCAGAATGGTGCAAAAACCGAAGCCTACTCCAGCATCAGCACTACAAACATTCTCCTGACTCTTATTACTGTCCTCCTGCTGGCAGCGGCGTGTTATGTGTTTTGCCACTTTTATAAGAAGGTACACGTGAAATGGATGGAGAGGCAGATGAACCGCAGGTCCATATGTCGCAGGCAGACCTACATCAAGAAACCCAGTGACGCCGGCATATCCGCGTAAAAGAAAAAAAAAAGTGTGTCTACCATAAAAACAATCGCCGCGTAGTGTTAATAAAGTTAGTGAAGTGCTATTTTACTATAACTTTATCCATAAATAACAATAAATTGCAATTATATTGCATAAAATTAAATGTGTTAACAAGTAAGTTATTATTATAAGTATGTAACAGTTCATAAATCTTGCACGGCGACTCACCGAACTCGATACCTCGCGCCACATGTGGAATGTTATCGCATTGTATTCTTGGTAGATAGTAAGCGGAGAAAAAGATGTTTTTTTCAAAATTTTAACCGGAGAACCGTAGGAAGATATTTAATTGTTAAGATATGTCATTGCATTCCGCTGTGTTTTATTTTTAGATTATGACCGACGATTTCAATAGGATATATGCAGATTTGGTGGACATTCGTAAATATTTAATAAAGAAAGGACAAGCTAGATTTACAGGTTCTATTGCAATAAATAAGTCAAAAGAGGCTAAGGATTTATTTAGTGAAGCGCAATTATTGTATTCTAAGTTAACGCATGATTTAAAGCCCAATTTAGTGACGCAATTGACCACCACCTTTGATAAAATTAAGAGTATATTTTTAAATATAAGTGAGTTGTGTGTTTCGCCTCCTAGCGAAATAAAAATTATAAAAATGGAATTTGATATTCGAACAGCGTGTAATTTAATTCCACTCATGGATGGTAGGGAGGAGACCACGAAACGTTTGATTGATGCTGTAGAAATGTATGCGGATATGATAGACGATT
Source organism: Ochropleura plecta (assembly GCA_905475445.1). Lineage (NCBI taxonomy): Eukaryota > Metazoa > Arthropoda > Insecta > Lepidoptera > Noctuidae > Ochropleura > Ochropleura plecta. The sequence continues at coordinate 15,263,998 of FR997738.1, read as the reverse complement.
CGGAAAACAAACTTTTAATAAAATTTGTGCTAAAAGGTCGATTATCTGAAAACGCTAAGCTACGTTTGTCGAACAACTATGACACAGTTTCCGCTTTAGTACAGGATTTAAGGAAACATTTGTTAACTTCAAAATCATTTACCGCGATTCAGTCGCGCCTCCAAAATATGTACCAAGGTTTTAGGTCAATTGACGAGTATGGTTCAGAATTAGAACAACTTCTTACAGACTTAACCATCTCACAGGCAGACGGAGACTCGTCAAAGTTCGCTATTTTAAAGCCATTAAATGAAAAGATGGCTATTAAGAAATTTTCAGATGGGTTGAAAAATTCAAGGCTGAGCACAATCATGGCCGCGCGCAACTATGACCACCTCAAGGACGCCATACAGGGTGCAAAGGACGAGGAGGTATCAACGCCCTCGACGTCCGCTAAACCGGACGTTATGCAGTACTCCAGAAGAAGTCGAGGTAGGTTTACACCTTTTTCAGGACCTAGAGGTCAAGGTCAACGTGGCCGTAATTATGGTCATACTAATCATTTTAACCGCCGAGGTTACGGAAGACCTTTTCAAAATTTTAACCGCGGTAGATCTTTTTCTCAGTCGAATTTTAACTATGGCCGATATAATCATCGTGGTAACCGGCGAGGAAATAATATTTATTCCGCGCAACCCATACAACCAACACAAGAATCGGTGCAAGGGCTTGTTTCCCAAAGCTCTAATGATAATTCCCAGTACGTGAATAATAAGCAGTTTTTTCGATTTTAATCATTATATTTTAGCTTGTAAGGGACGATGTCAATTTGTGACATTTTATTCAAATAACAAAAAATATTCCTTTTTGGTAGATACAGGTGCGTCGATATCAATTATAGGAAAAAAGGAATTACCCGAAACGATGCGCATAAGTTATAATAGCACTACTATAAACGGAATTGGGGGTCAGATTAACTCCCTGGGATGTGTAACCTTAAAACTTGTGTCAGAAAATAATGACACGTTCATACATAAATTTTATGTTTTTGAAAATTTGCCCTTTCAGGCAACTGGTATTTTAGGTTTAGATTTTCTTTCTACTTATGGCTGTAATATTGATTTAGCTTCCAACACGTTAGTTGTTAATAATGCAGGTAAATTTACTTATTTACCTATCTCGTCTAGACCAGATTTAACGTTTACTAATAATAATAATCTAGTGTTACCGGCCCGAAGTGAATCGGTCCATTACGTACATTTAGGTATTGATGTGAAAGATGATTGTGTTGTTTGCTCGAGAGAGATAGAAAAAGATATTTTTCTAGCAGGGGCTATCGTTAGACCTAAGAATGGTAGGATACCGGTCAAAATACTTAACGTTACAGATAAAGAAGTTAAATTAGATAATTTTGTTCCGGAAGTTAACTTTTTAAACGAGTATCAAGTTTTTTCTTTTGATAAAACTAATGCAAATGCTAATAGAGCCGAAACTTTACTCTCGTCGTTAAAATTAAATCATCTCAATTGTGAAGAAAAGTGTTCGATCGAAACAATTTGCACAAAATATTCAGACGTGTTTTTTCTGCCAGGAGATAAGTTAGCAACCACCAACGTATATGAACAATCAATAACACTTAAACCAAACGTTAATTCTACATACGTTAAACCGTATAGATTGCCCCAATCGATGAAACCTGAAATTGATCGTCAAATAAAACAAATGTTAAAGGACGATATAATAGAAGAGGCCTCAAGTGAATGGAACAGTCCGGTGCTACTCGTTCCCAAAAAATCAGAAGGCTGTAAAAAGTGGCGATTAGTAGTGGACTACAGAAAACTCAATGATGTAATAGTCGATGATAAGTTCCCGCTACCGAACATCACCGACATTTTAGACTCACTTTCAGGCTCAATGTATTTCACGCATTTAGACCTAAATCAAGGTTATTTTCAGGTAAAATTATGTCCTGAGAGCCGTAAATATACAGCTTTTTCCACTAGCTCGGGTCAGTATCAATTAAAGCGTCTTCCTATGGGACTTAAAACTTCCTGTAGCAATTTTAGTAGAGTAATGTCTATAGCCATGTCCGGCCTGACGTATGATAAATGTTTTGTTTACCTTGATGACGTCATTATATTTGGGCGAAATCTAAATTCTCATAATAAAAATTTGATTGATGTACTCGAAAGGTTAAGAAAAGTAAACTTAAAATTAAATCCGAGTAAATGCCAATTTTTGAAAAAGGAAATATTATATCTTGGACATTTAGTTTCAGCAGATGGGGTTTTACCCGATCCTGAAAAAACCATAGTTTTACAAAATTACCCTGTACCAAAAAACGTAGACGAAGTGAAACGCTTTGTAGCTTTTTGCAATTACTATCGTAAATTTGTACCATCATTTGCTGACATTACATTACCATTAAACCGATTAAGCAGAAAAAATGTAGATTTTAATTGGTCAGCAGAATGTCAAAACTCTTTCGAGGTCTTAAAACAAAAGTTAATTAGCCCGCCCATTCTTCAGTACCCAGACTTTTCAGAATCAAATGAATTCATTTTGCAAACAGACGCATCAGGTGTAGCTGTTGGTGCAGTTTTGTGCAACAAGGACTCAAGACCCGTAGCATATGCTAGTAGACCTTTAAACAAGGGAGAATTAAACTATCCCACAATACAAAAAGAACTTACTGCTATAGTCTGGGCAGTGAAATATTTTAGACCATATTTATACGGCAGACATTTTACTATTATGACGGATCATAAACCCCTTATTTATTTGTTTGGTATGAAAGATCCCTCTAGCAGGCTGTTGAAGTTTCGTTTAGTTTTAGAGGAATATGATTTCAAAATAGTGTATGTGCAAGGAAAGGATAATGTAGTCGCGGATGCATTATCTAGAGTAAATGTGACATCTAGCGAATTAAAGAGTATGAATGATAGAATTTCTGAAGTTAATATCATGACTAGAGCACAAAAGAGAAGTAATGAGGAGAGTAAGAATGTATCACCGCCAATTAGTAAACCTACTGACGAAAGGTCTGATCAGCCTAGAGTCGTGGAATTATTAAAGAAGCCGAGTGATGTTGTAGAGATGATTTTGCTAGAAAAAGATAAAGTAGATAAATATAGAAGAGATAATATGATAAGAGCTGAAGACGAGTGTCTCGCCTATATTCCTAATAAAATGATGTTATGCGTAAACCTTAACTTCAGAGCACATTTCTCGCGAGCCGAATTTGTGACTAAGTTAGAGAAGTTTTGCAAGAGTATAAATGTACAAGAAGTATGCATCGTTAAAAATAATGAAAATGAAGAGTTTATAAAACATTTGTGTAATGAAATACAAACATTAAAAGATTGGACCGGTCCGAGAGTATGCATACTAAGAGGAATAGAAAGAATAGATGACGATAATGAAAAAAAATTCATCTTAAATGACTTTCACCTGCTTCCCACTAGTGGACATGCTGGTGTGCGTAGAATGACTAACAACATCAAAAGACGATATTTCTGGCCAGGTATCTATAAAGATGTTCTTGATTTTGTAAAAAAGTGTCCTACATGCCAAAAGACTAAGTATAGTAGGTACACAAAACAGCCGATGACAATCACAACAACTGCGTCGTCAGGTTTTGAAAAAATATTTTTAGACCTAGTAGGCCCTTTGGATAAAGATGAAGATGGAAATTGTTACCTTATAACAATCCAATGTGAATTAAGCAAATTTATTGAAGCATACCCTATAAAAAATAAAGAAACAATAACGGTAGCAAAATCATTTATACAAAATTTTGTTTTACGTTTCGGTATACCTAAAGTAATAGCTACTGATAGAGGTTCAGAATTTATTTCAAGCACTATGGTTGAAGTTTGCAAATTATTAAAGATAGAAAAATTAATATCAACAGCATACCATCATCAATCAATCGGTTCACTTGAAAATGCTCATAAGCATTTAGGCGCTTTTCTAAGGACCTACTCAGGCAATAACGGCTACGACTGGTCACACTGGATACCGTTTTGGTGCTTCAGTTATAACAATACCGTCCATTCAGAGACGAAGTACACGCCCTTCGAACTCATTTTCGGTAGGTCGTGTAACATACCCAATAATATTAAGAGTTGTAATAAGTTAGATCCATTATATAATCCTAATGACTATTGTTTAGATTTAAGATATAGATTACAAATAGCACTTAAAGATGCTAAAACTAATTTAGAGCTTAGTAAGGAAACTAGAAAATTAGCATATGATAAGAAATGTAATCCAGTAACATATAGTAAAGACGATTTAGTGTTAGTCAAAAATGAAGGAACGAAAAAATTGGATAATATTATAATAATATTATAAGTCTAACACCCGTATTTATAAACAAGTAAAAGCAATTACTTGAGTAAAAGTAATTACTTAAGTAACGATTTCTATTCTATAGTTAAGAAATTACTCGAAGTTAGAACTGTCAAAAGTTAGAATTCTTAACCAAGTAATAGTCACCATTTCCTTTACTTAGGCATTAGTTTGCGCTACCCAGTAAACTATAGCAGTCTTTGTTTTGAGTTTATTTTGAGTTTATTTTGGTTAAAATGGATACTTTAGATAGCATTGAAGCGGTTTTTGCTGTTGTAGACAATATAGATGATAATATATTAGAAGAGGTAGAAGTTGCTGAACCTAGAAATCCCAAAGTTTACTTTCGTGATGTGGATCCATTTCATGACTATTCGGAAAAACAAAGATTTCGTTTCTCCAAAAGTGTTGTGATAAATGTGATTTTACTGAGAATTACAAACTCTTAACAATCAGAGACACAAAGAGGGCTTCCTATAACTCCACTGTGTCAGTTGCTTACTGCTTTGCGTTTTTATGCCACTGGAAGCTTTCAGGTTGTATGTGGAGATATCATGCATATTTCGCAATCGACGATTTGTCTTATAGTGCAAAGAGTAAGTAGAGCATTGGCATTGCTAATGCCAGATTTTATTAAGTTTCCTGCAAATTTGAGGAATACAAAAGACGATTTTGAAAAGCTTGGTTGCATTGGCAGAGCACCTGGACTGAAAAACACTATAGGTGCAATCGATTGCACTCACATTAAGATCGCCAAACCTAGTGGCATTCTTCATACAGAGCAGTACCGGAACAGAAAAGGTTATTTCTCATTGAATGTATATGACATTGTAGTACGTTGGGCTGGCAGTACACATGATAGCCGAATCTTTAGAAATTCACGGCTAAATATAAGGTTACACAATAATGAAATTGATGGGGTGTTACTTGCAGATGGAGGATACCCTTGCACTAGGTAATTAATATTTTATATTCATAAACATAAAACTATACTTACTATGTGCCATGTGGTATTTTTTTAAACTGTGAATCATTCTTTATTTCAGATATTTATTTACTCCGGTTTCAAATCCCAGAACTGCACAAGAGGAGAGATTTAACAAGGTGCAAATAAAAACAAGGAATTCTGATGAACGGTTATTTGGAGTATGGAAAAGACGGTTTCCATGCCTACAAATTGGTTTGGCTACCAAACTTTCAATGACGGCCAATATCATAATAGCATGTGCAGTGCTCCACAACATTGCAGTAGAAGCTAATGATATTTTTGAAATAGATGACACCGTAGACTATAGTGCTCACTGTGCTCAGCCTTCGACCTCAACAATAACGAACACCACCACCGGTACCAGTGATTGTTTGGTACTTCGAGCAAACATAATTTCACGTTATTATATGTTTTAAATTATTTAGAAAATAAAACGAATATTTTCTCCGATATAATATTTTATTAATTTTCACAAATTAAAGCCAACTCCATAGTTATTAATTGTTAATTGTCATATTTCTCCAATTCTTTAAGTTTTATTTGAATCTCAATTTTAAATAGTTGTTCTTTATGTTCTCTCTCTAAAATTTTCATCTGGAGATCTTCCTCATGCATTCTTTTCTTAAATTCTAATTCTTCTTCTAATATTTTACATTTTAATATATCTATTCTATTTGCTCGCAAATTTTCATAGCTCTTTTTGATAGGAGTTTTAAATTCTGCTTCCTTTTTGTCTTGAGTAACTTCAATGGTTGCTTCTGCGACTTTACACCAAGCTTCATTATTATTGTCACCTAATATGACCACGGACCCTGAAAAGCAGAAAAAATATAATGATGAATGCCCATATATTTAACTTTTGCTTTCACTGGCGTTCCACTTCAGTTTTCCAGGATGCAAAGCAACCTGTGTGTGAAGGGTAAATAAAATACCCACACATACATATTATCCCTATTGCTTTTATAATATTAGTGTGTTATGGGAATATGCTGAATGACATAAGAAATCTTAAAAACCAATTGATAAGAAAATTTTGTTGTTGTGGCCAAAGTTTATTTGAGGAATAATACAAAAGGCTTGTTACATGTTAGTTCGACACAGTCAGTTAAGTATTTATACTTAATGGATAATTTCTTACCATCAATATCACTATCAATATTCACAGCAATGTTAGTTAGGATATTTTTATCTATATCCATGACTTTGGAATCGATGGGATCCATATCCATAACAGATGGCCCACCTCCTGTTAAGTGGCGAATATTTTCTTTCGTTTTAGACTCTCTTGCTTTTGCCTTCATGTTATACCACAATTTGATTAATTGTTTTGTAGATGCCTAAAACAATGAAACATAATATGACAATTAGATAAGTGACTGCCATTATACCATATCGACACAGAAAAAAAGACCATGTGGCACAAATAATGCAACTACATCTCTGTAAATAATAAAAGTATACAAAACACATTATATTCACCTTTTGGGTAACAATAGAGGATTCATTAAATTCCATAGCTATATTCTCCCATGACTGTTTCTTTTTCAGAGCACTTGTAGCATTTGTCTGTTTGCTGGATAAGATGCTATCATATTTTTGCATTATATTTAAAAATAAATCCTTCTCCAAACTCGAAAACGGTTTCTTCCTGTCTACTTCTTGACTCATGTTCTAAATTTGCGGAAAGATATTCAAAGTAAAAAATACAACACACCGACCCAAACTGTTTTGATTTCAGACTTCAGAGTTTTGTTTATGTACCGGTACTATTTGACAGATATTTTTTTTTTTTTATTTTAATTATAATCTTTCTAAGTAAAAAATCACGAGTCGAGCTATATTCCAGTGTAAACGTAAACATTTAAATTAAGTAGGATTATATCATGTCAAGCGTTTTGTTTCTCCAAGCATACATTCCTGTGTACCGAAAAAATTAAACGACAATAATGTACTTTTTACAATTTAAACTATTGAAATAACGTTATTGTTGTCATAAATAAAAAATAAAGCAATATCAAAGATATTAATGCAAAATTTTGTCAAATTAATCTAAACATTACGTTTGCTTTATAAGTAACGAAACGCAGTGACAAAGTGTTGCCATACAGGAACAACCGCCTAGCGGCGAGTGTTACTTGAGCAATTGCTCAAGTAAGTAACGTGCTTTACTCCACTATAGAATAAGATTTTTTAATTAAGAATTCTAACCTTAAGTAATGACTTAATTAAGAAATTACTTAGCAACAAGTAATTACTTCTTCATAAATACGGGTGTAAACGTTTATACTACTAGTCAAATTTTAGTGCGCAAAGTCGCAACATTTTTTTTTTTGTAATTTTACGTTCAAATAAAACGATGAACTATATAATATTATAATATTATATAATATATAATATTCATTGTGTACGCAAGTACGTTAGGAGCTAGCTCACTTTTAAAAATAATCTAAAAATATTTCAACAAACATAAAATTGGCCATATTTAAGCAAATGCTCACAATATTACACAAACAACAAGTAATAATATTAGTACCAAATCTTAGTAAATGTAATATGAAAATTTTGGCTTTACAGACTCATACAACTAAAATAATTCTATAAACAAGATAAAGCTTTAAAAATCAAACGATATAAAACTGTAGAGTGTATAACAACTCTTAGCATATACAGGATGTCCAGTAAATAATGGATAACCTTGAAATGGCTTATAGTAGAACTTATGGCCGTTCAGAAAAAAATATTAAACAAAATATATCATATAAATATATAATTCATCGTAAAATTGTTTACAATTAAATAATTTATTTAAATAATAAATCACAAATGTTCGAATTGACGCCCTTCATTTACAGTACGACACAAAAGAGTTGAAAATAAATGAGGGCGCCACTTTCGTACATGTAGCAACCCAGCTAGTACGGCTTAATCCGTCTTGATACTTAATATTATTTAAAAGCTTATAATATTTCAAGGTAACGAACGCAAGTGTTTATCTTATCCTAGTAATATTATAAATGCGTAAGTTTCTTAGGATGGATGTATGGACGTTTGTTACTCTCACCTACCATCAGGTAAAATTTATGCTCATTATGTTACCTGAGTACAAATAAAATCAGCTATCACATTTATGGTATGATATATTTAAAATAGGGTATGATATATTGAAATAAAAAAACTGGCATGTACAACACATGCAAAACTTATTTATTTAAAAATAGGCTGAAATCAGAAATGTTACATTAGACAGCCCACCAAGTCACCCAAACTATCGTTATCGAGATATATTAAAGAAAATGTACTAGTACACTATTCTAATAGATCAAAATCTAAATATTCGACACCTTCAATTCCCTCAGAGTGTGACGTGCTTGCACCTTGGTTTATATCGTCTACTTGCTCCGACATTGATTCGTCACTGGACTCTATATAAGAGTCATCGTCACTGCTGTCTGCACCAACCTGGATAATTAAACTGTCTATGTCATTGTACAATGTTTTTCCACGATTATAATATTCTAACTCGATTTTCTTGACATGTTCGCAGCAGTTCTTCCAATCCTCTACTGTAATGGAATTGAATGCCTCTTCGGTTAGTTTTTTAACATCACTTGCACCCACATTACGCGAAGCAACCTTTCGTTTGGCTAGTGCCCAAATTAATTCTATAGGATTAAGATCACAGTGGTATGGTGGCAGCCTTACCACTGTGTGACCGTGTTGACCTAGAATCACATCAATCTCATATTCTGGCTCAGGTTTGTGTTTCTTAACCAGCTCCAAAAGAGAAGGTTTCCTTAAATCTACATCAAAAGGCACATTATTTTCTAAAAGCCATAATCGTATTTCATTGACTTTACTTGCTGATGTTGGAGCTTTATTCAGAACAACGGAATGATAAGGTGCATTGTCCATCACAATGATTGAGGGTTCTGTGACATTAGGGATAAGTTTTTCCTTCACCCATTTGGTAAAATTATGCTGGTTCATTTCGGAGTGATAATCTTCTTGTTTATTTACACCGCTAAAAATTAAAAGAGCATTAGGTACAAAGCCCTTTGCAGTACCAGCATGAACTATAATCCATCTCTTTCCTTTTTATATGTCTGTCGTAAAACCTTGAGTTTCAAGTGACTGCCAGCATTTTTTAAGTTTATAGCTGGAGTGGATGTAGCTTTCATCTAAATAAATTATGTCTTTTTGAAGCTCTTCAGGTAAATTTCTATTATCCATTATTATTTTTAGATACCGTTCTCTCTTATGAGCAATAACAGGTTTTTCAATCAAAGCTTGTCTGTTAGTTTTGCATTTTTTGTATAGAAATCCAATCTTTTTAAGGAGTTTTCGCAAGTGTTCTCGACTTCCGTCATAGTCTATATCTTCCTTTAATTGAGCTAGTAATTTCCCTATGGTTGGTACTTCTTTCTTAACAGTATAAAAAAAATGAACTTTTTGTCTTATAGCACATACGTCAAAGTCATCTAAAACCTTTGAAGGACGACCCTTTCTGTGTTTAGCTGGCGTCGAGAATTTTCCACCACTTGCGGCGCCATGCTGCACAATTCTTCGCACTGTGCTTACAGAAACACCTAGAACCAACAAGATAAAACAAAAAAGTTAAATAAGGCCCTTGGATGAAAGTATTTCTCATAATTTTATCTTCACTACTATCAGAACTGTGTGACTAAGTCTCATAGAAAATATGATTAATACAAAATTAAAAAAGAAAAACAAATAATTTGGTCTCATTAACACAAATTGTTGTATTGTTGTTATAGGGATTAAATACGTAACATTTTTGCTTTACATAATTCAAGATTGTTTAGTCGCACTATAAATACAGTGCCTTTGTTTATCATAGCATAACCTCAAAAACGATAAACAATAACTATTGTAAATAATAGTTAGCTTGAAAAATAAGCTCTCTGAATGTAACAATGACTTGTAATAGCTGTTTGATGAAACTTTTTTAGTTACTTACCAGTAAAATCAGCTGTGCGGTTATAAACATCGTCCAAATCGGTTAGCAGTTTCCCAGCTTGGAATTCTGCCATACATCGCATGAAAACTTTATATATAATTTCACGTGCACCACCACGAATCACCTTAGGCATGATTATTCTTCTTTCGCCTTCACAAATAAGAAAAACTACTCGAAAAACAGAATTATCGCGTAATAACAACTTATGATTGAAGAGTTTGACAGCTCACGTACTCACTTTAAGTGTTGCCAGAAAAAATCAATATGTTAGTTCCAAAATATTTAATTTCTTCTCTTTTATGTTGCACTGTACAATACAGGCGCAGCATCTACGTCTGATTTCTACAGTTGTTGTGCGCAACAGCATCTCCTGTCGCATAACTTCGAAAGCAGTATTAATTCGATTTATCAAATCTTCTCGACTTTCTACTTCTGTGGTGTAAACTAGTTCCTTTGCCCTTCTCCACACGTGAAAATCGAGCGGAGTGAGGTCGGGCGATTGCGGAGGCCAGGGAATTGGTCCTCCCCCGCAATTCACGAATTTGGGAAACAATTATCCAAATGCTCACGTAAAATCAGACTAAAGTGAGCCGGGCAGCCATCGTGTTGAAAGACAATAGGCCTGTTTATGTCTACTTGGAAGGAACACTTCTTTCCACTAATGGTGGTAAATCATTTATCAAAAAATCCAAGCAGTTGTTCGCATTGATGTTGTCGGGCAAATAATGAGGCCCTATTAGCTTATCGCCAATCACTCCTGCCCAGACATTTACACTGAATCTTCTCTGGAAGCCCCTTTGTCTCTTCACGTGTGGGTTTTGATTTTTAAGTGCCCAATGGTGAAGATTATGATAATTGACAATCCCTTCTTTGTCAAATTTGGACTCGTCCGTCAACAGAATACTTTTAAAAAGTTTCCGTCGTCCACATCGGTATGCAGCAAATGGCGACAAAATTGCACACGTCTCCCAAAATCATTGTCATCGAGACCTAAAACAAACAAAACACGTCTAAGAATAAAATTGATTTCAATACTGAATAAAAGATTCAGTATTCAGAGTTCAAACTCTACAATTATCTAAATTAAATTATCTTCAATTTTTAAATAAGTACCTAATTGGCTTTATGGCTTAGCCATAAAGACGTAAGGCCACATTCACAAAAGGGCATATGACTTTCCATTTATTCTGAAAAGGAGACATAAGCGCTAGCAAGTTTACCTACGCTGACCACCTGCGCAAACCGAATCCTGTAAGCGATAGCCGCCTGATTGTTACGTGAATGCGGCCGAATAGGAATAGTTTATTCGAATTTAATTTGAAATTAGAATTGAATGTGCTAAAAACAACATGAGGCAAAACAACTAATAAAGAAAGTAACGAAATCAAGGTTAAATGGAACGACCAATTGAACTGTCTCATAATTTACTACATTCCACAAAATCGTATCAGATGCAGTACATAAATACAGGGTGGGCCATGAATTAGTTAACATTTGAAAAAATCGTATAAAAAAAACCATTTAACATATTTTAGAAATCGTTTATTTACGAGAAAGCTAATTAGTTGTAATTTATTTTTTAAAAATTATTTCGTCTAAATGACCACCGTTTCGGTTTTTGCACTCATCTAAGCGAGTTCTAAAGTTTTCGAATACTCTTCTGCAAAGAGGCCGCGAGATCGCCGACATCTCTTCGATGATTTTTTCTTTAAGTTGACGCAATGTATTCGGTTTATCAATGTAGACACGACTCTTTAAATAACCCCATAAAAAGAAGTCTGCTGGTGATAGATCTGGACTTCTGGGTGGCCATGGGATGTCACCCCGTCTGGATATCAGCTTTTCCGGAAACATGTCTTTGACCACCGGCAAGGACTCGTTCGATGTGTGACACGTGGCTCCATCTTGTTGAAACCATGTGTTACGATTATAGCCAGCAAATTCCAGTAGCATCGGTGCTAAGAACTCCCGTAACATTTTCACATACTCGGCAGAATTAACAGTAACTGAACGGCCTCGAGAATCTTCAAAAAAGTAAGGTCCGATGATTCCTTTTGCTGAAATTGCAGCCCATACAGTTACCTTGGGAGAGTGAAGTGGCCTCTCATGTTTAGCTTTAGGATTTTCGCTGCTCTAATACCTGCAATTCTGTTTGTTTACATGTCCATTTAGGTGGAAATGGGCTTCGTTAGAGAATAAGATGTTGTGAAAATTACTGAATCGAGTTAACATTGTTTCGGCATATGACTTACGCAAATTTAAATCATTAGGGTTTAGTTCTTGCACTAGCTGGATCTTATATGGATGTAATTTCAAATCTAATTTCAAAATACGGCGTAATGATGTGCGGGATAATCCTAATTCAGCCGAACGTTTGCGTGTCGATAAATCTGGATCACGTCGAACAGAAGCGGAAACTTGCTGCACGTGCTCTTCGCTCCGAGAAGTCCGCGGGCCGCCGCACTATGTGGAGATTGCGTCGGTTTCGGGTCATAAATCCATAACTTCCATATTTTTATACATTTCCAGCAGATTTTTTTTTGTGTATTCTTGAATAATTGTACTTTAACCCTACAATGCATGATTTTTTTAATCTGTTTGGAAAAAAAATATTATGTGCTACTTTAGGCCTGGATATCGTAAAAAAAAATAAAACTCAATATTTAATGAAAAAAACGGTTTTTTTAATCGGTTCCACATGTGGCACACTATGTATCAAGAGTAGAAATTTATCAAAGTATAGGAACTATCTAAGTGAAGACATGAAACTTGTTCTAAAGAGGCTAATAATAATTAAACATGAAAATTACGGAAACAATTCTTTTCCTTATTAAAGCAGAGTTCAACTCTACATTTCTCACAAAATACAAAGGTTTTCCCCTTACATTCAGGGTACTTGCACCTTTGTCGTTTAGAGTTCCATAATGGATAATGCTCAAAACCATCTCGTCTGACATCGCGAGGTGGAAGTATCGCTGTATTTGCTTTTATTCTTTTTTTTTCAATATTCTCATCTGATGTTGCTGACGGGCGCCCCCTTTTCTTATTTATAGATAAACCATACAAACAGAGGCTTTTTGCAAGTTCCAGTTTGAAATTCTTCAGCTGTATAGGTCTTGGCTCACCTTTTTCTTCTTATATTTCAAAATCATATGCTAAACCTCGATCATCACACAGAACAAGCAGCTTATAGCCCCATTTATGTGGCTTGTTTGGAAGGTATTGGCGCAGGATGTTAGAAGCTTTTGTAGCACACATTTGCTCGTCTACTGACAGTGCCTCTCGTTTCGGTTTGCTCTGGCATTTCCGTTTCAGGGTTTCCAAAATAGGTCTTATTTTGTGCAAGCGGTCGTGACCTGGAGATCCATTATGAGGTTGACTGGAGTTATCATTAAAATGAAGGAATTGACGGATTTTCTCAAAATTATTCAAAGTCATTGTCTCTCGAATCAAAGGTACACCTAATTCACATTGCCAGTACATACGAATATTGGGCAAAGGTGCCAGGCTCATTAGTAGACAAATACCTAGATATTTTTGTAGCTCAATAGTTGTAATCTAGAATCGTTTAGATGCGTTTTTTTGTATGCTAAATTTACTCGTTTCTTCTAAAATGTGTTGAAGTAAATTTTCATCAAAAAAGTGTAAAAAGAATTGCAAAGGGGTTTCGTAATCAATAAATGGTAATTGTAGTTCAGTTTTACCAGTAAATGGAAGAGGTTCTACCTGAAATGTCTTCTTTCTCCAAACGTAATTTCTTTTTTTCGTGCGTAGGTATGGGAATTCTTGTGGCGAGAGTGCTATTTGTGGATGCGGCAGTAATTGGACTCGTAGCAGCATTTGAAGAAACTCTGCGTAAAGATGTGGGACAAAAATACCTTGGAAGTGCTGGGCTGTGGCGATATTGTCTGAATTTGCGTACTTTCAGTTTGGTTTTGAACTTCATTCCTTTGGCTTGACGATAAGTTCCTTACTTCACCTTCGGAATCAGTAGACTCTTCAAGCTGCTCCGTTATCTGTCGTATTTTTGCTAAATCATCATCACTTTGAGCGTCAGAAAAGTCTAGGTTATCCTCACTATCAGATGGAATCTCTAAAGTTTGCTGAATGACAGCCTCAGACAACCAATTCTTCGACATAGTCTGTAAGAAAAGATACAAGTATGTAGGCAAGAAAAGTAAGCCAATGCATAGAGTTCCACATCGGGAACATAACATGAAAATAACTTTATCAACATCAAAATACAAACTAATTGAAAAAATACACTTACCTCGTAATAGATGACAATCCAACAAAAGTGTAGATATTTTTTTCTATTTCAAAATACTAAATAAGTCAATTTTATGAAATTTCAAACTTCGGCAAACACAGAGTTTGGTGAAAAGACCGACTGCTCGGACCGAAACTTCGTTCTGTCTTCATCTAACGACATCTATCTAAAATCTAAGTCTAAGTATAAGCTAGGATATGAGCAACTGCATCTAGTTTCCTCGTTTTCTCAAAAGATGTCGTTACTCGTTATGAGTTCAGAGTGAGATTAGATTTTGTAAGTTGTGCCACATGTGGCACCATATGCAATGTAGGGTTAAAATAACATACAATTTATGGGTATAAACATACAGGGTGATTGGAAGATGGGTGCAAAGCTTTAAGGCGAAGATAGTACAGACAATTTAGAACCATTTAAGCCATGGTTGTCTTAGACGAAGTCTTACCAAATATTTTTAACCAAATTTTTAAGTTTTTTTTCGGAAATTCTCAAAATTTAATGTAAACTGCATAATTATGGCCAAATTGAATGATAAATGAATTCATTTTTTATTTATTTAATTAAAGTAATGTGTAAGCAATCAAGCAAAACATGTTTTAGGCTTCTGTGTCATTAGACATTTTTTTTACAGACATTTAAAGATCAGAAAAAATAAAAAAATTGTACAATACGTCTTTTAAACCTTATTCAAAAAAAAAACGGAGGGTGCTTTTTTTGTTCAAACCTTTTTGAAGACATGCTTGATAATCGCTCTTTCTTTTGAGGTATCATTTATGCGGATATCTTACAAATTATTGAAATTAGGGCCTACAAACCAATTTGAGGGAGATTTTTTTTTATTTTAGGCAGACTAATTAAAACAACATTTGAATTAAAATTATTTATTTTTCATGTTCAAAATGACGGCCGTGATTCCTAATACAAGCACGGCCCCGTCTTCTAACTTCTGTAGTCGTTATTTTCAACATCATCTCCTGCTTCATTGTCTCAAACGCTGAATTTATTCTTTGTATCAATTCTTCTCTAGTGTTAATTTCTTTGTTGTTATACACCAGTTCCTTGGCCCGGCCCCACACGAAAAAGTCCAACGGGGTCAGATCTGGGGAGCGAGCGGGCCAAGGGATGGGTCCATCCCTGCCGATCCAGCTATCAGGAAAGCAATTGTTGAGGTGTTCCCTTACATTTAAAGTCCAATGCGCTGGACAGCCGTCTTGCTGAAAGATGACTGTTCGGTCTCTTTCGAAGATCGGGACACCTGATTCCTCTACCAGCAGTGGTAAATCAATTTGCAGAAATTGCAAATAATTTTCGCCATTCAATGGATCAGGCAAAAAGTGGGGCCCAATCAATGTTCTGCCAATTATTCCAGCCCATACATTCACAGAGAATTTCATCTGAAATGACACCTGCTTCTTAAAATGTGGATTGTTGTCTACGTCGGCCCATTCATGGATGTTGTGAAAGTTTGTAATACCTTCCCTTGAAAATTTACTTTCATCCGTCCACAAGATTGATTTCAGAAACCACGCATCTTCGATGTCTCTGTTGAGGAGGAAACGGCAGAACTGAATTCTTCTTTGAGGATCTTGCTCTACTAGACCTTGCACACTCCTGCCATGGAACGGATACTTATCATTTTGGTGCATTGTATGCCACACCTTCCATTGAGAAATGTTTAAATTTCGAGCTACTGCTCTAGTACTGGTAGTAGGTTCCGCTTGAAATGCTGCTAAAATGTCTTCGTCGACGGCAGTTTCGTGTCTGCCCGGGTTGACTCCAGGTTCCACGCGGTGAAACCCATCTTGGGCAAGACGACGAAACGTGTTGTAAAACACTCGGACATTCGGTATCCTGCGATTCGGATAGCGCTCTTGATACATCCGTCGCGCCAAAGATCCATTGCCGTCTGCTCTACCGTACATAAATACGATATCCGCATATTTTTGATTGGAAAAAGTAGCCATAGTCACTTAACAATTAAGAAAAACGGCGTAGGAGCGCACTAAACGTCAACTCAACACAATTAAGTCAAAAATCAACACGTGCAGGAGCGCGAGGCTACGACTGGACACGGTGAAACAAAAAAGTTCAAAACTAACGCAAACAACACGTGCAGGAACGCAAAGGGCTACAACTGAACACGGTAAATTGTGAATCAACACGACAACGTCCACTCACAAGGGCAGTAGTTTGACTAATAAGTAAAAGATGTAACGGCTTCATCACAGACCGACTGACCCTGACTAAAGAAAAACGACTTTGTTGCCTCAGTAACTAAGACCATTTTGCTGTAAAAACCAACTCTTTATCGCTTTTTGCTATTCATTGGGCGTTCTACCTGGAAATGCCGTCGCACCGCGCTCGGTGGCCATTGTTTAGAGAATCCCCTCAATGGGTTCCCCTCAATTGGTTCCTGCATGTGCCAAAAATTCTTAGAATTGAACAATGTTATCATTTCGATCACATAAAGTATTCTTTTAAGCAAAAATTTTGTGTTTTGTTAGACTGCCTAAAATTTAAAATTTCTCCCTCGATTTGGTTTATAGGTCCTAATTTCAATAATTTGTAAGATATCCGCATAAATGATACCTCAAAAGAAAGAGCGATTATCAAGCATGTCTTCAAAAAGGTTTGAACAAAAAAAGCACCCTCCGTTTTTTTTTTAAATAAGGTTTAAAAGACGTATTGTACAAATTTTTTATTTTTTCTGAGCTTTAAATATCTGTAAAAAAAATGTCTAATGACACAGAAGCCTAAAACATGTTTTGCTTGGTTGCTTACACATTACTTTAATTAAATAAATAAAAAATGAATTCATTTATCATTCAATTTGGCCATAATTATGCAGTTTACATTAAATTTTGAGAATTTCCGAAAAAAAACTTAAAAATTTGTTTAAAAAAATTTGGTAAGACTTCGTCTAAGACAACCATGGCTTAAATGGTCCTAAATTGTCTATACTATCTTCACCTTAAAGCTTTGCACCCATCTTCCAATCACCCTGTATATTTAATGTCTTAAAAAAAATACAAAACTTGAAATGTTGAAAAATGCTCAGAAATTTACGACTATCTTTAAATAATTTGACCTAAAATGTTATAATAAACACAAATTAAACTCTTAAAATTACTACTGATATGATTAATTACTACTAAATTAAACAAAAAAAAAACACTGTATTATTCAACTAGCTCTAAAGCTTCATCTATAAGTTCCATAGTCTTTTTACTAGATGGTTTTCTTAAACTTGTTATGTAAGGGTCCGAAGTATACAAAAGTGTATCTAGCACATCTTCATTTGTGGCTATTCTAGAGCATTTCCTAGCATGATGAAGTCTGAATCGTTTGTAGTCTTTGTTCCTTGATTCCTGGGCATCTTCGGAAAGTTGTCCTAGGGGTAACACTGAATAATGCCGAATGACGCATTCCCCGTGAATTAGGACTTTATGGACAGATGATGGCATATAATACCACATATATTTATTAACATATCTTTGTGCTGTATCCAAAGCATACTGACCAAATTTTGTAGCATTAATAACTTTTCCACTTGACATAACTTGAAGAATAACATAAAATCGTTTAATCAATTCCTCGTCCACACCAGTAATTTCTGCACTGCACTGATAATTTTGAAAAAATCTTCTAGATGTATTACCGTCATTACTGTTACCAGTACCTTGTTTAGGTTTATCTATATTTAAACCAAGGTCTTCTCTGAACCTTCTTTGTACATATGCCTTCTTTTGTTTTTTCAAATCTTTGTTTTCTTTTGTTGTTGCAGACCATTTTTCGAAGCCTAGGTTATAAGATACATGTAAAATTAACTCCATAAATCGAATCCAGCAATGCAATGTCGATAGCCCATATTGATAAGCATTTTCATCAACTGGTTTATTTTGCACTTTTTCTAAATTATTCATCTCTGTTGGTCTTGCACCACAAATAGTGCATACAGCACCTGATGAAGTTTCTGTCAAAACTTGAGCTACTTTCCCGTCAACCATGGTTAAAAATAATGTATGTTTAATTTCGATACCTTCTCCGTTTATATTGACTAAAGTTGGTGTTAGAGCGTCCTTTTGAGCTTCAATTTCATTAACTACTGTTCTAGTCTTCTCAGGTGTCTCTTTTGAAAATTCTATTGAAATGGGCGTACAAAACCTTACTGATGATGGAACAGGGTTTTCCCACACAGTTTCATTTGTGTTAATATCAACAAGTTTCAGAGGAACTAAAGAAGCTATAAATAAATTAGTGTCAGAAATTAACTCACTCTCTTCAGCTAAAACTTGCTTGTACTCACTTTGTCCGCTTGAACCATCACAGCCCCATTTAGAATAAAGCATTAAATGTGTCTTGCCAACTTTGTGTACACCATTGATTTGTAAAATTCTTGCAATTGTGTGATCCAGCAGATCTTGAAGTTTTACATTTGCTTTAATATTATTAATTTCTATGCTTGATTTTGGCGGGTAGCAGTTTCCTTTAGCTTCCTGAATAGATTTATATGATGGAAATAATAAACAATTCTTTGAGATTAAGTAACTCCTCATGTTTTCATACTGTGCCATATTAAGGTCCAACTCGATAAAAATACTGAGGGCTTCGTCTATAGAGAACGCTGTCAAATGTGCCGGTTCGTTTAAAAGATTTTGACGTATTTCACTTTTTTTTTCCATGGGCAATACTCGTAAAATTTCGACAATGAATGCTTCTTCTGTTTCCCCTTGAGATCTCAATCCCTGAAGATATGAATTCAGTATAAAATCAAGGCCACATGTTTCAAGCAACTCCTTGTTTTTTCGTCTCTGTGTTCTATCGGAACTGTCTTCGTAGGTTTTCGAAGGGCGTCCTCGCTTTCCTGTCGATGTCGAAGCTTCGGATTCACAAATAGGATCTTCCAGATTCACAGTAAATATGACGTCCAACCACGCGCTATTTCTATTTAAAAATATTTGCTTCTTTCTGCCACATTTCGTGTAACGTTGACGAAAGTTTGTTACAAGATTTTTTTGTACACTAGCTACAATCTTAGCGATATTTGCCTCAGAAAAGTTGGTAAAATTATCGCGTATACAGGGTGTCCCGTAAATAATGTATCAAACGTAACGGGTAGGTAGCTTACCTGATTGCCAACAACTAATTTGAATGGTTTTAAAAAAACCGTTACGGTAACAGAGATATTATTTTTTTTCGAATTTTTTAATTTTCTCTACCAGAGTTCAGTTTTTTTTATGCTGTTGCTGCAAATTATAACATTTTTATTTATAATTTTTGTTAAACATTTCTGAATAGCTTACTAATGTTATAAGATTTTTTTTTGTTTTCAAATCGTTTTATTTGCCTTAGAAAAAAATCTTGAATTGAAAAGATTTTTTTGTCACGATGAAAAGACCAAAATTAAAAAAAATCTCCTGTAAAAAAATTGTATGACACGAATGACCACCATTATTTCAAAAACTTGTCCATTTAATAAGGTTTGCAAATTGGTATAAAACTTACGTCTAGTCCTAGTCGTTACAAAGATATTGCTATGAACCTGAGAGAGGTGCTAAATCATCAAAATAAAAAAAAAACAATAAAAAGTGTGCACAATTAAACTTTTATCTTCAAAATGTGTAGCATTTCTAATAAAAGGCAATGTTCATTAAATTAATTAGGCATCTCAGCTTATTAAAGGAGTTACTAGAAAAAAAAAAACAATAAGTTCAAATAAATCATTTATTTTGTTTTTACAATAAATGTTCGAACTGCCTTCCCCCTACGAGAATGCTAAGTCTACATCTCCTAATAAAGGAAGCTCTTATCTGTCGGACAAAATGGCTTTGATTTATTTCTGATACAGCAGATTGGATACTCTGACGTAACTCTTCTTCTGTCGTTATCGGTTGTTTGTAGACCTTGTCTTTTAAACATCCCCAGTAAAAAAAATCTAGGGGATTTAAATCCGGAGATCGCGGAGGCCACAAAATTGGTCCTAATCGCCCGATCCATCTTTCCGGATAACTTTCATCAAGGTGCGCCCTTACTGCTGTTGCATAGTGAGCGGGGCACCCATCATTTTGCAACCACATTACCTGCCGTACGTCTTCTGGGATATTTTCTAATAACGTTGGCAACTCATTTCTTAAAAAATGCAGATAGTATTGGGCGTTTAGAGTTTCTGGTAGTTCAAAGGGCCCTATTATTTGCCCATTAATTATTCCCGCCCATAAATTTATTTTAAATTGATGTTGGCTTCTGTCCTCTCGCATCAAATGTGGGTTCACCAGCTGCCAACGGTGCAAATTATGCAAATTCAAATATCCATCTCGGCGGCATGAAGACTCGTCACTCCATAAAATTTTGTTGAAAAACTGTGGGTCCGCCCGAATCATTCTAAGCATCCTTTGACAAAATTCAACTCTTTGCTGATAATCACGTGAGGTCAGCGTTTGAACACGTTGCACGTGATATGGGTGAAACCGGTACCTCTGCAGCACTCGATGCACCGTTGATCTTGGGATACCGATGCGTCGCGCTATGACGCGAACTGAGACCGACGGATCTTCCTCGATTTCTCGAAGAATGCTTTCGTCATTGACTTGTCGCGGTCGTCCTTCACTGGCACCACCAACTCCGGTGCCAAGAATTCTTCCCTCAAGAAGCGCGTTATGCACTCTAATGAATACGCGATAATCGGGGTAACGAACCAGGTTCGGGTGTCTTTCACGGTACAATCTTGCGGCCGCCCTGGCATTGCCTCTTGCTTCTCCGTAGATAAAATGCATTTCGGCGTACTGCCGTGGCGTGTACTCGTAACGAGGCATTACACTGAGTAAGGTTTCAGCGCTACTGCACACACGTACAACCACACACAAACAATGTTTTCGAAGTCCGTGGGATCGCCAAGTCGTTTGTCCAATACACTAATAGTTTCAAATCGATAGGCAAAGCAAAATTCTAATACACAGCACAAGTCCAATTTCACAGAAGAAAACACCAAGCGGAAGCGAAAGTTGTCTGACGTACGTATCAACTCGAAGAGTGACTTATAGTCACAACTAAACTAATAAATTCAAAAAACAATGAAGCCCTGTACACGTGAAGGGCAAAGAAACGAAAAAACTGCTCAACGACATACCGATTAACCAAAATACAAAAGCGGCGTAATCTATCCCTTTCACACTGAGTAGGTGCGACTACGCCGCAGGTAGCGATCCCTGATTCCGGAAAGATGACGTCATCGGCTTGGAATCACGCTGGGCACTTATCTACCTGCTTAGATTAAAAGCATTCAAGCACGAGGCATTACAAGAGGGAAAAATTAGATAGTACTGATTTTAATTTATTTTCCGCTATCATCACATTTACAGCAATATCTTTGTAACGACTAGGACTAGAAGTAAGTTTTATACCAATTTGCAAACCTTATTAAATGGACAAGTTTTTGAAATAATGGTGGTCATTCGTGTCATACAATTTTTTTACAGGAGATTTTTTTAAATTTTGGTCTTTTCATCGTGACAAAAAAATCTTTTCAATTCAAGATTTTATTCTAAGGCAAATAAAACGATTTGAAAACAAAAAAAAAATCTTATAACATTAGTAAGCTATTCAGAAATGTTTAACAAAAATTATAAATAAAAATGTTATAATTTGCAGCAACAGCATAAAAAAAACTGAACTCTGGTAGAGAAAATTAAAAAATTCGAAAAAAAAATAATATCTCTGTTACCGTAACGGTTTTTTTAAAACCATTCAAATTAGTTGTTGGCAATCAGGTAAGCTACCTACCCGTTACGTTTGATCCATTATTTACGGGACACCCTGTAAAACTTGTTAAAGCAACAACATAATTGCCGTCACTTTCAATTAAAACAAGACAAGTCACGTCTGGCACAGTTGAATTCACTCATTGTTGCGAGAAGGTAGATGGTTACGTTTGTACAATTTTAGTAACGATGATGACGAACAAAACACAGTATGTAATTATAGAGTATTCAGAACCCTATTTTATATAAAAATCTTGATTTGAAAGTGTGCAAAATTGTGGTAGATCAATTTTATTATATGATAATTTATTATGTATGTGAACTAAAACATGGTGGGAACACTCGATACATTATCTCAACAAAAACCGCAATTAATAAAATATCACCAATAAGAGATTTGCTTGTTATAGACGACCAAAAAGTCAAATAGCGTATTTGTGGGATTTTTTAACTTTTCATGCTATAACAGATTTACATATGTAGTGCAACGAAATCGCAACCTTTTTTTCTTGTTGTGTTAGAATATTAAATTTCCTATCAAATGACATTATTTACAGACCTTCGGCAAATTTCGGCAACTGTCAAAACTCTAATTGAAAGTTTCAGATACGCAAAAGTGATATGTCACGAGATAAATATTACTAATAAATATATTTACAAGTAAATAGCATTTTTTATGGACACCACTCAAAAGTAGATTGTATAAGCTTTCTATGATGGTATAATACTTGCATAGTAGTTATTGCTAACTGGCTAGAAAATAATCTTGAAAAAAATAAAAATTCAGATTGTTTTGTGATAGTTTCGGAATGATCGTGTTCAGATGATCTTTTTATAAACCAGTACCAACCACACACATTATTTATGTATAATATAGTAGAATAACTTCTTAGCTACAGTTTGAGGTACAACACAAGTTCCTGCGCCGATTTTTCAAAATGAATTTATGACCAAGCTCTCTTAGGCACCTCCACATAGTGCGCCGGTTTGTTTCACATTTAGTGTAGATCCCGTCTCTTCGAACTTCTTCACCCATTTCTTTATTAAAGGAGCACTTGGACACTGACTTAAGTCGTGTAAACCATATTCAACGCGAAATAAGCGTCTCACAGTAATGAGCGAAAAGTTGTTTAAAAATAAAACTGTTTCACGCAGTAAGCGCGTTGCGGCCCCGTGAAGCGATCCATTGCGACTAAATTTCCAAGAAGCGAGCTAGTGCCCGCGCCCGCGCCCGCGCCCCGCGCGGCAATAGTTTGCGCGGTAAGTTACATTCAAATGTTAACGAATTCTTGGCCCACCCTGTAGCTTAAAATGTTACCTTGCAGTGTAGTGAAAAGCATGCCTATCATACCTGCCATGCCCATCTGCCCGGAGAACAGACCACACTTTCCTTATGCTTAGGCCAAGCATTGAAGCTATCTGTCTAATGCTTTTGGTAGGGTCCGCGTCAAACTCGGCAAGAACTTGTTCGTCAATGGTATTATCGGGACGTGCTACGTTCACTCGTGGTTCTTGAAAGTTCAGGTTACCGGTTTGTCGTAAACGTCAGTAAGTACTCGCAAACGTCTGATGACTGGGTACTCGGCGGTTGGGATAACGCTCTTGATAAATCCTTCGCGCTTCACGCGAATTAGTATTAGCGCTTCCATACGCTAACAACATGTCCGCGTATTCCTCACTGGTAAAAGCAGCCATTTCTTTACCAATAACAACAGGTAACAGTAATAACAAAAAACTTAACTAACAGGTTACAAAACTAGTGATAACAATAAAAGAAAACGAAGTGAACAAAAACAAACGTAAGCGTAACGGGCACGTGAGATCGCAGAGGCAGTTAAGTCTCGACTAAGAAAAGAACTCATTCTGAGGCGTCACGGTGCCACGAGAGCGAAAGAGAGCAAAAATACGCTATGACTGCGCAAGAGTGAAACAAAATTTCTACCTGCTTCGTGTAACAACCATCCCAAGGGAATAGTGAATGTCAATTTGCACCACTGCTACTGGCAAGCCGTCGATCATTTATTTTTTACCAACCTTGCAGTATTAAATTTAGCAAAACATTTTACTTTTCGTAATGGTAGAGTTTCGTCAAAAAAGTCCTACTTGATAAAATTATGAAATAACTCTTAAAGTTTTTTTTTTCATAAAAGCAAATTACATACCATTAGAAAGCCCACACACTAGGGATGTTTTGCTAGAATTGGAACTCCTCAATAATTTTTTTTTTAATGCAAGTTGAAATTAAGATTTAAGTATTTTTTACATCTTTATAAATAACATCTGAATAAAGGAATCTTCTAATATATAAAATTTCCGTGTCACAATGTTAGTTACCGTACTCCTCCGAAACGGCTCGACCGATTCCTATGAAATTTTGGGTACATATTGGGTAGGTCTGAGAATCGGCTAACATCTATTTTTCATACCCCTAAACCTCAGCGGGTGAAACCGCTGGGCACAGCTAGTAATTTTATAAGAATCTGCCAACATAAAAGATTAAAAAAGAAAAACTAAATATTGCCTGTTTTACCCATTTTTAATAAAAAATACACTTTAAAGTTAAGAAAGTGGTGAAACAGGAAGAAAGAAAAAAAAATATTTAAAAATATCCAGTGGGCCAGGGCCAAATAAATTAGGGCTGAGTAAGTAGCAGATGACCCCACCTATCCACCATTTTCGTATGTTCAACGTTCTGCCAAACACCCTGTATAAAACAGCAGGTATTTATTCTTCAAGGAGTTAGTATGAGCGCAGCATCCTACTGTACGATTTCCCACTAAGCAACTACAATAATATGCAACGATGCTCTCTAAAGAATTTGCCCTATGTTGATCTCTAGTTATTAATAAATCCTGCTTCCTCACATGTCTCGATTAGATAATTATTTTCACCGAATATTAAAGGCAATCTTCTTTTAATAATTCATTGCTTATTTCTACACTGTAGGTACCATTCGCCCGCACATGCTCCCCATAATAGGATCTTGCCTGTTTTAAATGGTAAGATCCTAAAGCAAATCTTCTTAATTCGATTAAAGACAATCTTGGAAAGTTATTATGGAAAAACTTTTAATCAGGTCTTCATCCAAACCGGTAATAGTTTTATTGAGAAACTCGAAAATTTTTCTTGCAGTATTCCCGTCATTTGTAGTTCCCGAACCTTGTTTTACTATATCAATCAACAGATTGAGTTCATCTTTGAATTTATTTTGAAAAATGTTTTTTCTTGTCTGCAACATTTCTTTGTGCTCCTACTTCTTGCTGCCCACTTTTTAAAATCGAGCCTGTACGCAATGTGTAAAAGACATTCCATGCAATTTTGTACGCGCATGTAGGGATGACAAGCCAAAATTCGTACATGTCAGAACACAGTCTTCGAAGTGACAGCATCTAAGCGGTTCATTTCTGTAGGTTTTGCTAAGCACAGGTGGCATGTTGCATTTGATCTGGCTTCAGAAAGGTACGTGCAGACTTTAGCATCGATCATTGTCATCATTAATTGATGAGTCACTCTGCTATTATTGCTGCACTCTGTAGAGATTAGCGCCTTAATTTCACCATCCATTTGTCTTTTGAAATCAATGACCACTGCTTCGCTCTCCTTAACAAACATAAACTGAACTGGACGACAATACAAAAGTGAGCATGGTTTTGGGTTCGTCCATAAAGTATATCTCCATCTGTCAGTTTAAGGGGCACCAAGGAGATCATGAAAATGCTTGAATCATCTGCTACCCTCCGTTTTCTGCCTATATCGGCTTTGGTTGGAAGCACCAACAAATCCCCACTTAGATATAAGCTTTAGCTGCTTATTCTGCACATCATCAGAAAGACTTTGAAGGATTCTCTTAACCGTGATGTCAAGCAAAGCATGAAGTGCAATCCTAGCCGATGATATCCGTAACTGATTACTGATTGCTTCGAGGGGTAGCAATCAAGCTTAGTTTTTTTGCACTTTATAATAGATGGATAAATGTCCGTAGCACCTTCCCGAATGGTAGCCTCTCGCAAAGTAAGTATATTTGCCACTTTGACAACTTTAGTGAAAGAAGCAATCCAAGCGCTTTCTCTGGTGTCAAAATGGCGGCCTTGTGTGGTTTTTTAAGGTTTTCATTCATTTTAACGGCTGCTTCAGGATTTTTCATGATATATTCGATCACAGATGCAATATCCGCATTCTTCTTTTAAACGTGCTGGCAGCTGCATGTGCCAATTCAGTGCCATCTTCGCCTGTATAATAAATAATCAGATCTTATCTTTTTCTGTTTACCTCCCCACATCTTCAAATGGTTTTCGAGACCTTTTTGTCATAGTTGCAACAGACGATGATGTCGAAGGTTCTTGAGAGTCTAAATGTGCTGTTGGTATGTTATCACAGTTGATCATTGACTAACTACACTGACTAAAGTTTGCACACAACTTGGCCAATCAATATTTGCTTGCAGCCAATTTCCGTATAGTTTTCTGAAATTATCAAGGAATCGGTTCGATTTCTGCCACCTCTGTAAAGCAGCTCGCGTAAATCTCCGACAAAACTCCTTGAGAATTACATGGTCTTCGTCAGAAAGGTAATCGCCTATGCGAGATACCACTGCACCAAACAACACTTCATGATCAAATGAACTACTCTCACTTTTTTTTATAATACGCACACCTCCCGTGCGGGGTGCGACGGGTGGGCGTAGTGCGTGTTGTTTTGTGTGCGTTCCCGAATTTTAAGGTAAGCCCGTGTGCAGTCAGTGTATTTATTCCACACGTTGTGATTTTAGTAGCGGACAATGGTGAAAATCATGTATTTTTTTATTTCATTAATCGATAAGGTTATCGATACTAAATCATTTCTGAAAATTTGGATGGGTGGTTGCAAAATAACCCTGTAGTGCATGTGGAACTTGAAAAAGTCAATACTTGAGCCACTTTTCCATCTATCATTGTAAGGTTGATGTTTCACCTGTATTCCTTCACATCTATGATCAATGATGGGTATAAATTGTTAATTTGGCCTTGAACATTATTTACAACAGCTCTGTTTTCTCAGGAGTTTCTTTTGAAAACCTGATTAATTAAAATAGGTCGACAAAAACCTTACAGATGAAGGTACAGGATTTTGCCAGATAATAGCGCCAGTTGCCTTCATCAACTAACCTTATAGGAACAAATAAGTAATAACAGATTGGCGTCTGAAACAAGTTTAGACTCTTCTGGAAGTATTTGTTTATACTCACTATGTCCAGATGAGCCATCACATCCCCACTTGCTGGATAAAATTTGGTTTTTCATTCCAGCAATATTGATAGAGTCAATCAATATAATTCTAGCTACTCTATAATCCAACAAGTCTTGTAAAGAAATAATTTTTGCATACATATTGTGATATTGGTGATGAAACAGGTGTTTCATCGATGGAAATCACCAATAGCATAGCAGCTTTCTTTACAGTTCTGTATTTTGTAATATGGTGGCAGAAGAAAACAGTTTCTTTCATTTGTTAGGTTCCTAGGTACAAATACTGTGCTTTGGTAAAATCCAAGTCAATGTATATGTTACTGTAAAAGCCCGAATTACGGTAAATCTTAAGATTTTCCAGTAAAACCTAAGATTTACCGATTATGAATGGTAAATGTCCATATAAGTTTGGGATTCGAACTGTTACCATCATTTACTTGGTAAATCTTAGGATTTACATTAAAGGAACGGTAAATGTCGAATAAAATCGGGTCCACCCTTTATAGCAGAACTTTTATGTCATAATTTTATTTTGCATAACAACGGATAGCATAAACTTCATTTCGCAGAAAATTGTTTGGCAGACACTCATTTAACATACATTCAAAACTCATAATTTTGTAAGTCAGAATTATCTCTAGACATAAATTTCATATCCATAATATTTAAAAGTAGAAACATCATAGCGCAAAGTTGGAATCATCTTTGTCATTATTTGTTTGTCATTTATTTTAATTATTTATTTCTTGGAAATAATGTCATTTAATTCAATAACTAATTATCCTAATCTAAATAGTTCAGTTCTTAGTAACCTACTACACTGGTCATCATAAATAAATCGGCCCACCTGCGTTTTTGCCGCAAAATCACGTCTTTCTTAAGCAAAACCAAACAAAATGTTTTAGTACTGAAATGTTTTATTTAACTTGTTTATTTACACCAATTTAATCACAGTTAAAACATCAAAATGATTTTATGAAAGTCATTTTCATTTAAAAACCAAAATCTTTAATTTTACACGTTTTTTATTTTTTGATTAATTTTAAATACGCTCCAGTTTTTATGTATTAAATGTTATGTACACAATTGTTGCAATTTAATATTGCGTGTTCTCTCCTCTTGCTCGAATAACTGCCTGCATTCGCCGTTTCAATGACCTTATCAAAATTTTGATGGTCTCTTGAGGGATTCGGTTCCATTCTTCCCTAATGGCGGTTTCAAGGTCTCCTAATGTTGTAGGGACTGGATTACGGGCTCTAACCTTTTGTTTCAGGGTGTCCCACATGTGCTCTATAGGGTTGAGATCAGGGCTTCTTGCTGGCCACGACATAACCCGAATGCCGACCTCTTCAAGGTAATCGGTAGTGATGCGCGCTACGTGTGGTCGTGCATTATCATGCATTAATTCAAAGTTCCCTCCAATATAGCCGGCATATGGCACCACATGGTCTTCTAAGATCTCTGTGATGTAGCGTGCTGCAGCTACAGCACCTCTTCGTATGAAAACCAGCTCAGTGCGTCCAGTCAAAGATATCCCAGCCCAAAACATTACAGAGCCCCCACCATAACTGACACTTCTCTCTTGTGCAACACTGGGTATAACGTTCACCTGGTCATCGCATGACATTACGGCGGCCATCAGAACCGTATAAAGTCATTCGACTCTCATCACTAAAAAGAACTGA